>JALAZF010000012.1:0-5000000 GCA_022829125.1 Lathyrus tuberosus
ACCTTGGTGCGTGTGGCCTAAGTTTACGTGGAGAGGGCCTGTGTACCGGTGCGGTACGCTGAGGCTAACGCAAGAGTTCTTACTAGAGTTGATTTTTCTGATCATCACCCTATTATGGTTTCGTTATCGAGCAGCAGGTGTACTAAATTTAACAAGAACTTCAAATTTGAAAGTGCTTGTTGGTGGACCATGACTATATAGATAGGGTCAAGAATGTGTGGAATGATAATGATGGTTTGAAGAATAATCTTGTCAAGATCATGGAAGATTCTAAAGAGTGGAAGAATAGTACTCTGGATCAAGTGCGTATGAGAAAGAATGAGCTTACGACTAGGATTGATGGAGTCCAAAAGTGCATGCAACGTAGGCACAATTTGGTAGGCATGCGAATCCTTGAGTCAGTTGAGTGTAAACTTCAAAGGGAGCTCAATGCCATGTTGAAGAAAGAGGAAATGATGTGGTTTCAACGGTCGAGGGCGAAGTGGTTAACAGATGGTGATAGGAACACTTAATATTTTCATTTGAAGACTATTAATAGAAGAAAAAGAAATGCTATTGTTATGCTTAAGAATGAAGATGGCATTTGGGTTGAGGATAATGATTCTTTGAAAGAGATGGCCAATACCTTTTATAAACAGCTGTTCAGAACTGGTGTTACTTGGCAGGCTTGGATTGAAACTCCTATCACCTATCCTAAACTTGGGATGAAGACTTGAAAGAGCTTGATCAAGATGTTACTAAGGAGGAAATTCGCAAGGCCTTGTTTTGTTTGAAGCCTTGGAAGGCCCCGGGACCTGATGGGTATCCGGCGGGTTTTTACCAAAGATCGTGGGCTATAGTAGGAAAGAATGTTTGTGACTTTGTTCAGAAAGTCTGGAGGCAACCTTCGTTGTTGAGTGAAGTCAATCAAACAGACATTTCCCTTATCCCTAAAATAGATCATCCTACTATGATTTCTCAGTTCCGACCCATTTCGTTGTGTAATACGATTTACAAGGTGGTCAGTAAGGTTAATGTGCGCATCTGAAGAAGCATATTAATACGCTAATTTCTCCCTATCAAACAGGTATTGTGCCTGGGAGGTCTATCCACGAGAACGTTATTCTTGCAAGAGAAGTGCTGCATAGTATGGACAAAACGAAAGGTAAAAAATGCCATTTTGTCATCAAAGTGGATCTCTCTAAAGCGTATGACAGGTTGAGCTGGGAGTTTATTTGGTTTACCCTTCAGAAAATAAATCTTCCTACAAGCATAATTAACCTCATTATGCATGCTGTAACTTCTGTCTAAACGAATGTTAACTGGAATGGAGCAATGAGCGATTTCTTTCGGTTGCAGCGTGGTATTAGACAAGGTGATCCTATTTCGCCGTATATTTTCGTCTTGTGTATGGATAAACTCTCGCACCTTATTGCTCATAAAGTGGATCAACGGAATTGGAAAACTTTGAAACTTGGAAGAGGAGGCCATAGCATATCGCATTTAATGTTCGCGGATGACTTGTTATTATTCGGTGAAGCTACCGAAAGCCAATGAAGTGTGTTATGCGTGTACTCACGAGTTTTGCAAGATGTTTGGGCAGGAGGTCAGTTTGGAGAAGACTAATATAATGTTCTCCAAGAATGTGAACAGGAGCATGCAAAACAAATCGGCCCATTTGTCGGGATACAGAATTACTAATCAGTTAGGGAGATATTTGGGTGTTCCTGTTAAAGGCAATATGTTGAGGAAGCAGGATTTTCAGTATCTTGTGGATCAAATAGATGCCAGGTTAGCTAACTGGAAGAGCAAGATCTTGTCATTTGCGGGTCGTGTCACTTTGGGGAAGAGCGTTATAGAAGCGATGCCACTTTACACCATGATGACTAATTATCTTCCTAAGTCCATTATGGATATTATAAACAGTAGACAAAGGAAGTTTGTTTGGGGAGAGGCTGACAGCAGTAGGAGCATTCATGTGGTAGGTTGGGACAACGGTTACCTTGGAGGGCTTGGGTTGAGGGACATTGAAGCTCTTAACAAAGCTTGTATCATGAAATTGGGGTGGAACATTGTCAGTAATGACAAGGCTCTTTGGTGTGATGTTCTTCGAAACAAATACTGCAGACAGTAGGGTAGCATGAGTATACAGTCCCGGGCTTCTGACTTTAGCTTATGGAAACAAATTGTTAGAATTGCTGCTGGTGTTGGAAAGTTTGGCATCTGGCAGGTGGGGGATGGCAATATGATTCGAGTTTGGCAAGACAATTGGTTAGGGAAGGAGCTGACTCGCTAAAGTGCGTGGCTTGACTGATAACCTTGGTGGTTGGAATTGGAGCATTTTGGAGGACTGGGCTCCCCGACGAGTGGCTAGACAGCATCTGCGCGATTGTTCCGCCGGATAGCAGGAATTTTACTAACTCTCTTTGTTTTGCAGGTAATGATTTGGGCATTTTCTCTCTAAAGCAGGTGTATGACAGCATAGTTATACATCCAGCCGCCAAGATAGTTTAAATATGGAAGAAGATTTGGAAGCTTGGGGGTGTCAGAACGATGTCGATGCTTCATTTGGAAACTCAAGCATGACAGGCTGCTAACTAATTTGAGAAAGAACAAGAAAAGTTTGGGGGGAGCTTGCTGCAACTTATGTGGGAGTGTGTGTGAAGACACTCTTCATGCATTGCGAGATTGCGCAAAGTTCACACTACAAGAAAAGTTGTATATACCCACGGATCATTACCCACGGCCATGTAGTCGTCAGTAATTTTCTTGGTATAGACGGTTTATCCGTCGGTAATTCGTGAGTACCTGAGACAATATTAAATATATTTTTTTGAAACAATACCCACGGCTTAGCCATGGAAAACATCCACGGTTTTGCACCGTCGGTAATTACCCATGGTTGAACCCTCGGTAAAGTTTTATATACTTATAAAAAAAACTGTCACAAATTTATATTAAAATGAATACTAAAATTATTAATTTAAAAAACTAAAGAAAAAAAATCAAAATTATTAATTTAAAAAACTATTTTTATGGATAAGAAATTTAAACACTTATTTTTGAAACCACTTAAAATATATACTATTAACCAATAATTTTTTTTTAATATAAATTAAAAAAACTAATGATATTTTTAAAAGGTACAAAAAATTACTTAAAAATTACTTAAAACCAATAAGTTTGGATATTCTAATAATATAATTTTTTATTCTAATTATAAAAACAGTTTTCTATTATAAAAGTTTAGATAAATTATTAGTGTTACATATTACAAATAGGTCTGGATATACTAATAGTCTTTATTAAAATTAGTATATACTAATACTGTTTATTATTATTAATATATTATTGGTTAGAGTGTTCTATTTTAATTGGAAATAATTACTATATATATGAATAGTTTTAATTCTCTACAATCAACCACCCTAATAAAGTGGTTTACGGTCAAATTTTCCAATCTATTAATAATATAAATGAAACAAATGGAGGATAACTATGAGTAAATATATAATTTAACTAAAAATTAGACATATATACAAAGTACCAAAAATTAGAGTCAAAACAGTATTACAACTTCAAACCCTCATTCTCCAAAACTTCTCTCTCAGCTTCCGTTCTTCAAACTTCTTTCTTCAAGTCGACAGTGCTGCCGATTTTCCTAATTCTTGTGAAGATTCCGCAACGTTTCACGATTTGGATTAGGTGCAGATGTTGGAATAAGTACAAGCGGGATTCAAGCACAAGGAGAAGTGGATGAACTGCTAACAAGCTCGTACCGACACCGCTGAAACCGAATTTCAATCGCACGACGCTAGGTAATCATTTTTGTTTTGATTTCGTTTTTACGTCACGGTTATACTTGATTTATCAATTGTATTGGTTATTGTTGTGTTGATTTTTTTTGGTATTGAACTAATTCATACATGTGTGTGCGCGTGCGATATTTGTGAATCGAATCGAAATTTGTTTTTATGCGGTTTTGGTTAGTGTGAATTTGAAAGATAAACTGAGTGAAGTGAGATGAGAAATGGGTTTTAAGTTTCCTTTGATGTTACAGTTTGAGAAATCTTGTTGATGTATAGATTAATAAGCTGCTATTGTGTGATTCAACTTATGTTATGACTTTGTGATGCTGTTTTTATGAAGAAGTTATTTGATTCAATCTCATGGAAATGTAAGTGATTCTTGGTATGGTTTCCGCCGTTATCGATTTCAATTTTATGCGTTTCAAGATTGATAAATGCATCTGTTAACCTGAGCTGTGAATGCCTATTGCATATTCGGTTGCGTTCTTGACAGCTTTGCAAGCCTTTTGTGTGATAAGTTCTACTACGGAAATTTGTCGTTCGAACTCGAGATCGTTTGCGCATAACTGCTTGATATTATGCTATGACACTTTGCTGCTATTGATACATTCAGCATTTTACAAATAACTTACAAATAACTGCTTTAATCTTTCAATGTTAATGTCTAAAAACTTTTGCCATATTGTGTACATCTTTCAGAATATTCATTATATTGTCAATGTCAAATTGGTTCACGTGATGTTGTTTTGTTTTTACTCTCTAAGTCAAAATTATTAATAATCTTTTTGTTTAGTTTAGTTTTTTTTAGCACATCTATAATTCTTAATTTTGTTTACGTAGTAATTGTGAATGTTGAGATTTCATTACTCTATAATACCACAAGAGAAAATGTTGATAGTAGTGGAATAATTCCTATGGAAACTGATGATAAGTTTTATGAGGCACCCGAAACTTTGGCAGAAAGTGCTGATTATTCTTCTTTGGAACCCCCAAAATTCAGTCGCATTACTGGACTTCTACCTAGTGATGCTCCTTCTACTAGTACTAAGGAACTTAGTGACACATTGGAGAGTTTTGTTAAAGCACAAATTGTCATCTATGATCAGAACTCTATTCTATATAATAATACAGATAAGCAGGTGAGTGTCTATTATAATAGTTATAACAGTAAATTATGATGACTTAGTAGACGAGTTTCCTGTGTTATAGGAGGAAAACTTTTTTGTAAAGTAGTTAGAAAAATTAAGTTGTATGAAAATATATTATTAATTTAAAAAAATTAGGCCTATTTATTAAATTAGGACAGGGCCTCCGGGTTAATTGGGCCGGCCCTGATTATACATATCATTAGAAATGTATCATTCAGCAAACAAGCTAATGAAAATTTGCTTCATATTATACATATCATTAGAAATGTATCATTTAGCAAACAAGCTAATGAAAATTTGCTGCTATTGAACATTCATCAAATAGAATTTTCTAATGATACATTCAGCATTTTCTATAATAACTAAATGAGAAATATTTTTGTTAATGCAGTACTACAAGTGATACTTGGACTTTCTAACGGTGCCTATAACTTTCATTGGCTTTTGAATTCCTCAGGTAATTTTAATCCTTATATATTTTGCGTTGTTAGGATTTAGTTGGATAAATGACATCTCTGCCATGCATTCTGAGAGCTTATGACATCTTTAAAATATAGTTATAGATAAGATTGCTAATTTTTTAATTTATTTCTTCCGTCTTGATAGCTTCAAGTCATCGATAAAGTAAGCAATTGTATATGGATCGTTACCCTCCAAAACGTAGTTGGGTATATGATAGACATTATCCTCATAGGGGGGTTTGAAACTAACCTTTGTAAACGGGGTTGATGAGTTCATAAAAAAGGCTAAAATGCAACTTAATGTTGAACGCGATGGTGGAATTAGATGTCCTTGTAACAAGTGCATGTGCGTGCCGGTATTGTCCGAAGGTGACGTTAGATTTCACTTGTATAAACATGGATTCCAACCAAATTATTGGTATTGGACAGATCACGGTGAAAAAGCCCCACGTATTGACTCAACAAATGTATCAAGTAGTAGTAGACATGTGGATAATGAAGACCATTTTGAATTAATGCAACATATGGTCGAGGATGCATTGGGGACTGATTATGATTTTCGAAGTATGGGCAACAAAGGTGATAAGGATGTTGATAACGAATATAATGTTAATGAGGATGTGCGGAATGAGAATGAGGTTGGCGAGGAAGGGGGAATTAATGAAGATAATGTCGATGAATATGAGGTTGATAGAGAACATATTAATTTGGAAGACAATCATGAAGAGCCACCAAATAAGGAAGCTGAAGAATTTTATGATCTGCTAACTTCTGCAAACCAACCGTTATATGAGGGTGCTTCTGAATCTAAACTTTCAGTATGTGTGAAGCTTATGGCTTGCAAAACAAATTGGAATGTACCTCAAAAATGTATTGATTTCTTTACAAGCATGCTTCTAGAAGTGTGTCCTTCAAAGGATTCATTGCCAAAAAATTTCTACCAAGTAAAAAAATTGGTGTCCATGCTTGGTTTGAAGTCTCAAAAAATTGATTGTTGTGTGAATGGGTGCATGTTGTACTACAGAGATACGATTACAGATCGAGAGTGTAGGTTTTGTCATGAACCACGATATGTTCCTCGTAAGACTGGGATGGGTAATTACAATGACGTTCCAGTTAAGAGAATGTACTACTTGCCAATCACTCCAAGGTTGAAAAGATTGTATGCCTCAATAGAAACTGCAAAAGATATGAGATGGCATCATCATAACAATTCAAGTTCATGTGTTTTACGTCATCCATCTGATGGTAAATCTTGGAAGAATTTTGATGCGATGCATCCAGACTTTGCAAATGAACCAAGAAATGTGAGGCTAGGTTTATGTTCTGATGGTTTTACACCATACATTCAGGCATCTTCATCCCCATATTCTTGTTGGCCTGTGATTGTGACACCATATAATCTCCCCCCTGAATTGTGCATGACTAAACCATTTTTGTTTTTAACATGCCTCATACCAGGACCACATAATCCAAAAGCTCACATTGATGTGTACTTACAACCATTAATAGACGAGCTTCAGAACTTGTGGAATCAAGGGGATTTGACTTATGATATCTCCACTAAACAAAACTTTGTAATGAAGGCAGCATTAATGTGGACAATTAATGACTTTCCAGCTTACGGTATGTTATCAGGGTGGAGTACTCAAGGAAAGTTGGCATGTCCAGTGTGTATGGATGGAAATAAGGCTTTTACGCTGGAATATGGTGGAAAAAATTCGTGGTTTGATTGTCACCGTAGGTTCTTACCACGTAATCATGCCTTTCGAAGAAGTAAGAAAAGGTTCACCAAAAATAAAGTTGTGAGGAAAGAGCCACCTCCTATATTGACAGGAGAAGAAATATATTGTTGGGTTCGTGATCTATGGGAACTTGTAGATAATCGAGTTTCTAAATTAAAAGGATATGGAGAAAGCCATAATTGGTCTAAACGAAGCATATTTTGGGATCTTCCATATTGGAAAGACAATTTATTAAGGCACAATCTAGACGTGATGCACATTGAGAAAAATTTCTTCGATAATGTGTTTAATACAGTCATGAATATTAAGAACAAGACAAAGGACAATGAAAAAGCTAGAATGGACTTGGCCATCATTTGTCAACGTAGTGACTTAGAGTTGATTAAACACGACAATGGAAAGATGACAAAACCTAAGGCAAATTACTGTCTTTCTTCTGATGAGGCAAAAAAAGTTTGTAAATGGATAAAGGAGCTTAAGATGCCTGATGGATATGCTTCAAACTTGGCTAGATGTGTGGATGTCAACAAAGGGAAATTGCATGGAATGAAAAGTCATGATTGTCATGTGTTTATGGAGTGTTTACTTCCATTTGCATTTAGTTCATTGCCTGATCTTGTATGGAAACCACTCACAGAGTTAAGTCAATTCTTTAAGGGATTATGCAGCAGTACCTTAAGAAACATCTTTCCATGTCAGAGATCCTTCCTCATCAGCTCAAGGTTCACGACACACGTCGGATCCAAACACTCAATCAGCTTCACTACATGTGCACACCAGTGATGATCTGGCGCAAGAATCGAGACACTCTCGTCATGAGATTTATAAGACAACTGATGGGAGGCCCTATATTTTTCCAGATGGGAGAGGGTACATATTTGTTTTATGTTAATTTATCACTTATGTTGACGCGTGTATAATGTATTTTAATATTTTGTTTATAATTTGCATGTAGGTGGAACCCGTGTAGGGTGGCCTCGAGGGCCCTTACCAAAGTAATTGAGTCACAATTCCGTAAGGCATGGATTAGTTGGGGGGAGATACCAGATAAAAGGGTGAATCGGATGTTCATGAAATTTGGGGTAAGTTTGTTAATTTGTTCAGTTTTTCAAAACTTCAAAGTTTATAACTATTGCTGTCATTTTTCTGTTTTAGAAGCAAATTTGGTGTGATTTAGTTTATTTGTATTCTTGCATATAAGAGGTTTATTAGTTTATTTGTATTCTTGCATATAAGAGGTTTATTTGTATTCTTAGTGTGATTTAACTGAACTTCAGAATTTCATGTAAAAGGAATGTAAATGACCTTAACTGTCAAAAGACAAACAAGCAATATTTTATATGAATATTCCATAAACAACTTTTGTTTATAAATTATTTTAAATGAGAATCTTTGAAAGTTAATATATCGGTGAAGATTTGCAAAATAATCCGCTGCTTCTTAATTTGTCTATTATTAAAATATTGCAGAAAAAAGTTGTCTGGCGGCCTGAGGATGAGTATGAGCTCAAGAGTATCTTTAAGAGCAAGGGCTCAAAGCGCCTCTCAGAGATTCTGATGGAGGCAAGGAAGAAACAAGAACGTCCATCTTGGATGGGAGAGGGTGCTTGGAAAGGGCTCAAAATTAAATGGGAAAAACCAGAGTATAAGGTTAAAGCTGCCAGGAATAAGCAAAATCGGGCATCTGCTAAGGGTGGATCTGTCCATACGGGTGGCTCCATATCCACAAATGAGCACATCATACGAATGGTATGTCATTTATTTTAAACACTTGATTTCTTAAACTTTAGCTCATAATTTATTTTTTCCTAACATTTGACATCAATTTTTTATTATGCATAAGCGTCGGGAATTGGGTAGAGAGCCCACATTAGATGAGGTCTTCTTAAGGACTCATACAAAAAAGAAGGACTCCTCATGGGTGGATGACAGATCAAAGAAGACATATGTAAGTGTAATTACTAAATTTTGATGTGCTATATTTTTCATTTTCTGCACTTGTTTCCATTTTCTGCACTTGGATTATGATGTGCTATATTTTCCCATTTACAAATATCAATTGTGGTAACCAATTAGTTGTCATGCTTTTCTTATTCACATAGTGAAATTCTCCTTTATGAACAAATCTTTATGTTTAGAATGGTAGGAAAATTCAAGATTATGGTCCTTGGTTTGCTGTGTAGATGAGTTTCCTGTGTTATAGGAGGAAAACTTTTTTGTAAAGTAGTTAGAAAAATTAAGTTGTATGAAAATATATTTTTAATTTAAAAAAATTAGGCCTATTTATTAAATTAGGACAGGGCCTCCGGGTTGATCGGGCCGGCCCTGTTTAAGACATGGGGGTAAAGTGAATAATTTTAACTGGTATAAACTGAATGTTAATGTTGTCTAGTCACTCTTTGTTATTGATATGATGTGGTGTACTTTCTGTTTTTGTATAACAGAAAGGAATGACACAAATTTGCTCTCATTTGTCCAATATCTGTCAACTTACCATTTTCACTCGGAACATATTTTTATTTGTGGGACCTATATGAATTTCACCCATTTAGAGAGTGAATGTTAAGTAGGGTGTTATAAGTGAGTGTTGCTATTATTAAATTACTCTATATGTACTATATAGAGTGAGTGTTGCTATTTCACCCGTGTTATAAGTGAGTGTTGCTATTTGTGGGACCTATATGAATTTCACCCATTTGTCTATTATTAAATTACTCTATATGTACTTGTACACATACTCATCACATTTCTGCAAAATATGATGAAAACCAACATTCTGTACTCATATTTCATTACTCCTTGTGTAATTTTGTGTCTATACCATAAATGTTTTTTTATCAATTTTATGTGTGTTGATGGAGTTTATTGTTTGGAAATGAAGAAGTTTTTGGTGTGATAAAATGATATGAATATAAAGAATGGTTATTTGTTAAATGTTAAGGTGTAGTATAAGAAAGTGGGTTACTGTAAGTGGTTTCTTGTTAATCTTGTTTCTTCTATTTTCTTGTTAATCCTGTTTCTTCTATTTTGTTAAGGTGTAATATATTTTTGTATATTTTTATATTGTATTGTATATAATTTATATATATATTTTTTGAGCAGGAAACATTTCAAGAGAAGCTAAAACATGCCTCTCAAGTAGGAGAGACATCAGACAGTGGCCCTAAAGAAGTTGATTCTGCAACTCGGCTAAATTTTTGGGCTGAAGCTGCCGGTGGCAAGACTAGAGGACGTCTTTATGGTGCTGGGGACTTGTCTAAGTATTACAAGCCAGGTGTTTCCTCATTAACCCAACAGTCACGTATATCTCCATATAGCGGTCAAGTTTCTGCTGAGATTGCTGCACAAATGGCAACAATTGAAGAGAGAGCAAATGCTGCAGAGGAAGATGCTCGAGCTGCACGAGAGGAATGTCGCAAGGCAAATAAACGCACACAAGATTTAGAGAGACAATTGAGGGAATTAGCAGAAAGTGTTGCTTCTATCAAGGGTGGCAAACGTCGTCGTCGTCGTCATTCAGACTATGATGATGACTCCGACAATATTGATGACTCCGACAGTGATGATGACTCTATTGGAAGCATATAAGATCATATTATGCTTTAATTTTACTCATGAGAATACTTTGACAATAACATTATATTTTAATTGAACTTGTTTTATGTTTTGTTTGAGCTTGTTTACATCAAACTTGTTGAATTGAATGTTTTTTGAGATCTGATTGATATTAAGGTTTGACTTTTGGTTTGAGATTTGTTTGTTGAATGGTTATACATGTTGTTCTTGTAGTAACTTTGCTAGAGCACTATAGTATATAATATAGTCTTCTGGAATTTAAATGAGATACTATTTGCAAATTTAAAGAATTGTTTTTCTGGAATTTAAATGAGATACTATTTGGGAAAAAATATTCACAAATTTTGTTGAATGGTTATACATACCCGAGCAAACAAGAAAAATATTAAAAAAAAAAAAGATCTATCGATCAAATATTGGTATATTTGTTTTTAAAAAATTACAATACTACAGACGGCTTAACCGTCAGTAAATTTATACTTAAAATTGAGTTACTTATCGAAGGCTGAGCCCTCGGTAAATTTACTGACGGCTTAGTCGTGGATAATATAAGACAAAAAACTTGATGTTTAATCACCTATTACCCGCAAACTATTCATGGTTTAGCCGTGGATAACATCGTGGGTTTATATAGCCGTCGGTAGACGTTACCGAGGAGCGAATTACCGAGGGCCCCGTAGTCGTTGGTAAGCCCTCGGTAATTTACTTTTACCCACGGTTTTTTCTTGTTACCGAGGGTTTTTGGCCCTGGGTACTGACAAATTTTCTTGTAGTGTCAGTAATACTTGGAAGGCGCTGCTGCCTATGGAGTTGGTGCGAGATTTCTTTGCTTGGGACCTGCAAGATTGGATCACTAAGAATATCAGCTTTGTAGGACATGGAGACAAAAGTTGGAGCGGAACATGGAGGAACATGATGCAAATTATATGAGACCTTTTGATCAAAGGGATGTCATCACTCGAAAGATCTGGGAGTATGAAGAGGCTATAGCTGTTAATTCTCTTTTGAATTATAAGGAAGCTGGTAGGAGATAGGGGAGCAGTAGAGAATCCATTTGGAAGCCTCCAATGGAGGGTTGGGTGAAACTAAATAATACCGACGGGGCGTGTAAAGATCAATCTATAGCTGGCTGTGGTGGTGTTATTCGGGATAGTAATGGATCGTGGTTAGGAGGCTTTTCCAAATTTTTGGAAAAGTGTAGTGTCATTATGGCTGAGTGTTGGGGGATTTTGGAAGGCCTAAAGTTATCTAAGAGGCTTGGGTTCCTCAAAGTAGAATTAAACATTGACTCCATGATTTTGGTTAAAGCCTTGAATGAGGAGGGCTTAGGTATCCCAAGTTGCAACTCTATTATCTCGGAAATAAAGGTGTGGATTAGAGATCATGAGATCGTTACTACAACTCATATTTTCAGAGAAGCTAATGTTTTCACGGACGTGTTGGCTAAAGTGGGTTGTGCACATAAGGAATTTGTTCTTTACAATGAGATTTCTGAGGTGTTAGTGGTCCAGTTAAATGTAGATAAAGCTTTCTGCCTGGACCCGGGTATTGGGTCGAGTTTTTTTTTTGTTTGGGCTTCGGCCCTCTTTGTCTTAAAATAAAATATGAAATTTGATAGAAATGTACTATATGATATTTTTAGAATGTTTAGTATCATATAAAGGCAATTTTAGAAAGAAGCTAATAAAAAACTTTAGGCTTAAATGCATTTTTAGTCCTCCTATTTTGACATTTTTTTAAATTTAGTCCCCCTATTTTAAAAATCAGTTTTTTGATCCCTGAACTTTACATCACTTGAGATTTAGTTGGCCCCCCTTCACTTTTGATTACGTGGCATTGATGATTGGGATAAACAAATATTTTTTAATGACATGGCATTGCTGACTAGAATTATTTATTATTTTATATTTATTTACTAGAATTAATTGATATTTTTTAGAAATTAGATAATTAAATTTTTTTTAAACAATTTAGGTCACAAGCCCAACTCATTTTAACACTAGCCCAATACACAAGTTTACACTTGGTTGTCTTAATGAACTATATAAACACTAATCACTTTTGTTAAAAAATCAAGGTGGGACTTTAATGGGAAACAAAACCCACACTACACCTGTAACTTTTGTTTCTTCTTTTTGAGACTACAATGGAGGATTGGATATGCAACAAAAATGATTATCTCAATTCAAAATCGCCATTGTCGTTGTCATTGCGATCTTGTTAAAAGATTTAACTTCAATTCTGCCTTCTTCTTCCATAACTCTTCAAGTTAACCTCAAAAATAAAAACCTAATCAGAAACAGTATGGTTGTGCCAACAGAGAAGCATAGCCACACATCTTCCAAAGATATAGAATCTTCCTCTTTGTTGCTTCACCACTGAATAACACCGTTTTGTAAAGCTTGTTTTCTTGCGTGGTTGCGATTTGGAACCAACAGTGGAAGAAAAGAACCCTCAAAAGGCTTTTGTTTCTGAGGTGTAGAAATTGAAACACAATTGAACACGTTTGAGTTTGTTAGTTTTATATACACCTTTAAAAGAGCGCATTTATGGAAATCGTTAAGGTTAAAATCTGAAATCTGAATTTTACCTTTTTGCTTTCCCATAAGCATCAATAAGGGTGTTGTAGGTGATTGTGTTTGGTTTGATACCAAGAGTGACCATGTGAGATATAAGACTCTGAACTTTGTTAAAGGCAAAAATTTGCAAGCACGATTTTATGAGGATTGAATAAGTCTGGACATCTGGCTGACAACCAGGTGTACTCTTCATTTCCTCAAGAAGAGTGTTGTACCCCAAATTTTACCCCTTAGATGCCATCTCCATTTTTGCATCTTAGGTCAACCATCTGCATTGTTTAAACTAACCCATATCTTGCAGTTTGTTTCTTTTGTGTCCAAATTAGGGTTTCTGTGACACTTATCAGTCAATGGCTTTGATCTTCATCAAGATGGATTCCCAAACCCTAACTCTTGATCCTATTGGTTTTTAAAAATCCTCAAGAGTCTCCTAAGACCTTTGGATGAGAAAGAAGAAGCAAGATTACAAGATCTAACCTCAGTGCATTCACAGTCAAATTTAGGGTTTGACTGAAGCCCTAATCTTTTGGAATTTTGGATCAAATGAAGAATTATTGGTTCTAATCATCATATATTGTCTCATGGAGTATACAAAGTATCCATACCAAGTTTCATGAGGTTTCTTACAAGGGAAGTAGGGTTTTGACTAAAGAATGTGTCATTTGTGAGATTTTTCCCCTAATAGCCTATTTTGAAAGGACCATAACTCCTAAACCATACATCCAAATGGAGTGGCTCAAAGCTCATTGGAAAGCTCTTTCCAAGATCTTCAATTTGTTCCATATGAAGTTTTGTCTAAAAATGCTTGGATTTTGAGTTATGGAGCTTACAAGGCATTTTGGCCAAACACTTGGGAAATTTTCAGCATGTTTCATCACTCTTTTTCTCAACTTTGGCGCCACTTTTCACCCTTTTCCATTTGGATTCAAGTCTTGAGTCCCAAATGAAAGTTGTAGAGCTTGTTGAGAGCTTTCCAACCATATGTGGAATGTCTCAAGGAGATAAACTATTCTCAAGTTATTAATCATCAAAGAAGGGCACTTGAAATTGTCAAATTCTATAACTTAGAAATTTTTCTAAGTTCTTTTGGGCAGTTTTGGGGACACGATTTGCAGGGCACTTTTCTACCATTTCAAGGCATTATTTCAACAATCTTCCAACATCAAACTTGTAGTATCATCCAAGAGATTTCATTTGAACCTAAGAGCATGAAAAATGGATCATTAGGTTAAGAGATATAATTTTAACAATATGGCCATACGAAAATGTTTTGCACCAAGTTACTTCAGTTTTTTTGAGTTTGAATCTAATTTCTCTTTCCAAGTACACTCTGCAGAGCCACTTACCATCTTTTCCCAACTTCATTTTTCTCCTAAAAGCACGCTACACATGACTTGCTCTTGTACTCTCATGATCACTTTTGCAAGCTACCTTAAACCATTCACTCGTGTACTTCCTTGAACCAAAGGACACAAGCCAAAACAACCTTTTCTTCTCTGACCTATTTGCACAAAAAGAAACTTCACTTGGCTCTATGTTGTGGTGGTCAGACAAGCCATCTCTCAAATCCCTCCATGATCTTTCTCTCCAAGACAAACCTTTGGCATGTTGGATCTTCATGACCACGGACCAGTTTGAACTCCCTATAAAATGAGCCTTTCTCCACTTCATTTGATCACCAACAACAACACTAAAATCTCTCAAAAATTCACTTCTTTGGAGCACACGAGAAGCTAGCTAGGAAGGAGAGGAGATTCTTATAATTTGCGTGGAAAAGAGGTAAGCTTCTTAAACTCTTATTTACCATGCTCATTATACCATGTTAACTGTATTGCATTACTATGTTAAATCATCTATATTGTTGTTTTTAAATGTTTAAAATGCTTGCAATATATCATATATGAACTGCATGATGAATTTGAGGAAACTCTAAGTAGCTGCTCCAATAGCTTAAACCCTTATCATGCGTGTGTTTGTGTTAAGAAGCATGCTGGTATGTTTGGTTATTTACAAGTTGCATGATTGAAATGTTAAATGAGGCTTGTTATTTTACTTTAAATGATTATTGTGAATACCATCTTTAATCTATGTTAGAGGCTGGTTAGTTTTGGTTTTGAGTACCAAGATATTGATCTTTGAGCTTGTTAATAGAGATTAGTATTCTGTTGTGTGTTTAGCTCTTATGCATCATGGAGTGAGGTTGATGAATATGTTAATCTGCTGTTCAAGATAATACTCGTGTGCATGTTTATAACCTTTCTTGAAACACCAAATGATATGTCTTTACAATGCATGATGCGTTCTGACTTGATGATAGCCTGCTAGGGTTTGTTTTTTTAGTTGAAGTATTACTCATTACATGTGTTTGTGACTTGAGAAGCAATGCCAATCTTGTTTTGATTCCATCCCCAAGTTGTTGGAACTTTAGGTTTTGTTTGAGTGTTCATGTGTGCATATTATTATTAAGCTGTAAAGTTCATGTTAATATTGAGTGGAGCAGAGGTTTGTTTACTTAGGTTGTCCCTTTGCATGTTGTGTGCCTCGTGGTTTCTTGTTGCTCTTTATATCATGCTTATACACCAGTTCAAGTGAATGTCTTTGGTTTATGATTTGCTCATGGTAGCATTGATTAATACTGTTTTTTCGTGTTTTGCTTTGCCATGTGTTGTTTTGAGTGTGTTAGAATTATTGTTTAAAGACATGATTCTGTTTTGGTGAGTTTTGTTGTTGAGCTCTATATTTTGTTTATTGTGTGGGAAAATTCAAGACTTTGGTTTGCCATAATATGTTGAGTACGAGCAGAGGGCATCATCTTTTCTCAAACTAATCTCTATTTTTGGATCCTGGTTTTCACTTACCTACTGCTCGTGTTGTAACCAATATCTTGTTCAAGTAATGACTGCATCATGTTCATCTTGGAAAATGCTTCATTTTAGCTTTTTATCTCATGTTGATTGATTAAGTTTTGAGTGAATTAGGATGGTTAGAAGTTGAAAGCTTATTTTGATGTTTTATTGAAACACGATGGCAGCTTCAGTTTTGCATGTATCCACTTTTCCCATGTGTTGCACTGATTGGTTATTTGTTAAGGCTGTTTGTTTGGTAGTGCACTAAATACCATGCCCATTATATCACGTACTACCACTATCATGTTACTGCATGCGCGTTTTATTTTCATTTTATTATTTTCATGTTTTATTATGGTTTATTAATTAATGGAAGCAAGTATTTACCGAATGAAACAGCCGTCCCAACGGTATTACCCTTGCCTTGCCATTTCACTTTCACCCCAATGACCTTGGTTCGATCCTACGGATCAACCTTTTGGTAATTTTCCTTTTTTTTCGCCTGATTTTCTTTTCTTCCTCTCCTGGGCCTTGCGCCCAATGGATACCCACACCCCCAGTTTTGGCCCATTTCAAAATCCTTCTCTTTTTAAAACTAAACCAAATCACTGATACACCCCCCTTGTGTTTTTAATTCCTTTTATTTTTATTAATTTCAAATATTTTCTTTTATTCAAATCTTTTTTCTAAAAAATGTTTTACTTCATTTATTTTATAACTTTTTCATTTATTCTAAAAAAAACTCCCAAAAATATTTTTATCTTTATTTAATTTTTTGTTTTAATAATTTTTCTTAAATGCTTATTTAGGGTTAATCATTAATTTAAATATTTTTATCTTTCCATCCTTAGACAAGTTGTTAAACTTTTGTTCATGACTTTTCTTGTTAATCTTTATTTGGGCCTATGATATATCAAAATCATAATTTTTGTTGACTTACTTGAATCAATAAATTGTGATGAATATGAGGCCTATTTTTCCATTTTGTTGGTCAATAAGAGTTTAATTAAGATTTATCGATTTTAAATCTTATTTTAGACTAGACCAACTTTATGTTTCATTTCAATCTCATTTTATTTTATTTTTTATCGGTCAATGAGGATCTAAATCTTTATTTAGATGAGACCAATTTTATTTCATTTCGAGCCCATTTTCTTTATTTTTAGGTCGATGATATAACAAACTTCATAGTTTGATTGATCTCATTAAAGCGACAAAACTTTGATCAATATGAGACCACTTTATTTTTATTTCAGTTTCATTTACTATTTAGTCGATGAAAGTCAAGAATCATTGATTATCGATTTCTCGATTAAATCATGAGTAAGACGAGACAAACTTAGTGTACATACCCTAGGTCTTTACCTTTAGCACTTCTTCCCTTAGCATGCAAACTTTAGCATAACACAAATTAAAACAAGAGGTTCTCGTAGAGTACTACGGACGTTTAGGGTGTTAATACCTTCCCTAGGCGTAACCAACCCCCGAACCTTAGATCTTCCCCTTTAGGTTTTTTTAACGATCTTGAACCTTTCCTTTGGATAAATCAAAGTCGGTTGTAAAAGAGAAATGATGCAAATTAATTAATAATTTGTTATCCGATTTTCACCGCAACAAAGAGAAAAAGCTTTATCCAAGAGACCACTCCTACCATAGGCAGTTAACAATGCAGTGTATGATTCACAGTTCAAAACACAACCTTCTTCAACCATAGCTTGAAAGAGTTTAAAAGCTTTATCAGGTTGCTTACATTTTCCAATCATGACTATTAACTTGATGTATACACCAGTGTAAGGTCTGTACCAAAGTTGTTTACCTGTAACAAAAATCAATTCTCCATTGTAGTCTCAAAAAGAAGAAACAAAAGTTACAGGTGTAGTATGGGTTTTGTTTCCCATTAAAGTTCCACATTGATTTTTTTTAACAAAAGTGATTAGTATTTATATAGCTCATTAAGACTATCAAGTATAAACTTGTGTATTGGACTAGTGTTAAAATGAGTTGGGCTTGTGACCCAAACTGTTTTAAAAAAAATTAATTATCTAATTTCTAAAAAATATTAATTAATTAAGTTTTAGAAAAACTCTATTAAAATTATCAATTAATTATGTAGATAAATATAAAATAATAAATAATCCTAATCAGCAATGCCATGTCATTAAAAAATATTTTTTTTATCCAATCATCAATGCCACGTAATCAAAAGTGAAGGGGGGCCAACTAAATCCCAAGTGATGTAAAATTCAGGGACCAAAATGCTGGTTTTTAAAATGGGGGGACTAAATTTTAAAAAATGTCAAAATAGGGGGATCAAAAGTGCATTTAAGCCAAAACTTTAATAAAAAAAGAAGTTTTTTCAAGGAATTGTGTCTCTCCAAATCAGGGATGGCAACGGGGCGGGGCGGGAGTGGGTTTAACTGTACCCGCACCCGCACCTGCCTCCCTGTAGCAGACCCGCCCTCGCCCCCAAACCCAATCCGAGGTGAAAATTTAACACCCAAACCTGCCCCCAATAGAGAACGGGTTTACCCGCACCCTCCCCCGCCCCCACCCGGAAAAAACTAATTTATTTGTAATTGCAATAAAAATTAATAATTTAATTAAAAAACTAATAATTTTAATAACTTAATTAATAATTTAATTAAAAATGTAATTAATAATTAAATATTAACTTGATTATTTTAATTGTAATAAGGGTATTAATAATTTAATTAAAAACATAATTAATAAATGAATATTAAAATAAGTAAAATAAGAGAATTAAAGTAAATTATAATATGCGTGGGCGGGACGGGGGTGGGTGCGGGTAGGTCTTAGTGTCTACCCGTCCCCGCCCCTATAACACCCTAGTTTCCATCTCGGATAAATAATACATAAATAAATCAGAGTGAATAAAAATTTATTCTTAGACAGAAACAAGGATGCCACATTTGAAGAAAGAAAACACAATCCCTACTCATAAATTTGATACATAACACAAAATAGAATAAACCTAAAAGGGAAACTTTTTCCAACAAAAGGAAAGTTCAATTATGGAATAAAGCGGAAAGATCCATAACTGACTAGTTTTACAAAATAAATTGTTTTATAACATCACAATATTCATACAAAGGTAATACAAAATAGATCCAACAAATGTACACATATATATAACAAAAGCGTTCCCCAACTCCCGTGTTACGTATCAGAGCAGACAGACCGACAAAAGGATGAAGAACTAAGCTTCACAAAAGCCTCCAAGATACTAATCTGCAATTGCCTCATAGAGCAACAAACCACAGCAGAAGGGTAAGAAATAACAACTAAATCAAGATTGCATAATAATATGCTAACACATATAAATTCATATGCATAATTATTCTCACCACATTCATCACATACTAATACATATAGCATGCCACAGATACATAACATATTTCTGATAATCCAACCACATAGCATATATCAATTATACCAACATAATAACATATTCACACATAATGCATACCAAAGTTATGACATATGGAAACACACCACCACATCACATATATTCATATATAGCATATCATAAATAATTAATACAATCATTGTAATGTACAACATCCCCACAAAACATAACATATGTCTATACATAAAACATATCATCCATAACCAATGAATTTATCACAAATGCATATCAATCACCAATCCAATCATAATTCTCAACACATAATCATTCATGTAATGACTTATGCAAATGCACAGAGACCAAAACAAAGACTCTATGCATGCGGTACCATTCCATCCATCATTCTCATCATCATTAATTCACTTAGGAATTATTGGAATCATCGCTTGTTACTTAGTGTAACTCCCCGTCGGGCAAACAATGTTCCCCGTCGCTTTAGGTCCTCTTGTATAAGGCACACGATCCGATCGCTTTAGGTCCTCTTTGTATAAGGCACATGATCGTCTATAACGTCGCTTTAGGTCCTTTTTATATAAGGCACACGACCGTTACAGCAGATTCCCTCTAGAATGGTTTCGTCGCTCACACCCCACAAGGCACACGACATCACATTGTGCATATCATGATGCATGTCATATCAACGAATCATGACAATCAAATACACATTCACAATTCAACAATATGAATTATCTCAACAACAATAATCACGCATTGGAAATCAATTCAAACAATGTCTTTACTTGCCATAAGGCCACCAAATAACACACATTGAATTTCACATAAATAATGCATTTCATCATAATCCACAAACCACAACAATTACCATTTTAGCATATACACTCATATCAATTCACATCAAGAATTACTCACCATCAACCACAACAATTCTACAATCATACAATGATAATCACAACAACATACATTAATACCATACATTTGTATTCAATTCAACAAAGTATTTTGCCATAAGGCCACAACAATCACAACAACTTATCACATGCTTCAACATCATATAAACCACATAAAAACTCCACGTCATATAACAATAGCACAACACACTGTAAAACACCGACCGCACGCATTTAACGCGATAAAAACCCGACAACCTAATACTGTTACACAACCGCGACATAAATAAATCATCTACTGCCCTACAAACCATTTTTAATAGAAAGAATATTTCATTAGCTTTCCAACGCTACGAACGGGGTTCAAAACGGACTTACGGTTCAAAAGTTATGAAGAAAATAAAATCTGACATTTTGGAAAATTCTGTGATCATGAGCCGACGCATAGAATCATGAGTCGACGCATAAACCTAGAGATTTCGCCCGGGTCAGCGCACGCAGATCATGAGTCAACGCATGATCCTGGAGGTTGGCGCATGAATACGCAGATTCTGCTAAAAACTCAGTTTTCGACCGTTAAATGCGTTCCATACCTCCGATTTCGATTCCGTAAAAAGCCCCGGTCTCAGAATTCGACATACTACAATATTTTCACCATTAAAAAGCCATCCAAAACATTTTACATTTTTGAAATATTTTGAAACATAATTATCAATTTATCCCAATTCCAAACTCGATCAAAACCACTCGAAAACACACAAACAACCATTCCCGATTAATTCCTATCCTCACCCGACTATACTACTCAACTTATTCCGCATTCCAACCGTGAAAACATTGATTTCTCACTATTTCATCATTATTGACCTAACTCTCACAAACTTCATAACTCAATCCAAAACTCCCTAAATCATACCAACGAGTATTCCCGATTAAACCCAAACATTACTCGGCTATTCTACACGGTCTATTCCAAAATCTAACCGTTAAAACATCGATTCTATCAAAATGATCACAATTCCAATCAAGTAGAAAACATATATTTTTCAGCCAAACATTCAAACAAATACATACATATACATACACAAGCAAGATATAATCCAAACTTCTCACCCTTACCCGATTAATCGAAGAGGAGTTTGAAGAAGATGATGAATCCATGTTTTCTTCTTCTCTTCTCTTTTCCCACGTTTTCCTTTCTCTTCTCTTTCTCTACTATCTTTTCTCTCTTTTTCTCTCAAATCTCTATTTATAAAAATATCTAATTTTTCGGAAATATCTAACCCCTCACAATGACCATTTTACCCCTCAGCTCAAATATCTAGCAAACGCTCTCAAAACACGATAAAACATAATAACGATGAAAAATAATATATTGTCAAATAAAATTCAAGAATAAAATAATATAAAAACGAAAATAATTAAATCGACTCGATTAAATAAATCGGACAAAACGGGGCATTACAATTCTCCCCCACTTAGACATTTTCGTCCTCGAAAATATAACTGAGACGAACAACTCCGGATACGACTCTCGCATCCGACTAACCAATTATCATGCCAACAAAAGGCACACCACGAATAACACAACCAACAAACCCCCTTGCTAACAGCAACTACTACCACGACACGACAACAGTAATAACAACAACGACAAGATACAATGCCCATACAATGCACTTGACGACCAACTCACGACTCAAAGAATACCCAAGTTACGAACACACAGGTTCGCTCTTGAACCGAAACACAATAAGATCGTTACCATCACCATAGGTAACACTCCCCTAATTCCCCATCATAGGAATTAGCTACCCGCACTCGAACCATCACCATGGAAACGAGCCAACAACAAAAACAAGAACATAAAGTCTCATGACACAACATCGCTTCAACAACCTCTACATAACCATAATACCACCATCCTTGTCACACAACAATATTACAACAATGCTACGATTCACCAATCGAACATATCACCAAAACATCCATCTTCATAGTAGCCCATGAATAATATTTGAACCTTTCTCCCAACACTTCCATTCTGAAACGTCCAATGGTCTCATCATTCCTACATGTTTCCAATGTTCAACCTATGAACTCTTACAAGTCACACACTCATATACGAAATGTGCCACATCACGCTTTCGATGCGCACTCTGATTACTCGCAACAATCAAATTTACCAATTTCTTGTCCAACTTCTGACTCTCTCTAATATTTACCAGAAAGATCAAAGTTCATTTATAATATACCCAACTTCACACTCTACTGTGTTATCTCACACACCAGACACCAGTCTCTGAACTGCTCAAATAGTTCTAACTCCCTGACCATCAAAACAGACATGTATAAAAACTTTCGACTTAACTCATCATGCACGACATTAACTTTACCAATAGGATAATTCCAGCTAAAGTCATAACTCATCACAAATTCCAACCATCCTCGTTGTCTCATACTATATTCCTTCGGACCAAACAGGTACTCAATATTCTTATGATTACCAAACACTTCGAACTTAAAACCATAAAAATAATACCTCCAAATTTTCCAACACAATACAAGCACAACCAATTCCAAATCCTGAATAGTATAGATCATTTTATGAATCCTCAATTGTCATAAAGCATAAGCCATGACTTTACCATCTTGCATTAACACACTGACTAAACTCATCATAGACGCATCCCAATACCTCACAAACAGTTTATCAGGATCACGCAGAATCAAAACTGAAGCCGTAGACAAATTCTACTTTAGCCCTCTCAAACTTTTCTCACAATGAACATTCAAAGCAAACGACTTACCCTTTGCAAGTCAACTGAAGTAACGATAATGCTAACTTGGAAAAGCCTTTCATAACCTCTGGTAATAACCAACTAAAGTCCAAAAAGCTTCTAATCACCTTAACCGACTTCAGAGCCTCTCATTGTAGAACTGCATCTATTTCCGATGGATCCATAACAATACCATCATCAGAAATAACATATCCAAGAAAACTAACCTTTTCCAACCAAAATTCTCACTTGGATAACTTAGCATAAAAATTCCTTTCTTTTCAACACTTGCAACTCGATTCTCAAACACCCTACATACTCTCCTCCTGAGTTTGTAATAGATCAGAATATCCCTAATGAACACCACTCCAAACTTATCCAAACTTGTCCAGACTCACATACAAGCTTAACCGAGTAAATAACAACCTATTCCGATGATAACAAACATAACCAGTCACATGAAATCGATCAAAGCCTCAACTCACACAATTCACCACTCTTATCAAACATTCCAAACAATTGTAATTTCAATCAAACTCAACCAAACCATTCCAGTCATCTATTCTTAAGAGTGGACACTTATTCTCAATCGTTACCTTATTCAACTGTCATTAATCCATACACAATTTCTTCTCTTGACCGTCCAATTCCACAAATTCCAACATGTATCAACAACCAACCAAAAATAACTCTTAATATCAATATTACATCCACACATAAGGGTTTTCTCAAGATTTCCATTAATGCTCTAAAACTCCAAAGACTCCAAACCTCACAAGAACTCTAAGTTTTGCTTTCCATAGCCTCAATACCATTATACACATCATGCTTGTTATTCCGTTCAATCATCCATCCTTTTTGTTACTAACAATACTGGGGCTCTCCAAGACGACACACTTGGCCTCACAATTCTCTTTTCCAGTAAATCTTCCAACTGCTTTATCAGTCCGGGTACTTCTAATGCTAACATCCAATATTCCATCCGGAAATACATATGGAAATCACGCACAACTGGCAGCCTGTAACGCCCCAGTTTTTGTTAGTTTTATTTAATCGAGTCGATTTAATTATTTTTATTATTATATTATTTTATTCTTGACTTTTATTTGATAATATATTATTTTTCATCGTGATTATGTTTTATCGCGTTTTGGGAGCGTTTGCGAGATATTTGAGTGTAGGGGTAATTTGGTCATTTCACTTTATTTTTCTTAAGTTAGTAAAAATAGAAAGAGAGAAAAAAATAGAAAGGAAAGAGAAAAAAAGAAGAAGAAAAATAGAAAGAAGGAAAATAAGAGGGGAAAAGGAGAGAAAAACTTGGGATTTAAGAAATCGATCAACCGACTTTTCAAACACGATTAAATCGGGTAAGAGTGCGAAACTTGATTATCTTATACTTGTGTATGATTATGTATGTATGTTTTTGGTTGATATTGGATTGAAATTGAATATAGAGTAAAAACCATAATATGTTGAAATGGTTAGAAATTGATTTAAATTGTGTCTGAAATCATGTTTTGATGTTCATAATTGTTGATACATGATAGATAGATGTTGTTGGGCATGGTATTGGTAATTTTCTGGTGTTTAGGTGGAAATTGGAGTGATTTTGGGATGAATTTCGCAGAAAAATTATGCAGGAAAAATTCTGGTTTTCCACTGCTCATACGCGTATCACTCAAGGCAATACGCGTATTAGTTAAGCCAATACGCGTATGGAAATGAAGGAATGAGGGCAATACGCGTATGGAGTCCCATTTTCTCGGCCATCTGCTCATTTGCGTAATGGTACGCGTAAGGAGTTGGGCAATACGCGTATGAAGTGAGGCAATACGCGTATTGGAGTTTTAGTGGGCTTTTTGGAGAAAAATCAGTCTCTGCCCATACACGTATCACTTTGGGCAATACGCGTATGGATGGGCGAGTGAGCAAGGCAATACGCGTATGGCCAACGAGGGTGCAAAATGTTGTCTTTTCGCGATTCCTTTTTCTTTTTACTTCCGTAACTTGTGTTCCGATTATCCGTTTTGAACATTCTTGGTATCGTTGGAAAGCTAATAAAATGTTCTTTCTTATAAAAATGGTTTTGAGATTGTTTGCCGAATTAATTATGTCGAGAATTTGGAATAGTGTCGTTTTGTCGACTTTTGCCGTTGTAATTGTGTGTAATTGATGTGTATCATGCAATGTGGTGTTGATATGGATATAATATGACGTGTGTGTTGTTGTGTGATGAAAATGCATGTGATGATGGTTTGTGGCCTAAGGGCAAGTAAATGCAATGTGTTGTATTTGATGTGAATGCGTAATTATGGTTGCATATATGTGTGCATTGGAATGTCATGAGTCATTGTATGCCAAGCATCATGATATGCATTCTTGTGATGTTGTGTGCCCTTGTGGGGTGTGAGCGACGAAACGATTCCAGAGGGAATCCGCTATAACATCGTGTGCCTTATACAAAGAGGACCTAAAGCGATGATTATAGACGATCGTGTGCCTTATACAAAGAGGACCTAAAGCGATCGGATCGTGTGCCTTATACAAAGAGGACCTAAAGCGATCCATAAACATCGTGTGCCTTATACAAAGAGGACCTAAAGCTTTTTAGGTGGAGTGTTGATGCAAGAAGGTAAGGTTGTGGCTTATGCTTCGAGGCAATTAAGGATTCATGAGAAGAATTACCCTACTCACGATTTGGAATTATCGGCTGTGGTTTTTGTGTTGAAAATTTGGAGGCATTATCTCTATGGTGCAAGATTCGAAGTCTTTAGTGATCATAAAAGTTTGAAATACTTGCTTGATCAGAAAGAGTCGAATATTAGGCAACGGAGATGGTTGGAATTTTTGAAGGACTATGATTTTGGCTTGAATTACCATCCTGGTAAAGCTAATGTGGTAGCCGATGCGTTAAGCCGAAAATCTTTGCATATGTTCGCTTTGATGGTTAAAGAGTGGGAACTTTTGGAAGCATTTAGAGATCTGAGTTTGGTGTGTGAATTGACATCTGATAGCGTGAGGCTTGGTATGTTAAAGGTTACTAATGATTTTCTGTTGACCGTTAGCGAGAAATAGAAGTTGGATGTGAAATTTGTGGATTTGATGACGGTTGGAGATCAAGGTGTGAATGTTGACTTTAAAGTGGAAGATAAGGGTGTTTTGAGATTTCGTGGTAGAATTTGTATTCCTAATGATTCGGACTTGAAAAATATGATTTTAGAGGAAGGACACCGGAGTAGTTTGAGTATACATCCGGGAGCTAATAAGATGTATCAAGATTTGAAGAAGATCTTTTGGTGGTCTAGATTAAAGAGAGATGTGGCTCGGTTTGTTTATACGTGTTTGAAGTGTCAGAAGTCAAAGGTAGAACATCATAAGCCTAGTGGATTGTTGCAACTGTTGGATATTCCCGAGTGGAAATGGGACAACATTTCAATGGATTTTGTGACAGGGTTGCCGAATACACAGAGGGGACATAATGCCATTTGGGTAGTTGTGGATAGGCTGACTAAATCGGCGCATTTTATTCCGATTGACATTAGTTTTTCTTTGGAGAAGTTGGCTGAGATTTATATCAGTGTGATTGTGAAATTACATGGTGTTCCGTTGTGTATTGTTTTAGATCGAGATCCGAGGTTTACTTCCAGATTTTGGGAAAGTTTGCAAAAGGCTTTAGGTTCCAAGTTGCGATTGAGTTCGGCTTATCATCTGCAGACGGATGATCAGACCGAGAAAACTATTCAGTCGTTGGAAGATTTGCTGAGAGTTTGTGTTCTTGAGCAAGGTGGTGCTTGGGATAGTTATCTTGCTTTGGTGGAATTCACGTATAATAACTGTTTCCATTCGAGTATTGGAATGGCACCGTTTGAAGCGTTGTATGGAAGAAGATGTCGAACACCTTTATGTTGGCATGAATCTGGTGAGAGTTCGGTGGTTGGATCGGAGTTGGTGCAACAGACTACGGAAAAGGTGAAACTTATTCGTGAGAAAATGAAGGCTTCTCAGAGTAGGAAGAAGAGTTATCATGATCGAAGGAGGAAAGATCTTGAGTTTCAAGAAGGCGATCATGTATTTTTGAGAGTTACACTGGTGACGGGTGTTGGTCATGCATTGAAGTCGAAGAAGCTTAATTCTCAGTTTATTGGTCCTTACCAGATATCCGCGAGAGTGGGTGCTGTGGCTTATCGGGTGGCGTTGCCGCCGAGTCTTTCGAATGTGCACGATGTGTTCCATGTTTCACAGCTTAGGAAGTATGTTCCGGATCCGTCGCATGTGATTCCGATGGATGAGGTTGAGGTAAGGGAGAACCTTACGGTTGAGGCATTACCAGTGAGAATTTTGGATCGCGAGTTGAAGCGGTTAAGAGGCAAGGATATTGCGCTTGTGAAGGTAGCGTGGGGAGGCGCTGCTGAGGGCAATTTGACTTGGGAGTTGGAGAGTCGGATGCGGGAGTCATATTCGGAGTTGTTCGTCTCAGGTAATATTTTCGAGGACGAAAATTTCTAATTGGGGGAGAGTTGTAACGCCCCAGTTTTTGTTAGTTTTACTTAATCGAGTCGATTTAATTATTTTTATTATTATATATTTTTATTCTTGACTTTTATTTGATAATATATTATTTTTCATCGTGATTATGTTTTATCGCGTTTTGGGAGCGTTTGCGAGATATTTGAGTGTAGGGGTAATTTGGTCATTTCACTTTATTTTTCTTAAGTTAGTAAAAATAGAAAGAGAGAAAAATAGAAAGGAAAGAAAAAAAAAAGAAGAAGAAAAAGAGAAAGAAGGAAAAGAAGAGGAGAAAAGGAGAGAAAACTTGGGATTTAAGAAATCGATCAACCGACTTTTCAAACACGATTAAATCGGGTAAGGGTGCGAAACTTGATTATCTTATACTTGTGTATGATTATGTATGTATGTATGTTTTTGGTTGATATTGGATTAAAATTGAATATAGAGTAAAAACCATAATATGTTGAAATGGTTAGAAATTGATTTAAATTGTGTCTGAAATCATGTTTTGATGTTCATAATTGTTGATACATGATAGATAAATGTTATTGGGCATGGTATTGGTAATTTTCTGGTGTTTAGGTGGAAATTGGAGTGATTTTGGGATGAATTTCGCAGAAAAATTATGCAGGAAAAATATTTTTCCACTGTCCATACGCGTATCACTCAATGCAATACGCATATTGGTTAAGGCAATACGCGTATGGAAATGAAGGAATGAGGGCAATACACGTATGAAGTCCGATTTTCTCGGCCATCTGCTCATTTGCGCAATGGTACGCATAAGGAGTTTGGCAATACGCGTATGAAGTGAGGCAATACGCGTATTGGAGTTTTAGTGGGATTTTTGGGGAAAAATCAGTCTCTGCCAATATGCGTATCACTTTGGGCAATACGCGTATGGATGGGTGAGTGAGCAAGGCAATACGTGTATGGCTCAAGGCAATACGCGTATGGCCAGCGAGGGTGCAAAATGTTGGCTTTTCGCGATTCCTTTTTCTTTTTACTTCCGTAACTTGTGTTCCGATTATCCGTTTTGAACATTCTTGGTATCGTTGGAAAGTTAATAAGCTAATAAAATGTTCTTTCTTATAAAAATGCTTTTGAGATTATTTACCGATTTAATTATGTCGGGAATTTGGAATAGTGTCGTTTTGTCGATTTTTGCCGTTGTAATTGTGTGTAATTGATGTGTATCATGCAATGTGTTGTTGATATGGATATAGTATAACTTGTGTACTGTTGTGTGATGAAAATGCGTGTGATGAAATGTTGTGATGATGGTTTGTGGCCTAAGGGCAAGTAAATGCAATGTGTTGTATTTGATGTGAATGCATGATTATGGTTGCATATATGTGTGCATTGGAATGTCATGAGTCATTGTATGCCAAGCATCATGATATTCATTTTTGTGATGTCGTGTGCCCTTGTGGGGTGTGAGCGACGAAACGATTCCAGAGGGAATCCGCTATAACATCGTGTGCCTTATACAAAGATGACCTAAAGCGATGATTATAGACGATCGTGTTCCTTATACAAAGAGGACCTAAAGCAATCGAATCGTGTGCCTTATACAAAGAGGACCTAAAACGATCCATAAACGTCGTGTGCCTTATACAAAGAGGACCTAAAGCGGCGAGGAACATCGTTTGCCCGACGGGGAGTTACACTAAGTAACAATCGATGATTCCAATAGTTCATGAGTGAACTAGTGTTAAGATGATGGATGGATGGTACTGCATTGCATTGCATAAAGTCGTGGTGTCGGTCTCTGTGCATATGCATAAATCATGAATGGATTGATTTGGTGTGGAATTGTGAATATAATTGATGAGTTGAGATATACATATATGTTGGTGATAATTGTATTGTGCATGGTTGATATGCCTTGGTGATGGATATAATAGTTATGCATTGAGTTGTTTTGTATTTGAATTATGGTGTAAGTGTGGTGAGAATATTTTACATGTGTATTTTTGTGTTATTATATAATTGTATGCAATTATATTATGATTGTGTTTCTCACCCCTTCTGCTATTTTAAATGCTCTATGAGGCATTGCAGATTAGATGCTAGAGGTCTTTTTATGAAGCTTAGGTCTTCATTTCTTTTGTCGGTCGGCTCTGATATGTAGCTCCGGGTAGTCAGGGAGATCATTTGTGATTTTATGTGTATATGTATATATATCTTTTGGGTTGTATATGTATGAATCTGTATATGACAGACAAACTTTTTATGATATATATATATATATATATATATATATATATATATATGAGATTCAGTTGCAGATTTTTTACTTTTATTTTGTATCTGAATTGTGGGTAGTAGGAACTGAGTTCCTCTGTTATTTGCTACCTGATTGTTGCATATATATATGAGCAGGTTATTGTGTTTTGTCTCAATTGATGTGACGCCTCAGTCTATGCCATGAATGTTTAATTATACTCTGATGAATTTTTTTTTCCGCTTTATCTAATTGGGGGTGTTACACAGCCCATCACTGTGGTCTTTCTGCCAATTCCAGAACACTATTATCACAACCATAACAAACATCCTGGTCTCATCTCCTAAGAGTTTTTCTACTTACTTAGCATATATAACCTCAACTATTCACCTTCGTCCAATTTAAGTTCACTCTCTACTCTCTGAGAAACAACCATTAATAATACCCAATCATTCTCCCTCAGAGACATCCCGACTTGACCAACATACCAAAGCCTCTAATCTGCCTCATCTTCCGATACAAGGATTTTCATCGACTCATCAAAATAATCTGTAATCACTTTCTTAATTCCAAACAATTCTTTGCACACACTATCTAATCCGGAAAGACACATCTATTCCATCCAACATAATTATGTCTACTATCAACAAGAGATTAAGGGTGATCAGTTCCTCAATTTGTCAATAGACAGCCGACAATCATGATGGGGCATAAACCATCTTTACCAAACTATAATAGCATTTCTTGTATCTTGTGCACAAAACTACCTAAGGCACAAATCCTTAGTTGACATAAACCTTACCTCCGCATTCCCTCCGAAATCGGGAACAACACTATCCAAACAACACTTACACTCTTGCAACCAACGACACCCTTAGCCAATGCTCCACACCTGAAGCAACTTGGAGAAGCACAAGCTTCTCCCCCACTTAACTCATTCTCAAACCTGAAGACAAAGGATTAGAAAACCAGAAAGCACTGACAGTGTTTCACATACATATCACGTACTAAGGAACAAACAACATTGACAGTATTTAACTGTCACACCAAACTGACTCAACAACTTGGCCGGACGGACCGACCTGCTCTGATACCACTAATGTAACACCCCAATTCCCATCGCGGATAAATAATACATAAATAAATCAGAGTGAATAAAAATTTATTCTTAGACAGAAACAAGGATGCCACATTTGAAGAAAGAAAACACAATCCCTGCTCAGAAATTTGATACATAACACAAAATGGAATAAACCTAAAAGGGAAACTTTTTCCAGCAAAAGGAAAGTTCAATTATGGAATAAAGCGGAAAGATCCATAACTGACTTGTTTTACAAAATAAATTGTTTTATAACATCAAAATATTCATACAAAGGTAATACAAAATAGATCCAACAAATGTACACATATATATAACAAAAGCGTTCCCCGACTCCCGCGTTACGTATCAGAGCAGACAGACCGACAAAAGAATGGAGAACTAAGCTTCACAAAAGCCTCCAAGATACTAATCTGCAATTGCCTCATAGAGCAACAAACCACAGTAGAAGGGTAAGAAATAACAACTAAATCAAGATTGCATAATAATATGCAAACACATATAAATTCATATGCATAATTATTCTCACCACATTCATCACATACTAATACATATAGCATGCCACAGATACATAACATATTTCTAATAATCCAACCACATAGCATATATCAATTATACCAACATAATAACATATTCACGCATAATGCATACTAAAGTTATGACATATGGTAACACACCACCACATCACATATATTCATATATAACATATCATAAATAATTAATACAATCATTGTAATGTACAACATCCCCACAAAACATAGCATATGTCTATACATAAAACATATCATCCATAACCAATGCATTTATCACAAATGCATATCAATCACCAATCCAATCATAATTCTCAACACATAATCATTCATGTAATGACTTATGCAAATGCACAGAGACCAACACAACGACTCTATGCATGCGGTACCATTCCATCCATCATTCTCATCATCATTAATTCACTCAGGAATTATTGGAATCATCGCTTGTTACTTAGTGTAACTCCCCGTCGGGCAAACGATGTTTCCCGTCGCTTTAGGTCCTCTTTGTATAAGGCACACGACGTTTATGGATCGCTTTAGGTCCTATTTGTATAAGGCACACGATCCGATCGCTTTAGGTCCTCTTTGTATAAGGCACATGATCGTCTATAACGTCACTTTAGGTCCTCTTTGTATAAGGCACGCGACCGTTACAGCAGATTCCCTCTGGAATCGTTTCGTCGCTCACACCCCACAAGAGCACACAACATCACATTGTGCATATCATGATGCATGTCATATCAACGACTCATGACAATCAAATTCACATTCACAATTCAACAATATGAATTATCTCAACATCAATAATCATGCATTGGAAATCAATTCAAACAATGCTTTTACTTGCCATAAGGCCACCAAATAACACACATTGAATTTCACATAAGAAATGCATTTCATCATAATCCACAAACCACAACAATTAGAATTTTAGCATATACACTCATATCAATTCACATCAAGAATTACTCACCATCAACCACAACAATTCTACAATCATACAATGATACTCACAACAACATACATTAATACCATACATTTGTATTCAATTCAACAAAGTATTTTGCCATAAGGCCACAACAATTATAACAACTTATCACATGCTTCAACATCATATAAACCACATAAAAGCTCCACATCATATAACAATAGCACAACACACTGTAAAACACCGACCGCACGCATTTAACGCGATAAAGACCCGACAACCCAGCACTTTAACACAAACACAACTTAAATAAATCATCTACTGCCCTCCAAACCATTTTTAATAGAAAGAATATTTCATTAGCTTTCCAACGCTTCGAACGGGGGTCAAAACGGACTTACGGTTCAAAAGTTATGAAGAAAACAAAATCTGACATTTTGGAAAATTCTGTGATCATGAGCCGACGCATAGAATCATGAGTAGACACATAAACCTGGAGATTTCGACCGGGTCAGTGAACGCAGATCATGAGTCGACGTAGGATCCTGGGGGTTGGCGCATGAATACGCAGATTCTGCTAAAAACTCAGTTTTCGACCGTTAAATGCCTTCCGGACCTCCGATTTCGATTCCGTAAAAAGCCCCGGTCTCAGAATTCGACATACTATAATATTTTCACCATTAAAAATCCATCCACCACATTTTCCATTTTTGAAATATTGTGAAACATAATTTTATCAATTTATCCCAATTCCAAACTCGATCAAAACCATTCGAAAACACACAAACAACCATTCCCGATTAATTCCTATCCTCACCCGACTATACTACTCAACTTATTCCGCATTCCAACCGTGAAAACATCGATTTCTTACTATTTCATCATTATTGCCCTAACTCACACAAACTATATAACTCAATGCAAAACTCCCTAAATCATTCCAACGAGTATTCCCGATTAAACCCAAACATTACTCGGCTATTCTAAACGATTTATTCCAAACTCTAACCATTAAAACATCGATTCTATCGAAATGATCACAATTTCAATCAAGTGGAAAACATATATTTTTCAACCAAACATTCAAACAAATACATACATATACATACACAAGCAAGATATAATCGAAACTTCTCACCCTTACCCGATTAATCGAAGAGGAGTTTGAAGAAGATGATGAATCCATGTTTTCTTCTTCTCTTCTCTTTTCCCACATTTTCCTTTCTCTTCTCTTTCTCTACTATCTTTTCTCTCTTTTTCTCTCAAATCTCTATTTATAAAAATATCTAATTTTTCTAAAATATCTAACCCCTCACAATGACCATTTTACTCCTCAGCTCAAATATCTCGCAAACGCTCTCAAAACGCGATAAAACATAATAACGATGAAAAATAATATATTGTCAAATAAAAGTCAAGAATAAAATAATATAAAAACAAAATTAATTAAATCGACTCGATTAAATAAATCAGACAAAACGAGGCGTTACAGCCCCCGCACCCGTAGTTAAGAACCGGATTTCACCCGCACATGCACTCAATTAAATCGGATTTTTTACGTTAATTTTGGGACGGGTCCGGGTGGATCCCGGCGAGTCCGAGTTTGTTTGCCATGCCTACTCCAAATCAACACTACCAATTATTGTCTTTTAATTAAAATTAAAATTAAAATATGAAATTAGATAATAAATGAAGTATTTCTCTTTCGGATAAACACAAGTACTAGTATAAACGTACACAGTTATTGTGAATATCAAATCAATACTACTACCAATTATTTTAAATACCAAGTATAAACGTACAAGTCACGGTGAGTTATTTCTCTTTCCTGATAGTTCGAGAAGATTCCACCACCTTCTGGTACTCTCCATCACTTTCCACAGTAAACTAACTACCTATAAATGAAACATACCCATTAACTCCCTAATTTACCCTTTCTTACAATCACTTTTACACTACTAATTACCCTTAATGGTAATTTACTAACTAAAAAATACACAACCAATCACATTCAACCATGTGGCACAATTTTCTCATTTTCTCAAATTACATTTCAAATTTTCTTCTATTATCTCTTTTTCCCTCTCATTCTCTTCCTTCCTCTTTCTCTCTCTGATCTCGTCTCCCTCATCTTCCTCCTCCCTCTTTCTCTCTTCTTCCGCATTCCTTTTTATTAATCCATAAAATAAAATCAAATAATATGAGTGGAATTGAAAATGGATTAAACCGGGAGGTTTTTTTTTGGGAAAGCGAACGGCGGTATCGAAGCACAACTTCGGGCGGGGAGACGCGATTCCGACGAGGGAACTCGTGGTCTTCGGTGATGGCGGCGTTCTGACTCGTCATGTGGAAGGGTGGTGGAAGTAAGAATATCGTTTGCTTTGAATATGGCCCAGGTTCATTTCATAAATTCTATCTGAATCTATCACCTTCTTTAGGGTTTACAGTTTCAGTATGTTGTAGCATTCGTCTACTGTATTCATATCTATTTGTGGGTTATGATTTTGAAATGATTCATTTCTATGTTTTTACAAATGTTTGGATGGAAATGTTTGCACCCTGCTCATGCCTATTTTAGTTTTAGATTCAACACAATCATCAACATCTTTTTGGATGGAAACAACTTTGTATCTTGATTGCCATGTTTCCTTCTTTCATTTCAGCTTCTCTTGCTCAATCTTAGCAAAAACAATTTATACATGCTATAATTTTTTTCTCATAATTTATCTTATCGAGCTTATGAAAATAAGCTGAAAAACATCTTATAGACAAGTCATAAGCTGTTTACATAAAATTTCAATCATACATTATGATTTTCTCAGGTGTTTCTTGTGACAGTTAAGGGTGTACACTTCAGAAGAAGTTGTGAACCAATGTTTGAATATTTTTGCTATTGTTGGTTAACACTGATGTTTGAATAATTTTAGTCTTGTTTGTGCCAGTGAACTATATACTTTTATGACATTTTGATATATTTCATGTCCAGTTTTGAGTTTTTGAATATTCATTTCTTACACTTCATCAACAACAAATGATATTAGAGATTCTAGGTTATGTTTTCCAGTTAGTCTTTTGTATGGGAGATAATAGAGATAAGAACAATATGAGTTGAATGAAATCTTCTGTTAGAATTTCATTCACACCTAATTAAAATCATATTATAATATTGAGTCTTTCATTTCACATGACTACATCGATAAAATGTTCTGATTGAAATCTTCGCCAATCGTGTAATCAGGCTCATGAACCAAGGTAAATATGAGTGTTTTGTTTAAAATAATAGTTTGTAGGATACTCTTACCATTTTCTTCTTTCAGCAATACCGAAGTATGCAGAAGCATGGCAGAAAGTATGAAATTTGGTAGTATAAAGAGATGTAATGTAAACTGATACACATGATGTAAAAAAGGTTACCATCTTTGCTTTACTCAGGCCATTGATATAATGTTGAATTAAGACTTTTCAATTGATACTATTTCCTCCATTGTTTTTGGTTTTATTGGATTTCATTCTGTTGGTTTGTGAATCCAGTCACATTTGATTGGATCCAATCCTCACTGTTTCTCATGTTATATTAAATTTTGTATGCCTAAATTTATCTGTGATTGAATTTATAAGGTTTTTATTTTAGTTTCACGTCAATAAGAAGCATGTTGATTCTGTAGAAAACAACATCAACTTCAACATTTATGTCATGACTCGCAAAACTCTCCCTTCTGTATTGTTCTCTATACGCTCCCGTTTAGAGTCTGGTGTGGAGCTTCGGGTATAAATTTTCTGCACCAGTCACTTTTTTTCTTTGTTCTACACTTCTAGCTCATTGATTTGAAACTTTTTCCTTTTCTATTCGATATATGTCTTGATGGATTTTGCAACCTAGGATACCATGATGATGGGTGCTGATTATTATCAATCCGAGCCTGAAATTGCATCTCTGTTGGCAGAAGAAAATGTTCCAATTGGTGTTGGAGAAAATACCAAAATAGGTATGATTATGCACACATATTTTTAGTAGTTTGATTTCAACTATTTTGATTTGTTGATAGGTTTAGACATCCTATCTTTTCATTTCTTCTATTGGAGATCATTATCAATTCCTTTGTTTTAAAATTGTTCATTGTTTCTTTTCTAGATAAATTCCTATTGTTGCTACTAATGCACATTGATTCAAACCTTTGCTACTAATTTTGTATATGCTTGTGTTTGGAGGTTGGTTCTAGGCCTGAAGAAGTTATTGCTTATTTAGAGAAAGCTACACTGAGGCAAGTTTTTCATGATATTTCTTTCTTACTTTCATTCAGCACTCATGCCATCTGTATGATACTCCAATTTTGTTGGTTTTGTAGGTACTGCAAATCTTATTGAGTTTTCCAAGTGTTCCACATATTTACCATGTTTTACTTGAATTTTTTTCGTAAGAAATTTATATTATCTCAGTCTTGTCAGTCAATAGTCTTGGAATGTTCAAAAACAGATTAACTTACTCGTAATGAACATTCATATAAACTAAGCTGCACTAGCTATTGCGCAAGCAACATGCACTTGTGGGAATGCCCAACTTTGCTCAACCTTTATGCAATTCTGAGAAGGGCTGATGAAGTCATGAGAATTTGGAAGCCTTCTGAGTCAAAGCCTCGGGTTGAATATTATCTTGCTGCAGCTGAGATTTGGGGAAGGTTGAAGATAATTGAAGAAGCAGAAGCAATTTTTGAGATGATGTCAAATAAATGGAAACTTAGCTCTAAGAATTACTCAGTACTCCTGATAAATATATACAAGGCAAAAGATGCTAATCAAAGGTAGGTCCATTGACTTGGGATGCACTTGTGTCACTTTATGTTCAATTAGTTTTCAAATCCAACTACTACTAATTAGTTTGATCCTATGATTGGAATTCTCAAATTACAATATTTTGTTTTGTACTAATTACTGTTTAAATGGTTTTGAGGTTTTGAAGGGGCTGTTTTGGAGTTTGTTGGGGGGCATCAATTTCCCGTTCACTAGGTAAGTATTATGCTAGGATCAGTGGTGCGGAGGAGCCTTTCGTAGTTCAAATTCGTTGTGTTGATCAGAGTTATGGTTTGATGAATCGTATTGACAAGGAAAGTTGGGTGACATGGAAAAGTAGTAAAATTTTATTGGATGATAGTTAAAACTGATTTACATTAAAGATGCTTATTATGTTTCAATGATTAGTGATGATACTTAGACATAGATAATGATTAGTGATGATACTTGCAGATCAAAACATCACTCTTGATATTAACATTGCAACGAGAAACATAATAGGTAATGGTTAAATTTGTGGCTGTATAGAAACTGTTGTAAAAGTATCAAACATTTGATTATCACAGCTCTTTTGAAAGTGTATGCTTGTTTTGCTTTGTGCTTTGTGCTAAGGAGATTTGTTTATCACTGCAAATACTTTGGTGAACAATGTACATTTGAGAAATGTGAAATGTTGCTGCCACAACTTAATTCTGAGGGAAGAAGTGTTTAAATGTGTTATCTGATTTTCTGGACTTCAAGGTTAAGTTTCTACCTCAGCATATACTGTTTACACCCTTCAAGGAACTTCAAATATCAATAGATTTTAGTTTTTGGATTGGTTTTAGATGTCGGAAATCGACATGTCTGTTATTAAGCTCATATTTGTATCTCTCTTTAACATACTCCTTGAATTGTGCCATCTTTGTATCTCTCTTTAACATACTCATTGAAGTAAGACAAATAGGAGCTTTCATTTGCTGGTTCTTCCAAAAATTGTGCCATCTGCCTTCCTGAAAAATTCACTCCTGCTATGTTGAGTTTAGTTCTTGATTATTGTCGTTTTCATCAAGTACCGGGTCGCTTAAACAAGGTTCTACCTCTTTATTTAATGCTTTTCCACTATCATTTTCTTTATACAAGGCGATTTAAAGCTGAAAAACACTTGCAATAATAATAGAAGGAAAATCTCCCGAGGAGATACGAGAGATATTTCATTTGTCAGATGATCTCACAGAGGTGTGTGGTGCTTGCGAGAACTCTGTATGTTGATTACGCCTTTCGTGATCAATTTTCATTTTTCACATGTACTTTTGATCCAGGAAGAGAAGTTGGAGCCTCTGAAAAACACAACCGATGACCCGTGGATAAGGCTTTTGAACCGATTGTATGCGAAAAAAAGGATACCTGCAGGATTTTTTCGGTCTTTTGCAATGAATATTGTTGTTGCAATTATTGTTGTTGTGGTGCTTATCATTATCGGTTGCTATTTCCTGCAGGATTTTTTCGGTCTTGTGCAATGAATATGGTTTTATTTCTGATTTGTGATTGTCATTGTATCCATTTTGAAGACAAATGATGTTCATATAATAGCGCACTTCAAAACACGAGGTAACATATTTTCCTAAATTCAATTAATGTTGTTATCATGATTACATTACATTACATTCATAATTATACATTTTGTTGGTATGCATGCATACTGTTTGATTAAAAGCTACACTGAAAGTAATATTTTGTTGTACTTATTTGTAGCCTTTTGTTAATTGCATTGTACCTTTTTTAGAAGAAGCAATGGAGAGTAGTAGATCAGAGCTGGTAAGATTCTCTTTGTTGATAGATGATACTGATACTAACAGTTACAAAGCATGCAGCATTCCTTTGAGGTTCCCTTCTAATGATCCAACTGTCCCCACTCCCATTGATTAATCTCTTATACTGTGGTATCCCCTCATTCAAGTATGTTCTCTCTTACTAGCTGATTGGTTCTGCCGTTATAAATATTGATTTTGAATGAATTGGTTTTGTATGAAGTGAGTTTAATGTAAAATTATCTATGCTTGAAAACATTTATGTAAAGTAGCTTCATGTTAAAATCAATTACGTAGGCAGAAATGAAAGAAGCCACTAGAAATGAAAGCAGCCACTAGAAATTTTCATCTAGATACTTTATTAGGAGATTGTGGGTTTGGTAGAGTATACAAGGGTTTTTTTAGGGAGAAATCAGCGTCAAAAAGAGACGAGCATTCGACTATTTTCGTCAAAAAATTGAATTCTCACAGCACACAAGAATTTGCAGAATGACAGGTATTGACATTACTGCATCATGGATGACCTTTCAAAATTAGATCATCACATTCACAAATTTGTTAATATGTGGTTCCATCTATTTATATTTATGATTCTTTTTTAGGGCAGTCAAAGGTGAATTTCTTAGGAAGGCTTTCTCATCCGAAGCTTATAAAGCTGTTGGGATTTGGGCGTGAGGATGGTGAGTTATTTCTGGTGTATGAATTTTTGCACCGTGGAAGCCTGGACAACCACCAATTTGGAAGTAAGAGCTGATAAGATACGTAACTAGGACCACCATTGGTTCGTTTTTTTTCTTCAATTTTTTTTCCATTGCATTGCTTAATACTCATATGTTTTATTGTATATATTCAGACACACAGTGCTTTTTATTGATCTGATTGTTGAACTAATGTTACCTATTATTCCACTGGCATGAAGTTTTGTGCTAAAGTCTTGGAAATATTGTATAACACTAATGTTCTAATCAAATGATTCTTGTTTTCATAGTTTTTGTAAGTATATATCAAGGTAATCTTGATTTATATTGATGAAGTACCGAGTTGCTGTTGGCAGCAACTTACGCCCTGCAGTAATATGCAACTTCATGTACCAGTTAAAATGAGAGCTTTGACTCAAATTGATCCTTATACTAAAAATTTACAAAGACTAATCTAAACATCACATTCATCATCTTGATTTGTGTTGCAGGCAATAGATCACATAATTAATTCTGCTGCAAAATCAAATTACATATCTGGGGAAATATTAGTACCTATTGTCTTTAGAGGACCCAATGGTGCTGCTGCTGGAGTTAGTGCTCGGCACTCTCATGTATGCGTACTGATTCAGGCTATTTTTAATTTGTTGTTCTGCATGCAAAATCTCGTCACTGTTCTGCATGCTTACTGATTCAGGCTATTTTTAATTTGTTTGATACCAGTTTTCATTTTGGTTAGGATTTGTTTACTGTGTGCTTTGGTATCCAGGGAACTGTTTGAATTGCTTGGATAAATTATGTTAGTGTAGGTATACATCTTTGTGGCAGCAAGGTTGTCTGCTTCAGTTTTGAGCTTCGACTATTAATAGGAAGTTGGGGCTTATGCTGTCATGGTTCTACTTTATCCCAGATTTATTGCCAGAGGTTGGATTGTTCTTTGGAATTTAGGGTCATTCTCGTCGGAATCATTCTGCCTCTTTACTAAATTAGAATCTCATAATTGCAATTTTAATATAAATAGGTATCAAATAATTTTTTAATGAAATTGATTTTAATTTATATGAATCTGTATTTTTTTCGGATTCATGACTTAAATCACATCTTAATGTAGTGAATATGTATATTTTGTTTATTATTTGATTTTCTTGAATGATTGAGGTTTATATATGTGAACTTGTAATGATACATTGACTATAGATTTAATTAATTTTTAATATTAAAATAATTTATTATATTTAATTCTAACGTAACTTGTGTAAAATTGACTGTATAAAGTATTTGTTATTCTCTATTTTTTAATTTCATTAATATAAGTAAATTTTATAAATAATTTACACACTTTAAATAATAAGTCGTTTTAACTATTCCATAGAAATCAATAAGTGTCCGTATAAAAAATTTAAATTATATACCATTTTTTGGTATCATGTTTCATTAATATAATATATATATATATATATATATATATATATATATATATATATATATATATATATATATATATATATATATATATATATATATATATATATATATATATATATATATATATAAAGAGTGAAGAAATTAATATAACTATAAATAAATATTGCAAATCTTTTCATACAAAATTTATATTGTTCTTTTAAAACAAATATTGGGCCTAATATAACTATTATTTATAAATACTTTCATTAATATTCTAAAATTTTCATTTAAAAATATTTTTTTTTGGTTAGAATAAAACATTTTTAGAAAAGAAATATTAGTTAGTTTATTAATTTTTGGCACCTTAAATGAGATATTTTATTTGTGGAAATTAATTACACTACATTTAAAGTTATTAAATTTAAATTGAACTAAATTAAGACCCGCGCGATGCGCGGGATTGAAATGAGCTATTTAAATTATTTATATTCGAAGTTTAATTTTTTAACATGTAACTACAATTATAACTATGAATTATATTTCAAAAAGAATGTGAGGAATTTATCTTTCTATTTGAAATTTATAAATTTAATTTAAAAGTATTATTTGACCATTTTACTTTAAGTAATCTGATACTCTTATATTTTTATTATTCTTTTAAAACAAATAAACTTGAATGATATTTTCTTTTCAATAAAAATATCCAATTTATAATTTTCATAAAAAAATTATGGATATGTAAGATAAGACATCAAAATTAAAAATGAAAAATTTGAAATAAGTGTATAAAATTTACAAAAAAAAAAAAATTATTCCTTCATTTTTCATTTCTCCATCATCTCCGAGAATACTTTTCTATCATTTTGTGTATTAAATATCTCACACATTTGAATGTATGGAATTTCTATTCTTTTTTTATTATAATTTTTTCAACATCTTTGAGAATAATTTTCCATCATTTTTCTCCAATTTGTGATGTTTTGGTAGTTTGATAATGAAATGAGCATGATAGTTGAATATGTTTCAGAGTTCTCCAACATCTCCAAGAATAAATTTTCATCATTTTGTGTATTACATATCTTGCACATTCTAATGTAGGGCATTTTTATTCATTCACTTTTTATTTTCTCAACAACTTTAAGAATAATTTTTCATTAATTTTCTCCAATTCACTACGCCAAACAAGACCTTAGACAGCGCTTTTTTTGGCCTTAGACAGCGCTTTTAAGCGCTGTCTAAACCTGCGCTGCTATAGGTTTAGACAGCGCTTTGGGTAATACCAAAAGCGCTGTCTAAAGGGGGGTATATTTAATGAAAAGCGCTGTCTATGGTACCATTAGACAACGCTTTTTGACATTTTTTAGGTATACCTTAGACAGCGCTTTTGGTAAAAGCGCTGTCTAAGCCCCACCTTTTTGACATTTTTTAGGTATACCTTAGACAGCGCTTTTGGTAAAAGCGCTGTCTAAGCCCCACCTTTTTTACATTTTTTAGGTATACCTTAGACAGCGCTTTCACAAAAAGAGCTGTCTAAGACCCACCTTTTTCACAAAAAGCGCTTTCTAAGCCCCACCTTAGACATCACTTTTAGTGTAAAGCGCTGTCTAAGGTATACGAAAATTTTTATATAAATTTTTTTAAACCACAATTTTTATCAGGTTTTTCAACCAGAATTTGACCTGTTTTTCAACCAATTTTTTTTCAGAAAAATACCACAATTTGGAGATTCAAATCAATCCAATTTGGCCTATTTAAATGTACCAATTTACACCAAAATTATATATCCAAAACAATTGGCAATTCAAACCAATATATATATATATATATATATATATATATATATATATATACACCAATTTATAATTACAAATCATTACATTTTTTCTACAAATGTACATATTACTTATACTAGTACTTTTGCATCCAACCAAAGCATTGCTTCAAATCTACATAGGTCCTGAAAGAACACAAAGATTGTAATTCAATTAAAAGGGTTACACATATTTAAATTCTCTTTAATGTATTGATAAAACTCCGAGCTCCATAATGTATTGACACCAAAAATAATATCAATAATTGTGTTAATAAATCTTACAATGTACATAAAAAGGGTTAAGTGAAATTTTCTCATCTTTCCATTAATAACAAAGTACCTGTGAACAATGTGATTACGTCTCCGCAGTTTATGTTTGAAATGAAATAGATTCCATCCACAAGTTTTGCTACATCATACCTGATCGTTAGAAAAACATATGATAAATTATTTCTACTTTTTTTAGTAACACTAACAGAGATTTTGTAAAAATAGAACAAAGAATTATTTATTCTCTTACGCATTAGGATCGATTTCACGGACACCTAGCCATTGCACATCCTGTTATATTGAGAGAAAATAGGTAAGTATTTTAATAAATGTAAGCAATAGTTATTAGTTACATAATCTATTTTTTTAATGTCACTCACATTAGCTAAAAAGAAGTATATTTAATAAACCACTGCAAGTGACTATATGATCATCATTATTTACAATCTAACAAAACCAACTACCAAAAGCAACACATGAAGTAAAACATAGTTATGAAAAGTCAAGTACTACTAAGATTAACTTTTTTAGTAAACATATTTTAATTCTCAAATTTTCCTATCTTTTGAGGTAGTATTGTTTAACTTCATTTCCTATCTTTTGAGACAATATTTATCATTTGAATAAAAGTTCACTCAATTTAAAAATTAAATCACTGAGAATAAACAAAACACATTAATATATAAGAGAGAAAACCAAGAGCTTACCCCAGAATTTTACATTTTCCATTAAGATCATCCACTTGTATCAACAATCATCATCACACACCTAATATACCACTGGACAAGAATCTTCCATCAGATTATAAACAAAAAATTATTTAAATTAGCAACTAAATACTTGATAGTTATTTGTAAATTAGCAGCTAAATACTAATGATCTAAGTATCACTGTAAAAGTCACTACAAGTTTAACAATAAAAGTCACTGCAATTTATCTATAAACAACAGAGTAAGAGTCTACAATTTAATTCACTGCAATTTAACTATTAATAGTCTAACAACATAGTCAGCAATATATTGAACAACATAAAAGTCAGCAATAATCAACAATAGTCAGTAATAGTTGAACTCAACAAAAGGAAAATTGCAATATATTGAACAACATACAAGTTTAATAGCATAAAATATTATGCAGACTCATTTGGGCACCAATGATACACAAATTTCAAGCAAAACAAGCTAAAACCACTCCAATAAAATTCCAAAGCAAACATCCATTATTATTAATATTCAATCAAAACATTTAATGTTCAAACAAACAAATTGAGGGAAAATATTCACCTTATGGTTTGTTCACTACAACAGTTTGCTCAACAGCTTGTGAATATGAACAAACTGATCAAATCAAAATAAGGTGTCCGATCTGCTATCAATCTCCATCAGAGCAACAAAGACCCTTGTATCCACACTCACCAAGGTTGCTTCTACTTCAAAATCTGCAACCACACTCCAAACAACAGCCAAAACATATAGATCCAAACAGAAGAATTTCTATAGTGAAAATCTCAACCGACAGGGTTATTATTCGGCTAATCAAATCTTCTAATCTTTTTCAAAAAATGAAGAAAACTCACTTTTGTGTCGGGCGCTTGTTGAGAGAGTTTTTCGTCAGGAATGATAACAGGCCAGTGCTCTCCAGCTTCACGGAACATCTGTTCGGTGTCTAGGAACTGACATTTCTCCAGAATCATCTTTGTTATATGGTGTGTCGGCGTGGATGTTGCATCGAAAGCTTATTCAACACCGTTAACGAATGTGACGGTGATCTGCGGCGGATGGTCCACGTTTTTATGCTTGACCTCAACTTAGCAAGCAAGGTTTGATTCTTTAGCATTTCTTGAGTTGCATTGAGCGAGAAACTCCATGCATGATGTGTTTAAAATAATCACTTGTAAGCTAATTATAACCCTAAAAAATGAAGGTGAATAGAAAAGGAACAAGAGAGAGGACGAACCATTCGAACATATGGGCTGTCACCAAGACATGATTCGCAGATGATGGGGAAGTCGGAACGTTCCCAGCCGTTAGTTTTGTGATCTCTGAGCAAACAGTGTGCCATGGATTTGAGGTTCTTTACGGTTAGGGTTCAACGCAAAACCTCTTCTCTTTTCGCTAGACTGGAAGAAAATCGATAATAGAGATATGGATTTCTCATATGGGCCTTAGACAGCGCTTTTGATTTTTTTTTTTTTTAATTTTTAAGACCTTAGAAAGAGCTTTTAAGGAAAGCGATGTCTAATATTTTCCTTTAATTTTTTTTTAAAAATTAATAAAACTTTAGAAAGCGCTTTTTACCGAAGCGCTGTCTAAGGTCTTATATTTTTTTTAAATTTATAAGACCTTAGAAAGCGCTTTTAACTAAAGCGCTGTCTAATATTTTCCATTAAATTTTTTTTTTTAATTTATAAGACCTTATAAAGCGCTTTTGACCAAAGCGCTGTCTAAGGTCTTATATTTTTTTGCGCTTTTATTTTTTTAAATGAATAGTTTCCTTGTTTTTAACTTATAGCAGCGCTTTTGTATTAAAGCGCTGTCTAAGGTGCGATGTTATAACTTACTTTTGTTGTAGTGATTTGTGATGTCTTGGTAGTTTGAGAATGAAATGAGTATGATAGTTAAATATGTTTATGAGTTTGATGATAAACCCTGTATTAAAATAAATATAAAAATGTTATTTTTGTGTAATTGTCTCTCATTATACCAATAATTTTAATGTATACAATTGATTTAAATAATTGAATTTTATTTTTATATTAATTATTTATAAATAATTAATATATTATAGGACATTTATATGTATTTTATTTTTATATTAATTATTTATAATTTTACTAATATATTATAGTACATTTATATATGATAGGCTAAAAATTAATTGTTTAATTTTATATTTGATGTTTAATTTTTTAACATATAATTATCAAACTATCAATTTGTGATGTTTTGGTAGTTTGATAATGAAATGAGCATGATAGTTGAATATGTTTCAGAGTTCTCCAACATCTCCAAGAATAAATTTTTATCATTTTGTGTATTACATATGTTGCCCATTTCGAATGTAGGGCATTTCTATTCATTCACTTTTTATTTTCTCAACAATTTTGAGAATAATTTTTCATTATTTTTCTCCAATTTGTGATGTCTTGGTAGTTTGAGAATGAAATGAATATGATAGTTAAATATGTTTCTGAGTTTGATGATAAACCGTGTATTAAAATAAATATAAAAATGTCATTTTTGTGTAATTGTCTCTCATTATACCAATAATTTTAATGTATACAATTAATTTAAATCAATTGAATTTTATTTTTATATTAATTATTTATAAATAAATAATATATTATAGGACATTTATATGTATTTTATTCTTATATTAATTATTTATAATTTTACTAATATATTATAGTACATTTATATATAATAGATTAAAAATGATTTTTTAATTTTATATTTGATGTTTAATTTTTTAACACATAATTACAATAATAATTCAAAATTATATTTTAGAAAAAATGTGAGGCATTTGTTTGTCTATTTGAAAGTTATAAGTTATATTTGAAAGCATTATTTAACCATTTTATTTTAAGCAATGTAATACTATTTTTATTTTACTACTTTTATTTATAATTTTTGCGGAGTAAAGCATTAATATTATGTATTTTTGTTCGAAAAAAAGATGATAGACATCCATGAACTAAAATTAATGATTAGTATATGAAAAGTAAAATAGAGAAATGACTTGTAAAATCTATAAATAATGGTGTTTTTTAAATAATTATAAGTGGAAAGTTTCACATTATACTAAAATGAATATTAAGAGTTTTATATTGATAAATTTTGAAGAGTGGCACATCAAATTTTAATTGACGTGGCAAAAAAATGATGAGTTGTCAATTAAATGGTTTGTGGCTCAGAATTAATATATTATAATAGATAATAGATAATAGATGTCTATACACTATTAGAAGTTAAATGTGTAATTTTTTGAATAAAAAATAAGTGCAGTTTTCTTGTGATAACTCATTTTGTTATCATTAAAATAAGTTTTTTTTTTATAAAAATGAAATTGTTTTTTTTTATCTTTCACCATTTTATTTAATAATAACAATTTGTTATTTTTTATTATATAATTTACTTTAAATTAATTGTTATTTTATTTTCTTTTTCTAACTTTAATTTTTTTATAAATTAAAAAATTATTTTCATTAAGTACTTTTTGCATTTTTATAATTTATTATATTTAAATATGTATAATTCAATACAATTGTACTTTATAAAGTTATTTTAACGGATGTACTTCACTATTATATAAAAATGTTTAAGAAGTGATACGGAACACAATCAATAACATTCAAACAAAAAATCATGCATAAATATTTCTCTCAAAAATAAAAAATAAAAAATCTTAATTATTATGTATTTTAATCTTTTCACTATAGTGTTTAAAATGTGATTGAAATACTTGATAAATTGACACGGAATACAATCAGTTAGATCCAAATAAAAAAACATACATAAATATTATTCTTAACGTGTATTTGAATATAATTCAACTATCAATATATCTAATACTATATTTCACACTTTTTCTTGTACTCGTGCGGACGCACGGGTCTTCTACTAGTGATCAGATAGAGATCACCTATTTCCTTTCGTCTCTATTTCTTATTGACTAATCGTCTCTATTTCGTTTTTAGGGTTTTTTATTTGGATTTGATGTTCATAGCTTGGTTTATGGGTTGTAGTTTATATTTTTCTTTTTCTGATTTTGTATCTAAGACATGATTCTGATGAATTGTTCATTATTGATCTTTAGGTTACTATGGGACCAAAGAAAGAAAAAAAAAGAATACAGAAAGTGGTCTCAGATAGAGAAAAAAGACCTAGCTGATTTCATGCTAAACAACAAGGTCTCTTGGTATGACAAGGCTGACAAGGCTGGTGTGAGACTCACACCAACTGTGACAGCCTCACACCAGCTTTGTCAGCCTTGTCACTCACACCAACACAGTTGGTGTGAGTGACAAGGCTGCCACAGTTGGTGTGAGTGACAAAGCTGCTACAGTTGGTGTGAATGACAAGGTTGAGAATGACAACTTTACAGAAGTGATTTGCTTAATGAAGCAACATTTGGAAGTTACGACTATGATGAGAGATGATTACTCTGTTTTACACTAATTGAAGCTCAGAGTAGGATGGTTTGAATATTGATTGAAGTGGGTAGGATGGTTTGAACGTACATTTTCATACTCATACGGAAATTTTATAATGTACATTTTCATATTGAACTTTTAGTAATCCATATGTTAGTACTTTTGAATAATAATAGGATATTAGCTTTGTACCTGCTTTCTTTTTTTTGAAACAGCAAAAAATTATTAAATTAACTGAATAAGACATACAACACCAGAAACTCCTTAACCAAAGTTTGACAGAAACTGATAGAATTACATCAAAAATAGCCCACCCAAAACAATCTGTCCCCAAGACTTAGATGAGACTCTGGGTGTTGTATGCCTTATTCAGCTTTCAAATTTACAAGCGATTTTAGATGTAATCCTATCTAACAAGTGGAATACCCAAAACAAGCTGAATTTGAAAGCTATTGATAATTTTTTGTAAATTTTTTCTCCCTTATGATTTGAGACTCATTTTAGATCACTACTGCGCACATATGCTATTTTGTGAATTTGCGTAAGAAAAGAATTTGACAGTAGATGTTGGAGAGTCTGTTGAAATTGTAATTCAGTGTTGTGTCGAAGTCGAAGGTTTATAGGTTTGGTCGAAGTAGTGTATGATAGTCGAATAGTTGTAATACATTGTAAGTCAGCTGTATTCGACAGAGTCGAATATAGCTGATAAAGAGTTGTGTCGAAATGTAGTTTGGGCCTGGGTCGTGATGGCTTATATAAAGGGTCCTCTAGTTTGTAATTTTACACAGATGCACAGTTAATACAATTTAACAATTCTGCAATATAGTTTTCTCTCTCTCTCTCTCTCGTTTTCTTCTTCTTCTTCCTTACAAACCCCATATTTCTTGAACCCTAATTCCAACAAATTGGTATTACATAGCCCGGTTACGATTGCAATTTTGAGAGAATCAAATGGCAAACGGAACAACATCTACGCAATTTCCAGTAAACTTACCGGTTTTCAAAGGCGAGAACTATCAACGGTGGGTGGCGCAGATGAAGGTCATTTTCAGATTTCAAGATGTTGTTGAAATCGTCAATGATGGAGTATCGGAATTGGGGGCAAATGCAGATGAGGCGCAGAAGGCTGTGCACAAAGATCAAAGGAAGAAAGATGGCAAAGCACTGTTCTTGATTCACCAGTGTGTGGATCCAAACGTGTTTGAAAAGATTATTGAAGAAGAATCAGCAAAAGCAGCTTGGAAAAAGTTAAAGAGCTTGTATGGTGGAGATGAAAAATTGAAAAAGGTGAAGTTGCAGACCTTGAGGAAGCAATACGAGATGATTCAGATGAAAGAAGATGAATCAGTCTCGGGATATTTCTCAAGAATCGTGATGTTAACAAACCAGATGAAGGCATGTGGTGAATCACTCACTGATCTGCAAAAGATTGAGAAGGTATTAAGATCTTTGATAGCAGATTTTGATTACTTTGTAGTGACAATAGAAGAGTCCAAGAATCTTTCTGAGATGAAGTTAGAAGAACTTCAAGCTTCTTTAGAGGCTCATGAGATGAGATTGAAGCAGAGGAACTCAGAAAGAGAGAAGGTGACTGAAAAGGCGCTGCAATCAAGATTCACCAAGAAATCTGGAAAAGAGAAATCGAAGCAGTCAAAGAATGTTGCTAATGATGAGAAGTCAAGCAAGAAGACTGATTTGACTAAGAAAGAAATGAAGGACGTGCAATGTTACAACTGTCAAGGTTTTGGTCACTATGCTCGAGATTGTCGAAGAAGGAAGAAGGCAAAAGCAAAAGATAGTGATGAAGCCCAATATGCACGAGCTGGAGATAGTGATTCTGATGATGTGTTGCTGATGGTCAACACTCAGTCGAACACTGAGCGAACTAACATGTGGTATCTAGATTCAGGATGTAGCAACCACATGACTGGCAATAAAAATTGGTTTACCGACTTAGATGAATCAGTCAAAAAGGTTATAAAGTTCGCAGATGGCAGGCACATCAAATCAGGTCGTAAAAGAGATATTTCGATTGTCAGAAAGGATGGTCGAAGAGCAACTATCACTGATGTATTGTATGTACCAGCAATGACAAGTAACTTGATAAGTGTAGGTCAATTACTTTCAAAAGGCTTCAATATGAAGTTAGAGAAGAATCACATGAAGGTACATAGGGCTGATGGGAAGTTGATAATGAAAGCACCTATGGCAGAAAACAAAACCTTCAAAGTTGAACTCAACACATCAGATCATAAGTGTCTTGCTTCAATGACTGAAGAAGACAAGAATTGGCTATGGCACCACAGGTATGGATATCTAAACTTCAAAAGCTTAGGCATGCTCAACCAGAAAAGAATGGTGTTTGGTTTACCGCAGTTGAAGGAACTAAAGCAGGTGTGTGAAGAATGCTGCAAAGCAAAGCAGGCCAGAAAAGCATTCAAGCATGACTTGCCCATGAGGTCAAGGCAAAAACTGGAGCTAGTTCATTCTGATGTGTGTGGACCTTTTGAAGTTATGTCAAATGGTGGTAAGCGTTACTTCTTAACTTTCATTGATGAATTCACCAAATATATGTGGATTTATATGATTGAAAGTAAGAGTGAAGTATTCACAAAGTTTAAGAAGTTTAAGTTGCTTGTCGAAAAGCAAAGTGGCTGCAAGCTAAAGAAACTGAGAACTGATGGCGGTGGTGAATACACCTCTCGAGAGTTTGCTAGATTTTGTGAAGAGGAAGGTATAGAGCATGAGGTTATTGCACCCTATACACCTCAACATAATGGAATAGCAGAGAGGAAGAATAGAAGTGTACTGAATATGACGAGAAGTATGTTGAAGGCTAAAGAGGTACCAAAGAGATTTTGGGCTGAAGCAGCTTCGACAGCAGTATATATTCTGAATAGATGTCCAACGAAGAAGCTAGTCGAGAAGACTCCTTATGAAGCTTGGACAGGTGAGAAACCAAATGTTAGTCATCTTAGAGTTTTTGGATCAATATGCTTCAGGCATGTACCTGAACAATTGAGAACAAAACTGGATGATAGAAGTCAAGCTATGGTGTTAATAGGTTATCATTCGACTGGTGCATACAAACTGTATTCACCAAACGATGATAAACTAGTGATCAGTCGAGATGTTCTTGTGGATGAAAGAAAAGGGTGGGACTGGAGTCAAACTTTAGTTCGACAGGAGTCAGATACAATCAAAACTGTGTTTGAAGAAGATCAACAGAATGAGGCTTCAACCAGTCGAAGTGAACAGGATAAAGATTCAACCAGTCGAAATGAAGAACAACCTGAGCAGAATGCAAGAAGATCGAATAGAAGAAGAACGGAGTCGACAAGACTATCTGGATATGAGAGATTTCCAGACCAAGCAGTTGATGCAGATGGTGACTTAATCGAAGAAGCCATGATGATGACTGAAGCAGAACCAATTGATTTGGATCAAGCCATGAGTGATTCAAAGTGGTGTGAAGCTATGAAGGAAGAACTCAAAGCTATTGAGAAGAACAAGACCTAGGAGCTTGTCGAAAGATCCAACAAGAAGCCAATTGATGTAAAATGGGTTTATAAGTTGAAACGAAGACCAAATGGTGAGATTGCCAAGTATAAGGCAAGATTAGTGGCTAGAGGTTTTCTGCAGAAACAGGGCATTGACTTCGACGAGGTTTATGCTCCTGTTGCAAGGTTGGAGACAATCAGAATTGTTGTGGCAACAGCTGCTTATCGAGGGTGGAAGATACATCAGCTGGATGTAAAGTCAGCATTTCTGAATGGACCATTAGAAGAAGAGGTCTATGTTACTCAACCACCAGGATTCGACATCAAAGGGCAGGAGTCGAAGGTGTACAGATTAAGGAAGGCTCTCTATGGTTTGAAACAAGCTCCTAGAGCTTGGAATAAACGAATAGATAGTTTTCTGAATGAAGCAGGTTTCACAAAATGTGTCTCTGAACATGGAGCGTACGTGAATGATGTTGACAGTGTCAGTCGAATCATTCTATGTCTCTATGTCGATGATTTGTTAATCACAGGAGCAGACGAAGCTGAGATAAAGAAAGTCAAGTCGAAGCTAATGCAGGAGTTTGAAATGTCCGACCTAGGGAAGTTGTCATATTTCTTAGGGATGGAATTTAAGGACACAGGTGAAGGAATATTTCTGCACCAGAAGAAGTATGCTCAAGACATCTTGAAAAGATTCAAGATGAGCAACTGTAATCCAGCAACCACACCATTAGAAACTGGCGCAAAGTTGAAGAAAGAAACTAATGATGAGTTTGTAAGTGCAACTCTGTACAAACAAATCATTGGTTCCTTGAGATATTTGTGCAACACTAGACCTGATATATGTCAAAGTGTTGGAGTGTTAAGTCGATTTGGGGAGAAACCCCAAGAATGTCATCTCATTGCTGTGAAGAGGGTGTTGAGATACATAAAGGGAACGGTTGATCATGGTGTGTTGATGCCAAGGAAGCCGAAAGATAATACAAAGGCAGAAGTCTATGGGTTCACTGATTCTGATTTCAGCGGAGATCAAGACGAAAGGAAAAGTACTGCAGGCTACATCTTCATGATCGAAGGAGCCCCAATATCTTGGAGCTCAAGAAAATAAAGCATTGTAGCTTTGTCCTCATGTGAAGCTGAATATGTAGCTGCATCATATGCTGCGTGTCAGGCAGCATGGATCGAAATGTTGCTTGAAGAACTCAAGGTAATGGAATCGAAGAAAGTAAAGTTACTTGTAGACAACAAGTCAGCTATCAACCTGGCGAATCACCCAATGAGCCATGGTCGAAGCAAACACATTGAGAGGAGGTATCATTTCCTGAGAGATCAAGTCAACAAAGGGAAGCTGGAATTGGAGTATTGCAAAACAAAAGTTCAACTAGCTGATATACTCACCAAACCTCTGGGAAGAGTCAGATTCGGCGAATTGAAGAGAAGCATCGGGATGAGAAGTCTCGACAACATGAATTAGGGGGTGTGTTGAAATTGTAATTCAGTGTTGTGTCGAAGTCGAAGGTTTATAGGTTTGGTCGAAGTAGTGTATGATAGTCGAATAGTTGTAATACATTGTAAGTCAGCTGTATTCGACAGAGTCGAATATAGCTGATAAAGAGTTGTGTCGAAATATAGTTTGGGTCTGGGCCGTGATGGCCTATATAAAGGGTCCTCTAGTTTGTAATTTTACACAGATGCACAGTTAATACAATTTAACAATTCTGCAATATAGTTTTCTCTCTCTCTCGTTTTCTTCTTCTTCCTTACAAACCCCATATTTCTTGAACCCTAATTCCAACAGAGTCATGGAGTCAAAATTCTGTTCACTTTAGTTTGCGTGCATTCAATCATTTATGGAAAGCAAGAAATCTTGGCATATTTTAAAGTAAATAAATTTCAAAGGGGGCTATCATTGAGCAATCTAAAAGTATGTCATGAAATTAACTTAAAACAAATCAAAGTGGTTTTGGGTATTCCACTAGTTAGTGGGTTTCGATTCCTCTTGAATTCGGGTATCATATAAATGAATGTTACTTTTGTCTGTTAAAATGGTATTAGCGAGGACTATAATGTGCGCTTTGGGAATTGATCGAGGGATGCTTGTATGCTTCGGGTCTGTTGTCTTTTTACCAGCGGGTCTGCTATCATAGTTTGCGACAGGAGTTGGTTTTGTGCAATTGTGGTTTTGGCTTCGTGTCACAATTACTTTCCTCATGTTATTTAGTCGTGTCTTGAAGGTCTGAATTTTTCGAGGTGCGTACTTCTGTTGTTTCAGCAGTTGGAATTGGGGTGCTGTTATGGTCTGTTTGTTTTGCTTAATGCAGTAGTGTTTGGGGTGTGGTGTGTTATAAAGTAGGGCTGGTGTACGAGTGCAATTTGTTGTACCTTAACACAACCCTTAAGTAGGTACAACTATGTTTAATAACATTATTAGTATTAGTTTTTTTACACTGCAGTAAATTTGGATTCGGTTCTTTCGATTGTTGTGTGATTTTCTCACTGTAGTAAGTTTTGAATGACATCGGCAGTACGACACTCACTAATATCATCATTTTGTGTTTTTGTTTATAGTGAAGAGAAGGTAGCTCCGGTTATGTTCTTCAGTCGGTATCTAGCTCTTGGTATCTAGCTCTCGGTATGTGTTTTTGTTTATAGTGAAGAGAAGGTAGCTCCGGTTATGTTCTTCAGTCGGTATCTAGCTCTTGGTATCTAGCTCTCGATATCTACCTCTCTGTGGAATCAATTCTTCTCCAAGCTGCTCCTTCAAAGGTTTTTTTTTTTTTTTTGAAATTGTTTATGAGCATTAAAGAACATTAGTCCAAGATATTCATTGTAACAGATTATTACCTCAATATGATGATGGCCATCTACTAATTTAGAGTGATATGGATTATCTATACATGATTCAATGAAAACTAGAGTATGATTAGAAACATATGTTAAATACGATACCATAACCAAAAATACAATATAAACTTGTAAGCTGAGATTTTCTATTTATTCATCTATTATATATATTATATACATGTAACTAATCACTAAAGAACTTCACCAAGCAAAAGTATCAATTAATTATGTAGAGGGTTTGGTCCAGTAGGAACTACCTGATGAGAAACTGTATGAATTTTATTGAACTTACCCTTTCTGGAATTCAAAGAAGAGAGAATGGCCCCCCCTGCTTCTGCAATGTTGGCCGGTGCTTCTGCTGTTGCAGGTACACTTTCCTCGTGTGTATATTACAAACATTTTTAATCTTAACTTCTTTCTTCCCTTTGTTGTTCTTGTTGATCCTAGTATGGATAATTCTTATCAAATTACATGGTGTTTACTTGGTAAGATAAGTTTCAGTCGGTACTTGGTATATAATTCTTGAATACTGGTTTCCTTGGTGTGTAATTGTCTTTCTTTTTCCTTAGTGATATAATTCTGGAACTAAATGGTGCTTTGGTTTTTTGTTGTGTTTGGTGTTTGTTTGTTTTGTTGTATCAATTTCACCATATTTTTTGTTTGTCTGCTGAAGTTCAGGCTATGACACAACAGGTAACAGAGGAATTGACGAATCAAAACTGAGTTAGAATTTCTGTCTTCGGTCCATCGTCATCGGCGGAGGTGCTCTTTATTTTTATGCTCATATGTTGTATACTAGGTCTCTTGTTTCTTCAGACACTTACCTGGCATGGTTTTGTTTATGCTGTTAATACTAGTATAGATTAGCATTGGTTTTTGACATTTGATTGTACTTTCATCAAAAACAATGCTAGGAAACACATTCTCTTATTTGGAATGAGTGATGAGTGGAAGGCACTGCAATGCAGACTGCAACAACACATTAAATGAACCCCTTTCTTTCTTTAAATTTCTTTCATCTTCCTCCTCGTCTGTTTCGCTGCTGTAGTAATCCCAGTTGACATTGTAATATTCCCAGTATCTTTCACTATGCATTTTCTTCTTTGTGTAAGCCCGCCGCCTATAGCTTCTTACCTCATCTTCAAATTCAGTGCCGTAACTCCATTTGTTATGGTAAGGCTTGTGACTGAATTGAAGTTCCCGATCATATTGAATTCTAGATGTTTCATTGGATAGTACCTGTTTAAGGGTATAAAAATATGTATCACATCATGAATGTATTTGCAATATACCCTTTTTTCCTTATCATCCCAGGGATCTCTATTAGTATATTTTCAAATTAAATGTCAATGTTAGATAATTTTTTTTCTTTCAGCCTCTAAATTAAAGAACATAATCAACGAACCAGCAAAACTGCAAAATAACATTAAGGTCTACACACAAAAAAAGTGTAAAACTTTTCTATTACTCCACAAAAGCGAAGTCCAATCCCTATTATGAGACAATTATTCCTATAAAGCAAGAGTTGAATAATGGTTGCTTACTTCATAAGCATGGCGGATATTCTTGAACAAACCAAAACTGCTGCCAATGATGCCGCAAAGAACAGAAACCTTAGGATCAAATCAAACTTAAATAAATCGACACCGCCGGATCCCGGACAATAGAAAATCTCCATGCTTACTATCTTCTGCATCAATAGCTCTCTCTAGGATACCTTTTGTTGTGGCACTGAGAAAACAGCCAAAAAATTCAATTTAAAATTCAATTGTTATAACTTACGTGCCCATGTCAAATCACGAAGCGAATAATAACGATATGAAGTTAAATTGTTGAAAGAGAGATGAGATTATGAAGCGGATGATAATTCCATTCTCTTCTGCTAGTTGCTATCTTTTTTTTTTTTTTTGTTCTTTTTAATTGTCACTTGCAAAGTTTAAAGTAGTGTTAATTGCATTTTTGTCAAAATTACCCCTAAATAATCATTACAGAAAGAGGAAAAGTTAGATGAATATAATAAAGAATTAGAGGTATTATAGGTAAAATGAGTATTGTTGTTTAAAAAGTAATTATATTGATTAGTTTCATTGGTAAATGTAAAATATTAAAAAATGACACTTATAAAAAAACGGAAACGGAGGGAGTAACACTTACTATTCCATCTCCATGTCTTGAGTGAAGTTGTCATTCCTACTATTATTGCTGCTTTTTTAACATCTTCAAGTTCATTGCTCAAGCTTGAAACTACTTGAAGTCCAAGGCTACAATAATTTCTCGAACCACAGTGTGTAAATTATTGCTGCTTTTTTAACATCTTCAAGTTCATTGCTCAAGCTTGAAACTACTTGAAGTCCAAGGCTACAATAATTTGTCGAACCACAAAGTGTAAGTGTTGTTTTTCCATCTGTTCCTTTTACGTATGAGAGTTTTTGTTGAACAACACCAACCTACTTAAAGTCTTTTCTTTGATATTTATTTTTATTTTCCTTTTGATCCTTTTTGACCGTTACTTGTAATAGGGCCTATATATATATGGCCACTACCTATTGTACAGATATACAATATTAATAATAATAAAAATCAGTTTTATTAATCATGGATTTTTCTCTTCTATCCTGCTATGAATTACAATCGTGCGCCACTTGTCAACATGGTATCAGAAGCAAGAGATTGCTCTGATTTTTTCCTTATCCGTTTCAGGTGTTTTTTTTTCTTCCTTGATTGTTCCTTTTTCTTTCGTCTTCCATCTTCGTTTCTTTCAATCCTTTCTTTTTTCTTCTTCAATGGTGGATAACACTGACCCACCACCTTCTCCACCACCCAAATCCACCACCACCACCACTCGATCCTATCAACAAGACATGCTCGACCCATATTTCATTCATCCTAGCGACAACCCAGGCCACTATCATTCTTGGTCGCGATCGCTCAAATTAGCTCTCATGTCCAAGAACAAATTATGGTTCATAGACGGAACCCTAACTCGTCCAGCCGCAACTCACTCCAACTACATTCTTTGGTGTCGTTGCAACAATATGGTTATGGCGTGGATTACGAATTCCATCGACAAAGAAATTTCTGAAAGTGTTTTTTGGATGAAATCTGCGCAAGACATTTGGGACGAACTCCATGAAAGGTATCATCAAGGAGACATCTTTCGAATTTCAGACCTTCAAGAAGAAATCTATGCGCAGAAACAAGGAGATCAAACTATTACTCAATATTTCACAACCCTAAAGAAGCTTTGGCAGGAATTTGACAACTTTCGCCCACTCCCAACATGTTCTTGCGACCCTATATGTAAGTGTAATCTCATTCCCACCATCAAAACTTACAGGGATAATGACTATGTTATTCGATTTCTAAAAGGGCTTAATGATCAATATGCTGCGGTTCGTGCCCAAATCATGCTCATGTCCCCTTTACCTCCTGTTAATCGAGTTTTCTCGCTTCTTATACAACAAGAAAGACAACTCTCATCACCCATTATAAAAGACAAATTGATTGCTCAGGTTCAAAAATCTAATACACGAGGTAGATACGACCACAACGGCAAAACCTCCATCCCACCTAAGTCTAAAGGTATAAAGATTTGTTCTTACTGCAACAACCCAGGACACACTATTGAGGTGTGTTTCAAGAAACACGGTCTACCATCATATCTTAAGAAGACAAACTTGGCTAGAGCATCACAAGAAGAAGCTTCATCTGACGTTTCTCCTGCAAGTCAGAATGACAATCCTGCGGACACCCTTTGCCTCACAACTGATCAACAACGTGCCCTGCTTGCTCTTCTTTAACAAACAACTGTGACTCCTGAATCAAACGCTCAACACCTTCACACTACTCCACCTTCAGACTCAGGTTCTTACTCTATTCATAATACTCACACTATTAATCATTTTGACTGGTTGCTTGACACCGGGGCAACTGATCACGTTTGCCATGATAGGACTTTATTTACCACATTTAATCCTATCAAACCTATAATAGTGAGGCTTCCTAATGGAGCTTCCATTACCACTGAATTTTCGGGTTTTATACATTTTAATGACAGTTTTTATCTTCATGATGTCTTGTATATTCCCTCTTTTTACACAAATCTTATCTCTGTTTCTAGGCTTGCAAATTCGTTAAACTGTGCTTTTATTTTTACTGTCACTCACTATCTCATACAGGGGCTCCCTGCCCTGATGAAGATTGGTGCAACTAGATTACACCAAGGCCTCTACACTTTGACTGCCCCATCTCTTTCCAGTTCTGCCCCCTCCTCATCATTAATCATTGTAAACTATGGCACAATAGGCTAGGCCACCCATCTTATGACACTTTAGTTCAAATAAATAAACACTTTCCTTTACAAAATTTACATGCCAATGATCATCCTTGTGATACATGTTTTAAAGCAAAACAAAAACGTTTACCTTTTCACAACAGCACCACAATTACTTCTAACTGTTTTGACTTGGTCCACAGGGATATTTGGGGCCCCATTTCGTGCCCTTCTATCCATGGGCATCAATATTTTCTAACTGTAGTGGATGATTATAGTAGATATTGCTGGATTTTTTTAATGAAATCTAAATCTGAAACAACTTATCTTGTTAAATCTTTTGTTACTTTAATCGCTACTCAATTTAACATCACATTAAAAACTATTTGATCTGATAACGGGCCTGAATTTCTCCTAAAATATTTTTACTCTGCTCAAGGCATAATTCATCAAACATCACGTGTCTACACCCCACAACAGAATGGCATAGTTGAACGTAAACATCAACACCTTTTAAATGTCACCCGTGCCCTTCTATTCCACTCTAACCTTCCCAAAATCTTCTGGTTCTATGCCCTGTCCTATGCTGTTCACATCATAAATAGGCTACCTTCTAGACTGTTATCTCACAAATGTCCTTTCAATCTATTATATAATCAAATCCCTGATTATTCTCAGATAAAAACTTTTGGCTGCCTTGTCTATGCCTGCAACAACACTTCTCAACGCACCAAACTTGACACTAGATCCCACAAATGCATATTCCTAGGTCTCAAACATGGTGTGAAAGGATCCATACTTTATAATATACAAACCAGAAACATTTTCCTGTCTCGAGATACTGTTTTTTATGAGGACATCTTCCCTTATACCCCACCTAACAACACTTCCAACTCCTACTCCAAACCCATTTACCATCCTAACCAAGATGATTTTTTGGATTACACTCCACATATTTTTGATTCCACACAACCAGACAACCTGCAAATTACACCTATCAACACACCTCAAACCCCTCTCATTCCTTCTGAAACCCCTAGCCCTATTTCTGAATCTACTACTTCTGCAGAACCTCAAAGCACAGTCAGAAGGTCAACCAGAACTAGCAAACAACCTACATACCTACAAGACTATCATTGTTCCCTTCTTACAGGTACTCCTATTGCTACTTCTTCACAAAAGGTAGGTATGCAACCTTATCCTATTTCTCAATGCATTTCTTATGATAACTTGTCTCAGTCACATAAAGCTTTTAACTTAAAAATTTCTTCAATTAAAGAACCTTCTACTTATGCTTCTGCCATAACCAATACGAACTGGCAGCAAGCTATTGATTATGAGCTTTAATCTCTCAATAGCACCTACACTTGGAAAATCACACCCTTACCTCCTCACAAACGTCCTATAGGATGTAAGTGGATTTTCAAACTTAAATACTCTCCAAATGGCACTATTGAGAGATATAAAGCCCGTCTCGTCTCAAAAGGTTTTACTCAAACTGAAGGTCTAGATTATTTAGAAACTTTCAGTCCTGTTATTAAAATGACCACTATTAGATTATTATTATCTATAGCTGCTACTGAAAAATGGCATATTCACCAATTAGACATTAATACAGCTTTTCTTCATGGGGATCTTGATGAAGAGGTTTATATGAAACCTCCCCCTGGCCTAAATATTGCTCCTAACATGGTGTGTAAGTTAAATAAGTCTATTTATGGCCTTAAATAGTCAAGTCGACAATGGAATCAAAAACTAACCACAACTCTGACTGCTATTGGTTTTTCTCAATCCAAAGCTGATTATTCTTTATTTACCAAACATGATAATAAATGTTTCACTGTTATTCTTGTTTATGTTGATGACCTAATACTTGCAGGCACTTCTCTTATTGAAATCAATCACATTAAACACAGGCTGGATATTGAGTTCAGTATTGAAAACCTCGGTTGCCTACGATATTTTCTTGGTTTTGAAATAGCTCACTCTTCTGCAGGTATCACTCTTTGCCAGCGCAAGTATTGCCTCGACTTGCTGCAAGACACATGCCTCTTGGGAGCCAAACCAGCTTCCACGCCAATGGATCCAAAACAACCTCTTGACAACCATAATGATTCACCCTTACCTGATTCAACAGTCTTCAGAAGTGTCATAGGTAGGTTGTTGTATTTAACTCATTTTAGGCCTGATATCACCTTTTCGGTTTGCAGATTAAGTCATTTTCTTGCTCAGCCAACGCAACTTCATCTAGCAGCAGCTCATCGGATTGTCCGCTATCTCAAAAATGCACCTGCCTTAGGTCTGTTCTTCAAGCGCGATTCATCCTTCAAGCTCACATGTTTTGCAGACTCTGATTGGGGCTCCTGTCCAACGACTCGCAGATCCACAACAGGATTCTGTTTCTTCTTAGGCGATAATCTCGTTAGCTGGAAAACAAAGAAACAAACCGTCGTCTCTCGCTCATCGCCTGAGGCTGAATACCGCGCCCTTGCTAATTCGACTTGTGAAGCCCAATGGCTCATTTATCTTCTCCAAGACTTCAAGATCAATAATCCTCAACCGGTTATTCTTTACCGCGACAACCAAAGCGCTATATACATTGCTACCAATCCGATATTTCATGAACGTACGAAGCATATCGAAATGGACTGCCACATTGTTCGAGATAAACTTCAATAAAAAACCATCCACCTTATGCCGATAAACACAGCCAACCAAGTTGCGGATATGTTTACTAAAGCTCTTCATTTAGGACCTTTTACAGCCTGTGTCTCCAAACTTGGATTGTTAAACCTCCATTCTAGTTTGAGGGGGCCTGTTGAACAACACCAACCTACTTAAAGTCTTTTCTTTAATATTTATTTTTATTTTCCTTTTGATCCTTTTTGACTGTTACTTGTAATAGGGCCTATATATATGGCCACTACCTATTGTACAGATACACAATATTGATAATAATAAAAATCAGTTTTATTAATCATGGATTTTTCTCTTTTATCCTGCTATGAATTACAATCGTGCGCCACTTGTCAACATTTTTAAAAGTGTGTCGAGCCTAAATGCTTGAGCGCCACCACGATATGTACAGTCGTTCATTCGATTTCCCGTTTTGAGTACTGCTTTTAGTAGTTTTAAGAAAAACCTGCTTTTTCTCAGCTTATCGCAAGCAACCTGCCATTGATAAAATGTAATAGTATAATTAAAATCGAAATCCTTCAAAATAGTTAGCATGAGAGTACAAACATCAAGAATTAAAATACATTTGTAGGAGTTTGAGTGATTACCTCTAGTAACTTTCCATAAATACCAGTACCTTTGATGTTGTTTCTGCCCAATTTATCTGCATCATAATCCCAAAATCTACCAGTATGACACAAGGAAACAGAAAAACATAAGATTCATTCATTACAGGAAATTTTAAAACCTAACTAAGTCAGTTTGAGAGCATTGTTTTGAGATGCACTCGGTATGGCCTACCCGTCAAATGTGCGTACTCGATTAAAGCTTTATATTCGGCACCACTGCAAAAACAAAGCTACTCATTAAAATCCAAGACTAGGTTAACACATATTTACAACACTCAATAAAAGAATCAGTTGTAATCATCTTCTATTATGAACCAAGTTAACACATATTCAACTCAAATTAAATTACGAACCAGATGTACGTGACGAAAATTAATTGAAGATCACAAAAACGAATATCCATTAAACAAAACAGTTTCAAAAAAATAAACAATTGCATCATATTGACATCGAAACCTTTCACCTGCAAGTAGAAAATCAATAGAGCATTGTCAAACATTTAGATTTAGATAGTAAAAAATAAATTTTTTCAGACCAATCAAAACACAAAATTGTGAAACATTTAGATTTACATAGTGAAAACTGTGTAATAGAAACTGAAATGAAAACTAAATTGAAATAAAAATGAAATTAGTACAAATTCTCAAAACTATTTAAGAGAATAACCATTTTGAATGGTCTCTCCATTTTCAGTTAAAAAACCAGCGAGAAATGTGGGATCTGGGAGAGATCTACGTGAATCTAAGTATTACCTTTTGTAATTGGTGTAGAAGATATCTCACAGCTCTTAGGTATCAACTTCCTTCTTCTATCAACTTCTTCAACTGTAAAAAAAATTACACTTCAGTTTTCATGAAAAAACCAACAATATTGAAAACCCTAAACAATATTAAAAAACAACAACATAGAAAATGGATGAGACGTAATTGTTTCTTCAGAAGTACCGGTGGTAGTTTCTTCAGAAAAATTAACAGCAGGTTTGGTGCCTTTTGAATCGTTTTTGGATCTTTTGAAGACGGCTGAGAAAAAAAAGAGTTAGATTGGGAGAAGAAGAAGACGGAAGAGAAAGAAAAATAGATGATAGAGCAAGACAGAGAAAGAGAGTTAGAATGAAAAATATAATTTGAAACCATGTGTTTTCTAAGCAAAAGCAGGTCTGGTACCTGCTCCCAAATTCCCAAATCCCAACTTGAGTTACATGAAAAAGGTAAAGAGTGGAACTATTTGCCACTGTTAAGAAACTTGATGAAAAAATAGAGGGGTTTTTAGTGCAAATGCATTAGTTCCATTTCAATTAGTACATGATTTGGTTGGAAATAGTTACTTTTGGAGACCATTTACCCTTAATTTTGTAACGTGGCAGCACTAAACCAAGGGTTAGAATAGTGTTTACCAGAACACTTAACCTTCCTATATTATAGATATTTCAAAATTATGCTTCATCTTTATGATGCTTCAAAATGATGGTATATATGAGACATGAAATGGACTGCCTACTACCTTTAAATATTCTGCTATGCATTTTCACACACTTATCGACTACATACTCACCATTGCAATAATAATCTACAACCACACATTCTAGATGAATAACGGTAGTTATGAATATTTGATTGAAATTGATGAATTATTTCAGTAGGGAGTGTAGTGAATTATTTCTATAGTCTACTGTATATGGCTTTTGACAGTTGTATGCCCCGATCAATCAATGACAACAGTTTTTTATTATGGAAATGAGAATGAATCTATTGATTGTATACAACGGTTCATTTTGGCAAGTTACGACGATTAGAAGCGCCACAATTTGGCATTTTACGAAGGTTGCATCCCCTTCCTAGAATTGTGCGTCGCGAGGCTGTGTTACGACGGTTGTTAAATCCGTCACACCAACCGTTGTTCTCTATCACGACGGTAAGGGAACCGGCGTAACCTGAATATTGCGAGGGTTACCAACCATCGTGGAATTTCGTTGATTTTTGTTTTCATTGTTGATTGTGACAGTAAATTGTGGCAGTTTGAACCGCCGTAAATTGCGAATATTTAAAAAAAGAAATTCTACCCTCTATTTCTGGACCACTTATAGTGAAACCTCTATATCTTTCTTTCTCACTTTATTACAGTAATATTTTGCAGACATTGAGCTAAATGAGTTTAGAGCTGTCAAAAAAGCCTTATTTGACAAAACCCTAATAATTAGGCCTCCTACTTGGCCCTTATTTTTTAGGCCCCCTAGTAAATGAATATTTTTTGGGGCCCTTATTTTTAAACACACTCATATTTTTGTTTTATATGGGGCCTAAGTGAAGGGCTTAAAATCTAATTTGTTCGGAAAATAAAAAGTTGACGATTTTTTCCAAAAACAAAAAAGTCGATTTTTTAAATAAAAAATTAATATTTTCGAAAATGGAAAAACCATTTTTTTTTGAAAAAAAAAATTAGTTTTTTTTCAAAAATAAAAAAAAGTTGATTTTTTTCGAAAATAAAAAAAAGTAGTTTTTTTCGAAAATAAAAAAATCTATTTTTTTTTTAAAATAAGACACAGTCGATTTTTTTCGAAAATAAAAAAAAACGATTTTTTTTAAATAAGACACTGTCGATTTTTTTCGAAAATAAAATAAAAAGTCAATTTTTTTTTGAAAAATAAAAAAAGTGATTTTTTTCAAAAATAAAAAATCCATACTATGTTTTCAAATACTGTGACGATAGTGCAGTACATTCCTAAGCTTAAATACTGTGACTATGTTTTCAAATACGGTGAGGATAGTGCAGTACATTCCTAAGCTTTTAAATTAAATTAGGATTTTTTTGGAAATTAAAAAGTTTATTTTTTTTCAAATATAGAAAAAAGTTGAATTTTTTTCAAATATAAAAAAAAAATCAATTTTTTTCAAAAATAAAAAGGTCAGTTTTCTTTGAAAATAAAAAATTAATGGATTTTTTTTTAATTTAAAAAAATCATTTTTTTCAAAAAAAAATTGAAAAAAAAATCAACATTCGAAAATATTGGGGCCTTGAGGCCTTTCTTGAATTTTAAGGGTCTTCACTCTAAGGGGCCTACATATTTTGGGGCTCATTTATTTTTAAAATTTTGGGCACCTATATTTTTGGGACTTCAAAAGTTAGGTCCCGACCCCTTAAATTGACAGCTCTAATTGCTATAACAATTATTCTTTTTATTCAAATAAATAAGCAATAACTTAATTAAAATTAATAATTTATTATATGAATTAATTATGTTAATTGTTATTGGTTTGGTTCGGGTTTACGGATAGCAATTTAGAAATCCGTTGCCCGAACCAATTAACATCGGTTTTAATTGGTTCGGTTCGATTTTTGCCCGAACTGGAAAAATGTCCAACCTAAACACATTGGTTTGGTTTGGATTCCGGTTTGGTTCGGATTTGCCCGAACCAATGAACACCCCTATTTTAGGTTATGTATCTTTTTGTTTTGTGTTCTTATTTTGATGATTCAACCATTATATTTATTATTTTATTTTTTTGTACTTTTTTTTGCATTTCATTAATTTATTTTTTGTGCTAATTTTGCAGATCAGGACTATAATTAGATGGAACAAAACCCTCAAGATTAGAATACTCATATGGGTTAGTATGTATTTTTCAAATATTTTGCAAATCTGGACTATACTATTATTTTGGGTTTTGTTTTGTTTGTGTTTCCTGTTAGATCTATAGTTTGATTATGTGAATCTAAGTTTTTACTCATATTTTGCAGCAAGTAAATAATACTTGTAAGAAAAAACACAACACCCAACAAAACAACAACCTCCACCATACTCTGCATCACCATCCACCACCCTTGGCTCATCACCGTCGCGCCGTTGTTTTCGTCGGAGTAAGTGAGTTCCTCTTTTGCATTTTTTTTTCTTGCAATGTCGTGTTTGTTGTTGTTTTATATTTATGTGGATTTGTTTTATTTTATTTTATTTTATTTGAGAGAGAGAAAGAGTGATAAGATAAATGAGAGTTGAGATTTTGATTTATTTTCATAAACCATTTGTTGTTGTTTGCTGTTAAAGAAGAGATTTGATTTTGAAATAAAAAAAAAAGGTGTTGTTGTTACATACTACACCAATAAGATGAGGAGGAGAAACAAATTGTATTATTTAAAAAATATGTTAATGTTGTTACAGGTTCCAGCAATAATTTTATGAAATTATTATCATTATATATTATTCTTATATTATTTATTATTATTTTTATTTTCATTTATATTATAATACTATAATCATTATTATCCTATTATTATTATTATTATTATTATTATTATTATTATTATTATTATTATTAACTGTTATTATTGTTACATGATGCAGGAAGAATATGAGATAGAGAAACAAATTTGGATACAACCCCACCAACCTTCTTTGGTTTTCTTTATTTTTTTTTATTTTTTTATTTTTTTTTATATTAAATATTTTTATTATAGTATTATCATTATATATATTATTTATTATTATTATTATTTATATTTTCATTTATATTATATAAATATTATTATTGTTATCCTATTATGATTGTTATTATTACTATTTATATTATATTAATAATAATAATAATAATAATTATTATTATTAATATTATTATTATTATTATTAACCAATATTGTTGTTGTTGCTCCTGCAGGAAGAAGTAATGTTGTTACAGGTTTTAGAAATATTTTTATGAAACTATTATTATTATATATTATTATTATATTATTTATTATTATTATTATTATTATTATTATTATTATTATTATTTTTGTTTTCAGTTATATTCTAATATTATCATCATTACTATCCTATTATGATTATTATTACTAATTATATTATTATTATTATTATTATTATTATTATTATTATTATTATTATTATTATTATTATTATTATTATATGTTGCAGGAAGAATATGAGAAAGAGAAATAAATTTGGTTACAGCATCACCACCCTTCTTTGATTTTTTTTTTTGTTTTGTTTTTATTTTATATTAAATATTTTTATTATAGTATTATCATTATATATATTATTTATTATTAATATTTTCATTTATATTATATTAATATTATTATTGTTATCCTATTATTATGATTGTTATTATTACTATTTATATTATTATTATTATTATTATTATTATTATTATTATTATTATTATTAACCAGTGTTGTTTTTGTTGCTGCTGCAGGAAGATGAGAAAGAGAAACAAATTTTATTATTATTATTTGGGGAAATGATTATGAAAATGTGTCATAACCCATGTGCAATGATTGCTTTATTTTGGGATATGCACTACGAATAATAACAACATATGTTTTGAGATGAAAGTGTGTCATAACCCATGTGTAAGGGTTGCTTTATCTTTGTACTTTGAAATGTTTTGTATGTTACTCCCTCCGTCTCATAAAAAGTGTCTTATTTGCACTTTTTCTTTATCTCAAAATATTGTCCATTTACATTACCAATGTTGTAATTATTATTATTTTTTACTACTATACCCCTATTCATTAAATTTTACTTTATTCAACTACTTTATCAACTACGTTTAATAGGGATATTTTCGTAAATGACATTAACTTTTTCACTACAACCAACACATCTAATCATTTTCTTAAGAACCGCGCATTGCTCAAATAGGACACTTTTTATGAGACGGAGGGAGTATCAATTTTGATAATACTATATTATATGTTGGCAAATGGAAATAATATTGACCACAGAAATAGTTCACATATTCTTTTAACTTTTTGTCTAGATTTTCATCCTTATCACTCATAGTATTAACAAACATTAGTTGCAACCTATATCAATTATTATTTATTTATTATATTTTTTTCTCTTACAAGATAAATGAAAATTTAATATTATGTTCTATCACTCTATATTGAAATGGTATTGTACTCCAAAATCAAAATTGTCATAAATATGAGTAAACAACCACAACAATAGCCTCAGAAATTAATTTCTTAAAAAAAAAATACACATCGATAAATGCATATATCATCTTCACAATTCAAGTCCAAAGGTCAAGTCAAATTGTCCTATTAATTTTGATTTCTTGACTATATAAAAGAGAAAGCCTCAACCACAACACATGGTGTGGATCCACAAATAGACCATAAACTTTCAAAAACAATGCTAAGACTTTATATTTATATTTTTAAAAAGAAATCCAACAAAAACATTTTCTATATGACACACTTTATATATATATATATATATATATATATATATATATATATATATATATATATATATCAAAGTGAGAGTGATTTTAAAAGAGTAATTTTAAATTGAGAGATGCGAGAAATAAACAACAACCATTGGATCAGCTAGAAACCAATTCAATAATTTCAACATTAGAAATCCTGTACATTAGAAATCCTGTAAAAACATAATTTCAACATATATATCTTTATGACAATTCAATAATAGTATTTAATAGTATTTATTGTAAATAATACTCCCTCCATTTTTTATTATAAGTCGTTTTTTACTTTTCACACATATTAAAAAATTTAATAAATGTAATATGGAAAAGATAAATTATGAATGGTTTTACAAAATTGTCCTTTATTAATGATATTGAAAAGTTAAATTTAAATAATTAAAATGAGAGAATAATAAATATTTAAGAGTATAATAAAAAAAATAACATTAATGATTTATTGATATTATAAAATAACTTATAGTATGATACATATTTTTTTATTTTAAAAACGGCTTATAAAAAATACGGAGGTAGTAGTATTTGAATAATATAATTAAAATAATAGTGTGATATTATAGGCTTTGGGGGCGTCAAAACCATTGTATTTAATAAATGGGAATAAAATAAGAATAAATACCGGTTCGGTTTGGTTCTCATGCAGCCAATCGAAAATCAAACCGAGCCGATCGGTTATACTACAAAGCCGTCCAAGTATATCCAGGGAACTTATATATGTGAGATATTTATTTTAGCTACTTGCCTACAATTATCGTTCTTGGCTCATTATGTTTATCTATGCACCTTCTCTTTTTCCTGTTGATTGTGGCTTTGCTGATTTGACAAGACATTCTGCAGTCACACAGTCACTTTATTATAGTCCTTTGAATTGAATTTTGACGGTCCAGATTTAAAGATCAACAATTGAAAACAATATATTTTTAATTGATAATCAAAATGGATGGCTGAGATGTGTCTGCAGTCACTAATTAACTGCAGAGAATCCATTTCCGACTCGAACATCTCTTCATAACTCATTTTTGGTTTTTTCCATTATTCTGATGTGCCTTTCCCAATGCTTAGATATTATTCTCTCTTTTACTTTTTTACACTTTTTTTAATATGTGTGAAATGGTGTGCTGGGTCACTCATTATAGAACGGAAGGAATACTATTTCCTTTACACCGCCTTTGCCGCACAAACAGGCTGACAGCAACCTACCTTCATACATTTATCAATTTAATAGTGTAACTCATTGTTTATGGATTTTTTACAAATTGAAAAGCCTCTTATTTTTAAACTGGGAATCATCCCTGCGTAAATTGGTTGCTGCAAAAATAGCCCCATGATCACAATGTTAACTCAAAAAACACTAATTAAAATCGATTTTGGAAATTTTGAATTCCATAAAATTAGACAAATGTCATAAATTAAATACTATTAAAATTAGAAATTGTAATAACTAATCAACAATTTTTTATATAATAAATATTCTTCCTATGTTAAAACCATGAAAATTTTGATATTCTATAAATTTGAACCATATCATTGACTATATATATTTTTTCTAATATAATTGACTATATTTAAATTTGATGAAATTATCATTTTATATCAAATTAAGAAACAACATATCTCTTTCAACAATATGTTTAAAATTTTCACAAAACTATTAAAACAATTATAAACGTTTATTTTACACAAAAATTATATAAAAAATTATCTCCATTCCAGTTATTGAAGATTTTATCCATTATTCATATTTTTGTTTGTAATTGAAAGTTGGAATTGGAATAGATAGAAGCCAGTAAATATGAATAGTCCAACAAATTTTAAATATAATTGATTGATATAAATATGGGAAAAATATATATTAATGATTCAAATATGAACAGTCTTTGTAGGTTTAAAGTAGTTTTTATTTAAAATAATTTAATTCAATGTATTGTTTTATTTAGTGTACTATATTCAGATCTATATACACATATATTTTCAAATATTAATTGTGCACCTACTCCCCTAATAGTTATATTAATAAATATTTTCTACACATTCCAACAAGCTAAGATATTGTATATTGTTTCATGCGAATGAAAATTGATAATAAATAATAATAAATAATTGTATTATCATTTTTGTTTTATATAAAATTAATTATTATAACTAAATTAAATGCTTTATAGTATTATTTTTGCCTTCTTACTCTGCCATACAATTTTTATTTAGAGTAATTTTTTTATTAAATTTTATTTATAATAGTTTAAATTAATTTATTATCTTATTTTTAGGATTTTAAATAAATTAATTAATTCACTTATGTTGTGGATATTAATCATGTTTTTTTTTTTTGAAAATTTACATAAATGTTAATTGTGAGAAACATTGATTAAAAAAATCGGACTAATATTTTACCTCATTGTCATATAATCGTATGTATTTATAAATTTTTTCTACACATCCCAACAATCTAAAGATTATAGTAAATGATAATAAATAATTGCATTCATCATTTTTGTTTTATAAAAAATTAACTATTATAACTAAATTATAATAAATTAAATGCTTTATATTGTACTCATTTCGGCTTCTTTCTCTTTCATATAATTTTTATTTATGGTAACTTTTTTATTGTATTTTATCTATAGTATTTTAAATCAATTTATTCTCTCATTTATAATTTTTTAAATAAATTGATTAATTCACTTATGATCATTATAATTTTTAATAAAAAGTAAAATTTTAATATTATTATTCTAAATGATGGTTAATTTGCATTTAAGATAGTTTTATGTTTTTTAAATTAACTCCAATGTACGTGTACCATCAATTGAATATTTTTAAAGATGTGTTTTTATTATTTGTTTAGATTTTATATGATTGGTAGTGCTCCGTGTTATAGTTTCATTCCATAAGCAACAATTCAAATGCACAATAAAAGAAAAATTTACGCTTTTTTTCACCTGAATCTAATTGGTAGTGTCACGTGACACTTCATAAACCTTTTTATATAAGAGCGAAAAAAATGGATTATTGTCTTCCGTGTCACATCACCGAAAGCGATATAAAGTTAAATGTTATAATATACTAGTATGATTTTACGGGTATACACTTATATGGATAGATGAATTGACATATAATGATGGTCATATAAAATTACATAAACTCTAAAATGAGAAATATAAAATTAAATGTTGTTTAAAGTTGATAACAAAATAAGTTAAAATAATAAGTACAAATAAATGAGCAAAATGTATAGGTATCTTTAACTCCATCATGATATACAATGGGAACAATTGATGAACTTGTAAAATAAATGGAAAAATGATAGAGAATCAGTGTTGGACATGATTACATTGCCGCCATGACAGAAGCATATCAGATGTCTTCTTAAAAAACAGTAATTTGGCCTCTTCTTCATTTAGAGTTAAGATGAGATATCTATTTAAGATAGAATTTTAAAATGAAGTCATGAACCTATGCTTTAATTATTACTTGTTAGTGAAGTAACAACAAATAGGAGGATATAACTACAATAATAGTGTTACTATCTATCCTAAGAATAATGGTGAATCAACATAAATGAAATAAGGCTTTGAAAAACCTACATTGTTAATTTGTTATTGTAAATGTGGATATAGTTGTCCAAAAATTGGTTACCTAAAACCTACACCATCAATGTATTTCAAATTGAAATGAAATCAATACAGAGGATTCAAACATTATATGTTACATTTCCTTTGACATTGAATTTCAGTTTCAATATTGACTAAAGTTGAAAACAGTCACATATTATGTAAGGTTCAATTCAGTAGGTTAAGCATGACTGTCATGAAGTCCACAGGTTGAATCTGGCATTGAAATAAACACGGTTTACTCCATTTCATGTCTATTAAATTGACTTGTCATAGTTCATGTGTCTTCTTATTTTCAGGGATCAAAAAGACATTAAACCAAACATTGTTTCTTCTTCTAATTTATATTCAATTGACACACATAGTTGATACTCTCTTAATGTCCACACATTTTCTCTACAATGTATCTAAACATGGTTTAAGAGTTTCATACAAAGTGTAGTTTTGAAAGTGAGTACCATTTCTACAAAGTAGCTACTGTCAATTGCATCAACACAAATTGCATCAACACCGACTTCGACGAATAAACTCAAACACCGACATCACCTCGACGCTTCAATTCCGCATCACCAACCATTAAAGCTTCAATTCCACACCTATAGCTTCACATACGAAACAACAGTAGCATCCGCCACAACCTGCAGATTTGGAAGGAAATGTATCAACACTTGCGACAACACAAACCGAGGCAGTTTCAACATCGCAACCTTTGAATTCCTCGCATCAACACCTGCAACAACACAAATTTGTAACAGAAGCAGTCAGAGGAAGAAGGTTTAGATCGGAACCGTAAAAAGAAACTCAAAACTGATGCGTAGAAAAATCAAAAGCACCGTACCTGAGTAGTTTCCTGACTGGAACATTCTCTGCTCTTTGCGATTAAACCACATTAAACAACACCAACAACGGTGAATCAACCACAAATTGCATCAACACCGGCTTCGACGCATAAACTCAAACACCAACATCACCTTGACGCGTCAAAAATGTGTATTGTGCATAGTCATAATTGTGCATAGTCATATTCATGACATTGAGATTGTAATATATAAGTTAATTATGAGGATGTTGTTGTTTTACTTGTACATACTAAAACACTAATGTTTCTTCTTGCTGTAGGTTTTGAAGCTGCTTCAACTCAGTTCTTATAGTCAAATTATGAAACAATGAATGTTCCTGGTGTTTCATTTCCTTTCCATGTCAAAGATCTTCCTGACCCGATTCTCTGCAATAGAAAATTTCATGCGACTCAATTTAATGTACATAACTGAATAAGTAGAAGGTTCTTCTTACCAATAAAAATGCCTCCAAGATATGCTGCAAAACACAGAAAAATAAAGTAAATAAATCCATGAAATTTTACATATATTGTTATATCTGGTGAATCGAGAAGGAAATGAATCCTTTCCTCGAGCACAACCGAATATCTGATGTTGAAGTTCTGAAACACCACAAACCAATAATATTGTTAGCTTATGGTTAAAAGACTTAGTCTGTGTTTGGTTTGCGATGAAGAAAATTGATTATTAAACTATATCAGTAAAATTGAGTTTGCTATATATGACATAATTACACGTACCACACTTATTCGTTGTTTTGTAAGCATAATGACAGAAGCGCTTATCACATTGAACTTCTCCACTTTTTTCATTAACACTAACTATCGGACACCATATTTGAAACCAAAATCAGAACTACATCATATCAAAACTGTTTGAAACCAACATCAAACCACACCCAAAAATCAAACTGTGCATAATCGAAACTAATACAACATCAGAGCTGAGTTGGAAAATAAAAGCAGAGCAACCCGGAACCGAAACTTAAACTAATGTCAGACTAAGAAGAATCAAACCAAATTCAAACGAAAATCCACGGAACAACATCCAACAATCCAAGACTACACAGAGATGAAACTTAGTTTGAATTGACTCAAAAATTAAAACGATAGAGAATCGAAACAGAAATACATTGGAAAGCAAAATTGAGAGTCGAAGTCGAAATTTACCTAGGAGCCGACCGCGACCCTTCCTGAAAATGCAAAGGAACATCGCCACCCCATGAACGCGATTCCACATTATCAATTCTGATTATTTGCATGTTTTATTAAAGGGTTAGATGAAGTAACACTTTTGAAAACTTGAATATGAAAACCCTAACCCCTTTCCGCCGCAAACCCTAATTTCTTTCCGCCGCCGCCGTTGACTTCCTCTATTCGATCTCTTCCGCAGCCAGTGTTCCATGGATTGTGCAATCTTGTTCCCTGAAGCTCATCTTCCTTCTAGTCCTCCCATATCCCATCAAACCCCTGCTCCAATTCCTGGTTCTATGATTGATAAGATTCATCCTCAAAGATCTTTTGCCCAAGCGCTGAATGGGGTTTATGACATCCCTATTTCCCAGCTTCCCCAACCGGTGATTAAAGGTGACCGTCCCTTCATTCCCATTCCGGAAGAAGAATACAAGGCAGGGCTCTCAGACTGTAGGAACAACCTTCATGGTAGAGTTCTTTGGCCCAAAGGATCTACTCCTCTCACTGTAGTGGCTCTCAAAGGTAAGCTCTCGAAACTTTGGCCGGAGATTAAAAATCGGGGTCTGTTATCCCTTGGCAAAGGGTTCTACGAATTTAATTTCTCATCTGCTGAAGACATGAGTAGAGTTTGTGCTTCTAGTTCTATAAATCTAAATCCATGTTCGTTGAAGCTTTTCGTCTGGACTAAGGATTTCAACCCCTCTGCGCATAACAACTCTTCTACTCAGGTGTGGGTTCATTTTTTCGGGCTGTCTCAGGAGTATTGGAGACCTCGAATATTTTTTGCCATTGCTAGTTGTGTTGGCAATCCTATTTGTATTGATGCTGCTTCTTCTAAGTCGAGATTCGATCGAACGCTTGGTCATTTTGTTCGAGTGCTCATAGAGATGGATTTAACCCAACCTCTCAATTACAATGTCCTCGTGGAAAGGGAAGGTTTCACTTTTTTTGCTGACATTGAATACGAAAATATCCCTGGTTTTTGATCACATTGCAAGAGAATATGCCATGAAGTGAAGGAATGCAATCAACTGAACTCTAAAAACCAAAACAACACCAAGGTTAAACCTATCTTTGTTCCTAAGATTCCACCTGAAGCTCCTCCTAGCAATTTGGATAAAGATGTGGAGACCATTTTGGAAAGCTCGGATAATGAAAGTGAAATTGGTGAAAGACGTAAAGATGTTAATGCTGAAAAGACTCTTTCTGTAGCAGATCCAGTTCCTCCGGCTCCCCTCTCTTTGGGTGGTCCGATTCTTGAAATGGTGGTGAATGCGCCAAATCCTAAAAATTTTGTGTCTAAAGGTCAGGTGGGTTCTGAGTCGCAACATTCCTCTTTTGTGGACGCTACTCAATGTTTGGTTATTAAGAAAACTGATGAAGCAAATGCTAATTTTCTACACAATTCTTGGGGGAATTTGGAGGAGATTGGTAACGAAAGTGATGGAGTTTTCACAGCAGCAGTTTCTAAACTCAAGAAGAAGCAATCAAGTAAGAAAAATAGCCAGTTACTAGGTCCCAAGCAGGCCTTAAACCAAGGTTCTCATGAAGAGCCTCTATTGGAATATTAGAGGTGTGGCTAATGCTCATTCTAGATTAGCCTTGAAGAGATTAATAAAGCTTCATAAGTCAGATTTTATCTTTATTGCCGAACCTAAGATGGATTTTCATAAATTCCCTAATAATTGGTTTTCTAGACTTGGTTTCAAACCTTTTGCCTTCAACATTAAAGATCAACCCTCTCTTTGGAGTCTCTGTCTTGAGGATTTATTCCCTAATGTTATTTCTTCTTCTGGGCAGTTTGTTGCTTTTTCTATTGATCTGGACCAGACTTTGTTGGCTTGTGCTATTATATACGCTTCCACTAACTTGTTTACTCGCAGGATTCTGTGGCAGGAGCTTGATGTGCTTATAAGATCTCATATTCTGCCTTGGTATTTCTTTGGTGATTTTAACGCTATCTTGGGGTGCATGAGCATCGGGGCCGCCTATGTCCTGCTCCTGGTCCCATGGCGGATTTTAAGTCTTGGACGGATTCCAATGATTTACTGCATCTTCCCACCACCGGAGCTAGGTTTACTTGGTCCAATAAGAAGGATCCTCCTTTCCTTGTGGAACGTCGTCTTGATCGGTGCATTTGCAACCAACTTTGGATTGATCTTTGTAATCAATTTTCGGTCTCCACTCTTTCTAAAGTGTGCTCGGATCACTTTCCGATTCTACTGGAAGTGCATATTAAACAGGTTAAAATTTCTTCTCAATTTAAGTTCCTTAAGGCCTGGACTCTTCATAAGGACTGCACTAATGTCATTAAAGCCTCTTGGAATCAAAGAATTGTTGGCTGTAGTATGTATGTTCTATCTAAAAAGCTTCAGCTATTGAAGAAGGATTTGAGAAGTTGGAATAGTAATATCTTTGGTAATGTTGCTGCAAATGTTAAAAAAGCTGAGGATTCCCTTTGTGCTATTCAGAATCTAATTCAAGATGGGAGTTCTTCTGATGTGGATCTTAAGCAGAAGGAGTTTCTTGCTCAAGCGGATCTCATTGCGGCCTTGAGTGTGGAAAAGTGTTATTGGAAAGAAAAGGCTCGTGTGAAGTGGCAGGTGGAGGGAGACCGGAATACGACATTTTTTCACAGGGTTACGAAAATCAATTATAAGCTGAAGCCTATTTCGTTGCTTCATCATGAGAATCAGGTGCTCACGGATGATAATGAGATTGCGGACTGTACTGTCCAATATTTCAAAAATTTGTTTGCTTCTAACTCTGTTATTTTGCAGGACTCTAGCTTGGTGGAGGAAACCATTCCTTCTGCAGTGGATGATTCTATGAATCTTCTTCTTACTAGGCTCCCCTCTGAGGATGAAATTACTGCTGCTGTTTTTTCCCCCAACAAGGATAGTGCTCTAGGGCCCGATGGTTTTGGGGCTGTTTTTTATCAAACTTTTTGGGACATCGTTAAATTGGATGTCTCTAATGCTGTCTTGGATTTCTTCAAGTTGGGGTGGGTTCTTCCGGGTTTCAATTCCAACACCATTGTCCTCATTCCTAAGGTTAAGGGTGCTAACTCTCTGGATCTGTTTCGGCCCATTGCCATTTCTAATTTCAAGTTTAAGATAATCTCCAAGATCCTGGCGGATTGACTTTCCTCTATCATGCCGTTCTTATTTTCTAAGGAGCAAATGGGCTTTATTAAAGGAAGACACATCCATGACTGCTCGGCTTAGCCTCTGAAGCTTTCAACTTGCTCGATTCTAAAAGCTGGTGCGGTAATGTTGCCCTTAAAGTGGATATTCGGAAAACGTTTGATACTCTTAATTGGGATTTCATCTTGAGGGTGCTCCGGAAGTTTGGGTTCTGTCAAAAGTTTTGCCTTTGGATCGATTCTATTCTTCGATCCGCCTTCTTGTCCATCAATATTAATGGGAGGCTGCGGGGTTTCTTTAATTTCTCCAATGGGGTTCGGCAAGGCGACCCGATTTTGCCTCTGCTTTTTTGTTTGGCGGAAGAGGTGCTGAGCAGGAAGCTATCTTTGTTGCTTGATAATAACAGATTGTCGCCTATTGTGGGTCCAAAGAATATCCAGGTTCCCACTCACATTCTCTATGCTGATGATGTATTAATTTTTTGTAAAGAGAAAATTTCCAACATCAAAACCCTCATTGAGACTTTCAAAGACTATGAAGCGATTTCGGGGCAAGTGGTTAATTGTAATAAGTCTCTCATTTTTGGTGGTGCTATGTCTGTTTCTCGCCTTAATATTCTGGCAGCGCTCTCTGGTTTCGTGATTGGTTCGGCTCCGATGCAGTATCTGGGGCTGCCCATTTTTAAGGGAAAACTGAGGAAAGTTTTTTTGCAGCCCATTGCCGATAAAGTGATTTTGAAACTGGCTTCGTGGAAAGGCTCTTTGCTCTCCTTTGCGGGCCGAGTTGAGTTAGTTAAATCTTCTTTACAAGGAATGTTTTTGCACAGCATGGTTGTTTATGATTGGTCGGTTTCTCTGTTGCGTTCTGTGGAAAGGGCGATGAAAAGGTTTATTTGGAGTGGGGATGCCTCCAAAAGTAAAGTCATCACGGTCGGCTGGAATGATATTTGTCGTCCGATCGCATAAGGGGGTTTAGGGATTAGATCTCTTGGTAGTTTAAATTCGGCTACCAATTTAAAGCTTGCGTGGGACCTCTTAAACTCTCTCACTTGTTGGGCTTTTCTCCTTCGGAAGCGCATCTATCGTCTCAATAAAATCATGAATTCTCATGTTTCCTCCTCTTTATGGTCTAGTGCCAAGCGGGAGCTGAATTCTGTTTTGGTGAATTCGGCTTGGTGTCTTGGAAACGGTAAATTCATTATTCTGTGGTATGATTCTTGGTGCGGCAGCCCCCTTTGTTTGGACAATGACACTCCTGCTCTCATTAAGGATCAAACTGTCGGTAGTATCATTGTGAATGGTTCTTGGAATTTTAATTTGGCCATTTCTTCCTTGCCTTCTTCCATTCAACGGCGCATTTCAAATTGCCACATCCCCTTCGATTTGAGGTCGGATAAAAGATGTTGGAATTACTCCTCTAATGGGGATCTTTTGATTAAGCTCACTTATGATTACTCGAGGAATAAAGGTATTCGTAAGGAGTGGTGGAATCTTATTTGGGATAGGTGGATTCCTCCATCTAAATTAGCTATGGTATGGAAGCTCATTCATCACAAAATTCATACGGATGATCATTGGAAGCGTCGTAGTTTTGCTTTCCCTTCTAAGTGTGATTTGTGTGGTTGCGCCGAGGAATCGGAATCTCATCTCTTTTTCCATTGCAGTTATGCTTTAAAGCTTTGGGAGTGGATTAAAACTATGTTTAATATCTCCACTAATATTTTGGGTTGGTCGGATGTTTGGAGAGTCCTAGACAAAGATGGTGCGGATCAATGCAAGATTATCTTTAAAGCTGCTTTCATTTTCACTTTCAACTCGATTTGGATGGCTCGGAACAAGGTTAGATTTGAAGGAAATTTAATTTCTTTTCATTCTTCTACTTCTTTCATTTCTGCCGTGGTGTCCATTGCGGGAAATGCGGTGTCTGTTGGTGCTAGGCTTTCTATGAATGATTTTTCGATTCTTAAGCGGTTTAAGGTGATCATCCGGCCCCCGAGGGCTCCTAATATAAAGGAAGTCTTACGGCAGCCCCCGCTCGGAGATTGGATTAAAATCAATACAGATGGGGCTGCTATGTCTTCTTCCCGTCTCTCTGCTTGTGGTGGTCTGGCTAGAAACAGTAATGGTAGTTTTTGGGGCGCTTTTGCCTCTTTCTTAGGAGTTGGTGATTCTCTCACGGCCGAACTTTCGGGTGCAATGATTGCAATTGAGTTCGCCCATGATAGAAACTGGAGTAATATTTGGTTGGAAACGGATTCGAAGGCGGTGGTCGAAGCTTTTAAGCCACCGTTCATAGTCCCCTGGTTGATTAGAAATAGATGGATTAACTATATTAATTTAGTTTCTCAAAAGAATTTTTTGGTCTCTCATATATATAGGGAAGGGAATAGTTGTGCAGATGCCCTTGCTAACTTAGGCTTATCTCTTACCGACACCTCTTATTTTGATTCTCTCCCTATTTTTATTAGGGCAGATTTTGTAAAGAATAGGCTAGGTTTGCCTTTCTTTATATTTAGTTAATGGTGTGAGGGTTTTGGTATAGTCCCCCCTCTTTTTGTACTCCATTTTTCTTTTTAATATTATAACCTCATTTAAAAAAAATTAAAGGGTTAATTGTTCTTTTTCCCCCTGCCATATGGGCGAGGTTTGAAAAACCCCCTGTAAAAAACAAAGTTTATATTTCCCCCCTAACATTTGAAGATTCCACTATTTTGACCCCTCTTGAAATCCAGTCAACAGAATATGTGACGTGACAATTTTTTTTTTAATTTATTATTATTATTTTTTATTACGTGGACAGGTTAGTTGGCATTTTTAATTATTATTTAATTTTTAATATCCACGTCGCATTTATGTATATATTTTTTAGTATATATATTTTTTTACTTTTTGTATTAATTTATTTTACGTTTTCTTAAATTATTTATATAATTTTTTTTTATGAATGATTTTTTTCTTAAATTATTTATATTAATTTTTTTTATGAATTATTTTTTAAATTATCAAAATATTAAAATAGGGCCTAAGCCCATTTTTGTTTCAAGAGCATCCCAATACTTAAATATTTAAGAACTTATGTGTAAAAGCTGCTTATAAACACTTCAATTTGCTTATGCAATTTCGATGTGGGACTTATAAACATTTCCATTACTCTTATTCTTCTTCCTTTTCTTCATTCATTTAACATCTTGTTATGATTCAATGAACATTCCCCATTCAGACAAAGTCCTCCTTAACTGTGGTTCAACTGGTTCATCAACATTCAATGGTCTAAAGTGGATTGGAGACATTGGAACAAGTTTCTTACAAACTTCATATGATACAAGTTCATCAACAACACTCTTACTCTCAAACACAAACAAAGTAACACCCAAAACTCCATACTCAACATCAAGAATAATTCATCATTCTCCATTCACCTACTCATTTTCCTTCTCTTCTCATGGCCTTAAATTCATTCGTTTATACTTTCTCTCAACTTCATATTTACCAACATACCCTTCCAACTCCAACTCCTTTTTTTCAGTCAAATCTGGTTCATACACTTTTCTCAACAATTTCAATCCATTACTTGCTGCACAAGAACTCAACTCACCTTATATCACTAAAGATTTCTTTGTCAACATCAAACAAAAGAAACTCAACATCACTTTCACTCCATCTCCTCTCATTCACAAAGCTTATGCTTTTATAAATGGAATTGAAACATTCTCAGTACCTAATAACTTATTCTCTCATGCTTCAAATTCTAATGTTTATGTTCCTTACTTTGGACACAAAGAACCAATTTTTATCAACAATGAATATGCTTTTGAGAAGCTTTACATGGTTAACATAGGAACTGAATCTAACTATGAGGTTATAAATCCATTTGGGTCATGGCTAGATGATATCAACTACATTTCTGGTTCACAATATGGAACTGTTCTTATCCTGAAAGACAATAGAATTAATATGAATGACAGTTTTCTCAATTCAAATGATTTTAACTATTCACAACACTCGGGTTATACTTGACTGCAAGGACAATGAGAAGCAATGGAAATTCAAACATGAGGTACAATTTAACATGGTCTTTTTTTGTTGATTCTGGATTCAAATACCTTGTTAGGCTTTATTTCTGCGAGATATCTATGTTGGTAACAAAGGTTAATCAGAGGGTGTTTAGTGTTTACATAAACAACCAAACAGCTGAGGAAAATTTGGATTTAGTTGCTTTGTCTGGCGAACCTGTTAGTCTTTTGTATAGAGACTATGTTGTAATGGTTAATTTGGAAAGTAAGAGAAGCAAAGTTTCCATGTTGATCTCACTTCACCCTAATTTTAAGGGAGAACAAAGTGTGTTATAAAGGTTATTCATGGAGTAATGGTGGTGAAGGGTGGTGTTTATGGAAGTGTGGTGAGAGATGGCCGAATTTTGAAGGTGAGTAGCTGATGGAATCTGACGAAAAGAAGACAAAGGATTGTTTGTGAGAAGTTGGCCAAAGCTACAAGAACTCTCCTGCTCAAGCATTCAATTTGAACCTAAGAAACAAACTATTGCAGTTATGGAAATGTTTATAAGTCCCACATCGAAATTGCATAAGCAAATTGAAGTGTTTATAAACAGCTTTTACACATAAGTTCTCAAATATTTAAGTATCGGGCTGCTCTTGAAACAAAAATGGGCTTAGGCCCTATTGTAATATTTTGATAATTTTAAAAAATAATTCATAAAAAAAAATTAATATAAATAATTTAAGAAAAAAATAATTCATAAAAAAATTTATATAAATAATTTAAGAAAACGTAAAATAAATTAATACAAAAAGTAAAAAAAAAAATATTAAAAAATATATATATAAATGCGACGTGGATATTAAAAATTAAATAACAATTAAAAATGCCAACTAATCTGTCCACATAATAAAAAATAATAATAAAAAATAAAAAAAAATTGCCACGTCACATATTCAGTTGACTAGATTTCAAGAGGGGTCAAAACAGTGAAATCTTCAAATGTCAGGGGGGGAATCTAAACTTTTTTTTTTACAGGGGTTTTTCAAACCTCGCCCATATGGCAGGGGGCAAAAGAACAATTAACCCTTTATTAAACTATCCAACAGAAACGCAGAACCAATTATTTGCACGTTTTATTCATTTATTGACATCATAATTCAAATGTTAGAATTGCCAATGATAAGTTGCTAAAAATAATGCACTGAGTAAATATTAGTGATAACTTTCGACAATGATCTGTGTCGGTTTCCATATACTGATAACTTCCACTTTCCGATTTCCATATACTGATGAAGCCAACCAAAACAAAACTTTCATATCGAAACTAGCCATTGCCTGATACCAAGACGTATCAGCGCGGAAATAACATAAGACTATGTCACCCTTCTTAGGATTAAAAGCACTAATCACAGGAGCTTCCTTCAGGTTCAAAGAAGCTAGTTGGTTCTGAATGGATGCTATATTTTGATCTCCAACAGTATTGACATAAAATTTACCACCTCCCAAGACTTTTAACAGTTACCTATTAATGCATGACAGTGGATTAAGTCATTCCCCATTAACACAAAAAAGGAGTCACTGGTACTATTTTTTTGGAAAAAGCAAAAAAAAACTGAATTAATAAGCCAGACCAGGCACAAGCAATCCCAGACCAGGGCTGCAACTGATACAAGCAAAAATCCACAAACCAAAAACACCGAGGAACCAAAGCAAAAGAGCTAAAAAGCCCCCTAAAAACAACATCACACACAATTACAAAACACACGCACTGCAGCACCTAAAGCAGACCAACACTCCAAAGGCCATAACACACAACCAACATAACCACTTATGAAATTAATTATCAATCATGAAAACACAGGGATAAAAAAGCTTACAAATTTCATTTGTTATCAGACTTCAAATATCAATAGATAACGGGCAGATCTGCTTTACAATGGAGATACAAAAACCTTCACTGCTTGATCAAAAAGGAAATTTCTTCAAATAAGATCTATAAATGTCTTAAATTAGTAAAAGCAAATGAAGGAATCTGTAAAGTATTATAAATTACCATATGCTCGGGTATCTTCACTGCTAAGCCATGTCTCTTTTAACTCCATCAGATACCACAGATTTTACATGCCCAACCTGCATTAGTGATGAATTAATAGATGTGAGGAAAATGAAATAGTATGTGTGAGATGAGGAAAATGAATTAGTGTGTGTGATATGAGGAAAATGAATTAGTGTGTGTGACACAGCCAGCAACAACTAATGGTTTGTTTGATGAAGATGATGATGACACAGAACCTATGATCATCATTGGGACGGTTCAAAGATTAAAGGCACATAAACCGTTACAAATTGGGAATAGGGACATTCAAAGGTTATCCAATCGATTACTTGAATACCATAAACGTTCATAAAAAAGGATTCATCAATAAGGGGAAGATTTGGGAAAAATATTGAAACGGGAAGATATACGAAAGGGTTAGGAACGATTGAAAGTTGGGAGAAGAAAAAACAAAGGAAGTGATTTTTAGCCCATCCACGTGTCACCTTTTTAAAACAAAAGAGTGGGTTTTCTTATATTGTAGATGGGTTGGTAGAAATGTTAACCAACTGCCACACACCTTATATATCTGTAATTACACGTGTTTTCTTCGATTGTTAATTATTTCCAATAAAAAATAAAGAGAATTTCTTAGTACACCCCTTGATACTTTTAAACACCATGCGTATTTACTTTTATGCCTCCTGCTTCCGGATATGCATATCCGGACGCACCTTTTTTTTCATAGAATTTTGTTTGTTCCGGAGTTGCATATAAGGAAGCTATCCGGATATGCAGCTCCGGAAAGTTTTCTGATATATTTGAAACCTGCATGATCACCCCCCTATTCTTGACATTTCTTCTTCCACACTCATCCTCACCAACCTAAAAAACCCTACTTCATCAATATCATATTTCACTCAAAAACTCCAACTTTTTTGTGCAACAAATCAAAGGGAGCAAGAGAAGATTGAATTCAGGTAAATATTCTACTTTGTCCACTACATTGCTCACATTTCCAATCAAACTTTTGTAAAAATAAAGTTACGCTGCTTCTTGATGTACACATCAGGTACGTGTTGAGAATGAACACTTCCGGATGTGCATCTCCGGAACAATGCGTGGAACATTTTAATTTTCAGCAATTTTTTAATTTTAATTTTATCTATTTATTGTTTATAAATAGATATGGTGCACCCCGATAACATCTCAAAAGAATTAGTTTCTACAAATGAAATTTCTCCGAAAGTTGAAGGGGTTGTCGTAAAGTCGGTTGATGTCGGGGGTGACTTTAATAACAAGCAAGAGTTTGATGATCGTGATAGCATGCTCACATATATTTGTAGGATGACAATTGGACTTGGTTTTGGTGTGAATATAGGAAGATCGAATAATGGTTCGGAAAGAAGAAACGCTTTTGTAATTTTGGTGTGCGAAAGAAGCAGAATATATCAGGTTCCTCAACGGAAGTTTAAAAGAGACGACACTGGTAGTAGAAAATGTGAGTTCCCTTTTAAGATTTGTGGTTACATGTTAGCTTCCAAAAAATGGAGATTTAGTGTTCTTTGTGGTATACATAACCATGAATTATGCTCAAAGTTACAAGGCCATCCTAGTGTATGTCGGCTCAAGCCGGAAGAGAAGGCATGTATTAGTGACATGACATTGAATCTTGTCTAGCCGAAAAATATACTAGCCACATTGAGACGGAAGGAACCCGAGAATGTATCAAATATAAGGCAAGTGTATAACATTCGGTATCAGACCAACAAGGCGATTAGGGGAGATAAAAGTGAGATACAACAACTGTTGAAACTGTTGGATGATAACAGTTACGTGTCTCGATACAGATATCATGATGATGGATTTACGGTCTGAGTTATTTTTTGGACTCATCCGGATTCGGTAAAGTTGTTCAACACGTTCTTGACAATGCTCATTCTTGATTCTACCTACAAGACCAATAAGTATAGACTTCCATTATTTGAGATGGTTGGTGTTACGTCTATGGAGAAGACATATGCCATTGGTTTTGCATTTTTGTAGTGTGAAAAAGAGGACAATTTTACTTGGGCATTAGAGGTGTGTCGCTCACTATTGAAGGAACATGTTGAAATGCCTAAAGAGATTATTACGGACCGCGATACCGCGTTGATGAATGCGGTTGCTAAGGTATTTCTTTATTCTAATCTATTACTTTGTTGATATCACATAACAAAGAATGTGAGAAGTCGGGTTAAACCCGGGGTGGGGGCTAAACAAGTAGAGTTGGAAGATGGGAAATTGGTGAAAGTCGGTGTGATTGTTATAAATATAATGAATGCATGGAATCGTAATATAAATTCTTCCACAAAAGAATTATATGCTGATTCGCTCATTCAATTCCAAAAAGTGTGCGAAAAGTATCCCGCTTTATTGAAATACGTTGAAAACATAATTCTTGATCAAATGAAGGAGAAAATAGTTTGTGTGTGGACGGATAACGTCCGACACCTTGGAAATACAACCACCAATAGAGATGAGTTGGCACATGCTTCTTTGAAGAATTGGTTGGGTAATAGCAAGATGGATTTGTGTCGAGATTGGGACTCCGTGAATCTCATGATTAAAAACCAACATAACGAGATACAAACCACATTTGTTTGGAGTATAACGCTATTGGAACATCGGTTTAAAAGCAACATTCTTTACTCTCAATTGATCGACAAAATGTCTCGGGCGAGGTTGAACTATATTTTTCACGAGGCCAAACGAGCCGAAACGGTAGGTTCCGATAGCGTAAAGTGTGGTTGCACTATTGTGAAAACTTACGGTCTTTCGTGTGCTTGTGCTATTGCTACAAAGTTGAAAATAGGTGAGCCAATACTAATTGACGAAGTTCGCCCTCATTGGATAAGACTTAGTTTTGATGATGATGGTTGCATGGAAAAAGGTAAATCATATATCTTTATTTTTCCCGAATGGGAAGCGATACAAGAGAGATTTTCGAAGGCCGATGACAACATGAAACTCCACATCAAAAAATAATTGAGGAAGATTGTATTTCCCTAAACAACCGACATGAAACCGCCGTCTCAACCGGTAAAGACAAAAGGTGCTCCGAAGAAGATGAAGCCTACACCGAATTGCAACTCGACTATTCGGTCTCCTTCCTATTGTGAGCATGTTGACAAACTCTTTCCCGACTCACCGACTCCTAAATCTCAAAAAAGTGTCATGAAAGGAGCTTGCATAAGCAAACCGCCTCCGACACCGATTCCACCGCCTCCGACACCGATTCCGCCGCTTCCGACACCAATTCTATAACGCTCAGTTTTATTTTAATTATTATTTATAAGTATAATTAGGAGTCGGTATATATGGTTGTGTGATTTTGCGTGTTTCACTATGTTTTGAGTACCCTTAGTGTTGGGTAGTGGTCTTAGGAATGAGCCTTTAAGGTAGTAGGGGCGTGTGACCAAAAGTGTAGAAATTGGTGGTGTGGTGAGTGAAGTTAATTAGGTTATGTTAGTAATATTTAATTAATTTTAATATTAAGTGAATGTTAGTTTAATTAGATATTTGATGGAAATTATTTTATTATTATTATTAATTCATTAGTTGGATTAAGTAAAAAAAAAAATAATATAATAAGAAAAAGGGGGATTTGAGATGGGGGAATTTCATTCTACGTAAAAACAAGAGAAACCAGAGAAACAAGGGAGAAAGGGAGAACGGAGTCTAGGGCTCAAGAGAGAAGGAGAAACTTTGCAAGAACTCTAAGGTAGATATGGCAACAAAACCCATACCCGTGGGTACCCACCCGAACCCGCCCTGAAATTGACGGGGAAAACCCGCTTTGACTGGATTTGGGTTTTCTCCGATTAAAAAATATGGGGACGGGTCGGGTAATGGGAACACTAGTACCCACCCCGAACCCGCCCCGTTTATTTCATTATGTACATTATTATTTAGTTGTGTTAATTTGGAATATTAAATATATTGTCAATGTTTTGATATTTTGATTTTTATTAATTATTTAAAATGTTTGAATGTATGTATGAAATTTTTCGAGATTGTTTTATTTTATTATTTGTAATGTAATTTTATTTTGGAAAAAATAAATATTTCTATTGAAAAAATTGATTTTACTAAATAGATGGTGGTGGGGCGGGGATACCCGAACCCAACCCGAACCCGTTTGGGATGGGTTTGGGTTTTAATTCCCCATCCCCGTTTGGGTTTGGAGCGGGGAACGGGGGCTGTTTGGAGATTCGGGTTTGGGTTTAGGGGAGGTAAAAACAGTCCCCGACCCGCCCCGTTACCATGCCTACTCTAAGGTAAGGGTGGGGTTCTTCAATCACTTAAGGGATATATGATGTTTGTATGAGGGTAAATAAATTGTTAGGCTTTATCCATGTGTTTCTTCGATTGTTTGATGTTTTCGGTGAGAAGCTGGAGTTACGTGTCGGTGATAATAAAAATGCTCGAATTGTGTGAATTGCATACTTGAGTTATGTCTGTGGTGTTAGAATGTGTTCTAATTGATGATGTGATATATTGAATTTCGTTTACCATAAGTATGACAATTCTGTTTTAGTTGTTGATATGTTTTCCTCCATTATTGGGTTTTGACGGTTTGACACATAAACATGAAGGATTGATGATTTTATGATGTATGAATGATGGGAGGGTCTACAAATATGTGTTTTAGGTTGTTATAAAGTGTTGTATGAAGTAGTATTTCGAATTCTGAGTTCGGGGGCTTTTAAGGAATCGAAATCGGAGGTCCGGAAGACCTCCAACGATGAAAAATGCAAAAATATGCATTCTGTACCCCAATGGCGAGTGCCTTTAGGCTTATGGCGGGCGCCATGTAGCCCAGTCGCAGCCAGGCAGCTTTGGGTCCAAATACGGTTTCGACCATAACTTTTGATCCGTAAGTCCGTTTGAGGCGCCGTTTGAATCATTAGAAAGCTGGTTTTATGTACTTTCTGTTAAAATTATTTTCAATAAAAGAATTCTAACTATTAGACGTGCCTTATGTGTTTCCGTGTATGTTTCGACGTGTTGAACCGTGAAATGTGGAAATTAGTTGTGCGATGCGTGTTGTTGTTGTGGATTGTGATGTTGCATGTTTGAACAGGTGTATACTGTATGTTGGACAATGGAGAGGTAATGTATTGGTGCTATGCTAGTCTTATGCATTGTTTCGTTGTTGTATTTTGTTGTTTGAGGTGCATAGCATGTTGCATGAGTTAGGGGATAAGACGTGTGCCCGTGTGGGGTGTGAGCGTTTATCCGGATTCTTCGTAAGGGAATCGTGTTGCTGTTGTTGTTTAGGTGATTATGTGCCCATGTGGGGTGTGAGCAATCACGGATGTCGTGTTCCCGTGTGGGGTGTGAGCGACCTATATGGAAATTTCGACGGGAATTGTGATCATGAAAAAAGGATCGAAATTGGTACCACATGCATTGATTCGAGTTGGTGTCTCATTGAATTGTATAAAAGTTGTGTTGCATTATGAATTGCATGATTATCTGTTTGTGTTGGATATAATGATGTTTGTTGAAGTTGTGATGAAAGGGTGGATTGCTTGATGATTTTATGCCTTCATATTTATATCATCTGTTTCTTTTGCTGATTTGAGAATCTCACCCCTTCTGTGTTTAGCGATGATTTATACGACATCCTGCAGATAATCAAGGATAGTGCTGTGTTGCGGTTAGTGGAGATGAAGTCTTTCACTTTATTTTGGCGTCTGCTCTGATATGTAACACTGGGGGTCTTGGAACGCTTTTGTGTTTAATTTGAAGTTGTTAAGGATTTATTGGTTTTCTTATGTTTTTGAGATTAATTTCGTTGCTTTAAGAAGTTATGTTTTTATGATTTAATTGAATAAGTTTCCGCTGCTTAATAAAATTGAATATTTGGATTATGAAAGTGTTGAATTCCATTTGAGAATAATTATGTGTTACATGTCGTGATTTTGAGCATGAGTAGTTGAAAAGTAATACCATTTATTGCCAAATTTTATTTTATTAATCTGATTTTTTGAATAATTTACGCGGGGGAATTTAGGGTGTTACATAGTGGTATCAGAGCAAGTCGGTCTGTCCGACCAAGTTGTTGAGTCGTCGTTGTGTGTGACAGTTGACCATTGTTTTCTGTTGTTGATGCGTAACAGATATAGAATGGCTGGAAGGAACAATACTGTGATTGCTGTTGCTTTGCAGGCTGTTGCTCAGGCTGTACAGAATTAACCTAACGCTGGTGCTAGTGAGAATGGTGAGTTTCGGAAGAATATACCGCCTACCTTCAAGGGGAGATATGATTCGGATGAAGCTCAGGATTGGGTCAAGGAAATCGAGAGAATCTTCCGGGTTATGGAATGTCCTGAGGCACAGAAGGTACAGTTAGGTACCCACATGTTAGCTGGAGAGGCTAATGATTGGTGGGTTAGCACTCGTCAACTGTTGGGTGCAACAGGAGAAGTGATCACCTGGGATGTGTTTAGTAGGGAGTTCTTGAGGAAATACTTTCCTGAAGATGTTCGAGGGAAGAAAGAGATCTAATTTCTGGAATTGAAGCAAGGTAACATGTCAGTTACGGAGTATGCTGCTAACTTCTCGGACCTGGCTAAGTTTTATCCTCACTACAACGAGGCAACTGCTGAGTTCTCGAAGTGTGTCAAGTTTGAGAATGGTTTGAGGCCTGAGATCAAACAGGCGATTGGTTATCAGTGAATCAGGAGGTTCCCAGATTTGGTTGATTGTTGTAGGATCTTCGAAGAAGATAGCAAGGCTCGATCGGCTAACTTTAAGGGGTTGGCCGAGAGGGAGGGAAAACAACAGATGCACCGTGGGAAGCCTTATGCAGCTCTAGCTGATAAAGGTAAACAGAGGTATGCTGATGGCAAGAAACCGAGTGGGGGAGTGCCCCTACTTTTCTGAAGTGCTATAGATGTGGAGAATTGGGTCATCGTGTCAGTACGTGCACGAGTGATGTGAAGAAATATTTCAAATATGGACAGTCTGGACATTTGATTGCTGATTGCAAGGTTAATGTGGTGACTTGCTACAACTGTGGAGAGCAGGGTTATATCAGTACCCATTGCCAGAAGCTAAAGCAACCTTCAACTGGAGGAATGATGTTCGCTTTGATAGGGACTCATACTTCCAGTGAAGACAGACAGACTGATCAAAGATATATGTTATATTAATAATACGCGTTTGATTGCTATGATTGATACTGGTGCTACTAATTGTTTTATTGCTGCTGATTGTGTGAAAAGGCTAGGCCTTGTCGTTTCTCCTATGAAGGGAGAATTTTGGTGCTGATCTTATTTGTTTGCCGTTGGGAGGTCTTGATGTAATCTTGGGAATGAACTGGTTGGAGTTCAACCATGTTCATATAAACTATTTCAACAAGTTGGTGCGGTTTCTTGCTCCTGATGAAGAGGAAGAGACTGGTTTTCTATCTGCTAGAGAGTTCAGAAAGCTCCTAGAAGAAGAAGCTCAAGTGTTGGCATTGTTTGTGTTCTAGCCAAAAATGGTTAGACCACCAAAGGTGCTAGTCCCCCTCCTCTGAGCAAGGAGAGCCACGCCGTCTGTATTGAGAAATACGTTTGGGGGATTCGAGAGCAGTATTATGGAAGCAAGTCTCAAGATGAATGTGTCTTGCTTATCCCTCCGGGGCAAACGACCAACCATCATGGAGGGAAAAGGAACTAGAGTATCCTCCAAATGGATACTCAAAGCAGGACCAAGATGTTTCGAACTTTTCTTCTTTGCAGGGCTTCCCCAGATGGTTGCTTTATCCTGATTTTATCAGAGAGCTGGTCATGGTTTTTTTTACTTCAACTCTTCGAAGACATTGACACAACTAATAGAGTCCTGACATTTAGTGCTTGAGTGACGTAGCTATCTGAGAGTCCTTCCTTTTGAGCTCTTCTATAAAAGAGTAGCAAAAGAGTAGTGTAATTAGCCTATAAGAGAATATGCAAAGGTTCAGACTACAAGTAAAAGAAGGGAAAAAAGTTATATCAAAAAGTTTCTTCCTCTTATCCACAGACTTTGCCTCAACGATATCTCGACAATGTATTTCTAAGTCAGAAAAGGAAAGCAATGTTTCCTTCATATCCTTTTCCACATTGGTAAGTGCTTCATAAGGGATGTAATAATCTTTAGCTCTCTAGGAGAAGTGATATGAAGATCGAAATCACCTCCTCCGTTCATAACAGACTAGTGAGGTCGAAGAAGAACAAGAAATAATGCATAACTCATTATGAGCAAGAGGAGAAAGGGGGGAAACCAAAATAATGCTCATTGAAATATTTCCAACTGTCAATGTAGACATGGAATACCTCTTTTCTTAGTCAGTGAAGAGAAACAAGTCCACAACTTTGACTCATGGAAGGGGGATTAACTTGAAAGATATTAAAGAAGAGATTCAGGGAATCCAAATCCATGTTCCCTTGATATTCATACTAATATTAAATACTATCACAAAGCCACCGACACAGGGATGAAGCTGCGACGGGGGAATGTGAATATGATCTAACACCCTTTTTTCAAAAGCAGACAATATGAGTAGTACTCCTAATTTATAAAAAAAAAATACAAGAGTAAAAAGGGATAGAGCATCCTTTGAATTTATGGCACACCTTTTTGTCTACATGGATCGCCAAAAATTTCGAATCCAAATGAGACCCTACTTTAAAGGGAACCTCTATTTTCTCACCCCTCTGGGTATACTTTGAGCGCACCTCCAAATACTCTAGGTCTACCCATAAATAATCTTCAATATTTTTCGTTGTCATATCGATTGTATTTAATCTCTACATATGAATATATCCGATGGGTTAGTGGCGATGGGTCGATAATAGAGGACTGACCCTCTAAAATGATGAATGAGAAAAAGCCTTGTTCACCAAAAGAAAGAAGCATCGACATATTTGGATAAAGAGAAAGGGAAATTGAAGTGGATACTTGAAGTTGGAGATAAGAAGAAGATGATTAATGATCTAGAGAAAAAACCACTGAAGAGCAATAAGAAGAGCAAAACAAAGACATGAGGGCAAAACCCAATTTATATAAAAAAACTGATTAAATATTAACACTCCAAATCAAAGGTAAGGTATCAATCCTATGGTAGTCGTCACATCGCTTCACCATGCAAAAATGGAAATGACGAAAGTACTCAAATGTCCTAGATAGGGAAATCATTCCTAGCCTATTTGACCAGGATGACATGCTGGGAGCAGGTATTGAAGCATTCCTAAGACAAGAAAGCATTTAATGCTTTTATCCCCCATTACTTTTCAATTATTCCAAGTGTTTCAGTTCCATTTCACACCAGACCCAGCCTTAGAGGTCGACCTGCATTATTTAAGGATTCCCAAGCTCCTTTTGTGCCCGACAAATCCTTGGGGAAAACTTTTCTGGACCAGCCGAAAGCCCAAACGACCAAGGCTCAATCCATCTCAAATTTATTCCACTTAACCCAAAGTATAAAATCATTTACGATGCTAAGAGCAAGGTATAATCTCTGATCTCCACTTTCATTACACTCATCTTGAATCTTGGAATGACTTAGGCGTTAGAGTGCTATCCATGCAGGTCCACCCTGCAACACCATAAAGGAGATTTGAGACACCATTCAAGATCATCAGTTCTCCAACTACATCCATTTCTGGTTCCCAAATGGAACACTACCCCGTGAATTTCAACTAAAGCTCCCATTGAATATGAGACTCCCTAACTTTCACTCAAACACTATTCCAAGTGTTTGTAAGTCTTCAACAATAAGAATGTGATGAACTACACAAAAGTAAACCCCAACTCTATCTCCCACAGTTGGCAAGACTTGCCCGTATTGGGCTTGGGTCAATATGTCTGCCACCCATTTATAAAACATGGAGAGTGATGTGTCCTTGCACACCAACACAATAGAAAGATCAATTAAGGGGAGAAACCATGTTCGCCATGATAATAGGAGGAATAACGACTCCCACATCCCATGCTCCTGGGATAAGATAGAGTAATCACTCCCTGGATCTAAAGGCTCATGCCCACAAGGTTTCTATAAATACCTGAACCTTAGGGTTGAGAAGGATCAAATCATTTCACCCAAAAATCAAATATACAGAGCTTATCACCACTCTGTGTGAGCTAGCTTTAAAAACCATCAACCCTAAATATGACAAACATCCCTCTAAATACAAGGTCATCTTCGTTGTACTCATAACCTTGAATTCATCCATGAGTTGGAACACCTCTATCTTGTCAGGTGTAAGGTAGTTAAATTCATATCCAGTTATCGCCACTGGATTTTGTATCTGTGCTAGAAGGAAACGACGGACGCCATCAGTCCTAGTAGTGACCATAGTGGAGCCATCTCGCCCTTCCACCCTCGCAAACTTGTCCTTCAAATTATTGTAATTATTGAAGTATGGTTTCAACAGGGCTCTCCTAGGCAAGGTGCCTAGGGTCACCTATCCCTACCTAACGCGTGTCTTGGTGCCATAGAAGGAGAAAAACATTCATATGGTAGGATGAACATCTAGTCCCCGACATATGATCTCAAATGCCTAATCAAGCTCCAATCGTTGCCTGTGATCTAGGACAGGGAAAAGTTGATCACCTTTAAAACCTCTTCCTCAAACGGGGAAAAAGGAGTTATAACCACTAGGTCATGAACAATAGGGAAGTGAAGGTAGAAGTAAGGGCTGAGGGAATCATCTTAAGAGGCTATATTGGCTTTCTCTACCATAGAGCACGTCTTCAAGATGACTTCTTCCTTATCACTTGAAGAGGAAAGGTTGACATAATGTCAAAATGAGGTTATCCTTTTCTCAATGATGTAATGAGCCTCGAAATCCTTGTGCACAGTTTCAGAGGTGACCATTAGCTTCTTGTTTCTTGAGAAAACATAAGGGAAAAATAGTCATTATCACTATCACCACTACCATCACTATCAGAGCTAGTGAAGCCCTCACATATACCGAACATTACCTAACTTTATTAATTTACAGTCAACCGTCTCATCAAGATGTTTGGCGTTTCTATAACATTAATTCCACATGGCTATAAGCTCATCATAGGTCAAAGGCTGTACTAGGTTGTCCCTCTCGTCTAAATCCCTAATTATTGCCATAAATGGGAAAAGGGAGAAGAAAGGGTAACAAATCAGTATATGTAAATGGGAGACTTAGAACTTGATCATGAGAAGACTAAAGGGCTCTTGAGGGATACTGAGGAAACTTTCAAGGGCTTTGAAGATGAAAATGGGAAAGGGATTCAAAGCGAGGTAGCCACATTCTCCCTAGAAACACGGAAGGTGACTGCTCTTTTTCTACACTCCTTTGAATGAGTATTAATTCCTTGGAGCCTAAGATCCATGCCAAAAAAGTTATAAATACTTCAATCCTGATGTTGAAAAGGAGAATCAATATCATCTAAAAACACTAGTATACAAAGCTTCTCACCTTTTTGCACGAGTTGGCTCTAACATCGCAACATTCTTAAAACTTCTAAGAACCCTACAATTCAAGGGGTTGTCACGTATTGTACTTTTAACAATTATAAAATTTAAAATTTAGGTATTATAACATATTATCGATACACAAGAAAATTATAATTGAAACCTTGATATACATACATATAAAGATCAATATCCTTTTTAATTTACTACAAAATATCAATGTAGAATTTATTAATTTTAGCAAATACACGTATTAAATTATTTAATTGGCATATTCACCTAAAACTTTAATATAAAATTTACATAAAATAAATTACTTTAAATATAAATTTCTATCACTTATTCTCAACTTCCAATTTTACTATAAAATATACACTCACAACATAAATATATTAAAATTATTATAAAATGAATAAATAAATGAAATGTTACACTAGGTTACTAAGTTACTATAATAAACTATCTATAATTATCCTATAAATGAAATGTTACACTAGGTTACTAAGTTACTATAATAAACTATCTATAATTATCCTTGACTTCTGCCAACTAAAATCAGCAAGTGTCTATTACAATCAATCAACTAAATTAGAAGAAATAAAAAAAATCCACCAAATTAGTTACACTAAATCAACAAATTAGTTTCTCACCTCTTACCGTGTTATTCTTCATTTCTCACAACACCTTCAAACATCTAACAGCCCTACAATGTTACATATTGTATTTTTAACAAACCTTCAAACTCTCAGAACTCACAGAACTCATACTTGAGGAACAAAGACAAATGTGAAATTTTTGATAAGCACATGGTATTATGAAGTCCGGACTCGAACACGGACACAGACATAAAGATCCCACTAATGTAAAAATATAGGATACAGACACAACTATATATATTTTATATATTAATATAAGGATCATGCTAACATGTGCCCTAAGGGTACATATTAAAGATACTATAATTAAAAAAAATTAAATGTAATAAAATCATATTTAAAGTTTCAAAACATTGAATGCACGCTGTCGCACCCTAATTTTTGACCCGAAGATGTCATCTTCATCTGTACATCTTAGGTAAAGCATCTCTGCATTGTCTGAGCTAACCCATATCTTGTAGTTTGTTTCTTTGTGTTCAAATTAGGTTTACATATCACCACGAAGCTCCCCAAGTTGTTTTGAAGCAAGTCAAATCAACAAAAGATCTCCAGTACAAGAACTTTGGAATTAGGATTTTGCTCTGAAGAAATCATTGAGAAATTGACTCTAGCAAGTCAGGATTTGTGTGGTCCACCTACCACTTGATGTCATTTATGTTCAAGGGACTCCACTCAACAATAATCCATGCTTCATTGATCCTCAACAAGAAGAATTTGAGCCTCAATCCCGCTATACTTTAAAATTAGGGTTCCTGTGACGCTTATCAACCAACAACTTTGATTCTTCATCAAGACGATCTCCTAAACCCTAATTATTGATTCCCTTAGTTTATCAACATCCTCGAGAGTCTCCTAAGACCTTCATATGGGAAGTAAGAAGCAAACTTACAAGATTTGGCCTCAGTGCGTTCGCAGTCAGAATTAGGATTTGGCTGAAACCCTAACCTTTTGGGATCTTGGGTCAAATGAAATGTTAATGGTTCTAATAATCATATATTGTCTCATGAAGTATCCAAAGCATCCATATAAAGTTTCGTGAGGTTTCTTGCAAGATAAGTAGGGTTTTGGTCACGAAAGACTTCGTATATGACATTTTTCCCCTAATAGCCCAATTTGGAATAACCATAACTCCTAAACCGTGCACTCAAATTAAACGACTCAAAGCTCATTGGAAAGCTCTCATCAAGATCTTTAATTCATTCCGTAAGACTTTTTGTCTAAAAATGCTTAGATTTTGAGTTATGAAGCTTACAAGACATTTTGGCCAAACACTTAGAAAATTTTTCAGCACTTTCCTCCACATTTTTCTCCAACTTTGACCTCATTTTTCACCCATTTCTACTTGGATTCAAGACTTGAGTCCCAAATGAAAGTTGTAGAGCTTGTTGAGAGCTTTCCAACCATATGTGGAACATCCCAATAGGATAAGCCAAACTCAAGTTATGATGCTTTGAAGTTAGGTATCTTAAAATGTCAAAATTCAATAACTTAGAAAATTTTCTAAGTCCTTTTTCGCTTTCTCATGTGCACGACTTTATGGCCCATTTTCTTATTGTTACGAGCCTCATCTCAATTGGTTTTCCATATGAGAAATGTTCTATCAAATGTCCACTCTTCATAGAGCCAAAAATCTCAAGAATTGATGGAATGGTCATCAAGATATAGCACACCAAAGATGGCATATTGAAACATGTACATACTTGAGAAACTTCAGATTTTTATCTCTTTGTTACACCAAACATTGTCACGGTTTATTTCACATGTTTTAAACTCAATCTCAATCTGTCAAAGTCACCCTACCTTGTACTAGCTTTCAAAGGGTTCAAGAGTCATTTCATTTGGTGCATTAAACCAAGAATTATCGTGTGGCAAATCTCACCTCACCAATGCATGTCTAACTGAAAAAAGCCTACACCATAGAAGGTTGTATCCAAGATCTTTTTTGTCTGACTCACAACAAAGATAAGTTGCATGGCCAGCTTTCACTTGGCTCAAGAATGATACCATGCATGTAGTATCCTGCAGAAGGTATGCCTTTACTGCACCCAAGACAGCAATACATCAGCTCACCTATAAAAAGAGCCTTGCTCCCATTCAAAATCATCACGACTCCATCAAACAACCAAACCCGAATACTCTGAAATTTATTTGAAAGAATACGTGAGCTAGCTAGGAAGGAGAAGAAGTTCTTGCAACTTGCTTGGAACAAGGTAAGTATCTCAAACTCTTACCTACCATGCCTGTGTACCATGTTGAATTTACTTTGGTTTAACATGCTGTATCATTGTCATATGTTCTTGATATACATGTGTATGAAACTTTATGCAAAATGCCATAATATAGCATAAATGCCTCCTTGGTTATTTGTTTGATAATCCATGTTAAAATAAATGTTGCTGCAAGGTAGGGTTGTTTTGATTATGTGAACACTGAGCATATCATCTTTGAAAACATAATGTGTGTCAACTTTTTTTTTTTTACATGCGGTTGAGGTCTTATGGATGTGTATGGCTGAGTTGTGGAGGTACATGTGTGGTTTGTTGAGCCTTTAAAATGCATTTGACATTCTGCATGAAGTGGTTGTTTGCTTGTTCTTGGATGCACGTCACTGATTTAATGTTTTTGAGTCCTTGGTAACTTGGTTGAACACATAAGAGTTCTATATTGAAGATGATTGTTGCTTTGAATATACGCGTGCTGGACATGATAACCTCAATATTGCATCGTACGTAAATCATAGTATGCATAGGCTGGCCAGTTGGTGTTTTAAATATGGTTGGTACTCATACCATTTTGTGTTCATTCTGATGTGTGGTTGGTTCACAACATGCTATTAAGCTGTTGAGGTCGCTACGCTTCCATCTTCGCATGTTAGTTTCTTTTGATTTTTGCTCACAATATCATGCTCACTTAAGTTTGATTGTAAATATTCTTTGGCATGGTTTATATGTTCTTCTTGAAGCTGCTAGTGGATCATGATTAAAGTTTGATTGTTCAAGGGTACTCATGTTATCATAATATGCTGGAATATGTTGAATGGAAGTTTGTTCTTATGGTATCATGTCTGCTTGAATTGTTAGTTTTCTGTCAACATGATACTTATTCTCAAAAATGCTGAGAACACATTTGACTATATGTTGGTATGATTTTTCTTGGTATCATCTCGGTTTATGCCCTTGATCATGTGTACCATGCCCATACTGTTGTGTTTTGGTCTGCTTTGTTTAAAATATTGAGAATAATAATGTTAAGCTCATAAAGGAAAAAACCTTTTATACTGTTTATGATTAGCATTAGATTTCCATATTTCCATAACCAGTTAGGGCAGTGGAGATTTCAATCCAAGTTCTATTGTGGATATGTGTTGATGATGAGATTTTGGCTTAACACTACGTCTATGTGCTCACAATGCTAAACCGTCATGTACAGGGTTACATGTTGATGAGTTTTTTTTTGTTTTATTACCTTCGACCATGCACGCATAATGTTCAATGTCATGTGTAGAGTTGTGGTTTAAGAGGTTTAAACTTGTTTGGTTTAAAATATTGTCACTTTATTTTGACACTCTTTTTCACTCATCTTTGGATGGCAGCATGATTAATGTTTGGAGGATACACATTGGTGTTATTAGTCAGTATTTATCATGTGTTTTGGATTTATCCTATTCATCCTTTATGTGTTTGATCCCATGGATTTGTTGTTTTATGCACCTAAGTCATTTTGGTGTTTTTGCTTGATATGTGAGTTGTAAAATACTTGTTGATGCACTGACTGTATTGACAGTTAGAATTCAAAGTCTTCTTGTCCATACGTGAATATGTTTGTGTGGTTGGTTACTAATGATGGCAGTAGTTCACTTACCATGCGCAGTTTCTAATTGGTTGATAGGGTGGTTTTTGTCTTGTTGTATCTCACATGATACACTACACATACTACTACAACGTCTGCATGTGCGTATGTGTTGCTTTATTTTAATTTTCATGGAAACGCTTGGTTTATAATTTAATGGAGGCGAGCATATTAACGGATGAACACGCCGTCCCAACGGTCACACACATGCACTTAAATACGCCTATGCCCTGCCGCACCCGGGTTCGATCCTTGGATCACCCATTTTTGTTGTTTCTTTCATTTTTCGCATGGCTGCTTTTCTTCTCCTTCCATGGGCCTTGCGCCTTTCACTATTAACACCCTCATATTCTGGCCCATTTATCTTCCTTTTATTTTCAACTGAACCAAATCACTAATACACCCCCTCTGCATTTTATTTCAACTTTTTTTTACTCCAAAATCTTTTCTTTTCTTTTGAAACCTCTTTTATTTATCTTACTTAAAATATTTTATATATTCAAAAAAACCTAAAAATATTTATTTTCATAGTTTGTCCCTTAATTATTTATTTTTTCATTAATTAATATGTGATGCTTTATTATTGTTAATTATATTTTAATTGCTAATTGTTGTGTTAGTTTTAATTTTAATAATTAATTACATCTTAAGTTGTTAACTTCTAATTGTGATATTAATTGTTATTCTTAATCATGTTGTCAAATTACCAATTTGTGTCTTGATTTTGAATTTGTCACTTTCTAGTTCTAAAGTTTTGGTTAATGGTCAATTTCTAGATGATTAATCGTCCATGTGGTTAATTTTTAATTACCTTGTGTGTTGAAATTGTTAATTTCTATTGTGTTGTCAATTAATTATCCATTCTTGGTTTAATTATCAATATCATTGTTAAGCATCTTTGTTTAATTCTTAAGTTAATATATCCATGTTGACTTGTCATATTTTCGACTTTTACATGAATATCATTCTTCTTTATCATCCCCTTTAATATCATTCTATTATGTTTGTCTTCCTAAAGATTGAAGCATGTTGATATCATTTTAATCATTCTACTTGAAGCATATTCATCTTATCCATATCTTATCATGAAACATATTGCCATCCTCATGCTTACGTTACTTCCATTATGTTATCTCACATCAAGGTTCTAACTTGTATCATATCTTAACTATCGTTATTTTATCACTTGTATATTTATGATGTCCTATTTCCATTTGTATGCCTATTTGTTATTGTCTAAACCTTTTCAAAACAATATCAAAATTCTCGATCCAACGTCGAGCCCATTTTCTACCCATGTAAGACGATCGCCTTCGTGCATCGCATTCAACCTTTTGGTCACCAGACACAAGTCTAGCATCACTCAGCTAGCACCATCGTCTAAACAACATAATTTAATCGCATTAATATCCAAATGAAAATCCCATGCATGATAACCATGTTATTGTGCATGGTGCATATCATTTGCATTCATAATTGTCACCTTAAGATAAGACAATTAGACAACTTAGGATAGATTTTCTAGGTTAGTCCCCCATAAACTTTGATTTCTTTAATCAAACTTAAGCCTACCAAATTCTCCATACAAGAGAATTAGATGTTAATCATCTCAAAGAAAGGGACATACAATCCCATGCCCCACAACATACATTTTCAAAAAATTGTGGTGGTCTTTCTTAAGATGATGACTCATCTTCTTTTCCTAAACCTTTAAGACATTTAGTATCTTTAATGAAGAACTACAAATGCATTGATTCCCTCTTGACAGGATATGTAGGCATAAGATACGATATCTTGTCGAGCACACTTAGGAATAAAAAAATTGTAAATCACCTACCCTTTAAACCCTTAGCAAAACAAGATGACAAATAACATAAATGAATTAAGAGGTTCCTGTAGAGTACTACAAATATCTAGGATGCTAACACCTTCCCTAGGTATAACCAACCCCCGAACTTAGAATCTTAGTGCATTTGCATTGCATTGTGGGAATTCGGTTTTTCTCCCTTCCTTTGGATAAAATCAAAGACCGGTGGTGACATTAAAAATGCGATCCTAGTTAACCAATAACTATGGTATCCTATTTTCACCGCCACACACGCGTTTCAAGAGAATATTTCTCCAAAATAGCTTATTAACTTGTGCCCTTGGGGCACATTTTAGCATTTTCCTTAATATAATAATGCAATTTATGAGCATAATAATTTATAAAGAATTTAAAATAAGAAACAAAATTTATGTTTTTTTAAATTTAATACTTTCAATCAACTAAAAAAAAATAAATCCATCCAAATAAAATGATACAAATCATATCATAGTCACTCCACATTGAGAAAATCAGCCTCTAAATCCGACTCATTCAAAGACAAGTCATCAACTTCAAAAAATCCAATGTGGCGAAGAATAAATATCCAGAAATATCTAGAAAAATAAAACAAAAATTTATAATAGAAGAAGGAGAAGATGAAAAAAATCTTGTGAAGATCGAAGTAGCGGTGTGCGGCGAAGATGAAAAAAAAATCAGAGATAATAAAAAAAAATCTTGTAGAGACAGAAGAGTGGAATATGAAAAAAAAAAATAAAGAATGCTAATTGTGTTGTTTTTATAGTGGGAAAGTGGAATATGAAAGGTAAAAAAATCCTCTTTTTTAAATTCCAAAAATTATGAGTTTTTTTTAATTCTGAAGTTTTTTGGGTTGGTTTGTGTCCTTTATCTGAAATAAGGTGTCGTATCCGTGTCCACAATGATTTAAATTTTTTTTATTGGACACTTCAAAAACGTGTCAGATATGTGTCGTACAAGTATCCGTGTCCGACACGTGTTCGACACGGTGACACGCCATGTGAATGACGTGTCGGAGTTTGGTGATATTCATGATTGATCACTTTTCTAGTGGCACTGTGATTTTGTGCCACATAAAAAGAATAACTATGAAGTATTATGGTTAACTAGTGGAATATCAGTGCGTTCGCACTGATATCGATCGGTTAAATAATTTGCAAAAAAAATTGTAAAAGTGAAAAAAAAAATGACAAAAAAAAAAGTAGTAAATGAACATAAAATGTTGACAATTTGAGAAGTGTTTAAAAAAAGAAATAAATGTGATAAAGTGAAATTTATAAAAAATGGAAATATATTTAATAAAAGTTAATGGCGTTTTAATGTGAAATAAAATGTATTTAATAATGTATTTGGTAGTTATAAAAGGTACTAGTATAATGTATGTTAAAAAGAAACGTGTTGTTATTTTTAGTAAAAGGAAGTATTCCCCCGTCTCACGCTAGGTGTCTTTTTTCTTATTTTTATTTGTCTCAAATTAATTATCCCTTTAGCATATTAATGTGATATTTATTATTTCTTTCTATTAACTTACCCTTATTTATTGTATTTTAATTCATATACCTACTCAACTATCTATTATTAATAAGGTTATTTTAGTAAATGACATTTATTTTATCATTGAAATCAACAATATTAATCATTATTTTAAAAATTGTGAAAATCCTAAAGAGAACACCTATTGTGAGACAGAAGGAGTAACTTTGTGATATTGGAAAAAAATGAAACAATGAGTATAGGATAATCGGTTATAGAACCAAAAAAGGGGTCCATTAGTTCAAGTATACCAATAAGGGTATTAGTTTGGCACACTCCATCGTTTTTTTTTAGAAACTTTGAGTAATTGAGTTGTCATCTTCAATTTTCAAGCATGGCAGGTCAGAAAGCAACTTCAACCGATGCAGGGTAGGAAAAAAAATTGATTCGGTGCATGTTATGATGTTTATGCGTTGTTGTATATTATAGATATTTGTGGATTTATGAAAATTTTAAAGATCTAGCATGAAGTTCAGTGCATGTCTTATGTTATTCCAGATCTTCTTTTGTGTGGGAAAATAAAAAAAGACTTCATCGATGAGAAACAATGTGCCTAGTGTCATCTAATGCATTGTCTAAGTGCCATAGAAGGATAAGAACATTCATAGGGTAGGATGGACATGGATCCCTGACATATGATCCAAAGCGCCTGAATCAAGCTCCAGCCGTTGACAATGTTGATCACCTTTAAAACCTTTGCCTCAAACGGAGAAAAGGGAATTAGAAACCTTAGGTCTCGAACAACGAGGAGGTGAAGGTAAAGAAATAGGAGTTGGGGGAATAGTCTAAAGCGGCCATATTGGCTATCTCTGCAGTAGAGCATGTCTCTAGGATGGCTTCTTCCTCATCATTTGAAGAGGAAAGGTTGACATGATGTCAGAAGGAGGGTATACTTACCTCAATAATGTAACGGGACTTAAAATCCTCGATGTCTTTGCGCTTAGTATCATCATTTACTTCTTATTTCTTGAGAAAACAAAATTTTAATATAAGATTTATTACTTTAATAAATCAATATCATTTTAATTTACTACAAGATATTATTGTAGAATTTATTACTTTTAACAAGTACATGTATTAAATTATTTAATTAACATATTTACCTATAATTTTAATATAAGATTTACATAAAATAAATTACATTAAATATAATTTTCTATCACTTATTTTTAACTTCTAATTTTATAATAAAATATATACTCATAAAAATAAATATATTGAGTTGGAGTAAAAAATAAATCTATCAATTAAAATATAAATATATTAATAATATTAAAAAATAAATAGTATTTACACTAAGTTACTATAATAAATTCTCTATAATTAACTTTGACTTCTTTTAACTAAAAATAATTTAATGGAAGTAGTAATTAATTAAACTGAGTTTTGTTTTTCCAAAAGTCACATGTTACAAAGAATAAGAAAAAGAATGATATAGCTGCTTGTAATAGTAGTAACTTAGTCTCTATTAGACCAAATTAGTCACGCTAAATCAGAAGAAATAAAATAAAATAAAATAAAAATCCACCAAATTAGTTTCTCACACTCTCACTTGTTATTCTTAATTTCTCACAACACCTTCAAAGCAAACCCATATTAGTTTCTTTTCATTTCTTCATTTTTTCAAACACCTTCAAAGCAAACCCACCTGCGTTCATTTTTTCAAACACCTTCAAAGCAACTCCACCTGTGTATGTTCTAACACCAGCTCCACTCTGTCTCTACCACATTGTTAGAGGTACGTCAATTTTTCACTTTCCACCCAAATTTTGGTGTAGTAGTAGCATTATGTTAGAATTCTCAGCCAAATCTTAGAGAAGAATGAAATTGATATTAGAACTCACCCAAATCTTGGAACACCATGAGCATCATATTAAAACTTCACCCAAATCTTGGACTAGTAGTAGCATGTTAGAACTCTCACCCAAATCTTCGACTAGTAGTTCTATCATTCTCAATATTTTGTTTCTAATTTTACTTTATGAAAATGCTTTTTAGTTTCTTATCGATTCATATAAAATCATATTCTATTGACTGTAATTCGGTTAGTTAATAATTTAGGTTTGTTTTATTTTGTTACTCGAGTCTCAAGTAATCCAACTATTCTTATTCATTCAATAGATTGCTAAGCCAAATGTCATATCCTACACAAGTTGTATTAATTGAAACAATGAAAAGGTATTTAGTGTTGATTTTGTTTTTTTTGGAAATAATGAAAATGCTTCAAATTTTTTATAGGTAAGCTATGGAGCCTCAGAATCCCTTTCCAATGAACCTGACTGCATCTGTGCAACCAGTTACTAACTGTTATTCTATGGTGAAACTCAGTATCAATCCAACATTTGAATGAAACTGTGATTGTCTGGGAATATATGTAGCTGTTGAGAATCTTGATGAAGCTGAAGGCCATAGATTTGTTTATAGACAGGTTTCATTGCTGAACAATAAATATATTGGTGAGCCCAGCACACTGACTTTTGCAATGCCAATGCCTCCCCTCGTCTCACAGAATACCTGATACATGTGTTTGTAAACTCAACTAAGCTTATTGTGCATCCTCCTCCACCTCATAGTGTTTTAAGTCTTCCAATGGGGCACTTAACCTTTCCTACTAATGAAGAAGAGCAGTTTGTAGAATTAATGAACTTGCAACAGTTGCTGCCCATTAATTCCTTGATAGATGCATCTTATGAAGATCTCTATCAGAAACTGTTCAAATTTTTCAATCAAATACAGACCAATGTGTTCCCTGTCATCTACCATTCCGATGATAATGCTTTTGTTGCTGCTCCAACTAGGAGCCGAAAAACTGTATGCACAGAATTCACAATTTTGAGGAATCACAAAAAGGTGCTATGCGCGTCGTTTATGATGCACCCATCCAAGCTCTTGCCCATAAAAGATATCTTGATTGGGTGAAGAAATTTGGGGGTGGCCTCAATTTGAAAGTGGTTGAATTGACCGGAGATATTGAGACCGATGTGGAGCTGCTTCAAACAAGCCACCTTATAATTACTACTCCACTTATATGGTATTTGTTTCCTAAGGATTCTGATGTTGTATTTGAATTATATGAAGCCAGTCTAATTAGAGTATGTGTGTTAAGCAGCTCCATGTGTTGGAGAGTGTCAATGGTGGCACATCAAGTGGTTGTGATTGGAACCGATACGATGACTACGATGGACCCAATCTTCCTCTTGTCAACATTTTCCAAATGTCGGGCCAAGCGGATCGGTATTTGGTCGACACGGTTGGAACTATCATGTGCTTTCCAGGTGATGTGAGTTACTACCGATTATTTTTAGAGCAGTCTTGTCCAGTGGAGAGTCGTCTCCATTGATTTGTACTTGATACATTGAATGCTGAAACTGTTTGGGGGAATATGGTAAACATGCAAGATGCCATGAATTATTTAGCACAAACATTTATATGTCAGCGCCTCGAGAAGAAATCGAATTATTATAATTGTCACATAGAGGTTGTTAGTTACCTCACATTGCTAATCCAAAGATTATTCCATGAGTTAATAGCAGACGGGATTGTTTTACAACATGATGAGCTTAACCTTTTTCCTTTTGATCTCGGAAGGATAACATCGGACACCTATATCACCTGTAAAACAATTGCGGTATTTTCTACAATGATGACACAAGAAAGTGGTGGATTTTTGTAACAGGTGCACAAAAACCCATGTACATAATACTATTCACATTACTTTCTTGTGTCAGCATTGTAGAAAATATCGCAATTATTTTAAAGGTGATGTAGGTATCCGATATTATCCTTCTGATATCAGAAGGGAAAGGTTGAGTTCATCATGTTGTAAAACAATCTTGTCCGCTATTAACTCATGGAATGATCTTTGGATTAGGTAACTTCCAACCTCTCTGTTACAATTATAATAACTCAGATTTTTTCGAGACACCGACACATGAATGTTTGTGCTAAATACTTGGGATCTTGCATATTTGCAATATTCCCCCAAACAACATTCAATGTATCATGTAAAGATTGATGGAGAGGACACAAGACCGCTCTAAAAATAATCGGTAGTAATTCATATCACCTGGAAGACACATGATGATGAATTTTCCAACAGTGTCGACCAAATACCGACCCGCTTGGTCCAACATTTGGAAAATGTCAACAAGAAAAGATTGGGTCCATCATAGTCATCGTATCGGTTCCTATCACAACCACTTGATGTGCCATCATTGGCACTCTCCAACACATGAAGCTGCTTAACACACATACTCTAATTAAACCGGCTTTGTATAATTCAAATACAACATCACGACCTTTATGATTCAAGTCTTCGTGAAGGAAGCTTACTCCATTTGTTAGGCCCATTTGAAAGAAAGCAAAGTTACATTCTAAAGTGTCAAAATTACTGTAATAAAGTGTGGTATATGAAGTGCCACTACTACGAAAAATCCATTTAACAACGGTTGGAAACTACATATAATGACGCAGATCAGGGCGTTGTTAAGTAGAGTGTTGTCGTAAGTACGCTACCTATATGACGGACCTGGGACCGTTGTTGTATTCTGGAAAGCACGCGTTATATTGTAACGGCCAGGTATTACAACCGTTGTGATATATATTAAATATCACAACGGTTAATAGTCTCAACCGTTGTGGAATGAACCCTTAGTTTATTATATAGAAATGTATATTGCTTGTTTTACCATACACCTAATTAAAAAAATACAACCATTAAAATTAGTAAAGAACTATATAATCTCAAAATTAAATTGTTCTTGAAAACTAACTTAAACACACCACTGTTTTCCGAATTGCATCCATTTCATTCCGCACATTTTATGTTCTTAACATAAAATTTATGGTTCAATGGTTGGTTTCCTTCAATCCATCGATATCTTTTATTATAGTTTACCTCATCATTGCCACAAATCATCACGATTTTATCATCAAAACAATCACGATCTTAACAACCACGATGATTAGTGACGACGATGAGGTATAGTATAATAGTATAATCGATGAATTGAAGCAAACAGACCATTGAACCATAAATTTTATGTTAAGGAACATAAAATGTGTTGAATGAAATAGATGCAATTTGGAAAACATTGACATGATAAAAGTTGGTTTTCAAATACATCTTAATTTTCAGATTATAAGTTTATATATCAATTTAATTGATTGCATTTTCAATAATAGGATAGTGAAACAAATAATATACATAGTATATAATAAACTAAATTTTATATACAATATCAGAATGAATTCGTATATATATATATATATATATATATATATATATACCTTATCAGAATGAATTCATATATATATATATGTATCACCATCATCATCACCATGTGAAACAAAACCATAAGAAGTGGGAAGCAATGAAGCAAATTAGTAAGTATTCAAAACTAAACAAGCAAAAGTTGAAACAAAACCCTAAGAAGTGGGACTGTACCATTACAATGAAGTTCACCTTGCTTGTGAAGCATTGAAGTCGAATATGCACAAAATGAGAACAATCATCAAAAACAACATGAAGCAAACGAGATAATGGGAACTATCTAATAAAAAGATTGAAGTAGAAGAATACCTTATTTTGCCATAAACAATATGTACACTACGCTTGCTACCGCCAACATCATCACCATGTTCATCTAGTTTTAGACTCTGCAAGAAGAAATACAAGGAGGAAGAAGCTTAAATCAAAAGCTTCATACTTCTTGTATTTCTTTTCGCGGATTCTAAAAGAATATGAAGTTTGCTGCCAAAAATGTAGAGAAAAAATGGGTGTTAGGGTTTCGCTGTGAAGGAAACGGCGCTACTGTCAATAAGGGAAAGTTAATTCCCTTATATAGGTAAATATTTCACAACGGTTTTCTAAAAGAACCGTAATGATAAGCATATATATTATTTTAATAATATCACAACGGTTAGTTATATTAACCGTAGAGGTATCACTTATTCTTTCCAGGCAACAACATTTTTCTATAATTACGTAAAATAGAAAAATGTCGTTGCCTAGAGTCGAACCTTGTACCCAGTATAAGGGGTATCGCTACGGTTATTTTTACTAACCGTTGTAATATTGTAACCTTGATCTTCCCGGAATACAGAACACTCTGGCCAAGTATAATAATGATTTAAAATTTTCTCCGTTTTTCAAAAAAATATCGTTCCAGAATATCAACCATTTACAAGTTATCATCATTGCAAGCATTAAACTATCAAACTTTTCATCTTCAACCTCATCTATAAATAATAGACAATTTTACATTTCTTAATAATATTTTCTTCGTAACAATGAGTTCTACAAATGAGAATGCTAGAAACATCACTAATGAGGGCACAAATGAACAACGTCAGCCGCCAAATCAGGAGGTCCAACCAGCGGCCGCCAATGTCAGGGATGCGTTAAGGGTAAGGAAGGAGAAGAAGAAGAAGAAGAAGCCGAAGAAGAAAAAGAAAAAGAAGAAAATGAGGACTGTTTATTTTGATTCCGATGAGGGAAGTGAGGAGAGATGCCTGGATTATGAAGATGCATTTGCAGCTATGGGCTCTGACATTGATAAATATATGTAATATATGATTATCAATGTACTCTTCTTATCTGGAATCTTAATAAAATTTTCTTTTTTATATATACTTATCTCTTTCACTTTTATTTTTAAAGAAGTTATGATCAAACTATTTCAACTTATTCTCATGCACTTGAAAATAGAAAAACAAATATGAATTTTGAGTTTTGAGGTTAAATCCCCGTAACACTAACAAAAGAAATAAAATATATGTTTAAAATCTAAAAATATGGAAAAAATGTAGTTGATGGGAATCGAAGCTTGTTACACCTCATGTATTATAACGGTGTTTTATTACAAGCATGTTTAAAATTTAAAAATATTGAAAAAAATATAGTTGCTGGGAATCAAAGCTTGTTACATACACTGTATTACAACGGTTTTTTAATACGGCCGTCGTTAAATATGACGTTATAAATCAGGTGCAAAATTTTTAACCTATTACAACGGTGGGATACGAATCCGTTGTAAACCTGACATCGTTAAATGGGTTTTTCGTAGTAGTGTGCATATAAAAGATTGATTATAAGAAACCTACCATATTGAGTAAAAGCTAGATTTGGTGTACTCACTTGGAGATAAATGTTGTAGAGGTGAGGTTCAGAGGAGCCATATCACATCTATCATCAAAGATATTCTATTCTGAAGGAAAGCTTTGCTTGCTGTGGTTTCTCGAGAAGGTAACAAATCTGCCTACTTGGTAGCCCCCTTCTCCATCTTTGGACAGTTAAGTCGAGTCATGAACATAACTCTCTTTTAGATAGCCAATTTTATTTTATTATCTTTGTTTCTTGTCTGCGTGCTGTCAAAAGTGAGCTCAGCTATGGCTTAATGCACCGAATTTTATGTTGGTGTGTGATAGATCTCTGTTTTGGTGAGTGGAGTCTTTGCATGTAAGGAAGGTTTGATGGATTTTTGTTGGATAGCAGGCTGCTTAGTTTTGTGTGTGAATTTATAGTCTGTTTCCTCCATGGTTGCTATGCCTTAAAGCACTAGATTTTATGTTGGTAGTGGTGAGTGGTTGTTTGGTATTGCTTTTTTTTACATTAGGTTGTGGTGGTAGATTAGATTCTCTCTCTTGGTTTATTGATAAGGGTAACTTTCTTTTTGGTTGGCACGACATTAATTTTTGTCTTGCTGTCCCTTAGTGCACGTGAAACTCTGGGGTGGGCTCCACTTTGCATTTACGTACTTGTTTACTTTGACTAAGCATCGAAGAAAGTGGGTGGACAACGGCCGGATTTGGTCGGTGGTGGGTCAAAATGTATAAACCGATGAACAACCGGAGAGCTTAAATTTCAGTCCATTTCCGTCCGTTTAAGTGCTCGGGTAAAATGGATAGCGGGTTTGCCAGTTGGTTTTAATCGGATGCATCATATGGAGATAAAACTAGAAGAATTCAAAGTTAGAAGAAAAAAAGTCCTCACATGGAGATAGAACCAGAAAAGTAGTGGGCGATCGTGGTGGTGCACAAGGGTGATGAGAGCTTTGGATGATGAACATGTATCAGACAGAAAAATTGTGTGGTCATAGAGAGAGAGTGAAAAAGATAAACACAAGTGTGTTGTTTGATAGATTGAAGAGAGAGACATATGTCATTTGATTTTTCTGTGTGAAACTTAAATAAATAAATTTTAGTTTAAGTAAACAAGTCGCGTGAATGAATTAAACACTATTGTATTTAGAGTATAGGCTTCTATGCATTTTCTTTATAGGATGGTACTAGCTTTGATGCGAATAGAACGAACAAGTCAAGTGCTAGGCTTCATAATATTTAAGAATATTTTCGGTCGGACATGGATTCTAATGGATCAGCTTAAGCAATCCGATTTCGACCAAGATAATCCATATATACTCTAATTTTGAGCTTTTTCAACCGACACCCAACTATAACCGACTGTTTCGTTGACAAGTTAACATGCGGTTCGAATAATCCGGGTCATGGTCGAATTCAGAGTATTTGTCCACCCCTAGAAGAAACTACACTACATCTCAATCTTACAATTATCACATATATACCAAAAAAATTAGAGTAGAATCAACCGTTTTTTTAATACCAAAAAATTAGAGTAGAATCAACCGTTTTTTTAAGTAGAAAAAAATTATTATTATTATTATTATTAAAGAAATGTTAACGAGTGCTCAATAAGTTTTTATAAAAGTATGTGTAATAATGTGCAATCAGTACATTGGAAATTGAACTGTTTGAATTTTTTAAAGAATAATTTCTTAATATGAATCCTTAAAGAGTGTCTTGAGGGCACTCGTTAGCAGAATCCTTATTATTAATAAAGGCATAAGATATGCCTAGTAACCGAAATACATGTAGTAGAGTTGAAGATACAACAGCCCCCAACTCTAATAATCAGCAACTCAATTAGAGAATTTTTTAATTCACCCCTTGATACTCTATGCCACCTAGCACATTTGCTATTATGCCTCCCATTTTCGGAGATATATCTTCGGACGCGCCCTTTTTTTACTTTACGTTGGATTTTTTCCGGAGATACATCTCCGGAAGCAACTTTTACCATACTGAAAAATTCAAAAACGAATAAAATGTGTGTTTTATGGTGCTTCCGGAGATGTATCTCCGGAAAAAATCAAAGTTGAGTAAAAAAAAAGGTGCTTCCGGAGATATATCTCGGGAAACAGTGGGTATTTTTGGAAACGCGCTGGGTGCGTGAGAGACCCAAGGGGTGGGGTAAGAAGCTCTCCCTAATTAATACACCAAAAAAACCCCTAAGCCCACAACAAGATACTGCAGCATCAACAAAATAGCAGAACTGGTGTAACAAAATTACCACACCAAATTCCCTTATGCCCAAAATAAAAGTCTGCAATAACAGCAGAACAACGCACAAAAAAAAGAAACCCACTGCTAAATCAGAATGAACAGGAATCTCCAAGTTATTCTAATAGCTTCAAATCAAGCACTGAACAGAAAAAAATGGCAGCACAACCGAAGGTGAATAAAGCGAATCAGCCCCAGACAAAAGCGCAATCAGGCTAATCCAAATAAACCACCAAATCAGCACTGCACTGCTACAAGCAGCAACTCACCCTGCAGCAGACTGAACTTGAAACCGACCAAACACGCCGCCAGACTTGAACCGAGAAGTTTCCAGACAAAATAAAAAACACAACCAGCCTAGCGGATGTCCCGACATAGCAGCGAGACTAACAAACACCAGACCAACAGACTACCCCTACTAAATACCAGTGAACCAAAAATTCGGGGGGCTAAAACAATGGCAGAACCCCTGAACTAAATAAAAACCATAACCAACAACAAATAGAACTAGTGCAATTGTAATGTCTAATCCTCAACTGAGTTATAATAACAGTGACCAAAACACCAGACAATTACAACAGCTACAAGAGCTGCGGCCCATAAAAACCACTACCTCGAGCACCAAAGAACAACAGGAAAACAAAAATGCACAAGTTCCATGCTACTCCGAAACTCCACTTGAATATCGAACCAAGACGAAGACGCTCCACGAAATATTATCGATCCTGGGACAAAGTGCACCAACAATAAAGAAGAACGAAACCAACAAAAAAAAACGAAAAAAAGCACCAGGAGGTTGTTTAAACACCAGAAACATTGCTGAAGCCGAAAACCGAAAACGAGTAGTAGAAATAATTATGAGAAGCAGCCTGACTGAAAAAAAAGCCCCGCTACACCTATTATTCGCTTGCACCCAAGCAAGCCTTGGGATTTAACCACCACGCTGAAAATTCATCCGAAATGCTCCTTGCTTTCAATTTCAACCATCTCCATGATTGAATTATTGTTTCCTCTATCACCTTTGAGGTCTGAATTTCTTTGTTGCGAAATATTTTATGATTCCTCGCTTTCTATATACACCAAATACAAGCACACCACAACACCCGAAGCTTCATAACAAACTTTTTCCCGTTGCCGAGTAGATTTTCAAACTGCAGCATGTGTTGCCACCCTCCATTGTGCAGCGCTGTTGACACTCCTAACCATCTGCATACAGAGCTCCAAGTACCTGCAAGACATTGACACTCGAAAAAAAAGAGATATCGACTCCTTACTCCCGCACCTGCCTAGTCTGGTCCTGTAAAACGATGCCCCTCTTATCTAAATTGTCCTTTGTTGCCAGCCTGTTTTGGACTAGTCTCCAAACCAAGCATGACACTTTTGATGGAATCACATTTTTCCAAATCTTCGACCACGGCTTCCGAGACACCATTTCACCATCGAACATGAGACTCCTGTAAACATTCCTCACAAAATATTCACTTGAATCTTCCAGCCTTCCTATATCCAAATTGCACACGTCTTGCCACCAACCTGGACTATCTCTTGCCACTGCATCAAAATTCTCCACATTCAAGCCCTACCTATTTACTAAAGCCGATTACCAAATGCCCCTTCTTTCATTTCTTATTCTCCACCTCCATTTTCCCAATAAAGCTAAATTAAAAGTCCATAGTTTCTTAATACCTAACCCCCGTCTTCGATTGGCCTACACACCCAATCCCACTTAACTGTAGCGTCGGGTTTTGTGGTTGCGAATCACTACCGTTTGTGGCTACAGTTCGATTCATTTTTTATCCTATGAAGCTGGTTAAGGAAGGGAAATAGATGTCTCTAATTAACCCTACTTGCAAACTGAGGTTAAACAGTCAAAACTGTTGGTTTACAGATGCTACCAAGAGACTGGGTCCCTTTTAGATTATTTCACCTTAAGATTATGATGTTTCCGCTGTTCGTGATATTTGTGATGATTTCTTGAATTTGGGATTGGGAATGAGTTTGAGATTTGGTAAGATAAGTGAGATTTCTGTTTTTGGTATTTTGAAGGATTTTCTGATGTTTTTGGATAGGTCTGAGGACCTAATTGTTGTTTTTATTTGGTGTGCTCGCAAAAATCTTACGACCTTCTGCCTACGTACCCCCAAAAAGAGAATTGAGGGATCAGAGCATCGTAGTTCCTCCTAAGGCTAAGGCTAGGAGGAGGGCTGTTTGTATCTTGATCAAAGCACAAGATGATGATGTTCAAATGGTTTGCTTGATTTGAGTCCAAGCGGAAACTTTGTAGTTGGGTGCTTGAATTGTATAGCTCAAGTCTAAGATGGATCGGGTATCTTGATTTGCATAGCTCAAGAAAGGCTGAATGGGTATCTTGATTTGCATAGCTCAGGAAAGGCTGGATTGGTACCTTGATTTGCATAGCTCAAGGAAGGCTGGATGGGGGTATCTTGATTTTCATAGCTCAAGAAAGGCTGGATTTGGGTGGATATCTTAGTTATAGTCCAAGTGTATGACTTTATGCAAGGTGATCTTAGTTATAGTCCAAGTGTATGACTGTATTGATTTGAATAACTGTCTTAGTTATAGTCCAAGATTATGACTGTATTGTTTGACTAGGAGATGTGAGAATTTGTCATCTCTAAAGTGTTTGACTGGAAAGTGTTTGGGGACTTTCTGTGCCTTGATTGAAGCCCAAGGTTGAAGCTCAACAAAGAAAACTGTCTCTTTTGAGGAATGTTTTTATCTGTATCTTGATTTAGAAGCCCAGGATGGTGAAGCTTATTTGTGATAGACTGACTCTTGATTTATCTGTATCTTGTACAAAGCCCAAGATGGGAGGCTAAAGTTTGAGGGAGACTGACTCTTGAAGAAGAGTTTTTGGTCTGTTGGAAAGGAGAGGGTTATCAGACTTTCCATTGTTTGTTTTGTGTGAAGCCCAAGGTGAGGCTGGTTTACTGTGAGAGGCCAGGGGTTGGTTCCTACGGTCTACAGTGTGATGTTTGTATGAAGCCTAATTGAAGGCTGGTTGAGACTTTCCAAGTCTGGGGTGGATTCTATTGTACAAAGCCCAAGAGGAGGCTATCTTATATGTCCATCAAGGAGGGAAGATTCTATTGTATAAAGCCCAAGAGGAGGCTATCTTGTGGTCATCTATTTTAGAAGAGGGAGGCTACTGTATGTGTTAGAGACTAAGATATGTTCCTATGCTTTTAGGAAGCCTTATAGGGTCCTTGAACGAAGCCCAAGCGGAGGCTAGGTTACCTTTAAGAGGCCCACGGATCCTTGTACTAAGCCCAAGAGGAGGCTGGGGGATACCTTTAGGAGGCCCGAGGGTCCTTGAACAAAGCCCAAGCGGAGGCTGATGAACATGTTTTACAGAGAAGCACTTCACCAAAGAAACTTCTTATCTCTGGTAAACATATTCAAGGGAGGGAATGTAACACCCCGATTTAATTTAATTATTTTTCCTAATTAAATTGAATATTATTGTATGTGTCGTGTATGAATGTGTTTTGGATTAAGTGTGGGTTACCCTTAGGGTGGGGGTAGTGCCCTTGGAGTTATGAAGGATAAGGTGTTGGAGGATGGGTTAGTTGGTTAATATTATTATTTAAATTATTGAGGAGATTGTTGTTATTATTCATTTTGGGTGAAATAATAATAATAATAATATTAGATAATAATAATGTTTGGGAATAGCAAGGAAAATATAAATAGGAAAAAGGGTTAGAAAGGAAAGAGTGGTCAGTACGTGTTTTGGAGAAGAGAAGAAAGAGCAGAGAAGAGTTAGGTCAAGAAGAGCTCCATTGCTGAGGAAAGATTTCAAGAATCCTAAGGTAAGGGTGGGGCTCTCTATCTCTTAAGGGTTGCATAGTAGTGGTATGAGGGTAGAAAATTGTTAGGATCTCCCTGTTATATTGCTAGTGACAATTGGGAATTGGGTTGTAGGTTAGAGGGTTTGGTAGGAAGAGAAAATTATGCAATTGATTATAGATTTGTGTTGTATATGTGTATATGTCATTTGCTGCTACCTTATTGGTGTTTTCTAGACTGTATGATACCAAATTCGGGGGAATGGTGAGGTCTGAATCGTGCAGAATCACAATCGCAAGATTGCTGATTCGCCAGGCGAAAATGGAACTCGCCAGGCGAAAGTGGATTCGCCAGACGAATGTAGAAGCGAAAAGGGAGTGAAAAATCAGAGATTCTGGATTTTGTATGCGGGAGTTGGATTTGTGACGCCCCGATTTTTGATTATTTCCCAATTAGGTGGAGTCTTTTATTTTAATTGGATGATAAATTATTTTAATTGTGAATTTGGTGTGTTAAATGTTATTTTTCCGTTTTGAGAGTTTTCGGGGAAATTATAGTGGAGGGTATTTTAGACATTTCTCAATTAATGATAAATTAGAAATTTAGTAAAATTGTTAGAAAAGTGTTTAAGTGTTGAATTTTGTGAGAAAATGAATTAAATTGAATGTGAGTGGAAAGAGAAAGAAATAGAAAGAAAAAGATAGAAAGAGATAGAAAAAGAGAATTGGAGAAAAAAGAAGAGAAAGAAAGAGAAGGAAGAGAAAAGAAGAGGAAAACTTAGAAATTCATCAAGATCAATCACAGAGCAAGTTGGAATCCGGGTAAGGGTGTGAAATGTTGTTATCTTAGCAATGTGTATGATTATGTATGATTGTATTGTTGATTTTGTTGATTTTCATGAGTTTTGGAACTAAACCCATTTGTGTAGAAAATGGTAGAAATCGATGTTTTCGCGGATAGAAATCGATATAAATTGTGTTGTATGATCTATATGTGTGTATAAACCACTGCTAGTAATTGTTTTGCTGTTGGAAATGATTTGGGGAAGAAAATGGGAAAAATTGGAGGTGTGGAACAGTGTTCACGCAGCAGAATTTTTCTGCTTCTGGTGCTGAGCGCCGGGCGAAAGGTCCTGAGCGCCGGGCGATGCATCCTTTTCGCCGGGCGGTTCGAGAGGCGCAGAGGTGCCAAGCTTCTGCCTCTTTGAATTATTTTGGGGATTTGGTGTCGTCTGTGCTTCGCCGGGCGAAGCAGAGGCGAAGCACGTTTCGCCGGGCGGTGAGCATGCTTCGCCGGGCGGTTGTTCTGTTTTTGAAAAATAATTTCTTTTTTTTACAAAATTCATAATTTTCGAACCGTAACTCCGATTTAGGCGTTCCTTATATCGTTGGAAAGCTATTGAGCAGTACTTTATGATTATGATGGTGTGGAAACTGTTGGCTGATTTTATTATGTCGGAAAGTCGGGAATAGTGCTATTTAGCGACTTTTACCGTTTTGATGGTGTATCTGAACGTGAATCATACAATAGTGCATTGATGTGAATGTATATAGATTGTATGTGATTGTATGAGATGAATGCATGAATATATTGTGAATATGTATGCATTTCAAGAATGTTTTGTGTCATTTTGCATGTGAGGCATCATGAAATACATTCTTGTGTCGAGCGATTCTAATGAGAATTCGTGGTAACATCGTGTGCCTATGTGAGGTGTGAGCGATGGTTCCGAATGATTGTGTGCCTATGTGAGGTGTGAGCAATCGGATTGTGTGCCTAGGTGAGGTGTGAGCAATCAGATCGTGTGCCCGCGTGTGGGATGTGAGCGATCGGGTCGTGTGCCTAGGTGGGGTGTGAGCGATCCATAAACATTGTGTGCCCATGAGGGGTGTGAGCAATGGGTGAACATCATAGGCCCGACGGGGAGTTACTTTGGTAACGAGCGATGGTTCCAGCAGAAGTTCCTGAGTGAACTTGAGATGATTGAGTCGGTACCGCGTTGCATTTGCATAGAGTCGTGAGTCGGTCTCTATGATTTGCATTTACCATCTTTATAATGATGTGTTGTTGAGTACCCATAATTGTGTATGTTTATGTGGAATGATTGGGAATTGTGAAAGTATGGATGATGAATATGCTTGGTTGATATATAGATATACATTGTGATGTATATGGAGGAAATTGTGATGGATTGTGGTGAGAATGTGGAATATGTGTATTTTTATGTTTATATATATAATTATATACATTGTTATTATGAAAATATTTCTCACCCTTCTGCTGTTTTATAATGCTCTATGAGGCATTGCAGAGTAGGTGTGCTGGTGGTCTTTTTGGTGGAGCGTGTCTTCATTCTTTTGGTCGGTCGGCTCTGATATGTAGCACCGGGTAGCTAGGATGGTTGTGATTCTTTTGTGATACATGTGTATATGTATCTTACTGATGAGTGTTTATGTAAACATGTATGATGTTGGTGGAGAATAGTTATTGATTCATGTATATATGTATATATGTTTGTTGTTATTCAATGTTTAGATTTTCCGCTTTTATTCTAAACATTTGAGATGTGGGTGTAAGGACTAAGTTCCTCTGTTGCAAGTTACCCCACTGTTGCATATCAATATTGAGCAGGTGTTGTATGTTGTATAATTGTATTAGAATGTGACATGCCTCTTTTATGCCATGTTATAATTATACTCTGACAAAATTTTTAATATGTGCCTAAATGATTATTTGATTATTCGGGGGTATAGAAAGGGGGTGTTACATTAAGTGGTATCAGAGCCAGAGTTGAGTCAGTTGTGTCTGTCTTGTTGTCTTATTGTTTGAATTGTTGTTTAACTTTGTTGTTATTTTTGGGAACGATTAGAATATGGCTGGTAGAAACGACAATGCGATGGCTGCTGCTTTGGAAGCAATGGCTAGGGCGGTGCAAGGTGCGCCGAATGTGAATGCTAACGACGAGTTCAGGAAGAATCAACCACCGGTTTTCAAAGGAAGATTTGATCCCGATGGTGCTCAACTTTGGTTGAAAGAGATTGAAAGGATCTTCAGAGTCATGGACTGTGAGGAAGAGAATAAAGTGAGGCTTGGGTCTCACATGCTGAAGGAAGAAGCTGACGATTGGTGGGTAGGTATGCGTCAAATTCTTGAGGTGGATGATGAAGAGGTAACTTGGGATTTATTTCGTACTGAGTTTTTAAGGAAGTATTACCCTGAAAGTGTGAAAGGGAAGAAGGAGATAGAGTTCCTTGAATTGAAACAAGGTAGTATGTCCGTGGTGGACTATACTGCTAAGTTCGTGGAGTTGGTTCAATTCCATCCTCACTATGCTGCGATCACTGCTGAGTTCTCAAAGTGTATTAAATATGAGAATGGTTTGCGTCCTGAGATTAAACAGGCTGTGGGATATCAAAGGATAAGAAGGTTTTCGGATTTGACGGAATGTTGTAGAATCTTCGAGGAAGATAGCAGGGCTCGTTCTACACATTACAAAAGTTTGAATGAGAGGAAGGGAAAGCAACAAGTTAGAAGTGGACCTTATGTGACACCTGTTGATAAGGGCAAGCATAGGGGAAACTTTGAGAAGAGATCTGGAGGAGGAGGTTCGGGTCCCATTAAGTGTTATAAGTGTGGGGAAATAGGTCATAAATCATTTGAGTGTGGGAAGCCAGTGGTGAAATGTTCTAATTGTGGAGGTACTGGGCATGCTGCTACAGATTGTAGAAGGAATATGGTGAAGTGCTATAATTGTGGAGAAGTGGGTCACATTAGTACTAAGTGTACTAAGCCGAAACAAGCTCAAGCGGGCGGAAAGGTGTTTGCATTGGCGGGGACTCAAACTACTAGTGCAGACCGTTTGATTAAAGGTACATGCTTTATTAATAGTATGCCTTTAGTTGCTATTATTGATACGGGGGCGACTCATTCGTTTGTTTCGTCTGAGTGCGCGAAGCGTTTGAATCTGGTGTTGTCTCTGATGGATGGTAAGATGGTTATTGATACTCCAGCAATGGGGTCAGTAACTACTTCGTTGGTTTGTTTAAGTTGTCCTTTGACCATTTATGGTAAAGACTTCGAGATGGATTTAGTGTGTTTGCCGTTGGAAGGTTTAGACGTAATCTTGGGTATGAACTGGTTGCGATTTAATCGAGTTCATATAGATTGCTATCACAAGTTAGTAAGGTTTCCTTCTTTGGAAGATGATGAAGATGAGAGTGTCCTATCCACTAAAGAATTGAAGAAACTTTTAGCGGACGAAGCTCAATTGTTCGGGTTGTTTGCATCATTGTCTGTGGATGATCAAGTGTCACTTGATGTGTTTCCTATTGTTTGTGATTTTCCTGAGGTGTTTCCTGAGGATATTAAGGATGTACCGCCGGAGAGAGAAGTTGAGTTTTCTATTGATCTAGTTCCGGGTACGAGACCGATTTCGATGGCACCGTATCGTATGTCGGCATCGGAGTTGGTAGAATTAAAGAGGCAATTGAATGACTTGTTGGACAAGAGATTTGTAAGACCAAGTGTTTCTCCGTGGGGTGCTCCGGTATTGTTGGTAAAGAAAAAGGATGGAAGTATGCGGTTGTGCATTGATTATCGACAATTGAACAAGGTGACAATTAAGAACAAGTATCCGCTTCCAAGGATCGATGATTTGATGGACCAATTGGTTGGTGCGCGTGTTTTTAGCAAGATTGATTTGAGATCAGGATATCACCAGATTCGTGTGAAAGAAGAGGATATTCAAAAGACGGCCTTTAGGACACGGTATGGCCATTACAAATATTCCGTGATGCCATTCGGGGTTTCTAACGCGCCGGGTGTGTTTATGGAATACATGAATCGTATTTTTCATGAACAGTTGGATCGTTTTGTGGTTGTGTTCATCGATGATATTTTGATTTACTCTAAGTCTCAGGAGGAGCATGAAGAGCATTTGAGAATTGTGTTGCAAATTTTGAAAGAGAAACGATTGTATGCTAAGTTGTCGAAATGTGAGTTTTGGTTATCGGAAGTAAGTTTTCTTGGACATGTTATTTCCGGTAGTGGTATTAGTGTTGATCCATCCAAGATTGATGCAGTGATGCAATGGGAGGCTCCTAGATCGGTTACGGAGATTCGAAGCTTTTTAGGCTTGGCGGGTTATTATCGGAGGTTTATTGAGGGATTTTCAAAGTTGGCACTTCCGTTAACGCAATTGACTTGTAAGGAAAAGACTTTCATTTGGGATATTCATTGTGAAGAGAGTTTCAATGAGTTAAAAAGAAGATTGACAACGGCTCCGATCTTGATTTTGCCAAATCCTACAGAACCATTTGTTATGTATTGTGATGCTTCATTGGTTGGTTTAGGTGGTGTTTTGATGCAAGATGGAAAAGTTGTGGCGTATGCTTCAAGACAATTGAGAGTACATGAAAAGAATTATCCTACGCATGACTTGGAGTTGGCGGCCGTGGTGTTTGTTTTGAAAATTTGGAGACACTATCTTTATGGTGCAAGATTTGAAGTTTTTAGTGATCACAAGAGCTTGAAATATTTATTTGATAAAAAAGAATTGAACATGAGACAAAGAAGGTGGTTAGAGCTTTTGAAGGATTATGATTTTGGTTTGAATTACCATCCGGGTAAGGCAAACGTGGTGGCCGATGCTTTGAGTCGGGAGTCGTTACATATGTCCGCCTTGATGGCGAGAGAATGGGAACTTTTGGAGAATTTTAGAGACTTGAGTTTAATTTGTGAAATGACGCCGAGAAGTGTGAAACTTGGTATGCTACATGTTACGAATGATTTTCTTGCAACGGTAGGTGAAAAGCAAAAGTTGGACTTGAAATTCGTTGATTTGAGGTTGAATGAGAATGAAGATTTCAAGGTTGATAATTTTGGAGTTTTGAGATTCCGTGGTCGTGTTTGTATTCCCGATGATGTAGAGTTGAAAAAGATGATATTGGAAGAAGGGCACCGAAGTAACTTAAGTATTCATCCGGGAGCGAATAAAATGTATCAAGATTTGAAGAAAATCTTTTGGTGGTCTGGGTTAAAGAGAGATGTGGCTCAATTTGTGTATGCGTGCTTAACTTGTCAAAAGTCGAAGGTAGAACATCAAAAGCCTAGTGGATTGATGCAACCGTTGGACATTCCGGAGTGGAAATGGGATAGTATATCGATGGATTTTGTTACGGGATTGCCGAATGCGCAAAGAGGTCATAATGCTATTTGGGTAATTGTTGATAGGCTTACTAAATCTGCTCATTTCATTCCAATTGATATTAGTTATCCTTTGGAGAGATTAGCCGAGATTTATGTTCTTGTGGTTGTGAAGCTACATGGAGTTCCTAAGAGTATTGTATCGGATAGAGATCCTAGATTCACATCGAGGTTTTGGGAGAGTTTACAAAAGGTTTTGGGTTCTAAGCTAAGATTGAGTTCGGCTTATCATCCGCAAACGGATGGTCAAACCGAGAGGACAATTCAATCGTTGGAGGATTTGTTGCGTGCTTGTGTGCTCGAGCAAGGTGGTGCTTGGGATAGTTATTTGGCGTTGATTGAATTCACTTACAATAATAGTTTTCATTCAAGTATAGGTATGGCACCATTTGAGGCTTTATATGGTCGGAGATGTCGAACACCTTTGTGTTGGCATGAAACAGGTGAGAGGACGGTAGTTGGACCGGAGATGGTACAACAAACGACGGAGAAAGTGAAGTTTATCCGTGAGAAGATGAAAGCTTCTCAGAGTAGACAAAAGAGTTATCATGACAAGAGAAGAAAAGATCTTGAGTTTCAGGAAGGCGACCATGTATTTTTGAGAGTTACGCCAATTACGGGTGTGGGTCGTGCTTTGAAGTCGAAGAAGTTGACTTCTCGTTTTATTGGTCGGTATCAGATTTCTGCACGAGTTGGTGTTGTGGCTTACCGTGTGGCGTTGCCTCCGAATCTTTCCAATTTGCATGATGTATTCCATGTTTCGCAACTTCGGAAGTATGTTCCGGATCCGTCACATGTTATTCCTATGGACGAGATTGAAGTGAGAGATAACCTTACGGTTGAAGCTTTACCGATTAGGATTCTGGATCGTGAAGTTAAGAAGCTAAGAGGCAAGGATATTGCGCTTGTGAAAGTAGCGTGGGGAGGCGCTGCGGAAGGCGATATGACTTGGGAGCTAGTGAGTAGGATGCGAGAGTCGTATCCGGAGTTGTTTGAATCAGGTATTATTTTCGAGGACGAAAATTTCTAAAGTGGGGGAGAGTTGTGACGCCCCGATTTTTGATTATTTCCCAATTAGGTGGAGTCTTTTATTTTAATTGGATGATAAATTATTTTAATTGTGAATTTGGTGTGTTAAATATTATTTTGTCGTTTTGAGAGTTTTCGGGGAAATTATAGTGGAGGGTATTTTAGACATTTCTCAATTAATGATAAATTAGAAATTTAGTAAAATTGTTAGAAAAGTGTTTAAGTGTTGAATTTTGTGAGAAAATGAATTAAATTGAATGTGAGTGGAAAGAGAAAGAAATAGAAAGAAAAAGATAGAAAGAGATAGAAAAAGAGAATTGGAGAAAAAAGAAGAGAAAGAAAGAGAAGGAAGAGAAAAGAAGAGGAAAACTTAGAAATTCATCAAGATCAATCACAGAGCAAGTTGGAATCCGGGTAAGGGTGTGAAATGTTGTTATCTTAGCAATGTGTATGATTATGTATGATTGTATTGTTGATTTTGTTGATTTTCATGAGTTTTGGAACTAAACCCATTTGTGTAGAAAATGGTAGAAATCGATGTTTTCGCGGATAGAAATCGATATAAATTGTGTTGTATGATCTATATGTGTGTATGAACCACTGCTAGTAATTGTTTTGCTGTTGGAAATGATTTGGGGAAGAAAATGGGAAAAATTGGAGATGTGGAACAGTGTTCACGCAGCAGAATTTTTATGCTTCTGGTGCTGAGCGCCGGGCGAAAGGTCCTGAGCGCCGGGCGATGCATCCTTTTCGCCGGGCGGTTCGAGAGGCGCAGAGGTGCCAAGCTTCTGCCTCTTTGAATTATTTTGGGGATTTGGTGTCGCCTGTGCCTCGCCGGGCGAAGCAGAGGCGAAGCACGTTTCGCCGGGCGGTGAGCATGCTTCGCCGGGCGGTTGTTCTGTTTTTGAAAAATAATTTCTTTTTTTTACAAAATTCATAATTTTCGAACCGTAACTCCGATTTAGGCGTTCCTTATATCGTTGGAAAGCTATTGAGCTGTACTTTATGATTATGATGGTGTGGAAACTGTTGGCCGATTTTATTATGTCGGAAAGTCGGGAATAGTGCTATTTAGCGACTTTTACCGTTTTGATGGTGTATCTGAACGTGAATCATACAATAGTGCATTGATGTGAATGTATATAGATTGTATGTGATTGTATGAGATGAATGCATGAATATATTGTGAATATGTATGCATTTCAAGAATGTTTTGTGTCATTTTGCATGTGAGGCATCATGAAATACATTCTTGTGTCGAGCGATTCTAATGAGAATCCGTGGTAACATCGTGTGCCTATGTGAGGTGTGAGCGATGGTTCCGAATGATTGTGTGCCTATGTGAGGTGTGAGCAATCGGATTGTGTGCCTAGGTGAGGTGTGAGCAATCAGATCATGTGCCCGCGTGTGGGGTGTGAGCGATCGGGTCGTGTGCCTAGGTGGGGTGTGAGCGATCCATAAACATTGTGTGCCCATGAGGGGTGTGAGCAATGGGTGAACATCGTAGGCCCGACGGGGAGTTACTTTGGTAACGAGCGATGGTTCGAGCAGAAGTTCCTGAGTGAACTTGAGATGATTGAGTCGGTACCGCGTTGCATTTGCATAGAGTCGTGAGTCGGTCTCTATGATTTGCATTTACCATCTTTATAATGATGTGTTGTTGAGTACCCATAATTGTGTATGTTTATGTGGAATGATTGGGAATTATGAAAGTATGCATGATGAATATGCTTGGTTGATATATAGATATACATTGTGATGTATATGGAGGAAATTGTGATGGATTGTGGTGAGAATGTGGAATATGTGTATTTTTATGTTTATATATATAATTATATACATTGTTATTATGATAATATTTCTCACCCTTCTGCTGTTTTATAATGCTCTATGAGGCATTGCAGAGTAGGTGTGCTGGTGGTCTTTTTGGTGGAGCGTGTCTTCATTCTTTTGGTCGGTCGGCTCTGATATGTAGCACCGGGTAGCTAGGATGGCTGTGATTCTTTTGTGATACATGTGTATATGTATCTTACTGATGAGTGTTTATGTAAACATGTATGATGTTGGTGGAGAATAGTTGTTGATTCATGTATATATGTATATATGTTTGTTGTTATTCAATGTTTAGATTTTCTGCCTTTATTCTAAACATTTGAGATGTGGGTGTAAGGACTAAGTTCCTCTGTTGCAAGTTACCCCACTGTTGCATATCAATATTGAGCAGGTGTTGTATGTTGTATAATTGTATTAGAATGTGACATGCCTCTTTTATGCCATGTTATAATTATACTCTGACGAAATTTTTAATATGTGCCTAAATGATTATTTGATTATTCGGGGGTATAGAAAGGGGGGTGTTACAAGATTCGCCACTGCTTCGCTAGGTGAGCAGGAGGCGAAAGTAGAATTCTCTAGGCGAATGGGGATTTTTCCAGGCGAAAGTGGTTTCGCTGGTGCTTCGCCAGGCGAGTATCAGACGAATTGGGCTGAGACGAACCGAATTCTCTGAAACTTCAGAAATTCATATCTTTTTATCCGTAGGTCCGTTTCTATTACCGTTCGAAGCGTTGGAAAGCTGGTTTCGTGTACTATTTATAAAAATTGATTTCAATACCAGAATTTCAATCCTTTGACGTGCTAAATGGAAATTGAGCGTGTTGTTTGTGTGGTGAGTGGAGACGATGGAGTCGTCGATGTGTATGCATGATATATTTGTATATTGCTGTTGTGGCAGGTATGAACTGCAGCTGCATCCTAGTATTATGATGTATTGATGTGTTGGTTGTCGTGTGCATGTGATTACTATTATATTCGTTGTTGTTGTCGTTGTTGTTGTGCGTTGTCGTTGCATGCATGACAGGTTGCATAGTTGTGGGATGGCGTGCCCAGATGGGGCGTTATCGTCTATCCGAATTCCTTGATGGAATCGTTGTTGTTGGTGCGATCATGAAATAGGGGTCGTACGTGACCATGAAATAGGGGTCGTTGGTGTGATCATGAGATAGGGGTCATACTTGACCATGAAACAAGGGTCGAGAGTTTCGACGGGAACTGTGATCATGAAACAGGGATCGATTGGTACCACATGCATTGAGTTGAGTCGTGGGTCTCATTGCATTCAATTCTTGTATGTTGATTATCTGTTGTATGATGAATGTTGTTGTGATGATGTTGTTGTGATAGGGTGGATTCCGTATGTTTTTATGCTTTCATACTTATGCTATGCATTCTTTATATTGATTGAGAATCTCACCCCTTCTGTTTGAATGTTACCTCTACGTGGGTAACGTGCAGATACGCAGGAGTAGTCGCAGGTGGAGTGGTGAAGACGAGGTCTTCTGGTGTGAGTTATCGAGTCGCGTCTGCTTTGAGTTTGTAACACCGGGGGTGTCGGAACGCTAGAGTCTTTTGAATCCTGTTATATACTATTACTATTTTAATTAAGAATGTTGTGTGTGACTAAACATGTTTTTAATCCTGAGTTGACTTTTCCGCTGTGCATGAATGTTAAAATGCCATGTTTAATTATAATATCACTGTATTATTATTGTGTGCATGTTAAGTTGAGTAGTAGAAGTTGCATCCTAAATCCATGTATTTTATTTTTACTCTGATAAATTACGTTTAAATTGTCGCGGGGGTTTAGGGTGTTACAGGGAACTTCCTAGATATAGTTGTATGTATCTAAAAAAGTTGAAAAGAAAATCCTAAGCTGAGTTTGAAGGGTGTATCTGTTGATTGAAGATAACCTAACTACTTAGAGATTCTAGCAGAGATGCAAATATATACAGTAAAATATAAAGATGCATGCAGACAAATAAATGTGTCAGTGAATGTGTTGAACATTTTTTAGATGTCACTTGCTATGGTTTGATATTCTTATATGATTTTTAGAATGATACTAGGAGTTACACTGGGAAGCAGAGGCCTAGTATCCCGGGGGAGAGAGATTACAGACAAATTTTATTTAGTGAATTCTCTTTGATTGATTAAGAAGTTTTAAAACAGACCGAGGGAAAGTTAAAAAAAAAGATAATGGGTCCTAAACACAAAGGATTCCCTATGACACATTTTGACAATTCATTTTGAAAACAAATGTTTATGTGTAAAGAAAGAAATACAACAAAGGTATTTACAGTTCGTTTTGAAAAGGCGATCACGCCGAGTTTTTTGAAAATAGCCGGTATAAACCCTAATGGTCTATGTTTCAAAAATGGGTTGGGACTTACACTCTAGTAGAGGCCCATGTAAGTGATGCTAGATTTTAAAAATGATTTATTTTGAAAATCAGAAGGGAGAAAGAGGTATGGGACTTACACTTCTAGCAGAGGCCCATATGAGTGTATTAAAAATCCAAATTTGAGGGTATAATAAAAAAAACCCTAAATTTCTATTTTTAACAATTATTTTTGAATAAAAAATAATAAAATGATTGAAAAATCTCAAACATATATGAAAAACAAGTTAAAATCTTGGATTTATGTTTGAAAATTTGTGTTTTATCCTTGAAGTGACTTGAGTTTCATTTATGTTTGAAAAATCAAGAGAAGAACATTGGCCAAGAACACGCGCGAAGGTGTTTTGTCCAGAATTTGCAAAATGATCTCTATCTCACTGAGTATGTAACCATTTGAAGTGAAATAAAGATGAAAGCTGTGTGTTTTGATCCCACGAACACGATGGTACAAGTTAATTTCATTTATTTTTAGTGTGCATTGAGATATATGAAGATAAACTCAAGAACCCTAAAAATGCAAAAGTGATCGTGCATACATGTTTATGAGAGTTATGATCAAATTTTTTGAGGGGAATTACTTAAAATATGATGATAAGCAATTGGCAAAAATATTGTGCGAGGATATATGCATGGATCATGATATTGGAGATTGAGCCTTACCTTGCTGCAGGTGAAATTAAACCTCTGCACAAAGTATGTTCCAGATGGAAGATGATGACCTCTACAGCTTCACTGGATGATGTTGAGTGGATTGCAAGCATTGAACTCCTTTGAAACCTCTTGGATCAAGTTGTGGTTTCTCAACTGCAGAATTGCTAGGTTGAAGAGTGATTTTTGGATGGAGGTGTTTGAGAAGTGGTTTATGTGTTTGGATAGCTTCTATACATCATATGTGATGTGTTAGAAATAGTGGTTTGAGTTGCTTGGCTCTGCAACTCAAAACCCGATAGCTACTTCTCAAAATTTGGAGTTTTGGTGCTTTAAGAGTGAAAGAAAGAAAAAAGAGAAATGTTGTGCTTTGGTGTGAGTTTATGGATCAATTGGAGGCTCTATTTATAGGCAATGATGTTGAGAACAATTGGCCAGCTCGAATTGAAGAGATAAGCTCTGAATTTGTTGATCACACCTTTTAAATTAAGCATTTTACTTTAAATTAAGCATTTTACTTTGAATTTGTGAGAAAATGTACGAATATGCATCACACCTTTTAAATTAAGCATTTTACTTGATTTCTTTTATGATTAATTTCATTTTACTTTACTATTCAAACAATTATGCACTTTATTATTGAACTTTCTATCCAATTATCCCATATTCAAATGTTAGTTTCCAAACATGAACACTTTTTTCTTAAACTCTTTTGTACAATATGTCTTAGGAATTTTTCGAGTTTAATCCTATAAGTGAATTAAAACTTGTGATTGTTTACTAAAAACAATGGTAAACAAATTGGCACGCCCAATGGAACCCTTTTGTTGCAGAAATTTAAACCTTTGTAGAAAAGTGTGTTTTTTACTTTTTGTTCTTCATATATGCAATGTTTTCAATGCCTGAGTGTTTATACGCCTGAAGAGTCCCCTTGTTGAGATGACTCGGCCAACGTTAAAAAAATCTTCCTTTTTCCCATAATAGTGCTTCAGATATAGAAAAACAACCAATCGAATCGACGATAGGTGGTGTGGGAACTTCAATGTATTGAAGTATAAAGGGATTACCACTAGAGAATTGTAGAGGATTTCATTCATCCTTCATGAGATGGCTCAAACTTATGTTATGCAATCAATTCTATATTGGGATAGCCAAAATTCTTTTCACATTATTTCTAATCATGTCTTCCACGAAATACCTAAGCATATGGACATTGATTGTCTAATTGTGTGTCTCAAAGTTCAAGAGGGTCTTATGAAACTCTTATTTATCCCATATGTGGTTCAAGATTGCAAATATTTTCACTAAGACATCCAATCCTCGACCATTCCATCCTTTAACTATCAAATTTGAATTGATGTACATCTTCAACCCTCCATCTTGTGAGGGGGTAAAAATAGAAGAAGTTAGTTGAGTAGCTTGTGAAGCAAGTTACATAGTTAAACGAGCTTGTTAGAGTTAGTTTTTGATTTTCTAATAACTGGCTTGTCACATGTGCTATGAGTTGGCATAGTTAGTCAGGCCACTCTACTACAATAGATTGTTATAATGGGTTCAATCTACTTCAATGCGAATTAATATCTTCATTAATATTTTGTTTGTGTTGATAATTGCTATAGAGTTTGTTCATAACTTTTTCATTAAGAAAACACATCAAAATACATCATAACTTATTCAAAACATCTCTTTGATCAAAGCATAAAGTTTAGCACATCTAAGTGCCTCTTTTGATCAAAGCATATCGTTTAACACTTCTAAGTGCCTTTTACACATAATTATTTATAAGGTGAAACAAAAAATTACAAAAGACAAGTACATATACTTCATAGACCATAGTTAATGCCTTAGTACTTCTTTATGATGTCTGCAATGAACTCGTAGACCTTATGCTGGCTAGGAAGAGACTTAGAAACACTCTCAATCTGCATGCATCTCTTAGCCCAAGCAACAAATTTGGGACACTCATTCTCAATGTTAAGGTTTCCAAACTTCTCATATGTTTCAAACCAGCTGTAAAATGGAACAAGTGCCATATCCACCAAACCAAGTCTATCACCTCCAAAATAAACCTTGTCTCCCAGCTGTTTCTCTAACAGTTTGAGCACATCAATAAATTCCTTCTTGGCAGCTTCTTGTTCTTCTCCTTCTTTTGTCCTATACACTTTCCTTCCAGCTTCATTTATCTATATTTAACATTGTAATCAACACCCAAATTAGATATGCCATTACTAGATTGGTTGAAGGTATACTACCCAACTTTTTGTGATGGGTAATGAAGTTGTCCCTAAAATTGGTGAATTCTTATCTACCCACCTCAAAAAGTTGGATAGAGTTATCCATAGAGTAAATTAGACTACATTGCATTGGAAATCTACAAAATTTAAATTATTAAATAAATAATTAAGTATAATAAAATAATATGCCATTACTAAATTGGTTAAAGATACACTACCCAACTTTTTGTGATGGGTAATGAAGTTGTCCCCGTTAAAATTTAGAGCGTGATACTGGCGATATATATTTATATTATTAGATCATGTTCTTTATATTTTTTGTTTTCACTGTGTCTTTTTTGTTGTTTCTGTATGAGTGTTGCTGCCCAAGGCCACGTCAGATTTGAAGCCCACCAGCAACCAGAAATCCCGAAGCTCGAAAACCAAAATACATTTTCTTTAACATTATCAGCTATTCCGATTTCTTTATTGAATTTTTAACCATTTCATTTTTCTTAAACTTTTTTATTAGCAAACTGAATAATATACTCACGGATTTGAAAAAGTACCGTGTGTACTCTACCATTCTAAAAATAAATAAACATGCAAGATTCAACACAAAAACTAAAAATAAGGAAAAAAAATAAAGGGGTTTACTTTTTCCATTTATGGGATGTTAGTTGAGCATAGTGAAAATCACAAAAACTTCAAGATTTTAGAAATGTATCTTCGATCGTATCCGCAAAGCAAGTGGATAATTTCATGAGAGATAATACTAAGATGTTTATGGTGTTAGCTTCTATAAAGGCTGAAAGTAAAGTTGTAATTGGTGAACTACCACTAGTGTGCAATTTCCACTACGCCAAAATTCGCTTTTGGTAGCACAAAAAAGCCCGCGCTTTTATTACAAAGCGCTGCTATAAGTTTTGAAAAAAAATCGCTAAATAAAAGCTTTGCTAAAGGCTACATTTAGAAAGTGCTTTCTAAAAGCGCTGCTAAAGGTATAACTTTAGAAATCGCTTTCTAAAAGCGCTGCTAAATGTTAACCTTAGAAAGCACTTTTGAAAAAGCGCTGCTAAAGGCCTTAAATCAGCCCCACATTTGAAAGCGCTTATAAGGAAAAAGCGTTGCTAAATATAGCACTTAAGAAAGCGCTTTTCAAAAGCGCTGTCTTAGGTCATTTATTAATTAAAAATTAAAAAACACCACATTTTCAGAAGAGCCCTAATCAATTTTTCTAATCATTTTCACTCTCACGACTGTTCTTCCTTTCTCCGACCGTTATCTCTCATTTTTTTCCGTTCTCTCTGCATTTTTTCCATTATCGACCGTCTGCTACTCATTTTTCGTTCGAAGAAGAAAAAGAAGCGGAAAACGAAAACGAAGAAGAGGCATTCTGTATTCTTCTCCAACCGTTATCGTGCAGGTACGCATTCTTCTCCGACCGTTTTAGGTTTTCTTGAGATGTTAGAGTTTAAGTTTAGCCTATTTTCTTGAATGTTGGTTCTTGAGAGTTACTGTCATCATATTTTAGGTTCTTGAATGTTGGTTCTTGAATGTTGGTTCTTGAGAGTTCTTGAACGAAGAAATGTTGGTTCTTGAATGTTGCTCATGTTGTATTGAATCATGTTGTATTGACTCTGTGTTGTTTAGGGTTGTTGTAGTTATAAATGAACTTGTTTACTCTGTTTTTTTGTTGTTACTAATTATGTTGTTGCTCACCTTGTTGCTGCTGATAAAGTAAGACATAATGCAGCCAAAGATTTGCAGAGAGTTGTGAGTTACAAAAGCTCTTTGATGATATAGGCGAGGAAATTGATAATTTATTTAATGATGTAATAAGTCATAGAACTAAATTAGTTAATGGCATCTTTATGTAAAAATATCAATTGTTTTTTGCATTGTTTGTTAAATTGTATATAATTGTGTAGTCATGTTAAAAGCAACAGTTAGCTCAATTTCTAAGATTAATTAACATGCGCCATCATCAATCATCATAAAATAGCTGAATTTCATAGGTTTCATTGTTAGCATATGGAGATGGATGGTGTCAACGTGGTAATTGTAATAATACTTTTCTTACTTGTGTATGTATAGGAAATAATAGAAATATGCATAGGTTCTTGAGGGTTCATATGTTGTAACACACATGTTGGTTCTAGAAAACATTATTGGAATGAGATATTTGTTGAAAATATAAAATACAACACAGCTTAGATTGAAGAATTTTGAGGCATAGGATTGAGTCAATATATATTATGTAGAATTCTTGAATAAATTACTATTAGAATTTGGCATAGGATATATCTTGTTGAAGAGACATTGAAAAGTGAAAAGTTGGATTGATATTGATAGTATGATTGTTTTACAGGTGCAGAGTGAAAGTCTGATCGTTGGAGGAATCTTACATTGTGTGGGTCCAGAACTTGATTACTTCTCTACAGGTAATTAGTTGTTCTTTTGCTATAGTTGCGTGAATAATTAGCATTTTTGTTTAGCTTAATTAGTAAAACCATTTGAATGAACTGCTTTGAATGAACTGCTATGATGGATGAGCATTGCTTGCAATGATTGAGAACTAACTTATTGAATTTGCTATATATAGGGGTTACTTGTGATCAAAGTGTGAAAGTCGGATCGTTTCCCTACAGGTAAATATTTTTTATTTTGTTTTTGTTTAGCTTAATTAGTATAACTATGGATAAGAAATGGATGTCTTCAAGTCGATTGTCGAAAGAGTACGAGAATGGGGTATCAGAATTCGTTAAGTTTGCTGTTGCGCACGCCGAAGACCCCAGTCGAATGATATGTCCTTGCTTGGGTTGCTGTTTTGGGAGTCGGATTGACGCGGTTCAGTTGGCATCGCATTTAAAGAGGCGTGGAATTGATAGAAGGTATACATGTTGGAATTTGCATGGTGAGAAAATTAACGGGAATGTTGAACCGGGGGATAATACGACCTATGCTTCAAACGACAATGGCACAGATACATACGATTATGATCGAGTCGAAGAGATTGCAGAAGCTCTTGAAGAAGATCTTAAGGATTGTCCCAAAATGTTTGAGAGGTTGGTAAGCGATGCAGAGAAACCGTTGTATAATGGTTGCACTAAATTCACAAGATTGTTTGCGGTATTAAAGTTGTACAACTTAAAGGCGGGCAATGGATGGTCGGATAAAAGTTTCACAGAGTTATTGGCCCTTATGAAAGATATGCTTCCAGAGGATAATGTTCTTCCCAATCGAACATATGAGGCCAAAAAGATGTTGTGCTCTAATGACATGAGCTATGATAAGATGCATGCATGTCCAAACGATTGCGTTTTGTTTAGAAATTAGTATGCATCGTTAAATTAGTGTCCTAAATGCGGTTTCTCTCGATATAAGAAAAAGTTGTCTCCAGCAAAAGTCTTATGGTATTTTCCTATAATTCCGAGATTTAGACGCATGTTTCGTAGTGAGACTGATTCAAGACACTTGACTTGGCATGCAGATGAAAGAATTATTGATGGAAAGTTTCGACATCCGGCAGATTCACCACAGTGGATGAAAATTGATGATGATTATCCTGAATTTGGAAAAGAAGCAAGAAACCTTCGCTTGGAATTATCTACTGATGGAATGAACCCACACGGTCTTCAAAGTATCTCACATAGCACTTGGCCTGTGATCATTATGATTTATAACCTACCTCCATGGCTATGTATGAAGCGTAAGTACATGATGTTATCTATGTTAATTTCTGGGCCTAGACAACTAGGGAATGACATAGACGTATACTTGGCACCCTTAATCGAAGATTTAAAGTTTTTGTGGGAGAACGGTGTGGAGGTTTATGATGGGTATAGGAAAGAAAGTTTCAACTTGAGGGCGATGTTGTTTGGCACAATTAATGATTTTCCAGCATACAGAAATCTATCAGGGTACAACATAAAAGGTCAATGTGCGTGTCCTATTTGTGAAGATAAAACAGATTTGACGCGATTGGAGTTTAGTCAGAAGAATGTCTTTCTCGGTCATCGTAGATTCTTAAATTCTAATCATCACTACCGTGGGTGGAGAAAAACATTCAATGGAGAGCCAAAACAAGGTAGAGCTCTACCTATATTGACAGGTGATCAAATTTTTGAAAAGGTGAAAGATGTGAGTACTCAGTTTGGCAAGCCTTTTGCACATACACTTGTCAAGAGAGGGTGGAAGAAAAGGTCAATTTTTTTTTGAACTGCCATATTGGAAGTCGTTGTATGTAAGACATTTTCTCGATGTTATGCATATTGAAAAAAACATATTTGACAGTGTTATTGGTACGTTACTCAATATACAAGGAAAGTCTAAGGATGTCCTTAAAGAAAGAAAGGACTTGATAGAGATGGGGATAAGAACTGAATTAGGACCCTTGAAGAAAGGAAAACAAACATATCTACCACCTGCTGCGTATACTCTATCTAGAAAGGAGAAAAAAGTATTGTGTAAGTTTCTAAGTGAAGTTAAAGTTCCAGAAGGATACTCTTCAGATATTAGAAGACTTGTGTCTATGAAAGACCTCAAGTTAAAGAGTTTAAAGACGCATGACTGCCATGTTATAATGGAACATTTTCATACATTGGTTTAAGGATCATATTTATTCAAAGTATTATTCAGATCCTGCTTCAATAACAGAAAGGTTGAGATGTTTAGCATATGGTCCAAGTTTGGTTGTGTTTTCTTATAGCGCATACGTAATTAATAGATACACATTTTCTACCAAAGAACAGGATGATAAAAGTACTATGCAAAATAGTGGTGTCACCGTGGTAGCTGAAGCAATGCACATTTCAAGTGTGAAGGACTTAAACCCCAAATTTGCAAATCTGTCATATTTTGGGGTTATCGAGCGCATTTGGGTGTTTGATTATGAGAATTTTCAGATTCCTATATTTCGTTGCAAGTGGGTTGAAAATAATAATGGCATACGAATGGATAAGTCAAGATTTTTGCAAGTGGATCTTAATAGGGTGGGGTACAAAGATGAGCCTTTTATTCTAGCCTCTCAAGCTAAACAAGTGTTCTATGTCACTGATCCGATAAGTACAAAATGGTCTATAGTGCTTTTATTTAACAAAGTAATTGATGAAAACATTGGAGATCAAGGTGATATTGATGTTGATATTGAATCATTTACTAGAAATGATCAGGATGAAAATATTATAGCGAATGAATCATATACTAGAAATGATCATAATGAGGGTATTTGGATCAATCCAACCGTCCGTGTTGTTAAGAGACGGGTAGAACATATTCCAACCAAGAAAAGAAAGAGACGTTAGTGAAAAAGGTACTAGTTATAAAATTATAGCTTATATCATTCAATAATATTAAATAGGTGTCATGTTATATATATTCAATGGATTATGGATTATGGATTTTTATATTTGTCATTTAATTTTTGTTTTTTTTCTTTCTTACAGGTCAAATGGCTAGTAACCAGGAAGACTTACACAAGACACATGATACAAATGAAGCTCAGAATGTAGAAAGTGAAATTAAACGAGGAATAACTATTATGAAGTCAATCATCCGTGCAGGATCAAATTTGATGTACATTGGAGTGATGAAAACCAACTAATTGAGCCAAACGGTTCAATGTTGACTAGTTACATAGGTTCCCTTGTCCGTCAGCACATTCCAATCACCGGTGATAATTGGAGGAATCAATTGTTGCAAGCCGGTAAAGATAAAATATGGACTGAGATACAGGTACTTACCAAATATGATTGATGTTATTAGATTTTTGTTGACGATTAAGTCTTTAATTTACTTATACTAACACACTCTATGTGTATGTTTTTTCGTAGAGGTCTTTTAATATTGATGAAAGCCGAAAAAAGTATTGTCTTCAATTGGCCGGAAAAAGACATAGAGGGTTTTGAACTTGTTAGACGATGGCTATGGATCTAGAAGGGGGGGTTGAATAGATCCCTTGAGTTTTACACGCAAATGTTTTACAAAATTAGTTTTTAAAAATTGTTTAAACGGAAGCTACCACTGGATAAAACGTCTACAACGAACCTTCTACCAAAAGGATCGAATATGCACGAATATATCACGGATGAGTATAGAAGAGAAAAATTCAGTTTTGAATATTACACTTAAGATACGCAATCAACAAAATATCACTTGGTTGATGTGTATTCCAATCCAACGAGGTACAACAAGTTCGAATTTTGCTTTGACACAAATTATCAAACACCTAGTGTGCGAAAACACACTAAGTGCAGAATTTCAGTGAAGGGTAATGTACAGCTGCTCCAAGATACAATTCAAGGAATTGTATCAGTTTTAACAAAACAATTTATCAGCTTACAATTACTCTACAACATAAATTTCGATGACTTGCGATTTCACAAATTCGAACGAACTGAATTGTAAAAGAGTTAAGGAAAGAGAGAACAAACGCGATTTGATTAGGCAGTTCCCCAATCGTCCTCGCTTTGGGTACGTCTTCCCCCAACTCCACAAATAGAATTGAGATATATATATATATATATATAATTGTTGCAAATTGTTTATTACAAGAGAAAACAATGAACATCCAAACCCTCGAACGTCTTCGATCGTTGATGCAGAATTTTCTCTTCCCTTGATTCAAGATGAATCAAGTGCTCCGAATATGGTTGATCCAATTACCGTCCCACGCTACTAAACCGAAAGAAACCACCGTTCTTCAGTTACCTTCACTCGGTCAATTGCGATCTACCAAGAATTCAAACCCAAACCTCCTTTGATCCTCTGATTACAACTACTAAACCGAACAATTGCGCTAATTTTCGGTTACCTTCGCCCAGTCGAATCTCTGTAGAAAGAACAGTTTGTGCAAAAACCCCCAAAATCTATCTGATTCTTGAAGGACAAAACCAACTGGTTTTATTCAAGAAACACCTGCCAAACTCTCAACCCAGAAGATGAAGATTACACTTCCTAAATTCTGAACGTTATCACTTAGATCAATGGGCGACATAAACAAAGATGATTATGTGTGATTGTTTGTTTACTCAATGAAGAAGATGAAGATGAAGAGAGAATTGACATATATATTTCACGTTTCTTGTTAGAATAAAAAGGATGACCAAAACTATTTATATGAAAAATATGACCAACAAAAAAATAACAGAAAAATAACATAAAAGAAATTAAGTGAAAAATGCAGAATTTGAGGTCATGCGTCGACCTCCAGCATTCATGCGTCGACGCATAAATGAAGAATTTGGTGTCCACAAGTTTGTGCGCTTTCCCGCAAGTTTTGGAGGTTAGCGCATAAAATTTGGGTTTAGCGCATGAACTGAAGGGTCAGCGCATGAAGTGCAAATTTTCAAGAAATTCAATTTTTCTGAGCATTTTTACCAGACCAAGATCAGAGACACATATTAGACACAACTAACACAATAGTGGACATTTATTTTTGGAGAGGACAAGATCCTATGTATCTAGACATATGAACGATAATGGTTAGACGCTATATGCCCGACACGTGAAGTGATACCGCTCAAATTACAATTTAATATGTTTGTTGACATCATTAAAACAAGGTAGCTAGGAGAATATACCTCACATACTCCCCCTTTTTGATGATGGCAACACTTTCTTAGATGTCACGAGATATGTAATTTGAGAGTGAACAAAGCTCCCCCTGTCTTTGACATCTGGTTAATAAGATTTCTGCTTGTTATTCTTTTCCCCCTTTGACAACATCAAAAAGAAGAAAAGACAGTGGTCAAAATAATGCAGTATAATAGGTATTGGATCATCATTTATTTGCAACAGTCACACATTAACATGCATCCACATATGATACCGCTAATGTAAACTTAGTAATGATTAAATACGGAACAAAAAAATACAAGCAAAACGTTCACTTCGGAAGAGTTTAAAGAAACGGAAGCACATGTCAAAATGAATCAACAAAAACAAACAAACCACAAAGCATAAGCGTAAACACAAATGAAGCATAATGTCCTAAGCTCTATGGTCTTCTCCCTCTGAATGGATGACCTCTTCCCCTATAATGGTGACTTGGTGATGGAAGATCCTCGAGTTGAAGGTTGAGCTCAATCAATGTGTTGTTGAGGTTACCAAGGCTGTTTGCCAAATTCAGATTTTGCTGAGTCAAGTTGGCATCCATCTGATTGAACCGATTCATGGCTGCATTTGCGAAATTGTTGAAGTTGGTGACGTGAGAAGATATTTGGTTAGACAGATTTGTGAGCTGTTCCTGCTGAGCCGTGTATCGAGTGTCCTGCAGCGCTTGGAATTCTTGATGTTGCAGAGACAACTCATTCAGCCTCGCTAGAATTTCTTCAGACGACTGTTGATCATGCTAAAATGGTGGAGTTGGAGGAGCAGAATTTTATGGTGGCTGCCATTCATAGTCCACACCATAAGATGGAGGAACGTATGCATCACCAAGCACAGTCCAGCAGTTTTGTTGCCACTGACCCCGGCCCTGATTTTCAAAGGTCTCTTCAGGTTGATGGCCTATCCATGCCTCATTGTCCTCTTCCTACATATCCACATTCTCTTGCATAACCACATCTTCCTGTATGACCATATTTTCATCATTAACCACTTGATTTGAATTTCCAGGAATGCCTTCATCATCACTTGCTTCAAGATGAACTGGTTCATCATGTTCAGGATGGGTGGATCTTGGTCGATAGATGAACCTGTTCTCACGTGACTACCAAAAGTAACCCATCATGGAAAGGGTTTTGGCAAGAAATTGTTGTTCAACAGTGATATGAATGTGACAAATATGCGGAATAGGAACATCAAAGTGATTCAAGATGTTTGCAACAACAGACGCATAACCAAGTGCCAGAAATTTGTGGGAGCTGCGAGTAGTGAACATCCTATAAGCAAAATAATAGGGCCAGTTAATTTTGATCCTATTCTTGAGAATATAGATGAGGTGAACCTCTGCCTGCTCAACTCTTGAGTATCCTCCTTTCTTAGGCCTCAAGATGCGAGCAACAATCCACTGAAAAATACGGTATTTGAATTTTAGATGGCCGGTAGTGACACTTTTAGGAAATAATTCACTTGCCACAAAATCAGCTGAATACGGTTCCCGTAACATTGAATTCAGAGCAGTTTTAAATTCATAGCCCTCAACAAAGGTTTTATCAGTAACCTTTGGGAGAGTGTCATCAGTGTCCAAGACAAACAATGTAGACCATACATCATTTGTCACTTCAAATTCTGTATTATTCATGGAAAATTTAAATTCAGCCCCACGAAATTTGCCCTTGATCCCACAATAGAATAACCGAGTCAAGTCTTCACTATACTTATCATCACATTCTACAAGTTCACTAAGATTTTGAAAATTTATAAGTTCAGAAATCTCAGGAATGTGAAAATCTGGACCCATAAGAGGATAAAACCCATGTTGTCTTATAACAGCCCGATTAGAAAATAGTTCCGCAAAAGGAGTAGTTAGCCTTTCAGAAATTAAAGATTCAAAGGTTACCCATTGTGAAGATGATGATGCTCTGGTGGGTGCTGATTGTGAAGATGATCCTCTTGTTCCCCTTCTACTAGGGTTTCTTCTTGAAGCCATTGTTGAAGAAAAGTTGAGAGAGGATGATGACACTTGTTTTTCTCTGAGAGTAAAGATGAGATATGGCAGCCCTTAGAGAACCTTGTAGCAGTAATATAGAAGATTTCCTCTTGGTGGGTTTTGATTTCTAGGGTTTGGATGAGGATTTAGTGGAGAGTAATTGTGATTGATGAGGTTTAATGGAGGAGGATAGGGAGAGATTGACCACAAAGACTAATGGGATGACATGCAAGAATCATAGATTAATGTGCAATGAGAATATGTAGGGAAAATGAACAGCACTAGGTCGGCGCACAAGTCCTAGTAAAGAAGGAAGTCTGAACGGTCAAGTTATGCGTCGACCTGTGAATTTGTGCGTCGGCGCATGATTCTTGAATTTTTTTGAAAAATGTTGAACATGTGTTTATGCGCTATCCCGAAGGTTTAGTAGGTCAGCGCATGAATCTATGCGTCGACGCATGAACGTATAAAAGTGAAATTTTGCAATTTTTAAGTTCCAACCAGATAAATAGACACATGCACATACAGAACAAAACATCCATATGAACGATAAGTGCTCAAAATACAATAAACATCAATATTAGAGTAATTAATATGGCACAAAATATTGATAAACATCTATAAATCGGAACGATATTACCTTGATCGTCATGACGATAAGATCCCTCACATATGGCTAAATATCTCTTTGCATTGTTAGTGAAAAGAATAAACAAGCATATATATATATGTGAAGATCAATGCCCCTAAAGGATTATTAAGCACGATCCGAGATATCGAGAATGCCAAGTTCCCTACGGATGTGAAAGAAAGGCTCTGTAGCTAATGGTTTTGTGAAAATGTCAACAAGTTGATTCTTAGTGTCAACATGCTCAAAAATTACATCACCTTTCTCTACATGATCCCTAAGAAAATGATGGCATATTTTGATATGCTTGCTGCGTGAATGCAATACGGGGTTCTTAGTTAGATTAATCGCACTAGTGTTATCGCACAAAATTGGAATACGTTCAAGTTTTAAGTTGAAATCAAGTAATTGTTGTTTAAGCCATAAGACTTGAGCATAACAACTACTGACGACAACATATTCCGCCTCGGCTGTTGACAAAGCAACAGAAACCTGTTTCTTGCTGTGCCAACTCACCAAGGAATTTGCAAAAAAGTGACACGTTCCACTAGTACTTTTCCTATCCAACTTGCACCCGGCAAAGTCGGAATCGGAGTAGCCAACTAAGGAACAAACACTACTGTTGTACCCCAAATTTTACCCCTTAGATGTCGTAACATCTTTTGCATGAGCATCATATGTCAATCATTGCATGACTAACCAATTTACCAGGTTTTGTTTGTTTGGCTTCATTTGTGAATAAGGGTTTATTTCAAGAGGCTTCAAGGGCCGATTAGTCAAGATTTTGGATAGATCTTCAACCAAGCAAGTTCTCATACTTGAGGGACATCTTTTCCTCAGTAGTCAAGTGCAACATGGCTTCATCACAAGTTCTTTGAGGCTCAGGTCTTGCAGGATCAAATCAAGGATTAAACAAGGTTATCAGGCCAAGGGTGTGTGCAGTATGGGTTGAATTTCAAATGGATGTTTGACCTAATCTTGGTCGAGGAAGTGGGTTGCTTCAGTGTCAAGTTATCAGGCTATGGAAAATGCAGTTGTCTTGTGGTTGAGGAGTCATCAGGGCCAGTTGAATTTCAATTAGGATTTTGGTGAAGTGGCATTGTTGTTAATATCCCAAGTCATATGTACCATTGGCTATTTGTGAGGACAAGTGTGGATTGAATTCGAATATTTGTGTTTGAAGAATAAAATCAGGATTTCATACAAGTTCAAATTGCATAACCAAGTCTTTCTTTTATTTCATCCAATTTTCAAATTCTCTCTTCATCTCATTCCAAGTTCAAAATCCTATTTTGAGCTCAATGCTTCAAGGTTCACTCATGATACAAAATCCAAGTTCATCCTACATTTCCAACTTTGATTCAAAATTCATTTTTTAAATCATAATTATTCCAAATTCAAACTCTATAACAAATCACAAATTTCATGAGAGAGTTTCAAATCCCATTAAAGTTTCGAATACATTTTCTAAGATTCAAGTACATGAAATTTGCAAGTCCCAAATCAATGTTCAAATTTCAGTTTCAATTTCATCCAATTTGTTTTCATTTCAATTTTCATTTTAAATTTCAATATATCATAATTTGTTCCAAGTTCAAATTCTCTCTAATTTAATCCATTTGCCTTGTTACTATTTCCATTTTTTTGAGCCCATCATTCCAAATCCATACACAAAGAAAAATATTACAAAAGTAATTCTTGTACACTACTCCAAAACCATCAGTACAAGTCATGCTCCCTCATGAGGAAAAATTCCAAAGGACCCTACTCCACACTGCGTCAAATGTACAGCTATCAGCAGCTACCACTTTCCAACCAGCATAACCATGTCACAACAACGACTTTACAAGCCACTGCTCATAATCTGCGAGCCGTACAACCTACACGCCACTGCTCCACGCAACAAGCCACGCTACACTCTACAAAACCTGCCCAAAATCCTACTGAAAAGTCTGCTTCCTACTACCTACATGATGCTTCCACACGCCAAGAGTCTGAGATTTTTTCCAAGCCTTGCTGTTTTTCAACCTCAACAGACCCTGTGTATAAAGGTGCCCAAGATCAACATAATAGGAGGGCGAAAACAGAAAGAAGGGTAAAAAAAACTAGAATTTCTTCATCGCACCTCTCCACCTTTCTCCTTCTGCAAGAGCCATAGAACCCCTCTCATACTTCAAACAACCTTTCACTGACACCATTGAACTTCAAACACACTCCCTCCGATCTACACGTCCCTCCGCTTCCTGTGTTAACCTTCAACAACACAACCCTCCCGTTTCTTTCTCTCTGTAACAAGAACCCCGTAAACCTTCCACGATTTCCTTAACCCACCTTCAACTCTAACGAATCCCAAATCCCCAGAACCTAAAATCACAAATCGAAACCGAAAGAAGGGGAGAGATGGATTGAACCTGAAATGAATTTTGATTTGAATCGAAAAGGCATAAACGAACAGGGACCTTGATAATGTTCTGCTATGGGTTTCGAAACGTGAACGCGATGATGAGGAATGAAAACTGAGCGTAGTATTTTTGTCGTTTTGGCTGTGACCTTGATGATTAGATCTGCACCGTGAAAAGGTTGAGCCGAGCAAGGAGAAAACACGTTCAATGTCGCTGATGATCGTTCCATCGTGGTTCTTCTTTAAATTTACTTTTTTTTTCTAATATTTGTTTCAGAGTGAGGTTTTATGTGATGGTGTTGTGACTAAGACATTATCCCTTTTTTTTTTTTAAACCAAATTTCGGACGGTGTTGACTATGGGTTCTTTTGGACCCTTGGCTGGATTTCCGTGTTATCCTAAGGTGGATGATGAGCCTTGGTAAGCCCAAAGGATACCATCATACATCCTCACTTATTTTCCTCGCCCCCTCCTCTCTTTTTTTAACCAATTTTCTTTTTAGTTAACTATTTTTTTTAACAAGTTTTTTGGGCCTTAATCTTTATTCTTTTTATGATTTGCACTAATTTTATTCAAGTTAATCCATTTCACTTAGTGGTTCATTATATTTTTTTTATTTGCGCCTATGACATAAAAAACTTCTTGATTTTGTTGATTTATTCAAGTCACAAATATCATGATTCATATGAGGCCATTTTTCAATTTATTTTTATTGGTCAATGAAAATCTAATAGAAATGTATTCGATTTATCGATCTAAATCCTTATTTAGATGAGACCGATTTTATTTTCATTTCGAGCCCATTTCTTTATTTTTGGGCCGATGATATTACAGAAATCACGACTTAGTCGATTTATCAAATTACTAAAAGTCGTGATATGTATGAGGCCACCTTCATTATTTTATCGGTCGATGAAAGTCGAATATCATAGATTATCAGTTTCTCGATTAAATCATGATTAAAACGAGACCGACTTTATTTCTACTTTATTCTGTATTTCTTATATCTTCATTTTCATTTTTGACCGATGAGGTCTTTCTATTCACGAACGTTGTTAGCGAAGCGACAAACCTTCATTATTTCAAATTTGTAGTGAGTGATCATTGAGATTTCTTTCTATACTTTGAGATCGTGATAGGTTACCTTCGACTAATCAACGAGAGTTTGTGACTCAAGACGAGGTCTCCACCTTTTCTTTTCGTGTGGCACGATTTCATCGGAGAATGATCTTCTATATCATTTCTCTATCGTGTCTTAACACAAAGATCAAATTATGCATCCTCCTATAGTATGGTCTTCCTCATAGACCATACTATGACGGATCAACACTACATTGGACCCGATTCATCGATCCAATAAATTAATCAACAATCACTAAATTTACTTTCAGTCAATATATATATATATATATATCTTGATTTATTCTTTATGTCGATTATTATCCTTGTTAATATTATCATTGTTCATATTTATATCTTGTGTATATTGTTCATTTTATTTGTTCATTTAAAATACACTAATAAATATCGAAACCCTAAAAAACTCAATTGACCGGACTGTAGTTACTATTGTGTTTTGGACTGAGGACTTAGATTTAGGACTTTTACCCTATGCTCTTGGAGTTGGTATTCTGATCTTCGGATCTTGCTTGGCTGGTCAGTGGCCCATCAGTGGGAAGTGTTTATGCACTATTCTGGTCAGATCTTTCTATCTCTTGCTCATTTACATTGATGCATTTTTTATGTCTGCATGTATATATGTTTGCCTGACATTGTTTTTTTAGCATGTTAACATGATACTATGTGGATACTATTAGTCTTTGATTTATTATCACTTGACTTTGATGTCACTGTATATACCATGTTCATATCTTGTTCATTCTATCTTGATCATATTCATGTTCATATCCTGTTCATATTATCTGGATTATATCTTTGTTCATATTCACACTATTTATATCATATTCATGATTGTTCACACTTGACCCTCCTTCCAAAGGAAAGATCTTTACTTTGACTCCTAAGTCACAAACCTTTCCCATTTCATCCTAGGCCTCATAAGAGTCGTTTCCCTCATAGTTTTGTAATAGGATGGAGTTATCATGAACTCCATGTGATTCTCACTATCATGAGAACTCACTTTACCTTTTACTCAGACTTACAGAGTTATCATGAACTCTGTGTGGTTCTCACTATCATGAGAATTCACTTCCTCCCTTCATAACGTAGACTTAGAGAGTTATCGTGGACTCTACGTGAGTTTATGCTCATTCCCTTTGGAACGTTGGCCATAGTCAATGTTTCCTTTTCTTTCACCCTTAGTTAGGTGAACTACGGTTGCTCTGATTCTTCAGTCAGATACGTAGGCACAAGATGCGACGTCTTGGCGAGCAAACTTAGTGTACATATCTTTAGGTCTTTAAGTTAGCATAGATATTCCTTAGCAAGCAAACATAACATAACACAAACTAAACAAGAGGTTCCTGTAGAGTACTACAGATACTTAGGGTGCTAATACCTTCCCTTTGTATAACTAACCCCCGAACCTTAGATCTTCCCCCTTTAGGGTTTTTAACGATCTTGAACCTTTCCTTTGGATAAATCAAAGTCGGTTGTAAAAGAAATATGATGCAAGTTAATCAATAGCTTGTTATCCGATTTTCACTGCAACAGAAATGGCGACTTCACTGGGGAAAAGATTCTTTTTGAGGGTTAAGCCCACCTTGTTTCGTTTATGTTATTTATGATTGCTTGCTATACTTGTACATATATCTGTATATATCTGTATACCTGTTTTGTTTGGATTTTCTGTGTGCAGGGTTCTACTATTGAGTGGTGAGATAAGTCCTAACCCGGACTTGAGAGCACATTTGTTTAGGAACCGTGGATATAGTCAAGGAAACTTTGAGGAAGTTGAATTCCAAAAGAGTTGACTTGATATTCCACACTCAGTTGAGGCCCTCTCGTGGTTGGTATATGTTGAACGAGCAATCGTGAAAGCGTTGCCACTTCGACCTTGGTGCCGGGGATACTGAGGACCATAGTTACCCTTACCCCCACTTGGCCTTTTTAGGATGTAGTGCGGTGACCATGAGGGAGTCTATTTCTGAAATGGTTGTCACGCGATACTACACTCAGACGAGATTCTCTTGAGAATATTGTTGATTACCAAGTTAATTGGGAAGTCGATAATATCCGAAAGATGGATTGTCGACTCTGGGAACTTTTTAGAACCCTGTTCTGCAGATGAAAACCTATAGTACACACCTTTTGGGACGGGTAGACCATGGCTCCATGCTCGTGATCTTCAAACTTAGGTCCTCTCTTGTTTGTGTGTGCATATCTGTTAGTATCTGTATATGTTTGTTTGTGCATATCTGTGAATACCAGTGTACATATGTTTGTGTTTGTGTGCTTTTGCGTGTGCATATATCTATGTTTTGTGTGCCCGTGTTTGTGCATTGCATACATCTCCTCGCATCCATTAATGATTTCAAAGAACTCATAATTTCTTTTCTTTGCGAAGATCCTTAGAGATCATGAATTTTAAAACAAAACTCTTAAGTTTCCAAAATGTTCGCAGCCTTTGAGTTCCTTGAAACCATTTGGCTTGCATTAGCATTGCATTCTCATTGCATGTCATCTGCATTGCATTTGCATTTCTCAGCCTTGAGTCTTGTCCGTCCTTTGTCTGTAACCCAGGCGGCTTCCTGAAGCCATCATTGGACTTGAAGTAGCTTTTGAAGTTGTCTTTTTCAGACTCATCCATTGTGACCACCATGCTGGGGCACAGAGGCATTCAGCTGAAGACTTAGGGTACTCAGAAGCCAGGTTCAGACTTTGTTTGACTCTGATATGTTCTCATTCACGCCTCAAGGCGTCCAAATCAGCAAACCTTCGCCTAATCAGGAAGGTTCATCAGACTCTGAGGTGGAAGAATTTTATGAGAGTATGTGTGAAGATGATTCTCAAGCAGATCTCGACAATCAACTCTGAAGATGACTATCTCAGCTTGGCAGATTAAGAAGGAAATTTCAATTCCCTAAAGCTGGCAATCATTTGGCTGTTTAGCATTTTTGTTGTATTTTCTTTGCATGTTTGAATTATATTTGCTTATAAGCATTGTTGTACTTTCAAATTGGCAAGATTAATGAAATGTTTGTGCATCTTTTGATTAAGTCCATTCGTTTCACTCATTTACTTTTGTGTTCATAAAGGCAAAAAAACAAAAAAACAGACAAATTTTTTTCCCATATCAATCCTTTTGTTCAAGCAAAGATTGGGGAGGAAGATGAAAATATTATCCATAATTGTTGTGGTATGCTTTCAATTAAACCTCGCCGATGATGTAAGGCATTGTTCAATCCCCAAACACTGGAGAAATAAGGAAGATAATCCCTCGTTAACCCTTCGAGCCTAGAAGTAGGAGTTTTTTTTCTTTATACAAAAAACCCTTAAAATCTCAACCTTGGGACAGGGTAGTTCTCAGTTTAACTTGGTTACGCATTCGAACGCAAGCGCTTCATGCAAGACACCAGTCAGCTCTCTCAAATCAAATGAGTTAGTGTTGTACAAGTTGTTCATCCAAGCAACAATAAGGAAGGATAGCTGAAAAATCCTTAATCAAAGGATGAGCCGAGTCCCTTTCAAGGCAAAAGCCAAGAAAGATAGGAAGCCCAGAACTTTGCCTTATACAAAAAGAACTTGTACAACAGCCAAAAAAGGAGTTTCAAAGCAACAATTAAACAAAAAGGAGGTCCTAACCGCAAACAAAGAGAGGTATCGTGACCTCAATCAAATCAAAAGAAGAGGTATCGTGACCTCAACCAGCAAAGACAAGGAGAAGTCTCAAAGTCTCAAAGATTAACCAAATTCTGCGAGGGAGTACTGACTATCCAAGGTGTCTAAATCATCATCAATGATCATCAGCTCGTTCCTAGTCTGTAGGAACCTGAATGTATAGCTTAAGTTAATTGAGCTTAGGATTGGAGTTCATCATGAAGATGGGGTGGGTACCAAACAAACTTTGAGCCTTTATCTTTGTTTCATAAAACCGTGAACCAAGCCATGTTACAACCCTTAAAAGACCAAATTGAGGTAAGGTTGTTTTGAAAGCATACTACAACAAGGTTGATTAACCTGACTCCTAATGATCTTTGCTAGTTGTGTGTGTTGATCACTTCATCTGTCATTCTGTAAATGACCAGATCCACTTTGTTTTTTTATTACTTAATCATTCCACTGTGCGTGTTTCATCAATAAAACTTGATTTCAAAAGCTTGCATGAGTTTTTGCACTGAAATTGCCAATTTTAAATGAACAATACTTGTTTGTGAAATGATTCAACATCAAAGGAATCCCGACAAATGCAGTTAGCTAGGGAATTTGATTTGATAAAGGAAGCTCAGTCAAGGGGCAACTAAGCGGAAGGTTCTACCGATCCATCATTTCAAGAATTGTTGAATCACGGGCAGAACTCTTCAAAGTTCGGAATATTGGGACAAGCCTTCTTGAGGTCATTTCATGACAAGTTTGGACTCCGATGACCCATCAACAGGGGCAAGTTTGTTCCCCAGTTGTTTCTACCACAGTTTAAAGGACTTTGTATTGCGAATACAATTGAACTAGGGCAGTTATGTCAAGACTCATGGATCTCTTCAAGAGTTTGAAGACATTGAAGCATCTGGCATTTTAATTCTTCTGTAAAATCCTCTTGGTGACTTATCATCACAAGACCAGTTAATCAGAAGCAGTCAAGTCGAGATTCGACAAACCTCTCAAAGGTCAACTAGTCTGGGACATCTTCTTCACAGATTAACCAAGCTGACAGGGGCAAGTTTATTCCCCAGTTGTCAACAACCAGACTAGATAATTAACTCAAGGATTTTGTTGTGCAGACGCTGTTAATCTAGGCTTTGTACAAGACACTCCGGGATGAGTATAAACTATCAGATAGCCTCCTCTTAGGCTTTGTATAATGATTTTTCCCCAAGTAGAATCCAGCCTCCTCTTAGGCTTTGTATAATGATTTTCCCTAGCGGAACCCAATCAATCTCTCAGCTTCAACCTGGGGTTTCGATCAAGACACATAACTAGTTCACGGGCTCTGTCGTGCAAAGCAGTCAATCAGGGGCAGTTATGTCGAGATTCGGTAAATCTCTCCAAGAGTTTGAAGATATTGAAACACCTTGTATGCCAATTCTTCTATAAAATCCTCTTGATGTATTCTTCTGACAGACCATGTACCCTGGGGCAGATGAGTTATGCAGAACTACTCAGATTTTATGGCGTCTCTGCCAGCTCCCAGTAAGTTGTCTCTTCAGCTAATCTTGGCACTTCCCAATGGATCTCTTCTCTCTAATGAAGAAATTAAACTCATGATGGTATTCCTAGTGAAGTCAAGATGCTATATCAAGTGGAGTACTCTTTCCCCCAGAGAAGGACATAACCTTGAAGTAAAGCTACTTCACCCCCAGTGATGGTCCAACCTTTTGAGTTTGGCTGGGTATCCTCGTCGAGATGTTTATTTCATCTCCAGTTTCGCTTCTTGTCTGTTTTGTCAGCATAAGCTTAATCATGGCATAAGCACTCATATGCATAGCATATTATCATTTTTGCTACATGTTTCTGGTGTTTACCTGTGTTGTTCACTTTGGCGTTTATCTCCCCAAGTGACTGGGTTTGTCTTTTCTCTCCAATAGAGGTGTCAGCCCTAGGCATAAAGTGCTCATTCCTTCTGAATTCCCCACAGAGTTTTATCCTCGTGGATGATGGTTACTTCAATTATCTTTTTCCACATTCAAATAAGATAAATCCCCAGTTGAGTTCATTCCTCAATTGGAGTCTTATTTGACCGTTTCTTTCTAGCTTGCTCCTAGACTGAACCTTGGTCCCTGGCAGGTGTGGTTTCTGAACCCACTTTCAAGTGCATTTATTTTGCATTGTGTCTCACAGGAAGAATCTTTTACAGATCCCCATTGAAGACATGTTTATTTTCTCCAACAGTGTTGTAATACCAATATCTTTTTGGAAGTTATGCCCAACGACAAATTTCAATCATCTTGAGAAGTTTGTTTTGCTATCATTACCTATACAACGATAAGTGGTCATCTATCTCACGAGAAGCTTATCCGTCTTTGATTTCACCTTCAATCAATCATTTTCCATCAACCCGTTTGACGTGATCCCTAGTTAAGGTGTTTTTTTTCCGTCAATCTTTTTGATAAAGTGTTCAAAAGTCCAGCTTATACTGGTACGCAGAGTTGTTTCTGCCTTTTCTGGTTTCTCTTGAAGATCCCGTTTGAACTCTTCATTATAAGAATCTCCAGGAAATCTGTTTATCCTTTTGTTTCACATTGATCCCCAAGTGGAGATCATGTCTTCTTCCTGTCTTCATACTCTTTGACAATGTGAGCCTTTATTTCACCAGTAAAGTGAAGACATTCCCGGTTTATCTTATACCTTTGGCTAAGCTAGACTTATGTCCGATCTTCACCTTTGAGTGTCAGATCTTGATTCTTTGTGCAGTATTCCCCAAGAAGTCTAACCTTAAGTCCAGTCATCGTTGGCACCTTTCCTGTTGTTTAAAACCGTTCCTGCTTGAATCGTGTCAAGCTTGAACCCAAAGTCCAATTATCGTTGGCACCGTCTTTGGTTTGAATCGAGTCACCTTAGGCTTTTAAGATCTTGTTCTTGTTTGAATCGTGTCAAACCTGAACCGAGTCCTTGTTCGAATTGTGTCGGACATTGTCTCTTGTTTTAAGATCTTGTTCTTGTTTGAATCGTGTCAAACTTGAACCGAGTCCTTGTTCGAATCGTGTCGAACATTGTCTCTTGTTTTAGGATCTTGTTCTTGTTTGAATCGTGTCAAACTTGAACCGGGTCCTTGTTTGAATCGTGTCGAACATTGTCTCTTGTCTTAAGATCCCGTTCCTGTTTGAATCGTGTCAAACTTGAACCCAAAGTCCAATTATCATTGGCACCGTCTTTGGTTTGAATTGAGTCACCTTAGGTTTTTAAGATCTTGTTCTTGTTTAAATCATGTCAAACCTGAACCGAGTCCTTGTTCGAATCGTGTCGGACATTGTCTCTTGTTTTAAGATCTTGTTCTTGTTTGAATCGTGTCAAACTTGAACCGAGTTCTTGTTCGAATCGTGTCGAACATTGTCTCTTGTTTTAGGATCTTGTTCTTGTTTGAATCGTGTCAAACTTGAACCGAGTCCTTGTTCGAATCGTGTCGAACATTGTCTCTTGTCTTAAGATCCCGTTCCTGTTTGAATCGTGTCAAACTTGAACCCAAAGTACAATTATCTTTGGCACCGTCTTTGGTTTGAATCGAGTCACCTTAGGCTTTTATTTCAGTTTGTTTCTGCTTGAATCGTGTCAAGCTTGAACCTAAAGTCCAGTCATCACTGGCATCCTCCATAAACGGAATTATATTTGTTATCTCAACCAGTTCTGGTACATTTTTGATTCATTAACCTCATTCACAGCCAAAAGGTCTAGTCACCTTTCATCATCTGACGCAGAGTTTACCTCTGTCTTTTCTAGCTTTTCTTGAAGATCCCGTTTGAACTCTTCAGTATAGGAAATCCCCAGAAAATCTTTGTAGGATGTCTATCCTTTTATTTCAAACTGATCCCCTGTGGTGATCATGTCTTCTTTCTGGTTTCATGCCCAGTAAGAATGTGTCTTTTCCCCAGTATCATCCGGTTACTTTTGAACCGCGTCGTCTACCTCCCTGGATCTTTCCCCAGTGGAGAACACCTCTTTGGTGTCCTATCTCCAGTAAGGACCTGTAGGGTTTCCCATCAGTTTTATTTTCTATCCCTAGTGTTTCCTCAGAGTCTCCCCAGTGAGTCTCTTTTGTTGGTTAGCCTGTATCCCCAGTGAGTTATCCTCGTGGATACTAACCTTCATCCTTCCCCAGTGATGCCCATCTGCGGTTGTTTGCTCTTTATCCTTTGGCGTCCTGTCATGTCAGCATCTGCATGTCTGTTGCTTGTCCTTAGCATCTGCATTCCATCTAAGGGCAAAATTTTCAGTTTGCTATATTTAAATACCTTTCACCTTGAGGTCCCGAGGATTTCCATTCCTCATACCATCCGGTAAAGCTATTTAAATAGGGGCAACTGTTGTACCCCAAATTTTACCCCTTAGATGTCGTAACATCTTTTACATGAGCATCATATGTCAATCATTGCATGACTAACCAATTTACCAGGTTTTGTTTGTTTGGCTTCATTTGTGAATAAGGGTTTATTTCAAGAGGCTTCAAGGGCCGATTAGTCAAGATTTTGGATAGATCTTCAACCAAGCAAGTTCTCATACTTGAGGGACATCTTTTCCTCAGTAGTCAAGTGCAACATGGCTTCATCACAAGTTCTTTGAGGCTCAGGTCTTGCAGGATCAAATCAAGGATTAAACAAGGTTATCAGGCCAAGGGTGTGTGCAGTATGGGTTGAATTTCAAATGGATGTTTGACCTAATCTTGGTCGAGGAAGTGGGTTGCTTCAGTGTCAAGTTATCAGGCTATGGAAACTGCAGTTGTCTTGTGGTTGAGGAGTCATCAGGGCCAGTTGAATTTCAATTAGGATTTTGGTGAAGTGGCATTGCTGTTAATATCCCAAGTCATATGTACCATTGGCTATTTGTGAGGACAAGTGTGGATTGAATTCGAATATTTGTGTTTGAAGACTAAAATTAGGATTTCATACAAGTTCAAATTGCATAACCAAGTCTTTCTTTTATTTCATCCAATTTTCAAATTCTCTCTTCATCTCATTCCAAGTTCCAAATCCTATTTTGAGCTCAATGCTTCAAGGTTCACTCATGATACAAAATCCAAGTTCATCCTACATTTCCAACTTTGATTCAAAATTCATTTTTTAAATCATAATTATTCCAAATTCAAACTCTATAACAAATCAAAAATTTCATGAGAGAGTTTCAAATCCCATTAAAGTTTCGAATACATTTTCTAAGATTCAAGTACATGACATTTGCAAGTCCCAAATCAATGTTCAAATTTCAGTTTCAATTTCATCCAATTTGTTTTCATTTCAATTTTCATTTTAAATTTCAATTCATCATAATTTGTTCCAAGTTCAAATTCTCTCTAATTTAATCCATTTGCCTTGTTACTATTTCCATTTTTTTGGAGCCCATCATTTCAAATCCATACACAAAGAAAAATATTACAAAAGTAATTCTTGTACACTACTCCAAAACCATCCGTACAAGTCATGCTCCCTCATGAGGAAAAATGCCAAAGGACCCTGCTCCACACTGCGTCAAATGTACAGCTATCAGCAGCTACCACTTTCTAGCCAGCATAACCATGTCACAACAACGACTTTACAAGCCACTGCTCACAATCTGCGAGCCGTACAACCTACACGCCACTACTCCACGCAACAAGCCACGCTACACTCTATAAAACCTGCCCAAAATCCTGCTGAAAAGTCTGCTTTCTACTACCTACATGATGCTTCCACACGCCAAGAGTCTGAGATTTTTTCCAAGTCTTGCTGTTTTTCAACCTCAACAGACCCTGTGTATAAAGGTGCCCAAGATCAACATAATAGGAGGGTGAAAACAGAAAGAAGGGTAAAAAAAACCAGAATTTCTTCATCGCACCTCTCCACCTTTCTCCTTCTGTAAGAGCCATAGAATCCCTCTCATACTTCAAACAACCTTTCACTGACACCATTGAACTTCAAACACACTCCCTCCGATCTATACGTCCCTCTGCTTCTTGTGTTAACCATCAACAACACAACCCTCCCGTTTCTTTCTCTCTGTAACAAGAACCCCGTAAACCTTCCACGATTTCCTCAACCCACCTTCAACTCTAATGAATCCCAAATCCCCAGAACCTAAAATCATAAATCGAAACCGAAAGAAGGGGAGAGATGGATTGAACCTGAAACGAATTTTGATTTGAATCAAAAAGTCATAAACGAACAGGGACCTTGATAATGTTCTGCTATGGGTTTCGAAACGTGAACGCGATGATGAGGAATGAAAATTGAGCGTAGTATTTTTGTCGTTTTGGATGTGACCTTGATGATTAGATATGCACCGTGAAAAGGTTGAGCCGAGCAAGGAGAAAACACGTTCAATGTCGCTGATGATCGTTCCATCGTGAGGTTTTATATGATGGTGTTGTGACTAAGACATTATCCCTTTTTTTTTGAAACCAAATTTCGGACGGTGTTGACTATGGGTTCTTTTGGACCCTTGGCTGGATTTCCGTGTTATCCTAAGGTGGATGATGGGCCTTGGTAAGCCCAAAGGATACCATCATACATCCTCACTTATTTTCCTCGCCCTCTCCTCTCTTTTTTTAACTAATTTTCTTTTTAGGTAACTATTTTTTTTAACAAGTTTTTTGGGCCTTAATCTTTATTCTTTTTATGATTTTCACTTATTTTATTCAATTAATCCATTTCACTTAGTGGTTCATTGCATTTCTTTTATTTGGGCCTATGACATAAAAAACTTCTTGATTTTGTTGATTTATTCAAGTCACAAATATCATGATTCATATGAGGCCATTTTTCAATTTATTTTTATTGGTCAATGAAAATCTAATAGAAATGTATTCGATTTATCGATCTAAATCCTTATTTAGATGAGATCGATTTTATTTTCATTTCGAGCCTATTTCTTTATTTTTGGGCCGATGATATTACAGAAATCACGACTTAGTCGATTTATCAAATTACTAAAAGTCGTGATATGTATGAGGCCACCTTCATTATTTTATCGGTCGATGAAAGTCGAATATCATAGATTATCGGTTTCTCGATTAAATCATGATTAAGACGAGACCGACTTTATTTCTACTTCATTCTGTATTTCTTATATCTTCATTTTCATTTTTGACCGATGAAGTCTTTCTATTCACGAACATTGTTAGCGAAGCGACGAACCTTCATTATTTCAAATTTGTAGTGAGTGATCATTGAGATTTCTTTCTATACTTTGAGATCGTGATAGGTTACCTTCGACTAATCAGCGAGAGTTTGTGACTCAAGACGAGGTCTCCACCTTTTCTTTTCGTGTGGCACTATTTCATCGGAGAATTATCTTCTATATCATTTCTCTATCGCGTCTTAACACAAAGATCAAATTGTGCATCCTCCTATAGTATGGTCTTCCTCATAGACCCTACTACGACGGATCAACACTACATTGGACCCGATTCATCGATCCAATAAATTAATCAACAATCACTAAATTTACTTTCAGCCAATATATATATCTTGATTTATTCTTTATGTCGATTATTATCCTTGTTAATATTATCATTGTTCATATTTATATCTTGTGTATATTGTTCATTTAAAATACACTAATAAATATCGAAACCCTAAAAAAATCAATTGACCGGACTGTGTTTACTATTGTGTTTTGGACTGAGGACTTAGATTTAGGACTTTTACCCTATGCTCTTGGAGTTGGTATTCTGGTCTTCGGATCTTGCTTGGCTGGTCAGTGGCCCATCAGTGGGAAGTGTTTATGCACTATTCTGGTCAGATCTTTCTATCTCTTGCTCATCTACATTGATGCATTTTTTATGTCTGCATGTATATATGTTTGCCTGACATTGTTTTTTAGCATGTTAACATGATACTATGTGGAAACTATCAGTCTTTGATTTATTATCACTTGACTTTGATGTCACTGTATATACCATGTTCATATCTTGTTCATTCTATCTTGATCATATTCATGTTCATATTATCTGGATTATATCTTTGTTCATATTCACACTGTTTATATCATATTCATGATTGTTCACACTTGACCCTCCTTCCAAAGGAAAGATCTTTACTTTAAATCCTAAGTCACAAACCTTTCCCATTTCATCCTTGGCCTCATAAGAGCCGTTTTCCTCATAGTTTAGTAATAGGATGGAGTTATCATGAACTCCGTGTTATTCTCACTATCATGAGAACTCACTTTACCTTTTACTCAGACTTACAGAGTTATCATGAACTCTGTGTGGTTCTCACTATCATGAGAATTCACTTCCTCCCTTCATAACATAGACTTAGAGAGTTATCGTGGACTCTACGTGAGCTTATGCTCATTCCCTTTGGAACGTTGGCCATAGTCAATGTTTCCTTTTCTTTCACCCTTAGTTAGGTGAACTACGGTTGCTCTGATTTTTCAGTCAGATACGTAGGCACAAGATGCGACGTCCTGGCAAGCAAACTTAATGTACATGTCTTTAGGTCTTTACCTTAGCATAGATATTCCTTAGCAAGCAAACGTAACATAACACAAACTAAACAAGAGGTTCCTGTAGAGTACTACAGATACTTAGGGTGCTAATACCTTCCCTTTGTATAACCAACCCCCGAACCTTAGATCTTCCCCCTTTAGGTTTTTTAACGATCTTGAACCTTTCCTTTGGATAAATCAAAGTCGGTTGTAAAAGAAATATGATGCAAGTTAATTAATAGCTTGTTATCCGATTTTCACCGCAACAACTACCTTTGGAATACCACAACCCATACTTTGGAGTACCAGAAAGGTATCGAAGTATGCGCTTAACTGCTCTAAGGTGGGATTCCTTGGGATGTGCCTGATACCTCGCACATATGCATACACTAAACATTATATCGGGATGTGATGCGGTAAGATAAAGAAGAGACCCTATCATACCTCGATACTTCTTTACCTCAATATCCTTACCCTTTTCGTCACGATCAAGATTAGCACTTGTAGGCATAGGAGTATCTATTGCTTTGCAGTTCAGCATATCAAAACGTTTTAGTAACTCAAGACAATATTTCGTTTGACTCACGAATGCTCCCTCTTCAAGTTGTTTGATTTGCAATCCGAGGAAATAGTTGAGCTCCGCCATCATGCTCATTTCAAACTCCCCCTGCATCAAACTAGAAAACTCCTTGACCAAGGTCATGTTAGTAGACCCAAATATGATATCGTCAACATAAATTTATACCAAAATTAAGTGTTTTCCTTGACGTTTAATAAAGAGGGTTGTGTCAACCTTTCCTCTTGAATACCCTTGATCTAGTAGAAATTTGCTTAGACGTTCATACCAAGCCCTAGGGGCTTGTTTAAGTCCGTACAAAGCTCTTTTAAGTTTATAGACATGATCAGGATATTCGTGGGATTCAAAACCTGGAGGTTGGGCTACATAAACCTCTTCATTTATGTATCCGTTAAGGAACGCACTTTTAACATCCATTTGGAATAATTTAAAGTTCTTTGTGCAAGCATAGGCAAGTAGAAGGCGTATGGCCTCGAGTCGGGCAACCGGCGCATAAGTTTCCTCATAGTCGATTCCTTCCTCTTGGTTATAGCCTTGCGCTACAAGCCTAGTTTTGTTACGCGTTATTACTCCATTTTCATCAAGTTTATTCCTAAACACCCATCGGGTGCCGATTACTCGATGATCTCGCGGAGGGGGGACAAGGTCCCAAACCTCATTTCTCCAGAATTGATTTAGTTCATCTTGCATTGATAGAAACCAATGCTCATCGAGTAACGCATCCTTAGCGTTTTTAGGTTCGACTTGGGAAACAAAAGCAGAGTAATAACAAAAGTTACTAAGTTTAGAGCGAGTAGTTACTCCCTTAGAGATATCACCAAGAATGTTGTCAATTGGATGGTCTTTTGAAGACTTCCAAGCTGGAGGAAGTTCATCTTTATCAGCATGATGATCATCCTCACTTTTCACTGGTTGGTGATCCTTTTACTCCTCAATACGCACTGCTTCAGGCTGATCAATTCCCTTATCAGTGTCCTTGGGTATGTCTTCAGTAGGTACACCTGCACCATGAAAAGAACTACCTTCTCCGACATTTCTCGGATAAGACTCGTCAAAATTAACATGAACCAACTATGCGTAACCTCTTATTATAAATTCTATATGCTTTACTTGACTGAGAGTATCCAAGAAAAATACCCTCGTCGGCCTTGGCATCAAATTTACCAAGAGACTCTTTCCCATTGTTTAACACAAAGCATTTGCAACTAAATACATGAAGGTGAGATATGTTTGGCTTACACCCTTTTAAAAGCTCATACGGTGTCTTGTTTAGAATAGGCCGGATGACAAGCCGTATTTATGGCGTCGACCCAAAAGTATTTTGGTAATCCACCATCATTGATCATAGTCCTTCCAAGTTCTTCCAAAACTTTATTTTTACGTTCCACTACCCCATTTTGTTGAGGGGTACGTGGTGCGTAAAAATTATGATCAATTCCGTTGGAATCACAAAATGCTTCAAATAAATGATTTTCAAACTCACCCCCATGGTCACTTCTAATTGACCCAATGTTTATGTTTAACTTGTTCTGAGATAACTTAGCAAATCGTTCAAAGGCCGAACTAGTATCACTCTTATTTGCTAAGAAAATTGTCCAGCAAAACCTAGAAAAATCATCGACTATAACAAGTCCATAATAGTTACCACCTAGACTTTTAACCCTAGATGGTCCAAAGAGGTCCATATGGAGGAGCTCAAGGGGTCTCATGGTTGAAACGATGTTTTTGGATTTGAATTAGATCCTTGTTTGCTTCCCCATTTGGCACGCATCACAAAGGTGATCTTTTGTGAATTTAATTTTAGGCAAACCGATGACTAGGTCCTTAGAGACAATTTTGTTAAGCAAATCAAAATTGATCTGAGCCAACCGTCTATGCCACAACCATGAATCTTCATTCATAGCGACTAGACACTTGTCTCCAATCAACGATACCTCATTTAAGTCTAGCATATAGACGTTGTTCACCCTCAAGCCCTTAAACACGTTCTTTTTGTCGCAATATTCAACTATGCAACAATCCTTTGAAAAAGATACTTTATAATTCTTGTCACATAGTTGACTAATGCTTAAAAGGTTGTGTCTAAGGCCTTCCACAAGCAGCACATCAGAGATAGTAGTAGATGAGGGGTTACCTACACTACCTTTGCCGAGAATCTGTCCCTTGTTGTTATCTCCGTAGGTGACAAACCCTTTTTTCTTTGCCACAAAGTCGATAAAAAGAGATATGTCTCCGGTCATGTGTCTTGAGCAGCCACTATCCAGAACCCATCTTCTTTTGGTGGTCTCAAGACTTTGTACCTACAAAAACAATCAAGGGAGAGTAAATACCCAATTCTCATTGAGTCCTTTAAGGTGAGTGAAACCAAAACCGCACTTGGGCAACCATTGGTAGATGCCTTTCGGAACAAGAAACCTTTTGAAGCGACATTTCTCAATAGTATGACCAGGCTTACAACAGTAAAGACAATTACGATTCATTTGGAATTTACTTTTGCTATCACTATCTCGAATCACATAAGTATAGTTTTGATATGGATTATTCATGCTCTCACGAAAATGTGATCGATCAATAGCAAACGTAACTTTTGGCTTAAGAGCCTTGTCCAATTTGGGCTTGAGAGTTCTCACCTATCGTTGCCAAATATGACAAGTGTCACAGCCCCAATTGAACCAAGAGGTAGGATCCTTTTCAACCTTGGCTTTTGATGTGTCCACTATACAGTTTTTGAGAGCTTCCAATTCCTTTTCGGAATCGGAAACCTTCTTCTCCAAATACGTGAAAATCCTTTTATTTGAGGCTAAGCGTTGAAATGCTTCCTTAGCCTCATAGTGTAACATGTCAAAAGCCTTTCTTAACTCTAAATGAGACATAGTATTAACATGATCATATTTAGAATGCTTTACCTCTTTTTCTTTGTTGTGGCATGCCATAAGACAAAAGTTAACGGATTCACTTTCGTCGCTTGAGGAGTCATCTTTCTCCGACTCACTATCGCTTTCCCAAGCGATGTATGCTCGTCGAGACTTGTTGGACTTTTTGTTTGAGCGACTCTTGTCATTATCCTTATCTTTGTCTTTCTTTAGAGATGGACAATCCGGCTTGTAGTGCCCGGATTTTCCACAGTTGTAGCACGTACCTTTTACCTTGCCATTTTTATTTCCTTCACTTCTAGATTGCTTCCTAAACTTGACTAGATTTCTATCCGAGTGTTGAATATCGTTCTTACGAACATATCTATTGTATCTCTTCACAAATAAGCCCATATCATCACGGATTCTTCATCTTTGTCATTGTTGGTTTCATCATCACTTAGCTCTTGATGTGTGGACTTTGAGCAAGAAACCTTAAGAGCTATCGACTTCTTCTCCGTATCTTTTGCCTTCTCTTTCTTGATACACTTTTCATGTTTATCCAAGCTAATGAGCACTTGCTCATGCTCATCAAGTTTCCCAAACAGTATCGTGAGGTCTAGTGTAGCAAGATTATTGGCCTCCTTGATAGCGGTGACCTTCGGTTGCCATTCCCTGTTAAGACACCTCAGAATTTTGTTAGCAGAAACCTCATTTGGAATTGGTTTACCAAGAACATGCAGTTTGTTGATGATGTGAGTGAATCGTTTTTGCATATCCGCAATGGTTTCCCCTTGCTTCATGTAAAACAAATCAAACTCTTACGTTAGTGTATTAAGACGAGCCAGCTTAACATCATTAGTGCCTTCGTGAGCTACTTGTAAAGCATCCCACATGGCTTTGGCCGTTTCACAATGGGAGACTCGATAATACTCGTCAACTCCCAAAGAGGAGATGATCATATTACGAGCCTTCCAATCATAACTGTACTTTTTCTCATCCTCCTCAGTCCATTGAGCTTCGGGTTTAGGAACGACAACGCCTTCCACGTTAGTCATAGTAATTTGCTTGGGACCATTTAAAATAACGTTCCAAACCTTCCGATCATTGGAATTAATATGAATGCGCATACAATCCTTCCAGTAGCTATAGTTTTCGCCTGTAAAAATAGGAACTCTATTATGAGCCCCTTTAGGTTCGTTCGCCATGATCCAAGAAGTTTTACCGAAGCACCAAAATTAACCGGAGCTCGTGATACCACTTGTTAGATGATGGCTATGGATCTAGAAGGGGGGTTGAATAGATCCCTTGAGTTTTACACGCAAATGTTTTACAAAATTAGTTTTTAAAAATTGTTTAAACGGAAGCTACCACTGGATAAAACGTCTACAACGAACCTTCTACCAAAAGGATCGGATATGCACGAATATATCACAGATGAGTATAGAAGAGAAAAATTCAGTTTTGAATATTACACTTAAGATACACAATCAACAAAATATCACTTGGTTGTTGTGTATTCCAATCCAACGAGGTAAAATGATAAGTAATTTAAAGACAACAAGTTCGAATTTTGCTTTGACACAAATTATCAAAGACCTAGTGTGCGAAAACACACTAAGTGCAGAATTTCAGTGAAGGGTAATGTACAGCTGCTCCAAGATACAATTCAAGGAATTGTATCAGTTTTAACAAAACAATTTATCAGCTTACAATTACTCTACAACAGAAATTTCGATGACTTGCGATTTCACAAATTCGAACGAACTGAATTGTAAAAGAGTTAAGGAAAGAGAGAATAAATGCGATTTGATTAGGCAGATCCCCAATCGTCCTCGCTTTGGGTACGTCTGCCCCCAACTCGACAAATGGAATTGATATATATATATATATATATATATATATATATATATATAATTGTTGCAAATTATTTATTACAAGAGAAACAATGAACATCCAAACCCTCGAACGTCTTCGATCGTTGATGCAGAATTTTCTCTTCCCTTGATTCAAGATGAATCAAGTGCTCCGAATATGGTTGATCCAATTACTGTCCCACGCTACTAAACCGAAAGAAACCACCGTTCTTCAGTTACCTTCACTCGGTCAATTGCGATCTACCAAGAATTCGAACCCAAACCTCCTTTCTACGATCCTTTGATTACAACTACTAAACCGAACAATTGCGCTAATTTTCGGTTACCTTCGCCCAGCCGAATCCCTGTAGAAAGAACAGTTTATGCAAAAACCCCCAAAATCTATCCGATTCTTGGAGGACAAAAGCAACTGGTTTTATTCAAGAAACACCTGCCAAACTCTCAACCCAGAAGATGAAGATTACACTTCCTAAATTCTGAACGTTCTCACTTCGATCAATGGGCGACACAAACAAAGATGATTATGTGTGATTGTTTGTTTACACAATGAAGAAGATGAAGATGAAGAAGATGAAGATGAAGAGATAACTGACATATATCTTTCACGTTTCTTGTTAGAATAAAAAGGATGACCAAAACTATTTATATGAAAAATATGACCAACAAAAAAATAACAGAAAAATAACAGAAAAGAAATTAAGTGAAAAAATGCAGAATTTGAGGTCATGCGTCGACCTCCAGCATTCATGCGTCGACGCATAAATGAAGAATTTGGTGTCCACATGTTTGTGCGCTTTCCCGCAAGTTTTGGAGGTTAGCACATAAAATTTGGAGGTTAGCGCATGAAGTGAAAATTTTCAGGAAATTCAATTTTTCTGAGCATTTTTACCAAACCAATATCAGAGACACATATTAGACACAACTAACACAATAGTGGACATTTATTTTTGGAGAGGACAAGATCCTATGTATCTAGACATATGAACGATAATGGTTAGACGCTATTGCCCGACACGTGAAGTGATACCACTCAAATTACAATCTAATATGTTTGTTGACATCATTAAAATAAGGTAGCTAGGAGAATATCCCTCACAGAACTATGTTATCAAACAAATATCTTAGGGATGAGAAAAAAAATTTGTTGAAGCAGAACTTCCACAGTTGTATGCGGACTTGATTACACCTGAAGAATGGGGCACTTTTGTAGCCAAACGAAAAACCGAAAAATTCAATGTAATGTTAATTTGTCATGTCTATTAATTGTATTATATACTTGTTGCATTAGTTTATTTTGATATGACTTAAACTTGTTTATCCATGAATTGAGTGCCATTAATCGCAAAAGAGCATCAAAACCCGCGTATCCATACAGAAAAGGGCGTTTGGGATATGCACGCTTACAGCAAAAAATGGTAAGTATATATAAATGCTATGATTTTATTAATTGTCTTGTTGTGTTATAATTGATGATCTTATTATTTATCTCAATGTGTAGTTAGAAGAGACGAAAAGTGAAGAAATATCACTTCCGGAACATGTTTTGTGGAAGGAAGCTCGTGTGGGCAAGGATGGAGTTGTTAGGGAAGATGTTCAGCATGTTTATGACGAATGTGTAAGTATAACATTATGTCCTTAAGTTAATCGAAATTTTATTAAAATATAATTAATTTTTAATCCCCACTAATAATTTTCGATATGTCAATGAATTTCAGGAGACTCTATCTAAATCCTTAACCACAGGTGAGGAGGGTTGTAGGAGCATACTTAGTCGAGTATTAATGTTCCTGAGTATTCCGGTCGGGTGAGGGGTAAAGGATTTGGTGTGACTCCATCTTCCTTGTATAAGCATCCAAAGAGAAAAAATCCTAGCAATCAAGAAGTGATGCAATCGTTGGAGGAATTAAAAGCGCAAGTCCGTGAATTACAAAAGGATAAAGAGAGATATGAGGCGGAAAAGCGCGGTTCAGAGTTGAAAGATACTAGTGACAAAGCTAGTATCAATTGTCAAAAGAAAATTCCCGAGGTAATTATATATGTTATTATGAAATTTAATTAGCCCATTCATTTTAATTGACATATATACACATTAACAGTAACATATTTATTATTGGTTTAGGGCATTTCATCTTGTCAGCTGTATTTATCGTCACCGACTTATCGCATAGTTGGCAAGGGAAAAGTGCATAACACTTTGGGAGATTTACTTCACCATAAACTGCTACCTGATGGATATCTGAAAGTATCGGTTGATATTGCATTAGAGCTGGATGCGTTGCTACCGATACCTGACGTTGTTTCAGAGACAACATTGTTGCGGGATGCAATAGGATCGTTTGTTGCATGGCCGTCAGACCTCATTTTCATAGATGATGAGGTATGTTGAAAACCATTATGAATATTTTAGTATTCAAATGTCAATTCTGAACCATTATGAAAATCATTCTGAACCATTACGTACATTTTTTTTACATGGTAATGTTAGACTCCTACAAAACCCGCATCTAAGGATAAAGGGATTTTGCCGCACAACGAGTCTGTTGCATCACAAAAAGAGGTACATTGAAAGTGTTATTCTATGATCCGAATTCAAAAGCTTCATGATTTTCTACTTTACCTAACTTATATGATTTTTAGGTTCCTGCTCAAGTTTCACAACAAGCCAGCAAGAAAAGAGCTCTTACAAAGATCGGGCAGGCAAAAAGAGCTCTTACACCTCGCTTTCGGATGTGTCTTGAAACACTTATGGCAACATCAGATTTGATGGATGGTGCTATTCTTCAAATAGACATGGACGAAGGTGTTTTTGGTTTTCCTCATTCCGAAACAATTGCAAAAGAGAACATGGAACAGATTTTTCGGCATCTTGAATTAGGCATCGGTGTTATGCATTCATACATCTGGTACTCCGATCAATCTATTATTTAATTAGTTCAACAATTTATTTACACATTTCAATGAAAATAGTCTAATGTTTATTATGTTTTTATTTAAGGCGCTTGTATGACAAATTGATGCGCGAGAATCAATTGTCAAACATATTCTATTTCTTGTCTTGTGCCCGTGTCAATGCACCGGCAATTGCTATTGATCTAAATTCAGTAAGAGATCACTTGCTCGAGAAATTTATGGCCAGCATTACAGAAAGTTTGTATCTTTTACCGTATAATACTGGAAACATGTAAGATTTTCATTCTAATTTCATTCTAATCTTTGTATCTTTTGCGTAGAAATTATCCATTTAAACTTTTGTTATATTTTACAGTGGACACTGGTTATTGGTTGCTATTAATCCTACAAGAGAATTGGTGTATTATCTGAATTCATTAGATCATGATTGGACAACATATCAGAATATGAAGGATTTGGTTGATACGTAAGTGAGATTGTTCTAAATATTCGTGTGTATTTGTATATTTAATTATTTCTGTGAGATTGTTCTAAATTTACGTTTTTCTTTTATAGAACAATACTAGTATACCGAGCACAAAGAGAAGCTTGAGTATCACGGTCTAAAGCAAACAACATTACATGGATCAAAGTGGAGGTATATTAATTTTCACAATGTTGCTTATAATAGTGATGCTACTTGATAACACAAGACAACTATATATTAATTCTTATTTGTTTTTCTATGTGTAGTGTCCTCGTCAGCGTAATGGTATAGACTGCGGTTATTTCGTTTTGAGGTTTATGAGAGAAATCCTTCATTTGGATCGATTAGAGATTCCCATCACGGTATGGATTTATAACTTAGGATTTATTTTAATACTTATCGGATATTTCATATAATTTATTATTTTAAACTAAATCATGCATATTGTGTTTTGTTATGTAGTACTTTGATGAATACACATGTGCTCATTACACGAAAGATAAATTGGAAGAAATCAAGGAGGAATTGTGTGAATACCTTATTGAGAAAAGAATCATATAAGGTATGGAAGTTGGTGTGTAGTTATGGAGTGTAATTGTATAGTTTTGGAAGTTGTTGTATATTAGGAGATCTTTAGAAGTTAAAGGATTAGAATGGTTTAATTATGTGAATGGTTTATGGATTAGAATAGTTTAATTATGTGAATGGTTTATGGATTAGAATGGTTTAGTTATGGAAATGGTTTATGTGAATGGTTTATGGATTAGAATGGTTTAATTATTATGTGAATGGTTTATGGATTAGAATGGTTTAATTATGGAAATGGTTAATGGAAATGGCCTAAAATGTGAATCATGGATTAGAATGGTTTATGTGATTTATAAGGATTAGAAATGGTTAATGGAAATGGCTTAAAATGTGAAGGAAAATATACAGGTTTCTACAGGTTTCTGCATAAAAAAAGAAGGAAAATGTGATTTTAAAAAAAAATCATTAAAAAAAACGTGAAGAAAAGAAAGCGCTGCCTATAGTGAAAATAAAAAATAAAAAAGGAAGCGCTTTCAATTAAAGGCGCTGCCTTAAAGTGAAAAAAAAAATTAGACAACGCTTTCAAAAACGCTGTCTAAAGGGGGAAAATAGAAAGCGTTTTTCCTAAGAAAGCGCTGCCTAAAGGTGAAAATAAAAAATAAATTAGTCAGCGCTTTCAAAAGCGCTGTCTAAAGGGGGACAATAGAAAGCGCTTTTTCTTGAGAAAGCGCTGCCTAAAGATGACAATAGAAAGCATAAAAGGATAGAAAAAGCGCCGCTAAAGGCCCACTTTAGAAAGCGCTTTTTCAGTTAAAAGCGCTGCTAAAGACCTACTTTAGAAAGCGCTTTTAAAGGTAAAACACTGCCTAAAGTAGGCCTTTAGCAGCGCTTTCTCATAAAAGAAAGCGCTATCTTTACCTACGACATCGCCACCTTAGGCAGCGCTTTTAAGGGCTGTTAAAGGCCAAAAAAGCGCTGTCTTTCCCTTTCTTTGGCGTAGTGTTCCCCGTAGTTTTCCCAAATGATATCAGAGATTTACTGCCGAAGCGCGAGGTTGAGTTTGCCATATACTTAGTACCTGGTACTAGTCCCGTGTCGATGGTGCTGTATATGATGTCTGTATGTGAAAGAGTTACTTGAGAATAAGTTTGTTCGAATGAGTGTTTCGTCCTGGGGAGCACCAATGTTGTTAGTCAAGAAGAAAAATGGTAGTATAAGGTTGTGTGTTGATTATTGACAACTGAATAAGGTGACAATCAAGAACATATATCCACTTTCGAGAATTGACGATCTGATGGATCAGTTTATTGGTTGGTGTGTGTGTGTATTCAATAAGATCGATTTGCATTCGGGTTATCATTAGATTCGTGTGAAACCAGAACATATTCCAAAGACCGAGTTCAGAACGAGGTATGGTCACTACGAGTATTGAGTGATATCGTTTGGAGTATCTAATACGTCTGAAGTGTTCATGAAGTACATGAATAAAATATTACATCCATACATAGATCAATTTGTGGTTGTGTTCATCGATGACATTCTGATATATTCTAAGTCTGATGAAGAGCATATGGAACATCTGAGAGTTGTACTGTAGACCTTAAAAGAGAAGAAATTGTATGCAAAATTATCAAAGTGTGAAATCTATTTACGAGAGGTGACTTTTCTCGGGCATGTGATTTCTAGTGGTGGTATTGCTATCTGTCGAAGATAGATGATGTGTTGCAGTGAGAGACTCTAAAGTCTGTTATGAAGATCAAAAGTTTTCTTGGTTTGACTGGTTACTATATGAGGTTTATTGAAGGCTTTTCGACATTAGCATTGCCTTTAACTCGGTTGACTCGAAATGGTCAAGCTTATGTTTGGGATGTGCATTGTGAAGAAAGTTTTCAAGAACTCAAGAAAAAGTTGACGTCTGCTCCAGTTTTAATTTTTTCAAATCCAAGTGAATCCTTTGTTGTGTATTGTGATGCTTCGAAGATGGGTCTAGGTTAGGGGTGTTAGCGATGCGGTTTGGGCGGTTTTGACACTAAAAATCACCCGAACCAAAAGAGTAAAAAGCATACAGTTTGGTTTGGTTCGGTTGACTTTTTAAAAAAATCCGAATCAAACCAAACCAAACCAATGCGGTTTGGGTTGGTTCGGTTTTTTACAAGATTTTTATTGAGTCATGTATACATATATAGAGAACAACATAACTTTGTGTTTAGGCATTCATACATTACAAAATAACAACAAAACTCAACATATTTAGACAAAAACTTCTTATTCGATATACAAAAATCAGTTTAAACAAAAGTGGAAAAAAACTATAGCATAAAATAATATCAAAAATATTATAATAAAATAGAAAAAATAGAGGAGAATGAGATTAGAGAAGATGAAAAAGAAAAAACATAAGAGATATGTGATTAGAGAAGAAAGGTACGATAAAAACATAATAAGAAGAGAAAATAGTAACGTAAAAATGAGAACATGAAAAAGAAAGAACATGTGAGACGAGAGATTAGTGTAGAAGAGGTGAGACGTAGATGACAAAGAAGATGAGAAGAATGCGTGTTGTGTAAAACGATATCTTTAAGAAAAGTATAAAACGGTTTCTTGATGATCAAGAACCAAACAAGGGTTAACGGAAAACCAAGAAAGAAAATATAAGAAGAAGAAGAAGAAGGAACAACAAGGATTGGGCAAATATAAATTCTATTTACTATTCACTTTCTCATTAAAGTCACAAATGATTAAAAGTGAATATCACAATTTGCCACACTCAACAAAATGAGTGTACTAGCCTATTTATAGACTAACTAGGTAACTTGCAGCCCAAGAAACCTAAACAATTGGATCCTTAACACAAGGCCCAATTCGACAGTACATATTAGAACAGACTTCGACTACAATATGTAACAATCAGGCATCAGCATGTGAACAAGCTTCGACTGCATGTTTGCCTCCTGTCGAAAAACACATGAAAGGCCTCCTTCGACACAGCATGAGTTCGAACCAACTCTCACAATGCGCAATACTACTAGGAGAGGTTTGAGAAGGTTGAAATTGAAAAGCTAAGTGTGAGTAAGAGAAAATATATCTTAATTGTAAGGCTAAGGCACAATGAGTTTGAGTTTTGAGTTAGATATGTGATAAGTGAATTTTGGGTTGTAACATAATGCGGTTTGGTTAAGTTTAGTTCAGTTGGCAAAATATAAACCGCAAACCAAACTGAACCATGCAGTTGTGTTAAAAGATGACCCGAACAAATCCGAACCAAATACGGTTTTTTGCGGTTTCAGTTTGGTTTGGTTTGCGGTTTTCTATTGGGTTGGTTCAATTTTAAACACCCCTAGTCTAGGTGGTGTGTTGATGTTGAATAGTCAGGTTGTGGCATATGCTTCTAGACAATTGAAAGTTCATGAGAGGAATTATCCTACACACGATCTAGAGTTGGCAGTCGTGGTGTTTGTGTTAAAGATTTGAAGACATTATCTGTTTGGTTCCAGATTTGAAGTGACACAAGAGTTTGAAGTACCTATTCGATCAGAATGAGTTGAATATGAAACAGAGGAGATGACTCGAGTTTCTGAAGGATTATGATTTTGGCTTGAGTTACCATCCTGGTAAAGCCAATGTTGTGGCTGATGTGTTGAGTTGGAAGTCGTTGCATATGTCGATGTTGAATGTTCGAGAGTTTGAATTGATTGATCAATTCAGAGATATGAGTTTTGTGTGTGAAGAGACTCCTAACAGTGTGAAGTTGGGCATGCTGAAGCCGACCAATGGTATCCATGAAGGTATTAGATAGGGTCAGAAGATCAATTTGGGATTGGATGGCCGACTAGTGTTAATTAATCAAGGTAAAAAAGGTGATTTCAGAATCGACGAGAATTGTGTGATGAGATTCAGAGACATGGTTTATGTACCTAAGGTGTCGAAACTTAAGAAGAGTATTCTCGAGGCAGGTTATAGAAGTAGTTTGAGTATTCATCTCGGCACCACTAAGATGTATCAAGACTTGTAGAAAATGTTTTAGTGGTTAGGAATGAAGAAGGAAGTAGTGGAGTTTGTCTATGCTTGTTTGACTTGTCAGAAGTTGTTGGTAGGATGCAACCGTTGAGTATTCTTAAGTGGAAATGTGATAGCATTTCCATGGATTTTATGACGAGTTTTCCGAAGGCAACGAAAGGATGTGATTCCATTTGGGTTGTTGTCGATAGACTGACTAAATCAGCTCATTTTATTCTGATTAAGATAAGTTATCCTTTGCCGAAGTTGGTAGAGTTTTATATTGAGTAGGTTGGTTAGCCTGCATGGTATTCCGTCAAGAATTGTTTATGATAGAGATCCAAGACAATGAAAGCATGGTATTCCGTCGAGCATTGATATTGCATGTTGAATTATCTAAAGTCAAAATTAGAATTTTGAACTTTGAGTCTGTCGTTCTTCATCAGTGTAAAAGCAAAGCGTTTTACATCTTAAAGATATCCCTTTTACATCTTAAAGATGCAGTAAGCGTTTTTCACATAAGTTTTGGCAGTTCCGCCATAACCATTAAAAAAAAAACTTCCCCTTGTTGATATCGTAAAACATGATTCATAACTTGCATTGAGATGAATCGATAATTATACCTTGTAAAGACTCATATAATACATGAAATTCTTTATTAAAATTGTTTCTGTCATACTTATTTTCATCATAAATAAGCTTGATACTACGCTGTTTCAAAACACATCCTTTCGAATATTGTATAGATCGAAAATTTGTAAGAGATCTTCTGTTAGCTCGTAAGAAGTTCTCGATGTTTAATACTAATTGTTTTGCTTATAAAAAATGGCTTAATTAGTCCCGAAGTCCTTTAACTTAATTTCAGATTTCACTTTAGTCCCTTATTTAATAAACGTTACATTTTAGTCCCTTAAAAATCATTATGTTAGCCATATTAATCCTTTCGGTTAAATATTGAGAAAAAACGTTAAATTTGGATGATGTGGCATGACAGAATGACAAAAATCAAATAATGAATCAGCAATTTTATTAAGGGACTAAATTGAAACCTTATAATTAGTTAAGGGACCAGACTTTGACAATAATCAAATTGTTATTAAAATCACCAGAATAAAATTTCATAACATTTTATCAGACCATAATATGTTATTTATCATATCAGAATTTTATATTGAACATAATCTTGAATTTAATAACATTAAATTAGAATTTTGTTACATTCTTTGATTCAAACTAAAGGTACTAAACTGAAATGACATTAAACATATTCTAAAATGACATAAGATATACACAAACACAACTACAAAATATTTAAACAAGCATTATTATAAATTTTGACAGAGTTGCATTCACTTCTTTGGACACTTGGTAAAGCTCTCCTCTCCGAAATTGAACATAGTCTATTACGGCATCTTCAAATCTTGTTCTTTCAAAAATTAAGACCAAGAATGTCATGGCCAACTTTTCCACCATCTTTTACTTTATTATCACACCTACAAAAGAAAAATAGTTCAGGTGACAGCAATTGTAATTATAAGTTCCAACCATTTTCTCATCATATATTTTTGAAAATATGTTATGATTCTCCCAAATTTTAAATGAGAAATTGAAATAATAATGATAGGTGTGATAGTCATATAATTGAAATTTTCTCTACTTCCTGTCTAATGATTTGTCTCAGTTCACCTGCACAGGATAGCTAACAAGCAGTTAATAATCATGATAGGGACTAAAGAAAAAAATTGAAATAAGCTAATAAACAGATAAATCTCCCATAAGTTGTATGAATCCAAATAAGTTAATAAGCTAATAAACATCTAATATACAGGATAGTCAAAGTTGTATGAATTAATTCATCAAATAATTATTAATTAATTAATTATCTTGTTAAAATAAAACTTGATATAGGAGTAGTTTTTAACATGATATATGAGCCCTGTATAAAAGTTGTATGAAAATTGAATGGATATAAATAGTTTGAAACCTATAAATCATAACATGATATACCTATAAGTTTGAAACCTATTAATATTATTATTATTTCAGGTATCCAAAAAAACAAACTACAAGAGTAAGAAAAAGAATTAAAGTCAATAGCACTAAACAGTAAAAGAGATGAAATGCAATTGATTTGTGAAACAAAAAGTGGAAATAACAATAACTTTAAAATGTGAAAGTTGAAATCAAAATTCATCGATTAAATGCAATTAGAAGCGTAATGTGTCATAATACAAAGCTAGATTTTACTATGGTAACTAGTTTGGTTTAGGAAGAATACCGAACAAAAACGAACCGGAATCACAATCTGTCCTCGATCTTTCTTACATTCCATGATCTGCACAAGAAGAAGATTTATTCCATCACTAGCAGAAGAAATCCTTGATTTGTCATCATTAGCAGAAGATTTATTTCAGATTTATAAGACCCTTTTGCTAGATCTCAAAAAAAACCCATAAAACAGAAAAATTTGAAATCTAAACAATATCTTTGATTTGAGCTTCTTGCAAAATTTCAAATTTACAAGGAATTTGTTTTTGTCATGATGCAAAATTTCAAATTTGGGGGGTTTAAGGATGAGAAAGAAATAGGCAGAAGAGAAAGGGGTGACTGTTAGGGTTTAGATAAGAGAGAAGAAGATTGTTTTATAATAAAAATCAAATGTAGATAAATAATATTTAATAAATTAAAATAATTCCATGTCACTATAAGTAGTATTACCTGGATTGCTACGTCGCCCAAGTTAACAGTTTTTAACAAAACTAGTAAGAAATCTGTGCTATCGCATGGGTCCTGTCTGGATTTACATAGCATGTCTACCAAACCATCATTTGTAAAGTTTGAATTCATTCTTCAATTGATTAACATTGACATAGTTACAAATATATGCTAATAATATGCACTAACTTATAAGCATTGATTTGTACTCACAATAAATCGTACAACCAATTCTCTAACTTCAAAAGATGGACATTAAAATGAACAGTCTACAACATAACCTCTCATAGATACGTTTACATCTACTCGTGAATCCAGATGAGTTAACAAAACTTAGTTGAATCCAGATGAGTTAATTTTAAAACAACAGATTTGAATAAAATCATTTTTCCAATTCAAATAACATTACTTTTTAGATATTAACCAATTTTTCCAAACCTAAAATTTATAACAGCTTCCCGTCAAATATCAGTTTTAAATCATTCTTATTATATCATATTTACAATTTTTACAAACCTACAATATATGACAGCTCCCCGTCAAATTTCAGTTATAAATGAATATCTACACTCCATGGTATTTTGAAATTTCGGTTCTGAATGTCTACCAAACCATCATTTGTAAAGTTTGAATTCATTCTTCAATTGGTTAACATTGACATAGTTACAAATATAAACTAATAATATGCACCAACTTTTAACTGCAGCAAGAGAAATGTTTAAAAGATGGACATTAAAATGAACAGTCTACAACATAGTCTCTCATAGATACGTTTACATCTACCCATGAATCCAGATGAGTTAACAAAACTAAGTTGAATGCAGATGAGTTAATTTTAAAACTACAAATTTGAATAAAATCAATTTTCCAATTCAAATAACATTACTTTTTATATTACTCAATTTTTCTAAACCTAAAATTTATAACAACCTCCCATCAAATATTAGTTTTAAATCCTTTTTATTATATCATATTTACAATTTTTACAAACCTACAATATATATGACAACTCCCCGTCAAATTTCACTTCTAAATGAATATCTACACTCCATAGTATTTTGAAAATAAAAGTAAATTGATACGTTTATAAAAATATTTGAAACTTTTTACCGTTTATAAAAATAATTGTATCAATAGTTGAATTTTTCCCGTTTATAAAAATATTTGTAATTTATTCTCGTTTATAAAAATATTTGCAATTTATTCCCGTTTATAAAAATTATCGTAACTTATTTTCGTTTATAAAAACAATTATATCAATATGTATACTTTTTCCCGTTTATAAGTGCATTGAACCCGTGTGACAATTTATAAAAATATTTTAACTTATTCCCGTTTATAAGTGCATTGAACCCGTGTGACAATTCTGTTTTGCAGTAACCAAGTAACAATTCGAGTTTTCTATATTCCAAAAACCAAGCTGTCATGTTAAATTTTAGGGTTAATTATACGAAACCCCCTGCCAATAGGGCGAGATTTGATTTTGCCCCCCTCAAGTTTTTTTTTATGGACGCCCCCTCATAAAACAAAACCCAGCCTTTTACCACACCCCTTCCTTTGTGGTTTTGTCTATGTGAAATCATCTTCATTCACGATTCATCGTCAACAAATCCTAGGGTTTTTCTTCCCCTTCCTCCATTCGTGATTCATTTACATCATCCCCTTCCCCTCTGGCCATTCTTCGTTCGTTATGTTTTTGTCCCATCAATTAGAAGCATGAGCATGTCTTTTGGAAGCAGCGATAATTCAGTTTCATTTCTAGGTTTATCCAGGTGTGGTTGTGATAGAGCAATGAAGATGTGGGTCTCCAACACAAGTAAAAATCGCAATAGAAAGTTCTGGAAATGCCGCAATGCTGGGGTAAGTATCTTTCTGGATTAATTGGCAAAATGTGAATTCAAGGTTTGATTTTTAGCAATGTTAACAGTTGTGTAATTCCAATTTTGTAGACTGGGAATGTCTGTGAATTATTCTTATGGGATGATGAAATTGGAGACTCAAGAAGCGTTTTTGGCACAATTTGTAAGAAGTGTGAGATCCTACAAGCAAATTTTGATACATTAACAAAGAAATTGGAGAAGTCGAAGATGAAGCTTGAAGCACAAAAAAGTATTAATATGAAGCTCAAGATAGCAATTGTGTTGTTTTGTTTGATTATTGCTCTTTTGGTTAACTTTGTGTAAAACAATATGGTTCTGTAACTTAATGTAAACCAGTTGTTAGCATTTAGCAGTAAGCATTATGTTTCTGTAACTTTATGTAATTTGTTATCAATGGAATGGAAAGATTTATGGTGTAAGTTGTTAACAGCCTGTTTATTTTCTGGTGTAAGAAGAATGATGTTTAAGAGCCTGTTTATTTTATGGTGTAATATGAATGATGTTTAAGTTGTGTCAAACATTACAAAAGTGATATGTATGTTGCAGTAAAACAACAATTATGTGTAACAAAATTTGGTAACATTTGCATAACAAAATTTGCTGTTAAACATTACAAAGTCTGCTGTCAAACATCAATACTATGTTGTCTTACATCACAAAAGAAACTAGCACCAAAAGTGTGCATAATTAAAACATTATAAAAGAAAGTAGCACCAAAAGTGTGCATAAGTCAGACATTACAAATGTTACCAAGCTGTCATAAACATTACAAATGTTGTGCAATCAGAAAACATTATAGATCATAAATTGATTTTTTCTTTGGAGCCTTCTTAGGAGTACTTTTTGAACCCTTTTTTAGAGTGGTCTTTGGAGCCTTTTTTGAAGTAGTCTTTGGAGCCTTCCTTGTAGCTTGTGAGGCATTACTTTCTCCTTCTTTATTCAAGTACAGAGGTTGGTTTGGGTCAGAACCATGACCTGTGAAATGTTTTGGTTTTTTAAACCAATTCTCCTTAATTCTCTCGCTTGATCTATTTCTCAATGGTTTGAATTCTTGTTTGACCTTAGCCTTGCCTTTATCTTTGGTACATGTTGATCTGATACTTGTTGTTGTTTGTACACTTGAATTAATGTCAGGTAGGCTTGAAATCATATCATCAGTGATGTCCCCAAACAATGAAGCCTCACTTTGTGTAGCACCAGCTGTGACAGTTGTACCAGATGTTTCATTTGGTTATGTAGCACCAGCTGTGACAGTTGCACCAGATGTTTCATTTGGATCAGTTGTACCAGCTGTGACAGTTGCACCAGATGTTTCATTTGGATCAGTTGTACCAGCTGTGACATTTGCACTAGTTGTGGCACTTGCACTAGTGTTTCTTTTCCGCACATAACAAAGGAGTCAAATTAACAACCATTGAACATATAACAATACATCAAATCCATTCACACATAACAAACTAGTCACATACCTTTCTTTTCAAGGCATTTGGATCTTGCCTTTTGCTTTTGCATGACTTCACATTATGTCCAAACTTGTCACACTTAGTGCATCTGTAAGATACACTAGGCAGCCTCCTTCTAGCACATTCCTTACCAGTCTCCCTAATCTTTAATTTTCTTGGTCTACCAGGGCCCTTTTTGTAGTTAGGAGGTAGGAGCTCTTCACTCTCAACCTCAGGCCACATGTCCAAATTTCTTCTTAAAATTTGCATACAAATGTCTCAAGCATAGCCTATGCTCAATTCTAGCATCCATTTCTTCACATACTGCAACCAAACCCTAAAATAATGATAAGGATTAGTTAAATAGTGGGACATCAAACAAAATAGCAATTTAAAGGACTTTTATATGTATTACCTTTTGCTGATCTAAAATAAAAACATATCTATTATCTCTTCCAACATCTTCCATTAAAAGTTGTATACATCACCTCCATGATTCCTTTGTTTCTGTTTCCACAACACCAAAGGCCAGTGGGAAGTACTGGTCATTGGGGTCCCTACCCACAACTATTAAGAGTTGGCCTCCATATTTAGTCTTCAAGTGACACCCATCAACCCCAATGAAGGGTCTACAACCATTGATGAACCCTTTTTTACATCCATCAAAGCAGAAGTAAAAAGAACCAAATCTTGGTTGAATGGAAGGTGATGGTTTGTCAATGTTGATCTTAACTGTATTTCCAGCATCCACCCTATGCAACTCAGTAGCATATCTCCACAGATTGGCATATTGTTTGTCTGCATCTCCCTCTATGATTTTTCTTGCAATAAGCTTAGCTTTCCATGCCCTAGCTACAATTATACCCACTGAATAGTTTTGCCTTATATCTTGAATAACATCACAGATCCTTACTCTTTCAGAAGTTTGCATTTTCTTTACAACATACTTAGCCACGCACATTGAATTTCCAGATCTATTATCCAAAACTCTAGCGCATGTGTGGGTGTCCTTTATAGTCTTAATGGCATATGTGTGCTTATGGCCCACCTTATAACAAAGCATTAAAAAACCACACTTAGCCTTACATTCAACCCTCACCCTATACCCCTCATTTTTCACAAATGTTATTTCCCTCCCATTTAAAACTGTCCACTCCCGAATGGCCTCCCTAAAGTCATCTAGGGAATTGAACTCCATACCCCACTTAAACTTAAAATTCTTATGAAGATGTTCTTTCTTGAACTTCTCAAACTTAGGCATTTTTTCATCTTCTGAGTTATCAGGATCACTGCTCAATAGGTCTTCACTAAAATACTCCTCATCATCCATTTTTTTCTTACTTGAACAAGGTAACATCCCTGCTATAATTGGACCATGACTAACTGGTATAGTCACATCAATACCATCAAACCCATCCACAAGAGCAGTCGTCCTTTCATCCTCACTATCGTCCAACCCTTCAATAACCTCTTCATCACTACCATCTAACTCATTCATTTCATTCACACAACTAGGACTGCTTCTACTTCCAATTGCATCGTGTTCCACAAACATTTCCCCCTCAACTTGATTCGCACAAGCATAAGCAGCGAAATCATAAGCATCCTCATCATTCTTAATCTGGAAATGATTAGGATCTATTTCTGGGATTTTGGTCCAAGACCTATACGACCCAACTAAGTAACCCCGCCCATTTACTAAGTTTTCAATGTGAGCAATAGTCCAGTTATCTATGTGTTCCCCAGAAATCAAAGTCGTAACACCACCCATGTAATTCGTCTCTCCATCACTTAGCATTACAAACTCTTCACCGTGATGAAAAACGGTGTTAAACAGTTCATGTAACACCCCCCTTTCTATACCCCCAAATAATCAAATAATCATTTAGGCACATATTAAAAATTTCGTCAGAGTATAATTATAACATTGCATAAAAGAGGCATGTCACATCATACACAATTTTACAACATACAACACCTGCTCAAAACATTGATATGCAACAGTGGGGTAACTTTGCAACAGAGGAACTTTGTCCTTACACCCACATTTCAATATTTAGAATAAAAGCGGAAAATCTAAACATTGAACCACATTCAAACATATATACAGAGATATATACTTCACCAAGTATTATCCACCAACATAATTCATGTTTACATCAACATTTATCCACAAGATACATGTACAAATGTATCACAAAAGAATAATATACATCCTAGCTACCCGATGCTACATATCAGAGCCAACCGACCAAAAGAATGAAGACACGCTCCACAAAAAACCTCCAGCATACCTACTCTGCAATGCCTCATAGAGCATTATAAAACAGCAGAAGGGTGAGAAATATTATCATAATAACAATGCCTAGAATTATATATATATCTTAGCATAAAAATACACATATTCCACATTCTCACCACAATTCACCCAAACTCACCCGTATACATCACAATGTATATATATATATATATATCAACCAAGCATATTCATCATGCATAATTTCACAATTCCCAATCATTCCACATAAACATACACAATTATGTTTACTCAACAACACATCATTATAAAGATGATAAATGCAAATCATAGAGACCGACTCACGACTCTATGCAAATGCAATGCGGTACCGACTCGATCATCTCAAGTTCACTCAGGAACTTCTGCTGGAACCATCGCTCGTTACCAAAGTAACTCCCCGTCGGGCCTACGATGTTCACCCATTGCTCACACCCCACATGGGCACACAATGTTTATGGATCGCTCACACCCCACCTGGGCACACGACCCGATCGCTCACACCCCACACGCGGGCACACGATCTGATTGCTCACACCTCACCTAGGCACACAATCCGATTGCTCACACCTCACATAGGCACACAATCGTTCGTAATCATCGCTCACACCTCACATAGGCACACGATGTTACCACGAATCCTCATTAGAATCGCTCAACACAAGAATGTATTTCAGGATGCCTCACATGCAAAATGACACAAGACAGTCTTGAAATGCATACATATTCACAATATATTCATGCATTCATCTCATACAATCACATACAATCTATATACATTCACATCGATGCACTATTGTATGATTCACATTCAAACACACAGTCAAAACGGTAAAAGTCGCTAAATAACACTATTCCCAACTTTTCTGACTTATTTAATCGGCTAATAATTTCCAATCATCATGAACATATAGTACAGCTCAATAGCTTTCCAACGAGATAAAGAACGCCTAAATCGGAATTACGGTTCGAGAATTATGAATTTTTTAAAAGAAATGGAAATTATAAAAAAAAACGAAAGCGCCCGGCGACAGGAATGTTTCGCCCGACGACGCTTCCTTTTCGCCTTCGCTTCGCCCGGCGAAGAAGGGGCGAAGGAAATTCCCCCAAACCTGAACCAAACCAGTAGCTTGGCACCCTCGCGCCTCTCAATTTCGCCCGACGAAGGCTCGAACCGCCCGGCACTCTGCACCAGAAGCAGAAATTCTGCTTCGTTTTCACTGTTCCAAAACCCCCAAAATCTCCATTTTCTCCCCCAAATCACTTCCAACAGCAAAATAATTCATAGCAATGATTCATAAACATATGGATAGCAATGATTCATAAACATATGGAGATTATACAACACAAATTATATCAATTTCTATCCGCGAAAACATCGATTTCTACCATTTTCTACACCAATGGGTTTATACCCCAAAACTCATGAAAATCAACAAAATCAACAATACAATCATACATAATCATACACATTGCTAAGATAACAAGATTTCACACCCTTACCCGGATTCCAACTTGCTATGTGATTGATCTTGATGAATCTTCCTAGTTTTCCTCTTTTCCTCTTCTTTTCTCTTCCTCCTCTTTCTTTCTCTTCTTCTTTTCTCTAATTCCCTTTTTTCTACTATTTTTCCTTTCTATCTCTTTTCTTTCTATTTCTTTCTTTTCTATTTCTTTCTCTCATTTTCCAAACAATCAATTAATTCATTTTTCTCACCAATTCTAATTCCACTTAATTTCTAATTTATCATTAATTGAGAAAAGTCTAAAACACTCTCCATTCTAATTTCCCCGAAAACTCTCAAAACGGTAAAATAACATTTAACACACCAAATTCACAATTAAAATAATTTATCATCCAATTAAAATAAAAGACTCCACATAATTGGGAAATAATCAAAATCGGGGCGTTACAACTCTCCCCCACTTTAGAAATTTTCGTCCTCGAAAATAATACTTGATTCAAACAACTCCGGATACGACTCTCGCATCCTGCTCACTAGCTCCCAAGTCATATCGCCTTCCGCAGCGCCTCCCCACGCTACTTTCACAAGCGCAATATCCTTGCCTCTTAGCTTTTTAACTTTACGATCCAGAATCCTAATCGGTAAAGCTTCAACCGTAAGGTTATCTCTCACTTCAATCTCGTCCATAGGAATAACATGTGACGGATACGGAACATACTTCCGAAGTTGCGAAACATGGAATACATCATGCAAATTGGAAAGATTCGGAGGAAACGCCACACGGTAAGCCACAGCACCAACTCGTGCAGAAATCTGATACGGACCAATAAAACGAGAAGTCAACTTCTTCGATTTCAAAGCACGACCCACACCCGTAATCGGCGTAACTCTCAAAAACACATGGTCGCCCTCTTGAAACTCAAGATCTTTTCTCCTCTTGTCATGATAACTCTTTTGTCTACTTTGAAAAGCTTTCATCTTTTCACGAATAAACTTCACTTTCTCCGTCGTTTGTTGTACCATCTCCGGTCCAACTACCGTCCTCTCACCTGTTTCATGCCAACACAAAGGTGTTCGACATCTCCGACCATATAAAGCCTCAAATGGTGCCATACCTATACTTGAATGAAAACTATTATTGTAAGTGAATTCAATCAACGCCAAATAACTATCCCAAGCACCACCTTGCTCGAGCACACAAGCACGCAACAAATCCTCCAACGATTGAATTGTCCTCTCGGTTTGACCATCCGTTTGTGGATGATAAGCCGAACTCAATCTTAGCTTAGAACCCAAAGCCTTTTGTAAACTCTCCCAAAACCTCGATGTGAATCTAGGATCTCTATCCGATACAATACTCTTAGAAACTCCATGTAGCTTCACAACCACAAGAACATAAATCTCGGCTAACCTCTCCAAAGGATAACTAATATCAATTGGAATGAAATGAGCAGATTTAGTAAGTCTATCAACAATTACCCAAATAGCATTATGTCCTCTTTGCGTATTCGGCAATCCCGTGACAAAATCCATCGATATACTATCCCATTTCCACTCCGGAATGTCCAACGGTTGCATCAATCGACTAGGCTTTTGATGTTCTACCTTCGAATTTTGACAAGTTAAGCACGCATACACAAATTGAGCCACATCTCTCTTTAACCCGGACCACCAAAAGATTTTCTTCAAATCTTGATACATTTTATTCGCTCCCGGATGGATACTTAAGTTACTTCGGTGTCCTTCTTCCAATATCATCTTTTTCAACTCCGCATCATCGGGAATACAGATACGACCACGGAATCTCAAAACTCCAAAGTTATCAACCTTGAAATCCTCATTTTCATTCATTATCAAATCAACAAACTTCAAGTCCAACTTTTGCTTTTCACACACGGTTGCAAGAAAATCATTTGTAACATGCAGCGTACCAAGTCTCACACTTCTCGGCGTCATTTCACAAACCAAACTCAAGTCTCTAAAATTCTCCAAAAGTTCCCATTCTCTCACCATCAATGAGGACATATGTAACGACTTCCGACTCAAAGCATCGGCCACCACGTTTGCCTTACCCGGATGGTAATTCAAACCAAAATCATAATCCTTCAAAAGCTCTAACCACCTTCTTTGTCTCATGTTCAATTCTTTTTGGTCAAATAAATATTTCAAGCTCTTGTGATCGCTAAAAACTTCAAATCTCGCTCCATAAAGATAATGCCTCCAAATTTTCAAAACGAACACCACGGCCGCCAACTACAAGTCATGCGTAGGATAATTCTTTTCATGCACTCTCAATTGTCTTGAAGCATAAGCCACAACTTTTCCATCTTGCATCAAAACACCACCTAACCCAACCAAGGAAGCATCACAATACACATCAAACGGTTCCGTAGGATTTGGCAAAATCAAGATCGGAGCCATTGTCAACCTTCTTTTTAACTCATTGAAACTCTCTTCACAATGAATATCCCGATCTCAAATCAATCTTGCTAAAAACACGCGCACCAACCAATTGGTCCATCAAATCATCGATCCTTGGAAGCGGATACTTGTTCTTAATTGTCACCTTGTTCAATTGTCGATAATCAATGCACAACCGCATACTTCCATCCTTTTTCTTTACCAACAATACTGGAGCACCCCACGGAGAAACACTTGGCCTTACAAATCTCTTGTCCAACAAGTCATTCAATTGTTTCTTCAATTCTACCAACTCCGATGCCGACATACAATACGGTGCCATCGAAATCGGTCTAGTACTCGGAACTAGATCAATGGAAAACTCAACTTCTCTTTCCGGCGGGACATCCATAATATCCTCCGGAAACACTTCTGGAAATTCACACACCACTGGGAACACATCCAGTTCAACTTTACTCTCCACCAACAATGATGCAAACAATCCAAACAATTGAGCTTCGTTCGCTAAAAGTTTCTTCAACTCTTTAGTGGAGAGGAAACTTTCAAATTCATCATCTTCCAAAGAAGGAAACCTTACTAACTTGTGATAGCAATCTATATGAACTCGATTAAATCGCAACCAGTTCATACCCAAGATTACGTCTAAACCTTCCAACGGCAAACACACTAAATCCATCTCGAAGTCTTTACCATAAATGGTCAAAGGACAACTTAAACAAACCAACGAAGTAGTTACTGACCCCATTGCTGGAGTATCAATAACCATCTTACCATCCATCAGAGACAACACAAGATTCAAACGCTTCGCGCACTCAGACGAAACAAACGAATGAGTCGCTCCCGTATCAATAATAGCAACTAAAGGCGTACTATTAATAAAGCATGTACCTTTAATCAAACGGTCTGCACTAGTAGTTTGAGTCCCCGCCAATGCAAACACCTTTCCGCCCGCTTGAGCTTGTTTCGGCTTAGTACACTTAGTACTAATGTGACCAACTTCTCCACAATTATAGCACTTCACCGTGTTCCTTCTACAATCTGTAGCAGCATGCCCAAGGCCTCCACAGTTAGAGCATTTCAACACAGTCTTCCCACACTCAAATGATTTATGACCTAATTCACCACACTTATAACACTTAATGGGACCGGAACCTCCTCCTCCAGATCTCTTCTCAAAGTTTCCCCTATGCTTGCCCTTATCAACAGGTGTCACATAAGGTCCACTTCTAGCTTGTTGCTTTCCTTTCCTCTCATTCAAACTTTTGTAATGTGTAGAACGAGCCTTACTATCTTCCTCGAAGATTCTACAGCATTCCGTCAAATCCGAAAACCTTCTTATCCTTTGATATCCCACAACTTGTTTAATCTCAGGACGCAAACCATTCTCATATTTAATACACTTTGAGCACTCAGCAGTAATCGCAGCATAGTGAGGATGGAATTGAACCAACTCCACGAACTTAGCAGTATAGTCCACCACGGATATACTACCTTGTTTCAATTCAAGGAACTCCATCTCCTTCTTCCCTTTCACACTTTCAGGGTAATACTTCCTTAAGAACTCAGTACGAAATAAATCCCAAGTTACCTCTTCATCATCCACCTCAAGAATTTGACGCATACCGACCCACCAATCATCGGCCTCTTCTTTAAGCATGTGAGACCCAAGCCTCACCCTATTCTCTTCCGCACAGTCCATGACTCTGAAGATCCTTTCAATCTCTTTCAACCAAAGTTGAGCACCATCGGGATCAAATCTTCCTTTGAAAACCGGTGGTTGATTCTTCCTGAACTCGTCATTAGCATTCACATTCGGCGCACCTTGCACCGCCCTAGCCATTGCTTCCAAAGCAGCAGCCATCGCATTGTCGTTTCTACCAGCCATATTCTAATCATTCCCAAAAATAACAACAAAGTTAAACAACAATTCAAACAATACGACAACAAGACAGACACAACTGACTCAACTCTGGCTCTGATACCACTTAATGTAACACCCCCCTTTCTATACCCCCAAATAATCAAATAATCATTTAGGCACATATTAAAAATTTCGTCAGAGTATAATTATAACATGGCATAAAAGAGGCATGCCACATCATACACAATTTTACAACATACAACACCTGCTCAAAACATTGATATGCAACAGTGGGGTAACTTTGCAACAGAGGAACTTTGTCCTTACACCCACATTTCAATATTTAGAATAAAAGCGGAAAATCTAAACATTGAACCACATTCAAACATATATACAGAGATATATACTTCACCAAGTATTATCCACCAACATAATTCATGTTTACATCAACATTTATCCACAAGATACATGTACAAATGTATCACAAAAGAATAATATACATCCTAGCTACCCGGTGCTACATATCAGAGCCAACCGACCAAAAGAATGAAGACACGCTCCACAAAAAACCTCCAGCATACCTACTCTGCAATGCCTCATAGAGCATTATAAAACAGCAGAAGGGTGAGAAATATTATCATAATAACAATGCCTAGAATTATATATATATCTTAGCATAAAAATACACATATTCCACATTCTCACCACAATTCACCCAAACTCACCCGTATACATCACAATGTATATATATATATCAACCAAGCATATTCATCATGCATAATTTCACAATTCCCAATCATTCCACATAAACATACACAATTATGTTTACTCAACAACACATCATTATAAAGATGATAAATGCAAATCATAGAGACCGACTCACGACTCTATGCAAATGCAATGCGGTACCGACTCGATCATCTCAAGTTCACTCAGGAACTTCTGCTGGAACCATCGCTCGTTACCAAAGTAACTCCCCTTCGGGCCTACGATGTTCACCCATTGCTCACACCCCACAAGGGCACACAATGTTTATGGATTGCTCACACCCCACCTGGGCACACGACCCGATCGCTCACACCCCACACGCGGGCACACGATCTGATTGCTCACACCTCACCTAGGCACACAATCCGATTGTTCACACCTCACATAGGCACACAATCGTTCGTAATCATCGCTCACACCTCACATAGGCACACGATGTTACCACGGATCCTCATTAGAATCGCTCAACACAAGAATGTATTTCATGATGCCTCACATGCAAAATGACACAAGACAGTCTTGAAATGCATACATATTCACAATATATTCATGCATTCATCTCATACAATCACATACAATCTATATACATTCACATCGATGCACTATTGTATGATTCGCATTCAAACACACAGTCAAAACGGTAAAAGTCGCTAAATAACACTATTCTCGACTTTTCTGACTTATTTAATCGGCTAATAATTTCCAATCATCATGAACATATAGTACAGCTCAATAGCTTTCCAACGAGATAAAGAACGCCTAAATCGGAATTACGGTTCGAGAATTATGAATTTTTTAAAAGAAATGGAAATTATAAAAAAAAACAAAAGCGCCCGGCGACAGGAATGTTTCGCCCGACGACGCTTCCTTTTCGCCTTCGCTTCGCCCGGCGAAGAAGGGGCGAAGGAAATTCCCCCAAACCTGAACCAAACCAGTAGCTTGGCACCCTCGCGCCTCTCAATTTCGCCCGGCGAAGGCTCGAACCGCCCGGCGCTCTGGGCCTTTCGCCCGGCGCTCTGCACCAGAAGCAGAAATTCTGCTTCGTTTTCACTGTTCCAAAACCCCCAAAATCTCCATTTTCTCCCCCAAATCACTTAAAATAGCAAAATAATTCATAGCAATGATTCATAAACATATGGAGATTATACAACACAAATTATATCGATTTCTATCCGCGAAAACATCGATTTCTACCATTTTCTACACCAATGGGTTTATACCCCAAAACTCATGAAAATCAACAAAATCAACAATACAATCATACATAATCATACACATTGCTAAGATAACAAGATTTCACACCCTTACCCGGATTCCAACTTGCTATGTGATTGATCTTGATGAATCTTCCTAGTTTTCCTCTTTTCCTCTTCTTTTCTCTTCCTCCTCTTTCTTTCTCTTCTTCTTTTCTCTAATTCCCTTTTTTCTACTATTTTTCCTTTCTATCTCTTTTCTTTCTATTTCTTTCTTTTCTATTTCTTTCTCTCATTTTCCAAACAATCAATTAATTCATTTTTCTCACCAATTCTAATTCCACTTAATTTCTAATTTATCATTAATTGAGAAAAGTCTAAAACACTCTCCATTCTAATTTCCCCGAAAACTCTCAAAACGGTAAAATAACATTTAACACACCAAATTCACAATTAAAATAATTTATCATCCAATTAAAATAAAAGACTCCACATAATTGGGAAATAATCAAAATCGGGGCGTTACAACTCTCCCCCACTTTAGAAATTTTCGTCCTCGAAAATAATACCTGATTCAAACAACTCCGGATACGACTCTCGCATCCTACTCACTAGCTTCCAAGTCATATCGCCTTCCGCAGCGCCTCCCCACGCTACTTTCACAAGCGCAATATCCTTGCCTCTTAGCTTTTTAACTTCACGATCCAGAATCCTAATCGGTAAAGCTTCAACCGTAAGGTTATCTCTCACTTCAATCTCGTCCATAGGAATAACATGTGACGGATACGGAACATACTTCCGAAGTTGCGAAACATGGAATGCATCATGCAAATTGGAAAGATTCGGAGGCAACGCCACACGGTAAGCCACAGCACCAACTCGTGCAGAAATCTGATACGGACCAATAAAACGAGAAGTCAACTTCTTCGATTTCAAAGCACGACCCACACCCGTAATCGGCGTAACTCTCAAAAACACATGGTCGCCCTCTTGAAACTCAAGATCTTTTCTCCTCTTGTCATGATAACTCTTTTGTCTACTTTGAAAAGCTTTCATCTTTTCACGAATAAACTTCACTTTCTCCGTCGTTTGTTGTACCATCTCCGGTCCAACTACCGTCCTCTCACCTGTTTCATGCCAACACAAAGGTGTTCGACATCTCCGACCATATAAAGCCTCAAATGGTGCCATACCTATACTTGAATGAAAACTATTATTGTAAGTGAATTCAATCAACGCCAAATAACTATCCCAAGCACCACCTTGCTCGAGCACACAAGCACGCAACAAATCCTCCAACGATTGAATTGTCCTCTCGGTTTGACCATCCGTTTGTGGATGATAAGCCGAACTCAATCTTAGCTTAGAACCCAAAGCCTTTTGTAAACTCTCCCAAAACCTCGATGTGAATCTAGGATCTCTATCCGATACAATACTCTTAGAAACTCCATGTAGCTTCACAACCACAAGAACATAAATCTCGGCTAACCTCTCCAAAGGATAACTAATATCAATTGGAATGAAATGAGCAGATTTAGTAAGTCTATCAACAATTACCCAAATAGCATTATGTCCTCTTTGCGTATTCGGCAATCCCGTGACAAAATCCATCGATATACTATCCCATTTCCACTCCGGAATGTCCAACGGTTGCATCAATCCACTAGGCTTTTGATGTTCTACCTTCGAATTTTGACAAGTTAAGCACGCATACACAAATTGAGCCACATCTCTCTTTAACCCGGACCACCAAAAGATTTTCTTCAAATCTTGATACATTTTATTCGCTCCCGGATGGATACTTAAGTTACTTCGGTGTCCTTCTTCCAATATCATCTTTTTCAACTCCGCATCATCGGGAATACAGATACGACCACGGAATCTCAAAACTCCAAAGTTATCAACCTTGAAATCCTCATTTTCATTCATTATCAAATCAACAAACTTCAAGTCCAACTTTTGCTTTTCACACACGGTTGCAAGAAAATCATTTGTAACATGCAGCGTACCAAGTCTCACACTTCTCGGCGTCATTTCACAAACCAAACTCAAGTCTCTAAAATTCTCCAAAAGTTCCCATTCTCTCACCATCAATGAGGACATATGTAACGACTTCCGACTCAAAGCATCGGCCACCACGTTTGCCTTACCCGGATGGTAATTCAAACCAAAATCATAATCCTTCAAAAGCTCTAACCACCTTCTTTGTCTCATGTTCAATTCTTTTTGGTCAAATAAATATTTCAAGCTCTTGTGATCGCTAAAAACTTCAAATCTCGCTCCATAAAGATAATGCCTCCAAATTTTCAAAACGAACACCACGGCCGCCAACTACAAGTCATGCGTAGGATAATTCTTTTCATGCACTCTCAATTGTCTTGAAGCATAAGCCACAACTTTTCCATCTTGCATCAAAACACCACCTAACCCAACCAAGGAAGCATCACAATACACATCAAACGGTTCCGTAGGATTTGGCAAAATCAAGATCGGAGCCATTGTCAACCTTCTTTTTAACTCATTGAAACTCTCTTCACAATGAATATCCCGATCTCAAATCAATCTTGCTAAAAACACGCGCACCAACCAATTGGTCCATCAAATCATCGATCCTTGGAAGCGGATACTTGTTCTTAATTGTCACCTTGTTCAATTGTCGATAATCAATGCACAACCGCATACTTCCATCCTTTTTCTTTACCAACAATACTGGAGCACCCCACGGAGAAACACTTGGCCTTACAAATCTCTTGTCCAACAAGTCATTCAATTGTTTCTTCAATTCTACCAACTCCGATGCCGACATACAATACGGTGCCATCGAAATCGGTCTAGTACTCGGAACTAGATCAATGGAAAACTCAACTTCTCTTTCCGGCGGGACATCCATAATATCCTCCGGAAACACTTCTGGAAATTCACACACCACTGGGAACACATCCAGTTCAACTTTACTCTCCACCAACAATGATGCAAACAATCCAAACAATTGAGCTTCGTTCGCTAAAAGTTTCTTCAACTCTTTAGTGGAGAGGAAACTCTCAAATTCATCATCTTCCAAAGAAGGAAACCTTACTAACTTGTGATAGCAATCTATATGAACTCGATTAAATCGCAACCAGTTCATACCCAAGATTACGTCTAAACCTTCCAACGGCAAACACACTAAATCCATCTCGAAGTCTTTACCATAAATGGTCAAAGGACAACTTAAACAAACCAACGAAGTAGTTACTGACCCCATTGCTGGAGTATCAATAACCATCTTACCATCCATCAGAGACAACACAAGATTCAAACGCTTCGCGCACTCAGACGAAACAAACGAATGAGTCGCTCCCGTATCAATAATAGCAACTAAAGGCGTACTATTAATAAAGCATGTACCTTTAATCAAACGGTCTGCACTAGTAGTTTGAGTCCCCGCCAATGCAAACACCTTTCCGCCCGCTTGAGCTTGTTTCGGCTTAGTACACTTAGTACTAATGTGACCAACTTCTCCACAATTATAGCACTTCACCGTGTTCCTTCTACAATCTGTAGCAGCATGCCCAAGGCCTCCACAGTTAGAGCATTTCAACACAGTCTTCCCACACTCAAATGATTTATGACCTAATTCACCACACTTATAACACTTAATGGGACCGGAACCTCCTCCTCCAGATCTCTTCTCAAAGTTTCCCCTATGCTTACCCTTATCAACAGGTGTCACATAAGGTCCACTTCTAGCTTGTTGCTTTCCTTTCCTCTCATTCAAACTTTTGTAATGTGTAGAACGAGCCTTACTATCTTCCTCGAAGATTCTACAGCATTCCGTCAAATCCGAAAACCTTCTTATCCTTTGATATCCCACAACTTGTTTAATCTCAGGACGCAAACCATTCTCATATTTAATACACTTTGAGCACTCAGCAGTAATCGCAGCATAGTGAGGATGGAATTGAACCAACTCCACGAACTTAGCAGTATAGTCCACCACGGATATACTACCTTGTTTCAATTCAAGGAACTCCATCTCCTTCTTCCCTTTCACACTTTCAGGGTAATACTTCCTTAAGAACTCAGTACGAAATAAATCCCAAGTTACCTCTTCATCATCCACCTCAAGAATTTGACGCATACCGACCCACCAATCATCGGCCTCTTCTTTAAGCATGTGAGACCCAAGCCTCACCCTATTCTCTTCCGCACAGTCCATGACTCTGAAGATCCTTTCAATCTCTTTCAACCAAAGTTGAGCACCATCGGGATCAAATCTTCCTTTGAAAACCGGTGGTTGATTCTTCCTGAACTCGTCATTAGCATTCACATTCGGCGCACCTTGCACCGCCCTAGCCATTGCTTCCAAAGCAGCAGCCATCGCATTGTCGTTTCTACCAGCCATATTCTAATCATTCCCAAAAATAACAACAAAGTTAAACAACAATTCAAACAATACGACAACAAGACAGACACAACTGACTCAACTCTGGCTCTGATACCACTTAATGTAACACCCCCCTTTCTATACCCCCAAATAATCAAATAATCATTTAGGCACATATTAAAAATTTCGTCAGAGTATAATTATAACATGGCATAAAAGAGGCATGCCACATCATACACAATTTTACAACATACAACACCTGCTCAAAACATTGATATGCAACAGTGGGGTAACTTTGCAACAGAGGAACTTTGTCCTTACACCCACATTTCAATATTTAGAATAAAAGCGGAAAATCTAAACATTGAACCACATTCAAACATATATACAGAGATATATACTTCACCAAGTATTATCCACCAACATAATTCATGTTTACATCAACATTTATCCACAAGATACATGTACAAATGTATCACAAAAGAATAATATACATCCTAGCTACCCGGTGCTACATATCAGAGCCAACCGACCAAAAGAATGAAGACACGCTCCACAAAAAACCTCCAGCATACCTACTCTGCAATGCCTCATAGAGCATTATAAAACAGCAGAAGGGTGAGAAATATTATCATAATAACAATGCCTAGAATTATATATATATCTTAGCATAAAAATACACATATTCCACATTCTCACCACAATTCACCCAAACTCACCCGTATACATCACAATGTATATATATATATCAACCAAGCATATTCATCATGCATAATTTCACAATTCCCAATCATTCCACATAAACATACACAATTATGTTTACTCAACAACACATCATTATAAAGATGATAAATGCAAATCATAGAGACCGACTCACGACTCTATGCAAATGCAATGCGGTACCGACTCGATCATCTCAAGTTCACTCAGGAACTTCTGCTGGAACCATCGCTCGTTACCAAAGTAACTCCCCTTCGGGCCTACGATGTTCACCCATTGCTCACACCCCACAAGGGCACACAATGTTTATGGATTGCTCACACCCCACCTGGGCACACGACCCGATCGCTCACACCCCACACGCGGGCACACGATCTGATTGCTCACACCTCACCTAGGCACACAATCCGATTGTTCACACCTCACATAGGCACACAATCGTTCGTAATCATCGCTCACACCTCACATAGGCACACGATGTTACCACGGATCCTCATTAGAATCGCTCAACACAAAAATGTATTTCATGATGCCTCACATGCAAAATGACACAAGACAGTCTTGAAATGCATACATATTCACAATATATTCATGCATTCATCTCATACAATCACATACAATCTATATACATTCACATCGATGCACTATTGTATGATTCGCATTCAAACACACAGTCAAAACGGTAAAAGTCGCTAAATAACACTATTCTCGACTTTTCTGACTTATTTAATCGGCTAATAATTTCCAATCATCATGAACATATAGTACAGCTCAATAGCTTTCCAACGAGATAAAGAACGCCTAAATCGGAATTACGGTTCGAGAATTATGAATTTTTTAAAAGAAATGGAAATTATAAAAAAAAACGAAAGCGCCCGGCGACAGGAATGTTTCGCCCGACGACGCTTCCTTTTCGCCTTCGCTTCGCCCGGCGAAGAAGGGGCGAAGGAAATTCCCCCAAACCTGAACCAAACCAGTAGCTTGGCACCCTCGCGCCTCTCAATTTCGCCCGGCGAAGGCTCGAACCGCCCGGCGCTCTGGGCCTTTCGCCCGGCGCTCTGCACCAGAAGCAGAAATTCTGCTTCGTTTTCACTGTTCCAAAACCCCCAAAATCTCCATTTTCTCCCCCAAATCACTTAAAATAGCAAAATAATTCATAGCAATGATTCATAAACATATGGAGATTATACAACACAAATTATATCGATTTCTATCCGCGAAAACATCGATTTCTACCATTTTCTACACCAATGGGTTTATACCCCAAAACTCATGAAAATCAACAAAATCAACAATACAATCATACATAATCATACACATTGCTAAGATAACAAGATTTCACACCCTTACCCGGATTCCAACTTGCTATGTGATTGATCTTGATGAATCTTCCTAGTTTTCCTCTTTTCCTCTTCTTTTCTCTTCCTCCTCTTTCTTTCTCTTCTTCTTTTCTCTAATTCCCTTTTTTCTACTATTTTTCCTTTCTATCTCTTTTCTTTCTATTTCTTTCTTTTCTATTTCTTTCTCTCATTTTCCAAACAATCAATTAATTCATTTTTCTCACCAATTCTAATTCCACTTAATTTCTAATTTATCATTAATTGAGAAAAGTCTAAAACACTCTCCATTCTAATTTCCCCGAAAACTCTCAAAACGGTAAAATAACATTTAACACACCAAATTCACAATTAAAATAATTTATCATCCAATTAAAATAAAAGACTCCACATAATTGGGAAATAATCAAAATCGGGGCGTTACAACTCTCCCCCACTTTAGAAATTTTCGTCCTCGAAAATAATACCTGATTCAAACAACTCCGGATACGACTCTCGCATCCTACTCACTAGCTTCCAAGTCATATCGCCTTCCGCAGCGCCTCCCCACGCTACTTTCACAAGCGCAATATCCTTGCCTCTTAGCTTTTTAACTTCACGATCCAGAATCCTAATCGGTAAAGCTTCAACCGTAAGGTTATCTCTCACTTCAATCTCGTCCATAGGAATAACATGTGACGGATACGGAACATACTTCCGAAGTTGCGAAACATGGAATGCATCATGCAAATTGGAAAGATTCGGAGGCAACGCCACACGGTAAGCCACAGCACCAACTCGTGCAGAAATCTGATACGGACCAATAAAACGAGAAGTCAACTTCTTCGATTTCAAAGCACGACCCACACCCGTAATCGGCGTAACTCTCAAAAACACATGGTCGCCCTCTTGAAACTCAAGATCTTTTCTCCTCTTGTCATGATAACTCTTTTGTCTACTTTGAAAAGCTTTCATCTTTTCACGAATAAACTTCACTTTCTCCGTCGTTTGTTGTACCATCTCCGGTCCAACTACCGTCCTCTCACCTGTTTCATGCCAACACAAAGGTGTTCGACATCTCCGACCATATAAAGCCTCAAATGGTGCCATACCTATACTTGAATGAAAACTATTATTGTAAGTGAATTCAATCAACGCCAAATAACTATCCCAAGCACCACCTTGCTCGAGCACACAAGCACGCAACAAATCCTCCAACGATTGAATTGTCCTCTCGGTTTGACCATCCGTTTGTGGATGATAAGCCGAACTCAATCTTAGCTTAGAACCCAAAGCCTTTTGTAAACTCTCCCAAAACCTCGATGTGAATCTAGGATCTCTATCCGATACAATACTCTTAGAAACTCCATGTAGCTTCACAACCACAAGAACATAAATCTCGGCTAACCTCTCCAAAGGATAACTAATATCAATTGGAATGAAATGAGCAGATTTAGTAAGTCTATCAACAATTACCCAAATAGCATTATGTCCTCTTTGCGTATTCGGCAATCCCGTGACAAAATCCATCGATATACTATCCCATTTCCACTCCGGAATGTCCAACGGTTGCATCAATCCACTAGGCTTTTGATGTTCTACCTTCGAATTTTGACAAGTTAAGCACGCATACACAAATTGAGCCACATCTCTCTTTAACCCGGACCACCAAAAGATTTTCTTCAAATCTTGATACATTTTATTCGCTCCCGGATGGATACTTAAGTTACTTCGGTGTCCTTCTTCCAATATCATCTTTTTCAACTCCGCATCATCGGGAATACAGATACGACCACGGAATCTCAAAACTCCAAAGTTATCAACCTTGAAATCCTCATTTTCATTCATTATCAAATCAACAAACTTCAAGTCCAACTTTTGCTTTTCACACACGGTTGCAAGAAAATCATTTGTAACATGCAGCGTACCAAGTCTCACACTTCTCGGCGTCATTTCACAAACCAAACTCAAGTCTCTAAAATTCTCCAAAAGTTCCCATTCTCTCACCATCAATGAGGACATATGTAACGACTTCCGACTCAAAGCATCGGCCACCACGTTTGCCTTACCCAGATGGTAATTCAAACCAAAATCATAATCCTTCAAAAGCTCTAACCACCTTCTTTGTCTCATGTTCAATTCTTTTTGGTCAAATAAATATTTCAAGCTCTTGTGATCGCTAAAAACTTCAAATCTCGCTCCATAAATATAATGCCTCCAAATTTTCAAAACGAACACCACGGCCGCCAACTACAAGTCATGCGTAGGATAATTCTTTTCATGCACTCTCAATTGTCTTGAAGCATAAGCCACAACTTTTCCATCTTGCATCAAAACACCACCTAACCCAACCAAGGAAGCATCACAATACACATCAAACGGTTCCGTAGGATTTGGCAAAATCAAGATCGGAGCCATTGTCAACCTTCTTTTTAACTCATTGAAACTCTCTTCACAATGAATATCCCGATCTCAAATCAATCTTGCTAAAAACACGCGCACCAACCAATTGGTCCATCAAATCATCGATCCTTGGAAGCGGATACTTGTTCTTAATTGTCACCTTGTTCAATTGTCGATAATCAATGCACAACCGCATACTTCCATCCTTTTTCTTTACCAACAATACTGGAGCACCCCACGGAGAAACACTTGGCCTTACAAATCTCTTGTCCAACAAGTCATTCAATTGTTTCTTCAATTCTACCAACTCCGATGCCGACATACAATACGGTGCCATCGAAATCGGTCTAGTACTCGGAACTAGATCAATGGAAAACTCAACTTCTCTTTCCGGCGGGACATCCATAATATCCTCCGGAAACACTTCTGGAAATTCACACACCACTGGGAACACATCCAGTTCAACTTTACTCTCCACCAACAATGATGCAAACAATCCAAACAATTGAGCTTCGTTCGCTAAAAGTTTCTTCAACTCTTTAGTGGAGAGGAAACTTTCAAATTCATCATCTTCCAAAGAAGGAAACCTTACTAACTTGTGATAGCAATCTATATGAACTCGATTAAATCGCAACCAGTTCATACCCAAGATTACGTCTAAACCTTCCAACGGCAAACACACTAAATCCATCTCGAAGTCTTTACCATAAATGGTCAAAGGACAACTTAAACAAACCAACGAAGTAGTTACTGACCCCATTGCTGGAGTATCAATAACCATCTTACCATCCATCAGAGACAACACAAGATTCAAACGCTTCGCGCACTCAGACGAAACAAACGAATGAGTCGCTCCCGTATCAATAATAGCAACTAAAGGCGTACTATTAATAAAGCATGTACCTTTAATCAAACGGTCTGCACTAGTAGTTTGAGTCCCCGCCAATGCAAACACCTTTCCGCCCGCTTGAGCTTGTTTCGGCTTAGTACACTTAGTACTAATGTGACCAACTTCTCCACAATTATAGCACTTCACCGTGTTCCTTCTACAATCTGTAGCAGCATGCCCAAGGCCTCCACAGTTAGAGCATTTCAACACAGTCTTCCCATACTCAAATGATTTATGACCTAATTCACCACACTTATAACACTTAATGGGACCGGAACCTCCTCCTCCAGATCTCTTCTCAAAGTTTCCCCTATGCTTGCCCTTATCAACAGGTGTCACATAAGGTCCACTTCTAGCTTGTTGCTTTCCTTTCCTCTCATTCAAACTTTTGTAATGTGTAGAACGAGCCTTACTATCTTCCTCGAAGATTCTACAGCATTCCGTCAAATCCGAAAACCTTCTTATCCTTTGATATCCCACAACTTGTTTAATCTCAGGACGCAAACCATTCTCATATTTAATACACTTTGAGCACTCAGCAGTAATCGCAGCATAGTGAGGATGGAATTGAACCAACTCCACGAACTTAGCAGTATAGTCCACCACGGATATACTACCTTGTTTCAATTCAAGGAACTCCATCTCCTTCTTCCCTTTCACACTTTCAGGGTAATACTTCCTTAAGAACTCAGTACGAAATAAATCCCAAGTTACCTCTTCATCATCCACCTCAAGAATTTGACGCATACCGACCCACCAATCATCGGCCTCTTCTTTAAGCATGTGAGACCCAAGCCTCACCCTATTCTCTTCCGCACAGTCCATGACTCTGAAGATCCTTTCAATCTCTTTCAACCAAAGTTGAGCACCATCGGGATCAAATCTTCCTTTGAAAACCGGTGGTTGATTCTTCCTGAACTCGTCATTAGCATTCACATTCGGCGCACCTTGCACCGCCCTAGCCATTGCTTCCAAAGCAGCAGCCATCGCATTGTCGTTTCTACCAGCCATATTCTAATCATTCCCAAAAATAACAACAAAGTTAAACAACAATTCAAACAATACGACAACAAGACAGACACAACTGACTCAACTCTGGCTCTGATACCACTTAATGTAACACCCCCCTTTCTATACCCCCAAATAATCAAATAATCATTTAGGCACATATTAAAAATTTCGTCAGAGTATAATTATAACATGGCATAAAAGAGGCATGCCACATCATACACAATTTTACAACATACAACACCTGCTCAAAACATTGATATGCAACAGTGGGGTAACTTTGCAACAGAGGAACTTTGTCCTTACACCCACATTTCAATATTTAGAATAAAAGCGGAAAATCTAAACATTGAACCACATTCAAACATATATACAGAGATATATACTTCACCAAGTATTATCCACCAACATAATTCATGTTTACATCAACATTTATCCACAAGATACATGTACAAATGTATCACAAAAGAATAATATACATCCTAGCTACCCGGTGCTACATATCAGAGCCAACCGACCAAAAGAATGAAGACACGCTCCACAAAAAACCTCCAGCATACCTACTCTGCAATGCCTCATAGAGCATTATAAAACAGCAGAAGGGTGAGAAATATTATCATAATAACAATGCCTAGAATTATATATATATCTTAGCATAAAAATACACATATTCCACATTCTCACCACAATTCACCCAAACTCACCCGTATACATCACAATGTATATATATATATCAACCAAGCATATTCATCATGCATAATTTCACAATTCCCAATCATTCCACATAAACATACACAATTATGTTTACTCAACAACACATCATTATAAAGATGATAAATGCAAATCATAGAGACCGACTCACGACTCTATGCAAATGCAATGCGGTACCGACTCGATCATCTCAAGTTCACTCAGGAACTTCTGCTGGAACCATCGCTCGTTACCAAAGTAACTCCCCTTCGGGCCTACGATGTTCACCCATTGCTCACACCCCACAAGGGCACACAATGTTTATGGATTGCTCACACCCCACCTGGGCACACGACCCGATCGCTCACACCCCACACGCGGGCACACGATCTGATTGCTCACACCTCACCTAGGCACACAATCCGATTGTTCACACCTCACATAGGCACACAATCGTTCGTAATCATCGCTCACACCTCACATAGGCACACGATGTTACCACGGATCCTCATTAGAATCGCTCAACACAAGAATGTATTTCATGATGCCTCACATGCAAAATGACACAAGACAGTCTTGAAATGCATACATATTCACAATATATTCATGCATTCATCTCATACAATCACATACAATCTATATACATTCACATCGATGCACTATTGTATGATTCGCATTCAAACACACAGTCAAAACGGTAAAAGTCGCTAAATAACACTATTCTCGACTTTTCTGACTTATTTAATCGGCTAATAATTTCCAATCATCATGAACATATAGTACAGCTCAATAGCTTTCCAACGAGATAAAGAACGCCTAAATCGGAATTACGGTTCGAGAATTATGAATTTTTTAAAAGAAATGGAAATTATAAAAAAAAACGAAAGCGCCCGGCGACAGGAATGTTTCGCCCGACGACGCTTCCTTTTCGCCTTCGCTTCGCCCGGCGAAGAAGGGGCGAAGGAAATTCCCCCAAACCTGAACCAAACCAGTAGCTTGGCACCCTCGCGCCTCTCAATTTCGCCCGGCGAAGGCTCGAACCGCCCGGCGCTCTGGGCCTTTCGCCCGGCGCTCTGCACCAGAAGCAGAAATTCTGCTTCGTTTTCACTGTTCCAAAACCCCCAAAATCTCCATTTTCTCCCCCAAATCACTTAAAATAGCAAAATAATTCATAGCAATGATTCATAAACATATGGAGATTATACAACACAAATTATATCGATTTCTATCCGCGAAAACATCGATTTCTACCATTTTCTACACCAATGGGTTTATACCCCAAAACTCATGAAAATCAACAAAATCAACAATACAATCATACATAATCATACACATTGCTAAGATAACAAGATTTCACACCCTTACCCGGATTCCAACTTGCTATGTGATTGATCTTGATGAATCTTCCTAGTTTTCCTCTTTTCCTCTTCTTTTCTCTTCCTCCTCTTTCTTTCTCTTCTTCTTTTCTCTAATTCCCTTTTTTCTACTATTTTTCCTTTCTATCTCTTTTCTTTCTATTTCTTTCTTTTCTATTTCTTTCTCTCATTTTCCAAACAATCAATTAATTCATTTTTCTCACCAATTCTAATTCCACTTAATTTCTAATTTATCATTAATTGAGAAAAGTCTAAAACACTCTCCATTCTAATTTCCCCGAAAACTCTCAAAACGGTAAAATAACATTTAACACACCAAATTCACAATTAAAATAATTTATCATCCAATTAAAATAAAAGACTCCACATAATTGGGAAATAATCAAAATCGGGGCGTTACAACTCTCCCCCACTTTAGAAATTTTCGTCCTCGAAAATAATACCTGATTCAAACAACTCCGGATACGACTCTCGCATCCTACTCACTAGCTTCCAAGTCATATCGCCTTCCGCAGCGCCTCCCCACGCTACTTTCACAAGCGCAATATCCTTGCCTCTTAGCTTTTTAACTTCACGATCCAGAATCCTAATCGGTAAAGCTTCAACCGTAAGGTTATCTCTCACTTCAATCTCGTCCATAGGAATAACATGTGACGGATACGGAACATACTTCCGAAGTTGCGAAACATGGAATGCATCATGCAAATTGGAAAGATTCGGAGGCAACGCCACACGGTAAGCCACAGCACCAACTCGTGCAGAAATCTGATACGGACCAATAAAACGAGAAGTCAACTTCTTCGATTTCAAAGCACGACCCACACCCGTAATCGGCGTAACTCTCAAAAACACATGGTCGCCCTCTTGAAACTCAAGATCTTTTCTCCTCTTGTCATGATAACTCTTTTGTCTACTTTGAGAAGCTTTCATCTTTTCACGAATAAACTTCACTTTCTCCGTCGTTTGTTGTACCATCTCCGGTCCAACTACCGTCCTCTCACCTGTTTCATGCCAACACAAAGGTGTTCGACATCTCCGACCATATAAAGCCTCAAATGGTGCCATACCTATACTTGAATGAAAACTATTATTGTAAGTGAATTCAATCAATGCCAAATAACTATCCCAAGCACCACCTTGCTCGAGCACACAAGCACGCAACAAATCCTCCAACGATTGAATTGTCCTCTCGGTTTGACCATCCGTTTGCGGATGATAAGCCGAACTCAATCTTAGCTTAGAACCCAAAGCCTTTTGTAAACTCTCCCAAAACCTCGATGTGAATCTAGGATCTCTATCCGATACAATACTCTTAGAAACTCCATGTAGCTTCACAACCACAAGAACATAAATCTCGGCTAACCTCTCCAAAGGATAACTAATATCAATTGGAATGAAATGAGCAGATTTAGTAAGTCTATCAACAATTACCCAAATAGCATTATGTCCTCTTTGCGTATTCGGCAATCCCGTGACAAAATCCATCGATATACTATCCCATTTCCACTCCGGAATGTCCAACCGTTGCATCAATCCACTAGGCTTTTGATGTTCTACCTTCGAATTTTGACAAGTTAAGCACGCATACACAAATTGAGCCACATCTCTCTTTAACCCGGACCACCAAAAGATTTTCTTCAAATCTTGATACATTTTATTCGCTCCCGGATGGATACTTAAGTTACTTCGGTGTCCTTCTTCCAATATCATCTTTTTCAACTCCGCATCATCGGGAATACAGATACGACCACGGAATCTCAAAACTCCAAAGTTATCAACCTTGAAATCCTCATTTTCATTCATTATCAAATCAACAAACTTCAAGTCCAACTTTTGCTTTTCACACACGGTTGCAAGAAAATCATTTGTAACATGCAGCGTACCAAGTCTCACACTTCTCGGCGTCATTTCACAAACCAAACTCAAGTGTCTAAAATTCTCCAAAAGTTCCCATTCTCTCACCATCAATGAGGACATATGTAACGACTTCCGACTCAAAGCATCGGCCACCACGTTTGCCTTACCCGGATGGTAATTCAAACCAAAATCATAATCCTTCAAAAGCTCTAACCACCTTCTTTGTCTCATGTTCAATTCTTTTTGGTCAAATAAATATTTCAAGCTCTTGTGATCGCTAAAAACTTCAAATCTCGCTCCATAAAGATAATGCCTCCAAATTTTCAAAACGAACACCACGGCCGCCAACTACAAGTCATGCGTAGGATAATTCTTTTCATGCACTCTCAATTGTCTTGAAGCATAAGCCACAACTTTTCCATCTTGCATCAAAACACCACCTAACCCAACCAAGGAAGCATCACAATACACATCAAACGGTTCCGTAGGATTTGGCAAAATCAAGATCGGAGCCATTGTCAACCTTCTTTTTAACTCATTGAAACTCTCTTCACAATGAATATCCCGATCTCAAATCAATCTTGCTAAAAACACGCGCACCAACCAATTGGTCCATCAAATCATCGATCCTTGGAAGCGGATACTTGTTCTTAATTGTCACCTTGTTCAATTGTCGATAATCAATGCACAACCGCATACTTCCATCCTTTTTCTTTACCAACAATACTGGAGCACCCCACGGAGAAACACTTGGCCTTACAAATCTCTTGTCCAACAAGTCATTCAATTGTTTCTTCAATTCTACCAACTCCGATGCCGACATACAATACGGTGCCATCGAAATCGGTCTAGTACTCGGAACTAGATCAATGGAAAACTCAACTTCTCTTTCCGGCGGGACATCCATAATATCCTCCGGAAACACTTCTGGAAATTCACACACCACTGGGAACACATCCAGTTCAACTTTACTCTCCACCAACAATGATGCAAACAATCCAAACAATTGAGCTTCGTTCGCTAAAAGTTTCTTCAACTCTTTAGTGGAGAGGAAACTCTCAAATTCATCATCTTCCAAAGAAGGAAACCTTACTAACTTGTGATAGCAATCTATATGAACTCGATTAAATCGCAACCAGTTCATACCCAAGATTACGTCTAAACCTTCCAACGGCAAACACACTAAATCCATCTCGAAGTCTTTACCATAAATGGTCAAAGGACAACTTAAACAAACCAACGAAGTAGTTACTGACCCCATTGCTGGAGTATCAATAACCATCTTACCATCCATCAGAGACAACACAAGATTCAAACGCTTCGCGCACTCAGACGAAACAAACGAATGAGTCGCTCCCGTATCAATAATAGCAACTAAAGGCGTACTATTAATAAAGCATGTACCTTTAATCAAACGGTCTGCACTAGTAGTTTGAGTCCCCGCCAATGCAAACACCTTTCCGCCCGCTTGAGCTTGTTTCGGCTTAGTACACTTAGTACTAATGTGACCAACTTCTCCACAATTATAGCACTTCACCGTGTTCCTTCTACAATCTGTAGCAGCATGCCCAAGGCCTCCACAGTTAGAGCATTTCAACACAGTCATCCCACACTCAAATGATTTATGACCTAATTCACCACACTTATAACACTTAATGGGACCGGAACCTCCTCCTCCAGATCTCTTCTCAAAGTTTCCCCTATGCTTGCCCTTATCAACAGGTGTCACATAAGGTCCACTTCTAGCTTGTTGCTTTCCTTTCCTCTCATTCAAACTTTTGTAATGTGTAGAACGAGCCTTACTATCTTCCTCGAAGATTCTACAGCATTCCGTCAAATCCGAAAACCTTCTTATCCTTTGATATCCCACAACTTGTTTAATCTCAGGACGCAAACCATTCTCATATTTAATACACTTTGAGCACTCAGCAGTAATCGCAGCATAGTGAGGATGGAATTGAACCAACTCCACGAACTTAGCAGTATAGTCCACCACGGATATACTACCTTGTTTCAATTCAAGGAACTCCATCTCCTTCTTCCCTTTCACACTTTCAGGGTAATACTTCCTTAAGAACTCAGTACGAAATAAATCCCAAGTTACCTCTTCATCATCCACCTCAAGAATTTGACGCATACCGACCCACCAATCATCGGCCTCTTCTTTAAGCATGTGAGACCCAAGCCTCACCCTATTCTCTTCCGCACAGTCCATGACTCTGAAGATCCTTTCAATCTCTTTCAACCAAAGTTGAGCACCATCGGGATCAAATCTTCCTTTGAAAACCGGTGGTTGATTCTTCCTGAACTCGTCATTAGCATTCACATTCGGCGCACCTTGCACCGCCCTAGCCATTGCTTCCAAAGCAGCAGCCATCGCATTGTCGTTTCTACCAGCCATATTCTAATCATTCCAAAAATAACAACAAAGTTAAACAACAATTCAAACAATACGACAACAAGACAGACACAACTGACTCAACTCTGGCTCTGATACCACTTAATGTAACACCCCCCTTTCTATACCCCCAAATAATCAAATAATCATTTAGGCACATATTAAAAATTTCGTCAGAGTATAATTATAACATGGCATAAAAGAGGCATGCCACATCATACACAATTTTACAACATACAACACCTGCTCAAAACATTGATATGCAACAGTGGGGTAACTTTGCAATAGAGGAACTTTGTCCTTACACCCACATTTCAATATTTAGAATAAAAGCGGAAAATCTAAACATTTAACCACATTCAAACATATATACAGAGATATATACTTCACCAAGTATTATCCACCAACATAATTCATGTTTACATCAACATTTATCCACAAGATACATGTACAAATGTATCACAAAAGAATAATATACATCCTAGCTACCCGGTGCTACATATCAGAGCCAACCGACCAAAAGAATGAAGACACGCTCCACAAAAAACCTCCAGCATACCTACTCTGCAATGCCTCATAGAGCATTATAAAACAGCAGAAGGGTGAGAAATATTATCATAATAACAATGCCTAGAATTATATATATATCTTAGCATAAAAATACACATATTCCACATTCTCACCACAATTCACCCAAACTCACCCGTATACATCACAATGTATATATATATATCAACCAAGCATATTCATCATGCATAATTTCACAATTCCCAATCATTCCACATAAACATACACAATTATGTTTACTCAACAACACATCATTATAAAGATGATAAATGCAAATCATAGAGACCGACTCACGACTCTATGCAAATGCAATGCGGTACCGACTCGATCATCTCAAGTTCACTCAGGAACTTCTGCTAGAACCATCGCTCGTTACCAAAGTAACTCCCCGTCGGGCCTACGATGTTCACCCATTGCTCACACCCCACAAGGGCACACAATGTTTATGGATTGCTCACACCCCACCTGGGCACACGACCCGATCGCTCACACCCCACACGCGGGCACACGATCTGATTGCTCACACCTCACCTAGGCACACAATCCGATTGTTCACACCTCACATAGGCACACAATCGTTCGTAATCATCGCTCACACCTCACATAGGCACACGATGTTACCACGGATCCTCATTAGAATCGCTCAACACAAGAATGTATTTCATGATGCCTCACATGCAAAATGACACAAGACAGTCTTGAAATGCATACATATTCACAATATATTCATGCATTCATCTCATACAATCACATACAATCTATATACATTCACATCGATGCACTATTGTATGATTCGCATTCAAACACACAGTCAAAACGGTAAAAGTCGCTAAATAACACTATTCTCGACTTTTCTGACTTATTTAATCGGCTAATAATTTCCAATCATCATGAACATATAGTACAGCTCAATAGCTTTCCAACGAGATAAAGAACGCCTAAATCGGAATTACGGTTCGAGAATTATGAATTTTTTAAAAGAAATGGAAATTATAAAAAAAAAACGAAAGCGCCCGGCGACAGGAATGTTTCGCCCGACGACGCTTCCTTTTCGCCTTCGCTTCGCCCGGCGAAGAAGGGGCGAAGGAAATTCCCCCAAACCTGAACCAAACCAGTAGCTTGGCACCCTCGCGCCTCTCAATTTCGCCCGACAAAGGCTCGAACCGCCCGGCGCTCTGGGCCTTTCGCCCGACGCTCTGCACCAGAAGCAGAAATTCTGCTTCGTTTTCACTGTTCCAAAACCCCCAAAATCTCCATTTTCTCCCCCAAATCACTTCCAACAGCAAAATAATTCATAGCAATGATTCATAAACATATGGAGATTATACAACACAAATTATATCGATTTCTATCCGCGAAAACATCGATTTCTACCATTTTCTACACCAATGGGTTTATACCCCAAAACTCATGAAAATCAACAAAATCAACAATACAATCATACATAATCATACACATTGCTAAGATAACAAGATTTCACACCCTTACCCGGATTCCAACTTGCTATGTGATTGATCTTGATGAATCTTCCTAGTTTTCCTCTTTTCCTCTTCTTTTCTCTTCCTCCTCTTTCTTTCTCTTCTTCTTTTCTCTAATTCCCTTTTTTCTACTATTTTTCCTTTCTATCTCTTTTCTTTCTATTTCTTTCTTTTCTATTTCTTTCTCTCATTTTCCAAACAATCAATTAATTCATTTTTCTCACCAATTCTAATTCCACTTAATTTCTAATTTATCATTAATTGAGAAAAGTCTAAAACACTCTCCATTCTAATTTCCCCGAAAACTCTCAAAACGGTAAAATAACATTTAACACACCAAATTCACAATTAAAATAATTTATCATCCAATTAAAATAAAAGACTCCACATAATTGGGAAATAATCAAAATCGGGGCGTTACAACTCTCCCCCACTTTAGAAATTTTCGTCCTCGAAAATAATACCTGATTCAAACAACTCCGGATACGACTTTCGCATCCTACTCACTAGCTTCCAAGTCATATCGCCTTCCGCAGCGCCTCCCCACGCTACTTTCACAAGCGCAATATCCTTGCCTCTTAGCTTTTTAACTTCACGATCCAGAATCCTAATCGGTAAAGCTTCAACCGTAAGGTTATCTCTCACTTCAATCTCGTCCATAGGAATAACATGTGACGGATACGGAACATACTTCCGAAGTTGCGAAACATGGAATGCATCATGCAAATTGGAAAGATTCGGAGGCAACGCCACACGGTAAGCCACAGCACCAACTCGTGCAGAAATCTGATACGGACCAATAAAACGAGAAGTCAACTTCTTCGATTTCAAAGCACGACCCACACCCGTAATCGGCGTAACTCTCAAAAACACATGGTCGCCCTCTTGAAACTCAAGATCTTTTCTCCTCTTGTCATGATAACTCTTTTGTCTACTTTGAGAAGCTTTCATCTTTTCACGAATAAACTTCACTTTCTCCGTCGTTTGTTGTACCATCTCCGGTCCAACTACCGTCCTCTCACCTGTTTCATGCCAACACAAAGGTGTTCGACATCTCCGACCATATAAAGCCTCAAATGGTGCCATACCTATACTTGAATGAAAACTATTATTGTAAGTGAATTCAATCAACGCCAAATAACTATCCCAAGCACCACCTTGCTCGAGCACACAAGCACGCAACAAATCCTCCAACGATTGAATTGTCCTCTCAGTTTGACCATCCGTTTGCGGATGATAAGCCGAACTCAATCTTAGCTTAGAACCCAAAGCCTTTTGTAAACTCTCCCAAAACCTCGATGTGAATCTAGGATCTCTATCCGATACAATACTCTTAGAAACTCCATGTAGCTTCACAACCACAAGAACATAAATCTCGGCTAACCTCTCCAAAGGATAACTAATATCAATTGGAATGAAATGAGCAGATTTAGTAAGTCTATCAACAATTACCCAAATAGAATTATGTCCTCTTTGCGTATTCGGCAATCCCGTGACAAAATCCATCGATATACTATCCCATTTCCACTCCGGAATGTCCAACGGTTGCATCAATCCACTAGGCTTTTGATGTTCTACCTTCGAATTTTGACAAGTTAAGCACGCATACACAAATTGAGCCACATCTCTCTTTAACCCGGACCACCAAAAGATTTTCTTCAAATCTTGATACATTTTATTCGCTCCCGGATGGATACTTAAGTTACTTCGGTGTCCTTCTTCCAATATCATCTTTTTCAACTCCGCATCATCGGGAATACAGATACGACCACGGAATCTCAAAACTCCAAAGTTATCAACCTTGAAATCCTCATTTTCATTCATTATCAAATCAACAAACTTCAAGTCCAACTTTTGCTTTTCACACACGGTTGCAAGAAAATCATTTGTAACATGCAGCGTACCAAGTCTCACACTTCTCGGCGTCATTTCACAAACCAAACTCAAGTCTCTAAAATTCTCCAAAAGTTCCCATTCTCTCACCATCAATGAGGACATATGTAACGACTTCCGACTCAAAGCATTGGCCACCACGTTTGCCTTACCCGGATGGTAATTCAAACCAAAATCATAATCCTTCAAAAGCTCTAACCACCTTCTTTGTCTCATGTTCAATTCTTTTTGGTCAAATAAATATTTCAAGCTCTTGTGATCGCTAAAAACTTCAAATCTCGCTCCATAAAGATAATGCCTCCAAATTTTCAAAACGAACACCACGGCCGCCAACTCCAAGTCATGCGTAGGATAATTCTTTTCATGCACTCTCAATTGTCTTGAAGCATAAGCCACAACTTTTCCATCTTGCATCAAAACACCACCTAACCCAACCAAGGAAGCATCACAATACACATCAAACGGTTCCGTAGGATTTGGCAAAATCAAGATCGGAGCCATTTTCAACCTTCTTTTTAACTCATTGAAACTCTCTTCACAATGAATATCCCGATCTCAAATCAATCTTGCTAAAAACACGCGCACCAACCAATTGGTCCATCAAATCATCGATCCTTGGAAGCGGATACTTGTTCTTAATTGTCACCTTGTTCAATTGTCGATAATCAATGCACAACCGCATACTTTCATCCTTTTTCTTTACCAACAATACTGGAGCACCCCACGGAGAAACACTTGGCCTTACAAATATCTTGTCCAACAAGTCATTCAATTGTTTCTTCAATTCTACCAACTCCGATGCCGACATACAATACGGTGCCATCGAAATCGGTCTAGTACTCGGAACTAGATCAATGGAAAACTCAACTTCTCTTTCCGGCGGCACATCCATAATATCCTCCGGAAACACTTCTGGAAATTCACACACCACTGGGAACACATCCAGTTCAACTTTACTCTCCACCAACAATGATGCAAACAAACCAAACAATTGAGCTTCGTCCGCTAAAAGTTTCTTCAACTCTTTAGTGGAGAGGAAACTCTCAAATTCATCATCTTCCAAAGAAGGAAACCTTACTAACTTGTGATAGCAATCTATATGAACTCGATTAAATCGCAACCAGTTCATACCCAAGATTACGTCTAAACCTTCCAACGGCAAACACACTAAATCCATCTCGAAGTCTTTACCATAAATGGTCAAAGGACAACTTAAACAAACCAACGAAGTAGTTACTGACCCCATTGCTGGAGTATCAATAACCATCTTACCATCCATCAGAGACAACACAAGATTCAAACGCTTCGCGCACTCAGACGAAACAAACGAATGAGTCGCTCCCGTATCAATAATAGCAACTAAAGGCGTACTATTAATAAAGCATGTACCTTTAATCAAACGGTCTGCACTAGTAGTTTGAGTCCCCGCCAATGCAAACACCTTTCTGCCCGCTTGAGCTTGTTTCGGCTTAGTACACTTAGTACTAATGTGACCAACTTCTCCACAATTATAGCACTTCACCGTGTTCCTTCTACAATCTGTAGCAGCATGCCCAAGGCCTCCACAGTTAGAGCATTTCAACACAGTCTTCCCACACTCAAATGATTTATGACCTAATTCACCACACTTATAACACTTAATGGGACCGGAACCTCCTCCTCCAGATCTCTTCTCAAAGTTTCCCCTATGCTTGCCCTTATCAACAGGTGTCACATAAGGTCCACTTCTAGCTTGTTGCTTTCCTTTCCTCTCATTCAAACTTTTGTAATGTGTACAACGAGCCTTACTATCTTCCTCGAAGATTCTACAGCATTCCGTCAAATCCGAAAACCTTCTTATCCTTTGATATCCCACAACTTGTTTAATCTCAGGACGCAAACCATTCTCATATTTAATACACTTTGAGCACTCATCAGTAATCGCAGCATAGTGAGGATGGAATTGAACCAACTCCACGAACTTAGCAGTATAGTCCACCACGGATATACTACCTTGTTTCAATTCAAGGAACTCCATCTCCTTCTTCCCTTTCACACTTTCAGGGTAATACTTCCTTAAGAACTCAGTACGAAATAAATCCCAAGTTACCTCTTCATCATCCACCTCAAGAATTTGACGCATACCGACCCACCAATCATCGGCCTCTTCTTTAAGCATGTGAGACCCAAGCCTCACCCTATTCTCTTCCGCACAGTCCATGACTCTGAAGATCCTTTCAATCTCTTTCAACCAAAGTTGAGCACCATCGGGATCAAATCTTCCTTTGAAAACCGGTGGTTGATTCTTCCTGAACTCGTCATTAGCATTCACATTCGGCGCACCTTGCACCGCCCTAGCCATTGCTTCCAAAGCAGCAGCCATCGCATTGTCGTTTCTACCAGCCATATTCTAATCATTCCCAAAAATAACAACAAAGTTAAACAACAATTCAAACAATACGACAACAAGACAGACACAACTGACTCAACTCTGGCTCTGATACCACTTAATGTAACACCCCCCTTTCTATACCCCCAAATAATCAAATAATCATTTAGGCACATATTAAAAATTTCGTCAGAGTATAATTATAACATGGCATAAAAGAGGCATGCCACATCATACACAATTTTACAACATACAACACCTGCTCAAAACATTGATATGCAACAGTGGGGTAACTTTGCAACAGAGGAACTTTGTCCTTACACCCACATTTCAATATTTAGAATAAAAGCGGAAAATCTAAACATTGAACCACATTCAAACATATATACAGAGATATATACTTCACCAAGTATTATCCACCAACATAATTCATGTTTACATCAACATTTATCCACAAGATACATGTACAAATGTATCACAAAAGAATAATATACATCCTAGCTACCCGGTGCTACATATCAGAGCCAACCGACCAAAAGAATGAAGACACGCTCCACAAAAAACCTCCAGCATACCTACTCTGCAATGCCTCATAGAGCATTATAAAACAGCAGAAGGGTGAGAAATATTATCATAATAACAATGCCTAGAATTATATATATATCTTAGCATAAAAATACACATATTCCACATTCTCACCACAATTCACCCAAACTCACCCGTATACATCACAATGTATATATATATATATCAACCAAGCATATTCATCATGCATAATTTCACAATTCCCAATCATTCCACATAAACATACACAATTATGTTTACTCAACAACACATCATTATAAAGATGATAAATGCAAATCATAGAGACCGACTCACGACTCTATGCAAATGCAATGCGGTACCGACTCGATCATCTCAAGTTCACTCAGGAACTTCTGCTGGAACCATCGCTCGTTACCAAAGTAACTCCCCGTCGGGCCTACGATGTTCACCCATTGCTCACACCCCACATGGGCACACAATGTTTATGGATCGCTCACACCCCACCTGGGCACACGACCCGATCGCTCACACCCCACACGCGGGCACACGATCTGATTGCTCACACCTCACCTAGGCACACAATCCGATTTTTCACACCTCACATAGGCACACAATCGTTCGTAATCATCGCTCACACCTCACATAGGCACACGATGTTACCACGGATCCTCATTAGAATCGCTCAACACAAGAATGTATTTCATGATGCCTCACATGAAAAATGACACAAGACAGTCTTGAAATGCATACATATTCACAATATATTCATGCATTCATCTCATACAATCACATACAATCTATATACATTCACATCGATGCACTATTGTATGATTCGCATTCAAACACACAGTCAAAACGGTAAAAGTCGCTAAATAACACTATTCCCGACTTTTCCGACTTATTTAATCGGCTAATAATTTCCAATCATCATGAACATATAGTACAGCTCAATAGCTTTCCAACGAGATAAAGAACGCCTAAATCGGAATTACGGTTCGAGAATTATGAATTTTTTAAAAGAAATGGAAATTATAAAAAAAAACGAAAGCGCCCGGCGACAAGAATGTTTCGCCCGACGACGCTTCCTTTTCGCCTTCGCTTCGCCCGGCGAAGAAGGGGCGAAGGAAATTCCCCCAAACCTGAACCAAACCAGTAGCTTGGCACCCTCGCGCCTCTCAATTTCGCCCGGCGAAGGCTCGAACCGCCCGGCGCTCTGGGCCTTTCGCCCGACGCTCTGCACCAGAAGCAGAAATTCTGCTTCGTTTTCACTGTTCCAAAACCCCCAAAATCTCCATTTTCTCCCCCAAATCACTTCCAACAGCAAAATAATTCATAGCAATGATTCATAAACATATGGAGATTATACAACACAAATTATATCGATTTCTATCCGCGAAAACATCGATTTCTACCATTTTCTACACCAATGGGTTTATACCCCAAAACTCATGAAAATCAACAAAATCAACAATACAATCATACATAATCATACACATTGCTAAGATAACAAGATTTCACACCCTTACCCGGATTCCAACTTGCTATGTGATTGATCTTGATGAATCTTCCTAGTTTTCCTCTTTTCCTCTTCTTTTCTCTTCCTCCTCTTTCTTTCTCTTCTTCTTTTCTCTAATTCCCTTTTTTCTACTATTTTTCCTTTCTATCTCTTTTCTTTCTATTTCTTTCTTTTCTATTTCTTTCTCTCATTTTCCAAACAATCAATTAATTCATTTTTCTCACCAATTCTAATTCCACTTAATTTCTAATTTATCATTAATTGAGAAAAGTCTAAAACACTCTCCATTCTAATTTCCCCGAAAACTCTCAAAACGGTAAAATAACATTTAACACACCAAATTCACAATTAAAATAATTTATCATCCAATTAAAATAAAAGACTCCACATAATTGGGAAATAATCAAAATCGGGGCGTTACAACTCTCCCCCACTTTAGAAATTTTCGTCCTCGAAAATAATACCTGATTCAAACAACTCCGGATACGACTCTCGCATCCTACTCACTAGCTCCCAAGTCATATCGCCTTCCGCAGCGCCTCCCCACGCTACTTTCACAAGCGCAATATCCTTGCCTCTTAGCTTTTTAACTTCACGATCCAGAATCCTAATCGGTAAAGCTTCAACCGTAAGGTTATCTCTCACTTCAATCTCGTCCATAGGAATAACATGTGACGGATACGGAACATACTTCCGAAGTTGCGAAACATGGAATGCATCATGCAAATTGGAAAGATTCGGAGGCAACGCCACACGGTAAGCCACAGCACCAACTCGTGCAGAAATCTGATACGGACCAATAAAACGAGAAGTCAACTTCTTCGATTTCAAAGCACGACCCACACCCGTAATCGGCGTAACTCTCAAAAACACATGGTCGCCCTCTTGAAACTCAAGATCTTTTCTCCTCTTGTCATGATAACTCTTTTGTCTACTTTGAGAAGCTTTCATCTTTTCACGAATAAACTTCACTTTCTCCGTCGTTTGTTGTACCATCTCCGGTCCAACTACCGTCCTCTCACCTGTTTCATGCCAACACAAAGGTGTTCGACATCTCCGACCATATAAAGCCTCAAATGGTGCCATACCTATACTTGAATGAAAACTATTATTGTATGTGAATTCAATCAACGCCAAATAACTATCCCAAGCACCACCTTGCTCGAGCACACAAGCACGCAACAAATCCTCCAACGATTGAATTGTCCTCTCAGTTTGACCATCCGTTTGCGGATGATAAGCCGAACTCAATCTTAGCTTAGAACCCAAAGCCTTTTGTAAACTCTCCCAAAACCTCGATGTGAATCTAGGATCTCTATCCGATACAATACTCTTAGAAACTCCATGTAGCTTCACAACCACAAGAACATAAATCTCGGCTAACCTCTCCAAAGGATAACTAATATCAATTGGAATGAAATGAGCAGATTTAGTAAGTCTATCAACAATTACCCAAATAGCATTATGTCCTCTTTGCGTATTCGGCAATCCCGTGACAAAATCCATCGATATACTATCCCATTTCCACTCCGCAACGGTTGCATCAATCCACTAGGCTTTTGATGTTCTACCTTCGAATTTTGACAAGTTAAGCACGCATACACAAATTGAGCCACATCTCTCTTTAACCCGGACCACCAAAAGATTTTCTTCAAATCTTGATACATTTTATTCGCTCTCGGATGGATACTTAAGTTACTTCGGTGTCCTTCTTCCAATATCATCTTTTTCAACTCCGCATCATCGGGAATACAGATACGACCACGGAATCTCAAAACTCCAAAGTTATCAACCTTGAAATCCTCATTTTCATTCATTATCAAATCAACAAACTTCAAGTCCAACTTTTGCTTTTCACACACGGTTGCAAGAAAATCATTTGTAACATGCAGCGTACCAAGTTTCACACTTCTCGGCGTCATTTCACAAACCAAACTCAAGTCTCTAAAATTCTCCAAAAGTTCCCATTCTCTCACCATCAATGAGGACATATGTAACGACTTCCGACTCAAAGCATCGGCCACCACGTTTGCCTTACCCGGATGGTAATTCAAACCAAAATCATAATCCTTCAAAAGCTCTAACCACCTTCTTTGTCTCATGTTCAATTCTTTTTGGTCAAATAAATATTTCAAGCTCTTGTGATCGCTAAAAACTTCAAATCTCGCTCCATAAAGATAATGCCTCCAAATTTTCAAAACGAACACCACGGCCGCCAACTCCAAGTCATGCGTAGGATAATTCTTTTCATGCACTCTCAATTGTCTTGAAGCATAAGCCACAACTTTTCCATCTTGCATCAAAACACCACCTAACCCAACCAAGGAAGCATCACAATACACATCAAACGGTTCCGTAGGATTTGGCAAAATCAAGATCGGAGCCATTGTCAACCTTCTTTTTAACTCATTGAAACTCTCTTCACAATGAATATCCCGATCTCAAATCAATCTTGCTAAAAACACGCGCACTAACCAATTGGTCCATCAAATCATCGATCCTTGGAAGCGGATACTTGTTCTTAATTGTCACCTTGTTCAATTGTCGATAATCAATGCACAACCGCATACTTCCATCCTTTTTCTTTACCAACAATACTGGAGCACCCCACGGAGAAACACTTGGCCTTACAAATCTCTTGTCCAACAAGTCATTCAATTGTTTCTTCAATTCTACCAACTCCGATGCCGACATACAATACGGTGCCATCGAAATCGGTCTAGTACTCGGAACTAGATCAATGGAAAACTCAACTTCTCTTTCCGGCGGCACATCCATAATATCCTCCGGAAACACTTCTGGAAATTCACACACCACTGGGAACTCATCCAGTTCAACTTTACTCTCCACCAACAATGATGCAAACAAACCAAACAATTGAGCTTCGTCCGCTAAAAGTTTCTTCAACTCTTTAGTGGAGAGGAAACTCTCAAATTCATCATCTTCCAAAGAAGGAAACCTTACTAACTTGTGATAGCAATCTATATGAACTCGATTAAATCGCAACCAGTTCATACCCAAGATTACGTCTAAACCTTCCAACGGCAAACACACTAAATCTATCTCGAAGTCTTTACCATAAATGGTCAAAGGACAACTTAAACAAACCAACGAAGTAGTTACTGACCCCATTGCTGGAGTATCAATAACCATCTTACCATCCATCAGAGACAACACAAGATTCAAACGCTTCGCGCACTCAGACGAAACAAACGAATGAGTCGCTCCCGTATCAATAATAGCAACTAAAGGCGTACTATTAATAAAGCATGTACCTTTAATCAAACGGTCTGCACTAGTAGTTTGAGTCCCCGCCAATGCAAACACCTTTCCGCCCGCTTGAGCTTGTTTCGGCTTAGTACACTTAGTACTAATGTGACCAACTTCTCCACAATTATAGCACTTCACCGTGTTCCTTCTACAATCTGTAGCAGCATGCCCAAGGCCTCCACAGTTAGAGCATTTCAACACAGTCTTCCCACACTCAAATGATTTATGACCTAATTCACCACACTTATAACACTTAATGGGACCGGAACCTCCTCCTCCAGATCTCTTCTCAAAGTTTCCCCTATGCTTGCCCTTATCAACAGGTGTCACATAAGGTCCACTTCTAGCTTGTTGCTTTCCTTTCCTCTCATTCAAACTTTTGTAATGTGTAGAACGAGCCTTACTATCTTCCTCGAAGATTCTACAGCATTCCGTCAAATCCGAAAACCTTCTTATCCTTTGATATCCCACAACTTGTTTAATCTCAGGACGCAAACCATTCTCATATTTAATACACTTTGAGCACTCAGCAGTAATCGCAGCATAGTGAGGATGGAATTGAACCAACACCACGAACTTAGCAGTATAGTCCACCACGGATATACTACCTTGTTTCAATTCAAGGAACTCCATCTCCTTCTTCCCTTTCACACTTTCAGGGTAATACTTCCTTAAGAACTCAGTACGAAATAAATCCCAAGTTACCTCTTCATCATCCACCTCAAGAATTTGACGCATACCGACCCACCAATCATCGGCCTCTTCTTTAAGCATGTGAGACCCAAGCCTCACCCTATTCTCTTCCGCACAGTCCATGACTCTGAAGATCCTTTCAATCTCTTTCAACCAAAGTTGAGCACCATCGGGATCAAATCTTCCTTTGAAAACCAGTGGTTGATTCTTCCTGAACTCGTCATTAGCATTCACATTCGGCGCACCTTGCACCGCCCTAGCCATTGCTTCCAAAGCAGCAGCCATCGCATTGTCGTTTCTACCAGCCATATTCTAATCATTCCCAAAAATAACAACAAAGTTAAACAACAATTCAAACAATACGACAACAAGACAGACACAACTGACTCAACTCTGGCTCTGATACCACTTAATGTAACACCCCCCTTTCTATACCCCCAAATAATCAAATAATCATTTAGGCACATATTAAAAATTTCGTCAGAGTATAATTATAACATGGCATAAAAGAGGCATGCCACATCATACACAATTTTACAACATACAACACCTGCTCAAAACATTGATATGCAACAGTGGGGTAACTTTGCAACAGAGGAACTTTGTCCTTACACCCACATTTCAATATTTAGAATAAAAGCGGAAAATCTAAACATTGAACCACATTCAAACATATATACAGAGATATATACTTCACCAAGTATTATCCACCAACATAATTCATGTTTACATCAACATTTATCCACAAGATACATGTACAAATGTATCACAAAAGAATAATATACATCCTAGCTACCCGGTGCTACATATCAGAGCCAACCGACCAAAAGAATGAAGACACGCTCCACAAAAAACCTCCAGCATACCTACTCTGCAATGCCTCATAGAGCATTATAAAACAGCAGAAGGGTGAGAAATATTATCATAATAACAATGCCTAGAATTATATATATATCTTAGCATAAAAATACACATATTCCACATTCTCACCACAATTCACCCAAACTCACCCGTATACATCACAATGTATATATATATATCAACCAAGCATATTCATCATGCATAATTTCACAATTCCCAATCATTCCACATAAACATACACAATTATGTTTACTCAACAACACATCATTATAAAGATGATAAATGCAAATCATAGAGACCGACTCACGACTCTATGCAAATGCAATGCGGTACCGACTCGATCATCTCAAGTTCACTCAGGAACTTCTGCTGGAACCATCGCTCGTTACCAAAGTAACTCCCCGTCGGGCCTACGATGTTCACCCATTGCTCACACCCCACATGGGCACACAATGTTTATGGATCGCTCACACCCCACCTGGGCACACGACCCGATCGCTCACACCCCACACGCGGGCACACGATCTGATTGCTCACACCTCACCTAGGCACACAATCCGATTGTTCACACCTCACATAGGCACACAATCGTTCGTAATCATCGCTCACACCTCACATAGGCACACGATGTTACCACGGATCCTCATTAGAATCGCTCAACACAAGAATGTATTTCATGATGCCTCACATGCAAAATGACACAAGACAGTCTTGAAATGCATACATATTCACAATATATTCATGCATTCATCTCATACAATCACATACAATCTATATACATTCACATCGATGCACTATTGTATGATTCGCATTCAAACACACAGTCAAAACGGTAAAAGTCGCTAAATAACACTATTCCCGACTTTTCCGACTTATTTAATCGGCTAATAATTTCCAATCATCATGAACATATAGTACAGCTCAATAGCTTTCCAACGAGATAAAGAACGCCTAAATCGGAATTACGGTTCGAGAATTATGAATTTTTTAAAAGAAATGGAAATTATAAAAAAAACCGAAAGCGCCCGGCGACAGGAATGTTTCGCCCGACGACGCTTCCTTTTCGCCTTCGCTTTGCCCGGCGAAGAAGGGGCGAAGGAAATTCCCCCAAACCTGAACCAAACCAGTAGCTTGGCACCCTCGCGCCTCTCAATTTCGCCCGGCGAAGGCTCGAACCGCCCGGCGCTCTGGGCCTTTCGCCCGACGCTCTGCACCAGAAGCAGAAATTCTGCTTCGTTTTCACTGTTCCAAAACCCCCAAAATCTCCATTTTCTCCCCCAAATCACTTCCAACAGCAAAATAATTCATAGCAATGATTCATAAACATATGGAGATTATACAACACAAATTATATCGATTTCTATCCGCGAAAACATCGATTTCTACCATTTTCTACACCAATGGATTTATACCCCAAACCTCATGAAAATCAACAAAATCAACAATACAATCATACATAATCATACACATTGCTAAGATAACAAGATTTCACACCCTTACCCGGATTCCAACTTGCTATGTGATTGATCTTGATGAATCTTCCTAGTTTTCCTCTTTTCCTCTTCTTTTCTCTTCCTCCTCTTTCTTTCTCTTCTTCTTTTCTCTAATTCCCTTTTTTCTACTATTTTTCCTTTCTATCTCTTTTCTTTCTATTTCTTTCTTTTCTATTTCTTTCTCTCATTTTCCAAACAATCAATTAATTCATTTTTCTCACCAATTCTAATTCCACTTAATTTCTAATTTATCATTAATTGAGAAAAGTCTAAAACACTCTCCATTCTAATTTCCCCGAAAACTCTCAAAACGGTAAAATAACATTTAACACACCAAATTCACAATTAAAATAATTTATCATCCAATTAAAATAAAAGACTCCACATAATTGGGAAATAATCAAAATCGGGGCGTTACAACTCTCCCCCACTTTAGAAATTTTCGTCCTCGAAAATAATACCTGATTCAAACAACTCCGGATACGACTCCCGCATCCTACTCACTAGCTCCCAAGTCATATCGCCTTCCGCAGCGCCTCCCCACGCTACTTTCACAAGCGCAATATCCTTGCCTCTTAGCTTTTTAACTTCACGATCCAGAATCCTAATCGGTAAAGCTTCAACCGTAAGGTTATCTCTCACTTCAATCTCGTCCATAGGAATAACATGTGACGGATACGGAACATACTTCCGAAGTTGCGAAACATGGAATGCATCATGCAAATTGGAAAGATTCGGAGGCAACGCCACACGGTAAGCCACAGCACCAACTCGTGCAGAAATCTGATACGGACCAATAAAACGAGAAGTCAACTTCTTCGATTTCAAAGCACGACCCACACCCGTAATCGGCGTAACTCTCAAAAATACATGGTCGCCCTCTTGAAACTCAAGATCTTTTCTCCTCTTGTCATGATAACTCTTTTGTCTACTTTGAGAAGCTTTCATCTTTTCACGAATAAACTTCACTTTCTCCGTCGTTTGTTGTACCATCTCCGGTCCAACTACCGTCCTCTCACCTGTTTCATGCCAACACAAAGGTGTTCGACATCTCCGACCATATAAAGCCTCAAATGGTGCCATACCTATACTTGAATGAAAACTATTATTGTAAGTGAATTCAATCAACGCCAAATAACTATCCCAAGCACCACCTTGCTCGAGCACACAAGCACGCAACAAATCCTCCAACGATTGAATTGTCCTCTCGGTTTGACCATCCGTTTGCGGATGATAAGCCGAACTCAATCTTAGCTTAGAACCCAAAGCCTTTTGTAAACTCTCCCAAAACCTCGATGTGAATCTAGGATCTCTATCCGATACAATACTCTTAGAAACTCCATGTAGCTTCACAACCACAAGAACATAAATCTCGGCTAACCTCTCCAAAGGATAACTAATATCAATTGGAATGAAATGAGCAGATTTAGTAAGTCTATCAACAATTACCCAAATAGCATTATATCCTCTTTGCGTATTCGGCAATCCCGTGACAAAATCCATCGATATACTATCCCATTTCCACTCCGGAATGTCCAACGGTTGCATCAATCCACTAGGCTTTTGATGTTCTACCTTCGAATTTTGACAAGTTAAGCACGCATACACAAATTGAGCCACATCTCTCTTTAACCCGGACCACCAAAAGATTTTCTTCAAATCTTGATACATTTTATTTGCTCCCGGATGAATACTTAAGTTACTTCGGTGTCCTTCTTCCAATATCATCTTTTTCAACTCCGCATCATCGGGAATACAGATACGACCACGGAATCTCAAAACTCCAAAGTTATCAACCTTGAAATCCTCATTTTCATTCATTATCAAATTAACAAACTTCAAGTCCAACTTTTGCTTTTCACACACGGTTGCAAGAAAATCATTTGTAACATGCAGCGTACCAAGTCTCACACTTCTCGGCGTCATTTCACAAACCAAACTCAAGTCTCTAAAATTCTCCAAAAGTTCCCATTCTCTCACCATCAATGAGGACATATGTAACGACTTCCGACTCAAAGCATTGGCCACCACGTTTGCCTTACCCGGATGGTAATTCAAACCAAAATCATAATCCTTCAAAAGCTCTAACCACCTTCTTTGTCACATGTTCAATTCTTTTTGGTCAAATAAATATTTCAAGCTCTTGTGATCGCTAAAAACTTCAAATCTCGCTCCATAAAGATAATGCCTCCAAATTTTCAAAACGAACACCACGGCCGCCAACTCCAAGTCATGCGTAGGATAATTCTTTTCATGCACTCTCAATTGTCTTGAAGCATAAGCCACAACTTTTCCATCTTGCATCAAAACACCACCTAACCCAACCAAGGAAGCATCACAATACACATCAAACGGTTCCGTAGGATTTGGCAAAATCAAGATCGGAGCCATTGTCAACCTTCTTTTTAACTCATTGAAACTCTCTTCACAATGAATATCCCGATCTCAAATCAATCTTGCTAAAAACACGCGCACTAACCAATTGGTCCATCAAATCATCGATCCTTGGAAGCGGATACTTGTTCTTAATTGTCACCTTGTTCAATTGTCGATAATCAATGCACAACCGCATACTTCCATCCTTTTTCTTTACCAACAATACTGGAGCACCCCACGGAGAAACACTTGGCCTTACAAATCTCTTGTCCAACAAGTCATTCAATTGTTTCTTCAATTCTACCAACTCCGATGCCGACATACAATACGGTGCCATCGAAATCGGTCTAGTACTCGGAACTAGATCAATGGAAAACTCAACTTCTCTTTCCGGCGGCACATCCATAATATCCTCCGGAAACACTTCTGGAAATTCACACACCACTGGGAACACATCCAGTTCAACTTTACTCTCCACCAACAATGATGCAAACAAACCAAACAATTGAGCTTCGTCCGCTAAAAGTTTCTTCAACTCTTTAGTGGAGAGGAAACTCTCAAATTCATCATCTTCCAAAGAAGGAAACCTTACTAACTTGTGATAGCAATCTATATGAACTCGATTAAATCGCAACCAGTTCATACCCAAGATTACGTCTAAACCTTCCAACGGCAAACACACTAAATCTATCTCGAAGTCTTTACCATAAATGGTCAAAGGACAACTTAAACAAACCAACGAAGTAGTTACTGACCCCATTGCTGGAGTATCAATAACCATCTTACCATCCATCAGAGACAACACAAGATTCAAACGCTTCGCGCACTCAGACGAAACAAACGAATGAGTCGCTCCCGTATCAATAATAGCAACTAAAGGCGTACTATTAATAAAGCATGTACCTTTAATCAAACGGTCTGCACTAGTAGTTTGAGTCCCCGCCAATGCAAACACCTTTCCGCCCGCTTGAGCTTGTTTCGGCTTAGTACACTTAGTACTAATGTGACCAACTTCTCCACAATTATAGCACTTCACCGTGTTCCTTCTACAATCTGTAGCAGCATGCCCAAGGCCTCCACAGTTAGAGCATTTCAACACAGTCTTCCCACACTCAAATGATTTATGACCTAATTCACCACACTTATAACACTTAATGGGACCGGAACCTCCTCCTCCAGATCTCTTCTCAAAGTTTCCCCTATGCTTGCCCTTATCAACAGGTGTCACATAAGGTCCACTTCTAGCTTGTTGCTTTCCTTTCCTCTCATTCAAACTTTTGTAATGTGTAGAACGAGCCTTACTATCTTCCTCGAAGATTCTACAGCATTCCGTCAAATCCGAAAACCTTCTTATCCTTTGATATCCCACAACTTGTTTAATCTCAGGACGCAAACCATTCTCATATTTAATACACTTTGAGCACTCAGCAGTAATCGCAGCATAGTGAGGATGGAATTGAACCAACTCCACGAACTTAGCAGTATAGTCCACCACGGATATACTACCTTGTTTCAATTCAAGGAACTCCATCTCCTTCTTCCCTTTCACACTTTCAGGGTAATACTTCCTTAAGAACTCAGTACGAAATAAATCCCAAGTTACCTCTTCATCATCCACCTCAAGAATTTGACGCATACCGACCCACCAATCATCGGCCTCTTCTTTAAGCATGTGAGACCCAAGCCTCACCCTATTCTCTTCCGCACAGTCCATGACTCTGAAGATCCTTTCAATCTCTTTCAACCAAAGTTGAGCACCATCGGGATCAAATCTTCCTTTGAAAACCAGTGGTTGATTCTTCCTGAACTCGTCATTAGCATTCACATTCGGCGCACCTTGCACCGCCCTAGCCATTGCTTCCAAAGCAGCAGCCATCGCATTGTCGTTTCTACCAGCCATATTCTAATCATTCCCAAAAATAACAACAAAGTTAAACAACAATTCAAACAATACGACAACAAGACAGACACAACTGACTCAACTCTGGCTCTGATACCACTTAATGTAACACCCCCCTTTCTATACCCCCAAATAATCAAATAATCATTTAGGCACATATTAAAAATTTCGTCAGAGTATAATTATAACATGGCATAAAAGAGGCATGCCACATCATACACAATTTTACAACATACAACACCTGCTCAAAACATTGATATGCAACAGTGGGGTAACTTTGCAACAGAGGAACTTTGTCCTTACACCCACATTTCAATATTTAGAATAAAAGCGGAAAATCTAAACATTGAACCACATTCAAACATATATACAGAGATATATACTTCACCAAGTATTATCCACCAACATAATTCATGTTTACATCAACATTTATCCACAAGATACATGTACAAATGTATCACAAAAGAATAATATACATCCTAGCTACCCGGTGCTACATATCAGAGCCAACCGACCAAAAGAATGAAGACACGCTCCACAAAAAACCTCCAGCATACCTACTCTGCAATGCCTCATAGAGCATTATAAAACAGCAGAAGGGTGAGAAATATTATCATAATAACAATGCCTAGAATTATATATATATCTTAGCATAAAAATACACATATTCCACATTCTCACCACAATTCACCCAAACTCACCCGTATACATCACAATGTATATATATATATCAACCAAGCATATTCATCATGCATAATTTCACAATTCCCAATCATTCCACATAAACATACACAATTATGTTTACTCAACAACACATCATTATAAAGATGATAAATGCAAATCATAGAGACCGACTCACGACTCTATGCAAATGCAATGCGGTACCGACTCGATCATCTCAAGTTCACTCAGGAACTTCTGCTGGAACCATCGCTCGTTACCAAAGTAACTCCCCGTCGGGCCTACGATGTTCACCCATTGCTCACACCCCACATGGGCACACAATGTTTATGGATCGCTCACACCCCACCTGGGCACACGACCCGATCGCTCACACCCCACACGCGGGCACACGATCTGATTGCTCACACCTCACCTAGGCACACAATCCGATTGTTCACACCTCACATAGGCACACAATCGTTCGTAATCATCGCTCACACCTCACATAGGCACACGATGTTACCACGGATCCTCATTAGAATCGCTCAACACAAGAATGTATTTCATGATGCCTCACATGCAAAATGACACAAGACAGTCTTGAAATGCATACATATTCACAATATATTCATGCATTCATCTCATACAATCACATACAATCTATATACATTCACATCGATGCACTATTGTATGATTCGCATTCAAACACACAGTCAAAACGGTAAAAGTCGCTAAATAACACTATTCCCGACTTTTCCGACTTATTTAATCGGCTAATAATTTCCAATCATCATGAACATATAGTACAGCTCAATAGCTTTCCAACGAGATAAAGAACGCCTAAATCGGAATTACGGTTCGAGAATTATGAATTTTTTAAAAGAAATGGAAATTATAAAAAAAACCGAAAGCGCCCGGCGACAGGAATGTTTCGCCCGACGACGCTTCCTTTTCGCCTTCGCTTCGCCCGGCGAAGAAGGGGCGAAGGAAATTCCCCCAAACCTGAACCAAACCAGTAGCTTGGCACCCTCGCGCCTCTCAATTTCGCCCGGCGAAGGCTCGAACCGCCCGGCGCTCTGGGCCTTTCGCCCGACGCTCTGCACCAGAAGCAGAAATTCTGCTTCGTTTTCACTGTTCCAAAACCCCCAAAATCTCCATTTTCTCCCCCAAATCACTTCCAACAGCAAAATAATTCATAGCAATGATTCATAAACATATGGAGATTATACAACACAAATTATATCGATTTCTATCCGCGAAAACATCGATTTCTACCATTTTCTACACCAATGGATTTATACCCCAAACCTCATGAAAATCAACAAAATCAACAATACAATCATACATAATCATACACATTGCTAAGATAACAAGATTTCACACCCTTACCCGGATTCCAACTTGCTATGTGATTGATCTTGATGAATCTTCCTAGTTTTCCTCTTTTCCTCTTCTTTTCTCTTCCTCCTCTTTCTTTCTCTTCTTCTTTTCTCTAATTCCCTTTTTTCTACTATTTTTCCTTTCTATCTCTTTTCTTTCTATTTCTTTCTTTTCTATTTCTTTCTCTCATTTTCCAAACAATCAATTAATTCATTTTTCTCACCAATTCTAATTCCACTTAATTTCTAATTTATCATTAATTGAGAAAAGTCTAAAACACTCTCCATTCTAATTTCCCCGAAAACTCTCAAAACGGTAAAATAACATTTAACACACCAAATTCACAATTAAAATAATTTATCATCCAATTAAAATAAAAGACTCCACATAATTGGGAAATAATCAAAATCGGGGCGTTACAACTCTCCCCCACTTTAGAAATTTTCGTCCTCGAAAATAATACCTGATTCAAACAACTCCGGATACGACTCCCGCATCCTACTCACTAGCTCCCAAGTCATATCGCCTTCCGCAGCGCCTCCCCACGCTACTTTCACAAGCGCAATATCCTTGCCTCTTAGCTTTTTAACTTCACGATCCAGAATCCTAATCGGTAAAGCTTCAACCGTAAGGTTATCTCTCACTTCAATCTCGTCCATAGGAATAACATGTGACGGATACGGAACATACTTCCGAAGTTGCGAAACATGGAATGCATCATGCAAATTGGAAAGATTCGGAGGCAACGCCACACGGTAAGCCACAGCACCAACTCGTGCAGAAATCTGATACGGACCAATAAAACGAGAAGTCAACTTCTTCGATTTCAAAGCACGACCCACACCCGTAATCGGCGTAACTCTAAAAAACACATGGTCGCCCTCTTGAAACTCAAGATCTTTTCTCCTCTTGTCATGATAACTCTTTTGTCTACTTTGAGAAGCTTTCATCTTTTCACGAATAAACTTCACTTTCTCCGTCGTTTGTTGTACCATCTCCGGTCCAACTACCGTCCTCTCACCTGTTTCATGCCAACACAAAGGTGTTCGACATCTCCGACCATATAAAGCCTCAAATGGTGCCATACCTATACTTGAATGAAAACTATTATTGTAAGTGAATTCAATCAACGCCAAATAACTATCCCAAGCACCACCTTGCTCGAGCACACAAGCACGCAACAAATCCTCCAACGATTGAATTGTCCTCTCGGTTTGACCATCCGTTTGCGGATGATAAGCCGAACTCAATCTTAGCTTAGAACCCAAAGCCTTTTGTAAACTCTCCCAAAACCTCGATGTGAATCTAGGATCTCTATCCGATACAATACTCTTAGAAACTCCATGTAGCTTCACAACCACAAGAACATAAATCTCGGCTAACCTCTCCAAAGGATAACTAATATCAATTGGAATGAAATGAGCAGATTTAGTAAGTCTATCAACAATTACCCAAATAGCATTATGTCCTCTTTGCGTATTCGGCAATCCCGTGACAAAATCCATCGATATACTATCCCATTTCCACTCCGGAATGTCCAACGGTTGCATCAATCCACTAGGCTTTTGATGTTCTACCTTCGAATTTTGACAAGTTAAGCACGCATACACAAATTGAGCCACATCTCTCTTTAACCCGGACCACCAAAAGATTTTCTTCAAATCTTGATACATTTTATTCGCTCCCGGATGGATACTTAAGTTACTTCGGTGTCCTTCTTCCAATATCATCTTTTTCAACTCCGCATCATCGGGAATACAGATACGACCACGGAATCTCAAAACTCCAAAGTTATCAACCTTGAAATCCTCATTTTCATTCATTATCAAATCAACAAACTTCAAGTCCAACTTTTGCTTTTCACACACGGTTGCAAGAAAATCATTTGTAACATGCAGCGTACCAAGTCTCACACTTCTCGGCGTCATTTCACAAACCAAACTCAAGTCTCTAAAATTCTCCAAAAGTTCCCATTCTCTCACCATCAATGAGGACATATGTAACGACTTCCGACTCAAAGCATCGGCCACCACGTTTGCCTTACCCGGATGGTAATTCAAACCAAAATCATAATCCTTCAAAAGCTCTAACCACCTTCTTTGTCTCATGTTCAATTCTTTTTGGTCAAATAAATATTTCAAGCTCTTGTGATCGCTAAAAACTTCAAATCTCGCTCCATAAAGATAATGCCTCCAAATTTTCAAAACGAACACCACGGCCGCCAACTCCAAGTCATGCGTAGGATAATTCTTTTCATGCACTCTCAATTGTCTTGAAGCATAAGCCACAACTTTTCCATCTTGCATCAAAACACCACCTAACCCAACCAAGGAAGCATCACAATACACATCAAACGGTTCCGTAGGATTTGGCAAAATCAAGATCGGAGCCATTGTCAACCTTCTTTTTAACTCATTGAAACTCTCTTCACAATGAATATCCCGATCTCAAATCAATCTTGCTAAAAACACGCGCACCAACCAATTGGTCCATCAAATCATCGATCCTTGGAAGCGGATACTTGTTCTTAATTGTCACCTTGTTCAATTGTCGATAATCAATGCACAACCGCATACTTCCATCCTTTTTCTTTACCAACAATACTGGAGCACCCCACGGAGAAACACTTGGCCTTACAAATCTCTTGTCCAACAAGTCATTCAATTGTTTCTTCAATTCTACCAACTCCGATGCCGACATACAATACGGTGCCATCGAAATCGGTCTAGTACTCGGAACTAGATCAATGGAAAACTCAACTTCTCTTTCCCGCGGCACATCCATAATATCCTCCGGAAACACTTCTGGAAATTCACACACCACTGGGAACACATCCAGTTCAACTTTACTCTCCACCAACAATGATGCAAACAAACCAAACAATTGAGCTTCGTCCGCTAAAAGTTTCTTCAACTCTTTAGTGGAGAGGAAACTCTCAAATTCATCATCTTCCAAAGAAGGAAACCTTACTAACTTGTGATAGCAATCTATATGAACTCGATTAAATCGTAACCAGTTCATACCCAAGATTACGTCTAAACCTTCCAACGGCAAACACACTAAATCCATCTCGAAGTCTTTACCATAAATGGTCAAAGGACAACTTAAACAAACCAACGAAGTAGTTACTGACCCCATTGCTGGAGTATCAATAACCATCTTACCATCCATCAGAGACAACACAAGATTCAAACGCTTCGCGCACTCAGAAGAAACAAACGAATGAGTCGCTCCCGTATCAATAATAGCAACTAAAGGCGTACTATTAATAAAGCATGTACCTTTAATCAAACGGTCTGCACTAGTAGTTTGAGTCCCCGCCAATGCAAACACCTTTCCGCCCGCTTGAGCTTGTTTCGGCTTAGTACACTTAGTACTAATGTGACCAACTTCTCCACAATTATAGCACTTCACCGTGTTCCTTCTACAATCTGTAGCAGCATGCCCAAGGCCTCCACAGTTAGAGCATTTCAACACAGTCTTCCCACACTCAAATGATTTATGACCTAATTCACCACACTTATAACACTTAATGGGACCGGAACCTCCTCCTCCAGATCTCTTCTCAAAGTTTCCCCTATGCTTGCCCTTATCAACAGGTGTCACATAAGGTCCACTTCTAGCTTGTTGCTTTCCTTTCCTCTCATTCAAACTTTTGTAATGTGTAGAACGAGCCTTACTATCTTCCTCGAAGATTCTACAGCATTCCGTCAAATCCGAAAACCTTCTTATCCTTTGATATCCCACAACTTGTTTAATCTCAGGACGCAAACCATTCTCATATTTAATACACTTTGAGCACTCAGCAGTAATCGCAGCATAGTGAGGATGGAATTGAACCAACTCCACGAACTTAGCAGTATAGTCCACCACGGATATACTACCTTGTTTCAATTCAAGGAACTCCATCTCCTTCTTCCCTTTCACACTTTCAGGGTAATACTTCCTTAAGAACTCAGTACGAAATAAATCCCAAGTTACCTCTTCATCATCCACCTCAAGAATTTGACGCATACCGACCCACAAATCATCGGCCTCTTCTTTAAGCATGTGAGACCCAAGCCTCACCCTATTCTCTTCCGCACAGTCCATGACTCTGAAGATCCTTTCAATCTCTTTCAACCAAAGTTGAGCACCATCGGGATCAAATCTTCCTTTGAAAACCAGTGGTTGATTCTTCCTGAACTCGTCATTAGCATTCACATTCGGCGCACCTTGCACCGCCCTAGCCATTGCTTCCAAAGCAGCAGCCATCGCATTGTCGTTTCTACCAGCCATATTCTAATCATTCCCAAAAATAACAACAAAGTTAAACAACAATTCAAACAATACGACAACAAGACAGACACAACTGACTCAACTCTGGCTCTGATACCACTTAATGTAACACCCCCCTTTCTATACCCCCAAATAATCAAATAATCATTTAGGCACATATTAAAAATTTCGTCAGAGTATAATTATAACATGGCATAAAAGAGGCATGCCACATCATACACAATTTTACAACATACAACACCTGCTCAAAACATTGATATGCAACAGTGGGGTAACTTTGCAACAGAGGAACTTTGTCCTTACACCCACATTTCAATATTTAGAATAAAAGCGGAAAATCTAAACATTGAACCACATTCAAACATATATACAGAGATATATACTTCACCAAGTATTATCCACCAACATAATTCATGTTTACATCAACATTTATCCACAAGATACATGTACAAATGTATCACAAAAGAATAATATACATCCTAGCTACCCGGTGCTACATATCAGAGCCAACCGACCAAAAGAATGAAGACACGCTCCACAAAAAACCTCCAGCATACCTACTCTGCAATGCCTCATAGAGCATTATAAAACAGCAGAAGGGTGAGAAATATTATCATAATAACAATGCCTAGAATTATATATATATCTTAGCATAAAAATACACATATTCCACATTCTCACCACAATTCACCCAAACTCACCCGTATACATCACAATGTATATATATATATCAACCAAGCATATTCATCATGCATAATTTCACAATTCCCAATCATTCCACATAAACATACACAATTATGTTTACTCAACAACACATCATTATAAAGATGATAAATGCAAATCATAGAGACCGACTCACGACTCTATGCAAATGCAATGCGGTACCGACTCGATCATCTCAAGTTCACTCAGGAACTTCTGCTGGAACCATCGCTCGTTACCAAAGTAACTCCCCATCGGGCCTACGATGTTCACCCATTGCTCACACCCCACATGGGCACACAATGTTTATGGATCGCTCACACCCCACCTGGGCACACGACCCGATCGCTCACACCCCACACGCGGGCACACGATCTGATTGCTCACACCTCACCTAGGCACACAATCCGATTGTTCACACCTCACATAGGCACACAATCGTTCGTAATCATCGCTCACACCTCACATAGGCACACGATGTTACCACGGATCCTCATTAGAATCGCTCAACACAAGAATGTATTTCATGATGCCTCACATGCAAAATGACACAAGACACTCTTGAAATGCATACATATTCACAATATATTCATGCATTCATCTCATATAATCACATACAATCTATATACATTCACATCGATGCACTATTGTATGATTCGCATTCAAACACACAGTCAAAACGGTAAAAGTCGCTAAATAACACTATTCCCGACTTTTCCGACTTATTTAATCGGCTAATAATTTCCAATCATCATGAACATATAGTACAGCTCAATAGCTTTCCAACGAGATAAAGAACGCCTAAATCGGAATTACGGTTCGAGAATTATGAATTTTTTAAAAGAAATGGAAATTATAAAAAAAAACGAAAGCGCCCGGCGACAGGAATGTTTCGCCCGACGACGCTTCCTTTTCGCCTTCGCTTCGCCCGGCGAAGAAGGGGCGAAGGAAATTCCCCCAAACCTGAACCAAACCAGTAGCTTGGCACCCTCGCGCCTCTCAATTTCGCCCGGCGAAGGCTCGAACCGCCCGGCGCTCTGGGCCTTTCGCCCGGCGCTCTGCACCAGAAGCAGAAATTCTGCTTCGTTTTCACTGTTCCAAAACCCCCAAAATCTCCATTTTCTCCCCCAAATCACTTCCAACAGCAAAATAATTCATAGCAATGATTCATAAACATATGGAGATTATACAACACAAATTATATCGATTTCTATCCGCGAAAACATCGATTTCTACCATTTTCTACACCAATGGGTTTATACCCCAAAACTCATGAAAATCAACAAAATCAACAATACAATCATACATAATCATACACATTGCTAAGATAACAAGATTTCACACCCTTACCCGGATTCCAACTTGCTATGTGATTGATCTTGATGAATCTTCCTAGTTTTCCTCTTTTCCTCTTCTTTTCTCTTCCTCCTCTTTCTTTCTCTTCTTCTTTTCTCTAATTCCCTTTTTTCTACTATTTTTCCTTTCTATCTCTTTTCTTTCTATTTCTTTCTTTTCTATTTCTTTCTCTCATTTTCCAAACAATCAATTAATTCATTTTTCTCACCAATTCTAATTCCACTTAATTTCTAATTTATCATTAATTGAGAAAAGTCTAAAACACTCTCCATTCTAATTTCCCCGAAAACTCTCAAAACGGTAAAATAACATTTAACACACCAAATTCACAATTAAAATAATTTATCATCCAATTAAAATAAAAGACTCCACATAATTGGGAAATAATCAAAATCGGGGCGTTACAACTCTCCCCCACTTTAGAAATTTTCGTCCTCGAAAATAATACCTGATTCAAACAACTCCGGATACGACTCTCGCATCCTACTCACTAGCTCCCAAGTCATATCGCCTTCCGCAGCGCCTCCCCATGCTACTTTCACAAGCGCAATATCCTTGCCTCTTAGCTTTTTAACTTCACGATCCAGAATCCTAATCGGTAAAGCTTCAACCGTAAGGTTATCTCTCACTTCAATCTCGTCCATAGGAATAACATGTGACGGATACGGAACATACTTCCGAAGTTGTGAAACATGGAATGCATCATGCAAATTGGAAAGATTCGGAGGCAACGCCACACGGTAAGCCACAGCACCAACTCGTGCAGAAATCTGATACGGACCAATAAAACGAGAAGTCAACTTCTTCGATTTCAAAGCACGACCCACACCCGTAATCGGCGTAACTCTCAAAAACACATGGTCGCCCTCTTGAAACTCAAGATCTTTTCTCCTCTTGTCATGATAACTCTTTTGTCTACTTTGAGAAGCTTTCATCTTTTCACGAATAAACTTCACTTTCTCCGTCGTTTGTTGTACCATCTCCGGTCCAACTACCGTCCTCTCACCTGTTTCATGCCAACACAAAGGTGTTCGACATCTCCGACCATATAAAGCCTCAAATGGTGCCATACCTATACTTGAATGAAAACTATTATTGTAAGTGAATTCAATCAACGCCAAATAACTATCCCAAGCACCACCTTGCTCGAGCACACAAGCACGCAACAAATCCTCCAACGATTGAATTGTCCTCTCGGTTTGACCATCCGTTTGCGGATGATAAGCCGAACTCAATCTTAGCTTAGAACCCAAAGCCTTTTGTAAACTCTCCCAAAACCTCGATGTGAATCTAGGATCTCTATCCGATACAATACTCTTAGAAACTCCATGTAGCTTCACAACCACAAGAACATAAATCTCGGCTAACCTCTCCAAAGGATAACTAATATCAATTGGAATGAAATGAGCAGATTTAGTAAGTCTATCAACAATTACCCAAATAGCATTATGTCCTCTTTGCGTATTCGGCAATCCCGTGACAAAATCCATCGATATACTATCCCATTTCCACTCCGGAATGTCCAACGGTTGCATCAATCCACTAGGCTTTTGATGTTCTACCTTCGAATTTTGACAAGTTAAGCACGCATACACAAATTGAGCCACATCTCTCTTTAACCCGGACCACCAAAAGATTTTCTTCAAATCTTGATACATTTTATTCGCTCCCGGATGGATACTTAAGTTACTTCGGTGTCCTTCTTCCAATATCATCTTTTTCAACTCCGCATCATCGGGAATACAGATACGACCACGGAATCTCAAAACTCCAAAGTTATCAACCTTGAAATCCTCATTTTCATTCATTATCAAATCAACAAACTTCAAGTCCAACTTTTGCTTTTCACACACGGTTGCAAGAAAATCATTTGTAACATGCAGCGTACCAAGTCTCACACTTCTCGGCGTCATTTCACAAACCAAACTCAAGTCTCTAAAATTCTCCAAAAGTTCCCATTCTCTCACCATCAATGAGGACATATGTAACGACTTCCGACTCAAAGCATCGGCCACCACGTTTGCCTTACCCGGATGGTAATTCAAACCAAAATCATAATCCTTCAAAAGCTCTAACCACCTTCTTTGTCTCATGTTCAATTCTTTTTGGTCAAATAAATATTTCAAGCTCTTGTGATCGCTAAAAACTTCAAATCTCGCTCCATAAAGATAATGCCTCCAAATTTTCAAAACGAACACCACGACCGCCAACTCCAAGTCATGCGTAGGATAATTCTTTTCATGCACTCTCAATTGTCTTGAAGCATAAGCCACAACTTTTCCATCTTGCATCAAAACACCACCTAACCCAACCAAGGAAGCATCACAATACACATCAAACGGTTCCGTAGGATTTGGCAAAATCAAGATCGGAGCCATTGTCAACCTTCTTTTTAACTCATTGAAACTCTCTTCACAATGAATATCCCGATCTCAAATCAATCTTGCTAAAAACACGCGCACCAACCAATTGGTCCATCAAATCATCGATCCTTGGAAGCGGATACTTGTTCTTAATTGTCACCTTGTTCAATTGTCGATAATCAATGCACAACCGCATACTTCCATCCTTTTTCTTTACCAACAATACTGGAGCACCCCACGGAGAAACACTTGGCCTTACAAATCTCTTGTCCAACAAGTCATTCAATTGTTTCTTCAATTCTACCAACTCCGATGCCGACATACAATACGGTGCCATCGAAATCGGTCTAGTACTCGGAACTAGATCAATGGAAAACTCAACTTCTCTTTCCCGCGGCACATCCATAATATCCTCCGGAAACACTTCTGGAAATTCACACACCACTGGGAACACATCCAGTTCAACTTTACTCTCCACCAACAATGATGCAAACAAACCAAACAATTGAGCTTCGTCCGCTAAAAGTTTCTTCAACTCTTTAGTGGAGAGGAAACTCTCAAATTCATCATCTTCCAAAGAAGGAAACCTTACTAACTTGTGATAGCAATCTATATGAACTCGATTAAATCGTAACCAGTTCATACCCAAGATTACGTCTAAACCTTCCAACGGCAAACACACTAAATCCATCTCGAAGTCTTTACCATAAATGGTCAAAGGACAACTTAAACAAACCAACGAAGTAGTTACTGACCCCATTGCTGGAGTATCAATAACCATCTTACCATCCATCAGAGACAACACAAGATTCAAACGCTTCGCGCACTCAGACGAAACAAACGAATGAGTCGCTCCCGTATCAATAATAGCAACTAAAGGCGTACTATTAATAAAGCATGTACCTTTAATCAAACGGTCTGCACTAGTAGTTTGAGTCCCCGCCAATGCAAACACCTTTCCGCCCGCTTGAGCTTGTTTCGGCTTAGTACACTTAGTACTAATGTGACCAACTTCTCCACAATTATAGCACTTCACCGTGTTCCTTCTACAATCTGTAGCAGCATGCCCAAGGCCTCCACAGTTAGAGCATTTCAACACAGTCTTCCCACACTCAAATGATTTATGACCTAATTCACCACACTTATAACACTTAATGGGACCGGAACCTCCTCCTCCAGATCTCTTCTCAAAGTTTCCCCTATGCTTGCCCTTATCAACAGGTGTCACATAAGGTCCACTTCTAGCTTGTTGCTTTCCTTTCCTCTCATTCAAACTTTTGTAATGTGTAGAACGAGCCTTACTATCTTCCTCGAAGATTCTACAGCATTCCGTCAAATCCGAAAACCTTCTTATCCTTTGATATCCCACAACTTGTTTAATCTCAGGACGCAAACCATTCTCATATTTAATACACTTTGAGCACTCAGCAGTAATCGCAGCATAGTGAGGATGGAATTGAACCAACTCCACGAACTTAGCAGTATAGTCCACCACGGATATACTACCTTGTTTCAATTCAAGGAACTCCATCTCCTTCTTCCCTTTCACACTTTCAGGGTAATACTTCCTTAAGAACTCAGTACGAAATAAATCCCAAGTTACCTCTTCATCATCCACCTCAAGAATTTGACGCATACCGACCCACAAATCATCGGCCTCTTCTTTAAGCATGTGAGACCCAAGCCTCACCCTATTCTCTTCCGCACAGTCCATGACTCTGAAGATCCTTTCAATCTCTTTCAACCAAAGTTGAGCACCATCGGGATCAAATCTTCCTTTGAAAACCAGTGGTTGATTCTTCCTGAACTCGTCATTAGCATTCACATTCGGCGCACCTTGCACCGCCCTAGCCATTGCTTCCAAAGCAGCAGCCATCGCATTGTCGTTTCTACCAGCCATATTCTAATCATTCCCAAAAATAACAACAAAGTTAAACAACAATTCAAACAATACGACAACAAGACAGACACAACTGACTCAACTCTGGCTCTGATACCACTTAATGTAACACCCCCCTTTCTATACCCCCAAATAATCAAATAATCATTTAGGCACATATTAAAAATTTCGTCAGAGTATAATTATAACATGGCATAAAAGAGGCATGCCACATCATACACAATTTTACAACATACAACACCTGCTCAAAACATTGATATGCAACAGTGGGGTAACTTTGCAACAGAGGAACTTTGTCCTTACACCCACATTTCAATATTTAGAATAAAAGCGGAAAATCTAAACATTGAACCATATTCAAACATATATACAGAGATATATACTTCACCAAGTATTATCCACCAACATAATTCATGTTTACATCAACATTTATCCACAAGATACATGTACAAATGTATCACAAAAGAATAATATACATCCTAGCTACCCGGTGCTACATATCAGAGCCAACCGACCAAAAGAATGAAGACACGCTCCACAAAAAACCTCCAGCATACCTACTCTGCAATGCCTCATAGAGCATTATAAAACAGCAGAAGGGTGAGAAATATTATCATAATAACAATGCCTAGAATTATATATATATCTTAGCATAAAAATACACATATTCCACATTCTCACCACAATTCACCCAAACTCACCCGTATACATCACAATGTATATATATATATCAACCAAGCATATTCATCATGCATAATTTCACAATTCCCAATCATTCCACATAAACATACACAATTATGTTTACTCAACAACACATCATTATAAAGATGATAAATGCAAATCATAGAGACCGACTCACGACTCTATGCAAATGCAATGCGGTACCGACTCGATCATCTCAAGTTCACTCAGGAACTTCTGCTGGAACCATCGCTCGTTACCAAAGTAACTCCCCGTCGGGCCTACGATGTTCACCCATTGCTCACACCCCACATGGGCACACAATGTTTATGGATCGCTCACACCCCACCTGGGCACACGACCCGATCGCTCACACCCCACACGCGGGCACACGATCTGATTGCTCACACCTCACCTAGGCACACAATCCGATTGCTCACACCTCACATAGGCACACAATCGTTCGTAATCATCGCTCACACCTCACATAGGCACACGATGTTACCACGAATCCTCATTAGAATCGCTCAACACAAGAATGTATTTCATGATGCCTCACATGCAAAATGACACAAGACAGTCTTGAAATGCATACATATTCACAATATATTCATGCATTCATCTCATACAATCACATACAATCTATATACATTCACATCGATGCACTATTGTATGATTCGCATTCAAACACACAGTCAAAACGGTAAAAGTCGCTAAATAACACTATTCCTGACTTTTCCAACTTATTTAATCGGCTAATAATTTCCAATCATCATGAACATATAGTACAGCTCAATAGCTTTCCAACGAGATAAAGAACGCCTAAATCGGAATTACGGTTCGAGAATTATGAATTTTTTAAAAGAAATGGAAATTATAAAAAAAAACGAAAGCGCACGGCGACAGGAATGTTTCGCCCGACGACGCTTCCTTTTCGCCTTCGCTTCGCCCGGCGAAGAAGGGGCGAAGGAAATTCCCCCAAACCTGAACCAAACCAGTAGCTTGGCACCCTCGCTCCTCTCAATTTCGCCCGGCGAAGGCTCGAACCGCCCGGCGCTCTGGGCCTTTCGCCCGACGCTCTGCACCAGAAGCAGAAATTCTGCTTCGTTTTCACTGTTCCAAAACCCCCAAAATCTCCATTTTCTCCCCTAAATCACTTCCAACATCAAAACAATTCATAGCAATGATTCATAAACATATGGAGATTATACAACACAAATTATATCGATTTCTATCCGCGAAAACATCGATTTCTACCATTTTCTACACCAATGGGTTTATACCCCAAAACTCATGAAAATCAACAAAATCAACAATACAATCATACATAATCATACACATTGCTAAGATAACAAGATTTCACACCCTTACCCGGATTCCAACTTGCTATGTGATTGATCTTGATGAATCTTCCTAGTTTTCCTCTTTTCCTCTTCTTTTCTCTTCCTCCTCTTTCTTTCTCTTCTTCTTTTCTCTAATTCCCTTTTTTCTACTATTTTTCCTTTCTATCTCTTTTCTTTCTATTTCTTTCTTTTCTATTTCTTTCTCTCATTTTCCAAACAATCAATTAATTCATTTTTCTCACCAATTCTAATTCCACTTAATTTCTAATTTATCATTAATTGAGAAAAGTCTAAAATACTCTCCATTCTAATTTCCCCGAAAACTCTCAAAACGGTAAAATAACATTTAACACACCAAATTCACAATTAAAATAATTTATCATCCAATTAAAATAAAAGACTCCACATAATTGGGAAATAATCAAAATCGGGGAGTTACAGTTCACGTTTCTGTCAATGCAAGAAAATCTATTACAATCAATGTTAGATTTAAGTAACGAAACGTTGGATTAAAACTTACCGGAGACGAATCACCGGTTACTTCGCATGTCCCAGCCATGGCTTCGTCGTCTTCTTCGCATAAACAACTGTCCACCACTGAACCCTAATTTCACGAGGGGAATCCAGAATGGGATTTTGAATAATTTCACATAGACAAAACCACAAATGAAGGGGTGTGGTAAAAGAGTGTGGTAAAATGCTGGGTTTTGTTTTATGAGGGGGCGTCCATAAAAAAAACTTGAGGGGGGAAAAATCAAATCTCGCCCTATTGGCAGAGGGGTTTCGTATAATTAACCCTAAATTTTAACCCACTAAATTAGCTTGTCATATGTATATTTACAGCTATTTATTGTTAGGTACTTTAGATTTTATATATTTATAATAGATAGATAGATATTAGAGATTGTATCAATAGGGTATACATGGTATTTCCAGGTACTATTCTTTTAATAGATAGATATTAGAGATTGTATCAATAGTTGAATTTTTACCGTTTATAAAAATAATTTGTATCAACAATGCACTTTTTTCTCATTTATAAAAATATTTGTATTAACAATACATTTTTTTCAAGTTTAAAAAATAGTATTTAATTTTTTCAATTATTTATTTTTAATTTATTCTAAAATGGTCTATTAATTCTAAATTATAAAATCAGATTTATTTTTTTTATTTTAGTATTTATTTGAATTGAAAAAAACTTCTTTTCAACTTTAATAATTTATTATGTTAATTTGTGAATAGATTTATCTATCTTCATCAACAATAGGATATGCTAAGAAATTATGTTTTATACCGGAGAATTAGTAATTCAAACTTAACTTTGAATCTTTGAAGATCATTTATTATTAATATAATTTATTATTAATAATGTCAAATCCTATCAAAATATAATATAGGAACAATATTATGCTTATTTATTTAATTACTAACATTAATAATTAATAATGATTAGATATATTACATAAAAAAGGACATATTTTAAAAACAAATATTTGTAACAATTTATTAGTATAAATGCTAATAATTTTGTATAAAATATTATACAAACTAAATTTTATAAATTAATTTTTTTTCGTTTTTATTTTTAATAATTATAAATTTATTTATTACATATTTATTTCTTTAATGCATAAATTTAGTTATGTCAATGATTTTAATCGATAAATATAATTTTATTCATAATAAATATAAAATCAAAACATCATTCTTTAATATTAAAAGTTACTGCAATTTAATATTAAAATTAATACAAATTTAATACAATTTAACAAATCTAAAATTACAGAAAACTAAAGTAGATTAATAGTACATTTATTATAATTAATTAAATTTAAACTTTAAAATAGAAAACAATGATTAGATACATAATAAAGGGAAATAACAAAATAGAGACAAACTGAATCCACTAATAGAATCCAAACATGGTCATAACATACAAAATGGCCAACAATGATTAGGTACAGAACAAATTGAATCTACTAAATCAGGAGATAAAACTCTAATAACAAAATTACACTAAATCAACACAGCTGACAATATATTGATTACTCATATAATATAAAGATTTGTAGCGAAAGATGATTCAATATCAGACCTCTGAGAAAGATGATCCAATGCAGCCTGAGCATAAGGAGGTAATAAAATTGAAGAAATTATGCAGAAGTATGAAGACTTATAAATACACAATGAAATTTTCAATCAGATAGCATTTATGAGCATTCTTAATAATTCCCTGATGAGAAGTTACAGAGAAGATAGAGATGTGTATGGAGCATCATTCTAAAAGAAAGAAACATGGTTATGTCATAACTGTAGTCTAACATGGTCTGGTAACTACAAATCATTTCAAAGGTAAGTAACAAAGCCAAGCAAATTCTATATCCGATACTACATCACCTAACAATACCTAAGCAAAGTAATGACATAAAATTGAAAAACTCAAAAGACCAAAGAAATTATAGACAAAAAGGAAGTCGCGTCTTCAGTGACTAACCTCCTTTCCAAGATGTTTGATTTGACCAAGTGTTTTTGCTGCACCAAAAACTACATTTGAACCACCCATATCAAATTTAATGAGTTCAACTGAACAGCCAGGTCTGATATTGATGTTGCAGAAAATAAAGACTGAGACCATTTTATTGCTATGACAATGAGAAAAGACTTACTACCCAGATTAACAAAAATGTCTACCTACTTGGGCACAATCTCCATATCTTGGTCCAGACATGTGAAGGATTAGCCAACATCAAATTCGAGCTTGCCTGAGTCAGCCGTTTGTACAGACAAATCTGAGATTTGCTCATGGGATGTGGGATTAGCTTGTCGAGTTCTGGGGTTTGTTTGACAACATCAATGCTTGGGAAAGAGAAATTATCAAAAACAAAATATCAAAAAAATGTGAATAAAAAATTCACACCATCACAGATAGATCAAATAAATCAGAATAACAACGTGTACAAAGAGAATCATAGGGGAAATTGAATATTAGTCATTCAAACATTCAAATTTGTCTAAAATCAAAATAAGATTTAATCACTAATCTCATCCAAAAAGGAAAAATCATATTCAAATATCAACCTTATTTGGTACGAAATTAGGGTATTAAAACAAACCAACACCTGCAAAACCATCAATCAAACTAATTCAGCTAACAAAGTGAAATCACTGGAAGCAGAACTGTGATAGACACAGTGAATAACAACAAAAAGCACTTATTAAATACATACCACTATGATTTCACGGCAAGAAATGCGCTCACCACAAATCTGCCGCAAGAACTACATTAAAAAAATTATCCACACAAATCTTATCAAAGCGAAGAAATGCATACCGAAATGTCCAACGTTGACATGAATCTTATCAAAGCATTCAGCTACTCGCAAAATAACAATCGGAGCAAAATGAACATCAGCCACCAATGGTATGTTGCAGACATAAATGAAAAGATTTAAAACGAATCAAATATCATAAATAAGCTGAATCAAAGGACTCAAAACATATAAAATTCTGCCAACAGAATATGGAAACACTAAATAATCAATCATGAGAAACTTACACCTGCACCTTACACAACAAGTCCTTCGCATATATGTTCCGCAATTTGCACGACATAAATTTTGATGCATACCCTACAGAAGTTGCTGCAAATAGGTTCAACACAATTGCACTTTATGTCCAATACACTGTAAATCACATACACATGTGTGAGGCAGTTGAAAGTAATACACAAACCTGAAAAAAATTTACACTGGAAATACCTTGGAAATGCTTTAGTTGTTTTAAGGTGACAAACAACTCTCTTTGCCACATTCCATGCCTTAATGCATCCATCAGTCGTACCTATCAAAAGCTTTCAGATGTACTATTTTAATTTACAATGTAATATAATCAAAAGATTAGAATAATTTCAATCACAATGATAAATTAACTCACATACTAAGCGGTTTGATATGTTATTCCGTCCAATTTGGCCGAAATCTCTTCCCTCCCAAAACCTAAATCCCAAATCCATCAACAACCCAAAAGAGTCGTTTAATTCAAAACCCCAACCATTCCTTTACGTAAACTTGCCGAGCGTGAAGATCACAGTGACAAAGATAACGAAGAAGAATAACGAAACAGAAAAAGAAAGTTGGAGGGGAAGATGGAGGAAGAAGGCGATGTCGTTTTGGGATGGGATTGATATCGGAGAGGAGAGAAAGTGAGGAATGGAGGTTTAGGTTTTTGCATTTGGTTGGTGGGTGAACTTTTGTAGCTTCTGCATCAGACATGATGTGGATAGATTAGGAAATGAGAAGAAGCCAGAGAAAATGAAGAGAAGAAGTGATTTTTGGTTTTGCGTCGTTCCATTTTTCAATTCAGATTCCAACAATTTTTGCAGGTTTTCAAGGTTGTAATTTGACAACCACAATGTACATACATTCATGATAATATAACCCTAATAACCCTATTAATAATAATACTATGTAAATAAAATAAATCAAAATTTCATCCAAAAATATAATATGATGACACATCAGCAAAATTAAATCTAAATTAACCTGATTGCAGCAAGGTGTCAGAAAGTCTATTTTGCCCATGGAATTAGAAAAGTTAAAACCTTTTATCAAAAGGGTAATAAGTGGATTTTCAGGTACTTTAGATTTTATATATTTATAATAGATTTAACAGAAAAGACTAATGTGAATAACGAAATATGATTTAAGAGATTTAAAAGTAAAGTTTATTAAATAAGAAACTAAAGTGAAATTTGAAATTAAGTTAAGGGACCAAAATATGTATTAAATCTAAAAAAATTATATAAATAAATAAACATTTTTAGTTTGTTGTTTTTAAATTATATTTTCAATAAATAAATAAATATAGATCCAACCTAGAAACTAGAAATTGCAAAGTCTAGCTGGTTTCCATTGTCTCCTAAAAAGTCAAAGATTTCATATTCCCATCAATGCATTGTTCATTCACAGTCACTTTTCACTTCAACTTCCCATCATCCTCATCGTTCCTCAAAAAGTAGCCATGACAGATGAGGTTGTTCTGCTAGATTTTTGGCCTAGTCCTTTTGGAATAAGGGTGAGGATAGCCCTTGCTGAAAAGGGTATCAAGTATACATACATAGAAGAAGATTTAATGTCTTTGAAAAAAAGCTCTTTGCTGCTAGAAATGAACCCGGTTCAGAAGAAAATCCCGGTTCTCATTCACAATGGAAAACCCATTTTTGAATCTCTAATTGCAGTTCAGTATATTGATGAAGTTTGGAATGATGGATCTCCTTTGTTGCCTTCTGATCCTTACCAGAGATCACAAGCTAGATTCTGGGCTGACTATGTTGACAATAAGGTAACCCTTCTCATGTTCTTCAATATTGCTGTATTATAAACAGTTTCCGCTATACAGTGATCAATGCTGAGAACATAGCTGAATTTGGTTACTTTTGCTTATACTATCTCTGTCTCTTACCAGTGAACTTTTATTTGGTTCTTAACATTTTACAAATTTGATTGTGTGTAATTGTTGATATCAAATAGATATATTCAATTGGAAGGAACATTTACACCAAAAAAGGAGAAGAACAAGAATTGCAAAGAAAGAATTCATAGATACCCTCAAATTGTTAGAAGAACAGCTGGGAGAGAAGTCTTATTTTGGAGGAGACAAATTTGGTTTTGTGGATATTTCACTCATTCCATTCTACAGCAGATTAAAAGTTTTTGAGACCTTTGGGAACCTCAACTTAGAGAATGAGTGTCCTAAGTTCATTGCTTGGGCTAAAAGATGCATGCAGATTGAGAGTGTTTCCAAGTCTCTTCCAGAGCAGGATAAGATCTAGGAGTTTATTGTTGACATGAGAAAGTTGTTAGGCATTGAGTAGGTTGGTGTTTTTGAGATGCATGGTTGGTTACAAAGGAATGAAGTTATTGTGTTTTGTTAACTTTCTTCACCTTTCTTGTAAAGGGCTATATCCTCACCTTATTACAAAAGAACTAGGTATTTTTTATCATTATTGCAATACATATTATCTACCTGACTTATATCTTTGAATATTCTGAGATATATCATTGCAATTATTAAACTAAACAAATTAGACATGATTTTTGTAACCATGAATCCTTATCATAAATAACCTTAATATTCATTCATTCAAGGCTTAAAATACATCATACAATTCTTAAGACAAAGGCGGCATAACAAGCATACACTAAGATAATTGTTGACCAAACCAAAACGTAACTCAAAACAGAACCAACAAAAAGCAATCAACATTTCTACAAAATAACTCAACAATCTTCTTCTTTTTCTTTCATAACTTATACCTCCACCGATTCTTCAATTTTTCGCGGTTGACCAAGCATACAAATAGTATTTCAAGAGGATCGCAGATCAAAAATTCCAACTCATTGCTTGTCCTCAATCTCTTTTCCTTAACAAACTGATACTACCCCTGACCAATATACTTTTGGATCATGTCAGTTTCTCTTAGACATGTGGACAACAAAATCATAGCTTTTTCCAGTTTCCTCATCAACTATGGTGATTTCGGATTGATTCATATAGAGGCATTGATGTGAAATTATTCAAGGAAAATGTTGCAGTGAATCATACAAAAGGTTAAAAAATGCACCTAAATAAAACATATATGCATGCAAACACATTGCATATTAATATACCATCACATTTTTCTCTTTGTTTGTTGAACGAGTAATTTTGACTTTCCACATAACTTCATCACCATTTTGAAACACACCTACATGAGGATGTCCAATGTGTTGGATATAGAGAGCAAAACCAGCAACAAGTTCAACAGTAACGAAGCCACAAAATAAGAAAAGTAACCGAGCTGAGTCGTGAATTATATTCACTATCCTTGAGAGTTTTATTCAGATATTATCCTAAACACTCTCCAGGATTAAACAACACCTTCTTATTATAGTAACCAGACACTCAAGAACTAGAGAGAACCTCAAATATATATTGCCCAGGAACAGAGAAGGGAGAAGATGAAGATAATTTTCTGGTGTGTTTTCATTCATGAGAATAAGCTAACAATTTATAAGACAATATTAGCGAATAACAATGTAGAGGGAAGAAATAAATGATGAGCGACAAGGTTTAATAATATGGGTGGCAAGGTTTAATAACTGTTGGAAATTCACCACATCCTATGATGATTTCGCTTCAATCTTGATCTCAAGATTGATCACCAACCCACACAATACGCAATGACAATGAAGAACAAATGAAGAACAAGAACAGAATGTTACCCACGGACTGTGGGATTTTGAATCTATTGCACTTTCACTTGCTACCCGCAAACTGTGAATACAATTGTTTTTGTTTACAATGCAAGGGATACTCCCTTTATATAGATTTAGATTTACAAAGACCCAAAAACTTTAAAGCCCAAAATATCAAATCTAATCTAAATCATATAAAATCTAATCTAATCAAAACAGAATCCAATCAAATCAAATCTAAGATGCATCTGTCGAAACAATTCGACACTCCTAGACAATTCGACACATGCTAGTTTCGACACACTATGAATTACAATTTAACAATAACTTGGACGGCAGCACAACAAACCATACTGATTTAGTAAAAGTGGACGATGCAAGGTTTAATAACTTGGGCGGAAGCACAACAAACCATATTGTTTTCGCATTAACTTCCACACTGGTGGAAGTTGTTCTTAAAATAGTTGCAGTATTGTTTTGGTATGTTTTCGCACTAACTTCCTTTGGCGGAAGTTGTTCTTAAAATAGCTGCAATGTTGTTTTGGTCTGTTTTCGCACTAACTTCCACTGGTGGAAGTTGTTCTTAAAATGACTGTAGTATTGTTTTGGTTTGTTTTCGCACTAAACTTCCACTGGTGGAGATTGGACTTTGAAATATACTAATTTTCCAACACAATGATGGTCGGTTCGGCAGGTTCAGGAGGTTGGGCTTCTTCAAGTACTGCTATGGCTGGGGTTTGCTAAACTACTACCTGTGTTGGGGGTTCCTCAGCTACTACATGTGTTGGGGATTCCTAAGGTACGACATCGACAGTCAGTACTCAGTTCTTCAATCCAATGACGAAGAAAATCAATGGTCGCCATTACTTCTTCCATGTCGACATCAGAGTCACTTCATTAACCAAATGAAAATATCACGCCGTTTTAATAAAAAAAGATTAAAATAAACACATTTAAAATATCAAACTAATTTAATAATTCACTCATGTGTGGACCACAACGACAACTAAAGGGGAATGGATTGCATGTCTTTACTGTTTCATGACTTTGGTACATTTAGTTTAATAATAAGATATATGAATGTATTAAATAATATATTTTAGTGAGAGAATATGATTTGTTAGAGAGGGACACTCACAAAGTTACCAAAGGCATTGAAACCAAAGGTAGCTGATCCTTCTCCCAAGTAAAGACGAAAAATCTCTTTAAAATAAGGCAATTATACCTGCTGCTGTACGATGAAAGAGATATGTTGACTGACATTTCTAGTTTCTTGTCGTTTCGTATTTCTTGAACAAAGGACAAACCCTACCTTCCTTTATAACCAACCATCCTTTTATCTACAGTCAAAACCACTACTTTCAGCATCATCCATTATTTCTTATCTTATAATACACATTTCACTCTTTATATACTTCATTTAGAATAATTCCATTGCATCTCGATCTCTATTTACTTTTGTTGCTGAATTTTCTTTCATCGTAATGGCATCAACTGGTCGGCTGACTCATTCAACTCTAAAAGAAATTTTTTCAATTGCTAAAATTTCTACACAAGTAAGTGTTTCAATATTATTTTTCCTTTAATTTTGTTGTACTTAATTGAAAACTTTATTTTTTTTCTTCCTTTTACAGTCATGGCCAGAGATTCTTCCAGAGTTTGTTAATATGTATAACAATAATTTAAGTAATTCTTGGATCATCTTGAACAATCAAGGCTTTCATCATGTCATTATATATAATAAGGATTCTGATCATCCCATTAAAATAAGTGGTTTGTCTGATATTGATCAATGCTATAATTTTCCGGATAATGTTGTTTTACAACTTGGGTATTATAACAACAATATTTTTGGGATTGAAAATTCCAGACGATTTCATCTCAAAAACAATTACCACGTTATCATAACAGATGCCTCTGTCACAACAACATTTTATCATTTAATGTTACACTAACTACTATAAATATTGCATTGCCAAAATTAGTTAAGTTCCCTTAAAATTTCTTAGCATTTAAGTTAAATACATAGTTTTATTAATATTTTAAACTAATTTTGTGCTTCTTTTTGTTGATATCGAAATTAGAGGTAAACTTTGCAACATTTTTAAGGGATTATGATTATCATTATGTTATATTGTGGGGGTGATAATGGAGAAAAACTTCTTACTTTATTGAATATTGAAGATCCTTAATCCGTATAGAACAAAATTGGCATATGAGACGACTTTTGTGAATCAAATATGTTCCGTGTTGGAGACATAATAAGTTCAAACTTGATCTTCATTTGACCAGAGATGCACTTGTTAGGCGGAATGTCACAGCTCTATATGAGTTTAGACCAAGGAGGTTCGGTGAGGGGGCCTTCTTTGAAAGAATATGCATCCTTGAGGGAAAGATTACATGACACACTATGATTCAAAACAAGATGATTTTTGAGATTGTTGTGCAAAAAGAGTGAAGGTGTGAGAAAAACAGAAGAAAGAGGGGGTTTGAATTGTGTTTTCACTCTTGACAATCTTTCGTCTCTTAGTTTTGTTACGTTGCTTAAGCATAAATAATAATTAAAACATAAGCAAGAGTAAAGAACACACGATATATCCTGGTTCCCTTGAGAAACCCTCAAGCTAGTCCAGTCCACCCTATTGAGGTGATTCCGCCTTGAACTCAAGGACTTAATCCACTATAATCCGAACTGATTACAATCTGCATAGACACTGCTGTGACTGACCACCACTAAGACCACCGTCTTAGTCTAGCCAAAGCTTCTGACCTGACCGGTCCTTTGGAGAACACAATACCTTCTAAAGCTTCTGACCTACCTAGTCCTTTAGAAGAATTGTTAAAACCTTTCTAAAGCTTCTGACCAACTGGCTCTTTAGAAAGAACAAACAACTGTTTGTTTTACAAGGTTTGTCTACAAGATAATGCTTCTACACAAGCATGTGTAAACATAATTAAGTACATCAGAAGATCCTAATACACACTAAGAATATTACATTTTATTGTAGCGTCAATGCGTGGTCTTCTTTTCTTCAAGTGGCTTCTTCACGGACAACAACCCAGAGCACTTGAATTGCTGAATTCTTCTTTTTCATAAGCTTCTGAAAGCTTTGTTAATCTTGATGTAGCACAGAGAAGGACTTCTTCATCATGATTCAGTTAAGAATAACATTCTAGACAGCAGCCGTTGTTCACTCAATCCAATGATCACTTCAGATCACAACATTCGTGTTGTGGATTTGTAATTGAAACTTCCAAGATCATTTTCTTCGTCTTCTACAGCTTTACAAGCGTCTTGCAGCATATGAAATTAAGCACATCGTGAATCTATGACTTCTTGTTATCTTGTAATCATCAACCTCATGTGATTTTATGAAAACATCAACAACATGGTTCAAGGACCATTTCGACAACAGTTGTTCTTATTGTTGTTATACTGGTTGATAGTTTGGTTGTATTTTAAAAACGTCAGCTATAACTTGAACATGAACAACAACTGCTTCAATAAAACTGGACAACCATCACATAAACATGTGATCCTTTCCTTATATAGCCAAGCAAAATAGAGCCGTTGGAAAGCAGCTGGCTACTGAGGAATAGTACTGCCACGCCTGTCCTTTTTCCACAATTTAAGGTTAGTGGAGAGGTAGTGGGATAAAGCTTTTTCGTACTTTGTACTATCCTTGCTAACGGTAACATTTGTCTTCTGAACTTCAGAGGCTTCTGATAGTAGATGATTGAAGCATGAGTAGAGACGAGATAGTTGGGTCTTCAGAAGCTCAAGTCTTCAGCCTTCAGAACTCGTTCACTCAGAACCTTATCTTCAGAACTTCAGCACTTGTCTTTGAAACCCTTTGTCTTCCGATCTTCAAGTCTTCAGAGTCTTCAAAACCTTGTTCAATCAGAATGTTGTCTTCAGAGTCTTTAGCACTTGGTCTTCAGAACTTTAATCTTCAGAACCCTTAAGTCTTCAGAGTCTTTCTACACTTGGTCTTCAGAACTTTTGGTCTTCAGAAGATTATTCCTTCAGAGGCTTCGCTAGCTTCACAATCAGAACCACTCTCAGAACAGAATCCACAAGAGCATTGCAACAGCAACATCAGGCATCCTTGAATCTTTTTGATTGTGATCAGATATAGAAGCATACTTGCTTCTTCAGTACGCTTGCGACTTATGTTACTCGCCTAAAATCTTTATCTCACATCTTGATAATGTTTGCTTTATCTGATATCTTCAATAATCACGATCTGCACAGAAACAAACATCAGAACATAAAATAGTTCTTTCACAAATACTCAATTGTTATCATCAAAACATAGAGATGAATTTCAGAGACTACTCTTGTTCTTACAATCTCCCCATTTTTTATGATGACAAAACCATGTATTTTGATAGAACATTTTATACAGGGTAATCACCAAACATAACATATTCAGAGTTTCAGAGCAACAGCTCCCCCTGAATGCGTTAACCCAAATTTTTATTTGCGCTTGTTCAGAGTCTCTCCCTGATTCCAAGACTCACAAAATAGAATTTTTGATTTGTCAAAACATAGAATAGAGAAGGATTACTTCCCTATCTGAACTCATCAGAGTTTAATTAGAACACAGGTCTTCATCTCAGAACCTGGTTATTATCAGAATTTGATGATTGATCAAAGCTTGATTCTTGATCTGATTGATAGCATCTAATGATCAATTAAAACTTGATTCTGAGTTGATACCAATGCAAACCCATGCTTGGTATATCAGAACTTCTCCTTCTTGAATCTTCATATCTAGATCTTCAGACAGTCTTCGACTTCTGATTTGATCAGATCTTCTAAAAAGGATCTTTGAATAGGGACTTCGTCTTGACTGCTTTCATGAAGATTTTTGCTTCTGATTCTTATGTTCTGAATATCATATTCTCAGACAGTTTACATCTTTTGAACATTATGATACCAAAATCAAGATAACTTTAACTTTCAGAGAGTTCTCCACTTCTGAACAGTATTGGGTCTATCTGATTCTAAATATATGTTCACAAAGTGTACAACTTCGATCATATGAGCAAACAGTTCTTAAGAACTTTAACAGAGTTCTTTCATTTTGACCTGTCTTAGAATGCCTAGTGAACTTGTTTAGAGTTCATTGGTTAATCGTCAAACAAACAAACGTTAGTGGTAAACGTATTTTATACCATTTGATTATAGTTTGAGTTTTGCGTTCTTTTTAGAGTTTATCAAAATCATATTATATTTCTCCCCCTTTTTGACATCATCAAAAAGTTAGAGCATTTTGAAGCATGATTAATATGATAGTGATTCTATACGAGATTTTGAAACATGCGTATCAGAACTAAGTAATGCATTATGATTAGACAATATATCAGATTTAGCATTCTTAAAAAAAATAAGCAATTCAAGAACAGAATATAAAATATTTCATTGAATGATTGAGGAAAAACAAAAAACAAAAACAAAAAGCAACAAAAAGAAAAACTTAGACTTTAGGAGACCTAAAAGATAAAACAGGACAAGAACTAGCTAGACTCTTCCACGAACCTCATAACCAAGACTTCAATCATAAAAATCTTCAACAGCGTCCACTCTGGCACGTCTTTTCTCAGCCAGTGCATATTCTGGTCCAATCCTTCTTACCAATCCCCAAATCCCTTCTTTGAATATTATCTCAGACAGTATCCTTCCATAAGGAATGTAGGATTGAAACAGTGTTCTTGAGACCTCAATTGAGTGTTTCAAGTGATTGAAGATGGTTTTAAGAAGATTGATCCTGAAGTGATGCATCAGGAGGAAGATAAAAATTCTGTCGTCATGAGACAGAGTGGTTCTTGCCGTTGCACGAGGACGGAGGTTGGTTAGAGAGAATCTAAACCAAGTTCTGGCAGAAGGAAGAAAGGTTTCAGAATTAGTTGGTTCATATGGAGCTGAACTATCATGAAAAATCCTGAACTTCTCCACCATACCCAGATCTGTTTAATAGTCATCAATAATGACTCCAGAGGAGACATAATTTGTGACTTTCACTATTCAGGAGATAGTGATATTAATGGGAAGCTTGTAAATCTCAGACCAGATGGTGTTGCCATCATCACTGATTCTGGCATACTTCAAGAATTCCTTTACTAGGATAGTAAAGACAGGACCGTCCAGCATAGCATAGTAACCAGACCAAGATTGGAGTTGCATACTCCTTACTAAATCCAGTCCGTAGTGTTTGAGTCGAGCAAGGTCGGGCCGTTTTTCTTGAATGACTTCTATAGTTTCCTAATTTCCGCGAAAGGTTATGGCAGACATTGTTATAGCGCGAATAAAGATTTGAGAGGTTGACTAGTTAGACTAAGGACGAGAGAAGGTAAAGGAGGAGTTGTTACTATTTATAGAGAGATGAGAGTGAAAGGAATTAAATGAGAGTAAAGACTCAAGATATTGAAATGAGTAATGATTGTTATTTCCTAGTAGGGTTATAACAATTGAAGGTTATGAGTACCTAGAGTAGACTAGGAGACATAGATAACTGGGAAAGGGAAAGGAGTGATTAGTCTCTTTAATGATGGAATATCAACAAATCGTGAGTAAATAAATGCCCTCTTATGAGTGGCGAAAGTAACTGACACACATTAAGACATAAATAGAGATGGCTTGTTTCTGGAGAAATCTAAAACCTTACATATGCCTTACTATTAATGCATGTAGTTGAAGATAATGCGTAAATGTTTTACTCTAAACATTAATGAATTCTTAAAGCTCAAATTAAACAATGCATAATGATAAGATAAATGTGAGATTAAGCATTCTTAAAAATAATCCATTACGAAAATAAAATGCTTCATTAATTAAAGACAATACATTAGACACAGATTCAAAGGATTAATCAGACAAGAGTACATCAAAGAGGATAGACACGATTGGACAATACAAGCCAAGTTCTCCTAACCACTAAAAATTTCACACTTAATCTTTAACAAGTAGTTTTCTGGACAGTTTTCTGGGCCATCCTCTGCTATCATCTCCTTGATTATGTCCACTATTCTTTCTTTGAAGAATATTTTAGACAACACTCTTCCATAAGGAATGTAAGACTTAATGCGATTTTTGGACTCAGAAATGGATTTCCAGAGACAGTTGCAGATTGATTGTGGTAGGTTTACTCGAATATCATTCATCAGAAGATAGATGAGTGCTTGGTCATCATACGTCAAAAGGTCTTGGTTTTTCCCTCTGGGAAGAAAGTTGGACAGCACGAGCTTGAACCAAGCTTTGGGAATAGGTAGGAGATTTCCAGGATTGATAGGTTCATATCCTGATGATAGGTCATGGAGAGAAACAAACTTTTCAGCAAAAGGAACCAAGTTTTGACAGAGTCAACAGTGACACCAACATTTTCACATCCAGTTTCAAGAGTGATAGAAAAAGGAGTGATGGTAATGGGGACTTCAAAGACATAGGAGGTGATATGACCGCTCTCATAGTCAAGATATGCACGCTTCCAGAATTCTTTAACAAGATTCACGTAAACAGGTTTCTCCAGCATATTGAAGTATCTTACCCATTGTTGAAAGTATGACACATCCGTGATGCTGCAAGCAATGTTACTTTCAAGAGGGAGAATTTCAACTTGTTTTTCAATGATGATCTCAAGAAGATCTTCATTTCCTAGAAAGGTTGGTTGAGGCATGATGGACAGATGAGAGGAAGGATTTTGACAGAATTGGGTTTATGAGAGGAAGAAATGAATATGATAAATCACAATAACAGGAATGACTTATATACACCCCCAGAGGGTGATAAGAATTGTACCAAACTGTAGAAGTGACACAGATCAAGGACAAAACAAGAGACAAAAATTTCAAAGAAAAGGAATTGTGTGAACCAGTCTTCATAAAGAAGAGAGTACCTAACAGGTTACAAATAAAACTTCACATAAATGAGCATTTAGGAGTGGCAAAGCAGAAACTGACATAACATAAAGATATTTAACATGGGTGCTTAAAGAAAAACTATCATTTCACATATATCATACGTAAGATTTTTTGCTCATTCTCAAGAAAACTTATGTTCTCAATGTGATATATCAAGATCACACATGATTCATAATTATGACTGATGTCACATTATGTGTTTGCATTATCCAGAGAATTGATCAAAAGTTTTTCTCTTGGAAAGAGAGAATGTTCCAGATCATGAAGTTTTCACTAATCAGAAAATTCACAATTTGGATTTGCACTAACATCTAAAATGCTTCTGTTTAAAACATCTTCTAACTTGTAGAAGTATTTTTATCAGAAGTTCTAATAAATCATAGATAAGGAAAATCATACCTTTGAGATTCTGAGATCTTCATAGTGATTCTTTATCTGAGTGATTTCCATTTTGACTCTTACTCGAGCTTATTCTCAAAAGAGCTTCTGATCTGCTTCGTTTTACTTCTGCTTTCTTCAGAGTGATTTATCAGAGGTTCTGAACAAGTATTCTCAGGTTCCTCACATTTCTTCAAACATTTTTGTATTCTAATTTTTAAGAGTATAAGTTTCTTCTGAACTCTGATCTCTAGTCTGAGAACTAGAATCAGTCTTCTCTTTAGATGATCTCTTCATTCTTCTATTCAGAATTATTTATCTGACTTCTGATTATAATCTTCAGAGCACATATATCTTCTTAGCTTGTCATCTTTCTTTTTCATGAAAAACGAATATATCTTGAGTAATAGAGAAGAATCATATTCTTACTTTAGTCTTCATCATTCAGAACATCTATCTTCCATCAAGCTTCCTTTAAACAGAGGCTTGTTTTTCAGAAGGCCATTAATTCCTTGGCTTAAATATAAACTTCTGAGAAGTTTTGTTTACTCGAATAGATGCAGAGTCTGTTCAGATAGAAGTATCACTAAACTTGGATGTAACACATGGTTTGAATGACAATCTTGTTCTTGCAATGCTGAGCTAACTTATTTAGAGTTAGTCCATCAAGTATTGACAGCATATATGCTTCTGAAAAGGATGTCTACTGATTTCTTCATTCCGAACAACATCAGTGACTTAAATCCTCTTGGCTCAGAATAGATGACTTCTGTCTTTTCATCTTGCCAAGCATCTTCTGACTTATGCATCAAGAATTTCTGAGAAGAATATCAGATAACATTCTGACCAATAACAATTTGTTCAACTGAGATAGAATCTCAAGTTAACGAAACTAAATTTATTTCAATCAATACTCAGAATACATCCTTGATCATATTCCTGATGAATCAACAAGCTTCCTTTTTCTGAATATTCTTCAGTTTTTCTGCGAAGCTTTTCAAGGAAAACAATATTCAAATTTTTCGCTATGATCTTCTGACTTATTGATCAGTCAGGCTTCAAATGTTCTGACATAAATCATTTCTAAGAATTTGAATTCTTCTGTTTATGAAGAAGATTTATTATTAACAACTTTAAACTTCAAAGAAACAGTGACTTGCTCAAGTTAATCCGTTTGGTTACAATTCAGTACTCAATCTTCATCATCATCTTCTGATATGAGACTGAAATTGTAAGTGGAGTGAAATCTCACCCAGAGTATTTCTTCACACAGCATTTGGACCTTTATCTGACACTGTTAGGTGCTTGATAAAAATTCAACCTTTCTTTTATCTCCTCAGAACCAGGCTCTGATACAAAAACACAAGAAAGGGGGGGGGGTTGAATTGTATTTTCACTCTTGACAATCTTTCGTCTCTTAGTTTTGTTATGTTGCTTAAGCATAAACAATAATTAAAACATAAGCAAGAGTAAAGAACACATGATATATCCTGGTTCACTTTAGAGACCCTCAAGCTAGTCCAGTCCACCCTATTGAGGTGATTATGCCTTGAACTCAAGGACTTAATCCACTATAATCAGAACTGATTACAATCTACACAGACACTGCTGTGACTGACCACCACTAAGACCACCATCTTAGTCTATCCAAAGCTTCTGACCTGACCGGTCCTTTGGAGAACACAATACCTTCTAAAGCTTCTGACCAACCTGGTCCTTTAGAAGAATTGTTAAAACCTTTCTAAAGCTTCCGACTAACTGACCCTTTAGAAAAAACAAACAACTGTTTGTTTTACAAGGTTTGTCTACAAGATAATGCTTCTACACAAACATGTGTAAAAACAATTACGTACATCAAAAGATCCTAATACACACTAAGAATATTACATTTTATTGTAGCTTCAATGCGTGGTCTTCTTTTCTTCAAGTGGCTTCTTCACGGACAACAGCCTAAAGCACTTGAATTGCTGAAGTCTTCTTCTTCATAAGCTTTTGAAAGCTTTGTTAATCTTGATGTAGCACAGAGAAGGACTTATTCATCATGATTCACTTGAGAATAACATTCTGGGCGGCAGCCGTTGTTCACTCAATCCAATGATCACTTCAGTGGATTTGTAATTGAAACTTCCAAGATCATTTTCTTCATCTTCTGCAGATTTACAAGCTTTTTACGGCATATGAAATTAAGCACATTGTGAATCTATGACTTCTTGTTATCTTGTAATCATCAACCTCATGTGATTGTATGAAAACATCAACAACATGGTTCAAGGACCATTTTGACAACAATTGTTCTTGTCGTTGTTATATTGGTTGATAGTTTGGTTGTATTTTAACAATGTCAGGTATAACTTGAACATGAACAACAACTGCTTCAATAAAACTGGACAACCATCACATAAACATGTGATCCATTCCTTATATAGCCAAGCAAAATAGAGCCATTGGAAAGCAGCTGGATACTGAGGAATAGTACTGCCACGTCTGTCCTTTTTCCACAATTTAAGGTTAGTGGAGAGGTAGTGGGATAAAGTTTTTTCGTACTGCGTACTATCTTTGCTAACGGTAAAATTTGTCTTCTGAACTTCAGAGACTTTTGATAGTAGATGATTGAAGCATGAGCAGAGACGAGATAGTTGGGTCTTCAGAAGCTTAAGTCTTCAGTCTTCAGAACTCGTTCACTCAGAACCTTATCTTCAGAACTTCAACACTTGTCTTTGAAACCCTTTGTCTTCCGATCTTGAAGTCTTCAGAGTCTTCAAAACCTTGTTCAATCAGAATGTTGTCTTCAGAGTCTTTAGCACTTGGTCTTCAGAACCTTAATCTTCAGAACCATTAAGTCTTCAGAGTCTTTCTGCACTTGGTCTTCAGAACTTTTGGTCTTCAGAACTTTTGGTCTTCAGAAGATTATTCCTTCAGAGGCTTCGCTAGCTTCAGAATCAGAACCACTCTCAGAACATAATCCACAAGAGCATTGCAACAGCAACATCAGGCATCCTTGAATCTTTCTGATTGTTATCAGATACAGAAGCATACTTGCTTCGTCAGTACGCTTGTGACTTATGTTACTCGTATATGATCTTTATCTCACATCTTGATAATGTTTGTCTGATCTGATATCTTCAATAATCACGATCTGCACAGAAACAAACATCAGAACATAAAATAGTTCTTTCACAAATACTCAATTGTTATCATCAAAACATAGAGATGAATTTCAGAGACAACTCTTGTTCTTACAGAGAGGGCCTGAGGAATCTTGTTAGACAAAAAGGGAACCATAGATTCCAAGAATTTGGAAACTTCCAGTGGCCATGAGAGATAAATTCTAGCATAGTCGAGTGCACATTGATATCTTTAGTAGCAAGGAAATCCTAGGAAGTATAGTGTAAAAAGGGACTCCCCACACCAAGAGTCTGTCCAGAACTTTAAATCCTTACCCAAGCCAACATACCAAGTGGTATTATTTTAAAGGAATACAAATTTTGACTTGATACCAGACCAAATTGTTGAGAAAATGTGATGTTTGATTAGGCCATTACTTTTTAAGATTTTGTTCCTAAGGAGGATAACCCATGAGTCCTGACTATTCCTAAAACTCCACATTAGTGTAAGGTTTGTAGCCTCATTTAGTCTAACTAAAGAGCAGATACCTAGGCTACCCTAAAGAAAAAAGTTGGAATGTCTTCTTATAGGCTATCATAAACAGTTTCCCTCTTGTGGATGTCTCCTGTCCAAATAAAATTTTTGCAGACCTTCTCTACTTCCCTAAGCACTGCCACAGGCCAAGAAAAAATGTTAATACTCCCTCCGTCTCATAAAAAGTGTCTTATTTGAGCAATGCGCGGTTCTTAAAAAAATGATTAGATGTGTTGGTTTTAGTGAAAAAACTAATATCATTTACTAGAATACCCCTATTAAATATAGGTAATAAAATAGTTGAATAAAGTGAAAGTTAATGAATAGGGGTATAATAGTGGAATAATAATAATAAATGATGCATTGATAATTTAAATGGACAATTATTTTGAGACAAAGAAAAAGTGCAAATGAGACATTTTTTATGAGACAGAGGGAGTAATATAGTATATCATGCCTTGAATTATAAATTTGACAAGTGTAAGTCTCCCTAGATAGCAAGGAGCCTTTCGAAGCTGATAACTTAGCCAAAATTCTATCAGAGATATGAGAGAGGTTAATGGATTTGGCTATCCCTTTGAAAATAAGTATACCAAGGTAATTGAAGGGAATAAAGGCTTTACTGAAACCAGTGCTAGAAATTATTCTGTTGAGATTAGTATTATTGATCGAACCATAATAAATAAAAGATTTTCCTAAATTTAAGCACTGGCCTGAGGCCACTGAATATTATTGAAAAATCTTTTTATGTGTCTTAATGTTAGACAACTTTCTAGTATAAAAGATTAAGATGTCATCCGCGTAAAATATATGAGAGGGGACTAAGTTGTGTTTAGAAGACCTGGTCAGATAAAGACCTCCCTTGAGACTAGCGTGGATATGCTTCTACTGAGAACATCCTCTACTAAGCAAAACAAAAGATAAAGCAGGGGATTTCCTTGCCTCACACCCTATTGCACTTAAAATAATCATGTTGGACTACATTGAAGTTGATAGAGAGACAATCCAAATAGATCAAAGTGCTAATCCAATTGCAGAAAAGTTGATTGAGTCCACACTTGGAGAGGACCTTTAGCGAAAATTCCCAACTTATGGTGTCAAATGCCTTAGCTATGCCCACTTTCAAAGCTTGATTACCATGCATATTCTTTTTGTTCAACACATTGATTGCTTCAGATGCAAGGCAAGCACAATCTTGTATGTTCCTACCATGAATGAACACTCTTTGCTCTTTTGAAATCAGAAGAGGCATAATGGATGCAAGTTTGTCTGCCAAGATCTTAGAGATAATCTTATATTTAAAGTTAGAGAGAGTAATAGGCTTGTACATCTCTAAGATTTGAGCATCTTTTGTCTTTGGGATCAAAATAGTTATGATAGATCACACCACCAAACCCATCAGGACCTAAAGCACTAAACTTGTTAATACTATGCATTTCACTAAAGGTCTCTTATATTGAAGGAAGCAAGGTCATAATGCTTTTCATGTGAGTCTACCTAGGACGAAATTTATATCATCCACCATAGAGTTATCTTGAAGATTGTCTACAAAAAAAGATTAGTGAAATAGTTAACTACCATAGTACCCATTTGCCCTTCATTAGTAATAAGCGGGTTTCCTTCTTTGAGGGTTTTTATAATACTCTTGGACCTTTTAATTTTTTCCATTATATGAAAGAAGGTTGTGTTCCTATCCCAGATACATACCAATGCAAATCACCCTTCTAAGACAAAAACCTATTCCATTGTCAATTTTTTTCTAACTCTACCTAAGCAGCTTTTTCCTGATTCCTAAGAGAATCAGAAGGGCCTTGGACACCAATATGCTCTTGAATCTCTTCTAACCTTGACAAAGAATTTTTCACCAAATCATGAATGTTGCCAAAAGTATATTTATTCCACTGCTTGAGACTTGCTTTGAGGTTCTAAAGCTTTTTATTCAACTCATACATTGGGCAAACTACAATAGCGTTTGCCCAAGAGTGAGCTATGAAATCTCTACAATTTTCATGTAAGGTCCACATTTTCAGGACTCAGAACTGAGACACTAACTAATTTTTGTTGTGTCGGGGCTGTTTTGTCCGATATGATTCTTTTCAGGGTTGGATCCTGACGATCACCGTGTATAGTTTCTTCTTTTTTATTAATCAAAGGTATTCTTTGTTTAAAAAAATTCATAAAATAGAGATAGAAAAAAAAAATTTAACGTTTGAAAATAGGAATTTTGTTTCACAAATAAAGGTAATTATTGATTAAATATTAAAATAAAAAAAATATTATGGTGATAATGACCCACCCGTAAGATAGAAAATAAATTGTATGTACGAACATTGATATAATAAATTATTAATTTTATGGAATAAAAAAAAATTGTATTTTTAGTGATAATAAATAAATAGAATTGATTAAATATGTTTTAAAAATAATTTTTTTCAAATTTATATAATATAAGTGTTAACTTAGTCATATATAATTAAAATTAGTCTACAATAGAATTTTATAAAATGCTTAAAGGATAATTTTATTTTTGTTGAATCTCTTTCTTCTTTATAACTAAATGTAAAAATAAGTTTTCCATTTTTCACTATTATAATTATACATTAATTAGTATCATATTCATTTATTTTTTTTTACCAATATGCATTTAAATTGATTTAATTTCTTAATTTTAATGAAAAATATAGTATACAACAGTTTAAAATGCAAGTATTTCTTTAGTTACAATTTATAAATATTTAAAAAATGTTATGATACTTAAAAACACATCTATTATTATTTATTTACTAAAATAGAAAATAATCAAGAAAAAGTTATAATAAATACTACAATGATAATAAATAGTAGAGAGAGACACCATTCTTATGACAATATAAAATTCAACTTAAAAATGACATTTATACTTTGGAATGAAAATAAAAATAATTAGATCAAATTATCGTCACAATCATAATGAAAAAATAATAACAAAAAAAAGTTAGAATAAAAAATTGAATTTGAATACCGTAAAAAACAATAATAGAAGAAAAAGAAGCTTAGATGATTCTTCATCTCACAAAGTAAAAATGTTGGGTAAATATTCCTAAGATAATAAATCTATGCATAATAAATCAGAAATAAATAAAAATACGGAAATGCTAAAGAGTGTCCTAGGTAGGGAAATACTAACGAGTGTTCCAGGTAGGGATAATGGGCAGGGTACTATAGTACCCGTCCCCATATCCGTTGTGTAAAAAAATCTCCGGACCCGAGCCTACACCCGCGTGGGCATCAACATTTATACCTGTACCCATACCCTATGGGTACCTAAGTACCCGTTTTCATACCGATTTACCCTAATTTCTAATAAAAATAAGGCTTAAATACACTTTTGGTCCCCCTATTTTGATATTTTTTAAAATTTAGTCCCCCATTTTAAAACCTAATTTTTTAGTCCCTGAACTTTACATCACTTGGAATTTAGTTGGTCTCCCTTCACTTTTGATTATGTGGCATTGATGATTGGGATAAAAAATTATTTTTTAATGACATGACATTGCTGACTAGGATTATTTATTATTTTATATTTATTTACATAATTAATTGATAATTTTAATAGAGTTTTTCTAAAACTTAATTAATTAATATTTTTTAGAAATTAGATAATTAAAATTTTTTTAAAACAATTTAGGTCACAAACTCAACTCATTTTAACACAAGTTCAATACACAAATTTACACTTAGTAGTCTTAATGAGCTATATAAACACTAACCATTGAGACTACAATGGAGGATTGGATGTGGTTGGTAAAATGCAATCCACTATTTGCTACAACACCGGCCCCAAGTGTAGTGTGGGTTTTGTTTCAAAAAGAAGAAACAAAAGTTACAAGTGTAGTGTGGTTTTGTTTCCCATTAAAGTCCCACATTAATTTTTTAACAAAAGTGGTTAGTGTTCATATGGTTCATTAAGACTACCAAGGCTAAAATGAGTTGGGCTTGTGACCCAAACTGTTTTTAAAAAATTTAATTATCTAATTTCTAAAAAATATTTATTAATTAAGTTTTAGAATAACTCTATTAAAATTATAAATTAATTATGTAAATAAATATAAAATAATAAATAATTCTAATCAGCAATGCCATGTCATTAAAAAATAATTTTTTATCCCAATCATCAATACCACGTAATCAAAAGTGAAGGGGGACCAACTAAATCTTAAGTGATGTAAAGTTCAGGGACAAAAAAACTGATTTTTAAATGGAGAGACTAAATTTTAAAAAATGTCAAAATAGAGGGATCAAAAGTGCTTTTACACCTAAAAATAATTGATCAACCATTATTTATCATGTAATTTTATGTTTTTAATAACATTTCTAATCCATTAATGTTATTGTTGAATTAAAAAATAAAAAAAAATTATATAACAATGCATACAAATATAAAAATGCATACAAATATGAGACGAGATGGATATTAAGCCGGGCCGGCCCTGGGCTAGAGCAAGCAGGCCCACAGCCCAGGGCCTAAAAAAAATAGGAGCCTCAATTTTTATGGGCTTGGGTTTTAGAAATGATAAATTAGAGTATTTGTATATTCCATGTGTTGAGTTAATTAACACAAGAGCAACTGTGGCCCTTCCTAGGCACGTGTTATTTTTTTTTTAATTTCATTTTAAAATCTGCAAAAGAATGAAGGTACAGACCAACACATGCCAAGAAAGTAATTTACAATATAACTATGAAATTAGTTATTTTATAAATGACAAAATATAAAACACTATTATATGGATTTAATTTATGGGTTTAATGGTGATGCACTGACAGTGTAAAAATGTTTTACACTGTCATCCAATAAGAATATATTATTTTGTCATATCATACAAGTATTTTAAATTTTACAGTGTTATTTGGCGGGATGCATCGTCGTCATTGGTTGACAGTGTACAATTAATTTACACTATCAGTGTATAACTCCTTTTCTCTTAATTTATATAAAAAACATATTGTTAGTGTTATTTTATTAGAGATTAATTGGAATATACTGTCAGTGTAAAATTACTTTACACTGTCATCCAATTAGAATTAGTTATTTTGACACATGAGAAGAGAGAAACAATGAAGAAGTGGTTATTAAAATAATTTATTTATAATATAATTTATTTTATTTTTAATTCCATAAATATGTGTCAAAATAATTAATTCTAATTGGATGACAGTGTAAAGTAGTTTTATACTGACAGTGTATTCCAATTAATCTCATTTTATTATTATATTAAAATTTTAATAATATAATATTATTTTTAATTAAATAATTATAATTAAGAATATATATATTAAATTAATAGATTTAAAAGATTTTTCAACAAGAGTTGATCATCTATCGGAATATTTTTAAGGTCTTATAACTTTTCTAACTTGTTCGACTTTCTTTAAGCTATTATATAGATTTTAATAAAATTTTGAAGCATTTTATCGCATTGTATCAAAATTTTAAAAGTCTCATAATTTTAATAATGTATAAAAAATATTAAATGTACATAATTACAATTACTCTAATGATTTGCGAAATATAACAAAAATAAAAATGCAAAGTGTTATCATATTTTTATTTATTTATTAATTAAAAAACATATTTTATTAACATTACATAAAATATTTAGAGAACTAATTTTCTTTAAAAAATTATATGAATACATCTGACCCTCGAACCAGATTAGCCGATTCAATGGGCCGGATACGGGTGGTGAAAAAAAAAATAGGAATACATATATATAAATGACTAATTTTGATGATGTTGATACTATTTACAATTTAAATAGATAAAGTTTTTTTTTAAATATAATATTTTTTATTAGGGGTCCATTTTTATTATTTGTCCCGGGCCTCTAAAAAGTCAGGACCGGCCCTGGTACTAAGGTACCCGTACCCGCGCTCATATCTGCTTATTTTAATGGGTAATTGCCCGTGCCCGAGCCCGTACCCATTTTGCAGGTTTTTACCCTACTCGTTGTGGGTAAATTTTGAGGGTACCCGTTGGGGAAGAGTCTAATTGCCATCCCTGGCCCCAGAGGCACTGATTACGAAATTAAAAAGGAAAGTTGAACTTTTTTTAAGAGACTATAAATACATATTTTTTAACTAATTTTGTTTTTTAAGAATCTAGTATGTATTCAATGAATTAAACATATAAAATTTTTCTTATTTGAAATTCTTAACATTCATGAATAAAGGAAAGAAACAATAATATTTTTAAAGAAAACTAATGTTGATGAGAATCCATATCATAATTTTATTAAATACATAGTGTAAATATAGAAAACTGAAAAAGTGGGAAATAATATATGACTTCCTCTTCTTCATCGTTTACAAAGAAATTATAGCAACAACAACATTGTTCATTTTCATCATCTCAAATTAAAAAAAAAAACTCTCCAAAATCATTTTAACAACAACATCAACCAAAATAGAAGCCACTCAACTCTTTCTTACCTATCTTTCCTTATGGCCGACGGTGGATGATGGTGGTTGTTGGGGTTGGCCACACACTGTTCACGGTGGTGGTGAGGAATGTTTCAAAAATGGTGGTTCTATGTTGTATTATGGTGGTGTGTTGTTTGTGATGAAGATGAAGATGATAGTGATGATGTTGTGTTGTTTGTAATGAAAACGACACTACACCAAAAACGTTATTTAATAGCGCTTTTTTTGGGCTTTAATAGCGCTTTTAAGCGCTATTAAAGCTGCCGCTATTATAAGTTCGCCATTTATAATAGCGCTTTTAAAGCGCTATTAAAGTTTCCTTTTTAATAGCGTTTCTTTTATAAGCGCTATCATAGCCTGTTGGTATGCTTGATTTATGTTGTGGTTTGCTGAAAGTGAGGAAGATTGTGTTAATGAGTTTTGGTTTAGAGTAGATAAGAGTTAGAGTTTATGTTGTTGTTTGATGTGTAGAGAAAGTTTAAGGTTGTGTTGTGAAGTTTGGAGGAAGAGGAAGAGATTGTTGGTGTAGTTGTGTAGATGAAGATTATGTGAGATAGTGATGAATGGAAAGGAGAGAGTAAGTGTTTGGGTTTTGTTGTTGATGAAGGTGAAAAATGATATGAAGATGAGATAGTATGAGAGAATAGTGAAGAGATATTTTAGTTTATGAGAGAATGATGAGGAGATATTTTACATAAAAGGAAAGAGAGAAAGATATTTTGTGAGGAAAACTGACAAAGTAGGTGAGAGAATGAAGGAATAATGAAAAAGTGAGAAACTACAAAATTTTGAATTTTGAAAATAGAGAGTAGGCATAAGAGTAATGATGCCATCCGATGTATCAATAGTTTTGGGGGGAAAGATTTAGTATCTCGTAGACAAATAACTGGTTAACACGTGGACAACAAAGAGGAGGAGGTATGAATAAAATATATCTTTTGTTAATTACTGAAAAATCCTTTTGCAAGTGTAAAATAATTTTGTTAAAAGAGTAATTTAGGAAAACCACTCAATAGTATAATATTAGATAGATAGCAGACACCATTACTTTGTAACGTGATAAAGATAAGCTTAATAGAAACTTGAATGGTTTAAACCCCGACTATTGTATAAGGACATTTTGTTTTCACTAACAAGCATAAATTTTTTCAATAGAAAATATATCTACCTATATAAGAAAATCTAAGGTTGTGGAAATATCTTATTTGCCCTTCTCTCTAAAGTTGTCACTTCATCATTTTGAGGATAATTTGTGTCCAAAGTTTGCTTTTTCCAACCAAACTACCAATTCCAACCAAATGGTTTAGCTTCATTTCTATTTTCTTCCACTTTTTGAACAATAATCCATATATTTATCACTTTTAGTTGAAACACAAACTGAATAATCTTCATTTTTCAAATTTTTTCCGTTTCCCAAAGCAACAAAATCAATCTACAAACTCTTCCTTTCTCTCAGCTTCTATACTCCGTCTCAACAAAATCAATCTCCATCTTTACTTCTATACTCATTCATCTTTTCTCTCTACGACTCCATGAATCTCACAGCTTAAAGATGTTGTTTTTGAAACTCATACAAATATGCTTCCTTCATAATTCTTCTTCTTCATTTTCCTTATTTTCTGTATGTTTTTTGTTTTCCATTTTCAACAGGAGTGCTAGATCTCCTAAGTTTGGCAAATATGCAGTTAAATCTGATACGCTAAAATTTTGTTGAGTTAAAAATTGGTTCTTTATTGAGTGGATTATGGTTTATCTGAAAGTAATTTGTACATTTCCTTTTGTTTCAACTACTAACACTGATGTAATTTGGTTATGCAAATGTGGAGGTTTTGGTAGCAAGCGCCTGAGAAGGCGGATCTGACGTGTATATCGGTGGTGACGTTGTGGTTCTGCTTGTGACTCACGGTGACTAAGCGTTGATGATGGAGGACGGCTTGATTGAAGATAGGTGAGCTGTCGTGGTCGGAAAAGGAATCTGGAAAAAGAATGGTGTGCAAATCGGTTTGCGGTGGTGCGACGGGTGGACTGAGTGAAATGCAGCGGTTTCCAACACAGGTAAACTCTATTTTTCTCATTTTCTTGCCCTTTTGTTATATCTACAAAATTTTTGTAACTTAGTTATGGCCATTTCAAGTTTTTAATCTTTGACTCAACTTTGATCTGTTTCAGTGAAGACCTTCGACTCATGAAAAAGCAAGCTACACAGCAGTATGTGCCTTTATTTACTTTTTCTAAATATTGCATGGTTTCAAACACAATATCAATAGTCATTTAAAATCTAGGTTTTTTCTTTCAAAGTTAAGTTGCTTGATTTTCTGAACTTCGTGCAGGTCCTAAAGGGTCACATTTCTTTGGGGAATACTAGATTTCTTAATGGAACAAATGGTATTATACAATTTGACTATTTCGTGTCAAGTTCATTGCACATAATTTGAGCTTAGACCTAGTTTCAAACACGAGAACTTAGCTCATTTTTCCCTCTTTTTATGATCCTTATAGGTCACCAACTTGATATTCTTGGTCGAATTCCTCTCTGGAAGGATGGCCTTGATTTTCGACATGGAACTGGTCATGGTGTTGGGTCCTACCTGAATGTCCATGAACGTATATATGAATTGATCACAGTTTCAGATGTACCATATTCTATGATTGTTACAGATGGTTAGTCGCTTTATATTGTTATAGCCCGTGCTACGGCCTAACGGACTGGTACATCAATTTATCGGATTCTATTCATTTGAATTGTCTTTTAGAACCCGGTTACTTGGAGGATGGAGCATTTGGAATAAGATTCGAGAATGTGCTTATTGTCAACAAGGATGATACAAATTTCAATTTCGGCAGTAAAGGTTACTTATCGTTTGAGCATATTACCTGGATAAGCGTCGTAGGTTATGTATTCGTTTGAGCATATTACATATATGTTTTGATTTTCACAGTATTCTGTATTCACAATATTATCTGTGATGTGTTCTGTATTACCTGCTATTTTTAAATATGAAGGCCATGATGCACCAGTCCTCTGTGTACAAGTAATTGGAAGATTTTGCCTTTCTTTTATTCTTTTTATTTTACACAAAAGTCTAATGTTAAGAGCTTTTATATATTTCATATTTTGTATCATTTTTATTTTTCAAGTATGTCACTTATTTTGTGCAGGGAATATATTTTAAATTCACTCTTCATATCACTTTGTGTTAATCTTAAGATATGATGTCTATGAGATCTTTCTTTCATCTATGGCATATTTTTTGATGAAACTAATTGAATTCATACATGAGTTGATAGGTAAGGATTTTTCATACTTACTTTAATCACCTTACTACATTTAATATTTGAACATTTCAATCCACGATCCATCATGTCCTATGTACATCCTGAGATTGTTTGCACCACTGGAGTGCCTAATATATTCTAACTTTTGACAGGGAACGATATGCATTTGGTCCTGCCAAAATTTTCAGGATTCATTCTAATAGTTGTCTTGATGAGGTCCAAACATCTGCTAACAAGGCTTCTGGGCTTCACAACGGTCAGACGTTATTTTTTAATAAAAAATTGTGTACTTCTACTCAAAGCTCTGCATGATAGGTATGCAGTTGTTGTTGTTTTTACAGCCTCATTTTTTAGGGTGTGAACCAGAAACTGCTTGTATAATGGTTTTCATTGGATCCATTTCATGGGTTATGTTTCAGAAGTGTGTCAGATACTTTGTAAACGGGCCTGAAACTGGTTCTATTAATTTATTATCACAAGTCATATTGAATTCATTTCTGATTCAATATTGTTTTCATTTCGGTTTCCATGAGAGGCATCATTTGGTGGATACGAATGCATTCAACTTTCAGATCTGATTCTTTAGCCAGGTTAGAAAGATATTTCCCGGGTTTCCTGACTTTCACTGGAATATAAATTGATAACTTAATAGATGCAGTACATAACTTACGAATTTATGCTGTACATGTAGGGATACTTTCAATTCTACAACTTCCCTCAATTGTTATTTATATGACTTATTTTGGATCATTATTATTTTTCAAGGATACTTTTCATTTCCTTTAATGACCATTAATTTTATACATTGTATTAGCAACTACATGGTACACTTAAAAATCGACCCTCATTAATCATTTGCCAGTCAGTATTCCAACTTTACACTTTCTAAAGTATTACTTAATTTCCATTTCCAATTTAGGGGGAAGTTGCAGAGTCAGACACCCTCATTATATATTCCTGCCTCCTATACTCTATATAACACACCAAACTTGAAGAAGACATCAGATTTTCTATGGCATCCAACCACAAAATCAATGAACCAGAGCCTACTGATGTCCAGAAACCGCCTCCCATGCCACCTCACCCAATTTGAGGCAGAAAGACGGTCACGATCATTGTGTCGACGGGCAACTACTTCTACAGGTTTGCCATTTACAAATTCTGCACGTTTTGTTCATCACTAAATCTTTCTCTGCATTTCTTAATCACTATATCGTCTTTCTGTACATAACATCAACAGACCCAACAACATATCCAACCTGCTGGCCACAATGAACCCCTTCCTGACAACCAACCACCTTCGGATGTCCAACCACCTACTGATTTCCCCCGCGGTGAACCCCACCAACAGCCTCCCGAGTTTCAACCACATCTGCAGGTGCCACCGGTACAGTTTTGTTTCGCATTGATGTTTTTGCACTTTCTTATATTGCATGAACAACACCCCATTTTCCTTTTCATGCCACTAAATGTTAACGTATTATGTTGATGTTAGCAGACAGTCCCTTATTTTTGAATGTTTACAATTTTCATAAACTGCTTTTCTTCTTAAGGTACATGTCCCTCCTGCGCTACAACACAGAAGAAAGAGGAAAAGAAGAAGAAAAGCATCCAGATATCTGAGGAAAGTTACATTTTATGATTTTGATGAAGGCTAAGAACGCGACTACAAACCACTTGATTCTGACAATGACGATCAGCGGGACTATACATGGGAGAACTCTATGTCTGCTTGGAGATTTAGACATATTGATTAAGTATGCAACTTATTTTTCAATTTCGTTCATGTCATTTGTTATGTATTCTGTGTTTGCAATGTCATTGGTTATGATATTTAGAACTCTATGTTGGTTCTTCTGTATTTCATTTTATCAGAGGCTAAAATAGATCATCCTGAATTCATCATCATTGCCGTTACAGTTTTATGCACCTTAAGTTACTAATAGGCAATGCTTGTGTTTATGAAATAATTTGTACTCGTGTTCTTGAACAATCAGTTTGGCTTATGATAACAATATTCATCTCATGAAAAATTATTGCAGTACAGATTGATATAACTTATTCAATTTCAACTTCTACACGTTTTTCAAATGCTGATAGGCTCAAAATTCTGGGTTTTCACTAACTGTTACTATCATACTCATCACAATATGGGAACAAATACTTAGTGCTAATAGTTTGGAACACCTATTATGAAAGAATATATCTCAAAATAAGAACAAATAAAATGGGATGCATAATTAATAAAATAAACTGGCAGGTGAGGCACAAGCCTTCCTTTCCTTCCTGGTTAAGCTACTCAAAATATGTAAAATGTACGTGGTTTGATGTATTTGAGTATCCGTGTGAGACAAGGAATTTTGAGGACGGGGGTATTCAGAGTCCTTAGTTGATTTATAATAGTTTGTTTAGGTTAAGGTTTGCTCAAAGGGGCGAATGCACGGGTAAGACATCAGTACCGTGTGAACGCCCAGATAACCATATCAAAATTCATACGAACGCACGAGTTTAATATATTGAAAGTTAAAAATACATATTATTGATGTAAAACAATATTATTTTTCTGATTTACAATTTTGTTACATTTTAAAATAATTTTATTGTTGATTAAAATATTTTTATATACGGAAGAAAATACTGAAATTATTTTATTATCTCTTTTAAATATAATAAACTTTTAGTTAGGCAATTTTGTCTTTTTTTCCATTTCATTTTTCTTATTATATTATTAAATTTTGAAAACAAAATCGTACGTACCACACCAGTATTCATGCGAAGGCACGGGTAACACACCAGTACCGTGTGAACGCACGGGTTAACATATCAAAATACGTGCGAACGCACGGGTTTTTACTTTGTTTGCACATTTAAAAAAATAAATGTAAAACTTATGTCTGTTGTACGAATGACTTTTCATTATTTTATATTTTAAATCATAGCAAAATTAGTTTTTTTACTGATTTTCAACTAATTATAATTTTGGATATTTATTTGTCTCATTTATTAAACCTTATAAACCCTTTTATTGTAACTCTATCAACCCTAAATAAACGTTTTTTTTTTCTATTTTCACAATTGTTTTTTTACAAAGTATGTGTTTAATAGTTTTTCTTAATAATAGTTAATTTTAAAAACTTTACAATTATCTTCCAGTCCATTTTCTATTTTTTATTTTTTTCCAATAATATTTTGATATTTTCTAATTTGTTTGAATTTTTATGACAAATTGGTGACAACTTCGCGGTGCACAGCAGTACCCGTGCGGACGCACGGGTATCCCAATAGTTATATAAAGATGAAGGGCTCCACTAAAGTACAAAGAATATTACTATCAAATATTTGATAGCTAGAGAAATAAACTGAGATTTTTTTTTTAATATAACTTATTTTTTCAAAAAAATTACCAAAAAAACTCTCTTTTCAAGATATTTACCAAAGTGGTATGATTTGAGAAAACCCTTTAAGGGTGGCGCCATATGGGATGGCGCCTCAGTTGGAGGCCATATGCCAAACCATATGGCGCCTCAGTTATGTCCCCTTGCCCTTAAAAATCGTTTTAACCTTACCTGAGAGTCGCCATCCCAGATGGCGCCTCAGTGTAAGATTCTTTTTTTTTTTAATTTATTTTTAATTGGAAATTAATAATTTTTTTTTTAAAATTGTGTGTTGATGCATTAGACTGATGAAAAGAGATGCCCTACACTTTGCAAGGCTATACTCTATTTCCACTGTTCTTTAGCATGCCTCTGCACTATTGTTTTTGCTTTATACCACTATTCAAGACCACTATTGACATGACAATACTAGCATGCCTAAGGAATCCCATGCCTTGCTGCACATGTCAGACTACAAAGACCAAGAAAAAAAGCAAGGAATCCCATGCCTTGCTGCACATGTCATACTACAAAGACCAAGAGACATGCAAGGAATCCTATGCCTTACTCCCCTCTATAAATACCATCTCATTTCATAAATTGATCTCGTCCCAAACTCTTCTCTTCTCTTCAACCCATAAAAACTTCTCATCCATCACAAAGTCTTGCTGTTAAAACCAGTTACGAAAAAAATGTCTCTGCTCATGATGGGAAACAACCACCGAGGAACCCCGAAAAACGTTGACGACTTCGTAAGTGTTTATGCCTTCTATTGTTTTACATTCCTAAACTTTGATGTATTTTTTTTACCTAAGTAATGTTATTTATTTTTTTGGTTCAGGAGGTATCAAGGTTCCGTTGCCATGGACACGCATACTTTGCACACGACCCTTTCACTGAAGAATGTTTAAGAAGATGTGGATTTGGAGAAGTGATTAAAATCCCGTCATACCATGTAGACCCGAAGTTTATTCTGGCCTTGCTAGAACGATGGAGGCCGGAGACCCACACATTTCACGTTCCTTTTGGTGAATGCACGGTCACCCTCCAAGACGTGCATATGTTACTGGGCCTCCTTATAGATGGCACGACAGTCAACGGCCCCGTAAATATAGACAGCCAACTATGTGTCGAGTTGTTGGGCACACCCCGACAGGTGGAGGAACTTCAGCCATCACCTGACGGTAGACCAAGGGGGCAAGGTATTAACCTAAAACGCCTTAGGGAATACCATGACTCTATTGTATTAGACGAGGATTTCCTCCCCTTTCACAGGATACAAAAAACAAGATGTTATTTATTGCTATTTTTCGGTCGTTTTTTGTTTCCAGAAAGCACTGGAAATAATGTAAATATTATGTATCTCCCTTTGTTGTATAACATTAACAGAGTAAACGAATATAGTTGGGGTTCAGCTGTCCTGGCCCATCTGTATAGTTCACTCTGCAAAACTGCAAAAAAAGCCGCGTGTACATTTTATGATTGCGCCTATCTCCTTCAGGCGCGGGGTTGGTCGAGAATGCCAACACTAGCTCCAATTAACCGAAACCCCTTCACATTCCCCTATGCATTAAGGTAAGCTTATACACTTCCCTCCCCCTTTTTCGTATATTGAAATGTTTAGTTGTAACTAATTCATTTCTAACTACATTTTCAGGTGGGCAGTTCCGAAAATGAGCTACGAATGAAACCCCAGGAACGCCGTACGAGGAGCTCGACCACCATCCCAACAAAAATGAAGCTGCCGTGTGGACTTCTAAAATGCGAGTTATTCGGTTCACAACTGTGGAGATGCATCAGAGCGACCGAGTCAAACTTCAATTCGGAATGCATCAGAATATTCCGGTGGCTCCTACAAATTTGGGAACGTGGCATCTGCATAGAGTCAACACGCAGTGGAAAGCGGGTGTGTGGACCAACTTTGCGGCGGCGCTGTGTCAACACTGGGAGAACCGACACCAGCACGTCTTAACCGACCCCGTTGTACAAGATGCTATGCCAACAGAACAATATATGAGTTGGTTTAGGTCTGTTACAACACTACAACCATTCCTCTCTCAGCCCACGTATCTTGTTGACCCCCGCCAACGTGCGTTTTCCTCGCAGCTGAATACCCAACAATATGCCCAACATCATACACCGACCTATACACCACAACAAGAAAACCCTTACCCCTATAGCCCTGACGAGTCTTTCGAACCCACTGAAGCACACCCAAGCCCCCCACAAATGAACACCTCATCTTTCTACCACCAAGAACCACAATCATCCTACACCCAACTAACCCACCCACTGTTCGACTATCAAACCCCACATCAACCGCTGACTCAGTACCAACACCCATCAATGCATCATTTCGGCCAACCATACCGTATGGAACCAACCCAACCCCCATACAAATTACACAAACATGGGCATGCAGCTGGATTACGGAAGCGTCGTCGGCAGCAACCCCCGGCTATTGGGGACAAATGCTTCAGAATTTGTCTGATGCGCCGGGGCCATCGTCTGATGCGCCGGTGCCATCTCAACAAACACAAAGACCAGCCACGCCTCAACAACCTCGTGGTGCTAGACAGAGACGTCAAACAAGAGCCCCTGATTGCGGAACCGGTGATCGTTTAAATAGGCACAATCATTGAATATTTTGTGTATCCAAATATTGTACTTAATATTATCCTTAATATTATCCTAATTTTAAAAATGTTTTTTTTAATTCCCAATTAAAAAAAAATTAAAAAAAAAATTGATACACTAAGAGATGGCGCCACCCTTTTAAGGGTTAAAAATAATAGGATTAGCACCAATGTACTAAGGCGCCATATGGTTTGACATATGACCTCTAACTGATACGTCATCCCATATGGTGCCACCCTTGAAGGGTTTTCTCAAATCAGGCCACTTTGATAAATATCTTGAAAAGAGAGTTTTTTAGTAATTTTTTTGAAAAAAGAAGTTACATTAAAAAAAATCCAATAAACTGATGACCTTTAGACAATAGAGATAACAACATCCAAGAAACAAAAGGAACAAAACAGTAAAAAAAAAAAAAAAAAAGAAAAAAAATCACAAAAACAATTTAAAAAACCACCAATAATAATATACCATGATCTACAAGAGAAAGTATAAGACTCAAATGAACCACCATGAACATTCCACCACATAAAAAGACTCTAAAATCATTATTGGTTGAGACATAAGAGAACATTCAACCAAAAAGAGAAGGTACAAGAGTTGGTCATAGACCTATCAAAATATTTATTATTTTTAAGCTAAAAAAATGCTCTTTTATTCTATATCCTTCACATTTATTTTAGGGTTGTAACCCACTTTTCAAAGTTATCCCCGTACTTTTTGATATACGCCACTCCAGGCTTGAGATCAATGGATAATTTGGGAGAAATTCTTGGATATGATAATAAACATATAGTTGCAACAACTTCAATCCATGGAGAGTCGTCCACAAACCAAATAATAATATTCTCTATAACTTGGCTATTTGTTATTAAGTACTTAACAAACTCATATTCAACCTTTCCACCTCTGTATCCCTTCATACAAACAAACTTTAATTGATGATTAATACATTCACATGGCTCCATTTTTTGCCAAAACATATATTCGCCGTAAGGCATAATATCATTGGTATTCTGATCATATATCCCATTTTCTTTTTCCATGTTTACCTATAATAAAAGAGAAAATTTAATTCATGGAACATAGTTAAGCCGACTTTAAATCAAAATGATATTATGGTCATGTTGCATTTAGATATCCCTAATTCAAACACAATTGTGATCACATTAATGTCTAAAACCTTAATGACATGACTTTTTATAATGGTAAAATAATGTATTATAAAAGGTTAATGCTGACTTAAAATACAAGGAGAAAGGAGGCATATGAAGTGCCAAGTCAAGATACTGATGGAATAATATAGCAAGTGTGAGTAAGTGGAGAAATAGTCTCATATTGAATAGGAATGTGGTGACTTGAGCATTTATAAATGGGAGAACCCACTCACCTATCACCTTAAGGTTTTGGATGTATATGTGGTGTCTCTCTCACAAAGGTGCATAATCCTACACTATGTATCAATGTTCCCTAGTAAAAACTCCTCCCAACAAATGATATCATGAGCCTTTGGTTCGAGAAAGAGACCGAGGTGTATCAAAAATCCCAGAAAGTGGTGTCCCATTGAAATTGAAACGCCTAAGAAAGAGGTGTATTTGATGTGTCAACGGCGATACAAAGTATAAAAAAAAAAGGAACATTGTGGACTCACACTTGAGGGGGAGTGTTGGAATAATATAGCAAGTGTGAGTAAGTGGGAAAATAGTCTCTCATTGGATAGGAATGTGGTGACTTGAGCATTTATAAGTGGGAGAACCTATTCACCTATCACCTTAAAATTTTGGGTGTATATGTAGTGTCCTTTTCACAAAAGAACATAATCCTACACTACGTATCAATGTTCCCTAATAAAAACTCCCCCAAGAGATACAACTGACAAAACAACAACAACCCATAACAACATAACAGAGAAAAAAAACAACACTAAAAACCACAAATAAAAACCAAACGAAAAAAAGTAGAGCAAATGCAATAGGATTAAACATGTCTCATGAAATAAAAGTAGTTGTAAACTTATGAATGAACAATTTCTCAACACACCTGATTATTAATTTCAAGATGCGTCAGTCTGTGGCAGGACTTTAGGGCAGAATAAAGAGCTATTAAGTTAATATAATTTCCCAAATCTAAATCCAGAGAAAGTTTGATCAAATTGTGAAATATATTTTCCATGCTTGAACCTCGAGAACCCTAAAATAATAATTAATTGTTATAAAAAGAATATAAATAAATATTAAGATATGTAGTAATGTTAATTCTATGAATCACACATAAACATAAATAATTTAAATGGATTCTTAGGTTGTTATTATGGTTGGCTATTTATTAGAGTGGCTTGTCATTATAAATAACTAGCGTCCAGACGCGCACTCGCGTGCCCGTCTGTCCGTTTTTTTAATGCACACACGTAAAAATATAAAAAATAATTTTTTTTAATGTTAATTTAAATATTTAAATATAGAAAGTTATTAATAAATTATGTAAAAGATGATAGTTATAGTTCAATGGAAGTTACATATTTTAAAATAAGGGCAAAATGGGTAAAAAAAAGCTACACCAAATCTATGTTTTGCTTTTATATTAGTATAGAAGATAAACATTCATGCTAAGTATTGAAAAATCTATATCTTCGTTAATACTTATGTAATTAAAATTAAGGATATTGGACTATACCTAGTGAAGTGTATTCATGCATTCATTACCTATATAATTTATATTAAGCAAATCAAAAAATAAAATAAAATAAAATAAAGTAGAATAGAAAAACTCACCAATGTACGATATCTTTTATTGATATCACTTGCTCCTAAAAGCTTATTTCCATAGAGAGATAAAAAATTTCCAGACTTTTTCAAATCACTGTAAGTACGAAGAATTTGAAGTTTTGGGGTCTCAAAAATTATTTCTCCAGTATTACAAATAATGGAGTTAATCTCTACGATTTCAATGTTAACGGAAGAAATCAAAAGGCTTTGTACGATCATATCACATACTTTAAAATATTTAAGACTCGGACTATCAATCTTAACATTGATTCCTAATGAATCACATTTCTCTATGATAAGGTTTTTAAGTAAGGAGCAGTGAGAGAGGATCTCTTGAAAATTGTGTGGTTTAATATCCAAATTGTTAAGAGTAAGAGCTTGTAGAACCTGAGAAGAATTTGAAAAATGTGTAACCATAAATTTATAGTTCTTCAACTTAAGAACCTTAAAATTAGAGAAAACTTCAAACGGGATATTGAGGGTCCATCCAACTTCCATTAAAGTTATATCATTTATTTGGTGACGACAATAATCAAAGGATTCAAGTTCCATTGAAACCTCTGTCGCCTTTTTTGCCAAAAGTTTTTTCATCCACCGAACAACATCTTCACTTGCACAACTCTCAACTAAATGTTGAATACTACAACTTTTCAAAGGACCAATATGATTGTCAATAATTGATGTAATCAACATGGCTGCTTGAGCAATTGGATCTAAATATTGTTCATCTTCAGGAGATAGCTGTCATGCAAAAATTTGATAAACTTGAAATATTAGACAAAGATTGATGATATTATATCAAAATTCGTTTTGATTGAATTTTACTTATTTTATTAGAAAATTAACGAAAAATATAGAATTCATTTCCTGAAACCCTTATAGTTAAATCTTTAACAATATCTAAATTGTTTAATTAATTTAAGGGCCATAGAAAAATCTAGAAAATTTAAAATTTTTAAAAAATTAAAATCATAATTATTTTTTATCATAAAAATATCACAAATACTTCTACTAAAATTTTACCTTACGACGAATAGCCATTTTAAGCCGCATGGTTGGTTTAGAAGTTTGAATGTATTCTTCCATCAAAGACTTTAACATTTTTCTTTGATCAAAGTTTAGTTGAGATGAATATTTCCACACCATTTCCCAACGTTTTGAAAGCACACTAGTTCTCACACCTTCCATGAGAGGAAGTAAAGAAATGATAGAAGATAAAATTGCATCAGGAAGTTTGCTGATGAAATCTTCCTCTTCCTCTATAGATCTCACTTTTTTTAGTTTTATTTTTTTCATTCTTCTATCTTTCTTGTTTTTTTTTTTTATCTCTCAATGAACTAGCTAGCCATAGATTTTATACATAAAATTTTAAGGGATAAGCTTTAGTAAAAATTAACAAGATAACCATGTTCTAGAAGAATGAATTTTATTTGACTCAAAACATATATTAATAGTTAATAATATTGAAAGTATTTTATCATTTGAGTATATTATAATGGTAAATTTATTTACTGAATATATATTTGTATTTTTTTCATAATTAATTCTATAAATAATTTTATACGATTATAATAGACCGACATCATTTTTGGTGTAGATTAGTTTTTCTTTTAAATTTTAATCTATTATTAAACTTTCTATTTATAATTTTATATTTATTTATCCAGTCAAATAATTGACTTTTATATTTTCTTTTTAAGATATTTTGATTATCAAATGCCAATAATAATAATAATAATAATAATAATAATAAGAATAACAATAATAATAATAATTAAAAAAAAAAAAGAGAATGGAAAGAAACAGGATAGACTATAGTTCTTTTCATTTTTTTTTATATTTATTAACATTTTTTCATATCTCATAGTATGTTACTACTTTAGTTTATTTTTATGTTATGTTTATCTTTTTGTATGATAGTCATATGATATTCCTTTTTCTTATTTCATCATTTTTTTATTGATAATAAATAATAAAAAATATTATTCAAAATAATGAATGCAACTTTGACTTTGAATATGAAAAATAAATATTAATATATTATAAAAATAAATAGCCTATTAAAAAAAAAATAAGTATCTCTATTCTTACTTTTAGATTTATTAATTAATTAATATATTTGGTCTAATAATAAACCAAATTTATTGATTATTGCATGAATCTAAAATATAAATTGTCTTTGATTAAAAAAAATAAAAAATGAATTGTCTCTTATAAATAAGAATAAGAGAGTATGTATCAATTGGCTTGATTGGATACACTTTTATTTATTACATTTTATATATTCTTTTATTTGTCTGGATATTATTTAAAATGTTACGAAAATCACGTATTGTTTTTTTTAAATAAATGTAAATGATATTTTTATTTTTTTATAGCCCAAAAACATTGTATTTTTTCTCAAAGTTGAAATTAGTAACATTTTTTCAAAGTTGAATGTTACCATTGAATTAATCTCTTAAATTTTTTTTAGATAAATTAATCTTTAAATCATATATGTTTGTATCATTATCTTTTTCTACTCACCACTATTAAAAATATTTATTTACTGTATTACTACTAACTAGAGTATTTAAATGAACACAACTTTTTTACAACTCTTTTAATTTTATTTAAATATATCTTTTTTTTTTCAATAATCAAAGCTTCATTCATTAAGACCACTTAGTCCTTTTTACAAAATGAATGAGACCTTTCTAAGCTCTAAATGCCCAACTCTATACATGGCAAAGAGAGCAAAGAAAGCAAAAGATAATGACAAATTACATAATCCTCCAAAATAAGGCAAGAGATACTAACAAATAGATTATAAATTGAAACCTATTTACCAAAACCACCTTGTTTCCACCAATTGATACTTTCACAGTAAAGCAAATGGCTGCTTATACCATTCATAGAAAGTCCCCACATAGTCCTTCCTTTTCATCTTCTTACTCTATTTCCATGTTATCATTTGAATTTCAAATAACATATCCGTCATTGCAACTTTTGACCTCTTGAATATAACTGAATTCCGATTCCTCCATATGCACCAACAAGCTGACAACCATATAAAGGTTAAATTTGATTCATCACCACCCTCTCTTGCACCTATCAAGAACCTTTCAATACAGTAGTTTTCAGAAGGGAATTTGCAGCCTAACCAGTTTTCCAAATCTCTCCAAACTAGCATTAGTTTGTCGCATCCAATGAACAAGTGATTGTTATCCTCAATCGTGGAATCACAAAAGACACAATTCATACAGTTAGGATCTGTGATAACACCTCTGTTTATAAGGTTTAAACGTGTAGGTAATCTGTTCAATAAGAATCTCCACCCGAATATTAAAATCTTACATGGTAGTTTCAGCTTCCAAAGATGACCAAGAGTTTCTGTCACTTTAGCTTCCAAACTTTCAGCCTCCCTTGTGCGAATCCACCTGTCGTAACATTCTTTAACACTAAATGAATTGTCAATCTTTCTTGGCCAAACAATGACATCTTCTTCTGAACAAGACAAACTGTTCTCTCTCAATAAAACCAACATTTCCCCTACTGATTCTTCAACTACATTTGAACTGATAACATTCTTGCCCCTGATATCCCAAGTCCACCCGTTTTCACCCCAATTTCCACAATCTTTCAGTAGAATGTTCTGGTTTGGAGAAGAGTAAAAAAGATTTGGAAACTGTGTCTTGAGTGCCATGCTACCTAACCACCTTGATTGCCAAAACAAAGTTTTATCTCCATTTCCAACCCTCCATAACAGATTATTAAACATGCCCTGATTATTGGAATGAGAAGCAAGACGACACAAGTCCTTCCACCAACAAGAACTCATGTATTTTGAAGCTGCAGATTGGTTGAGGAATAGACTGTTGAAGTCTCCATCATATATGGCTTTTATAATCATTTTCCAAATAGCCTCTTGTTCATGAGAAATTCTCCACAACCATTTGGCTACTAAGGCTTTGTTGAATACACCCACATCTTTGATTCCTAACCCCGCCTTGGGCCTTTGGTTTGCAGACTAAAGACCACTTAACCCAAGCAATACTCTCCCTCTCCCCCTTTCCTGACCATAGAAATCTTCTTTGAATTGCTTTAAGTTCCTTTATAACCTTCACTGGTGCTAGAAAAAGGGCAAAATAATGAACTGGCAAATTTGTTAAAACTGAATTTAATAAGACAACCCTTCCACCAATTGATATAATCTTGCTTCTCCATGCTGTCAAACGATTTTTAAAAGCAACAATGACAGGTTTCCAAAATTCATGTGCCTTATGTCTCCCACCAATAGTTATCCCTAGGAATTTAAAAGGAAACTTGCCTACTTTACAGTTCATAAAAGTAGAAACAGCTCTAACTCTATATTCTTCTAAACCAAATCCCACTATGCTGCTTTTGTTGTAATTTATTTTCAATCCTGATAAAGCTTCAAACCCCCTCAGAACAGATTTAATCCCCCAAATATTTGTCCAAGAGTCATCACAAATGAATAAAGTGTCATCTGCAAACTGTAACAGACAACTTGTGGTATTTCCTTCAATTTTGATGCCCTTCATATAACCACACAATTCAACATTCTTCACCATTTGAGCCAAACATTCTGTTATCAAGACAAATAGAAATGGTGATAATGGATCCCCCTGTTTTAATCCTTTGTTGATTACAAAATCCTTCGAGGAGCTACCATTGATCAAAACTGATCCAAAGCTCTTGCACACTAAACCCCTTATCCAAGCAATCCATTTTGGGTTGAATTTCATAGCAACTAGTACCTTACATAAAAATTTCCAACTAACACAGTCGTATGCTTGTGCGAAATCTACTTTGAACATGAAACCTTTCTTCTTCTTCTTTTTAACATAATCAAATACCTCATTGGCAACCAGAACTCTATCCAAGATTTGCCTTCCAGGAACAAAAGCAGTTTGAGTAGTAGAAACCAATTTACCAATGACAGTTTTGAGTCTAGAAGCCAACATCTTAGAGATAATCTTGTATAAACAACCAATTAGTGCTATTGGTCTAAAATCCTTTAGATTTTGAGGGTTGTCCATCTTTGGTATGAGGACGAAAAAAGCTGAGCTGAAAGCTTTGGATAACTCTGGCCTATCATAAAAATCATTAATGCAGTTAAAAAAATCCTGCCCTATAACAACCCATGTCTTTCTCAGAAACTTGAAGTTAAAACCGTCGGGTCCTGGACTTCTATCACCTTCACACGATTTAACAGTTTCAAGAACCTTTTCGTACGAAAAACTTATCAGTAAGCATCTTGTTATCCTCCTCAGAGAGATGGTTTAAATGACTAAGATCCATATCAAATGGTTCATGAGCATTGCAGTGGAACTTGTCTTCGAAGAAATCGTGTATGACCTGTTTAACCTTTTCGACCCCCTCCTCCCCTTGTAGGCCTACATTCAAGGCAGAAATATTGTTCATCCTCCTTCTTTTATTAATCACTGAATGGAAAAACTTTGAGTTGTTATCCCCCTCCTCAAGCCATTTTAGCCTTGACTTTTGATGTAGAATACTTTCTTTTGTGTTTAAATGATTCCACATTTTCTCCACAACCCTGCCTCATATCTTCAGAACCTCCTCATTCTCCTCCTCAAAGTGTTCAGTCATAAACTCTTCTATCTCATTAATCTTATTGATGTTCTCGTCTATCTTTAAATCACATATGCCAAAGACATTGACATTCCACCATCTTAGCCTATTTTTTAGATGCCTCATTTTCTGCAACAGGATTGCACCTGCATTACCTGTAGTACTAATAGCATTCCAATTCTCCCTAATAAAATCCATGAAATTAGGATGATCTAACCACGTGTTTAAACACTTGAATGACTTGGGGCCCCAATTTAAATCATTGCAGATCAAGGATACTGGTCTATGGTCAGACACATCCCTCAATCCAATCTTCTGATTTGTCACTTTCCACGAGTCACACAGTTCTTCATTTATCAGGATCCTATCCAATCGGCTTTTACATGATCCATTAGCCTTAAACCAGGTGAATCTATTCCCAACAGTGGAAAGATCAATTAGGTCCAACTCCTCTAAGAATACTTTGAATTCCTCTATTTCATTCGATTTATATCTCCCTCGACCTTGTCTTTCCTCTGAGCATTTGATTGAGTTAAAATCCCCCCTATAATCCAATCACCCCTGGGAAAGCTAGATTTCACTTCAATCAGTTTCCTCCACGGTTCTCTTTTTTCAGCAATAGAACATGGTGAATATATATTGACCATATAAATGACTCTTCCCCTCCATGATCCACATACTCCTAAATACCCATTCCCAAAGAAACTGAAATTTGAATTAAAAGACTTCTTGCTCCAAACTGATATCATGCCTCCTGATTGACCCTTAGAGTCTGATGCTGACCATTCACAATCCTCTCCACCCCAAAAACTCTCTACAAATCCTTCCTCCACCTTTCTATACTTGGTTTCTTGGATCATGCAGAATTCAATTTTGTTCTTTACTATTAGTTGATTGAGTCTCCTTCTCTTTAAAACAGAGTTACACCCTCTTATATTGTAAGTAATCAAATTCATTTGACAGTTAATATTGCCTCCTTCAAATGAATCATTTTTTCATTGTCTCTTTTCTCCATTTTCCTTAATATCCCTTCCAGTATTTCATCATCTTCCTCCCCTTCTATACCAATTTCTTTAAGGATAGTCCATACCTTACCTGGAACGTCTTCAAGATTATTTTTTATTCTCACATTACCTGCCACTACATCCCCATCTGAGACCGAGTCACAACAGAGAATTGAGCCACCAGAGTATCTAGACTCCTTTTCACCTGATTGGGTGGAACCTATCTTACTATCTTCAGCATCTCCAAACTCTGTTTTCTGAAATTTTTTTCCCACCGAGGTAAGGAGCAAAGTGGAGTAATAAGAAGGTTCGTATGGGATTTTCAGATTCTCATAAATCTCCTGCATTGACTTCTTTTTTCTATTTTGTTTTTCTTGTGCCTTTCTAGTCAACCCATTTTCCAACAAACAAGTACTATTGGGCCCTAACCCAGTTACACCTTCATTCTTCTTTTGTGGTCCCACTATTGTTGGTTCCTTCGAGCAAACGTTATCAACCTCAATCCCATCTGTATAAGTTGTTCCTTCAGCCTGATTAACTTTTCTGATATTCTCTGTCCTCTTGTGCCCTTTCTTTTCCCCTTGTCTCATCGTTTTTTCTTGAGCCTCACCCACATTAAACTCCTCAGAGATCAATTCATTACTGAGTATTATGTTTTGACTTCCTCCACACTCCAACTCAGCTGACTTGTTACTTTTACACTTCCTTTTAGAAGAACAAGAACAATTACTTTTAAACTTTCCGCCTGCCTCTCCTGCTACCTGGTTTGTAGACCTGGACCTACCAGTAGGTAGTCTAGATGCACGATCTCCCATTCCTTCGACACCATTGCTGGAAGCTTCAATCTCGCCTGATTCTTCCTCCCACGAACTAATGTCATCTGAATCATCTTCATCATCCGTTTCCTCCTCAGTTTCTTCTACTAAAGATTCGTCAGAATCCAACATCTCTCGTCTCTTATGATTCTTTACAATAATACATTTGGGACCATGATTGTATTCCACCAGTTTTATCTCAAAAGCCAAATCATTGACTTCTACCCTTATGACTTCATTAAGGTTACTTGTATATTTTGTTTTAATCAATATTCTAGCAACATCTAACTTCGAATGCGACTCAGTTTCTTCATCACAACAAATAAATTCTCCAACACTGCTTGTAATATACTTGTAAACATCAAGACTTCTCTTCCTTAACCAGCGATACCACCGCATTCTCTTCCAAGTCTTCTAAAAGGCACAAATTGGCTCCCATTGGAGTCACTTTAATGTTGAAAAAACCTTCTCTATGAAAAATATCTTGAAGATTATACGAATTTCCAGACTTCTTTAACACACCCACATATGCTTTCTCAAAGCGTTTTAGTTCTTCATCCCCTATCTTGAAAGCCAGTCCTCCCCAGTTGGGATAAGGCTTCCCAGAAACAAAATTTTTATCAACTCCAACATATTTTCTGTTTGGATTTCTTCGGTCCACACTTCCTCTAATGACCTCCATATACGATCTTCCATTTCTGATATTCGTCCCAACAGATTTGTGTTGTCCCACCCTTATGTGCTCCTCTCCTTTGTGAGTGAAACTAGGTTTTCTGTTTTCTACCACCCTCCTTCTGTCAAACCTAGGAATGTTCACATGTAGCTTCCTCCCCTTAATATGAATACTATCCAAGCTTATCGCCATTGTTCTCTCATTTTCCACTTTCCAGAATCTGACAAAATCATATCTTTTTCCTCTCTTATCTAGCTTTGCCGGAATGAAAACCTCATGCACACAACCAAACTCCAGAAAGATTTTTGCCATTTCTCTTGCATTGTATCCTTCTGGAATTTTCGTGAAAAAGAAAGAAGAAATAATCTCGTTCTCTCCTAAATGTTTACCCGTTCTTTCTTTCCAGATAGAAAACCTCAAGTTCTTGTTCTTACGACTTACCACTTGCCACTCCATTGAAGTTGGTTTACAATCCACCTTCCAATCTTCCAATCTTGCTAGATGAATTTTATCAATTGCCAAGGCCCCTAGTCCTAAAACTAGGAGTTTAAGCCAAAAACAATATCCAAAACTAAAATCCAGAAAGATTACGAAGAATGTTTTCTTTGTTGATAATACACTAGTGAAAAGATGAAAAGTTCTAGAAAGAGGGCAAAGAGTCTCTCTCTACATATCTTTTTGTTTAATAAGACTCTTGAATTTAAATATATCTTAAAAGTGTATAAATTTTGAAGGGAATAAATAAGATGAGAGAACATAGTTTTAATAAATGTTTATTTAAAAAACAACTCACAATAAAGAAGGTAAATATTTATCATCTACATATTGCTTGACAAAAATTGAAGATCTATCGCACAAATTTTCTATTGGCATAATTTAGTGTATGGGTGGTGTAATATGATGATACTGAGTATTGTAGTTGCTTCTGAAGGAGAATAGAAAAAGAAAAATGGGAAGTGTTATATATTTTTTGATAAGCAAATTCATTAATAGAGATTAAGGAGATCTCCTACCAAAGAACTACAACCAACAATATTCAGAATCATTACAGAAAATCTAACGGGAACTTGTACCACTCGTACAGCCTACACTTCTTACTATCTTTCCTACCGAGAATCAGCCAGTTCCACGAATAAATTTTGATATCACTTACTATGTCATCTATAACAAAAAAGGAATCATTAAACAAAATGTTATTCCTAACCCTCCAAATGGCCCAGCATGATATGAACCAAATCGAACTAGCCTTAACCGCTTTACAACGACCACAAAGCCTACTATTCCACACCTTTGCATGACTACTACTAGAAAATTCCTGAATATTCATAATGTTAACCCACTCACAGATCTTGTTCCACACCAAGATAGAATTAGGACACAAGAAGAAAATGTGAGAGGCTTCCTCAAGATGACGGAAACAAAACACGCACACCTTATCATGATCATTAACGATAATCCTCCGAGCGAGCAAGTTCGATCTAGTTGGCAATCTGTCAAGAGCCAACCTCCAGCTGAACATTTGGACCTTCGCCAGAAGACACGAATTCCACACAACCTCCAAAAGATCCAAGATATCTGCTTCAATATTGATGGCTAGGGGAGAGTGCAGTGATGCAATATATAGAGAATTAACTGAAAACACTCTGTTTTCATTAAGGATCCAACCCCACTCGTCAGGCGTATTTTTACGAATTGCGCAGGAATCCAACATTGAGCAGCAAGCATTCCACTCTTGGGTAGGCACGACAGCTTCAGGTCCCAACGATTGAATCAAATCCTAAATCCACTGATCTCCTACCCAATAACCCATATCAGACACAGCCGCCATCTTTCTACTGCAGGCTTGGAGCAGGGAAGGGAATTTCTGCTTCAACGGTAATTCACCTAACCATAACGACTGCCAGAAAGCAACTCCTGAACCCCCTCCTATAGAACAGTCCAAGAAACTACAGAAATTATCACTATGCTCTGAAGCTGTTACTGACATGATGTCCTTCATCCAGAGCGAATCCGAACTCTGGCTGCCACGATCAACATAAGTATGCGCCTTAATACTGAGGTTACCCTATCTTAAAGTAAGGAATTGTCTCCAGATTTCATTCCCTCATGAATGGAACTTCCAAATCCACTTAGCAAGGAGAGCACGATTGAAACGACCAACGTGTTTAATACCGATGCCGCCTTGCTCCTTAGGTTTACAAACTGCATTCCAAGACACCCAAGGAACAAATCTATGATTAGAATTACCAGCTCACAAGAACCGACGTTGAATAGCGATGATTTCCTTCATTACTTTCTTTGGAGCTTTAAAGAAAGCAAGATGATGAATTGGCAGATTAACCATAACCGAGTTAATGAGGGTAACTCTACCACCCATAGACAAATTCCTACTAGTCCACTTGTTCAATCTGTTCCTCATACAAATCAGCACCGGATTCCAAAATAAGTACCTACGATGATTACCGCCCACCGAAAGACCAAGAAAACTGAAAGGGAGGTTTCCAGATTTGCAGTGAAGAAACAATTCAGCAGCAGAGAGCAAAGCTGAATTAATCCCAATCTCGTACAGGCGGCTTTTTGAAAAATTAATTTTAAGACCGGAGATCAATTCAAAAGCTCTCAAGATTGACTTGAAGGCCCAAAAATTTTTAATCGAACCATCACCAATGAGCAACGTATCATCAGCATACTGGAGTAATTTGACAGTAGGGTGGCCATCTATTTTGAACTCAGATAACAAGTTACTAGTAGAGGCAGAATTCACCAGACTAGCTAGGCCCTCAGCAGCAATGACGAAAAGAAAAGGAGCAGGGGGATCAACCTGCTTCAATCCCCTTCCAACCTTAAAGTCTTTCGAGGGACTTCCGTTGATCAGAACCGACACATAACTATTGAAAACCGAGCCTCTAATCCATTTAATCCACTTACTCCCAAATCCCATCTTGATAAGCATATCTTCCAAGTAGGTCCAATTCACACAATCATAAGCCTTAGCGAAATCGACTTTAAAAAACAAGCATTCCTTCTTGAACCTCTTAGCATAATCTGATATCTCACAAGCCAACAAAACTCCATCGAAAATCTGGCGCCCCGCAATGAATGCAAATTGCGAGGGGGAGATAAGTTTGTGAATGACTTTCCTCAGTCTGCCTGCAAGCGACTTAGAAATTATCTTAAGCACACAACTCATAAGGCTAATAGGCCTGAAGTCTTCTAGAAGTTAAGGGTTACTGATCTTCGGGACCAAAGTAATGAATGACGAAGCGAACAACTTAGGCAAGTACCCTGTATGAAAGAATTCCTGAATGCAGTTCTGAAAATCCTCACCCACAATTTCCCAACAAGATTTAATAAACTTGAAGTTGAAACCGTCGACTCCCGGACACTTATTATCATCGCAATTAAACACTGCCTCTTTCACCTCAGCCGAACTGAAATCAGCTTCAAGAAAGCTCTTATCATCCTCATCCAAACTCGCCACTGAGAGACAATCACTTCTGAACTTAAGCAGGTTATGGTTGCTTAATCTATCCTCAAAGAATTTGACTGCTTCTGCTTTGATATCCTCTGGCTCATCTACTAGCTTACCTCTCACTTTAATTGCAGAAATATGGTTCGAACGGGTTCTCAACTTCAAGGAATTATGAAAATATTTAGTGTTAAGGTCACCATCCTGGACCCAACTGACCCTGGATTTTTGAGCCAGCATACTCTCTTTCATTCGTAACTTCTTCCACATTTCCTCCTGAACCAGTAAATACTCCCTCATGGACACATCATCTAGGGTACTTGAATTAGAATCAGAGCCATTCTCAAAGAGATTAAGTTTCTGAATGTTCTCCTCAATCTCCAAATCCAGCGACCCAAACACTTCTCGATTCCACACACGCAAATCGACTTTAAGAGCTTGCAGTTTCTTAATAAGGATGTTGCATTTCGAACCACCAAAATTGTACGAGTTCCAAGAGTTTTTGACAAAAGGAATGAACTCCTTATGAGAGAACCAACAATTGTAGGTCCTAAATGGTTTAGGACCCCAATTGACAAAGTTGGACTTCAACCACACTGGACAATGGTCTGAGACATCACGGAGACCAATCTCTTGATTCTTCTAGGATAGGACTGAAATATCGAGGTCATCCACAAGGATTCTATCAAGCCTACTTCTACTCTTACCGTTCGAATTAAACCAAGTGAAATGATTACCGGAGACCGGGAGGTCAACCAAATTCAAGCTCTCAATGAACTCGTTGAACTCCTTCATTTCTCTTATATGGTACACACTAGAACCTCTTCTCTCCTCCCCATTTTTAATAGAGTTGAAATCACCCCCACAATCCATCCTCCTCCCGGGAACCTACCCTTTAACTCAACTAACTCCCTCCACAACCTTTTCTTATCAGAGAAACCACACGGAGAATAAACATTAACCACAACCAGAACATGAGATTTCCACAAGATCTGCACTCCCAGGTAACCATTACCACGAAAGCTAGAGATAGCCTTTATCGTACTACTGTTCCACAGAGTGAGAATACCACCTAATCTGCCTACAGAGTTCACAACAGACCACTCGACATCAAAATTTCTCCATAAACTATCTATAAGACCTCCGTCCATCTTAGTAGCTTTTGTCTCCTGCAGAAGGCAGATATCTGCTTTACCTCTCAAAATTGAGAGAGAGTTTCTCTTCCTTTTGAGAGCACTACAACACCCTCTCACATTGTAAGAAATAATATTCATTTACCACAGCTAGCAACACCCATCTTACTATATCTTGCTTCCTTGTCGTTACTATCGAGTTTCCTCAATAATCCAATGAATCCCTCATCATCCATATCTCCTTGGATACCCAGTTTTTTCAGGGACAAACTCACCTTATTAGGAACTTCATCAAGGGCCATACGGCATCTCACGTTACCTCTTTCAACATCTGTATCGGTAATAGATTCACAGCATAAGAGAGAAGAACTAGACGCATTTAGGGAACGTCTTCCAGATTTCTTCTTATTAGCCACCCTTCCATATCTCCCATTATGTTTTTCCTCTGAAGATTTCATCGCCGAATGAAGAAGAGTGGAGAAATAGGAGGGGGTGTATGGTATCTTAATACAGTCATACACCTCATGGAGGAGTTTCTTCTTCTTAGTCCTTCCTCAATTAGAAGGCCCAACTAATCCTCCTGGGGGCCCAGAAATCGGGTTAGGGAGCCCCAGGTCCACCACTAACTCACCTTTAAAATTAATACCTGGATCAGCGTTATTCTCCTGACTAATGTCTTTATCTGACAAACTAATAGCAAATCTCCTCCCAAGAAACTTATCACCTTTACTATCAACACACTACACAATAAAGTATCAGCGCCGTTCCCAACTGAAGGATCCTGACTAATCACTGTTTGGGTCTTCCCAATGCTATCCCTGGGGCCTACGCCTGTATCCCTCAACCCTTGACTTTCACCAACATAAGAAAGATTGTCAGAATTGATGCAACCTCCTTCTGAATCTCGTTCTACTTGTACGCTACCTCGGGCAGCCTCCTCGGTTTTAGAGAAATAAGTCTCATCACTCTCTTCTTCTTCAAAAGTTTCCCACGCGCCATCAAAGTTTGAAGGGAGAGAGGAGTTGAAATCGTCTGAGTTGATAATCTCGTCTTCGTCGTCTATCAGAGAAGTAACTCTGCCACACGAAAAATCTTCCATAATGGAGATAGTGTAATCAATACCATCCACCACTACCTCAAACCTCCTGTTTAGAATCACTACGTGACTAGTTTTGATTAACAATCTTGCTACGTCAAGACTATCCTTGCTTCTAGTTATTTCATCACACTTGATAAAAGAACCCAGTTTTGACGAAATCAAACTAAAACTCTTGTCATTCCAGGCAAAACATGGGAACCCATAGCACTTAATCCAGACGAACCTATCTTTATCAGAATACTCCGGAGTCCAAGGTTGAATTTCTTTGAACCACACGTCAAGCCACTCTCTATTCTCCCTGACAAATACATCAATATCTCCTCCTGTAATATCTTCCAAGAAGTGTGAAGAGGCTCCAAGGGGGGGGGGGGGTAGTCTTTATATTAAAGATACCTTTTTCATTAATGATACTTTGAATATTGAAGGCATTACCTTCCTCCAGAACAATACCTACTCTCCCACACTGAAGTCCAACCTTCCAATCTTCATCCACCTCAAGAACAAGTCTGATATCAGAGAGGGAGGAAGTTGGAGGCACCATAGATGTTCTCCCTACCACATTAGAAAAATACCTATCTACATTGCACAGATTCTCTACTCTTCTACCAACACGGGTAGTACTGATTCTCTTCTTCAGGTTCTCGCTAACAGGGTTTGGCTGCTTATTCTCCAACCCAAATCTGGGAATATTAACGAACAATTTCTTACCTTCTAGAAATATGCTATCCAAATTACAAGCCAGGATACGAGGATCATGAACTTTCCTAAACTTTGCAAAACCGAAACGTTTACCACGTTTGTCCCTTTTTGCAGAGATGAACACTTCTGATATAACTCCATCCACCAAAAAGACCTCAAATAAATCCTTTGCGTTCATAAATTCCGGGAACTCAGTTACGAAGAAGGAAGTAGTAGGTTCTCCATTGACTGCTCCTTTGCCTTTGTTCTCCTTCCACATAGAGAACCCACCCCTGAGACCCTTCCGAGGCTTCCTACGAACTGTCTCCCAAGTCATAATGCTAACTAAACACCCTGACGAAAAATAACAAAGAAAATCTGAAGGAACTAACAGCAGATCGAGACGAAAAGCAAAACCTATCTAGCCGAAACCCCAAGGTTCAACGCACAAGAAGAGGATGAAGGTACCATGGATTGAGGCCGCACTGTTCAATGTAGACCCAAAGGGAGGAAGGTCCCTAACCCTAAGGCTAGGACTTTAAACCAAACCCTTTGAACCTACCAGGTTAGCAAACAATCCGAGATAAACAACATCCAGAAAGAAACTTGATTCTTGAACTTGAAACAAAAAGCTGGAATGGGGTTTAAAGCGAAACTAGGAGATGAAGTTCAGCATAAGTTAAACGGTCTCAGAGAACGAATGTTTGGGAAGTGTTATATGATGTGATCATATAACACTTCCCAAACATTCGTGATTAGACAATTATTAAAAGAGGAATGCTTATTAGTAAGAAAATGTAAACGCAAGAAATGCAAGAATAAATCTCAACCATTCATTATCACTACTACCCTATGATCCCTATTAAAAAGGAAGTTAAATTTTAAATCAATTTAAAATTCACCTCTAACATAGTGACATGTGTACATTCCTGTATTTTCAAATTATTTATTACTAAATAGCATTGCTCTTATTAAAAAGATGTCTTAATTTGTATTGAGATATTAGGTCTCTAGTTGTCATTGACGTGTTTTAACTTTTATTAAAAAATTTATTTTAGATTTAGTTTAATCAGAAGATTGTAAAGATTGATTTTTAATCTATATTAGGTTGAAAAATATTTTATTAAATCATAAATTTGAATGAAGAAGATTTAATCGAATATCATTTAATTAAGAAATTTGGTTGTATTAAAAAAATTGATTTGTTGAATATTGAATTCAGGTGATTTTTTGGTTATTGGGCTTTGATGAAGCATATTTTTTATATAAAGAAAAAGTTCTCCTTATTTAAAGACGAGTTTTCGAACAAAGATTTTTGGCATGACATAATAGGTTTTTCTTGAGTTTGTATATTTTCCCTTGTATACTCTTTTTTAGGGTATCTTTCATATCTTAGAAAGATGGAGTATTTGTTCCATTATTGTGATTTTAATCACACCATAAATAATTGGTTCTTGCAACTAGAGATGGTTCTATTTCATTTTGAATTATTTGGTTACATTTGATATCACTACAATTATGTTTTATTCTTCACCATCATGTACACTTCCATTTCATTTTGAAATATTTAGTCACATTTTATAAGAGTTACATAACTTCTCCTTCTGCTACATCTGCTTCTCATCCCATCCCAGCTGCTACATCTGCTTCTACACGTCTTCATACTTCTCTACCCATCACTCCTCTCTACCACAACTTCTACTTCAACTCTCTCTTTCATTCGTCTTCTCACTCCCAACTTCATTGAGCTTCTGATTTCTTCGTCTTTTGTCACTTCTGATTTTGATTTTGATTTAGTGTTTGTTGTTTTAGGTTTGATGTTGTTGGCTCACGTGTTAGGGGGAAGATTCGCGGCTCCAGATGGTGTGATTTTTGGCAACGGGCACATAGATGCATTTGAACTTCCTTATGCTATGTAAATCGTGACTATTATCGGAAATATGTCTTTTTTAGGAAATACAAGCTATAAACGAATTGGGAAAGTTGGGGTTTAGATTTCTTTGGTGTTGATAATGAAAAGGGGTTAATTTGTGGTTAGGGTTTATAGAATTGAAATTGAGTTTGATGATTTTGAGTAAAGATAGAAGATTTTCGGAATATTGTGATGGATTTGTTGAATTTTTAATGTTGTAATTTTTGTTTTTAAACAAGTGGTTGAATCACTAACAGGTGGTTGAAACAATCCTCACAATCCAGAACTGAGATGTTTGTACATTGGTGGTTGTGTTCATGTGCTACTGGAGATTAGTGTCATTGTTGTTGATTATTTGGGGTTTGTGTGAGCGTAGATCGTGTTATTGCTCAGAGGTGGAGGGTTGTTGAGTTTATCGGGAGTTCTGCTGGCATTTAGAGTGAAGTCATTAGAAATGTGAGAGGTACTAGTTATCTGTTTAACTTTTTAAGTCTTAATGATTTTCCATATATTAATGAACATAGATCTCCAATATATTTATTTTGATGAAATGTATTTTGATGCAATGTAAATTCATAATAAGACTTTACATGATTCTATTATAACCGTATGCTAACTCTCTAATCTACTATAATTAGAAATGAAGAATACTTTTGTAAACATGTGTTTGACTTCTGCTTTGTTAAATGATGTCCAAATAGAGATGGTTATTATGGTTATTATGTGATTTGTGTCGAGCATATGAAACAATACAAGTTTGATTTTGTTTTTTATTTAGTGTTTGTTATTTCAGGTTTCATGATGTTGGCTCATGCAGAAGGGGGGAAGATTCGCAAACGGTGTGGTGAGACCGGATCGAAACTGCTACTGATTGAAAGCTTGAAAAAAATAGCCATAGCTTGAATCCAGAAGTCATGTTTGTTGTTTCAGGTTTTCTCTTTCATCTACCTTTTATGATAAATCCAGTATTCTTCATCCATTTACTAACATTGGAAGAATTCGAAATGTAAGGATACATTTCAGGTGATTATACTATATAATAATTTGAACTTAAATCTTCCTCACATTATGAATTACTAAACAATAACACAAAGTTTAAACAATCCTCACAATCCAGAACTGAGATGTCTGTACATTGGTGGTAGTGTTCCTGTGCTGCTGGAGGTTAGTGTCATTGTTGTTGGTTATTTGGAGTTCGTGTGAGCGTATATATTTAAGTACCTACAAATTTAGGTACCTACAAATTTAGGTACCTAAATAGCCTGTAGAAACATTAGTATTCACCTGAAATTTGATAAGGTAGAAAAATTATATTGAACGACCTCTGAATTTTCGTACTGCACATTTAAATGCTGGTTATTGACTTCTGCTGCAGCTCTTTGCATTGTTTCTAACGCGTGTTGTTGATATACTGACTGAAGTATTTTTTTCATCAGGTGTTACTGCAGCAGCTGCAATTATATTATGGAAAATACCAGGAAATACAGGAAAGCCTATTTTCAGATAAATGTGTGCATGTAGTTTGATATATATGGTAACTTTTAAACTCAAGTTTTCTATCGATAATATTTTTTATTGTTCCTTCTCTTTTTCTTTAATGGCCCATCATATATAACACTGTATTTACAACTTAATAATAAACTTGACCATCATCATTCATTATTATTTTACCTCCCAATGTTACAGTTTCAAAATAATTAATGCATTTACATTTTCAAAGTGGGGGAGAAGATGAAGAGTCACAAGCTTAATTATAAAAACCTCCCTCCTCTTCTCAACAACGCAGAGCAAACTTCATCAAAGAGGAATAAGTTGTATGGCGTCCAACAATGTTCTCCAGGCCGTAGAGCCTTCGGATGTGCAAACAGCGGCGGAGTTCGAAGTATCTGCGGAGTTGCAACAAACTCTACAAGTCCATCAACCTGTCCATGTCCAACAACCTCAACAGGTCTAGCAGCTACATTAGCTATTTGATTTTTCTATCTCTAGAAACAACTCTCCATTATTCTTTCTTCATCTTTTAATTCTTTTTTATTTATTTTCATCAACAGATGCACGAACATGTCGAACATGTTGTTCGGGTCTACCCAGCTGCAGATTTCCAACCACCTATGGAGTTCCAACCACCTACGAAGTTTCAACCACCTCCGGAGTTCCACCAACCTCTACCGGTCCAACAACCTCCCCATGTCCAACAACCTCAACAGGTCCAGCAGCTACATTTGCTTTTTTGTGGTTCTTTTTGGCCTTTGTTCATATGCAGGTTTCTTATTGCTATTAGTTCATGGGGCCACCCCTGATGTATATTGGGATATTGGGGCATCTGTAGTTGCAGCAGACTTGCCTGTTGATGTTCTTCACAATCCTCATTTAATGGTTTTGTTTAACATGTCCAGCAGCTGCATGAAGGTATCGAAGATGTTGTCCTGGTCCTTCAGGCGTCAGCTGTGCGATAAAGAAGAAACAGGAGAAGAATAAGGAGATCACCAACAAGGGTGAGAAGGATACAAATCTTTGATTCAGATGATGATGATGAATAAGACTATCAAATCTTTGACTCAGATGATGATGATGAACAAGACTATACCTGGAGCAACTTTTTGTCGGCTAGGAGTTTTAGACTTGGTGATTAAATATGCAAAATTTCTTTCAAATTTTATGTCAGCTACGGGTTTTTTAAACTGTCTTTCTTTGAATTTCATGTTCCCGAGGTTCCATCTTCATCACAGTAGTACATGGGACCATGATTATTATAGTTTTATTATGATATATTAACCACCATGATTGTATTTATGGAAAATGTCTATTTTGCATTTGTAGTACTAGCCATCATGCTCAATTTTTTTGACACATCCATAATGCTCAGTTACTATGTATTTATTGTGTTAGTTTTTAAATATGTACAAGAGCCCCTGAGTGCAGAAGGGTTCATGACAGTGTGCTTGAATGCTCCATGACAGTATGCCTGAGGCTTCATGATAGTATGCCTGAATAACTACCCTCATAACTTCATGGTGATACTCTTTTGATGTTTTAATGTGACTATTTTTAATGTGACAATGCCTTTAATGTGTCAAAGCCTCTATACTCCTTCGGAAGGTAATCAAGCTATGAAAATACCTTTAACAAATAGAACAAAATAAACAATACTATATATATATATATATATATCTATATATATATATATATATATATATATATATATATATATTATGTTGATGTTGTAAAATGGTGTATTATGTGTTATATCCCCCATTTTATTTTCACACAGGATGCAACCCCTCACATGCAAAAGGGTTAATTTGTTGTTATCATTTCATCAATTTCTGGTTATCACCCACCAGCTACTATGTCTATGTATGGGGTGACCAAACACAGCCCTTTTTGGACTTACCAAAATCAGTAATTGGTTTTCAATCGTTTCTTCAAAATAACCATATCTCTTCTTCAATTTACTTGATATAATTTCATTTAGTTTTAAATTTAATATACTTGATATATATTTTTCAAGTATTAGTATAGCTAATTAGGAAAATTATATTTATTTAAACTTTTAGTAAATTTTGAAATTATATATGAAATAGGAAACATAAAATAATTGATCAAATATTGAATGATAACGGGGAAAACTCTATCAACCCTAAAAAAACTCTATCAAATATTAATAGTTTTTCTTAACAACAGTTGTTTTTAAAAACTTATACAATTATCTTCCCATCCATTTTTTATTTTTTATTTTTTATTTTTCCCAATAATTTTTTGATTTTTACTAAATTGTTTCAATTTCTATTACAAAATGGTGACAATTGCGGTCCACAACTGTACCTGTGCGAATGCATGAGTAACACACCAGTACCGTATGAACGTACATGTAATCATACCAAAATTCATGCACACCAGTACCGTATGAACGTACATGTAATCATACCAAAATTCATGCGAACGCACTGGTTTTTACTTTTTTTGTACAATTAAAGAAAATAAATGCATAGTTAATGTCAGTAGTACTACTGACTTTTCATTTTTTTATATATTTTAAACCATAATAAAATTAATTTTCTACTGATTTTCAATTAATTCTAATTTAGAATATTTATTTGTCTCATTTATTATAACTCTATCAACCCTGAATTTTTTTTTCTATTTTCACAAATGTTTTTTTACAAAGTATGTGTTTAATAGTTTTTCTTAACAATAGTTGTTTTTAAAAACTTATATAATTATCTTCCACTCCATTTCTTATTTTTTTTTCAATAATATTTTGATATTTTCTAATTTGTTTGAATTTCTATGACAAACTGGTGACAATTTCGCGGTCCACAGCTGTACCCGTGCGGACGCACGAGTATCCCACTAGTTTTCGATATAAAGAAAAAGTTATCCTTATTTAAAGACTTGAGCTTTCGAACAAAGATTTTTGGCGTGTCATAATAGGTTTTTCTTGAGCTTGTATATTTTCCCTTGTATACTTTTTTTTCAGGGTGTCTTTCATATCTTAGAAAGATAGAGTATTTGTTCCATTATTGTGATTTTAATCACACCATAAATAATTGGTTCTTGCAAATATTTGAGTGAGTGTTTAAGTGAAAGTGAGGGATCTCAGATTCAGGGAAGTCTGAGTTAAAATTTATGGGTAGTATTAGGAAAATGATACTGAACTTGGAGAGATCAAATGAGACCGTCGTGTACGATTGACTATTTGAATTAGTGAATTTCATTTTCTTTAGGCTTAAGTGTTCCATACATATGTGATATTGCACCGAATAAGGTTACCAACTCTTTGTATTCTTTATTTATTATTAATTTATTTTGTTCACTACTTGATTCAGACCATCTTGTCTCCCACATTATTTCAACATTGTGTGAAACATCTTGGTTCTGACCAAACAAAATTTCATTTGACATTAGAGCATATACCATGTACTAGTTAGGATAGACAATACAAAACAAGGAGGATTTGTTAATTGTCCTCTAAATCTTGATGGCACTAATTATGACTACATGAAGGCTTTCAAGGTAGCTTTTCTTAAGTCCATGGACAACAAGACTTAGAAAAAGGTTATTAATATATAGACTCCCCCAATGCTCATAGCTCAAGATGATTATGTATGTGTGAATCCTGAAAAAGATTTGACATCCACTGAAGATGTGTTTCTTTTGGGAATTCTCGTGCTCTGAATGTTATTTAGAATGGAGTCGACAAAAATATTTCCAGGATCATCAACACCTGCACTAGAACTAAAGATGCTTGTGAAACTCTTGATGTTGATCACCTTTGAGATGTCCATTAATGACAAATCTAAGAAAAAGAGTAAGAGTGTCGCATTCAAAGCGAATACTCTTGACTGTGAAGACCAAGTAGATCATGACACGTAATGAAAAACTTATTGGATATATTGCCTTGCTTGCTAATAAATTTAGTAAGGTCATGAGAAGAATCGATAGAAGATATGAGAATAATATCTCTACTAATGTCAAAGACAATCAACAATATAATTTAAAAGGTGGAAATTTTCAGTGTCCAAGAAATACGGGGAAACTAAAACAAGGCAAAGCGAATTCAATGTCGTGAATGCGAGGGATTTGGACACATTAAAGTTTAATGTCTAAATTTTTGAGGAAGCAAATAAAAATTTACAATGCCACCTTCTTGGATGATGAGTCAGAAGAAGAAAATGAGTATAATATGGTAAACCGTGTTGTGGCATTTACTACTCGTTTTAAAGAAAGTTCCAAATTTGAATTACTCAATGATAATGATTTTCCAAAATATAAGGGGAATGCCAATGATGATGATGATGATGATAATGATGATGATGATGATATATCTGAAGATGCTCCCGTTGAAGCGTATAAGACCTTATATCTTAAGTGGAGTGAAGAATCTCAATTTATTGATAAGAAGAAGGAAATGGTTGAAGCCCTACTTCAAGAAAAAAATCACCGCATGCTCAACTATTAGTTGAAGAAGGAAGTTAAACATCTCATTTCCGAGCGTTATGAAATGTCCAAATTTGTCTACATGCTGAATTCAGAAGTTGGGAATGTTGATGCCATTTTAGGTATAGGAAAACCAATAAAGGACTTGAAGGGATATGCATATACAGAAAAATCATCCAACTCAAATATTTTGTTTGTCTATGTTATCCATAAAGTATAAATTAAAATGTCAAATATGATGAGGAAACAACCTACCAAACATTATTATCAACACACTAATGCTTTTATTAGACTCAAATGGGTATGTTAAAGGTGAGAAAAACACAAGAAGAAGGTTGAATTGTGTTCTCTTTTCTCTAACTTCTTCTTCTTCTTCTTCTTCTTCTTCTTATTACTATTATTATTATTATTATTATTATTATTATTATTATTATTATTATTATTATTATTATTATTATTATTATTATTATTATTATTACTATTATTATTATTATTATTATTATCATTATTATTATTATTATTATTATTATTATTTATCTTAATCAGATTCTGAACACTCAGTTCAGAGTCTGAATCAGAGTTACTAAGAGTCTGAAATCTTGAATATCCTTATCAGATTCTAAAACAGAATTTGACTCAGAGGTAAACAAATGATAGTAGCGAAATATAGTTCAAAAACAGGTAAATTAAAGCAAAAGACACAAGTAGTTATCCTGGTTCCTCTCATAACTTGAGAGTAGTTCAGTCCCCTTGCACTTCTAAGAGTTTTCCATTATAACTAAACTGATTACAAATGCTCAAGCACCTAGTAAGAGACTTCCAATGCCCAAACGCAGAAGTAAGAGAATTCTATGCTCAAGCACATAACCAAGAGACGTCTAATGCTCAAACCCTTAAGTAAGAGACTTGTATACTTAAGCACTAAAGCAAGAGACTTTCAATGCTCAAACCCTCAAGTAAGAGACTTCTATGCTCAAGCATACATGCAAGATACTTCAAATGATCAAGCACTAAAGCAAGATACTTCTAACTCTATAACAAATTGTTAAGAGATTTGGATAACAACTAAACATGATATACAATCAGAGGTGTAGATAGAATAGAACTTAGAAAAACTCTAAGACTTTATAACTTCTAAAATATACACAATGTTAAGATGTTCTAAGTCTAGCTTATTTTTGAGAAAGTAACTTCTCTTTGAAATGTCAAATGTTCATAGTCTTATATAGCAGTGTATTTTAGTGGTCTTCTTCTTCTTCAGGACTTCTGCTCCTTAAATAGAGAGGAAGAAAAGAGACGTTGAAGACTTTCACCAAAAGGTTAGGCTAGCTTTGTACTTAATTAGACACATCAAGAAAGCACCTTTCTGCAAGAGGAATTATCTGTTGAAGCTCAGACAACAAAGAATAAAGTTTTCCTTAAGTCTTCACATGATCAAAAAGTCTCTGAGTCTGTCAGAGTTGCCTTGATAGAAGAAAATATGCTTCATAGGTTGACTTCACTCTTCAGAGGCTGATTAATTCAGAGTCTGCTTCTTAGCTTCTAAAGCTACAGAGTTTGGGTCACCAGAGGCTGACTTTCTTCAGAGTTGACTTCTTCATTGTCTATATATTCCATCAGAGCCAGAGTCTTCAGAAGTGATATTTTAAGGCAGAGTCTGAACTTAAGATCAGGATCCTTAAGCTTCTCTTCATCTGTTCTTAGTCTTATAACCTGCATACTTGAACAGATGTTGGAATGCCCAATTGTTTTTCAAATACTTTGTTATCATCAAAACCCAAGGGACAAGGTATCAACTAATTTTTTTCCAACATATGTCACTGTCATACCCCAAATTTTGACCACTTAGATTTCCCATCATTGTGCAAATCATCATCACAATATGGAGGAACCATCATACTTCATCAGTCTCCCCAAAGATGGGTGAGCATCCACTACAATCAAAATTAGGGTTTCAAGCCCTCTCAGAGCTTTAGACAAAGGATCAATCAAGGAATGACATGATCTTCAACTTGTCTAACCTCTCAAACATCCACAATGGATCAAAAGGACTCCCACTTCAAGGATCAAGCACAAGGCTGCTCCCTTCTAGGTGGATCAAGTCTCAAGATCGACAGTGTCACCAAATTAGGGTTTTGGTCGACCAGGGCCTCCAGATGAAAATTTTTATCTGGGCACAAGCCAATGATCCAAAACATAACCTAATATACTTCATGGGACCTCATGGACCCAATCATCAAGTCAATTTTGCCTCAGGGGATGCATTCATCAAAAATCAGGAATTAGGGTTTCTTGACCTAATTCACCCCTAAGTAGACTTTTAGGGCAAATCATGAGGCAAGACCTCAAGACATGATTTGAGGGTCTCTAATGAACTATATTGATCCATTTGGAACAATGGATTAATCCAAGAAGCTTGAGCAACAAGTCTCAATTTCATCTGCACCACAATTAGGGTTTCGTGAGGAAAGTCAACTGTAACTTTGACTTTTGACCAAGACATGCTCCCAAGCCCTAAGACATGATTCAATATACCCTATGACACCCATGGAACATGTCCATCAAGTTTGATTGAGGTCAAGGACATGATTTCATGAAGAATTGCACAGTTTGGAATTCATCTGATAAAAAGTCAACTGTGCACAAAAGTCAACTTTGACTTTTTGAGATTTTTCACCAAAATGGATTTTTAACCCTAAAATGATGTTAATGTATGATTTGAATCATCATTCATCAAGAAAAATCAAAGAAAGTGGGATAACTTGTAAAAGGGGTAACCATAAAAACTTAGAAAATTTTCTAAGTTATCGAAAAAGTGACACTAATGTGCCAACTTTGGAGGACCATAACTCCTAAACCACAAGGTCATTGTTCCCCATTCAAAGCTTGATTTGTAGATCTCATTGCCCTCTACAAAAGCTTCATACTGACCTATGTCCAAATTCCTCATGGATTTTGAGTTATGGAGTGATCAAAATCAAGAAAAGTCACTTTGTTCCAACACTTAGTGAAAATTTCACTAAGTCAGATTTTACCCTACTTTTTGCCAAATTTAGGGGGATTTTTCACTTGGATTCAAAAGAGATCAAAATCAAACATGTTCAAATAGTTGTTGTATCATGTAAGGGCTTTCCAAAATGACCAAGAACATTACCAAATTCAATTTGAGTCATGAGATATAACATTGGCAAGTTGCCTTGTTGAAATCTGTCAAGGCAAGGCAGATTTTGCATTTTTGCTCAATTTGCCAAAATCAGCCAAATCCAAATACTCCTATCCACTTGGACACCTCTGAGGATTGAATCTAAAGGGGACAATCACTGAGCCAAGCCTCCAAGGTCTTTGGAACAAGAAATAGCATGTTGAACCTAGAATTGCCAAAATAGGGACAAGACTCCAATTTTGGATTGGAGCATTCAATGGAAGTATCAAGGTGGCATGAACTGAGCTCTTAGCAACTGAATTCAGTCAAGACTTATCCAAGACCAAGGGGACCAGCAGCCTGTGCCCTAACCTCTAGTCAGTGGCTAGAGGAGACTTGGATTTTCATTTGCCAACATTGGCCAAACCTACTCAGCAGTTGCCATTCACTATTCCTTGCAAAACAAACTTTCTCTATTATAAATAGAGCTCAATTGTGATCAGTTTAAGTACACCAAAGCCATCAAACAGATGCTTTCCTCAAAATCTCTTTTTTCACTCCAATTTTGCCTTCTAAGGCAAGTCACTATCGAGTTTTGAGTTTGGGAGCTTTTCCAATCAAACCAATCACACACACACACCTTACATACATTATATAGAAATGATCCAAACATTCACATAACATCTGGAACACAGATTTCACAAAATCACCAGCCAATTGCTCAAGTTCTTGACAGTTTTGCAGTTGAGGTACCATCTTTAGCTCCAAACCATTTCAATCCATTTTAAGCATTCATACACACTCCATGACACCTAGGGAAGCTATGCAAATCATTGGAACCTAGCTGTAACACCTCCAACACAAATCACGATCACCAGCTGCAAGTGGTAAGCATGAGCTCTTCTAACTCTATGATCCATGCATTTTTTGCTGCACAATAATTTGGCCATATGTTCATAATCATGCATGGAATGTTTCCCCTCAATTAATTGCATTGTTTGAATCGTGTATCAAAAATCCTAGCCTTCATTAAGAAATTAGGGTTCTTGAGGATTTTTCGTGATTTCTTGTTATATGTTTAATCTAAATGAAATTAAATACCATAAACATGATCGTGAGGTTGAAACGAGTTGATTGGTATGTGGATTACATGATATGATCAAGTATTTAGTGAGATTGAAGAGAAAATACAAATCTGGGCAAACCCAGAACACGCGCGTGTTCTTGGCGCCATTTTTTGAAAATTTGAATATTTGAATTTTGTGATTTTATTTAATTGATTCAAAAATTAATTTCTCTATGAGTTTTAATGATTTTGAGTTGATTCTTTTTTTAATAATTCACAAAAATGTTAAAATATTTTATTTTCTGAAAAAATCCCAAAAATATTATTTATTTTGTATAATTGATATTTTTGCAAAGAATTAATGTTTTAATTGTTTTTGACATTTAAAATATTTTTTCCACCTTGATTTTGCAACTTTTAATGCTTTCTAATTATTTTGTAGGTCAATACTTAATTTTTGAAGCATTAATCCAAGATCACAATTTGTTTTTCATATGTTAAACAATTTTGATCATTTTAATTGAATTTTTATTCAATTAAATACATTTTTGAAAACAAATTAGGGTTTTTGGATTAATTCAACCCTCATAAATCATTTTCAAAACACTTTGGGCCTCTAATAGAGTGTAAGACCCAACCCTTTGTAAATACAACCTATTTTGGGCCTCACTTATGGTATAAGTCCCGTTGTATTTCAAAAAGTTCGACGCGATCATCATCCGTTAAAAATAAAAAACCTTGGGCCTACCCTCGAGTAGTAAGACCCATTTCTTTTCTTAAAACTTTTTGGGCCTCTATTAGAGTGTAAGACCCAACCCTCTGGTACAGAAAACTTTTTGGGCCTCATTCGTTGTATAAGTCCCACTGTACATTTTCGAATAAACGACGCGATCGTCGCCAGTTTAAAATTAACCAAATTGACCTACCCTCGAGTAGTAAGACCCATTCAAAATTTTTGGGCCTCTAATAGAGTGTAAGACCCAACCCCCTTTTAACCAAAATCATTTTGGGCCTCAGATATTGTATAAGCTCCGTCGCGTTAAAAGAAAATCTCGGCGCGATCGCCATTTTTAACGAAAAGTCAACTGGGCCTACCCTCGTGTTATAAGCCCCACTCTTTTTCTTTAAACCTTTTGGGCCTCTTGAGAGAGTGTAAGACCCATCCCTTTGTACAGAAAATCTTTTTGGGCCTCAGTCACTTGTATAAGTTCCTCTGTACAAATTCAAACAGTGCGCTCATTGATAAAACCCTGGGCCTCTCCTTGAGCTGTAAGCCCCAAATCTTTCTTTTTCAAAGCACTTTCTCCTTTGATTTTGAATATACTGTTGTTTTCAATCTTTCTTTGTTGAACAACTAACCAAACAGCATGGAAGCTCTACAACCGAGTAAGTGTTTATACGCTTTCATTTACCGCTTTCATATACATATAACTGTATTGTGGGGCTGTTTCACTGTAAGTCTTCTTTCATAAACTCATATCAACTGTGTAATAATAGTATAGATATTTCGAGTTTCCCCGGCAACTACGTCTAGAACTAGGTGACGCCGTTTCATTTATTTATAGAAATAGACAACTAGATCCCCAATAGGATCACCAGATACAGTCTTCTCTTCGGCTGTCCTCATTAGGAATTGTCAAGAAACTCTACTCCCATAGATGAATGTATTATCCGTGAATGGCATCTTTGAGTTTCTTCCAAATTCTCGAACTTTCCTGACTTGATCTATTCCTTGTGAATAGCTTGCCTTGAATTTCTCGGAGTTTGGGGACCCACGAGCTTCTTAAAAGCATCGGCCTCCTCTTGGGCATCATACAAGGACCCACAGGCTTCCTAAAAGCAACCCCGCCTCCTCTTGGGCTTAGTACAAGGACCCGTTAGCTTCTTAGAAGTATTCACAGCCTCCTCTTAGGCTTCGAATAATGATTCTTCCTCCGGGAATGATAGCCTCCTCTTGGGCTTCGTACAAGGACCGATCGGCTTCTTAAATGTTTCCAGCCTCCTCTTGGGCTTCGTACAAATTGTCCCGACGACCTCCTAGAGGTATAGGAACAGAAATTAGTCATCTGCATAGAACAATCCTTTCAAAGAGTCTACTACTATTTCTTAAAGCATGGTACAAAAGATGAAACTCTAGACACGGGCAGTCTAATCTCCTTGAGTTTTCCAGACATTCTCAAGTGACCCCTTCGTTAAATAGGAAAAAAACCCGTAGACTCGGACAGTCTCAATACCCTTGGGATATCCCAATTCCTTAAAGAACAAGAATAGCCCGGATCCTCGAATCAAATCCTCGAGTACAGTGTTGCTCATATAAGAACTGATTTTCTCTTCAAATCAGCATACTGGACCTGTCACTCAACTGAAACAGTAACCATAACCTCCTCGTAGGCTTTGTATAATGATCCTTCTCCAGTTACAATAGCCTCTCTCTTGGGCTTTATACAATGATTCTCCCCAGCGGAGTCAAACAACGTTTAGCCTCTCTCTCGGGCTTTGTATGAGACACATAAAGAGACTCCCTCGTTGAGTCAATCACCCTTTCGCCTCCATCTCGGGCTTTATACGAGATACAAAAAGGTTCTTATTGAGCCAAACAAATTTTAGCCTCCATCTCGGGCTTCGTACGAGATATAAAAAACTCTCTTGTTAAGTCAAGTAGCATTCATCTCGGGCTTTATACGAGATACCAAAAGACTCCATCGTCGAGTCAAAACCTTTTAGCCTCTCTCTCGGGCTTTGTACGAGACACATATTAGCCTCCTCTTAGGCTTTGTATAAGAAAACCACTGGTTGGTCCAATCAACCTTTTAGCGTCGAAGTTGTGCCTCGTTCACAGTACACAAACTTCAACAACTCTTTCCCCTTCATCTAATTGCAGTAAGCGACAAGCCTCTGGATCATCTACATCCATGCCAATGTCCCTCTTTTAGTATGAGAAATTCCTAAGGAAATATGACATTGCTCTAAACTGAGTTAAAGTCTTCTCTTTCAGGTTAAAATCCCCTATAAAGGAAATTATGGCATTGTCGGATTCACAAATCCCGGTTAAAGTAATCCTCCTTTATAGTCAGTCACCCAACAATTGTGACAAACAGACCCCTTTAGAGATGACAAATTCTCTCTAAGGTCAACACCTTTCAGCTTCCCATCTTGGGCTTTGAACAAGATACAAACCACCTTTCGCTTCACGTCTTGGGCTTTGAACAAGACACCAAAACAACCACTTCCTCCCATAGAATAGGAGGAACTACGATCGCTCTGATTTCCCTGTTTCGGTAAACGGGAATACGTAGGCATAAGATTGAAAGAAAAAATCTTAGCGAGCACACTAAAGAAAAACCCAAAATCCCATACTCTCATACATTCGTCCTAACATCCTACCCGATATCCCAAAGCACCCCTTGTCAACAAAATAACCTAGGAGAAACCCCGAATCTTTGTAGCATCTGTAAACCAACAGTTTTGACTGTTTAATCTCAGTATGCAAGCAGGGTTAATTGGAAACATCTATTTCCCTTCCTTCATTAGCTTTAATAGGATAAAAAATGAATCGAGCTGTAGTACTAGAGCGATCGTGCTTCGCAACCACATCCAAAAATCACTCGCTACAGAAAAATGGCGACTCTGCTGGGGAAAGGTCGAGATCTTGTTCTCTTCCCATATATTAGGTAGAAACCTTAAAAAAAAAAGTGGCGCCCATCGTGGGGCCCCTCTAACCTTTTTTCTCTTTACTTGCATGAATACCACAGATTGGGCCTTCCGCCGGGGAACCCATTTTCTGTCAGGAACTTAGGATTCATAGCTTTAAAGGTCTAGGATGATTAGGACAAATATATATACTGCTTTTCCTAATTGCTATACGTGTTTATTTTTCTGCTAATGGGAATGCGTGTGATGCCGCATGTGGAAAGATTGAGTATACACTTAGGATAAGTGATGGCGACGAGGTCGACCATCAACCTCAGTGGAGGCTGACCAATGCAAACCATTCTCTCACCTAGACAATGGGCCGATTATGATGTCTGAGAAGCTGAGGAGCCAAACCCTTTTGTAGTGCGGAAACTATCAGGAATAGTTGTTACGCGATACTACCCTCATTTGAGGCTGGTGATCTATTCTCGGTGAATGACACTTACTCTAAGTTTTTGTGTGCTGCATTCATGCATTAATTTAAAAAACATTAAAACAAGAAAAAATTTCTCTTCTGGTCTTTCTGTTTTTCAAATTAAACTAAGACTGTGATTGTAAATATTAGAGAAAAGGATTGCGCTAATGGATTTCGGTAGAAGGAAAACCAATAGGTATACCTTCAAGGTTCCAAAGCTAGAGCATTTGAGAAGGTTAGCGAGGATGATCACTAACCCTGAGGCTTTCAGAGCCAAGCACGGAGGTCTGCTACCACTGTTAAGAGTCCATGTGATTGAGGGAATCATGGACGCGCTCATTCAGTTTTATGATCCAGTTTATCACTGTTTCACATTCCTGGATTACTAGCTCGCACCAACGCTGGAGGAGTATTCTCATCTGATTGATCTACACATTACTGATCGAGCTCCATTTTCTGGACTGGAAGAAATTCCAAAGAATCAGACCATTGCAAAAGCAATTCATTTGGATGAGTCTGAGGTCAGGACTCACCTAACCACTAAGGGTGGCATCCAAGGTTTTCCAGCCCAGTTTTTGATAAAGAAGGCCCTGTATTTTGCCAGTATAGGAAACGTGACTGCTTTTGAAAGCATCTTTGTCTTGCTCACCTACGGGTTATTTTTGTTTCCCAACATCAATAACTTCGTCGATATCAACTCCATTAATGTTTTTCTCATTGGAAACCCTGTGCCGACTTTGCTCGTAGATGCGTATCATTATGTACATTTGGGAAATTTGTACAGCGGAGGGGAGATCACATGCTGTGTACCTTTGCTTTACAAATGGTTTATCTCCCACTTGCCCAAGTCTGCTGCTTTTTGGGATTGCAAGAGTGCCTTACGTTGGTCGCAGAATATCATGTCTCTTACCAACTCTGATATAGATTCGTGTAATAGGATCTATGATGGAATCAGAATCATTGATCATTGTGGAAACTTCCCCAACGTACCCCTCATAGGAACTAAAGGAGGAATCAACTATCATCCGATGTTGGTTCGCCTTCAGTTTGGATACCCGATGAGACACGTCCCATGGGGTGTTCATCTGGAAGGTCTTTTCTTCAAGGAAGGAGAAAACGACGGAGCACTAAAGATGGAAATAGTGCACGCTTGGAAACACGTTCATAAGAAAGGACAAGAGTCTCTAGGAAAACCGGACTGTGTCTCGGTGGAGCCTTATCTCCATTGGGTATAAACTAGAGCTCTCAAGTTAAAAATGCCTTATCCTCATTATGGAATTCTTCCACCGAGGGAATCTGTCATGTATTTCATGACGGAAACTGAAAAGCTTCAGGTTACTCTCAACAAAGTTCAAAAGGAGAGAAGATCTTGGAAGAACAAGTACCGCACCCTCGACATAGAGTGCATCAAAATACAGCAATTACTAAAAGAAAAGGATGCTCTGATTGAAATTTTGGAGCAACATGCTGTAGAGAATCAAGATGACCAAAGGAATTTGCTCACTCCTTTCACCTGGCAAAGGAATGACAACCCTCTGGTGACCCATCACCTGGCAAAGGAAAGTACCAGAATCAGCACCCGGGTTCTCTCGGGACCCATTAGCTTAGGTTTCTATTTCCGCACCTTGTAATCTACTGTATTCCCATTTCTGTAATCCTTTGAATTCAATAAAAAAGGGTTTCCCCACTGTTTGATATTTGTAATCTAATTGTCAAATTTCATTTTGATTAAACCAAAAAACAATTAATATAATCATTGCATTCATCATTCTCACATCACGTATTCTTCTTCCCTACGAATCTCATGTTTGTGTCTCGGTTCTAGAGTCAAACTGTCTCATTCGTATAATGCTCGGGCCAATCGTCAAAAAAAGATGGATGATCTTGAGGAAGAAAATAGAGAGTTGAAAGAAGAGATCGACGCTCTGAGAGAGGATATGAGAAAGCTTCGTAACGACATGCAAGCCATGGCAGAAGCTCAGCTACAAAGAACTGTGATCTCAGAGATCAACTCAACGCCCATAGTGGAGAAGTATGATCCTAGGTATCAAATACCGAAAGATTGTCCTTGGGGCATGCCTGTTAACTATATCCCAGAAGGATATGTTCCGCCGATCACTGAAGATCAGGGAATCACAACTGAAGCCGCTGGGCCTGAAGGTTACAAACTTTAGGAAAGCAAAGATGCCAGAGGCATACTGAAGACTCCTGAAGGTTACAAACTTCGGGAAACGCCAAGATTCACTACCGTAGTCACGGTACCACCCCATGTGGTGCACACTGTCCCGGAAGGACAGATTCCACAGATACCTTCTGGTAAAAAGGAAACCATGTTCGACAGAATGGATGAATTCCAGGAGCAGTTTCTTGGAATGCAGAAGGAGCTGCAAGCCATTCGCGATCAGGATTTATTTGGAAAGGACGCCGCAGACCTCTGCTTGGTCCCCAATGTAAAAGTTCTGCACAAGTTCCAAGTGCCCGACTTTGAAAAATACAAGGGTAACTCTTGCCCTCAAAGTCACTTGGTGATGTATGCTCGGTGGATGTCAGCTCAGACGGAGAATCAGGACCTACTGATTCACTACTTCCAGGATAGTTTAACCGGTGCCACGCTCAAATGGTACATGGGTTTAAACCATTCCACGATCAACACATTCAGAGATCTTGGCACTGCCTTCGTCCAACAATACAAATACCATTTGGACATGACACCCGACAGAGATTAACTCAGATCGATGTCGCAAAAGGACAAGGAAACCTTTAAGGAGTATGCTCAAAGGTGGCGTGAGATTGCCGCTCAAATTTGTCCACCTCTTGAGGAAAAAGAGATGACAAAGACCTTCTTAAAAACCTTAAGCTCATTTTACTATGACCGAATGGTTGCCAGTGCACCCAGTGATTTCACCGAGATGGTGGGCATGGGCGTACGTCTTGAGGAAGCCATCCGAGAAGGACGTTTGGTAAAAGACACTGGATCGACGAGCGGTATTAAAAAATACGGTAGTGCTCTCCCTAAGAAAAAAGAGCAAGATATTGGGAATATCTCTCTCGAAACGCAAAGGCGATGGTACCAACCAGTAGCAGCTGTAACTCCTGCTATCAGCGCCGCGCCTACGTATCAACCTCAGGTTGCGCAGAGCCAACCTGATCAGCAAAGGACACAACAACCTCTTCAGCAGGCTCGTCCTCCATATAACAACAACCGTACAACACGGCCACCAGGATTTGATCCTATACCCGTGTCGTACGCAGAGCTGTTTCCATTACTACTGGCTAAGGGGCACATTCAGACTAAATCTCCTCTTACAGTACCAGAAAATCCACCTTTTTGGTTTAAGGTGGATCAAACTTGCCCTTACCACCAAGGAGGATCAGGGCATAACATCGAGACTTGTCTCAATTTCAAGTCCGACGTGCAAAAACGTGTTAGGAGCAGGGTCTTATCCTTCAAGGATACAAACCCTAATGTTCTCACGAACCCGCTGCCTCAATATGAGAAGGCTGCAGTCAATTTGATAGAAGGAGAGACTAAAGATGTCTATCAAATTCACGATGTACTCTTGTTAAAAACCAATCTGGTCAAGATGCATTGTAGACATAGTGGATATGGCCATGTGCCACCTCATAATTATCACCAGTGTGATATCTGCTCTAAAGACAACCAAGGATGTTCTGTGGTGCAAGCAGCCCTACAGGAACAAATGGATCTCGGATGGATCCAAGAGCACCGAGTTCGTGGAGTTAACATGGTCTACACGAATTCTAACGTCATTCAAAACCACGACATCCGTGCGATGAATGTCAACTTGGCGGCGATGCACTCAAGGTAAAGCCAGTATCATAATCTGCCGCGGCACGATTACAGTTCTTGTCTGACTTGCTCGGTAAACAAACATGGTTGCTCTTTTGTACAAGAAGCCCTCCAGCGTCAGATGGATCTTGGATGGATCTAAGACTACCATGATAGGAACCCTTATCAAATAAACATGGTTTAGATCTTCGATATTCGCGTGATGAATACCAACCTGGTAGAGTTACATGTTGAGCAGGTCCGACTCAGATTCTTAATATCACATGACTATCAAAGCTGTAAAGCGGGTTGCGAAAACGATTGAGGTTGTACCCTTGTCCAGGAGGCACTTCAGCACTTGTTAAATCACTGGTGGATGCCAATCTACATGGATGAAGATACTCAGCAAATTAGTATCAGTAGCAGGAATCCTACTCGGCGTCAGAGTCAGGATGTCCGGTCAATGGAAGCAAACCTAGTGAGGTTACATTATATTCAAAGTGGGCGTGGCCAGGTGCCACCACACAACTATGACCGTTGTAGTGTCTGTTCGAAAAGTAACCAAGGGTGTTACCTTGTGAGAGCGGCTCTTCAGGGTCAGGTGGATCGTGGAGAGATTCGCCCATATCCGGGTTCTGGACCCATCAACTGGACGCCGAACTACCTTGTCGATCAAGTTGAGGATGTTGTCACGATCGCTGGTCATCACAGGACCAGGGATGTTTTTGCCATCATCCCTCTACTTGACTAATCTAAAGTTCCCAACCGGGAACGGATCGAGATTACTTATGATGGTCAGAAAAATCAGAAGGTTCCCGTAGTCATCTATATGCCGGGACTACTACCGTATGAATCAGCTAAGGCAATCCCTTACAAATACAGTCCAACGACAATTAAAAATGGAAAGGAAATTCCATTACCCTCCGTTGTGAATATAGCAGACATCAGTCGTGTAACACAGAGTGGTAGAATCTTCAACCGAGGGGTTGGGGAAGCTAACAAAGAAAAGGAACTTCAGACGGAAACTCCTGATCTACCAGTCGGTCAATCCAGTAATCCCGACCTTTCGAAAAATAATGATGAGATGCTGAAGCTCATCCAAAGGAGAGAATATAACATTGTGGATCAACTGTTACAAACTCCTTCAAAGATCTCATTATTATCATTATTACTCAGTTCAGAAGGCCACAGGGAGGCTCTACAGAAAGTCTTGGAGCAAGCTTTTGTGGAACAGGATGTAACGATTAGACAGTTCGATAGTATTGTCTCTAACATCACTTCCTGCAACAATTTGGGATTTAGTGATGAGGAATTACCTGAAGAGGTTCGTCGTCATAACATGGCACTCAATATCACAGTTAACTGCCAGGATGATGCTTTAGCCAGCGTACTGGTAGACACAGGGTCAGCCCTGAATGTTATGCCGAAGTCCACTTTGATGCAATTATCATTCAAAGGCCCTCCGATGAGAATCAGCGAGGTCGTCGTCAAAGCTTTCGACGGATCCAGAAAAACAGTTATCGGCGAAGTTGATCTTCCTATAAATATCGGTCCTCATTTTTTCCAAGTCACTTTTCAGGTCATGGACATCCGGGCAACTCACAGTTGTTTACTAGGAAGACCTTGGATACATCAGGCTGGGGCGGTTACTTCCACCCTCCACCAAAAGATAAAGTTCGTCCAGAACGGCCAACTCATCACAGTCTGCGGGGAGCAGGCCTTGCTGGTGAGTAACTTGTCATCATCTACTAGTATAGAACCCGAGGAGGTTATTGGAACTCAGTTCCAAGCACTGTCGGTGAGCAAGAACAATCATTTCAAAGAAGGAACTTCCATTTCTTCATACAACGATGCTATTAAAGCGGTCGAGAGTACCGATACGACAGGATAGGGACAGCTTGTCATTCCTACTGGCAATACAACAAAGAAGGGTCTTGGTTTTTCTGTAACCTGTACCCAGACAGCTGCCAACGATGAAAGTCTTCATCCCCTTCAAAACTTCTTCCACAATGGAGGTTTCCTCCACCCAGTGTCTCAAGCAGTACATGCTATTAATGAGGAAGATCCCTCTGACACAGATGAAGAATGGAAGTCCTACCTTAACGGGGACGGTTATATGTCTCAGGAAGAGGTGCCTATACCATTTTGCTATCCCGCACAGGGTCCGAGATTTATACCACGGTCAGATGTCGAAATGATCTATGGAGATTGTGACCCGGAAGGATGCCGTGCTCCGCCAAACTCATTAGAGGAGGACACTCTGATGAAAGATAATTTTGACTACACCTACTATGGCCCAATGGATGGTTTGCCAATGTGGCAGCCCTACCCAGGAAACTTGGGGCAAGAGAGTCAGCCGAAAAATGAAAATCAGCTGACCAACATTGAACAGAATACATGTGTCCCCACCATGTCATGGGATCAACACTCAGGTCATTCAGAAACTACTCAACATGAAGATGAATTCGCAACATTGGCAGGACTTGAATTCATCAACTATGCTTTTCTCGAGCTCAACGTTATCGAGAGAGATGACTCCTCCAGTTCCAAAGAAGTTTGGGACACTCTGGGAGAACCAAGTGGAAAATACGACTATATGGTCAAGTACACTGCGCCCGAAAGCTCTCGTATCAGGTTCGAAGACATGCAGCCTACTGGATGGGGAGATACAGCTAAGAGCATAAATACTATGCAAAATACAACTGAGGAATTCTCCTACAACAATTCTGCCTGGGAGACAGATTCCAATGATCTTGCTCCACCAAAAATCAGCGTCATTTCTGAAGACAAATCAAGGAAGGTTCCAAACTTTGTGATTCACCGAGGAGTTCTCCGCCAATGGGTTGCTGTTGATGCTCCGAAGGTCGTTCGTCAGTCAAAGTAATTGCCATCTTTAACCTTTCACCCTGCCCATGTGAAACGGATGTTTTGATAGGGCTCGCTTTCTGTAAATTTTCCCTCTTCGAGTAGCCCAAAGCGACAGAGTTTTGTTTTATATGGCTGTAGTTTCAAGAATCGACTTGTTCATTAATAAAATAACGTTGTTCTGTAATTTCCGCATTAATTGCTGTTTTCTCTTTTTGCTTTTTCAGAAAATGGTAATCCTAAAAAACAATTCAATAATAAAAACAAGCAGTAAAATAAAACAGTGCACACACTTGCATTTTCTCTATCTCTTCTAAACACGAATCATCACGTCATGCAGATTGCTTGTTTTAAACCCCGTTGAAACATACGATCCGATGCATTCTCCTAACTTTGAGTTCCCGATATTCGAGGCTGAAGAAGAAAATGACGACGAAATTCCAGAAGAGATCTCCCGACTACTCAGACAAGAGGAAAGGTCCATTGAACCTCATAAAGAACCGTTGGAAACGGTAAACTTGGGTTCAGAACAAGAGAGAAAAGAAATCAGGATTGGGGCACTTCTCAGTCCAACTGCCATAGTGAGTTTGATAAAGCTTCTCAAAGAATTCCCCGATGTATTCGCTTGGTCCTATCAAGACATGCCAGGGTTGGATACCAGCATCGTGGAACATCACTTACCGTTGAGATCGGAATGTCCGCCAGTAAAGCAGAGGTTGAGACGGACTCACCCGGACATGGCCATCAAAATCAAAGAGGAGGTACAGAAACAGATTGATGCGGGTTTCCTCGTCACGTCAGAATATCCTCAATGGTTAGCCAATATCGTACCCGTTCCCAAAAAGGATGGAAAGGTCAGAATTTGTGTCGACTAGCGAGATCTGAACAAGGCTAGTCCAAAGGACGACTTTCCTTTACCACACATTGACATGCTGGTAGACAGTACAACAAAGTTCAAAGTCTTCTCCTTCATGGATGGATTCTCAGGCTATAATCAGATCAAAATGGCGCCGAAAGACATGGAGAAAACTTCGTTCATTACCCCATGGGGTACCTTTTGTTACAAGGTGATGCCGTTCGATTTAAAGAACGCCGGGGCAACCTATCAAAGGGCCATGACAACTCTTTTTCATGACATGATACACAAAGAGATCGAGGTATATGTCGATGATATGATTGCAAAATCTAAGACAGAAGAGTAGCATGTGACCCACCTGTCAAAGCTATTCGAGCATTTGCGAAAGTACAAACTCTGCTTGAATCCCAACAAGTGCACCTTCGGTGTCCATTCAGGGAAATTACTAGGGTTCATCGTCAGCCAGAAAGGAATTGAGGTTGATCCTGACAAGGTCAAGGCCATTCAAGAAATGCCTTCTCCAAAAACTGAAAAACAAGTCAGGGGATTCCTGGGACGTTTGAACTACATCTCCAGATTCATATTCCTCATGACCGCGACATGTGCGCCGATTTTCAAGTTACTCAAAAAGAACCAGGATTGCGTTTGGTCAAAAGACTGTTAAACCGTCTTCGACAGTATCAAGGAATATCTGTTGAATCCTCTGATTCTATCACCTCCAGTGGAAGGAAGACCACTGATCATCTACCTCACAGTCTTGGAAGACTCAACGGGGTGTGTACTTGGCCAACAAGACGAAACCAAACGGAAAGAGTCTGCCATTTACTATTTGAGCAAGAAATTCACCGACTGCAAAACTCGGTACACGATGCTTGAGAAAACTTGTTGTGCTTTGGCTTGGGCAGCCAAATGTCTTCGCTAATACATGATTCGTCATACTACTTGGTTGGTTTTCGAGATGGATACAATCAAGTACGTCTTCGAAAAACCTGCTCTCACGGGAAGAATTGCCCGTTGGCAGATGCTGTTATCAGAATATGACATAGAGTACCACGCTTAGAAAGCCGTTAAGGGAAGTATTTTAGCCGATCATTTGGCTCATCAACTGATTGATGATCAAGAATCAATCGGGTTTGACTTCCCAGACGAAGATGTCATGTATCTAAAAATGAAAGATTGCGATGAACCGTTACCCAGTGAAGGGCCAGAACCAGGTTCCCAATGGGGACTTGTCTTTGACGGAGCAGTTAATCATTATGGAAACGGAATTGGGGCAATCATTGTTACCCCTCAGGGTACCCACATTCCTTTCACTTCCAGACTTACGTTCAAATGTACGAACAACGAGGCCAAATACGAAGCTTGTATTATGGGTCTCGAAGAAGCAATTGATTTAAGGATCAAAAACTTGGACGTATACGGCGATTCAGCCTTGGTTATCAATCAGATAAAAGGAGATTGGAACACATACCAATTAGGATTGATTCCTTACAAAGACTACGCAAGAAGGTTGCTACCTTTCTTCAACAGAGTTGAGTTTCATCATATCCCCCATGAGGAGAATCACATGGCTGATGCATTAGCCACTCTCTCTTCCATGATTAGTGTAGGTCAATGAAACGACTTACCTAAGATCGACATAATGCGCCTTGAAAGGCCCGCTTACATCTTCACGATTGAAGCAGTCATAGATGATAAACCTTGGTATCATGATATCAAATGCTTCCTTCAGAAACAAGAGTACCCACCTGGGGCACTAAGAAAAGACAGGAAAACCCTCAGAAGATTGGCTAGAAACTTCTTCCTGAGCGGTGACACTCTCTATAAGAAAAATTTTGACATGGTCTTGCTCCGATGCGTGGACAGACCAGAAGCAGACATGCTTATGAAAGAAATTCATGAAGGATCCTTTGGCACTCATGCCAACAGACACAGAATGGCGAGAAAAATCATAAGAGCAGGGTACTATTGGTTGACAATGGAATCCGACTGCTACAAGTACATGAGGAGGTGTCACAAGTGTCAGATATACTCCGACAAAATTCATGTACCGCCATCACATCTCAAAGTTCTCTCTTCCCCATGGCCATTCTCGATATGGGGAATCAACACGATTGGTTTGATTGAGCCCAAGGTTTCAAACGGACATCAGTTCATCCTAGTAGCCATTGACTACTTCACCAAGTGGGTCGAAGCAGCGTCATTCGCCAATGTAACCCGACAAGTGGTAGTCCGATTTATCAAAAACAATATCATCTGCCGTTATGGTGTTCCAAACGAGATCATTACTGATAATGGATCTAACTTGAACAACAAGATGATGAAGGAGTTGTGCACAGAGTTCAAGATTGAACATCATAACTCATCTCCCTACCGACCCAAGATGAACGGAGCGGTAGAAGCGACCAATAAGAACATCAAGAAGATCGTTCAAAAGATGGTTGTAATCTACAAAGACTGGCACGCGATGCTACCCTTTGCTCTTCACGGTTATCGCACATCTGTCCGCACTTCAATAGGGGCAACCCCTTTCTCTCTAGTGTATGGCATGGAAGCAATGCTCCCCATAGAAGTAGAGATCCCATCAATCCGAGTATTGATGGAAGCTAAGCTCACCGAAGCTGAATGGTGTCAAAGTCGACACGACGAACTGAATCTGATCGAGGAGAAGCGAATCACGACACTATGCCATGGTCAGTTGTATCAACAGAGAATGAAAAAGGCGTTCGACAAAAAGGTCCGACCTCGCGTCTTCAGGAAAGGAGACCTGGTGCTCAAGAAGATACAATCATTTCTCACTGATTCTCGGGGCAAGTGGACTCCGAATTATGATGACCCCTATATGGTCACGAAAGCTTTCTCAGGCGGCGCCTTGATACTTGCAACCATGGACGGAGAGGAATTTGCCCACCCCACAAATGTTGATGTAGTCAAGAAATACTTCGCCTAAATAAAAAAAAATCATCCCGGTGGATTGGAAACATCACAGTACAATCCAGGAAAAAGTTAGGGATAATGGCAAGTAACTAAGTTCAACAGAGGCAGGTCCCTCAGCAGCAGTTACACCATCCATCGGAGGAAAACTCCAGTCAAGGTCATCTTCGACAGAATCTCAGGATGCCCCGAATTCAAAGTTGGTAGAAGGATAAGGGTCGTTATGTTTCAACGTAGCCCTTTTCCCTGTAAATTACCATTTTCTAACTTTGTAAATACTCAATGGAATCACGCGTTTGGCTGATCTCCATTTTATCAATAAAATTTGAGCCCTTGTGCTTTTGTTTGTAATTCTTATTTGTTTTAGCTTTACAGAACGACGTTGTTAACATGATTAACGATTCTTGAAATAAAACAAAAATGAATTTACTTGTTAAAACTTTTTCTGCTTTTTAATAAAGACGGCAATTTCTTTTGACTGTTGAACATCAGAAGAACATCGGTCGCTTCTCCAGAAGTAATCGAACCTCAAAGTACGGAATCAAAGTACTCCTTCTACGCCAGTACGCCTGAATGAAGGGATCAACTGTGTCAGAGACCTTGTTTCGTCTGACACGCTTCGGCCGAGTTCTCATCTCCTAAGCCCGATCAACATAGCTCCCAACAGGGACTATCTCTCCTAAGAAAGGCAGAATTGCTATCTTGAACCAGCGGTACTTCTTCTCCCTGCAATGGCCGAGTATCCATTCGTGTTCGTCTTTTAGTTTGTATGTTGTGTCAGTTTTGTCAGCATTTACATACATGCATCATGCATTATTGATTTACATTCACAGTCATATTGCATCACTATCACTCTAGTCGGTCTTGTCCCCTGGTGATAAAAGTCCTCTCAATCGAGTTGTCAGCCCTTTCCTCGTCAGGAAGTGTTACGTCTGAACAACCTCTCTCCTCTAGTTTTATTTCTGGATTGAAGTTGGGTCCTCGACCACTTTGATAACTTGAACCTCTGAAAGACCAGAGAGCCCTCAGTTAATATCACTCTTCGCCATTGAAGATGATATCCTTGTTTTCCCGGATTAAAGAAAATCCCGAGAGAAAGCCTCCTAAATCGGAGATTCGGCAGTACGGCAGTTTTTCTCCAAAAAACCCACTGATGAAAAGGTCATCGGCACCTCAAAATTGGATCACATCATATGGCATTTCTCCGAGAAGATCTCTGAGAAAAGTATGATGTAAAGACCCCGAACGAAAGCAGTCTCTCAAGAGACTCGTTTTCCCCAGTAGATTCGACAAATGGCGTCTCCAAACAGAGAAGTTTGTGCACCTCTACAACTCAGACGACTGGGTTCTCCAGCAAGTCTGACATCAAAACTTTTTCCACTCAAATAGAATCTCCCCAGGAAAATTCGGCGAGAAGTTTGAAGGAAAGCCGCTACGAATAGCGTCCCTTGTCAAGAAAGTTTATTGACAAAAGAAACTAAGACCAGTTTCTTGGTAGGAAACCAGGATCGAGGGGAAGTTTACATCAGAAACTGAGACCAGTTCCTTGGTAGGAAGCTAGGATCGAGGGGAAGTTTACATCAGAAACTAAGACCAGTTCCTCGGTAGGAAACCAGGATCGAGGGGAAGTTTACATCAGAAACTAAGACCAGTTCCTCGGTAGGAAACCAGGATCGAGGGGAAGTTTAAATCAGAAACTGAGACCAGTTCCTTGGCTGAAGACCAGGATCGAGGGGAAGTTTACCTTTTATAAGCATCATTGCTTAGCAAAAAAATACGAATGCGTGAATTACCATTCATAGACGCCGTCAAAATTTTGGGTATTCCGATATTTAATCCTCTTGCACCCCGAATGCCCGAATACCTTCGTCATTCACACCTTCGTGTCCAAGAAGATTAAATAGGGGCATCTGTCATACCCCAAATTTTGACCACTTAGATTTCCCATCATTGTGCAAATCCTCATCACAATATGGAGGAACCATCATACTTCATCAGTCTCCCCAAAGATGGGTGAGCATCCACTACAATCAAAATTAGAGTTTCAAGCCCTCTCAGAGCCTTAGACAAAGGATCAATCAAGGAATGACACGATCTTCAACTTGTCTAACCTCTCAAATATCCACAATGGATCAAAAGGACTCCCATTTCAAGGATCAAGCACAAGGCTGCTCCCTTCTAGGTGGATCAAGTCTCAAGATCGACAGTGTCACCAAATTAGGGTTTTGGTCGACCAGGGCCTCCAGATGAAATTTTTTATCTGGGAACAAGCCAATGATCCAAAACATAACCTAATATACTTCATGGGACCTCATGGACCCAATCATCAAGTCAATTTTGCCTCAGGGGATGCATTCATCAAAAATTAGGAATTAGGGATTCTTGACCTAATTCACCACTAAGTAGACTTTTAGGGAAAATCACGAGGCAAGACCTCAAGACATGATTTGAGGGTCTCTAATGAACTATATTGATCCATTTGGAACAATGGATTAATCCAAGAAGCTTGAGCAACAAGTCTCAATTTCATCTGCACCACAATTAGGGTTTCGCAAGGAAAGTCAACTGTAACTTTGACTTTTGACTAGGACATGCTCCCAAGCCCTAAGACATGATTCAATATACCCTATAACACCCATGGAACATGTCCATCAAGTTTGATTTAGGTCAAGGACATGATTTCATGAAGAATTGCACAGTTTGGAATTCATCTGATAAAAAGTCAACTGTGCACAAAAGTCAACTTTGACTTTTTGAGATTTTTCACCAAAATGGATTTTTAACCCTAAAATGATGTTAATGTATGATTTGAATCATCATTCATCAAGAAAAATCAAAGAAAGTGGGATAACTTGTAAAAGGGGTAACCATAAAAACTTAGAAAAATTTCTAAGTTATGGAAAAAGTGACACTAATGTGCCAACTTTGGAGGACCATAACTCCTAAACCACAAGACCATTGTTCCCCATTCAAAGCTTGATTTGTAGATCTCATTGCCCTCTACAAAAGTTTCATACTGACCTATGTCCAAATTCCTCATGGATTTTGAGTTATGGAGTGATCAAAATCAAGAAAAGTCACTTTGTTCCAACACTTAGTGAAAATTTCACTAAGTCAGATTTTACCCTACTTTTTGCCAAATGTAGGGGGATTTTTCACTTGGATTCAAAAGAGATCAAAACCAAACATGTTTAAACAGTTGTTGTATCATGTAAGGACTTTCCAAAATGACCAAGAACATTACCAAATTCAATTTGAGTCATGATATATAACATTGGCAAGTTGCCTTGTTGAAATCTGTCAAGGCAAGGCAGATTTTGCATTTTTGTTCGATTTGCCAAAATCAGTAAAATCCAAATGCTCCTATCCACTTGGACACCTCTGAGGATTGAATCTAAAGGGGACAATCACTGAGCCAAGCCTCCAAAGTCTTTGGAACAAGAAATAACATGTTGAACCTAGAATTGCCAAAATAGGGACAAGACTCCAATTTTGGATTGGAGCATTCAATGGAAGCATCAAGGTGGCATGAACTGAGCTCTTAGCAACTGAATTCAGTCAAGACTTATCCAAGATCAAGGGGACCAGCAGCCTGTGCCCTAACCTCTAGTCAATGGTTAGAGGAGACTTGGATTTTCATTTGCCAACATTGGCCAAGCCTACTCAGCAGTTACCATTCACTATTCCTTGCAAAACAAACTTGTTCTACTATAAATAGAGCTCAATTGTGATCAGTTTGAGTACACCAAAGCCATCAAACAGATGCTTTCCTCAAAATCTCTTCTTTCACTCCAATTTTGCCTTCTAAGGCAAGTCACTATCGAGATTTGAGTTTGGGAGCTTTTCCAATCAAACCAATCACACACACACACCTCACATACATCATATAGAAATGATCCAAACACTTACATAACATCTGGAACACAGATTTCACAAAATCACCAGCCAATTGCTCAAGTTCTTGACAGTTTTGCAGTTGAGGTACCATCTTCAACTCCAAACCATTTCAATCCATTCCAAGCTTTCATACACACTCCATGGCACTTAGGGAAGCTATCCAGATCATTGGAACCTAGCTGTAACACCTCCAACACAAATCACGATCACCAACTGCAAGTGGTAAGCATGAGCTCTTTTAACTTTATGATCCATGCATTTTTTGCTGCACAATAATTTGGCCATATGTTCATAATCATGCATGGAATGTTTCCCCTCAATTAATTGCATTGTTTGAATCGCGTATCAAAAATCCTAGCTTTCATGCAGAAATTAGGGTTCTTGAGGATTTTTCGTGATTTCTTGTTATATGTTTAATGTAAATGAAATTAAATACTATAGACATGACCGTGAGGTTGAAACGAGTTGATTGGTATGTGGATTACATGATATGATCAAGTATTCAGTGAGATTGAAGAGAAAATGCAAATCTGGGCAAACCCAGAACACGCGCGTGTTCTTGGTGTGTTCTTGGCGCCATTTTTTGAAAATTTGAATATTTGAATTTTGTGATTTTATTTAATTGATTCAAAAATTAATTTCTCTCTGAGTTTTAATGATTTTGAGTTGATTCTTTTTTTAATAATTCACAAAAATGTTAAAATATTTTATTTTCCAAAAAAATACCAAAAATATTATTTATTTTGTATAATTGATATTTTTGCAAAGAATTAATGTTTTAATTGTTTTTGACATTTAAAATATTTTTTCCACCTTGATTTTGCAACTTTTAATGCTTTCTAATTATTTTGTAGGTCAATACTTAATTTTTGAAGCATTAATCCAAGATCACAATTTGTTTTTCATTTGTTAAACAATTTTGATCATTTTAATTGAATTTTTATTCAATTAAATACATTTTTGAAAACAAATTAGGGTTTTTGGATTAATTCAACCCTCATAAATCATTTTCAAAACACTTTGGGCCTCTAATAGAGTGTAAGACCCAAACCTTTGTAAATACAACCTATTTTGGGCCTCACTTATTGTATAAGTCCCGTTGTATTTCAAAAAGTTCGACGCGATCATCATTCGTTAAAAAAAAAACCTTGGGCCTACCCTCGAGTAGTAAGGCCCATTTCTTTTCTTTAAAACTTTTTGGGCCTCTAATAGAGTGTAAGACCCAATCCTTTTTTTGACCAAATCATTTTTGGGCCTCAGTGTATTGTATAAGTCCCGATACCGTCAAAAACAAACGGCGCGATCGTCGCCTTTTCAAAACAAAAAACCTTGGGCCTACCCTCGAGTAGTAAGACCCATTTCTTTTCTTAAAACTCTTTGGGCCTCTATTAGAGTGTAAGACCCAACCCTCTGGTACAGAAAATTTTTTGGGCCTCATTCGTTGTATAAGTCCCACTGTACATTTTCGAATAAACGACGCGATCGTCGCCAGTTTAAAATTAACCAAATGGGCCTACCCTCGAGTAGTAAGACCCATTCAAAATTTTTGGGCCTCTAATAGAGTGTAAGACCCAACCCCCTTTTAACCAAAATCATTTTGGGCCTCAGATATTGTATAAGCCCCTTCGTGTTAAAAGAAAATCTCGGCGCGATCGCCATTTTTAACGAAAAGTCAACTGGGCCTACCCTCGTGTTATAAGCCCCACTCTTTTTCTTTAAACCTTTTGGGCCTCTTGAGAGAGTGTAAGACCCATTCCTTTGTACAGAAAACCTTTTTGGGCCTTAGTCACTTGTATAAGTCCCTCTGTACAAATTCAAACAGTGCGCTCACTGATAAAACCCTGGGCCTCTCCTTGAGCTGTAAGCTCCAAATCTTTCTTTTTCAAAGCACTTTCTCCTTTAATTTTGAATATACTATTGTTTTCAATCTTTCTTTGTTGAACAACTAACCAAATAGCATGGAAGCTCTACAACCGAGTAAGTATTTATACGCTTTCATATACATATAACTGTATTGTGGGGCTGTTTCACTGTAAGTCTTCTTTCATAAACTCATATCAACTGTGTAATAATAGTATAGATATTTCGAGTTTCCCCGGCAACTACGTCTAGAATTAGGTGACGCCGTTTCGTTTATTCATAGAAATAGACAACTAGATCCCCAATAGGATCACCAGATACAGTCTTCTCTTCGGCTGTCCTCATTAGGAATTGTCAAGAAACTCTACTCCCAGAGATGAATGTATTCTCCATGAATGGCCTTGAATTTCTCGGAGTTTGGGGACCCACGGGCTTCTTAAAAGCATCGGCCTCCTCTTGGGCATTATACAAGGACCCACAGGCTTCCTAAAAGCAACCCCGCCTCCTCTTGGGCTTAGTACAAGGACCCGTCGGCTTCTTAGAAGTATTCACAGCCTCCTCTTAGGCTTCGTATAATGATTCTTCCTCCTGGAATGATAGCCTCCTCTTGGGCTTCGTACAAGGACCGATCGACTTCTTAAAAGTTTCCAGCCTCCTCTTGGGCTTCGTACAAATTGTCCCGACGACCTCCTAGAGGTATAGGAACAGAAATTAGTCATCTGCATAGAACAGTCCTTTCAAAGAGTCTACTACTATTTCTCAAAGCATGGTACAAAAGATGAAACTCTAGACACGGACAGTCTAATCTCCTTGAGTTTTCCAGACATTCTCAAGTGACGCCTTCGTTAAATAGGAAAAAAACCCGTAGACTCGGACAGTCTCAATACCCTTCAGATTTCCCAATTCCTTAAAGAACAGGAATAGCCCGGATCCTCGAATCAAATCCTCGAGTACAGTGTTGCTCATATAAGAACTGATTTTCTCTTCAAATCAGCATACTGGACCTGGCACTCAACTAAAACAGTAACCATAGCCTCCTCTTAGGCTTTGTATAATGATCCTTCTCCAGTTACAATAGCCTCTCTCTTGGGCTTTATACAATGATTCTCCCCAGCGGAGTCAAACAACGTTTAGCCTCTCTCTCGGGCTTTGTACGAGACACATAAAGAGACTCCCTCGTTGAGTCAATCACCATTTCGCCTCCATCTCGGGCTTTATACGAGATACAAAAAGGTTCTTATTGAGCCAAACAAATTTTAGCCTCCATCTCGGGCTTTGTACGAGATACAAAAAACTCTCTTGTTAAGTCAAGTAGCCTTCATCTCGGGCTTTATACGAGATACCAAAAAACTCCATCGTCGACTCAAAACCTTTTAGCCTTTCTCTCGGGCTTTGTACGAGACACATATTAGCCTCCTCTTAGGCTTTGTATAAGAAAACCACTGGTTGGTCCAATCAACCTTTTAGCGTGAAAGCTGTGCCTCGTTCACAGTACACAAACTTCAACAACTCTTTCCCCTTCATCTAATTGCTGTAAGCGGCAAGCCTCTGGATCATCTACATCCATGCCAATGTCCCTCTTTTAGTATGAGAAATTCCTAAGGAAAGATGGCATTGCTCTAAACTGAGTTAAAGTCTTCTCCTTCAGGTTAAAATCCCTTATAAAGGAAATTATGGCATTGCCGGATTCACAATCCCGGTTAAAGTAATCCTCCTTTACAGCCAGTCACCCAACAGTTGTGACAAACAGACCCCTTTAGAGATGACAAATTCTCTCTAAGGTCAACACCTTTCAGCTTCACATCTTGGGCTTTGAACAAGATACAAACCACCTTTCGCTTCACGACTTAGGCTTTGAACAAGACACCAAAACAACCATTTCCTCCCACTACGATCGCTCTGATTTCCCTGTTTTGGTAAATGGGAATACGTAGGCATAAGATTGAAAGAAAAAATCTTAGCGAGCACACTAAACAAAAACCAAAAATCCCATACTCTCATACATTCGTCCTAACATCCTAACCGATAGCCTAAAGCACCCCTTATCAACAAAATAACCTAGGAGAAACCCCGAATCTTTGTAGCATCTGTAAACCAACAGTTTTGACTATTTAATCTCAGTATGCAAGCAGGGTTAATTGGAGACATCTATTTCCCTTCCTTCATCAGCTTTAATAGGATAAAAAATGAATCGAGCTGTAGTACCAGAGCGATCGTGCTTCGCAACCACATCCAAAAATCATTCACTACAGTCACCATTATGGTCGACGTGGTCACATTCGACCTTACTGCCATAAAATATATGGTAAACAATTGCATCACAAACAACTATGTACTTAGTAGAATGTGAAGCCTAATCCACATCATCATCAACTATGGTGTTTCAAGTCTAAATTTATGGGTCATATTTCTTGTATCTCCCTCTAAGTTTAATCTTGTGAAGACTGGTATTTTGATAGTTGTTTCTCCATACATATGAAATGTGAAAGAAACTATCTAAATACATCAAACCCTATTACTATAGCTATGTTACTTTGGGTGATGGTGCTAATGGAAAAATTATTACAAAAGGACAATTAGATTGTCCTAGTCTTCCTTTCCTTAATGATATTTTATTAATTGATTCTCTTACAAAAAATCTTATTAGCATCAACCAACAATGTGATCAAGATTTATGTGTCAAATTCAATAGTGTTAAATGCATTATCACAAATAAACAACATACTCAAATAATGAAGGGATCTTAATCTACATATAACTGCTACATGTGGTCACCTTCTAATAAGAATTAACCTTTATCTTTTTTTTTTTAATTTCCAAAATTTAAGAAATTAAGTTATGGAACATAAATCTTAATCCTAAGAGTAATGAAGGCATCTTTTTAGGGTATACCATTAACAATAGGGCACTTAAATCTCATAAGTATTAGTAAGATTATTGTTGAGACGGATATTGTCGGCTTACTGATCTCAAGATCGAAGAAGGTAAAATTTGTGGTGAATGTCAAGTAGGAAAACAAACCAAGATTTCACATAAAAAGGTGCAACATCTTACCATTACACATTTGCTTGAGATACTTCATATGGATTTCATTGAACTCGAGCAAGTTAGGAGTCTTAGAGGAAATAAGTATGTTTTTGGTTGTGTTGATGATTACTCGAGATACACATGGGTTTATTTCATTCATGAGAAGTCTGACACGTTCGCTATTTTTAAGGGACTAAATCATCACCTACAACGTGAAAAGGAGAAGATATTGGCGAGATCATTTTCATTCGAATTGATCATGGTAGGGAATTTGAGAACTAAAAATTCTCTACGTTCTTTAATACTGAGGGGATTTCTCATGAGGTTCAGCTCTTATCACACCTCATCAAAATGGTGTTGTCTGAAGGTGAGAAAAATACACAAGAAGGGGGGGTTGAATAGTGTGTGCAAAAATTCATTCCACTTCTGAACACAGAAGATCAGAGTCTAAACTACGTTTAGATTCTATTGACATAATGTGTAATAGCAGCGGAAAATAAAGTTCAAAAGTAAATTCAAGAAACACATAAAAATTGTCCTAGTTCCTCACCTCAATTAAGAGTAGTCTAGTCCCATTGCCTCAATATGAGCTTTTCACTATAACCAAACTGATTACAAATGTTTAAGCCACTGCTCATGACTTCCTGCTCAATCAACTTTGAATGAGACTTCCTTGTTGAAGCCACTGCTAAAGACTTCTTGCTTAAACCCTTTGGTTCAAGATTTCCTTGCTCAATCTACCTATAATGAGACTTCCTTGCTTAAGTCACTGCTCAAGACTTCCTGCTTAAACCTTCTAGTTCAAGACATCTTTGCTCAATCTACCTAGAATGAGACTTCCTGCTCAAACCCTCGGTACAAGACTTCCTTGCTCAAGCACACAAGCAAGACACTTCTTCTACTTTAAACAAACTGTTTAGTAGACAAGATAACTACTATACTTTGATACACAATAAGAAGTATAACAGCTATGCAACAATCATAAAGATTTTCAACCTTTCTAAGATTTCTAATATAAATCTAAGATAATAAATCTTAAGATCTTATGCTATAACAGTTACAATAACAACTCAGAGTTATGATATGATCTTTATATATGTTGTGATGTTGTAACCTTCCTTTGATTCTTCAGCTTCCTTTTATAGAGATAGAAAAAGAGTCATTGGAGGTTTGAACAACAACAACCTTAGTGAAGAAGTATGCCAACAGAGACGTTGGAGACTTGTATCTGGTCAGAAGCTTTATCCACTGAATAATAGCATTGTCCATAACACCTTTTTAGTAACTAGGTATCTACCAAAAGGTAGTACGAACTGAAGAGGTCACATCACGTTCCTTGAGCCTTGCAAAACCAAACCCTAGTTAACTCTGTCCAGAAATCTCGGGCTCTGATAAGACAAGTCTACTTTCGTGCAGTGTACGGATCAACTGCTCTCCATATCTTCAAAAACTGAGTTGTCATCAGAATTCGGGTCATGAGTCTAGAGTCTGATGCCTTCAGAGTCAGATGAACATATTCATATTCTGATATTCCAGAATTTGAGTATTGCTTCTTCACTTATGATTTCAACAGGATTAATGATGAATTCTTTAGTTTATGATCCTACACACTTGAACATATGTTATCAAACCCTATTGTTCTTTCAATAATTTGTTATCATCAAAACCTTTTAAGGGTATGAACAAATCTTGTTCTAACAATCTCCCACTTTTTTATGATGACAAACAAATTTATTTAAGAATAATGGTTGATGGTTTAATTAAAATAGTCTAACATCAGAGTTTGAGGTTTGTAATCTTGATTTTCATCAGTACTATCGGGAAGATGTTTACCTTGAAGAACAATTGGTCATCTAGTCTTAGAAGGATCAGTGACATAAAAACTTGTTTTACTTGGGTTGCCATGATGAAAGGTCCATTCATATAAGTTGCCTTATGAAAATCAACCCGCGTGAATCCCAATTCATCGGTGTCTACATTAATGTTACTGTCAATCCACTTATACTTGAATAAAGACACTTTAAAAGAAACATAATCAATATACAAAGTCTCCTCAATGACCCCAAAGTACGCCCTAGATGCTAGGAAATGGGTTATGGTTGAGGTTAATGAAATCTTATAGATGCTAGTATAAGATTGTTATCTTTGGAACCAGAAAAGTACATGGATTCAACCTCAACCATAACCCCACTATTTTGTATGGTGCTACGAACATCCTTTAATTTTGTATAGAAAGAATATTCAGAAATGTCATATTCACTTTGTTGAAACATTTTTTCTAGGGCAAGTAATTTATATCGTCTCCACAAGGATTAATGCGATATTTCCGCCATTCCACAGTTAATAATGTTTTAAGGAAGGGTTTAAAAGGATTTTCGGTTGTGAAAAGAAACATTCGCTATAAAATGTAACAACGGTAAATGATTCAGAATTTAACGGATAAAGAAACATGTCAGGATTAGATTTCATTAACCATTTTCATATGTATTCCATTAATCCAGTATGTGAACATCGTTATCAATCACTATTATCACGTATCACTCATCAACATCATTTATGTCTAAACAATAATGTGAAATTTCACCGTATTGTTTAATCGATGATCTCTCTACCTATTAAACAATACGATGATGTTTAAGACCTGATACATGTGAATATCAAACCCCAAATCCATCTCTAGACTTTGGTTTTTGATAGATGATAATCTTATGTCAAGACTTGGAAGATATTTCTCAATATTCATTCAAACTCATAAATTTAACATGTAAACAAAGATAACATCAATATTGATTCATAATATGTTCACAAAACAACAATAAAAATAAATACATACAAGATTGGCTAAATACATCTAATCCGGACACAAAGGATTTAGCTACACATCATCATGGTAGTTTTCTTCACAAGAAAGGAGAAGAATGATGTGAATCCATCTCCGATTCTTTGATTTCTGAGGTTCTATGAGTTATTGGTGTATTTGGTGTCCAAAGTTGGTGTCTAACCCTCTCCAAATGAAGTGAGAGGGTATTTTTAAAAACCATAAAAAGCAGACTGCGCTAATCTCCATCAGACCGCGCTTAGTGCAGCTAAAGGACAAAACCCATCAAACCTTCTTAATTGGCGCTTAACGCCACTACACCGCGCTTAGCACGAAAGCCACTACCTTGGGAGATTGGATGGCACTATGATCGCGCTTAGCCCCACCTCCTGACATGTTCTTCATCCAAAGTTGAATGTAGAAGTCATTCTTTTGCCTTTTAGCATCCAAAGTTCCTCCAATGCAACCAAACTACAAAATTAGATGAACAATGATCAATCTACTCAATATTTACATGATGATGATAAAAATTTATATTTACACAAAAGTTGAGGGATTGACTTGCAAATCCAATGAATTAAGTTAATAAGTGCCACTAATTTATACAAATAATCAACAAATTTTGGTCCTTATCAACTCTCCCAAACTTAGAAATTTGTTTGTCCTCAAACAAGAGTCTTTCCAACCTAAGGAAACAAGTAACTTCCAACATCAAAAGATTAAACAAGCTTTGATAAAAGAAGACAAATGCATGGTTGAAAATTTTCAACGTCACAAGCAAAGTGATGATTACCAATATACTACAAATACACCATGATCATGAAATAAATTCTAAACACAAATCTTATGTCAAAAATTCTAAGACAACACATACTCAATCATGAATCACACCTAACACTCATCTTCATCTATGATTGTGTCTTATTTTTTGAATCTACTACTATCTTTAATGCACTTCTATTTCCTAGTAGAACGCAATTACCAAACATGTCATCCTTCAGGAATTTTTTTCTATGTATACAAGCTACTTTAATATATCATTAGTTTGATACTATAAATTTCAATGTTACGGTTGGGTAACAAATATTTTTTTTTGAATTTTAGAAATAAATTAGCTCCGGATTTAAAATTTTCTACGGATTTACCAGTAGAAATACCTGCGGATTTACCTATGGATTTCAAGTTGATACAAAACCCCAAGCAAAATTAATGATGGTTAAAACCGTCGTAATTTTTAAGGCAATTCCAGAACTGTCGCAAACATTAAAGGCGGTTGTAGAACATGCTGGCGAAACACGTTTTTGCGTCAGAACAAAAACCACCGTGACTTGCCATTTTTGGCGGTTTAAACCGCCATAATCTGCCAAAATTAACCGTCGCAACTTGCCAATTTTCGTTTAGTGAATATATGTCAAAGTCGCTGATGAAAAAATTGTTCGCGAAGCATAGACTATACAATCTGAAGATGCATGAAGGATCTGATTTGCAAAAACATGTCAATGTATTCAACAACATAATAATCGATCAAGTGAGGCTTGGAGTGAAGATTGATGATGAAGATATGGCAATTGTCTTGCTTTACTAGTTACTAGGTTCTTTTGACCACTTGGTGACTACTTTTACCTACGAGAAAGACTCTATTGGTCTTGATGTGATTATTGATACACTTTTGTCTCATTCTTAAAGGAGACAAAGCGTAGAGGAAGGAACTCAAGGTGATAGTCTGTATTTGAAAGGGGGAAAAATCGTGGGCTGAACAGGGAAATGGAGGTTCTGGAAATAAGAGGTCTAAATTCAGGAATCCAAAAACAGTTGAGTGTTATAATTGCAAAAATATTGGGCATTGGAAGAGGGATTGTCCAAACAGAAAGAAGAGCTCATCTAGTTCTGAGAATGTAGCTTAAACTCATAATTCAGGCAGTGAAGAAGATATATTGTGTGTTTCGTCCTACAAGTGCACAATGTCGCACCTCGAAAAAATTTCTTAATCGAAGACACGACCCTCGCGCGAAAGGCACGGAAAATGGTTCGACAGAGTCGCCACCGAACTTTATTTATCCCAAGTTAGGGAAAGGAAAATATCGATAAAACCTTTAAGGAGGGAGATAAGAACATGATCGTCACAACCACATTCTGGGTTCGGGAGTCGGTTACGTGAGGGGAAGGTACGCGCACCCCCTCACGTCTGTTGTACTCAACGGGAACCTCTTGATTCGAATCGCGATACTCATTAGCTAAGTTGTTTGTTTTCTTCTCTAAAATAAATGCGGAAAGGTAAAGATAAAGGGAAAAGATACTAAAGGGAAATGGGTGGTGTAAGGATAGGGTGCTCGGAAAGATCATCGCGACCTCGGGCCTACATATGCTCATTCGGACGAGAATGAGAAATCGTAGTTTGACTACGGGGTTTGACGGAAAAAGATGGTAGTGTGCTCGCCAAGATTATCACAATCTTGTGCCTACGTATCTTTATTCGGACGAGAATAAAGAATCAGAGCAGTCGTAGTTCGTGGTACGCCCACGAAACAAGGGAGAGTTGGGTTAGTTTAGATGACGATTAATTGAACTTAAGAAAGATTCCTCGGGCCCAAGTAATCGGGAGAGTAAGTCAAAGATTTGGCTCTCTCTCTTTTTCATCTAAGGTGGTTGAATTTGAAAAGGTTTGATGGTTTAAAAAGTGTTTTGGATGGTTGGACGGACGGTTGTTGAGTTGGATGTGTTTTAGAGGCGTCAATTGCTCACACACGAGTAAGAGAACTCGCACCCAAATAATCGAAGGAAGATCAAAGACTTGAACCCCCATTTTTCACCTTGAAAGAGTTTCAATAGTTGTTAGTCGTTTTGAGATTTGATTATGAAAGTCCGCTTGACGTGGGATCAAGGGTTTATTGTATGCGCTTGGTTATTTTGAAAAGGGCTCGATTTAAAAGAAGAGGCGTCAATTGCTCACACACGAGTAAGAGAACTCGCACCCAAACAATCGATGGAAGATCAAAGACTTGAACCCCCATTTTTCACCTTGAAGGAGTTGCGATAGTTGTTAGTTGTTTTTGAAGTTTGATTATGAAAATCCGCTTGACGTTGGATCAAGGGTTTATTGTATGAAAAGAGTTTGGTTTGAAAAAAAAGGATTTTGGTAAGAGGTTGATTTGAAAATGGCTCAACGACGAATCGAGGGTTTGGTTGAAAAGGGTTTGCTTGAAAATGGCTCGACGACGAGTCGAGGGTTTGGAAATGAGTTTTCCTATGCTAGTCCCTAGGAGTGCTCCTAGTAAATAAACCACAATCAAAGCTAAATGCATACATCGGAATGGGAGAGGGGTACATATAAATTACAAGGGATGGCATGAAATAAAGGGTCTCATTGTAAGGTAGCCCAAGAGAAAGCCGTGTGTGTGCAAAGTGTCCTAAACTAAGCCTTGATCGAAAATCGCCAAGCAACTAACAGTCCATCAATTATTTTTTTAGGTTTCGATATTTTTAGTGTTTTTTGTTAAGGTATGCACAAATAAACAATGGTTAGATAAATAAATATGGATATGAATAATATGAATAATATGGATATGAGCAAGGTAAAAAGGACAAGAGATAATATTGGCATAAAATAAAGTTGGTCTCGTCTTAATCGGATTTAATCGACGAAACGATAATCGACGACTTTTGACTTTCATTGACCAAAAGTGAAAATAAAAGAATATAAATCGAAATAGACATAAAAATCAGAAAAAATAAGAAAGGTCTCATCTTTACTAAGATTTTAAATCGAAAAATCGATAATCTTTAGTATTCGATTTTCCTTGACCCAAAAAATGAATAAAAGTAAAATAATGACAAAATAAATCGACATAAATAAATAGTAAATAGTAGGCCTCATATAAATCAAGATTTGGTACCGGTTTTAAAGAATCACCCAATATCAAGATTTTTTTGATATCATTGGCCCAAAATTGAAAAGAAAAATGGAAATCAAGGTAGAAAGTAAATAAAAAATGAATCTAAACGAAGTGATATCCAAAGTGATTACAAAGGCTATTTGAAAATTCTTAACAAATAATTAGTAAGATATTCAAAAAAAATTTAAATAAACAAAATAGTGACAATTATTTCAAAAATATTTAACATAATAAAATAGTAAAGATAGAAACAATAAATACTTAACAAAACTAAAAAACACGGGGTGTAGAATTGAGAAAAGGGTTGTGTATGTGGAATCCTCACGGGCTCTTAAGCCCATTCCTAAAAAAAAAACACGGTGGATCTAAAAAAAAATGAAGAAATAAAAATGGTTCGTTTGAGAACCCACCACCACCAGGTTTTTTTCAAAGTGATTCAAAGTAATCAAAAGGCAGAATGAAAACGGCATTGCTCAATATACATTTTGCAATCTAAAAATAAAAACAAGGGTTAAACAACAACGCCACAGTGCATCTCCAACCTCTCTTCACTTGGTTCCGCGACCTCACTCTCTCCGCCTCGCGTCTCTTTTCTCGCTCTCTGCTTCTTCTTCGTCTCTCTCGCGCGGCTATGACTGTGGGTCGGTGGTGGATTTGCGACGACGGTGAGGTGGCAGTGGTTGTTTAGTGCGAATCGTGGTGGTTCGCGGTGATCGGAGGGAGTTGCGGTGGTTGGAGAAAAGTTGAGTTGTTTGTGGGTTATTGTTTGATTCGTGAGGAAGAAGGTGTATGAAGATTGAAGAAGAGGTTTATGGGTGTGAATGGTTTGAAACGAAGGTGAGGATCTGGGTTTGGGGATGAAGAAGGTTAGGATTGGATTCACGGTTTTGAAGATGGGTTTGGTGTTACCGGGTTTGAGTTGGGTACTGTTATTGTTGTTTGAAGGAAAAAGGTTGAAGGAATAAGGGTGGAGGAAGGTCGATTGGGTTTGAAATTAGTTTGAGGTTTGAGTGACGATTTAAGGAAGGTTATTGGAGAGTTCGTGATGAAGGTGAATGTCGAAGAAGGAAGAAGCCCTTGTGGTTTACGGTTGTTGATTCTTAAATGAAAAGAAGTTTTTTCTTTCTTTCTTGTGATGCCCTGATTTCTATATCGGCCCTCTTGATCCTCTTCATCTCTTCTTTTTAAATCGATTTAAAAAACTTGTTGATGAAGTATTTTGGTACAACTGGATTTGTCATGTAGCTCTTGACAAGTTGTTTTCAATGTGCAGGTATGGTTTGTTGTTGTTGATAGCAGTGTTGTAGACTGGTGTATCAATGTTGCAGGTTGTGGAGGAGTACGGTTTGTCGCAGCATGGTGTGTAGAAAGCAGAGGTTTTTGGCTGTGAGGTTGGCTTGTGAAGGCTGGAGAGTGGGTCCGCTTGTGTATCGTGTAGTAACTTATCCCTCTTTTGGAAATGGTTTGGCCAAAATGGAAAATGGTTGGAAAAAAAGTGTAATGGGCTTTGTAATTTTTGTGATTTTTCTCATTGTAAAAAAAATTTTAATGGATTTAATGACATGGTTTTGATGGACATTTGAAACCATTAGGATAATAAATAGAAATTGGAAATTAAATATGAATTGGAAATAAAATGGATGTGAAAGTGGATTTAGAAATATTGATGGATTTTAAAAGATAAAGATGAATTAGATTGAAAATGGGTGAAGTGACTTGGATAATGGGCATGAATTAGAAAAATGATTAAATGGATAAAGTGAATTGGACTTTAAAATGGATAATTGAAATAACATGTGGATAATTGAAAATGGTTTAAAAATGGATTATGAGAAATGGGTAATAAAAGTATATATGGCTTAATTGATACAAAATAATGGAAATTGGTAAGAAATAGAAAGTGGAAATCGATATGGACATTGGGTTTTATATATGGATATTAAATGGATATAGAAATGGTTTGAATGGATATTTAATTGGATGAAGGATAAAAAATGGTTAAAAGATAGATATGACTTAAAATGAAAATGGATAAAAATTAAAAGAGGGATGAAGTTGAAGACAACATATTTTTTGGACTTTTCTGAATAATTGTCAGTGGGTGGATGTACAGATGGAAATTATATACAGGTAGGACTAATTTGGGGTATGACACACAGATGCCTGGATTCTTTATTGTGGTTGTTATCACCACATGACATCGTACCAGGAATGGTTCACTTCATTCAGGTCGGGTGATTTTGGATTTGTTTATCTAGGTGTTGATAAAGCATGTACTATAACAGAAATTGGACAAATTAAAATATCCATGGAGGACAGTGGTGTGCGCGAACATTGAGTGAAGTCAGATATATATTCAAGAATTAAGGAAGAATTTAATTTACCTAGGTACTCTACCGGCAAATAATTTATCCTACATGTATGATGAATATATGGATATTATGAAGGTTAGTAAGAATGCATTAACTATGATGAGAGCAAGGAAGACTACAGGTAACACCTATAAATGTTGGGGAACATTATTATAGGTGATGTTGCATAAGTTAAGTATGATAATGACAAGCCAAACTTTGTCATATGCTTTCGGGTCATTTTAATGAGTGTGACATGTTGGAATTTCATAAGAGAAATCTATTAAAGTGTGTTGGTAGTTGAAAATTGGAAATGTGCAAGTATTGTATACGGGATTCAATTCCATGTTTGGTTCAAGATCGAGAAGCACAAAACAAAGAGAATTTCAGACTGTGTGCATTCTAACGAGTGAGGACCTACCAAGAGATTTCCATGGGTGGTCAAGGTATTTTATGACTTTCACAAATGAGTTTTCTCGCAAGGTTTAGGTGTATTTCTTGAAACAAAAATATGGATTCTTGACCAAATTGAAGTTGTGGAAGGCAGAGGTAGAGAATCAAACAGGCAAAAAAATCAAGTATTTGAGGTCAGATAATGGGACAGAGTACATTAATTTGAAATTCAAGAGGTTATGTGAAGAACATTGTATTCAAAGATATTTCTCAGTTTGCAAGACACTAAAACAAAACAGTATGGTAGAGAGACTAAATAGGTCTTTTAATGAAATGGCAAGATGGCTCTTATTAAATGCTAGACTATAAAAAAGTTTCGGGGAAGATGCGGTTAATATGGCATGTTATCTTATCAACATGTTATCACGGGCTTCATTGGACGATAAGGTTGCAAAGGAGTTATGGACAAGTAATCCTATTGATCTTGACAATTTAAGGGTTTTTAGATGTCCTGCTTATGTGTATATATCTAGTAAAGATCAATCCAAACTTGATCCAAAGTCGAAGAAGTGTATCTTCGTTGATTACGCAAAAGGTGTGAAGGGGTTCAAGTTATAGGATCAAATTAAAAAAAAAGATGGTAATCAATAAAGATGTTGTTTTTTATTAGAAATTAATATTGAAGCAGTCAGCTACAACAAATGTATCAACATCTGAAGAAGAAACTTCCATCAAACAGGTGATTCAGGTGGATATTGATGTGCCACTAGTGAACAATTTATATGTAATTCTTGAACAACAGGAGTAAGCAGAAAAAAGGGGAAAATTTTAAGGCTCGTATTGTAGCAAATGGGTACTCACAACTAAATATGATTTATTATGATGAGATTAGCCTTAGTAGCCAGCTGAAACATGCATTTAGAGAAGATGGATGTGAAAATAACATTTTTTCACTACAATCTTGATGAGAAAATTTACATGGAGAAGTCAGAGGGGTTCAATGTCACTGGACAAAGCATACTAGTTTCTAAATTGAATAGGTCTTTGTATATGGTTTAAAGTAGTCTCCAAAGCAATGGTACAAGCTCTTTAATTCATACATGCTTAAGATTGACTACATATTGTGAGTATGCGTGTTGTGTTTATGTTAGGAGACTTGATGATTGATCTTTTATTTTTCTATTATTGTATGTTGATGATATGTTGATTGCTGTTAACCATTTACATGATGTAAATGAATTAAAAATCATGTTGGGGAAGGACTTTGACATGAAAAATTTAGGTGCTACTAAGAAGATTATTAGTATGGAAATTCACAGGGATATGAGTGCTAGAAAATTATAGCTCTCTCATAAAAGCTATGTTGAAAAAGTGTAAGACAAGTTTTACATGAGTAATTCAAAAGCTATGAGTACTCTTTTGACAAATCACTTTAAACTATCATCAGATCAGTATCTAAAGACAAATGCGTTAGTTAAGTATATGTCAAATGTCCCTTATGTCAGTGTTATTGGTTGTTTTTAATGTATGATATGGTCTGCACTAGACCAGGTTCAGGCCCGACCCAAGGGGTAGGCGACCGAGGCCACCGCCTTGGGCCTCCAAATTTTGTTTTCCATTATTCAATGCTTGTATTGTTCTAAGCTTATTGTTTATGTTTTCAACAAATTTAAATACATTTTAATTAATTAATTTGTAACATGCAAAACGTAAGGTGACGTGGAGTTTTGGGAAGCTGTTAGAAAATTTGTAACATGCATAAGGTACGGTGGTTTTTTGGAAAATGGTTAGAAAAAAGTTTAAAATAAATAATTATAACTATTGGCAAGAAATAATAATTGATATATATATATATATATACTTCACTATTAGTGAAAATTTAATCTTATATTATTTTATACTATTAAGGTGAGAATAAATATACAACAATAGTCCAAATCAAAAGAATGAATAATAGTTAAATTAAAAATATGTAATAATTTATTTAAGATCAACTTTTTTTCAATTAAAATTTTATATAATAATTCTATTTAAATAAAATTAATTATAACAAATTTATATATAATTTAATTTTAAAAGTCACATTTTAAAATTCGCCTCGGGCCCTAATATGCTTTGGGCCGGCCCTGACCAGGTTTGACACAAGTTGTAAGTCAAGTTTGTAAGTTTACGTCCAAACCAGGAAAGTGTCATTGGAAAGCAGTCAAGTGGAATTTTAAGTACTTTAAAGATACTAGAGCTATGGTATCATGTTTAGAAGTGAACATGGTGATCCTTCAGTTGTAAGATATGTTGATTCAGACTATGTTAGTAATATGGATGATAGGAGGTCTACAACAGGGTATGTATTTACTTTAACAGAGGGACCAATTCGTTGGAAATCACCAATTCAATCCATAGTGGCCATATCAACAACTGAAGTAGAGTACACGACGGTAGGCGAAGCTGTCAAATAAGTCTTATGACTTACATGATTGATGAGAGAATTTGGTGTTGAGCAAGATGGAGTTCAGTTGCATTGTGATAGTCAACGTGCCATTTATTTGGGAAACAATCAGGTGTATCATGTCGGGACCAAACATATTGATACGAGGTTTCATAAAATTAGAAAGTTACTTGCATCTGCACAGACATTACTTGAAAAGTTCATACTTTATATAATGCAACTGATAAGTTGAACAAACTAATCATCAATGGCAAGTTCATGTTTGGACTTGATACATGTTTCTTAGTGTTAAGCAGAAGGTGTACCTCCCCAGTTTTCAGGATGAATCGTTATGCAAGAAGTATTCTCAGGTGTTTGATATTCGTCAAGGTGCAAATATTTGAATATAACTCATATTGTTAAAATAATTATGGGTTGTTAAGAGTATAATTCATATTGTTGATATAATTATGGATTGGTAAAATAACTATGGGTTGTTGCGAGTATTTTATGGGTATTTATAAGACAGAAATAAAAGAAAACTATAACTATTCTACAATTGTCAAAGAAATATGCATAGTTGGTTGAACTGTGTTATGAAAAGATCGACTGTGTCCATTGTTATATATTTCCGTTAATCTTTAATATTCTTTACTGGTTACTATTCTAATTAAATAATTTACCATTTATTGTTAGCCAACTTTTTATAAGGGTAGTAAAGAATTGGCTTAATTCATCTTTTGTTCCTTACTTTAATTCATTGTTTCACTTTGGTTCCTTAGTTAAAAAAACGTTACATTATAGTATCTTAAAAAGGTTATGTTAGTCAAATTGATCAATTCCATTAAATTTTGAGGAAAGATGTTAAATTGTGCATACTTGGCAATTTACTTGGCAGTCTGTTTCTTACCTGACTTTTTGGTTTGTTTATTTTCAATTTATTTTTATTTTTTATTAAACATGTGAAACACTGAAACCCGAATTTCATTTCATTGGATTCTTTTTGCTTTCACTATAACACTGTCCAAACGAATCAACGACACTGCCTACTCTAGTACCCTAATTTTTTCCCCTAAGATTCTCTGCTTATCATGTGCATTCATGCATGCAGACAAGATCAAAGTGGTTCCCTCTTTTATAGGTTTATGCCTTGCAGGGATCTTTGAGCATTTGTGTGTTTGTTAGTCGTTTTATTGCTTAATTTGTTTATGTTTACTAACACTAATCAAAATCCAAAAATATTTTGTCTTCTTTCACTAACATTTTTTGGGGAAGAACAGGTTAAAAAAACCAAAACAACAGCCCCGCAGCTCGAATGAATGTCATCAGTACAACGTAAAAGTTGATCCGTAATCATGTAAAATTTATCTGATCAAGAGTTCCTCAAGTTTTAATTGATTATTATCCAAGGAATTCCAAGGTTCATGTGTTTATTTACATACCTTCTTTGACGAGCAAAAGAATCAAGCCGAAGTTACAATAGTACAATAAGAAGCCTTATTTTTCAAAATTTGTACTGAGTAACCGGTTACCCTATATGGAGTAACCGGTTACCCGCGTGCAATTTTGAAAAAAATTAAGTTTCATGCAAATTCTGCAATTTGGCACTAATCTCAGCCCTTGATCATATTTGGAATATTCTAGATCACCTCATTTTAATTCCCCTACATCATTTTGATCATTCCCCACCATGCACCATCACTAATCACCACTCTTTTGCTAATTTCCCTCCAAATTTGAATTCCAATCCTAATTTTGATCATCCAAGCCTAATTCCAAACCACCAAATTCCTAAGCCTAAAGTCTTTAAATAGAGGCCTAATTTCATTCATTCATTCAAGTTTTTGAGAGCCAAAAAACCTCTTGCAAATTCTCTCCCCAACCACCAAAATTCACTAAAGCTCACATTTCTTCTTTTGGAAGTTAACAAGAATTCACATTGAATCTTGATCAACTTTGAGCTAAACCTTCATCCATTCTTGTTTTTCATCATCAATTACAGTAGATCAAGGCTCTGGAGTGTAGATCTTGATGCAATTTGAAGGAATTTTCAAATTTGGATTGGTAATTCATCTCAGACCATTGTTGAAGCTTCATCTTCATCTTCCATAATGTAGATCTTTGGTTGATTCTTGTTACTTGATCCTTTGGATCTTTTAATTGTGTTTAATTGCTGGATTTTACTATTGTTTCACTTTAAATTTCGTGCAAATTCAGTCCTATGATCATAAGATGTTTGATAAAAGTTTTAAAAGAGGATCATGCTGAATTTTACACTAATTTTTCATCCTGCGCGCAGGGTAACCGGTTACCTCTTGTGGAGTAACCGGTTACTCAGTGTATTTTTGCCCTGGTTATGCAGTTTTTGAATTAAGTAACCGGTTACCTCATAGGGAGTAACCAGTTACTCTGGAGGCAAAATGAAAAATTAGTGTTGTTTTGGGATTGTTTTAGTGCTTTCTTCTTGTTTCTTCTCCTTCTTCTTTATTTTGGCCTTGGAGAGCATTATTGGGACTAATTTCTCTTTAATTTCAATGAACTTTGGATATGATTAAAGTAGATTAACATTCATTAGTTCAAATCTATCTTCAAAATGAGTTGTTAAATTTATTTTAGGTGCTTTGAATTAGTGATATGTTGTCACACTTAAATCTATCAATATAAATTTGATTGAACTTGAAGATGAAAAGATCTTGAAAGTGTAATTCAATTTGGTTTTCTCTTCATCTAATTCTCCATTTTCTTTTGATCGATGAAAGTCTTATGAATCTCAGAATTTCTTTGTTAAATTCTTGAGCAAGACGAGATCGCTACCTATTTTCTTTTCGTGCGGTATTGCTTTCGGATGACGATCTACATATCGTTCATCTCGCATGCATTAGCACTAATATCATTTTGATCGGCGTCGTTGTAGGGTGACTTCTACATAAGTTATTTGGCGATTACTTAACATAGCCCTACATTTCTTAACATAGCACTAATTTTTTGCATTAGGTCCATAACCTTTGAAGCTTGGCGTTGTAGAGGCTTTGGTTCTACCAATCTTCTATCAAGTCTTTATTAACTTTGGCATAAGTGCACTGGTTAATCTCTATAGTTCCAGATGCGAAACGGAATCGGTGTTACCTTCTTTCGGTTTTGGCACTTGTGCCTTGTCACTACTTTTGTGGATGATTAAGTTCACTACATTATTGTATATATTATTACTATACTATTATATTACTATATATTTTAATTACTTCTTGATTCCTTCTCCTCTTTTATTTCTTATGCTTTATATCATTCATTATCATGTTTATGCTTATGCCTTTTTCTATCTTGACCACTTGGACCTTATTATGTTGTGCTTGTGCTTTTTCTTTTGTCCATTTGGACACAAAAACATTAATAAAGGCTTAAACCCCTAAAAAATGTGGTTCTCTTAATTTTGGACTATGGTCACTATCCCATGCTTTTGGAAGGATCTCAACCTATGGATTTCTTGGACTTAATTATGGACTTAGTATTAGGACCCATCCCTTTACTTGGATTATAATGGAGCATACTATGCTAAGCCTTTATTTGACCAATTTGCCTAAGGATGGAATTCTTTTACTATGCTTTGAAGTGACTCCATGTCGGTTAGACCTTTCTCACCTTAGCTTTTATTTTATGCTTTAGGTTAACCTCTTCATCTCCTCCCCTTCTTAAATTTTCAAAATCTTCTCCCTTTTTCTAACAGGATTCTTGTTTTAAAACTTTCACCGCTTTAATAAATTCAAACCTTGACTTTTGTCAAGTGATTTTACTCTTTTTCTTTCCATTTTTTAATAAATTCTAAATGAATTTAAACATATTGACTTTAATTCAAAAAATACAAAAAGAACTAACCCACTCAATTGTTTTTGTGCTTTTGCACTTTGCTTTTTTGTAAGTTTTGGCAATGAGTCATTTCGATAGTTGGTATAGCTCTTTTAATCACAATAGTTGTAGTTTGCTTGAGCAGATCTCTTATCACCCGTGGGGGTAGTTGGCATACTCGTTAATTTTATCCGAGTTGGAGCCCTCTCCATGGTGACGTATGAGTCCAGAACTCTTCATTCTTATGGTTGATTAATAGAGTTGTCCACTTAAAATGACAAGTTACCTCTACTTCTTTAAAATCAACCATAACCCACAAATTTCATTATTTTTACCCCTAACTACGAGGTTTTGATCCTACATTGCACTTCGTGGGTACGTAGGCATGAGGCGATAAGTCTCTCCAAACACAAAAATCTTAAAAAATAAATTATCTTCTCACCCCCTCACTCTCATTTAGACAAGCAATTTCAAACCAAAAAGCGTTAAATATTTCAAAGGGCTCCCGCGGAGTACCACAGATGTTTTGGGCGCGTAAAACCTCTCCTCTGCATAACCAGCCCCCTTACCCATTTTTCTGTCTTTTTTAGCTTTTGTTTTTATACTTCTTAGGATTTATTCGCTCTTTTTTCCTTTTTCTTTGTGGAATAAATAAAAGTTTGGTGGCGACTCTGTTTACTTTGAGTTAAGTTAATCAATAGCTTACACTCATGATTTTTACCGCTACACCTACCACCTTCTCTCTCTGTAATTTCTCATCTGCTGGGGATTTAGCCTTGGTGGGTTTAGCCTACTTTGCTTTATTTACTGCTTTTTGTTTGATTTGCTTGTTACTTGATTGTTCTGTTTGGGAGTTCCTCTGTGTGGTGAGATAGGTCCTATACTCGGATCTGAGTGAACTTTGAGATAGGACGGATGGTATAGTCAAGGGAGCTTTGAGGGAGTAGAATCCTGAAAGAGCAGAACTTGAGAATCCAGCCACTCAGTGGTTGCATCCTTGGAATTACTGATGCCCATCGAGCAATCGTTGTAGGCATTACTTTTTCCTTGGAGGCCTATAACACTGAGGATCTTTAGTTACCTTAGCCCATCTTAGCCTTTTTAGGATCGTGGCGCGGAAGCTATGAGGACGCAAGTCCGATTTAGCTGTTACACGATGCCACACTCAGGTTAGATTTGCTTGAGGATTTCTAGCAACCTCCAAGTAATCGGTGCACTGGTGTGTCCAAAAGTGGATTATGGACCCTGGGCACTCTGTGTTAGAACCTTTGGTTTTCTGCAGGTACAATGAAGAAAAACCCTTAGTACACACCTTTGTGGGATTGGTTCTTGACCATGGCTCCATGCTCGTGACTTGAACCCTTGACCTGTGTGTTTTGTGTGGTCTTGTTTGTGGTTGTTGCATTCATGCACTCATGCATTCATTAGCATTCTTCTAAGATTTCAAGGAACCTAAGGGTGTTATTGCAAACATTGTAGATACTTTTGCCATGGATTTAAGAAGGTGAGGTACTCGGAAGTATACTTTTAGGAGTCCTAAGCTAGAGGATTTGAGAGAAATAGGATCCTTGGTCGTTGATACCGAAAAATTCGAGTCTAGATATGGAAGGCTTTTGTATCTCTTGAAGAATGATATGGCTGAAGGATTGCTTTCTACTTTGGTTCAGTTTTATGATCCTTTGCTCCATTGCTTCACTTTTCTAGATTATCAGCTGGTACCTACTTTAGAGGAGTATTCTTCCTTGCTGTCATACCGCAAATTTGTCCTACTTGTGGATAACCTTCATCTGTACATCCATCCACTAACCATTATTCAGAAAATCCAAAAATATGTTGTTGTTTTTATTTTCCTTGTTGTTGTAAGGGTGAATTGAGGTTCATTTGAGGATATTAAGTCAGGTGTGTGAGCAGTGTTGACTGAGGTTCATCTGGGTGGTTCTAATTTTGATCAAGCAAGGTTTTGTTCATGATCAAGACCAAGGTTCAAGAAATAATGAGACAATTCCAAGTCTTGATACAAGCAACTAATGAGAATGCAAATAGCAAGTGAAGACCAAATTCCATCACATTTCAAACCTACAATTTTTCTTCCATCACCATCTTTTTTGATATATTATCATTTTAAAGCCCATTTATCATTTTTTGTCTTTCACAAACCAATTCCAAAAAGCCATAAGCCCAAAAGCCCATTGGCATTGAAAATTCATTTACAAAGAAAATGCTAAAAAAAAAAAATAATAAATAGAAACCGAGCCATTCAAATAAAAGCCATGATTCAAGTTTTTACAAATAATGGATTACAAGTTACTAAGGAAAAATAGTTATTACAGGTTGACCAAATTACATCTTATATTCTAAAAACCAATTCATAATTTCCAAAAAAATCTGAAAAGAGAATATTCCAACGGATCCTAAATCCAGCTCATTTTCGCACCTCACTACAAATTTCATCCGCAATGTACCACAATCCCGTTATCACTCCGTACGACCACAACCTCCACTCAATTCTTCACAATTCTTCCATTTTTACCCTCCATCTCCTCCTATAAGTCAAACACTTTCTTCACTCTCTTGGGGGGAAGCTCGAGAAGCCGTCAAAACCTTGTCAAAATCTCCCCTTGAACACATCTTCATCCCTACTCTAAACACAAACATTTTCCTTTCATACCCTTAACACCAACCTTCGTTCTTAAACCATAAATCATCTTAATCTCAAATTAATCTTTCTTCAACAAACACAAACCTCCATTAATCAAACTTCTAAACCCAAATCATCAACAAAACTCAACCCACATAAAACCCCAACCATTCAAATATCAGTCGAATAACCCTTCCACAATAACTAAGCGCAACACCATTCTTCATTCACTACACAACCTTCAACCAACCATCAAAATCCCACTCTTCAACCCACCGTATCCAACCATTTCCACAACAAACACATCTCAGACCATAACAGATCCAGAAATTGAAAAGATGAAGAGGAAGGTCAAAGTTACGTAAACCAAACAAACGCAGGACAAAAGGAATCGAAACCCAAATGACTGAACCACAAACCTGAGCAGATCCAAACGCGAGTCCATGTGAGCCTGAGTAGAAGAAATTGAAGGTGGGTGAGTGAAGAAGAGGTTGAATCGAGTGAGGATGGCGAACGTCCTTCCATGTTCGCTGTTCTTCCGTCTGATTTTCCATGGCATTCTGTTTAAAATGAAAAGATGATGTTGAATATACCCTGTTTTTTCCTCAGATTGTTACGACTAAATGGAGTTGACCTTTTTTTCTTCTCATTTAGCTCTTTGGCTTTTTTGAAATGTATTTTGTTGGAGTTACATGTGGTTTAATCCTAATGGCCCGTGTCTTTTTATTATCCACCCTCTTTACTGATTTTTGTGTAGGGGATGATGAGCTAATGAAGTCCAACGAATTTCCCATATATTCACACTCCCTTACTGTCTTCAGCGCCCCCTCCATGTTTCTTTTTTTTATTTTGTTTTTTTTTTTTTCTCAAAAAAAATATTTTAAAAACACTTGTTTAGTAGCTTCTTGGTTTAATATTTCATTATTATCATCACTTTTTTTTTTTGTTTTTTCTTTTTCTTCTTATTATTTTTATTGATTTGTCTCTTTATTTTTGGTCAATGAAAATCTAAAACCATAGATCGTCGATTTATCGATTTAGAATCTTGGTAAAGATGAGACCTTTCTCCTTTTCTATCTCATTTTGATTTTACCTCTCACTTTCATTTCATTTCCGTTTTATTTTCAATTTTTATTTTGGGCCAATGATATAACAACAATCTTGATTGGTTGGTTTTCTCAAAATCGATTCAAAAATCTTGATTAATATGAGGCCTATTTATTTTTCTTTGTTATCGGTCGATGAAAGTCAAAAATCATAGCTTATCGATTATCGATTCAAGATCTTGATTAAGACGAGACCGATTTTATTTTAATTTAGATTTCCTTTTCATTTCATATTCTATTTATTTATTTCTCTTCTTATCGGTCGATGGAAATCTAAAACCAAAGATTATCGATTTATCGATTTAAAATCTTGGTAAAGATGAGACCTTTCTTCCTTTTCCATCTTATTTTCGATTATATCTTTTCATTTTCGATTTCTATCTTTTCTTTTCATTTTTGGTCAATGAAAGTCAAATATCATAGATTATCGATTTCTCGATTAAATCTTGATTAAGACGAGACCATTTCGATTTTCACTTCATTTCACATCTTCTATCTTCTTTTTCATTTTCGATGGATGAAGTCTTTCTATTCACGCATGTTGATGGTTGAAGCGATTAACCTTCATTATTTCAAATCTGTAGTGAGCGATCATCGAGATCTCTTTCTATACTTTGAGATCGTGATAGGTTACCTTCGATTAATCGACGAAAGTTTGTGATTAAGACGAGATCTCCACCTTTTCTTTTCGTGTGGCACGATTTCATTGGAGAATGATCCTCAATATCATTTCTCTATCGTGTTTTAGCACAAAGATCAAATTGCGCATCCTCCTATAGTATGATCTTCATCATAGATTGTGCTACGATGGCTTAGCGCTACATTGGACCCGATTCATCCGATTAACCAATAAGTTTACATTTCCGTCAATATTATCTTGATTTACTTTTATGTCAATATTACATCTTGTTCATATTATCTTGCTTTATTTAACACTTATATATAAAACTCATACATCAAAGCATAAATATTATATATTTATCCAAGTGTTTGGTACTGAAACACATAAGCTCCTAGTTAACACATTGTATACAAATAAATTCCCTAAAGTACAAAGTCCAAAACCTAAGGCATATTGTACACAAGATGTTCAAATGATAAAAACTAAGAACTAGATCAATAATGATCCCAAAATACACTTCGCTACGGAAGCTAGCCATCAGCAAGCAAGGAAAAGATCACACGACCTTATCCTTACCCTTCTCGGAACCTGAAGCACCTGGAATACATCAACAGCGTGGGGTGAGATACATCAAATCTCAGTGAGTTCCCTATCTTATGGATTTTCTCGGGTTAACAAGGTTCTAACAATCCTAACTCAAGTCCGGGGAAAAGGGGAAAGGACTCTTGAGTTCACATTTCAATTCTCACACTATATGGAAACATGCCATGAGTTCATCAACTCAAAAGTATCACTAATCGATAACCATACCAAGGTACCTCCTGTTCCCGTCCGCTTCTACGTCTAGAAGGCGACCCGAGTCATAGATCCTTGTAATCTACTTGACATACGAATGGATTCGGGTTCTACGGGCCATTAACCGTTATGAACCGTCACTTCACACGGGCCGTTAACCGTCACAAGCATACGCTTCATGGGCGCCATTCGTACAATACGGGGAATCAAACCTGCCAAGTAGTTGTGCATCCATTTTAGAGGAGTCCGAGACTCATGAAACTGGACTTAAGATAAACCGGTTACGATTACGTAATCACACACACGAACATGATTGTATTCGACAATCACTAGGCTATCATGCCTCAATGCCTCTCTTGCCTTTCAAACCACAAAGGTTAACCAACATGTTCCATACTAGTGTCTCCAAACCTTCTAACTTCTCCTATAGTTCATAAGGCGGTTTTACTTACTCTTTCTATTTCTTTTTCCATATTAACATGCATATTCAATTACAATCATGCTAAACAATAATAGGATAGGCAAGGCATCTCACAATTGCATAATAGAATAGTTTATAACTGTTAAAACATAATTAAAACACTTTTGAAACTTTATCAATTATTTAATCGGTCGGTAAAATCGACCTATTTCATCTCCAAGGCATAGAATGTTTTATCGGCTTTACATCGATATAAAGAATGTTCGATTCCGATAAACGAATCAAAAGTTATGAATTTTCTCGTTTTGGAGGAAAACTACAAGTCCCAGGTCGCGATAAGCGCACCCCTGACCGCGCTAAGCGCGTAACTCTCTGCCATCTGGGGTTGCAAGATTTCAACACCGCGCTGAGCGGGTTTCTGCGCGCTAAGCGCGCTCTGCGAAACTCAGAAAAATGCTTCAGCAAAACAGAAATCTCCTACACCTCCAAACCTCTTCCAACCCACAATCAACCACCAACAGAGGTACAATAACATAGTTGAGCATGGTTTGAACAACAACATTCTTAAAACCTACTTTTTTCTCAAGAACACAAAATTCCACAAACCCTATAATTTTCCAATCAATCCAAAGTAACCAAAACATCAAAACAAGCATCAATATATGGTTCTAAAAGTATATTGATAATTCATTTCGATTTATATCAATTTCCAACTGTTAAAACATTGTTTTCAACATTCTAACCTAAAACTCATATTATCCAAAAATCTAAAATGAGGTTTCTAACTAGAACCCACCTCTTAAACAATATGAAGATGAAGAGAATGAGATGATTGGGCAAGGATTGGATGAATGGATGATGATTTGCTCTTGGATTTCTTCAAATTCCTCTTTCTCCTTCTTTTCTCCTTCTTTTACTTTTCTTTCCCTCTTTCTTCTTTCTCTCTCTTTCTTACTATCTTTTTCTTTTGTTTGGAAAATGGGTGGAAAAGGAATAAGTAGTAAACTAGTATTAGTAAATAATACTACTAAATGTCCAAAAAGTCTCTTAAGTCCAAATTAGTAAAATACCTCAGAGTGAGATAATATTAATTGGATTTATTCTAAGTTCCACAGTTACTCTAATTATTTTGTCAAATAATTTCTCAGAGTACACTGGGCTCAGTCGATCACAATATAATATTATCCGGAGTAATAAAATACGGGGTATTACATCCTCCCCCCTTAAATAGAAATTCGTCGTCGAATTTAAAGAATACCTGAACAGATGAGGGTAATCATCTCGCATTTCCGATTCAAGTTCCCAAGTTGCATCACCCGGATGCGTTATATCCCACTGCACCTTAACGAGAGAAATGTCCTTGTTCCTTAATACTTTCGTTTCTCTTCCCACAATGCGGCTCAGTTGAGGTTCAAATGTTAACTCTGCTTCTATTTCAACAGTATCCGGTAGAATCGGGTGAAGAGGATCTGGAACAAACCTCCGAAGTTGAGATACATGGAAAACATTGTGCATTTCCGACAGAGAAGGCGGTAAGGCCAATCTGTAAGCTACTTCTCCAATCTTTTCTAAGATCTGATACGGTCCCACGTATCTCGGGCTTAATCTAGGAGTGACTTTCAAAAACACATGGTCACCTTCTTCAAATTCTAAAGGTCTCATTCGATTGTCCGCATAGCTCTTTTGTCGATCTTGTGCTTGCTTAATTTTCTCGTGGATCATTAGAATCTTTTCCGTAGTCTCTTGGATAATTTCGGGTCCTAAGATTCTATCTTCCCTAACTTCCGCCCAACACAAAGGTGTCCTACACTTTCTTCCATACAAAGATTCATAAGGAGCCATTCCGATGCTCGGATGGTAACTATTGTTATAAGAGAACTCAATCAATGGTAGTAGTTCTTTCTAATTACCCTTACTTTCTAGTACACAAGCTCTCAACATATCCTCCATTGTTTGTATTATTCGTTTAGTTTGACCATCTGTCTGAGGATGATTAGACATGCTCAAACGCAACTCCGTACCCATAGCTTGTTGAAAAACTTTCCAAAACCTTGAAGTAAACTTCGGATCTCTATCCGACATAATATTAGAGGGAATACCATGCAATTTTAGAATTTCTGTAATAAACAACCTCGCAAGATGACTTGCCTTGAAAGTAGTCTTCACGGCTAAGAAATGCGCAGATTTCGTTAGTCGATCCACAATCACCCAAATCGAATCATAACCACCTTGCGTATGGGGTAAACCTACTGCAAAGTCCATAGAAATACTGTCCCATTTCCACACTAAAATGTCTAAAGGTCGCAACAACCCACCCGGTCTTTGATGTTCAATCTTTACTTGTTGGCACACCGCACATTCTGACACGAAGACCGCAACATCTCTTTTCATACCGGACCACCAATAGTCCTTCTTTAAATCTTGATACATCTTTGAAGAACCCGGATGTATAGTAAAAGCACCTTTATGCGCTTCTTCCAAAATCTTTCTTTTCAATGTTGCATCATTCGGAACACAAATTCTTTGATCGAACATAATAATTCCGTCGGTAGCCTGAACAAAACCCGATAGAAGTAAGACTTCTTGCAACTTCTCATCCAATGTTTGACCTTGTTGAATCTCAACTCTTAGAGTAGAATTTACATTCAAATTTCCCATAATTACACCATCTTGCATCCATACAAACTGAAGATTAAGATCTCTAAAATTATCCAACAAAGCATATTCCAATACCATCAATTTCGCAATATGAACTACTTTCCGACTTAAAGCATCTGCTACCTTATTCGCTTTTCCTGGATGAAACTTCAATTCTAAATCATAATCCTTTAAGTACTCCATCCACCTTCGTTGTCGCATGTTTAACTCCCTTTGGTCAAATAAATACTTCAAACTCTTATGGTCACTGAACATTTCGAAACGTACACCATACAAATAATTCCGCCACACCTTCAGTGTAAACACAACCACCACCAATTCCAAATCATGAGTTGGATAGTTCTGTTCATGAATTTTCAATTGTCGGGAGGCATAAGCCACTACTTGACCGCCTTGCATCAGAACACCCCCAATCCCATCTTAGAAGCATCACAAAACACTTCGTAAGAGTTGTTAAGATCAGGTATGATTAACACAGGAGCCGTTGTCAATCTTTCCTTCAATTTCATGAAACTTTGCTCACAACTCGAATCCCACTCAAAAGCAACATCTTTACGGGTAAGTTTCGTCATTGGTAAAGCCAACTGAGAGAAACCCTCAATGAACCTTCTATAACTACCCGCCAATCCTAAGAAACTTCTGACTTCCGAAGCATTCCTCGGCCTCTCCCAATTTATCACTTCTTCTACCTTTGACGGATCCACTGCTACACCACCTTGTGATATAACGTGACCAAGAAACTTAAATTCCGCCATCCAAAATTCACACTTGCTTAACTTAGCAAAAAGTTGCTTCTCTTGCAACACGGATAAAATAATTCTCAGATGCTCTTCATGCTCTTGTGAAGTACGAGAATAAATAAGAATATCATCAATGAAGATTACAACAAACTGGTCCAAGTAAGCTTGAAATATACGGTTCATGTAGTCCATAAAAACAGCTGGAGCATTAGTCATGCCGAAAGGCATCACTAAGAATTCGTAATGACCATAACGGGTCCTAAATGCAGTCCTAGGTACATCGGAATTCTTCACTCGAATTTGGTGATAACCCGACCTCAAATCAATCTTCGAGAACACACAGTCTCCTTTCAATTGATCTAATAGGTCATCTATCCTGGGCAAGGGATACTTGTTCTTAATGGTGACTTTATTCAGCTGACGATAATCAATACACAATCGCATCCCGCCGTCTTTCTTCTTTACTAATAAAACTGGGGCTCCCCATGGTGAGACACTAGGTCTAACAAGATGCTTAGCCATAAGCTTTTCCAATTGTTCCTTTAGTTCCCTTAACTCCAATGGTGCCATCCGATACGGAGAAACGGATATAGGAGCCGTTCCCGGTACCAGGTCAATAGAAAATTCCACTTTCCTCTCCGGAGAAAGAGAAGTGACATCTTCGGGGAAAACTTCGGAAAACTCGCAAACTACTGGAATATCCAAAACTTGAAGGTCACTACTCCCTTCCTTAGTGAGAACCAAAAGAACAGATTTCTCTTCTTCGAACAAGAAATTTATCATTCCAACCGTACCTTCTAGAATAGTTGTTAAGACATCTTTCGGGGTAGCATCAATAGATGGAATGATGATGAGCTTTTCTTCACACCCAATAAACACCGAATTAGCAGAAAGCCAATCCATTCCCAAAACGACATCAACTTTCTTAAGTGGTAAGCAAATAAGATCAATCTGAAAAACTCTACCGTCCACAGACAAAACACAGTTTTCACACATCGACAGTGTCTCAACTATTTCATCCATGGCGGTAGTGACCACCATAGGAGGAGACAAAGGAACAGACCGCAACCCAAGTCACTTCATATATTGCATCGATACAAAAGAGTGTGTAGCTCCGCAATCAAACAAAACAAAACAAGGAAATCCGTTAACGAAGCACGTACCAGCAATTAAGGAATTGTCACTCTTCTTCTTCCTTGCATCTAAGGTATAAACCCTTCCTTGTGCCTGAGTCCTATTCTGAGGACAATCCCTTTTCAAATGACCCACCTTCTGACATTGGTAACACTTCACATTGTCTATACCACACCTTCCATAATGCATCCTTCCACAAGTGTGACACACCGGAGGTGTACTCGCCCTTGAATCTTGAACTTGCTTTCCTTTGAAGGCTTGTTGCCTAGGCCTGAATTGTTGGTTGGATCTTCCGCGATCCCCTTGATTCACCCTACTTGTAATACCTTCCACTTGGACTTTCTTCAAACTATGTTCAGCTACATAGCATTGTCTTAGAACTTCTGCATAAGTAGTGAACTCCCTTTAAGATACACTATGGGATATTTCAGCTCTAAGTCCAAAAATAAATTGGTCCACCTTCCACCTCTCATCTGGAGCATACATAGCCTGCCTAGAATAAGCAACCATGTCTTCAAACTTTTCAGCATAACGGGCCACAGTCATACTACCTTGTCTTAGTTGTTGAAAATCAAACTCTTTCTGAGTTCTCAAAGAGCTCGGAAAATACTTCTCCATGAAAGCAACCTTGAACTGCTCCCAAACCTTTGGCACTTCCTGAATAGCCATCAAGGTCGAAGCGCTCTCCCACCATCTCATAGCGAACCCTTCAGTGAATGAGAAGCGAACAACAACTTGTTCTCTTCGCTGCATTGGACTATCAAGAAAATCCTCTCCATACCAGAAATCCATTCGTGAGCCTTCAAGGAATCTAATCCACCATGAAATTCTGGGGGATTCATGCGGATAAAATCCCAGAATTTCCCACCTTTAGCTTCTGGAACAACTACCGTAGGATGCAAACATCCATTCATTTGTTGCACCATTTGCTGCATGAATAGATTCTGTTGCTGCTGCATCTGTTGCATAAACTAATACAGAGGGGCATTGCCATCGCCGCCCGGCGGATTCGTCCCTTCAGGAGTGGTGCGGGGTCTACCACGAGTGTTTCTACGTCCTTCAGCCATGTTCCTAAAGGTCATACAAATAGGATTAAGTTGATCAGGCTCAATGCCATAAATATAACACTTAAGACCAATGGCGACACAACGTATATGAAACGGAAAGAAATACTTATACTATTTCATGGCTAGGTCGAGGATACGACCTGCTTTGATACCAACTTTAACACCCATATATAAAACTCATACATTAAATCATGAATATTATATATAGATCCAAGTGTTTGGTACTGAAACACATAAGCTCCTAGTTAACACATTGTATACAAATAAATGCCCTAAAGTACAAAGTACAAAACCTAAGGCATATTATACACAAGATGTTCAAATGATAAAAACTAAGAACTAGATCAATAATGATCCCAAAATACACTTCGCTACAGAAGCTAGCCATCAACAAGCAAGGAAAAGATCACACGACCTTATCCTTACCCTTCTCAAAACCTGAAGCACCTGAAATACATCAATAACGTGGGGTGAGATACATCAAATCTCAGTGAGTTCCCTATCTTATGGATTCTCTCGGATTAACAAGGTTCTAACAATCCTAACTAAAGTCTGGGGAAAAGGGGAAAGGACTCTTGAGTTCACATTTCAATTCTCACACTATATGGAAACATGTCATGAGTTCATCAACTCAAAAGTATCACTAATCGATAACCATACCAAGGTACCTCATGTAACACCCTTCTACCCCGCATACAATTTTAAGAAAAACACTTAATATTATCAGAGTAAAATCAGCAAGAAAGGTGCCACATATATTCAACAATATTCAATAACATTGTCATGTCCTATAACATGGGTTATTCATTCATCATTAACATAAATTGACAACTAGGCAGCGGAATCAAACTTTTTAGTTCATGTCAATAAAATACTTCATGGATACAAGTATCAGATTCAAAATGTCATCAACAACATAAAAAGAAATTCCAACATAACACCAAAAAGAAACACGAGGTTCACAACTAATCCCAACCCGATATTACATGACACAGAGCAGGACACCACTTAAAACATGACTAAAACGACCAAAAGAACGCTCCAAGACTCAATCCTCCAGCACCGCAAGTCTACTCTTGGTTATCTGCAAGTTACCCACATAAGAGGCAACATTTTCAAGCAGGCAGGGTGAGAAATCACAATTCATTATAGTAATATAAGGACATGAAAAAAAACTAAACAGAATAAGCAACAACAACCTCATAGCATCATCAACATAGTCTTCACAACAAAATCACAATTACATCATTCATATGCAATGTCAACTATAATGAAATGCAAAGGATGCATGTGATACCGATTCAATGTGGATGGACAGTGGCCATCAACCCTCCAAAAGGAGCACAACGTAATCAACGTATCACCTCAATCCGCACAATGGGATTGAAGCTACCAATGGACCGAAGCCTCAACGTAAAAATGCTATGAAATGCAATGATGCCAAACCTCCGCAATTCATCAACTATCAACGTGTGCATCATTCATTTCATATTCAACAAGTATTCATCATACAATCATGTTTTATCATCATACATCAACAACAACTCGACAATGAAAGATCAGCACGAGAAAACGTCAAGAAACCTCAAGAGGAACAACAACAAAAAAAACAGCAAAACAGCTCTCTGACACGGCCACCCATGTCCTGTGACACGGCCCGTGTCAGGCTTCCAATATCCAAAACACAAACAGACAACATACAACAACCACACCCGGCCGCCCGTGTCCTGTGACACGGCCCGTGTCCGAAGCCCTGAAGCACAAATCCAAAACAAAAAAATTTACGATAGGGACAGTAGGCTGACACGGCCGCCCGTGTCCTGTGACACGGCCTGTGTCAGGATGCGAACCCCAGAATTTTTCAAAAGATTTTTCTGCCACGTTTTGACTTCAAATATCTCAAAAATTCAGTTTTTCCAATACGAAAATGTGGCCAAAAGACTCACACAATACACATACATCAACACATAACATTCTATTTCATTATATTTCATAAAATCAATCATCCCTAACTCATTCTACATCATCAAGGACCACAATTTCCCAAAATTCACAAATACCTAATCTATTCATAACCAAATCCTATAGAACTATAATAAACCATGAAAACTCCCCATACCTTAGAGAAATTCAGTAAATTTCCTCCTTTTCTATGATTCTTCAGCAACCTTCAAGCCTTAGGGTTCTTTTCCTTCTCTTCTCCCCTTCAGCATTCTTCACAAAAACACGATCAGTTAGAAAAGTGATCGGTCATCTCCTCTTTAGACAAGATAGCCTAGCTTATGAACTTCCAACCCTACCCTTACCACTTTTTCCTTTAAGACCACCTTGCCCTCTTTCTTAATATTTTTAATAATAATAATAATAGTATAAATAATACATTAATTATTCATCCTATTAAATTATTTAAAAATACTCTTTTGATCCAAAATCCTCCATAATTACCAAAACTTCGTAATTCCTTCCAATTTAATTAAATAAATAAATAAATGATTAATTTAGATTTTCGGGGCGTTACAACTCTCCCCTACTTTACGAATTTTCGTGCTCGAAAATTTACTTGATTCGAATAACTCGGGATATGATTCCTTCATCTTGCTTTCTAGCTCCCAAGTCATGCTTTCTCCGGCAGCTCCTAACCAGACAACTTTCACCAACGCAATCTCCTTGCCTCTTAAAACCTTCATCTCACGTTCCGCAATTCGTACAGGCATTGTTTCCACAGTAAGATTATCCCATACTTGCACATCATCCATATGAATCACATGAGATGGATCTGGAATATACTTCCGGAGTTGTGACACATGAAACACATCATGTAAATTCGACAGATTAGGCGGTAAAGCCACTCTATAAGCAACATTTCCAACTCTGTTCGAAATCTGATACGGACCAATAAAATGAGGAGTAAGCTTCTTAGACTTTAATGCACGCCCAACACCTGTCACAGGTGTAACTCTCAAAAACACATGGTCACCTGCTTGGAATTCTAAATATTTTCTTCGCTTGTCATGATAACTCTTCTGCCTACTTTGGGAAGATTTCATCTTTTCTCGGATCAACTTCACCTTCTCAGTAGTATCTCAAACAATTCTAGGTCCCAGCACTACACTTTCTCCATATTCATGCCAACATAAAGGAGTCCTACATCTCCGACCATACAATGCTTTAAAAGGTGCCATTCCTATACTAGAATGATAACTGTTATTATAAGTGAACTCTATTAACGGTAAATGAGTGCCCCAAGAACCTCCCTGCTCGAGAACACATGCTTGCAACAAATCCTCCAACGACTGAATAGTCATCTCTATTTGACCATCCGACTGAGGGTGACACGCCGAACTCAACCTCAACTTAGAACCTAACGCTTCTTGCAAACTCTTCTAAAAATCATAAGTAAACCGCTGATCTCTATCTGACACAATACACAAAGGAACACCGTGCAGCTTCATAATTACACGAATTAAATCTCCGCCAACTTCGATACTGGAAAACTGATGTTAACAGGAATAAAATGAGCTGACTTCGTAAGCCTATCAACAATCACCCAAATAGAATCATGTCCTCTTGAAGTATTAGGAAGTTCCATCACAAAGTCCATTGAAATGCTATCCCATTTCCATTCTGGAACTTCTAACGGTTGCATCAACCCCGCAGGCTTCTGATGTTCGACTTTCAACTTTTGACAAGTTAAACATGCATACACAAAACGAGCTACATCACACTTCATCCCAGGCCACCAAAACAATTTCTTCAAGTCCTGATACATCTTTGTAGCCCCCGGATGAATACTCAATTTACTTCTATGACTTTCCTCAAGAATCTCCTTCTTTATCTCCGCATCATCAGGAACACAAATTCGATTACGGAATCTCAACACACCATAGGCATCTAACTTGAAATCATCATTCTCTGACTGATCGATTCCAACCATTGAATCTACCAGTTTCACGTCTAACTTCTGAGCTTCCTTGATAATATCCAGAAAATCATTGTTAATCTTCAACATTCCTAACATAATACTCTTTAACCATCATCACCGACATATGTAAAGTCTTTCGACTTAAAGCATCAGCCACAACATTAGCTTTTCCTGGAGGATAATTCAGACCGAAATCATAATCTTTTAATAACTCCAACCATCTTCGCTGTCTCATATTCAACTCCTTCCAGTCAAATAAATACTTTAAACTTTTATGGTCACTAAATACTTCAAATCTAGAACCATAAAGATAATGTCTCCAAATCTTCAGCAAAAAAACAACCACAGCAAGTTTTAAGTCATGTGTAGGATAATTCTTTTCATGAACTCTCAACTGCCTCGATGCATAAGCAACTACCTTGTCATTTTGCATAAGTACACCTCCTAAACCCATTTTAGAAGCATCACAATATACCACAAAAGGTTCTCCTGGGTTAGGTAATGTCAAAACCGGAGCCGATGTCAATCTCTTCTTCAATTCCGTGAAACTTTCTTCGCATTAAATGTCCCACACAAAAGCTTTACCTTTACAAGTCAACTTAGTCAACGGAAGTGCTAACTTAGAAAATCCTTTGATAAACCTCTGGTAATACCCGGCTAGTCCCAAGAAGCTTCTAATCTCGGTAGCCGACATTGGGGTTTCCCATTGTAACACAGCATCTACTTTAGACGGGTCCACAGCAATGCCACTACCTGAAATGACATGACTGAGGAAACTAACCTCCTTTAACCAAAATTCACATTTAGACAGCTTTGCATATAACTTTTTCTCCTTCAAAACTTGCAATACTCGTCTTAAGTGCTCTGCATGCACTGTTTCCAATTTAGAGTAAATCAATATATCATCAATGAACACCACCACAAACTGATCCAAATAAGTGTGAAAGATACGGTTCATGCACTCCATGAATACTCTTGGCGCATTAGTAACACCGAAAGGCATCACCGAATACTCATAATGTCCATAACGCGTTCTGAAGGCCGTCTTCTGGATATCTTTATCCTTCACTTTAATCTGATGATAGCCCGACCTCAAATCAATCTTGCTAAACACACGAGCACCTACCAACTGATCCATCAAGTCATCTATTCTCGGAAGCGAATACTTGTTCTTAATCGTCACTTTATTTAATTGCCTATAATCAACACAGAGCCTCATACTTCCATCTTTCTTCTTTACTAACAACATTGGAGCTCCCCACGGCGATACACTTGGCCTCACAAATTTCTTTTCAAGTAAGTCCTCCAATTGCTTCTTTAATTCAGACAATTCAGATGCAGACATCCTGTATGGTGCCATAGAAACAGGTCTGGTACCAGGTACAAGGTCAATTGAAAATTCCACTTCTCTTTCTGGAGGCACATCGGGAATTTCATCAGGGAAAACTTCAGGAAATTCACACACCACTTGAAACTCCTCAATTACAGCTCGGCTCTCAACAGATAACGACGCCATCACTGAGAACATCTGAGCTCCTTCTTGCATCAATTATTGTAACTCCTTAAAAGACAACAAACTAGCTTCTCCCTCTTCAGGAGTAGAAAATCTCACAGACTTATTATAACAATTGATATGAACATAGTTATATTCTAACCAGTTTATTCCTAAGATTACATCCATTCCAGATAACGGCAAACACACCAAATCAACAGTAAATTCTCTGTCGAAGATCGACAAGGGACACTTTTAACACACGAGAGAAGTAGTCACCGATCCCTTAGCCGGAATCTCGACGACCATTTCTCCATTCATAGAAGACAGCACAAGGCCCAATCATTCAACGCATTCAGCAGCAATAAAACAATGAGTAGCACTAGTGTCAATCATAGCAATTAAAGGAGTGCTATTAATGAAACATGTACCTCTGATGAGTCTGTCCTCATTAGTTGTCTGAGTCCCAGCCAAAGTGAACACTTTCCCACCGGTTTGCGGCTTCTTTGGTTTTTGACACTGACTACTAATGTGTCCTTCTTCGCCACAGTTGAAACAAATCATCTCTTTATGCTTGCACTCAGATATGGCATACCCAGTGTTACCACAACGGAAACACCTCTTCACTTCAGCAGTACACACATTACTCTTATGACCAGTTTTCCCACATTTGAAACAAGTTATGCCAGCAGGAGCATCTCCCCCACTAGTCCTCTTGCCATCAACCACTTTCTGTTTACCCTTTCCAGCTGGAGCATCATAAGGTTTGCCACGATTCTGTTGGTGCTTGCTCTTCCTCTCATTAATGATCTTATAATGAGCATTGTTATCCTCTTCAAAAATTCTGCAACTATCAATCAAATCAGCAAAAATACGAATCTTCTGATATCCAACTGCCTTCTTGATCTCTGGGCGCAACCCACTCTCAAACTTGATGCATTTTGAAAACTTAACATCATCATCGTTATAGTGCGGATAAACTTAGCCAATTCAACAAACTTTGCAGCATAATTAGTAACCGACATGTTTCCTTGCTTCAGCTCAAGAAACTCGATTTGCTTCTTACCACGAACATCCTCTGGATAATACTTCCTCAGGAACTCTCTTCGGAACACATCCCAAGTGATACCTTCACCTACAGTTTCCAATCTCTGACGAGTCTCTAGCCACCAATCATCAGCCTCGAATGCTAGCATATGAGTCCCATATCGAACCTTCTGCGCTGGAGTGCAGTCCATCACAAGGAAGATTCTCTCCATCTCTTTCAACCAATCAAACGCTCCATCAGGATCGTACTTGCCCTTGAAGGTAGGTGGATTCTCCCTCTGAAAGGTCGCTAAACTGCGAGATCCAGCATTCTCGTCAGCGTTTGGCTGATTCTTCAAAGCCTGGGCCATTGCTTCCAACGCAACAGCAATTGCAACATCGTTCCTTCCAGCCATCTCAACTTGTCACTTCAACATAAACAAAAGTTAGAACTAGTTAACAATACTCAATTGTTAAACAAACTACGACTCGACAACTTGGCCGGGCGGACCGACCTGCTCTGATACCACTATTGTAACACCCTTCTACCCCGCATACAATTTTAAGAAAAACACTTAATATTATCAGAGTAAAAACACCAAGAAAAGTGCCACATATATTCAACCGACATTCAATAACATTGTCCTGTCCCGTAACACGGGTTATTCATTCATCATTAACATAAATTGACAACTAGGCAGCAGAATCAAACTTTTTAGTTCATGTCAATAAAATACTTCATGGATACAAGTATCCGATTCAAAATGTCATCAACAACATAAAAAGAAATTCCAACATAACACCAAAAAGAAACACGAGGTTCACAACTAATCCCTACCCGATGCTACATGACACAGAGCAGGACACCACTTAAAACATGACTAAAACGACCAAAAGAACGCTCCAAGACTCAATCCTCCAGCACCGCAAGTCTACTCTTGGTTATCTGCAAGTTACCCACATAAGAGGCAAAATTTTCAAGCAGGTAGGGTGAGAAATCACAATTCATTATAGTAATATAAGGACATGAAAAAAAAACTAAACAGAATAAGCAACAACAACCTCATAGCATCATCAACATAATCTTCACAAAAAAATCACAATTACATCATTCATATGCAATGTCAACTATAATGAAATGCAAAGGATGCATGTGGTACCGATTCAACGTGGATGGACAGTGGCCATCAACCCTCCAAAAGGAGCACAACGTAATCAACCTATCACTTCAATCCGCACAATGGGATTGAAGCTACCAATGGACCGAAGCCCCAACGTAAAAATGCTATGAAATGCAATGATGCTAAACCTCCGCAATTCATAAACTATCAACGTGTGCATCATTCATTTCATATTCAACAAGTATTCATCATACAATCATGTTTTATCATCATACATCAACAACAACTCGACAACGAAAGATCAGCACGAGAAAATGTCAAGAAACCTCAAGAGGAACAACAACAAAAAAAACGGCAAAACAGCTGACTGACACTGCCACCCGTGTCCTGTGACACGGCCCATGTCAGGCTTCCAATATCCAAAACACAAACAGACAACATACAACAACCACACACGGTCGCCCGTGTCCTGTGACACGGCCCGTGTCCGAAGCCCTAAGCACAAATCTAAAATGAAAAAATTTACGGTAGGGACAGTAGGCTGACACGGCCGCCCGTGTCCTGTGACACAGCCCGTGTCAGGATGCGAAACCCAGAATTTTTCAAAAGATTTTTCTGCCACGTTTTGACTTCAAATATCCCAAAAATTCAGTTTTTCCAATACGAAAATGTGGCCAAAAGGCTCACACAATACACATACATCAACACATAACATTCTATTTCATTATATTTCATAAAATCAATCATCCCTAACTCATTCTACATCATCAAGGACCACAATTTCCCAAAATTCACAAATACCTAATCTATTCATAACCAAATCCTATAGAACTATAATAAACCATGAAAACACCCCATACCTTAAAGAAATTCTGTAACTTTCCTCCTTCTCTATGATTCTTCAGCAACCTTCAAACCTTAGGGTTCTTTTCCTTCTCTTCTCCCCTTCAGCGTTCTTCACAAAAACACGATCAGTTAGAAAAGTGATCAGTCATCTCCTCTTTAGACAAGATATCCCAGTTTATGAACTTTCAACTCTACCCTTACCTCTTTTTCCTTTAAGACCACCTTGCCCTCTTTCTTAATATTTTTAATAATAATAATAATTGTATAAATAATACATTAATTATTCATCCTATTAAATTATTTAAAAATACTCTTTTGATCCAAAACCCTCCAAAATTACCAAAACTTCGTAATTCCTTCCAATTTAAATAAATAAATGATTAATTTAGATTTTCAGGGCGTTACACCTCCTGTTCCCGTCCGCTTCTACGTCTAGAAGGCGACCCGAGTCATAGATCCTTGTAATCTACTTGACATACGAATGGATTCGGGTTCTACGGGCCATTAACCGTTATGAACCGTCACTTCACACGGGCCGTTAACCGTCACAAGCATACGCTTCATGGGCGCCATTCGTACAATACGGGGAATCAAACCTGCCAAGTAGTTGTGCATCCATTTCAGAGGAGTCCGAGACTCATGAAACTGGACTTAAGATAAACCGGTTACGATTACGTAATCACACACACGAACATGATTGTATTCGACAATCACTAGGCTATCATGCCTCAATGCCTCTCTTGCCTTTCAAACCACAAAGGTTAACCAACATGTTCCATACTAGTGTCTCCAAACCTTCTAACTTCTCCTATAGTTCATAAGGCGGTTTTCCTCACTCTTTCTATATCTTTTTCCATATTAACATGCATATTCAATTACAATCATGCTAAACAATAATTGGATAGGCATGGCATCTCACAATTGCATAATAGAATAGTTTATAACTGTTAAAACATAATTAAAACACTTTTGAAACTTTATTGATTATTTAATCGGTCGGTAAAATTGACCTATTTCATCTTCATTGCATAGAATATTTTATCGGCATTACATCGATATAAAGAATGTTCGATTCCGATAAACGAATCAAAAGTTATGAATTTTCTCGTTTTGGAGGAAAACTTCAAGTCCCAGGTTACGCTAAGCGCACCCCTGACCGCGCTAAACGCGCAACTCTCTGCCATCTGGGGTTGCAGGATTTCAACACCTCGCTGAGCGGGCTTCTGCGCGCTAAGCCCGCTCTGCGAAACTCAGAAAAATGCTTTAGCAAAACAGAAATCTCCTACACCACCAAACCTCTTCCAACCCACAATCAACCATCAACAGAGGTACAATAACATAGTTGAGCATGGTTTGAACAACAACATTCTTAAAACCTACATTTTTCTCAAGAACACAAAATTCCACAAACCCTATAATTTTTCAATCAATCCAAAGTAACCAAAACATCAAAACAAGCATTAATATATGTTTCTACAAGTATATTGATCATTCATTTCGATTTATATCAATTTCCAATCGTTAAATCATTGTTTTCATAATTCTAACCTAAAACTCATATTATCCAAAAATCTAAAATGAGGTTTCTAACTAGAACCCACCTCTTAAACAAGATGAAGATGAAGAGAATGAGATGATTGGGCAAGGATTGGATGAATGGATGATGATTTGCTCTTGGATTTCTTCAAATTCCTCTTTCTCCTTCTTTTCCTTTTCTTTCCCTCTTTCTTCTTTCTCTCTCTTTCTTACTATCTTTTTCTTTTGTTTGGAAAATGAGAGGAAAAGGAATAAGTAGTAAACTAGTATTAGTAAATAATACTACTAAATGTCCAAAAAGTCTCTTAAGTCCAAATTAGTAAAATACCTCAGAGTCAGATAATATTAATTGGATTTATTCTAAGTTCTACAGTTACTCTAATTGTTTTGTCAAATAATTTCTCAGAGTACACTGGGCTCAGTTGATCACAATATAATATTATTCGGAGTAATAAAATACGGGGTATTACACTTTATATTCTTGTTCATATTATCTTGTTCATATTCATATTATTCATCATATTCATATTTGTTCATCTAACCATTTTCTTTGTTCATACCTTAATCAAAACACACTAACAAATATCGAAACCCTAAAACAATAAATTGGTGGACTGTTGGTTACTATCCTTTACTTGGAGCTTTTGTCCGACTCTTGCTCAAGGCTTAGTTTAGGACACTTCGCACGCACACGGCTTCCTCTTGGGCTACTTACAATGAGGCCTTTTATTTTATGTCATCCCTTGTACTTTACATGTACCCCTCTCCCATTCCGATGTACGCATTCGTTGTTTCTTTGATTGTGGTTTGTTTACTAGGAGCACCCCTAGGGACTAGGATCGATTCTCACCCATTTTCAATCAAAATCTCGATTCGTCGTCGAGCCATTTTCAAACAAACCCATTTTCAACCAAACCCTCGACTCGTCGTCAAGCCATTTCCAAATCAACCTCTAACCAAACTATTTTTTTAAACTAACCTCATCGCATACAAATAAACTCTTGGTCCAACGTCAAGCGGATTTTCACAAATAAAACTCAAAAACGACTAACAACTATCGTAACTCTTTTTCGAGGTGAAAAATGGGGGTTCAAGTCTTTGATCTCTCTTCAGTTGTTTGGGTGCGAGTTCTGTTACTCGTGTGTGAGCAATTGACTTCTTTAAAATAAACCAACTCTCCTCTTTTCGTGGGGGTACCACGAACTACGACTGCTCTGATTCTTTACTCTCGTTCGAGTAAGGATACGTAGGCACAAGATTGCGATGATCTTGGCGAGCACACTTTTTCTTTTTCCACCTTTTCCACACTACCATATTTTTCCACTTTTACCCCGTAGTCGAACTACGATCGCTCTGATTACTCATTCTCGTCCGAATGAGCATACGTAGGCACAAGATTGCGATGATCTTGCCGAGCACTCTATCCTTAAACCACCCATTTCCCCCCTTAGCATCTATCCCTTCATCTTACCGTTTCCGCATTTATTTTTTGAGAAGAAAACAAACAAACTTAGCTAACGAGTATCGCAATTTGAATCAAGAGGTTCTTGTTGAGTACAACGGACATGAGGGGGTGCGCGTACCTTCCCCTCACGTAACCGACTCCCGAACCCAGAATGTGGTTGCGACGACCATGTTCTGATCCCTTAAAGGTTTTCTCGATATTTTCCTTTCCCTCTTTCGGGATAAATAAAGTTCGGTGGCGACTCTGTCGAACCGTTCCGCGCCTTTCGTGCGAAGGGTCTTGTCTTCAATTAAGCGATTTTTTTCGAGGTGCGACACTTGCTCGGTTTGCCTATTTCTAGTCGAATTTTCTCTGGTTTGGATCCCACTCCTGAGCATCATGTTATTGCGAAAGCTATTCACTTAAAAGTCTCTGAAATTAAGGCTCATATGGATACCAAAGGAAAGATTCTTGGGTTACCCGCTAAGTTCTTAATGGATAGAGCTCGTTACTTTGCTAGCGTGAGGGACACAGTTGCTTTTGAGGCCATTTATTCTTTGCTCATTTATGGACTATTCCTCTACCCGAATGTTGAGAGTTTTGTCGACATCAATGCTATCAAGATTTTCTTGCTCGGGAATCCAGTTCCCACTTTGCTTGCTGATGCTTACTACTCTGTTCACCTCAGGAATTTTCATGGTGGAGGGATGGTTATATGTTTTGCACCTTTACTTTACAAGTGGTTTATTTCTCACTTGCCGAAGTCTATAGCCTTTTGGGACCACAAGGATGGTTTGTATTGGTCGCAGAAGATCATGTCTCTTACTCATTCTGATATCGATTGGTGCAACCGTGCTCATGTTAGAGCGACGATTATTGATAGTTGTGGTGATTTTCCCAATGTGCCTCTTCTTGGTACAAAGGGAGGAATTATCTATAATCCGGTGTTAGCTCGTTGTTGTAGCGCAGTTTTTATGGTTTCGAATCACTATCGCTTTGGTACTACAGTTCGATTCATTTTTTATCCTGTGAAGCTGATTAAGGAAGGGAAATAGATATCTCTAATTAACCCTGCTGGCATACTGAGTTTAAACAGATGACTGTTAGTTTACAGATGCTATTAAGATAGTGGGTCTCCCTTAGGCTATTTTTTTAAGAGTAGGGGGTCTGGACTGTGAGGCTATCGGTAAGGTATTAGATCTGATGTTTTTCTGATTGAGGTATGAAGGTACTGGGTTTAGAGTTTTTGATTAGTATGCTCGCTAAGATCTCGCAATCTTATGCCTACGTATTCCCGTTTAACGAAACAGGGAAATCAGAGCAATCGTAGTTCCTCCTATCTAGGGGAGGAAAACAATGTTTTGGTGTCTTGTTCAAAACCCAAGACATGAAGCTAAAGGTGATTTGTATCTTGTTCAAAGCCCAATATATGAAGCTAAAGGGTTTTGGTTGAGAGAGAATTTGTCATCTCTAAAGAGATGATCGTTGACTTATGTGTGCTATGATCAAGGCACAAATTTGATGCTAAAAGGTTGATTGACTCAGCTAGGGATTTCTTTATACGAAGCCTAAGAGGAGGCTAGATAAGACTGACTCAACAAGAGAGTGTTCATGTCTTGTACAAGGCCCAAGATTGAGGCAAAAAAGAGACCGAATCTTTGGGGATATTATTATATAAATCCTAAGAGGAGGCTAACAGTTTGACTTTTCCGGGGAAAATGTTCTTTCTGTCTTGTACAAAGCCCAAGATTGAGGCTAAAAGGGATTTTTAACTCCGTTGGGGAGGTTTATATGTGTCTTGTACAAAGCCCAAGGTGGAGGTTGAAATGAGTTTGTCTCAACAAGAGAGTGCTTTTATATGTCTTGTACAAAGCCCAAGACGGAGGCTAAAAGAGTGGACTCAACAAGAGAGTCTTGCAAAGGTGATTGACCCAACAAGAGAGTCTAAAAGTTGATTGTCTCAACAAGAGAGTCTTTTATACTCAACAAGAGAGTGATTTGTTGTCTCGTACGAAGCCCAAGATTGAGGCTAAAAGGAGATTGACCCAACAAGAGAGTGTTTTATACTCAACAAGAGAGTGTTTTATACTCAACAAGAGAGTGTTTTATACTTAACAAGAGAGTGTTTTTATATGTCTTGTACAAAGCCCAAGACAGAGACTAAAAGTTGACTCAACAAGAGAATCTTTTATGCTCAACAAGAGAGTGTTTATTATATGCCTTGTACAAAGCCCAAGACGGAGGCTAAAAGTGGTTGACCCCACAAGAGAGTCTGAAAAGGTTAGCTCCGCTGGGGAGGAATCATTTGTACAAAGCCCAAGAGGATGCTGACTTCCTGAGGAAGGGTCATTATACAAAGCCTAAGAGGAGGCTATCTTCTACTGAGGATTGTTGTGATCTAAAAACAAGTCCAAAAAGATCAGATGCCTTGAGGTTCTAATTTGAGATAGTGTTATCATGATGATAAATTGATCCTGGTTGGGGAACTCTCTTGAGAGAGACTGGGTTTAGGTTCTCCTGGAGATTTTTCCAAGATGACCAGGGTTTCTACAGTGCTTGAGAATGTCTTTGAGACTCAAAGGGGTTTAGACTGTCCAAGTCTACTGGTGTTGAAGAGTTTTATCTTTTGTAGAATGCCCAAAAGAGGGCAAGGGCAATAAGGGATGAGAATCAACCCTAAAGTGGCCTGAGGTTTGACACTGGAAAAACTACTCTAGCAAAGGATGACTAAGTTCTGTCTTATACCTTTAAGAGGTCATTAGGGTCCTTATATTAAGCCCAATAGAAGGCATAGGAAAACTTCTAAGAAGCTGAAGAGTCCTTGTACAACGCCCAAGAGGAGGCGGGGATGCTTCTTGGAAGCCTGTGGGTCCCCGCACCAAGAGAAGTTCAAGAAATGCAATTCACATGCAAGAGATCATTCCAGGAAAGTTCGAGAATTTGGAAGAAACTCAAGAGATGCCATTCACGGAGAAAAGATCATCTCTGGGGAGTAGAGTTTCTTTGACAATTTCTAAGGGTGACAGCCTGAGAAAAGGTTCACCAAGAATACTGCCTTTCTCTTTGTTCCATATTGTTTAACCCCAAGAGAAGGGAAGACTGTATCTGGAATCCTATGGGGATCTAGTTTTGTTTGTATTCAAGAGTGACCAACAGGCTTTACCTAGTTCTAGACGTAATTGTCGGGGAAAACTCTAAATAACTATACTAGTATATATACAGTTGATATATGACAAGTATATAAGAGGGTATGAAAGAAGACTAACCATGCGCAACTTCCCACAATACAGTTATATATATGAAAGCATATAAAAGAAAGCGGATAAACACTTACCCGTTGTAGAGCTTCCAAGCTGTTTTGTTAGTTGCTCAACAAAGAAATTAAAGAATGTTTTGATAGCAACTATATATTTGGATTCAAAATCAAAGGATAAAGTATTTTGAACAGATATTGGGGCTTACAACTCAAGAAGAGGCCCAAATTTTAATAGTGATTGCATTCTTGTTTTGAATTTGTAGAGGGACTTATACAAGTGACTAAGGCCCAAAATGGTTTTCTGTACAAAGGGATGGGTCTTACACTCTACCAAGAGGCCTAAAAGTGTTTTAAAGAAAAGAAATGGGACTTACAACATGAGGGCAGACCCAGTTGTTTGTTTGAAAACGGCGATCGCGCCGAGGTTTTTGAAAATACAGTGGGACTTATACAATGACTAAGGCCCAAAATGATTTAGGTTTTCAAAAGGGGTTGGGTCTTACACTCTATTAGAAGCCCAAAAAGTTTGAAGATGAATAAAGATAGGTCTTATAGCTCAAGGAGAAGCCCATGGGTTTTTGTTGTAAAAAAGGCGACGATCACGTCGAACTTTTTGACTGTATCGGGACTTATACAATGCACTGAGGCCCAAAAATGATTTTTATTTACAAAAGGATGAGACTTACAGTCTACCAAGAGGACCAAAGAGTTTGAAAATAAATAAAAATGGGTCTTATAGCTCAAGGAGAAGCCCAGTGGTTTCATGTAAAAAAGGCAACGATCGCGTCGAACTTTTTGACTGTATCGGGACTTATACAATGCACTGAGGCCCAAAGAAAGATTTTTATTTATAAAAGGATGGGACTTACACTCTCTCAAGAGGCCCAAAGAGTTTGGAATATTTGAGTATGATTAAAAAACAAAGAAACCCTAATTTTCACTTTTTAAAAGTAATTTTTCAAAGAAAATTAATAAAATGACAAAAATACCAAATAAGTTTAAAGAAACCACTTGTGATTTTTGGTTAAGGTTTGAAAAATGAGGTTTTAATCACAAGATGATTTAAAACTCATTTGGTTTTGCTTTTCAACTTGAATATTCATTTTTTAAATGTTTAAAAACAACTAAAATGAATTTATTTACAAAAATACCAATTATTCTAAATAAATGGAATAAGTTTAATTTTTTTGTAGAATAAAATATTTTACTATTTTTGTGATTTTTCAGAAAAAGAACCAATCAAAAATGATAAAAATTGAGTGAGAAATTAATTTTTCAAATCATTAATAAAATAATATGAAAAAAATAAAAAAATAGGACAAGTGATAAAAAAGAGGTCTGGGGCGAGGGGGATTCGAACCCCAAACCTCTCGCTTGCTAATACACACAACCCAGCTGATCAACCACTGGGGCGCAATGCCAATTCATTTAATATATGGCAAGGGAAAAATATATAGCAAATTTGGTTGGATTTCTGAACCATGGCGCCATGGCCATCTTCATCATCAAGCTCAGATGCGTGAAGCTCTCTAACTCATTCGTTTCTCAACCATTTGACATAATTCAAACACCAATTTCATGCATTTTTGAACAAGGAATATGATGGTAATATTCAATTTTGTTGAAATGGATTGAATCAGAACATAACAAGTTAAAACCTGAAGAACCCTAAAATTGGCATGAACTCAAGGAAATCCTATATACGAATTATAAACAACAATTGATTGAGGGGAAATACTCAACATATGATGACAAGCAATTGGCAAAAGTATCATGCGGGGAAATATGCATGGATCATGTTATGAGAGTTTTGAGGCTTACCTTGATGCAAGCTAAAATGGAACTCTGCACAGATGGTGTTCCAGAAGTGATTTGATGATTCCTACAGCTTCAATGGATGTTGTTGAGTGGATTGCAAGCCTTGGAACACTTTGAAAATCTTTGGATCAAGTTGGAGGAATCCAACTGCAGAATGGATGCAAAATGGCTTGGTTGAAGAGTGATTTTGAGCTAAAGGTGTTACAGAGATGATTTAAGTGTTTGAACACCTCATATACATCTTATGTGATGTGTTTGAGAAATTGGATTGGATTGTTTAAGGTTGCAACTCAAAACCCGATGGTGGTTGCTCAAAAACAAAGAAATTTGACACTTAAGAGAGAATGAGAGAAAGCAATGTTGTAAGCTGCTTTGGTGTGCCTTGAATGATCATTTGGAACCTCTATTTATAGGTGATCAACTCTTGTCTTGGAGGAATAGTGAATGGCTGCAAGATCAGATCACCTTCAAATGGATTGGCTTGGCATAAGTGCCTCTTGCACTAGGTGTAACAGCTGCCCCAAATAGATCAGCTATGCCTTGACTGATTCCACATTCCTCAATCATTTTAATTGTTGTTTATTAGGGCATCTTGCCTACAAGTGATCAGAATCTTGAAAGTGCACTATTTGCATTAAATTGCCTTTGAATTCCATGTATTTGTTCCATTATTCATCATGCCAAAGGATGAGCTTTGAAGCATTCTTGTCCTAACTTATCAGGTTGGATCAGATGCATTGTGATCAGGTTGGATACAGGTGGCATAGAGATCACAAGTCTTGACTTAGAAATCTTGTGAAGCAAGAAAACTTGAAAACTGATTTTTCAAAACAGTTGTAGCAGCATGAATTTGGGCAGGGATTTCTCTTGGCTCAAGCTGAGTTGCTTCATGCCAATAAGTTCCTTGGATTATAGGCAACATGTACAACAACTTTGATGTTTATATCTTGAATTGATTCAGCTTGCAACTGTGTGAAAAAATCCCACAAGTTTTGGTGTTTTCAACAAAATCTGTCTTGGACAGAATTTTGTCTAAGTGTTGAAAAAGAGGGATTTTCATGTTTTTAGTGATTTTGATTCAATCATAACTTGAAATCTATGAGGAATTGGAATGAGGTGTAGTTGACACTTTTAAATTATACCATGAGAGCTACAAATCCATCTTAAGATCAGCCAAAATGGTTGCTTGGATCTCAAGTTATGATCCTTGGAAGTTGGTACCCTAGCCACTTTATTTCATAACTTAGAAAAATTCTAAGTTTTTTTATGGTACCCCTTTTACAAGTTATCCCCCTTTCTTTGATTTTTATTGATGAATGTTGATTCAAATCACGCATTAACATCATTTTAGGGTTAAGGAACCATAATTATGAAAAATCTCAAAAAGTCAAACTTTGACTTTTGTGCACAGTTGACTTTTTATCAGATGAATTCCAAACTGTGCGATCCTTGGTGAAATCAGGTCCTTGACCTAAATCAAACCTAATGGATGTGTTCCATAGGTGTTGTAGGGTGCATTGAATCATGTCTCAAGGTTTGGGATCATGTCTTGGTCAAAAGTCAAAGGTACAGTTGACTTTTCTCGCGAAACCCTAATTGTGGTCCTGATGAAATTGAGGCTTGTGACTCAAGCTTCTTGGATCAATCCATTGTTACAAATGGATCAATGTAATTTATTGGAGGCCCTCAAATCATGTCTTGAAGTCTTGGCTCATGTTTTGTCCCAAAATCAACTTAGGGGTGAATTAGGTCAAGAAACCTTAATTCCCGATTTTTTAAAAATGCATCCCCTGAGGCTAAATTGACTGTATGAATGGGTCCAAGAGGTTCCTTGGAGTATCTTAAGTTATATTTTGAAGCATTGGCTCATGCCTAGATGAAAATTTCCATCTGGAGGCCCTGGTTGACCAAAACCCTAATTTGGTGACACTGGCGATCTTGAGGCTTGATCCACTTGGAATGCTGCAACTTTGTGCTTGATTCTTGATGTGGGAGTCCTCTTGATCCTTTGTAGGTGTTTCAGAGGTTTAGGTAAGTTGAAGATCATGTCATTCCTTAATTGATCCTTTGTCTAAGTGCCCTAAGAGGGGTTAAAACCCTAACTCTTGTTTGTAGTGAATGCTCAATCATCTTTGAGGAGATTGACGAGGCATGATGGTTCATCCAAATTGTGGTAATGATTTGTACAATGATGGGAAATCTTAGTGGTCAAAATTTGGGGTATGAAAAATGCCCCTATTTAATCTTCTTGGACCCGAAGGTGTGAATGGCGAAGGTATTCGGGCATTCGGGGTGCAAGAGGATTAATATCGAAATACCCGAAATTTCGACAGTGGTTATGAACGGTAGTTTGCTCATCCATCTTCTTTTGCTAAGAAATGGTGCTTAGAAAAGGTAAAAACTTCCCCTCGATCCTGGTCTTTAGCCATGGAACTGGTCTCAGTTTCTGAAATAAACTTCCCCTTGATCCTGGTTTCCTAACAAGGAACTGGTCTCAGTTTCTGATGTAAACTTCCCCTCGATTCTGGTTTCCTACCAAGGAACTGGTCTCAGTTTCTGATATAAACTTCCCCTCGATCCTAGTTTCCTACCAAGGAACTGGTCTCAGTTTCTGAAATAAGCTTCCCCTCGATCCTGGTTTCCTACCAAGGAACTGGTCTTAGTTTCTTTTGTCAATAAACTTTCTTGACAAGGGACGCTCTTTGTAGCGATTTTCCTCAAACTTCTCGCCGAATTTTCCTGGGGAGATGCCATTTGATGGGAAAAAGTTTTGGTGTCAGACTTGCTGGGAAGACCCATTTGTCTGAGCTGCAGAGTTGTACAAACTTCTCTATTGGAGACGCCATTTGTTGACTCTACTAGGAAAAACGAGTCTCTTGAAAGACTGTTTCCTGTTTGGGGGTATTACATCATACTTTTCCTCGAGATTTTCTCGGAGAAATGCCATATAATGTGATCCAATTTGGAGGTGCTGATGACCTTATTGTCAGCGAATCTTTCGTAGAAAAACTGCTGTATTGCCGAATCTTTGAATAAGAGGCCTTCTCTGAGGATTTTCCTTAATCCGGGAAAGCGAAGATATCATCTTCAATGGCGAAGAGTGACATTTATCGAAGGTAGTTTTGTCTTTCAGAGGTTCAAGTTATCAAAGTGGTCAAGGGACCAACTTTAATCTAGAAATAAACTGGAGGAGAGTGTTCAGACGCAACATTTCCTGATGAGGAAAGAACTGACAACTCGATTGAGAAGACTTTTATCACTAGGGGATAAGACCGACTAGAGTGATAGTGATGCAATATGAATATGAATGTAAATCAATAACGCATGGTGTATGTATGTTTATGCTGACAAAACTGATGCGACATACAGACTAATAGATGAACACGACTGGATACTCGGCCACTGCAGGGAACGAAGACACCATTTGTTCAAGATAGGAATTCTGCCTTACTTAGGAGAGATAGTCCCTGTGGGGAAAACCGTTGGTCGGGTTTAGGAGATAAGAACTCTGCTGGGGATGTCAGATGAAACATGGTCTCTGACACAACTGATCCTTCATTCAGGCGTACTGGTTAAGAAGGAGTACTTTGATTCTGCACTTTGAAGCTCGATTACTTCTGGAGAAGCGATCGATGTTCTTTCGACGTTCAACAGTCAAAAGAAATTGCCATCTTTATTTTAAAAGCAGAAAAAGTTTGACAATTAAATTCATTTTTGTTTTATTTCAAGAATCGTTAATCATATTAAAATGTCATTCTGTAAAGCTAAAATAAATGAGAATTATAAACAAAAGCACTAGGGATCAAATTTTATTAATAGGATGGAAATCAGCCAAACGCGTGATTCCATGGAGTATTTACAAAGTTAGAAAATGGTAATTTAAAGGGAAAAGGGCTACGTTGAAACATAACGACCACTATCCTTTTACCAACTTTGAATTCTGGGCATCCTGAGCTTCCGTCGAAGATGACCTTGACTGGAGTTTTCCAGATGGATGGCATTACTGCCGCTGGGGGATTTGCCCCTTTGTTGGACATAGTTATTTGCCATTATCCCTAACTTTTGCCTGGATTGTACTTTGAGATTTCTAATCCACCGGGATGATTTTCGCTTGTCTCTAATTTTTTCCTGGACCGCCCTTTCGGGTTTTCAATCCACCGAGACATTTTCCCTTTTATTTATTTATTTAGGCAAAGTAGTTCTTGAATACGTCAACATTTGTGGGGTAGGAAAATTCCTCTCCATCCATAGTCGCAAGTCTCAAGGCGCCGCCTGAGAAAGCTTTCTTGACCACATAGGGGCCGTCATAATTCGGAGTCCATTTGCCCCGGGAATCAGTGAGAAATGATTGTATCTTTTTTAGCACGAGGTCTCCTTTTCTGAAGACGCGAGGTCGGACCTTTTTGTCAAACGTCTTCTTCATTCTTTGCTGATACAACTGACCGTGGCATAGTGCCGTTATTTTCTTTTCTTCAATTAGATTGAGTTCGTCGTGTCGACTTTGACACCATTCAGCCTCTGTGAGTTTAGCTTCCATCATAGGAAGCACTGCCTCCATGCCATATACTAGAGAGAAAGGGGTTGCCCCTGTTGAAGTGCGGACAAATGTGCGATAACCATGAAGAGCAAAGGGTAGCATCTCGTGCCAGTCTTTATAAGTTATAACCATCTTCTGAACAATCTTCTTGACGTTATTGTTAGCCGCTTCTACCGCTCCATTCATCTTAGGTTGGTAGGGAGGAGTTATGGTGTTCAATCTTGAACTCTGCGCACAACTCTTTCATCATCTTGTTGTTCAAGTTAGATCCATTATCAGTAATGATCTGGCTTGGAACATCATAACGGCAGATGATATTATTTTTGATAAATCCGACCACCACTTGTCGGGTTACATTGGCATATGACGCTGCTTTGACCCACTTGGTGAAGTAATCAATGGCTACAAGGATGAACCGATGTCCGTTTGAAGCCTTAGGTTCAATCACGCCAATCATGTCGATTCCCCGTAAGGAAAAAGGCCATGGGGAAGAAAGAACTTTGAGATGCGTTGGCGGTACATGGATCTTGTTTGAATATATCTGACACTTGTGACGCCTCCTCATGTACTTGAAGCAATCCGATTCCATTGTCAACCAATAGTACCCTACTCTCAGAATTTTTCTCGCCATTATGTGTCCGTTGGCATGAGAGCTGAAGGATCCCTCGTGAATTTCTTTTATTAGCATGTTTGCTTCTGGTCTGTCTACACATCGGAGCAAGACCATGTCAAAGTTTCTCTTATAGAGTGTACCACTGCTCAGGAAGAAGCTTCCAGCCAGTCTTCTGAGGGTCTTTCTATCTTTCCTAGATGCCCCAGGTGGGTACTCTTGTTTCTGAAGGAAGCATTTGATATCGTGATACCAAGGTTTGTTGTCTATAACTGCTTCAATTGTGAAGATATAAGCGGGCCATTCAAGGAGCATTATGTCAATCTTAGGTAGGTCATTCCATTGACCTACACTAATCATGGAAGAGAGAGTGGCCAATGCATCAGCCATGTGATTTTCTTCATGAGGGATGTGATGAAACTCGATTCTGTTGAAGAATGGCAACAACTTTCTCGCGTAGTATTTGTAAGGAATCAGTCTTGATTGGTATGTGTTTCAATCTCCTTTGATCTGATTGATAACTAGGTCTGAGTCGCCATATATATCCAAGTTCTTGATCCTTAAGTCGATTGCTTCTTCGAGACTCATGATGCAAGCTTCGTATTCGTCCTCGTTGTTTGTACACTTGAATGTCAGTCGGGCGGTGAAAGGAATGTGGGTACCCTGAGGTGTTATGATGATTGCTCCAATTCTGTTTCCATAATGATTGACAGCTCCATCAAATATTAGTCCCCATTTGGAACCTGGTTCTGGCCCTTCACTGGGTAGCGATTCATCGCAATCTTTCATTTTCAAGTACATGACATCCTCGTCTAGGAAGTCAAATTTGACTGATTCTTGATCTTCAATCGGTTGATGAGCCAAGTGATCGGCTAAAATACTCCGTTTGACGGCTTTCTGATTGTGGTACTCAATGTCGTATTCTGACAACAACATCTGCCAACAGGCTATCCTTCTTGTGATAGCAGGCTTTTCAAAAACGTACTTGATTGGATCCATTTCGGAGAATAACCAAGTAGTGTGACAAATTATATACTGGCGAAGATGTTTAGCTGCCCAAGCTAGAGCACAACAAGTTTTCTCAAGCATAGTGTACCGAGTCTCACAGTCGGTGAATTTCTTACTCAAATAGTAGATGGCAGACTCTTTCCTTTTGGTTTCGTCTTGTTGTCCAAGTACACAACCCATAGAGTCTTCCAAGACTGTTAAGTAAATGATCAGTGGTCTTCCTTCCACTGGAGGTGATAGAATCGGTGGGTTCAACAGGTATTCCTTGATACTATCGAAGGCGGTTTGGCAATCTTTTGTCCAAATGCAGTCCTGATTCTTTTTGAGTAATTTGAAAATTGGCGCACATGTTGCGGTCATGAGGAATATAAATCTGGAAATGTAATTCAAACGTCCCAAGAATCCCATGACTTTTTTTTTAGTCTTTGGAGAAGGCATTTCTTGAATGGCCTTGACATTGTCAGGATCAACCTCAATTCCTTTTTGGCTAACGATGAATCCTAAAAGTTTCCCTGAACGGACACTGAAGATGCATTTGTTGGGATTCAAGCGGAGTTTGTACTTTCTCAGACGTTCGAACGATTTTAACAGGTGGGTCACATGCTCCTCTTCTGTCTTAGATTTATCAATCATATCATCGACATACAATTCGATTTCTTTGTGCATCATGTCGTGAAACAGAGTAGTCATGGCCCTTTGATAGGTTGCCCCGACGTTTTTCAAACCGAACGACATTACCTTGTAACAAAAAGTGCCCCATGGGGTAATGAATGAAGCTTTCTCCATGTCTTTCGGCGCCATTTTTATCTGATTATAGCCCGAGAATCCATCCATAAAGGAGAAGACTTTGAATTTCGTTGTACTGTCTACTAGCATGTCAATGTGCGGTAAGGGAAAGTCATCCTTTGGACTGGCTTTGTTCAGATCCCTGTAGTCTACACATATTCTGACCTTTCTATCCTTTTTTGGAACTGGCACTATGTTGGCTAGCCAATGAGGATATTTTGATGTGGCGAGGAAACCCGCGTCAATCTGTTTTTGTACTTCCTCTTTGATTTTGATGGCCATGTCTAGATGAGTCTGTCTCAACCTCTGTTTTACTGGCGGACATTCTGATCTTAACGGTAGATGATGTTCCACGATGCTGGTATCTAACCCTGGCATGTCCTGATAGGACCAAGCAAATACATCGGGAAACTCTTTGAGAAGCTTTATCAAACTTTCTTTGACAGTTGGACTGAGCAGTGCTCCAATCTTGACTTCTTTTCTCTCTTCTTCTGAACCCAAATTGACCGTTTCCAATGGCTCTTTATGAGGTTTGATGGACCTTTCCTCTTGTCTGAGTAATCGAGAGATCTCTTCTAGAATTTCTTCATCATTTTCTTCTTCAGCCTCAAATACCGAGAATTCAAAGTTGGGATAAGGCATTGGATTGTATGTTTCAACGGGGTTTAAAACAAGCAATCTGCATGACGTGATGATTTGTGTTTAGAAGAGACAGAGAGAAATGCAAGAGTGCGTGTAGTGCACATTTTTTTTACAATGCTCGTTTTTATTATTTGATTTGTTTTTTAGGATTACCATTTTCTGAAAAAGCGAAAAGAGAAAACAACAATAAATGCGGAAATTACAGAACGACGTTATTTTATTTACGATTTTGTCGATTCTTGAAACTACAGCCCTATAAAACAAAACTTTGTCGCTTTGGGAGAAGCGAAGAGGTACATTTACAGAAAGTGAGCCCTATCAAAACATCTGTTTCACCTGGGCAGGGTGAAAGGTTAAGATAAAGACGACAATTACTTATACTAATGGACGATTTTCGGGACGTTGACAGCAACCCATTGATGGCGAACCCCTCGGTGAATCACAAAGTCTAGTACCTTCTTTCCTGATTTGTCTTCAGAAATAACGCTAATTTTGGGTGGAACAGGATCATTGGAATCTGTCTCCCAGGCAGAGTTGTCATAGGAGGATTCTTCAGTTGTATTCTGCACAGTAGTTGTGCTCTCAGGTATATCTCCCCATCCAGTTGGCTGGATGTTTTTGAGCCTGATACGAGATCTTTCAGGAGCGGTGTATTTGACCATGTAGTCGTATTTACCACTCGGTTGTCCCAAGGTGTCCCACACTTCTTTGGAACTGAAGGAGTCATCTCTCTCGATGACGTTGACCTCAGGAAAAGTATAGTTGATGAACTCTAGTCCTGCAAGCTTTTCCAATTCATCGTCATGTTGGATGTTTTCTGAATGCCCTGAGTAATGATCCCATGATTCTGTGGGGACGCGGGTATTCTTCTCAATGATGCTTAGTTGACATGCATCGTTCGGCTGACTCTTTTGTCCTTAGTCTCCTGGGTATGGCTGCCAGATAGGCAGGCCACCCATTGGGCCATAATAGTCGTGGTCAAAGTTATCTTTCATCGGAGTGTCCTCCTCTAATGAGTTTGGTGGAGCACGAAATCCTTCCGGATCATAATCTCCATAATTTTGACGTCTAATCTTGGTATAAATCCCGGACTCTGTGCGGGATAGCAAAATGGTGTAGGCACCTCTTCCTGAGACATATAACTGTCCTCGTTAAGGTAGGACTTCCACTCTTCATCTGTATCGGAGGAATCTCCCTCGTTGATGGTATGTACTTCTTGAGACACTGGGTGAAGGAAACCTCCACTATGGAAGAAATTCTGAATGGGACGAAGACTTTCATTGTTAGTAGCGGTCTGGGTACACTTTGAAGAAAAACCAAGACCTTTCTTTTACACGTTGTCAGTAGGAATGACAAGCTGTCCCCATCCTTTTGTATTGTTATTTTTGATCGCCTCGAGAGCATCTTTGTATGAGGAAATCGAGGTTCCTCTTTCTGAATGTTCATCATTGCTCACCGAAAGTGCTTGGAACTGGGTTCCGATTACCTCCTCTGGTTCTACACAAGTGGATGACGATAAGTTACTCACGATCAAGGCCTGTTCTCCGTAGACCGTGACGAGTTGGTCGTTTTTGACAAACTTCAGCTTTTGGTGAAGTGTCGAAGTGACTGCCCCAACCTCGTGTATCCAAGGTCTTCCTAACAAGCAACTGTATGTTGCCCGGATGTCAATGACCTGGAAAGTGACTTGGAAGGTGTGAGGACCGATAGTTATGGGAAGGTCGACTTCGCCGATAACTGTTTTTCGGGGCCCGTCAAATGCCTTGACGGTGACCTCACTGGCTCTCATTGGAGATCCTCGGTATGATAGTCGCATCAATGTGGATTTCGGCATTACATTTAGAGTTGATCTGGTGTCTACCAGTACGCTGGCTAAAGCATCGTCCTGGCAGTTGATTGTAATATTGAGTGCCATGTTATGACGGTGGCCCTCTTCCGGCAGTTCCTCGTCACTGAATCCCAAGTTATTGCAGGAAGTGATGTTGGAGACGATGCTATCGAACTGTCTGATTCTTACATCCTGTTCCACAAAGACCTGCTCTTATACTTTCTGTAGAGCTTCCATGTGAGCTTTGGAACTGAGTAAAAGTGATAGCACAGAGATCTTTGAAGGAGTCTACAACAGTTGATCAACAATGTTGTATTCACTCTTTTGGATGAGCTTCAGCATCTCATCGTTGTTCTTTGAAAGGTCAGGATCATCAGATTGACTGACTGGTTGATTAGGAACTTCTGCCCGAGGTTCCTTTTCTTTGCTGGGTTCTCCAACTCCTCGGTTGAAGATTCGACCGCTCCGTGTTACTCGACTGATGTCTGCAATATTCACGACAGAGGGTAATGGAATTTCCTTTCCATTTTCAATTGTTGTTGCACCGTACTTGTAAGGGATAACTTTAGTTGATTCATACGATAGCGGTCCCGGCAGATAGATAACTACAAGAGCCTTCTGATTTTTCTGACCATTGTAAGTAATTTCAATCAGTTCCTGGTTAAAAACCTTCGATTCATCAAGTAGAGGGATGATGGCACAAACATCTTGGGTCCTCTCATGATCAGAGGTTATGACAATGTCCTTGATTTGATCAGCGAAATAGTCTGGCGTCAAATTGATTGATCCAAAACTTGGACACGGTCGAATTTTTTTGTGGTCCAACTAACTTTGAAGGGCTACTCACATGAGGTAACATCCTTGATTATCTTCAGAGCAAACTCAACATCGTTCATAGTTGTGTGGTGGCACCTCTCCACGTCCGCTTTGTATTTAGTGTACCCGTACTAGGTCTGTCTCCATTGATCGAACATCCTGACTTTGATGCCTAGCAGGGTTCCCATTAATCATACTGACTTGTTGCGTGTCTTCGTCTAGATAGATTGGAAGCCACCAATGGTTTAACAAGTCTTGTAAAGTTCTTTGAACGAGAGCGCACCCTTGGTTACTCTCACAACATACTTTACAGCTCAGATAATCATGTGAAGTGAGAAAACCGAGTTGGACTTGCTTGGCGTGTAACTCCACCAAGCTGGTATTCATCAAACGAATATCGAAGATTTGAATCATGTTAACTTGATAAGGACTTCTATCATGGTAGTCTTGGATCCACCCAAGATCCAACTGACGCTGGAGGGCCTCTTGTACAAAAGAGTATCCCTGTTTGTTTACCGAGCAAGTCAGACAAGAATTGTAATCGTGTCGCGGCAGATTATGATACTGGCTTTGCCTTGAGCGCATCGCCACCAAGCTGACATTCATCGCTAGAATGTCGTGATTCTGGACGATGTTGGAATTCGAGTAAGTCATGTTGACATCACGAATTCGGTGCTCTTGGATCCATCTGAGATCCAATTGTTCCTGTAGAGCTGATTGTACCATAGAACATCCTTGATTGTCTTTAGAGCAGATATCACACTGGTGATAGTTATGAGATGGTACATGCCCATATCTGCTCTGCCTACGATGCATTTTGACTAGGTTGGCCCTCAATAAGAGTGTTTCATGAATTCGATAGCTGTGGTTAGACTTTCCTTCTATCAAATTCACCGCAGCTTTCTCGTGTTGAGGCAACAGGTTCGTGAGAACATTAGGATTTGTATCCTTGAAGGATAAGACCCCGCTCCTAACAAGCTTTTGCACATCGGATTTGAAACTGAGACAGTTATCTATGTTATGCCCTGGTCCTCCTTGATGGTAAGGGCAAGTCTGATCTGCTTTGAACCAAAAAGGCAGGTTTTCGAAAATCGTAAGAGGAGCCCTGGTTTAGACATGCCCCTTGACCAGTAATAATGGAAACAATTATGCGTACAACATTGGTATAGGGTTGAACCCTGGTGGTCGTGTTGCACGGTTGTTATTGTATTGAGGACGAGCCTGTTGAAGAGGCTGTTATGTCCTTTGCTGAAATTATTGTTGATTCGGTTAGCTCTGAGCAACCTGAGGTTGATACGTAGGTACAGACGCAGGGTTAATAGCAAGAGTTACCGCTGCTACTGGTTGGTACCGTCGCCTTTGCTTTTCGAGAGAGATATTCCCAATATCCTGCTCTTTTGTCTTAGGGAGAGCACTACCGTATCGTTTTGTACTACTTGATGATCCAGCATCTTTAACTAAACGTCCTTCTCGGACTGCTTCCTCAAGACGAACTCCCATGCCGACCATCTCAGTAAAGTCGTTGGGCGCACTGGCAACCATTCTATTGTAGTAAAATGAGCTCAAGGTCTTTAAGAAAATCTTTGTCATCTCTTTTTCCTCAAGAGGCGGACAAATCTGGGCGGCAATTTCACGCCATCTCTGAGCATATTCCTTAAAGGTTTCCTTGGTTTTTTGTGACATGGCTCTGAGTTGATCTCTGTTTGGTGCCATGTCCAGGTTATACTTGTTGAACGAAGGTAGCGCCAAGATCCCTGAAAGTAAGGATCTTAGTACGGTTTAAACCCATGTACCATTTGAGTGCGGCACCGGTTAAACTATCTTGGAAATAATGGATCAGTAGCTGTTGGTTCTATGTTTGAGTTGACATCCTCCGAGCGTACATCACCAAATGGCTTTGAGGGAAAGAATTACCCTTGTATTTCTCAAATTCGGGCACCTTGAATTTGTGCGGAACTTTCACATTTGGGACCAAACAAAGGTTTGCAGCGTCCTTCTACATCTCCAGGAACTATTTTTGGAACTCCTTCATTTTCTCGTCCATACTTTCGTTTCCACCAGAAGGTATCTGTGGAATCTGTCCTTCTGGGATAGTGTGTACCACGAATGGTGGTACAATTATTATGACAGAGACTCTTGGTGCTTCCCGAAGTTTGTAACCTTCAGTAATTATTTTCATGCCCCTGGCATCTTCGCTTTCCCGAAGTTTGTAACCTTCAGGCCCAACGGTTCCTGCTGCAGTTCCCTGATCTTTAGTGATCGGCAGAACATATCCATCTGGGATATAGTTAATAGATATGCCCCAGGGACGATCTTTCGGCATGTTATACCTAGGATCATACTTCTCCACTATGGGCGTTGATGTGATCTCTGAGATCACAGTCCTTTGTAGCTGAGCTTCTGCCATGGCTTGCATGTCGTTACGAAGCTTTCTCATATCTTCTCTCAGAGCGTCGATCTCTTCTTTCAACTCTTTGTTTTCTTCCTCAAGATCATCCATCTTTTTCTGACGTTTGGCCCGAGTATTATACGAATGAGACAGGTTGACTCTAGAATCGAGACACAAACGTGAGATTCGTAGGTAAGAAGAATGCGTTTAAGTGAGAATGATGGATGATATGCAATGATTATATTAATTAAAATTTTTGTTTAATCAAAATAAACTTCAACAATTGGATTGCAAATATCATACAATGGAAACCTCGTTTTATTGAATTCAAAGATTGCGGAATTGGAAATACAGTAATTACAAAGTACTGTAAAAGGAAATGTCTAAGCTAATGGATCCTGAGTCCTCTCTGAGGCGGGCTCAGGTGCTGGTTCTGGTACTTTCCTTTTCTTTGACCGGGGCTCTTGAGCCGTTGTCGGGTTGTCATTCCTTTGCCAAGTGAAAGGAGCGAGTAAATTCCTTTGGTCTTCTTGATTTTCTACAGTATGTTGCTCTAAAATCTCAATCAGAGCATCTTTTTCTTTTAACAGTTGCTGTATTTTCTTACACTCCACATTGAGAATACGGTACTTGTTCTTCCAAGACTTCTTCTCCTGTTGAACTCTGTTGAGAGTAACCTAAAGTTTTTCCGTATCAGACATAAAATAATGGATAGGGTCCCTTAACGGAAGAACTTCCTGACGAAGGTAAGGCATCCTCAGTTTGAGAGCTCTAGTTTGTACCCAGTGGAGATAAAGTTCCACAGGGACACAGTCTGGTTTTCCTAGAGATTCTCTTCCTTTCCTATGAACATGTTTCCATGCATGCACTATTTTTGTCTTTAGTGCCCTGTTGTTTTCTCCTTCCTTGAAGAAAAGACCTTCCAGATGAGCATTACGCGGGATATGCCTCATCGGGTATCCAAATTGATGACGAACTAAAATTGGATGATAATTGATTCCTCCTTTAATTCCTATGAGGGGTACATTTGGGAAGTTTCCACAACGGTCAATGATTTTTATCCCGTCATAGATTCGATTGTACCAATCGATGTCAGAGTTGGTAAGAGACATGATTCTCTGCGACCAACGTAAAGTATTCTTAGGGTCCCAGAATGCAGCAGACTTGGGTAAGTGGGAAATAAACCATTTGTACAGCAGGGGTACACAGCAGGTGATCATTCCTATGTTGTACAAATTTCTTAAGTGTACAGAATGATACGCATCTGCGAGCAAAGTCGGTACAGGGTTTCCAATTAGAAAAATCTTAATGGCATTGATATCAACGAAATTATCAATGTTGGGAAACAGAAATAACCCGTAGGCGAACAAAGAAAATATGCTTTCGAAAGCAGTCATGTTCCCTATACTAGCAAAGTACAGGGCTTTCTTTATCAAAAACTGGACTGGCAAACCTTGGATTCCACCCTTAGTGGTCATGTGAGTCCTAACTTCTGACTCGTCCAAATAGATTGCTCTTGCAATGGTTTGATCTTTTGGAATTTCTTCCAGTCCAGAAAAGGGAGCTTGATCAGTGATATGTAAATCAGTCAGGTGAAAGTACTCCTCCAGTGTTGGTGCTAGTTGATAATCCGGGAATGTGAAACAGTGATAGACCGGATCGTATAACTAGATTAGTGTAGACATGATCTCTTCAATTACATGGACCTTTAACAGAGACTACAGTCCTCCATACTTAGCTCTGAAAGCATCAGGGTTGATGATCATCCTCGCTAAACCTCGTAAATCCTCTAGTTTTGGAACCTTGAAGGTGTACTTGTGAGTCTTCCTTCTTCCGAAATCCATAACGCAATCTTTTTCTCTGATATTTGCAGTCATTGTCTTAGTTTAATTTGAAAAAGAGAGACTAGAAGAGAAATTTTTTTTTGTTTTAATTTTTTTTAGATGAATGCATGAATGCAGCACACAAAAACATAGAAAAAACATGGGGTCAAAGGTTCGGTGTCATGAAGTCGAGGCTCTACCCATCCCCAAAGGTTTATACTAGTGATTTTTTATACCTGTCCTCAAAATCACTGACCCCTCTTGGGATAACGACAGCAAGCGGATCCCTAAGCGAGCAGTAGTATCTTAGAGCAGCCTCAAATGAGGGTAGTATCGCGTGATAACTATTTTCGATAGCTTCCGCACTACAAAATGGTTTCAGTCTACTAAAATCCTCAGCTTCTCAGATAACCCAATCGAACAATCTGCTTTCAACAACCGAAGTCGAATAGGCATTGAATCCGTAAAGGGCATTGTCGCTCCCGGGATTTTCATCCAAGTACAAACGCGAAAGTGGCACCGAAACAGAGTCGCCAACAATGTGTATTTATCCCAAGAGAGGGAAAGGAAACACTGCATAAACCTGAGGGAAAGGAAAGAGCATGGTCTTGCGACCAAGAGAACTGGGTTCGGGAGTCGGTTACGCGCGAGGAAGGTATTAGCACCCCCACGCGTCCATCGTACCCGATGGGATCCACGCTTGCTGCTTCAATCAAAGGGTGTAAGGAAAGGATACTGGAAAAGGAACTACTAACTGGAGAACTGGAAAAGGAAAGGAGAGAGAAAGAAAAACAAATGTAGGGAAAATAAAAGAAGTGCTCGAATGGGCCCTACCCCACTGCCTACGTATCTCATCGGGAGCATGAGAATCAGAGCGACGTAGTTCCCCTCAGCTAAGGGAAAATTGTTTGTGTTTTTTAATGGAATACGTCAACGTTCGCGTCCTAGCAGTTTAGGTGTTGCAGCTCGCTGTATGGAGACTTAGGCGTTACCTGTTTGCGGTAGAACGGAAATGAAGCATCCTTAAGGAATGAGTGAAGAAGATGAGAAGAGAGTTGCTTGTTTGTTTTTGTCTTACAAGAAAGAAGTGTCTTGTTTATTTGGTGTTTTGTAACACATATTGGATTTAAGTCCCTCATGTAAGATTGAATGCCTCGCATATCGACCCAAGACGGGACGTACGCTAAACACTCTAAGAAAGTGAAAGAAGACCCCTCACCTCCTTATTCTCACATGAAAGGCTCAAATGCAATATTTGCTATGCCTTTATTAAGTGTTTTTTACTTTTGTTTTGAGATGAGAAGAGGAGACTCAAATGGGGGCAAAAGGTGAAAACTAAAGGGGACTAAGACTCATCCTAATGTTATCATACATGGATGTTCCTATGGTTAATGTGGTTTAAGAAATCTAATCCTAAAAGAAAGGAGAAGAAGAACAAAAGAAGCAACTTACTTTCAAGATGGAAGTTAAGTTGATCTTAAAGAGGGATGAAGAAGAAGTTATTCAAGGAAAGCATATAAATGCTTATCATGATCACAAGTTGAGCTATTAAAAGAGATAAGATAAAATGAAAGAAAGAAGTGCATGTGGAAGCATATCCACACACTTACTTACCATTTTCACCTACATGAAAAAGTTAGTTCACAAACTATTTACAAGTAGTAAAAATGAAGAAAGAATAACAAATAGTGATCAAACACATTAAGAATCACTGAATAAGGGTCCTAAGAGATTAAAATCAATCAAAGTCAGAACCTACATCTAAAGGTGCTCTCTAATGTTAAGATACCTAATACACACCAACTATGCACAATCAAATGTCTTAAACTTCCAAGAAGTGAATCATGGAATAAATAGATGAAGAATGAGTGAATATGCAAAGTGATAATGCAATAATACTTCACAAAAGAACAAAGTCAGAACCTAATATCATTTATCAATGTCTCAACATGTATATGAATCATCACACAACTCAAGAATAAAAGAGTGCAAGGTGGAAGAGATAAGATGGAGTAGAAGTGAGAATAAGTAGAAGCAAGTTCAATTAGGTGTACAAATTGACATATTAGAGATACATAACATGTAAAATGATTAATGCATACATGTGGGCAGTGGCATATCATTAATGATATGCAAATGGAATGAGAGAAAAATGTCATATAGAATGCACACATGAAACATGTAGAGCATAAGAGGAGATAAGAGTTGGAAACATGTCAAGGTTCAAATCATAGCACATAAACTCATATAAGATGCAAACACAATTCAAAGGGACCCATAATGAAACAATGATGACCTATAATATCATATAAATGACATGCAAAAGATGCTCAAACAATCACAAAAGGGGTGGCATAAATGCCTACCTAAAACTAGAGTTTAGATGCTAGCAAACTCACAAAAGTTCCTCTAATCTAACAAGCATAAACAAATGGCAAATGAAATTGTAAAAATATTTAAAATAGAGCACAAATCAACTAAGTTAGAAAGGGATCACATATAAAAAGCATAGCACAAAATTCAACAAGAAATGTGCTCAAATGAGTTCACAAAAGTCACCTTGAAACCCATCCAAAGAAGGCTCAAATAAGAACATCAAAACCCATGATGAAATGATTTTAAAATTAAAATTAAAATTTTATTATATACTTTAATGTGTTATCTAACAAATGCAAAAAGAATGGATGAAAAATATTGTGTGAGATGGGAGAAAGAAAATGTACAAATTTGAGTATCAATGAAGAACATTATTCAAAAAGGAATTAAAAGAAAATTATGCAATTATATGCAAACATTCATGAAATCAGAATTAAAATATTGAGAAAATTATTTAAATGTGCCAATAACACACATGAATTAATTTATGATTTTTAGAGATAATTTGCTATTTTTAAAATAAGAAAACCAAACAGATATGGAAAAAGAAAATAAAAATCAAAAGAAAATGACAGGGGGTGCAGCGTGAGTAATTTGATAGTTCAAAAATAGTTTGGGCTTAGCATGGGGGGTGGAGAAAGCAATTAAAGACCCAGTACAACACGCGTGCTTATGTGGGATAGTGTGCATGTTCAGTCAATGTGAGGGTGCAATCAGAACCACATGATTAGATCATGATGAAAAGTAAAACAATCCAACGAATATCAAAGCGTGCAAATCATAATTATTACGCACACACACCCATGTGATCACGCAGAAACCAAAAATAAAGCACGCGCAAGTCACATGGTATTTTAATGTGCTGGCAAGGTTATGGACGTTAGATCAAGTCAATGTATGATTATCACAGAAAGTAAAAGAATCCAACAATCCTCAATTCAGGCACATCAAAGCAATCATGTACGCACGCACACAAGATCAATCTGAATTCAAAAAGGAGCACATGCAAGTCACATGACATTTTAATGTATTGGCACCTTATGAATCGTTAGATGAGATGGATCGGACGACATGGTTTAAAACTGGCATAAACCCTAACATTAAACCTCACCGGTCGGAGAATGAACTCCGGTCATCTTCTCCGGCCACTCTCCGCCGCCTGCAAGTTCCAAATATTCCAGAAATGCGCAAACTATTTACCAAAATGAAGCTGAAGTCATGTACTTTCCAAATCTACCATTAAAAATCACATAGCATGCACGCATAGAGAGATTCGAACACCAACAGTTTTGCCCTAATTTTTAGTCTAAACTCCTAAGGAGCTCTATCAACTAGCCAGATACTTAGGAGCTTCTACTAAGCTCAAATCAACATAAAAATAGCAAAATAGATAAGAAATCATGCAAGAAAGGTGTGAAGATGTTGGAACCTGAAACTTACAGAACTTGAAATTATTGAGAAAACCAGAGAACTTGTGAGATCTTGAGCTTGTGGAACTTCAACTTTGAGCAAAATAAATGTTGTTGATCTTGAGTATAAGAAGAAAATTGAAACTGCACTTGATGATTTCACACTTGCTCTTGCTAGTTCTTGATCAGAAATGAAACAATGATGATGATGAAGATGAAATGTGGATGAATATTGATGAGTTCGTGTGAGGTCAGAGAGAGAATAGAGAGAATTTGAGAGTGTTTGTGAAATGTGTGAGCAAAATGAAGTGTTGTCGTGGTTTTGTGAGTGTGATTTGAATATATAGGCTGGGTTAAATGTGTTAACTGGTGTGGTTAGTTGAGTTCTTAGTGAGTTAAATGAGTTGCCTCTAACTAACTGAGTCAAGTTAGTTAGGGTGAGTTATGGAGATTGGCTATGGTGTGGTTGCATTGATGGAGTGTATGGTGAGGTTGAAAGTGAATGGTGGTGCTGTTAGTTCTGATGTAGCAGAAACTTGCATAGCAATCTTTGCTTTTCTTCTTTCGTGTATGATGTAGCATGATAAGGAGCATAATGTAAGAAGAATGTTTGGCTTAAAGAGGAAAAGAGGTGACTGTTGTATGCGTGTGAATGTTCAACAACATCAATGTTACCACACTCTTGGAAGCATGAAAATATGGATGTTCATGGATGGAATTCTTTCATGTGAGTGCATGGTTTGATGAGTTTTTTGTGCCATTGGAAAGATGAACTATCATAGAACAAGTTCGATGTGAATTTTGGATTGAATAGAGGCTTGGAAGTTGATGAAAAATGGCTTGGAACATCAAGGTTTGAAACTGGCACATGGGCGAGGCAAGTTGGTAGGTTGGCATGGCAACATGGTCTATGGAATTCAGCATGATCATATCAACTTTGGACCCATATAACTCCATCATAACTTACTCAAATGGAAAAATGTCCAACATCAAAGTTGAAGAGGACATTGAGATGTACAACTTTGATGTTCAACATTTTTTCATTTAAAGCCTCCATCATTGAGAAAAGTGGCTGGACATTTGGCACATCAAGTGTTTGACAAAATTATGGCGCATGGGCCTAGTCTTGCCTTGCCATGACTTGGTTTTTGACCTAGTTTTGTCAAACTTTGATGGATCATAACTCCCTAAATTTTGATCCAATGGAAGAGTTCTTTATATGGATTTGAAGCTTGGAATGTCATATATAATTGGCTCAACTTGGGCCTGAGGTTTGGAGCTTTTATCATGGAGAAAGAAAGCCTCAAAGTGTGGTGCAAAATGGTCCAAACTTGCCATTTTTGGAAACCCTAAATTTCCAAAAAAAAAAGGAAACTTTGTACATTTCTTGATTTTTCATGATTCCTCCGTCATTTCTTAATCAAATCTTGTCCAATGAACATATGTAACTTGAATTTCATGAATTTGATCTTAAAAAGTCAAGAGTTGACTTTTTCACTGCGCAGTTGACATTTTTCCCAATTCTCCTGATTTTGAATCTTCTGACCAATTGAAACCCTTCTAAAACCAATTGATGGCCAATTTTCCCTCCATATACACTTAGGAACATAAGGAATACCATGAGATCAAGTTTTGTCCAAAAAATCAGAAATAAACTGATTTTATGTCAAACCTTAATTTTGGTACCCTCTGGTTAGGAGGAAATAACACATCTTCCAAATCCAAATTCCTCTGAATATGATGTATATCCTATCTAACAAAGATGAGATATGACATTTGGAGGTGATAAAAAACTCAAAGATCTTGCCCATTTGAGGATCAGATCCCAATTTTAGTCTGTTTTCTGTAGGAGATGATGCACTATCCAATCTTCTTGATGAATTCCCATCTTCTCATGACTTATGGGATCAAAGTGAGAGGATATATGATATAAGAGACCCTTGAGGCTTGTTTGAAGACCCTTGGCTCTTATTCTCTTGCTTTGGATGATTAACACCTTTGAAAACCACTGATCACATGCCCTTATGCAACCAATGATATGCAATTTATGACCTACTATGGAATGCAAATGAGTAAAGCATAAACTAATTTATTGAGAAAACAAGAGGGAAAATTTTGAGGTATTACAGCTGCCCCTATTCAATCAACTGTGAATCTGAATGGATGAAAGCAAAGGCTATCAGGAATTCAAGATACATAGGGATTGAATACAAAAAATAAACGAGAAAATTTGCACTGTGTGGATAAAGAAAAATGTGGTAAATGAAGCAATGGTAAGGAAGAAAAGTTTGTGAGAAAGAATTTGGAACCATTGAACCCCATAGGAAACCTGTCGGGAACTGGTGAACTACCTGTCGGGAACTGGTGAACTACCTGTCGGGAACTGGTGAAATACTTGTCGGGAACTGGTGAACCACCTGTCGGGAACTGGTGAACTCCCTGTCGGGAACTGGTGAACTACCTGTCGGGAACTGATGGACTACCTGTCGGGAACTGGTAAGCTTGGACCTGGGTCATCTATCGGGAATGGGTAAGTAGACCTGTCGGGAACTGGCAAGGTTCAAACTAAAGGGAGCTGTCGGGGACGGCTACAGTTTATAACCAAGGCTTACCTATCGGGAATGGGTAAATGGACCTGTCGGGAACTGGCATGGTTAAAACTCAAAAATGCTATCGGGGACGGCTACAGTTTATAACCAAGGCTTACCTATCGGGGATGGGTAAATGGACTTGTCAGGAACTGGCATGAACTCAAAAATGTTGTCGGGAACGGCTAAAGTTGAAAACCTATGGCTTACCTATCGGGAATGGTAAATGGGTCAGTCGGGAACGGTCAGGTTTAAAACTCAACGGGTGGCCTGTCGGGAACGGCTACAGGAATCCTATCGGGAATGGTTCCAAAAACTTGTAAGCTGAGAGATATGACTCTGTGGGGAGAAAAATAATGAAACCCTTTGCGCTGCTTTGCAATGTCTTTTGAGGAATGAAAAAGGCATTCTTTCTGGCTTTGTCAATGATATAAGGAGCAAATTTTTGGACTCTCGCACGAGTTATCAAAACTGGCCTACGCTTCACACGCATATGTTTGAATTTTTCCATGCCGTAATGCTCCATCTCGATGGAAATGCTACGCGTTTTTTGAGGATGCTATGCATACTATATGCAAAATGAAAAGAGGACCTCAGCAAAATAAATGCTAAGGAAAGGAAGGTAACTCCGCTGGGGATAACAAGCTGGATTGACCTTGCGGTCGCAAACTGTATTGGGGAAGACAAATTGACCTGATCTCCTGATCTGGGCACTGATCTGACAAACCTGTTGAGATTGCTGTAGGAATGATGACTTTGCTGGGGAAGCATCATCTGAACCAGTCTGCTTATAACCATAGAGCTCCGCTGGGGAAATGAGCTTACAACAAACTCTGCTGGGGAGATGTCCCTTGAGAGGATTTTACAGAAGACCACGCCTCTTCAAACTCTACTAGGGATAATAGATTTGGAACACCTCGTGCTGGGGAATTTTCAACATGCTTCATGCATGGGACGGCGACTTCACTGTGGATTCACAACCGTTATCGACACAGAAAAGCTTGTAGCTGTTGGAAGTACTCAATAGGAGAATCGACTTAATGAGATACAACGCTACCCATTTGAAACAGACTTGTTAATATCGAATCGTCGTGAGCGACCGTCGGCCAGACGATAGATTCAAGCAGTAAACGTTGTGACAAAAGGGTGAAACGAGAACCCTTTCTGAGCATGATGGCTTCAGCACTACCATTTGACAATGTTGCTAAGGATCATGAAGCTCTTTAAATACGCTGGGGATGACCACCTCGAGGAATAACTTCCCTGCTGAGAAACCGTCTCTGCTTGGGGAAGAACGATCACTTGCGCTTCGTAAAGGATTTTGGCTTAAAAGACGTCATACACCTTTGCATAGCTATCCCGTGAACTCTCACCACCTGCAAACAAAAGAATGCGCACATATACCCTAGGGTAACATGGGTTTTGTAGTATTCACCTAAGTATACCCGTCATTTAAAGCAATTTTAAATGTTTTCCTTTTTATGCATGTTATTGTAGAACCCCAGTGTTTTCACATGCAAAGGTTTATAAAAAATTTGGACGTTTGTGTAAACAAAACAAATTATAAAAACAAAACAAACAGATAGAATTATTCTGAATAACGATCATTTTATTGATTGAAAAGCCTGAAAATAGGCATTTACATCAAGAAGCAATTCCTGGAAAGAGGTAATTGCCAAAACAGAAAAGAAACTGTCCTAATGGCAATGTGAAAACGGAACTCCATTGAGTTTCAACCCTGCTATGGTTCATATATCTTCAAGACTCCCCAATAGCTTTGCCTTCAAAGGGGGACGATTGAACTGATTCCTATCCTTCGGAGTGCTTGATGATTGAGACGAGACGATACAGATTACTCAGATCGCAGTTTTCGCTAAATCTCTCTTTTGCCTGGATCGCCCTTTACGGGTTTTCAATCCACCGAGATACCCTTTTTTGCCTAAGTTGCCCTTGCGGGTTTTCAACTTACCAGGTGTACTTTCCTTTTTTATTTTTATCCCTAATTTTTTCCCGAACCTTTTCTTTCTTTTTTCTCTTCTTTTTTTTTATGGTTCGCCGGGATTGTAACACCCCTTCTATACCCCGTACAAAACGTAATAATAAAAAATAATCTTATAATAAAACATCAGAGCAAAGATTAAGTCATTTAGATATAAACAGAGATGTCACATCAACGTGAACTAAAAACAACCTGCTCATAAAGATATATAACACCTGGATAGTTTTTATAAACAAAGGAACTCCGTTCCAAAATATCAGCATTCAGTTACAGAATTAAAGCGGAACATCCATAACTGATGTCATATACATATTCATACAAGGCCACTATATACAAGCTAAAAGAAACATCTACACTCTAACCCCGACTACCCGTGTTACATATCAGAGCCGACGGAACGACAAAAAGACGAAGACACTAATCTTCGCAAAAGACCTCCAGCGTCTAATCTGCAATGCCATTACAGCATTAAACCACAGCAGAAGGGTGAGAAACAGGATTATAATATAATTGCATATCATTATATAACACTTAGCAAAATATGCACAATTATTCTCACCACACAAATACGATACTTGTAAACAACACAAGACATATTAAACCCATTTCACACATCAATCACATAAGCATATACATTAACACAATGCATAACAAATCCTTCTCAAAATTCAACACATAAATATTCATGTAATGAATTATGCAAATGCACAGAGACCGACACAACGACTCTAGGCATGCGGTACCAATCCAACCTTGTAATTCCTTAGTCCCCCAGGAACTCTTGGAATCATCGCTCGTTACATAGAGTAACTCCCCGTCGAGCCTACGGTGTTCCCCGTCGCTATAAACCATTATTTCAGGGCGTACGACGTTTATGGATTGCTTTAGTCCACTATTTCAAGGCGCACAATCCGATTGCCATAGTCCACTATTTCAGGGCGCACAATCATTTGTGATTAATCGCTTCTACCATTATTTCAGGGCGTAAGACGATGAAACTGATTCATTTATGAATCTTCCAATGCAAGAATGCATATCATGATACTTGACACATTAATGACTCATGCCAACATCAAATGCTCATGCATTAACAATAATCATGTATTTCAAGTACATATAAAGTAATGCACACAATTGCCCAAAATGGCCACAAACACCAATATACCAATCCACAACATCAAATTTCCATCAAAGAATCATCATACAAGCCACCTCATAACATATCATAATATGTCTTACAATATTGAAAAATAACTCAAAATTCCATTATTCGGTTTTCCGAAAACTTCGGCTAAAAGTCGGCCAAAAATAATATTTTCTATCATCATCAAAAAGTACTCATCGACAGCTTCGATTCGGTATAAAGAACTCTTAAATACGATAAACGGTTAACAAGATATGAATATTTCGAAATAACGCAAAAACATAAACCGGACACCCGACACCACGAAACGGTTCGTAAAAACTGTACCGATTGGACCAAGTTCAGACCCCAAAACTATTTTTCCTAGGAAGAACATCTCGTTAGCTTTCCAACGCATCAAACTACGCCTCAAACCGAATCACAGATCAAAAGTTATGCAGAAAACAAAATTACAAGAACAGCACTGTTCGCTGGGCGAATCTCCCTCGCGAGCATTCGCTAGCTGCTTCGCTAGGCGAACATCCCTCGCGAGCATTCGCTAGCTCCTTCGCTAGGCGAATGTTCCAGCGAACCAACTGTTAGATAAAAACAGACACTAAGTTCGCTAGGCGAGCACTTGGCGAACCAAGTCAGAACCAAACAGAGCCAAAAACACCCAAAGTTCGCTAGGCGAACACTCTAGCGAACCTTCGCTCATGCCTTCGCTAGGCGAATACCCGTAGCGAACCTTCACTACCCTTCGCTGAATGGTTCGCTAGGTGAACCCGCGAAAACCTCACTCGCTGCCACCTTCGCCCCAGGTTCGCTAGGCGAACCAAGGAAAACCCAGAATTTTTCTGCGCTGTTTGAAACCCCAAAAGTGATATTTCCCAACCAAAACATTTCCCAATCAACATATTTCAATCAGAACTTATTCTAATCATGTCAACAAGCAAACTACCACCTTTACATCGATTTCCAACCGTTAAACCATCGATTCTACTCATTTTATCGTTTTCGACCTAAAAGTAAAAAAACATGGAAAGCAAGAGAATCATCCAAACACATACATACATAATCATATACAAGCATAGTATAATCGAGTTTCGCACCCTTACCCGATTTAATCGTGTTCTAGAAAGTTGGGAGATTGATTTCTTCCTTCACAAGTTTTTCCTCTCTTTTCTTCTTTCTCTTCTCTTTTCCTCTTCTCTCTTTTTCTTCTCTTACTAACTTTTCTTTTTCTTCTTCTTCTTTTCTAAACTTATACTAACTATTTTCTTTTATATTTTCTTAACTTAAAAATTCTAAACATTTCTAATAAATATCTAAACTAACTATTATTAACTAACACTATTAATTATGAAATATGTCAGATACCCTCTATTCCAATTTTTCCCGCAAACTCTCAAAAACGGTAAAAATACACAATGTGCAAAAATAACATATAATCACACCAATTAGCAATTAACATAAATATTGCTCAATTAAAAATAAAGACTCGACCAATTAACACCAAAAAGCACGGGAAAAGGAAATATTAAAAACAGACCGTTACAACTCTCCCCCACTTGAGAAATTTTCGTCCTCGAAAATATTACCTGATCCAAACAACTCCGGATACGACTCCTGCATCCGACTTTCCAATTCCCAAGTCAAATTACCCTCAGCAGCGCCTCCCCACGCCACTTTCACAAGTGCAATCTCCTTGCCTCTTAACCATTTCAACTCGCGATCTAAAATCCTCACCGGTAAAACCTCAACCGTAAGATTATCTCTTACCTCAACCTCATCCATCGGAATCACATGAGACGGATCTGGAACATACTTCCGTAGCTGTGAAACATGGAAAACATCATGTAGATTCGAAAGATTCGGTGGCAATGCTATCCTGTAAGCCACTGCACCAACTCTTTCGGATATCTGATATGGACCAATAAAACGTGAAGTAAGCTTCCTCGACTTCAAGGCACGTCCAACACCAGTCACCGGTGAAACCCTCAAAAACACATGATTTCCCTCTTGAAATTCCAGATCCCTCTTCCTCTTATCATGGTAACTCTTTTGCCTACTCTGAGAAGCTTTCATCTTCTCCCGAATAAGTTTCACCTTCTCCGTCGTCTGTTGAACTAACTCAGGTCCAACTACTGAACTTTCACCAGATTCATGCCAACACAAAGGTGTTCGACATCTTCTTCCATAAAGCGCCTCAAAAGGTGCCATTCCGATACTAGAATGGAAATTGTTATTATACGTAAACTCGATCAATGAAAGAAAACTGTCTCAAACTCTACCTTGCTCAAGAACACAAGATCTCAGTAAATCTTCCAATGACTGGATTGTTCTCTCCGTCTGACCATCAGTCTGCGGATGATAAGCAGAACTCAATCTCAGCTTAGAACCTAACGCCTTTTGCAAACTTTCCCAAAATCTGGAAGTAAACCTCGGATCACGATCAGAAACAATACTCAACGGGACGCCATGCAACTTCACAATCCCACGGATATAAATCTCAGCCAAACGCTCCATAGAATAACTAATATCAATCGGAATGAAATGTGCCGATTTAGTCAGCCTATCAACGATCACCCAAATAGCATTATGCCCACTCGGAGAATTAGGCAAACCCGTCACAAAATCCATCGATATACTATCCCATTTCCACTCCGGAATATCCAACGGTTGCATTAATCCTGCAGGCCTCTGATGTTCCACTTTCGACTTCTGACAAGTCAAACACGCATAAACAAACTGAGCCACATCTCGTTTCAAACCAAACCACCAAAATATTTTCTTCAAATCTTGGTACATCTTATTAGCACCAGGATGTATACTCATACTACTCCGGTGTCCTTCCTCAAGAATCATCTTTTTCAACTCTGCATCATCCGGTATACAAATTCTACCACGGAATCTCAAAATACCCTGATCATCCACTTTAAAGTCACCGTTCACTTCTTGATTTCCAACTAGCAACAAATCAACAAGTTTCAAGTCCAACTTCTATTTCTCTATAACAGACAACAGAAAATCATTAGTGATCTTTAACATACCAAGCTTCACACTCTCATGTGAAAGCTCACATACCAAACTCAAGTCTCGAAATTGCTCCAATAGTTCCCACTCTTTCACCATCAAAGCAGATATACACAAAGATTTCTGACTCAAAGCATCAGCTACCACATTAGCCTTACCAGAATGGTAATTCAAGCTAAAGTCATAGTCCTTCAGAAGTTCCAACCATCTCCGTTGCCTCATATTTAACTCTTTCTGATCAAACAAGTATTTTAAACTTTTATGATCACTAAAGACTTTGAATCTAGCACCATAGAGATAATGCCTCCAAATCTTTAATACAAAAACCATCGCAGCTAATTCCAAATCATGAGTAGGATAATTCTTCTCATGAACTCGTAACTGCCTCGAAGCATAAGCAACCACCTTACCGTCTTGCATCAAAACACCACCTAAACCAATCATAGACGCATCACAATACACCACGAATGATTCACTTGGATTCGGTAAGATCAAAATCGAAGCTGTAGTCAATCTCTTCTTCAGCTCGTTGAAACTTTCTTCACATTGAATATCCCAAATAAATGCCTTACCCTTACAAGTCAGTTGAGTCAACGGAAGTGCCAACTTGGAAAAACCTTCGATAAACCTCCGGTAATATCCAGCTAAACCCAGAAAACTTCGAATTTCAGTAACAGATCTAGGAGCCTCCCATTGTAGAACTGCCTCTACTTTGGATGGATCCACAGCAATACCATTACCTGAAATCACATGCCCCAGAAAACTCACTTCTGACAACCAGAACTCACACTTGGACAACTTAGCAAAAAGTCTCTTCTCCTTCAGAATCTGCAACACAATTCGCAAATGCTCCGCATGTTCTTCCTGAGACTTAGAATAAATCAAAATGTCATCAATAAAAACAACAACAAAATGATCTAAATGCTCATGGAATATACGATTCATATACTCCATAAACACACCCGGCGTATTAGAAACCCCGAACGGCATCACAGAAAACTCGCAATGTCCGTATCGTGTCCTAAAGGCCGTCTTTTGAATATCCTCCTCTTTAACCCGAATCTGATGGTATCCTGACCTCAAATCAATCTTACTAAACACACTTGCACCCACTAGTTGATCCATCAAGTCATCGATCCTTGGAAGTGGATACTTGTTCTTAATCGTCACTTTATTCAACTGCCGATAATCGATACACAAACACATACTGCCATCTTTCTTTTTGACCAACAAAACAGGAGCACCCCAAGGTGATACACTAGGCCTTACAAACCTTTTTTCCAACAACTCATTCAATTGTCTTTTCAACTCCACCAACTCAGATGCTGACATCCGATATGGTGCCATAGATACAGGTCTAGTACCAGGAACTAGGTCTATAGAAAACTCCACCTCTCTTTCTGGCGGCACATCTGAAAAATCATCCGGGAACACCTCCTGAAAATCACACACAACAGGAAAACTTCCAATTGCAACTTGACTCTCCACAGAAATGATGCAAACAATCCAAACAACTGAGCTTCCTCCGCCAAAAGTTTCTTCAACTCTTTGGTAGATAAGAAACCAGATTCCCTTTCTTCTTCAAGAGAAGGAAATCTCACCCGCTTAAGATAACAATCAAGATGAACACGATTGAACTCTAACCAGTTCATTCCCAGAATCACATCCAAACCCTTCAATGGCAAACATACCAAGTCCATCACAAAATCTCTACCAAAAATTGTCAAAGGACAACTCAAACAAACGAAAGAAGTAGTTACCAACCCCAAAGCTGGAGTATCGATAACCATCTCTCCACCCATCTTAGACAACACCAAATTCAAACGTTTCGCACAATCAATCGAAATAAATGAATGAGTCGCTCCAGTATCAATAATAGCAATTAAAAGATTACTATTAATAAAACAAGTACCTCTGATCAAACGATCTGCATTAGTAGGCTGAGCTCCCGCCAATGCAAATACTTTCCCTCTAGGTTGAGCTTGCTTCGGTTTCGTGCACCTCGTACTAACATGACCAACTTCCCCACAATTATAACATGTAACCCCATTCTTCCTCCTACAATCAGCAGCCACATGACCATTCAAGCCACAATTAGCACACTTATCCACATTATTCATATTCCTCTTACATTCCGATATACGATGACCTAAACCACCACAATTGTAACATTTCACAGCGGAATTCATTTCTCCACCACTAGGCTTCCTATCAAAAGTAAACTTCTGTTTCCCTTTATCAACAGGGGTAGCATAAGGCCTACCTCTGAACTGCCCATTTCCTTTCTTATCATTCAGATTCTTGTAATGAGTAGCACGCGCTTTGCTATCCTCATCAAAAATCCGACTCTTGTTCACCAACACTGAAAACTGTCTTATCTCCTGATAACTGATACCTTGCTTGATTTCTGGCCTCAAGCCATTCACAAATTTCAGACACTTAGACCTCTCCGAACCAGCCGTATTATAATTGGGACAAAACTTCACCAGTTCCTCAAACTTAGCAGCATAATCCGCAACAGAGGAATTATCCTGCTTCAGTTCAAGAAATTCAATTTCCTTTTTACCTCTCTCATCTTCCGGAAAATACTTTTCAAGAAAAGCATCTTTGAACACAGCCCATGTAACCACTATCTCATCCTCCTCAAACCTCTGAGAAGCATTTGCCCACCAGTCTTCAGCTTCCTTTTCCAACACATGAGTACCAAACTGCACCTTCTGATCCTCGGAACACCTAATGAAACGGAAGATCTTCTCAATCTTCTTCAGCCAAATCTGTGCTCCCTCAGGATCATGAGTACCCTTGAAGCTCGGTGGATTATTCTTCTGAAACTTATCCATACTACGCGACTCCTCGTCCGCCGCAGCATTGGGTAAATTCTGCATCGCTTGCGCCATAGCTTGCATGGCCGCAGTCATAGCAGCATCACGTCTTCCCGCCATAATCTGAACATTCCCAATGATAGCAAATTATGGTTAAACAACCACTCAACAGAGTGCAACAGTCCAACAATGACACAAAGACACGGTCGGACAGACCAAACAGACACTGGCTCTGATACCACTTAATGTAACACCCCTTCTATACCCCGTACAAAACGTAATAATAAAAAATAATCTTATAATAAAACATCAGAGCAAAGATTAAGTCATTTACATATAAACAGAGATGTCACATCAACGTGAACTAAAAACAACATGCTCATAAAGATATATAACACCTGGATAGTTTTTATAAACAAAGGAACTCCGTTCTAAAATATCAGCATTCAGTTACAGAATTAAAGCGGAACATCCATAACTGATGTCATATACATATTCATACAAGGCCACTATATACAAGCTAAAAGAAACATCTACACTCTAACCCCGACTACCCGTGTTACATATCAGAGCCGACGGAACGACAAAAAGACGAAGACACTAATCTTCGCAAAAGACCTCCAGCGTCTAATCTGCAATGCCATTACAGCATTAAACCACAGCAGAAGGGTCAGAAACCAGATTATAATATAATTGCATATCATTATATAACACTTAGCAAAATATGCACAATTATTCTCACCACACAAATACGATACTTGTAAACAACACAAGACATATTAAACCCATTTCACACATCAATCACATAAGCATATACATTAACACAATGCATAACAAATCCTTCTCAAAATTCAACACATAAACATTCATGTAATGAATTATGAAAATGCATAGAGACCGACACAACGACTCTACGCATGCGGTACCAATCCAACCTTGTAATTCATTAGTCCCCCAGGAACTCTTGGAATCATCGCTCGTTACATAGAGTAACTCCCCGTCGGGCCTACGATGTTCCCCGTCGCTATAAACCATTATTTCAGGGCGTACGACGTTTATGGATTGCTTTAGTCCACTATTTCAAGGCGCACAATCCGATTGCATAGTCCACTATTTCAGGGCGCACAATCATTTGTGATTAATCGCTTCTACCATTATTTCAGGGCGTAAGACGATGAAACTGATTCATTTATGAATCTTCCAATGCAAGAATGCATATCATGATACTTGACACATTAATGACTCATCCCAACATCAAATGCTCATGCATTAACAATAATCATGTATTTCAAGTACATATAAAGTAATGCACACAATTGCCCAAAATGGCCACAAACACCAATATACCAATCCACAACATCAAATTCCCATCAAAGAATCATCACACAAGCCACCTCATAACATATCATAACATGTCTTACAATATTGAAAAATAACTCAAAATTCCATTATTCGGTTTTCCAAAAAAGTCGGCTAAAAGTCGGCCAAAAATAATATTTTCTATCATCATCTAAAAGTACTCATCGACAGCTTCGATTCGGTATAAAGAACTCTTAAATACGATAAACGGTTAACAAGATATGAATATTTCGAAATAACGCAAAAACATAAACCGGACACCCGACACCACGAAACGGTTCGTAAAAACTGTACCGATTGGACCAAGTTCAGACCCCAAAACTATTTTTCCTAGGAAGAACATCTCGTTAGCTTTCCAACGCATCAAACTACGCCTCAAACCGAATCACAGATCAAAAGTTATGCAGAAAACAAAATTACACGAACAGCACTGTTCGCTGGGCGAATCTCCCTCGCGAGCATTCGCTAGCTGCTTCGCTAGGCGAACATCCCTCGCGAGCATTCGCTAGCTCCTTCGCTAGGCGAATGTTCCATCGAACCAACTGTTAGATAAAAACAGACACTAAGTTCGCTAGGCGGGCACTTGGCGAACCAAGTCAGAACCAAACAGAGCCAAAAACACCCAAAGTTCGCTAGGCGAACACTCTAGCGAACCTTCGCTCATGCCTTCGCTAGGCGAATACCCGTAGCGAACCTTCGCTACCCTTCGCTGAATGGTTCGCTAGGCGAACCCGCGAAAACCTCACTCGCTGCCACCTTCGCCCCAGGTTCGCTAGGCGAACCAAGGAAAACCCAGAATTTTTCTGCGCTGTTTGAAACCCCAAAAGTGATATTTCCCAACCAAAACATTTCCCAATCAACATATTTCAATCAGAACTTATTCTAATCATGTCAACAAGCAAACTACCACCTTTACATCGATTTCCAACCGTTAAACCATCGATTCTACTCATTTTATCGTTTTCGACCTAAAAGTAAAAAAACATGGAAAGCAAGAGAATCATCCAAACACATACATACATAATCATATACAAGCATAGTATAGTCGAGTTTCGCACCCTTACCCGATTTAATCGTGTTCTATAAAGTCGGGAGATTGATTTCTTCCTTCACAAGTTTTTCCTCTCTTTTCTTCTTTCTCTTCTCTTTTCCTCTTCTCTCTTTTTCTTCTCTTACTAACTTTTCTTTTTCTTCTTCTTCTTTTCTAAACTTATACTAACTATTTTCTTTTATATTTTCTTAACTTAAAAATTATAAACATTTCTAATAAATATCTAAACTAACTATTATTAACTAACACTATTAATTATGAAATATGTCAGATACCCTCTATTCCAATTTTCCCCGCAAACTCTCAAAAACGGTAAAAATACACAATGTGCAAAAATAACATATAATCACACCAATTAGCAATTAACATAAATATTGCTCAATTAAAAATAAAGACTCGACCAATTAACCCCAAAAAGCACGGGAAAAGGAAATATTAAAAACGGACCGTTACAGGGATGCCCTTTTTTGCCTGGACTCTCTTTTTACTGTCCAGCGGGTCTATTTATGCGAATTATTTTTTAACTGCGTCTGGGTTCACAGGTGACGGAAAATCTTCACCGTCCATTGTTGTAAGCATCAAGGCTCCACCCGAGAAAACCTTCTTAACAACATATGGACCTTCATAATTAGGAGTCCATTTGCCCCTGTGATCTGTATTCGGAGGAAGAATCCTTTTCAATACAAAGCCGCCCGTCTGGTAAGTCCGAGGACGCACCTTCTGGTCAAATGCCCGTTTCATTCTCCTCTGATACAATTGTCCATGACATACTGCAGCCAACCGTCTTTCTTCGATGAGACTCAACTCGTTGAATCTCGCTCGAATCCATTCAGCCTCGTCAAGTTTAACATCCATCATGACCCTTAAAGAAGGGATCTCAACTTCAACCGGTAGCACTGCTTCCATACCGTATACAAGAGAAAACGGGGTTGCCCCAGTAGATGTACGAACAGAAGTACGGTACCCATACAAAGCAAAAGGCAGCATTTCATGCCAATCTTTATACGTCACCATCATCTTTTGCACAATCTTCTTGATATTTTTGTTGGCTGCCTCGACGGCACCATTCATCTTCGGGTGATAAGGAAAAGAATTGTGATGTTCAATTTTGAAGCTCTGGCATAGCTCTTGCATCATCTTATTATTGAGATTAGAACCATTATCAGTAATGATCCTTTCGGGCACCCCGTATCGGCAAATAACCTCCTTCTTAATGAATCGGGCTACCACCTGACTGGTGACATTTGCAAAAGAGGCAGCTTCCACCCACTTGGTAAAGTAATCAACAGCCACCAGAATGAATTGATGCCCGTTGGAAGCAGTAGGCTCAATCTTCCCAATCATATCAATGCCCCACATAGCAAAGGGCCATGGAGAACTCATCACATTCAGGGGGTTTAGTGGTACATGCAACTTGTCAGCATAGATTTGGCATTTGTGACATTTTCGGGCATACTTGAAACAATCAGCCTCCATAGTTAACCAGTAATACTCGGCTCGCAATAACTTCTTCGCCATAGCATGCCCACCAGCATGGGTACCGAAAGATCCTTCATGCACTTCCTGCATTAACAGGTCTGCTTCGTGCCTATCCACGCATATGAGCAAGACCATGTCAAAGTTTCGCTTGTAAAGCACATCCTCGTTCAAGAAGAAGCTTCCTGCTAACCTCCTCAGAGTCTTCTTGTCATTGTTTGATGCCCCAGCCAGATACTCTTGACTCTTCAAGAAATGCTTGATATCAAAATACCAAGGTTTATCATCAGTCATCGTATCAGCGGCAAACATATGAGCGGGTCTGTCTAGCCTCATCACATCAATCTTTGGTATATGGTTCCACCAATTTACCTGAATCATGGAAGACAATGTTGCTAAAGCATCAGCCATTTGATTCTCATCACGAGGTATATAGTACAATTTTACTGTTGTAAAGAAAGTCAACAGTCTTCTCGCATAGTCTCTGTAAGGAATCAAGTTCTGCTGGTGGGTATGCCAACCTCCATTGATCTGGTTGATCACTAGAGCAGAGTCCCCAAATATCTCAACAGTCTTGATCCTTAAATCAATGGCTTCTTCAATACCCATGATACAAGCCTCATATTCTGCTTCATTGTTGGTGACATCAAAAGTCAACCTGGCAGTGAAAGGTATATGTGATCCTTTCGGAGTGATAAGGACTGCCCCAACACCACTTCCATTCATGTTAACGGCCCCATCGAACATCAGTTTCCATTTGTCATCAGGATCCGTCCCTTCGTCAACCGGAGGCTCTTCACAATCTTTAGCCTTGAGAAACATGATGTCTTCAACAGGAAAGTCAAACCTCATTGGCTGATAATCATCAATAGGCGACTCGGCAAGATAACCAGACAACACACTCCCTTTGATAGCTTTTTGGGAAGTGTATTGTATATCATATTCAGTCAAAACCATCTGCCACCGAGCGACCCTTCCATTAAGAGCTCGCTTCTCAAAAATGTACTTGACTGGATCCATTTTTGAAATCAGTAGGGTTGTATGAGTCAGCATGTATTGTCTCAATCGGTTAGCAGCCCATGCTAGTGCGCAGCATGTCTTCTCAAGCATCGAGTACCTGGACTCGCAATCGGTGAATTTTTTGCTCAGGTAGTATATAGCATGTTCTTTCCTACCTGTCTCGTCGTGTTGACCAAGAAAACAACCCATGGATCCATCACGTACAGAGAGATACATAATCAGTGGCCTCCCAGGAACTGGAGGCATGAGAATCGGAGGATTTTGCAAATATTCTTTTATTTTATCAAAGGCCTTTTGACAGTCATTGTTCCACAGGATTGATTGATCTTTTCTCAATAGTTTGAATATTGGCTCGCAAGTCATGGTAAGATGAGATATAAATCTTGCAATATAATTCAATCTTCCCAAAAATCCAAGAACTTGTTTTTCGGTTCTTGGTTCCGACATTTCTTGAATGGCTTTTACCTTTGCTGGATCCACCTCGATTCCTTTTTCACTGACAACGAAGCCCAGAAACTTACCAGATCTTACCCCGAAAATACACTTATTCGGGTTCAGCCTCAGTCTGAAATGTCTCAACCGTTCAAACAAATTTTTCAAATTTATCAAATGCTCTTCTTCCGTTTGTGATTTGGCAATCATATCATCCACATAAACTTCAATTTCTTTATGAATCATATCGTGGAAAAGCGTCACCATGGCACGCTGATATGTTGCCCCAACGTTCTTTAAACCAAACGGCATTACCTTATAGCAGAATGTACCCCAAGGGGTAATAAATGTAGTTTTCTCCATATCCTCCGGCACCATCTTGATCTGGTTATATCCGAAAAACCCATCCATGAAAGAAAACACAGAGAATTGGGCCTTATTATCTACCAACACATCAATGTGTGGTAATGGAAAATCATCTTTTGGACTCGCCCTGTTCAGATCTTGATAGTCCACACACATTCTGACTTTGCCATCCTTCTTCGGCACAGACACAATATTAGCGACCCATGGGGGATAACTAGTAACAGCTAGAAACCCAACATCCAACTACTTTTGCACCTCCTCTTTAATTTTAATGGCCGTTTCAGGTTTGGTTCTCCGAAGCTTCTGCTTGACAGGAAAACAACCCTCTTTCAGCGGCAATCTGTGCACAACAATGTCCGTATCCAACCCCGACATATCTTGATAAGACCAGGCGAAGATGTCAACATACTCTCGCAACATCTCAATCAGCTCTTTCTTTACATTCTCTGCCAGGCTTGCCCCTACTTTGACCTCTTTCTGTACCTCTTCAGTACCGATATTGACAACTTCTATAGATTCCTGATGAGGCTGAATGGCTCTTTCTTCATGTTTCAATAATCTAGCTAACTCTTCAGGAAGTTCACAGTCTTCCTCCTCCCCCTCTTCAGCTTGGTATATTGGATTATCGAAGTCATAATAAACCATAGCAGGGTCGTCATCAACAAGATCCAGAGAATATCATTCATGCTTTTAGAAATTGCTTTTTTGAAAGGAAAAGAAAGAAAAAAAAGCACGAAAACTGTGAAGAAAACATTGCCATTTTTATTTAAAAATAAAAAAATAAAATGAAAGACAGGGAACACAATTTTGATTACAAAACGTCCATTTATTAATGATAAAAATTTGTATGGGAACAAATAGGGCCCTACAATGAAGTCAATATGCCTTGGGCAGAGCATAGGACCTTTGCATGCTTAATGAAAAAAAACACAGAAAATTACTTATTTGGCAGAGTAACTTGGATAAGATCCTCCGAAAACCAATTGTTCAGCTTCACTCCTGGGGCACATGGGCGCACCCAAATGTCCAGGTCACAATCACTATCTTCACCGTCTTCAATTGCTGTACAAATCTGGCTTGGATGTATGACTCCTCCACTTGAGAAAATAGCTGGCCCTTGGTGCTCTTGACCCTTTAGCAGTGGAACTTGAGAAGGTTTATAACCAATTCCGCTCTTATCATCCTTGAAAGATAGCTCAATCACTTGTCCCCAACCTTCGATATGACCAGACTGCACCACTTCCAAAGCCTTCTTATACGAAGTCATAGAGGTTCCCACCCTTGCCTCACCAGACGGAGAATCTTTCACCAAATTCATAGTTTCAAATGCCTGACAGAGAGTTTCGTGGATTTCTCCGTCCATCTCCACGTACTTGAAGGATGATAGATGACTAACGAAAATATCTTCCTCTCCGCATACCGTAACAACCTGACCGTCAACTACAAATTTTATCTTCTGATGCAAGGTTGAAGAGACGGCCCCAGCAGCGTGGATCCATGGACGACCCAATAGACAACTATAGGTCGGTTGTATTAAAGACCTGGGGTCCGATCTGGACAGGTAGCTCTACTTCTCCAAACACTGATCTCTTTGAACCATTGTTGCTCCAGGGATTTTCATCCAAGTACAAACGCGAAAGTGGCACCGAAACAGAGTCGCCAGCAATGTGTATTTATCCCAAGAGATGGAAAGGAAACACTGCATAAACCCGGGGGGAAAGGATAGAGCATGGTCTTGCGACTAAGAGAACTGGGTTCGGGAGTCGGTTACGCGTGAGGAAGGTATTAACACCCCCACGCGTCCATCGTACCCGATGGGATCCACGCTTGCTGCTTCAATCAAAGGGTGTAAGGAAAGGATACTGGAAAAGGAAAGGAGAGAGAAAGAGAAACAAATGTAGGGAAAATAAAAGAAGCGCTCGAATGGGCCCTACCCCACTGCCTACGTATCTCATCGGGAACATGAGAATCAGAGCGACGTAGTTCCCCTCAACGAGGGTCGCTTTGTTTGTGTTTTTTAGTGGAAACGTCAGAGTGCTCGTTCCAGCAGTTTAGGTGTTGCAGCTCGCTGTAGGGAGGCTTACGCGTTACCTGTTTGCGGTAGAACGGACTTGACGAGTCCTTAAGGAAGGAGTGAAGAGATGAGAAAAGAATTATTTGTTTGTTTTTGTCTTTTAAGAAAGAAGTGTTTTGATTGTTTTGTGTTTTGTAACGCACATTGTATTTAAGTCCTTCATGTAAGATCGAATGCCTCGCATATCGACCCGAGATGGGACGTACGCTAAACATTCTAAGAAAGTGAGAGAAGACCCCTCACTATCTCATTCTTCCATGAAAGGCTAAAATACAATATTTGTTATGCCTTTATTAAGTGTTTTTTTATTTTTGTTTTGAGATAAGAAGAAGAGAGACTCAAATGGGCAAGAAAGGTAAAATCTAATGAGGGAGACTAAGACTCAACCCTAGAATTATCATACATGGAGATCCTAAGGTTAATATGGTTTAAGAAATCTAATCCTAAAAGAAAGGAGAAGAAGAAGATAGAAAGCAACTTACTTCCAAGATGGAAGTTAAGTTATTTCTAAGAGGGAAGAAAGAAGATTATGAAAGCAAAGCATCATTAAATGCTTAAACAACACAAATTGAATGATTAAAAGATGAAGGAAGAAATTAGAATGTGGATGCATATCCACACTCAGGTGACTTACCATTAGCCCCTGCAATAGTTAGTAGAATTATTTACAAATGAAGAAACAAGTTAAGATGAACAAGTAAGGCTTAAACAAGTCAAGAACCAAAGTAAAAGCACCTTAAAGGTTAAGGAAATCTTAAGGTCAGAATGCACATCATAAGAATGTTCTCTAACGCTATGAGATCAAACACAAATCAAATGCACACAAACAATGCCTTAAACCACAAAGAAATGCATTATGAAAGAAGTAGATGAAGAATGAGTGGATATGCAAAGTGATCATGCATTAATGCTTCATGAAAGATTAAAGTCAGAACCAATGTCATTTAGGAATGGTCTTACAATGCTTATGAATCATCATGTAGTTCATAGATGAAATGATGTAAGAAGAAGAGATGAGAAAGAGAAAAGAATGAGAAACAAGTTCACTAAGATGCACAAAGTTATATATCAAAGATGCATATCATGTAAAATGATTGAAGAATGTATATGGGCAGTCACATATCATTGGTGAAATGCAAATGAAAAGAATGAAATGGCATACCATATGCAAACATAATTCATGTTAAGCACAAGAGTAGATAAGATGTGAAAACATGTCAAAAAGGTAAATTAAAAATGCATAAACACAACCCAAATGCAAGTATAAACCAACATGACCTATAATTGAGTTAAGAAAGAACTATAATCTTCTAGATGAAACCTCTAATCTCACGTAAAGCAAACAAGAAAGGGTAGCACAAGTGCCTCATGAAAATTAAGCTAGAAGGAGGTATAAGAATATGCACAAAGATAGCTTCAAATGTAAAGCTCTAAAAAAATATCAAAAGCACAGATTAAAATCATGAAAATTGGCTCTAAATAACCTAAATCATAAGAAAATCAAGTATCAAAAGCTCATGGCAAAAATCAAAATGAACCATGCTCAAACAAATCAACAAAGTCATGTTGAAACACATCACAAGAAGGTGCAAAGATGAACATCAAAAGGCATGATATAATGACTTTAAAAATCAGAAAAAAAAAATTTAGGCACTTTAAGATGTTATATAATCAATACAAAAAGAATGAATAAAAAATATGATGTGAGATGAGAGAAAGAAATCATGCAAGTTTGAGTATCATGAAGAAATTCAATTAAAAAGAAATTAAAAGAAAATAATGCATTTATATGCAAAAATTCATGAAATCAGAATTAAAAAATGTAAAAAATTATTTAAATGTGTAAAGAACATACATGAATTTATTTAAGATTTTTAGAGATGATTTGGTATTTTTTAAAATAGTAAATCAAAACAAGATGGAAAAGAAAATGAAAAATAAAAAGAAATGGGAAGGGGGTGCAGCGTGAGTAATTCTCATGTTCAAAAATAAATTGGGCTCAGACAATGGGGGTGCAGATATCAAATATAAACCCAGTCCAACTTGCGTGCTTGTGTGTGATAGTGTGCATGATCAGTTAACATAGAGATGCAATCATGATCACACGATTAAGTCTATCAGCGATGATCATCAAGGTAATCACATCTAACCATCCACAACGCACGCACACCAAAGCAATCATGCACGCATATACACAAGAACACTCAGATTAAAATAACTTGCACACGTGATGCACATGGTTTCATTAATGCGTTGGCAGCGTTTAAAACATTGGATTAATCTCAATGCACGATCATTATACAAGTACACACATCAAGCCATTCAAAGCTAGGGTCCATAATATATAGCATGCACACACACACATTGAAGTCATTCAGATTCAAAATGATGCACGTGAGAGGGATGGTGAATTTTAATGCGCTGGCACTTCTATGAGCGTTGGATTAAAAGATCAGACGACTATGATTAAAACTGGCATAAACCCTAACATTAAACCTCACCGGCCGGAAAAGGACCTCCGGTCATCTTCTCCGGCCACTCTCCGCCACTGCACGTTTTACATTATTCCATAAATCAACAAAAAGCATGCCAAAATGTAGAGGAACTCACGTAGGTCAAGAATATAGGTTCAGTTTTCACATATCACACGCATACAATGAGAATCGAACGCAACAACCTTGCCCTAATTTTTTAACTATGCTCCTAAAGAGCCTATCAACTAGCCAGGATGCACACAGCTTCTAATAAGCTAAAAACCACATAAAAAACAAGCTAAAACATTATGGATTTATGCAATAAATTTGGAGGAATTGGAACCTGAAGTTTGCAGAAACTTGAAGCAAAAGAAAACCAGAAATCCTCTCTTAATCTTGAGCTTAATTTGTGCAAAATAAATGCAGCTGAGTCTTGAGATATTGAAAGCAGAGGAAGATTCAAAAATGTGATGAAGATACACTTGGAGAGTTGGTGTTGATTATGCTTATTCTTGCTCAGAAATCACATTGAAGATGATGATTGAAGAAGATGAGTGATGGAGGTGTTGAGTTCGTGAGAGATTAGAGAGAGAGAGAATAGAGAGAATTTGAGAGTGTTTGTGAAATGTGTGAGCAAAATGAAGTTGAAATGAAATTGTGAGTGTGATTTGAATATATAGGTGTGGTTAAGATTGAACTAGGGTGGTTAACTGAATTAGTCAAATGAGTTCAAGCATGGTTAAATGAGTTCACCCTAACTAACTGAGTCTAGTTAGTTAGGGGCGAGTGAATGAGCTTGGTTATGGTGTGGAAATGTTTATGATGTTATTGTGGAGCTGAGAGAAAAGTGTGGTGGTGATGGTACTGGTTGCAGCAACATGGTTGCTTGTAGTGCAAGCTTTTTTCACTTTTCTTCATTCATGTATGGTACAACATGTATGGCAAGTGTATGTAAGAAGAATGTTTGTCCAAATGAGGAAAACAAAGGTACATGAGTGCATAGAAATGTTTGTCGTATGACTGAACCAAAATCGTGTAAAAACAACCTCCTAAATTCCATCAATGCACCAATGAAAGTAGGGTTGTTTGCAGATGAAAATATCTCAGGTTAATGAATGAAAATGTGCAATTTTGGTGTCAAATGAAAGAGTAGACATAAGAGAACAAGATTGGTGTTGGAATTGAATTGAATGGAGGCTTGGAAGTTGATGAAAAATGGCTTGGAACATCAAGGTTTGAAACTGGTTGAAGAGAGTGGGAAGACAAGTCATGGCATGGCAATGTGACCTATGGATTTTCAGCATGAACACCTCATTTTGGGACCATCATAACTCCATCATAACTTGCTCAAATGGAAAAATGTCCAACATCAAAGTTGAAGAGGACATTGAGATAAACAACTTTTATGTTCAACATTTTTTCATTTGAAGCTTCCTTCAATGAGAATAATGGCTTGACATTTGGCACACCAAGTGTTTGTCAAAATTATGGCGCATGGGCCAGGATTTGCTTGGTCAAGACTTGGTTTGTGACCTAGTTTTGTCAAACTTAGATTGACCATATCTCCCTCAATTTTGATCCAATGGAGGAGTTATTTATATGGATTTGAAGCTTAGAACATGAAATTTAATTGGCTCAACTTGGGCCTGAGGTTTGGAGCTTTTATCTTGAAGAAAGAGAGCCTCAAAGTAGGGTGTAAAATGGTCCAAACTTGCCATTTTTGGAAACCCTAAAGTTTCTATTTTTGGCAGTTTTGTAATTTCTTGATTTTTCATGATTCCTCCATCATTTCTTGATCAAATCTTGTCCAATGAACATATATAACTTGAATTTCATGAATTTGACCTTAAAAAGTCAGGAGTTGAATTTTTTCACTGCACAGTTGACTTTTTCCCCAATATCTTGATTATCAAGCAACTGATCAATTGAACCTCTTCTAAAATGAATCAATGGCCAATCTTCCATCCTTAGACACTTAATATCATGTAGAAAACATTGAGATCAAGTTTGAATCAAAATTTCATCAGGAGACCACTCAAATTCAAAACCCTAATTTTGACTGTTTTTGATAGGAGGTGAGGAGCTGTCCAATCTTCTTGATGAATGCCCATCTTCCCATGCCTTGTGAGATCAAATGGGGTGATATATGATGTAAGAGACCCTTGAGACTTGTTGAGATATCTTAGCTCTTGTTCTCTTACTTTGTATGATCCACCTCTTTGAGAAATAACTGATCACATGCCCTTATTCAAGATGCAATGCTTAATGTTTAATGTTTTATTTTTCTATGCTTGAATGCAATGCAATGAAATGAAAGCTCATGCTAAATTATATGAAGAAATGAGAGAGAAAATTTTGGGGTATTACAGCTGCCCCTATTCAATCATTGTAGACCTGAATGGATGATAGCGATTGCTGTCAGACTTTCAAGGTATGGAGGGATTGAATACCGAAAATAACCAGAAAATTTGCACTCTGTGGAGAAGAAGAAAAGGGATATAAACCCAACCAAATGAACTCTGCTTGGATAAAACTCTGATGATGAAGAATAACACTGAAGGGATGTCTTTTAGCACAACGCCAGACGACTACTGGCCTGCCACGCCACTGGTGGATTTTAACAACGTCTTTTATACAACGTCAGACGACTACTGGCCTGCCACACTACGGGTGGAATTTAGCAATGTGTTTTGTACAACGCCAGACGACTACTGGCCTGTGTAGCGAGCGATTTTGGACGCGGTTCTTAAGCGCTGGTCGCTCTCTGCGGTTGAGCTTAAAACTACAGGTCGATTCATTTTTTATCCTATTGTGAGCTGAATAAGGAAGGGAAATAGATGTCTCCAATTAACCCTGCTTTGCATACTGAGTTTAAACAGCGGTCTGTTAGGTTACGGATGCTATCAATGTGGGGGGCCTTTGTACTGGTTATTCGTATTTCGCCAATACGGTTCTTTCTTTCTTTTTTCTAGGCAAAGGGTTTCTGGCGGGGAGTAATGATTAGGATGTTAGGACTGATGCTTTTGAATTACTGCTTTTAATTGACGGAGATATGGGATTTGGGTTTTTTGTTGATTGCGCTCGCTAAGATCTTTTCTTTCGATCTTATGCCTACGTATTCCCGTTTACCGAAACAGGGAAATCAGAGCGTTCGTAGTTCCTCCTATTCTATGGGAGGAAATTGGTTTTTGGTGTCTTGTTCAAAGCCCAAGACGTGAAGCGAAAGGTGATTTGTATCTTGTTCAAAGCCCAAGATGTGAAGCTAAAAGGTCTATTTTTGTCTTGTTCAAAGCCCAAGACGTGAAGCTAAAAGACCTTGACTTTAGAGAGAATTTGTCATCTCTAAAGAGGGGAGAAGGAGAATTACTTTAACTGGGATACGCAGATCCGAGCAATGCCATAATTTCCGGAGAAAGGGTTTTAACCTGAAGGAGAAGACTTTAACTCAGTGTAGAGCAATGCCATCTTTCCTTAGGAATTTCTCATACTAAAAGAGGGACAGTGGCATGGATATAGATGATCCAGAGGCTTGCCGCTTACAGCGATTAGATGAAGGGAAAGGAGTTGTTGATGTTTGTGTACTGTGAACGAGGCACAGCTTTGATGCTAAAAGGTTGATTGGATCAACCAGTGGTTTTCTTATACAAAGCCTAAGAGGAGGCTAATTTCCGCTAGGAAAATCATTATACAAAGCCTAAGAGGAGGCTATTTTGTGTCTCGTACAAAGCCCGAGAGAGAGGCTAAAAGTTTTTGACCCAGTGGGGCATATCGTTATACAAAGCCTAAGAGGAGGCTAAAAGAGTTCGACTCTTGCTTAAGGAATTTGTATCTCATACGAGGCCCGAGATGGAGGCAAAAAGGGGTGATTGACTCAACGAGGGAATCTTTTGTGTCTCATACAAAGCCTGAGAGAGAGGCTAAAAGGTTGTTTTGACTCCACTGGGGAGAATTTTGGTATCTCGTACGAAGCCCGAGATAGAGGCTATTGTAACTATTTCAGTTGAGTGACAGATCCAATATACTGATTTAAAAGAGAAAATCAGTTCTTATATGAGTAACAGTGTACACAGGGATTTGATTTGAGGATCAGGAATATTTCCTTTTCTTTGAGGAAATGGGAAATCCAAAGGGTATTGAGACTATCCGAGTCTGCGGGTTTCCTTCCTATTTAACGAATGGTGCTTGAGAATGTCTTTGAGACTCAAGGAAGTTAGACTGTCCAAGTCTAGAGTTTTATCTTTTGTACTATGCTTCGAGAAACAGTAGTAGACTCTATGAAAGGACTGTTCTACGAGGATGACTAAGTTCTGTTCCTATACCTCTAGGAGGTCGTCGGGACAATTTGTACGAAGCCCAAGAGGAGGCTGGAATCTTTTAAGAAGCCGACGGGTCCTTGTACGAAGCCCAAGAGGAGGCTATCATTCCCGGAGGAAGAGATCATTATACGAAGCCTAAGAGGAGGATGTGAATATTTCTAAGAAGCCGTAGGGTCCTTGAATAATGCCCAAGAGGAGGCCGGGTTGCTTATAGGAAGCCTGTGGGTCCTTGAATAATGCCTAAGAGGAGGCCGATGCTTTTAAGAAGCCCGTGGGTCCTAAACCAAAGAAAAGTTCAAGAAAACTCCTTTTAAAGATAAAACCACTGGTAAACATGCGACGTTTACTATCCAGCAACTTTTATCTTTTCAAGAGAGTTTGAACAGTTTGGAGGTTTGAAGAAATTCAAGAGAAGTTTCACCGAGAATAATTCATCTCTGGGGAATAGAATTTCTTAACGATTCCTAAGGAGGACAGCCGAAGAGAAGACTGTATCTGGTGCTCCTATTGGGGATCTAGGCGTCTATTTCTACAAATAAATGAAACGGAGTCACTTAGTTCTAGACGTAATTGCCGGGGAAACTCTAAATATCTATACTATTATTACACAGTAGATATGAGTTTATGAAAGGAGACTTACAGTGAGCAGCCCCACAATACAGTTTATAATATGAAAGCAGTAAATAAAAGCGATAACCACTTACTCGGTTGTAGTGCTTCCATGCTGTTTGGTTAGTTGTTCAACAAAGAAAGATTGAAAACAACAGTATATTCAAAATCAAAGGAGAAAGTGCTTTGAAAAAGAAAGATTTGGGGCTTACAGCTCAAGGAGAGGCCCAAGGTTTTATCAGTGAGCGCACTGTTTGAATTTGTACAGAGGGACTTATACAAGTTACTGGGGCCCAAAAAGGTTTTCTGTACAAAGGGATGGGTCTTACACTCTCTCAAGAGGCCCAAAAAGGTTTAAAGAAAAGAGAGGGGCTTATAACACGAGGGTAGGCCCAAATGATTTTTCGTTTAAAAATGGCGATCGCGCCGAGGTTTTCTTTTAACGCAGAGGGACTTATACAATAAGTGAGGCCCAAAATGTTTTGGTTAAAAGGGGGTTGGGTCTTACACTCTAATAGAGGCCCAAAAGTTTTGAATGGGTCTTATAGCTCAAGGAGAGGCCCAGATGATTTTTGAAAAGGCGACGATCGCGCCGTTTGTTTTTTTACGGTATCGGGACTTATACAATAAGTGAGGCCCAAAAATGATTTGGTCGAAAGAAGGATTGGGTCTTACACTCTAATAGAGGCCCAAAGTGTTTTGAAAATGATTTATGAGGGTTGAATTAATCCAAAACCCTAATTTGTTTCCAAAAATGTATTTAATTGAATAAAAATTCAATTAAAATGATCAAAAATTGTTTAACACATGGAAAACAAATTGTGATCTTGGATTAATGCTTCAAAAATTAAGTATTGACCTACAAAATAATTAGAAAGCATTAAAAGTTGCAAAATCAATGTAGAAAAACTATTTAAAATGCCAAAAACAATCAAAATATTAATTCTTTACAAAAATATCAATTATATGAAATAAATAATATTTTTGGGATTTTTTGATAAAATAAAATATTTTAACTTTTTTGTGAATTATTAAAAAAAGAATCAACTCAAAATCATTAAAACTCAGAGAGAAATTAATTTTTGAATCAATTAAACAAAATCACAAAATTCAAATATTCAAATTTATGAAAATGGCGCCAAGAACAACACCAAGAACACGCGCGTTTTTCAGTTTGCCCAGATTTGCATTTTCCATTCAATCTCACTGAATACGTAATTATAACATGCAATCCACATATCATTATGCTCGTCTCAACATCACGATCATGTCTATGTACTTTAATTTCATTTAAATTAAACATACAACAAGAAATCACGAAGAGACCTCAAGAACCCTAATTTCTGCATGAAGGCTAGGATTTTTGATACACGATTCAAACAATGCAATTAATTGAGGGAAAACATTCCATGCATGATTATGAACATATGGCCAAATTATTGTGCGAGGAAATATGCATAGATTGAGAGATGACCAAGTTTAGGCTTACCTCCAAGTCGTGACAGCAAGAGCAAATCAAATTCTGGGTTGGAGGTGTTACACATGAGTGGTGATGATCTGGATAGCTTCCCTACACCATATGGAGTGTGTTTGAACACTTGGATTGAATTGAAATGGACTGGATCAGTTTATGGCATCTCAGCTGCAACTTCACTTCAAACTTGTATGGATGGCAAGTGATTTTGTGAAATTGATGTTTCAGAAGTTATGTGAGTGTTTGATCAGCTCATATGTGATGTATGTGAGGTGTGTGAGTGATTGGTTTGTGCAGAATTGCTCTCAAACTCAAAACCCGATAGTTACCTTGCTAAGAAAGGTATTTTTGCCAAGAGAAAGAGATTTTGAGGAAAGCATCTGTTAGATGGCTTTGGTGTACTCAAACTGACCACAATTGAGCTCTATTTATAGTAGAGCAAGTTTGTTTTGCAAGGAATAGTGCATGGCAGCTGGTAAGTAGGTTTCCTCAATGTTGGCCAATGGAAATGAAAGTCTCCTCTAGCCATTGACTAGAGGTTAGGGCACAGAGCTTTGGTCCCCTTGGTCTTGGATAAGTCTTGACTGATTTCAGATGAGAATGGCTCAGTCCATGCCACCTTGATGGTTCCATTGAATGCCTCATTCCAAATTTGAAGTCTTGTCCCTATTTTGGCAACTCTAGGTTCAACATGCTATTCCTTGTTCCTTGGACCTTGGAGGCTTGGCTCAGTGATTGTCCCCTTTGGATTCAATCCTCTGAGGTGTCCAAGTGGATTGGAGCAATTGCAATTGGCTGATTTTGTTAAATCGAGCCAAAATGCAAATTCTGCCTTGCCTTGACAGATTTCAGCAAGGCAACTTGCCAATGTTGTATCTCATGATGTAGGTTGAATTTGGCAATGTTCTTGGCCATTTTGGAAAGCCCTAACATGATACAACAACTGTTTAAACAAGTTTGGTTTTGATCTCTTTTGATTCCAAGTGAAAATTCCCCTACATTTGGCAAAAAGTGAAGGCAAATCTGACTTAGTGAAAATTTCACTAAGTGTTGGAAAAAGTGACTTTTTCACTTTTCAGCCACTTTGATCACTCCATAACTCAAAATCCTTAATGAATTGGAATGACTTGTAGTTTAAGTTTTTGTAGGTGATAGTGAGGGCTACAAATCCATCTTTGGATGAGAAAAAATGGCCTTGTGGTTTAGGAGTTATGGTCCTCCAAAGTTGGTACCTTTGCCACTTTATTTTTAACTTAGAAAAATTTCTAAGTTTTATGGTTACCCCTTTTACAAGTTATCTCACTTTTCTTGATTTTTATTGATGAATGATGATTCAAATCATACATTAACATCATTTTAGGGTTAAAATACATTTTGGTGAAAAATCTCAAAAAGTCAAAGTTGACTTTTGTGCACAGTTGACTTTTTATCAGATGAATTCCAAACTGTGCAATTCTTCAGGAAATCATGTCCTTGACCTAAATCAAACTTGATGGACATGTTCCATGGGTGTCATAGGGCATATTCAATCATGTATTAGGGTTTGGGAGCATGTCCTGGTCAAAAGTCAAAGTTACAGTTGACTTTTCCCTTAAAACCCTAATTGTGGTGCAGATGAAAATGAGACTTGTTGCTCAAGCTTCTTGGATCAATCCATTGTTCCAAATGGATCAATATGGTGTATTAGAGACCCTCAAATCATCTCTTGAGGTCTTGGCTCATGGTTTGTCCCAAAAGTCAACTTAGGGGTGAATTAGGTCAAGAAACCCTAATTCCTGATTTTTGATGAATGCATCCCCTGAGGCAAAATTGACTTGATGCATGGGTTCATGAGGTTCCATGAAGTATATTAGGTCATGTTTTGGATCATTGCCTTGTGCCCAGATGAAAATTTCCATCTGGAGGCCCTGGTCGCCAAAACCCTAATTTGGTGACACTGTCGATCTTGAGACTTGATCCACCTAGAAGGGAGCAGCCTTGTGCTTAATCCTTGAAGTGGGAGTCCTTTTTGATCCATTTTGGATGTTTGAGAGATTAGACAAGTTGAAGATCATGTCATTTCTTGATTGATCCTTTGTCTAAGCACTCAGAGAGGGCTTGAAACCCTAATTTTGATTGTAGTGGATGCTCACCCATCTTTGGGGAGACTGATGAAGCATGATGGTTCATCCATATTGTGATGATGATTTTCACAACGATGGGAAATATTAGTGGTCAAAATTTGGGGTATTACAACCTGCCACACTATGGGTGGACTTTAGCAATGTCTTTTGTACAATGCCAGACGACTACTGGCCTACCACACTACGGGTGGACTTTAGCAATGTCTTTTTAAATGGAGTCAGACGACTACTGACTTGCCACACGGCGGGTGGACTTTCTCCAATCTACGGTTGGACTTGAAACTGTCTTTTTAAATGGAGTCAGACGACTACTAACTTGCCACACTGCGGGTGGACTTTCGCCAATCTACGGTTAGACTTGAAACTGTCTTTTTAAATGGAGTCAGACGACTACTGACTTGCCACACTGCGGGTGGACTTTCGCCAATCTACGGTTGGACTTGCAGCTGATTTGCCACCCTTGGATGGACTTTTGCCTATCTACGGTTGGACTTTGCCTTGCTTTTCCACCCTTGGATGGACTTTTGCCAATCTATGGTTGGACTTGTAGCTGATTTAACACCATTGGACGGACTTTTACCAATCTACGGTTGGACTTTGCTGATTTGCCACCCTTGGATGGACTTTTGCCAATCTACGGTCGGACTTTCTGATTCAAATACTGGATAACACTCTGCATGCATGTCAGACATCCCTGCTGACTCCGCTGAGGAACAATGATCAATGATTTGCCATTAGAGACTCCTGCAAGGATGGTATCTCTATTGGAGAATGAATGAACAATCTGTTTGCTTCGAATTGTCACGCTTGCCAAAAATAAATTGGACTTTGAGATGTAGGAGAGTGATGACTCTGCCAGGAATTACTTCATCTGACTAGGGACGAATTCTGGTCATAGCAACTCCGCTGGGGATGAAAACTTTCTGACTTGGCTGGGGGAATAATGTACTAACACTCTGCCAAAGAAGACAAGTCATGATAACTTTGCTTGGGGATCTATCAAACCCGAGGAGAATATGCTAACACTCTGCTGAGAAAGAGATTCGGTTGACCTGCTAAACTTCTGCAGGGAAGAAAAACAACTCAGCAGGGGAGCACTGTTGACAAGATTCAATGCTGGACTCTGTGTGGAATACAACTACCAGAGACACAATCTTGCTGGGGACCAGAACTATTCCGTTGGGGATACGCAAATCCTGGTTAGAAGACATTCTGTTGCAACATGCTGAGAAAGAGTCCCTAAAGATCTGCTGGGAAACACCAAGCAAATGTACGGTAATCTGTTGAGGAACAAAACTGTCAAGCTTAGGATAAGTGCCACAATGTCCCATGCTAGGAAAACTTTCTGCTTGACGACTCCACTGGGGATAATGAGTTGACAACAAACTCTGCAGGGGAGAATTGCTTCAAAGCGTCTCTCGCTGGGGAACGTCCCTTAAGAGAATTTTACAGAAGACCACACATCTTCAAACTCTTAGACAAATGCTGAGAGTTGAGCTAGACACTCTACTGGAGATAATAGATCTGGAACACATCTCGCTGGGGAATTTCATGATGCCCCATGCTTGGGAGGGTCACAAACTCGCTTTTGCCCCAAGCTACAACGCTGATCTGAAGAAATCGTCCCAAGAGGATTTTACAGAAGACTTGGCATCTTCAAACTCATGGACACTCGTTGAGTCTTGAACATTAACATCGAGGCAGCCCTACTGGGGAATTTACAATCGTTATCGACATAGAAAAGCTTGTAGCTGTTGGAAGTACTGAATAGGAGAATTGACTTAATAAGATACAACAATACCCAGTTGAGATTAACTTGTCGATACCGAATCGCCGCAAGCGATCGTCGGCCGAAGAAGGACTCAATCAGTAAACGTTGTGACAAAAGGTGACATGTGAACCTTTTCCTGAACCTGCCTGCCCCAGTCTTCTGCATGGGGATAAGTGATTACTCGTCTAGAAGACATGATCCCTACTTAGAGGGCTTGCACCTGTTACCTGCAACAAAAGAATATACACACCTGCCCCCAGGATATTGTGTGGTTTGAATCCACCATCCAGGATTACTCAACATTCAAAGTGATTTTAAATGTTCTTCTGCGCATGTTATTTGTAAGGCCACAGTGTTTTCAAATGCAATGTTTTATCAAAAATTCGGGCGTTTTTGCAAACAAAGCAGTAAAAACAAAATAAGAAGCTTTTGACTAAAATTCAATTTATTGATTGAAATGCCCAGAATAGGCAAGTACAACTGGGAAGCAAACCCTGGAAAGCGGAGATTGCTGTAAATTGAGAAAAGAAACTATCCTAATGGCAATGTGAAAACGGCACTCCACTGAGTTTCAATTCTGCTATGGCCAGTATGTCTTCAAGGCTCCCCGGCCTTGCCTTCTGAGGAGTGATTAGGATGATTCCTACCCTTTGGAAAGTCAGTTGCCGAAACGGTGATGGAATACAGATAACTCAGACCGTAATCATTCGTTTAAATCCCTCTTTTGCATGGACCGCCCTTTCGGGTTTTCAATCCATCGGGATACCCTTTTTTGCCTGAATTGTCCTTGCGGATTTTCAATTCACCGGGTGTACCATTTTTTTTATTTTATATCCCTAATTTTTTCCCGAACCTTTTTATTCTGTTTTTGTGGCTCGCCGGGATGCCCTTTTTTGCCTGGACTTTTCTTTTTTTTGTCCAGCGGGTCTATTTATGCGAAGTATTTTTTGACTACGTCTGAGTTGACAGGGGATGAAAAGTCTTCACCGTCCATGGTTATAAGTAATAAGGCTCCGCCCGAGAAGACCTTCTTAACCACGAACGGACCTTCATAGTTGGGAGTCCATTTGCCCCTGTGATCTGTACTAGGAGGAAGGATCCTTTTGAGTACCACATCTCCCACTTTGTAAACCCGAGGACGCACCTTTTGGTCGAATGCCTGCTTCATCCTCCGCTGGTGTAATTGTCCATGACACACAGCTGCCAGTCGTTTCTCTTCAATAAGGCTCAACTGATTAAATCTGGCACGAATCCATTCAGATTCGTCTAACTTAACATCCATCATGACTCTGAGGGATGGAATCTCAACTTTAACCGGTAGTACTGCCTCCATACCGTATACAAGTGAGAATGGTGTTGCCCCAGTGGACGTGCGTACTGACGTTTGGTACCCATGCAAAGCAAATGGTAACATCTCATGCCAATCTTTATATGTGACAACCATCTTCTGCACAATCTTCTTAATATTCTTGTTGGCCGCCTCCACAACGCCATTCATCTTCGAGCGATACGGAGAAGAATTGTGATGTTCAATTTTGAAGTCCCGACACAGCTCAACCATCATTTTGTTATTCAGATTAGAACCATTATCAGTAATGATTCTCTCGGGCACTCCGTAGCGACAAATGATATCCCGTTTCAGGAAACGAGCTACCACCTGCTTAGTGACGTTGGCATAAGATGCTGCTTCAACCCATTTTGTGAAATAATCAATGGCGACCAAGATGAAACAATGGCCGTTTGAAGCAGTAGGCTCAATCTTTCCGATCATGTCAATGCCCCACATGGCAAAGGGCCAAGGAGAGGACATGACACACAATGGATTCGGAGACACATGTACTTTGTCTGCATAAATCTGGAATTTGTGACACTTGCGAGCGTACTTGCAACAATCTGCCTCCATCGTCAACTAATAATACCCCGACCTCAATAGTTTCTTAGCCATTGTGTGTCCTCCGACATGGGTACCGAAAAAGCCTTCATGTACTTCCTGCATTAACAAGTCTGCTTCGTGTCTATCCACGCATCTAAGCAGAACCATGTCAAAATTCCGTTTGTACAACACATCATCTTGATTCAAGAAGAATCTACCAGACAACCTTCTCAACGTTTTCTTATCTTTAGTAGATGTCCCAGGCGGGTACTCTTGACTTTTCAAGAAACACTTGATGTCATGAAACCATGGCTTGTCATCAGACGCTGCATCAACAGCAAACACGAATGCAGGTCTGTCAAGACGAGACACTTCAATCTTAGGTACATGGTTCCACCTTTGCACTTTGATCATGGAAGACAATGTGGCCAAGGCATCAGCAAACTTATTCTCATCTTGAGGAATATGGTACAACTTTACTGTTGTGAAAAATGTCAACAATCTCCTTGTATAATCTCTATATGGCACCAGATTCGCTTGGTGCGTGTTCTAACTCCCTTTCACTTGATTAATTACCAAAGTTGAATCACCGAAGATATCAAGGGTCTTAATTCGCAAATTAATCGCCTCCTCAATCCCCATTATACAAGCTTCATATTCTGCTTCATTGTTGGTGCATCCGAAAGTTATTCGGGCAGTGAAAGGCATATGAACACCTTCCGGCGTGATAAGAACTGCTCCAACTCCGCATCCATTCATATTGACGTCCCCATCAAACATCAAGCTCCATTTGGATTCAGGGTCTGGCCCCTCCTCCGGGAATGGTTCCTCGCAATCTTTAGCTTTGAGAAACATGATGTCCTCATCAGGGAAATCAAACTTCATGGGTTGGTAATCATCAATCGGTTGTTGCACAAGATAGTCTGACAAGATACTTCCTTTGATGGCCTTTTGAGAAGTATACTGGATATCATATTCTGTCAAAACCATTTGCCACCGTGCAACTCTGCCTGTTAGTGCTAGTTTCTCGAAAATGTATTTGATAGGATCCATTTTTGAAATGAACAAAATTGTGTGCCTGATCATATACTGCCTCAATCGCTTAGCAGCCCATGCAAGTGCACAGCATGTCTTCTCAAGCATTGAGTATCGGGACTCGCAGTCATTGAACTTTTCTCTCAGGTAGTAGAGAGCATGCTCCTTCCTACCTGTCTCGTCATGTTGACCGAGAACACAACCCATAGAACCTTCAAGCACTGTCAAATACATTAGTAAAGGTCTTCCTGCAACTGGAGGCATGAGAATTGGAGGTTCCTGCAAGTATTCTTTTATTTTATCGAACGCCAATTGGCAATCGTCGTTCCACCTGACCATTTGATCTTTTCTTAGCAGTTCGAATATTGGTTCGCATATGGCTGTTAGGTGAGATATGAACCTTGCAATGTAGTTCAATCTACCCAGAAAACCACGAACCTCTTTTTCTGTTCTCGGTTCAGGCATGTCTTGTATTGCTTTCACTTTGGCAGGATCAACCTCAATCCCTTTTTCACTCACAATGAAACCCAGCAGCTTTCCAGAACGCACCCCGAAAGTGCACTTGTTCGGATTCAACATTAAACAAAACTTTCTCTACCTTTCAAACAACTTTTTCAAGTTAATCAGATGTTCTTCCTCCGTTCGCGACTTGGCAATCATGTCATCCACATAACATTCAATCTCTTTGTGAATCAAGTTGTGGAATAATGTTACCATTGCCCGCTGATACGTTGCCCCTGCGTTTTTCAACCCAAAAGGCATCACCTTATAATAGTATGTACCCCATGGGGTAATGAACGTGGTCTTCTCCATATCCTCAGGTGCCATCTTGATCTGGTTGTACCCGGAGAAACCGTCCATAAACGAGAACACTGAAAACTGAGTTGTATTGTCAACCAGCACATCGATGTGAGGTAGTGGAAAATCATCTTTCGGACTAGCTTTGTTAAGATCTCGATAATCCACACACATTCTAACCTTTCCGTCTTTCTTTGGTACCGGCACGATGTTGGCAACCTAAGGAGGATAATTGGTCACAGCAAGAAATCCTGCATCCCACCGCTTCTGAACTTCTTCTTTGATCTTTATGGCCATATCGGGATGAGTCCGACGAAGTTTCTACTTGACTGGCGGGCATTCTTCTCTTAATGGAAGCCTGTGCACAACAATATCAGTATCCAACCCTGGCATGTCTTGATACGACCAGGCGAAGATATCAACATATTCACACAACATTTCAGTCAAAGCTTTCTTCACATCTGCTTGCAGGCTGGCGCCAATCTTGATCTCTTTCCTAGCAACCCCAGTACCAATATTGATGATCTCTATAGTCTCTTGATGAGGCTGGATGACCCTTTCCTCTTGTTTTAATAATCTGGCCAGTTCCTTAGGGAGTTCACAGCCCTTCTCATCCCCTTCTTCGACTTGATAAATCGGTTTGTCAAAGTCATACATAGCCATAGCAGAACCGTTATCAATGGAGTCTGGAGGATCAAGTCTGCACGAACGGGTTCATGCTTTATTTTAGAATTTATTTTAAAACAAAAAGAAATGAAACATTGTCATTTTATTATTTTTGTGCAAAAATAAAAATGAAAGACAGAGAACAAAATTTGAGTGCAAAACGTCCTTTATTGATGATTAAAAATGCAAATGAAAACAAGGTGGCCCTACAAATGAATCTATACACCTTGGGCAGAGCGCAAGATTTTAACATGCATTATGGTTAGAAAAACAAATAAAATTACTCCATTTGAAGAGTAACTTGAATGAATTCTTCAACGGACCAATTCTGCAACTGTTGTCCCGGAGCACGTGGGCGTACCCAATTGTCCAAGTCACAGTCACTGTCAATGCCATCCTCTGTAGCCGCACAAGATTGATCTGTATATATGATTCCCCCACAGCTGAAAGTGATGGGTCCACTGTTCTCTGCAACTGAAGTCATAGAGGGTTGATAACCAATACTAAACTTTTCCTCCTTCATTGGTGTCTCTATCAGCTTGCCTTAGCCTTGGGCATTACCTGCTCTAACAACCTCGACAGCTTGCTTATAAGACGAAGTGGATGTGCCGGCTCTATCTGGTGTAAGGGAAGATTCAGACACTTTATCAATATTCACCGCTTCAAACGACTGGCAAAGCATTTCGTGGATCTCCCCATCCATCTCAACATACTTGAACGTGGACAAATGACTAACAAAAATGTCCTCTTCACCACACACTGTCACTACTTGTCCCTCGAACTCGTATTTCAGCTTCTGGTGTAATGTGGATGTAACAACCCCAGCCGCATGAATCCATGGGCGACCTAATAAGCAGCTATAAGCAGGCTGTATATCCATCACGTGGAATGTAGATTTGAACACTTGTGGTCCAATTTGCACCGGTAATTCCACTTCACCAAACACAGATCTTTTCGTCCCATCGAATGCTCTGACAACCAAATCACTTGGCCTTAAAATCAAACCATCAACCTCTAGCTTCATCAGCGCCTTCTTAGGCAAGACATTGAGCGAGGAACCAGTGTCTACCAACATGTGCGACAACACTGCACCCCTACACTCCATTGTAATGTGCAAAGCTTTGTTGTGGTTTCTTCCTTCAGAAGTCAAATCTCTGCTTATGAAACCCAATCCGTGGCTGACATTGACATTAGAAATCACACCCTCAAGCTGATTGACGGTAATTTCCTGTGGAACATAGGCTCTCTTCAACACTTTCAGCAAAGCTTCTCGGTGCGCATCAGAACACATCAACAATGACAAAATTGAGATTTTCGAGGGCGTTTGGTTCAATTGATCGACAATTTTATAATCACTTTTCTTTATTATCCTCATAAACTCTTCTACCTCGTTGTCAAAGGTAATTTTGGTCTCTGTTTCAGGCACATGCACACTCTCAGCCACCTGTTTTCCTTTAGCTTTTGCCGCAACCTCAACTTCTTTATCACTGCGCAAAGTTTGGGGAGCAAACAACCTTCCACTCCTGGTAAAGCCACCTACACCACCCACGTTATCAATATTTAATTGGCTGATGTCCTGACTTCCTGCTTTTTCCCTTCATAGTACACGTCTGCCCCATAGTGCCATGGGATTGCTTTCGTAGATGTAAATGGAACTGGTCCTAGCACCGTGATGGTGACAGGACTGGATCTTTCTGGCACAACACTTGCTACAGGAGCTGTACTTGCAGGCACCTAAATTTCAGCGGGAGTATAATAAATTGTCACAGTTGACACCTCATCAACATCTTTCACAACCCGGTCAAACTGTAGACGGCCTTCATTAATCAGACTCTGCAAACCGATTCTCAACTGATCACAGCCATTCTCTTGGCCCATACATTCAGAACAATCTTGGTCACAACCCGGGAACACCTGTCCCTTCAACAAACGATCCTTCACCACTAGCAATGAAGTTTTCACCTGACTGATATCTGCCACCAAGTTCAATCTCTTTCCATCCTCAATAGCGTGCACATCTGCCACGCCATGATTAGCCATGGGGTTCTGGATAACATTTGGAGGCAGCGAGAAATTGATTGCTTTAGCATCGATCAAGTCTTGCACTTTATTCTGAAATGCCCAACACTCTTCAGTGGTATGCCCCTGAGCACCTGAGTGGAAATCACAACGAGCGTTAACATCAAAATTAGGTGGCAGGTTGCCAACAGCAGGAGGTCTCATAGTACGAAGCTCAACCAACTTCAATTGGAGCAACTGAGGTAACAATGCTGAATAGGTCATAGGGAGAGGGTCAATCTTACGGTCCCTCTACCTAGACCTTTGCTGGAAAGGAGGTTACTGTTGTTGTTGCTGAGCTTGCTGTTGTGGCTATTGTTGCTGAACAGATGGCGTTGGGATCGTCACTGCACCTACTTGGTGATAAGCCTGAGAACGTCCTCTTCCCCGTCCTCTATGCACAACATTTGTATCACCTTCTCTTCTTTTCTGACCATTAGCAAAGGGTTTCTTAGTTCCAGAAGAGCCAGGCCCACTTACATCTTGTATCTTCCCGAGTTTCAACAGACTCTCGATCCTTTCTCCAGCAATCACAATATCAGAAAATCCGGTTGATGGACAAGCAGCCAATCTTTCAAGAAATGCCCCTTGCAAGGTGCCCATGAACATATCCGCCATTTCTCTATCTAGCAAAGGGGGTTGAACCTGAGTAGCCATTTCTCTCCACCTTTGAGCGTATTCTTTGAAACTTTCCTTAGCATTCTGTGACAACCCTTGCAGTTGAGTGTGGTTGGGAGCCATGTCGATATTGTACTGGTATTGCTTTAGGAACGCTTCTGCCAGGTCCTTCCAGCTTCTCACAGCAGCTCTATTCAATTTCATGTACCACGTCAATGAAGCTCCGGCCAAACTGTCTTGAAAGTAATGCATCCATAACTTCTCATCATCAGTGTGGGCTGAGATCCTCCCGAAATAAGCCTGAATGTGTGTCTGGGGACACGTATTGCCATGATATTTATCAAAAGTGGGCGGCTTGAACTTTGGAGGAATTCTGACTCCTGGTACCAGGCCCAAACTAGTAACATCAATACCCATAGAATTCTTGCACTCTATAGCCCGGATCTTCTCAGCCAGCTCATCATACCTTCTGTCACCAGGATTACCCATATCAGCATCCAGCAGGGTGAATTGGTCTTCCTGAACATCTTCCTGAACACCGCCAACATTTCTGCCATTTCCATTACCCAGATTACCAACAGGAGGAGGATTGCCTTGTATCTGTGAATTGTCATTCTGATTACCGCCCAGCGTGGCCTCTAGACGCTCGACCAGAAGTCTCAATCTCTCTTGAGTCTGTGCCATACCAGTAATGAGAGTCATGAACTGGTCCATGCGTGCCCTCATCTCAGCCAAATCATTCTGCATTTGATCCATAATCCTTGCTTGATTCCTCCGAGTTGCGTATCGGTGAACGTGGGTATCAGCTATATTGCCTGAAACCAAATAAAGGTTAGAAACCCCGCCACGAGTACCTGAAAAGCAAAATGCAAAATGATATGCCATGCAATGCAAAGACCATGTTTATCACTTCTGAGGTGCTCTACACCCTGATTCCAATCTTAACCACAAATATCTGAAGATCAGAAATCGTGATATAAAGAGGCATGTCGTGATTATGTGCTCGTGTATAAATAACAGCCAGAGGAACATTTCTGAATAACCTGCTCATTCCACTCAAGAAGAAACATACATACGGTGTTCAACAATGAACTCAAATATCATTCATCAAAAAGGTGGATTCATCAACAAGCCTGATGACATCCATCAACAAAATTACATCAAGAGAAATAAACAAACTGTCAATCCGACAACTCTAAATCCTTCAACTTATCACTCGAATACTTGACCTCCTCGAATAGTATGTGAGTGCGCTGGTGATTCGGTATTTCGATTAACTCCTTGATCAGAACATCTCTTTTCATGAGAGCTTCGGTCAATGAGCCCATATGCATCAGGAGAGCTTCATCCTCACAAACCCCTTTCTGCCTCTTCACGCCGGCTTGTATCTTGAGTTTCTCCACATCTACCCTGGCTTCTTCAAGCTCGCTCTTAACGGTCTTCGGCTCCTCTCTGGCGCTTACCAATTGCTCTTGACTTTCACCAAGGTTCTCCCGATACTTTCTCCGTTGTTCATGTGCCTTTTTGAGCTCATCATCTTTGGTCTTCAGCTGTTCCTGCAACTCTGCGTTTTCGATCCTAACCTCATCCCAGACTTATTGAAGCTTGGTTAACGTGTCCTTGGTTTGAGCTAAAGCCTGCTTGGTCTTCTTATGAGCTTGAGTGGCAGCATTGGCACCTTTACTAACTTTCTGGAAATATTGAGCTCTTTCGGCAAAATCCCCTTCTCTTGCAGCTAAGATTCTTTCAGCGTACCGGGCTTTGTGCTCCAATTATTTGTTGGCGTGCAAAGCATTTTGAAGAAGACTACTCAGATCTGAATTCTCCACCCGAAGCTTCTCTACCAACTTCTGCAGCTTGTCAAACTCCTCAATGGCTATCATGGTAGGCTGCTCTGGCATTACAGGATAGAGAGGGGGTTCCCTTGAAAAAGGCAAGAGCAACTCGTTCACCTTCATTTCAATCCATCTTTCGTACTCAAGGTAAGATCTACAATCCATCTTTCCAAAAACTGTTTTTCCTGCTTTATGCTGGTGACCCCAAGCATTCACAATTTCTTGCAACATTTCCTCATTTTCAGTCTCTGTAAATAACAAAGACTTCTCAATATCCGGATCTGTGGGAGGAGACTTGGAAGCGTATCCAAACTGTCTAATGGCCAGGATCGGGTTATAGTTAATTCCCCCTTTCCTGCCGATTAGAGGCACATTGGGAAAGTTCCCACAACTGGTGATAATCTCTATCCCCATCAACTTACGATCGAACCAAACGATGTTATTAGCAGTCAATCCCATCATCCGCTTGGACCATTTCAAGGAATCCTTTGTTTCTGTAAAAGCACCTGTCTGAGGTAAATGCTTCAAAAACCAACGAGATAAAAGTGGAGTGCAACAATTGACAGGTCCTCCCCTTCTATTTTCATTCTTGAAATGCACCGAGTAGTAAAAGTCTCCTAACAAAGTGGGAACTGGATTTTTGAGAACAAAAATTCTTATAGCTTGCATATCCACAAAATCTTGTTGATTAGGGAAAAGAATAATGCCATAGATGCACAAAGCCAGGATGGAGTTGTAAACTGTCTAATTCTTTGCTTCAGCAGCCTCTTGAGCTTGGTCAGTAAGAAAGGCTAAGTGAAAACCTTTGACCCCATTCTTGATAGCTACATTTCCTTTTAACACTGAATCTTTCACCTGTACTGCAGCTACAATCTCCTCTATGCTAGGATGACTTCCAGAAAGGAATGGCAAAGCTGATTCAACCGGAGTTCCCAAAATAAATGAGAACTCTTCCAGAGCATGCATCAAAATGTAGTCAGGAAAAAGAAAACATCTCAACGAAGGCTCATAAAACTGCAGCAACGTGTGAAGGGCATCATGCTCATACTGTGTGATTCTACGGACCATCTCAACCAATTTCCCATATTTCTTCTGGAAGTTAACAAGAACACCCGGGTCAGCCATGGCTATCACCTTATGCAGTAAATCCAAAGCAGGTTCTGGGAACTTGTAGGCAACATTGCGCTTTCTCTCGAGAACTGTCTCTGTCGAGCCCATCGATTAGAATCAGAAGTGTAATAAGCACCTGTAAATGACAAACATGAATGTTATGACATGATAATGCAATGCAAAAGGGCATGTGATCAACGTGCTCTGTGTCTGTGCTGGACTGTGTGCACGGTGTCTGTATAAATCTGAGAATAATACTGCAGATAGAAACCCACTGACTGTAATAAGTTACATCATCCGTCTGTGAAAATATCAGAGTATCAGGGTATGTGGGAGGCATGGTTACCTGCAAACCTGTAAACACCCGCCCATACTCACATGTGGGTACTAGAATAGCGGTTCCTCAATTTCGGATTCTCTATTTTGAGAAGAAAAAGCACATTCAGCCCGTAGGATACAATGCTATCGCCAAACAAAGAGAACGTCCACTGATTCCCCAAAAATAAAGGTCATCCTATGCAAGTTCCAAAGTGGGCCCTCGGGTGCGAATGGGTTTGCCACAGAATGTGGTCTGCCACTGTCACCACTAAAGAGGGAGGTTTCCACTAAGGTCCTCAATGATCGGTCACCAGAGTCGACAACTTTCTAGGTCAACACCCTGAAATGCACAGGACGCGCGAATCAGAACATCTCCCGAGAAAACCTCGTCTGGCTGTGGATTTCGTGTAAACCATACATAACAATACGCTACGTAGGCCACACTACCATCCACTCTAGTCCTATGTATGTACTCAAGCCTGTGTAATGGGCTTATCTCTCAGAATACCCATCCCGCCAAACAGAAAACCAGCACAGCACAGTCCAGTATAATAACGATATGCAATGTAAATACAGTAATGTACAGTAAAGCAATAATACAATAAATAACAATATAGTAAAAACAGTAAGTACAGTATCAAATTAAACACCCAATGAAATAAAAACAGACAAGCGCTAGGATTGACTCGCTAAGGAAACCAGAGATTCTGGGTTCGTTCCCCAGCAGAGTCACCAGCTGTTGTATAAACACGAAAGTGGCACCGAAACAGAGTCGCCAGCAATGTGTATTTATCCCAAGAGAGGGAAAGGAAACACTGCATAAACCCGGGGGGAAAGGAAAGAGCATGGTCTTGCGACCAAGAGAACTGGGTTCGGGAGTCGGTTACACGCGAGGAAGGTATTAGCACCCCCACGCGTCCATCGTACCCGATGGGATCCATGCTTGCAGCTTCAATCAAAGGGTGTAAGGAAAGGATACTGGAAAAGGAAAGGATAGAGAAAGAGAAACAAATGTAGGGAAAATAAAAGAAGCGCTCGAATGGGCCCTACCCCACTGCCTACGTATCTCATCGGGAACATGAGAATCAGAGCGACGTAGTTCCCCTCAACGAGGGTCGCTTTGTTTTTGTTTTTTAGTGGAAACGTCAGATTGCTCGTTCCAGTAGTTTAGGTGTTGCAGCTCGCTGTAGGGTGACTTACGCGTTACCTGTTTGCGGTAGAATAGACTTGACGAGTCCTTAAGGAAGGAGTGAAGAGATGAGAAAAGAATTATTTGTTTGTTTTTGTCTTTTAAGAAAGAAGTGTTTTGATTGTTTTGTGTTTTGTAACGCACATTGTATTTAAGTCCTTCATGTCATATCGAATGCTTCGCATATTGACCCGAGACAGGACGTACGCTAAACATTCTAAGAAAGTGAGAGAAGACCCCTCACTATCTCATTCTTATATGAAAGGCTCAAATACAATATTTGTTATGCCTTTTTTAAGTGTTTTTTTATTTTTGTTTTGAGATGAGAAGAAGAGAGACTCAAATGGTCGAGAAAGGTAAAATCTAATGAGGGAGACTAAGACTCAACCCTAGAATTATCATACATGGAGATCCTAAGGTTAATATGGTTTAAGAAATCTAATCCTAAAAGAAAGGAGAAGAAGAAGATAGAAAGCAACTTACTTCCAAGATGGAAGTTAAGTTATTTCTAAGAGGGAAGAAAGAAGATTATGAAAGCAAAGCATCATTAAATGCTTAAACAACACAAATTGGATAATTAAAAGATGAAGGAAGAAATTAGAATGTGGATGCATATCCACACTCATGTGACTTACCATTAGCCCCTGCAATAGTTAGTACAATTATTTACAAATGAAGAAACAAGTTAAGATGGACAAGTAAGGCTTAAACAAGTCAAGAACCAAAGTAAAAGCACCTTAAAGGTTAAGGAAAGCTTAAGGTCAGAATGCACATCATAAGAAAGTTCTCTAACGCTATGAGATCAAACACAAATCAAATGCACACAAACAATGCCTTAAACCACAAAGAAATGCATTATGAAAGAAGTAGATGAAAAATGAGTGGATATGCAAAGTGATCATACATTAATGCTTCATGAAAGATTAAAGTCAGAACCAATGTCATTTAGGAATGGTCTTACAATGCTTATGAATCATCATGTAGTTCATAGATGAAATGATGTAAGAAGAAGAGATGAGAAAGAGAAAAGAATGAGAAACAAGTTCACTAAGATGCACAAACTAATATATCAAAGATGCATATCATGTAAAATGATTGAAGAATGTATATGGGCAGTCACATATCATTGGTGAAATGCAAATGAAAAGAATGAAATGGCATACCATATGCAAACACAATTCATGTTAAGCACAAGAGTAGATAAGATGTGAAAACATGTCAAAAAGGTAAATTAAAATGCATAAACACAAACCAAATGCAAGTATAAACCAACATGACCTATAATTTAGTTAAGAAAGAACTATAATCTTCTAGATGAAACTCTAATCTCACACAAAGCAAACAAGAAAGGGTAGCACAAGTGCCTCATGAAAATTAAGCCAGAAGGAGGTATAAGAATATGCACAAAGATAGATTCAAATGTAAAGCTCTAAACAAATATCAAAAGCATAGATTAAAATCATGAAAATTGGCTCTAAACAACCTAAATTAGAAGCAAATCAAGTATCAAAAGATCATGGCAAAAATCAAAATGAACCATGCTCAACCAAATCAACAAAGTCATGTTGAAACACATCACAAGAAGGTGCAAAGATGAACATCAAAAGGCATGATATAATAACTTTAAAAATTAGACAAAAATTGTTTTAGGCACTTTAAGATGTTATCTAATCAATACAAAAATAATGAATAAAAAATATGATGTGAGATGAGAGAAAGAAATCATGCAAGTTTGAGTATCATGAAGAAATTCAAATAAAAAGAAATTAAAAGAAAATAATGCATTTATATGCAAAAATTCATGAAATCAGAATTAAAAAATGCAAACAATTATTTAAATGTGTAAAGAACACACATGAATTTATTTAAGATTTTTAGAGATGATTTGTTATTTTTAAAAATAGTAAATCAAAACAATATGGAAAAGAAAATGAAAAATAAAAAGAAATGGGAAAGGGGGTGCAGCGTGAGTAATTCTCATGTTTAAAAATATATTGGGCTCAGACAATGGGGGTGCAGATATCAAATATAAACCCAGTCCAACTTGCGTGCTTGTGTGTGATATTGTGCATGATCAGTTAACATAGAGATGCAATCATGATCACACGATCAAGTCTATCAGTGATGATCATCAAGGTAATCACATCTAACCATCCATAACGCACGCACACCAAAGCAATCATGCACGCATATACACAAGAACACTCAGATTAAAATAACTTGCACGCGTGATGCACATGGTTTCAGTAATGCGTTGGCAACGTTTATACCATTGGATTAATCTCAATGCACGATCATTAAACAAGTACACACATCAACCCATTCAAAGTTATGGTCCACAATATATAGCATGCACACACACACATTGAAGTCATTCAGATTCAAAATGATGCACGTGAGAGGGATGGTGGATTTTAATGCGCTGGCACTTCATGAGCGTTGGATTAAAAGATCAGACGGCTATGATTAAAACTGGCATAAACCCTAACATTAAACCTCACCGGCCGGAGAAGGACCTCCGTTCATCTTCTCCGGCCACTCTTCGCCACTGCACGTTTTACATTATTCCAGAAATCAACAAAAAGCATGCCAAAATGTAGAGGAACTCACGTAGGTCAAGAATATAGGTTCAGTTTTCACATATCACACGTATACAGTCTATGTTTATGATGTTATGGTGGAGCTGAGAGAAAAGAGTGGTGGTGATGGTACTGGTTGCAGCAGCATGGTTGCTTGTAGTGCAATCTTTATTCACTTTTCTTCATTCATGTATGGTACATCATGTATGGCAAGTCTATGTAAGAAGAATGTTTGTCCAAATGAGGAAAACAAAGGTACATGAGTGCATAGAAATGTTTGTGGTATGACTGAACCAAAATTGTGTAAAACCAACCTCCCAAAATCCATCAATGTACCAATGAAAGTAGGGTTGTTTGCAGATGAAAATCTCTCAGGTTAATGAATGAAAATGTGCAATTTTGGTGTCAAATGAAATAGTAGACATAATAGAACATGATTGGTGTTGGAATTGAATTGAATGGAGGCTTGGAAGTTGATGAAAAATGGCTTGGAACATCAAGGTTTGAAACTGGTTGAAGGGCGTGGCAAGACAAGTCATGGCATGGCAATGTGACCTATGGATTTTCAACATGAACACCTCATCTTGGGACCATCATAATTCCATCATAACTTGCTCAAATGGAAAAATGTCCAACATCAAAGTTGAAGAGGACATTGAGATGAACAACTTTGATGTTCAACATTTTTTCATTTGAAGCTTCCTTCAATGAGAAAAATGGCTTAACATTTGGCACACCAAGTGTTTGTCAAAATTATGGCGCATGGGCCAGGTTTTGCTTGGTCATGACTTGGTTTGTGACCTAGTTTTGTCAAACTTAGATTGATCATATCTCCCTCAATTTTGATCCAATGGAGGAGTTCTTTATATGGATTTGAAGCTTAGAACATGAAATTTAATTGGCTCAACTTGGGCCTGTGGTTTGGAGCTTTTATCTTGAAGAAATAGAGCCTCAAAGTAGGGTGCAAAATGGTCCAAACTTGCCATTTTTGGAAACCCTAAAGTTTCTATTTTTGGCAGTTTTGTAATTTCTTGATTTTTCATGATTCCTCCATCATTTCTTGATCAAATCTTGTCCAATGAACATATATAACTTGAATTTCATGAATTTGACCTTAAAAAGTCAGGAGTTGACTTTTTCACTGCACAGTTGACTTTTTCCCCAATTGCTTGATTATCAAGCAACTGATCAATGAAACCTCTTCTGAAATGAATCAATGGCCAATCTTCCATCCTTAGACACTTAATATCATGTAGAAAACATTTAGATCAAGTTTAAATCAAAATTTCATCAGGAGACCACTTGAATTCAAAACCCTAATTTTGACTGTTTTTGATAGGAGGTGAGGAGCTGTCCAATCTTCTTGATGAATGCCCATCTTCCCATGCCTTGTGAGATCAAATGGGGTGATATATGATGTAAGAGACCCTTGAGACTTGTTGAGAGATCCTTATCTCTTGTTCTCTTGCTTTGTATGATCCATCTCTTTGAGAAACAACTGATCACATGCCCTTATGCAAGATGCAATGCTAAATGTTTAATGTTTTATTTATCTATGCTTGAATGCAATGCAATGAAATGATAGCTCATGCTAAATGATATGAAGAAATGAGAGGGAAAATTTTGGGGTATTACAACCATCAAATGCTTTCACCACTAGATCACAAGGCCTCAGTATAACCCCTTCCACATCCAGCTTTGCTAATGCTTTCTTAGGCAACACATTGAGGGACGAGCCAGTGTCCACCAATACATGAGATAACATAGCACCCTTACATTCCATCGATATGTGGAGAGCCTTATTGTGGTTTCTTCCTTCTGGCGTTAAGTCAAAATCTGTGAACCCTAGACCGTTACCAGCATTAACATTGGAAATCACACTTTCAAGCTAGTTCACTGATATTTCTTGTGGTACGTACACCATATTCAGAATCTTTAACAAAGCGTTCCTATGTGATTTGGAACATAGCAACAATGACAATATGGAGATCTTAGAAGAAGTTTGATGTAGGTGGTCAATGATCTTATAATCGCTCTTCCTGATTATTCTCATGAATTCCTCAACATCTTTCTCCAATGAGTTATCAGATTCCGCCCCTGGCACTGGTTCATCACTTATCACCTTCTTTCCTTTTGCTTTCACTAATGTTTTAGTATCGTCTTTCCTAAGTGTCTGAGGAGCAAAAAGCCTTCCGCTGCGAGTAAAGCCACCCATTCCCCCAACATTTCCAATACTTGAACCACTTTCTTTAGGAGTCTGCACCTCTTGCCTCTGTCCTTGACTATTAGTTCCATAGTACCACGGAATCGCAACCTTGTTCTCATTTGGGACGTGACTGGGAACAATTATAGCTATAAGAGCTACTCGTTCAGGCGCAGACGTCTGTACAGGAGCAGGCACTGAAATTTCCACAGGATCAAAGTAGATTGTAATAGTAGAAACTTCATCATCATTATTTTTCAACTGATCAAATTGTAAACGTCCTTCATCCATCATGCTCTGAAGGCTATTTCTCAACTTCACACAACCATTATCAGCAATCAAACAATCTTCACAACTTTCTGAACAACCAGGAAATATAGCCCCTTTTAGCAGGCGTTCCTTCATAACTTTCAACGGAGTTTTGACATCATTAATGTCACTCACAAGATTCAAACTTCTATCTTCTTCAATGGCATTCACCCCTGGTCCACCATGCGGAGGCATGGGATTTTGAATTACGTTAGGTCTCAGAGCAAAATTAATAGCCTTTGAATCAACAAGATCTTGAACCACATGTTTGAAAGCCGTGCAATTTTCCACATTGTGACCCGACGCATTTGAGTGAAATTCACACTTTTCATTCGCATCATACCCAAAAGGTAGTTTGCCCACTGGGGGAGCTAAAGTCCTCAATTGTACCAACTTCAAACAAAGTAAATTCTATAGCATTTATGAGCATGTCATAGGGAAAGCATCAAAATGTCGGTCATTCATTCTCTTTCTTGGGTGATACTGCCTTTGCTCTGCAGGTTGAGCCTCAGTACCCGGAGTTAGAATAGTTATAGATGCTGATTGATGATATGGACCCTATCGTCCTCTACCTCTCCCCCCCTGTGCATATGCAGCATTAGCGTCACCTTCACGCTTTCTGCTATTGTTACCAAAAAACTTCTTTGAGGGAGCTGAACTTGTACCACTTCCGTCCTGAATCTTCCCCATCTTTGGCAAACTCTCGATCCTCTCTCCAGCAATTACTATGTCAGCAAAACCAGTGGATGGACAAGCAGCCATCCGATCAAGATACGGGCCTTGCAAAGTATTCATGAACATACCAGCCATTTCTCTATCTACCAATGGAGTTTGCACCTGAGCAGCAAGTTCACGCCAGCTCTGGGCGTACTACTTAAAACCTTCCTTAGGGTCATGTGTCATGCTTTGTAACTGAGTGCGATTCGGTGCCATGTCGATGTTATACTGGTATTGCTTCAAGAAAGCCAAGCACAACTCTTTCCAGCTTCTGATGCGAGCCCTGTCCAACTTTATATACCATTCCAGTGAGGCTCCAGACAAGCTGTCCTGGAAAAAATACATCCATAACTTCTGATCATCAGAATAAGCAGTTATCTTACAGTTATATGCCTAGAGATGAGTTTTAGGACAAGTGTTACCATTGTACTTGTCAAAAGTAGGTGGTTTAAACTTCGGGGGAATCTTGACACCCTGTACTAGTCCCATATCTTCAACATCAATTCCCAAAGGATTCTGACTTTCTATAGCTTTCACTCTTTCATCCAGTCCCTCGTATTTCCTGTCATCATGGTAGAATCCCATATCAGCATTAAGTACGAAAAACTGATCATCCTGACGATCTTCCACCAGCCCATTGTTGCCAGGAACAAATCCCAAGTTAACTCCAACCGGGGGAGGAGTAACAACAGGAGGATTGCCAACAGGAGGATTGACAACAGGAGGGTTGACAACATGAGGGTTAACCCTAGGGGGATTAACGTGATCACCAATAGGGATCTCTGTCTCCAACCTCTAGATGGTAGCTCGCATGTCTTCTTGCCCTGCTCTTGGGTCCTGTTGCCCCTGGGCAACGCCCTGCATCAAATTCATAAATTGTTCCATGCGTGCCCTTAACTCAGCCAACTCTGTCTGTACCTGGTCCATGACTTTAGTTTGATTTTATCTGGTTGCGTATCGGTGAATGTGGGAATCAACTATTATGCCTAAAACCAAATAAAGGTTAGAGAGCTCCTGCAACAAGTACCTGAAAAGCAAACAACAAAATTCAAAATGATATGCCATGCAATGCAAATGCCATGTTTATTCATTTTGAAGCGTTCCTTCCTTCGATTCCAGTTTGACCGAAAGGGAACAGCGCACATTCCTATAATTGCTAATATTGATAGAACATCAGAGGTGCATATTAATAATTCAGAATACCCATCATATACGACCCAGTGATTGTGTGAATCATTGTATAATTTGATGAAGAATCCACCTCAATAATACCAAACGAAACACCATTATCATAAATGAAAACCCACAACCAGGTGTGGGACAGTCAAATACAAATTGGTTCTGAACAAATACAACCGAATAGCATGAATACAAACAAAAGAAAACCCATCAACAAGCCTGATGGTGAGTTCCCAGAATAACAGCAATACAACTTAGACACTGAGCCCATACAAATCCTCCCGGACTTCCTTGAGAAGTGCTTCAGTAATTGGATCATTATGGCACTCCGTAAGACTCCTGATCAGCTGACTCTTTATCTTGACAACATTCTCCAGCTTTCTGATTTGATCTTTAACGTCTAACTCTTTGACTCTCTTTACTCCGGCGCAGACTTTCAGATCTTCAATCTCCTGGTTAGTTGAACTAAGTTGCTTGAGAAATTCTCTCTCTTTACTCTTCAACTTCTTTCTCAACTCATCATTTTCAGCCCTGATTCTCGTTTCGATCTCCCTTCGGCACTCGGAGAACTCATCCCATCTCTGCTGCCCTTTGGCAAGTGCATTTTTAGACTTTGACAACTGCTCATTGATACGCTTGCACACCTCTTTTAATTCTATCTCATTTTGCTTGACCTTGCGAATATAGATAGTGTCATCTGCAATTCTTTTCTCATTAGCCTCATGACGCTCAGTCAGCTTTTGCAGTTCATACTCAACATTACACTTTTCACAAAGCGTCTTTTGGAGTCATTCACTTAGCTTCTCATTCATTTTGACTGTCTTCTCCATCTCCGCCTTAAGCTTGTTATATTCAGCAACACTTATCGTGGTCACTGGTTCAACAGCAACTGGATTTGACGGACTTTCCCTAGAGAATGGCAAAAGGGTGATCTGAACTCTTCTTCTCAACCAGGCATCATACTGAGGAGACGACACGTTGTTGCACTTGACAAAGACAACTTTACCCTTTGTTTGCAAATTGCCCCAAACTCCGACCGCTTGCCTTATCAACAAAAGATTATCTTTCATAGAGAAAAAGAAAGATTCTTCCAATTCGCTATCTCTCGGAGGATCTATTAAAGCAAATCCCAACTGCCTCCTTAGAATAACAGGATTGTAATTGATGCAACCCCTTATCCCCAAGAGTGGCATATTTGGATGTCTTCCACAGCTACTGACAAAATCCCCACCCATCGTTCTTTGATTAAACCAACAAATATCTTTTGCCATCAACTGAATCATCCTTTTAGCCCAATTCTTTGTAGGATGAGGATCCAGGAAAGCCTCAGAATTTGGTAAGTGTCTCGTGAGCCATTTATGAAACAGAGGTGCACAACATCTAACCAAACCCCCTCTCTTTTTCTCACTCTTATAATGCACAGAATAATACAAGTCCCCCAAGAGCGTAGGTATAGGATTCTTTAACACAAAGATATGGATAGCTCTCATGTCTACAAACTTGGGCTCATCAGCAAACAACATAATCCCATAAATGCTCAAGGCCAGAATAGCACAAACTGTTTCCCATTGAGCTTTAGCAGCATATTCTTCAGCTTTGGCAACCAAGAAATCCAGATGAAAGCCAGATAAGCCTCCTTTGGTGGCGAGGTTATCTATCACCACAGGTACGCTCAGATGGAGGGCCTTAGCTATCTCCTTAGGCTTTGGAGGGCGCATATCAAAGTTAAAAGGAATCTGGTATTTGAGAGGCACATCTAGAAGAACGGCATACTCTTCTAGCATCGGGGCTAACTGAAAGTTCGAGAAAGTGAAGCACCTTAACTGTTGGTCATAAAACTGCAAGCAAGTATGAATGACACTCCTCTCTGAAGCATTCAAATCATCAACCATAGTCAGAATATCCCCATGAGCCTTCCGGAACATACCCACATGATCTGGAGTAATAAGAGAAACCATCCTCTGCAACTGAGCCACCTTGGTGTCAAAGAACGTGTAATGCACATTGTTCTTCCTTGGAACATCCATAACTGCAAAGGGAACTGTCAACCGGAATCAAAAGGAAGTATACCCTGCAAATGAATAAACATGAAGGTTAAATGTAAAAATGTGAATAATGATATGTATGCAAGGGCATGTGATCAATGGTGCACAAATATTGCTGAACCCACTGTATTGCAGTCTAAATTTGGTGAGATATACAAAACCAGGATAAAAAATGCAATGACAACTCCAGAACAAATATGAACTGGTCAGGATCAAAGGTTCAGTAACCAATCCCGAAAAAATAAGAAGACCAGGTAGGATGAAGGTCAAGGGTTCCTGCACACCTGTAAACAATCCCCCAATCTCACATGTATGTACTAGAACGTGAGGATCCTCAAATTCGGATCTCGACATGAGAAGCAATAGCACATTCAGCCCGAAGGATACAATGCTATCGCCAAACAAAGAGATCATCCTCTGATTCACCTCAAAATAAAGAGGGGTCATCCTAAAAGGTCATCCAGACTTAACAGCTCTTCCAGATAGCTCTACCATCGTGGAAGATCCACAACGCAGAATTCTCTAGAGAGAACCACATCCAGATTGTGCTTCATATTCCCTCCTCGCACCAAAATGGAACGCGAGAGGATATGAAACACACTAAACATAAGTGCACTCATGCCTGTGTATTGGGCCTATCTCTCAGAATACCCCATCCCACCAAACAGAAAACAACACAGTCCAGTATAGCATAATATATCATATGAAATGAAAATGCTAAAATGCAGTAAATACAGTAGTATACAGCAAAGCAGTAATACAGTAAATAGCAATACAGTGCAATAGTAAATACAGCACAACAGTAAACACCCAATGAAAGACAAATAGACAAGCGCTAGGATTGACTCGCTTAGGGAACCAGAGATTCTGGGTTCGATCCCTAGTAGAGTCGCCAGCTGTCGCTCCCGGGATTTTCATCCAAGTACAAACGCGAAAGTGGCACTGAAACAGAGTCGCCAGCAATGTGTATTTATCCCAAGAGAGGGAAAGGAAACACTGCGTAAACCTGAGGGAAAGGAAAGAGCATGGTCTTGCAACCAAGAGAACTGGGTTCGGGAGTCGGTTGCGCGCGAGGAAGGTATTAGCACCCCCACGCGTCCATCGTACCTGATGGGATCCACGCTTGCTGCTTCAATCAAAGGGTATAAGGAAAGGATACTGGAAAAGGAACTGCTAACAGGATAATTGGAAAAGGAAAGGAGAGATAAAGAAAAACAAATGTAGGGAAAATAAAAGAAGTGCTCGAATAGGCCCTACCCCATTGCCTACGTATCTCATCGGGAGCATGAGAATCAGAGTGATGTAGTTCCCCTCAGCTAAGGGAAAATTGTTTGTGTTTTTTAGTGGAATACGTCAATGTTCGCGTCCTAGCAGTTTATGGGTTGCAGCTCGCTGTATGGAGACTTAGGCGTTACCTGTTTACGGTAGAACGGAAATGACGCATCCTTAAGGAATGAGTGAAGAAGATGAGAAGAGAGTTGCTTGTTTGTTTTTGTCTTATAAGAAAGAAGTGTCTTGTTTATTTGGTGTTTTGTAACACATATTGGATTTAAGTCCCTCATGTAAGATCGAATGCCTCGCATATCGACCCAAGACGGGACGTACGCTAAACACTCTAAGAAAGTGAGAGAAGACCCCTCACCTCCTTATTCTCACATGAAAGGCTCAAATGCAATATTTTCTATGCCTTTATTAAGTGTTTTTTACTTTTGTTTTGAGATGAGAAGAGGAGACTCAAATGGGGGAAAAAGGTGAAAACTAAAGGGGACTAAGACTCACCCTAATGTTATCATACATGGATGTTCCTATGGTTAATGTGGTTTAAGAAATATAATCCTAAAAGAAAGGAGAAGAAGAACAAAAGAAGCAACTTACTTTAAAGATGGAAGTTAAGTTGATCTTAAAGAGGGATGGAGAAGAAGTTATTCAAGGAAAGCATATAAATGCTTATCATGATCACAAGTTGAGCTATTAAAAGAGATAAGATAAAATGAAAGAAAGAAGTGCATGTGGAAAAGTTAGTTCACAAACTATTTACAAGTAGTAAAAATGAAGAAAGAATAACAAATAGTGATCAAACACATTAAGAAAGGGTCCTAAGAGATTAAAATCAATCAAAGTCAGAACCTACATCTAAAGGTGCTCTCTAATGTTAAGATACCTAATACACACCAACTATGCACAATCAAATGTCTTAAACATCCAAGAAGTGAATCATGGAAGAAATAGATGAAGAATGAGTGAATATGCAAAGTGATCATGCAATAATGCTTCACAAAAGAAAAAAGTCAGAACCTAATATCATTTATCAATGTCTCAACATGTATATGAATCATCATACAACTCAAGAATAAAAGAGTGCAAGTGGAAGAGATAAGATGGAGTAGAAGTGAGAATAAGTAGACGCAAGTTCAATTAGGTGTACAAATTGACATATTAAAGATACATAACATGTAAAATGATTAATGCATACATGTGGACAGTGGCATATCATTAATGAGATGCAAATGGAATGAGAGAAAAATGTCATATAGAATGCACACATGAAACATGTAGAGCATAAGAGGAGATAAGAGTTGGAAACATGTCAAGGTTCAAATCATAGCACATAAACTCATATAAGATACAAACACAATTCAAAGGGACCCATAATGAAACAATGATGACCTATAATATCATACAAATGACATGCAAAAGATGCCCAAACAGTCACAAAAGGGGTGGCATAAATGCCTACCTAAAACTAGAGTTTAGATGCTAGCAAACTCACAAAAGTTCCTCTAATCTAACAAGCATAAACAAATGGCAAATTAAATTGTAAAAATCTTGAAAATAGAGCACAAATCAACTAAGTCATAAAGGGATCACATATAAAAAGTATAGCACAAAATTCAACAAGAAATGTGCTCAAATGAGTTCACAAAAGTCACCTTGAAACACATCCAAAGAAGGCTCAAATAAGAACATCAAAACCCATGATGAAATGATTTTAAAATTCAAATGAAAATTGAATTATATTCTTTAACGTGTTATCTAACAAATTCAAAAATAATGGATGAAAAATATTGTGTGAGATGGGAGAAAGAAAATGTACAAATTTGAGTATCAATGAAGAATATTATTCAAAAGGAATTAAAAGAAAATTATGTAATTATATGCAAACATTCATGAAATCAGAATTAAAATATGGATAAAATTATTTAAATGTGCCAAGAACACACATGAATTAATTTATGATTTTTAGAGATAATTTGCTATTTTTAAAATAAGAAAACCAAACAGATATGGAAAAAGAAAATAAAAATCAAAAGAAAATGACAGGGGGTGCAGCATGAGTAATTTGATAGTTCAAAAATAGTTTGGGCCTAGCATGGGGGGTGGAGAAAGCAATTAAAGACCCAGTCCAACACGCGTGCTTGTGTGGGATAGTGTGCATGTTCAGTCAATGTGAGGGTGCAATCAGAACCACATGATTAGATCATGATGAAAAGTAAAACAATCCAACGAATATCAAAGCGTGCAAATCATAATTATTACGCACACACACCCATGTGATCACGCAGAAACCAAAAATAAAGCACGCACAAGTCACATGGTATTTTAATGTGCTGGCAAGGTTATGGACGTTAGATCAAGTCAATGTATGATTATCACAGAAAGTAAAAGAATCCAACAATCCTCAATGCAGGCACATCAAAGCAATCATGTACGCACGCACACAAGATCAATCTGAATTCAAAAAGGAGCACATGCAAGTCACATGACATTTTAATGTGTTGGCACCTTATGAACCGTTAGATGAGATGGATCGGACGGCTGTGTTTAAAACTGGCATAAACCCTAACATTAAACCTCACCGGCCGGAGAATGACCTCCAGTCATCTTCTCCGGCCACTCTCCGCCACCTGCAAGTTCCAAATATTCCAGAAATGCGTAAACTATATACCAAAATGAAGCTGAAGTCATGTACGTTCCAAATCTACCATTAAAAATCACATAGCATGCACGCATAGAGAGATTTGAACACCAACAGTTTTGCCCTAATTTTTTGTCTAAACTCCTAAGGAGCTCTATCAACTAGCCAGATACTTAGGAGCTTCTACTAAGCTCAAATCAACACAAAAATAGCAAAATAGATAAGAAATCATGCAAGAAAGGTGTGAAGATGTTGGAACCTGAAACTTGCAGAACTTGAAATTATTGAGAAAACCAGAGAACTTGTGAGATCTTGAGCTTGTGGAACTTCAACTTTGAGCAAAATAAATGCTGTTAATCTTGAGTATAAGAAGAAAATTGAAACTGCAATTGATGATTTCACACTTGCTCTTGCTAGTTCTTGATTAGAAATGAAACAATGATGATGATGAATATGAAATGTGGATGAAGATTGATGAGTTCGTGTGAGGTCAGAGAGAGAATAGAGAGAATTTGAGAGTGTTTGTGAAATGTGTGAGCAAAATGAAGTGTTGTCGTGGTTTTGTGAGTGTGATTTGAATATATAGGTTGGGTTAAATGTGTTAACTGGTGTGGTTAGTTGAGTTCTGAGTGAGTTAAATGAGTTGCCTCTAACTAACTGAGTCAAGTTAGTTAGGGCGAGTTATGGAGATTGGCTATGGTGTGGTTGCATTCATGGAGTGTATGGTGAGGTTGAAAGTCAATGGTGGTGCTGTTAGTTCTGATGTAGCAGAAACTTGCATAGCAAGCTTTGCTTTTCTTCTTTCGTGTATGATGTAGCATGATAAGGAGCATAGTGTAAGAAGAATGTTTGGCTTAAAGATGAAAAGAGGTGACTGTTGTATGCGTGTGAATGTTCAACAACATCAATGTTACCACACTCTTGGCAGCATGAAAATATGGATGTTCATGGATGGAATTCTTTCATGTGAGTGCATGGTTTGATGAGTTTTTTGTGCCACTGGAAAAATGAACTATCATAGAACAAGTTTGATGTGAATTTTGGATTGAATAGAGGCTTGGAAGTTGATGAAAAATGGCTTGGAACATCAAGGTTTGAAACTGGCACATGGGCGAGGCAAGTTGGTAGGTTGGCATGGCAACATGGTCTATGGAATTCAGCATGATCATATCAACTTTGGACCCATATAACTCCATCATAACTTGCTTAAATGGAAAAATGTCCAACATCAAAGTTGAAGAGGACATTGAGATGTACAACTTTGATGTTCAACATTTTTTCATTTGAAGCTTCCATCATTGAGAAAATTGGATGGACATTTGGCACACCAAGTGTTTGACAAAATTATGGCACATGGGCCTAGTCTTGCCTTGCCATGACTTGGTTTTTGACCTAGTTTTATCAAACTTTGATGGATCATAACTCCCTCAAATTTGATCCAATGAAAGAGTTCTTTATATGGATTTGAAGCTTGGAATGTCATCTTTAATTGGTTCAACTTGGGCCTGAGGTTTGGAGATTTTATCATGGAGAAAGAAAGCCTCAAAGTGTGGTGCAAAATGGTCCAAACTTGTCATTTTTGGAAACCCTAAATTTCCAAAAAAATGAAAATTTGTACATTTCTTGATTTTTCATGATTCCTCCATCATTTCTTAACCAAATCTTGTCCAATGAACATATGTAGCTTGAATTTCATGAATTTGATCTTAAAATGTCAGGAGTTGACTTTTTCACTGTGCAGTTGACTTTTTTTCCCAATTCTCCTGATTTTGAATCTTCTGACCAATTGAAACCCTTCTGAAACCAATTGATGGGCAATTTTCCCTCCATATACACTTAGGAACATAAGGAATACCATGAGATCATGTTTTGTCCAAAAAATCAGAAATAAACTGATTTTATGTCAAACCCTAATTTTGGTACCCTCTGGTTAGGAGGAAATAACACATCTTCCAAATTCAAATTCCTCTGAATATGATGTATATCCTATCTAACAAAGATGAGATATGACATTTGGAGGTGATAAAAAACTCAAAGAGCTTGCATATTTGAGGATCAGATCCCAATTTTAGACTGTTTTGTGTAGGAGATGATGCATTATCCAATCTTCTTGATGAATTCCCATCCTCTCATGACTTGTGGGATCAAAGTGAGAGGATATATGATATAAGAGACCCTTGAGGCTTGTTTGAAGACCCTTGGCTCTTATTCTCTTGCTTTGGATGATTAATACCTTTGAAAACCACTGATCACATGTCCTTATGCAACCAATGATATGCAATTTATGACCTACTATGGAATGCAAATGAGTAAAGCATAAACCAATTTATTAAGAAAACAAGAGGGCAAATTTTGAGGTATTCCAGGCATCTCCACTGATTCGATGGTTGACCGAGATCTCTTATTTGGGAGTCACTCCCTTTAAGATTACTCGTCTAGTGCCATCACTTACCTTAGGTGTATACTCAATCTTTCCAGATGCGACATCACACGCATTCCCATTAGCAAAAAAATAAACACTGATATCAATTAGGAAAAGCAATATATATATTTATCCTAAAACTAACATCCTAGACCTCTTAAGAGCTATAATAATCCTAGTCCTAAACAGACAGTGTCTCCCCAGCAGAGTCTCCATTTCCGTGGCACTTAAGGTTTCAACTTAAGGAATGGGAGAAGAATGATCACTCCCATTGTGGTCGCCATTTTTTTTGTAGCGCGGTTTTTATGGTTTCGAATCACTATCGCTTTGGTACTACAGTTCGATTCATTTTTTATCCTGTGAAGCTTATTAAGGAAGGGAAATAGATATCTCTAATTAACCCTGCTGGTATACTGAGTTTAAACAGATGACTGTTAGTTTACAGATGCTATTAAGATAGTGGGTCTCCCTTAGGCTATTTTGTTAAGAGTAGAGGGTCTGGACTGTGAGGCTTTCGGTAAGGTATTAGATCTGATGTTTTTCTGATTGAGGTATGAAGGTACTGGGTTTAGAGTTTTTGATTAGTATGCTCGCTAAGATCTCGCAATCTTATGCCTACGTATTCCCGTTTAACGAAACAGGGAAATCAGAGCAATCGTAGTTCCTCCTATTCTAGGGGAGCAAAAAGATGTTTTGGTGTCTTGTTCAAAGCCCAAGACATGAAGCTAAAGGTGATTTGTATCTTGTTCAAAGCCCAAGATATGAAGCTAAAGGGTTTTGGCTGAGAGAGAATTTTTCATCTCTAAAGAGAGATCGTTGACTTGTGTGTGCTATGATCAAGGCACAAATTTGATGCTAAAATGTTGAATGACTCAGCTAGGGATTTCTTTATACGAAGCCTAAGAGGAGGCTAGATAAGACTGACTCAACAAGAGAGTGTTCATGTCTTGTACAAGGCCCAAGTTTGAGGCAAAAAAGAGACTGACTCTTTGGGATATCATTATATAAAGCCTAAGAGGAGGCTAACAGTTTGACTTTTCCGTGGAAAATGTTCTTTCTGTCTTGTACAAAGCCCAAGATTGAGGCTAAAAGGGATTTTTGACTCCGTTGGGGAGGTTTATATGTGTCTTGTACAAAGCCCAAGATGGAGGTTGAAATGAGTTTGTCTCAACAAGAGAGTGCTTGTATATGTCTTGTACAAAGCCCAAGACAAAGGCTAAAAGAGTGGACTCAACAAGAGAGTCTTGCAAAGGTGATTGACCCAACAAGAGAGTCTAAAAGTTGATTGACTCAACAAGATAGTCTTTTATATTCAACAAGAGAGTGATTTGCTGTCTCGTACAAATCCCGAGATTGAGGCTAAAAGGAGATTGACCCAACAAGAGAGTCTTTTATACTCAACAAGAGAGTGTTTTATACTCAACAAGAGAGTGTTTTTATATGTCTTGTACAAAGCCCAAGACAGAGACTAAAAGTTGACTCAACAAGAGAATCTTTTATGCTCAACAAGAGAGTGTTTATTATATGTCTTGTACAAAGCCCAAGACGGAGGCTAAAAGTGGTTGACCCCATAAGAGAGTCGTAAAAGGCTAGCTCCGTTGGGGAGGAATCATTTGTACAAAGCCCAAGAGGAGGCTGACTTCCTGAGGAAGGGTCATTATACAAAGCCTAAGAAGAGGCTATCTTCTGCTGAGGATTATTGTGATCCAAAAACAGGTCCAAAAAGATCAGACGCCTTGAGGTTCTGATTTGAGATAGTGTTATCATGATGATAAATTAATCCTGGTTGGGGAACCCTCATGAGAGAGACTGGGTTTAGGTTCACCTGGAGATTTTTCCAAGATGACCAGGGTTTCTACAGTGCTTGAGAATGTCTTTGAGACTCAAGGGGGTTTAGACTGTCCAAGTCTACTGGTGTTGAAGAGTTTTATCTTTTGTAGAATGCCCAAAAGAGGGCAAGGGCATTAAGGGATGAAAATCAACCCTAAAGTGGCCTGAGGTTTGACACTAGAAAGACTTCTCTAGCAAAGGATGACTAAGTTCTGTCTTATACCTTTAAGAGGTAGTTAGGGTCCTTGTATTAAGCCCAAGAGAAGGCATATGAAAACTTCTAAGAAGCCGAAGGGTCCTTGTACAACGCCCAAGAGGAGGCGGGGATGCTTCTAGGAAGCCTGTGGGTCCCCAAACCAAGATAAGTTCAACAAATGAAATTCACAGAGAAGAGATCATTCCAGGAAAGTTCGAGAATTTGGAAGAAACTCAAGAGATGCCATTCACGGAGAAAAGATCATCTCTGGGGAGTAGAGTTTCTTTGACAATTTCTAAGGGTGACAGTCTGAGAAAAGGTTCACCGATAATACTGCCTTTCTCTTTGTTCCATATTGTTTAACCCCAAGAGAAGGGAAGACTGTATCTGGAATCCTATGGGGATCTAGTTTTGTTTGTATTCAAGAGTGACGAACGGGCTTTACCTAGTTCTAGACGTAATTGTCGGGGAAAACTCTAAATAACTATACTAGTATATACACAGTTGATATATGACAAGTATATAAGAGGGTCTAAAAGAAGACTAACCATTCGCAACTTCCCATAATACAGTTATATATATGAAAGCATATAAAAGAAAGCGGATAAACAGTTACCCGTTGTAGAGGTTCCATGGTGTTTTGTTAGTTGCTCAACAAAGAAATTAAAGAAAGTTTTGATAACAACTATATATTTGGATTCAAAATCAAAGGATAAAGTATTTTGAACAGAGATTGGGGCTTACAACTCAAGGAGAGGCCCAAATTTTAACAGTGATTGCACTGTTGTTTTGAATTTGTACAGGGACTTATACAAGTGACTGAGGCCCAAAAAGGTTTTCTGTACAAAGGGATGGGTCTTATACTCTACCAAGAGGCCCAAAAGTGTTTTAAAGAAAAGAAATGGGACTAACAACACGAGGGCAGGCCCAGTTGTTTGTTTGAAAATGGCGATCGCACCGAGGGTTTTGAATATACAGTGGGACTTATACAATGACTGAGGCCCAAAATGATTTTGGTTTTCAAAAGAGGTTGGGTCTTACACTTTATTAGAAGCCCAAAAAGTTTGAAGATTAATAAAGATGGGTATTATAGCTCAAGGAGAAGCCCATGGGTTTTTTGTTGTAAAAAAGGCGACGATCGCGTCGAACTTTTTGACTGTATCGGGACTTATACAATGCACTGAGGCCCAAAAATGATTTTTATTTACAAAAGGATGGGACTTATACTCTACCAAGAGGCCCAAAGAGTTTGAAAATAAATAAAAATGGGTCTTATAGCTCAAGGAGAAACCCAGTGGTTTCTTTGTAAAAAAGGCGACGATCGCGTCGAACTTTTTGACTGTATCTGGACTTATACAATGCACTGAGGCCCAAAGAAATATTTTTATTTATAAAAGGATAGGACTTACACTCTCTCAAGAAGCCCAAAGAGTTTGGAATATTTAAGTATGATTAAAAATCGAAGAAACCCTAATTTTCACTTTTTAAAAGTAATTTTTCAAAGAAAATTAATAAAATGACAAAAATACCAAATAAGATTAAATAAACCACTTGTGATTTTTGGTTAAGGTTTGAAAATGAGGTTTTAATCACAAGATGATTTAAAACTCATTTGGTTTTAGTTTTCAAGATGAATATTCATTTTTTAAATGTTTAAAAATAATTAAAATGAATTTATTTACAAAAATACCAATTATATTAAATAAATGGAATAAATTTGATTTTTTTTGTAGAATAAAATATTTTACTATTTTTGTGATTTTTCAGAAAAAGAACCAATCAAAAATGATAAAAATTGAGTGAGAAATTAATTTTTCAAATCATTAATAAAATAATATGAAAAAAATAAAAAAAAATAAGACAAGTGATAAAAAAGAGGTATGGGGCGAGGGGGATTTGAACCCCAGACCTCTCGCTTGCTAATACACACAAACCAGCTGATCAACCAATGGGGCGCAATGCCAATTCATTTAATATATGGCAAGGGAAAAATATATAGCAAGTTTGGTTGGTTTTCTGAACCATGGCACCATGGCCATCTTCATCATCAAGCTTAGATGCGTGAAGCTCTCTAACTCATTTGTTTCTTAACCATTTGACATAATTCAAACACCAATTTCATGCGTTTTTGAACAAGGAATATGATGGTAATATTCAATTTTGTTGAAATGGATTGAATCAGAACATAACAAGTTAAAACCTGAAGAACCCTAAAATTGGCATGAACTCAAGGAAATCCTATATACGAATTGTAAACAACAATTGATTGAGGGAAAATACTCAACATATGATGACAAGCAATTGGCAAAAGTATCATGCGGGTAAATATGCATGGATCATGTTATGAGAGTTTTGAGGCTTACCTTGATGCAAGCTGAAATGGAACTCTGCACAGATGGTGTTCCAAAAGTGATTTGATGATCCCTACAGCTTCAATGGATGTTGTTGAGTGGATTGCAAGCCTTGGAATACTTTGAAAATCTTTGGATCAAGTTGGAGGAATCCAACTGCAGAATGGATGCATAATGGCTTGTTGAAGAGTGATTTTGAGCTAAAGGTGTTACAGAGATGATTTAAGTGTTTGAACGCCTCATATACATCATATGTGACGTGTTTGAGAAATTGGATTGGATTGTTTAAAGCTGCAACTCAAAACCCGATGGTGGTTGCTCAAAAACAAAGAAATTTGGCACTTAAGAGAGAATGAGGGAAAGCAATGTTGTAAGCTTCTTTGGTGTGCCTTGAATGATCAGTTGGAACCTCTATTTATAGGTGATCAACTCTTGTCTTGGAGGAATAGTGAATGGCTGCAAGATCATATCACCTTCAAATGGATTAGCTTGGCATAAATGCCTCTTGCACTAGGTGTAACAGCTGCCCCAAATAGATCAGCTATGCCTTGACTGATTCCACATTCCTCAGTCATTTTAATTATTTTTTATTAGGGCATCTTGACTACAAGTGATCAGAATCTTGAAAGTGCACTATTTGCATTAAATTGCCTTTGAATTCCATGTATTTGTTCCATTATTCATCATGCCAAAGGATGAGCTTTGAAGCATTCTTGGCATAACTTATCAGGTTGGATCAGATGCATTGTGATCAGGTTGGATACAAGTGGCATAGAGATCACAAGTCTTAACTCAGAAGTCGTGTGAAGCAAGAAAACTTGAAAACTGATTTTTCAAAACAGCTGTAGCAGCATGACTTTGGGCATGGATTTCTCTTGGCTCAAGCTGAGTTGCTTCATGCCAGTAAGTTCCTTGGATTGTAGGCAACATGTATAACAACTTTGATGTTTATATCTTGAATTGATTCAGCTTGCAACTGTGTGAAAAAATCCCACAAGTTTTGGTGTTTTCAACAAAATCTGTCTTGGACAGAATTTTGTCTAAGTGTTGAAAAAGAGGGATTTTCATAATTTTAGTGATTTTGGTCCAATCATAACATGAAATCTATGAGGAATTGGAATGAGGTGTAGTTGACACTTTTAAAGTATGCCATGAGAGCTACAAATCCATCATTGGATCAGCCAAAATGGTTGCTTGTATCTCAAGTTATGATCCTTGGAAGTTGGTACCCTAAACACTTTATTTCATAACTTAGAAAAATTCTAAGTTTTTTATGGTTACCCCTTTTACAAGTTATCCCCCTTTCTTTGATTTTTCTTGATGAATGTTGATTCAAATCACACATTAACATCATTTTAGGGTTAAGGAACCATAATTATGAAAAATCTCAAAAAGTCAAACTTTGACTTTTGTGCACAGTTGACTTTTTATCAGATGAATTCCAAACTGTGCGATCCTTGGTGAAATCAGGTCCTTGACCTAAATCAAACCTAATGGATGTGTTCCATAGTTGTTGTAGGGTGTATTGAATCATGTCCCAAGGTTTGGGATCATGTTTTGGTCAAAAGTCAAAGGTACAGTTGATTTTTCTCGCAAAACCCTAATTGTGGTCCTGATGAAAATGAGGCTTGTGACTCAAGCTTCTTGTGACTCGCGAAACCCTAATTGTGGTCCTGATGAAATCATGTCTTGAGGTCTTGGCTCATGTTTTGTCCCAAAAGTCAACTTAGGGGTGAATTAGGTCAAGAAACCCTAATTCCTGATTTTTGATAAATGCATCCCCTGAGGCTAAATTGACTGGATGATTGGATCCAAGAGGTTCCTTGGAGTATCTTAAGTTATATTTTGAAGTATTGGCTCATGCCCAGATGAAAATTTCCATCTGGAGGCCCTGGTCGACCAAAGCCCTAATTTGGTGACACTGGCGATCTTGAGGCTTGATCCACTTGGAATGCTGCAACTTTGTGCTTGATTCTTGATGTGGGAGTCCTCTTGATCCTTTGTAGGTGTTTCAGAGGCTTAGACAAGTTGAAGATCATGTCATTCCTTGATTTATCCTTTGTTTAAGTGCCCTGAGAGAGGTTAAAACCCTAACTCTTGTTTGTAGTGAATGCTCAATCATCTTTGAGGAGATTGATGAGGCATGATGGTTCGTCCATATTGTGGTAATGATTTGCACAATGATGGGAAATCTTAGTGGTTAAAATTTGGGGTATGACCGATGTCAGTTGGGCTATCCTTTGCAAGAGATACCGAAGAATATTCATTAGGCGGTTTCTTTTTCAAGGAGGATGAAGACCAGATTGTTCTCAAGAAAGAGATTATGGAAGCTTGGCGCCACATTCACAGGAAGGGAAAGGAAAGTTTGGGAAAGCCGAATTGTGTTTCTTTGGAACCTTACCTCCAATGGGTTAAGGATAGAGCTATCACTTTGAGGATGCCTTATGCTCGTCAAGAACCCATGTCTCTAACTGCTAAAAAGCCTATTCTCTACTTCATGGATGACGCAGAGAAGCTTCAGATTGCTTTGACCGAGATGCAACAAGAGAGAGATGCTTGGAAGAGCAAGTATCAGATTGTTGAGTTGGAAAATGCAAGACTTCAAGAGTGCCTCATAAAGAAGACTGAAGAGGAAGTTTCTAGCAAGAAAAGGAAAGCGCAAGAGGATTTATTTTCCTCTCGCATCCAGCCGGTTTCTGATGTTCCAAAGTGTTCGAAATCTCCTTGGAAGTTGATCATCGACAAGCTATTGATCGAGAAAGCTCAGATGAAAGCCTGCATCAAGAAGTTGGAAGGGAGAGTTGGGACTTCGTCTCATAGGATTCTTTAGGATTCTAGTCTTTCTTTATATCTTCTATTTGTCTTTAGGATTCTTGAATCTGTACTTCCAAGATGTAATCTTTCCATTATTAATGAAAATGAGATTTTTGGTTTTTCAAATTGTGGTTTTGTTTTACAATGATTGCAATACGCATTATAGTTCCTTGAAACTTTGCATTCACATTTTTACACATCATGCATCATTCCTTGCGTTGCTCCGTGCGAGTTCAGCAGGTGTCTACTTTGAGGAGTGGTATGGAGAAGCTCACTGCTTTGGTGGAATCTTTAGTGGACGCTCAGAATCAACTACCACCTCCTCCTCCTCAGATTCATATTCAAAGGGCTGATATCTCTGAGATTGTTTCAACGCTCATTTATGTGGTTCCCGAGATGGCAAAATGAAGATGCGTCTCGAGGAAGGCATCTGAGAGGTACGATCGGTGAAAGAAGAAAGTTCTTCTAGCAGTTCTAAGAGGTTTGAAAATGATTCTTCCAAGAAGAAAGAACAAAATGACAATGATATGTCGCAAGAAAAGCATAGGAAACCTCATGATGGAAATGATCAGTGTCATCAGCATGTTGTGTCTGTTACCCTTGTTTTTAATTCTGCTTCAGTTGTTCAAACAACTCGGAGCTATCAGCTGCAGTTGCAGCAGCAGCATACTCAGAACAATTTTCAGAAGAATTTTGATCTAATTCCTGTACCTTACGCTGATTTGCTTCCAGCCATGCTTCAGAAGAATATTGTGCAACTCCGAGCCCCCGCCCGCTGTTCCCAAGAAACTCCCATGGTGGTATAATCCTGACCTTTCTTGTGCTTTTCACCAGGGAGCGCCGGGGCATGATATTGAGAATTGTTATCCATTGAAAATGGAAGTGCAAAGGTTTATCAAGAGTGGTATTTTGTTTTTTGAAAAGTCTGAGAACACTATAGAAAGACATCCTAGAAAGTACCATATCTCTGACGTGGACTCGATAAGAGGATCCTTGGTTGATATGCACGTCAATTTGTAAGTCTACCTATGGTGAACATGATCATGCTTCATACAAAATATGTTCTGTGAACCCTCACGGATATCCTGTGATAAAAAAGGATTTTCAGGGTATGGTGGATCAAGAACTGCTTCATAATACCAGAGAAAGGGCTGATGCCATAATACCGCATTCTAAAATATAGGAACCAGAGGTAACTACTTACAATGCCCAGAAGAAATAGCAGTTTGATTCAATCCCAATGACTTACAGTCAATTGTGGTCTTATTTTGCCCGAAACTCAGTGATGACACCTAGAAAGGCCAGAGCCATGAAATCTTTCCCTCCTTGGTACTAATCAGGAAAAGGTTCAAGAGATGATTGACGATGAGGTGTTGACTTTCAAGGGAGGAATCCCATTCGTGAATGGAATGCCTTTATGCTGATGATTGGTAGAGTGACTAGTAGCAGTTGTGCATTTGCCTCTGCATCTCCCAAGAAAGTTGAAGATGTTTGTTTTAAGTTCAAGCTGACACAGTCTCCTCAAATCTTTAGTTCATTTACTGCAATTTCATTTGTAATCCTTTATGATTGTTAATGCTTTGTTTGCATGTAGAACTTGGTTGTTTTGAATATTAATCATAATGCAATGAATATGTTTGCCTTGAAGTGATCCATTCGCTTGCGCTCATAATTTGTTTTTTGCATTACAATACCAACTTCTTGTCTAAACCCTTGGAGGGAGGATGATGAAGTAAAAACGCAAAATTTTTGGTTATATGCTTTTGGAATAAGACCCTGCTGATGATGTAAGGCATTGTTTCAAATTCCCAAACACCAGATATATAAGGAAGATAATCCCTTGTTAACCCTTTTGAGCCTTGAAGTAGGAGTTTCTTTTCTAAATGAAAAAATCCTCACATTTAACCTTGGGGCAGGGTAGTCTTCAGTTAATTGACCAAGTGTCCAAATTTCAAAAGGAGTGTGCATCAAAGAAGCCACAATGGTTATCCCTCATCCATGAAGGAAATAGGCAGTCACAACCCTTGCAAATAAATCAATGTCACAAGATTTGTTAAAAAAAAGGAGAACGAAATCAAAAGACAAGAAAAAGCCCGATACATTTTTTTAATTCAAAAACTGGCCAATGTATTGATGACACATGGCGTTTGGTTTTGATTTTGATTTTCTATTCCGAACTATTTTTTTTAAGCTTTATGGAAAGTCTCCTCTCACTCTCTATTTCATTTTCTTTTCAAATTTATTTCATGATTTGTGTTTCTATGTTATGATGAGGGCGAAGGTGTTAATTTGGTGGTGGCTGGTTATGTGAGTGTTATCATGGTGGTTTTGTAAGTGTTATTATGCTTTTATGGTGGAGAGTTACGGTGTTATTATGCTTTTATGGTGGAGAGTTATGGTGTTATGGAAGATTTTATGGTGGGGAGAATCAACTTTCATGAGTGTGTGTGCTATTTTCTCCATCATTTTTGCACACTTTTTTCAAATAAATGAGGTCATGTGTGTTTATGAGGGTGGTGGCTAACATGTTGTAAGAGATTATGTTGAAGTTGTAAGATGTAAATGAATAATAGGTTTGTAAAGAGTTGTGTTTTTTTCATGAAGGAGGTGGTTGTTTGAGAAATGGTTGATGAGGATGATTTATGGTATGTGTTTGAAAGAGAAGATTAATATGAGAGTTTTATGAATGAAAAATTTATTTTGTCATGGAATGATGGAGAGTTTTTATGTTGTGTGGGTTATGTTTTGAAGTGTAGTGAGGTTTAAATGAAAGAAAGTTTGGCATGGTTAATGTTGTAGTGTGTAGGTTGGAGAAGGAGAAAATGTTAAAGATGTGGGTAGCGGGTTATTTGTTTTTTTTTAGAAAATGATATGGATGGTGAGATTTTGGAATGAATGAATATGTGTATGAAGGTGGTTTTAGTGTGTGAAAAGTGGAGGAGAAATAATGTTGTGAGTTGTTGTTTTATGAGTGTTAGAAACGGAGAAAAAGTGGAGAATTAAATGTATACTTGATAGAGAAAGGTGGAAAATAGAGGTTTGTGTGGAAGAAAAGGAATGAATTTGAAGAGGTTGATTCTGGAAAATAGCTCCCGTAAACGTTCACTACAACAAATAACATTTTTCATGACAAAATTTTTATCTCGAACAATAGAAAACTGAGGTATAAAGCCAAAGCACACTATTTTTTATTATTTAAAAAAACATAAATTCTCTCGGTTTTTGGTAAAAAAAATAATTCAGTACAAGTTTTGATTCTCAACTATCGCAGTTTATGATTTTATTTGTTTATAAGTGTAAACAAAATGTTCTAAACCTTCGGTTTTCTATTTAATCGAGGTATAAAATAGTAAGATTTTACTATAAAAGCACTCGTTAAACAGATTTTATCCTAATCCTTACTAATATGAAACCGCCCCAAACACCATTATTTGCGATGGATTGCAAGGCAGAAAAAAATCTTCAATGTTCTTCTATTTTGAACAAAACATTTATTCTTCCCTTGCAATCTATCTCACATAATGGTGTTGATGTTGTTGTTGTATTTATGTAATAACATTCATATGTTGTCAATCAAAGAAAATATTGAGAAATATATTGTTTTCCTCTGTTGGCAGCATTGAGAAATTTATTACTAAACACCTGCATCCATTTCTCTTTCATATTTTTTTTATCATGTAAAGGAATTTCCTCAATATAATCTGGAATGAATTGCAAGTACAGAAAAAATTTCTCTTGGTAGGAACAAATAAGTTCTCAAAAATCTGAAAAACAATGTAAATATAAAAAAAAATTCTTGTTTGGAACACATAACTCCTCTGGGTTTTTCTCCAAGAATCCTTTGTTAAACTCTTGATTTTGTTAAGTAATTTATCTTAATATTCTTTGTAAACAATGTAAATATAAAAAAAAAAATATTTTTCACCTCAGTTTTAAGTAATAATTGAGGTAACACATTACTGTGTTTTTCCGGTTTCTTCACCGTCCTTAAACAAATCTTCACCGTCTATTTAATGACTATCAACACTCAAGACACTGCGATTAGTGATCCTCGTGAAACCTAAAATTCTCATTATAAAATAATTATGAATATTTAAATTAGATAGTAGTGAATCCATAAGAAATGTTGTTGTGAAACTCTATGTTTAGTTAGTGCGACATGAGATTTTACAAAGTAAAAGAATCAATGTGATAGATTGCAAGAGCAGAAAAAAATTAGGTTTATTTAATACGTGGCTGGTGAGAGTGTATTTACTTTGCCAAAGATTTATGTGATGTATTGCAAGTGTAGAAAATTATCTTAGGTTCAAGGTTTGTGTTCTTAAATAATCATATAATTGAATATTTATTTTATTTAGCTAACCTTTTTATTTTATTTTATGTCAGAAACAAATGAATGCAAGTTATAAAGAATATATTTCATTTGATCTATGAAACAAGGATCCTTAACATTTGCTCTTCTCTGATATATCCAACATTTGTTCGTCACCGACAGCGATAATGATGAAGAACAACATTTTTACTTTAATATCCTGTGTAAAATTTGTAATATTATGTGTAAGCAATGTAGTTTGTAAAAAAAAATTAATTTATTAATATTTTGTGTAAACAATGTAATTAATTTTATTTTAAAAAAACAAACTATCTAACCCCTCGGTTTTTAAATAAACCAAGAGGTTTGAGTTGCTGTTTGTGTAAATAATAAAAATGCAGATGCTAGGGTTTGAACCCATGATCATATAACTTTACCCCTCGGTTTTTAATTAACCGAGGTGTTACATGACAACTTTTCATGTCACCTATCATTACGTCGGCTTGGTAGCCGAGGTTACATCTTTTTCGCGTTCGACGTTATAAGCATTATTTGTAGTAGTGGTTGTTTTTTTTTTTACATATCCACGTGTTGGTCCAAATGGAAAGAGAGATTTTTTGAGAGAGATCCTGAGAGCGTGTATATGCGCCGTTATTGGATGGTTGTGTGTATTCTCATGAGCCAATGAAACAATATAAGTGGCACAACTAGGGTTACTTAAATTTAAAAAATTCAAAAATACCCTCCTAGACTACTATTTAGTGACAAAATGAATTAAAATAAATTAAACTAAATAAACTTGAATGCCTTAAAATAAACACAATAAAATTAAAAAAAAAAAACTACAATTAATCTTATTTAATTATATCGGACATTTTGATGAGAATTTTTTTAAAATAACCATATTTTTAAAAAATTCAAAATAATCATATTTAAAAAATAACCAAAGTAACCATGTTTTAAACAAAAAAAAATTGCACACAAGAGGAGTAGCCAGAGGGTATGGCGCATGCATTCTTTTTTGTACATAGTACTTATAGTGACAGTCAAAAGGCGTAGGTAAAATTCTACTAACCGCATATATAGCCCAAAATACTTATAGTGACAGCCAAAAGGCGTAAGCAAAAGTCTATTTTTTAAATATAGTTTGTTGTATCTACGGTAAAATGTCGTAGGTATAAGTATTTCGTGCTATACCCACTGTAAATAGACTTTTCCCTAAGCCTTTTGGCTGTAACTATAAGCATGTGATGCATGGCGCCTATGTACAAAAAATGAATGCATGCGTTATACTATCTGACTACCCGTCTTGTGTGCGAATTTTTTGGTTTGAAACATGGTTACTTTGTTTTTTTTTAAATGTGGTTATTTTGACTTTTTTTTTTGAAAAATATGGTTATTAAAAAAAATTCTTTTGATGCAAAAATAAAAATAAAAAGACTCAAAATAAATAAAAATGAAGCATAAAAATACTTAGAAAATTAAATCGAATGCACCAAAATGATTAGCGCACAATAAATTTTTCGAAAACATACGAATTTTGATCAAATTTTAAAATAAAAAATGACCGGTTAAAAGAGCTCAGACTGATCAAAATGCGACCAAAAAAGTACTCGAAAAAATAAAACAAGCACACCATATTAGACTACGTGAATCATGAATTAATAAAATTGACGTTTGCAAGCTTGATTTTGAAATTTTTTGCCTGTTAATTTTAAGTGCATTTGAAAATCAGTTTAACCAGTCTATCTGTAGATCTGAAAATTTATTCTAGTCAATATTTAGGCATTATGCAAAGTGAAATGCATGCTATATTATGTAGATGATGCAAATGCCATGATGATTATACTGATTTAGTGATTCAAGATCAAAATTTGGGATGACAAAAACATATAAAAAATACACACTATAGTTTGATTAAAACATATAACTTACCTTTGAGTCTTGTATGAATCAACAACTTCCATAAATCAACAACTTGGATAGACACCTTCCATACTTTCTTATCCATAAATCAACAACTTGGATAGACATCTTCCATACTTTATTATCTTTTTGTAAATTTTAATCAAAATAGGAGGTTTTGAAATCCTTCAAAGTAAAAAAATTTAAGTTATATACATAAATTCTAATATAAATAGTACATTAACATAATGCATAATAAAAAATGTTAAATATGTTTTTGATCCTTATAAATATTTTAATTTTAGACTTTTAGTCCCTATACAAATAAGTCATGTTTTAGTCCCTATAAAATTATTTTTGCACGCAGTTTTAGTCCTTGTAGAGGGACTACAACTGCGTGCAAAAATAATTTTATAGGGACTAAAACAAAATTTTTTTTTATAGCAAGTAACAGTCCAAAATTGAGATATGTATAGGGACCAAAATTATATATAACCCTAATAAAAACAAGTTAAACAATTTTTCTTCATGAAAAATATATTTGTATGACATTTGTTAATATTCTACATGAAGAAGATAACATATGTCGCTTATGTAATAAGTTGTTCATAAAAGCTTTAAATTACAGGAAATGTTTAAATAGTGTAATAAGTACATATAAAACTAACAAAAATAAGTTATTCAAAAAAATTCCTTCCTTCAATTTTCTAGTTCACAAAAACAATATTAAATTGGTACAAAAAAAGAAATAAAAAAAACATTTTAAATTAAATAAATGAAAACAAAGTCTAAATTAATCACAAACTTCAAAAACAAAAATGACCTCAAACTGAAAAAGGTATGAGAGAGTTGTTTGGGAAAAAATAAAACAAAAGAAAACAAACATACACATAATTGAACCAAAAAAAAATGAAAAGCGGTGCTAGGAAATACTTTTGAGGGAAATATCTTTGTCTAACCACGTTTTGTTTTGACGTTGAGACAAAATCTAGAAGCCGAAATAAACGAGGAAATGAGAGAAAAACATGAGTAAGAAAAGTGAAAGAGAAAATGAGGTTTTTTTTTTAAATAACCATGTTTTAAAAAAATCTAAAATAATCATATTTTTAAAAAAAAAATTAAGTAACTATATTTCAAACAAAAAAATTTGCACACACAAAGAGTAGTCAGAGGGTATGACACATGCATTCATTTTTGCACAAAGCGCGACACATGATGTCGCATGTTTATAGTGACAGTCAAAAGACGTAGGTAAAAGTCTAATTACCAATACAACAAATTATATGTCACAAAAGTAGACTTTTACCTATGGTAAAGTGTCGTAGGTATAAGTATTTTGGACTATACTTACGGTAAATAGACTTTTACCTATTCCTTTTGATTGTCACTATAAGTGATCGTGAAGGCTTGATCAGATCCTGTGATGGGCCACCAAGAACGTCTGTGATGCTGGGCGTGAGATGAGGAGGAGGGGGTGTACCTGCAAGGCACTCCAACGCTCAAGTAAGAAAAGATTAGAGAAAAGGGCAAGTACAAAGTGTGAGTTCTTAGGATGATTATTGGATACTTGACCCTCTCAAGCGAGAGGGTTTATATAATGCCCCCAGCGCGTGACCAACGATCCCTATTTTCGGGGTGAAATAACCGTTTTCCGAAGAATATGTAACTGCCAAAAACTAGCCGTTATGTCGGGCAGGGTGCCCAAAACTAGCTGTTACGTCGGGCAAAGGCATATTTCCGGGCACAAGCCCGTGACCGTTCTTGGATAATGAAGTTGTGCATGACGGGAAGAAGTACCGGGGAAGAGCAAATGCCCGTGGGATCCATCCGTCCATGGGTGCCCGGTTGGAGGGCAGAAAGGTAAGCCTTTCGTGGATTTGACTTAGGCAATTCGGGCCGTTCTGGGAGCAGAAGTGGATTGGGCCATACCTAGCCATTGGTCCAGTCCAGAATAAGAGCCCCCCAAGTCGTTGCTCCCGAGCATGGGAGTGATGACTTAAGGATAGCTCGTTGCTTCAGGGAGTTGTAACAGAGTCGTTGTTTGATGACGGAAGGAAGTTATCTCGAGGCGCCCATGGGACCTAGTGTTCGTAGGGCTCGTAACAACGTTTGGTTTGTTTGGCGTGCAGGGAGGCCAACGGTTCGGAGGAACTGAAACGATGGGGCGCCACGTGTGCCTCGAGCCCTATGCTGCAGTAAATAGGCAATGATGACTAGTCTAGGCCATTATTACCTATCCGAGCGTGCTCCTGCACGTGCTCTCGAGTTGTATATAAGGAGAGAGGGTCGGGTCATTTGCACTTTTGTTTCTCTCTCTTCTTCTTCGTTTTCCTCAGAGATTTAACTCATCGTCGCCGTCGACCGTCACTTCAACCACCGTGACCAGCTTCGAGCACTTCTCCACAACTTCTTCGACCACGTAAGTCATCTGATTCCTTGCTTTCTTCTAGCTTTTTCATTCTCGTTTTAGAATGCATGCGGTTAGGTTAGATTTAGGTGACATAATGGTGTTTCCCTGGTGGTTGTTGGCGGCAGACGTTGGCTAGCCCATCATCTGCTGCTGATGTGGCCGCCGGAACCCTTTAGAGGACTAAGAGTAAGGCGGTTTCTGGCATTATTGCGATGATGGCGCATTAGTAACCGTCGTGGCTACTCAGTTTCCAGTGCTATGATGAAGTTTCCGATGAGTGCATGAAGTTTTCGGTGAATCTTCAAACGAAAACTGGGTAGCGGTCTAGGGAGGTTCCCCGGGCAGATCCTTGTGGAAAACTCTTGCGTTTTTGTTTATTTTAGGGCTTAGGCAGGGGACGCCATCCTTGGCCATTTGCGCTCCCTTTCACTTGACTAGCAGTGGAAAGGTGGATTTGATTTCGCGGTCGAATTCATTTTTGTCCTCTATTTTTCAGGTGATCGAGATGGCAATATGGCCCAACGAAGAGATTTTAATAGACTCGTCCGAGGAGAGCTCCTCGAAGAGTAGCAGCACAGAAGCTTCAACTGCCCCCAGCAAAGTCGGGGAGGAGCTCGAGGAAGATTCCGCGGAGGAATGGTTGGTGGCAGAGCATTCCGAGCACGAATCCACCTTCGCGACTTTATGTTTTCACGGTCGTGGGACCAGAGGGGGAATGGAAGGTGCATTTCCCCTCCCAAGACGATCGGATCTGTACGGATTATGGGGAAAGATTTTCCATGTACGAGTATGCCTTTAAGGAGCTGGGGTTGATGCTTCCCTTCACTGACTTCCAGCAGTCCATTTTCGTACACCTAGATTTGTCCCCGTCACAGTTGCACCCTAATCCGTTGGCATTCATCTGCGCCTTCGAGCTGACCTGTGAGTTCCTAAAGATAGGAGCCACGATGCCTTTGTTCTTCACCATATTCCACCTTCAGAGGTAGGTCACGGGGAGGAGATATGGTTGGGTGTCGCTGAAGCAACCCCGAAAGTTGTTTAAGCTTTTCTCAGAGTCAATCCGGACGTTCAAGGAAATGTTCTACATTATTGAGCCTGTGTCGGAGCCGGCCCAAGACATCACGTATTTGGGCGGTGTTCGTTGGGCGGTGTCCGTTGACGAGAATGGTAATGATATGCGTGACGAGGACGGGAAGTTGATCGGGGGACAGAGAGTTCAAGTTTCCCTTTCATTGGAGTAGACGTCATTTCTCTAAGGAGCCCAATGGTTATATTGCTCAACCGAGCATGTTGGACAAGTAGGACCTGGTCGTCTATGAGACGCTGGTGAACTATGTCAATTCTTTCCGGCTTGCTGATTGATGGACGAAGAAGGGTGAACCAATTTTCGAGGAGGATGGTAGTCAACGGATGGAGTACCGTTACATTAATACAAAGGCGCTTTTAGAGTGCAATACTCCTGCAGATGCTTATAAACTGCTCGGTAGTTTTAACTTTTTGATATGCCCGAATTATGTTTTCTTCGCCATCTAATATGTTTGTTCTGTTTTCGCAGGTGAGATGCCTTCCGCCCATGAAAGAATGGTGAAGAACGTTGTGGCGAGGAACAAGCTCGGGGCGGCCTCTCTGAACTTTTGATTTCCTCAGCGGGTACCTCCTCCTCCACCATAGACGGGGAGCTCCTCACCCATTCTTTCCTCCGCTCAGGGGTCTCCAGTACCTTTGGCTTGAAGGTTCAAGCGGGCTGGGGCCAACGAACTGGCGGACCTTAGCCGGGTGGCTGAAAAATGCAAGTTCGAACTTCCTCCTTGCCTCCATGATCGGAAATATTTCGAGGGAATGTCTCTGGTGGTTCCCCGGACGGAATCTCTCAAGTTGGAGGGCATGGATCGTCCTAGTAAACGGGAATTGTTGGCGCAGGATGCCTCCGCGGTGGTCCGTGTCTTAGAGATGGTGGCGGTGTATGCTGAGGGCGACACCTCTTCTGAGCTTGAACTTAAGAGGGCCCAGGAGATGATAACTGCCCTAGAGGAGAAATTCAAGAAGGCCAAGGAGAAGGCCACCACTACTTCTGCTCCGAGGAAGAAGTCGGACGAGGAGGCCGCCCGGGTGAGGGGAGAGAACGAGGCTCCGGCTGCCGAGAAGAAGGCTGCCAAGGATCTGGTCGAGAAGTTTAGATTTGTAGGTGCTCCAGCCGAGGATGAGCCCGAGGATGTGAAGGTGCTGAAGACTAGGACGGAACTGGTCGCTCGCATAGCGCGGGCGGACGTGGGCGTGTATTCCATTGGGGAGGAATCGTTTGAGAATGTTGTGGCATAGCTTAGGTTGGTGAACCCAGGCGTCCAAATCTCCAAGGAAGGTACCAACTTCCTCGGCCATGTGGAGAATGGCAGAATAGTCGTCCCGGAGTTCCTCAACATTGGTGCGAATCATGCCCGTCCCGAGGAAACCCAGTCGCCGCAGCCTAACCCCGAGCAGTCAGAACTCGCCCAGGATCAGCCAGAGCGGATGGAAGAATAATATCTCTTTGTCTTGTTGTAATGTATCTCACCTGCGCGCCATATTTTGATGTATCTTTATTTCGTTTGGGGGTATGACCCCCTTGTTTTGTAATATGCATAGCTTGTGGCCCTTATGATCACTTTAAATTAATTGTATGTATCCGGTCAGTGTGGCTAGTTTTGTATGTTTGCGCACGGATTTTATTGTTGTTTTTTCTAAGTGTTGCACTGTTGTTCGATAAGCTTTTATGCCCGTAATAGGGATTGCTAGTTTATTTTAAGATTTTGGGAATTGCTCGATGTAGATGTGTTCGACAGTGAGGGGTACTGGTCGAACGACCAAGGAATGTCCGGGCGAGAAAGCGGAGCTCAGGTCACGTTTGAGGCCTGAGTTCGCGGTGTGAACCTCCCATCGCGAGCTAGGTGTTCTGCCTATCGTGGTACTTCGACGACGGCAATGCTCGATTGAGGGACCGCTGTCGGGTGTAACACCCTGATTTTCGTAAGGATATTTATTTAATTTATTTAAATATTATATTCGTGGTTTTCTGTGATTTTTGGCGGATTGTGTCGATGTCGGTGTTTTTGTGAAGTTTTGGTTATATTAATTAAATAATAGTATATAATATGAATATATTAGTATTATTATTAATTTAAAATAATATTAGAGGAATTGAGGGTAAGATGGACATTTTAGGAGTATTATTGAGTGCATTATGGAGAAAGCCCAATTTTGAGGCCCAAGAGTTAAATTAACCAAAAAGGACGAATTGAGGAGAATTAGGATTCATTTGTGGAGATCGTGAAAATAAGGAGAAAGTGCAGAGCTCTGAGGAAAAAGGGAGAAGGCAAGAATTTTCGTGAAGGTTTGCAAAGGCTCGAGAGAGAACTCATCGGATCGACAATCTAAGGTAAGGGGAGTAGTTGCCTTTCATTGTTTTCATTATAGGATTCGATTGATTAAAGTGGATGTTGGGGATTTTGGGGTTTTGAGGGTTTATGGGTTTTGAGGTAAACCGATGACTTTGAGGGCATTCTGTGAGAACGATTGATAAGAGTCGAATTTAATTGGTAAAATAGACCTTTGGGGCAGACTTCCCCATAGCTGTAGTTTTAACCCTGTGGTGAAGGATTTATGAGTTGATATGACGCTTGAGAGTTTTGAAGGTTTAAGAGAAATTAAGGTTTCCCGTAGGGTCCTGAATCGACCTAACAGACGTAGATTTTAGGCCTTTGATTTCTGTGATATGTTAAGATTGTTGTAGGGATGATTTTGGGTCAATTGAACTGTAATCGCAAGTGCTTTGGAGGTTTGGGAGCTACTGATGCGTAGCAGCGATTTGCTGTAATCGCAGGTTTGCTAGGCTAATGTTTGCCAAGGCTCGCTAGGCGAGCAGCGTAGCGAATGCGCGATATTATGAGTGTGAGTACAGAGGTGATTCTGGAGTAGAGGGAGTGATTCGCTGGAAGCATCGCTAGGCGAAGGGAACAACGAGTAGGTTCGCTAAGTGAACAAACTAGCGAGCATGACAGATGGTGGGGTTTCTGGTGTTTAGTGTGGGATCTGTGAGGTTCGTTAGCCACTTCGCTAGGCGAAGGCCGCAACGAACAGGTTCGCTAGGTAAACCCTGGAGTGAACAACTGCTGTTTCGCGAAATTCCGTTTCTGTTGTGTGTCGTTCTGGTACTTGATGCTGTGATATTTATGATGATTTACCATGATGTTCTTGATGATATTGAGGTGCTGGTTTGTGATGTTTCGATGAATATATGATGATATGAATTTATGAAGAATTTATGAATGATGATGCACATAATGATGTTTACATGATGATGATGAATTATTGACGTTTGTGTATCATACATTCATATGCATACTCTGTGACGACGCTTCATTCCCATTGTGCGGATATGAGGTGATTATGACGTGCTCCGATTCCAAATGCGGGATCGATCCTATTTACGGGGATCTTTGGAGGGTTGATGGCCTGGTGTCCATCCTTTGTGACGATTGGTACCACATGCATGAGTCTGTTGTGCATTGCATTTTACGTGACATTGATGAATTGTGATATAGTGTTTCCTGATGTTTTCCCTATTGATGTTGTATTTATGATGATGACGCCATTTTATGTATATCTTGTTTTATAATGATTATTATGAATTGTGAATACTCACCCTGCCTGTTTGAATGTTGCCTCCACGTGGGCAACATGCAGGTGATCAGGTTTAGCCGTGGATGCTTTCAAGGATCTTGAAGTTTATTTTCTTTTGGTCGATGTAGAGGGTCTTGCTCTGATAGTGTAACATCGGGTTGGGTCGTCGAGTCGAATCATGTTGATTTATTTGTTGTTATTTGATGTTATAGTTTATTATAAAACCTTTTTGATTATTTGTGGTTATGGTGGTTCTGCTGCTACTTCTGAGGGCCTTTTGTTGAAAACCTTTTATTTGAAAATTTTGAGTTCCACTGCCATGTGAAGGCTTTTTGACTTATTTTGAGGAAAACCATTTGTTTACAGGGCAAGTGTGTTATTTTGATTTAATGAGAAATGTGCACCCTTTGAGGTGATTTTTATGCCTTACTCAGATTATTTAAGTTGTTTCTGCTGCAACATTATTGGGGGTAGAAAAGGGTGTTACATTAGTGGTATCAGAGCAGGTCGGTCCGTCCGGCCAGGTTGTCTAATTTTGTTTGTTTCCCTAGTGTACGACATGTGTGTAAAAACACTGTCGATGCTTGTTTTTTTTTCCTTTTTGCTGGTTGGGAATGAAATAAGTGGGGGAGAAGATGGTGCTTCTCCAAGGTGTTTCGAGTGTGGAGCGTTGGCTAAGGGTGGTGTTGGACGCTGCGATAGTTGGTAAAGATAGTTTGTACCACCTCATGATATCGGATGTTATTGACAAATTGAGGAACTGATCACCCTTAATCTCTTGTTGATAATAGACGGGGTCATGTTGGATGGGATAGACGTGTCTTGCGAGCTTGAGTAGTGTGCGCAGTGAATTGTTGGGGTTAAGTCGAGTGCTTGTGGATTATTTTATTGAGTCGATGCAGACTAATAGACTTGAAGATGAGGCGAATTAGAGTTTCTTTCCTGTCGGTCAAGTTGGAAATATCTTGAGGAGAACAATCATGTATTGTTGATTTCTGCTTTTGAGGGATAGAGAACAGGGCGGTGGCTAGTGATACGCCGATGGTGTGTAATTCCTGACGATCACCCGAATCTAATTTCTACGAAGGTGAAGAGTTGTTTGTTTTGTGAAGCAAGTGGTTAAGTCTGTGAAAGATGGTGCAAGGGTGTTATGATGCTGGATTATTGGAAGGCATAACGGATGCGGTGGTGTGTGATCTACCTATGGTGTGACTATTTGGAGGTGTTCCCAAGAGATATCAGTGATTTACCACTGTAGTGTGGAGTGTAACTTGTTATCGACCTGGTACTCGATGCCATGCTAGATGTCGGTGTTTGCATACAGAATGTATGTTTCTGAATAAGCGAATTGAAGGAATAGCTGGAAGGATTGGTTGAGAGGAAGTTGTTCGACCGGATGTTTTCTATAAGGTGCCCTGGTGATGTCGATGAAGGAGAAAGATGGTTTTATGAGATTGTGTGTGGATTATAGATGGTTGAGTAAAGTGACGATCAAGGATAAGTGTCTGCTTCCAAGGATTGAGGAATTGATGGATCAGTTAGTAGATGTCTGTGTGTTTATCAAGATTGATTTGAGGTCGGGTTATCATCAGATTTGTGTTAAGCTTGATGATATTCCGAAGACGGCTTTCAGGACGAGGTATGGTGACTATGAGTATACTGTGATGTCGTTTGGCGTGTCTAATGCACCTAGTGTGTTCATGGAGTATATGAATCAGATTTTCCATGAGTATTTGGACAAGTTTGTGGTGGTGTTTATCGATGATATCTTGATATATTCCAGATCCGAAGAAGAGCATGCTGAGCATTTTAGGACTGTGTTGTAAGTGTTGAAAAAGAAGAAGTTGTATGTAAAGTTGTCGAAGTGTGAGTTTTGGTTGAAGGAAGTGAGTTTCCTTGGCCATGTGATTTCAGGTGGTGGTGTTGTTGTTGGTCCTTCTAAGATTGATGTCGTGTTACAATGGGAGACTCCGAAGTCTGCGACTGAGATACAAAGTTTTCTGGGATTAGCGGGTTATTACCGCAAGTTTATTGAAGGCTTTTCGAAGTTGGCATTACCTTTGACTCAGTTGACTCGAAAGGGTCCGACTTTTGTGTGGGATGTAACTTGTGAAGAGAGTTTCGTGGAATTGAAGAAAAGATTGACTACTGCTCCAGTGTTGATTTTGTTTAATCCGAGAGAATCTTTTGTGGTGTATTGTGATGCGTCGGAGATGGGTCTTGGTAGAGTATTGATGCAGAATAGATAAGTTGTTGCCTATGCTTTAAGACAATTGTGAGCTCATGAGAGGAATTATCCTACACCTGACTTGGAGTTGGTCGCGGTAGTGTTTGTGTTGAAAATTTGGAGACATTATTTGTTTGGCTCTAAATTCGAAGTGTTCAGTGATCATAAAAGTCTAAAGTACTTATTCGATCAGAAGGAATTGAATATGAGGCAGAGGAAGTGGTTAGAGCTGTTGAAGGATTTCGATTTTGATTTGAGTTATCATCCGGGCAAAGCAAGTGTAGTGGCCAATGCATACGCAGAAAGTCGTTACATATGTCGATGATTATGGTGAAAGAATTGGAATTAATTGAACAATTCAGAGATTTGAGTCTGGTATGTGAAGCGACTCCTGACAGTGTGAAGTTGGGAATGTTGAGGTTGACGAGTGGTATTCTGGAAGAAATCAGAATGGGACAGCAGTCTGATTTAAAGTTGGTTGACCAATTGACTTTGATTAACCAAGATAACGGAGGCGACTTCCAGATTGATGAGAATGGTGTGATGAGGTTTCGATATAGAGTGTGGGTTCCAGATGTTCTAGAGATCGAGGAAAGTGTTCTATGAAGAAGGATATTGCAGAGGTCGTATATGCGTGTTTAACTCGTCAGAAGTTGAGGTTTGAGCATCAGAAGCCTTAGGTATGATGCAACCGTTGAGTATTCCAGAATGGAAACAAGATAGTATGTCCGTGGATTTTTGTGTTGGGATTGCTGAAGACTGGGAAAGGGAGTGATTCTTTGGGGAGTGATAGTGGAGGAATTAACTAAATCGGCTCATTCTTACAAATAAAGATTGATGACTCCTTGCGGAAGCTAGCTGAGATGGGTATTGAGGAGATTGTGAAGTTACACGGGATACCTTCGAGTATTGTGTCGGATATAGATCTGAGGTTTACATCGAGGTTCTTGAAGAGTTTGCAAGATGCGTTGGGTACCAAGTTGAGGATAAGTTCTGCGTATCATCCGCAGACGGACGGTCAGACAGAAAGGACTATCCAATCTTTAGAGGATTTGCTGAGGGCTTGTGTGTTGGATCATGGAGGATCATGGGATAGCCATTTATCGTTGATTGAGTTCACGTACAATAATAGTTTTCATGCTAGTATTGGGATGGAGCCTTATGAAGCTTTGTATGGGAGAAGGTGTAGGACTCCTTTGTGTTGGTATGAATCGGGCGGGAGTGTTGTACTCGGGCCTGAAATTGTGCAAGAGACGACTGAGAAGATTAGGAAGATACAAGAAAGGATGAAAGCTTCACAGAGTCGTCAGAAGAGCTATCATGATAAGAGGAGGAAAACACTTGAATTCCAAGAGGAAGTTCACGTGTTTTTGAGGGTGACGCCAGTGACTGGTGTGGGTATAGCTTTGAAGTCTAGGAAGCTCATTCCACGTTTTTTTGGTCCATATTAGATATCGTAGAGGATAGGAGAGGTAGCCTATCGAATTGCTTTACCACCGTCACTTGCGAATTTGCATGACATGTTCCATGTGTCTTAATTGAGGAAGTACATTCTGGATCCGTCGCATGTGATTCAGATGGATGATGTACAAGTGAGGGATAATCTGACTGTGGAAGCATTGCCTGTGCGTGTCGACGGTCGAGAGATGAAGCAATTGCGGGGTAAAGACCTAGTTTTGGTGAAGGTGTTGTGGGGTGGACCAGTTGGCGAAAGTTGGACTTGGGAACGTGAAGATCAGATGAGGGAGTCGTATCCGACTCTATTTCCTTGAGGTAATTTTCGAGGGCGAAAATTCTTTAAGTGGGGGAGAGTTGTAACACCCCGATTTTTGTAAGGATATTTATTTAATTTATTTAAATATTATATTCGTGGTTTTCTGTGATTTTTGGTGGATTGTGTCGATGTCGGTGTTTTTATGAAGTTTTGGTTATTTTAATTAAATAATAGTATATAATATGAATATATTAGTATTATTATTAATTTAAAATAACATTAGAGGAATTGAGGGTAAGATGGACAATTTAGGAGTATTAGTGAGGGCATTATGGAGAAAGCCCAATTTTGAGGCCCAAGAGTTAAATTAACCAAAAAGGAGGAATTGAGGAGAATTAGGATTCATTTTTGGAGATCGTGAAAATAAGGAGAAAGTGCAGAGCTCTGAGGAAAAAGGGAGAAGGCGAGGATTTTCGTGAAGGTTTCCAAAGGCTCAAGAGAGAACTCATCGGATCGACAATCTAAGGTATGGGGAGTAATTGCCTTTCATTGTTTTGATTATAGGATTCGATTGATTAAAGTGGATGTTGGGGATTTTGGGGCTTTGAGGGTTTATGGGTTTTGAGGTAAACTGATGACTTTGAGGGCATTCTGTGAAAACGATTGATAAGAGTCGAATTTAATCAGTAAAATAGACCTTTGGGGCAGACTTCCCCGTTGCTGTAGTTTTAACCCTGTGGTGAAGGATTTATGAGTTGATATGAAGTTTGAGAGTTTTTAAGGTTTAAGAGAAATTAGAGTTTCCCGTAGGGTCCTGAATCGACCTAACAGACATAGATTTTAGGCCTTTTATTTCTGTGATATGTTAAGATTGTTGTAGGGATGATTTTGGGTCAATTGAACTATAATCGCAGGTGCTTTGGAGGTTTGGGAGCTATAGATCCGTAGAAGCGATTTGCTGTAATCGCAGGTTCGCTAGGCTACCCATTGCTTCGCTAGGCGAATGTTTGCCAAGGCTCGCTAGGCAAGCAGTGCAACGAATGCGCGATATTATGAGTATGAGTTTAGAGGTGATTCTGGAGTAGAGGGAGTGATTCGCTAGAAGCCTCGCTAGGCGAAGGGAACAGCGAGTAGGTTCGCTAAGCGAACAAACTAGCGAGCATGACAGATGGTGGGGTTTCTGGTGTTTAGTGTGGGATCTGTGAGGTTCGCTGGCCGCTTCTCTAGGCGAAGGCCGCAGCAAACAGGTTCGCTAGGCGAACCCTGGAGCGAACAACTGCTGTTTCGCGAAATTCTGTTTTTGTTGTGTGTCATTCTGGTACTTGATGCTGTGATATTTATGATGATTTACCATGATGTTCTTGATGATATTGAGGTGCTGGTTTGTGATCTTTCGATGAATGTATGATGATATGAATTTATGAAGAATTTTTGAATGATGATACATATAATGATGTTTACATGATGATGATGAATTATTGACGTTTGTGTATCATACATTCATATGCATACTCTGTGACGACGCTTCATTCCCATTGTATGGATATGAGGTAATTATGACGTGCTCCGATTCCAAATGCGGGATCGATCCTATTGACGGGGATCGTTGGAGGGTTGATGGCTTGGTGTCCATCCTTTGTGACGATTGGTACCACATGCATGAGTCTTGTTGTGCATTGCATTTTACGTGACATTGATGAATTGTGATATAGTGTTTCCTGATGTTTTCCATTTTGATGTTGTATTTATGATGATGACGCCATTTTATGTATATCTTGTTCTATAATGATTATTATGAATTGTGATTACTCACCTTGCCTGTTTGAATGTTGCCTCCATGTGGGTAACGTGCAGGTGATCAGGTTTAGCCATGGATGCTTTTGAGGATCTTGAAGTTTATTTTCTTTTGGTCGATGTAGAGGGTCTTGCTCTGATAGTGTAACATCAGGTTGGGTCGTCAAGTCGAATCATGTTGATTTATTTGTTGTTATTTGATGTTATAGTTTATTATAAAACTTTTTTGATTATTTGTGGTTATGGTGATTCTGCTGCTACTTCTGAGGGCATTTTGTTGAAAACCTTTTATTTGAAAATTTTGAGTTCCGCTGCCATGTGAAGGCTTTTTGACTTATTTTGAGGAAAACCATTTGTTTACAGGACAAGTGTGTTATTTTGATTTAATGAGAAATGTGCACCCTTTGAGGTGATTTTTATGCCTTACTCTGATTATTTAAGTTGTTTCTACTGCAACATTATTGGGGGTAGAAAAGGGTGTTACATCGGGCAGGGTCCTGGCTCGTTCTTGAGCGGGGTTCTACCTTAGCTGACATGCGACGCTTGTAACTAGGCGTGCATTGTGGTCGGTAGGTAACGTTCGTCATTTGCACGACGCAAGCAGATAGTTAAGGCCCTAGCTATAGTATTTCTTTAGCTTTTCGGCATTCCATGGTCGAGCGAGTTCTTCCCTGTTGAGATGTTCTAGGTAGTAGGCCCCATTCTCCATTTTTGCTCGGACACGGTCGGGTCCTTCCCAGTTAGCAGCGAGTTTGCCTTCACAAGAGTCTTTATGGCTCCTTCTTTGGACAAGGCTGCCCACTTCAAACTCTCGTCGTATGACTTTGGCGTTGTGACGGATGGCAATTTTTTGTTTTAATGAGGCTTCGCAAAGGGCTACCCCTGATCGGACTTCCTCGACAAGGTCGAGTTCCTCCCTCAGTGCCTCGTTGTTCATTTCCTCGTCCAGGGGTGATTCGATCCGCCTGGAGGGTACGTGAATTTTGATGGGAATTACGGCTCGATTCCGTAGGCCAGGAGGAAAGGAGTTTCCCCGGTTGATGAGTCCGGAGTCGTGCGGTATGCCCACAGAACGCTGTACAACTCCTTAACCCAAGATTTCTTCGTTTCGTCCAGCCTTTGCTTAAGGCCTCGAAGGATGACTTGGTTCGCTGCTTTGGCTTTCCTGTTAGTGTGGGGATGCTCGACGGATGCAAAGTGTTGTTTCGTGCCCAGCTAGGTGAAGAAATATTGAAACTTCTTGTCTGTGAACTGCGTCCCGTTGTCTGTGACTACCGCCTTGGGGATGCCAAAACGCGCGAGGATGTTTTATTTGTAGAAACACAGTATGTTGAGGGTTGTTATCTTGGCTAGAGCTTCCGCTTCTATCCATTTTGTGAAGTAATCAACGCCTACTATTAGGTATTTGTTCTGGTTTGATCCTACTACGAATGGCCCCAGGATATCCAGGCCCCACCAGGCAAATGGCCACGGGGAGGACATAGCCTCGAGCTCGTTAGGCGGAGCTAGGTGCATGTCCCCGTGTCGTTGGTATTTATCGCATTTCTTCACATGCTCTTTGGCATCTTGTTGCATGGTTGGCCAGTAGTACCCTACTCGAAGGGCTTTCCGGGCGAGGGGTCTCCCCCCGAGATGTTGGGCGTTGATTCCTTCGTGGATCTCACGCAGAACGTGGGCGACCATCTCCTCCTCGAAACATTTGAGCAGTGGGATAGAGAACCCTCATCTGTAGAGTTTATCTTCGACCAGGACGTAGGAGCAGGCCCGGTGTCTGACCATGCTGGCCTCTTTGGGGTCGGACAGAAGCTCGTCCCTAGCGAGGTAGTTGTAAACGGGGGTCATCCAGTAGTTGCTGTCGCCGATTACCTATACGTCGAGGGTCGGGGACGCCTTTTTGATACTGGGTCGAGGAAGTACCTCCTGGATGACGGACTTGTTTTCGCCCTTTTTCTTCGTGCTTGCTACTTTAGACAATACGTCTGCTCTGACGTTATGTTCGCAGGGAACATGCTTTACTTCTACTGCGGCGAACTTCGTCATTTTCTCCTTGACCAAGGCTAAGTATTCAGACAGGTTGTCATTCTTGGCCTGATACTCTCCTCGAACCTGGAGGGCCACGAGTTATGAATCTGTGCATATGACGACCTCTTCTGCCCCGAGATCTTCGGCTAGGCGTAAGCCGGCGATGAGGGCTACATACTCAGCTTGGTTATTAGAGGTGGGGAAGGATAAGGTGAGTGATACCTCCACGATGATTCCCTCGTCGTTTTCTAGTATGATGCCTGCCCCGCTTCCTACGGAGCTGGAAGCCCCGTCTACGAAAATGGTCCACTTGCGTGCCCCACAGGCGAGGGAATCTGCGAAAGTCATTTCGGCGATGAAGTCAGCCAAAGATTAGGCTTCGAGGGCTTTTTTTCTTTCATGTTGAATGTAAAATTTGAACAGCTCTAGTGGCCATTTGAGCATTCTACCGGCCATGTCTGGTCGTCCAAGCAGCTATTTTACAGGTTGATCTGTTCAGACCACGATCGTGTGGGCCAAAAAGTAGTGCCTTAGTCTTATAGCGGCGTTGATGAGGGCTAATGCCATCTTCTCAATCTGCTGATACCTCAGTTCTGGTCCCTGCAATGCTTTGCTGGTGAAGTATATGGGCTTTTTTCTATCAGGTGTTTCGCAGATCAGAGCGGCGCTCACTGCCTCAGCCGCTACGGCGAGATACAGATATAGAGTTTCGCCGTTGTCCGGGCGGGAAAGGACTGGTGGCTCTGAGAGTGCTCATTTTAGATGGAGGAGAGCCTGGTCGCATTCCTCCATCCATTCAAACGCCGCCTCTTTGCGGAGGAGTTTGAAGAAGGGCAGGGCGTGTTGGGCAGACTTGGCCACGAAACGGGATAAAGATGCGAGCATCCCGTTGAGGGACTAGATGGATTTCTTCGACTTGGGCATTGGAAATTCGGAGAATGCCCGGCACTTGTCGGGGTTGGCCTCGATTCCTCGTTCTGTTAGGTAGAAGCCGGTGAATTTTCCTGCCTGAACGTGCACTTCTCCAGGTTGAAACGCATCTGGTATTTTCTGGCATGTTCAATGACCTTTCTCAAATGGGCCGTATGATTGGTTTCCTCGTGGGATTTCACGATCATGTCGTCCATATAGACTTCGAGCATGTCGCATATTTCTCCCCGGAAGACCTTGTTCATCATCCTCTGATAGGTCGCACCGACGTTCTTCAGGCTGAAGGGCATTACGTTGTAGTAATAGTTGCCCGATTTGGTCATGAAGGTTGTGTATTTTTTATCGTTCATTGCCATTGGTATTTGATTATAGCCCGAGTAGGCACCCATGAATGATAATAGTTTAAAATCAGCAGAGTTATTAACAAGTTTATCAATATTAGGGAGGGGGTAGGCATCCTTCGGACATGCCTTGTTAAGATCAGTATAGTCAATACACATTCGCCATTTGCCATTAGATTTTTTCAAAAGTACAACGTTGGAGAGCCAAGTGGTGTACTTGCCTTCTGAGATAAATTTTGCCTCGAGGAGGTCTTTTAAAACTTTTTCTGCAGCCTTCGTTTTCTCCGGAGACTGCTTCCTCCTTCGTTGTGCCACTGCTTTGATGGCTGGGTCAATCGTGAGTTGATGGCAGGTGACGGATGGATCCAAGCCGGGCATCTCCGCAGCACTCTAGGTGAACAAGTCTGCGTTCTCACGAAGGCATGCTTCGATTTGAGTCTTTGTGATGTCGGAGAGGTCTGCTCTAATCTTTACTCCCCGCTGAGGGTCATCGCCGAACAGGACAAGCTCAAAGTCGCCATCCGGGATAGGGTGCATCAGATAAGAGCTGATGCTGGTTGAGGCAGATGAGCTGCTCAGGGCTGCTTGGTACTCCTTTTGGTCCTCTTCGGGGAAGAGGTTGTCGAGGTCGATAGAGTCGACCTGAGGCAGTGGCTTGGTTTCCTCTGAGCTGCTGGGCAAGGCTAGCTTGTTGGACGTCTATGGATTGGAAGCGACGGCGTTGAGTCCCTTTGTGGGTGCTTTGAAGCATCGTCGTGCGGCTTCAATGTCGCTGTGCAGGATGGCGACCATTCCCTTTGAAGTGTAGTACTTCATCTTGGGATGGACAGTTGAGGGTACATCTACTAACTCGGCCAAGGTTAGTCTCCTAAAGATACACTGGTATAGAGATGGGCAGTCAATTATCAGGAACTGCACTTTAATGGATCTGGCTGTCTCCGCGGATACAAAGGTTACGATCAGTTCGACGTATCCCCAGGGTTTCGTCACCGACCCATTGAATCCTTGTAGGTCATAACCTACATTGGGAGTGATATGTAATTCGTCCAGCTGGAGTGTTAAAAATAGCTAGGGGTACATAATATCGACAGAGCTGCCTTGGTCGACGAGAATCCTGCGAATGTCGAAGTTCGCCATCTGAGCTCTGACGAGCATAGGGATGCTCGAGTTTGGGGATCCTCCGAGGAGCTCTTCCCGATAGAAGGAGATGGGGATAGAGCCCTTCTGGACTCGGTTGAGCGTGGTCACCTTGCTGGAGCTCGTGCTGATCAGGTGCTCGAACTTCCTTTTCACAGAGCCCACCGTGATTTTATTGAAGCCCCCTCCAAATATGACCATAGAGGAGGGGAACGTCTCCCACGGGCTGTGGGCCGAGAAGTAGGCGGGAGCGCTGAGCTCATCTGGGACGTATAAATCCTCTGGTAGCGATACGGACATGACAAATTGGAGGTTGGCCTCTTCTAAGGAAGACACCTCTTCCTCTACCTTCTTTGACTCCTGGGTGTCTTGTCGGGGAGCATCTTTCTTTTTTGCAAACTATTTCAGGTGGCCATCCCTGAACAGTATTTCTATAGCATCCTTCAAGTGGATGCAGTCTTCGGTGGTGTGGCCGTGACTCTTATGGAAATGGCAGTTCTTTGATTTATCGGCGTTGGGCTTGGCCGACATTTGTTCGCGGAAGCGGACCCCTGCTTGCTTGAATTCCGAATTCGCGCATTCGGACAGTATCTTTTCCCTGGAGACAATTAGGGGGTGTAGTCGTGAAATCAGCTAGAAGGTCCCTTGCTATCCCTGGAGTCCCGGGGACGGTCTTCGTGCTTCCATTCCCCACGACGAGATGTTGAGGGCTCTTTGCCTTTGGAGGCCCGGGCATTCTCCTGGTGGCGGGAGGCTCGGGCGGAATTGGCAGCTTCCTTTTCCTCGTACTGAATGTACGACTGTGCCTTGAGGAGGAAGGTGTCCAGGTTCCTCGGAGGTGCGAGGCCGACAGCTTTAGAAAACTCTGAGTGCGGAAGGAGTCCCTGTTCGAGCAGAAATTTTTTCATGTTGTCGGTAGTGGGGACTTGCACAGCTTCTTTGTTAAACCTTTCGATGTATGCCCAGAGAGGTTCATCCTTCCCTTGGATTATGGCCCCAAGGGAGGCTTCAGTCTTGGGATGGCGGCGCGATGCCGTAAAGGGCCTAGAAAACATTCTGCCCAGCTACTTCCACAAAATGATAGACTCCTCGGGCAGCTATTTATACCAAGTCATTGCCCCTTTTTGGAGCATGGTCGGGAATAGGCGGCACTTGATGGCGCCCCGGACGCCACGGTAATCTAACAGCACATCGATGTTTTCGATGTGCTCATCGGGGTCAGTTGTTCCGTCGTACGTGCCCAAAGCCGGGACTTCTCCAAGCCTTTGGGGAGGCGTGTTGCCAAGATTTCTTGGGACAATGGGCCGTGAGGCTCATCGTCGCTGCTGGAACTGGTTTGCGAAGGGGAGCGACAACTCCCTTGAGACGGCGACTTCTTCGGGGTGAAGGTGTATGGGTCCGACCTTTCGATCTGACCGAGGGTGAGTGTTTATCTCTCCGGGTTCTTTTGTGGCCGGGAGAAAGTTGGTTTCGCGGGGAAACGTGATTGCGCTTCCGAACAACATGAGGCTCTGGTTCTTGGCGTATCCGACGGTCGACTTCTCTTCGGGGTTGTGGACTCTTGGATCGTCGTCGATTCTTCCTCGGAGGGGAGGATCTCGAACGGGCAGATTCTTCCAACGCCTCAATCCTCTTGTTTTGTTAAAGGATCAGGAGGTTGGTCTTGTTGATCGCTTCAAGGAGAGCCACCACGGCCGGGTCGGCATTGGGTGGAGTTGAAACAGGCTGGATGGCTAGAAAGAGCTGATCATGGTCACGGTCAGCAGGAGTAGGCGAAGGAGAGGCAGTGGCCCCGTCTCTCAGAAGACGGGCATCTCCTCTGAGGAGGGATGAGGAACCGTCAACGTTAGTCTTGTTGACGGGGAGGACAGAAAGATGGAGAACACCTTTGACGTGATCTTGAGAGGCCATGATAGTAATATTGGACAAAGGACGTGTTTTGGTCTTAGAATCTGGGGAAAAAGGGATGTTAAGACGGGGAGAACAAAGTTCCCACAGACGGCACCACTAATCGTGAAGGCTTGATCAGATCTTGTGATGGGCCACCAAGAACGTCTGTGATGCTGGGCGTGAGATGAGGAGGAGGGGGTGTACCTGCAAGGCACTCCGACGCTCAAGTAAAAAAAGGTCAGAGAAAAGGGCAAGTACAAAGTGTGAGTTCTTAGGATGATTATTGGATACATGACCCTCTCAAGCGAGAGGGTTTATATAATGACCCCAGCGCGTGGCCAATGGTCCCTATTTTCGGGGCGAAATAACCGTTTCTCGAAGAATAGGTAACTGCAAAAAACTAGTCGTTATGTCGAGCAGGGTGCCCAAAACTAGTCGTTACGTCGGGCAAAGGCATAGTTTCGGGCACAAGCCCGTGACCGTTCTTGGATAATGAAGTCGTGCATGACGGGCAGAAGTACCGGGGAGGAGCAAATGCTCGTGGGATCCATCCGTCCATGGGTGCCCGGTTGGAGGGCAGAAAGGTAAATTCTGCCATTCATGGATTGGTCTTAGGCAATTCGGGCCATTCTGGGAGCAGAAGTGGATTGTGTAACGCCCCGATTCCAATTATTCCCATTTTGTTGAGTCTTTTATTTAAATTGAGTGATAAATTATTTTATTTGTGAAATTGGTGTGTTAATATGCTATGTTGACATGTTATGATATTTTATCGTTTCTGAGAGTTTTCGGGAAAATTAGAATGGAGGGTATTTTGGACATTTCTCAATTAATGATAAGTTAGAAATTTAGTAAAATTGGTAGAAAAGTGATTAAGTGTAGAATTGTGTGAGAAAATGAATTAATTGAATTTGTGTAGAAAATAAGAAATAGAAAGAAAAAGAGATAAGAAGAGGAAATAGGAGAGAAAGAGAAAGAAAAGGAGAAATAGAGAGAAAAAGGAGAGAAAGAAAGAGGAAGAAGAGAAAAGAGAAGAAAAACTTGGAAAACCTAGAAAACCATCAAGAACAATCATCTAGCAAGCTTGGAATCCGGGTAAGGGTGTGAAATCTTATTATCTCATCAATGTATATCATTATGTATGATTGTGTTGTTGTTGTTGTTGATTTTTATGAGTTTTTGTATAAACCCATTTGTGTAGAAAGTGTTAGAATTCGATTAATTCGTGTTGGAAATGATGTTTTCGTGTTCCTTGTTGTTGATACATGATTGATATATGTTGTTGTACATCAAATTGGTATTTTTCTAAGTTTAGATGATGAATTTGGGTGTGGTTGGATGAAAAACGCAGAACCAAGTTCTGCAGAATTTTTCTGCATTTACCATGGTCGTACGTGTAAGGGGCATGTTCATACGCGTATGAGCCTAGGCGTTATGCGTATCATTGGCTTGTTTTGGGCCATTACGCGTATGGAATGTGACTTTTCCCGGCCATCTGGTGATACGCATATGGTGTTGGGCATACGCGTATGGACTTTTAAACGTGAATTTAGGGGGAAAAATGACTCCTGCCCATACGCGTAGGGGTCCTGGCAATAGGCGTATGGGAATGGCGAGGAATCAGGGCTGTACGCGTATGAGAATGGTGATACGCGTATGGTCAGGCCAATTGTAAAAATGGGACTTTTTCAAATATCGTTTTCGTTTTTCTTTCGTAACTTGAGTTCTGTTTATTCGATTTTTACATTCTTCGTATCATTGTGAAGCTATTGAGCTGTACTTTCTTATTATGATGACTTGGAAATTGTTAGCCGATTTAATTATGTTGGAAAATCGGGAATAGTGTTATTTAGAGACTTTACCGTTTTGAATGTGTGTTTTGGATGTGAATCATACAATAGTGCATTGATGTGAATGTATATAGATTGTATGTGATTGTATGAGATGAATGCATGAATATATTATGAATGTGTATGCATTTCAAGAATGTCTTGAGTCATTTTGTATGTGAAGCATAATGATGTACATTCTTGTGTTGTGTGATTCTAATGAGAATCCGTTGTAACGTCGTGTGCCTATGTGAGGTGTAAGCGATGATTACAAACGATTGTGTGCCTAGGTGAGGTGTGAGCAATCGGATTGTGTTCCTATGTGAGGTGTGAGCAATCCATAAACATTGTCTGCCTATGTGAGGTGTGAGAAATGGGTGATTATCGTAGGCCCGACGGGGAGTTACATTGGTAACGAGCGATGGTTCCAATAAGTTCCTGAGTGAACTTGAGATGATTGAGTCGGTACCACATTACATTTGCATAGAGTCGGGAGTCGGTCTCTATGATTTGCATTTATCATCTTTATAATGGTGCATTGATGAATAAACATGAATATGTATGTTTATGTGGAATGATAAGAATTGTGAAAGTATGCACGATGAATATGCTTGGTTTTATATATATATATATATATATATATATATATATATATATATATATATATATATATATATACATTGTGATGTATATGAGTGAGTTGTGATGAATTGTGGTGAGAATGTAGAATATGTGTATTTTCATGCTAAGATATATAATTATATGCATTGTTATTATGATAATATTTCTCACCCTTCTGCTGTTTTATGATGCTCTATGAGGCATTGCAGAGTAGGTATGCTGGTGGTATTTTTATGAAGCGTGTCTTCATTCTTTTGGTCGGTCGGCTCTGATATGTAGCATCGGGTAGCTAGGATGTATATGATTCTTTTGTGATACATTTGTACATGTATCTTGTTGATGAATGTTTATGTAAACATGAATTATGTTGGTGGATAATACTTGATGATATATGTATATATGTATATATGTTTGATGTTATTCAATGTTTAGATTTTCCGCTTTTATTCTAAATATTGAGATGTGGGTGTAAGGACTAAGTTCCTCTGTTGCAAAGTTACCCTACTGTTGCATATTAATTGTTGAGCAGGTGTTGAATGTTTTAATTTCATGTATAATGTGACATACCTCTTTTATACTATGTTTATAATTATACTCTGACGGAATTTTTAATATGTGCCTAAATGATTATGTTATTATTTGGGGGTATAGAAAGGGGGTGTTACATTAAGTGGTATCAGAGCCAGTGTTGAGTCAGTTATGTCTGTCTTGTTGTTGTGATGGTTGAACTGTTGTTTAACCTTGTTGTCATTTTTGGGAATGATCAGAATATGGCTGGTAGAAACGACAATGCGATGGCTACTGCTTTGGAAGCAATGGCTAGGGCGGTGCAAGGTGCGCCGAACGTGAATGCTAATAACGAGTTCAGGAAGAATCAACCACCGGTCTTCAAAGGAAGATTTGATACCGATGGTGCTCAAAATTGGTTGAAAGAGATTGAAAGGATCTACAGAGTCATGGGGTGTACGGAGGAGAATAAGGTGAGGCTTGGGTCTCACATGCTGAAGGAAGAAGTCGACGATTGGTGGGTCGGTATGCGTCAAGTTCTTGAGGTAGATGATGAAGAGATAACTTGGGATTTGTTTCGTACCGAGTTCTTGAGGAAGTATTACCCTGAAAGTGTGAAAGGGAAGAAGGAGATGGAGTTCCTTGAACTGAAACAAGGTGGTATGTCCGTGGTGGACTATACTGCTAAGTTTGTGGAGTTGGTTCAATTCCATCCTCACTATGCTACAATTATTGCTGAGTTCTCAAAGTGTATTAAATATGAGAATGGTTTGCGTCCCGAGATTAAACAAGTTGTGGGATATCAAAGGATAAGAAGGTTTACAGATTTGACGGAATGTTGTAGAATCTTCGAGGAAGATAACAAGGCTCGTTCTACACATTACAAAAGTTTGAATGAGAAGAGGGGAAAGCAACAAGCTAGAAGTGGACCTTATGTGACACCCGTTGATAAGGGCAAGCATAGGGGAAACTTTGAGAAGAGATCTGGAGGAGGAGGTTCCGGTTCCATTAAGTGTTACAAGTGTGGTGAAATGGGTCATAAATCATTTGAGTGTGGGAAGACCGTGGTGAAATGTTCTAACTGTGGAGGCCTTGGGCATGCTACTACCGATTGTAGAAGGAATATGGTGAAGTGCTATAATTGTGGAAAAGTGGGTCACATTAGTACTAAGTGTACTAAGCCGAAACAAGCTCAAGCGGGCGGAAAGGTGTTTGCATTAGCGGGGACGAACACTACTAGTGCAGACCGTTTGATTAAAGGTACATGCTTTATTAATAGTACGCCTTTAGTTGCTATTATTGATATGGGAGCGACTCATTCATTCATTTCTCATGAGTGCGCCGAGCGTTTGAATTTGTTTATGACTTCTTGGGGTGGTGAGATGGTTATTGATACTCCTGCTTCAGGGTCGGTAACTACGTCTTTGGTGTGTGTAAGTTGTCCTTTGACCATGTATGGTAAAGACTTCATTATGGATTTAGTGTGTTTGCCGTTGGAAGGATTGGACGTAATCTTGGGTATGAACTGGTTGCAATTTAATCAAGTTCATATAGATTGCTATCACAAGTTAGTGAGGTTTCCTTTTTTGGAAGATGACGAAGATGAGAGTTTCCTATCCACTAAAGAGTTGAAGAAACTTTTAGCGGACGAAGCTCAATTGTTCGGTTTGTTTGCATCATTGTCGGTGGAGAGTAAAGTTGAGCTCGATGTGTTCCCAGTGGTGTGTAATTTTCTAGAAGTGTTTCCGGAGGATATTACGGATGTACCTCCGGAAAGGGAAGTTGAGTTTTCTATTGATCTAGTTCCGGGTACTAGACTGGTTTCGATGGCACTGTATCGTATGTCGGCATCGGAGTTGGTAGAATTGATGAAGCAATTGAATGACTTATTGGACAAGAGATTTGTAAGACCAAGTGTTTCTCCTTGGGGTGCTCCGGTATTGTTAGTAAAGAAGAAGGATGGGAGTATGCGGTTATGCATTGATTATCGACAATTGAACAAGGTGACAATTAAGAACAAGTATTCGCTTCCAAGGATCGATGATTTGATGGACCAATTGGTTGGTGCGCGTGTTTTTAGCAAGATTGATTTGAGATCGGGATATCACCAGATTCGAGTGAAAGAAGAGGATATTCAAAAGACGACCTTTAGGACACGGTATGGCCATTACGAATATTCCGTGATGCCATTTGGGGTTTCTAATGCGCCGGGTGTGTTTATGGAATACATGAATCGTATTTTTCATGAACAGTTAGATCGTTTTGTGGTTGTGTTCATCAACGATATTTTGATTAACTCTAAGTCTCAAGAGGAGCATGAAGAGCATTTGAGGATTGTGTTACAAATTTTGAAAGAGAAACAATTGTATGCTAAGTTGTCGAAATGTGAATTTTGGTTGTCGGAAGTAAGTTTTCTTGGACATGTTATTCCTGGTAGTGGTATTAGTGTTGATCCATCCAAGATTGATGTGGTGATGCAATGGGAGGCTCCTAGATCGGTTACGGAGATTCGAAGCTTTTTAGGCTTGGCGGATTATTATCGGAGGTTTATTGAGGGATTTCCGAAGTTGGCACTTCCGTTAATGCAATTGACTTGTAAAGGAAAGGCTTTCATTTGGGATGTTCATTGTGAAGAGAGTTTCAATGAGCTAAAAAGAAGGTTGACAACGACTCCGATCTTGATTTTGCCAAATCCGACGGAACCATTTGTTGTGTATTGTGATGCTTCATTTATTGGTCTAGGTGGTGTTTTGATGAAAGACAGAAAAGTGGTGGCTTATGCTTCAAGACAATTGAGAGTGCATGAAAAGAATTATCCTACACATGACTTGGAGTTAGCGGCCGTGGTGTTTGTTTTGAAAATTTGGAGGCACTATCTTTATGGTGCAAGATTTGATGTTTTTAGTGATCACAAGAGCTTGAAATATTTATTTGATCAAAAAGAATTGAACATGAGACAAAGAAGGTGGTTAGAGCTTTTGAAGGATTATGATTTTGGTTTGAATTACCATCCGGGTAAGGCAAACGTGGTGGTCGATGCTTTGAGTCGGAAGTCGTTACATATGTCCGCATTGATGACGAGAGAATGGGAACTTTTGGAGAATTTTAGAGACTTGAGTTTGGTTTGTGAAATGACGCCGAAAAGTGTGAGACTTGGTATGCTACATGTTACGAATGATTTTCTTGCAACCGTATGTATAAAACAAAAGTTGGATTTGAAGTTCGTTGATTTGATGATGAATGAGAAGGAGGATTTCAAGGTTGATAATTTTGGAGTTTTGAGATTTCGTGGTCGTATTTGTATTCCCGATAATGCGGAGTTGAAAAAGATGATATTGGAAGAAGGACACCGAAGTAACTTAAGTATTCATCCGGGAGCGAATAAAATGTATGATGATTTGAAGAAAATCTTTTGGTGGTCCAGATTAAAGAGGGATGTGGCTCAATTTGTGTATGCATGCTTAATTTGTCAAAAGTCTAAGGTGGAACATCAAAAGCCTAGTGGATTGATGCAACCGTTGGACATTCCGGAGTGGAAATGGGATAGTATATCGATGGATTTTGTTACGGGATTGCCGAATACGCAAAGTGGTCATAATGCTATTTGGGTAATCGTTGATAGGCTTACTAAATCTGCCCACTTCATTCCAATTGATATTAGTTATCCTTTGGAGAAGTTAGCCGAGATTTATGTTCTTGCGGTTGTGAAGTTACATGGAGTTCCTAAGAGTATTGTATCGGATAGAGATCCTAGATTCACATCGAGGTTTTGGGAGAGTTTACAAAAGGCTTTGGGTTCTAAGCTACGATTGAGTTAGGCTTATCATCCGCAAACGGATGGTCAAACCGAGAGGACAATTCAATCGTTGATGGATTTATTGCGTGCTTGTGTGCTCGAGCAAGGTGGTGCTTGGGATAGTTATTTGGCGTTGATTGAGTTCACCTACAATAATAGTTTTCATTCAAGTATAAGTATGGCACCATTTGAGGCTTTGTATGGTCGGAGATGTCGAACACCTTTGTGTTGGCATGAAACCGGTGAGAGGACGTTGGTTGGACCGGAGATGGTACAACAGACGATGGAGAAAGTGAAGTTTATTCGTGAGAAGATGAAAGCTTCTCAAAGTAGACAAAAGAGCTATCATGACAAGAGAAGGAAAGATCTTGAGTTTCAAGAAGGCGACCATGTGTTTTTGAGAGTTACGTCGGTGACGGGTGTGGGTCGTGTTTTGAAGTCGAAGAAGTTGACTTCTCATTTTATTGGTCCGTATCAGATTTCTGCACGAGTTGGTGTTGTGGCTTACCGTGTGGCGTTGCCTCCGAATCTTTCGAATTTGCATGATGTATTCCATGTTTCGCAACTTCGAAAGTATGTTCCGGATCCGTCACATGTTATCCCTATGGACGAGGTTAAAGTGAGAGATAACCTTACGGTTAAAGCTTTACCGATTAGGATTTTGGACCGTGAAGTTAAGAAGCTAAGAGGCAAGGATATTGCGCTTGTGAAAGTGGCGTAGGGAGGCGCTACGGAAGGCAATATGACCTGGGAACTAGAGAGTAGGATGCGAGAGTCGTATCCGGAGTTGTTTGAATCAGGTAATATTTTCAAGGATGAAAATTTCTAAAGTGGGGGAGAGTTGTAAAGCCCCGATTCCAATTATTCCCATTTTGTTGAGTCTTTTATTTAAATTGAGTGATAAATTCTTTTATTTGTGAAATTGGTGTGTTAATATGCTATGTTGACATGTTATGATATTTTACCGTTTCTGAGAGTTTTTGGGAAAATTAGAATGGAGGGTATTTTGGACATTTCTCAATTAATGATAAGTTAGAAATTTAGTAAAATTGGTAGAAAAGTGATTAAGTGTAGAATTGTGTGAGAAAATGAATTAATTGAATTTGTGTAGAAAATAAGAAATAGAAAGAAAAAGAGATAAGAAGAGGAAATAGGAGAGAAAGAGAAAGAAAAGGAGAAATAGAGAGAAAAAGGAGAGAAAGAAAGAGGAAGAAGAGAAAAGAGAAGAAAAACTTGGAAAACCTAGAAAACCATCAAGAACAGTCATCTAGCAAGCTTGGAATCCGGGTAAGGGTGTGAAATCTTATTATCTCATCAATGTATATCATTATGTATGATTGTGTTGTTGTTGTTGTTGATTTTTATGAGTTTTTGTATAAACCCATTTGTGTAGAAAGTGTTAGAATTCGATTAATTCGTGTTGGAAATGATGTTTTCGTGTTCCTTGTTGTTGATACATGATTGATATATGTTGTTGTACATCAAATTGGTATTTTTCTGAGTTTAGATGATGAATTTGGGTGTGGTTGGATGAAAAACGCAGAACGAAGTTCTGCAGAATTTTTCTGCATTTACCCTGGCCGTACGCGTAAGGGGCATGTTCATACGCGTATGAGCCTAGGCGTTACGCGTATCATTGGCTTGTTTTGGGCCATTACGCGTATGGAATGTGACTTTTCCCGGCCATCTGGTGATACGCGTATGGTGTTGGGCATACGCGTATGGACTTTTAAACGTGAATTTTGGGGGAAAAATGACTTCTGCCCATACGCGTAGGGGTCCTGGCAATACGTGTATGGGAATGGCGAGGAATCAGGGTTGTACGCGTATGAGAATGGTGATACGCGTATGGTCAGGCCAATTGTAAAAATGGGACTTTTTCAAATATCGTTTTCGTTTTTCTTTCGTAACTTGAGTTCCGTTTATCCGATTTTTACATTCATGGTATCGTTGTGAAGCTTTTGAGCTGTACTTTCTTATTATCATGACTTCGAAATTGTTAGCCGATTTAATTATGTTGGAAAGTCGGGAATAGTGTTATTTAGCGACTTTTATCGTTTTGAATGTGTGTTTTGGATGTGAATCATACAATAGTGCATTGATGTGAATGTATATAGATTATATGTGATTGTATAAGATGAATGCATGAATATATTGTGAATATGTATGCATTTCAAGAATGTCTTGAGTCATTTTGTATGTGAAGCATAATGATGTACATTCTTGTGTTGTGTGATTCTAATGAGAATCCGTTGTAACGTCGTGTGCCTATGTGAGGTGTGAGCGATGATTACAAACGATTGTGTTCCTAGGTGAGGTGTGAGCAATCAGATTGTGTGCCTATGTGAGGTGTGAGCAATCCATAAACATTGTGTGCCTATGTGAGGTGTGAGCAATGGGTGAACATCGTAGGCCCGACGGGGAGTTACATTGGTAACGAGCGATGGTTCCAATAAGTTCCTGAGTGAACTTGAGATGATTGAGTCGGTACCGCATTGCATTTGCATAGAGTCGGGAGTCGGTCTCTATGATTTGCATTTATCATCTTTATAATGGTGCATTGATGAATAAACATGAATATGTATGTTTATGTGGAATGATAAGAATTGTGAAAGTATGCATGATGAATATGCTTGGTTTTATATATATATATATATATATATATACAATGTGATGTATATGAGTGAGTTGTGATGAATTTTCGTGAGAATGTAGAATATGTGTATTTTCATGCTAAGATATATTATTATATGCATTGTTATTATGATAATATTTCTCACCCTTCTGCTGTTTTATGATGCTCTATGAGGCATTGCAGAGTAGGTATGCTGGTGGTCTTTTTGTGAAGCGTGTCTTCATTCTTTTGGTCGGTCAGCTCTGATATGTAGCACCGGGTAGCTAGGATGTATATGATTCTTTTGTGATACATTTGTACATGTATCTTGTTGATGAATGTTTATGTAAACATGAATTATGTTGGTGGATAATACTTGATGATATATGTATATATGTATATATGTATATATGTTTGATGTTATTCAATGTTTAGATTTTCCGCTTTTAATCTAAATATTGAGATGTGGGTGTAAGGACTAAGTTCCTCTGTTGCAAAGTTACCCCACTGTTGCATATCAATTGTTGAGCAGGTGTTGAATGTTTTAATTTCATGTATAATGTGACATACCTCTTTTATCCTATGTTTATAATTATACTCTGACGGAATTTTTAATATGTGTCTAAATGATTATGTTATTATTTGGGGGTATAGAAAGGGGGTGTTACATTAAGTGGTATCAGAGCCAGTGTTGAGTCAGTTATGTCTGTCTTGTTGTTGTGATGGTTGAACTGTTGTTTAACCTTGTTGTCATTTTTGGGAATGATCAGAATATGGCTGGTAGAAATGACAATGTGATGGCTGCTGCTTTGGAAGCAATGGCTAGGGCGGTGCAAGGTGCGCCGAACGTGAATGCTAATGACGAGTTCAGGAAGAATCAACCACCGGTCTTCAAAGGAAGATTTGATACTGATGGTGCTCAAAATTGGTTGAAAGAGATTGAAAGGATCTATAGAGTCATGGGGTGTGCGGAGGAGAATAAGGTGAGGCTTGGGTCTCACATGCTGAAGGAAGAAGCCGACGATTGGTGGGTCGGTATGCGTCAAGTTCTTGAGGTAGATGATGAAGAGATAACTTGGGATTTGTTTCGTACCAAGTTCTTGAGGAAGTATTACCCTGAAAATGTGAAAGGGAAGAAGGAGATGGAGTTCCTTGAACTGAAACAAGGTGGTATGTCCGTGGTGGACTATACTGCTAAGTTTGTGGAGTTAGTTCAATTCCATTATCACTATGCTGCAATTACTGCTGAGTTCTCAAAGTGTATTAAATATGAGAATGGTTTGTGTCCCGAGATTAAACAAGTTGTGGGATATCAAAGGATAAGAAGGTTTACGGATTTGATGGAATGTTGTAGAATCTTCGAGGAAGATAGCAAGGCTCGTTCTACACATTACAAAAGTTTGAATGAGAGGAGGGGAAAGCAACAAGCTAGAAGTGGACCTTATGTGACACCCGTTGATAAGGGCAAGCATAGGGGAAACTTTGAGAAGAGATCTGGAGAAGGAGGTTCCGGTTCCGTTAAGTGTTACAAGTGTGGTGAAATGGGTTATAAATCATTTGAGTGTGGGAAGACCGTGGTGAAATGTTCTAACTGTGGAGGCCTTGGGCATGCTACTACCGATTGTAGAAGGAATATGGTGAAGTGTTATAATTGTGGAGAAGTGGGTCACATTAGTACTAAGTGTACTAAGCCGAAACAAGCTCAAGCGGGCAGAAAGGTGTTTGCATTAGTGGGGACGGACACTACTAGTGCAGACCGTTTGATTAAAGGTACATGCTTTATTAATAGTACGCCTTTAGTTGCTATTATTGATACGGGAGCGACTCATTCATTCATTTCTCATGAGTGCGCCGAGCGTTTGAATTTGTTTATGACTTCTTGGGGTGGTGAGATGGTTATTGATACTCCTGCTTCAGGGTCGGTAACTACGTCTTTGGTGTGTGTAAGTTGTCCTTTGACCATGTATGGTAAAGACTTCATTATGGATTTAGTGTGTTTGCCGTTGGAAGGATTGGATGTAATCTTGGGTATGAACTGGTTGCAATTTAATCAAGTTCATATAGATTGCTATCACAAGTTAGTGAGGTTTCCTTCTTTGGAAGATGATGAAGATGAGAGTTTCCTATCCACTAAAGAGTTGAAGAAAATTTTAGCGGACGAAGCTCAATTGTTCGGTTTGTTTGCATCATTGTCGGTGGAGAGTAAAGTTGAGCTCGATGTGTTCCCAGTGGTGTGTGATTTTCCAGAAGTGTTTCCGGAGGATATTACGGATGTACCGCCGGAAAGGGAAGTTGAGTTTTCTATTGATCTAGTTCCGGGTACTAGACTGGTTTCGATGGCACCGTATCGTATGTCGACATTGGAGTTGGTAGAATTGATGAAGCAATTGAATGACTTATTGGACAAGAGATTTGTAAGACCAAGTGTTTCTCCTTGGGGTGCTCCGGTATTGTTAGTAAAGAAGAAGGATGGGAGTATGCGGTTATGCATTGATTATCGACAATTGAATAAGGTGACAATTAAGAACAAGTATTCGCTTCCAAGGATCGATGATTTGATGGACCAATTGGTTGGTGCGCTAGTTTTTAGCAAGATTGATTTGAGATCGGGATATCACCAGATTCAAGTGAAAGAAGAGGATATTCAAAAGACGGCCTTTAGGACACGGTATGGCCATTACGAATATTCCGTGATGCCATTCGGGGTTTCTAATGCGCCGGGTGTGTTTATGGAATACATGAATCATATTTTTCATGAACAGTTAGATCGTTTTGTGGTTGTGTTCATCGATGATATTTTGATTTACTCTAAGTCTCAAGAGGAGCATGAAGAGCATTTGGGGATTGTGTTACAAATTTTGAAAGAGAAACAATTGTATGCTAAGTTGTCGAAATGTGAATTTTGGTTGTCGGAAGTAAGTTTTCTTGGACATGTTATTTCCGGTAGTGGTATTAGTGTTGATCCATCCAAGATTGATGCGGTGATGCAATGGGAGGCTCCTAGATCGGTTACGGAGATTCGAAGCCTTTTAGGCTTGGCGGGTTATTATCGGAGGTTTATTGAGGGATTTTCGAAGTTGGCACTTCCGTTAACGCAATTGACTTGTAACGGAAAGGCTTTCATTTGGGATGTTCATTGTGAAGAGAGTTTCAATGAGCTAAAAAGAAGGTTGACAACGACTCCGATCTTGATTTTGCCAAATCCGACGGAACCATTTGTTGTGTATTGTGATGCTTCATTGATTGGTCTAGGTGGTGTTTTGATGCAAGACGGAAAAGTGGCGGCTTATGCTTCAAGACAATTGAGAGTGCATGAAAAGAATTATCCTACACATGACTTGGAGTTAGCGGCCGTGGTGTTTGTTTTGAAAATTTGGAGGCACTATCTTTATGGTGCAAGATTTGAGGTTTTTAGTGATCACAAGAGCTTGAAATATTTATTTGATCAAAAAGAATTGAACATGAGACAAAGAAGGTGGTTAGAGCTTTTGAAGGATTATGATTTTGGTTTGAATTACCATCCGGGTAAGGCAAACGTGGTGGCCGATGCTTTGAGTCGGAAGTCGTTACATATGTCCGAATTGATGATGAGAGAATGGGAACTTTTGGAGAATTTTAGAGACTTGAGTTTGGTTTGTGAAATGACGCCGAAAAGTGTGAGACTTGGTATGCTACATGTTACGAATGATTTTCTTGCAACCATATGTGAAAAACAAAAGTTGGATTTGAAGTTCGTTGATTTGATGATGAATGAGAAGGAGGATTTCAAGGTTGATAATTTTGGAGTTTTGAGATTTCGTGGTCGTATTTGTATTCCCGATAATGCGGATTTGAAAAAGATGATATTGGAAGAAGGACACCGAAGTAACTTAAGTATTCATTCGGGAGCGAATAAAATGTATGAAGATTTGAAGAAAATCTTTTGGTGGTCCAGATTAAAGAGGGATGTGGCTCAATTTGTGTATGCGTGCTTAATTTGTCAAAAGTCTAAGGTGGAACATCAAAAGCCTAGTGGATTGATGCAACCGTTGGACATTCCAGAGTGGAAATGGGATAGTATATCGATGGATTTTGTTACGGGATTGCTGAATACGCAAAGTGGTCATAATGCTATTTGGGTAATCGTTGATAGGCTTACTAAATCTGCCCACTTCATTCCAATTGATATTAGTTATCCTTTGGAGAAGTTAGCCGAGATTTATGTTCTTGCGGTTGTGAAGTTACATGGAGTTCCTAAGAGTATTGTATCGGATAGAGATCCTAGATTCACATCGAGGTTTTGGGAGAGTTTACAAAAGTCTTTGGGTTCTAAGCTAAGATTGAGTTCGGCTTATCATCCGCAAACGGATGGTCAAACTGAGGGGACAATTCAATCGTTGGAGGATTTATTGCGTGCTTGTGTGCTCGAGCAAGGTGGTGCTTGGGATAGTTATTTGGCGTTGATTGAGTTCACCTACAATAATAGTTTTCATTCAAGTATAAGTATGGCACCATTTGAGGCTTTGTATGGTCGGAGATGTCGAACACCTTTGTGTTGGCATGAAACCGGTGAGAGGACGTTGGTTGGACCGGAGATGGTACAACAGACGACGGAGAAAGTGAAGTTTATTCGTGAGAAGATGAAAGCTTCTCAAAGTAGACAAAAGAGCTATCATGACAAGAGAAGGAAAGATCTTGAGTTTCAAGAAGGCGACCATGTGTTTTTGACAGTTACGCCGGTTACGGGTGTGGGTCATGCTTTGAAGTCGAAGAAGTTGACTTCTCATTTTATTGGTCCGTATCAGATTTCTGCACGAGTTGGTGCTGTGGCTTACCGTGTGGCGTTGCCTCCGAATCTTTCGAATTTGCATGATGTATTCCATGTTTCGCAACTTCGAAAGTATGTTCCGGATCCGTCACATGTTATCCCTATGGACGAGGTTGAAGTGAGAGATAACCTTACGGTTAAAGCTTTACCGATTAGGATTTTGGACCGTGAAGTTAAGAAGCTAAGAGGCAAGGATATTGCGCTTGTGAAAGTAGCGTAGGGAGGCGCTGCGGAAGGCAATATGACTTGGGAACTAGAGAGTAGGATGCGAGAGTCGTATCCGGAGTTGTTTGAATCAGGTAATATTTTCGAGGACGAAAATTTCTAAAGTGGTGGAGAGTTGTAACGCCCTGATTCCAATTATTCCCATTTTGTTGAGTCTTTTATTTAAATTGAGTGATAAATTATTTTATTTGTGAAATTGGTGTGTTAATATGCTATGTTGACATGTTATGATATTTTACCGTTTCTGAGAGTTTTCGGGAAAATTAGAATTGAGGGTATTTTAGACATTTCTCAATTAATGATAAGTTAGAAATTTAGTAAAATTGGTAGAAAAGTGATTAAGTGTAGAATTGTGTGAGAAAATGAATTAATTGAATTTGTGTAGAAAATAAGAAATAGAAAGAAAAAGAGATAAGAAGAGGAAATAGGAGAGAAAGAGAAAGAAAAGGAGAAATAGAGAGAAAAAGGAGAGAAAGAAAGAGGAAGAAGAGAAAAGAGAAGAAAAACTTGGAAAACCTAGAAAACCATCAAGAACAATCATCTAGCAAGCTTGGAATTCGGGTAAGGGTGTGAAATCTTATTATCTCATCAATGTATATCATTATGTATGATTGTGTTGTTGTTGTTGTTGTTGTTGTTGATTTTTATGAGTTTTTGTATAAACCCATTTGTGTAGAAAGTGTTAGAATTCGATTAATTCGTGTTGGAAATGATGTTTTCGTGTTCCTTGTTGTTGATACATGATTGATATATGTTGTTGTACATCAAATTGGTATTTTTCTGAGTTTAGATGATGAATTTGGGTGTGGTTGGATGAAAAACGCAGAACCAAGTTCTGCAGAATTTTTCTGCATTTGCCCTGGCCGTACGCGTAAGGGGCATGTTCATACGCGTATGAGCCTAGGCGTTACGCGTATCATTGGCTTGTTTTGGGCCATTACGCGTATGGAATGTGACTTTTCCCGGCCATCTGGTGATACGTGTATGGTGTTGGGCATACGCGTATGGACTTTTAAACGTGAATTTTTGGGGAAAAATGACTTATGCCCATACGCGTAGGGGTCTTGGCAATACGTGTATGGGAATGGCGAGGAATCAGGGTTGTACGCATATGAGAATGGTGATACGCGTATGGTCAGGCCAATTGTAAAAATGGGACTTTTTCAAATATCGTTTTCGTTTTTCTTTCGTAACTTGAGTTCCGTTTATCCGATTTTTACATTCATGGTATCGTTGTGAAGCTATTGAGCTGTACTTTCTTATTATGATGACTTGGAAATTGTTTGCCAATTTAATTATGTCAGAAAGTCGGGAATAGTGTTATTTAGCGAATTTTACCGTTTTAAATGTGTGTTTTGGATGTGAATCATACAATAATGCATTGATGTGAATGTATATAGATTGTATGTGATTGTATGAGATGAATGCATGAATATATTGTGAATATGTATGCATTTCAAGAATGTCTTGAGTCATTTTGTATGTGAAGCATAATGATGTACATTCTTGTGTTGTGTGATTCTAATGAGAATCCGTTGTAACGTCGTGTGCCTATGTGAGGTGTGAGCGATAATTACAAACGAGTGTGTGCCTAGGTGAGGTGTGAACAATCGGATTGTGTGCCTATGTGAGGTGTGAACAATCCATAAACATTGTGTGCCTATGTGAGGTGTGAGCAATGGGTGAACATCGTAGGCCCGACGGGGAGTTACATTGGTAACGAACGATGGTTCCAATAAGTTCCTGAGTGAACTTGAGATGATTGAGTCGGTACCGCATTGCATTTGCATAGAGTCGGGAGTCGGTCTCTATGATTTGCATTTATCGTCTTTATTATGGTGCATTGATGAATAAACATGAATATGTATGTTTATGTGGAATGATAAAAATTGTGAAAGTATGCATGAGGAATATGCTTGGTTTTATATATATATATATATATATATATATATATATATATATATATATATATATATATATATATATATATATATATATATATACATTGTGATGTATATGAGTGAGTTGTGATGAATTGTGGTGAGAATGTAGAATATGTGTATTTTCATGCTAAGATATATAACTATATGCATTGTTATTATGATAATATTTCTCACCCTTCTGCTGTTTTATGATGCTCTATGAGGCATTGCAGAGTAGGTATGCTGGTGGTCTTTTTGTGAAGCGTGTCTTCATTCTCTTGGTCGGTCGGTTCTGATATGTAGCATCGGGTAGCTAGGATGTATATAATTCTTTTTGTGATACATTTGTACATGTATCTTGTTGATGAATGTTTATGTAAACATGAATTATGTTGGTGGATAATACTTGATGATATATGTATATATGTATATATGTTTGATGTTATTCAATGTTTAGATTTTCCGCTTTTATTCTAAATATTGAGATGTGGGTGTAAGGACTAAGTTCCTCTGTTGCAAAGTTACCCCACTGTTGCATATCAATTGTTGAGCAGGTGTTGAATGTTTTAATTTCATGTATAATGTGACATACCTCTTTTATACTATGTTTATAATTATACTCTGACGGAATTTTTAATATGTGCCTAAATGATTATGTTATTATTTGGGGGTATAGAAAGGGGGTGTTACAGATTGGGTCATGCCTAGCCATTGGACCAGTCCAGAAAAATAAGCATCCACAATCAGTATGACACCTATGTACAAAAATGAATGCATGTGCCATACCCTCTGACTACTCCTCTTGTGTGCGATTTTTTTTTGTTTGAAACATGGTTACGTTGATTTTTTTTTGTGAAAACATGATTATTTTGGATTTTTTTTAAAAACATAATTATTCAAAAAAAATCCAATTTAGTGATACTAAATTTCAAATTTAAGTTCATGTAGATCTTAATTGTGATTTTTTTATTCCACGTATAATCTTCATTAATATATATTTTTACGTCAATTTTTTTCCTATATACACATGATATTAGAGATTAAATAATTCAATTCATATATTACCATTCATAGTGAAGTAGTCCTCTTTTTGATGTCTTAGTGCCTTATTCTATCTATCAAAGTCCTTCTTTGTCTATAGCTCTCGTGCGAGTCATACAATGTTCCCAAGCAGGAACTGCTCCTTTCCTTGAGCTCCCTATTTATTTTGTTCCTCCCATCTCAACCAAGCGTTGATCTCTCTCTCTCTCTCTCTCTCTCTCTCTCTCTCTCTCTCTCTCTCTCTCTCTCTCTCTCTCTCTCTCTCTCTCTCTCTCTCCTCGAATGGGGCATATCTAGTGAGAATACTACTTTTATGTGAGAATGGTAGAAATAATTATTAGCAATTAGATTTAAAAATAAATGGTAATAATTATTCCTACCATTATCACATAAAAGTAGTATTCTCACTATATATATATAAATATATATATAGAACATATCATATGAGAATGTCATTTTTATGTGAAAATATGATAATGAATCTGAACCATTAGATTTTAAAATAGTTGGTAGAGATTATGTGTCAGTTTTTTTTCTCTCTCCTGCGTTATTTATTTTAATAATGGAGGAGAGAGAAACAAAAACCGCACATAATCTCCATCATTTATTTTAAAATGTAATGATTCAGATTCATTCTCATTTTTTCACATAAAAATGGCATATATATATATATATATATATATATATATATATATATGTGTGTGTGTGTGTGTGTGTGTGTACCATATATATATATATATATGTGTGTGTGTGTGTGTGTGTGTGTGTGTGTGTGTGTACCATATATATATATATATATATATAGAGAGAGAGAGAGAGAGAGAGAGAGAGAGAGTTGTACTTCACGAGAAAGGCCTAGTTGTTTCATCCAGATATATAGTTGATTCTAGGAGTCTGGAATCACTAGTACAAATAATATGTTTTATGACGATGATTTTACCTTACCTAGCAAAAAACTGATGTATAATTGCTTAATGCGCCATGTGTTTTTTATTCTAAAAATTACAATCTATTATTTCAGTTTCCGAAGATCACCGAGGGATAAATTAATTAAGGATGCATGCTTCAAATCCCAACAACTTCCGTTTGTGTTTTTATTTTAATAAAAGTGGGTATTCCTTCATATTTTATTTTTATTCCAAAAATAAGACACTTTTCACTTCGAATATTTTTCCCAACCTAAGTGAAATAGTTTACTTATATATATATATATATATATATATATATCATTCTCCACATATCATTCTCACACAATGATGACATGTGTTTATATATCTCACTCGATACTTGGTAGAATGAAAGATGGAACTATTTCTTTCACTTCTTCTTCACATATCTAGTACGTTAAACACCATTACTCATGTTGCTTCGTTGTTGTTGTTGTTGTTGTTGTTGTTGTCGCCATCGTTATTGTTATTGTTTTTGTTGTTGTTGTTGAGACCTTAAACCCTAAAGATTTAGTCTAGTTATTGTTTAAACTGAGATTGAATGTTGTTGTTCTTGTTGAGACCCTAAAATCTAAAGGTTTAATCTAGTTATTGTTTAAACTGAGATTGAATGTTATACTTTATTTTTTTTGTTGAGATATGCACGTTATAAGTTTATTGTTGATGTTAATGCAATTTTTCTGAGAGATTGTTTTTTTGTGTATTGTTGTTGTTTAATGTTGGTTTTGTTGTTTAGATTGAAATTGAAGGTTAATGTTGTTGTTTAGTTGTTGTTATTGAGTTTGAGATTGAGATTGAGACTATGTTTTTGTGAATCTTTGTGTAACTCTTATCTTGTTCTGCCGAACATGTCAAGACGACATTAAAACTACAGAAAATACAGTTGAGTTTATTATATATAATGCCGATTGTTTGTTTCACTAACCCCTCTTTGAAGATATACCATATTAAATTGATTTTGAAAATAATGATATGAAAAATTATGTTGTATATGAAAAAAATTACACTAATTAATATTGTTTGAGCATTTTACAAATCATCATTCATCTCACATTCTTTAATGGTTAAAATCTCTCTAAGCTTCTAGTTGTCATTTAATGAAGAACTTGAAACATTGAATTAGATTCGAACCATTCAAGAATGAAAGATGAATGATGAGTTACAAGATGCTAAAAAATCATTGCTTAGTGTAACTTGAAACATTGGAGTAACATACTTGTTCATATAATTATTTTATAAACCAATTTGAAAAGTTATATGTTTAGTTAGGGTTTGATGAAATAAGCAGTTTGCATTATATATAATAAACTCAATTGTGTTTTATCCGTCGGTTAAATGTCAAAATCAATGAGAAATGTGTTTTTGCTATTTAAATTTTTTAAAAAGACTATTGCTGAGATCGAACTTGTTAAGAGTCCCACATCGGGTAATATATAGCTTGAACATGTGTTTATAAATGGGGCAATCTTCATCTTACCAACCGGTTTTGTAGGGTTGAGTTAGACCCAACCACATTTCTTAACATGGTATCAAGAGCCTTGGTTTAAGATCCGGTGGGTCACCTACTATAGTTTCCGCTATCGGACCACCCACCATTTATTTCTACGCTTCAGTTGTCTAGTCTTGAGCGTGAGGGTGTGTGTTAAGAGTCCCACATCGGATAATATATGACTTGAACATGTGATTATAAGTGGGGGCAATCCTCACCTTACCAACCGCTTTTGTAGGGCTGAGTTAGATCCAACTACATTTCTTAATAGAACTCATGATCATTACACTTTTTCCGTCAATTTATTAAAAACCAAGAAGTAATGTAGCACACTTTTTATGACGTTCTTCGTTACTTTACATATGAAACCGAGATAATACCTCGCTTTCAACCGATGTTAAAGTGTTTTGTTTAGTAGTGAATAGTCAACATGTGTATGCTACGGTGATTATATTCACTTTATTTAGCACACATTGTAGTGTATGGTCCAATCTATAATATAAGAAAATTCCATGTTGTGGAAAATCCATTGATGCCCTTTCCTTAAAATTTTACACCATCAAAATGAGGGCAATTTGTGTCCAAAATTTATTTTTTGCAACCAAAATACCATTTCTAATTATATGGTTGAGTAACAAGTCTATTTAGTTCCACTTTATTTCCAATTGCACATGTATATCTAACTTGTACTTTGTAACTAACTTTATATATTCCAATTTTACAACTATTGTTTTTTCCAATGTTTAACTTTTCAGATTTTTTGAAAAGCCAGAATCTTTTCTACCTACTCTCTAATTTCTCTCTCCAACCCCATCCTTTGTCTCATTTTCTCTTTCGCAGACCTTTCTCTCTGTCTCTTGCTCATACTGCTTCCTTCTTCCTCTTCTTCCTTCATTTCTCTCTCTCTCTCTCTCTCTCTCTCTCTCTCTCTCTCTCTCTCTCTCACTATCTCTTTCTCTGTCTTCTGCAAACACTGAGATCGCAAAAATGGAGTTATTCTTACTAGCAGTTGTTGTTGAAGTTCTCGACCTTAGCAAAAACAATAAGGTTCGAATCATTTATTCTCTCATGATGGGTAGATCTGGATTTTCAGGCTTAGATCTCTTTTGTTTCATTCTCGATCTTTTTTTTTTTTTACATTTGTGCTTCGTTTTAATGGATATGGATTTAATGTGCTTGTGAATCGTGGATTCAATGTCATTTGTTTCACTTCCATTCTGCTTTATATATTCTTCTGTTTGTTAATATTATGTTTGTTTTTATGGACATCTCACTTTCAATCTATGGGGCATTCAAGGTTAGGGCTGGAGTGGAGATGGCAGTAATCGATGTTGTTGCTGTTGCGAATAGTATTCATGTGCTATTGCGGAGGCTTTTTTGGTGGAGCTTCAAATACCATAACCACTGATATAACAGTTAAGATCTTACATAATCTTAGACAAATGCTTGTGAAGAATATAATAATTTCTATCAATAATACAAATCCTATTATTTCTGTTAATTAATTTAATTGTTATTCATATTTTTCTTTGGAACATTTCAGGTTTTCCTATTGCTGCAGTTAAAAATTTCAAGACTTTTGAAGTTGCCTATATAGTTTTTGATCAGCTTCATCAGCTTTTCTTTTATCATCACCATTTTATAGTCATGGGATGGAGTTATTGGCTTTTATCATCACCATTTTATAGTCTCAGATCTGCAGTTTTAGTTCTATTTGCATAAAATTTTTATGGTGTCTTCAGGGTATTTATGAAGATCATCCTTCCATGGCCATTGCTGCTAAAGGTTTAAATAATGATGCATTTAATCCAAGTGATAAGGTAGCTTTAAATTTTTCTTTCTTTCTTTCTCTTTCATTCTTTATTTGTTTCAATTTAGGGTGTTTAGGCACCTTTATTTGGGAACAGAGAATAATGATGTTTTTGTGCATGTCATCTATTAGTGCGGCTTAATCCTGCTGGTGGTGGTCAATTTTTTGTGAGTAATTATTCTGTTATTGATAACATATTTCGTGCTATTGGTGTTATTTGTTCTTTATGCTGCAAAATTTGCTTTTCCAATCTAATTGTGTGTGTGTGTGTGTGTGTCTGTGTCTGTGTGTCTGTGTGTGTGTTTTCAGGTTGTGGAGCGACTGGTCTCCACGTTGGACCATTGTGCATCACGCACATGCTCTTTACATGTTGGATATTTTCATTGATAAAGGTAGTGAAATTGAACATGAGGCATTCCTTGCTACTTGGTTGTTTGTTTTTGTTTTTACTCACAAAATTTTGCTGAAAAGTTGCTTATTTCCTATGATTGTTCAACTTGCTAGAGGAAATCCAATTTTTTTGGCTCCTGCTGTTTTGGCTAGCATATATAAAGATATAAGTTTGTTTAAGAAAACAATTATTGGTTTGAAAAAATATCCTGTTGGTGGTGTAACATTTCCCTTAGAGGTTACTCTTGAATCACCCTTTTACTTGTCTGCCTGTCTCTAATTTTCTATCCTCCTTTTGTGTTTAAAATTGTTGTTTTTCTTATTTGATATGATACCAGGCCTTGCAAAGGAAGACACAACATAGCTCTTGCCAAAATTTGAGTCCTGATAGGTATGCTCACTCTACTCATCATGATCTTTGAGCTGGTATGATACTTATTTTAATTTTATTCAGAACCATATTTTACACAGTAAAGTGGTTTAGAGCAGTGATACATGTTGTAGTAGTAATACATGATGTTTTTATCAATGTTGTTTGTATGTTGCCTACAATCTGCATATTCTTAATGTTTCTATCAGTGTTGTTTGTGTGTTGCCTACATGATGATTTTTATTTTACTACAACCTGTCCAACCCTGCAGCTTCAAGCATTAGGCCAGAGCTATATAGTCCCTGGTGGCTTCTCTTTGACTTCAAGTAACATAGTTTCACATCTACCGATTTGTGCCATGAAATATTCATGATAGAAGGTTGTGGTGGTGGTAGTCCATACTCAGAAGGTGGTTCTCTCTATGCCCTTAGTCTGATTCATGCCAACCATGGAGAGGGCATCAAACAATTCCTTCGCGATAGTCTGCGCAGTACTACCGTTGAGGTGCTCATAAATATTGATCATCTTCTGTTAAAAAAAAAATATTATTGCTATATCTAATGTGTTGTTTATGGCCAGGTGATTCAACACGGTGCATGTTTGGGTCTTGGATTAGCATCCCTGGTAACTGCTTACGAGGATATTTATAAAGAAATAACTAACTAGGTAGTGTTTTGTTAACTAACTAGGTTTTATAGCTTGACAATTGTAGGAAACTAATAAAATCTGCTAAGAAGTCATTAGAGGAGGGGGTGTTCTATTATGGAATTTAGGCATGTAAGGAAGTTTTGAATAGCCACAATGACATGAAAAATAATACCTTACAATTGAAAGTTTGTGTAAGATGCTGCTTTGACTTTTGATGTGTACTTTGATGCAAGGTGATTTGATGAAAGGTGATTTAATTTCTAAGCTTTACCTGACTTTTTCTTTAATTGATGCAAATGATGTTTCTGTGAAGTGTGAGCCTCATGGTTTATTTTCTTTCACTGCTTCTAAGCTTCAACATGAATCCTACAACTTTACTTTGGAACTTTATGGATCAATTGAACTTGAGGTGAGTGATCTTTTGTTTAGTTACATTTGAAAACTGTGATTGCATTTGTCTGCATTTTTCACAATACAACGATTGCATATAGAGTTTTTGACTCTTCCACTATACTGATAGTTTCAATTTTTTTCCATATCCAGTTTTGAAAAGGGTGGATGGTTTTGTCTGTAAATTTTTCATTATGATGTGTAGAGTTGTAAAATAAAATCGAGCTCAAGAAACAGACTATGCTCAATTCAGAAAGGACAAAGAGGTTGGTGGAAAAGACTACTGAAGTTTGAAGAGAAACCTGCTCCATACCTAAAGGTTGATTGTAATAAGTGGTGTGACGAAGATGAAGTATCAGATTGTAAGCTTTCGTTATCGTAAATAATTTATTGATTAGTGTTTTAAAATTTAACTCTAATTCAACATGAGTATTTATATTGGTTCAATAACTTAGAAGATTAAAACTAAATTAATTACTTGTGAGTATTACACATGTCTGATTAAAATTTCTAATGGAATTATTGCAGCTGTCCAGGATTCGTAAAAATATATAGTCTATGAGATTACCTTAGTCTTTGTTTGGATATACTACTTCATTAAATAGTTATGCTTAAAGCTATGCTTATAGTGTAAGCGCTTATAGCATATGCGCCGAGAAAGCAAGAATCGGATAGAAACTGGTCCCTCATCATAGTCATCATGTTCAATATGGTTATGGACCAAGTTGATCATTTTCTCATAGCCTTTTGGATTTCAATGACATTTGAATCTTATGCATTGTGTTAAAAGAAGAAAATCATAGTGCAATCTGCATGTAAGTTTCTAACTTATAGTGTGTAAAGCAATTAATGACTTATGTTATTATAACTTAATGAGCATTAGAGTGTCCCTCTCTGTTGTTTCTATTATGCAGAAACGCTATTACCAATGGAGAAATCACTGTTATTGCATTGGAGTATCCCTCTCTGTTGTTGCTAATGTGTTGGAGATGTGAAGAAGCTTCAGGAGGCAGGGATCTTTACATACAGTGGCTTAATGATGCACAAGAGCCATGTAAACTCTATATTCATAAAGCAAAATGAATGTAAGTTTTAACAAGAGCATTACATGTTAACATTAACATACTTACCGAACTCAAACCTTCACCAAAAACTAATTTCTATATGCAATTTTTTAACAGTTAGTGATTGTGTTTGTGTTTTAAATTAGCAAGTAGTGATTGTGTTTCAAATTAGTACATAGTGATTGTGTTTCAAATTCATGCATAAAATGATGCATACCTTCTGCACAACCTATATTCTGTGGGTATTTCATGGTTCTAGGAAGAAAACATGTTTCATATGATGAGGAAAATGAACCTAATTGTTGTAGTGTATTATTTGTAGAGAAACATATTTTGAAACTAAGCACTGTAAAAGAGAACCTTACGGTGTTTTCATGATTAAATGTGCTAATCACTATACTAATATTTCTAACATAAAAGAGACTGTATCATAGAAGAAAATCATAAATATGGGTAAGGGGCTGTTTAAATCACCATATATTATCTGTGGATTGGCCTTGATTAGTCCATGTGCTTCAAATTAAGCATAACAGCTCCCCTAATGACAATAAATTCTTTTGCTTCAGGAAAGAATTGTATATTTTCTTCAGGAAAGCAATGGCTTTGAAAATGGTTCAATTACACATGGACTTGCTTCATTTTTTTTTATTTTTATCCAATAAGTAATGCCTGAACTCTATTGTTTGCATCTTTCTATGGCTTTATAATTGCTCCAGTTTATGAAACTAATTCAATATTTTTTCCCTTTACGGTGTTGTGTTTTGAACTATTTACTGAGTGACAATACCACCCTCTTTCAACATGATTACATGCTTAAAAGAGATACTTACAATTATTTTTTGGGTTCAGTTAACATATATTGAATTGGCAAGCAAGCAAGCAAGCAAGCAAGCAAAAGTTTGTTTTTGAAAGTTCAAAGGCTGAAAATGAAGCAATGAATGACATACAAAGTGAGATAAACATTGAGGATTGGTGGCTCATGTAAATGTCCAAGAGAAGGTGGATTTCTTAATTCTAGCAAGGTTCCATGGAATGATTCTCAACTTCTCTTCTATAAATCTTCGTTTCTACTTAGTGTTACACTAGAGTACTATTGATAATATTGATAATATGTTCCATCTATGAGATTTAAGAATAAAATAATGTTAAGTGTGATATTAGTCTACAATAATAAGATCTGAAACACATGTTGCCATGATGTATTAACTCATGTATTAATATTATAAAACAGAGTGAAGTTAAATTATAATTGAATAGAGATGGACGATTTCAGTTTTATGGGGTTTTGCAGTTCAAATATGTCACAAGATATTTTCGCCTCGCAAAATTGAAATGCCTTCAAAAACATTCCTTAATTGGAATAGAAGAGTTGATTACAGTGAAAAATTTTTCCACGTGTTGTAGTGAGCTAATAGTTGAATGCCTTGGTTGGGCATAGCCTTTTAAGGCATTCGAATACTAATGTCCAAGTTGCACTTACCGCTTGCATCACAAAAATAACAAGAATAGCTGCAACTGATGCTTCTTATGATGATGATAAAATATTTTATGGGTCAAAAATATAATCTGCAGTTTAGAAGCTGATGCACGGGCTGCGGATATGATGATTCACATTTTTTTTACTGTTATTTACATGTTTTATTTATCAATTACATTAAACTTTTGTATGGTTGAGTTTTGTACAGTTTTTCCGAAAACTTCAAATCATTCCAATGCTCCAAGGGACATGCATTCTCCTTTTGATATTTTACTATTTTTTAATGTTTGGAAATTCTTAATTTGTAAATGATTTACTTTCATACTTCAGATTAATCACATAAGATTGTTCTCTATTTATTATACATTATTGCATTACATTTTAATATAATAATAATAATAATAATATAATTCATGAACAATATATTTTAATAAATTGATATTGCTAACATTTTGTGAATTTGGTCTTTGATTATCTTTGTCCACATAATGGAAACATGTCTAGAGATCTACGCAAATTTTTTTATATTATTTTATACTTTGAAATTGTACATATTTTATAAATTTACATCAATATAGTAATTTACCTAGCACAATTACAATGAATTACATTGGCATAGTTTTGCCAAATAAAAATCAATTTGGGAAGAAGAAAAAAAAATTCAAAAAAAATCCTAAAATAAATTTAAAATGATCAAGAGTATAATTTGTCTTTAATATTATAATTATACAAAATGGTGGTGGAAGCTTTTCAATCACTTCAACCTTTGCTTTATTAACTTCAATGTCTTTGGAAGAGATTTTGTGGCCAATTACTATACCACTATACCTCCAAGAGAGAAGTTATAATTGCAAGCTTTATAACTGTACTGTATGGTGGCGTTGAATCGTTTGAGAAGCAAACATGCGCTAACCAATTATCCACGATTAATTTTGGATTTATCCTTTTGATTCAATTTTTTATATATAAGATAAAATACTACTGTTATAAACTGGAACATCTATAATTTTGATTCAAATATTTTTATATACGAATAACATAATATTGTTATAAACGGGGAACAGCTTTAAATTTGATTCAAATTTTTTTATATACGCAAAAAATACTACATGTTATAAACGGGCATAATTTTAATTTTGATTCAAATTTTTTTATACAAGATAAAATATTACTGTTATAAATGGGGACAACTATAATTTTGATTCAAATATTTTTATATACGAAAAAAAAAAATTTATAAACGGGGACAACTATAATTTTGATTCAAATATTTTTATATACAAAAAAAAATACTATTGTTTTAAACGGAGACAACTTGAATTTTGATTAAAAAATTTTTATATACGAAAAAAAATATTGTTGTTTTATACAGGTACAACTTAATTTTTTATTCAAATTTTTTATATAAGATAAAATATTACTGTTATAAACGGAGACAACTATAATTTTGATTCGAATATTTTTATATACGAAAAACATAATATTGTTATAAACAGGAAACAACTTTAAATTTGATTCAAATTTTTTTATATACGAAAAAAATACTACATGTTATAATTGGGCACAACATTTTCTTATACTTATCAATACAAATTTTAATTTTCAATCATATCTATTTTTATAATTTTACCATTTTTATTTTCAATTTGATTATCAATTACACGTCCATAACATAAAGTCCTCGAACAGATAGGCCCGTGCGAACGCCCGGGCTAGTTACTAGTTTTAAAGTAAAATAAAGTGTAGCTTGGCGTTCATGCATTGGTCACATACAATAGTCAATACGAAATCTAACATAAAGCAAATTGAATATCTATTAGAGAGGGATGCCTTAATATGCCGTACTTGCTACACTTAAATTAACATATGTTTGATCAAAAGCAAAATTGCACTCAACTTATATTTATTCTAGTCTTTCAAAAGCGTTCCTACTCTCAAAATTAGATAAAGTCGCGAAATCAACTATTTGTTATTATAAAACTTTAATAAAAATTTAACTTTTTAAAACCATTTTATTTGGATAAGTGTGTATATATTACTTAAATTTTATTCACTACTATTATTTAAATTTCAACTCAGGAGAGGAGAGATTTGGCAAGAAAGCAAATTCAGAAGGCGAATAGCAAATCATCTCAATGATTATAGGATCTTTTAATATCAGAAGAAGAGGTAGCTTAGTCAAAAGAAAAAGGATTAATTTAATAATCAATAGGGGGAGATCTTTATGATACAGGAGTCGAAATTGACAGAGGTTGATGTGCATATTATCAGAAACCTTTGGAATTGTAATAACATTGGTTGGTCGTTTTCACCGTCGAACGGACAATCTGGGGGGATGATAACTATGTGGAAGGAAGGGAGTTTTAAGGTCATTCTCAGCTTTAAAGGAGATGGATTCTTAGGTGTTAAGTTAATGTGGAAGGGCCTTATCCACTATGTTATTAACGTGTATTCGCCTTGCTCTCTGGCTCTTAAAAGGATTCTATGGAAGAGGTTAGTGGATCTGAAATCTAGATTTACAGATGGAGACTGGATTCTTGGCGGTGATTTTAACGCTATCATCAACAATGACGAGAGGAAGGGGAGAGCGCCGGGGAGGTACAATTTGGAGATGCAGGAATTCTCAGATTTTATTGATCAAATTGGTTTGGTTGATCTTCCTTGCAAAGGTAAGAAATTCAGCTGGTTTGGCGGTAGCAGGACATCCATGAGCAGGTTAGATCAATTTCTTCTATCCAGTTCCATTATTGATAGATGGGAGATAATTGGTCAATTAGTTGGTAACAGAGACATTTCCGACCACTGTCCGATTTGACTTATTTCCAATACAAAGAATTTGGGCCCAAAACCATTTAAAGTCAACAATGCTTGGTTTGATAACAAGGATTTCCTTCCATTCGTCGAAAAAGAGTGGGATAATCTGAGGGTTGAAGGCAGGGCAGATTTTGTGATTAAAGAAAAATTGCGTATTCTTAAATTCGGTCTTCGCAGATGGAATTTAGAAGTTTTCGGGAAACTTGATTTGGAGATTAACGCAGACTGTAGAGAAATTAACTTGTTAGATGATATGTTGATTCGTAATGATGGAACAGATGTGGGAGAGGTGGCTTTGCGCAACAACCTTGTTACTGCCAGGCTCTGGAAGAATTTAAAGGCAAAAGAAAATCTGCTTCTGCAGAAATCCAGATTAAGATGGGATCGTCATGGCGACATGAACACGAAGTTGTTTCACAGTGTTATGAAAGACAGACGGCGCTCTAATTTTTTAGGTTCCATCATTTCTTCCAATGGCTTAATTGAAGGGGCGGAAGGAGTTAAGGAAGAGGTGTTTAATTTCTTTTCAGAGTGCTTCAATGAAAAATGTCTGGTTAGGCCTGTCCCTGATGGAGTTCCGTTCAATGAAATTTCGATTTTAGATAGGAAGATGCTGGAAGCAAACTTTACGGAAGCTGAAATTAAGGAAGCTTTTTGGGGCTGTGGTGGATCAAAGAGCCCGGGGCCAGACGGCTACAATTTTTTCTTTCTAAGAAAGTGTTGGCACTTCATCAAAGGTGATATTTTCCATTTCTTCCACGAATTTCATGGCAGGGCATCTTTATCTAAAGCTATATCTCGTCTTTCTTGACGTTGATCCCTAAAACCAATAATCTTCTGGGTCTAAACGATTACAGGCCGATTTGTTTAGTTGGTTGCCTTTACAAAGCCATTTCCAAATTATTAGCTTCAAGGCTGAAGATGATGTTTGGGTAGATCATATCTCCGTGCCAAAGTGCATTTGTTCTTGGTAGACAACTATTAGATTGTGTTGTGGTCGCTAATGAAACGATGGACTTCACCAAGAAAGAGAAGAAAAGTTGTATCATTTTTAAAGTAGATTTCGAAAAAGCCTATGACAAGGTGAATTGGGCTTTCCTTAAGTACTTATTAGGAGGATGGGCTTCGGGGATCTTTGGATCAAATGGATGGAGGCGACAGTCTTCACTAGCCACATGTCAGTTCTTGTCAACGGCAGCCCGACTAGGGAGTTTAAGGTGAGTAGAGGTCTCAGACAGGGAGACCCTCTTTCTCCCTTCTTGTTTACTATAGTCGTAGACGCTTTATCGATTTTGGTGAGAAGATCCATTGTTTTGGGCAAGTTTTCTGGATTTTCGATTAAGGGTAACTATTTGGTGGATATTCTACAATACGCCGACGATACTTTGCTTTTTGGAGAAGGGAGTTGGAACCAGGTTTGGGTGCTGAAATCAGTGCTGCGGGGTTTCAAATGCACTTCTAGCCTCGGGGTCAATTTCTTGAAGAGCAGTTTGGCGGGTATCAACACTAGTCCTCATTTTTTAGCTGCTGCCTCTAACTTTTTGTCGTGCAGGTTGGAAGAAGCGGAGTTCAAGTTCCTTGGAATTCCCATTGGCATGATCCTAGGAGGATCAAGTCTTGGGATTTCTTGGTTCGGAAGTTAAAGACTTGTCTTTGCAATGGGAAGAGTAGAATGCTAAATTTGGGAGGTAGAATAACTCTGTTGAAGTCTATTTGGACTAGTTTGACGGTATTTGTTCTCTCCTTTTACAAAGCTCCCAAAAGGATCTATAGAGATATCACAAGGATTCAAAACAATTTTTTATGGAGTGGAGCGAACGAAGGAAGGAAAATTCATTAGATCCGTGCAGATCAGCTGTGCAAATCTTTAGGAGAAAAAGGGTTGGGTTTGAAGAGTGTCGAGGATTTCAACGTCGCATTATTATGGAAGTGGAGATGGCGGATACAAGAAGGAAAAGAGGGAATGTGGAGAGATGTGCTTAAAGCCAGATACGGAGCTCTTTCCTCTCTTGTTTCAGTCGCCGATTTTCGTAATCGCTCGCGGATGTTCTAATTGATAATACCAGGTTTATTTTGGGCGGATATTCTCCAGTTGGAGAATTCTGACAATGCGGATGTTCTAATTGATAATACTAGGTTCATTTTGGGCGACGGCGCAAAGATCCCGTTTTGGAACGCTTTGTGGGCATGGGATGAAAGGCTGCAGGATCTTTTTCCTAATTTGTTTCAAATTTGCAGCTCCAAACACTTAATGGTGGCTGAAGTAGTTGGGAAGGAAATACCTGGTCTTGGGGAGATTTCAATATTGTGGATTATTCTTCTGTTTCTTTGTAGGTTAGAGTCACGACTTTGAGGGATTTGCTTGCCTCTTTCTCTCCAATTTGTTTCGGTTCTGATCAGGCGATTTGGGCTCCGGATAAGGACTGCAGGTACTCCTCTAGCTCTGGTTACATTCTCCTTCTTAATTCTCATGTTGTGGCCGGATCCGCTGGTGAAAGAATTGATTGCTTCCCGGTTCTTTGAAGCTTATCCATACCGTTCAGAATTCATGCTTTTGGTTTGAGGTGTTTACTTGACAGACTTCCCACTAAATCTCAACTTCTTCATCGCGGTATTGTTTCAGAAACTCAGGTTACTTGCGTATTCTGTAAAACTGAAATTGAAACTCTATCTCATCTCGTTCTTCACTGTAACATAACAAAGGAGATGTTGCATACTATTTCAAATTGGATCGGGATGGACATTCCTACTGTTTCGGATATTCGTGATCACTTTATGTATTGGGTGTCTAATTTTAGTAGGAAGAAAATCAGGAGGAATCATGTGGGGTTAATTTGGTTTGCAGTGGTGTGGAGTTGTTGGTTAATGAGAAACGATATAGAATTCAAAGACGGCAAATTCAACTTTCCGGATCTTATTTGGAACGTCAAATACTTGGCTTGGAGGTGGTCTTTAATAGGTGAAATTAATTTTCCCAATTGTAACTTTTATGATTTCTGCAAACTTCCTTTGCATTTTCTTTCTTAAGTTTCAATTGGTGGTTAATTTTCCTTTTGTACCTTTCGGTTTTTGTAATCGGATTTAGAGTACCCCTAATACTCTCTTATTGAAATTCTTACTTAAAAAAAATCACACTATTCAAGCATAAATAATTTTTCTAAACTTTTCAGAATGATTTTTTTTTTTCAGAACCCATTATTGTGACACCTACGAAATTCTGGCTATAAGTAGCAGCTACATCTTATGAGTAAGTGACTTTATGTCAACAAAAAGTGACTAAAATTTCAAGTATTTATGCCAATGATATGTTTCTTAGCTGGCGAATGATATCAATCAATTAGACTTGAGAGTCTAATTTTAATGGAATCTTCTTGGAAGAACTAGAAAACTAGTGATACCTATTACACATAAAATTAAGAGGGTATCCTAACCCTTAACTTTGGAAAGGTTGCTAATTGCTATAATGCGCATATGAATGTTAAAGGAAGTATATTTGAAATTGATTGTAGTATATAATTTTAATTGGGAATTGACTGAATACTTGTTGTATTATGATGACTCTTTATCATTTGATAGAATTTGTCGACTTTGTGTTGAATATATGTATCCAATTTGATGTAACCATTCGTTGTTTTGGTGATACAATACAATATAATGTCACACCTATGAATCATAATGCCAATAATTTCTTTTAAGAGGCGTGAAAGGGCACTAAAATTAATTAACTCACTTAATGCTTGAGTGCATAAAGAATGTTTGTTTGAATTTTTTTTTTTTTAAGTTAAAACTTTGCCTAAAAAATTTATAATAATTATACAATTTTTAAAGAAAACATTTTGTTTTTCAGTTTTCTCCTCAGTTAGAAACAATGGTGGAATGGAGCTAAATATTTGGAATAATAATTATGTTATATATATATATAGGATCATGCTAATACATACCCATGTAGGTGTGCATTAGCAACATACACCTTAGTGTATTTTTGTATGGGGCTTATCATTTTTGAGTGGGACCCATCTTTGAAAGATGAAGAAAAAAAATAGAAAAAAAATACATGTAGTGTATTTTTGTATGGAGCCCACTAATTTTTGGTGTGTGTTAGCATTTTCCATATATATATATATATATAGGGTCATGCTAATACACACATATGTAAGTGTGCATTACCAACATACACCTTAGTGTATTTTTGTGTGGGGCCCATTATTTTTTAGTGGGACCCATCTTTGAAAGATGAAGAAAAAAAATAGAAAGAAAATACATGTAGTGTATTTTTGTATGTAATCCACCAATTTTGGGTGTGCGTTATATATATATATATATATATATATATATATAGAGAGAGAGAGAGAGAGAGAGAGAGAGAGAGAGAGCGTATCATATGAGAATGTCATTTTTATGTGAGAACATGAGAATGAATCTGAACCATTAGATTTTAAAATAAATGGTGGAGATTATGTGTCAGTTTTTTTTCTCTCTCCTCCATCATTTATTTTAATAATGGAGGAGAGAGAAAAACAAAACCCACATACAATCTCCACAATTTATTTTAAAATCTAATGATTCATATGAATTCTCACGTTCTTACATAAAAATGTCATTCTCATAAGATATGAACCCTATATATATATATACCCTCTCTCTAAACAACCAACAAAACGATTCTGATTCCGCTGTGGTAACAACTGGTATCATCGCTTGGAGAAAATCTAAGGTACAATTTTGAATCCAACTAATTTTAATGACAATTAGTGGCTAATTTTTTGTCGTGGAAGGTTGATTGACTTAGTTTAAACAAAGTATGTAAGTTATTCTCATAAACTTATGTTAACCAAGCAACCAACTTTTTGTGTTTTTGTTTTAAAAACAAGAAATGTTTTCAGTGTTTTCTGCATAGTTCATCTTTTTTCCCAGGAGATGGAGTGCTATGATGATTTGCTAAAAAAATTTTTTGCTGAAAACATTTTGACATCTTTGATTTAGGAGAAATCCTTATATCCTTTCGGGTTGATATTTAAACAATTCGTTGTTTGCTTAGATGACTTTAAATTGGTTGTATGGTTATAATAATGTTATGAGCTCAACTTACCTACTTTAATTTAACTTTGGAAATCAACTACCCACAACAGTTTTAGCCTGATCATTTTTATGGATTCTGATGAAGATAATCATCAAAATAATTTAATAAAAAATGAAGAACTTGTGGATTATCCAAAAGCTTTGGATAAACTTAATAAATGGACAATTCCATCAGTTCCTTCAAACCAAATTTATAAGTTTGGAAAGATAGATATTTTATCTCGCCTTGCTGTAAAAAGCTTAGAACAAACTGTTCAAATTTCTGATAAAACTCAAACAATTAAATTATTGAAAAAAAAAGGATTTGATTCCTTTTAAGAAATATAATTACATCCATGTTGGTTTAATTCAAAATGGGGTTAAACCTTTAACATTGTTAGGTTTAAATACTAGCATCATGGATATATTAGAGATGGTAGATGTAGAGATTTTAAACAATCTCTAGCTGCCTTAGTTGAGACAAGTCTATGTCATGGACCGGTTTATTTTGAAGTCTCACCTAATTTAAGTTTATCTATGTCTGATAAAAATTTATTAGATGCTCTTCAGTTAACCATTCATACCAATGGTTCAAACCTGGTAGTGAAATCATGGCCATATGCTATAGAGTTTACTATAAAGTTTTAACATCTTTAAAACCTAAAGCGAAACAAATATCGTTTCAAGGATTTACAACATTAGTTCAAACCAATTTGTTAACATCTAATGTTGCAACCAATAGATTAATAAAATGGGATGAAATTAACTTCCCTGACTCTTCCTCAGGAAATGGATCCTGAACCTATCCTAAATAAGGATATAGATCAAATAATTCAAACCACTGAAGGAGATTTAGAAATAAACTTTACTCCTAAAAGGATAATGAGAATACCCCGGTCTATGTCTGCTAGGCATTCCACTAACTCCGTGAATGAGTATTTCTCAGCTCCTAGCCAATTAGCTAGACCTTCAACTTCTCAAATAAGAGAAGAAATAAAAGTCGTTAAAAATATAAGACTCAGCGAAAATAGAATCCCTCGGGGTATATATCAAAAACCCAATCCTCCCAGAGTAGAATCACCTACTCCTTCTGATATGGACTTCCAATTATGATATTAGATTACTCCCTAGGTAGTGAATTAAGAGACCTCATCAATGATGAGTTTCAACATGAGAGACATACTCAATTTAGACAATGGTATTTTAAAACCTTTTCTAAATTTGAACGAATCCAGTTTAGGGAAGAATTTTATACTCAAATGACACTTACCCAAGATTTGATGACTTTTGTTAAATGGTTTGTTCCTTACTTCATAAGTAAGAAGCAAGACGAAATTAACGTTTTGCAAAATAATTGGATAAATGTTAAAGGAGAAAAAATAGAGTCTCCTTTTTCCCCAGAACAAACACTTAGTATGGGCCCTCAAACTGAAGCAACTCCTTACCTTTACCTTCAGTTACAAAGAATTGAAAACAATCAAGTTACTCTTAAGGATTTAAACTCTGTAATTAAGTCCAGTAATTATACAAATGCCTACCTTGTCTGTATTGGAGAACAATTTATTTCTCTAGAAAAGGAACTTTTATCTATAAAGAATCTTTTAGAAAAACAAATAGAACGTCAAAATATTATTATTGACCATATGAATAAGCCCAAACCCAAAGATCAAATAAATCAAACCTCCACATCAACTATTAGAGATGTTCATATTGTCCAACCACCCGTCACTATAGATGGATTAAAAATGGGCAATAATAGTCAAGAGTTTGTTCGTATTTTAGAACAAAAGTTAACGGACTTACACATCGCTGTTGTTAACAATGAAGAAGAGTCTGATAGTGATAACATTAACCAATTAGCAAATATGTTTGCTAATCTTGATATTAGCAACCTTGAGAGTAATAATAATAATTCTCAAGTTAATCCTATTCATTCCCCCAAACCTTTAGAAAAATACTATTATAAACGTCCCTCACCACAAAATTTACTCTTTGAGGAACCAAAACCCTTTCAAAACTCCTACTCAGGAAAAGCCATCTATGAATGAAATATTGGTGGTCTTAATGATAAACAAATCATTGATGCAATACATAGAATGATTATGTATTCCACAGTCTGTAAGCAACATGTAAATTCCGATAGTGCTATAACTTCTTTCATAACCACAGGATTTGTGGGCCAACTTAGAGGCAGGTGGGATCACTATCTCACTGAAACCCAAAAATTAGAAATTCTTAATCATAAGAAAATTATTAAAATTGAACCAGGAGCAACCACTATTGCTACTACCACCACTACTGGAGAGGAGGATACGGTTTATACCTTATGTCTTTCTATCTTACAACATTTTGTAGGAACTAATGTCCTAATTGGAGAAAAGATTCAAACCCTTCTCCAAACTCTTAGGTGTCCTTCCCTTACCCACTTTAGATGGTATAAGGATACTTTTCTTTCAAGAGTTTACAAATTAAACAATTCAAATTCTTCACATTAGAAATCCAAATTTATTGATGGATTACCCCATTTCTTTTTTGAAAAGGTTAGACAATCTCTAAGACAGAAAAATGATGGGATAAATATTAATTATCCTGACCTTACTTATGGTCATATTATTAGCACTTGTGTTAATGAAGGATTAACTTTATGTAATGACACAAAGCTCAGAAATCAATTAAATAAACAAAAGCTTTCTGAAAAACACCAATTAGGTGAATTTTGTGAACAATTTGCTTTTGATCTTGGAAAATTTCCAGATAAGCAAAAGAAAAAAGGAAAAAATTTCCGAAATAAACCCTATAAAGATAAGTCTCAAAATTCTTATAAAAATTCTTATAAGAAGAATAGGAGAAAAAGTCACTTTAATAAAAGTAGACTTAAAGAAAAACCTTTTGACCCTAAAGGGAAAAGAAAGGCAAAAAGACCTGATATTACATGTCATAAATGTGGAAAAGCTGGCCACTATGCCAACCAATGTTGGACCAAAAAAGCCCTTAATAAAATTGAAGATGAGCAATTACGCTCTCAATTAGAGAAAGTACTACTTCTCAATTCTGAATCTGAAAACTATTCTTCTGATGAAGATATTGATATGATTTATGAATCATCTTCAGATAATTCTAAATTTTCTGACAATAATGATTGTCAATGTAGTCAACTTGATTACTGGAAACCTATTGTTGAAATGAACGGGTAAAATGTTAATGTGTTAACCTCTGAACATGATGAAGCTATTAAAGCTCTAGAATCAATTTCAGATAATAATCTGAAAAGAAAAATGCTTAAACTCTTAATCAAAGAAAATTCTAAAAATGAGTCTCCTCTTATCATTGAGGCACCTTACCAATTAAGTGAGGTTTTATCTAGATTTCAACAATCTAATATCCGTGAAACTCCTGTTTCAGTTATGGATCTTAATAGAGAAATAAATCTCTTAAAGACTGAAATAGCTCAAATTAAAAATACTAACTATGCGTTATCACAAAGAATCACTTCTCTGGAAATTAATAACACTAGAAAGGAAGAAACATCTTCTGCCTTAAGTCTTGAAGGACCTTCCTCAACCCCTAGTCCTTCTACTAATAATGAATTTCTTACTCTCCTTGATAAAGTAACTTCCCAAAAATGGTTTGTAAAAATCACTTTAGTCATTAATAAAACCTTGATTTTAGAAAACGAAGTCGCGTTAATTGACAGTGGTGCTGACCTAAATTGCCTTCAAGAAGGAATTATCCATACCAAATATTTTGATAAAATCACCCAATCTCTTACCCAAGCTGGTGGAGATAAATTAATAGTTAATTATAAACTATCCAATGCTTATATGTGTAACGAAGGTATTTGTTTACCAACGCATTTTATTTTGGTTAAAAATTTAACCCATAGAGTTATTCTAGGAACTCTCTTTTTACATCAAATTATGCCTTTGATTAATGTGGATCAGAAGGGAATTACCATAGTAATAAATAACAAAAGAATCCCTTTTGAATTTATTACCGACCCTCACACTAAAATGATTAATGAGGTTAGAGATATCCACTTAAACAAAAAGAAACAATTGTTTTTTCTTAAAGAAGAAGTAAATTTATTAAATATTAATGAACAACTTAATAAAGACAAAATAAGACAACAGATCAAAATTATTGATCAACAGTTTAAAGACGAAATTTACAATGATGTTCCCAATGCTTTTTGGGATAGAAAGAGACATGTTATCTCTTTACCTTATCTTGATGACTTTAATGAATGTAAGATTCCCACTAAGGCCAGATCGGCCCAAATGAATCATGAAATGTTGGAATTATGCAAAAAAGAGATTGATTCTCTTTTAGAGAAAAATTTAATTAGAAAATCCAAATCACCTTGGAGTTGTATGGCTTTTTATATTAATAATGCTGCAGAAAAGGAGCGTGGTGTTCCTAGACTTGTTATCAATTACAAACTCCTTAATAAGGTGTTAAAATGGATTAGATATCCTATCCCTAATAAAAAAGATTTATTAGACAGATTAAACAATGCTTTAATCTTTTCAAAATTTGATATGAAATTTGGATATTGGCAAATTCAGATTAATGAATCTGATAAATATAAAACAGCCTTTGCTGTGCCTTTTGGCCATTGTGAATGGAATGTTCTTCCTTTTGGGCTTAAAAATGCCCCTTATGAATTTCAGAATATTATGAATGATATTTCAATCCTTATATAGAGTTCATAATATATTGATGATGTTTTAGTGTTTTCTAAAACCATTGACCAACATATTAAACACTTAAAAATATTTAAGGGTTTAGTTAAGCATAACAGTTTGGTAATATCCGCTCCAAAAATGAAAAATTTTCAAACAAAAGTTAGATTTTTAGGACATGAAATTGACCGAGTTGTCCCTATTCAAAGAAGTATTGATTTTGCTTCTAAATTCCCCAATGTTATCACTGATAAAAAACAATTACAAAGGTTTCTTGGTAGTATTAACTATATTGCAGATTACTATGAAAATCTTGCCAAAGATACTGCCATATTACATGCTAGGCTAAGAAAAAATCCTGGCCCGTGGACTGATAGACAAGTCCAAAGAATTAAGAGTAAGGTTAAATGTTTGCCTTGTTTATCTCTTGCAAATCCTAAGTATTTCAAAATAGTTGAAACTGATGCTTCTGACTTAGGATATGGAGGAATTCTTAAGCAAGTTATCCCTGAAACTTCAAAAGAGGTTTTGGTTAGATTCACCTCTGGAAAATGGAATCCTGCACAGTCTAAATATTCGACTATTAAGAAAGAAATGCTTTCTATTATAAAATGTATTTCTAAATTTCAAGATGATCTGCTTAATAAAAAAATTCTTATTACGAATTGATTGCAGCTCTGCTAAATCAATAATAGAAATAGATGTTAAAAATGTTGTTGCAAAACAAATTTTTGCTAGATGGCAACCTCAGTTATCTATGTTTGAGTTTGATATCAAACATATTAAAGGTGATAATAATTCACTAGCTGATTTTCTAACTCGTGAATTTTTGCAGGGAAAACAAGATGACCCCGTCTAGGGGAGGAAGAGGTCGAGGCTATGGCCGAGACCTTGGAAGAGGGAGTATCAATATGTTACCCCAAAATGAAACAAACATTCCTCTAATAGGGGATTGAACTAGTGTTTACAGAGGTAGAAATATGCAGCTATTACCTGCACAATCAGTAAAAAAGGAAGATATACCTTCCTCTTCTAAGAAGACTATATCTTACAAAGAGATTGCGGTCAATGACCCCCCTCAAGAACAAGTAATTGAATATTTTGAAAACCCAGTTATAGAAAAAATCATGTATATTGATGATGAGGATATCAAGATGAATCCAAATGATGGGAATTCCATCAAAACTAGATACCTTGAATCAAGAGGTTATCCAAGTCTTTTTGGTAAATCAAGACCCCATTTAGAAATTCTACTATCAGTTACCGAATCGGTAACCGTTACTCACCATTACCAAAACAATAACCCAGAAAGTTTTATAAACTTTAGTAAATGTCACATTAATAAAATCTTGTCTCCAATAGAATGGGGCCTCAATCCTAATGGAGAAAAGGCCATTAGAATTGCAGAAGGAAAATATATTTACTTCAATTACTGGGACTATGTCCAAGCCTTCACACAGGCATGTTATTACCAGAACCCGAAGAACAAGCATTCTTGGTTCTTCTCAATTAATCCTGAAGTGATTAACAGGCCTATACCCAATTGGTTTTATGCCCGGTGGACAAAATTTGGTCCATCCTTGGAAATATTACCCAAAAAATTAATGGATTTATACAATCCTTGGTGTGACAATAATCCACTTGTATTAAATATTTTGTCTACAAAATTGATAACAGGACAATGCCCATTTTTATTCTTTGCCAAATTTCAGATACCTTGGATATGGAGATACACTATAACCATATCTCAAGATCATTTTAATGTTCCCATTTTAGAAAGAAGTTTCTTCTATAAAGGGTGGCCTAAAATGAGCACGGAGGAAATTTAAAATAAAAGTGTCTAAATTCAAGCCGTCATTGCTTATGATAAAAATCACAATGTCAAAGAACAAAGTTCCCAACAAATGTCTATGGGACACTTAAAGAACGTCTTCCAGAGGAAATATCCAAATGAATCAGAAGAAGAGATTATGGTCAGGACTCTAGACCATATGAAGACACAATTCTTCAACACCTTTCCATCAAAGGTATCAAAAGATGATGCGTCCATGAAGACCAGCTCTTCCATGGGATCAATGGATTCCAATAACTTTGACTGCCCTGCAGGAGAATCCCAAGATGATCCAACTGCAGAAGATTTATGGGATGCAATGATCCAATCCATGGCTCAAAAAGTAAAGGACAAAGCCAAAGCTCAATAATTCTTCTCAGGACAATGGTGTCAATGTCAAGACAGCAATTATGCAAAAGATAAGGAATCTTATCTGGTCGGCCACTATGGGGCCCAGTTAGGCACTAATGTCTGCCATTAGTTTAGTCTTTGTTTGTTTGTGAATTATTGTCTTTGTCTGTTAGTTTTGTCTTTGTCTGTTTGTGAATTATTGATGTGTCGATGAGGCCCAAAGAGCACCTGACATTAATAATGCACCTTTTGCTTTTACCTGTAACTTGTTGCTTTTACAGGCTTAAATAGTAAGCCTTTGTTTCCCTATATAAAGGGATTTTCTTTCTCATTGTAAACACAGAACTGAAATATATAAGTGTTTTTCTTACATGCTCTGCCTTCTCTCTGCTCTCTCTCTCTAAATAACCAACAAAACGATCCTGATTCCGCTGTGGTAACAACTGTTATATATATATATATATATATATATATATATATATATATATATATATATATATATATATATATATATATATATTTACTAGTAGGCTATAAGTATATATATATATATATATATATATATATATATATATATATATATATATATATAAGATTTCACCAAATTTTTATATATTTACTTATGAGTATGCACCAATTAAATATCAAGATGTTTTATGGAGACAACAATTTTGAGATATGGAAAGTGAACATGCAAGCAATCTTAATTCAACATAAGTGTGCAGAAGCAATAAAGGGAGATGCATTGCTTCCTGCATGCCTTACACAAGCAGAGAAGATCGAGATGGTGGATAAGGCCTATAGTTCCATTATTTTGTATCTTAGAGATAGTTATAAGGGAAGTCGCCAGGAAAAAGATCATGACATATATGTGGGATAATTCGAATAATTGTATATGACTATGAATTTGGATCACAAGTAATTTAACAAATAATAACTCTACTAATTCTGAATTGTAGAGAACAAATCCATAGTGGAGCATTTGAAAGTATTTCAAAAGATCATTGGTAATATGGAGAATATTGAGGTGAAGATTGATTATGATGACAAGATTGTACCCTTTTTAAGCGCATTACCTATATCCTTTGATCACTTTAAATATGCCTTTCTTTATGGCAAGAAATATATTATTACTTGGGATGAAGCTCATACGACTATGAGATCCAAAGAATTTTCAAAGGTGAAATATTTGAAGACTGACAATAGTTATGAAGGCTTGAGTATTTTACAAGGAGGAATCGAGCATTGATGGATGTCCAAATCAAAGAGGTTTAACAAGTCAAGGTTTAAATGTTTACTTGTCAAAAAATCATTCACTTCATGAGGGAGTTTACTAAGGGAAGGGGCAATGATGGTTTTGTTGAAATTGTAGTTGCCTCAAATAAAGATAGTTATGAAAGTGTCGGTGCATTAATAATGTCGAGTTTGGAGAATGAAGAGAGTTGGGTCATGGACTCAGGTTGATCACATGTTTCAAAGAATACTTAGAGACTTTAAAGTTGGAGGAAGATGGAGTAGCTCGCCTTGGTAAAATTAAGACTTACAAGGCTAATGACATTGGTACAACCAGACTTAAAATATTTGATGATTGTAATTTTTTTTCATAATGCGTGGTATGTTCCAGAGCTCGGGAAAAAGTTTTTATCTATAAATTTGTTTGATGATTTAGGCTATCACACTAAAGTTGAACATGGAGTGTTGAAGATTTTGTGTGGTGGAGTGATTATAACTAAAGGGTCTAAAATACATGGCTTATATATTTTAGAAGATTCAAATATTGTTGTTCATTCATCATCATCTAGTGAAGGCTTTCATGATATGAACAATCTATGAAATTTGTGGTCAAGACATGGTAGATGATTAGACTTTGATTTAGATAACTTTAATGAGTTTTGAAAAAAAACAAGGGATAAAAGTGTATTTAAACGCTGAGTTGCCTTTGAGTTTCGGGGGTAATTCTGGTGCTAAAGAATCTTACCAGGTCAACATATGTCTATACACATGAATATACTTTTAGATACCTATGAGGCTTTTGAGTAGAAAACATGTAGAATACTATATTTTAAAGGTCGTCAAAGCTTTATGTTTTAAATTCGAATTTTGTCTTACGTTATTATCCAGCCCGATGAAGAGAAGGAAATTGTATTTCAAGACTGTCAAAAACCAAAGTTGCAAAAAAGAATAAAGCAACATAAAGGTATATGACCTTCAAATTGTGAATTGTGTCTTAAATTATTATCCAGTCCGATGAAAAGAAGGCGGTTAGGTCCTGGCTGAAGGCGGTTAGGTCCTGGCGAAAGGCAGTCTTCCGACATCGATGGAGATTAAAGAGGCTTACAAGAATCAGGCTTTATCATTTCAATTCACGAATCTATTCATTGATGAGTTGTGTGTTAGAATATTATAAAAATAATATGAAATATTGATGCCAAGAAATACCTTAGATACTCTAGATTAATTTAAAGGATATTATAAGATATTTATAATATTCTAATATTGTGTTTTAGTCACGTTATGAATTTGTTGGATTTCAGCAGTTATAAATATATGTCTTTATCATTCTTTCTAAAACAAACTTCAAAATGTAGTATCAAATATAGATGAAGGAGGTGGAAATCCTAGGGAAAGTTAAACATGCAAGGGTAGAAATTGATATTATTATCTTCTCGAAATTTGGAAAAACTTTGGAGGTATTTAAGAGGATTGAGAAACACTTCAAAATATCTTGAGCTTTTGTAGTTCATATATAGAGAGTTTGAGTGATTGGAAATCACGTGAGTAGAAAATAAGGTTTGTTCTTGGGAACTTGGATGACTATTTTCTTGTAACAATTTTGTTATCTGTTGTAATAATTATTTGAAGTATAGTTTACCATATAGTTTCTCTCTTCCCTAGAGTAGATCGATTTGATCAAATTGAATAAACAAGTTTAGTTGCATTTTTGTCTCTTATCTTCTTTTGCTTGTTGTGGATTTTCTATCAATGCTTGTGTAATACCCCATATTATCTAAATGCTCAGTTGGATATCAGATGAGTATCTATGTGCTTTATCTTTGGTTAATTAGATTAACGGAATCCTCTAAGTACTCTAAGTATTGTTAAGTGGGATCAATAGAGCAACTGGTGAACTCCGAAGAGATCAATTATTTTATTAAAGAGACAGATCAATTATTTTAGTTCGAGAGAGAATTTTATGGTAACTCGCACAATTGATCAACTCGTGTTAGCCGATATAATATCAATTGGAGATATTTTACCCTGTTGGATTTATATTATATAATAAGTTATATATATATATATATATATATATATATGTTATAAGAAAAGAAAAGAAAAGTTAGTAAAGAAGAAGAAAAGGAAAAAACAGAGAAAGAAGAGGAAGAGAAATAGAAAGAAGGGAAATGAAGAGAAGAAGCTTGGGAAGAAGCTTGGATCATCATCTTCTTCAACCTCCTCTTCGATTACCAGGTGGGTTCTAGTTAGACACTTTAAGTTCTAGAAATATATGTTTAGAACATAGGTTAAATTTGAGAGAAAATGATTAAACGGATAAATCAATGAAATATAACGGATGAAATGCGATATAAAATGCGTAGTATAGTCGGGTTATGATTGGTGTTGATAGAGTTTTGAGTTGGAAGTGTTTTGGGTGGAGAATGAGAGTTTTGACCCAAATGACCTATATTAGCACTGCTAGAAATTATGAGTTCGCAGGGTTCGCTTAGCGAACCCAAGGCGAATGCAAGGCAAAGGTTTCTCGAGGGTTCGCTAGGCGAATGCAAGGTGAATGATCACACAGAGTTCACTTAGCAAACTTTATGCCCTTTTTGTTCTGTTTTGTTCGCTGAGTGATTCCCTTGCGAACATGGCAGCGAATATGACAGATTTTCCCATTTTGTTTCTTTCATAACTACAGATCCGTAACTCGGATTGACGCATGGTCGAAAGCGTTGGAAAGCTACTTCAATTCTCTATGTGATGGTGAAGTAGAAACATGGTTATATGTCATGGATTGATAAGATAGGGATAAATATTGAAGTGAATGTGAAAGTGGGGTTTGTGTTTCCACCGAAACCCATGAATCGATAACTCGAATGGTATGGGACTTGAAGCCTTGGAAAGAGAATCCAATGTGCTATTAAATGGTAATGTTAGACCATGATTTAACCAAGGATGATTGGTAGAGGGTAGTAGTGACTTTTATGGCTGATATTGTTATATGCAAATTGTGTTACACCATGTCTATCTAATTATTGTTAAGTATGATTGAGAGAATATGCATGCTTAAAATGAATTAGGAAGAGTGAGAAACCTTACCCTAAACCTAATGATATGATTCTAGGTTGTGACTAGAAATTGATAGAAACTCTAGATGGCTATGCTCATGCATTCGATGTAAAAATGTGCATCCGTGACGAGTATTGGTCTAGAAGAGAGTGAAACACTAGTATGGAACATGTGTGAACCATTGTGATTATGAGAAAAGGTAAAAGAGGCCTAAAGGCGAATGTGGCCTTATGATTGTCGAATACAATCATGTTCGTGTGTGTGTGATCACGTAATCGTAACCGTTTCACTTGAGTTGCAGTTTCATGAGTCTCGAGCTCCTCTGAAATGTATGCATGATTACTTGGCAGGTTTGATTCCCGCGTTTAGTACGAATGGAGCCTAAGGGTAAAGAGACTTGTGACGGTTAATAGCCCGTGTGAAGTGACGGTTCATAACGGTTAATGGCCCGTAGAACCCGAATCCATTTCGTAGGTCAAGTAAGTTACAATGATCCATGACTCGGGTCGACTTCTAGATGTAGAAGCGGACGGGAAAAGGGAATGCCTTGGTAAGGTTATCGATTAGTGATATTTTGAGTTGGTGAACTCATGAACATGTTTCCATATAGTGTGAGATTGAGAACTCAAGGTCATTTTCCCTTCCCCTTGACTTGAGTTAGGATTGGCTAGAACCCTGTAAAGCCGAGAGAATCCAAAAGATATGTAACTCACTGAGATTTAATATCTTACCCCATTGTTGTTGTTATTTTTCAGGCGTTGTTTGCAGGTTTGATTTACAAGTGGAGCTATGCTTGGATGTTTCAAGAGAAGCTTAGTTGAGCATATTCCGCTGTGTATTATTTTCTTGTACAATGAGGAATATTGTACCTTATTCTTAGATTTTCTTGTTTTGGCTAGTTTCCATATCTTGTACCATAGATTGTATCATGTTTTTAGAAGTGTTCAAGTATGTGAATTACGCCATTAGGCACTTGTGATGGTTTCAGTACCAAATAAAATGCTTGTATAGTATTATTCTAGGTATATATTATACATGGAATTATAGTTGGTATCAGAGCAGGTCGTGTCCTCGACCTAGCCTTGAAACATCATAAGTAAATCTATTCCTGCCTCTTAAGTGTGTCTTGCCAGCATGACTCTTAATATCATATTATGTAGTGTTGGGCCTGATCAACCTAATGCTATGTATGTGATAGGTAGAATCATGGTTGACCGACCACGAGGACTCTGAAGTGTTGTCGGAACTTGTGCTGTGAGGGTAGGCTCGAGTCAAGAGTTAGTAGTGTAGAGTTTTGGTCAGCTCAGTTGAGGTCTTAATAGAAGTTGTGATTTGGGTAGCCTGGAATTAAAGAGTAATGTGTTGTTCAAACAATCCTTTGGAAAGGATGGAGTCTGAAAGTTAAGGATCCTTATCGGATGATTGGTTAAGGTAATGAGGAATATGTAAAGTCGCTAGTAGAACTGGATTGTCCACTAGTATGGACAAAGATTTCAAGTAATCTCATTCCGTGAAAAAGAAAAATTATTTTATGGAACTTGTGACGTAAGGTCCAGAAGTGAGATAATCATTGGTGTTTCAGTTTCTAAGGTCGTTATGGTATCTTGAAGGACGAGAGTACCTTAAGGAATATGTTCGGAATAATGTCTTCCAACTGGTTAAAAAGTTGAGAGTTAAGGAAGTTCGGCTTTCATGGGAACCTAAAGTAGTAGAGAAGTGTGTGAAGGAACGCAAGGATGGGTTTACATACTTCAAGTGAAACAAGTGTGCGCCGGACGAAGAGTAGGAGATGAATTGTGTATATTCAGTTATGTAGAGAGATTAAGTTCGAGATATTACATCAAGATGTTTTCGGTAAGAGACCAATTTAGAATTTGGAATTTGTTAACTTACCCAAGGAATAGTATAAGGTATTGTGTCGGAGAAAGTTTGAACTTTATTTAGTAACGGAAAGTGTAGTGATACAGACCGGAAGAAATGTGTGTTAAGGAATAGAGTAAGTATCTTGGATTTAAGGAAATTTTAGTATGATGATTTTATATTTGGACATAAGAGGATTACAATGGAGAGCGAAGTAAACGCGGTATGGAAAACGGTATTAATGGTATGTTATGGGGAAGTGACAACAGAATGTATTTTGGACAAGTGTGCAATGGAGTTTTTAAGGTGTTGATGAACCTATAGTTAAGGAAGTGTAATCATGGATGGCTCACGCGTGAGAACCCTAGTAGTATGATGCGAAATGAGAAAGTTACACCTTGGTATCGAGAACAAACGTAGTAGCAGCACCGTGGTCATAAGTGTACGTGATGGATTCTCATTCTTGAGACAAGTGTGAAGGGACGTACTTTGTGGAACAGTGAGTATTGTATTTTAAGAAGTAATATTGTGGTAAAACAACGAGAACCAAATCAGGACTTATTACAGACTAAGTGTAAATAATGGAACGATTTATACCGAAAGGGTTTTGTAAGTAGTTGATGAGAATTGTCGGTTGCGAATCTTCCATTAACTAATTCGGTGTAAGTATGGTGTGCAATGGATAGTGGAAGGTAAGAAATTTTGATTATTGTGTACAAAGTGATGGAAAGGTTCTTCAAGAGGATGCATTGCCCTGATTTATTTTCAAGTATAGAGAAACTTCTGTATTTGTGGATGATTGGAATATTCGGAATCTACCTTTTGTTGGACTAAGAGCGTTGTTGTTTTAGTTCTCACCAAGAATTCAAGTGAGAGAATAAGGGGGTATGCTTGTTATGAGATGTCCATCGCTTTTGTGGTATCGTATAATGATTGTGTGTTGGATTTTGCTTGAGGACGAATCAAGCATGAGTTGTGGCTAAAACCTTAGGATGTCGTCATTATTGGCTTTCCGCTAACGTGGTAGTATGAGTAGAAAACAAACTATCCCACTGAAGTTGTCGTGTGACTGCGTCGAAATTTAGAAATTCGGCCTCGTCACTTGGTTGGAGTGTGTCATCTGCATGTTTTAACTTTGTTCGGTATTACCTTGAGTGGATCATGGTTAGTGAATGTTACACAAGTTAAGGAGCCACAAGTTTAGAATGATATTCAAGTTAGAACAATCCGAATTGATGGTTTTGAGTTGAGATGACTTTTGAATTAAAAGAAACTAGTTTTCAGTTTCTGCAGCAGTGTTAACCGATTAACATGTGCAAGGATAGTGCTTTGCACTAAATTTTGAGGGGTTAACCGATTAACCTCAGACGGGTAATCGATTAACAGGTGTAAATTGTAAAATCCCTTAGAAACTATCATCTGTGTTTTGTTACATTATGTTACTCCGATTGGAGACTATTGTGTGAAAGGAGAACGGGATTGCAAGTTAATGAAAGACGGAATTGTATTTTTGAAATTGGAACTTCTGGAAGGGTGTTGCATAGTTGACCATTTGTTTAGACAACAAGGGAGTTTGACTTTTGGGAAAGTAATCTTGTGAACTGTGTTGAGTGTGAGAAAGTCTTAGGTGTATCGTTATCATTACTGTTGAGAGCCTTAAGGACGAAGTTAGAGAATACTCGCGAGGTATTGATCTCGCAAGAAATAGTTTGGTGCGTAATTGGTGTTATTAAGATATGAGTGGTTGGTCAGAGTTAGTAATCACTATCTTCCGCGAGTTCATGGTATTAGATTTAGACCCCGTGAGAGTGGTACCAGATGTGTACAGTTGTATTTCCCAGAGGAGGGAATTTGAAATTTATCCTCCCAAGTAAGAGTGAGAATTGGAAGTTCCGGAATTAAGCATGTAAATTTGATTCTATGTGAAACAAAACAATTGAGAGAAGTGGATTCAACCGAGAAGTGTGGTATGGACTTCGAAAGTGTGTGTGTGTATGTGGAGTGTTATTTGTGATTTGGAGAGTGGTATGAAAACTCACAATTGTGCTTTGGACGGTTTAAGTTTTGATAAGTGGTGCCTCTCATGTGATTGAAGTTTCGTGATGGTGTTACATATGATTGATTGAGATCTCGTATCAACAAGGAACCTTGAGTAAGTCAAAAACCGTAAGAAGAATCAAATTGGAATGTGGTAACCAGAGCCGGAGGTTGTTAAACTATTTTGGATATATTATTTCGAGTTTAGAATGGATTTGGAGTTGTGTATGTTATGGTAGTAACAGTATAACTCTTTTACCTCTACCGTCTAAAGAGTATTGGACCGATGTTAAGATATTGTGTGTTGGTGAGGAAATTGTTCTACTATAGGACGTCAATAAGTTTATTGTACCGTTGGTTAGTAAGGACCCCAATGGATGAGTGTGGTTCTCCATTGACTGTTAACTACTGGGTAGTGTTTAAGAATCCATGGTGTTCCACTATTAGAAATTGAGTTGCGCAGTGGAATGTGACAGATCAAAGAGTTCAGTCAGACTAATAAGGATTAGAATGATTGTTACTTGTAAGTATGGAAGTAAGAAGATCTCGTTCTAATTGTGTTACCTTTTGGGGTGATACGAAAGAGATGAATTATCGGATGTAATGGTTAGAATGTTTAGTATCAGACTAGATGGAGCTGGTAAAGAAGTTGTTTGACTAGTTATGAAGTGGTTCGAATGTTAAAGGATTTATGAAAGGATAGTTGTCGGTAATTGTATGAAGTTAAGAAATCACTATTTTACCTCGCAAAGATTTGATGAGTGTTTGTTACCTTAAACCAAGATAAGGTATTATGGTTTTGTACTGTGACTCAGTAGAAGAGTATAGAATGGTATATTTCTTCCGAAGGTAAGATATGACCAAGTCTTTTAGTATGAAACAACAGATGAATTAAGGATAAAGAAAATTTTGAAGTTAACCCAATATTAGAACAAGAGTATGATTAAGGACGTGAAGTTTGTTAAATTGTGAAAATAAGGATTTTGGTCTGCGAAGTCAAGTTGGAATTGGAATACGTCACAAATTTGAACAGAAGTAAAGTTAAGTACGGATCTAAGACAGTGATACAAGTTGCGGTTATTGTCGAGTAGAGGAAATTCGGGGGCGAATTTCAATTTAAGGGGGGAGAGTGTAATACCCCATATTATCTAAATGCTCAGTTGGATATCAGATGAGATCAGATGAGTATCTATGTGCTTTATCTTTGGTTAATTGGATTAACAGAATCCTCTAAGTGCCCTAAGTATTGTTAAGTGGGATCAATAGAGCAACTGGTCAACTCCGAAGAGATCAGTTATTTTATTAAAGAGACAGATCAATTATTTTAGTTCGAGAGAGAATTTTATGGTAACTCAAACAATTGATTAATTGGTGTTAGACGATAAAATATCAATTGGAGATATTTTACCCTGTTAGATTTATATATATATATATATATATATATATATATATATATATATATATATATATATATATATATATATATATAAGAAAAGAAAAGAAAAGTTAGTAAAGAAGAAGAAAAGGAAAAAACAGAGAAAGAAGAGGAAGAGAAATAGAAAGAAGGGAAAGGAAAAGAAGAAGCTTGGATCATCATCTTCTTCAACCTCCTCTTCGATTACCAGGTGGGTTCTAGTTAGACACTTTAAGTTCTAGAAATATATGTTTAGAACTTAGGTCAGATTTGAGCGAAAATGATTAAACAGATAAATCAATGAAATCTAACGGATGAAATGCGATATAAAATGCGTAGTATAGTCGGGTTATGATTGGTGTTAATAGAGTTTTGAGTTGGAAGTGTTTTGGGTGGAGAATGAGAGTTTTGACCCAAATGACCTATATTAGCACTGCTGGAAATTCTGAGTTCGCAGGGTTCGCTTAGCGAACCTAAGGCGAATGCAAGGCGAAGGTTCCTCGAGGGTTCGCCTAGCGAACCCAAGGCGAATGCAAGGCAAATGTTCGTCCAGAGTTCGCTTAGCGAACTTTATGCCCTTTTTGTTCTGTTTTGTTCGCTGAGTGATTTGCCTTGCGAACATGGCAGCGAATATGACATATTTTCCCATTTTGTTTCCTTCATAACTTCTGATCCGTAACTCGGATTCACCCACGGTCAGAAGTGTTGGAAATCTACTTCAATTCTCTATGTGATGGTGAGGTAGAAACATGGTTATATGTCATGGATTGATAGGATAGAGATATATATTGAAGTGAATGTGAAAATGTGGTTTGTGTTTCCACCGAAACTCATGAATTGAGAACCCGATTGGTATGGGACTTGAAGCCTTGGAAAGAGAATCCAATGTGCTATTAAATAGTAATTTTATACCACGATTTAACCAAGGATGCTTGGTAGAGGGTAGTAGTGACTTGTATGCCTTACAAATGTGTGTGAACTACTATGTGGATTATGTTTGACTTGTTATGTTATCATGTGTGTTTTATGGTTGATATTGTTATATGAAAATTGTGTTACACCATGTCTATCTAATTGTTGTTAAGTATGATTGAGAGAATATGCATGCTTAAAATGAATTAGGAAGAGTGAGAAACCTTACCCCAAACCTAATGATATGATTCTAGGTTGTGACTAGAAATTGATAGAAACTCTAGATAGCTATGCTCGTGCATTCGATGTAGAAATGTGCATCCGTGACGAGTATTGGTCTAGAAGAGAGTGAAACACTAGTATGGAACATGTGTGAACCATTTTGATTATGAGAAAAGGAAAAAGAGGCCTTAAGGAGAATGTGGCCTTGTGATTATCGAATACAATCACGTTCGTGTGTGTGTGATCACGTAATCGTAACCGTTTCACTTGAGTTGCAGTTTCATGAGTCTCGAGCTCCTCTGAAATGTATGTATGATTACTTGGCAGGTTTGATTCCCGCGATTAGTACGAATGGAGCCTAAGGGTAAAGAGACTTATGACGGTTAATGACCCGTGTGAAGTGACGGTTCATAACGATTAATGGCCCGTAGAACTCGAATCCCTTTCGTATGTCAAGTAAGTTACAAGGATCCATGACTCGGGTCGACTTCTAGACGTAGAAGCGGACGGGAAAAGGGGATGTCTTGGTAAGGTTATCGATTAGTGATATTTTGAGTTGGTAAACTCATGAACATGTTTCCATATAGTGTGAGATTGAGAACTCAAGGTCATTTTCTCTTCCCCTTGACTTGAGTTAGGATTGGCTAGAACCCTGTAAAGCCGAGAGAATCCATAAGATAGGGAACTCAATGAGATTTAATATCTCACCCCATTGTTGTTGTTATTTTTCAGGCGTTGTTTGCAGGTTTGATTTACAAGTGGAGCTATGCTTGGATGTTTCAAGAGAAGCTCAGTTGAGCTTATTCCGCTGTGTATTATTTCCTTGTATAATGCGAAATATTGTACCTTATTCTTAGATTTTCTTGTTTTGGCTAGTTTCCATATCTTGTACCATAGATTGTATCATGTTTTTAAAAGTGGTCAAGTATGTGAATTACGCCATTAGGCACTTGTGACGGTGTCAATATTAAATAAAATGTTTGTATAGTATTATTCTAGATATATATTATACAGGGCATTACAACTTGGAGGTTATTTTGGCTTTTTAAGACCATTTATTTTGGTCGCTATTGTTCTTTATGCCACATACCTTTACTCCTAAATAATTTAATATCAATATTAAATTCAATGAGAGCTTAATGTGTTTGAATCTATCAACATCATGTCAATTTCTTAAACAACCTTTAGATGCGGAATAAATTTCTTAATGAAAAATCAATATACACATTTCATTAAATCTAAGTACTATTACATAATTGGGCATGGCATTTTGATGATAATTTCTATAACATACTCATAAACAACCTAAACTTCGTCATTATTTCAAAACAAGTGTTGTAATTAACGCAAACACAAGTAAAGCTACAAACCCAAGATACAATAAGAAAAAAATCCATTAATTTAATCTTCATCTCTAATCCATCTTCAACTATTGTTGTGTCATTAATAATTTTCATCACTTTGTCCTTTTACTCTTTCGATGATCTTATTATATCCTTTATACAATTGATCATCTCTAAGTCAAGAATAATTACATGTTTTTTTCCAGTTGCAACTACATGAATCAAAGTCAAGGTATTAAGAAATAAGTGATTTCATATTTAAAAAAGAAGGGGACAATCAAATCAATGCTAAACAAAGGGAGCAAAACACTAATATGCATACCTTAAAACAACCACACTCGTAAAATATTCTTTATGAACTCTCTAACATCCATATCATCATTAATCATGATGACTCAATGTCACACTAACATCTAGTCCATTTTCTTAATAGTCTGGGATGGTTAGTTGCTATGAAAAATTGTGAATCAAATATAAATGAAGATGATGAGATGAATTATATGAATGAAGAAGAGAAGGTGATGAGCATAATGAAATGAATGAATATGAATATATTATTAGATGAATGAGAAAATGAAGAAGAGATAATTGATAGGAATAAATATGAGAAGAGGATAAGATGAATGTAGATGATGAAGTGATATATGACTTCCTCTTAGAAACTAGGGTTCTTCCATGTCTTTGATTTAGAATTTTAAAGCTTTTGATTTTTTTTAAAATTAAATTTGTTATTATTTTTTAAAAATTATTTTAAAGAAAAAGCTTATTGAACTATAACTATTGACTATTCATCAATGTGCATTCATTTGATATGTTATAAAAATAAAATGCGTATATTTTATCAATGTTTTCAAACTCATGAGAGCACTTATAGACTCAAATACGAAGAAGTTTTTAATTTCTAAATACTTTGACTTTAAATTCATAGATTCCAAGCCTATTTAAGGCCGAAGAGGAAGGTACAAAGAAGTTTTTAATTTCTAAATACTTTGGCTTTAAATTCATAGATTCCAAGCCTATTCTTTCCCAAGTGCACGAGTTACAGGTTCTCGTAAACAAAATAAAGGCTGTGAAATAGACATTCCCGAGACCTTTCAAGTTGGCGCAATCATTGCAAAATTACCACCTTCATGGAAAGGCTATAGAAAGAAATTGTTGCACAGTTCTGAGGAATTCTCTTTAGAGAAAATCCAGAAACATCTTCGAATCGAGGAGGAATCGAAGGAAAGGGAGAAATCAGAATATGCTGGTATTTCCAAAGCCAACAATGTGACTTCCTAATGAAAAAGGAAACATGATGACATGAAAAGTCATCTTGGACCTAAAAAGGAACACAACAAACCTTATTTTATCAATGTCATCTCTTGATATGTTCGATTGTTTCTCTCAGCTACACCATTTTGTTGTGGTGTGCGAGGTGCGGAGCATTGTATAATGTCATGTTCTTCACAAAACTTATAAAATTCTGTAGAAAAGTATATACCGCCCCTATCACTCCAAAGGACTTTGATACTTTTATTTAATTGTTTTTCTACTTCTGCTTTGTAAAGTTTAAAGGCATTAAAAGCATCATCTTTATGCTTTAAAAGATACACATATGTGTACCTGGAAGAATCATCAATGAATGTAATGAAATATCTATTCCCCCCACGGGTTAACATGCCATTAAATTCACACAAATCTGAATGTACAAGATCAAGGAGATTTGTATTTCTTTTAACACTTTTGAAAGGTTTCTTAATCATTTTTTATTTAACGCATAATTCACATTTTTTGAAATCATTTATATTGCATGAAATAAAACCAGATTTAATTAGTCTCTTTATAGAACTAATACCGGTATGTGCTAATCTATTATGCCATAAAGAAGCAGACTCAAGTATGTAAGCAAAATTAGAAATTTTATTAATATTATTGTCGGTAGTACATAGTTTGATCATTCCCTCAGCGGAATATCCTTTTCCTATAAATACACCATTACGAGTCAAAATAAGTTTGCCCGATTCATATACATATTTAATTCCCGGTTTACCCAACAAATCTCCACTAACAAGATTTCTAGTCATGTCGGGAACATGAAGCACATTAACAAGAGTGCCTTTCTTTCCGGAAGTGTTGTTGAGTTCGACGGAACCAGTTCCAACAACTTTAGATCGTACTTCATTTCCTATTTGTACTTCCTGTCCATCAATTACCTCAGAATAGGTTTTGAAAGCAACCTTGTCATACCAGACATGTACAATAGCACATGTGCCGTACCACCATCCTTGCACTTTGCCTTTGATTTCCATTACTTCGCTCACTGTAGCAATTATTTCATCATTTGCATGAACTGTATTGACCTCATTTTTTTGACTTGTTGTGCCTGCAATCTCGAGCATAGTGTCCAGGTTTTACACATACAAAACAGCTGATTTTCGGACCTTTCGAACCTCCCGAATTTTTGAATTTGTTGTGTTGTTTTTTAGGTCCAAGATGACTTTTCATGTCATCATGTTTCCTTTTTCGTTTGGAAGTCACAGTGTTGGCTTTAGAAAGACCATCATATTCTGATTTCTCCCTTTCCTTCAATTCCTCCTCGATTCGTAGATGTTTCTGGATTTTCTCTAAAGAGAAGTCCTCAGAACTGTGCAACAATTTCTTTCTATAGCCTTTCCATAAAGGTGGTAATTTTCCAATGATTGCACCAACTTGAAAGGTCTCAGGAATGTCTATTTTCACAGCCTTTATTTTATTTACGAGAACCTGTAACTCGTGCACTTGGGGAAGAATAGGCTTGGAATCTATGAATTTAAAGTCAAAGTATTTAGAAATTAAAAACATCTTCGTACCTTCCTCTTCGGCCTTGAATTTAAATTCGAGTGCATTCCAGATTTTTGTTGCAGATTGAGTATCAATATAGAGGTCGTAGAGACGATCAGATAGTGTATTCAGGATATGTCCACGGCATAGCAATTCGTCCTCTTTATGTTTCTTTCGCTCGTTCTTAAGTTCATCAGAATCATCCTTAGTCAGAATTGGCGGTGTCAGGATCTAAGACATAATGAACTTTCAGAGCGGTCTGTAGGAATGTCATCTTATCTTGCCATCGAGTGTAGTTGGTACCATCAAAGCTATCCAAATTAACTAGGTCCTAGTTCATAACTTTGATGCTTGAAACTGCAGCGTCGGAAGCTATTTGAATACTTTTAAGACTGTTAGAAATATCGTTGAAGTCGAACGGATCCAAGACTGAATCGTGAATGATGTCACTTTCCTTAAAAGTATTTCAAGCACTCTCGTGTATGCCTTAGATTTGGAACGCAGGAATACCCAGGATAATTCAGTCTTATAACGAATTTGCGCAAGACCGACGAAAACTCGATTATGTAGCGAAGATTGTCTGGAATTTTGTACAAGAGAATATTTGGTTTTGATATGATTTTCTGAATTCCCAAATGAGGTACTTATAAGCCATTAATGTGCTATTTCACAAGGTTGCGACCCTTGATGAAATAACACCTTTTAACCAAAGGTTGTCATGTTTCCAACCATTGCCTATGTTCATTCTACAGCAACCCTTCACGAAATGTTGCTTCTTTTCGAATTCAAAAAATTAATATCCACTTGAATATTTTCTTGTCATTTTGGAACACACCCATAATTATTATTATTGTTAATAATTTATAACAGACTCGGAAAAACTCACGAGTATATGCCAAGTTTATGAGTTTATAATGAATTTTTAATTTTTTTTCAAAAAAAAACCTCAATGAAAATTGGAAATAATTTTATGGGTGTCTCTCTAAAATAGGTTAGTGTTATCATTATTGAGATAGTTTTGTTGCGATGATTACTTTCTGATATGAGTGTCCCTTTTTTTGAACTAACTCCATTGTATTGTAATAACAAGAGTGTCATTCAAATTGTTCACAATTCAGTATTTTACAAACGTACCAACCATATTGAAACTGATTGTCACTTCACTTGTTACCATCTTCAATATAGAAAAATTACTCTAACGTAGTATCGTCTGTATCTGACTCCTTGCAGATAATTGATTAGTTTACGAAGCTACACTCCATTAAACATTTTTGTTTTTTACTCTTGAGACTTCATGTTAATAGATCTTGGATTTTATGAGAGATGTTAGATAATATGTAAGTGACATTTTTATTATAATTAGGTTAAGGATAATTTAGTCTATATCTGTTTCATTATAGATATATTTTTTGTAATTTTTATTTTGTTGTGAATTAGGATGCCTTAAAACAAAGTATAAACGATTTCTTTATAATCAAGAAACACACAAGGGTTAGGATCAACAAGGAAAAACAACAAGGATTGGTTATGATTGCTATTCTTTACTTTCTCTTCAAATCAGATTACAAGTACACAAGAATAACAAATAACTCTCTCACCCTAATTAGGATTTGTCACACTACACTTAAGATGAGAGACTAGTATGCTATTTATAATAAAACCTAACATACTAAACTAATGGGCTTTTTAACAATTACCCATTACAAGCTAACTTAGGGTACAAGCTAACTTAAACAATTGAATCCTTAACACAAGGCCCAATTCGACAACTACATACTAGAACACAATTCGAGTACAGCATGTAGGTCTTCGACAACATCATGTAAGCAGACTTCGACAACATGCTACACTAGAGTTCGATCCAATATCTCAAAAATCTCCACCTTGGATCTTACTCTAACATAAAGAAACAAACTAGTTTTCTTCATTCAACTGCATACAGTGGAAAAACTTACAACTGGGCAACGTCTTGGTGATTATATCAGCAGCATTATAATCTGTCGAAACCTTCAGCACTTGGACTTCTCCATGCTCGATTACCCCTCTTACGAAATGCAGCCTCACATCAATTTGTTTGGTTCACTCATGATAGGCTGAATTCTTCAACAGGTGGATTGCACTTTGACTATCACATTTAACAGTGACAGCTCAACCTTGAAGTTTCAGCTCCTTTACAAAACCTTCAAGCCATAATGCTTCTTTCACAGCTTCAGTTAGGGTGATATATTCCGCTTCAGTGGTTAATAAGGCAACAACCTTACTGCATATGTTATGTCAGGTCTAGTACATACCATATCATACATCAAAGAACCCACTATATTAGCATATGGAATGATATTCGTATAAGCTCTTTCGACATCAGTACTGGGACACTGATCTATACTCAGCTTATTTTGAGGGTTTGTCGGAGTCACAACAGGCTTTCAATTTAACATACCATACTTTTCGAGAATCTTCTGTGGGTATCCCTCTTGAGATAAGCATAATTTAGACTGCTTTCTATCTCTTCGGATGTCAATCCCAAGAATCCTGGACGCAACTCCCAGATCCTTCATGTCGAACTACTTATTGAGTTCATCCTTCACCCTCATTACATCTTCAACATTGTTGCTTGCTATTAGAATATCATCCACATAAATAAACAAAATAACAAATGAATTACCAGGTCAAAATCTGAAGTAAACACAGTGGTCGAATTGACTTCTAATGAAACTTATGCATGCCATAAACTTGTCGAATCTCCTATTCCACTGTCGAGGAGATTGTTTCAGTCTATATAAAGATCTCTTTAGCTTGTACACATAGTCTTCCTTCCCATTTTCGACATACCCTTCAGGTTTCCTCATTAGGATTGTTTCATCTAAATCACCATACAAGAACACAGTCTTCACATCCATTTATTCCAGTTTAAGGTCGAACTATGCCGCCGAGACAAGCAACATTCGAATGGACATGTGCTTCACAATAAGAGAACACACATCATTAAAGTCGACACCTTCTTTCTGAGTGAACCCCCTAGCAACCAATCTTTCCTTGTATCTCTTTGACGCCACTCCTTCGATTCCTTCCTTAACTTTGAAAATCCATTTACAGCTAACTAACATGGCTCCAGCAGGTTTCTTGATCAGTTCCCATGTGCTGTTATCATGAAGAGATTTCATCTCATCGTCCATGGCCTTCAGCCATTTAGTCTTCTTTCAACACCTCATAACTTCCTTATAGTCTCTAGATTCTTCGTCGAGAACCTCACTTGCACAGATTAAACCATAAGCTATAAGATCTGCATACCCAAGTCACTGAGGTGGCTTGATGACTCTCATTGACATGTCTCTTGCTAGCACGTAATAATTATCAGTCTCCTCATCTTCGATAGCATCTTCTGCTTCTTCTTCGACTTCATCTGGGATACGCAATTCAGCATCAGCATGCTCTACCTCAACAGGAATCTCTCCATGTTCTAGCTCTTCGTCAGCAGCATCAGTTTTCTTAAAAGCCATCTCAGCTTCATTGAAAACTACATCTCGACTGGTGATACACCTCCTGTGACCTAGCTCTAGGCACCATAGCCTATAAGCTTTAACTCCTTTAGGGTATCCCATAAACATGCATTTCAGAGCTCTAGGTTCGACTTTATCTTGCCTAATGTGACCATAGGCCACGCAGCCAAATACTCTCAGTCTGTCAAGACTAGGTGGATGTCCCGGCCAAACTTCTTCAGGTGTCTTCATATCTAACGCAGTCGAAGGACATCTGTTTATCAGATATGTTGCTGTCGAAACAGCCTCAGCCCAAAACACCTTCTTTATCCCAGCATTAGTCAACATGCATCTAACTCTTTCCAAAATAGTTCGATTAAACCTTTCCGCCAAACCATTTTGTTGGGGAGTACCTGCAGTAGTTTTGTGCCTTGCAATACCTGAGGCAGTGCAAAAACTGTCGAATGCCTCATTGCAAAATTCAAGGCCATTGTCGGTTCTCAACCTCTTAACCTTTCTGCCAGCCTGATTTTAGACCTGAGTCTTCCAACCTTTGAAATTCTCAAAAGTTTCATCCTTAGTCTTCTGGATGAATACCCATAACCTCCTGGAATAATCATCGACTATGGATATAAAATACCTTGCTCCTGAATGCGATGGACACCTTGCAGGCCCCTAAAGATCAACATGGATTTAATAAAGGGATCCATGTGTTCTTTATTTTCCTTTGTTGAACTTCACTCTACAAGATTTTCCAATTACACAGGGTTCACAAAACTTTAGCTTTTCGACTTTGTCTCCACCAAGAAGATTTTGTTTCCCTAATTCGACCCGACCCCTTTCACTGACATGGCCCAATCTCATGTGCCAAATTTCTGGCTTCGACAAAGGATTCGTGGATACAACATTTGTCGAACCACTTACAACTTCAGCCACAAAGGTATACAAGCCTTGTTTCTTCACGCCTCTCAAGACTTCCTTTGACCCTTTCATGACTCTTAGGATACTTTTTTCTCCTTGAAAAACATATCCCTTTTGTCGAATTCACCAAGAGAAACTAAATTTCTCTTCAAATCAGGTACATACTTGACTTCACTCAATAACCTTATTGACTCATCATGAAGCTTGAATCTCACAGATCCAATGCCTGCATTTTTGCAAGCTTTGTTGTTTCCCAGCAGCACTCATCCACCATCTTGATCACATAGCTCCTCGAACAATTCTCTATTTAGAGTCATGTGCCAAGTGCAACCTGAATCCATAATCCACTTTTTTCTTGAGTCGCCGCTTGAAACCACAAGAACATCAGATGATTCGAAGTCATCTTGAACAACGGATGAGTTACCATTATCTTTACCTCCATGATCTTTCAGGCGTTCAGGGCACACCTTTCTTGTGTGACCCTCCTTCTTACAGTGATAGCATCGAATATTAGATGTTTCGCCACTATAAGACTTCTGCTGACTTTTACCTTTCTTCTTGTCGAACTTACCATCCTTTCGCAAGAATTCTCCCTTAACGGTCAAACCTTCACCCACCGTCGAAGGTTTATGCTCTATTCGTTCGTTCTGGTCCTTAGAATACAAGGCTGATTGAACTTCTTCAAAGCTCAGGGACTCCCTTCCATACATGAGAGTTTCTTTGAAGCGAGCATATGTTCCGGGCAAAAAGCACAACAATAACAGTGCTTGATCTTCATCATCGATCTTCACATCAATATTTTCAAGATCAAGAATCAGCTTGTTGAACATATCCAACTGCTTAGCCAACACTTTGTCTTCACTCATCTTGAATGAATACAACGCTTGCTTCAGGTAGAGTCGATTCACCAAAGATTTGGTCATGTACAAACTTTCAAGTTTCAACCATAGCCCCGATGTCGTAGTCTCCTTTGATACTTGTCGAAGAACCTTATCACCAAGGCTCAACAGTATTGCATTGTGGGTTTTCTCTATCATGGCCGTCTTTTATTTTTCCATTAACGTATCGTCCATGGCTGCCTCTCCCTTCAACGCTTCCAAACAACCCTGTTGAACAAGTAGGGCTTTCATCTTCAAGCGCCACAGACCGAAGTCGTTCACTCCGGTGAACTTTTCAATCTCATACTTTGTTGAAGGCATCTTCTCCACGCTCATCGTACCAATTTATTGTGAATTAGGATGCCTTAAAACAAAGTATAAACAGTTTCTCTTCAAATTAGATTACAAGTACACTAAAATAACAAATAACCCTCTCACCCTAATTAGGATTTGTCACACCACACTTAAGATGAGAGAATAATATGCTATTTATAATAAAACCTAACATATTAAACTAATGGGCTTTTAAACAATTACCCATTACAAGCTAACTTAGGGTACAAGCTAACTTAAACAATTAGCTCCTTAACACAAGGCCCAATTCAACAACTACATACTAGAACACAATTCGATTACAGCATGTAGGTCTTCGACAACAGCCTGTAAGAAGACTTCGATTGCATGATACACTAGAGTTCGATCCAATATCTCACATATTTTCACAAGTTATATTATTTAGTTATTAAAACTTCACTTTCTTTCTTCTTTCCTATTTTATTATCTCAATTGTTAATTAAAGATACATGTATAAATGTTTATATATCCATAGGATATGAGCATGAGAGTTCCCCATGCAAATTTGAGTTTGAGTTTGATTATTTTTTTAATTATGAATACGTTAACATATATTATAGTGCCTTACCGAAATTCTATTAATTTTCATATTTGCAAGAGAATTTTAATTCTTAATTAGTATGCATACAAAAATATCAGTTGAGAATGTTAGGGTTGGTTGAAAATATATATGTTGAAAAAGTTCCACATCACTTAGTTTAGTGAATGAAGAGAGAATTCAAGAATATATATATATATATATATATATATATATATATATATATATATATATATATATATATATATATATATATATATATAGGATACAAATTCTTTGAAGTCTCACATCGCTTAGTTTTGTGAAGGAAGAGGGAGTCCAAGGATATATATAGGATCCAAGTTCTTCATTCCAAGATGCACCAGTCAAAAACACTTTAAGCTTATATTTGATTTTCTTTGTTCTCTTATTCTCTTGTATTAAAGTGTTGTGAGATGTAGTCAAATATTTGTTTTGGAGGGTGTGGACGTACTGGGGGCCTGAGTTAGTTGAGAGTATATTATGTGTTGTAACAATTTTCACATAGTGTTATTCTCTGGTTTCTATTGACAACGGTCATGGTTTTTTCTCCGGTTTTAGAGTTTCCACGTTATGTTCTTGTGTTGTGATTGTGTTCCTCTTTTTTTCTATATGCTTTGTTTGTTTTTTCCTAGCAACTGGTATCAGAGCTTTTTGTTCGATTCGGGGATAAGTGTTCTTAGTATGCGTTATGGTTGCAGTTTTGTCTTATCTTTCACATTAGAAAAGAAGGATCTTGAGATGTAATCACAATTCTGTTGTGTAGTTTGGGCTAGAGAAAATTGATGGAAGATTTTATTTTTTACTTGTGGAAAGTTCAAGTCAAAGATGTGTTAATACAATCAAGATTACACAAGGTGCGAGATTATGTTGATGGTTGAAGAGCTTTCGACCAACATGGCAGCTGCACCATAAAGTTTTAGTATAGTTTTTGACATGTGAAAATGCTTGAAGTGGTTAACTTCAAGTGAAGTATACTCTTCTTTAGGTGGAGTATGATAGTTTTTTAAAATCATGATTGTCGGTGAAGACAATGTGAAAATTCTTGAAGTTATTTAGCTTCAAGTGAAGTATACTCTTCTTTAGGTGGAGTATGATAGTTTTTTTAAAACTATGATTGTCGGAGAAGATAATGCAAAAATTCATAGAGTGGTGTACCTTCAAGTGATTATACTCTTTATAGTTGAGTATGATTGTCGATGAAGACAATGAAAACTTATGTATTATTTTCAATCAAGGTGGAGATTTTTGGGGCTGGTTGAAAATATACATGTTGAAGAAGTCTCACATCGCTTAGTTTTGTGAATGAAGAGAGAGTCCAAAGTTATATATAGGATATAAATTTTTTGATGTTTCACATCACATAGTTTTGTAAAGGAATAAGGAGTCCAAAACTGTATATAGGATTCAAGTTCTTCATTCAAATATGCAGCAATTAAAATCACTTTAAGTTTGTATTTGATTCTCTAATACTCTTGTATTAGAGTGTTGTGAGATGTAATTAAATATTTGTTTTGGATGGTGTGGTTGTACTGAGTCTGTGTTAGTTGAGAGTATATTATGTGTTGTAACAATTTTTACATAATATTATCCTCTAGTTGTCTATTGACAATTATCGTAGTTTTTTCTCCAATTTTAAAATTTTCATATTATATTATTGTATTATGATTGTGTTTCTCTTTTTTCTGTATGTTTTATTTATTTTTATCCGAATAGAGAAATATTAGCATCTTAAATGAATTTTAAATCCTTAAATAAAGAATTTTAATACATCTAGAAATAAGTCATTGTCACCGAGTAAAGGATGGTTGAATAACCAAAACATGTATAGAATATTCTCACTAATATGGAACGATATTTCCCTTATAATTCCTCTCTTGTAATTACTCCATCCGATCACAATTATAAGCTAAAATAACTATTTTCACACGTATTAAGAAAGTTAGTTAAGTGTAATTAATTTTCTTGATTTCATGTACAATCAAAATAAAATTTACGATAATATCTTTTGTTTATTTGATGAATCAACTTTCAACATTAAATGCTTTGGAATTAAATTAAGGGTATAATAGTAATACAAGTATTAATTAGTCTAAAATTTAATGACTTTTACTTATAATAGTGACCAATATTTAAGGTATTTTTTTTTGTTTATAATAGTGACCGGAGGGAATATCTTGTAAGATTTTATGATCTACAAGCTCTGTCGAGTACGTTATCCCCTTTCCACAATAGCACTAAACAATTACTAGTAATAATCAAACCAATTATAGCAATGATGAAATTAATAGCTTAGAAGATTGAAGAAGATGTCAACCAAAGGAAAAAAGAAAAGAGAGAATAATTCAAATAAGTAAAGTATAGTGATTACTTGACAGTCATGCTGCTGCAACAAAAAATGATAGCATATACCACATTAGCATCATGAAATAAACTTTTACAACTCCTCTCTCCCCCAAAAAATATCATGAAAGAGATAAAAAGTTTGCGTAGATAGAATGGTGTTCTTAAACTTTGCCACCTAATTCATCCAATGGATTGGTTATATATAGGCCAACTCATTTGTTACTATAAAGAATCAATCATGTTGTTACCATGCATTAGAAATTTAGATTGAGCACTATGTAGAATGTTAATTAGTAGCTAGGAAGGACATATATGATACAAGTTCCATGCTTGACATTCATAACCCATGGTCCTACCTTTATTATTATCCCACTATATAAGTTACATTTAATAATCACATAAAAAGAATTTGAGCCAATTTACTTTGTAGGGGTGGAAAACGGGCATATTTGTCCCGTTTAGATCTGCTATGTAAAAGTCAACAAAATTGGGACGGCCATGATAGGGGTGTACAAATTGATCAACATATATGGTTTGGTTTAGTTTTTAGATATATTTTTACAAAATTGATTTTGGTATTTTTTAATTAATTTATATTTGAATTGGTTTGATTTAAAACTGACTTTTAATAAAAAGAAGGATAAATAGTCATTTACCCTCTGTAATATAGGCAAATTTTGATTTATCCCCCTTTAAAAAAATAATTTTAGATTACCCCATGAAATTTTGGGGTACCCCCTAAGCGTGTAAAAACCAGGGGGTAAATAAAAAAAATATTTTACAGGGGGTAATTTTTCTACCTGAGGGGCAAAAGACTTAAAATTTTAAAATTTTAGGGGGTATTCCAAAAAACTTTTTTTAAAGGGGGTAAATAAAAAATCACCTATATTGCAAGGGGGTAAATGACTATTAACCCTAAAAAGAATTTGACAAAAATATAATAGAAATCCTTTAAGTTATTTTTTTCTAACAAATTGGTCGTTTAATTTTTTTTTAATAATTTGGCCCTTTAGAGTGATTTCTACATCATTTTTCTCATATTTTGAATACCACTCAAAATAATTACATCCACAATTAAAGGATAACAGTGTACACATTTAATAACTTAAAGGATCAAATTGTTACAAATAAACTCAAGTACCAATCTGTTAAAAAAATAATAATTTAAAGGACCTCTGAAGTAATTTTGCCTAACTTTTTTTTATTTAAAACATTTTTAAAACCGATTTTTCTCGAACAAACATACTATTTTTATTTTTTTTTGCGTTGGCAATTTTATTTTGCATTAACCAATTTTTTAATAAGTGGAATAACACAATTTAATAGTATGCGAAGCTCCAGAAATCTTATTACCCAAAGCACATTATAGTTCTCATTTGATAAATTAAATATTTTGTCACAAAAACATGTTTACAAAAATAAATGGTTCCAAAACAATTCAAATTGTTATAATCAAATAAAATTATTACTTGTTTTAAATTCATTACTATATATAAATTTATTAAATCTAATAATTATTACAAAAGAAGAACAATTTATATCAACCAAATACCTAACAAATAAAATTGGAAATATCATAAGTAAACAACGCAGAGAGATATGCTTTTAGGAAAATAATATAATAGAAACATAATTTATTGACAACGTAATCCAGTAGATCCACACATTAAATCTATTGTTCACATCAGTTCAACAAAATTGATATGCTGAATTACATTTGACTCAAAACTAAAGTAGCTAAGAGAAACACTAAAGAGAGGACCAATATATAATTACTTTTAATAAATGGTAAATTGGTTCCTTTTTAATTTAAAAATATAGATTGGATCATTTTGTAATATAAATAGTTTGGGTATTTTAAATTGGTGCATTGAAATATATGGACCAATGTTGATAAATTGGTTTAAATGCACACCCTAGGGCGGGATGAGCATGTTTTAGGGTGTGAACCTAAAACATTGACCCGTCTGGCAAAAAAAAGTGAGGATGAAGCAGGTCCGCGGGACCTGCACCTCTTTAGCCTAAAAATTGCAAAATTTATGTTAATATCCGTGTTTGCAAAATTTATGTAAGTACAAGGGGTACTCAAATTCTTTACAATTTAACTAACATCCACTTTGTAAGAAGTTACAGGATTGGAATACCAATCATAATAATTAGAATCGCATTTGTCACTAAGTTGTGCAACAAAACATGACCAACGATACTAACTTGATATTTCGATTACACATTCCACCCTATTTGCACACCCTTTGAATGATACCTAATTTATCCTAAGCCAAATGTACCAACATGTTTTTAACCAAATTAAACTCCTTAGACTAGCTACCTTTGATTCAAACCTTTAACTTGATTTAGAATTGTAGGAAAATTTATGTAGTCGTTGCAGCAGGCCTCAAACCTGTTATACCAATCCGGTAAAACACCCATTTACATACATGTACCAAATACATGCATAACATAAATAGATGTGATGTGGATTCTTTGTCGCTAAAGCAAAATTTGCACACAAAATTATAGCTTATGTTGATTATGTATATTTTAGACAGTTCCACTCTAGTTGGCAGTTTGTTGATAATCAATCTCCAACTGAAGTCTTGTATTTTGGAAGAGACACTCAATTTCCATATTCTTCTCATAGACCTCAAGGTAGTTTCCTCCAAATTTGTACATGCACACATACATTCAGATAGCAGGAAATAACAATCTTTCATAAAAAAAATTGTGTTGGTCATGCATCCACACAAATACATCTGTAGTCTCTCTTCTTAGTTCTACTACATACAATATTAATTTCAATTCTTTACAACGGATATTTTAAACAAGCGTTGTTATACGCTTGTATCACTTATGTGGATTATTAAAAAAATAAAATTTTAAATGATTTTACAACGGTGGAGAAAGTCAACCGTTGTTAGAGGAAGATGAAACATGAATGAGGAAGATGAAGAATCAGCAATGGATTTGAATTAAAGAAATAATAATGACTTTCAACTAAAACGATTAGATTTTCAATGTAAAGATAAGATGAAGAATCAGTGAAATCATTATAAATACGTTATTCCTCTTATTACCATCACACAAGCAGCATCATTGAAGAGAATTAAACCTAATAAATTCCAACAATGTAGTTCAAGTAGTCCAACAAACTGTAGATTTTCAAGAAGAAGTTGTTCAAGAAGTTCAACAAACTGCGGGAGTGGTTAAAGATGCTGATGTTCAAGAAGTTGCCAAGGTCATAGATGTCTAAGAAGAAGTCCAGGTCGCAGAGGCTTCAGAGGTCCAACCAGTTTTCCAGCCCGAACAAGCTGTATAGACCCAACAGGCGGTCGCCTTGCAAGAAAGACGAGCCAGAAGGAGAAGAAGGAAATCAAGAAGAAAGAGAAGAAGGACAACTATTTTCAATTCAGATGATGAGGACGAAGCACCGTTTGGTTGGAGTAATTTTATGTCAACTAGGGCATATAGATTTGATATTTAAAAGTTAAAAGTGTATTTGTTATCTTCAATATTTAAGATTTAATTTTGTTATTTTAAATTTAAACTTGCATTTTGTTGGAGTTTGCTAATTTATATGAAACTTCCATTTTGTTGTAATATTCATATTAAAAATATTTACATATGTGGTAAACTCATTAATTAACAGCTTGAATATATGAACTTGAATAAAAACTTTATCACATATGTGGTAAACTCATCACATAAACTTAAATGAAAAATATATGAACCCAAGTCACCACAGTTCTACCAAAACCGTGGTGATATCTCTAAACTCGGGCACTAACTTTAAATTATATTTTTAATTAAAAATTGTATATAGTATAATAACGGTTGTAAGGATAACAGATATGATAGACACTCCTTTCTTTTTAATTTATCACTACGGTTATTATTTGTAACCGTCGTATATATTTTGCTATTATTTTAAAATATAAATTATAATTACAGTTGTAGTTAACAACCTTAACGAAAAGTGATAGTTTTTAATATATAAACAAAACTATATGTGACCTACTTCATATCTGTCGTTTCTCTCTAAAGAAAACCCCAACACAACCCTCTCCTATCATGAATCTTAACCAAAATCTGACGGGAGCAACGTTCGGAGCAAACTCTTACGGCGGCGAACATGGTATTTTCTCCTACTCTCTTCTTTCTAACATTATTGTTTTAGGTTTTGGTTTGAGGATACTGTGGAAAACATTATGTTAATGATGTTTTAGGGTTAAGTTTGATTTTTGTTGTGTTTCCTTGTAGATACATGGTGATGATGGTGATAGCAAGCGTATACTATGGTGAAATTTCATATGTTTTTGAAGCAATGAAGAAAAATATAAGAAGTATGAAGTTGTTGTATAAACTTCATCCACCTTATATTTCTTTTTCATAGCATCAAAAACTGGATGAACTTGATATATATCTTGATTTGCTACAGTTCCACGATTATTTTAAATAAGAGGTGTGCGTTGTTGACTCAATGTATGTTGGTTTTTTACAGTCCCACTTGGGGTTTTGTTGCTTAAATAATGTATGTTTTTTTTATTGTGTTGCATGTTGTTTTGTTGTATGTTGTTGTTGTTGACAAATATTCTTAAAACTAGAACAAAACATTGCTAAGTCACAAGATAGAGGCTTCTTGTGAATTAGCAATGTTTTGTTCTTTAAATTCTTATGCATGTTGAGAAGTTTAGTTTATTATACACTATTTATATTGTTTGTTTCACTTACATTTTAATGAAAATGCAATCATTTATATTGACATAGACACTTATATTCTGAAAATTAAGATGTATTTGAAAACCAACCTATATCAATTAATGTTTTCTGAATCGCATCCGTTTCATTCAACACATTTTATGTTCCTTAACACATAATATATGGTTTAATGGTTTGTTTGGTTCAATTCCTCGATATAATTTACAATCTCGTTGATAAGCGACAATGATGAGGTAAACTATAATAAAAGATATCGATGAGTAGAAGGAATCAGACCATTGAATCATGCATTATGTGTTAAAGAACATAAAATGTGCTGAATGAGACGGATGCAATTCGAAAAAAATTGGTGTGTTTAAGTTGGTTTTCAAGAATATTTTAATTTTCAGATTATATATTTCTTTGCCAATTTGAATGGTTGTATTTCTTTAAATAGGTGAATGGTAAACCAAGCAATATACATTTGTATATAATAAACTATGGGTACTTTCCACGACGGTTGTCTACAACAACCATCATCTAATGTAATTAATTCTTTTAAAAAAAATCTAATGTAATTAATTTCTGCTGGGTTTCGAACCCAGTACCCTATGTGTCACAACGGTTGTTAAGAATAACCGTTGTAATATAACGCACGTTTTTCAGAATACAACAACGGTCCCAGGGCAGTGATTATAAGTAGCGCATTTACCATAATACTCTACATAACAACGCCTTGATCTGCGTTATTACATGTATTTTTCAACCGTTGTTAAATGGATTTAACGTAGTAGTGTTGAGACCTTCTTCCTTCTTTGGCTTGTATACGTTGTTCTAATTCACTAAGCTGGTTTTCTTTCTTTCTTTGAGCCCTCCCTATAGAAATGTTGGTTGTATCTTGGTTACCTCTTAGGTCACTTTCCTTAGAGCTTTATAGAATGATATATAGTATAATGGCATACTACTCAAAACAAAATTCAAAATCACTACCCTTCCCCCAATTGACAAATATTTTCACTTCCATGATGATAATATGCCCCATATCTTCTCTAAGATAGAGTTCCATAATGATCATATCCTTTGATTTGTCCCTACAGGTATGCCAAGAAAACAAAATGGGGTTGAGCCCACACACCAAAACATAAAGGTGGATGAGGGTTGCATGAAGTTTTCCTTCAAGTTTATGTCGAAAAACTTAATTTTATGGAGATTAACACACAGTATTGAAGTTAACTCGAATTTACATAATATTGCTCCAAGAATTCCTCCAAGAACCCTCACCTATAATTATAGTATCATCTGCAAACAGTGGGATCAGGAAATTGATTTCATCATTAAATTTAAAACCATGTAATTCCCCCATTTGGATCTTATTTTGTACCAATCCCGCCAAACCTTTTGCTACCAATTAGAAAAGAAAAGGAGAAATATGATTTCCCTATCATAGACCTTTCCCCACATGAAAATCTTTGGCTGGCCTCCCATTAACAAGAATAGACATTGAACTTGTGAAGAGGCATGATTACATCTAACTCAACCATTTACAATTAAAGCCCATTCTTCTTATCACATAATGAAGATAGTGTTAGCTCACGCAATCGTACACATTTTCAAGGTCAAACTTTAGTAACATACACTTTTTTTTCTCTTAGCTAAATTAACTCATTAATTGATCACTAACACACCATCAAGGATTTGTCTATTTGGTACAAAAGCAAATCGAGTTATTGATATCAACTTTCCAACAACCTTTTTCAAGCTTGTAGAAAGGATTTTTAAGATGATTTTGTAGAGAATTCCTACCAAGAAAATAGGTATATACTCACTAAGATCTTAGGAATTTTCTATTTTGGGAATGAGCATCAAGAATGTTGTAGTGACTTCCCTATAAAACTTTGTATGGGCATGGAATTCATTCACGTACTTTGTAATGTATTCCATCAATATTTCCCAACACTTTTTGATGAACGTGGAGTTGTAATCGTTTGGCCTTGGAAGTTTTTTCTCCATCGCTTGACAAAATTGCTTCCTTAATTTCATCGTATAAAAATGTTTCCTCCATCCTAACTCTTTCTTCCTGAGGTAGTTGATTGAAATCCACTCTATCAAGTGTAAGCCTGCTAACATTTTCTTCTTAGAATCTAACATGGAAATAATTTTTATCTCTAATTTGATATCCTCAACTTGCTCTATCTTTTCTCAGGTCGTGTTGAGAGATACAATGTTGTTCCTCCTACTTCTTGTTTTCATGACTGAGTGGAAAAACCTTGAATTTGATTCTCCATCCCGAAACCACACTTGTCTTAATTTCTTCCTTAAGATACTTTCTTTGAGTTGTAAGTTGCAACGCCCTAGATTTTGATCCAAGACACTAGTAATAAAAAAAACTTTATTTACTTTAAAAAATGCTAGAATTTATTTTTGATATAAAATTATAATTACAAGTTTGGAAAGATATTTAATTTAAAGTAAAACAAATAAGTTTGGTAAAACCCAATTTTCTCCCCGCGATCATGTGAAACCTCACACCATTTTCACTTCAACTCTTCAAATTCATTGGTACCTAAAATATTGGTTGTAAGGGGTCAATATTTCATCATCCATATCAAATCAAACAAAACATACAATACCATATTATAAAAGAAATCATACAAAACATAATAGCTTAAGAGGAATCAAATCCACAAAAATTCTTATTTCACAAATATCTTCATGTGTGAATATATATGCTTTTAAATCTAAATGATCAGGTTATAATCATTCAGCCACTAGGGCACCACACAAAATTCATCTCATATCAATGGGGAAAATACCCTGCCACAAAGGTAATCCAGCACAAAGGCAACCCGCCACTAAGGCAAACAATGCATATACCATGAAATGATAATGCAAGCACAAATCCCGCCACTTAGGCAACTCCTGCCACGAGCACTTAGGCAATCATACAACCATATAGTATCACATCATCAAGCACATTATCTTAAAAATTATTTTATATAATCATTCATCTCCAATCGAAATCCATTCACATCACAACCACACATAATAATGAAAATCACCGACAAAACAAAGATTCATCCACATCACATAATCATAACAAAGCTTCATCCACAAACAAAACAAAAATCATAATATATCAAACTATTGTTCATAATTCGAGCAAGGATTGAAATTTATGAAATAACACTAATCTTTAATTCTCTTTAGAATAATTACGTATTATATCATTTATTCCATAATACCTAACTATCAGTTCGTTATAACCAGTGTGGGGAAGTGCCCTTACCTTAGACGTTTTTCTTCCCAGCCGCATTTAAAGATCACCCTGAGAAAGATCGCATCTCTATCATACTTTCTCATATTGATTCGAATCCACATGCATAATTTTGTCTCTCTTGATTCCTCACCCTCCAATCGTTTCGTTTCCGATAATTTATGAATAAACTAAATATACGATATTAAAATACACTAAAAGATGTCAATTTAAAAATTAGGTACAAGTAACTTACCCTAAAATTGAAATTAAGTTTGTGGAAAATATGCGTAGTATTCACACGGTCGTTTCGACGTTCATTTCGCTCAAATTGGAGTTGTGGTGATAAAGATACGAACAAAATAACAATGTTAATCGAATGAGAAAATGATATATTTAAATGCATAAAAAAATGGATGAAAAATAACATGAATGTAAAAACTTAACTGATAGAAATAACCTACTGAAAATTTGAGTGAATCTGAAGAAATTTTTTTCGACAGATAATTGATCCCAAAATAGAAATCTAAGAAGCAATATGCAGCCGACGGTTATTTCACAATTGCCTATTGCCCTCTCCCTTACGGTACTGTTACGGAGGATTCAGGTTCTCCCATTTTTTTGTTAGTTAGTTTTTTGAATTTTGGTTTTTTTTTTTATTTACTAATTTATATTTTTTCTTTAACAATTATTCTAATTAATTTTAACACATAATTATTTAATTTTTTTTCTAACTTACAATTAAATTATCATTTATAAAAAAATAATATTAAATAATATTGTATTTAGAAATTATTAGAATAATAATTATAATAAATATTGTAAATATAATACTCACTTAATATTAATTACTATATATAATAAATTCATTTATAAAAATTAATGCAACATAGTGAAATACAATTAAAAAAAATTAATCACAATATTATTGAATAAATAATAAAAAATTTAAAAGAATAAAAGTATTGTATATAAAAATAACAGGATGTTACATTCTTATCCTTTTAAAATAATTTCGCCCTCGAAACTAGAAAGTTGCGACAAATCATGAAAACACTTGAAAAAATCCAAAGTAACTCTATTCAACTTCTTTTATATAATTTTACAGTTGAAACTATATTTAAATTATTATTTATATTTTTTTAATTGAAAATTTATATAAACTAATCATTTAAATTGATAACAACGAATAAAAATAATAGGACGTTACGCTTCCTCAGCGCACTTGATCTCAATTGAAAATGGTTGCTAAATCTACCGCTGAAGTAAGTTTAAAATAAATCTATTAAAATCAAAAGTAACTCAAATTCTTAATATCAACTTTATATAAAATAAAATAATTTGATAAAATAAATTACTACGTAGAAAATAATTAAACTTTTCTTTTAAACAAAAATATAGTAAAATAAACTCATTTTCAAAGAGGGAACAATATATTTTTTAAAATTCAACTGTTAAATCTCGTAAAAAATTTTTTTTTTTGGAATATTTATGGTATATAATAAATCACGTGGCTTTAAAATCAAAAAATAAAAATGAATAGTTAAATCAAATCTTTTGTCGCCTACTACTTCGCTTTGTATGCCCAATTAACTTGGCACGCTCCAACATTTGATAAGATCGATCTATTTCACTCATTATAATTTTGTCTAACATCAACAAGAGATCGAGGTGGATCAGTCTCTCGAGTTGTCATTAGTCAATCAACAATCATAATAACGGTATATACAATCTTACTCATCAGTCATAATATTTGCTACAACTTACACTTAGAGTCTGTTGAATTTTCCTTTAGCCTTCAATACATTTGATTCACGCTCTCTCTGAAATAACAGGATTTATCAAAACTAATGTAAAAATTTGACTTACTTGTGCCTAAAGCACACACCATCCCTTGAGGAGTAATGTCGAGTTCTAGTTGAGTTAGAAAAGATTTAATAATTTATTCTCAACTTTGGGTATTTCAAAAATAAACTTTGACCTCAAATAACCATATAATTGAAATGTTAAATAAAAAGGTCAAAGAATCAAATCATCAAGCAACAAGAAAGATGCATACTTCGTAGCATACAAACACTCATGTCTTATTTCATATTTGCAACTCTTTTCTTTAAACATATTGGAATGAACTCAACCCTCAATAATCAGTTACAACAAATCATAATTTTTTCATTTTCTTCCAAACAAGTCTCATGCAATTTTACAAAACAAAAATCTTTTAATTATCATAACTGCATAAACATCGTCTCATCATTTTTTATATATACTTAGTATCAACATCATAAACAGAATAGAGAATTTAAATACATAAATAAAAACAATTGAAACTACAACTCGCATAAAATACTAAATATATTTAAAAAAACAATGATCGAAACAACATACATTCTTAGCTTATATAGGTTTAGTAGCTTAATGTATTTTGTATATTTTTGTATCTTACACGTGTATGGCTAGCATTTGTCCATCCTCCCTACATTTATGTGGACTACTCTTTGTATATAAAAGCCAAACTCTATATAACAGTTATTTAAATTGAATCTTAATGTAAATCACCCTTTACTCTTCTTCTCCTAACTGTCTTGCTGATACAGTTAGAGGTTGTTACTTTCTGTTACAATCTGTTATTCACCTTCCTGAATTCACCATTGTTAACATGGTATCAGAGCTTAAACAGCTCTGCTAGCCATTGTTTCTCCTCAATTTCTTTCTTCTTGAAGCATTGCAGACCTCTCTATCTCCAATTTTATTAGAATCCTTCTGCAAACTTCATCTTCCTCCTTTTTTTTCTTCCTCTTTGAAATCGATTTCTTATCTTCTTTTCCTCTTCAATGGCATACCAGAACTACACTGATTTCTCAACGAATTCAAAAAACCCTTACTATCTGCGCCCTAATGAAAATCCTGCAATTGTTCTTATTTTTCCTCTTCTTGATGATAAGAACTATCATACTTGGTCAAGATCCATGCATATAACTCTTATCTCCAAGAACAAAGATAAGTTCATTGATGGAACTCGCACCAAACCTTCTATATCAGATCTGTTGCGGTGAGAATCGGATATCAAGCTATTAATTAACTTGAATCACACATCTTTGAAATTCACCACCGAGCTTTGATTTATTCAAAGGAAAGGTCAAAGGTCGAAAACCCTAATTATGCTATGCAAGAACACAGCTCAGAGATCTAAGGTTCGGGGGTTGGTTATACCTAGGGAAGGTGTTAGCGTCCTAGATATCTGTAGTACTCTACAGGAACCTCTTGTTAGTATTTGTGTTATGTTATGTTTGATTGCTAAAGGAATCTGTTATGGGTAAAGGCCTAAGGGTATATACACTAAGTATGCTCGCCAAGACATCGCATCTCGTGCCTACGTATCCTAACGGGAATGGAATCAGAGCATTCGTAGTTCCCCTCAACGGGGTGAGGAACTCTTGACTGTGGTCAAGGTTCCAAGGGAAAGTAGGGTGAAAATCTTGAAAGCAAAGATTGTGAGGATTGATTGTTTAGGAGTAGGGATTAATGGCTATCTCTTGTGAAAGGATTGTGAAGGGTTAGACCGTCGTGAAGGAGAAGATATTAATGGCTATCTCTTGTGAAGGGTTAGATCGTCATGAAGGAGAAGAGATTAATGGTTATCTCTTATTAAGGTTAAAGAAAGGTTTAAGAATTATAAGAGATTAATGGCTATATCTTGGGAAGGTTAAGTTAAAAGGGAATGAAATGTTCACGGGAAAGTAGGGTCTGACAGCAAGACACCTACGTGGAGTGCGGCGTCTCCACACCTAAGGCTAAGTTAAATGGGTAATGAGCTATCTATGACCTTGCGGTCAATAGAGAGACTTTCCTTTTGAATAGGGGGATGATAACTTATGAACAAAAATTAAAGGAGTTTGAAATTAAATGAACAGTACGAGTTCAAAAATTCAAAGACAGTAAACATTAACCCAAAATGGGACTTCAAGTATGAACATGGCAAACATGGATAAGTGAATACAAGTAAGGCAGGGACAACATTATCAAAGTTTGAAAAACAGAGACATGTTAAATTATACAAACAACAGAATGATTTTATCCAGTCAAGGAACATATCAAATGCAAACATTTCACATGTCACAACATACTAAAAAATTCTTAAAATATTCAGGAAACAGTTGGTGGTTTACAAACAGAAGTCCGAGAATCTAACATAAAGTAAATCATGTTTTTTTGTTTTTTAGAATTTTTAGAAATGAAATGAAATGTTATAAGAAAGTGAAATGGAAATGAAAATAAATAAAAACAACAAAGTGGCAGGCACCACTATTTGGTGGCCAGTGCAACACTTAGTTGCACACCATGTGGCAGGCACCACATCCACCTATGGCAGGCGCCATTAGTGGGCTTTATAGTGGCAGGCGCCACCTTACTTCTTTTTTTTTTCTTTTTTTCCTTAAGTAATATTCATAAAACAAAATCATAACAAAAAAAACTACACACTGTATTAGCATGAGTATAATGGTAACATGACACAAAACATTATGATATTATGAACACAAAATTCTTTCCAGAATCAAAATATTAACATGCTAATAAACCTGATAACAGCATAGATAAATGATCATGGCACTTTGAAAACGGAGAAATAAAAGAAGTGAATGTTACCTAGTGGAGACAGTCCACTGCCTCTTCACAGGTACGTACTCTAAAAAGAAAATCGGACAAGCTTCTTGAAGAAATACGAGGGAGAAAATGAGAAGGGTATTCAGCCTATTTCTGGGGTGAATCCGGTGTCCTTGAAAAGGAAGATGAAGGGTCCTATTTATAGGAGAAAGTGAAGAGAGTGCATTGTCAAGATTACCCTTTTCCAAGCTTCTCGTGCAAGCTGACTGAGATTTGAAAAGATTTGAAAAGTCTTCACTGATTAGAGGTTAGGTGGTGTTTGCGTGCTGAGGAGACGTAAGGAGACGTGAAGCCATGCTTTTATTTTTTCATGATGAGCTGGATCCACTTGCATTATTTTAGTTAAAACAAAATATTTTAAATGCAAAAAAATCAAAGTGGCATGCGCCACACTTTTTTATGGCGGGTGCCATGAGTGGGCATGGTGGGCGCCACATCTTAATGTGGCAGGCGCCACCTTTAATTTTCTTTCTTCTTTTTCTTTTTTTTCTTTCATCTTATTTTTTTCCTTTTCTTTCTTTTTCTTTTCTTTCTTTTTCTTTAAAACAAAATTCACAAAGTCCTTGTGACTTCTCATGTTCCAACTTCATTTCGGTCCAAGAAACATCAAAGTCAGAAGCACGACTTTTCGGTCAAAACACTGATTTCCTCAGGAATTCCAATTGGATGGTCTTTGATAATTTTGCTTCTTCACTTTCTTCCAAGGTCCAAAGATGGCCTTTAGGGATGTCCAGTATCATGTAGAATCAAGTTCCAAAGCTTGGGAATATGTCCTGATCAAAACCAAAGGCGATGGTTGACTGTCGTTGAGAAAACCCTAGTTTGAGGCATGGTGAATCCTGTGGCTCATGGCACTTGTAATAAGAACCGAACACACTTGACTTCTTGTTGAATAAGACCTCTTGAATGTAGGTGAGCTCAAATGGTTGCATTTGGAGCCGGAGACCTTGAAGCATGGGAGAGTCTGGCTTATTGACTTTTGTTCTTTTTCCTGTGTAAACCTGGATTTCACAAAAGAAACAAACTGGCAAGATATTGTGGTTAGTTAACAATGCATGGATGAATGAACCCTAAATGTAAGTACAAAATGTTATGACATCTAAGGGGTAAAATTTGGGGTACAACAGTTGCCCTTATTTAAATAGCTTTACCGGATGGCACAGGGAAAGGAGATCCTCGGGACATCAAGGTGAGAGGTATTTAAATATAGCAAGCCGAAAATTTTCTCCCTTAGATGGAATGCAGATGCTAAGGACAGGCAACATACATGTAAATGTTGATATGCCGTTAATTTCTAATATGATATGATGTCATGATAATGCAAAGATGCAAACAAACAAGACACCAGAGCAAACAACTACAAGTGAGCTTTACTGGGGAAGGATAAGGTTATCCATGAGAAGGACTCATTGGGGGTATAGGCTGACCAACAAAAGAATCACTGGGGAGACTCTGAGGAAACACTGGGGATAGACGAATAAAACTGACGGGAAATCTCACAGATCCTCACTGGAGATTGGAGCCAGAGAGGTGTTCTCAACTAGGGAAAAGTCCAGGGAGATGGACGACAGGTTTATAGGTGATTGGATGACACTGGGGAAATAGAAGACATCCTTTACTGGGCATGGAACCAGAAAGAAGACATGATCTCTTCTGGGGATCAATTTGAAATAAAAGAATAAACATCAACCAAAGATTTTCTGGGTTTTTCTTATACTAAAGAGTTCAAACGGGATCTTCAAGAAAAGCCAGAAAAGACAGAGAAAGGCACATCCTGGAAAACATCAAATGGGAAAAGAAACCAGACATCCAATAATGGCTTTGAATGAAAGGTACAAATCACAGTATCTGAGAAAGCATCAAATGAAAGCAAGGGTAATCCAAGAAGGCATTGGATAAAAAGAAAACCAGACATCCAATAATGGCTTTGAATGAAGGATACAAATCAAAATATCTGAGAAAGCATCAGATAAGAATGAGGTAAAATGTTAAATCTCAGAAGGCATCGGATGAGAAGAACCCAGACATCCAATGATGGCTTTGAATGAAAGGTATAAATCATAATATCTAATAATGGCTTTAGATAAAGTGAACAAAAGAGGGATCCAAGAAAGCATTGGATGCAAAGAATCCAGTCATCCAATAATGGCTTTGAGTGAAAGGTACAAATCACAATATCTAATTATGGCTTTAGATAAATGTGAACAAAGATCACATTCAAGAATGGCATTGAATGCAAAGGAACCAATCACCCAATAATGGATTTAGATGAAAGGTATAAATCACAATATCTGAGAAGGCATTAGATGAAAGTGAATGAAATAGAAATCTAAGAAAGCATTAGGTGAAAAGAAACCAGTCATCCAATAATGGCTTTGAATGAAAGGTACAAATCACGATATCTGAGAATGCATCAGATGAAAGTGAACAAAACAGGGATCCAAGACCGCATTGGATAAAAGAAATCAAAGGTACAAATCACCATATCTGAGAAGGCATTAGATGAAAGTGAGAAAGGTAGAGATCCAAGAAAGCGTTGGATAAAAGGAACACCAGACATTCAATAATGGTTTTGAATGAGGGGTACAAATCACAATATCTAATAGTGGCTTTAGATAAAAGTGAACAAACAGGGATCCAAGACAACATTGGATGCAAAGAAACCAATCATCAAATAACGACTTTGAATGAAAGGTAAACTCATAATATCTGAGAAGGAATCAGATGCAAATGAGACAAAAGGTGAAATCCAAGAAGGCATTGGATAAACCACAACGTCCAAGAAAGAATTGAACAAAAATGAACAAGGGGATACCCAAGAAAGCATCACAATCTCCAAGAAAGCATTGGATGAATGTGAACAAAAGTGAAATCCAAGAAAGCATTGGATAAAAGGAATCATAGTATTCAAGACAACATTGAATGACTGTGAACTTTCAGGAATGGCACTGAAAGTAAAGGAAAATCACTATATTCAGGAATGGCACTGAATGATAGTGAGAAAGATATCCAGGAATGGCACTGAATACAACGGAGAAAACTCATCCAGGAATGGCACTGAATGAACTGATAAGACTTTCAGGAATGACACTGAAAGATATCCAAGCAAATTTGACGTAGTTACAGGAGATAGGCAAAACTTCCAGGAATGGCACTGGGAGAAACAAGAGGAATAAGATATCCAGGAATGGCACTAGAGATCATAAGAGACGGACATCCAGGAATGGAACTGGAGAAAGAGAATATAAAGATCCAGGAATAACACTAGAATGAGAGGAAACATCCAACAATAGGACTAGATGCTTAAGGAAACAACAGCATTCAGGAATGGCACTGAATGGAAGGACGAATAATGTTTTGGTTGGACTTTGACCACGAGGTAAGACGTGGATAACGACACGACCTCGAGAGAAATGCAAATGAGTATGAAACACTCATGATATGCATATGGTTATGAATTATGTCATGCAAATGCAGATGCTGATGACACAACTCGACTCTTTCTGGGAAGAAGACAAGACTGGAAGACTAATTCCTCAACACAGAGATCACTGCCATTCTGCTTGGGACTAAAGATGCTACTGCTGAACACATTTATGCCACACTGGTAAACTGTATCAAGTGATGATCCTTGTAGGAAGGATAAAGAGCTGCTTGGGGATTCCTCAAGTAAATTGCCCCAGATTAGCTGACTGTTGTAGATGAACTGATCATTGTGAAATGACTGTTTCATGGTGCTCTTTGGAAAGCTTGCCCCAGTCTGAGTCTTGAAAAATTTTCTGGATTAACCAAATCTGAGAAGGACTTGCCCCTGAACAACAAATCTTGAACTGATTCTTCAACAGGATTTGGAAAAAACTTGCCCCTGATAGGATCACCGAGCAAGTTTCTTAATTGTTTGAAAATTCCTTGAGAGGAAAGCCAGTTTGCAAGAAAAAGTATTTGTACGAACGTGGTAATTTTAGAGTTCATGCAACTTGTGAAATCAAAATTATTTTTGAAAGATGAAAAACGAAATGAGTCACTGGTCTGAAGACGGCGGTTCAAGACATTTAAAAGTGAAAGGTGAATCATAAGTGTAGTGACCTGCAAAGATCTTTGGGAGTCAGTTTACGCAACCTTGCTGTAGTATGCTTTCAAAATAACCCTGCTTCAATTAGGTCTTTTGAGGGTTGTAACTTGGCCTGGTTCACGGTTTATGAAACAAAGGATAAAGGCTCAAAGTTTATTTGTGCCCACCCCATCTACGTGATGATCTCCAGTCCTATGCTCAGTTAACTCAAACTATGCACTCAGGTTCCCACAGGTTAGGAATTTTACTGATGATAGTTGATGATGGTTCAGACACCTTGGGTTGTCATTACTCCCTTACAACATTTGGTTGTTCTTTATTGCTGAGGTTTTGAGACTTCTTTTTTTTGTCTTTGCTGAGGTTTTGAGACTTCTTTTTTTGTCTTTACTGAGGTTTTGAGACCTCTTTTTGTCTTTACTGAGGTTTTGAGACCTCTTCTTCTTCCTTATTGTCATTTGATTTGAGAGAGCTGAACGGTGTCTTGCATGAAGCTCTTGTATTTGAATGCACAATCCAATTAACTGAGAACTACACTGCCCCAGGTTAAGATTGCGGGTTTTTATTTGTAAAGAAAAGAAACTCCTACTTCAAGGCTTGAAGGGGTTAAAGAGGGGTTATCTTCCTTATTTCACCAGTGTTTGGGAATTGAAACAATGCCTTACATCGTCAGCAAAGTTTTTATATGAAAGCATACCAACAACAGTTATGAGTATAAAGTTTTCATCATCCTCCCTCCAATATTTGCATAATAAAAAAGAAAGCGGAAAAAGAGATAAAATATTTTGCAAAAGAAAGCATAGAGATGTGAATAGTTGACAAAATGAATTGAATCAAAAGTTGCAATGCTCATTTCATTAATTTTGAAAGTACAAACATCATTTGAAAGCAAACAGCTAATACAAATAAGGAAAGTACAAACAACAAGAAACAAGGTCTAGTGATTAATCAGAAACAAAGATGAGTTGTCTTGTCTGAAACACCAAAGTCTGCTGAAGTCGACTGAAGCTTCACTTGGTGTGCTCTGGAAGCATTGTACTCATAGAGAGGATTCTCAAAAGTAGCTCGAATTGAAATTCTGGTATAACAGATCCCAGATGTCCTACATGATGTCGAGACATCTGGTCTGACATAAACAGCAAGGCAATTATAGACAGTTAAATAAGTTGCTGAAAAGAAAGGTGCACACAGAATTTGTTCACCCAGTTCGGTCTAACAACCTACATATGGGGGCATACCAAGCCAGGAAGGAAGTCCACTATTAGCAGTATTAAATAACAGACTCAACAATACCAGTTGACAATCTACTCACTTAATCCCTACCCAATGACCCTTCTACCTAAGTTCTCCCTAAGTAAGAGACTCCATCTCACTTCCAATCATCGCAATGATGTCTAGCAGTCAACATCTCAGTCACTGCATCAACAGCTTGATTTCCAACAACTCTCCAAACACATAAAAATAGAAGACACACTCCTATAACAATACCTAGACATGACCCTCATGACTAAGAACAATGCTTAGAGTTGCTTAACAGCTTCCCCTAAGAACAATACATCTCTTACCTACAGGCTTAGAGATAAACATGATGACCATCTCACAAACCAGGTGGTTCATCAACCAACACATCCCTTATAATTTACATGATGGTTGGCTTCATAAAACTAGGTTACAATGCTTCTATTTATAACCTATTTCCCAACTAGATTTGGGCCTTCAAATCACAACAAATCAGCTGCTACAAATCTGCAAAAGATTCTGCTACTAAATAGATCTTCAATCAAATCTTCAATTAAATCTTCAATTAAATCTAATTATTCTCCATATCTTTTTGCATGAAAATAGTAACAATATCTTCTCAATATAAGATTACAACAGAATATATTTGTCCCATGATATTCACCTGCAATCTCTCCACCAGATCTTATCAAAACACACTTAAACAAATGCAGCCCTAGAAACCACATCAGACTGATGTTCTGATGTTCTGTCAACTGATGTCAAGACATCAGGTTTAACATCAGGATACAAAACTGCAACCCTTCTGAACTTAACATCAACTCAATGTTAAGAACTCATGTTAAGACATCAGACATATGACATCATTAACAGCACCATTGTTTTACCAAAATTCTAGCCAATACAAGAACTAACAATCTCCCCCTTTGGCTAATTTTGGCTAAAACAATCTCAGCCTACACCAGAGATACGAGCGGAAAAACACCATACAAACTAACATCAGCACACAACTGTCAACAGCAACTCCCCCTCAAAACTGCAACTAGCAAAATAGCTGCACAAACTACACACTCCCCCTCAAGCCTAGAACCACAATAGACAACTAGGCAACAACTAGGCTAACTCTCCCCCCTTTTAGCCACAATTGGACAAACTCTGAATCTACCAACCAACATACTCAGAACAAAATCCAGACTCAACAGCTACTACTGTACATTCTCTCCCCCTTTTTGGCCAAAAATTGACAAACATTTATGTAAATGTATACTTCTGATTCAATCCATTGACACACAAGTCTATAGAACCAGGTCTAAACTGTCAAGTACACCATGAACTTCACCAGTAACACAATGTCACGACATCTTGTCTGACATTACAATCTGGATAAACAACTTCTTCAACAAAAAATCAACTCTCCCTATCTAAGATAACCAGTGCTCCTTTGCAAGAAGAACACCTTAAATGAATGGAAAACATAAAACTCATCTTCATGTCTTTAAGAGCGCACCCTCTGTTCAACACACCTGCTGAACGCATTCACAAAATGCTTAATCCTCAAACAATCCAAGTACCACACTAGTACAGACAGAAGTTCTCCCCTTATATTTCATAACTGATGCTCCTTGACCAGTACATCATAGCATTTGGAAAATCCAGACACAGTCTTCATCCATCCAGTCAGGAATGCTTCACACAATCATCCACAAGTTCTGAAGAACACTCACAATGCCTTCCACTAAACTCTTTGTAAACTCCTCTTACTTAGAATTAATAACACACATCAAGACAAGTGTGACATCTCCCATCAACAAAGACCCTCACAAATTTTTTCCAAAACTGCATAAAATTGTCTCCAGACTTCTCCTCAGAAGCATGTGCGCACATGATACAAACAATTAGCTTCACATGGCTAGAACCATTCATGTCCACACCAACATGCCATCCAACAGCCTAATGTCATAACATGTTATCTGACATTATCTCCTCACAAGAGGCAACCAATCTCCACAAGCTTGATCAACATGCAAGCTTCACAATATATGCACCTTTACTGCAGAATCCATAGACAAGTACTCCCCCTATCATGGTTAACTAATGCTCTAGATGGAGATGAACATTTGAGCACACTTGCTGAGCATATTCACATACTGTACTTTCACTTTTGGAGAACACAATCAAGTATCCTGACTTGTTTGACACTGCTCACAGACTCCACAAATTCTCTGCTTTACTGAGATCTAATCTCTTCAAGAGATACTTGTAGCAGAAGAAGGAACAACTCTCTAAAAAAATGTTCTGATCAGATCACATCACAATCCCTCTACCATTACATCCACCAGTAGTTGTTGATACTAGTGAAGTCTTTAAAATTAGTAGTCATGCTTTTCCAGAACAAACTACTAAAAACAAGACCAGAATCTCCACATTCTAATTCACATAGTCAGAAACATATCTTCTAACACAAATGCTTGAGCATCCAACTCCACACGCACACTCTCAATCATCTTCCAAATATAACCATCAGCAATCATGATGTTACAACATCACCATTCAACAACATCTTTTGGCGACATCAGCTTCTCATTACCATTCAGAGGACTCATTTCGTATAGAAGTCCTTCAAGAAGCTCCTAATAAAACACAGTCAGAGCAGCTTATTCAGGTTAACATACACACCTGAATACCATGAGCTCGCACACCCTCTCTGAAGCAAAGAGTTCAGACTGCAAATTAGTATACTCACATGATTCCCTCTTGGTTTGTTATCTTCACATGCTTCAAAACTCCACATCTTGCCAGGCTGATCAACTACTCTCTAGTATGACTTGACAATAGGGTTGTGTCCCCTTCACAGGCTTTTCTTCTGCCTTTAGCGATACACATCCAATCATCTATCTTTGACATTTGGGTCAAATGATGAATATCCACATTCAGACATTTTAGCTTAAACAAGGATCATCTCCTTCTCTTCTGCTATCAAGATTACTACCTTTTCTTCAACCAGCTCCAGCTGAGATGTTATGACATTATGAACAGCATCTCAAAAATTGTTCAACTTCACAGCTCCAGTGATCCTTCAAAATAGTAACAATCTAATAGGACTTTGACTCAGCATTTACCATAAATTGCTGATGTGTAGCGCGATGTCGAGACATTAGGATTGACATATCAAGCTCAGCTTCTTTCTTGATGAAACTTCCTCCAGATCATGATTTTGAAAATCAGAAACATGTATCTTCACAAGAGAATTCATCTTCAGATAAACCAGAACTGCATTGGACACCATAAATATGCTTAAGAGATAAATTATCAAGATCTTCACTCCCGCATGAAAGATTAACAGTGATACTCTTTTGCTTTGGCTCGTCCCTTTTCTTTCATCATCAAGAAAATTGAGAAGGAAGGAATAAGTGTTCTGGACAGATTGGTCTTCAATACCTGATTTGAAATATATTCTTCTTCTGCTGAGGAGACCAAACTCTAAAGTCTTTCCAAGAAAATACCTTCCTAAAGTCTCACCACCAGAGACACAAGAGACAACCAGGGTTACATCAGATACCATGCAGCGGAACACACAACAACTCCTCAACACCCTTCAGGCACTACTCAATAATCCTTGCACACCAAAAAGGTTTGAAAATAAATCAAACTCACAACAGCAGTTCTCCACCAAAGCTATACACCTGATAACAACAGACAGGTCCAATACATACCCTGTCATGAATAGTCCATCCTTCACTTCAAGGGATCAAACAAACAACTATATGAACTGACCAAGTCCATAACTCAGCAAAACTATCTTCCTTGCTCATGAACTAGAACGTATCTTCCCTAGATCTCATCCAGAAATAGACAGGATGCCTGCTTTGATACCAATTGAAGTTCTGGTATAACAGATCCTAGATGTCCTACATGATGTCGAGACATCTGGTCTGACATAAACAACAAGGCAATTATAGACAGTTAAATAAGTTGCTGAAAAGAAAGGTGCACACAGAATTTGTTCACCCAGTTCGGTCTAACAACCTACATATGGGGGCATACCAAGCCAGGAAGGAAGTCCACTATTAGCAGTATTAAATAACAGACTCAACAATACCAGTTGACAATCTACTCAATTAATCCCTTCCCAATGACCCTTCTACCTAAGTTCTCCCTAGGTAAGAGACTCCATCTCACTTCCAATCACCGCAATGATGTCTAGCAGTCAACATCTCAGTCACTGCATCAACAACTTGATTTCCAACAACTCTCCAAACACATAAAAATAGAAGACACACTCCTATAACAATACCTAGACATGACCCTCATGACTAAGAACAATGCTTAGAGTTGCTTAACAGCTTCCCCTAAGAACAATACATCTCTTACCTACAGGCTTAGAGATAAACATGATGACCATCCCACAAACCAGGTGGTTCATCAACCAACACAGCCCTTATAATTTACATGATGGATGGGTTCATAAAACTAGGTTACAATGCTTCTATTTATAACCTATTTCCCAACTGGATTTGGGCCTTCAAATCACAATAAATTAGCTGCTACAAATCTGCAAAAGATTCTGCTACTAAATAGATCTTCAATCAAATCTTCAATTAAATCTAATTATTCTCCATATCTTTTTGCATGAAAATAGTAACAATATCTGCTCAATATAAGATTGCAACAGAATATATTTGTCCTATGATATTCGCCTGCAATCTCTCCACCAGATCTTCTCAAAACACACTTAAACAAATGCAGCCCTAGAAACCACATCAGACTGATGTTCTGATGTTCTGTCAACTGATGTCAAGACATCAGGTTTAACATCAGGATACAAAACTGCAACCCTTCTGAACTTAACATCAACTCAATGTTAAGAACTCATGTTAAGACATCAGACATATGACATCATTAACAGCACCATTGTTTTACCAAAATTCTAGCCAATACAAGAACTAACAATCTCCCCCTTTGGCTAATTTTGGCTAAAACAATCTCAGCCTACACCAGAGATACGAGCGGAAAAACACCATACAAACTAACATCAGCACACAACTGTCAACAGCAACTCCCCCTCAAAACTGCAACTAGCAAAATAGCTGCACAAACTACACACTCACCCTCAAGCCTAGAACCACAATAGACAACTAGGCAACAACTAGGCTAACTCTCCCCCCTTTTAGCCACAATTGGACAAACTCTGAATCTACCAACCAACATACTCAGAACAAAATCCAGACTCAACAGCTACTACTGTACATTCTCTCCCCCTTTTTGGCCAAAAATTGACAAACATTTATGTAAATGTATACTTCTGATTCAATCCATTGACACACAAGTCTATAGAACCAGGTCTAAACTGTCAAGTACACCATGAACTTCACCAGTAACACAATGTCACGACATCTTGTCTGACATTACAATCTGGATAAACAACTTCTTCAACAAAAAATCAACTCTCCCTATCTAAGATAACCAGTGCTCCTTTGCAAGAAGAACACCTTAAATGAATGGAAAACATAAAACTCATCTTCATGTCTTTAAGAGCGCACCCTCTGTTCAACACACCTGCTGAACGCATTCACAAAATGCTTAATCCTCAAACAATCCAAGTACCACACTAGTACAGACAGAAGTTCTCCCCTTATATTTCATAACTGATGCTCCTTGACCAGTACATCATAGCATTTGGAAAATCCAGACACAGTCTTCATCCATCCAGTCAGGAATGCTTCACACAATCATCCACAAGTTCTGAAGAACACTCACAATGCCTTCCACTAAACTCTTTGTAAACTCCTCTTACTTAGAATTAATAACACACATCAAGACAAGTGTGACATCTCCCATCAACAAAGACCCTCACAAATTTTTTCCAAAACTGCATAAAATTGTCTCCAGACTTCTCCTCAGAAGCATGTGCGCACATGATACAAACAATTAGCTTCACATGGCTAGAACCATTCATGTCCACACCAACATGCCATCCAACAGCCTAATGTCATAACATGTTATCTGACATTATCTCCTCACAAGAGGCAACCAATCTCCACAAGCTTGATCAACATGCAAGCTTCACAATATATGCACCTTTACTGCAGAATCCATAGACAAGTACTCCCCCTATCATGGTTAACTAATGCTCTAGATGGAGATGAACATTTGAGCACACTTGCTGAGCATATTCACATACTGTACTTTCACTTTTGGAGAACACAATCAAGTATCCTGACTTGTTTGACACTGCTCACAGACTCCACAAATTCTCTGCTTTACTGAGATCTAATCTCTTCAAGAGATACTTGTAGCAGAAGAAGGAACAACTCTCTAAAAAAATGTTCTGATCAGATCACATCACAATCCCTCTACCATTACATCCACCAGTAGTTGTTGATACTAGTGAAGTCTTTAAAATTAGTAGTCATGCTTTTCCAGAACAAACTACTAAAAACAAGACCAGAATCTCCACATTCTAATTCACATAGTCAGAAACATATCTTCTAACACAAATGCTTGAGCATCCAACTCCACACGCACACTCTCAATCATCTTCCAAATATAACCATCAGCAATCATGATGTTACAACATCACCATTCAACAACATCTTTTGGCGACATCAGCTTCTCATTACCATTCAGAGGACTCATTTCGTATAGAAGTCCTTCAAGAAGCTCCTAATAAAACACAGTCAGAGCAGCTTATTCAGGTTAACATACACACCTGAATACCATGAGCTCGCACACCCTCTCTGAAGCAAAGAGTTCAGACTGCAAATTAGTATACTCACATGATTCCCTCTTGGTTTGTTATCTTCACATGCTTCAAAACTCCACATCTTGCCAGGCTGATCAACTACTCTCTAGTATGACTTGACAATAGGGTTGTGTCCCCTTCACAGGCTTTTCTTCTGCCTTTAGCGATACACATCCAATCATCTATCTTTGACATTTGGGTCAATTGATGAATATCCACATTCAGACATTTTAGCTTAAACAAGGATCATCTCCTTCTCTTCTGCTATCAAGATTACTACCTTTTCTTCAACCAGCTCCAGCTGAGATGTTATGACATTATGAACAGCATCTCAAAAATTGTTCAACTTCACAGCTCCAGTGATCCTTCAAAATAGTAACAATCTAATAGGACTTTGACTCAGCATTTACCATAAATTGCTGATGTGTAGCGCGATGTCGAGACATTAGGATTGACATATCAAGCTCAGCTTCTTTCTTGATGAAACTTCCTCCAGATCATGATTTTGAAAATCAGAAACATGTATCTTCACAAGAGAATTCATCTTCAGATAAACCAGAACTGCATTGGACACCATAAATATGCTTAAGAGATAAATTATCAAGATCTTCACTCCCGCATGAAAGATTAACAGTGATACTCTTTTGCTTTGGCTCGTCCCTTTTCTTTCATCATCAAGAAAATTGAGAAGGAAGGAATAAGTGTTCTGGACAGATTGGTCTTCAATACCTGATTTGAAATATATTCTTCTTCTGCTGAGGAGACCAAACTCTAAAGTCTTTCCAAGAAAATACCTTCCTAAAGTCTCACCACCAGAGACACAAGAGACAACCAGGGTTACATCAGATACCATGCAGCGGAACACACAACAACTCCTCAACACCCTTCAGGCACTACTCAATAATCCTTGCACACCAAAAAGGTTTGAAAATAAATCAAACTCACAACAGCAGTTCTCCACCAAAGCTATACACCTGATAACAACAGACAGGTCCAATACATACCCTGTCATGAATAGTCCATCCTTCACTTCAAGGGATCAAACAAACAACTATATGAACTGACCAAGTCCATAACTCAGCAAAACTATCTTCCTTGCTCATGAACTAGAACGTATCTTCCCTAGATCTCATCCAGAAATAGACAGGATGCCTGCTTTGATACCAATTGAAGTTCTGGTATAACAGATCCTAGATGTCCTACATGATGTCGAGACATCTGGTCTGACATAAACAACAAGGCAATTATAGACAGTTAAATAAGTTGCTGAAAAGAAAGGTGCACACAGAATTTGTTCACCCAGTTCGGTCTAACAACCTACATATGGGGGCATACCAAGCCAGGAAGGAAGTCCACTATTAGCAGTATTAAATAACAGACTCAACAATACCAGTTGACAATCTACTCAATTAATCCCTTCCCAATGACCCTTCTACCTAAGTTCTCCCTAGGTAAGAGACTCCATCTCACTTCCAATCACCGCAATGATGTCTAGCAGTCAACATCTCAGTCACTGCATCAACAACTTGATTTCCAACAACTCTCCAAACACATAAAAATAGAAGACACACTCCTATAACAATACCTAGACATGACCCTCATGACTAAGAACAATGCTTAGAGTTGCTTAACAGCTTCCCCTAAGAACAATACATCTCTTACCTACAGGCTTAGAGATAAACATGATGACCATCCCACAAACCAGGTGGTTCATCAACCAACACAGCCCTTATAATTTACATGATGGATGGGTTCATAAAACTAGGTTACAATGCTTCTATTTATAACCTATTTCCCAACTGGATTTGGGCCTTCAAATCACAATAAATTAGCTGCTACAAATCTGCAAAAGATTCTGCTACTAAATAGATCTTCAATCAAATCTTCAATTAAATCTAATTATTCTCCATATCTTTTTGCATGAAAATAGTAACAATATCTGCTCAATATAAGATTGCAACAGAATATATTTGTCCTATGATATTCGCCTGCAATCTCTCCACCAGATCTTCTCAAAACACACTTAAACAAATGCAGCCCTAGAAACCACATCAGACTGATGTTCTGATGTTCTGTCAACTGATGTCAAGACATCAGGTTTAACATCAGCATACAAAACTGCAACCCTTCTGAACTTAACATCAACTCAATGTTAAGAACTCATGTTAAGACATCATACATATGACATCATTAACAATACCATTGTTTTACCAAATTTCCAGCCAATACAAGAACTAACAATCTCCCCCTTTGGCTAATTTTGGCTAAAACAATCTCAGCCTACACCAGAGATACGAGCAGAAAAACACCATACAAACTAACATCAGCACACAACTATCAGCAGCAACTCCCCCTCAAAATTGTAACTAGCAAAACAGCTGCACAAACTACACACTCCCCCTCAAGCCTAGAACCACAACAGACAACTAGGTAACAACTAGGCTAACTCTCCCCCTTTTTATCCACAATTGGACAAACTCTGAATCTGCCAACCAACATACTCAGAACAAAATCCAGACTCAACAGCTACTACTGTACATTCTCTCCCCCTTTTTGGCCAAAAATTGACAAACATTTGTGTAAATGTATACTTCTGATTCAATCCATTGACAAACAAGTCTATAGAACCAGGCCTAAACTGTCAAGTACACCATGAACTTCACCAGTAACACAATGTCACGACATCTTGTCTGACATTACAATCTGGATAAACAACTTCTTCAACAAAAAATCAACTCTCCCTATCTAAGATAACCAGTGCACCTTTGTAAGAAGAACACCTTAAATGAATCGAAAACATAAGACTCATCTTCATGTCTTTACGAGCGCACCCTCTGTTCAACACACCTGCTGAACGCATTCACAAAATGCTTAATCCTCAAACAATCCAAGTACCACACTAGTACAGACAGAAGTTCTCCCCTTATATTTCACAACTGATGCTCCTTGACCAGTACATCATAGCATTTGCAAAATCTAGACACAGTCTTCATCCATCCAGTCAGGAATGCTTCACACAATCATCCACAAGTTCTGAAGCACACTCACAATGCCTTCCACTAAACTCTAAGTAAACTCCTCTTACTTAGAATTAATAACACACATCAAGACAAGTGTGACATCTCCCATCAACAAAGACCCTCACAAATTTTTTCCAAAACTGCATAAAATTGTCTTCAGACTTCTCCTCAGAAGCATGTGCGCACATGATACAAACAATTAGCTTCACACGGCTAGAACCATTCATGTCCACACCAACATGCCATCCAATAGCCTAATGTCATAACATGTTATCTGACATTATCTCCTCACAAGAGGCAACCAATCTCCACAAGCTTGATCAACATGCAAGCTTCACAATATATGCACCTTTGCTGCAGAATCCATAGACAAGTACTCCCCCTGTCATGGTTAACTAATGCTCTAGATGGAGATGAACATTTGAGCACACATGCTGAGCATATTCACATACTGTACTTTCACTTTTGGAGAACACAACCAAGTATCCTGACTTGTTTGACACTGCTCACAGACTCCACAAATTCTCTGCTTTACTGAGATCTAATCTCTTCAAGAGATACTTGTAGCAGAAGAAGGAACAACTCTCTAAAAAAAATGTTCTGATCAGATCACATCACAATCCCTCTACCATTACATCCACCAGTAGTTGTTGATACTAGTGAAGTCTTCAAAATTAGTAGTCATGCTTTGCCAGAACAAACTACTAAAAACAAGACCAGAATCTCCACATTCTAATTCTAATAGTCAGAAACATCTCTTCTAACACAAATGCTTGAGCATCCAACTCCACACGCACACTCTCAATCATCTTCCAAATATAACCATCAACAATCATGATGTTACAACATCACCATTCAACAACATCTTTTGGGGACATCAGCTTCTCATTACCATTCAGAGGACTCATTTCGTATAGAAGTGCTTCAAGAAGCTCCCAATAAAACACAGTCAGAGCAGCTTATTCAGGTTAACATACACACCTGAATACCATGAGCTAGCACACCCTCTCTGAAGCAAAGAGTTCAGACTGCAAATTAGTATACTTACATGATTCCCTCTTGGTTTGTTATCTTCACATGCTCCAAAACTCCACATCTTGCCAGGCTGATCAACTACTCTCTAGTATGACTTGACAATAGGGTTATGTCCCCTTCACAGGCTTTTCTTCTGCCTTTAGCGATACATATCCAATCATCTATCTTTGACATTTGGATCAATTGATGAATATCCATATTCAGACATTTTAGCTTAAACAAGGATCATCTCTTTCTCTTCTGCTATCAAGATTACTACCTTTTCTTCAACCAGCTCTAGCTGAGATGTTATGACATTATGAACAACATCTCAAAAATTGTTCAACTTCACAGCTCCAGTGATCCTTCAAAACAACTACAATCTAATAGGACTTTGACTCAGCATTTACCATAAACTGCTGATGTGTAGCGCGATGTCGAGACATTAGGATTGACATATCAAGCTCAGCTTCTTTCTTGATGAAACTTCCTCCAGTTCATGATTTTGAAAATCAGAAACATGTATCTTCACAAGAGAATTCATCTTCAGATAAACCAGAACTACGTTGGACACCATAAATACGCTTAAGAGATAAATTATCAAGATCTTCACTCACGCATGAAAGATTTGACAGTGATACTCTTTTGCTTTGGCTCGACCCTCTTCTTTCATCATCAAGAAAATTGAGAAGGAAGGAATAAGTGTTCTGGACAGATTGGTCTTCAATACCTGATTTGAAATATATTCTTCTTCTGCTGAGGAGACCAAACTCTAAAGTCTTTCCAAGAAAATACCTTCCTAAAGTCTCACCACCAGAGACACAAGAGACAACCAGGGTTACATCAGATACCATGCAGCGGAACACACAACAACTCCTCAACACCCTTCAGGCACTACTCAATAATCCTTGCACACTAAAAAGGTTTGAAAATAAATCAAACTCACAACAGCAGTTCTCCACCAAAGCTATACACCTGATAACAACAGACAGGTCCAATACATACCCTGTCATGAATAGTCCATCCTTCACTTCAAGGGATCAAACAAACAACTATATGAACTGACCAAGTCCATAACTCAGCAAAACTATCTTCCTTGCTCATGAACTAGAAAGTATCTTCCCTAGATCTCATCCAGAAACAGACAGGATGCCTGCTTTGATACCAATTGAAGTTCTGGTATAACAGATCCCAGATGTCCTACATGATGTCGAGACATCTGGTCTGACATAAACAGTAAGGCAATTATAGACAGTTAAATAAGTTGCTGAAAAGAAAGGTGCACACATAATTTATTCACCCAGTTCGGTCTAACAACCTACATATGGGGGCATACCAAGCCAGGAAGGAAGTCCACTATTAGCAGTATTAAATAACAGGCTCAACAATACCAGTTGACACTCTACTCAATTAATCCCTTCCCAATGACCCTTCTACTTGAGTTCTCCCTAGGTAAGAGACTCCATCTCACTTCCAATCACCGCAATGATGTCTAGCAGTCAACATCTCAGTCACTGCATCAACAACTTGATTTCTAACAACTCTCCAAACACATAAAAATAGAAGACACACTTCTATAACAATACCTAGACATGACCCTCATGACTAAGAACAATGCTTAGAGTTGCTTAACAGCTTCCCCTAAGAACAATACATCTCTTACCTACAGGCTTAGAGATAAACATGATGACCATCCCACAAACCAGGTGGTTCATCAACCAACACATCCCTTATAATTTACATGATGGATGGCTTCATAAAACTAGGTTACAATGCTTCTATTTATAACCTATTTCCCAACTGGATTTAGGCCTTCAAATCACAACAAATCAGCTGCTACAAATCTGCAAAAGATTCTGCTACTAAATAGATCTTCAATCAAATCTTCAATTAAATCTTCAATTAAATCTAATTATTCTCCATATCTTTTTGCATGAAAATAGTAATAATATCTGCTCAATATAAGATTGCAACATAATATATTTGTCCTATGATATTCGCCTGCAATCTCTCCACCAGATCTTCTCAAAACACACTTAAACAAATGCAGCCCTAGAAACCACATCAGACTGATGTTCTGATGTTCTGTCAACTGATGTCAAGACATCAGGTTTAACATCAGCATACAAAACTGCAACTCTTCTGAACTTAACATCAACTCAATGTTAAGAACTCATGTTAAGACATCAGACATATGACATCATTAACAACACCATTGTTTTACCAAAATTCCAGCCAATACAAGAACTAACACGAATAATCTGGGAAACAGTATGAACCACAGGTCTAGACTCAGCGAAAACAGGAGTTTGAAATACAGGCATAGCAGTCTGACCAACCATAGCAGTAGATGCAATTGGTGGAGAGTAGTTATGTGGCAAACCAAACTCGGGCCAAGTTGACGGTGGCATCTGAATAGGTGGAGGGTCAGCACTTGAAACTTCTTGGATGACAGTTCTCTAAGGTTGCTCTCCTCTAGCAATCAAAACTTGAAGCATATCAGTGAGTTTAGTCATGCTCGACTTAAGGTCATCGATTTTCATTCGGACCTCACCGTTGTGTGCCTCTTGCTCTGACATCTTGCGTCTGTAGTTAGCTCTAGTTCGGTATTTGTGTCGAGGAATCAGCTTGATGACTCACAGATGACACTAGTGGAGACGGCTGGAGGTGAGCCACTGGATAGACAAACATATGCAATGAATCATGCAAAGATGCAAATGATATGCAATGCAATGTAAACAAGATGCAAAACACATGCAACAGGATCAAGGGTTCGAGATCACATCATGTAGTCTAGGTAAAGAACCAACCACAAGGTGTGTACTAGGGCTCTTGTATCCGTAGAACAAGGTTCTAAAGAGTTCCCAGAGTCAACAACCCATCTTTCGGATATTATCAATTTCCCAATTACTCGATAGTCAATAATATTCTCAAGAGAGTCTCGTCTGAGTGTAGTATCTCGTATCAACCATTTTAGGATTACTCCCTCATAGTCATCGCACTACGTCCTAAGAAGGCCAAGTGGAGTTAAAAGGTGACTAATGGTCATCAGTTTCACGGGAAACTAGGTTGAAAGTGGCAATGCATTCACGATAGCTCATTCAACATATATCACCCTCAAGAGGGCCTCAACTGAGTGTGGAATCTCAAGTCAACTCCTTTGGGATTACTCCCTCAAAGTATCCTTGACTATATCCACTATCCTATCATAAGTGTAGGCTCAAGTTCGGGTTAGGACTTATCCTCACCACTCAAAGTAACAACCCTGCACACAGGAAAACCTAAGAACAACAGGAAAATATACAGATATGAATACAAAAACAAATATATAAATAACACAAATACAAACAAGGTGGGCTTAACCCTCTTAGGGGAAGTGGTCCCCAGTGAAGTCGCCATTTTCTGTTGCGGTAAAAATCGAATATCAAGCTATTAATTAACTTGAATCACACATCTTTGAAATTCACCACCGAGCTTTGATTTATCCCAAGGAAAGGGTAAAGGTCGAAAACTCTAATTGTGCTATGCAAGAACATAGCTTAGAGATCTAAGGTTCGGGGGATGGTTATACCTAGGGAAGGTGTTAGCATCCTAGATATCTGTAGTACTCTACAGGAACCTCTTGTTAGTATTTGTGTTATGTTATGTTTGCTTGCTAAAGGAATCTGTTATGGGTAAAGTCCTAAGGGTATATACACTAAGTATGCTCGCCAAGACATCGCATCTCGTGCCTACGTATCCTGACGGGAATGGAATCAGAGCATTCGTAGTTACCCTCAATGGGGTGAGGAATTCTTGACTGTGGTCAAGGTTCCAAGGGAAAGTAGGCTGAAAAGCTTGAAAGTAAAGCTTGTGAGGATTTATTATTTAGGAGTAGAGATTAATGGTTATCTCTTGTGAAAGGATTGTGAAGGGTTAGACCGTCGTGAAGGAGAAGAGATTAATGGCTATCTCTTGTGAAGGGTTAGACCGTCGTGAAGAAGAAGAGATTAATGGTTATCTCTTGTGAAGGTTAAAGAAAGGTTTAAGAATTATAAGAGATTAATGGCTATCTCTTGGGAAGGTTAAGTTAAAAGGGAATGAAATGTTCACGGGAAAGTAGGGTCTGACAGCAAGACACCTACGTGGAGTGCGGCGAGTCCACACCTAAGGCTAGGTTAAAAGGGTAATGCCATGTGATGTAATCCAATTTTGAAGTGCTGATGACTTCATTAACATCGAATTTCTTGGGAGAAAAATCGATGTATTGCCAAGAGTCTTTAGTTGAAAGGCTTTCTCTTGGGATTTTCTTTAATCCTGGAAAACGAAAATATCATCTTCAATGGTGAAAAGTGATGTTCCAAAGGTGTCTGTCGAATGTTTCCTTGTCTTTCAGAGGTTCGAGTTATCAAAGTGATCAAGGACAGTCTCCAATCCAGAAATAAACTAGGGAGAGATTGTTCAGATAGTACGTTTCCCTGATAAGGAAAGAACTTAGACCAGATTTTTATCCTATCTGACGTAGAAAGGAAGACTGGGGACTCTATCTGAGAGAGGACGCCTATCACTTGGGGATGAGAAATGACCAGAGTGATATTAATGCAACATGAATATGAATATGAATCAATTATGCATGATGTATGTATGCTTATGCTGACAAAACAGACACGACATACAAACAGGTGAATAAACACGACTGGATACTCCGCCACCGCGGGGGGGGGGGGGGGGGGGGGGGGAGGACAAAATAGTATCATTGGTTCAAGATAGTGATCTTTTCTTGTTTAGGAGGGGTAGATTCTACTGGGGAGGAAAAAACTATCAATTAGTCCTCAGAGGTAAGAACTCTGCCGGGAATGATAGGTGAATCATTCCACCTGAAGTAGTTCATCTTTTGTTAAGGGTGTACTGGTCAAAAGGAATACTTTGATTCTGCATTTTAAGGTTTAATCACTTCTGGAGAAGCCATCGATGTTCCTTCTTATTGACCAATAATCAAAGAAATTTCCATCTTTATTTTAAAAGCAGAAGTAGATTTGACAAGTAAAAATTCATTTTTATTTCAAGAATCGTTGGTCATATTAAAATGTTATTCCGTAAAGCAAAATAAATGAGAATTGTAAATAAAAGGCACACAGGCTCAAATTTTATTGATAGAATGGAAATCAGCCAAGCGCGTGATCCCACAGAGCATTACAAAGTTTAGAAAATGGTAATTTAAGGGAAAAGGGGCTACATTGAAACATAATGACACTATCCTTCTACCAACTTTGTATTCTGGACATTTTGTGCTTCTTTCGAAGATGACCTTGATCGAGGTTTTCTTGACGGATGACGTTTCCTCTAAGGAGCAAAACTTGTCGGATGTAGTTACTTGCCATGAATCCCTAACTTTTGACTGGATTGCCTTTTGAGGTTTTCAATCCATCGGGATGACTTTTTGCTTGTGTCTCTAATTTTTTCCTGAACCGCCTTTTCAGGTTTTCAATCCACCGAGAATTTTTTTTTTATTTTTTAGGCAAATTATTTCATGACTACATCAACATTTGTGGGGTAGGTAAACTCCTCTCCATCCATGGTTGCGAGTCTTAAGGCACCGCCTGAGAAGGCTTTCTTAACAACCTAAGGGCCATCATAATTGGGAGTCCATTTGCCCCGGGAATCAGTGAGGAATGATTGTATCTTTTTTAGCACGAGGTCTCCTTTCCTGAAGCCACAGGGTCGGACCTTTTTGTCAAATGCTTTCTTCATTCTTTGGTGATATAAGTGACCATGGTATAAAGCCATCATTCTCTTTTCTTCGATTAGGTTCAGTTCATCGTATCTGTTCTAACACCATTCAGCTTCTGTTAGCTTGGCTTCCATCAATACCCTCATTGATGGGATCTCTACTTCTACGGGGAGCACTGTTTCCATGCCATATACTAGAGAGAAAGGGGTTGCCCCTGTTGAAGTGCGGACAGATGTGCGATAATCGTGAAGTGCAAAGGGCAACATCTCATGCCAATCTTTGTAGGTTACAAGCATCTTCTGAACAATCTTCTTGATGTTCTTGTTAGCCGCTTCTACTGCTCCATTCATTTTGGTTCGGTAGGGAGATGAGTTATGGTGTTCGATCTTGAACTCAGCACACAACTCTTTCATCATCTTGTTGTTCAAGTTAGATCCATTATCCGAAATGATCTAGCTTGGAACACCATAACGACAGATGAAATTGTTCTTGATAAACCGGACCACCACTTGTCGGGTTACATTGGTGTATGACACTGCTTCACCCCATTTGGTGAAGTAGTCAATGGCTACTAGGATGAACCGATGTCCATTCGAGGCTTTGGGTTCAATCATGCCAATCATGTCGATTCCCTATATAGAAAAAGGCCATGGAGATGAAAGGACTTTAAGATGCATTGATGGTACATGGATTTTGTCAGCGTATATCTGACACTTGTGACACCTCCTTATGTACTTGTAGTAATCAGATTCCATTGTCATCCAAAAATATCCTGCTCTCAGAATTTTTCTTGCCATTGTATGTCCATTGGCATGAGTGCCAAAGGATCCTTCCTGAATTTATTTCATTGGCATGTTTGCTTCCGGTCTGTCTACACATCTGAGTAAAACCATGTCGAAGTATCTCTTGTAGAGTGTATCATTGTTTAGGAAGAAGTTGCCAGTCAATCTTCTGAGATTCTTCCTATATTTTCTTGATGCCCCAGGCGGGTATTCTTGTTTTTGATGGAAGCATTTGATATCATGATACCACGGTTTGTCGTCGACGACTGCTTCAATTGTGAAGATGTTAGTAGGCCTTTCAAGGCGCATGACGTCAATATTTGGTACGTCATTCCAATGACTTACAACAATCATGGAAGAGAGTGTGGCTAGTGCATCAGCCATGTGATTTTCTTCACGAGGTATATGATGAAACTCGATTCTGTTGAAGAAGGGCAACAACCTTCTTGCGTAATCTTTGTAAGGAATCAATCCTGATTGATATGTGTTCCACTCTCCTTTGATCTGATTGATAACCAGAGTTGGGTCTCCATACACATCCAAATTCTTTATCTTTAAGTCGATTGCTTCTTCGAGACCCATGATACACGCTTCATATTCGACTTTATTATTTGTGCATTTGAATGTCAATCTGGTAGTGAAAGGAATATGAGTACCCTGAAGTGTTACGATGATTTCCCCAATTTCGTTTCCATAACTATTGACAGCTCCGTCGAATATTAGTCCCCATTGGGATCCTGGTTCTGGCCCTTCACCGGGTAGCGGTTCATTGTAATATTTCATTTTTAAGTACGTGACATCTTCGTCTAGGAAGCCAAATCCGACAGATTCCTGATCGTCAATCGGTTGATGAGCTAAATGATCATCTAAGATACTTCCTTTGACGACTTTTTGTGCATGGTACTCGATGTCGTATTCCGATAACAACATCTGCTAACGAGCAATCCTTCCCATGAGAGCATACTTTTCAAAGACGTACTTGATCGGATCCATTTTGGAGATTAACCAAGTAGTGTGACAAATCATATACTGGCGCACACGTTTGGCTGTCCAAGCCAGAGTGCATCAAGTTTTCTCGAGCATAGTGTATCGAGTTTCACAGTCCGTGAATTTCTTGCTTAAGTAATAAATGGCATATTCTTTTCTTTTTGTCTCATCTTGTTGGCCAAGCACACAACCCATAGAGTCTTCTAGGACTGTTAAGTAAATGATCAGTGGTCTTCCTTCCACTAGAGGAGACATAATCAGTGGATTCAATATATATTCTTTGATGCTGTCGAAAGCTTTTTGGCAGTCTACTGTATATACAGAGCTTTGGTTCTTTTTGAGTAGTTTGAAGATTGGCTAGCATGTCGCGGTCATGAGGGATATGAACCTTGAGATGTAATTCAGACGACCCAAAAATCCCCTGACTTGTTTTTCAATCTTTGGAGAAGGAATTTCTTGAATGGCCTTGACCTTGTCATGATCAACCTCAATTGCTTTCTGGCTTACGATGAATCCCAAGAGTTTTCCTTAGCGAACACCGAATGTGTACTTATTGGGATTCAAGTGGAGTTTATATTTTCTTAGACACTCGAATAACTTTGATAGGTGTTCCAAATGTTCTTCCTCTATTTTAGATTTGCCAATCATATCATCGACACATACTTCAATTTCTTTGTGCATCATGTCGTGAAATAGAGTTGTCATGGCCCTTTGATAGGTTGCCCCTGTGTTCTTCAGACCGAATGACATTACCTTGTAACAAAAGGTGCCCCATGGTGTGATGAATGAAGTTTTCTCCATATCTTCTAGCGCCATTTTGATTTGAGTATAGCCCGAGAATCCATCCATGAAGGAGAAGACTTTGAATTTTGCTGTGCTGTCTACCAGCATGTCAATGTGTGGTAGGGGGAAGTCATCCTTTGGACTTGCTTTGTTCAGATCCCTGTAGTCTACACACATCCTGACTTTTCCATCCTTTTTTAGAACTGGCACTATGTTTGCCAACCATTGAGGATATTTTGAGGTGGCGAGGAATCCTGCGTCAATCTGTTTCTATACTTCATCAATTTTGATGGCCATATCTGGATGAGTCCTTCTCAGTCTTTGTTTTACCAGAGGACATTCTGACTTTAATGGTAAGTGATGTTCCACGATGCTGGTATCCAACCCTGGCATGTCTTGATAGGACCAAGCAAACACATCGGGAAATTCTTTGAGAAGTTTTATCAAGTCTTCTCTGACAATTGGACTGAACAATGCTCCAATCTTAAATTCTTTCTTTTCTTCTTCTGAACCCAAATTTACATTTCCAACGATTCTTTGTGAGGCTCAATATACATTTCCTCTTGTCTGAGTAGTCGAGAGATCTCTTCCAGAATTTCTGCGTCCTCTTCTTCTTCAGCTTCAAATACCGAGAATTCAATGTTGGGAGAAGGCATTGTATCGTATGTTTAAATGGGGTTTAAAACAAGCAATCTGCATGACGTGATGATTCCTTTTTTAGCAAAGACAGAGAAAATGAAAAAGTGTATGCAGTGTATTTTTCTGAAAAATGCTTGTTTTTATCCTGGGTTGTTTATTAGGATTACCATTTTCTGAAAAAGCGAAAAGTGAAAGCAGCAATAAATGCAAAAATGACAGAATGCCATTATTTATTCATGATTTGTCAATTCTTGAAACACAACCCTATAAATAAAACTCTATCGCTTTGAGCAAATCGAAGAGGGACATTTACAGAAAAGTGAGCCCTATAAAAACATCCATTTCACCTGGGCAAGGTAAAAGGTTAAAACAAAGGTGGCAATTACTTTGACTTATGGATGACTTTTGAGACATCGACAACAACCCAATGGCGAGGGACTCCTCTATGAATCACAAAGTCTGGTACTTTCCTTCTTGGTTTGTCTTTAGAATTAACACTAATTTCTGGCGGAGTAGGATCATTGGAGTCTTCCTCCCATGCAGAGTTAATATAAGTGAACTCCTCTGATGTATTTTCCATAGTGTTTTCACTCTCAAGGGAATCTTCCTATCCAGTTGGCTGGATGTCCTCAAGCCTGATACGAGAGCTTTCGGGAGCAGTGTACTTGACTAGAAAGTCGTACTTGTCACTTGGTTGTCCCAAGGTGTCCCATATTTCTGTGGGAATGGAGAATTCATCTTCCTCAATGACGTTGACCTCAGGAAATGAGTAGTTAATGAATTCTTGTCCTGCGACCTTTGCAAATTCATCAACATGGAGTTGGACACTCTCGGAGTGTTTTGGGTAAGGATTCCATGGCTCTGTGGGGACATGGGTATTCTTTTCAAAATTACTCAGTTGATAGGCATTGTCTGGCTGACTCTTTGGCCCCAAGTCTTCCATGTATGGATTTCAGATAGGCAAGTCATCCAAGGGATCATAATAGTCACAGTCAAAGTTATCCTCCATTAGATTGTCTTACTCTAATGAGTTGGATTGAGCACAACATCCTTCCGGATCACAATCTACATAGATCATTCTGACGTATGATCTTGGTATATATCTTGGGTTCTGCTTGGGAAAACAGAATGGTGAGCGAGTTTCTCCCTGAGACACATAACCTTCATCGTTGAGAAGAGATTTCCACTCCTTATCCATATCGGAGGAGTCATTTCCATTGATAGTGTGTACTTCCTGAGACACTGGGTGGAGGAAGCCTCCACTGTGAAAGAAATCCTGAATGGGACAAAAACTTTCATCCCTCTTTGTAGTCTGCGTACAGGTCGGAGAGAAACCAAGACCTTTTGTTGTCTTGTTATCAGTAGGAATTACAAGCTGTCCTTATCCTTTTATGTCATCACTCCTTATTACTTTAAGAGCGTCTTTGTATGAGGAAATTGACGTCCCTCTTTCCTGGTGATTCTCATTGCTCACCGAGAGTGCTTGGAACTGAGTTCGAACAACCTCCTCCGGTTCTACAAAGGAAAATGATGATAAGTTGCTCACGATTAAGGTTTGTTCCCCGCATACTGTGACTAATTTGCCGTTCTTAACAAACTTCAGCTTCTGATGAAGTGTTGAAGTGACTGCCCCAGCTTCGTGTATCCACGGTTTTCCTAATAAACAGTTGTATGCTGCCCGGATGTCCATGACCTGGAAACTGACTTGGAAGGTATGAGGACCAATAGTTATGGGAAGATCGACTTCGCCGATAATCGTTTTTCTAGATTTGTCAAAGGCTTTGACGATAATCTTACTGCCTCTCATCGGAGCTCCTTGAAACGAAAGTCGTACCAAAGTTGATTTTGGCATAACATTCAAAGATGAACTTGTGTCTACCAGGACGCTGGCTAGAGCGTCGTCTTGGCAATTGACTGTAATATTGAGTGCCATATTATGGTTCTAGCCTTCCTTTGGAAGTTCTTCATCACTGACTCCCAAGTTGTTGCAGGAAGTGATGTTGGAGGTGATGCTGTCAAATTGTCTTACTGTCACATCTTGTTCTACAAAGGCTTGTTCCAAAACCTTCTGCAGAGCTTCTCTATGAGCTTCTGAATAGAGCAGGAGAGATAATATAGAGATTCGAGATGGAGTTTGCAACAATTGGTCCACAATGTTGTACTCGCTTTTTTGGATGAGCTTTAGCATCTCATCGTTGTTCTTTACAGGTTCTGCGTTGCTAGATTGACCAACTTGTTGGGTAGGAACTTCAACTTGAGGTTCATTTTCTTTGGTAGGTTCTTCAACTCCTCTATTGAAGATCTGACCACTCCGAGTAACTTGACTGATGTCGGCAATATTCACAATGGAGGGTAATGGAGTTTCTTTTCCATTTTCTATGGTTGTTGCACCGTACTTGTATGGGATATCCTTTTCTGATTTGTACGACATTGGTCCTAGCTAGACAACCACAGGGGCTTTTTGGTTTTTCTGACCGTTATAGGCAACCTCGACCAGTTCCTGGTTGGGAACTTTTCTACTATTGAGTAGAGGGATTATGGCACAAACGTCTTTGGTTATTCCATGATTGGAGATTATGACAGTGTTTTTGCTCTGACCAGGGAGATAATCTTGTATCATATTAATCGACTTGGAAATTATACATGATTGAATCTCTTTTCGGTCCAACTGATTCTGGAGAGTTGCTCGTACGAGATAACATCCTTGGTTATTTTTCGAGCATACTCTACAACGTTCATAATTGTGAGGTGGTACCCGACCGTATCCACTCTGTATGCAGTGCATCTTTACGAGATCTATTTCCATTGAGCGGACATCACGAATTTGATGTCTATCAGGAATCCCATCATCCATGCTGACTTGTTGTGTATCTTTGTCTAGGTAGATTGTAAACCACCAATGGTTCAATAGATGTTGAAGTGTTCTTTGCACCAGCGCACACCCTTGGTCATTTTCGGAGCATTCTCCGCAGTCTTGATAATCATGTGAGGCTAGAAATCCAAGTCTGACTTGTTTGGCATGTAATTCCACAAGACTGGTATTCATCAAGCGTATGTCAAAGATTTGAATCATATTAACATAATGATCATTCCTTTCACGGTAGTCTTGAATCCAACCGAGATCCATTTGACGCTGGAGGGCCTCTTGTACAAAAGAGCATCCCTGATTGTCTGTTGAGCAGATTAGACAACCGCTGTAATCGTGTTGTGGTAAATTGTAATACTGACTTTGTCTTGAATGCATTGCCACTAAATTGACGTTCATTGCACTGATGTCGTGGTTCTGAACGATATTGGGATTTGCATGGGCCATGTTTACTTCACGGATCCCGTGATCCTTAATCTAGCCCAAATCCATTTGCTCTTGAAGAGCTGCCTGTACTATGGTTCATCCTTGATTATCCTTGGAACAGATACCACACAGATGATAGTTGTGAGAGGGCACATGGCCGTAACCGCTCTATTTGCAATGCATTTTCACCAAATTTGTTCCCAGTAAGAGTACATTGTGAATTTGATAACTACTGCCAGATTCTTATTCTATTAAATTCCCTGCAGTATTCTCGTGTTGCGGTAATGGGTTTGTCTGAACATTTGGATTAGTATCTTTAAAAGATAAAATCCCGTTCCTGATGAGCTTTTGTACATCAGTCTTGAAACTGAGACAGTTCTCAATGTTATGTCTCGATCCTCCCTGATGGTAAGGACAAGTTTGATCTGCTTTGAACCAAAAAGGTGGATTTTCTGGTACCACAAGAGGAGTCCTGGTTTGAACATGCCCCTTGGCTAGTAGAATTGGAAATAATTCTGCGTACAACATTGGTATAGGGTCGAACCCTGATGGTTGTGTAGTACGATTGTTATTGTTGAACTACGGGCGAGCCTGCTGAAGAGGTTGTTGCTGCCTTTGTTGATACTGTTGTTGATTTGGTTGCTGCTGAGCAACCTGAGGTTGATAAGTCGGAGTCGGTGTTGGGTTAATAGCGGGAGTTATGGCTGCTACCGGTTGATACCTTCGCCTTTGTTTTCCCAGAGAGATACTACTGATCTCTTGCTCATTCTTCTTTTGAAAAGTACTACTGTATCTTTTGGTACTACTGGATGGCTCTACATCTTTGACCAATTGTCTTTTTCGGACTGCTTCTTCAAGGAGTACTCCCATGTTCACCATTTCAGTGAAGTCACTAGGCGCACTGGCGACCATTCGGTCATAATAGAATGAGCTCAACGTTTTCAGAAAGATCTTTGTCATTTCCTTTTCTTCAAGAGGGGGACAGATCTGAGCGGAAATTTCACGCCATCTCTGAGCATATTCTTTGAAAGTTTCTTTATCCTTTTGTGACATTGCTCTTAGTTGGTCCCTATCTGGTGCCATGTCCAAGTTGTATTTATACTGCTGAATGAAAACTGCCCCGAGATCTCTGAAAGTACTGATCTTGGTGTGGTTTAAACCCATGTACCATTTGAGTGTGGCATCGGTTAAACTGTCTTGGAAGTAATGGATTAGTAGCTGCTGATTGTCTGTCTGGGTAGACATTTTTCGAGCGTACATCACCAAATGACTTTGAGGGCAAGAATTGCCTTTGTACTTTTCAAAGTCAGGCACCTTGAATTTGTGCGGTATCTTTACATTAGGGACCAAACAGAGGTCGGCGGCGTCCTTTCCGAATAAAACTTGATCGCGAATGGCATGCAGTTCCTTCTGCATTTCCAAGAATTCTTCCTAGAACTCATTCATCCTTTCATAGACATCTTCATTTCCACCAGAAATTGCCTGCGGAATTTGTCCTTCCAGGACAGTGTGTACCACTGGTTGTGGTATTACAGGGATGACTCTTGGCACTTTCGTGCCCTGAAGTTTGTAACGTTCAGGAGTTGTTGTTGTAATCCTTGCCTCTTTATTTTCCTGAAGTTTGTAACCTTCAAGTAGAGCGATTCTTGCTACGGCTTCTGGGTCTTCAGAACTGATGATGGATGATTATCATATGTCTCCAATATGGCTGTAGATGTAATCTCTGAGATCACAGTCCTTTGATGTTGTTGTTCCTGAGCTGCGGCCAGGGATTGCATGTTGCTGTGAAGTTTTTTCAAACTTTCTTTTAGAGCGTCAATTTCTTCTCTCAGCTCTATGTTCTCTTCCTCGAGATCGTCCATTTTCTTTTGTCGATTGGCCCGAGTATTGTATGAATGAGACAGTTTGACTCTAGAATTGTGACACATACGTGAGACTCAAAGATAACAAAGGCGTTATGTGAGAATGATGAATGATATGCAAAGACATATTTTTTTTAATTTTTGTTTTCAAAAGAAACTTCAACAAATAAATTTGTAAATATCACACAGTGGGGAGACCCTTTTATTGAATTAGAAAGATTGCAGTATTTTACAAAGAAAAGTACAGTATTTTACAAAGTGCGGTAAGGAAAATGCCTAAGCTTATGGATCCTGAGTTCTCTCTGAGGAGAGCTCATATGCTGGTTCCTGTATTTTCCTTTTCTTTGATTGGGCTTCTTCAGCCGTCGTTGAGTTGACGACCTTTTTCCAAGTGAAAGGAGTGAGGAGATTTCTTCGGTCCTCTTGACTCTCTATGGCATGTTGCTCTAATATCTTAATCAAAGTATCCTTTTCTTTTAGTAATTCCTAAATCTTGATACATTCCAAATTGAGAATCTGGTACTTGTTCTTCCAAGAGTTCTTCTCACGTTGAACTTTGTTAAGAGCGACCTGGAGTTTTTCCGCATCAGACATGAAATATATGACATATTCCTTTAATGGAAAAACTTCTTTGCGAGGGTAAGGCATTCTCAGCTTGAGGGCTCTAGTTTGCACCCAGTGGAGATAAGGTTCCGAAGAGATGCAGTTTGGTCTTCCCAAAGACTCTCTCCCTTTCTTGTGAATATGTTGCCATGAATGCACTATTTCTTTCTTCAATGCCCTGTCATTTTCCCCTTCCTTGAAGAAAAGACCTTCCAGATGAACATTATGTGGGATATTCTTCATCGGGTATCCGAGTTGACGGCGAGCTAAAATTGGATGATAGTTTATTCCTCCTTTAGTTCCAATGAGGGGTACATTAGGGAAATTTCTACACCTGTCGATGATCTCTATCCCTTCGTAAATTTGATTGTACCAATCTATGTCAGAATTGGTAAGAGATATAATCCTCTGTGACCAACGTAGAGTACTCTTGTGATCCCAAAAAGCAGTAGATTTGGGCAAATGGGAAATGAACCATATGTAGAGTAATGGTACACAACATGTGATCATACCTCCACTGTACAAATTCCTTAAGTGTACAGAATGGTAAGCATCTGCGAGCAAGGTTGGTACTGGGTTCCCAATCAGAAATATCTTAACAGCATCGGTATCGACGAAGTTGTCAATGTTGGGAAAAAGGAATAACCCATACGTGAGTAGGACAAAGATACCCACGAAAGCGGTCACATTTCCTATACTGGCAAAGTATAGAGCTTTCTCTATCAAGAATTTAGCTGGTAAACCCTAGATTCCTCCTTTGGTGGTCATGTGAGTCCTGACTTCTGACTCATCCAAAGAGATTGCTCTTGCAATGGCTTGATCGTTTGGAATTTCTTCCAGTCCAGAAAATGGAGCTTGATCAGTGATAGGTAAATTAATCAGGTGGGAGTACTCTTCTAGCGTTGGTGTGAGCTTGTAATCCGGGAAAGTGAAGCAGTGGTATACCAGATCGTAGAACTGAACCAGTATAGACAGGATCCGTTCAACCACATAACCTTTAACAGAGGCAACAGTCCTCCATGCTTAGCTCTGAAATCCTCGAGATTAGTAATCATCCTTCCCAATTTCCTTAGGTCTTCTAGTTTTGGAGGCTTGAAAGTGTACTTGTGCGCTTTTCTTCTACCGAAATCCATAACGCAACCTCTAATATTTGCAATTATTGTTTTAGTTCTTTTGAAAAAGAAAGATTTTTTTCTTGTTTGAAAAAGAATTTTTTAATGAATGCATGAATGCAGCAAACAAAAACATTTGAAAACATGGGTTTTAGGGTTCAGTGTCACGAGTATGGAGTCATGGCTCTACCCATTGTCGCTACTCAAAAAATAGTCGACCGGAGGCGAAAAGGAAGAAAACAGAAGAGTCGCCATCGAACTTTATTTATCCCATGAGGGGAAGGGAAAACATCGAGAAAATCCAAAGAAGGAAGGATAAGATGGTCTCGCAACCAAGAGATGGGTTCAGAAGCCGGTTATGCAAGGGGAAGGTATTAGCACCCCTCACATCCATCGTACTCGATGGGAACCATTCGCTTGTCTATGTGTAAGGATGTTTGCTAAGGAAATTGCTTTCTAAGAGTGTTCTAAAGAGGGAGAGAGAAAGGTGAGAATCAAAGAATGTGAAAGAAAATAAAAAGAAAAGGCGGGGAGAAGAAAAGGGGACTCGATAGGACTTCGCGGTCCTATGCCTACGTATTCCCTCGTGCAATGGGAAAGTCAGAGTCCACGTAGTTCGGAGGACTACGGGTGAATAAAATGGAAGGGGGACTCGCCAAGATCGTTGCGATCTTGTGCCTACGTATCTTACATTCGGACAAGAATGAAGAATCAGAGCAATCATAGTTCGACTGACTACGGTTGGTTGGTGTTTTTTATGGACGATGCTAACGTGCGGGTTCTAGCAGTTAGGTGTTTTGCAGCTCGCTCTTGGAGTCTTATGCGTTACCTGTTTGCGGTAGAACGGACGTAGCATGCCCTTTTTGAAAAGGTTGATTTTTGCCATCAAGGCAAGATGTCACATTTGATTTGTGAAAGTTGGTTTTAAGGGTGAAATAAGTCCTCGGATAGGAACCCCTTCAGGTAGTACCCAATTCTTTTTCTCAAAATATTTATTGTGAAAGTGGTGTGGCGAATACAGTTATGTCTTCGTATTGAAAGACGAGTATCGAGACCACACACTCTAAAGTGAGCATCCTAATACTCGAAGAGGAAGAGGTCTTCACCAAATCCTCTCTCTTTAGTTCAATACAAAGAGAACTTTATTCTCTTATTAAGGAAGTGTTTTGATTTAGATGGTAAGTGCTTCATGACAGTGAACCCTAAAGGTAATGTCAAGCACTCGGGATAGGAGAAGGCCTTCGCCTAACCACTCCACGACCATCTAAGTTTATTAAGAAAATGTTTTGAAAATGCACTTGGTACGAGACCATGGTTTTATGACTTAGGAAGAGAAGGAGAAAAATGAAATAGAAACCAAAATGAAATCAAAATGGTCTCATCTTAATCAAGATTTTAAATCGATAATCTTTGATTTTTTTGACTTTCATTGACCAATAAAAAAGAAAAATAGCCTCATATTGATCAAGATTTTGAATCGATTTCGAGAAAATCAGCTAAATCATGAGTGTTGTTATATCATTAGCCCAAAGATAAAATCGAAAAGAAAATCGAAGATGCAAATCAAGGTAGAAATGAAAAGTGAAGATAAATCAAGAAATAAGATCTAAATAGAAATGATAACCAAGATATAGTGAAGAAAGGTTTGAGAAAATAAAAATAAAAATAATTTACACAAAATATCTAATAAAGAATATAAGAAACAAAATATCTAATAAAATATAATTTACAAAATATCTAAAAAAAATTACAAAAAACTTTTTTTAGCAAAATAACTAATAGAAATTCAATCATAAAATCTTAAAACATTCTTAAAATAAAACTTTAAAGTTACTAGATTAAAGACTCTTTTTAAAAAAAAAAATTACTAACTAAAACTAAAAGAGAATTAATTTAAAATCTAAAAATATTAAATTAGATTAACATTAACTAATTACTAAACTAATTAAAAAAACTATCTAAAGCAGGATATTGGGCTAACAACAAGAGAAGTGAAGCCCATGCCTTAACAAGACAACCTGGGTCGGTTTTACACCCGAACCCGGTTCAGCTACAAGGGTATCTGGAACCCTATCAGCCGTTACACATACGCTAAATGGAAACACGTTCAGGGTGAAAAAAAAGAATACGATCCAACACCATTCACTCCTGATGCGTATCCACTCTCATTCATGTTGCTGTCGATCCGGAAAGAAAAATATGAGAAACATAACTCTACTCTCTCGGATTCGTTCCCTCTTTCATCTCGACGAGATTCTCTCCTTCAGCTTGCCTCTCTGTTCCGCGAAGGTGGAGGGTGGTTAAGCTTGTTGTTCGTTTGGAGTGTGGATGGTTGAAGTTTGTGAGAAAAGTGTAGAGCTGAGGTCTGTGTGTAAGGTTTCGATGGTGTTAGTATGAGCGGTGTACAGGACAGTTTTGATGGAGGAGTTTAGAAGGTGTTGCGGTTATGTTACAAGTTGTTGTAAGATGTGGGGGTTCACGGGATTGGAAAAGCTTGTGAGGGTGGAGAATCAGAGGCGTTTGTGTGAGTGTATTGGTGATCGATGTGTGGGTGTTTGAGAATGAGCAATGGGGACTATGGTGAGTAGATGAGGTTGGTGGATTTGAGTGAGTTGAAGAGTTTGGTTTTTGATGAGAGAAGAAGCGAGGGCCTTCTGATGATATCTCAAGGAAAAGAGGTATGAAGTAGATTTTTTTTTACTTCTTCCCTCCATACCTCATTACCCTTTTTTTTACCCTCTGTTCTCTCTTATGCTACCCTCTTTAATTGATTCCCAACCTTGTTTTTTTGAATTTTTGTCTTGTTAAGCTTGTACTGTCCCTTTCACACAACAGGATTGTTGTCTGTTGTTGAGGGTTGAATGGAGGCTGAGTTATGCTTTCAAAGTTGCAGAATTTTGTTAGGCATTTTCTGTGTGTTGTTGCAGTGGCGTGCCTGAAAAGTGTCGTACGGGTCTGATGTGGTATAGCTGGGAGGTTTATTGGTGCAGAAGTGGCAGCTTGAGGGAAGTGGTGGCCTTGGGATTGTATTGAATGCGTGGCCGGTGTAGTGAAACTTGTTTCATTATTTATTCTTTTTGTGTAATTTGTAATATAAATCTTGAACTTAGAGATGAATGGGCTTCAAAAATGGTACTAAGAAAGTAAAAAGCCTTTTTACTTTGGATTTTTTGTATAAAATGATAATGGGCTCTAAAAACTTGAATCATGGGCTCCTTTTTTTGTAGTAACATGGATATATACATTTTTGTACTGAAACAGTTTTGTATCTTCATGAATCATGACTCAGCCCGATTGATATTTACACTTCCTTGAAGTTTCGATTTTATTGTAATGAACTTAATCATATGCATCTTCCACTTTGGTCTTGAATTTGTAATGAAACGAGCTTGGACCTTTCTGACTTGTATTAATTTTGCACACTCCAAACTTTGAATTCTTTGATTAAACTCATGACTACTAAATCGTGGTATTCCAATTAAATTCCAAATTCTCAACTTCTTACTTGAGATAGATGCAATTTGAATTAACCTTGAGAAATAGAACCGACCATGAATTCACCTCTGAATCAATCCTTTGAATTTTTCCACTCGCATCACCATGAATCAAATGCTTAGTCTCTGATTAATGACTTGTCACATGGATCTCAATACATTGCACAAAACCTTGATTTCAAATGAACCAGTCATTGATGAAGCACTTGTCCTATCACAACCTGATAATCTGATCCATATACAGATGATTTGAAATGGCACAAAATCCCTGACTTTGATCATGAAACCAAACTTGCCTGACCAAGATTAGGTTACAACCAAATAAACTGAAACCTCACTGCACACACCATTGACCTGACAACCTCAGGTAAATCTGAATTGAACGACACACGCCCATCTTGAACACTAAGAAGTAAGCAACCCTAAACTCCATGCTTCGGGTGCATACCGATGAAGAAAACAACCTTAGATGTTGACAGGAAACAAAACCCTAGTTATTCGGTCTCCACTAGAACCATGATGAAACCTTAATCACTTTATGCTTCTTGAGAAATCTTGAACTTGATACTTGACGAATTTTGGCACAGGAAAGCCTTGAAGCTGGATGCACTTTGACAAAAAGATACTCACGATGCTGTAAGATCAAACCCTTGCTTCAAACTTGCATGAAAGAACCTCAAAGCAAATAGCAACCCTGATTCAAAGGGCCACTGATCCCATGTCAATGCAATGTATGATCCTGAGTTATGACCTAATGGAGATGCTGAGATGATATGATATGCAAGGCTAAGGTTATGGTGAAAATGAGGGTGTGACAGATGCCTCTATTTAATCTTCTTAGACTTGAAGGTATGAGTGACAGAAGCTCTCAAGGTACAAGGTGATTAAATATAAGAATACCCGGAGTTTTCGGTCGGAAATGTAGGTGGAATGAAAGGTGATGAATATGTGGGATGGCTTGGAAAAGGCATCTGTCATTGGGAAAAAGTAATTGGTTATGAGGGATATAATGATATGCTTGAGATGCAATGCGGAATGAACATGAGTGCTTTGCCAGTCTCGGAAGGGGAGGCATCCCTGTAGCATACTTGAGACATATAAAAAGGTCATGAGATATTCCTTCTACAAAAGGTAGATTGGACTCAAGAATAAAAGGATGAGATATTCTTTCTACGAAAGGCAGAGAGGACTCAAGAATAAAAGAGTGAGATATTCCTTCTACGAAAGTAAAGAGGACTCAAGAAATAAAAGATGAGATATTCCTCCTACGAAAGGTAAAGAGGACTCATAAATAAAGGATAGAAATTGGTTCTCCTCTTGCAAAAAGCAAAGAGGAACCCCGAACAAAAGGTTAGGAGAAAAAATAAATTCCTGCTACAACAAGTAGAGGAGACTCCCTTAGGAGAAGACGATCGTATTATTTTCTGCAGAAGCAGAAACGACTCCAGAACACAAGGTTTGGAGAATAATTCCTCCTATAAAAGGTATAGAGGACTCCAGAAAAAAAGGCTTGGAGAAAATTTCCTTCTACGAAAGGTAGAGAGGACCCCAGAACAAAAGGCTTGGAGAAATAACATAACTCCCTTGGGAGAAGACGATCGTACTTACTTCTGCGAATAGCAGAAATGACTCCGGAACAAAAGGTTTGGAGACAGATTCCTTTCTATAAAAGGTAGGAAGGAGACCTACAAAAGGTAAGCTGGGAAGAAATTGTGCAAAAGGCACGGGAAGACTCTTACTAAAGGTAAGCTAGACACATTGCAAAAGGCAATGAGGAGATACTTCGTGAAAAATGACATGAAGGACTCACAAAAGGTAAGTTAGGGGCAATAACCATATTCCTCCATAAGGCAGAGGCAACGTGCTTTGGGTATCAGAATATCATAGACCTTACAGGCACAACGGCGGAGGTGACATTCTCTGAGTTGTGACCATTCAGTTCTTGGCCACATAGGCATCAAGCGTCCAAATTGATCGAAGATACCTAATACAAAGTTTTGTCGCGTGCGTAAGGAAACAAGAACGCTTACGAAAGGAAAGCGAAAGAATAAGATTTCATGCGTAAGGCAATGAAATCCCCTACGAAAGGTAAGGAGACGCGGAATGGGTTGGAAGTAGCAAGTGATGGGGGAGACGAAGCCCACAAGAATGCCCAACCCTCTACAGGAACTGGCTAAACAAGCGTGCAAATGATGTAGAAATATATGCAAAATGCTGGGGATATAAGGATATGGATAGATGGTTATGCCAAGTAAGGTTGGGCTTTGGTTAAGGTGCCAAGGAATAGTTGGTTGTTGAAATTCTTGTTGGGGAAAAGGAGATGGGTAAGGTGAAGGATACCAACCAGAGATGACTTTTAAAAGGGTTACCAGACGAGAACTGGTTTTTAAGGGGTAGACTACCAGACGAGAACTGGGGGCAAAAGGTTAAGTTGTTAGACGAGAACTGACTTTATGGTTGGCTAGACGAGAACTAGACTTTGAAACGGTGCTTACCAGACGAGAACTGGTTTTAGAATAGGTGACCAGACGGGAACTGGCATAGAAGTTGTTTACTAGACGAGAACTGGTGTTTTGTTTTGGTTTTCCAGACGGGAACTGATTTTATGGTTTGCCAGACGAGAACTGGACTTTAAAGTTGCGCAAGTAAGGTGGATTTTGTATCTGGTTAAGGGTACCGAGTATGTTCGGGCTTATGGTGGGAGGTCCCAAGTATGGTTGGGCTTTGGTTGGTGTGCCAAGTATGATTGGGCTTTGGTTGGTGTGCCAAGTATGATTGGGCTTTGGGTTGGATGGGGAATGAGCTTAACTTCCCGACACTCGAAACCTGACGATGCTACGATCAAATGATAGATGTGGATGCTTCTAATGCTCCAAGTTTGGTCCTTTGCAAAAGTTGTGCTTGCTCCTAAGAGAATCTCACTTCTAACTGAGATGCCATGATGGCTTTGCAACCGAAAATATGAGCATAGCGACTTGACTTATGCATGTTAGTTGCACTTATGCTCTGCCCCAAGGCTTTCTAACACTTGTTGTGAACTCAACATTTACTAGTGCCTGACAGGGCCTGCTTGACCAATCTTTAAAGTGCAACCAAAAACCGCCCCTTTGCAATTAATCTGCCCCGGTCTGTTCCTCGAACATGGGGGTGATTATACCATGACATAGTCGAAGATAATTTGCCCCAATGTCTGAATCTTTAATAGTTAGCCTTTGCTTGAGTCTCTTGAAGGACTTTCCCCAGAATCAGCGTTGAAGCGACTTAACTTGTGTTGATTGAGCCTTGGAGGGATTTACCTTTAATAACAAGGATCTCTGGGTGGCCTACCTTTGGCTGGTGGAGTCTTAAGATGACCCTCTGCTCAACTGACTCTTGAATGCTTTGTCCCAGATTCACAAGGTTATGAGAAGGTTTTGATTCGAGCCAACACCAACCAATGATCAAGTTTCTCTCTGATTGCACTTTGTTGGAATCTCTTTGATGTCAAGTACTTGCTTACAGTTAAAATTGTTCATTTAAAAATGGTAGTTTTAATGCGACGATCATGCAGGTTTTGAAAGAAATCATTCATTGGAATGATGTGAAAGTGTGTGACGAATGGACCATTAGTCCAAACGCAGTGTTGATTTACTGGTGTGCGAAAGATATAGCAAAAATATGACACCAATGATGAAGATTAGTAAATCTGTGGGAGTCAGTTTACGCAACCTTGCTGTAGTACGCTTTCAGAATAAACCCCACCTCAATTAGGTATTTCGAGGGTTGTAATGTGGTTCGGTTCATGGTTATTTGAAACAAAGGATGTTAGGCTCAAATTTTGATTTGTACCCACCCCTTCTTCGTGATGAACTCCAGTCCTACGTTCAGTTATATTACACACATTTATCTTTCAAAAGGGTTGACGGTGTAAGGGCGAATTTGCTTGGAATGGCAGTCACCTTATTTTGTTTTGATGGATGATAGTGACCTTTTGATTTTTGACATAGTGGTCACTAAATCTTATTTTGCTTTGAGGATTTAAGGACCTCTTTTGCTTTATTTATTTTTTTATCCCTAACTTTTTCATGGACCGACTTCACTTTTCGAGTCCATCGGGATTGCCCTAACTTTGCCTAAGTTTCCTCTTTGGGGTGGTGGACTTAGCGGGCTCTCTTCTTTTTTATTTATTTATTTTGTTTTGAAGGGTCGTGACTGCCAAGTCTTTGGTCGTTGAAGAACAACCGCCATAACAGGAGGTTTCATCTTGAAATTCGAATGTGTAATCAGGATAACTAAACACTACCCATGCCCCAGGTTAAGCGTAAGGGTTTAGAAATCAGAAGGAAACTCCTACTTCTAGGCTCGAAGGGGTTGACTAGGGACTAACTCCTTATCTCTCCAGTGTTTAGGGGATTTGAAATAATGCCTGTACATCATCAGCGGGATTTTATCCGAAAGCATACTATTAGCAATTATGTGTATTTAGTTTTCATCATCCTCCCTCAAATCTTTACTAAGACAGCAACTGATAAAGGGAGTGAAATGTGGGGAAATTTTTTTTTGTGACTTTTGTAATATATGAGAAAAAATGAGTGGATACGAATGGACTTGTTCAAAAAAGCATGTTCATTACATTAACAAAACCATTAGTAAGCAACAATGTTTAACAACAAGTAGCACTTAATAGAGAAGAAACTACAAATGCAAATAAATGACAAGATCTAAAAAATGCCAATCCTGGGGATGCCTTCTGTCTGACCCACTGGCTCGAGGAGATGACCCTTGTAGTCTTTGAACTCAAACAGACGAGAGGTTGACGTGCATAACCAGGCTTCCTTCTGGAAAGGATATGTAACCTTTGTCAATCAGTTGTTGCACTTTGGCTTGGTAGGCTTTGCAATCTTTAGTCGAATGCCCCATTGATCCAGCATGATATCCACATTGCACATCGGGATCGTACCCAGGAGGGTATGGCTCTGGCAACGGCTTGAGAAACTTGGGAACCACCAGCGAGCTTTGAATCAGATGCGGCAAGAGTTGATTGTATGACATAGGGACTGTATGAAGAGGAACATTCCTTCTTTCTAGATTGTTGTGAGGCCTATGCTAATTCTGGCGCTGATTCTGATATCCTCGGCCATGGGCTCGTTGATTTACATGAGGAGCAATCCACAGTTTCTAGGACGAAGCTATAGGCATTACTGGTTGCCCATAAGGATAGCATGGCGTTGGAAATGATGACTGCTGAGAAGATGAGGGACCCAAAGGTTTTGCTTGTACACCATGAGAATACTCAACATTTGCTATGACTGCATTGGTTTTATCCTCTTCCTCTTGGGAATTAATGAGGGATTCAGTCTCACCGGCTTGGCTACTTGAGAGATCCTGGATTAGTCCACTCTTGAGGTAGCTTTCGATGCGTTCCCCTACCATTACAAGGTCAGAGAAGCTTGATGGCGTGCTGCCAACCATTCTTTCAAGATAAGAGCCATGCAGACTGTTTATGAACATGTCAATCAATTCCCTGTCCAAGAGTGGTGGTTACACTCTGGCTGCTAATTCTCTCCATCGCTGTGCATATTCCTTGAAGGATTCATCGCCATTCTGAGATAGGCTTTGCAACTGCATGCGACTACGAGCTACGTGTAGATTATTCTGATATCGCTTTAGAAAAGCGCTGGATAAGTCCTTCCATGATTGGATATTGCTTCTTTCTAAATCCATGTACCAACTTAAAGATGCCCCACTCAAACTATCTTGAAAACAGTGAATCATCAGCTTATCATCATGGGTATATGTGGTCAATTTTGGGCAGAACATCACCAAATGACGCTTCGGGCAACTACGGCCTGCATACTTCTCGAAGTTGGGTACTATGAATTTCTGAGGAATTACCAAATCTGGCACTAGGCACATATCAGCAGCATCGAGCCCAGGCGTATCATGCACTTTCATAGCTTGGAGTTTCTCCTCAATGTCACAAAGTATTTCCTTCATAGGATCAGTCAATGGCTTCCTATGGGGTCGAGTAGGAACATTTACTTGTGGAGGACCATCATCAGGCAGAAGCTCATACAGTGGATTACTTGTCACAGTAAATCCTGGTGGGGGATCAACATTCTGATGGTTGCTCTCTGACATGGCTACCTCAGCTTCCAACTTGCTTTTTTTAGCTGGCCTTTCAAGTCGTCTATGTTCCACTTGCTTCAAATGCTTCACATCTACCACAGGTTCAATGCGAGTGTCGAGAAATCAACTGCGGGTTATGGACAAAGGACTGAATGAGCTTCTCAGTTTTTAGTTGGAGAATGATATGCAAAATGATGCAAAGATGCTTATGCAAATGAAATGTTATGAATGCAATAAGACATGGGATCAAAGATCACTGAATCCGAGGTTCACACTACAGGTGTCAAGGTCACGGATTCTGCAGGACAACACAACAAGATATCTCTCACCATAGGTAGGCAATCTATTGGGTTATACAGGGCATTCCAAGGGTTTTCAAACAAGGTCCCATGCACTAACCCTCAAAAGTTTTCCATCATAACGATGATTCGTAAGACGGTAATCCCTTCAAAGGATGACACAGAGTTATGCCTTAGGAACCTTCGGAATAGGGTTCTTAAGGTCCTCAGAATCACAGACTCCTAGGTCGAAAACAAAGACGCCATTACGACTAATCGTAAGACATAATCATTCCCAAAGGGGCCTCATCTGAGCGGTGGAAGTCAAACCAACTCGACGAGTCCTAAGTCTCGCAAATCAGTAAGCAACCACCTCCTAGCTTAGTGTATACTCAAAAAGCTCGGGTAGAAAGCCTTTCTCCTCACAAACAATCCCCAATAAACCCAACAAATAAGAGGAACACAAATAACAAAGCAATAAAAACAAACAAATCACACAAACGACAAACAAACTAGGTTTGGTTTGCTAGGCTGAACCAGTCCCCAGCAGAGTCGCCAGCTGTCGCTACTCGAAAAATATTTGACCGGAGGCGAAAAGGAAGAAAACAGAAGAGTCGCCATCGAACTTTATTTATCCCATGAGGGGAAGGGAAAACATCGAGAAAACCCAAAGAAGGAAGGATAAGATGGTCTCGCAACCAAGAGATGGGTTCGGAAGCCGGTTATGCAAGGGGAAGGTATTAGCACCCCTCACATCCATCGTACTCGATGGGAACCATTCGCTTGTCTATGTGTAAGGATGTTTGCTAAGGAAATTGCTTTCTAAGAGTGTTCTAAAGAGGGAGAGAGAAAGGTGAGAATCAAAGAATGTGAAAGAAAATAAAAAGAAAAGGCGGGGAGAAGAAAAGGGGACTCGATAGGACTTCGCGGTCCTATGCCTACGTATTCCCTCGTGCAATGGGAAAGTCAGAGTCCACGTAGTTCGGAGGACTACGGGTGAAGAAAATGGAAGGGGGACTCGCCAAGATCGTTGCGATCTTGTGCCTACGTATCTTACATTCTGACAAGAATGAAGAATCATAGCAATCATAGTTCGACTGACTACGGTTGGTTGGTGTTTTTTATGGACGATGCTAACGTGCGGGTTCTAGGAGTTAGGTGTTTTGCAGCTCGCTCTTGGAGTCTTATGCGTTACTTGTTTGTGGTAGAACGGACGTAGCATGCCCTTTTTGAAAAGGTTGATTTTTGCCATCAAGGCAAGATGTCACATTTGATTTGTGAAAGTTGGTTTTAAGGGTGAAATAAGTCCTCGGATAGGAACCCCTTCGGGTAGTACCTAATTCTTTATCTCAAAATATTTATTGTGAAAGTGGTGTGGTGAATACAGTTATGTCTTCGTATTGAAAGACGAGTATCGAGACCACACACTCTAAAGTGAGCATCCTAATACTCGAAGAGGAAGAGGTCTTCACCAAATCCTCTCTCTTTAGTTCAATACAAAGAGAACTTTATTCTCTTATTAAGGGAGTGTTTTGATTTAGATGGTAAGTGCTTCATGACAGTGAACCCTAAAGGTAATGTCAAGCACTCGGGATAGGAGAAGGCCTTCGCCTAACCACTCCACGACCATCTAAGTTTATTAAGAAAATGTTTTGAAAATGCACTTGGTACGAGACCAAGGTTTTATGACTTAGGAAGAGAAGGAGAAAAATGAAATAGAAACCAAAATGAAATCAAAATGGTCTCGTCTTAATCAAGATTTTAAATCGATAATCTTTGATTTTTTTGACTTTCATTGACCAATAAAAAAGAAAAATGGCCTCATATTGATCAAGATTTTGAATCGATTTCGAGAAAATCAGCTAAATCATGAGTGTTGTTATATCATTAGCCCAAAGATAAAATCGAAAAGAAAATCGAAGATGCAAATCAAGGTAGAAATGAAAAGTGAAGATAAATCAAGAAATAAGATCTAAATAGAAATGATAACCAAGATATAGTGAAGAAAGGTTTGAGAAAATAAAAATAAAAATAATTTACACAAAATATCTAATAAAGAATATAATAAACAAAATATTTAATAAAATATAATTTACAAAATATTTAAAAAAAATTATAAAAATTTTTTTTTAGCAAAATAACTAATAGAAATTCAATCATAAAATCTTAAAACATTCTTAAAATAAAACTTTAAAGTTACTAGATTAAAGACTCTTTTTAAAAAAAAAATTACTAACTAAAACTAAAAGAGAATTAATTTAAAATCTAAAAATATTAAATTAGATTAACATTAACTAATTACTAAACTAATTAAAAAAACTATCTAAAGCAGGATATTGGGCTAACAACAAGAGAAGTGAAGCCCATGCCTTAACAAGACAACCTGGGTCGGTTTTACACCCGAACCCAGTTCAGCTACAAGGGTATCTGGAACCCTATCAGCCGTTACACATACGCTAAATGGAAACACGTTCAGGGTGAAAAAAAAGAATATGATCCAACACCATTCACTCCTGATGCGTATCCACTCTCATTCATGTTGCTATCGATCCGGAAAGAAAAATATGAGAAACATAACTCTACTCTCTCGGATTCGTTCCCTCTTTCATCTCGACGAGATTCTCTCCTTCAGCTTGCCTCTCTGTTCCGCGAAGGTGGAGGGTGGTTAAGCTTGTTGTTCGTTTGGAGTGTGGATGGTTGAAGTTTGTGAGAAAAGTGTAGAGCTGAGGTCTGTGTGTAAGGTTTCGATGGTGTTAGTATGAGCGGTGTACAGGACAGTTTTGATGGAGGAGTTTAGAAGGTGTTGCGGTTATGTTACAAGTTGTTGTAAGATGTGGGGGTTCACGGGATTGGAAAAGCTTGTGAGGGTGGAGAATCAGAGGCGTTTGTGTGAGTGTATTGGTGATCGATGTGTGGGTGTTTGAGAATGAGCAATGGGGACTATGGTGAGTAGATGAGGTTGGTGGATTTGAGTGAGTTGAAGAGTTTGGTTTTTGATGAGAGAAGAAGCGAGGGCCTTCTGATGATATCTCAAGGAAAAGAGGTATGAAGTATATTTTTTTTTACTTCTTCCCTCCATACCTCATTACCCTTTTTTTTACCCTCTGTTCTCTCTTATGCTACCCTCTTTAATTGATTCCCAACCTTGTTTTTTTTGAATTTTTGTCTTGTTAAGCTTGTACTGTCCCTTTCACACAACTGGATTGTTGTCTGTTGTTGAGGGTTGAATGGAGGCTGAGTTATGCTTTCAAAGTTTAAGAATTTTGTTTGGCATTTTCGGTGTGTTGTTGTAGTGGCGTGCCTGAAAAGTGTCGTACGGGTCTGATGTGGTATAGCTGGGAGGTTTATTGGTGCAGAAGTGGCAGCTTGAGGGAAGTGGTGGCCTTGGGATTGTATTGAATGCGTGGCCGGTGTAGTGAAACTTGTTTCATTATTTATTCTTTTTGTGTAATTTGTAATATAAATCTTGAACTTGGAGATGAATGGGCTTCAAAAATGGTACTAAGAAAGTAAAAAGCCTTTTTACTTTGGATTTTTTGTATAAAATGATAATGGGCTCTAAAAACTTGAATCATGGGCTCCTTTTTTTGTAGTAACATGGATATATACATTTTTGTACTGAAACAGTTTTGTATCTTCATGAATCATGACTCAGCCCGATTGATATTTACACTTCCTTGAAGTTTCGATTTTATTGTAATGAACTTAATCATATGCATCTTCCACTTTGGTCTTGAATTTGTAATGAAACGAGCTTGGACCTTTCTGACTTGTATTAATTTTGCACACTCCAAACTTTGAATTCTTTGATTAAAGTCATGACTACTAAATCGTGGTATTCCAATTAAATTCCAAATTCTCAACTTTTTACTTGAGATAGATGCAATTTGAATTAACCTTGAGAAATAGAACCGACCATGAATTCACCTCTGAATCAATCCTTTGAATTTTTCCACTCGCATCACCATGAATCAAATGCTTAGTCTGTGATTAATGACTTGTCACATGGATCTCAATACATTGCACAAAACCTTGATTTCAAATGAACCAGTCATTGATGAAGCACTTGTCCTATCACAACCTGATAATATGATCCATATACAGATGATTTGAAATGGCACAAAATCCCTGACTTTGATCATGAAACCAAACTTGCCTGACCAAGATTAGGTTACAACCAAATAAACTGAAACCTCACTGCACACACCATTGACCTGACAACCTCAGGTAAATCTGAATTGAACGACACACGCCCATCTTGAACACTAAGAAGTAAGCAACCCTAAACTCTATGCTTCGGGTGCATACCGATGAAGAAAACAACCTTAGATGTTGACAGCAAACAAAACCCTAGTTATTCGGTCTCCACTAGAACCATGATGAAACCTTAATCACTTTATGCTTCTTGAGAAATCTTGAACTTGATACTTGACGAATTTTGGCACAGGAAAGCCTTGAAGCTGGATGCACTTTGACAAAAAGATACTCACGATGCTGTAAGATCAAACCCTTGCTTCAAACTTGCATGAAAGAACCTCAAAGCAAATAGCAACCCTGATTCAAAGGGCCACTGATCCCATGTCAATGCAATGTATGATCCTGAGTTATGACCTAATGGAGATGCTGAGATGATATGATATGCAAGGCTAAGGTTATGGTGAAAATGAGGGTGTGACAGATGCCTCTATTTAATCTTCTTAGACTTGAAGGTATGAGTGACAAAAGCTCTCAAGGTACAAGGTGATTAAATATAAGAATACCCGGAGTTTTCGGCCGGAAATGTAGGTGGAATGAAAGGTGATGAATATGTGGGATGGCTTGGAAAAGGCATCTGTCATTGGGAAAAAGTAATTGGTTATGAGGGATATAATGATATGCTTGAGATGCAATGCGGAATGAACATGAGTGCTTTGCCAGTCTCGGAAGGGGAGGCATCCCTGTAGCATACTTGAGACATATAAAAAGGTCATGAGATATTCCTTCTACAAAAGGTAGATAGGACTCAAGAATAAAAGGATGAGATATTCCTTCTATGAAAAGCAGAGAGGACTCAAGAATAAAAGAGTCAGATATTCCTTCTACGAAAGTAAAGAGGACTCAAGAAATAAAAGATGAGATATTCCTCCTACGAAAGGTAAAGAGGACTCACGAATAAAGGATAGAAATTGGTTCTCCTCTTGCAAAAAGCAAAGAGGACCCCTGAACAAAAGGTTAGGAGAAAAAATAAATTCCTGCTACAACAAGTAGAGGAGACTCCCTTGGGAGAAGACGATCGTATTATTTTCTGCAGAAGCAGAAACGACTCCAGAACACAAGGTTTGGAGAATAATTCCTCCTATAAAAGGTATAGAGGACTCCAGAAAAAAAGGCTTGGAGAAAATTTTCTTATACGAAAGGTAGAGAGGACCCTAGAACAAAAGGCTTGGAGAAATAACATAACTCCCTTGGGAGAAGACGATCGTACTTACTTCTGCGAATAGCAGAAATGACTCCGGAACAAAAGGTTTGGAGACAGATTCCTTTCTACAAAAGGTAGGAAGGAGACCTACAAAAGGTAAGCTGGGAAGAAATTGTGCAAAAGGCACGGGAAGACTCTTACTAAAGGTAAGCTAGACACATTGCAAAAGGCAATGAGGAGATACTTCGTGAAAAATGACATGAAGGACTCACAAAAGGTAAGTTAGGGGCAATAACCATCTTCCTCCATAAGGCAGAGGCAACGTGCTTTGGGTATCAGAATATCATAGACCTTACAGGCACAACGGCAGAGGTGACATTCTCTGAGTTGCGACCATTCAGTTCTTGGCCACATAGGTATCAAGCATCCAAATTGATCGAAGATACCTAATACAAAGTTTTGTCGCGTGCGTAAGGAAACAAGAACGCTTACGAAAGGAAAGCGAAAGAATAAGATTTCATGCGTAAGGCAATGAAATCCCCTACGAAAGGTAAGGAGACGCGGAATGGGTTGGAAGTAGCAAGTGATGGGGGAGACGAAGCCCACAAGAATGCCCAACCCTCTACAGGAACTGGCTAAACAAGCGTGCAAATGATGTAGAAATATATGCAAAATGCTGGGGATATAAGGATATGGATAGATGGTTGTGCCAAGTAAGGTTGGGCTTTGGTTAAGGTGCCAAGGAATAGTTGGTTGTTGAAATTCTTGTTGGGGAAAAGGAGATGGGTAAGGTGAAGGATACCAACCAGAGATGACTTTTAAAAGGGTTACCAGACGAGAACTGGTTTTTAAGGGGTAGACTACCAGACGAGAACTGGGGGCAAAAGGTTAAGTTGTTAGACGAGAACTGACTTTATGGTTGGCTAGACGAGAACTAGACTTTGAAACGGTGCTTACCAGACGAGAACTGGTTTTAGAATAGGTGACCAGACGGGAACTGGCATAGAAGTTGTTTACTAGACGAGAACTGGTGTTTTGTTTTGGTTTTCCAGACGGGAACTGATTTTATGGTTTGCCAGACGAGAACTGGACTTTAAAGTTGCGCAAGTAAGGTGGATTTTGTATCTGGTTAAGGGTACCGAGTATGTTCGGGCTTATGGTGGGAGGTCCCAAGTATGGTTGGGCTTTAGTTGGTGTGCCAAGTATGATTGGGCTTTGGTTGGTGTGCCAAGTATGATTGGGCTTTGGGTTGGATGGGGAATGAGCTTAACTTCCCGACACTCGAAACCTGACGATGCTACGATCAAATGATAGATGTGGATGCTTCTAATGCTCCAAGTTTGGTCCTTTGCAAAAGTTGTGCTTGCTCCTAAGAGAATCTCACTTCTAACTGAGATGCCATGATTGGTTTGCAACCGAAAATATGAGCATAGCGACTTGACTTATGCATGTTAGTTGCACTTATGCTCTGCCCCAAGGCTTTCTAACACTTGTTGTGAACTCAACATTTACTAGTGCCTGACAGGGCCTGCTTGACCAATCTTTAAAGTGCAACCAAAAACCGCCCCTTTTCAATTAATCTGCCCCGGTCTGTTCCTCGAACGTGGGGGTGATTATACCATGACATAGTCGAAGATAATTTGCCCCAATGTCTGAATCTTTAATAGTTAGCCTTTGCTTGAGTCTCTTGAAGGACTTTCCCCAGAATCAGCGTTGAAGCGACTTAACTTGTGTTGATTGAGCCTTGGAGGGATTTACCTTTAATAACAAGGATCTCTGGGTGGCCTACCTTTGGCTGGTGGAGTCTTAAGATGACCCTCTGCTCAACTGACTCTTGAATGCTTTGTCCCAGATTCACAAGGTTATGAGAAGGTTTTGATTCGAGCCAACACCAACCAATGATCAAGTTTCTCTCTGATTGCACTTTGTTGGAATCTCTTTGATGTCAAGTACTTGCTTACAGTTAAAATTGTTCATTTAAAAATGGTAGTTTTAATGCGACGATCATGCAGGTTTTGAAAGAAATCATTCATTGGAATGATGTGAAAGTGTGTGACGAATGGACCATTAGTCCAAACGCAGTGTTGATTTACTGGTGTGCGAAAGATATAGCAAAAATATGACACCAATGATGAAGATTAGTAAATCTGTGGGAGTCAGTTTACGCAACCTTGCTGTAGTACGCTTTCAGAATAAACCCCACCTCAATTAGGTATTTCGAGGGTTGTAATGTGGTTCGGTTCATGGTTATTTGAAACAAAGGATGTTAGGCTCAAATTTAGATTTGTACCCACCCCTTCTTCGTGATGAACTCCAGTCCTACGTTCAGTTATATTACACACATTTATCTTTCAAAAGGGTTGACGGTGTAAGGGCGAATTTTCTTGGAATGGCAGTCACCTTATTTTGTTTTGATGGATGATAGTGACCTTTTGATTTTTGACATAGTGGTCACTAAATCTTATTTTGATTTGAGGATTTGAGGACCTCTTTTGCTTTATTTATTTTTTGATCCCTAACTTTTGCATGGACCGACTTCACTTTTCGAGTCCATCGGGATTGCCCTAACTTTGGCTAAGTTTCCTCTTTGGGGTGGTGGACTTAGCGGGCTCTCTTCTTTTTTATTTATTTATTTTGTTTTGAAGGGTCGTGACTGCCAAGTCTTTGGTCGTTGAAGAACAACAGCCATAACAGGAGGTTTCATCTTGAAATTTGAATGTGTAATCAGGATAACTAAACACTACCCATGCCCCAGGTTAAGCGTAAGGGTTTAGAAATCAGAAGGAAACTCCTACTTCTAGGCTCGAAGGGGTTGACTAGGGACTAACTCCTTATCTCTCCAGTGTTTAGGGGATTTGAAACAATGCCTGTACATCATCAGCGGGATTTTATCCGAAAGCATACTATTAGCAATTATGTGTATTTAGTTTTCATCATCCTCCCTCAAATCTTTACTAAGACAGCAACTGATAAAGGGAGTGAAATGTGGGGAAATTTTTTTTTGTGATTTTTGCAATATATGAGAAAAAATGAGTGGATACGAATGGACTTGTTCAAAAAAGCATGTTCATTACATTAACAAAACCATTAGTAAGCAACAATGTTTAACAACAAGTAGCACTTAATAGAGAAGAAACTACAAATGCAAATAAATGACAAGATCTAAAAATTGCCAATCCTGGGGATGCCTTCTGTCTGACCCACTGGCTCGAGGAGATGACCCTTGTAGTCTTTGAACTCAAACAGACGAGAGGTTGACGTGCATAACCAGGCTTCCTTCTGGAAAGGATATGTAACCTTTGTCAATCAGTTGTTGCACTTTGGCTTGGTAGGCTTTGCAATCTTTAGTCGAATGCCCCATTGATCCAGCATGATATCCACATTGCACATCGGGATCGTACCCGGGAGGGTATGGCTCTGGCAACGGCTTGAGAAACTTGGGAACCACCAGCGAGCTTTGAATCAGATGCGGCAAGAGTTGATTGTATGACATAGGGACTGTATGAAGAGGAACATTCCTTCTTTCTAGATTATTGTGAGGCCTATGCTAATTCTAGCGCTGATTCTGATATCCTCAGCCATGGGCTCGTTGATTTACATGAGGAGCAATCCACAGTTTCTTGGACGAAGCTATAGGCATTACTGGTTGCCCATAAGGATAGCATGGCATTGGAAATGATGACTGCTGAGAAGATGAGGGACCAAAAGGTTTTGCTTGTACACCATGAGAATACTCAACATTTGCTATGACTGCATTGGGTTCATCCTCTTCCTCTTGGGAATTAATGAGGGATTCAGTCTCACCGGCTTGGCTACTTGAGAGATCCTGGATTAGTCCACTCTTGAGGTAGCTTTCGATGCGTTCCCCTACCATTACAAGGTCAGAGAAGCTTGATGGCGTGCTGCCAACCATTCTTTCAAGATAAGAGCCATGCAGACTATTTATGAACATGTCAATCAATTCTCTGTCCAAGAGTGGTGGTTACACTCTGGCTGCTAATTCTCTCCATCGCTGTGCATATTCCTTGAAGGATTCATCGCCATTCTGAGATAGGCTTTGCAACTGCATGCGACTAGGAGCCACGTGTAGATTATACTGATATCGCTTTAGAAAAGCGCTGGATAAGTCCTTCCATGATTGGATATTGCTTCTTTCTAAATTCATGTACCAACTTAAAGATGCCCCACTCAAACTATCTTGAAAACAGTGAATCATCAGCTTATCATCATGGGTATATGTGGTCAATTTTGGGCAGAACATCACCAAATGACGCTTCGGGCAACTACGGCCTGCATACTTCTCGAAGTTGGGTACTATGAATTTCTGAGGAATTACCAAATCTGGCACTAGGCACATATCAGCAGCATCGAGCCCAGGCGTATCATGCACTTTCATAGCTTGGAGTTTCTCCTCAATGTCACAAAGTATTTCCTTCATAGGATCAGTCAATGGCTTCCTATGGGGTCGAGTAGGAACATTTACTTGTGGAGGACCATCATCAGGCAGAAGCTCATACAGTGGATTACTTGTCACAGTAAATCCTGGTGGGGGATCAACATTCTGACGGCTGCTCTTTGACATGGCTACCTCAGCTTCCAACTTGCTTTTTCTAACTGGCCTTTCAAGTCGTCTATGTTCCACTTGCTTCAAATGCTTCACATCTACCACAGGTTCAATGCGAGTGTCGAGAAATCAACTGCGGGTTATGGACAAAGGACTGAATGAGCTTCTCAGTTTTTAGTTGGAGAATGATATGCAAAATGATGCAAAGATGCTTATGCAAATGAAATGTTATGAATACAATAAGACATGGGATCAAAGATCACTGAATCCGAGGTTCACACTACAGGTGTCAAGGTCACGGATTCTGCAGGACAACACAACAAGATATCTCTCACCATAGGTAGGCAATCTATTGGGTTATACAGGGCATTCCAAGGGTTTTCAAACAAGGTCCCATGCACTAACCCTCAAAAGTTTTCCATCCTAACAACGATTCGTAAGACGGTAATCCCTTCAAAGGATGACACAGAGTTATGCCTTAGGAACCTTTGGAATAGGGTTCTTAAGGTCCTCAGAATCACGGACTCCCAGGTCGAAAACAAAGACGCCATTACGACTAATCTTAAGACATAATCATTCCCAAAGGGGCCTCATCTGAGCGGTGGAAGTCAAACCAACTCGACGAGTCCTAAGTCTCACAAATCAGTAAGCAACCACCTCCTAGCTTAGTGTATACTCGAAAAGCTCGGGTAGAAAGCCTTTCTCCTCACAAATAATCCCCAATAAACCCAAAAAATAAGAGGAACACAAATAACAAAGCAATAAAAACAAACAAATCACACAAACGACAAACAAACTAGGTTTGGTTTGCTAGGCTGAACCAGTCCCTAGCAGAGTCGCCAGCTGTCGCTACTCGAAAAATATTTGACCGGAGGCGAAAAGGAAGAAAACAGAAGAGTCGCCATCGAACTTTATTTATCCCATGAGGGGAAGGGAAAACATCGAGAAAACCCAAAGAAGGAAGGATAAGATGGTCTCGCAACCAAGAGATGGGTTCGGAAGCCGGTTATGCAATGGGAAGGTATTAGCACCCCTCACATCCATCGTACTCGATGGGAACCATTCGCTTGTCTATGTGTAAGGATGTTTGCTAAGGAAATTGCTTTCTAAGAGTGTTCTAAAGAGGGAGAGAGAAAGGTGAGAATCAAAGAATGTGAAAGAAAATAAAAAGAAAAGGCGGGGAGAAGAAAAGGGGACTCGATAGGACTTCGCGGTCCTATGCCTACGTATTCCCTCGTGCAATGGGAAAGTCAGAGTGCACGTAGTTCGGAGGACTACAGGTGAAGAAAATGGAAGGGGGACTCGCCAAGATCGTTGCGATCTTGTGCCTACGTATCTTACATTTAGACAAGAATGAAGAATCAGAGAAATCGTAGTTCGACCGACTACGGTTGGTTGGTGTTTTTTATGGATGATTCTAACGTGCGGGTTCTAGCAGTTAGGTGTTTTGCAGCTCGCTCTTGGAGTCTTATGCGTTACTTGTTTGCGGTAGAACGGACGTAGCATGCCCTTTTTGAAAAGGTTGATTTTCGCCATCAAGGCAAGATGTCACATTTGATTTGTGAAAGTTGGTTTTAAGGGTGAAATAAGTCCTCGGATAGGAACCCCTTCGGGTAGTACCCAATTTTTATCTCAAAAGATTTATTGTGAAAGAGGTGTGGCAAATACAGTTATGTCTTCATATTGAAAGACGAGTATCGAGACCACACACTCTAAAGTGAGCATCCTAATACTCGAAGAGGAAGATGTCTTCACCCAATCCTCTCTCTTTAGTTCAATACAAAGAGAACTTTATTCTCTTATTAAGGAAGTGTTTTAATTTAGATGGTAAGTGCTTCATGACAGTGAACCCTAAAGGTAATGTCAAGCACTCGGGATAGGAGAAGGCCTTCGCCTAACCACTCCACGACCATCTAAGTTTATTAAGAAAATGTTTTGAAAATGCACTTGGTACGAGACCAAGGTTTTATGACTTAGGAAGAGAAGGAGAAAAATGAAATAGAAACCAAAATGAAATCAATATGGTCTCGTCTTAATCAAGATTTTAAATCGATAATCTTTGATTTTTTTGACTTTCATTGACCAATAAAAAAGAAAAATGGCCTCATATTGATCAAGATTTTGAATCGATTTCGAGAAAATCAGCTAAATCATGAGTATTGTTATATCATTGGCCCAAAGATAAAATCGAAAAGAAAACCGAAGATGCAAATCAAGGTAGAAATGAAAAGTGAAGATAAATCAAGAAATAAGATCTAAATAGAAATGATAACTAAGATATAGTGAAGAAAGGTTTGAGAAAATAAAAATAAAAATAATTTCACAAAATATCTAATAAATAATATAATAAACAAAATATCTAATAAAATATAATTTACAAAATATCTAAAAAAAATTACAAAAAAAAAAATTTAGCAAAATAACTAATAGAAATCCTAATCATAAAATCTTAAAACATTCTTAAAATAAAACTTTAAAGTTACTAGATTAAAGACTCTTTTTTTTTTAAAAAAATTACTAACTAAAACTAAAAGAGAATTAATTTAAAATCTAAAAATATTAAATTAGATTAACATTAACTAATTACTAAACTAATTAAAAAAAACTATCTAAAGCAGGATATTGGGCTAACAACAAGAGAAGTGAAGCCCATGCCTTAACAAGACAACCTGGGTCGGTTTTACACCCGAACCCGGTTCAGCTACAAGGGTATCTGGAACCCTATCAGCCGTTACACATACGCTAAATGGAAACACATTCAGGGTGAAAAAAAGGAATATGATCCAACACCATTCACTCCTGATGCGTATCCACTCTCATTCATGTTGCTATCGATCCGGAAAGAAAAATATGAGAAACAGAACTCTACTCTCTCGGATTCGTTCCCTCTTTCATCTCGACGAGATTCTCTCCTTCAGCTTGCCCCTCTGTTCCGCGAAGGTGGAGGGTGGTTAAGCTTGTTGTTTGTTTGGAGTGTGGATGGTTGAAGTTTGTGAGAAAAGTGTGGAGCTGAGGTCTGTGTGTAAGGTTTCGATGGTGTTAGTATGAGCGGTGTACACGGCAGTTTTGATGGAGGAGTTTAGAAGGTGTTGCGGTTATGTTACAAGTTATTGTAAGATGTGGGGGTTCACGGGATTGGAAAAGCTTGTGAGGGTGGAGAATCAAAGGCGTTTGTGTGAGTGTATTGGTGATCGATGTGTGGGTGTTTGAGAATGAGCAATGGGGACTATGGTGAGTAGATGAGGTTGGTGGATTTGAGTGAGTTGAAGAGTTTGGTTTTTGATGAGAGAAGAAGCGAGGGCCTTCTGATGATATCTCAAGGAAAAGAGGTATGAAGTAGATTTTTTTTTACTTCTTCCCTCCATACCTCATTACCCTTTTTTTTACCCTCTGTTCTCTCTTATGCTACCCTCTTTAATTGATTCCCAACCTTGTTTTTTTGAATTTTTGTCTTGTTAAGCTTGTACTGTCCCTTTCACACAACAGGATTGTTGTCTGTTGTTGAGGGTTGAATGGAGGCTGAGTTATGCTTTCAAAGTTGCAGAATTTTGTTAGGCATTTTCTGTGTGTTGTTGCAGTGGCGTGCCTGAAAAGTGTCGTACGGGTCTGATGTGGTATAGCTGGGAGGTTTATTGGTGCAGAAGTGGCAGCTTGAGGGAAGTGGTGGCCTTGGGATTGTATTGAATGCGTGGCCGGTGTAGTGAAACTTGTTTCATTATTTATTCTTTTTGTGTAATTTGTAATATAAATCTTGAACTTGGAGATGAATAGGCTTCAAAAATGGTACTAAGAAAGTAAAAAGCCTTTTTAATTTGGATTTTTTTGTATAAAATGATAATGGGCTCTAAAAACTTGAATCATGGGCTCCTTATTTTGTAGTAACATGGATATATACATTTTTTTACTGAAACAGTTTTGTATCTTCATGAATAATGACACGGCCCGATTGATATTTACACTTCCTTGAAGTTTTGATTTTATTGTAATGAACTTAATCATATGCATCTTCCACTTTGGTCTTGAATTTGTAATGAAACGAGCTTGGACCTTTCTGACTTGTATTAATTTTGCACACTCCAAACTTTGAATTCTTTGATTAAACTCATGACTACTAAATCGCGGTATTCCAATTAAATTCCAAATTCTCAACTTCTTGCTTGAGATAGATGCAATTTGAATTAACCTTGAGAAATAGATCTGACCATGAATTCACCTCTGAATCAATCCTTTGAATTTTGCCACTCGCATCACCATGAATCAAATTCTTAGTCATCGATTAATGACTTGTCACATTGATCTCAATACATTGCACAAAACCTTGATTTCAAATGAACCAGTCATTGATGAAGCACTTGTCCTATCACAACCTGATAATATGATCCATATACAGATGATTTGAAATGGCACAAAATCCCTGACTTTGATCATGAAACCAAACTTGCCTGACCAAGATTAGGTTACAACCAAATAAACTTAAACCTCACTGCACACACCATTGACCTGACAACCTCAGGTAAATCTGAATGGAACGACACACGCCCATCTTGAACACCAAGAAGTAAGCAACCCTAAACTCTATGCTTCGGGTGCATACCGATGAAGAAAACAACCTTAGATGTTGACGGCAAACAAAACCCTAGTTATTCGGTCTCCACTAGAACCATGATGAAACCTTAATCACTTTATGCTTCTTGAGAAATATTAAACTTGATACTTGATGAATTTTGGCACAGGAAAGCCTTGAAGCTGGATGTACTTTGACAAAAAGATACTCACGATGCTGTAAGATCAAACCCTTGCTTCAAACTTGCATGAAAGAACCTCAAAGCAAATAGCAACCCTGATTCAAAGGGCCACTGATCCCATGTCAATTCAATGTATGATCCTGAGTTATGACCTAATGGAGATGCAGAGATTATATGATATGCAAGGCTAAGGTTAGGGTGAAAATGAGGGTGTGACACCCATCCCCAAAGGTTGTACTATTTGGTCAATTTTTGTACCTGTAGAACATGTTCTAAAAGGTTCTCAAAGTTATTGACCCCTCTTAGGAATGTTAACAGCAAGCTGATTCACTTGAGCGAGCTGTAATATCCTAAGATAAATCTCTTTTGAGTGTAGTATCGCGTGTCAACTATTCCTGATAGTCACCGCACTACCTAATGGTTTAAATGGTTAAATGTCTACTAAATACTCAGTTTCATGGATACCGCACTGGGATAACGTTGCTTTCACGACAAACAGTTGTTCAATATTTAGTATCCACACGGGTATCTCCACTGATTCGGTGGACTGCCAAGTTAGCTTAGTCGAGATTCACTCCCTATAAGCGTTTCCCGGATATGCCACCACTTATCTTAATGTTCAATCAAACTTTCCACACGCGTATCAATCGCATTCCCATTTAATAGTAATTTAAACACGGGTATCAAGTAATATGACAGTACATATAAGAATAAGAAAGCAATAACAGAAAATAAATGCCAAGAAAAGCCTACACCTCTTAGGAACTCTAATCCTAAAATTTTCCCAGCATAGTCGCCATTTTTCTGTAGCGTGCGATTTTTGTCGGTGACGTGACCACCTTATCGCAATTGAGTTGGAATTAGGTGCTACTTTCTGATTTCTTATTTATCATATGAAACTGGAAAGGAAAGGGGAGGTATCTAAAACTAACCTTGCACGCAAATGTATTTTTTTGAACAAATGCTAAAAGATTAGGGGTTTGGGGTCAGATTATACAAAGGGAAGTTGTCAATCACTCAGTGTATACAAAGGGAAGTTGTCAATCACTCAGTGGATTCCATACATTCTGTACAAAGCCCAAGATTGAGGCTGACTCTACTGAGGAGAAATCATTATACAAAGCCTAAGAGGAGGCTGGTAGGGGGAAATTCTTATATGAAGCCTAAGAGGAGGATAACTTCTGCTGAGGATTATTAAAATCCAGAGACAAGTCCAAATTGTATTGAGGAATCCAAAGGTTTTACTCTTTCTGAGGGTAAAGGGAGAGTTTCAATATCAGACACCATGAGGCTCTGATTCTGTTAGGGTTTTATTGATGGTAAATTGACCCTAGCTGGGGATTGTTGTATTGATCATGGTTTTTTCCTGTGCTTTTAGGAAACTTGAGGGTCTCTGTGAGATCTAAGAGGATATGAGGCTTTCCAAGTCTACTGGTATTAAGAGATTGAGTCTTAGCTGAAGAATGATCTTTGTATGATGCCCAAGAGGAGGCTGTTGTTTTAAGGGATAAGAATTAACCCTAGAATGTTCTGATGTTGTTGAATTTTGACTCTCCTGGGATTGAACTAGTAAAGATGAAATTTCTGTCCTATGCCTGTAGGAGGGCTGTGGGTCCTTGTACTAAGCCCAAGAGGAGGCTGAGAACTTATAAAAAGCCTGAGGGTCCTTGTACTAAGCCCAAGAGGAGGTTAGGGATGCTTTTAGGTAGCCTGTGGGTCCAAGCCTGAGAAAAGTTCAAGAAAGGTTTCACCGGGAATAAGTCATTTCTTTGAAGAACAGTTCTAAGGTTTAAAGAAATTCAAAAGAGGTTTCACCGGGAATTAATCCTCTCTAGGGAAATGAATTTCTTGTATATACTTCTAAGTTTGGACAGTCTTGAGAAAAGTTTCACCGGGAATAATGTCTTTCTCTGTTCCATATTGTATATGCCTAAGAGGAGGCAATACTGTATCTGGAATTTTCTAAGGGGAACTAGTTTTAACTATATTGAAAGAGTAACCTCTGGCTTGATCTAAACTTAGACATAACTGCCCGGGAAAACTCTAAGCAAGTATGTACAAGCATATATATATATATATATATATATATATATATATATATATATATATTTATATACAGATGAAATATATAAACAAGTAGCATAGAAGAGATAGTGGAACTTACAGTTGTACAAGCCAAAGCAGATTAACTACAACTGTATGGTTAGATTTTCAAGAAATTGAAGAAAGTTTTGATAAAAACTTTGAATTTGAATTTTAAAGAAAGTTGTTTGAAAGAAGTTTTGTTTGGGGCTTATACTCAAGGAGAGGCCTAGATGACTTATTTGATAACATTGATCGCACTGCGATACCAATAGACGTTGTGGGACTTATACTATTACAGAAGGCCCAAATTAAGTTTTTGTACAAAGAGGGTTGGGTCTTACACTCTAATAGAGGCCCAAAAGTGTTGGTGAAAAGAGAAAAATAGGACTTATAACTCAAGGAGAGGCCTATATGATTTATTTAAAAAGGCGGCGATCGCGCCGTGAATTTGAAAACCACAGAGGGACTTATACAATGACTGAGGCCAAAAAAAGTTTGTGTACAAAGGGATGGGACTTAAACTCTATCAAGAGGCCCAAAAAGTTATTTTTATACAAGAGTTGGGGCTTATAGCTCAATGAGATGCCCAGATGAAAATTGTTTTGAAAATCGCAATCGCACCGTTTATTTTAAAAACCGTATCAGGACTTATACAATGATTGAGGCCCAAATTATTTATGTACAACAAGGGATGGGTCTTACACTCTATTAGAGGCCCAAAAAGTGTTTCAAATGAAGTTTGAAAATTTTAAAGTCAAGAGAAAAACCCTAATTTTAAATAAAGTATAATTTTTCAAAGAAAATTAAATAATAAATGATATCAAATATCAAATATATTCAAAAACAAATTGTAAAATTTGAAAAATGTTTTGAAAAACATGTTTAATCACATAAAAGCTTGAAATTCATTTGAAGTGGAAAAATCAAGGTGAGAATTTAATTTAAAAATGTTTAAAAACAAATAAATGAAATTAATTACAAAAATTCTAACTATATTAAATAAATAATATAAATTTGATTTTTTTTGTAAAAAAAATAATTTAACATTTTTGTGACTTTTTAAAAAAAGAACCAATAAAAAATGATAATAAAAAAATGAGAGAGAAATTCATTTTTGAAATCAATTAAATAAAATATCAAAAATTCAAAAATTCAAATAATTTGAATTATGGCGCCAACGGCCACCTTCTTCTTCCTCGTGACCCCGCCATGGACGATTTGCAAAAACCTCTCAATCTCTTTGATTACTCAATGAAAATGACTTTTGTAAACATGAAACTTGCTCGTTTTTGATCAAGGATTACAGCCAAATAAATTAATTGCATTTATATTAAGTGTGGAGTGAGAAATCAAGTGATGAACTCAAGAACCCTAATTTCTGCAAGAACATCATGAAATCCTATACACGATTCATTTATAGCAACTGATTGAGGGTTATCACTCTATATACATGCAGAAACAAGATGGCAACTCAAAAACACATTTATGATGCATGTAGTATGGAGTTTGAAGGCTTCAGGCTTACCTCTTGCAGATGGTGATCAAGTTTGATGATGGAGATGTTACAGATGTGTTGTAAGGACATGGACAACTTCACAATACCCTATGGAGCGTGTTGAGATGCCTAGCCTTGATTGGAGATGCTTGGATCACCTTGTGGTACCTCAACTGCAACCTTGCCAAAATGCTTGAGCAAATGAATGGTGACTTTGTGATTCTAGTGTTCCAGGTGTGTTTTGAGGTTATGGATCACTCATATACGATGTATGTGAGATGTTGGCATGATTGGTTTTGATGGATTTGCTCTCAATTTGAAAATTCGATAGCGACTTCAAGAAGAAGCAAAATCTGGTTTTTGGAATGTGATTTTGAGGAAAACATGAATTCAGATGTTTTGGGGTGGTTTGATCAGTCACACATGACCTCTATTTATAGTAGAGGAAGTTTGGTTTGGAAGCAATAGTGTTTGGAGGCTGATCATGGCAGTAGCTTGTAGCCATTGACTTGGATAATTCAACAGTGCCAAGTCAACTCTTCTTATCTTGACTCCATTAATCTTTGCAGGTTTGAATGCTCAGAGTTTGGACTGAAATCTTGATTGATTTGGAGTGTTGTGATCTGGTTCATGACACCTCAATGCATTGCATTGATGTTACCTTGCCAAAGTTGAATTTCAAACTTCATGTCATGATGGTTTTCACATGCCAAATTGAATTCCTTGCCTCTTTGATCATGAACCAAGTGAGTCATCAGATATTTTGTGTTTTTGGAAGATGACAAAGTTAGCAAAGTGACAAGATTTGAAGGGAAAAATCGTGTGGCACAAGTTTGGTCTTCATGCTGTCTTGAAAAATCAGGTTTTCATGCCATGTTTCAAGGCTTGTAACTCCCTACTCAAGTTGAATTAGGATGAGTTCTTGTACATTTTGGAAATCCCTTATGACATACTTTAACTTTTATGTCCAACATTGGTCTTGGTTTAGCTTGGATCATAATGAAAAATGGTACCAAAGTTGGTGAAAAACCTAGACAGATTCTGTCTAAAATTTTCTAAGTATTGGAAAAAGTGGTTTTTTCCATGTTTTTAGGATTTTGATCAATCCATAACTCAAAATCCACGAGGATTTAGAATTTGATGTAGTTGACTATTTTGAAGTATGTCATGTGAACTTTCATTTGACCTTTGGATGGGAGAAAAAGGCCTTGTGGTTTGGGAGTTATGACCCTGCAAAGTTGGTACCAAATCATTTTTGTTCCATAACTTAGAAAAATTTAAGTTTCTCAAGGTAGCCCCTTTTGCAAGTTACCTCACTTTTCTTGATTTTTCTTGATGGATGATGGTCTAAACCATGAATTAACATTGTTTTTGACTTAGGGGTGCCATATTTGTGAAGAAATTCAAAAAGTCAAATTTTATTCTGGGCACAGTTGACTTTTTGTCAAATGAATTCTAAACTGTGTGATCTTCTATGCAATCAAGTTATTGACCTAATTCAAACCTAATGGATGGATTCCATAGGTGTTTTAGAGTGTCTTGAATCATGTCCCAAGGTTTGGGAACATGTCATGGTCAAAAGTCAAAGATACAGTTGACTTTTTCTCCAAAACCCTAATTGTGGTCCAGATGAATTTGAAACTTGTGAATCAAGCTTCTTAGATCAATCCATTGTTGTAAATGTATCAATGTGGTGTATTTGAGGCCCTCAAATCATGTCTTGAGGTCTTGGTGTCATACCCCAAATTTTGACCACCAAGATTTCACATCATTGTGAGAATCATTGTCACATGATGGATGTGTCATCATGCCTTATCAACCTCCTCAAGGATTGTTGAGCATTCACTTTAATCAAGAATTAGGGTTTCCATCCCTATCTGAACATATGGACAAAAGATCAATCAAGAAATGACATGATCTTCAACTTGTCTAATCCCTCAAGCATCCATGAAGGATCAAGAGAACTCCCACATCAAGAATCAAGCACAAAGTTGCTACATTTCAAGTGGAATGAGCCTCGAAACACACAGTGTCACCAAACTAAGATTTTTATCGACTGACACCCCTAGAATGAAATTTTCATAAGGGATTGAGCCAAGGCTTCCAAAAATGACTCAATATTCTCAAAATAACCATAGGAATCCATTTGCAAAGTTAAATTACCCTCAGAGAATGCATTCCTCAAAAGTCGAGAATTAGGGTTTTTACGTGCCTAACCGCTCCGGAGCCAAAAGCCAAAACATGACTTTTTTGGAAAAAATGATTCTTATGACTCATATTTTCATAAATATGATCTATAATGTCATTTAAACAAGAATTGATCAAGAAATCATGATAACTTGTAAAAGGGGTAATCTTGAAAAAATTGAAATTTTCTCTAAGTTACTAAATTTGGATGATTTTGGTGCCAACTTCCAAGGACCATAACTTTTGATCCAAGCAGCCATTTTGAGTGATCCAAAGCCAGATTTGTAAGTCTTCCTACACTCTACAAAAGCTTCAACTACATGAAACTCTAAATCTTCATGGATTTTTAGTTATGGATGGATCAAAGTGGTGAAAAATTCAAAAGTTCAACACTTAGTACAAAATTGTCTAAGTGTCAGCCTTGAACATCTATGTTCATGAGGATTTTTCATTTGGATTCAGATAGTTTCAAAACAAATTATGACCACACATGAATTGTATCATATAAGGGCTCTTTAAAAAGTACATGAGCATTCCATAACTCCATTTGAGCAAAGAGATATGATCCTCCCAAAATGGCACTTTCAAACTGTCTTGTACAAAACAGATTTATGCAATATTGCTCGAATTGGTTGATTTAGGAAATTACAAGCCTTGTCATCCATTTGGACACCTCACAGGATAACATCAAAGGGAGAAGATCTAATCCACAAGCCTCCCAAGTCCAAGGATCTACTTGTAGCTATGTGTGACCTAAAAAGGCTAAAAGGCTCAAAGACTCCAATTTTGTTTCAATGCATTCAATGGATGCACAAGGTGGCAAGCATCAAGACATTGCCGACTAAATTGAGTCAATATTCATCTCTAAACCAAAGGACTCATAACCTGCTCCATTGACCCAAGTTAATGGTTAGAGAAGACCAAATATTCTATTTGATCAACATTAGCCAAGGGACTGTCCAAGCCTCCATTCACTATTGATCCCAAAACAAAATTGTTGCAATATAAATAGACATCAATTGTGATTAGTTTGAGTACACCAAAGCACCCAAACTGATGCTTTACTCAAAATCTCTCTTTCACTCCAAAAATGCCTTCATTTGCAAGTCACTATCGAATTTTTCATTAGAGAGCTATTCCATCACCACCAATTGTTCTAACACATTCCATATATCATGTATGAGCTGATCAAACACTCCTCACACTTCTGAAACATCAGGATCATCATCTCCATTTCTCACTTGGACCAGTTGCAGTCAGAGTTGAGCCAGCCTATCCAAAGTGTTCCAAAACATCCTGAAGGTTGCAACACAATCCTTGAGGCCTAAGGAAGCTATCCAGACCATTGTTTCACTTCTGTAACACCTCTACCATTGAAATCGATTCCTTCTTGCAGAGGTAATAAGCCTTAAACTTTCAAACTCATTAATGCATGCATCATAAACAAGTTTTCAAGTTACCAATGTGTTTTTGAATTTTTATATATCATTTTCCCTCAATCAATTGCTACTTATCTTGCGTGTATGATATTTCATATAGCTCTTGCATTTTTTAAAGTTCATCTGATTATACTATGTTATCTCTTGTTTCTTTGAATTTACACAAAATTGAATAATGCCATACTATTCCTTGTCCAAAATTGGTCAAGTTTCATTTTTACATCTTCCAAAATGGTTGAGAAACGAGGGAGATAGCTTGCTTCATGCAAGTCTAATGTTGGCCCAAGGAAGAAGATGGCCAGGGTGCCATTCTTCCGAAATCAAACTAGTTTTAGTATATATTATTTCCTTGCCACTATATTTTTGAATTGACATTGCGTCCTAGTGGTTAATTAGCTAGTTTTGTGTGTGTAGCGAGCAAAGGGTCTGGGGTTCGAACCCCCCTCGCTCCAGACCTTTTGGTTTTATTTTTTGAACCATTTTCAAAGGTTGCTTTCATATATTATTCACTTTTGTCACTCTCCATCAGCCCACGCACATGGCTCAGACGGTAGAATTTAAACTCTCCATCCCAAGGGCGTGAGTTCAAACCTTGGGAGGACCATCCCATATTTTTTACCACTTTTTCTTTTCATTTTTTTTCACAAATTCTTAATAACTTCCAAAATTAATATCTCTCTCAATTTTCAATATTTTTTATTGGTTCTTTTTTTAAGAATTCACAAAAATGTTAAAATATTTTATTCAACAAAAATCTCGCAAAAATATTATTTTATTTCATATATTTGATATTTTTGTAAAGAATTGTTTTTATTTATTTTTTTGGAATTTAAAAAATATATCTTTCTCTTGATTTCTTTTATTCAAATGATTTTCAAATCATTCTATGAATGAAACATGATTTTTCAAACATTAATCCAAGGTCATAATTTGTTTTTCACACATGTTTGATAATTTTGATCATTTTAATTGAATTTTTATTCAATTAAAATGCATTTTTAAATCAAGCTAGGGTTTTGATTACCTTTTCACCCTTATAAATATTTTAAACACTTTTGGGCCTCTAATAGAGTGTAAGACCCAACCCCTTTGTAAATGCAAACTTTTTTGGGCCTCAGTCATTGTATAAGTCCCGATACGATTTAAAAATCTCGGCGCGATCGCCATTTTCAAAAAGAAATAATCTGGACCGCCCCTTTGTGTTTTAAGTCCTATTTTTCTTCCTTTTCAAACACTTTTGGGCCTCTAATAGAGTGTAAGACCCGTTCCTTTTTCACACAAATAAAATTGGGCCTCAGTAATTGTTTAAGACCCAATACAATTTTCAAAACGGTTGTGCGATCACTATTTTCATCTGGACATCTCTCTGAGCTGTAAGCCCCATCTCTTGTACAAAAAATAAATTTTTCTTTTTTAAACTCTTGGGCCTCTAATAGAGTGTAAGACCCATCCTCTTTTGTAAATACAATAATTTGGGCCTCAGTCATTGTATAAGTCCCAATACAGTTTTCAAAATAACGGTGCGATCGTTGTTTTTTTTTATCTGGGCCTCTCCTTGGATATAAGACCCAAACCTCTTTTTAAAACAATTTTCCTTGTTAATTTAGTTTCAAATTCATAATTTGTTATCAAAACTTTCTTCAATTTCTTGAATAACTAACCATACAGTTGTGTTTATAACACTGGAAGCTTGCTCACCTGTAAGTTTTACCAGCTTCTTTTTACATACCAGCTTATATATATATATATATTTCATCTGTATATATATATATATATATATATATATATATATATATATATATATATATATATATATATATATATATATATATATATATACTTGCTTAGAGTTTTCCCCAGAAATTAGGTCTAGGATTAGATCAAACCAGTGGTCACTCTTTTATCACAGTCAAAACTAGTTTCCAATAGGAAATTCCAGATACAGTTTTGCCTCCTCTTGGGCTTATACAATATGGAACAGGGAAAGGAATTATTCTCGGTGAAACTTTTCTCAAGACTGTCACTATTAGAAATTTGTCAAGAAGTTCATTTCCCTAGAGAGGATTAACTATCGGTGAAACCTCTCTTGAATTTGTTCAAACCCTAGAACTGTTTACTAAAGAAAGGATTATTCCCGGTGAAACCTTTCTTGAACTTTCTTAAGTTTGGACCCACAGGCTTCCTAAAAGCATCCCAAGCCTCCTCTTGGGCTTTGTACAAGGACCCTCAGGCTTCTTAGAAGTTCTCAGCCTCCTCTTGAGCTTAGTACAAGGACCCTAAGACCTTCTACAGGTATAAGACAGAACCTAGTCATCTTTTGCTAGAGCATTCCTCTAAAGAGTCAAAACATCAGACCAGTTTAAGGTTGATTCTCAAAACATCAGCCTCCTCTTGGGCATCATACAAAGATCAACCTCTTCATACCAGTAGACTTGGACAGTCTCATCTCCTCTTGGATCTCAAAGAAACCCTCAAGTTTCCTAAAAGCACAGGAAAAACCTTAATAACTCACCAACAGAGTTGAAACCTCTACAGTTTTCAAAACTCAAATCTTTAAACCATCATTTTAAGTTCACCCAGCTAAGGTCAAGTTACTATCAATAAACCTTAAATCAGAACCTCAAGGCATCTAATATTTCAATTCTTCTGCAATCCCCAGGAAGAGTTGATTCCCTAATTTGGACCTGTTTCTGGATCTCAATAATCCTCAGCAGAAGTTAGCCTTCTCTTAGGCTTCATATAAGAAATTCCCCAGCCAGCCTCCTCTTAGGCTTTGTATAATGACCATCCCTCAGCAATTTTAGCCTCAATCTTGGGCTTTGTACAAGACACATATAAATATTCTCCAGCTGAGTCATTTCTTTTAGCCTCAATCTTGGGCTTTGTACAAGACAGATAAAACCTCTCCCCAGTGGAGTCATAACTTTTTTTGCCTCAATCTTGGGCTTTGTACAAGACATATAAAATATTCCCTAAAACAAAATGAACCTTTTTAGCCTCAATCTTGGGCTTTGTACAAGACAGATAAAACACTCTCTTGTTGAGTCAGTATTATTCAGCCTCCTCTTAGGCTTTGTATAATGAAATCCCTAAACAGAGTCAACCTTTCAGCTTCAACCTTGGGCTTTGATCAATGCACACAAAAATCAACATCCCTTCAGAGAAAACATCAAAATATCTCTCTGTAGGAAGACAATTTCTCTGTATATCACATCTCAAAATAGATAATCAAACAAACCCTAATTCTAGATAATTACTGCAAGTGGTACACTTGTTGATTCAAAAATCCAAGCTGTAATCCATCTCTTATCCTTGTAAACTTTCTTTTTCATCTAATTGTTGTAAGTGGCAAGTCTCTGGATTATTTACATCCAAGCCAATGTCCCTCTCTTAACATGGAAGATTCCTAAAGAAAAATGGCATTGCTCTACACTGAGTTAAAGTTTCCTCCTTCAGGACAATCCCCTCATAAAGGAAATTATGGCATTACTGGATCCTGCATCCCAGTTAAAGTAATTCTCCTTTATAAATAGTTACCCCAACAACTGTGATAAACAGATGAGATATCTCCCTTTAGAGATGACAAATTATCTCTCAGTCAAACTTATAGCTTTAATCTTGGGCTTTGAACAAGACACAATCAAACAACTTTAGCTTCAATCTTGGGCTTTAAACAAGACACCAGACATCTATTCCTCCCATAGAATAGGAGGAATTACGATTGCTCTGATTTCCCTGTTTTCTTTAACAGGAATACATAGGCATAAGATTGTAAAATCTTAGCGAGCATACTAATAAAAAACGTCAGGTCCAGTACCTTACCAAAAACATCGAAAAACCTGAAAATCAACAAAAATACTCTCTTAACATTCCCAAAGGAGAAACTTTTCCAATTTCATGACAGATAAACACCAGTAAGTAGATGACATAAGAAAATGCTAAACAACCTATGGATAACCATATATACGATGGGTAATTGACAACTTTCCACTGTATAACCTGACCCCGGACCCCCCAATCTCTTAGCATTTGTTCAATAAAACATTTGCGTGCAAGGTTAGTTTTAAATAGCTTCCCTTTCCTTTCCAGCTTCATAGGATAAATAAGAAATCAGAAAGTAGCACCCAATTCCAACCAATGCGGTAAGGTGGTCGCGTCACCGAAAAAAATCACACGCTACATTTGGTTCATGTCTTGCCTCAAAAGTCAACTTAGGCGTGAATTAGGTCAAGAAAACCTAATTCCTGAATTTTGATGAATGCTTCCTCTGAGACTATTTTGACTTTGTGATTGGGTCCATGAGGTCCCTTTGAGCTTCTTAGATCATGTTTTGAAGTATTGGCTCATGCCCAGGTGAAAATTTTCATCTGGAGGCCGTAGTCGACCTAAACCCTAATTTGGTGACACTGGCGATCATGAGGCTTGATCCACTTGGAATGTTGCAACTTTGTGCTTGATTCTTGACATGGAAGACCTTTTGATCCTTCATGGATGTTTGAGAGGCTTGACAAGTTGAAGATCATGTCAATTCTTGATTGATCTTTTGTCTGAGTGCTCTGAGAGGGCTCAAAACCCTAATTCTTGGTTGAGGTGGGTGCTCAACAATCCTTGAGAAAATTGATGAGGAAATGAAGGTACATCCATATTGTGGTAATGTTTTGCACAATGATGGGAAATCTTGGTGGTCAAAATTTGGGGTATAACAACACCCATATAGTATCACATCATCAAGCACATCTTCTTAAAAATTATTTTATATAATCATTCATCTCCAATTGAAATCCATCCACATCACAACCACACATAATAATGACAATCACCAACAAAACAAAGATTCATCCACATCACATAATCATATCAAAGCTTCATCCACAAACAAAATAAAAATCATAATATATCAAACTATTATTCATAATTCGAGCAAGGATTAAAATTTATGAAATAACACTAAACTTTAATTCTCTTTAGAACAATTACGTATTATATAATTTATTCCATAATATCTAACTATTAGTTTAGTTATAACCAGTTTGGGGAAATGACCTTACCTTAGATGTTTTTCTTCCCAACCGCATTTAAAGATCACCCTGAGAAAGATCGTATCTCTATCTTGCTTTCACATATTGATTTGAGTCCACATGCATAACTTTTTCTTTCTTGATTCCTCACCCTCCAGTCGTTTCGTTTTCAATAATTTATGATTAAATTAAACATACCATATTAAAATGCACTCAAAGATGTCAATTTCAAAATTAGGTAGAAGAAACTTACCCTAAAACTGAAATTAAGTTTGTGGGAAATATGCGAAGTATTCACACGATCGTTTCGACGTTCGTTTCGCTCAAACTGGAGTTGCACTGATAAAGATACTAACAAAACAGCAGTATTAATCGAACGAGAAAAATGAAACATTTAACTGCATAAAAGAATGAATGAAAAATAAAATGAATAAAAAAATTAACTAATTAATTGATAGAAATAACCTACTGAAAATTTGAGTGAATCAGAAGAAATTTTTTTCGACAAATAATTGATTCCGAAATAGAAATCTAAGAACCATTATGCAGCCGACAGTTACTTCACAATTGCCTATTGCCCTCTCCCTTACGGTACTGTTGCGGAGGATTCAGGTTCTCCTTTTTTTTGTTAGTTAGTTTTTTGGATTTTGTTTTTTTTATTTACTAATTTACACTTTTTCTTTAACAATTAGTCTAATTAATTTTAACACATAATCATTTATTTATTTTACTAACTTACAATTAAATTATCATTTATAAGAAAATCATATTAAAATAATATTATATTTAAAAATTATTAGAATAATAATAATAATAATAAATATAATACTCAATTAATATTAATTACTATATATAATAAATTCATTTATGAAAATTAATGCAACATAGTGAAACACAATTAAATAAAATTAATTACAATATTATTAATTTATCAAGATAATTGTTCATATAATAAATAATTAAACCGACTCATGCCCGTTTGCCACCCTTAAAACCCACACATAAAAAACAAATGTTCCACCGACTCAATCTAAACCCAACACAAGATACACCACACGCCAGCCAATGTGATTGGCTAATATTCTACGCCTAAAAATACTCTTTAGACGTGATCATATCCTACAACATCAACTAGGAGAAGTGTTTGAATCCGTACCTAAGCATTCTCTCGATTCAGTTCAACCAAACTGTGGTATTTTGGATCAAACTCTAGTGTTGACAAGGATAACTTGATATTTCGACAGGAGTTGTGTATGCTGTAGTCGAAGTCTGTTCAAGTATGTTGTCGAAATATTTTAACTTGTATTTTAAGTTAGTATGTCGAATTGGTCTTGCTTGTAAGTCCAATTGTTTAAGTTAGGTTGTTCCCTAAGTTAGCTTGTGTAAAAGCCCATTAGGTTAGTATGTTAGTTTTCTTATAAATAGCATGCTAGTCTCTCATCTTTGGGGTGTGATGCAAATTCTAATTAGGGTGAGAGAGATTAATTGTTTCTATTCACTTGTAATCTTTGAACCCTTAATGAGAAAGTCAATAGAAAAACATATTTAACTAATTCTCTATTCTCCTTCTTCTTCCTTATTCTCTCCCTTTTGTAAAACCTAATAGGGTTTCTTGTGTTTGTTCAAAAAATCCAATCTTTTTCTCATAACTTTGTTCTGTTATTGACGACATCAATTCACAACAAACTGGTTCGGTGAGGGTGGAAAAAAAGATGCCGTCAACAAAGTATGAGATTGAGAAATTCACAGGTGTGAATGATTTTAGTTTGTGGCGCTTGAAGATGCAAACCCTTCTTGTTCAATAAGATTTGTTAGAAGTGTTGAAAGGATCAGATGATGAAAGCTAGTTTGTTCCCTTGTTTATGTAGAGTTTGTTCCAAGGTGGAGATTTGTGGTATTTTGGATCGAACTCTAGTGTCGACAATGGTAGCTTGATATTTCGACAGAAGTTGTGTATGTTGCAGTCGAAGTTTGTTCAAGCATGTTGTCGAAATATATTAACTTGTCATTTAAGTTAGTATGTCGAATTGGTTTTGCTTGTAAACACAATTGTTTAAGTTAACTTGTTCCCTAAGTTAGCTTATGTAATGGGTCTGTGTGTAAAAACTCATCAGGTTAATATGTTAGTTTTCTTATAAATAGCATGTTACTCTCTCATCTTTGGGGTGTGGTGCAAATCCTAATTAGGGTGAAAGAGATTAATTGTTAGTACTCACTTGTAATCTTTGATCCCTTATTAAGAAAGTGAATAGAAAAACATATTTAACCAATCTTATATTCTTCTTCTTCCTTCTTCCTTATCTTTTGTAAATTCTAATAAAGTTTTTTGTGTTTGTTCAAAAAATTCAAATCTTTATCTCATAACTTGTCCTGTTATTAAAATCATCGTTTCCCAGCACAAACCAACCAAAGAGAACACCAAACTACCTAGCAACTCTTCCTTTCGAACCAACAACCTACGCCACCTTTTAAAACCTCACACTTCACCCATCAACTCAACCAAATAGAACTTTTGTTCTAAAATAAAAAATAATCTCCAAATAGACAAACATAGAGAGACGGTTCCTTCCACACACCATCCCAAAAACGAGTTGTCAAACCATAAAATAATTTGAGGCAATACTAATCTATATGAATTCAAAACGTATACATTTTATTCACCTAGATCGTATACAAATAAAACTAAACATTTGAAAACTTTTTTCTTTCTTATGATATGTATGATTGAACCCTTAAATAACATAATTGTGGGGACTAAAAGCCATAAGCGTGTCCTAGGATGCTTGTTTCTAATCTTAATAAAGTCGATTCCAAAGAAAGAAAGTGTGAGAGAATTGAGGTTTAGCCTCAAAAAGCAAATGAAAGCTAGCCCATATATGAATGTTTTTAAGAGATATAATTCATAAAGATGCTTTTGTAGATAAGGGAAAGCCAAATAAATCCAATATTTTCCTTTTAGATGGTTGGTATTTTTATTTTTAAAATTTCTTTCTCTCATTGTGGGCACCCAAAAAATTCCTTCTAATCATCATTTTATGCTTGGACACTATTGTTCATGAATTATCTCACTATGATACTCATACACACAATCCAACGGCGGCATACAAAGTGGAGTATCATATACTATCATATTGATTAGTATATTGATTAGAAAGGTAGTGCATTCTTTCAATTTGTAGTTGCTATATTCATTATGTCTTGTCTTAGAAATTGGATTTTCTGCTGTCAATTGATACTGCAATCATGTATTGGGAATTTAGAGTGTCGATGAAAAAAGGCAAAATACTTCTTTTGGTCCCTTAACTATACCCTCTGGTACACTTTGGTCCCGTAATCTTTTTTCGTGCCATTTTGGTCCTTTAAATTTTTAAAAGTTACAAAGGAGTCCCTTCCGTCAATTGGCCTCAAACGTCCGTCTATTTTGGCTACCTGGCAAGTGAGTTGGCTTAAATGTGTTCTCTTCTTCAAGCACTGTTATTCCTCTTCAAGTTTTTTCTAGTTTTTTCCCAATTTCCAATCTTTCCTCTCATAAAATTTTTCAATCTTCTTCCCTCACGTATCTTTGCTCTCTTCTTGCTCTCCCTTTTATTCAACATAAAAAACCAATTTTCCATGAATCTAAGAGATTCAACCCAACCCTAAATTTTCCAATCCACATATTTTGGCGATGTGAACCCGGAAGTGGAAGGTCGAGCGTGCGGTGGGTGAAGGGAAAGCAACGACGGTCGAGCAAAAGCAACATCAGAGAGGGGATTTCGTGGCGGTTTTGCGTTTGGTTGCCGGATGGTTATCTTGCAGTGATCTTAAGCTTGGAAAAGCAGAAACACCAACATTTCTCTGAAACTTAGCAAATGGATCCATTGTTGCATTCATAGAAGGTGAAACAAGATCAAAACTTTCATTGTTGATGTTGTTGTTAAAGCTGTTGTGACCAGAGACAGCATTTGATAACGTAGATGATGTGGAGAAACAGGACATGTGCTCCTTTAGATCAGTGTTGTTGGAGCTGTTGTTGTAAGAACACATTTGACCGCCGTTGAATCCGGTGGTGCTAGCAGCGGCGTTGTTGGAGTATGGAGATTAGTCAAGTAGAGGTGGAAGATAAACTGAAGAAGGTGAACTTGGTTCAGGGCAAAGACTCGTACTGTTGTTATTACTTGCTGTTGAGGCCATTTTGGTCTTTTTTGAACCAGTTGTGGTGGCTGACACGGTGGTGCTTCCGCTTCCGGTGTTGCTCTTTTGAAACACACGTGATATCACCCATTTATTCTTGATGAATTAAAAAATATAAAAAATCATTAAAATTAGTTATTGAGAACCAAAAAGGATCTTATTAATTAATGTAACTGTTTAAGTGAGATTTTAGTAGTAAAAGCTGAACATTGGAAAAAAATTAGTATTATTGGTGATAGTTAATGATGATGATGATAAGCCCTATGCAATGAAAGTGTGATGAAAATGGCAGTGATACATAGTACTGTCTCTACTGCACTGCACTGGTTCTAAGTTTTGGATGATAATTAAAAACTGCACTGCAAAGTCATGTATTCCACAGAGCTTATGTGTATTTTTCAGTGATATTGCATTGCAAATGCCATCCACTTATCCACCTCATCATACAAACTGCCACCTGGAAGCTTTTTTTAACTTTGACTAACGGTTCACTAACGGAATGACTAACGTGGATATGTTAAGAAACTTAAAGGATTAAAATGACACGAAAAAAAATTAAGGGATCAAAGTGAACCTAGGGGTATAGTTAAGGGACCAAAAGGAGTATTTCGCCAAAAAAAAAAACAACCACTTTTATGTTTAATAAGTAATTAATGTATTTTAGTTATATATTCAATAAATTTAGAAAATAAAATTTTACTTATAATAATAACTATATCATATAGTGTATTATTTTAAAAAAATCAAAATTAAACTTAAATTTGATCGATTAGCTAAAAACCGTTTAAAAATCAAACGGTTATCTAAGAATGCATATATGAATGAGTGTAGAACAGTGAGATACCTTTTGAATGTAAAAGAAAATAAATAAATAATAAAATAAACACTATTACTTAATAGTTGTTGATTTGAACCCACGAAATGAAAAATCAAACATTTGTGGATTATCAAATCTTTAGTTTGAAACTTTATGGAAAATATAGATAAGTTTAAACTTTTTCTCTTTTTTCCTTCTTAATGCTTTCTTACCTAATCTTCTTTTATTATTGTCACAAATAAGTGATCAAGTTTTAGAGGAATATATATAGTCATTTTTGCATGGGTTTCATGTTTGTAATTGTACTCAATAATTTTAACTGAACACATAATAAGTTTTTAGAAAAATACAAGTAAACATCAACTATTTGATTACATAGCTACAATTGTCAAGCTTTTATAAAAATAATGTAATTGATCTATTCAATTAAAATTTTTAACTCCATGTTTAATTTAGAAAATATAATGTTAGTAATCAACTATAAAAGATAAGGCTGACAATGAATCCAACCAACTCGAATATTGTTCGGAACGCAATTCGACAATTAAATCGCTGAATTAGATTCATGAATCAAATGAGCTGAATATGAACAAGAAAAACTAAGTTCGTTAACTAAATGTGCTGAATTTGAACTATACATAATGTTGGGTTTGGACTTCCTTCCTATGTGGAAAAAACCCAATATGATTAGCCCATTTATCTCACTTATTTAAGTGGAGAGGATTAATTTAGGGTTAAGAGAGATAGAGAGAAAATAAGGATTCGAAATTGAGAAAAGATGAGAGAAACTCATTTCAGTTTTCCTACAACCAGTCTCACTAAATCGACGATCCCTCATTCGCTAAACGTCAGATCAAGCTTAAATTTGGACGGCAGGTTCGTAACAGATATATCAAACTTTTGACCGTTCAAAATTTCAAAATAACGTCTGAGGTGAGAGTTATCTGCTTTGCACTAAAGCTAAAGATTTGAGAAATTTTCCCGCTTTTTAGTTCTTGTTTGTAAACTAGTTTGTTTTGTAATTTGCGGTTGTTGGCACTAGTTTGTGAATCATTTTAAGACTCTTTTGTACCGTTAATTGATTATAGTGGAATTATTTCTTTAGTCTGGACGTCTCGTGATTTTCTCTCATATTGAGGGGTTTTTCACATTAAAAGTATCAGTGTTCTTTTGTGTCTTTATTTGTTCGATTTTTCATCTTATATTTGTTGTTGATACTCAAGGTTCCTACAAGTCCAGGGAATTATATATCTGCTGCGTATTGGTCTCTTATTGTGTTTTAATTTCCTATCAGAGTGACATCAAAGCTCTTGGTTAAAGGCTATTTTACTTGTTTGAATGATGGAGTCAAATACAAAGATGAAGATAGTATTGTTGAATGGTTCTAATTATCATTTATGGAAGAACGAGATTAAAAACTTACTATTTGTGAAGAAATTTCATTTACTGGTTTTTAGTTCCGCAAAGTCGGATTCTGTGTTTGATAAAGAATGAGCGTTTGAACATCAACAAGTATGTGGTTTTATTCAAAAACTAGTAACAAACTCGTGCATATATACGTGGTACGTTTTAGGATGTGATATGGTTTAGAACGTAAACAATAATTTTTTTCCAGAATCTCATAAAATTAGGAAGTTAAAAAAGAAAAAAAACTTAAAAATAATAGTAAATTTAAGTTGAAATAGTAATACATGTAGAAGATGAAACGTAAACAACAATGTTATGAATAATATGATTAAAAATAAAAACTATTGAATCTTTTATTAGATAGATCAGTCTTTATAGTTTTTTTTACAAATAAGACAATTATTTTATAAGAGAGTCAACAATTTTTAAATATCTACCCAATCTTTTTTTAATAGCCTCCCTTAATTGTTTTCACAAATATGAAAAAAATGATTGATAAATTTTCATTATTCAATATTTGAATCAATATTTTCATTTTTCCCGTTTTATATAATTTTCAAGATATGAGAAAAAAATTTACTAAAATTTTAGTGACTCTCGACATAATTGGATAAGTTATTTCATTTTTCTTGTATCATATAATTTCCACGATATGAAAAGACAAATTTTATTAAAATTGTATTTACTCACTACACATTTGGATAAATAGTTTCATTTTTTCCCGTGCGTTCGTACGTATAACAACTCGTATATTATATATATATATATATATATATATATATATATATATATATATATATATATATATATATATATATATATATATATATATATATATATAGTAAGATCATAGAAGTGTTAATTTTTTTTACTATCACAACATAAGTGCCTAACAACATCTTTATATACATGTCCAAAAAAGAAAATACAACACATGACACATATCATACAATAGTGTCTAAATAAAATTATAAGAACTATGTACGAAATCCACAACGAAAGATCACAATAAAAGCATCCCTTGAAACATCAATGCACAACTCCTCTTGTATATAATTGTTGACAAGTGATTTCGACCAAAGGTGGAAAACAAGGAATCCATGGCGCGTCGACACCAAAAGGCGTCTCAAGGTATCGATTCAACGCCAGCCAAAGAGATATGTCGGAGAGATGGCAACAAACCACGGTGTTGGAGGGAAATGAGGCGAAGGGCCAGTCTCAACTTCAAGGATAAGTGCTTGGGCGGGAAAAGTTTGAAAGTTCCAAGAATATGGGAAGTTGAAAAGAAAGTGGGGTGCCACGTGTCAGCTTCAAAGGACATCTGGGTAGATAAACAGTTACATTCTAGGTCTATATAAAGCACTGTATTTTCCATTTTTAGGGATCGCATTTTTCACATTGTAAGGGAAAACGCTCACAGTACCAAGCTTAGAGAGAAACGAGTTCACTCCCGCGAAAATGTACAATTGCGTCCAATTATACTTAATGCAATTTACTTTCAGCATTTAATTTAAGTTATTGCCTTTGTGTTCTTGTCTTGCCTTTCCTCCCTTTATTTTTCCACTTTGCATCCAAACCCGTTGATCATTAAAACCTTTCACGTCACCAAGGTCACTCCAACGTGACAACTTTCACCGAAAAGCGAGAAACTGAAATACAGCATAAATATACGCTTCCAATTCCTTGTTCTGGGATTTGTGTGGCCGATCCCGCAAGTAAACCTGCGACGGAAGACCAGCGGTTGTTCGCGCCGGCGAACAATTTGGCACGCCCAGTCGGACACGTGTGAATTGAGTATATGGGACAGTCGAAAATAAGTCTAAAAGAGTTGGCAAGCGTCAAGCGCAAGGCCACAGAGTCAGTAGACCAGTACTTGAATAGGTTTAGACTTTTGAAAGCACGGTGCTTTACTCAAGTCCCTGAGCACGAATTAGTCGAAATGGCCGCCGGTGGGCTAGATTATTCGATCAGGAAAAAGTTAGACACGCCATATCTTAGGGATATGGCGCAATTGGCTGACCGGGTTCGCCAGGTCGAACGGTTAAAAGCTGAAAAAACCAGTCTAACAGATATCGCAAAAAAGAAAAAGTGTCCTATGTGGCAGCTGACGAGTATTCGTCCGACGATGAAGACTTCGTCGATGAGAGTGAGATCCATGTGGCGGAGCTTAAGCCAGGACCTCCCTACACCTGCAAGTTGTTGAAACCATCGATCGAGAAAAATCCCGCCGAAAATGGAAAAACGGATAAATACGTCGCTAAAACTTATACTTTTGATGTGTCCAAATGCGATGAAATATTTGATTTACTGGTTAAATATGGTCAAATAATTATTCCGCCTGGTTTAAAAGATCCCCCTCTAGAACAAAAGAAAAATAAGGGATTTTGTAAGTTTCATAATTTCCTTGGTCATAAAATAGCTCAATGTGTTCTTTTCAGGGATCTGGTGCAGAAGGCTTTGAAGGAGGGTCAACTCCAATTTGGCGAGAAGCCAAAGGTGCAGGTTGACACCGACCCACTGAAGGTTGAAGAGGCTTTGTAGTCGGAGGTGTACGATTGTATGATGGTCGAAGCTTCTGAAGGTCTCGACAATCCACCAATGGCTGAAGTGGTAGAATGCATGATGGTCGAAACTACTGAAGGTTCCGACAAGAAAGTTGAGGACAAACTCGAAGCAGTGTACCCCCAGGCTGGCGAAAGTTTTGATGATTTTCAAGAAAAGTGCAGGATAAGCGGGTCGAAGGCCGCATTATGCCCCAGGTGCAACGCTGTGTTCGATGAGAAAGCTGCTGAGAGGTATGAGGCAAGCAAGAGAGAAGTGCTGCCAGAGAGCAAGCCACCTGTCCCAAGGTTTGTGTTTGACAAGAGTGGGGTCCCCCGTCGAAATGAGGAGTACAGAAAGCTGTTCCAAGAGGCAAGGCCCAAAACTTTTGTGCCTCCATCAGACACCCCACAGAAAAGGTGGATGGCACCAGTTAGCCAGAAAGGGAGCAAGAGACCAAAATGGAAGGCTCTCGATTTGGAAAAAGAGGCGAATGTCGCCGACAAAAGGGTCGAACCAGCAGGATATAGGGTGTCCCCTAATTACAAAGGAAAAAACCCTATGACTAGGACCCAGTGGAGGCGCTATCAGTGCAATAAGAAGACTGAGAGGGAAGCTACGACTTCAAGAGTGAAGCCTGTCGGAACGTCTGGACAAAAGCGCCAATATCCAGGCGGAAAATTGGTAGAAAAGGACAAAGTGGTGACAAACCAGACTATGGCAGTAACCGTGGACGCATCAGGGGAGAGAGAAGTTGTGTCGACCCAGAGTTCAAAATGTACTTCGCTGGTGGAAAGCAAGAAAGAACCAGAGTATACTCCTCAGTCGGACGAAGAGGAGCCAAAATATTCTCCTCAGTCAGATGACGAGTATGATCCATCGCCTGAGGGAGATTTTGACGAAGACATGTACGACGACACCAATGATGACACCTATGGCGAAGACTTCGTGCTGAATTGTGGTATCGTGTCGGTCCTACCAGCTGAGTATGACGTGGTGTCTGAAATCTCTAAGACTAAGGAAGATTTCATCTCGGGTGAAAATGCGAATGACAAGCCGCTATGTTATTATGTGATGAATAGTGGTGTGGTTGAAGAACAAATGGCTATGTTTGAACGTCCTAGCCCTGGGATGATGTACCATTTGAAGCTGTTATTCATAAAGGCGGAAATTGATGGGGTGTCTGTTAACAAAGTGTTTGTGGATGGTGGGGCAACTGTGAATCTGATGCCTCACAATCTATTTAAGAAAATTGGAAAAACGGAGGCTGACCTTCGACAGCATAACATGGTTTTGTCTAACTATAAAGGCAAGACCAGTAACATCCTAGGGATTGTCCAAGTGGACTTGGCAGTGGGTACAACCAACAGGCTGACACTCTTCATGGTCATCAAGTCAAAAGCAAACTTCAATTTGTTGCTGGGATGGGAATGGATCCATGGAATTGGGGCAGTGCCGTCGACAATGCACAAGAGATTGATCATTTGGAGAAAGGATGGCATCTTCGAAAATATTGAGGCAGATCAAAGCTACTACAAAGTCGACGAAGCCAAGGGTAACAAGAAGTCTTTTGACCAACACTTAGCAAATGTGGCTCCTTGTGATGACGGGTCAGGTTCCTACACCTTTGTCGACATGGGTTGCGTCCTGAACCTGGACCCCGACTATGGGTTCATCTGGGACGCTGCCGACGAAGCCATGGAGCCAATGGAAATGCCACTAATGGGGTGGCCCACAGTTTGTAAACATGACTGAGTCAGAAAGCATGACTCGGATTTCGGCCTATTTGGCTGAAAACAGAAGGATGTCGACACTTAAAAAAGATGAAATTCTCCAAGTAGTTAAGGGATCCGACCATGACAAATAAGCAAATGGCCAACAAGGCCAAGAAGAAGCTTTAGAAAATCGGAGGCTTGATGGTATTTACGACGATGAGCCTTTAGGGTTTGAAAAAGGCCCCAATCATAAGCTGCAGAAAATGCAAGCGCAGGACCCGGTTGAGGAGGTCGACTTAGTGGACGGGGCAACCAAAAGGCCCACGTATGTGAGTACCAAAGTAGGGCCAGCAATGAAAGCCAAGCTGGTTAAAGTGTTGAAAGAATACAAGGATTTTTTTACCTGGGATTATGGCGAAATGACTGGTTTAAGTCGGAGTGTAGTTGAGCATCGGCTTCCAATCCAGCCAGGCTAGAGGCCAGTAAAGCAACACCCTTGACGCTTCACCCCGGAAGTCACGTCGAAGATCAAGCAGGAGATTGAAAGACTGTTCAAAAGTCAGTTCATCAGGACTGCAGGGTACGTCGAATGGATAGCAAACATAGTACCTGTTATTAAGAAAAATGGGACCCTTCGAGTTTGCATCGACTTTAGGGATTTGAATAATGCTACCCCTAAAGACGAATATTCGATGCCTATGGCGAAGATGTTGATTGACTCAGCCGCGGGATTCGAGTATTTGAGCATGCTCGACGGCTACTCCGGCTACAATCAAATTCTCATAGCCGAAGAAGATGTCCCCAAAACTGCGTTTCGATGCCATGGAGCTTTGGGGACATATGAATGGGTTGTGATGCCTTTTGAACTGAAAAATTCTGGGGCAACCTACCAAAGGGCTATGAATGCTATTTTCCATGATTTCATTGAGAATTTTATGCAGGTATACATTGATGACATAGTTAAAAATCGTCATCAGAAGATGGTCATCTCGACCACCTTCGACGCTCATTCGAGCGAATGAGAAAATATGGATTAAAAATGAATCCACTAAAATGTGCCTTTGGTGTTCATGCAGGGGACTTCCTGGGATTCGTAGTCCACAAGCGAGGCATCAAGATCAACTAGAACAAGACGAAGGCAATTTTAGATCTCAAGCCTCTGACGACAAAGAAACAGCTCCAGTCTTTGTTGGGAAAGATAAATTTCTTGAGGAGGTTCATCTCGAACCTAAGTGGTAAGACGAAAGTGTTTTCACCACTGCTCAAAACCAAGAAGGAAAGTGAGTTCCGTTGGGGACAGGAGCAACAAGATGCTTTCGACGCAATTAAGGAGTACCTTACAAAGCCTCAAATCCTATTACCACCTAGTCTAAATAAAAGCATGAAGTTGTACATTGCAGCGTCGGATACGACCATAGGCAGTATGTTAGCCCAAGAGGATGATGGTGGCGTCGAAAGACCCATCTATTACCTTAGTAGGATACTGATAGACGTTGAAACTAGGTACACTATGATTGAAAAGTTGTGCCTATGCTTGTACTTCTCATGTATGAAATTAAAACAATATATTAAACCAGTTAATGTTTATGTTTCGTCGCATTTTGATGTTATTAAGCATATGTTGTCCAAACCTATTTTGTATAGTCAAATTGGGAAATGGGCACTAGCGTTAACTGAGTTCTCCCTGACATACGTCCCTTTGAGGGCGATGAAGGGTCAAATAGTGGCAGACTTTATTGTCGACCACGCTGTAGTCGAAACGTCGATACATAGCATCGACATTGCCCCGTGGAAAATGTACTTTGATGGGTCAAGCCACAAAAATAGGGCAGGTGTTGGAATCTTAATAATATCCCTACAAGGTATCCCGATTACCTTTAAATGCAAACTTGATGGCAAATGCTCAAATAATGAGGCAGAGTACGGATCCCTAATCACCGGTCTTAAGATACTCAAAGACTTGGGGGCCAAAGAGGTCGAGATAAGAGGCGACTCAGAATTGGTAATTAACCAAATCACCAGGGAGTACAAGTGCGTGAAAGAGCATCTTTTGAGTTACTTCTCGTTGGCGAAGCGTTTGTTAGAGTATTTCAGAATTGTCAACATCTCGCATGTGCCAAGGGTAGAAAACCATAAAGCTAATGAATTGGCACAAATTGCCTCTGGTTATAAGGTGTCGGAGGGTAAGCTCAGGGATTTTGTCGAAACTTGGGCGAAGATGGTGTCGAACGTACATTCACCATCGAGTGGGTCAGTATGCAAGGACTCGAAGAGTTTGGTCGAAGATCTAGAAAGGTATGAGGTGTTTGCCAACAATGCGTCGCCAACAGATTGGCGAAAACCAATTATGGAGTATTTGGAAAACCCGTCAGGTAACACTGATAGAAAGACTAAGTACAGGGCAATGAGCTATGTCTGTATAGGCAATGAGTTATTTAAGAAAACTCCGGAGGGGGTATTGCTCAAATGCTTAGGGGATATTGATGCCTATTTGGCAATTTCTAAGGTTCATAGTGGGACTTGTGGGGCGCACCAAGCTGGCCACAAAATGAAATGACTTCTGTTCCGACAGGGTGTCTACTGGCCCAGCATGCTCAAGGATTACATAGAGTTCGGTAAAGGGTGTCGGGATTTCCAGAGACACGCAAATATTTAGCACGTATCGGCCAGTGAGTTGCACGTTATAGTCAAGCCATGGCCATTTCGAGGTTGGGCTTTGGATGTAATAGGAGAAATTCGGCCAGCTTCGTCAAAGCAGCAAAGATTCATCCTCGTAGGAATAGACTACTTCACAAAGTGGATAGAGGTTGTGCCTCTGGCGAAGGTGGACCAAGAAATCGTGATAGATTTCATTCAGAATCATATCTTGTATAGATTCGGGATACCTGAGACAATCATGACAGATCAAGGCTCCATGTTTGTGGGTCATAAAATTCAAGAGTTCGCTGCAGAAACAGGTTTTAAGTTAGTTACGTCGACGTCGTACTATGTGCAGGCGAATGGTCAAGTCAAAGCAGCTAACAAGGTAATAATTGGGCTAATCAAGAAGCACGTCGCGCAAAAGCCAAAGAATTGGCATAAGAAATTGAGTCAAGTGTTGTTGGCTTGTCGGACATAGCCCAAGGAGTCGACAATTTTGACTCCCTTTCGTTTAACCTTTGGGCATGACGCCGTGTTACCAGCAGAAGTATGCCTACAGTCTGTTCGGGTGCAACGTCAATACGAGATTCCGTCAGAACAATATTGGGAAATGATGCTAGACGAACTCGTGGACTTAGAAGAAGAAAGAATGGTAGCTTTAGATGTTTTGCTGCGCCAGAAGGCCTGAGTCGCCAGGGCATATAACAAAAGGGTCCGAGAAAAAACCTTTGCTGTAAATGACTATGTTTGGAAAGCAGTGTTGCCAACGGATCGACGAGACCGAACGATGGGAAAATGGTCACCCAACTAGGAGGGACCATTTCAGGTGACTCGAGTGTTTAGTAACAACGCATACGAAGTACAGGAGTTAGGAGCAGACCAACAAATCTTAAGAGTAAATGGGAAATATTTAAAAAAATATAGACCTATGCTACAAGAGATTCACATCAAAATATAGTTCTCATTAATTTAGGGCCAAAGATGGCTTACAAAATATTGATCGTTACATCAGCTCGACATACAAACTAAGGAAACTCAGGAAATCTAGCCTTAAAGTCGTCAAAGAGGATCTTTTCATGAACAATCTTGCTCTCAAGAAGAACCTTTCGTCTCTGCATGCGGCTAATGGCATCTTTGATCTTCATATCTGCTTCGACGTGAACAAGTCCTTGAGCTACCTCATGGTCGATGGTTTCTTGAGAGGGCAGAGGCTCAGCTGAGTCCAAGGAGGCTTTTTGTTGTTCGACCTCAGAAATCTTTTTGGTCAGCCCTGTTATCTGGGCCTGATATTCAAATATCTGTTGGTCGAAAGCCTAGCGTTTGTTGGAGCGCTCCTGTTTTTTAGTTTCAAAGTCTCCAAGTTTTTGTTCATAGACTGAGCTAAGGTGCCACTCACGTTTCATGTCGTTGTGGCGGAACCGAATTTGGGCGTCGGCCTGATGATTCATAGCAAGGTCTTTAGCCAATTGAGTGAAGAAGGCTTCGAACTCGATCAGGTATGTGGCCATGGGGGCAGGGAGATGGAATTCAGAAAGTTCATCCAGAAGTTTGAAAACATCGTTGGCTATGGCGGATTCTTCGGTGACAGCCGCCAGGAACTGTTCCTCAAAAAGATAGGACCGCAACTGTTGAAGTTTGAGATTGAAGGAAGCATCCACTTCTGGAGTTGGGATGGTGGTCGAACTGGTAGGCTGAATCTCTTCAGCTGCTTGGCGAAGTTTGTGTAGAGCTTTTAGGGTCGCTGTTGGATATGTTGCCTTGGCTGCTAAGAGTGCCTTTGGAGTAAGGGATTTGTCGATGATGGTTGAAGTCCTCTCTGGGTTATGGTCAGGGGGTTGGAAGTTCTCTCCGACTCCAGTACTGGTGACAGCGAGCGAAGGATTGATATTCGCTCCAGGAGCTACATCATTGTGCTCAAGGTTATCAGTTGAGGAAAGAGGCGTCTTCGCCACCAATTTTTCTTCTGACACTAGTGTCGGGAATTCATCAATTTTTTGAGGGCTTGGCGTAATAGTGACGCCAGTAGTAGGGGCATCAGCGGCTGATTCAGTGTCGCCATCGCCAACAGTGGTCGAAGTGACCACATTTTCCTACAAAGCAAAATGCAAGTGAGATTCGTCTCCTTAAGGACGTCTGGGACACTAAAGTGAAAATGGAAATACCTGCGCAGGGTGAGTTGTAGTCTTGGGAGGAGCGACAGCAGGGATTAGCTCGAAAACTTCTTCGAGATTTCTTGGGACGACTGGGGCCACCGTCGAAGCGCCGGTTTTTGAAGGTGTCCTCCGCGTCAAAGCCTTTTTCTTCCTCACCAAAGGGGTGGATGGAGGAGATGCTGGAGCCGTTGCGGTGAAAACTCGAGAGTGAGTACTCTCATTCGACTCAGTCTTTTCAGGAGAAGGTACTGCCTCAGAAGCCTGTGCAGAAATAACGTTAGAACAAAGAAAAGACAAAGAAACATGACAAGAAAATGAAATATACCTGTGAAGGGTTGGTCCTGGATTTTTTGACAGGCCTAGTGGAAGTCGACGCAGCGGCCGTTTCTCGTTTACGTCCCTGAAAATAAAGCTGAAACTATTTAGTTCAAACCTACGGGCAAACTGTAATACCCCAAATTTTGACCACTTAGATTTCCCATCATTGTGAAAATAATCATCACAATATGGATGAACCATCATGCTTCATCAGTCTCCCCAAAGATGGGTGAGCATCCAATACAATCAAAATTAGGGTTTCAAGCCCTCTCTGAGTGCTTAGACAAAGGATCAATCAAGAAATGACATGATCTTCAACTTGTCTAATCTCTTAAACATCCACAATGGATCAAAAAGGACTCCCACTTCAAGGATTAAGCACAAGGCTGCTCCCTTCTAGGTGGATCAAGTCTCAAGATCGACAGTGTCACCAAATTAGGGTTTTGGCCGACCAGGGCCTCCAGATGGAAATTTTCATCTGGGCACAAGGCAATGATCCAAAACATGACCTAATATGCTTCATGGAACCTCATGAACCCATGATCAAGTCAATTTTGCCTCAGGGGATGTATTCATCAAAAATCAGGAATTAGGGTTTCTTGACCTAATTCACCCCTAAGTTGAATTTTGGGATAAACCATGAGCCAAGACCTCAAGAGATGATTTGAGGGTCTCTAATATACCATATTGATCCATTTGGAACAATGGATTGATCCAAGAAGCTTGAGCAACAAGTCTCATTTTCATCTGCACCACAATTAGGGTTTTAAGGGAAAAGTCAACTGTAACTTTGACTTTTGACCAAGACATGCTCCCAAACCCTAATACATGATTGAATATACCCTATGACACCCATGGAACATGTCCATCAAGTTTGATTTAGGTCAAGGACATGATTTCCTGAAGAATTGCACAGTTTGGAATTCATATGATAAAAAGTCAACTGTGCACAAAAGTCAACTTTGACTTTTTGAGATTTTTCACCAAAATGGATTTTTAACCCTAAAATGATGTTAATGTATGATTTGAATCATCATTCATCAAGAAAAATCAAGAAAAGTGAGATAACTTGTAAAAGGGGTAACCATAAAACTTAGAAATTTTTCTAAGTTAAAAATAAAGTGGCAAAGGTACCAACTTTGGAGGACCATAACTCCTAAACCACAAGGCCATTTTTTCTCATCCAAAGATGGATTTGTAGCCCTCATTATCACCTACAAAAACTTCAACTACAAGTCATTCCAATTCATTAAGGATTTTGAGTTATGGAGTGATCAAAGTGGCTGAAAAGTGAAAATGTCACTTTTTCCAACACTTAGTGAAATTTTCACTAAGTCAGAATTTGCCTTCACTTTTTGCCAAATGTAGGGGGATTTTTCACTTGGAATCAAAAGAGATCAAAACCAAACTTGTTCAAACAGTTGTTCTATCATGTAAGAGCTTTCCAAAATGGCCAAGAACATTGCCAAATTCCACCTACATCATGAGATACAACATTGTTAAGTTGCCTTGCTGAAATCTGTCAAAGCAAGGCAGAATTTGCACTTTGGCTCGATTTGCCAAAATCAGCCAATTGAAATTGCTCCAATCCACTTGGACACCTCAGAGGATTGAATCCAAAGGGGACAATCACTGAGCCAAGCCTCCAAGGTCCAAGGAACAAGGAATAGCATGTTGAACCTAGAATGGCCAAAATAGGGACAAGACTTCAAATTTGGAATGAGGCATTCACTGGAACCATCAAGGTGGCATGGACTGAGCCGTTCTCATCTGAAATCAGTCAAGAATTATCCAAGACCAAGGGGACCAAAGCTCTGTGCCCTAACCTCTAGTCAATAGCTAGAGGAGACTTTCATTTCCATTGGCCAACATTGAGGAAACACCTGCTGCAGCTGCCATGCACTATTCCTTGCAAAACAAACTTGCTCTACTATAAATAGAGCTCAATTGTGGTCAGTTTAAGTACACCAAAGCCATCTAACAGATGCTTTCCTCAAAATCTCTTTCTCTTGGCAAAAATGCCTTTCTTAGCAAGCTAGCTATCGGGTTTTGAGTTTGAGAGCAATTCTGCACAAACCAATCACTCACACACCTCACATACATCACATATGAGCTTATCAAACACTCACATAACTTCTGAAATATCAATTTCATGAAATCACCAGCTGGTTGCTCAAATTTTCAAACAAGGTGCAGCTGAGGTACCACAAAATGATCCAGCCAATTTCAATCAAGTCCAACCATCCAAACACAATCCATAGGGTGTAGGGAAGCTGTCCAGATCATCACAACTCATCTGTAACACCTCCAACTCAAAATCACATCTGCTCTTGCTGTTACGACTTTGAGGTAAGCACATACTTGGTCATCTCTCAATCTATGCATATTTCCTCGCACAATAATTTGGCTATATGTTCATAATCATGCATGGAATGTTTTCCCTCAATTAATTGCATTGTTTGAATCGTGTATAAAAAATCCTCGCCTTCATGCAGAAATTAGGGTTCTTGAGGTTTCTTCGTGATTTCTTGTTGTATGTTTAATTTAAATGAAATTAAAGTACATAGACATGATCGTGAGGTTGAGACGAGCATAATGATATGTGGATTGCATGATATGATTACGTATTCATGGAGATTGGATAGAAAACGCAAATCTGAGAAACCAAGAACACGCGCGTGTTCTTCAGCTTGTTCTTGGCGCCTTTTTTTCAAATTTAAATATTTGAATTTTGTGATTTTGTTTAATTGATTCAAAAATTAATTTCTCTCTGAGTTTTAATGATTTTGAGTTGATTCTTTTTTTAATAATTCACAAAAATGTTAAAATATTTTATTTTATCAAAAAATCCCAAAAATATTATTTATTTCATATAATTGATATTTTTGTAAAGAATTAATATTTTGATTGTTTTTGGCATTTTAAATATTTTTTCTACATTGATTTTGCAACTTTTAATGCTTTCTAATTATTTTGTAGGTCAATACTTAATTTTTGAAGCATTAATCCAAGATAACAATTTGTTTTCCATGTGTTAAACAATTTTTGATCATTTTAATTGAATTTTTATTCAATTAAATACATTTTGAAAACAAATTAGGGTTTTGGATTAATTCAACCCTCATAAATCATTTTCAAAACACTTTGGGCCTCTATTAGAGTGTAAGACCCAATCCTTTTTTTTGACCAAATCATCTTTGGGCCTCACTTATTGTATAAGTCCCGATACCGTCAAAAAACAAACGGCGCGATCGTCGCCTTTTCAAAAATCATCTGGGCTTACCCTCGAGTAGTAAGACCCATTTATTTTTCTTCAAAACTTTTTGGGCCTCTTGAGAGAGTGTAAGACCATCCCCCCTTGTACAAAAACTTTTTGGGCCTCACTCATTGTATAAGTCCCTCTGTACAAGTAAACGGCGCGATCGTCGCCCGTTTAAAAATAAAAACCATCTGGGCCTCTCCTTGAGCTATAAGACCCATTCAAACACTTTGGGCCTCTATTAGAGTGTAAGACCCAATCCCCCTTTTAACCAAAAACATTTTGGGCCTCACTTATTGTATAAGTCCCTCTGCGTTAAAAGAAAACCTCGGCGCGATCGCCATTTTATAAACGAAAAATCATTTGGGCCTACCCTCGTGTTATAAGCCCCTTGCTTTTCTTTAAACCTTTTTGGGCCTCTTGAGAGAGTGTAAGACCCATCCCTTTGTACAGAAAACCATTTTGGGCCCCAGTCACTTGTATAAGTCCCTCTGAACAAATTCAACAGTGCACTCACTGATAAAACCCTGGGCCTCTCCTTGAGCTGTAAGCCCCAGATCTTTCTTTTTCAAAGCACTTTCTCCTTTGATTTTGAATATACTGTTGTTTTTAATCTTTCTTTGTTGAACAACTAACCAAACAGCATGGAAGCACTACAACCGAGTAAGTGGTTATCGCTTTCATTTACTGCTTTTATATTATAAACTGTATTGTGGGGCTGCTCACTGTAAGTCTCCTTTCATAAACTCATATCTACTGTGTAATAATAGTATAGATATTTCGAGTTTCCCCGGCAACTACGTCTAGAACTAGGTGACGCCGTTTCATTTATTCGTAGAAATAGACGCCTAGATCCCCAATAGGAGCACCAGATACAGTCTTCTCTTCGGCTGTCCTCCTTAGGAATCATCAAGAAGCTCTACTCCCCAAGATGAATGTATTCTCTGTGAATGGCATCTTTGAGTTTCTTCCCAATTCTCGAACTTTCTTGACTTGATCTATTCCTTGTGGATAGCTTGCCTTGAATGTCTCGGGGTTTGGGTACCCACTACGGTCATAATCTTGGACCTTAACTAAGGAACCCTCTTTAAAAGCTAAAAGTCGTTGGATAGTAAATCTCGCACGTTTACCAGTGGTTTTTATCTTTAAAAGAGTTATCTCTCCTAATGGAAAGGATATGATAGACCCACGAGCTTCTTAAAAGCATCGGCCTCCTCTTGGGCATTATTCAAGGACCCTACGGCTTCTTAGAAGTATTCACCGCCTCCTCTTAGGCTTCGTATAATGATTCTTCCTCCGGGAATGATAGCCTCCTCTTGGGCTTCGTACAAGGACCCGTCGGCTTCTTAAAAGTTTCCAGCCTCCTCTTGGGCTTCGTACAAATTGTCCCGACGACCTCCTAGAGGTATAAGAACAGAACCTAGTCATCCTCATAGAACAATCCTTTCATAGAGTCTACTACTGTTTCTCGAAGCATAGTACAAAAGATAAAACTCTAGACACGGACAGTCTAACTTCCTTGAGTCTCAAAGACATTCTCAAGCACCCTTCGTTAAATAGGAAGGAAACCCGCAGACTCGGATAGTCTCAATACCCTTTGGATTTCCCGTTTCCTCAAAGAAAAGGAAATATCCCTGATCCTCAAATTAAATCCCTGTGTACAATGTTACTCATATAAGAACTGATTTTCTCTTTTAAATCAGTATATTGGATCTGTCACTCAACTGAAACAGTTACAATAGCCTCCATCTCGGGCTTCGTACGAGATACCAAAATTCTCCCCAGTGGAGTCAAAACAACCTTTTCGCCTCTCTCTCGGGCTTTGTACGAGATACAAAAACACTCTCTTACTGAGTATAAAAGATTCTCCAACTAAGTCAACTCTTTGCTAGCCTCCTCTTAGGCTTTGTATAACGATATGCCCCACTGGGTCAAAAACTTTTAGCCTCTCTCTCGGGCTTTGTACGAGACACAAAATAGCCTCCTCTTAGGCTTTGTATAATGATTTTCCTAGCAGAAATTAGCCTCCTCTTAGGCTTTGTATAAGAAAACCACTGGTTGATCCAATCGACCTTTTAGCATCAAAGCTGTGCCTCGTTCGCCGTACACAAACATCAACAACTCCTTTCCCTTCATCTAATCGCTGTAAGCGGCAAGCCTCTGGATCATCTACATCCATGCCACTGTCCCTCTTTTAGCATGAGAAATTCCTAAGGAAAGATGGCATTGCTCTACACTGAGTTAAAGTCTTCTCCTTCAGGTTAAAACCCTTTCTTCGGAAATTATGGCATTGCTCGGATCCGCGTATCCCAGTTAAAGTAATTCTCCTTCTCCCCCCCTTTAGAGATGAAAAATTCTCTCTAAAGCCGAGGTCTTTCAGCTTCACGTCTTGGGCTTTGAACAAGACACAAATAGACCTTTTAGCTTCACATCTTGGGCTTTGAACAAGATACAAATCACCTTTCGCTTCACGTCTTGGGCTTTGAACAAGACACCAAAAACCCCAATTTCCTCCCATAGAATAGGAGGAACTACTAACGCTCTGATTTCCCTGTTTCGGTAAACGGGAATACGTAGGCATAAGATCGAAAGAAAAGATCTTAGCGAGCACAATCAACAAAAAACCCAAATCCCATATCTCCATCAATCAAAAGCAGTATTTCAAAAGCACCAGTCCTAACATCCTAATCCTTATTCCCAGCCAGAAACCTTCTGCCCAGGTAAAAAGAAAGAGAACAGTATTGGCGAAAATACAAATAACCAGTACAAAGGCCCCCCACATTGATAGCATCCGTAACCGAACAGACCGCTGTTCAAACTCAGTATGCAAGCAGGGTTAATTGGAGACATCTATTTCCCTTCCTTATTCAGCTCACAATAGGATAAAAAATGAATCAACCTGTAGTTTAAGCTCAAACCGCAGAGAGCGACCAGCGCTTAAGAACCGCGTCCAAAATCGCTCGCTACAGAAAAGTGGCGCCCACCGTGGGGCCCGTTCCTTTCTTTCTACTTCTCTTGTGTGAAAATTTACACAAATGGCGACTCTGCTGGGGAGTCTCCTTTTCTGCCTTAGGGCATCATCCCCGTTTTCTACGGAAAATGGGAACTCTACCGAAGAGAAAGATTGACCTATGCTGGTCCATCTCTTAGGCAGGGAACCACAGATTGGGGCTTCCGCCGGGGAACCCATTTCTGTCAGGAACTTAAGAATCGTAGCTTTATAAGTCTAGGATAATTAGGACAAATATATATACTGCTTTTCCTAAATGCTATACGTGTTTATTTTTCTGCTACTGGGAATGCATGTGATGCCGCATGTGGTGAGATTGAGTATACACTTAAGAAAAGCCAACCTTTTTCGTAGTGCGGAAACTATCGGAAATAGTTGTTACGCGATACTACCCTCATTTGAGGCTGGTGATCTATTCTCGGTGAATGGCACTTACTCTAAGATTGCACACAACTCGCTGGCAATCCGCTTGTTGTTTTGCTTTCCTGGGAGGAGCTGATGATAATGAGTACAGGTACAAAAATCACCCTAGTATAAACCTTTGGGGATGGGTAGAGCCTTGACTTCATGACAACGACCCTTTGACCCCATGTTTTTTCTATGTTTTTGTGTGCTGCATTCATGCATTCATTTAATAAAACATTAAAACATTCAAAAAATTTCTCTTCTAGTCTCTCTGTTTTTCAAATTAAACTAAGACTGTGATTGCAAATATCAGAGAAAAAGATTGCATTAATGGATTTCGGTAGAAGGAGAACTCACCAGTATACCTTCAAGGTTCCAAAACTAGGGGATTTGAGAAAGTTAGCGAGGATGATCGTTAACCCAGAGGCTTTCAGAGCCAAGCACGGTGGTTTGCTACCACTGTTAAGAGTCCATGTGATTGAGGGAATCATGGGTGCGCTCATTCAGTTCTACGATCCGGTTTATCACTGTTTCAAATTCCCGGATTACCAGCTATCACCAACGCTGGAGGAGTATTCTCATCTGACTGATTTATATATCACTGATCGAGCTCCATTTTCTGGACTGGAATAAATTCCAAAGAATCAGACTATTGCAATAGTAATTCATTTGGACGAGTCTGAGGTCAGGACTCACATGACCACTAAGGGTGGCATCCAAGGTTTGCCAGCCCAGTTCCTGACCAAGAAAGCTCTGCACTTTGCTAGTATAGGGAACATGACTGCTTTTGAAAGCATCTTTGTCTTGCTCACCTACGGATTATTTTTGTTTCCCAACATCAATAACTTCGTCGATATCAACGCTATTAAGGTTTTTCTCATTGGAAACCCTGTGCCGACTTTGCTCGCAGATGCGTATCATTCTGTACACTTAGGAAATTTGTACAGCGGAGGGGAGATCACATGATGTGTACCTTTGCTTTACAAATGGTTTATCTCTCACTTGCCCAAGTCTGCTGCTTTTTGGGATTGCAAGAGTGTCTTACGTTGGTCGCAGAAGATCATGTCTCTCACCAACTCTGATATAGATTGGTGTAATAGGATTTATGAGGGAATCAGAATCATTGACCGTTGTGGAAACTTCCCAAGCATACCCCTCATAGGAACTAAAGAAGGAATCAACTATCATCCGATATTGGTTTTTCGTCAATTTGGATACCCGATGAGACACATCCCACTGGGTGTTCATCTGGAAGGTCTTTTCTTCAAAGAAGGAGAAAGTGACAGAGCACTGAAGATGGAAATAGTGCAAGCTTGGAAACATGTTCATAAGAAAGGACGAGAGTCTCTGGGAAAATTGGACTGTGTCTCGGTGGAGCCTTATCTCCATTGGGTACAAACTAGAGCTCTCAAGCTAAAGATGCCTTATCCTCGTTACGGAATTCTTCCACCGAGGGAAATTGTCATGTACTTCATGACGGAAACTGAAAAGCTTCAGGTTATTCTCAACAAAGTTCAACGGGAAAGAAGGTCTTGGAAGAACAAGTACCGCACCCTCGATTTAGAGTGTATCAAAATACAACAACTACTAAAAAAGAAAGATGCTCTGATTGAAATTTTGGAGCAGCATGCTGTAGAGAATCAAGATGACCAAAGGAATTTGCTCGCTCCTTTCACCTGGCAAAGGAATGACAACCCGACAACGGCCCAAGCGCCCCGGTCAAAGAAGAGGACTCGGCACCCATTATTTTAGGTTTCTGTTTCTGCACTTTGTAATCTACTGTATTTCCATTTCTGTAATCCTTTGGAATCCAATAAAAAGGGGTTTCCCCACTGTTTGATATTTGCAATCTAATTGTCGAAGTTTATTTTAATTAAACCTAAAAACAATTAATATAATCATTGCATTCATCATTCTCACATCGCGTATTCTCCTTACCTACGAATCTCACGTTTGTGTCTCGATTCTAGAGTCAAACTGTCTCATTCGTATAATACTCGGGCTAATCGTCAGAAAAGGATGGATGATCTTGAGGAAGAAAACAGAGAGTTGAAAGAAGAGATCGACGCTCTGAGAGAGGATATGAGAAAGCTTCGTAACGACATGCAAGCCATGGCAGAAGCTCAGCTACAAAGAACTGTGATCTCAGAGATCACCTCAACGCCCGTCATAGAAAAGTATGATCCTAGGTATCAGATGCCGAAAGATCATCCTTGGGGCATGCCTGTTAACTATATCCCGGAAGGATATGTTCCGCCAATCACTGAAGATCAGGGAATCGCAACAGAAGCCGCTGGGCCTGAAGGTTACAAACTTCAGGAAAGCGAAGATGCCAAGGGCATACTCAAGACTCCTGAAGGTTACAAACTTCGGGAGGCGCTAAGACTTACTGCCGTAGTCACGGTACCACCCCCTGTGGTGCACACTGTCCCGGAAGGACAGATTCCACGGACACCTTCTGATAAGAAGGAAACTATGTTTAACAGAATGGATGAATTCCAGGAGCAGTTCTTGGAAATGCAGAAAGAGCTGCAAGCCATTCGCGGTCAGGATCTATTTGGAAAGGACGCCGCAGACCTCTGCTTGGTCCCAAATGTGAAAGTCCCGCACAAGTTCCAAGTGCCCGACTTGGAAAAATACAAGGGTAACTCTTGCCCTCAAATCCATCTGGTGATGTACGCTCGGCGGATGTCAGCCCAGACGGAGAATCAGGACCTGCTGATTCACTACTTCCAGGATAGTTTAACCGGTGCCGCACTCAAATGGTACATGGGTTTAAATCGTGCTACAATCAGTACATTCAGAGATCTTGGTACTGCCTTCGTCCAACAATACAAGTACAATTTGGACATGGCACCCGACAGAGATCAACTCAGATCGATGTCGCAAAAGGAAAAGGAAACCTTTAAGGAGTATGCTTAAAGGTGGCGTGAAATTGCCGCTCAAATTTGTCCACCTCTTGAGGAAAAAGAGATGACAAAAATCTTCTTAAAGACCTTAAGCTCATTTTACTATGACCGAATGATTGCCAGTGCGCCCAGTGATTTCACCGAAATGGTCGGCATGGGTGTACGTCTTGAGGAAGCCGTCCGAGAAGGACGTTTGGTAAAAGATACTGGATCAACGAGCGGTACTAAAAAATACGGTAGTGCTCTCCCTAAGAAAAAAGAGCAAGATATTGGGAATATCTCTCTCGGAAAGCAAAAGAGACGTTATCAACCAGTGGCAGCTGTTACTCCTACTATCGGCCCCGTGCCTGTTCCTATGTATCAACCTCAGATTGCGCAGAGCCAACCTAACCAACAAAGGACACAACAGCCTCTTCAGCAGGCTCGTCCTCCATATAACAACAACCGTACAACACGGCCACCAGGATTCGATCCTATACCTGTAACGTACGCATAACTGTTTCCGTTACTACTAGTCAAGGGGCACATCCAGACTAAGTCTCCCTTTTCAGTTCCGGAAAATCCGCCTTTTTGGTTTAAAGCGGATCAAACATGCCCTTATCATCAAGGAGGTTCAGGGCATAACATTGAGACTTGTCTCAATTTCAAATCCGACGTGCAAAAGCTTGTTAGGAGCGGGCTCTTATCTTTCAAAGATACGAATCCTAATGTTCTTACGAACCCGCTGCCCCAACACGAGAAGGATGCAGTCAATCTGATTGAGAAAGAGACTAACAATGTCTATCAAATTCATGATGTACTCTTGTTAAAGACCAATCTGGTTAAGATGCATTGTAGACATAGTGGATATGGCCATGTGCCACCTCATAATTATCACCAGTGTGATATCTGCTCTAAAGATAACCAAGGATGTTCGGTAGTGCAAGCATCTCTACAGGAACAAATGGATCTCGGATGGATCCAAGAGCACCGAGTTCGTGGAGTTAACATGGTTTACACGAATTCCAACTTCATTCAAAACCACGACATCCGTGCGATGAATGTCAACTTGGTGGCGATGCACTCAAGGCAAAGCCAGTATCATAATCTGCCGCGGCACGATTACAGTTCCTGTCTGATTTGCTCGGTAAACAAACAGGGATGCTCTTTCATACAAGAGGCCCTCCAGCGTCAGATGGATCTTGGATGGATCCAAGACTACCATGATAGGAACTCCTATCAAATCAACATAGTTCAGATCTTTGACATCCGCGTGATGAATACCAACCTGGTAGAGTTACATGCTGAGCAGGTCCGACTTGGATTCTTAATATCACACGATTATCAAAACTGTAAGGCAGGTTGCGAAAATGATCGAGGTTGTACCCTTGTCCAGGAGGCACTTCAGCACTTGTTAAATCACTGGTGGATGCCAATCTATATGGACGAAGATACTCAGCAGATTAGTATCAATAACAGGAATCCTACTCGTCGTCAAAGTCAGGATGTCAGATCAATGGAAGGTAACCTAGTGAGGTTACATTGTATTCAAAGTGGGCGTGGCCAGGTGCCACCACACAACTATGACAGTTGTAGCGTCTGTTCGGAAAGTAACCAAGGGTGTTACCTTGTGAGAGCAGCTGTTCAGGGTCAGGTCGATCATGGAGAAATTCGTCCATATCCAGGTTCAGAACCCATCATTTGGTCGCCGAACTACCTTGCCGATCAAGTTGAGGATGTTGTCACGATCTCTGGTCATCACCAGATCAGGGATGTTTTTGCCATCATTCATCTACTTGACGAATCTAGAGTTACCAACCGGGAACGGATCGAGATTACTTATGACGGTCAGAAAAATCAGAAGGTTCCCATAGTCATCTATCTACCGGGACCATTACTGTATGAATCAGCTAAGGCGATCCCTTACAAATACGGTGCAACAACAATTAAGAATGGAAAGGAAATTCCATTACCCTCCGTCGTGAATATTGCAGACATCAGTCGTGTAACACGGAGCGGTCGAATCTTCAACCGAGGGGTGGGAGAAGCTAACAAAGAAAAGGAACTTCAGGCAGAAATTCCTGATCCCCCAGTCAATCAATCTAGTAATCCCGACTTTTCAAAAGACAAAGATGAGATGCTAAATCTCATCCAAAGGAGTGAATACAACATTGTTGATCAACTGTTACAGACTCCTTCAAAGATCTCAGTATTATCACTGTTACTCAGTTCAGAAGCACACAGAGAGGCTCTACAGAAAGTCTTGGAGCAAGCCTTTGTGGAACAGGATGTAACAATCAGACAATTCGATAGCATTGTCTCTAACATCACTTCCTGCAATAATTTGGGATTTAGTGATGAGGAATTACCTGAAGAGGATCGTCGTCATAACATGGCGCTCAACATTACAATTAACTGCCAGGGCGATGCTTTAGCCAACGTACTGGTAGACACAGGGTCAGCCCTGAATGTTATGCCGAAGTCCACTTTGATGCAATTATCATTTAAGGGCCCTCCGATGAGATTCAGTGAGGTCGTCGTCAAAGCATTCGACGGATCCAGAAAAACAGTTATCGGCGAAGTGGATCTTCCCATAACTATTGGTCCTCACACTTTCCAAATCACTTTCCAGGTCATGGATATCCGGGCAACATACAGTTGTTTATTAGGAAGACCTTGGATACATCAGGCTAGAGCGGTTACTTCAACCCTCCACCAAAAGCTAAAGTTCGTCAAGAACGATCAACTTGTCACAGTTTGTGGGGAACAAGCCTTGCTTGTGAGTAACTTATCATCATCTACTTGTGTAGAACCCGAGGAGGTTATTGGAACTCAGTTCCAAGCACTATCGGTGAACAAGAACGATCAGTACAAAGAAGGAACTTCAATTTCTTCATACAAAGATGCTATCAAAGCGGTCGAGAGTACCGATACAACAGGATGGGGACAGCTTGTCATTCCTATTGATAATAAAACAAAGAAGGGTCTTGGTTTTTCTGCAACCTGTACCTGGGCAGCTGCCAACGATGAAAGTCTTCATCCCCTTCAAAACTTTTTCCACAGTGGAGGTTTTCTTCACCCAGTGTCTCAGACAGTTCATGCTATCAATGACGAAGATCCTTCTGACACAGATGAAGAATGGAAGTCCTACCTTAACAAGGACGGCTATATGTCTCAGGAAGAGGTGCCTATGCCTTTTTGCTTTCCTACAGAAAGTCTGAGATTTATACCAAGATCAGATGTCGAAATGATCTACGGAGATTATGATCTGGAAGGATGCCGTGCTTCGCCAAATTCATTAGAGGAAGACACTCTGATGAAAGACAACTTTGACCACAATTACTATGGCCCGATGGATGGCCTGCCAATATGGCAGCCTTACCCAGGAAACTTGGGGCAAGAAAGTCAGCCGAGTAATGAAACTCAGCTGAGCGTCATTGAACAGAATACCTGTGTCCCCACCATGTCATGGGATCAACATTCAGGTCATTCGGAAACTACTCAACATGAAGATGAATTTGCAACGTTTGCAGGACTAGAATTCATCAACTATGCTTTTCCCGAGGTCAACGTCATCGAGAGAGATGACTCCTCCAGTTCCAGAGAAGTTTGGGACACCTTGGGACAACTGAGTGGAAAATACGACTATATGGTCAAGTACACCGCTCCCGAAAGCTCTCGTATCAGGCTCGAAGACATCCAGCCAACTGGATAGGGAGATACAGCTGAGAGCACAAATGCTATGCAAAGTGCAACAGAGGAATCCTCCTACGACAATTCTTCCTGGGAGACAGATTCCAACGATCCTACTCCACCAGAAATCAGCGTCATTTCTGAAGACAAATCAAGGAGGGTGCCAGACTTTGTGATTCACCGAGGAGTTCGCCGCCAATGGGTTGCCGTCGAGGTTCCGAAGGTCGTTCATCAGTCAAAGTAATTGCCATCTTTAACCTTTCACCTTGCCCAGGTGAAACGGATGTTTTGATAGGGCTCGTTTTCTGTAAATTTCCCTCTTCGCTTTGCCCAAAGCGACAGAGTTTTGTTTTATAGGGTTGTAGTTTCAAGATTCTACTTGTTCATTAATAAAATAACGTCGTTCTGTAATTTCCGCATTAATTGCTGTTTTCTCTTTTTGCTTTTTCAGAAAATGGTAATCCTAAAAAACATTCAATCATAAAAACAAGCAGTAAAATCAAAACACTGCACACACTTACATTTTCTCTATCTCTTCTAAACACGAATCATCACGTCATGCAGATTGCTTGTTTTATACCCCGTTGAAACATACGATCCGATGCCTTCTTCCATCTTTGAATTCCCGGTATTCGAGGCTGAAGAAGAAAATGACAACGAAATTCCAGAAGAGATCTCCCGACTACTCAGACAAGAGGAAAGGTCCATTGAACCTCACAAAGAACCGTTGGAAATGGTAAACTTGGGTTCAGAAAAAGAGAAAAAAGAAATCAGGATCGGAGCATTGCTCAGTCCAACTGCCAGAGAGGGTTTGATAAAGCTTCTCAAAGAATTCCCCGATGTGTTCGCTTGGTCCTATCAGGATATGCCAGGGTTGGATACCAGCATCGTGGAACATCACTTACCGCTAAGATCGGAATGTCCGCCAGTAAAGCAAAGGTTGAGATGCACTCTCCCGGACATGGCCATCAAAATCAAAGAGGAGGTACAGAAACAGATCGACGCGGGTTTCCTCGCTACATCTGAATATCCTCAATGGTTAGCCAACATCGTACCTGTTCCTAAAAAGGACGGAAAGATCAGAATGTGTGTTGATTACAGAGATTTGAACAAGGAAAGTCCAAAGGACGACTTTCCTTTACCACACATTGACATGCTGGTTGACAGCACAACAAGGTTCAAAGTATTCTCCTTCATGGATGGATTCTCGGGCTATAACCAGATCAAAATGGCGCCGAAAGACATGGAGAAAACTTCGTTCATTACCCCATGGGGTACCTTTTATTACAAAGTAATGCTGTTCGGTTTGAAGAATGCCGGGGTAACCTATCAAAGGGCCATGACTACTCTGTTTCATGACATAATACACAAAGAAATCGAGGTATATGTCGATGATTTGATTGCAAAATCAAGAACAGAGGATGAGCACGTTGAACACCTGTCAAAATTGTTCGAACGTCTAAGAAAATTCAAGCTCCGCTTGAATCCCAACAAGTGTACCTTCGGTGTCCGTTCAGGGAAACTACTAGGGTTCATCGTCAGCCAGAAAGGGATTGAGGTTGATCCTGACAAGGTCAAGGCCATTCAAGAAATGCCTTCTCCGAAAACTGAAAAATAAGTCAGAGGATTTCTGGGACGTTTGAACTACATCTCCAGATTCATATTCCTTATGACCGCCACTTGTGCGCCGATTTTCAAATTACTCAAAAAGAACCAGGATTGCGTTTGGTCAGAAGATTGCCAAACCGCCTTCGACAGTATCAAGGAATACCTGTTGAATCTGCCGATTCTATCACCTCCAGTGGAAGGAAGACCACTGATCATTTACCTCACAGTCCTAGAGGACTCAATGGGATGTGTACTTGGCCAACAAGACGAAACTAAAAGGAAAGAGTCTGCCATTTACTATCTAAGCAAGAAATTCACCGACTGCGAGACTCGGTACACAATGCTTGAGAAAACTTGTTGCGCTTTGGCTTGGGCAGCCAAACGTCTTCGCCAGTACATGATTCGTCATACTACTTGGTTGGTCTCCAAAATGGATCCAATCAAGTACGTCTTCGAAAAACCTGCTCTCACGGGAAGGATTGCCCGTTGGCAGATGTTGCTATCAGAATATGACATAGAGTACCACGCTCAGAAAGCCGTTAAAGGAAGTATTTTAGCCGATCATTTGGCTCATCAACCGATTGACGATCAAGAATCAATCGGGTTTGACTTCCCAGACGAAGATGTCATGTATCTAAAGATGAAAGATTGCGATGAACCGCTACCCAGTGAAGGGCCAGAACCAGGTTCCCAGTGGGAACTCATCTTTGACGGAGCAGTTAATCATTATGGAAACGGAATTGGGGCAATCATTGTTACCCCTCAGGGTTCCCACATTCCTTTCACTGCTAGACTTACGTTCAAATGTACGAACAACGAGGCCGAATACGAAGCATGTATTATGGGTCTCAAAGAAGCGATTGATTTAAGGATCAAAAACTTGGACGTATACGGCGACTCAGCCCTGGTTATTAACTAGATAAACGGAGATTGGAACACATACCAATCAGGATTGATTCCTTACAAAGACTATGCAAGAAGGTTGTTACCCTTCTTCAACAGAGTCGACTTTCATCACATCCCTCGTGATGAGAATCACATGGCTGATGCATTAGCCACTCTCTCTTCCATGATTAGTGTAGGTCGATGGAATGACATACCAAAGATCGACATCATGCGCCTTGAACGACCCACTTACATCTTCGCGATTGAAGCAGTCATAGACGACAGACCTTGGTATCACGATATCAAATGCTTCCTTCAGAAACAAGAGTACCCATCTGGGGCACTCAGAAAAGACAGGAAAACCCTCAGAAGATTGGCTGGAAACTTCTTCCTGAGCGGTGACACTCTTTATAAGAGAAATTTTGACATGGTCTTGCTCCGATGCGTCGACAGACCAGAAGCAGACGTGCTCATTAAAGAAATTCATGAAGGATCCTTTGGCACTCATGCCAACAGACACACAATGGCGAGAAAAATTCTCAGGGCCGGGTATTATTGGTTGACCATGGAATCCGACTGCTACAAGTACATGAGGAGGTGTCACAAGTGTCAGATATACTCCGACAAAATTCATGTACCGTCATCACATCTCAAAGTTCTTTCTTCCCCATGGCCATTTTCCATATGGGGAATCGACATGATTGGCATGATTGAGCCCAAGGCTTCAAACGGACATCGGTTCGTCCTGGTAGCCATTGACTATTTCACAAAGTGGGTCGAAGCAGCGTCATTTGCCAATGTAACCCGACAAGTGGTGGTCCGATTTATCAAAAACAATATCATCTGCCGTTATGGTGTTCCAAGCGAGATCATTACTGATAATGGATCTAACTTGAACAATAAGATGATGAAAGAGTTATGCACAGAGTTCAAGATCGAACACCATAACTCATCTCCCTACCGACCCAAGATGAACGGGGCGGTAGAAGCGGCTAACAAGAACATCAAGAAGATCGTTCAAAAGATGGTTGTAACCTATAAAGATTGGCATGAGATGCTACCCTTTGCTCTTCACGGTTATCGAACATCTGTCCGCACTTCAACAGGGGCTACCCCTTTCTCTCTAGTATATGGCATGGAGGCAGTGCTTCCCATAGAAGTAGAGATCCCATCAATCCGGGTATTGATGGAAGCTAAGCTCACCGAAGCTGAATGGTGTCAAAGTCGACACGAAGAACTGAACCTGATCGAAGAGAAGCGAATCACGACACTATGCCACGGTCAGTTGTATCAACAAAGAATGAAGAGGGCGTTCGACAAAAAGGTCTGGCCTTGTGTCTTCAGGAAAGGAGACCTCGTGCTCAAGAAGATACAATCATTTCTCACTGACTCTCGGGGCAAATGGACCCCAAATTATGATGGCCCCTATGTGGTCACGAAAGCTTTCTCAGGCGGCGCCTTGAGACTTACAACCATGGACGGAGAGGAATTTTCCTACCCCACGAATGTTGATGTAGTCAAGAAATACTTCGCCTAAACTAAAAAAAAACGTCTTGGTGGATTGAAAACCCGAAAGGGCGGTCCAGGCAAAAGTTAGAGACATGAAAAAAAATCATCCCGATGGATTGGAAATCTCATAGTACAATCCAGGCAAAAATTAGGGATAATGGCAAGTAACTATGTTCAACAGAGGCAAGTCCCTCAGCAGCAGTTACAGCATCATCTATCGGAGGAAAACTCCAGTCAAGGTCATCTTCGACAGAAGCTCAGGATGTCCCGAATTCAAAGTTGGTAGAAGGATAGTGGTCGTTATGTTTCAACGTAGCCCTTTTACCTGTAAATTAGCGTTTTCTAACTTTGTATATACTCTTTGGAATCACGCGTTGGGCTGATCTCCATCTTATCAATAAAATTTGAGCCCTTGTGCTTTTGTTTGTAATTCTTGTTTGTTTTAGCTTTACAGAACGACGTTGTTTAAACTTAATCAGCGATTCTTGAAATAAAACAAAAATGAATTTACTTGTTGAAACTTTTTCTGCTTTTAAAATAAAGATGGCAATTTCTTTTGACTGTTGAACATCAGAAGAACATCGATCGCTTCTCCCGAAGTAAGCGAACTTCAAAGTGCAGAATCAAAGTACTCCTTCTAAGCCAGTATGCCTGAATGAAGGGATCAACTGTGTCAGAGACCTTGTTTTGTCTGACACGCCTCGACCGAGTTCTCATCTCCTAAGCCCGATCAACATAGATCCCAACGGGACTATCTCTCCTAAGCAAGGTGGAATTGCTATTTTGAATCAACGGTACTTCTTCGCCCCGCGATGGCCGAGTATCCAATTGTGTTCATCCATTAGTCTGTATGTCGCGTCTGTTTTGTCAGCATATACATACATACTTCATGCATTTTTGATTTGCATTTACATTTCATATTGCATCGTTATCACTCTAGCCGGTCTTGTCCCCTAGTGATAAACAGTTTTCTCAATCGAGTTTCTCAGTTATTTCCTCGTCAGGAAGTGTTGCGTCTGCACAATCTCGCCACCAGTGTATCTTTAGATCAGAGTCAGCACTTGGCCACTTTGATAACTTGAACCTCTGAAAGATCAGAGAACCTTCAACAGATGTCACTCTTCGCCATTGAAGATGATATCCTCGCTTTCCCGGATTAAGGAAAATCCCCAGAGAAAGCCTCTTAGACAGAGATTCGGCAGTACATCAGTATTTCTCCGAAAAGCCGCTGATGAAAAGGTCATCGGCCCCACAAAATCAGACCCCATCATATGGCGTTTCTCCGGGAAGATCCCGAGAAAAGTATGATGAAAGATCCCAAACGAAAACAGTCTCTCAAGAGACTCGCTTTCCCCAGTAGAAACAAATGGCGTCTCCAACAGAGAAGTTTGTACAACTCTACAACTCAGACGACTGGGTTCCCCAGCAAGTCTGACATCAAAACTTGTTCCACTCAAATGGCATCTCCCCAGGAAAATTCGGCGAGAAGTTTGAGGAAAGCCGCTATGAATAGCGTCCCTTGTCAAGAAAGTTTATTGACAAAAGAAACTAAGACCAGTTCTTGGTAGGAAACCAGGATCGAGGGGAAGTTTAAATCAGAAACTAAGACCAGTTCTTGGTAGGAAACCAGGATCGAGGGGAAGTTTAAATCAGAAACTAAGACCAGTTCCTCGGTAGGAAACAAAGAACGAGGGGAGGTTTATTTCAAAAGAAAACTGAGACCAGTTCCTTGGCTGAAGACCAGGATCGAGGGGAAGTTTACCTTTTCTAAGCATCATTGCTTAGCTAAAGAAGATGAATGCGTAAGCTACCATTCATAACCACCATCAAAATTTCGGATATTCCGATATTTAATCCTCTTGCACCCCGAATGCCCGAATCCCTTCGTCATTCACACCTTCGGGTCCAAGAAGATTAAATAGGGGCATCTGTAATACCCCAAATTTTGACCACTTAGATTTCCCATCATTGTGAAAATCATCATCATAATATGGATGAACCATCATGCTTCATCAGTCTCCCCAAAGATGGGTGAGCATCCAATACAATCAAAATTAGGGTTTCAAGCCCTCTCTGAGTGCTTAGACAAAGGATCAATCAATAAATGACATGATCTTCAACTTGTATAATCTCTTAAACATCCACAATGGATCAAAAAGGACTCCCACTTCAAGGATTAAGCACAAGGTTGCTCCCTTATAGGTGGATCAAGTCTCAAGATCATCAGTGTCACCAAATTAGGGTTTTGGTCGACCAGGGCCTCCAGATGGAAATTTTCATCTGGGCACAAGGCAATGATCCAAAACATGACCTAATATGCTTCATGGAACCTCATGAACCCATGCATCAAGTCAATTTTGCCTCAGGGGATGCATTCATCAAAAATCAGGAATTAGGGTTTCTTGACCCAATTCACCCCTAAGTTGACTTTTGGGACAAACCATGAGCCAAGACCTCAAGAGATGATTTGAGGGTCTCTAATATACCATATTGATCCATTTGGAACAATGGATTGATCCAAGAAGCTTGAGCAACAAGTCTCATTTTCATCTGCACCACAATTAGGGTTTTAAGGGAAAAGTCAACTGTAACTTTGACTTTTGACCAAGACATGCTCCCAAACCCTAATACATGATTGAATATACCCTATGACACCCATGGAACATGTCCATCAAGTTTGATTTAGGTCAAGGACATGATTTCCTGAAGAATTGCACAGTTTGGAATTCATCTGATAAAAAGTCAACTGTGCACAAAAGTCAACTTTGACTTTTTGAGATTTTTCACCAAAATGGATTTTTAACCCTAAAATGATGTTAATGTATGATTTGAATCATCATTCATCAAGAAAAATCAAGAAAAGTGAGATAACTTGTAAAAGGGGTAACCATAAAACTTAGAAATTTTTCTAAGTTAAAAATAAAGTAGCAAAGGTACCAACTTTGGAGGACCATAACTCCTAAACCACAAGGCCATTTTTTCTCATCCAAAGATGGATTTGTAGCCCTCATTATCACCTACAAAAACTTCAACTACAAGTCATTCCAATTCATTAAGGATTTTGAGTTATGGAGTGATCAAAGTGGCTGAAAAGTGAAAATGTCACTTTTTCCAACACTTAGTGAAATTTTCACTAAGTCAGAATTTGCCTTCACTTTTTGCCAAATGTAGGGGGATTTTTCACTTGGAATCAAAAGAGATCAAAACCAAACTTGTTCAAACAGTTGTTGTATCATGTAAGAGCTTTCCAAAATGGCGAAGAACATTGCCAAATTCCACCTACATCATGAGATACAAAATTGTTAAGTTGCCTTGCTGAAATCTGTCAAAGCAAGGCAGAATTTGCACTTTGGCTCGATTTTCCAAAATCAGCCAATTGCAATTGCTCCAATCCACTTGGACACCTCAGAGGATTGAATCCAAAGGGGACAATCACTGAGCCAAGCCTCCAAGGTCCAAGGAACAAGGAATAGCATGTTGAACCTAGAATGGCCAAAATAGGGACAAGACTTCAAATTTGGAATGAGGCATTCAATGGAACCATCAAGGTGGCATGGACTGAGCCGTTCTCATCTGAAATCAGTCAAGACTTATCCAAGACCAAGGGGACCAAAGCTCTGTGCCCTAACCTCTATTTAATGGCTAGAGGAGACTTTCATTTCCATTGGCCAACATTGAGGAAACACCTGTTGCAGCTGCCATGCACTATTCCTTGCAAAACAAACTTGCTCTACTATAAATAGAGCTCAATTGTGGTCAGTTTAAGTACACCAAAGCCATCTAACAGATGCTTTCCTCAAAATCTCTTTCTCTTGGCAAAAATGCCTTTCTTAGCAAGGTAGCTATCGGGTTTTGAGTTTGAGAGCAATTCTGCACAAACCAATCACTCACACACCTCACATACATCACATATGAGCTGATCAAACACTCACATAACTTCTGAAACATCAATTTCATGAAATCACCAGCTGGTTGCTCAAATTTTCAAACAAGGTGCAGCTGAGGTACCACAAAATGATCCAGCCAATTTCAATCAAGTCCAACCATCCAAACACAATCCATAGGGTGTAGGGAAGCTGTCCAGATCATCACAACTCATCTGTAACACCTCCAACTCAAAATCACATCTGCTCTTGCTGTCACGACTTGGAGGTAAGCACATACTTGGTCATCTCTCAATCTATGCATATTTCCTCGCACAATAATTTGGTCATATGTTCATAATCATGCATGGAATGTTTTCCCTCAATTAATTGCATTGTTTGAACCGTGTATCAAAAATCCTAGCCTTCATGCAGAAATTAGGGTTCTTGAGGTTTCTTCGTGATTTCTTGTTGTATGTTTAATTTAAATGAAATTAAAGTACATAGACATGATCGTGAGGTTGAGACGAGCATAATGATATGTGGATTGCATGATATGATTACGTATTCATGGAGATTGGATAGAAAACGCAAATCTGAGAAACCAAGAACACGCGCGTGTTCTTCAGCTTGTTCTTGGCGCCTTTTTTTCAAATTTAAATATTTGAATTTTGTGATTTTGTTTAATTGATTCAAAAATTAATTTCTCTCTGAGTTTTAATGATTTTGAGTTGATTCTTTTTTTAATAATTCACAAAAATGTTAAAATATTTTATTTTATCAAAAAATCCCAAAAATATTATTTATTTCATATAATTGATATTTTTGTAAAGAATTAATATTTTGATTGTTTTTGGCATTTTAAATATTTTTTCTACATTGATTTTGCAACTTTTAATGCTTTCTAATTATTTTGTAGGTCAATACTTAATTTTTGAAGCATTAATCCAAGATCACAATTTGTTTTCCATGTGTTAAACAATTTTTGATCATTTTAATTGAATTTTTATTCAATTAAATACATTTTGAAAACAAATTAGGGTTTTGGATTAATTCAACCCTCATAAATCATTTTCAAAACACTTAGGGCCTCTATTAGAGTGTAAGACCCAATCCCTTTTTTTGACCAAATCATCTTTGGGCCTCACTTATTGTATAAGTCCCGATACCGTCAAAAAACAAACGGCGCGATCGTCGCCTTTTCAAAAATCATCTGGGCCTACCCTCGAGTAGTAAGACCCATTTATTTTTCTTCAAAACTTTTTGGGCCTCTTGAGAGAGTGTAAGACCCATCCCCCCTTGTACAAAAACTTTTTGGGCCTCACTCATTGTATAAGTCCCTCTGTACAAGTAAACGGCGCGATCGTCGTCCGTTTAAAAATAAAAACCATCTGGGCCTCTCCTTGAGCTATAAGACCCATTCAAACACTTTGGGCCTCTATTAGAGTGTAAGACCCAATCCCCCTTTTAACCAAAAACATTTTGGGACTCACTTATTGTATAAGTCCCTCTGCGTTAAAAGAAAACCTCGGCGCGATCGCCATTTTTAAACGAAAAATCATTTGGGACTACCCTCGTGTTATAAGCCCCTTGCTTTTCTTTAAACCTTTTTGGGCCTCTTGAGAGAGTGTAAGACCCATCCCTTTGTACAGAAAACCATTTTGGGCCCCAGTCACTTGTATAAGTCCCTCTGTACAAATTCAACAGTGCGCTCACTGATAAAACCCTGGGCCTCTCCTTGAGCTGTAAGCCCCAGATCTTTCTTTTTCAAAGCACTTTCTCCTTTGATTTTGAATATACTGTTGTTTTTAATCTTTCTTTGTTGAACAACTAACCAAACAGCATGGAAGCACTACAACCGAGTAAGTGGTTATCGCTTTCATTTACTGCTTTCATATTATAAACTGTATTGTGGGGCTGCTCACTGTAAGTCTCCTTTCATAAACTCATATCTACTGTGTAATAATAGTATAGATATTTCGAGTTTCCCCGACAACTACGTCTAGAACTAGGTGACGCCGTTTCATTTATTCGTAGAAATAGACGCCTAGATCCCCAATAGGAGCACCAGATACAGTATTCTCTTCGGCTGTCCTCCTTAGGAATCGTCAAGAAGCTCTACTCCCCAAGATGAATGTATTCTCTATGAATGGCATCTTTGAGTTTCTTCCCAATTCTCAAACTTTCCTGACTTGATCTATTCCTTGTGGATAGCTTGCCTTGAATGTCTCGGGTTTTGGGTACCCACTATGGTCATAATCTTGGACCTTAACTAAGGAACCCTCTTTAAAAGCTAAAAGTCGCTGGATAGTAAACCTCGCACGTTTACCAGTGGTTTTTATATTTAAAAGAGTTATCTCTCCTAATGGAAAGGAGATGATAGACCCACGAGTTTCTTAAAAGCATCGGCCTCCTCTTGGGCATTATTCAAGGACCCTACGGCTTCTTAGAAGTATTTACCACCTCCTCTTAGGCTTCGTATAATGATTCTTCCTCCGGGAATGATAGCCTCCTCTTGGGCTTCGTACAAGGACCCGTCGGCTTCTTAAAAGTTTCCAGCCTTCTCTTGGGCTTCGTACAAATTGTCCCGACGACCTCCTAGAGGTATAAGAACAGAACCTAGTCATCCTCATAGAACAGTCCTTTCATAGAGTCTACTACTGTTTCTCGAAGCATAGTACAAAAGATAAAACTCTAGACACGGACAGTCTAACTTCCTTGAGTCTCAAAGACATTCTCAAGCACCCTTCGTTAAATAGGAAGGAAACCCGCAGACTCGGATAGTCTCAATACCCTTTGGATTTCCCGTTTCCTCAAAGAGAAGGAAATATCCCTGATCCTCAAATTAAATCCCTGTGTACAGTGTTACTCATATAAGAACTGATTTTATCTTTTAAATCAGTATATTGGATCTGTCACTCAACTGAAACAGTTACAATAGCCTCCATCTCGGGCTTCGTACGAGATACCAAAATTCTCCCCAGTGGAGTCAAAACAACCTTTTCGCCTCTCTCTCGGGCTTTGTACGAGATACAAAAACACTCTCTTAGTGAGTATAAAAGATTCTCCAACTGAGTCAACTCTTTGCTAGCCTCCTCTTAGGCTTTGTATAACGATATGCCCCACTGGGTCAAAAACTTTTAGCCTCTCTCTCGGGCTTTGTACGAGACACAAAATAGCCTCCTCTTAGGCTTTGTATAATGATTTTCCTAGCGTAAATTAGCCTTCTCTTAGGCTTTGTATAAGAAAACCACTGGTTGATCCAATTGACCTTTTAGCATCAAAGCTGTGCCTCGTTCGCAGTACACAAACATCAACAACTCATTTCCCTTCATCTAATCGCTGTAAGCGGTAAGCCTCTGGATCATCTACATCCATGCCACTGTCCCTCTTTTAGCATGAGAAATTCCTAAGGAAAGATGGCATTGCTCTACACTGAGTTAAAGTCTTCTCCTTCAGGTTAAAACCCTTTCTTTGGAAATTATGGCATTGGTCGGATCCGCGTATCCCAGTTAAAGTAATTCTCCTTCTCCCCCCCCCCCCTTTAGAGATGACAAATTCTCTCTAAAGCCGAGATCTTTCAGCTTCACGTCTTGGGCTTTGAACAAGACACAAATAGACCTTTTAGCTTCACATCTTGGGCTTTGAACAAGATACAAATCACCTTTCGCTTCACGTCTTGGGCTTTGAACAAGACACCAAAAACCCCAATTTCCTCCCATAGAATAGGAGGAACTACGAACGCTCTAATTTCCCTATTTCGGTAAACGGGAATACGTAGGCATAAGATCGAAAGAAAAGATCTTAGCGAGCGTAATCAACAAAAAACCCAAATCCCATATCTCCATCAATCAAAAGCAGTATTTCAAAAGCACCAGTCCTAACATCCTAATCCTTATTCCCCGCCAGAAACCTTCTGCCCAGGTAAAAAGAAAGAGAACAGTATTGGCGAAAATACAAATAACCAGTACAAAGGCCCCCCACATTGATAGCATCTGTAACCGAACAGACCGCTGTTCAAACTCAGTATGCAAGCAGGGTTAATTGGAGACATCTATTTCCCTTCCTTATTCAGCTCACAATAGGATAAAAAATGAATCGACCTGTAGTTTAAGCTCAAACCGCAGAGAGCAACCAACGCTTAAGAACCGCGTCCAAAATCGTACGCTACACAAACGAAATCAAAAGTCCAGAATCTACCTTTGTGGAAGGGTCTTCTGTAGGGTCAACATCTATGACAAGGGTCGTGGTCGATGATTTGGGGATGCCATCAGCCATGGAGGCAAAAGCGTCGACCACGTTCTCTAAGAAAAGATTTGGAGTGAAGGTTTGAGATTGATACTCCAACCACCAAGCGTCGAATTCTTGAGTGGTGAAAAAGGAAGGCTGGAAGGAAAATACCGGTAGCTCCAGGTGTTGAGAGGCTCTGACGAACCTCATGCAAGCCCTATGACCTACTTGAGTCAAGCGTCAGCCGGAACGTACTATGTCATCAGGATGCCTCACTAAGGACTTTGGCAATATCTGGCTCAGGCCAAATTGTCGGGCCACTAAATTTGGCTGGTAGTTCATGAAACCATAGCCATTGTTTCCCGTTTCGATTCGGAAAGAGATCATGGTGGGAGTAAGAAACGCCCGCCATATAGCGTTTGACTGCACAACAACTTTAAGGGAGACTCCAGGAAATGGGTTTCTGAACCAGTCGGGACCAAACTTACGCTCCACAAATGGCGCCATGTCGGGGACGAAAGAAGTGGTTTCCACGAACATGCTGAGATACCTCATAAAGAGGTGCCTGTTTTGGAGCCTCTTGGGTGGTCATTAGGGCAAGTCGCATTCCTTCAACAGAGCATTCTTCGTTTAGACGCTCCATTGTCGCAGAGGCTGGATATCCCAACTTATGCTCAAAAGTGGCGTTGAGAGAATGCTGCAACAGCCACATAGGCCCTGAGATGTTTAAAGCCTTAGTGGTTTGGTGGAGAAGTTTCAGCCTCATAGTCGACAGGCCAAGAGAATGGTCGAGGGAGACCAACAGAAGTTTGGCCAGAGATATCTGTCGACCTTCATGGATCTGAATGGCCAGGCTGATAAAACTTTTGGCTATTTGTAAGGAGCCAGTGCAAAACATATAGTACGACAGCCATAGGGTCAGGAAGGCAATATGCTCCTCATCAGAGACTTCTTTAGAGCGTTTCTCATGGTGGTCTTCAATGTAGTTTTGGAAGCTAGCATGTTCGAAGTCGAAAATGTTGTCCGTCTCCAGTGTCGGGTCGAAGGTCTCGCCTACTGGTGAAAGGCCAGTGAAGGACGCCACGTCGAAAAGTGTTGGTGTGAACATACCACAAGGGAGGTGGAACGTATTTATCGATCCTTCCCAAAAATACATCGACGCAAGCAGCAAACAAGGGTTGACCCTGTGGGCAGTTCTGGAGAGTTGAATGACGTCGAAAATGCCATATTCTTTCCATTGCCTTTTGCGTTGACCCTCGACTCTGTTAAGCCAAGAAATGTAATCTTTGTTGCTGGAGTAGGCATGGATCTAAAAACTTGAGATTTGGGCGCCATGTATTTAAGATCTAAAGTACCGCCTTTCTCGAAAGCTGGCAGAATCGTCTGGTCAAAGCAGTGGAAGAACTTTTGGAGTTCTGATGGGGCAGGTTTGTTGTCTGGAAAGGGGCCATGAAAACCACAAAGCCTGTTTTCCACCACGAAGGGGATAACCATTTGGCAGCGCCAGTTGGCTACCACCGTATCGTCAGTAGATGATAGTTGAGGAAGAGGACGAAGTGTTTCCGCTTCAGAAAACACGAATGCCACTGGGTTGTTTTCGGTAGTTTGAGGAACGAAAGTAGAAGCAACGGTTGATGAAGCCATTTAGAGGGAAATGCAGAGAATGTTCTGGGACAAATAACGTCTTTGGAAGGAAGCAAAGTTTTGATCTCAAGAACAAAGGACAGGTTTTGAAGAAGAAGTTATGGAAAAGTGGTAAAGTGTTTGTGAGGGAGTCTATTTATAGGACACATGCAAAAGGCGAAAGATCACCAAAACTTTTCAACTTCTGAAAGTAAGTGAGAGTTGGTTTCGAGGCCCATAACTCAGACGAGACTAGCCATCATGGTGTTTTTCTTGGAAATCGTGGGATGAGATTGCCATCATCATGTCAGACGGCGCTTGCCACGTGTTTTGAGAGAAGACAAAACGTTGGGCAAATGTTTTGAAGAAAGAGTCGTCGAAATCCCGCGAGAAACCAAAAAGCCAGATTTCTCCATCGACATAGTGTTCAGTCGAAACTGGCCTTTTGGGGGGGGGGCAATTTGTTGACATGTGATTTCGACCAAAGGTGGAAAACAAGGAGTCCCATGGCGCGTCGACACCAAAAGGCGTCTCAAGGTACCAATTCGACGCCAGGCAAAGAGATGCGTCGGAGAGATGGCAATAAACCACGGTGTCGGAGGGAAATGAGGCGAAGGGCCAGTCCCAACTTCAAGGATAAGTGCTTGGGCGGGAAAATTTTGAAAGTTCCAAGAATATGGGAAGTTGAAAAGAAAGTGGGGAACCACGTGTCAGCTTCAAAGGACATCTGGGTAGACAAACAATTACATTCTAGGCCTATATAAAGCACTGTATTTTCCATATTTAGGGGTCGTATTTTTCACATTGTAAGGGAAAACGCTCAAAGTACCAAGCTTAGAGAGAAACGAGTTCACTCCCGCGAAAATGTACAATTGCGTCCAATTCTACTTAATGCAATTTACTTTCAGCATTTAATTTAAGTTATTGCCTTTTTGTTCTTGTCTTGCCTTTCCTCCCTTTATTTTTCCACTTTGCATCCAAACCCGTTGATCATTAAAACCTTTCAAGTCACCAAGGTCACTCCAACATGACAACTTTCACCGAAAAGCGAGAAACTGAAATACAGTATAAATATACGCTTCCAATTCCTTGTTCTGGGATTTGTGTGACCGATCCCGCAAGTAAACCTGCGACGGAATGCCAGCGGTTGTTCGTGCCGGCGAACAATAATCTGCAAACAACACATAGAAAACAACAACAATATTGGGGTTAGATAATAATCTCAGTGAGTTCCCCTATCCTATGGGTTCACTCGGCTCTAAAGAATTTCTAATCGATTTCCTAACTCAAGTATTCAAAAGATAAAGACTTAAGCAACTAGGGGATTTTCGCATTGTATGGAAACATGTACACTTGAGTTCACTAATTCAAAACACTCATTATTCGAAAACCATACCAAGTTATCTTTCCTCGGCCAACCCTACATCTAGGATTATCAACACGGGTCATAGATCCTTGTATCATACTTCGACGTATAGATGGACTTCAGATTCCAAGTGATAACATCCACTTCAAGAATCATCGCTCCTATGGGACTCCAAACCCATTTCGAGCCTTTTACCCGTATGAAACTCACCCCACATTGGAATCCACCACACTTGGGACTCTAACCCAGGTCAAATGAAGTATCGCGATGTACATCTCAATTCTTACTTTTCATAAGCATCAAACTTTGGGACGACACGACAATAAGGTTGTTTTTGAATACATAAGTAGTTTATCAATGCAACGTGATTGTACACATCAATCACTAGGCGTTCATATTCACCAATTATCATAACAAAAATCCATGTTTCATACAGAGCATATTAGTTCGTGACTAAGCTATAATTCAAGCGACTATTCGTCCACGGTACACACAGAGGTACATTTGCGTCCAAGCATCGCCATATAACTTTATTTCCATAACCTAGATTATCTTTCTAGTTTATTCACCTAGTTATACTCCTAGATTTCCTCAATCATCTTTATAAGGTTTTAATCATGTTATTTCACAATCAAAATATCCAACTAATTCATAGCATACATAATAACATATCAAAATGTCATACATGAAACATATAAGGTAGATACTCATTACTATCCTCCACCAATAATCATTGGTTAATTCATGGTCTCAAATCACCATACAATAACCCATTGGATTGTCTTTCCAATGCCTTAAGTCTCATATCCATTGAATTCACAGTTCTTGAATTATGGAGAAAACTTAAACCACGATATTCAATAAACAAAACAACAACTCATAATATATATATATATATATATATATATATATATATATATATATATATATATATATATATATATATATATATATATATATATATATATATATATATATATATATAACCAATACACAAACAACAATCATAGCACAATCATAAGTATACACAAAACACACATAATAACCTAACATGTCCCAATAAACTCTAGTAAACAATACCATCACACTTTCACTGCTAGGTATGTAGCTATATAATTTTCTCATAAATTTCATTCGATCATCGGATAGATGACCTAATCTCAGATGCCATAAAATGGCTAGAGCTACATCATCAGCTTTCTAATTTGAAAAGATACTAGAAAAAAACCTATATTACTATCTCTTTGAGATGCTTCCAAGTAATATAGTTCATCAATCTATCTAGATGAACCAATATTCATCAAGTCCTTCTTTGCCTGTATAACACACTTATTAGTTTCAAAAACCAAGTTGCAGTCTTGCTTTCTAAATAGTTTTGAAACTGATATCAAGTTAATTTCATATTGTGGCAAGTATAGTACATCCTTAATAATAAACTCATTGGATAATTTCACATTTTCACATATATATGCTGCTATAGAATTACCATTAGGAAGATTGACCATTATAGGATTAATCTTATCATGCTTAATGAACCAATCTAAAGAGTGGCATATATGGTGTGTAGTTCTTGTATCTAAAATTCAACTCACACTAATATTTACATTAAAGCTAGCAATGTAATATTTACCTCCCTTGGTAAGATTGATAGATCTTGTGTTCTTCTAAAGAAGCACCATCAAGTTTTGATATTGTTCTCTTATCAGTGACATGCTCCCATTTTCACTTGTTGATGCTACTGCAAGCTTATTATCTGAATAATCAACCTCCTCTTAGTTTGCATATGAGCTTCCTCGACCAAGATATGGTGGATATCCATGTTTCTTGTAGCAATTATCGATTATATGACCAATTTTACCACAATAGGTACAAACTTCCATATTTCCTCTTCCTATACCTGCAGTAGAACTGTCATTCCATCTACCTCTGCCAAACTATTTTTCTCCATCTATTGCATTAACCATGCCAGATCCATCTTCAGCAACATTACCACTTGAAAATATGGTACCACATATCTTCCTTTTTTGTCGTATAACCATGGAAAAGACTTTGCTAATCTGAGGTAGAGGATCCATGAGTAGCACCTGTGAAACTACTCCATGAAATTCTTCATTCAGGCCAATCAAGAACTGAATAATTATATATTTAGCTCTAAAGCTTCTTCTATTTCTCATTGCTGGGTAGACAACGGCTACACGACATGTGCAACTTGACATTGGCCTATCATGATCCAATTCCTCCCAAAAACTCCACAATTTAGTGAAGTAATTCAAAACCTTCTTGTTACCTTGTTTCAGATTTGAAATTTCCTGGTGTAATTGAGCAAATGAATCCTGTCACCTCTCATGAATTAATCTTTGAGATCATTCCACATGTCTACAACATTATCAATAAACACCACGCTTTGAGCAATTGACAGTGTTATTGAATTTATGATCCTTGTATGCACCAAATTATTGCATCTTTTCCAAGCTACGTAGTTCAGATCACCCTTATCAGAAATCTCAATTCACTACTACAGAAAACACATATAATAACGCTCGCGTTACTACGGATATTCAATCAACTGTTGTAATATGTGATATTTAGGCGCATGCGTTTTATTTTATTTTATTTAACCATCTATAACCACGGTTGATTTAATACACGTGGTGAAAAGTGGCGTATGGTAATGGGTTCAAATCCCAGCACCAGCATTCTTGGTTATTTACTTATTTAAAAAAAAATATTAATAGACTTTTCACCACGGGTATTTAAATCAACCTGATTATAGGTGGCACCTTCTTTTTTATAAAGATAAATATAACGCTCTTAGTTCATTCACTTTTTCCCTAGATGTACTTAGAAAAACTTCATCTTCTGCCTCCAAACTTCTTCCATTTACGAAACATTATTCATCCACTAACATCATTTCTTCCATAAACGAAACTTAGAAACATTTCTTCCATTAACGTGTTACAGCTTGTTCATGTTTAACGATTCTACAGGTAAAATATTATTGTTTAACGATTCTATTTATTTATTTTTTAATTGTTGTTTGTGTTGTTTTTTTTATTGTTGTTGTTGTCGTTGTTGTTCCTGTTCTTGCTTTTGTTGTTGTTTTTATTATTATTGTTGTTGTTGTTGTTGTTGTTATTGTTATTGTTGTTCTTGTTTTTGCTCTTGTTGTTCTTATTGTTATTCTTATTTTTGTTCTTGTTGTTGTTATTGTTCTTGTTGTTCTTGTTATTGTTCTTGTAGTTTTTGTTATTGTTGTTGTTGTTGTTGTTGTTGTTGTTATTATTATTCTTATTGTTCTTGTTGTTGCTCTTGTTGTTCTTGTTGTTATTCTTATTTTTGTTCTTGTTGTTGTTATTGTTCTTGGTGTTTTTGTTGTTCTTGTCATTCTTGTTGTTATTTTTGTTGTTGGTGGTGTTCTTGTTGTTATTATTATTGTTGTTGTTGTTCTTTTTATTATTCTTGTTAATCTTGTTGTTCTTGATGTTATTGTGTTAAAATATTTAATATTGTATATTGGGATAAAATATATAAATGTAGTCAGGCAAAGCATGTGGCAAAAAAAAACAAAAATGCTGATAGACCTTTCACAATGGTTATTTAAAATAACCTTTATTATAGGTAACATACTTTTCAGTTTTATACAACGGTCATACAACCGTGATTGTAAGTAACGTATATACAACAACACGCTACATAACAACGGTCGGTCCTGCGTGATAATATATCTTTTTTAACCGTTGTTGTATATGTTTTTTGTAGTAGTGATTATTCCATCTACAAATTGGAACTTGTTCTTCATGGCTAAAGCACGCCTCATCTTCATCAACCATGTATGCTAGTTGTTGCCGGTTAGCGCCGGAGTAACACAAACCATTGGTGAATTCTCTGATGGATGCACATAGTAAGGATTAAGCTGATCCTGAACATGATTATTGTTGTTTCTCGTTATAGTAACACAATACAAACAACGAAATCAGGAAAAAAATGAGAGAAAACAAGAATCAATGTAAGAGGAAACAAAAGGAAACAATGCTTCAAGAAGAAGCAATTATAATCGCAATGAGTGTAAGATCAAACAAAAAAACAAAGCACAAGGGAAATAGAGTAGGACGAACCTGACTCTGATACCATCTAATCAACCATGAAACTCCATTGGAGAGAAAATGGAAGGAGAATGAAGAAGAAGGAATGAATAATAGTTTGCATTGATTGAAGAAGAAGTTAATTACAACATGCTTATATAGTTACACTAGTTAGTTATACCACATCATTTACCTAACTAACTCAATCTAACTAAGAAATCAAGTAAGAAAGGGTACATGGTATAAGCATACACATGTAACTTCATGCAACGTGGGAATCTCTTTCTTCTTCTTCTTCTATATGATCTATTAGATGAAAGAGAGATGAACACAAATGTTTGTTTATTCATAACCATAGTGAAAGGTACATAATTATTTTAAGTAATTATATGTTATACAATATTCTAAATCGTTGTAAAATATGTTGAAAATAATTTATATTTATGTTAAGTTTAACATGTGCAATAAAATTATGTATGCATGATTTTTAAATTATCCAAGTATGTGAGTTTGAATATATAAGAATATATTTGGTTTATGGTGTATACTTGAGTGTAAAATACATGTTAAACATTATTCTTTGGTGTAAGTAATTTATTTTATTTAATAATAGATTATTTATGGATATAATGATTTGGTATAACATTAAGAGTGTGTTTGGATGAATCATTCTAATGAGGGAAAGTTATATTTTTTTTGAGAATTTAAAATGACTTGACCAAAATCTATTGTTTGGATAAAAAAATATAGAGAATTGTTAAAACGATATAAATTTATGAAGTATTTTATTCAAGTTAAATTTAAAGAATTTCAAATAACACCAAAAAGTAATGAATTTGAAATTACTCCTTCACTCTATATCATGCAATTGTTAAATTGTTTATTATTAATTTTTTAAATTTTGCAAGATGGTCCTCATATTTTATGAAAATAAATAAGTCCCTAAAATTTTTTAAATATTACAAATTAGTCCCTTCAAATTTTCAAAAGTTACAAATTGGTCCTTATTTTTCATATTTAAATTTTGGCTCAAAAGTTTTAAAATATATGAAAATGACCTCAAAAATTTAACAATGAACCATTTTCATACTCCATCCAAACAAAAGAATTTTAAAATGAATAGATTTCAATTGAATCATTTAAATTGATTAGAATTTTGAATTTTTTAAAAATTATCAATTACCTTAACCAAACACACTCTAAATAAAAAGAATCATGAATTTTAATTAATGGGGCATATATTGGTAACATAAAATGACGTAAATAAAATGTTAAAAATATCAAGGACATGTTTAAGTTGTATTTTAATTTGTGCAAAAATTTATTAAATTTAAAATGATTTATCTCATATAATATGTGTATCATAATATAAAAATATTATTTCTTGTTCGTCTTTATATTAAAAGTAATTTGGGTATATTTTAGATTATTGTAAGTTGACAAATATTTATGGAGAAAAGTTATAGAAAATATTAATGATGTGAATTTATTATTTGTTTTGTATTGTGATTTTTATTTGGATATATCATAGAACATTGTTAAATATGAAACATGAATTTGTCACATATAATTTGTTATGCATAAGTTAGCTATACAATATAGGTCGACACATGTTAGTATAGGTCAACACATGATTTAATTTTCTTAAATTCTTGTTGTTTCACTTCAGTATATGCCGACCTATGACCTCGATAGGTCGACGCATTCGTCCTGAGGTCGACTCATAAGTGCAGAATTGAGACATTCTCTTTCATTCTCTTTTCTCTCTTGCATGCACCCTATTTCCATCTCTCTTGAATTTTTTGGTTCAACTTAAAATCAGCACAATCTCCATCAATTCCTTCAATGTCATATACATTTCACATCTCTCTCTATTAAATTTCCTTCAAATCACTCTCATTTCAATAATCTCTCTCTCATTTTTCTACCAAATCCCCAATTCACCATATTTAACCAAAAATCCAAATTTCTCTCTTGTTTGTGGTTACTCTTTGTTTCTTTGTGTTGTGTTGTGCTTGTCCTTCTTATTTGAGTGTGTGGGTACTCATAGTTCTCTCATTCTCTCACATTCTTCATTCAATCATTTTGACAAACATTGGGTGTGCACATCTCATTTCAACATTTTCATGGCTTCCAAGTCTAAAAGTATGGCTAAAGCCAAGAGCAAAGCTACTACATCTACAGTTTCCTCAGAGAATCCATTCACTTTGGTTTCAAAGAAGTATGTTAGAAATTTTGAGATAAAGCATAAGACCCGTCTTGTTGCCAAACAATTCATGTGGAAGCCGAATACGATTTGAGGCCTATATCTACCTGAGGTTGTGAAGCTAGTTGAGCATCAAAAGATTGACTACTTCTTACAGTTGTCTCAAGATTACAATGAGGATCATGCTCATGTATTTTACTCAGGACTACATGAAATGGATGGTTCTTCCTTCAAGTTTTCAATAGGTAACAAAGTGTATCAATTTACAAATGAATTGTGGAATACCTTGTTTGGTATTACTATTAGTGATCCTAATGTTGATGAAGAAGTCGATGAGTTGGTAACCGATACTTACACATATAAGGATTTTGATTGGAATGTTCATTTGAATGAATTACTCAAATTCCCTCGTCCTACGGAATGTTATGATCCCATCTTCACTGTGCAATTGAAGATGATGCCTAGAATTTTTCTATGGATTATGTCTCACATCCTACGTCCAAATAATGGAGGCTTCTCAAGGGTTGATTCTCTTGAAATTCATCTGGTGTATATTTTGCTGCACAAAGTCAAAATAAATTGGGCGTACTACTTTGTGTCTCGTATGTTCTCTGTCAGGACATGAAACAAATGTACATCCTTTTGCTATCCCTGTATGATTGCCAAGATTCTGAACTATTTCAACATTGGCATGTCGAATTCCATCTACAAATATCATGGTTCATCTTAAGAATTCTCTCAATGTACCTTGACGAACATGAATTATTTTTGGAACATCAATCGTTGTGCGTATTATCTTCACCTGGGTAAGAATGGGATCTATAACTTTAATGATCCAACTAAAATTGATGAAGATGTTGTGAAAGATCATATGGATGATGTTGTGGTGAGAATCAGATATCAAGCTATTAGTTAACTTGAATCACAAAACATGAAGTTCACCACCGAACTTTGATTTATCCAAAGGAAAGGGAAAAGATCGGAAACCCTAATTGCGCTATGTAACAGCACAGCTAAGAGATCTAAGGCTCGGGGGTTGGTTATACCTAGGGAAGGTGTTAGCATCCTAAATATCTGTAGTACTCTACAGGAACCTATTGTTAGTATTTGTGTTATTATTGTTTGCTTGCTAAGGGAGATGTGCTAAGGTAAAGACCTAGGGATATATACACTAAGTATGCTCGCCAAGACATCGCATCTCGTGCCTACGTATCCTGACGGGAATAGAATCAGAGCATTCATAGTTCCCCTGATATGGGGTAAAAGGGTGAGAAAATGAAAAGGTGGAATCCAAGAAGGCATTGGATGTAAAGGAAAAAGGCAAAAGGTGGAAAAAGAAAAAGGTAAAAAAAACAAAAAGGTGACTCACTAGGATCTCGCAATCCTATGCCTACGTATTCTCAAGAAGAACTTGAGAAATTAGAGCGATCGTAGTTCCTCTCAATGAGGGTGAAGAACTCTTGTCTGTGGCCAAGGTTCCAAGGGAAAGCAGGGTAAAAAGCTTGAAAGCAAAGCTTGTAAGGATTGTTTGTTTAGGAGAAGAGATTAATGGCTATCTCTTGTGAAAAGATTGTGAAGGGTTAGACCGTCGTGAAGGAGAAGAGATTAATGGCTATCTCTTGTGAAGGTTAAAGAAAGGTTTAAGAGTTATAAGAGATTAATGGCTATCTCTTGGGAAGGCTAGGTTAACAGGGAATTGAAATGTTCACGGGAAAGTAGGGTCTGACAGCAAGACACCTACGTGGAGTGCGGTGACTCCAAGCCTAAGGCTAGGTTAAAAAGGGTAATGAGCTATCTATGACCTTGTGGTCAATAGGGAGACTTTCCTTTAGAATAAGGGGAGACTAACAGTTCTCATGGGCAAGAATGTTTGTAAAGATATTTATATGAGAACAAAACATTAAACAACAAGATATCAAAGTGAAATCAAGCTCACAACACCATACAAGGTTAAAACCATATGCATTAGGCATCCCTAGATCAAAATGGGCAAGGTAACATGATAAAAAGGATCAAAGAAGTAAAGAGTATTCATAATGGAAACCCTAAAAGTTTTCTACTTCCAACATGATAAAATACCTCAAAAATATTTACTTTTACCAATTTCTTTTTATATTAAAAAATTAGACATTTTAAATAGTTATTTGCAAAAAGAATGAGCATAAAAGGATAAGAAATGATCAAGTTATGAATTTTTGAAATTAAAGCATAAATTAAAAATATTTAAAATGAACAAGTGCTAAAAAAATAGGGGAAATGATCCTCATGGGGTTTGAACCCGTGACCTGGTGTGTACAGCCCAAAACACTCGCCACTTCAGTCAATGCACATGCCTTAACATGTTATGGCAACCATACAATATATGTGAAAACAAAGCTCTTTGGAAAATTAAAATAAAAGGACGGGGGCGAGGGGGATTCGAACCCCCGTCCTAAGGGTCAAAGGCGAGTGTGTATGTGTGTGCTTTGCCACTAGGGTGGCTGTTACATCTGGTAATAAACACAACTCTAATACCATATAAACCTTCGCGTGTTCAAAAATGCTTCACCAGCCAATGCCCACTAATGCCAATCATGTGAACCACTTAATATCAGTTGATCATTAAAATCTTCCCTACAATAGAACCAAAACGCTGCTGGCCAATCCTCCAACCCTATTCTAATGGTATCACTTGGAACTAGCAAAATGACCTCAGGGCATGGCATAGGTCCCTTTGTTTCATCCCAATCAAAATTACCAAAACAAAACACCCTATTCTATGCTAATCAGAACTAGAAAACATGGATGAATGTTCATGATTCAAAACAAAAAGTCATGGAAAGTGAACTGGAAGAGGTGCATTAATGGACATGAAAGTCATATAACGGGAGATGTAAACAAAACTCTGCTAGTATGTACAAACCAAAAGATCTTGTTGCCATGTGAACACAACAATCAAATTCATTCAAGCCTGTACATGGCAACATGATAGAGACAAACCAAGTTGTGTTGACATGCTCTGACATAGTATTCATGAGTTACAAACCATACGTATTATTGTTCATACTATCATCCTTCAACAGATTCTAAACAATGGAGATACAACATACATGTTATCAGAGCTTGCCATATAAATAACATAGTATCAGGTATTCAAGGGGTGTGAACAGACATTAACAAGTTATCATATGACACTGCCTACTGTTCCTCTAATATGTTAGCAGTGTGTAAACACAAACTATTAGCTTCACACATTATCAATCACACCAGGGTTGGACTGTTAAAGGAAGGCCTTGGTATATGGCACTAAGGTCACATATAGACATGTAATCAAGAAATAACATATTTAGCATGCCATCACAAAACTGAACAACTTTTGAACATTATTTCAAGGACTGATTCAATAACACCATATCATGAAGGTGCAAAGCAATGACATTTTATAGATGGTGACAAGAGGACATATACCAGCAAACAAACTTAAAATGTACCAGCAATAAGCATGATTAGAATATGGCACAAACAGAAAGACATCAACAAATCTGGTCAAACAGATATGCTACTCCAAACCTTCTAAACATGCTTTTTGACACTTAAACACTCAAGCTCATCATGAAGCACAAATACATTAGGAAGGTGATCATACATCATTATTGAACATGTCTTACCAAGTAATAGCTCAGGCAAATGGACAATGATAACAAAAACGGGTTTCAGGAAACAAGTTATATGACATTAGTATATACATGTCATCTGAATGTTAAGCAGGGCAACAAACCAACATTTCAAGAGAACAACAATAGTTGGCACATATCAGTTGAGCACCAAAATAATACAGTGGTTCATACAGTCTGGTTACTTCTCTAAGCAAGGGATTTATTCACACCAAAGTGGGGGACAAAGCTTAGTAACATTCTTACATTAAGGAGTAATTGAAAATTTGTATACATGTCTTGAACAACAGATTCAGTAGGATAGTACATGTTCATGGACTCATGGCAAATTCTACAGACTTTTTGTAACACAAGTTAATAATGACAGCAATATGAACATGATTTGGTAAGCACAACTTAGAAAACAAATGAAACAGCCTCTCTTCATGGCAAGAAAGACAATTCCTCATTTCAGCATGGTATCAATGTAAGACAATAGCCTTTAGCAGTTCCACACATTAGTTCTATATTTAAGATCAACTTGGCTCAAAACAAAATTTACATGGGATGACATGGTTTATACATAACAGGATGTGAATTTGAGACAAATAATGGATATTTATCAAAACAGATCCAAAACAATGGTACTCAGTAACAAACTTTCATTCACCCAAACATGCTCAACAACCAAGAATATATTCAACAAAATAACTTTACATACAAGCAGCATGAAAGGTGTATTTTCAGGTTTCTACACTGTTGGATACACACACACTTTCAACCAACAGCTGCTAGTTTCATGCATCACACAATCACATTCAAAGCTAAATCAAGATTACTTCAATGCCAAACATGTATGATATGTCAGTAGGAATATAACAAGAGTAAAAGAATGAACAGTACCTAGTGGAATATGTCCACTGCACCCTCAAAATGTGAACTTCTTCAATCAATAATAGTCTGCAATGCACTTCTCTTTCTCCTTCTCACTTGCCAAGCTCAACTCAGAGATTTTTAGAGTGTTCTATGAATAATATTGGTGTCTCATGAATGGAAATCAGGATGCTATTTATAGGGGAAGCAAGAGGATTCAAGGCATGGCCAAAGTTGAACAAAGTGCCAACATTGCCCTTTTCCATCGTGTGAAATACCATGCTTGCTGAACCAAAATATCCAAAGATCACTGCTAGCTGATGTGGTTAGGTCTGATCAGACTAGTGAAAAGTGATTGGTCCAAAGCTCCATTAATAAACAATGTTTGTGTTCCTTGGAAAGTTTCTCTCTCTTACTACAAGTTGCATAAACATGACACAAAACAATAATGTTAATGCAAACCACGTTGAATTTCCGTGGCAAGGCTTAATTCAATCTTGAATCCATCATTAGAACTCAGAAACATGGATTTTTGGTGGTTAGAGAAGGTTTTGAGCCATTATGCCAAAATTGGTTTCTTGAGTTTTAAGAAATGAAACCCCTAACTTTGGAGCTCCGAATCTCACAGCTCACTCAATGGATGGATGAGCTCTAGTACTTTTTGGAAAGCCCTCAATGCCCTCTACATCATTCATGTTCAAGGATTTTTTATTTGAGGCTTGGAACTACATGAAAATTTGAGTTGAAGTTATGTGCAAACAATGGTGAAAAAGCTGAAATTTCACTAAGTTCCAAAGGGTGATTTGTCTTCCAAGTCTTGTAAATTAAAAACCATGCACTTTTTGAAAGGGGGTCCTCTAATATGTTTTGAAGATCATGGAAAGATCTTCCATTTGAGCTTTGAGTCACTCAATTTGGATGTGCGGTTTGAAAGTTACGACTGTTTCAATTTTGGCACAAGTAGTGAAATCTCCACATTTGAAACGTTTCATGAACCAAACTTTGCTTCCTTTGCAAGAAACTTCTTAAAACTTCATCTCTCATGTCTTAACTCATCAATGAGACATGTCATGATGGATTGAGGACTTGGATGCTTCATTTCGGATCAAAATCTCAAAGGTTAGGGCCTTAGTCAAAACCCTAATTTCAACTGTGAATGCACTTGAATGATCTCTGATGATCTTGCTTCTTCAATCACATATAAGGCTCATAGAGGGTCTCCAGGGATGTCTACTATCACATGGAGTCATGTCCCAGGGCTTGAGAATAACTCTTGATCCAATACCAAAGGCAATCGTTGACTTGTCATAATAAAACCCTAATTGGATGCAGGGTGAACTTGTGGCTCAAGCTACTTGTGATGAAAGCTAGTCACACTTGAATTCTTGTTGATTGAAACATTTAGGATGTAGATGAGCTCAATAGTTGCATTTCGGAGCCTTCTCTTCTTTATGAGACTTTGTCCTCCTCTTGGTATAAGTCCTAGCTTTCCACGGAAAAAAACAAAACTTGCAAAATGAAGTGGTTTGTTAACAATGCATAGATGATTGATCCTAAATGTCAATGCAAAATGTTATGACATCTAAGGGGTAAAATTTGGGGTAAAATAGTTGCCCCTATTTAAATAGCTTTACCGGATGACGCGAGGAATGGATATCCTCGGGGCATCAAGGTGAAAGGTATTTTAAATATAGCAAACCGAAAATTTTGCCCTTAGATAGAATGCAGATGCTAAGGACAAACAGCAGACATGCAAATGCTGACATGCCATGAACTTCTAGTATTATGATATGATTTCATGATAGTGCAAGAATGCAGACAAACAAGACACCAGAAATAAAGAGCAAACCACCACAGATGAGCCTATTGGGAAATGATAAGGTTAGTATCCACGAGAAAGACTCACTGGGGATACAAACCGACCAACAAAAGAGACTCAATGGGGAGACTCTGAGGAAACACTGGGGAAAATAAAAGCACACTATTTACTGGGCATGGAACCAGAAAGACATGATCTCTACTGGGGATCAATAAGGATAGACATCAACAAAATATTTTTTGGGATTTTCTTATACTGAAGAGTTCAAACAGGATCTTCAAGAAAAGACAGAGAAAGGCACACCCGAAAAAACATCAGATGGCAAAATAAACCAGACATCCAATAATGGCTTTGAATGAAAGGTACAAGTCACAATATCTAATAATGGCTTTGAATGGAAGGGTACGAATCGTAATATCTGAGAATGGCATCAGATGAATGTGAACAGAGACTACATTCAAGAATGGAATTGAATGCAAAGAAACCAGCCACCCAATAATGGCTTTGAATGAAAGGTATAACTCACAATATCTAATAATGGCTTTAGATGAATGCAAACAGAGACTACATTTAAGAATGGCATTGAATGCAACGAAGCCAGTCATCCAATAATGGCTTTGAATGAAAGTTATAACTCACAATATCTAATAATGGCTTTAGATAAAAGTGAACAAAGACTCGATCTGGTAAAATATCAGAAAGAGAGACACATCCGGAAAGGCACCGAATGGTAGAGAAACCAGACATCCAATAATGGCTTTGAATGAAAGGTATAACTCACAATATCTAATAATGGCTTTAGATGAAAGTGAACCAAGACTCGATCTGAAAAAAATATCAGAAAGAGAGACACATCCAGAAAGGAATCGAATGGTAGAGAAACCAGACATCCAATAATGGCTTTGAATGAAGGGTATAACTCACAATATCTAATAATGGCTTTAGATAAAAGTGAACAAAGACTCGATCTGAAAAAATATCAGAAAGAGAGACATATCTGGAAAGGCATCAGAAAGCAATGTTGTTCTGGAAAAGCATCAGAATAACGAAGCGACATATCTGAGAAGGCATCAAATGAGAATGAGAAAGGGTAATCCAAGAAGGCATTGGACACTAAGGAACAGTCATCCAATAATGGTTTTGAATGAAAGGTAAACTCATTCAGGAATGGCACTGAATGAACAGATAAAACTTTTAGGAATGGAATTGAAAGATATCCAAGCAAATTTGATTGGTTTACAGGAGAGAGGCAAAACTTCCAGGAATAGCGCTTAGAGGAACAAGATATCTAGGAATGGCATTGGAGATCACAAGAGACGCACATCCAGGAATGGCACTGGAGTGAGAGAATATAAAGATCCAAGAATAGCACTGGAATGAGAGAAGACCAACATCTATCAACAGGATTTAGATGCGCAAGAGAATGACAACATTCAGGAATAGCACTGAATGAAAGGGACATGTAAATTTTTTGGAGGTAAGACGTGGATAACGACACGACCTGCAAATGAGGATGAAACACTCATGATATGCATATGTATATGAATTGTGCAGATGATATATTATCAAATGCAAATACAGATGTAGATGTCACAGCTCGACTCTTTTGGTGAGAAGATAAGACTAGGAGACTGATTCCTCAACACGGAGATCACTGTCATTTTGCTTAGGGACAAGAGATGCTATTGCTGGACACATCTCTGCCACACTGGTAAATTTCTTTAAGTTGATGATCCTTGTAGGAAGGATGAAGAGCTGCTTGGGGATTCTTCAGGTTAAACTGCCTCAGTTTAGTTGATTGTTGTAGATCAACTGATCATTGCTTCAGTTTGTCTAATTCTGTAGCTGACTGCTTTGCTGTATGCTGGGAAAACTTGCCCCAGTATGAGTCTTGAAACATTTTCTGGATAAACCAAGTCTGAGAAGTCGCCATTTTCCACAAATCTTGGACTGATTCTTCAACAGGATTTGGAAAGAACTTGCCCTTGATAGGTCCACCGACCAAGTTTCTTAATTGTTTGAAAAATTCCTTAAGAAGAAAGCTAGCTTGCAAACAAAGGCATTTGTACAAACATGGTAAATGCAGAGTTCATGCAACTTTTGAAATCAAATCATTTTTGAAAGATGCAAAACAAAAATGAGTCATTGGTCTGAACACGGCGATTCAAGAAATTTAAAAGTGAGAAGTAAAGCAAAGGCGTAATGCCAAAATAATTGATCTGCAAAGATCTTTGGGAGTCAGTTTACGCAACCATGCTCTAGTATGCTTTCAAAATAACCTTGCTTCAATTAGGTCTTTTGAGGGTTATAATGTGGCTTGGTTCACGGTTTAAGAAACAAAGAATAAAGGCTCAAAGTTTATTTGTGCCCCACCCAATCTACGTGATGAACTCCAGTCCTATGCTCAGTTAACTCAAACTATGCACTCAGGTTCCCACAGGTTAGGAATTGCACCGATGATAGTAACGATGATGGTTCAGACACCTTGGGTTGTCATTACTCCCTTACAACATTTGGTTGTCCTTTATTGCTGAGATTTTGAGACTTTTTTTTTGTCTTTGCTGAGGTTTTAAGAGCTCTTCTTTGTCATTTGCTGAGGTTTCAGACCTCTTCTTTGTCATTGTTGAGGTTTTGAGACCTCTTCCTTTTTTTTTATTGTCATTTGATTTGAGAGAATTGACTGGCGTCTTGCATGAAGCACTTGCGTTAGAATGCATAACCAAGTTAAACTGAGAAATACCCTGCCCCAAGGTTGAGATTTAAGGGTTTTTTGTAAATAAAGAAACTCCTACTTCTAGGCTCGAAGGGGTTAACGAGGGATTATCTTCCTTAATTCTCCTGTGTTTGGGGATTGAAACAATGCCTTACATCGTTAGCAAATTTTTGATTTGAAAGCATACTAACAACAATTATGAGTATACGGTATCATCATCCTCTCTTCAATCTTTGCATAATCAAAAGGAAAGTGGAAAAGGGATAAAGTATTTTGCAAAAGAAAGCATAGAGATGTAAATAGAAAACACAAATGAATTGAATCAAAAGTTACAATGCTCATTTCATTAATTTTGAAAGTACAAACATGATTGAAAGCAAACAGCCATTATAAAATAAGGAATATCCAAATAACAAGAAAAAACGCCTAGTGACTAATCAAACACAAGGATGAGTTGTCATGTCTTTAAGAAGTAGCTGGGCTGAAGTCGAATGAAGCTTCACTTGGCGTGCCCTGGCAGAGGATTGCTTTGAACATTAGGATTGTCCTTAAAGGAGAGGATTTTGTTTCTCATCAATTCTTGTACTTTAGCCTTCAATGCAAAACAACCTTCCAAGTTATGGCCTGCACCACCTTGATGGTATTCACAATGAAGATCAGCCCAATAGCCGGCTGGAAGAGGATTTGGAGGAGGAGGCAAAGGCCTTGTGGTAATTAAACCTTGTTGAACAATACCAGGATAAAGCTCAGTGTATATCATGGGAATAGGATCAAATTGATTCCTATTACGGTACTGGTTTTGTCCTGCAGTTGGACATTGGGAAGCTTGAGCTGGTTGTGGAGCAGTAACCACGGGAGTAACTGCGGCAACAGTAAGGTGAATAATATATTGAGGTTGGGGACGAGGCCTTCTCACTTCAACCATGACAGCATTAGTATGATCTTCCCTTTTCTTCTGGAAGTTTCCATAGGATTTCTTCACAGCATTGGAAGATTCAGCAGCTTTTGACACTTTTCCTTTCTTAAGACCTTCCTCGAGTCTTTGGCCGATAGTAACCAAATCAGTGAAATTGGAGGAAACACTTCCAATTATCTTTTCCCAATAGAATGGGGACAGGGTATCCATGAACATTCCAGTCAACTCTTTCTCAGCCAAAGGAAGTTCAACTTGGGAAGCCAACTTTCTCCAGTGCTGAGCATACTCCTTAAAAGATTCCTTCTCATGTTGAGTCGTGTTTTGCAGTTGGCGGCGATCAGGAGCCATGTCAAGGTTATACTTATATTGTTTCATGAAGGCATTTACAAGATCTTGGAAACAGTGAATAGAACTTTGCTCGAGACTCATGTACCATTTGAGTGATGCTCCACTCAAGCTGTCTTGAAAACAATGAATAAGAAACTTCTGATTTTTGGTATAAGCAGTCATCTTGCGAAGATACATAACCAAATGAGCCCTTGGGCAAGAGTGCCCCTTATACTTCACAAATTCTGGACTTTTGAACTTAGCAGGCATAACGAGGTCGGAAATCAAGCACATGTTGTCTGCATCCACATTGAAAAAGTCAGTACCCTCAACGACTTTAAGTCTTTTGTCTAAGGTCTGAAACTGCTCACGGACAACTTCAGGTTCAACAAAGTCATCACAGTCTTCACCCTGAGCACTGGCACCATTGTACTCAAAGAGAGGATTCTCAAAGGGAGCTCGAACAGTCTGTGGAACAGCATGGACTATAGGTCTGGGCTCAGCAAAAACAGGAGCTTGAAATACAGGTGTTAGTTCTTTAATTTTAAGGGTTGGCATTAATTTTGTAAAACAAATAATAACAACAATATGTTAGATAGGTTACTTTATCTTGCTAAAGAAGAACAGGTTGGGCAAGAAGTCCTAGTGTGCAATGGAACATGTTGAGCTAAATTAGTTTCAACATCTGGAACAACATGTCATATCAAGATGTCCCATGCATGACCATTCGACATCGCGCCAGAACTGAAGAGAATTAAAGATTCTGTTATGTCTTAACAGATGCAGAAGATTCGGGGAATAATATGCAAATTCTATGTGGCGCTGAATTAAAAGATCTGAAGATTCAAATCTGTAATTAAGAAGAATTTTGGAAAAATATACACTTTCTAAATATGGAGATATTTTAGGAAGTTAAAGATTGAAGTCCTATTATGTAGCAGAAGTTTCTGCTGACTTGTAGCAGCTCATTTGCTGTGATTTTGTAGGCCCAAATCCAGTTGGGAATAGGTTATATATAGATGCATTGTAACCTAGAATTGTAACCTGAACCAAAGATGTAAAAGTTCCAGTATTAGGGTTGGTTCATGTACCACTTGATATGTGAGTTGGACAGTTTTATTAGTGTGATCCTCAAAGTTGTTAAGTAAGAGGAGTAATGTTCTTGGAGGAAGCTTTTAAGTAACTCTAAGTTGTGTCTTGGAAGTGTGTCTTCCTTGTTGAATTGTTGTATAGGTAAAGAGTCGTTGATGCAGTGGCGGATTGTTGACTGCTAGACATCATTGCGATGATTGGGAATGAGAAGAGTTTCTCATAGCTAGAAAGGATCTAGATATAAGGGTCATTGGGTAGTGATTAAGTGATAAGCTGTAAACGAAGAGTTTAGCTTTGAATTGATACTACTGATAGTGGACTTCATCCCTGGCTTGGTAGTCCCCCAGAGTAGGTGTGTTAAACCGAACTGGGCTAACAATTATGTGTGTCTTGCTTTTATCTTTTCAGTACCGTGATTATTGTTATATACCTTGCCATTTGTGTTCATGTCAGACCAGATGTCGAATGGCATGTTATAGGACATCTGAATTCTGCACATGTACCAGAATTTCAATTGGTATCAGAGCAGGTCATTCTGTTCTGTATCTGGATGAGATCCAAGGAAAGATACTTTCTGGTTCATGGTCAAGGTAGAAGCTTTCTACTGAAAAGTTGTTTGAACTTGGAGAAGTTCATATAGGTGTGAGAATGGTCCCTAGAAGTGGAGGATGGACTATTTGTGACAGGCAGTGGCGTGTGCTAAAGGCTTGGAGGTTTGGTTATGTTAGGATTGATTTATTTTCTACCCTGTGATTTTGTGGTGTCACCTGGACTATGATGCTAGGGCTGATTTGTGACACCTGAAGTTTTTTAGGAGTTCGTGCCTTGGTCCGCTGCGTATCTATCTGAAAACTCCTGAGGGTGTAACTGAGAAGGTTATTCTTCTCTGAATGTATATCCTATGGTGATGGGAGGTGTGCAACACTGCTTCAACTTAATGTGTCAACGATACTTGAGGACTATTGTTCAAGTCCGCTCATAAAGGCATTAATAAGTGAAGGTGTAAGGAAGAGATCTGTGGTAAGAGAGAAGTAATTTACTTTTACTCCTAAAAGGATTAATCTCCAATCTTTAATCTCTTGGTGAGTTCCTTGGAATGATGTCCTATCTTGTCAGAATTGTGAAGAATTCTGTTGTCTAAAGGAATGGCATAGCAGATGCTCTGGGTGCTGAACTAATGTGGTTTGATCACATGAGTTTAGAACCTACTCCTGATCTGGAAGAGGAGGCATCTGGGTGGTTTGTCTAAGAAGGTTCTGGCCCTGGAACTTATCTTAGATGTGTGAGTTGGTCAAGGTGTGATCAACATGTTATTTACTCATGAGGTCAGTTTATTTCTGGTCCTTGCTGCAGGAATGGAGAACCTGAGATTCAAGAAGTATTATCACTAGCAGACTTCGTGGACATGAAGGTCAAAGATCAAAAAGGCATGATTTCTCTCTGGAAGCATCATCTAAATGACCGTGTGAAGCTAGACTAGTATTGACTGTGTGTGATCCAATCACAGTCTGTGTTGCTGTTAAAGGTGAGGATGTGATGGGAATATGGTGTTTTTCTTAGTGCAGCTGGACTCTGTTCATGATGTCAAGACTCATGTCTTAAACACCTATTGACAGAACATTCTGTTCAGAATGTTTTGTTTTTTTTCACAAGCCTCTACCGGTTGTGAAGGCCAAGCTATAGGTAAATGTGTTCAGCAGGTGAGTTGAACTGAGAGTGCACTCTTGAAGACATGGTATTCTTCGTGCAAAGGAGTACTGGTGGTCTTAGATAGAGAAAAGTTGATCAGATTGGGATCATGTGAGTATTGGTACAAGGGATGATTGTGTTCTACTTGTGAGTTGAACAAAGAGTGAGCTCTTGAAAACTTGAAGATGCGTCTTATGAAGAAGCACGTGTTATTCTTGATAGGGGGAGTGTGTATCGTGGTTATTACATGTCTAAAGGGATGTTCTGACTTCTGTTTTCTGCTGCTGCATTTTTTTTGATGTGTTTTGTCCGGAAGCAATTTAGGTAGTTGCATTAAGTGTGCTGGGATGTGGTGTGTGCAGTTGTGATCCTTATTGTATTTGTTTAGTGTAAATGGGACAGAATTAAAACAGAACTTTATTGCACTATTGAAAGCATACAAGATTAGTAAAAGCAACAAACAAAGGGTCTAAAGGTTATCCCAACCCCCCGAATCAAGAAAATATTTCCAATCTTCATCCCATTCATCATCAGAAGCTTGAAGTTGCACTTGACGTTTCTTGGTGGCTTTCATCCTTGTCTTTGATGCCTTTCTTGTTCTTGTTGCTCCTGAAGTTGCCCCAGCTGTGGACAATGTTTGGTCCTTCAACTTCTGTGGATCTGGTTTCTTGACTTTCTGCATGTGACTCTTTTCTGCATCCTTGTTAGAATGACTCATGGCTCTATATGTGATGCGATGTTAGAAGCAAGGAGGCTTGGGGTCTTATACTGCATAAAGAGTCCTTGTTTGTTACGCCTGACCAGTCAAAGTGGTCTTTGGCTTGGGAACTTGTTTTCTTGGGAACCTGTTTTTTTTGTCACATTGGATGCCAGAACTTCGTGTTTGGTGCCTTGGTAGGTTAAGAGGTTTCCCTATTGTAACTAAAAGGATGAGCCTAGGTCTTGTCTAGTTGTCTGATGTGATTCTTTTGAGTTTGCTTTCGGTAAAGCTGCTGGTGTTAGTTGTGATCAGGTGGTTGTGACTACCTAAATAAAATACAGAAGGTGTGTTCTTTTGGCTTATACTGATGTCCTACATATTGTTACAACATCATTATTTATTGTGTATCCTGGATGGAGGTCTAGGAACCGTGCTTGTGGAGTTGGGAGAAGAAGCATTATCGTCTGAAGTGGTTATTCTGACATAATGTGGAGATTCTGATCTTGATGTTAAGTAGTTTGGTCTGGCAGTACATGACTACTTTCATGATGAAGACTTTATTAGGTGCTAGTGATTGTAATGACTGGAGGTTGTTGTCAGTCATGTGATCTGATCATAATGGTTGAAGAAAAGGAGGTTCCTTCTAATACAAGTAAAAGGTGGTGGCAGTCCTTATCTTGTGTTGCAAGTAATCTAAAGACATCTGTTATGGAATTTGTGAGAAATTCCAAATCAAGTGGGCTCTTCTATTGGACATGGCAGACCATGTATCTGAAATTAACATGGTGAGATCTTACTCAACAATTACAAATAGTGGCAGTACTTAAGTGGTGAGAATGTGGAAATACCGCTGTACTATCTTTGGTTGCTCATGTCAGGGGGAGTTAAGGCTGATGTCTATGGTCTATTACTGCAAGTGTGCATATTTTTGTGTAGCTTGTGTGCTGGTCAAGTTTGTGCAGTGTGATGTCAAACATCATGATGGGATATACCCTAGCTGCATGAAGCTAGTACTTATGCAGAAGAAGTCGAAAGAGCAGAATTGTTGTATCTGGGAGAATTTATTTTTCTTTGCTGTTTTGAAGGAATCTAGAAGGGATTTTGAGTTGTACTGATCGGTAGAAGTAGTCTCAGAATCCAACAGAAAAGAAGATGTGCTTGTGTTTTGGAATGTATAAGTTTCTGTGGAGTCTTGGGTTGATGAGCAAGCAGACAATTGTTTGGTAAGATGTCAGAACATGGTACAGGACATGTTTCTCTTAAGCCAAACAAGGAATTATTCTGGTCGGTAGTGCAAGGATAAGGTGAAACGCGTGTATCTGCCTATGCATGGAACGTTATTGGCTTAATTTATGGTATGATTCAGTTGAGAAACAATAAAGGCAGTCAATACTGTTTTGGAAGGTAGACATTGAATTTGGATGGAGTTTTTGGTACCTAAAATAGCGTTTCTTTGACCAAGAATCTTGACATATTCAAACCTCGTTAATTCCAAAGTAATTGGTCAGCTATTTATAGGGGTTGTTCTCTTCTCCTTCAGCTAAGTGAGTGTTCTTGTTTCATAAGTCTTATGGCGTTTGTTCGTATTTGGGTGAGCATCACTTGGGTCTGGTTCTGTGAGGGCCTTCTTTGCCAATTTTTGGCTAAAAAGGGGGAGAAAGGGTGTGCGAAATGGTTTGTGCAGATGCCATGTCTGGAGTCTACAGTTCCAAATGTGTGCAGAGAGGTCGAAGAGGGTGTCCCTTCCTTGAGTTGGTGTTGAGTCTTTGTGACTTGTGTCCTGAGTTATGAACACAATTGTGACTTGTGTTCTGAGTTACTTGGGTTGATAGATTGATACTTCTTAAGTTTCATCTTATGCCACAGGTCGACTAGGGGTGTCTGATCAATTAAGGTATGCAGAAATCTCTTATCCCACCATTGGTCCTTTGTGTCAAGACAGACGTTTCTTTTCTGGAGGAGTCTTCTACAATTAATCTGGGTCTGTCCGGGAAGGAAAAAGAATTGTGTTGTATTAAGGGGGAGGGCCAGATATCTTCTTCCTCATGTACACCAGATATCTTCTTCCTCATGTGCACCAAATAACTTCAGGTCTTTCTACTTCTTAGGTCCTAATGTGCTGCCTGAAGTTATTGAGCTGTGGTGCTCGAAGGTGATGTTATGGAGCTCATAAAATATGATGAAAAGAGTTGTCAAACATGATGTCCTAACATCATTCAAGTATTCCCAAGAAGATGATTCTCCATGATTGCTATTCTCAGTAGCTACTGATGGTTACTGTTAGGTTCAGTAGTTGCTGATGACTACTGACAGTAGTGTAGGGTTGTGATTGCTGCTGTAATCTGAGTTGTAATGTTTATATATTTGTTTTAGCCAAAATTTACCAAAGGGGGAGAATGTTAGTTCTTTAATTTTAAGGGTTGGCATTAATTTTGTAAAACAAATAATAACAACAATATGTTAGATAGGATACTTTATCTTGCTAAAGAAGAACAGGTTGAGCAAGAAGTCCTAGTGTGCAATGGAACATGTTGAGCTAAAGTAGTTTCAACATCTGGAACAACATGTCGTATCAAGATGTCCCATGCAAGACCATTCGACATCGCACCAGAACTGAAGAGAATTAAAGATTCTGTTATGTCTTCACAGATGCAGAAGATTCAGGGAATAATATGCAAATTCTATGTGGCGCTGAATTAAAAGGTCTGAAGATTCAAATCTGTAATTAAGAAGAATTTTGGAAAAATATACACTTTCTAAATATGGAGATATTTTAGGAAGTTAAAGATTGAACTCCTATTATGTAGCAGAAGTTTCTGCTGACTTGTAGCAGCTCATTTGCTGTGATTTTGTAGGCAAATCCAGATGGGAATATGTTATATATAGATGCATTGTAACCTAGAATGGTAACCTGAACCAAAGATGTAAAAGTTTCAGTATTAGGGTTGGTTCCTGTACCACTCGACATATGAGTTGGACAGTTTTGTTAGTGTGATCCTTGAAGCTGTTAAGTAAGAGGAGTATTGTTCTTGGAGGAAGCTTTTAAGTAACTCTAAGTTGTGTCTTGGAAGTGTGTCTTCCTTGTTGAATTGTTGTATAGGTAAAGAGCCGTTGATGCAGTGGCGGATTGTTGACTGCTAGACATCATTGCGATGATTGGGAATAAGAAGAGTTTCTCATAGCTAGAAAGGATCTAGGTAGAAGGGTCATTGGGTAGTGATTAAGTGATAAGCTGTAAACGGAGAGTTTAGCTTTGAATTGATACTACTGATAGTGTACTTCATCCCTGGCTTGGTAGCCCCCAGAGTAGGTGCGTTAAACCGAACTGGGTTAACAATTCTGTGTGTCTTGCTTTTATCTTTTCAGTACCATGATTATTGTTATATACCTTGCCATTTGTGTTCATGTCAGACCAGATGTCGAATGATATGTTATAGGACATCTGAATTCTGCACATGTACCAGAATTTCAACAGGCATAGCAGTAGATACAATTGGCGGAGAATAGTTGTGTGGCAAACCTAACTCGGGCCAAATTGAAGGTAGTATTTGAACCGGTGGAGGATCAGCACTTGAAACTTCCTGGATGACACTTCTTTAGGGAGATTCTCCTCTAGCAATCAAAACTTGAAGCATCTCAGTGAGTTTGGTCATGCTTGACTTGAGTTCGTCAATCTCCATTCGGATCTCAGCATTGTGTACCTCTTGCTCTGACATCTTGCGTCTGTAGTTAGCTCTAGTCCAGTATCGGTGTCGAGGAATCAGCTTGACGGCTCACAGGTGACACTGGAAGATAGAGACCACTGGAAATGAGCAACTGGACAAATGGACATATGCAATGAATCATGCAAAGATGCAAATGATATGCAATGCAATGCTAACAGGATGCAAAATACATGCAACATGATTAATGGTTCGAGATCACAGCATGGAGTCTGGGTAAAGAGCCAACCACAGGGTGTGTACTAGGGTTCTTGTATCTGCAGAGCAAGGTTCTAAAAAGTTCCCAGAGCCAACAACCCATCTTTCAGATATTATCAATTTCCCAATTATTTGGTAATCAATAATATTCTCAAGAGAGTCTCGTCTGAATGTAGTATCGCGTATCAACCTTTTAGGATTACTCCCTCATAATCATCGCACTACATCCTAAATAGGCCAGGTGGGGTAAATGGTAACTAATGGTCATCAGTATCCCTGGCACCAAGGTTGAAAGTGGCAACGCATTCACGATTGCTCGTTCAACATATACCACCCCTAAGAGGGCCTCAACTGAGTATGGAACTTCAAGTCAACTCCTTTGGGATTACTCCCTCGAAGTCTCCTTGACTATGTCCACGATCCTATCATAAATGTACGCTCAAGTCCGGGTTAGGACTTATCCTCACCACTCAAGGTAATAACCCTGCACATAGAAAAAACCCAAGCACAAGCAGATATATATACATATATGAATATGTACAGATATACAAGCAAGCAAACATAGAAATAACACAAATGCAAACAAGGTGGGCTTAACCCTCTTAGGGGAATGTCCCTAGTGAAGTCGCCATTTCTGTTGCGGTGAGAATCAGATATCAAGCTATTAGTTAAATTGAATCACAAAACATGAAGTTTACCATCGAACATTGATTTATCCAAAGGAAAGGAAAAAGATCGGAAACCCTAATTGCGCTATGTAACAACACATCTAAGAGATCTAAGGTTCGGGGGTTGGTTATACCTAGGGAAGGTGTAAGAATCCTAAATATCTGTAGTACTCTACAAGAACCTCTTGTTAATATTTGTGTTATTATTGTTTTCTTGCTAAGGGAGATGTGCTAAGGTAAAGACCTAGGGATATATACACTAAGTATGCTCGCCAAGACATCGCATCTCGTGCCTACGTATCCTGACGGGAATGGAATCAGAGCATTCGTAGTTCCCCTGATATGGGGTAAAAGGGTGAGAAAATGAAAAGGTGGAATCCAAGAAGGCGTTGGATGTAAAGGAAAAAGGCAAAAGGTGGAAAAAGAAAAAGGTAAAAAAACAAAAAGGTGGCTCGCTAGGATCTCGTAATCCTATGCCTACGTATTCTCAAGAAGAACTTGAGAAATCAGAGCGATCGTAGTTCCCCTCAATGGGGGTGAAGAACTCTTGACTGTGGTCAAGGTTCCAAGGGAAAGCAGGGTAAAAAGCTTGAAAGCAAAGTTTGTAAGGATTGTTTGTTTAGGAGAAGAGATTAATGGCTATCTCTTGTGAAAGGATTGTGAAGGGTTAGACCGTCGTGAAGGAGAAGAGATTAATGGCTATCTTTTGTGAAGGTTAAAGAAAGGTTTAAGAGTTATAAGATATTAATGGATATCTCTTGGGAAGGCTAGGTTAACAGGGAATTGAAATGTTCACGGGAAAGTAGGGTCTAACAGCAAGACACCTACGTGGAGTGCGGCGACTCTAAGCCTAAGGCTAGGTTAAAAAGGGTAATGAGTTATCTATGACCTTGCGGTCAATATGGAGACTTTCCTTTGGAAAAAGGGGAGACTAACAGTTCTCATGGACAAGAATGTTTGTAAAGATATTTATATGAGAACAAAACATTAAACAACAAGATATCAAAGTGAAATCAAGCTCAACACCATACAAGGTTAAAACCATATGCATTAGGCATCCTTAGTGTGAGGGATACTCTTCTAGCCTTCTTGTTTTAATGATGTCAACAAATGCATTAGATTGTAATTTGAGCGGTATCACTTCACGTGTCGGTCATGTCCATATTGGTCAGGTGTTTAGATACCTAAGATCTTATTCCTTCCAAAATACATGTCCACAAGTGATCTAATAGTATCTCGCATGTAGGTCTGACTCTGTTCTGGTGAAAAACAATTCAAAAATTTGAATTTTCTTAAAAAATCAGCATTATGCGTCGACCTCATCATTCATGCGCTGACCTCAAAATGGTCATGCGCTTACCCGTGATAAATGGCTCAAAACTGGCACTTTATGCGTCGACGCATAAAACCCATAGGTCGACGCATGAACTTGTTTTTCGCCCTTTCCACTTAAATTCGTGTCTGTTATTTTCTATTATCTTTTTTTTGGTCATATTTTTGATATAAATAGTTTTGGGTCTTCATTTTTCACATACAGAACAAGAAACGTGAAAAATATATGTCAGTTCTCTCTTCATCTTCATCTTCTTCATTGTGTAAACAAACAATCACACATAATCATCTTTGTTTGTGTCACCCGTTGTTAGAAGTGATAATGTTTAGAATTTAGGAAGTGTGATCTTCATCTTCTGAGTTGAGAGTTTGGCAGGTGTTTCTTGAATCAAATCAGTTGGGTTTGTCCTCCAAGAATCGAGGAGATTTTGGGGAATTTTGCACAAACTGTTCTTTCTACAGGGATTCGGCTGGGCGAAGGTAACCGAAAATTGGCGCAACTGTTCCGGTTTAGTAGCTGTAATCAGAGGATCGTAGAAGAAGGTTTGGGTTCGAATTCTTGGAAGATTTCAATTGACCGAGTGAAGGTAACTGAAGAACGAAGTTTTCTTTCGGTTTAGTAGCGTGGGACGGTAATTGAATCAACCAAATTTGGAGCACTTGATTCATCTTGAATCAAGGGAAGAGAAAATTCTGCATCAACGATCGAAGACGTTCGGGGTTTGTATATTCATAGTTTTTTCTTGTAACAAACAATTTGCAACAGCAACATATATATATATATATATATATATATATATATATATATATATATATATATATATATATATATATATATATATATATATATATCTCAATTCCGTTTGCGGAGTTGGGGGCAGACGTACCCAAAGCGAGGACGATTGGGGAACTGCCTAATCAAATCTCTGGTGTTCTCTCTCTTTCCCTTAACTCTTTTACATTTCAGTAGTGTTCGATTTCGTAACATTGCAAACTATCGTAATTTCTGTCGTGGAATAATTGTACGCTGATAAACTGCTTTTGGTTAAATCAATACAATTCGTTGAATTGTGTTCTGGAGCAGCTGCACATTTTTCTCCATAGAAATTCTGCACATAGTGTGTTTACGCACACTACGTGTTTGATAATTTGTTTTCAAGCAAAATTCAAACACAGTGCTTTTAATTGTTTATCAATTAACCTCATTGGATTGGAATAAACATCAAGCAAGTGATTAATTTGTTGTCTGCGTTTGTAAGTGAAATACTCAGAATTGAATTTTTCTCCTTCATACTCATCCAAAATATATTCGTGCATATCCGATCCTTTTGGTAGAAGGTTCGTTGTAGACGATTTATCCAGCAGCAGCTTCCGTTAAACAGAATTTTTTAAAACAGAATTTTGTAGTCCATTGACGTGTAAAACTCAAGGGATCTATTCAACCCCCCCCCCCCCTTCTAGGTCCATAGCCATCGTCTAACAAGTGGTATCACGAGCTCCGGCTTATTCTGGTGCTTCGGTAAAACTTCTTGGATCATGGCGAACGAACCTAAGGGGGCTTATAATAGAGCTCCAGTTTTTACAGGTGAAAACTACAGCTGCTGGAAGGATTGTATGCGCGTTCATATTAATTCCTTAGATCGGAAGGTTTGGAACGTTATTTTAAACGGTCCCATGGCAATTACTATGACTAACGCGGAAGGAGTTGTCGTTCCTAAACCCGAAGCTCAATGGAATAAGGAGGACGAGAAAAAGTACAGTTATGATTGGAAGGCTCGTAATATGATCATCTCTTTCTTGGGAGTTGACGAGTATTATAGAGTCTCTCATTGTGAAACGGCCAAATCCATGTGGGATGCTTTACAAGTAGCTCACGAAGGCACAAATGATGTTAAGTTGGCTCGTATTAATACACTTACGCAAGAGTTTGATTTTTTTTACATGAAGCAAGGGGAAACCATTGCGGATATGCAAAAACGATTCACTCACATTATCAACAAATTGCATGTCCTTGGTAAACCAATTCCAAATGAGGTTTCTACTAATAAAATTCTGAGGTGTCTTAGCAGGGAATGGCAACCAAAGGTTACCGCTATCAAGGAGGCCAATGATCTTGCTACATTAGACCTCACAACACTCTTTGGTAAACTCGATGAGCATGAGCAAGTGCTCATTAGCTTGGATAAGCATGAGAAGAGTATAAAGAAAGAGAAGGCAAAAGATACGGAAAAGAAGTCGATAGCTCTTAAGGCTTCTTGTTCAAAGTCCACACATCAAGAGCAAAGTGATGATGAAGCCAAAGATGACAAGGATGAAGAATTCGGTGATGATATGAGCTTATTTGTGAAGAGATACAATAGATACATTCGCAAGAATGATATTCAGCACTCGGACAGAAATCTTGTCAAGTTCCGGAAGCAATCTAGAAGTGAAGGACATAAAAATGGCAAAGTAAAGGGGACGTGCTACAATTGTGGAAAATCTGGGCACTACAAGCCGGATTGTCCATCCCTAAAGAAAGACAAAGATAAGGACAAAGACAAGAGTCGCTCAAACAAAAAGTCCAACAAGTCTCGACGAGCATACATCGCTTGGGAAAGCGATAACGAGTCGGAGAAAGATGACTCATCAAGTGACGAAATTGAATCCGTCAACCTTTGTCTCATGGCACGTCACAACAAAAGAAAAGAGGTAAAACACTCTAAATATGAAAGCTGTCAAAATATGTCTCATGCTGAATTGAAAAGAGCTTTTGACACATCACACCACGAAGCTAAGGAAGCATTTCAACGCTTAGCTTCGAATAAAAAGATTTTTTCCTATTTGGAGAAAAAGGTTTCCGATTCCCAAAAGGAATTGGAAGATCTTAAAAACTCTATGGTAAATGTATCAAAAACTAATATCGATAAGGATGAATATTCATGGTTTGACTTTGGGGGTTGTGGTACTTGTCACATTTGGCAAAGAGAGGTGAGAATCCTCAAAGCCAAATTAGACAAGGCTCTCATGCCTAAGATTACATTTGCTATTGATCGATCACACTATCGTGAAACAATGAATAATCCGTATCAAAAATACACGTATGTGATTCGAGATAGTGATAGCAAAGGTAAACTCCAATCAAATCGTGATTGCTTGTATTGTTGTAAGCCCGGTCATACTATTGCTAAGTGCCGCTTTCGGAGATATCTTGTTCCAAAGGGCATTTATCAATGGCTGCCCAAGGGCAACATTGGTTTCACTTACCATAAAGGACCCAATGAGAATTGGGTACCTACTCTCCCTTGATTATTTTTGTAGGTACAAAGTCTTGAGACCACCGAAAGAAGATGGGTTCTAGATAGTGGATGCTCAAGACATATGACCGGAGACATATCTCTTTTCATCGACTTTGTGGCGAAGAAAAAGGGGGTTGTCACTTACGGAGATAACAACAAGGGACAGATTCTCGGTAAAGGTAGTATAGGTAACCCCTCATCTACTACTATCTCTGATGTACTTCTTGTGGAAGGCCTTAGACACAACCTTTTAAGCATTAGTCAACTATGTGACAAAAATTATAAAGTCTCTTTTTCAAAGGATTTTTGCGTAGTTGAAGATTACGACAAGAAGAATGTGTTTAAGGGTTTGAGGGTGAATAACGTCTATATGCTAGACTTAAACGAGGTATCATTGGATGGAGACAAGTGTTTAGTCACTATGAATGAAGATTCATGGTTGTGGCATAGACGCTTGGCTCATATCAATTTTGATTTGCTTAATAAAATTGTCTCTAAAGACCTAGTCATCGGTTTGCCCAAAATTAAATTTACAAAGGATCATCTTTGCGATGCATGCCAAATGGGGAAGCAAACAAGGATCTCTTTTAAATCTAAAAACATTGTTTCAACTATGAGACCTCTTGAGCTCCTCCATATGGATCTCTTTGGACCATCTAGGGTTAAAAGCCTAGGTGGTAACTACTATGGGTTTGTTATAGTCGATGATTTTTCTAGGTTTTGCTGGACAATTTTCTTGGCAAATAAGAGTGATACTTTTTCAGCCTTTGAACGATTTGCTAAGTTATCTCAAAACACGTTAAACACAAACATTGGTTCAATCAGAAGTGATCATGGAGGCGAGTTTGAAAATCATTTATTTGAAGCATTTTGTGATTCCAACGGAATTGATCATAATTTTTCCGCACCACGTACTCCTCAACAAAATGGGGTAGTGGAACGTAAAAATAGAGTTTTGGAAGAACTTGGAAGGACTATGATCAATGATAGTGGATTACCAAAATACTTTTGGGCAGACGCCATAAGTACGGCTTGTTACGTTTTGAATAGGGTGCTCATCCGGCCTATTCTAAACAAGACACCGTATGAGCTTTTAAAAGGGCGTAAGCCAAATATCTCTCACCTTCATGTATTTGGTTGCAAATGTTTTGTGTTAAATAATGGAAAAGAGACACTCGACAAATTTGATGCCAAGGCTGACGAGGGTATTTTTCTTGGATACTCTCAGTCAAGTAAAGCTTATAGAATCTATAATAAAAGGTTACATGTAGTTGAAGAGTCAGTTCATGTTTCTTTTGACGAGTCCTATCCGAGAAATGTAGGAGAAGGTAGTTCTTTTCATGGTGCAGGTGTGCCTACTGAAGACATACTCAAGGACACTGATAAGGGAATTGATCAGCCTGAAGCAGTGCGTATTGAGGAGGAAAAGGATCACCAACCAGTGAAAAGTGAGGATGATCATCATACTAATGAAGATGAACTTCCTCCAGCTTGGAAGTCTTCAAAAGACCATCCAATTGACAACATTCTCGGTGATATCTCTAAGGGAGTAACTACTCGCTCTAAACTTAGTAACTTTTGTTATTACTCTGCTTTTGTCTCCCAAGTTGAACCTAAAAACTCTAAGGAAGCATTACTTTATGAGCATTGGTATCTATCAATGCAAGATGAACTAAATCAATTCTGGAGAAATGAGGTTTGGGACCTTGTCCCCCCTCCGCGAGATCATCGAGTAATAGGCACCCGATGGGTGTTTAGGAATAAACTTGATGAAAATGGAGTAATAACGCGTAACAAAGCTAGGCTTGTAGCACAAGGCTATAACCAAGAGGAAGGAATCGACTATGAGGAAACTTATGCGCCGGTTGCCCGACTCGAGGCCATACGCCTTCTACTTGCCTACGCTTGCACAAAGAACTTTAAATTATTCCAAATGGATGTTAAAAGTGCATTCCTTAACGGGTATATAAATGAAGAGGTGTATGTTGCCCAACCACCAGGTTTTGAATCACATGAATATCCTGATCATGTCTATAAACTTAAGCAAGCTTTGTACGGACTTAAACAAGCCCCTAGGGCTTGGTATGAACGTCTAAGCAAATTTCTACTTGATCAAGGGTATTCAAGAGGAAAGGTTGACACAACCCTCTTTATTAAACGTCAAGGAAAACACTTAATTTTGGTGCAAATTTATGTTGACGATATTATATTTGGGTCTACTAACATGACCTTGGTCAAGGAATTTTCTAGTTTGATGCAAGGGGAGTTTGAAATGAGCATGATGGGGGAGCTAAAATATTTCCTCGGATTGCAAATCAAACAACTTGAAGAGGGCACATTCGTGAGTCAAACGAAATATTGTCTTGAGTTACTAAAATGTTTTGATATGCTGAACTGCAAAGCAATAGATACTCCTATGCCTACTAGTGCTAACCTCGATCGTGACGAAAAGGGTAAGGATGTTGAGGTAAAGAAGTACCGAGGTATGATAGGATCTCTTCTTTATCTTACCGCATCATGTCCCGATATAATGTTTAGTGTATGCATGTGTGCAAGGTATCAGGCACATCCCAAGGAATCCCACCTGAAGGCAGTTAAGCGCATACTTCGATACCTATCTGGTACTCCAAAGTATGGGCTGTGGTATTCCAAAGGAGGTGCTTATTCTTTAGTTGGATACTCCGACTCCGACTTTGCCGGGTGCAAGTTGGATAGGAAAAGTACTAGTGGCACGTGTCACTTTTTCGCAAACTCCTTGGTGAGTTGGCACAGCAAGAAACAGGTTTCCGTTGCTTTGTCAACAGCCGAGGCGGAATATGTTGCCGCCGGTAGTTGTTGTGCTCAAGTCTTATGGCTTAAACAACAATTACTCGATTTCAACCTAAAACTTGAACGTATTCCAATTTTGTGCGATAACACTAGTGCGATTAATCTAACTAAGAACCCTGTACTACATTCACGCACCAAGCATATCGAAATACGCCATCATTTTCTTAGGGATCATGTAGAGAAAGGTGATGTTATCTTTGAGCATGTTGACACTAAGAATCAACTTGCTGACATTTTCAGAAAACCGTTAGCTACAGAGCCTTTCTTTCATATCCGTAGGGAACTCGACATTCTCGATATCTCGGATCGTGCATAACATCTTTTAGTATTATGATCTTCACATATATGTATATGTATATGCTTGTTTTATTTTACTAACAATGCAAAGAGAATTTCATTCATATGTGAGGGATCTCTCCATCATGACGGTCAAGGTAATATCGTTCCTACTTATAGAGGTTAATCAACATTTTGTGCCATGTTACTTACTCTAATCTTGATGTTTATTTCATTTTGAGCACTAATCATTCATGTGAATGTTTGGTTCTATGTGTATATGTGTATTTATCTGCTTAAAACAAGAATTATGCAAAAATTTCATTTTTTTTACTTCCATGCGTCGACGCCTAACTTCATGCGTTGACCCATTAAACTCACGGGTAAGCGCATAGCCACATGGTCAAATAATTTTAAAAAACTTTTCAGGAAGCATGCGCCGACGCATAGGTTTACAGGTCGACGCATAGAGAATTCGTTCAGACTTCTTTATGCTCTCTAGGTGCGTGCGCCGACCTATAAGTGTTTTACTTCCCTATATTTTCTGATCGCACATTAAATAAGGATTATTGCATGTCATCAAATTCGCTTTTGTGGTAAATCTCTCCCCATTCTACTCCTTTAAACCTCATTAATCTCAGTAAATCTCCACTAAACCCTCATCAAAACCCTAATAATTAGCAAAAGGGAAAGGCTCTATATATCTACTCCAAGGAAATCAAAGGGTTTCACACATCTTCTCTCCTACCTCTGCAACTATCAAGTTTGAGAATCTTCCTTAAACTCTTCTTCAACAATGGCCTCCAGAAGAAATGCTGGTACAAGAGGAGGAAGAGGATCCACTTCACAACAAAGCCCAACAAGAAGCTCATCCACTCAACGGGTAACGTTTGAATCTTTAATTTCTGAAAGGTTAGCCACTCCGTTTGCTGAAATATTTTCTAAACGGGATGTTATTAGACAACATGGATTTTATCCGTTGATGGGTCAAGATTTTCACATTCCTGAAATTTCTGAACTCATCAACTTTCAAAATCTGAATGAATTTGTTGAATGTGATGACAAGTACAGTGAAGACTTGACTAGGCCGTTCTATTGTGGATTGAAAGGAAAATTTCGTGGAGCTGAATTCAAATTCTCTATAAATAATACACTATGTCAGGTGACAAACGCTGTATGGTCTACATTGTTTGTGTTGAAAACTGATGAAAATCTTCCAAAGGTTACTGATAACACCTTTGTTCGGGGGTATGAATTCAAAACTGCTCTGAATTCAATGTTGAGGGAACCATATCCAGCTGAGTTTGTGGCAAGTGAAGCATTTCCTAAGAGTGTCACCACAGGTCACTTGAAATTTAAGGAACGTATTCTTCAGTGGATCGCTGCTCGCATCTTGCGGCCTAAGAAAGGAGGCCTCTCAAGAGTTGAACAAGCAGAAGTGCATCTGATCTACATCCTGAGGGAAAAGATTAAAATCAACTGGCCTTACTACTTTGCTTCTAGAATGTTTACAACTCGCAGCTCTGGAAAGTGTTTAGCACTTGGATATGCATCTGCAGTGGCAAATTTTCTGAATCACTTTGATATCCCTATTCCACAAATTTGTCATATTCACATTACTGCTGAACAACAGTTTCTGGCTAGAACTTTGTCCATGATGGGTTACTATTGGAGCTCACGTGAGCAAAGGTTCATCTATAGATCAAGAGCTACCCATCCTGAACCTGTCCATCTTGAAGCAAGTGAGGATGAAGGAAGTCAAGGTAATGGAGATCCTGTTGGTAATAATGAAAATGTGGTGATACAGGAAGACGTTGTCATGCAAGACAATCCACCGGAAGAAGAAGACAATCAAGAAGACACTCAGGCATGGATGGGATATCAACCAGAAGAATCCTATGCCAATCAAGGCTGGGGTCAGTGGAATCAACAAAACTGCTGGACCAACCTTGGCGCTGCATATGTTCCTCCATCCTATGATGCTGACTCTGAATGGCAGATTCCAGAAAATTCTGCTCCACCAACTCCACCGTCTCAGCATTATTCACAATCCAATGATGAAATTTTGGCAAGACTGACTGAGTTATCTCTGCAACATCAAGAATTTCAAGCGCAGCAGGAAACTCGATACCTGACTCAACAAGAACAGCTTACCAACTTGTCCAACCAAATGTCATCTCATGCCACGAATTTCAACAATTTTGCAAATGCTGCAATGACAAGGTTCAATCAAATGGATGCAAACCTGACCCAGCAAAACCAAAATTTAGCCAATAGCCTTGGTAACCTCAATAGCGCCTTGATTGAACTCAACCTTCAACTAGAGGAGTTTCCACCACCAAGCCAACACCACAGGGGAAGAGGTTATCCATTCAGGGGGAGGAGACCATAAATCTTAGGGCATCATATTTTGTTGTGCATGAATGTGTGTTTTGTTGTTTGCTTTCTGTTATGTGGCCATGTACTAAACTTTTCTGTTATGGTTTACATCTTTTGAAGTGAATGTTTTTGCTTTAATATTGTTGTTCCGTATTTAATCATTGCTCATTTACATTAGCGGTATCATATGTGGATACTGATAATTGTTTTTGTTGTTGCAAATATTTGATGATCCATTCCATATTATAAATATCCTATTTTGACCTCTGTCTTCTCGTCTTTTTGATGTTGTCAAAGGGGGAGAAGAATGAATATAAGCTACAGAAACGTCGAACCGGATGCTAAAGTGTCAAAGACAGGGGGAGCATTGATCATCTCAAATTACATCTCTCATGACAATCAAGGAAGTGTTGCCATCATAAAAAAGGGGGAGTATGTGAGGGATACTCTTCTAGCCTTCTTGTTTTAATGATGTCAACAAATGCATTAGATTGTAATATGAGCGGTATCACTTCACGTGTCGGTCATGTCCATATTGGTCAGGTGTTTAGATACCTAAGATCTTATTCCTTCCAAAATACATGTCCACAAGTGATCTAATAGTATCTCGCATGTAGGTCTGACTCTGTTCTGGTGAAAAACAATTCAGAAATTTGAATTTTCTTAAAAAATCAGCATTATGCGTCGACCTCAGCATTCATGCGCTGACCTCAAAATGGTCATGCGCTTACCCGTGATAAATGGCTCAAAACTGGAACTTTATGCGTCGACGCATAAAACCCATAGGTCGACGCATGAACTTGTTTTTCGCCCTTTCCACTTAAATTCGTGTCTGTTATTTTCTATTATCTTTTTTTTTTGTCATATTTTTGATATAAATAGTTTTGGGTCTTCATTTTTCACATACAGAACAAGAAACGTGAAAAATATATGTCAGTTCTCTCTTCATCTTCATCTTCTTCATTGTGTAAACAAACAATCACACATAATCATCTTTGTTTGTGTCACCCATTGTTAGAAGTGATAATGTTCAGAATTTAGGAAGTGTGATCTTCATCTTCTGGGTTGAGAGTTTGGCAGGTGTTTCTTGAATCAAATCAGTTGGGTTTGTCCTCCAAGAATCGAGGAGATTTTGGGGGTTTTTGCACAAATTGTTCTTTCTACAGGGATTCGGCTGGGCGAAGGTAACCGAAAATTGGCGCAACTGTTCTGGTTTAGTAGCTGTAATCAGAGGATCGTAGAAGAAGGTTTGGGTTCGAATTCTTGGAAGATTTCAATTGACCGAGTAAAGGTAACTGAAGAACGAAGTTTTCTTTCGATTTAGTAGCGTGGGACGGTAATTGAATCAACCAAATTCGGAGTACTTGATTCATCTTGAATCAAGGGAAGAGAAAATTCTGCATCGACGATCGAAGACGTTCGGGGTTTGTATGTTCATAGTTTTCTCTTGTAACAAACAATTTGCAACAGCAACATATATATATATATATATCTCAATTCCATTTGCGGAGTTGGGGGCAGACGTACCCAAAGCGAGGACGATTGGGGAACTGCTTAATCAAATCTCTGGTGTTCTCTCTCTTTCCCTTAACTCTTTTACATTTCAGTAGTGTTCGATTTCGTAACATTGCAAACTATCGTAATTTCTGTCGTGGAATAATTGTACGCTGATAAACTGCTTTTGGTTAAATCAATACAATTCGTTGAATTGTGTTCTGGAGCAGCTGCACATTTTTCTCCATAGAAATTCTGCACATAGTGTGTTTACGCACACTACGTGTTTGATAATTTGTTTTCAAGCAAAATTCGAACACAGTGCTTTTAATTGTTTATCAATTAACCTCATTGGATTGGAATAAACATCAAGCAAGTGATTAATTTGTTGTCTGCGTTTGTAAGTGAAATACTCAGAATTGAATTTTTCTCCTTCATACTCATCCAAAATATATTCGTGCATATCCGATCCTTTTGGTAGAAGGTTCGTTGTAGACGATTTATCCAGCGGCAGCTTCCGTTAAACAGAATTTTTTAAAACAGAATTTTGTAGTCCATTTGCGTGTAAAACTCAAGGGATCTATTCAACCCCCCCTTCTAGATCCATAGCCATCGTCTAACACTTAGATCAAAATAGGCAAGGTAACATGATAAAAAGGATCAAAGAAGAAAAGAGTATTCATAATGGAAACCCTAAAAGTATTCTACTTCCAACATGATAAAATACCTCAAAAATATTTACTTTTACCAATTTCTTTTTATATTCAAAAAGTAGTCATTTTAAAGGGTTATTTGTAAAAAGAATGAGCAAAAAAGGATAAGAAATGATCAAGTTATGAATTTTTAAAATTAAATCATAAATTAAAAATATATAAAATGAACAAGTGCTAAAAAAATAGGGGTAATGATCCTCATGGGGTTTGAACCCGTGACCTGGTGTGTACAGCCCAAAACACTCGCCACTTCAGCCAATGCACATACCTTAACATGTTATGGCAACCATACAATATATGTGAAAACAAAGCGCTTTGGAAAATTAAAATAAAAGGACGGGGGCGAGGGGGATTCGAACCCCCGTCCTAAGGGTCAAAGGCGAGTGTGTATATGTGTGCTTTGCCACTGGGGTGGCTGTTACATCTGGTAATAAATATAACTCTAATACCATATAAACCTTCGCGTGTTCAAAAATGCTTCACCAACCAATGCCCACTAATGCCAATCATGTGAACCACTTAATATCAGTTGATCATTAAAATCTTCCCTACAGGAGAACCAAAACGCTACTGGCCAATCCTCTAACCCTATTCTAATGCTATCACTTGGAACTAGCAAAATGACCTCAGGGCATGGCATAGGTCCCTTTGTTTCATCCCAATCAAAATTACCAAAACAAAACACCCTATTATATGCTAATCAGAACTAGAAAACACGGATGAATGTTCATGGTTCAAAACAAAAAGTCATGGAAAGTGAATTGGAAGAGGTGCATTAACGGACATGAAAGTCATATAACAGGAGATGTAAACAAAACTCTGCTAGTATGTACAAACCAAAAGATCTTGCTGCCATGTGAACACAACAATCAAATTCATTCAAGCCTGTACATGGCAACATGATATAGACAAACCAAGTTGTGTTGACATGCTCTGACATAGTTTTCATGAGTTACAAACCATACGTATTAATGCTCATACTATCATCCTTCAACAAATTCTAAACAATGGAGATACAACATACATTTTATCAGAGCTTGCCATATAAATAACATAGTATCAGGTATTGAAGCGGTGTGAACAGACATTAACAAGTTATCATATGACACTGCCTGCTGTTCCTCTAATATGTTAGCAATGTGTAAACACAAACTATTAGCTTCACACATTATCAATCACACCAGGGTTGGACTGTTAAAGGAAGGCCTTGGTATATGGCACCAAGGTCACATATAGACATGTAATCAAGAAATAACATATTTAGCATGCCATCACAAACCTGAACAACTTTTGAACATTATTCCTTAGTATTTACACTTGAAAACAGCATAGGGTCAATGACTGATTCAATAACACCATATCATGAAGGTGCAAAGCAATGACATTTTATATATGGTGACAAGAGGACATATACCAACAAACAAACTTAAAATGTACCAGCAATAAGCATAATTAGGATATGGCACAAACAGAAAGACATCAACAAATCTGGTCAAACAGATATGCTACTCCAAACCTTCGAAACATTCTTTTTGACACTTAAACACTCAAGCTCATCATGAAGCATGAATACATTAGGAAGGTGATCATACATCATTATTGAACATGTCTTACCAAGTAATAGCTCAGGCAAATGGACAATGATAACAAAAACGGGTTTCAGGAAACAAGTTATATGACATTAGTATATACATGTCATCTGAATGTTAAGCAGGGCAACAAACCAACATTTTAAGAGAACCACAATAGTTGGCACATACCAGTTGAGCACCAAAATAATGTAATGGTTCATACAGTCTGGTTACTTCTCAAAGCAAGGGATTTATGCACACCAAAGTGGGGGACAAAGCTTAGTAACATTCTTACATTAAGGAGTAATTGAAAATTTGTATACATGTCTTAAACAACAGATTCAGCAGGATAGTACATGTTCATGGACTCATGGCAAATTCTACAGACTTTTTGTAACACAAGTTAATAATGACAACAATATGAACATGATTTGGTAAGCACAACTTAGAAAACAAATGAAACAGCCTCTCTTCATGGCAAGAAAGACAATTCCTCATTTCAGCATGGTATCAATGTAAGACAATAGCCTTTAGCAGTTCCACACATTAGTTCTATATTTAAGATCAACTTGGCTCAAAACAAAATTTACATGGCATGACATGGTTTATACATAACAGGATGTGAATTTGAGACAAATAGTGGATATTTATCAAAACAGATTCAAAACAATGGTACTCAGTAACAAACTTTCATTCACCCAAACATGCTCAACAACCAAGAATATATTCAACAAAATAACTTTACACACAAGCAGCACGAGGGGTGTATTTTCAGGTTTCTACACTGTTGGATACACACACACATTCAACCAACAGCTGCTAGTTTCACACATCACACAATCACATTCAAAGCTAAATCAAGATTACTTCAATGCCAAGCATGTATGATATGTCAGTAGGAAAATAACAAGAGTAAAAGAATGAACAATACCTAGTGGAATATGTCCACTGCACCCTCAAAATGTGAACTTCTCCAATCAATAACAGCCTGCAATGCACTTCTCTTTCTCCTTCACACTTGCCAAGCTCAACTCAGAGATTTTTAGAGTGTTCTATGAACAATGTTGGTGTCTCATGAATGGAAATCAGGCTGCTATTTATAGGGGACGCAAGAGGATTCAAGGCATGGCCAAAGTTGAACAAAGTGCCAACATTGCCCTTTTCCATCGTGTGAAATACCATGCTTGCTGAACCAAAATCTCCAAAGATCACTACTAGTTGATGTGGTTAGGTCTGATCAGACTGATGAGAAGTGATTGGTCCAAAGCTCCATGAATAAACAATGTTTGTTTCCTTGGAAAGTTTCTCTCTCTTGCTACAAGTTGCATAAACATGACACAAAAAAATATTTTAATGCATACCATGTTGAATTTCCTTGGAAAGGCTTAATTCAAACTTGAATCCATCATTAGAACTCAGAAACATGGATTTTTGTTGGTTAGAGAAGGTTTTGAGCCATTATGCCAAAATTGGTTTCTTGAGTTTTAAGAAATGAAACCCCTAACTTTTGAGCTCTGAATCTCACAGCTCACTCAATAGATGTAGGAGTTCTAGTACTTTTTGGAAAGCCTTCAATGCCCTCTACAACTTTCATGTTCAAGTATTTTTGATTTGAGGCTTGGAACTACATGAAAAGTTGAGTTGAAGTTATGTGCAAACAATGGTGAAAAAGCTGAAATTTCACTAAGTCCCAAAGGGTGATTTGTCTCCCAAGTCTTATAACTTAAAAACCATGCACTTTTTGAAATAGGGTCCTCTAATATGTTTTGAAGATCATGGAAAGAACTTCCATTTGAGCTTTGAGTCACTCAATTTGGATGTGTGGTTTGAAAGTTACGACTGTTTCAATTTTGGCACAAGTAGTGAAATCTCCACATTTGAAAAGTTTCATGAACCAAACTTTGCTTCCTTTGCAAGAAACTTCTTAAAACTTTATCTCTCATGTCTTAAATCATCAATGAGACATGTCATGATGGATTGAGGACTTGGATGCTTCATTTTGGATCAAAATCTCAAAGGTTAGGGCCTCAGTCAAAACCCTAATTTCAACTGTGAATGCACTTGAATGATCTCTGATGATCTTGCTTCTTCAATCACAAATAAGGCTCATAGAGGGTCTCCAGGGATGTCTACTATCACATGGAGTCATGTCCCAGGGCTTGAGAACAACTCTTGATCCAATACCAAAGGCAATGGTTGACTTGTCATAACAAAACCCTAATTGGAGGCAGGTGAACTTGTGGCTCAAGCTACTTGTGATGAAAGCCAGTCACACTTGAATTCTTGTTGATTGAAACATTTAGGATGTAGATGAGCTCAATAGTTGCATTTGGGAGCCTTCTCTTCTTTAGGAGACTTTGTCCTCCTCTTGGTATAAGTCCTAGCTTTCCACAGAAAAAAAACAAAACTTGCAAAATGAAGTGGTTAGTTAACAATGCATAGATGATTGATCCTAAATGTCAATGAAAAATGTTATGACTTCTAAGGGGTAAAATTTGGGGTACAACAGATGATTAGAAACATTTGGAGGTTCCTCATGATGCTCCATAAGGAGATGTTACCATGCAAGATGCTCATTATGAAAAACCTATGAGGCTACATAGAGGGAGCAGATTTGTTTAATGCAGGAACATATGGCCACTCAGTATGCTGATTTTTAGTCTTTTGCTGCTTATACAATTTAGAGTCTTTTGTCCATAGAGAATAATGTGGATGAAAACCATGTTGCTGCTATGGAAAAGATTATTCACGTGATCATGGCTCAAGAAACTGTTGTTGGTCATTAAGATCGCTTTTACCGTGATAAATGTGAGGCTGAATCCTTGGAGGGAAGACTAAGGCCAATGCCAATAGGCCGTGGAAGGCGTTGTTGTATGCTAGTGATGTGTTGTGTGTTTTGGGTTCTTGAGTTTTGTGTGTTGTGTCTTTTGAGTCTTGCTTGTAATCATGCTGCATTTTCATTATGCTTTGCTTTGCTATTTGCTTTTGATTATGTATGAACAATGTTCTAAGATGTTTAATGGTTGTACTATGTATGTGCCTTGAATGAATCTTATGCATGTTGGTGTTTATATATATATATATATATATATATATATATATATATATATATATATATATATATATATATATATATATATATATATATATATATATATATATATTTGTTGTACTTGCAAATTATCGAATCTTTGTTGTTTGGGTCAATTTGTTTGGAAATCAAATTTTTAATTACGTTTTGAATTACAATTTGTTGATATAATCATAATCACTTTGATTGTGATTGTTTTTAACATCAACAAATCAAATTAAATTTCCAAGCGTTATCGATTGCACTTATGGCGTTTGATAAATTGTTTCAATTGCTTTTAATTGAATTTTTATCATTGGACATAAGCTCTACGTGTAGCTTAGCATTTAATTGATTTGTGAATTAATCATTGTTGAACAATTTGTGTTCATTATCATCCAATTCGTTTACGTTACACATATCTGAGCTTTTCGACTGTAGGCTCGGTTAGACGATTCAATTTGGGTTGTTTTCGCTCTACCATAAAACTTTTGAAAACCTTTTTTTGCCAAAAGTTAAAATTTTAATTTGTGATCTATTCACCCCCTATAGATCGAAGTCTGTCGTCTAACATGCATCGTTTTGGAAGAAAACTGAACAAAAATGTACTTACCAATTTTAAATGACCAATGATTCAAACAATGTTTTCCCTCCACCAAGTGACACGATTTTCTCTATAAATAGAGTTGTTGTGCAAACTAAAAATTTACACGAAAATGACTTGTTTTGCACCCTTAAGGATTTATTTTGTGCAACTTTCAGCATAACATCTTCTTCTTCTTATTCAAGTTTTACAGTAGCCCCCTAACATAAGTTCTAACAAAAAATTGGATAAAAAAGGTATAAATTATACAGTAGATAAAGCAGAGTGGGTTAATATGGAAAAAAGGTACACATGCAGAGAAATTCAATTTAATATGGAAAAAAAAGGTACATATGGATAGTACTTGTCTAAATTAATATAAAAAGTAATAAAATATGGATTAAAGATGAGCAATATAATATGGTTGTCATAGAGAAGTACATATGAAGAGTAAGGAAATAAGCTTAGGGTGAACTATAACTGTTTCGAAAATAGATGTACAGGGTAAAATAAATACGTAACACTATTAAACATAATACTAAATAACTAAAAAAGTAACACTATTAAACATAATAATTTAACATTAGAAGTTGATTATAGTGATATATAACTGCATATTTTTTTTAAAAAGGCTAAATAAATACTATTAAACTTCAAAACGAGGCATAAGATATGTCAATTCAAGAGTTTGATAAACATCTAGTACAAACAACTACAAAAAGAGTTGTAATCTCAAATGCGTTTTTAAATTATCACGTAATAACTTAAATGTAATATAATTAAACCCAACACCTTGATCTAAAATATCAACACCACACAAAATGAAACAGAAAAATTTCAAGGAAAATACTTCCAACAACAAGCCACTATTATGCTCAACTACTATCAATGCTATTTCTAGAAATAGAATAAAATACCTCACCAATATGTGACCGTAAAATTTGATTACGATAATATCATTCATTCACAGAGGCTGCTGCATAAAATATCAACTGAATTACAATATCAGAATGCAAGATGCACTTTCATCATTTTTTTAAAGGAAAACTATCTGAGAATAAAATCAAATTATTAAAAAAAATGTTTTTATAAAATTATAATTTTTATTATCAAAAATATATTTAGAAGCATGAAACACAAAAATTATACTATTTAAAAAATCAAAAACATATTTAATTTTATAATTAAATATTATTAAATTATAATTTTAAATTAAAAATAACTATTTAATATAATTGATTAAAATTAATTAGGTAATTTAATGTTATTGTTCAGTTACATAAACAATTAATATACCATATAACTTTTCTTCTTATTATTATTGATATTTACCTGTCATATAAGATGATAAGAATATTTTTCAAATTTAAATAGTATTTGGCAAAATATCTTTTTTGGTCCTTTAATTTTACCTCGGGTTTTTTTTTTGTCCCTTAACTTTAAAAGTGTCATTTTGGTCCCTTAACTCTTCAAAACGTTCCATATTAGTCATTTTGTCTTATTAGCGACGAATTTAGCGACTGGTTTTTGAATTTTTCCGTGGCTAATAAAACGAAAAGGACTAATATGGAACGTTTTGAAGAGTTAAAAGACCAATATGACATTTTTTAAAGTTAAGGGACCAAAATAAATCCCGAGATAAAGTTAAAGGACCAAAAAAAAAATTTTGCCATAGTATTTTTATTATTTGATTTGATTTAGTTGAGATCCAAACTTTATAAATTATAATCTGAATGAAGTTACTTATTACAAACAATGATATTGATTTCTCTTGGCTAGATTACACAAGCGGTCCATTTTAATTTTCAAATAACAAGATACTAAATAAAAGGGGTCATTCCTTGTAACTTTTGGAAGCCATTGAATTAAGTGGTAAACATGCTAGTGCAGTGTTAACTTTGATGGGACCTATTATTGATTGAATTTTACATAGTTATAATCAACTACCTAACTAAGATTGGGAGATGCTTATGATCTCCCTAATCTACCCTTTTATTTTTTTGCACTTTACACTACTAAAAAACCCTTTTATGTAATTCACAAAATATTAATTCATCATCCAATCAAAAGAACCCATATTGCCAAGTGGCCGAATTTTTTTGAAAAATTCTTACCAATTCCCTCTCACTCTTTACTTCCCTCTTTCCCTCACGTCTCTCTCTTTCTCGTCTCCCCCTCTCTCTCTTCCCTTCCAAAAAATCAAATCTTCCTCCCCTTTCTCCCCACGGGTTCTCTCTCAATGAAAAAAAAACAAAAAAATTTCAAAATCACAAACACCTTAATCGCTTTTCTATTCCAAACTGAAGAGATATCAGTGTTCGGATTTGATGGAAGTCACACACGATGGTGAGAGTGCGGCAACGGTGTTCGCGGTGGTGCGACGATTGAAGTTCATGTTCATTTCTTTCTTCCAGATCCAGTTTCTTCCCTTTCATATGAGGTGCGATTTATTTTTATTGTTGTTTCATATTAGTTTGGTTCTTGATTATTCATACAAATAAAGTTGTAGGAACAGAAACTCATCAACATTGCAACTCTCATATGAAAACCCATCATGACCAACCTTTTCCTCATCACACTGTAATCAATTTTTTCTTCAATTTTGGTTTCTGGTTTCATTTTTTAAGAATCTGAAATTATTTAGGGTTTTCACAGGCAGAGAGAAGAACCCTCAAAAGATGACGACCAGGTTGAAGAAAAATATGAAGAAGAGATGCCATGTCAATGTCGGTCATGGAGGTCGCTGTAACGCTGAAGGCATTCACCACCACCGAATCCTCTTTGACAAGTACAATCCAGGTTATTTCGGTAAGGTCGGTATGCGTTGCTTTCTTAATATTTGCAATATTTGTTGGTTGTGTTGCTGTGGCGGTGAACAAGAATAATGACAATGATTTGGTTTTCTCAGGTTTTGATTTCCACTGCTTCTCTCTGGCATAAGGTTTCGTCTTTTCTTGCTTTTAGTTTCATGTTATTATATGCATATTTTTTAATTGTATATATGCATATTTTTTATATGCATATTTTTTAATTGTATATATTGGCAATTGAGTAAATTTGCTAGATCCTTAAAAACTTGATACCGCAAAATAAGTGTAAGTGTTTTGAGTATAATGTTGATATATTTTTTGTTTTAAAAGTTTAACACTGTATGTGAATCATAATTAATCTTCTATATAATTTTGATATATTGTTTGTATTTGAAAATCTATTCGGTTTTCGTTTGCAGAATATTCTAATTCCGTTATCAACAAGTCAGTCAGGAAGTGGAGCGTGCTTTGGCGAAATTGTCATGGCTGCTGCACCAGATCCTTATATTCTCATACTTGGTCGTGTTTTCACTGGTTTTGTTGTTGGTGTTGCTTTAGTTACCGCTCCTGTTTATATTGTAGTAGCTGGGGAAACACATCTGCCATCTGTAACAGCAGAAAATAAGTTTCAGACCTTGGGAAGTTGCTAAAACTTTTTGTTTTCCTTATCTTTAATTTCCTGGTTCTGTTCTTTGATTGTATTGGTTCAGGATCTTAGGTGCTGCTTCAAAACATTATACTTGCATGTAAGAAGCACAGGACTTAATGAGAAAGATGCCTTTTGAGCTAGGTGCTGCTTCATGGGGAAATGTTTTGCATATCTAACATCAAGGTGAATGCTTTTTTATCAATCCTGAACCCCATGCTGCATGGTTTTGGATTTTTATTTGTTGCTTCTAAGTGCCTAGTTTTTCTACTTGATTTTTTAGGCCTGTCAGTGTGTTTGAAGTCGGGACATGGCAATAAACATTCGTCTTCTGCTAAACGATATATTTAGAATCTCCTTTAGGTAGAAATAGTAGTATAGTTACTTAACTGAATTGTATATAAGTTTTAACTAATATTTATAGATTATATTTGTCAACCTTTTTGTCCTCTATGCAGGTTCTCTTCAGCAGCACTGAGAATGGATGCTCGTCCTTTGTTCGGCAATTGGAACCAGATTGGCATATCGATATAATTTCTGAAATCGTCACTCAGTTAACTGTATGTTACTTTATATCTCGATGAAAAGCTCTATTTATACCGTGGTTTTGATTCTGCGACGGTGAACCTTCCTCCAAACAATGGCATGTTAGAAACTAAAATTGAAGCTAATGTTTGATATACAATTATGAGTTGCCATGATTACAAAGAAAACGAAACAAAAAAAATGATTTGCTGGTCTCACATTCTTAGATTTTATAACAATTATAGTATGAAATATTATAGGTATCGCGTGCCTTTCATCCAAACTTCTCTGCCAAATTATGTATCGCGTGTCTCACAAATTTCATATGCGTTTAGGTTTTTATTTATAGCTTATCTTTAGCATGATTGTCCACTCCTTTATCCAGTTCTGTTGAAGTTCAAATTACATGCAGTTGAATATCACGCCTCTTGACCCTTTTCCCATGTGTAATATTAAACCTTGATTATTGTTTTTTTATCATGTTTCAGGTTGGTCTTCTCTCTGCCTGTAGTCATTCAGGCAAGCTGTTCTTCACATAAAAGAAATCAGTTCCATTGATTGATAAATACCATTGGCGAAAGCAAGAGAACTTATTACCAGCTTCCCGTTGAAAATCAGACACAAGAGGTAAAAATTTCTAATCCAAACTTCCTCTGCGGTTTGCGTACCTGAACGTGCTAACTTCAATGCAGAGCTTTTTGTTGCCAAAAAAGCTGGATTAAAATAAGTCACAAGTAACATGCAAGAGTTTAAGACTAGGAATTGTTGATTTTAATCACAGCCACACATAATAATTGCATCAATTTGAGCATGGCCATCAGTACTTTACAAAACATGTGAGTTATATCTCTATTCGATACAAAATTGGATGCAATCGACACAAATGTCAATTGTTTATCCATTTTATACATGACTCTCACACAATTTGAGCATGGCCATCAGTACTTTACAAAACATGTGAGTCATATCTCTATTCGATACAAAATTGGATACAATCGATACAAATCTCAATTGTTTATCCATTTTATACATGACTCTCACACTGAATTTTGATTCATTATCTTTCAATCCCATGTTTCAAGCATAGTTCACGGAACAGTAGGATACCTGGATCCTGAGTAAGGCCTTTGTTTATTTTCAATTAATATTTGTATTTTGGTATTAAAAAGTTTATTGTTTCTTGCTCACTTTTGATTGACTTATGGTCCAAGTAACCTAAGCTTGTCTTAGATCTTTCTCTTTTTCTTCTATAGGTACTATATTTCCCAACAGCTAACTAACAAGAGTGATGTGTATAGCTTTGGTGTAATTCTTCGTGAACTCATATCCTGTCAAGAAGCAATATCAAATGAAAGTTTCGGGATTCATTGTCGAAACATAGTTCAGTGGGTGAGTTTTGATTTCTCAGCAATCTGGAGTATTAAAAAGTGTGTAATTTCTAAAATCCTTTTTAACTTTTTTCTGCCTCAACTGTTTCATAGGAAAAATTGCACATTGAGAGTGGAGATATACAAGGCATTATTGATCCCTTGCTAGGTAACAACTATGATCTACAATCAATGTGGAAAATAGCAGAGAAAGCATTTATGTGTGTTCAACCTCATGGAGATATGCGTCCATCGATGGAGCTGCCTAATACCTGATTTCGGGCATGCTATTCTGATTCTGGTTTAATGTTCTTGGGATTTGGTTGCCGGGAAGAATCTCTATAGAGACACTTACCTCTACTGTTCTAAGACAATTAATTTTGAGTATTTTGTGGTACTGCTGCCAGCATAGGTTTTGTTTGGTATAATTATTGATATGTTTTATTTATTATCTTATGGCTGATGTTAGCTCATAGAGTGGATTGGATCCTTTTATCTGGATGGTTTCCTTTGATCACTGGCTTGTCAATAGTTACAGCCCCACTCCAACCGCCCATACTGTCGTGGAATACTTTTCTGGTCAACCAATTGTATGTATATGATCAGTCATTTATAGCAGTCAAGTCTTCCATATTCTATGACATATTGTCAAGAATCAAACTAAGGTCGACAATATTTGGAGATTGGAACTTTGAAGATGAATAGAAAATACCATGTACATATGCAGTGTCTTGTCCTATAACATTTTCAATGGATCTAGCTCTATGATTATATAATATAAAATTGTATTAATAACCTTTTATGTAATCAATTTGCTATATGTTTGTTATTTTAAATGCGGGTCTTTGTTTTGGTTTATTATTAATATTTTGTTGTTCTTCTGCAGTGGCTGCTGTATTTAGTTTGGCTTATAAGCTTCAGCCTGCCATCATATTCATTGATGAAGTAGACAGTTTTTTGGGTCAGCGTCGTCAATTAGATCACGAGGCTTTGTTAAACATGAAAACTGAGTTCATGGCTCTATGGGATGGATTCAATACCAACTGTAATTTAGCAGTTGTCATGTAATTTTTGTTTAATGTATAAACTTTCGAAACACGTGACAATTTTGATGCAGATTTTGTTAATAATGACTTATACTTAATATTTTTTTCACTGTTAGATAATTACAGTCCACATCAAGGATCTAAGGAGGTTGTCACATCTGAAGAGAAACAAGAGAAAGCTTCTTTCATAGACGAAATTAGTAGAACAACACCAATAAAGTATCTTCACAAGTTTCTTGCATCCAAAGGAATCACATCAGGGAGTTCCCAAGATTTCAAAAGATTGTTGACCAGTTTATGGTTTAATCTTTATAGCCGATGTGGAACTTCTGGTTCCTCTTACGCCTTTGAGCATGTTTTTGTTGGAGAAATCAAACAAAGCAGTGAAGTTTCTGGATTTCATAACTGGCTGCAGGTACAATCTCTTATTTTTCTGTATTCCAATATCTATGAGCTATTCAAACTCATACCAAAAATATAGATGTGTTAGCTTGGGAATTGGTGCTCTTTTCAACCATAATCTGATATTACATGCTCCATCAGATATCAGTACCATTTTGCATTGGATTGGATCTATTTATACTTCCTATTGGATTATTATCCACAGGCACCTACCTCTCTGAAGCATAGGATCGAAGTTGATCTTGTGATGATAAATTTTTAACTCATCTATTGATATATTTTGGCAGTTTTACCATGAAGAAGCAAATGGAAGATTTGATTACCAAGGCTATATTTTTCCCCGTCAACGGGGTGAAACTGTGAGTGATCATTACATTTTTATGTAATAAAAATAAATATAAGAAAGTAATATACTTCAGTACGAGCTAAACATCAGGTCAAGTTCAAAGTATTTCAACAACAAATTTATTTTCCTATAACATCCAGAGCCTTTAAAAATTTTCAATCATAAACCTATTTCAATACATGTAACTTTTTTTGGTAGTTCTTGTATGTTTTTTGTTGGTAAGCATTTTTTATGTATTATGAGCTGTACTGTAGTCACTAGCCATATTATTTTTAATGTTGTTTGCTATGTAACTTGCAGTCTGACTCTGAACCCCAGCTTCTGACAATTCAATTTGAATGGAATGGTGTTCTGAAATTTGTATCAAGCACTTTGGTTGGAGTGAGTCCTGAATTTGAAATCGCTTTGTATACCCTGTGTTTCTTCGCTGGTCAGGAAGATAACCACAATCAGCTTGGTCCATACACAGTTAATATCAAATGTTATCATTTAGGCAATCAAATTGGATCTGTTTTCCCCAATGCAGATTCATGAATGTTCAGTCGCAAGCAATGATAGTAGTGTTTCCCCGTTGAAATCATATCTTATATTCTTATGCATATTTGGTGTACCTTGTAGTACATGGTGTCGCTCCCGGGATTTTCATCCAAGTACAAATGCGAAAGTGGCGCAGAAACACAGTCGCCAGCAATGTGTATTTATCCCAAGAGAGGGAAAGGAAACACTGCATAAACCTGGGGGAAAGAAAAGCATGGTCTCACGACCAAGAGAAACGGGTAAGGGAGTCGGTTACGTGAAGGGAAGGTGTTAGCACCCCACGCGTCCATCGTACTCGATGGGATCCACACTTGTTGTCTCGATCAAAGGGTGTTGTCGTCTGGAGCTCCACTACTACTGGAAAGGAGAAGGAACGAGAACGGAAAAGAACAGAGAAACGAAGAAGAAAAGAAAAAGAAGCGACTCGATGGGACGTCCTCAGAGTCCTAGGCCTACGTATTCCTTCGGGAACGGGAAAGTCAGAGTCAACTTAGTTCGGACACGAACTAAGGGGGGAGGTTGCTCGCCAAGACATCGTCGTCTCGTGCCTACGTATCCTCAATCTAACCAGAAAGAGGAAATCAGAGCAGTCATAGTTCGACTTAACCAAGTCTGTGTTTTTTATGAGCGACGTTAAGTTCGCGTCCGGCAGTTAGGGTCGATGCCTGTTTGTGACGAGACGGAAGTAATGTGCCCTTTTCTGAAAATGAGGTTTGAAACTTAACGATCCCGAAGGATGAAAAAGGTTTGAGTTTGTTTTGTGTTTTTTAGACAGAAGTGTTTTTGAAGTTTTTTGTAACTTGCATTGCACCCAAGTCTATAACGTAGGATCGAATGCGTCGCATGGTCGTCCTAACAGGACGTATGCTAACACTCTAGAAAAAGGAGAGGAAACCCCTCATTCCTCACTTCCCACATGCCAGGCTCATGCGCAATACACGTTAATTTTATTAAGTGTTTTAGAAGTGTTATGAGATAAGAAGAGAAGACTCAAGTTGAAAAGAAAACACTAAGGGGAATTCTATCCTAGAGTTATCATGCAAAAGTTGGCCCTAAGGTCAGGATCAAGAGGGAAGTCTACCTAATGTTGTCATGCATGGATTTCTATCCTAATGTCTCTTCTACCTCTGACTTAATCAAAAATTAAGTAGAGCGATGAATCCTACGAGATCATGTCATTAGACAAGTAAACACAGGATAAATCAATCACAAAATGAACTAAAAGCAACGGAAGAGTAAGTAATGTCAGTCAACAATAACATCAAACAATCAAAATAAGAAAATGGGGAGCTTTAGCCAAGGGGTCATATCAACCGAGGCCAACAAGCTAGCTGTGAGAAATAGGGGTGCTCATCCAATGGTATCGAGAACCATGGAGAGCAGAGTAAGAAAGGGGAAAATGTGAATCAGATCACATAAGCATCAACATTGGTCAATGTGAGCTATAGACAAGGCATGGGGGTTTGATTGCTAAACCCTTCTTCCACTTGACCGACTCGATAAAACGAGCAAGATATGTTCAAAGCTTCAATCATGTAATGAGAGCTAAGAACGACTCAACTAGAATAATGGGGGTCGATGGCGAACCCTACGTTCCGTCAAATGCCTTCTTGGAGGCCTTACAAAAGGATATGGGAATGGGATGCCTCTTTAGAGGTCTTTAGGCACAATATTAAACAAGCACAATCATGGCCTCACTTGAGGGCTTTCCATATAATCCTACTTATCATGGCATTGACTATTCCTACTTCTCATGGCATTTAAAAGCATCAAAGGGAAATGAAGAGATAAGAAGTCCTACCAAACGGATATGAATCTGTAGCAAAGCAACAAAAGCGCAACGAAAGCAAGTCACGAAAGCACCTATAAACAAATTGCAAACCAAGTTAGAAACAAGTTTTTATTTACAAAATGAAATGGTCAAACCACCTTTGGAATGTCTCCTTTATGCACCTTGCACATGTGAACCAAAGACATTAGTAATAACAAGAGAGTGTATGTACAACATGAAAACCTAAGTCTAATGACTATGTACGTTTGAGTCACATTAATCAAAGTGAAAGACTTAAAAGGATTATGAAATTACAAGTCAAGTATTTAATCAGCAATTAATCAGAAACTAATCAAGAACCCAAATTAGAATTAAAATTCTAATTAAGCAAAATTAAATTCTAAGAAGAAAAGCTAATTTGAGATTAAGTAATCCTAAAATTAGTTCCTAATTAATTTCTAGAAAAAAACTAATTCTAATATTAAAACTGATATTAAAATCTAGCTTCTAATTAAAATCTAATTAATCCAAGATTATTTTTAACTCAAAATTAAAACCTAATTAAAAGAAAATTAATTCTAATCCTAAAATCCTAAAACATATTAGCAAAACAATTTAAAAACTAGAATCAACTAAAAACCAGGAGTGCAAACAGATTTTGGGGGGGTGCAAACGGGAAGTCAGGCGTATGGGCTGGTTTTTAGGCCCAAGATCTCCTTACAGCCACAGGGGGTGCGCTGAGTACACAACGGGTGCAGAGAACCAACAGGCGAACAAGCTTAGAAGTTTAAAGCCCAACGATATTATCCTATTCCAGGGGGTGCATATGTAATTAGGCAGTGCGATTGGAAGTGAAATGAAACGGGCCTAAGGCCCACGACCCGGTTCGCTCCAGCTCCACATCTTACAAAACCTAAAACTAAAACACTCAGTCATCTTCTCTCCTTCAACACAACGCCATTCTCCTTCACAAAAACATCACACCATCGTCCCTAACCTTCTGCTAGTGAACCCTCTGCCACCTCTTCTCGTTACTCTCCACTCCAATCAAAACGCCTTCCTCAATTCTCTTATTTCCTCTCCATGGAACAAAATGTACGCCGAAAACAATCTTGCCAGAAAAATTATCCGTCGTTCATCTCCTCTCTGCTCATCTCCTTTTCTCAACATGCTCTCCACCGTGCGTTGCGCGACCTCCTTCGTTTCACCTCAATCTCTCCCTCCCTTATTTTCCTCGCCGCCGGCGAATCCATTCGTTTCACACATCCTCTCTTTCCATGTCTCCTTCTTCGTTTCTGTTAACTCTCCGGTGCAACACCCTTGCGAAGCCACTCCGCCTTCTTCATTCTTCGCCGTGTAATACTCTCTTCACCTTCAACGACCAAACTCTCCACCGCGCCGTGGCCCTACGCCGACGGCAACTAAGCCTCAGTTGCTACATCAAACTTAACCTATGTGCTCTTTTCTTGCTCAATTCACTCTCAACCTAAACTACGCATCACAACCGAGACAAGAAAACGCGATCTACGTATCGCGACTAATAATCACCAAGGCTACAGAAATTTCAACGCAAACGCGAAATTCAAAGGAAGATCCACGTACCTACCAGAGAACCGTCCGGTGCGTCTTCAGATCGGAGAATACGAATGAAAACCAGAGGTAATATTGATTCTCCTTCACTTCTCCTTCGTTCTGATTCTTCTTCTTGCTTCAATTCTGAATTGGTGTCGTTGATTTCTACAGCTGCGTGGAATTCACGTCGAGAAGCTATTGTGAACTTTCAAATTGCGAGAGTTGAAGAAACTCGTTGCAATAGGAATGCTGGTGATCTGTTTGGGAACGAAGATTATCGACGATGAAGACAACGGCCAGGAAGCGAAGTTTCAGATATGATTCAATACGACTTGCGATTTTCCGCTTCTCTTTATTCACTTCCTCTGTTATCGGTGTTGTGTTGATTCTGGTTGATGAAATTCGTTGAGGTTGATCTGTTGTTGCAGGAGTTTTTTATCAGAGTTTGTTACGACGCGATGAGACTGAAGATTGATGTTCTGTATCTCTGGATTGCAGAGTGTTTTTTATTGTTGGAGACAAACTGAATTCAAGAAATTGCAGAGGGAAATTGGAGGTTGAAGAAGATGGAAGAAATTTCAGGGAGAATGAAGATTGATGAAAAATGGTGAAGAAAAAACTGAAGATTCCGTTACAGATCCACTTTTATACCAGAAATTGGGAAGGGTAGAATAGGATTTTCAGTTGAAATCCAGTTAGAGTTTGTTGGAGTTGTGAAATTATGATCTGAGAAATTCTGTTATATTCAATGAGAAACTCTGTTACGCCTCTGAAATTCTGAAACTTCATTTTCCTGTTATTGTGGTTTGAATGACAATGGGTGATTAGTTTAGCAATTTGGATTTTGATTATAAATGGATTAAAAACATAATGAGTTTGGATATGAATTTTGAATGGATATGGATATAAAATTTGGAATTAATGAAAATGGATATTAAATGGATATGGCTATAAAATTTGGAATTAATGAAAATGGATATTAAATGGATATGGCTTAGAAAGAATGGACTAAAATAGTAAAAAAATGAAATGGATATTTATGAAATGTAGGTTGAAAAATGGATATGGATCCCTATATGGAAATTGGATATCTGGATAGAATTTGGGTAGAAAAGATGGATAATGAAGTGTGAATTCCAAGAGGTCAATATGACTAGTCTTAACATGTTTAATTCATCTCAAATTTCAGATCTGAAGCCAACTCGTATTCTCAACCAATCTTCCAATTCAATCAATAAATTCTGTTAACCGTGAACACCAAAATGCATCTGTCATGTAACCCTAATCTTATGATCTTCAACTGATAACAGTCCACGAGCTCAGCCATGAATAAAAACCTAATTCCCCTTGAGATACACTGATAAAGCTTAAAGAAGATGACGATCATTGAGTAGAAATCCAAACCCTGATTCACACCCATGGAGTTCTGAGCCGATGCTTTGGATAAATCGTCTGGATAAGAAAACCTCAGAATCTGATGAATCTCTGAATAAGGGAAATGCCAATAGCAAGAACCCTCTTATTCAAAGAAACGTTGTAATCCCACGTCTTAGAAGTCCAATGCACTATATGATTATGAATTACAACCTAATGATGCAAATGAAAAGTAAACATAAGCCAGTCATGGTTAAAAAAAAGGGCAAATTTTGAGGTGTTACAGCTGCCCCTATTCAAACTTCTTGGATATGAGGGTATGCAAGCGAAGATTTCCAGACAATCGAGATACATGGAGATTGAATACTAAAATAACCTGGAAATTTGAAAACTGTGGGGATAACGAAATAGAGTTGTTTACGAGGACGGCCGCAGACGAACTCGAAAAGGAAGACCGGCCACAGACGGGCTACCCAACAAAAGAATACGAGGACGGCCGCAGACGAACTCGAAAAGGAAGACCGGCCACAGACGGGCTACCCAACAAAAATAATACGAGGACGGCCGCGGACGAACTCGAAAAGGAAGACTGGCCACAGATGGGCTACCCAACAAAAATAAAACGAGGACGGCCGCAGACGAACTCGAAAAGGAAGACCGGCCACAGACGGGCTACCCAACAAAACTAAAATGAGGACGGCCGCAGACGAACTCGAAAAGGAAGACCGGCCATAGACGGGCTACCCAACAAAACTAAAACGAGGACGGCCGCAGACGAACTCGAAAAGGAAGACCGGCCACAGACGGGCTACCCAACAAAAGAAAACGAGGACGACCGCAGACGAACTCGAAAAGAAAGACCGGCCACAGACGGGCTACCCAACAAAAGAATACGAGGACGACTGCAGACTAACTCGAAAAGGAAGACCGGCCACAGACGCTCTACCCAAAGATTAGTAGAATCAACAGATCTACCAAAAAGACTCCGTTGGGGAAAAGAGAAATCTAGACAGACAACTCTGTAGGGGAGTATATGAAGGAATAGGAAGGATGAATCCACTGGTTGCTGTGTAATGTTAAACAACATCTCTTGAGTTACATCACTTTCTGCTGGTGAAAGAGACTGGCAAAAGAAATCAAACCTGGCTTATGCTTCGAATGCGCATGTTTGAATTTTTCTATGGCGTAATGCTCCATGCGAAATGGAAATGCTACGCGTTTGGGAGGATGTCATGCAAGAATGATTATGTAATGCAAAAGAAGCGCTTCAGCAAAATAAATGCTGAAGACGAATGCAGCTCCACCAGGGATGACAAACTAAATTATCCTTTGAATTAAGAGATCCTGCTGAGGAAGATTTCACCGAACGACTTCCTGGTCACAAACTCTGCTGGAGATGAAAACCCCAAACGAAGTTCCACTCTGTTGGGGATGGAACTGATTATTAAAGGTGGAACCCAAAGAGAAATTTCCTCCGCTGGGAATTACCAATGACTTCTACCGAAGGTAGACCTCAAACCTGGATCTGAAGAATGCCAATAACAATTGGACTTAAGACCTGCTAGGGGATATCAACCGCTGTTGAACAAACCACTGAGAAGATCACCACCACACTCTTCTTGGGAGAACAGGTCAATAATACCGAATCTGCTTGGGGAGATTACTGATCTTAACCCACTGCTGGGAAACACCCTCACCTTCACCCTATTGGGAAATACCAGCCACTACCCACAAATCGGCTTGGGGACGATGGTTGACAGCATCAACTCTGCTAGGGGATAATATTGAGATCACTCATTGGTCGGGGATCAAATCATACTATTGCTGATGAGAAAAACATTTCCTGACTAGCTGAGGGGAGTAGACACCAATACTATGCGGGGAAGACAACATCTTTGTCTCGGGAATATGTTCCACAACTCTCCTGTGGTACCAAAACAACATCCATCCTAAAGCGATCCACTTTAGATGCTGGCTGGGGAACAATCTTTTGTACTCTGACTGGAGCGAGTGACAGTCTGATGAGGATGATGAAATTTCCATGCTGAGGAGAATAACTCTACTGGGGAGAAAAGTTTTTACCCTGCTGGGGATTAGAGCATGCTGTTGCTGACGGGAATACACTTCCTGACCTGCTGAGGAAAGTGAATACCAGGCTCTGTGGGGAAAATAAAGTCTTTTCAAAGACATCCAACACGTCTCCTGCTGGAGTCACAACAATATCCACCTTGGAGCAATCCACTTCTGACTACTTGTTGGGGAATAATAAACCAACCATAACTTCGGCTGGGGAACACAATCCTCTGTACTCTTGCTGGGGAGAATAAGTTCTGCTGAGGACGACGAACTTTCAGTGCTAGGGAGAGAAACTCTACTGGGGAAAACAAATTTGTTACCCTGCAGCCATATGGTAAACTGAATCGTCTCTATGTTCATAAAAGGCCCTTTGAACTCTCCATTTGCCCCAGACCACCAGGTCTAAAGGAAGAAATCATCTCAAGAGGATTTTATAGAAGACCGGGCATTCACACTGCCCCCGGGTCTTCCAACTCATGGAGAGATTTATCAGATCTCGACGCAACTGCCCCAGACTTCATAATCCATGCAGTAAATTACCTCGAAAGGATTTGTAATGACTTGAAAATACTCTGCCCTAGTATTCTGCACTTTGAAGAGGTGCTTTTAATTAACCGTCTTCAGGCGTGGGAAACTTCCCACGCTCTAGAGGTGGCCCGCCCCGAGTCTTGAAGAAACTTTGCCCCTAACTGATCTTACAGAGATTTGTCAAATCGACCTGACTGCCCCATATTAAATGCTCGTGGAGAGATTTACTGAATCTCGACATAATTGCCCCAGTTTGGCTGCTTTAGGGAGTGCTTTCAATGTGACTGCTCCAGATTAGCTGCCTCTTATCACCGTTTATCGGGAACCCCCAGGCGACGCACAGTCTCTTGGCCACATGCCCCTTGACATGATTGTCCTTCGGTTTTTTCACCCTCTCAACTTGGCGTGATCGAGCTTCTCAACTGATGTTCATCATGTAAGCTTCTTTGATGTCAAACGCATGCAAGCAGAAAATGTTTATTGTGAGAATGACAATTCTAATGCAACACACATGCTAACCTTGAAGTTTTTATTAAAAATGCGTCACCAAGCCTTGTGAACTAATCACTAGCTGGGATGCGACATTGATTTTTGAATGGAAAACAATACGCACATGCCCCTTTTGTCTTTTGCCCCGCAGCCACACGACTTTGTTCTTATCGAGGATTTTCTTTGTAATTCTTTTGTTTTTCACTTTCTCATTCTTTTGTCTCCCTGATTTTTGCCTGGACTAACTCTTTTGAGATTTTCGATTTTGAAGTCCAGCGGGATGCCTTAACTTTTGCCTAAGTCACTTGTTTTCAAGTTTTGACTTAGCGGGCTTTTTTCTTTTTTTTATTCCTTTTTTTGGGAACAAATTGTGTGACACTGGCTTGTCTTGACTTTGTTGAAAGGATTGTGACTGCCTCACTCCTTGATTGTTGATGGATAACCATTGTGGTTTCACATCTATTGACCTCTTGGCGGTGGAATAGAAGGTAATGGATCCTCAGATGCACACTCCTTTTGAAATTTGAACGCTCGGTCAAATTAACTGACGCCTACCCTGCCCCTAGGTTAAGTGTGAGGGTTTTTTCATACGAAAAGAAACTCCTACTTCAAGGCTCAAAGGGGTTATTGAGGGTTTATCTCCCTTATGTCTCCAGTGTTTGGGGATTTGAAACAAAGCCTGTACATCCTCAACAGGGTTTTATCCGAAAGCACACAACCAAAGATTATGCATTTTTCCCTCATCATCCTCCCTCAAGAGTTTAGGCAAGAAAATTGGTATTGCAGTGCATATAAACATGATATGAGTGCATAAAAGTAAATTACCTCAAGAACAACACATTCATTGCATTAAAATCAACATTCAAAATACAAACAAGATTTCATGCAAACACTGTTTAAACAAACAAATGAAAGCTACATATGAAGCTGCAGTAAAGAATCCGAAGATTGCCATTGTTGAGGAGACTTGACTCCCTCTGGACTTAATGCTTCCGACGATGCTCTTACAATTTGGATGCTCATTCCAGAAATGAGTCTTTAATTCAAGTACAGACCGTCAGGCGTGATCGTGATGACTTTTGAGTCGATTAAGTCTTGCACCTTGTGTTGCAGAGCTTTGCAATTTTCAATCAAATGGCCAGTGCCCCTGAATGGAACTCGCATCTTGCACTTGCGTCCCAACCTGGTGGTGTCTTTGTTGGACATGGTGTGAGAGTCCTTAATTGAACCAACTAATACTTGAGTAGATCAGGCAGTAACTGAGCGTATAGCATGGGAAGAACATCAAAATGTCTTTCAGGCTTCTTCTGCCTTTGTTGTCCCTTTCTAGAGCAGTTCTCTTGTTGACATTGATTCGAGCGCACAATCTTTTCAGGCGCTTTTCTCTTCAGACTTGGTCGAGGCGTAGGTAGCATTTGCGGATGTGGGGATTCTAAGACCAAGGATTGCATGATATACCCCTGACTTGATGCAACTCTAGGAGAGACAACAGGGATATCCACTTCTTTTTCAGCAGCTAGAGTAGGAATGAAACCACCATGAAAGCTTACGCCGCCCGACGTGAATTCAATTTCCCTCAAATCGACCAGATCCTGTACGGCATGCTGAAAGGCCTTACAATTTTCCACATTATGCCCCGGCGCACCAGAGTGGAGGTCACAATGGGCTCTTGCGTCATAACCCGGTGGTGGAGTACCAGAAAGAGGAGCCAAAGTCCTTTTCTGTACCAGTTGCAACTGAAGGAGATGCTGGAATAGCTGAGAATATGGCACTGGTAGAGTCTCAAAATGCCTATTCTGCTTGCGTAAATTGCTGCTGGCGCGGAGCACGATTTTGCTGTTGAGATACAGCCGGGACGGTCACAGTGGCAATCTGCTCGCTTTTGGGGAGGGATCCCTTAAACAGTGGAGGAGAGACAATTCCAGCCACAACTTCAGGCATGAGAGTATTATCTTTGCTTAGCACACCTCTCACGACCTCCATAACCAGACTCATCTGAGTCTTCAGTTGGTTAACCTCTTCCCTCAGCACTTTCTGGTCTTGAACCAAAGCTTGCATCTTCCCCATACACTGCCCCATCTGAATCTTCATTTCGGTCATTTCTGCACGGAGTTGTTCCATGGCTATCCTTTGATTATCACAGGTCGAGTAGTGGTGGCAGGTCAAGCTGGCTGTCCTGAAGATAATACCAAGGCAGAATGAGAAATCTGCTCCGGAACACCTGTTATGCATATGAGTATGAGGATGAAATGCAGAATGCCATGTTCGAATATTTCCAAGGAATCATTATGCTTTGATTCAAAATTTGTTTCATAGACGAACCACAAGAAATAGATGGGAATGCTCAGTAGCAAGTCTCAAAGTTAATATCCCTTGGAAATACAAGAACATGTATGCCAAAATGATGATGCAGACGCAACAGACATGGGATCAAAGCTTCCATATATTCTGCATAAGTGTTGTGCTGATGGCCGAATAAACTCACAGGTAAGCTCTGAAGAGAATACCCGAATACCAGAATATCCGAATAACCAGAATACCAGAATAACCAGCATATCAGCATAATCAGAATACCAGAATGCCAGGGTGCCGGAATAATCAGAATACCGGAATACCAGAATATCGGCATAATCAGAATACCAAAATACTAGGCTGATAAGTTTGCACTGATAAGAGAACCGGAATATCGGGTAGGATGAAGGTTACGGTTACCTGCAAACCTGTAAACAACCCGCCCCTCTCACATGTGGTACTAGAAAGGCGAGGATCCTCAATATCACGGGCTCTCAGGTCGAGAAATGATGATACGTTCACCATTTCTGGTTTGGCATCATCATCAATCGAGGAGGCCTCAACTGATTCCCCTCAAAACGAAAGGTCCTCAGCTTCTGGCACTGAGGTCGAGAAGCAATAATACATTCATCCCTTGGGGTACAATACTATCACCAATCGAGGAGTGCCTCCACTGATTCTCTTTCAAAAAGGATGTCCTATAGCAAGTTCCCAGCATTGGGTCCTCGGATCAAGAATGTGCAATGGGTTTGCCATTTCTGGTCTGCCATTATCACATCTTGGGAGGAGTGCCGTAACTGAGTCCTCGGGAATGGTCACCAGAGTCGACGGTTTCTCAAGAGAATATCCACTGGCCTGTATAAACATACAGTAGCAGGTAGCTCCCGATAGAACCTCGTCTGGTTGTGGGTCTTGTAACACCCCATTTCTACCCGGCGGAAATTCATAAATCAGAGTTTCAAAATTCAACATTGAAATAGGATGCCACATTTCCAACTTAAAACCAACGACACTTATCGCATTTACTCATGGATACATAACACTTAAACATCGGGTGACAAATGACAACTTTATTTATTCTGTAAAATAAAACATCTTTATTACTAAACAACGACTTCATAATTGCAACTTTAAAATAGTTTAACTCGTGTTCAACATCAAAACAACTTAAAATAATATATCCTCAACGGAAATAACTTAAAATTCAGCAACATGATGAAAATCCAACAACTAAACGAAGACATGCGTTAACCCCCCGAGTGCTACGTATCAGAGCGACATCACCGACTCAAACTAGTGAAGATAAACGACCTTCATCTTTGCTAACCTGCACGTTACCAACATACGGGTAACATTCAAATAGAAGGGGTGAGATATCAAATAATATAAACAAGAGTATGATAATCAATACATTAGACTAGAATCATACAATTTCACTACCTTACATCAACAACTCGACAACAACTTTATCGGCATAATACTACAACAACTTTATCAACATAATACAACATCAACTCTATCCACGTAAAACAACATCAACTATATCAACATAAATAATGCAACACAAAATGCGGCTCAACTATGCATATGCATGTGGTACCAATGGAGCAGAACTCCCAACTTAGAAATTGCCAGTTTGTCGGGCATCAACAAGGCATAAGCCTTCAACTTCAACTTTTTGCCAATCCAGGCCAACGTGGGTGAGCATTAGCTCCAACTTAGAAAAATGCAATGTATGCGTCTAACATGAATGACATACGACAACAACAACTCAACATTGGCCAAAGGCCTGCAACTTAACAACAACAACAACATTGGCCAAAGGCCTACAACATAACAACAACAACAACATTGGCCAAAGGCCTGCAACTTAACAACAACAACAACATTGGCCAAAGGCCTGCAACATAACAACAACAACAACATTGGCCAAAGGCCTGCAACTTAACAACAACAACAACATTGGCCAAAGGCCTGCAACTTAACAACAACAACAACATCTACAACATAAGATATACATCAACTGCAATAATCAAATCAACATTGGTCATCCAACGCACAACTCAAATATACCCATAAATCGGGACAAAGTAACTTACTCAGCTGTACCTACAAATCCACTTATTCATCATATTTTCGACAAAATCAACCGACCAAAATTACCTACTAGTTTATACGAACATCCCCGACCGATTTCAACTAATTCCGGACAACTAATTTTTCCGCTTAATTTTACTCATTCGGCTAAATCGGTACTGTCTTGCATGTTATGATCGCTACTGATTTTTTTTTTTACTGATGCTGAAAATTTTTAACTTACTGATACAAGCATAATTATGCTATCAATTATATTGTCATCAACATTCAACTCTGTTACCAAATATTAAAATCTGCTTAACTCTCATTTTCTGCTAAAGCTTGCTACTGCTATTTTCTCAATTTCTGCCAAAAACCTGCTAACTCATCTTTTTCTGCTATTTCATACTTGCTGTTATTTTCCTGCTAAATAATTCATGAATTCTACTTTTCTGCTAATTAATGTTACTAACAGATTGATTTAATAATATATGGTTTTGGTTAATCCATTAATCTTAACATATATGATTTACTAATATATGATTGAATACTATATTGTCTTAATTCATTAATCTTCTACTGATTTTGTTTGTTACCTACTACCAAAAAAAAAAACAAAACAATCTTAAAATATATAACCAGGTGGCTGGCGCCACATTAACATGCCTTGCTTTACAGGTGGCTTGGTTTTTCAAAACAACAAGGTGGCCTGCGCCACCTTTTACACTTCCGTCAAGTGGCTTGCGCCACTCCTGTCTCGCAAATCCCAGGTGGCTTGCGCCACCCTCTCCATCCCCAAGGTGGCTTGCGCCACCAGTAATGTGCACATGGGGTGGCATGGGGTGGCTTGCGCCATCCCCCCTATATATATATATATATATATATATATATATATATATATATTAAAACTATTAAAACCAATTCCCAGAAATTATTCTCCTTGATCAAATACCAACAAATTTCAAGCATAACATCAACCACTAACACATATCACAGAACAATCACATTCCACAAAACAACAACAATTCACTAATACGGTTCAACACATTCACCGTCGAAAAATCATACAATCCCAATCCCGCGTATTAATTATCGTATTCCCGGTTATAAAATTCGAACCCCACCCTTACCTTGGATTGAAGGTAGCTCGAATTTCCGGTCGAAATTGAAGCTTTGACAGCAACTCCCGTAATCGCAATCTCTCATCTCCAACCGTTGCTTCCAAACCCTCGTGCACTTTCTGTAACTTCTTTTCCTTACTGCCACTTCTATCCTTTTGTTTTCCAAATAATCCAATAATAATAATACTATTATTTAATCTATTTGGGCTTCATTTCATACACCTCCAAATTGCTATTTATCACACAACAACCAAATCCAATTTAATTAAATAATATTCCAATATAATAATATTATTTCTCCGATTAAACCGACTAATTACTCGACTACCCACTGAACAACTCAAACAACATAATACTCTAACTTCTCCTCTTAGAATAATACCGACAAATTCTCAACTTCGACAATTTCGAATAATTAAATCCTTAATTAATTTAATTAACTAATTAATTAAATTTGGGGCGTTACAACTCTCCCCCACTTAGGATATTTTCGTCCTCGAAAATTTACTCGATGCACCACACTCCAATTATGTTATCTCAGCTAACCAATCAACTTCCCATCATAGGAATTAGCTACTCGCACTCGAACCATCACCCTAGGTAACGAGGCAATAACAAGGATAAGAGCACAAAAGCCCAAAGCACAACATCAACATAATCAAACTACCGACATCGTGGTTACCCACATAAGAACCAACCGCTCTGCACCGCGCTTTCGCTGCGCACTCTGATTAATTGCAACCATCAAATCTACCAAGTTCACATCAAATTCCGACCATCAAAGCAGACATAAGAAAAGGCTTTCGACTTAACTCATCGGAAATTCAAACCAAACAGGCTTCTACACTTTGATGACTGACCACTTCGAACTTAGATCCGTAAATAATGCCTCCGAATATCCAACACAACTGCAACTGCAGCCAACTCTAAATCTTGAATAGGATAGATACTTTCAAGAATTCCCAATTATCGTCAACATAAGCTACAACTTCACCACCTTGTACTAACACATCATCAAAATTCATCTCAACGCATGACAACATTACCACAACATAAGGATACATGTGTCCAATTAATCTTAACAAGAAAAATCATCTTCCAAACAGAGCTTAACACCCAATAGCCATAGATTTAGCCTCAATAACCTACACTTAACATGGCATATTAACCAAACCAATCAAACAAAGTAATTCATCAAGTCCTACTCATACTAGCACAATTCTTCAAAATCCCTCATCTGAATTAACACAACCACTCAACTTCATCCTTACAACTCATAATTCACACCTTGCTAACTCAGCATATAGTTTCACTTCTTTCAATACTTGTAACTCAACTCTCAAATACTCTACGCGCTCTTCTCCTGATTTAATAAAACATCAGAATATCCACAACGAACACCAGTTCTAACTTATCCAACCAAGTATGGAAAATACCATTCATATTTCCATATATACACTTTAAGGCATACCAGCCACTACCATTCTCGATCCGACATCCTTGGTCAAATCATAGTCTTACCTTACCATTTATTTCCTACTTGGTTTATCTTTACAATTCATCAAGTCTCATGTCCGTCGAATTCTCGATCCACCACAAACCAAAACCCAAGTTATCCAGAACACAACTGTGAGTTTCCAAACTACTCATTGATCAACTCGCAACCTCATACTAACATCCTCAAGTTTGCCTTATTTCCCCTATATAGGAATCCGCATCGACAACTCAAACAATTCATAAGCACTTGGCTCAACCCCAAATAATTCACTGTGCATACTATTCTAGTTGGCAAGACACGTCTACTCCATCAAACATGATTCCGTCGACTATCAACAAGAGATTAAGGGTGATCTGTTCCTCAATTTGTCAATAGACAGCCGACAACCATAATGGTGGTATAAATCATCATTATCCAACTAAAATAACGTCTTCTTCCTCGTGCTCAAAGTTATCTAAGCATACTGCTCTACCATTTCTCTAAGGCTTACAAACGTTTTTCTTACTTTCCTTATTTCCAAGAACGCACCAAAATCCAACACATATATTCTTATACACACTTGTTGCACAACCTAATCATCGAATATCCTTCTGATACATCAAGTACAATCCAAATCGGCCCACTTCAATCGAAACATTTACCCAAGTCCAAAACTTTTGACAACCCTAACAAATCCTTCGTCTTTCTTTTTAATCTCACAACTTCGATGATCCGTATAGTTTCACACTTGATTCTCATTCCAATCACAATCTCAACAATACCATCTCATCGTCTGGTTAGTGATATAACTTCCAAAAATTTTCGACTCATGCCGATACATCCTGCCAACAACACATAATCCACTTTACTATTTAACATTCCTCAAAGATTTCTATACTTTAATCATTCTCAACTATCATACGCCACACTTCCATGTGCTTCTCCGATATTCTTCTTCCTATTTACTAAACATTTCATACTTGACTTCATCTTACTATTTCCAGCAAGAATCGTCCAACTTCAAACACGATTATCTTCTTCAATACAGACCTCCCAGACACAAAATTATATTCCAAAATGAAGGGAATTTCACGTAGATTCCAGAACTTCAAGAATCGCTCAAATATGAATTACGAGTAAAAAGTTATCGTCCTTGCAATGAGACTGGTCAAGAAATCCCGTATACAAACTTCCACCAAACAAAATCAGCATCAGACCCAACTATTCAAACGCATATTTCTCTCTCCTCAAAAATATTCCGAAAACAAAATTTATAGGCAAACTGTAGGGAATTTCGTAAACTTTCCGAAAAGTCCAGAATCGCTTTCATCGGAGTTACGAGTAGAAAGTTATGCCTCTTTTACTGAAGGCTGTTCCATAAATACTAAAATAAAAACCGAAATTGGTGAACATGAGTTCTACCTCTTTCTCTTGCTTCCAAACTCTTCCAACTATCCTTGCTCTTCACCCAACTCTGGAAATCATCCGACTTCACTCCAAATATACTCCACTTGCATATCACTATTCGTCACATTGCCCTTTCTTCTCCGAGAAGCAAACATCAATCATACTGACTTGTCCTCCTTCAAATGTCTCAACTGGACCGACAGATAAAATCATGAGTCCATACTCTCGTCGATTCGCAACAACACAATTCTGACAACACTTGCACTCCTGCAATCAATATCACCTTGATTCAACTTCACATACTACAAACATCTCTGAGAAGTAAACTTCTCCCCCACTTGTTTCAAACCAACTCCAGCATACCATCGATTAGGAAAACAAACAAGTACCGACAGTGTTCCACACACTTGTCGCGTACTAAGGGATAAACAACGTTAGACAACTTGGCCGGGCAGACCGACCTGCTCTGATACCACTGATGTAACACCCCATTTCTACCCGGCGGAAATTCATAAATCAGAGTTTCAAAATTCAACATTCAAATAGGATGCCACATTTCCAACTTAAAAACAATGACACTTATCGCATTTACTCATGGATACATAACACTTAAACATCGGGTGACAAATGACAACTTTATTTATTCTGTAAAATAAAACATCTTTATTACTAAACAACGACTTCATAATTGCAATTTTAAAATAGTTCAACTCGTGTTCAACATCAAAACAACTTAAAATAATATATCCTCAACGGAAACAACTTAAAATTCAGCAACATGATGACAATCCAACAACTAAACGAAGACATGCGTTAACCCCCCGAGTGCTACGTATCAGAGCGACATCACCGACTCAAACTAGTGAAGATAAACGACCTTCATCTTTGCTAACCTGCACGCTACCAACATAGGGGTAACATTCAAACAGAAGGGGTGAGATATTGAATAATATAAACAAGAGTATGATAATCAATACATTAGACTAGAATCATACAATTTCACTACCTTAGATCAACAACTTGACAACAACTTTATCAGCATAATACTACAACAACTTTATCAACATAATACAACATCAACTCTATCAACATAAAACACATCAACTATATCAACATAAATAATGCAACACAAAATACGGCTCAACTATGCGTATGCATGTGGTACCAATGGAGCAGAACTCCCAACTTAGAAATTGCCAGTTTTTCGGGCATCAACAAGGCATAAGCCTTCAACTTCAACTTTTTGCCAATCCAGGCCAACGTGGGTGAGCATTATCTCCAACTTAGAAAAATGCAATGTATGCGACTAACATGAATGGCATACGACAACAACAACTCAACATTGGCCAAAGGCCTGCAACTTAACAACAACAACAACATTGGCCAGAGGCTTGTAACTTAACAACAACAACAACAACATTGGCCAAAGGCCTGCAACTTAACAACAACAACAACATTGGCCAAAGGCCTGCAACTTAACAACAACAACAACATTGGCCAAAGGCCTGCAACATTACAACAACAACAACATCTACAACATAAGATATACATCATCTGCAACAATCAAATCAACATTGGTCATCCAACGCACAACTCAAATATACCCATAAATCGGGACAAAGTAACTTACTCAGCTGTACCTACAAATCCACTTATTCATCATATTTTCGACAAAATCAACCGACCAAAATTACCTACTAGTTTATACGAACATCCCCGACCGATTTCAACTAATTCCGGACAACTAATTTTTCTTCTTAATTTTACTCATTCGGCTAAATCGGTACTGTCTTGCATGTTATAATCGCTACTGATTTTTTTTTACTGATGCTGAAAATTTTCAACTTACTGATACAAGCACAGTTATGCTATCAATTATACGGTCATCAACATTCAACTCTATTACCAAATATTAAAATCTACTAAACTCTCATTTTCTGCTAAAGCTTGCTACTGCTATTTTCTCATGTTCTGCCAAAAACCTGCTAACTCATCTTTTTCTGCTATTTCATACTTGCTGTTATTTTCCTGCTAAATAATTCATGAATTCTACTTTTCTGCTAATTAATGTTACTAACAGATTGATTTAATAATATATGGTTTCTGTTAATCCATTAATCTTAACATATATGATTTACTAATATATGATTGAATACTATATTATTTTAATTCATTAATCTTCTACTAATTTTGTTTGTTACCTACTACCAAAAAAAACAAAACAATCTTAACATATATAACCAGGTGGCTGGCGCCACATGTTACTCTTCCGTCAAGTGGCTTGCGCCACTCCTGTCTCGCAAATCCCAGGTGGCTTGCGCCACCCTCTCCATCCCCAAGGTGGCTTGCGCTACCAGTAATGTGCACATGGGGTGGCTTGCGCCATCTCCCCCTATATATATATATATATATATATATATATATATATATATATATATATATATATACATATATATATATGTATATTTAAAACTATTAAAACCAATTCCCAGAAATTATTCTCCTTGATCAAATACCAACCAATTTCCAGCATAAAATCAACCACTAACACATATCACAGAACAATCACATTCCACAAAACAACAACAATTCACTAATACGGTTCAACACATTCACAGTCGAAAAATCATACAATCCCAATCTCACGTATTAATTATCGTATTCCCGGTTATAAAATTCGAACCCCACCCTTACCTTGGATTGAAGGTAGCTCGAATTTCCGGTCGAAATTGAAGCTTTGACAGTAACTCCCGTAATCGCAATCTCTCCTCTCCAACCGTTACTTCCAAACCCTCGTGCACTTTCTGTAACTTCTTTTCCTTATTGCCACTTCTATCCCTTTGTTTTCCAAATAATCCAATAATAATAATACTATTATTTAATCTATTTGGGCTTCACTTCATACACCTCCAAATTGCTATTTATCACACAACATCCAAATCCAATTTAATTAAATAATATTCCAATATAATAATATTATTTCTCCGATTAAACCGACTAATTTCTCAACTACCCACCGAACAACTCAAACAACATAATACTCTAACTTCTCCTCTTAGAATAATACCGTCAAATTCTCAACTTCGACAATTTCGAATATTTAAATCCGTAATTAATTTAATTAACTAATTAATTAAATTCGGGGCGTTACAGGTCTTGTGAACAACAATACGTGGTCACCACCATGCAAGTGTCACGACTATCCACTCTGATACCTATGTGTATGCTCAAGCCTGGGTAGTGGGCTTATCTCTCAGAAATCCCAACCTGACAAACAGAAAATCCAGTACAGCACAGCACAGTCCAACATAATAATCCAATGCCATAAATATGATAAATATAGTAAAATAGTAAAACAGTAATACAGTAAAATAAAGCACAACAGTAAACACCCAAGGAAAACAAACAACCAAGCACTAGGATTGACTCGCTTAGGAAACCAGAGTCCCCAGTCGAGTCGCCAGCTGTCGCTCCCGGGATTTTCATCCAAGTACAAACGCGAAAATGGCGCGGAAACAGAGTCGCCAGCAATGTGTATTTATCCCAAGAGAGGGAAAGGAAACACTGCATAAACCTAGGGAAAAGAAAAGCATGGTCTCACGACCAAGAGAAATGGGTAAGGGAGTCGGTTACGCGAAGGGAAGGTGTTAGCACCCCACGCGTCCATCGTACTCGATGGGATCCACGCTTGTTGTCTCGATCAAAGGGTGTCGTCGTCTGGAGCTCCACTGCTACTGGAAAGGAGAAGGAACGAGAACGGAAAAGAACGGAGAAACGAAGAAGAAAAGAAAAAGAAGCGACTCGATAGGACGTCCTCAGAGTCCTAGGCCTACGTATTCCCTCGGGAACGGGAAAGTCAGAGTCAACGTAGTTCGGACACGAACTAAGGGGGGAGGTTGCTCGCCAAGACATCACCGTCTCGTGCCTACGTATCCTCAATCTAACCAGAAAGAGGAAATCAGAGCAGTCGTAGTTCGACTTAACCAAGTCTGTGTTTTTTATGAGCGACGTTAAGTTCGCGTTCGGCAGTTAGGGTCGATGCCTGTTTGCGACGAGACGGAAGTAACATGCCCTTTTCTGAAAATGAGGTTTGAAACTTAACGATCCCGAAGGATGAAAAAGGTTTGAGTTTGTTTTGTGTTTTTTAGACAGAAGTGTTTTTTAAGTTGTTTGTAACTTGCATTGCACCCAAGTCTATAACGTAGGATCGAATGTGTCGCATGGTCGTCCTAACAGGACGTATGCTAACACTCTAGAAAAAGGAGAGGAAACCCCTCATTCCTCACTTCCCACATGCCAGGCTCATGCGCAATACATGTTAATTTTATTAAGTGTTTTAGAAGTGTTATGAGAAGAGAAGAGAAGACTCAAGTTGAAAAGAAAACACTAAGGGGAATTCTATCCTAGAGTTATCATGCAAAAGATGGCCCTAAGGTCAGGATCAAGAGGGAAGTCTACCTAATGTTGTCATGCATGAATTGCTATCCTAGTGTCTCTCCTACCTCCGACTTAATAAAAAATTAAGTAGAGCGATGAATCCTACGAGATCATGTCACCATACAAGTAAACACAGGATAAATCAATCAAAAAATGAACTAAAAGCAATGGAAGAGTAAATAGTGTCAGTCAACAATAACATCAAACAATCAAAATAAGAAAATGGGGAGCTTTAGCCAAGGGGTCATATCAACCGAGGCCAACAAGCTAGCTATGAGAAATATGGGTGCTCATCCAATGGTATCGAGAACCATGGAGAGCAGAGTAAGAAAGGGGAAGATGTAAATCAGATCACATAAGCATCAGCATTGGTCAATGCGAGCTATAGACAAGGCGTGGGGGTTTGATTGCTAAACCCTTCTTCCACTTGACCGACTCGATAACACGAGCAAGATATGTTCAAAGCTTCAATCATGTAATGAGAGCTAAGAATGACTCAACTAGAATAACGGGGGTCGATGGCGAACCCTACCTTCCGTCAATTGCCTTCTTGGAGGTCTTACAAAAGGATATGGGAATGAGATGCCTCTTTAGAGGTCTTTAGGCACAATATTAATTAAGCACAATCATGGCCTCACTTGAGGGCTTTCCATACAATCCTACTTATCATGACATCGACTATTCCTACTTCTCATGGAATTTGAAAGCATCAAAGGGAAGTGAAGAGATAAGAAGTCCTACCAAACGGATATGAATCCGTAGCAAAGCAACAAAAGCGCAACGAAAGCAAGTCGCGAAAGCACCTATAAACAAATGGCAAACCAAGTTTAAAACAAGTTTTTCTTTACAAAATGGTCAAACCACCTTTGGAATGTCTTCTTTATGCACCTTGCACATGTGAACCAAAGACATTAGTATTAACAAGAGAGTGTATGTACAACATGAAAACCTAAGTCTAATGACTATGTACGTTTGAGTCACATTAGTCAAAGGGAAAGACTTAAAAGGATTATGAAATTACAAGTCAAGTATTTAATCAGCAATTAATCAGAAACTAATCAAGAGCCCAAATTAGAATTAAAATGCTAATTAAGCAAAATTAAATTCTAAGAAGAAAAGCTAATTTGAGATTGAGTAATCCTAAAATTAAATCCTAATTAATTTCTAGAAAAAAACTAATTCTAATATTAAAAATGATATTAAAATCTAGCTTCTAATTAAAATCTAATTAATCCAAGATTATTTTTAACTCAAAACTAAAACCTAATTAAAAGAAAATTAATTCTAATCCTAAAATCCTAAAACATATTAGCAAAACAATTTAAAAACTAGAATCAACTAAAAACCAGGAGTGCAGACAGATTCTGGGGGGTGCAAATGGGAAGTCAGGCGTATGGGCTGGTTTTTAGGCCCAAGATCTCCTTACAACCACAGGGGGTGCGCTGAGTACACAACGGGTGCAGAGAACCAACAGACAAACGTGATTAGAAGTTTAAAGCCCAACGATATTATCCTGTTCCAGGGGGTGCATGTGTAATTAGGCGGTGCGATTGGAAGTGAAATGAAATGGGCCTAAGGCCCACGACCCGGTTCGGTCCAGCTCCACATCTTACAAAACCTAAAACTAAAACACTGAGTCATCTTCTCTCCTTCAACACAGCGCCGTTCTCCTTCACAAAAACATCACGCCATCGTCCCTAACCTTCTGCTAGCGAACCCTCCACCACTTCTTCTCGTTACTTGCCACTCCAATCAAAACGCCATCCTCAATTCTCTTCTCTCCTCTCCATGGAATAAAATGTACTCCAGAAACAATCTTGCCGGAAAAATTATCCGTCGTTCATCTCCTCTCTGCTCCTCTCCTTTTCTCAACATGCTCTCCACCGTGCGTCGCGCGACCTCCTTCGTTTCACCTCAATCTCTCCCTCCCATATTTTCCTCGCCGCCGGCGAATCCATTCGTTTCACACATCCTCTCTTTCCATGTCTCCTTCTCCGTTTCCGTTAACTTTCCGGTGCAACACCCTTGCGAAGCCACTCCGCTTTCTTCATTCTTCGCCGTGTAATACTCTCTCCACCTTCAACGACCAAACTCTCCACTGCGCCGTGGCCTTACGCCGGCAGCGGCTAAGCCTCAGTTGCTACATCAAACTTAACCTATATGCTATTTTCTTGCTCAATTCACTCTCAACCTAAACTACGCATCACAACCGAGACAAGAAAATGCGATCTACGTATCGCGACCAATAATCACCAAGGCTACAGAAATTTCAACGCAAACGCGAATTTCAAAGGAAGATCCACGTACCTACCAGAGAACCGTCCGGTGCGTCTTCAAATCGGAGAATACGAATGAAAACCAGAGGTAATATTGATTCTCCTTCGTTCTGATTCTTCTTCTTTCTTCGATTCTGAATTGATGTCGTTGATTTCTGCAGCTGCGTGGAATTCACGTCGATAAGCTATTGTGAACTTTCAAATTGCGAGAGTTGAAGAAACTCGTTGTAATAGGAATGCTGGTGATCTGTTTGGGAACGAAGATTATCGATGATGAAGACAACGACCAGGAAGTGAAGCTTCAGGTATGATTCAATACGACTTGCGATTTTCCGCTTCTCTTTATTCACTTCCTCTGTTATCGGTGTTGTGTTGATTATGGTTGATGAAATTCGTTGAGGTTGATCTATTGTTGCAGGAGTTTTTGATCAGAGTTTGTTACGGCGCGATGAGAATGAAGATTAATGTTCTGTATCTCTGGATTGCAGAGTGTTTTTTATGGTTGGAGACAAACTGAATTCAAGAAATTGCAGAGGAAAATTGGAGGCTGAAGAAGATGGAAGAAATTTCAGGGAGAATGAAGATTGATGAAAAATGGTGAAGAAAAAACTGAAGATTCCGTTACAGATCCACTTTTATACCAGAAATTGGGAAGGGTAGAATAGGATTTTCAGTTGAAATTCAGTTAGAGTTTGTTGGAGTTGTGAAATTCTGATATGAGAAATTCTGTTATATTCAATGAGAAACTCTGTTACGCCGCTGAAATTCTGAAACTTCATTTTCCTGTTATTGTGGTTTGAATGACAATGGGTGATTAGTTTAGCAATTTGGATTTTGATTATAAATGGATTAAAAACATAATGAGTTTGGATATGAATTTTGAATGGATATGGATATAAAATTTGGAATTATTTAAAATGGATATTAAATGGATATGACTATAAAATTTGGAATTAATGAAAATGGATATTAAATGGATATGGCTTAGAAAGAATGGACTAAAATGGTAAAAAAATGAAATGGATATTTATGAAATGTAGGTTGAAAAATGGATATGGATCCCTATATGGACAATTGGATATCTGGATAGAATATGGGTATAAAAGATGGATAATGAAGTGTGAATTCCAAGAGGTCCATATGACCAGTCTTAACATGTTTAATTCATCTCAAATTTCAGATCCGAAGCCAACTCGTATTCTCAACCAATCTTCCAATTCAATCAATAAATTCCGTTAACTGTGAACACCAAAATGCATCTGTCATGTAACCCTAATCTCATGATCTTCAACTGATAACAGTCCACGAGCTCAACCATGAATAAAAACCTAATTCCCCTAGAGATACACTGATAAAGCTTGAAGAAGATGACCATCATTGAGAAGAAATCCAAACCCTGATTCACACCCATGGAATTCTGAGCCGATGCTTTGGATAAATCGTCTGGATAAGAAAACCTCCGAATCTGATGAACCTCTGAATAAGGGAAATGCCAATAGCAAGAACACTCTTATTCAAAGAAACATTGTAATCCCACATCTTAGAAGTCCAATGCACTATATGATTATGAATTACGACCTAATGATGCAAATGAAAAGGAAACATAAGCCAGTCAAGGTTAAAAAAAAAGAAAAAAAAAAGTAGAGCAAATTTTGAGGTGTTACACATGGTAAAACAATATTGAGGGGCGTATACATTTGATACCTTTTTATTTTCTATCTTTGATAGTTTGCGACTTTTTGGTAATTCATAACCATAAATCATTTATGTTATTGTGTATTATTGTTAAATATCTTTGAGTTTGCTGGCTTCAGTAATCTTAGTGCGAGATAAATATAAAAGTGTTATATTTCTCAAATGTCAGAGTTCATCATGCATGTAGTTGCTAAATTCATCTATATTAGTTTAGTTGGTATAATATAAGGCTTTGAATTTGTGTTTTATGGTTCAAATCGAACCCATATCATAATTCTGTTGCTAACAAAATCGTCTAAATATAAAGCTAATTAAGTCATGGTCTTTTGATATCTTAAGCATGAGTATGTGGTTTCAAGGTGTAAAAGTAATAACAAAAGTGCAAAAAAAAAAAAAATTAGAGACAAAAATGTAAATGAGTAGAAATTAAATGGCTGGAAAAGTAGGTGAACTTGAATTTAAAGAAAGCTTTTAGAATGTCTTGAAACAAACAACAGACGTTGTAAAGTTTTTTTTAAAATCTTTTAAGTTATTAGTGATTTCGTAACAATTTATTATTGTATTCTAAGGAAATAGTGCAAGTGATATATGTAATTTCGTAACAATTTATTATTGTATTCTAAGGAAACATTGAATGTGATATATGTAAATTTTACCAATTTCCTGTAAATTTTCTTAATTTTCATTCTTTATAGAATTTACTTAACCTTAAACACTTTTTTTGCTATACATATTTTTAACAAAATACCTACTTATTATACTAATAGCAACTGATTTTTCTTTAATCATTTTTCTATTCAAATTATATCCTTTTCATAATTTATTTGTTATGACTTATGTCCAATTTATTCTTTATACATATTTTTATTTTTAATCAACCATCTTAAACAAAACTACTAACACCCGTGCGAACGCACGAGTCTGTTACTAGTTTTGTAATAACACACTATACTAAGTTTTGATGGGACTTATCGTTGATTGAATTTTATACAGCCGTAAGTTAACTTTGCAATAACATATTTTGTTTTTTCAACAAAATAAGTATACCGTATAGTAAACACATACATTTAGTATACGAACTAAAACAAAAATATATTAAAATTAAAAGCAACAAAATTATTAATACCAAATAGAAATAAACTTGGTATAATAAATATGTATGATCATGATCATAATTTTGTTTCTATCCTTTTCAATACAATTATATATCATATCCTGAATGCAGCCACTATGAAGACTATCGGTACTGCAACTTTCGAAAACCATCTTGTTCCGCATATTCTACGTATAATAGACCGTCTCAGCCAGAGCAATCTTTAAAATTTTGCAACTACTACCTTTGCCTTTACAACGTTGAATGATTCAGCTAAGCCCGTCTTTCCAACCACACGGGTCACGCATAAACCCAAAGTTCGCAAGCACTTGTTTCCAAATGGATTTCGTCCTAGCACAGTAAAAAAATAGATGTTGACAACTCTCAGTTGCACCACCGAAAACACAAGCATCATCAGTTGTCAATCCGTATTTTCACATCCTATCCTTAGTGAACAACCTTTGTTGACATGTCATCCACAAGATGAAAATGGCCCTTGGTCTTGCTAAATTACCGTAAAAGATTTTCCTCCACTCAACCTTTGGATATTACCTCGTAACAGCTCGTACATCAGCCTAGTTTCGTACCTGCCAGCAACATGGAAATTCAGCCAAATGTTTGAGTTAGCCATCATGGTTTGGTGTTTGAAAATCGCTTTCACCACCCAAGAGCAATTGGCACCAGGATGATTGTAACTAGCCTTAGTTCCTTTCATATAGTATGTCTGGATCCAACGAATCCATAAGCTGTCTTGCTTCTCCCAAATATTCCACAACAATTTCCCAATGGATGCTTTATTCCATTCCACCAAAGAGATAGCATTACGCCCTCCTACAGCAATCGAATCACAGACATGGTCCCAAGCTATGGGATCCTTCATGCTGCTGCTATCAGAACATGTCCAGAGGAATTTCCTGCAAAGACTTTCAATATGATGGATGACTTTTTTAGGCAATGGGAAAATTTAGAGCCAATAGTTAGTAATTGAAAACAAGACACTTTTGACAAGTTGGAGACGACCAACATACGACAATAAACGAGTACTCCAATGCTTGAGTCTTATCAGCATTTTATCATAAAGAGGTTGGCAATTGTTGACAGAGAGTTTTTTGCAATCCAAAGGGAGACCTAGGTATTTGAAAGGTAAGGTACCAATATCAAAACCAGTTTCCCTCTAAATTTGAATTCTGGTATTATCATCCAGACTACCACAATAGAGCTTGCTTTTTTGGATACTAATATGGAGGCCAGTTGCTTTAGAGAAATCGCTCACCCTAGCCATTAACAGTTGAACTGAACCAACATCTCCTCTAGCAAATAGTAATATGTCATCTGCAAAGCATAAATTGACAATGTTCAGCTTAGCACACTTAGGGTGGAAGTTGAAATTAGGATTATCCTTGAGACCAATAAGCAGCCTATTCAAATATTCCATAACCATCACAAATAGGAGAGGTAATATGGGATCACCCTGCCTAAGACCACGCTTTGCTATCAGGATTTTAGAAGGGGGACCATTAATGGAGAATCTATACGACACAGATGTAACACAAGCCAAGATCCAATTTATGAAAACCTGGGGAAAGGCCAATTCTTTCATTATATAAGACAAAGCTTCCCATTCAACAGTGTCATAAGCTATTTGTATGTCCATTTGGACCATACATCTAGGTGAAACATGTTTTCTGCTATATCCTCTTATCAACTCCTGAGCAAGAAGAATATTGTCCTGAATAACTCTACCAAGCACAAAGGCAGTTTGAGAATGATCAATGACATTACCAATTACCTTCCCAAGCCTTGATATAAGGATTTTGGATAGGATTTTGTAGAAAGTGCTGCAACACGCTATAGGCCTCATATCCCTTATGGTCTTGGCTGCATTGGACTTGGGAATAAGAGTAATCAGAGAACAGTTCATGGCTTTGTACATTTTGCTAGAATTGAAGAACTCCCATAAGGCTTCTTGAACATCTTTCTTCACAATAGGCCAAGTAGTCTTGAAAAAATAAGCATTAAAACCATCTATACCAGGAGCTTTATTATTGCCTAAGCTATTAAGAGCATCCCAAATTTCTATCTCAGTAATGGGCCTGATAAGCAGATGGGCATCTTCTCTTGAAAGGGTTATACCATTTCTCAGACAAGGGACATCAACACCAAGCAGGCTGGTAGCTTTGGTGCCAACAAGCTGGGTGTAAAACTTCAAAATTTCTTGTCCAATGCTCTCCTGTCTAGTGAGAAGCTCTCCATTCAAGGATTCAAGAGAGTTTAGACTTTTCTGCTTATTTTTATCTTTGACAGATGCATGAAAATAAGCAGTGTTGTTGTCTCCAAGTTTAAGCCAGGTAAGTTTTTCTTTTTGCATCATAATATTTTCTTTAATCTGATTCATATGCAACAATTTATCAGTATAGCTCTTCACTTGCTCAATGAGTTGAGAATCAAATAGGTTATGTTTAAGGTTATCTTGAGCAGTACTTAGCTCTTGTCTAGCCTGCAAAATCTGACACTGAATATCTGAGAATTTCCTAGACATCTGTTTCAGAATAGGTTGCAGTCTCCTCATCTTAATCCATAGTCTATGCATTGGTCCCCCATCCACCTCCTGGTGCCAACTCTCATTTAAAATTTGCATAAAAGAGGGGTCTAAATCAAGACAGCTAAGAAACTTAAACAAGGAACTGTGTTTTGGCCTTTGACTATTAATATCAATTTTGACTGGGATATGGTCAGATATGTTGGGGGCAAGGTTCACTATAACAACATTATGAAACAACTGAAACCACTCAGCATTGCCAATCAATCTATCTATTCTATAATATATCACACCATTGGTATGTTTATTGGTCCAGGTGTAGTGATTATCTATAGTATCAGCTTCAAACAGCCCAACCAAATGCATCATATCTTCAAGATCCTTATACTCTATCACACTCACAGGGTTCCCTCCAATTCTGTCCTGGCTGGATAAGACATTATTGAAATATCCCATAACAATCCAAGGGCCACTCATACTTATGCATATGGTCCTAATGTCATTCCAAAGAGTTTTTCTGTGCTCGAGTTGATTAAAGGCATACACCACAGTTGCATTATACTGAAGAATTCTATCCACACCAAAGATTCCAATATGGATGAATTGCTCATTACTTCTAATAACTTTAACATCTATCATCTGATGATTCCATAGAATCCAAATTCTTCCATTGGCATGCTGATCATAGTTATCTACAAACTGCCAATTATTGCCAAAAGCTTTTCTAATTTTCACAGCATTCTTTTTCTTCACTCTTGTTTCTAGTAAGGCAACTAAGGGGACTTTAAAGGAAGAAATATAAGCACTGACCTCTCTATGCCTGGTTTCTTTATTGATGCCCCTAACATTCCATGTTACCATCATTGGACAAGTTGGTTCTCCCCTAAAGGACATTCTCCAATACTTAAGGGGTGAATGAGTTTTGGAATGGCATAAAGGAAGAATTAGGAGATTGACTTACAGCTCATTTTCCTTTATCCATTTCCCCAGATGTAACCACTTTCCAATCTGCTTCATTCTGAGCCATATCTGGTCGATTTTCCATCTGAGCATACTTGTACTAGCTTCTGGGATTGTCTCTTGGCCTGTGTTATCTTTTGACTTCTCTTTTACAGCACCAATAGGCTTCCATATTTGTTGTTTCCTCTCATTCTTCTTCTTTTTAGCACAATCATATCCAATCTTTAAATAAGTATGGCAGTAAATAGACATCCATTCATAATCAATTTTTTGCTCTATGATCTTGCCATTGTGATCTCGTATACTCACTGATTCTATAAGTTTCTGTGTGATGTCCACTTCCACGAGCACTCTAGCATAAGAGATTCGCAGTTTCCTTGCTATACATTCATCAGTAGTTAGAGGCTTGCCAATTGCACTTGCAATCTTTGAAATACTTTTCTCTCCCCAAAGGTGTAGTGGCAGATTAGGCATAGTGATCAACAATGGTAGCACTCGCAGGATATCTTCTTTCATTTCAAAATCCAAACTCCATTGTGTAATGAAAACCGGTTTGCCAAAGATGAAATATGGACCATGAGCTATAACACTTTCCCTGTCCTCACTATTTTTGAATCTAACAATGAAGTAGCCTTCTTCATTGTAGTAAAGATCCGGCAAGGTAACAAAGTTCCACGACTTCTCCATAAATTTCTTCACTGAATTCATTGAAAGTGGTTCCCCCAAAGCAAGTAATATCATAGCATTTTCCAGAAATTCAATTTCCTCCACAGCATCTGAATCTTCAATTGTGATTTCAATCTCGCCATTAACGATTGGAGGAGCAACAAATTCAACTGCCATACCTCTATTCAGGTTCCTATTACCTTGGATAATGTCAACCCAAGGCTTCTGAGGTACTTCTTCATTTTCCACTGGGATATTAGCATCCGCATCCTCCGTCCCCTTCACCACCTCCGTTATCAGAGGAGGGGTTGGATTGAATGTCAATTGGGAATCTATTACCACTTCTTGTTCCTCATCGTCTTCAATCGTAGGTTCCACCACCGCCTGTGAAACAATTGTCCTCTCCGCCCCTTTCCGGAGTGTTACCACCTTTGTTTTTGGCAGACCAACCCCCGGTTTTCCCATGGTTCGCCAACCCTAGCAGAGCAACATCTATTGATTTTTAGATATTTTTATTTTTATTTATCTATCATTTTTTATATATATATTAATTTTTTCTAAATCTGAAAATAAAGTTAATCTAAAAAATACCTTGGATTTTTTAGATTTTTAGATTTTTTCACCGTACCATACCCATTTCATGTAATTTTGAATAGTTTCATCACAACCACAATAATTGAATATATCATCTTTTGGATACTTTTGCGTATTTCAAAAAATTTTACAAGGACACCAAAAAATCTCATTATCATTAGGAAGTTTTTTTTCGCAAATTCAATAAATTGAATCACTTCATTCTAACACTCTTTACTTAATCTATTGCCTCAAATCCAACTACGATCCATAATAACATACAACTTCTGAAAGTAAAATATAAATGAACATTCCAAAATAATACAACAATAACAATAAACAACAACAAGAACTACAAATACCTGAAAAACAACACTACATTGTACCTTAAGTCTCAAAAATCATGACAACAACAACAACAACAACAACGACAACAACAACAACAATAGCAAAAACAACGACAACAACAATGACGACAACAACGACGACTACAAATACATCAACAACAACATGGAGAGAGTTTAACATACTAGAAAAACGTTGGTTTGAGGTTCAAACTTCCTTCCTCCTTAAAGAAAATGGCGTTTTAGTTCGTTAGGTGGAGAGAATGGTGTTTCAGCCGAAGAACAGTGTTAGGACGTAAAAAGTGAATGAAACTTAACATTCTAATGAGTGAGTAAAATATTATTTAGAGTTTATATCACGGTTTTCAGAAAAAACTAAGAGAATAAAACCGAGGTAAAAACTATGTTCAATTTATTTAAATAAAATATTAATCAACATTTAACGCCGATTTTCTAAAAAACGAGGTATAAGATGATTTATAAAATAATGGCAAAATTTTGGTTCTAAATAAACCATAAATTTGCAGGAGTTGGGAATCGAAGCTCAAACCCTGAGCTACATAACCTCTTAGTTTTCTACAAAATCGAGGGATAAAATTAAACTTTTTAAAAATTTAAATAAAATGACACGTTTCAGGTCATTTGACCTCGAATTTTTATTAGCTGAGGTGAAATCTCTTTCATGAAATGTATTAGTTGTAGTCGTGATGGGTATTTTATTATTCAATTCATGTCAAAAATGGATAGGGATGTAGATTTCACCCTTATGAGAGGACTTTATACCGTTTATCGTAAACCTATATTTTTACATGAATGCATTTCAGATTTCAACCTAAAAGACGACCTGTTAAGAGTTCTACCGATTAGGGTTATTTTTCCTCATCTTCCATTAATCTTTTGGAGGGGAGACATTGAAAAAATTGCTAGTGCTATTGGAAAACTGATGATGTCTGATGAATGTACATCTAAAAAACTGAGAGATTCATATGCGCGAGTACTGATAGAGGTAGATGTAACAAATGAATTTAAAAACTACATAACCATAAGAGACCCAAAAGGGAACCAAATTGCGCAACAAGTGGAATATGAATGGAAAGTGCCTTTCTGCAAAATTTGTAAAATAGTTGGCCATTAATGTAAAGAGATGAAACAACAAACAAAGAAGCATGAAGAACAAGGTAAGCAATTGTGGATAGCTAAACTTGACAAGAACATTTCTACTAGGAAACTTGAGAATAAAAATGCAAATGAAAAGAATATCCAAAGTGAAGATACAGGAATACAAATTGAAGAACAAGGTTCAGTAGCAGATCAACCAGAATGGACAGTTGTGGGCTCATCCAACAAATATAAAGGAAAAGAAGTCTTGGTGGAAGGTAATCACTCAATGAAAATAGGAGACAATTTTTTTTTTGTTTTAAAAATGGATTTGAGGTTTTAATGACTGGATAAAGTCTAATAACCTCTGATGACAAAGTGCCATGATTTTATCATGGAATGTAAGGGGCTTAAATAAAAGAGTAAGACATATTGAGATATGAGCCCATATAAAAAAAAACTTCAAGTGCCTTGTGTAGATTTATTACAAACTAGAGTGAAATATAAAAATCCTAGCAAAATTAGGAAGATATTTGGAAATAATTGGTGCTGATTGGATAACTATACTCATCATCTAAATGTAAGAATTTGGCTGATGTGGAAAAATGGTAACATGGATGTGAAACTGGTTGAATGCTCAGATCAATTCATTCATTATGAAGTCTATGTTACAGATGGTAAGATGACAAATTGGATGACTGTGGTCTATGCCCAAAATCAACTACATAATAGGAAAAAGCTTTGGATAGATGTCAAGAATTGTCCAAGTTTCGTACAAAGGCCATGGATGGTAATAGGGATTTCAATAAGGTTCTTGCTGTAGAAGACAAAGTTGGTGGAAATCTTGTACAAGGTGTAGAGTATTATAATTTGGAATGTATGATGGATAAAATAAGACTCTATGAACATGATACCGTAGGAAATCACTTTACTTGGTCAAACATGCACATAAATGGAATGATATACTCTAGAATTGATCGAGCTATCTGCAATAGACAATGGTTCTTATAACTCCCACATTGTAAAATTGGAATACTGCATGCTAACATCTCTAATCACTCCCCCTCTCAAAGTGAAAATGATGGGACAAAATACTGATATGAATAGGTACCAAACACATTTTAAATTCCTAAATTGTGTTGTGGAGATACCTGAATATATGGATATAGTTACTAATAGGTCGAACATGGAAGAAAGAGGTAGACCAATGTATGTAGTATGGAGAAAGCTTAAAAGACTTCAACCTATCTTGTGTGGCTTGAATAGAAAAATAATTGCAGGTGTTCAAAAAATACAGGATAACAAGATGCATTTGACACAAGCAGAGAAATTATTGGCATGTGATATGTTTAATCAAGACTATATTGAAGCTTTCAAACATTGGTATGAAGAGGTAATTCAAGCTACTGAATTAGAGGAGCAAATTATACTACAAAAATCGAAGATTTCATGGTTGAAGTTAGGAGATGGAAACAATTCTTATTTTCATGCCACTATAAGAGGGAAAATCAATTAGGTTGGAACATACAAGCTAGAGGATCATAATGGTCAGATACTCACTGAAGCTAAAGAAATTGAAAATGAAGTGCTACGATTGTATGGGGACTTAACGCACATCAGAGAAGTCAAAGTCTTACTCAATTATAGAACATAATGCACCTCACTTATCGTGTGCACACCACCATCATCCAAAGCAATTTTAATTTGCTCCTTTCTGCTGATGGTACAAGTTTTATCATTACCTAAATAGAAAAAACCAAAATCACCTGATTTAAAAGAGTCAAACTACTCCAGGTGCGGCGTCACATGGTAGGAGCACCCAGAATCAATGATCCATGCATCAATGCACTTTGTAGATGAAATGTAAGGCAAATCCTCTTCACTGCATGAACTATCTGTCTGAACTACATTTGTTGAACTGCTGTTGCCTAACTTGTTGGGACAGCCCCTCTTCAAATGACCAATTTGCTTACAACCATGAAATTATGTTGTTTTAATGTCCTTGGACTTGAACCTCTTTTTCTTTCCAGAACCCACTGCCTTACCCTTGTCTCTGCCATGATCTTGACCTCCCTTTGCAAACAAACCTTCACCTGAACTTCCTCCACCTCCCTCTATACTTTGGCAACGTTGTGCGTGTTGCAAAAGGGTAGAATAAATTGAATCCAACATGATTGTTTCCTTCACGTCTATGAGAGTGGTCACCAAGTGATCATAAGAGCTTGGTAAAGAGCACGACAAAATAATGGCTTTATTATCATCATCAACCTTCACACCAAACCGTGACAAATCAGCGAGGGTGTTGTTAAAAGTGTTGACATGAGCCTGCAAATTGCCCCCTTCCTGCATCTTCAGACTTTAGAGACACTGCTTCGCGAACAATTTGTTCATGAACGTTTTGGACATGTACTTATTTTCCAATTTATCCCAGACATCTTTCAGAGTTTTGAGATCCAAGATATGATTCATTATGTCATCATAAACGCAAAGTCTTATCAAATCTACAGCCACCTCCTTCATCTCGTTCTAATCATTGGTTTCGATGTTTGTCAATTTTTCATCAGGAAACACCTTTTGTAAACCTTGTTGAGCCACAAATCCTTAACCCTCCTTTGCCATAACCCGAAATTGTTTGTTCCTTCGAACCGACCACCTCCAGGATTAAGCGTCATTTGATACCAATTGTTGGACTACGAACACGAATACATATCATAATAGAGAGAAACACACAAAAGCTTTGTTAACGCAAGTTGGCCAAATTGTTCACATCTACGACGATAGATCAACTATATTTCGTCTTTATTGATTTGTTCTGAATTCCACAAAATTTCAATGTTACAAATATATAGATACTAATAATTCATATTACAAAACAACCCACACTCGTCCGGTGTCCCTCTACCCTTTACTCACTTAACATTAGCTATGAGATAAACTCAACACATCTTAATACCATTAAATTGTTTTTTCTATTAGACACTAAATTATGAAAGTACGAGAATATACCATTAACTTCCTTGCTAACTATACAATTTCTTATTTAAGATATCAAACTCCTCTAGAAAGGTGGTTTTTCTTTTCACCATTATTAATATTAATTATTATTTAAAAATTCTAATTGATTTTCCAATAAAATGAAATTCAAATATGTTGATTAAAATAAATTGGATAGCTGAAATTGTTTGATTGACTGCATGCATGCTTTGATGTTACTATTTCGAAAATACTAGTTGTAGGAAAAAGACATGTTCATAAATGGTGTGAAAATATATTCACCCAATGATCATATATTCTCATTAACTAGTAGTAATAGTGATTGGAACTACCTAGAAAGCACACATTATACTCCACTAAAACAGTATAGATTTGACATGATAAACTAGAAATAAGATAGAGGATAAAGCTCTCAACTATGTTCAAATTAATACTATAATCTTGAATCAAATAATTATGAGTCAATAGTGAGAGAAAAAGGGAGACAAGGAGCATATTATGGAAAAGTTAGAAACCGAGTGATCAAGGGAGAGTGGTCCCTCTAATCACTAAGCATGTCAATTTAGTTTATTTGATAAGGAAAGATAATGCTTATATTGATAATGATAGATATATTATTTATAAACAAAAAAAAATACATCCAATGCTAGCTGCTTTCTTTTGACTGATTAAAGGATGAATTCCTTCACCTAATTCTTTTTACAAAAAGTCCCACCTATGCTTTTTTTTATACATTTTCTTTTACTTGAGCAAGAATTGAAATATAAATGAAATGTGTTATTAAGTGAAAATTCACATATACTATCTTGCATCAAATTTTGATTTTTTTAGGTAAATTTTTTTTATAATGTAAAAATTAGTTGCCACCTTGACAATTTCATGTTATTGACTTGCTTTCTATTATAAATAGGAATATGTCAGATCAACTAATAAAGACGTATAGTATAATCTACATAGATCTATGCCAAACTAGATTTTTTTTTTAATAGAAAATGTCATATCCCAAATTTTGACCACTAAGATTTCCCATCATTGTGAAAATCATCATCACAATATGGACACTACGGGAAAAGAGGGAAAAGAGGGCGCTTTTTTTGCCCTATAAAAGCGTTGTCTAAGCCTGCGCTGTCGTAGGAAAAGACGGCGCTTTTTTATTTATGAAAAAGCGCTCTCTAAAATGGACTTTAGACAGCGCTTTTAAAAGCGATGTCTAAAGTATACCTTTAAAATTTAAAATTTTTTTATTATAAACTTTAGAAAGCGCTTTTTCCTTAAAAAGCGCTCTCTAAAGGTGCTTTTAGACAGCGCTTTTGAAAGCGTTGTCTAATGTATACGGAAAATGATTTTTTTATATACCTTTGGAGAGCGCTTTTCCCTGAAAGCGCTCTCTAAAAATGAAAGATTGCGATGAACCGTTACCCAGACGAAGATGTCATGTATCTAAAAATGAAAGATTGCGATGAACCGTTACCCAGTGAAGGGCCAGAACCAGGTTCCCAATGGGGACTTATCTTTGACGGAGCAGTTAATCATTATGGAAACGGAATTGGGGCAATCATTGTTACCCCTCAGGGCACCCACATTCCTTTCACCGCTCGACTTACGTTCAAATGTACAAACAACGAGGCCGAATACGAAGCTTGTATCATGGGTCTCGAAGAAGAAATTGATTTAAGGATCAAAAACTTGGACGTATATGGCGATTCAACCTTGGTTATCAATCAGATAAAAGGAGATTGGAATACATACCAATCAAGATTGATTCCTTACAAAGACTATGGAAGAAGGTTGTTACCCTTCTTTAACAGAGTCGAGTTTCATCATATCCCTCATGAGGAGAATCACATGGCTGATGCCTTAGCCACTCTCTCTTCCATGATTAGTGTAGGTCAATGGAACGACCTACCTAAGATCGACATAATGCACCTTGAAAGGCCCGCTTACATCTTCGCGATTGAAGCAGTCATAGACGACAAACCTTGGTATCACGATATCAAATGCTTCCTTCAGAAACAAGAGTACCCACCTGGGGCATCCAGGAAAGATAGGAAAACCCTCAGAAGATTGGCTGGAAACTTCTTCCTGAGCGGTGACACTCTCTATAAGAGAAATTTTGACATGGTCTTGCTTCGATGCGTAGACAGACAAGAAGCAAACATGCTTATGAAAGAAATTCATGAAGGATCCTTTGACACTCATGCCAACAGACATACAATGGCGAGAAAAATTCTAAGAGCAGGGTACTATTGGTTGACCATGGAATCCGACTGCTACAAGTACATGAGGAGGTGTCACAAGTGTCAGATATACTCCGACAAAATTCATGTACCACCATCACATCTCAAAGTTCTCTCTTCCCCATGGCCTTTTTCCATATAGGGAATCGACATGATTGGCATGATTGAACCTAAGGCTTCAAACGGACATCGGTTTATCCTGGTAGCCATTGACTATTTCACCAAGTGGGTCGAAGCAGCGTCATTCGCCAATGTAACCCGACAAGTGGTGGTCCGATTTATCAAAAACAATATCATCTGCCGTTATGGTGTTCCAAGCGAGATCATTACTGACAATGGATCTAACTTGAACAACAAGATGATGAAGGAGTTGTGCGCAGAGTTCAAGATTGAACATCATAACTCATCTCCCTATCGACCCAAGATGAACGGAGCGGTAGAAGCGGCTAACAAGAACATCAAGAGGATTGTTCAAAAGATGGTTGTAACCTACAAAGATTGGCACGAAATGCTACCCTTTGCTCTTCACGGTTATCGCACATCTGTTCGCACTTCAACAGGGGCAACCCCTTTCTCTCTAGTGTATGGCATGGAAGTAGTGTTCCCCATAGAAGTAGAGATCCCGTCAATCCGAGTATTGATGGAAGCTAAGCTCACCGAAGCTGAATGGTGTCAAAGCCGACACGACGAATTGAATCTGATCGAGGAGAAGCGAATCACGGCACTATGCCATGGTTAGCTGTATCAACAGAGAATGAAAATGGCGTTCGACAAAAAGGTCCGACCTCGTGTTTTCAGAAAAGGAGACCTCGTGCTCAAAAAGATCCAGTCATTTCTCACTGATTCGCGAGGTAAATGGACTCCGAATTATGATGGCCCCTATGTGGTCACGAAAGCTTTCTAAGGCGGCGCCTTGAGACTTGCAACCATGGACGGAGAGGAATTTTCCTACCCCACGAATGTTGATGTAGTCAAGAAATACTTCGCCTAAACTAAAAAAAAAACGTCTCGTTGGATTGAGAACCCGAAAGGGCGGTCCAGGCAAAAGTTAGAGACATAAAAAGAAAAAAATCATCCCGGTGGATTGGAAACGTCGCAGTACAGTCCAGGCAAAAATTAGGGATAATGGCAAGTAACTATGTTCAACAGAGGCAAATCCCTCAGCAGCAGCAGTTACATCATCTGTCAGAAAACTCCAGTCAAGGTCATCTTCGACAGAAGCTCAGGATGTCCCGAATTCAAAGTTGGTAGAAGGATAGTGGTCGTTATGTTTCAACGTAGCCCTTTTCCCTGTAAATTACCATTTTCTAACTTTGTAAATACTCTTTGGAATCATGCGTTTGGCTGATCTCCATCTTATCAATAAAATTTGAGCCCTTGTGCTTTTGTTTGTAATTCTTATTTGTTTTAGCTTTACAGAATGACGTTGTTAGCGATTCTTGAAATAAAACAAAAATGAATTTACTTGTTAAAACTTTTTCTGCTTTTAAATTAAACACGACAATTTCTTTTGACTGTTAAACATCGAAAGAACATCAATCGCGTCTCCAAAGGTGTTCGAACCTCAAAGTACAGAATCAAAGTATTCCTTCTAACCCAGTACGCCTGAATGAAGGGATCAACTGTGTTAGAGACCTTGTTTCATCTGACACGCTTCGGCCGAGTTCTTATCTCCTAAGCCCGACCAACATAGCTCCCAACAGGGACTATCTTTCCTAAGCAAGGTGGAATTGCTATTCTAAACCAACAGTACTTCTTCGCCCCGCGATGGCCGAGTATCCAGTCGTATTCACCTGTCAGTTTGTATGTCGCGTCAGTTTTGGCAGCATAAACATACATGCATCATGCATTATTGATTTACATTCACATTTCATATTGCATCACTATCACTCTAGTCGGTATTGTTCCCTAGTGATAAAAGTCCTCTCAATTGAGTTGTCAGCCCTTTCCTCGTCAGGAAGTGTTACGTCTGAACAATCTCTCTCTTCCAGTTTTATTTCTGGATTGAAGTTGGGTCCTCGACCACTTTGATAACTTGAACCTTTGAAAGACCAGAGAGACCTCAGTTAACATCACTCTTCGCGATTGAAGATGATATCCTTGTTTTCTCGGATTAAAGAAAATCCCGAGGGAAAGACTCGTAATCAGAGATTCGGCAGCATGCCAGTTTCGCTCTGAAAAAGACCGCTGATAAAAAGGTCATCGGCACCTCAAAATTGGATCACATCATATGGCATTTCTCCGAGAAGATCTCTGAGAAAAGTATGATGTAAAGACCCCAAGCGAATGCAGTCTCTCAAGGGACTCGCATTCCCCAAGTAGAGTCAACAAATGGCATCCCCAACAGAGAAGTTTGTACACCTCTACAACTCAGACGACTGGGTTCCCCAGCAAGTCTGACATCGAAACTTTTTCCACTCAAATGGCATCTCCCCAGGAAAATTCGGCGAGAAGTTTGAAGGAAACCCGCTACGAATAGCGTCCATTGTCAATAAAGTTTATTGACGAAAGAAACTAAGACTAGTTCCTTGGTAGGAAACCAAGATCGAGGGGAAGTTTACTTCAGAAACTAAGACCAGTTCCTTGGTAGGAAACCAAGATCGAGGGGAAGTTTACTTCAGAAACTAAGACCAGTTCCTTGGTAGGAAACCAGGATCGAGGGGAAGTTTACATCAGAAACTAAGACCAGTTCCTTGGTAGGAAACAAGGATCGAGGGGAAGTTTAAACTAGAAACTAAGACCAGTTCCTTGGTAGGAAACCAGGATCGAGGGGAAGTTTATTTCAGAAACTAAGACCAGTTCCTTGGCTGAAGATCAGGATCGAGGGGAAGTTTACCTTTTCTAAGCATCATTGCTTAGCTAAAGAATATGAATGTGTAAGCTACCATTCATAGCCACCATCAAAATTTTGGGTATTCCGATATTTAATCCTCTTGCACCCCGAATGCCCGAATACCTTCGTCATTCACACCTTCGTGTCCAAGAAGATTAAATAGGGGCATCTGTCATACCCCAAATTTTGACCACTAAGATTTCCCATCATTGTGAAAATCATCATCACAATATGGAGGAACCATCATACTTCATCAATCTCCTCAAGGATGGTTGGGCATTCACTACAATCAAGAATTAGGGTTTCAAGCCCTCTCTAAGTGCTTAGACAAAGGATCAATCAAGGAATGACATGATCTTCGACTTGTCTAACCTCTCAAACATCCACAATGGATCAAAAGGACTCCCACTTCAAGGATCAAGCACAAGGCTGCTCCCTTCTAGGTGGATCAAGTCTCATGATCGACAGTGTCACCAAATTAGGGTTTGGGTCGACCAGGGCCTCCAGATGGAAATTTTTCATCTGGGCACAAGCCAATGATCCAAAACCTAACCTAATATACTCCATGGAACCTCATGGACCCAATCATCAAGTCAATTTTGCCTCAGGGGATGCATTCATTAAAAATCAGGAATTAGGGTTTCTTGACCTAATTCACCCCTAAGTTGACTTTTAGGGAAAATCATGAGCCAAGACCTCAAGAGAGGGTTTGAGGGTCTCTAATGAACTATATTGATCCATTTGCAACAATGAATTAATCCAAGAAGCTTGAGCAACAAGTCTCAATTTCATCTGCACCACAATTAGGGTTTTAAGGAAAAAGTCAACTGTAACTTTGACTTTTGACCAGGACATGCTCCCAAGCCCTATGACATGCATCAATATACCCTATGACACCCATGGAACATGTCCATCAAGTTTGATTTAGGTCAAGGACATGATTTCCTGAAGAATTGCACAGTTTGGAATTCATCTGATAAAAAGTCAACTGTGCACAAAAGTCAACTTTGACTTTTTGAGATTTTTCACCAAAATGGATTTTTAACCCTAAAATGAAGTTAATGTATGATTTGAATCATCATTCATCAGGAAAAATCACGAAAAGTTGGGTAACTTGTAAAAGGGGTAACCATAAAAAACTTAGAAAATTTTCTAAGTTAAAAATAAAGTGATCAAAAACTTCAACTAGACCTAATTCCAATTCATTGTAGATTTTGAGTTATGGAGTGATCAAAATCAAGAAAAGTCACTTTGTTCCAACACTTAGTGAAATTTTCACGAAGTCAGATTTTACCCTACTTTTTGCCAAATGTAGGGGGATTTTTCACTTTGATTCAAAAGAGATCAAAACCAAATATGTTCAAACAGTTGTTGTATCATGTAAGGGCTTTCCAAAATGACCAAGAACATTACCAAATTCAATTTGAGTCATGAGATATAACATTGGAAAGTTGCCTTGCTGAAATCTGCCAAGGCAAGGCGGAATTTGCATTTTTGCTCGATTTGCCAAAATCAGCCAAATCCAAATGCTCCTATCCACTTGTACACCTCTGTGGATTGAATCTAAAGGGGAAAATCACTGAGCCAAGCCTCCAAAGTCTTTGGAAAAAAGAAATAGCATGTTGAACCTAAAATGGCCAAAATAGGGACAAGACTCCAATTTTGGATTGAAGCATTCAATAGAAGCATCAAGGTGGCATGGACTGAGCCATTTGCAACTGAATTCAGTCAAGACTTATCCAATACCAAGGGAACCACAGCCCTGTGCCCTAACCTCTAGTCAATGGGTAGAGGAGACTTGGATTTCCATTGGCTAACATTGAACAAACACCTGCTGCAGTTGCCATTCACTGTGGATCCCAAAACAAACTTGCTCTACTATAAATAGAGCTCAATTGTGATAAGTTTGAGTACACCAAAGCCATCAAACAGATGCTTTCCTCAATATCTCTTCTTTCACTCCAATTTTGCCTTCTAAGGCAAGTCACTATCGGGTTTTGAGTTTGAGAGCTTTTCCAATCAAACCAATCACTCACACACCTCACATACATCATATAGAAGTGATCCAAACACTCACATAACATCTGGAACACAGATTTCACAAAATCACCAGTCAATTGCTCAAGGTTTTGACCAAAGTGCAGTTGAGATGCCATGAAGTGATTCAGCCATTCTCAGTCAAGTCCAAGCATTCAAACACACTCCATAGGGTGTAGGAAGCTGTTCAGATCAACACAATTCATCTGTAACACCTCCTACTCAAAAATCAATTTGCTCTTGCTGTCACGACCTAGAGGTAAGCTTAAACTTGGTCATCTCTCAATCTATGCATATTTCCTCGTACAATATTTTTTCCATATGTTCATAATCATGCATGGAATGTTTCCCCTCAATTAATTGCATTGTTTGAATCGTGTATCAAAAATCCTAGTCTTCATGCAGAAATTAGGGTTCTTGAGGATTTTTCATGATTTCTTGTTATATGTTTAATTTAAATGAAATTAAATACCATATACATGATCGTGAGGTTGAAACGAGTTGATTGGTATGTGGATTACATGATATGATTAAGTATTCAGTGAGATTGGAGGAAAAATGCAAATCTGGGTCAAGCTGAAACACGCGCGTGTTCTTTAGCTGTTCTTGGCGCCATTTTTCATAAATTCAAATATTTGAATTTTGTGATTTTATTTAATTGATTCAAAAATTAATTTCTCTCTGAGTTTTAATGATTTTGAGTTGATTCTTTTTTTAATAATTCACAAAAATGTTAAAATATTTTATTTTCCTAAAAAAATCCCAAAAATATTATTTATTATATATAATTGATATTTTTGCACAGAATTAATGTTTTAATTGTTTTTGGCATTTAAAATATTTTTTCCACCTTAATTTTGCAACTTTTAATGCTTTCTAATTATTTTGTAGGTCAATACTTAATTTTTGAAGCATTAATCCAAGATCACAATTTGTTTTCCATATGTTAAACAATTTTGATCATTTTAATTGAATTTTTATTCAATTAAATACATTTTTGAAAACAAATTAGGGTTTTGGAATAATTCAACCCTTATAAATCATTTTCAAAACATCATGGGCCTCTAATAGAGTGTAAGACCCAATCCTTTTTTGACCAAACCATTTTTGGGCCTCAGTGTATTGTGTAAGTCCCGATACCGTCAAAAACAAACGGCGCGATCGTCGCCTTTTGAAAAATAACCTTTTGGGCTTCTCCTCGAGCTATAAGACCCATTTAAAACTTTTTGGGCCTCTAATCGAGTGTAAGACCCAACCCCCCTTTTAACCAAAATCACTTTGGGCCTCAGATATTGTATAAGCCCCTCTGCGTTAAAAGAAAACCTCGGCGCGATCGCCATTCCAAACGGAAAAATCACCTGGGCCTACCCTCGTGTTATAAGCCCCACTCTTTTTCTTTAAACTTTTTGGGCCTCTTGAGAGAGTGTAAGACCCATCCCTTTGTACAGAAAACCTATTTTGGGCCTCAGTCACTTGTATAAGCCCCTCTGTACAAATTCAAACAGTGCGCTCACTGATAAAACCCTGGGCCTCTCCTTGAGCTGTAAGCCCCAAAATCTTTCTTTTTCAAAGCACTTTCTCCTTTGATTTTGAATATACTGTTGTTTTCAATCTTTCTTTGTTGAACAACTAACCAAACAGCATGGAAGCTCTACAACCGAGTGTAGCGAGCGATTTTGGACGCGGTTCTTAAGCGCTGGTCGCTCTCTGCGGTTGAGCTTAAAACTACAGGTCGATTCATTTTTTATCCTATTGTGAGCTGATGAAGGAAGGGAAATAGATGTCTCCAATTAACCCTGCTTTGCATTCTGAGTTTAAACAGCGGTCTGTTAGGTTACAGATGCTATCAATGTGGGGGGGGGGGGGACTTTGTACTGGTTATTTGTATTTTCGCCAATACTGTTTTCTTTCTTTTTATCTAGACAAAAGGTTTCTGGCGGGGAACAAGGATTAGGATGTTAGGGCGGATGTTTTTGAATTACTGCTTTTGATTGATGGAGATATGGGATTTGGGTTTTTTGTTTAGTGTGCTCGCTAAGATCTTTTCTTTCGATCTTATGCCTACGTATTCTCGTTTACCGAAACAGGCAAATCAGAGCGTTCGTAGTTCCTCCTATTCTATGGGAGGAAATGGTTGTTTTGGTGTCTTGTTCAAAGCCCAAGACGTGAAGCTAAAAGGTCTATTTGTATCTTGTTCAAAGCCCAAGATGTGAAGCTGAAAGGTTTTGTCTTTAGAGAGAATTTGTCATCTCTAAAGAGGGGGTTGTATGTCACAACTGATTATAAAGGAGAATTACTTTAACCGGGATGTGTGAATCCGGAAATGCCATAATTTCCTTTAAAGGGGATTTTAACCTGAAGGAGAAGACTTTAACTCAGTGTAGAGCAATGCTATCTTTCCTTAGGAATTTCTCATGCTAAAAGAGGGACAATGGCATGGATGTAGATGATCCAGAGGCTTGTCGCTTACATCGATTAGATGAAGAGGAAGGAGTTGTTGATGTTTGTGTACTGTGAACGAGGCACAACTTTGATGCTAAAAGGTTAATTGGATTAACCAGTGGTCTTCTGATATAAAACCTAAGAGGAGGCTATCATGTGTCTCGTACAAAGCCCGAGAGAGAGGCTAAAAGGTTTTGACTCAACGATGGAATCTTTTGGTATCTCGTATAAAGCCCGAGATGGAGGCTATTTGACTTAACAAGGGAGTTTTTTTGTATCTCGTATGAAGCCCGAGATGGAGGTTGTTGCTTGTTTGGCTCAATAAGAACCTTTTTGTATCTCGTATAAAGCCCGAGATGGAGGCGAAAATGGGGATTGACTCAACGAGGGAGTCCCTTTATGTGTCTCGTACAAAGCCCGAGAGAGAGGGTAAACGTCACTAGAGAAGGATCGTTATACAAAGCCTAAGAGGAGGCTATGGTAACTATTTCAGTTGAGTGACAGGTCCAATATACTGATTTTGAAAGAGAAAATCAGTTCTTATATGAGCAATACTGTACTCATGGATTTGATTCAAGGATCCGGGTTATTCCTGTTCTTTAAGGAAGCGGGAAATCCGAAGGGTATTGAGACTGTCCAAGTCTGCGGGTTTCCTTCCTATTTAACGAAGGGGTCACTTGAGAATGTCTTTGAGACTCAAGGAAGTTAGACTGTCCAAGTCTAGAGTTTTGCCTTTGGTACTATGCTTTGAGAAACAGTAGTAGACTCTATGAAAGGACTGTTCTATGCAAATGACTAAGTTCTGTTCCTATACCTCTAGGAGGTCGTCGGGACAATTTGTACGAAGCCCAAGAGGAGGCTGGAAGCTTTTAAGAAGCCGACCGGTCCTTGTACTAAGCCCAAGAGAAGGCTATCATTCCCGGAGGAAGAAATCATTATACGAAGCCTAAGAGGAGGCGGTGAATACTTCTAAGAAGCCGTAAGGTCCTTGTACTAAGCCCAAGAGGAGGCGGGGTTACTTTTAGGAAGCCAATGGGTCCCCAAACCCCGAGAAATTCAAGGCAAGCTATTCACAAGGAATAGATCAAGTCAGGAAAGTTCGAGAATTTGGAAGAAACTCAAAGATGCCATTCATGGAGAATACATTCATCTCTGGGAGTAGAGTTTCTTGACAATTCCTGATGAGGACAGCCGAAGAGAAGACTGTATTTGGTGATGCTATTGGGGATCTAGTTGTCTATTTCTACGAATAAACGAAATGGCGTCACCTAGTTCTAGACGTAGTTGCCGGGGAAACTCTAAATATCTATACTATTATTACACAGTCGATATGAGTTTATGAAAGAATACTTACAGTGAAATAGCCCCACAATACAGTTATATGTATATGAAAGCGGTAAATGAAAGCAATAACCACTTACTCGGTTGTAGAGCTTCCATGCTGTTTGGTTAGTTGTTCAACAAAGAAAGATTGAAAACAACAGTATATTCAAAATCAAAGGAGAAAGTGCTTTGAAAAAGAAAGATTTGGGGCTTACAGCTCAAGGAGAGGCCCAGGGTTTTATCAGTGAGCGCACTGTTTGAATTTGTACAAAGGGACTTATACAAGTGACTAGGGCCAAAAAAGGTTTTATGTACAAAGGGATGGGTCTTACACTCTTTCAAGAGGCCCAAAGGGTTTAAAGAAAAAGAGTGGGGCTTATAACACGAGGGTAGGCCCAGATGATTTTTCCGTTTGAAATGGCGATCGCGCCGAGGTTTTTTTTTTAATGCAGAGGGACTTATACAATAAGTGAGGCCCAAAATGTTTTGGTTAAAAGGGTATTGGGTCTTACACTCTATTAGAGGCCCAAAGTGTTTTTGAATGGGTCTTATAGCTCAAGGAGAGGCCCAAGGTTGTTTTTCAAAAGGCGATGATCGTGCCGTTTATTTGAAAATGTATAGAGGGACTTATACAACGAATGAGGCCCAAAATATTTCTGTACAAGTGGGTTGGGTCTTACACTCTCTCAAGAGGCCCAAAGTGATTTGAAAATGATTTATGAGGGTTGAATTAATCCAAAAACCCTAATTTGTTTTCAAAAATGTATTTAATTGAATAAAAATTCAATTAAAAATGATCAAAATTGTTTAACATATGAAAAACAAATTGTGATTTTGGACTAATGCTTCAAAAATTAAGTATTGACCTAAAAAATAATTAGAAAGCATTAAAAGTTGCAAAATCAATGTAGAAAAAATATTTAAAATGTCAAAACCAATTAAAATATTAATTCTTTGCAAAAATATCAATTATATTAAATAAATAATATTTTTGGGATTTTTTGATAAAATAAAATATTTTAACATTTTTTTGAATTATTAAAAAAAGAATCAACTCAAAATCATTAAAACTCAGAGAGAAATTAATTTTTGAATCAATTAAATAAAATCACCAAATTCAAATATTTGAATTTGAAAGAAATGGCGCCAAGAACAAGCTGAAGAACACGTGCGTGTTCTGGGTTTGGCTGATTTGCATTTTCTATCCAATCTCCCTGAATACTTGATTATAACATGCAATCCACATATCATTATGCTCGTCTCAACCTCACGATCATGTCTATGTCCATTAATTTCATTTAAATTAAACATATAACAAGAAATCATGGAAAATCCTCAAGAACCCTAATTTCTGCATGAAGGCTAGGATTTTTGATACACGATTCAAACAATGCCATTAATTGAGGGAAAACATTCCATGCATGATTATGAACATATGGCCAAATTATTGTGCAGCAAAAATTGCATGGATCATAGAGTTAGAAGAGCTCATGCTTACCACTTGCAGCTGGTGATCGTGATTTGTGTTGGAGATGTTACAGCTAGGTTCCAATGATGTGGATAGCTTCCCTAGGTACTAAGTGATGTGTCTGAGTGCTTGGAATGGATTGAAATGGTTTGGAGTTGAAGATGGCACCTCAATTGCAAAACTGTCAAGAACTTGAGCAATTGGCCGGTGATTTTGTGAAATCAGTGTTCTAGATGTTATGTGAGTGTTTGGATCACTTCTATATGATGTATGTGAGGTGTGTGAGTGATTGGTTTGATTGGAAAAGCTCTCAAACTCAAAACCCGATAGCTACCTTGCTAAGAAAGGCATTTTTGCCAAGAGAAAGAGATTTTGAGGAAAGCATCTGTTAGATGGCTTTGGTGTACTCAAACTGATCATAATTGAGCTCTATTTATAGTAGAGCAAGTTTGTTTTGCAAGGAATAGTGAATGGCAACTGGTAAGTAGGTTTGGCCAATGTTGTCCAATGGAAATCCAAGTCTCCTCTAGCCATTGACTAGAGGTTAGGGCACAGAGCTGTGGTTCCCTTGGTCTTGGATAAGTCTTGACTGATTTCAGATGAGAATGGCTCAGTCCATGCCACCTTGATGCTTCCATTGAATGCTCCAATCCAAATTTGGAGTCTTGTCCCTATTTTGGCCATTCTAGGTTCAACATGCTATTTCTTGTTCCATGGACTTTGGAGGCTTGGCTCAGTGATTGTCCCCTTTAGATTTAATCCTCTGATGTGTCCAAGTGGATAGGAGCATTTGAATTTGGCTAATTTTGGCAAATCGAGCAAAGTTGCAAATTCTGCCTTGCCTTTGACAGATTTCAGCAAGGCAACTTTCCAATGTCATATCTCATGACTCAAATGGAATTTGGCAATGTTCTTGGCCATTTTCGAAAGCCCTTACATGATATAACAACTATTTGAACATGTTTGGTTTTGATCTCTTTTGAATCCAACTGAAAAATCCCCCTACATTTGGCAAAAATTGAAGACAGATTTGGACTTAGTGAAAATTTCACTAAGTGTTGGAAAAAGTGACATTTTCACTTTTCAGCCATTTTGATCACTCCATAACTCAAAATCCTTAATGAATTGGACTTAGGTCTAGTTGAAGTTTTTGTAGAGGGTAATGAGGGCTACAAATCCATCTTTGGATGGGAAAAAATGGCTTTGTGGTTTAGGAGTTATGATCCTTCAAAGTTGGTACCCCTGTCACTTTATTTTTAACTTAGAAAATTTTATAAGTTTTTATGGTTACCCCTTTTACAAGTTATCCCACTTTTCTTGATTTTTATTGATGAATGATGATTCAAATCATACATTAACATCATTTTAGGGTTAAAAATCCATTTTGGTGAAAAATCTCAAAAAGTCAAAGTTGACTTTTGTGCACAGTTGACTTTTTATCAAATGAATTCCAAACTGTGCAATTCTTCAGGAAATCATGTCCTTGACCTAAATCAAACTTGATGGACATGTTCCATGGGTGTCATAGGGTATATTGAGGCATGTCCTAGGGTTTGGGAGCATGTCTTGGTCAAAAGTCAAAGTTACAGTTGACTTTCCTCGCGAAACCCTAATTGTGGTGCAGATGAAATTGAGACTTGTTGCTCAAGCTTCTAAGATCAATCCATTGTCCCAAATGGATCAATATAGTTCATTAGAGACCCTCAAATCCTCTCTTGAGGTCTTGGCTCTTGATTTGCCCTAAAAGTCAACTTAGGGGTGAATTAGGTCAAGAAACCCTAATTCTTGATTTTTTATGTATGCATCCCCTGAGGCAAAATTGACTTGATGAATGGGTCCATGAGGTTCCATGGAGTACATTAGGTTAGGTTTTGGAGTATTGGCTTGTGTCCAGATGAAATTTTTCATCTGGAGGCCCTGGTCGACCAAAACCCTAATTTGGTGATACTGGCGATCTTGAGACTTGATCCACCTAGAAGGGAGCAACCTTGTGCTTAATCCTTGAAGTGGGAGTCCTTTTGATCCATTGTGGATGTTTGAGAGGTTAGACAAGTTGAAGATCATGTCATTCCTTGATTGATCCTTTGTCTAAGGCTTTGAGAGGGCTTAAAACCCTAATTTTGATTGTAGTGAATGCTCAACAACCCTTAAGGCATTTGATGAGGCATGATGGTTCATCCACATTGTGATGATGATTTGCACAATGATGGGAAATCTTAGTGGTCAAAATTTGGGGTATGACAGATGCCCCTATTTAATCTTCTTGGACCCGAAGGTGTGAATGGCGAAGGTATTCGGGCATTCGGGGTGCAAGAGGATTAAATATCGGAATACCCGAAATTTTGATGGTGGTTATGAATGGCAGATCGCATCCATCTTCTTTTGCTAAGCGATGATGCTTAGAAAAGGTAAACTTCCCCTCGATCCTGGTCTTCAGCCAAGGAATTGGTCTCAGTTTCTGAAATAAACTTCCCCTCGATCCTGGTTTCCTACCAAGGAACTGGTCTTAGTTTCTGATTTAAACTTCCCCTCGATCCTGGTTTCCTACCAAGGAACAGGTCTAAGTTTCTGATTTAAACTTCCCCTCGATCCTGGTTTCCTACCAAGGAACTGGTCTTAGTTTCTTTTGTCAATAAACTTTCTTGACAAGGGACGCTATTTATAGTGGTTTCCCTCAAACTTCTGGCCGAATTTTCCTGGGGAGATGCCATCTGACGGAAAAAGTTTTGACGTCAGACTTGCTGGGGAACCCAATCGTCTGAATTGTAGAGGTACACAAACTTCTCTGTTTGGAGACGCCATTTGTCGATTCTACTGGGGGAAAGCGAGTCTCTTGAGAGACTGTTTCCACTTGGGATCTTACATCATACTTTTTTCGGGATCTTCCCGGAGAAATGCCATGTGATGGGGTCCAATTTTGAGGTGCCGATGGCCTTTTCATCAGCCATCTTTTCGGAGAATGGCAGCTGTACTGCCAAATCTCTGCTTAGGAGGCTTTCTCTGGGGGATTTTTCTTTAATCCGGGAAAGCAAGGATATCATCTTCAATGGCGAAGAGTGATGCTGACTGAAGGTTCCTCTGGTCTTTCAGAGGTTCAAGTTATCAAAGTGGTCGAGGAGCCAACTTCATTCCAGAAATAAATTGGAGGAGAGAGATTTTTCAGACGCCGCACTTCCTGACGAGGAAAGGGTTGACAACTCGATTGAGAGGACTTTTGTCACTAGGGGACAAGACCGACTAGAGTGATATTGATGCAATATGAATGCGAATGCAAATCAATAATGCATATATGTCTATGCTGACAAAACTAACGCGACACACAAACTAAAAGATGAACATGACTGGATACTCGGCCATCGCGGGGCGTGTAGAGATATCGCTGGTTCAAGATAGCAATTCCACCTTGCTTAGGAGAGATAGTCCCTGCGGGGAATACCGTTGATCGGGCTTAGGAGATAAGAACTCGGCCGAGGGGTGTCATATGAAACAAGGTCTCTGACACAGTTGATCCCTTCATTCAGGCGTACTGGGTTAGAAGGAGCACTTTGATTTTGCACTTTGAAGTTTGCTTACTTCTGGAGAAGCGATTCATGTTTTTTTGATGTTCAATAGTCAAAAGAAATTGCCATCTTTATTTTAAAAGCAGAAAAAGTTTTACCAAGTAAATTCATTTTTGTTTTATTTCAAGAGTCGTTAGTCATGTTAACAACGTCGTTCTGTAAAGCTAAAACAAATAAGAACTGCAAACAAAAGCACAAGGGCTCAAATTTTATTGATAGGATGGAGATCAGCCAAACGCGTGATTCCAAAAAGTATATACAATGTTTGAAAATGGTAATTTACAGGGAAAAAGACTACGTTTTCTACCAACTTTGAATTCGGGGCATCCTGAGCTTCTGTCGAAGATGACCTTGACTGGAGTTTTCCTCTGATGGATGATGTAACTGCTGCTGCTGAGGGACTTGCCTCTGTTGAACATAGTTACTTGCCATTATCCCTAATTTTTTCCTGGATTGTACTATGATGTTTCCAATCCATCGGGATGATTTTTTTATATGTCTCTAACTTTTGCCTGGACTGCCCTTTCGGGTTTTCAATCCACCGAGACGTTTTTTTTTAGTTTAGGCGAAGTATTTCTTGACTACATCAACATTCGTGGGGTAGGAAAATTCCTCTCCGTCCATGGTTGCAAGTCTCAAGGCGCCGCCTGAGAAAGCTTTTGTGACCACATAGGGGCCATCATAATTCGGAGTCCACTTGCCCCGGGAATCAGTGAGAAAAGATTGTATCTTCTTGAGCACGAGGTCCCCTTTTCTGAAGACACGAGGTCAGACCTTTTTGTCGAACGCCTTCTTCATTCTCTGCTGATACAACTGACCGTGGCATAGTGCCGTGATTCGTTTCTCTTCGATCAGGTTTAATTCGTCGTGTCGGCTTTGACACCATTCAGCTTCGGTGAGCTTAGCTTCCATCAGTACTCGAATTGATGGGATCTCTACTTCTATGGGGAGAACTGCCTCCATGCCATACACTAGTGAGAAAGGGGTAGCCCCTGTTGAAGTTCGAACAGATGTACGATAACCGTGAAGAGCAAAGGGTAGCATCTCGTGCCAGTCTTTGTAGGTTACAACCATCTTTTGAACGATCTTCTTGATGTTCTTGTTAGCCGCTTCTACCGCTCCGTTCATCTTTGGTCGGTAGGGAGATGAGTTATAATATTCAATCTTGAACTCTGCGCATAACTCCTTCATCATCTTATTGTTCAAGTTAGATCCATTATCAGTAATGATCTCGCTTGGAACACCATAACGGCAGATGATATTGTTTTTGATAAATCGGACCACCACTTGTCGGGTTACATTAGCGTATGATGCTGCTTCGACCCACTTGGTGAAGTAATCAATGGCTACCAGGATGATCTGATGTCCGTTTGAAGCCTTAGGTTCGATCAAGCCGATCATGTCGATTCCCCATTGTAGCGAGCGATTTTGGACGCGGTTCTTAAGCGCTGGTTGCTCTCTGGGATTGAGCTTGAACTACAGGTGGATTCATTTTTTATCCTATTGTGAGCTGAATAAGGAAGGGAAATAGATGTCTCCAATTAACCCTGCTTTGCATACTGAGTTTAAACAGCGGTTTGTTAGGTTACGAATGCTATCAATGTGGGGGGCCTTTGTACTGGTTATTTGTATTTTCGCCAATACTGTTTTCTTTCTTTTTTACCTGGGCAGAAGTTTTCTGGCGGGGAACAAGGATTAGGATGTTAGGACTGATGCTTTTGAAATACTGCTTTTGATTGATGGAGATATGGGATTTTGGGTTTTTGTTTAGTGTGCTCGCTAAGATTTTTCTTTCGATCTTATGCCTACGTATTCCCGTTTACCGAAACAGGGAAATCAGAGCGTTCGTAGTTCCTCCTATTCTATGGGAGGAAATTGGTTTTTGGTGTCTTGTTCAAAGCCCAAGATGCGAAGCGAAAGGTAGTTTGTATCTTGTTCAAAGCCCAAGATGTGAAGCTGAAGGTTTATTTGTGTCTTGTTCAAAGCCCAAGACGTGAAGCTGAAGGACCTCGGCTTTAGAGAGAATTTGTCATCTCTAAAGAAAGGTTTGTCTGTCACAACTGTTGGGTGACAGGTTATAAAGGAGGATTACTTTAACCGGGATACGCGGATCCGAGCAATGCCATAATTTCCGAAGAAAGGATTTTAACCTGAAGGAGAAGACTTTAACTCAGTGTAGAGCAATGCCATCTTTCCTTAGGAATTTCTCATGCTAAAAGAGGGATAGTGGCGTGGATATAGATGATCCAGAGGCTTGCCGCTTACAGCGATTAGATGAAGGGAAAGGAGTTATTGATGTTTGTGTACTGTGAACGAGGCACAACTTTGACGCTAAAAGGTTGATTGGATCAACCAGTGGTTTTCTTATACAAAGCCTAAGAGGAGGCTAATTTCCGCTAGGAAAATCATTATACAAAGCCTAAGAGGAGGCTAATTTCCGCTAGGAAAATCATTATACAAAGCCTAAGAGGAAGCTATTTTGTGTCTCGTACAAAGCCCGAGAGAGAGGCTAAAGTTTTTTGACCCGACGATAGAGTCTTTGTATCTCGTACGAAGCCTGAGATGGAGGCTATTGTTTGTTTGACTCAACGAGGGAGTCTTTGTGTGTCTCGTACAAAGCTCGAGAGAGAGGCTAAAACGTTGTTTGACTCCGCTAGGGAGAATTTTGGTATCTCGTACGAAGCCCGAGATGGAGGCTATGTCAGTTTATTGACAGGTCCAGTATACTGATTTTGAAAGAGAAAATCAGTTCTTATATGAGCATCACTGTACTAAGGGATTTGATTTGAGGATCAGGGATATTTCCCTCTCTTTGAGGAAACGGGAAATCCAAAGGGTATTGAGACTGTCTGAGTCTGCGGGTTTCCTTCCTATTTAATGAAGGGGTCACTTGGGAATGTCTTTTGAGACTCAAGGAAGTTAGACTGTCCGTGTCTAGAGTTTTATCTTTTGTACTATGCTTTGAGAAACAGTAGTAGACTCTATGAAAGGACTGTTCTATGCAGATGACTATGTTCTGTTCCTATACCTCTAGGAGGTCGCGGGACAATTTGTACGAAGCCCAAGAGGAGGCTGGAAACTTTTAAGAAGCCGACGGGTCCTTGTACGAAGCCCAAGAGGAGGCTATCATTCCCAAGGAAGAGATCATTATACAAAACCTAAGAGGAGGCTATGAATACTTCTAAGAAGCCGTAGGGTCCTTGTACGATGCCCAAGAGGAGGCCGATGCTTTTAAGAAGCCCGTGGGTCTATCATCTCCTTTCCATTAGGAGAGATAACTCTTTTAAAGATAAAAACCACTGGTAAACGTGCGAGGTTTACTATCCAGCAACTTTTAGCTTTTGAAGAGGGTTCCTTAGTTAAGGTCCAAGATTATGACCGTAGTGGGTACCCAAACCCCGAGACATTCAAGGCAAGCTATCCACAAGGAATAGATCAAGTCAGGAAAGTTCGAGAATTTGGAAGAAACTCAAAGATGCCATTCACGGAGAATACATTCATCTTGGGGAGTAGAGCTTCTTGACGATTCCTAAGGAGGACAGCCGAAGAGAAGACTGTATCTGGTGCTCCTATTGGGGATCTAGGCGTTTATTTCTACGAATAAATGAAACGGCGTCACCTAGTTCTAGACGTAGTAGCCGGGGAAACTCGAAATATCTATACTATTATTACACAGTAGATATGAGTTTATGAAATGAGACTTACAGTGAGTAGCCCCACAATACAGTTTATAATATGAAAGCAGTAAATGAAAGTGATAACCACTTACTCGGTTGGAGTGCTTCCATGCTGTTTGGTTAGTTGTTCAACAAAGAAAGATTGAAAACAACAGTATATTCAAAATCAAAGGAGAAAGTGCTTTGAAAAAGAAAGATTTGGGGCTTACAGCTCAAGGAGAGGCCCAGGGTTTTATCAGTGAGCGCACTGTTTGACTTTGTAAAGAGGGACTTATACAAGTGACTGGGGCCCAAAAAGGTTTTCTGTACAAAGGGATGGGTCTTACACTCTCTCAAGAGGCCCAAAAAGGTTTAAAGAAAAAAGAGTGGGGCTTATAACACGAGGGTAGGCCCAAATGATTTTTCGTTTAAAAATGGAGATCGCGCCGAGGTTTTCTTTTAACGCAGAGGGACTTATACAATAAGTGAGGTCCAAAATGTTTTGGTCAAAAGGGGGATATGGTCTTACACTCTAATAGAGGCGCAAAGTATTTTGAATGGGTCTTATAGCTCAAGGAGAGGCCCAGATGATTTTTTTATTTTTAAACGGGCGACGATCGCGCCGTTTACTTGTACAGAGGGACTTATACAATGAGTGAGGCCTAAAAAGTTTTTGTACAAGGGGGAATGGGTCTTACACTCTCTCAAGAGGCCCAAAGAGTTTTGAAAATGATTTATGAGGGTTGAATTAATCCAAAACCCTAATTTGTTTTCAAAATGTATTTAATTGAATAAAAATTCAATTAAAATGATCAAAAATTGTTTAACACATGGAAAACAAATTGTGATCTTGGATTAATGCTTCAAAAATTAAGTATTGACCTACAAAATAATTAGAAAGCATTAAAAGTTGCAAAATCAAGATGGAAAAAATATTTTAAATGTCAAAAACAATTAAAACATTAATTCTTTACAAAAATATCAATTATATGAAATAAATAATATTTTTGGGATTTTTTGGGAAAATAAAATATTTTAACATTTTTGTGAATTATTAAAAAAGAATCAACTCAAAATCATTAAAACTCAGAGAGAAATTAATTTTTGAATCAATTAAACAAAATCACAAAATTCAAATATTTGAATTTCTAAAAATGGCGCCAAGAACAAGCTGAAGAACACGCGCGTGTTCTTGGTTTCTCAGATTTGCATTTTCTATCCAATCTCCATGAATACGTAATCATATCATGTAATCCACATATCATTATGCTCGTCTCAACCTCACGATCATGTCTATGTACTTTAATTTCATTTAAATTAAACATGCAATGTGATTTTTGATTTGGAGGTGTTACAGATGAGTTGTGATGATCTGAACAGCTTCCCTACACCCTATGGATTGTGCTTGGATGGTTGGACTTGATTGAAATTGGCTGGATCATTTTGTGGTACGTCAGCTGCACTTTGGTTAAAACCTTGAGCAACCAGCTGGTGATTTTGTGAAATTGATATTTCAGAAGTAATCTAAGTGTTTGATCAGCTCATATGTGATGTATGTGAGGTGTGTGAGTGATTGGTTTGATTGGAATTGCTCTCAAACTCAAAACCCGATAGTGACTTGCCTTAGAAGGCAAAATTGGAGTGAAAGAAGAGATTTTGAGGAAAGCATCTGTTAGATGGCTTTGGTCTACTCAAACTGACCACAATTGAGCTCTATTTATAGTAGAGCAAGTTTTTTTTGCAAGGAATAGTGCATGGCAGCTGGTAAGTAGGTTTGGCCAATGTTGGCAAATGGAAATGCAAGTCTCCTCTAGCCATTGACTAAAGGTTAGGGCACAGAGCTATGGTCCCCTTGGTCTTGGATAAGTCTTGACTGATTTTAGATGAGAATGGCTCAGTCCATGCCACCTTGATGGTTCCATTGAATGCCTCATTCCAAATTTGAAGTCTTGTCCCTATTTTGGCCATTCTAGGTTCAACATGCTATTTCTTGTTCCATGGACTTTGGAGGCTTGGCTCAGTGATTGTCCCCTTTAGATTCAATCCTCTGAGGTGTCCAAGTGGATAGGAGCAATTGAATTTGGCTGATTTTGGCAAATCGACCAAAGTTGCAAATTCTGCATTGCCTTGACAGATTTCAGCAAGGCAACTTGGCAATGTTGTATCTCATGGTGTAGGTTGAATTTGGCAATGTTCTTGGCCATTTTGGAAAGCTCTTACATGATACAACAACTGTTTGAACAAGTTTGGTTTTGATCTATTTTGATTCCAAGTGAAAAATCCCCCTACATTTGGCAAAAAGTGAGGTAGAATCTGACTTAGTGAAAATTTCACTAAGTGTTGGAAAAAGTGACATTTTCACTTTTCAGCCACTTTGATCACTCCATAACTCAAAATCCTTAATGAATTGGAATGACTTGTAGTTGAAGTTTTTGTAGGTGATAATGAGGGCTACAAATCCATCTTTGGATGAGAAAAAATGGCCTTGTGGTTTAGGAGTTATGGTCCTTCAAAGTTGGTACCTTTGCCACTTTATTTTTAAGTTAGAAAAATTTCTAAGTTTTATGGTTACCCCTTTTACAAGTTATCTTACTTTTTTTGATTTTTCTTGATGAATGATGATTCAAATCATACATTAACATCATTTTAGGGTTAAAAATCCATTTTGGTGAAAAATCTCAAAAAGTCAAAGTTGACTCTTGTGCATAGTTGACTTTTTATCAGATGAATTCCAAACTATGCAATTCTTCAGGAAATCATGTCCTTGACCTAAATCAAATTTGATGGACATGTTCCATGGGTGTCATAGGGTATATTCAATCATGTATTAGGGTTTGGGAGCGTGTCCTGGTCAAAAGTCAAAGTTACAGTTGACTTTTCCCTTAAAACCCTAATTGTGGTGCAGATGAAATTGAGACTTGTTGCTCAAACTTCTTGGATCAATCCATTGTTCCAAATGGATCAATATGGTATATTAGAGACCCTCAAATCATCTCTTGAGGTCTTGGCTCATGGTTTGTCCCAAAAGTCAACTTAGGGGTGAATTAGGTCAAGAAACCCTAATTCTTGATTTTTGATGAATGCATCCCCTGAGGCAAAATTGACTTGATGCATGGGTTCATGAGGTTCCATGAAGTATATTAGGTTATGTTTTGGATCATTGCCTTGAGCCCAGATGAAACTTTTCATCTGGAGGCCCTGGTCGACCAAAACCCTAATTTGGTGACACTGTCGATCTTGAGACTTGATCCACCTAGAAGGGAGCAGCCTTGTGCTTAATCCTTGAAGTGGGAGTCCTTTTTCATCCATTGTGGATGTTTAAGAGATTAGACAAGTTGAATATCATGTCATTTCTTTATTGATCCTTTGTCTAAGCACTCAGAGAGGGCTTGAAACCCTAATTTTGATTGTAGTGGATGCTCACCCATCTTTGGGGAGACTAATGAAGCATAAAGGTACATCCATATTGTGATGATGATTTTCACAATGATGGGAAATCTAAGTGGTCAAAATTTGGGGTATTACAGATGCCCCTATTTAATCTTCTTGGACCCGAAGGTGTGAATGACGAAGGGATTCGGGCATTCGGGCATTCGGGGTGCAAGAGGATTAAATATCGGAATACCCAAAATTTTGATGGTGGTTATGAATGGTAGCTTAAGCATTCATCTTCTTTAGCTAAGTAATGATGCTTAGAAAAGGTAAACTTCCCCTCGATCCTGGTTTCCTACCAAGAACTGGTCTCAGTCTCTTTTGAAATAAACTTCCCCTCGATCCTGGTTTCCTACCAAGGAACTGGTCTTAGTTTCTTTTGTCAATAAACTTTATTGACAAGGGACCCTATGTGTAGCGGTTTTCCTTCAAACTTCTCACCGAATTTTCCTGGGGAGATGCCATTTGAGTAGAAAATGTTTTGTTGTCAGACTTGCTAGGGACCCCAGTCGTCTGAGTTGTAGAGTTGTACAAACTTCTCCGTTGGAGACGCCATTTGTTTCTACTGGGGAAAGCGAGTCTCTTGAGAGATTGTTTTCATTTGGGATCTTTCATCATACTTTTCTCGGGATCTTCCCGGAGAAACGCCATATGATGGGGTCCAATTTTGAGGTGCCAATGACCTTCTCATCAGTGGTTTTTCGGAGCAAAACTGCTGTGTTGCCGAATCTCTGATCACGAGGCTTTCTCTGTGGATTTTCCTTAATCCGAGAAAGCAAGGATATCATCTTTAATGGCGAAGAGTGACATCTGTTGAAGGTTCTCTGATCTTTCAGAGGTTCAAATTATCAAAGTGGCCAAGTGCCGACTCTGATCTAAAGATACACTGGTGGCGAGATTGTGCAGACGCAACACTTCCTGACGAGGAAAGAACTGACAAACTCGATTGAGAAAACTGTTTATCATTAGGGGACAAGACCGGCTAGAGTGATAACGATGCAATATGAAATGTAAATGCAAATAAAAAATGCATGAAGTACGTATGTATATGCTGACAAAACAGACGCGACATACAGACTAATGGATGAACACAATTGGATACTCGGCCATCGCGGGGCGAAGAAGTACCGTTGGTTCAAAATAGCAATTCCACCTTGCTTAGGAGAGATAGTCCCGTTGGGAGCTATGTTGATCGGGCTTAGGAGATGAGAACTCGACCGAGGCGTGTCAGACGAAACAAGATCTCTGACACAGTTGATCCTTCGTTCAGGCATACTGGCTTAGAAGGAGTACTTTGATTCTGCACTTTGAAGTCCGCTTACTTTGGGAGAAGCGATCGATGTTCTTCTGATGTTCAACAGTCAAAAGAAATGCCATCTTTAATTTAAAAGCAGAAAAAGTTTAACAAGTAAATTTATTTTTGTTTTATTTCAAGAATCGCTGATTAAGTTTAAACAACGTCGTTCTGTAAAGCTAAAACAAGTAAAGAATTACAAACAAAAGCACAAGGGCTCAAATTTTATTGATAAGATGGAGATCAGCCAAACGCGTGATTCCAAAGAGTATATACAAAGTTAGAAAATGGTAATTTACAGGGAAAAGGGCTACGTTGAAACATAACGACCACTATTCTTCTACCAACTTTGAATTCGGGACATCCTGAGCTTCTGTCGAAGATGACCTTGACTGGAGTTTTCCTGCGATAGATAATGTAACTGCTGCTGAGGGACTTGCCTCTGTTGAACATAGTTACTTGCCATTATCCCTAACTTTTTCCTGGATTGTACTATGAGATTTCCAATCCATTGGGATGATTTTTTTTCCAAGTCTCTAACTTTTGCCTGGACCGCCCTTTCGGGTTTTCAATCCACCGAGACGTTTTTTTTTTCGTTTAGGCGAAGTATTTCTTGACTACATCAACATTCGTGGGGTAGGCAAATTCCTCTCCGTCCATGGTTGCAAGTCTCAAGGCGCCGCCTGAGAAAGCTTTCGTGACCACATAGGGGCCATCATAATTTGGGGTCCATTTGCCCCGAGAATCAGTGAGAAATGATTGTATCTTCTTGAGCACAAGGTCTCCTTTCCTGAAGACACGAGGTCGGACCTTTTTGTCGAACGCCCTCTTCATTCTCTGTTGATACAACTGACCGTGGCATAGTGCCGTGATTCGCTTCTCTTCGATCAGGTTCAGGTCGTCGTGTCGACTTTGACACCATTCAGCTTCGGTGAGCTTCGCTTCCATCAATACCCGGATTGATGGGATCTCTACTTCTATGGGGAGCACTGCCTCCATGCCATATACTAGAGAGAAAGGGGTTGCCCCTGTTGAAGTACGGACAGATGTGCGATAACCATGAAGAGCAAAGGGTAGCATTCCGTGCCAATCTTTATAGGTTACAATCATCTTTTGAACAATCTTCTTGATGTTCTTGTTAGCCGCTTCTACCGCTCCGTTCATCTTGGGTCGGTAGGGAGATGAGTTATGGTGTTCGATTTTGAACTCAGCACACAACTCTTTCATCATCTTATTGTTCAAGTTAGATCCATTATCAGTAATGATCTCGTTTGGAACACCATAACGGCAGATGATATTGTTTTTGATAAATCGGACCATCACTTGTCGGGTTACATTGGCGAATGACGCTGCTTCGACCCACTTGGTGAAATAGTCAATGGCTACCAGGATGAACCGATGTCCGTTTGAAGCCTTGGGCTCAATCATACCACTCATGTCGATTCCCTATATGGAAAAAGGCCACGGGGAAGAAAGAACTTTGAGATGTGATGGCGGTACATGAATTTTGTCAGAGTATATCTGACACTTGTGACACCTCCTCATGTACTTGTAGCAGTCGGATTCCATGGTCAACCAATAATACCCGGCCCTGAGAATTTTTCTCACCATTGTGTATCCGTTGGCATGAGTGCCAAAGGATCCTTCATGAATTTCTTTCATGAGCATGTCTGCTTCTGGTCTGTCGACGCATCGGAGCAAGTCCATGTCAAAATTTCTCTTATAAAGAGTGTCACCGCTCAGGAAGAAGTTTCCAGCCAATCTTCTGAGGGTTTTTCTATCTTTTCTGCGTGCCCCAGATGGGCACTCTTGTTTCTGAAGGAAGTATTTGATATCGTGATACCAAGGTCTGTTGTCTATGACTGCTTCAATCGCGAAGATGTAAGCGGGCCGTTCAAGGCGCATTATGTCGATCTTAGGTATGTCATTCCATCGACCTACACTAATCATGGAAGAGAGAGTGGCTAATGCATCAGCCATGTGATTCTCATCACGAGGGATGTGATGAAAGTCGACTCTGTTGAAGAAGGGTAACAACCTTCTTGCATAGTCTTTGTAAGGAATCAATCCTGATTGGTATGTGTTCCAATCTCCTTTTATCTGGTTAATAACCAGGGCTGAATTGTTGTATACGCCCAAGTTTTTGATCCTTAAATCAATCGCTTCTTCGAGACCCATGATACATGCTTCGTATTCGGCCTCGTTGTTCGTACATTTGAACGTAAGTCTGGCAGTGAAAGGAATGTGGGAACCCTGAGGGGTAACAATGATTGCCACAATTCCGTTTCCATAATGATTGACTGCTCCGTCAAAGATAAGTCCCCACTGGGAACCTGGTTCTGGCCCTTCACTGGGTAGCAGTTCATCGCAATCTTTCATATTTAGATACATGACATCTTCGTCTGGGAAGTCAAACCCGATTGATTCTTGATCGTCAATCGGTTGATGAGCCAAATGATCGGCTAAAATACTTCCTTTAACGACTTTCTGAGCATGGTACTCTATGTCATATTCTGATAGTAACATCTACCAACGGGCAATCCTTCCCGTGAGAGCAAGTTTTTCGAAAACGTACTTGATTGGATCCATTTCGGAGACCAACCAAGTAGTATGACGAATCATGTACTGGCGAAGACGTTTGGCTGCCCAAGCCAAAGCGCAACAAGTTTTCTCAAGCATTGTGTACCGAGTTTCGCAGTCAGTGAATTTCTTGCTTAGATAGTAAATGGCAGACTCTTTCCTTTTAGTTTCGTCTTGTTGGCCAAGTACACATCCCATTAAGTCCTCTAGAACTGTGAGGTAAATGATCAGTGGTCTTCCTTCCACTGGAGGTGATAGAATCAGAGGATTCAACAGATATTCCTTGATACTGTCGAAGGCGGTTTGGCAATCTTCTGACCAAACGCAATCCTGGTTCTTTTTGAGTAATTTGAAAACTGGCGCACACGTCGCGGTCATAAGGAATATGAATCTGGAGATGTAGTTCAAACGTCCCAGGAATCCTCTGACTTGTTTTTCAGCTTTCGGAGAAGGCATTTCTTGAATGGCCTTGACCTTGTCAGGATCAACTTCAATTCCTTTCTGGCTGACAATGAACCCTAGTAGTTTTCCTGAACGGACACCGAAGGTGCACTTGTTGGGATTCAAGCGGAGCTTGAATTTTCTTAGACGTTCGAACAATTTTGACAGATGTTCAACGTGCTCATCCTCTGTTCTTGATTTTGCAATCAAATCATCGACATATACCTCAATTTCTTTGTGTATCATGTCATGAAACAGAGTAGTCATGGCCCTTTGATAGGTTGCCCCGGCGTTCTTCAAACCGAACGGCATTACCTTGCAACAAAAGGTACCCCATGGGGTAATGAACGAAGTTTTCTCCATGTCTTTCGGCGCCATTTTGATCTGGTTAAAGCCCGAGAATCCAACTATGAAGGAGAATACTTTGAACTTTGCTGTGCTGTCAACCAGCATGTCAATGTGTGGTAAAGGAAAGTCGTCCTTTGGACTTGCCTTGTTCAGATCTCTGTAATCAACACACATTCTGACCCTCCCGTCCTTTTTGGGAACGGGTACGATGTTGGCTAACCATTGAGGATATTCAGATGTAGCAAGGAAACCCGCGTCGATCTGTTTTTGTACCTCCTCCTTGATTTTGATGGCCATGTCCGGGTGAGTGCGTCTCAACCTTTGCTTTACTGGCGGACATTCTGATCTCAACGATAAGTGATGTTCCACGATGCTGGTATCCAACCCTGACATATCCTGATAAGACCAAGCGAATACATCGGGAAATTCTTTGAGAAGCTTTATCAAACCCTCTCTGGCAGTTGGACTGAGCAGTGCTCCTATCCTGATTTCTTTTCTCTCTTTTTCTGAACCCAAGTTTACCGTTTCCAACAGCTCTTTGTGAGGTTCGATGGACCTTTCCTCTTGTCTGAGTAGTCGGGAGATCTTTTATGGAATTTGGTCGTCATTTTCTTCTTCAGCCTCGAATACCGGGAACTCAAAGTTGGGAGAAGGCATCGGATCATATGTTTTAACGGGGTATAAAACAAGCAATCTGCATGACGTGATGATTCGTGTTTAGAAGAGATAGAGAAAATGTAAGTGTGTGCAGTGTTTTGATTTTCCTGCTTGTTTTTATTATTGAATGTTTTTTAGGATTACCATTTTCTGAAAAAGCAAAAAGAGAAAACAGCAATTAATGCGGAAATTACAGAACGACATTATTTTATTAATGAACAAGTCGAATCTTGAAACTACAGCCCTATAAAACAAAACTCACTCGCTTCGGGTAAAGCGAAGAGGGAAATTTACAGAAAACGAGCCCTATCAAAATATCCGTTTCACCTGGGCAGGGTGAAAGGTTAAAGATGGCAATTACTTTGACTGATGAACGACCTTCGGAACCTCGACGGTAACCCATTGGCGGAGAACTCCTCGGTGAACCACAAAGTCTGGCACCTTCCTTGATTTGTCTTCAGAAATGACGCTGATTTCTGGTGGAGCAGGATCATTGGAATCTGTCTGCCAAGCAGAATTGTCGTAGGAGGATTCCTCTGTTGTATTTTGCATACCATTTGTGCTCTCGGCTGTATCTCCCCATCCAGTTGGCTGGATATCTTCGAGCCTGATACGAGAGCTTTCGGGAGAGGTGTACTTGACCATATAGTCGTATTTTCCTCTTGGTTGTCCCAGAGTGTCCCAAACTTCTTTGGAACTGGAGAAGTCATCCCTCTCGATGACGTTGACCTCGAGAAAAGCATAGTTGATGAATTCAAGGCCTGCGAACGTTGTGAATTCATCTTCATGTTGAGTAGTTTCTGAATGACCTGAGTGTTGATCCCATGACATGGTGGGGACACAGGTATTCTGTTCAATGATGCTCAGCTGAGTTTCATTACTCGGCTGACTTTCTTGCCCCAAGTTTCCTGGGTAGGGTTGCCACATTGGCAGACCATCCATTGGGCCATAGTAGGTGTAGTCAAAATTGTCTTTCATCGGAGTGTCTTCCTCTAATGAATTTGGCGGAGCGCGGCATCCTCCCGAATCACAATCTCTGTAGATCATTTCGACATCTGATCTTGGTATAAATCTTGGACTTTCTGTAGGAAAGTAAAAAGGCATAGGCACCTCTTCCTGAGACATATAACCGTCATTGTTAAGGTAGGACTTCCATTCTTCATCTGTGTCAGAGGGATCTTCCTCATTGATAGCATGAACTATCTGAGACACTGGGTGAAGAAAACCTCCACTGTGGAAGAAGTTTTGAAGGGGATGAAGACTTTCATCATTGGCAGTTGTCTGGGTACAGGTTGCAGAAAAACCAAGACCCTTCTTTGTTTTATTGTCAACAGGAATGACAAGCCGTCCCCATCCTGTCGTATCGGTACTCTCGACCGCTTTGATATCATCTTTGTATGAAGAAATTGAAGTTCCTTCTTTGAACTGATTGTCCTTGTTCACCGATAGTGCTTGGAACTGAGTTCCAATAACCTCCTCGGGTTCCACACAAGTAGATGGTGATAAGTTGATCACAAGCAAGGCTTGTTCCCCACAAACCGTGACAAGTTGATCGTTCTGGATGAACTTTAGCTTTTGGTGGAGGGTCGAAGTGACCGCTCCAGCCTGATGTATCCAAGGTCTTCCTAATAAACAACTGTATGTTGCCCGGATGTCCATGACCTGGAAAGTGACTTGGAAAGTGTGAGGACCAATAGTTATGGGAAGATCAACTTCGCCGATAACCGCTTTTCTGGATCCGTCGAATGCTTTGACGACGACCTCGCTGACTCTCATCGGAGGGCCCTTGAATGATAATTGCATCAAGGTGGACTTCGGCATAACATTCAGGGCTGACCCTATGTCTACCAGTACGTTGGCTAAAGTATCACCCTGGCAGTTAACTGTGATATTGAGTGCCATGTTATGAGGGCGACCCTCTTCAGGTAATTCCTCATCACTAAATCCCAAATTATTGCAGGAAGTGATGTTAGAGACAATGCTACCGAATTGTCTGATTGTTACATCCTGTTCCACAAAGGCTTGCTCCAAGACTTTCTGTAGAGCCTCTCTGTGTGCTTCTGAACTGAGTAACAGTGATAATACTGAGATCTTTGAAGGAGTCTGTAACAGTTGATCAACAATGTTATATTCACTCCTTTGGATGAGCTTTAGCATCTCATCTTTGTCTTTTGAAAAATCGGGATTACTAGATTGACCGACTGGTGGATCAGGAATTTCTGCCTGAAGTTCCTTTTCTTTGTTGGATTCTCCAACCCCTCGGTTGAAGATTCGACCGCTCTGTGTTACACGACTGATGTCTGCAATATTCACGATGGAGGGTAATGGAATTTCCTTTCCATTCTCGATTATTGTTGCACCGTATTTGTAAGGGATTGCCTTAGCTGATTCATATGGTAGTGGCCCCGGTAGATAGATGACTATGGGAACCTTCTGATTTTTCTGACCATCATAAGTAACCTTGATCCGTTCCCAGTTGGGAATTCTAGATTCTTCAAGCAGAGGGATGATGGCAAAAACATCCCTGGTCCTGTGATGACCAGAGATCGTGACAACATCCTCAACTTGCTCGGCAAGGTAGTTCGGCGACCAAATGATGGGGCCTGAACCTGGATATGGGTGAATTTCTCCATGATCGACCTGACCCTGAAGAGCTGCTCTCACAAGGTAACACCCTTGGTTACTTTCCGAACAGACGCTACAACTGTCATAGTTGTGTGGTGGCACCTGGCCACGCCCACTTTGAATGCAATGTAACCTCACTAGGTTATCTTCCATTGATTGGACATCCTGACTTTGACGACGAGTAGGATTCCTGTGATTGATACTAATCTGCTGAGTATCTTCGTCCATATAGATTGGCATCCACCAGTGATTTAATAAGTGCTGAAGTGCCTCCTGGACAAGGGTACAACCTCGATCGTTTTCGCAACCCGCTTCACAGCTTTGATAGTCATGTGATATTAAGAATCCGAGTCGGACCTGCTCAGCATGTAACTCTACCAGGTTGGTATTCATCACGCGAATGTCAAAGATCTGAACCATGTTGATTTGATAGGAGTTCCTATCATGGTAGTCTTGGATCCATCCAAGATCCATCTGACGCTGGAGGGCCTCTTGTATGAAAGAGCATCCCTGTTTGTTTACCGAGCAAATCAGACAGGAACTGTAATCGTGCCGCGGCAGATTATGATACTGGCTTTGCCTTGAGTGCATTGCCGCCAAGTTGACATTCATCGCACGGATGTCGTGGTTTTGAATGACGTTGGAATTCGTGTAAACCATGTTAACTCCACGAACTCGGTGCTCTTGGATCCATCCAAGATCCATTTGTTCCTCTAGAGCTGCTTGCACTACAGAACATCCCTGGTTGTCTTTAGAGCAGATATCACACTGGTGATAATTATGAGGTGGCACATGGCCATATCCACTCTGTTTACAATGCATCTTGACCAAATTGGTCCCCAATAAGAGTACATCGTGAATTTGATAGACATTGTTAGTCTCTTTCTCAATCAGATTGACTGCAGCTTTCTCATGTTGTGGCAGCGGTTCGTAAGAACATTAGGATTCGTATCTTTGAAAGATAAGAGCCCGCTCCTAACAAGCTTTTGCACGTCGGATTTGAAATTAAGACAATTCTCTATGTTATGCCCTGAACCTCCTTGATGATAAGGGCATGTTTGATCCACTTTAAACCAAAAAGGCGGATTTTCCGGAACTGAAAGGGGAGACTTAGTCTGGATGTGCCCCTTAGCCAGCAGTAACGGAAACAACTCTGCGTACGTTACGGGTATAGGATCAAATCCTGGTGGCCGTGTTGTACGGTTGTTGTTATATGGAGGACGAGCCTGCTGAAGAGGCTGTTGTGTCCTTTGTTGGTCAGGTTGGCTCTGCGCAACCTGAGGTTGATACATAGGAACAGGCGCGGGGCCGATAGCAGGAGTAACAGCTGCTACTGGCTGATAATGTCGCCTTTGCTTTCCGAGAGAGATATTCCCAATATCTTGCTCTTTTTTCTTAGGGAGAGCACTACCGTATTTTTTAGTACCACTCGTTGATCCAGTGTCTTTTACCAAACGTCTTTCTCGGACGGCTTCCTCAAGACGTACGCCCATGCCGACCATTTCGGTGAAATCACTGGGCGCACTGGCAATCATTCGGTCATAGTAAAATGAGCTTAAGGTCTTTAAGAATATTTTTTTCATCTCTTTTTCCTCAAGAGGTGGACAAATTTGAGCGGCAATTTCACGCCACCTTTGAGCATACTCCTTAAACGTTTCCTTGTCCTTTTGTGACATTGATTTGAGTTGATCTCTGTCGGGTGCCATGTCCAAATTGTACTTGTATTGTTGGACGAAGGCAGTACCAAGATCTTTGAATGTACTGATCATAGTACGGTTTAAACCCATGTACCATTTGAGTGCGGCACCGGTTAAACTATCCTGGAAGTAGTGAATCAACAGGTCCTGATTTTCCGTCTGAGCTGACATCCGCCGAGCGTACATCACCAGATGGCTCTGAGGGCAAGAGTTACCCTTGTATTTTTCAAAGTCGGGCACTTGGAACTTGTGCGGGACTTTCACATTTGGGACCAAGCAGAGGTCTGCGGCGTCCTTTCCAAATAGATCCTGACCGCGAATGGCTTGCAGCTCTTTCTGCATTTCCAAGAACTGCTCCTGGAATTCATCCATTATGTCAAACATAGTTTCCTTCTTACCAGAAGGTGTCTGTGGAATCTGTCCTTCCGGGACAGTGTGCACCACAGGGGGTGGTACCGTGACTACGACAGTAAGTCTTGGTGCCTCCCGAAGTTTGTAACCTTCAGGAGTCTTGAGTATGCCCCTGGCATCTTCGCTTTCCCGAAGTTTGTAAACTTCAGGCCCAGCGGCTTCTGTTGCGATTCCCTGATCTTTAGTGATCGGCGGAACATATCCTTCCGGGATATAGTTAACAGGCATGCCCCAAGGACGATCTTTTGGTATCTGATACCTAGGATCATACTTCTCCACTAGGGGCGTTGAGGTGATCTCTGAGATCACAGTTCTTTGTAGCTGAGATTCTGCCATGGCTTGCATGTCGTTACGAAGCTTTCTCATATCCTCTCTCAGAGCGTCGATCTCTTCTTTCAACTCTCTGTTTTCTTCCTCAAGATCATCCATCTTTTTCTGACGATTGGCCCGAGTATTATACAAATGAGACAGTTTGACTCTAGAATCGAGACACAAACGTGAGATTCGTAGGTAAGAAGAATACGCGACGTGAGAATGATGAATGCAATGATTATATTAATTGTTGTTTTTTTTTGTTTAATCAAAATAAACTTCGACAATTAGATTGCAAATATCAAATAGTGGGGAAACCCCTTTTTATTGAATTCCAAAGGATTACAGAAATGGAAATACAGTAGATTACAAGATGCAGAAACAGAAACCTAAGCTAAAGGGTCCCGAGTCCTCTCTGAAGAGAAATCGGGTGCTGATTCTGATATCTTCCTTTTCTTTGACCGAGGCTCTGGAGCCGTTGTCGGGTTGTCATTCCTTTGCCAGGTGAAAGGAGCGAGCAAATTCCTTTGGTCATCTTGATTCTCTACAGCATGCTGCTCCAAAATTTCAATCAGAGCATCTTTCTCTTTTAGTAGTTGCTATATTTGGATACACTCTACGTCGAGGGTGCGGTACTTGTTCTTCCAAGACCTCCTCTCCTTTTGAACTTTGTTGAGAGTAACCTGAGGCCTTTCAGTTTCTGTCATGAAGTACGTGACAGATTCCCTCGGCGGAAGAATTCCGTAACGAGGATAAGGCATCTTTAGCTTGAGAGCTCTGGTTTGTACCCAGTGGAGATAAGGCTCCACCGAGACACAGTCCGGTTTTCCCAGAGACTCTTGTCCTTTCTTATGAACATGTTTCCAAGCTTGCACTATTTCCATCTTTAGTGCTCTGTCACTTTCTCCTTCTTTGAAGAAAAGACCTTCCAGATGAACACCCAGTGGGATGTGTCTCATCGGGTATCCAAATTGACGAAGAACCAATATCGGATGATAGTTGATTCCTCCTTTAGTTCCTATGAGGGGTACGTTGGGGAAGTTTCCACAACGATCAATGATTCTGATTCCCTCATAAATCCTATTACACCAATCTATATCAGAGTTGGTAAGAGACATGATCTTCTGCGACAAACGTAAGACACTCTTGCAATCCCAAAAAGTAGCAGACTTGGGCAAGTGGGAGATAAACCATTTGTAAAGCAAAGGTACACAGCATGTGATCTCTCCTCCGCTGTACAGATTTCCCAAGTGTACAGAATGATACGCATCTACAAGCAAAGTCGGCACAGGGTTTCCAATGAGAAAAACCTTAATAGCGTTGATATCGACGAAGTTATTGATGTTGGGAAACAAAAATAACTCGTAGGTGAGCAAGACAAAGATGCTTTCAAAAGCAGTCACGTTTCCTATACTGGCAAAATACAGGGCTTTTTTTTTCAAGAACTGGGTTGGCAAACCTTGGATGCCACCCTTAGTGGTCATGTGAGTCCTGACCTCAGACTCGTCCAAATGAATTGCTATTGCAATAGTCTGATTCTTTGGAATTTCTTCCAGTCCAGAAAATGGAGCTCGATCAGTGATATGTAAATCAGTCAGATGAGAATACTCCTCCAGCGTTGGCGATAGCTGGTAATCCGGGAATGTAAAACAGTGATAAACCGGATCTAGAATTGAATGAGCGCGTCCATGATCCCCTTAATCACATGGACTCTTAACAGTGGTAGCAAACCACCGTGCTTGGCTCTGAAAGCCTCTGGGTTAACGATCATCCTCGCTAATTTTCTCAAATCCGCTAGCTTTGGAACCTTGAAGGTATACTGGTGAGTTCTCCTTCTACCGAAATCCATTAGCGTAATCCTCTTCTCTGATATTTGCAATCACAATCTTAGTTTAATTTGAAAAACAGAGAGACTAGAAGAGAAAGTTTTTTGAATGTTTTAATGTTTTATTAAACGAATGCATGAATGCAGCACACAAAAACATAGAAAAAACATGGGGTCAGAGGGTCGTTGTCATGAAGTCAAGGCTCTACCCATCCCCAAAGGTTTATACTAGGGTGATTTTTGTACCTGTACTCATTATCATCAGCTCCTTCCAGGAAAGCAAGACAACAAGCGGATCACCAGCGAGTTGTAAAGCAATCTTAGAGTAAGTGCCATTCACCGAGAATAGATCACCAGCCTCAAATGAGGGTAGTATCGTGTAACAACTATTTCCGATAGTTTCCGCACTACGAAAGGGTTTGGCTCCTCAGCTTCTCAGACTTAACAACCGGCCCATTGGCTAGAAGAGTGAATGGGTTGCGTTGGTCAGCCTCCACTGAGGTTGATGGTCGACCTCGTCGCCATCACTTATCTTAAGTGTATACTCATTCTCACCACATGCGGCATCACACGCATTCCCAGTAGCAGAAAAAATAAACACGTATAGCAATTAGGAAAAGCAGTATATATATTTGTCCTAATCATTCTAGACTTATAAAGCTATGAATCCTAAGTTCCTGACAGAAATGGCTCCCCGGCTGAGTTACCACTCTGTAGTTTTTCACACAAGAGGTGAAAAGGAAGACCGTGCCTAGATCTAACTTTGAAAGGCCCCACGGTGGGCGCCACTTTTCTGTAGCGAGCAATTTTGGACGCGGTTCTTAAGCGCTGGTCGCTTTCTGCGGTTGAGCTTGAACTACAGGTCGATTCATTTTTTATCCCATTGTGAGCTGAATAAGGAAGGGAAATAGACGTCTCCAATTAACCCTGCTTTGCATACTGAGTTTAAACAAGGGTCTGTTAGGTTACGAATGCTATCAATGTGGGGGGCCTTTGTACTGGTTATTTGTATTTTCACCAATACTGTTTTCTTTCTTTTTTACCTGGGCAGAAGGTTTCTGGCGGGGAACAAGGATTAGGATGTTAGGACTGATGCTTTTGAAATACTGCTTTTGATTGATGGAGATATGGGATTTTGGGTTTTTGTTTAGTGTGCTCGCTAAGATTTTTCTTTCGATCTTATGCCTACGTATTCCCGTTTACCGAAACAGGGAAATCAGAGCGTTCGTAGTTCCTCCTATTCTATGGGAGGAAATTGGTTTTTGGTGTCTTGTTAAAAGCCCAAGACGCGAAGCGAAAGGTAGTTTGTATCTTGTTCAAAGCCCAAGATGTGAAGCTGAAGGTCTATTTGTGTCTTGTTCAAAGCCCAAGACGTGAAGCTGAAGGTCTATTTGTGTCTTGTTCAAAGCCCAAGACGTGAAGCTGAAGGACCTCGGCTTTAGAGAGAATTTATCATCTCTAAAGAAGGGTTTGTCTGTCACAACTGTTGGGTGACTGGTTATAAAGGAGGATTACTTTAACCGGGATACGCGGATCCGAGCAATGCCATACTTTCTGAAGAAAGGATTTTAACCTGAAGGAGAAGACTTTAACTCAGTGTAGAGTAATGCCATCTTTCCTTAGGAATTTCTCATGCTAAAAGAGGGACAGTGGCGTGGATATAGATGATCCAGAGGCTTGCCGCTTACAGCGATTAGATGAAGGGAAAGGAGTTGTTGATGTTTGTGTACTGTGAACGAGGCACAGCTTTGACGCTAAAAGGTTGATTGGATCAACCAGTGGTTTTCTTATACAAAGCCTAAGAGGAGGCTAATTTCCGCTAGGAAAATCATTATACAAAGCCTAAGAGGAGGCTAATTTCCGCTAGGAAAATCATTATACAAAGCCTAAGAGGAAGCTATTTTGTGTCTCGTACAAAGCCCGAGAGAGAGGCTAAAGTTTTTTGACCCGACGATAGAGTGTTTGTATCTCGTACGAAGCCCGAGATGGAGGCTATTGTTTTTTTGACTCAACGAGGGAGTCTTTGTGTGTCTCGTACAAAGCCCGAGAGAGAGGCTAAAACGTTGTTTGACTCCGCTAGGGAGAATTTTGGTATCTCGTACGAAGCCTGAGATGGAGGCTATGTCAGTTAAGTGACAGGTCCAGTATACTGATTTTGAAAGAGAAAATCAGTTCTTATATGAGCATCACTGAACTCAGGGATTTGATTTGAGGATCAGGGATATTTCCCTCTCTTTGAGGAAACGGGAAATCCAAAGGGTATTGAGACTGTCCGAGTCTGCGGGTTTCCTTCCTATTTATCGAAGGGGTCACTTGAGAATGTCTTTTGAGACTCAAGGAAGTTAGACTGTCCGTGTCTAGAGTTTTATCTTTTGTACTATGCTTTGAGAAACAGTAGTAGACTCTATGAAAGGAATGTTCTATGGAGATGACTAAGTTCTGTTCCTATACCTCTAGGAGGTCGTCGGGACAATTTGTACGAAGCCCAAGAGGAGGCTGGAAACTTTTAAGAAGCCGACGGGTCCTTGTACGAAGCCCAAGAGGAGGCTATCATTCCCGAAGGAAGAGATCATTATACGAAGCCTAAGAGGAGGCTTTGAATACTTCTAAGAAGCCGTAGGGTCCTTGTAAGATTGCCCAAGAGGAGGCCGATGCTTTTAAGAAGCCCGTGGGTCTATCATCTCCTTTCCATTAAGAGAGATAACTCTTTTAAAGATAAAAACCACTGGTAAACGTGCGAGGTTTACTATCCAGCGACTTTTAGCTTTTGAAGAGGGTTCCTTAGTTAAGGTCTAAGATTATGACCGTAGTGGGTACCCAAACCCCGAGACATTCAGGGCAAGCTATCCACAAGGAATAGATCAAGTCAGGAAAGTTCGAGAATTTGGAAGAAACTCAAAGATGCCATTCATGGAGAATACATTCATCTTGGGGAGTAGAGCTTCTTGACAATTCCTAAGGAGGACAGTCGAAGAGAAGACTGTATCTGGTGCTCCTATTGGGGATCTAGGCGTCTATTTCTACGAATAAATGAAACGGCGTCACCTAGTTCTAGACGTAGTAGCCGGGGAAACTCGAAATATCTATACTATTACTACACAGTAGATATGAGTTTATGCAAGGAGACTTACAGTGAGCAGCCCCACAATACAGTTTATAATATGAAAGCAGTAAATGAAAGCGATAACCACTTACTCGGTTGGAGTGCTTCCATGCTGTTTGGTTAGTTGTTCAACAAAGAAAGATTGAAAACAACAGTATATTCAAAATCAAAGGAGAAAGTGCTTTGAAAAAGAAAGATTTGGGGCTTACAGCTCAAGGAGAGGCCCAGGGTTTTATCAGTGAGCGCACTGTTTGACTTTGTACAGAGGGACTTATACAAGTGACTGGGGCCCAAAAAGGTTTTCTGTACAAAGGGATGGGTCTTACACTCTCTCAAGAGGCCCAAAAAGGTTTAAAGAAAAAAGAGTGGGGCTTATAACACGAGGGTAGGCCCAAATGATTTTTCGTTTAAAAATGGCGATCGCGCCGATGTTTTCTTTTAACACAGAGGGACTTATACAATAAGTGAGGCCCAAAATGTTTTGGTCAAAAGGGGAATTGGGTCTTATACTCTAATAGAGGCCCAAAGTGTTTTGAATGGGTCTTATAGCTCAAGGAGAGGCCCAGATGATTTTTTATTTTTAAACGGGCGACGAACGCGCCGTTTACTTGTACAGAGGGACTTATACAATGAGTGAGGCCCAAAAAGTTTTTGTACAAGGGGGGATGGGTCTTACACTCTCTCAAGAGGCCCAAAGAGTTTTGAAAATGATTTATGAGGGTTGAATTAATCCAAAACCCTAATTTGTTTTCAAAATGTATTTAATTGAATAAAAATTCAATTAAAATGATCAAAAATTGTTTAACACATGGAAAACAAATTGTGATCTTGGATTAATGCTTCAAAAATTAAGTATTGACCTACAAAATAATTAGAAAGCATTAAAAGTTGCAAAATCAAGATGGAAAAAATATTTTAAATGTCAAAAACAATTAAAACATTAATTCTTTACAAAAATATCAATTATATGAAATAAATAATATTTTTGGGATTTTTTGGGAAAATAAAATATTTTAACATTTTTGTGAATTATTAAAAAAAGAATCAACTCAAAATCATTAAAACTTAGAGAGAAATTAATTTTTGAATCAATTAAACAAAATCACAAAATTCAAATATTTGAATTTCTAAAAATGGCGCCAAGAACAAGCTGAAGAACACGCGCGTGTTCTTGGTTTCTCAGATTTGCATTTTCTATCCAATCTCCATGAATACGTAATCATATCATGTAATCCACATATCATTATGCTCGTCTCAACCTCACGATCATGTCTATGTACTTTAATTTCATTTAAATTAAACATACAACAAGAAATCACGAAGAGACCTCAAGAACCCTAATTTCTGCATGAAGGCTAGGATTTTTGATACACGATTCAAACAATGCAATTAATTGAGGGAAAATATTCCATGCATGATTATGAACATATGGCCAAATTATTGTGCGGGGAAATATGCATAGATTGAGAGATGACCAAGCATGTGCTTACCTCTAAGCCGTGACAGCAAGTGCAATGTGATTTTTGATTTGGAGGTGTTACAGATGAGTTGTGATGATCTGAACAGCTTCCCTACACCCTATGGATTGTGTTTGGATGGTTGGACTTGATTGAAATTGGCTGGATCATTTTGTGGTACCTCAGTTGTACTTTGGTTAAAACCTTGAGCAACCAGCTGGTGATTTTGTGAAATTGATGTTTCAGAAGTAATCTAATTGTTTGATCAGCTCATATGTGATGTATGTGAGGTGTGTGAGTGATTGGTTTGATTGGAATTGCTCTCAAACTCAAAACCCGATAGTGACTTGCCTTAGAAGGCAAAATTGGAGTGAAAGAAGAGATTTTGAGGAAAGCATCTGTTAGATGGCTTTGGTGTACTCAAACTGACCACAATTGAGCTTTTTTTATAGTAGAGCAAGTTTGTTTTGCAAGGAATAGTGCATGGCAGCTGGTAAGTAGGTTTGGCCAATGTTGGCAAATGGAAATGTAAGTCTCCTCTAGCCATTGACTAGAGGTTAGGGCAGAGAGCTATGGTCCCCTTGGTCTTGGATAAGTCTTGACTGATTTCAGATGAGAATGGCTCAGTCCATGCTACCTTGATGGTTCCATTGAATGCCTCATTCCAAATTTGAAGTCTTGTCCCTATTTTGGCCATTCTAGGTTCAACATGTTATTTCTTGTTCCATGGACTTTGGAGGCTTGGCTCAGTGATTGTCCCCTTTAGATTCAATCCTCTGAGGTGTCCAAGTGGATAGGAGCAATTGAATTTGGCTGATTTTGGCAAATCGACCAAAGTTGCAAATTCTGCCTTGCCTTGACAGATTTCAGCAAGGCAACTTGGCAATGTTGTATCTCATGGTGTAGGTTGAATTTGGCAATGTTCTTGGCCATTTTGGAAAGCTCTTACATGATACAACAACTGTTTGAACAAGTTTGGTTTTGATCTATTTTGATTCCAAGTGAAAAATCCCCCTACATTTGGCAAAAAGTGAGGCAGAATCTGACTTAGCGAAAATTTCACTAAGTGTTGGAAAAAGTGACATTTTCACTTTTCAGCCACTTTGATCACTCCATAACTCAAAATCCTTAATGAATTGGAATGACTTGTAGTTGAAGTTTTTGTAGGTGATAATGAGGGCTACAAATCCATCTTTGGATGAGAAAAAATGGCCTTGTGGTTTAGGAGTTATGGTCCTTCAAAGTTGGTACCTTTGCCACTTTATTTTTAACTTAGAAAAATTTCTAAGTTTTATGGTTACCCCTTTTACAAGTTATCTCACTTTTCTTGATTTTTCTTGATGAATGATGATTCAAATCATACATTAACATCATTTTAGGGTTAAAAATCCATTTTGGTGAAAAATCTCAAAAAGTCAAAGTTGACTCTTGTGCACAGTTGACTTTTTATCAGATGAATTCCAAACTATGCAATTCTTCAGGAAATCATGTCCTTGACCTAAATCAAATTTGATGGACATGTTCCATGGGTGTCATAGGGTATATTCAATCATGTATTAGGGTTTGGGAGCGTGTCCTGGTCAAAAGTCAAAGTTACAGTTGACTTTTCCCTTAAAACCCTAATTGTGGTGCAGATGAAATTGAGACTTGTTGCTCAAACTTCTTGGATCAATCCATTGTTCCAAATGGATCAATATGGTATATTAGAGACCCTCAAATCATCTCTTGAGGTCTTGGCTCATGGTTTGTCCCAAAAGTCAACTTAGGGGTGAATTAGGTCAAGAAACCCTAATTCCTGATTTTTGATGAATGCATCCCCTGAGGAAAAATTGACTTGATGCATGGGTTCATGAGGTTCCATGAAGTATATTAGGTTATGTTTTGGATCATTGCCTTGTGCCCAGATGAAACTTTTCATCTGGAGGCCCTGGTCGACCAAAACCCTAATTTGGTGACACTGTCGATCTTGAGACTTGATCCACCTAGAAGGGAGCAGCCTTGTGCTTAATCCTTGAAGTGGGAGTCCTTTTTGATCCATTGTGGATGTTTAAGAGATTAGACAAGTTGAATATCATGTCATTTCTTTATTGATCCTTTGTCTAAGCACTCAGAGAGGGCTTGAAACCCTAATTTTGATTGTAGTGGATGCTCACCCATCTTTGGGGAGACTAATAAAGCATAAAGGTACATCCATATTGTGATGATGATTTTCACAATGATGGGAAATCTAAGTGGTCAAAATTTGGGGTATTACACCCATATGGAAAAAGGCCACTGGGAAGAGAGAACTTTGAGATGTGATGGCGGTACATGAATTTTGTCGGAGTATATCTGACACTTGTGACACCTTCTCATGTACTTGTAGCAGTCGTATTCCATGGTCAACCAATAGTACCCTGCTCTCAGAATTTTTCTCGCCATTGTGTGTCCGTTGGAATGAGTGCCAAAGGATCCTTCATGAATTTCTTTCATAAGCATGTCTGCTTCTGGTCTGTCTACGCATCGGAGCAAGACCATGTCAAAATTTCTCTTATAGAGAGTGTCACCGCTCAGGAAGAAGTTTCCAGCCAATCTTCTGAGGGTTTTCCTGTCTTTTCTGAGTGCCCCAGATGGGTACTCTTATTTCTGAAGGAAGCATTTGATATCGTGATACCAAGGTCTGTCATCTATGACTGCTTCAATCGTGAAGACGTAAGCGGGCCGTTCAAGGCGCATTATGTCGATCTTAGGTATGTCATTCCATTGACCTACACTAATCATAGAAGAGAGAGTGGCTAATGCATCAGCCATGTGATTCTCATCACGAGGGATGTGATGAAACTCAATTCTGTTGAAGAAGGGTAACAACCTTCTTGCATAGTCTTTGTAAGGAATCAACCCTGATTGGTATGTGTTCTAATCTCCTTTTATCTGATTGATGACCAAGGCTGAGTCGCCATATACGTCCAAGTTTTTGATCCTTAAATCACTCGCTTCCTCGAGACCCATAATACAAGCTTCGTATTCGGCCTCGTTGTTCGTACACTTGAACGTAAGTCGAGCGGTGAAAGGAATGTGGGTACCCTGAGGGATAACAATGATTGCCCCAATTCCGTTTCCATAATGATTAACTGCTCCGTCAAAGATAAGTCCCCATTGGGAACCTGGTTCTGGCCCTTCACTGGGTAGCGGTTCATCGTAGTCTTTCATCTTTAGATACATGACATCTTCGTCTAGGGAAGTCAAACTCGATTGATTCTTGATCGTCAATCGGTTGATGAGCCAAATGATCAGATAAAATACTTCCCTTAACGGCTTTTTGAGCGTGGTACTCTATGTCATATTCTGATAACAACATCTGCCAACGGGCAATTCTTCCCGTAAGAACAGGTTTTTCGAAGACATACTTGATTGGATGCATTTCTGAGATCAACCAAGTAGTGTGACGAATCATGTACTGGCGAAGACGTTTGGCTGTCCAAGCCAAAGTGCAGCAAGTTTTCTCAAGCATCGTGTACCGAGTCTCGCAGTCGGGGAATTTCTTGCTCAAATAGTAGATGGCAGACTCTTTTCTTTTTGTTTCGTCTTGTTGGCCAAGCACACAACCCATTGAGTCCTCTAGGACTGTGAGGTAAATGATCAGTGGTCTTCCTTCCACTGGAGGTGATAGAATCGAAGGATTCAACAGATATTCCTTAATACTGTCGAAGGCAGTTTGGCAATCTTCTGTCCAAACGCAATCCTGGTTCTTTTTTAGTAACTTGAAAATCGGCGCACATGTGGCGGTCATAAGGAATATGAATCTGGAGATGTAGTTCAAACGTCCCAAGAATCCTCTAACTTGTTTTTCAGTTTTCGGCGAAGGCATTTCTTGAATGGCCTTGACCTTGTCAGGATCAACCTCAATTCCTTTCTGGCTGACGATGAACCCTAGTAGTTTCCCTGAACGGACACCGAAGGTGCACTTGTTGGGATTCAAGCGGAGCTTGAATTTTCTTAGACGTTCGAACAATTTTGACAGATGTTCAACGTGCTCACTCTCTGTTTTTGATTTTGCAATCATATCATCGACATATACCTCGATTTCCTTATGTATCATGTCATGAAATAGAGTAGTCATGGCCCTTTGATAGGTTGCCCCGACGTTCTTCAAACCGAACAACATTACCTTGTAACAAAAGGTACCCCATGGGGTAATGAACGAAGTTTTCTCCATGTCTTTCGGCGCCATTTTGATCTGGTTATAGCCCGAGAAGTCATCCATGAAGGAGAAGATTTTGAACTTTGCTGTGCTGTCTACCAGCATGTCAATGTGTGGTAAAGGAAAGTCGTCCTTTGGACTTGCCTTGTTCAGATCTCGGTAGTCGACACACATTCTGACCTTTCAGTCCTTTTTCAGAACAGGTACGATGTTGGCTAACCATTGAGGATATTCAGACGTAGCGAGGAAACCCGCGTCAATCTGTTTCTGTACCTCCTCTTTGATTTTGATGGCCATGTTCGGGTGAGTGCGTCTCAACCTTTGCTTTACTTGCGGACATTCCAATCTTAACGGTAAGTGATGTTCCACGATGCTGGTATCCAACCCTGGCATATCCTGATAGGACCAAGAGAATACATCGGGAAATTCTTTGAGAAGCTTTATCAAACCCTCTCTGGCAGTTGGACTGAGCAGTGCCCCAATTCTGATTTCTTTTCTCTCTTGCTCTGAACCCAAGTTTACCGTTTCCAACGGCTCTTTGTGAGGTTCAATGGACCTTTCCTCTTGTCTGAGTAGTCGGGAGATCTCTCCTGGAATTTTGTTGTCATTTTCTTCTTCAGCCTCGAATACCGGGAACTCAAAGTTAGGAGAAGGCATCGGATCGTATGTTTCAACTGGGTTTAAAACAAGCAATCTGCATGACGTGATGATTCGTGTTTAGAAGAGATAGAGAAAATGCAAGTGTATGCAGTGTATTTATTTTACTGCTTGTTTTTATTATCGAGTTGTTTTTTAGGATTACCATTTTTTGAAAAAGGAAAAAGAGAAAATAGTAATTAATGCGGAAATTACAGAACGACGTTATTTTATTAATGAACAAGTCGATCCTTGAAACTACCGCCCTATAAAACAAAACTCTGTCGCTTTGGGCGAAGCGAAGAGGGATAATTTACAGAAAGCGAGCCCTATCAAAACATCTGTTTCACCTGGGTAGGGTGAAAGGTTAAAGATGGCAATTACTTTGACTGATGAACGACCTTCAGAACCTCGACGACAACCTATTGGCGGCGAACTCCTCGGTGAATCACAAAGTCTGGCACCTTCCTTGATTTGTCTTCAGAAATGACGCTGATTTCTGGTGGAGCGGGATCATTGGAATCTGTTTCCCAGGCAGAGTTGTCGTAGGAGAATTCCTCTGTTGCATTTTGCATAGCATTTGTTCCCTCATTTGTATCTTCCCATCCAGTAGGCTGGATATCTTCGAGCCTGATACGAGAGCTTTCGGGAGCGGTGTACTTGACCATATAGTCAAATTTTCCACTTGGTTGTCCCAAAGTGTCCCAAACTTCTTTGGAACTGGAGGAGTCATCTCTCTCGATGACGTTGACCTCGGGAAAAGCATAGTTGATGAATTCAAGTCCTGCAAACGTTGCAAATTCATCGTCATGTTGAGTAGCTTCTGAATGACCTGAGTGTTGCTCCCATGACATTGTGGGGACACAAGTATTCTGTTCAATGACGGTCAACTGATTTTCATTGTTCGGCTGACTCTCTTGCCCCAAGTTTCCTGGGTAAGGTTGCCACATTGGCAGACAATCCATTGGGCCATAGTAATTGTAGTCAAAGTTGTCTTTCATCAGAGTGTCCTCCTCTAATGAATTTGGCGGAGCACGACATCCTTCCGGATCACAATCTCCGTATATCATTTCGACATCTGACCTTGGTATAAACCTCGGACTCTGTGTGGGATAGCAAAATGGTATAGGCACCTCTTCCTGAGACATATAACCGTCCTCGTTCAGATAGGACTTCCATTCTTCATCCGTGTCAGAGGGATCTTCCTCATTGATAGCATAAACCACTTGAGACACTGGGTGAAGGAAACGTCCACTGTGGAAGAAGTTTTGAAGGGGATGAAAACTTTCATCTTTAGCAGTTGTCTGGGTACAGGTTACAGAAAAACCAAGACCCTTCTTTGTTTTATTGTCAAAAGGAATGACAAGCTGTCCCCATCCAGTTGTGTCGGTACTCTCGACCGCTTTGATAGCATCTTTGTATGAGGAAATCGAGGTTCCTCCTTGGGATTGATTATCCTTGCTCACCGACAATGCTTGGAACTGAGTTCCAATAACCTCCTTGGGTTTTATACCAGTAGATGATGACAAGTTGCTTACAAGGAAAGCTTGTTCCCCACAAACCGTGACAAGTTGATCGTTCTTGACGAACTTTAGCTTTTGGTGGAGGGTCGAAGTGACCGCTCCAGCCTGATGTATCCAAGGTCTTCCTAATGAACAACTGTATATTGCCCGGATATCCATGACCTGGAAAGTGACTTGGAAAGTGTGAGGACCGATAGTTATGGGAAGATCAACTTCGCCGATAATCGTTTTTCTGGATCCGTCGAATGCTTTGACGACGACCTCACTAACTCTCATCGGAGGCCCTTTGAATGATAATTGCATCAAAGTGGACTTCGGCATAACATTCAGGGCTGACCCTGTGTCTACCAGTACGCTGGCTAAAGCATCGTCTTGGCAGTTGACTGTAATGTTGAGTGCCATGTTATGACGACGACCCTCTTCGGGTAACTCCTCATCACTAAATCCCAAATTATTACAGGAAGTGATGTTAGAGACAATGCTATCGAACTGTCTGATTGTTACATCCTGTTCCACAAAGGCCTGCTCCAAGACTTTCTGTAGAGCCTCCCTGTGCGCTTCTGAACTGAGTAACAGTGATAATACCGAGCTCTTTGAAGGAGTCTGTAATAGTTGATCGACAATGTTGTATTCACTCCTTTGGATGAGCTTCAGCATCTCATCATTATTTTTCGAAAGGTCGGGATTACTGGATTGACCGACTGATAGATCGGGAGCTTCTGTCTGAAGTTCCTTTTCCTTGTTAACTTCCCCAACCCCTCGGTTGAAGATTCTACCACTCCGTGTTACTCGACTGATGTCTGCAGTGTTCACAACGGAGGGTAATGGAATTTCCTTTCCATTTTCAATTATGGTTGCACCGTATTTGTAAGGGATCGCCTTAGCTGATTCATATGGTAGCGGTCCTAGTAGATAGATGACTACAGGAGCCTTCTGATTTTTCTGACCATCGTAAGCAATCTCAATTCGTTCTCGGTTGGGAACCTTAGACTCGTCAAGTAGAGGGATGATGGCAAAAACATCCCTGGTCCTGTGATGACCAGATATTGGGACAACATCCTCGACTTGATCGGCAAGGTAGTTCGGCGTCCAGTTGATGGGTCCAAAACCCGGATATGGACGAATTTCTCCACGATCCGTCTGACCCTGAAGAGTTGCTCTCACAAGGTAACACCCTTGGTTGCTTTCCGAACAGATGCTACAACTGTCATAGTTATGTGGTGGCACCTGGCCACGCCCACTTTGAATACAATGTAACCTCACTAAGTTAGCCTCCACTGATCGGACATCCTGACTTTGACGCCGGGTAGGATTCCTGTTACTGATACTAATCTGCTGAGTATCTTCATCCATATAAATTGGCATCCACCAATGATTTAACAAGTGCTGAAGTGCCTCCTGGACAAGGGTACAACCTCAATCGTTTTCACAACCCGCTTCACAGCTTTGATAGTCATGTGATATTAAGAATCCGAGTCGGACCTGCTCAGCATGTAACTCTACCAGGTTGGTATTCATCACACGAATATCGAAGATCTGAACCATGTTGATTTGATAGGAGTTCCTATCATGGTAGTCTTGGATCCATCCAAGATCCATCTGACGCTGGAGGGCCTCTTGTATGAAAGAGCATCCCTGTTTGTTTACCGAGCAAGTCAGACAGGAACTGTAATCGTGCCGCGGTAGATTATGATACTGGCTTTGCCTTGAGTGCATTGCCACCAAGTTGACATTCATCGCACGGATGTCGTGGTTCTAAATGACGTTAGAATTCGTGTAAACCATGTTAACTCCACGAACTCGGTGCTCTTGGATCCATCCGAGATCCATCTGTTCCGGCAGAGCTGCTTGCACTACAGAACATCCTTGATTGTCTTTAGAGCAGATATCACACTGATGATAGTTATGAGGTGGCACATGGCCATATCCACTCTGTCTACAATGCATCTTTACCAGATTGGTTTTTAACAAGAGTACATCGTGAATTTGATAGACATTGTTAGATTCTCTCTCAATCAAATTGACTACAGCCTTCTCGTGTTGAGGCAGCGGGTTCGTGAGAACATTAGGATTCGTATCCTTGAAGGATAAGACCCCGCTCCTAACAAGCCTTTGTACGTCGGACTTGAAATTGAGACAAGTCTCTATGTTATGCCCTGATCCTCCTTGATGGTAAGGGCATGTTTTATCCACCTTAAACCAAAAAGGCGGATTTTCCGGTACTGTAAGAGGTGATTTAGTCTGAATGTTCCCCTTATCCAGTAGTAATGGAAACAGTTCTGCGTACGTCACGGGTATAGGATCAAATCCTGGTGGCCGTGTTGTACGGTTGTTGTTATATGGAGGACGAGCCTGCTGAAGAGGCTGTTGTGTCCTTTGCTGAGGTTGATACGTAGAAATAGACGTAGGGTTGATAGCAGGAGTCACAGCTGCTATCGGTTGATAACGTCGCCTTTGCTTTCTGAGAGAGATATTCCCAATATCTTGCTCCTTTTTCTTAGGGAGAGCACTACCATATTTTTTAGTACCGCTCATCGGTCCAGTGTCTTTTACCAAACGTCCTTCTCGGACGACTTCCTCAAGACGTACGCCCATGCCGACCATTTCGGTGAAATCACTGGGCGCACTGGCAACCATTCGGTCATAGTAAAATGAGCTTAAGGTCTTTAAGAAGATCTTTGTCATCTCTTTTTCCTCAAGAGGTGGACAAATTTGAGCGGCAATTTCACGCCACCTTTGAGCATACTCCTTAAAGGTTTCCTTGTCCTTTTGCGACATTGATCTGAGTTGATCTCTGTCGGGTGTCATGTCCAAATTGTATTTGTATTGTTGGACGAAGGCAGTACCAAGATCTCTGAATGTACTGATCGTAGTACGGTTTAAACCCATGTACCATTTGAGTGCGGCACCGGTTAAACTATCCTGAAAGTAGTGAATCAGTAGGTCCTGATTCTCCGTCTGAGCTGACATTCGCCGAGCATACATCACCAGATGGCTTTGAGGGCAAGAGTTACCCTTGTACTTTTCAAAGTCGGGCACTTGAAATTTGTGCGGGACTTTCACATTTGGAACCAAGCAGAGATCTGCGGCGTCCTTTCCAAATAGATCCTGACCGCGAATGGCTTGCACTTCCTTCTGCATTTCCAAGAACTGTTCCTGGAATTCCTCCATTCTGTCAAACATAGTTTCCTTCTTACCAGAAGGTGTATGTGGTATCTGTCCTTCCGGGACAGTGTGCACCACAGGGGGTGGTACCGTGACTACGGCAGTGAGTCTTGGCATCTCCCGAAGTTTGTAACCTTCAGGAGTCTTCAATATGCCCCTGGCATCTTCGCTTTCCCGAAGTTTGTAACCTTCAGGCCCAGCGGCTTCTGTTGTGATTCCTTGATCTTCAGTGATCGGCGGAACATATCCCTCTGGGATATAGTTAACAGGCATGCCCCAAGGACGATCTTTCGGCATCTGATACCTAGGATCATACTTCCCCACTATGGGCATTGAGGTGATCTCTGAGATCACAGCTCTTTGTAGCTGAGCTTCTACCATGGCTTGCACGTCGTTACGAAGCTTTCTCATATCCTCTCTTAGAGCGTCGATCTCTTCTTTCAACTCTCTATTTTCTTCCTCAAGATCATCTATCTTTTTCTGACGATTGGCCCGAGTATTATACGAATGAGACAGTTTGACTCTAGAATCGAGACACAAACGTGAGATTCGTAGGTAAGAAGAATACGCGATGTGAGAATGATGAATGCAATGATTATATTAATTGTTTTTTGGTTTAATCAAAATAAACTTTGACAATTAGATTGAAAATATCAAATAGTGGGGACACCCCTTTTTATTGAAATTCAAAGGATTACAGAAATGGAAATACAGTAGATTACAAGGTGCAGAAACAGAAACCTAAGCTAATGGGTCCCGAGTCCTCTCTGAAGAGAAATCAGGTGCTGATTCTGGTATCTTCCTTTTCTTTGACCGGGGCTCTTGGGCCGTTGTTGGGTTGTCATTCCTTTGCCAAGTGAAAGGAGCGAGCAAATTCCTTTGGTCATCCTGATTATCTACAGCATGTTGCTCCAAAATTTCAATCAGAGCATCTTTTTCTTTCAGTAATTGTTGTATTTTGACGCACTCTACGTCGAGGGTGCGATACTTGTTCTTCCAAGACCTTCTCTCCCGTTGAACTTTGTTGAGAGTAACCTGAAGCTTTTCAGTTTCCGTCATGAAGTACATGACAGATTCCCTCAGCGGAAGAATTCCGTAACGAGGATAAGGCATTTTTAGCTTGAGAGCTCTAGTTTGTACCCAATGGAGATAAGGCTCCACCGAGACACAGTCTGGTTTTCCCAGAGACTCTCGTCCTTTCTTATGAACGTGTTTCCAAGCGTGCACTATTTCAGTCTTTAGTGCTCTGTCACTTTCTCCTTCCTTGAAGAAAAGACCTTCCAGATGAACACCCCGTGGGACGTGTCTCATCGGGTATCCAAATTGACGAAGAACTAATACCGGATGGTAGTTGATTCCCCCTTTAGTTCCTATGAGGGGTACATTGGGGAATTTTCCACAACGATCAATGATCCTGATTCCATCATAAATCCTATTACACCAATCTATATCAGAGTTGGTAAGAGACATGATCTTCTGCGACCAGCGTATGGCACTCTTACAATCCCAAAAAGCAGCAGACTTGGGCAAATTTCCCAAGTGTACAGAATGATACGCATCTGGGAGCAAGGTCAGCATAGGATTTCCAATGAGAAAAACCTTAATAGAGTTAATATCGACGAAGTTATTAATGTTGGGAAACAAGAATAACCCGTAGGTGAGCAAGACAAAGATGCTTTCAAAAGCAGTCACGCTTCCTATACTGGCAAAATACAGGGCCTTCTTTGTCAAGAACTGGGCTCGCAAACCTTGGATGCCACCCTTAGTGGTTAGGTGAGTCCTGACCTCAGACTCGTCCAAATGAATTGCTCTAGCAATGGTCTGATTCTTTGGAATTTCTTCCAGTCCAGAAAATGGAGCTCGATCTGTAATGTGTAAATCAATCAGACGAGAATACTCCTCCAGTGTTGGTGCGAGCTGGTAATCTGGGAATGTGAAACAGTGATAAACCGGATCATAAAACTGAATGAGCGCATCCATGATTCCCTCAATCACATGGATTCTTAACAGTGGTAGTAAACCTTCGTGCTTGGCTCTGAAAGCCTCTGGGTTAGTGATCATCCTCGCTAACCTTCTCAAATCCTCTAGCTTTGGAACCTTGAAGGTGTAAGTATGAGTTCTCCTTCTACCGAAATCCATTAGCTTAATCCTCTTCTCTGATATTTGCAATAACAGTCTTAGTTTATTTTGAAAAAACAGAGAAACTAGAAGAGAAATTTTTTTTTGAATGTTTTAATGTTTTTTTTTTAAATGAATGCATGAATGCAGCACACAAAAACATAGAAAAAACATGGGTTCAAAGGGTCGTTGTCATGAAGTCAAGGCTCTACCCATCCCCAAAGGTTTATACTAGGGTGATTTTTGTACCTGTACTCATTATCATCAGCTCCTCCCAGGAAAGCAAAACAACAAGCGGATCGCCAGCGAGTTGTAGAGCAATCTTAGAGTAAGTGCCATTCACCGAGAATAGATCACCAGCCTCAAATGAGGGTAGTATCGCGTGACAACTATTCCCGATAGTTTCCGCACTATGAAAGGGTTTGGCTCCTCAGCTTCTCAGACTTAACAACCGGCCCATTGTCTAGGTGAGAGAATGGGTTGCGTTGGTCAGCCTCCACTGAGGTTGATGGTCGACCCCGTCGCCATCACTTATCTTAAGTGTATACTCAATCTTTCCACATACGACATCACCCGCATTCCCATTAGCATAAAAATAAACATGTATAACAATTAGGAAAAGCAGTATATATATTTGTCCTAAACATCCTAGACCTTTAAAGCTATGAATCCTAAGTTCCTGACAGAAAATGGGTACCCCGGCGGAAGCCCCAATCTGTGGTATTCACACAAGAGGTGAAAAGGTAGTCCGTGCCTAGATCTAACTTTGATAGGCCCCACGGTGGGCGCCATTTTTCTGTAGCGAGCGATTTTGGATGCGGTTCTTAAGCGCTGGTCGCTCTCTGCGGTTGAGCTTAAAACTAGAGGTCGATTCATTTTTTATCCTATTGTGAGCTGATGAAGGAAGGGAAATAGATGTCTCCAATTAACCCTTCTTTGCATACTGAGTTTAAACAGCGGTCTGTTAGGTTACAGATGCTATCAATGTGGGGGGCCTTTGTACTGGTTATTTGTATTTTTGCCAATACTGTTTTCTTTCTTTTTATCTAGACAGAAGGTTTCTGGCGGGGAACAAGGATTAGGATGTTAGGGCGGATGTTTTTGAATTACTGCTTTTGATTGATGGAGATATGGGATTTGGGTTTTTTGTTTAGTGTGCTCGCTAAGATCTTTTCTTTCGATCTTATGCCTACGTATTCCCGTTTACCGAAACTGGGAAATCAGAGCGTTCGTAGTTCCTCCTATTTTATGGGAGGAAATGGTTGTTTTGGTGTCTTGTTCAAAGCCCAAGACGTGAAGCTAAAAGGTCTATTTGTATCTTGTTCAAAGCCCAAGATGTGAAGCTGAAAGGTTTTGTCTTTAGAGAGAATTTGTCATCTCTAAAGAGGGGGTTGTATGTCACAACTGTTTATAAAGGAGAATTACTTTAACCGGGATGTTTGAATCCGAAAATGCCATAATTTCCTTTAAAGGGGATTTTAACCTGAAGGAGAAGACTTTAACTCAGTGTAGAGCAATGTTATCTTTCCTTAGGAATTTCTCATGCTAAAAGAGGGACAGTGGCATGGATGTAGATGATCCAGAGGCTTGTCGCTTACAGCGATTAGATGAAGAGGAAGGAGTTGTTGATGTTTGTGTACTGTGAACGAGGCACAACTTTGATGCTAAAAGGTTAATTGGATTAACCAGTGGTTTTCTTATATAAAGCCTAAGAGGAGGCTATCATGTGTCTCGTACAAAGCCCGAGAGAGAGGCTAAAAGGTTTTGACTCAACGATGGAATCTTTTGGTATCTCGTATAAAGCCCGAGATGGAGGCTATTTGACTTAACAAGGGAGTTTTTTTGTATCTCGTATGAAGCCCGAGATGGAGGTTGTTGCTTGTTTGGCTCAATAAGAACATTTTTGTATCTCGTATAAAGCCTGAGATGGAGGCGAAAAAGGGGATTGACTCAACGAGGGAGTCCCTTTATGTGTCTCGTACAAAGCCCGAGAGAGAGGCTAAACGTCACTAGAGAAGGATCGTTATACAAAGCATACGAGGAGGCTATGGTAACTATTTCAGTTGAGTGACAGGTCCAGTATACTGATTTTGAAAGAGAAAATCAGTTCTTATATGAGAAATACTGTACTCATGGATTTGATTCAAGGATCCGGGTTATTCCTGTTCTTTAAGGAAGCGGGAAATCCGAAGGGTATTGAGACTGTCCAAGTCTGCGGGTTTCCTTCCTATTTAACGAAGGGGTCACTTGAGAATGTCTTTGAGACTCAAGGAAGTTAGACTGTCCAAGTCTAGAGTTTTACCTTTGGTACTATGCTTTGAGAAACAGTAGTAGACTCTATGAAATGACTGTTCTATGCAAATGACTAAGTTCTGTTCCTATACCTCTAGGAGGTCGTCGGGACAATTTGTACGAAGCCCAAGAGGAGGCTGGAAGCTTTTAAGAAGCCGATCAGTCTTTGTACTAAGCCCAAGAGAAGGCTATCATTCCCGGAGAAAGAGATCATTATACGAAGCCTAAGAGGAGGCGGTGAATACTTCTAAGAAGCCGTAGGGTCCTTGTACTAAGCCCAAGAGGAGGCGGGGTTGCTTTTAGGAAGCTGTTGGGTCCCCAAACCCCGAGAAATTCAAGGCAAGCTATTCACAAGGAATAGATCAAGTCAGGAAAGTTCGAGAATTTGGAAGAAACTCAAAGATGCCATTCACGGAGAATACATTCATCTCTGGGAGTAGAGTTTCTTGACAATTCCTAATGAGGACAGCCGAAGAAAAGATTGTATCTGGTGATCCTATTGAGGATCTAGTTGTCTATTTCTACGAATAAACGAAACGGCGTCACCTAGTTCTAAACGTAATTGTCGGGGAAACTCTAAATATCTATACTATTATTACACAGTCGATATGAGTTTATGAAAGAAGACTTACAGTGAAACAGCCCCACAATACAGTTATATGTATATGAAAGCCGTAAATGAAAGCAATAACCACTTACTCGGTTGTAGAGCTTCCATGCTGTTTGGTTAGTTGTTCAACAAAGAAATATTGAAAACAATAGTATATTCAAAATCAAAGGAGAAAGTGCTTTGAAAAAGAAAGATTTGGGGCTTACAGCTCAAGGAGAGGCCCAGGGTTTTATCAGTGAGCGCACTGTTTGAATTTGTACAAAGGGACTTATACAAGTGACTGAGGCCAAAAAAGGTTTTCTGTACAAAGGGATGGGTCTTACACTCTTTCAAGAGGCCCAAAGGGTTTAAAGAAAAAGAGTGGGCTTATAACACGAGGGTAGGCCCAGATGATTTTTCCGTTTGAAATGGCAATCGCGCCGAGGTTTTCTTTTAACGCGGAGGGACTTATACAATAAGTGAGGCCCAAAATGTTTTGGTTAAAAGGGGATTGGGTCTTACACTCTATTAGAGGCCCAAAGTGTTTTTGAATGGGTCTTATAGCTCAAGGAGAGGCCCAAGGTTGTTTTTCAAAAGGCGATGATCGTGCCGTTTATTTGAAAATGTACAGAGGGACTTATACAACGAATGAGGCCCAAAATATTTCTGTACAAGTGGGTTGGGTCTTACACTCTCTCAAGAGGCCCAAAGTGATTTGAAAATGATTTATGAGGGTTGAATTAATCCAAAAACCCTAATTTGTTTTTAAAAATGTATTTAATTGAATAAAATTTCAATTAAAAATGATCAAAATTGTTTAACATATGAAAAACAAATTGTGATTTTGGACTAATGCTTCAAAAATTAATTATTGACCTACAAAATAATTAGAAAGCATTAAAAGTTGCAAAATCAATGTAGAAAAAATATTTAAAATGTCAAAAACAATTAAAATATTAATTCTTTGCAAAAATATCAATTATATGAAATAAATAATATTTTTGGGATTTTTTGATAAAATAAAATATTTTAACATTTTTGTGAATTATTAAAAAAAGAATCAACTCAAAATCATTAAAACTCAGAGAGAAATTAATTTTTGAATCAATTAAATAAAATCACCAAATTCAAATATTTGAATTTGAAAGAAATGGCGCCAAGAACAAGCTGAAGAACATGCGCGTGTTCTGGGTTTGGCTGATTTGCATTTTCTATCCAATCTCCCTGAATACTTGATTATAACATGCAATCCACATATCATTATGCTCGTCTCAACCTCACGATCATGTCTATGTCCATTAATTTCATTTAAATTAAACATATAACAAGAAATCATGGAAAATCCTCAAGAGCCCTAATTTCTGCATGAAGGCTAGGATTTTTGATACATGATTCAAACAATGCAATTAATTGAGGGAAAACATTCCATGTATGATTATGAACATATGGCCAAATTATTGTGCAGCAAAAATTGCATGGATCATAGAGTTAGAAGAGCTCATGCTTACCACTTGCAGCTGGTGATCGTGATTTGTGTTGGAGGTGTTACAGCTAGGTTCCAATGATGTGGATAGCTTCCCTAGGTACCAAGTGATGTGTCTGAGTGCTTGGAATGGATTGAAATGGTTTGGAGTTGAAGATGGCACCTCAACTGCAAAACTGTCAAGAACTTGAGCAATTGGCTGGTGATTTTGTGAAATCAGTGTTCCAGATGTTATGTGAGTATTTGGATCACTTCTATATGATGTATGTGAGGTGTGTAAGTGATTGGTTTGATTGGAAAAGCTCTCAAACTCAAAACCCGATAGCTACCTTGCTAAGAAAGGCTTTTTTGCCAAGAGAAAGAGATTTTGAGGAAAGCATCTGTTAGATGGCTTTGGTGTACTCAAACTGATCACAATTGAGCTCTATTTATAGTAGAGCAAGTTTGTTTTGCAAGGAATAGTGAATGGCAACTGGTAAGTAGGTTTGGCCAATGTTGTCCAATGGAAATCCAAGTCTCCTCTAGCCATTGACTAGAGGTTAGGGCACAGAGCTGTGGTTCCCTTGGTCTTGGATAAGTCTTGACTGATTTCAGATGAGAATGGCTCAGTCCATGCCACCTTGATGCTTCCATTGAATGCTCCAATCCAAATTTGGAGTCTTGTCCCTATTTTGGCCATTCTAGGTTCAACATGCTATTTCTTGTTCCATGGACTTTGGTAGTTTAGCTCAGTGATTGTCCCCTTTAGATTCAATCCTTTGATGTGTCCAAGTGGATAGGAGCATTTGAATTTGGCTGATTTTGGCAAATCGAGCAAAGTTGCAATTTCTGCCTTGCCTTTGACAGATTTCAGCAAGGCAACTTTCCAATGTCATATCTCATGACTCAAATGGAATTTGGCAATGTTCATGGCCATTTTGGAAAGCCCTTACATGATGTAACAACTGTTTGAACATGTTTGGTTTTGATCTCTTTTGAATCCAAGTGAAAAATCCCCCTACATTTGGCAAAAAGTGAAGACAGATTTGGACTTAGTGAAAATTTCACTAAGTGTTGGAAAAAGTGACATTTTCACTTTTCAGCCATTTTGATCACTCCATAACTAAAAATCCTTAATGAATTGGACTTAGGTCTAGTTGAAATTTTTGTAGAGGGTAATGAGGGCTACAAATCCATCTTTGGATGGGAAAAATGGCTTTGTGGTTTAGGAGTTATGATCCTTCAAAGTTGGTACCCTTGTCACTTTATTTTTAACTTAGAAAATTTTCTAAGTTTTTATGGTTACCCCTTTTACAAGTTATCCCACTTTTCTTGATTTTTCTTGATGAATGATGATTCAAATCATACATTAACATCATTTTAGGGTTAAAAATCCATTTTGGGGAAAAATCTCAAAAAGTCAAAGTTGACTTTTGTGCACAGTTGACTTTTTATCAGATGAATTCCAAACTGTGCAATTCTTCAGGAAATCATGTCCTTGACCTAAATCAAACTTGATGGACATGTTCCATGGGTGTCATAGGGTATATTGAGGCATGTCCTAGGGTTTGGGAGCATGTCTTGGTTAAAAGTCAAAGTTACAGTTGACTTTCCTTACGAAACCCTAATTGTGGTGTAGATGAAATTGAGACTTGTTGCTCAAGCTTCTTAGATCAATCCATTGTCCCAAATGGATCAATATAGTTCATTAGAGACCCTAAAATCCTCTCTTGAGGTCTTGTCTCTTGATTTGCCCTAAAAGTCAACTTAGGGGTGAATTAGGTCAAGAAACCCTAATTCCTGATTTTTGATGTATGCATCCCCTGAGGCAAAATTGACTTGATGAATGGGTCCATGAGGTTCCATGGAGTACATTAGGTTGGGTTTTGGAGTATTGGCTTGTGTCCTGATGAAATTTTTCATCTGGAGGCCCTGGTCGACCAAAACCCTAATTTGGTGATACTGGCGATCTTGAGACTTGATCCACCTAGAAGGGAGCAACCTTGTGCTTATTCCTTGAAGTGGGAGTCCTTTTGATCCATTGTGGATGTTTGAGAGGTTAGAAAAGTTGAAGATCATGTCATTCCTTAATTGATCCTTTGTCTAAGGCTCTGAAAGGGCTTAAAACCCTAATTTTGATTGTAGTGAATGCTCAACAACCCTTGAGGCATTTGATGAGGCATGATGGTTCATCCACATTGTGATGATGATTTGCACAATGATGGGAAATCTTAGTGGTCAAAATTTGGGGTATGACACCGAGTAAGTGTTTATCTGCTTTCATTTACTGCTTTCATATACATATAACTGTATTGTGGGGCTATTTCACTGTAAGTCTTCTTTCATAAACTAATATCAACTGTGTAATAATAGTATAGATATTTAGAGTTTCCCCGGCAACTACGTCTAGAACTAGGTGACGCCGTTTCGTTTATTCGTAGAAATAGACAACTAGATCCCCAATAGGATCACCATATACAGTATTCTCTTCGGCTGTACTCATTAGGAATTGTCAAGAAACTCTATTCCCAGAGATGAATGTATTCTCCGTGAATGGGATCTTTGAGTTTCTTCCAAATTCTCAAACTTTCCTGACTTGATCTATTCCTTGTGAATAGCTTGCCTTGAATTTCTCAGGGTTTGGGGACCCACGGGCTTCTTAAAAGCATCAGCCTCCTCTTGGGCATCGTGCAAGGACCCACAGGCTTCCTAAAAGAAACCCTAGCCTCCTCTTGGGCTTAGTACAAGGACCCGACGGCTTCTTAGAAGTATTCACAGCCTCCTCTTAGGCTTCGTATAATGATCTCTTCCTCCGGGAATGATAGCCTCCTCTTGGGCATCGTACAAGGACCCGTCGGCTTCTTAAAAGTTTCCAGCCTCCTCTTGGGCTTCGTACAAATTGTCCGAATGACCTCCTAGAGGTATAGGAACAGAACTTAGTCATCTGCATAGAACAGTCCTTTCATAGAGTCTACTACTGTTTCTCAAAGCACAGTACAAAAGATGACACTCTAGACATGGATAGTCTAATCTCCTTGAGTCTCAAAGACATTCTCAAGTGACCCCTTCGTTAAATACGAAGAAAACCCGTAGACTCGGACAGTCTCAATACCCTTCGGATTTCCCACTTTCTTAAAGAACAGGAATAACCTGGATCCTCGACCCAAATCCTCGAGTACAGTGTTGCTCATATAAGAACTGATTTTCTCTTTTAAAATCAGTATACTTGACCTATCACTTAACTGAAACAGTAACAATAGCCTCTCTCTTGGGCTTTGTATAATGATACTCCCCAGCGGAGTCAAACAACATTTAGCCTCTCTCTCGGGCTTTGTATGAGACACATAAGAGACCCCCTCGTTGAGTCAATCACCCTTTTGCCTCCATCTCGGGCTTTATACGAGATACAAAAAGGTTCTTATTGAGCCAAACAAATTTTAGCCTCCATCTCGGGCTTTGTACGAGATACAAAAACTCTCTTGTTGAGTCAAATCGCCTCCATCTCGGGCTTTATACGAGATACCAAAAGATTCCCTCGTTGAGTCAAAACCTTTTAGCCTCTCTCTCGGGCTTTGTACGAGACACATAATAGCCTCCTCTTAGGCTTTGTATAAGAAAACCACTGGTTGATCCAATTAACCTTTTAGCATCAAAGTTGTGCCTCGTTCACAGTACACAAACATCAACAACTCCTTCCCCTCCATCTAACTGCTGTAAGCGGCAAGCCTCTGGATCATCTACATCCATGCCAATGTCCCTCTTTTAGTATGAGAAATTCCTAAGGAAAGATGGCATTACTCTACACTGAGTAAAAGTCTTCTCCTTCAGGTTGAAACCCCCTATAAAGGAAATTATGGCATTGTCGGATTCACAAATCCCGGTTAAAGTAATTCTCCTTTATAAACAGTCATAACAGACAAACCCCTCTTTAGAGATGACAAATTCTCTCTAAGGTCAACACTTTTAGCTTCACATCTTGGGCTTCGAACAAGATACAAATAAACCCTTCAGCTTCACATCTTGGGCTTTGAACAAGATACAAACCACCTTTCGCTTCACGTCTTGGGCTTTGACCAAGACACCAAAACACCCATTTCCTCCCATAGAATAGGAGGAACTACGAACGCTCTGATTTCCCTGTTTCGGTAAACGGGAATACGTAGGCATAAGATTGAAAGAAAAATCTTAGCGAGCACACTAAACAAAAACCCAAAATCCCATACTTTCATATACATTCGTCCTAACACCCTAACTGATAGCCTAAAGCACCCCCCGTCAACAAAATAATCTAGGAGAAACCCCGAATCTTTGTAGCATCTGTAAACCAACAGTTTTGACTATTTAATCTCAGTATGCAAGCAGGGTTAGTTGGAGACATCTATTTCCCTTCCTTCATCAGCTTTAATAGGATAAAAAATGAATCGAACTGTAGTACCAGAGCGATCGTGCTTCGCAACCACATCCAAAAATCACTCTCTACAGAAAATGCTTAAATTTTTATAAGTTTGTTTAGTTAAAAACGATAAACCACGTAATATATAAAAAAAAAAATTTAAATCTACCAGACCGACCCTTTTAAATAAATATAAATAATTTTACTCTTATTATTATATTGTATTTTATATTTTGAATTAAAATACTAAAATAAAATTAGTTATTTCGAAGAACTTATGAAAATAAGTCGAAAAATTCTTATAAGTTATGTCATAAGTTGTTTCATAAGTTCTCTCAAAATAGTATCACAAAACTTATGCTGCTAAGTAAACTCGAATAAGTCAATGCAAACAAACATTTTGCCTTATTAATTTTTTAATTTGTTGGTCTATTTAAATATCATTTGAATTACTTTTCTTACAAATGTTTAAATGAAATAAACATCTAAGTTGGCTAATAGGTCAATCATACATTTAAAAAGGTCAGACTCAGACTTAAAATTAAGCCTACGATAGACTACAGGCCACACTAATTTAAAATATTTTGGCAAAGCAACTCAGACTTGACAAAGTTTAACTCGCCCCAGCCTATTTTTACCCCTACTTTCCACACACTTCTCACATTGTCAAAAATTAACAAAAAATACTAGAAAAAAAACTTAAATGTTAATTTGCAATATTATATTGGTATAATTTTTATTGATAATTTAATGTAAGTAAATGAATCTTCAAGACTTAATTTAGTAACTATTGTTATGAAATTAACAAAAAATGATATAGAGATGAAGGAGACAAAGAGACGAAGAAAAGTGATATTATATTATTCACCGCAAGTTTTTTTCTTAGCATTGCAATATGGACCATATTTATAATACATGACCAATAAACAACCATTAACTTAAGGAATACACAAAGGTTAGGCAATTAACTCATAGGAGTTAAGGAATATAGAAAGTTGGATAAATGAACATCCACATTTATTTACTATTTTTGATAACACTTCCCCTTGGATGTTCATTGAGGACATGCCTTGTTAAAACCTTACTAGAGAAAACCCTGTGGGAAAAAAATCTAGTGAAAAAAAAAGACTACAATATCCTTTTAAAGTAAAGTCATTTCTCCCCATCAGCTGAACGATCATTTCTTCGACGATAAATATCAATCTTTTGTATTAGTTGATTAAAAGTTTTACATGGGAGTGACTTTGTGAAAAGGTCTGCAAGATTATCACATGAACATATTTGTTTGATGTTTATATCACCACTCTTTTGAAGATCATGAGTGAAAAAGAACTTTGGAGAAACATGTTTTGTTCGGTCTCCTTTAATGTAACCATCTTTCAATTGAGTGATGTATGCAAGATTATTTTCATATATGGTCGTTGTATTTAATTTTTCAGAAGATAAACCACAAGTATTTTGTATATGCTGAAATAGGGATCTCAACAAAACGCATTCTCGACTTGCCTCATGTAATGCAAAAAGTTCTGCATGATTATATGATGTTGCTGCTATGGTTTGTTTCACCAATCTCCATCAAATAGATGTACCCCTACATGTAAACAAATAACCTCTTTGTGACCTACCATTATAAGAATCTGGCAAGTAACCTGCATCTGCATAACCTATTAATTCGAATCTGGATACTTTGGTATAAAACAAACCTATGTCTATTGTACCTCTAAGGTAACAAAGTATATGTTTGACTCTATTCCAATGTATTTGTGTTGGTGAAGAACTGTATCTTGCTAATAGATTGACAACAAATGATATATCTGGATGTGTATAATTAGCAAGGTACATTAGTGCTCCAATTGCACTAAGATATGGCACTTCAGGACCAAGCAATTCTCATCATTTTCTCGAGTTCTAAAAGGATCTTTCTCCAGATCTAATGATCTAACAACCATTGGAGTGGACAACGGGTGACATTTTTCCATATAGAAGCGTTTTACCACTTTTTCTATATAGCCTTCTTGATGTACAAATATTCCTTTGTCCAAATGCTCACTTTGAAAACCTAGGCATAATTTTGTCTTTCCTAAGTCCTTCATCACAAACTCTTTTTTAAACAATTCATAGCTTTTGGAAGCTCTTCAGAAGTTCCAATAATATTTATGTCATCCACAAAGACAACTATTATTACAAATTCCTTTCTTGATCTTTTTATAAAATTACAAGAACAAATGGAGTTATTTGTATATCCCTCTCTAAGAAAATATTCACTGAGACGATTATACCACATTCGTCTAGATTGTTTCAGTCCATATAGAGACTTATTCAATCATATGGAGTAGCTTTCACGAGATCCAAACTTAGGTATCTCTAATATATTAAACCCTTTAGGAAGTTTCGTGTAAATGTCGCTATCAGTTGAGCCATACAAATAAGTTGTTACAACATCTATCATGATCAAATTAAGGCATTCATGTGCTACAATGTTAATTAAATATCAAAATTAAATTGCATCCACTACTGGTGGATATGTTTCATTAAAATCAGTCTTAGGTAGTTGTGAAAATTATTGAGCAACACATCAAGATTTATACCATTCTTATTGTTTTTTTTCACAAAAACTCATTTATATGCCATTGGTTTCACACCTTGAGGTGTTCGGACTACAGGTCCAAAATCGTGTCACATGTAAAGTGAGTTTAATTCATCTTCAATTGAATATATTTATTTTGGTCAATTCTCACTTTGTCTACAATCTATGATAGACTTTGACTCGTAATCCTCGTTATCATTTATCACATTCAGCATTATATTATATATAGAGACATTGTCAATATTGAATTTATTTTTGTTATCTTAATTTCAGTTCCATCGCATTTTATTCATGACATAATTTATCGAAATCTCTTTATTTCATATTTCAAGTACTTGAATAGTTCTTCTGGAACTGGAAAATAAATTATGTCAAAGTGCTCTTAGAAATTTCATATCCTCACTCGGGTCATCTTTAACTTTAGTTTCTTTTCAAGGTGGAGGAATCTTAACATTGGAACCGACTTTTCTACCACACTTCAGACGCAGTTACAACTCATTTGTAAAATTAGATTATCCAATAGAAGAACCCACTTTGAGTGAAGTATTAGCAACTGGTAAAAAAATTTCATAAACTTTGCAAATGAAATGTGTTTTAAACTTTTAGGATTAAAATGTTATAATAATATTTTATTTCAAATTTTTTATTTGGACTTCTGGTTCACACTTTCAGTTGCTTAATCTCTTCCCCTAATATTGAGAAAAATAATTTATCAATTGATGATCAACCTAATAGGCTCAAATCACCACTAAGACTTATCTTTACAATATAAAAATATTAAAAATAAATAAATATATATCATACAAAAATATTTAATTCATATATTTATTTATATATTTATTTTAGAAAAAATGACTTGTATAATCTATAATCATGTGTTATAGTCTTCGATAATGTTAAAGGAGAAGAAGAAGAATTAACTTTATATTTGAGTGATTCGTTTTATTTTTATAAAACACACTAATTACAATAACACAAATTGATAATATCTAATTATCAAATAAATACTTGTCGATCTTAATAAATTAGTCATAAAATTATAACATTCTATTATGAAATAAATAATAAATTAATCTCATTAATTTTGTCAATCAATAATTTATACAAAAATTAATAACATTTAGTTATGAAATATTTGTTTTTCAATCTTAATAAATTTACAATTATTAACATTATTGATACAATCCTTCTGGGACTGTCAATTCTTCTAAGATCTGTGAAAATCATCATTGACATTTTTTTGATCAGTGGAGACATAATAATCATTTACTTATCAATCATCAAGGGATAACCATTCTTTGATGAATGTCTAAAAATAAATCATTCTTTGAACAATCCTCTCGGGATCTTTTGATAAGTTCTTCAGTAACTATAAAATAAATTATTATTTTGTTATTCTTCAGGGATGCTTGATAAGTTCTTTAGAAACTATATAATAAACTATTATGTTGCTCTCCTTCAGGAATGCTTATAACTTCTTCAGAAACTATATGATAAATTATTATTTTTAAGGATATTTATTAAGTTCTTTAGGAACTATACAACAAACACATTATTTTATAGTTTTTCAGAGATATTTTAACATTGTTCATCCAATCCTTCTGGGATGCTGGAAAATCATAATTGATTTTTTTCTAATCAATATATCAATACATAATAGGCAAAATTAGAAATATATATTACGAAAAATAATAATAATGTTACCTTCTAAATATTGGAGCTTCATAGTTGGATCACTTTTATTCAATTTTGTTACAACTCTTTACATCAATAAAAGAAAAATAATTAAATTTCTTTATGAAATCCTTCTGGGATACTTCACTATTATTTATTCAATACTACTAGAATTCGATAATATTATTAATGCAATCATTTTTCTAATTTTTTTACATAATTGATGCAATCCTTCTAGGATTCATTAATATTATAGATGCAATCCATCTACGATTCAATAATATTATAGATGCAATCTTTTAAGAATGCTTGAATGTTGAATTTTTCTGGAATTTATCAATTATTGATAAACATAATAATCGGTTAAATCCAGTCTTTGAACAATACTTTAGAGATAGTTTAATATTAAATTTTAGTTGTACAAAAACCATATCACAAACTATTTCCATAAACAATGATAAAAAAATATTATTCTTCGTGCAATCCTTCAGGGATGCTTGAATGTTAAATTAACACTTTGATGTGTTAAAATTCAATTTCGGGCAATCATATAGAAATGTTTTAATGTTAAATTCTTCCCGGATTTAACTAGAATGATCAAAGAAATGTAATATGATTGTACAAGGTAAATAAATTTCTCTACAAAATATATATTAAAAAATAAACATATTTATATGAAAAAAATAGTAAGAAGATCATGAATTATATTATATAAGTTCAAATATATTGAGAAGAAAAATAACGTAGAACATGGCTATATCATCACTTGCATTGTAAAGTTTCGTGTTGATAACATGTTATGAAATTAACCAAAGTTATATAAAGATGGAGAAGACAGAGAAAAAGAAAAGTGATATTATATTATTCACCCGAAGTTTTTTCTTAGCATTGCAACATAGACCATATTTATAGTACATGACCAATAAACAACCATTAACTTAAGAAATACACAAAGGTTAGGAAATTAACTCATAGGAGTTAAGGAATATAGAAAATTGAATAAATGAGCATCCATGTCTATTTACTGTTATTCATAATAACTATAATATTTTTAATCAATATTAATTTTATATTAAATATATTAATGATCATTTATATTATATCATTATCTTTTTGGGATAAAAAACTATGTAATAATTTCTGTTATGAATATGAAGTAATAAAATTATGAAATTTATTCTCTTCCAAAACATATATGAGATATCTTAAAATTAATCTAATAGATATATTAACACACTAAGTTATCCATACTTAGACTCTGAATCACATCTACTTATCTATTATACAATATTGTATTGGCTAAACCAAGTCTATCCATGAAAAAGTCCTTGTAACTGTTGGAATTAACTCAAAACTTTGAGAATTTCGAATCAATCTTGATGAACAAAATGCAATCAACGGATCAAAATCCCTTATTCTTCACTTTTCACTCAAGTGAAACAATCACACCTTGATTGCAAGAATGATTATGCGCAGCAATTGTTAATGGAAAAAGAAAGAAAGAAAATTGAATAAGAGAAAAGATTAGGGTTTAAAAAATTGGGGAAAGAAGAAGATGATTTATGCAGAGTAACTCCCTGCTCTCAAACTGAGAAAAAAATATTATTCAACTGTGCAATTGTGTTGTGTGTTACAATATTATTCTCTATTCTTCTTACTCAAAATAGGGGTTACTCTCTCTATTTATAGTTAGGTTACCTTGCTCACTAAGGTAAAGCCCAAAAATACAAAAGCCCAAAATTTATATTTTGGTCTAAGTCAAAAGTTTGTGTCAAGCAACCTGCTTCGACACTTCGACATCTAATGCTACTCGACACACACTACAAGTTTCGACACATCCTTGTTTCTATCGAGCTACACCTACTTCAACACAAGGAATTACAAACTCAACATACCACCTAATTCATTATGTCTAACCTATCTATATTCATCATAGACCTTAGCTTCTTTAACACTTCGACTTGCACTCCTTTCATCATGATATCTGCAATCTGATTCTCAGTTCTACAGTGTTCCAAGTCATCTTCCTTTCTGCTACCTGCTCTCGAAGATAATAGAACCTCATTTCAATTTGATTGCTTTATCCATGTGATATTTGATTCTTCGCCAGATTGATAGCTGACATGATGTCGATCTTCATGGTAATTGCTCCATGATTCTTTGTTGTAATCTATTCGACCAGATTCATCATCCACTTTGCTTGACATGCACAGAGAAAAGCTGATATGTACTCTGCTTTGCACGACAACAACGCCACTGTTGGCTCCTTTCTCGAACTCTAAGCACATGGTGCACCACCTAGCATAAACACATAGCCAGCTGTGAATTTTCTATCCTCAGCATAACATTACCAACTTGAGTTGGTGTATCCCACTAGCTTGCATTCTTTTCCTTCAACAGCTGCAGGAAACAAAATTTCGTAGTCGAGAGTCCCTTTCAGATACCTTAGTATCCTCTTCGTCGCTGCTAGGTGTGATACATTTGGATTCTGCATGAATCTACTTACCATACCCACACTATATGCTAGATCAGACGTTGTGTGACAAAGGTATAGAAGTTATCCAATGAGACTTTTGTACTGCGTTAGATTAAAATCAACTTCATCTATGTCCTTCGACAGTTGCATTCTGGGCTCAGCTGGAGTCGAAGTTGGATTGCAATCTTGCATCTCAAATTTCTTGAGTATTTCGCCTACATATTTTCTTTGGAGCATCATCAAACCTCTAACACTCTTGTAAAACTCGATACCAAGGAAGTATTAGAGATTTCCACAGTCTGATATTTCAAACTCTTCACTTAGGTCATGTTTGAAATCTTCGATCTCCTTCTTGCAACTTCCTGTTATCAACATGTCATCAACATAGAGACGTAGTATAAACTATTTATTCTCCTTACATATACTCCATGCTCAGTTGTGCACTTCACAAATTCCTTCTCCCTTAGAAAGTTATCTATCTTTTTATTCTAAACTCTTGGAGCTTGCTTAAGTCCATACAAGACCTTATGCAACATGTACACCTTTCTTTCATCGCCTTGTTTCACAAACCCAACTGGTTGTACAACATAAACTTCTTCATCTAAGGGGTCATTCAAGAATACACATTTCACATCCATTTGACACATGTGCCAATTGTTCATGTTTGCTAGACCAACAAACAACCTGATTGTTTCAATCTTAGCAACAGGTGCAAAAACTTCGTCGAAGTCGATTCCTTCTTTCTGAAGAAATCCTTTTTCTATAAGTCTTGCCTTGTGTCGAGTTACATCTCCTTTGAGATTCAACTTCACCTTGTATAACCACTTCACATCGATTGCCTTCTTGCCTTGAGGTTATTCGACAAGTGACCTAGTGTTGTTGACTTCGATGGACTCTAGTTCCTCATTCATTGCTTTCACCCACTTCGAATCTTTCAATGCCTCAGTTGCATTGACTGGTTCGACATTTGCGTAGAAAGAATAATGTACTAGCTCACCTTCATCATCGACCATATCATCTGATGTAATCACACATTCTTGCAACCTTACAGGCATGTGTCTTATTCGTTGAGGTTTGCTTGGGCCTGCTTCACCTTTGACTTCTTCTTGTTGAACTTCTCTTTCGACTTCACTAGCTAATTCTTCACATAATATTCTCACTGAATCCTTCTTAACATTCTCAGTCCAATCCCATTCTTTAAGCTCATCTATGATCACGTCCCTACTAATCAAACTTGCTTATTGACTGGGTCGAACAACTTGTATCCTTCAGTCGAATGATATCCTATTAGGATCATTTGACTCGACTTGTCGTCAAGCTTTCTTCTCAACTGACATGGCACATGACTATATGTTATAGATCCAAACACCTTCAAATGACTTAGGCTAGGCTTGACACTAGACCAACATTCTTCTGGCGTGATTCCTTTTAGATTCTTCATCGGACATCATTTCAAGATGTATGTTGCGTTGACACAGCTTCTCCCCATAATTCTTTACGTAAATGCTTGCCTTTTAACATATTTCTCACCATATTCATAATGGTTTCATTCTTCCTTTTGCAGTTCTATTCTGATGTGGAGTGTAGGGTGGCACCACCTCATGCACAATCCCTTCTTTCTCACATAATGCATTAAAATCTTTCGACACATACACTCCACCACCATCAGTCCTCAAAATTTTTAGCTTTCGACCACTTTGTCTTTCGACCATAGATTTAAAATTGGCAAATACCTTGATCACTTCAGTTTTCTTCTTGATTAGGTAAGTCCACAATTTTTGACTAAAATCATCTATGAATGTGATAAAATATTTGTTACCTCCAATCGAACCCACCTGGATAGGACCACATACATCAAAGTATATGACTTCAAAAATTGCCTTCGACTTAATTCCTGCATCCTTGATGAAGCTACTCTTGTGTTGTTTTGCCTAAATACATTCTTCACACATTTCACTTGGAATGTCAATTTCTGGTAGTCCTGACACCATATTTCTTCACTTCAAATCTTTGATGTCTTTGAAATTGCGATGGCCAAGTTTATATTGCCATATCCATTCATCTCTGCTGGCTGCACTTCCAAGGCACTTATGCTCCATCACATTAAGTTCAATCTTGAAGGTTCTATTCTAAGACATTGGTGCCTCCAAGATCAACCTTCCATTTGAGTCGAGAACTCTCATCATCTTGCCTTCAATCGACACCTTATAGTTCTTTTCGACCAGCTGTCATATGCTGAGCAAATTACTCTTCAAGCTTGGTATGTACAATACATTGGAAATTACTTACCTCTTGCCATCTTTCCTCATAATCAGAACATATCAAATACCTTTAGCTGCTAGAGTATTGTCATTTGCAAATTTCACCATGTTCTTCATTAAGGGATTTATGTTGATAACCCAATCTTTCCTACCAGTCATGTGTGATGAGCATCCTGAGTCCAAGTACCATTGGTCCTGGAATCTTTCTTCATCTCTTATTTTAACCATCAGCAACATCTCTTCTTCTTCATGTTTTGCCAGCTTTGCATCAGTTTCTTGATTCTTCTTCTTTTCTGGACAATCAATAAAATAGTGACCATACTTCTGACAATTGTAACACTGAATGTGAATTTTGTTAGGTTTTCAACCACCACCTCTTCCTCTACCTGCAGCACCGTCTCTTTGGTTGCCTTGGTTCCAAGGTTTTCTCTAATTTGACATGTTTCCTTCTTGCTGATTTCGACTAGTCGAATTATTGTAGCCTCCTCTGCCTTTGTTGCCATTCCAACTTCCTTTGCCTTTCTTTTCTTGTTTTGATTGCGCCTGCAAAGCCATATCACTCTTTGACTTGCCTGCAGCTCTTTCAGCCATCCTTTGTTCATGAGATTCAAGCATCCCTTGAAGCACTTCCTTTGTCAATGTTGACAAATCTTTCGACTCTTCTATGGCTAATACCACGTGGTCGAACTTTGGGGCTAACGACCTCAAGATCTTTGCAACAACTGATCTTGATGTCAACACTTCTCCATATACTTTGATTTGATTCACCAATTTAGTAACCCTAGTGAAGAAATCAATTAATGTTTTCATTATGCTCGATCTGAAGCAATTCATAGGTTCTTTTGTGAGTTTCACTATGCCAAGGAAGGGAAAAGACAACGCTTTTTTTGGCCTTTAACAGCGGTTAAAAGCGCTGCCTAAGGTGGCGCTGCTATAGGTAATGGCATCACTTTTGTTTTATGCAAAAGCGTTGCCTCATGTATACTTTAGGCAACACTTTACCTTGAAAAACGCTTTCTAAAGTAGGCCTTTAGCAGTGCTTTTTCCTGGAAAAGCGCTTTCTAAAGTGGGCCTTTAGCAGCGCTTTTTCTGGCCTTTTATGCTTTCTATTGGCATCTTTAGGCAGCGCTTTCTATTGCCCCCCTTTAGACAGCGCTTTTTAAAGCGCTGTCTAATGTATTTTTTATTTCACTTTAAGGCAGCTCTTTTAATGGAAAGCGCTTTCTATTGTGTACTATAGGCAGCACTTTCTTTTCTTCACGTAAATTGTGCTTTGTAAAAGCACTTTTTTAAAAATCGGAATTTAGGAAGTGTTTTTTATTTAAATACGCTGCCTATTTTTGGAAATAATACCATAAACCTATATAATTCAAGCCTTTATTTCAAACACATAGCCATTATATGACATTCAACATGCCTTTATTTCAATACATAGGCCTTATATTTCAACCATTAAGCCTTTATTTCAACAAACAAGCCTTTATATAAACATAGGCATTATATACCATTATAATCCATAATATATACACCATTATAATTCAACACATAAACCATTTGATATAAATCAACACAAACATGCATCATATATACACCAACCAATAATTCTAATAACAATTTGTCCACTTAGAAATCCTTTAACTTCTAAAGATTCCTAATATACAACAACTTCCAAAACTATACAACATTCCATAACTACACAACAACTTCCATACCTTATATGATTTTTTTCTCAATTAAGTATTCACACAATTCCTCCTTGATTTCTTCCAATTTATCTTTCGAGTAATGAGCACACTTGTATTCATCAAAGTACTACATAATAAAACATAATATGCATGATTTAGTTAAAAGTAATAAATTATATGAAATATTCGATAAATATTAAAATAAATCCTAAGTTATAAATCCATACCATGATTGGAATCTCTATTTGATCCAAATGAAGGATTTCTCTCATAAACCTCAAATACAAGAACCTTAAATAAAAACATAATAAGCATTAGACTATTTTCATTGAAATGTGTAAATAAATTGTTTAACTAATTAAATAATAGACACGAAATAGTACCTTTTGCACTAACGTCTCTTTCTTTTCTTGGTTGGAATATGTTCTACTCGTCTCTTAACAACACAGACGGTTGGATTGATCCAAATACCCACATTATAATCATTTCTAATATATGATTCATTTGCTATAATATTCTCATCTTGATCATTTCTAGTAAACAATTCAATCTCAACATCAATATCACCTTGATCTCCAATGTTTTCATCAATTACTTTGTTAGATAAAAGCACTATAGACCATTTCGTACTTGTCGGATCAGTGACATATAACACTTGTTTAGCTTGAGAGACTAGAATAAAAGGCTCATCTTTGTACCCCACCCTATTAAGATCCACTTGCAAAAATCCTGACTTATCCATTCGTGTGCCATTATTATTTTCAACCCACTTGCAACCAAATATAGGAATCTGAAACTACTCATAATCAAACAACCAAATGCGCTCGATAACCCCAAAATATGACAGATTTGCAAAATTGGGGTTTAAGTCCTTCACACTTGAAATGTGCATTGCTTCAGCTACCACGGTGACACCACTATTTTGCATAGTACTTTTATCATCTTGTTCTTTGGTATAAAATGTGTATCCATTAATTGCGTATGCGCTATAAGAAAACACAACCAAACTTGGAGCATATGCTAAACATCTCAACCTTTCTGTTATTGAAGCGGGATTTGAATAATACTTCGAAAAAATATGATCTTTAAACCAAGGTATAAAACTTCGATTGTGCTCTCGTACTATCCAATTTTCATTTCTATTCGGATTTAAACCTCGGAGAACATACTTGTGCATTTCAACATACGACTCAACCTCGTTCTCATTGTGCAGAACATACAAATGCACTTGATCCCATTCGACCCTTGATACTGTCACAACTTTATTTCCAATTAACTTTTTTCCTTCTTTTTTCTTTGACAATATGAGATTTGGGGAGTCCAATTGATTGAACATTGGACAGATATTCAGAACAAAACTCAATCGCTTCTTCAACACTGTATCGTTCAGCAATACAACCCTCGGGTTGACTTCAGTTTTTCACATACCCTTTTAATATTTTCATATAACGTTCAGCAGGGTACATCCATCTCATATAAGCTGGTCCACATAATTGTGTCTCTTTCACAAGATGTACAACTAGATGTACCATTATGTCAAAAAACGAGGGAGGAAAATACATTTCAAGCTCACACAAAGTAATAACTATTTCTTTTTGCAATGTTGGTAAGATCGCAGGATCGATCACCTTACTGCAAATTAACTTGAAGAAAGAACACAATTTAGTTATTGCGCTTCTTACTTTTTCTGGCAGAATAGAACGTATACCTATTGGTAGAAAATGTTCCATTATAACATGGTAATCAAGTGTCGTTAAACTCTTTAACTTGAGGTTTTTCATAGACACAAGTCTTCTAATATCTGAACAGTATCCTTCTGGAACTTTAACTTCACTTAGAAACTTACACAATACTTTTTTCTCCTTTCTAGATAGAGTATAGGCAGCAGGTGGTAGATATGTTCGATTTCCTTTCTTCAAGGGTCCTAATTCAGTTCTTATCCCCATCACTATCAAGTCCTTTCATGCTTTAAGGCCATCCTAAGACTTTCCTTGTATATTGAGTAACGTACCAATAACACTATCAAATACATTTTTTTCAATATGCATAACATTGATAAAATGTCCTACATACAGCGACTTCCAATATGGCAATTCAAAAAAAATTGACCTCTTTTTCCACCCACTCTTAACAAGCGTATGTGCAAAAAGCTTGCCAAACTGAATACTCACTGTCATACCCCAAATTTTGACCACTAAGATTTCCCATCATTGTGCAAATCATCATCACAATATGGATGAACCATCATGCCTCAGCAGTCTCCTCAAAGATGGGTGAGCATTCACTACAATCAGAACTAGGGTTTCAGGCCCTCTCTGAGCTTTAGACAAAGGATCAATCAAGAAATGACATGATCTTAAACTTGTCTAACTTCTCAAACATCCACAAAGGATCAAGAGGACTCCCACGTCAAGGATTAAGCACAAGGCTGCAACCTTCCAAGTGGATCAAGCCTTATGATCGCCAGTGTCACCAAATTAGGGTTTTGGTTGACCAGGGCCTCCAGATGGAAATTTTCCTCTAGGAATGAGCCAATGCTTCAAAATACAACTTAAATTACTCCATGGGACTTCATGAACCCAGTCATCAAGTCAATTTAGCCTCAGGGGATGCATTCAGTAAAAATCAGGAATTAGGGTTTCTTGACCTAATTCACCCCTAAGTTGACTTTTGGGACAAATCATGAGCCAAGACCTCAAGACATGGTTTGAGGGTCTCTAACACACTACATTGATCCATTTACAATAATGGATTGATCCAAGAAGCTTGATCTACAAGTTTCAATTTCATCTGGACCACAATTAGGATTTTGAGGAAAAAGTCAAGTGTGCCTTTGACTTTTTACCAAGACATGCTCCCAAACCTTGGGATATGATTCAATACACCCCATAACACCTATGAAATTAATCCATCAAGTTTTATTTAGGTCAAGGACTTGATTTCATAGACGATCGCACAGTTTGGAGTTCATCTGATAAAAAGTCAACTGTGCCCAAAAGTCAAAGTTTGACTTTTTGATTTTTTGGTCAATTATGGTTCCCTAACCCTAAAATGATGTTAATGTGTGATTTGAATCAACATTCATCAAGAAAAATCAAAGAAAGGGGGATAACATTTAAAAGGGGTAACCATAAAAAACTTAGAATTTTTCTAAGTTATGGAACAAAGTGGCTAGGGTACCAACTTCCAAGGATCATAACTTGAGATCCAAGCAACCATTTTGACTGATCCAAAGATGGATTTGTAGCTCTCATGGCATACTACAAAAGCTTCAACTTCACCTCATTCCAATTCTCCATGGATTTTAAGTTATGGAGTGACCAAAATGGCTGAAAACATGAAATGTCACTTTTTCCAACACTTAGTGAAATTTTCACTAAGTCAGAATCTGCCTTGTTTTTTTTCCAAATGTTGGGGCATTTTTCACTCAAATCCAAAAAGTGTCAAGACAAACTATGATCACACATATATTGTATCATATGAGAGCTTTCCAAAATGGCCAAGAACCCCATGAAACTCCACTTGAGCCATGAGATATGACCATGGCAATGTGCCTTGCTGCAAACTGTCATGGCAAGGCAGATTTATGCATTTTTCTCGATTTGAGCAATTTTTTCAAATGACAAACAAGTTTATCCATATGAACACCTCAGGGGGAGACCAAGGAGGAACAAACACTGATCAATCAGCCTCCCAAGTCCAAGATTCCCAAAGTAGCATGCCAAACCTAAAAATGCCTAAAGAGGGGACAAGACTCCAATTTTGTTTTGGGGCATTCAATGGACGCACCAAGGTGGCATGAACTGAGCCATTTCCAACTGAATGAGTCAAGGATAAGATCTGAACCAAGGGACAACAGGTCTGTGCTCTAACCTTTAGTCAATGACTAGAGGAGACTTAGATTCCTATTGATCAACATTTTCCAAACCTCTACTGCAGTTGCCATTCACTATTGCTTGCAAAACAAACTTGCTCTACTATAAATAGAGCTCATTTGTGCTCAGTTGAAGTACACCAAAGCCATCAAACAGATGCTTTCCTCAAAATCACCTTCTCACTTCCAAATTTTCCTTCCAAAGCAAGTCACTATCGGGTTTTGAGTTTGAGAGCTAATACAACCAAACCAATCACACACACACACCTCATAAACATCATACCTGAGCTGATCAAACACTTAAACAACAACTGTAACACTAATTTCTCAGAATCACCAGCCAACTGCTCAAGGTTTTAACCAAGTTGCAGTTGAGATGCCATGAAGTGATCCAACCATTTCCAATCAAGTCCAAGCATTCAAACACACTCCATATGGTGTAGGGAAGTTGTTCAGATCATTTTCAACCCTCATCAATCATTTTCAAAATCTTTGGGCCTCTATTAGAGTGTAAGACCCATCCCCCTTGTAAATACATAACCTCTTTGGGCCTCAGTCGTTGTATAAGTCCCACTGTGTTTTCAATAACCTCGGCGCGATCGCCGTTTTCAAAACAAAACCATTGGGCGTCTCCTTGAGTTGTAAGTCCCATCTCTTGTACAAAAATAACTTTTTGGGCCTCTAATAGAGTGTAAGACCCAACCCCTTTTTGAAACCAAAATGATTTGGGCCTCAGTCATTGTATAAGCCCTACTGTATTTTCAAAACCCCGGCGTGATCGTCGTGTTTTTACACAATAAACCCTGGGCCTTTCCTTGAGTTGTAAGCCCCATCATTTATACAAAAACTCTTTGGGCCTCTAGTAGAGTTTAATACCCAACCCCTTTGTAAATAAAACAATTTTTGGCCTCACATATTATATAAGTCCCTGTGTACGATTTTCAAAACAACAGTACAATCACTGTTAAAACTTGGGCCTCTCCTTGAGCTGTAAGCCCCAACAATATTTTCAAAGAACTTTCTCCTTTGATTTTGAATACAATATTGTTATCAAAACTTTCTTTGTTGAACAACTAACAAAACAACATGGAAGCTCTACAACGGGTAAGTGTTTATCCGCTTTCATTTATCGCTTTCATATGTATATAACTGTATTGTGGGGCTGTTTCACTGTAAGTTTTCTTTCACATCCTTTTATATACTTGTCACATATCAGCTGTGTAATACTAGTATAGTTATTTAGAGTTTTCCCCAGCAACTACGTCTAGAACTAGGTAAAGCCCTGTTGATCACTCTTAAATACAAACAAAACTAGATCCCCCGTAGGATTCCAGATATAGTCTTCCCTTCTCTTGGGGTTAAACAATATGGAACAAAGAGAAAGGCAGTATTCTCGGTGAACCTTTTCTCAGACTGTCACCCTTAGAAATTGTCAAAGAAACTCTACTCCCCAGAGTTGATCTATTCTCCGTGAATAGCATCTCTTGAGTTTCTTTCAAATTCTCAAACTTTCCTGGAATGATCTCTTCTCTGTTAATTGCATTTCTTGAACTTTTCTTGGTTTGGGGACCCACAGGCTTCCTAAAAGCATCCCCGCCTCCTCTTGGGCATTGTACAAGGGCCCTTCGGCTTCTTAGAAGTTCTCATGCCTTCTCTTGGGCTTAATACAAGGACCTTAACGACCTCTTAAAGGTATAAGATAGAACTTAGTCATCCTTTGCTAGAGCAGTCTTTCTAGTGTCAACCCTCTGGCCACTTTAGGGTTGATCTTCATCCCTTAAAAGCCATTGCCCTCTTTTGGGCTCCCTACAAAAGATAAAACTCTTCAACACCAGTAGACTTGGACAGTCTAAATCCCTTGAGTCTCAAAGACATTCTCAAGTTCCTTTCGAACTTAGGAAAAACACCGATCGCTCTGGATAAATCTCCAGCAGAAACCCGACCTCTCTCATGAGGGCTCTCCCACTTGGACCTGTCTCGGGATCTCAATAATCCCCGGCAGAAGATAGCCTCCTCTTAGGCTTTGTATAATGATCCTTTCCTCAGGAAAGTCAGCCTCCTCTTGGGCTTTGTACAAATGATCTCCCCAACGAAGCTAACCTTTTCAGACTCTCTTGTTGAGTATGGGAGACTCTCTTATTGAGTCAATCTCCTTTTAGCCTCTATCTCAGGCTTCGTACGAGACAGATAAAAACACTCTCCTGTTTAGTATAAAAGACTCTTTTGTTGAGTCACTTCTATTTTAGCCTCTATCTCGGGCTTCATACGAGACACTAAAACACTCTCTTGTTGAGTATAAAAGACTCTCTTGTTGAGTCAATCTCCCTTTTAGCCTCTACCTCGGGCTTCGTACGAGACATCAAATCACTCTCTTGTTGAGTATAAAAGTACTCTCTTGTTGAGTCAACCTTTTTAGCTTCCGTCTTAGGCTTCGTATAAGACAGATAAAACTACTCTCTTGTTGAGTCAAACCTTTTTAGCCTCTGTCTTGGGCTTCGTACAAGACACATATAAAAGCACTCTCTTGTTGAGTCAGTCACTTGTTAGTACTCTCTTGTTGAGTCAACCCTTTTAGCCTCTATCTCGGGCTTCGTACGAGACAAATAAAAAAACACCCTCTTGTTGGGTCAGTCGCCTCCTCTTAGGCTTTGTATAAAGAAATCCCCGGTTAAGTCAATCAACTTTTTAGAATCAACTTTTGGTTTGATCAAAAGACACAAGTATCAACAGTTCCTCATTAGAGATGACAAGTTCTCTCTCAGTCAAACCTTTTAGCTTCAATCTTGGGCTTTGAACAAGACAAAAAAAAACCCTTCAGCTTCACATCTTGGGCTTTGGACAAGATATAAATACTCCTTTTAGCCTCTATCTTGGGCTTTGAACAAGACACCAAAACATCATTTTTCCTCCCTTAGAATAGGAGGAACTACGATCGCTCTGATTTCTCTGTTTCGTTAAACGGGAATACGTAGGCATAAGATTGAAAAATCTTAGCGAGCACACTAATCAAAAACTCAAATCCAGTACCTCCATCAATCAACCCAAAAGCATCAAATCTAAACACATTACCAAAAACCTCACAAATAGTCCAGACACCGTGTTCTTAGGCAAAATAACCAAAGAGAGACCTACGATTTTGATAGCATCTGTAAACTAACAGTCAGCTGTTTAAACCCAGTATGCAAGCAGGGTTAATTGGAGACATCTATTTCCCTTCCTTAATCAGCTTCATAGGATAAAAAATGAATCGAACTGTAGTACCCAAGTGATTGTGATTCGAAACCACCAAAAAAATCGCGCTACACTCACATCTTTAACCTTTTCAAAAATTTGATCACCTGTCAATATAGGTGAAGCTCTACCTTGTTCTTGGGCTCCATTGAAGGCTTTTCTCCACCCACGGTAATGATGATTAAAATTTAAAAATCTACGATGACCGAGAAAGACTTTCTTCTGACCAAACTCCAATCGCGTCTAATCTGTTTTATCTTCACAAATAGGACACACACATTGACCTTTTATGCTATACCCTGATAGATTTTCGTATGCTGGAAAATCATTAATTATGCCAAACAACATCGCCCTCAAGTTGAAACTTTCTTTCCTATATCCATCATAAACCTCCACACCGTTCTCCCACAAAGTCTTTAAATCTTCGATTAAGGGTGTCAAGTATACGTCTATGTCATTCCCTGGTTGTTTAGGCCCAGAAATTAACATAGATGACATCATGTACTTACGCTTCATACATAGCCATTGAGGTAGGTTATAAATCATAATAATCACATTCCATGTGCTACGTGAGATACTTTGAAGACCGTGTGGGTTCATTCCATCAGTAGATAATGCCAAGCGAAGGTTTCTTGCTTCTTTTCCAAATTCAGGATAATCATTATCAAGTTTCATCCACTGTGGTGAATCTGCCGGATGTCGAAACTTTCCATCGATAATTCTTTCATCTGAATGCCAAGTAAAGTGTCTTGCACCGGTTTCACTATGAAACATGCGTCTAAATATCAGAATTATAGGAAAATACCATAAGACTTTTGCTGGAGACAACTTTTTATTATGTCGAGATACACCGCATTTAGGACACTCATTTAATGATGCATACTCATTTCGAAACAAAACGCAATCGTTTCGACAGGCATGTATCTTATCATAGCTCATGCCATTAGAGCACAACATCTTTTTGGCCTCATATGTTCAATTGGGAAGAACATTATCCTCTTGAAGCATATCTTTCATAAGGGCTAATAACTCTGTGAAACTTTTATCCGACCATCCATTGCCTGCCTTTACGTTGTACAACTTTAATACCGCAGACAATCTTGTGAATTTAGTGCAACCATTATACAACAGTTTCTCTGCATCGCTTACCAACCTCTCAAACATTTTGGGACAATCCTTAAGATCTTCTTCAAGTGCTTCTGCAATCTCTTCGACCCGATCACAATCGTATGTATCTGTGCCATTGTCGTTTGAAGCATAGGTCGTATTATCCCGCGGTTCAACATTCCCGTTACTTTTCTCACCATGCAAATTCCAACATGTATAACTTCGATCAATTCCATGCCTCTTTAAATGCGATGCCAACTGAACCACGTCAACCCGACTCCCATAACAGCAATCCAAGCAAGGAAATGTCATTCGACTGGGGTCTTTGGCATGTGCAACAGCAAACTTAACGAATTCTGATACCCCATTCTCGTACTCTTTCGACAATCGACTTGAAGACATCCATTTCTTATCCATGGTTTTACTAATTTAGCTAAATAAAAACAAAATAAAAACTATTTACCTGTAGGGAAGTCAGCAGCTTCTGGACCCACACAGTGTAAGATTCTTGGAAACAATCAGACTTTCACTCTTCACAAGTAACCCCTATAGCAAATTCACTAAGTTAGAATTGATGATGTATACCAAATATAACAGGACAAATTTAGTATATAATAGGACAAACAAGATATATCGGAGAAACAAGTCAAAGTCTCAAGAATCAATTAATTTCAACAATTTCATTTTCATTTTCATCACTAACATACCAAATATAACAATTAATTTCATTATCATTTTCAATCAACAATTAGATTAAAATAACGTAATCACTAATAATTATTCATCAACAATGTCATTATCATCAATTAATTTCAACAAATCATCACTAACATTCAACATCAACTTACAAAATTAACACCAATTCCCAACATAAATCCACCACAAATATCACTATTTATCGTCTTCAACTTTACTACAACAACAATTTCAAAATCAAATTCAAACAACAACCACATCAACACTCATTTTTCTATAACACTCATTTTTCTAACAACACTCATTTTACTAATGGATATAATTTCCTATAATATAACAACACTCATTCAAACTACATTCAAACTAACACACTCAAACTAAAAACAAAACAAAACAAAAACAAAACAAGATTCTAAGTATCAATATAATTTCCTATACTGTAACTTCCTATACTATAACAACAATCACAACAATCAAATCTAAAAGAGCAACAATCAAAACTAACAGATGAAAAATTGATAATCAAAGAAAGAAAAAGGCAAAATGTAAAAAAACATGTTGCCACACGAGAAACAAACCTGCTGCCACATGAGAAACAAACAAACCTGTTGACATTTAATAAAAATTGTATTAAAAACAATAACTAACAAAATAAACTAAACATGCTCTGAATTTTAATAAAAGATGCTCAATGTTGCGGTGAGAATCTGATAACAAGCTATTAATTAACTTGCATCACAAAACTTTGAAATTCACCACCGACTTTGATTTATCCAAAGGAAAGGTTCAAGATCGAGAAAATCTAAATGGGGGAGATCTAAGGTTCGGGGGTCGGTTATACTAAGGGAAGGTATTAACACCCTTAATATCTGTATTACTCTACAGGAACCTCTTGTTTAAGTTTGTGTTATGTTATGTTTGCTTACTAAGATATCTTCTAAGGGTAAAGGTAAAGACCTAAAGGTATGTACACTAATTTTGCTCGCCAAGACGTTGCATCTTGTGCCTACGTATCTGACTAAAGAATCAGAGCAACCGTAGTTCACCTAACTAAGGGTGAAGGAGGGACCATTGACCATGGTCAAAGTTCCAAGAGGGAATGAGTATGAGCTCATGTAGAGTTTAAGAAACTCTCTAAGTCTAAGTTATGAGGAGAAAGTGAGAACTCAACATGGTGAATATCACATAGAGTCCAAGAACTCTAACTTAATTCTAAGTTGTAAGATAAATGGCTATGAGGCCAATGAAAGTACCCTATGACTATGAGGTCAAAGAGAAGTGGCCATGACTGTGAGGTCAAGGCTGGTAGGCGGTTATGACTATGAGTTCAAAGCTGGTATCCTATGACTATGAGGTCAAGGAGAAAGTGGCCATGACTATGAGGTCAAGGCTGGTAATAAGCTATCTATGACTTTGAGGTCAATAGAGAGACTTTCCTTTCTAAGGAGGGGGAGGCAACAACTTCTTATGAACAAGAATGTCACAAGGGGATTGAGTTTAAATGAACAATATGAGTTCAAGGACTTAAGGGGATAAACATTAATCAAGTGAGAATAGCATCAAAGCATGATATATACATCCATGTATGAGCTTGGCAAGAGATAATGAGATAATAAACACATGAGCACACATACATATCATTTTCATGTTTGAAATCAAAGGCAAAATATCCAAAATATCATTTTCATGTATGAGCTTAGCAACAAAGCTAGAAGGTACAAACAAAATCATAATGGAAAAACTTCATCCAAGGTCAAAGAACCTTCTCAAACAACCCTCTCTAGTGCCAAAAGTAAATCCAAAGAACTTTTACAAAACTCTCAAGAATCAAGTAATTTTTTAGAGGAAGTTTAAGATTAAATGAAAAAGGTTTACCCATGTTTTTTGTAAATTTAGAACTTAATGTGAAAATAAAATGAAAGTGAAAATAAAATTATGGAAAATTTAATTAAGCATTAAAAGGTGTTTATGAATTTTTGGAATTTTTAATTAACAAGAATTATTTTTAATAAAACAGTTTTTGAAAAAAAAAAAAAAGAGAATAAGCAAAAATGGCTTGAAACAAACAGGGGGTGCATTAGTAATGTGGAAATGAACTAAAGTTGAGTTGTTTATTCGCCTGGGCCTCCAAACAGGGGGGTACATGTAGCGACAGTGCTAGGCCCATGGTCCAAATGGAAACAACCATCAGCAAAAATAAAAAGAGTGTGACCGTGTACAAAGAAACATGTGACATACTCATCAACTGGTCACTTAAAAATTAAGTGACTAAAAGACAAAAAGCACCCCAGCCAATACCCGACTGCCACGACTTTCTCCTCCTCATGCAACATGCAAAAAAACTAGAACACCATCGTGAGAGCCAGAAAACGTCATGGCTATCCCTTCTCTTTCACGGCCATTATCCTCATCATTCCTCAACCAACAACCATGAAATAAAACACTATTCCGTAGTACTCTTTTGGTGGAACAACAATGGACACTCATTAATTCAAAATAAACATTTAAACAGGGATAAAAATGGACGTGAAAACCATGGGTCTGAGCTGAAACAAAACCATGCTATTGCTAATGTTTCAACAAGTATTCATAAGAGGTTCATGCTATTAATCTCAAATACTGCAAAGGTAACCCGTGGACACAATAACAGCAATCAAACTCATTCAAACATGTGCATAAAATCATGGAATCATAAGTATGGAGGAAAAGGAAAAGGCTTACCAAGTGAAGACAAGTCCACTGCCTCTTCTTTTCAGAGCTTAGAAATCCCACTCCCTTTTGAAAGATAATGATCTACAGGGCCTCTGAAATGTGCATTTCTTCTTTTCCTCCAGTTGCTCACGAGTTCCTCCTTTGGTTATGGACAGTGTGCCTTTTGTTGTGTTGTATCAATGGTGTTGATGTTCTCACCAAAGAATATGCGTGAGAACAGACAAACGTGACGACTTCGCGACGGTACGTTGCAACACTCCCAAAACTCTACTTATAGTTTTACAGTTTAGTCGAGAATGTCGTGACTGTCAGTCTTTATGTGTTGGCTGTTACTGGTGGCTCTTGAAAATGATATGGAACATTCTTTCTTTTGGTGAGCCGCCGTGAACGTTCTGGTGTTGTCATTGATGTTCTGGTTTTGGTATTTTAGTGTGTTTTTGTTGTTGATGCTTGGTGGTCGATGTACAGTGTGAGAACAAGTTTGTGGTTTTATTGAGTGAAGGTTCTATTGAGGGAAAAAAAGTTTTTGTTTATTGAGTGAAGGTCATTCTTGCGAAGAGATGGGCTGCAAGGGTAGTGAGTTTTCTTGACTGAATGCTCTGTATTTTATTATTGCTTATGCTCTCATTGTTGGTGTTTCTAAGGAGAAGAATGAGAAAGGGTGGGCGATGGTATGGTTCTGATATATGTTGGTTTGCTCGTGTCCCTTAACAAAGGAGGAGGTGCCTCCTTTTATAGGAGAGCAAACTGGTCCGTGCCATGGTAAACTCAAAGGACCTTGAGTTTGTCTAATAGACAAATGGTGTGGAGCTCAATCTACATGGTCTATTCCACTTTATCACCATTGAGCCAAGTGAAAAAAGATTTGGTGGTTTCTTGTCTTAGGTCTTGAATCAGAAAATAAGGATTTTGAACCATACATGCTATGGTGCTAACAAAATACACGATGGTCCCTTGTTTTGCTTCTGGATGTCAATTTGCAAGTACAAAGTTGTTGTGCTTGGGAAGCCTTTTTCTTTTCACGGGTTTCATGGTAAGAGGACATTGGAAATTGATGGAAAAGTCAGTTGGAGATTGTACTTGGTGATGGCTCAGATTTTGTTCAAGTTGCAAACATATTTTCACAAAAAGGAACTAACCCACATCATGCTTTATTACCACACGAGTATTGTTCACTTAATGGACCAAACCACCTATTTTATTCCTTAGGAAGTTAACATAAGAAGTGTTAACCTATGTGTTGGAGAAACTTTGAAATTGACCTTGAAACATATGAAAAGGAATGGAAAAGTTGATGTAGCAAAGTGTTCTAAAAAATCAGAATTTTTCCAAGTGTGTAACATTTCAACATGGCCACTTTAGGATGTCATAACTTGATGATCAATGCTCCAATTTGTGAGGTTTTTGATTCTTTGCAAAATTGGCATTTGATAGAACAAGTTTCATGTGGAGAGAACCTTGAGATAGGCTTGCAACAATGAGAAAAGAATCCATAAAGTCATGCACATGAGCTGTCCAAAAAGACTTAGAAAATTTTTCTAAGTTATGGATTTTTACAACTTGAAGCACCCAACTTTAAAGGATCATAACTTGAGATTGGTTTATCCAAATGAGGAGTTCTACACATGCTTGGAAAGCTTGAAGAACAAGGAACAACTTTCATGTCCAAATATTTTTTATTTGAAGCTTGGAACAAGGTGAAAAACAGCCATGAAGTAGTGCTCAAAATTGGAGCAAAATGCTGAAAATTTCACTAAGTCCTAAAGGTAACTTATCTTCCAAGTCATATAACTTAAGAATCATGCATTTTTTGAAGGAAGGTCCTCTAATACACTTTGAAGATCATGAAAAGAGCTTCCATTTGAGCTTTGAGTCACTCAATTTGGATGTGTGGTTTGAAAGTCATGACCTCCCCAATTTTTGCATAAGAAGTGAATTTCTCACACTTAGAAAGTTCCAAGGACCAAACATTTCCCTCTTTGCAAGAAACCTCTCAAAACTTGCCTTTTCTCATGTGCTAGCTCAACAATTAGACATGCCATGATGGAGAAAAACTTGAATGCTTCATTTTGGGGATCAAAATCTTACAAATCAAAAACCTCAGTCAAAACCCTAATCTGGGGTCAGATGAACTTGTGGCTCAAGGTATCATTCTCACTCAGTTAGTGAACACCTGTGATGATTGTTTGGAACCAAAGAGTGTCTTAGGAGACCTTGAACAATGTCGGAGCTTGGCTTAGGAGACCTTGTGCAAACCCTGCTTTTCACATAAAAGAACAAACTAGCAAGATATGGTGATTAGATAATAATGCACAGACGATTGAATCTAAATGCAAACGCAAGATGTTATGACGTCTAAGGGGTACAATTTGGGGTACAACACTCAAGAACAAACTCAAGAAAACACAAAAGAAACTATATAGCAAGCTCAAGAACATTAAATAATCACTGAAACTCTAGAACAAACAAAAGAAACAGTGACAGATGCTCGGTCGGAGAAGATGGACAGTGAAACTCACAGAGGAATGTCGTCGATGGAGGGATGAACAGAGGAACAGTGCCGGTCGGAGAAGAAGGACAGAGGAATGCCGGACGGAGAGACGAACAATGGGAGTACATGGGGGAGGGAGAAGTCGCGAGAGAGGGGAGACACGGCGGAGGGAGAAGTCGCGAGAGAGAGGGAGAAATCGCGAGAGAGAGGGAGAAAGAAAACAAATGATTAGGGCGTTCTGAAATAATGAAATTTTTTTAAATATTTATGAAATAATAACATAAGGCAGCACTTTTTCTCTAAAAGCGCTTTCTTTTTAATTGCATATAGCAACGCTTTCAAAAAGTGCTTTCTAATGTGTGACCTATGTAAGGCCTTTGGCAGCGCTTTTTAAAAGCGCTTTCTAAAGTGTGCCTTTAGCAGCGCTTTCTAATGTGTCACATTTGTATGGCTTTTAGCAGTGCTTTTAGAAAGTGCTTTCTAAAGTAGGCCTTTAGGTAGCGCTTTTTTTTTCAGCGTGTTTTTTTTTAAAACATATAGCAGCGCTTTTGATAAAAAGCGCTGTCTATGTAGTGCTGACAAAAAGCAATTTTGGCGTAGTGTTTGTAACCTCACCTCTTTCACCTTCTCTGCACCTCCAAACGATTTCTCCAAGATTTCCCATGCTTCTTTTGCTGATTCTATATCACTAACCTTTTCAAAATTGTCTGGATCAACACATTGATGAATTATAAAGAGGGCTTTATAATATTTCTTCTTCAATTCTTTGTATGCAACCTTTTCTTGATCTTGCGCGTTTTCTGCAAGCGGTGTTACTCCTTCCTTCACAAGATCCAAAATATCTTAATAACAGAAAACCACCTTCATCTGCTTGCACCAATTCTCATAATTTTGACCCTTCAGAATTGGGAGACTCGCCGGAAAATGCTCATTCACATGATTCATCACCATCGTGATTTTCCTTCCCACGAATCGCTCAGCCAGTGCTCTAGATACCACATGTAGGAATTAACTCAAAACTTTGAGAATTCTGAATCAATCTTGACGAACAAGATTTAATCAACCGATTGAAATCTCTTGTTCTTCACTTTTCACTCAAGTGAAACAATCACACTTTGATTGGAAGAATGATTATGCGCAACAATTGTTAATGGAAGAAGAAATAAGGAAAATTAAATAAGAAAAATGATTAGGGTTTAACAAAAATTGGGGAAAGAAGAAGAGGATTTCTGCAGAGTCACTCTCTGCTTTCAAACTGAGAAAAAATATTATTCAACTGTGCAATTGCACTTTCTGTTGTGTGTTACAATATTATTCTCTATTCTTCATACTCAAAATAGGGGTTACTCCCTCTATTTATAATTGAGCTACCTTGCTCCTTAAGCTAAAGGCCAAAAACACAAAAGCCAAAAATTTCTAATTTGGTCTAAGTCGAAATCCTGTGTCAAGCAACTTGCTTCGACACTTTGACATCTAATGCTACTCGACACACACTACAAGTTTTGATACATCCTTGTTTCTATCGAACTACACCTGTTTTGACACAAGGAATTATAAACTCAATAGTAACTACAATGGGGGGAGAGTTTCAACAAATGTTTTGGTTAAATAGTAACCATCATTTTCTATCTTATCCACACATGAATTGCCTTCTCAAAAAACATAAGATATCTTAAATCTGAAAGATCTGAATGTGAATGTGCTAGCACTGGAGGTTTGTAGAAATAGCAGGTTAGCTAGAAGAACCAAGTGAAGATCTAAATTTTGAAACTCAATCAATTGTTATTCCATAATGATATGTCTATACTGTTTCCAATGAACCATATTGATCATCAATGACAATAAGTGAATGCTTAATATCATACAAGATAGAAAACAATGTATGGTGTTTGGCTAGTGCCTTGTTCCTGAAGTATCTACTCTAAAGCGTGTTAGACCATTGATTTGTAGTAGTAAGAAGCTTCCTACCCAAGGAGAGGAGTCTAAATTTATGGTGTCTATAGTAAATGTCCACACAAAACTTCTCATGCAGATATCCAACTCATTGAGGATAGAAGTTTGATCACTCATATACTCTGAGACTGTAAAGAAGCATGTCATGTACCATTGATTTCACAAGTTGAATTCTTTATATCATGGATAAAAGACGTTCCTTCCGATTAGTGAGTTTATCTATAATTTTATCTGCAATAGATTGAAGATGACGTGTTTTAGGTTTTGCTTTTAAGATAGGGTCCCTATGAAATCAAATGGACCCTGACCAGCTAAAAATAAAGAATTGAAGCTATTTTTTATCCTACTCCCAATGATAACTCCATGGACGATCTTGCACTTACTAGGACGGTTTATTGTCCAAAGTTTTGTTAATAATTTTGTAGTAAATAATTGTTGGGTTTCAAGTGTGAAAGTGCTAAAGTCCCACATCGACTAAGAATGCAGGAAAGTTGGGTTTATAAGATAGGTGGTGTCAAGATCTATTGGAACCATGAATGTTTAGCTAATTGACACTTCTGTAGTTTCCCAGAATCCCCTGATTGGCTCAGTGAGAGATTGAAATTGGATCCTAGTATATGGGTGTCATACCTCAAATTTTGACCACTAAGATTTCCCATCATTGGGAAAATCATCACCACAATATGGATGAATCATTATGCCTCGTCAATCTCCCCAAAGATGGGTGAGAAGTCACTACTATCAAAGATTATGGTTTCAAGCCCTCTCAGTGTTCTTAGGCAAAGGATAAATCAAGAAATGACATGATCTTCAACTTGTCTAACCTCTCAAACATCCACAATGGATCAAGAGGACTCCCACATCAAGAATCAAGGACAAGGTTGCAACATTCTAAGTGGATCAAGCCTCAAGATCGCCAGTGTGACCAAATTAGGGTTTGTTCGACCAGGGCCTCCAGATGGAAATTTTCCTCTAGGCATGAGCCAATGCTTCAAAGCATAACCTAAGATACTCCAAGGGACCTCATGGGCCCAATCATCAAGTCAATTTGGCCCCCAGGGGATGCACTCATAAAAAAATCAGGAATTAGGGTTTCTTGACCTAATTTACCCCTAAGTTGACTTTTGGGACAAAACATGAGCCAAGACCTCAAGACACTATTTGAGGGTCTCTAACCCACTACATTGATCCATTTGCAACAATGGATTGATCCAAGAAGCTTAATTCCTAAGTTTCAAGTTCATCAGAACCACAGTTAGGGTTTCGCAGAAAAAGTCAACTGTATCTTTGACTTCTGACCAGGACATGCTCCCAAACCCTAGGACATGATTCAATACACCCTATAACACCTATGAAATCAATCCATAAAGTTTGATTTAGGTCAAGGACTTGATTTCATAGAGGATCACACAGTTTGGAATTCATCTGAGAAAAAGTCAACTATGCACAAAAGTCAACTTTGACTTTTTGAGATTTTTAACAATTATGGTTCCTTAACCCTAAAATGGTGTTAATGTGTGATTTGAATCAACATTCATCAAGAAAAATCAAAGAAAGTGGGATAACTTGTAAAAGGGGTAACCATAAAAACTTAGAATTTTTCTAAGTTATGAAATAAAGTGGCTAGGGTACCAACTTCCAAGGATCATAACTTGAGATAAAAGCAACCATTTGGGCTGATCCAAAGATGGATTTATAGCTCTCATGGCATACTTTAAAAGTGTCAACTACACCTCATTCCAATTCCCCATAGATTTCAAGTTATGGGATGGCCAAAATCACAAAAAGTGAAAATGTCACTTTTTTCCAACACAGTGAAATTTTCACTAAGTCAGAATCTACCTTCACTTTTTTCCAAATGTAGGGGCATTTTTCACTTGGATCCCAAAGGTATCAAAATAAACTATGATCACACATATGTTGTATCATATGAGAGCTTTCCAAAATGGCCAAGAACTCCATGAAAATCCGCTTGAGCCATGAGATATGACCATGCCAATATGCCTTGCTGCAAACTGTCAAGGCACGGCAGATTTATGCATTTTGCTCGATTTGCCAAATTTGTGAAAATGACAAACATGTCTATCCATCTGAACACCTCAGTGAGGGACCAAGGAGGGACAAACACTGATCATAAGCCTCCCAAGTCCTTGGAACTAGAAATAGCATGTCAAACCTAGAAATCCCTAAAGAGGGGACAAGACTCCAATTTTGTTTTGGAGCATTCAATGGATGCACCAAGGTGGCATGGACTGAGCCATTTCCAACTGAATTCAGTCAAGACATATCCAAGACCAAGGGAACCAGCAGCCTGTGCCCTAACCTCTAGTCAATGGCTAGAGGAGACTTGGATTCCCATTGATCAACATTGGCCAAACCTCTGCAGCAGTTGCCATTCACTATTGCTTGCAAAACAAACTTGCTCTACTATAAATAGAGCTCATTTGTGATCAGTTTGAGTACACCAAAGCCATCAAATAGATGTTTTCCTCAAAATCTCTTCTTTCACTCCAAAATTACCTTCCAAAGCAAGTCACTATCGGGTTTTGAGTTTGAGATCTAGTCCAACCAAACCAATCACACACACACACACACCTCACAAACATCATATAGAAGTGATCCAAACAATTAAACAACATCTGGAACACTGATTTCTCAGAATCACCAGCCAGCTGCTCAAGGTTTTAACCAAGTTGCAGTTGGGATACCATCTTCAGTTCCAGCTTGTTTCAAACCATTCCAAGCACTCAGGCACATCACTTGGCACCTAGGGAAGCTATCCACATCCTTGGAACCTAGTTGTAACACCTCTAACACAAAACACGATCACCAGCTGCAAGAGGTAAGCATGAGCTCTTCTAATTCTATAATCCAGGCATTTTTTGCTGCATAATAATTTAGCCATATGTTCATAATCATGCATAGAGTGTTTTTCCTCAATCAATTGCTTTGTTTGAATCGTGTATGAAATTTCTGAGCCTTCATGCAAATTTTAGGGTTCTTGAGGTTTCTCTTTGACTTCTTATTCCATGCTTAAAATAAATGAAATTAAAGACCATAGACATGATCGTGAGGTGAAAACGAGTAGATTGATATGTGGATTGTGTGATTTCATCAAGTATTCAGTGAGATTGATGAGAAAATGCAAATTTGGGCAAAATAGAGCACGCGGGCAAGGCCAAGATGTTCTTGGTGCCATTTTTCAAATATTTGAATATTTGAATTTTTGTGATTTTATTTAATTGATTCAAAAATTAATTTCTCTCTGAGTTTTAATGATTTTGAGTTAATTCTTTTTTTAATAATTCAAAAAAATGTTAAAATATTTTATTTTACCAAAAAATCCCAAAAATATTATTTATTTCATATATTTGATATTTTTGCAAAGAATTAATGTTTTATTTGTTTTTAATATTTGAAATATTTTTTCTCCCTTGATTTTCCAAACTTAATTTATTTCCAATCATTTTGTGGATATAAAAATGATTTTTCAAACATTAATCAAAGATCACAATTTGTTTTTCACACATGTTTACCAATTTTGGTCATTTTAATTGAATTTTTATTAAATTAAAATATATTTTGAAAACAAATTAGGGTTTTGTTTAATTCAACCCTCATCAAACTTTTTCAAAAACACTTGGGCCTCTAATAGAGTGTAAGACCCAACCCTTTTTGTACAAAAACCATTTTTTGGGCCTTAATGCATTGTACAAGTCCCACAGTGTTTTCTAAAACCGCGACGCGATCGTCGCTTTCAAACGTTTCATCTGGGCCTACCCTGTGTTGTAAGTCCCATTTTTATTTTCAAAATAATCTTTGGGCCTCTAATATAGTGTAAGTCCCATCCCTTTTTGTACATAAACCATTTTGGGCCTCAGATATTGTATAAGTCCCGACGCAATAAAAAATCTCGGCGCGATCGCCATTTTCAAACAAATAACCCTGGGCTTCTCCCTGAGTTATAAGCCCTATCACTGGTACAAAAACACTTGGACCTCTAATAGAGTGCAAGACCCAATCCCCTTTTAACTAAAACAATTTTGGGCCTCATATATTGTATAAGCCCCTCTGCGTTAAAAGAAAATCTCGGCGCGATCGCCAGTTCAAAAATCAAATCATCTGGGCCTACCCTCGTGTTATAAGCCCCATTTCTTTTCTTTAAATTTCTTTGGCCCTCTAATGGAGTGTAAGACCCAACCTCTTTTTTGAAACCAAAATGATTTGGGCCTCAGATGTTGTATAAGACCCACTGTGTTTTCAAAAACCTCGGCACGATCGCCGTTTTCAAACAAAAAAACCCTGGGCATACCCTCGTGTTATAAGCCCCATTTCTTTTATTTTAGTTTATTTGGGCCTCTTGGTAGAGTGTAAGACCCAATCCTTTTGTAAATAAACAAAATTTTGGGCCTCAGTCATTGTATAAGTCCCGGTACAATTTTCAAAATAACGGTGCGATCGTTGTTTTTCACTTGGGCATCTCCCTTGAGCTGTAAGCCCCATCTTTTATTTTAAATAACACTTTTGGGCCTCTAATAGAGTGTGAGACCCAACCCCCCTTTTAACCAAACAATTTTGGGGCCTCTGATATTGTATAAGTCCCTCTACGTTAAAAGAAAATCTCGGCGCAATCGCCAGTTCAAAAACCATTTTTGGGCCTACCCTCGTGTTATAAGCCCCATTTCTTTTCTTTAAGTTTATTTGGGCCTCTTGGTAGAGTGTAAGACCCAATCCTTTGTAAATACAAACCATTTTTGGGCCTCAGTTGTTGTATAAGTCCCGTTGTATTTTCAAAATCACGGGGCGATCGTCGCCTTTTAAAACAAAATCATCTGGGCCTCTCCTTGAGCTATACGACCCATCTCTTTTCTTAAACTCTTTGGGCCTCTAATCGAGTGTAAGCCCCAACCCCTTTGTAAATAAAAAAATTTTGGGCCTCACAATTTGTATAAGTCCCTCTGTACAGTTTTCAAAGCAGCGGTGCGATCATCGTTAAAACTTGGGCCTCTCTTTGAGCTATAAGCCCCAACAATCTTTTCAAAGCACTTTCTCCTTTGATTTTGAATATAATATTGTTATCAATGTTTTTTTTATGAACAACTGACCAAACAGCATGGAAGCTCTACAACCGAGTGAGTGTTTACCTACTTTCTTTATCCGCTTTAACATATATAACTGTATTGTGGGGCTGTTTCACTGTAAGTCTTCTTTCACATCCTTTTATATATTTGTCAAATATCAACTGTGTAATACTAGTATAGTTATTTTAGAGTTTTCCCCGGACACTACGTCTAGAACTAGGTAAAGCTTGTTGGTCACTCTTAAATACAAACAAAACTAGATCCCCCATAGGATTAACAGACACATTCTTCCCTTCTCTTGGGGTTAAACAATATGGAACAAAGAGAAAGGCAGCATTCTCGGAGAACCCTTTCTCAGATTATCACCCTTAGAAATTGTCAAAGAAACTCTACTCCCCAGAGTTGATCTATTCTCCGTGAATAGCATCTCTTGAGTTTCTTCCAAATTCAAGAACTTTCCTGGCTTGATCTATTCTCTGTGAATAACATGTCTTGAATTTCTCTTGGTTTGGGGACCCACAGGCTTCCTAAAAGCATCCCCGCCTCCTCTTGGGCGTTGTATAAGGACCCTTCGGCTTCTTAGAAGTTCTCATGCCTTCTCTTGGGCTTAATACAAGGACTCTGATGACCTCTTAAAGGTATAAGACAGAACTTATTCATCCTTTGCTAGAGCAGTCTTTTCGGTGTCAAACCTCTGGCCACTTTAGGGTTGATACTCATCCCTTAATGCCCGCGCCTCCTCTTGGGCATTGTACAAAAGATAAAACTCTAGACTTGGACAGTCTAAACTCCCTTGAGTCTCAAAGATATTCTCAAGTTCCTTTCCTTTATAGGAAAAACACTGACCACTCTGAAACCCCGTCTCTCTCATGAGAGTTCCCCACCCTTTGGCCTCCCTATGGATCTAATCCTCAGCATTGATATAGGCTCCTCTTAGGCTTTGTATAATGATCCTTTTTTCAGGAAAGTCAGCCTCCTCTTGGGCTTTGTACAATGATTCTCCCCAACGGAGCTAACCTTTTCAGACTCTCTTATTGAGTCAATCTTCTTTTAGCCTCCATCTCAGGTTTCGTACGAGATACTAAACCACTCTTTTGTTGAGTATAAAAGACTCTCTTGTTGAGTCAATTCCCTATTAGCCTCCATCTCGGGCTTCGTACGAGATACTAAAACACTCTCTTGTTGAGTATAAAAGACTCTATTGTTGAGTCACTTCCCTTTTAGCCTCCATCTCGGGCTTAGTACGAGATACTAAAACACTCTCTTGTTGAGTATAAAATACTCTCTTGTTGAGTCAAACCTTTTTAGCCTCCGTCTTAGGCTTCATATAAGACAGATAAAACACTCTCTTGTTGAGTATAAAAGACTCTCTTGTTGAGTCAAACCTTTTTAGCCTCCGTCTTAGGCTTCGTATAAGACAGATAAAAACACACTCTTGTTGAGTATAAAAGACTCTCTTGTTGAGTCAATCTCCTTTTTTCCTCCGTCTTGGGCTTCGTACAAGACATGTATAAAAGCACTCTCTTGTTGAGTCAGTCACTTGTTAGCACTCTCTTGTTGAGTCAACCCTTTTATCCTCTATCTCGGGCTTTGTACGAGATAAATAAAAAGCACCCTCTTGTTGGGTCAATAGCCTCCTCTTAGGCTTTGTATAGAGGAATCCCCAGTTGATTCAATCAACCTTTTAGCATCAAATTTGTGCCTTGCTCACAGCATACAAACATCAACAACTCCTCTTTAGAGATGACAAATTCTCTCTCGTCCAGAACCATTTTAGCTTCACATCTTGGGCTTTGAACAAGATACAAATCACCTTTAGGTTCATGTCTTGGGCTTTGAACAAGACACCAAAACAACCTTTTTCCTCCCATAGAATAGGAGGAACTACGATCGCTCTGATTTCCCTGTTTCGTTAAACGGGAATACGTAGGCATAAGATTGAAAAATCTTAGCGAGCACACTAATCAAAAACCCAAAATACCGTATCTTCATCAAATCACCCCAAAAGCATCAAATCTAAACACATTACATAAAACCTCACAAATGATCCGAATACTGTGTTCTTAACAAAATAAACCGAAGTTGGGCCCACATCTTAATAGCATCTGTAAACCAACAATTTTGATTGTTTAACCTCAGTATGCGAGCAGGGTTAATTGGAGACATCTATTTCCTTTCCTTAATCAGCTTAATAGGATAAAAAATGAATCAAACTGTAGTACCCATGCGATAGTACTTCAAGACCACAAAAATCGCGCTATAGTGGGTGACTCACACTTATGGGGAATATTGTTGGGTTTAAAGTGTGAAAGTGATAAAGTCTCACATCGATTAAGAATGGAGGAAATATAGGGTTTATAAGATAGGTGACTCATACCTCAATTCCCTTAAGGTTTTGGGTGGATATGTGGTGTTAAGGTCTCTATGAACCATGAACGTTTAGCTATTTGACACTTTCGGTGCTCCCCAGACTCCCCCAACCGTAATGAATAGTGTAATACTTTTTTCTAGCAGCCTTACAGAATATCATGAAGGAAAAGAAGATCTCATTGTCTCACTCCCCTGGAAAAAATGAAAAACATTATGAGCTTTACCATTAATAATGACAGATAACTTGGACATAAAAGGCTTTACTAATATCAATCTTCAAGTCCATGCTACCAACAATTTTTTTATCCAACATGTTAATATTCTCGTTGTTGAATCCAATACATTCATAAATCTGTCTATTTCTTATACAACCTCATTGGTGCCAAGAAACAATTTTAGAGGCTAATTTTTCAAATATATCTGCAAAAATCTTGGTAGCACTTTTAAATTGGGATTTTTCTAGTGCAAGAGATCTAAAACTCTTAATAGAGTCAGCTCCATTATGTTTAAGGATCTGAAATTGGGTTCATCAGGGGACAAATGTTGAACATGATGCTCCAACAAAGGGTGCAACAAGATACACCAGAAACATTACACTAACTAGTAATAGATGATGGAGCATAAAAGCAATAAAGAACACAATCAAATTGTTTACTCAGTTCGGTGAAACTACACCTACGTCTGAGGGGTTGATTACACAACCCAAGAAAGGAAATTCACTATTAGTAGTTTAGTACAATTAGATTTACAAGTTATAACAAACCTTATGTTATTCAATACCTATTCCTAACACCGCCCAATGACTTTCTATTTAGAGTTTACCCCTAAATATGAGAACCTACACACTTTCTTCTCTGCCATAATCCTAATGACAAGGGAAAACAACAACTAAACCCTAGTGATCAATTTCAATCTTCATAAGATCAATAATGTTGAAAGTTACAACTCAACTAGACAAACCTTTTATGCCAAGTTACTGAACCATAGTGGTGTACATAAACAATGTTAATTACAACTCAACTAGACAAACCTTCTTATGTCAAGTTACTGAAACATATAGGTCCACATAAAGATTCAACACTAATCCTATTAGAACACTAGAGTGAGCACAAGGCACATAACCTAGACACTCTAAGATCTTCAATGGGAGTGCTTCATTTCCAAAGTAGGTTTGGGCTCCTTATATAGCAATGTAACTCTGCGCTTTTCTCCTTGAATAATATCTTTCAATTTTTCCATAATTAATGTAGAATCTGTTGGATATTTAATTTGTTCATTGAACATTTTAATTGTTTTAAATTCAAATTCAAATTTAAATCTTCATTTAAATCTGAATAAAACTGCATCTAATCATATTGTTGAATCAATAACAATACAATCTTTAACATATCTTATGTTGAATACACTCCAAAACGCGGAATTCTGGCGCCTGTTGCACAAGGCCCAGATGTCGTACCAACATGGCAGAGCATCGCTCCCAGCATGTGTTTTTTCTACAGCTTCAAACATCTTTAACAAGCTAGAACAATATTGAACACTTCACCCAGTTGTTGTTTTGCTAATATCCAGGAAATCCAAAGGGTCAATCCAATAGGAACAACATAATCAAGTTCACATTAATGAAATTAAGGTTAGGCAAAATTCAGTATTGATAAAGAAAATTAGGAAACTTATTTGATCACATCCTGTAGCACCCCAAAATTTGCTCTCTTTTTTCTAACACTAACTGGCTTATGTTTCATCTCATTTTGCATTATCATTTGTGCATATAATTGGTTCTAAGCATGGGATCAAGGTATCTTGGTTAGCTCAAGAGAAGAGTGTGTTTCTCATAGGTTCAAATAAAAGATCAGGTGTGCAAAGAGGAATATGGTTCAAGATACCAAGGGAAGAGGTGTTCTTAATATCACCATCACTCGAGCTACAATGGGTTCTCAGGCCTCAAGGCACCCCATTATGTCCATCACCTCATCAAATGGTTGAATTTAGCAAAAGATTTAAAGTAGATCACCTCCTTCTATATGTTGATCATCAAGTTAGGTTTGTGAACATCTGGGAGTGTAGCACCTCTATGAGTAAGAATTTGGAAGCCTCTTCATCATTTTGTCTTACACATCATCTTTGTTTAAAGAATTCTACATCATGACTAGAGGAATTAGGGTTTTGAGGATGTGCATTCATCTCCTAGATTGTGAGGACCAAAATTAGGGTTTGTGATAAGATTAGTTTATTTCTGACTCTTTGAGCAAGACTTGATCCCATGGCCTCCTATATGTTCTCAAGTGTCTAGGGATGGAAGATTGATCATCAATTTGAATCAGAGGGCTATCAATTGATCATATGATTGAGAATTAGTAAAATTAGGGATAAAGTCAACTGGGCATTGAAAAAGTCAACTCCTGACTTTTTGAGGTCAACTATGTGTTTTTCAAGTCAAATATGATTAATGGATGAGATTTGATCCAGGAATGTCAAAGGTATTATCAAAAATCAAGAATTTGGAAAAGTTGCCATTTTTGGAAAATTAGGTTTTTAGAAAGTTACTATATTTGGAAATTTCTCATGTTTGTTTAACAAATTTCAAGGCCAATTAATCCATGATCCAAGCATCATTTTGAAATCTTGTCCACGTGAAGGTTGTAGGTCTTGTTCCAAACTTTCCAACCATTACAAGAAGTCCTTATTTGGATCAAATCTCACTAAGATATGATGCTTGCAAGTTTGAGGTTTCAAGTTGTGAAATCTAGTAACTTATAATTTTTTCTAAGTCTTTTTGGACAGTTCTTGGACAAGGTTTTCTACCTCAATTTTCATCATATTCCAAGATGAATCTCAACTTTTGTTGAACATTAAAGTTGTCCCTTGATGTGTAAGCTTTCTAATGAGCATCAATTTGCACAATTTAGATTGAAATCCATGGAGTTTTAATGACTTAATGATAGCTATGTGGACTTGATTTCCATGCATGAAAATGCTATCCCATGCATCAAGATTATGCAGCAAGCCTTGTGCTCATAATTCCACGCACATCCTTGCCCAAAACCACATATTTATAAGTCACAAATATTACCAATTTGAGACACACACACATTGTACCAACCTTGTACCATTAGTGTGAATTTTGCACCAAAATGGAAAAGAATTTCTTGCATAAACTTGATGGTGCACTCATGCTCACGTGCTATTCAAATCACACACTTCTCATGATCAATTTCCACTCTCCAAACCTCCCTCCAATGCTACAAACCAACCATAACCCGTGCCATCCCATGTGCACCTATTTTTCATATTTTTCACTTCCAAACCAAAGCAACAAATTCCCAAACCTCAGATTCGTTTCCACACCTTTTTCCAACCCTAGACACTCCATATAAAAGCTCTTTTCATTTCAAATTAGAGAGAGGACCTCATTTTCAGATCTGAGCATCAAAACTTCTCCAAATTTCTCATCTTCGAGTTCTTCAATTTCTGAGAGTTTTTGAGTTTCTCTTGGTTGAATCATTATCTACCAAGTGTGTTCTTGCTTCTGTACGCAAAAATCATCATCTGAATTCACCATTGGAAGCTTTGCAACTTCAAGAATTCTTCATCATTAGCTTGGATCTGGTAGAGGAATTACAATGGCATTCTGAGTGAATTGAGCTTCGATCTGTAATCTACAAGGTTCAAGGAAGTGTTCTGCAGCTTTTGGTGATCTTACTTGAAGTATTGAAGAGGCAGTGGACCATCTCCACTTCAGTAAGATTTCTCATCTTTTTCCTCTCAACGCACGTGTATTCTGGACATGTGATTGTGGTTTCCAAATTGCTTAATCATTTCTGGACATGATTGTATATTTGTTGTGTTGTTCTGAGGCACTTTCAGTTTGCATGCTCGTTTCTTTCTCTCTTCGATTCACCATGTTGCAATGATTGTTTGTGAAAATGGATGGTAGATTTAAAATCTACGTGAATTTTGGTCGAGATGGGGAGTGTTTTGGTGCATGTCTGGTTGGTTGGTGGTGGCTCCGGCGAAGGTTGGCCAGAGAAGGACGACCAGAGCTAGGGCTCCGACGTCTGAAGGTTGAAGGTGATGATGTGGCCATTGGTGCCTTATTTTAAATTCAAATGTGTTGACATGTTTTAATCATGGTCCTTGGATCTGCTGCGTGGATGCCACCCTCAATTAATGAGGTTGACTGGGGCATGCCACACAACCTTTGCTTGTTTGGTTCTAATACTTGGTGGGTTGGGCCTTGCGCAATTTTGATATTCACACACCACCATCTTAAGGCCCAACAAGCTATTGATCTAGTTACCTTTGTATCTGGATTGCTGATACACCTCCCTTAGCTTCATTTCTTTTTTTATTGGCAAAAATATCATTTTTGGTCCCTTAACTATACCCTTAGGTTCAGATTGGTCCCTTAATTATTTTTTGTGTCAGATTGGCCCCTTAACTCTTTAAAGAGTGTCATATTAGTCCTTTTTGTCTAATTAGCGACGAATTTAGCGACCGATTTTTGAATTTTTCCGTCACTAATTAGACGAAAAGGACTAACATGACACGTTTTAAAGAGTTAATGGACCAATCTGACACAAAAAATAATTAAGGGACCAATATGAACCTAAGAGTATAGTTAAGGGACCAAAAAGAATATTTTGCCTTTTTTATTTTATTTTCTTTGTATTTTCAATTTATTTTTTATTTTAATTGTTCTAATCATGTGTAGCTCCCGGGATTTTCATCCAAGTACAAACGCGAAAGTGGCGCAGAAACAGAGTCGCCAGCAATGTGTATTTATCCCAAGCGAGGGAAAGGAAACACTGCATAAACCTGAGGGAAGGAAAAGCATGGTCTCGCGACCAAGAGAAACGAGTAAGGGAGTCGGTTACGCGGAGGGGAAGGTATTAGCACCCCCACACGTCCATCGTACTCGATGGGATCCACGCTTGTTGTTATCGATTAAAGGGTGTAGGTTATCTGAAACTCAACTGCGAACTGGAAACTGGAAACAAAAGGTGAGAAGGAGAAACGGGGGAAAAAAAGAAAAAAGACACAAAGGACTCGCAAGGATCTTCGCAATCCTATGCCTACGTATCTTCATTAACCAATGAAGAATCAGAGTCAACGTAGTTCGGACTACGAATTGGGGAAGGGTGAAAGGATTGTGCTCGGAGAGATCTCACACGATCTCCTGCCTACGTATCTCGCTCGCACGCGAGAATCAGAGCGACGTAGTTCCCCTCACTAGGGATGGATTTGCTTTGTTTGTGTTTTTTAGTGGAGTACGTCAAGGTTCGCGTTCCAGCAGTTAGGTGTCGCAGCTTGGTGTACGGAGTCTTAGGCATTTACCTGTTTGCGGTTGAACGGAAGTGACGCATCCTTAACGAATGGAGTGAAGAGATGAGAAGAGAATTGTTTGTTTTTGTCTTTTAAGAAGAAGTGTTTTGATTATTTTGTGTTTATAACAAGTATTGCACTAAAGTCTATGACATAGGAACGAATGCGTCGCATGGTCGTCCTAACAGGACATATGCTAAAAACTCTAGAAAGGCGAAGGGAAACCCTTTTCCTTCCATTTCCTATGTACTTAAGGCTCATGGCATACAACACTTGTTGTTTTTATTACATGTTTTGATTTTTGTTTTGAGATGAGAAAGAGAGACTCAAAGGGTTAGGAAAGGAAAAAGTCTAAGCGGGGAAGACTAACAACCCTAATGTTATCATGCATGGAGATCCTATGGTTGTGTGAGGCATAAGAACTACCAAAGTCTAAAGAAGAGAGAGGGATAACACTATCTAATGCTTATCCTACCTCACCTTAATAAAAAATTAAGGATGAGCTAGGATCCCTAAGGGGTGTAAAAAAGTTGTACACAAAGCATTATATCATGTTATTCCAACACATAAGAGAAAGAGAATAAACAAGAAAAACAGCGGCTACAACAGCGCTGCAGCATCCATACAACAGTAAAAAGTGGCACATAAGCAAGATAGCTTATAACAGCACATGGTTCAGCACACAAAATGGGTGTAAAAAGTTGCAGGCAGCGTATACAACAGCATATGTGTATATAGACAGCAGTAGAAACAGGGCAGCATGCGATGCATTGAAAAATGATGCAATCATGGCATAACAAACACACATTAAACATCATGCATTTCTCAATTACGCCACACACCATGTTGAACAAGCTTGAAGATAGTATGAAAGAATGTACATTATCAAGCATATGAACAAGTTGAAATAAGTGTACACCTCTTGAAATGGAAAGTAAATGAACATGCACATAGCAATTCCAGCAACACAAGTATCAATTAACAATTAACAAGCTCAATGAGTGTGCATTATGTGTTCATCACATCAATTGATCAACAACGCAAACATTAACAATCATCGATAAAGAAACAAGGATCGCGCGTCGACAAATCATGTTCATACCATGGTGTGAGGTAAAATAGCTCAGGAATAGTCCACCAATCATCAACATATTGATCCATGAAGTTTAGACATGCAAAGGATCTCAAAAGAACAAGAAAATGCAAGAAAATCACATTCTGCAGCAGTGGTAACCGGTTACAGCATAACTGCTAACCGATTACATAGTTCAAAATCAGACCAATTACGCAAAATTTCAACATGTTAACCGGTTAACATAATTGCACTGTAATTATGTTAACCGGTTACTCTGGGACAGAAATAAAAAAAAAACCAGTTCCAAAAGCACTTTTCAGCAGCAAGTGACTTATCCGAACATCCAAACGAACATGCAATCAATTAAGCACGAAATTACATTGAATTACAGCCATCAAACATCAATTGGATCCAACAAACCACAACATCAAGAATCAATTTCAAGCAAATGGATCCAAATCAAAAATCACCGAAGATCTACATCGAATAAGTTACAAATAAGCTAAATCAAGTATAGATCTGAGTAAAACCAACCTACAAAGCGGAGATTTGCTTTGGTGATTGTTGCAAAGTGACCTTGGTGCAGAAAATTAAAGAAAACCAGAGATTCCTTGATTAGTAGCCGAAACGCGTCGAAACCGAGCAAAATCCCGAAAAATCACCGAGATCGAACTTGCACCAAAATAAAAGGTGTGAAACCCTTGGATTGAAGTAGAATAAGCTGAACTTCTAGAAATCTAACCAAAGAAAGCCAAATGATGGAGTTTGAGCTCAAGAATTAATCACTTTTCAATGTGAAAAGTGATTATCCTTCAAGAAATAAGAGCTTTTTGTGAGGGTTTGGAAGAGAGAATAGAGATGAAGATGTAGAAGTAGCAGAAAATTCAGAGAGAAAATGAGAGAATTGAGAGTAAGAAGTGTGAGAAATTTTGTAGAATGGTTCCTCCTTTGAAAAATGAGTGAAGGGTTTCTTATATAGACTTTAGGTTTGGAGCGTGGGAGGTTCGGGATTAGCTTTGAACTTAGCTTTGGGTTTGGATCTAGGGTCGGAGTTAGTTGGACATGACTCATCGAGTAAAGGAAATTAACTCGGTTAGTTAGAACCAACTCGGTAACAATCTCAAGGTGAACTTCAACATCCAAAGGTGGAGATGCTTGGAAAACAAGGAACATGGTGCACTCAATTTGAAATGAAACATTAGAATAAATGCCCTTGGAATTAATTTAATAGCTTTACAATGTCTAGAGATGTCTAGAATGTTCCACTTGTAGCTCCGGTTTCGATTCTCTACTCCGTGCTCTGAAAGATATCCATAGAATCCCCTGTTTAAAGAACATTGTGACCCCACGCCTTATGAAAACCAATGGTGTACATGATTTACGAATGAGTTATGACCTAACGGATATGTAGATGGATGCGAAACAAAAGCCAGAAAAAGTTAGAAAAAGTTAGGGCAAATTTGGGGTACTACAGCTGCCCTATTCAATCAACTTGGACCTGAAAGGATGATAGCAATGGCTTTCAGACGTTCAAGGTCGAAGGTGATTGAATACAAAAAGGACCGCAAAATTTGCTAACTGCGAGGAGCAAAAATGTAAACTGGAGCCCAGTCACACCTCATCAAAGGATCTGACGAAAAGACAATATACCCAGCGAACCACATCATCAAAGGGATTTGACGGAAAGAAGATGGAACCCAAAGAATACCCGAACTGAAGACCACATCATCAAAGTAATTTGACAGCAGGAAGACTCAACTGAAGGAACACATTATCATGGGGATGACAGAAATAAGACTCGGCCAAAGGAAACACATTGTCATGGGGATGACAGAAAGAAGACCTGACTGAAGGCAACACATTGTCATAGGGATGACAGAAAGAAGATGGAAACCCGACCGAAGGGGCACATCATCAAAGTAATTTGACGGCAGGAAGACTCAACGGAAGGAACGCATTGTCATAGGGATGAAAGAAAGAAGACTCGTCCAAAGGAAACACATTGTCATGGGGATGACAGAAAGAAGACCTGACTGAAGGCAACACATTGTCATAGGGATGACAGAAAGGAAACCTGAACGAAGATAACACATCGTCATAGAAATGACGGAAAGGAAACTTGTTTTTGGCATGTCGTCATCAAAGGGTTGATGGACAATGACCGGTTGAGGGTAAGATCGACGTATGACCTACGACCCTGAAGAAAGGTAAGCAGAGGGGTTGATTGAAATGTCTACTGGGGATATGTCAGCATCTTGACTGGAAATTGATTTGGGCTTTCGCGCAAGGTACCAAATCTGGCTTATGCTTCGCATGCATATGTTTGAATTTTCTTTCTATGGCGTAATGCTCCATACCAAATGGAGATGCTACGCAATTTGAGGATGCAATGATTACTATATACAAAATACCGATGTATGCTCGGGCTACCAGGAAAAGAAGGATGTGCCAAGTATGATTGGACTTTACTGGCAAGGACAGGTGAAACCTGATGGTGATTGCTTTTTCAAAGGCGAAATATTTCTGGGTACCAATGGGGATTGGATATTGAATGAAGTGCCAATAGGGAATGTACTTTTGGGGATGACCAACGGATGGGCTTTTGCTTTAAAGGGGACGCCGATAGGGATAGGATTCAGGTTTTTGAAAGATGCCAACAAAGTGGGTTGTGGAAGGATGCCGAGCAAGATTGGGCTATGGATTTCCTGTTTGGTTTTACAAGGCTTCATGCAATGCTATGTGAATGATATACGTGGTAATGATTATGCTATAATGTGATATGCAACAGGACCATTCCAGCAAAATAAATGTTGAAGAGACGAGGCCTACTCTGCTGGGGGATAATAAACTGAATCGCCTTCAGTGTCATAACTGCTCGAGATCCCGACTAAACCGCCATTCTGCAGGAAAGTATAAATAACAAATATCTACTGGGAAACATCCCAGGAATCTACTGAAGAAAAATGCCAATGATAATCACCCTTTGACCTGCTGGGGAACATCCACCACCACTGACAGATCTGCTTGGGGAACAATGGTTGGCGATATCAACTTTACTAGGGGACAAGATCAGACTTACTCCTCTGTTGGGGTCCTATCTTTTACCCTTACTCTGTTGGGGAGATGGAAACAACTTTACCGCAAACTAGGGAAGTACAAACCCAACATTACTATCCTGTACGGGAATATGAACTCTAGCTGAAGAGCAACAAACTTCGTCAAACTGGCTAGGGGAGAGCGATCTCCTGAACTCTTGCTGGGGAGAATGATTCTCAATCTTCATATGCTCTGTTGAGTGACAAAACAGCAGCTATCTCTGGCAAGGAGAGAAACTCTGCTAGGGACGTCACGTATTAACTATCAACGTGAACCCTGCAGATGTGATATGACCAAAAGAGGTTCCCCGATGCAGCATAACCTGTAAATGAACATGTCTTCAGGATGTCTCGTGAAGATCCGACATATATTGCCCCATGGCTTTTGATTAACCGTCCTCCGGAGAGAATAACCTTTTGTGCTTTTGGGGTGGCCTGCCCTAGCCTTGAAATGATTTGTCCCCCTGTCTTGCTGATCTGTGAAGGAGTACCTTTAACTGACATTTGAGAGATTTGTTGAATCTCGACTTGATAGCCCTAGATTGGCTGAATCTTGGAATCTATTACCCATTTGATATGCCCTGCCCCTGGCTCAACGGAGTACTCGGGCACTTTGCACCTTAGACTAATCAATCTTTCCATTGTAGAAACTTTCCTGATGTCGAATACTAACTCGCAAGTAAAATAATTCATTTTGAAAAGATAATTTTGATGCAATGCATATGACAGTTTTGAAATCCAAGTTTGTTCACTAGAAAAATTTTGTGGCCTGTAGTGAACGAATCACTTATTAGAATTTCACATCGATACCAACATGAATGGTAAGAAAGTCCTTTTGGGAGTCAGAACTGACGCGATTTTAACCGAACTATGCTTTTGAAACAACCCTGCTTCAATTAGGTCTTTTGAAGGTTGTAACGTGGCCTGGTTCGTGGTTTAAGAAAGAAAGGATATAAGGCTCAACGTTTTGTTTTAACCCACCCATTCTCCTTGATGTTCTTCAGTCCTAAGTTTAGCTAACTTGACACAGGCGCCCACCTTTCAAAAAGGTTAGTGAATAGTATGAGGATGGAAGGAACCCGCACGATTTTCGGAATGACAGTCACCCCTTTTGTCCTTGGTGTCTGTATTCACACGATTTGTTCTTTATTCGAGGATTTTTCTTTTGTAATCCTTTTCGCTTTTTCGTTTTTTTGTTTTTCGAAATCCCCGATTTTTGCCTGGACTGATTCTTTTGAATCTTTCAATTTTGAAGTCTAGCGGGATGCCCTAACTTTTGCCTAAGTCACTTGTTTTCCAGTTTTGACTTAGCGGGCTTTCTTTTTTTTCTTTTGATTCTTTTTTTTTGAACAAATCGTGTGACACTGGCTTGTCTTGACTTGTAAAGGGTTGCAGCCGTCTCACTCTTCGGTTGGTGAGGGATAACCGTAGATGTAATTGATCCTCGAACGGAACACTCCTTTTGAAATTTGAACACGTGGTCAAATTAGCTGACACCTACCCTGCCCCAGGTTAAGATTGCGGGTTTTTCATTTTCAGAAATAAACTCCTACTACTAGGCTCAACGGGTTTACAAGGGATTATCTTCCTTATGTCTCCGGTGTTTGGGAATTTGAAACAATGCCTGTACATCATCAAAAGGGTTTTTGTTCAAAAGCATACAATCAGAAGTTTTGCGCCTTTCAATTTCGTCATCCTCCCTATGATCCTGCTTAAACAAGCATATGATATCAATAACGAGTATGAGTGAACATGACTGGATTTAATCAAAACATGCATATTCATTTCATTATCATTATCAATCGAAAACAAGAAGTTTTACAAATGAGTTTGTACATTTTAATAGAAAAGAAACTACAAATGCATAGAAATGACATGATCTAAATGATTTCCAGCTTCGAGGAACTGGTTTTCCAAGCTTGATTTGCAAATGCTAGCCATCTTTAGAATTGCTCATCAAAGTCAGTCTGATAATCATTTGCACCACTTCTCTCGGTGCCTTCTTCCATAACCTGGATGGATGAACCCACCTGACTAGACGAAGGAGGATTGTTTATTCGAATACCCTGAGGCATGAACGAGAATATATTGGAGTCAAGGAGTGTCTGAATTTTGCTCCTGAGCACCTTACAGTCTTCAGTTGAATGCCCTTGTGCCCCAGCATGGTAGTCATAACGGGCGTTAACATCAAAACCTGGTGGGTACGGAGGAATCAATGGACCTATCTTCTTTGGCACAATAAGTCCACCTCTAATTAAATCAGGCAACATCTGACTGTGTGACATTGGCAACTGAGTGAAACGCCTCTATGGCTTCCTTGGCCTTTGTCGGGCGTGCTGACGCGGCTAACGGCGGTATGACCATTGACTCTGAGCAGGTCCTTGATTTGCAGAAGAATATTGTCCTTGATAAGGAGACTCAGAAGATTGCTGACTTTGAACAGTTGATATGCTTGAATGCTGAGAATGAGGTGGTGAAAATTCCTGGATGGAACTATTTTCTTCCTCTGATCCTTCTTGAGAACTAACAACTGATTCTTTTTCATTAGCTTGGAGGTTCGAAACGCCTTGGAGCTTTCCACACTTGAGCAAGCCCTCGATACGTTCTCCCACCATTGCCAGGTCAGAAAATTTTCCCGCCCCATTGACAATCATCCTTTCCAAGTACGACCCTTGCAAGGTATCCATGAACAAATCAACCAATTCTCTATCCGAAAGTGGCGGTTGAACACAAGCGGCTAACTCTCTCCATCTCTGAGCATACTCTCAGAATGAAGTATTGCAAATTCATTCAGCTGGGAGCCATGTCAAGATTATAGTTGTATTGCTTTACAAAGGCATTAGATAGGTCTATCCATGATTGGATGCTACCACTTTCTAACTGCATATACCAACTCAAAGATGCCCCACTCAGACTATCTTGGAACCAGTGGATCATAAGCTTGTCATTGCGAACATGTGAAGTCATTCTTCCGAAAAACATCACCAAATGTAGTTTTGGGCAGCTATCCCCTTTGTATTGCTCAAACTTCGGCATCTTAAACTTTGGTGGCAACACAAGGCCAGGTACCAGACACATGCTCGAAGCATTCAAATCAAGAGTATCACGCCTCTCTAGGGCTTTAATTTTCTTGTCCAACACACGGTATCTTTCATCATCAACAGAGCATGGGTCATTAGGTTTCATCTTTGGAACTACCCCCTGGACATCTGGCACAGAGAAGGCAAAGCTCTGATAGTCTGTGGCATCAAGAGAAGAAGAATGTCCGTCTCGAACGATGGTACGCTCGTGTATAGCATGATTCTCAACAGGAATTCGTACAGGTTGAGCTTGGGCAACATTGTCCACCGGAGGTGGAATGACATTATCATTTCTTTGAACATTGGCCTCTCCCCTAGTCATGGCTCTCATAGCTTCTACCAGTTGGTCCAACTGACTCTTCTTCAATTCAACATCGGTCCTAGTCACAAGTTGATTCTGCTCTTCCGAGTTCATGATGGTCCAAAAGCTTATTCAACTCCAATACGAGTGTCGGGAAATCAAAATGCAGGTCGAGGACAAAGGATGAATGAGCACTCTGATCAGCCCAGAGACAGATATGAAAAATGATGCAAGATGCAAATGCAAATGCTATATGAATGCAGCAAACATGGGATCAAAGCTTACTCATATTATGAATAACTGTTGTGCTGATGGCTGGATAAGTTCTCAAGTCTGTTCTGAAGAAAATACCAGAATACCAGGCTGATAATTCCACACTGATAGGAAACTAGAATACCAGGTAGGATGAAAGTCACGGTTACCTGCAAACCTGTAAACAACCCGCCCCTCTCACATGTGGGTACTAGAAAGGCGAGGATCCTCAATATCACGGACTCTCATGTCGAGAAATGATGATACGTTCACCATTTCTGGTTTGGCATAATCATTAATCGAGCAGGCCTCAACTGATTCCCCTAAAAAAGGATATCCTATGGCAAGTTCCCAGCATTGGGTCCTCGGATCAAGAATACGTAATGGGTTTGCCATTTCTGGTCTGCCATTATCACATCTCGGGAGGATTGTCGTTACCGAGTCCTCGGGAATGGTCACCAGAGTCGACGGTTCCTCAAGAGAATAACTACTGGCCTGTATAAACATACAATAGCAGATAGCTCCCGATAGAACCTCGTCTGGCTATGGGTCTCGTGAACAACAATACGTGGTCACCACCATGCAAGTGTCACGACTATCCACTCTAATACCTATGTGTATGCTCAAGCCTGGGTAGTAGGCTTATCTCTCAGAACACCCTGCCCACCAAACAGAAAAATCCAGCACAGTCCAGCACAGTATAATATATATGGCAACAGTAAATGAAAAGCAAGTAAATGTAATAAAATAGTAAACATGCAACAATGCCATAAATAAAGCGAGTAAAGTAAACATATAAAACAACCTATAATCGAAAACAAATAGGCGCTAGGATTGACTCGCTTAGGGATGGACCAGCAAGAGGTCAACCTGTCCCCAGCAGAGTCGCCAGTTGTCGCTCCCGGGATTTTCATCCAAGTAAAAACGCGAAAGTGGCGCAGAAACAGAGTCGCCAGCAATGTGTATTTATCCCAAGCGAGGGAAAGGAAACACTGTATAAACCTGAGGGAAGGAAAAGCATGGTCTCACGACCAAGAGAAACGGGTAAGGGAGTGGGTTACGCGAGGGGAAGGTATTAACACCACCACGCGTCCATCGTACTTGATGGGATCCACGCTTGTTGTTATCGATTAAAGGGTGTAGGTTATCTGAAACTCAACTGCAAACTGGAAACTGGAAACAAAAGGTGAGAAGGAGAAATGGGGGAAAAAGAGAAAAAAGATACAAAGGACTCGCAAGGATCGTCGCAATCCTTTGCCTACGTATCTTCATTAACCAATGAAGAATCAGAGTCAACGTAGTTCGCACTACGGATTGGGGAAGGATGAAAGGATTGTGCTCGGAGAGATCTCGCATGATCTCCTGCCTACGTATCTCGCTCTCACGCGAGAATCAGAGCGACGTAGTTCCCCTCACTAGGGATGGATTTGCTTTGTTTATTTTTTTTAGTGGAGTACGTCAAGGTTCGCGTTCCAGCAGTTAGGTGTCGCAGCTTGTTGTACGGAGTCTTAGGCATTTACCTGTTTGCGGTAGAACGGAAGTGACGCATCCTTAACGAATGAAGTGAAGAGATGAGAAGAGAATTGTTTATTTTTTGTCTTTTAAGAAGAAGTGTTTTGATTATTTTGTGTTTATAACAAGTATTGCACTAAAGTCTATGACATAGGAACGAATGCGTCGCATGGTCATCCTAACAGGACGTATGCTAAACACTCTAGAAAGGCGAAGGGAAACCCTTCTCCTTCCATTTCCCATGTACTTAAGGCTCATGGCATACAACACTTGTTGTTTTTATTACATGTTTTGATTTTTGTTTTGAGATGAGAAAGAGAGACTCAAAGGGTTAGGAAGGAAAAAGTCTAAGCGGGGAAGACTAACAACCCTAATGTTATCATGCATGGAGATCCTATGGTTGTGTGAGGCATAAGAACTACCTAAGTCTAAAGAAGGGAGAGGGATAGCACTATCTAATGCTTATCCTACCTCACCTTAATAAAAAGTTAAGGATGAGCTAGGATCCCTAAGGGGTGTGAAAAAGTTATACACAAAGCATTATATCATGCTATTCCAACACATAAAAGAAAGAGAATAAACAAGAAAAACATCGGCTACAACAGTGCTGCAATATCCATACAGCAGTAAAAAGTGGCACACAAGCAAGACATCTTATAACAGCACATGATTCAGCACACAAAATGAGTGTAAAAAGCAGCAGGCAGCACATACAACAACACATGTGTATATAGACAACAGTAGAAACAGGGCAGCAAGCGATACATTGAAAAATGATGCAATCATGGCATAACAAACACACATTAAACATCATGCATTTCTCAATTAAAGATGATCACAATCACGCCACACACCGTGTTGAACAAGCTTGAAGATATCATGAAAGAATGTACATTATCAAGCATATGAACAAGTTGAAATAAGTGTACACCTCTTGAAATGGAAAGTAAATGAACATGCACATAGCAATTCCAGCAACACAAGTATCAATTAACAATTAACAAGCTCAATGAGTGTGCATTATGTGTTCATCACATCAATTGATCAACAACGCAAACATTAACAATCATCGATAAAGAAACAAGGATCGCGCGTCGACAAATCATGTTCATACCATGGTGTGAGGTAAAATAGCTCAGGAATAGTCCACCAATCATCAACATATTGATCCATGAAGTTTAGACATGCAAAGGATCTCAAAAGAATAAGAAAATGCAAGAAAATCACATTTTGCAGCAGTGGTAACCGGTTACAGCATAACTGCTAACCGGTTACACAGTTCAAAATTAGACAAATTACGCAAAATTTAAACATGTTAACCGGTTAACATAATTGCACTGTAATTGTGTTAACCAGTTACTCTGGGATAGAAATAAAAAAAACAGTTCCAAAAGCACTTTTCAGCAGCAAGTGACTTATCCGAACATCCAAACGAACATGCAATCAATTAAGCACGAAATTACATTGAATTACAGTCATCAAACATCAATTGGATCCAACAAACCACAACATCAAGAATCAATTTCAAGCAAATGGATCCAAATAAAAAATGACCGAAGATCTACATCGAATAAGTTGCAAATAAGCTAAATCAAGTATAGATCTGAGTAAAACCAACCTACAAAGTGGAGATTTGCTTTGGTGATTGTTGCAAAGTGACCTTGGTGCAGAAAATTAAAGAAAAGCAGAGATTCCTCGATTAGTAGCCGAAACGCGTCGAAACCGAGCAAAATCGCGAAAAATCACCGAGATTAAACTTGCACCAAAATAAATGGTGTGAAACCCTTGGATTGAAGTAGAATAAGCTGAACTTCTAGAAATCCAACCAAAGAAAGCCAAATGATGGAGTTTGAGCTCAAGAATTAATCACTTTTCAATGTGAAAAGTGATTATCCTTCATGAAATAAGAGCTTTTTGTGAGGGTTTGGAAGAGAGAATTGAGATGAAGATGTAGAAGTAGCAAAAAGTTCAGAGAGAAAATGAGAGAATTGAGAGTGAGAAGTGTGAGAAATTTTGTATAATGGTTCCTCCTTTGAAAAATGAGTGAAGGGTTTCTTATATAGACTTTAGGTTTGGAGGGTGGGAGGTTCGGGATTAGCTTTGGACTTAGATTTGGATTTGGATCTAGGGTCGGAGTTAGTTGGACTTGACTCACCAAGTCAAGGCGGTTAACACGGTTAGTTAGAACCAACTCGGTAACAATCTCAAGGTGAACTTCAACATCCAAATGTGGAGATGCTTGGAAAATAAGGAACATGGTGCACTCAATTTGAAATGAAACATTAGAATAAATGCCATTGGAATTAATTTAATAGCTTTGCAATGTCTAGAGATGTCTAGAATGTTCCACTCGCTGCTATACTACTCTAGAATCAAAGACCCAAGTGTGCAATGGTGCTGTCCTGAAAAAGCAGCAGAATATGCAAAATCTGTCTGTGTTAACTGGTTACAGCAGAACTACAAACCGGTTACACAGTTCAAAATCAGACCAAATAAGCAAAATTATAACATGTTAACCGGTTAACATAATTGCACTCTAATTGTGTTAACCGGTTAACCAGGCCAAAAATTGTCCACTTTGCTTGAAAAATGATGTTGTAGCTCCGGTTTCGATTCTCTACTCCGTGCTCTGATAGATATCCATAGAATTCCCTGTTTAAAGAACATCGTGATCCCACGCCTTTTGGAAACCAATGATGTGTATGATTTACGAACGAGTTATGATCTAACGGATATGCAGATGGATGCGAAACAAAAGCCAGAAAAAGTTAGAAAAAGGTATGGCAAATTTTGGGGTACTACATCATGATGAAGAATGACAAAAATATATCTCTGAACCTTTGACATGTTGAGACATTTTTCATGATTTTTATTTTATTGTTCCATTTATTTTCCTATTTTATTTGGAATTATTTGTGAAGTGCTTTTACAAGTTTACCCTTGAATTAGGGTTTGTGTTTTGAATGACTTTGCCATGCTTTCTTGACCTTTTTTTTTCCTTGTCTTGATGCTTGATTGAGGGATGTATAAATGTCATATTTATGCCTTGATGATCAATATTTGATTGTTTTTTACTTGATTTTTTTTGTCCTTCTATTGTTGCTCGATTAGCTTGATATGTGTAATGTTTTGAACCAATTGGTGATGAAATCTTGTGATTCTGGGTGAGATATTTTGCATTTTAATTCTTGATGGATATAACATGATTTTTAGGATTTATTTGGATTTTTATAAGGCATGCTTCTATTTTTGGTTGATGCTTACATGTGGCTTGAACATTGATTGAATTTGTTTTTATACTTGACCTAGTTTGGATCTTTTTGACCACTTGTGCTTAAGTGAAGCTTGAAATGATTATTTTATGTGATAATGTATTGTTTTGAATTTTTTGTGGCTTTGGAATCATTCTCATTTGATCATTTTCCTATTTTTGGTTGATTTTCCAAGTTGACAATGTTTTGGCCTTATTTCTTGGATGTTGTGAACTAGTTTCTTTGTGATGCTCTCTCATATGATTTAATGAATGCTTGGTGATTATTGTTTACTTTGAGTAACATGTGTGAGGTTCTGATCCTCTTGATATGGTGTCCATTGTGTGACCTTTTCTCATTTCTTGCCTCACATGGTCTCTTGTTTTTTAAATGGGTGACTTAAGTGATTGTTTGCTTAGTTTTGTTGCATGCTTTAAAGTTGACACTTGATGTTTTTTCTTGCCATTCATGATTTGATGTTTTGATTGATATACATGGCTATGCTACTTCCTTGCTTGAGTGCATGCCTTAATATCACTTGTTTGCCTTTTGAGATGTGCCTTACATGATCTTTTTATGAACAAATGCTTGTTTGTGGTTAAGATGCATGCTTTGAACTTTCTTGCTCATCCTTTGATCAATAACATGAGATGAATGTGACATGACTTGCTTGCTGCCCCATCTTGTTTCTCTTATCATTTGATCTCACTTCACTTTGTTTGATGTTTGGTTATGATTCTTGTTTGGTTTTAAGTCATTGGCGTGTTCATTAGTTCATTGTCTTGCCTAATTGTTTTGACTTTCATTCTTGAAGTTTATTTTGAAGAGTATATATGTGATGTTGGTGCTGGACTTGAATGATTAGACTTGATGTTTTCATTGCTCATTGCTTGTGTTCATCTCATCTCTTGAATTACTTAATATGGCATATTCTCCTTCATCTCTTACTTCTTTCTTCCCCCTTGAATCTTAAGACTTGTTTAAGTCTTAGATTCGCTTTTGCATGTTCTCTTAGGATTCCCTAGTCCAACTTAATTTTTGATTAAGCTTGGAGTAGGATAGACATTAGGAGCTAATCTATGTATGCTAACATTAGGTAGAATTTCCCTTCTTACCTCAACTATAGGGCAACCATTGCATAATAACTTCTAGGATGGAGATCCCTTAGTTGCTTTTCTTTCAACCTTTGAGTCTTCTCTTCTCATCTCAAAACAAGTCCAAAACACTTAATAAATGCAACGAGCATTGTGCGCCACGAGCTTTAAGTACATGGTAAATGAAGAATGAGGGGTCTCCCTTCACTTTTCTAGAGTATTTAGCATACGTCCTATTGGGGGCGACCATGCGACACATTCGCTCCTATGTCATAGACTTTAGTGCAATACAAGTTACAAACTAATTTAACTCACTTCTATCTAAAAAACACAAACAAAGTTCAAATCATTTTCATTCTTCAGGATTGTTGGATTTCAAATCATTTTCAGAAAAGAGCACGTTATTTCCGTTCAGTCGCAAACAGGCATCGACCCTCACTGCCGGACGCAAACCTAACGTAGCTCATAAAAAACACTTAACCATTGTGTGGTCATTACCACGAACTACAGACGTTCTGATTTCCTCTCTCTCTAGTTAGATTGAGGATACATATGAACAAGACGGCGATTTCTTGGCGAGCAACCTTCCCCATTTAGTGCGTAGTCTGTTAAACTACGTCGACTCTGATTCTTCGTTCGTCCACGAAGATACGTAAGCATAGGATTGCGATGATCCTTGCGAGTCTGTTTTTGTTTTCCCTTTCTGTGTCCCTTTCCGTTTAGCAGTAGGCTTTAGATAACTCACCCTTTGATTAGACAACAAACGTGGATCCCATCGAGTACGATGGATGCGTGGGGGTGCTAATACCTTCCCCTCGCGTAACCGACTCCCGAACCCGGACTATGGTTGCGATGACCATGGATTCTCCCTTCTTTAGGTTTTCTTCAACCGTTTCCTTTCCCTGCGTAGGGATAAATAACGTTTGGTGGCGACTCTTCTGTTTTGTTTCCGCCGGTTGTTTTTCGCAGTTGCGACACATCCCCACCTACAATGCCCTAGTATGTTTGAAAAATGTACTCACCATAGGCATTAGGACGTGGAGCTTAGTTTTCAGCCAAGTTGAATATTGTATCCCTGATCTCTGGAAGTTGTGACTTTCTAGTGAAGAAGACATTGTCTGCTTCACTAATGAGATTGGGAATATATCTACTCACCAAGTAGGTAGGGATTCATGTTAAATAAATATTTGTATAAGATATGATATTTGTTGTGTTATTTGTTGATGACTATCTCTCTCTCTCTCTCTCTATATATATATATATATATATATATATATATATATATATATATATGTGTGTGTGTGTGTGTGTGTGTGTGTGTGTGTGTGTGTGTGTGACCCCATAGGCTAGATCTAGTCAAAGAATCTCCATCTTTTGAGATACTAATTATATTAAGGGGAGTGGTTTCCTCCTTTTTCTAAGAAGTACTTCCTTCCTCCATGACCTAGCCAAGACTGTCAATCTCCTCTACATTTTAACTCCTACATTTGAACTAAGTTGGATACGTGTTGATATGTTTAGGTTGGGTGACCCAATTCCATGGAAGAGAAATTTCCCAAAGTACCTGGAAGATAATAAGAATGGAGTAGATACTTCAATTTCAAGTATTTTTGTTATAGAAATAAATTTATCTACTTCTGCCTCATGGGTATTGGATACTGGATGTGGCTCTCACATTTATACTAATGTACATGGGCTAAAAAGGAGTAGAGAATTGGCAAAAGGTGAAGTTGATCTATGAGTTGGCAATGGAGTAAAGGTCGTTGCTTTATCCATAAGAACTTATGTATTGACTTTACCTAGTGGTTTGATAAATCAGTTTGAGAACTGTTATTATGTGCCTGCAATTAGCAGGAATATTATTTTTGTTTCTTACTTGAACAAGTTTGGTTTTTCATTCATAATAAAGAACGATTGTTGCTCTATTTATATGAATGGTGTATTATATGCTACTGCACAAATGAAAAATGGATTGTATGTCCTTGATTTTGAAATGCCGATTTATAACATTAATACTAAAAGGATGAAACCTAATGAGTTAAATCCAAGTTACCTTTGGCATTGATGCTTAGGCCACATAAATGGGAAGCGTTTTTCCAAACACCATAAAGATAGACTCTTTCACTCTTTTGAATACGAATCATATGATACATGCATATTTTGTTTAATTAGAAAGATGACAAAGTCCTCATTCACAGGAAAAGGTGAAAGGGCTCTTTTGGCCCTCATACATACTAATGTATGTGGACCACTAAACATACCAGCCAGATGAGGTTTTCAATACTTCATCATATTTACTGATGATTCCAGTAGACATGGTTAACTGTATTTAATGAAACACAAATCTAAATCCTTTGAAAGTTTCAAGGAATTCAAGAATGAAGTACAAAACCAACTAGGTAAGAATACTAAAAATATTTGATCAGATCGAGGCAGTGAATATTTAAGCCTTGAGTTTGATGACCATCTAAAAGAGCATGAGATTTTATCCCAACTTACTCCTCCTGGAACACCACAATGGAATGGTGTATATGAGAGAAAAAATCGAACCTTGTTAGACATGGTCCAATCCATGATGAGTCATTTCGATCTTCCAAACTCTTTTTAAGGCCATGCTTTATTGACAACAGCTTATACACTTAATCGTGTTCCATCCAAAAAGGTTGAGAAGACATCATATGAAATATGGAGTGGTAAGAAACCACTTATGTCTTATATGAAGATTTGGGGTTGTGAAGTTTTTGTGAAATGACAAATTTCGACTATGCTCGAGCCCAGATCTGATATATGTTTATTTGTGGGGTATCTTAAAGAAACAAAAGGGTATTACTTCTACAATCCTTCTTAGGGAAAAATGTTTGTCGTTCGAACTGGAGAATTCCTAGAAAAGGATTTATTTTCAAAGGAATCAATGGGCGGAAAGTAGAACTTGAAGAAATTCAAGAATCACAAAGAATTGATACACCTATGGAGGAACTGGAGCAGGAAACACAAGTAGTTGTGGAAGAGAAACATGCTTAAGTAGAACAAGACCAAGATGGGTCAAACATGATACGTCACCAACCTGAGAGATATGGTTATCTCGTAACTGATCAAGGTGATGTACTACTCATGGATCAAAATGAGCCTGTGACCTACCAAGAGGCTTTCACTGGTCCCCAGTCTGAGAAGTGGCTAGATGCCATCAGATCTGAAATGGATTTCATGTACACAAACCAGGTTTGGACCTTGGTAGAGCCTCCTGTAGGAATTAATCCTATTGGATAATAGTGGGTCTTTAAAAAGAAGACTAACATGGATGGTAAGGTACATATCTATAAGGAAAGAATGTTTGCTAAAGGCTATAAGCATATTCATGGTGTAAACTATGATGAAACCTTTTCACGAGTTGCAATGCTTAAATCTATTCGGATTTTACTTGTTATCATTGCATATCATGATTTTGAAATATGGCATATGTATGTCAAGACTGCTTTCCTTAATGGGAATCTTCTTGAGGATGCATACATGACACTACCTGAAGGATTTGATATTACAGAAGAAACCCAAAAGATATGCAAGTTACAATGGTCAATCTATGGATTTAAGCAAGCTTCCAGAAGATGGAATCCTCGTTTCGATGAAATGGTAAAACAATGTGGATTAATAAAAAAACAAAGATGAACCTTTTTTCTATAAGAAGGTTAGTAGGAGCATGATCCTCTTCCTGATATTATATTTATATGACATATTACTCATTAGAAATGATGTCCCTAGTGATAAGAGTCCTCTCAATCGAGTCGTCAATTTTTTCCTCGTCAGGAAACGAATCATCTAAGCGATCTCTCTCCAGTTTATTTCTGGATTGAAGGTGGTTCTTTGACCACTTTGATAACTTGAACCTCTGAAGAGCCAGAGAGCTTCCGAAAAACATCACTCTTCGCCATTGAAGATGATATCTTCGCTTTCCCGGATTAAGGAAAATCCCCAGAGAAAGCCTCTTAATCAGAGATTCGGCAGTACAGCAGCTTTTCTCCGAAAAATTCACTGACGAAAAGGTCATCGGCACCTCAAAATTGGATCACATCATATGGCATTTCTCCAAGAAGAACCTGAGAAAAGTATGATGTGGTAACCCCAACCGAAAACAATCTCTCAAGAGACTCGTTTTCCCCCCCAGTAGATTCGACAAATGGCGTCTCCAAACAGAGAAGTTTGTACACCTCTACAACTCAGACAAATGGGTTCCCCAGCAAGTCTGACATCACCACTTTTTCCATCAAATGGCATCTCCCCAGGAAAATTCGGCGAGAAGTTTGAGGAAAACCGCTACACATAGCGTCCCTTGTCAATAAAGTTTATTGACAAAAGAAACTTAGACCAGATCCTTGGTAGGAAACCAGGATCGAGGGGAAGTTTATATCAGAAACTTAGACCAGATCCTTGGTAGGAAACCAGGATCGAGGGGAGGTTTATATCGGAAATTGAGACCAGATCCTTGGTAGGAAACCAGGATCGAGAGGAGGTTTATATCGTAAATTGAGACCAGATCCTTGGTAGGAAACCAGGATCGAGGGGAGCTTTATTCCAGAAATTGAGACCAGTTCCTTGGTGGGAAACTAGGATCGAGGGGAAGTTTAAATCAGAAACTCAGACCAGTTCCTTGGTTGGAAACCAGGATCGAGGGGAAGTTTACCTTTTCTAAGCATCATTGCTTAGCAAAAGATGAAGGATGCGCGAACAACCATTCATAACCACCCTCAAAATTTCGGGTATTCCGATATTTAATCCTCTTGCACCCCGAATGCCCGAATACCTTCGCCATTCACACCTTCGGGTCCAAGAGGATTAAATAGGGGCATCTGTCATACCCCAAATTTTGACCACTAAGATTTCCCATCATTGTGCAAATCATCATCACAATATGGATGAACCATTAGTCTCCCCAAAGATGGGTGAGCATCCACTATAATCAGACTTAGGGTTTCAAGCCCTCTCAGAGCTCTTAGACAAAGGATCAATCACGAAATGACATGATCTTCAACTTGTCTAGCCTCTCAAACATCCACAAAGGATCAAGAGTACTCTCACTTCAAGGATTAAGCACAAGGCTTCTCCCTTCTAGGTGGATCGAGCCTTAAGATCGTCAGTGTCACCAAATTAGGGTTTGGTCAACCAGGGCCTCCAGATTGAAATTTTCCTCTGGGAATGAGCCAAGGCATCAAAGCATAACCTATGATGCTCCAAGGGATCTCAATAACCCAATCATCAAGTCAATTTAGCCTTAGGGGATGCATTCATCAAAAAATTAGGAATTAGGGTTTCTTGACCTAATTCACCCCTAAGTTGACTTTTGGGACAAAACATGAGCCAAGACCTCAAGAGGGGATTTGAGGGTCTCAAATACATCACATTGATCCATTTGCAACAATGTATTGATCCAAGAAACTTGAGCAAAAAGTTTCAATTTCATCAGAACCACAGTTAGGGTTTCGCGGAAAAAAGTCAACTGTATCTTTAACTTTTGACTAAGACATGCTCCCAAACCCTAGGACATGATTCAATACACCCTATAACACCTATGAAATCAATCCATCAAGTTTGATTTAGGTCAAGGACTTGATTTCATAGAGGATCACACCGTTTGGAATTCATCTGACAAAAAGTCAACTATGCACAAAAGTCAAACTTTGACTTTTTGAGATTTTTCACAATTATGGTTCTTTGACCCCAAAATGATGTTAATATATGATTGGAATCATCATTCATCAAGAAAAATCAAGAAAAGTGGGATAACTTGTAAAAGGGGTAACCATAAAAAACTTAGAAATTTTTCTAAGTTATGGAACAAAGTGGCTAGGGTACCAACTTTGGAGGATCATAACTCCTAAACCACAAGGCCATTTTTTTCTCATCCAAAGCTGGATTTGTAGCTCTCATGGCCCTCTACAAAAGCTTTAACTACCACTCATTCCAATTCGCCATGGATTTCAAGTTATGGAATGATCAAAATCAGGAAAAGTGAAAATGTCACTTTTTTCCAACACTTAGTGAAATTTTCACTAAGTCAGAATCTGCCTTCACTTTTTTCCAAATGTAGGGGCACTTTTCACTTGGATCCAAAAAGTATCAAAACCAATTGTGATGAAACAGTTATTGTATCATATGAGGGCTTTCCAAAATGGCCAAGAACTCCATCAAATTCCACTTGAGCCATGAGATATGACAATGGCAATATGCCTTGCTGAAAACTGCCAAGGCTAGGCAGAATTTTTCACTTTTGCTCGATTTGGCAAAATCAGATAATCCCAAGCCTTGTCATCACTTTGGACACATCTGAGGATCAAAACTAAATGGAACAAACACTGATCCAAGCCTCCAAAGTCTTTGGAACAAGAAGTAGCATGCCAAACCTAGAAATCCCTAAAAGAGGGACAAGACTCCAATTTTGGATTGGAGCATTTAATGGATGCACCAAGGTGGCATGGACTGACACATTTGCAACTGAATTCAGTCAAGATTCATCCAACAACTAGGAAACAACAACTTTGTGCTCTAACCTCTAGTCAATGGCTAGAGGAGACTTAGATTCCTATTGATCAACATTGGCCAAACCTCTGCTGCAGTTGCCATTCACTATTGATCCCAAAACAAACTTGCTCTACTACAAATTGAGCTCATTTGTGCTCAGTTTAAGTACACCAAAGCCATCAAACAGATGCTTTCCTCAAAATCACCTTCTCACTTCCAAATTTGCCTTCCAAAGCAAGTCACTATCGGGTTTTGAGTTTGAGAGCAACTCCAACCAAACCAATCACACACACACCTCATACACATCATATAGAAGTGATCCAAACACTCACATAACATCTGGAACATCAAAATCACAAAATCACTAGCCAATTGCTCAAGCCTTTGACAGATTTGTAGTTGGGGTACCATCTCAAGTTCCAGATCATTTCAATCCATTCCAAGCATCCAGACACACTCCATGGCACCTAGGGAAGTTATCCAGATCATTGGAACCTAGCTGTAACACCTCTAACCCAAAACACGATCACCATCTGCAAGAGGTGAGCATGAGCTCTTCTAACTCTATGAACCATGCATTTTTTGCTGCACAATAATTTGACCATATGTTCATAATCATGCATAGAGTATTTACCCTCAATCAATTGCTTTGTATGAATCGTGTATGGAATTTCAGAACCTTCATGCAGAATTTAGGGTTCTTGAGGTTTCTCTTTGATTTCTTATTCCATGCTTAAAATAAATGAAATTAAAGACCATATACATGATCGTGAGGTTGAAACGAGTAGATTGATATGTAGATTGCATGATATAATCAAGTATTCAGTGAGATTGGATAAAAAATGCAAATCTACAGAAACAGAGGAAGGGCGCGTGTTCTTGACATGTTCTTGGCGCCCCTTTTCAAATATTTGAATATTTGAATTTTGTGATTTTATTTAATTGATTCAAAAATTAATTTCTCTTTGGGTTTTAATGATTTTTAGTTGATTCATTTTTTAATAATTCACAAAAATGTTAAAATAGTTATTTTACCAAAAAATCCCAAAAATATTAGTTATTTCATATAATTGATATTTTTGCCAAGAATTAATATTTTAGTTATTTTTGACATTTAAAATATTTTTTCCTTCTTGATTTTGCAAATTTTAATGATTTCTAATCATTTTGTAGGTCAAAACATGATTTTTGAAACATTAATCCAAGATCACAATTTGTTTTCCACATGTTAAACAATTTTGATCATTTTAATTGAGTTTTTTATTCAATTAAAATATATTTTTGAAACAAATTAGGGTTTTGATTAATTCAACCCTCATCAAATCTTTTAAAAAACATTTTTGGCCTCTAATAGAGTGTAAGACCTATCCCCATTGTAAATACACCACTTTTTGGGCCTCAGTCATTGTATAAGTCCCGCTGTATTTTCAAAAACAACGGCGCGATCGTCGCCTCTTTTAAAAATCATCTGGGCCTACCCTCATGTTATAAGCCCCATTTCTTTTCTTTAAACTCATGGGCCTCTAATAGAGTGTAAGACCCAATCCTTTGTAAATACAAACCTATTTTGGGCCTCAAATGTTGTATAAGTCCCGTGGTATTTCAAAAGTTCGGCGCGATCATCGCCCGTTTAAAACAAACCATCTGGGCCTCTCCTCGAGCTATAAGACCCATTCAAAATCATTTTGGGCCTCTAATAGAGTGTAAGACCCAATCCCCTTTTGAAACCAAAAACTTTTGGGCCTCAGTCGTTGTATAAGTAAGACCCACGATGTTTTCAAAACCTCGGTGCGATCGTCGCCCTTTTCAAAATAAACAACTGGGATTCTCCTTGAGCTATACGACCCATCTTTGTTCACTTTCAATCATTTTGGGCCTCTTGAGAGAGTGTAAGACCCATCCGTTTGTACATAAAACCTTTTTTGGGCCTCAGTCACTTGTATAAGTCCCTGTACAAAACAACAGTACGATCACTGATAAAACCTTGGGCCTCTCCTTGAGCTGTAAGCCCCAACAACCTTTTCAAAAGCACTTTCTCCTTTGATTTTGAATATGATATTGTTATCAAATCTTTCTTTGTTGAACAAACCAACCAAACAGCATGGAAGCTCTACAACCGAGTAAGTGTTTACCCGCTTTTATTTACCGCTTTCATATGTATATAACTGTATTGTGGGGCTGTTTCACTGTAAGTCTTCTTTCATAAACTCATATCGATTGTGTAATACTTGTATAGATATTTAGAGTTTCCCCGACAACTACGTCTAGAACTAGACAAAACCTCGTCTCTTTACATCCAACGTTCTCCCGGATATTTCAACATAACCTAAACCATGAGAATTTTCTTTTACAACAATTTTAGATAACTAGATCTAAGAAATCTCCCCCTTGAACAGTTCATATACAGAAGGCCAATGTTCCAAGTGAAACCCCTTCTGGAACTGTTCATCAGCCTCTTCTTGGGCTTAGTGCAAGGACCCACAGGCTTCCTAAAAGCATCCCCGCCTCCTCTTGGGCATTGTACAAGGACCTGTCGGCTTCTTAGAAGTTTTCACAGCCTCCTCTTAGGCTTCGTATAATGATTCTTCCTCCCAGAAGATAGCCTCCTCTTGGGCTTCGTACAAATTGTCCCTTCGGCTTCTTAAAATTTTTTCTCGCCTCCTCTTGGGCTTCATACAAATTGTCCCGACGACCTCTTAAAGGTATAGGAACAGAAATTAGTCATCTTAATAGAACAGTCTTTCAAAAAGTCTTGATCTTTCTACCACGAACGTACTGTCTCTTGATCTCTCTTAAGAATAGTACAAAAGATAAAACTCTAGACTTAGACAGTCTAATCTCCTTGAGTCTCAAAGACATTCTCAAGTTCCTTTCAAAAATAGGAAAAAACACCCGTAGACTTGGGCAGTCTCAATACCCTTCGGATTCCCCGTTTCCTTAAAGAACAGGAAATAATCCCGGTCCTCAGATCAAACCCATGAGTACAACATTACCCATATAAGAACTGATTTTCTCTTTTAACCAACATACTGGACCTGTCACTCAACTGAAACAGTAACCCTAGCCTCCTCTTGGGCTTTGTACAATGATTCTCCCCAGCAGAGTTAACCTTTGCAGCCTTCATCTCGGGCTTTGTACGAGGTACAAACACTCTCTTGTTGAGTATAAAAGACTCTCTTGTTGAGTCAAACATTTGCAGCCTTCATCTCAGGCTTTGTACGAGATACAAAACACTCTCTTGTTGAGTATAAAAGACTCTCTTGTTGAGTCAAACATTTGCAACCTTCATCTCGGGCTTTGTACGAGATACAAAACACTCTCTTGTTGAGTATAAAAGACTCTCTTGTTGAGTCAAACCTTTTATCCTCCATTTCGGGCTTCGTACGAGATACCAAATTACTCTCTTGTTGAGTATAAAAGACTCTCTGGTTGAGTCAATCACCTTTGAGCCTCTGTCTTGGGCTTCGTACAAGACACATATAAAAGCACTCTCTTGTTGAGTCAACCCCTTTTAGCCTCTCTCTCGGGCTTCGTACGAGACACATAAAAACTCCCTCTTGTTGGGTCAATAGCCTCCTCTTAGGCTTCGTATAAGGAAAACCCCGGTTGAGGCAATCAACCTTTTAGCATCAAATCATATTTTGGTCACAGCATACAAACATCAACAACTCCTTTTCCCTCGTCTAATTGCTGTAAGTGGCAAACCTCTGGATTATTTACATCCACGCCACTGTCCCTCTTTTAGCATGAGAAATTCCTAAGGAAAGATGGCATTGCTCTAAAACACCATTTCCTCCCATAGAATAGGAGGAACTACGATCGCTCTGATTTCCCTATCCCGGGAATACGTAGGCATAAGATTGAAAAAGAATCTTAGCGAGAACACTAATAAAAAAAATCCCCAAAGTCCCCTACCTCCTTCCAATCTGGCGCAGGATCCCAACAAATTCCCCATGAACAGTCCCAGTATTTCGTTCTGAATAAAATAAGCAGAGAGAGGCCCACGAACTAAAGCCGCATCCGTAAACCAACAGTTTTAACTGTTTAACCTCAGTTTGCAAGCAGGGTTAGTTGGAGACATCTATTTCCCTTACTTCATCAGCTTCAATAGGATAAAAAATGAATCGAACTATTGTACCAAAGCGATAGTGATTCGAAACCACAAAAACCGCGCTACACCCCTCCTATTATTGCGGTGAGGAAAACTCCAGCGATAAGGTGGTCGCGTCACCCAAAAAAATCGCTCGCTACAGGAAAATGGCGACTCTGCTGGGGAGTCATTGTCTGTTAGGAATAGGACTAGAGGTCTAGGATGTTAGGACAAATATATATAATGTTTTTCCTAATTGATATCCATGTTTATTTTTCTGCTAATGGTAATGCGTGTGATGCCGCATCTGGAAAGATTGAGTATACACCTAAGATAGGTGAAGGCACGAGACGGGTAATCTTATTGGGAGTGAATCCCAAATAAAAGGTCTCGGTAGACCATCAAATCAATGGAGATACCCTTTGCAGATTCAATACCTATACGACTTCGGTTGTTGAAAGCAGATTGTTTGATTGGGTTATCTGAGAAGCTGAGGATTTTAGTAGACTAAGACCATGTTACTATTTTGTAGTGCGGAAGCTATCGGAAATAGTTGTCACACGACACTACCCTCATTTGAGATCAATCTAAGATACTTCAGCTCGCTGTTGTTATCCCAAGAGGGGTCAAGGATTTTGTGGACAGGTACAAAAAATCACCAGTAAAACCTTTGGGGATGGGTAGAGCCTTGACGTCATGACACCGAACCTTTGACCGCATGTTTTTTCTATGTTTTTGTGTGCTACATTCATGCATTCATTTCATTAAAAAACTTAAAGCAAAGAAAATTTTCTCTTCTACTCTCTCCTTTTCAAATTAAACTAAGACAATGATTGCAAATATTAGAGAGAAAGATTGCGTTATGGATTTCGGTAGAAGAAGGACTCACAAGTATACCTTCAAGGTTCCAAAATTAGAGGATTTAAGAGGTTTGGCGAGGATGATCACCAACCCTGATGCTTTCAGAGCTAAGTACGGAGGACTGTTGTCTCTGCTAAGGGTCCAAGTAATTGAAGGAATCTTGTCTACACTCATTCAGTTCTACGATCTGGTCTATCACTGTTTCACATTCCCGGATTTTCAACTAGCACCAACACTGGAGGAGTACTCTCACCTGATTGATTTACTTATCACTGACTAACCTCCCTTTTCTGGACTGGAAGAAATTCCAAAATATCAAACCATTGCAAGAGCAATTTATTTGGATGAGTCAGAAGTCAGGACTCACATGACCACTAAGGGTTGAATCCAGGGTTTTCCAGCCCAGTTTTTGATAAAGAAAGCCCTGTACTTTGCTAATATAGGGAATGTGCCTGCTTTCGAAAGCATCTTTTCTTTGCTTTTCTACGGGTTATTTTTGTTTCCCAACATCGATAACTTCGTAGATATCAATGCCATTAAAATATTTCTGATTGGAAACCCCGTACCAACCTTGCTCGCAGATGTGTATCATTCTGTACACTTAAGGAATTTGTACAGCGGAGGAAGGATCACATGATGTGTACCCCTGCTATACAAATGGTTCACTTCCCATTTACCCAAGTCTGCCGCTTTTGGGATCAAAATAGTACTTTACGTTGGTCGCAGAGAATCATGTCTCTTACCAACTCTGACATCGATTGGTACAATCGAATCTTTGATGGGATCAGGATCATTGACCGTTGCGGAAACTTACCTAACGTACCCCTCATAGGAATTAAAGGAGGAATTAATTATCATCCAATTTTAGTTCGTCGTCAATTCGGATACCCGATGAGGTATATCCCGCGTAATGCTCATCTGGAAGGTCTTTTCTTCAAGGAAGGAGAAAACAACAGGGCACTAAAGACAGAAATAGTGCATGCCTAGAAACATGTCCACAGGAAAGGAAGAGAGTCTCTAGGGAAACCAGAGTGTATCTCTGTGGAGCCTTATCTCTGCTGGGTACAAACTAGAGCTCTCTAGCTAAGGATGCCTTACCCTCGTCAAGAAGTTCTTCCATTAAAGGAATCTGTCCTTTATTTTATGTCTGATACGGAAAAACTTCAGGTTACTCTCGCCAAAGTTCAATAAGAAAAGAGGTCTTGGAGGAACAAATATCGTATTCTCAACATGGAGTGTAACAAAATAAAGCAACTGTTAAAAGAAAAAGATGGTCTAATTGAGATTTTAAAGCAACATGCTGTAGAGAATTAATGAGACCAAAGGAATTTGCTTGCTCCTTTCACTTGGCAAAGGAATGACAACCCGACAACGGCTCAAGAGCCCCGGTCAAAGAAAAGGAAAATACCAGAGCCAACAGCTAAGCTCTCCTCAGAGAGGACTCAGGATCCATTAGTTTAGACTTTTCCTTTTACAGCACTTTGTAAATTACTGTATTTCCATTTCCACAATCTTTGAATTCAATAAAACGGGGTTTCCCCACTGTTTGATATTTGCAATCCAATTGTCAAAGTTTCTTTTGATTAACAAAAAAATTATTAATTAATATAATCATTTCATATCATTCATCATTCTCGCATAACGCATTCTTCTTCCTTACGAATCTCACGTTTGTGTCTCGATTCTAGAGTCAAACTGTCTCATTCGTACAATACTCGAGCCAATCGACAAAAGAAAATGGATGATCTCGAGGAAGAGAACAGAGGGTTGAGAGAAGAAATCTACACTCTCGAAGGAAGATCTGAGGAAACTTCACAATGACATGCAAGCTCTGGCAGCAGCTCAGATGCAACAACGGACTGTGATCTCGGAGATCACATCTATGTCCATAGTGGAAAAGTATGGTCCTCGGTATAACATGCCAAAAGATCGTCCCTGGGACATGCCACTCAACTATATCCTGGAAGGATATATTCCGCCGATCATGGAAGATCCGGAAACTGCAGTAGGAGCCGCTGGGCCTGAAGGTTACAAACTTCGGGAAAACGGAGATGCAAGGGGCATGACAACAACTCCTGAAGGTTACAAACTTCGGGAAAGGGAAGCACCGAGAGTCACTGCCGTAATGACTATACCACCACCTGTGGTACACACTGTCCTGGAAGGACAAATTCCACAGATACCTTCTGGTGGAAATGAAAGTATGAACGATAAAATGAAGGAATTCGATGAACAATTCCCGGAGATACAGAAAGAACTGCAAGCCATTCGCGGTCAGGATCTATTTGGAAAGGACACCGCAGACCTTTGTTTGGTCCCCAATGTGAAAGTTCCGCTCAAATTCAAGGTGCCCGAATTTGAAAAGTACAAGGGTAACTCTTGCCCTCAGAGTCATTTGGTGATGTATGTTCTGAGGATGTCGACTCAAACAGAGAACCAACAGCTACTGATCCACTACTTCCAGGGTAGTTTAACCGGTGCCACACTCAAATGGTACATGGGTTTAAACCGCACTAAGATCGTCACTTTCAGAGATCTTGGCGTTGCCTTCGTTCAACAATATAAGTATAACCTGGACATGGCACCGGACAGAGATCAACTCAGAGCCATGTCACAGAAGGATAAGGAAACCTTTAAGGAATATGCTCAGAGATGGCATGAAATTGCCGCTCAGATTTGTCCACCTCTTGAGGAAAAAGAGATGACAAAAATCTTCTTGAAAATCTTAAGCTCGTTTTACTACGACAGAATGGTCGCCAGTGCGCCCAGTGACTTCACCGAGATGGTGGGCAGGGGAGTTCGTCTTGAGGAAGCCGTCCGAGAAGGACGTTTAGTTAAAAACACTGGACCATCAAGCAATACCAAAGGATACAGTAGTGTTTTCCCTAAGAAAAAAGAGCAATATATTGACAATATCTCTCTCAGAAAGCAAAGGCGACATTACCAACCAGTATCAGCTGTAACTCCTGCTATCAACCTTGCACATGTTCCTACGTATCAACCTCAGGTTGCTTAGAGCCAACCGAATCAACAACAATATCAGCAAAGGACATAACAGCCTCTTCATCAGGCTCGTCCTCCATACAACAACAGTCGTACAACGCGACCACCAGGGTTCGACCCTATACCAATGTTGTACGCAGAACTGTTTCCATTACTACTGGTCAAGGGACACATCTAAACCAAGTCTCTTCTTACAGTACCGAAAAATCCACACTTTTGGTTCAAGATAAATCAAACTTGTCCTTACCATCAAGGAGGACCGGGGCACAACATAGAAAATTGTCTTAGTTTCAAATCCGATGTGCAAAAGATTGTCAGGAGCGGGGTCTTATCCTTCAAGGATACAAATCTGAATGTTTAGACGAACACGTTGCCGCAACACGAGAAAGCTGCAGTCAATTTGATAGAGGGAGAGTCTAACCACATCTATCAAATTCATGATGTACTCTTATTAAGGGCTAATCTGGTCAAGATGCATCGCAGACATAGTGGGTACGGTCAAGTACCCCCTCATAATTATCACTGGTGTGATATCTGCTCTAAAGACAATCAAGGATGTTCTGTGGTGCAATCAGCTCTACAGGAACAGTTGGATCTCGGTTGGATCCAGGATCACCGAATTCGGGGGGTCAAGATGACTTACACAAATTCCAACGTCATTCAAAACCAGGACATTCGTGCGATGAATGTCAACTTGGTGGGAATGTACTCAAGGCAAAGCCAACATCATAATCTGCCCAGCACGATTACGATTCCTGTCTGACTTGCTCGGTAAACAATCAAGGATACTCTTTTGTACAACAGGCCCTCCAGCGTCAGATAGATCTTGGATGGATTCAGGATTACCGCGATAGAAATCAATATCAAGTGAATATGATTCAAATCTTTGATATTCGTTTGATGAATACCAGCTTGGTGGAGTTACATGCTAAGCAGGTCTAGCTCGGTTTTCTGACTTCGCATAATTTTCAGAACTGTAAGGGATATCGTGAGAGTGACCAAGGATGTGCTCTTGTTCAAAGAACTTTGCAACACTTGTTAAACCACTGGTGGCTTCTGATCTATCTAGATGAAGACACACAACAAGTCAGTATGACTGACAGGAACCCTACTAGGCATCAAAGTCAGGATGTTCGATCAATGGACATAGACCTAGTAACGTTACACCGCATACAAAGTGGACGTGGACGGATGCTACCACACAACTACGAACGATGTAGAGTCTACTCGAAGAATAATCAAGGGTGCTACCTGTCATACCCCAAATTTTGACCACTAAGATTTCCCATCATTGTGCAAACCATCATCATAATGTGGATGAACCATCATGCCTCATCAAATGCCTCAAGGGTTGTTGAGCATTCACTACAATCAAAATTAGGGTTTTAAGCCCTCTCAAAGCCTTAGAAAAAGGATCAATCAAGGAATGACATGATCTTCAACTTGTCTAACCTCTCAAATATCCACAATGGATCAAAAGGACTCCCACTTCAAGGATTAAGCACAAGGTTGCTCTCTTCTAGGTGGATCAAGTCTCAAGATCGCCAGTATCACCAAATTAGGGTTTTGGTCGACCAGGGCCTCCAGATGAAAATTTTCATCTGGACACAAGCCAAAGATCCAAAACAAAACCTAATGTACTCCATGGAACCTCATGGACCCATTCATCAAGTCAATTTTGCCTCAGGGGATGCCTACATCAAAAATCAGGAATTAAGGTTTCTTGACCTAATTCACCCCTACGTTGACTTTTGGGACAAATCATGAACCAAGACCTCAAGAGAGGATTTGAGGGTCTCTAATGAACTATATTGATCCATTTGGGACAATGGATTGATCTAAGAAGCTTGAGCAACAAGTCTCAATTTCATCTACACCACAATTAGGGTTTCGCGAGGAAAGTCAACTGTAACTTTGACTTTTGACCAGGACATGCTCCCAAACCCTAGGACATGCCTCAATATACCCTATGATACCCATGGAACATGTCCATCAAGTTTGATTTATGTCAAGGACATGATTTTCTAAAGAATTGCACAGTTTGGAATTCATCTGATAAAAAGTCAACTGTGCACAAAAGTCAACTTTGACTTTTTGATATTTTTCACCAAAATGGATTTTTAACCCTAAAATGATGTTAATGTATGATTTGAATCATCATTCATCAATAAAAATCAAGAAAAGTGGGATAACTTGTAAAAGGGGTAACCATAAAAACTTATAAAATTTTCTAAGTTAAAAATAAAGTGACAAGGGTACCAACTTTGAAGGATCATAACTCCTAAACCACAAAGCCATTTTTTCTCATCCAAATATGGATTTGTAGCCCTCATTACCCTCTACAAAAACTTCAACTAGACCTAAGTCCAATTCATTAAGTATCTTGAGTTATGGAGTGATCAAAATGGCTGAAAAGTGAAAATGTCACTTTTTCCAACACTTAGTGAAATTTTCACTAAGTCAGAATCTGCCTTCACTTTTTGCCAAATGTAGAGGGATTTTTCACTTGGATTCAAAAGAGATCAAAACCAAATATGTTCAAACAGTTGTTATATCATGTGAGGGCTTTCCAAAATGGCCAAGAACATTGCCAAATTCCATTTGAGTCATGAGATATGACATTGGAAAGTTGCCTTGCTGAAATCTGTCAAAGGCAAGGCAGAATTTGTAACTTTGCTCGATTTGCCAAAATCAGCCAAATTCAAATGCTCCTATCCACTTGGACACATCTGAGGATTGAATCTAAAGGGGACAATCACTGAGCCAAGCCTCCAAAGTCCATGGAACAAGAAATAACATGTTGAACCAAGAATGGCCAAAATAGGGACAAGACTCCAAATTTGGATTGAAGCATTCAATGGAAGCATCAAGGTGGCATGGACTGAGCCATTCTCATCTAAAATCAGTCAAGACTTATCCAAGACCAAGGGAACCACAACTCTGTGCCCTAACCTCTAGTCAATGGCTAGAGGAGACTTGGATTTCCATTGGACAACATTGGCCAAACCTACTTACCAGTTGCCATTCACTATTCCTTGCAAAACAAACTTGCTCTACTATAAATAGAGCTCAATTGTGATAAGTTTGAGTACACCAAAGCCATCTAACAGATGCTTTCCTCAAAATCTCTTTCTCTTGGCAAAAATACCTTTCCAATCAAACCAATCACTCACACACCTCACATACATCATATAGAAGTGATCCAAAAACTCACATAACATCTAGAACACTGATTTCACAAAATCACCAGCCAATTGCTCAAGTTCTTGACAGTTTTGCAGTTGAGGTGCCATCTTTAACTCCAAACCATTTCAATCCATTCCAAGCACTCAGACACATCACTTGGTGCCTAGGGAAGCTATCCACATCATTGGAACCTAGCTGTAACACCTCCAACACAAATCACGATCACCAGCTGCAAGTGGTAAGCATGAGCTTTTCTAACTCTATGATCCATGCAATTTTTGCTGCACAATAATTTGGCCATATGTTCATAATCATGCATGGAATGTTTTCCCTCAATTAATTGCATTGTTTGAATCGTGTATCAAAAATCCTAGCCTTCATGCAGAAATTAGGGTTCTTGAGGATTTTTCATGATTTCTTATTATATGTTTAATTTAAATGAAATTAATGGACATAGACATGATCGTCAGGTAGAGACGAGCATAATGATATGTGGATTGCATGTTATAATCCAGTATTCAGGGAGATTGGATAGAAAATGCAAACCTGAGAATCTCAGAACACGCGCGTTTCCTTCAGCTTGTTCTTGGCGCCATTTTTAGAAATTTGAATATTTGAATTTTGTGATTTTATTTAATTGATTCAAAAATTAATTTCTCTCCGAGTTTTAATGATTCTTGAGTTGATTCTTTTTTTAATAATTCACAAAAATGTTAAAATATTTTATTTTATCAAAAAATCCCAAAAATATTATTTATTTCATATAATTGATATTTTTGCAAAGAATTAATATTTTAATTGTTTTTGACATGTTATATATTTTTTCTACATTGATTTTGCAACTTTTAATGCTTTCTAATTATTTTGTAAATCAATACTTAATTTTTGAAGCATTAATCCAAAATCACAATTTGTTTTTCATATGTTAAACAATTTTGATCATTTTTAATTGAATTATTATTCAATTAAATACATTTTTGAAAACAAATTAGGGTTTTTGGATTAATTCAACCCTCATAAATCATTCAAAAACACTTTGGGCCACTAATAGAGTGTAAGACCCAATCCCCTTTTAACCAAAACATTTTGGGCCTCACTTATTGTATAAGTCCCTCCGCGTTAAAAGAAAACCTCTGCGCGATCGCCATTTCAAACGGAAAAATCATCTGGGCCTACCCTCGTGTTATAAGCCCCACTCTTTTTCTTTAAACCCTTTGGGCCTCTTGAAAGAGTGTAAGACCCATCCCTTTGTACAGAAAACCTTTTTTGGCCTCAGTCACTTGTATAAGTCCCTCTGTACAAATTTAAACAGTGCGCTCACTGATAAAACCCTGGGCCTCTCCTTGAGCTGTGAGCCCCAAATCTTTCTTTTTCAAAGCACTTTCTCCTTTGATTTTGAATATACTATTGTTTTCAATCTTTCTTTGTTGAACAACTAACCAAACAGCATGGAAGCTCTACAACCGAGTAAGTGGTTATCGCTTTCATTTACCACTTTCATATACATATAACTATATTGTGGGGCTTGTAGCGAGCGATTTTGGACGCGGTTCTTAAGCGCTGGTCGTTCTCTGCGGTTGAGCTTGAACTACAGGTGGATTCATTTTTTATCCTATTGTGAGCTGAATAGGGAAGGGAAATAGATGTCTCCAATTAACCCTGCTTTGCATACTGAGTTTAAACAGCGGTCTGTTAGGTTACGAATGCTATCAATGTGGGGGGCCTTTGTACTGGTTATTTATATTTTCGCCAATACTGTTTTCTTTCTTTTTTACCTGGGCAGAAGGTTTCTGGCGGGGAACAAGGATTAGGATGTTAGGACTGATGCTTTTGAAATACTGCTTTTGATTGATGGAGATATGGGATTTTGGGTTTTTGTTTAGTGTGCTCGCTAAGATTTTTCTTTCAATCTTATGCCTACGTATTCCCGTTTACCGAAACAGGGAAATCAGAGCGTTCGTAGTTCCTCCTATTCTATGGGAGGAAATTGGTTTTTGGTGTCTTGTTCAAAGCCCAAGACGCGAAGCGAAAGGTAGTTTGTATCTTGTTCAAAGCCCAAGATGTGAAGCTGAAAGGTCTATTTGTGTCTTGTTCAAAGCCCAAGACGTGAAGCTGAAAGACCTCGACTTTAGAGAGAATTTGTCATCTCTAAAGAGGGGAGAAGGAGAATTACTTTAACTGGGATACGCGGATCCGAGCAATGCCATAATTTCCGAAGAAAGGGTTTTAACTCAGTGTAGAGCAATGCCATCTTTCCTTAGGAATTTCTCATGCTAAAAGAGGGACAGTGGCGTGGATATAGATGATCCAAAGGCTTGCCGCTTACAGCGATTAGATGAAGGGAAAGGAGTTGTTGATGTTTGTGTACTGTGAACGAGGCACAACTTTGACGCTAAAAGGTTGATTGGATCAACCAGTGGTTTTCTTATACAAAGCCTAAGAGGAGGCTAATTTCCGCTAGGAAAATCATTATACAAAGCCTAAGAGGAGGCCGCTAGGAAAATCATTATACAAAGCCTAAGAGGAAGCTATTTTGTGTGTCGTACAAAGCCCGAGAGAGAGGCTAAAGTTTTTTGACCCGACGATAGAGTCTTTGTATCTCGTACGAAGCCCGAGATGGAGGCTATTGTTTGTTTGACTCAACGAGGGAGTCTTTGTGTGTCTCGTACAAAGCCCGAGAGAGAGGCTAAAACGTTGTTTGACTCCGCTAGGGAGAATTTTGGTATCTCGTACGAAGCCCGAGATGGAGGCTATGTCAGTTAAGTGACAGGTCCAGTATACTGATTTTGAAAGAGAAAATTAGTTCTTATATGAGCATCACTGTACTCAGGGATTTGATTTGAGGATCAGGGATATTTCCCTCTCTTTGAGGAAACGGGAAATCCAAAGGGTATTGAGACTGTCCGAGTCTGCGGGTTTCCTTCCTATTTAACGAAGGGGTCACTTGAGAATGTCTTTTGAGACTCAAGGAAGTTAGATTGTCCGTGTCTAGAGTTTTATCTTTTGTACTATGCTTTGAGAAACAGTAGTAGACTCTATGAAAGGACTGTTCTATGGAGATGACTAAGTTCTGTTCCTATACCTCTAGGAGGTCGCCGGGACAATTTGTACAAAGCCCAAGAGGAGGCTGGAAACTTTTAAGAAACCGACGGGTCCTTGTACGAAGCCCAAGAGGAGGTCGACGGGACAATTTGTACGAAGCCCAAGTGTTTGATCAGCTCATATGTGATGTATGTGAGGTGTGTGAGTGATTGGTTTGATTGGAATTGCTCTCAAACTCAAAACCCGATAGTGACTTGCCTTAGAAGGCAAAATTGGAGTGAAAAAAGAGATTTTGAGGAAAACATCTGTTAGATGGCTTTGGTGTACTCAAACTGACCACAATTGAGCTCTATTTATAGTAGAGCAAGTTTGCTTTGGGATCCACAGTGAATGGCAACTGCAGCAGGTGTTTCCTCAATGTTGGCCAATGGAAATGCAAGTCTCCTCTAGCCATTGACTAGAGGTTAGGGCACAGAGCTATGGTCCCTTTGGTCTTGGATAAGTCTTGACTGATTTCAGATGAGAATGGCTCAGTCCATGCCACCTTGATGGTTCCATTGAATGCCTCATTCCAAATTAGAAGTCTTGTCCATATTTTGGCCATTCTAGGTTCAACATGCTATTTCTTGTTCCATGGACTTTGGAGGCTTGGCTCAGTGATTGTCCCCTTTAGATTCAATCCCCTGAGGTGTCCAAGTGGATAGGAGTAATTGAATTTGGCTGATTTTGGAAAATCGACCAAAGTTGCAAATTCTGCCTTGCCTTGATAGATTTCAGCAACGCAACTTGGCAATGTTGTATCTCATGGTGTAGGTTGAATTTGGCAATGTTCTTGGCCATTTTGGAAAACTCTTACATGATACAACAACTGTTTGAACAAGTTTGGTTTTGATCTCTTTTGATTCCAAGTGAAAAATCCCCCTACATTTGGCAAAAAGTGAGGCAGAATCTGACTTAGTGAAAATTTCACTAAGTGTTGGAAAAAGTGACATTTTCACTTTTCAGCCACTTTGATCACTCCATAACTCAAAATCCTTAATGAATTAGAATGACTTGTAGTTGAAGTTTTTGTAGGTGATAATGAGGGCTACAAATCCATCTTTGGATGAGAAAAAATGGCCTTGTGGTTTAGGAGTTATGGTCCTTCAAAGTTGGTACCTTTGCCACTTTATTTTTAACTTAGAAAAATTTCTAAGTTTTATGGTTACCCCTTTTACAAGTTATCTCACTTTTCTTGATTTTTCTTGATGAATGATGATTAAAATCATACATTAACATCATTTTAGGGTTAAAAATTCATTTTGGTGAAAAATCTCAAAAAGTCAAAGTTGACTTTTGTGCACAATTGACTTTTTATCAGATGAATTCCAAACTGTGTAATTCTTCAGGAAATCATGTCCTTGACCTAAATCAAATTTGATGGACATGTTCCATGGGTGTCATAGGGTATATTCAATCATGTATTAGGGTTTGGGAGCTTGTCCTGGTCAAAAGTCAAAGTTACAGTTGACTTTTCCCTTAAAACCCTAATTGTGGTACAGATGAAATTGAGACTTGTTGCTCAAACTTCTTGGATCAATCCATTGTTCTAAATGGATCAATATGGTATATTAGAGACCCTCAAATCATCTCTTGAGGTCTTGGCTCATGGTTTGTCCCAAAACTCAACTTAGGGGTGAATTAGGTCAAGAAACCCTAATTCCTGATTTTTGATTATTGCATCCCCTGAGGCAAAATTGACTTGATGCATGGGTTCATGAGGTTCCATGAAGTATATTAGGTTATGTTTTGGATCATTGCCTTGTGCCCAGATGAAAATTTTCATCTGGAGGCCCTGGTCGACCAAAACCCTAATTTGGTGACACTGTCGATCTTGAGACTTGATCCACCTAGAAGGGAGCAGCCTTGTGCTTAATCCTTGAAGTGGGAGTCCTTTTTGATCCATTGTGGATGTTTAAGAGATTAGACAAGTTGAAGATCATGTCATTTCTTGATTGATCCTTTGTCTAAGCACTCAGAGAGGGCTTGAAACCCTAATTTTGATTGTAGTGGATACTCACCCATCTTTGGGGAGACTAATGAAGCATAAAGGTACATCCATATTGTGATGATGATTTTCACAATGATGGGAAATCTAAGTGGTCAAAATTTGGGGTATTACAGGGCTGTTTCACTGTAAGTCTTCTTTCATATACTCATATCGACTGTGTAATAATAGTATAGATATTTAGAGTTTCCCCGGCAACTACGTGTAGAACTAGGTGACGCCATTTCGTTTATTCGTAGAAATAGACAACTAGATCCCCAATAGGATCACCAGATACAGTCTTCTCTTCGGCTGTCCTCATTAGGAATTGTCAAGAAACTCTACTCCCAGAGATGAATGTATTCTCCGTGAATGGCATCTTTGAGTTTCTTCCAAATTCTCGAACTTTCCTGACTTTGATCTATTCTCGGTGAATAGCATTGCCTTGAATTTCTCAGGATTTGGGGACCCATCGGCTTCTTAAAAAGCATCGGCCTCCTCTTGGGCATCGTACAAGGACCCACAGGCTTCCTAAAAGCAACCCCGCCTCCTCTTGGGCTTAGTACAAGGACCCTACGGCTTCTTAGAAGTATTTACAGCCTCCTCTTAGGCTTCGTATAATGATCTCTTCCTCCGGGAATGATAGCCTTCTCTTGGACTTAGTACAAGGACCCGTCGGCTTCTTAAAAGTTTCCAGCCTCCTATTGGGCTTCATACAAATTGTCCCGACGACCTCCTAGAGGTATAGGAACAGAACTTAGTCATCTGCATAGAACAATCCTTTCAAAGAGTCTACTACTGTTTCTCAAAGCATAGTACAAAAGATAAAACTCTAGACTTGGACAGTCTAACTTCCTTGAGTCTCAAAGACATTCTCAAGTGACCCCTTCGTTAAATAGGAAGGAAACCCGCAGACTCGGACAGTCTCAATACCCTTTGGATTTCCCGCTTCCTTAAAGAACAGGAATAACCCAGATCCTTGAATCAAATCCCTGAGTACAATGTTGCTCATATAAGAACTGATTTTCTCTTTCAAAATCAGTATACTGGACCTGTCACTTAACTAAGACAACAGTTAGCCTCTCTCTCGGGCTTTGTACGAGACACATAAGAGACTCCCTCGTTGAGTCAATGACCCATTTCGCCTCCATCTCGGGCTTTATACGAGATACAAAAAGGTTCTTATTGAGCCAAATAAGCAACAGCCTCCATCTCAGGCTTCATACGAGATACAAAAAAACTCCTTGTTGAGTCAAATAGCCTCCATCTCGGGCTTTATACGAGATACCAAAAGATTCCATCGTTGAGTCAAAGCCTTTTAGCCTCTCTCTCGGGCTTTGTACGAGACACATAATAGCCTCCTCTTAGGCTTTGTATAATAAAACCACTGGTTAATCCAATTAACCTTTTAGCATCAAAGTTGTGCCTCGTTCACAGTACACAAACATCAACAACTCCTTCCTCTTCATCTAATCGCTGTAAGCAGCAAGCCTCTGGATCATCTACATCCATGCCACTGTCCCTCTTTTAGCATGAGAAATTCCTAAGGAAAGATAGCATTGCTCTACACTGAGTTAAAGTCTTCTTCTTCAGGTTAAAACCCCTTATAAAGGAAATTATGGCATTGCCGGATTCACAAATCTTGGTTAAAGTAATTCTCCTTTATAAAACAGTTGTGACATATAACCCCCTCTTTGGAGATGACAAATTCTCTCTAAAGTTGGGACCTTCAGCTTCACATCTTGGGCTTTGAACAAGATACAAATAGACCTTTCAGCTTCATATCTTGGGCTTTGAACAAGATACAAACCACCTTTTCGCTTCATGTCTTGGGCTTTGAACAAGACACCAAAACAACCATTTCCTCCCATAGAATAGGAGGAACTACGAACGCTCTGATTTCCCTGTTTCGGTAAATGGGAATACGTAGGCATAAGATCGAAAGAAAAGATCTTAGCGAGCATACTAAACAAAAAACCCAAATCCCATATCTCCATCAATCAAAAGCAGTAATTCAAAAACATCCGTCCTAACATCCTAATCCTTGTTCCCCGCCAGAAACCTTCTGTCTAGATAAAAAGAAAAAGAAAATCGTATTGGTGAAAATACAAATAACCAGTACAAGGGCCCCCCACATTGATAGCATTCGTAACCTCACAGACCGCTGTTTAAACTCAGTATGCAAAGCAGGGTTAATTGGAGACATCTATTTCCCTTCCTTCATCAGCTTTAATAGGATAAAAAATGAATCGACCTGTAGTTTTAAGCTTAACCACAGAGAGCGACCAGCGCTTAAGAACCGCGTCCAAAATCGCTCGCTACACTACCTCGTGTGAGCAGCTCTTCAAATTCAGTTGGACCATAAGGAAATTTAATCATGGTCAAGCTCTGATTCAATGTCAAACTATTAACCAGATCAAAGCAGGGATGTTGTCTTGATCCCTAAGCAAGAAGTGGCCAAAGATGTGTGCACCATAATCCCTCTACTCTATGAATCAAGAGTCCCTCTTGATGGTGAAAAGGTTCTCAATCTCGAACCGATTGAGGCTGGTTATGATGGTCAGAAAAATCAGAAGGCTCCTGTAGTTATCTATCTGATGGGACCAGTACCGTACAAATCCGATAAGGCGATCCCTTACAAGTACGGTGCAACAACAGTTGAGAATGGAAAAGAAGTTCTATTACCCTCCATCGTGAATATTGCAGACATCAGTCGAGTAACACGGAGCAGTCGAATGTTCAACCGAGGAGTTGGAGAACCTAGCAAAGAAAGGGAACCTAAAACGGAAGCTCTCGATCAACCAAATGGTCAGTCTAATGATCCCGATCTTTCAAAGAACAACGATGAGATGCTGAAGCTCATCCTAAAAAGTGAATACAACATTGTTGATCCACTGTTGCAAACTCCTTCAAAAATCTATGTGTAATCTCTTTTACTCACTTCCGAAGCTCACAGAGAGGCTCTACAGAAAGCTTTAAAGAAAGCCTTTGTGGAAGAGGATGTAACAATAAGATAGTTCGATAGCATCGTTTCCAACATCACTTCCTGCAACAACTTGGGGTTTAGTGACGAGGACTGCCAGAAGAAGGATAAAGTCACAACATGGCGCTCAATATTACAGTCAACTGCCAGGACGATGCTTTAACCAACGTACTGGTAGACGTTGGATCAGCTCTGAATGTTATGCCAAAGTCCACATTAACGCGACTATCATTCAATGGATCCCCAATGAGGGGCGGTGAGGTTATTGTCAAAGTATTTGATGGATCTCGGAAAGTAGTTATTGGCGAAATCGATCTTCCCATAACTATCGGTCCTCATACTTTCCAAGTCACTTTCCAGGTCATGGAAGTCCGGGCAGCAAACAACTATTTATTAGGAAGACCTTGGATACACCAGGTTGGGGCAGTCACTTCGACACTGCACCAGAAACTGAAGTTCGTCAAGAACGACCAACTAGTCACAGTCTGTGGAGAGCAAGCCTTGATCGTAAGTAACTTATCATCGCCTACTTGTGTAGAACCAGAAGAGGTTATTGGAACTCAGTTCCAAGCACTGTCGGTGAGCAATGAGAATCAATCAGAAAAAGGAACATCAATATCCTCGTACAAAGATGCTCTCGAAGTGATCAAAAGTAACAATACAAAAGGATGGGGATAGTTGGTCATGTCTACTGATAACAAAGCAAGGAAGGGTCTTGGTTTTTCCTCAACCTGTACCTAGACAGCTACTAACAATGAAAGTCTTCATCCCATTCAGGATTTCTTCCATAGTGGAGGTTTCCATCACCTAGTGCCTTAGGAAGTGCATACTATCAACGAGGGAGATCCCTCTGATACAGATGAAGGATGGAAGTCCTATCTTAATGAGGACGGTTATAAGTCTCAGGAAGAGGAGCCTATGCCATTTTTCTATCCCGCACAGAGTCCGAGATTTATACCAAGGTCATACGTCAAAATGATATATGGAGATTGTAATCCTGAAGGATGTCGTGCTTCACCAAACTCATTAGAGGAGGACACTCTGATGAAAGACAACTTTGACCACGACTATTATGGCCCAATGGATGGTCTGCATATCTAGCAGCCGTACCCAGGAGACCCAGGACAAGAGAGTCAGCCGAACGACGCTTATCAACTTTGCATCATTGAAAAGAATACATGCGTCCCCACCATGTCATGGGATCAACACTCAGGGCATTCTGAAAATATCCAGCACGACGATGAACTTGCAAAGCTTGCAGGACTAGAATTCATCAAATATGCTTTTCCCGAGGTCAACGTCATCGAAAGAGATTACTCCTCCAGTTCCACAGAAGTGTGGGACACCTTAGGACAACCAAGTGGCAAGTTCGACTACTTGGTCAAGTCCACCGCTCCCGAAAGCTCTCGTATTAGGCTCGAAGACATCCAGCCAACTGGACGGGGAGATTTACCTGAGAGTACAAATATTGTGCAAAATACAACATAAGAGTTCGTCTACAACAACTCTGCCTGGGAAACAGATTCCAACGATCCTACTTCGCCAGAAATCAGCATCATTTCTGAGGATGAGTCAAGAAAGAAGGTGCCAGACTTTGTGATTCACCGAGGAGTTCGCCGCCAATGGGTTGCTGTCGACGTTCCGAAAGTCGTTCATAAATCTAAGTAATTGTCGTCGTTACTTTAACCTTTCACCCTGTGTTTACTGTGAATTTCGGTAAACAACCTCTGGTCTATCAATCTAAACGCAAATTGGTTAACTTGTAGGATCGACCACACAAATCCTAGGACATGTGCTAAATTTGAGAGACAAGTGTAAATGACAAAATGAAAATTAAAGAGAATGTAAACTGAACTCCACGTTCGACAATGCTGAAACAAAATCTAACTGAACTCCACGTTCGACTACTTGCAATAAAGTAAAGTAAAGGCTTAAAATTTAAAGGGTTGTAAGTAAAGGGTGCAAAAATTAAAGGCGTCGAAAGGAATGGACGAGAAGTAAAAGTCTTTGAACGTAAAATGCGACGAACTCCACGTTCTTGAAAGTAAAGGCTGGAATGATAAAAGTGCTGTCGGAGGTAAAGTGCAGGAAAGTAAAAGACTCTGAAATAGATGCAATGGATTAAAGGTGAACTCCACGTTCTTGAAAATAAAAGACTTTGAAAAGTAAAAGCTTGAAGATTAAATGCTTGAATGTAACAGTACAGTCGAAGGCAGATGCAGAAAGTTTAAATAACTTTGAAAGTAAATTTGGCATGGAAGATAAAGTTCAAGAAATTGTAAAGTCATGGAAATTAAATGGCTGAATCTTAAACACGGTGAAGATAAATTGCATTAATGAAGAAAATGGTGTTACATTACGTACATTCTCACGAACTCGTTTCTCTACACGCGGGTACTTTTAGTTTCTTTGAGTAACTTGTACAAAAATATGAACACCCCATTTACATAGAACTAACTCCTATTTATAGTGTTAGGAAATAACTACTACGTGGTGGTTACTGCTTCGAACGTGTGGATTTTGGCGTCTTCTCCTTGGTCTCAACTGTTCCCACGTTCACAACTGCTCTTGTTTAAATTTCAAATATTGGAAATTCCCTCCAGCCTTAATATAACCACTGCAGCGCTTGTTTCCACATTCTCATGGTCGAAACCCTTCCAGCACTTAGCCATTTTTTGAGGTTCCTACACCTCTATTCGACTCAGGCTTCTCCAAAAACTGGGTCGAAGCCTTCTTTATATTAAAAATAATTTTTTAACATAAAATAGCTTTGATTCTTTCTAGCGTCGAAATTGAGGGTTAACAAATTGCCCCCAAGGAATGTCCTTTCGCCAGAATTGGTAGGAAGGCCATTTCTTGATATAATAACCATTTCGACGCCTGTTTGCATGGCCTTAACTGAACATCCCACTAATTACTTAATGGCTGAACTGTTCAGTTTCTTTAACCCACGCCTCTGACGTCATACCATCATGACAAATCCTTAAAACGTCCTTTCAGCCGTATTCATCATAACAGCTTTCTTGAAAACAGACGTTAACAGTCTGCACATAACTGCTACATTTCATCACGCCTTCAGGAGAAAGACACGCGTCCCACTAACCCCTCAGCTTCAACGGTGGATCTAAGTCTCTTGAGATTTTCAAATGTCTATATATACCCATCTCCGCCACTTTGTGAACTTTCCACACTTTTCATACTCTCAAGCAACCTCTTCTTCTCTTGAGTTCTCTCACGCAAACCCAGCAAAGACACCATCTTTTGATCTTCTTCAACAATGGCAACTTCCCAACTTAATCCTCAAGCAAAGAAGACTCAAAGAGGCAAGGCCACTCCATTTAAGCAAACCATCCCTCCGTTCGCTAACATCCCAGGCCCCCAACTAGTAGATAACCGCCATTGCATGCCGGAACCCACCTCTGAAGAATCAAGAGCCATCTACAAATCTCAGGTAATGATTCCCATAGTTATGTCTGATAAAACTTATGCGCTATCTGGTCCTTTGGCTGATGTGGACATTTCTAACGAGAGGCTAAGTGAGTTTTTCCCCTCGTACCGGAGAACCAGACCATTAGGGCAAAAGAGTTTCCCCAAAATTAATTCCGCTGCTGGAGCTTCCCCTGAAGAGATCCCCTTACCCAAAATCAACGTTGGCTATCTCACTGATGGCACCAGGCTGGTGAGAGCTGTCAACCCTTTAAAGGAATTCGACCAATGGATGGCAAAGATGGAGAAGGTTAAAGCTGACCATTTGAAGAAGATAGGGATTTATGACCTTCTTATGCTGTCGAAGACCAGCATACCGTATTGTCTGAATATGTTGGCGGCATCCCTATACTTTTGGGACAGCACCCATTATACATTCCATTTGCCATGTGGAATGGTTACTCCAACCCTTTTTGATGTAGCTGCCATCACGGGGCTTCGTCCAGATGGCCTCGTCTATAATCCTGATGTTGATGCTGAGGACACCATCAACATTTCAGGCTCCAAACTGACCTACACCCTCTTTATCAAACACCACTTCAAATAAGAAAATGAAGAGGTGTCTGATGAAGAACACATTGCTTTCCTCACAGTCTGGCTGTCGAGGTATGTTTTTTGTACAAAGTCTTTGCAGGTAGCTAAGAAGTACCTGCCCCTGGCGAATCAACTCCACCACAACAGAGGAACCTGCCTGAGTGAACTCATTCTGGAAAACCTTTACGAATCTATCAGTGAAGGGGCTTCTCGACTTAAGAATATGGAAGCCTAAGGTCCTATGCACTTGAGTGTTCCTCTTTGGCTACTTCAATTGTGGCTCAATGCTACATTTGAGGCTAGCCTCCACAGAAAAGGCATAGTTGATGAAGCCTCTGCTGAGATCACGGAAAGGAGTGTCGAAGGGACACGTCTGGCCAAACTCAATCCTAATGATGATGGTGAAAACCTTCAACGGCCTTTCACAAGTTATATTATGATGTTCGCCAAACGCTATGAGTTCACTCCTAGCATGGCACCCTTTGCTCGACAAAGCTATGGCCCTGTGTGGTTTAAAAGGCCATTTCCAAATCCTCTTCAACCTCTTGATCCAGAATCTGTTGCTATCTGGGAAGCCTTTTTGATTCCTAGATTCATTATCCACAGGCTGAACTTAGGGAGAGGTTTATCAGCATTGATTGCATATCAACCAAACTTGGTCTCTCGACAATTTGGGCTGGCCCAGAGCTTCCCTCAGTGCTTGTATGAGAAAAAGGGCCAAGTAATTCTACACACCGCCTGCTTCGATGAGGAGAACATCTCCCAAACACTCGACAGCCGGAATGAAAAAAGAAGAATCCTCTCTCCTGTGTTTTTTGAACCTTCCTTTCTATGCACTTCATCCTTCCACCAGTGGTGGTCGAAGCACTATAGTGAGCACTTTCTTGATGTGGCTACATTTTCTTCGTTACTTGACCAAGCTTTTCTCCATGTGCAGGACAAGACGAAAAAGAGTAAGTTCACTCACATCGAAAAAATACAGGCTTTTCAAAAATACTTTGAAACTATCTATCGACCAGATGATCTTAGTCGAACCATTCATGAGGCTGCTGTTACTCTAAAGAGAAAATTTCTAGAAAAGCTGGATCAACTAAAAATTCCTCCCAACGTCCCTCGTGAGAAACGTTATGAGGTAGCTTTTAAACTTTTTCCTCCAAAGTTCCCTCGACTGCCTAATGCTGATTTTGGAGTGGCGCTTGCCCCTCCATTTCCAGATTGGTTTGTCTGTGGGGAGCATTTAAAACTTCTTCGATAGCAGTCTCAGCCAAAGGCTCAACGAGTGGTTTCGACTAAGCATACGTTAGACAGTTTTAAAGGGCACCTTCATATAGGAATTCAGGACGTTCGTGTCGAATCTGAAATATATGAAGGTTTGAAATCCTTAATCCATGGCTTTATGACTAACCATGTAATCATTAACTTGTAACAATTATGTACTATCTTTCAGCTGTGCCTAGGAAAGCCGCTTCGACTAGAGCTGCCACCTTGCAAAGTGGCAAAGAACCAGAGAGTACACAGGTATATTTCACCTCCCCTGTTTATGTTTGTACTATATGAATTTTGAATTTCTTTCTTATATTTGCACTGCCTCTTCAGACTGGTCGAAAACCTCCAACACCTTCCAAGAAAGGTAAGAAGGATACCCCAGTTGTGGTTATAGCTTCAGAGACCTCAGATGAATCTCCTGACGAGGTTCTCACAAGGAAAAGGAAAAAACCCACAAAGGCCTCTGGACCTACTAGCCCACCTCCTTCGAAGGTGGCCAAAATACTCGAAAAGGCATCCACCACAAGTGGTGTCGAGAAGGAACCCTCCAAGGTGGCCTTGAGAATCCCTCTTGGTGACCATGGGAGTGATAAATCAAGTCCTGCTGTTGAACAAACTCAGGTATGTGCACCATTTCCTTTTTCTATTATGCTTGACATCTTTCACCTATTATTTCATTCTCATTTTCTCCACTTGTGTTCTTTAGGCACCCATAATCAACAATCCAGATTCCCGACCAACTCCCAGCAACTTCGCCACCACCTTAATTGACAATTCTGTTCCTCACCCAACTTCAGAAAGCCTAACCACCACGCTCCTCAACAGCCAAGGTGAGCCAACTTATCACCCATCTTCTGATATTGGCTCTGGTTTGAGTGAGATTAATCAACCTACTCCACATGTTACAGCACCCACTGCACCACCAGCTCCAACCCCTACTCAAAACGTACAAGCTGATGGAGCCAACTCTGATGATGATGATGCCTCAAGCCCACCACCTTTCAATCTGGATACCCCCATGGATGAAGGTCAATTGGTTGACGAAGAAAGGCATGAACCTGAAGTTCAAACACATAACGCCAATCCTGATCAAGCTACGCCTGAGGAGACAAATGAACTACATCCTACACCAGCTGATGACCAGGAGAATATGCAACCAACTGCTGAAGAGTCTGATGAAGAAATGGGAGAAGAATAAGATGAAGAAGGAGAAGAATCAGAAGAGGAGGATGAAGAACAAACTGATCCTAATCCCCACCATACTCCTTCGCCTGTGTTCCTTCCACCACCAAGAGATTCACTGACAGCACTCAAGTGGTCGAACCCACGTGAGTTTGCCAAATTGATTCTTGAGCAGAGGTATGGTTCTTCTTCTGTCTCTTCGACTCCAGCACCAGATGACTTCGCCCAGCCAATTCTCCAAGCCATCAAGAAAAAATTCTTCAGGGGGGATATTCACAGAGTTTTGGCCTCAGATCCAACGACAACTGCTTCTTTGAAGGACACCCTCGCAAAGATTGAGCTCACCACCCTCAATCCAAATGTTTATGGTTTTCTGATAGAGCTAACTGCTGTGGTGAACCAGATAGCTGCAGAAATAAAACTGCTTCCCTCTATCAGGAATACCATAGAGAAAACATCTGGCTGTGAGAGTGCAGCCTGGTGTGGTGCAAAAGAGGCGTACGAAGAGATCAAACGTATGGAGGCTGATCAAAAGAAAAAACAAGATGAGATAGCCTCCAACCAGAAGGACATTGAAGCCTGGAAGCAACAAATCACGGAGCTACAAGCCAAAATTGACAATGCTGAAAAACGCAACCGTGATTTGCACCATTTCGACGACACTAAGATAGCTGAAGAAACAAAGAATGCTATTGATCGTATTGAGGTGGCCCAAAGATATGAAAAAGAGCTCGCAGTAGCAAAACTTGATGAATCTTTGTGCAACGCTCGCCTCAAACATCACATAGAAGGTTTTTCTCAGTTGGCGTCGAGGCTTCCCTTCTGATACGTTCGACACCTTCATTTGTTTAATCATCATTTGTTTCTTGGCCTTTTCAGGCTTTTTATTTAATGACAATTTTATTCCTTTTGGCATTGATTAATCAATCATTATTATTTTGTCCTTAACTGCTTTCGACCCATATTACATGATGATGCACTTTTGTTTGTTGTCTTTTATCAGTCAACCTTGTACTTTAAGGCATTCTATCTTTTTCTTGGAAAGTCGCCTTTCCAGCTTTAAATTCCAAGGCGTAGGCCTCTAGCATTTATAGCATAGCCCTCAGGCCTACTTCCAAGAATAGCTCACGTGTTTCCACCGTTTGACTGGCCAATCCAATCAGTACTTCGCCTCTATAAATTTCTTCCACCTGACCACGTTTTGCGTAGAAGCAAACATGAATAATTCAGAGAAATCTTCAACCAAGAAGATGGCTGGAAAGGCCAAGGCAGTTGAGGAAACAAAAAAGATGGAGGTGCCCAAGCAACCTGAAGCCTCCATTGGAGCAACCTCTATAGCCAAGAAGAGAGAAACTAAAATGAAGATCCCTAAGAAAGGGCGCTCCAGCACCCAAGACTCTGATGATGAGCCAAATGCAGATTATATGGATTTCCTCAAATCCATAGATTGGAGAGATTATGAATAACCTTTCCTTGATTAAACATTGTTGTATTGGTTTCTCTTTAGTTTGTATGCCATATTAGCCTGACTTGGCCTATTTTGCCTTTCTTTTTATTAAATAAAGCTTATGTTTTAATATGAATCTCTTGCATCATAGGCTTATATTTTTTCAAATACTTTCCATTTACTTTCAAGACTCTTTTATCTTTGTCTAACTCTTTCACTTCATAAGCTCCATTAGAGAAAACCTGTATGACTTGGAATGGGCCTTCCCACTTAGGGGACCACTTGCCCAAAGTTCTATCCTTTCGATCTATGGGAAAAATCACTTTCCAAACCAATTCCCCACATGCAAAAGATTTAGACTTAACCGTTTTGTTGTTGGATTCTTCGACCCTCTTCTTTTGTCTTCTTAACAACTCCAAGGCTCTAAGCCTTTCTTCATCCAAATCCACCAATTCATTCATCATCATTTCCCAATAATTCTCAGAGGGAATCTCATGATGTCTTTGAACTCTTAGATATTGTAAAGAAACCTCAACAGGAAAAACCGCATCATGGCCAAAAGTGAGTCGAAATGGGGTAGTATTGGTAGCCTCTTTAGGGGATGTTCGACATGCCCAAAGAACTTGGTCTAACGTCTTGTGCCAATTTCTAGGCCTCTTTCCCACATGCTTCTTAATTAGTCCAATTACTACCTTATTGGCAGCTTCGACTTGCCCATTGGCCCGAGCATAATAAGGTGTAGAAGTTAATAACTTAAAACCTATTTCTTTGGCAAATTCCTGCATCTTTCGACTAGTGAACACTGATCCCTGATCTGTAGTAATTGTTTCAGGAATGCCAAACCTATAAATAATGTGATTTTGAATGAATTCAATAACATCTTTTTGACCTATATTCACCAGTGGTATTGCCTCAATCCACTTGGTGAAATAATCAATTCCCACCAAAATATATCTTTGGTTCTTTGAAGATGCTGGTCGAATCTCTCCCACTATATCCAAAGCCCATCCTCTGAAAGGCCATGGTTTCACTATGGAATGTAATTCACTTGCAGGGATGTGTTGTATGCCAGCATGAATTTGACATTCTTGGCAACCCTTAGCAAATTCTATGCAATCTTTCAGCATAGTGGGCCAATACATGCCCTGTCAAAACAACAGCCATTTCATTTTCTGGCCAACTTGGTGTGCTCCACATGCCCCACTATGTATTGTCGAAAGGGCCAAATATGCCTCTGCTTCACTAAGGCATTTCAATAAGACTCCCTCAGGGGTCTTTTTAAACAATTCATTCCCCAACAGTACATAGCTTAAAGCTTGATACCTGATTTTTCGCTCTGTCAAAGCCGTTGGGTTTTGCAAATATTCAACTACGGGCTTCTTCCAATCTTCATCTGATACATTATCTATGGTAAAAATTTCAAAATTTTCACCATCTATTCACCCAAGCTTAGTTGTTTCTAAGTCTGATGGGCATAATCCAACAGCTACCACCTTACCTCTTGCTTCAATTACTTCTTGAAGGTTTTCCTTGACACCTTGTACCCAGAGGCAATTTGAGCCAAGTCCTTAGCAACTTGGTTCTCTATTCTAGGTATGTGTTGGATGGCCACTACCTCAAATTTCTTTAATAATCTATTGTCTATCACAAAGTACATAATGAGATTTTCTTTAACACATTTATACTCCTTTGTGATTTGTTTTATAACCAATTCTGAGTCTCCCATTATTTTGACTCTAGTTGCCCCCAATTCTAACAAAACTTCAAGGCCAGCAATTAATGCTTCATATTCAGCCTCATTGTTAGAGCAAGGTCCTTCAACCTTGTACTTGAATTTTGTTGGAATTTTTTCAGGAGAAATAATGTGTATTCCCACTCCTGTTCCATTTTTATGACTTGATCCATCAAAGTATAACTTCCAGGATTTTAATTCAAAATAATTCAAATCATTTTCATTTATGGAGTGATCAACTATAAAGTCTGCAACTATTTTCCCTTTCACAGCTTTTAAAGGTTGATATGTTAAGGAAAATTCTGTTAATGCTAATGCCCATTTGCCAATTCGACTATGCAAAATAGGTTTAGATAACATATGTTTTACAACATCAAAGTGAGAAGAAACATACACATCAACGGGCTTTATATATTGCTTCAATTTAGTACAAGAGAAATACAAGCATAAACATAACTTTTCAATCATGCTATACCTAGTTTCTGCATCATTTAAAACTCGACTAAGATAATAAATGGCTCTTTCGACTCCATTTTCATCCTCTTGGTCTAACATGCTCCCTAGAGTTTTATCTGATGCAGCTATATACAATCTCATACTCTTGTTTTTACAAGGTGGCGAAAGAATTGGAGGGTGGCTTAGGTACTCCTTGATCCTGTCGAAGGCTTCCTGCTGTAATTGTCCCCACTCAAAACCATCTTTGTTAAAACGAAGCAATGGCGAAAAAACTTGTGTTTTGCCACTCAGGTTGGATATAAACCTTCTTAAGAAGTTGATCTTGCCCAACAACGACTGCAACTCCTTTTTAGTTGATGGCGCTTTCGCCTCCATTATGGCTTTGGTCTTATTCTGATTTATTTCAATCCCTTTCTTGTGGACCACATAGCCTAGGAAATCCCCTGCCTGCACACAAAAAGCACATTTGAGAGGATTCATTTTAAGACCATATTTTCTCATCCTTTCAAAGGACTGTCGAAGATGGTCAATGTGACTTTTCCCATAAATAGATTTTATAACAATATCATCAATATAATTTGCATGAATGTGTCTATGAAATCGTGGAAAATTGAATTCATTGCCCTTTGATAGGTGGCACCAGCATTCTTGAGACCAAAAGGCATCACTACCCATTCATAGGTGCCTAAGGCTCCAGGGCATCTAAAAGCAGTTTTATGAACATCTTCCTCAGCAATGAATATTTGGTTGTAGCCAGAATATCCATCCAACATACTAAGATATTCATGTCCTGCTGCAGAATCTATTAACATTTCTGCTACTGGCATTGAATATTCATCTTTGGGAGTTGCAGAGTTTAAATCTCTAAAATCAATGCAAACTCTTAAAGACCCATTCTTTTTAATAACAGGTACTATATTAGCCAACCATTCGACATACCTTGCAGTGCGAATGAATTTGCAACGAAGCAGTCTTTCGACTTCCTCTTTGATCTTTGACAATATCTCTGGTGCAAACCGTCTTGGATTTTGCTTGACTGGTTTTTTCCCAGGCGTCATAGGCAACCTGTGTTCGACCAAGTCCCTGCTCAAACCAGGCATCTCATCTAATCCCAAGCGAAGCAGTCTTTGGATTCTTTCAACAACTGAACCACTTCCACCTTCAATTGGGGATCAAGATTGGCACTGATGTAGGTAGGCCTTTTGGTTGCCCCCTCACTGAGGTCAACTTCTTCTAAGGGATCTTGTGCCAGCATTTTTATATTATTTGCCAACGGATCCTTCTCAAATCCCAAAGGCTCATCTTCATAGATGGCGTCGAGCCTCTGGCTTTGCTCTCCAGTTTCAACCTTATCTGGAGGTTTTGGGTCATAGTCCTTACCAGGACCTTCTTGATATACTTCAGAAATGGCTTCGCCAGTCATATAGTCATTGGCGGCTTCCAAAGCCGCTTGTAGTTTTGTTTCGGCCACATAGGCCAAAATTCTTTTTAAAGCGTCGAACTCAGTCATGATCACTGAATTCGTCTCCCCATCCTGTGGGCTCTATTGGAGGTGTGCTTAAGCATGGCAACTTTCCTCCTGGTACCTCCCTGTCCCACCTGAAACCTTCAACAGGATGTAAATACAACGAATAAAACATTTCTACGTCAGGTGTAAACTCAAAATCAGCTGGAGGACATGGAGCAATGTTCGCCAGATGTTTCTCAAATTGCCTACTGTCCACATGATTAATAGGCACCTTAAAGTACCCTTGATCAGCTTCAATATTTTCAACTATCCCATCTGGTCTCCAAATGGTGATTCTTTGATGCATAGATGAGGGTACAGCTCCTATCCCATGAATCCACTCCCTACCCAAGAGTAGATTGTAGTTAGCTTTCGTCTCAACGACCATAAACACTGTTGGTCTGGTAATAGTTCCCACAGTGAGATCCACCTGAATCACTCCTAGAGTGGAACCAACTTTTCCTTCATAGTTCGACAGAAGCATGTTGTGGGGTTTGGTATCAGTCTCAAACTTCCCAATCTTGCTCAGAAAAAATCTTGGCATCAAATTAACAGTCGCACCACAATCTACCAAAATTTTGTTGACAAGGACGTTTTCTACTTTGCCAGTAATGTAAAGAGGCTTCAAATGACCCTTCATTGCCTCTGTGGGACGTTCAAAAAAAGCATTATGTTCTTCGACGCACCCATTGTTCATGATGTAATAGCACACAGGCTTGTGTGCCAACATTTCCAATTCAGCAGTTTGATCTAAGTCTTCAACCTCTGAGACTTGACCAAATTCTCTTAGCATTACTGACACCACATTTACCAGAATATCTAGGGAAGTCGCTGACTCATTGTCGAAGCTATCAGTCATATTCTCATCCTCTTCGACCTTCTTTTCTGGCTGCACAGTGAACAACCTTCGTCGTATGGGCATCTTCTCCATTGCCCCAGCTTGATTATCAACATTGGTGCTTGATTCTCCTTGCACCTGAGCCTCCCTGATAGCCTTTAGCCTGCGCTGCTCTCTTCGCCATTGTGATCTAGACATGGGGTTTTTACCCTTGAATTCTGAGAAATGTATGCTGATTTGTTGGTGGTGTGGTTCTCTTTTCTATACTCGAACAAAGAACCTCTTTCCACATCAAATTTCTCCCACTTTTTCTTCTTTCCTCTCCCTTCGATAGGCTTGATCCAACTACCTGTTGGCACATTCGCAGCTGGTTTGAACGTACCTGGCCTAACCCCTGGTGCTTGGTTTTTTAGCCCTGTCGAAAGTCGCCTATGGTCAAAACCTCTGTGTCCTTTGTTCACCTTCTGCCCCCAGCTTTCACCAGCCTTCTTGACACCTTCTAGCTTGTGGGCAGCTTTTTCATCAAAAATGGCGCTGCATCTGGGACATAGCATTACTCCAGAGCCTTTCTTCTGGCAACGATGCAAGAAATCCACAATTGTCTCTTATTGCTTAGGATAAGCCATTTTATTGCGCTTCTCTTGCTCATCGGCCTTACTCACTTGTTCAGCTTTTCGATCTGTAATTTCGACCATGTTGACAACCATTCTGTCCTTTAAGTGCATCTTGGAGAAATGGGCTTCCAGACTTTCAGTGGTCTTTGCCAAGCAACCACTCCTGCTGCTGCTTTTGCAGCTTTTTGGGAAGCTTTTTGCCAAGCAGCTTTTTCGGCTTCAACCATTTCCTCAGTATTGACTCTCTCGACATCAGGAGATGTCTTGAAAATTTTTTCAGCAGCCATACATATCCAGTTTTCCACCAAACAGCCATCCATGTCTAGCATCTCTCCTACCAAGAGCATGCCATCTTCCAATTCCTTAACAACTTGGACTTTGGGGGCATTTCTGCCCATAGCCTCATTGGTGTTGATACTATCTGAGCTAGAATCAGATTCTTTAGCCAATTCGACCATGTTAATGCCTTCATTGGCATTTATCTTCAACCCACTCACGGCCATATCCAAAACTTAGCAGCATTATCCATTTCAACAAACTTATCAGCAGTTTCTTTGGTAGCCAACATTAGACTGGTACCATCAACATTTAGGCCACTTGCAGCCTTACTAGAACCTTCAATTATCATAGAACTGGTGGCGAAGTCTTCAGTAACCTCCACCATGTTGACTGACTCATCGAATCCCTCTGTGGCTTCCACCATCTGAACCTCGTGAGGCTCTGTATAGTTAGCCTCTACAACTTGCAATGGGTCAGAGTCAATCTTCATCTGGGCTTTGCCTTTGTCACCAAACTTCAGCCCCCCTTCTTGGATAGCATTTTGCACCAAATCCCTGAAAAGAAAACATTGAGAAGTTTTATGACCCAAAAAATTATGGTACTTACAAAAACCTCTTTTCTTTCTTTGTTCTAAAGGTGGCGTTTTAGCACCAGCAGGCACTATCATTTGCCCATCTTTAACTAACAAATCAAAAATTTCGTCACATTTAGTGACGTCGAAAGTATATCTTTTCTTTGGAAATTTGTCGTTAGATTCGACAGGATTTTTTCCTTCTGAAGGAGCTAATAATTTGCAGGCATAAGGTGGACCTTGCTTTAATTCAGCAACGTCAACCTCATTTCCGTCGAAATAAGATGTTTCACCATACAGATTCTCCACATCTTCATTGCATTCGACAAAGGCTACTTTTTTACCCCTGCTAAATTTAGCCTTTTCTTCTTTCAACCTCTCTAGCTGTCGAACCCTATCAGTCAACTGGGCCATATCTCTAAGATATTGGGTATCTAATTTCTTCCTAATGGAATAATCAAGACCCCCAACAGCCATTTCGACCAACTCATGTTCTGGCAGTTGTGTAAAGCACCTGGCTTTAAGAAGTCGAAACCTATTCAGGTAATCATCAATTGGCTCAGTAACTTTGCGCTTGATGCTAGCCAATTCTTTCAAACTAATCTTAGTTTGCCCCATGTAGACCTGTTCATGAAACGAACGTTCTAGTTGGGTCCAATTGTATATGGAACTTGAAGGCAAAGTAGTAAACCATGTGAAGGCATTCTTGGTAAGGGAACTTGGGAAGTATTTGATCCTAAGGCTTTCGTCAGCTGCAATCTCGCTTGCTTCAATCAAATACCTAGCCACATGTTCGACAGTATATTCAGTAGTATCTCCTGAAAACTTGCTGAACTTTGGAACCTTCGTCCTAGGGGGTAGTTCTACTTGGAGAATGTAATCCACTATAGGCGAAGTATAATTTGGCCTGGTGAAGCCAAAATTCATACCATCTCTAGTCATTATCCTTTCAACCATGGCTGCAAGATTATTTTCTTCTGCTTGATTTTGGTGTCGAACCTGTCTAAGTTGTTGATCTGCGTTTTGGTTCCTGTTCACCATCACTACTGGTTCTTCCTCCACCTGATATGGCATCTGGTGTCTTGGTGGTTCGACTCTAAAATGATCAATCATCTCTTGATCCTCCAAGTTCGCCTCAGGTATCTGACGTGGATGACGTCTTAGGATATCTTCGACAACAGTTGATCTTCGATCTACCGCTGGTACTCCCATGAAATCAGCCATGCGTGCCACTTGTGCAGCCAATTGTTGGTTAGTTTGGGTCGTATTTTGAATCAAAGGTTGAAACACTTCTCCCATTGTCTGAGACAACGTATGTACCATTTGCATGTTACTTTCATCCATCTGCTGTCTCAAACAATTTATGGATGTATTTGTAAGGCTAGGCGTTTGAACAGAGTAACCAACACCTATATTCTGGTTATTTCGCCCTCTTGATCCTGACCCTTGTAGTGGCGAAGACACAACAGTTTTTGAAAATACAGGTGGAGCATTCTGCAGATTTTGCATCATTGATGTAGGCATACCATAGGGTTGACTCCTTGACCCTGGATGTGGAAAACCTGGAGGAGGAACGTGCCTGTACATTGAATTTCCTCCTGGGGGTGTTGGTGAGTTAGAACTTTGTGGTCCTATGTATTCCAACACAGGTTGAGTATATGATTTTGTATATGTTGATCTTGGCTCAGACACTACTAATGGAAGTGACGCATGTCCTCCTGTTGAAGACACTGGTGATAGTGTGCTTTGAGACCCCATATTGCTACTTGACTGAGTGTTTGAAATACTCCCTTGAGGATCAACTTGTTGGTTGGCATTGGTTGCCATTTTCTTAGTGTATCTTCTCTTTGGTATCCCTTCGTTTGTTGTGGCTAACTTCCCACTTCTCAATAACATACAACGAAAGTACTTCTTCACCAAGAAAGATAAGGTTGACAAAAGTGTAAACCTTAGCACTACGTCCCACTGGGCGTGCCAATTTGTTTACTGTGAATTTCGGTAAACAACCTCTGGTCTATAAATCTAAACGCAAATTGATTAACTTGCAGGATCGACCCCACAAATCCTAGGATATGTGCTAAATTTGAGAGACAAGTGTAAATGACAAAATGAAAATTAAAGAGAATGTAAACTGAACTCCACGTTCGACAATGCTGAAACAAAATCTAACTGAACTCCACGTTCGACTACTTGCAATAAAGTAAAGTAAAGGCTTAAAATTTTAAGGGCAGTAAGTAAAGGGTGCAAAAATTAAAGGCGTCGAAAGGAATGGACGAGAAGTAAAAGTCTTTCTAGCGCCGAAGTTGAGGGTTAACACCCTGCCCAGGTGAAACGGATGTTTTGATAGGGCTTACTTTCTGTAAATGTCCCTCTTCGCTTTGCCCAAAGTGACAGAGTTTTGTTTTATAGGGCTGTAGTTTCAAGAATCAACAAGATCATAAATAAAATAATGTCGTTCTGTAATTTCCGCATTTATTGATGTTTTCTCTTTTTGCTTTTCAGAAAATGGTATTCCTAAAAAAACAACTCAAAAATAAAAACAAGCATTTTTCAGAAAATACACTTGCACACACTCTTGCATTCTCTCTATCTCTTCTAAAAACAAATCATCACGTCATGCAGATTGCTTGTTTTAAACCCCATTGAAACATACGATCCAATGCCTTCTCTCAACTTGGAATTTCTGGTATTTGGAGCTGAAGAAGAAGTTGACGGAGAAATTCCAGAAGAGATCTCCCGACTACTAAGACAAGAGGAAAGGTCTATTGAACCTCACAAAGAGCCGTTGGAAACGGTCAACTTGGGTTCAGGAGAAGAGAGAAAAGAGATCAAGATTTGGGCACTGCTCAATCCGACTGTCAAAGAAAGTTTGATAAAGCTTCTCAAAGATTTTCCCAATGTATTCGCTTGGTCCTATCAGGATATGCCAGGGTTGGATACCGGCATCGTGGAGCATCATTTACCGTTAAGATCAGAATGTCCTCTAGTAAAACAAAGGTTGAGAAGAACTCACCGGACATGGCCATCAAAATCAAGGAGGAAGTACAGAAACAGATTGACGCGGGTTTCCTCGCCACGTCAGAATATCCTCAATGGTTATCCAACATAGTACCCGTTCCAAAAAGGACGGAAAGGTCAGAATGTGTGTGGATTACAGAGATCTAAACAAGTCCAGTCAAAAGGATGACTTTCCTTTACCGCACATTGACATGCTGGTAGATAGTACAGCAAAATTCAAAATATTCTCCTTCATGGATGGATTCTCGGGCTATAATCAGAAAAAAATGGCGCCGAAAGACATGGAGAAAATTTCATTCATCACCCCATGGGGTACTTTTTGTTACAAGGTAATGTCGTTCGGTTCGAAGAATGTCGGGGCAACCTATCAAAGGGTCATGATTACTCTGTTTCATGACATGATACACAAAGAAATCGAGGTATATGTCGATGATATGATTGCCAAATCTAAAACAGAAGAGGAGCATGTGACCCACCTGTCAAAACTATTCGAGCGGCTGAGAAAGTACAAACTCCGCTTGAATCCCAATAAATGCACTTTCGGTGTCTGTTCAGGGAAACTTTTAGGGTTCATCGTCATCCAGAAAGGAATTGAGACTGATCCTGACAAGGTCAAGGCCATTCAAGAAATGTCTTCTCCAAAAATTGAAAAATAAGTCAGAGGATTCCTGGGACGTTTGAACTACATTTCCAGATTTATTTTCCTTATGACCGCGACATGTGCGCCGATCTTCAAATTACTAAAAAAAAATCAGGACTGCATTTGGACAAAAGATTGCCAAACCGCCTTCGACAATATTAAGAAATACCTGTTGAACCCACCAATTCTATCACCTCTAGTGGAAGGAAGACCACTGATCATCTACCTAACAGTCTTGGAAGACTCCATGGGCTGCGTACATGGTCAACAAGACGAAACCAAACGGAAAGAGTCTGCTATTTACTATTTGAGCAAGAAATTCACCGACTGTGAAACTCGGTACACTATGCTTGAGAAAACTTGTTGTGCTCTGGATTGGGCAGCCAAACATCTTCGCCAGTATATGATTCGTCACACTACTTGGTTAATCTCAGAAATGGATCTTATCAAGTATGTCTTTGAAAAACCTGCTCTCATGGGAAGGATTGCCCATTGGCAGATGTTGTTATTGGAATATGACATAGAATACCACGCTCAGAAAGCCGTTAAAGGAAGTATTTTAGCTGACCATTTGGCTCATCAACCGATTGACGATCAAGAATCAGTCGGGTTTGACTTCCCAGACGAAGATGTCATGTACTTGAAAATGAAAGATTGCGATGAACCACTACCCAGTAAAGGGCCAGAACCAGGTTCCCAATGGGGATTAATCTTTGACGAAGCTGTTAATCATTACGAAAACAAAATTGGGGCAATCATCATAACACCTCAGGGTACCCATATTCCTTTCACCGCGCGACTGACATTCAAGTGCACAAACAACGAGGCCGAATACGAAGCTTGTATCATGTGTCTCGAAGAAACGATCGACTTAAGAATCAAGAACTTGGATGTATATGGCGACTTAGCCCTGGTTATTAATCAGATCAAAGGAGATTGGAACACTTACCAATCAAGACTGATTCCTTACAAAGATTACGCGAGAAGGTTGTTACCCTTCTTCAACAGAATCGAGTTTCATCATATCCCTCGTGAAGGGAATCACATGGCTGATGCACTAGCCACTCTCTCTTCCATGATTAGTGTAGGTCAATGGAACGACCTACCTAAGATTGACATAATGCACCTTGAGAGGCCCGCTTACATCTTCACGATTGAAGCCGTCATAGACGACAAACCTTGGTATCACGATATCAAATGCTTCGTTCAAAAACAAGAATACCCACCTAGGACACTAAGGAAAGACAGAAAAACCCTCACAAGGTTTGCAGGAAGTTTCTTCCTGAGCGGTGACACACTCTATAAGAGAAATTTTGACACGGTCTTGCTCTGATGCGTAGACAAGCCAGAAGCAAACATGCTGATAAAAGAAATTCACGAAGGATCCTTTGGCACTCATGCCAACGGACACACAATGGCGAGAAAAATTCTGAAAGCAGAATACTATTGGTTGACCTTGGAATTTGACTGCTACAAGTACATGAGGAGGTGTCACAAGTGTCACATATACTCAGACAAAATCCATGTACCGCCAACACATCTCAAAGTTCTCTCTTCCTCGTGGCCTTTTTCCATATGGGGAATCGACATGATTGGCATGATCGAACCCAAGGCTTCGAACGGACATCGGTTCATCCTAGTAGCCATTGATTACTTCACCAAATGGGTTGAAGCAGTATCATACGCCAATGTAACCCAACAAGTGGTGGTCCAATTTATCAAAAACAATCTCATTTGCCATTATTGTGTTCCTAGACAGATCATTACGGCTAATGGATCTAACTTGAACAATAAAATGATGAAAGAGTTATGCGCTGAGTTCATGATCGAACACCATAACTCATCTCCCTACCGACCTAAGATGAACGGAGCAGTAGAAGCGGCTAACAAGACCATCAAGAGGATTGTTCAAAAAATGGTTGTAACCTACAAAGACTGGCACGAAATGCTACCCTTTTCTCTTCACGGTTATCGTACAAATATTCGCACTTCAACAAGGGCAACCCCTTTCTCTCTAGTATATGGCATGGAAGCAGTGCTCCCCATAGAAGTAGAGATCCCATCAATCCAGGTATTGATGGAAGCTAAGCTAACAGAAGCCGAATGGTGTCAAAGTCGACACGACGAATTAAACCTGATCGAAGAAAAGTGAATAACGGCACTATGCCATGGTCAGTTGTATCAACAAAGGATGAAGAAGGCGTTCGACAAAAAGGTCCGACCTCGCGTCTTCAGAAAAGGAGACCTTGTACTAAAAAAGATACAATCATTTCTCACTGATTCCCGGGGCAAATGGATTCTGAATTTTGACGGCCCCTATGTGGTCAAGAAAGCTGTCTCAGACGGCGCCTTGAGACTCACAACCATCGATGGAGAAGAATTTGCCTACCCCACGAATGTTGATGTAGTCAAGAAATACTTCGCCTAAACTATAAAAAAAATCGTCTCGGTGGATTGAAACCCCGAAAGGGCGGCCCAGGAAAAAATTAGAGACATAATAAAAAAAATCATCCTAGTGGATTGGAAATCTCAAAATACAATCCAGGCAAAAGTTAGGGATAATGGCAAGTAACTACGTCCAACAGGGGAAAATTCCCCAGTAGCAGTCATGCCATCCATCAGAAAATTCCGGTCAAGGTCATCTTCGACAGAAGCTCAGGATGTCCAGAATTCAAAGTTGGTAGAAGGAATACAGTCGTTATGTTTCAATGTAGCCCTTTTCCCGTAAATTACCATTTTCTAAACTTTGTAAATACTCTATGGAATCACGCGTTTGGCTGATTTCCATCCTATTAATAAAATTTGAGCCCTTGTGCTTTTGTTTGCAATTCTTATTTGTTATAGCTTTACAGAATGACATTTTAACATGATTATCGATTCTTGAAATAAAACAAAAATGAATTTACTTGTCAAAATTTTCTGCTTTTTAAATAAAGATGGCAATTCTTTTGACTGTTGAACATCGGAAGAACATCTATTGCTTCTCCAAAGGTGTTCGAGCTTCAAAGTGCAGAATCAAGGTACCCCTTCTAAACTAGTACGCCTGAACGAAGGATCAACTGTATCAGATGTAATTTTCCCATCTGATACCCCCGGCAGAGTTCTTATCTCCTAAGCCCGACCAAGGTGTTCCCCGCAGGAACTAATTTCTCCTAAGCAAGGCAGAATTGCTATTTTGAACCAAAGATATTTCTTCTCCCCCTGCAGTGGCCGAGTATCTAGTCGTGTTCATCTATTAGTCTGTATGTCACGTCAGTTTTGTCAGCATAAACATACATACATCATGCATTATTGATTTACATTCATATTCATATTGCCTCACTATCACTCTAGTCAGTCTTATCCCCTAATGATAAAAGTCCTCTCTTTCGAATTTTCAGTTCTTTCCTCGTCAGGAAATGTTGTGTCTGAACAATCTCTCTCCTCTAGTTTATTTCTGGGATGAAGTTAGTCCTCGACCACTTTGATAACTTGAACCTCTGAAAGACCAGAAAATGTTCGACAAATGTCACTCTTCGCCATTGAAGATGACATCTTCGCTTTCCCGGATTAAGGAAAATACCCAGAGAAAGCCTCACAACTAAAGACTCTCAGCAACATATTGATTTTTCTCTCCAAGAGAGTCAATGTTAATGAAGTCATCGGCACCTCAAAATTGGGGTACATTGTATGGCATTTCTCCGAGAAGATCTCAAAGAAAAGTATGATGTAATACCCCCAGGCCAAAAGAAGTCTCTCAAGAGGCTCGTTTTCCCCAGTAAAGTAGACAAATGGCGTCTCCAAACAGAGAAGTTTGTGCACCTCTACAACTCAGACGAATAGGTTTCCCCAGCAAGTCTGACATCAAAAATTTTTCCCATCAAATGGCATCTCCCCAGGAAAATTCAGCGAGAAGTTTGAGGAAAACTGCTACGAATAACGTCCCTTGTCAAGAAAGTTTATTGACAAAAGAAACTGAGACCAGTTCCTTGGTAGGAAACCAGGATCGAGGGAAAGTTTATATCAGAAACTGAGACCAGCTCCTTGGTAGGAAACCAGGATCGAGTGGAAGTTTATATTAGAAACTGAGACCAGTTCCTTGGTAGGAAACCAGGATCGAGGGGAAGTTTATATCAGAAACTGAGACCAGTTCCTTGGTAGGAAACCAGGATCAAGGGGAATTTTACCTTTTCTGAGTATCATTGCTTAGCAAAAGAAGATGAACTGGCAAACTTCCATTCATAACCGCCGTCAAAATTTTGCGCATTCTGATATTTAATCATCTTGCACCCCGAATGCCCGAAAACCTTCGCCATTCACACCTTCGGGTCCAAGAAGATTAAATAGGGGCATCTGTCATACCCCAAATTTTGACCACTAAGAATTCCCATCATTGTGTAAACCATCATCACAATATGGATGAACCATCATGCCTCATCAATCTCCCCAAAGATGGGTGAGCATTCATCACATACAATAATTAGGGTTTCAAGCCCTCTCTGAGCCTTAGACAGAGGATCAATCAAAGAATGACATGATCTTCAACTTGTATAACCTCTCAAACACCTATAGAGGATCAAGAGGACTCCCACATCAAGGATTAGGCACAAGGTTACAACCTTCCAAGTGGATAAAGTCTCAAGATCGTTAGTATCACCAAATTAGGGTTTTGGTCGACTGAGGCCTCCAGATGGAAATTTTCCTCTGGGCATGAGCCAATGCTTCAAAGCATGACTTAAGATACTCCATGGGACCTCATGAACCCAATCATCAAGTCAATTTAGCCTCAGGGGATGCATTCATAAAAAATCAGGAATTAGGGTTTCTTGACCTAATTCACCCCTAAGTTGACTTTTGGGACAAAACATGAGCCAAGACCTCAAGACATAATTTGAGGGTCTCTAACACACTACATTTATCCTTTTGCAACAATGGATTGATCCAATAAGCTTGATCAACAAGTTTCAATTTCATCAGAATCACAATTAGGGTTTCGGGGAAAAAGTCAATTGTACCTTTGACTTTTGACCAAGACATGCTCCAAAATCTAGGGACATGATTCAATACACCCTATAACACCTATGGAACATAGCCATCAAGTCTGATTTAAGTCAAGGACTTGATTTCATAGGGGATCGCACAGTTTGGAATTCATCTGATAAAAAGTCAACTGTGCACAAAAATGAAAGTTTGACTTTTGAGATTTTTCACAATTATGGTTCCTTAACCCTAAAATGATGTTAATGTGTGATTGGAATCATCATTTATCAAGAAAAATAAAATAAAGTGGGATAACTTGTAAAAGGGGTAACCATAAAAACTTAGAATTTTTCTAAGTTATGAAACAAAGTGGCTAGGGTACCAACTTCCAAGGATCATAACTTGAGATCTAAGCAACCATTTTGAATGATCCAAAGATGGATTTGTAGCTCTCATGGCATACTTTAAAAGTGTCAACTACATCTCATTCCAATTCCTCGTGGATTTTAAGTTATGGAGTGACCAAAATGACAAAAACATGAAAATGCCACTTTTTCCAACACTTAGTGAAATTTTCACTAAGTCGGAATCTGTTTCACTTATTTCAAAATGTAAGGGCATTTTTCACATGGTTCCAAAAAGTGTCAAGATAAACTATGATCACACATATGTTGTATAATATGAGAGCTTTCCAAAATGGCCAAGAACTCCATCAAATTCCATCTGAGCTAAGAGTTGTGACAATGGCAATATGCCTTGCTGCAACTGTCATAACAAGGCAGATTTGAGCATTTAGCTCGATTTGCTTAAAATTTGCAAATGACAAACAAGTTTATCCATTTGAACACCTCAGGGGGAGACCAAGGAGGAACCAACACTGATCCATAAGCCTCCCAAGTCTTTAGAACTACAAGTAGCATGCCAAACCTAAAAAGCCTAAAAGGGGGACAAGACTCCAATTTTGTTTTGGAGCATTCAATGGGTGCACCAAGGGGGCATGAACTGAGCCATTTCCAACTGAATGAGTCAAGGATAAGCTCTGAACCAAAGACACGTAGGCCTGTGCTCTAACCTCTAGTCAACGGCTAGAGGAGACTTAAGATTTCAAAGTGATGCAATTGGACAATGAGCTGCTGCAGTTGCCATTCACTATTGCTTGCAAAACAAACTTACTCTACTATAAATAGAGCTCATTTGTGCTCAGTTTAAGTACACCAAATCACTACAACACTTGCTTTCCTCAAAATCCGTTTCTCTAGGCCAAAATGCCTTCTTTTGCAAGGTAACTCTGAGTTTTTGAGTTAGAGAGCAATTCCATCACAGCTCATGATCCAAACACATCCAACATGTCATACCTAAGCTATCCAAACTCTCACAAGTGACCTGTAACACCAAAATCACAAAGTCCCCTCTCAAAACCTCAAAATTGGACTTTTTACATTTTTCAAGCCATGTCTTGATTCAGTCACTTTCAAAACCAGATAAAACCTCAAACACACTCCAAATATCATCCTTGAACTGTCCCAAATGGTTCCCTATATCTGGAACACCATTTGAGAGAGTTGCCATATTGGTCACTTTTGCCCCTTTTGCAAGAAAGAGCTCAAACTTGTTCCTGAGGATTCTAGTTGGTTCCAACCATTCTAAAAGCTTCTAAGTGATCATTTGAGGGTGTCCAAAGCATCAAATTGTTTCTGGAATAAAGCACTTGGCAGATTACACAAAAAGCTCATAAAGAGGTAAGCATCACAACTTGAACTCTTTGAAATATGCATTGCTTTGAAGTCCACTGATCATACACATCTCATACATGTTATATATGTTGTGTTTGAACCAATTCATCATGTAATTCATGCATGTAACAAGAGATAGCATATAAAATGCAAATCATGGCCTATTTCAAAACCACTATCGGGTTTTTCAATAGGAGACTCATCTGAAAAAACCACCACCACCATTGGATTCCTTCTGAAATTCTATGTAGGATAGACCTAAATTTTGTCCCAATCCATGGAGAAATGAGAAAGTTACAAGCTTCACGTGTTTGGCCAAAACCTTGTTTTGCCTTGCCTTGGCCAAGCCAAAAACAAGTCACGCCTCATGTATTCATGGGGTGGTTTTGATATTTTACTATTTTTTTTACTATTTTTTCCTATTTTTTTAATATTTTATTATATTATTTTAAATGATTTGAAAAATTAATAACTCTCTCAATTTTAATAATTTTTTATTGGTTCTTTTTGCAAAAAATCACAAAAATGTTAAAATATTTTATTCCACAAAAAAATCATATTTATATTAATTATTTAATATAGTTGGTATTTTTGTAAATAAATTCATTTTTAATTGTTTTTAACACTTTTAATAGTGGATTTTTATCTTGAAAATCAAAACCAAATGGGTTTTAATTCACCTTGTGATTAAAACATCATTTTTCAAGTCTCAACCAAAAATCACATGTTGTTTATTCAAGCTTATTTGGTATTTTATCATTATTTATTGATTTTCTTTAAGAATTTACTTTTAAAAATGATAAAATTAGGGTTTCTTTCATTTTCACCCTCACAAATCTTTTTCAAACACTCATGGGCCTCTAATAGAGTGTAAGACCCAATCCCTCTTTGAAACCAAAATTGTTGGGCCTCAGTCATTGAATAAGACCCACGGTGTTTTCAAAAATCTCGGCACGATCGTCAGTTTAAAATAAAACCATTTGGGCCTCTCCCTGAGTTGTAAGCCCCGTCATTGTAAGACCCAATCCCTTTTTAACCAAAACCTTTTTGGGCCTCAGAAATTGTATAAGACCCACTGTGTTTTCAAAAACCTCGGCGCGATCACCAGTTCAAATCAAATAACCCTGGGCTTCTCCTTGAGCTATAAGCTCATCTTTATTCATTTTTAAACTTTTTGGGCCTCTTGATAGAGTGTAAGTCCCACCTCTTTGTAAATAAAACAATTTGGGCCTCGTGTCTTGTATAAGTCCCTCTATACAGTTTTCAAAACGACGGTGCGATCACTGTCTATCATTTGGGCCTACCCTTGTGTTGTAAGTCCCATTTCTTTTCTTTAAATAATCTTTGGGCCTCTCCTTGAGTTGAAAGACCCATACCTTTGTACATAAGCCCTCTTGGGCCTCTCCTTGAGTTGTAAGACCCATACCTCGATGCAAAAAACCTTTTGGGTCTCAGTCATTGTATAAGTCCCTATACAAACAACAGTGCCATCATTGTTAAAATTTTGGGCCTTTCCCTAAACTGTAAGCCCGGATCTCTGTTCAAAATACTTTCTCCTTTGATTTTGAATCCATATGTATAGTTGCTATCAAAACTTTCTTTAATTTCTTTACTGAACTACTAACAAAACAGCATGGAAGCTCTACAACGGGTAAGTGTTTATCCGCTTTCTTTTATATGATTTCATATACATAACTGTATTGTGGGAAGCTGCGCATGTTTAGTCTTCTTTCATTCTTTTAAATACATGTCAAATATATATAACTGTATTATGGGAAGCTGGGCATGGTTAGTCTTCTTTCATACTCTTTTAAATACTCGTCATATATCAACTGTATATATACTAGTATAGTTATTTAGAGTTTTCCCCGGCAACTACGTCTAGAACTAGGTAAAGCCCTGTTTGTCACTCTTAAATAAAAACAAAACTAGATCTCCATAGGATTTCCAGATACAGTCTTCCCTTCTCTTGGGGTTAATCATTATGGAACAAAGAGAAAGGCAGTATTCTCAAACTGTCACCCTTAGAAATTGTCAAAGAAATTCTACTACACAAAGTTGATCTATTCTCCGTGAATAGCATCTCTTGAGTTTCTTCCAAATGCTCGAACTTTCCTGGAATGATCTCTTCTCAGTGAATTACATTTCTTGAAATTCTCTTGGTTTAGGGACCCACAAGCTTCCTAAAAGCATCCCCGCCTCCTCTTGGGCTTTGTACAAGGACCCGTCGACTTCTTAAAAGTTCTCATGCCTTCTCTTGGGCTTCATACAAGGGCCCTCACGACCTCTTAGAGGTATAAGACAGAACTTAGTCATCCTTTGCTAGAGTTGTCTTTCTAAAAAGAGTCACAAAAGCCCTCAGACCAATTTTAGGGTTGATACTCATCCCTTAAACGAGTCAGCCTCCTCTTGGGCATTGTACAAAGATCGACCACACTAATAGATTTGGACAGTCTAAATCTCCTTGAGTCTCAAAGACATTCTCAAGTACCCTACAAACCTAGGACGAAACCCCGGATCATGGATTAATCTCCAGCAAGAATTAAAACTTGTGGGTTCTAAAATCCCGTCTCTATCTCCTAAAATCCCCCAGCCAGGGTCAGTTTATCATCAGTATAACACTATCTCAAATTAGAACCTCAAGGTATCTGATCTATCAACTCTTCTATATTCCCCTGCAAGTGTTGATTCCCCACTTGGACCTGCCTCAGGATTTCAACAAATTCCAGCAGAAGATAGCCTCCTCTTAGGCTTTGTATAATGATCCTTTCCTCAGGAAAGTTAGACTCCTCTTGGGCTTTGTACAAATGATTCTCCCCAGTGGAGTTAACCTTTTCAGACTCTCTTGTTGAGTCAATCACCTTTCGGACTCTTTTGTTGAGTTAATCATTCTATTAGACTCTATCGTTGAGTCAGTCACTTTTAGGACTCTCTTGTTGGGTCAATCTCCTTTTTAGCCTCCGTCTTGGGCTTCGTATAAGGCATATAAAATCACTCTCTTGTTGAGTATAAAAGACTCTCTTGTTGGGTCAAATCACCTTTGCCGCACTCTCTTGTTGAGTATAAAATCACTCTCTTGTTGAGTATAAAAGACTCTCTTGTTGAGTCAACCTTTTTAGCCTCCGTCTTGGGCTTTGTACAAGACATATAAAAGCACTCTCTTGTTGAGTCAAAATCATTTCAGCCTCCATCTTGGGCTTTTGTACAAGATACATATAAATTCTCCGCAACAGGAGTCAAAAAACCCTTTTTAGCCTCAATCTTGGGCTTTGTACAAGACAGAAAAAACATTTTCCCCAGAAAAGTCAAACTGTTAGCCACCTCTCCGACTTTATATAATGATACCCCCCAAAGAGTCAGTCTCTTTTTTGCCTCAATCTTGGGCCTTGTACAAGACATATACACTCTCTTGTTGAGTCGGTCTTATCTAGCCTCCTCTTAGGCTTCGTATAAAGAAATCCCTAGCCGAGTCAATCAACCTCTTAGCATCAAACTGGTGCTTTGATCAAGGTACACAAAAATCAACAATCTCTCTTTAGAGATGACAAATTCTCTCTCACCCAAAACCTTTTAGCATCATATCTTGGGCTTTGAACAAGATACAAATCCCTTTTAGCTTCAATCTTAGGCTTTGAACAAGACACAAATACTCCTTTTAGCCTCTGTCTTGGGCTTTGAACAAGACACCAAAACATCTTTTTCCTCCGTTAGAATAGGAGGAACTACGATTGCTCTGATTTCCTTGTTTCGTTAAACGGGAATACGTAGGCATAAGATTGCAAAATCTTAGCGAGCATACTAATTCAAAAAATTTAGGTCCAGTACCTTCACATATCAATCAAAACTTAGGTCCAATATCTTACCAAAAACCTCAACAAAAACTCACTCACTCTCTCATACTTACCAAGAAACTTTCCCAGTCCATTAACAGATAAACACCATCAATTACAAAGCGAAACTTATTTGCTAATATCCTGTGGATAACCACATATAGGATGGGTAACTGACAACTACCCATTGCATAACCTGACCCCGGACTCCCCAATCTCTTTAAGCGTTTGTTCAGTTAAACATTCACGTGCAATGTTAGTTTTAAATAGCTTCCCTTTCCCTTCCAGCTTCACGGGATAAATAAGAAATCAGAAAGTAGCACCCCCTCCTACCATTGCGGTGAGGAAAAATCCAGCGATAAGGTGGTCGTGTCACCAAAATAAATCGCTCGCTACACCGTCTTCATAATCAATCACTTCTTCCTCTTCTATGACTGGGAGAGAGCTGTAGAACTGCTTGTTGACCCTTATTTTCTTCTTTGATCTCTTTATGCTTTTCTCTTTGGCTTCAAAGCACCTACTGTTGAATCTTCTTCTGAAGGTCGTTCAGGTACTGCTAAAGTTGCCTCTTCTGAAGCAAGTATTGCTGAGGGCAAAGGCTCAGTTGTAGAGGACTCAAAAGCAGCTCGCCACTAAGGGGATTAGGTTGCTAAACTAGTATAGCTCTCAGTTGCATCTGTTACGACAGATGTATTATGACTCTCAGTTGATGACTCCATATCTCTTGGTTGATGATTGATGAAAATGACTTGGGAGCTGGATGTTTTTATAATGGCTTCTGTGGATACCAAAAGTCTAAACCTAATCCTTGTTTAATTCTTGGAATAGTAACGACCACTAAGACTTCAAAGCATGCACTTTACAAACCTTAATGACTCTTATTACTTGATTACTTTTACTTTTTGGAAATTGATCCAGTAATGATGATCTGAGATACATTTTATTATACCCCGAAAACGAAGAATCGTAGCTGGAAAATTCGAGGTATGGGGGGTAATCCGGGTTTATATGTCTGATATGGGTTTAAGGTAGATGTAATCGTGTGTTTGCATTTTATGATGAATTTGTGCTGAATCTGTGACGAATCTGTGATGATTTTTGTAACTCTGTATGTGTATGATTTCTGTTACGAATCTGATATGTGTTGATGTAATTGTTGTTGAATCTGTGTGAACGATTTCTGATGTTGTGATGAACATGTGGGTAAACTAGATCTAAAATCGAACGAGATTAACTAATTTCAGACTTAATAATTAGGAAGAAATTGATGTAGACAATGAAGTAGGATGAAAAACGTAGATCTGTGATGAATCGATGTTGGTTTGAGTCTGATTTTGGTGGATCGAAGGTGCTGGAGTGGGGAGGTTTTCGTTCAGATGCGAGATCTGAGTTTTTGAGTGTTCTCTGGTGATGCGCATAATAGGGGAAGCATTGTGCGTAATAGGGGACGTTCCCGGGGTGTTACGTGTAGCATACACACCCGTCCCCAAGGGCCAGCACGGCCCTTTGCCAATACGCGTAGTATACGCGTATGAGAATGGAGTCAATACGCATATGTGGTGGCAATACGCGTATGGGAACTGAAGGGGGGAAGCAATATGCGTATGAGGAGGTGCGTACGCGTATGGGTTTTGGGGAAGGGTGTCTTACGCGTATGGGCTAGCCATTACGCGTAAGGGGTTTCTGAAGAGGAATTTGAGAGGGAAACCCTCTCTGTTGATACGCGTAATAGGTGTGGTAATACGCGTATTGAAGGCCTCAACAAGGGGCCCTACGCGTATGATACACAGGCTATGGGCGTGAAAAATGAGCCATATGAGTAACAGGATAGGCATTACGCGTATGAGCAGAGTTGTAGGCAGATTTTCCCATTTTTGCGATTTCTGTCCCGATTTTGCTTGTGATGCGGTTTCTTTGAGACGCAGGGCCATGATGAGATAATAAGTCACCAGTAAACTAGTAATGATGATGAACGGGATAAAATTGGGGATTTAGATGTGAAGAACATAATATGACGAATTGTGATCTATAAATGACGAATTTGATGAGTGCGACTAGGTGTTATATAATGATGTTTGTTTGATGATGGTTTCATGAATGATGATGCAATTATGACGATTTTATGATGATGTTGATTATGACGATTTGCATCATGCATTCATGGGATAGTTAGGACTTCGGTCAATTTGGTGGCTTCCATCCTATTCTGTGGATTGAAGTGTTTTATGACGTGCTCCGGTTCTTGTGTAGAATCGATCCTATTGGTGGGGATCTTTGGAGGGTGATGGCCCAGTGTCCATCAATATGACGAATTGGTACCACATGCATGGGTCTATGATATTACATTGGCATTGCAGTAAATTGACGTGATTGATGTATTTTGACGTTGTGAATGACGTATTGATGTTTGTGTATTTGTGCTTTATCTTTTACTTATATCTTATATATTAATTCGTGATTACTCACCCTGCCTATTTGAATGCTGCCTCCACGTGGGTAACGTGCAGGTGATCAGGCTTAGCTTCCTTGGCGCATGAAGATTTAGCTTTTGAAGTATTTTGATTTCTCCGTCGATTAAAGGGTCTTGGTCTGATATGTAACATCGGGTCGGGACGTTTGAGTCGAACGATTTGGTTCTTTTGTTTTGTTGACATGATGTTTTTAATGAGTTTTATTTTGAAGATTTTGGATTATAAAAATATTCTTTTAAACTTGATTTTCCGCTGCGTGGTGTTTAAATAAATTATGATGGTAAAATTTGTGTTACTGGACAGGTGGTTATTTGATGTTTTGTGACGATATGTGATGCTCTTTTTAGGACTTTACTCTGATTAAATTGATGTTTTATTCGTGACATTTGTTGGGTAGAATAGGGTGTTGCATTAGTGGTATCAGAGCAGGTCGGTCCGTCCGGCCAGGTTTTTACTTGATGTCAGTTCCCTGTCATTCGACGAGTGTGTGTACACTGTTGATATTTTGTTTCTTATAACCATGTTGGTGGTGTGCAGGATGGCTAGAAGAATTGATCGTGCTATTACTGATGAGTTGGAATCGGTTGCTCAAGTAGTGGCTCAGCTCAATCCAAATGGTGGAGTTCCGGATGTGTTTCGTGCTTTGGGGAAGTTTCATAGGAACAATCCACCGACTTTTGTGGGTACTCATGATCCAGAAAGTGCACACAAGTGGCTGAAGGTGACCGAGAAGATCTTCCGGGTGATGGGATGTACTGATGCGCAACAAGTTCAGTTTGGGACACATATACTGTCATAAGAGGCTGAGGATTGGTGGGATAACACCCGTCAGAGACTGGAAGATGTTGGCACTGTGATAACTTGGGCTGTGTTTAAGCAGGAATTTCTGGGAATGTATTTTCTGGAGGATGCTCGTGGCAAAAGAGAGGTGGAATTCCTTGAGCTGAAATAATGAGACATGACAGTGGCAGAGTATGCTGCAAATTTCGAGGCGTTGGTGAAGTTCTGTCCTCACTACAACTGTGCTGATGCTGAGATGTCCAAGTGTCTCAAGTTCGAGAATGGGTTGCGACATAAATCACGCAAGGTTATGGGTATCAATAGATTCGCAGGTTTGCTGAGCTAGTGGATAAGAGTAGGATCTACGACGAGGATAGCCGAGCTCGATCTGCTCACTACAAGTAGTTAAGTGAGAAGAAAGGGCAGTATAGGGGAAATCCTTATACGACTTCAGCTGACAAAGGAAAGCAGAAGGCTTCATATGGGAAAAAGACAAGTGTGGGAGTAGCTCCCTCTTTTGGGAAGTGTTACAAGTGTGGCGAGCAAGGCCACCGTGCTAATGGTTGCACCAATAGTGTGTTGAGGTGCTACAGATGTGGTAAGAAGGGTCATAAGGCTACTGATTGCAAAGATGATGGTCCAATCTGTTTTAATTGTGGAGATAAGGGTAATATCAGTACCTAATGTCAGAAACCAAAGAAGACTACTACTGCTGCTCAGACCAGTGGCAGTGTTTGCTTTGAGTCGTGCAGAAGTGCCAGAGAAGGACAACCTGATTCGAGGTACTTATTTTATTAATAATATTCAGTTGTTTGCTATTATTGATACTGGTGCTACTCATTCTTTTATCTCGCTTGAATGTACTAATAGATTGGGTTTGAAGTTATCTGATATGAATGGTAATATGGTAATATAAACTCCAACTAATGGTTCTGTTACTACTACCTTTTTGTGTTTGAGATGTCCTTTAACGATTTTTGTGAAGAGTTTTGTGATGGATTTGGTGTGTTTACCCTTGCACTAAATCGATGTAATCTTTGGAATGAACTGGTTGGAGTTCAACCATGTTCATATCAATTTTTATAACAAGACTATAGAGTTTCCTGAATTTGGTGATGGTGGGGAGTTGATGTTCTTGTCTGCTAAGTAAGTAGACGAACTTCTGGAAGACAAAGCCTTGGTGTTTGCAATGTTTACATCGTTGCAGGTTGATCGTGAAGCTGTGAGTGTCGAATTACCTGTTGTCTGTGAATTTCCAGATGTGTTTCCCGACGACATAAGTGATTTGCCTCCAGAACGTGAAGTAGAGTTTGCAGTGGACTTGATACCAGGTACGAGTCCAGTGTCAATGGCTCCTTACCGAATGTCCGCTTCTGAGTTAAGTGAAATAAAAAAACAGTTGGAAGAGTTGCTTGAGAAGAGGTTTGTTCGACCAAGTGTTTCTCCATGGGGTGCTCATATGCTGTTAGTGAAGAAGAAGGACGAAAGTATGAGGTTGTTTGTTGATTATCGGTAATTGAATAAAGTGACCATCAAGAATAAATATCCACTCCCAAAAATCGACGATTTGATGGATCAGTTAGTAGGTTCCTGTGTGTTTAGCAAGATTGATTTGAGATCGGGTTATCACCAGATTCATGTTAAGCCTGATGACATTCCGAAGACAGCTTTCAGGACGAGGTACGATCACTATGAATACACTGTGATGCCATTTGGAGTGTCCAACCCACCTGGTGTGTTCATGGAGTATATGAATCGGATTTTTCATGAGTATTTAGATTAGTTTGTTGTGGTTTTCATTGACGATATTCTGATATACTCTAAATCTGAAGAAGAGCATGCTGAGCATTTGAGAACTGTGTTGTAAGTATTGAAGGAGAAGAAGTTGTATGCAAAGCTGTCGAAGTGAGAGTTTTGGTTAAAGGAAGTGAGTTTCCTGGGCCATGTGATTTCAAGTGGTGGAATTGTTGTTGATCCTTCTAAGATTGATGTTGTGTTATAGTGGGAGACTCTGAAGTCTGCTACTGAGACACAAAGTTTCTTGGGATTGGCGGGTTATTCACGCAAGTTTATCGAAGGCTTTTCTAAGTTGGCATTACCCTTGACTCAGTTGACTCGAAAGGGTCAAGCTTTTGTGTGGGATGTAGCTTGTGAAGAGAGTTTTGTGGAATTGAAAAAGAGGTTGACGACTGCTCCATTATTGATTTTGCCTAATCCAAATGAATCTTGTGTAGTGTATTGTGATGCATCGAAGATGGGTCTTGGAGGAGTATTGATGCAGAATGGTCAAGTTGTTGCTTATGCTTCAAGGCAGTTGAGGGTTCATGAAGTGAATTACCCAACCCATGACTTAAAGTTGGCAGATGTGGTATTTGTGTTGAAGATTTGGAGACATTATCTGTTTGGCTCTAAGTTTGAAGTGTTCAGTGATCATAAGAGCTTGAAGTACCTGTTTGATCAGAAGAGTTGAATATGAGGCAGAGAAGGTGGTTGGAATTGTTGAAGGATTATGACTTTGACTTGAATTACCATCCTGGTAAAGCAAATGTAGTGGCCGATGCACTGAGCAGAAATTCATTGCATATGTCGATGCTTATGGTGAAAGAGTTGGTGTTACTTGAACAATTCCGAGATTTGAGTTTGGTATGTGAAGAAACTCTTGACAGTGTGAAGTTGGGAATGTTGAAGTTGACTAGTGGTATTCTGGAAGAGATCAGTGTGGGACAATAATCTGACTTGAAGTTGGTTGTGTAACACCCTTTTCTACCCCACAAATATTGCAGCAGATTTAAACATAAAATCAGAGTAACATCAGAATCTCCTCAAAGGCTGCACATTTCTCAATAGATTCAAATCAACAAAATTGCTCTGTAAACAATGGGTTTTCCTCAAAATAAATAAAAAACCATAACCATAGTCATCAAATAACAACAAAATGTCAACATAACATGTTTTGACTCAACGACCCAACCCGATGTTACATTACCAGAGCAAGACCCTCTACGTCGACCAAAAGCACTAAAAAAACTCAAAAAAGGTCCTCGAAGGCATCCACAACTAAGCCTGATCACCTGCACGTTACCCACGTGGAGGCAACATTCAAACAGGCAGGGTGAGTAATCACAATTCATTATAATCAATATAAAAACAAGATATGCATAAAATGGCGTCATCAGCATATACAACATCTTCAGGGTTATCACAAGGAAAACATCAAAGTCGTAACATCATAAAATACATCAACGCCAAATAAATGCAATGCACAACAAGACTCATGCATGTGGTACCAATCGTCACAGTCGATGGACACTTAGGCCATCACCCTCCAAAGATCCCCGTCATTAGGATCGGTTCCACACAAGAACCGGAGCACGTCATAAAACTACCTCACATCCGCACAATGGGATGGAAGCCACAATAGACTGAAGTCTAACATCATCACTAAAATGCTATGAATGCATGATGCACAACGTCATAATCATCATCATCAATAAAGTCATTACGTGCATCATCATTCATCAAAATCTCATATTACTCATACCGTCATTTATCCACCAAAACATCATGAAACATCGTCTCATAATCATCAATATAACTCATGGTAATTCACATTAGTATTTAATCATCAAACATCAAGTATAAACAGCTCATAATCATCAATACACTCGTGGTAATTCATATCATCACTAAATCATCAAACATCATGTATAAACAGCTCATAATCGTCAATATACGTCACGGTAATTCATATCATCGGTTAAACATCAAAACCTCACGAAATCATCATCATATAATCATCTATAACATCATGATAAATCATCAGAATAATCACAGCTCAAAACATCAAGACAGCACAAACATCACACAACAAATTCGTGAACAGCAGACGTTCGCTACAAAGTTCGCTTACATGTTCGCTAGGATGTTCGCTTTGCGAGCTCCAGTGAATTCCCCTAATCCCACACAGAAACCAGAGACCCCCTTCTATCCTCCACGCCACACTCTTTCGCCATGCAAAGTCACTCGCTGGGAAGTTCGCTCTGCGAACTCAAAGGCCATTCTCAATTTCATCACAGTATCACAGAATCAAAGTATCGCGCATTCTCTGCGCTATTCGCCCAGCGAATATGGAGCGAAGGTTCGCTTTGCGAAGGATTCGTTCGCTGTGGGAATGTGCGATTTCCTGCAATCGTAGCTACGCATCAGTAGCACTTCAAACCACCAAATTCTTACGGGTTCAGCCTCCACTCACCCCAAAACATCCCCAAAGCATTCCTAAGGCATCACGACAATCAAAGGCACAAAACCTACGACTATTAGGTCGATTAATTTCACTATCCTAACTCAAAATCACCTAAACCTTCACAAATTCTCAAGATTCCCATAAACCCCATAAATCCCTTTCTCATACAAGATTCCACATATCATCAAAGAGGGTTTAGCCTCGAAGGCTTACCTTTATCCGATTCAATTCAACCCTTAATAATCGATTTCACAAAATACCCTTAAATCATCAATTTACTCATAAACCCACAAAAGTCACAAAAACCTCAAAATCCGCTATAAACACATCGAATCCCTATATTAAAAATAATGAAAGGCAATACTCCCCATACCTTAGATTGTCGATTCGAAGCTTTCTCCCTTGAGTATTTGGAAACCTTCTCGAATCCTCGCCTTTTTCGTTTTTCCTCAGAGCTCTCACCTTTTTTCCTTCTTTTCACGGTCTAACACAAAATGAATCCTAATCTTCTCAATTCCTCCTTTTTGGTTAAACTTAACCTTTGGACCTCAAAATGGCCTTTTCCTCAAAAGTCCATCTTACCCTTAATTCCTCTAATATTATTAAAATTAATAATAATACAATATATTCCATATTATATACTATTATTTAAATAAATAGCCAGAATTCCACAAAAACACCGACGCCAACACTAACCACCAAAATTCACTAAAATTCACGAATATTATATTTAAATAAATTAAATAAATATTCTAATAAATTTGGGGTGTTACAACTCTCCCCCACTAAAAGAATTTTTGCCCTCGAAAATTACCTCAAAGAAATAGAGTCGGATACGACTCCTTCATCTAATCTTCATGTTCCCAAGTCCAATTCTCGTCGGCTGGTCCACCCCACAACACCTTCACTAAAGCTATGTCTTTACCTCGCAGCTTCTTCATCTCACGACCATCAATCCTCACAGGTAACGCTTCCACTGTCAGGTTATCCCTGACTTGTACATCATCCATCTGAATCACATGCGACGGATCTGGAATGTACTTCCTCAACCGAGACACGTGGAACACGTCATGTAAATTCGCAAGTGTCGGCGGTAAAGCAATCTGATAGGCTACCTCCCCTATCCTCTGCAAGATTTGGTACGGACCAACAAAACATGGAGTGAGCTTCCTAGACTTCAAAGCTCGACCCACACCTGTCACTAGCGTCACCCTCAAAAACACGTGATCTCCCTCTTGGAACTCAAGTTTCTTCCTTCTCTTATCATGGTAACTCTTCTGACGACTCTGCGACGCTTTTATCCTTTCTTGGATCATCTTAATCTCCTCAGTTGTCTCTTTCAGTTGTCCCTTGCACTATCTCAGGTTCGAGTACAACACTCTCGCCCGATTCATACTAGCACAACGGAGTTCTACACATTCTCCCATACAAAGCTTCATAGGGCGCCATTCCAATACTAGCATGAAAACTATTATTGTACGTGAACTCAATCAACGGTAAATGGCTATCCCAAGATCCTCCGTGATCCAACACACAAGCCCTCTGCAAATCCTTTAAAGATTGGATAGTCATTTCTGTCTGACCGTTCATCTGTGGATGGTAGGCATAACTCATCCTCAACTTAGTACCCAAAGCATCTTGCAAACTCTTCCAAAACCTCGATGTAAACCTCGGATCTCTATCCGACACAATACTCGAAGGTGTCCCACGCAACTTCACAATCTCCTCAATATACATCTCGGCTAACGTCTGCATAGAATGATTAATCTTCATCGACAAGAAATGAGCCGACTTAGTTCATCTATCCACAATCACCCAAATTGAATCATTTCCCTTAGCAGTCCTCGCCAATCCCAACACAAAATCCATAGAAATACTATCCTATTTCCACTCTGGAATATGCAACGCTTGCATAACCTAAAGGCTTTTGATGTTCAATCTTCGACTTCTGACAAGTCAAACACGCATAAACAAACTCTGCGATATCCTTCTTCATACCCGGCCACTAAAATAACTTCTTCAGATCCTGATACATCTTTGTAGCACCGGGATGAATACTCAACCTACTTTGGTGTCCTTCTTCTAGAATACTCCTCTTAATATCTGAAACATCTGGGACACACACCCTGTCTCTGAACATTATTACGCCATTCTCGTCAATCCGGAATTCACCTTTGTTACCTTGGTTAATAAATGTCAACTGGTCAACCAACTTCAGATCAGATTGTTGTCCCGCTCTGATATCTTCCAAAATACCACTAGTCAACTTCAACATCCCCAACTTCACTCTGTCAGAGGTCTTTTCAGATACCAAACTCAAATCTCTGAATTGCTCAATCAGTTCCAATTCTTTCACCATAAGCATCGACATATACAATGACTTTCTGCTCAATGCATCAGCCACTACATTTGCTTTGCCCAGATGATAACTCAAATCAAAATCAAAATCCTTCAACAGCTCTAACCACCTCCTCTGCCTCATATTCAATTCTTTCTGATCAAATAAGTACTTCAGAATTTTATGATCACTGAACACTTCGAACTTAGAACCAAACAGATAATGTCACCAAATCTTCAATACAAACACCACAGCGGCCAATTCTAAGTCATGTATAGGATAATTCCTCTCATGAACTCGCAATTGTCTTGAAGCATAGGCAACCACTTGTCCATTCTGCATCAATACCCCACCAAGACCCATCTTCGATGCATCACAGTACACCACAAAAGATTCGCTCGGATTAGGCAAAATCAACACTGGAGCAGTCGTCAACCTCTTCTTCACAAGCTACATCCCACACAAAAGCTTGACCCTTTGGAGTCAACTGAGTCAAAGGTAATGCCAATTTAGAAAAGCCTTCAATAAACTTGCGGTAATAACCCGCCAATCCCAGAAAACTTCATATCTCAATAGCACACTTCGGAGTCTCCCACTGTAATACAGCATCAATCTTAGAGGGATCAATAATAATCCCGCCACTTGAAATCACATGGCCCAGAAAACTCACTTCCTTCAACCAGAACTCACACTTGGACAACTTTGCATACAATTTCTTCTCTTTCAACACTTGCAACACAGTTCTCAAATGCTCAGCATGTTCTTCTTCAGATCTAGAATATATCAAGATATCATCGATAAACACCACCACAAACTTATCCAAATACCCATGAAAAATCCGATTCATGTACTCCATGAACACACCAGGTGCATTAGATACACCAAACGGCATCGCAGTATATTCACCGTCACCATACCTCATCCTGAAAGTTGTCTTCGGAATATCGTCAGGCTTAACTCGAATCTGATGATAACCCGACCTCAAATCAACCTTGCTAAAACACAAGCGCCACCAATTGATCCATTAATTATCAATCCTTGGAAGTGGATATTTATCCTTCATCTTCACTTTATTCAACCGTCTTTAATCTACACACAATCTCGTAGTACCGTCTTTCTTCTTCACCGACAACACAGGAGTACCCCACGGAGAAACACTCGGTCGAAAAAACTTCATCCCAAGCAACTCTTCCAATTGTTTCTTCAATTCTCCTAACTCAGATGCAGACATCCGGTAAGGAGCCACTGACACCGGACTCATACCTGGTATCAATTCCGCCGCCACCTCTACCTCACGCTCTGGAGACCAATCATTTACGTCATCAACAAACACTTCTGAAATTTCACAAACACCAGGTAAAAACCCCACTTCTCCTCCTTCTTTAATACTTAAAGTTACCCTCAACATAAACATCTCGGTACCACCCTGCATCGACTCATCAAAACAACCTGTAAGCACTTGGCTTAACCCCCAAACAATTCATTGCGCACACCACTTAAGCTCGCAAGATACGTCTATCCCATCCAACATGATCCCGTCTATTATCAACAAGAGATTAAGGGTGATCAGTTCCTCAATTTGTCAATAACAGCCGACTATCGTGAGGTGGTACAAACTATCTTACAAAACTACTGTAGCATCCAACATCACACTTAGCCATTGCTCCACCCTTGAAGCATCTTGGAGAAGCACCATCTTCTCCCACACTTGTTCAATTCCCAACCTACAAATGGAAAACAAAAAAAAGAATCGACAGTGTTTTCACACACATGTCGCACACTAGGGAATAGACAACATTAGACAACCTGACCGAACGGACCAACCAGACTCTGATACCACTAATGTAACACCCTTTTCTACCCCACAAATATTGCAGCAGATTTAAACATAAAATCAGAGTAACATCAAAATCACCTCAAAGGGTGCACATTTCTCATTAAATTTAAATCAACAAAATTGCTCCGTAAACAACGGGTTTTTCCCAAAATAAATAAAAAGCCATAAATAAGCAGCAGAACCACCATAACCACAAAAATCCCACAAAAGGGTTTTTAAAATAAAACCATAGTCATCAAATAACAACAAAATGTCAACATAACATATTTCGACTCAACGACCCAACCCGATGTTACATTATCAGAGCAAGACCCTCTACGTCGACCAAAAGCACTAAAAAACTCCAAAAGGTCCTCGAAGGCATCCACAGCTAAGCCTGGTCACCTACACGTTACCCCCGTGGAGGCAACATTCAAACAGGCAGGGTGAGTAATCACAATTCATTATAATTAATATAAAAACAAGATATGCATAAAATGGCGTCATCATCATATACAACATTTTCAGGGTTATCACAAGGAAAACATCAAAGTCACAACATCATAAAATACATCAAAGCTAAATAAATGCAATGCACAACAAGACTCATGCATGTGGTACCAATTGTCACAGTCGATGGACACTTAGGCCATCACCCTCCAAAGATCCCCGTCATTAGGATCGGTTCCACAGAAGAACTAGAGCACGTCATAAAACCACCTCACATCCGCACAATGGGATGGAAACCACAATAGACCGAAGTCTAACATCATCACTGAAATGCTATGAATGCATTATGCACAATGTTATAATCATCATCATCAATAAAGTCATTACGTGCATCATCATTCATCAAAATCTCATATTACTCATACCGTCATTTATGCACCAAAACATCATGAAACATCATCTCATAATCATCAATGTAACTCATGGTAATTCACATCAGTATTTAATCATCAAACATCAGGTATAAACAGCTCATAATCATCAATACGCTCGTGGTAGTTCATATCATCACTTAATCATCAAACATTATGTATAAATAGCTCATAATATTCAATATACATCACGGTAATTCATATCATCGGTTAAACATCAAAACATCACGAAATCATCATCATATAATCATTAATAACATCATGATATATCATCAGAATAATCACAGCTCAAAACATCAAGACAGCACAGACATCACACAACAAATTTGCGAACAGCAGACGTTTGCTACAAAGTTTGCTTTGCGAACACGTTCGCTAGGATGTTCGCTTTGCGAACTCCAGCGAATTCCCCCAATCCCACACAGAAACCAGAGACCCCCTTCTGTCCTCCTCGCCACTCTCTTTCGCCGTGCAAAGTCACTCGCTGGGAAGTTCGCTCTGCGAACTCAACGGCCATTCTCAATTTCATCACAGTATCACAGAATCAAAGTATCGCGCATTCGCTGCACTATTCGCCCAACGAATCTGGAGCGAAGGTTCGCTTTGCGAAGGATTCGTTTGCTGTGCGAATATGCGATTTCCTGCAATCACAGCTACGCATCAGTAGCACTTCAGACCACCAAATTCTTACAGGTTCAGCCTCCACTCACCCCAAACATCCAAAAAGCATTCCTAAGGCATCACGGCAATCAAAGGCACAAAACCTACGACTATTAGGTCGATTAATTTTCACTATCCTAACTCAAAATCACCTAAACCTTCACAAATTCTCAAGATTCCCATAAACCTCATAAATCCCTTTCTCATACAAGATCCCACATATCATCAAAGAGGGTTTAGCCTCGAAGGCTTACCTTTATCTGATTCAATTCAACCCTTAATAATCGATTTCAAAAAATACCCTTAAATCATCAATTTACTCATAAACCCACAAAAGTCACAAAAACCTCAAAATTCGCTTTAAACACATGGAATCCCTATATTGAAAACAATGAAAGGCAATACTCCCCATACCTTAGATTGTCGATTCGAAGCTTTCTCCCTTGAGTCTTTGGAAACCTTCTCGAATCCTCGCCTTTTTCCTTTTTCCTCAGAGCTCTCACCTTCTTTCCTTCTTTTCACGGTCTAACACAAAATGAATCCTAATCTTCTCAATTCCTCCTTTTTGGTTAACCTAACCTTTGGGCCTCGAAATGGGCTTTCCACATAATACCCTCATAATCCTCCTCAAAAGTCCATCTTACCCTTAATTCCTCTAATATTATTTAAATTAATAATAATACAATATATTCCATATTATATACTATTATTTAAATAAATAGCCAGAATTCCACAAAAACACCGACTCCAACACAAACCACCAAAATTCACTAAAATTCATGAATATTATATTTAAATAAATTAAATAAGTATTCTAATAAATTTGGGGTGTTACAGGTTGACCAGTTGACATTGATCAACCAAGGTAACGGAGGTGAATTCCGAATTAGTGAGAATGGTGTGATGATGTTCAGAGACAGGGTGTGCGTCCCATATGTTCTAGAAATAAAGAAGAGCGTTCTTGAGGAAGGACATCGAAGTAGGTTGAGTATTCATCCTGGTGCTATGAAGATGTACCAGGATTTGAAAGAGCTGTTTTGGTAGCCATGGATGAAGAAGGATATTGCGGAGTTTGTTTATGTGTGTTTGACTTGTCAGAAGTCGAAGATTGAGCATCAGAAGCCTTTAGGCATGATGCAGCCGTTGAATATTCTGGAATGGAAATGGAATATCATTTCCGTGGATTTTGTGTCGGGGTTGCCGAGAACTGCTAAGGGAAATGATTCGATTTGGGTGATTGTGGATAGATTAACTAAATCGGCTCATTTCTTGCCGATGAAGATTAATCATTCTACGCAGAAGTTGGTCGAGATGTATATTGAGGAGATTGTGAAGTTGCATGGGATACCTTCGAGTATTGTGTCGAATAGAGACCCGATATTTACATTGAGGTTCTGGAAGAATTTACAAGATGCTTTGGGAACCAAGTTGAGGATGAGTTCTGCATATCATCCGCAGACGGACGACCAGACAGAAAGGACTATCCAATCTTTAGAGGATTTTTTGAGGGCTTGAGTGTTAGATCACGGAGGATCTTGGGATAGCCATTTGTCGTTGATTGAGTTCACATACAATAATAGTTTTCATGCTAGTATTGGGATGGCGCCCTATGAGGCTTTGTATGGAAGAAGATGTAGGACTCCTCTATGTTGGTATGAATCGGGTGAGAGTGTTGTACTCGAACCTGAAATTGTGCAAGAGATGACTGAGAAGATTAAGAAGATCCAGGAAAGGATGAGGGCTTCGCAAAGTCTCCAGAAGAGTTACCATGATAAGAGGAGGAAAGCACTTGAATTCCAAGAGGGAGATCACGTATTTTTGAGGGTGACGCCAATGACTGGTGTGGGTCAAGATTTGAAGTCTAGGAAGCTCACACCACGTTTTGTTGGTCCATATCAAATCTTGAAGAGGATAGGAGAGGTAGCCTATCGGATTGCTTTACCGCTGTCACTTGCGAATTTGCACGACGTGTTCCATGTGTCTTAGTTGAGGAAGTAAATTCTGGATCCGTCACATGTAGTTCAGATGGACGATGTACATGTGCAGGATAATCTGACTGTGGAAGCATTTCCTGTGCGGATTGATGGTCGGGAGATGAAGCAACTGTGGGGTAAAGGCATAGCTTTGGTGAAGGTGTTGTGGGGTGGACCAGCTGGGGAAAGTTGGACTTGGGAACGTGAAGATCAGATAAAGGAGTCGTATCCGTCTCTGTTTCCTTCAGGTAATTTTCGAGGCTGAAATTCTTTAAGTACGGGAGAGTTGTAACACCCCAAAATAATTATAATATTTACTTAATTGAATTATTATGATTATTCGGTGTTTTGATGCATTATGATGGATTTTGTGATGTTGATGACTTTGGGTGGCGCTGTGGGGTAACCTTGAGTTGAGGGAACACTGAGATCTCTTAGAAGTAGTAATTAATTAGATTATTTTATTAATAATAATAGTAAAATAATTTGAATATTTATAATATTATTTAGATTATTATTATTGTTAATTAATATAATTAGGAGGACCATTAAGGGTAGGACGGTAATATTGAGTAGATTAATTGAGGATAATACGGTAAACCATGATTAAGGCCCAAAAGATAGGTTTAACAAAAGAAGATAGGGATTATGAGAATTAGTTTGTGCAACCCTAAGGAATGAAGAGAGGGTTGAGTGTAACACCCCCAATCTATACCCCTAATTAAATAAAGCAGTAAAAGAAAATTCAAAATTTCATCAGAGTATATTTAAATTATCATGGCATAGACGGGGAGAATCACATTATATTGAAACAAATCATACAACACCTGCTCATAAAGATATGCAACAGTGGGGTAGCAATCAACAGAGGAACTCAGTTCCTTACACTCACATTTCAGATTTTAGAATAAAAGCGAAAAATCTAAAACTGAATATCATATATATATATATATATATATATATATAATACAAATAATCACAAACGGCCTCCCTAACTACCCGGGTGTCACATATCAGAGCCGACCGACAAAAGAATGAAGTCCTAAGCTTCACAAAAAGACCTCCAGCAACTCTAATCTGCAATGCCTCATAGAGCATTATAAAACAGCAGAAGGGTGAGAAAAACAATCATCATATAATTGCATACAATTATATTTAACACCAAAATATACACATATATATGGTTTTCACCACAACTCACACCATAATTCAAACACAATACAAAACAATGTATAATTCATTTTTCCATCACCAAGGTATACCAACCATGCACAATACAAGTATCACCAACACATATCCACATATCAATTTATCAATTTTATCCATAATTCCACACATAAACAAACCATTAATGATTTATGCAATGCAAGAGACCGACACAACGACTATATGCATATGCACATGCGGTACCGTCTTCCAATGTTTCTCATCACTAGTTCACTCAGGAACTCTGCTGGAATCATCGCTCGTTACATCACTGGGCACACGACGTTTATGGATCGCTCACACCCCACACGGGCACCCGACCCGATCGCTCACACCCCACATGGGCACACGATCGTCTATAACCATCGCTTTCGGTCCTCTTATTTTTAAGGATATTCATACCTCTTATTTTTAAGGCTCACGATGTTATAACAGATTCCCTCTGGAATCAAACCGTCACTCAGGACATCACAACAATGCATATCATGATGCTTGGCATACAAGGACTCATGACATTCAAATACACACATATATGCAACCATCTCTCTTAACAAAATCACACTTTCCACTTAAGCCCAAAACAATGCATTTAATTGCCATACGACCACAAATCATCTCAACACCATCTAAACACATGCATTTACATCATACAACAGCACCTTGCATGATACACATCAATTACGCACAGTTACAACGACAAAAGTCGACAAACCGACACTATTCCAAATTTCTGAAATAATTAAATCGGCTAACAATTTCAAAATTATTATAATAAGAATGTACAGTTCAATAGCTACACAACGATACCAAGAATGTAAGAATCGGATAAACGGAACACAAGTTACGGACTAAACAAGAAAAGACATCGCGAAAAAACCCCATTTTGCAATTTTCCTGACTATACACATATTGCCCTGAGCCATACGCGTATTGCCCTGATTCCTCGCCATTCCATACGCGTATTGCCCAAGGTCATACGCGTATGGGTAGAAATTCATTTTTCCCCAAAATTCACGTTTAAAAGTACAATACGCGTAGTGCCAACACCATGCGCGTATTGCCCTCAAGTGTTACGCGTACCATACACAAATGGACAGATGGCCGAGCAAAATGAAACTCCATACACGTATTGCCCAGTTTTCTTCAATGCCATACGCGTATTGCCTTGCCCAATACGCGTATTGCCTTGAGTGATACGCGTACGGGCAGTGGAAATTCCAGAAATTTTTCTGCAGAATTTTTCTGCGTTTTTCCAACCAAAATCCACCCATTTTCACCTATACACCAGAAAAATTACCAATACAATGTCTAACAACAGGTATCTCACATGTATCAACAATAATGGACCTGAAAACATAATTTCCGATACAATTTAATCGATTTCTAATCAATTTTACATAATATGGGTTTTACTAAAGATTTCCATTTCAATCCAATAACAATCAAAAACATACATACATAATCCTACACAAGCATATAATAATCGAGTTTCGCACCCTTACCCGATTTAATCGCGTTTAGAAAAGTCGGGAGATCGATTTCTTGATTTCCAAGTTTTTCTCTCTTTTTTTTCTCTTCTTCTCTTTTCTTTCCCTTTTCCTTCTTCTCTTTTTCTTTCTCTCTATTTTTCTCTCTTTCTTTTTTCTATTCTTTCTAACTTAAGGAAAATATCATGAAATGACCAAAATACCCCCACACTCAATTATCTCGCAAACGTTCCCGAAACGCGGTAAAATATCACAACATTGAAAATAACATATTTCCAAATAAAAGTCGTAAATAAAATAAAATAATAATAAAATAATCAAAACAACTCGATTAAATAAAAACTGACAAAACTGGGGCGTTACAACTCTCCCCCACTTAGAAATTTTCGTCCTCGAAAATATACCTGAGACGAACAACTCTGGATACGACTCCCGCATCCGACTCTTCAACTCCCAAGTCAAATTGCCCTCAGCAGCGCCTCCCCACGCCACTTTCACAAGTGCAATATCCTTGCCTCTCAATCGCTTCTCCTCGCGATCCAAAATCCTAGCTGGTAATGCCTCAACCGTAAGGTTCTCCCTTACCTCCACCTCATCCCTCGGAATCACATGCAACGGATCCGGAACATACTTCCGAAGCTGTGAAACATGGAACACATCGTGCAAATTCGATAGATTCGGCGGCAACGCCACCCTATAAGCCACAGCACCCACTCTCGCGGATATCTGGTAAGGACCAATAAACCGAGAAGTAAGTTTCTTCGATTTCAATGCACGACCCACACCCGTTACCGATGTAACTCTCAAAAATACATGATCGCCCTCTTGAAACTCAAGATCTTTTCTTCTCCGATTATGATAACTCTTTTGCCTACTCTGAGAAGGCTTCATTTTCTCACGAATGAGCTTCACTTTTTCCGTAGTCTGTTGCACCAACTCCGGCCCAACCACCGAACTCTCACCAGATTCGTGCCAACACAACGGTGTTTGACATCTCCGTCCATATAACGCTTCAAACGGTGCCATTCCAATACTTGAATGGAAACTGTTATTAGACGTAAATTCAATCAATGCAAGATAACTATCCAACTGACCACCTTGTTCAAGAACACACGCTCTCAACAAATCTTCCAACGACTGAATCGTTCTCTCCGTCTGACCATCCGTCTGTGGATGATAAGCCGAACTCAATCTCAATTTAGAACCCAACGCCTTCTGAAAACTTTCCCAAAATCTCGATGTAAACCTAGGATCTCGATCCAAAACAATACTCAATGGAACCCCATGCAACTTCACAATCACACTGATGTAAATCTCTGCCAACCATTCCAAAGAAAAACTGATGTCAATCAAAATAAAATGAGTCGATTTAGTCAGCCTATCAACAACCACCCAAATAGCATTATGCCCTTTCTACGTATTCGGCAACCCTGTCACAAAATCCATGGAAATGCTATCCCATTTCCATTCCGGAATATCCAACGGCTGCAACAAACCACTAGGCCTCAGATGTTCTGTTAGACGATGGCTATGGATCTAGAAGGGGGGTTGAATAGATCCCTTGAGTTTTACACGCAAATGAACTACAAAATTCTGTTTTAAAAAATTTGTTTAACGGAAGTTACCACTGGATAGAACGTCTACAACGAACCTTCTACCGAAAGGATCGGATATGCACGAATATATTATGGATGAGTACGAAGGAGAAAAATTCAGTTCTGAATATTACACTTATAAATGCAGACAACAAATTATCACTTGCTTGATGTTTATACCGATCCAATGAGGTTAATTGATAAGCAATTTAAAGCACTGTGTTCGAATTTTGCTTGGAAACAAATTATCAAACACGTAGTGTGCGTAAACACACTATGTGCAGAATTTCTATGGAGAATAATGTGCAGCTGCTCCAAAACACAATTCAATGAATTGTATCGATTTAACAAAACAGTTTATCAGCGTACAATTATTCTACGACAGAATTTACGATAGTTTGCTACGTCACAAATTCGAACAATACTGAAATGTAAAAGAGTTAAGGGAAAGAGAGAACACACGAGATTTGATTAGGCAGTTCCCCAATGTCCTCGCTTTGGGTACGTCTGCCCCCAATTCCGTAAAAGGAATTAAGATATATATATATATATATATATATATATATATATATATATATATATATATATATATATATATATATATATATATATATATATATATGTATGTAGTTGTTGCAATTTGTTTATTACAAGAGAAAATTATGAACACTCAAACCCCGAACGTCTTCGATCTTTGATGCAGAATTTTCTCTTCCCTTGATTCAAGATGAATCAAGTGCTCCGAATATGGATGATTCAATTACCGTCCCACGCTACAAAACTGAAAGAAAACTCCGTTCTTCAGTTACCTTCACTCGGTCAATTGAAATCTTCCAAGAATTCGAACCCAAACCTTCTTCTACGATCCTCTGATTACAGCTACTAAACCGAAACAGTTGCGCCAATTTCCGGTTACCTTCGCCCAGCCGAATCCCTGTAGAAAGAACAGTTTGTACCAAAAACCCCCAAAATCTCCTCGATTCTTGGAGGACAAACCCAACTCGTTTGATTCAAGAAACACCTGCCAAACTCTCAACCCAGAAGATGAAGATCACACTTCCTAAATTCTGAACGTTATCACTTCGATCAATGGGCGACACAAACAAAAATGATTATGTGTGATTGTTTGTTTACACAATGAAGAAGATGAAGATGAAGAGAGAACTGACATATATTTTTCACGTTTCTTGTTTTGTTTTTTTTTTGAGAAATGAAGACCCAAAACTATTTATATTAAAAAATATGACCAAAAGAAATAACAGGAAATAACAGAAACGAAATTAAGTAAAAAAGGCAAAAAACAAGGTCATGCGTCGACCTCTGGAGTCTATGCGTCGACGCATAGAATGGTAATTTTGAGTTCTCAGGTTTATGCGCTTACCCGTGACTTCTGGGGGTCAGCGCATGATTTCTGAGGTCAGCGCATGAAGGCAAATTTTTCAAGAAATTTCATTTTTTTTAATTGTTTTCACCAGACCAAAGTCAAACATACATGCAAGACACTACTAAATCACTTATGGACCTTTATTTTTGGGAAGAACAAGATCCTATGCATCTAGACACATAACCAATAACGATAAGATGCTATATGCCCGACACATGAAGTGATACCGCTCAAATTACAATCTAATGTGTTTGTTGACATCATTAAAACAAGATAGCTAGAAGGATCAATGCTCCCCCTGTCTTTAACATCCGGTTAAATGTTTATGTAGCTTGTATTCTTCTCCCCCTTTGACAACATCAAAAAGACGAGAAGACAGTGGTCAAAATAGCATACGAAAATATGTAGTGGATCATCAAATATTTGCAACAACAAAACAGTTACCAGCATCCACATATGATACCGCTAATGTAAACAAGGAATGATTAAATACGGAACAACGATATTAAAGCAAAACATTCACTTCATAAAATTTGAAACATAACAGAAAAGTTTAGCACATGTCAAAATAACAGAAAGCAAACAACAAAACACAAATTCATGCACAACTAAACATGATGCCCTAAGGTTTATGGTCTCCTCCCCCTAAACGAATAACCTCGTCCCCTATGGTATTGACTTGGTGGTGGAAATTCCTCGAGTTGGAGGTTGAGCTCAATCAAGGTGCTATTGAGGTTACCAAGGCTGTTGGCCAAGTTTTGGTTTTGCTGAGTCAGATTGGCATCCATTTGATCGAACCTAGTCATAGATGCATTTGCGAAATTGTTGAAGTTGGTGGCATGAGACGATATTTGGTTGGACAGGTTTGTGATCTGTTCCTGCTGATTCAGGTATCGAGTTTCCTACTGCGCCTGAAATTCTTGATGTTGCAGAGACAACTCAGTCAGCCTTGCCAAAATTTCATCATTGGATTATTGATCATGCTGAGACGGTGGAGTTGGAGGGGCAAAATTTTCTGGAAGCTGCCATTCAGAGTCCGCATCATAGGATGGAGGAACATACGCAGCAACAAGGTTGGTCCAGCAGTTTTGTTGCCACTGACCCCAGCCTTGATTGTCTTCTTCTTCCGGTTGATATCCCATCCATGCCTCATTGTCTTCCTGATTGTCTTCTTCTTCCGGTTGATTGTCTTGCATGACAACATCTTCCTGCATTTACCACATTTTCATCATTACCAACTTGAGCTGCATTATCTTGACTTCCTTCATCCTCACTTGCTTCAAGATGAACAGGTTCAGGATGAGTAGCTCTTTGTCTATGGATGAACTTTCGCTCACGTGACTCCCAATGGTAACCCATCATGGACAAAGTTCTGGCCAGAAACTATTGTTCAGCAATAATATGAATATGACAAATCTGTGGAATAGGAATGTCAAAATGATTCAAGAAATTTGCGACAGCAAATGCATAGCCAAGTGCTAGAAACATGTTGGAGCTGCGAGTTGTGAACATCCTATAAGCAAAGTAGTAAGGCCAGTTAATTTTGATCTTTTCCCTCAGGATATAGATAAGATGCACCTCCACTTGTTCAACTCTTGAGTAGCCTCCTTTCTTAGGCCTCAAGATGCGAGAAACAATCCACTGAAGAATACGTTCTTTAAATTTCAAATGACCGGTGGTGACACTCTTGGGAAATGCTTCACTTGCCACAAACTCAGCTGGATATGGTTCCCTCAACATAGAATTCAAAGCAGTTTTGAATACATAGTCGTTAACAAAGGTTTTATCAGTAACCTTTGGGAGACTGTCATCAGTATTCAAAACAAACAATGTAGACCATACATCGTTTGTCACCTGAAATTCTGCATTATTTATAGAGAACTTAAATTCAGCCCCACGAAATTTTCCCTTTATCCCACAGTAGAACAATCTAGTCACGTCTTCACTGTACTTGTCATCACACTCAACAAATTCATTCAGATTTTGAAAGTTTATGAGTTCAGAAATTTCAGGAATGTGAAAATCTGGACCCATCAACGGATAAAATCCATGTTGTCTTATAACAGCCCGGTTAGAGAATAATTCCGCAAACGGAGTGGCTAACCTTTCAGAAATTAAGGATTCAAAAGTTACCTGTTGTGAGGATGATCCTCTTGTTTGTGCTTGTTGTGAAGTGGATCCTCTTCCTCCTCTTGTACCAGCATTTCTTCTGGAAGCCATTGTTGAAGAAGAGTTGAAGGAAGATTATCAAACTTGATTGTTGCAGAGATAGAAGAGAAGATGTGTGAAATCCTTTGAATAACTTGCAGTAGATATATAGGGAATTTTCTCTTGGTGTTCCCTTCCCCTTTTTCTAATTTATTAGGGTTTTGATGAGGGTTTAGTGGGAATTAATTGAGATGGATGAGGTTTAATGGAGTAGAATAGGAAGAGATTGACCACAAAAACTAATTAGATGACATGCAATAATCATAGTTTAATGTGCAGTGAGAAAACATAGGGAAGGTAAACATTAATAGGTCGACGCACGCAACCCAGAAAGAGAAAGAAGTCTGAACGATTCCTTCATGCGTCGACCTGTGAATCTGTGCGTCGGAGCATGATTCCTGAAAAATTAAAAGGAAACTAAACATGTTGTTATGCGCTTTCCCGGATGTTTAATATGTCAGCGCATGAAACCATGTGTCGACGCATGGACCTGTAAAAATGAAATTTTTGCAAAATTCTTGTTCCAAGCAGATAAATACACATACACACACAGAACCAAACATTCACATGAATGATAAGTGCTCAAAATGAAATAAACATCAAGATTAGAGTAAGTAACATGGCACAAAATGTTGATAAACCTCTATAAGTTGGAACGATATTACCTTGAACATCATGACGGTGAGATCCCTCACATATGGATGAATTTCTCTTTGCATTGTTAGTTAAAGATATGAACAAGCATATATATATATATATATATATATATATATATATATATATATATATATATATATATATATATATGTGTGTGTGTGTGTGTGTGAAGATCATAATTCTAAAGGATGTTATGCACGATCCGAGATATCGAGAATGTAAAGTTCCCTACGGATGTGAAAGAAAGGCTCTGTAGCTAATGGTTTTGTGAAAATATCAGCAAGTTGATTCTTAGTGTCAACATGCTCAAAAATAACATCACCTTTCTCTACATGATCCCTACGAAAATGATGGCGTATTTCGATATGCTTGGTGCGTGAATGTAGTACAGGGTTCTTAGTTAGATTAATTGCACTAGTGTTATCGCACAAAATTGGAATACGTTCAAGTTTTAAGTTGAAATCAAGTAATTGTTGTTTAAGCCATAAGACTTGAGCACAACAACTACCGAACGCAACGTATTCCGCCTCGGCTATTGACAGAGGGAAACTTGTTTCTGGCTGTGCCAACTCACCAAGGAATTTGCGAAAAAGTGACACGTGCCACTAGTACTTTTCCTATCCAACTTGCACCTGGAAAAGTCGGAGTCGGAGTAACCAACTAAGGAACAAACACTACCTTTGGAATACCACATCCCATACTTTGGAGTACCAGAGAGGTATCGAAGTATGCGCTTAACTGCCTTTAGGTGGGATTCCTTGGGATGTGCCTGATACCTCGCACACATGCATACACTAAACATTATATCGGGACGTGATGCGGTAAGATAAAGGAGAGACCCTATCATACCTCGGTACTTCTTTACCTCAACATCCTTACCCTTTTCGTCACGATCGAGATTAGCACTTGTAGGCACAGGAGTATCTATTGCTTTGCAGTTCAGCATATCAAAACGTTTTAGTAACTCAAGACAATATTTCGTTTGACTCACGAATGTGCCCTCGTCAAGTTGTTTGATTTGCAATCTGAGGAAATAGTTGAGCTCCCCCATCATGCTCATTTCAAACTCCCCCTGCATCAAACTAGAAAACTCCTTGACCAAGGTCATGTTAGTAGACCCAAATATAATATCGTCAACATAAATTTGTACCAAAATTAAGTGTTTTCCTTGACGTTTAATAAAGAGGGTTGTGTCAACCTTTCCTCTTGAATACCCTTGATCAAGTAGAAATTTGCTTAGACGTTCATACCAAGCCCTAGGGGCCTGTTTAAGTCTGTACAAAGCTCGCTTAAGTTTATAGACATGATCAGGATATTCGTGTGATTCAAAATCTGGAGGTTGGGCTACATAAACCTCTTCATTTATATATCCGTTAAGGAATGCACTTTTGACATCCATTTGGAATAGCTTAAAGTTCTCTGTGCAAGCGTAGGCAAGTAGAAGACGTATGGCCTCGAGTCGGGCAACCGGCGCATAAGTTTCCTCATAGTCGATTCCTTCCTCTTGGTTATAGCCTTGCGCTACAAGCCTAGCTTTGTTACGCGTTATTACTCCATTTTCATCAAGTTTATTCCTAAACACCCATCGGGTGCCTATTACTCGATGATCTCGCGGAGAGGGGACAAGGTCCCAAACCTCATTTCTCCAGAATTGATTTAGTTCATCTTGCATTGATAGATACCAATGCTCATCGAGTAACTCTTCCTTAGAGTTTTTAGGTTCAACTTGGGAAACAAAAGCAGAGTAATAACAAAAGTTACTAAGTTTAGAGCGAGTAGTTACTCCCTTAGAGATATCACCGAGATTGTTGTCAATTGGATGGCCTTTTGAAGACTTCCAAGCTGGAGGAAGTTCATCTTCCTTAGCATGATGATCATCCTCACTTTTCACTAATTGGTGATCCTTTTCCTCCTCAATATGCACTGCTTCAGGCTGATCAATTCCCTTATCAGTGTCCTTGAGTATGTCTTCAGTAGGTACACCTGCACCATGAAAAGAACTACCTTCTCCGACATTTCTTGGATAAGACTCGTCAAAAGAAACATGAACTGACTCTTCAACTACACGTAACCTTTTATTATAGATTCTATAAGCTTTACTTGACTGAGAGTATCCAAGAAAAATACCCTCGTCAGCCTTGGCATCAAATTTGCCGAGAGTCTCTTTTCCATTATTTAACACAAAGCATTTACAACCAAATACATGAAGGTGAGAGATGTTTGGCTTACGCCCTTTTAAAAGCTCATATGGTGTCTTGTTTAGAATAGGCCGGATGAGCACGCTATTCAAAACATAACAAGCCGTACTTATGGCGTCGGCCCAAAAGTATTTTGGTAATCCACTATCGTTGATCATAGTCCTTCCAAGTTCTTCCAAAACTCTATTTTTACGTTCCACTACCCCATTTTGTTGAGGGGTACGTGGTGCGGAAAAATTATGATCAATTCCGTTGGAATCACAAAATGCTTCAAATAAATGATTTTCAAACTCACCCCCATAGCCAATTCGGATTGACCCAATGCTTGTGTTTAACTTGTTTTGAGATAACTTAGCAAATCGTTCAAAGGCTGAAAAGGTATCACTCTTATTTGTTGAGAAAATTGTCCAGCAAAACCTAGAAAAATCATCGACTATAACAAATCCATAAAAGTTACCACCTAGGCTTTTAACCCTAGATGTTCCAAAGAGATCCATATGGAGGAGCTCAAGGGGTCTCATAGTTGAAACAATGTTTTTAGATTTAAAAGAGATCCTTGTTTGCTTGCCCCATTTGGCACGCATCTCAAAGATGATCCTTTGTAAATTTAATTTTGGGCAAACCGATGACTAGTTCTTTAGAGACAATTTTGTTAAGCAAATCAAAGTTGATATGAGCCAAGCGTCTATGCCCCAACCATGAATCTTCATTCATAGTGACTAAACACTTGTCTCCATCCAAAGATACCTAGTTTAAGTCTAGCATATAGACGTTATTCACCCTCAAGCCCTTAAACACATTCTTTTTGTCGCAATCTTCAACTACGCAACAATCCTTTGAAAACGAGACTTTATAATTTTTGTCACATAGTTGACTAATGCTTAGGAGGTTGTGTCTAAGGCCTTCCACAAGAAGTACATCAGAGATAGTAGTAGATTAGGGGTTACCTATACTACCTTTGCCGAGAATCTGTCCCTTGTTGTTATCTTCGTAGGTGACAAACCCCTTTTTCTTCGCCACAAAGTCGATGAAAAGAGATATGTCTCCAGTCATATGTCTTGAGCAGCCACTATCTAGAACCCATCTTCCTTCGGTGGTCTCAAGACTTTGTACCTACAAAAATAATCAAGGGAGAGTAGGTACCCAATTCTCATTGGGTCCTTTATGGTGAGTGAAACCAAAATTGCCTTTGGGCAACCATTGATAAATGCCCTTTGGAACAAGAAATCTCCGAAAGCGGCACTTAGCAATAGTATGACCGGGCTTACAACAATATAAGCAATCACGATTAGTTTGGAGTTTACCTTTGCTATCACTATCTCGAATCACATACGTGTATTGTTGATAAGGATTATTCATTGTTTCACGATAATGTGATCGATTAATAGCAAACGTAATCTTAGGCTTGAGAGCCTTGTCTAACTTGGCTTTGAGGGTTCTCACCTCTCTTTGCCAAATGTGACAAGTATCACAGCCCCCAAGCTCAAACCATGTATATTTATTCTCATCGATCTTAGTTTTTGATACATTCACCATGGAGTTTTTAAGATCTTCCAATTCCTCTTGGGAATCGGAAACCTTTTTCTCCAAATAGGAAAAAATCTTTTTATTCGATGCTAAGCGTTGAAATGCTTCCTTAGCTTCGTGGTGTAATGTATCAAAAGCTCTTTTTAATTCAGCATGAGACATATTTTGACAATTTTCATATTTAGAGTGTTTTACCTCTTTTCCTTTGTGGTGACGTGCCATGAGACAAAGGTTGACGGATTAACTTTCCTCACTTGAGGAGTCATCTTTCTCCGACTCGCTATCGCTTTCCCAAGCGATGTATGCTCGTCGAGACTTGTTGGACTTTTTGTTTGAGCGACTCTTGTCATTATCCTTATCTTTGTCTTTCTTTAGGGATGGACAATCCGGCTTGTAGTGTCCAGATTTTCCACAGTTGTAGCACGTCCCTTTTACCTTGCCATTTTTATTTCCTTCACTTCTAGATTGCTTCCGGAACTTGACAAGATTTATGTCCGAGTGCTGAATATCATTCTTAAGAATATATCTATTGTATCTTTTCATAAATAAGCTCATATCATCACCGGATTCTTCATCTTTGTCATTTTTGGCTTCATCGTCACTTAGCTCTTGATGTGTGGACTTTGAACAAGAAACCTTAAGAGCTATCGACTTCTTCTCCGTATCTTTTGCCTTCTCTTTCTTTATACTCTTCTTATGTTTATCCAAGCTAATGAGCACTTGCTCATGCTCATCGAGTTTACCAAAGAGTGTTGTGAGGTCTAGAGTAGCAAGATCATTGGCCTCCTTGATAGCGGTAACCTTCGGTTGCTATTCCCTGCTAAGACACCTCAGAATTTTATTAGTAGAAACCTCATTTGGAATTGGTTTACCAAGAACATGCAATTTGTTGATAATGTGAGTGAATCGTTTTTGCATATCCGCAATGGTTTCCCCTTGCTTCATGTAAAACAAATCAAACTCTTGCGTTAGTGTATTAATACGAGCCAATTTAACATCATTAGCGCCTTCGTGGGCTACTTGTAAGGCATCCCACATAGCTTTGGTTGTTTCACAATGGGAGACTCGATAATACTCATCAACTCCCAAAGAGGAAATGATCATATTACGAGCCTTCCAATTGGTCTTCGGGTTTAGGAACGACAACGCCTTCCGCGTTAGTCATAGTGATTGCCATGGGACCGTTTAAAATAACGTTCCAAACCTTCCGATCTAAGGAGTTAATATGAACGCGCATACAATCCTTCCAGTAGCTGTAGTTTTCACCTGTAAAGACTGGAGCTCTATTATAAGCCCCCTTAGGTTCGTTCGCCATGATCAAAGAAGTTTTACCGAAGCACCAGAATAAACCGGAGCTCGTGATACCACTTGTTAGACGATGGCTATGGATCTAGAAGGGGGGTTGAATAGATCCCTTGAGTTTTACACGCAAATGGACTACAAAATTCTGTTTTAAAAAATTTGTTTAACGGAAGCTACCACTGGATAGAACGTCTACAACGAACCTTCTACCGAAAGGATCGGATATGCACGAATATATTATGGATGAGTACGAAGGAGAAAAATTCAATTCTGAATATTACACTTATAAACGCAGACAACAAATTATCACTTGCTTGATGTTTATACCGATCCAATGAGGTTAATTGATAAGCAATTTAAAGCACTGTGTTCGAATTTTGCTTGGAAACAAATTATCAAACACGTAGTGTGCGTAAACACACTATGTGCAGAATTTCTATGGAGAATAATGTGCAGCTGCTCCAAAACACAATTCAATGAATTGTATCAATTTAACAAAACAGTTTATCAGCGTACAATTATTCTACGACAGAAATTACGATAGTTTGCTACGTCACAAATTTGAACAATACTGAAATGTAAAAGAGTTAAGGGAAAGAGAGAACACACGAGATTTGATTAGGCAGTTCCCCAATCGTCCTCGCTTTGGGTACGTCTGCCCGCAATTTCGCAAAAGGAATTGATATATATATATATATATATATATATATATATATATATATATATATATATATATATATATATATATATATATATGTGTGTGTGTGTGTGTAGTTGTTGCAATTTGTTTATTACAAGAGGAAATTATGAACATTTAAACCCCGAACGTCTTCGATCTTTGATGCAGAATTTTCTCTTCCCTTGATTCAAGATGAATCAAGTGCTCCGAATATGGATGATTCAATTACCGTCCCACGCTACTAAACCGAAAGAAAACTCCGTTCTTCAGTTACCTTCACTCGGTCAATTGAAATCTTCCAAGAATTCGAACCCAAACCTTCTTCTACGATCCTCTGATTACAGCTACTAAACCGAAATAGTTGCTCCAATTTTCAGTTACCTTCGCCCAGCCGAATCCCTGTAGAAAGAACAGTTTGTGCCAAACACCCCTAAAATCTCCTCGATTCTTGGAGGACAAACCCAACTGGTTTGATTCAAGAAACACCTACCAAACTCTCAACCTAGAAGATGAAGATCACACTTCCTAAATTCTGAACGTTATCACTTCGATCAATGGGCGACACAAACAAAAATGATTATGTGTGATTGTTTGTTTACACAATGAAGAAGATGAAGATGAAGAGAGAACTGACATATATTTTTCACGTTTCTTGTTTTTTTTTTTTGAGAAATGAAGACCCAAAACTATTTATATCAAAAAATATGACCAAAAGAAATAACAGGAAATAACAGAAACGAAATTAAGTAAAAAAGGCAAAAAAAACAAGGCCATGCGTCGACCTCTGGAGTCTATGCGTCGACGCATAGAATGGCAATTTTTAGTTCTCAGGTTTATGCGCTTACCCGTCACTTCTGGGGGTCAGCGCATGATTTCTGAGGTCAGCGCATGATTTCTGAGGGCAGCGCATGAAGGCAAATTTTTCAAGAAATTTCATTTTTTTAAATTGTTTTCACCAGACCAAAGTCAAACATACATGCTAGACACTACTAAATCACTTGTGGACCTTTATTTTTGGGAAGAACAAGATCCTATTCATCTAGACACATGACCAATAATGATAAGACGCTATATGGGCGACACGTGAAGTGATACCGCTCAAATTACAATCTAATGTGTTTGTTGACATCATTAAAACAAGATAGCTAGAAGGATATCCCTCACATGTTCCACCTTCGATTTCTGACAAGTCAAACACGCATAAACAAACTGAGCCACATCTCTTTTCAATCCAGACCACCAGAAAATCTTCTTCAAATCCTGATACATCTTATTAGCTCCCGGATGTATACTCAAATTACTCCGGTGTCCTTCCTCCAAAATCATCTTTTTCAACTCCGCATCATCAGGAATACAAATTCTACCTCGGAACCTCAAAACACTATTAATATCCACTTGAAAATCACTATTCGTATCTTTTCCTCCCACCAACATCAAATCCACAAATTTCACATCCAGCTTTTATTTCTCACTAACAGTCAGTAGAAAATCATTAGTAATCGTTAGCATTCCAAGCCTTACGCTATCCGACGTCACTTCACAAACCAAACTCAAGTCTCTAAACGATTCCAAAAGCTCCCACTCCTTAACCATTAAAGCGGACATATGCAACGATTTCCGGCTCAATGCATCGGCTACCACATTAGCTTTACCAGGATGGTAATTCAAGCCAAAGTCGTAGTCCTTCAAAAATTCAAACCATCTACGTTGCCTCATATTCAACTCTTTCTGATCAAACAAATATTTCAAACTTTTATGATCACTAAAGACTTCAAACCTCGCACCGTAGAGATAATGCCTCCATATCTTCAACACAAAAACCACAGCCGCTAATTCAAGATCATGAGTAGGGTAATTCTTCTCATGCACTCTCAACTGCCTTGAAGCATACGCCATGACCTTACCGTCTTGCATCAGAACCCCACCTAGACCAATCAAAGAAGCATCACAATAAACCACAAATGGTTCATTAGGATTCGGCAAGATCAAAATCGGAGCTGTCGTCAATCTTCTCTTTAGCTCATTAAAACTTTCCTCGCACCGAATATCCCAAATGAACGCTTGCCCTTTACAAGTCAACTGGGTCAAAGGAAGTGCTAGCTTAGAAAAACCTTCAATGAACCTTCGATAATATCCAGCTAAACCCAAAAAGCTTTGAATTTCAGTAACAGATCTCAGAGCCTCCCATTGTAGAACTGCTTCTACTTTAGATGGATCCACAGAAATACCATTACCTGAAATCACGTGCCCAAGAAAACTCACTTCCGACAACCAGAACTCACACTTGGACAATTTGGTAAAAAGCTTTCTTACTTTCAAAACCTGCAAAACAATACGCAAATGCTCCGCGTGCTCTTCCCGAGACTTAGAATAAATCAATATGTCATCAATAAACACAACAACAAATCGATCCAAATGCTCGTGGAAAATACGATTCATGTACTCCATGAACACACCTGGCGCATTAGAAACCCCGAACGGCTTCACAGAATATTCATAATGACCGTAACGTGTCCTAAAAGCCGTCTTCTGAATATCTTCCTCTTTCACCCTAATCTGATGATACCCTGACCTCAAGTCAATCTTACTAAACTTACACGCACCAACCAACTGATCCATCAGATCATCAATTCGTAGAAGAGGATACTTATTCTTAATCGTCACCTTATTCAACTGGCGATAATCGATACACAATCGTATACTTCCATCCTTCTTTTTCACCAATAAAACTGGAGCACCCCAAGGAGAAACGCTTGGCCTTACAAACCTCTTTTCCAACAACTCATTCAACTGTTTCTTTAACTCAACCAACTCAGACGCCGACATACGATAAGGTGCCATAGAAACAGGTCTAGTACCAGGAACTAGATCTATAGAAACTCCACCTCTCTCTCTCGCGGCAAGTCTGAAATATCCTCAGGAAACACTTCCGGAAATTCACACACAACAGGAAACACATCAAGTGAAACTTGACTATCCACAGTCAAAGATGCAAACAACCCAAACAACTGAGCTTCATCCGCCAAAAGTCTCTTCAACTCTTTGGTAGATAAGAAACTCGAGTCTTCGTCTTCCTCAAGAGAAGGAAACCTTACCAACTTATGATAACAATCAATATGAACCCTATTGAATTGCAACCAATTCAAACCCAGAACTACATCTAAACCCTCCAACGGTAAACACACTAAATCCATCTCAAAGTCTTTACCATAAATGGTCAAAGGACAACTTAGACAAACCAAAGAAGTAGTTACTGACCCCATTGCTGGAGTATCAATAACCATTTCACCATCCATCAAAGACAACACAAGATTCAAACGCTTCGCGCACTCAGACGAAATAAATGAATGAGTCGCTCCAGTATCAATAATAGCAACTAAAGGAGTACTATTAATAAAACAAGTACCTCTGATCAGATGATCTGCACTTGAAGTCTGAGTTCCTGCCAAGGCAAAAACTTTCCCACCAGATTGAGCCTGCTTCGGTTTCGGACACTTCGTACTAATATGACCAGGTTCACCCAAGTTGAAACATTTCACCACATTTTTCCTGGCACACTCAGCTGCAACATGTCCTACACCTCCACAATTAGAACACTTCCTCAAATCTTTCCTGCACTCAAACTGACGATGCCCCAATTCCCCACATTTATAACACCTCAGAGGACCAGACATTCCTCCTCCACTTGACCTTTTCTCAAAATTTCCCCTTTGTTTACCCTTATCAGCTGGTGTTACATACGGACCACCACAGAACCGTTGCTTCCCTTTCCTCTCGCTCACACTCTTGTAATGAGTAGAACGAGCCTTACTATCCTCTTCATAAATCCTACAACAATCCACCAAATCAGAAAACCTCTTAATCCTTTGATAACCAATTTCCTGCTTTATCTCAGGATGCAATCCGTTCTCAAACTTTACACACTTAGAAAATTCCGCAGTCGTTTCAGCATAATAAGGATAAAACTGCACAAGCTCCACAAACTTAGCAGTATAATCAACAACAGACATATTACCTTATTTCAGTTCCAAGAACTCAATTTCCTTTTTTCCTCTTACATCTTCAGGAAAATACCTCCTCAGAAACTCAATGCTAAACACAGCCCAAGTGATCTCCTCCTCTGCAGCTTCCAACACCTGACGTGTACTAACCCACCAATCATCAGCTTCTTCCAGTAACATGTGAGTACCCAGTCTCACCTTCTGATCCTCAGCACAATCCATCACTCAGAAAATCCTTTCAATCTCTTTCAGCCAAATCTGTGCACCTCAGGATCATATCTTCCCTTGAAGACAGGCGGTTTGTTCTTCCTGAACTCATCATTACCTGCAGCATTAGGTGCACCCTGCACAGCACGAGCCATAGCTTGCATAGCAGCAGCCAAAGCAGCATCATTCCTACCAGCCATATTCTGTTCATTTCCAATAACAGAAACTATGGTTAAACAAACAGCTCACCCAAATACCAACACCGACGAGGACTGACACAAACTGACACGGACTGACACGGACTGGCTCTGATACCACTTAATGTAACACCCCCAATCTATACCCCCAATTAAATAAAGCAGTAAAAGAAAATTCAAAATTTCATCAGAGTATATTTAAATTATCATGGCATAGACGGGGAGAATCACATTATATTGAAACAAATCATACAACACCTGCTCATAAAGATATGCAACAGTGGGGTAGCAATCAACAGAGGAACTCAGTTCCTTACACCCACATTTCAGATTTTAGAATAAAAGCGAAAAATCTAAAACTGAATATCATATATATATATATATCACATGAAAAGTTTGCCATACATCTAGTTATACATGCACAACCCAAAAGATATATATATATAATACAAATAATCACAAAGGGCCTCCCTAACTACCCGGTGTCACATATCAGAGCCGACCGACAAAAGAATGAAGTCCTAAGCTTCACAAAAAGACCTCCAGTAACTCTAATCTGCAATGCCTCATAGAGCATTATAAAACAGCAGAAGGGTGAGAAAAACAATCATCATATAATTGCATACAATTATATATAACACCAAAATATACACATATATACGGTTCTCACCACAACTCACACCATAATTCAAACACAATACAACACAATGTATAATTCACTTTTCCATCACCAAGGTATACCAACCATGCACAATACAAGTATCACCAACACATATCCATATATCAATTTATCAATTTTATCCACAATTCCACACATAAACAAACCATTAATGATTTATGCAATGCAAGACCCCGACACAACGACTCTATGCATATGCATATGCGGGTACCGTCTTCCAATGTTTCTCATCACTAGTTCACTCAGGAACTCTGCTGGAATCATCGCACGTTACATCACTGTAACTCCCTGTTGGGCATACGATGTTCCCCGTCGCTCACACCCCACATGGGTACACGACGTTTATGGATCGTTCACACCCCACAGGGGCACACGACCCGATCGCTCACACACCACATGGGCACACGATCGTCTATAACCATCACTTTCGGTCCTCTTATTTTTAAGGCTATTCATACCTCTTATTTTTAAGGCTCACGATGTTATAGCAGATTCCCTCTGGAATCAAACCGTCACTCAGGACGTCACAACAATGCATATCATGATGCTTGGCATACAAGGACTCATGACATTCAAATACATACATATATGCAACCATCTCTCTTAAAAAAAACACACTTTCCACTTAAGCCCAAAATAATGAATTTAATTGCCATACGGCCACAAATCATCTCAACACCATCTAAACACATGCATTTACATCATACAACAGCACCTTGCATGATACACATCAATTACGCACAGTTACAACGACAAAAGTCGACAAACTGACACTATTCCAAATTTCTGACATAATTAAATTGTCTAACAATTTTAAAATTATTATAATAAGAAAGTACAGTTCAATAGCTACACAAAGATACCAAGAATGTAAGAATCGGATAAACGGAACACAAGTTACGGACTAAACAAGAAAAGACATCGCGAAAAACCCCATTTTGCAATTTTCCCGACTATACGCTTATTGCCCTGCGCCATACGCATATTGCCTTGATTCCTCGCCATTCCATACGCGTATTGCCCAAGGTCATACGCGTATGGGCAGAAATTCATTTTTCCCCAAAATTCACGTTTAAAAGTACAATACACGTAGTGCCAACACCATGCGCGTATTGCCCTCAAGTGTTACGCGTACCATACGTAAATGGACAGATGGTCGAGCCAAATGAAACTCCATACGCGTATTGCCCAGTTTTCTTCAATGCCATACGCGTATTGCCTTGCCCAATACGCGTATTGCCTTGAGTGATACGCGTACGGGCAGTGGAAATTCCAGAAATTTTTCTGCGTTTTTCCAACCAAAATCCACCCATTTTCACCTATACACCAGAAAAATTACCAATACAATGTCTAACAACAGGTATCTCACATGTATCAACAATAATGGACCTGAAAACATAATTTCCGATACAATTTAATCGATTTCTAATCAATTTTACATAATATGGGTTTTACTAAAGATTTCCATTTCAATCCAATAACAATAAAAAACATACATATATAATCCTACACAAGCATATAATAATCGAGTTTCGCACCCTTACCTGATTTAATCGCATTTAGAAAAGTCGGGAGATCGATTTCTTGATTTCCAAGTTTTTCTCTCTTTTTCTTCTCTTCTTCTCTTTTCTTTCCCTTTTCCTTCTTCTCTTTTTCTTTCTCTCTATTTTTCTCTCTTTCTTTTTTCTATTCTTTCTAACTTAAGGAATATATCATGAAATGACCAAAATATCCCCACACTCAATTATCTCGCAAACGTTCCCGAAACGCGGTAAAATATCACAACATTGAAAAATAACATATTTCCAAATAAAAGTCGTAAATAAAATAAAATAATAATAAAATAATCAAAACGACATGATTAAATAAAAACTGACAAAACTGGGGCGTTACATTGAGGAAAGGAGGCTAGAACGAGGAATCGACCGTAGAACCCCGGAAACAAAGAATCGTTGTTGGAAAATTCGAGGTATGGGGGGTAATCCGGGTTTATATGTCTGATATGGGTTTAAGGTAGAGGTAAATCGTGTGTTTTCATTTTCTGATGAATTTATGCTGAATCTGTGACAAATCTATGACGATTTTCGTAACTCTGTATGTGTATGATTTCTGTTATGAATCTGATATGTGTTGCTGTAATTGATGTTGAATCTGTGTGAATGATTTCTGATGCTGTGATGAACATGTTGGTAAACTAGATCTGAAATCGAATGAGATTAACTAATTTCAGACTTAATAATTAGGAAGAAATTGATGTAGACAATGAAGTAGGATGAAAAACGTAGATCTGTGATGAATCGATGTTGGTTTGAGTCTGATTTTGGTGGATCGAAGGTGCTGGAGTGGGGAGGTTTTCGTTCAGATGCGAGATCCGAGTGTTTGAGTGTTCTCTGGTGATACGGGTAATAGGAAAAGCATTACGTGTAATAGGGGACGTTCCCAGGGTGTTACGTGTAGCATACGCACTCGTCCCCCAAGGGCCAGCACGACCCTCTGCCAATACGCGTAGTATACGTGTATGAGAATGGAGTCAATACGCGTATGGGGGTGGCAATACGCGTATGGGAACTGAAGGGGGGAAGCAATACGTGTATGAGGAGGTACGTACGCGTATGGGTTTTGGGGAAGGGTGCCTTACGCGTATGGGCTAGCCATTACGCATAAGGGGTTTCTGAAGAGGAATTTGAGAGGGAAACCATTTCGGTTGATACGCGTAATAGGTGTGGTAATACGGGTATTGAAGGCCTGGGCAAAGGGCCCTACGTGTATGATACGCAGGTCATGGGCATGAAAAATGAGCCATACGTGTAATAGGATGGGCATTACGCGTATGGGTAGGGCTGTAGGCTAATTTTCCCGTTTTTGCGATTTCTGTCCTGATTTTGCTTGTGATGTGATTTGTTTGAGACGTAGGGCCATGATGAGATAATAAGTCACCATTAAACTAGTAATGATGATGAACGGGATAAAATCGGGGATTTAAATGTGAAGAACATAATATGACGAATTGTGATGTATAAATGATGAATTTGATGAGTGCGACTGGGTGTTATATAATGATGTTTGTTTGATGATGATTTCATGAATGATGATGCAATTATGACGATTTTATGATGATGTTGATTATGAATATTTGCATCATGCATTCATGGCATAGTTAGGACTTCGGTCCATTTGGTGGCTTCCATCCCATTGTGTGGATTGAAGTGTTTTATGACGTGCTCTGGTTCTTGTGTAGAATCGATCCTATTGGTGGGGATCTTTGGAGGGTGATGGCCCAGTGTCCATCGATATGATGAATTGGTACCACATGCATGGGTCTATGATGTTGCATTAGCATTGCATTAAATTGACGTGATTGATGTATTTTGATGTTGTGAATGATGTATTGATGTTTGTGTATTTGTGCTTTATCTTTTACTTATATCTTATATATTGGTTCGTGATTACTCACCCTGCCTATTTGAATGTTACCTCCACGTGGGTAACGCGTAGGTGATCAGGCTTAGCTTCCTTGGCGCATGAAGATTTAGCTTTTGAAGTATTTTGATTTCTCCGTCGATTAAAGGGTCTTGCTCTGATATGTAACATCGGGCCAGGACGTTTGAGTCGGACGATTTGGTTCTTTTGTTTTGTTGACATGATGTTTTTAATGAGTTTTATTTTGAATAGTTTTGGATTATAAAAATATTCTTTTAAACTTGATTTTCCGCTGCGTGGTGTTTAAATAAATTATGATGGTAAAATCTGTGTTACTGGACAGGTGGTTATTTGATGTTTTGTGACGATATGTGATGCCCTTTTTAGGACTTTACTCTGATTAAATTACTGTTTTATTCGTGACGTTTGTTGGGTAGAACAAGGGTGTTACATAGTTGGCTCCCATCACAAGTGCAATGAACCTCAAGTTCATCTAGCCCCAAATTAGGGTTTTATCAGAAAAAGTCAACCATGCCTTTGACTTTTGACCAAGGCATGATCCCAAGTCTTGGGACATGATTCCATATGTTCATATACATCCTTGGAGGTCATCTATGATGTCTGGGAAGTTTGAGGAAGCAAGATCATCAAGGATCACACAGTTGAATTCATGAAGAAATTAGGGTTTTATCTGAAAAGTCAAACCTTTGACTTTGATATTGTGGGTCCAAAATAAAGTATTCAAGCCATATCACATCAAGACATGTTTGATCTTTGAATTGGAGCATGATAAATCAAAATTTAAGAGGTTTCTTGCAAAAATGGCAAAGTTGGATAAGTGAAATTTTTCTAAGTGTGAAAAACCCTAGTCCTTATGTGAACTTTGAAGAGTCATAACTTTCAATCCACACATCCATTTTTTGTGATCAAAAGCTCAAATTGAAGCTCTCATCATGAACTTTAAAAGTGTTTTAAAGGGTCATACCCCAAAAAATGCTTAATTTTTAAGTTATGAGGCTTGGAAGTTTAGGGCAAGTTTAGGACTTAGTGAAATTTCACATTTTTCCTTAATTTGCAGCCAACTTCAACCCAATTTTTCACTATGATCCCTTTGGATTCCGAACTTGGAGTGAACATGAACATTGTAGAGCATACTTGGGGATTTCTAGAAAGTACAAGAACTCCCAAATATAATGTGTGAGTTGTGAGTTTCGAAGCCACAAAGTTGGAGGTTTGAAACTTGGTTTTTGAGGTTTTTCACTTGATACACTTGAAGCAAAACCACTTCCATGCTGCAAATCTTTACAATTCAGATGAGATTACTTGCAAATCTTCATTTGTTCAGAAGATTACACGAATTTAGAAGCATGATCCAACAAGTTTAAGCATTAACCAAGTGATCTTGCTATTTATGGCATAAAGGCTTGACTACCATTTTGAAAAAGTTCACTTTATGCAAAAAGTCAACTCATTGAGCTACTAACTTGTCTCTTCTGCACTCCAACCTTTTGTACCTCAGAAACAAAGTCTCAAAAGTGCTTAACCACCCTAGAAAGTCTCTGCACCACTGCCTTGGAAAATTGGAAACATCCTTGCAAATCCACTTGCATTTCAACTAAAGCAAGATGAAACCAAAACTAAATCAGTTGCATTTCGGCAATCTGATCCCTCTCACTCTTGTGCCTATAAATAGGACATCATTCCACATTTCAAAACACACAAGAGCTCAGAGTAAAAAAACACCATTTGCATCAACACTTCGAAAAACAGTTCTAGTCACAAAATCACTCAACCAATCACTCTAACACATCATAAAACTAGTGTTAGAGTTGTTCAAACCCTCATAACCATCCAAAACACCCTAGATCAGAAAGTCAACTCTCAACCCGTGAAAGTGTTGACTTTCTGCATAAACTCCATCAAACCTCCATTCTGACCTCTTCAATCCAATCCAACCCTTCCATCACCTTCCATTAATATCACCTGAACTATTCCAAGTCCCATTTTGTGACTGTAACTCCGTTTTCATGGAGTTTAAGTTTTGGTTTCTCATTCTTGCAAGAGGATTCAACTACCAAGTTTGAGGCCAGTTCAGTGCAACCCAACCATTGCTAAAGCTTCCTGGAAGTTCATAGAAGCATTTTGGATCATCAACCAGTGACTGTAACAAGTTGAAGAGGGCATTGGACCCAACTCCAATAGGTAAGCATGACTTGATTTCTAAGTTTTTGATTCTCTCATCATTAACATCCATTTGATATACCATGTTGTTTGTCATTATATAAGGAGTGTTTACCCCATGTTAATTGATTAAAATTTGTGTTCTACGGAATTTCATTATAGATTTTAGGATTAGGGTTCTTTTTGTTGCAGATACGACAGTTAGAGGTAGAATGAAAATAAATGCAATTAAAGGTAATATTCTAATTCCTTGGAAAAAATAGAATAATTTTCATGTTTACAATGTTAAAATCCATTGAGAGATGAGTGAGTTAGGGTTTCTGAAACTTTGAACTCAAGGAGGAAGACAATGGCGCCATGGCCATTTTGGTTTTTAGGAAACACTTTCATATATTATATTTTTGTTTCAGTTTAATGAAAGGATGTGTTGACCACCCCAGTGGCGCAACCTTTGCCTTTGCCTTGCCTTACCACTCTCATGTCTTGGGTTCGATTCTGATATCAACCCTTTTGTCCATTTTTCCACGCACGTTTTATTTTAGCATTCAGTGAGAAATTTCTTATTTGTTTTAATAAAGGCGTATGATAAACAAGTCATACAACCAGCGCAGCTGGTTAAGGGTTTTAACCACAAGACCAAGGGTGTGGGTTCAAACCCCATTGGGACCCTTTCCCTTATTTTTAATACTTAGTTTTTTTATTTTCTTTCACAAACTTTAAAAATCCATAAATTCTTCATTTTTAGGGTTTTTCAATCCATTCTTTTTGCATTCTTCCATCTTTTTTCCTATTTTATTTTGACATTAAAACTTTCCTAAAAATATTTATTTTTAAGGCTTTTGTTCATGTGTAAACTGTAAGGTTTTTTTAGGGTTTACTTAGGAGAGGTTTCACTTTTATGGTTGTACCACTTGGTTTCCCTTGCATTTTTTAGACTTATACAACTTGTCTTAACGTGTTTAGACCCTTGAACCATGTTTTGAACTTGTACACATATGTAGAGTTTGATTTAGGTACACTTTTAAGTGTTTTTTTTTATGTAAAGCATGTAAACTTTTGTCATCCCTTTGAATTTCAGATAGGTCTTCACCTTCAATAGGATTCTTCCCTGTGTTTATTTAACCTTAAGGTGTATATAAACCTCTAGTTTTAGGTCATACCATGTACATATGTGCTTAAAACACTTAAACTTCTCCCTTTCTTCAAAGTGGACTTCAGATACAATTTAGGTGTTATTTTCCATCTTGTATAAAGTTTATCTCCAACCATGGCACCATGTTAGGTCATCACCTAATTGATTAGTATGTATAGATTTGTATCATGATCCCTTTAGGTGTTTACCTTGCCCAAAATTAATGAATGGCCCTTGTGTGTTAACTTGACACTTGTATACTTTCTTAAGTGCTTACTTTGAATGTCATCACATTCATCATCATCCATGTGTTATATTTATGTGTTTATCAACATCTTTAAATTCATGTGTGAAAGTCATTTGTTATCTCTTTATTCTTCTACTTTATTAAGTTATCCCCTTAAGTGAGGCTAGCTTGTTAGCTCTTCTTCTTAACCCTCATTGTTCCCCTCCTTCCAAAGGAAAGTCTGTCTATTGACTTTAATGTCATAGATAGCTCATCTTCTCTTGGCCTCTTTAGGGCCATCACCTACCTCTTGGCCTCATTAGAGACACCCTCTACCCTTGGCCTCATTAGAGCCATTCCTCCCTTTGACTTTGTTAGGATCAATCCTTTGGCCTCTTTAGAGCCACCTCCCCTTTGACCTAGTTAGAATCCTTACCTTCCCATATAAGCAATATTATCATAGTTGCTTACTTCCCTCTTTAGCCTTATTAGAGACATTCACCTTAAAACTTAGAATTAAAATAGAGTTCTTCAACTCTATGTGAGTACCATCATAATGTTTACTCATCTTTCCCTCTTGTAAGCATTATCATCATAGATGTTTACTACCCCTTTGGCCTTATGAGAACCATTTACCCTTTGAACTTAGAGATTAGGTTAGAGTTCTTAAACTCTATATGATTCTCATCATAATGAGTATTCACTTCCCTTTTGACTTTGTTCAAAGTCAATTTCCTTATACTAGTCTTTCAACTTAGACTTAGAGAGTTCTTTAACTCTATGTGAGTATCATACTCATTCCCTTTGAAACTTTGACCATAGTCAATGGTTCCTCACCCTCGTTGAGATGAACTACGAATGCTCTGATTCCATCCTTATTAGGATACGTAGGCACGAGATGCGACGTCTTGGCGAGCATACTTAGTGTATATACCATTAGGTCTTTACCTTTAGCACCTTGGTCTTTACCATAGGTCTTTATCTTAACCTTAGCACATGACCTTCCCTAGGTATAACCAACCCCCGAACCTTAGATCTCTTAGCTGTGTCTTTACATGGCGCACTTAGGGTTTTTCTTCGATCTTTGCCCTTTTCTTTGGATAAATCAAAGCTCGGTGGTGAATTTCAAAGATGTGTGATTCAAGTTAATTAATAGCATGATATCCGATTCTCACCGCAACATATTTATTATTGATATTCTTTCTCTTTCCTTTCTTTTCCTTTTATTCTTTGTGATGTGACAAAAGGGAGAGAAATGATAGTAAGTATTTAAGTGGAAACTAAACCCATTGAATACCTATTCTGTACATATTATTCATTTATTTTCTGTTTTTATGGTTACCTTGCCTAGGGAGTATTTTTAACTTTCTTGTACACTGGTCTAAGGAAAATATTGCATACCTCAGACTTAGCCTATCAGACCCAAAAGGAGCTTGCAAACCTCATATTCTGGTGTTGCCGAAGAAAGTTAAAAAGGGTAACATATTTTAACTCTCTTGTACATAGTGTTATGTAAGATCTTACAAACCTTTGAATTAGCCTATTAGACTCAGAATGAGCTTACAAACCTCGTATTCTGATGTTGCCACGGGAAGTTAAAATGTTGTTATTTTGGTTTTCTTAAATATGGAACTAAGGGGAAGCTTACAAACCTCAACCTTGGAACTGCTTGACTCAGGGGTAGCTTGAAAACCGCAGACCCTGGTGTTACTAAGAAGACTAATTTATTTATTCTTGAAAAATAGTTCTTAGTGTTAGAGTCAATAAAAATCAGCTGTGGACTATCAGACTCTGGGGGAGCTTACAAACCTCATACCCTGTTGTTGCAGAGAAAATTAAATGCCCCGCATTGTCATTTAAATACCTGTGTTTGTTATCATCAAAAAGGGGGAGATTGTTATAATAAGATTTGTTCTAGACATATTCTCTTTTAGTTTTGATGATAACAAAAGTATTAAAATAACAATGGTTTATTTGATGTGTGTTTTATTTATGCAGGTTTTTGTTCTTGTACATAAATAATCAGAATCTGTTTTACTTAGACCTACTTGGGAGTTGCTTCATTGCTAGCTTCTGGTGGCAGCGTCTGAAGAAAAATTCCTAGTGTGGCATGGCACAGACTCTAAGGGGAAGGCCTTAACATTTGGACGAGTTACTATAATTGGTAATTGTATATCAGCATCTGGTACCATTCAGAGTTGGTGATAAAGATGTGGATTATCCATACTGCAGAAAGCAAATTGTATTGTCTTATCAGCTTGTCAGCTAGAGTCTACAAGATTGCAAGGCTCAAGAAAGGTTGACATGTTCTACGGACGTCTGCTCCCAACAGCTTTTTCAGTACAAAACCTTTTGAAAACTCAAAGGTTAAACACATTATACACTGGATTCAGAATCTGTTGTAAATCCATCTTTAACGTCTCTTGTACTATGGATTAAAGGCAAAGACAATTGGCCAAGTCACTTCCTCAACGACTAGCTTCTACAAAGTCTATATATATGGCTGAAGATTCAAGTTTGAATCTTAACAAGGATTCTTCTGATGAAGGAGTAGCAAGATCAAGCAATTATCAACTCTAATGTAATATGCAGATTTTCTGTTTTAGGTTGTAATTGTAAAATCCTTAATATTTCTTACCGTTAAATATCTTAGAAATCTTAAGAGCTTTAGGTCTTTGTTATGGTGATTTCCTGTACCTCTGATTCATGCATCATGTACACCTTATTCTCTATTCTGCTAAGCCTTCAGTAATTTAGATTTAGTCTCTTGCTATGTACTTGAGCAAAAGTCTTGTGTCAATGGGATTCAAGCAATAAGTCTTGAGCCAAGATGCTTAAGCCATATAAGTCTCATTGCTTAACTGCTTGAGTTGTGAAAGTCTTATTTAGCTAGTCTGATTGAGCAGAGGGGAAGTCTTTATCTGAAGGGCGTGGGCAAGAAGTGTCAAGAGAGCTTGAGCAAAAAAAAAGTCTTAGACATGTGCTCTAAGCAAAGGGAAGTCTCAGTATGGATGGCCAGAAGAGAAGGTGGCTCGGCCAGAGGACGTGAGCAAGAGAAGTATTAGATATGTGCTCTAAGCAAAGGGAAGTCTCAACCAGAAGACCTTGGAGGAGGTGGCTTGGTCAAAAGGTGTGAGCAAGGGAAAGTCTTAAACATGTGATCTAAGCAAAGGAAGTCTTGGACAGTTAGTCTGAGCAGGTGTAAAAGTCTTATGTAAAAGCATAAGCGATTGTAATCATGAAGTGGTTATAATGAAAATCTCTTGTGAGATAAGGGGACTGGAGTACTCTCTGTTACGGGAGGAACCAGGATAAATCTTTTGTGTCTTCTGCTGTTATTTTATTTACTTATGTTATATCCGATACCAATGAATTAAAATAGAATCTGAACACCAATTCTAATTCTAAAACTCTAATCAAAAGTTAAATTAAAAAAAAACGTGAAACACAATTCAACCCCCCCCCCCCCTTCTTGTGTACTTTTCACACCTTCACACTCTATAACAGAATGTTCCCCAGGTGTAATAAATGTTGTCATTTCCATATCCTCGGGTGCCATCTTAATCTGATTATAATCGGAAAAACCATTCATAAAGGAGAGGATATTGAACTTAGATGTATTATCTACCAACATATCAATATGTGGCAAAGGAAAATCATCTTTTGGGCTAGCTTTGTTCAATTCTCTATAATCAACACACATCCGGACTTTACCATGTTTCTTTGGAACGGGCACAATGTTGGCCACCCATTGAGGATATTCAGAGGTAACAAGGAAACCTGCATCAATTTGCTTTTGAACATCCTCTTTGATTTTGACAGCCATATCAGAGTCATTTCTTCTCAACTTCTGCTTGATTGGTGGATATTCTAGCTTTAAAGGCAATTATGCTCCACAATATTTGTATCAAGACCTGGCATACCCTGGTAAGACCAAGCAAACACATCCACATATTCTTTAAGAAGATCTAGCATCCTCTTCTTAACAGCTTGACCAAGCAATGCCCCAATCTTGACCTCTTTCTTATCCTCTTCAGAACCTAAGTTAATAACTTATATTGGCTCTTTTGGTTTTTTAGATTACTATTTTCCAAAAAAAAGCAAAAAGTAAAAACATATATGAATAAACAAAATAACATTTTATTAATGATCTTAAAATCTGAAACAAAGCCCACATATAGTCACTTTCACCTTGGACATAGTGAAAGGACTTTTGAAAACAACTAAAAAAACAAATTACTTTGAAATGAGCATAACAAAAGGAACATCAACAGTAATCCAGTTCTGGAAAATCACTTCATGCGTCACGAAGTCTGACAAATCTTGCTCTGGATCATCTTCAGTAATGGCATCAACTTCTGGAGAAGTAGGATGGATGAATCCTCCACAATGGAAAGTCTCTTGAATTGGGCGAATAACAACCTCTTGATTAACATCTTTTGCAGACCTGGGAGAAAACCCGAGACTGGCACGGTACTTGTTTTCAGGAAGATTCACAACTTGTCCCCAACCAAAAGCTGGACCATGCTGAACCATTTGTTGTGCATCCTTCAAGGAAGAGATGGACGCCCCATTCTTCTTAACAACATTATTAATAATAGAAAGAGCATGGAGCGGAGTTCCAATAGCTTCACCAGCATAAACGTAAGAAAAAGATGAGAGATGACTCACCAACAATGCTTGCTCACCACCCACTATCACCAACTTTCCATTCTTCACAAACGTCAACTTCTGATGGAGGGCTGAAGTAATTTCCCCAGCTTCATGGATCCAAGGACGACCCAATAGGCAACTATAAGCAGGATGGATATCCATCACCTGGAATGTAATTTGAAAAGAGTGTGGGCCTATCTTCATGGGGAGATTAACTTCCCCTATAACAGTTTTTCTAGACCCATCAAAAGCTTTGACAACAACTCCACTATACCACATAGGAGTACCTTGATAAGAAAGCCTAGATAAAGTAGACTTGGGAATTACATTCAAAAAAGAACCAGTATCCACCAAAACATTGGATAAGGCATCAACTTGACAGTTTATTGAGATATGCAAAGTCAAGTTGTGATTCCTGCCCTCCACAGGCAACTCTTCGTCACTGAAACTTAGATTATTGCATGTGGTTACATTACTAACAATACCATCAAAATGGTCAATAGTAACATCATGATCCCCAAAAGCTTATTCCATTACCCTCATCAAAGCATCCGTATGGGATTCAGAATTCAACAACAAGGATAAAACATAGATTTTTGATGCAGTTGAAGGAGTTGATCAACAACCTTATACTCACTCTTCTTGATTAGCTTCAAAACTTCACCAGTATCAGAATTCTAATTCAATCCACTAGACTATCCTACCACAAACCCAGGTCCAGATTGCACAACATGCACTTCAACTTGAAGTGGCTTACCAACAGAAACATCCTCAACCCTCTTGGGAGGCACAGAAGCAAACACACGACCACTACGGGTCACTCCACTAACACTAGCAATGTTAACAACAGAAGAGAGAGATGGAATAGGAACTTCCTTACCATCCTCAATCATGGTAGCATTTTACTTATAAGGCACAACATTATCATAATTATAAAGCGTAGCACTTGGCAAACAGATAACCAAAGGAGAGACAGAATATTTCTGACTGTTGTAAGTAATTTCCACTAGTTCTGGCATATTAAAATTAGGAACCACAACATTCACTTCATCAATATCATATTACTGTATTACTGTTTTACTTTTTTTACCGCATTTATTGCATTGCATTTCATTATTATGCTGGACTGTCCATGGATTCACAGTGCTGGGGTTGTGACGTCTACATTGCATCAGAAGTTAAAGTACATGGTAGACGGACATGTGGTGAGGGTTTGTGGAGAAGAGGATATCATGATAAGCCAGCTATCTACTTTCAAGTATGTGGAGGTAGATTGCGAAATACATGAAACTATATGTCAGGGTTTCAAAGCAGTGAAGATCAATGAGAAGCCTCTCAAGGAAGGTAGCCAAACTGAAGTGGTTCAGCCTATAGTGGTACATCAGCAGGAGATTTCTATGTCTTCCTTTAAGGATGCTCGGGTCGTGGTTGAAGCCGGCGGTTCACAAAAGTGGGGTCATATTATTGATGTCCATGAAAAGTGGAATACTCATGGACTGGGTTATAAGCCACCCAGGCGTCCTGAAGAGCCTCCCAAGTTCTATGGTCCAGTTCGTTTCATAAGTTTCGGTGTGTTCTTTGACAGAGTCAATGCTATTGAGGAGGATGGGGATAGTGATTGTGATATGGATAGTTGGATCCGCCCCTGTATCCCAGGTCAAAGTCTTCGCAACTGGTCGTCAGAGAGAGCCATTCATGTGACCGGACCAGAGTAATTGCTTCTGTTTGTCATCTATGTTCATCCTACATTCTGCCCAAGACGTAGTGATTCTTGTTTGTAGGGCTTGAATGTTTTTGTATGCTTTTTCTTTATCATTAATAAAGGACGTTTTCGCATTCAAATGTTTTGATCCTTGTTTTTCTGTTTTTTATTTTTTGCATTAAAATCACAGCAAAATGGCAATGTGTTTTTGTTTGATGCATCCATAATAAACATATATCATCAATCATGCAGGTTTTCTTGTTCAGATTCCACCCATCATGATTCGGCTATGGCTCGGTATGACTTCGATAATCCTATATATCAGGCTGAAGAGGGGACTGGTGAAGATTATGCCTTACCAGAGGAATTAGCCAGGCTGTTAAAACAAGAGGAAAAGGTCATTCTGCCTCATCAGGAGGAAATCGAGGTTGTTAACTTGGGAACCGAGGACGCAAAGAAAGAGGTACGGATTGGGGCTGCTTTGGAAGACACTGTTAAGGGAAGATTGGTTGAAATGCTTCGAGAGTATGTGGATATCTTCGCCTAGTCTTACCAAGACATGCCTGGGCTCGACACTGACATCGTGGTACACCGGCTGCTGCTCAAAGAAGGATGTGTTTCGGTTAAGCAGAAGCTGAGAAGGACGAAACCGGAAATGTCTGTCAAGATTAAAGAAGAGGTTCATAAACAGTTAGATGTTGGGTTTCTTGCTGTAACGAATTATCCTCCGTGGGTTGCTAATATTGTACTTGTACCTAAGAAGGACGGAAAGGTCAGGATGTGCGTTGATTATAGAGATCTGAATAGAGCAAGCCCAAAAGACGACTTCCCACTTCCTCACATTGATGTGTTAGTGGATAACACCGCTCAATATTCTGTGTTTTCCTTCATGGATGGCTTCTCTGGGTATAACCAAATCAAGATGGCCCTAGAGGACATGGAGAAAACGACGTTCATAACACCGTGGGGAACATTCTGTTACAAAGTGATGCCCTTTGGATTGAAAAATACTGGGGCAACATATCAGCGGGCGATGGTGACTCTCTTTCATGATATGATTCACAAAGAGATCGAGGTATATGTTGATGACATGATTGCGAAGTCACAGACGGAGTAAGAACATCTAGTTAATCTTCAGAAATTGTTTGAAAGGTTGAGAAAGTTCAGACTGAGGTTGAATCCGAACAAATGCACCTTCGGGGTGAGATCTGGAAAGCTACTTGGGTTTATTGTCAGCGAAAAAGGTATCGAGGTTGACCCTGCTAAAGTAAAATCCATTCAAGAAATGCCTGAGCCAAGAACAGAAAGAGAGGTTCGTGGTTTCCTAGAGAGGTTGAACTACATTGCTAGATTCATCTCTCATCTTACAGCCACGTGTGAACCAATATTCAAGTTGTTAAGAAAAGATCAGGCGGTCAGATGGAACGAAGACTGTCAAAAGGCGTTCGAAAAAATAAAAGAATATTTGCAGGAACCTCTGGTCCTTATGCCTCCAGTGCCAGGAAGGCCTTTGATTATGTATCTTACGGTTCTTGAGAACTCAATGGGGTGTGTGCTCGGTCAACACGACAAGTCAGGTAGAAAAGAGCATGCCATCTACTACCTGTAGCGAGCGGTTTTTGGACGTGGTTGAGAAGCACTACCGCCCTTTGGTATCTACAGCTCGATTCATTTTTTATCCTATTAAAGCTGATGAAGGAAGGGAAATATATGTCTCAAAATAACCCTGCTTGCAAACTAAGGTTAAACAGCGGTCTGTTAGGTTACAGATGCTACAAAGACTCGGGGTCTCTATTGGGTGTATTTTTTTAAAAGTGGTGTTCAGTCAATTGGTGGGGGATTAAGATGTTAGGACGGATGTATAAAAGTATGGGATTTTGGGCTTTTGTTTAGTGTGCTCGCTAAGATCTTTTCTTTCAATCTTATGCCTACGTATTCCCGTTTACCGAAATAGGGAAATCAGAGCGTTCGTAGTTCCTCCTATTCTATGGGAGGAAATTGGTGTTTTGGTGTCTTGTTCAAAGCCCAAGACGTGAAGCGAAAGGTGTTTGTATCTTGTTCAAAGCCCAAGATGTGAAGCTGAAGGGTCTATTTGTATCTTGTTCAAAGCCCAAGATGTGAAGCTAAAAGGGTTTGACTTTAGAGAGAATTTGTCATCTCTAAAGAGGGGGTTGTATGTCATAACTATTTATAAAGGAGAATTACTTTAACCGGGATATGTGAATCCGGAAATGCCATAATTTCCTTTATAGGGGATTTCCAACCTAAAGGAGAAGACTTTAACTCAGTCTAGAGCAATGCTATCTTTCCTTAGGAATTTCTCATGCTAAAAGAGGGACAGTGGCATGGATGTAGATGATCCAGAGGCTTGCCGCTTACAGCTATTAGATGAAGGGGAAGGAGTTGTTGATGTTTCTGTACTGTGAACGAGGCACAGCTTTGATGTTAAAAGGTTGATTGGATCAACCAGTGGTTTTCTTATACAAAACCTAAGAGGATGCTAATATGTGTCTCGTACAAAGCCCGAGAGAGAGGCTAAAAGGTTTTGACTCAAAGAGGGAATCTTTTGGTATCTCGTATAAAGCCTGAGATGGAGGCTATTTGACTCAACAAGAGAGTTTTTGTATCTCGTACAAAGCCCGAGATGGAGGCGAAAGTTTGTTTGGCTCACTAAGAACCTTTTTGTATCTCGTATAAAGCCCGAGATGGAGGCGAAAGGGGTGATTGACTCAACGAGGGAGTCTCTTATGTGTCTCATACAAAGCCCGAGAGAGAGGCGAAACGTTGTTTGACTCAACGAGGGAGTCTTTTGGTATCTCGTACGAAGCCCGAGATGGAGGCTAAAATTGTTAGCTCCGTTGGGGAGAATCATTGTACAAAGCCCAAGAAGAGGTTGTGGTGCTGTTTCAGTTGAGTGACAGGTCCAGTATGCTGATTTAAAGAGAAAATCAGTTCTTATATGAGTAATGTTTGCACTCAGGGATTTTGATTCGAGGATCAGGGATATTTCCTATTCTTTAAGGAAGTGGGAAATCCAAGGGGTATTGAGGTTGTCCGAGTCCACGGGGTTCCTTCCTATTTTTGAAGGGGTCACTTGAGAATGTCTTTGAGACTCAAGGATGTTAGACTGTCCGTGTCTAGAGTTTCATCTTTTGTACTATGCTTTGAGAAACAGTAGTAGACTCTTGGAAAGGACTGTTCTATGAAGATGACTAAGTTCTGTTCCTATACCTCTAGGAGGTCGTCGGGACAATTTGTACGAAGCCCAAGAGGAGGCTGGAAACTTTTAAGAAGCCGAGTGGTCCTTGTATGAAGCCCAAGAGGAGGCTATCATTCCCGGAGGAAGAATCATTATACGAAGCCTAAGAGGAGGTTGTGAATACTTCTAAGAAGCCGACGGGTCTTTGTACAACGCCCAAGAGGAGGCGGGGATGCTTTTAGGAAGCTTGTGGGTCCTTGAATAATGCCCAAGAGGAGGCCGATGCTTTTAAAAAGCCGGTGGGTCCCCAAACCCCGAGAAATTCAAGACAGGCTATTCACGAGGAATAAATCAAGCCAGGAAAGTTCGAGAATTTGGAAGAAACTCAAGAGATGCCATTCACGGAGAAAAGATCATCTCTGGGGAGTAGAGTTTCTTGACAAGTGCTTTTAAGAAGCCTGTGGGTCCCCAAATCCCGAGAAGTTCAAGACAGGCTATTCACAAAGAATAGATCAAGCCAGGAAAGTCCGAGAATTTGGAAGAAACTCAAGAGATGCCATTCACAGAGAAAATATCATCTCTGGGGAATAGAGTTTCTTTGACAACTTCTACGAGTGACAGTCTATGAAAGGGTTCACCGAGAATGCTGCCTTTCATATCTCCATATTGTTTAACCCCAAGAGGAGGGAAGAATGTGTCTGGTAATCCTATGGGGATCTAGTTTTGACTATTTAAGAGTGATCAACGGGCTTAATGCTAGACGTAGTTACCGAGGAAACTCTAAATATCTATACTATTATTACACAGTTGATATGAGTTTATGAAAGAAGACTTACAGCGAAACAGCCCCACAATACAATTATATGTATATGAAAGCGGTAAATGAAAGCGGTTGTAGAGCTTCCATGCTATTTGGTTAGTTGTTCAACAAAGAAAGATTGAAAACAACAATATATTTCAAAATCAAAGGAGAAAGTGCTTTGAAAAAGAAAGATTTGGGGCTTACAGCTCAAGGAGAGGCCCAGGGTTTTATCAGTGAGCGCACTGTTGAATTTGTACAGAGGGACTTATACAAGTGACTGTGGCCCAAAAATTGTTTTCTGTACAAAGGGATTTGGGTCTTACACTCTCTCAAGAGGCCCAAAAGGTTTAAAGGAAAGAAATGGGTCTTACTACTCGAGGGTAGGCCCAGATGACTTTTCGTTAAAAATGGCGATCGCGCCGAGGTTTTCTTTTAACGCAGAGGGACTTATACAATAAGTGAGGCCCAAAAATGGTTTTGGTTAAAAGGGGGTTGGGTCTTACACTCTATTAGAGGCCCAAAAGTTTTGAATGGGTCTTATAGCTCAAGGAGAGGCCCAGATGGTTTAATTTTAAACTGGCGACGATCGTGCCGAATTTAAAAATGTACAGAGGGACTTATATAATAAGTGAGGCCCAAAATTATTTCTGTACAAGTGGGTTGGGTCTTACACTCTAATAGAGGCCCAAGAGTTTTGAATAAAAGAAATGGGTCTTACTACTCGAGGGTAGGCCCAAAGTTTGTTTTTCAACGGACGATGATCGCGTCGAACTTTTTGAAATACAACGGGACTTATACCATAAGTGAGGCCCAAAATAGGTTGTATTTACAAAGGGTTGGGTCTTACACTCTATTAGAGGCCCAAAAAGTTTTGAAATGATTTATGAGGGTTGAATTAATCAAAAACCCTAATTTATTTCCAAAATGTATTTTAATTGAATAAAAATTCAATTAAAATGATCAAAATTTGTTTAACATGTGGGAAACAAATTATGATCTTGGATTAATGCTTCAAAAATCAAGTATTGACCTACAAAATAATTAGAAGGCATTAATCTTTTCAAAATCAAGAGGGAAAAAATATTTTAAATGTCAAAAACAATTAAAATATTAATTCTTTGCAAAAATATCAATTATATGAAATAAATAATATTTTTGGCATTTTTTGGGAAAATAAAATATTTCAACATTTTTGTGAATTATTAAAAAAAGAATCAACTCAAAATCATTAAAACTCAGAGAGAAATTAATTTTTGAATCAATTAAATAAAAATCACAAAATTCAAATATTCAAATGTTGGAAAATGGCGCCAAGAACAAAGGCAAGAACACGCGCGTGTTCTGAGTTTCCCAAATTTGCATTTTCTATCCAATCTCACTGAATACTTAATCATATCATGCAATCCACATACCAATCAACTCGTTTCAACCGCACGATCATGTCTATGACAATTAATTTCATTTAAATTAAACATAAAACAAGAAATTATGAACAATCCTCAAGAACCCTAGATTCTGCATGAAGGCTGGGATTTTTGATACACGATTCAAACAATGCAATTAATTGAGGGGAAACATTCCATGCATGATTATGAACATATGGCCAAATTATTGTGCAGCAAAAATTACATGGATTGAGAGATGACCAAGTTTAGGCTTACCTCTAGGTCGTGACAGCAAGAGCAAATTGATTTCTGAGTTGGAGGTGTTACAGATGAGTTGTGATGATCTGAACAGCTTCCCTACATCCTATGGAGTGTGTTTGAATGTTTGGACTTGATTGAAATTGGCTGGATCACTTCATGGCATCTCAACTGCAACTTGGTTAAAACCTTGAGCAATTGACTGGTGATTCTGAGAAATCACTGTTCCAGTTGTTGTTTAAGTGTTTGATCAGCTCATATGTGATGTATATGAGGTGTGTGTGTGATTGGTTTGATTGGAAAAGCTCTCAAACTCAAAACCCGATAGTGACTTGCCTTAGAAGGCAAAATTGGAGTGAAAGAAGAGATTTTAAGGAAAGCATCTGTTTGATGGCTTTGGTGTACTCAAACTGATCATAATTAAGCTCTATTTATAGTAGAGCAAGTTTGTTTTGCAAGGAATAGTGAATGGCAACTACTGAGTAGGTTTGGCCAATGTTGGCAAATGAAAATCCAAGTCTCCTCTAGCCATTGACTAGAGGTTAGGGCACAGGCTGCTGGTTCCCTTGGTCTTGGATAAGTCTTGACTGAATTCAGTTGAGAATGGCTCAGTCCATGCCACCTTGATGCTTCCATTGAATGCTCCAATCCAAAATTGGAGTCTTGTCCCTATTTTGGCAATTCTAGGTTCAACATGCTATTTCTTGTTCCAAAGACTTTGGAGGCTTGGCTCAGTGATTGTCCCCTTTAGATTCAATCCTCAGATGTGTCCAAAGTGATGACAAGGCTTGGAATTGGTTGATTTTGGCAAATCGCCCAAAAGTGCAAAAATCTGCCTTGCCTTGGCAGATTTCAGCAAGGCATCTTGCCAATGTCATATCTCATAGCTCAAATTGAATTTGGCAATGTTCTTGGCCATTTTGGAAAGCCCTTACATGATACAACAACTGTTTGAACATGTTTGGTTTTGATCTCTTTTGAATCCAAGTGAAAAATCCCCCTACATTTGGAAAAAAGTAAGGTAAAATCTGACTTAGTGAAATTTTCACTAAGTGTTGGAACAAAGTGACTTTTCTTGATTTTGATCACTCCATAACTCAAAATCCATGAGGAATTTGGACATAGGTCAGTATGAAGCTTTTGTAGAGGTCAATGTGATCTACAAATCAAGCTTTGAATGGGGAACAATGGCCTTGTGGTTTAGGAGTTATGGTCCTCCAAAGTTGGCACATTAGTGTCACTTTTTCCATAACTTAGAAATTTTTCTAAGTTTTTATGGTTACCCCTTTTACAAGTCATCCCACTTTCTTTGATTTTTCTTGATGAATGATGATTCAAATCATACATTAACATCATTTTAGGGTTAAAAATCCATTTTGGTGAAAAATCTCAAAAAGTCAAAGTTGACTTTTGTGCACAGTTGACTTTATATCAGATGAATTCCAAACTGTGCAATTCTTCAGGAAATTATGTCCTTGACCTAAATCAAACTTGATGGACATGTTCCATGGGTGTCATAGGGTATATTGAATCATGTCTTGGTCAAAAGTCAAAGTTACAGTTGACTTTCCTCACGAAACCCTAATTGTGGCTCTGATGAAATTGAGACTTGTTGCTCAAGCTTCTTGGATTAATCCATTGTTGTAAATGGATCAATATAGTATATTAAAGACCCTCAAATACTCTCTTGAGGTCTTGGTTCATGATTTGTCCCAAAAATCAACTTAGGGGTGAATTAGGTCAAGAAACCCTAATTCCTGATTTTTTATGTATGCATCCCCTGAGATCAATTTGACTTGATGATTGGGTCCATGAGGTTCCATGGAGTATATTAGGTTATGTTTTGGATCATTGGCTTGTGCCCAGATGAAAAATTTCCATCTGGAGGCCCTGGTCGACCAAAACCCTAATTTGGTGACACTGTCGATCTTGAGACTTGATCCACCTAGAAGGGAGCAGCCTTGTGCTTAATACTTGAAGTGGGAGTCCTTTTGATCCATTGTGGATATTTTAGAGGCTAGATAAGTTGAATAACAAGTCATTCCTTGATTGATCCTTTGTCTAAAAGCTCTGAGAGGGATGGAAACCCTAAATTTGATTGTAGTGAATGCTCAACAATCCTTGAGGCATTTGATGAGGCATGATGGTTCATCCATATTGTGATGATGATTTGCACAATAATGGGAAATCTTAGTGGTCAAAATTTGGGGTATGACACTACCTGAGCAAGAAATTTACTGATTGTGAGTCAAGGTACTCGATGCTGGAGAAAACATGTTATGCACTCGCTTGGGCAGCTAAGCATTTGAGGCAGTATATGTTAAACCACACAAACCTCTTGATTTCGAAGATGGATCCGATCAAGTAAGTGTTTGAAAAGCAGGCGCTTTCTGGAAGAATAGCCTGTTGGCAGATGGTTCTGACAGAGTACGATATTCAATATGTCTCCCAAAAAGCCATTAAGGGAAGTGTTTTGTCAGAATATCTTGCTGAACAACCAATTGAGGATTATTAACCGATGAAGTTCGAATTTCCTGATGAGCACATTATGTATCTGAAGATGAAAGACTGTGAAGAGCCTCTACCTGCTGAAGGACCTAAAATTGGATCCCAATGGAAGCTGGTCTTTGATGGGGCTGTTAATTCATACAGTAACGGAATCGGGGTAGTCATTACAACTCCACAGGGTTCTCATATACCTTTCACTTCCCGATTAACGTTCATATGTACCAACAATGAGGAGGAGTATGAAGCATGCATCATGGGGTTAGAAGAAGCAATCGATTTGAGAATCAAGAACCTCGATGTTTATGGTGATTCTGCGTTGGTAGTTAATCGGATTACAGGTGAATGGGAAACTCGTCAAGTGAACTTGGTGCTTTATAACAACTATGCCAGAAGGTTGTTACCGTTCTTTGACAGAGTCGATTTCCATCATATACCTCGGGTGGAAAATCAGATGGCAGATGTGTTGGCAACGTTATCTTTAATGTATCAGGTGAATCGTTGGAATGAAACTCCTTCGATCAGAATCATGCGTCTGGATAGACCAGCATTTGTGTTTGCAATTGAAGACGTATCAGATGGCAAACCTTGGTATCATGATATTAAGGTTTTCCTGAAGAGTCAAGAGTATCCAAGGGGTGCATCCACCAAAGACAAGAAAACTCTGAGGAGGTTGGCAGGAAATTTCTTTCTGAATAAAGATGACGTGTTATACAAGAGAAACTTTGACATGGTCTTGCTACGTTGTGTTGATGAACACAAGGCAAGCCTGTTGATGGAAGAAGTTCATGAAGGATCTTTCGGTACCCATGCCAATGGGCATGTTATGGCCAGAAAACTATTGAGAGCAGGGTATTATTGGATGACTATGGAATCTGATTGTTTCAAATACGCCCGGAAATGTCATAAATGCCAGATTTATGCTGATAAGGTGCATGTACCGCCTACTCCTCTGAATGTATTGTCATCACCTTGGCCTTTTGCTATGTGGGGCATTGATATGATCGGAAATATTGAACCTACTGCTTCCAATAGGCATCGTTTCATTTTTTTTGCCATCGATTATTTCATGAAGTGGGTGGAAGCAGCCTCGTTTGCCAACGTCACCAGACAAGTGGTAGCCAGATTTATCAAGAAGGACATCATATGCCGGTATGGAGTCCCGGAGAGAATCATTATTGATAATGGTTCAAATTTGAATAACAAGATGATGAAGGAGCTATGTCAGAGCTTTAAGATTGAGCATCACAATTCTTCTCCCTACCGTCCGAAGATGAAAGGGGCTGTTGAAGCGGCAAATAAGAACATCAAGAAGATTGTGCAGAAAATGGTAGTGACCTATAAAGACGGGCATGAGATGTTGCCTTATGCTTTACACGGTTATCGTACTTCGGTACGCACATCAAATGGGGCAACTCCTTTCTCACTGGTATATGGTATGGAAGCAGTTCTACCATTAGAGGTTGAGATTCCTTCTTTAAGAATCCTGACAGACGTGAAGCTTGATGAAGCTGAGTGGGTGCGTTCCAGACTGAATCAGCTGAACCTTATGGAAGAGAAAAGATTGGCAGCCATTGCACATGGTCGGTTGTATCAGACCAGGATGAAGAAAGCCTTTAATCAGAAAGTGCGTCCTCGGTGTTTTCAGGCTGGTGATTTGGTTTTGAAAAGGATCCTTCCTCCTCAGACAGATCACAGGGGCAAATGGACTCCAAATTACGAAGGGCCATATGTAGTAAGACAGTTTTTCTCTGGTGGAGCCTTATTACTCTCAACTATGGATGGCGAAGATTTTACGTCCCCTGTGAACACAGACGTAGTCAAAAAATACTTTGCATAAAAGAGACCCGCTGGACACAAAAAGAAAGTCCAGGAAAAAATGGGCATCCCGACGAACCATAAAAAAGAAAAGGTTCGGGCAAAAGTTAGGGATAAAAAGAAAAAGAATAAACCCGCAAAGTTGAAAACCTAAAAAGGCAACTTTGGCAAAAATGGGTATCCCGGTAGATTGAAAACCCGAAAAGGGAGATCCAGGCAAAAGTTAGGGATTTGAAAGCAAGAGGCTACGAGCTGCGTTTGATCTATGAACACTTTTGATACATGGAAATTTCAAAGGAAATGAATCAGTCTAGTCAGTCTTTTCGAAGGCCAAAGCATCTGCGGATAAGTGAGGCATATTGGGTCATAACTGAATTGAATCATGGTGGATTTCTGTTCCACATATTGCCAACATGTGTATTTTCTTTTATTTCTTTTTTACAATTACCTCTTTTCAGGAATTGCTTCCGAATGTAAATGCCTATTCACAGGTCAATTCCATTCAATAAAATCTTCATTTCACTCAAAAGCTTTCCATTTGTGTTTTTACTTTTACTGTTTTGTTTGTGAAAACGTCCGACATTTTGATAAAACATTGCATGCGAAAATGTTAAGCTCTGTGAAGCATATCAGAAAACAGTGGAAATTGCTTAGGCAACGGTCGTTGTAATGGTAATAGAAGTAACCTTTTTGCATATAGAACTTTCTGTTGATTCTGTTTGCAGGGTAACAGGTTTGTCCTTCCCCAATAGAGCTACCCTCCTCGACATTGAAAAGTTCATCCTCCTCGGCAGGTTGTTGTTTTCCCAACCAGGGTGTCGATGATTATCTTCCTCAGCAGAGTACAGAGGATTATTTCCCCAGCTAGAGTTGTGGTTGTTTCATTACTCTTTCTGCAAGCAGTCAGAAGTTGATGCTGACGCATCCCCAGCAAGAGACTTATAGAATATCTTCTTTGGACAAAGATGTTATTTTCCCCGTAGGGCCTGAGCACTCATTCTCCTCAGCTAGTCGAGAAATTTTTTCCTCACCAGCAACGGTATGAGTTAATCCCCTTATATGAGTAAGCTTGATGTTATCCTCTAGCAGGGTGGATGTCAGCATCTACCGTTCCTCAAGCGGGTTTGCTGGTCATGGCCGATACTCCCCAGCAGGGTAAAAGTACTGATATTCCCCAGCAGGGTAAAAGCAAGGGCATCTCCCAACAGCAGGTTGAGTTCGGTAATATCCCCAAGCAGGTTTGGAATTATTGACTTGTCTTCCCAAACAAAGTTTGATGGTGATCTTCACAAAGATTTGTTCAATAGCAGTTGAAATCCCCAGCAGGTCTTAAGTCCAATGGTTATTGGCATATTTCAAATCCAGGTGTTGAGTTCTGTCTTTGATGGAAGTCATTGGTAATCCCCAACGGAGAGAATTTCTCTTTGGTTTCCATCTTCATTATTTGTTTTTATCCATCTCCCACAGAGTGGATCTTCTCTCGGAATTTTTGTATCCAGCAGAGTTTGTGATCAGGATCTTCCTCAGCAGAGTGAAGTCTTCCTCAGCAGGGTCTCTTATTTCAGAGGACAATTCAGTCTGTGATCCCCGGTGGAGCTGCCTTGGTCTTCAGCATTTATTTTGCTGAGACGCCTCTTTTGCATTGCATAAGCATTTTTGCATAGCATCCTCCCAAATGCGTAGCATTTCCATTTCGTATGGAGCATTACGCCACAGGAAAATTCAAACATATGCATTCGAAGCATAAGCCAGGTTTGATATCCTTTACCAGATTCTTTCCCCAGCAGAAAGTAACAAAATTCAGAAGATGTTGTTTAACACTACACCGCAACCAGTGGATTCGTCCTTCTTGTTGGTCCTTCCTATACTCCCCAACAGAGTTGTCTGTTTAAATTTCTCTATTTCCCCAGCGGAGTCATCTTTGTGGAACTGTCGATTCTACATATTGATGTTTGAAAGTCTACCTTCGGCATAGTCTTTCTTTGAAAGCCCACCTTCGGCTTGGTCTTTCCTTTTTCGAGTCCACCTTCGGAATGGTCTCGTATCTTTTGTTTGAAAGTCTACCTTCGGCATAGTCTTTCTTTGAAAGCCCACCTTCAGCTTGGTCTTTCTTTTTCGAGTCCACTTGCGGCATGGTCTCGTATCCTTTGTTTGAAAGTATACCTTCGGCATAGTCTTTCTTTGAAAGTCCACCTTCGGCTTGGTCTTTCTCTTTTCTCGAGTTCTCCTTCGGCCGTCCTCGCACCCGCTGTTATCTTGTTCTCCCCAGTAAAGTCTACCTTCGGCCTAGTCTTTCTTTGAAAGCCCACCTTTGGCTTGGTCTTTCTTTTTCGAGTCCACCTTCGGCATGGTCTCGTATCCTTTGTTTGAAAGTCTACCTTCGGTATAGTCTTTCTTTGAAAGCCTACCTTCGGCTTGGTCTTTCTTTTTCGAGTCCACCTTCGGCATGGTCTCGTATCCTTTGTTTGAAAGTCTACCTTCGGCATAGTCTTTCTTTGAAAGTCTACCTCCGGCTTGGTCTTTCTTTTTCGAGTCCACCTTCGGCATGGTCTCGTATCCTTTGTTTGAAAGTCTACCTTCGGCATAGTCTTTCTTTGAAAGCTCACCTTCAGCTTGGTCTTTCTTTTTCGAGTCCACCTTCGGCATGGTCTCGTATCCTTCGTTTGAAAGTCTACCTTCGGCCTAGTCTTTCTTTGAAAGCCCACCTTCGGCTTAGTCTTTCTTTTTCGAGTCCACCTTCGGCATGGTCTCGTATCCTTCGTTTGAAAGTCTACCTTCGGCATAGTCTTTCTTTGAAATCCTACCTTCGGCTTGGTCTTTCTTTTTCGAGTCCACCTTCGGGATGGTCTCGTATCCTTTGTTTGAAAGTGTACCTTTGGCATAGTCTTTCTTTGATAGCCCACCTTCGGCTTGGTCTTTCTTTTTCGAGTCCACCTTCGGTACGGTCTCATATCCTTCGTTTGAAAGTCTACCTTCGGCCTAGTCTTTCTTTGAAAGCCCACCTTCGGCTTGGTCTTTCTTTTTCGAGTCCACCTTCGGCATGGTCTCGTATCCTTCGTTTGAAAGTCTACCTTCGGCATAGCCTTTCATTGAAAGCCTACCTTCGGCTTGGTCTTTCTTTTTCGAGTCCACCTTCGGCATGGTCTCGTATCCTTTGTTTGAAAGTCTACCTTCGGCATAATCTTTCTTTGAAAGCTCGCCTTCGGCTTGGTCTTTCTTTTTCGAGTCCACCTTTGGCATGGTCTCGTATCCTTTCTTTGAAAGTCTACCTTCGGCATAGTCTTTCTTTGAAAGCCCACCTTCGGCTTGGTCTTTCTTTTTCGAGTCCACCTTCGGCATGGTCTCGTATCCTTCGTTTGAAAGTCTACCTTTGGTATAGTCTTTCTTTGAAAGCCCGCATTCGACTTGGTCTTTCTTTTCGAGTCCGCCTTCGGCCGTTCTTGTAGTATCCTTATATCCTCAGTTTAGTCTGCCTTCGGCCGGTCTGTCTTTCCGAGTTCGCCTTAGTCCGTTCTCGTATTCGCGTTATTTCATCAACCCCACAGGTTGCAAATTTCCAGGTTATTTTGGTATTCAATCTCCGTGTATCCCGATTGTCTGAAAGTCGTTGCTTCCATACCCTCGGATCCAAGAAGTTTGAATAGGGGCAGCTGTAACACCTCAAAATTTGCCCTCGTTTTGCTAACCTTTTTGGCTTATGCTTCATTTCATTTGCATTGTCATTTATGCATTTGCATAGTTCTTTTGAGCATGGGATCAAGGTATTCTTTCAGCAGCTCACGGCGTCATCAGTTCCAGTATGATTTTTAATAGTGTTTAGATCCAAGCAGATAGCTTTCCAAGTCTTTTTGAGCATTTATTTTGCTCATTAAATGACTGGATGAGCAGAAACTCCGACAGTCAATTTTTTATCAGTTATTCAGCACCAGATAGTTGTTATCAGCAGTTTAATCCGAGTGCGAAAAAACATTTCACAGCATATTTCAAGTGTATTCTAGTGGTAATATCAAATGGCAAGTTTCAGAGGTCTATCGTGGTTCAGAACGGGTAGAACCAGACGAATATCCAAGTTTCCCTCCTTTTGACGCAAAAATTCAAATTTTGAATGTGTTAATCGATTAACCAATTGCAGTGCAATTAGGTTAATCGATTAACCATTGTGAATTTTGCCCAAATGCTGCATTTTCAGAGCTGTTTCTTTTTAATCCAATTTTTAATCATCCATTTTAATTCTACACATCAGTAGAAGGATCTAGAGAGTTGATTTTCCATTCAAAAATTCAAATTCTTTCCACTCCATTTCCACATTTCCTTTCCTAATTCACATTTCATCCCAATTTCCACTCACTTAACCTCACTCCAAACCCAAACTTAACTCCTAACCTAGGGGTTATTTAAACCAATTCATTCCAAACCTCAAAAACCTAGATCATATTTTCACTCTCAATTTTCAAAATTCTCTCAATTCTCTCTCACTTTTTCATTCTCCAACTCCATTTCAACCACACTCAAAGCTCTTCTTCAAAGATTAACAAGTTCTTCATTGGAACTTGTTAATTCTTGAGCTAAAACCTCTCATCATCACTACATTTCAGCTTTTCAATTTGGATTTTCGTTAGGATCTGGTTCTGAATTTTCAGAAGTGATTTTTGGAAGTGATTTTGGAGTTTTGTTGCTTATTGCTTGGATCTTCAACTTTTGAGTGCAAGAAGCTTGTGGATCTTGGATTTCTCTACTTGAATTCACAACACTTACCAAAGCAAATATCAGCTTTGTAAGTTGGTTAATTTCAGATCCATACTCATTTTAGCTTAATTGCAACTTATACAGTGTAGATCCATGAATTTTGATGTGTTTTGATTCATTTGGTTGATCTTGATTGTGGATGTTGATGATTATTGAATTTAAATGATGTTTGAATGTTGTTTCCGAACTTAATTTTCGTGCATTGTTGATTACATGATCATTGGAGATGATTGCATAAGTGTTTTTGCTGCTGGAAGTGATTTTTCAAACTGATTTTGTGTTGATTTTACAGTGTTAATCGATTAACCAATTGCAGTGCAATTAGGTTAATCGATTAACCAGTGCAAAATGTGCGTAATCAGAGTTGTTAATCGATTAACACAATTGCACTACAATTGGTTAATCGATTAACACTGCTGCAGACTGTGTTTTTTGTGCATTTTTTAGCATGTTTCGATCCCGTTTCACTTTTAATCTTCATGGATTGATATGATACTCATCTAATGACTGTTTTGATGCTATTGCACCTCACACCATGGTATGTGCACAATTTTCCGACACGCGGCTCTTGTATTTTAATCGTTCATGAACATGTTTACATTGTTGCATGCTTGATGCCATGAACACATAACACACACTTCTTGAGCATGTTGATTATGGATTATTGCTTATGTTGCTGGAATTATGTTGTGCATGCTAGTTTGCTTTTGATTCCATGAAATGCATATTCGATTTAATTTGTCCATTATCAAATGATGTGCATTCCTTCATGATGAATTCAAGTATTGTGTACCATGGTGTATGACGTGATTGCGATCATGATTAATTGTGAAATGTAATGCTTGATGCATGTTTGCTTTTCCATGAGTGAATCATTAATGTATCACATGCTACCCTATTTCTACTGCTATTTATGTGCATATGTGCTGTTATATGTGCTGCTGTTTGGCTTTTACACCTCCTTTTTGTGCTGAACATGAGCTGTAGAATGCTGTTTGGTATTTGGTGTTGGATTTACTGCTGTATTGATGCAGATGCGCTGTTGTAGCTGCTTTTTTTTGTTCATTTCTTCTTTCCTTCTTCATCTCTTTCACTCTTTCCTCCCCCTGAGTCTCATGACTTGTTTAAGTCTTGGATTCACTCCCTTAGAGCTACCTAGTCCAACTTAATTTTCGATTAAGCTTGGAGTATGATTAGCATTAGGCTTCCTTTTGCATGCTAACTTAGGTAGAAGTTCCCCTTTCAAACTCAACCTTAGGGCCACCTTTTGCATGACAACATTAGGATAGAATTCCCCTTAGTGTTTTCTTTTCCTTTGAGTCTTCTCTTCTCATCTCATAACACTTCTAAAATACTTAATAAAATTAACGTGTATTGCGCATGAGCCTTGTATGTGGGAAGTGAGGAATGAGGGGTCTCCTCTCATTTTTCTAGAGTGTTTGGTGGACGTTCCATCTTGGAACGATTTTCTAAACATTCGTTCCTACCTCATAGACTTCGGTGCAATGCAAGTTACGAACTAACTTCAGTCTACTTCTGTCTAAAAAACACGAAAACAAACTCAAACCTTTTCATCCTTCGGGATCGTTAAGTTTAACTCATTTTCAGAAAAGGGCCCGTTATTTCCGTCTCGTCGCAAACAGGCATCGACCCTAACTACCGGACGCGAATCTAACGTCGCTCATAAAAAACACTAACCGACCTCGTTAGGTCGAACTACGACTGCTCTGATTTCCTCTCTCTAGTTCGATTGAGGATACGTAGGCACGAGACGGCGATGTCTTGGCGAGCAACCTCCCCCTTAGTTCGTGTCCGAACTAAGTTGACTCTGACTTTCCCATTGCACAAGGGAATACGTAGGCGTAGGAAGAGCGATGTCCTATTGAGTCACTTCTTTTTCTTTTCTCCCCCGTTTCTTCGCTCTCCTCCGTTCCCGTTTCTTCTCCTTTCCAGTAGCAGTGGAGTTCCAGACGGCGACACCCTTTGATCGAGACAACAAGCGTGGATCCCATCGAGTACGATGGACGTGTGGGGTGCTAACACCTTCCCTTCGCGTAACCGACTCCCTTACCCGTTTCTCTTGGTCATGAGACCGTGCTCTTTCCATTCCCTCAGGTTTACACAGTGTTTCCTTTCCCTCTCTTGGGATAAATACACATTGCTGGCGACTCTGTTTTCCGCGCCACATTCGTGTTTGTACCATGGATGCAAATCCCCGGGAGCGACACATATAAATAAAAAAAATTAAAAAGATATACAAAGAGGTGCTTGATGATTTCTGCAAAGGAAACCCCAAGGATGAGAGGGTTAGGAGACAACCATGTTTGTGATCTTGATGCATTGCAAAGATGTAGATGAGGTGGGAACTTAGGGGTAAAAATTAGGGCATGACAACTCTCAAGAACAAATCTTGGGGAAAGGATAAGGTCTTTTTCTTTTGACCGAACCTCTATAACTTCGGGTGTTTTATCTCTTCCCTTAAATTTTACTTTCTACACTTTACTTTTAGAATTTTATTTTCCGCTGCTTACTTTCAAAACTTTTCTACAAAATTTTTAAACTCTGAAATTAATCCTAAAAGTTTTTCAAAATCAAGTTTTTCTAAAACACACAATTAACCCCCCCCCCCCCCCCCCCCCTTGTGTATGGAGTCACATGTCAAACACATGTGACCCATCTAGTGAGTGGCATAATAAGGAAGAACAATTATCTAGCTTCTGGTTCAAGAACTTTGACATCTACTGAGGCAACCTTTTCAGTAGCTTAGAGAGAGTTGGAGTATTTGCACCTTGAGAATGCTTATTTAAATCAACATTTATCCGACTATACGACCGCCAACCTTGGGGCATTTTCACAATCTTTTGAAATACCTTGCAATCAGTGGAGAATTTTCACTGCCCTTTACGTGTTTTAAGGGAGCAGGCTCGGCCATATCAAATGCTTAAAAATGGGAAGGCGATCTCCTTGCTGGAGTAGCCCTGTTACACCCTTTTTTATGTAATGTATGTAAAGTACCTTTGTAATTGGAAAAATAATTAGGTATTATTTTACCTTTATGAGGTATATTTGTATGATCCCAAATGTAGAGCTTCGGATTTCATGAAAACTTATGAGGTATTCCCTTGAAGTTCATTGGATGTCTTTGGGGCCATTTCTGGCCAAAGGTAGGTTCCCCTTCTGCGACGCATGTGAAAACCCGGTTTGAGGTTGACGTGTGACCAACCCACCAGGGCCTCTGGAGTGGTTGATGACAGTTCATTATTGCATGAAATTAGGCAAAGAATCGGAGAAAAACAAGCGAAAGATGAGCCAAAATGAAAAAGAAATACCCAAGAATGAGGAAGAAATAGCTAAGTATGGAAGAATTAGACTTAGTGAAAATTCAGGTGAAAATGGAGCTTTTGGTGCAGCTACTGGAATAATCAAGCACAACATTGCGTGCATGATAGGGATGTACTAGTTACATCGCGCATGCGATACATATATAATGCGCCCGGTGATGACATTTTTTGGGCTTTTTCTGACGCGTTATGACCCATTCCGAGCTCATTTTAAGGGGAATTTCTGCATCATTACAAGGGTTACAAATTTTGGCACTTGGAGCACGATTTTACACCATCAAAGGGTGATTTTGAGTGCATTGGAAGCCATTGGAGGCCAATCCTTCAAGGGAATTCATATGTTATTCTCATTATTTCAATTGGTATTATAATTTTTAATATGAGTAGCTAAACTTTTCAAGGTTAGGTTGTGTGTGATGAACTTTATTTAATCTTGTTGGATTATATGTTGATTTGCCTTTGTATGAATCCTTTGAACTATGATTTTATTTAATTGCTTATCGTTCTTAATGCTTTTTATTTGAGATACTTTGTTAAACTGATCTTGGGCACATAGGGATTACTGACCATTAGCCTATGTGTTGGACCTAGAGCAATGGTTCCACTTAAGCTAGTTGAATAGGAATAAGAGTCCTCGAGTAGTGGCATATGGAATTAACGTTATGTGCATAGTATAATCCTACTTACGTTGGTGGACTAGGGATATGTAGCTCCGAGTAGTGATTAGTGAGTTATTTCATGAGGGATCAGTTATAGCGACTTTGTTAATTTAGATTATAGGGATAAGATCATTCATACAAGGAATCAAACATCAACAAGAGAGAATTAGGGGATTTGACGCACAACCTGGTCGTGTTAGTTATTTTGTTTAAATCTCTTATTTTGTTTTTCACTCTACAACCTCAACCCCCTATTTACTATTTTCTTGACTTTACACAAATATTGTCTTGTCCGAACACAATCCCTGCGAATTCAATCTTTTATTATTGTGACACTATCGTTACACTTGCCGAGAAGTCATCGGTGGTAATCTGCCAAAGAAGGGTGGACCTCTATTTCCTGTGAGAATTTTTTTAATGTTGTTGCATGCGTGTGGTATTTGCAATAACACCCCTAGATTTCTTTGTGGTGTGGCCTAAATCCCTCTGGTCATACCCTGGGCTAGTTATTCCTTTATATAATCACAAAGAAATGAAAATTTTAGAGCTCACAATACTTTATTTATAATTTAGAATTACTCGTGTGTATGATGAGAGTGACTATACACACATAGTTTTTAATGCGAATAGTACATAAAACATAACCAGGTAGGTTAACCTCCACTTATTCTCCTTATTTTATTTTTGTTTTCTTAGCCACTTGTTAGGGAATAGATCTCCATGCTTCTGAGTTGGCCGACTATGATATGTCAGAGCCAACTATGATATGTCAAATTTGATGATAAGGGGCCTAACTATGATATGTCAGAGCCTGTTGAAAGTTTTGCAGATATTTAGGTTTCTAAAGATCTTCCTGAACCTGGATATTCAGAAGTTAGGAGCCTAGAAGCTGGAGGCTCAGAAGCAGGTGAACCAGGTGCTAATCCAACTTCTGAAGCTCACCCAAAAGTTGAAAATTATGAAGAAGCCCAATATGGTTCAAAAGTTATAGCTCAATCTAAGAAGTCTTTCAAGTATAAAGCTTATCACCCAGAAGAGCTAATCATTGGGAATATGGATGATCCTCTAAATACTAGATCATCATTCAGAGATGATAAATTTACGCTAGGATTTATCTCCTTGATATAGCCAACTTTTATTTATGAAGTTGTATCTGGTGATGGATAGATTGTAGCTATGCAAGAGGAATTAAACCAATTTTAGAGAAATGATGTTTGGGATCTGGTCCCTAGACCAAGTGAGAAGAACATTATCGAAACAAAATGGGTGTTCAAAAACAAACTGAATGAGCAAGGAGAAGTGGTAATAAACAAGGCTAGACTTGTAGCTCAAGGCTACAACCAGCTCTAAGGTGTAGATTTATCTGAAACCGTTGCACTTGTTGCAAGGTTAGAGGCAATCATACTTCTTCTTTCTTATGCTATTAATAATGATTTTTTTAATATCAAATGGATGTTAAGAGTGCTTTCTTAAATGGGGTCATTTCTAAAGAGTTGTATGTCAAACAACCCCTTGGATTTTAGGACTCAGTTCACCCGTATTTTGTGTTTAAACTTAATAAATCACTTTATGGTCTCAAACAAGCTCAAGAGCTTGGTATGAGAGATTAAGTAATTTCTTATTAGAAAATGGTTTTCAAAAGGGTCAAGTTGACGCTACTCGGTTCAGAAAGACTCTGAATAAGGAAATCTTAATTATCCAAGTTTATGTTTATTAAATAATTTTTTGTTCTACTAATGCCTCTCTTTGCAAATAATTTTTTGAGACTATGCAGGCTGAATTTGAGATGAGCATGATAGGAGAATTGAAATTCTTCCTGGGAATCCAAATCAATCAAAGTAAAAGTGGAACTTGTGTTTATCAGTCCAAGTACACAAATGAACTTTTGAATAAGTTTAATCTTGAAGACTGTGGGATTATGACAAAACATGTGCATCCAATCTTCAGTCTGAACAAGGAGGAAAGTAGCTCCAAGGTGGATGAGAAAATGTATAGAGGTATGATTGGTTCCTTGCTTTACCTCACAGCTTTTAGGCCTGATATATTATTCAATGTTTGTCTATGTACAAGGTTTCAATCAGATCCTAGAGAGACTCGCTTAATTGTTGTTAAAAGAATCTTTAGGTATCTGAAAGGAACAACAAATTTGAGATTTCTTTATAAAAAAATCCTTAAATTATAAGCTAGTTGGATTATGTGATGTTGATTATGCTATGGATAGCATTGAGAGAAAATCCACTAGTGGAAATGGTTAATTCATAGGTGAAAACCTAATATATTGGGCTAGTAAGAGAAAAGCAATTATTTCTCTGTCTACAGCAGAAGCAGAATACATCTCAGCTGCAAAATGTTGTACACGGCTACTATGGATGGAATATCAGCTAAAGGATTATCAAATTTGTGGAAACACTATCCCTATCTTTTGTGATAATACTGCTATTATTTATTTAACAAAGAATCTAGTTCAACATTTTAGAACCAAGAATGTTGAAATAAAACATCACTTCATTAGAGACTAGGTTCAGAAGGGTGTTATAGATATTCAATTCCTTGATACTGATCATCAATGGGCTGAAATATTTACAAATCCCTTAGCCATTGAAATATTTGATTTTATCAAAAATAATATGAACATGGTCTTTATTAAAGATTAGCGCTTGCTTCTGAATAGAGTAACAAAGTCTGATGTTGCTTAGAAGTTGCTTCAGTTAGAGTCTGGGAAACTGCCTCTGATGAAAAATGGCTTATGAAAAATTTCAGACACTGAGACTCTGGAGTGGATTCATTTAAATGGCTTATGAAAAATTTCAGATGACATTTAAGTGGAAAAATATTATGTATTCATTTAACACCTGTTCCACTTAATAAATTCACATGCCTGATAGCTATCTTTTTTGAATAGTGGTTGAATGGGTAAAATCTAAAGGGTAATGATGTGAAGCCTCTTTGAATTCTGTGCATAATCTCCTCTATCATTTTTTTTTATATTTGTTTGTTGTTTTTGTATGCTCTGTTCTTTTTTTGTCATGATTCTCTAAAGATTATTTTTGAGTCGTCTTAAAGCAAAGACAATTATCTTGCACCTTTTTGACAATACACTTGACTATATCAATGAGAAGTTATTTTCATTTTTTTATTTTGTTTCTACCTTCTCTGTCTAAATCTATCTTTTGTGAAAACCCTTTTCTGAGATGGCCTCTAGATCTAGTATTGGTATGAAAAACCAGTTGGTAGTTATCATTAAAAGGCTTGTTGACTTTGAAGAAATAATGGCTCAAGGCTTTGATCTTCAAAGGGTTGTCTCTCATAATAGTTGGGATGGTTTCTTTGATATGCTCTATGGTCCTACTTACCCTAATTTGGTAAAATAATTCTGGGTTAATGCATATTTCCAAGAACTAAATATAGAGTATGTCATTCTGTCAATTGTATTCGGTGTCCCTATCACCATCGCCCCTACTTCTAAAGGCTATTACATTTTGTTCTTCTTCAAAAACAATTGAAATTCTTGTATTTGGACATTTTTCCTTTCTTGTGACTCCAAATACGCTTTCCAATCCTCATCCCACTCCTTTTTGAGTTTTTTTCCCAGATTTGTATATGTAATCTTGTCCTTTTTGGATATTCCAACAGATGTTCCTTCATCCTCAGCAGTTATGGATCTCTGAGCCTTTGTTATTTCCTCATATTTGTGTTTTTCTTTCCTTGTTTGCTTCTTCATCAAGTTGTGTATCTTCTTTGAAAAATATCTCTTTTCATCCTTGAATGGATTTGTTTTGCCCATTCTTTAGCTGTACAGAAAAACTTTGGAGAAATGTGATCAAGTTGTCAATACAACATCTGCTCTTATAGAGGTATTTCTGAGCCAAACTTTTTTAGTCGTGAAGACTATGTTCTTTGAGTCTTGTTCTTCCTTGAAAACCATGCTGACAGGATCTAACTTTGACCATCTTTAAAATTGTGGTACAAATGCTTATCTATCACTAGTTCATGTGTTTTTCTCTTTATTTTTTCTTTTCTTTACTCTCTCTCTCTCTCTCTCTCTCTCTCTCTCTCTCTCTCTCTCTCTCTCTCTTTCTTTCTCTCTACTATCCTGTTTTATTTAACTTTTTGTTGAAGACAAAAGGGGGGAAATCATGGGAGTATTTAGAGGGGATAAAAGTATTTTGAATACTTTTAAATATACCTTGACCCATATTATTATTGGTTTTATCTGAACATTATTTCCTTATGCTATCAAGATAAGTTTAATTAACTTGGATAGGATTTAAGGGGAGTTTACAAGACTCAACATTTGAACTATTAGACACATGGGGAGCTTACAAACCTCATACCCTGATGTTATCAAGTTAGTTAAATTGACCAACCACTTTTCTTAAATACCTTTGTTTTTCATCATCAAAATGGGGGAGATTGTTGGAACAAAATTGTTCATATCCCTTGGGTTTTGATGATAACAAAGTACTTAAAGAACAATTGGTTATACTAACATTTGTTCAAGTATACAAGATCATAAGCATAAAATTGAACTCAAAACTGACCCTGATGAAAGCATATGTAGAGAAGCTAAAAGACTCGAATTTTGAAGGATCAGAATCTGAACATTCAGACTCTGAAGACCTCATCTAAAGGTGCTTAACTTCTGATATGTACTATGTCTCCAAAGTTGACCAATCTTGTCAATAACAGATTATGGAAAAAGTCAACTAGGGTTTCTTAGTGCAAGGCTCACGGAAAGTTGATGTGACCTCTCAAGTCTGCCCCAACTTTCTTGGTAGATACCTAGTATGAGAAAGACGCGGTGGACAAAGTTATTACACACTGGATAATGATCTTAACCAGATTTATCTTCCAACATCTCTCTAGGAAATGTTTCTCAACAAAGAATACTTGTGCAAGTCATCTTCCAATGACTCTTTTTGTGCCTCTATAAAAGGGAATTGAATATTTGAAGGAAGATTATCCAACAACTGAAAAACAGTCTAAAGAAGCATAACTTTGAGCTAAAGTTTATATAACTGTTTATTGCACAAGTTCTTAAGACTTCTTATCTTTGTATATCTTAAAAATCATAAGTGTTACAAATCTTTTTGGTTGTTGTATCTCTTCTATACTTATGATTGTATATCAAGTATAGTTGTTACCTATTCTCCTAAACTATTTGTTTATAATATAGGAAGTCTCTTGCTAGTTTACTTGATAAGTGGAAGTATCTTACTAGTTTACTTGAGCAATGGAAGTCTCTTTCTTGTGTGCTTGACCAGTGGAAGTCTCTTGCATGTGTGTTTGAGCATAAGTCTCTTGCATGTGTGTTTGAGCATAAGTCTCTTGCTAGTTTGCGTAAGCAGAAGTCTCTTTCTAGTGTGATTGAGTTGTTGAAGTCTCTTGCTAGTTTTCTTGAGCAAAGTGTAATCAATTTGATTATAGTGAAAATCTCTTGTTGGAATAGGGGAATGAACTACTCTCAGTTTAGGAGAGGAACCGGGATAACTCTCTGTGTCATTTTGTTTCTTGCTTCTGAATATTATTCATTCCGCTGCTAACAACTCTGAGATCAGATTTTGAACTTGCTCAGATTATGAAGTTGATTTTTTAGAAGAGAAAAAGAATTAACATACAAAATTCACCCCCTATTTCTTGTGTATTTTTATCACCTTCACTCTCCACCCTAGAGCATTGTACTATGGTCTTCCACCAAGGTCTTCATCCTTAACGATCTTGAACGGGTCAAGTTGCTCACGGTGGATGGAAATATTCGAACGAAGTGTTTCCACCTAGTCGGTCATCCAATCGAAGGCTCCATACACCTTTGAAGAGTTTGTTGAAGGTACATATGAAGGTGTGAAAAGTACACAAGAAGGGGGGTTGAATTATGTTTCACATTTTCTTTAATTTAATTTTTTGTCAGAGTTTCACAACCAGAATTGGTGTTTAGATTCTGTTTTAATTCATTGGCAGCGGATATAACAGAAGTAAACAAATAACAGCAGAAGACACAAAAGATTTATCCTGGTTCCTCCCCTAACTGAGAGTACTCCAGTCCCCTTGCCTCACAAGATATTTTCATTATAACCACTTCATGATTACAATCGCTTATGCTTCTGCATAAGTCTTTTACACTTGCTCAGACTAACTGTCTGAGACTTTCTTGCTTAGAGCACATGTCTAAGACTTCTGTTCACATCCTCTGACCGAGCCACCTGATCTTCTGGCCATCCGGACTGAGACTTCCTTGCTCAAGCAGCACTTAAGACTTCCTGCTCACGCCCCTCAGACGAAGAATTTCCCTTTGCTCAATCAGCCTAGCTGAATAAGACTTTCACAGCTCAAGCACTTAAGCAATGAGACTTTTGTGGCTTAAGCATCTGGGCTCAAGACTTGTTTCTTAAATTCCAATGAGACAAGACTTTTTCTCAAACACATAGCAAGAAACTTTGATCTAAGCCAGTGAAGGCTCAGCAGAATAGAGAACAAGGTGTACATAATACAAGCATCAGAGGCACGGGAAATCATCATAACAAAGACCTAAAGCTCTTAAGATTTCTAAGATATTCAACGGTAAGAAATCTTAAGGCTTTTATAATTACAGCCTACAACCGAAAATTTGCATATTACATTAGAGTTGATAATTGCTTGATCTTGCTACTCCTTTGACTGGAGAATCCTTGTTAAGATTCAAACTTAAATCTTAAGCCATATTTATAGCCTATGAAGAAACTAGTCGTTGAAGAGGTAACTTGATTAAGTGTTTTGCCTTTACTCCATAGTACAAGAGTCATTGAAGATGGATACACATCAGATTCTGAATTCAGTGTGTAATGTGTTTAACCTTTGAGTCTTCAAGAGGTTTTGTACTGATATATCCATTAGGAGCAGATATCCGTAGAGCATGCCAACCTTTCTTGAGCCTTGCAATCTTGTAGACTCTAACTGACAAGCTGATAAGACAATACAACTTACTTTTTGATGTACGAACAACCACAACTTTATCACCAACTCTGAATGGTACCAGATGCTGATATATAATTACCAAGTGTAGTAACTCGTCGGAATGCTGAGGCCTTCAGCTCAAAGTCTGGGCCAAGCCACAATAGCAATTGTTCTTCAAACTATGTCACCAGAAGCTAGCAATGAAGCAACTCCCAAGTGTGTCTAAGTAAAACAGATTCTGATTATTTATGTACAAGAACAAGAACCTGCATAAATAAAACTAACATCAAATAAACCATTGTTATTTCAATACTTTTGTTATCATCAAAACTAAAAGAGAATGTGTCATGAATAAATCTTGTTCTAACAACATCCACCTTCTTCATCAGCCCGACCACTCGACCATCGTAAGCCTCCCTATTCTTAGTTCGTTATTCCTTTTCTTGTTGAAGGGCTTTCAAAAGCCACGTCAGCATGGAACTTCATCTCCACCAACATAGTGGGTGTGTTAATTCAATACTTATTTTTAGTCTCCAGGGAGGACTCGAGCTCAGTGATCCTGACATCTAAAGAAGAAGGGGACCCATGAAGTTTTGCTTCCTCTTAAAGAGACTTAACAGAACTAGATTTATTCTAAAGGGTAGACATTTCTTGTTGAAGCTTAGACCATTTATGATTAATAGCTTCACATTTTATCTTCCTGGTATCCCTTTCTTTTGAAGGATTTCCCATGGCCAAAACGTCCCCATAGCCAGCAGCAACTAGGGAGAATAGAGAAGCACTCTAGTAAGTGTAGGAAATGGCTTCAAAGAAAAGCTTCATATTCTCAGCTTCAGAAATATTCTTAAGGTAGGAAAGATCATCCACATACATCACAGTAGCAGCTTCTTGAGAAGTGTGGGGAATCCGGGAAGGCAAAATAACCGACAACTTGAAAATAAAGATGTTCGACCTGGAAGTGGCACATCAAACATTCGAGTCCATTTAGTTGAATCTTTATCTTGGAGAAGACTTTGATCATATTCTCGATCCCTTTTTATATTAGAAGGACGGGACCGAGCCCGATTCTCAACATTTGTAGCAGCAACCCCGGAAGAAGGATGGTCAGGGCTAGTAGAGACCGGTGCAACCCCAACATTAACATGGATGCTATTACCGACAAGATGAGGGAGTGACGACTTGTGTCGAAAGAGAGATGTTGACACCTTGAGCATCCCGCTCCTTGGCAATAGCGTAGAACTTATTTAAATAATTCATATTTGAACCTATTTTATATGCAACTATAAAACATCCATGTCACAAGAAAAAACGGGATGACTCCACCCTCACCGAAGTTCTCTTTCCTCTCCAAACTGTTGGTCGTGCACCATGATATCATAAATATCAATAGATCGTTTCCTCTATAGATAAAGCTTTACCTCAGTAAAGGAAATCCCTCCTCATAATCAAGACTCTATTAAAAGTCTCCAGATCTCTCTTTATTATAACTTTGTCAAGGGTGAGAGATTCTAATTGGATAACATACGAATGAGGTTCACAATTAATTGGATCCATGCCTAATATTTTTTAAACCTATTATTGTAAGAACGGGAAGACTCGATAGGAACATAATAGAGCATGGAATGGGCTTCTAGAGTACATGGCTTCACCAGCCAGAAGCGCCCCTGAAAATCGTTCCAATTTTTGGAAAAAGGACTAAACAAAGGAACTTTTGGGTGCAACACGATAAGCCACCAATCTCAAACATTATACCTAGATATGTGTATTAAGAAGAAGACATGGAAGAACAACCGGCATGAGTATTTCCATGTTCTATACTTAGCCCATAGTTGGAATATCTTTTATAAAAGCCCAGGCACCAGAATAGAGATATGATAGGGCAACCTTCAAAACTTTAACACTTCCATCTCAAACTACAATAAGGGAAACCTAGGTTTATCTGGTTGAATAGACACTCATAAAAAGGAATTGATCACCCCTCAAAACGGATACATATCCTTTTGTATGATTTTATAGAAAGGGTCGATCAGATAGTGAGGCGGCCTACTATAATATTAGCAACACTCACGGACGCTGAATCACTTAAAACTAAAGGGGTTCCCAATATCTCTAAGTCCGCACAACTGTATTATTTCACATCGGCTAACCATAATAATGTAACTCTTTTCAGAGGTATCTCATCAACCTAGAAGATCTCAAAGGGTTTAAGCCAACCGACACCCTCCGATTGAGCTCCACGCGCCACATGATGTTTAAACCCGACATCACTCAGATTCTGGCCACAAATAATGTGGCAAGTCTTGACGAAATTTTGGGTTTCTTGTTTATTCAAAACAACGACCTCTATCTCTGGGGTAGTCCAAGTGGGGGGAAGCTGAAGCTCTTGAAACTTCACATTATGCAAGCGTAAATCTAACAACACAATCCTTTCCCACTTCCTTATCATAAAAAAGAGCGTCGAACAAAGACTCATTAAAGGAAGTTTCCCCATACAGAGAACCACTAGAAAGCTTCTCATACTCAAAATCATCAAACATAAGTATAACAACTAGAACTGATTCATTATTAACAAGGTAACAAGAATCGTAAGTGGAGGAAGTTTATGCCCTAAGTAAAGGAGAAGAATCGGTACTCCCAAAATCTCTAGACAAACTTATAGCATGGTAATTCATATTGGTTGTGTTAAAGTAAATACTGAAAGTTATGAAAGAAGCTTAGTGTAAGAAGGGTGCCTAAAATGAGCAGAGTCTAACAAAGAAGGTGAAGGTTAAATCCGGAAGGGGAATATTTGCTCTAGAAAAGGGAAACACTCAAAAAAACACTATGAAAGGGGGAGACGTTACTCTTGCAAATAGAAAACGACTCTAAAAAATGATGAAAGTTCTCCCAAAAGACAAGAGACCTTTATATATAGGAAAGAGGTCAATAAGCCAAATCCATGGGAAATAGGAATTTACAAATCAATGGCCATATTTCACCTAGGAAATGCAAATGAACTCAAATTCACTCAAATTCCCTTGGGGAAAACGCCATACCCTAACTTACGAGGCTAAAGCCACGCTTTTGAAAAACCAGCAATATGTTCCAATCATGGGAGAGCCTTTAATGCCCAAGTTCCTCATTACTTTTGTAATTGTTTCATGAACTTCCTACTTCCATGAACTTGCGAGGCTAAAGGCCCAATCATGCGAATGCCTTGGGGGAAATTGTTCTGGGCCACCTAAAGGCCCAATGCAAAAGCCCAATCATGCATAGACCAATAAAGATTATCCAACGTATATAGTAAACACACATGAGATTCAAGGTACACTTTTTGATCTCCAATTTTCACTATACTTATCTTGGAATCTGTAAGTGACTTGGGTATTGGAATGCTAACCTTGTAGATTTACCCTATGTAACTATATCAGAGATCAATATCACTGATTCCATAGTCCTACATCACGAATCAACACTAATTCTGGTTCTAATATGGAACATATAATATTTTAAATACCTTTCATATATGATTGGTTGTAAAGTATTTCATGCAAAATTGTAGTGTAAATTATAATGAAATTTTTACTTTGGTCATAATTCTTAAATTTTGTTGTTTCCATTTTTCATCATCATGTGCCATGAATACATGTTCTAGTAGATGGACAATGAAGCCATATTCCTTAATTGGAAAGACTTCATATATGTCAGTGATACATAAATGGTGTTGTAAAACCAAAGGATGCTAGAAAAGATATCAGTTGTCTATATTCATTTATGGATGTGAGCAAGCTTTTTGGACTTGAGTTTTTATTAATAAAGTTTTGATGAAAACTTGAACTAATAAATGTCAAATGTATATCTTATGTACTACTGGAGGTTAGCGGAGTATTTGCATTAATCTAATATAGTATGTATGTGACATACTAATAATCTAAACAAATTATCTACACAACAAATGTAGAATATGGTTAGGAAAATGTTTTTAATGAAATGGTTAAGAGAGGTTTATTAAAACAATACAAATTAAAATTTATAGATAGAAATTGTTGATACACCTCAACCTTGGCCCAACTACATATATCAACAAAGTTTTAAGATATGTAAAATGCTTTGTGATTAATACATACATCATATAATGTTTTTTCTGAGGGAATATGTCTACTTCATTAAAATGAAACGGTATACATGAAAAAGCAACCATATTATTTAATAACTAGATCATTTATGTACACTGTTATGGAAAATGGCATCATCTATGGGGAGCAGACATATAATTCTAGATAATTTTTACCTTCAGGTCAATATTAATCTAAAATCATATATGTAACCACAACTGGAAGAACAAAGACAATAATTCTGGTAGTTATGGCTGGAATCTTTAACGCATTCTCTGAATCGATTATTTACTAGGCATTACTGATTGACGAATTCCATGATATCACAACATCTAGTACATATCCTTCATCGGATCACTTCATAATCATAACTAATGTTGAAGCTCAACGAAGAATAAATTGATGGGAATTAGAATTTCTAGATCGTGATATGATCAATGGAATTCTAAAAAGCGGTCTACCTCTGATGCTTGCAATCACCACAACTAATCTCAATCTAACCATATTCATTATGGATGAAGGAAGTTCGTGTAACATCATCTATTCAAATATGATGGATATGATAGGAATCTAGCAAGCGAACATGAATCCACAAGGCAGAGGAGATCTAGTAGCATTCAACGATTCGATCACCCATTTTCAAGGAGTTGTGAATCTGGTGGTGATTATTGGAGAGGTAGATCGTAAAAGAAAGTAGCCCTTAATTTTGTGATAATATTGTGTCGGAGTACCTTCAAAGGTATCCTAGGGAGATCCTTCATAGAAATACTAGATATAATAACATTTTTGATCCATTAAAAAGTGATGTATCACAACGTGGAAAGAATACCAGTTTTGATGACTGTCGATGTGGATGAAGCTAAATGAATAAAAGAAATTTTCCAGAGAGATATCTTAGCGTCAGTCATGGCCTTAAAAGGGGAAACAGTAGTAAAGCTAAAGGATCGTGGGGTATTCGATCTAAAAGCTTGTGAATACGAGGTTTGGATGGTTCCAAATGGAGATTGTGAGTCCTGCCGGCTCGGGGAAGACCGTGTCAAGTTAATTAAAATAGGCATCAACCTTCCTTTAGAAGTAAGAGCCACACTGATTGAATGCCTCTAGGATAGAACCAAAATTTTCACAATAACCCCGCATGAGATGCCCGACATCGATCCTAGCATAGCGTGCCTCCAGTTGAATGTGGATGCCAAAGCTCGTTATGTATCCCAACATCGGAGGAGGAAATCTCCAGAAAAGGTCGAGTCAGTGCTAGCACGATTAAGGGCCTATTGGACGCCCAATTCATTTTTGAGGCTAAGTATACTAAATGGTTTTCCAATGTTGTGTTGGTGAAGAAGGCATCAGGGAAATAGAGGATGTGCGTTGACTATACAGATTTTAACAAGGCTTGTCCAAAAGATTCTTATCTGCTCGCAAACATTGAAAAATTAGTAGACAATTGTGTAGGGTACCAATTACTTTTGTTCATGGAAGCTTATTCGGGGTATAATCAGATACGAATGTAAAGACCTGATCAGATAAAAATTTCCTTTATGAAGGAGAAAGCAAATTACTAATACAATGTCATGCCCTTCAGATTGAAGAATGCTGGCGCGACTCGCATAAAAATGATAAACAAGATCTTCCAAGAAGAGATATGGGAGACGTTGGAAGTGTGTATGGATGATATGATCATAAAGTTTGGCCAAAAAGTTTTTCATGCTCAATACCTTATGAACGTTCAAGATAGTACGACAATATAATATGCACCTCAACCCGGAAAAATGTACTTTCATGGTGATGGCAGGAAAATTCTTGGGTTTCTATTTGACTAAGTGAACCATCGAAGCAAACTAAGAAAAATGTGAAATAGTGATTTAGATGAGCTCACCTACTTCAAATAATGAGGTTCATAGGTTAAGCAATATGCTAACTTCATTGAATAGATTTATTTCAAAATCAACACAACATGCTTTTCCTTTTTATCGACTGTTGAAAAATAAAACTGATTGTGAGTGGAAAATTGATTGTGAGGATGCGTTTAGATCTTTGAAGAAAAATTTGGCTATGACCTCGGTACTTAACCGACCATCTAGAGGGGAGTTTTGTAGTTATACTTAGTTATGGCTGAAGAAGCTGCAAGTGTCATGCTGATTAGAGAATCTAATGCACACCAAAACTCATTGTATTTAATTTCCAAAGCACTGGTAGGGGCAGAAACACGATACCAAAATATAAAAAATGCATCCCTAGCATTAGTGATAGCGTCATGCAAATTACAACAATATTTCCTCATGCATTCCATTGTCGTCCTGACAGATCTTCCCCTAAAAAGGTGCTTTACCGACTAGATTTTTCAGGAAGTTTAACGAAGTGGGCATTGAGTTATCTGAGTTTGAGGTGTCCTTCAAAGCAAGGAAAGCCCTAATTATTCACCGACTTCTTAGTAGAGATGACTTCTATACCCCTGAAACTAGACGAGGTGTGTGTGGTATTCATTGACGGATCATTCAACAATAAGGGAAGCGACGCAAATGTGATCCTAGAAAATGGTCTCGGTTTAGTAGTGGAAGTATCTATAATATTCAAGTTTCCAACCACCAATAACCAAGCCGAATACGAGGATGTCATTGCTGGGATCAAACTTGCGGGATAAATAGGAGCGGAATGCATTAATTTGTGAACATATTTCCAATTGGTTATTTCCCAAATAAAGAGAGAAACCCAAGCGAATGACCATTTTCTCCAAAAATACCTTAAACTAGCTGTGGGAAAGCTCATAGAATTCAAGGCATTCAAAATATACCATGTGCCTCGGGACAAAAACACGTGAACCGATATCCTATATCGATTAGCCAACACTAGAAACCAGAAATAAACCACTATTACGTCCCTGCTATAGTTCTTGGAAAACGAACAAATATCCTTATAGTCATCAACCGACACACGCTTCTTCATCTCTGCTGTAGTTTGTGGCAAATGGATAACCTTCATAGAGGGCAAAGGAATCAGGGTATCATCTAGATGAATACCTAATGCAGAACCGACTACTTCGACTTTTTCTTCCTTGCAAGACTCCCCGTACGACTACTTTACCACAACCCTTGTTAGCAGAACGGTCGTGGCTCTTCTTACTCTAAATCTCCGAAGAAGCAGAAGCAACTACGGGAGCCCCGATATCTAACACAAGAGCATGCGCAAGCAACTAATGTGTCTTTCTTTTTTAGATCAACTAAAAAAAGTAGGTATTTAACTAGTAAGATAATCAGCAAAGGAACATATTTCAAGAAAAGAAGGGAATAAACGATACCAAAAATTTTCTCCTCTCATCCACAGACTTTGCCTCAGAAATGTCACGGTAGTGTATTTCTGAATCAAAAAAGGAAAGAAATGTTTCCTTCATCTCCTTTTCTGCATCGGTTAGAGACTTATACGAAACATGATAATCCATAGCTTTTGGATTAAAGTGATCCAAGGACTAAGATCAATTATCGCTAGTGAACTCCATTACTAATACTCTTTGTGCCCAATTTAGATCTAATTTAGGTTACCGATATAGGCATTCGAGCTAATTTAGATCTAGTGGTTTTGCTGCCTCATGATTTGTTGTGGTGTACTCCCTAAACCACAAATCGATTTACGATGTTTTTATAAGTCCTTTGAACACCTTGCTGAGATGAGTTGATGTTTTTTTTTTAATATTTTGATTTCATATAAATTAGTTATTAATTATTAGTTTTTTATTTAATATATAAACTTTGTGTTCCTTTTTATTCATACCATATTACATTTTTTTCATATTTTATATTATAATTTATAGTAATAAATCAACAATTTATTTTATTATCATATTCTATTGATTTTTCACCCAACTTAAATTACGATTAAAATTTTACATTAAAAACACATAGTAATATAAATTTTATAATTAATTTATCATGTTCTATTATATGGATGAATTGAAATAGATGTTATACCATTATTATACCATTCTATATATCAAACAATAAATTATTTTTCATTGGGCACAAAGAGTATTAGTAATGGAGTTCACTAGTGATATGAATCAATTTTTAACAATGTGAGTAAATTAAATTATGATGATCATTGTATTATGAAGAAAATGAATTTAAGAATATATTGCAACAACCCTATGAACTACACAGAACATAGACAGAGGTAGAAGAATGAGAACCAAATCAAGCAAAATGGGAAAAGGAATGAGGAATGAGAAACTGACCATCAATGAGGAATGAGACTTTGCAACGATTTCGGCTTCCCCGTTCATTTGCAATGATTTCGTGATGATGATGATGAAACTTTTGTATGAGGGTTTGGATTTCACGACGACGACGATGATGATGATGATGATGATGATGATGAAACTATGATGATGAAGGGTTTCGCTTAGGGTTTGGATTTCGCTCAGGGTTTCTCACGAGGATGATGAAATGATTCGCTGCAAAATAACATTATAGTTTGGTTTATACTATAATAATATAGTTTATAATAAATTCAATAACTAATTAATATAATTTATATGAAATAATAATATAGTTTATAATAAATTCAAGGAAAAATAATCTTTTTCGTCCCTTAACTTTACATCAGGGTCCAATATGGTCCCTTAACTTTAAAAAGTGGCGATTTCGTCCTTTAACTTTTTAAAAAGTACCAAATTAGTCCTGCCGTTAGTTTGACCAAACGTCTGTTTATATTTTGTTACGTGGCAGGTGGCTTGGAATATGTTTATCGTCTTCTTCCTTGGTTTTGCATTCTGCAGACGCCCATTCTTCTTCCTTGTTAGGGCAAACTCAAATCATCTTCCATCCTTACAATTTTTTTCCAAAGCAAAAGCTAGGGTTTAGGGAAAATGAAATCGGGTAGTTCTTCTTCTTCTTTGAGCAAGAGAAATGCAGAAAATGGGGATTCAACAGTCAGTGGAAATCGTTGGAGGAAGCCCTCTTGCTATTGTGGAGACATGGCTATTCTGCAAAGGGCAAAAACAGTGAAGAACATGGGAAAGTTATTTTGGGGTTGTCCCAATTTTAAGCAAGATGGATGCAATTACTTTGGTTGGTACCATGAGGATGCATTTGATGAGAAAGAAGAGCTTTTAATGCATAGGACGGGGGTGGCTGTAAAGGGATTAGATGAGGCAAAAAAAGACATTGAAGAACTTGGGAAAAAGCTTATGAATATTGATGCTGAAATGAAGATGATGATGAAGTGGAAAAAAATATGGAATTTGTTGTTTCTAATTGTTATTGTTGTAATGTTATTTAGGTTGAATTAGGTCACTTATGTTGTGTATGTGAAAGTATGTTTTGTCCCCATTTAAATGTTTTCTGGGTTGAATGTTGTTTGTAAGGTTGAATGTTGTTTTTGAATGTTTTATTAATGAAAAAGATTTGCTATTATATTGTATCATTTGTAATATTTGGACATGACCTATAATATTTGGACATGACCTATAAGTATATGGTACATGACCTATAATTTGGAGCTGTAATATTCTGACTGTTATTGCCCTATAATTGGGACTTATATCAGATTGACCTATAACAGAAACAAAACAGGTTTATAACAAAATTGACCTATAACAGATTCAAAACAGGTTTATAACAGAAACATAATTAAAAACTGGTTCATAAAAGGTTAAGAACCATAATAGCATTCTTGTTGATTACATAACAGACCAGAAACATAACTAAAAATAGGTTCATAACATGTTCAGAACCAAAATAACATTCTTGTTCATTACAGCACAACCTTAAAAGTGCAAAAAAAAAAACAGGTTCACTTCATAACAAAAACCACAAAACCATAGTGACTAAAACACCTAATCCTAAATATGTCTAGGGATTTGAAATTCTGGTACCAGACGTGTGATGTTAAGGTGCGATGTCACAACAACACACTCTGCAATAATGGACAGAATAAGCAACAGGAAAACACAAGGAATTGTTCACCCAGTTCGGTCTAACTACCTACGTCTGGGGGCTACCAAGCCAGGGATGAAATTCACTACTTGTAGATATAATTTACAGACTCAACACACCAGTTGACAATCTCCTAAACTTATACTCTACTAGTGACTTTCTACCTAAGAAACCACTTAGATATGAGAACACTACTCAATCCCCTAAAACACTCAAAGAACAACCTCTTTGAGATCCCTTGATCTTGCTTCCTAGCTTCGATCAATCAACAACTCTCTATTGCTTCACAGCTTCTAGAGAGGACAGAAAATTCAACACCTATTCAACCTAGAATAGTGTGATTACAAGTACTCTAAACAAACCCTAGACTCTAAGCCTTCAGCTCTTGATCTTCAATCTGTTTTCTGTACCTTCTTCCTTGGTCTTGTGCGCTTTATATAGCTCCTTGAATTTGGATTGGATTTGTCACAATATTTGATCAGATTTGTTAATTAAAAACTGAATCTTTTAAAACAGATTTTATCCCCAAAATCATTTTAAATCTTCCACCTTTTAATTCTCCAACAAACCTGCAATCAAATCTCCCATGTAACAGAAAATATCTAGCCCAAGATATTCTCATCCAACGAGTCAACACTCTCCACAATTCCAGCTAATACGCGACCCTAATAACAACAAGCCCATGTTGTCATTAGCTTCAGTTCTGCAGGTCTGATGTTACAACATCACCTATGTGACATCAGACATCCACTTCAGCAACTAGCAACCTTAACACAACCCAGTGTTAAGTGCAATGTTATGACATCAAGCCCATGACATCAAACATAGTTAACCTTCACAACTTAGTACAGCCCAGTACTAAGACTCAATGCTGCAACATCAACACCATGACATCAGCATTGAACACCTTGTTGTTTTACCAAAATTCCAGCCAATCCAGGAACTTACAATCTCCCCCTTTGGCTAATTTTGGCTAAAACAATCTCTGCATCTTCAGAGACTTCAGCAGCGGAATATCTTCAATATTTTGAAACTTTAACTTGCAGCAGTTTGACAATCTTCATATAGTCTTCATTACTTGATCTGCTGCAGCACCATCTTCATTATTGACAACAGCCAATTGGTGCTCCCCCTCAAAAACTTGAACCAGCATCACAGCTGTTCAGTAGCTCACAATGTGCAGCACATCTCCCCCTTGATGTCTGCTTTGCTGCACTCTGCACTCTTCAATGCTATGAATTCTTCACTAGCAGCTCCATAACTATGCTGTCTATACTCCCCCTCCATAGCTGCATCATTACTTTTCAACTAAACACCTTTTATTTTTATTCTTTTAGCAGCAACTACTCTTCTCCTCATGGAAATTTATTAACTCTCCCCCTTTTTAGCCATAATTAGACAATTATCTCCTGGCAGTTGGCTACACACAAGCCCAGAACCTCCAACTGCCCACAACCCCTTTTGCAAATTTAGTCTTCATGAATGCAGATTCCCAATTTGCTTCTTAATCTTTCAAATTGGTTTGCATCTAAGGCTTTAGTGAATATGTCAGCCAGTTGATTCTCTGTGGCTACATGTTCTAAGGTAACGATTTTATCTTCAACCAGATCTCTTATGAAGTGATGTCTTATATCTATGTGCTTAGTCCTACTGTGCTGTATAGGATTTTTAGAGATGTTAATGGCACTCAAATTATCACAGTATAAAGTCATAACATCTTGCTCAACATTGTATTCACTCAACATCTGCTTCATCCACACTAGCTGAGAGCAACTACTTCCTGCTGCTATATACTCAGCTTCTGCAGTTGAGAGAGACACACAGTTCTGTTTCTTGCTGAACCAGGAAATCAGATTATTCCCTAGAAAGAAACAGCCTCCTGAAGTGCTTTTCCTATCATCTGCACTTCCAGCCCAATCAGCATCATAGTATCCTTTTAACTCAGTTCCAGTATTATGATTGTACAGCATCCCATAGTCACTTGTCCCATTCACATATTTCATAATCCTCTTTACTTGGTTTAAGTGACTTACCTTAGGATCAGACTGATATCTTACACACACTTCAACAGCAAATGAAATGTCAGGTCTGCTTGCTGTGAGGTATAGCAAACTCCCAATCATACTTCTGTATAAGCTTTGGTCCACACTCACTCCATTCTCATCTTTGGATAACTTCAAATGTGTAGGAGCATGAGTTCTTTTGTGATTTGCTTTATCCAGGCCAAATTTCTTTACTGTACTCTTAGCATACTTGCTCTGAGAAATAAAGATAGAGTCCTCCATTTGTCTGACTTGTAGTCCAAGAAAGTAGCTGAGTTCTCCCACCAAACTCATTTCAAATTCAGATTGCATTTGTTGAACAAACTGTTTGACCATAGCTTCTGACATTCCCCCAAATACTATGTCATCCACATAGATTTGGGCTACCATCAACTTTCCGCCTTCTTCTTTGACAAACAGGGTTTTGTCTACCCCTCCCTTTCTATATCCACTAGCTGTTAAAAATTCTGTTAGCCTTTCATACCATGCCCTTGGAGCTTGTTTTAAGCCATATAGAGCTTTCCTCAGTTTGAACACATGATTGGGGAAGTTTGGATCAGTGAATCCTTTCGGTTGATCAACATAGACTTCTTCATTCAGATAGCCATTCAGAAAGCACTCTTCACATCCATTTGGAACAGCTTGAATCTTAGGTTACAGGCCACACCTAAGAGAAGCCTGATAGATTCTAATCTAGCCACTGGAGCAAAAGTCTCATCAAAATCAACTCCCTCTACTTGAGTATAGCCCTGTGCAACAAGTCTGGCTTTGTTTCTTGTAACTACTCCAAGCTCGTCTGACTTGTTTTTGAAGATCCATTTTGTTCCAATAACATTCACCCCTTCTGGTCTTGGCACTAGATCCCAGACATCATTTCTTCTGAACTGCTCCAGTTCTTCTTGCATGGCACTTATCCAAAATTCATCTGTCAAAGCTTCCTTGACATTCTTTGGCTCAATTTTGGAAACAAAGCATGAGCTAGCAATGACTTCTCTAGATCTAGTTCTTACTCCAGAATTTGGATCGCCTATAATTAGTTCCTTGGGATGGTCCTTCTGGATTCTGATTGAAGGATCTTTCTGAGGTTGTTCAGGCTCAGCATTAGTGGTACCAGGAGAGGTATTTCTTTCTTCAACATCAAGAGATGCTTCACCAGCAGGTGTTTCAACATCTTCTATAACATCCTCAACTTCCTGCTTATCTTCATCATCTATCACAACATTGATAGACTCCATCATAACTTTGGTTCTGGAGTTGAAGACTCTATAAGCTCTGCTATTAGTAGAGTATCCCAAAAAGATTCCTTCATCACTCTTGGAATCTAGTTTTCTTCTTTGCTCCCTATCAGTCAGAATATAACATTTACTTCCAAATACATGAAAGTATTTGACATTTGGTTTCCTCCCCTTCCACAGCTCATACAGAGTAGATGAAGTCCCTCTTCTTAGGGTAACTCTATTGTGAATATAGCAGGCAGTGTTCATGGCTTCTGCCCAGAAGTGATAAGGAAGTTTCTTGGCATGAATCATTGCTCTTGCCGATTCTTGTATAGTTCTGTTCTTCCTTTCAACAACTCCATTTTGCTGAGGTGTGATAGGTGATGAAAACTCATGACTTATTCCTTCAGTTGAGCAAAATTCTTCAAACTTGCTATTCTCAAACTCTCTTCCATGATCACTTCTTATTCTGATGACCTTACTCTCCTTTTCTCTTTGTAGTCTTTGGCAGAGCTCTTTAAAGACATCAAACACTTCAGATTTGTCTTTGGTGAAATTTACCCAAGTGTATCTTGAGTAGTCATCCACGACAACATAAGCATATCTCTTTCCACCTAGACTTTCAACCTGCATGGGTCCCATCAGATCCATATGAAGAAGCTCCAACACCTTGGAGGTGGTGTCATGTTGAAGCTTCGGATGAGACATCTTTGTCTGCTTTCCTTTTTGACAGTCTCCACACACTTTTCCTTCCTCAATGCACAGTTTGGGAATCCCTCTGACTGCCTCTGAGGGGATAATTCTTTTCATTCCCTTTAGGTGAAGATGTCCCAACTTCTGATGCCAGATTTTGACTTCATCTTCTTTAGCAAGCACAAACGTGGATGACTCAGAGTTTTGAGGTGCCCACAGATAGCAATTGTCCTTTGACCTGTTTCCCTTCATGATTACTTCTCCTTTGTCATCTTTGACCACACATTCAGACTTAGTGAAGTCTACTTTGAATCCTTGATCACATAGTTGACTGATACTAATCAAATTTGCTGCTAGTCCTTTAACAAGTAGGACATTCTCCAGTCTGGGAGCATTGGTACAATTTAGTTTGCCAATCCCCTTTATCTCCCCTTTGACTCCATCACCGAATGTCATGTAGCCAGAAGTCTAAGGTTTCACATCAACGAGCAGATTCTTTACTCCAGTCATCTGTCTTGAACACCCACAGTCAAAATACCAGTCATCTTTGGTAGAAACCCTTAAGGAGGTGTGAGCTATCAAGCTGATAACTTTAGGTATCCATTTCTTCACCACTTTAGTTCTTACCTCTTTGGGTTGAGGAGCAGGATTAGGATAACCATGTAGCTTGAAGCATGAGGACTGGATATGCCCGATCCTACCACAGTAGAAGCATCTTCTTCTGCTTTGATAGGGCTGTGACTGCCACTCATACTTTTGTCTTCTTATACCATAGTTGAGTTGTCTTTTCATGTACTGATGATGTTGTCTCTTAGGCTGTCTACTATGGTGATGTGGCTTCCTTCTTCCATAGCAATGAGGAGCAGCTTTGTTGAATTTGTTTCCATTCCTGTTCTTATGATGATGAACCCTATTCTGATTGCACCCAGCAGTCTCCAAGTTCTTGTGAAATTGGGGAGGCGTATGCTGACTAACTCCTTGAGACTGAGGATTATTCTTCTTTGATGTAGGATTCTGTCTCTTGGGTTGATGTTGAGACACAGGTTGAGACATCTCTCTGGTTGTTCCTGAAGTGCTGGCCACATATCCTATTCCTGATTTATCTCCAGCTGCTTTCTCAGACTGAAGAATTTTATTCAGATTAGCAGTACCACTGTTCATCATCCTAACAAATTTTGTCATCTGCTCCAATTGAGACTTAACAAGTACAACTTCATTCTCTCGATCAGCTTTTTCACTTTCAAGCTGAGCAATCTGTTGTTTGTGACACTTGTTTTCTTGACAAATTTCATCACTTTTCAAACACAGCTCTCGATAAGTAGATGCTAGTTCCTCATAGGTTATTTCTTCATCACTGTCATCATCTGACACAACTGTTCCTGTTAAGGCTCTAGCATGCCTTGCTGACTCATCTTCATTTTCACTATCAGATTCAGACCAGGAGACTGACATCCCCTTCTTCAGTTTCTTCAAGAATGTGGGACATTCTTTCTTAATATGTCCATACCCTTCACATTCCACGCATTGAACACTTTTATCCTGGGCAGGCTTCTTTTCATCTTTCTCTTTAGGCTTACTGATGTCAGAAGAACTATTCTTGACCCTAGGCTTGTAGTTATTGTTCCACCTTTTTAACACTTTGTTGAATTGTCTTCCCAGCATTGCTATGGCCTGAGATAAGTCATCCTGGGATTCAGAACTCTTCCCTTCTTCCTCTTGATCATTTGACACCGGAGCTATATTCTTTGGCTTCTTTTCTGGTTCTTCCTCATTCAACCCAAGCTCAAAGGTTTGAAGAGATCCAATGAGCTCATCTACTCTCATCTTGCTGATGTCTTGTGACTCTTCAATAGCAGTAACCTTCATCTTGTATTTTTTGGGGAGGGATCTAAGAATCTTCCTCACCAGCTTTTCATCAGACATTTTCTCACCTAGAGCACTGGAAGCATTTGCCAGCTCTAGAACATTCATGTGGAAGTCATGAATGGTCTCCTCATCCTTCATCTTCAGACTTTCAAATTTTGATGTTAAAATCTGAAGTCTTGACATCTTGACTCTCGATGTTCCTTCATGTGTTGCCTGCAAAATACCCCAAGCTTCCTTAGCAACTTCACAGGTATTGATCAACCTGAAGATATTTTTATCCACTCCATTGAATATGGCATTTAGAGCTTTGGAATTTCCAAGGGCAAGCTCATCTTCCTCCTTGGTCCACTCTTCTTCAGGTTTTGGCTTTGAGGTGCCTTCTTTATCCTTTCCAGCCTCATCTTTCTCACATACCTCTGGAGCTTTCCACTCTTTAATGACAGCCTTCCAAGCTCTGCTGTCTAATGACTTTAAAAAGGTAGTCATTCTAGGCTTCCAATACTCATAGTTTGAGCCATCCAATATAGGGGGTCTGTTGACAAATCCTCCAACCTCTTTGTCCATCTTTCACCAGAAAGTACTTCCCTAGATCTCACCCAGAGACAGACAGGATGCCTGCTCTGATACCAATTGAAATTCTGGTACCAGACGTGTGATGTTAAGGTGTGATGTCACAACAACACACTCTGCAATAATGGACAGAATAAGCAACAGGAAAACCCAAGGAATTGTTCACCCAGTTCGGTCTAACTACCTACGTCTGGGGGCTACCAAGCCAGGGATAAAATTCACTACTTGTAGATATAATTTACAGACTCAACACACCAGTTGACAATCTCCTAAACTTATACTCTACTAGTGACTTTCTACCTAAGAAACCACTTAGATATGAGAACACTACTCAATCCCCTAAAACACTCAAAGAACAACCTCTTTGAGATCCGTTGATCTTGCTTCCTAGCTTCGATCAATCAACAACTCTCTATTGCTTCACAGCTTCTAGAGAGGACAGAAAATTCAACACCTATTCAACCTAGAATAGTGTGATTACAAGTACTCTAAACAAACCCTAGACTCTAAGCCTCCAGCTCTTGATCTTCAATCTGTTTTCTGTACCTTCTTCCTTGGTCTTGTGCGCTTTATATAGCTCCTTGAATTTGGATTGGATTTGTCACAATATTTGATCAGATTTGTTAATTAAAAACTGAATCTTTTAAAACAGATTTTATCCCCAAAATCTTTTTAAATCTTCCACCTTTTAATTCTCCAACAAACCTGCAATCAAATCTCCCATGTAACAGAAAATATATAGCCCAAGATATTCTCATCCAACGAGTCAACACTCTCCACAATTCCAACTAATACGCGACCCTAATAACAACAAGCCCATGCTGTCATTAGCTTCAGTTCTGCAGGTCTGATGTTACAACATCACCTATGTGACATCAGACATCCACTTCAGCAACTAGCAACCTTAACACAGCCCAGTGTTAAGTGCAATGTTATGACATCAAGCCCATGACATCAAACATAGTTAACCTTCACAACTTAGTACAGCCCAGTACTAAGACTCAATGCTGTAACATCAACACCATGACATCAGCATTGAACACCTTGTTGTTTTACCAAAATTCCAGCCAATCCAGGAACTTACAGGATTCTTCTTTGCAGCTGTTCTCTTGGTGGGAGTAGATCTTCTAGTGACTGGACCAACAACATTCTTTGATGCAGACAGCCTGGTTGTAGGGCCTGGTGGAATAAATGGCCTTGGAGCTTTTTTCACTGGTAGCTTCTGAGTCTTCCCCTTTGCAGGACCATGAGTCTTCTGAGCAGTAGATTCTTGGGCAACTTGAGATGCTTGACTGGGTTGTACAGTTTGAGATGCTTGACTGGGTTGCACAGTAGGCTGAGTAACAGTTTGAGTAGATTCTTGGGCAGAGTGTTGAGTACTCTGTTATGCAGTCTGACTTGTTGTGTCCTTACAAGTGGACTTGTAGTGCCCTGATTTCTTACACCTGCTGCACTTCACCGAGAACCCAGTTCTTCTCATCTTGTTATCAGATCCATCAATCTCTCCTTGTTCTAAATGTCTCCTCTTTTGGGACCTACCAGGCATCTTCTTGAACTTGGGTGGTTGCACATCAGGATATGGTGTCTTAACCCACAAGTTAGACCCATTAACAGGGTAGATGATATGTTTATAAACTGCCTTGTATTTTGAAACTCTATAGTATTCAGGGATGTAACTTTCTATCTTGAAATTCCTACTCTTCATAGCAGACAATGCATGCACACATGGGAGTCCTGTAAGTTCCCATCTTCTGCATGAACACACATGGTCTTTCAGGTTCACAACATACTTATCAGCCTGATTCTCCAAGTGATTTACTTCAAACATATGCTCATCAGACATCCTAAAGAACCAAAGAAAACAGAACAAATGATTCACTTGTGTGCAATTGTTAATTCAACAAATACTAGTGTACTGAACTGACATACCTTACAAGCCAATTGTTGGTGTAGGTGCTTGTGATATCAACTTTCTTTCTAATATTAGGCAATATGTCATTCTCATCCAAAGTACCAAACCTCATTCTGTTGATAGCCCATCTCTTCATCATGTAGATTCTTATGTCTTCAAGCATAGTGATTAAAGGTTTGGCCCTTGCCTCAAGAATCACACTATTGAATGATTCAGACATGTTGTTGAGAACAACATCACATTTGTTTTCAGTCCTGAAGTATGACCTACTCCAAAACCTTGGTGGGGTCTTAATCATATGCTTAAAAGCTTCCTCATTTATAGCCCTCATTCCCTTCATCTCTCTTTCCCATGCTTGTGGGTAAGTTGATTTGGCAGCCTTCCATATAATATCCTTTAACATTTTGCCAGGAAACCTCTTCCTAAAGTTGTTGTACAGATGCCTAACACAAAACCTGTGCTCCACCCTAGGCAATAGCTCTTCCATAGTGGGTAACAGCCCCTGCAATGGGAAAAACATAAGAAAAACATAAGGAAAAATATAAGAAAAAGCTAAGGAAAATGATAAGAAAAACTTGCCTTTTGTTGGTCTGATATGAAGGTGTAAGTCATGAATTGCTCTTTGCCTCCAAGGTCATCAACTAGGAGCTCTAAGAACCAAGTCCAGCTGTCCTTGTTTTCACCCTCCACAACTGCATATGCTATGGGAAGCATCTGATCATTAGGATCCCTCCCTATAGCAGCCAGAATCTGGCCTCCACACAACCCCTTGAGAAAACATCCATCTAAACCTATTACATGCCTGCACAGCTTAAAGCTTTCTTTACATGCAGCATAGCATACATATAGCCTTCTAAAGCATGGTCTATGATCCTCAACACCTTCTGGTACAGGATCCACATTGAGCTTCACAGTTGATCCAGGATTGGCTCTTAACAATTCATGACAGTAGTCATACACCCTTGTGTAATCTCCCAAGAATGATCCATCAACAAAATCCCTTGCAACAAACCTTGCTCTTATAGCCTTTGTTTTGTTCACCCCAACATTCCATTTTTTTTGGGCCTTTTCTTTGATATCCCTTATCTTCAACTTTGGATTGTTTTTCAAGCTATTTTGGATTCTTTTACTCAACCATTTGGTACTCATCAGTTTCACATTATATTCCCTACTGCAACTATGCTCATCAACCACTTTCCTAAGTTGCCAAGTGTCTTCATTGGGCAGCTTGCTACATTATGCCTCCCACTTACAACCATCTTTGCATTTAGCCCTTACCCTAACTTTGTCATTCTTTACAAACCTAAGGTTTCTACCATTCTGCACAGCATAAGTAGTTATTGCCTCCTTAAAGTCACCCTTTGAACTAAAATAGACTCCCACATCCCACTTGTAATCAGCCATTTCTTTTGGTTGTCTAAAAATAGGATGTTATTTTCTTGAAAGTCCAATACTTTCATCACTATCACAACCACTCTCCATGTCATCAGTATCATTGTCACTGCCTTTATCTTCACCAGCCTTCCCTTTGTGTTTATGAACTTTGCTACTACCTTCAATTTCATCATGAATTAGGGATTCAACTTCATCCTGCTCAACCTCATCAAACCCATCAGACTCATCATCAAAAGCCACATCTTGTGCACTATCATACTTGTAGTCCTCATCTTCACTATCATCAGTACTTAAACCATCATCAACTCCAACTTCCACTTCTTTCTCAACATTCACTTCTTTCTCAACAGTCACTTGTTCCTCAACATTCACTTGTTTCTCACCATTCACATGTTCCTCAACATTCATACCTTGTGCCTCTGCATTAACTTGTTCATCACCATTAAATTGTTCATCACCATTATCTTGTTCCTCTACAATACCTTATTCTTCTACATTAACCTGAACAGGGGTGGTATTTTCACCATGAACAACTTCATCAACCAGCTTACTAAGTAACTCCTCCACCTCATCCACAATTTCTTCAGGGCCCTCACCAACTATGTCATCCACATCAACTTTGTCACAGTAGTCAGGTTGAGACAACGTGTGTTGAATGTAAATATCAACACGTTTGTGAACCCTATACAGGTCTGCTATTTCTAATGCACCCTGGTCATTAATTAGTGCATTCATACCAAACTGTGGATCCTTGTAGTAGATTATTTCAAACTCCCTATAACCCAAATCTTTTAACACACCCACTAGCTCAAAATAACTCCATCTGTCTACATCTACCCTCAAATCATCAACTACACCATTCGCATATACAGTCAGACCCTCATCAGTAAATTCCCCACTATGATGAATTTTGAGTTCAATAATTTCATCCATGATACCTAACCAGACCAAAATATCTACAAAATTAGGGTTTACCCTATCAAATCTACAATAAGACTAAAACTGAATACGAACCCTAATTTTTGTAACTTTTAACCCTAACAAATATGAAAGACGAATTAACTAACCGTTTGATCAATGGGAGATGAAGATCTTCACTCCTTTTCGTCTGGAACCGTCTCGTCTGGTGAGAAATCGTTCGTTTTGCACTTCGTCTTCTCCAATTCGCATGCCCTAGCAGAGTGCTTCACCACTTAGAAAGAGATTGAATGGACTTTTCATTTTCTGAAGATTAATTAAAACATTCAACACTTCCACGTCACAGGCATATCTCCCACGTGGACAACATTATCAAAAAGGGACTAACAGAAGGATAAACGTGGCACGTTTTAAAATGTTAAAGGACTAAATCGCCACTTTTTAAAGTTAAGGGACCAACTTGGACCCTGGAGTAAAGTTAAGGGACGAAAAAGGTTATTTACCCTAAATTCAATAACTAATTAATATAGTAAATTTAGTATAGTAAATTCAATAACTAATTTATTTAATTTAATAATTAATGTAAAAAATTTAATTTAATAATTAATTCAATAACTAATTTAATTTTATTAAATAAAAAATTTACATTAATAATTAATTAATGTCTTAAATTAAAAGGGGACATTAAATAAATAACTAATATAACCAATAATTAAATAATATGTTTAGTTTAATAATTATTTAATTTAATTTAATAATTAATAAAAAATGTAATTTAACAATTAATTCACTAACTAATTTAATTTAGTAAAACGTTTACATTAATAATTAATTAATGTCTTTTAAAAAAGAAATAAATTTAATAAATAAATAATTTAATCAATAATTAAATAATAGGTAGCGTCGGTCACACTGCCACTTCAAGTAAAATAAATTAAAAAAAAGTGAATTTAGAGCCAAACGAAAAAAACATGGAAACGAAATAAATAATAAATAATTTAATTAATAATTAATTAAACTTAGCGTCGGTTAGATCGACACTAAAATTAATAAATAAATTATTAAATAAACAATTAAATAAACCATAACGTTAGTCCCACCGCCACTAAAAGTAAAATAAATAAATAAATGAATTCAGCGTCAAACTTAAAAAAAAGAGAGGAAACGAAATAAATAAACTTAAAGTTAGTTTCGGTCTAACTGACACTAAACTAAATAAATAATTTATAAAATTAATAATTAAATAAACTATAACTTCGGTCAAACCGCCACTAAAAGTAATAAAAAATGTGAATTCAGCACCAAATGAAAAAAAAGAGGGAACCAAAATAAATGATAAAATTAAACATTAGCGTTGGTGTGGCTTACGCTAATATTAAATAAAAAAATTTATTTAAAAATACAGCAAATAAATGCTTAGCCGCGGTTAGATTGTGTCTAATTAGTCAAATAAACAATGTGGCTGTTTGTAACGTCGGTCTAGCCGACGCTAAAGAATAAAAACAACTAATATTTAAAAAAAAATTAGGACATCGTGTAGCTTAGGCTTAATGTATGTTTAGCCGACACTATAGTGGATGTTTAGCGTCGGTGTCAGTGGCCGATGCTAAATTTGGGCAGCTAATATACAATTTTCTAATAGTGTACAGGAGCCACGATATCTAACACAGGAGCATGCGCAACCAACTAATGGGTTTTTTTTCTTTTGTAGATCAACTCCAAAAAGTATGTATTTAACCAGTAAGATAATTAACAAAGGCACATATTTCAAGAAAAGAAGGGAATAAACGATACCAACAAATTTTCTCCTCTCGTCCATAGACTTTGCCTCAGCAATGTCATGGCAGTGCATTTCTAAGTCAAAAAATGAAAGAAATGTTTCCTTCATCTCCTTTTCTGCATCGGTTAGAGACTCATACAAAACATGATAATCCATAGCTTTTGGATTAAAGTGATCCAGTGACTAAGATCGCCTCTTCCATTAAAAACAGACCGTTGGGACTAAAGAAGAAGAAGAAACAATGCAAAATTCATTATGGGCAAGAAGGGAGAGAGGGGAAACCAGGAAATATAAACATGGAAGATCTCGTTTCTCAAACGGTGAAGAGAAATCAACCTACGTCCTTTACTCATGGATATTGGATTAACTTTAAAAAGATGGAAGAAGAAATTTAGAGAAGTCGACTCCATTTTTCCCTGATATTCATACTAGTATTGAAAGACCCTCACAAAAGTCCAGGTGCATAGATGAAGCTGCAACGGGGGAATGCAAAAATGATCCAATACCCCTTTTTTAAAAGCAGTCAAGGGAAGTCGTACTCCTAAATTCTCAAAGATGCACAAGTAAAAGTGGATGAAGCACTCTTCAAATGTATTTCATACCCTCTTATATGTATGGACCGCCATAATTTTTCAGTCTGAAGAATACCCCACTTCAAAGGGAACCTCTATCCCCTCGTGTTTCTCAACATTCTTTGAAGGGATCCCTAAATACTATGGATTTATCCATGAATAATATTCGACATTGATCACTGCTAAATTGACGCAATCCTCACTTCAGCATACGAGTAGAATCTTCAATGACATACCTAGATAAGGGGATGGAGGATTGTGATGCAAACGATTAGATGAAACAAAGGAGACGATATTCAATTATGTAAAAAGACAATCACTTATGAGAAAAATGAAGACCATGGGACGAAAATAAAAATTTATAGGAAAATTGATCAAATATTAAAGGTTTGGATTAAATTGGAATTTCGATCCAAGGGCAATCGGCACACCGCTCAATGACACAAACACTTAAGTGTCCCAAATAGATAAATCATTCCCTAGACTAGATCATTAGGTCGGCGTGATGGTAGCATGTATCAAAACATTCTTAAAACAATAAAGCATTTAATACTCTTATTCCCCACTACTCTTTTAACAAATTCTTGAGCATTTCAATTCCATTTCACACAGGACTCCGTCTTAAAGGCCGGCCTGCATTACTTAAAGCCTCGTCCGACTCTTTCAATGCCCGACAAAGTCTTGGGGGAAATTGTTCTGGATCGGCTAAAAGGTCCAATTGACCAATGCTCAATCCATCTCAAGCCCACTATACTCGATCCAATCTATAAAAATAGTTCACGTGCTATGAGAAGGTACATAATCTCTTATCTCTAATTTCAATATATTCATCTTGAATCTTGAACTAATTTGAACATAAGAGTGATAACCATGCACGTCCTCCCTGCACCATAATAAAGAATATTAGAGCCATCATTTAAGATCAATTGTTATCCAAATTTCTTCATTTTCGGTTCCTTCGTGAAGCTAGAACAACCATTTCGGATTCTCGTACGGAACATACCCCGTGATATATACTAGTTTAGATGCACCATATGTTATTAGCATTAACATTGAGTATAAAGGGTTGCTTTCTTGAGTGGATGTGAATTTTTTTAAAGGAGTTACAATGATGCTAATCACAAATTGATAAACAATATTGTCCATATCATAATTTGAAATAATTGTTATGCCTGGTTGTCAACTCTATAAGTTGAAAAATTACAAGCTTCTAACATTTCTTGTCTCTAGTACAAAGATTAAATATATGACTTAAATTGCTTTGATCATATGTGAAAGTTAATACCAAATATTTAGCTAGAGGCCAAGCTCTAATTTAAGCCTAAGCATAAATTCTTATAGTTAATGAAACACGTTGATCCATTCACTGACGTAGGTTTAGTTCAATTATAATTAATGTCCTACTTCTATAAAGACTCTTCACGTATATATAAATTTAAGATCAACATATAATATCATATATCCATTATGTAGAAGTAGACAATTTGACTTTCAATAACTAAATTTATGAAGAAGAAGCATCACTTCATTCTTCTACTTTGACTCATTCAATAACCATAAGCACTTTATTCTTTCAACAAATAAAATGTATGAATTCCTCTTTAGAATCATATTTATCTTTCCAAATTCAAAGGAGCATAATATGAATTTAATTTCTATTATTATTCATTTACTTAACAACACAAACCACTACTCTTTCTTTTCAATAAATTTTAGTAAATATATATAAAATTCATTCATAGTCTACTATCTACCAAATACAAATAAGTTCCTTTCATTTCCAATAATGCCCTTACACAAGAATTTTTTTCCCTACTAAAAGGTTCTTTTCGTAACTAGCAAAATACCCAAAACTCAATGCTTCCTTCTCACAAGACAGTGCCATATGCTTACTTCCCATTGGTCCGGAATTAAAAAATTCCTACTCCCTCCAAATTCCTACTCACACGTTTTGTCTCTCTCTCTCTCTCTCTCTTTCCCATACTTTTCCCTCTTTCTCTTTCTCTCTCCCGTTTTCTCTCATTTCTCTTTTCCGTCAAACCCTACATCGCCGCCGCCCCCATTCTCCCTCGTCTCCGTTTCTTCTTCCCCTACTAGATAACGGCTATTTTTTTTCAATATTGATCTCTGACGTTGGTTATATGAAGACTCACGAAAGATTTGTTGTGTAAGAACGTGTATTATGGCTGAGTAGTTCGAAAGAAGAACACCACAGATCTATGAAAGACACCAAAACACAGATGATACAATGGGTAAGGAAAGTAAATCTTGTGACGGCTAGGGTTTTATATTCAAGGTGAGTGTTTGTATCCTTTGTATTTCTAATTTTAATGGTTTTGTGTATTATTCATCCTTTGAATGAGTTTAGTTATGTGGTTTTCATCAAGAACTTTCTACGGAGTTCATTTCGAGTCAAAACTTGATGAGAAATGAGGTATTTTGCACTCAACTTGTGATTATATCTAACCCATCAATTATATAATCAGATACTAGCTAATTCTGTTACTATCTAACTTAGAACTTTTTGTCATTCATTTTTTTAATTGACCAGCTGTATAGGAGCTTGATGAGAGGGAAGACAACATGTAGATGGTTGAAAGATCAGAAGAAGAGGAAAGGCAAGAAATTAGGACTCGCAATGCTCAGCTGCACGCCGCGGTATTGGTGTTGCTGCCACTGTTGTAGCACTTGCGGATTCAATAACATTGTCCGAAAAGCCTAATGTCATGGCTTATGCTGCAGTTATTTATGCAGCTTCTTTAGTAGCTTCTTACTGCATTGAGATTGCAAAATATATGGGAGCTGAACAGGACCACATCGTAACCGCAGTCGACTCGGCTATTAACGCAAAAACTACCTGAGGTATTATGACTCTTACTGTTGGAGCAGCCACAGGTATTATAATTTAGTCAATTTATGAATCTCAAAATCTAAACCAAACCAAGAGAAAATGTGGAATTTGGATATGCCAGGTTACAATTACAATTACAATTACTTTGTAACCTAATTCGTTGAATAATAGAAAATTACAATAACTACTCTGCTGTCAGAGTCATAGGCACAATTGATCGAGTTATGGGATCAATCATTGTATTCTTCTGTGTTTATCTTCTTACTTTAGAACTACATTTGTTGTTCTAGCAATAAATATAATTATTGAGCTCCAAACAAATAAGGGAATTTATTTATACCAGACATTTGAAAAAGCTTTGTTTGAACCTAGGGGCTCTTGGCTAAGGCAAAGTTTCATGTTAGCTACAAAGGCAAAGCAATCAACAAGCAGTTGCAGCAGGTAACTCTAGTCTTCTAATTTTTCCTTATCAAACAAAACCACTAGCTTATAAATTTCAAATGGTATTGGGGTATGCATTTAATTATCTTATATAAGGAACATTTTGTTATGCTCTTGGAGTACCATCAATTTCAAATTTCATAGGACCAGCTGGTTTGGTTCTTATAAAGGGTATGGACAATGAGATGTGAATGTTTTACTTTTTAACCCCTTGATGCTCATTCTGAAAAGTAATTAAGTTTGTGACCATAATGTCTATTTATAAAAATGCATTCTACTACAGTCACGTGCAACTTGAATGCATTTTTCAAGGCTGCCATTCTATTCTAGAGGATGTGAATGTGTAAGCGTGTGAGTTTATTATACAATATTGGTTTGTGGTTGTTGAAGATAATGGTTTTTTACTGGAATTATGAACAATAGTGCTTATATACAAGTACCAAAGATTTTAATTAAGATATGTGTTAGAGTTGTTATCCTTGATATTACAAAGAATTGCAGTCAAAGCTCCATGTGAATTCAATTCTTTTGTTCCACTCGTATCTATCGTTAACTATTCACCGTGTTTTAGTCTTTAAATTCATTGAAATGCATCTTGAATGTTTGATTATGACTATTGAGGCTCATTGTGAATTATACATGAATCGGATTTTTGCTAATTTATTATTGTTGAACGAATGATGTAGCAATGTTTTCAAGTTGTTACAACATGTTATTGTTGTCATAATTGATGCCATGTTACTGTTGCAATGTTATTGTCATGTTACGATTGCTACTACTTACAGAATTTAAAGATTCATGGCTGATCAAGACTTCAACAGAGACTGCTTCGGTAAAAATAAGTCTGCTACACGTATTTTCCGGTTACTTTCAATTACTTTAAAGATCCATGCTTTATAAGTCTGATACAACATGTGATTAATTAACCAGGTATAAGGTAAAACATGCTCTCTCTTACGGCGTTCTTTTGCTACACCGTCGTTTTGTTGCTGAGATCTCTATCTTCCTTTATTATTATGACTTGCTTTTTTTTCCTGCTCATTTTAGGTGATCATTTGGTGGGCGGCTGGTCTTATGAAAGGTCCTGTTTCAATGGCACTCGCGTACAATTAGGTATGAGCAACACTTCTGTTGCTGCTGCTGTTGTTGGTATATTCACTAAAGGTGAGAGTTGATGCATAAAAACTCATACTAATTATTTAATGCAGTGGTAAACCATCAGTTTATAGTTTCAAACATTTTTAGACATATGAACATTTCCACTAAACTAGCAACCACTTGAGACCATGTCAATAGAATTCTAACAATATAAGTTCTGATAACAAATTTAATATGTTGGTGCAATGATTAAAAAAACAATTCTGATACAGTCTTGTCTGAAGCATTGGCCTCTACAAGGCATACAACTTCAATAAACATTGTTAAATATCAAGGCACTACTCTGTTTGATGAAAGGTCATTTCTGTTACTGTACATCTCATAGTTGGCTTGTTGTAATTCTGTGACATTCTTTTCTCATATGATATAGCATGTTTCACTGAGTATAATTTATGTAGTCTGTTTCAATGAATTACTAATGTTAGTCATGAATTAATCAGTATGCATACACGAATGCTAATTCATTGCTTTCTCTCTTGATTTATACAGGTACCTTTAGAAATCCATTTCTGATTCTAATTGCAACCTCATCCTACAGGTATCTTTCATGCTTATTTCCTTATTATAATCAATTCTCAACTTATTAAAACAAGTGAACAAAAGCTCTATTATTGATGAGTATGTTAAAAAACTAGATTGTGACATATGCTTTCCATTGAAATAGAACGTTTTCCATTGAAATATACTTTACTTCAAAGTGTAGGCCATTGTCACACAACTGTAGTTCACACATATATGACTTTATCCTAAGTTCATGACCATTAAAAGTTGAGACCATTAATAAGTCTCAAGGGACTACAATGACCATTACATCTTAAGTCAGAAGCTTGATTAGATTATTTATGTGTAGTAGTATGTGGCTTCTTTCTTTGTTATGGACTACAATGACCATAACACCTTGAGTCACATGGCTCTTCTTCACCTTCTGTAACACCTTAATGTCAATGAACACATATGATATGTTGGTATGCATGTAATTTTTTTAATTTTGTTTTTATAATGGAACATATTCTCTTTCGCCTTTTAGTATTATCATAACTATCCTCCACATCCCAATCAATTTGCTGAGAAAAAGGAAATTCATTCTACCAAGCAAGTAAGACTTCATTTATTGGGTCGTCTTACATACATAGTCTCTATGCTAATCTTTGGATGTTGTTGCTGGATATTCCTGTCATGCCTAAAGTTGGGCCAAGTCATAACGCATCCACAGTGGAAACTAAAAGAACAACAGAGAGTGACAGAACTGGTGGAGAAGTTCCTCAGAGTTCTTCTACGCAGAAGCAAATGCAGAAAGAGTGGACTTGTGCTTTATGTTTGGTGACAACCACGAGCGAGATAACCTTGAACTCCCACCTCAGTGGAAGGAGACACAGGGCAGCTGCTGCAGCTTTAATAGCAAAGAAGCAACCTACTATTCTGAAACAAAAGAACGCAGAAGTGACAAATGAAACCATATCTAATGATAATAAAGATATGCTGAAGGTCAAATTTTGATATTAAGTGCTGCGAAATTAACACAGTTCTTGTATGAGTCAATTCTACTTTTTTGTGTCACATAACATTTATAGTACTTAATGAAGGAGCTTCTTGTGCAGACAAATGGAAATCAAAGACTTGAAATAGAAATAGACAACAAAAACATCAAAGATTTGGAGGCTATTGAGAAAAAGGAAATTCCTGCAACCAAGCAAGTAAGGATTCATTCATCCATAAGTTAGTTTTGTTGTGTACAAGTGAGGTAGGTGTTGTAAAATGCACAAGTTTGTTTCTATCATTAGATCAGTATATTCTATCATTGGATCAAGTGATGTACGGTAGAACTTATCAATCAAGTTGTAGAAAACAAAGTTGTGCATAGTGCGTCACTCTGCACGTAGCATTTCTCTACTTATATTATATATATTGTGTGGATGTGGTCATGATTTTTGTGGCCATTATTGTTGTTGCTAGAGAACCTATGGTATGTGGCAAGTCAAAAGACATCATCTGACATAGTAGAAACCGCAGGAACAACACAGATAGACACAACTTGTGGAGATATTCAATAGAGTTCTTCCACACAGAAGGAAGTGCGGAAAGAGTGGACCTGTGCTTTATGTTTGGTAACAATATCAAGATAGGCTATTAAAAGAGATAAAAAAAAGGAAGATGAGAAGCATTTGGTGAAATTGCGTGTTTGGATTAAGAAGTTCATTAGTGATCAAAGTCTTTAGTCTCAAACTCAGTTGCAAACACAGGTGCTCAAAATTATTCCATGTAATGATTTACTTTTCTATTCTTCATCGTCAATTAATTAAAGAGTCTTACAACTGGTGTTGTTCAGCTCCATCCTTGCTAAATAACTGAAATTTAACTGATTTTTCTTCATCTGATTGCAGTACACGGTTATTATTGAAATCTTATGTTATATTGTAGGTTTTGTTATGTTGCAGGTTTTGTGCAGTAATGCATATGGTTTTGTGTTTAAAAAAATGTTTAGTTGTATTTCCAATATAATAAAAATATATATGTCTTACTTGAGTTCTATTTTGTAGTGAGATCAACAAATTAGTGGAGAAAGTTAGGTTTATAGATGAAGTAGATGATGATCAAGGCAATTGAGAGTATGAGTCAAACTCATTTATTTTTGAGATTCTTAAAATGCAAACTCATTTATCATATAAAAACTCATTTGAGATTCCATATAAATTAATCATTTATGTTATATGAGTACCACATTAGCATATGTAAATTTAAATTAATTAATATTCATAATAGTTTATAATATTAAATTAATTAATTTTTTGTAATTATAAATATTTATAATTAGAATTTACGGGTCACTATCAATGCAATACCAATTTTAGTTTAATTAACAATTATATTTATTTAATAAGCAAATATTTTATTTTAAAATGTCAAAAAAAATTCTTTCTATATTTCACAAGCACCTAAATATACATTGTGCAATTAAATATTTCATTTAATCTAAATACATTTTCTATTGTCTAAAAAAAATTGTTACTAGTAAATCCAGTATTATCTAGGACAACCTCCGATATAATCAGTGAGCAACTATTTGATATATTAGAAAAACCAAATTTATCGAATTTTAAAACTATTTAAAAGTTAGAAGAGATCAACATATAAATTCTTAATAATTATCGTTCTAAAATATCATAACAGGAGTTTTTACGTTATTAAGAATTATCTAAAAATGAATTTTAAAATCTTACTTTGTAAGAAAAAGAGGATAAGAATCTCAAAATTCACTTTTAAGATTATGAGATAGTTTTTATTTTCATTTATATTAATGGAAAGTTTAAATTGTATTTTTTTAATCAAGTTATATGTGAACAATTGTGTCTTCTTAGAATTTTATACACTTTTTAAGATATTATTTAATTGTGTTAATTTTAATAATAAATTAAGTTTTTTTATTAAAGTAATCTTACTAATAAAGTAAATTCTTTACTACTCAAGAATTTTTTTAATATACACTTTTAGTAAAAACTGAATTTAAATTTAAATTTTTTAAAATTAAAATAATATTAAAATATGACATGACATTAAATAGTAATATTTAATTGGATGAATGGTAACTACCCATCTTAATTCAATTAATAGTTGTTATTTAAATTAATTAAAATTCTTTTTTTAAATGCATATTATTCTACATTCCTTTTGCTTAAAAAAAGTATTCGCTGTCAATTATGTCTTTTTTGAATTTTGCACATTTTTAAAGAAAATTTATAATTGTGTTAGCTTTTATAATAAAAGGAATTTTATTTACCTAAACAATCTTTCTAATAGTAGTTGGTCAAACGATTGAATTAATTGAAATACAATAAATAAATAAATAAATAAATAAATAAATGTATATTAATGGAATAAAAATATTAAATTAAAAATAAATATTATTGGGTCTCCACTATAAAATATTATTCAAAGACAACTTTTGTATGGATTAAGTAGAGACGGTACGAGATTCTGGTGTTGGTCAGTTGCATTCTCTTTGACACTTCAAGAGGTAAACATATATCAAAGTATTTCTCATTCTTCTAAGCAATATAAACAAGTGTATTTTTAATTCTTTAGAATGATCTTTAAATAAACTTTTAAGAGTTTATCTCCCATTTTTCCGACACTTCTCACTTTAAAAGAATAAGAGGGAAGAAATCTCATAATTCATAGGTTTCTTCACTTTTTTTTTAATGGAAGGTTTAGTATTTATTCTTTTATTAATCAAAGTATTTGCGAATGAAATTGAATGAAAACTAACTTCCTTCAAGATGTAGCATAAGTTAGAAAGGGTGATATATCGACAATTGATGACCTTAATTGGCGATGTTGATCTCCGATCAAGTGGTGTGACATCTTCTTTGTAGTTGTACGACAACATGTCACCTTTTCTGTGAGTGTAACCACCACCATCATCGGCGTTGTGTGGTTCTAGGATTGCATGGAAGAACAAGATCGTGGTTTTGGGTTGGATTTGGATTACTGATATAGTTATTCGAACTAATTTAGATCTAGAGGTTTTGCTGCCTCATGATTTGTTATGGTGTGCTCCCTAAATCACAAATCAAATCCATTTGCGTTTTTTTTTATAAGTCTTTTGAACACCTTGTTCAGATGAGTTGATGTTTTTTAAAAAAATATTTTGATTTTTTAATAAATTAGTTATTAATTATTAGTTTTTTATTTAATATATAGAATTTTTGTTATTTTATTCATACCATATTATTTTTTTTCATATTTTATATTATAATTTATAGCAATAAATTAACAATTTATTTTCTCATCGTATTCTATTGATTTTTCACCCAACTAAAATTCCGATTAAAAATTTACTTTAAAAACACATAGTAATATAAATTTTATAATTAATTTATCATATTCTATTATATGGATGAATTGAAATAGATATTATACCATTATTACATCATTCTATATATCAAACAATAAATTATTTTTCATTTGGCACAAAAGTATTACTAATGGAGTTCACTAGTGATAATTGATTTTGCTTTTAACCCCACCAATAATTTATAAACATTATTACTCTACTCATACAATATACTATACTCACCTATACAAATACACAATAGTAGTGACTAAACATAAACATTTTCAATAGCCTTTTCACAACCAAACATCTCTATAAACTCTCACCCATAAATCCAAACACATAGTTTGAACTTCTTCTCATTTTTCCAATTTTAGTACCTTTATTTCTTCCAACCTTCTTCAACTAAAATTTCAGTCTCTCTCATCTCAATTATAATAGTACTTATATTTTTGTTAGATCTCAATCCTCAAAATTTGAACCTTTTATTTACAACTCTTTAACCACTAACTATTTCTTGCATGTTGAGCTTTTCTCCATCATTTCTCATGCTTTGAAAACTGGTTTTCTCTGCCAATTCTTTCCACAGAACCCGCATTTATGACTCTGATTCAGTTACCTTAACAAAGCATATTTAAGACTCTGTTTTTTTTTCTCTCTATTGGTGAACAACACAACCTAGAGAGAGTGAAGTTCAATTTTTTTACCGCAACAATTAGCCAATAAGGTTCCTTTGTTTACCTTCTTTCTTTTTTGCCTTCATTGAGAAGTGTTACGTGTTGTGTTTGGTAGCAGTTATAAGAAAGTTTCTCTCACATGACAAACACATAACCTCAATTAAAAAAACCAAAAAAAACAATACTCTGTTTTTTCTCTGTTTCTGTGCTATAAATCAAGTTGAAAAGCCTTTTCGAATTTCACTACAAAATTCAAGAAACTTGAAGAATATTAGGTGAGTTTTGATGACCCTTTATGTTTTTTCTTCATGGGTTGGTAACAAAATCTCTTCTTTTACTTTCTTCTTATGTCAAAATTGTTTCTTTTTAAGTTTGATTTTGAAGATCTTTATAATCTCAGAAACAATGTTATCAGAGAAACAAGGCGAAGAGATAATGATGTCAAGCTTGAATGAAACAAATGAGGTGATGAATGAAGAAAGAGGAGAAGAAAAAAGTGGAAATTCAGCTTCTGGTTTGAAGAGTTTTCTCTGGCACGGTGGTTCTGTTTATGATGCTTGGTTTAGCTGTGCTTCAAATCAGGTACTAATTTTTTAGATTTTTTTTTTAGTCTCATCATTGGAACTTAGATTCTTTGACTGTGATGTGACTTTTTTTTGTGCAAGAGAATTTGATACTTTTTATTTTATTTTAAATTTTTAAATTTTTTTATAAAATTGTTCCGAGTTCGAACTTAATTGAAGTGGTTTAACGAGACTATTTATTATTTATTATGCAGGTTGCTCAGGTTTTGTTGACACTGCCATACTCATTCTCTCAGTTGGGAATGGTTTCTGGGATCATATTCCAAATCTTCTATGGATTGCTTGGTAGTTGGACTGCTTATTTGATTAGCATTCTGTATATTGAGTACAGAAGCAGGAAAGAGAAAGAGAATGTCAACTTCAAAAATCATGTCATTCAGGTTATAATCACACCCGAAAATAAAATTTTAAATATTATTTTCTTTTAAATTTTAGATTTTTTTTTTTTAATTTTAATTGAGTTGCAAACAAATTTTTTGGATATATATAGTCGGTGCGGTTGTAATTATGGTATGAGAGATACTAAATTTTTTTTCGTAGTCATCTTTACTGCAAACAAAAATTCTAGTTAGATATATTCGTGTGGTTGTAATTACGGGTTGTAGTCATATCAAAATATTTTTCATAATCATCCATACAACAAACAAAAATTGTGGTTAGATATATAGTCGATATGGTTGTAATTACGATTGTATTGCCATCAAAATATTTATCGTGCAAACGAAAATCGTGGTTCGATATAATCAATACAGATGTAATTGCAGTTGGAGAGATCACAATATTTGTCAAATAAAAATTGTGATTAGTTGTAGTCGGTGTGGTTGTAATTACAGTCGTAGAGACGTCAAAATCTTTGTCGTCAGGGTCTTTATTGAATTTTAAAAAACTTTAGGTAAAAATGTTTATAGAAGGATATTATTGATGGTTTAATTTGATTTTGTTTAGTGGTTTGAAGTGTTGGAGGGACTACTTGGTCCTTATTGGAAAGCAATTGGATTGGCTTTCAATTGCACTTTCCTTCTCTTTGGATCTGTTATCCAGCTCATAGCTTGTGCAAGGTTTGAATTTTTCATTTTTTTTTATACTAACATTTATTGATTTTAGATGATTGAAGTACAAAGATTTTGGACTTAAATAACATGGTTTTGGTTTTTGCAGTAACATATACTACATAAATGATCACTTGGACAAGAGAACTTGGACTTACATATTTGGAGCATGTTGTGCAACAACAGTGTTCATACCTTCTTTTCATAACTATAGGATTTGGTCTTTTCTTGGACTTGGTATGACCACATACACAGCTTGGTATATGACCGTTGCAGCCATTGTTCATGGCCAGGTAACTCGATGTAAAACCAAACCCTACATTATTCTATTTTAGGTATAATTTGATCACTGAAATTTACTCAAAATTTTCTCTCAGTTAGCTGTTAGCATATATTTTGGTTTTCCGTTTAAAATGTATGCAAAAAAAAGTATTTGTTTTGAGTTAATGTATGTAAAAAAAAATCTTTGTTTTGAGTTAAAATACAACACGTCAGGTTGACGCAAAATCTTTATTTATTGTTTTAATTTCTAATATTATTATAAAACATTGATAATTTTAATAAATTTTTCCTAAATTTGATTGGCTCAACAAATTGAATTGAAAACTAGTCATTTTTCCTATAGATTTTATTCAAACTATAGTGTAGTATGATTAAATTTGATCAAACCAAAACTAAACCAAATTGAACCGGTTCTACAATGGTTCAACCAAGATTGGTTCAACCGGTTTTTATTTTTTTACTTTTCAAATTTATTATTTTTATATGATTCAAAAACAGTTAAACCAATTAACCCATGATGCCTCTCACCTAACTGATCTCTAGTGGGGTCTCTGAAATTTCTTATCACAAAATAACACTAAAAAAAACCCGGTTTTTTTTGCAGGATGAAAACGTGGTTCACTCGGGTCCAAAGAAACTGGTTTGGTATTTCACTGGCGCGACAAACATACTCTATACTTTCGGCGGGCATGCCGTTACAGTGTAATCCACCAAATCTTTTATTAATTTATTTTCCTAACTAATCATCATACTTTTCTTTATTGTCTCATTACTTTGAAACATTCAAAATTAGTTAGAGAGATTTATTTATAGCACGAATAATAATAATAATTTTTATACTATAGTTGCAGCTTTTGCCTCAATTCTAATGAGGACTTGTTATGTAAGACAAAACAGTAAAATCTGGCACTTTTTTTGAGCACCACGATGCACTACACTATTATCTTGGTTCACAGTTATTCTCTGACTTTAGCATTAAAAAATTTCAAACCCTTTATTTTTTATTTTATTATAGGTTATGATTTAAGATTATGCCTTCCCCTCAAGAGACATTTTGCCTCACCTTGTGTGTATTATTTAGTCACATTTTGTACTATAGTATAGTACATAGTTTTAAATATTTTAAGTGAAGTAATTCAAACTTGTACATGTGTTACTTGAGCTAAATAAATCTAATTAATAGTTTAGCGTTTAATATTTATAAATTACTAATAATTATTTAAAAAAATAGCATCTATTTATATATTTTTAAAATGAGCACATATTGTGGTCTTTGAATTTTATTTTGATAAATTTAGTTTAATTTTTTTTTAAATAAATAAACTATGACATTGTTTATTTGACTTTTTGTATCTCTAATGTTTTTGTTTTAAAAATTTATGTCTAACCTAAAAATCGATTAATTCAAAGAATTAATTTTCATGCCTTTAGCGGGTGTTAAAATTTATTTATTGTGAAAATACAAAATTGCTTTTATTTTTTGAAAGGTCTAGTTTTTGTCTACATTTTTTTTCTTAGGGGCCATAATATTTTTCACTCTATTTTCTATATATATGCACTTGCTTTTAGATTTATGTATCATCTAAGACAAAATTGGACAAGTCCAGATGCTTCATGCATGGGGCCATGGATTTTATAGAATAAGTACATAATACTAAAAATGCATTATTCTTTGCCTTGTTAAGAAATTTCTCTATTGGACAGCTTGTATATATTTTTAGCATAATATTTTAACCTTTTTGGATAATACATTGCATTTTAACTAGAAAACAAAATGGGTACAAAATTAGCTAGAAAACAATTCCAACACATTTCAACATATGACATGAATAATTATTTGAGGCATATTAGTAAAAATAGAAGAAATTTGATTTTCAAAAAAGCAGAGCATGTGTCATTTTGCATATTCGATATAAAGCTAATATGGATCATGGTATTCTTCGAATGTCATCTATGTAAGTAGTTGTGCAGAGACACCAGAATTCGATCTCTAACGGAAGAGAAATACTAATATATCAGCTAATATACTAATAGCTTGTAAAAATAACATGGAACATGTGACTAATGTTATTATTATTACTACAGGGAAATCATGCATGCAATGTGGAAACCTCAAAAGTTCAAATCTATCTATCTCTTTGCAACACTTTATGTTTTTACACTTACCCTTCCATCTTCCGTTGCTGTTTATTGGGCTTTTGGTGATCAACTTCTTGATCATTCCAATGCTTTCTCTCTTCTTCCTCGTAACGGATGGCGTGACGCCGGTGTTATCTTGATGCTCATTCACCAGGTAAGTTTGGTATCTGGCTCTAGGACCGAATATAAATGATAATATACTAAATGAATAAATTTTTTTTAGAGACTGATGATGATGATGTTGTTTTGTTTGTATGTGAATGACAGTTTATTACCTTTGGATTTGCTTGTACACCATTGTACTTTGTGTGGGAGAAAGTGATAGGAATGCATGAAACAAAGAGCATATTTTTAAGAGCACTTGCAAGGTTACCTGTGGTGATACCAATATGGTTTTTGGCTATAATTTTTCCTTTCTTTGGTCCTATCAACTCAGCTGTAGGGGCTCTCTTGGTTAGTTTCACTGTCTATATCATTCCTGCTGCTGCTCATATGCTCACTTATAGGTCTGCATCTGCAAGACAGGTAAAGCTCTTTTTATGTGTATGAGTTTTTCATTTGAGATAAATTTAGGAAAAAGTATTGTGGAACGCGTTATTAAGTGGTCCGGTATAGTCTCGCCGACTAGTATTTGAAAATTGTTTGAAACTCCAACGATGACGTATGTTGTCATTTAGAAGTAGAAGTTAGTGGTCGTCTTACTTATGTATACTATAGAGACAGTAACTTGATCAGTAGTACTAGTTTGACTAAAACATGGAAAAACAAGTATGTGTGTTTCAAAATTCAATTTATAATTGTTTTTCCATGTGTTTGTCATATTAACATCGATCAAATCAGTATCTCTTTCTCCCGAACAACGAAAGACTCTGACATTCTACTTTTAAGTAACAAAATAGTACTCGAGGTTATAAATTTATAGATAATCATAGAAAAGTTAGATGGGAGTGATTATGAGAATAATTTGTTGAAGATTCATAATCATTGAAGGATCATATTAATTTTACATTTCAATAATTGTGTTTTGAAAATTTTGTGCAAATTGAGTTATAGTCAAAATTTGGTTACTAATATGCTGCCATAAAGTCTATGTATAGCTGTTTGCCACATGTAGTAGTACATGTGTACAACAAAATTAAATTAGGCACTGTTTTTTCTGTCCTACCCTAAGAAAAACCAAAGACATCGTCAATGAATAATACTATATAATATAGGGGTGGACAATCGGTCGGTTTCGGTCGGTTTCGGGCCAAAAACCTAAATCCGATGAAAACCACGGTTTTAGTTTTATGGTCCAATTTCGACCGATTAAATTTCGGTTTTCGTCAGATTTGGTTAAGTCGGCTTGTCGGTTAATTCGGGTCGGTTTCGTCGGTTTAATATTTATTATAACAATTCTATAAAAATGACTATTTTTTTAAATTTATTATTAAAAATATCAAATTTTTAGAATAGAACAATTTTTTTTAATTAATTTTTGTATTATTATGGGATAATATTTTCAATATTATTTAATATTAATTTTGATAATTATCATACGTTAAATCATAAACTAAATAATATTCAAAATTTTATATCGCATGTCTTGTATTTTTGAGAGTACACAATGTCATCATTAAATTATAAAAATGATAATATCATTTTTATAGTGAGTTAGTTATATAGTAATAAAAATGAATAAAATATATATTAATTAAGTTCGGTCGGTTTCGGTTTTCGTCGGGTCCAAAATAAGCATCCGAGTCCGACCGAAGCAACCCTATATTATCCAAATTAAGCAACCGAATCAATCCGACACCTGACCCGACCCAACCCATTTACACAAAAAAAAACAATGGGTCGGTCGGTTTCAATCGGTCGGTTCAAATTTGTCCACCCCTTCTACAATAGTGTACTTGTGTTTTGAGAATATGATTCTAGCTTCATGATTTAACTTGGAAGTGACTTCCCATATCATAGGTAATATAGGTTCTAGTCCCACCAATTCTATTAATCATTAGTCATTCATATTAATATTTATAAGGTTGGTGCCATTTCCTTTTCATTCAGTTATATGCTATAGTCTTATAGTACCATTGATACTATTTAAATCACATGCCCCCTATTTTTTTTAGAATATGCTAGAACATCACCAACTTATAATATTTTTTCGGTTTTTTTTCCTGAATCGAATCATAAACAATCCTACTAGGACATCGTCAATTTATAATATTTATTCAATTTTTTTTTAATCGAATCATGAACAACTCTACTTTTGTTTTAAGTTATGGATAAAGAAATATCAATACTGTAAATTACATGTCAGAATACAATTTGTCTTTTCAAGAGCTTGTTTGCAATTTACTTGATTATTTATTTTTTGTATTTATTTTTCAGAATGCTGCCGAGAAATTGCCCTCATATATGCCAAGCTGGACATTAATGTATGTGATCAATGCATTTGTGGTGATATGGGTTACTATTGTAGGCTTTGGATTTGGAGGTTGGGCTAGTATGACAAACTTCATCAAACAAGTTGACACATTTGGATTATTTGCTAAATGCTACCAATGTCCACCAAAACTAGCACCACTTTCATCAAACCACACAATGCATCACTGAAAAAAGTGACAAGAATAAAACTATCCTATCATCTTTATTTGACTCATATTTTCCCTCTTGTTTTATCTCTATAAAGATGCATTATTGGTAATGTGTGTGTTCTCTTATTAAGGCAATATTTTTATAATCATTTTAGACAATTATGAACTTGATTATAGCCAACATATATTGGGTTGGTGTTTTGCAATTGGCATGTAGTGATTGATATCAAGTGAAATATATGTATGCTCTATCAGTTACATTGATAGAATCATTTGATTTTATTCCCTTAACATATCAAGCATTATTAGACTAGATATATTTGATGGTGAAGATTAATAATACCAAAGCATGATTGATATGATGTTTTGGGTTAGGATCTTTTTCATGTTGAAACCAACTTTAAGAAATAGTGTGAGGGATCTTGAGCTTCAAAATATAAAGAGAAGAAGATTTAAGAGTTTGAAAGAAAAAAAAAAGAACAATAGTAATGTTCCTATTTTTATAGGCAATAATTGAGGGTTTTGTAAAGGCTTATTTGAGTTAGGTGTTTGTACCTTTCACCTTTATCTCCATTCTTCGAATCTTGCCCATTACTAATCACCCATGGCCCCTTTAAGTCTTGAGGCTTGTTTAGAAATATGGAATCCTAAAGTCGACTTAGATTGTTTGAGAGGAAAACATAAAAATGTTTTTATTTGTAAGGTGATGACATAAAGTTTTTTTTTCTCCCTAAAAAAATGTAGGCAAAACAATCATCCTCTTTTTCTATTTGATATGGGATTGAGAGTACTTTAATTTATATCTCAAAATAACTTATTTTAACAACATTAATTGGATCTTGAGAGATTCCTATGAGTAGAAGAAATCCAACAAATAACACCATCATGAGACCACACACAACGGGAGGCAGTACAAAACAATAAATTCGGAGCCATGCTTCATGAGATTCTCACTTATGCCACCTCACAACAACAAAACATCACTGTCCTCAGACTCGCCAATCTCCCCCTTATGGTTTTGGAGGCAGAACTAGTAGTCACACACCTCCCCGAAGATTAATGTCCTAGGATATCTCGATTGCACCATTCTTAAAAAAGAAACAAGTAATGCATCAAGGATCATACCCCCTTCACCATCTTCAACCTTGAACCAAAAAATTATTGTTTGTTGGAATTAAACCTAAGACTTTGAATAATTTCTAATCATTCTTGATGAACAAGATTCAATCACTCTGATCGAGTTCTTTCTTGTTATTCAATCTTCACTCTAGTGAATCAACAAACCTTGGTTGCAAGATTTTATCGCTACACAATGGTGATGTAAAAAGAAAGAAAATTGAATTGGAGAAGAAGAAGAGGTTTAGGGTTTTCACAAAATAGGGAAGAAGAAGAATTTATGCAGAGTAACTCTCTACTCTCAAAACTGAAATTCTATTCAAATTAATCACTCTTTACAATAATAGGATTACTCCCTATTTATATATTTAACTTGTTTGCTCCCTAAGCAAAGCCCAAAAACAAAAGCCCAAAATACCTAATTCTACCAACATTACACAATTAGGTTTAAGACAAAATCCATGTCCAGGCTAACTCCTCCACGCTTCGACAACTAAGTGTTTCGACACACGGACACACACTAGACTATTCTACAACTTCCTTGTCCCTGTTGAGCAACCTATTTGACAAAAGAAATTACAATTCAACACACCACCTAATTTATTGTATCTAAGTTATCTATATTCATCATAAACCTTAATTTCTTGAACACTTCAACCTACAATCCTTTTGTCATGATATCTGCAATCTGATTCTTAGTTTTGCAGTGTTTCAAGTCCATCTTCCCGTCTACTACCTGCTCTCAAAGATAATGGAACCTCATTTCAATGTGCTTTCTTCGTCCATGTGTTATCGTATTCTTTGCCAGATTGATAGTAGGCATGTTGTCGATCTTCGTGGTAATTGATCCATGATTCTTCTCTGTAATCTCTTTGACCAAATTCACCATCCATGTTGCTTGACATGCACAAAGAGAATCAGCTATGTACTCTGCTTCATATGATGATAGTGCCACTACTGGTTCCTTTCTTGAATTCCAAGCAATTGGTGCACCATCTAACATAAACACATGTCCAACTGTGGATTTTATATCCTCAGCATCACTACACTAACTTGAGTCGGTGTATTCCACAAATTTGCATTATTTTCCTTCATCAACTGTAGGAAAAAAATGCCATAGTCAAGAGTTCCTTTCAGATACCTTAGTATCATCTTCGACGCTGCTAGGTGTGATACCTTTTGTATATGCATGAATCTACTCACCATACCTACACTGTATGTTAGATCGGGTCTTGTGTGACAAAGGTATCGAAGTGATCCAATGAGTCTTCTGTACTATGTTGAATCGACATCATCTTAATCTGTGTCTTTCGACAGTTGCATTATGGGCTCAGCCGGAGTTGAAGTTAAGTTGCAATCTTGCATCTCAAATCTCTTGAGTATTTACCTTGCATATCTTCTTTGGTGTATCATCAAACCTTTACCGCTCTTGTAGAATTCAATGCCAAGGAAATATGAGAGATTTCCCAAGTCTGACATTTCAAACTCCTCACTTAGGTCATATTTGAAATCTTCGATCTCCTTCTTGTAACTTCTTGTTATCAACAGGTCATCGACATATAGACATAGTATAAGCAATTTATTATTGCTTCTTCTTGCATATACTCCATGCTCAAGTCCATACAGAGCTTTATGCAGCCTGTATACCTTGCTTTCTTCGTCTTGTTTCATAAATCCAGTTGGTTGTGCAACATATGAAGGTGAGAAAAATACACAAGAAGGGGGGTTGAATTGCGTTTTTCGTTTCTTATCTTTTCCTCTGATCAGAGTTCAGAATCTAAATTGATGTTCAGATCCTGATTAATACGTTGCAGTGGAATGTTAACAAAAGCAAATAAAAGGATAAAGAACACACAGATTTATCCTGGTTCCTCCCAAATTGAGAGTAGTCCAGTCCCCTTGCAGCATAAGAGATTTTTCACTATAATCAAAACATGATTACAATCGCTTATGTACTTAAGCATAAGATTTTTCTTGCTCAAACCCTCAACCTGAGACTTCCTGCTTAAATCCCTCAGGTTCAAGACTTCCTACTTAGACCACAACCTAAGACTTTCCTGCTCAGGTTCCACGAATCCAAGACTTTCTTGCTCAAGCCCCTCAGGCTCAAGACTTCCTTGCTTAGACCCTTAAGTCTAAGACTTCCTTGCACAGACCGCAGCCTAAGACTTCCTTGCTTAATCAACAATTGTTCAAGACTTTCAATGTTCTAGCACATAGCAAGAGACTTACTTGGCTCAAGCTTCTCAGCAAGAGACTTTGATGCTCAAGCACATAGAAAGAGACTTTATCTAAACTACTAAACAACCTACTTAGCAGAATAGAGAACAAGGTGTACTTGATACAAAATCAGAGGTACATGGTAATCACCATAACAAAGACCTTAAGCGCTTAAGATTTTTAAGATATTCAATGTTTAAGAAATCTTAAGGCTTTGTACAATTTACAACATATAACAGAAATTCTGCATACTCGATTGTGTTGCTTATTGTTGATCTTGTTATTCCTCCATCTAGATAGAAATGTAAAACACTCATATCCTTCTTGACTTTCCTTTTCTATTTGCTCCTTGTTCCTTGTTGAAAATTCAGATTGAATCTTTAGCAACTTATATAGCAATAGTAGAAGATTAGCCGTTGGAAGAGATAACTTATACAAGTGTCTTTGTTTTCTCCATAGTATAAGAGATGTTGAAGATAGATACACCAAAAGATCTTTATCCATTCTATAACTTGTTTAACCATTGTATCTTCCATGCAATCTTGTACTATAGATCCGTTGAAAGTAGATATCTGTAAAGCATGTCAACTCTTCTTGAGCCTTGTGAACATAGACTTTAGTTGACAAACTGATTTGACAATGCAGCTTGCTTTCTGCAGTACAGATAACTTTAGCTTTATTACTAACTCTAAATGTTCACTCAAAGCTGGTACATTTACTAAGTGTAGAGACAATATGTCCCTTTTCTGATGCTGAGGCCTTCAGCTTCAGAGTCTACACCAGACATCACTTAGAGAGTGTTCTTCATATTCTGAACCACCATATGCTAGTAACTCAGCTTCTCTCAACTACGTCCTTATATCAAATTCTGAAAGCATTCTCTTTAAGCTTTAGAACTTGCATACTTGGAACACACATTAGATAACACCATTATTCTTTCAATATTTTGTTATCATCAAAACCCAAAGGATATATGTCATGAACAAATCTTGTTCTAACAACATAAACTTCTTCATATAAGGGTCTATTCACGAATGCATATTTCACATCCATCTGACATATATGCCAATTGTTCATTTTTTCTAGAGCAACAACCAACCTGATTGTTTCGATCCTAGTAACAGGTGTAAAAATCTCGTCAAAGTCGATTCCTTCTTTCTAAAAAAATCCTTTCGCCACAAGTTTCACCTTGTGTCGAGTTACTTCTCCTTTGGGATTCAACTTCACCTTGTATACCCAATTCACACTAATTTCCTTCTTGCCTTGAGGGAATTCGACAGGTGACCAAGTGTTGTTGACTTCAATGGGCTTCAGTTCCTCATTCATTGCTTTCACCCACTTTGAATCCTTCAATGGTTCAGCTGCGTTGACTGGTTCGACATCTGCATAGAAAGCATAATATACCATCTCACCTTCATCATCGACCATATCTTCTGATATAATCACACGTTCTTGTAACCTTTCAGGTATGTGTCTTATTCTTTGAGATCTGCTTATGCTTGCTTGACCTCTGACTTCTTCTTGTCGAACTTCTCTTTCTACTTCACTTGTCGGTTCTTCACATAAGATTCTCACTGAATCCTTCTTTTAATTTTCAGTCCAATCCCATTCATTAAGCTCATATATGATCACGTCCCTGCTTATTACTACTTGTTTGTTCACTGGGTCGAAAAACTTGTATCCTCTGGTCGAATGATATCCTATTAGGATCATTTGACTCGACTTGTCATCAAGTTTTCTTCTCAATTGATCTGGCACATTTCTATGTGATATAGATCCAAATACCTTCAGATGACTCAAGCTAGGCTTGACACCAGACCAACACTCTTCTTATGTAATTCCTTCTATCCTTTTCATCGGACATCTGTTTAAAATATATATTGTAGTTGACACTGCTCCCCCCATAATTCTTTGTGTAGATGCTTGCATTTCAACATACTTCTCACCATATTCATGATGATTTTATTCTTTCTTTCTGCAGATCCATTCTGTTGTGGAGTGTAGGGTGGCACCACCTCATGAACAATCCATTCTTTTTCACATAATGTGTCGAAGTCTTTCGACACATACTCTCCACCACCATCAATCCTCGTAATCTTGAACTCTCGACCACTTTGTCTTTCAACCATAGATTTAAACTTGGAAATACCTTGATCACTTCACTTTTCGTGACTGAAATCATCTATGAATGTGACAAAGTATCTGTTACCTCAAATTGAATCCACATGGATAGGTCCACACACATCAAAGTATATAACTTTAAGAACTTTCTTCGACCTGCTTCTTGCATTCTTTCTGAAACTGTTCTTATGTTGCTTCGTCTGCACACCTTCCTCACATACTTCGTTTGGAATGTCAATTTTTGGTAATTATGAAACCATATTTCTTCTCTTCAGATCTCTGATGTCTTTGAAATTGAGATGGCCTAGTTAATGGTGCCATATCCATTCATCCCTGTTGGTTGTAGTTGCAAGGCACTTGTGCTCCATCACATTTAGTTCAATCCTGAAGGTTCTATTTTGAGACATAGGAGCATTCAAGATTAACCTTCCTCCTGAGTCAAGAACTCTCATCATCTTGTCTTGGATTGACACTTTGTAGTTCTTTTCGACCAACTTCCCTATGCCGAGCTCTTGCCATCTTTCCTCATAATCAGAACATCACCATTACCTTCAATTGCTAGAGTATTGTCATTTTCAAATTTCACCATGTTCTTTATTGAGGGTTTTATATTGACAAATAATCCTTCCTACCAGTCATGTGTGATGAGCATCCTGAGTCCAATTACCATTGCTACTAGAATATTTTTCATCTCTTGGTGCGACCATCAACAACGTCTCTTCTTTATCATGCTTTGCAAACTTTGCATCATTTTCTTAGCTCTTTTGTTTTTCAGGACAATCACTAGAGTAGCGACCATACTTCTGACAATTGAAACACTGAATGTGACTTTTGTCAGTTTTTCGATCACTACCTCTTCCTCTGCCAACAACACCACCTCTTTGGTCGCTTTGGTATGAGGACTTTCTCTTATTTGACCAGCCTCCTTCCTGCTGATTTCAACCATTCAAATTGTTATAGCCTCCTTTACCCTTGTTGTCGAACCACTTCCCTTTGCCTTTCTTTTCTCTTGCTGATTGCGCCTGCAAAGCCATATCACCTTTCGACTTACTTGCAGTTCTTTCAGCCATTCTTTGTTCATGAGATTCAAGCATCCCTTGAAGCTCTTTCTTTGTCAGTGTTGACAAATCTTTAGACTCTTCTATGGCTACTACTACGTGGTATAACTTTGGAGACAATGACCTCAATATCTTTGCAACAACTGATCTTGATGTCAACACTTCTCCACATACCTTGATTTGATTCACCAATTTTGTAACCCTAGTGAAGAAATCTATTATGCTTTCACTTTCTTCCACATACCTTTTGTGAGTTTGTAACCTCACCTCTTTCACTTTCTCTGTGCCTCCAAACAATTTTTCCAAGACTTCACATGCTTCTTTCGCTGACTCTACATCACCGACCTTTTCGAAGTTGTCTGGATCAACACATTGATGAATTATAAAGAGATCTTTATAACCTTTATTCTTCAATTCTTTGTATGCATCCTTTTCTTGATCTGACGCGTTTTATGCAAGTGGTGTTACTTCTTCCTTCACAAGATCCCAAAGATCTTGACAATATAAAACTATCTTCAGCTGTTTACACCAATTTTCATAATTGCGACCCTTCAGAATTGGGAGGCTCACCGAAAAATGTCCATTCAAACGATTCATCGCCATTGCCATCGTGTTTTGCTTCCCACAAATTTGTCAGCCAGTGCTCTAGATACCAGTTGTTGGAATTAAACCCAAGACTTTGATTAATTCCTAATCAATCTTGATGAACAAGATTCAATAACGCCAATCGAATTCTCTCTTGTTCTTCACTCTTCACTAGAGTGAATCAACCAACCTTGCTCGCAAGATTGTATCGCTACACAATAGTGTCATACCCCAAATTTTGACCACTAATATTTCCCATCATTGGGCAAATCATCATCACAATATGGGTAAACCATCATACCTAATCAGTCTCCCCAAAGATGGGTGAGCATTCCCTACTAAAAAAAATTAGGGTTTCAAGCCCTCTCTGAGCCTTAGATAAAGTATCAATCAAGAATTGACATGATCTTCAACTTTTCTAACCTCTAAAACATCCACAATGTATCAAGAGGACTCCCACAGCAAGAATCAAGCACAAGGTTGCAGCATTCTAGGTGGATCAAGCCTCAAGATCGCCAGTGTCACCAAATTAGGGTTTGGTCGAACAGGGCCTCCAGATGGAAAATTTCCTCTGGGCATGAGCCAATGCTTCAAAGCATAACCTAATATACTCCATGGAACATCATGGACCCAATCATCAAGTTAATTTAGCCTCAAGGGATGCATTCATAAAAAATCAGGAATTAGGGTTTCTTGACCTAATTCACCCCTAAGTTGACTTTTGGAACAAATCATGAGCCAAGACCTCAAGACATGATTTGAGGGTCTCTAATAAACCACATTGATCCATTTATAATAATGGATTGATCCAAGAAGCTTGATCAACAAGTTTCAAATTCATCAGAACCACAATTAGGGTTTTGAGGAAAAAGTCAATTGTACCTTTGACTTTTGACCCAGGCATGCTCCTAAACCTTGGGACATGATTCAATACACCCTATAACACCTATGAAATCAATCCATCAAGTTGGATTTAGGTCAAGGACTTGATTTCATAGAGGATCGCACAGTTTGTAATTCATCTGACAAAAAGTCAACTGTGCACAAAAGTCAACTTTAACTTTTTGAGATTTTTCACAATTATGGTTCTTTGACCCTAAAATGATGTTAATGTGTGATTGGAATCATCATTCATCAAGAAAAATCAAGAAAAGTGGGATAACTTGTAAAAGGGGTAACCATAAAAAACTTAGAAATTTTCTAAGTTATGGAACAAAGTGGCTAGGGTACCAACTTCCAAGGATCATAACTTGAAATCCAAGCAACCATTTGGGCTGATCCAAAGATGGATTTGTAGCTCTCATGGCATACTTTAAAAGTGTCAACTACACCTCATTCCAATTCCTCGTGGATTTCAAGTTATGGAATGACCAAAATCATAAAAAGTGAAAATGTCACTTTTTTCCAACACTTAGTGAAATTTTCACTAAGTCAGAATCTGCCTTCACTTTTTTCCAAATGTAGCGGCATTTTTCACTTGGATCCAAAAGGTATCAAAACAAACTATGATCACACATATGTTGTATCATATGAGAGTTTTCAAAAATGGCCAAGAACTCCATGAAAATCCACTTGGGCCATGAGATATGACCATGCCAATGTGCCTTGCTACAAACAATCCTGGCAAGGAAAATTTGTGCATTTTGCTCGATTTGCCAAATTTGTGCAAATGACAAACATGTTTATCCATCTGAACACCTCAGGGGGAGACCAAGGAGGGACAAACACTGATCCATAAGCCTCCCAAGTCCTTGGAACCAAAGGTAGCATGCCAAACCTAGAAATCCCTAAAGAGGGGACAAAACTCCAATTTTGTTTTGGAGCATTCAATGGATGCACCAAGGTGGCATCGACTGAGCCTCTTCCAACTGAATTCAGTCAAGACATATCCAAGACCAAGGGAACCAGCAGCCTGTGCTCTAACCTCTAGTCAATGGCTAGAGGAGACTTGGATTCCCATTGATCAATATTGGCCAAACCTCTGCTGCAGTTGCCATTCACTATTGCAGCCAAAACAAACTTACTCTACTATAAATAGAGCTCATTTGTGATCAGTTTGAGTACACTAAAGCCATCAAACAGATGCTTTCCTCAAAACCACCTTCTCACTTCCAAATTTGCCTTCCAAAGCAAGTCACTATCGGGTTTTGAGTTTGAGAGCAATTCCAACCAAACCAATCACACACACACCTCATAAACATCATATAGAAGTGATCCAAACTCTCACAAGTGACCTGTAACACCAAAGTCACAAAGTCCCCTCTCAAAACCTCAAAATAGGGCCTTTTTGCATTTTTCAAGTCATGTCTTGATTCAGTCACTTTCCAAACCAGATAAAACCTCAAACACACTCCAAATATCATCCTTGAACTGTCCCAAATGGTTTCACACATCTGGAACACCATTTGAGATAGTTGCTATTTTGGCCACTTTTGCCCCTTTTGCAAGAAAGGGCCAATTTCCATTCCTGAGGTTTCCAGCTGGTTTCAATCATCCTAAAAGCTTCTAAGGGATCATTTGAGAGTGTTCAAAGCATCAAAACATTTATGGAACAATGCACTTGGCAGATTGCCCAAAAAGCTCCAAGGGAGGTAAGCATCACAACTTGAATTCTTTAAAATATGCCTTGCTTTGAGGTCCACTGATCATGCATCTCTTATACATGTTATATGTGTTGTGTTTGAACCAATTCATCATGTAATTCATGCTTGTACCAAGAGGTAGCACAGAAAATGTAAAATATGGCCTATTTCAAAACCACTATTGGGTTTTGAGGAGGATTTGTTTTCTGAAAAAAAAACCACCACCACCATTGGATTCCTTGTGAAATTCTAGGCCAGATGCATATAAATTTTGTCTCCATCCATGGAGAAATGAGAAAGTTATGGCCTTCACGTTTCTTACCAAAATCTTGCCTTGCCTTGCCTTGGGCCAGGCCAAAAAACAAGGCAAGCCTTGTATATTTGTGGTTGTGTTCCAATACACGGATGTATCACCACCCCAGTGGTAAGACGCGCATGCTGCACACAAGAGGTCTGGGGTTCGAATCCCCCTCGCCCCAGATCCTCTTTTTTACCACTTTTTCATATTTTATTCTTTTTCATATTATTTTTAATGATTTGAAAAATTAATAACTCCCTCAATTTTAATTATTTTTTATTGGTTCTTTTTGTAAAAAATCACAAAAATGTTGCAATATTTTATTCTACAAAAAAATCAAATTTATATTATTTATTTAATGTAATTAGTATTTTTGTGAATTAATTCATTTTAAATTGTTTTTAAACATTTTAAAAGTGAATATTTACCTTGAAAATCAAAACCAAATGAGTTTTAATTCATCTTGTGATAAAAACTTCATCTTTCAAACCTTAAAAAAAAATCACAAGTGGTTTATTCAAACTCATTTGGTATTTTTATCATTTTATTGATTTTCTTTGAATATTTACTTTTAAAGAAAAACAAAATTAGGGTTTCTTTGATTTCAACCCTCATCAATCATTTTCAAAACACTTGGGCCTCTTAGTAGAGTGTAAGACCCAATCCTTTGTAAATACAAACCATTTTTTGGGCCTTAGATGTTGTATAAGTCCCGTTGTATTTTCAAAATCACGGCGTGATCGTCGCCTTTTAAAACAAAACCCTGGGCCTCTCCTTGAGCTATAAGACCCATTCATTTTCTTAAAATAAAACACTTTGGGCCTCTAATAGAGTGTAAATCCCATCCCTTTTTGTACATAAACCATTTTGGGCCTCAGATATTGTATAAGTCCCGACACAATAAAAAATCTCGGCGCGATCGCCATTTTCAGACAACTAACCTTGGGCCTCTCCTTGAGTTGTAAGTCTCATCTCTTGTACAAAAATAACTCTATGGGCCTCTAATAGAGTGTAAGACCCAATCCACTTTTAACCAAAACCTTTTTGGGCCTCAGATATTGTATAAGTCCCTCTGTGTTAAAAGGAGAAACCTCGGCACGATCGCCAGTTCAAAATAAAACCCTGGGCCTCTCCTTGAGCTGTAAGCCCCATCACTGGTACAAAAACACTTTGGGCCTCTAATAGAGTGTAAGACCCAACCCCCTTGTACATAAAAACTTTGTGGGCCTCACATATTGTATAAGTCCCTCTGTACAGTTTTCAAAACAACGGTGCGATCATCGTTAAAACTTGGGCCTCTCCTTGAGCTATAAGCCCCAACAAACTTTTCAAAGCACTTTATCCTTTGATTTTGAATATAATATTGTTATCAAAGCTTTCTTTGTTGAACAACTAACAAAACAGCATGGAAGCTCTACAACGGGTAAGTGTTTATCCGCTTTCATTTATCGCTTTCATATGTATATAACTGTATTGTGGGGCTGCTTCACTGTAAGTCTTCTTTCACATCCTTTGTATATACTTGTCAAATATCAACTGTATAATACTAGTATAGTTATTTAGAGTTTTCCCCGGCAACTACGTCTAGCACTAGGTAAAGCCTTGTTGGTCACTCTTAAATACAGTCAAAACTAGACCCCCCATAGGATTCCAGATACAATATTCCCTTCTCTTGGGGTTAAACAATATGGAACAAAGAGAAAGGCAGTATTCTCGGTGAACCTTTTCTCAGACTGTCACTCTTAGAAATTGTTAAAGAAACTCTACTCCCCAGAGTTGATCTATTCTCCGTGAATAGCATCTCTTGAGTTTCTTCCAAATTAAAGAACCTTCCTGGCTTAATCTATTCTCGGTGAATAGCATGTCTTAAACCTCTCTTTGTTTGGGGACCCACAGGCTTCCTAAAAGCATCCCCGCCTCCTCTTGGGCATTGTACAAGGACCCTTTGGCTTCTTAGAAGTTCTTATGCCTTCACTTGGGCTTAATACAAGGACCCTAATGACCTCTTAAAGGTATAAGACAGAACTTGGTCATCCTTTGCTAGAGCAGTCTTTCCAGCATCAAAACTCTGGCCATTGTGGGGTTGATACCCATCCCTTAATACCCGTTCCTCCTCTTGGGCATTGTACAAAAGATAAAACTCTAGACTTGGACAGTCTAAGACCCTTGAGTCTTAAATACATTATCAAGTTCCCTTCAATCATAGGCAGAAACCCAGTCTCTCTCATGAGAGTTCCCTTTACTTGGAATCGCTTCAGGATCTCTAGAATCCACGGCGGTAAGGTAGCCTCCTCTTGGGCTTTGTACAATGACTCTCCCTAGCAAAGTTAACTTTTTCAGACTCTCTTGTTGAGTCAGTATCCCCTTTAGCCTCCGTCTTGGGCTTCGTACAAGACACAAAAAAAACACTCTCTTGTTGAGTATAAAAGACTCTCTTGTTGAGTCAAAGCCCTTTTTAGCCTCTGTCTTAGGCTTCGTATAAGACAGAAAAAACACTCGCTTGTTGTGTATAAAAGACTCTCTTGTTGAGTCAATTCCCTTTTAGCCTCTATCTCGGGCTTCGTACGAGATACTAAAACACTCTCTTGTTGAGTATAAAAGACTCTCTTGTTGAGTCACTTCCCTTTTAGCCTCTATCTCGGGCTTCGTACGAGATACTAAAACACTCTCTTGTTGAGTATAAAAGACTCTCTTGTTGAGTCAATCTCCTTTTAGCCTCCATCTCAGGCTTCGTATGAGACACTAAATCACTCTCTTGTTGAGTATAAAAGACTATCTTGTTGAGTCAAACCTTTTTAGCCTCCGTCTTAGGCTTCATATAAGACAGATAAAAGACTCTCTTGTTGAGTCAAATCCTTTTAGCCTCCGTCTTAGGCTTCATATAAGACAGAAAAAACACTCTCTTGTTGAGTATAAAAGACTCTCTTGTTGAGTCAAACCCTTTTAGCCTCCGTCTTAGGCTTCATATAAGACAGATAAAAGATTCTCTTGTTGAGTCAAACCTTTTAGCCTCCGTCTTGGGCTTCGTACAAGACACATAAAAGCACTCTCTTGTTGAGTCAATCACTTGTTAGTACTCTCTTGTTGAGTCAACCCTTTTAGCCTCTATCTCGGGCTTTGTACGAGACAACAAATAAAAGGCACCCTCTTGTTGGGTCTATCGCCTCCTCTTAGGCTTTGTATAAGGGAACCTCGGTTAAGTCAATTAACCTTTTAGCATCAAACCTGTGTCTTGCTCACAACATACAAACATCAACAACTCCTCTTTAAAGATGACAAATTCTCTCTCATCCAAACCCCTTTAGCTTCACATCATGGGCTTTGAACAAGATAAAAACCACCTTTAGCTTCATGTCTTGGGCTTTGAACAAGACACCAAAATGACCTTTTTCCTCCCATAGAATAGGAGGAACTACGATCTCTATGATTTCCCTGTTTCGTTAAACGGGAATACGTAGGCATAAGATTGAAAAATCTTAGCGAGCATACTAATCAAAAATCCAAAATCCAGCATCTCCATCAAATCAACCCAAAAGCATCAAATCTAAACACATTACCAAAAGCCTCACAAATAGTCCAGACACTGTGTTCTCAACAAAATAACCTAAGAGAGACGCACAATCTTAATAGCATCTGTAAACCAACAGTCACTTGTTTAAACTCAGTATGCAAGCAGGGTTAATTAGAGACATCTATTTCCCTTCCTTAATCAGCTTCAATAGGATAAAAAATGAATCGAACTGTAGTACCCCAAAGCGATAGTGCTTCGCAACCACGCAAAAAAATTCTCGCTACAGAAAGATGGCAAGTTCACTGGGGACAATCAAGATCTTGTTCTCTTCCCATATCTTAGGTAGAAAAACCTGAGTTCACAAAGTATCACAGAAATGGAGACTCTGCTGGGGAGTCATTGTCTGTATAGGATCATAAGACTAAAGGTCTAGGATGATTAAGACAAATATATATATATTGCTTTTCCTAATTGATATCTATGTTTATTTTTCTGCTAATGGGAATGTGTGTGATGCCGCATGTGGAAAGATTGAGTATACACCTAAGATAGGTGATGGAAATACGGGTAATCTTATTGGGAGTGAATTCCATCTAAGAGTCCCCGGTCGACCATCAAACTCAGTGGAGACTCCCTTTGCAGATACATTGCCTATACGACTTCGGTTGTTGAAAGTAGTGTGGTCGACTGGGTTATCTGAGAAGCTGAGGTTTTTAGTAGACTGAAACCATTTTGTAGTGCGGAAGCTATCGGAAATAGTTGTCACACGATACTACCCTCATTTGAGATCACTCTAGGATACATCAGCTTGCTGGCGATCCGGTTGTTGTTGCTATCCCAAGAGGGGTCAACGATTTTGCGGACAGGTACAAAAAATCACCAGTATAAACCTTTATGGGGGGGGGGGGGGGGGGCTAGAGCCTTGACTTCATGACACCGACCCTTTGACCCCATGTTTTTTCTATGTTTTTGTGTGCTGCATTCATACATTCATTTAAAAAACATCAAAAAAAGAAAATCTTCTCTTCTAGTCTCTCTCTTTTTCAAATTAAACTAAGCCAATGATTGCAAATGTCAGATAAAGAGATTGCGTTATGGATTTTGGTAGAAGAAAAACTCACAAGTATACCTTCAAGGTTCCAAATTTAGAGGATTTGAGAGGTTTGGCGAGGATGATCACCAACCCTGAGGCTTTCAGAGCCAAGTATGGAGGACTGCTGTCTCTGTTAAGGGTCCATGTAATTGAGGGAATCCTATCCGCACTAATTCAGTTCTACGATCCGGTCTATCACTGTTTCACATTCCCGGATTATCAGCTAGCACCAACACTTGAGGAGTATTCTCACCTGACTGATCTGCATATCACTGATCAAGCTCCCTTTTCTGGACTGGAAGAAATTCCAAAAGATCAAACCATTGCAAGAGCAATTTATTTGGACGAGTCAGAAGTCAGGACTCACATGACCACTAAGAGTGGCATCCAAGGTTTTCCAGCCTAATTCTTGATAAAGAAAGCCCTGTACTTTGCCAATATAGGGAACGTGGCCACTTTCGAGAGCATCTTTGTTTTGCTCACCTACGGGTTATTTTTGTTTCCCAACATCGATAACTTTGTAGATATCAATGCCATTAAGATATGTCTGATTGGCAATCCTGTACCGACCTTACTCGCAGATGTGTATCATTCGGTATACTTAAGGAATTTATACAGCGGAGGAATGATCACGTGCTGTGTACCCTTGCTTTACAAATGGTTCATTTCCCATTTGCCCAAGTCTGCTGCATTTTGGGATCAAAAGAATACTTTACGTTGGTCGCGGAGAATCATGTCTCTTACCAACTCTGACATCGATTGGTATAACCGAATCCATGATGAGATCATAATCATTGACCGTTGTGGAAATTTCCTAAATGTACCCCTTATAGGAACTAAGGGAGGAATCAACTATCATCCGGTGTTGGTTCGTCGTCAATTTGGATACCCAATGAGGCATGTCCCGCGGAGTGCTCATCTGGAAGGTCTTTTCTTCAAGGAAGGAGAAAATGACAGGGCACTAAAGACAGAAATAGTGCATGCTTGGAGACATGTTCATAGGAAAGAAAGAGAGTCTTTAGGAAAATCGGACTGTGTCTCGGTGGAGCCTTATCTCCACTGGGTACAAACTAGAGCTCTCAAGCTGAGGATGCCTTACCCTCGTCAGGAAGTTCTTCCGTTAAGGGACTCTATCCTTTATTTCATGTACGACACAGAAAAACTTCAAGTTACTCTCAACAAAGTTCAATAGGAGAGGAGGACTTGGAGGAACAAGTACCATATTCTCAATGTAGAGTGTAAGAAACTACAGCAGCTATTGAAAGAAAAGGATGCTCTGATTGAGATTTTAGAGCAACATGCTGTAGAGAATCAAGAAGACCAGAGGACCTTGCTCACTCATTTCACTTGGCAAAGGAATGAAAACCCAACAACGGCTGAAGAGCCCCGGTCAAAGAAAAGGAAAGCACCAGAACCAGCACCTGAGCTCTCTTCAGAGAGGACTCAGGACCCATTAGTTTAGACTTTCCTTTTTCGACACTTTGTAATCTACTGTATTTCCATTTTTGCAATCCTTGAATTCAATAAAACGGGGTTTCCCCACTGTTTGATATTTGCAATCCAAATTGTTGATGTTTCTTTTGATTAAACAAAATAATAATTAATAAAATCATTGCATATCATTCATCATTCTCACATAAACACATTCTTCTTCCTTACGAATCTCATGTTTGTGTCTCGGTTTTAGAGTCAAGCTGTCTCATTCGTACAATACTCGGGCCAATCGACAGAAAAAGATGGATGCTCTCGAGGAAGAGAACAGAGAGTTGAGAGAAGAGATTGACACTCTGAAAGAAGATCTGAGAAAGCTTCATAACAGCATGCAAGCTCTAGCAGAAGCTCAGATGCAACAACAACGGACTGTGATCTCAGAGACCACATCAACGCCCATAGTGGAGAAGTTTGATCCTAGGTACAAAATGCCGAAAGATCGTCCCTGGGGCATGCCACTCAACTATATCCCGGAAGGATATATCCCTCCGATCATGGAAGATCTGGAAAACGCAGTAGGAACCGCTGGGCCTGAAGGTTACAAACTTCGGGAAAGCGAAGATGCCAGGGACATGACAACAACTCCTGAAGGTTACAAACTTTGGGAGACACCAAGAGTCTCTTCCATGATGACTATACCACCGCCTGTGGTACACACTGTCCCGGAAGGACAGATTCCATAGATACCTTCTGGTGGAAACGAAAGTATGTTCGACAGAATGAATGAGTTCCAGGAACAATTCTTGGAGATGCAGAAAGAACTGCAAGCCATTCGCGGTCAGGATCTATTTGGAAAAGGCGTCGGAGACCTTTGTTTGGTCCCCAATGTGAAAGTTCCGCACAAGTTCCAAGTGCCCGATTTTGAAAAGTACAAAGGTAACTCTTGCCCTCAAAGTCATTTAGTGATGTACGCTCGGTGAATGTCAGCTCAGACAAAGAACCAGGAGCTACTGATTCACTACTTTCAGGATAGTTTAACAGGTGTCGTACTCAAATGGTACATGGGTTTAAACCGCACTAAGATCGCTACTTTCAGAGATCTTGGCGCTGCCCTCGTATAGCAGTATAAGTATAACCTAGACATGGCACCAGACAGAGATCAACTCAGATCGATGTCACAAAAGGACAAGGAAACCTTTAAAGAGTATGCTCAGAGATGGCGTGAAATCGCCGCCCAGATTTTTCCATCTCTTGAGGGAAAAGAGATGACATAGATCTTCTTAAAAACCTTGAGCTCATTTTACTACGACCAGATGGTTGCTAGTGTGCCCAATGACTTCACCGAGATGGTGGGCATGGGAGTTCGTCTTGAGGAAGCCGTCCGAGAAGGACGTTTAGTTAAAGACGCTGGATCATCAAGTAATACAAAAAGATACGGTAGTGTTCTCCCTAAGAAAAAAAAGCAGGATATTGGGAATATCTCTCTCGGAAAGCAAAGGCGATGTTACCAACCAGTAGCAGCTGTAACTCCTGCTATTAACCCTGCGCCTGTTCCTACGTATCAACCTCAGGTTGCGCAGAGCCAACCTAATCAACAGCAATATCAGCGAAGGACACAACAACCTCTTCAGCAGGCTCGTCCTCCGTACAACAACAACCGTACAATGCGACCACCAGGGTTCGACCCTATACCAATGTTGTACGCAGAACTGTTTCCACTAGTACTGGTCAAGGGTCCAAACCAAGTCTCCTCTTACAGTACCGAAAAATCTGCCTTTTTGGTTCAAAGCGGATCAGACTTGTCCTTACCATCAAGGGGGGGGGGGGGTCAGGGCATAACTTAGAAAACTGTCTCAGTTTCAAATCCGACGTACAAAAGCTTGTTAGGAGCGGGGTCTTATCTTTCAAAGATACAAATCCAAATGTTCTCACGAACCCGTTACCTCAACATGAGAAAGCTGCAGTCAATTTGATAGAGGGAGAGTCTAACGACAGCTATCAAATTCATGATGTACTCTTATTGAGGACCAATCTGGTCAAGATGCATCGCAGACAGAGTGGGTATGGCCATATACCACTTCATAATTATCACCAGTGTGATATCTGCTCTAAGGACAATCAAGGATGTTATGTGATGCAATCAGTTCTACATGAACAATTGGATCTCGGATGGATCCAAGAGCACCGAATTCGTGGGGTCAACATGACTTGTACGAATTCCAACATCATTCAGAGCCACGACATCCGTGCGATGAATGTCAACCTGGTGGCAATGCACTCAAGGAAAAGCCAATATCATAATCTGCCGCGGCATGATTACAATTCCTGTCTGACTTGCTCGGTAAACAATCAGGGATGCTCTTTTGTATAAGAGGCCCTCCAGCGTCAGATGGATCTTAGGTGGATCCAGGACTACCATGATAAAAATCTTTATCAGATCAACATGATTCAAATCTTTGATATTCGCTTGATGAATACCAACTTGGTGGAATTACACGCTAAGCAAGTCCAGCTTGGTTTTCTGGCTTCGCATAATTATCAGAACTGTAAAGGATGTTGTGAGAATGGCTAGGGATGTGCTCTCGTTCAAAGAACTTTACAACACTTGTTAAACCACTGGTGGCTTCCGATCTATCTAGATGAAGACACGCAACAAGTCAGTATGATCGATGGGAACCCTACTAGGCGTCAAAGTCAGGATGCTCGATCAATGAAAATAGACCTAGTGAGGTTACACTGTATTCAAAGCAGACGTGGCCAGGTGCCACCACATAACTATGAACGTTGTAGAGTCTGCTAGGAAAATAACCAAGGATGTTACCTCATGCGAGCAGCCCTTCAAGGTCAGTTGGACCGCAAAGAGATTCACCCATACCTAGCTTCGGGGTCTGTTGACTGGACGCCAGACTACTTTGCTGATCAAATCAAAGATGTGGTTGTAATCTCTGACCCTGAGATGACCAAGGATGTTTGTGCCATCATCCCTCTACTGAACGAATCAAAGGTTCTTAGCCAAGAACTAATTGAAGTTACTTACGACAGTCACAAAATCAGAAGGCTCCTGTAGTTATCTATCTACCGGGACCGTTACCGTATGAAACAACTAAGGCGATCCCTTACAAATACGGTGCAACAATAATTGAGAATGGAAAGGAAGTTCCATTACCCTCCGTCGTGAATATTGCAGACATCAGTCGAGTAACACAGAGCGGTCAAATCTTCAACCGAGGAATTGGAGGACCTAACAAAGAAAAGGAACCTCAAATAGAAGTTCCCAATCCATCGGTCGGTCAGTCCAGTGATCCCGACCTTTCAAAAAACAATGATGAGATGATGAAGCTCATCCAAAGGAGTGAATACAACATTGTTGATCAGCTGTTACAAACTCCTTCAAAGATCTCTGTGCTGTCACTTTTACTCAGTTTCGAAGCCCACAGAGAGGCTCTACAGAAAGTCTTAGGGCAGGCCTTTGTGGAACAGGATGTGTCAATAAGACAGTTCAATAACATCATCACTAACATCACTTCTTGCAACAACTTAGGATTCAGTGATGAGGATTTGCCAGAAGAGGGCAAAAGTCACAACATGGCGCTCAACATCACAGTTAACTGCCAGGACGATGCTTTAGTCAGCATACTGGTAGACACAGGATCGACCATCAACGTTATGCCAAAGTCCACTTTAATGCGACTATCATTCAAAGGATCCCCGATGAGGGGTAGTGAGGTCATCGTCAAAGCCTTTGATGGATCTCGAAAAGTAGTTATCGGCAAAGTCGACCTTCCCATAACTCTCGGTCCTCACACTTTCCTAATCACTTTCCAGGTCATGGACGTCTGGGCAGCATACAGCTGTTTATTAGGAAGACCATGGATACACCAGGCTGGGGCAGTCACTTCGACGCTGCACCAGAAACTGAAGTTTGTCAAGAACGATCAACTCGTCATGGTCTGTGGAGAACAAGCCTTGCTCGTGAGTAACTTGTCATTATCTACTTGTGTAGAACCCAAGGAGGTTGTTGGAACTCAGTTCCAAGCACTTTCGGTGAGCAACAAGAATCAATCGGAGAAAGGAACCTCAATTTCCTCATACAGAGATGCTCTTGAAGTGATAAAAAATAACAATACAAAAGGATGGGGACAACTTGTCATTCCTACCGATAACAAAACAAAGAAGAGTCTTGGTTTTTCTGCAACCTGTACCTAGACAGCTGCTAACGATGAAAGTCTTCATCCCATTCAGGACTTCTTCCACAGTGGAGGTTTCCTTCACCCAATATCTCATACAGTCCATACCATCTACGAGGAAGACCCCTCTGATATAGATGAGGAGTGGAAGTCCTATCTTAACGAGGACGGTTATATGTCTCAGGAAGAGGTGCCTATGCGATTTTTCTATCTCGCACAGAGTCCGAGATTTATACCCAGGTCAGATGTCAGAACGATATACGGAGATTGTGATCCGGAAGGATGCCGTGCTCCACCAAACTCATTAGAGGAAGACACTCTGATGAAAGACAACTTTGACCACGACTATTATGGCCCAATGGATGGCCTGCCTATCTGGCATCGTACCCAGGAAACTCAGGACAAGAAAATCAGCCGATCAATGAAAATCAGCTGAGCATCATTGAACAGAATACTTGTGTCCCCACCATGTCATGGGATCAATACTCAGGTCATTCAGAAAATATCCAGTACGACGATGAATTGGCAAAGCTTGCCGGACTAGAATTCATCAACTATGTTTTTCAGGAGGTCAACGTCATCGAGAGAGATGACTCCTCCAGTTCCAAAGAAGTGTGGGACACCTTAGGACAACCAAGTGGAAAATATGACTATATGGTCAAGTACACTGCTCCTGAGAGCTCTCGTATCATGCTCGAAGACATCCAGCCAACTGGATGGGGAGATTTACCTGAGAGCACGAATACTATGCAAAATACAAACGAGGAATCCTCCTACGACAACTCTGCCTGGGAGACAGATTCCAATGATCCCGCTCCACCAGAAATCAGCGTTATTTCTGAAGACAAATCAAGGAAGGTACCGGAATTTGTGATTCACCGAGGAGTTCGCCGCCAATGGGTTGCAGTCGATGTTCCAAAGATTGTTCATAAGTCAAAGTAATTGTTGGCTTTAACCTTTCACCCTGCCCAGGTGAAACGGATGTTTTGATAGGGCTCACTTTCTGTAATTATCCCTCTTCGCTTTGCCAAAAGCGACATAGTTTTGTTTTATAGGGCTGTAGTTTCAAGAATCAACTTGTTCATAAATAAAATAACGTCGTTCTGTAATTTCCGCATTTATTGATGTTTTCTCTTTTTGCTTTTTCAAAAAATGGTAATCCTAAAAAACTATTCAAAAAATAAAAACAAGCAAATATAAGAAAATACACGGCATACACTCTTGCATTCTCTCTATCTCTTCTAAAACAAATCATCACGTCATGCAGATTGCTTGTTTTAAACCCCGTTGAAACATACGATCCGATGACTTCTCCCAACTTTGAATTCCCGGTATTTGGGGCTGAAGAAGAAGTTGACAACGAAATTCCAGAAGAGATCTCCCGACTACTCAAATAGGAGGAAAGGTCCATCGAACCTCACAAAGAGCCATTGGAAACGGTAAACTTGGGTTTGGAAAAAGAGAGAAAAGAGGTTAGGATTGGGGCATTGCTCAGTTCAACTGCCAAAGAGGGTTTGACAAAACTTCTCAAAGAGTTTCACGATGTATTCGCTTGGTCCTATCAGGACATGCCAGGGTTGGATACCAGCATCGTGGAACATCATCTACCATTAAGGTCAGAATGTCCGCCAGTAAAACAAAGGTTGAGACGGACTCACCCGGACATGGCCATCAAAATCAAGGAGGAAGTACAGAAACAGATTGACGCGGGTTTCCTCGCCACGTTAGAATATCCTCAATGGTTAGCCAACATCGTACTCGTTCCGAAAAAGGACGGAAAGGTCAGAATGTGTGTGGATTACATAGATCTGAACAAGGCTAGTCCAAAGGATGACTTTCCTTTGCCACACATTAACATGCTTGTAGACAGTACAACAAAGTTCAAAGTTTTCTCCTTCATGGATGGATTCTCGGGCTATAATCAGGTAAAAATGGCGCCGGAGGATATGGAGAAAACTTCATTTATTACCCCATGGGGTACCTTTTGGTACAAGGTAATGCCGTTCGGTTTGAAGAACGTCGGGGCAACCTATCAAAGGGCCATGACTACTCTGTTTCATTACATGATACACAAGGAAATCGAGGTATATGTCGATGATATGATTGCTAAATCTAAAACAGAAGAGGAGCATGTGACCCACCTATCAAAACTATTCGAGCGGTTGAGAAAGTACAAACTCCGCCCTCGCGTCTTCAGGAAAGGAGACCTCATACTCAAAAAGATACAATCATTTCTCACTAATTCCCGGGGCAAATGGACTCCGAATTATGACGGCCCCTATGTGGTCAAGAAAGCTTTCTCAGGCAGCGCCTTGAGACTTGCAACCATGGATGGAGAGGAATTTGCCTACCCCACAAATGTTGATGTAGTCAAGAAATACTTCGCCTAAATAAATAAAAAATGTCTCGGTGGATTGAAAACCCGAAAAGGCGATCCAGGCAAAAATTAGAGACATAATAAAAAATCATCCCGATGGGTTGGAAATCTCAATGTACAACCCAGGAAAAAGTTAGGGATAATGGCAAGTAACTACGTTCAACGAAAGGGCAAATTCCCCAGTAGCAGTCATGCCATCCATCAGGAAAACTTCAGTCAAGGTCATCTTCGACAGAAGCTTAGTATGCCCAGAATTCAAAGTTGGTAGAAGGATAGTGGTGTTATGTTTCAATGCAGCCCTTTTCCCTTAAATTACCATTTTCTAACTTTGTAAATACTCCATGGAATCACGCTCTTGGCGGATTTCCATCCTATAATTAAAATTTGAGCCCTTGTGCTTTTGTTTGCAATTCTTATTTGTTTTAGCTTTACATAACGACATCTTTAACATGATTAACGATTCTTGAAACAAAACAAAAATGAATTTACTTGTTCAAACTTTTCTGCTTTTAAAATGAAGAGGGCAATTTCTTTTGACTGTTGAACATCGAAAGAACATCGATCGCTTCTCCAGAAGTAAGCGAACTTCAAAGTGCAGAATCAAAGTACTCCTTCTAAACCAGCACGCCTGAATAAAGGATCAGTTATGTCAGATACGAATGTTCTGTCTGACACCCCCCGGCAGAGTTCTTACCTCCTAAGCTTGACCAACGTTTTTCCCCGCAGGGACTATTTCTCCTAAGCAAGGCAGAATTGCTATCGTGAACCAGTGATACTATACATCCCCCACTGTGGTCGAGTATCCAGTCGTGTTCATCTCTTAGTCTGTATGTCGCGTCAGTTTTGTCAGCATAAACATACATACATCATACATTATTGATTTACATTCACATTCATATTGCATCACTATCACTCTAGTTGGTCTTATCCCCTAGTGATAAAATTCCTCTCAATCGAGTTGTTAGTTCTTTCCTCGTCAGGAAATGTTGCGTCTGAACTATCTCTCTCCTCCAGTTTATTTCTGGATTAGAGTTGGTCCTCGACCACTTTGATAACTTGAACCTCTAAAAGACCAGAGAACTTTCGACAAACATCACTCTTCGCCATTGAAGATGATATCCTCGCTTTCCCGGATTAAGGAAAATCCCCAGAGAAACCCTCTTAATCAGAGATTCGGTACTACAACAGTTTTTCTTCGAAAAATCCGCTGACGAAAAGGTCATCAGCACCTCAAAGTTGGATCACATCATATGGCATTTCTCTGAGAAGATCCTGAGAAAAGTATGATGTAGTATCCCCAAGCAGAAAGCAGTCTCTCAAGGGACTCGTTTCCCCCCCAGTAGAGTCGACCAATGGCGTCTCCAACAGAGAAGTTTGTACACCTCTACAACTCAGATGACTGGGTTCTCCAACAAGTCTGACATCAAAATTTTTTCCGTCAAATGGCATGTCCCTAGGAAAATTCGGCGAGAAGTTTGAGGAAAATCGCTACACATAGCGTCCCTTGTCAAGAAAGTTTATTGACAAAAGAAACTGAGACCAGTTCCTTGGTAGGAAACCAGGATCGAGGGGAAGTTTATTTCAGAAACTTAGACCAGTTCCTTGGTAGGAAACCAGGATCGAGGGGAAGTTTACATCAGAAACTTAGACCAGTTCCTTGGTAGGAAACTAGGACCGAGGGGAAGTTTATATCAGAAACTTAGACCGGTTCCTTGGTAGGAAACCAGGATCGAGGGGAAGTTTACATCAGAAACTTAGGCCAGTTCCTTGGTAGGAAACCAGGATCGAGGGGAAGTTTATTTCAGAAACTTAGACCAGTTCCTTGGTAGGAAACCAGGATCGAGGGGAATTTTATTTTAGAAACTTAGACCAGTTCCTTGGTAGGAAACTAGGATCGAGGGGAAGTTTATTTCAGAAACTTAGACCAGTTCCTTGGTAGGAAACCAGGATCGAGGGGAAGTTTACATCAGAAACTGAGACCAGTTCCTTGGTAGGAAACCAGGATAGAGGGGAAGTTTATTTTAGAAAAATGAGACCAGTTCCTTGGATGAAGACCAGGATCGAGGGGAAGTTTTTACCTTTTCTAAGCATCATTGCTTAGCAAAAGAAGAAGGATGCGTGAACTATCATTCCTAAACACCATCAAAATTTCGGGTATTCCGATATTTAATCCTCTTGCACCCCGAATGCCCGAATACCTTCGCCATTCACACCTTCGGGTCCAAGAAAATTAAATAGGGGCATCTGTCATACCCCAAATTTTGACCACTAAGATTTCCCATCATTGGGCAAATCATCATCACAATATGGGTGAACCATCATACCTCATCAGTCTCCCCAAAGATGGGTGAGCATTCACTACTATAAAAAATTAGGGTTTCAAGCCCTCTCTGAGCCTTAGACAAAGGATCAATCAAGAATTGACATGATCTTTAACTTGTCTAACCTCTCAAACATCCACAATGGATCAAGATGACTCCCACAGCAAGAATCAAGCACAAGGTTGCAGCATTATAGGTGGATCAAGCCTCAAGATCGCCAGTGTCACCAAATTAGGGTTTGGTCGACCAGGGCCTCCAGATGGAAATTTTCCTCTGGGCATGAGCCAATGCTTCAAAGAATAACCTAATATACTCCATGGAACATCATGGACCCAATCATCAAGTCAATTTAGCCTCAGGGGATGCATTAATCAAAAATCAGGAATTAGGGTTTCTTGACCTAATTCACCCTTAAGTTGACTTTTGGGACAAATCATGAGCCAAGACCTCAAGACATGATTTGAGGGTCTCTAATAAACCACATTGATCCATTTTCAACAATGGATTGATCCAAGAAGCTTGATCAACAAGTTTCAAATTCATCAGAACCACAATTAGGGTTTTGAGGAAAAAGTCAACTGTACCTTTGACTTTTGACCCAGGAATGCTCCCAAACCTTGGGAAATGATTCAATACACCCTATAACACCTATGAAATCAATCCATCAAGTTGGATTTAGGTCAAGGACTTGATTTCATAGAGGATCGCACAGTTTGGAATTCATCTGACAAAAATTCAATTGTGCACAAAAGTCAACTTTGACATTTTGAGATTTTTCACAATTATGGTTCTTTGACCCTAAAATGATGTTAATGTGTGATTAGAATCATCATTCATCAAGAAAAATCAAGAAAAGTGGGATAAATTGTAAAAGGGGTAACCATAAAAAACTTAGAAATTTTCTAAGTTATGGAACAAAGTGGCTAGGGTACCAACTTCCAAGGATCATAACTTGAGATCCAAGCAGCCATTTGGGCTGATCCAAAGATGGATTTATAGCTCTCATGGCATACTTTAAAAGTGTCAACTGCACCTTATTCCAATTCCTCATGGATTTCAAGTTATGGAATGGCCAAAATCACAAAAAGTGAAAATGCCACTTTTTTCCAACACTTAGTGAAATTTTCACTAAGTCAGAATCTGCCTTCACTTTTTTCCAAATATAGGGGCATTTTTCACTTGGATACAAAAGGTATCAAAACAAACTATGATCACACACATGTTGTATCATATGAGAGCTTTCCAAAATGGCCAAGAACTCCATGAAAATCCACTTGGGCCATGAGATATGACCATGCTAATGTGCCTTGCTGCAAACTGTCCTGGCAAGGCAGGTTTGTGCATTTTGTTCGATTTGCCAAATTTGTGCAAATGACAAACATGTTTATCTATCTGAACACCTATGGGGGAGACCAAGGAGGGACAAACACTGATCCATAAGCCTCCAAAGTCCTTGGAACCAAAGGTAGCATGCCTAAAGAGGGGACAAGACTCCAATTTTGTTTTGGAGCATTCAATGGATGCACCAAGGTGGCATGGACTGAGCCTCTTCCAATTGAATTCAGTCAAGACATATCCAAGACCAAGGGAACCAGCAGCCTATGCTCTAACCTCTAGTCAATGGCTAGAGGAGACTTGGATTCCCATTGATCAACATTGGCTAAACCTCTGCTGCAGTTGCCATTCACTATTGCAACCAAAATAAACTTGCTCTACTATAAATAGAGCTCATTTTTTATCAGTTTGAGTACACCAAAGCCATCAACCAGATGCTTTCCTCAAAATCACCTTCTCACTTCCAAATTTGCCTTCCAAAGCAAGTCACTATCGAGTTTTGAGTTTGAGAGCAATTCCAACTAAACCAATCACACACACATACACCTTATAAACATCATATAGAAGTGATCCAAACTCTCACAAGTGACCTGCAACACCAAAGTCACAAAGTCCCATCTCAAAACCTCAAAATAGGGCTTTTTTACATTTTTCAAGCCATGTCTTGATTCAGTCACTTTCCAAACCAGATAAAACCTCAAACACACTCCAAATATCATCCTTGAACTGTCCCAAATGGTTTCACACATCTGGAACACCATTTGAGAGAGTTTCTATTTTGTCCACTTTTGCCCCTTTTGCAAGAAAGGGCCAGTTTCCATTCCTGAGGTTTCCAACTGGTTCCAATCATCCTAAAAGCTTCTGAGGGATCATTTGAGAGTGTTTAAAGCATCAACACATTTCTGGAACAAAGCACTTGGCAGATTGCCAAAAAACCTCCAAGGGAGGTAAGCATCACAACTTGAATTATTTAAAATATGCCTTGCTTTGAGTTCCACTGATCATCCATCTCTTATACATGTTATATATGTTGTGTTTGAACCAATTCATCATGTAATTCATGCCTGTACCAAGAGGTAGCACAGAAAATGCAAAATATGGCCTATTTCAAAACCACTATCGGGTTTTGAGGAGGATTTGTTTTCTGAAAAAACCACCACCACCATTGGATTCCTTGTGAAATTCTAGGCCAGATGCATATAAATTTTATCTCCATCCATGGAGAAATGAGAAAGTTATGGCCTTCACGCTTCTGACCAAAATCTTGCCTGGCCTTGCCTTGGGCCAGGCCAAAAAACAAGACAAGCCTTGTATATTTGTGGTTGTGTTCCAATACATGGATGTATCACCACCCCAGTGGTAAGGCGCGCATGCTGCACACAAGAGGTCTGGGGTTCGAATCCCCCTCGCCCCAAATCCTTTTTTTTTACCACTTTTTCATATTTTATTCTATTTCATATTATTTTTAATGATTTGCAAAATTAATAACTCCCTCAATTTTAATTATTTTTTATTGGTTCTTTTTGTAAAAAATCACAAAAATGTTGAAATATTTTATTCCACAAAAAAATCAAATTTATATTATTCATTTAATGTAATTAGTATTTTTGTGAATAAATTCATTTTTAATTATTTTTAAACATTTTAAAAGTGAATATTTACCTTGAAAATCAAAACCAAATGAGTTTTAATTCATCTTGTGATTAAAACCTCATCTTTCAAACCTTAAACAAAAATCACAAGTGGTTTATTCAAACTCATTTGGTATTTTTATCATTTTATTGATTTTCTTTGAATATTTACTTTTAATGAAAAACAAAATTAGGGTTTCTTTGATTTCAACCCTCATCAATCATTTTCAAAACACTTGGTCCTCTTAGTAGAGTGTAAGACACAATCCTTTGTAAATACAAACCATTTTTTGGGCCTCAGATGTTGTATAAGTCCCGTTGTATTTTCAAAATCACGGCGCGGTCGTCGTCGTTTAAAACAAAACCCTGGGCCTCTCCTTGAGCTATAAGACCCATTCATTTTCTTAAAATAAAACACTTTGGGCCTCTAATAGAGTGTAAGTCCCATCCCTTTTTGTACATAAACCATTTTGGGCCTCAGATATTGTATAAGTCCCGACACAATAAAAAATCTCGGCGCGATCTCCATTTTCAAACAAATAACCTTGGCCTCTCCTTGAGTTGTAAGTCCCATATCTTGTAGAAAAATAACTCTAGGGGCCTCTAATAGAGTGTAAGACCCAATCCACTTTTAACCAAAACCTTTTTGGGCCTCAGATATTGTATAAGTCCCTCTGTGTTAAAAGAAAAAACCTCGGCACGATCGCAAGTTCAAAATAAAACCCTGGGCCTCTCCTTGAGCTGTAAGCCCCATCATTGGTACAAAAACACTTTGGGCCTCTAATAGAGTGTAAGACCCAACCCCCTTGTACATAAAAAACTTTGTGGGCCTCACATATTGTATAAGTCCCTCTGTACAGTTTTCAAAATAGCGGTGCGATCATCGTTAAAACTTGGGCCTCTCCTTGAGCTGTAAGCCCTAACAAACTTTTCAAAGCACTTTCTCCTTAGATTTTGAATATAATATTGTTATCAAAGCTTTCTTTGTTGAACAACTAACAAAACAGCATGGAAGCTCTACAACGGGTAAGTGTTTATCCGTTTTCATTTATCGCTTTCATATGTATATAACTGTATTGTGGGGCTGCTTCACTGTAAGTCTTCTTTCACATCCTTTGTATATACTTGTCACATAGCAACTATATAATACTAGTATAGTTATTTAGAGTTTTCCCCGGCAACTAAGTCTAGTACTAGGTAAAGCCTTATTGGTCACTCTTAAATACAGTCAAAACTAGATCCCCCATAGGATTCCAGATACAATCTTCCCTTCTCTTGGGGTTAAACAATATGGAACAAAGAGAAAGACAGTATTCTCGGTGAACCTTTTCTCAGACTGTCACTCTTAGAAATTGTCAAAGAAACTCTACTCCCCAGAGTTGATCTATTATCCGTGAATAACATCTCTTGAGTTTCTTCCAAATTCAAGAACCATCCTGGCTTGATCTATTCTCGGTGAATAGCATGTCTTGAACCTCTCTTGGTTTGGGGACCCACAGGCCTCCTAAAAGCATCCCGCCTCCTCTTGGGCGTTGTACAAGGACCCTTCGGCTTCTTAGAAGTTCTCATGACTTCTCTTGGGCTTAATACAAGGACCCTGACGACCACATCAATGTATAAGACAGAACTTAGTCATCCTTTACTAGAGCAGTATTTCCATCGTCAAAACTCCGGCCGTTGTGGGGTTGATACCCATCCCTTAATACCCGTTCCTCCTCTTGGGCATTGTACAAAAGATAAAACTCTAGACTTGGACAGTCTAAGACCCTTGAGTCTCAAAGACATTCTCAAGTTCCCTTCAAACATAGGCAGAAAGCCGGTCTCTCTCAAGAGAGTCCCCTATACTTGGACTCGCTTCAGGATCTCCAGAATCCACGGCGGTAAGGTAGCATCCTCTTGGGCTTTGTACAATGACTCTCCCCAACGGAGTTAACCTTTTCAGACTCTCTTGTTGAGTCAGTCTCCCCTTTAGCCTCCGTCTTGGGCTTCGTACAAGACACACAAAAAAACACTCTCTTGTTGAGTATAAAAGACTCTCTTGTTGAGTCAAAGCCCTTTTTAGCCTCCGTCTTAGGCTTCGTATAAGACAGAAAAAACACTCTCTTGTTGAGTATAAAAGACTCTCTTGTTGAGTCAATTCCCTTTTAGCCTCTATCTCGGGCTTCGTGCGAGATACTAAAACACTCACTTGTTGAGTATAAAAGACTCTCTTATTGAGTCACTTCCCTTTTAGCCTCTATCTCGGGCTTCGTACGAGATACTAAAACACTCTCTTGTTGAGTATAAAAGACTCTCTTGTTGAGTCAATCTCCTTTTAGCCTCCATCTCGGGCTTCATAAGAGACACTAAATCACTCTCTTGTTGAGTCAAACCTTTTTAGCCTTCGTCTTAGGCTTCATATAAGACAGATAAAAGTCTCTCTTGTTGAGTCAAAACCTTTTAGCCTCCGTCTTAGGCTTCATATAAGACAAAAAAAAAACACTCTCTTGTTGAGTATAAAAGACTCTCTTGTTGAGTCAAACCCTTTTAGCCTCCGTCTTAGGCTTCATATAAGACAGATAAAAGATTCTCTTGTTGAGTCAAACCTTTTAGCCCCCGTCTTGGGCTTCATACAAGACACATAAAAGCACTCTCTTGTTGAGTCAGTCACTTGTTAGTACTCTCTTGTTGAGTCAACCCTTTTAGCCTCTATCTCGGGCTTCGTACGAGACAACAAATAAAAGGCACCTTCTTGTTGGGTCAATCGCCTCCTCTTAGGCTTTGTATAAGGGAACCTCGGTTAAGTCAATTAACCTTTTAGCATCAAACCTGTGTCTTGCTCATAGCATACAAACATCAACAACTCCTCTTTAGAGATGACAAATTCTCTCTCATCCAAACCCCTTTAGCTTCACATCTTGGGCTTTGAACAAGATATAAACCACCTTTAGCTTCATGTCTTGGGCTTTGAACAAGACACAAAAACGACCTTTTTCCTCCCATAGAATAGGAGGAACTACGATCGCTCTGATTTCCCTGTTTCGTTAAACGGGAATATGTAGGCATAAGATTGCAAAATCTTAGCGAGCATACTAATCAAAAACCCAAAATCCAGTATCTCCATCAAATCAACCCAAAAGCATCAAATCTAAACACATTACCAAAAGCCTCACAAATAGTCCAGACACTGTGTTCTCAACAAAATAACCTAAGAGAGACCCACAATCTTAATTGCATCTATAAACCAACAGTCACCTGTTTAAACTCAGTATGCAAGCAGGGTTAATTAGAGACATCTATTTCCCTTCCTTAATCAGCTTCAATAGGATAAAAAATGAATCAAACTGTAGTACCCCAAAGCGATAGTGCATCGCAACCACGCAAAAAAATTCGCGCTACAAATAGTGATGAAAACAAGAAAGAAAATTGAATTGGAGAAGAAGAATAAGAGGTTTAGGGGTTTCACAAAATAGGGAAGAAGAGGAATTTCTACAGAGTAACTATCTTCTCTCAAAACTAAAATTCTATTCAAATTAATCATACTTTACAATAATAGGGTTACTCCCAATTTATAGATTTAGCTTGCTTACTCCCTAAGCAAAGTCTAAAAACAAAACCCCAAAATACCTAATTCTGCCAACATTACAAAATTAGGTTTAAGACAAAATCCATGTCAAGGCAAACTCCTCGACACTTTGACAACTAGGTGTTTCAACACACACACTAAACTATTCGATAACTTTCTTGTCCCCATCGAGCAACCTACTTTGACACAAGGAATTACAATTCAACATTGTTGTGTTGCTCAACTCTAAAGATTGAGTTTGAGAGGTATAGCCAAGTTAGATTATGGAAGCTAATGTTTTTTTAATGTGTTGTTATATGTATCAAGAAAAAGAATTGCTTTATGTAACACTCTAATTCCCCGACTTAACATTTAAATAAAATAGTCAGGCAAACAAAATAGAGTGTCACCAAACCATAAACTTCAAAAACCAAATAGTCAGGCAAAGACGCAGCGAAAATTCAACAAAGTTCAAAAATAAAGTCCCATAAACAACCCCAACAAAACGAAATAAAAACATCAAGCAATAACGAACGACAACCCATCCCCAGTGCTACATATCAGAGCAACTCCTCTAAGACCCAATAATAAAAGCTTAAGGGGGCATAAATGTTATCCCCTACCCAACAACTACCCCTATACCTGGTTATCTGTACTCCGAGGAGTACAGACGCCACAACAACAAATAGGGGGTGAGAATTTAGCAACAAGATGATAGACAAATACAAAAGAAAGATTAATAGACAAACACATACACCAATACAAACACAAAGATCATTCTCAATATATGCAATGCTATCATGCACCAACTCCATCACCTATATGCATGTGATACCAAGTTTTTGAGGATATCATAGGTATTTTACTGATTTTTTTCCACGGTCTCTGGTCCCTCACCTGAACCGACGAACCCCATCAAATAGATATGAGAATCGCCTCTAGTCTCTCAACTAGACCAACAAACAACCCCACCAAATAGATCTGAGGCCACCAAAATGCACCGAAGTTCCACCTAACTCAAATGTATATGCATGCATGGTAGTATGAAAAAGTAAAACATGCATTTCACCAAAATAAAAGTTTTAACATAATCCACCAAAAATTATTTATAATATTATTCACCAAACAATAGTTCAATATACGAACCACACATTACCAATAAAAGGCCACCAATATAGTCCCACTGGACTAATCACAACAAATTAATTACTTCTAATACTTATAATCACCCAAAATTCCAAAACACATCAACAAAATTGTCATATTATTCTATAGCCCAAAACAACACTAAACACCCAAATTACTCTAAAAGGTTTGAAAGGGTCCCTAAAGTGTAACATTCGCAAGTGATAATTCTAATGTAACTATAGGGGTTGGTGGTTTAACTCAATACTAATAATAATTTTTTTCTCAATTCATCTAAACAATTATTAACTCAATATTAATAATAATTTTTAACCCAATATTAGCTTTTAAAATATATATTTTACCTTAATAATTACTAACTCGATGTTATCAAAATAATAATTAATTCAATATTGATAATATTAATTTTTAAAAATAATTTTTTATATAAAAATGATTTTTTAGGAAAAAGTGATTTTTACTAGAAAAAAATGGGTTTCTTATGAAAAAGTGATTATTTATAGAAAAATAATTATATACATTTTTCCAAAAGGAACATTTTTCTAAGTTTAACCGAAATTATTGCATATTTTCCCAAATTCCATTCGGTTACCAAAATTTCACTCTAAAAGCATTATCGATTTAACAAACACTAACCATAAACAAATGAGATTTTCTCAAATCTCATTTGATTACATATCATAATAACGATCTGTATCCAAAAACAACCCATAAACAAATGATACGTGTGTGTATATAACTCGTATTATAACTTTTGAGATATTACCATAAATTAAGGGCAAAGGGTTAAAGAAAGCCCCATTTGGCTTAAATACAAACGCACAGAAAAAATACAAAACCCTTGGCACTGATGAGAGGGTAAGGAAACCCTCATCACCCTGCTCCCTAAAAACCATCTTACGGTAAACAATTCTCCCCTACCTGATAATTGAGCTTTTTCCTGCTTTTTCCTACGGTCTTCACTCGCGTAACACAATGAAATTTATTCCTCTGTGATTGATTCCTAAATCCCCATTCTCACACCCACTTTCTAGAGTTTTTTTGTTACACATATCCTAATTCTAACCTCGCGTTAAAATATATAGTCCCAATAATAATGAATATTTTTATTTTATTAAATAAAATTTCACTGATAATTATTAAAAAGAACTAAATTATAAAAAAAACTATAAAATATCTATTTTATTTTATTTTATCCAAAACCTCTAATTATTTCTAAATAATTAAAATAATCTCAATCATTATTTTATTTTATAAATCCTATTTTCTAAATAATATAACACTATTATTTAATAAAAAATACACCTGGATAAATATTTAATAAAAATCTCTGATATTATAAATTATTATAGATAGATTCTAAAAATATATTTTTACTAACTAGACATCCCTATATCTATAAAATTATTATTTCAATTAAACAATTATTTAATTATAACAATAATAATATTAATGAATCATTTTTAGAAATTCTAATTATTCTAACAATAAAAAAAATAAATTCATCTAATTATTATTAATAATTCAAATAGTTCTTATTTTAATTTTCCGCTCTCAAACTCAATATTTTTCGTAATTAATAAATTACTAAAATATTGCTTAAATACCAAAATTAATAAAAATCACACAAATCACCATAATCAAAGCAAACAACAAACCAATAAATTCCTAATATTTAAATAAAATATTAAAAATTAAAATAGGGGTGTTACACTTTACGTTTATAAATTTTGGAGTTTGACATCAAGCAAGAGAAAAGTTTCTTTATACTTCGTTGAAGACTTCAATGGAATTGAGTAAAGATTGTTGCAGAATGAAGTTGAGAGTTGTCCAATCATTCTTTAGTAGTACAAACACTCAGACAAGGAACCATAAGGGTCGAGAAAAGGTCGCTACAGAATGGTAGCTTGGAGAAAGATTTTTGTGTCTACCAAGATTGTTGGATCAAAATCAATGAAGATTTTTAAAGTTTTGTTGATTGAGTATTCTACTTCAATAGAAGGAAAAGTCAATTTAGATATGTGTTGGCTAAAGCACCTGCCTTGTAGTATTCAAATTGTTGAGTATTCGCTGTACCAAAAATACTTGTACATTAATGTTACAAATAGTGGAAGACCCACAATTTCAATTGTGAAACCATTGAAGAGTGGATTAAGCTCTAGCGAGAATGAAGAGTTGAACCACTATAAATTAAGTATATTTTTCTTCTCAGTACCTCTTTTACATTTTTACATAGTATTATTTGTTTAATTTGTTTTCTATTTTAGAATATTAAGCTATCTAAATTTTTGCCTTGCTTATAGTGGTTTATCATATATGTTTAGTTATGTGATGGATCTAGTTCATTGATTATTTTATCTTTAGATTATAATTGCATAGACTCTTAATTTTAGATTGAAAAACAGTTGCGGTGAGAATCGGATATCAAGCTATTAGTTAACTTGAATCACAAATCATGAAGTTCACCACCGAGCTTTGATTTATCCAAAGGAAATGGTAAAGATTGAAGAAAATCCTAAATGTGCTATGTAACAACAAATCTAAGAGAATCTAAGTTTCTGGGGTTGGTTATACCTAGGGAAGGTGCTAGTATCCTAAGTATCTGTAGTACTCTACAAGAACCTCTTATTTGTATTTGTGTTATATTATTGTTTGCTTGCTAAGGAAAAACGTGCTAAAGGAAATACCTAAGGTATTTACTAAGTATGCTCGCCAAGACATCGCATCTCATGCCTACGTATCCTGACTAGGATGGAATCAGAGCATTCGTAGTTCACCTCACTAAGGGTGAGGAACTCTTGATAGTGATCAAGGTTCCAAGAGGGAAAGTAAGTGTCCATGGCAAGACACCTACATAGAGTGTGGCGACTCTAATCCTAAGGCTAGGATAAAAAGGAAGGTAAGAGTAAGTGTTCATAACCATGACACTCACATAGAGTGCGGCGACTCTAATCCTAAGGCTAGAATAAAAGGGACGGAAGTGTCTATGGCAAGACACCTACATAGAGTGTGGTAACTCTAATCCTAAGGGTAGGTTAAAAAGGAGGTAAGTGTCCATGGCAAGACACTTACATAGAGTGTGGCGACTCTAATCCTAAAGTTAGGATAAACGGGTAAGACTCTAACAAGGTCTCAAGGGAATGGTGAACAAGGCTATCCTAAACATGACATGGCATTCAACAGGGAAATCCTTTTCCTTTGGAATGGAAACAAACAGGCAAAATATAACAAGGGAACATAGAGATAAGCCTCAAGCATGGAAGTAAAGTCATGAAGGAATGATGTACACAAGATATGAAAAGAAGAATGATCAGAATAAGAATTGAAATCATAAATTCAAATAGAAAAAGTCAAAACTCTAAGCTACAGAATCAAGTCACATCACAAATTAGCTAAGTTATAAAACGAAGAAATTAGTTAACAAAAATGTAATCCTAATCAATTAAATTCCAATCCTAATAGAATAATATACAAAATTAAAAAAATATTTTGAAAAATTTTATAACATATGAAATAAAACACTTAAACAGAAAAAAAAATTAATAGAAATAATAGAAATTAAATAACAAAAATCTAAATAATCCTAAACAATTAAAATCTAAACATAAGTTGGATTAGATTAATTCACAAAATTAAATGAGAAAGTATTTTGATATTTTTTATTATAACAAAAGAATTAATTAATTAAAATAAATACAAATGGTTCAACTAAAAAATTTAATATAAGAAAAAGAGTATTAGTTAAGAAAAAAATATAAAACCTAAAATTTAATTAACCAAAATAAACCCAATATTAGCAAATGATGATGACAAAGCAACATGGACCAACATGATGGGCCGCGGGTTAAGGTCAGGTCCATGATCCACTTATAATGGTAATGCAAAAAAAAAAAAGGAAATTGAAACAGAGTTGCCACAACAAATTGAGGAAAAGCATTAAAGGAAAGGAAAGGAAAACCAAAAGGTCGAAAATGTTGAAACGTGACGGCAGCAAAAACGCACCAAATCTCACCTCCCTCAAATCCGCTCTCTCTTTCGCGTGTACTCCCTCCATCGCAACCTCCTCAGCGTGTAATCCCTCTGTCGCAATTCGTGTTACCCAACCTTCTTCTTCGTTGTGATTCTCCGTCAGGTTTATGAGTTTGATTTTATTTCTGATTCGATTCGATTTACTCTTTTTTCTCCTCTTTCTGGTTCTGAAATCGATGGTGGTTGATTTATGATGGTGAAAGGGCGACGATTGAAGGTTAAAGGGTTGGGCGATTCATTTTTTTTTGCAGATTTTGGTGTTGATGAGGATGAAGATGGAACAAACGAAGAAAGGTTTGGTTTTGTGGTTCTAGTTTTTGCGGTTGAAGCATATGATGTTGCGTTTTTGTTGTCTGTTGAAATACAGTTGTGAATTGATGTTAGGGTGTCGATGGAGAGAATGGAAAAGATGGAAGAGGTTGAAGGGGTGAAGAAGTTGGGGTTCGGTCAGGGAACCTTGTTTCTTTCCTGCGAGGTTTTGTATCTGTTGAATAGAGGGAGTAATTAAAAGTTTTGATTACTTTTTCTTGCAGAGGAACTTGATTTTGTTCTTGTTGCTATCCCCCCTGCTCCCTCTTCTCCTTTTCTGTTTATAACCAAAAAACCTGTTCATGAATTTTTCTTGTCTTATAATGTCATGATGCATCATTTTCATGTCGCATGTTATATTGGAGGTTTTTTTTTTGTGTCCCTGCAGGTTGTAGAGGTTTTGTTCGTATTGGTACAATTTTCATGTTTTGGTGAAACTAGTTTTGCATTAGCAGCAGGTAGCTTGTTTGTTGCGCAGGGTGTATGTGAAGTCTTTGTCGCTGTGTAGGTCGCGAGCCCGGGTTAGAACGTAGGGGTGGGAATAGGCTGGGCCTGTTAAATTGTAATTCATAGTGTGTCGAAACTAGCATGTGACGAATTGTCTAGGAGTGTCGAATTGTTTCGACAGATGAATCTTAGATTAGATTTGATTGGATTCTGTTTTGATTAGATTAGATTTTATATGATTTAGATTAGATTTGATATTTTGGGCTTTAAAGTTTTTGGGCCTTTGTAAATCTAAATCTATATAAAGGGAGTATCCCTTGCATTGTAAACAACAACAATTGTATTCACAGTTTGCGGGTAGCAAGTGAAAGTGCAATAGATTCAAAATCCCACAGTTCGTGGATAACATTCTTTTCTCCAAATATTTCTCTTCTCTCTCGTTTTCTTTTCTTGCTGTTCTTGTTCTTCATTTGTTCTTCATTGTCATTGCGTATTGTGTGGGTTGGTGATCAATCTTGAGATCAAGATTAAAGCGAAATCATCATAGGGTGTGGTGAATTTCCAACATCTGGTATCAGAGCTCCAGTTACGATTCAAGGAGGAAAATCGTGATGGCTATGAATCATTCAAATGGGCACTTTCCGGCGACCCTACCAATTCTCAAGAAAGATAATTATGAGAATTGGTGCAAGCAAATCAAGGTGGTTTTCTGTTATCAAGATCTGTGGGATCTTGTGAAGGAAGGAGTAACACCGCTTGGGGAAAACGCGACGGATCAAGAAAAGGCTGCACTCAAAGATTTGAAGAAGAAAGATTATAAAGCGCTGTTTATAATCCATCAATGTGTTGATCCAGATAACTTTGAAAAAGTTAGCGATGCAGAATCAGCAAAGGAAGCATGGGAGATTCTTGAAAAGTCGTTTGGAGGCGCAGAAAATGTGAAAGAGGTGAGGTTAAAAACTCACAAGAGAACCTATGAGTTGCTTCAGATGGAAGACAATGAAAGTATTACAGATTTCTTCACCAGAGTTACAAAACTGGTGAATCAAATCAAACTATGTGGAGAAACGCTGACGACGAAAGCAGTAGTCTCAAAGATTTTGAGATCGTTGGCTCCTAAGTTCGACCACGTGGTAGTAGCCATAGAAGAGTCGAAAGACTTGTCAGTATTGATGAAGGAAGAGCTTCAAGGGACGCTTGAGTCTCATGAACAAAGGATGGCTGGGAGAGCTGCAGGAAAGTCGAAGAGTGATATGGCTTTGCAAGCGCAGTCAGAAAAGGAAAGGAAAGGCAAAGGAAACGTGAATGGCAACAAAGATAGAGGAGGCAGTAATTCGACTCAGAAGAAACCTTATAACCAAGGCAACCAAAGAGGTGGTGCTGCAGGTAGAGGAAGAGGTGGTGGTCGAAAGCCAGACAAAAGCCACATTCAATGTTTCAATTGTCAGAAGTATGGCCATTATGTTAGTAACTGTCCAGAAAAGAAGAAAAATCAAGAAACTGATGCAAATCTGGCGAAGCATGAAGAAGAAGAGACGTTGTTGATGGTCACAACGAAAGATGAAGAGAGATTCCAAGATCAGTGGTACTTGGACTCAGGATGCTCATCACACATGACTGGAAGGAAAGATTGGTTTGTCAACATGAAGCCCTCATCGAAGAACACAGTGAAGTTTTCAAATGACAACACTCTAGCAGCTGAAGGTGTTGGTGATGTTCTGATTATGAGGAAAGATGGCAAAAGGTCAACAATTTCCAATGTGTTGTACATACCAGGCATGAAGAGTAATTTGCTCAGTATAGGGCAGCTTGTCGAAAAGAACTACAAGGTAGTTGTCGAAGACAAGATGATGAGAGTTCTCGACGCAGGTGGTAGGTTGATCTTGAAGGCTCCAATGTCTCAGAATAGGACCTTCAAGATTGAACTCAATGTGATGGAGCACAAGTGTCTAGCAACAGCAGCCAGCAGAGATGAGTGGTTATGGAACTTTCGACTAGGCCATCTCAACTTCAATGACATCAGAGAACTGAAGAGAAGAAATATGGTTTCAGGATTACCAGAAATCGACATTCCAAGTGAAGCCTGTGAAGAGTGTGTTCAGTCGAAACAACACAAGAATAGCTTCAGCAAGGATGCAGGAAGGAAGTCGAAGGCAATACTTGAAGTCATATACTCTGATGTATGTGGTCCAATCCAGGTGGATTCGATTGGTGGCAACAGATATTTTGTCACGTTTATAGATGATTTCAGTCGAAAGTTATGGACCTACCTCACAAGAAGAAAAGTGATGTGTTTGAGGTATTTGTCAGATTCAAATCCATGGTCGAAAGACAGAGTGGTCGAAGGTTGAAAACCCTGAGAACTGATGGTGGTGGAGAATATGTGTCGAAAAAGTTCGATGCATTGTGTAGAAAAGAAGGGATTATGCATGAGGTGGTGCCACCCTACACTCCACAGCAGAATGGGATTGCAGAACGCAAGAACATAACCATCATGAACTTGGTAAGAAGTATGTTGAATGGAAAGCATCTACCCAAAGAATTATGGGGAGAAGCAGTTTCGACAGCAACATATCTTTTGAACAGATGTCCGACGAAGAAACTTGAAGGAGTCACACCAGAAGAATGTTGGTCTGGTGACAAGCCTAGTCTCAGTCACTTGAAAGTGTTTGGATCTATATCACATAGACATGTACCAGATCAGTTGAGAAGGAAGCTTGATGACAAGTCGAATCAGATGATCTTGATAGGATATCATTCGACTGGAGGTTACAAGTTGTTCGACCCAGTGAATAAGCAGGTAGTGATCAGCAGGGACGTGATCATAGATGAGCTTAAAGAATGGGATTGGAAAGAGAAAGCCAAGAAGGATTTAGTGAGAATCTCTTGTGAAGAACCAGTCACTGAAGTCGAAAGAGAAGTTCGACAAGAACCAGTTGCAGATGAAGCAGGTTCAAGCAGACCTCGACGAACAAGACACATGCCTGCAAGGTTGCAAGAATGTGTAATTACATCAGATGATGTGGTCGATGAAGAAGGTGAACTGGTACATTATGCTTTCTATGCAGATGTCGAACCAGTCAATGCAGCTGAGGCATTGAAAGATTCGAAGTGGGTGAAAGCAATGAATGAAGAGTTAGAATCCATCGAAGTCAACAACACATGGTCACTTGTCGAATTGCCTCAAGGCGAGAAGGCAATTGATGTGAAGTGGGTTTACAAGGTAAAGGTGAATCCTAGAGGAGAAGTAACTCGACACAAGGCAAGACTTGTGGCGAAATGATTTCTTCAGAAGGAAGGAATCGACTTCGATAAAGTGTTTGCACCTATTGCTAGAATCGAAACAATCAGGTTGGTTGTTGGTCTAGCAAATATGAACAATTGGCACACATGTCAGATGGACGTGAAGTGTGCATTCCTTAATGGTCCCCTAGATGAAGAAGTTTATGTCGCACAACCAGCTTGGTATGTGAAACGAGGCGAAGAAGGAAAAGTGTACAGGCTGCATAAAGCCCTGTATGGACTTAAGCAAGCTCCAAGAGCTTGGAATAAGAAAATTGACAGCTTATTAAGGGAAAAGGAATTTGTGAAGTGTACGATTGAGCATGGAGTATATGTAAGAAGAAGCAATGGCGAATTGCTTATACTATGTCTCTATGTCGATGATTTGTTGATAGCAGGAAGTTGCAAGAAGGAGATCGAAGATTTAAAACATGATCTAAGCAAGGAGTTTGAAATGTCAGACTTGGGAGATCTCTCATATTTCCTTGGCATCGAATTCTACAAGACTAGTAGAGGTTTGATGATGCACCAACAAAGATATGCAGGCGAAATACTCAAGATATTTGAGATGCAAGATTGCAACACAACTTCAACTCCAGCTGAGACCAGACTGCAACTGTCGAAGGATCCAGACGAAGATGATGTCGACCCAACCCAATACAGAAGACTTATTGGGTCACTTAGATACCTTTGTCACACAAGGTCTGACTTAGCATACAGTGTTGGTATGGTAAGTAGATTCATGAAGAAGCCAAAGGTATCACACCTAACAGCGATGAAGAGGATACTGAGGTATCTGAAAGGGACTCTCGACTATGGCATTTTATTTCCTGCAGCTGACGAAGGGAAAGAATGCAAGCTAGTGGGATACACAGACTCTAGCTGGTGTTGTGATGCAGAAGATAGAAAATCCACAGCTGGATATGTGTTTATGTTAGGTGGTGCACCAATTGCTTGGAGTTCGAGAAAGGAGGCAGTAGTGGCATTGTCATCATGCGAAGCAAAATATATAGCTACTTCTCTTTGTGCATTTTAAGCAACCTGGATGGTGAACTTGGTCGAAGAGATTACAGGGAAGAATCATGGAGCAATTACCATGAAGATCGACAGCATGTCAGCTATCAATTTGGCAAAGAATCCAATAGCTCACGGTTGAAGCAAGCACATCCAAATGAGGTTCCATTATCTTCGAGAGCAGGTAACAGAAGGGAAGATGAATTTGGAACACTGAAGAACTGAGAATCAGATTGCAGATATCATGACGAAGGGAGTGCAGGTCGAAGTATTCAAGAAGATAAGATCGATGATGAATGTAGATAGTTTAGACACAATGAATTAGGTGGTGTGTTAAATAGTAATTCATAGTGTGTCGAAACTAGCATGTGTCGAATTGTCTAGGAGTGTCGAATTGTTTCGACAGATGCATCTTAGATTAGTTTTGATTGGATTCTGTTTTGATTAGATTAGATTTTATATGATTTAGATTAGATTTGATATTTTGGGCTTTAAAGTTTTTGGGCCTTTGTAAATCTAAATCTATATAAAGGGAGTATCCCTTGCATTGCAAACAATAACAATTGTATTCACAGTTTGTGGGTAGCAAGTGAAAGTGCAATAGATTCAAAATCCCACAGTTCATGGGTAACATTCTTTTCTCCAAATATTTCTCTTCTCTCTCGTTTTCTTTTCTTGTTGTTCTTGTTCTTCATTTGTTCTTCATTGTCATTGCGTATTGTGTGGGTTGGTGATCAATCTTGAGATCAAGATTGAAGCAAAATCATCATAGGGTGTGGTGAATTTCCAACAGGGCCGAGCTAGGCTTTGTCAAGCCTGAGTCTGGCCTGCTAAAAAATTCAAAGCCTAAGCCTGGTCTGTAGCCTATCATAGGGTTATTTTTAGGCCTAAGCCTGACCTTTTCATAGGCCTGATTATCCTACTAGCCTATTTAAAAGTCTACTTCATTTGAACATCTGTAAATAAGAAATTCAACTAATGTTAAATAGACTAACAAGTTAAAAGATTAATCAGATTAAATCTTTGTTTTCATTGTCTTGTTCAAGTTTTTTTATTAGCATAAGTTTGGCGATGCTATTTGTTGAAGATAACTTATGAGAAAAACTTATGACAATAACTTATAACATTGTTATAATGTTTTTCAACTTATTTTCATAAGTTCTTAAATATAACTAAGTTTTATTTTCATATTTTAATTCAAAGTACAAAATAGAATATAATAATAATAAAATTATTGTTTTTTCTTAAATAGGCCAGCCTGATAGGCTTAAAAGACTTTTCTTATGGCCTGTGCCCTAGCCTCTTTAGCTAAATAGGCTTATAAAAAAGCTTAGGCCTTTTCTATTTAAGAAAAAGCCTGGCCTGACCTGAGCCTATGTAGGCTAGGCCGTAGGCCCCTGTTAGTTGGCCTGGCCTATTCCCGCCCCTATTGGTACGGTTTTGTGGGGGAGGTTGGTCAAGGTGATTTGGTGTGTGGTGTGTTGAAGCAAGGTGTGGTGTGTAGCAGAGTTTGGCATGTAGTGATGTTGTTGTAGCAAGATGTTACAGTGTTATGTCGGTAGGAAGTTCTGTTCATGTAGGCTTGTAAGTTGGGCCAAGATGTACGTTACAAAAGTTGTTGGCATTTCATGCCTTTTTGTACATTTTACTCATTTTGTAAATGGCTTATTGTATGGTTTTTTCTTTTGAATAGGTTTTCGTTTGTAATTACAATAGACTTTATGACTTTTTATTTTTGTTGATTTTTTTTAATAGAAATACAAATGGGCTTTTGTGAAAATGAATTTGGACTTTGAGAATTTTGACTTGTATCATCACTTTTTATTGGACAATGTATTGGAACTTTTCATTTGGGCCATGAATTGCTATTTGCACCCTTCATGAACTTGTTTGAACAAACACTTAAAATTATCTCCCTATTACTTAAACCAAGATGAACCTGACAAATGAAACTTGAATTGCCATGTTGATACCATGCTTGCATTGAATCTAAGAATCACACTTGAAATCAATTTCATCTTCTTGAATTCTTCATTTAAAAACCATCTTGAAATAAGTGAACTTAGGCCTTGAATCAATTCTTGGATAACATGAAAATCCCCAGATAAAACAATTTCGAACATAGCCATTTGGATCACGATGAACCACAATCCTCACTATGGAATCTCTTTGAACATGACTTGAAATTAAAGAATCGCAATGCACTGAACAAAACCCTAATTGACCATGATTTGATCCTTGATGATCATCAGATACAAAGCACTGATTTGTGCCAAATCCCACTTGAGAATGAAACAATCTCCTTTTTCTTAAACAAGATCAAATTCCATCCAACTGAAACAATACTGCGCACACATACTTAACATGCTAGACTCAGGTGAAACTTAACTTAATAACACTTTCCCATCTTAAACATAAAGGGTGAGAAACCCTAATCTTCGTGCCATGAGTGCATACTGATGAACAATGACTTGATGAGAGCCAAAAATGTAATTCAGAATCTTTGCCATGGCATGATAACCTGATATTAAAACAAACCACTTTTTTGACCAAGATTAGGTCAAACTTCCACTGAATTTCAAACCACACCGCACTGACCCTTGACCTGATAACTTTTCTTGATCCTTGATTCAGTCCTGCCAGACTTGAGGATCTATCCAAAGTCTTGATTGATCCATCCATTGAACTTTTTGCAGCAAACCCTAATTCAAAAGTGAAACAAAACAAACAAAGTCTAATAACTTGGTTAGTTATGCAATACGATTGACTTAGAATGATATGCAAAAGATCAAAGAATCAAAGGGTAAAATTTGGGGTAGGACAACAACCATTTGATATGAATTAACTTTTAAATATGCGAGTAAATTAAATTATGATGATCATTGTATTGCTTGTAAAAGCTACTTCATATTTCTCAATTGTGTTTATCTTTTATTTTCTTTCATAATTATGCTTGTTATTGAAATGTTTTTTCTCAAAACCATCAGTTATATTTTTCTTCGCTCACTTTCTACTCATTATTTTCCCCCCATCCTTCTAGTTCATTTAATCCTCATATTTCCACCAACAATGATATGGTTCAAAAATCTACCAGAGGTTCCATTAACTCATGGAAGAATTTATTTGGTGAATTTATGGTTTAGTTCATGGCCCGAAAGCAATAACCAAAGATGGTAATCGTCCTTAGCAGAATTCATCAATAAAAGAAGAAGACCCTTACCAAATATATTGGGTGATTCATAGAGGTGGGTATGGGTTCAAATGATGAGCTAAAATGCTGGATATTTGAAAAAGGATTAAGAACATACTGTATGTTCTTTGAAACGTTAGGACTGAAAGAATTCGCAAGCATGAACAATCTTCTCACTATTGCTCAATTGTATATCAACTATGACGAAAATATGCTAGCAGAAGATTTAGAAAGAAACAAAGGATCGAAAAACCCAGTGAATGACCGATCTAGAGAAAGAGACACACATCGATATCGAGATGACAAAGAACTGGATACACACCGAGGATCGCAAGCCATATTTTAATGTTAGACCTATCTCAACAAATTGTTTGTTGTGAGACAAAAGTAACTTTTATAATTATCGTATCCACATAGACTGGTGCTGTCAAAAGACCATTCAACAATTTTAAGATCTTAAGTTGAGAAAGATTTTATATTTTGCGTGATGCTTGAAAGTAAATGACATAAAATAACTAATAATAAGTAAAATGGAGATTTTAGTGATAATAATAAGAAAACTTATTAGGGGTGGATTTCGTCATTACATATTTATTATTCACACCCATAGGTCTGTAATATGCTCTTCTAGTTAGTATTAATATTACCACATTTTGATCATATTCATATCTCCTTTCGATCTCAATATCATGAAGTCGGTGCATTACCTAAGTGCTGATATCTCGATCTATTAACCGACGTAGAACATTAAGTTCCAATAGTTATAAATCAGCAAGACTCTACACATATCCAGACTACAGTATATGCATATATTGTACCTAAAATTATATCAAGGCATTAGTATCCAATAGATAATTATCTTGGATTTAGTGATTACAGGAACCTTTCAATGTCAGGTCACACCATGAAAACAAGTTTTAGGTAGCAAAGCTAAAACAACAATTAAGTATAAAGATTTATCAAGATTAAAGCATGAGTATAACTACATATTTAATGACCTATTTAGTACATGAATATAATGAATACATATAACCCCCCCAGCAGGATAAAAAGGATGAGTGGGTGTGGAGTTTAGATAGAGAGACGGGATTTTCGTTAAGTTCGTTTTACTGCTACATCAGTTCATGTGAATCACTGAATTTGGTTTATGATCTTACTGCAGAATTATTGGATCTTGTGTGGAAAACTTTTGTTCCATTGAAAATCCAAGTTTTACCTTGGAGTATGGCGCTAGATAGATTGCCTACGAGATCGAATTTGGTAGATAGGCATATTATTGAGAATCCTCATGAAAAGGTGTGTATTTTTTGTTTCCAAGAGATTGAGAATTCCACTCACCTATTCTTCTCATGCCATAAATCTGTGGAGGTGTGGAGTAAGATTTGCGAGTGGGTAGAGATAGGTAGTATTTCGGAAACTGATTGTAGTCTCCACGTGAAGGCATGGTTCTCGCGTCTTCAAGGCCGAAGTAAATCGGGTAAGATAAATTCAATTTGGTTTATCTCTTGCTGGAACATTTGGAGGGCCAGAAATAATATATTGTTCAACATTGAGATTTGTAATGTCGATGAAATTGTAAATGCTATTATCATTTCCTCTTGGAACTGGTTGATCTTAGGTAGTGTTAATAGCAAGAAGTGTAGCTTGTACGAGTGGTATAAGTTCCCCTATGATTTCTTGTAATTGATTCGTAGTGTTGTTGTTTGTTGTTTGTTGGTTTGAGATTTCCTTAATCTCCAATTAATGAAAGTTGCTTATAAAAAAAAATAAAATTTATTCAAATCATTTAACCTATTTTGTTTGTAGACTTGAATATCCTTTGCTAGATGCCTTGAATATTGAATATTGTAGGGGTTCAAGAATCCTTACCAATCAGACTTATTTTTTCTATAAAAAGACGACACAAGTACCTAAATATTAAAATAAAGGTCAAATATTGAAGTGAGACATGACATTAAAAGCAATTATGAACAAAAAATAGAATTTGACATCACTTTAAAAAATGTACTTACTCGCACCAAAATTGTAGTATATGTGGTATTTTGATTGAACTCTACTCTCAACAAGGTTAACTTCATGGTTCGACGGTAGTCAGAAATGTGCATGTTGTAGTTGAAGGTTGTTCTTGCATGCAGAAATATGTTAACTTGTTGTTTATGTTAACCTGTTGAATTGGGCTAGTCTGTTAGGTCAATTGTTTAGAATGTTAGTTGAAAGCTAGGGTTTAGTTTTCTTATCAATAGCATACTAGTCACCAACTACCCATCAATCCTTGATAATTTTATTCAGGTGGAGAAAGTGGCGTGGTTCAGATTCAATTGTAAACATTATACCCTAATGTGTAATTGAATCAAGAATCCTGTTTTTTAACCACTTTGAATTGTTTTTTCTCTTATCTTCTTTCTTTTTCTTTTACTTTTTGGGTTTTCTTATTAATCAAGAAGTCTATCATACTCTGATTTGTTGGACATCGTTTCACAACAAATTGGTGCGATGAGCATAGAGGAGAAGATGAAGTCAACAAAGTATGAGATTGAGAAATTCACCGGTGTGAATGATTTCAATTTGTGGCGCTTGAAGATGCAAGACCTACTGGTTTAGCAGGGTTTGTTAGAAGCGTTGAAAGGATCGAAGAAGATGGATGTTTCCCTAATGAAGAAGGAAAATATGATGATGATCGAGAAAGCCCATAATGCCATCATATTGAGCCTTAGTGATAAGGTTCTCTAGGAAGACTTCGAAGGAGAATATCTTCACTCATCTTGAATGCTCCACACACCCGTTCCTTACCAAGCTTTGTATTCATTCAAGATAAGTGAAGACAAAGTCTTGGCTGAGCAGCTTAATATGTTCAACAAGTTGATTTTTGATCTTGAAAATATTGAGGTCGATATTGATGACAAAGATCAACCATTGTTGTTGTTGTTGTGTGCTTTACCAAAATCTCATGCTCACTTCAAAGAAACTTTCTTGTATGGAAGTGATTCATTGACCTTTGAAGAAGTTCAATCAGCCTTGTACTCTAAGGATTTGAACAAACGAAAGGAGCACAATTCATCTTCTATTGGTAAAGGTTTGTCCATTAAGGGGAAATTCTTGAAGAAAGATGGTAGGTTTGAGAACAAGAAGGGTAAAGTTCTATAGAGTTATTATGGTGGTAATGCTCTTGTAATTAGGTGTTATCATTGTAAGAAGAAGGTTCATACAAGAAAGATGTGTCTTGAACGTCTGAATAATCATGGTGGAAAGGATAATGGTAATGCAACCATGTGCAAGATGATTATGAATCATTTGATGTTCTGTTGGTTTCAAGCAACGACTCTAGATATAAGTGGATTATGGATTAAGGGTGTACTTGGAACATGAATCCAAACAACAACATAGAGGAATTATGTAATCAAGATGGTGGATCAGTGCTACTGGGAAATAACAAAGCCTATAAGATTGCGAGAATTGGATCTGTGAGATTCAAACTCCATGATGAGTCAATAAGGCTATTGATTGATGTCAGGTATGAACTAAATCTTAAGAGGAATGAAGGGGACGAAGGAAGTCTTGAGAGGAATCAAGAAGCAAGGCTTGTATACCCTTGAGGATAAGGTTGCTAGTGGTTCAGTTTATGTGGCATCCACAAAAATCGTGTCGAAGAATGAGCTATGGCACAAGAGACTTGGCCATGTAAGTGAAAGAGGCATGGTCGAATTGTCAAAACAAATTCTACTATGTGTTGACAAGGTCGAAAAACTAGAGTTATGTGACCCTTGTATATTTGGTAAATCCTATAAGGTGAAGTCTAACAAAGGTAAACAGAGAACACATGGATCCCTTTATTATATCCATGTTGATCTTTGGAGGCCTGCAAGAAATCCTTCTGACTCAGGTGCAATATATTTTCTATCCATAGTCGATGATTACTCACGAAAGTTATGGGTTTTCACTCAGAAAACTAAGCAAGAAACTTTTGAAAATTTCAAAAGTTTGAAGACTCTGGTCGAAAACCAAATGGCAGGAAGGTCAAGAGGTTGCATAATGACAATGATCTTGAATTTTACAATGAAATTCTCGATAGCTATTGTGATGCGTCTAGTATTGCAAGACACAGAACTACTAAAGGTAATCCCCAACAAATTGGTTTGGCTGAAAGGTTTAATAGAACCATTCTGGAAAGGGTTAGATGCATGTTATTTAGTGCAGGATTAAAGAAGGTGTTTTGGGTAGAAGCTGTTGTGATTGTTGCATACCTGAAATATAGGTGTCCCTTGACTGCCTTGGGAATGACGACACTTGAAGAAGTCTGGTCGGGACATCCACATAATCTCGACAATCTTAGAGTATTTGTTTGTTTATCTTATGCTCACATTAGGCAAGACAAGGTCGAACCTAGAGCTCTGAGATGTATGTTCCTTGGATACCCTAAAGGAGTCAAAACTTATAGGTTGTTATGCCTAAAGCCAGATCACAGGAGGTGTATGATAAGTCGAGATGTAGTTTTAAATGAAGTGGAAATGGATTTCAAGAAGACTAATGACGTTGGTCAAAGTACGGAGATCTTTGGAGAAGAGCTTGAACAAGAAGAGATTCCTATTGAGGTGGAGCATAGTGATGTTGAATTGCATAACCTAGATGAAGTCGAAGAAGAAACAAAAGTTGCTGATGAAGATGAGGAGAATGATAATGACTACCTATTGGTAAGATACGGATCGAGAAGATTCATCAAGCCACCCCAGAGACTTGTTTATGCAGATCTCATATCTTTTTCCTTAATTTATGTAAGTGAGATCCTTGGTGAAGAACATAGAGATTACAAGGAAACTGTGAGTAGTCAAAAAAAGACTGAATAGCTAAAACCCATGAATGATGAAATGAAATATCTTCATGATAATAAAACTTGGGAGCTAATCAAGAAACCTGGAAGGGTCAGGTTAGTCAATTGTAAGTGGATCTTCAAAGTTAAGGAATGAATCAAAAGAGTAATGTCGAAGCGATTTAAGGCAAGGTGTAGATCCCCAAAATTTTCTCTCCTTTTTCTAACACTAACTGGCTTATGTTTCACTTCATTTTACATTATCATTTGTGCATATCATTGGTTCTAAGCATGGAATCAAGGTATCTTGGTTAGCTCAAGAGGAGAGTGTGTTTCTTAGAGGTTCAAGCAAGAGATCATGTGTACATAGATGAATATTATTCAAGGTATCAAGGGAAGAGATGTTCTTAATATCACCATCACTTAGGCTAAAATGGTTTCCTGGACCTCAAGGCATCCTAATATGTCCACCACTTCTTCAGGGAATTGAAAGTGGCAAGAGGTTTGAAGTAGATCACCTCCTCCTATCTTTTGATCATCAAGCTAGGGTTGTGAACATTTAGGAGTGTAGCACCTTTGTGAGCAAAGATTTGGATGCTTTTTCATCATTATGTCTCACACATCATCTTTGTTTATAGAATTTCACATCATGATCAGAGGAATTGGGGTTTTGAAGATGTGCATTCATCTCCTAGACTATGAGGACCAAAATTAGGGTTTGTGATAGAATCAGTTTATTTATTATTCCTTGAGCAAGACTTGATTCCATGGCCTCCTATATGTTCTCAAGTGTCTAGGGATGGAGATTGATCAGATGTTTGAAAATCAGTAAAATCAGGGATAAAGTCAACTGGGTAGTGAAAAAGTCAAATCATGACTTTTTGAGGTCACCTTTGTGTTTTTCAAGTCAAATATGACCAATGGATGGGATTTGATCAAGAAATGTCATAGGGAATTGTAAAAAATCAAGAATTTAGAAAATTTCCGTTTTTGAAAAATTAGGTTTTTAGAAAGTTATTATTTTGGAAAGTTCTCATATTTGTTTAACAACTTTCATGGCCAATTTACTCCATGATCTAAGCTCCATCTTGAACTCAAGTCCAAATGAAAATTGTAGAGGGTAATTCCACCATTCCAAAGAATACAAGAATGTCCCAATTGGATCAATATGGCTCAAGTTATGGTTTCTTGAAGTTCAAGGTTTCAAATTGTGATTATGGTTAAAACTTAGAATTTTTTCTAAGTTGTTTTGGAAGATTTTGTGGACACAACTTCAAGTCCCTTTTTCACATGTTTCCAACCTTGGTTTCATTTTGTTTTCAACATAAAATTTGTTGTTTGTTCTTCCTACTTTCATTAGGGCTCAAGAGTGCATCAAATGGAGCATGTTTTGCCAAGTTATGGTTATTAGAAAGGGTGGGCACGATTTGAATTTCTCATGGCTCATGATAGCTCTTCTTGCCACATGATTTTTGATACCTCCTCATGTACTATTTGTACCATTCTTTTTCTTTTATTACATCATCACAATATTGCCTATTTGAGCAAAACAAATGCCATACGTACCATGCACCACATTTCATGTTGTTTTGGCCAAAAAGAGGAAAAGGAAAGAATTTACACAAAGCTGGTACAACTTCATTCACTCCCTCTCACGTGCCAATTCCTCACACTTCATTCCACTCCCAAAAAGTCACACAAAAGCACCACTACATTGCCATAACCGTGCACATGCTCTTACTCTCATTAAAAAAAAAATCAAAACCAAAAATGCATAACAAACTTTCAGTGGCTTTCCATCCTGGTTCTCACGTGCCAAGTCACCTATATAAGCCTCCAAAACCCTAACACGGGATCACAACTTCATTTTGCTGAAGATTGGATCAAAGCAAGCTCTATCACTCTCAAATTGCTCACCCTTCGAATCTGTATTTTCCTTCGAGTTCTATGCAACTTGTGACTTGATTTATCATCCCTGAAGCTCAAGGAAGATTTTCCATACGGTTTTCTCTCCATCCATACATAACACAAGAGCCAACGGAGCTGCTCCGTTAGGTATTCTTTCTAACTCTTTTTCTCACTCTGTTATGCATGTTTTCAACTCGTGATTGCTTGTTCTGAAGTTCTCTATGCATGGAGGCAATGGTTATGTGCGTTTTGTTTCTATTTGATATGATTTCAGTTTGGATGTTTAATTTTTGAGCTCAGTTTTCATGGCATTTTAGTGGTTATAAGTGGAAACTAGGACTGGATATTGAATCCTCTTGAGTTGCTCTTCAATTTGGCGTGCAGATTTGTGCATTTTGGTGGTGGTTGCAGGCGTCGCCGGTGAGGCACACCAGAGAAGACGACCGGAGCTAGGGCTCCGACGTCTGAGGTGTTAGCTGAGGTGTATAGTGATGTAGGCTTTGACCTGCATACGTGGTGCGTGGAAAAGTGAGGTGGCATGACACCTCCTTTAATGAAACGCAACGTTTCATTTTTCTGATCATTGCTGGACCAAATGAGCGTGGGCCTATGATATTTGCTTTCCACACCACCCTTTTTTAGGCCCATGCGTGCATTGTACATGGATGCAGTTCATTCTGACTTTGCTTATCTCACCCCCTTGGTTTGCTTTCTTTTTTTATTTTCTTTTTCTTTCCATCTTCCACTTAATTTTTGTTTTAATTGATAAAACCTTTTTAAAAATGAACAAAAATATGTTTCTGATTAATTGGTGTCTTAAAATAATTTTCATATTTTTTTATTTTATTTTTCCTTTATTTTTTCTATTTTACTTTGAATTAAATTGTGAAATGCTTTTACTTGTTTACCCTTGAGCTAGGATTTATGTTTTGATGCCATGTACTTACCTTCTTGATCTAATCTTTAGGACATGCTTTGAAATATGAATGATTAGTGTTTGAATACTATTTTCGTGCCTTGATTGTTAATTCTTGGATGATTCTTATATGGTTTTTGATGCTCCTCGATTGTTGCTCGATTAGCTTGGCATGTGTGATGTTTTGATCCATTTGGTGGTGCAATTTTGTGATTCTTGTTGAGATCTTTTGCAAATTCATTCTTGATGCATGTAACATGAGTTTGAGAATTTATTTGGATTTTTACAAGGCATGTTTCTATTTTTGGTTGATGCTTACATGTAGCTTGAACATTGATTGATATGTTTTGGATACTTGACCTAGTTTGGATCTTTTTGATCACCCGTGTTTAATTGAAGCTTGAAATGATTGTTTGATATGATCATGTACTGTATTGGATTGTTTGGGGCTTTGGAATCATTCTCATTTAATCATTTTCCTATTTGTGATTGATTTTCCAAGTTGACTATGTTTTGGCCTTACTTCTTGGGTGTTGTGAACTAGTTTCTTTGTATTGCTTTCTCATATGATCTATTGAATGCTTGGTGATTCTTGTTTGCTTTGAATAACATGTGTGAGGTTCTGATACTCTTGATATGGTGTCCATTGATTGAACTTTCCTCATTTCTTGCCTCACATGATCTTTTGTTGCTTGCATGAATGACTTAAGTGAATGTTTGTCTAGTTTTGATGCATGCTTTGAAGTTGATCCTTGATGTTTATTCTTGGAATTATTAAGTTGATGTTTGGATTTACATACATGGCTATGCTACTGCCTTGCTTGAGTTCATGCCTTAATCTCACTTGTTTGCCTTTTGAGATGTGTCTTACATGATCTTTTTGTTGACAAATGTTACTTTGTGGTTAAGATGCATGCTTTGAACTTTCTTGCTTTACCTTTGATCAATAACATGAGATAAAGGTGAAATGACTTGCTTGCTGCCCCATCTTGTTTCTCATATCATTTGACCTCACTTCACCTTGTTTGATGTTTGATTATGCTTCTTGTTTGGTTTTAAATCATTGGTGTGTTCATTAGTGCATTGTCTTGCCTAATTGTTTTGACTTCCATTCTTGAAGATTGTTTTGAGGTGTGTACATTTGATGTTGGTCTCATTGCTCATTACCTGTGTTCATCTCATCTCTTGAGTTGCTTATTGTTGCATCTTCTCCTTCATCTCTTACTTCTTTCTCCTCCCCTAAATCTTAGGACTTGTTTAAGTCTTAGATTTGCTTTTGCATGTTCCCTTAGGATTCCCTAGTTCAACTTAATCTTTGATTAAGCTTGGAGTAGGATAGACATTAGGAGCTAATCCATGTATGCTAACATTAGGTAGAATTCCCCTTCTTACCTCAACTATAGGGCCACCATTGCATGAAAACTTCTAGGTTGGAGCTCCCTTAGTGTTTTTCTTTCACCTTTGAGTCTTCTCTTCTCATCTCAGAAACAAGTCCAAAATGATTAATAAATACAACGAGCATTGTGCGCCACGAGCCTTAAGTACATGGGAAATGAAGAATGAGGGGTCTCCCTTCACTTTTCTAGAGTGTTTAGCATGTCCCATTGGGGGCGACCATGTGACGCATTCGCTCCTATATCATAGACTTTAGTGCAATGTGAGTTTCAAACTAACTTCAATCCACTTCTGTCTAAAAAACACAAACCAAGTTCAAATCATTTTTATCCTTCGGGATTGTTGGGTTTCAAATCATTTTCAGAAAAGAGCACATTATTTCTGTTCAGTCGCAAACAAGCATCAACCCTAACTGCCGGACGCAAATCTAACGTCGTTCATAAAAAACACTTAACCATTATGTGGTCGTTACCACGAACTACAGACGCTTTGACTTCCTCTTTCTCGTCCGATTGAGGATACGTAGGCATAAGACGACGATGTCTTGGCGAGCAACCTTCCTCCCATCCACCCGTAGTCCTCCGAACTACATTGACTCTGACTTTCCCATTGCACGAGGGAATACGTAGGCCTAGGACATCGAAGTTCTATCGAGTCCGTTTTTGGTTTTTCCCTACCTGTTTCCACTTAGCAGTAGGCTTTAGATAAATCACCTTTTGATTAGACAACAAGCGTGGATCCCATCGAGTAAGATGGACGTGTGGGGGGTGCTAATACCTTCCCCTCGCGTAACCGACACCCGAACCTGAACTATGGTTGCGATGACCATGTCTTCTCCCTTTTGAGGTTTCTTCGATCGTTTCCTTTCCCTGCGTCGGGATAAATAATGTTCGCTGGCGACTCTTCTGTTCAGTGTTTTCGCCGGTTGTTTTTCGCAGTTGTGACAGCTGGCGACTCTACTAGGGATTCTGGTTCCCTACGCGAGTCAATCCTAGCGCTTGTCTATTTTTTTTCATTGGGTGTTTACTGCTGTGCATTATTTGTTGTATATTATTGTATTTTACTGCATTTATCGCATTTGATTACTGTTATCATATTGCTCTGTTGTTGTTGTGCTGTTGGGTGGGTTGGTTCCATGAGAGATAAGCCCAATACCCAGGCTTGAGTATACACCTAGGATTAAAGTGGAAAGTAGTGTGAATTGTGTAGTGTCTGGTCAGACTTAGTATACACGAAAATTCCACATCCAGACGAGGTTTTCTTTGGTAATGTGTTATCCTGCGCGTTGGGGCAGATGATAGAACGTAACCTAGAAAGCTGTCGACATTGGCGACTATTTCTCGAGAACTCAGTTGAGGCACTCCTCCCGAGAGGTAATAATGGCAGACCAGAAATGGCAACCCATTATGCTTCTTGATCCAAGGACCCGAGACTGGGAGCTTGTTATAGGATGACCTTTTTGAGGGGAATCAGTTGAGGCCTCCTTGATTGGTGATGATGGTAAACCAGAAATGGTGACTGTATCATCATTTCTCGACCTGAGAGTCCGTGACGCTGAGGATCCTCGGTTTTTTTTAGAATCCACACGTGAGAGGGGTTGGGTGTTTACAGATTTACAGATAACTTTGATCTCCAACCTACCCGGTATTCTGGTTTTCTTATCAGTGTGGACTTATCATCCCGATATTCTGGTATTCTGATTCGTCCGTTATTCTGGATTTTTGGATTTCTGGTATTTTGGCCAAAGTGGAATTTGGGTCTTATTCTGTCAATAGTACAACAACAATACAGAGCTTTGTGGATACGTTGATCCCATGTGTGCATCTGCATCATCAATTTTGCATTCTAACATGTTTGTTTATTTTCAGGGTTTGCATCCAATCCTTGACTCCGGTTTCCGAAGATTGTCAGAGACGAGTACTGAAAAGAAGAAGAATATCATAGTGTACAAGTTCCCGAAACCTGCTTTGGATTTTGTTCTCAAATTGATGGCTATGGAAGATCCCAGTGTTTTAGCATACTTCATAAAAGACTATGGGAAGATTTTGAATTTTGTTCACAACATCACTAAGTATGAGTTTAGGGCTCTACACACTCTAGTGCAATTCTATGACCCTCCATTGCGTTATTTCTTATTCCTTGATTATGTTCTGTTTCCGACGTTGGAGGAGTTTTCTCTTATATTGGGTGTCTCTATCAAGGAGGAAGCGCCTTTCTATTATTCTGAGGAGGTTCCTAATCTGGAAAAGGTCGCTGCTGCTCCACACTTGGATCAGTCTCTATTGGAAAGTAATGTCGCTAGTAAAGGAGATTGTAAAGGGTTTCATATGAAGTTCCTGGTTGGTCAAGCTGATATATATGCTAAGGCTAGGAACTGGACAGTCTTCAATGCAATCTTTTCCCAGTGTGTTTATGGGATTGTTTTATTTCCAAATGTGAAGGATTTCGTGGATATGCACGCTGTCAGGATATTCATCATGAAGAATCTAGTACCTACTTTGCTTGGTGATTTGTACCACTCGTTGCATTATAAGAATGAAAAGAGGAGAGGAGGGCCCATCTCTTGCTGTGCGCCAATTTTCTACAAGTGGTTTGCTGATCGTCTTCCTAAATCTGGGGCATTTGTGGATACTCAAGGGGCATTAGAATGGTCTAAAAGGCTGATGGGTCTAAGAGCAGATAATCTGGTTTGGGTCAACCATGATTTGTTAGGCAAAGAAATCGTCATCAGTTATGGAAATTTCCCGAACGTGCCACTGATAAGAAGAAAAGGGGGAATCAATTACAACCTTATTCTTGCTGTCAGGCAATTCGGGTATGCCTTGAGAGAACCACCAAAAGAGGAGGATATTCGGGAATACCTGTTTCTAAGTGGGGAAGTTAACCCAGATTTGCTGAAGAGAGCCGTAGATGCTTGGGAAGATGTTCATAAGAAAGGGAAAGGTTATTTTGGGAAGAGCAACTGCAGAACCTTTCCTCCATATGAAGAGTGGATACAGAAGAGAGTAGAGAAGGAGCTCATACCTTTCTCCATAGAGCTACATTCATACCCGCTGATGATTGAACAACCCACTACGATTGAGATGGAAAAATATAACAAGTTGTGGGATGAGAAAGAGGAGTTGCGTAAAGAAAGTGATGAATTGAAGAGAGAGATCAGTCAGTTGAAACATGATCGAAACGAAGCTATCTACACAGCTAGGGTGAAGACAGAACTTCTGGCCAAGAAGGAGGAAGAGTTGGATGAAGAGATCATAGTCAGGTAACGGGTAGGTCAAGATTTGAGAAGCATTAGTAGTGTGCTTCGGTCCAAGAAGGCAGAACTGACAAGAGCCCTGGTTAGAATTCAAAAGTCTGATGCTCACCGAGACACCGCAATGACTGCTCACAAGTAAAAGGAAGATGAGTTTCTAGATCAGAGCCGAATAATTAAAGATCGACTTAATGAAGCCTTATCAACTATAGAAGAGCTTAAGATTCAAGCCGAAGTAAAGAAACCAAGAGGTGAGGGTTCTAAGCTGGAAGATGTTTTTGGTGAAGACGCCTGGGAAGAGCAATGTTAGTACTTGGAAGAAGTCTTGCACAAGCGTGATATTCTTATTCAGGAATTGATCGAGAGGCCGAAGCATCCCGATACGAGATAGCTCTTCAAAGAGGTGCAAGCTTAGTGTGAGGAGCGAGAGAATTGGAAAAGGCTGACCATGGTGGACTTTGATGATATGCCTTAGTTTTCTTTTCTGTTGTATTTGATCACCGCCAGGCTTGTTGGTTGGGATCCCTGCTTATTGTATTCAGACATCTTTCTTTATTTTGGGCTGTATGTATTGACAGATGATTATTCTTCGGCTTTCTAATATATGAGCAGATATTTGTTGGTATTCCGTTCTGTCTTGTTGCTTATTATTAAACTGGAATCAAGGGGTGAATCTCCCTGAAAATACTCGAACATGTCATTTGCATTTGCATTTTCATACTCATGTGCATAACAGGTGTTTCTGTTTGGGTTCCTTATCTCTGCCTGGTGTTTTGTAGCAAGATTGCTGAATTTCGCACTCACTGCTACGCTACTCGCAACAATCAATGAAGAGTCATGGAACAGGTTCAAGCTGAGCTCTAGGAAGTTCGCAACCGCATGAATTAGTTTATGGACTTAATGCAGAACGTAGCCCAAGGCCAAGAGCAATTGAGGACTCTTGTTCAGACCTTGATAGCTAGGGTTGATGAAGAAGGAATTGTTCATGGAGGTATTCTGACTCATGTTGTTCCTCCGGGCGGAGGTGGTAATGGTGGTGTCCACGTTGGTCCTCTGGGCAGAGGTGTTCCTATCCCTAATGTTGTTATTCCTTCGGGCGGAGGAGCAGCTGTTGAGATCCCTGCAGTGGTTGGAGGTGGTAATAGTGTGTGGCGCTGGGGGGCATCACTGGATGGAAGATCAGCAAGATGATGTTTTCTCCATGCAAGGTGGGGATGCTGGCCACCAGTCTGATGCTGACAAAAGGTTCAAGATGATTGAGGAAAAGATGAGGGCTTACGAGAGTCAGAACTCGTTGGGTCTGGATATGGATGAGTTGGGATTGGTTCCTGGTGTGAAGGTCCCTCCTAAGTTCAAGGTGCCTACCTTCAACAAATATAATGGAGTTACATGTCCTAAAACTCATGTTAGGGCCTATTACAGGAAGATGTCTGCCTACTTGGAGGACGAGAAGCTGTTAATGCATTTCTTCCAGGATAGCCTGGCTGGGGCATCCCTGGAGTGGTACATGCAGCTTGAAAGGAGTCGTATCCATAGTTGGCGCGAGTTGGTTGAAGCATTTGTCAGACATTATCAATATAACACAAATATGGCTCCTAATCGTATGCAATTACAGAGCCTTTCACAAAAGAACAACGAAAGCTTCAAAGAGTACGCCCAGAGGTGGTGTGAGTTGGCTGCCAGGATTCATCCTCCCATGGTGGAGAGGGAATTGATTGATATGTTCATGGCCACTCTTCAGGGGCCTTACTATGAAAGACTGGTAGGTTGTTTATCTGCTGGGTTTTCTGATTTGGTTCTAGCTGGTGAAAGAGTTGAGAGTGGAATTAAGATTGGAAAGATACTGACCAACGATAGATCCTCATCTGGAGAAGGTAAGAAACCATACGCTGGGAATTATAAGAAGAAAGAAAGGGATGCAAGTTCTATTTCATGTTATCGTGGTAAGGGAAAAGCTTATCAGAATTATTCCTGACATGTTGCTACAGTGGCAATTCCGGCCGCACCGCAGTAACAAAACTCTGCTCCGCGCAAATATCAAGACATGCATTGGAGACACCGCCCATGCCTTACTCTCAATTTTTGCAACATCTGTTACAGTTACAGTTGGTTCAGAAAAGGACTCTGGCTCCTATTACCGGCAATCCTCCACCTGGTTATGACACCAATGCCCGTTGCAATTTCCATTCTGGAGCACCGGGACATCATATTGACAACTGTAAGGCATTCAAGCACAAGGTCCGAGATTTGCTTGATTCGAAAGCCATAAACTTCACCAATGATACTCCGAATGTTATCTAGAACCCGATGCCAAATCATGGTGGGCCGAGGGTTAATGCTATAGAAGATGGAGAGCCGTTGGATTTAATAATGGATGTAAACAAGCTGAAGACTCCTTTGTTAGTGGTTAAAGAAAGATTGTTGAAAGGGCGAGTATTTTCCGGGTGCGCAGAGGGTTGTCCAGAATGTTTGCTACAATCTGAGGGTTGTGCTTTGCTAAAATCAGGTATCCAAAAGTTGATCAATGATGGACAGTTGCAATTCTACCAGGTTAACAGTCAGAGGAAAGTTGTTGATGAGAGGGATGATATTGCCACTATATCCATTCCGTACAAAATAATCAATATATCAGCGTCGGCGAGACCAGCGCCGGTTATCATCACTGTCCCAGGACCAGTGCCTTATGAGAGTACCAAGGTCGTTCCGTGGAATTACGGGGCCGAGGTGTTCTGTAATGGAAAGAAGCAGGAACTAGTAGGGTATTCAGCTATGGGTTCAGGAATTGAAAATATTGTTGAGGCTGGAGCTATCACAAGGAGTGGTAGGGTTTTTTCTCCATCTAATAACCAAGTGGGTAGTTCAAGATAGGACAAGGGAAAGCAAGTAGTTGATGATTCTGTACGAAGACCAGTTATGAATGATTAAGTATCAAAGCAGGTTGACAACCCTTTTTCAGAAGATGTAGAAGAATTCATGAGATTGATAAGAAAGAGTGATTATAAGATTGTAGACCAGCTCAATCAAACGCCGTCAAAGATCTCCATTCTGTCACTATTGCTGTTCTCAGAATCACACAGAAATGCTTTATTGAGATTTTTGAATTCCGCTTATGTACCACAGGAAATATCAGTCAATCGGTTAGAAGGGGTTGTAGCGCATGTAAATGCCAAAAATGGTTTGGGATTCACAGATTTAGACATGACTCCAGCAGGGAGGAATCATAATAATGCTTTGCATATTTCTTTGGAATGCAGAGGCTCTTTGATGTCTCACTTGTTGGTTTATACAAGGTCTTCGTTGAACATGTTGCCGAAGAAAGCCTTAATGAAGCTGGATACACGAGGTTTGATCTGCACGCCAAGTGATTTGGTGGTGCGAGCTTTTGATGGGTCGAAGAGGTCTGTGTTTGGGGAGATTGTGTTACCCATTAAGGTTGGCCCAGAATTTTTCAACACAACGTTCTACATCATGGATATCCAACCTGCATATAGTTGTTTGTTGGGTCGCCCTTAGATCCACGACGCTGGGGCAGTGACGTCAACATTGCACCAAGAGTTGAAGTATATGGTGGAAGGTCATGTGGTTATAGTTTGTGGAGAAGAAGATATAATGGTGAGTCACTTGTCAACATTCAAGTATGTTGAGGTGGGTGGGGAAATACATGAAACTTTATGTCAGACTTTTGAAGCTGTCCAAATTTCTAAGGAGCCTCCGGTGGAGGTTAATCAGCCTGAAGTTTCAATGTCTTCATTCAAGGATGCGTGTGCAGTGGTAGAAGCTGGCAATTCCCAAAAATGGGGTCAGGTGATTGACGTGTAGATGAAGAAGGATACGTATGGTTTGGGATATAAGCCACCCAAACGGTTTCAAGAGCCTCCAAGGTACGATGGTCCGATTCAGTTTACAAGTGCTGGTGTTTTCTTCAATAGGATCAATGTAATTGGGGATGAAGGTGACAGTGACTGTGATATGGATGAGTGGATCCGACCTTGCATTCCTGGTCAGAGTTTGTGCAACTGGTCTTCTGAGGAAATCATCCAAGTGACCAGCAAAGAGTATTTGTTATTGTTTTCTGCATATGTTAAGTCCTACGTTCTGCTCAAGACGTGGTGATTCTTTTCTATAGGGATATGATGTTTTGCTTTCAATTTCATCATTACTAAAGGACGTTTTTCGCATTCAAATGTTTTGATCCCTATTTTTCTATTTTTACTTTTTGCATTTATTCAAAGTAAAATGGCAATGTGTTTTTGTTTGTTGCATTCATAATAAACATAAAACATCAATCATACAGGTTTATTTGTTCAAATTCTACCAATAGTGATTCAGCTATGGCTCGATATGACTTCGACAAGCCCATTTATCAGGCTGAAGAAGAGGCTGATGAAGATTGTGACTTGCCTGATGAATTAGCCAGACTGCTGAAACAGGAGGAACGAATTATTTTACCTCATTAGAAGGACATTGAGACTGTTAATCTGGGAACCGAGGACGTGAAAAAATAGGTAAGAAATGGGGCCGCCTTAGAAGACAGTGTTAAGGGTAGATTGGTTGAGATGCTTCGAGAGTATGTGTATATCTTCGCCTGGTCTTACCAAGACATGCCCGGGCTTGACACGTATATTGTTGTACACCGGTTGCCGCTTAAAGAGGGTTGTACTCCGGTTAAGCAGAAATTGAGAAGAACAAAACTGGACGTGGTTTTCAAAGTCAAAGAAGAGGTTCAAAAACAGTTAGACGCTGGTTTTCTTGCCGGGACGAATTATCCTCCGTGGGTTGCTAATATTCTTCCTGTACCAAAGAAGCATGGAAAGGCCAGGATGTGTGTTGATTATCGAGACTTGAATAGAGCAAGCCCAAAAGATGATTTCCCGCTTCCCCACTTTACGTGTTAGTGGACAACACCGCTCAATATTCTGTATTTTCCTTCATGGATGGCTTCTCTGGGTATAACCAAATCAAAATGGCCCTCGAGGACATGGAGAAGACGACGTTCATAACACCGTGGGGAACATTTTACTACAAGGTAATGCCCTTTGGATTGAAGAATGCTGGGGCAACCTATCAGTGGGCGATGGTGACTCTCTTTCATGATATGATTCACAAAGAGATTGAAGTCTATGTTGATGACATGATTGCGAAGTCACAAACGGAAGAAAAACATTTGGTGAATTTACAGAAGCTGTTTGAAAGGTTAAGAAAATTCAGACTGAGGTTGAATCCGAACAAGTGCACCTTCGGTGTGAGATCTGGTAAATTGCTGGGATTTATTATTAGTGAAAGGGGTATCGAGGTAGATCCTACTAAAGTAAAAGCCATACAAGAAATGCCTGAACCGAGAACGGAAAAAGAGGTTCGTGGTTTCTTAGGGAGATTGAACTAGATTGCTAGATTCATCTCTCATCTCACAGCCACGTGTGAACCAATATTCAAATTGCTGAGAAAAGATCAAGAGGTCAGGTGGAATGAAAATTGTCAAAAGGCATTCGATAAAATAAAAGAATATTTGCATGAACCTCTGATCCTCATGTCGCTAGTGCCAGGAAGACCGTTGATTATGTATCTTACGGTTCTTGAGAATTCAATGGGGTGTGTGCTCGGTCAACACGACGAGACAGGTAGGAAAGAACATGTCATCTATTACCTGAGTAAAAAGTTCACTGATTGTGAGTCAAGGTACTATATGCTGGAAAAAACATGTTGTGCACTCGCTTGGGCAGCTACACGTTTGAGGCAGTATATGTTAAACCACACAACCCTTTTGATTTCAAAGATGGATCCGATTAAGTATGTGTTTGAAAAGCAGGCACTTTCTGGGAGAATAGCTCGTTGGCAAATGTTTTTGACAGAATACAATATTCAGTATGTTTCCCAGAAGGCCATTAAGGGAAGTGTTCTGTCAGAATATCTTTCTCAACAACCGATCGAGGATTATCAACCTATGAAGTTTGAATTTCCAGATGAGCATATCATGTTTCTGAAGATGAAAGACTGTGATGAGCCTTTGCCTGACGAAGGGCCTGAAGTTGGATCTCAGTGGAGCTTAGTCTTTGATGGGGCCGTTAATTCATATGGTAATGGAATCAGGGTAATCATTACAACTCCAAGGGGTTCTCATATACCTTTCACTGCCCGATTAGCGTTCATATGCACCAATAACGAGGTAGAGTATGAAGCATGCATCATGGGGTTGGAAGAGGCTATCGATTTGAGAATCAAGAACCTCGATGTGTATGGTGATTTTGCGTTGGTGATTAATCAGATCAAAGGAGAATGGGAGACTCGTCATGCAAATTTGGTACCTTATAAGAACTATGCCAGAAGGTTGTTACTGTTCTTTGATAGGGTGGATTTTCATCATGTACCCCGGACTGAAAATCAGATGGCCGATGCGTTGGAAACATTGGCTTCCATGTACAAGGTGAATCGGTGGAATGAAGCTCCGTCAATCAGAATTATGCGTCTAGACAGACCAGCTTTTGTGTTTGCAGTTGAAGAGGTATCAGATGGCAAGCCTTGGTATCATGACATTAAGTGTTTTCTCAAGAACCAAGAATACCCACCTGGGGCATCTAGCAAGGATAAGAAAACTCTGAGGAGGTTAGCATGCAATTTCTTTCTAAATAAAGATAATGTGCTGTACAAGAGGAACTTCGACATGGTCTTACTACGTTGTGTTCATGAACACGAGGCAAGCCTGTTGATGGAATAGGTTAATGAGGGTTCTTTCGGTACTCATGCCAATGGGCATGCTATGGTTAGAAAGCTATTGAGGGCAGGGTATTACTGGATGACTATGGAGTCTGATTGTTTCAAATATGCCAGGAAATGCCATTAGTGCCAGATTTATGCTGATAAGGTGCATGTACCGCCTATTCCTCTGAATGTATTGACATCTCCTTGGCCCTTTGCCATGTGGGGCATTGACATGATTAGAAAGATTGAGCCGAATGCTTCCAATGGGCATCGTTTCATCTTGGTTGCCATTAATTATTTCACGAAGTGGGTGGAAGCAGCCTCATATGCCAACGTTACTAGATAAGTGGTAGCCCGGTTTATAAAGAAGGACATCATCTGTCGTTATGGGGTCCCGAAAAGAATCATTACTGACAATGGTTCAAATTTGAACAATAAGATGATGAAGGAGCTATGCCATAACTTTAAAATTGAACATCACAATTCTTCTCCATATCGTCCAAAGATGAATGGTACTGTTGAGGCGGCAAATAAGAATATCAAGAAGATTGTACAGAAAATGATGGTAACGTATAAGGACTGACATGAGATGTTGCCCTTTGCTCTACATGGTTACCGTACTTCGGTGCGTACATCGATCGGGGCAACTCCTTTTTCACTGATGTATGGTATGGAAGCAGTCATACCATTAGAGGTTGAGATTCCTTCTTTGAGAATTCTAGCAGATGTAAAGCTTGATGAATCCGAATGGGTACGTTTCAGGTTGGATTAACTGAACCTTATTGAGGAGAAGAGATTAGCAGCCATTGCACATGGCCAATTGTATCAGAGCAGGAAGAAAAAGGCCTTTGATCAGAAAGTGCATCCTCGGTGTTTTCAGACAGGCGAGTTGGTTTTGAAAAGGATCATTCCTCCTCAGACAGATCACATAGGCAAGTGGACTCCAAACTACGAAGGGCCATATGTAGTAACAAAGGTTTTCTCTGGTGGAGCCTTATTACTTTCGACTATGGATGGTGAAGATTCTACATCCCCTGTGAACGCAAACGCAGTAAAAAAATACTTCGCATAAAAAGAGACCCGCTGGACATAAAAAGAAAAGTCCAGGAAAAAAAGGGCATCCCGGCGACCATAAAAACATGGTTTGGGCAAAAATTAGTGAAAAAAAAGAAAAGAATAAACCTGCAAAGTTGAAAACCTGAAAAGGCAACTTTGGAAAAAATGGGTATCCCGGTAGATTGAAAACCCGAAAGGGCGATCCGGGCAAAAGTTAGGGATTTGAAAGCGAGAGGCTGCGGTCTGCGTTCGATCTGTGAGCACTTTTGACATTTGGGAATTTCGAAGGAAATGGATTAGTCTAGTCAGTCTCTTCAAAAGTCAAAGCATCTGCGGATAAGCAAGGTATATGTGTCGTAGCTGAATCGAAGCATGGTGGATATCTGTTCCCATATTGCCGACATGTGTATTTTCTTTTCACTTTTTGTGCAATTACCTCTTTTCAGGAATTGCTTCCAAATGTAAAATGCCTATTTATAGGCCAATTCATTCAATTCATTTATCTCAAAGATCTTTCCATTTCTGTTTTTACTTTTACTGTTTTGTTTGCAAAAACGTCCGATATTTTTTGATAAACATTGCATGTGAACGTTAAGCTTTGCGGAGCATATCGGAAAACAATGGAAATTGCTTGAGCGATGGATATTATGGATGGTAACCGAGGTGGCCATTTTGCATATAGGACATTTTGTTGTTGTTATTGTGTGTTTGCAGGGTAGCAGGATTATTTCTCCCCAGTAGAGTTTCTCTCCCCAACATTGAAGTTTTATCATCCTCAGCAGAGCATACTCTCCCCAGCAAAAGTGTAGAGGATTGCTTTCCCGGGTCAGATTGGTTTATTATTCCCCAGCAAGTACTCAGAAGTGAGCTACCCCAGACAGGATAGTGTTGGTTGCAAGCAGGTTGCATCTTCGGCAGAAGACTTGTTGGATATCTTTCCTAGACGAAGATTTTATTTTCCCCACAGAGTCATGATGTCTACTTGTCCTCATCAGATCAGGAAGTATAGTTGCGTCAGTAATGGTATGTTTTATCCATGGCAGGGTAAAGGCATTTCTCCAGTAGCAGGTTAAGTTCAATGATATCCCCTGGCAGGTTTGGTATTGTGGACTTCTCTCCCCAAGCAGAGTTTCTTGTCAATCCTTGCAACAGTTTGATCAACGGTGGTTAACATCCCAACAGGTTTTAAGTCCAGTTGTTATTGGCACTTTTCGGTATCAGGTTTTGGGTTTTACCTTCAGCAAGGGTAATTTGTAGTTCCCAGCAAGGGGAAAGTTCTCTTTGGGTTTCATCTTAAGTAGAGGTTGTGATCAGGAAGGTCGTTCAGTATGACTTCCTCCATAGGGTTTATGACTCAGAGGACAATTCAGTTTGTCATCCCTGGTGGAGTTGCCTTCATTCTCAGCGTTTATTTCGCTGAGGTGTTCTATTGCATAACATAAGCATCATTTGCATTGCATCCTCTAAACGCGTAGCATTTCCATTTCGTATAGAGCATTACGCCATAGAAAAATTCAAACATATGCATCTGAAGCATAAGCTAGGTTTGATATCCTTTTCCAGACTTTTTCCCCAGCGGAAAGTGGCATAACTCAGTGTAGCGCGTGATTTTTGTCAGTGACGCGACCACCTTATCGCGGAATTTGGGTTTTCTCCTCAACGAAGAAGAGGGGGGTGCTACTTTCTGATTTCTTATTTATCCCATAAAGTTGAAAGGGAAAGGGAAGCTATCTAAAACTAACCTTGCCCGCGAATGTTTAACTGAACAAACGCTTAAAGAGATTCGGGGAGTTCGGGGTCAGGTTATACAATGGGGAGTTGTCAATTACCCATCCTATATGTGGTTATCCACAGAATGTTAGCTTTAGGCTTCGCTTTGTACTTGATGGTGTTTATCCGTTAATGGGTTGGTAAAATTCCTTGGGAAATATGAGAGAGAGAGAGAGAGAGAGAGTGAGTTTTTGTTGATGTTCAGGTTTTCCCGGTGTTTTTGGTAAGGTACTGGACCTAAGTTTTGATTGGTATGAAGGTACTGGACCTAGAGTTTTTTATTAGTATGCTCGCTAAGATTTCAGAATCTCATGCCTACGTATTCCCGTTTAAACGAAACAAGGAAATCAGAGCAATCTTAGTTCCTCCTATTCTAAGGGAGGAAAAGATGATGTTTTGGTGTCTTGTTCAAATCCCAAGATTGAAGCTAAAAGGTTTGACTGAGGGAGAACTTGTCATCTCCAAAGGGGGACATCTCGTCTATTTATCACAACTGTTGGGTGACTATTTATAAAGGAGGGTTACTTTAACTAGGATATGAGAATCCAGTAATTCCATAATTTCCTTTATAGGGGATTTGTCCTGAAGTGGAAAACTTTAACTCAGTGTAGAGCAATGCCATTTTTCCTTAGGAATTTCTCATGCTAAGAGAGGGACAGTGGCGTGGATGTAAATAATCCAGAGGCTTGCGACTTACAACAATTAGATGGAAGAAAGGGTTTTACCAAGATAAGAGATGGACGACAGCTTGGATATTTGAATCAACAAGTGTGCCACTTACAGCAATTATCTGGGATTAAGGTTTGTTTTGAGTTATCTGTTTTGAAATGTGATAACACAGAGAAATGTTTTCCTACAGAGATTTTGATTTCCTCTGAGGGGATGTTTGATTTTTGTGTGCCTTGATCAAAGCCCAAGGTTGAAGCTAAGAGATTGATTGACTCCAATAGAGAAGTCCTTATACAAAGCCTAAGAGGAGGCTGAATGACTGACTCAACAAGAGAGTGTTTATTTGTCTTGTAAAACGCTCAAGATTAAGGCTGAAAGAGACTGACTCTTTTGGGGGATATCATTATACAAAGCCTAAGAGGAGGCTAAAAGTTTGACTTTTCCGGAGAAAATATTCTGTCTGTCTTGTACAAAGCCCAAGATTGAGGCTAAAAAGGATTTTGACTCCGCTGGGGAGGGTTTGTATGTGTCTTGTACAAAGCCCAAGATTGAGGCTGAAAAGAAACTAACTCTGTGGGAAAGAGATCTTTATCTGTCTTGTACAAAGCCCAAGATTGAGGAAAAAATGAGATTTTTACTGACTCGACTGAGGATATTTTAAGTGTCTTGTACAAAGCCCAAGATTGAGGCTGAAATGAGTTTGACTCTGCGGGAGAGTATTATCTATCTTGTACAAAGCCCAAGATTGAGGCTGAAAAGAGGATTGCCTCTGCTTAGGGTATTATTTCTCATAGCCTAAAAGAAGGTTGGGAGGAATTGACTCCGCTAGGGAAGATATTTGGCCCAAGCTTAAGAGAAGGTTATGAAGATTTATGTCTTGTACAAAGCCCAAGATTGAGGCTAAAAAGGGGTTGACTCAATAAGATAGTGCTTTTATCTGTCCTGTACGAGGCCCAGGATTGTGGCTGAACAAGCTGGAGAAATCATTATACAAAGCCTAAGAGGAGGCTAACTTCTGCTAGGGGAAATCCTTATACCGAGCCTAAGGAGGCTGGAAAAGATTGACTCAACAAGAGAGTGTTTTTATTTGTCTCGTACAAAGCCCGAGATTGAGGCTAAAAGGGTTGACTCAACAAGAGAGTGATTGACTCAACAAGAGAGTCTGAAAAAGGTGATTGACTCAACAAGAGAGTCTGAAAAAGGTGATTGACTCAATAAGAGAATCTGAAAAGGTTAGCTCCGCTGGGGAGAATCATTGTACAAAGCCCAAGAGGAGGCTAGCTATGCTGAGGAAAGATCATTATACAAAGCCTAAGAGGAGGCTATCTTCTACTGGGAATTATTGAGATCCCGAGGCAGGTCCATATGGGAAATCAACTCTTGCTAAGGGTTACAGAAAAGTTGAGATATCAGATGCCTTGAGGTTCTGATAGTGTTATACTAATTATAAACTAACCATGGCTAAGGGATTTTTAGGAGAGAGACTGGGTTTTTGAACCTAAGGGTTTTAACTCCTTTGGAGATTGATCTAGAATGACCGGGGTTTCTCCTATGTTTGTAGGTGAAATTCTGGTATCAGATATGTGATGTCAAGTGCGATGTAACAACATCAATACCTGTTGTATGAACAAGGCAATAATAGTAATCAGAAAATGCACACATAATTTGTTCACCCAGTTCGGTCTAACAACCTACATCTGGGGGCATACCAAGCCAGGAAGGAAGTCCACTGTTAGCAGTATCAAATTACAGACTCAACAAACCAGTTGACATCTACCTAATTTAATCACTACCCAATGACCCTTCTATCTAAGTCCTCCCTAGATAAGAGACTCCATCTCACTCCCAATCATCACAATGATGTCTAGCAGTCAACATCTCAGTCACTGCATCAACAGCTTGATTTCCAAAAACTCTCCAAACACGTAGAAGACACACTCCTATAACAATACCTATACATGACCCTCATGAATAAGAACAATACTTAGAGTTGCTTAACAACTTCCTCCAAGAACAATACATCTCTTACCTACAGGTTTCGAGATAAACACGATGACCATCCCACAAACCGGGTGGTTCATCGACCAACACAACCCTTATAATTTACATGATGGTTGGCCTCATAAAACTAGGTTACAATGCTTCGATTTATAACCTATTTCCCAACTGTATTTGGGCCTTCAAATCACAACAAATCAGCTGCTACAAATCTGCAAAAGATTCTCTTACAAATTAGGTCTTCAATCAAATCCTTCCTAATTTATCCCCATAATTAGAAAGTCATTACTCTTCAATATTCTTCTTGATTCTTACTTGAATCTTCCAGGCCTTTAAATCAGCTTCATAATATTTCTAGGATATTATGTATCTTTTAAATCTTCACTTTTTAATTCAGCTGCAAGATCTTCTCCATAAAAATAGGAACAAATCTCCAAATAGTTTCCTAAAAAGTCTCCAAGATCCTTTTTATGAAATCCAATTAAATCTGCACTTTGTTCCTAATAAATCTCCTTGACCTGCGTATAATGATGAGGTATACCCAAACAGATCTCATCAAATCAAATCAAATCCGTAAAGAGATATACAACAGCAGTACTTGCTGTCCCAGACAACTGATGTCGTGACATCTCCTTTGACATCACATGACAGCAGTACTTGCTGTCCCAGGCACCTGATGTCGTGACATCTCCTTTGACATTACATGACAGCAAAATAGCAACACCTTCTATACCAGACTAAGATGTCATGACATCTCCTGTAACATCTGTCACATAACAGCAGCAACTGCTGTACTAGAACCAAGATGTTATGACATACTGTCATAACAGTAATACTCCATATCTATACTGATGTCTGATCAACCATGTCAGGACATCTCACCCAACATCCTGCAATACAAAAAACACAACAGATGGTTTTGTGACGTTCTGTCAACTGATGTCAAGACATCATGTTTAACATCAGACCTCAAAACTGCAACCCTGCAACAACTAATGTTAGGAACCAATGTTAAGACATCAGACATATGACATCAACATTGTTCAACTTTGTTTTACCAAAATTCCAGCCAATACAAGAACTAACAGTAGGGAACTTGAGAATGTCTTGCAGACTAAAGAGGAGATTTAGTCTATCCAAGTCTATTTGTATGGAAGAGTTTATCTTTGTATGATGCCAAGAGGAGGCAAGTGTTTTAAGGGATGAGAATCAACCCTAAATTGGTATGAGATTTGACACTGGAAAGACTGCTCTAGCAAAGGATGACTAAGTTCTGTTCTATACCTTTAAGAGGTCTTCAGGGTCCTTGTATTAAGCCTAAGAGAAGGCATGAGAACTTCTAAGAAGCCGGAGGGTCCTTGTACAAAGCCCAAGAGGAGGCGGGGATGCTTTTAGGAAGCCTGTGGGTCCAAACTTAAGAAGAGTTCAAGAAAAGTTTCACCGAGAATAATCTTTTCTTTAATGAACAATTCTAGGGTTTGAAGAAATTCAAGAGAGGTTTCACCGAGAATTAATCCTCTCTGGGGAAACTGAATTTCTTTGACAAGTTCTAATAGTGACAGTCTGAGAAAAGGTTCACCGAGAATACTGCCTTTCTCTTTGTTCCATATTGTTTAAGCCTAAGAGAAGGCAAGACTGTATCTGGAAGTCCTATGGGGGATCTAGTTTTAACTGTATTTACGAGTGACCAACTGGATTTACCTAGTTCTAGACCTAGTTGTCGGGGAAAACTCTAAATAACTATACTCGTATATATACAGTTGATATATGACAAGTATTTAAAAGGGTATGAAAGAAGGACTTACAGGGGAGCAGCTTCCCACAATACAGTTATATATAGGAAAGTAAGTAAATGAAAGCTGATAAAACTTACAGGTGAGCAAGCTTCCATGCTGTATTGTTAGTCGTTCAAAGAAATTAAAGAAAGTTTTGATAACAACATGTATATTTGAATCTAAATCAAAAGAGAAGTTATTTTTGAAAAGATTGTTGGGGCTTATACTCAAAGAGTGGCCTAAGGGTTAACAATGATTGTACCATTGTTTTGAAGATCGTATCGGGACTTATATAACGACTGAGGCCCAAAAAGGTTTATTTACAAAGGGTTGGGTCTTACAACTCAAAGAAAGGCCCAAAGATGTTTTGAAAAAAGAAGGGTGGGACTTACAGCACGAGGGGAGACCCAAATGATTTCATTTTGAAATGGTGATCGCGCCGAGATTTTTGAAAATGCAGAGGGACTTATACAATGTCTGAGGCCCAAAAATTATTTTATTTACAGAGGGATGGTACTTACACTCTACCAGGAGGTCCAGAGATGTTTGAAAAAAGATTTGTTAGGGTGAAAATCAAAGAAACCCTAATTTCATCATTCTTTAAAGTAATTATTCAGAGAAAATTAATTAAAATGATAAAACCACCAAATAAGTTTGAATAAACAACTTGTGATTTTTGTTGAGGTTTGAAAAATTATGTTTTAATCACAAGATGAATTAAAACTCATTTGGTTTTGATTTCCAAGACGATAATTCCTTTTTGAAATGTTAAAAAACAATTAGAAATGAATTTATTTACAAAAATATCCACTATATTAAATAAATAATATAAATTTGATTTTTTTTGTGGAATAAAATATTTTAACATTTTTGTGATTTTTTGCAAAAAGAACCAATAAAAAATAATTAAAATTGAGAGAGAAATTAATTTTTCAAATCATTTAAGAAAATAATATGAAAAATATAAAAAAGTGGAAAAGTGATAAAAAAGGGTCTGGGGCGAGGGGGATTCGAACCCAGACCTCCAAGCCAAACACATGCGCGCGCATACACTTGGGTGGTGATACATACGTATATCAAAACCACCCCATAAATACATATGGAATACCAATTTTCAGGCCTGGCCAAGGCAAGGCAAGTTCTTGGGCCAAAACGTGAAGGCTGTAACTCTCTCATTTCTCCATGGATTGGGGCAAAATTTAGGTCTATCCTGCCTAGAATTTCACAAGGAATCCAATGGTGCCCTTAGTTTTTTCAGATGAGGTCCCCATTTTAAAACCCGATAGTGGTTTTGAAATAGGCCACCATTTGCATTTTCTATGCTTCCTCATGGTACAGACAAGAATTACATGATGAATTGGTTCAAACACAACATATACAACATGTATGAGATGTTTATGATCAGTGGACTTCAAAACAATGCATAATTCAAAGAGTTCAAGTTATCATGCACTTACCTCTTGGAGCTTTTTGTGCTATCTGCCAAGTTCCTTGTGCCAGAAGTAATTTGATGCTTTGGACACTCAAATTTATCATTTAGAAGCTTTTAGAATGATCAGAACCAGCTGGAATCCTCAGGAACAAGTTTGAGCTCTTTCTTGCAAAATGGGCAAAAGTGACTAATATGGCAACTCTCTCAAATGGTGTTCCAGATGAGGGGAACCAATTGAGACAGTTCAAGGATGATATTTGAAGTGTGTTTGAGGTTTTATCTGGTTTTGAAAGTGACTGAATCAAGACATGGCTTGAAAAATGAAAAAAAGTCCAATTTTGAGGTTTTGGAAGTGGACTTTGTGATTTTGGTGTTTCAGGTCACAAATGAGAGTTTGAACAGCTTAGATACAACATATTAGAGGTGTTTGGATCATGAGATATGATGGAATTGCTCTCTAACTCAAAAACTCAGAGATACCTTGCAAAAGAAGGCATTTGGCCTAGAGAAAGGGATTTTGAGGAAAATAAGTGTTGTAGTGCTTTTGATGTACTCAAACTGAGCACAAATGAGCTTTATTTATTGTAGAGCAAGTTTGTTTTGCAAGCAATAGTGAATGGCAACTACAGCAGGCATTTGGCCAATGTTATGCAAAAGGAATCTCAAGTCTCCTCTAGCCATTGACTTGAGGTTAGGGCACAAGCTTTGTAGCTTTGGTTCAGAGATAAGTCTTGACTGAATTCAGTTGGAATAGGCTCAGTTCATGGCACCTTGGTGTATCCATTGAATGCTTGGAAACAAAATTGGAGTCTTGGCATCTTTGTAGCCTTTTTAGGGATGACAAGCCTAATGTAGATTCTTCGACTTGGGAGGCTTGGAGATCAGATCATCCCCCTTGGATTTGATCCTATGATGTGTCCAAATTGATGACAAGGCTTGGAGTTATCATATTTGGACAAATCGAGCAAATGTGCACAATTCTGCCTTGTAAAACCAGTTCATGATGCCATGTTTCAAGGGATGTATCTCCCCGCTCAAATTGAATTTGGAGATGATCTGGTACTTGTTGGAAAGCCCTTATGGCATACTTTAACTTTGATGTTCACCCCTAGACCTGGTTTGACTTGGATCAAGGTGAAAAATGTCCCTACATTTTGGAAAAAGTAAGGCAGATTCTGACTTAGTGAAAATTTCACTAAGTGTTGGAAAAATGTCATTTTCATGTTTTTAGCCATTTTGATCACTCCATAACTTAAAATCCATGAGGAATTGGAGTTTGATGTAGTTGAAGCTTTTGTAAAGTGTAGCAAGACCTACAAATCCAGCTTTGGATCACCCAAAATGGTTGCTTGGATCTCAAGTTATGGTCCATGGAAGTTGGTATCCTAGCCACTTTGTTCCATAACTTAGAAAAATTCTAAGTTTTTTATGGTTACCCCTTTTACAAGTTAACTCACTTTCTTTGATTTTTCTTGATGAATGATGATTCAAATCACATATTAACATTGTTTTAGGGTTAAGGAACCTTGGTTGACCAAAAATACAGAAAGTCAAACTTTGATTTTTGTACAGTTGACTTTTTCAGCAGATGAAATTTTGACTTTGTGATCCTTTTGTGAAATTAATCCTTGGGCTCAATTAAACTTCATGGATGGCCTCCAAGGGCATTTAAGGATGTCTTGGACCCCTCCCCAAGGTCTGTGATCAAGGGTAGGCCAACAGTCAAGAGTAGGGTTGACTTTTTCCATCAGAAACCCTAATTTGTGATCAGATGGTTTTGAGTTCGTGTGGCTTATGACTTGAGCTCTTTGAGTCAATCAAATCTTGTAAACATGTCAATATGATGTATTTGAGGTCTTTGAAGTTCATTTTGAAGCTTCAAGCCAAGCGTCACTTCACAAGTTAACCAAGGGTTGAATTAGGTCAAAACCCTAATTCCTGATTTTTTGATAGATGGACCTTCAAGGTGATTTTGCCATTGTGGATGGGCTCTTGAGATTCCTTTGAGCTTAATGGACCAAATATTGAGGCATTGGCTCATGCCCAGCTGGAAATTTTCATCTGGAGGCCTTGGTCGACCAAAACCCTAATTTGGTGACACTGGCGATCCTGAGGCTTGATCCACTTGGAATGCTGCAATCTTGTGCTGATTCTTGATGCGGGAGTCCTCTTGATCCATTGTGAGTGTCTGAGAGGTTAGACAAGTTGAAGATCATGTCATTTCTTGATTGATCCTTGTCTAAATGCTCTAAGAGGGCTCAAAACCCTAATCTTTGACTGTAGTGAATGCTCAACCATCTTTGAGGAGATTGATGAGGCATGATGGTTCATCCATATTGTGATGAAGATTTTCACAATGATGGGAAATCCTGGTGGTCAAAATTTGGGGTATGACACTCAGGAGATGTTGTTTAACTTTATACCCCAACCACTAGATTCGTCATTCCTGTTGTTGTTCTCTTCCGGAGGAGATATCTCATAATCCCCTGCAGAGTTGTCTGTTTAGATTTCTCTTTTCCCCGGCGGAGTCATCTTTGTAAATCTGTTGATTCTACTAACTTTGGAATCTGAGTCCGCCTTTGTGTCGGCTTTCCTTTTGAAAATCCATCTTGTGATGGTAACCTCTGGCTATGAGTCCGCCTTCGTGTCGGCCTACCTTTGTGTTTAGGATCTGAGTCCGCCTTCGTGTCGGCTTTCCTTTTGAAAATCCATCTTGTGATGGTAACCTCTGGTTGTGGGTCCGCCTTCGTGTCGGCCTACCTTGGTGTTTGGATGTGAGTCCGCCTTTTAGCCAACATTCCTTCTCTCGCAATGATATGAGTCCGCCTTTTAGCCGGTATTCATCTATTTTCCTTTGGTTGTGATTCCGCCTTCGTGTCGGCTTTCATTTTGAAAATCCATCTTGTGATGGTAACCTCTGGTTATGAGACCGCCTTCGTGCCAACCTACCTTTGTGTTTGGGATCTGAGTCCGCCTTCGTGTCGACTTTCCTTTTGAAAATCCATCTTGTGATGGTAACCTCTGGTTATGAGACCGCCTCCGTGCCGACCTACCTTTGTGTTTGGGATCTGAGTCCGCCTTCATGTCGGTTTTCCTTTTAAAAATCCATCTTGTGATGGTAACCTCTAATTATGAGACCGCCTTCGTGTCGGCCTACCTTTATGTTTGGGATCTGAGTCTGCCTTCGTGTCGAATTTTCTTTAGAATATCCATCTTTTGATGGTAACCTCTGGTTATCAGATCGCCTTCGTGCCGACCTACCTTTGTGTCTGGGATCTGAGTCTGCGTTCGTGTCGGCCTTCCTTTAAAATCATTCATTGTGAGTTCTGTAACACCCCAATTCCCATCACGAATAAATAATACATGATTAAATCAGAGTAAATAAAAATTTATTTTTTCGACAGAAACAAGGATGCCACAATTTAAAGAAAGAAAACACAATCCCTGCTCATAAATTTTTGATACATAACACAAAATGGAATAACCTCAAAGGGAACTTTTTTCCATGTAAAAGGAAAGGTCAATTATGGAATAAAGCGGAAAAACCCATAACTGCCTTGTTTTACAAAATAAATCATTTTATAACGTCAAAACATACATACAAAAGTATTACAAAATATATTCAACAAATGTATATACAACAACAACGTTCCCCGACTCCCGTGTTACGTATCAGAGCCGACAGACCGACAAAAGGATGGAGAACTAATCTTCACAAAAGCCTCCAAGACTACTAATCTGCAATTGCCTCATAGAGCAACAAACCATAGCAGAAGGGGTGAGAAACACAATCATAATATAATTGCATACAATTATATAATAACACAACAATGCACATGTAAAATATTCTCACCACAACTTCCACCAGAATTCAAATACAAAACAACACAATGCATATCTCATATATCCACACCAATGCATATCAATCATGCACAGTACAATTATCACCAACACACACATATATATATATATATATATATCTCAACTCATCAATTCCAATCACAATTCCACAAAGAATCAATCCATTCATGATTTATGCATATGCACAGAGACCGACACAACGACTCTATGTAATGCAATGCGGTACCATCCATCCATCATCTCAACACTAGTTCACTCAGGAACTATTGGAACCATCGCTTGTTACTTAGTGTAACTCCTCGTCGGGCAAACGATGTTCCCCGTCGCTTTCGGTCCTCTTTGTATAAGGCTCACGACGTTTATGGATTGCTTTCGGTCCTCTTTGTATAAGGCTCACGATCCGATCGCTTTCGGTCCTCTTTGTATAAGGCTCACGATCGTCTATAATCATCGCTTTCAGTCCTCTTTGTATAAGGCTCACGATGTTATAGCGGATTCCATCTGGAATCGATTCGTCGCTCACACCAACTAGGGCACACGACATCACAAGAATGCATATCATGATGCTTGGCATACAATGATTCATGACATTCAAATGCACATATATATGCAACCATTGTAACGCCCCAGTTTTAGTTAGTTTTATTTAATTGAGTCGTTTTGATTATTTTATTATTATATTATTTTATTTTCGAATTTTATTTGGAAATATGTTATTTTTCATTGTTGTGATATTTTATCGCGTTTTGGGAGCGTTTGAGAGATATTTGAGTATAGGGGTATTTTGGTCATTTCATTAATTTTCTTAAGTTAGAAAACATAAATAGAAAGAAAAAGAGAGAAAAATAGTAAGGAAAGAAAAAGAAGAGAAGAAAAAGAGAAAGAAGGAAAGAGAAGAGAAAGATGAAAAGAGAGAAAACTTGTGGATTAAGAAATCGATCAACCGACTTTCAAAAACAGGATTAAATCGGGTAAGGGTGCGAAACTCGATTATACTATGGTTGTGTATGATTAAGTATGTTTGTGTGGAAGTTTCATTGGTTTTCAAATATAGGTCGAAATGAGATAAACGAGTGGAAATCGATGTTTCCGCGGTTGAAAATCTGTGTAAATGCTGTAGAATACTTGTTACCATGATTGAGTTATGTTCTGATTGCTATGTGTTGGTTCGGAAGTGTTTTGGTGGGGAAAATATGGTTTTGGGTTGTATAACAGCGCTGCTGGGTTTTTCTGAATTCGCAGGTTCGCACTACGAATCCCCTAGCGAAGGGGAAAGCAAGCATTCGCTGGCTATTCACACTGCGAAGGTGAGGGCGAGAATTCACCAGAGTCTCGCACTGCGAACTTTACCTCATTTCAGTTCTGACTTGGTTCACCAGATGTTCGCACTGCGAATGGGGCAGCGAACAAGTGTTGGCTAGGCATTCGCCAGAGACTCGCACTGCGAACTGTAGGCTATTTTCCTTTCTGCCATGATTCGCTGAGGTATTCGCACTGCGAATGAGGAAGCGAAGGACTCGCTAGGAAGTTCGCATTGCGAACAAGACAACTTTTCCCAATTTGTTTTCTTTATAACTTTTGATCCGTAAGTCGGTTTGAGGCGCGGTTTGATGCGTTGGAAAGCCTTTGACAAGTTCTTTCTTATTAAAATGGTTTTGAGATTGTTGGCCGATTAAATTATGTCGGGAATTTGGACAGGTGTCGTTTTTTTAACTTGTACCATTTTAATTGTGTGTATTTGATGTGTTATCATGCAATATGCCTTTGATAGATATGGTATGACTTGTGTGTTGTTGTATGATGCAAATGCATGTGTTTAGATGGTGTGATGATGGTTTGTGGCCGTATGGCAAATAAATGCATTGTTTTGGGCTTAATGGTAAAGCATGATTATTGTTGATTGAGATGGTTGCATATATGTGTGCATTTGAATGTCATGAGTCATTGTATGCCAAGCATCATGATATACATTCTTGTGATGTCGTGTGCCCTAGTGGGTGTGAGCGACGAAACGGTTCCAGAGGGAATCCGTTATAACATCGTGCGCCTTGTACAAAGAGGACCTAAAGCGATGATTATAGACGATCGTGCGCCTTATACAAAGAGGACCTAAAGCGATCGGATTGTGCGCCTTATATAAAGAGGACCTAAAGCAATCCATAAACGTCGTGTGCCTTATACCAATAGGACCTAAAGCGACGGGGAACATCGTTTTCCCGACGGGGAGTTACACTAAGTAACAAGCGATGATTCCAATAGTTCCTGAGTGAACTAGTGTTGAGATGATGGATGGATGGTACCGCATATGCATTTGCATAGAGTCGTTGTGTCGGTCTCTGTGCATTTGCAAAAATCAAGAATGGATTAATTTTGTGTGGAATTGTGAATGTAATTGATGAGTTGAGATATATTTTTATGTTGGTGATAAATGCCTTGTGCATGGTTGATATACTTGTTGATGAATATATGAGATATGCATTGTGTTGTTTTGTATTTGATCTAAGGTGGAATTGTGGTGAGAACGATTTGTATGCGGATTTTGTGGTATTATATAAAATATATACAATTATGTTATGATTGTGTTTCTCACCCTTCTGTTGTTTTAAATGCTCTATGAGGCATTGCAGATTAGATGCTGGAGGTCTTTTTGTGAAGCTTAGGTCTTCATTCTTTTGTCGGTCGGCTCTGATATGTAGCACCGGGTAGTCGGGGAGATCGTTATGCGATTATTTGTATTATGTATACGCATGTTTTGGATTGTACTTGTATGACTTTGTATATAGTAGACAAACTTTTTATGTGTTATATATATATATATATATATATATATATATATATATATATATATATATATATATATATATATGAGATTCAGTTGCAGATTTTCCGCTTTTATTCTGTATCTGAATTGTGGGTAGTAGGAACTAAGTTCCTCTGTTATTTGCTACCTGATTATTGCATATCTTTATGAGCAGGTTGTTGTATGTTTGTTTCAAATTGATGTGACGCCTCTGTCTATGCCGTGAATTTTTAATTATACTATGATGAAATTTTTATTGTTTTATTCTAATTGGGGGTATAGAATGGGGGTGTTACATTAAGTGGTATCAGAGCCAATTCGTGTCAGTTTGTGTCAGTCCTTGTCGGTGGTTGTGTTCGGGTGAGCTGTTTGTTTAACCATAGTTTATGTTATTGGAAATGAACAGAATATGGCTGGTAGGAATGATGCTGCTTTGGTTGCTGCTATGCAAGCTATGGCTCAGGCTGTGCAGGGTGCACCTAATGCTGCTGGGAATGATGAGTTCAGGAAGAACAAACCGCCTTCTTCAAAGGGAGATATGATCCTGATGGTGCTCATATTTGGCTTAAGGAGACTGAAATGATCTTCCGAGTGATGGATTGTGCTGAGGATCAGAAGGTGAGACTGGGTACTCACATGTTGCTGGAAGAAGCTGATGATTGGTGGGTTAGTACGCGTCATGTGTTGGAAGCTGCTGATGAGGAGATCACTTGGGCTGTGTTTAGCATTAAGTTTCTGAGGAAGTATTTCCTGGAGGACGTAAGGGGAAAGAAGGAGATAGAGTTCTTGGAATTGAAACAAGGTAATATGTCTGTTGTTGATTATACTGCTAAGTTTGTGGAGCTTGTGCAGTTTTGTCCATATTATGTTGAAGCTACTGCGGAGTTTTCTAAGTGTGTGAAGTTTGAGAACGGGTTGCGTCCTGAGATAAAGCAGGCAATCGGTTATCAAAGGATCATAAGGTTTTCTGATTTGGTGGATTGTTGTAGGATTTTTGAGGAGGGTAGTAAAGCTCGTTCTACTCACTATAAGAGTGTGAACGAAAGGAAAGGGAAACAACCGTTTCGTAGTGGTCCTTATGTAACACCAGCTGATAAGGGTAAGCAGAGAGGTAATTTTGAGAAAAGGTCAAGTGGAGGAGGTATGTCTAATTGTCCGAGATGTTTTAGGTGTGGTGAATTAGGACATCGTCAGTTTGAATGCAGAAAAGATATAAGGAAGTGTTCTAATTGTGGAGGTTTAGGACATGTAGCGGCTGAGTGCAAGAGGAAGAATGTGGCGAAGTGTTTCAACTGTGGTGAACCTGGTCATATTAGTACAAAGTGTCCGAAACCGAAGTAAGCTCCAGCTGGTGGGAAAGTTTTTGCCTTGGCGGGAACTCAGACTACCAGTGCAGATCGTCTGATCAGAGGTACTTGTTTTATTAATAGTATGCCTTTAGTTGCTATTATTGATACTGGAGCGACTCATTCGTTTATTTCGTCTGAGTGCGCGAAGCGTTTGAATCTTTTGTTGTCTTCGATGGGTGGAGAGATGGTTATTGATACTCCAGCAATGGGGTTAGTAACTACTTCTTTGGTTTGTTTAAGTTGTCCTTTGACCATTTATGGTAAAGATTTTGAGATGGATTTGGTGTGTTTGCCATTGGAGGGTTTAGATGTGGTTCTGGGTATGAATTGGTTGCAGTTTAATCGGGTTCATATTGATTGTTATCATAAGCTGGTAAGGTTTCCTTCTCTTGAGGAAGATGAGGACTCGAGTTTCTTATCTACCAAAGAGTTGCATAAACTTTTGGCAGATGAAGCTCAGTTGTTTGGGTTGTTTGCATCGTTGACTGTGGATAGTCAAGTTTCCCTTGATGTGTTTCCTGTTGTGTGTGATTTTTCGGAAGTGTTTCCTGAGGATATTTCAGATGTGCCTCCAGAGAGAGAGGTGGAGTTTTCTATAGATCTAGTTCTTGGTACTAGACTGTATCTATGGCACCTTATCGAATGTTGGCATCTGAGTTGTGTGTCGCCATGGGGTGCTCCAGTTTTATTGGTGAAAAAGAAAGATGGGAGTATGCAATTGTGTATTGATTATCGCCAGCTGAATAAAGTGACGATTAAGAATAAGTATCCTCTTCCGAGAATTGATGATCTGATGGATCAGTTGGTAGGTGTTTGCGTGTTTAGTAAGATTGATTTGAGGTCGGGGTATCATCAGATAAGGGTGAAAGAGGAAGATATTCAGAAGACGGCTTTTAGGACACGTTACGATCATTATGAATATTCTATGATGCCGTTCGGGGTTTCTAATGCGCCAGGTGTGTTTATGGAGTACATGAATCGTATTTTTCACGAGCATTTGGATCGATTTGTCGTTGTGTTTATTGATGATATCTTGATTTATTCTAAGTCCCGAGAGGAACATGCGGAGCATTTGCGTGTTGTGTTGCAAATTTTGAAGGAAAGGAGACTTTTTGCCAAGTTGTCCAAGTGTGAGTTCTGGTTGTCGGAAGTGAGTTTTCTTGGGCATGTGATTTCAGGTAATGGTATTGCTGTGGATCCATCTAAAGTAGATGCAGTTCTACAATGGGAGGCTCTGAGATCTATTGCTGAAATTAGAAGTTTTTTGGGTTTAGCCGGATATTATCGGAGATTCATTGAAGGTTTTTCTAAGTTAGCACTTCCTTTGACCCAGTTGACTTGTAAAGGTCAAGCGTTCATTTGGGATATTCGGTGTGAGGAAAGTTTTAGTGAGCTGAAGAGAAGATTGACTACAGCTCCGATTTTGATCTTGCCGAATCCTACTGAACCGTTTGTGGTGTATTGTGATGCGTCTTTGATTGGGCTAGGTGGAGTGTTGATGCAAGAAGGTAAGGTGGTAGCTTATGCTTTGAGGCAATTGAGGGTGCATGAGAAAAATTACCCTACTCATGATTTGGAATTAGCGGCTGTGGTGTTTGTGTTGAAGATTTGGGGGCATTATCTCTATGGTGCAAGATTCGAAGTCTTTAGTGATCATAAAAGTTTGAAATACTTGTTTGATCAGAAAGAGTTGAATATGAGGCAACGGAGATGGTTGGAATTTTTGAAGGACTACGATTTTGGCTTAAATTACCATCCTGGTAAAGCTAATGTGGTAGCCGATGCGTTGAGTCAGAAATCGTTGCATATGTCTGGTTTAATGGTTAAAGAGTGGGAACTTCTGGACGCGTTTAGAGATTTGAGTTTGGTATGTGAATTGACGTCTGACAGTGTGAGGCTTGGCATGTTGAAGGTTACTAATGATTTTCTGTTGACGGTTAGTGAGAAATAGAATTTGGATGTGAAATTTGTGGATTTGATGACGGTTGGGGATAAAAGTGAAAATGAGGACTTTAAAGTGGATGATAAAGGTGTTTTGAGGTTCCGAGGTAGAATTTGTATTCCGGATGATGCGGAGTTGAAAAGGATGATTTTGGAGGAAGGACACCGGAGTAATTTGAGTATACATCCGGGAGCTAATAAGATGTATCAAGATTTGAAGAAGATCTTTTGGTGGTCTGGATTGAAAAGAGATGTAGCTCAGTTTGTGTATTCATGTTTGACGTCTCAGAAGTCAAAGGTAGAACATCTGAGGCCTAGTGGTTTGTTGCAACCGTTGGATATTCCTGAGTGGAAATGGGATAACATTTCTATGGACTTTGTGACAGGGTTTCCGAACACTCAGCGGGGACATAATGCGATTTGGGTGGTTGTGGACAGACTGACTAATTCAGCTCATTTAATTCCGATTGACATCAGTTTTTCTTTGGAGAGGTTAGTTGAGATTTATATCAGTGTGATTGTGAAACTACATGGGGTTCTGTTGAGCATTGTTTCAGATCGAGATCCGAGGTTTACCTCGAGATTTTGGGAAAGTTTACAAAAGGCGTTGGGTTCTAAATTGAGATTGAGTTCGGCTTATCATCCTCAGGCAGATGGGCAGACTGAGAGAATGATTCAGTCGTTGGAAGATTTGTTGCGGGCTTGTGTCCTTGAACAAGGTGGTGCGTGGGATAATTATCTTGCGTTGGTGGAATTCACGTATAATAACAGTTTCCATTCGAGTATTGGCATGGCACCTTTTGAAGCGTTATATGGAAGGAGATGTCGAAAACCTTTGTGTTGGCACGAATCTGGTGAGAGTTCGGTGGTTGGACCGGAATTGATTCAACAGACTACGGACAAGGTGAAACTTATTCGTGAGAAAATGAAGGCTTCTCAGAGTAGGCAAAAGAGTTATCATGATCGAAGGAGGAAATATCTTGAGTTTCAAGAGGGCGATCATGTATTTTTGAGAGTTACACCGGTGACGGGTGTTGGTCGTGCATTGAAGTCGAAGAAGCTTACTTCCCGGTTTATTGGTCCTTACCAAATATCCGCGAGAGTGGGTGCTGTGGCTTATTGGGTGGCGTTGCCGCCGAATCTGTCGAATTTGCACGATGTGTTCCATGTTTCACAGCTTCAGAAGTATGTTCTGGATCCGTCACATGTGATTCCGATGGATGAGGTAGAGGTAAGGGAGAACCTTACGGTTGAGGCATTACCGGTGAGGATTTTGGATCGCGAGTTGAAGCGGTTGAGGGGCAAGGATATTGCACTTGTGAAGGTAGCGTGGGGAGGCGCTGCTGAGGGCAATTTGACTTGGGAGTTGGAGAGTCGGATGCGGGAGTCGTATCTAGAGTTGTTCGTCGGTAATATTTTCGAGGACGAAAATTTCTAAGTGGGGGAGAGTTGTAACGCCCCAGTTTTAGTTAGTTTTATTTAATTGAGTCGTTTTGATTATTTTTTTATTATAATATTTTATTTTCGAATTTTATTTGGAAATATGTTATTTTTCATTGTTGTGATATTTTATCGCGTTTTGGGAGCGTTTGCAAGATATATGAGTATAGGGGTATTTTGGTTATTTCATTTATTTTCTTAAGTTAGAAAACATAAATAGAAAGAAAAAGAGAGAAAAATAGTAAGGAAAGAAAAAGAAGAGAAGAAAAAGAGAAAGAAGGAAAGAGAAGAGAAAGAAGAAAAGAGAGAAAACTTGTGGATTAAGAAATCGATCAACCGACTTTCAAAAACACGATTAAATCGGGTAAGGGTGTGAAACTCGATTATACTATGGTTGTGTATGATTATGTATGTTTGTGTGGAAGTTTCATTGGTTTTCAAATATAGGTCAAAATGAGATAAACGAGTGGAAACCGATGTTTCCACGGTTGAAAATCGGTGTAAATGCTGTAGAATACTTGTTACCATGATTGGGCTATGTTCTGATTGCTATGTGTTGGTTTGGAAGTGTTTTGGTGGGGAAAATATGGCTTTGGGTTGTATAACAGCGCTGCTGGGTTTTGCTGAATTCGCAGGTTCGCATTGCGAATCCCCTAGCGAAGGGGAAAATGAGCATTCGCTGGCTATTCGCACTGCGAAGGTGAGGGCAAGAATTCTCCAGAGTCTCGCACTGTGAACTTTACCTCATTTCAGTTCTGACTTGGTTTGCCAGATGTTCGCACTGCGAATGGGGCAGCGAACAAGTGTTGGCTAGGAATTCGCCAGAGACTCACACTGCAAACTATAGGCTATTTTCCTTTCTGCCATGATTCGCTGAGGTATTCGCACTGCGAATGAGGAAGCGAAGGGCTCGCTAGGAGCTTCGCATTGCAAACATGACAGCTTTTCCCAATTTGTTTTCTTTATAACTTTTGATCCGTAAGTCGGTTTGAGGCGCGGTTTGATGCGTTGGAAAGCTTTTGACAAGTTCTTTCTAATTAAAATGGTTTTGAGATTGTTGGCCGATTAAATTATGTCGGGAATTTGGACAGGTGTCGTTTTGTCAACTTGTACCGTTTTAATTGTGTGTATTTTATGTGTTATCATGCAATATGCCTTTGATAGATATGGTATGACTTGTGTGCTATTGTATGATGCAAATGCATGTGTTTAGATGGTGTGATGATGGTTTGTGGCCGTATGGAAAATAAATGCATTGTTTTGGGCTTGATGGTAAAGCATGATTATTGTTGATTGAGATGGTTGGATATATGTGTGCATTTGAATGTGTTATCATTGTATGCCAAGCATCATGATATACATTCTTGTGATGTCGTGTGCCCTAGTGGGTGTGAGCGACGAAATGGTTCCAGAGGCAATCCGCTTTAACATCGTGCGCCTTATATAAAGAGGACCTAAAGCGATGATTATAGACGATCGTGCGCCTTATACAAAGAGGACCTAAAGCGATCGGATTGTGCGCCTTATATAAAGAGGACATAAAGCAATCCATAAACGTCGTGCGCCTTATACCAAGAGGACCTAAAGCGACGGGGAACATCGTTTTCCCGACGGCGAGTTACACTAAGTAACAAGCGATGATTCCAATAGTTCTTGAGTGAACTAGTGTTGAGATGATGGATGGATGGTACCGCATATGCATTTGCATAAAGTCGTTGTGTCGGTCTCTGTGCATTTGCATAAATCATGAATGGATTGATTTTGTGATGAATTGTGAATGTAATTGATGAGTTGAGATATATTTTTATGTTGGTGATAAATGCCTTGTGCATGGTTGATATACTTGGTGATGAATATATGAGATATACATGTGTTGTTTTGTATTTGATCTAAGGTGGAATTGTGGTGAGAACGATTTATATGCGAATTTGGTGGTATTATATAATTATATGCAATTATATTATGATTGTGTTTCTCACCCTTCTGCTGCTTTAAATGCTCTATGAGGCATTGCAGATTAGATGCTGGAGGTCTTTTTGTGAAGCTTAGGTCTTCATTCTTTTGTCAGTCGGCTCTGATATGTAGCACCGGGTAGTCGGGGAGATCGTTATGCGATTATTTGTATTATGTATACGCATGTTTTGGATTGTACTTGTATGACTTTGTATATAGTAGACAAACTTTTTGTGTGTTATATATATATACATATATATGAGATTCAGTTGCAGATTTTCCGCTTTTATTCTGTATCTGAATTGTGGGTAGTAGGAACTAAGTTCCTATGTTATTTGCTACCTGATTGTTGCATATCTTTATGAGCAGGTTGTTGTATGTTTGTTTCAAATTGATGTGACCCCTCTGTCTATGCCGTGAATTTTTAATTATACTCTGATGAAATTTTTATCGTTTTATTCTAATTGGGGGTATAGAATGGGGGTGTTACAACCATCTTAATCAATAATAATCATGCTTTACCATCAAGCCCAAAACAATGCATTTACATCATACAACAGCATACAAGTCATACCATATCTATCAAAGGCATATTGCATGATAACACATCAAATACACATAATTAAAATGGTAGAAGTTGACAAAACGACACCTTTCCAAATTCCCGACATAATTTAATCGGCCAACAATCTCAATACCATTTTAATAAGAAAGAACATGTCAAAAGCTTTCCAACGCACCAAACCGCGCCTCAAACCGACTTACGGATCAAAAGTTATAAAGAAAACAAATTGGGAAAAGCAGTCATGTTCGCAATGCGAAGCTCCTAGCGAGTCCTTCGCTCCCTCATTCGCAGTGCGAATACCCCAGCGAACCATGGCAGAAAGGAAAATAGCCTACAGTTCGCAGTGCGAGTCTCTAGCGAATGCCTAGCCAACACTGGTTCGCTGCCCCATTCGCAGTGCGAACGTCTGGCGAACTAAGTCAGAACTGAAATAAGGTAAAGTTCGCAGTGCGAGTCTCTGGCGGATGTTCGCCCTCATCTTCGCAGTGCGAATAGCCAGCGAATGCTCGTTTTCCCCTTCACCAGGGGATTCGCAGTGCGAACCTGCGAATTCATAAAAACCCAGCAGCGCTGTTATACACCCCAAAACCATATTTTCCCCACCAAAACACTTCCAAACCAACACATAGCAATCAGAACATAACCCAATCATGGTAACAAATATTCTACAGCATTTACACCGATTTTCAACCACAAAAACATCGATTTCTCTCTTTCGACCTAGAATTGAAAGGATATAGAACACCACAAACATTCACACACACACATATACATAATCATACACAAGCATAAGATAATCGAGTTTCGCACCCTTACCCGATTTAATCGTGTTTGAAAAGTCGGTTGGATTAATTTCTTCTTTTCCAAGTTTTTCTCTCTTTTCTTCTTTCTCTTCTCTTTCCTTCTTTTTCTTTTTCTTCTCTTCTTTTTCTTTCCTTACTAATTTTCTCTCTTTTTCTTTCTATTTATATTTTCTAACTTAAGAAAATAAATGAAATAACCAAAATACCCCTATACTCAAATATCTTGCAAACGCTCCCAAAACGCGATAAAACATAAACATACCGGTGAAATATATTTCTGGAAATAAAATTTGAAAAGAAATTATAATTTAATGCAAATATTTTATCTATCAGAGAAACTAACCAATTAACTCAATTAGCAGGTAAAATACAATAAATTCACACATTTCACAAAATTCACATAAATGAAATAAATAAATACAATTAAACAAATCGGGGCGTTACATCTCTCCCCCACTTAGACATTTTCGTCCTCGAAAATGTAACCGATACGAACAACTCCGGATACGACTCTCTCATCCGACTAACAAACCAACATGCCAACAAAAGGCACACTACGAATAACACAACAAACCAACCACCTTGCTAACAACAACCACAACAACGACACGACAACGACAACAACTACAATGACAACATGCAAAGCCCATACAATGCACTTGACGACCAATTCACAACTCAAAGAATACCCAAGTTACGAACACACACAGGTTCACTCTTGAACCAAAACACAACAAGAACATAAAGTTCCACAACCCAACATCGTTCCAACAACCTCTACATAACCACAATACCAACCTCCTTGTCACACAACAATATTACAACAATGCTACGATTCACCAATCGAACATACAACCAAAACCTCCATCTACATAGTAACCCATGAATAATATTTAAACCTTTCACCTAACACTTCCATTCTGAAACGTCCAATGGCCTCATCACTCCTACATGTTTCCAATGTTCAACCTAAGAACTCTTACAAGTCACACACGCATATACAAAATGTGCTACATCACGCTTCCCCTGCGCACTCTGATTACTCGTAACCATCAAAACTACCAATCTCACATCCAAAGTCTAACTCTTTCTCATATTTGCCAAAAATCACTGTTCACTTTTAATATACCCAACCTCACTCTCTACTATGTTATCTCACACACCAGAAATAAGTCTCTGAACTGCTCAATTAATTCTAACTCCCTGACCATCAAAACAGACATACATAAAAACTTTCGACTTACCTCTTCAGGCACAACCTCAGCTTTACCAATAGGATAATTCCAGCTAAAGGCATAACTCATCACAAATTCCAACCCTCCTCTCTGTCTCATACTATATTCTTTCCGACCAAACAGGTACTCAATATTCTTGTGATTACTAAACACTTCGAACCTAGAACCATAAAGATAATACCTCCAAATGTTCCAACAGAATACAACCGCAACCAACTCCAAATCCTAAATAGTATAGATCCTTTTATGAATCCTCATTTGTCGTAAAGCATAAGCCACGACTTTACCCTTTTGCATTAACACACTGACTAAACTCATCAAAGACGCATCCCAATACCTCACAAACGGTTTATCAGGATCACGCAGTATCAAAACTGGAGTCGTAGACAACTTCTACTTTAGCTCTCCGGAACTTTCCTCACAATGAACATCCAACACAAACGACTCACCCTTTGCAAGTCAACCGAAGTAACGAAAACACTAACTTGGAAAGCCTTCTCTAACCTCCGGTAATAACCAACTAAAGTCCAAAAAGATTCTAATCTCCTTAACCAACTTAGGAGCCTCTCATTTGTAGAACTGCATCTACTTCCAATGGATCCATAACCATACTCTCATCTGAAATAACATATCCAAGAAAACTAACTTTTTTCAACCAAAATCCTCACTTGAATAACTTAGCATAAAACTTCGTCTCTTTTCAACACTTGTAATTCAAATCTCAAACACTCTATCTGTTCTTCCTCTGAGTTTATAACAGATCCGAATATCCTCAATCAAAACCACTATGAACTTATCCAAATAAATATGGAAGATACGATTCCTCTACTCCAGAAACATTCCAGTCGCATTACTAACACCAAATACCATCACTGTACGTTGTAATGCCCAACCAAATTCCAAAAGATATGAACTCTTAAAGCTTTTGAAAATTTTTTCACTGGGTAACTGGTTACTCACATACAAGCTTAACTGAGTAAATAACACCCTATCCCGATGATAACAAACATAACCAGTCACATTAAATCGACCAAAGCCTCAAATCACACAATTCACCACTCTTATCAAACATTCCAAACAATTGCAATTTCACTCAAACTCAGCCAAACCATTCCAGTCATCTGTTCATGAAAGTGGACACTTGTTCTCAATCGTTACCTTATTCAACTGTTAGTAATCCATACACAATTTCTTCTCTTGACAGTCCAAACTCCATAAATCCCAACATCTAGCAACAACCAAACAAAAAGAACTCTCAATATTACATCCACACCTAAGGGTTCTCTCAAGATTTCCATTAATGCTCTAAAACTCCAAAGACTTCAACCTCACCAGAACTCTAAGTCTTGCTTCCCATAGTCTCAATACCATTATACACATCATGCTTATTATACCGTTCAATCACCCATCCTTTATGTTACTAACAATACTGGAGCTCTCCAAGAAGACAACACACTTGGCCTCACAATTCTCCTTCCCAGTAAATCTTCCAACCGCTCTTTCAATCTGAGTAATTCTAACACTAACATCCAAATTCCATCCAGAAACACATCTGAAAACCATGCACAACTGACGGCCCATCACTATGGCTTCCTGCCAATTTCCAGAACACTACCATCGCAGACAAAACACACATCTTAGTCCCATCTACCAAGAGTTTCCTACTTACTTAGCAGATATAAACCTCAACTATTCACCTTCGTCCAATTAAGTTCAATCTCTATTCTCTGAGAAACAGCCCTAAATAAAACCCAATCATTCTCCCTCAATGACTTCCCAACTGAACCAACATACCAAAACCTCTAATCCTCCTCATCTTCCGATATAAGAATCTTCATCAACTCATCAAAACAATCCGTAATCATTTTCTTAATTCCAAACAATTCATTGCACACACTATCAAAGCTGGAAAGACACGTCTATTCCATCCAACATAATTCCCGTCTGCTATCAACAAGAGATTAAGGGTGATCAGTTCCTCAATTTGTCAATAGATAGCCGACAGTCATGATGGGGCATAAACCGTCTTTACCAAACTATAATAGCATTCCTTACATCCTGTGCACAAAACTACCTAAGGCACAAATCCTTAGTTGACATAATCTTACCTCCGCATTCCTTCTGGAACCGGGAATCACACTGTCCAAACAACATTTACAATCTTGCAATTCACAAAACACTGAGCCAGCGCTCCACACCTGAAGCAACATGGAGAAGTACCAGCTTCTCCCCCACTTATATCATTCTAACTCCTGCAGACAACGGAATAGAACAACCAGAAAGCACTGACAGTGTCTCACACACATATCACATACTAAAGAACAAACAACATCGACAGTATTCAACTGTCACACCAACTGACTCAACAACTTGGCCGGACTGACCGACCTGCTCTGATACCACTATTGTAACACCACAATTCCCATCGCGAATAAATAATACATGATTAAATCAGAGTAAATAAAAATTTATTTTTCCGACAGAAACAAGGATTCCACAATTTAAAGAAAGAAAATACAATCCCTGCTCATAAATTTTTGATACATAACACAAAATGGAATAACCTCAAAGGGAACTTTTTTCCATGTAAAAGGAAAGGTCAATAATGGAATAAAGCGGAAAAACCCATAACTGCCTTGTTTTACAAAATAAATCATTTTATAACGTCAAAACATACATACAAAAGTATTACAAAATATATTCAACAAATGTATATACAACAACAGCATTCCCCGACTCCCGTGTTACGTATCAGAGCAGACAGGCCGACAAAAGGATGGAGAACTAATCTTCACAAAAGCCTCCAAGACTACTAATCTGCAATTGCCTCATAGAGCAACAAACCACAGCAGAAGGGGTGAGAAACACAATCATAATATAATTGCATACAATTATATAATAACACAACAATACACATGTAAAATATTCTCACCACAACTTCCACCAGAATTCAAATACAAAACAACACAATGCATATCTCATATATCCATCACCAATTCATATCAATCATGCACAGTACAATAATCACCAACACATATATATATATATATCTCAACTCATCAAACTCAACTCATCAATTCCACACAAAATCAATCCATTCATGATTTATGCATATGCACAGAGACCGACACAACGACTCTATGCAATGCAATGCGGTACCATCCATCCATCATCTCAACACTAGTTCACTCAGGAACTATTAGAACCATCGCTTGTTACTTGGCGTAACTCCCCGTCGGGCAAATGATGTTTCCCGTCACTTTCGGTCCTCTTTGTATAAGGCTCACGACGTTTATGGATCGCTTCCGGTCCCTTTTGTATAAGGCTCACGATCCAATCGCTTTCGGTCCTCTTTGTATAAGGCTCACGGTCGTCTATAATCATCGCTTTCAGTCCTCTTTGTGTAAGGCTCACGATGTTATAGCGGATTCCCTCTAGAATCGATTCGTCGCTCACCCACAAGGGCACACGACATCACAAGAATGCATATCATGATGCTTGGCATACAATGACTCATGACATTCAAATGCACACATATATACAACCATCTCAATCAACAATAATCATGCTTTACCATCAAACCCAAAATAATGCATTTACATCATACAACAGCACACAAGTCATACCATATCTATCAAAGGCATATTGCATGATAACACATCAAATACACACAATTAAAATGGTACAAGTTGACAAAATGACACCTTTCCAAATTCCCGACATAATTTAATCGGCCAACAATCTCAAAACCATTTTAATAAGAAAGAACATGTCAAAAGCTTTCCAACGCACCAAACCGCGCCTCAAACCGACTTACGGATCAAAAGTTATAAAGAAAAAAAATTGGGAAAAGCTGTCATGTTTGCAATGCGAAGCTCCTAGCGAATCCTTCGCTCCCTCATTCACAGTGCGAATACCCCAGCGAACCATGGCAGAAAGGAAAATAGCCTACAGTTCACAGTGCGAGTCTCTGGCGAATGCCTAGCCAACACTGGTTCGCTGCCCCATTCGCAGTGCGAACATCTGGCGAACTAAGTCAGAACTTAAATGAGGTAAAGTTCGCAGTGCGAGTCTCTGGCGAATGTTCTCCCTCACCTTTGCAGTGCGAATAGCCAGTGAATGCTCGCTTTCGCCTTCGCTAGGGGATTCGCAGTGCGAACCTGCGAATTCAGAAAAACCCAGCAGCGCTGTTATACACCCCAAAACCATATTTTCCCCACCAAAACACTTCCAAACCAACACACAGCAATCAGAACATAACCCAATCATGGTAACAAGTATTCTACAACATTTACACTGATTTTCAACCGCGAAAACATCGATTTCTCTCTTCCGACCTAGAATCGAAAAGCCATAGAACACCACAAACATTCACACACACATACATAATCATACACAAGCATAAGATAATCGAGTTTCACACCCTTACTCGATTTAATCGTGTTTGAAAAGTCGATTGGATTAATTTATTCTTTTCCAAGTTTTTCTCTCTTTTCTTCTTTCTCTTCTCTTTCCTTCTTTTTCTTTTTCTTCTCTTCTTTTTCTTTCCTTACTACTTTTCTCTCTTTTTCTTTCTATTTATATTTTCTAACTTAAGAAAATAAATGAAATGACCAAAATACCCCTATACTCAAATATCTTGCAAACACTCCCAAAACGCGATAAAACATAAACATACCGGTGAAATATATTTCTGGAAATAAAATTTGAAAAGAAATTATAATTTAATGCAAATATTTTATCTATCAGAGAAACTAACCAATTAACTCAATTAGCAGGTAAAATACAATAAATTCACACATTTCACAAAATTCACATAAATGAAATAAATAAATACAATTAAATAAATCGGGGCGTTACAAGTTCGCCTTCGGTAGACACCCCCTTTGTTTGGATATGAGCCTGCCTCCGGTCGACATTCCTACTAAAAGTTCACCTTCATTCTTGTGAGTCCGCCTCCGGCCGACATTCTTCTTAAAAGTATATCCTCTATTTTGATGTGAGTCCGCCTTCAACCGGCATTCTTTTGTTATATTCTCATAACCTGGTCGTTTTCTTCGTTTGTGAGTCCGTCTTTGGCCGACCTTCTTTCCTTCTTAAACCATTTCATTGCAAGTCCACTTTCGAGTGGCATCCCCACTTTGAGTTCACCTTCGGTTGGCAAACACTCTCTAATATATTTCCCCACAGGTTGCAAATTTCCGGGTTCTTTTGGTATTCAATCTTCGTGCATCCTGAAGGTCTGAAAGCCGTTGCTGTCATTCCTTCAGGACCAGGTCGATTGAATAGGGGAAGCTGTAACACCCCAAAATTTGCTCTCCTTTTTCTAACACTAACTGACTTATGTTTCAATTCATTTTGCATTATCATTTGTCCATATCATTGGTTCTAAGCATGGGATCAAGGTATCTTGGTTAGCTCAAGAGGAGAGTGTGTGATAAGTGCAAATTGTACCTATTTTTGTATATATGTTTTGTTGCACTTATCGATTCTTTTTGGTAAATATCGTGCGAATAAAACCCACTTTGTGTGTAAATACGTTTACTTTACGTTTTCGGTGTATAGTACGTTATCGTGTAAATATCATTGAGTTTAATCGATTTTCATTTAATTTTGTAGGTGTTCCAGCAATGGGATATTTCCATATTCATAAAGATCATTGAATAAGCTTTCCAACGCTTCAAACCATGCGTCAATCGGAGTTACGGTTCAAGAGTTATGAAGAAAACAAATTCTGGTTTTCTGTCATGCTCGCTAGGCGAGCCCCCGTAGCGAACACTCGCTAGCTTGTTCGCTAGGCGAACCGGGGCGAACGAAAAGTTCCAGAATCGTGAAAAAACTCAACAGAAAGGCGGTTTACGTTCGCCTAGCGAACGGGGACTCGCTAGGCGAACCTGGAAATGCAGAATTGCCCATTTAAGCCATTTTTCATCATTTTTTAGTTATGGGTTTGATATTTTTAGTTCCAAATCCATCCAATAGCATTTTTTGACCAGAATTAGGCTAGAAAACACATTGGAGCATGAATTAGGATGATCCGGAGTTGAATCCTTCATCAATCGGAGCCGACAACTTTTGAGATGTTTGGTTTTTCTCCATTTCTTCTCTATGTATTTCTCTATTTTGTGGGTTATGTTTGTATTGTTACTCTAAACCTATGTACATGTATTGATCATGGTTGTATAATATATATGCTTTACAAATCATTATCGATGTCTTCCTTGATCTTTTTGCATTTATGTTAGGATTTGTGTTGTGTTAGAGATAAACATCATGAATCTTGATTAAGGATGGATATCTATTGTCTAGACTCTAGAGATAGATTTAGATAATAATCTTTATGGTGTCGGAACTTAATGTCTTCCGTGTTTCGAGGCGTCGTGCGCGAGAGCGTCGACGAGAGTAATACGGTTGCTCTCTCAACTGTGCGTTAGACATAACCTTTGTTGTGAGCGATACGTGATGATTTTGATGAGTATTGTATGTTGAATGCGACCGATCGATAGGTTTACGTTTGTTCTGAGTAGTGTATATTCATGCTTGATAGGTTTCTTCTCTTCAAAGAATGTATTCTTTTTATGTTTTAATATTTACTTTTCTATTTTCTTACTTGGAAACCATTTTAATCCAAACTCATAAACGCGAGAGATTGTCGAACGGCATTCTTTCCCTCGAACCGATCTCTGTGGACACGACATAAATCCCGGAGGGAATTCTTCCAAAAATAAATATTTTTGCTGCTTGCCCTGTTCTGCAGGCAACAAAATGGCGCCGTTACGGGGGATTGGTTTTGATATTGAATCGCATTGCGATAGTTTCTTGGTTTTTGAGTTTTGTATATATCGTATATATTGTCTATTTCCATTATGTTTGTTCAAGTGTTGTATACATTTTGTTCCTGTAACCGTTTGTTCATATGTTTGGTTAGGACACTTACTTTAGGTTTGCGCGGTGAGGAATCACTATGGCATGAAGGAAGTGAGTTTGCTAGCTAAGCAATGTAAAGGCGTCGAGCTTACGACGTAAAACAAGCATGTTGTATTATTTTCTTTGGTTGTGTGGTGAACTTTCATTAAACAAGTTGTACTCGGATTTTTTGTAAACTTCCCAAATCTTCACTTTACAACTTGTTTAATGAAATTTCTCCCTTTCTTTTCATTTGTTTATATTAATAATTCTTGTTCTCGCTAAGCGAGTTCTGGAGAAGTCACCAGCGAAGGTTCGCCTTGCGAACGTTGGCGAAGGTGCCAGCGAGGGAGTGGCAGAAAGTAAAAAAAAAACCTTCAGTAGGAAAACTGGGTAAATTCGCTGGGCGAGGGAGCCAGCGAATGCTCGCTGATGTGTTCACGAGGCGAAGGTGCCAGCGAGGGGGTGGCAGAAACTTTCACTTTTGAAAACACCCAAACTTCGCTGGGGCGAAGGATGTAGCGAAGGCTCGCGTCGCGAATGATTTGGTTCGCCTAGCGAACCCACGATAACTTTTGTGGGCGGTTTAAGTTTGAGGCACTTAAAGTGCCATGTTTTAGTTCATTCGCTAGGCGAATGATTCCTTCGCTAGGCGAAGGCTGCTAAGATTTTGGTTGTTGTTTGCTCACAGATTTTGATTGACTTATTTGAGGATGCTTTTGTGATTTTCCAAGTTGGTTCGTTTCAACTTGCGAATGCGTGGTAATGATCTTTGTAAGTTTTGTACACGTCCGAGGTATGTATTTATCGCTTTCTATACTGTAGCATATTCATGATACTTAGGCATTTTACAAACTTCCATGCCATCCATTCTTTTGTATACTTGTTCTTATTGTGAATCACTTTAGTTCCCACCTTTTTGTGAGGAAGCTTTCCATTGTTCATATATGCTCGGAGTACCGACATTCTTGTTTTACTGGATTTTATTATGTTGAATCTGTTGTTTGTGTTGTTTATATGAATGCATGAAAGTGATCAAGGCAATTGTTTCATTTTGAGCACAACCACCTTAGCCAAATAGTCAATTCACCTTGTGAGTGTGTGAGAATTCGTAACCCCTTTGAGCTTTTTGATCCATGTTTTTATTTGAACTTAATGCTTGTCTATGAGTATTTAGTTCACTTATTTTTGAATGGATTTTCTTTTTTCTTGGACCTCAACTATGTGTTGTTGTATGGATTTTTTTCCTTGCCTTAGAAAGTAGGGAGTATTCACATGATGGTGCGGTTGAATTCAAGTTGGGGAGAGGATGATTGTGTACTCATTGGTTGGATTCTATGCGGATTGAAAAAGAAAAGAAAAAAGAGAAATATTTGTGAAAGAGAAAAAGAAAAAAAAAGAAAGAAAAAAGAAAAATCCTTGAAAAAGGAAACAAAAAGAGTTTCAACAATTGTGCTAAATAAGTATTGTGTGTTGTGTAGCACTTGGGATTTTGGAAGAAGTTGGTTGAAATTTTGTGTGTGAATCTTTGTGAGTTTTCACTCCCTTAGGTTTAGGCAAGTTTTTGTTTCAATTACCTTTAGAAATTGCCCCTTGTTTGTTTACCCGACCACGCTACAACCTTGAAAAGCCCTTGTGATTCTTGCCTTTGTATTTTCAATGTGAATTTGTGGATGTATGCATAATTTAGTCTTTTGTTTGCAAGATTGTTGTGTGAGTGAAAGAACCTCATTTTGTGTTTTTCATCTACCGATGATTGTTTTTGCTAGGTGTGATTCACATTTGAACTTGTGTTGTTTTAGAATTTTTGGCATGACTTTTGTACTTTGCTTTTGTTTCGTGACTATGTTATCATTGCAGTTTAGTGGTAAGTATTTACTTTTTGTGTGTACCGTTGTCATTTGAACCATTCATTCGTTTCCGTTTTTCAAAACCTGTTGATTCGTCTTTCTTTGGATATCGCTTTTGCATTTTCAAGTTTGTTTGATTTTTGTTTGTGGACAAACAAGAAGGTAAGTTGGGGAGAGTTTGATAAGTGCAAATTGTACCTATTTTTGTATATATGTTTTGTTGCACTTATCGATTCTTTTTGGTAAATATCGTGCGAATAAAACCCACTTTGTGTGTAAATACGTTTACTTTACGTTTTCGGTGTATAGTGCGTTATCGTGTAAATATCATTGAGTTTAATCGATTTTCATTTAATTTTGTAGGTGTTCCAGCAATGGGATATTTCCATATTCATAAAGAGCATTGAATAAGCTTTCCAACGCTTCAAACCGTGCGTCAATCGGAGTTACGGTTCAAGAGTTATGAAGAAAACAAATTCTGGTTTTCTGTCATGCTCGCTAGGCGAGCCCCCGTAGCGAACACTCGCTAGCTTGTTCGCTAGGCGAACCGGGGCGAACGAAAAGTTCTAGAATCGTGAAAAAACTCAACAGAAAGGCGGTTTACGTTCGCCTAGCGAACGGGGACTCGCTAGGCGAACCTGGAAATGCAGAATTGCCCATTTAAGCCATTTTTCATCATTTTTTAGTTATGGGTTTGATATTTTTAGTTCCAAATCCATCCAATAGCATTTTTTGACCAGAATTAGGCTAGAAAACACATTGGAGCATGAATTAGGATGATCCGGAGTTGAATCCTTCATCAATCGGAGCCGACAACTTTTGAGATGTTTGGTTTTTCTCCATTTCTTCTCTATGTATTTCTCTATTTTGTGGGTTATGTTTGTATTGTTACTCTAAACCTATGTACATGTATTGATCATGGTTGTATAATATATATGCTTTACAAATCATTATCGATGTCTTCCTTGATCTTTTTGCATTTATGTTAGGATTTGTGTTGTGTTAGAGATAAACATCATGAATCTTGATTAAGGATGGATATCTATTGTCTAGACTCTAGAGATAGATTTAGATAATAATCTTTATGGTGTCGGAACTTAATGTCTTCCGTGTTTCGAGGCGTCGTGCGCGAGAGCGTCGACGAGAGTAATACGGTTGCTCTCTCAACTGTGCGTTAGACATAACCTTTGTTGTGAGCGATACGTGATGATTTTGATGAGTATTGTATGTTGAATGCGACCGATCGATAGGTTTACGTTTGTTCTGAGTAGTGTATATTCATGCTTGATAGGTTTCTTCTCTTCAAAGAATGTATTCTTTTTATGTTTTAATATTTACTTTTCTATTTTCTTACTTGGAAACCATTTTAATCCAAACTCATAAACGCGAGAGATTGTCGAACGGCATTCTTTCCCTCGAACCGATCTCTGTGGACACGACATAAATCCCGGAGGGAATTCTTCCGAAAATAAATATTTTTGCTGCTTGCCCTATTCTGCAACCAACAGTGTGTTTCTTAGAGGTTCAAGCAAGAGATCATGTGTGCATAGATGAATATTATTCAAGGTATCAAGTGAAGAGATGTTCTTAATATCACCATCACTCAGGCTACAATGGTTTCCTAGACCTCAAGGCATCCTAATATGTCCATCACTTCCTCAGGGGATTGAAAGTGGCAAGAGGTTTGAAGTGGATCACCTCCTCCTATCTTTTGATCATCAAGCTAGGGTTGTGAACATTTGGGAGTGTAACACCTCTGTGAGCAATGATTTGGAAGCTTTTTCATCATTATGTCTCACACATCATCTTTGTTTAAAGAATTCCACATCATGATCAGAGGAATTAGGGTTTTGAAGTGTGCATTCATCTCCTAGACTATGAAGACCAAAATTAGGGTTTGTGATATAATCAATTTATTTCTGATTCCTTGAGCAAGACTTGATTCCATTGCCTCCTATATGTTCTCAAGTGTCTAGGGATGGAGTGTTGATCATCAATTTAGATCAGAGGGATATCAATTGATCAGATGTTTGAAAATCAGTAAAATCAAGGATAAAGTCAACTGGGCAGTGAAAAAGTGAACTCCTGACTTTTTGAGGTCAACTTTGTGTTTTTCATGTCAAATATGACCAATGGATGGGATTTGATCAAGAAATGTCATAGCGAATTATCAAAAATCAAGAATTTGAAAAAATTCCATTTTTGGAAAATTAGGTTTTTAGAAAGTTACTATTTTTGGAAAGTTCTCATGTTTGTTTAACAACTTTCAAGTCCAATTTACTCCATGATCCAAGCTCCATCTTGAACTCAAGTGCAAATGAAAATTTTAGAGGGTAATTCCACCTTTCCAAAAAGTACAAGAATGTCTCAATTGGATCAATATGGCTCAATTTATGGTTTCTTGAAGTTCAAGGTTTCAAATTGTGATTATGGTTAAAACTTAGAATTTTTTCTAAGTTGTTTTGGCAGATTTTGTGGACACTACTTCAAGTCCCTTTTTCACATGTTTCCAACCTTGGTTTCATTTTGTTTTCAACATAAAATTTATTGTTTGTTCTTCCTACTTTCATTGGGGCCCAAGAGTGCATCAAAAGGAGCATGTTTTGCCAAGTTATGGTTATTAGAAAGGGTGGGCACGATTTGAATTTCTCATGGCTCATGATAGCTCTTCTTGCCACATCATCTTTGATACCTCCTCATGTATTATTTGTACCATTCTTTTTCTCTTATTACATCATCACAACATTGCCTATTTGAGCCAAACAAATGCCATACGTACCATGCACCACATTTCATGTTGTTTTGGCCAAAAAGAGGAAAAGGAGAGAATTTACACAAAGCTGGTACAACTTCATTCACTCCCTCTCACGTTCCAATTCCTCACACTTCATTCCACTCCCAAAAAGTCACACAAAACCACCACTACATTGCCATAACCGTGCACATGCTCTTACTCTCATTTTTCAAAAAAATTCAAAACCAAAAGTGCATAACAAACTTTCAGTGGCTTTCCACCCTGGCCTCACGTGCAGTCACCTATATAAGTGTCCAAAACCCTAAAACGGGATCACAACTTCATTTGGCTGAAGATTGGACCAAAGCAAGCTCTATCAGTCTCAAATTTCTCACTCTTTGAATCTGTATTTTCCTTCGAGTTCTCTGCAATTTGTGACTTGATCTATCATCCCTGAAGCTCAAGGAAGCTTTTCCACACGATTTTCTCTCCATCCATACGTAACACAAGAGCCAACAGAGCTGCTCCGTTAGGTATTCTTTCTAACTCTTTTTCTCACTTTGTTATGCATGTTTTCAACTCGTGATTGCCTGTTCTGAAGTCCTCTATGCATGGAGGCAATGGTTATGTGCGTGTTGTTTCAATTTGAGATGATTTCAGTTTGGATGTTTAATTTTCGAGCTCAGTTTTCATGGCATTTTAGTGGTTATTAGTGGAAACTAGGACTGGATATTGAATCCTCTTGAGTTGCTCTTCAATTTGGTGTGCAGATTCATGCATTTTGGTGGTGGTTGCAGGCGTCGTCGGTGAGACACACTGGAGAAAACGACCATAGCTAGGGCTCCGGCGTCTGAGGTGTATGGTGATGTAGGCTTTAACCTGGATACGTGGTGCGTGGAAAATTGAGGTGGCATGACACCTCCTTTAATGAAACGCATTGTTTCATTTTTCTGATAATTGCTGGACCAAATAAGCGTGGGCCTATGAATTTTCTTTCCACACCACCCTTTTTTAGGCCAATACGCGCATTGTACATGGATGCAGTTCATTCTGACTTTGCTTATCTCACCCCCCTTGGTTTGCTTTCTTTTTTTATTTTCTTTTTCTTTCCATCTTCCATTTAATTTTTTGTTTTAATTTATAAAACCTTTTAAAAAATCAACAAAAATATTTTTCTGATTAATTGGTGTCTTAAGATAATTTTCATATTTTTTATTTTATTTTTCCTTTGTTTTTTCTATTTTACTTTGAATTAAATTGTGAAATGCTTTTACATGTTTACCCTTGAGCTAGGGTTTATGTTTTGATGCCATGTGCTTACCTTCTGGATCTAATCTTTGGACCATGCTTTGACATATGAATGATGAGTGTTTGAATACAATTTTCGTGCCTTGATTGTTAATTCTTGGATGATTCTTATATGGTTTTTGATGCTCCTTGATTGTTGCTCGATTAGCTTGGCATGTGTGATGTTTTGATCCATTTGGTGGTGCAATTTTGTGATTCTTGTTGAGATCTTTTGGACATTCATTCTTGATGGATGTAACATGAGTTTGAGAATTTATTTGGATTTTTACAAGGCATGTGTTGTATTTGTGGTTGATGCTTACATGTAGCTTGAACATTGATTGATATGTTTTGGATACTTGACCTAGTTTGGATCTTTTTGATCACTTGTGTTTAATTGAAGATTGAAATGATTATTTGATATGATCATGTATTGTCCTGGCTTGTTTGGGGCTTTGGAATCATTCTCATTTAATCATTTTCCTATTTGTGATTGATTTTCCAAGTTGACTATAATTTGGCCTTACTTCTTGGGTGTTGTGAACTAGTTTCTTTGTGATGCTTTCTCATATGATCTATTGAATGCTTGGTGATTCTTGTTTGCTTTGAATAACATGTGTGAGGTTCTGATCCTCTTGATATGGTGTCCATTGATTAACCTTTTCTCATTTCTTGTCTCACATGATCTTTTGTTGCTTGCATGAATGACTTAAGTGAATGTTTGCCTAGTTTTGATGCATGCTTTAACGTTTATCCTTGATGTTTGTTTTTTCCATTCTTGAGTTGATGTTTGGATTGACATACATGGCTATGCTACGGCCTTGCTTGAGTTCATGCCTTAATCTCACTTGTTTGCCTTTTGAGATGTGTCTTACATGATATTTTTGTTGACAAAAGGTACTTTGTGGATAAGATGCATGCTTTGAACTTTCTTGCTTTACCTTTGATCAATAACATGAGATAAATGTGACATGACTTGCTTGCTGCCCCATCTTGTTTCTCATATCATTTGACCTCACTTCACCTTGTTTGATGGTTGATTATGCTTCTTGTTTGGTTTTAAATCATTGGTGTGTTCATTAGTGCATTGTCTTGCCTAATTGTTTTGACTTCCATTCTTGAAGATTGCTATGAGGTGTGTACATTTGATGTTGGTCTCATTGCTCATTACTTGTGTTCATCTCATCTCTTGAGTTGCTTATTGTTGCATCTTCTCCTTCATCTCTTACTTCTTTCTCCTCCCCTAAATCTTAGGACTTGTTTAAGTCTTAGATTTGCTTTTGCGTGTTCCCTTAGGATTCCCTAGTCCAACTTAATCTTTAATTAAGCTTGGAGTAGGATAGACATTAGGAGCCACTACTACAAAAAACCCATTTAACGATGCCAGGTTTACAATGGATTCGTATCCCACCGTTGTAATAGGTTAAAAATTTTGCAGCTGATTTATAACGCCATATTTAACAACGGTCGTATTAAAAAACCGTTGTAATACATGGTGTGTAACAAGCTTCGATTCCCAACAACTACAATTTTTCCATATTTTACATTTTAAACATGCTTGTATTAAAACACCGTTGTAATACATGATGTGTAACAAGCTTCGATTCCCAGCAACTACATTTTTTTCCATATTTTTAGATTTTAAACATATATTTTATTTCTTTTGTTAGTGTTACGGGGATTTAACCTCAAAACTCAAAATTCATCTTTGTTTTTCTATTTTTAAGTGCAAGAGAATAGGTTGAAATAGTTTGATCATAACTTCTTTAAAAATAATAGTGAAAGAGATGAGTATATATAAAAGAAAACTTTATTAAGATTCCAGATAAGAAGAGTACATTGTTAATTATATATTACATATATTTATCAATGTCAGAGCCCATAGTTGCAAATGCATCTTCATAATCCAGGACTTTCTCCTCACTTCCCTCTTAGAATCATAATAAACAACCCTCATTTTCTTCTTTTTCTTTTTCTTCTTCAGCTTCTTCTTCTTCTTCTTCTCCTTCCTTACCCTTAAGGCATCCCTGACTATGGCCGGTGGTTGGACCTCCTCATTTGGCGGCTGACGTTGTTCATTTGTGCCCTCATTGGTGATGTTTCTAGCATTCTCATTTGTAGAACTCATTGTTACGAAGAATATATTATGAAGAAATGTGAAATTGTCTATTTATAGATGAGGTTGAAGATGAAAATTATGATAGTTTAATGCTATCATACCGAAAATTTTGACCTCCAAGATTTCCCATCATTGTGCAAATCATAATCACAGTATGGATGTACTTTCATGCCTCATCAATCTCCTCAAAGATGATCGAGCATTCACCACAATCAAGAATTAGGGTTTTGAGCCCCCTCAGAGCACTTAGACAAAGGATAAATCAAGGAATGACATAATCTTCAACTTGTCTAACTTCTTAAACACCTATAAAGGATCAAGAGGACTCCCACATCAAGAATCAAGCACAAGGTTGCAGCATTCCAAGTGGATCAAGCCTCACGATCGCCAATGTCACCAAATTAGGGTTTTGGTCGACTAGGGCCTCCAGATGGAAATTTTCCTCTAAAAAATGAGTCAATGCTTCAAAGTATAACCCAAGATACTCCAAGGGACCTCATGGACCCAATCATCAAGCCAATTTAACCTCAGGGGATTCATTCACCAAAAATCAGGAATTAGGATTTCTTGACTTAATTCACCCCTAAGTTGACTTTTGGGGAAAAGCATGAGCCAAGACATCAAGACATGATTTGAGGGCCTCAAATACATTACATTGATCCATTTGTAACAATGGATTGATCCAAGAAGCATGATTCACAAGTTTCAATTTCATCTGGACCACAATTAGGGTTTTGAAGGAAAACGTCAACTGTATCTTTGACTTTTGACCAGGACATGTTCCCAAACCTTGGGACATGATACAATACACCCTATGACACCTATGGAATCCATCCATTAGGTTTGATTTAGGTCAAGGACTTTATTTCACAAAGGATCGCGCAGTTTGGATTTCATTCGATAAAAAGTCAACTGTGCACAAAATCAAGTTTGACTATTTAGAAATTTTCACAAATGTGGTTCCCCTAAGTAAAAAATAATGTTAATGTATGATATTGATCATCATTCATCAATTAAAATCAAGAAAAGTGAGGTTTCTTGCAAAAGGGGCAACCTTGAGAAACCAAAATTTTTCTAAGTTATGAAATAAATGTGGTTTTGGTACCAACTTCCAAGGACCATAACTTGAGATCCAAGTAACCATTTTGAGTGATCCAAAGCTGGATTTGTAGGTCTTGCTACACTCTACAAAAGCTTCAACTACCTCAGACTCCAATTCTTTATGGATTTTAAGTGATGAAGTGATCAAAATGACAAAAACATGAGAATAACACTTTTTCCAACACTTAGTGAAAATCTGCCTAAGTTACCAGCCTTGAACATCAATGTTCATGAGGTTTTTTCAGTTGGATCCAAATAGTTTCAGAACAAACTATGATCACAAATGTTTTGTATCATATGAGGGCTTTCTAAAAAGCACAAGAGCCTCCCATAACTCAACCTGAGCAGGGAGATATGAATCCCTCAAGATCACCATTTCCAACTGTCCTAGGCAAGGCAGATTTTGGCAGATTTTGTTGTTTTGCTCGATTTGGAAAAATTGAACCACTCCAAGCCTTGTCATCATTTTGGACACATCTAAGGATAAAACAAAAAGAGAATGATTTATCCCCAAGCCTCCAAAGTCCAAGAATCTACTTTAGCCATAACAAACCTAAAAAGGCTAAAAAGGCGCCAAGACTCCAATTTTGTTGTAATGCATTTAATGGATACACCAAGGTGGCATGGACTGACACATTCCTAACTGAATGAGTCAAGGATCAACACTGAATCGTAGGACCATAGTCCTATGCCCTAACCTCAAGTCAATGGCTAGAGGAGACTTGAGATTCCTTTTGCTCAACATTGGCTAAAGGCCTGCTGCAGCTGCTATTCATTATTGCTTGCAAAACAAACATCTCTACTATAAATAGAGCTTATTTGTGCTCAGTTTGAGTACACCAAAGCACTACAACACTTGCTTTCCTCAAAATCCCTCTCTTTAGGCCAAAATGCCTCTTTCACAAGGTATCTCTGAGTTTTTGAGTTAGAGAGCAATTCCATCACAGCTCATGACCCAAACACCTCTAATATGTTGTATCTAAGCTGTTCAAACACTCACTTGTGACCTGAAACACCAAAATCACAAAGTCAACTTCCAAAACCTCAAAATTGGACTTTTCTACATTTTTCAAGCCATGCCTTGATTCAGTCACTTTCAAAACCAAACAAAGCCTCAAACACACTCCAAATATCATCCTCAAACTGTCCCAAATGGTTCCCCTCATCTGGAACACCATTTGAGAGAGTTTCCATATTGGTCACTTTTGCCCCTTTTGTAAGAAAGTGCCACAACTTGTTCCTGAGGATTCCAGCTGGTTCTAACCATTCCAAAAGCTTCTAAGGGATCAATTGAGAGTGTCCAAAGCATAAAATTACTTCTGGCACAAGGAACTTGGCAGATAGCACAAAAAGCTCCAAGAGGTAAGTGCATGACAACTTGAACTCTTTGAATTATACATTGCTTTGAAGTCCACTGATCATAAACATCTCATAATGTTATATATGTTGTGTTTGAACCAATTTGCCATGTAATTCTTGTCTGTACCATGTGTTAGCATAGAAAATGAAAATATAGGCCTATTTCAAAACCACTATCGGGTTTTAAAATAGGGACCTCATCTGAAAAAACCAAGACCACCATTGGATTCCTTGTGAAATTCTAGGTCAGATGCACCTAAATTTTGTCCCAATCCATGGAGATATGAGAAAGATAGAGGCTTCACGTAAATTGCCCAAAAGTTTGCCTTGCCTTGCTTTACACAGGCCTAGAAACAAGGCATGACTTATGATTTAATGGGGTGGTTTTGATACACGGATGTATCACCACCCCAGTGGTAGCGCGCATGTGTGTTTGGCTTGATGGTCGTGGGTTCAAACCCCACCCAGACCATTTTGCCATTTCCCCTATTTTTGTTTTTTTTTTGTATTTCCATGTTTTTGTTAATTATTTGAAAAATGAATTTCTCTCTCAATTTTAATTATTTTTTATTGGTTCTTTTTTTTTTTAAAATCCCAAAAATGTTAAAATATTTTATTCCATGAAAATTTCAAAAAAATATTATTTATTCCATATATTTAATATTTTTGTAAAGAATTATATTTTTATTTGTTTTTAAACATTAAAAATATTTCTTTCTCTTGGTTTTGCAAAATTCAAATGATTTTTTAATCATCCCATGAATAAAACATTATTTTCCAAATATAAATCCAAGGTTCCAACCTTTTTTTCATATGTCTGATTATTTTAATTGAATTTTTATTCAATTAAAATACATTAAAAAAACCAAAAATTAGGGTTTTGATCACTATCACCCGAACCAACCTTTTCAGACAATTTTGGGCCTCTAATATAGTGTAAGATCCAAACCTTGTAAATACATAAAACAATAATCTGGGCCTCAGTCATTGTATAAGTCCCACTGTGTTTTCAAAAAACCACGGCGCGATCGTCGCCTTTTTAAAAAATCAACTGGGCCTACCCTTGTGTTGTAAGTCCCATTTCTTTTCTTTTTCAAAACTTTTGGGCCTCTTCTTGAGTTGTAAGACCCATCTCTTTGTACTGAAAACCTCTTTGGGCCTCAATCATTGTATAAGCCCCAGTACAGTTTACAGAACAACGGTACAATCACTAATTTTCATCTGGGCCTCTCCTTGAGTATAAGCCCCAACAATCTGTTCAAAAACAACTTCCCTTTTGATTTAGGTTCAAATATACAGTTGTCATCAAAACTTTCTTTAATTTATTGAACAACTAACAATACAGCTATGGAAGCTTGCTCACCTGTAAGTTTTTATCAACTTTCTTTTACCTGCTTATATATATATATATATATATATATATATATATATATATATATATATATATATATATATATATATATATATATATATATATATATATATATATAACTGTATTGTGGGAAGCTTGCTCACCTGTACGTCCTTATTTCATTATTTTAAATACATGTCAAATATATATATATATATATATATATATATATATATTGCGGGAAGCTTGCTCACATGTAAGTCCTTCTTTCATATCTTTTTAAATACTTGTCATATGTCAACTGTGTATAGACTAGTATATCTGCTTAGAGTTTTCCCCGGCAACTAGGTCTAGAACTAGGTAAAGCCAGTTGGTCACTATTTAATACAGTCAAAACTAGATCCCCATAGGATTTCCAGATACAATCTTGCCTTCTCTTGAGCTTAAACAATATGGAACAAAGAGAAAGGCATTATTCCCGGTGAAACTTTTCTCAGACTGTCACTATTAGAAATTGTCAAAGAAATTCATTTCCCCAGAGAGGATTAATTCTTGGTGAAACCTCTCTTGAATTTCTTCAAACCCTAGAACTGTTCATTAAAGAAAAGATTATTCTCGGTGAAACTTTTCTTGAACTCTTCTTAAGTTTGGTCTCACAGGCTTCCTAAAAGCATCCCCGCCTCCTCTTGGGCTTTGTACAAGGACCCTCCGGCTTCTTAGAAGTTCTCATGCCTTCTCTTGGGCTTAATACAAGGACCCTGAAGTCCTCTTAAAGGTGTATGACAGAACTTAGTCATCCTTTGCTAGAGCAGTCTTTCCAGTGTCAAAATCTCAAACCATTTTAGGGTTGATTCTCATCCCTTAAAGCACCTGCCTCCTCTTAGGCATCATACAAAGATAAACTCTTCCACACCAGTAGACTTGGACAGTCTAATTTCCTTTTGGATCTCAAAGACATTCTCAAGTTCCCTACAAACATAGGAGAAACCCTGGTCATTTTAAATAAATCTCCAGCAGAGTTAGAACCCATGGTTTCTAAAGTCCAGTCAGCCTCCTCTTGGGCTTTGTACAATGATTCTCCCCAGCGGAGCTAACCTTTTTAGACTCTCTTGTTGAGTCAATCACCTTTTCAGACTCTCTTGTTGAGTCAACCACCTTTCAATACTCTCTTGTTGAGTCAATCCTTTTCAGCCTCAATCTTGGGCTTTGTACAAGACAGATAAAAACACTCTCTTGTTGAGTCGATCTTTTTCAGCCTCCTCTTAGGCTTGGTATAATGATTTCCCATAGTAGAAGTCATCCTCCTCTTAGGTTTGGTATAATGATTTCTCCAGCTTGTTCAGCCACAATCTTGGGCTTTGTACAAGACAGATAAAAGCACTCTCTTATTAAGTCAATCCTCTTTTCAGCCTCAATCTTGGGCTTTGTACAAGACAAATCATACTCTCCAACAGAGTCAATCTTCTTTTAGCCTCAATCTTGAGCTTTGTACAAGACAGATAAAACCCCTCACCCGTAGAGTTAGTTTCCCCTTTTAGTCTCAATCTTGGGCTTTGTACAAGACAGACATAATATTTTCCCCAGAAAAGTCAAACTTTTAGCCTCCTCTTAGGCTTTGTATAATGATATCCCCAAAAGAGTCAGTCTCTTTTAGCCTCAATCTTGGGCTTTGTATAGGACATATATAAGCACTCTCTTGTTGAGTCAGTCTTTTCAAGCCTCCTCTTAGGCTTTTTATAAAGACTTCCCAGTGGAGTCAATCAACCTCTTAGCTTCAACCTTTGGCTTTGATCAAGGCACACAAAAACCAACATCCCCTCAGAGGAAATCAAAATCTCTGTAGGAAGTCATTTCTCTGTTTATCACTCTTCAAAACAGAATATTCAAAATAAAACCCTCAATTCCAGATAACTGCTGTAAGTGGCACACTTATTGATACAAACATCCAAGCTGTATGTCCCTCATAATCCTGGTTAAAACCTCATCTAATTGCTGTAAGTGGCAAGCCTCTGGATACAAACATCCAAGCCCATGTCCCTCTTTTAGCATGAACTCCTAAGGAAAAATGGCATTGCTCAACACTGAGTTAAAGTTTTCCCCTTCAGGACAAATCCCCTATAAAGGAAATTATGGCATTGCTGGATTCACATATCCCAGTTAAAGTAATTCTCCTTTATAAGCAGTCACCCAATAATTGTGATAAGCAGACGAGATGTCTCCCTTTAGGTACGACAAATTCTTTCTCAGTCAAACCTTTAGCTTTAATCTTGGGCTTTGAACAAGACATAAATAACCTTTTAGCTTCAATCTTGGGCTTTGAACAAGACACAAATAACCTTTTAGCATCAATCTTGGGCTTTGAACAAGACACCAAAACATAACATCTTTTCCTCCCTTAGAATAGGAGGAACTACGATTGCTCTGATTTCCCTGTTTCTTTAAACGGGAATACGTAGGCATAAGATTGCAAAATCTTAGCGAGCATACCAATCAAAAACTTTAAGTCCAGTACCTTCATACCAATCAAAACTTAGGTCCAGTACCTTACCAAAAACATTGGAAAACCCAAACATCAACATCAATTCATTCTCTCTCTCTCTCATATTTCCCAAGAAACTTTCCCAACCCATTTCTAGATAAACACCATCAAGTACAAAGCAGAACCTAAAACTAACAACATGTGGATAACCACATATAGGATGGGTAATTGACAACTCCCCATTGTATAACCTAACCCCAGACCCCCGAATCTCTTTAAGCGTTTGTTCAGTTAAACATTCGCGTGCAAGGTTAGTTTTAGATAGCTTCCCTTTCCCTTTCAGCTTCACGGGATAAATAAGAAATCAGAAAGTAGCACCCCCTCCTCCTCATTGTGAGGAGAAACCCACAATTCTGCGATAAGGTGGTCGCGTCACTTACAAAAAATCGCACGCTACAGAAAAATGGTGACTTCACTGGGGATTGAGAGCCATAAGAATTTGTTTTACCATAGTCATCATCGTCACTATTTCCCACAGATAAATGGCAACTCTGCTGGGGAGTCATTTTGTCTATTTAGGATTAAAGACTTGAATTCTTAAGAGGTCTAGGATGTTAGTTTTAGGAATCATACTATATATATCGCTTTTCCTACTTGATATCCGTGTTTATTTTTCTGCTAATGGGAATGCGAGTGTTGTCGCATGTGGAAAGTTTGAGTGATACCTAAGATAGGTGATGGCAGAGACGGGCGGTCTTACAGGGAGTGAATTCCGAATAAGCTGTCCCGGTAGACCGTCAAATCATTGGAGATACCCTTTGCGGATTTAATGTCTAACGACTTCGGTTGTGAAAGCAGATTGTTCGATTGTGGTATCCATGAAACTGAGGATTTAGTATACAGTAACCATGTGGCTATTTAGTAGTGCGGTAGCTATCGGAAATAGTTGTCACGCGATACTACACTTAATTGAGATTACCCTAAGATACTACAGCTCGCTCGGGTGAACCAGCCTGCTGTTGTTATCCTAAGGGGGGTCAATGATTTTGAGTACATGTACAAAAATTCAGCATAGTACAACCTTTGGGATGAGTAGAGCCATGACTCCATGCTCGTGACGCTGAACCATTGAACCCATGTTTATTTCTATGTTTTTGTGTGCTGCATTCATGCATTCATTTAAAAAACTTTTAAACAAAGAAAAAATCTTCTTTTCTAGTCTCTCTTTTTTAAATTAAACTAAGACAATGATTGCAAATATCATAGAAAAAGATTGCGTTATGGATTTCAGTAGAAGAAAGACGCACAAGTACACCTTCAAGGCTCCAAAACTAGAGGATTTAAAAGGACTGGCAAGGACGATCACCAACCCTGATGCTTTCAGAGCTAAGTACGGAGGACTGCTGTCTCTGTTAAGGGTCCATGTAGTTGAAGGAATCCTGTCTACGTTAATTCAGTTCTACGATCCGGTTTATCACTGTTTCATGTTCCCAAATAATCAGCTATCACCAACACTAGAGGAGTATTCTCACCTGACTGATTTACCCATCACTGACCAAGCTCCCTTTTCTGGACTGGAAGAAATTCCAAAGGATCAAACCATTGCAAGAGCAATCTATTTGGACGAGTCAGAAGTCAGGACTCACATGACCGTTAAGGATGGAATCCAAGGTTTACCGGCCAAGTTTTTGGTAGAAAAAGCCCTGTACTTTGCCAGTATAGGAAACATTACTGCTTTCGAAGACATCTTTGTCTTACTCACATACGGGTTATTCCTTTTTCCCAACATAGATAACTTCGTCGATATCAATGCCATTAAGATATTTCTGATTGGAAACCCCGTACCGACCTTGCTCGTAGATGCTTATCATTCTGTACACTTGAGGAATTTGTACAACAGAGGAATGATCACATGTTGTGTACCCCTGCTATACAAATGGTTCACTTCTCATTTACCTAAGTCTGCTGCTTTTTGGGATCATAAGAGTACTCTACGTTGGTCACAGAGAATCATGTCTCTTACCAACTCTGACATAGATTGGTACAATCGGATCTATGACAGGATAAGGATCATTGACAAATGTGGAAATTTCCCTAATGTACCCCTCATAGGAACTAAATGAGGAATTAACTATCATCCAGTTTTAGTTCATCGTCAACTCGGATACCCGATGAGACATATCCCGCGTAATGTTCATCTGGAAGGTCTTTTCTTCAAGGAAGGAGAAAATGACAGGGCATTAAAGACGGAAATAGTGCATGCCTGGAAACATGTTCATAGGAAAGGAAGAGAGTCTCTAGGAAAACCAGACTGTGTCTCTGTGGAACCTTATCTCCACTGGGTACAAACTAGAGCCCTCAAGCTGAGGATGCCTTACCCTCGTCAAGAAGTTCTCCCATTGAGGGAATCTGTCCTTTATTTTATATCTGATACGGAGAAACTCCAGGTCGCTCTCAAAAAAGTTCAACTGGAAAAGAAATCTTGGAAGAACAAGTACCGTATTCTCAATGTGGAGTGTACCAAAATTCAGCAACTGTTAAAAGAAAAAGATGTTCTGATCAAGATTCTAGAACAACATGCTATAGAAGATCAAAGGAACTTGCTTGCTTCTTTCACTTGGCAAAGGAATGACAACCCGACAACGGCTCAAGAGCCCCAGTCAAAGAAATGGAAAATACCAGAATCAGTACCTGAGCTCTCCTCAGAGAGGACTCAGAATCCATAAGCTTAGACATTTCCTTTTACAGCACTTTGTATAATATTGTATTTCCCTTTCTGAAATCTTTCAAATTCAATAAAACGGGGTCTCCCCACTGTATGATATTTGCAATCCAATTGTTGAAGTTTCTTTTTGATTAAAATAACAAAAATATATAATATATCATTGCATTCATCATAACACATTCTCCTTACCTACGAATCTCACGCCTGTGTCTCGATTCTAGAGTCAAGTTGTTTCATTCGTACAATACTCGGGCCAATCGACAAAAGAAAATGGATGATCTCAAGGAAGAGAACAGAGAGCTAAGAGAAGAAATCGACGCTCTGAAAGAAGATCTGAGGAAACTTCACAGTGATATGCAATCTCTGGAAGCAGCTCAGAAACAACAACAAAGGGCTGTGATCTCAGAGATCACATCTACGCCCATAGTGGAGAAGTATGATCCTCGGTACAACATGCCTAAAGATCGTCCCTGGGGCATGCCTCTCAACTTTATCCCTGAAGGATATATTCCACCGGTCACGGAAGACCCAGAAACTGCAGCAGGAACCGCTGGGCCTGAAGGTTACAAACTTTGGGAAAGTGAAGACGCAAGGGGCATGAAAGCAACTCCTGAAGGTTACAAACTTCGGGATAGGGAAGCACCAAGAGTCACCGCCGTAATGACTATACCACAACCCGTGGTACACACTGTCCCGGAAGGACAAATTCCACAGATACCTTCTGGTGGAAATGAAAGTATGTACGACAGAATGAATGAGTTCCAGGAACAATTTCTGGAAATGCAGAAGGAACTGCATGCCATTCGCGGCCAGGATTTATTCGGAAAGGACGCCGCAGACCTTTGTCTGGTCCCCAATGTGAAAATCCCGCACAAATTCAAGGTGCCCGACTTTGAATAATACAGGGGAAACTCCTGCCCCCATAGTCATTTGGTGATGTACGCTCGAAAGATGTCAACTCAGACAGAGAATCAACAGCTACTGATCCACTACTTTCAAGATAGTTTAACCGGTGCCGCACTCAAATGGTACATGGGTTAAAACGGCACTAAGATCGTCACTTTTAGAGATCTTGGTGCTGCCTTCGTTCAGCAGTATACATATAACCTGGACATTGCACCAGACAGAGATCAGCTCCAAGCAATGTCGTAGAAGGACAAAGAAACTTTTAAGGAATATGCTCAGAGACGGCGTGAAATTGCCGCCCAGATTTGTCCCCCTCTTGAGGAAAAAGAGATGACAAAGATCTTTTTGAAAACCTTGAGCTCATTCTATTATGATCGAATGGTCTTAAGTGCGCCCATCGACTTTACTGAGATGGTGAACATGGGAGTACGCCTCAAAGAGGCAGTCCGAGAGGGACGTCTGGTCAAAGATGCAGGACCATCAAACAGTACCAAAAGATACGGTAATGCTTTCCCTAAGAAAAAAGAGCAGGATATTGGTAATATCTCTCTTGAAAAGCAAAGACGACAGTATCAACCAGTAGCAGTAGTAACTCTTGCTATCAACCCTGTGCCTATTCCAACGTATCAACCTCAGGTTGCTCAGAGCCAACCGAATCAACAACGGTATCAACAAAGGACACAACAACCTCTTCAGCAGGCTCGTCTTCAGTACAACAATAACAATTGTACAACGCGACCACATGGGTTGGACCCTATACCGATGTTGTACACAGAACTACGTCCAAATCAGGTCTCCTCTTACAGTACCAGAAAATATGCTTTTTTGGTTAAAAGCAGATCAAACTTGCCCTTACCATCAAGGAGGAACAGGGCACAACATAGAAAATTGTCTCAGGTTCAAATCTGATGTGCAAAAGCTTGTTAGGAACGGGGTCCTATCTTTCAAGGATACAAATCCAAATGTTCAGACGAACCTATTGCCTCAACACGAGAAAGCTGCGGTAAATTTGATAGAGGAAGAATATAACCACAGCTGTCAAATTCACGATGTACTCCTATTAGGAACCAATCTGGTCAAGATGCATTGCAGACAGAGCGGGTACGGTCATGTACCGTCTCACAATTATCACCAGTGTGATATCTGCTCAAAGAATAATCAAGGATGTTCCGTAGTACAATCAGCTCTACAAGAACAAATGGACCTCGGGTGGATCCAAGATCACCGAATCCAGGAAGTTAACATGGCTTATACAAATTCCGACATCTTCCAGAACCATGACATTCTGGCGATGAATGTCAACTTGGTGGCAATGCACTCAAGGCAAACCCAACATCACGATCTACCACAGCACAATTACAATTCCTGTCCGAACTGCTCAATAAACAATCAGGGATGCTCTTTTGTACAAGAGGCCCTCCAGCGTCAGATAGATCTTGGATGGATTCAGGACTACCACGATAGAGGTCATTATCAAGTTAATATGATCCAAATCTTTGCTATTCGCTTGATGAATACCATTCTGGTAGGATTACACGCTAAGCAAGTCAGGCTCGGTTTTCTGGCTTCACATGATTATTAGAACTGTAAAGTATATCGTGAAGACGATCAAGGATGTGCACTTGTCCAAAGAACACTTCAACACCTGTTGAACCACTGGTGGTTTCCGATCTATCTAGATGAAGACACACAACAGATCAGTATGACTGAGGGGAACCCTACTAGGCATAAAAGTCAGGATGTTCGATCAATGGAAATAGATCTAGTGAGGTTACACTGCATACAAAGTGGATGTGGCTTAGTGCCACAACACAACTATGAGCGCTCCAGAGTTTGCTCAGAGAACAGCCAAGGATGCTACCTCGTGCGAGCAGCCCTTCAAAATTAGTTGGACCGGAAAGAGATCGACCATGTTCAAGTTCTGGTTCGATCAACGTAATGCAAGACTATCTTCCTGATCAAAGCAAAGATGTTGTCTTAATCCCTAAATGAGAAGTAACCTAAGACGTATGTGCCATAATCCCTCTACTCCATGAATCAAGAGTTCCTCTTGATAGTAGAAAGATTCTCAACCTCAAACCAATTGAGGCCGCCTACAATGGTCAGAAAAATCAAAAGGCTCCTGTGGTTATCTATCTTCCAGGACCGTTACCGTACAAATCCAATAAGGCTATCCCTTACAAGTACGGTGCAACAACAATTGAGAATGGAAAGGAAACTCCATTACCCTCCATCATAAACATTTCCGACATTAGTCGAGTAACACGGATCTTCAACAGAGGAGTTGGAGAACCCACCAGAGAAAAGGAATCTCAAACAGAAGTTCCCAATCAACCAGTCGGTCAATCCAGTAATTCCGACCTTTCAAAGAACAACGATGAGGTGCTGAAGCTCATCCATAAAAGCGAGTACAACATTGTAGATCAACTGTTGCAAACTCCTTCAAGAATCTATGTGTTGTCTCTTTTACTCAGTTCCGAAGCTCACAGAGAAGCTCTACAGAAAGTCTTAGAGCAAGCCTTTGTGGAACAAGATGTGACAATAAGACAATTCGACAGCATCATCTCCAACATCACTTCCTGCAACAACTTAGGATTCAGTGATGAAGAACTGCCGGAAGAAGGCAAAAATCACAACATGGCTCTTAACATTACAGTCAACTACCAGGACAATGCTTTAGCCAGCGTACTGGTAGATACCAGATCAGCTCTAAATGTTATGCCAAAATCTACTTTAATGCGACTATCATTTCAAGGATCTCCGATGAGTGGCAGTGAGGTCATCGTCAAAGCATTTGATGGATCCCGAAAAACAGTTATCAACGAAGCCGATCTTCCCATAACTATCGGTCCTCACACTTTCCAAGTTACTTTCCAGGTCATGGACATCCGAGCAGCATACAGCTGTTTATTAGGAAGACCTTGGATACACGAGGCTGGGGCAGTCACTTCGACACTCCACCAGAAGCTGAAGTTTGTCAAGAACGACCAACTAGTCACAGTCTGTGGGGAGCAAGCCTTAATCGTGAGCAACTTATAATCATCATCCTGTTTAGAACCAGAGGAGGTTTTTGGCACCCAGTTCCAAGCACTTTCGATGAGCAATGAGAATCAATCAGAAAAAGGAACATCGATTTCCTCATACAAAGATGCTCTTGAAGTGATCATGAGTAACAACGCAAAAGGATGGGGACAGCTTGTCATTCCTACGGATAACAAGACAAAGAAAGGTCTTGGTTTTTCCTCAACCTGTACCCAGACTGCTACTAATGACGAAAGTTTTCATCCCATTTAGGACTTCTTCCATAGTGGAGGCTTCCTTCACCTAGTGTCTCAAGAAGTACATACCATCAGTGAGGGGGATTCCTCCGATACAGATGAAGAGTGGAAGTCATATCTCAACGAGGACGATTATATGTCTCAGGAAGAAACGCCTACGCCATTTTGCTATCCCGCGCAGAGTCCGAGATATATACCAAAATCAGACGTCAAGATGATATACGGAGATTTTGATCCGGAAGGATGTCGTGCTCCACCCAACTCATTAGAGGAGGACACTCTGATGAAAGATAACTTTGACTACGACTATTTTGACCCAATGGATGACTTTCCTATCTGGCAGCCGTACCCAGAAGACTTGGGGCAAAAGAGTCTGCCAAACGATGCATATCAGCTGAGCATCATTAAAAAGAATACCTGCGTCCCCACCAAATCATGGGATCATTACTCATGGCATACAGAAGATATCCAGCACAACGATGAATCTGCAAAGATTGCTGGACTAGAGTTCATCAACTATGCTTTTCCTGAGGTCAACATCATCGAGATGGATGACTCCTCTAGTTCCATCGAAGTATGGGACACCTTAGGACAACCAAGTGGCAAGTACAACTTCTTGGTCAAGTACACCGCTCCTGAAAGCTCTCGTATCAGGCTCGAAGACATTTAGCCTACTGGATGGGGAGATCCACCTGAGAGTGAAAAAACTGTGCAAGATACAACAGAAGAGTTCGTCTACGACAATTCTGCATGGGAGGAAGACTCCAACGATCCTGCTCCACCAGAAATCAACGTCATTTTTTAGGACAAACCAAGAAAGAAGGTACCGGACTTTGTGATTCGCCGAGGAGTTCGCCGCCAATGGGTTGCTGTCGATGTCCCGAAAGTCGTTCATAAGTCTAAGTAATTGGCTTCTTTGTTTTAACCTTTCACCCTGTCTAGGTGAAACGAATGTTTTTATAGGGCTCACTTTCTGTAAATGTCTCTCTTCGCTTTTCCCAAAGAGACAGAGTTTTGTTTTATAGGATTGTAGTTTCAAGAATCGACAAAATCATAAATAAATAAATAAATAAAACGTCATTCTGTAATTTCCGCATTTATTGCTGTTTTCGCTTTTCGCTTTTTCAGAAAATGGTAATCCTAAAAAACAACTCAAAATAAAAACAAGCATTTTTCAGAAAATACACACACACACTCTTGCATCCTCTCTATCTTTTCTAAAAACTAATCATCACGTCATGCAGATTGCTTGTTTTAAACCCCATTGAAACATACGATCCAATGCCTTCTCCCAACTTTGAATTCCAGGTATTTGAGGCTGAAGAAGAAAATGACAAAGAAATTCCTGAAGAGATCTCCTGATTACTCAGATAAGAGGAAAGGTCCATTGAACCTCACAAAGAGCCGTTGGAAATAGTCAATTTGGGTTCAGAAGAAGAGAGAAAAGAAATCAAAATTGGGGCACTGCTCAGTCCGACTATCAAAGAAGACTTGATAGAACTTCTCAAAGATTTTCCTGATGTATTCACTTGGTCCTATCAGGACATGTCAGGGTTGGATACCAGCATCGTGGAACATCATTTACCGTTAAGATCAGAATGTCCGCCAGTAAAACAGAGGTTGAGAAGGACTCACCCGGATATGGCCATCAAAATCAAGGAGGAAGTACATAAACAGATTAACGCAGGTTTCCTCGCCACATCGGAATATCCTCAATGGCTAGCCAACATAGTGCCAGTTCCGAAAAAGGACGGAAAAGTCATAATGTGTGTAGATTACAGGGATCTGAATAAATTTAGTCCGAAAGATGACTTTCCCTTACCGCACATTGGCATGCTGGTAGACAATACAACAAAGTTCAAAGTCTTCTCTTTCATGGATGGATTCTCGGGCTATAATCAAATCAAAATGGCGCCAGAAGACATAGAGAAAACTTCCTTCATCGCCCCATGGGGCACCTTTTGTTACAAGGTAATTCCGTTCAGTTTGAAGAACGCCGGGCAACCTATCAAAGGGCCATGACTACTCCGTTTCATGACATGATACACAAGGAAATCGAAGTGTACGTCGATGATATGATTGTCAAATCTAAAACAGAAGAGGAGCATGTGACCCTCCTGTTAAAGTTACTCGAGCGTCTGAGAAAGTACAAACTCCGCTTGAATCCTAATAAATGCACGCTCGGTGTCCGCTCAGGAAAACTGCTAGGGTTCATCGTCAGCAGAAAGGAATTGAGGTTGATCCTGACAAGGTCAAGGCTATTCAAGAGATGCCTTCTCCAAAGACTGAGAAACAAGTCATAGGGTTCCTGGGACGTTTGAATTATATTTCCAGATTCATATTCCTCATAACCGCGACATGCGCGCCAATCTTCAAATTACTCAAAAACAATCAGGACTGCATATGGACAAAAGACTGCCAAACTGCCTTCGACAGTGTAGCGGGGAAATTTGTGAGTATAAGCTTTTAATTGACTTAACTAAAAAAAAACAAGAGTCGCCACCGCACTTTTATTTGATCAAGAAAAAAAGGAAAGGAAAAAGAGCGAACAAAACCTAAAGAGTTCTAAAAAAACAAGAACAAACAGAGAATGGGTAAGGGGGGTTGGTTACGCAATGGGTAGGTGTTAGCACCCAAAACGTCTATAGTACTCTATAGGAACCCTTTGAAATATCTACCGCTTTTTGGTATGAAAATGGTCTGCTTTAAAAAAAGATTGGGGAGATGAGAAGAGAAATATTTTTTAAGATTTTTGTGTTTGGAGATACTTATCGCCTCATGCCTACATACCCACGAAGTGAAATGTAGGATCAAAACCTTGTAGTTCGTGGTACAAAGAACACAAATTTGTTTGTTTTGGTTGATTTTAAGTGTAAAGACAAGTCGTCATTTCCAAGCGAATAATTCCGCTTAAAGAAATGAATCATGTCTAAACTTATGAAAAAGTTTAAAAGAAAAAGTGCATAAGGCACAAAAAAGAGATTGATGAGTTTTTATATTTTTTTATGTTTTTTTATGAAATGGTCAAAATATGATTAATATTGATTGGCATTTATTAAAGAAAAGAAAGTTTAAAAATCGCTTGACTGAAGTCAAGGTTTTATTATGAAAGAGGTTTTAAGTTCGAAAACAAGAAGGTTTTGAAAAAGAGAGGAAGTTTTGAAATTTGAAGAAGGGGTGGAGAAAAAGTGACTATCCTAGTGCATAAAAATAAAAGATAAGGATAAGAAAGATCTAACCACATGGAGACACTCTTCAAAGCATAATAAGAATAGAATTCCATCCTCTTGAACCAAAACGCAAGCCAAATAAAGGCTAGAATACCGAACTCTATAACGGTCCAAAGCATAAGGGAGAGAATCCTAATTCTAAGTCCATAAGTCCATAATCAAGAATATGTGTCCTTCAATGCAAATGATAGTGGCCATAGTCCAACAATTAAGAACACAAGTCTTTTAGTGGTTTAATCCTTTATTAATATTTTTTAGTCCAAAATGGACAAAAGAAAAACAAAAGCACAAGATAAAATGGTCCAAATGGACAAAAGAAAAATGGCATAAACATAAACATGATATGATAAAATGACATAAAGCATAAAAAAAATAAAGAGAGATAGGGAGCGAGAAGAAAAAATAAAAGTTAGTACAATAATATTGTTAGTAAGTTAGTGGTTAGTAGCACAAGGCTCTAGTGCCATAAGCCTTCACCGATTATACCATTTCGCGTTTTGAACTATAGTGATTAAACAATGTACTTAGGCCAAGATTGATGAACTTGACAGAAGATTGGTAGAACCAAAACCTCTACAACGCCAAGTTTCAAAGGTTAGGAAACCTAATGCAAAAAATCAATCACCATTGGGTTGACGCGACCAATCAAGGTCCGGACCACGAAAGTTCAAATTCCGAATTGGATAAAGAGGGACAAATGTTGTGCTATGTTAAGCAATCGCCGAGTAATTTACAGAGTAATTACCCTACAACGAGGCTGGTCAATAGTTCTTTGTGCTAATGCATGCTAGATGAACGATATGTAAATCGTCATCCGAAAGCAATACCGCACGAAAAGAAAATAGGTAACTATCTAGTCTTGATCAAGAATTCAACAAAGAAATTCTAAGATCTATAAAACTTTCATCGATCAAAATAAAATTGAAGAAGAAAGAGGTCAAGATAAAAAGAAACAACAAATTGAATCTTAAATTGATTAAATCATAATCAATATCAATCACCTCTCTTGGTGGATAAAATCGACACCCAAAGTCCATTGATATTGATGAGATCTTATCAAAATTCAAGATCCAAACAACCAACAATCAAACAATATAAGAATTCAAGGATAAGATCAAGAACAAAGTATTTTCAAATAATTTTTTAAGAAAAAAAGTTTTCAAAAACAAAATTCAAGATGCAAAGAAAAAAATAAATAAAGAAATTCAAATCTATTTTAAAAAGAAGTTATAAAACAAAAATATTGAATTAAGAAGAGATTTTAAAAAAAAGAAAGAACAGAGAGAGGTTTTGAAAGAAAAAATAGGACGTGGTGATAGCAAACAAACACACGGCCCAAAAAATTTGTAGAATATAATACACCTCCATTTTTAAACAAAGTTAAATGAATAATAAAAAATGCGAATCAGAAACTTCATCATCTTCTCCAAACGCAACATCACTGTTCACTCCATAGCCGTGAGTTTGCGACCTTCTTAAATCGGCGCGGCGGGATTCGAAACAAGTACGGCTGTGATCGAAATTCAAAACCGAACACAAAGTTATCAACAATTCAAAGAAACGCAACTAGAAGTAACGGATCGAAAATGACGACGGAGCTCAAACTACCTTCAAAAGCTCAAGTAAATGTGCAATTAATCTTCCTCTTTCTTCTTCTACTTCTTCTGGATAACTTCTGGTTTGAAATGTGAGTGAATTCGGATGAGAAAAATGAAGAGTAATAGCTTGAAACGATTTTACTAAGTGAGAAATGAGAGAAAAATTCTGCAGAGTTTTGGAGGCTTTGAAGCTTTGATTCTCAATTCCACAACTTGAATAATGAACATGAACCTGTTATCAAACGCCACTGATGCACACCTTGATTGAATTTAATCCAACACCACACTTAAGCTTTCTCCACCAACCTCCAATAAAAATGAATGAACAAATCTTGGTCCACTGGATAACTTGCGACTGAAGCAACTGTCATCTGAATCCACTTGAACTTTTCCATAATTCTCTGAATCTTTGGTCAAAATGAAGTAAGTTCTGAACCACTTGAATTTGTCTGAATTAATCTCCGGGAAAAAAATCCACAGATGAATACAACTTGGACTGATGGACCACGATGAACCTGATTTCTTGTAAACCACTGCTTGATAACCTGTTGGATCCCACACAAGACAACCTTGACTTGTGAACAGCCACTACTTTAGAAATAGCCCACTGAAACGGGTAAATTACACTTGAAGCAATCTCTTGATAGTTTGACTAAGATTAGGTCCAACTTCCATCTGAACTGGATCATGAACAAACAGCCACATTTGACTTGAAATCATTTCATTGTCTTTGACAAACCTGCAAAACCCTGAATGCACATAAAGAGAAAAGAATAGGCAAAGTGCAACATATTTTTTTGGTATTTTTGGTTAAAGGTTAGTAAACATAATCAAATATAAAGCAAGTGAGAAATACACAGATACTCAGGAGAAACACAGACTGTGATCTTGTTTTTGATATGAGATGAAAATGACATGTGGAATCTTAGGGGTAAAAATTAGGGTATTACAGCTGCCCCTATTTAAGTTTTTTCTATCCGGAGATATGAAGATGGACATCTTTGTCTCGACGAGATAGAAGATACTTAAATATTACAGTAAACCCAATTTTTGGCCCTAAGAGACAACAAAATGATATGATTATGCAAATGGTATGCAGACACAAGACCTCTTTGGGGAGAAAACGCGACAGGAGACAAACAAAAGCTAGGGAGCAAAGAGAAAAGACTCCACAGGGGAAAACAAAAGAGGGAAACATAACCCAACAGGGGAGGAAACAAACTCCACTGGGGAAGATAAAAGAGTAGGATTCCACTAAGGGAAAATTACCAATACCAGAAATAAAAAAGGGAAAACTCGTCCCAAAAGGGAAGTAAAAACCTCAGCTGGGGAAAAGATCATCCACTACCATGCATCCGGTAATAGCATGATCATAGAGAAAGATTACTAACTACCAACAAAGTGGCAGTTACAACAAGGCAATCAACCAAAAGGATATGAGAAATATTACCTACTACCAACAAAGGGCAGGACAACAAAGGTAATAATCCTAAATGATACGAGAAATATCACCTACTACCAACAAAGGGCAGGACGACAAAGGTGATAAACTCGAACAAGGAGAGATTACCAACCATCAACTAAGTGATAGCTATGACGAGGCAATCAACCAAAAGGATATGAGAAACATTACCTACTACCAACAAAGGGCATGACCACAAAGGTAATAATCTCAAAAGATCCGAGAAATACCACCTACTACCAACAAAAGAGCAGGACGACGAAGGCGATAAACTCGAACAAGGGAAAGATTACCGACCATCAACCAAGTGATAGCTACGACAAGATAGCCAAACCCGACCGCATTACCTACTACCAACTAAATGGGCAGGATGACAAAGGTAATAAGCCAGCTACATCACCTACTACCAACTAAATGGGCAGGACAACAAAGGTGATAAGCTCAAAAAGAGGGATTACCAACTATCAACCAAGTGATAGTTACGACGAGGTAATCAACCAAAAAAGGGGTACGAGAAATATTACCTACTACCAACAAAGGGCAGGACGACAAAGGTAATAAATCCGAAAAGAACGGAGAGATTACCAACTATCAAACAAATGATAGCTATAACGAGGTAATCAAACCCGACTATATTACCTACTACCAACTAAATGGGCAGTACGACAAAGGTAATAAGCCAACTATATCACCTACTACCAACTAAATGGGCAGGACGACGAAGGTGATAAGCCCAAAAGAGGGATTACCAACTATCAACCAAGTGATAGTTAAAACAAAGTAATCCACCAAGGGTATGAGAAATATTACCTACTACCAACAAATGGTAGGACAACAAAGGTAACAATTTCAAAAGATCCGAGAAATACCACCTACTACCAACAAAAGGGCAGGACGACGAAGGCGATAAACTCGGACAAGGGAAAGATTATTGGCTATCAACCAAGTGACAGCTACAACAAGGTAATCGAACCAGGCTATATTACCTACTACCAACTAAAGAGTGGGACGACAAAGGTAATAAGCCAGCTATATCACCTACTACCAACATAACAGGTAGAACGACAAAGGTGATAAGCTTCCATTGCCAAAGCAAGGGACCAAAATTCAATCTGGGAATAAACCAGAGAGAAACAGTCAAACATGACTCATCCCGAGGAGGAAATATCTCAATTGGGGATTAATTCCATCCAGACAAATGAACTGGGGAGGAAGGCTAAAACAAAATATCTTCCACGAGGCATAAACTCAGTGGGGAATTAGTAAAGATAGGCAATTTCTGCTTACGGGTCAACACTCTAAATGGAGAGAGGACACACATGCTCTGCGAGGATAACAAAACCAAAGCAAAGAAGCACCAACACAAATGCAAAATGCACAATGCACCAACGATATGCTATGCACAACGAAGAATGCGCATGCAACGCTCATGAGTATGAATATGATGACAAAACAGACATTAGGATAAACTGAGGGTGGAATGAACATCACAACACCACTGAATACTCGGCTAATCTCAACAAGATGGAGATATCATTAGCACATCTGCTAGGGATTCATCTGAAGAAATCCTGCAAGAGATAAACAAAAGTCATCAAAGGAAAATAAATCCTACTACAAGGCTCAAATCTTGCAGGAGAAAAGAAGATACTCCTTGGGGGTTAAACCCAAATATCAATCTTCTAACATCGATGATCCACAGAGAGGATAACAACATAAACTCTGCTTTGAGGATGGCAGGAAAGCTGTTGGGGAATCATACATCCCAAATCTTTCTGAACCTTCCTGGGGATCCTAAAAATTCACAGGAACTTCCATTTCAAAAGGATGAAGAGATTTGTTGTGGAGAAATAAAGAATCCGCTGAGGATTGTAGACATATAAACATCTACGCAAAATTCATTGGGAATACAAGGCAGATCTGCTGGAGATACAAGATAAAAGCTCTATAAGGATTAACCAAATCTGAGCAAGGCATCCTGGACTTGCTGAGAAAACAGCAACAGGTCAAACTGTAGGGGATTTTAGATCAATACTCATCATAAATGAGAGAAAACCCAACAAGTGACTAAAAGAGATATCATCAGCGACTTCACTGGGGAATAGACGCATTAGTGATGAATAATCTTCACTAGGAGGATAAATCCGAATAAAACAATCTGGAGAGAAGTACATCCTGGAGAGAAACAATCGAATAGCTGCATTGCTCTATGCTTGGGGAACAATCGAAACAGTAATATTCTGTCTCCGTTGGGGAATCAACAAGGATAAATCAACCTGGAGAGAAATACATCCACAGAGCAAGATAAAAATCTGACAAACACCCACTAAGTCAACGCTTCTTAAAGAAAAATATCATTGCTCTCTGTTTGGGGACAACAACACGTCTAGAGGGTAAAACTCTGAGTGATGATTCTTTATATGACTTTTGCTGGAGACAGCAAAAATGAATCTCTGCATGAGGACTGTCATCAAGGAGAGGTGAACTATCTGACCGTAACATAATCAGCTGGAGAAGATTCAGATCAAGACTTAGCTGGGGAAAAACCAAACAGCATTGGTCCTTACAAATTCAACACATCATAACAAACCTATCACCTTGTCAACAACTAAGCACATTCACAGGAACAAGCTCTGCTAAGGAAATATCAACAAACTCTACTGGGGATTTGTCAATAAATTCTGCCAAAGGAGCGAGAACAAACCCTGCTGAGGAAAACATTGATCCTACCATTCTTGGAATAACCGTTGACATCCCTTTTTATATTTCATAAATCAAAGGAAAATGTTTTTATAATTTTCAAAAATTTAAACAAATTATTCACATTTTGTTTCAATAATCATCATAAAAAATAAATGAAATTCTGCAAACAAAAACAAAGTCAGAATTGCAAAGGGACAAAGGCCCAAAATTTATTAATAGAATGGTAGTCCGCAAATGGCGTAACTCCATAGATCATTACAAAGTTTGAAAAATGGTAAATAAATGGAAAAGGGTTACATTGAAATACAATGACCACTATTCTCCCTAACAACTTTAAATTCCGTTGTGCTCAAAACTTCAGTTGAGGATGATTGAGGCAAAATCCTTGATTGACAATGTTGCCTTCAACGATCAAGACTGGCCAGATGCAGTTACTTGCCATAATCCTTAACTTTTGCCTAGATTTCCCTCTTGGGTTTTCAATCTACCAGGATGATTATTTCTATTTTTGTCTCTACTTTTTGCCTGGACCGCCCTTTCGGGTTTTCAGCCCACCGAGACGCTCATTTTTGCCTAAGTCGCCCTTTCGGGTTTTCAACTTAGCGAGCTGTTCTTTTATTTTTTTGGCGAAGTATTTCTTGACTGTATCGGCATTCACAGGACAAGTGAACTCTTAACTATCCATAGTTGTAAGAAGTAATGCACCGCCAGAGAAGGCTCTCTTAACAATATATGGGCCTTCATAATTAGGAGTCCACTTGCCCCTAGATTCATTGGTAGAAGTCGAGATCCTTTTGAGCACGAGGTCGCCTTCTCTAAACACACGAGGTCGAACCTTCTTGTCAAAAGCTTTCTTCATTCACTATTGATACAATTGGCCATGACACAAGGCCGTCATTCTTTTTTCTTCAATCAAATTCAACTGATCATATCTACTCTGACACCATTCAGCCTCAGACAATTCAACTTCCATCAAAACTCTCATATAAGGGATTGCAACTTCAACTGGGAGCACTGCTTCCATACCGTAAACAAGAGAGAAAGGGGTTGCCCCTGTTGAAGTGCGGACGAATGTACGATACCCATGCAAAGCAAAAGGGAGCATCTCATGCCAATCCTTGTAAGTAACAACCATTATCTGAACAATCTTCTTAATATTCTTATTAGCAGCTTCAACATCCCCGTTCATCTTAGGTCTGTAAGGAGAAGAATTATGATGCTCAATCTTAAACTCATCACATAATTCCTTCATCATCTTATTATTCAAATTTGACCCATTATCAGTGATAATCTTGTTTGGAACACCATACTGACAGATGAATTGGTTCTTGATAAACTTGACCAGTACTTGCTTGGTCATATTGGCGTATGATGCTGCTTCAACCCACTTGGTAAAATAGTCAATAGCCACCAATATGAAACGATGTCCGTTTGACGCTTTAGGCTCAATCATTTCAATCATATCAATGCCCCACATGGAGAAAGGCCATGGAGAAGAGATAACATTGAGAGGAGTTGGTGGTACATGAATTTTGTCAGCATAAATCTGGCACTTATGGCACTTCTTCACAAATTTGCAAAAATCAGATTCCATTGTCAGCCAATAGTAACCTGCCCTCAACATCTTCTTAGCCATTGTATGCCCATTGGCATGGTTACCAAAGGATCCTTCATGAATTTCTTTCATCAACATGTCTGCTTCGTGTCTATCCACGCATCTGAGCAAAACCATGTCATAATTTCTCTTATACAGCACATCATCGTTCAAGAAGAAACTACCAGCCAACTTTCTTAAAGTCTTCTTATCTTTCTTGGATGCCCCAAGTAGGTACTCTTGATTGTGAAGAAAGCATTTAATATCATAATACCACGGTTTATCATCAACAACCTCTTCAACTCCAAATACATGAGCTGGCCTATCAAGCCGCGTAACATCGATTTTGGGCACATCATTCCACCGATTCACCACAATCATGGAAGATATAGTGGCTAAAGCATCTGCCATTCGATTTGCTACTCTGGGTACATGGTGAAACTCAACCTTATTGAATAAAGTTAACAACCTTCTGGCATAATCTCGATAAGGAATCAAATCAGGTTGACGTGTCTCCCACTCCCCTTTAATCTAATTAATCACCAGGGCTGAATCTCCGTATACATCAAGAATCTTGATTCTTAAATCAATGGCTTCTTCCAAGCCCATAATACATGCTTCATACTCAGCCGCATTATTTGTGCAAGTGAACATCAACCTTGCAGTGAAAGGAATATGAGAACCACGAGGAGTAACAATTATTGCCCCAATACCATTGACATACTCATTAACAGCTCCGTCAAAAATCAAACCCCAACAGGATCCAGGCTCAGGCCCTTCATCAGGTAATGGTTCTTCACAATTTTTAACCTTTAGATACATCACATCCTCATCAAGAAAATCAAACTTGATAGGTTGATAATCATTAATTGGCTGGTGTGCCAAATGGTCAGCCAAAACACTTCCTTTTATTGCTTTTTGAGTCTGGTACTCGATATCATATTCTGACAGCAACATTTGCCAACGAGCAATCTTCCCAGTCAAAGCATGCTTTTCAAAGATATACTTGATTGGATCCATTTTGGATATCAACCAAGTCGTATGATTCAACATATACTGGAGGAGGCGCTTGGCAGCCCAAGCTAAAGCACAACATGCCTTTTCAAGCGTTGAGTATCAAGACTCACAATCGGTGAACTTCTTGCTCAGATAATAAATGGCAAACTCTTTTCGACCAGATTCATCTTGTTGTCCTAGAACACAACCCATAGATTCTTCTAGCACAGTCAAATACATGATCAAAGGTCTTCCTTCCACGGGAGGAGACAAAATCGGAGGTTCAAGCAAATACTCTTTAATTCTTTCAAAAGCTTTCTGACAATCATCTGTCCAGACACAACTCTGATCTTTGTGAAGAAGCTTGAAGATCGGCGCACATGTGGCAGTCATATTGGATATAAATCGGGAGATATAATTCAAACGTCCCAAGAATCCTCTTACTTGTTTTTCTGTTTTAGGCACGGGCATTTCCTGAATAGCTTTAACTTTACCAGGGTCAACTTCAATGCCTTTTTGGCTGACAATAAAGCCCAACAATTTTCCAGAACGGACACCAAAAGTGCATTTATTTGGATTCAAATGGAGCTTAAACTTTCTCAAACGCTGAAACAACTTCAATAAGTACTCAATATGATCTTCTTCAGTCTTCGACTTACAAATCATATCATCCACATAGCATCATATCATGGAACAAAGTAGTCATAGCTCTCTGGTACATTGCACCAACATTTTTCAAGCCGAAGGGCATCACTCTATAACAGATGTTCCCCAGGGTGTAATGAATGTTGTTTTTTCCATATCCTCGGGCGCCATCTTTATTTGATTATAACCGGAAAATCCGTCCATAAAAGAGAAGATACTGAATTTAGCAGTATTATCTACCAGCATATCAATGTGTGGCAATGGAAAATCATCTTTCGGACTGGCTTTATTCAAATCTCTATAGTCAACGCACATTCGGACTTTTCCATCTTTCTTTGGAACAGGCACAATATTGGCCACCCATTGAGGATACTCAGAAGTCACAAGAAAACCAGCATCAATCTGCTTTTGAACCTCCTCTTTGATATTCATAGCCATGTCGGGATGAGTTCTTCTCAATTTCTGTTTCACAGGTGGACATTCAGGCTTCAATGGCAGTCTATGCTCCACAATATCAGTATCAAGACTGGGCATGTCTTGATAAGACCAAGCAAACACATCAACATATTCTCTAAGAAGCTCCACAATCCTCTTCTTAACATCTGACTGAAGCAGTGCCCCAATCTTGACTTCTTTCTTATCATCCTCTGAACCCAGATTAACCAACTCCATTGGCTCTTCATGAGGCTGAATGGCTTATTCCTCACCTCGAATCTCCTCAATACCCTCTTCTTCAGCTCCAAACACAAGGAACTCAAAGTTGGGAGAGGGCATAGGGTCATTGTTTTCAACGGGTTTAACAATCAATCTGCACAATGATTTATGTTTGATTTTAGAATATGAACAAAAAGTGCAAGTATTATGCAGATAAAGGTGATTATCACATTATTATTATTTTTTGGTTTTTTATGTTACCATTTTTCAGAAATAAAGCAAAAAGGGAAAACATAATATGGATAAACAAAGTAACATTTTATTAATGATGATAAAATTTGAAACAAAGCCCTCACAAATTCACTTTCACCTTGGGCAGAGTGAAAGGATTTTTTTGAAAGAAACAAAAACAAATTACTTGGAAATATGAACAATAGTGGGAACATCAACAGCTATCCAATTCTGGCAGATTTGTCCATGTGTCACAAATTTGGGAAGTACTTCCTCTTCATCGTCTTCAATGATGGCAGCAGTAGAGTGATCTTTGTTGATGAATACGACACTGTGAAAGGCCTCATTAATATGCTTCAAATCTCTTCTGACTATACCAGGCGTAAAGCATAAACCAGTTTTGCCCAGGTTATCAACCACATCAATGACCCGACCCTAACCATCAGATCGACCAGTCCTTAATACATGCAGAGCATCTTTCAGGGAAGACATGGGCAACTCATTCTTCTTAACAACTTTATCATCAACAAAAAGAGCTTGGAACGCAGTCCTAACAGTCTCATAAGCATTAACATACGAAAAGGATGAAAGATGGCTCACCAACATCGCTTGCTCACCTCCAATAATTATTAGCTTATCATTCTTAACAAATTTCAATTTTTGATGAAGAGTCGAAGTCACTGCCCCAACCTCATGAATCCAGGGTTGGCCAAGCAAACAACTATAAGCAGGACGAATATCCATTACTTGAAAAGTAATCTGAAAGAAGCACGGTCCTATTTTGATCGGAAGATCAACTTCTCCAATCACAGTTTTTCGAGATCCATCAAAAGCTTTAACAACAACCCCACTGTACCTCATGGGAGGACCTTGGTACGAAAGCCTCGACAAAGTAGATTTTGGAAACACATTCAAAGAAGAGCCAGTATCAACCAACACATTGGAAAGCACATCTTCTTGACAGTTCATGGAGATATGTAAAGCCAAATTGTGATTTCTCCCCTCCTCGGGTAACTCTTCATCACAAAAACTCAAATTATTACATGCTGTGAGGTTGGAAACAATTCCATCAAACTGATTAACAGTCACATCATGCTCGACATATGCTTGTTCCAATACCTTCTACAAAGATTGCCTATGAGCTTCAGAATTCATCAGTAGGGACAACACTGAAATCTTGGACGGGGTATGCAAGAGTTGATCTACAACACTGTACTCACTCTTCTTGATCAATTTCAATACTTCATCCTCATAAACTTTCGAACCACTGGACTGACCAGAAACATCGACATTAATCTCATATTGATGTCGTTTGCCAGCAATAACACTCTCCCCAACCTTTGGAGGTTCAGGAGCAAAGACACGACCACTTCGGGTCACTCTACTCACATCAGCGATGCTTACCATAGAAGACAAAGAAGGAATGGGCACTTCCTTACCATCTTCTACCATGGTAGCATTGTACTTATACGGAACAACCTTGTCAGATTCATATTGTACTGGACCGAGAAACCGAATGACCAAAGGCGTAACAGTGGTCTTACGACTATCATAAGAGATAACAACTCGTTCAGGAATATTAAAGCATGGTGCGATAACATTCACCTCATTCTGATATTCATCTCTTTTAGCAGTGACCTCAATCAAATTTTCATCCATCATCCTTTGAATATCCCTCTTCACTATCACACAACCACGCGGATTCACGGAACAGATGCAACAAGCTGCATAGTCATGATCAATATCATGGTATTCACTCAAAAGTGCATGCATTTCCACAAGAGATCTTTGGATCCAACGGATATCAAAGATTTTGAATGTACCAGGACAACCATAAACCATATTGACAGACGCCTTGCCATGATTGGGCAGCGGATTTGATTGTACATTAGGGTTGGAATCTTCGAAAGACAAAATACAACTCCTAGCCAGCCTTTGAACTTCCATCTTCAATGGATAACAGTTCTCAGTATCATGTCATGCTCCTCCCTGATGGAAAGCGCAACGAGCTTAACCTTATACCACCATGGTAAATCTTTTGGAACAGCAGGTGGTGCACGGGTCTGAACAAGATTCTTTTGAATTAAACAAGGAAGCAAATCCGTATATGTCATCGGAATCGGATCAAAATCCTTCTAAAAAAGGCCCCGCTGATTGTTCGGTTGATTAGAACGTTGTTGCTGAGCAGGAGCTGCCTGAACAACAGGAGCTGAACTGATAACAGGAGTGACAGATGCAACATGTTGCTGACACTGATTATTCTTACTATAACTCTTTTTGTGTCCTCCATGGGAAATAGCATTGGTCTCACCTTCTTTCTTCTTGGCAAGTCCTCCCCCATATTTTTTGGAATTACCAGCAGAATTACCATCTTTTGACAAATGTCCCTCATGGACACCTTCTTCTAATCTCATCCCCATATTAACCATCTCAGTGAAATCACTCGGGGCACTAGCAATCATACGCTCATAATAGAAAGGACTCAGAGTTTTCAGAAAAATCTTAGTCATCTATTTTTCTTCCAAAGGAGGATTAATCTGAGCAGCAATATCGCGCCACCTCTGCGCGTATTCTTTGAATGTCTCCTTATCTTTCTGAACCATAGCTCGAAGCTGATCCCGATAGGGAGCCATATCCACATTATACTTGTATTGCTTTACAAAAGCCTCACCCAAGTCTTCGAAAGTGCGAATTCGAGTACTGTCGAGTCCCATATACCATTTCAAGGTTGCACCAGACAAACTGTCTTGAAAGTAGTGAATGAGAAGCTGATTATTATCATTTTGAGTCGACATCTTACGAGCATACATAGTCAAGTGACTCAACGGACAAGAATTACCCTTATACTTTTCAAAGTCAGGGACCTTGAACTTATGTGGGATCTTCACATTAGGAACCAAGCATAACTCATGAGCATTCTTTCCAAATAGTTCTTTACCCCTCAAAGCTTTGATCCCTTTCTGCATTTCAGCAAACTGGTCTTGAATCTCTTCCATTCTATCATAAGCACTAGCATTTTCACTTGGGACAGTGTGAAAAATATTCTCTTCACCAAAAGGAACGGTATGAACCACAGGCAGTGGTACAACCATCACGGGTTGAACAGTAGGAACAAATGGAACTTCAGGAGGCAGTGGTGGTGGTTGATAACCTTCAGGAACAAAGTTACGAGGCATGCCCCAGGGGAAACCAGGAGGCATGGAGTGTTGAGGAACACTAGCAGGCGCCACAAAGATGGGCGTAGAGACGATCTCAGAAATATCTGTCCTTTGCACAGGAGTTGAAAGCGGAGAAGGAGGTGGTGGTGGCTGATTCTGAGCAGCCACCAGGGCTTCCATCATAGCAGTGAGTCTCTCCAAACTATCCTTCAAATTTGTCACTTCCTCACGAAGCTCACGGTTCTCTTGTTGCAACTGATCCATCTTCTTCTTTAGATTAGCCCGAGTATTATACTGGTGTGATAACTTGGCTGAATGAAGACTAAAGGGAAACAATAAGACACCTGGAAAAGGCAAGAAACAATGCAGGATGATGCGAATGCTAATGCAAAAATGCAAACGTTTCATTCAATTTTCAAGGATCTTTAAGATATAAAGCAATTGCAAACTTCACAAAGAAATAACACTTTTTTTTTGAAATACTGATAAATATCTCGTTTTATTGAATATTATCTGTGATGTTTGTGAAAGGAACATCTCTAAAATCCTTGAAAATCGACTGAAACAGAATGTCCATGAATGCATGAGTGCATGTATGCAGCAACCACAAACAAGATCACACAAAGCACACGGGTTCAAGTTTCTGAGTCACGAACATGGAGTCAAGGTTAAAAACCAACTCACAAAGGTAAGTACTAAGGGTATAACACCTACCGAAGAAGGTTCTAAACAAGTTCCCAGAGTCTACAACCCATCTTTCAGATATTATCGATTTCCCAACTTTCTTGGTAGTCAATAATATTCTCAAGAGAGTCTCGTCTGAGTGTGGTATCGCGTAACAACTGATTCAAGTCTGCACCTGAATAGCCACCGCACCACGTCCTAATAAGGCCAAGATGGGTTAAGGGTTCTAAAGTCCTCAGCTTCGGGTCCTCGGATCAAGAAACATAACGGGTTTTCCATTTCTGGTCTGTCATTACTACCTCTTGGGAGGAGTGCCTCAACTGAGTCCTCGGGAATGGTCACGAGAGTCGACAGCTCTCTAGGTTACATTCTATCGTCTACACCAATGCGAAAGATAGAACATTACCAAAGAAAACCTCATCTGGATGTGGAATTTTCATGTATACTAAGTCTGGCCAAATGCCACACAAGTCACACTACTTTCCACCCTAGTCCTAGGTGTATACTCAAGCCTAGGTATTGGGCTTATCTCACCACACAGAACACCAAGCACCCTGACAAAACAATCAATAACAAACAAATCAGACAAAAACCGATAAATAAATCAAAGTAGGCTAAACCCCTCAAGGGAGATCCCCAGCAGAGTCACCACTTTTCTGTAGCGAGGAAATTTGTGAGTATAAGCTATTAATTGACTTAACTAAATAAAACAAGAGTCGCCACCGCACTTTTATTTTATCCAAAAAAAAGGAAAGGAAAAAGAGCGAACAAAACCTAAAGAGTTCTAAAAAAAAAGAACAAACAGAGAAAGGGTAAGGGGGGTTGGTTACACAATGGGAAGGTGTTAGCACCCAAAACGTCTATAGTACTCTATAGGAACCCTTTGAAATATCTACCGCTTTTTGGTCTGAAAATGGTTTGCTTGAAAAAAATATTGGGGAGATGAGAAGAGAAACATTTTTTAAGATTTTTGTGTTTGGAGAGACTTATCGCCTCATGCCTACGTACCCACAAAGTGCAATGTAGGATCAAAACCTCGTAGTTAGTGGTACAAAGAACAAAAATTTGTTTGTTTTGGTTGATTTTAAGTGTAAAGACAAGTCTTCATTTCCAAGCGAATAATTCCGCTTAAAGAAATGAATCATGTCTAAACTTATGAAAAAGTTTAAAAGAAAAAGTGCATAAGGCACAAAAAAGAGATTGATGAGTTTTTATATTTTTTATGTTTTTTTATGAAATGGTCAAAATATGATTAATATTGATTGACATTTATTAAAGAAAAGAAAGTTTAAAAATCACTTGACCAAAGTCAAGGTTTATTATAAAAGCGGTTTTAAGTTCGAAAACAAGAAGGTTGTGAAAAAGAGAGGAAGTTTTGAAAATTGAAGAAGGGGTGGAGAAAAAGTGACTATCCTAGTGCATAAAAATAAAAGCTAAGGATAAGAAAGATCTAACCACATGGAGACACTCTTCAAAGCATAATAAGAATAGAATTCCATCCTCTTGAACCAAAAAGCAAGCCAAATAAAGGCTAGAATACCGAACTCCATAACGGTCCAAAGCATAAGGGAGAGAATCCTAATTCTAAGTCCATAAGTCCATAATCAAGAATATATGTCCTCCAATGCAAAGGATAGTGGCCATAATCCAACAATTAAGAACACAAGTCTTTTAGTGGTTTAATCCTTTATTAATGTTTTTTAGTCCAAAATGGACAAAAGAAAAACAAAAGCAAAAGATAAAATGGTCCAAATGGACAAAAGAAAAATGACATAAACATAAACATGATATGATAAAATGACATAAAGCATAAAAAAATAAAGAGAGATAGGGAGCGAGAAGAAAAAATAAAAGTAAGTACAATAATATTGTTAGTATGTTAGTGATTAGTAGCACAAGGCTCTAGTGCCATAAGCCTTCACCGATTAATTTGTTTCACGTTTTGAACTATAGTGATTAAACAATGCACTTAGGCCAAGATTGATGAACTTGACAGCAAATTGGTAGAACCAAAGCCTCCACAACACCAAGTTTCAAAGGTTATGAACCTAATGCAAAAAATCAATCACCATTAGGTTGACGCGACCAATCAAGGTCCGGGCCATGAAAGTTCAAATTCCGAATTGGATAAAGAGGGACAAATGTTGCGCTATGTTAAGCAATCGCCGAGTAATTTACAGAGTAATTACCCTACAATGAGGCCGGTCAATAGATCTTTGTATTAATGCATGCTAGATGAACGATATGTAAATCGTCATCCGAAAGCAATACCGCACGAAAAGAAAATAGGTAACGATCTAGTCTTGATCAAGAATTCAACAAAGAAATTCTAAGATCCATAATACTTTCATCGATCAAAATAAAAAAAAAAGAAGAAGAAAGAGGTCAAGATGAAAAGAAACAAAAAATTGAATCTTAAATCGATTAAATCATCACCAATATCAATCACCTCTCTTAGTGGATAAAATCGACACCCAAAGTCCATTGATATTGATGAGATCTTATCAAAATTCAAGATCCAAACAACCAACAATCAAGCAATATAAGAATTCAAGAATAAGATCAAGAACAAAGTATTTTCAAATAAATTTTTAAGAAAAAAAAGTTTTCAAAAACAAAATTCAAGATGCAAAGAAAAAAATAAAAAAAGAAATTCAAATCTATTTTAAAAAAGAAGTTATAAAACAAAAATAGATTTGAATTAAGAAGAGATTTTAAATAAAGAAAGAACGGAGAGAGGTTTTGAAAGAAAAAATAAGAGGTGGTGATAGCAAACAAACACACGGCCCAAAAAATTTGTAGAAAATAATACACCTCCATTTTTAAACAAAGTTAAATGAATAATAAAAAATGAGAATCAGAAACTTCATCATCTTCTGCAAACGTAACATCATTGTTCACTCCATAGCCGTGAGTTTGCGACCTTCTTAAATCGGCGCGGCGGGATTCGAAAAAAGTACGGTTGTGATCGAAATTCAAAACCGAACACAAAGGTATCAATAATTCAAAGAAACGCAACAAGAAGTAACGGATCGAAAATGACGACGGAGCTCAAACTACCTTCAAAAGCTCAAGTAAGTGTGCAATTAATCTTCCTCTTGCTTCTTCTACTTCTTCTGTATAACTTCTGGTTTGAAATGTGAGTGAATTCGGATGAGAAAAATGAAGAGTAATAGCTCGAAACAATTTTACGAAGTGAGAAATGAGAGAAAAATTCTGCTGAGTTTTGGAGGCTTTGAAGCTTTGATTCTTAATTCTACAACTTGAATAATGAACATGAACCCGTTATCAAACGCCACTGATGCACACCTTGATTGAATTTAATCCAACACCACACTTAAGCTTTCTCCACCAACCTCTAATAAAAATGAATGAACAAATCTTGGTCCACTGGATAACTTGCGACTGAAGCAACTGTCATCTGTATCCACTTAAACTTTTCCATAATTCTCTAAATCTTTGGTCAAAATGAAGTAAGTTCTGAACCACTTTAAATTTGTCTGAATTAATCTCCGGGAAAAAAAATCCACAGATGAATACAACTTGGACTGATGGACCACGATGAACCTGATTTCTTGTAAACCACTGCTTGATAACCTGATGGATCCCACACAAGACAGCCTTGACTTGTGAACAGCCACTACTTGAGAAATAGCCCACTGAAACAGGTAACTTGCACTTGAAGCAATCTCTTGATAGTTTGACCAAGATTAGGTCCAACTTCCATCTGAATTGGATCATGAACAAACAGCCACATTTGACTTGAAATAATTTCATTGTCTTTGACAAACCTGCAAAACCCTGGATGCACATAGAGAGAAAAGAACAGGCAAACTGCAACATATTTTTTTGGTATTTTTGGTTAAAGGTTAGTAAACATAATCAAATATAAATCAAATGAGAAATACACAGATACTCAGGAGAAACACAGACTGTGATCTTGTTTGTGATATGAGATGCAAATGCATGTGGAATCTTAGGGGTAAAAATTAGGGTATTACAGACAGTATCAAAGAGTATCTGTTGAATCCACATATCCTATCACCTCTAGTGGAAGGAAGACCACTGATCATCTACCTAACAGTCTTGGAAGACTCAATAGGTTGTGTGCTTGGTCAACAAGACGAAACAAAAAGAAAAGAGTCTGTCATCTACTATTTGAGCAAGAAATTTACCGACTGTGAAACTCGGTATAATATGCTTGAGAAAACTTGTTGTGCTCTGGCTTGGGCAGCCAAACGTCTTCACCAGTATATGATTTGTCACACTACTTGGTTAATCTCCGAAATGGATCCAACCAAGTATGTCTTTGAAAAACCTGCTCTCATGGGGAGAATTGCCAGTTGGCAGATGTTGTTATCAGAATACGACATAGAGTACCATGCTCAGAAAGCCGTCAAAGGAAGTATTTTAGCCGGTCATTTGGCTCATCAACCGATTGACGATCAAGAATAAGTCAGGTTTGACTTCCCAGATGAAGATGTCATGTATTTGAAAATGAAAGATTGCGATGAAACGCTACCCAGTGAAGGGCCAGAACCAGATTCCCAATGGGGACTAATCTTTGACGGAGCTGTCAATCATTATGGAATTGGAATTGGGGAAATCGTTGTAACACCTTAGGGTACCCACATTCCTTTCACTTCCAGACTGACATTCAAGTGTAGAAACAACGAGGCCGAATACGAAGCTTGTATCATGGGTCTCGAAGAAGCAATTGACTTGAGAATTAAGAACTTGGATGTGTATGGAGACTCAGCCCTGGTTATCAATCAAATCAAAGGAGATTAGAACACATATTAATCAGGATTGATTCCTTACAAAGATTACGCGAGAAGGTTGTTACCATTCTTCAACAGAATTGAGTTTCATCATATCCCTCGTGAAGAGCATCACATGGCTGACGCATTAGCCACTATCTCCTCTATAATTAGTGTAGGTCAATGGAACGACATACCTAAGATCGACATAATGCGCCTTGAAAGGCCCGCTAACATTTTCGCGATTGAAGCAGTCACAGACGACAAACCTTGGTATCACGATATCAAATGATTCCTTCAGAAACATGAGTACCCACCTGGCAGCTTCTTTCTGAGCGGTGATACACTCTATAAACATAGACATACCAGAAGTAAACATGTTGATAAAAGAAATTCATGAAGGCTCCTTTGGCACTCATGCCAACGGACACACAATGGCGAGAAAAATTCTGAGAGTAGGGTAATATTGGTTGACAATGGAATCCGATTGCTACAAGTACATGAGGAAGTGTCACAAGTGTCAAATATACTCAGACAGAATCCATGTACCGCCAACACATCTCAAAGTTCTTTCTTCCCCATGGCCTTTTTCTATATGGGGAATCGACATGATTGGCATGATCGATCCCAAAGCTTTAAACGAACATTGGTTCATCGTGGTAGCCATCGACTACTTCACCAAATGGGTCGAAGCAGCGTCATATGCCAATGTAACCCGACAAGTGGTGGTCCGTTTTATCAAAAACAATCTCATCTGCCGTTATGGTGTTCTAAGACAGATCATTACTGATAATGGATCCAACTTGAACAACAAGATGATGAAAGAGTTGTGTGCTGAGTTCAAGATCGAACACCATAACTCATCTCTCTACCGACCTAAGATGAACGGAGCGGTAGAAGCGACTAACAAGAATATCAAGAAGATCATTCAAAAGATGGTTGTAACCTACAAAGATTGACACGAGATGCTACCCTTTGCTCTTCACGGTTATCGCACATCCGTTTGTACTTCAACAGGGGCAACCCCGTTCTCTCTAGTATATGGCATGGAGGTAGTACTCCCTATAGAAGTAGAGATGCCATCAATCTGGGTATTGATGGAAGCTTAGCTAACAGAAGCTGAATGGTGCCAAAGCAGGCATGATGAACTGAACCTGATTGAAGAAAAACGAATAACGGCTCTGTACCACGGTCAATTGTATCAGCAAAGAATGAAGAAGGCGTTTGACAAAAAGGTCTGATCCAGTGTTTTCAGAAAAGGAGACCTCGTGCTCAAGAAGATACAATCATTTCTCACTGATTCCCGGGGCAAATGGACTCCGAATTACGACGACCCCTATGTGGTCAAGAAAGCTTTCTCAGGAGGCGCCTTAAGACTCGCGACCATGGATGGAGAAGAGTTTGCGTATCCCACGAATGTTGACGTAGTCAAGAAATACTTCGCCTAAATAAATAAAAAACACATTTCGGTGGATTGAAAACCCGAAAGGGCGGTCCTGCCAAAAATTAGAGACATAAGCAAAAAACAATCAATCATCCCGATGGATTGGAAATCTCAAAGTATAATCCAGGAAAAAGTTAGGGATTAATGGCAAGTAACTACATCTGATCAGTTCAACTCCTCAGCAGTAATGCCATCCATCAGGAAAACTCCAGTCAAGGTCATCTCTGACAGAAGCTCAGGATGTCCGGAATTCAAAGTTGGTAGAAGGATAACGGTCGTTATGTTTCAGTGTAGCCCATTTTCCCGTAAATTACCATTTTCTAACTTTGTAAATACTCTATGGTATCACGCGCTTTGCTGATTTCCATCCTATCAATAAAATTTGAGCCCCAGTGCTTTTGTTTGCAATTCTTGTTTTAGCTTTATAGAATGACATATTTAACATGATCAATGATTCTTGAAATAAAACAAAAATGAATTTACATGTCAAATTTTTTCTACTTTTAAAATAAAGATGGAAATTTTTTGACTATTGAGCATTGAAAGAACATCGATCGCTTCTTCGAAGGTGATTGAGCCTCAAAAGTGCAGAATCAAAGTACTCATTCTAAACCAGTACACCTGAATGAAGGATAAACTGTGTCAGAGACCATGTTTCATCTGATATCCCCGGCAGAGTTCTTACCTCTTAAGACCGATTGTGTAATTCTTTCTCCCCACAGGGACCATCTTTCTTAAGCAAGGTAGGATTGTTATTTAAACCAGTGATACTTTTTATCCCCCGCAGTGGCCGAGTATCTAGTCGTGTTCATTCACCAGTCTATATGTCGCGTCAGTTTTGCCAGCATAAACATACATACATCATGCATTACTAGTTCATATTCATATTTATATTGCATCACTATCACTCTGGTCAGCCTTATCCCCAAGTGATAAAAGTCCTCTCAATCGATTTTTCAGCCTTTTCCTCATTGGGAAATGCCGCGTCTGAACAATCTCTCCCCAGTTAATTTCTGGATTGGAGCCGGTCCTCGACCACTTTGATAATTTGAACCTCTGAAAGGCAAGAAGACATTCGACAAACATCACTCTTCACCATTGAAGATGATATTTTCGCTTTCCTGGATTAAGGAAAATCCCCAGAGAAAGCCCCTCAACCGAAGACTCTCAGCAACACATTGGATTTTCTTTCCAGAAATTCAATGTTAATGAAGTCATCACCACCTCAAAATTGGATTACATCACATGGCATTTCTCTGAGAAGATCTCGAAGAAAAGTATGATGTAATATCCCAAAGCAGGAAACAGCCTCTCAAGAGACTCATTTTCCCTAGTAGAGTTAACAAATGGCGTCTCCAACAGAGAAGTTAGAACACCTCTACAACTCAGACGAATGGGTTCTCCAGCAAGTCTGACATCAAAACTTTTTCCCATCAAATGGCATCTCCCCAGGAAAACTCAGAGAGAAGTTTGATGAAAACCGCTACAAATAGCGTCCCTTGTCAAGAAAGGAAGTTGACGAAAAAAAAAGAAAGTAAGACCAGTTCCTTGATAGAAAACCAGGATCGAGGGGAAGTTTATTGACAAAAGAAAGTTAGACCAATTCCGTGGCTGAAGACCAGGATCGAGGGGAAGTTTATATCAGAAACTGAGACCAGTTCCTTGGCTGAAGACCATGATCGAGGGGAAGTTTTACCCTTTTCTGAGTATCATTGCTTAGTAAAAGAAGATGAATGAGTAAACTGCCGTTCATAACCACCATCAAAATTTTGGGTATTTCGATATTTAATCCTCTTGCACCCCGAATGCCCGAATACCTTCGTCATTCACACCTTCGGGTCCAAGAAGATTAAATAGGGGCATCTGTCATACCCCAAATTTTGACCACCAAGATTTCCCATCATTGTGCAAATCATCATCACAATATGGATGTACTTTCATGCCTCATCAATCTCCTCAAAGATGGTCGAGCATTCACCACAATCAAGAATTAGGGTTTTGAGCCCCCTCAGAGCACTTAGACAAAGGATCAATCAAGGAATGAAATGATATTTAGCTTGTCTAACTTCTTAAACACCTATAAAGGATCAAGAGGACTCCCACATCAAGAATCAAGTGCAAGGTTGCAGCATTCCAAGTGGATCAAGCCTCACGATTGCTAGTGTCACCAAATTAGGGTTTTGGTCGACCAGGGCCTCCAGATGGAAATTTTCCTCTAAATCATGAGTCAATGCTTCAAATTATAACCCAAGATACTCCAAGGGACCTCATGGACCCAATCATCAAGCCAATTTAACCTCAGGGGATGCATTCACCAAAAATCAGGAATTAGGGTTTCTTGACCTAATTCACCCCTAAGTTGAATTTTGGGGCTAAGCATGATCCAAGACCTCAAGAAATGATTTGAGGGCCTCAAATACATTACATTGATCCATTTTCAACAATGGATTGATCCAAGAAGCTTGATTCACAAGTTTCAATTTCATCCGGGCCACAATTAGGGTTTTGAAGGAAAAAGTCAACTGTATCTTTGACTTTTGACCAGGACATGCTCCCAAACCTTGGGACATGATTCAATACACCCTATGACACCTATGGAATCCATCCATTAGGTTTGATTTAGGTCAAGGATTTGATTTTATAAAGGATCGCGCAGTTTGGATTTCATCCGATAAAAAGTCAACTGTGCACAAAATCAAGTTTGACTTTTTGGAATTTTTCACAAATGTGGTTCCCCTAAGTCAAAAATAATGTTAATGTATGATATTGATCATCATTCATCAAGTAAAATCAAGAAAAGTGAGGTTTATTGCAAAAGGGGCAACCTTGAGAAACCAAAAATTTTCTAAGTTATGAAATAAAAGTGGTTTTGGTACCAACTTCCAAGGACCATAACTTGAGATCCAAGCAACCCTTTTGAGTGATCCAAAGCTGGATTTGTAGGTCTTGCTACACTCTACAAAAGCTTCAACTACCTCAGACTCCAATTCTTTATGGATTTTAAGTTATGAAGTGATCAAAATGACAAAAACATGAAAATAACACTTTTTCCAACACTTAGTGAAAATCGGCCTAAGTTACCAGCCTTGAACATCAATGTTCATGAGGTTTTTTCAGTTGGAACTAAATAGTTTCAAAACAAACTATGATCACACATGTTTTGTATCATACGAGGGCTTTCGAAAAAGCACAAGAGCCTCCCACAATTCAACCTGAGCTGGGAGATATGAATCCCTCAAGATCACCATTTCCAACTGTCCTAGGCAAGGCAGATTTTGGCAGATTTTGTTGTTTTGCTCGATTTGGCAAAATTGAACCACTCCAAGCCTTGTCATCATTTTGGACACATCTGAGGATAAAACAAAAGGAGAATGATCTAATCCCCAAGCCTCCAAAGTCCAATAATCTACCTTAGCCATAACAAACCTAAAAAGGCTAAAAAGGTGCCAAGACTCCAATTTTGTTGCAATGCATTTAATGTATACACCAAGGTCGCATGGACTGACACATTCCTGACTGAATGAGTCAAGGATCAACACTGAATCATAGGACCATATGTTTGTTCCCTAACCTCAAGTCAATGGCTAGAGGAGACTTGAGATTCCTTTTGCTCAACATTGACCAAAGGCCTGCTGCAGCTGCCATTCACTATTGCTTGCAAAATAAACTTGCTCTACTATAAATAGAGCTCATTTATGCTCAGTTTGAGTACACCAAAGCACTACAACACTTGCTTTCCTCAAAATCCCTCTCTTTAGGCCAAAATACCTTCTTTCACAAGGTATCTCTAAGTTTTTGAGTTAAAGAGCAATTCCATCACAGCTCATGATCCAAACACCTCTAATATGTTGTATCTAAGTTGTTCAAACACTCACTTGTGACCTGAAACACCAAAATCACAAGGTCCACTTCCAAAATCTCAAAATTGGACTTTTCTGCATTTTTCAAGCCATGCCTTGATTCAGTCACTTTCAAAACCAAACAAAGCCTCAAACACACTCCAAATATCATCCTCAAACTGTCCCAAATGGTTCCCCTCATCTGGAACACCATTTGAGATTGTTGCCATATTGGTCACTTTTGCCCCTTTTGCAAGAAAGTGCCACAACTTGTTCCTGAGGACCATTCCAAAAGCTTCTAAGGGATCAATTGAGAGTGTCCAAAGCATCAAATTTCTTATGGCACAAGGAACTTGGCAGATATCACAAAAAGCTCCAAGAGGTAAGTGCATGACAACTTGAACTCTATGAATTATGCATTGCTTTGAAGTCCACTGATCATAAACATCTCATACATGTTATATATGTTGTGTTTGAACCAATTTTCCATGTAATTCTTGCCTGTACCATGTGTTAGCATAAAAAATGAAAATATAGGCCTATTTCAAAACCATTATCGGGTTTTAAAATAGGGACCTCATTTGAAAAAACCAAGACCGCCATTGGATTCCTTGTGAAATTCTAGGTCAGATGCACCTAAATTTTGTCCCAATCCATGGAGAAATGAGAAAGTTAGAGGCTTCACGTAAATTGCCCAAAAATTTGCCTTGCCTTGCCTTGCCCAGGCCTAGAAACAAGGCATGACTTATGATTTAATGAGGTGGTTTTGATACATGCATGTATCACCACCCCAGTGGTAACGCGCCTGTGTGTTTGGCTTGATGGTCGTAGGTTCAAACCCCACCCATACCATTTTGCCATTTCCCCTATTTTTGCTATTTTTTCATATTTCCATGTTTTTGTTAATTAACGGAAAAATTAATTTCTCTCTCAATTTTAATTTTTTTTATTGGTTCTTTTTTTTAAAATTCCCAAAAATGTTAAAATATTTTTTTCCATGAAAATTTCACAAAAATATTATTTATTCCATATATTTGATATTTTTGTAAAGAATTATATTTTTATTTGTTTTTAAACATTAAAAATATTTCTTTCTCTTGGTTTTGCAAAATTCAAATGATTTTTTAATCATCCCATGAATGAAACATGATTTTCAAAATATAAATCCAAGGTTCCAACCTCTTTTTCATATGTCTGATTATTTTAATTGAATTTTTATTCAATTAAAATACATTAAAAAAAACCAAAAAATAGGGTTTTGATCACTATCACCCTAACCAACCTTTTCAAACAATTTTGGGCCTCTAATTGAGTGTAAGACCCAACCCTTGTAAATACATTGTAATACCCCAAAAATTTGCTCTCCCCTTTTGGCATCATAGCATGGCATTATCATCTATCATATCATATCCATCTCATTAGCATTGCATTGCATTTAACATAGAAAAATGAAGCATGGCATCCTTCTTACCATCAGGGCATGTGATCAGGTGGAAGGTGGGCAATCAAGAGATCATTCAAAGCACAAAAGGTCAATCAAGTGCCCTCAAGGCAAGCCAAGGGGTCTTTCATGTCTCATCCCATCTCAATTGATCATCCACAACCTCAAGGATAAGAGATACAATGGGAGATTGAAGCATTACATCTTTCACTATGCAAGAGGTTCAAAAAATGAAGGAAAACCCTCAAAAGAGATAGCTCATTGATCCAAAATCATCCTCAAAAGGTATATATCATCATCCTTTAAGAAGGTACACAAAATGCTCTGAGGAATTTGAAATTGAAAACTGCATTTTTTCCTCCTAACCAGAAGGGGCTGAAATTAGGGTTTCCAATTAAATCAGGGTATCTCTGATTTTTTGGACAAAACTTGATGTCATGGTATTCCATATGTCCCTAAGTGTATGTATGTGGAAAATTACATCTCAATTGGTTCTAGAAGTGGTTCAATTGGAAGAAAGATCAAGAATCAGAGAAATTGGGGCCAAGTCAAATAATCAGAGGAAAAAGTCAACTCTTGACTTTTTGAGGCCAAATTCATAAAATTCATGTTATATGTGCCCAATGTGCAAAATTTGGTCAAGAAACTCCAAAGGAATCATGAAAAAATCAAGATGTGGAAAGTTGCCATTTTTGGGTGAAGTAGGGTTACTAAAAATAGCAAGTCTTGGCCATTTTGCATCAGAGTTTGAACCAAGGCCATTTAAAATTGAAGCACCAAATGAAAATTCCACTCGGCCACAACAAAAGATCTTGTTTTAAGCTTCAAATCCATGTGTGGAACATCTCCATTGGATAAAAATTGAGTGAGATATGATTGATCAAAGTTTGAGCAAAGTAGGTTCAAAACTAGGTCATGACCAAGATTTTCAGGGCACGCGCGCAGTCATTTTAACAAACAGTTGGTGGGCCAAATGTCCACTCATTTTTCTCATGGTTAAAGGCCTCAAATGAAAAACTTTTCAACATCAAAGTTGTTCCTTGTAGTGTCATCTTCAATACTCATGTTGGACAAAATTCCATTTGATCAAGTTATAGTGGAGATATATTGGTTCAAAGTCATGTTGATTGTGCTGAAATTTTGTGTGCCAAGTTGCCATGCCATGACTTGCTTGCCACGCCCCATAACCAGTTCCCAAACTTGTGTATTCCAAGTCATTTTTCAACCTCTTCCAAGCCCTATTTCAATTCATTTTTCATACCAAGCATGTCCTCTTACATCCCCTCTTTCAAATGAATCCAAAAACTCACCAAACCAATCATTGAGTAGAGAGGAAAACATCATCAAATCACCATATCTCCATTGTTCTCAACTGTCATAAAAAATCAGAAACAGAACCAATGTTGTTGATGTTGTGGTTACAAGATCGCACGTGCATTATTCATACCAGCTATCCATTGCCTTTTTAAACCAAACACATTTCATACACACCATAGCACGTGCCTCATTATGCATGAAAGTAGAAATAACAAGCTTGCTGAACAAGTTTTGTGATACAACAGCCTTTCCATTCAATTCATTTCACCTCCACCATAGTTTGTTATGAACCAGCCACACCATATCATGGCTCTCCCTAACTAACTTGACTCAGTTAGTTAGGGATGACTCACTCAAACCATTGTGACTCAGTTAACCTCACTCAGTTTAACCTTGGTTAACTCACACTATAAAACCAAATTTCACTCACATTTCTGAAAAAGGACTCATTTTCTCACATTCACTTCAGAATTCTCCTCTCACTCTCTCTGATTTTTCTCATCTTCTTCTCCACGATTTCAACTCCATTGTGCTTCCATTAATCATTGCTTGGTGTGGTTGAATCAAGAGCAACAAGAACAACTCCATTTCTGCAAGTTCAGCATCATTGCAAGCTTCAACATCCTTCATCTATTTACGAATTCATAGCATTTATTTTGCTAAGTTTGAAGATCTAGAAGCTCAGCATATCAAGCTTTCCTCTGGTTTTTCTCAACATCTCCAGTTGCTCCACATTTTCAGGTTTCATCATTCAACTTTGCTTCAGTTGATTTTCATTAATTTTAGCTTGTTTTTGTTAATTTAAGCTTAATAGAAGCTCTGCTTACTCCGGCTAGTTGATAGGCCTTGTAGAGGCTTAGATCCAAAAGTTAGGGCTTGGTTTGATCCTCTCTGTTCTTTGTGTGCATGCTTGTTGTGTGAAAAATAATTGCGTATCATTGATCTCCATTATCTCAGCTTCATTTTGGTATAAAATTTGTGCATTTCTGGGACATGTATGAGTTGCAGACGGTGGTGGTGTGACCGGAGAAGGTGACCGGAGGTCATCTCCGGCCGGTGACTTCAATAGCTAGGGTTTTTTCACGTTTTATTCGTGTCCGTTCATTTTGCGCGATCGTGTGGCTTGTATGGTGACAGCACATTAAAAGGCATGTGCTTGTCGCATGCGTATTTTCTGAATCCACTTAAACATTGTGTGGCATGGTACATGGTAGTGAGTGTGCGTCCTCATCCGCGTGTGCTGGATCTGCGTACTTTGACTTTGGCTTGACCTTGACTTGATCTAATGGCTATTGATGAGTCAATTTTGTTGACTGGAGTGCATGGTCACTATGGTGTTTTGCGCATAATTGGACCTATGACAGATTGTTATTTACACCCCACGCTTCTAAGGCCCAAACGAATTGAACTATGGATTTGCTATGTTTGCACCCCATTCACATTGCATTTCATATTTTATTTTCATTTTTGCTACACGTTTCATAATTGATTTTTAAAAATATCAAACATCATCATAAAATTCCACAAAAATTCATGAGCATCATTAAAACATTTAGGAAATTTTCCATGATTTTATTTCTTGATTTTATGACCTTTTTACCCCTGGTCCATAATTTTCTTTGAATTTCCATTTAGATGCATTCTAAGCATGATACATGAATTTGTTTAATTTTGTTCTTGCTCATTACCAACTGTTTTGACATGATTCTTTTTGCATTGATTCACTAATACATTGAAGCATGTTAGATGATTTTTGTTTGATTTTTTAGGTCACTTTATCACATGTTTTGATGCCTATATTTGCACCACTTTGCATGATGTTTCAATTTGACCTAATTGCTTTGTTTGAAGTCATTTTGCTCTGAATTTTTACATGCTATCTTGATGTATGATGCATTTCTGACCTAGGAATTCCAATAATATGCTGGCATAATTTTCATGAATCCATTTGGTCTTTGTTTGATGCATCACATTGGAAGTATAATCCATGGCATGTCATTACAACTTTAGTGCATGTTTACATGAATTCTTTTGTGCACATTTGTATGAGCATTTGCATATGTTATGAGCCATTCATATGATATTATAGGTCTTTGATACACATTATAGGTCATCTTTACATGTTCATTTCAATTTGAACTTGGTGCATCATTAACATGTATTGTTTGCACTTTCTTTTTGAACTTTCATTTCAATTCTTCTTATATTACTTCTTGAATGTCTTGAAGTTGATTCATAAATACTTTTGAGATGCTTATAAACCATTTTCCATTTAGTTTCAATTCTGGTTGTTGATTTACATGTTCCATTTATGCATGTCCTCTTCATTTCTTTCCATCTTTCATCTACCCCTTCTTCTTGTAACATGTGTAAATGCTAATGGGTGATGATTTTTGCTTATTCATTTGCAATTGTATGATGTTATTCACTTGTTGTCCATATGATGCCCATTCTGGTTGTGGTTCTAGGATTTGTTTTCTCATTTAATTCTTTTGAGTTTGATGAGGCATTAAATGTTCTTTTACTTCTTATACTTCTTATACATGTTTACTAACCATGTAGGGGCTTTGGTAAGTTTCAATTGAGTGTGGATAAGGAATCCACATTCAACTTCTATCCTTTCTCTTTTACAATTCCATTTTGTGTTTTGTTAAGCACTTATGTGCTTTCTTTTAATAACTCATCACTTTCCCTTTTTGAATTACAATTCATCTTCTACTTTGGAAGTGAATTGTTTAATTCTTTCTTTCTTTAGACTTTAGGTTTTAAACCTCACAAACCATTAGGATCACTCCCTTTAATCTTCAATTAGGATTGAGTCTTAGTCCATATAGGTTTTACCTTTCTCCTCTCTTGAGTCTTTCATCTTCTCATCTCAAAGAAAATTCAAAACATATAATAAAGGTAGGCATTTATTGCATTTAGGCCTTTCATATAAAGAAAAGATTATAAGGGGTCTTCTCTTGTAATCTTAGAATGTGTAGCATATAGCCCATCTTGGGTCAATGTGTTAAACATTTGATCTTGTATGAGGGACTTAAATGCAATACTTGTTGAAGGTGCAAATAATAAAAAACACTTCTTCATTTATTAATCAACAAAAGCACTTAATAAATACAAATACGCTAGTGTGTTTGAACCTTGACAATTGGAACTAAGTGTGGGGGTCTTCTTCACTCTTAGTGTGCTTTCTTACCCATTCCATCTTGGAATGTGAGAACGTACACATTCCAATAACTAAGATTCAGATACACTATCATATGCAAATAAATGGAAAAACTTCTAAAAGACAAAAACAAACAATAACGTCTTTCCTTCGGGAATTCTTTTCTCACCTCATTCACTCTTAGCGTACGAACGCGCTTCTACTCGTTCTCTTGCAAGATGGTAACGCACTCGGACCAGCGAGCCTGCAACACCTGAGGTAGAACGTCAGCCGTTCTCTAAAAAACACAAACAATCCATCCCTAGTGAGGGGAACTACGTCGCTCTGATTCTCATGCTCCCGATGAGATACGTAGGCAGTGGGGTAGGGCCCATGCGAGCACTTCTTTTATTTTCCCTACATTTATTTCTCATTCCTTTTCCTTTCTTTCTCCCTTCTTTCTTTCAGTTCCTCTTCCAGTATTCTTTTCTATCACCCTTTGATCGAAACAAGCAAGCGTGGATCCCATCGGGTACGATGGACGCGAGGGGGTGCTAATACCTTCCTCTCGCGTAACCGACTCCCGAACTCAGTTCTCTTAGTCGTAAGACCATGCTTTATCCTTTCCTTCAGGTTTATGCGGTGTTTCCTTTCCCTCTCATGGGATAAATACACATTGCTGGCGACTCTGTTTCGGTGCCACTTTCGCGTTTGTACTTGGATGAAAATCCCGGGAGCGACAGCTGGCGACTCTGCTGGGGAACGAACCCAGAATCTCTGGTTTCCCTAAGCGAGTCAATCCTAGCGCTTGTCTGCTTTTCTTTCATTGGGTGTTTACTGTTGTGCTATATGTTGTTGTTTATTTATTTTACTGTATTTACCGCATTTTAGCATTACATATCATATATTATATTGTATTGCACTGTTTTGTCTGTTTGGCGGGATGGGTGTTCTGAGAGATAAGCTCACTACCCAGGCTTGAGTACACACTTAGGTATTAGAGTGGATAGTCATGACGCTTGCGTGGTGGTGACCACGTATTGTTGTTCATGAGACCCACAACCAGACGAGGTTCTATCAGGAGCTTTCTGCTACTGCATGTTATGCAGGCCAGTGGTTATTCTCTTGAGGAACTGTCGACTCTGGTGACCATTCCCGAGGACTCAGTTGCGGCACTCCTCCCAAGATGTGACAGTGGCAGACCACATTCCGTGGCAAACCCATTGCATATTCTCGATCCGAGGACCCAATGCTGGGAACTTGCTATAGGACATCCCTTTTTGAAAGAGAATCAGTGGAGGCACTCCTCGATTGGCGATAGTACTGTACCCTGAGGGATGAATGTACTATTGCTTCTCGACCTCAGTGCCAGAAGCTGAGGACCTTTTTGTTTTGGAGAATCAGTTGAGGCCTCCTCGATTGATGATGATGCCAAACCAGAAATGGTGAACGTATCATCATTTCTCGACCTGAGAGCCCGGGATACTGAACATCCTAGTACCCACATGTGAGAAGGGCGGGTTGTTTACAGGTTTGCAGGTAACCATGACCTCCTACATACCCGGTTTTCTATCATCATTGCACAAAAAGGAAGTTTCATCCTATTGTATTCAGATGGTTCTTATCTATGGTTCTACATTAGTCTCAGAGCTACACTGACACCGTTCACAGTTCAGCACAGACACCTGATTACCTGATCACATTGCCCTTTGCATTGCATTATCATATCCTAACATACATGTTTATTCATTTCCAGGTGCATATATTACCCTTGATTCCAGTCATCAGGTCCCTGCAAAGATGAACACTAAAGAGAGGAAGAATATCATCAGCTATAAGTTCCTTACGCCTACTTTGGGCCCTATTGTTATGCTGAAGGGAATGGCGAGTCCTGCAGTACGAGAAGCTTTTGAAGAGAAATATGGGTGGATTTTATCTATGGTCCGTAATGTCAGTGATTATGAAGCCAGAGGTCTCCATACGTTGATGCAGTTCTATGATCCGCCTCTGAGATGTTTTGTATTTCCAGACTATGTGTTGGTTCCTACCTTGGAGGAGTATTCCAACATGTTGGGGATTGCTATCAAGGAGGAGCCCCCTTTCTTTGGATCGGTGGGGGATCTTGACTTTGGAAAGGTGGCTGATGCTCTTTATTTGAGCAAATCAGAGTTAGACGCCAATGTCTCCAACAAAGGAAAGATTCGTGGTTACAAGCTGGAATATCTGATTAAGAAGGCCCAGGAAGCAGCTAAAGGCGAGAATTGGCTTGTTTTTAATGCTTTGCTAGCCCTTTGTATATACGGCATAGTGTTGTTTCCCAACGAGCCGGATTTCATTGATACGGACGCTATACGAATATTCATGATGAAGAACCCGGTGCCAACGCTACTGGGAGATCTTCACTACTCGTTGTACAACCGAAACGAAAAGAAAAGGGGAAGGATAATTCGTTGTTGTGCACCCTTGTTCTATAAGTGGTTTGCAGGCCGTTTACCACAATCAGGGGCTTTTGTGGATTCCAAAGATTCTCTAGAGTGGAAACAGCGTTTAATGGGATTGGTGGCCAAGGACATCGTATGGGTAGATCATGGGCTGATTGGCAAGAATATTATCCACAGCTGTGGTAAGTTCCCTAACGTTCCACTAATAGGAAGACTGGGTGGGATTAACTACAATCCTTCTTTGGCCATTCGACAATTTGGGTATGCCCTGACAGGTCCGCCTATTAAGAGAGATGTGGAGGAGTCCCTCTATTTTCATACGTCAGATGGGTGGGAAGCAGCACAGAAAGCTTCTGAAAGCTGGGGTAGCATACTGAAAAAGGGGAAAGTTACTCTAGGAAAGCCTAACAACCGGGTTTATCCAGCATATGAAGAGTGGGTGAAGAAAAGAGTTGAAGATTTTCTCTTGCCTTTTGGTAAGGCACCCCTTTTGTATCCGGAGAATGAGAAAGCAAGAAGCACTGCTACTGTGGAAGAAGTTGACAAGTTGCAAGCCTTGGTGAAAAAGCTCCAAGGAGAGAATTCCGAGTTGAGTAGCCGTCTTCAGAATGCTCTACATGCCAACAAAGAGCTGGAGCGGAAAGCCCAAGATGCTGAACAAATCTTAACTGCAAAAGAAAAGGACTTTGCTGGAAGAGCCCAACATTTCCGGAAGATTAGTAAAGGTGCTGATGATGCTACGCAAGCCCACAAGCAAACCAAACAGGCGTTAGCACAGACCAAAGAAAAGTTAACAAAGTTTCAGCACGCTTGGGACGAAGTTAGGATAGAGAATGCTGAATTACAGGAACAGTTGCAGATTAAGGACGAAGAGCTTGAAAAGGCGCATGAGCAGAGGAGAAAGTATCGGGAAAGCCTCGGTAAGAGTCAAGAACAGCTAGAAGAAGCTAGAGGTGAGCTGAGGAATACTAAGAAAGAGCTTGAGGAAGTCATGATAGAAAGGGAGATACTCAAGACGCAAGCTGGCATAAAGAGACACAAAGGAGTGTGTGATGATGAGGCTCTGATGCTGCATATGGGTTCTTTAACTGAAGCTCTTGAGAAAAGGGATGTCTTGATCAAAGAAATGATTGAAAAGCCGAATCATCAGCGTACCCGTATACTTTTTGAGGAGATCAAATACTCAAGTGATAAGCTGAAGGGTGTGGAATTGTCAGACTGATGTTCTTTTCCTTATATTTTGTTGTTAATGGTTACCATCAAGCTTGTTGATGGATCCATTTTTCCTTGTATTGCATTTGCGGATGAGCCTTTCTTAAATGTACTTGAATACTTTGTTGAATGAGTATGAGCAGTTTTATTCAGAATTATTCCTTATCAGATAGCTGCACACAAGCACATGACCACGACACGTCTCTTTATATCACAATTTCTGGTCTTCAGATTTCTGTGGTTGGATTGGAATCAGGGTATAAAGCACCTCGGAAATGACAAACATGGCATTGCATGGCATTGCATATCATTTTGCATTTTTGTTACTTGCTTTTCAGGTACTCGTTGCAGGGACTCTAACCTTTACTTGGTTTCAGGCAGTATAGCGGAGAGTCATATTCACCGATATTCGACGCGAAGGAATCAAGTAAGAATCATGGATCAAGTACAAAGTGATTTGGCTGAAATGAGGGCGCGTATGGACCAGTTCATGACCCTCATGACTGGCATGGCGCAAAATCAGGAGAGATTGAGGCTTCTGGTAGAGCGTCCAGACAATGGGCCCGAAGGTGATCAGCATGACAATTCACAGGGACATGGCATTCCTCCTCCCGGTGGCAACCCTCCTCCTGGTGGTAAAAATCGGGGTAATGGAAATGGTAGGCATGCTGGTGTTACTCTTGAAGATACCCTGGAAGACCAATTTACTCTGCTGGATGCTGATGTGGGTAATCAAGGTGATCGAAGGTATGATGAGTTGGCAGAAAAGATCAGGGCCATAGAATGCAAGAACTCTATGGGTATTGATGTTACCAGCTTGGGGCTGGTCTCAGGAGTCAGAATTCCCCCTAAATTCAAACCTCCCACTTTTGATAAGTATCACGGCAATGCGTGTCCCCAAACGCATCTTCAAGCTTACTTTGGGAAGATTTCAGCCCATACGGATGACGAGAAGCTATGGATGCACTATTTTCAGGACAGTCTGGCTGGGGCGTCCTTGACCTGGTATATGAAGTTGAATAGAGCGGCTGTGAAGAGTTGGAAAGATCTGGCAGAAGCGTTCCTGAAGCAATACCAATATAATATTGACATGGCGCCCAACCGCACTCAATTGCAGGGGTTGTCGCAAAATGCCAAGGAGAGTTTCAAAGAATATGCACAGAGGTGGAGGGAAATGGCTGCCCAGGTTCAACCTCCCTTGTCAGACAGAGAAATGGCAGATATGTTCATGGGCACCTTGCAAGGGGCTTATCTTGACAGATTGGCTGCTTGTCCGTCAACTGGATTTGCTGATATTGTGATTGCAGGAGAAAGAATAGAAAGTCTGTTAAAGCTTGGAAAGATCCAGGATGTGAGTGGGGCTGGCTCTTCGGGGACGAAGAAACCGTTTGCTAGTAACTAGAAAAGAAGAGAAGGTGACACGAATGCTGTGTTTAGAGGACGAGGCAGAGGGCGTTCTCAAGCTTATTATCAGGTAGGTGCTGTAACAATCCCCACACCGTCTGTTCAGAAACAATAACCCCAACAACAAGTTCAATAGCAACAACCTTTTTTCCAGCAAAGGTCTAGACAGAGGGATCGTAAGATGGATCCTCTCCCTATGACTTATGCCGCGCTGTTGCCCCGGCTACTCGAGTTAAAGTTGGTAGAACTCCGTACTATGAAAGCTCCGGTTGCTGGAAACCTGCCACCTAACTTCGATGCTAATGCTCGTTGTGAGTTCCACTCAGGTGCTCAGGGGCACTCCATTGAAAAATGCTGGGCTTTCCATCATAAAGTACAAGATTTGATTGATGCTAAAGCCATCAATTTCTCTCCAGCTCCTAATATTACTCAGCATCCCATGCCTGATCATAGTGCAGCAAATGTGTACGCTATTGAAGATGGGAGGAGATTGAATTTGGTGTTAGACGTTCATCAAGTGAAAACTTCTTTGTTGATTGTAAAAGATCGTTTATTGAAGGGACAGGTGTTCCCGGGCTGTAATCAAGATTGCTCTGAGTGTATGAATCAGGAGAACGGCTGTGATAAGTTGAAGATGGGTTTACAGAATCTGATCGATGAAGGATGTCTACAGTTCGACAGAGTCGTGAAAGATACTGATGAGATATCAACCGTGACCATCTATTACACTCCCGCTGAGATTCAAATGCCGGTCAATGCAGTTCCCGTGGCGAGTGTTGCGCCAGAAGGGCCCAGTCCTGTCACTATCACGGTGCCAGGACCAATTCCGTTCACATCTACGAAAGCTATCCCATGGCACTATGGGGCAGATGTATATTACGAAGGTAAAAAGCAGGAAGTTGAGTCGTCAGTCAGCCCAAATATTGATAATGTAGGGGGTGTAGGGGGCTTTACAAGGAGTGGAAGGTTGTTCGCTCCCCAAACCTTGAGAAGTGATAAAGAGGCAGAAGCTGCAGCGAAGGCTAAGGGTAAACAGGTGGTTGAAAATGCGCCTACACCTGAAGCAGAGACAAAGATTACTTTTGATAAGGAAATGGAAGAATTTATGAAGATAATCAAGAAAAGCGATTATAAGATTGTGGACCAACTGAATCAGACCCCTTCAAAGATTTCAATCTTGTCACTATTGATGTGCTCTGATGCGCACCGGCAGGCGTTGTTGAAAGTATTGAAGAGTGCATACGTGCCACAAGAAATTACTGTTAATCAGCTCGAGGGCGTAATCTCCAATGTTAATGTTAGCCATGGCTTGGGCTTTACAAGTAGAGATTTGACTGTTGAAGGAAGAAACCATAATAAGGCTTTGCATATCACGATGGAGTGTAAGGGCGCAGTGTTATCTCATGTACTGGTAGACACTGGTTCATCACTCAATGTCTTGCCCAAGAAGGCATTGATGAAGCTGGAAGTTGATGGTTTGATCTTAAGGCCTAGTGAATTGGTGGTCAGAGCATTCGATGGGACCAGACGATCTGTGTTTGGTGAGGTGGAATTGCCCGTACAAATTGGACCACAGGTATTCAAATCCACGTTCCATGTAATGGACATACAACCTGCATATAGCTGCCTATTGGGGCGCCCTTGGATTCACGGAGCCGGGGCTGTTACTTCTACTCTACATCAAAAGCTGAAGTATGAGTTTGAAGGGCAGGTTGTGACGGTGTGCGGGGAAGAAGACATCTTTGTGAGTCACTTGTCCACGTTCAAGTACATTGAAATGGATGGGGAAATTCATGAGATGCTGTGCCAATCATTTGAAGCAGTCAATATTGACGATGCACCTGAGCCTTCTTCTGTACCAGTTGGGGCTGGTACCTCCATTTCATCTTACAAACAAGCTGTCGAAGTCGTCAGGGCAGGCAACGCCCAAGGTTGGGGCAGTTTGATAGAGACCCCAATGAAGGAAGACAAATTTGGTATTGGTTATCATCCCTCTACAACTTCAGATGCGGGGAGCAGGGGACCCATTACTTTCAATAGTGGGGGAATTATCTACACGGACCAGTCTTGTGCGGCCACAGAGGATAGTGTTGACAGTGATTGTGACCTGGACAACTGGGTACGCCCTCATGCTCCGGGACAACAAGTGCAGAACTGGTTCGTTGAAGAAGTCATCCGGGTTACTCTTCAGACAGAGTAATTTTTCTTTGTTTTTTCTAACCATAATGCATGTCGAAATCTTGCGCTCTGCCCAAGGCGTATAGATTCACTTGTAGGGCCACCATGGTTGCATTTGCAATGTTTAATCATTAATAAAGGACGTTTTGCAATCAAATTTTGTTCTCTGTCTTTCAGTTTTTATTTTTGCACAAAAAAAATAAATAAAATGGCAATGTTTCATTTTCTTTTGTTTTGCTTAAAAATAAATTCTAAAATAAGGCATGAACCCGTTCATGCAGACTTGATCCTCCGGATATCACTGATAACGATTTTGATATGACTATGTATGACTTTGACAATCCGATTTATCAAGCCGAAGAAGGGGATGAGAAAGATTGTGAACTCCCTGAAGAATTGGCCAGATTGTTGAAACAAGAGGAAAGGGTCATCCAGCCTCATCAGGAGACTGTAGAAATCATCAATATTGGTACCAAGGACGCCAAGAAAGAGATCAGGATTGGTGCCAGCTTGCAAGCAGATGTGAAGCAAACTTTGACGGAAATGTTGCGCGAGTATGTTGACATTTTCGCCTGGTCGTATCAAGACATGCCGGGGTTGGATACGGATATTGTCGTGCACAGGCTGCCATTAAGAGAAGAATGTCCGCCAGTTAAGCAGAAACTTCGTCGGACTCACCCCGACATGGCTTTAAAGATTAAGGAGGAAGTCCAGAAGCAGTGGGATGCTGGGTTTCTTGCTGTGACAAAGTATCCTCCGTGGGTAGCCAACATCGTGCCAGTACCGAAGAAGGATGGAAAAGTGAGAATGTGTGTGGATTATCGAGATCTTAATAAAGCTAGCCCGAAAGACGATTTTCCACTACCTCATATTGATGTGCTGGTCGATAATACAGCTCAGTTTTCAGTGTTCTCATTTATGGAGGGTTTCTCCGGGTACAACCAGATCAAGATGGCACCTGAAGATATGGAGAAGACCACGTTCATTACTCCGTGGGGTACATATTGTTATAAAGTAATGCCTTTTGGGTTGAAAAACGCAGGGGCAACGTACCAGCGGGCGATGGTAACATTGTTTCATGACTTGATTCATAAGGAGATCGAATGTTATGTAGATGATATGATTGCCAAGTCGAGAACAGAAGAGGAACATCTAGTTAACCTGAAAAAGCTGTTTGAAAGGTTGAGAAAGTTCCGTCTGAGATTAAATCCAAACAAGTGCACGTTTGGGGTGCGTTCTGGAAATTTACTGGGTTTCATCGTGAGCGAAAGAGGAATTGAGGTTGATCCTGCCAAGGTGAAAGCAATACAAGAAATGCCTGAACCGAGAACAGAAAAAGAGGTTCGTGGTTTCTTGGGTAGATTGAACTACATTGCAAGGTTCATATCTCACCTAACAGCCACGTGTGAACCAATATTTAAATTGTTAAGGAAAGATCAAACGGTCAGGTGGAATGGCGATTGCCAATTGGCATTCGATAAGATAAAAGAATACTTGCAGGAACCTCCGATTCTAATGCCTCCAGTTGAAGGGAGGCCACTGATAATGTATCTGACAGTGCTTGAAGGTTCCATGGGTTGTGTTCTCGGTCAACATGACGAGACAGGTAGGAAGGAGCATGCTATTTACTACCTGAGCAAAAAGTTCAATGATTGTGAGTCCCGATACTCAATGCTTGAAAAGACATGCTGTGCGCTTGCATGGGCCGCTAAGCGATTGAGGCAATATATGGTTAGGCACACAACCTTGTTGATTTCAAAAATGGATCCTATCAAGTACATTTTCGAGAAACCAGCATTGACAGGCAGAGTTGCACGGTGGCAAATGGTCTTGACAGAGTATGACATTTAGTACACTTCACAAAAGGCCATCAAAGGAAGTATCTTGTCCGACTATCTTGCGCAACAGCCGATTGATGATTACCAACCCATGAAGTTTGACTTCCCTGATGAGGACATCATGTTTCTCAAAGCTAAAGATTGCGAGGAACCCCTTCCGGAGGAGGGGCCAGACCCTGAATCCAAATGGAGTCTGATGTTTGATGGGGCTGTCAATATGAGTGGGTGCGGAGTTGGAGCAGTTCTTATCACGCCGGAAGGTGTTCATATGCCTTTCACTGCACGAATAACTTTCGGATGCACCAACAATGAAGCAGAGTACGAAGCTTGTATAATGGGGATCGAGGAGGCGATTAATCTACGGATTAAAACCCTTGATATATTCGGTGATTCAGCTTTGGTAATCAATCAAGTGAAAGGGAGTTGGTACACGCACCAAGCAAATCTAGTGCCATATAGAGATTATACGAGGAGATTGCTGACATTTTTCACAACAGTGAAACTGTACCATATTCCTCGAGATGAGAATAGGTTCGCGGATGCCTTGGCCACTTTGTCTTCCATGATCAAAGTGCAAGGATGGAACCATGTACCTAAGATTGAGGTATCCCGCCTTGACAGACCAGCATTTGTGTTTGCGGTAGATGCAACGTCTGATGACAAGCCATGGTTTCATGACATTAAGTGTTTCTTGAAAAGTCAAGAGTACCCGTCCGGGGCATCGTCCAAAGACAGGAAGACGTTGAGAAGGTTAGCTGGTAGTTTCTTCTTGAATAAAGATGGTGTGCTGTATAAAAGAAATTTTGACACGGTCCTGCTTAGATGTGTGGATAGACATGAAGCAGACTTGTTGATGATTGAAGTGCACGAAGGCTCTTTTGGTACCCATGCCGGAGGGCATACAATGGCTAAAAAGTTGTTAAGGTCGGGATATTATTGGTTGACTATGGAGTCAGATTGTTGCAAATATGCCCGCAAATGCCATAAATGCCAGATCTATGCAGACAAGGTGCATGTGCCTCCAAATCCGTTGAGTATCATGTCGTCGCCTTGGCCGTTTGCCATGTGGGGCATTGATATGATCGGAAAGATTGAGCCTACAGCTTCCAATGGTCATCGTTTCATCTTGGTGGCAATTGATTACTTCACCAAATGGGTTGAAGCCGCATCCTATGCCAATGTTACAAAACAAGTGGTCGCTCGTTTCTTGAAACGGGATATCATTTGCCGATATGGAGTTCCCGAAAGAATCATTACTGATAATGGTTCTAATTTGAACAATAAGATGATGGCTGAGTTATGCCGGGACTTCAAAATCGAACATCACAATTCTTCTCCGTACCGCCCAAAGATGAATGGCGCGGTCGAAGCGGCCAACAAAAATATCAAGAAGATTGTACAGAAGATGGTTGTCACGTACAAAGATTGGCATGAGATGTTACCATTCGCTTTGCATGGGTATCGAACATCGGTACGCACGTCCACTGGGGCAACCCCATTCTCACTTGTATATGGTATGGAGGCAGTGCTACCGATTGAAGTAGAGATTCCGTCCCTCAGAGTTATGATGGATGTTAAGCTAGATGAAGCTGAATGGGTACGAGCCATATTTGATCAGCTGAGCCTTATTGAGGAAAAGCGATTGGCGGCTGTATGTCATGGGCAACTATATCAGCGCAGAATGAAACAGGCATTTGACCAGAAGGTGCGTCCTCGGGTTTATAAAGTCGGAGATGTGGTACTCAAAAGGATCCTTCCTCCCAATACAGATCACAGGGGCAAATGGACTCCTAACTATGAAGGTCCATTCGTGGTTAGAAAGGTCTTTTCGGGCGGAGCTTTATTGCTTACAACCATGGATGGCGAAGACTTTTCATCCCCTGTCAACTCGGACGTAGTCAAAAAATACTTCGCATGAATAGACCCGCTGGATAAGAAGAATAAAAAAAAATCCAGGCAAAAAAGGGCATCCCGGCGAACCAAAAACAGAATAAGGTTCGGGCAAAAATTAGGGATATAATTGAAAAAATTTGTACACCCGGTAAGTTGAAAACCCGAAAGGGCAACTTAGGCAAAAAAGGGTATCCTGGTGGATCGAAAACCTGAAAGGGCGGTCCACACAAAAGAGGGATTTAAGCGAATGACTACGGTTTGAGTTATCTGTACCCCATTATCGTTTGAACAACTGACGTTCTGAAAGATAGGAATCGGTCTGATCATTCCTCAGAAGGCAAGGTCGGGGAGTTTTGAAGACATACTGGTCATAACAGAATGGAAACTCAGTGGAATTCCGTTTTCACATTGCCATTAGGATAGTTTCTTTTCTCAATTTTCAGCGATCACCTCTTTCCAGGGATTGCTTCCAGATGTAATTGCCTATTCTGGGCTCTCAGTCAATAAATTGAATTTCAGTAAAAAGCTTTCTATTTTTGTTTTATTGCTTTGTTTGCAAAAACGTCCTAATTTTTGATAAAACATTGCATTTGAAAACATGGCAGCCTTGCAATAACATGCGCAGAAAAAACATTTGAAATTACTTCGAATGTTGAATACTCCCGGGTGGTGGATTCTAGCCACGCAATATTCGGGGCATGTGGGCATATTCTTTTGTTGCAGGTAGCAGGTGCAGATGATTTTAAGCACAAGACCAGCAATAAATCACCCCACGCAAAAGACTGGGGCAATTATGGGTAAGGAGATCGACGTTCATCGTTCGGTCGACGATTGTTCATAACGGGTCGATATCAGTGAATTAAGTTCAACTGGGTACCGTTGCATCTTATTAAGTCGATTCTCTTATTCAGTCCTTCCAACAGCTACAAGCTTTTCTATGTCGATAACGGTCACAGGTTCCCCAAAAGAGTGGTCTCGTCGACACCGAAACTGATGGTCATTATCCCCAGCGAAGTCACAAGAGTTTGAAGAGGCTAGATCTTCTGTAAAATCCTCTTATGACATCCTCTTCGGGGACGAATTGTTGTGTTGTCCAAGCATGGGGCATGATTGTTTCCCCAGCATGAAGTGTTGGTCATCCCCAGTAGAGTTTGAGGACAGTTGGTCTTCTGTAAAATCCTCTCAAAAGGCATTCTCCAGCACGAGACGTTTTAAAGCAGTTTCCGCCAGCAGAGTTTGTTATAAACTCGTCATCCCTAACGGAATTGTCTAAAGGGAAGCTCGCCTAACATGGGGCATTGTGGTACTTATCCTAAGTTTGACAGTCATATTCTTCAGCAGAATACTGTGGATTTGCTTTGGGTTTCCCCAACAGATCTCTCAGGACTCTTTCCTAGCAAGTTGCAGTGGAATGTTCTAACCAGGATTTGCATATCCCTGGCAGAGTAGCCTTGATACCCAGCAAGATCGTATCTCTGGTCATGGTATCCCCACAAAGGTCAGCATCGAATCTTGCCAGCAACTCCCAGCTGAGTTGTTGTTCTTCCCGCAGAGGTTTATCAGATCGACAAAATCTATTCCTCAACGAGGATGGTACAGCCTTTCCCCAGCCGGGTCAGAAGGTGGATAACCCCTACAAAGGGTCTTGGTTTGGACAGATCCCCAAGCAGAGTTTTTATGATTTCTCTCCCCTAGAAAGACGCCATACAAAGAAATTCTCATCCCCGTCGGAATCGCTGTGACCAGAATTCATTCCCCCAACAGATGAATTGATTCCTGGCAGATTTATTATTCTTCAAGTCCAATTTATTTTTGGCAAACTTGACAATTTGGAGCAGACGGATTGTTCATTTATCCTCCAACAGAGATATTATCCTCTCAGGAACCTCTAAAGTCAAGTCATTGATCATTGTTCCTCAGCAAAGTCGGCAGAGATGTCTGACACAGATGCAGAGTGCAATCCGGTATTGATATTCTAAAAGTCCAACAGTGGATTGGCAAAAGTCCGTCTTCGGGTGGCAAAAGTCCAACAGTGGATTGGCAAAAGTCCATCTAAGGGTGGCATATTCCAAAAGTCCAACAGTGGACTGGCAAAAGTCCGTCTTCGGGTGGCAAAAGTCCAACAGTGGATTGGCAAAAGTCCATCTAAGGGTGGCATATTCTAAAAGTCCAACAGTGGATTGGCAAAATTCCATCTTCGGGTGGCAAAGCAGCTAAAAGTCCAACAGTGGATTGGCAAAAGTCCGTCTTCGGGTGGCAAAAGTCCAACAGTGGATTGGCGAAAGGTCCATCTAAGGGTGGCATATTCCAAAAGTCCAACAGTGGATTGGCAAAAGTCCATCTTCGGGTGGCACGAAGCTGCAAAGTCCACCAGTAGTGTGGCAGGCCAGTAGTCGTCTGGAATTGCATAAAAGACATTATTAAAGTCCACCAGTAGCGTGGCAAACCAGTAGTCGTCTGGCGTCGTTCAAAAGACGTTATCAAAGTCCACCAGTAGCGTGGCAAGCCAGTAGTCGTCTGGCGTCGTTCAAAAGACGTTATCAAAGTCCACCAGTAGTGTGGCAGGCCAGTAGTCGTCTGGAATTGCATAAAAGACATTATTAAAGTCCACCAGTAGCGTGGCAAGCCAGTAGTCGTCTGGCGTCGTTCAAAAGACGTTATCAAAGTCCACCAGTAGCGTGGCAAGCCAGTAGTCGTCTGGCGTCGTTCAAAAGACGTTATCAAAGTCCACCAGTAGTGTGGCAGGCCAGTAGTCGTCTGGAATTGCATAAAAGACATTATTAAAGTCCACCAGCAACGTGGCAAGCCAGTAGCCGTCTGGCGTCGTTCAAAAGACAGATCTCTCCGACGTTTCATCGAAGATCCAATCCAGCAGTCTCGTTGGGTTTATATCCCTTTTATTCTTCATCATCCAGAGCAAATTTTTGGTTATATTTGGTATTCAATCACTATATACCTTGAAAGTCCGAAAGCAATTCCTTTCAGGCATTCAGGTCTACAGCGCTTGAATAGGGGCAGCTGTAATACCCCAAAATTTGCTCTCCCCTTTTGGCATCATAGCATGGCATTATCATCTATCATATCATATCCATCTCATTAGCATTGCATTGCATTTAACATAGAAAAATGAAGCATGGCATCCTTGTTACCATCAGGGCATGTGATCAGGTGGAAGGTGGGCAATCAAGAGATCATTCAAAGCACAAAAGGTCAATCAAGTGCCCTCAAGGCAAGCCAAGGGGTCTTTCATGTCTCATCCCATCTCAATTGATCATCCACAACCTCAAGGATAAGAGATACAATGGGAGATTGAAGCATTACATCTTTCACTATGCAAGAGGTTCAAAAAATGAAGGAAAACCCTCAAAAGAGATAGCTCATTGATCCAAAATCATCCTCAAAAGGTATATATCATCATCCTTTAAGAAGGTACACAACATGCTCTGAGGAATTTGAAATTGAAAACTGCATTTTTTCCTCCTAACCAGAAGGGGCTGAAATTAGGGTTTCTAATTAAATCAGGGTATCTCTGATTTTTTGGACAAAACTTGATGTCATGGTATTCCATATGTCCCTAAGTGTATGTATGTGGAAAATTACATCTCAATTGGTTCTAGAAGTGGTTCAATTGGAAGAAAGATCAAGAATCAGAGAAATTGGGGCCAAGTCAAATAATCAGAGGAAAAAGTCAACTCTTGACTTTTTGAGGCCAAATTCATAAAATTCATGTTATATGTGCCCAATGTGCAAAATTTGGTCAAGAAACTCCAAAGGAATCATGAAAAAATCAAGATGTGGAAAGTTGCCATTTTTGGGTGAAGTAGGGTTACTAAAAATAGCAAGTCTTGGCCATTTTGCATCAGAGTTTGAACCAAGGCCATTTAAAATTGAAGCACCAAATGAAAATTCCACTCGGCCACAACAAAAGATCTTGTTTTAAGCTTCAAATCCATGTGTGGAACATCTCCATTGGATAAAAATTGAGTGAGATATGATTGATCAAAGTTTGAGCAAAGTAGGTTCAAAACTAGGTCATGACCAAGATTTTCAGGGCACGCGCGCAGTCATTTTAACAAACAGTTGGTGGGCCAAATGTCCACTCATTTTTCTCATGGTTAAAGGCCTCAAATGAAAAACTTTTCAACATCAAAGTTGTTCCTTGTAGTGTCATCTTCAATACTCATGTTGGACAAAATTCCATTTGATCAAGTTATAGTGTAGATATATTGGTTCAAAGTCATGTTGATTGTGCTGAAATTTTGTGTGCCAAGTTGCCATGCCATGACTTGCTTGCCACGCCCCATAACCAGTTCCCAAACTTGTGTATTCCAAGTCATTTTTCAACCTCTTCCAAGCCTTATTTCAATTCATTTTTCATACCAAGCATGTCCTCTTACATCCCCTCTTTCAAATGAATCCAAAAACTCACCAAACCAATCATTGAGTAGAGAGGAAAACATCATCAAATCACCATATCTCCATTGTTCTCAACTGTCATAAAAAATCAGAAACAGAACCAATGTTGTTGATGTTGTGGTTACAAGATCGCACGTGCATTATTCATACCAGCTATCCATTGCCTTTTTAAACCAAACACATTTCATACACACCATAGCACGTGCCTCATTATGCATGAAAGTAGAAATAACAAGCTTGCTGAACAAGTTTTGTGATACAACAGCCTTTCCATTCAATTCATTTCACCTCCACCATAGTTTGTTATGAACCAGCCACACCATATCATGGCTCTCCCTAACTAACTTGACTCAGTTAGTTAGGGATGACTCACTCAAACCATTGTGACTCAGTTAACCTCACTCAGTTTAACCTTGGTTAACTCACACTATAAAACCAAATTTCACTCACATTTCTGAAAAAGGACTCATTTTCTCACATTCACTTCAGAATTCTCCTCTCACTCTCTCTGATTTTTCTCATCTTCTTCTCCACGATTTCAACTCCATTGTGCTTCCATTAATCATTGCTTTGTGTGGTTGAATCAAGAGCAACAAGAACAACTCCATTTCTGCAAGTTCAGCATCATTGCAAGCTTCAACATCCTTCATCTATTTACGAATTCATAGCATTTATTTTGCTAAGTTTGAAGATCTAGAAGCTCAGCATATCAAGCTTTCCTCTGGTTTTTCTCAACATCTCCAGTTGCTCCACATTTTCAGGTTTCATCATTCAACTTTGCTTCAGTTGATTTTCATTAATTTTAGCTTGTTTTTGTTAATTTAAGCTTAATAGAAGCTCTGCTTACTCCGGCTAGTTGATAGGCCTTGTAGAGGCTTAGATCCAAAAGTTAGGGCTTGGTTTGATCCTCTCTGTTCTTTGTGTGCATGCTTGTTGTGTGAAAAATAATTGCGTATCATTGATCTCCATTATCTCAGCTTCATTTTGGTATGAGTTGCAGACGGTGGTGGTGTGACCGGAGAAGGTGACCGGAGGTCATCTCCGGCCGGTGACTTCAATAGCTAGGGTTTTTTCACGTTTTATTCGTGTCCGTTCATTTTGCGCGATCGTGTGGCTTGTATGGTGACAGCACATTAAAAGGCATGTGCTTGTCGCATGCGTATTTTCTGAATCCACTTAAACATTGTGTGGCATGGTACATGGTAGTGAGTGTGCGTCCTCATCCGCGTGTGCTGGATCTGCGTACTTTGACTTTGGCTTGACCTTGACTTGATCTAATGGCTATTGATGAGTCAATTTTGTTGACTGGAGTGCATGGTCACTATGGTGTTTTGCGCGTAATTGGACCTATGACAGATTGTTATTTACACCCCACGCTTCTAAGGCCCAAACGAATTGAACTATGGATTTGCTATGTTTGCACCCCATTCACATTGCATTTCATATTTTATTTTCATTTTTGCTACACGTTTCATAATTGATTTTTAAAAATATCAAACATCATCATAAAATTCCACAAAAATTCATGAGCATCATTAAAACATTTAGGAAATTTTCCATGATTTTATTTCTTGATTTTATGACCTTTTTACCCCTGGTCCATAATTTTCTTTGAATTTCCATTTAGATGCATTCTAAGCATGATACATGAATTTGTTTAATTTTGTTCTTGCTCATTACCAACTGTTTTGACATGATTCTTTTTTCATTGATTCACTAATACATTGAAGCATGTTATATGATTTTTGTTTGATTTTTTAGGTCACTTTATCACATGTTTTGATGCCTATATTTGCACCACTTTGCATGATGTTTCAATTTGACCTAATTGCTTTGTTTGAAGTCATTTTGCTCTGAATTTTTACATGCTATCTTGATGTATGATGCATTTCTGACCTAGGAATTCCAATAATATGCTGGCATAATTTTCATGAATCCATTTGGTCTTTGTTTGATGCATCACATTGGAAGTATAATCCATGGCATGTCATTACAACTTTAGTGCATGTTTACATGAATTCTTTTGTGCACATTTGTATGAGCATTTGCATATGTTATGAGCCATTCATATGATATTATAGGTCTTTGATACACATTATAGGTCATCTTTACATGTTCATTTCAATTTGAACTTGGTGCATCATTAACATGTATTGTTTGCACTTTCTTTTTGAACTTTCATTTCAATTCTTCTTATATTACTTCTTGAATGTCTTGAAGTTGATTTATAAATACTTTTGAGATGCTTATAAACCATTTTCCATTTAGTTTCAATTCTGGTTGTTGATTTACATGTTCCATTTATGCATGTCCTCTTCATTTCTTTCCATCTTTCATCTACCCCTTCTTCTTGTAACATGTGTAAATGCTAATGGGTGATGATTTTTGCTTATTCATTTGCAATTGTATGATGTTATTCACTTGTTGTCCATATGATGCCCATTCTGGTTGTGGTTCTAGGATTTGTTTTCTCATTTAATTCTTTTGAGTTTGATGAGGCATTAAATGTTCTTTTACTTCTTATACTTCTTATACATGTTTACTAACCATGTAGGGGCTTTGGTAAGTTTCAATTGAGTGTGGATAAGGAATCCACATTCAACTTCTATCCTTTCTCTTTTACAATTCCATTTTGTGTTTTGTTAAGCACTTATGTGCTTTCTTTTAATAACTCATCACTTTCCCTTTTTGAATTACAATTCATCTTCTACTTTGGAAGTGAATTGTTTAATTCTTTCTTTCTTTAGACTTTAGGTTTTAAACCTCACAAACCATTAGGATCACTCCCTTTAATCTTCAATTAGGATTGAGTCTTAGTCCATATAGGTTTTACCTTTCTCCTCTCTTGAGTCTTTCATCTTCTCATCTCAAAGAAAATTCAAAACATATAATAAAGGTAGGCATTTATTGCATTTAGGCCTTTCATATAAAGAAAAGATTATAAGGGGTCTTCTCTTGTAATCTTAGAATGTGTAGCATATAGCCCATCTTGGGTCAATGTGTTAAACATTTGATCTTGTATGAGGGACTTAAATGCAATACTTGTTGAAGGTGCAAATAATAAAAAACACTTCTTCATTTATTAATCAACAAAAGCACTTAATAAATACAAATACGCTAGTGTGTTTGAACCTTGACAATTGGAACTAAGTGTGGGGGTCTTCTTCACTCTTAGTGTGCTTTCTTACCCATTCCATCTTGGAATGTGAGAACGTACACATTCCAATAACTAAGATTCAAATACACTGTCATATGCAAATAAATGGAAAAACTTCTAAAAGACAAAAACAAACAATAACGTCTTTCCTTCGGGAATTCTTTTCTCACCTCATTCACTCTTAGCGTACGAACGCGCTTCTACTCGTTCTCTTGCAAGATGGTAACGCACTCGGACCAGCGAGCCTGCAACACCTGAGCTAGAACGTCAGCCGTTCTCTAAAAAACACAAACAATCCATCCCTAGTGAGGGGAACTACGTCGCTCTGATTCTCATGCTCCCGATGAGATACGTAGGCAGTGGGGTAGGGCCCATGCGAGCACTTCTTTTATTTTCCCTACATTTGTTTCTCATTCCTTTTCCTTTCTTTCTCCCTTCTTTCTTTCAGTTCCTCTTCCAGTATTCTTTTCTATCACCCTTTGATCGAAACAAGCAAGCGTGGATCCCATCGGGTACGATGGACGCGAGGGGGTGCTAATACCTTCCTCTCGCGTAACCGACTCCCGAACTCAGTTCTCTTAGTCGCAAGACCATGCTTTATCCTTTCCTTCAGGTTTATGCGGTGTTTCCTTTCCCTCTCATGGGATAAATACACATTGCTGGCGACTCTGTTTCGGTGCCACTTTCGCGTTTGTACTTGGATGAAAATCCCGGGAGCGACATACATAAAACAATAATCTGGGCCTCAGTCATTGTATAAGTCCCACTGTGTTTTCAAAAAACCACGGCGCGGTCGTCGCCTTTTCAAAAAATCAACTGGGCCTACCCTTGTGTTGTAAGTCCCATTTCTTTTCTTTTTCAAAACTTGTAAGTCCCATTTCTTTTCTTTTTCAAAACTTTGGGGCATCTCCTTGAGTTGTAAGACCCATCTCTTTGTAAAGAAAACCTCTTTGGGTCTCAGTCATTGTATAAGCCCCAGTACAGTTTACAAAACAACGGTACAATCACTGTTTTTGATTTGGGCCTCTCCTTGAGTATAAGCCCCAACAATCTGTTCAAAAACAACTTCCCTTTTGATTTAGGTTCAAATATACAGTTGTCATAAAAAATTTCTTTAATTTCTTGAATAACTAATAATACAGTTATGGAAGCTTGCTTACCTGTAAGTTTTTATCAGCTTTCTTTTACCTGCTTTTATATATATAACTGTATTGTGGGAAGCTTGCTCACCTGTAAGTCCTTCTTTCATTATTTTAAATACATGTCAAATATATATATAACTGTATTGTGGGAAGCTTGCTCACCTGTAAGTCCTTCTTTCATATCCTTTTAAATACTTGTCATATGTCAACTGTGTATATACTAGTATATCTGCTTAGAGTTTTCCCCAGCAACTAGGTCTAGAACTAGGTAAAGCCAGTTGGTCACTCTTTAATACAGTCAAAACTAGATCCCCATAGGATTTCCAGATACAGTCTTGCCTTCTCTTGGGCTTAAACAATATGGAACAAAGAGAAAGACATTATTCCCGGTGAAAATTTTCTCAGACTGTCACTATTAAAAATTGTCAAAGAAATTCATTTCCCCATAGAGGATTAATTCTCGGTGAAACCTATCTTGAATTTATTCAAACCCTAGAACTGTTCACTAAAGAAAAGATTATTCTCGGTGAAACTTTTCTTGAACTCTTCTTAAGTTTGGACCCACAGGATTCCTAAAAGCATCCCCGCCTCCTCTTGGGCTTTGTACAAGGACCCTCCGGCTTCTTAGAAGTTCTCATGCCTTCTCTTGGGCTTAATACAAGGACCCTGGAGACCTCTTAAAGGTATAGGATAGAACTTAGTCATCCTTTGCTAGAGCAGTCTTTCCAGTGTCAAAATCTCAAACCATTTTAGGGTTGATTCTCATCCCTTAAAGCACCTGCCTCCTCTTGGGCATCATACAAAGATAAACTCTTCCACACCAGTAGACTTGGACAGTCTAATCTCCTTTTGGATCTCAAAGACATTCTCAAGTTCCCTACAAACGTCGGAGAAACCCTGGTCATTTTAAATAAATCTCCAGCAGAGTTAGAACCCATGGTTTCTAAAGCCCAGTCAGCCTCTTCTTGGGCTTTGTACAATGATTCTCCCCAGCGGAGCTAACCTTTTTAGACTCTCTTGTTGAGTCAGTCGCATTTTCATACTCTCTTGTTGAGTCAACCACCTTTCAATACTCTCTTGTTAAGTTAACCCTTTTCAGCCTCAATCTTGGGCTTTGTACGAGACAGATAAAAACACTCTCTTATTGAGTCGATCTTTTTCAGCCTCCTCTTAGGCTTGGTATAATGATTTCCCATAGTAGAAGTCAGCGTCCTCTTAGGTTTGGTATAATGATTTCTCCAGCTTGTTCAGCCACAATCTTGGGCTTTGTACAAGACAGATAAAAGCACTCTCTTATTAAGTCAATCCTCTTTTCAGCCTCAATCTTGGGCTTTGTACAAGACAAATCATACTATCCAATAGAGTCAATCTTCTTTTAGCCTCAATCTTGGGCTTTGTACAAGACAGATAAAACCTCTCACCCGTAGAGTCAGTTTTCCCTTTTAGCCTTAAACTTGGGCTTTCTACAAGACAAACAGAATATTTTCCCTGGAAAAGTCAAACTTTTAGCCTCCTCTTAGGCTTTGTATAATGATATCCCTAAAAGAGTCAGTCTGTTTTAGCCTCAATCTTGGGCTTTGTACATGACATATATAAGCACTCTCTTGTTGAGTCAGTCTTTTCAAGCCTCCTCCTAGGCTTTGTATAAAGACTTCCCAGTGGAGTCAATCAACCTCTTAGCTTCAACCTTGGGCTTTGATCAAGGCACACAAAAATCAACATCCCCTCAGAGGAAATCAAAATCTCTGTAGGAAGTCATTTCTCTGTTTATCACTCTTCAAAACAGAATATTCAAAACAAAACCCTCAATCCAAGATAACTACTGTAAGTGGCACACTTGTTGATACAAACATCCAAGTTGTCTGTCCCTCATTATCATGGTTAAAACCTCATCTAATTGCTGTAAGTGGCAAGCCTCTGGATACAAACATCCAAGCTCATGTCCCTCTTTTAGCATGAACTCCTAAGGAAAAATGGCATTGCTCAACACTGAGTTAAAGTTTTCCCCTTCAGAATAAATCTCCTATAAAGGAAATTATAGCATTGCTGGATTCACATATCCCAATTAAAGTAATCCTCCTGTTGCACCCCAAAATTTGCCCTCCTTACTTTATTACTAACTGGCTTATGATTCATCTCATTTTTGCATTATCATGTGTGCATATCATTGGTTCTTGGCATGGGGCCAAGGTGCCTGAGGCATGTTTAAGAGGAGAAGATATTCTTCAAAGGGTCAAGCAAGAGAGCTCAAGTGGATCATTCTCTCCTAACCAGTGCATAAATTAGGGTTTTGAGATTCTTGGGTTTATTGCTCCAATGGGCAAGCTCCTTGGGTTTTTATCATAACTAAATGGCATATCTTACCTTTGTTGGAGAGGATACACTTCATATTCAGACGAATTTGGATTTGGAGACTGTGCTATTTCCTCCTAGACTGAGGGTACCAAAACTAGGGTTTGCTATAAAGTCAGTTTATTTCTGATTTTTTGGGCAAGACTTGATTCTATGGTATTCCTTGGGTCCCTAAGTATCAAGGTATGGGAGGTTGTCCATCAGTTTGGTTCAGGAGAGATTTAATTGGCCAATGGATTGTAAATCAGGTGAATTGGGTAAAAGTCAACAGTGAGAGGGGAAGTCAACTGTGGAGTTTAGAGGTTCTCTCCAAGGTTTTCAAGGTCTCTCATCCTCATATGGTCATCAAGAGTCAAGTTTCATGCCATTTATCAAAAATCAGGAGTTGGTGCAAAAGTTACTAAATTTGGAAAGGACCTATAATTTGAAAAGTTTCCTTTTTGGGCAAGTTCCTGCACTGCATTCAACTTTACTTTTCATCATCAAGAAAGCTTCAAATCAATTTTTCTCTAACATGAAAGCTGAATATCTTTTTCTCCTCTTTCCAACAAGTACTAGTGGGTCTCCATATCATTTGTGAAACTCAGGTTATGATCAAAAGAAGGCAAACTGGTTTTTAGGGTTTCTCATGATTCCATTTTCATAAACTTTGGCATAGTGACCTATAATGAATTCCATTGCTTCATGTCACATGCTAACATCAAAGGACACTCCTTAAGGGTCATTATAGGCTTTTGAACCAAGTGAATCCATGGTGTAGTTATCATTTATTCTCCATTATTCAAAATTGCCAAATTTTTTAAAACTCATGAATCAAATGGTTTCAAGGCCCAATTTCAATTGAGGTGTGATTAGCAATTTACCAACAAGTGATCCATCATGAAATACTTGGATATCTATGCATGGGAGGAGGTGTATCTCACATAATACAAAATTCCAAATTTGTCCAAAACTCATTAAACAAAGAATTGCCCAAGCCCAAATCATTATCAGTGAAAAACCCTAGTCTATTTAAACCCATTCATGCACTGGTTAGGGTTTCATCACGTGCATTTGGAATAGAATTGAAGTGTGCAACCCCAAAGCTTTTCTTCAACGAATCTCGTAATCCACAAGGTTTCTTCACGAATTTCTTCCACAAACTTCATTCTGGGAATCCACTGAGCACAAACCAATCACCCTTTGGAGCTAAAAGCAAGGATTCAGGTTGCACCATCTCAGGTTGGAAGGTTTTTTGATTATCCTAAAACTCGCCTTTTTATGTGTATATTGATGTGTGATGATTGGTGATGATTCTGATGCGTTTATTTTTTGATTTGGACGTGTGGTTTGCTTGTACCGTGAGTTTAACGTTTAGGATCTATTTATTAATCCCTTTGTTTCTCATTATCTATTGGTTGTTTGTGAATTTGGATTGCACATTCGAGATCCTCGTTGAATTCTGGACAGGATGGTATATGGATTCGTTTTTTCTGGGCAAGTTTTGAATTGCAGGTGAAGCAAGGGGCGGCCGGAGCTAGGGCTCCAGCGACTGGTGCGGTGGTCCGGCGGCCTAGGGTATCAAGGGAGAAGACGACTCCTCAACCGTCCATTTTGTTGATCGCACGGTCCAGATCGCGCCATGTGTTTTGTTTTTTATTTTATTTTCTGATTTTAATTTAATAATCCTGTGTTTATTACCCCATGGCCCTTACCGTGCACGTCCAATTATGTCTTTTCTTTTTGTTTACTTTTATTTAAGTTGACTAATCAGGGATCGTCTGATGGATCGTATGGCCATTAGCGTGCCAGCGAATAAAAATGCCATGTGCCAGGCACGTGGGAGATGCATGGTGTGTTGCTGGCTTTGGTATAGCACGTGCATGTTAACTAATGTGTTTCTTTTCATCATAGCCGTAGATCATGCTTACAGGTAGGTTTTGTTGACTGGGCAAGAAGCGTACGATTGATCCAAGGGCCCATGTGGAGTCTGAACGTTGACCAAGTCCATGCGTGTTCCTTTTTGTTTTTTTATTTTGCTGACGGACCTTAGTGCTTGGGCCTTGTTACTCGCACCCTACCTTCCAGCCCAGTTCCATATTCCAATTCATTTTCTTACTAAACGCACCCCCTTTCTTTTTTGTTTCATTTTATTTTATTTTAACTATTATTTTCATTTTTAATTATTAAAATTAGTTAATTGCATTTAAAAATCCTAGAAAATTCATGCATACTTTTTAACATTTTATAAAATTTTCCAAATTTTATTTTTTATTTTTATTTTATTTTTTATCATCTAAATTAATTATTTAATTATTTTCCTTTTGCATTACTCATATCATGCATACCTGAATTTGTTTATTTTATTTCTCTGCATCCATAAAATATTTTCAATCCGTTCTTTTGGAATTCATTCACCAACATTCTGAGATGCAATAAAATATTTTTATTTCATTTTTAAAATTATTGCATATTGCATTTTAGTCCTTCCCTTTGGCATATTGAACCCTACTTCTCACCTGAGCTTTGTCATCTTTTTAAAATTATTCTGGATAAGTATCTATGGTCACCCTTACTCTTTCCTTTTCTCATCTTTTTTCTTTAGGTTTAGGTTATCGTCAAACCTCACTAACCATAGGTCACCCATGCATGATAACTTTAGGACTCTTAGTTCCCTTTAGAGTTCCCCCATGTGTCTTCTCTTCTCATCTCAAACTTCTTGAAGATACTTAATAAGAATAAAGTGTATTGCGCACGAGCCTTAAACGTGGGGAATGAGAAATGAGGGGCTTCCTCTCATCTTTCTAGAGTGCTTAGCGAGCGTCCTGTCTTGGGACGATGCGTTAAGTATTCGCCCATGTGCCTTAGACTTTGGTGCAATGCAACTTATGAACTAACTTAAGCCACTTCTGTCCTAAAAAATACAAACAAACTTCAAACCTTTTTGTCCTTCAGGATTGTCAAACTAAAGGCTATTTTCAAAAAGGGCACGTTACTTTCCATCTGAGACGCAAACAGGCATCGACCCTAACTGCCGGACGCAAACTTAACGTCGCTCATAAAAAACACAAAAAGAACTTGGTCCGAACTACGTTGACTCTGAATTCCCCATTGCACAAAGGGGGTACGTAGGCCTAGGACGTCGACGTCCTACCGAGTCTGTCTTTGTCTTTCCCTTCCCCGTCTTAGCACAGCCCTAGATGATAGGATAACTCACCCTTAGAATAGACAACAAGTATGGATCCCATCGAGTACGATGGACGCATGGGGTGCTAGCACCTTCCCCTCGCGTAACCGACTCCCGAACCCAGGTTATGGTTGCGATGACCATTCATTTCCCTCTTCCTCAGGTTTATGTGGTGTTCCCTTTCCCTCTCTTGGGATAAATTTACACGGCTGGCGACTCTGTTTTTCCGCGCCACTCTCGCGTTTGTACCTGGATGAAAATCCTGGGAGCGACAGCTGGCGACTCTGCTGGGGAGACTGGTTGACCTATGCTGGTCCATCCCTAAGCGAGTCAATCCTAGCGCTTGCTTGTCTTTGTTCTCTTTGGGTGTTTTGTGTTTGCTTTGCTTTATTTGTTGTGTTTTACTTTTACCGCATTTTCTGCATTGCATTTCATTTTTATTACCGTCATACTGCTGTGTTGTGCTGGTTGTTTTTGTTTTGCAGGTTGGGTTGTTTTGAGAGATAAGCCCAATACCCAGGCTTGAGTACACCCTAGGACTAGAGTGGATAGTAGTGGGACCTACGTGCCCGCTTGGTACGTTTGTGTGTTCGCAAAATTCACAACCAGACGAGGCTATCTTGGGACGCATTCTGACGTGTGTGTCTTGCGCATGTTAGGGTGTTGATCTAGAGAGCTGTCGACCCTGGTGACCGATCATCGAGGACCTTAGTGGAAAAATCCCTCTTTAGTGGTGACAGTGGCAGACCACATCCTGTGGCAAACCCATTCGCACCCGAGGGCCCACGTTGGAACTCGCATAGGATGGCCCCTATTTTTTTGAAAAGAATCGGTGGAGGCACTCCTCGATTGATGATAGTACTGTACCCCGAGGGATGAATGTACTATTGTTTCTCGACCTCAGTGCCAAAGCTGAGGACCTTCTGTTTTGGAGAATCAGTTGAGGCCTCCTCGATTGATGATGATGCCAAACCAGAAATGGTGAACGTATCATCATTTCTCGACCTGAGAACCCGGGATACTGAACATCCTAGTACCCACACGTGAGGGGGGTTGGGTGTTTGCAGGTTTGCAGGTAACCAAAACCTTCAACCTACCCGGTCTTTGCTAGATTTCTCATTAATGTTTGATTATCTGGGTTCCTCAGTGGTTCGGTGTTTTGGAATTCTGGTTTTCTGGGTTGTGGCTCTCGTTCAGTTAACAGCACAACACATCCATCAGTGTCACCTTGATCCCATGTTTGCATGAGCATATCATTTTCTTGCATTCTGACATGTTTGGACATTTGCAGGGTTGCATCCTAACCTTGATTCTGGTTTCTGAAGACTATCGAGGATGAGTACTGAGAAGAAAAAGAATATCATAGGATACGAGTTCCCGTCACTTATTCTGGATCCTATTCACAAGGATGTTTCTATGGCAGAACCTGGGGAATTGGCACTTGTGGACTTTGATGACATGCCGTAGTTCTCTTCCTCTCTATTGTATTTGGATCACCACCAGGCTTGTTGGTTGGAACCTATGTTTTTGTGTTCAGACTTGTTACCTTGGATCGTGATTGTGGACATTTGGTTTTCTCTGGTTTTCTTAATATATGAGCAGAAGTTCCGTTCTATCTTGTTGTTAAACTGGAATCAAGGGGTGGATCGCCCTGCGAATATTCAAACATGTTCATTTGCATTTGCATATTCATAATCATTTTGCATGATCATTTTGCACAACAGGTGTTCAAGGCTGAGTATTCTTATTTTGATCTGGTTTTCTCAGAATTGCAGACTTAACTCCTCAGGCCATTCAAGAGTTGATTATGGAGCAAGTTCAAGCTGAGTTGAGGGAAATGCGAGTTCAGATGAGGCAATTTGGGAAAGACATGCTCCGGGAGCAGAAAATGCTGAGGGAGGAGATCAATCAGATGAAGACTCAGATGAGTTTGGTCATTGAGATTTTGAAAACAGTGTTGAAGAAGGAAGACAGTCCTGGGCCCGCTTCCACAATAGAGATCCTTACTCATCCCATCTCTTTGGAATTTGATTTAAATCGCGGATTACCTCGTGAGTCTCTTCCACAAGCAGAAGTTCCAAAATTCTCCCAACAGCAGTTAGGTCTTGGCTCCCAAGAGAAGCCCAAGGGCAAAAAGGGTACACAGGGGCAGAAGAAGTTTGAAAGAGTTTTTCATCCGCTCCCTATACCATATTCTCAATTATTGTCGTATCTCCTTCAGTTTCAACTGGTACAGAAAAGGACTTTGGCTCCTCACACCGGCAATCCTCCACCAGGCTATGATGCAAGAGCCCATTGTGATTTCCATTCTGGGGCACCAGGGCATACCGTGGAGGAATGTAGGGCCTTTCAGCACCGTGTCCAGGATTTGATTGATGCAGGGGCAATTGAGTTCACGTCGGGCGACGTGAATATGCAAGGTGATTTTACCCCAACTGTTGCAAAAGAAGTGAAGGCTCCTCCCCTCTATGCAGGATCCACCTCATGTCATGGACTCTCTCCACAACCTTTTGCTGCAGAAGCTCTACGTCAACAACCTTTATTTGTGTCTCAGCCAAATGTGGAAAGGAAAGTGCAAGCGCAGGTGAGGCGCCCAAATCAGCACCGACAGCAGAGTTATCAGCAGCAGGGGCAACCGAGACCAAAAGGGCCCAAGAGGGTATTTGATCCTATTCCTATCCCTTATAGTCAGTTGTTTACTCGTCTGCTCAAGAACTCTCTGATTCAAACGAGGAGTATCGCGCCGGTATCGTACCCTATTCCTCCGGATTATGACATGACTGCTAGGTGCGGGTTCCACTCGGGAACGTTTGGGCACACAATTGATGAGTGTAATGTATTCAGGCACAAGGTGCAAGACCTGGTAGACTCAGAGATCATTGTATTCACTGAAGATGATATGTACATCAATGGAAGCCTCCTTTCTCAAATGAACACTCAGTCTGCAAGTACGTCCAGACAGAATTAAGCTTCCTCAGCGATGGCAATCTTCAGCTTCTTTACTGCATTTTCATTTGTAGTTTTTCTTTTCTTGTTAAAGCATCGTATGCATGTAAGACTTGTTTGTTTTTTTTTATAATGATATTAATGCAATGAGTATGTTTTCCTTGAAGTAATCCATTCGTGTTCACTCTTAAATGTTTATATGCACTGCAATACCAATTTTTCTTGTTTAGAACTCTTGAGGGAGGATGATGAGATGAAAACGCAAAATCTCTGGTTGTATGTTCAAGGATAGAACCCTGTTGAGGATGTACAGGCATTGTTTCAAACCCCTAAACACTGGAGATATAAGGGAGTTAGACCCTCGTTAACCCCTTTGAGCCTTGAAGTAGGAGTTTCCTTCGTACGAAAAAACCCTCATACTTAACCCAGGGGCAGGGTAGGTGTCAGTTAGTTTGACCGAGCGTTCAAATTTCAAGGAGAGTGCGCATTTGAGGATCCATTACCTTCTATCCCACCATCAAGAGATCAAAAATGTGGTTATCCTTCAACAATCAAGGAGTGAGGCAGTCACAACCCTTTCAAGCAAGTAAGACAACCAGTGTCACAGGCTTTGTTCAAAAAAGAAAAAAAGAAAGCCCGCTAAGTCGAAACTTGTAAACAAGTGACTTAGGCAAAAGTCAGGGCATCCCGCTAGACTTCAAAATCGAAAAAACTCAAAAGAATTAGTCCAGGAAAAATCAGGGAAATAAAAAAGGGGGGGCAAAAAACAAAAAGAAAAGATCAAAAGAAAAATCCTCGATAAGAACAAATTCGTGTGATTACAGACACAGAAGATAAAAAGGGGTGACCGCCATTCCAAAACTCCCTTAGGTGCCAAACCATTAGTGGCATAGGTTCCTTAAAGATCATAAACCTTTTGAGAGATGAGCGTTTGTGTCAGATTAACTGAACATAGGACTGGAGAACATCACGAAGAGTGGGTGGGCACCGATAAATTTTGAGCCATAAATCCTTTTTTCTGAAGCCGCGAACCAGACCACGTTACAACCCTTAAAAGTCCTAATTGAAACAGGGTTTATTTCGAAAGCGTACTGCAACAGGATAGCGTTCCTGACTCCTACGAGTTGTGCTAATAAGATTTGTTGGTATTGCATGTGCGCATTGTTTTGCCATTCAAAAATCAAGGTCGCATCCCTGCAAGTGATTTGTTCACAAGGCTTGGCGACACAAAAACTTCAAGGTTAACATGAGTGTTGCATTAGAATTGTCATTCTCATAATAAACATTTTCTGTTTGCATAAGCATCGATGTAGCTTACACAGTGAAAGTCAGTCAAGAAGCTTGATCCTGCCAAGTTGGGTTGCTTGAAAATTCTGAAGGACAATCATATCAAAGGGCATGCTACCAAGAGACTCAGTGTAGATTGGGCTCTCCCCTGTAAGTCGTGTTAAGATGTAGCCAATCTGGGGCAGTCACGTCGAGAAAACTCTCCAAAATTCAGTTATTCTGGGGCATTCATTCTAGGATCAGGGGCAAAGTCACTTCAAAGCCCATAGTGGGGTAGGCCACCTCTAGAGCATGGGAGATCGTCCACTCCTGAAAATGGTTAATTGAAAACACCTCCTCAAGGTTCAAGATGCTAAAGCAAAGTATTGTCAAGTCATTACGATCCCCTTCGAGGTAATGTACGTCATGGATTATGAAGACTGGGGCAGTTATGTCGAGATATGATAAATCTCTCCAAGAGTTTGAAGACCCTGGGGCAGTGCGAACGCCCGATCTTCTGTAAAATCCTCTTGAGATGAAAAGTTCAAAGAGCCGCTTATGACCATAAAGACAAGTCAACTTGCAGAGTAACAGGATTGTATGCCCCCAGCAGGTTGCTCTCCCCAGCATTGAGATTGCACTTTCCTCAGCAGAGCAGACCTTCCCCAACAGGAGACTTGGGAAGCATTTTCTCCGGATCAAGACGTTATTTCCCCATAGAATCAGGGTGCTCACTTTCCCCATCCAGTCAGGAAGCACGCTTTCGCCGACAATGTCATATTCTAGTCCCCAGCAAGGCAGGAGTAAAGTCATTCTCCCCATCAGCAGGCTAAGTTCAGCAGTATCCCTAAGCAGGATGGTATTATGGGTTGGCATCCCCCAGTAGGTTCTGAGCCCAATTAGTTATTGGCAGTCCTTAGTAACAGACTTCCGGTTCCGTTATTGGCCTCCATTCTCAACTCCCCCAGCAGAGGAGAAATTTCAGGTTCTATGTCACTTTCAGTGGAGGACATGTATAATCCCCGGTGGTATGGATGTTCTTTTGGGATTTCATCCCCAGTAGAAGTTGTTGATCCGAAGAGTCGATCAATATGATCCTTCTCAGCAGAGTTCCTGGATTCAGAGGACAATTTATTTTTGTCATCCCCAGCTGAATTGGTCTTTTCTCTCCATGCATTTATTTTGCTGGAGGGACCCCTGTTGCATATCATAAGCATTGGCATTGCATCCTCAAAACGCGTAGCATTTCCACTTCGTGTGGAGCATTACGGCAAAATTCAAACATTTGCATTCAAAGCATAAGCCAGGTTTGACGCTTTCCTTGCCAGTTCTCTTTCCCAGCAGAGATGGCATAACTCAGGAGATTTTGGAGGGATGCGTTCCTCAAACTGGTGCTCCCCGGCAGAGTCTTTTATTTAGACTTCACCTTTCCCCTGCGGAGTCATCTTATCTGTGGATCTTGAGTCCGTTAGAAGTTTGCTTTTGTTTGGCCTTTCTCTTTTGTGAGATCCAGTTTACCAGTCTCCTTTTCTCAGTAGGGGTGGTATGAACCAGAAGTTTTGTTTCACGTTATCCCCAGTGAAGTCGCCACTTTATGTTGGTTATCCTTTGCGGGTACAATTGAGGTTGTATTCGTGTTGTGGATGCGATCGAGGTCGTATTCGTCTTTTCTTTGCAGGTAGAGTGACTGAGGTCAGTCTTCCTTTGTGGGTACAATTAAGGTTGTCTTTGTGTTGTGGATGCGATCGAGGTCGTATTCGTCTTTTCTTTGCGGGTAGAGTGATTGAGGTCAGTCTTCCTTTGTGGGTACAATTGAGGTTGTATTCGTGTTGTGCATGCGATCGAGGTCGTATTCGTCTTTTTTTTGCGGGTAGAGTGATTGAGGTCAGTCTTCCTTTGTGGGTACAATTGAGGTTGTATTCGTTTTGTGGATGCGATCGAGGTCGTATTCGTCTTTTCTTTGCGGGTAGACTGATTGAGGTCAGTCTTCCTTTGTGTGTACAATTGAGGTTGTATTTGTTTTGTGGATGCGATTGAGGTCGTATTCGTATTTTCTTTGTGGGTAGAGTGAGTGAGGTCAGTCTTCCTCTGCGGGTGCAATTGAGGTTGTATTCGTCTTGTGGATGCGATCGAGGTCGTATTCATCTTTTTTTTTGCGGGTAGAGTGATTGAGGTCAGTCTTCCTTTGTGGGTACAATTGAGGTTGTATTCGTTTTGTGGATGCGATCAAGGTCGTATTCGTCTTTTCTTTGCGGGTAGAGTGATTGAGGTCAGTCTTCCTTTGTGTGTACAATTGAGGTTGTATTCATTTTGTGGATGCGATTGAGGTCGTATTCGTATTTTCTTTGTGGGTAGAGTGATTGAGGTCAGTCTTCCTTTGCGGGTGCAATTGAGGTTGTATTCGTCTTGTGGATGCGATTGAGGTCGTATTCGTGTTTTCTTTGTGGGTAGAGTGATTGAGGTCAGTCTTCCTTTGCGGGTGCAATTGAGGTTGTATTCGTCTTGTGGATGCGATTGAGGATTCGTATTTTCTTTGTGGGTAGAGTGATTGAGGTCAGTCTTCCTTTGCGGGCGCAATTGAGGTTGTATTCGTTTTGTGGTTGCGATTGAGGTCGAATTCGTATTTTCTTTGTGGGTAGAGTGATTGAGGTCAGTCTTCCTTTGCGGGTGCAATTGAGGTTGTATTCGTTTTGTGGATGCGATTGAGGTCATATTCGTGTTTTCTTTGTGGGTGGAGTGATCGAGGTCAGTTTTCCTTTGCGGGTGCAATTGAGGTTGTATTCGTTTTTTGGGTACGATTGAGGTTGTATTTGTTTTTTTGTGGATGCGATTGAGGTCGTATTCGTGTTTTCTTTGTGGGTGGAGTGATCGAGGTAAGTCTTCCTTTGCGGGTGCAATTGAGGTTGTATTCGTTTTTTGGGTACGATTGAGGTCGTATTTGTTTTCTTGTGGATATGGTTGAGGTCATATTCCTTATTTTTCAGCACACTCTATCTCGTTATTCTCACCATTAGCAAATTTCTGGGGCTCTTTTGGTATTCAATCCCCGTGTACCCTGGAATGTCTGAGAGCCATTGCTATCATACCTTCAGGACCAAGTTGATTGAATAGGGGCAGCTGTTGCACCCCAAAATTTTCCCTCCTTACTTTATTACTAACTGGCTTATGATTCATCTCATTTTTGCATTATCATGTGTGCATATCATTGGTTCTTGGCATGGGGTCAAGGTGCCCGCGGCATGTTCAAGAGGAGAAGATATTCTTCAAAAAGGTCAAGCAAGAGAGCTCAAGTGGATCACTCTATCCTAACCAGTGCATAAATTAGGGTTTTGAGATTCTTGGGTTTATTGCCTCAATGGGCAAGCTCCTTGGGTTTTTATCATCACTAAATGGCATATCTTACCTTTGTTGGAGAGGATACACTTCATATTCAGAGGAATTTGGATTTGGAGACTGTACTATTTCCTCCTAGACTGAGGGTACCAAAACTAGGGTTTGCTATAAAGTCAGTTTATTTCTGATTTTTAGGGTAAGACTTGATTCTATGGTTTTCCTTGGGTCCCTAAGTATCAAGGGATGGGAGGTTGTCCATCAGTTTGGTTCAGGAGAGATTTAATAGGCCAATGGATTGTAAATCAAGTGAATTGGGTAAAAGTCAACAGTGAGAGGAGAAGTCAACTGTGGAGTTTTGAGGTTCTCTCCAAGGTTTTCAAGGTCTCTCATCCTCTTATGGTCATCAAGAGTCAAGTTTCATGCCATTTATCAAAAATCAGGAGTTGGTGCAAAAGTTACTAAATTTGGAAAGGACCTATAATTTGAAAGTTTCCTTTTTGGGCAAGTTCCTGCACTGCATTCAACTTTACTTTTCATCATCAAGAAAGCTTCAAATGAATTTTTCTCCGACATGAAAGTTGAAGATCTTTTTCTCCTCTTTCTAACAAGTACTAGTGGGTCTCCATATCATTTGTGAAACTCAGGTTATGATCAAAAGAAGGCAAACTGGTTTTTAGGGTTTCTCATGATTCCATTTTCATAAACTTTGGCATAGTGACCTATAATTAATTCCATTGCTTCATGTCACATGCTAACATCAAAGGACACTCCTTAAGGGTCATTATAGGCTTTTGAACCAAGTGAATCCATGGTGTAGTTATCATTTATTCTCCATTATTCAAAATTGCCAAATTATTTAAACTCATGAATCAAATGGTTTCAAGGCCCAAATTCAATTGAGGCGTGATTAGCAATTTACCAACAAGTGATCCATCATGAAATAATTGGATATCTATGCATGGGAGGAGGTGTATCTCATATAATGCAAAATTCCAAATTTGTCCAAAACTCATTAAACAAAGAATTGCCCAAGCCCAAATCATTATCAGTGAAAAACCCTAGTCTATTTAAACCCATTCATGCACTGGTTAGGGTTTCATCACGTGCATTTGGAGGAGAATTGAAGTGTGCAACCCCAAAGCTTTTCTTCAACGAATCTCGTAATCCACAAGGTTTCTTCACGAATTTCTTCCACAAACTTCATTCTCGGGATCCACTGAGCACAAACCAATCACCCTTTGGAGCTAAAAGCAAGGATTCAGGTTGCACCATCTCAGGTTGGAAGGTTTTTTGATGATCCTAAAACTCGCCTTTTTTATGTGTATATTGATGTGTGATGATTGGTGATGATTCTGATGCATTTATTTTTTGATTTGGACGTGTGGTTTGCATGTACCGTGAGTTTAAAGTTTAGGTTCTATTTATTAATCCCTTCATTTCTCATTATCTATTGGTTGTTTGTGAATTTGGATTGCACATTCGAGATCCTCGTTGAATTCTGGACAGGATGGTATATGGGTTCGTGTTTTCTGGGCAAGTTTTGAATTGCAGGTGAAGCAAGGGGTGGCCGAAGCTAGGGCTCCGGCGACTGGTGCGGTGGTCCGGCGGCCTAGGGTTTCAATGGAGAAGACGACTCCTCAGCCGTCCATTTTGTTGATCGCACGGTCCAGATCGCGCCATGTGTTTTGTTTTTTATTTTTTTTTCTGATTTTAATTTAATAATCCTGTGTTTATTACCCCATGGACCTTACCGTGCACGTCCAATTATGTCTTTTCTTTTTGTTTACTTTTATTTAAGTTGACTAATCAGGGATCGTCTGATGGATCGTATGGCCATTAGCGTGCCAGCGAATAAAAATGCCATGTGCCAGGCACGTGGGAGATGCATGGTGTGTTGCTGGCTTTGGTATAGCACGTGCATGTTAACTAATGTGTTTCTTTTCATCATAGCCGTAGATCATGCTTACAGGTAGGTTTTGTTGACTGGGCAAGAAGCGTACGATTGATCCAAGGGCCCATGTGGAGTCTGAACGTTGACCAAGTCCATGCGTGTTCCTTTTTGTTTTTTTATTTTGCTGACGGACCTTAGTGCTTGGGCCTTGTTACTCGCACCCTACCTTCCAGCCCAGTTCCATATTCCAATTCATTTTCTTACTAAACGCACCCCCTTTCTTTTTTGTTTCATTTTATTTTATTTTAACTATTATTTTCATTTTTAATTATTAAAATTAGTTAATTGCATTTAAAAATCCCAGAAAATTCATGCATACTTTTTAACATTTTATAAAATTTTCCAAATTTTATTTTTTATTTTTATTTTATTTTTTATCATCTAAATTAATTATTTAATTATTTTCCTTTTGCATTACTCATATCATGCATACCTGAATTTGTTTATTTTATTTCTCTGCATCCATAAAATATTTTCAATTCGTTCTTTTTGTATTGATTCACCAACATTCTGAGATGCATTAAAATATTTTTCTTTCATTTTTAAAATTATTGCATATTGCATTTTAGTCCTTCCCTTTGGCATATTGAACCCTACTTCTCACCCGAGCTTTGTCCAATTGATTAAGTGACTAACATCTTGATTTTTTGCAGGATTTTTTGGTATTTGGTTTGTCTCTGGTTGGGCAATATTGATATTTAATTTGGTGATTTTTAGAAATTGTTTTACTATTTGTTTAATGGCCCTTTGTATGAGATTTTCTTGTATGCGTATCCTTGATCTTGTCTGATTATCCGGTTAAAAAAGGCACTTGTGCCATTGTCTTGGGGTTGTTTATTTGACTTTTTAATTCATGTTTGGATTGTTATCACTATTATATGCCATTGTTTGGTTTTCATTTGCCTTGATATTACTTGTGTCTGTTTCGTACTAACCTTTTATGCAGGGGCTAAGGTAAGTTGTTTAAGGGTGTGGATAGTTATCCATGTTCACCCCTACTCTTTCCTCCTCTCATCTTTTTTCTTTAGGTTTAGGTTATTGTCAAACCTCACTAACCATAGGTCACCCATGCATGATAACTTTAGGACTCTTAGTTCCCTTTAGAGTTTCCTTCGTGTCTTCTCTCTTCTCATCTCAAACTTCTCAAAAATACTTAATAAATATAAAGTGTATTGCGCACGAGCCTTAAGCATGGGGAATGAGAAATGAGGGGCTTCCTCTCATCTTTCTAGAGTGCTTAGCGAGCGTCCTGTCTTGGGACGATGCGTTAAGTATTCGCTCCTGTGCCCTAGACTTTGGTGCAATGCAATTTATGAACTAACTTAAATCACTTCTGTCCTAAAAAATACAAACCAACTTCAAACCTTTTTGTCCTCCGGGATTGTCAAACTAAAGGATATTTTCAAAAAGGGCACGTTACTTTCCGTCTGAGACGCAAACAGGCATCGACCCTAACTGCCGAACGCGAACTTAACGTCGCTCATAAAAAACACAAAAAGAACTTGGTCCGAACTACGTTGACTCTGAATTCTCCATTGCACAAAGGGGGTACGTAGGCCTAGGACGTCGACGTCCTACCGAGTCTGTCTTAGTTTTTCCCTCCTCGTTTTAGTACAGCCATAGATGATAGTATAACTCACCCTTAGAATAGACAACAAGCGTGGATCCCATCGAGTACGATGGACGCGTGGGGTGCTAGCACCTTCCCCTCGCGTAACCGACTCCCGAACCCAGGCTATGGTTGCGATGACCATTCCTTTCCCTCTTCCTCAGGTTTATGCGGTGTTCCCTTTCCCTCTCTTGGGATAAATTTACACGACTGGCGACTCTGTTTTCCGCGCCACTCTCGCGTTTGTACCTGGATGAAAATCCTGGGAGAGACACCTCCTTTATAAACAGTCGCCCAACAGTTGTGATAAGCAGACGAGATGTCTCCCTTTAGAGACGACAAATTCTTTCTCAGTCAAACCTTTAGCTTCAATCTTGGGCTTTGAATAAGACACAAATAACCTTTTAGCTTAAATCTTGGGCTTTGAACAAGACACAAATAACCTTTTAGCTTCAATCTTGGCCTTTGAACAAGACACCAAAACATAACATCTTTTCCTCCCATAGAATAGGAGGAACTACAATTGCTCTGATTTCCCTGTTTCTTTAAACGGGAATATGTAGGCGTAAGATTGTGAAATCTTAGCGAGCATACCAATCAAAAAATTTTGGTCCAGTACCTTCATACCAATCAAAACTTAGGTCCAGTACCTTACCAAAAACATCGTAAAACCCGAACATCAACATCAATTCACTCTCTCTCTCTCTCTCTCTCTCACTCTCATATTTCCCAAGAAACTTTCCCAACCCATTTCCAGATAAACACCATCAAGTACAAAGCAGAACCTAAAACTAATAACCTGTATATAACCACATTTAGGATGGGTAATTGACAACTCCCCATTGTATAACCTGACCCGGGACCCCCGAATCTCTTTAAGCGTTTGTTTAGTTAAATATTCGCGTGCAAGGTTAGTTTTAGATAGCTTCCCTTTCCCTTTTAGCTTTACGGGATAAATAAGAAATCAGAAAGTAGCACCCCCTCCTCCTCATTGTAAGGAGAAACCTACAATTATGCGATAAGGTGGTCGCGTCACCGACAAAAAATCGCACGCTACAAATGCTTGCAGTGGTTATAACTTGTAAATGGTTGATATTCTGGAACGATATTTTTTGAAAAACAGAGAAAAATTTAAATCATTATTATACTTGGCCAGAGTGTTCTCTATTCCGGGAAGAGCAAGGGTTATAATATTAAAACGGTTAGTAATAATAACCGTAGCGATACCCCTTATACTTGGTACAAGGTTCGACTCTAGGCAACAACATTTTTCTATTTTACGTAATTATAGAAAAATGTTGTTGTCTGGAGTCGAACCTTGTACCAAGTATAAGGGGTATCGCTACGGTTAATATAACTAACCGTTGTGATATTATTAAAATAATATATATACTTATCATTACGGTTCTTTTTGAAAACCGTTTTGAAATATTTACCTATATAAGGGAATTAACTTTCCCTTATTGACAATAGCGTTGTTTCCTTCACAGCGAAACCCTAGCACCCATTTTTTCTCTACATTTTTGGCAGTAAACTTCATCTTTTTTTAGAATCCGTGAAAAGAAATACAAGTATGAAGCTTTTGATTTAAGCTTCTTCCTCCTTGTATTTCTTCTTGCAGAGTCTAAAACTAGATGAACATGGTGATTATGTTGGCGGTAGCAAGCGTAATGTACATATTGTTTACGGAAAATAAGGTATTCTTCTACTTCAATCTTTTTGTTATATAGTTCTCATTATCTCGTTTGCTTCATGTTGTTTTTGTTGATTGTTCTCATTTTGTGCAGATTCGACTTCAATGCTTCACAAGAAAGGTGAACTTCATTGTAATGGTACAGTCCTACTTCTTAGGGTTTTGTTTTAACTTTTGCTTGTTTTGTTTTGAATACTAACTAATTTTCTTCATTGCTTCCCACTTCTTAGGGTTTGTTTCACATGGTGATGATGATGGTGGTACATATATATGAATTCATTATGATAAGATACATATATATGAATTCATTCTGATATTGTATATGAAATTTAGTTTATTATATACTATGTATATTTTTTGTTTCACTATCCTTTTATTGAAAATGCAATCAGTTAAATTGATCTAAAAACTTATAATCTGAAAATTAAGATGTATTTGAAAACCAACCTTTATCATGTCAATGTTTTCCGAATTGCATCCATTTCATTCAGCACATTGTATGTTCCTTAACATAAAATTTATGGTTCAATGGTCTGTTTGCTTCAATTCATCGATATCTACAATTCTACTTTACCTCATCGTCGTCACTAATCATCGTGGTTGTTAAGATCATGATTGTTATGATGATAAAATCGCGATGATTTGTGGCGATGATAAGGTAAACTATAATAAAAGATATCGATGGATTGAAGGAAACCGACCATTGAACCATAAATTTTATGTTAAGGAACATAAAATGTGCGGAATGAAATGGATGCAATTAGGAAAACAGTTGTGTGTTTAAGTTGGTTTTCAAGAACAGTTTAATTTTTAGATTATATAGTTCTTTACCAATTTTAATGGTTGTATTTCTTTAATTAGGTGTATGGTAAAATAAGCAATATACATTTGTATATAATAAACTAAGGGTACATTCCACAATGGTTGAGACTCATAACCGTTGTGATAGTTAATACATATTATAACGGTTGAAATAACTAACCTTTGCAATATAACACACGCTTTCCAGAATACAACAACGGTCCCAGGTCCGTCATAATAGGTAGCGTACTTACAACAACACTCAACTTAACAACGCCCTGATCTGCGTCATTATATGTAGTTTCCAACCGTTGTTAAATGGGTTTTTCGTAGTAGTGAGCTAATCTATGTATGCTTACATTAGGTAGAATTCCCCTTCTTACCTCAACTATAGGGCCACCATTGCATGATAACTTCTAGGTTGGAGCTCCCTTAGTGTTTTTCTTTCACCTTTGAGTCTTTTCTTCTCATCTCAGAAACAAGTCCAAAATACTTAATAAATACAACAAGCATTGTGCGCCACGAGCCTTAAGTACATGGGAAATGAAGAATGAGGGGTCTCCCTTCACTTTTCTAGAGTGTTTAGCATACGTCCCATTGGGGGCGACCATGCGACGCATTCGCTCCTATGTCATAGACTTTAGTCTAATGTGAGTTTCAAACTAACTTTAATCCACTTCTGTCTAAAAAACGCAAACCAAGTTCAAATCATTTTTATCCTTCGGGATTGTTGGGTTTCAAATCATTTTCAGAAAAGAGCATGTTATTTCAGTTCAGTCGCAAACAGGCATCAACCCTAACTGTCGGATGCGAACCTAACGTCGCTCATAAAAAACACTTAACCATTGTGTGGTCGTTACCACGAACTACGGATGCTCTGACTTCCTCTTTCTCGTTCGATTGAGGATACGTATGCACAAGACGGCGATGTCTTGGCGAGCAACCTTCCCCCCAATCACCCGTAGTCCTCCGAACTACGTTGCCTCTGACTTTCCCATTGCACGAGGGAATACATAGGCCTAAGACGGCGAAGTCCTATCGAGTCCGTTTTTGTTTTTTCCCTCCCCGTTTCCGTTTAGCAGTAGGCTTTAGATAACTCACCCTTTGATTAGACAACAAGCATGGATCCCATCGAGTACGATGGACGCGTGGGGGTGCTAATACCTTCCCCTCGCGTAACCGACTCCCGAACCCAGACTATGGTTACGATGACCATGTCTTCTCCCTTTTGAGGTTTTTTCGATTGTTTCCTTTCCCTGCGTTAGGATAAATAACGTTCGGTAGAAACTCTTCTGTTCTGTTTCCGCCGGTTGTTTTTTCGCAGTTGCGACACAAGGTAGGTTGCTAGGCGGTTCACTCAGAAAGAAGGTGTCGACTTCAATGATGTGTTCTCACCTGTTGTAAAGCATAGATCCATTATAATGTTGTTAGACATGGTGGAAAAGTTTGACTTAGAACTTGAACATATTGATGTAAACACATCCTTCATGTATGGTGATCTGGATGAAACAATCCTGAAAGAATCTCCTCGACAATGGAATAGGAGATTCAACAAGTTTATGGCACACATAGGTTTCACTAAGAGCCATTTTGACCGTTGTGTTAACTTCAGATTTTGACCTAGAAATTCACTTGTTATGTTGTTGCTTTATGTGGATGACATCCTCATAGCAAGCAATAGTGTAGAAGATGTTATGAAGGTGAAGGTTGAACTCGATAAGGAGTTTAACATGAAGGATCTGGGATCTGCCTCCAAGATTCTTGGGATTGACATTCGATGAGATAGAAAGTAGCCGAGATTATGCTTATCTTAAGATACATACCTACTGAAGATTCTCGGCAAGTTTGGTATGTCAAATTCTAAGCATGTTCTAACACCGGCTAATCCTCAATACAAGCTAAGTACGACTCAAAGTCCTAGTTCTAAAGTTTAAAGAGCCTATATGAATAGAATTCCATATGACAGTGTAGTATAGGTTCTTTGATGTATGTTATTGTTTGTACGAGGCTAAACATAACATAGGTAGTGGGCGTTGTGAGCAGGTACATGGCCAATCTTGGAAAGGCACATTGGCAAGTAATAAAATGGATTTTAAGGTACATAAATGGGTCTCTGAGCAAAGTCTTGATTTCTGGTGGATCATGTGGTGATGATAGCAAATTCGAAATTGAAGGATTTGTCGACTCTGATTATGCATGTTGTATGGATTCCAAAAAATATATTTTTGGATATGTATTCACTATGTTTGGCACAACAATCAGTTAGGAAGCAACACTTCAAAAGGTTGTTGTCTTGTCAATCACTGAAATGGAGTATATTGCCCTTACTGAAGCTGTGAAAGAAGCATTGTGGCTTGAAGGTTTTGCTAAGAAGCTGAAACTTCAAGGTCAAGTTATCATTATTAAATGTGATAGTCTAAGTGTCATACATCTGTCGAATAATTCATCCTATCACGAGCGAACCAAGCACATCGGTATGAGGATGCATTACATCAGAAAGACAATTTAGCGTGGAGAAGTCCAAGTGTTGAAGGTTTCAACTGATGATAATGCTGATGATATGATCACCAAGACATTGTCGAGTAGCAAGTTTTTCCACTGTATACAGTTGATAAAATTTCATGGTGAAAGCTAGTTTGTTCCCTTGTTAGTGTAGAGTTTTCTCCAAGGTGGAGATTTGTGGTATTTGGATCAAACTCTAGCCTCGACAAGGTTAGATTCATGGTTCGACAGTAGTCGAATATGTGCATGTTGTAGTCGAAGTCTGTTATTGCATGCAGAAATATGTTAGTTTGTTGTTTAAGTTAGCATGTTGAACTGGGCCAGACTATTGGGCGGATTGTTTAGTATGTTAGTTGAAAGGGTTTAGTTTTCCTAGAAATAGAATACTTGTCACCACCCTCCCATCAATCCCTGATAATTCTATTCATGTGGAAAAAGTGGTGTGGTTGAGATTCAATTGTAAACATTATACCCTAATGTGTAATTGAATCAAGAATTCAGTTTTGTAACCATTTTGAATTGTTTTTTATTTTCTCTTCTATCTTTTCCTTTTACTTTGTGGTTTTTATTGTTAATCAAGAAATCGATCATACTCTGTTTTATCGGGCATCGTTTCACAACATATAGATATGTCCATCCATTAAATACCCCACACCAGATCTCAAATATACTTCGGGGAAATTAAAAAAAAAATATATGTTTTATTTGTAAATTGATATGATCTATTTGATCCATGATCGAGCATGTCAATTTTTTATTGCATCTAATTAAGGGGACTTTTCATTCTTTTCATGGGAAACAAAATTATTATCTTTTGTGTGTGCATCCACAACAACTTTTTTAAAATAATATTCTGGATTTGTATTTTATTGGGAGATTAAACACAATGCTTTCAATTTCTGCATCATAAAACAATAAATATCTTAAAACCACAGACAGTAGAAACACACATACCGAAAAACACCATAATATATTTCCATTCATATCAGATGATTCCAATTCTTTAAAATAAAATGATCTGATATATCAAATGATTCCAACTTTTTAAAATAAAATGATTTGATTTTGCAAGTTAAAAATAACATATATGCACAAATTGAAACCGCAAATAACAATAACATACAACACACAATTTTAAACATGCCAACATAAATTTAAGTTCCAAAAACATACTTATATATTCTGCAACCACGAGTTATTTTATACTCTCTCGCCCTGAATCCAATTGTTGTCGAACCCTCTAAGTAAGTTGCTCCTCTATATATATGAAGCGCAAGTCTACATTACTTGAAGAGATTCCAAAGTATTATCTTAGGTTGATACCTCATCCAACACCAAGGACACGCTCACTATGCTCATTTGTTCCCATGGCTTCCACTAATATATCATGACGTCCATATGGAGCAAAATCACCTTCACCAGATTTTTCAACCAACGAGTCCTACAAAATACTCCCTCTGGTCACTATTATAAGCAAAAAAATCGCTTTAAATTTTAGTCATTATTATAAATAAAAGTCATTAACTTTCAAAGTAATTAATGCTTGTATTACTAGTATACCCATAATTTAATTCAATAGCATTTAATGTTGGTAGTTGATTCATCAAATATAACTAAGGATATTATAGTAAATTTTACTCTAATTGTATGTGAAACCAAGAAAATTAATTACACTTAACTAATTTTCTTAATTAGTGTGAAAGTTGTTATTTTGGCTTATAATTGTGACCGGAGGGAGTAAATAAAAGTTCAGTACCAATAAGTGAAGTAACTTACAATTAATATTATTGACATAAGAATCCACTTACAATCTTTCCTGTAACTAAACACGTAGCCTCTGATTTATGCTCTCCTCATTTCTTTTGTTTAGCTCTCTTCTAATTCTCATGGCAAGGTGGTTAAGATGGAATGAGATCAAAACTTAAGGAAGCATCTCCCATCTCCTGTTGTCTCTATTTTCTTTTTTCATTAGTCATTATCTCCTCAAATATTTCATAGCCTCCACGAGACAATCTATGTGGATAAATAGTTTTAGTCACATTTTCCTTTCCCCTTTGACTTTTAGTCTGTTATAAACACAGTGAAAATTTTAATTTGTCGAAGAATTTTGAGACTTGATAAACTTCTCCTATACCTTCATTTTTCTTTAAAATATCACTTTTTAGAACATCAAACGACATCTATAGTTACATAAAAATGTATATATTAGTATTTTAAAAAAATGTTATATATATATATATATATATATACACACACACACACACACACACACATATATGTGAGATATTGGAACGAACTCTAGTATTGTCGACAGAGGTTTAGCATGCCGTCGAAGTCTACTCACATGATGTAGTCGAATTGTGTTCAAGTATGTAGTTGTCGAATTGGGCCTTGTGTTAAGGATCAAATTGTTTAAGTTAGTTTGTAATGGGTAATTGTTAAAAAGCCCATTAGTTTAGTATGTTAGGTTTATTATAAATAGCATACTAGTCTCTCATCTTATGTGTGACAAATCCTAATTAGGGTGAGAGGGTTATTTGTTATTCTTGAGTACTTGTAATCTGTTTTATAGAGAAAGTAAAGAATAGCAGTTATAACCAATCCTTGTTGTTCTTCTTGATTTTCCGTTAACCCTAACCCTTGTGTGTTTCTTGATCATAAAAAAATTGTTTATACTTTGTTTCAAGACATCGTTTTTCAAAATAAATTGGTGCGGTGAGCGTGGAGGAAGACGCCTTGAACAAAGTATGAGATTGAAAAGTTCACCGGAGTGAACGATTTCGGTCTGTGGCGCTTGAAGATGAAAGTCCTACTGGTTCAGCAGGGTTGTTTGGAAACGTTGAAGGGAGATGCAGCCATGGAAGTTGCGTTAACGAAAAAAGAAAAGACGGTCATGATAGAGAAAGACCAGAGCTCAATATTGTTGAGCCTTGGTGATAAGGTTCTCTGAAAGGTATCAAAGGAGACAACGACATCGGGGTTATGGTTGAAACTTGAAAGTTTGTGCATGACCAAATCTATGGTGAATCGCCTCTACCTGAAGCAAACTTTGTATTCATTCAAGATGAGTGAAGACAAAGTGTTGGCTAAGCAGTTGGATATGTTCAACAAGCTGATTATCGATCTTGAAAATATTGATGTGAAGATTAATGATGAAGATCAAGCACTATTGTTGTTGTGCGCTTTGCCTAGAACACATGCTCACTTCAAAGAAACTCTCTTGTATGGAATGGAGTCCCTGAGCTTTGAAGAAGTTCAATCAACCTTGTATTCTAAGGAATTGAACGAACGAAAGGAGCATAAACCTTCGACGATTGGTGAAGGTTTGCCATTAGGGGAAAATTCTTGCGAAAGGATGGTAAGTTCGATAAGAAGAAAGGTAAAAGTTAGCATAAGTCTTATATTGGTGAGGCATCTAGTACTCGACGCTATTACTGTAAGAATGAGGGTCACACAAGAAAAGTGTGTCCTGAACGCCCGAAAGATCATGGAGGTAAGGATAATGGCAACACAACCATTGTTCAAGATGACTTCGAATCATCTGATGTCTTGGTTGTTTCAAGCAGCGACTCAAGAAAAGAGTGGATTATGGATTCAGGTTGCACTTGGCACATGACTCCATACAAAGAAAAGTTTGAGGAATTATGTGATCAAGATGGTGGATCAGTGCTGCTCAGAAACAACAAAGCTTGCAAGATTGTAGGTATTGGATCTGTGAGATTCAAGCTCCATGACGAGTCAGTAAGGCTATTGACTGAAGTCAGGCATGTACGACAAGAAGGGATATGTTTTTCAAGGAGATAAAAGTATCCTAAGAGTCATGAAGGGGTCGTAGGAAATCTTGAGAGGCGTAAAGAAACAAGGCTTGTATACCCTTGAGCCTAAAGTTGTTAGTGGTTCGACAAATGTTGCATCCACGAAACCTTTGTTGAAGACAAAAATTTGGCACATGAGATTGGGCCATGTCAGTGAAACGGGTCTGGTCGAATTGAGGAAACAAAATCTGCTTGGAGGAGACAAAGTCGAAAAGCTGAAATTTTGTGAACCCTCTGTACTTGGAAAATATTGTAGAGGGAAGTTCAACAAAGGCAAACAAAGAACACATGGATCCCTTGATTACATCCATGCTGATCTTTGGGGGCCTGCAAGGTGTCCATCACATTCAAGAGCAAGGTATTTTCTATCCATAGTTGATGATTATTCCAGAAAGTTATGGGTATTCATCCAGAAGACTAAGGATGAAACTTTTGAGAATTTAAAAGGTTGGAAGACTCTGGTCGAAAATCAGACTGGCAGAAAGGTCAAGAGGTTGAGGACCGACAATGACCTTGAATTTTGCAATGAGGTGTTTGACAGCTTTTGTGCTGCCTCAGGTATTGCAAGGAAAAAAACTATTGCATGTACTCCATAACAAAATGATTTGGCAGGAAGGTTTAATCGAACTATTTTGGAAAGAGTTAGATGCATGTTGACTAGTGCTGGATTAAAGAAGGTGTTTTGGGTTGAGGCTGTTTCGACAGCAACATATCTTATAAACAGATGTCCTTCGACTGCCTTAGATATGAAGACACCTAAAGAAGTTTGGTCAGGACATCCACCTAGTCTCGACAGACTGAGAGTATTTGGCTGCGTGGCCTATGCTCACATTAGGAAAGACAAGGTTGAACCTAGAGCTCTAAAATGCATGTTCATGGGATACCCCGAAGGAGTCAAAGCTTATAGACTATGGTTCCTAGAGCCAGGTCACAGGAAGTGTATCACCAGTCGAGATGTAGTTTTCAATGAAGCTGAGATGGCCTTCAAGAAAACTGATGATGCTGACAAAGAGCTAGAACAGGGAGAGATTCCTGTTGAGGTGAAGCATGATGATGTTGCATTACGTATCCCAAATGAAGTCGAAGAAGAAGCAAAAGCTGCTGTCGAAGATGAGGAGACTAATAATGACTACACGCTAGCAAGAGACAGATCGAGGAGAGTCATTAAGCCACCTCAGAGACTTGGGTATGCAGATCTTATAGCTTATGCCTTAATCTCTGCAAGTGAGGTTCTTGACGAAGAACCTAGAGGCTATAAGGAAGTTATGAGGAGTCGAAAGAAGACTGGATGGTTGAAGGCCATGGATGATGAGATGAAATCTCTTCATGATAACAACACCTGGGAACTGATCAATAAAATTGCTGGAGCCAGGTTAGTCAGCTGTAAATGGATTTTCAAAATTAAGGAAGGTATCAAAGGAGTGGCATCGAAGAGGTACAAAGCAAGATTGGTCACTAGGGGTTTCACTCAGAAAGAAGATGTCGACTTTAATGATGTGTTTTCTCCTGTTGTGAAGCACAGATCCATTCGAATCTTGCTTGCCACAGTGGCACAGTTCGACCTTGAACTAGAACAGATGGATGTGAATACTGTGTTCTTGTATGGTGATCTAGATGAAACAATCTTGATGAGGCAACCTGAAGGGTATGTCAAAAGGGGAAAGAAGATTATGTGTGCAAACTGAAGAGATCTTTATATGGACTGAAACAATCTCCTCGACAGTGGAATAGGAGATTTGACAAGTTCATGGCACGCATAACTTTCATTAGAAGTCAGTTCGACCACTGTGTTTACTTAATATTTCGACCTGATAATTCATTTTTTATTTTGTTGCTTTATGTGGATGATATTCTAATAGAAAGCAACAATGTCGAAGATGTAATGAGGGTGAAGGATGAACTCAATAAGGAGTTCGACATGAAGGGTCTGGGAGCTACGTTCAGAGTTCTTGGGAATGACACCAAAGAGATAGAAGCAGTCAAAATTATGCTTATCTTAAGAGGCATACCTAACGAAGATTCTCGAAAAGTATGGTATGACGAATTCAAAGCCTGTTGTGACTCCGACAAACCCTCAATTCAAGTTGAGTATAGATCAGTGTCCCAGTACTGATGTTGAAAGAGCTTATATGAATAGCATTCCATATGTTAATATAGTGGGCTTTTTTATGTATTATATGGTCTGTACTAGACCTGACATAGCATATGCAATAAGTCTTGTAAACAGGTACATGGAGAATCCTAGAAAGGCTCACTGGAAAGCATTGAAGTAGATTCTAAGGTACATAAATGGGTACCTGAATAGAGTCCTAATTTATGGAGGAGCCTTAGGTGAAGATAGTAAAGCAGCAATCGAAGGATATGTCGACTCTGATTATGCAGGTTGTATGGATTCCAAAAAATCTATTTCTAGATATGTGTTCACTATGTTTGGCATAGCAATTAGTTGGAAAGCAACACTTCAGAAAGTTGTTGCCTTATCAACCACTGAAGCAGAATATATCTCCCTGCATGAAGCTGTGAAGGAAGCATTGTGGCTTGAAGGTTTTGCAAAGGAGCTGAAACTTCAAGGTCGAGTTATCACTGTTAAATGTGATAGTCAAAGTGCAATACACCTGTCAAAGAATTCGGCATATCATGAGCAAACCAAGCACATCGATGTGAGATTGCATTTCGTCAGAGAGGTAATCAAGCATGGAGAAGTCCAAGTGCTGAAGGTTTCGACAGATCATAATGCTGCTGATATGATCACCAAGACGTTGCCCAGTTGCAAGTTTTTTCACTGTATGCATTTGATAAAGTTGCATAAAGAAAGCTAGTTTGTTTCTTGTTTTTATAGAGTTTCTTCAAAGGTGGAGATTTGTGAGATATTGGAATGAACTCTAGTATTGTCGACAGAGGTTTAGCATGCCATCGAAGTCTGCTCACATGCTGTAGTCGAATTGTGTTCTAGTATGTAGTTTTTGAATTGAGCCTTGTGTTAAGGATCCAATTTTTTAAGTTAGATTGTACTCTAAGTTAGCTTGTAATAGGTAATTGTTAAAAAGCCCATTAGGTTAGTATGTTAGGTTTATTATAAAAAGCATACTAGTCTCTCATCTTAAGTGTGACAATTCCTAATTAGGGTGAGAGGGTTATTTGTTATTCTTGAGTACTTGTAATCTGTTTTATAGAGAAAATAAAGAATAGCAGTTATAACCAATCCTTGTTGTTCTTCTTGATTTTTCGTTAACCCTAACCTTTGTGTGTTTCTTGATCATAAAGAAACCGTTTATACTTTTTTTCAAAACATCATTTTTCAAAACAATATATATAGTTTACATTATATATAAGTAAGATCAAATTATATAAGTTCAAATTAATGCCTCAACATCATCCCGTATACATCTTTTCACTTAACCTGATACATTGTTCCAATTGTCTATTAAAAGAGTAACTTTATTCGGCCGAGGAATGCCACATAAATCCTAAATTTCGAATAATTTATACCAAAACACCTTTTAGTTTAAAGATCAAACTCGATCTGCAACTTAACACATGTGTTGCAGACTTTGATCAAGGCTTCCATCATTGTGGCATCTCTAGTATTTTTTTTCTTCTGCTGACTAGGCGAACCCTTAATTTTTGGAAGGGTGTTAGATGATTCATCCATCTATGTGTTTAAATAAAATAATAAAGTTAATGAAATAACGTTATAATGGTATTAACTATAAATACTAAAAATTAAAAATAACAATAAATTAGGGATGAATAAAGTAAATACTAATTTTCTAGTTTACCCATATCTCTTCTTAATGATCGCAACAAATAACACTCACATCATCTTGTCATACCCCAAATTTTGACCACTAAGATTCCCCATCATTGTGAAAATCATCATCACAATATGGATGAACTATCTTGCCTCATCAGTCTCCCCAAAGATGGGTGAACACTTACTACAATCAGAATTAGGGTTTCAAGCCCTCTCAGAGCTCTTAGACAAAGGATCAATCAAGAAATGACATGATCTTCAACTTGTCTAACCTCTCAAATATCTACAAGGGATCAAGAGGACTCCCACTTTAAGGATTAAGCACGAGGCTGCTCCCTTCCATGTGGATCAAGGCTCAAGATCGCCAGTGTCACCAAATTAGGGTTTGGTCGACCAGGGCCTCTAGATGGAAATTTTCCTCTGGGAATGAGCCATTGCTTCAAAGCATAACCTATGATGCTCCAAGGGACATCATAAACCCAATCATCAAGTCAATTTAGCCTTAGGGGATGAGCCAAGACATGAGCCAAGACCTCAAGAGGGGATTTGAGGGTCTCAAATACATCACATTGATCCATTTGCAACAATGGATTGATCCAAGAAGCTTGAGCAACAAGTTTTAATTTCATCAGAACCACAGTTAGGGTTTCGCGGAAAAATTCAACTGTACCTTTGACTTTTAACTAGGACATGCTTCAATATACCCTATAATACCCATGGAACATGTCCATCAAGTTTGATTTAGGTCAAAGGCATGATTTCCTAGGGGATCGCACAGTTTGAAATTCATCTGATAAAAAGTCAACTGTGCACAAAAGTCAAACTTTGACTTTTTGAGATTTTTCACTTTTATGGTTTTTTAACCCTAAAGTGATGTTAATGTGTGATTTGAATCATCATTTATCAAGAAAAATCAAGAAAAGTTGGATAACTTGTAAAAGGGGTAACCATAAAAACTTAGAAAATTTTCTAAGTTAGGAAATAAAGTGGCAAGGGTACCAACTTTGGAGGATCATAACTCCTAAACCACGAAGCCATTTTTCCCCATCCAAAGCCTGATTTGTAGATCCCATGGCCCTCTACAAAAGCTAAAAACTGACCCCCCCCCCCTCCAAATTCATTATGGATTTTGAGTTATGGTTGGATCAAAATCACTAAAAACGTGAAAGTACAATTTTTCCAACACTTAGAAAAATTTTGGGCAAGGCAGATTTTGTGTTGAAACACCAAAACTTGTGGGATTTTTTCACATAGATGCAAGTTGAATCAGTTCCAAAGATAAACATCAATGTTGTTGGGCATGTTGCCTACAATCCAAGCAAATCATTGGCATGAAACCACTCCACTTGAGCCAAGAGTTATGGCTGCTACAACACACCATCCCAAGGCTGCCATGAAAAATCAGGTTGTGAGTTTTCTTGCCATCCACGATTTCTGAGTTAAAAGTAATGATCACTATGCCACATGCATCCAATCTGATCATAAGCCAACTGATCCAACTGATAGGGTTGAGTCCAAAGGGCAAGGGGTCTTCCAACTTGAGTTTAATGCATTTTGGCATATATGCCTTGAAATTCAAAGGCATTTATGTGAAATATGGCACTTTCAACAAAGCCACTCTACTCAGTCAAGTTCTTTGATTAAACAACAATAAAAACATCTGAAGAATGTGAATTTGGTCAAGGCATAGCCCTGCTCTTGGGAGGGGCTAGGTTGCCTTGTGTGAGAAGAAATGCCACCAAGCCAAAGCCTTTGAATGTGATCTGATCCAGTCGCCATTCACTATTCATCCAAGACAAGAGTTGATCACCTATAAATAAAGGTTCCAATGGATCATTCAACTCACACCAAAGCCAGTTATAGTACTGCTTTCTCTCATTCTCTCTTAAGTGCCAAGTTTTCTTGTTTTTTAGGAACCACTATCGGGTTTTGAGTTGCAGCCATAAGCAATCCATTCCAATTGCCCAGACACATCACATATGATGTATTTCAGGTGTCCAAATGCTTAAACACCATCTGTAACATCCCCAGCTCAAAATCACCTATCAACCTAGCCATTATGCTTCAATTATGCAGTTGGAGTGCTGCAGCTTGATCCAAAGACTTCCAAAGTGTTCCAAAGCTTGCAACACACTCCACAACATCCATTGAAGTTGTTCAGATCATCACAACCCATCTGTAACACCTCCAACTCAAAAATCAAATTGCTCTTGCTGTCACGACCTTCAAGTAAGCCTAAACTTGGCCATCTCTTAATGTATGCATATTTCCTCGCACAATACTTTTGCCAAATGTTCATAATCATGCATAGAATGTTTCCCCTCAGTTAATTGCTTTGTTTGAATTGTGTATCAAAATTCTCAGCCTTCATGCAAATTTTAGGGTTCTTGAGGTTTTGTCTTGATTTCTTATTCCATGTTAAAAATAAATGAAATTAAAGACCATAGACAAGATCGTGAGGTTGAAACGAGCAGATTGATATGTGGTTTGCATGATTCCATCAAGTATTCAGTGAGATTGGAGAGAAAATGCAAATCTGGGCAAAACCCAGAACACGCGCGTGTTCTTGGGTGTTCTTGGCGCCCTTTTTTGAAAATTCAAATATTTGAATTTTGTGATTTTATTTAATTGATTCAAAAATTAATTTCTCTCTGAGTTTTAATGATTTTGAGTTGATTCTTTTTTTAATAATTCACAAAAATGTTAAAATATTTTATTTTACCAAAAAATCCCAGAAATATTATTTATTTTATGTAATTGATATTTTTGCAAAGAATTAATATTTTAATTGTTTTTGACATTTAAAATATTTTTTCCCTCTTGATTTTGTAAATTTTAATGACTTCTAATCATTTTGTAGGTCAAAACATGATTTTTGAAACATTAATCCAAGATCACAATTTGTTTTCCACATGTTAAACAAGTTTGATCATTTTAATTGAATATTTTATTCAATTAAAATACATTTTGGAAACAAATTAGGGTTTTGATTAATTCAACCCTCATCAAACTTTTCAAACACTTTTGGGCCTCTAATAGAGTGTAAGACCCAAGACTTTTTGTAAAATAACCTATTGCGGGCCTCATTTATTGTATAAGTCCCTCCGGGTAGTTTCAAAAACCTCGGCGTGATCGTCGTTTTGTACGCAAATAACTTTGGGCCTACCCTCGAGTAGTAAGACCCATTCTTCTTTTTTAAAACACTTTGGGCCTCTAATAGAGTGTATGACCCAACCCCTTTTGTAAATACACAAATATTTTTGGGCCTCACTTATTGTATAAGTCCCGTTGTATTTCAAAAAGTTCGACGCAATCATCGTCCGTTGAAAAACAAACCTTGGGCCTCTCCTCGAGCTATAAAACCCATTCAAAACTATTTGGGCCTCTATTAGAGTGTAAGACCCAATCCCCTTTTAACCAAAACAAATTTGGGCCTCAGATATTGTATAAGTCCCTCTGTGTTAAAAGAAAATTTCGGCGCGATCGCCATTTCAAAACAAAAAACACCTGGGCCTACCCTCGTGTTATAAGCCCCATTCTTTTTAAACTCTTTGGGCCTCTTGAGAGAGTGTAAGACCCGTCACTTTGTACAGAAAACCTTTCTTGGGCCTCAGTCACTTGTATAAGCCCCTATACAAATTCAAACTCACAGTGCGATCACTGATAAAACCTTGGGCCTCTCCTTGAGCTGTAAGCCCCAACATCTTTTCAAAATACTTTCTCCTTTGATTTTGTATATAATATTATTATCAAAGCTTTCTTTGTTGAACAACTAACCAAATAGAAAGGAAGCTCTACAACCGAGTAAATGTTTACCCGCTTTTATTTACCGCTTTCATTTGTATATAACTGTACTGTGGGGCTGTTTCGCTGTAAGTCTTCTTTCATAAACTCATATACACTATGTAATAATAGTAGATATTTGGAGTTTCCCCGGCAACTACGTCTAGCATTAAGCCCGTTGATCACTCTTAGAAGTAGACAAAACTAGATCCCCATAGGATTACCAGACACAGTCTTCCCTCCTCTTGGGGTTAAACAATATGGAGACGTGAAAGGCAGCATTCTCGGTGAACCCTTTCACAGATTGTCACCTTTAGAAATCGTCAAAGAAACTCTATTCCCCAAAGATGATCTTTTCTCCGTGAATGGCATCTCTTGAGTTTCTTCCAAATTCTCAAACTTTCCTGGCTTGATCTATTCTTTGTGAATAGCCTGTCTTTAATTTCTCAGGGTTTGGGGACCCACAGGCTTCTTAAAAGCATCCTCGCCTCCTCTTGGGCGTTGTACAAGGACCTGTCGGCTTCTTAGAAGTATTCACAGCCTCCTCTTAGGCTTCGTATAAATTATTTCTTCCTCCGGGAATGATAGTCTCCTCTTGGGCTTCGTACAAATTGTCCCTCGGCTTCCTAAAAGTTTCCAGCCTCCTCTTGGGCTTCGTACAAATTGTCCCGACGACCTCCTAGAGGTATAGGAACAGAAATTAGTCATCTTAATAGAACAATCTTTCGAAAAGTCTAGATTTTGCTACTGCTGTTTCTTAAACGTAGTACAAAAGAGGAAACTCTATACTTGGATAATCTAATTCCCTCGAGTCCCAAAGACATTCTCAAGCTCCTTTCAAAACTAGGAGATGAAACCCGGAGACTTGGACAATCTCAATAACCTTCGGATTCCCCGATTCCTTAAAGAACAGGAAATAATCTCGTTCCTCACATCAAATCCATGATACAACATTACCCATATAAGAACTGAGTTTCTCTTTTAACCAACATACTGGACCTGTCATTCAACTGAAACACTAACCCTAGCCTCCTCTTAAGCTTTGTATAATGATTCTCCCCAGCAGAGTTAACCTTTACAACCTCCATCTCGGGCTTCGTACGAGATACAAAATGACTCTCTTGTTGAGTATAAAAGACTCTCTTGTTGAGTCAAACATTTTTAGCCTTCATCTCGGGCTTTGTACGAGATACAAAACACTCTCTTGTTGAGTATAAAAGACCCTCTTGTTGAGTCCAACCTTTAGCCTCCGTCTTGGGCTTCGTACAAGACACATATAAAAGATTCTCCTGTAGAGTCAACCCTTTTAGCCTCTCTCTCGGGCTTCGTACGAGACACATAAAAACACCCTCTTGTTGGGTCGATAGCCTCCTCTTAGGCTTTGTATAAGGAAACCCCGGTTGAGTCAATCAACCTTTTAGCATCAAAACTATGCCTCGTTCATAGGATACAAACATCAACAACTCCTTTCATCTAATCGCTGTAAGCGGCAAGCCTCTGGATTATTTACATCCACGCTAGTGTCCTTCTTTTAGCATGAGAAATTCCTAAGGAAAGATAGCATTGCTCTGCACTGAGTTAAAGTCTTCTCCTTCAGGTTAAAGCCCCTTATAAAGGAAATTATGGCATTGCTAGGATTCACATATCCCAGTTAAAGTAATCCTCCTTTATAACCAGTCACCCTACAGTTGTGACAAACAAACCCCTTTAGAGATGACAAATTCTCTCTAAAGTCAAGATCTTTTAGCTTCATATCTTAGGCTTCGAACAAGATACAAATAGACTCTTTAGCTTCATATCTTGGGCTTTGAACAAGATACAACCCACCTTTAGCTTCACGTCTTGGGCTTTGAACAAGACACCAAAACACCATTTCCTCCCGTAGAATAGGAGGAACTACGATCACTCTGATTTCTCTGTTTCGGTAAACGGGAATATGTAGGCATAAGATTGAAAGAAAAATCTTAGCGAGCACACACTAATCCAAAGCCCAAATCCCGTACCTTCACATATCAATCGAAAAGCATCAGTCCTAAACTCCCACCAATCGCCCAGGCACTATTTTAACAAAATAACCTAAGAGAGACCCACAATCTTCGTAGCATCTGTAAACCAACAGTCATCTATTCAAACTCAGTTTGCAAGCACGGTTAATTGGAGACATTTATTTCCCTTCCTTCATCAGCTTAAATAGGATAAAAAATGAATTGAACTATAGTACCAAAGCGATAGTGCTTCGCAACCACGTCCAAAATCGCTCGCTAAAGAAGAATGGCGACTTCACTGGGGACCACGAGATCTTGTCCCATATCTTAGGTAGAAACCTAAAAAAGGTACCACAGAAAAGTGGCGCCCACCGTGGGGCCGAATTGACTTTCTTTGGGATTTCACTGGGATAGGACTTTTTGTTGACTTCACTAGGATCTTAGGTCAAAACCTTTTAAATAGGGAAGGTACCACAGAATGGCGACTCAGCCGGGGAGCCATTTTTGTCAGGAAGATAAGATTCATAGCTCTTTAAAGTCTAGGACTTTAGGACAAATATATATACTGCTAATCCTAATTGATATACGTGTTTATTTTTCTTCTAATGGGAATGCGTGTGATGCCGCATGTGGAAAGATTGAGTATACACATAGGAAAATCACCTTTTTTGTAGTGCGAAAGCTATCAGGAATAGCTGTTACGCGATAAACTACCCTCTTCTGAGGTTTCTTTAATGGACATCACCTAGCAAGGTTCCCGACCCGTTGGTGTTATCAAGAATCAATGATTTTGAGTGACAGGTACAAAAAATCACCCGTAGAAAACCTTTTGGGGGGGGGGGGTAGAGCCTTGACTTCATGACACCGACCGTTTGACCCCATGTTTTTTCTATGTTTTTGTGTGCTGCATTCATGCATTCATCTAAAAAACATTAAAACTAAGAAAATTTTCTCCTCTAGTCTCTCTTTTTTCAAATTAAACTAAGACAATGATTGCAAATGTCAGAGAAAAGGATTGCGCTAATGGATTTCGGTAGAAGGAGAACTCATAAGTATACCTTCAAGGTTCCAAAACTAGAGGATTTGAGAAGTTTAGCAAGGATGATCACTAACCCTGAAGCTTTCAGAGCCAAATACGGAGATCTGCTACCTCTGTTAAGAGTCCATGTGATTGAACGAATCATGGAAGCACTTATTCAGTTTTACGATCCAGTTTATCACTATTTCACATTTCTGGATTACCAGCTCGCACCAACGCTGGAGTAGTATTCTCACTTGACCGATCGGCACAGTACTGATCGAGCTCCATTTTCTGGACTGGAAGAAATTCCAAAGGATCAGACCATTGCAAGAGCAATTTATTTGGATGAGTCAGAAGTTCAGACTCACCTGACCACTAAGGGTGGCATCCAAGGTTTGCCAGCCCAATTCTTGATAAAGAAGGCCTTGTACTTTTCCAGTATAGGGAACGTGACTGCCTTTGAAAGCATCTTTGTTCTGCTCACCTACGGGTTATTTTTGTTTCCCAACATTAATAACTTTGTAGATATCAATGCCATTAAGGTTTTTCTCATTGGAAACCATGTGCCAACTTTGCTTGCGGGCGCGTATCATTCTGTACACTTAGGGAATTTGTACAGCGGAGGAATGATCACGTGTTGTGTACCCCTGCTATATAAATGGTTTATCTCCTATTTGCCCAAGTCTGCTGCATTTTGGGATCATAAGAGTGCCTTACGTTGGTCGCAGAAAATCATGTCTCTCACCAACACTGACATAGATTGGTGCAATAGGATTTATGAGGGAATCAGGATCATTGACCGTTGTGGAAACTTTCCCAACGTACCCCTCATAGGAACTAAAGAAGGAATCAACTACCATCCGGTATTGGTTCGTCGTCAATTCGGATACCTAATGAGGCATGTCCCATGTAATGCTCATCTAGAAGGTATTTTCTTCAAAGAAGGAGAAAATGACAGAGCACTAAAGATGGAAATAGTGCACGCTTGGAAACATGTTCACAAGAAAGGACGGGAGTCTCTAGGAAAATCGGACTGTGTCTCGGTGGAGCCTTATCTCCACTGGGTACAAACTAGAGCTCTCAAGCTAAAGATGCCTTATCCTCGTCACGGAGTTCTTCCACCGAAGGAATCTGTCATGTACTTCATGACCGAAACGGAAAAACCTTAGGTTACTCTCAACAAAGTTCAACGGGAGAGGAGGTCTTGGAAGAACAAGTACCGCACCCTCAATGTGGAGTGTATCAAAATACAGCAACTACTGAAGGATAAGGATGCTCTGATCGAGATTTTAGAGCAACATGCTGTGGATAATCATGATGACCAAAGGAATTTGCTCACTCCTTTCACTTGGCAAAGGAATGACAACCCGACAACGGCCCAAGAGCCCTGGTCCAAGAAAAGGAAAGTACCAGAATCAGCACCCGAATTCTCCTCAGAGAGGACTCAGGACCCATTAGCTTAGGTTTCTGTTTTCGCACTTTGTAATTTACTGTATTTCATTTCCGCAATCCTTTGAATTCAATAAAACGGGGTTTCCCCACTGTTTGATATTTGCAATCTAATTGTCGAAGTTTATTTTGATTAAACCAAAAAAAGAATTAATATAATCATTGCATTCATCATTCTCCTATAGCGTATTCTTCTTACCTACGAATCTCACGTTTGTGTCTCGGTTCTAGAGTCAAACTGTCTCATTCGTACAATACTCGGGCCAATCGTCAGAAAAAGATGGATAATCTCGAGGAAGAGAACAGAGAGTTGAAAGAAGAGGTCGATGCTCTAAGAGAGGATATAAGAAAGCTTCGTAACGACATGCTTGCCATGACAGAAGCTCAACAACAAAGAACTGTGATCCTAGAGATCACCTCAACGCCCATAGTGGAAAAGTATGATCCTAGGTATCAAATGCCGAAAGATCGTCCTTGGGGCATGCCTGTTAATTATATCCCAGAATGATATGTTCTGCCGATTGCTGAAGATAGGGAATCACAATAGAAGCCGCTAGGCCTGAAGGTTACAAACTTCGGGAAAGCGAGGATGCCAGATGCATACTGAGGACTCCTGAAGGTTACAAACTTCAGGAAATGCCAAAATTTGCTGTCGTAGTCATGGTACCACCCCCTGTGGTGCACACTGTCCCGGAAGGACAGATTCCGCAGATACCTTCTGGTGGAAACGACAACATGTTCGAAATAATGAATGAGTTCCAGGAACAGTTCCTGGGAATGCAGAAAGAACTGCAGGCCCTTCGCGGTCAGGATTTATTTGGAAAGGACGCCGCGGACCTCTGCTTGGTCCCTAATGTGAAAGTTCCGCACAAATTCCAGGTGTCCGATTTTGAAAAATACCAGGTAACTCTTGCCCTCAGAGTCACATGGTGATGTACGCTCGACGAATGTCAGCTCAGACGGAGAATCAGGACCTATTGATTCATTACTTTCAGGATAGTTTAACTGGTGCCGCATTAAAATGGTACATGGGTTTAAACCGCGCCACGATCAGCACTTTCAGAGATCTTGGCACTGCCTTCGTCCAACAATACAAGTACAATTTGGACATGGCACCCGACAGAGATCAACTCGGATCAATGTCACAAAAGGACAAGGAAACCTTTAAGGAGTACGCTCAAAGGTGGCGTGAGATCGCCGCCCAAATTTGTCCACCTCTTGAGGAAAAAGAGATGACAAAGATCTTCTGAAAGACCTTAAGCTCATTTTACTATGACAGAATGGTTGCCAGTGCGCCCAGTGATTTCACCGAAATGGTCGGTATGGGAGTTCGTCTTGAGGAAGCCGTCCGGGAAGGACGTCTAGTAAAAGACGCTGGATCATCAAGTAGTACAAAGCGATACGGTAGTGCTCTCCCTAAGAAAAATGAGCAAGATATTGGGAATATCTCTCTCGGAAATAAAAGACGACGTTATCAACCAGTAGCAGCTGTGACTCCTGCTATCAACCCTGCGCCTGCTCCTACGTATCAGCCTCAGGTTGCGCAAAGCCAACCTAGTCAGCAAAGGACACAACAGCCTCTTCAGCAGGCTCGTCCTTAATACAACAACAACCATACAACGCGGCCATCAGGATTTGATCCTATACCCGTATCGTACGTAGAACTATTTCTGTTACTACTAGCCAAGGGGCACATCCAGACTAAGTCCCCTCTTCCAGTACCGGAAAATCTGCCTTTTTGGGTTAAGGTGGACCAGACATGCCCTTATCATCAAGGAGGATCAGAGCATAACATAGAGAATTGTCTCAGTTTCAAATCCGATGTGCAAAAGCTTGTTAGGAGCGGGGTCTTATCTTTCAAAGATACGAATCCGAATGTTCTCACAAACCCGCTGCCTCAACACGAGAATGCTACAGTCAACCTGATAGAAGGAGAGTCTCACAATGTCTATCAAATTCATGATGTACTCTTGTTAAGGGCCAACTTGGTCAAGATGCATTGTAGACAGAGTGGATATGGCCATGTGCCACCTCATAATTATCACCGGTGTGATATCTGTTCTAAAAGCAATCGAGGATGTTCTATGGTGCAATCAGCTCTACAGGAACAGATGGATCTTGGATGGATCCAAGAGCATCGAGTTCGTGGGGTCAACATGGTCTATATGAATTCCAACGTCATTCAAAACCACGACATCCGTGCGATGAATGTCAACTTGGTGGCGATGCACTCAAGGAAAAGCCAGTACCATAATCTGCCGCGGCACGATTACAATTCCTGTCTGACTTGCTCGGTAAACAAACAGGGATGCTCTTTTGTACAAGAGGCCCTCCAGCGTCAGATGGATCATGGATGGATCTAGGACTACCATGATAGGAATCCCTATCAGATCAACATGGTACAGATCTTCGATATTCGCTTAATGAACACCAACCTGGTAGATTTACGTGCTGAGCACTGTAACACCCTAAAATTTGCTCTTTTGTTTTGAAGCTAACTGGCTTATGTTTCTTTGCATTTCTTGCATTAGCATTTGTGCATAGCATGGGTTCTTAGCATAGGATCAAGGTACTTGGTTCATCTCAAAGGAGTCTCAAGCCTCAAGGTGTTTTGTAGAGGATTTCAAGTGAATCTTTCCCTCCTAACCAGAGGGACCAAATTAGGGTTCTTGGGTTCAAAGAGCTTCTTGAGAAAACTTTGTGGATTCAAGCATGCTCTCATGGGTTCAATATGCTCACAAACACTCATAGAGGAAGGCTTGGCTAGTGGTTCATTGTGGAAGATGTTCAGTGGATCAGTTGCTTGTGAACCAAGAAAAGTCAACTGTAAGGAGGAAAGTCAACCATGGAATTTTGAGGTCCTCTTCATGATTTTTAAGGTCTTATGCCCTCATATGGTCCTTAAAGGCTAGGATTCATACCATTCATCAAGAGTCAAGAGTATGTGCAAAAGTTACTATTTTTGGAAAATGACCTATAATGTGAAACTTCCATTTTTGGCAACTTTTCAAACCATCTTCAACTTGACTTTTCATCATCAAAGAAGCTTCAAATGAATTTTCCTCAAACATGAAAATTGAAGATCTCTCTCTCCCCTTTCCAAAAAGTACTAGATTATCTTCATACCATTTGTGAAACTCAAGATATGACCAAAAGAAGGCAATGTGCTTTTTAGGGTTTTCTCATGTGTCCATTTTTCCACCTTTTGCATTTTGATTCAAAATGACTTGTACTGACCTCTAATGCTTCAAGTCATATTGCAACATCCAAGTACACATCCTAAGGACCATTTTGGACCCTTGAATCACTCCAATCCGTGCCATGTACTTCATGAATTTCACAAAATGAAAATTTGCAAGATGGATTGAATCTCACAAATCAGACCACCACAAAGCCCAAACCCAATTCAGATGTGATCAGCAAGAGAAATGTGAATGACTCATGATGAAAAGCATGACCATGCACGTGTGGGTTAGTGGTTTCATCACAACTTGCATTTTTGCAAATCACTTTGGATAGCCTTAATCTTGGGATTAATCAAACCCTAATCATGCTCAGAGCTCTAACCAAGTGTATATAAGGAGACTCACACCTTCATTCAAACCTCATGCACTCTCATTTGCTCTGAATTTTATTTTTCACTCAAAACTTTTCTTCTTCGAAACTCACTCCTCACAAGGGTTTCTAAAGAACTTTTTCCATATTCTTGATCCACATACTTCATAGAACAAGAATCAAACATTGTTTTAAGCTCTAAGCAAGGTTTTCATCAGATTCGAATTTGAGTTGCTCACTTTCAAACTTCAAGATCCAGCCTGATTCAAGCCTCATATTGCATTTATTTTACAATCAGAAGTTCCAAGGAGTAGATCTGCAGCTTTCTGAAGGTTTTCTTGGTGTATTCTGAGTTCTACAAGCTTCAGGTTAGTGTGAAATTCATGATCCTAGAACTTGATTTTCTTGTATGCATAATGTTCCTCAAGCTTTACTGATCATCCTGATGTGTTTTGTTTTGATTTTGGACGTGTATCATGGCTGTATCGTGGATCTAAAGTTTTTAGATCCAAACTTTTCTTCTTCGATTTGGTTTATACATGTATGATTGTTGAAACAAATTGCATATCTGAAATCCTTGTGAAATTCTGAGTTGAATGATGGTGGAGTTTTTGATTTCTGGGAATTTTTGAGTTTGTGTTCGCCGGAGAAGGTGACCGGAGCTAGGGCTCCGGCACCTGGTTATTTTTCAGGAAGATCAGTGTTTGGAGGTTGAAGACGTAATCCTGGCCGTTGGTTGTCCAGATCTGATGGTTCTTATGTTGCCAGCACATCTAATTTTTACGTGTTTTTATTTTAATATGTGTGTGCGTCTCCATGATTGTTACCATGTGCATCAAATCTGAGCCACACATCTTGCATACTTTGTGTTTTGCTTACTGATTCATGTGTGTTGGATTCATCTGAGGGTTACCAATTTGCCAGCGCATTAAAATTCCCACATGCTTCTCACGTGAGTTTTATTTAGTCCAGATCATGATTGTTGTGTGTCTCCCCACATTAATTACCATGCGCGTGTGATTTGAGCCATTGATCATGATTACTTTTCATTTGTTGACTGATCTTGGCACGTTAACTGGATTGATCCAAGGGCAATGATTGAGTTAATCTTGTTGACTCTGAGCCTTCATAAGAAGCGCTTTGGGCTTCTTTGCTATTTGCACCCCTGTTTTGGCCTGGTCCAATATTTGAACTGATTTCACTTGCTTAATGCACCCCTGGCTTCTTCATTTTCTTTTTATTTTATTTAATTGTTTCATTTTCATTTTTAATTGTTAAAATTAGTTTAATGCATCAGAAAATTATGAAAAAATGCATGGATCATCTTTAGGATTTTATAAAATGTTTTCAAATTTTATTTTTCCGTTTTATTTTATTTTGTGCATCTGAATTAATTGTTTGGTTAATTTCCTTTGGAATTGTCTCAATTGTGCACACCCTGCCTTGTTGATTTTTGTTCTCATCATTGGTGTATGATTTGTATCCCATTCTTTTTGAATATTTCAGAAGACATCTTGAGGTCCTTAAAAATATTTTTCTCATATTTTTAAACTCATTTCATATTGCACTTTAGTCCCTCTATTTGTGCATTGTTCTTCTTTGTTCTTATGCAACTTTGAAGCATTGTTTGAGGTACTTAACCTGTGAATTTTTGTGTGATCTTTTGGCATGTTGCGAGCTTCTGACTTAGGTCACTTGGGTTTTAATTCCACAATTTTTGAATGTCATTTGATATATGTTTGATTATTTGTGTTTAAGTGAATTATGCATGATCATCTCTTGACGTCTCTTTACCCTAATTGTTTTACCATGCCTAATTGTTTGAATTTCTTCTGGATTCTTTGCATGAGTATTTGATATGATGTTTACCCCTGGTTGAGGTACCTTGTGACCAAAATTTTCAATTTGTGGATCATGTTTGGGTATGCTTTAAGTGCTTGTACTTTGACTTCCTTTTGTGGAATTTCTTTGGTGCATAATGTTTCATGTTTTGATCTTCTCTTGCACATGAGAATTGTTGATGATGGTATGATCTTGATTCTGACTTGCTGTCATATTCATCTTATTTTTCTCCTTTCATCTTGATATGAAGTTCATTGGTGCTTAATTGTGCATTTCATATAAGTATGCTTGCATTCTTTCATGATTACCTTTGCATGCTTACTTGAGATGTTTTGCATGATCTTTGAGACTTGTTTATTGATGTAAGTTGGATATACTTGATATGATGTGCTTGCTGCCCTATCTTGTTTCTTATCTCATCCATCTCTTTCTTATTCTTCTCTTTCACTCTCTTTCTCCCATGAATCTCAAGACTTGTTTAAGTCTTGGATTCTCTCCCTTTAGAGCTACCTAGTCCAACTTAATTTTTGATTAAGCTTGGAGTAGGATTAGCATTATGTTTTAGGTAGTTGTCCCTCCTAAGCCTCACTAACCCTAGGTCACCCATGCATGATAACATTAGGACTCTTAGTTTCCCTTTAGAGTTTCCTTTGGGTCTTCTCTCTTCTCATCTCAAAACTTCTTGAAAACACTTAATAAAGACAAAGTGTATTGCGCACGAGCCTTAAGCGTGGGGAATGAGAAATGAGGGGCTTCCTCTCATCTTTCTAGAGTGCTTAGCGGGCGTCCTGTCTTGGGACGATTCGTTAAGTATTCATCCCTGTGCCCTAGACTTTGGTACAATGCAAGTTATGAACTAACTTAAAAAGAAAACACTTCTGTCTAAAAAACACAAAAGCAAATTCAAATCTTTTTATCCTTCGGAATTGTTGGGTTTCAAATTTCATTTTCAGAAAAGAGCTCGTCGCTCACGTAAAAAACACTTACCCATCTGTGGTCGTACCCACGAACTACATTAGCTCTGATTCCCCTCTCTCGTCCGATTGAGGATATGTAGGCACGAGACAGCGATTGTCTTGGCGAGCAACCTTCCCCCACAGTTCCCGTCCGAACTACGTTGACTCTGACTTTCCCATTGCACTGAGGGAGTACGTAGGCCTAAGGCATCGAATATGTCCTACCGAGTCCGTCTTAGCCACCCTCGTCCCCGTTTTCTTTTGCACAACCATAGATAGTAGGACAGCTCACCCTCCGTTTAGACAACAAGCATAGATCCCATCGAGTACGATGGATGCGTGGGGTGCTAACACCTTCCCCTCGCATAACCGACTCCCGAACATGGACTATGGTTGCGATGACCATGTCTTTCCCCCTTTCTCTTCAGGTTTATGCAGTGTTTCCTTTCCCTCTCTCGGGATAAATACACATTGATGGCGACTCTGTGTTTTCTACGCCACTCTCGCGTTTGTACCGTTGGATGCGAATCTTTCGGGAGCGACAAGCAGGTCCGACTCGGGTTCCTGATTTCACATGACTACCAAAGCTATAAGGCGGGTTGCGAAAAAAATCAAGGTTGTGCCCTTGTCCAAGAAGCACTTCAGCACTTATTAAATCATTGGTGGCTTCCCATCTATATGGATGAAGACACTCAGCAGATTAGTATCAATGACAAGAACCCTACTCGGCGTCAAAGTCAGGATGTCTGATCTGTAGAAACTAACCTAGTGAGGTTACATTGCATTCAAAGCGGGCGTGGACAGGTGCCACCACACAACTATGAACATTGTGGAGTATGTTCAGAAAGTAACCAAGGATGCTACCTTGTGCGAGCAGCTTTTCAGGGTCAGGTGGATCATAGAGAAATTCGTCCATATCTGGGTTCTGGACCAATCAGCTGGACACCAGGCTACCTTGTCAATCAAATCGAGGATATTGTCATAATTTCTGATCATCAGAGGACTAGGGATGTTTTCAACATCATCCCTCTACTTGACGAATCAAGAGTTCCTAACTAGGAACGGATTGAGATTACTTACGATGGTCAGAAAAATCAGAAGGCTCCCATAGTCATCTATCTACCAGGACCATTACTGTATGAATCAACTAAGGCTATCCCTTACAAATACGGTGCAACAACAGTCGAGAATGGAAAGGAAATTCCATTACCCTCCGTCGTGAATATTGCAGACATCAGTCGAGTAACACGGAGTGGTAGAATCTTCAGCCGAGGGGTTGGAGAACCTATCAAAGAAAAGGAACCTCAGACAGAAGTTCCCAATCCACCAGTCGGTCAATCCAGTAATCCCGACCTTTCAAAAAATGATGATGAGATGCTGAAGCTCATCCAAAGGAGTGAATACAACATTGTTGATCAGTTATTACAAACTCCTTCACAGATCTCTGTGCTGTCACTTTTACTCAGTTCAGAAGCACATAGGGAGGCTCTACAGAAAGTCTTGGAGCAAGCCTTTGTGGAATAGGATGTAACAATCAGACAGTTAGATAGCATTGTCTCTAACATCACTTCCTACAATAATTTGGGGTTTAGTGATGAGGAATTACCTGAGGAGGGTCGCCGTCATAACATGGCGCTCAATATCACGGTCAGCTTCCAAGACGATGCTTTAGCCAGCGTACTGGTAGACACAGGGTCAGCCCTAAATGTTATGCCAAAGTCCACCTTGACGCAATTATCCTTCAAAGGACCCCCGATGAGGACCAGTGAGGTCGTCGTCAAAGCATTCGACGGGTCCAGAAAAACGGTTATCGGCAAAGTTGATCTTCCTATAACTATTAGTCCTCACACTTTCCAAGTCATTTTCCAGGTCATGGACATCTGGGCAACGTACAGTTGTTTATTAGGAAGACCTTGGATACATCAGGCTAGGCGGTCACCTCGAACCTCCACCAAAAGCTAAAGTTCGTTCAGAACAGTCAACTCGTCATGATCTGTGGGGAACAGGCTTTGCTCGTAAGCAATTTATCATCAGCCACTTATGTGGAACCGGAAGGGATAATTGGAACTCAGTTCCAAACACTTTTACTACACAAAGGCGATTAATCCGAAGGAGGAACCTCGATTTCCTCATACAAAGATGCTATCAAAGCGGTCGAAAGTACCAATACAACAGGATGGGGACAGCTTGTCATTCCTCCTGACAATAAAGCAAAGAAGGGTCTTGGTTTTTCTGTAACCTGTACTCAGACAGCTGCCAGCGATGAAAGTATTAATCCCATTCAAAATTTCTTCCACAGTGGAGGTTTCCTTCAACCAGTGACTCAAGAAGTACACACTATCAATGAGGAGGATCCCTCTGACACAGATGTGGAATGGAAGTCCTACCTCAACGAGGATGGTTATATGTCTCAGGACGAAACACAGACTCCATTTTGCTTTCCTGCACAGAGCCCGAGATTTATACCCAGGTCAGAAGTCGAAATGATATATGAAGATTGCGATTCGGAAGGATGCCGTGCCCAACCAAACTCATTAGAGGAAGACACCCCGATGAAAGACAACTTTGACCACAACTATTATGGCCCGATGGATGGTCTACCAATGTGGAAGCCTTACTCAGGAGACTTGGGGCAAGAGAGTCAGCCGAATAACGAAAATCAGCTGAGCATCATTGAAAAGAATGCCTGCGTCCCCACCATGTCATGGGATCAACACTCAGGTCATTCAGAAACTACTCAACATGACGATGAATTCGCAATGTTTGCAGGACTTGAATTCATCAACTATGCTTTTCCCGAGGTCAACGTCATCGAGAAAGATGACTCCTCCAGTTCCGAGGAGGTGTGGCACACCCTGGGACAACCAAGTGGAAAATTTGACTTCATGGTCAAATACACCGCTCCTGAAAGCTCTCGTATCAGGCTCGAAAACATCCAGCCAACTGGATGGGGAGATCTACCTGAGAGCACAAATGTTATGCAAAATGCAATAGAGGAATCCTCCTACGACAACTCTGCCTAGGAGACATATTCCAATGATCCTGCTCCACTAGAAATCAGCGTTATTTCTGAAGACAAATCAAGGAAAGTGCCAGACTTTGTGATTCACCGAGGAGTTCGCCACCAATGGGTTGCTGTCGATGTTCCGAAGATTGTTCATAAGTCGAAGTAATTGCCATCTTTAGCCTTTCACCCTGCCCAGGTGAAACAAATGTTTTGATAGGGCTCGCTTTATGTAAATTTTCCCTCTTCGCTTTGCCCAAAGCGACAGAGTTTTGTTTTATAGGGCTGTAGTTTCAAGAATCGACTTGTTCATTAATAAAATAATGTCGTTTTGTAATTTCTGCATTAATTACTGTTTTCTCTTTTTGCTTTTCTCAAAAAATGGTAATCCTAAAAAACATCTCAAATAATAAAAACAAGCAGTAAAAGAAATACACTGCACACTCTTGCATTTTCTCTATCTCTTCTAAACATGAATCATCACGTCATGCAGATTGCTTGTTTTAAACCCCGTTGAAACATACGATCCGATGCCTTCTCCCGACTTTGAGTTCCCGGTATTTGGGGCTGAAGAAGAAGATGACAACGAAATTCCAGAAGAGATCTCCCAATTACTCTGACAAGAGGAAAGGTCCATTGAACCTCACAAAGAACCGTTGGAAACGGTAAACTTGGGTTCAGAAGAAGAGAAAAAAGAATTCAAGATTGGGGCACTACTCAGTCCAACTGCTAAAGAGAGTTTGACAAAGCTTCTCAAAGGATTTCCCGATGTGTTCGCTTGGTCCTATCAGGACATGCCAGGGTTGGATACCAGCATCGTGGAACATCATCTACCATTGAGATCGGAATGTCCGCCAGTAAAACAAAGGTTGAGATAAGCTCATCCAGACATGGCCATCAAAATCAAGGAGGAGGTACAGAAACAGATTGACGCAGGTTTCCTCGCCACATCATAATATCCTCAATGATTAGCCAACATCGTACCCGTTCCCAAAAAGGACGGAAAAGTCAGAATGTGTGTCGACTACAGAGACCTAAACAAGGCTAGTCCAAAGGACGACTTTCCCTTGCCGCACATTGACATGCTGGTAGACAGTACAACAAAGTTCAAAGTTTTCTCCTTCATGGATGGATTCTCGGGCTATAATCAAATCAAAATGGTGCCGAAAGACATGGAGAAACCTTCGTTCATTACCCCATGGGGTACCTTTTGTTACAAGGTAATGCCATTCGGTTTGAAGAACGCCGGGGCAACCTATCAACAGGCCATGACTACTCTTTTTCATGACATGATACACAAAGAAATCGAGGTATATGTCGATGATATGATTGCAAAATCTAGAACAGAAAAGGAGCATGTGACCCACCTGTCAAAGCTATTCGAATGGTTGAGGAAGTACAAACTCCGCTTGAATCCCAACAAGTGCACCTTTGGTGTCCGTTCAGGGAAACTCTTAGGGTTCATCGTCAGCCAGAAAGGGATTGAGGTTGATCCTGACAAGGTCAAGGCCATTCAAGAAATGCCTTCTCCGAAAACTGAAAAACAAGTCAAGGGATTCCTGGGACGTTTGAACTACATCTCCAGATTTATATTCCTCATGACCGCGACATGTGCGCCGATTTTCAAACTGCTAAAAAAGAATCAGGACTGCGTTTGGATAGAAGACTATCAAACCTCCTTCGACAGTATCAAGGAATACCTGTTGAACCCGCCGATTCTATCACCTCCAGTGGAAGGAAGACCACTAATCATCTACCTCACTGTCTTGGAAGACTCCATGGGCTGTGTACTTGGCCAACAAGACGAAACCAAAAGAAAGGAGTCGGCCATCTACTATTTAAGCAAGAAATTTACCGACTGCGAGACTCGGTACACTATGCTTGAGAAAACTTGTTGTGCTTTGGCTTGGGCAGCCAAACGTCTGTGCCAGTACATGATTCGTCACACTACTTGGTTGGTCACTGAGATGGATCCAATCAAGTATGTCTTTGAAAAACCTGCTCTCACGGGAAGAATCACCCGTTGAAAGATGTTGTTGTCAGAATATGACATAGAGTACCATGCTCAAAAAGCCGTAAAAGGAAGTGTTTTAGCTGATCATTTGGCTCATCAACCGATTGACGATCAAGAATCTATCGGGTTTGACTTCCCAGACGAAGATGTCATGTATCTGAAAATGAAATACTGCGATGAACCGCTACCCAATGAAGGGCCAGAACCAGGTTCCCAGTGGGGACTTATCTTTGACGGAGCTGTCAATCATTATGAGAACGGAGTTGGGGCAATCATTGTTACCCCTCAAGGTACCCACATTCCTTTCACCGCCAGACTTACGTTCAAGTGTACAAACAACGAGGCCGAATACGAAGCTTGTATCACGGGTCTCGAAGAGGCGATTGATTTGAGGATCAAGAACTTGGATGTATATGGCAACTCAGCTTTGGTCGTCAATCAGATCAAAGGAGATTGGAACACATACCAATCAAGACTGATTCCTTACAAAGATTACGCAAGAAGGTTGTTACCTTTCTTCAACAGAATCGAGTTTCATCACATCCCTCGTGATGAGAATCACATGGCTGATGCATTAGCCACTCTCTCTTCCATGATTAGTGTAGGTCATTGGAATGACATGCCCAAGATCGACATAATGCGCCTTGAGCAGCTCGCTTACATCTTCACGATTGAAGCAGTCATAGACAACAAAACTTGGTATCACGATATCAAATGCTTCCTTCGGAAACAGGAGTACCCACCTGGGGCATCTAGAAAAGACAGGAAAACCCTCAGAAGACTGGCATGCAGTTTCTTTCTGAGCGGTGATACACTTTATAAGCGGAATTTTGACATGGTCTTGCTCCGATGCATCGACATACCAGAAGCAGACATGCTGATAAAAAAATTTCACGAAGGGTCCTTTGGCACTCATGCCAACGGACACACAATGGCGAGAAAAATTCTTAGAGCGGGGTACTATTGGTTGACAATGGAATCCGACTGCTACAAGTACATGAGGAGGTGTCACAAGTGTCAGATATACTCCGACAAAATTCGTGTACCGTCAGCGCGTCTCAAAGTTCTTTCTTCCCCATGGCCTTTTTCAATATGGGGAATCGACATGATCGGCATGATTGAGCCCAAGGCTTCAAACGGACATCGGTTCATCCTAGTAGCCATTGATTACTTAACCAAGTGGGTCGAAGCAGCATTATACGCTAATGTAACCCGACAAGTGTTGGTCCGATTTATCAAAAACAATATCATCTACCATTATGGTGTTCCGAGCCAGATCATTACTGATAATGGATCTAACTTGAATAATAAGTTGATGAAAGAGTTGTGCGCTGAGTTCAAGATCGAACACCATAACTCATCTCCCTACCGACCCAAGATGAACGGAGCGATAGAACCAGCTAACAAGAACATCAAGAGGATTGTTCAGAGATGGTACTAACCTACAAAGACTGGCACGAGATGCTACCCTTTGCTCTTCACGGTTATCGCACGTCCGTCCGCACTTCAACAGGAGCAACCCCTTTCTCTCTAGTATATGGCATGGAAGCAGTGCTCCCCATCGAAGTAGAGATCCCATCAATCAGGGTATTGATGGAAGCTAAGCTTACAGAAGCTGAATGGTGTCAAAGCCGACATGACGAACTCAATCTGATCGAAGAAAAGAGAATAACGGCGCTATGCCATGGTTAATTGTATCAACAGAGAATGAAGAAGGCCTTTGACAAAAAGGTCCGACCTCGCGTCTTCAGGAAAGGAGACCTCGTGCTCAAGAAAATACAATCATTTCTCACTGATTCTCGGGGCAAGTGGACTCCGAATTATGATGGCCCGGCGGCTTGAGACTTGCAACCATGGACGGAGAGGAATTTGCCTACCCCACAAATGTTGATGTAGTCAAGAAATACTTCGCCTAAAAAAAACGTCTCGGTGGACTGAAAACCCGAAAGAGCGGCCAGGAAAAAATTAGAGACATGATCAAAAATCATCTCGGTGGATTGGAAACATCACAGTATAATCCAGGAAAAAGTTAGGGATAATGGCAAGTAACTATGTTCAACAAAGGGGCAAGTCCCTCAGCAGCAGTTACATCATCCGTCAGGAAAACTCCAGTCAAGGTCATCTTCGATAGAAGCTCAGGATGTCCCGAATTCAAAGTTGGTAGAAGGATAGTGGTCGTTATGTTTCGATGTAGCCCTTTTCCCTTAAATTACCATTTTCTAACTTTGTGAATACTCTATGGAATCACGTGTTTGGCTGATCTCCATCCTATCAATAAAATTTGAGCCCTTGTGCTTTTGTTTGCAATTCTTATTTGTTTTAGCTTTAAAGAACGCCATTTTAATATGATCAACGATTCTTGAAATGAAACAAAAATGAATTTACTTGTAAAAATTTTCTGCTTCCAAAATAAAGATGGCAATTCTTTTGGCTGTTGAACATCGAAAGAACATCGCTCGCTTCTCTAGAAATAAGAGAACTTTAAAGTGCAGAATCAAAGTACTCCTTCTAAACCAGTGCACCTGAACGAAGGATCAGTTATGACAGATGCGAATACTCCGTCTGACATCTTCGGCCGAGTTCTCATCTCCTAAGCCCAACCAACATAGTTCCCAACAGGGACCGTTTCTCCTAAGCAAGGCAGAATGGTTATCTTGAACCAGCGGTACTTCTTCGCCCCGTGATGGCCGAGTATCCAGTTATGTTTATCTTTTAGTTTGTATGTCGCATCCGTTTTGTCAGCATATACTTATCCCTAGTGATATCTGTCTTCTCGGTCGGGTTGTCAGTTCTTTCCTCGATTAGGAAATGTTGCATTTGAATAATCTCTCCTCCAGTTTATTTCTGGATTAAAGTTGGGTCCTTGACCACTTTGATAACTTGGACCTCTGAAAGACCAGAGAACCTTCAAACCGATGTCACTCTTCGCCATTGAAGATGATATTTTCGCTTTCCCGGATTAAGGAAAATCCCCAAAGAAAGCCTCTTAATTAGAGATCCGGCGGTACGGCAGTTTTTCTCTGAAAAACCACTGATGATAAGGTCATCGGCACCTCAAAATTGGATCCCATCATATGGCATTTCTCTGGGAAGACCCCGAGAAAAGTATGATGTAAGACCCCAAACGGAAGCAGTCTCTCAAGAAACTCGCTTTCCCCAGTAGAAACAAATGACGTCTTCAATAGAGAAGTTTGTGCATCTCTACAACTCAGACAAATGGGTTCCCCAGCAAGTCTGACATCAAAACTTTTTCCATCAAATGGCATCTCCCCAGGAAAATTCGGCAAGAAGTTTGAGGAAAAACCGCTACACATAGCGTCCCTTGTCAATAAAGTTTATTGACAAAAGAAACTGAGACCAGTTCCTTGGTAGGAAGCCAGAAACGAGGGGAAGTTTATTTCAGAAACTAAGACCAATTCCTTGGTAGGAAGCCAGGAACGAGGGGAAGTTTATTTCAGAAACTAAGACCAGTTCCTTGGTAGGAAGCCAGGAACGAGGGGAAGTTTATTTCACAAACTAAGACCAGTTCTTTGGTAGGAAACCAGGATCGAGGGGAAGTTTATTTCAGAAACTAAGACCAGTTCCTTAGTAGGAAACCAGGATCGAGGGGAAGTTTAATTCAACAACTTAGACCAGTTCCTTGGTAGACAACCAGGATTGAGGGGAAGTTTTACCTTTTCTAAGCACCATTGCTGTAAGATCCGTACTTTTTAATGTGTAGAATAATTTCATTTGTGAAAATTCGGAAAATTTTAAGTTTGTTGAAAATTTTAAGTTATTTTTTGGATATACTCATATATAATCGGTCTATCATTTTATCGGGACTTAATTTCGAAGAAAATATTTTTTTTGACATTTTTTTTTTACTCTAACTGAATTTATTGGGATAATTAGTTTTTAAAAAAAAAAATTTATTATTATTATGATGGAATAGAAGATTATTTTAATTATTTAAAAAAAAAAAAAAATAGCGGACGCCACTCTGTTTTCTCTATAATATTTTTTTTTTCCTGTTATTTTTATGGAAAGATTATATTTTTTTTCGTAAAAATATTTACTCCATTTAAAATAAATTCCGGTCTCTCCCAAAAACGGTAGTTTTATCCGCTTAAAATTTTAAAATTGTCTCGGTTCGTAACGAAATTTTATCAATAAAATCACAAAATTATTTTCGATAGAGTAATAAAAAAAAAAGAAAATTGTTTTATTATCAGCCAAAATTATTGTGGACATTTTTATCAATGTCACATAACACCGGTAGTGCACTTAATACATATTAGTATATATGTAAAACATTATTAGAAGATAAATATGGTAAGATCGTAGGATTTATAGAACATCATTAGAGGATTTTTAGGATAAGATTTTATTCTGATATGAGATAATAAGAAGTGATGGGTATTAATTAAGAGCAGGCGGCTGTAATAAAATATTACCGTAATAGTACCACGTGTGTTTATCTAAGATGTTACTAATTGGCTATTCAAGGACATCTCCTCTCACGTAGAAATTCACTCCTTCACTTACTAAGAATACATGGTCACTTGTTATTAGAAAAAAATTAATTCTGAGCACCGTTTTAATTCTCACTCCACTTCCTCTCAATATTCCTTCACTCTCTAAAATAAATAATTCTCAAAATCCATTCTCCATACCCAACAGTAAGATCTTCTCACCCTTAAATTATTTATACATATTATATATAACTGGATATAATTTTGTTTTAAAGGTTTCAAACAATAACCTGTTATGCATTTTAATGGGTAGTAACTATGTTGAATGTATAACTATATATGTTTACTTTATACACTCTAAAAAGACTATATGTTAGAGTCAGTTAAGTATGGTTTTTCTAAAATAATAATGATAAGGGTTACAAAATAATAGCTATTATAACTTGTTAATTTATTTTTATTTAGTATGGTTATTTGTTAAAATTATCCACTAAATATTATGGTTTTATTATGTGTAATGAGTTTTCTTTTGAATTAAAATAAATTAATGCGAAAAATAAGAAGAACATAGTATCTAGTTTTTATCACAAATCTATATAATGTTTGTAGAACTTTCAGTAACTATTGGAAAATAATGGTAATTTTACCTAAAATGAAACATAGTTCTTATTTATTTATTTTTAGTTGAAAAAAAAAAAAAAAAAAAGAAGAAGGAAAATTTTTACGAATAGCATGTCGTAAGTGATATTTCTTATTTTGGACTCTAAGAATCATATAGGGTCTAAACTAATTTTTTTGTTCTATCTAATACTTAGTTAATTTATTTATTTAGAGTAATAATAATTGTACTAAATTTTGTTCGGTATAGCACTACTACCAGTGTCGACTTTTAAAAAAAAAAAAATTCAAATATTTAAAGTATTAATTCCTTTTGTTTATTTTAATATTTTTCAAGTTTACTTTATTATAACTTTTAAATAGAATTAATTAAAATAATAACCCGAATGATTACAAAATTTACTACGGACGAGCTCATTCTAATTTAGTTCGTTTTGGATAAAGGTGCACGTACGACCGACCGACTTCAACAAAATTTCTTTTACCACGACTATTGTGAGAGTAAGGGCATCTTTCTATTTTTATATACTTTTCTCACTAATAAAAATATATTTGGTACCTGCTCTGTTTTTGCTCATGTGTTATTTTGAAGGTGCCTAATTGTGAAGGTGAATACCTGTTATATAACTGTCTGAAGATTTGATGCATGAGATGATTTATTACACATGGTGATGTTACACATGTGTTAAATTGTGTATTTGGGAAATTGTATACTCATTTACTTCATGGTTACGTGGCTACCGGAGAGGAGTCACGAGGTGCACACCGGAGAGGTGGCACGGGGTGTGTGTCTGAGATGGAACCACCTTATCCCGAAGTGGATCATTGAGTCTGATTGATGGGTCTGCGATACCTATCACCTTAGTGGTGCTGAATTTTGAAGCGATACCACGACCCTTTGCGGAGGGATTGATATTCCGGAATCATTTGCATCGACATATAGGCATTGCATCAGGAATGAGTTTTAATTATGATATATGTGCCATATTTGTAAATGATTATATACATGTGTTAGAATGAGATCTCTAGCCATGTATAATGTATTCTCTGCTTATGCTTGATGCTCTGCTATTGTATATTTGTTATTTTCGGATTGATGACCCTTTCAGTGGATGTGTGGGCGATTACGCCACAGATTATGACACACCGGAGGCGCGAGGAGCTACCCTCGTCGAAGACGACGGACTTCACCTTTCCAGATGAGTGGACCGAGACGACCTGGGGGTTTGACCCGGCCCTAGGACAAGTCTCTTACACCGAGAACATATTAGAGACCACCACTGTAGCTGGTAGGGATCCGAAGACTACCTACTCTCGCCGATCTATGACTTTCCAGATTCCAACCTCCATAATCATCTCTAGCTTCCTTTCAGGGGTGATTGACCGCTTTGGGTTGTTGACTTCTCCTTCAACCCGACCTGATCCCTAATACACTTCAGCTGAGGGGAGTGTACCATTCTTTCATGATGTATCCCTGTCATCCCTAGGCTTAGATACGTCATTAGGACTATACTCAACGTTCACTTGTGACATCTATCCCGTAGACGAGCTCCCTCCCATTGATCCAGCCTGCGTGCCGTCATTGGAACCAGTCATAGTTGAGATAGAGGATGACGACACTGAGGATCCCTCTGAGCACGACTTTGAGAGTGGAGATGATGAGGGTGGCTCTGATCACACCCTAGTGAGCGCTTGTAGTGGCTTATGCGGAGTAGGGGCGGGTGGTTATTGTGGTTGTGGATAGTTTTAGTTCGAGAGTGGAGTGCGTGGTTTGTATTAGTATGTTAGTGCTAGATGATATGTGCCGTATTACTTCACTATGCAGAGTTTGAACTTTTCTCCTTGGGGTAGCTCTCCTGTGTGAGTGTCTGCCGAGGACTATTTTATTTTGTCGCTTTTTGGATTGTATTATAACTTATCTACGTTTCATATCGTGAGACGCTTCGTCGTTATATGTATAGTATGTTCTTGTTCGAGATCTGATTCTTTTGTTTTCTTTATAAGCCTAGGTTGAGTTCCTAAACTTATTGATATACAAAATTCGTCAAAAAAAAAAACGCTATTTTTACAAAGAAACCTTTATGAAAAATAATACCTTTTAAAAATACACTCTTATGTTAAACAAAAATCGGGATGTTACATTGTGGTATCAGAGCCTAGGTTAATTTTCTTTAGGACTGTGAGTTTAATGTTCTAAGCTGATTTGGGTAAAATTTAGAGCATATATCCACAGTTTTGGGATCGTTAGATTTTGACACCTACTCACGATTTGGAAGTGAGGTACGGGAAATTCTCTTGAAACAGGTAATGAGAATTATAATTTGGTGTTGGTTTTGTAGGAAAGACATGCCTCCAAGACGCGACAATACTCAGGTGGATCAAATTGCCCAAGCTATGGCTGATATGGCAGCTGCTGTCACCGCCCAAACTACCGCTAAGAACCTTCGAGATTTGGAGAAGCGGGACAGAGAAATACGAGCTGTGGAATCAAGAGGGTTGATTAATTTCCGTCGCCACAATCCACCTAAATTTCATGGGAATGTTATTCCTGAGAAGGCTGACTTATGGTTACAGGAGATTGAAAAGATCTTTGAGGTGATCAATTGTCCTCCAGGATCAAAGGTGTTGTATGCCACGTATCTTCTCTTAGGCGATGCAGAGTATTGGTGGAAAAGCACTAAATTGATGATGGAGGGCGCACAAGAAGAAGTAAATTGGGAAACTTTTAAAACAAAGTTCTTAGACAAATACTTTCCCATAAGTGCGAGGACTAAATTGGGAGATGATTTTCTAAAACTTCGACAGGGGGGCATGACTGTAGGTGAGTACGCCGCCAAATTTGAAACTTTATCCAGGTATTTCCGATTCTTTCGGGAAGGAGTGGATGAAGATTACATGTGTCACCGGTTTCAAGAAGGGCTCAAATACGAACTACAAGACTCGGTGGTGCCATTGGGGATACAACGCTTTCAACCATTGGTAGATAAATGCAGAGAGGTGGAGGACATGAAAAATAGGAGGGCAAATTGGGGGGCACTCCAGAACACTGGGGGACCTAATCGTTCAAATTTTCAGAATCATGGACGTAACAAACAACAGGTCAGGCCATACCAAAGACCACACAATAACAATCGAGGACATCAATGAACAGAAAACCATAACGCCAAAGGAGGAGGAACTCAAGCTTCCCCAGGGGTGCGTTGTTACCAGTGTGGTGAAGGAGGGCATTATGCGAATGAATGTCCTAATAGGGGTCCTACCTGCTTCAGATGCAATAAAAGAGGACATATGGCGAAGGATTGCAAAGCTCCAAAGGCAGAGTTAGCTGTCAATACTGCCAGAACCGTTCGACCAACAGCTAAAGCACGGGTGTATTGCATGAGTACAGAGGGAAGGTCTCAATCAAACAACTTGATTCAAGGGAACTGTGAAATTGGAGGTACCATTTTAACTGCACTTTTTGATTCTGGAGCAACGCATTCATTCATATCTAAGGATTGTGTTGATAGATTGAAAATGGTAGTAACCCCACTACCTTTTGACTTAGTAGTATCTACTCCTGCCAAGGCCCTAACTGTAAACACTGCATGCCTATTATGTAGAGTAGTCGTTCAGGAGAGGGAATTTCTAGTTAATCTAATATGTTTACCCCTACAGTCTCTCAAGATTATTCTCGGAATGGATTGGATGTCATTTCATTATGTTATGTTAGATTGTGCTCGGAAGTTGGTTATTTTACCCGAGCCAGGGGTTGTTAAATACCTATCAGCTAATCAACTCAGAGTTTCTCTAGAGAATGAAGCCTTTGAATTTTCCACACTTGCTAGTACGGAGGTGATTGCTGAATTCAAGATTGAAGACATGTTAGTTACTCAAGATTTTCAGGATGTGTTTCCCAATGAGATTCCCGGGTTACCACCTATAAGAGACATTGAATTTTTCATTGACTTACAACCGGGGACTGGACCTATTTCCATTGCACCATATCGGATGGCGCCAAAGGAACTCGAAGAACTTAAGGAACAATTGGAAGACTTGCTGGAGAAAGGATTCATTAGACAAAGTGTTTCTCCATGGGGAGCCAGTACTCTTGGTAAAGAAGAAGGACGGGCGTTCCCGACTATGTGTGGACTACAGACAACTTAACAAGGCGACCGTGAAGAATCGATATCCCTTACCTCACATTGATGACTTGATGGATCAACTTAAAGGAGCTTCTGTATTTTATAAGATTGATTTGAAGTCTGGCTATCATCAAATTCGGGTAAGGGAAGAAGACATACCAAAGACTGCATTCAGGACTCGTTACGGACATTATGAGTACCTAGTCATGCCATTTGGGGTGACTAATGCGCCTGCTATTTTCATGGATTACATGAATCAAATTTTCCACCCATTTCTGGATAAATTCGTGGTTGTATTCATTGATGATATTCTTGTTTACTCTCAAAGTAAAGTGGAACATGTAGGGCATCTACGTCAAGTGCTACAAATTTTGCGTGAGAAGAAGTTGTATGCTAATCCATCCAAGTGTGAATTTTGGCTTGAAAGGGTAAATTTCTTGGGACATGTAATATCAAAGGAAGGCATTGCTGTCGATCCAGCAAAAATTGAAACCGTGCTCGCATGGAATCAGCCTCAGACAGTCACTGACATAAGAAGTTTTGTAGGATTAGCTGGATACTATCGATGATTCATTGAAGGATTTGCAAAGATAGTAGCTCTGTTAACTCAACTAACTAGAAAGGATCAACCTTTTGCTTGGACGGAGGAATGTGAAGCAAATTTTCAACTGTTGAAGAAGAAACTTACGACGTCACCTATCTTGATTCTGCCACACCCGGAGGAGCCATATGAAGTTTATTGTGATGCATCTCATCAAGGTTTAGGATGTGTGTTGATGCAACACCGGAAGGCAGTTGCATATGCTTCCAGACAATTGAAGACTCACGAAAGGAATTATCCCACTCATGATTTGGAGCTTGCAGCAGTGGTTTTTGCATTAAAGATTTGGCGTCATTATCTCTATGGATGTACGTTCACGATATTCAGCGACCACAAGAGTTTGAAGTACTTGTTTGACCAGAAGGAATTGAACATGAGACAAAGGAGATGGATGGAAACCTTGAAGGACTATGATTTCACATTACAATATCACCCTGGAAAAGCAAACGTTGTGGCAGATGCGTTAAGTAGGAAGGGTGTCCTTACAACAGCATCATTAATGGCCAAGCAACAAGAACTATGGGAAACTTTTAGAGACATGCATCTAGATGTAAAGCTGGGACACGGAACTTTACAGTGTAGAATGATTAAAATTTCTAATGGACTTTTGGAAGACATTCGAAACTGTCAAGACAATCCACTCTTAGAAGAAAAAAGGGAATTGATAGTTCAAGGAAAGGCGCCCGGGTTTAAAGTAGGACCGGATAATATCTTAAGGTGCAACGGGAGAATTTGTGTACCCGATGTTGCAGAGATAAGGAAACTCATATTAGAGGAGGCCCACAAGAGCAAATTAAGCATTCACCCTGGAGTAACAAAAATGTATAAGGATTTGAGACAAAACTATTGGTGGCCAGGAATGAAGAAGGAGGTGGCGGATTACGTAGCATCGTGTTTGACTTGCCAAAAAGCAAAGATAGAACACCAAGGGCCAGCAGGAATGTTACAAACCTTAGATGTTCCTGAATGGAAGTGGGATAGCATTTCAATGGATTTTATCACTGGATTACCTAAAACTCGAAGGATGCATGACTCAATTTGGGTAATTGTCGATCGTTTGACCAAGTCTTCTCATTTCTTACCCGTGAAAACAACCTATAATGTAGCCAAGTTAACAAAAATTTATATTTCCGAGATTGTTAGACTACATGGGGTACCTTCTAGCATCGTGTCAGATCGAGACCCAAAGTTCACATCACATTTTTGGGGTTCGTTACACGAAGCACTTGGGACAAAACTAAGACTAAGTTCGGCATATCATCCACAAACAGATGGGCAGACAGAACGAACGAATTAGTCGTTAGAGGATTTACTTCGGGCATGTGTACTGTATGATAGAGGGAGTTGGGATGATATACTACCTCTAATCGAATTCACCTACAACAACAGTTTTCATACTAGTATCGGGATGGCTCCATTTGAAGCTCTGTATGGACGGAAATGTCAGACGCCGTTATGTTGGTATCAAGATGGAGAGAGTATGATTGTAGGTCCAGAAATGGTTCAACAGACTATAGAAAAGGTCAAAAGCATTAGGGAGAAGATGAAGGCTTCACAAGATCGTCAGAAAAGTTACGCTGACAAAAGACGTAGACCACTGGATTTCAAAGAAGGAGACCATGTGTTTCTCCGTGTCACACCCACCACAGGGGTGGGGAGAGCAATCAAGACGCGGAAGTTAACTCCGAAGTTTATTGGGCCCTATCAAATAACTTCAAAGATTGGACCTATGGCTTACCGAATTGCATTACCTCCCTTTCTATCTCGGATATACGATGTGTTCCATGTCTCACAACTACGGAAATACGTTTCGGACCCTTCCCACATAATCAAACCGGACACCATTCAACTTAAAGACAATTTATCCTTTGAAGCAATACCTGTTAGAATCGAGGATAGAAAGATGAAACTGTTGAGAAGTAAGGAAATTCCGTTGGTAAAAATTATTTGGAACCAAGCCACAGGTGATGCAACGTGGGAACTTGAGAGTGCAATCCGAGAGAAATACTCGGAATTGTTTACAGACACGTAGTTTCGAGGACGAAACTCTTTTTAGAGGGGATGTATTGTAAGATCCGTACTTTTTAATGTGTAGAATAATTTCATTTGTGAAAATTCGGAAAATTTTAAGTTTGTTGAAAATTTTAAGTTATTTTTTGGATATACTCATATATAATCGGTCTATCATTTTATCGGGACTTAATTTCGAAGAAAATATTTTTTTTGACATTTTATTTTACTCTAACTGAATTTATTGGGATAATTAGTTTTTAAAAAAAAAAAAAATTTATTATTATTATGATGGAATAGAAGATTATTTTAATTATTTAAAAAAAAAAAAAAGTAGCGGACGCCACTCTGTTTTCTCTATAATATTTTTTTTTTCTTGTTATTTTTATGGAAAGATTATATTTTTTTTCGTAAAAATATTTACTCCATTTAAAATAAATTCCGGTCTCTCCCAAAAACGGTAGTTTTATCCGCTTAAAATTTTAAAATTGTCTCGGTTCGTAACGAAATTTTATCAATAAAATCACAAAATTATTTTCGATAGAGTAATAAAAAAAAAATGTTTTATTATCAGCCAAAATTATTGTGGACATTTTTATCAATGTCACATAACACCGGTAGTGCACTTAATACATATTAGTATATATGTAAAACATTATTAGAAGATAAATATGGTAAGATCGTAGGATTTATAGAACATCATTAGAGGATTTTTAGGATAAGATTTTATTCTGATATGAGATAATAAGAAGTGATGGGTATTAATTAAGAGCAGGCGGCTGTAATAAAATATTACCGTAATAGTACCACGTGTGTTTATCTAAGATGTTACTAATTGGCTATTCAAGGACATCTCCTCTCACATAGAAATTCACTCCTTCACTTACTAAGAATACATGGTCACTTGTTATTAGAAAAAAATTAATTCTGAGCACCGTTTTAATTCTCACTCCACTTCCTCTCAATATTCCTTCACTCTCTAAAATAAATAATTCTCAAAATCCATTCTCCATACCCAACAGTAAGATCTTCTCACCCTTAAATTATTTATACATATTATATATAACTGGATATAATTTTGTTTTAAAGGTTTCAAACAATAACCTGTTATGCATTTTAAAGGGTAGTAACTATGTTGAATGTATAACTATATATGTTTACTTTATACACTCTAAAAAGACTATATGTTAGAGTCAGTTAAGTATGGTTTTTCTAAAATAATAATGATAAGGGTTACAAAATAATAGCTATTATAACTTGTTAATTTATTTTTATTTAGTATGGTTATTTGTTAAAATTATCCACTAAATATTATGGTTTTATTATGTGTAATGAGTTTTCTTTTGAATTAAAATAAATTAATGCGAAAAATAAGAAGAACATAGTATCTAATTTTTATCACAAATCTATATAATGTTTGTAGAACTTTCAGTAACTATTGGAAAATAATGGTAATTTTACCTAAAATGAAACATAGTTCTTATTTATTTATTTTTAGTTGAAAAAAAAAAAAAAAAAAAGAAGAAGAAGGAAAATTTTTACGAATAGCATGTCGTAAGTGATATTTCTTATTTTGGACTCTAAGAATCATATAGGGTCTAAACTAATTTTTTTGTTCTATCTAATACTTAGTTAATTTATTTATTTAGAGTAATAATAATTGTACTAAATTTTGTTCGGTATAGCACTACTACCATTGTCGACTTTTAAAAAAAAAAAAATTCAAATATTTAAAGTATTAATTCCTTTTGTTTATTTTAATATTTTTCAAGTTTACTTTATTATAACTTTTAAATAGAATTAATTAAAATAATAACCCGGATGATTACAAAATTTACTACGGACGAGCTCATTCTAATTTAGTTCGTTTTGGATAAAGGTGCACGTACGACCGACCGACTTCAACAAAATTTCTTTTACCACGACTATTGTGAGAGTAAGGGCATCTTTCTATTTTTATATACTTTTCTCACTAATAAAAATATATTTGGTACCTGCTCTGTTTTTGCTCATGTGTTATTTTGAAGGTGCCTAATTGTGAAGGTGAATACCTGTTATATAACTGTCTGAAGATTTGATGCATGAGATGATTTATTACACATGGTGATGTTACACATGTGTTAAATTGTGTATTTGGGAAATTGTATACTCATTTACTTCATGGTTACGTGGCTACCGGAGAGGAGTCACGAGGTGCACACCGGAGAGGTGGCACGGGGTGTGTGTCTGAGATGGAACCACCGTATCCCGAAGTGGATCATTGAGTCTGATTGATGGGTCTGCGATACCTATCACCTTAGTGGTGCTGAATTTTGAAGCGATACCACGACCCTTTGCGGAGGGATTGATATTCCGGAATCATTTGCATCGACATATAGGCATTGCATCAGGAATGAGTTTTAATTATGATATATGTGCCATATTTGTAAATGATTATATACATGTGTTAGAATGAGATCTCTAGCCATGTATAATGTATTCTCTGCTTATGCTTGATGCTCTGCTATTGTATATTTGTTATTTTCGGATTGATGACCCTTTCAGTGGATGTGTAGGCGATTACGCCACAGATTATGACACACCGGAGGCGCGAGGAGCTACCCCCGTCGAAGACGACGGACTTCACCTTTCCAGATGAGTGGACCGAGACGACCTGGGGGTTTGACCCGGCCCTAGGACAAGTCTCTTACACCGGGAACATATTAGAGACCACCACTATAGCTGGTAGGGATCCGAAGACTACCTACTCTCGCCGATCTATGACTTTCCAGATTCCAACCTCCATAATCATCTCTAGCTTCCTTTCAGGGGTGATTGACCGCTTTGGGTTGTTGACTTCTCCTTCAACCCGACCTGATCCCTAATACACTTCAGCTGAGGGGAGTGTACCATTCTTTCATGATGTATCCCTGTCATCCCTAGGCTTAGATACGTCATTAGGACTATACTCAACGTTCACTCGTGACATCTATCCCGTAGACGAGCTCCCTCCCATTGATCCAGCCTGCGTGCCGTCATTGGAACCAGTCATAGTTGAGATAGAGGATGACGACACTGAGGATCCCTCTGAGCACGACTTTGAGAGTGGAGATGATGAGGGTGGCTCTGATCACACCCTAGTGAGCGCTTGTAGTGGCTTATGCGGAGTAGGGGCGGGTGGTTATTGTGGTTGTGGATAGTTTTAGTTCGAGAGTGGAGTGCGTGGTTAGTATTAGTATGTTAGTGCTAGATGATATGTGCCGTATTACTTCACTATGCAGAGTTCGAACTTTTCTCCTTGGGGTAGCTCTCCTGTGTGAGTGTCTGCCGAGGACTATTTTATTTTGTCGCTTTTTGGATTGTATTATAACTTATCTACGTTTCATATCGTGAGACGCTTCGTCGTTATATGTATAGTATGTTCTTGTTCGAGATCTGATTCTTTTGTTTTCTTTATAAGCCTAGGTTGAGTTCCTAAACTTATTGATATACAAAATTCGTCAAAAAAAAAACGCTATTTTTACAAAGAAACCTTTATGAAAAATAATACCTTTTAAAAATACACTCTTATGTTAAACAAAAATCGGGATGTTACATTGTGGTATCAGAGCCTAGGTTAATTTTCTTTAGGACTGTGAGTTTAATGTTCTAAGCTGATTTGGGTAAAATTTAGAGCATATATCCACAGTTTTGGGATCGTTAGATTTTGACACCTACTCACGATTTGGAAGTGAGGTACGGGAAATTCTCTTGAAACAGGTAATGAGAATTATAATTTGGTGTTGGTTTTGTAGGAAAGACATGCCTCCAAGACGCGACAATACTCAGGTGGATCAAATGGCCCAAGCTATGGCTGATATGGCAGCTGCTGTCACCGCCCAAACTACCGCTAAGAACCTTCGAGATTTGGAGAAGCGGGACAGAGAAATACGAGCTGTGGAATCAAGAGGGTTGATTAATTTCCGTCGCCACAATCCACCTAAATTTCATGGGAATGTTATTCCTGAGAAGGCTGACTTATAGTTACAGGAGATTGAAAAGATCTTTGAGGTGATCAATTGTCCTCCAGGATCAAAGGTGTTGTATGCCACGTATCTTCTCTTAGGCGATGCAGAGTATTGGTGGAAAAGCGCTAAATTGATGATGGAGGGCGCACAAGAAGAAGTAAATTGGGAAACTTTTAAAACAAAGTTCTTAGACAAATACTTTCCCATAAGTGCGAGGACCAAATTGGGAGATGATTTTCTAAAACTTCGACAAGGGGGCATGACTGTAGGTGAGTACGCCGCCAAATTTGAAACTTTATCCAGGTATTTCCGATTCTTTCGGGAAGGAGTGGATGAAGATTACATGTGTCACCGGTTTCAAGAAGGGCTCAAATACGAACTACAAGACTCGGTGGTGCCATTGGGGATACAATGTTTTCAACCATTGGTAGATAAATGCAGAGAGGTGGAGGACATGAAAAATAGGAGGGCAAATTGGGGGCCAGTCCAGAACACTGGGGGAACTAATCGTTCAAATTTTCAGAATCATGGACGTAACAAACAACAGGTCAGGCCATACCAAAGACCACACAATAACAATCGAGGACCTCAATGAACAGAAAACCATAACGCCAAAGGAGGAGGAACTCAAGCTTCCCCAGGGGTGCGTTGTTACCAGTGTGGTGAAGGAGGGCATTATGCGAATGAATGTCCTAATAGGGGTCCTACCTGCTTCAGATGCAATAAAAGAGGACATATGGCGAAGGATTGCAAAGCTCCAAAGGCAGAGTTAGCTGTTAATACTGCCAGAACCGTTCGACCAATAGCTAAAGCACGGGTGTATTGCATGAGTACAGAGGGAAGGTCTCAATCAAACAACTTGATTCAAGGGAACTGTGAAATTGGAGGTACCATTTTAACTGCACTTTTTTATTCTGGAGCAACGCATTCATTCATATCTAAGGATTGTGTTGATAGATTGAAAATGGTAGTAACCCCACTACCTTTTGACTTGGTAGTATCTACTCCTGCCAAGGCCCTAACTGTAAACACTGCATGCCTATTATGTAGAGTAGTCGTTCAGGAGAGGGAATTTCTAGTTAATCTAATATGTTTACCCCTACAATCTCTCGAGATTATTCTCGGAATGGATTGGATGTCATTTCATTATTTTATGTTAGATTGTGCTCGGAAGTTGGTTATTTTACCCGAGCCAGGGGTTGTTAAATACCTATCAGCTAATCAACTCAGAGTTTCTCTAGAGAATGAAGCCTTTGAATTTTCCACACTTGCTAGTACGGAGGTGATTGCTGAATTCAAGATTGAAGACATGTTAGTTACTCAAGATTTTCAGGATGTGTTTCCCAATGAGATTCCCGGGTTACCACCTATAAGAGACATTGAATTTTTCATTGACTTACAACCGGGGACTGGACCTATTTCCATTGCACCATATCGGATGGCGCCAAAGGAACTCGAAGAACTTAAGGAACAATTGGAAGACTTGCTGGAGAAAGGATTCATTAGACAAAGTGTTTCTCCATGGGGAGCTCCAGTACTCTAGGTAAAGAAGAAGGACGGGCGTTCCCGACTATGTGTGGACTACAGACAACTTAACAAGGCGACTGTGAAGAATCGATATCCCTTACCTCGCATTGATGACTTGATGGATCAACTTAAAGGAGCTTCTGTATTTTCTAAGATTGATTTGAAGTCTGGCTATCATCAAATTCGGGTAAGGGAAGAAGACATACCAAAGACTGCATTCAGGACTCGTTACGGACATTATGAGTACCTAGTCATGCCATTTGGGGTGACTAATGCGCCTGCTATTTTCATGGATTACATGAATCAAATTTTCCACCCATTTCTGGATAAATTCGTGGTTGTATTCATTGATGATATTCTTGTTTACTCTCAAAGTAAAGTGGAACATGAAGGGCATCTACGTCAAGTGCTACAAATTTTGCGTGAGAAGAAGTTGTATGCTAATCCATCCAAGTGTGAATTTTGGCTTGAAAGGGTAAATTTCTTGGGACATGTAATATCAAAGGAAGGCATTGCTGTCGATCCAGCAAAAATTGAAACCGTGCTCGCATGGAATCAGCCTCAGACAGTCACTGACATAAGAAGTTTTGTAGGATTAGCTGGATACTATCGACGATTCATTGAAGGATTTGCAAAGATAGTAGCTCTGTTAACTCAACTAACTAGAAAGGATCAACCTTTTGCTTGGACGGAGGAATGTGAAGCAAATTTTCAACTGTTGAAGAAGAAACTTACGACGTCACCTATCTTGATTCTGCCACACCCGGAGGAGCCATATGAAGTTTATTGTGATGCATCTCATCAAGGTTTAGGATGTGTGTTGATGCAACACCGGAAGGCAGTTGCATATGCTTCCAGACAATTGAAGACTCACGAAAGGAATTATCCCACTCATGATTTGGAGCTTGCAGCAGTGGTTTTTGCGTTAAAGATTTGGCGTCATTATCTCTATGGATGTACGTTCACGATATTCAGCGACCACAAGAGTTTGAAGTACTTGTTTGACCAGAAGGAATTGAACATGAGACAAAGGAGATGGATGGAAACCTTGAAGGACTATGATTTCACATTACAATATCACCCTGGAAAAGCAAACGTTGTGGCAGATGCGTTAAGTAGGAAGGGTGTCCTTGCAACAGCATCATTAATGGCCAAGCAACAAGAACTATGGGAAACTTTTAGAGACATGCATCTAGATGTAAAGCTGGGACACGGAACTTTACAGTGTAGAATGATTAAAATTTCTAATGGACTTTTGGAAGACATTCGAAACTGTCAAGACAATCCACTCTTAGAAGAAAAAAGGGAATTGATAGTTCAAGGAAAGGCGCCCGGGTTTAAAGTAGGACCGGATAATATCTTAAGGTGCAACGGGAGAATTTGTGTACCCGATGTTGCAGAGATAAGGAAACTCATATTAGAGGAGGCCCACAAGAGCAAATTAAGCATTCACCCTGGAGTAACAAAAATGTATAAGGATTTGAGACAAAACTATTGGTGGCCAGGAATGAAGAAGGAGGTGGCGGATTACGTAGCATCGTGTTTGACTTGCCAAAAAGCAAAGATAGAACACCAAGGGCCAGCAGGAATGTTACAAACCTTAGATGTTCCTGAATGGAAGTGGGATAGCATTTCAATGGATTTTATCACTGGATTACCTAAAACTCGAAGGATGCATGACTCAATTTGGGTAATTGTCGATCGTTTGACCAAGTCTTCTCATTTCTTACCCGTGAAAACAACCTATAATGTAGCCAAGTTAACAAAAATTTATATTTCCGAGATTGTTAGACTACATGGGGTACCTTCTAGCATCGTGTCAGATCGAGACCCAAAGTTCACATCACATTTTTGGGGTTCGTTACACGAAGCACTTGGGACAAAACTAAGACTAAGTTCGGCATATCATCCACAAACAGATGGGCAGACAGAACGAACGAATCAGTCGTTAGAGGATTTACTTCGGGCATGTGTACTGGATGATAGAGGGAGTTGGGATGATATACTACCTCTAATCGAATTCACCTACAACAACAGTTTTCATACTAGTATCGGGATGGCTCCATTTGAAGCTCTGTATGGACGGAAATGTCAGACGCCGTTATGTTGGTATCAAGATGGAGAGAGTATGATTGTAGGTCCAGAAATGGTTCAACAGACTACAGAAAAGGTCAAAAGCATTAGGGAGAAGATGAAGGCTTCACAAGATCGTCAGAAAAGTTACGCTGACAAAAGACGTAGACCACTGGATTTCAAAGAAGGAGACCATGTGTTTCTCCGTGTCACACCCACCACAGGGGTGGGGAGAGCAATCAAGACGCGGAAGTTAACTCCGAAGTTTATTGGGCCCTATCAAATAACTTCAAAGATTGGACCTATGGCTTACCGAATTGCATTACCTCCCTTTCTATCTCGGATACACGATGTGTTCCATGTCTCACAACTACGGAAATACGTTTCGGACCCTTCCCACATAATCAAACCGGACACCATTCAGCTTAAAGATAATTTATCCTTTGAAGCAATACCCGTTAGAATCGAGGATAGAAAGATGAAACTGTTGAGAAGTAAGGAAATTCCGTTGGTAAAAATTATTTGGAACCAAGCCACAGGTGATGCAACGTGGGAACTTGAGAGTGCAATCCGAGAGAAATACTCGGAATTGTTTACAGACACGTAGTTTCGAGGACGAAACTCTTTTTAGAGGGGATGTATTGTAGGACCCGTACTTTTTAATGTGTAGAATAATTTCATTTGTGAAAATTCGGAAAATTTTAAGTTTGTTGAAAATTTTAAGTTATTTTTTGGATATACTCATATATAATCGGTCTATCATTTTATCGGGACTTAATTTCGAAGAAAATATTTTTTTTGACATTTTTTTTTACTCTAACTGAATTTATTGGGATAATTAGTTTTTTTTAAAAAAAAAATTTTATTATTATTATGATGGAATAGAAGATTATTTTAATTATTTAAAAAAAAAAAAAGTAGCAGACGCCACTCTGTTTTCTCTATAATTTTTTTTTTCCTGTTATTTTTATGGAAAGATTATATTTTTTTTCGTAAAAATATTTACTCCATTTAAAATAAATTCCGGTCTCTCCCAAAAACGGTAGTTTTATCCGCTTAAAATTTTAAAATTGTCTCGGTTCGTAACGAAATTTTATCAATAAAATCACAAAATTATTTTCGATAGAGTAATAAAAAAAAAAAGAAAAATGTTTTATTATCAGCCAAAATTATTTTGGACATTTTTATCAATGTCACATAACACCGGTAGTGCACTTAATACATATTAGTATATATGTAAAACATTATTAGAAGATAAATATGGTAAGATCGTAGGATTTATAGAACATCATTAGAGGATTTTTAGGATAAGATTTTATTCTGATATGAGATAATAAGAAGTGATGGGTATTAATTAAGAGCAGGCGGCTGTAATAAAATATTACCGTAATAGTACCACGTGTGTTTATCTAAGATGTTACTAATTGGCTATTCAAGGACATCTCCTCTCACGTAGAAATTCACTCCTTCACTTACTAAGAATACATGGTTACTTGTTATTAGAAAAAAATTAATTCTGAGCACCGTTTTAATTCTCACTCCACTTCCTCTCAACATTCCTTCACTCTCTAAAATAAATAATTCTCAAAATCCATTCTCCATACCCAACAGTAAGATCTTCTCACCCTTAAATTATTTATACATATTATATATAACTGGATATAATTTTGTTTTAAAGGTTTCAAACAATAACCTGTTATGCATTTTAATGGGTAGTAACTATGTTGAATGTATAACTATATATGTTTACTTTATACACTCTAAAAAGACTATATGTTAGAGTCAGTTAAGTATGGTTTTTCTAAAATAATAATGATAAGGGTTACAAAATAATAGCTATTATAACTTGTTAATTTATTTTTATTTAGTATGGTTATTTGTTAAAATTATCCACTAAATATTATGGTTTTATTATGTGTAATGAGTTTTCTTTTGAATTAAAATAAATTAATGCGAAAAATAAGAAGAACATAGTATCTAATTTTTATCACAAATCTATATAATGTTTGTAGAACTTTCAGTAACTATTGGAAAATAATGGTAATTTTACCTAAAATGAAACATAGTTCTTATTTATTTATTTTTAGTTGAAAAAAAAAAAAAAAAAAGAAGAAGGAAAATTTTTACGAATAGCATGTCGTAAGTGATATTTCTTATTTTGGACTCTAAGAATCATATAGGGTCTAAACTAATTTTTTTGTTCTATCTAATACTTAGTTAATTTATTTATTTAGAGTAATAATAATTGTACTAAATTTTGTTCGGTATAGCACTACTACCAGTGTCGACTTTTAAAAAAAAAAATTCAAATATTTAAAGTATTAATTCCTTTTGTTTATTTTAATATTTTTCAAGTTTACTTTATTATAACTTTTAAATAGAATTAATTAAAATAATAACCCGGATGATTACAAAATTTACTACGGACGAGCTCATTCTAATTTAGTTCGTTTTGGATAAAGGTGCACGTACGACCGACCGACTTCAACAAAATTTCTTTTACCATGACTATTGTGAGAGTAAGGGCATCTTTCTATTTTTATATACTTTTCTCACTAATAAAAATATATTTGGTACCTGCTCTGTTTTTGCTCATGTGTTATTTTGAAGGTGCCTAATTGTGAAGGTGAATACCTGTTATATAACTGTCTGAAGATTTGATGCATGAGATGATTTATTACACATGGTGATGTTACACATGTGTTAAATTGTGTATTTGGGAAATTGTATACTCATTTACTTCATGGTTACGTGGCTACCGGAGAGGAGTCACGAGGTGCACACCGGAGAGGTGGCACGTGGTGTGTGTCTGAGATGGAACCACCTTATCCCGAAGTGGATCATTGAGTCTGATTGATGGGTCTGCGATACCTATCACCTTAGTGGTGCTGAATTTTGAAGCGATACCACGACCCTTTGCGGAGGGATTGATATTTCGGAATCATTTGCATCGACATATAGGCATTGCATCAGGAATGAGTTTTAATTATGATATATGTGCCATATTCGTAAATGATTATATACATGTGTTAGAATGAGATCTCTAGCCATGTATAATGTATTCTCTGCTTATGCTTGATGCTCCGCTATTGTATATTTGTTATTTTCGGATTGATGACCCTTTCAGTGGATGTGTGGGCGATTACGCCACAGATTATGACACACCGGAGGCGCGAGGAGCTACCCCCGTCGAAGACGACGGACTTCACCTTTCCAGATGAGTGGACCGAGACGACCTGGGGGTTTGACCCGGCCCTAGGACAAGTCTCTTACACCGGGAACATATTAGAGACCACCACTGTAGCTGGTAGGGATCCGAAGACTACCTACTCTCGCCGATCTATGACTTTCCAGATTCCAACCTCCATAATCATCTCTAGCTTCCTTTCAGGGGTGATTGACCGCTTTGGGTTGTTGACTTCTCCTTCAACCCGACCTGATCCCTCATACACTTCAGCTGAGGGGAGTGTACCATTCTTTCATGATGTATCCCTGCCATACCTAGGCTTAGATACGTCATTAGGACTACACTTAACGTTCACTCGTGACATCTATCCCGTAGACGAGCTCCCTCCCATTGATCCAGCCTGCGTGCCGTCATTGGAACCAGTCATAGTTGAGATAGAGGATGACGACACTGAGGATCCCTCTGAGCACGACTTTGAGAGTGGAGATGATGAGGGTGGCTCTGATCACACCCTAGTGAGCGCTTGTAGTGGCTTATGCGGAGTAGGGGCGGGTGGTTATTGTGGTTGTGGATAGTTTTAGTTCGAGAGTGGAGTGCGTGGTTAGTATTAGTATGTTAGTGCTAGATGATATGTGCCGTATTACTTCACTATGCAGAGTTCGAACTTTTCTCCTTGGGGTAGCTCTGCTGTGTGAGTGTCTGCCGAGGACTATTTTATTTTGTCGCTTTTTGGATTGTATTATAACTTATCTACGTTTCATATCGTGAGACGCTTCGTCGTTATATGTATAGTATGTTCTTGTTCGAGATCTGATTCTTTTGTTTTCTTTATAAGCCTAGGTTGAGTTCTTAAACTTATTGATATACAAAATTCGTCAAAAAAAAAACGCTATTTTTACAAAGAAACCTTTATGAAAAATAATACCTTTTAAAAATACACTCTTATGTTAAACAAAAATCGGGATGTTACAATTGCTTAGCAAAAGAAGAAGGATGCGCAAGCTACTATTCTTAACCACCATCAAAATTTCAGGTATTCCGATATTTAATCCTCTTGCACCCCGAATGCCCGAACACCTTCGTCATTCACACCTTCGGGTCCAAGAAGATTAAATAGGGGCATCTGTCATACCCCAAATTTTGACCACTAAGATTCCCCATCATTGTGAAAATCATCATCACAATATGGATGAACTATCTTGCCTCATCAGTCTCCCCAAAGATGGGTGAACACTTACTACAATCAGAATTAGGGTTTTATTTCCTCTCAGAGCTCTTAAACAAAGGCTCAATCAAGAAATGACATGATCTTCAACTTGTCTAACCTCTCAAATATCTACAAGGGATCAAGAGGACTCCCACTTTAAGGATTAAGCACAAGGCTGCTCCTTTCCATGCGGATCAAGCCTCAAGATCGCAAGTGTTACCAAATTAGGGTTTGGTCGACCAGGGCCTCCAGATGGAAATTTTCCTCTGGGCATGAGCCATTGCTTCAAAGCATAACCTATGATGCTCCAAGGGACATCATAAATCCAATCATCAAGTCAATCTAGCCTCAGGTGATGCATACATAAAAAATCAGGAATTAGGGTTGCTTGACCTAATTCACCCCTAAGTTGACTTTTGGGACAAAACATGAGCCAAGACCTCAAGAGGGGATTTGAGGGTCTCAAATACATCACATTGATCCATTTTCAACAATGGATTGATCCAAGAAGCTTGAGCAACAAGTTTCAATTTCATCAGAACCACAGTTAGGGTTTCGCGGAAAAAAAATCAACTGTACCTTTGACTTTTAACCAGGACATGCTCCCAAACCCTAGGACATGCTTTAATATACCCTATAATACCCATGGAACATGTCCATCAAGTTTGATTTAGGTCAAAGGCATGATTTCCTAGGGGATCGCACAGTTTGGAATTCATCTGATAAAAAGTCAACTGTGCACAAAAGTCAAACTTTGACTTTTTGAGAATTTTCACTTTTATGGTTTTTTAACCCTAAAGTGATGTTAATGTGTGATTTGAATCATCATTCATCAAGAAAAATCAAGAAAAGTTGGATAACTTGTAAAAGGGGTAACCATAAAAATTTAGAAAATTTTCTAAGTTAGGAAATAAAGTGGCAAGGGTACCAACTTTGGAGGATCATAACTCCTAAACCACAAATCCATTTTTCCCCATCCAAAGCCTGATTTGTAGATCTCATGGCCCTCTACAAAAGCTAAAAACTGACCCCACCCTCAAAATTCATTATGGATTTTGAGTTATGGTTGGATCAAAATCACTAAAAACATGAAAGTACAACTTTTCCAACACTTAGAAAAATTCTGGGCAAGGCAGATTTTGTGTTGAAACACCAAAACTTATGGGATTTTTTCACATAGATGCAAGCTGAATCAGTTCCAAAGATAAACATGAATGTTGTTGGGCATGTTGCCTACAATCCAAGCAACTCATTGGCATGAAACCACTCCACTTGAGCCAAGAGTTATGGCTGCTACAACACACCATGCCAAGGCTGCCATGAAAAATTAGTTTGTGAGTTTTCTTGCCATACACGATTTCTGAGTCAAAAGTAATGATCACTATCCCACATGCATCCAATCTGATCATAAGCCAACTGATCCAACTGATAGGGTTGAGTCCAAAGGGCAAGGGATCTTCCAACTTGAGATTAATGCATTTTGGCATATATGCCTTGAAATTCAAAGGCATTTATGTGAAATAGGGCACTTTCAACAAAGCCACTCTACTCAGTCAAGTTCTCTAAGTAAACAACAATAAAAACATCTGAAGAATGTGAATTTGGTCAAGGTATAGCCCTGCTCTTGGGAGGGGCTAGGTTGCCTTGTGTGAGAAGAAATGCCACCAAGCTAAAGCCTTTGAATGTGATCTGATCCAGTCGCCATTCACTATTCATCCAAGACAAGAGTTGATCACCTATAAATAGAGGTTCCAATGGATCATTCAACTCACACCAAAGCCAGTTATAGCACTGCTTTCTCTCGTTCTCTCTTAAGTGCCATGTTTTCTTGTTTTTGAGCAACCACTATCGGGTTTTGAGTTGCAGCCATAAGCAATCCATTCCAATTGCCCAGACACATCACATATGATGTATTTTAGGTGTCTAAATGCTTAAACACCATCTGTAACACCCCCAGCTCAAAATCACCTATCAACCTAGCTATTATGCTTCAATTATGCAGTTGGAGTGCTCCAGCTTGATCCAAAGACTTCCAAAGTGTTCCAAAGCTTGCAACACACTCCACAACATCCATTGAAGCTGTTCAGATCATCACAATCCATCTGTAACACCTCCAACTCAAAAATCAAATTGCTCTTGCTGTCACGACCTTCAAGTAAGCCTAAACTTGGCCATCTCTTAATCTATGCATATTTCCTCGCACAATACTTTTGCCAAATGTTCATAATCATGCATAGAATGTTTCCCCTTAGTTAATTGCTTTGTTTGAATCATGTATCAAAATTCTCAGCCTTCATGCAAATTTTAGGGTTCTTGTGATTTTGTCTTGATTTCTTATTCCATGTTAAAAATAAATGAAATTAAAGACCATAGACATGATCGTGAGGTTGAAACGAGCAGATTGATATGTGGTTTGCATGATTCCATCAAGTATTCAGTGAGATTGGAGAGAAAATGCAAATCTAGGCAAAACCCAGAACACGCGCGTGTTCTTGGGTGTTCTTGGCGCCCTTTTTTGAAAATTCAAATATTTGAATTTTGTGATTTTATTTAATTGATTCAAAAATTAATTTCTCTCTGAGTTTTAATGATTTTGAGTTGATTCTTTTTTTAATAATTCACAAAAATGTTAAAATATTTTATTTTACCAAAAAATCCCAAAAATATTATTTATTTCATGTAATTGATATTTTTGCAAAGAATTAATATTTTAATTTTTTTTGACATTTAAAATATTTTTTCCCTCTTGATTTTGTAAATTTTAATGACTTCTAAGCATTTTGTAGGTCAAAACATGATTTTTGAAACATTAATCCAAGATCACAATTTGTTTTCCACATGTTAAACAATTTTGATCATTTTAATTGAATTTTTTATTCAATTAAAATACATTTTGGAAACAAATTAGGGTTTTGATTAATTCAACCCTCATCAAACTTTTCAAACACTTTTGGGCCTCTAATAGAGTGTAAGACCCAAGCCTTTTTGTAAAATAGCCTATTGTGGGCCTCACTTATTGTATAAGTCCCTCCGGGTATTTTCAAAAACCTCGGCGTGATTGTCGTTTTGTACGCAAATAACTTTGGGCCTACCCTCGAGTAGTAAGACCCATTCTTCTTTTTTAAAACACTTTGGGCCTCTAATAGAGTGCAAGACCCAACCCCTTTTGTAAATACACAAATATTTTTGGGCCTCACTTATTGTATAAGTCCCGTTGTATTTCAAAAAGTTCGACGCGATCATCGTCCGTTGAAAAACAAACCTTGGGCCTCTCCTCGCGCTATAAGACCCACTCAAAACTCTTTGGGCCTCTATTAGAGAGTAAGACCCAATCCCCTTTTAACCAAAACAAATTTGGGCCTTAGATAGTGTATAAGTCCCTCTGTGTTAAAAGAAAATCTCGGCGCGAGCGCCATTTCAAAACAAAAAACATCTGGGCCTACCCTCGTGTTATAAGCCCAATTATTTTTAAACTCTTTGGGCCTCTTGAGAGAGTGTAAGACCCATCCCTTTGTACAGAAAACCTTTCTTGGACCTCAGTCACTTGTATAAGTCCCTGTACAAATTCAAACTCACAGTGCGATCACTGATAAAACCTTGGGCCTCTCCTTGAGCTGTAAGCCCCAACATCTTTTCAAAATACTTTCTCCTTTGATTTTGTATATAATATTGTTATCAAAGCTTTCTTTGTTGAATAACTAGCCAAACAGCATGGAAGCTCTACAACCGAGTAAGTGTTTACCCGCTTTCATTTACCGCTTTCATATGTATATAACTGTATTGTGGGGTTGTTTCACTGTAAGTCTTCTTTCATAAACTCATATCAACTGTGTAATAATAGTATAGATATTTAGAGTTTCCCCGGCAACTACGTCTAGCATTAAGCCCGTTGATCACTCTTAGAAGTAGACAAAACTAGATCCCCATAGAATTACCAGACATAGTCTTCCCTCCTCTTGGGGTTAAACAATATGAAGACGTGAAAGGCAGCATTCTCGGTGAACCCTTTCACAGATTGTCACCTTTAGAAATCGTCAAAGAAACTCTATTCCCCAGAGATGATCTTTTCTCCGTGAATGGCATCTCTTGAGTTTCTTCCAAATTCTCGAACTTTCCTGGCCTGATCTATTCTCTGTGAATAGCCTGTCTTGAATTTCTCGGGGTTTGGGGACCCACAGGCTTCTTAAAAGCATCCTCGCCTCCTCTTGGGCGTTGTACAAGGACCCGTCTACTTCTTAGAAGTATTCACAGCCTCCTCTTAGGCTTCGTATAAATGATTTCTTCCTCCGGGAATGATAGTCTCCTCTTGGGCTTCGTACAAATTGTCCCTCGGCTTCCTAAAAGTTTCCAGCCTCCTCTTGGGCTTCGTACAAATTATCCCGACGTCCCCCTAGAGGTATAGGAACAGAAATTAGTCATCTTAATAGAACAGTCTTTCTAAAAGTCTAGATCTTGCTACTGCTGTTTCTTAAACGTAGTACAAAAGAGGAAACTCTAGACTTGGATAGTCTAATTCCCTTGAGTCTCAAAGACATTCTCAAGCTCCTTTCAAAACTAGAAGATGAAACCCGGAGACTCAGACAATCTCAATACCCTTCGGATTCCCCGTTTCCTTAAAGAACAGGAAATAATCCCGGTCCTCAGATCAAATCCGTGAGTACAACATTACCCATATAAGAACTGATTTTCTCTTTTAACCAACATATTGGACCTGTCACTCAACTAAAACAGTAACCCTAGCCTCCTCTTGGGCTTTGTACAATGATTCTCCCCAGCAGAGTTAACCTTTGCAGCCTCCATCTCGGGCTTCGTACGAGATACAAAATCACTCTCTTGTTGAGTATAAAAGACTCTCTTGTTGAGTCAAACATTTTTAGCCTTCATCTCGGGCTTTGTACGAGATACAAAACACTCTCTTGTTGAGTATAAAAGACCCTCTTGTTGAGTCCAACCTTTAGCCTCCGTCTTGGGCTTCGTACAAGACTCATATAAAAGATTCTCCTGTAGAGTCAACCCTTTTAGCCTCTCTCTCGGGCTTCGTACGAGACACGTAAAAACATCCTCTTGTTGGGTCGATAGCCTCCTCTTAGGCTTTGTATAAGGAAACCTCGGTTGAGTCAATCAACCTTTTAGCATCAAAACTATGCCTCGTTCATAGGATACAAACATCAACAACTCCTTTCATCTAATCGCTGTAAGCGGCAAGCCTCTGGATTATTTACATCCACGCTAGTGTCCTTCTTTTAGCATGATGAATTTCTAAGGAAAGATAGCATTGCTCTACACAGAGTTAAAGTCTTCTCCTTCAGGTTAAACCCCCTTATAAAGGAAATTATGGCATTGCTAGGATTCACATATCCCAGTTAAAGTAATCCTCCTTTATAACCAGTCACCCAACAGTTGTGACAAACAAACCCCTTTAGAGATGACAAATTCTCTCTAAAGTCAAGACCTTTTTGCTTCATATCTTAGGCTTCGAACAAGATACAAATAGACTCTTTAGCTTCATATCGTAGGCTTTGAACAAGATACAAACCACCTTTAGATTCACGTCTTGGGCTTTGAATAAGACACCAAAACCCCATTTCCTCCCGTAGAATAGGAGGAACTACGATCGCCCTGATTTCCCTGTTTCGGTAAACGGGAATACGTAGGCATAAGATTGAAAGAAAAATCTTAGCGAGCACACACTAATCCAAAGCCCAAATCCCGTACCTTCACATATCAATCGAAAAGCATCGGTCCTAAACTCCCACCAATCGCCCAGGCACTATTTTAACAAAATAACCTAAGAGAGGCCCACAATCTTTGTAGCATCTGTAAACCAACACTCATTTGTTCAAACTCAGTTTGCAAGCAGGGTTAATTGGAGACATCTATTTCCCTTCCTTCATCAGTTTAAATAGGATAAAAAATGAATCGAACTGTAGTACCAAAGCGATAGTGCTTCGCAACCACGTCCAAAATCGCTCGCTACACATCTATACCATTTTCTTCATATGAGGTATAAACGTGTGTTATGAATGATCTCATAAATATCAAGAGTTAAATATTGGTTTTCATAACTAGCAGTAATGTGTTTTCCTTAGAGAACCATTGGCCACCTATTCTTATAAGGATAAGTGACATAAAACAATTCTTTTGCTTGGGATGTCATGATAAAAAGTTCATTCTTATAAGTTGCCTTGTGAAGGTCAACTTGTGTGAATCCTAATTCATCAATTTGAACACTAGAGTTTCTATCAATCCACTTGCATTTAAATAAAGTCACTTAAAATATAACATAATAAATATCTCAAATATATTCAATTACTTCAAAGTACGATCTAGATGCCATTACAATATTCTTATCTTTCGAATTAGAGAAGTACATGTACTAAGCCTCAACCATAACCCAACTATATTGCATGGTAGTGCGACCATCCTTTGATTTTTGTATAGAAGGAAATTTTATTAATGTCGTAGGCTCTCTAAGTTAATACATTAAATTTAGGCATATATGACATCCATTTAATTGTATCGGATGCACTATCTTCATTAGAGATTCTTTCATTAAATCAATTTATGAAACTATTGTTATACTCTTTCAACAATCATTTTTTATTCAACCAATTCATTAAACTATTGTTGGACATGTGATGTCACACATAAGAGAATGAGGGTGAATCTTGCGTTTCAGAAAAACTTGGATTTGAAAAACTTTGAGAATTAAAATCAGAGTTTGAAAACGTTTTTAAAGAAGTTCTAGAGTTATACAACAGAAAGTAAACTTGAAGAGTATATAATGCAGAATGAAAGAGCTTAAGGGAAGAGCTATGAACACCAAAAGTTATATAGGTTCAGTAAAAACCGACTTAGTCTAGTTCCCAAGAATTGATCTTGAGAGTATCCTATAAACTTAAGAGCTTTTAGTAGGTTGAACTCTGTAAACCCCTTATACAAGGAAAAATGAAGTTTATGGCTAATCTCCAACCAAATAGTAAACACGGGAAAGAAGCGACGAGTCTTCCTTTCAAATTATGGATTGAAGCGGTTAATCTCCTTTCCACAAGAAACTTGGAGCGGTTAGTCTTCAAGCTTCAAACAAACATTGAGAACTTTTAACATTGGGATGATATCGTAAACCTGAACTTGGTTTTATAGCGGGCTAATCAATAACCTGTGATATTTTACCACTTAGATGATCTCGAACTGAAGCAATATTTTATTACAGGCTGAGCTTTAACCGAAACTTGTTTTTATCACGGGCTAACCAAGTACCAATGAAATTTTACCACAATTTGATCTCTAACCTTGAAAGCTTTTGAACGGACTGAACTTTCGATCCTAAAGGAAGACTTAATCACACAATCCCAAACCAAAGCTTTTTACGGGTTTAGCTTCAAACAAAAAATCCCTAAATGGATAAAATATTCAACCAAGGTATAAACAAAACTCTTTAGGTGATATTACAAAACTACCCTTCCAGAATTACAATTTTCTCACTTGCAAAATGACTTTCTCAAAAAGCAAATCGGCTAAACTTTTAGTGAGAGAAAGTAAACAAAAATAATTTTTAGAGAGAGTGAGAAGTGGGAAATGAAATCACGTTTTCTAGATGATAAAATTAGTGGGAAGGGACCTCAAATTATTTGCTATAGGTTTACACAAAAAAGGAAAACGTTTTATGACCTTTTATGACTAGCCAATCGATTGGCAACACAAACAAATTGATTGGTTGCCTTCAAATTAATCGATTACTGGGTTAAAATGGAAAGAAATGATATTTTTCCGTTAAACCTTATCAAGATGTTGTCCTAATCGTGTATGGCAGATTTTTGAACTAACCCAATCGATTACTATGTTAAAAAATGGAAAGAAATGATATTTATCTGTTACACCTTATTAAGATGTTGTCCTAATCGCGTATGGTGCATTTTTGAACTAACCCAATCGATTGGGTTAAGATGTCAATTGACTGGAAAAGAAAAAAAATTCCCCAAAGCTTTTCTGACAGCTCCTAATTCATCTAACACGACTTCAAGGTATTTTTGAAAATGTTTTTTTGAGAAAAATAAGTTTGAAAACAATTTTATGTATGATTTATCCATGCACATTTACTAGAATGCCTTTATGCTTTACAGTGTATTCACTCAGGCGTGTTGAGGGATGCTATCTTGTACTTCAAGACTTATCAGATTCTTCATTCTTATAGACACTTGCTTAAGTTTACTTTGAGATAAGGCTTAAGTTATATTTCATTTGGTTCCCATCACCAGATAGTCAAGTCCATCAATAAATCCTATTATCTTGGTTTGCATCTTTAACCGCTTAACCAATTTATGCTTGACTTTAGTTGTTATCACTATCCAGGGCATGATCATCTCTAATCATTGTTATCATTAAAAGCATGTTCTATGACCTAGAAAAAAAGGTTCCACATAAGTAAGGTTGAACTTCATCAATGTTATTCAGTATATACAAATGTGCTTGAAGAACTACATCTCTGACCATTGACTTTACATTTAAACTTTGTACCCCTGACTTGATATCTTCCATCATTAATAGACTTGAAAATTCCTATAGAAATTTCTTCTACAAGTAGTCTCAACAAAACTCAATAGCATTTTCTTTGTTGTACATTTCAATGATCAAAACCTCCAAACGGTGATGCTTTTTTGTATACCCTTTAAATATATTAATGTATCTCTCTTATGTATACATCTAACTTAAATAAAGTGGGCCACACAATCTAATCTCCTTTACTATATGAGCAATTAAGTGAACCATAATGTCAAAAAACTGATGGAGGGAAATACATTTCCAATTGACACAAGATAAATGCATCCCTATGTCCCAACTCATCTAAATTTTTTGGATCAATGACTTTATTACATATACTATTGAAGAATAAGCATAATCTAGTTTTAGTTTTCCTAATATCTATTGGCAAGATTTCACAAATATCCACACTAGTAAAAGTTGTTTCATCAAGACATGAAAGTTATGAGATTTTAAGTCAATTAATTTGAAATCGTTCATTTATACAAACTTCTTGATATTTGATGAATACCTTAGAAACACTTTGATGTTACAGGATATTAATATGAAATCCGAATGGTTTAGAAGGTGGGGGGGAGGGGGATTGAATGGATCATCCCCCTAAAATCAACTTTTTATCAAAATAATTTTCTTTGAAAATTAGAGTTTTTAAACATGGTGCACATTTAACATGTTGAAACAATATTTAGCGGAGGTTTTATAAAACATATGATTAATTAAATCATACAATTAACTCAAAATATCATAAATCACAACACTTGAGAAAAATTAAGTTGCTTAAACAAGCAATTTAAAATTATTATAATTAAACTTTAACACATAGCTCAAATTAAATGATCAAATGATTTAATCTATCACAAACTTGTACCTAGATACTAAACACTACAAGCAAATAAATCTATCATCATGAAAAGATAATAAACAATAAAATAGAGAGAGAGAGAGAGAGAGATGTACAATAGATTTATTCTAATTTGGCGCATTTGTGCTATTTTAAAATAGAGTTTTTTATTACAACGGATAATTAGACAACGTTGAGAGAGAGATGTACAATAGATTTATTCTAATTTGGCGCATTTTTGCTATTTTAAAATAGAGTTTTTTATTACAACGGATAATTACACAACGTTGAACTCTTCAAATCCATTTAAAAGTTTTTCAATTGAGATAAATTTAGGAAAATAGTATTGTGAAACGCTTTGATATATGGCCAATATAGTCTCATGGGCAAGTATTTGAAAATTGTTTGAAGCTCCAACAATGACATATGTTGTCATTTAGAAGTAGAAACTGTTGGTAAGATTTCCAAAATATTATTTGAAGAATAATGATGATTAAATTCATTTGATGTAATTCTTTGATCACAGTTGCATTCACCTAGAATCAAGCCAGAGACGTTTTATCCAATAACCACACGCGGACCAAAGCACTTGCCACTGAATCAATGCATTATTTGGATATATTTCTGAACGGAAATGCATATAACAATTGTAAACAACCAGTGTTTCAAATGATGCTTCCCTTTACCAAATGACATGATTTTCTCTATAAATAGAGATGTTGTGAAAACTGAAAAAACACACAAAAATTACTTGTTTCAGGTTCCAAAAATTATATCTAATTGATTCTTTTATTTTCTAGTGCACGAGAATAAATGAGAGAACTTTATTCTGTAAAATATTATTAGTCGATATGCTTAATATGAATATGTGATTCATGTTAAGGTTTCCAAAGTATTCTGAAGGGGATTCGCCAGGTTACCCACTTGCATCTAATTTGTCTAAATTGGTAGGGGCGAATCGAACCTAAAGCTTAGTGTAAACACATGCTTTGGAATTTATTTAGTGCAACTTTCATTGTATTGTTTCATCTTCTTGTTCATGTTTTACAGTAGACCCTCAACACAAGATCTAACAATCTTTAGGTTTGATTTTTGATTTTGATCCATATTTTATTTATAATTAATATTAAACTATGCAACTTCAAAAAGGATGACAACAATTTTCAATGATGGTGAAAGAAATGAACACTCATGCTTCCTTATTTTTTTACTATGGTGAAAGGTACATAATCATATTTGAAATTTTCTAGAACTTGCAATACATGATGTGGAATCTGATGTTCCACCATCAGGGTACAATGTCATGACAGATGTTGTAACATCTGCAGACTGACAGAACAATTTATTCAACCATTTAAATTGTGCAAAATTTTAAATGCAGAAAGATAAATAACACAATGGATTGTTAATCTAGTTCAGTGCAACATCACCAACATCTGGGGGCTACCAACCCAGGAAGGAAATCCACTATCACCAGTATTAATTCAGAGCTAAACTCCCCCCGTTTACAACCTCTCACTTAATCCCTACCTAGTGCAACTTCTACCTAGGAACTCCTAGATATGAGAAATCACCATCTCACTCCCAATCACCACAGTGATAAACAAACACTCCCAGTCCCAGGGAATGCCACAAGAAACCAAAAAGAAATATGTACCCTCTTTCTTTCATGAACAATACTAGGTCAAGACTCTTGACCAAGAACAATACTCGGTTTTGCTTAAAAGCTTCAACCAAAAACAATACTTAACTTCTATGCTTAAAAGCTTTAGAGTGCGAACAATATACAACATAAATATGTCTACCACGATGCATCAAAAGATACAAAGAGTGACTTACAAAGCCACAACACAATAGACTCTCAAAGCCTAAGTTTCTAAATCCTTCCCCTAGTTTTTACAATAGTGAAAGTCCATCATGTCATTAGGTTTAGGTTGCTCTTTAAATACTCCTCAGCATTCCATGGGCTTTGAAATCTTCACCCAGATATTTCTTGATCCACATGCTAAGGGTTGCATAGATTGTGCAGAAAAAATCTCCTTGAATCTTGGAACAAATCATCAAGTTTCTTAAATTGTCTCAACATCCAATTTTAGAAACTTATGAACAGTTTAATATCAAATCAAATGTTCCAGATTAAATCTTCTTGAAATATTGAAAATAAGTGAGATATATCCAAACTAAATCTCACAAAATCAAATCAAATAATACTTCAAATCTTCTCAAGATTATAGGCATGAAAATAGCACAAAAGATTCCATAATTAGCTCCACTAAATATGAAACAGAATAAAATCTCCACCATGATTTTCGCCAGCAATCTCTCATCAGGATAGCACAAAAGACCGCTAAAAAATAGTAACAAACAAATCACAACATTCTGAATAGAATGTTGTTCAGTTCTATAATAACATGTTAGAACATCAGTCTTGACATCCTGTACTTGAACACAGCACACCCTGAATAAACAACCTGTAGAGATGTTTGACCCACATGTCAAGACATCTTGCACAACATATAGTTGCAACAACTTATTTTAGTAAAAATGCAGCCAACACGGAACTTACAATCTCCCCCTTTGGAAAATTTTGGCTAAAACAACCTTTGCACAATAAATATTGGAGAGAGAAATAAAATCATAAAAACACACAACACAAGTTGCCTTACATGTAACCATTGCAACTGTGTGCATGAGGAAAAAGATATTCTGCATCTTCAGGAATATCTAAGTTACTCCCCCTAAACCACATAACCGATTCTTGTCACTGAAGAATAAATCTTCCTCTCAAAGAGCACAAGAAAAACAACACGAACACAATCTTGAATTATCAGAATTCAAGATATTAGAAAGACATATGGCAGAAGCCACAAACATTAGAAACATATATGGTTGTTGCATATTGAAGGCAATAAGACTCTACCACGGGACTGGACTCATTTCTCCCCCTTTTTAGCCAAAAATTGACAAAAATAGCTAAGAATAAAACACCACAAAACAAGGGAAAAACACCAAACTAACCCAACAAAAAGAACAAAAAAAACGACTCACCCAAAGAGACAAACGTTAACAACAAATGACTCAGCAGAAATACAAGACCCAAGCAACAAAAGAAAACACCAAACTGACAAAAAACACACACGAATTAACCAAGAATTCCTCCAGAGTCAATGAACTTGACTTGATCTTCATAAGCAACTTTAGAAGATTTACTCATGTTGAAATTCATATTGAGGAAAAAAAATGAGGTAAAAGGTCTTTAAATATAAGAAGTGTTACCTAGCTTGTAACGAACCTGGTTAGTAATGACAGACCAGTCAAGGAGAACATTTTTGGACGAGAGTAAAATCACCCTCAGTAACAGTGCATAGCTTAGTCTTCTCTTTTTCCGAGCTTTGACCCTCAGAGATGCAATGACAGATCCTATTTCATTGAAGATGTTTTCTTTGAACACACAAGCACACGTTTTTCATGCCTTCCAAGCTGTAACTTGAAACTTGTAAATGCGCCTAAGAGGGGGGGTGAATTAGGTTCTTAAATTTATCTTCGATCTTTTACCGATTCTTGGTTATTTTTCAGTTAAATGATAAGTGCTTGAAAGTAAAGTGCGGAAAGGAAAAATGACACAAGAGAATTATAGTGGTTCCCCTCACAGCCCGAGAGTACTCCACTCCTCCTTCAACACGAAAGAGATTTCACTATAGTTTAGACTTATTGTATAGCCTAATCACACCAATGGTGATGCTTACTATCTAACCTATAGGTAACTAAGTGTATGAAGAACAATCCTCTTCAAAACACACATTTGTTTCCAACAATCCTGGACAACAAGGTAATACAAAAGATAATCTTGATATAAATTTGATGTCTTGAGAATATGATGCTATCAATCTTCACGATCGATCTTCTCCTTGAAATAAATATCACTCAAATGAAATATACAAGTGTTCTTGAATAAAATGAGATGAAACAATGATAATGTGTGAAATTTATGCAAAGGTTTCTCTCAAAAATATGTTTGAATGAACACTTGAAGAATAATTGAAAGATGAAAAGAATGAGTGAAATTTTTTTATTATGAAATTTCTAGGAGGTGAGTTGTAATCTGAAAATGATATGTATTTATATTGTACAAAACATCCCTACAGAGAGGTACAAATTTTATGTAGCAAAACCATCAAAAGACATAAGAAAACAATGCATATTTTCATGAAAGGATGCCATTTTTCGCTCACTGCTACAGGGTTAATCGGTTAACCATATAGGTTAATCGGTTAACACCCCTTTAACATTAGAAAATATTCAAAATTAGCATCCGTTAACCGGTTAACCATATGGGTTAATCGGTTAACACTGTAAGTTTTCCAGCAAATAATTAATTTTAAAAGGAGTGAGCTATTTAAAGAGTTAAAAAAAGTTCTTATGATATATGTTATGTGAGAGATGAATAATTGAACACTTGTATAAGTATTTTAAATGATATTTGATATACCTTTGAGTTGTTCAATATTCTATCTTCAACACTTGAAACTTGATTAGTTTGTATGTGAAGCTTTGATCCATTTGACATATGCTAGAACACCATCTTGAAGCTTGATGTCATTTGAGTCTCTTACTTTTTGCATACACATGTTGCATAGAAAACTTGTTGTCTTCATCAAAACTTTTTATGCGCTTGAAACTTGCTTCTACAATCTCCCCCTTTTTGATGATGACAACCAATCTTTGAAAGCTTGCTTTGAGACTTGTTTCTCTAAACTTGTTTCTCCCCCTAAGTTAAAGCTCCCCCTTAATTCAAGAGGTATAATTTTTCTACACAAAGAAACATTAGAGAAACCAATCCTTCTCCCCCTTTGGCATTAGCAAAAAGGAAGAGGATCACACAATAATGGAAATGAAAGTTGATATAAACATGAAAAACATACAAACATAACACATATACTAACACAAAAACAGAACTTTGTTTTCCGATACGATACGTTAACATAAAACACATGCACATTGTACGGTACACTCACGGATACGAAACAAAAAACATAAGCTAGTAAACCAAAAGTGCCTTAAAGAACTAGGACTTAAACAAAAACTTAAACGATGACTAGAACAAGAACAAAGTAACATAAGACAAGTGCTTTAGTTGTCATCCTCCGACATTTCCTCGCTTCCTTCCTCATCCTCTTCACTTCTGTCTTCATCTTCATCATTACCCGCATTTTGGTTTTGAGAGATTAAGACTAGCCTTCGAAGAGAATTGATGGCCCGAGTAGTTTCTCGGTGTTGGTTCATCATGGTGATATAGAGGAACTCATTGGTAACTCTGCCTTCCGGGATTGGATGATTGGAGGTAGACGAGTCGTCTTCGTACTTGTATGTTCCATCGTTACATTTAACAATACCAGTGTTCTTCATAATAGTGATCTCATTAATTTCATTTGCCGTCGATTTCATTGCAATAGATGGTTCCCTATTAAGATTCAAATCTGTTAACTCCAAAATGCTTGCAATGAAACGACCATAAGGAAGTCGGGTAGAGAGTGTAAGTTGTTGTTGAAGATGGTACATCATTGTCAAAATCCAATTAACTTTGATCTTATTCTTAATTGCGAACAACACTTGCATCTCGAGATCATTAATTTGGGAATGATTCGAATCCTTCGGAAGCAAAACATAGCAAATAATGTAATGAAGCATCCGGTCATTCACTGACAAATTCTTAACATAGAATAAGACACGAGGCGTGCGTTGTCCAGCTACCACAACTTCTCTAGGAAACCTACAAATACGATAATAATATTCCATTTTGTCGTACTGAGCCCATGGTCCGTCTTTATGGTTAACTCCTTTTCGGAGAAAATAGCTGGTATACGGAATTTTGAGTGTAGCGGCAATACCCGACAAATCTTCACTGATCTCAAAGTCTCTAACAGTAGTCTTAAGCATATGTTGCCCAGCATCATTCAGATTAATTGATAAGTTATGCATAAAAGATTTCACTAAATCCGGGTAATACCGACCATTATCGGAGACAAAGTTATCAATCTTTTGGTATTTTAGCAAAGCTGGAAAATCAAAAGTAGGTGCTGGAAAAGCTTTGAGATTGACATATTTTACCTTGAGAAGTTGTCGAACTCGAACCTTGAAATCCATTCTCCGCTTCTTAGTTGTTTCCATCGGAGTATCTTCCTCATTGACAGCTAAGCTACTTTCCGGCATCTTTCCTTTTCCTTTCTTTGATGGAGCCATGGATGAAGATTTGGGATTTCTAGGGTTTGAAGATGAATTTTCGGATTTGGGTTGGATGTTGTGACAAAGATGGAGAAAGTGAAGGTGGTTTATAAAGAGTAATGTTTGAGTGGGATTTTAATGTGATATTGATTGTTATTTTGAGTGGGTAGAAGTTGGAAGAAGGTTTTTAATGGGGAGTCAAGGAAGTCAAAGAGAAGAAGATGAGTCCCAAGGAATGTTGGTGAGAATGATCGTAAAGCACATGCAACAAAACTCTTAAACACACATATATAAAAATAGAATTGTATATTTTTCTAAAAAAAAAAAACAGAAACGAACAGTGTTAACCGGTTAACCATATGGATTAACCGATTAACGCCCTTAAAAATTCGAAAAATACAAAAACAGTGAGTATATAGCTCCAAATTCATTAGGGTTCTTGATATAACAATTATAGAACATGTTAGCACATATTTTGAGGCAATTTTTTAAAAAAGAATTTTTGAAAGATAATAACTTAATGATATGCGAAAATAGGAAAAATTGAAAAAATTTGCCGACACGATAAATTTTGATATAGCATCAAAAGTTTCCAAAAAGAGATAAGTTCATATTCGTGTACCTTGATACTCATAGATGCTATAATGATCAACTTTTGAAATTTTAGATATCACCTTCATCGAGAATTCCGAGTTCTCGCCGAATCTTAAAAAACGGTTCTTTCGCGAGTGGTTTTGTGAAGATATCTGCAAGTTGATTATGCGTATCTACAAAGGTGACTTCAACATCTCCTTTAAGCACGTGATCACGGAGAAAATGATGTCGAATGTCGATGTGTTTGGTCCTTGAGTGCATGACCGGATTCTCTGTAATGTTGATCGAACTTGTGTTGTCGCACCGGAGAGGAATGCATCCAAGATCAATTCCGTAGTCGCTTAATTGTTGCTTTAGCCAAAGATTTTGTGCACAACAACTTCCCGCTGCTATGTACTCCGCTTCGGCCGTACTAAGTGTAATGCATGCTTGTTTCTTACATGACCACGAGACTAGTGCATTTCCAAGGATATGACATGTTCCACTCGTGCTTTTTTCTATCTGTTTTACAACCTGCATAATCCGCGTCAGAATAACCGATTAAAGTACAAACACTACCTTTAGGATACCATAAGCCAACATTTGTCGTTCCCTTGAGGTACTTCATGATTCTTTTGACCGCCGTGAGATGTGACTCCTTTGGATTTGCTTGGAAGCGAGCATATAAACACACACTAAACATTATGTCAGGACGGCTTGCCGTCAAATATAATAAAGAACCAATCATACCTCGATACTTCGTAATGTCAACCGATGTTCCTGATTCGTCTTGATCAATGTAGGTTTCGGATCCCATTGGTGTTGACATAGCTTTACAACCATCCATATCAAATCTCTTTAATAATTCTTTGCAATACTTCGATTGGTTGATGAAGATTCCGTCCTTTTGTTGCTTGATTTGTAATCCAAGGAAATAATTCATTTTTCCCATCATAGACATTTCAAACTCGCCTTGCATCATTGAAGCAAATTCTTCACATAGTTGATTGTTTGTTGAACCAAAGATAATGTCGTCCATGTACACTTGAACAAGTAAGGTATTATTCTTTATCCTCTTAATGAACAAGGTCTTGTCTACCTTGCCTTTTTCAAAACCTTTTTCGCATAAGAAATTACTTAGACGATCATACCATGCCCTTGGTGCTTGTTTTAAACCATAGAGACCTTTCTTCAACTTGTATACATGTGAAGGATGCTTGAAGTCTTCAAAACCCGGAGGTTGTTTGACATATACTTCTTCGTTGATATATTTGTTTAAGAAGGCGCTTTTGACGTCCATTTGAAATAACTGAAAATTCATTGAGCAAGCATAAGCAAGTAAAAGACAAATAGCTTCTAACCTTGCAACCGGAGCGAATGTTTCTTCAAAGTCAAATACTTCTTCTTGATTGTACCCTTGAGCCACCAATCTTGCTTTGTTACGAACAATAATTCCATTTTCATCAAGTTTGTTCTTAAATACCCATCTTGTTCCGATGATATGTTTATCACTTGGTTTAGGGACAAGTTCCCAAACTTGATTTCTTTCAAATTGGTTTAACTCTTCTTGCAAGGCAATGATCCATTGATCATCTTCAAGAGCTTCATTAACTTTGGAGGGTTCTATTTGGGAAACGAACGCCATATTCAAGCATGCATCTTTGAGATTTAGTCTTGTTGCTATACCTTGACCTATGTCTCCGATGACTTTGTCGATTGGGTGATCCCTATGTGTTCTCTATTCTTTTGGTAGATCATTGTTGATCGACTTTTGTTGAATCGGTTCATCATGATGTTCTTCTTGTTTTTCTTCTAGATTTTCAATGAAGTCTTTAGAAGTATCTTCTTTGTGAATTTCTACAAGATCATCATCATTATCACAAACAATAATATCCTCTTTCGAGGGGTTAGATTCATCAAATTTGACATGCATAGATTCTTCTATAGTTAAAGTTCTTTTATTATAAATTCTAAATGCCTTACTAGAGAGAGAGTAGCCGAGAAAAATACCTTCATCGGATTTCTCGTCAAACTTACCAAGGTTGTCTTTGTCGTTGTTTAGGACAAAGCACTTGCACCCGAAAACATGAAAGAAAGAAATATTTGGTTTTCTCCCTTTGAAAAGTTCATAAGGGGTCTTCTTGAGTATAGGCCTAATATTGACACGGTTACTTACAAAACATGTCGTGCTCACCGCATCCGCCCAAAAATACTTAGGAAGATTTGAATCACTTAGCATTGTCCTTTCAAGTTCCACCAATGATCTATTCTTCCTTTCTACGACACCATTTTGTTGTGGAGTTCTTGGTGTGGAGAAATTGTGTGAGATTCCATGTTCTTCACAAAATTCTTCAAATGAGGCATTTTGGAATTCTCCACCATGGTCGCTTCTAATGGAGGCAATTGTAAGAGACTTCTCATTTTGTATTTGTTTTGCATACTTCTTGAAGGCTTTGAAAGCATCACTTTTTTGTACTAAAAACAATGTCCAAGTATATCTAGAGAAATCATCAACAATAACTAATGCATAGACATTACCTCCGAAGCTTTTTGTTCTCGATGGACCAAAGAGATCCATGTGCAACAATTGTAGTGGCCTAGTTGTGGACACCACATTCTTGGATGTGAAAGTTAATTTGGTTTGCTTTCCTTTTTGGCAAGCGCCACACAACCTATCTTTGATGAATTTGATCTTCGGCAATCCAATGACTAAGTCATGCTTGATTAACTTATTCAAGTGCTCCATATGAATATGAGCAAACCTCTTATGCCATAACCATGATTCATTGTTGTTTGCCAAGAGACACCTAACATTCAAAGACAAGTTATCTAAGGAAATTAAAAATATGTTATTAACTCTTTTACCTTTTAGCATAACTTCATGAGTAACTTTGTTTTCAATCAAACATTCATCTTTAGTGAAGTTGACTTTGAAACCTCGGTCACACAATTGGCTAATGCTAAGGAGACTATGCTTTAGACCTTCCACATATAGGACATCTTCTATAGTTGTTGAAGGCGGTGAACCAATGATGCCTACGCCAAGGATTCTTCCTTTTTTGTTGTCACCATAAGTAACATATCCTTTAGCCTTAAGCGTTAGATGTGAAAATTTACTTAGGTCACCCGTCATGTGCCTCGAACATCCACTATCAAGATACCATTGATTTGAAGAGGTCTTCAAGCATACCTACAAAAAAGAGTTACGTTTTATTAGGTACCCAAATTGCCTTGGCTCCTTCAAAGTTAGTTCCTTTCTTGACCCATACATAATGGCCTTGAGAAACACTAAAGTTTCTAATATAACATGCATTAGGAGTATGACCTTTAATACCACAATAGAAACAAGTAGGCTCAAAGTTGCTTTTATATCTAGGGGGATAAGATTTCTTCTTATTATAAGACTTCTTCTTATTATTTCTTTTCCTTTTGTTATATTGTTGAACCATTTTAGGCTTGTCACTTTTCTCTAAAGGAATTTTTTCTTTAGCTTTTACAAAAATGGTCTTGTTAGAAGTTTGTTTAGAGAATCTTGAGTAACCTAGACCACTTTTATCATTTGAGTATCTTTGACTACTAAGAACATGTTCCAATCCAATTTGTCCTTTCTAATATCTTTCTAGGACTCTTTTTAATTGAACTATTTGAAAAGCAAGTGACTCACATTTAGTGCATGCAAAATTCTTGATTAATTCTTCTTTTTCATCTTTGAACTTAATTTCCATTTTATCAATATTTTCTTCCAAGATTGATATTTGTTTCTTTTGAGATGAGATGGTTTTATATAGAATTTTGCATTCACTTAAATGTTCATCAATTGCTCCTTGAGCACCATTATCAAAAATTGAAAAGTTACTACTAACCTCATCGTCTTCATCGTCGGAATGATGTGATTCCATCAATGCTAGATTTGCGCTTTGATCACTATCGGAGTCCGATGAAGAACTTATTTCGTTGTCATCCCAAGCAATGTAGGCCTTCTTTTTGTAATCCTTCTTTCCTTTGTTGTCACGATTTTTTGCGAGTTTGGGACATTCCGGTTTGATGTGGCCTTGTTTTCCACATTCATAGCATATAATGTCTCCATTGGATGTTGATGCTTCTTTTTCTTTGTTCTTTGAGGACTTCTTCCTTCTTGTGAAACTAGAGTTTCCAATATTATTTTTTGCACTAAAGTATTTTCCTAGTCTTTTTACAAGGAGCATAAAGTTTTCGTCCTCTTCGGGATTGTCTTCTTTCTTCACAACTTTGGACTCAACTTTTAAGGCAATGCTCTTGGATTTCTTTTCTTGGATCTCACGTTTCTCCAATAGTCCAAGTTCCGTCTCATATTCTTGAAGCTTTCCGAATAGAGTAGCGGATGTCATCGTTGATAAACTTTTCTTCTCGGAAATCACCGTCACTTTGGGTTGCCACTCTCTTGTTAAAGACCTAAGCACTTTAAGATTAAGTTCATCATTAGTTAGTGTCTTACCAAGTGCATTCAAGTGATTTTTCAAATGCCCGAATCTTTTCTGCAAGTCGAGGATTGATTCTCCTGGTTGCATTCTGAATAACTCGTATTCTTGACTTAAAGTATTCAATCTGGATCTTTTGACTTCGGCGGTTCCTTCGTGAGTTTCTACAAGAGTGTCCCATATTTGCTTGGCCATTGTACAAGTTGAGACGCGGAAGAATTCATCCATTCCAAGTGCACTTTGTAAAATATTTATTGCCTATTTGTCATAGAGAACCTTTTTCTTATCATCATCATCCCATGATCCTTGTGGCTTTGCCGAACCAACATTGTTGACAACTGTTGTAGGAATAAAATGACCATTTTGAACAGCCTCCCATATATCACTTCCTTTTGCTTCTAAATGTGCCTTCATACGGATTTTCCAAAAGTCGAAGTATTGGCCAGAAAACAAAGGAGGCTTGTTGCTACTACCACCGTCTTTGAAAACAAGATCATTGTTTGCGGAAGCCATCTGAATCTAATAGGAATAGGTTACCTATAACCTGCTCTGATGCCAATTGCAACTTGTAAATGCGCCTAAGAGGGGGGTGAATTAGGTTCTTAAATTTATCTTCGATCTTTTACTGATTCTTGGTTATTTTTCAGTTAAATGATAAGTGCTTGAAAGTAAAGTGCGGAAAGGAAAAATGACACAAGAGAATTATAGTGGTTCCCCTCACAGCCCGAGAGTACTCCACTCCTCCTTCAACACGAAAGAGATTTCACTATAGTTTAGACTTATTGTACAGCCTAATCACACCAATGGTGATGCTTACTATCTAACCTATAGGTAACTAAGTGTATGAAGAACAATCCTCTTCAAAACACACACTTGTTTCCAACAATCCTGGACAACAAGGTAATACAAAAGATAATCTTGATATAAATTTGATGTCTTGAGAATATGATGCTATCAATCTTCACGATCGATCTTCTCCTTGAAATAAATATCACTCAAATGAAATATACAAGTGTTCTTGAATAAAATGAGATAAAACAATGGTAATGTGTGAAATTTATGCAAAGGTTTCTCTCAAAAATATGTTTGAATGAACACTTGAAGAATAATTGAAAGATGACAAGAATGAGTGAATTTTTTTTATTATGAAATTTCTAGGAGGTGAGTTGTAATCTGAAAATGATATGTATTTATATTGTAAAAAACATCCCTACAGAGAGGTATAAATTTTATGCAGCAAAACCATCAAAAGACATAAGAAAACAATGCATATTTTCATGAAAGGATGCCATTTTTCGCTCACTGCTACAGGGTTAATCGGTTAACCATATAGGTTAATCGGTTAACACCCCTTTAACGTTAGAAAATATTCAAAATTAGCATCCGTTAACCGGTTAACCATATGGGTTAATCGGTTAACACTGTAAGTTTTCCAGCAAATAATTAATTTTAAAAGGAGTGAGCTATTTAAAGAGTTAAAAAAAGTTCTTATGATATATGTTATGTGAGAGATGAATAATTGAACACTTGTATAAGTATTTTAAATGATATTTGATATACCTTTGAGTTGTTCAATATTCTATCTTCAACACTTGAAACTTGATTAGTTTGTATGTGAAGCTTTGATCCATTTGACATATGCTAGAACACCATCTTGAAGCTTGATGTCATTTGAGTCTCTTACTTTTTGCATACACATGTTGCATAGAAAACTTGTTGCCTTCATCAAAACTTTTTATGCGCTTGAAACTTGCTTCTACATAACTTACATATCTCCAAAAACAATAATGACTAGTTAACAAAAAACTTGTCACGCTGAAGGCCACTTGTCAAATCTAGTTGATCCACTAAGTCACAATACAATGTCATGACATCCTGTCTGACATCACAACCTCACCAGAGGTACAAGAACACAAGTTGCCTAAGAATCAAGCCAACCTTGTACAGGCAGCACCAATGCAGCAACACCACAGACAGGTACATGTGAGGGCAAGGTGTTTTACACTCAATCTTTATTTTAATGATGTCAAAACATGTACTAGCTCGTAGTATGTAATTTGTACGGTATCATCTCATCATAGTCGGCATCCGTATTTCATAATGCATAAATGTTCAACAATCATGTGTCTAAACATATAGGAAGAGTCTTATACATCTTTTATATGTGTGTGATCATGTTATCTGTCATAGGTATGCATTAACAAGGCCTAGGTAGAAGAAAGCATGTCCAAAAACTAATTTTTGTGAGTTTTTGAAGTTTGAGTCGACTCAAACCATGCTTTGGTCGACTCATGAAAGGTCAATGTTGTTGCATGTCCCACGGGTCAGCTCACATCGACCCACCGGTCGACTCATACTGGAGCCCTTTCTTTATTGTGAATTTTCATCAGTCATGCGTCGACGCATGACCCTGTGGCGGTCGACGCAAGGTGTTCAAACTTGTATAGTCTAGCTCACGGGTCAGCGCAGGCTGACCGTCACAAATGTTTGGTCGACTCTTCGCTAAATGTGTGCTATTTTTCTGGTTTTTCTAAGTTTTAAAAAGCTATTACTTTTGGTAGTTGGTCCTAGCATCATATATATACATTGTTCCTCATTTTTACACTACAACAAGAAAAGTGAAAGATTTTCACTGAAAGTTTTCTCTCATCATCTTCATCCTCATTCTTGCATTTTCTCAACAAATACACATAACCATTTTTGTTGATCTCTTGCATCATTGAGGTGATAACGTCCAAACATAGGAGTGTATCTTGTTTGGGTTGAGTTTTTCAGTGGGTTTTTTCTTGAATAAAACCTCTAGGGTTTTGTCCTCTAAGATCAATTGGATTTGGGGTTTTTTGGTTCAGATCTTTGTGTCCATTGAATTCAGCCGAGCGAAGATGATTGAAGAACGGTGGGTTCTGTCAATCTAGTAGCATCAACCGGAGGATTGTGCAATAAAGGTTTGAGATCGAACGGTGTGTGGATTGAAATCAGCCGAGCGAAGGTGATTGAAGACTGGTGTGTTCATTCAAACTAGTAGCGGTAAATGGAGGCTTATTCAACAAGTTCGAGGCACTTGATTCGACTCGAATCAAGGGGAGAGAAGACATAGTATCAGCATCAACGAGGTTTCTTTAGTGTGTGATAGCTAAGGCTTCTCTTGTAAAAACAATTTGCAACAAGATTATTGATATCTCAATTCTAGATTTAGAATTGGGGGCAGACGTACCCAAAGCGAGGGCGAAAGGGTAACTGCCTAAACAAACTGGGTGTCGTTTTCCTTTCCCTATCTCTTTAATTTTCGAACTATTTACGCTTGTGATTATTCAATTGATCGAAAAAGTTCTGTTATAGTATAGTGCAGAAAAACTGATTTGAAAACATTGCCCAATCACCTTAATTGTGCTTGGTAAAAATTATGCACTAAACTTACATAAAAGTTATAGCTTGAAGTGTTTCGTACTCCAAGTGCTCGATAAATTGAATGCTCACAAGGTGTTTGATAAATTGTCAATTTAGTTTATTTTTTGATTGGTCTTTGGAAATTGCACAACATTGAGTGTTGTTGGTAATTTGATTAATAGTAAAGGTTGTGATTCAATTTTCTTATCGAGCCTATCGTTCCATTTGGCTTACGCATATCTGGTCTTTTCGGTAACCGGTTTATTTAGATGATATAGTCCTCGGCCGCTTCTGCAAATAATTTTTAAAATCAAATTTAAGCACTGACTCTCCATTAAAAAGTAGTGATCTATTCAACCCCCTTCTAGATCAATTGTCGTGGTCTAACAAGTGGTATCAGGAGCACCAGTTTATCTAGTGCTTCAAGTATAACTTTTTAGAAAATGGCAAACGAATCGAAAGGGGCTTACAATAGAGCACCGGTTTTTAACGGTGAGAACTATAGTTACTGGAAGGATTGTATGCGTGTGCATATCAATTCTATTAATAGGAAGGTATGGAGCATTATACAAAATGGTCTAACGGAAATTACCATGACCAATGTGGATAACGTGATAGTACCTAAGCCGGAAGCACAATGGAATGAAGAAGATGAGAAAAAGTACAACTACGATTGGAAAGCTAGAAATATTATGATCTCCTCATTGGGTGTTGATGAGTATTATAGAGTTTCACATTGTACGAGTGCTAAAGCTATGTGGGACGCGTTACAAGTTGCCCATGAGGGAACTAACAACGTCAAGCTAGCTAGAATCAATACTTTGACTCAAGAGTTTGACCTCTTTCACATGAAGCAAGGGGAAATCATTGCCGACATGCAAATGAGGTTCACTCATTTAATCAGTAGACTTAACTCACTTGGTAGACTGATTTTCAATGACGTTGCTACTAATAAAATCTTGAGGTGTCTTACTAGGGATTGGCAACCAAAGGTGACCGCCATAAAAGAAGCCAACGACCTCATGACGTTAGACATCACAACTTTATTTGGGAAGCTCGAGGAACATGAGCAAATACTCATTAGTCTAGACCAATTTGAGAAAAGAGAGCAGAAGGAAAAGACCAAGACCAAAGATGCGAAAAAGAAGTCAATAGCTCTAAAGGCTTCTAGTTCAAAGTTCTCCGCAAATGAGCTAAGCGAGAGTGAATCTAGTGATGATGAGCAAGAAGATTCGAATGAGGATATGGGATTATTTATGAAGCGATACAATCGCTATCTAAAGAAAAATGGTATTCAACATTCGGAAAAGAACCTTGTCAACTTTAGAAAACAATCAAGGTCTTCCAAGAATGAAGACAAAAAGAGTGGAAAAACTAAAGGGTCTTGCTATAACTGTGGAAAAGTCGGCCATTATAAGTCAGATTGTCCATTGTTGAAGAAGGACAAAAGAAAGGATAAAAGTCATCAAGGGAAGAAACAAGGTAAACCTAGAAGAGCCTATATCACTTGGGAAAGCGATAGTGAATCATCTAGTGATGAGAGTTCAAGTGACAAAGAAGAGTCCGTTAACCTTTGCCTTTCCGCTCACCAAAGGAAAAAGAACAAAAAGAATTGGGTACCTATTTCCCTTGATTGATTGTGTAGGTACAACGTCTTGAGACCACGGAAAGAAGATGGGTTCTTGATAGTGGCTGCTCAAGACATATGACGGGAGACATATCTCTTTTCATCGACTTTGTGGCGAAGAAAAAGGGATTTGTTACCTACGGAGACAACAATAATGGGTCAATACTCGACAAAGGTAGTGTAGGTAATCCCTCTTCTACTACTATCTCAGACGTGCTTCTTGTTGAGGGTCTTAAACACAACCTATTAAGCATTAGTCAATTATGTGACAAGGATTATAAAGTATCATTTTCAAAAGATTGTTGCATAATTGAGAATAGTGATAAAAATGATGTGTTTAAAGGCCTGAGGGTCAATAACGTCTATATGCTAGACTTGAATGAGGTATCGTTGAGTAGCGACAAGTGTCTAGTCACCATGAGTGAAGATTCATGGTTATGGCATAGACATTTGGCGCATGTCAAATTTGATTTGCTTAATAAAATAGTTTCTAAAGACCTAGTAATCGGATTACCCAAAATCAAGTTCACAAAGGATCACTTATGTGATGCGTGCCAAATGAGGAAGCAAACAAGGATCTCGTTTAAGTCTAAAAACATTGGTTCAACCACGAGACCCCTTGAACTCCTCCATATGGACCTCTTTGGACCATCTAGGATTAAGAGCTTAGGTGGTAACTATTATGGTTTTATGATTGTCGATGACTATTCTAGGTTTTGCTGGACTATTTTCTTAGCAAGCAAGAGCGATATTTTTTTGGCTTTTGAGAAATTTGCCAAGTTATCTCAAAACAAATTGAACACAAACATTGTATCGATTAGAAGTGATCATGGAGGTGAGTTCGAAAATCATCTTTTTGAAGCATTTTGCGATATCCATGGGATTGATCATAATCTTTCCACACCATGTACCCCTCAACAAAACGGGGTTGTGGAACGTAAAAATAGAATTTTGGAAGAATTGGGAAGGACTATGATCAATGAGAGTGGCCTTCCAAAATACTTTTGGGTCGATGCCATTAGTACGGCTTGTTACGTTTTGAATAGGGTGCTCATCCATCCTTTTCTAAATAAAACACCGTATGAGCTTTTAAAAGGGAGGAAGCCCAACGTATCTCACCTTCACGTTTTTGGTTGTAAGTGTTTCGTGTTGAATAATGGTAAAGAGACACTTGGTAAGTTTGATGTTAAGGCCGACGAAGGTATGTTTCTTGGATACTCTCAGTCTAGTAAGGCATATAGGGTTTACAATAAGAGGTTACTTACTGTTGAGGAGTCTGTACACATTACTTTTGATGAGTCTTATCCGAAAAATGTCGAAAAAGGTACTTCTTTTCATGGTGCAGGCGTATCTTCAGAAGAATACTCAAGGACACTGATCAAGGGACTGATCAACCTGAAGCAGTGCATGTTGAGGAGGAAAAAGATCACCAACCTGTGAAGAGTGAGGAGGACCATCCGACTAATAAAGATGACCTTCCTCCAGCTTGGAAGTCTTCCAAAGACCATCCCATCGACAACATTCTCGGTGATATCTCAAAGGGAGTAACAACTTAATCCAAGCTAAGTAATTCTATTAATACTTCGCTTTCGTTTCGTAAGTTGAGCCTAAAAACTCAAAAGAGGCCTTACGCGATGAACATTGGCTTTTGTCAATGCAAGAGGAGTTAAATCAATTTAAAAGAAATAAGGTTTGGGACCTTGTCCCTCCTCTGCGAGGCCATCGAGTAATCGGCACCCGATGGGTGTTTAGGAACAAGCTCGACGAAAACGGAGTTATAACTAGAAATAAAGCGCACTTAGTTACGCAAGGGTATAACCAAGAGGAAGGAATAGACTATGAGGAAACTTATGCGCCTGTTGCCCGACTCGAGGCTATATGCCTGTTGCTTGCCTACACATGTGCGAAAAACTTCAAATTATTTCAAATGGATGTAAAAAGTTCTTTTCTAAACGGTTACATTAATGAAGAGGTTTATGCAGCCCAACCTCCTGGATTTGAATCCCATGAGTATCCCGATCATGTTTACAAGCTCAAACTCGCTTTGTACGGTCTCAAACAAGCCCCTAGGGCTTGGTATGAGGGTCTTAGCAAATTTCTACTTGATTAAGGGTACTCTAGAGGGAAGGTTGACACAACCCACTTCATTAAATGTTAAGGAAAACACCAAATTTTTGTACAAGTATATGTAGACGATATTATATTTGGTTCTACTAACATAAATATGGTCAAGGAGTTTTCTAAGTTAATGCAGGGAGAGTTCGAGATGAGCATGATAGGGGAGTTAAACTATTTCCTCGGATTGCAAATTAAGCAACTTGAAGAAGGGACATTCGTGAGTCAGATGAAGTATTGTCTTGAGCTACTCAAGCACTTCGACATGGCTAGCTCAAAAGCTATCGACACTCCGATGCCTACTTGCATCAACTTGAGTCGAGATGAGAATGATAAGGATATAGATGTGAAGAAATATAGAGGTATGATTGGCTCTCTCCTCTATCTTACTACATCCCGACCAGATATCATGTTTAGTGTGTGTATGTGTGCCAGGTACCAATAGTGTCCCAAGGAATCTCATTTAAAAGCCGTGAAGTGCATACTTAGATACCTATGCGGTACTCCAAAGTATAAGCTTTGGTATTCCAAGGGAAGCGATTGCTCTTTGGTTGGCTATTCCGATTCTGACTTTGCCGGTTGCAAATCGGATAGGAAAAGAACGAGTGGTACTTGTCACTATTTCTCAAATTCCTTAGTGAGTTGCCATAGCAAAAAGCAAGTTTTCGTTGCTTTGTCAACAGCCAAGGCGGAGTACGTTGCGGCCGGTAGTTGTTTTGCTCAAGTCTTGTGGCTTAAGAAACAATTACTCGAATGTTCAACTTGAACATATTCCTATTTTGTGTGACAATAAAAGTGCCATTAACCTAACCAAAAACCCGGTATTATATTCTCACACGAAACAGATAGAAATACGCCATCATTTCCTTAGGGATCATGTAGAGAAAAGTGATGTGGTATTTGAGCATGTTGATTCTAAGAATCAACTTGTGGATATTTTCACCAAACCTCTTGCGATGGAGCCTTTCTTTAATATCCGTAGGGAACTTGGTGTTCTTGATATCTCGGATCGCGTTTGAATATATATATATATATATATATATATATATATATATATATATATATATATATATGATTGCATGCTCTATACGATTGCTTGTCTATATTTTTCTTTGACTAACAATATTGAAAAGATTAAGCTACATGTGAGAGCACCTATCATTAATCGTCGGAGGTAATATCGTTCCTTTCAGATTACTACTATTGATCAATTGAAACAGATGAACAGTGCACGAAAACCCTTGATGATGATGAACAGTGTTCGAACCTTTGATGATGATGATGACGAACAGTATAGAAGACCTTGATTTTATGATGAGAAAACCCTTGAAAACCATTTAATTGTGGAAATGTTGTATTTTTGATGAACTATTTGTAATGGGTTTTGTAGGGTTTGTAGAAGGTTGAAGGAGAGAAGAAGAATGAGAAAGATGTTTAGATGCAATGCATGATGATAATGATGCTTGGAAAATGTAACAGACAATTAAGTGGGTCAATATTTCTTACACATGAGGAGGCGCACGCTTTCCCAAGAAATTTTTTTCAGAATCTGTCAGCGACGCGTCGACTAATCCAAGTGTGCGTTGACACATACTGAACGAAAATGCATAATTTTAAAATTCAAAAAGTTGCGTCGACCAAAGGGTCAATGTCACACCCTAATTTTTGACCATAAGATTTCACCTTTCTGTGCATCATTTTGCATGTTTTATTACTAACCAATTCTTGCAAGCGCATTAATTTCAAGTGTACCGGTTCTCTCAGTTAAGATATTTCGGGGGCATAACCAGTTGATTTTGACTTAAAGTGATCATGGGATTTCTACTCGATCTGGGCTCCGCTTCTAGAATTCTTCTCCATTCTTGGGCCATTCTTGGGTCAATACTTTGAAGACATCTCAAGTGGACTTTCTGGCTATATCTCATTAAAATCAAGACCTGGCTTTGATTTCTTATGGTTCAAGCATGAAAGTCACTCACCATTCCAAGATTCAAAGTTCAAATTCATCATTTAAAATTCCAAGTTTCGAATGCAACATTCACCAATTCAAGTTCGTTTCAAATAAAGGTTTGAAGGGTCAAGGTGGAAGGTTCATGTTTATGGTTCATGTCTAATACTAGTTATAAGTGATGAGTTCGAGGTCATTCAAGTGGACCGCTTGGAATCGAAGTTACAATGGGGCGCATTATTCAAAGTTTTCAAGATGAAGCATTATTTCAAGTTCAAGTTTTCACGATTTGCCAAAAATAGCCTTTGTGTTCATCAAGTTTTCAAGATCAAGTAAACATAAGAAATTTTATGAGAATTGTTGGAGTTTAGATTACAAAAGTCAAGGGCATGCGCCATTTTCAATTATCTTGAGTCATATTGTTCAAATCATTCAAGTGTCCAAGTTCATACATCATAGGCTTTCACAAGAAGAGTTTTAATTCAAGCTAACCAAAGGAGTTTTTGACATGATCCAAGAAGATCAAGTGCTATCAAATTCAAGGTACACTAATTGGGTTCAAGAAATTCAAGTTGAAAATATCAAAATCTAAACTCAAATCATCATAAGAAATTCAATTCAAAAGTGTACCATGGTTCATTACAAGTCTAAGCAAAAAAAAAAAATCCAACGCCAACTACATGTTTCAAAATCCAAAAAAGAAATTCAAGTCTACAAAGTATTGCTCAAAAGAAAAAGTATAACGACAGAGGTTCTCATGAGGCAAGAAGTCCACGACTTCAGCAGGCACAAGCCACTTCCATGTTTTGGCTGCGGTGTTGGATGTCTTTTTTTTTCTTCTAGGATTTGTATGCTCATTGATATGGTAGTATGTTGCAATTCCCTACTTTGGAAATTATTATCATAAAGATCCAAGGGAACGTGTGGGACCAGCAACTTGTAAAAGTCTTTACGCCTTTGATATCATTGTGAATCACGTGCCTTAAAAAAGGGAGAGCATTGAATGAGCTGCCAAAAGACAAAATTAGAAAACTTTTAAACGTGATCAAACAAGAATTAACAGAATTCTCATTCATTAACCATACATTCATGACAGCAGGAAAAGATTCACAATCATCAAAATGTACAAATCATAAGCAGGAAATCAAGGTGAAAGTGAAAGCTAATAAAAGACTTGAAATCTTTCCAAAAACATTCGAAACATGCCGGTACGGAGACGGAAAGTTTTCAAATTACAGCTAACACAATCAGACACAATCAGTGTATTCACTAGAGCATTATGAACATGTTTGAACCAAAGCGGAAATAACATTATCCTCATAAAATCGTGTTCACAGCATGTTCCAGAAAAATTAAAGCGTGTTTTCATCACATTCAGATAGGGAAAGGTGAGAATGGAAACAAAATCAGAACAACATCAATCACATGATCATCAAAATAGGAAAGAATCACAAAGTCCTTAATCACAATTACACAAAAATCAGCAGCTTATTCTTTTCTTCCCAAAACCGAGTTGACAGTGATCTCGGTATTCAAGTCGTAATCAACAGCCTTCAATTCATGGATTCCAAAAAACCAATATCATGGCCTATATAAAGACACGGGATTTCAGAGCAAAGGGAACGAAAAATCACAATATCAGTGTTTCAATATCATACCAGTTCAAAACAAAACTCACAGAAGGTTCCTACACAGAAATTCACATCTACACACACGAAGAAGACAACGAAGTCAGAACCTGAAGTGTGTCGAAACAAAGCACGGAGTCGAAGTCGTACAACCATTGAACCTACCCGCATCACCATCATACCGTCGCAACTTGACTTCCGGTAAATCCCAGATCGCTGACGACGACAATCCACAACCGTACCGACGAAACACATCGCAAAATCGGACTCGACGAATCCAATCGTGAGTTATTCCACCTCCGTCGGCGCCGTTTGAAGTCATATCCGACCGCCACGCATCCCTTCCATTCGCTGACTCCTACCAAGACGTGGTGTCTCCGTCGAGGTCGCGCCCTCTACCACCGCGAACACCCTCATAAAGGTCAGTATTTCCCCTCATTTGTATTTTGTTTCCGTATATTGTTGGTGTTTGTTCTATGTTGTAGCATATATGGGTTTGTTTTTGAGAAAAAGTATGTAGCGAGAGAGGAAGGAGAGTATTACTATGAATGAAGACTGAGTTTGCTTTTATCAATAGTCCAATAAACCCTTATTGTCCTTAAAAAATAATATTTTATTTGTATTTTAAAAAAAAATAACTTTAGAATCATCTAATTATGCAAATTGAAGACTGAATTTTGAAAGCGGACCGTTTGGAATCCGACCGTACCATTATTACGTTTCTTGGGATTTGATTAACTTTTCTATCTTCCACTGCTAAATGATGGCTAAATTGATGGAGTATGACATTGTTTTATTATTCTATTTGTTACAGGAACATTTATTTTGGCATACGTGTTTTATTTTAAATTAAAAATGTATATATGTAATATTGTAATAGTTATATAAAATATGATAGAAACCCCAAAATTAATATTTTTAATTTAATACTCATTTCGGTTACTTTTATCTTTGTTTATCATAGAGTTTTATATTAGTTTTGTTTGATCTAATTGTTTGGAGAGTTATTGATGCTTGTTTTGAATTATACTTGATATTTGACACAGGTTCCTTTCATAATACACCCTTTATTTTTTGACACCCTTGTGATTTATTTAGTTTTAATTAAAATATAACTTATTTAGTTTTAATTATAATTTTGTTTAAATTGACTCTAATTAGATTTAAATTAATTTAGTTTTAATTAGGAATTAACTATTTAGTCTTAATTATTATTTTTTTAATTTAATTAGTTAATTAGTTTTAAAGTAGTTAATTTAGTTTTTAATTTTTTAATTTTTTGTTTAATTAGGTTTAGATTAACCTTCGTTTATTTTAGGAAAATATAGTTTGATTAGTTTATCTAGTTTATTAGAAATTTTAAAGGTTGGTTTAATTCATTTTAATTCCATGATATAAAAATAAAATCTAAAAAATACATTTTTCTCTCTCTTAAATATTTATATTTTATTATTTTTTAGGTTTTCTTTGCCCCATTTTATCTACCATTTAACTTTGTCATACTTTTATGTTTGAGTAGTTATTGGTACTTTTCCGTGTGTATGCTCTTTCGATTTTATTTGTTGCTTAATGCTCATTGCCCGATTTCCAAAGGAAAGAATTTCCCCGTTGACTACCATGTCATAACTTAGGAAAGCTTTAGATCCCTCCCTTTATCCTTAGGATTAGAGTCGCCGCACTCTTTACATTTGTACCCCCATGGACACTTTCTACCTTTTTCAACCTAACTTTAACTTTAGAGTCACCGCACTCTATGTAGTGTCTTGCCATAGACACTACCTCCCCTTGGAACCTTGACCACCGTCAAGAGTTCCTCACCCTCTTTGAGGGGAACTACAGATACTCTGATTCCACTCCCGTCAGGATACGTAGGCACAAGATGCGATGTTTTGGCGAGTATACTTAGAACTAACCCCTAGGTCTTTCCCTTAGTACATACCCTTAGCAAGCGAGCAATGAATAACATAAATAATAACAAGAGGTTCCCGTAGAGTACTACGGACGTTTAGGATGCTAATACCTTCCCTAGGCGTAACCAACCCCCGAACCTTAGATCTCTTAGATTTTTTTTCGTTCTTGAACCTTTCCTTTGGATAAATCAAAGACGATGGTGAATTACGATTTGTGATTCAAGTTAACCCAATAGCTTGGTATCCAATTCTCACCGCGACAGTCAACCTGCGCTAACCCGCTTCATAATGTGAGAAATGTTGACAATCATGAGTCGACCCATGCTCTGTTTTGGTCGGCTCAAACAGTTAAAACATGGAAAATGTACATTTTGAGTACTTTATGCATCAAGTAGAGATAAATAACAAACCACGCACATACCAAACTTAAAAAATGGATCAAAATTACATCTAAACATGAAATAAACATCAATCTAATCCATATTTTGGTACAAAACCCATTACAAATAGTCATCAAAAATACAACATTTCCACAATTAAATGGTTTTCAAGGGTTTTCTCATCATAAAATCAAGGTCTTCTATACTGTTCGTCATCATCATCATCAAAGGTTCGAACATTGTTCATCATCATCAAGGGTTTTCGTGCACTGTTCATCTGTTTCAAAAAGGGTGTATTTTAATGGCTTCCACAAGAATCATTGGAAAGAGAACTTCAAGAGCTTCTACTTCAAGAGCTGGTACGTCTCAACCGAGGTCTAATATGCAGGTAACCGCTCTTTCTCTGTTATCTAAAAATTTGACTGAGAATTACAATAAGAATTTTCGTAACCGGTCCATTGTTAAGCAATTTACTTATTATCCGTTAAGAGCTAAACGCTTGCATCTGACTGAAGTTATTGAATTACTGAATTTTCAAGAGTTTGATGAGTTCTTGGAGTGTGATACCAAGTACAATGAGGACTTGGTTAAGCTGTTCTACGCAGGAATTCAGGGTAAGTTTGAAGGTTCTGCTTTTAAATACGAGATAGGGGGTAAAATTTACTCGGTTAATGCAACTGTCTGGAAGAATTTGATCAATATAGATCCACGGGCATCTACTCATCCTAAGGTTACTGATTCTAAGTGTGTTGACGAATATGACTTCAAAATTGCTTTAAACTCCATGCTACGAGATCTTTATCCTGACAGCATTTTGCATAGTAATATGTTTCCTAAGACGGTTACAACCGGGCACTTGAAGGCTGTTGATTGGATCCTACAGTGGATCGTTGCTCACATTCTCCATCCCAAGAAGGGAGGATACTCCAGGGTTGATCAGGATGAGGTTCATCTAATCTATTTGCTGAAATATAAGAAATGTATTGACTGGACTCACTATATTACAAGTCGGATGTTTACTTCTGTGACTCAAGTCGAGGTACGTCCTTGTGCTATGCATCGTTTATTCAATGTAGTATGAATAAGGCTGAAGTGGTAGTTCAAGGTATTTCGTATATGTCATTGACTTTTGATCAAGGGTTCAGTCAGAAAACATTGACCATGATGGGGTATTTTTGGGATGATTAAGAGAATCGGTACAAGTTTCGGCATAGAACTATGCATTCAAGTGTTCAATATGTTGATTCTGATGCAGACGAAGATGAAGAGGGAAATGATCAAGAAGAAGAAGCAACGGATGAAATGCAAACAGATGACCATAATGCGGAAGAGGACAATGCTGAGTGGATGGGTCACTCTCCTTCTCAAGATCCCTATGCAAATCAGGGATGGGGTGAGTGGCAACATACTGGATGGTCTTCACTTGGTTCATCCAATAATCCTCCAACCAATGAGTGGTATCAGCAAGAGTATTACATTCCTACTTCTACACCACAATCGTAACAAAATAATGATGAAGTCCTCGAAATGTTGTGATCAATACAGCTCCAGCAACAAACCTTTATGACTGCTCAGGAAGAGAGGCACACTACTCTCATAGATCAGTTACAAACTCAGAATCAAAACTTTAACTGGTTTGCCTCTGCAGTGATGACTAGGTTTGACACTCTGGCTACAACTACTGAAAGTCATACTTGGTCTTTGACTAACAGTTTTAATACTCTTAATCAGGTTGTTTTGGAGCTTAATGAGCGTTTGGATGAGCAGCCACCTCCTCCACCTCAAGACTATTACTTCAAAGGAAGGGGAAACCAATTCAGGGGAAGGAGACCTTGAGGACTAGGATGTTTAGTTTAGTGCATGTCATACTTTGATTTATGTTGCATGACTATTATATGTTTTGGATTTGCTTTTGTACTTCCTATGACTTGGAGTTTGTTGGCATTTTCTAGTTATGTAATGTACTTTAGTTTCTATATATGCCTTTTTGTTTTATTTATCCACATTATCTCTGCATTAACATCATTATATGTGGATGTGTGTTAATGTATCTTAGTTGCAAATTGGTGAGTGCATTCATATGTATGTATTATGTTATTCTTTGACCACGTCTTTCTCCCTTTTTGATGTTGTCAAAGGGGGAGAAGGGTATCTACAAGCAAAAGCAGCATCAAATTGAATTTTAGAAGAATGCACAAAGTTAGGGGGGTGAGTTTCAAATTACAAGACAAGCTGAAGAAGTTTTGCCATCATCAAAAGGGGAAGTATGTGAGGGCAAGGTGTCTTACACTCAATCTTCATTTTAATGATGTCAAAACATGTACTAGCTCGTAGTATGTAATTTGGATGGTATCATCTCATCATAGTCGGCATCCGTATTTCACAATGCATAAATGTTCAATAATCATGTGTCCAAACATATAGGAAGAGTCTTATACATCTTTTATATGTGTGTGATCATGTAATCTATCGTAGGTATGCATTAACATGGTCTAGGTAGAAGAAAGCATGTCCAAAAACTAATTTTTGTGAGTTTTCGAAGTCTGAGTTGACTCAAACAATGATTTGGTCGACTCATGAAAGGTCAATTTTGTTGCATGTCCCACGGGTCAGCTCACGTCGACCCACTAGTCGACTCATACTGGAGCCCTTTCTTTATTGTGAATTTTCATTAGCTATGCGTCGACGCATGGCCCCGTGGCGGTCGACACAAGGTGTTCAAACTTGCATAGTCTAGTTCACGGGTCAGCGCAGACTGAACTCACAAATGTTTGGTCGACTCTTCGCTAAATGTGTGCTATTTTTCTGGTTTTTCTAAGTTTCAAAAAGTTATTACTTTTGGTAGTTGGTCCTAGCATCATATATATACATTGTTTCTCATTTTTACACTACAACAAGAAAAAGTGAAAGATTTACACTGAAAGTTTTCTCTCCATTAAAAAAGTAGTGATCTATTCAACCCCCCCTTATAGATCAATTGCCGTCGTCTAACAGTACATAACGCCCCCTGTCACACATAATCACGACTCCCCCTTAAGGAGAAGGCCTAAACACATGAAGAATCACTTGAACATCTTCATGTTTAAGTTGAAGCTTCACATTCCTTGTTCCACAACACACTCCTCCTAAAGTGGAAAACTAACATCACAAACCACTACAGAGAAAAACAACTTGATTCTCTCAGACACAAACAACCTTATTCCTTGAGGATAACTCCAAGAAAACCTGGATGGTTTCAACTCTCACATCATAGGCATAGGAACAGCGGAATAAAAGCCTCACAAAACACCTAAGAGACACACAAGTCCTCTTAACTCCTTGGTTAGGTAAGATGTCATGCACACTTGGATTGACATCATGCACACATTTCTCAACAAAAGAAGAGAACTTTCTCAGCCTTCTTCCTTCACAAGATACAGACTTAGCACAACCTCCTTCTGAGGTACATGTACCAGAAAAGACCGCCTCCTTACACAAGGATTAGGACATTTGGTCTGACAACCTCCTTATGCACATCACAGCATGAGCTAGAATAAGTGGTTAATCATGACAGATAGTCATGACATACATTCACAACACAATCCACAACACTCTTTGGATAATAGCTCTACTCCTTACTACACCATGAATAGATAATTCACTTCTGATCCAAATAGTGAGTAACAAACTCCACACCATAAACTCTGAAAGCTCTGCTGATTTGAGCAAATTCTTGGAAAAACAGGATGTCAAAAGATATGGTTAAACATGAAGAAGTCTGATGAAAGTAGACTGGTCAGATATGATGTCCTAACGAATGTCTTGACATCCTGATTTGATATTGAAGAATGTTTCTAAATCTATTGTAAGATTTAAGGAGCAATCAAAACATGGATCAAGGAAGAAATAAACAGAAGATTCGAAGCCCAAGGAGACAGAAGACTATAAATAGAAGACTTAGACCTAGGATTTTCGATGCCTTTTGTAACCTAGTTCTCTTGTGTAAAAATAAGGGTTTAGGGTTTTGAGAGTCGTTGGCTCTCTAGGTTGTAAGTCTCCCTTTGTATCAGTTGATACATTGTGGTAGATATAGGTGTCGTACAGATCCATAAGCCTTGAGGTATTGGATTATGTATTGTTCTTGTATGAAGCTTTTAAGCAAATCCGAGTTAGCTGTTTGTCAAGAAAGCTTGACAGATTTCTGTATTGACAGGGATGCTGCAGAAATCACAGTTGGTGATTAAGGGAAGTGAGTAGGGTATCTCATATCAGAGTTGTAAACGATGGAGTTTAACTTTGGTAAAGATGTTCATTGGGTAGATGTTAGGTATAAAGTTGTAAACGCGGGAGTTTAGCTTTGTAACAGTTCTACAGATAGTGGAGTCTTCTTCCTGGATTGGTATCCCCCAGATGTAGGTGAATTGCACCGAACTGGGTTAACAATTGATGTGTGTCGCTCCCAGGATTTTCATCCAGGTACAAACGTGAGAGTGGCGCGGAAAAACAGAGTCGCCAGCCGTGTAAATTTATCCCAAGAGAGGGAAAGGGAACACCGCATAAACCTGAGGAAGAGGGAAAGGAATGGTCATCGCAACCATAACCTGGGTTCGGGAGTCGGTTACGCGAGGGGAAGGTGCTAGCACCCCACGCGTCCATCGTACTCGATGGGATCCACGCTTGTTGTCTATTCTAAGGGTGAGTTATACTATCATCTAGGGCTGTACTAAAACGGGGAGGGAAGACAAAGACCGACTCGGTAGGACGTCAACGTCCTAGGCCTACGTACCCCCCTTGTGCAATGGGGAATTCAGAGTCAACGTAGTTCGGACCAAGTTCTTTTTGTGTTTTTTATGAGCGACGTTAAGTTCGCGTCCGGCAGTTAGGGTCGATGCCTGTTTGCGACTCAGATGGAAAGTAACGTGCCCTTTTTGAAAATATCCTTTAGTTTGACAATCCCGAAGGACAAAAAAGTTTGAGGTTGGTTTGTATTTTTTAGGACAGAAGTGGCTTAAGTTAGTTCCTAAGTTGCATTGCACCCAAGTCTAGGGCACAGGGGCGAATACTTAACGCATCGTCCCAAGACAGGACGCTCGCTAAGCACTCTAGAAAGATGAGAGGAAGCCCCTCATTTCTCATTCCCCATACTTAAGGCTCGTACGCAATACACCTTATTCTTATTGAGTGTTTTAAAGAAATTTGAGATGAGAAGAGAGAAGACATAAGGGTAACTCTAAAGGGGGACTATGAGTCCTAAAGTTATCATGCATGGGTGACCTACGGTTAGTGAGGTTTGACGACAACCTAAATCCTAAAGGAAGAAGAGAGGAGAGAAAGAAAGGATAAGAGTGACCATGGATACTTATCCATACCCTTAAAGAACTTACCTTAGTCCCTGCATAAAAGGTTAGTAAGAAACAGACATAAATGATATCAAAGCAAATGAAAATCAAGCAATGGCAAACAATAATGATAATAATCCAAACATGAACTCAGAAGTTAGAGAAACAACCCCAAAGCAAATGGCACAAGTGCCTTTCAAACAGATAATCAGATGTGGTTAGAAATACACATATAAGCAGATCTCAAGTGAAAATAAATCAAACATTTGGAGAAATAACTCCCAAAATTCCCAAATTAAATATCAAGGTTCCTCAACCAGAGACAAACCAAATACCATAAATCCCTGCAAAAAATCAAGATGTTAGTCATTCAAATAATCATACAAAATTCAGGTGAGGAATGGGGTTCAATGGGCAAAAAAGAGGATCAAAATGCAATATGCAATAATTTAAAAATGAAAGAAAAATATTTTTATGCAATTTAATATGTTAGTGAATGAATACAAAAGGAACGGATCAAAAATATTTTATAGATGAGGAGAAATAAAATGAAGAAATTTATGTGTGCATGATATGGGTGATGCAAAAAGAAATTGAATAAATAATTAGTTTAAATGATAAAAATAAAATAAAAAATAAAAAATAAAATTTGTAAAAATTTTATAAAATAATAAAGATGATGTATGAATTTTATGGGAATTTTAAAATGCAATTATGTAATTTTAATAATTAAAATATGAAAATGATAAATTAAATGAAATAAAAAATGAAATAAGAAGTGGGGGGTGCGTTAGTAAGGAAATGCAGTAGAAATAAATTGGGCTGGCAAGGGGGTGGTGTAAATAGCGAAGCCTGGTCCATTAATTTATCAGAAAATAGCAAAAATAAAAAAGTGGTTCACCGTGTTCGTGCCATGTGCCTGGCACATGACATTTTTAATGTGCTGGCTTGATCCTGTTCGTATGATTCATCAAACGGCCAATGGTTAGTCAATGCAATAGAAAGTAAACAAAAAGAAATAACCTAATTGGGTGTGCATGGTAACTGCTGTGGGTGAATAAACATGAGATTACAAAATTAAAATCAGAAAAAAAATAAAACAAATAAGAGGTGGCAGCATCGTGGCCGTTGGATGAACGGATCGGACGGTCCACGCTCCTTCTTCTTCCTTTGGCCTCTCGCCGGACTGGTTTTTCCGGCCGCCACCGGAGTTAGGGTTCCGGCCCCCCTACTCCGGCCACCTGCAACACAAACCTGCCCAAAATACACGTGCGAATACACTATTCCAACTAGAAAAATGTGAGGATTAATAATATCATCTCAAAAACCACAAACAATGCAAGGATAAAGAGAATCGAAGGAAATAACAAGTGGGTCCAAAGCTTTAAACTTATAATACAACCAATTCACACGTCCAAAATTAAAAATAATTATATCAAGATAATCACCATTCATCACACTTCAATATAGACATAAAAAAAAGGAGTTTTAGGATCCTTAAAAATCCTTCCAACCTGAGATGGTTCCCCTTGTGCACTTGCTTTTGGCTGCGAATGGTGGTTGATTTGCACTCTGTAGATCACCAAGAGAAGGTTTATGGAAGAACTTTGAAGAAAATCCTTGTAGATTGTGAGATTTGTTGATTTCAAGAATTAGGGTACAAGTTGTTGTTCTCCTCCAAATGCACATGAATGAACCCTAACCAGTGCATGGATAGGTTTAAATAGGCTAGGGTTTTCTTCTGATGATGAATTGGGCTTGGGTGATTCCATGTTTAATGAGTTTTTGAATTATTTTGAAAAATCACATTATGTTCAGTACACCTCCTCCATGCATGAATATTTAAGAATTCCATGATGGATCACTTTAATTTGAGTTGCTAATCACACCACATTTAAATTGGGCCTTGAAACTTTTTTGATTCATGACTTTTGAATAATTTGGCATTTTTGAACAATGGAGAATAAGTGAAGAACACACCATGGAATTTCTTCATTCTTGGGCCCAAAATAATCCTCAAGGAATGTCTTTTAATATTGGAATGTGGCATGAAGCAATGGAATTGATTATAGGTCATTATGCCCAAAGTTGTGAAAATGGAACCATGAGAAACCCTAAAAATCACTTTGCCTTCTTTCGACCATAACTGGAGTTTCACAAATGATATGGAGACCCACTAGTACTTGTTGGAAAGAGGAGAAAAGATCTTCATCTTTCATGTTGGAGAAAAATTCATTTGAAGCTTTCTTGATGATGAAAAGTCAAGTTGAATGCAGTGCAGGAACTTGCCAAAAATGGAAACTTTTATTATAAGTCACTTTCCAAATTTAGAAACTTTGCACCAACTCCTGATTCCTGACAAATATGTATGAAACTTGACCCTTGAAGACCATATGAGGATGTGAGACCTTGAAAACCTTGGAGAGAACCTCAAAATTCCACAGTTGACTTCTCCTCTCACTGTTGACTTTTACCCAATTCAACTGATTTTCAATCCATTGGCCAATTGGGCTTCTCCTGAACCAAACTGATGGACGACCTCCCATCCCTAGGTATTTAGGGACCCAAGGAGTACCATGGAATTAAGTCTTGCCCAAAAAATCAGAAATAAACTGACTTTATAGCAAACCCTAGTTGTGGTACCCTCAGTCTAGGAGGAAATAGCACAGTCTCCAAATCCAAATTCCTCTGAATAAGATGTGTATCCTCTCCAACAAAGATAAGATATGCCATTTGATGATGATAAAAACCCAAGGAGCTTGCCCATTGGAGCAATAAACCCAAGAATCTCAAAACCCTAATCTATGCACTAGTTAGGAGAGGATGATCCAACTGAGCTCTCTTGGACAATACCAGGTCTCTTGCTTGACCCTCTGAAGCACTGCCTCAGGCACCTTGACCCCATGCTAAAAACCAATGATATGCACACATGATAATGCAAAATGCAATGCAACATAAGCCAGTTAGTAATAAAGTAAGGAGGGTAAATTTTGGGGTGCAACAGCTGCCCCTATTCAATCAACTTGGTCCTGAAGGTATGATAGCGACGGCTTTCAGACGATCAGGATGCACGAGGATTGAATACCAAAGAACCCGGAAATTTGCAATCCTCTGCTGGAGAATTAGCCATGAATGTTGTACTGTCACAATATGGACGAGTGCTAGCTATGCTGGGTATAAAGTGAAACAAACTCTCCCAAGTTATGTCATCTCTGCTGATAGAGAGAGCTGACAGAGGAATCTCGAAATATGCCATCCCTGCTGATAAAGGGACACTGACAAAAGAGTATCTTCAAAGCTTGCTATCTCTGCTGACAAAGAGAAACTAGCAAAACAAATGCCATCCCTGCTGATAAAGGGAAACTGACGAAGAACTATCCAAAAGATCGCTATCTCTGCTGATAAAGAGAAACTAGCAAACTGATGCAATCCCTGCTGATAAAGGGAAACTAGCAAAATAAATGCCATCCCTGCTGATAAAGGGAAACTGACGAAGAACTATCCAAAAGATCGCTATCTCTGCTGATAAAGAGAAACTAGCAAACTGATGCCATCCCTGCTGATAAAGGGAAACTAGCAAAATAAATGCCATCCCTGCTGATAAAGGGAAACTAACAAAGAATTATCCAAAAGATCGCTATCCCTGCTGATAAAGAGAAACTAGCAAACTGATGCCATCCCTGCTGATAAAGGGAAACTAGCAAAATAAATGCCATCCCTGCTGATAAAGGGAAACTGACGAAGAACTATCCAAAAGATCGCTATCTCTGCTGATAAAGAGAAACTAGCAAACTGATGCCATCCCTGCTGATAAAGGGAAACTAGCAAAATAAATGCCATCCCTGCTGATAAAGGGAAACTGACGAAGAATTATCCAAAAGATCGCTATCTCTGCTGATAAAGAGAAACTAGTAAACTGATGCCATCCCTGCTGATAAAGGGAAACTAGCAAAATAAATGCCATCCCTGCTGATAAAGGGAAACTGACGAAGAACTATCCAAAAGATCTCTATCTCTGCTGATAAAGAGAAACTAGCAAACTGATGCCATCCCTGCTGATAAAGGGAAACTAGCAAAATAAATTCCATCCCTGCTGATAAAGGGAAACTGACGAAGAACTATCCAAAAGATCGCTATCTCTGCTGATAAAGAGAAACTAGCAAACTGATGTCATCCCTGCTGATAAAGGGAAACTGACGAAGAACTATCCAAAAGATCGTTGTCTCTGCTGATAAAGAGAAACTAGCAAACTGATGCCATCCCTGCTGATAAAGGGAAACTAGCAAAATAAATGCCATCCCTACTGATAAAGGGAAACTGACAAAAGAAAATCTTCAAAAGATCGCTATCTCTGCTGATAAAGAGAAACTAGCAAACTGATGCCATCCCCGCTGATAAAGGGAAACTGACGAAGAACTATCCAAAAGATCGCTATCTCTGCTGATAAAGAGAAACTAGCAAACTGATGCCATCCCTGCTGATAAAGGGAAACTAGCAAAATAAATGCCATCCCTGCTGATAAAGGGAAACTGACGAAAGAAAATCTTCAAAAGATTGTTATCTCTGCTGATAAAGAGAAACTAGCAAACTGATGCCATCCCTGCTGATAAAGGGAAACTGACAAAGAACTATCCAAAAGATCGCTATCTCTGCTGATAAAGAGAAACTAGCAAACTGATGCCATCCCTGCTGATAAAGGGAAACTAGCAAAATAAATGCCATCCCTGCTGATAAAGGGAAACTGACGAAAGAAAGTCTTCAAAGGATTGCCATCTCTGCTGATAAAGAGAAACTAGCAAAATCAATGGCGACTTCACTGGGGATAACGTGAAACAAAACTTCTGGTAAGAACGGGATTTCACAAAAGAGAGAGGCCGGACAAACTTCCAACGGACCCATGATCCACAGACAAGATGGCTCCGCCGGGGAAAGGAGAAGTCTAAAAAAAAGACTCTGCCGGGGAGCACCAGTATGAGGAACACATCCCTCCAAAATCTCCTGAGTCGTGCCATCTCTGCTGGGAAAGAGAACTGGCAAAGAAAGTACCAAACCTGCCTTATGCTTCGAATGCAAATGTTTGAATAGTGGCGTAATGCTCCATACGACATGGAAATGCTACGCGTTTGAGGATGCAATGTGAATGCTTATGATATGCAAAAAGGGTCTCTCCAGCAAAATAAATGCCGGAGAGAAAGGACCAATTCATCTGGGGATGACAAAAATAAATTGTCCTCTGAATCTAGGAACTCTGCTGAGAAGTGTCGACTCTTCGGATCAACAACATCTGCTGGGAATGAAGTCCCAAAAGAACTACCGGTGGTCACACCTGTCTTTTACTAAAAGAAACATCGAAAACCTGAGATTTCTCCTCTGCCGGGGGAGTTGAGAATGAGTGCCAATAACAGAACCGGAAGTTTGTTACTGAAGATTGCCAATAACAATTGGGCTCAGGACCTGCTGGGGGATGCCAGCCCATAATCATCCTGCTTGGGGGATACTTCTGAACTTAACCTGCTGACAGGGAGAGTGCCCTTACTCCCACCTTGTTGGGGATTAGATTATGACATCGTCGGTGAGAGCACGCTTCCTGACTGGATGGGGAAGGTGAACACCCTGATTCTATGGGGAAATAACATCTTGATTCGGAGAAAATACTTCCCAAGTCTCCTGTTGGGGGAAGTCTGCTCTGCTAAGGAAAGTTTGTCCTGCTGGGGAAGGAGCAATCTCAATGCTGGGGGGGAAAACTGCTGGGAGAATACAATCCTGTTACCCTGCAAGTCAAATAACAACAAAAAGAATATGCCACAACCTGGATATCACCGTTAACGCCTAAGTAATTTCTACTGCTTTTTGTTATGCTCCGCAAAGCTCGAAACTTTATATGCAATGTTTATAAAAAATATCGGACGTTTTTTGCAAACAAAACAGTAAAAGTAAAACAAACAATGGAAAGCTCTTTGAGTGAAATGAATATTTTATTGAAGAGTGGCCTGTAAATAGGCATTTACAATAGGAAGCAATTCCTAAAAGAGGTAATTGCGCAAAAATAGAAAGAAAGTACACATGTCGGCAATGTGGGAACAGATATCCACCATGATTTGACTCAGCTATGACCCATATGTCTTGCTTATCCTCAAATGTCTTGACCTTCGAAGAGACTAACTATACTGATTCCTTTCTTTCAGAACTTCCAGGTATTGAGAGTGTTCACAGATCGAACGCAGACCATAGCCTTTCGCTTATAAATCCCTAACTTTTGCCTGGATCGCCCTTTTCGGGTTTTCAATCCACCGGGATACCCATTTTTGCCAAAGTAGACTTTTCAGGTTTTCAACTTTGCGGGTTTACACATTTCTTTTTACATTTTATCCCTAACTTTTGTCCGAACCTTTTCCTTTTTATGGTTCGCCGGGATGCCCCTTTTTGCCTGGACCTTCTTTTTATGTCCAGCGGGTCTTTTTTATGCGAAGTATTTTTTGACTACGTCTGTGTTCACAGGGGAGGTAAAGTCTTCGCCATCCATAGTTGAAAGTATTAAGGCTCCACCAGAGAAAACCTTTCTGACTACATACGGCCCCTCGTAGTTTGGAGTCCATTTGCCCCTGTGATCTGTCTGAGGAGGAAGGATTATTTTCAAAACCAATTCACCTGTCTGAAAATTCCGAGGACGCACTTTCTGATCAAAGGTGTGCTTCATCCTACTCTGATACAATCGACCATGTGTGATGGCTGCCAACCTCTTTTCTTCAATAAGGTTCAACTGATCCAATATGGAACGCACCCATTCAGCTTCATCAAGCTTCACATCTGCCAGAACTCTCAAAGACGGAATCTCGACCTCTAAGGGTAAAACTGCTTCCATACCATACACCAATGAGAAAGGGGTTGCCCCAGTTGACGTACGCACCGAAGTACGGTAACCATGTAGGGCGTAAGGTAACATCTCATGCCAGTCCTTATATGTTACCACCATCTTCTGCACAATCTTCTTGATATTCTTATTTGCCGCCTCAACAGCACCATTCATCTTCGAACGATATGGAGAAGAATTGTGATGCTCGATCTTGAAACTCTGACATAGTTCCTCCATCATCTTATTATTCAAATTCGAGCCATTATCAGTAATGATTCTCTCCGGGACCCCATAACGACAGATGATGTCCTTCTTTATAAACCGGGCTACCACTTTCTTGGTGACGTTGGCGTACGAGGCTGCCTCCACCCATTTTGTGAAATAGTCAATGGCGACCAAAATGAAACGATGCCCATTGGAAGCAATAGGCTCAATCTTTCCAATCATGTCTATACCCAACATTGCAAAAGGCCAAGGAGATGACAACACATTTAGAGGCATAGGCGGTACATGCATCTTATCCGCATAAATCTGGCATTTATGGCACTTTCGGGCGTACTTGAAACAATCAGACTCCATAGTCATCCAATAATATCCTACTCTCAACAGCTTTCTAGCCATGGTGTGTCCAGTGGAATGAGTACCAAAAGAACCCTTGTGAACTTCCTCCATCAATGAGCTTGCCTCGTGTTCATCAACACAACGTAGCAAGACCATATCGAAGTTCCTCTTATATAACACATCATCCTTGTTCAGAAAGAAGTTCCCTGCCAACCTTCTCAGAGTCTTCTTATCTTTGGTGGAGGCACCCTCTGGATACTCCTGTCTCTTCAGAAAAACCTTAATATCATGATACCACGGTTTACCATCAGACACATCTTCAATTGCAAACACAAAAGTCGGTCTGTCCAGACGCATGATTCTAATCGAAGGTGTTTCATTCCAACGGTTCACCTTATACATGGATGCCAATGTCGCCAACGCATCAGCCATCTGATTCTCAGCTCGGGGCACATGATGAAAATCCACCCTATCAAAGAAAGGCAACAACCTTCTGGCATAGTTGTTATAAGGTACCAAATTCGCCTGACAAGTCTCCCATTCTCCTGTAATCTGATTAACTACCAACGCGGAATCGCCATAGACATCGAGGTTCTTAATTCTCAAATCAATTGCTTCTTCTAACCCCATGATGCATGCTTCATACTCCGCCTCGTTGTTGGTACACACGAATGCTAACCGGGCCGTGAAAGGTATATGAGAACCCTTCGGGGTTGTAATGATTACCCCAATTCCATTACCATATGAGTTGACAGCCCCATCAAAAATCATCTTCCACTGTGACCCAATCTCTGGTCCTTCGTCAGGCAGAGGCTCTTCACAATCCTTCATTTTCAGAAACATAACATGCTCGTCTGGAAACTCAAACTTCATAGGCTGATAATCCTCGACTGGCTGTTCAGCAAGATATTCTGACAAAACACTTCCCTTAATGGCCTTCTGAGAAACATACTGAATATCGTACTTTGTCAACACCATCTGCCAACGGGCTATCCTTCCAGAAAGTGCTTGCTTCTCAAACACGTACTTAATCGGATCCATCTTCGAAATCAACAAGGTTGTGTGATTTAACATATACTGCCTTAGGCGCTTGGCTGCCCAAGTGAGTTCATAACATGTCTTTTCCAGCATAGAATATCTTGATTCGCAATCGGTGAACTTCTTACTCAAGTAGTAAATGGCGTGCTCTTTTTTACCTGTCTCGTCGTGTTGACCGAGCACACAACCCATCAAATTCTCAAGAACCGTAAGGTACATAATCAACGGTCTCCCAGACACCGGTGGCATAAGGACCGGAGGCTCTTGCAAATACGTCTTTATCCTTTCAAACGCCTCTCGACAATTTTCATTCCACCTGACCTCCTGATCCTTTCTCAGCAACTTAAAAATTGGCTCGCACGTGGCTGTCAGATGAGAAATAAACCTGGCAATGTAATTCAACCTCCCTAGGAAACCACGAACCTCTTTCTCTGTTCTTGGCTCAGGCATCTCCTGTATGGCTCTTATCTTTGCAGGATCAACCTCGATACCTCTTTCACTAACAATGAATCCCAGCAATTTACCAGACCTCACGCCGAAAGTGCACTTGTTCGGATTCAATCTCAGTCTGAACTTCCTCAACCTTTCAAACAGCTTTTGGAGGTTTACCAAGTGTTCTTCCTCTGTTTGTGACTTCGCAATCATGTCATCAACATAAACTTCAATCTCCTTGTGAATCATATCATGAAAGAGAGTCACCATCGCCCGCTGATAGGTTGCCCCAGCATTCTTCAATCCAAAGGGCATTACCCTGTAGCAAAATGTTCCCCACGGTGTTATGAAAGTTGCTTTCTCCATGTCCTTTGGGTCCATTTTGATTTGGTTATACCCAGAGAAGCCATCCATGAAGGAAAACACAGAATATTGAGCAGTATTGTCCACTAACACGTCAATGTGGGGGAGCGGGAAATCATCCTTCGAGCTCTCCCTATTCAAATCTCGGTAGTCAACACACATCCTGACCTTCCCATCCTTCTTAGGTACAGGTACGATATTAGCAACCCACGCAGGATAATTTGTCACAGCAAGAAATCTGGCGTCCAACTGTTTCTGAACTTCTTCCTTGATCTTGACAGCCATATCTGGTTTCGTCCTTCTCAACTTCTGCTTGACTGGAGTACAACCCTCTTTAAGCGGCAGCCGGTGTGAAACAATGTCGGTATCAAGCCCGGGCATGTCTTGGTAAGACCAGGCGAAGATATCCACATACTCTCGAAGTAACTCAACCAATCTTCTCTTAACAATGTCTTCCAGGGCAGCCCCAATCTTTACTTCTTGTTTAACATCCTCGGTTCCCAGATTAATAGTCTCAACTTCCTCCTGATGAGGTAGAATGACCCTTTCCTCTTGTTTCAGTAGCCTGGCTAATTCTTCTGGTAAGTCACAGTCTTCGCCAGTCTCTTCTTCGGCTTGATAGATGGGATTGTCGAAGTCATATCGAGCCATAGCTAAGTCATGGGTGGAATCTGAACAAAGGAACCTGCATGATGGATGTTTTATGTTTATTATGAGTGCAACAAACAAGAAAACACATTGCCATTTTGATGTGGGTTAATGCAAAAAGTAAAAATAGAAAGACAGGGATCAAAATATTTGAATGAAAAAACGTCCTTTATTGATGATAAAAATAGCAAATAAAGCATCCAAGGCCTACAAATAAATATCACTACGCCTTGGGCAGAGCGTAGGACTCAACATAACAGAGAACAAAAGTAAATTACTCTGGGCGCGTCACTTGGATAACTTTCTCGGAGGACCAGTTGCCTAGACTCTGACCAGGAATGCAGGGACGGATCCATTCATCCATGTCACAATCACTATCTCCTTCATCCTCAATAGCATTGACTCTGTCGAAGAAAACACCGGCACTGGTGAAACGGACTGGACCATAGAACTTGAGAGGCTCTTCAGAACGCCTAGGTGGCTTGTATCCCAGTCCATGAGTATCTTGCTTTCTTTGAACATCAATAACACTGCCCCACTTCTGAGAACCACCAGCTTCAACTATAGCACACGCCTCTTTGAAAGAGGACATTGGAATCTCTGGTTGTATGACGACTTCAGGTTGGGCAACCGCCTCAGGCTGAGTGACTGCCTTTGGGGGTTCCTGGGGAATCTTCACAGCTTCAAAGGCTTGGCATAAAGTTTCCTGTATCTCACCATCTACCTCTACATACTTGAAGATCGACAGGTGACTCACCATGATATCTTCTTCACCACAAACAGTCACAACGTGGCCATCCACCATATACTTCAACTTCTGGTGCAGCGTAGAAGTCACTGCCCCAGCACCATGGATCCAAGGGCGACCCAACAAACAACTATAGGCAGGCTGAATATCCATTATGTAAAAGGTGGTGTTGAAAATCTCAGGACCCACCTTGATCGGCAAAACTAACTCTCCAAAAACTGACCTCTTGGAGCCATCAAAAGCACGTACCACCAAGTCACTTGGTGTACAAATCAACCCACGAGTATCCAACTTCATCAAAGCCTTCTTTGGTAACACGTTCAAAGACGACCCAGTATCGACTAACACATGTGACATTAAAGAACCACGGCATTCCACTGAAATATGCAGAGCATTGTTGTGATTCCTCCCAGTCGGAGTCAGATCTAAATCGATGAAACCCAAACCATTACCAGCATTCACATGAGCCACAACCCCTTCTAACTGATTGACGGATATTTCCTGCGGTACATAAGCCATATTCAGAACCTTCAGCAATGCATTTCGGTGTGCCTCGGAGCACAACAGTAAGGATAGAATGGAAATCTTTGATGGAGTTTGGTGAAGCTGGTCCATAATCTTGTAATCACTTTTTCTGATCAACCTCATAAACTCTTCTACATCTTCTGAGAAAGTACCCCCACCTTGCTTCGTCGTAGAATTATTAGCTTCCTGCCTCTGTATGGACTCATCCATCATCTGTTTACCCTTGTCTTGTCTTGAACTGCCAGCTTGATTCTCGGACGGAATAAAGACCCTACCACTCCTAGTGATAGCACCCGCTTCAACAAGACTTCCAACCCTTGTATTCACAGCTGATGTGTCTTCCAACTCCTGCTTCTTATCATTAACAAACACCTCGGCCCCATAGTTCCATGGGATGGCCTTGGTAGTCTCATACGGAACTGGTCCAGGAACAGTGATAGTGACCGGCGCTGGTCTTGCCGGCGCTGATATAGTTATTGTCTTGAATGGAATTGTTATCGTGGCAACATCAATCTCTCTGTCAGTAACATTACTCTGCTTGCAACCTCTGTCAAACTGTAATACCCCTTCGTTGATCATTCTCTGAATACCTGCTTTCAATAACTCACAACCGTCTGGCTGCGACACACATCCTACACAACCTTCATCACAACCGGGAAATACCCCTCCCTTCAACAGTCTTTCCTTCACCACACCCAAGGGAGTTTGGACTTCGTTCACATCTGAAATCAAACTTAAGTCTTCACAGTCTTCAATAATAGCATTGATCTTTGGCCCACCGTGATTCGGCATCGGGTTCTGATTCACATTTGGGACGTCATTGGAGAAATTGATGGCTTTGGAATCCACCAAATCTTGAACCTTATGCTTAAAAGCTTTACAGTTCTCAGTATGGTGTCCGGGTGCCCCAGAATGAAACTCACAGTGGGCGTTGGCGTCATAGTCGGGAGGTGGATTACCAGTAGGTGGAGCCAATGTTCTTGTCTGAATTAACTGCAGTTTTAACAAGTGCTGGAATAATTGAGAGTAGGACATAGGTGGAGTGTCGAAATGCCTATCCCACCTATTCTGAGACTGTGATCGGTAAGGAGCCTGATTTTGTTGTTGAGACGCTGCTGGCTGCTGAGGTGTTGTTGGGATGGTTACAGAAGCCACCTGCTGATTGTAGTTCTAACGAGGTCCATCTCTACCACGATATGATGACACAGAGTTTGTATCTCCCTCCTTCTTCTTATATCCACTGGCATAAGGCTTCTTACTTCCTCCAGATGAGGACCCATCACTACCTGATATCTTTCCCGCCTTGATTCCGCTTTCCACCATCTCCCCTACCAAGATCAAGTCAGCAAACTTTCCAGTCATACATGGTACCAGCTTTTCATAGTAATGACCCTGTAAGGTGGCCATAAACATAGTTATCATTTCCCGTTCCAACATGGGAGGCTGAACCCTAGCTGCCAGTTCACGCCACCTCTGAGCGTACTCCTTGAAACTCTCATTGTTCTTCTGTGACAGATTTTGTAGCTGTGTTCGGTTAGGAGCCATGTCAGTGTTATATTGGTAATGTCTGATAAATGCCCCTGCCAGATCTCTCTAACTACGCACATCCTTCCTCTCTAATTGCATGTACCACTCCAGGGATGCCCCAGATAGGCTATCCTGGAAGCAATACATCATCAGCTTTTCATTCTTCACATATGCATCCATCTTGCTTGCATACGCCCTGACGTGGGTCCTCGGACAAGTCATACCATTATACTTCTCGAAAGTGGGAGTCTGAAACTTGTGCGAAATAACGACGCCTGGAACCAGCCCCAAATCCTCTAGATCCATTCCCACAGAATCCTGATTCACAATACCCCTTAGTTGTTCCTCAATCAACCGGATCCTCTGATCCTGGTCAGTCTGTGGACCAGCATCCCCACCTGGCAAAGAAAATACATCATCCTGAACATGATCATACTGACGACCCTGAACTGCGCCAGCACCAGTACCACCTCCCCCAGCATTTTCAGCTCCGCCCGGAGGAATCACAACACTAGAAACAGGAACACCTCCGCCAGTAGGACCATTCTGACCATTATCAGTAACACCAGTCTGAAGTCCTCCATGAAGGACACCATCATTATCAACCCTCGCAATCAGTGGCTGAACGAGAGTTCTCAACTGTTCTTGTCCCTGAGCAACCCCTTGCATTAATTCCATGAATTGGTTCATGCGAGTCCGCATCTCAATGATCTCATTCTGTAGCTGATCCATGAGTCTCTTCCGATTCTGCTTAGTAGGATACCGGTGAATATGCTGATCTGCAATTCTGAGATGAGAACAAGATAAGAATACCGGAGATAAACACCTGTCATGCAAAATGATTATGCAAAATGATTATGAATATGCAAATGCAAATGGACGTGTTTGAAAATTCACAGGGCGATCCACCCATTGATTCCGGTTTAATAACAAGATATAATGGAACTTCTGCTCATATATTAAGAAAACCAGAGGAAAGCCAAATGTCAACAATCACAAATCCGAGATAACGAGTCTGAATATAACAACCATATGTCCCAACCAACAAGCCTGGTGGTGATCCATATACAATGAAAGAAGACAGAAAACTAAGGCATATCATCAAAGTCCACAAGTGTCAATCCCCCTCATGCATTATGCTTTCTGCACCAGTCTTGAATCTCCTTGAACAGCTTTCTGGTATCGGGATGCTTCGGCCTCTGAATTAGCCCTTGAATAAGAAGGTTTCTCCTGTGTATAATCCCATCCAAGTATCGGCAATGTAACTCCCAAGCGTCTTCTCCAGAAACATCATCCATGCTAGGACCCTCATGTCTAGGTTTCTTCACTTCAGCTTGGACTTTCAGTTCTTCCATGGAGGCTATGGCTTCATTGAGTCGACCCTCGACTACTTGTCTCTTGAATATCCCTGATAAGATCTCAGCGTCTTTCTTCTTGAGTGTTGACTTCAACTGATCAATCTTAGCTAGGTAGTCGTCTTCCTTTCTCTTATTCTCAGCCATGGCAGTTTCTCTTTGATCATCGAACCTGTGAATTTTCAACAGAGCCTTGCCTAATTCCTCCTCCTTGGACCTGAGAACATTACTGATACCATCCAAAGCTTGTTTCATTCTTTCTCTGGATGCGACCATGTCAGCAAGCTCTTTTTCTGCTTTAGCAAGGAGCTCTGTCTTCAACTTGGCGGTATGAACAGCTTCACCCCGCTCATGCTTCCACTGATAAATCTCTCTCTTTAGCTCACTATTTTCTTCCCGCAACCTTTCCTTTTCAGCCCATAATTTGTTATACTTCTCCAACTCAACTGTGGTAGGAGGCTCGATCACCAGGGGGTACAAAGGTGGTTCCACCAGGAATGGAAGAAGCTCATCTTCTGCTCTCTTCTTAATCCACTCTACATAGGAAGGGAAAGCCCGATTGTTACTTTTCCCGAATGGACTTTTACCCTTCTTGGTCACCTGTTTCCAAGCATTCACAACTTTCCCTATCAACCCTTGATCCTCAATACCATTGAAGAATAAGGATTCTCGGACATCTCGCTCTTCGGGTGGATTTTTCAAAGGATAGCCAAACTGTCTGATAGCTAGGGAGGGATTATAGTTAATTCCAGCTTTCCTCCCTATCAAGGGAACATTAGGGAATTCTCCGCATTTGCAAATAATCTCCATTCCTAGCAAGTCACGATTAATCCAAGCAATGTTGTCAGCAGTCAAGCCCATAACCCTCTTTGACCATTTCAGAGAATCTTTCGTATCAACGAAAGCGCCAGATTCGGGGAGATGACTCAGAAACCAAGTAGCTAAAAGCGGTGCACAGCAACTTACAGTTTTTCCACGCCTATTCTCATTCTTATAGTGAACCGAGTGATACACATCACCCAACAAGGTAGGTATAGGATTCTTCAAAATAAAGATTCTGACGGCGTGCATATCCACCAGATCAGGAATATTCGGAAACAGCACAATCCCATAGATACACATAGCCAGAATAACTTGGAAATCAGTCCAATTCTTCTCTTTGACATGTATGCAAGCCTGATCAAACAAGAACTTCAACAAGAAACCCTTAACTCCTTGTTTTTCTGCAATATTACTGTTCAGAACAGACTCACTAATATGAAGAGCAACAGCCATTTCTTCTACCCCGGGGTGTTCTTCGGAAAAGAAAACTATATCATGCCTGATGGGGATTCCCAAAATAAATGAGAACTCCTCCAACGTTGGAGCCAAGATGTAGTCCGGGAAAGTGAAGCAACGCAGAGACGGATCGTAAAACTGAAGAAGTGTGTGAATGGCATCCTTCTCATACTGGGAGATATTGTAAACAAATTTCAGAAGTCTCCCATACCTTCCACTGAACTCTGTACGAACTCCGGAACCAACCATATTAATCAGTTTGTGAATTAATGTCAGAGTCGGCTCTAGGAACGAATAGGCAACAGTCTTCTTTCTCTGAACATCCATGCTGAAGTAACCTCAGAAAACCGGAATCAAGAGTAAGATGCAAGCCCTGAAAAATGTCAAACATGTCAGAATGCTAGAAAAATGATATGCTCATGCAAACATGGGGTCAAGGCACACTGCTGGATGTGCTGTGCTGTTAGCTGGACGAGAACCACAACCCATAAAACCAGAATTCTGAACCACTGAGGAACCCAAATAATCAGACATTGATGAGAAATCCAGAGAAATAGGGTAGGTTGAAGGTTTCGGTTACCTGCAAACCTGAAAATGCCCATCCCCTCTCACGTGTGGGTACTAGGATGTTCAGTATCCCGGGCTCTCAGGTCGAGAAATGATGATACGTTCACCATTTCTGGTTTGGCATCATCATCAATCGAGGAGGCCTCAACTGATTCTCCAAAGCGGAAGGTCCTCAGCTTTGGCACTGAGGTCGAGAAACAATAGTACATTCATCCCTCGGGGTACAGTACTATCGTCAATCGAGGAGTGCCTCCACCGATTCTCTTCAAAAAGTAGGGGCCATCCTATGCGAGTTCCAAAGCGGGCCCTCAGGTGCGAATGGGTTTGCCACAGGATGTGGTCTGCCACTATCACCACTAAAGAGGGATGTTTCCACTAAGGCCCTCGATGATCGGTCACCAGAGTCGACAGCTCTCTAGATCAACACCCCAACATGCGCAAGACACACACGTTAGAATGCATCCCAAGATAGCCTCGTCTGGTTGTGAATTTCGTGAACACACAAACGTACCAAGCGGGCACGTAGGTCCCACTACTTTCCACTCTAGTCCTAGGGTATTCTCAAGCCTTGGTATTGGGCTTATCTCTCAGACCCACCCAACCTGCAAAACAAAGACAGCCAGCACAGCACAGCAGCATGACAGTAATAAAAAATGAAATGCGGAAAATGCGGTAAAAATAAAATAAAATACAACACATAAAGCAAAACAAACACAAAACACCCAAAGAAAACAAAGACAAGCAAGTGCTAGGATTGACTCGCTTAGGGATGGACCAACATAGGTCAAGCAGTATCCCCAGCAGAGTCGCCAGCAGTCGCTCCTAGGATTTTCATCCAGGTACAAACGCGAGAGTGGCGCGGAAAAACAGAGTCGCCAGCCGTGTAAATTTATCCCAAGAGAGGGAAAAGGAACACCGCATAAACCTGAGGAAGAGGGAAAGGAATGGTCATCGCAACCATAACCTGGGTTTGGGAGTCGGTTACGCAAGGGGAAGGTGCTAGCACCCCACGCGTCCATCGTACTCGATGGGATCCACGCTTGTTGTCTATTCTAAGGGTGAGTTATACTATCATCTAGGGCTGTACTAAAACGGGGAGGGAAGACAAAGACAGACTCGGTAGGACGTCAACGTCCTAGGCCTACGTACCCCCCTTGTGCAATGGGGAATTCAGAGTCAACGTAGTTCGGACCAAGTTCTTTTTGTGTTTTTTATGAGCGACGTTAAGTTCGCGTCCGGCAGTTAGGGTCGATGCCTGTTTGCGACTCAGATGGAAAGTAACGTGCCCTTTTTGAAAATATCCTTTAGTTTGACAATCCCGAAGGACAAAAAATTTTGAGGTTGGTTTGTATTTTTTAGGACAGAAGTGGCTTAAGTTAGTTCCTAAGTTGCATTGCACCCAAGTCTAGGGCACAGGGGCGAATACTTAACGCATCGTCCCAAGACAGGACGCTCGCTAAGCACTCTAGAAAGATGAGAGGAAGCCCCTCATTTCTCATTCCCCATACTTAAGGCTCGTGCGCAATACACTTTATTCTTATTGAGTGTTTTAAAGAAATTTGAGATGAGAAGAGAGAAGACACAAGGGTAACTCTAAAGGGGGACTATGAGTCCTAAAGTTATCATGCATGGGTGACCTACGGTTAGTGAGGTTTGACGACAACCTAAATCCTAAAGGAAGAAGAGAGGAGATAAAGAAAGGATAAGAGTGACCATGGATACTTATCCATACCCTTAAAGAACTTACCTTAGTCCCTGCATAAAAGGTTAGTGAGAAACAGACATAAATGATATCAAAGCAAATGAAAATCAAGCAATGGCAAACAATAATGATAATAATCCAAACATGAACTCAGAAGTTAGAGAAACAACCCCAAAGCAAATGGCACAAGTGCCTTTCAAACAGATAATCAGATGTGGTCAGAAATACACATATAAGCAGATCTCAAGTGAAAATAAATCAAACATTTGGAGAAATAACTCCCAAAATTCCCAAATTAAATATCAAGGTTCCTCAACCAGAGACAAACCAAATACCATAAATCCCTGCAAAAAATCAAGATGTTAGTCATTCAAATAATCATACAAAATTCAGGTGAGGAATAGGGTTCAATGGGCAAAAAAGAGGATCAAAATGCAATATGCAATAATTTAAAAATGAAAGAAAAATATTTTTATGCAATTTAATATGTTAGTGAATGAATACAAAAGGAACGGATCAAAAATATTTTATAGATGAGGAGAAATAAAATGAAGAAATTTATGTGTGCATGATATGGGTGATGCAAAAAGAAATTGAATAAATAATTAGTTTAAATGATAATATAAAATAAAAAATAAAAAATAAAATTTGTAAAAATTTTATAAAGTAATAAAGATGATGTATGAATTTTATGGGAATTTTAAAATGCAATTATGTAATTTTAATAATTAAAATATGAAAATGATAAATTAAATGAAATAAAAAATGAAATAAGAAGTGGGGGGTGCGTTAATAAGGAAATGCAGTAGAAATAAATTGGGCTGGCAAGGGGGGTGGTGTAAATAGCGAAGCCTGGTCCATTAATTTATCAGAAAATAGCAAAAATAAAAAAGTGGTTCACCGTGTTCGTGCCATGTGCCTGGCACATGACATTTTTAATGTGCTGGCTTGATCCTGTTCGTATGATTCATCAAACGGCCAATGGTTAGTCAATGCAATAGAAAGTAAACAAAAAGAAATAACCTAATTGGGTGTGCATGGTAACTGTTGTGGGTGAATAAACATGAGATTACAAAATTAAAATCAGAAAAAAAAAATAAAACAAATAAGAGGTGGTAGCATCGTGGCCGTTGGATGAACGGATCGGACGGTCCACGCTCCTTCTTCTTCCTTTGGCCTCTCGCCGGAGTAGTTTTTCCGGCCGCCACCGGAGTTAGGGTTCTGGCCCCCTACTCCGGCCACCTGCAACACAAACCTGCCCAAAATACACGTGCGAATACACTATTCCAACCAGAAAAATGTGAGGATTAATAATATCATCTCAAAAACCACAAACAATGCAAGGATAAAGAGAATCGAAGGAAATAACAAGTGGGTCCAAAGCTTTAAACTTATAATACAACCAATTCACACGTCCAAAATTAAAAATAATTATATCAAGATAATCACCATTCATCACACTTCAATATAGACATAAAAAAAGGAGTTTTAGGATCCTTAAAAATCCTTCCAACCTGAGATGGTTCCCCTTGTTCACTTGCTTTTGGCTGCGAATGGTGGTTGGTTTGCACTCTGTAGATCACCAAGAGAAGGTTTGTGGAAGAACTTTGAAGAAAATCCTTGTAGATTGTGAGATTTGTTGATTTCAAGAATTAGGGTACAAGTTGTTGTTCTCCTCCAAATGCATGTGAATGAACCCTAACCAGTGCATGGATAGGTTTAAATAGGCTAGGGTTTTCTTCTGATGATGAATTGGGCTTGGGTGATTCCATGTTTAATGAGTTTTTGAATTATTTTGAAAAATCACATTATGTTAAGTACACCTCCTCCATGCATGAATATTCAAGAATTCTATGATGGATCACTTTCATTTGAGTTGCTAATCACACCACATTTAAATTGGGCCTTGAAACTTTTTTGATTCATGACTTTTGAATAATTTGGCATTTTTGAACAATGGAGAATAAGTGAAGAACACACCATGGAATTTCTTCATTCTTGGGCCCAAAATAATCCTCAAGGAATGTCTTTTAATATTGGAATGTGGCATGAAGCAATGGAATTGATTATAGGTCATTATGCCCAAAGTTGTGAAAATGGAACCATGAGAAACCCTAAAAATCACTTTGCCTTCTTTCGACCATAACTGGAGTTTCACAAATGATATGGAGACCCACTAGTACTTGTTGGAAAGAGGAGAAAAAGATATTCATCTTTCATGTTGGAGAAAAATTCATTTGAAGCTTTCTTGATGATAAAAAGTCAAGTTGAATGCAGTGCAGGAACTTGCCAAAAATGGAAACTTTTATTATAAGTCACTTTCCAAATTTAGAAACTTTGCACCAACTCCTGATTCCTGACAAATATGTATGAAACTTGACCCTTGAAGACCATATGAGGATGTGAGACCTTGAAAACCTTGGAGAGAACCTCAAAATTCCACAGTTGACTTCTCCTCTCACTGTTGACTTTTACCCAATTCAACTGATTTTCAATCCATTGGCCAATTGGGCTTCTCCTGAACCAAACTGATGGACGACCTCCCATCCCTAGGTATTTAGGGACCCAAGGAGTACCATGGAATCAAGTCTTGCCCAAAAAATCAGAAATAAACTGACTTTATAGCAAACCCTAGCTGTGGTACCCTCAGTCTAGGAGGAAATAGCACAGTCTCCAAATCCAAATTCCTCTTAATATGATGTGTATCCTCTCCAACAAAGATAAGATATGCCATTTGATGATGATAAAAACCCAAGGAGCTTGCCCATTGGAGCAATAAACCCAAGAATCTCAAAACCCTAATCTATGCACTGGTTGGGAGAGGATGATCCAACTGAGCTCTCTTGGACAATACCAGGTCTCTTGCTTGACCCTCTGAAGCACTGCCTCAGGCACCTTGACCCCATGCTAAAAACCAATGATATGCACACATGATAATGCAAAATTTAATGCAACATAAGTCAGTTAGTAATAAAGTAAGGAGGGCAAATTTTGGGGTGCAACAATGTGTTCTTTATCATTCTGCAGATTTACGTTTTCTGTTAGGGTTCATGATAAACATGTTGGATCAGACGTCCTAACATCTATGATCCTGCAGTTCTGATATTCGAGGTATCAGTCTGCTATTGTTCCTATGCGTTTAAATGATTATATAGCACAACAGCAGTCACATTCATAGCCCATCTCTAGAGAATAGACCTCTGAAACCTACTAGCCTGACCAGAATCAGGATATGGACAATGAACCATCCAAACGTATTCTTTGGTAGAAAAAATCCAAGATCATCTGTCCTATTAGAGATCATAAAGTACTAGAAAAAATCTCCCTGAAGCTCACCCAAAATTGACTAGGGTGCCAGCTTTGATGCCAATTGAAATTTTCTGGAACTTGCAATACATGATGTGGAATCTGATGTTCCACCATCAGGGTACAATGTCATGACAGATGTTGTAACATCTGCAGAATGACAGAACAATTTATTTAACCATTTAAATTGTGCAGAATTTTAAATGCAGAAAGATAAATAACACAATAGATTGTTACCCAGTTCAGTGCAACATCACCTACATCTGGGGGTTACCAAGCCAGGAAGGAAATCCACTATCAGTAGTATTAATTCAGAGCTAAACTCCCCCCCGTTTACATCCCCCCATTTAATCCTTACCCAGTTCAACTTCTACCTAGGAACTACTAGATATGAGAAATCACCATCTCACTCCCAATCACCGCAGTGATAAACAAACACTCCCAGTCCCAGGGAATGCCACAAGAAATCAAAAACAAAGATGTACCCTCTTTCTTTCATGAACAATACTAGGTCAAGACTCTTGACCAAGAACAATACTTAACTCATATGCTTAAAAGCTTTAGAGTGCAAACAATATACAACCTAAATATGTCTACCACGATGCATCAAAAGATACAAAGAGTGACTTACAAAGTCACAACATAAGAGACTCTCAAAACCTAAGTTTCTAAACCCTTCCCCTAGTTATTACAATAGTGAAAGTCCATCCTGCCATTAGGTTTAGGTTGCTCTTTAAATACTCCTCAACATTCCATGGGCTTTGAAATCTTCACCCAGATATTTCTTGATCCACGTGCTAAGGGCTGCATAGATTGTGCAGAAAAAATCTCCTTGAATCTTGGAACAAATCATCAAGTTTCCTAAATTGTCTCAACTTCCAATTTTAGAAACTTATGAATAGTTTAATATCAAATCAAATGTTCCAGATTAAATATTCTTGAAAGATTGAAAATAAGTGACATATATCCAAATCAAATCTCACAAAATCAAATCAAATAATACTTCAAATCTTCTCAATATTATAGAAATGAAAATAGCACAAAAGATTCCATAATTAGATCCACTAAATATGCACCAGAATAAAATCTCCACCATGATTTTCGCCAGCAATCTCTCATCGGGATAGCACAATAGACCGCTAAAAAATAGTAACAAACAAATCACAACATTCTGAACAGAATGTTGTTCAGCCTGTAATAACATGTTAGAACATTAGTCTTGACATCCTGTACTTGAACACTGCACACCCTGAATAAACAACCTACAGAGATGTTTGACCCACATGTCAAGACATGTTGCACAAACATATAGCTGCAGCAACATGTTTTAGCAAAATTGCAACCAACACAGAACTTACAATATTAAATAAATATGTCATTTATATAATATTTTAAATCCATGTATAATATGTTGAAAATAATATTTATTTATGTTAAGTTTAACATGTGCCATAAATTTATGCAAGTAATTTATTTTAATTAATAATGCATTCTTTATGGATGAAATGATTTGGTATTAAAAAACATGATTTTGAATTTATAATGCATGTATTGATAACATAAAATGATGTAAATAAAATGTTGAAAATATCAAGAACATGTTTAAATTGTATGCTTTATTTATGCAAGAATTTATTATATTATGAAAATATTATTTTTTGTTCATCTTTATATTAAAATTAATTTGAGTATACTTTAGATTATTGTAAGTTGACAAATATTTATGGAGAAAAGTTATAAAAAATATTAATGATGTGAATTTGTTGTTTATTTTGTGTTGTGATTTTTATTTGGATATTCCATAGAACATTATTAAATATGAAACATGAATTTATCACATAACATTCATTATCCATGTATTAGTTATGCAAGAAAATTTTTATTTTAAAAGAATGTAAATGAATTTTATGGTTGTATTTTTATGGCGTTTATGAATTACATGCTTGAATTCAATTCTTGAAATAAATGTTAGTCATGACAAATTTAAATGTTTAATGCATTAAATATATTTCAGATATATTTAAGTAGAAGTAAAATTTCAAATTAAAAAGGTTAGCGAATTAAGAATGACATAAAATTTCTGTGTATGACAAAATGAATGACAAAAGTGTCATGAGGATAGTTTATCGAAACTATCAAGAATATATAATATATGTTGTATATGATAATTGTACTAATATGACAAAAGTGTCATGATTTGATGATAGATGGTAAATACTATCAAGAGTACATAAAGTAATCATATGCATGGTTAGTTGAAAAAAAGAATATTCATAAGTTGTTAAAGTTTGGAATAATCTTGCAATTCTTTGACGAAAGAATTGACAAAGATATGATGTTTTTGGATATAATTGAATACAGTGAAGTCATCATTAGAGATGTGGAACAAGCCCATATCTAATTAATTATCGATAGTGGAAACTCAACTCACACTTAAGTCTTGAGTTCAATGGTGAAAGTACACTATTAGAGTGACTGAAGTACTTGACTATAGATACATCCCAATGATTAAAAGTACTTGAACCATAAGAATAAATATGGTAGGATGAGGTTTTCTTCGTAATAGACATATAACATGTTTGTCAGAATGCATAATCATGGGTGCATTTCTGATATAGTCTACCTATATGAGAATGAAGTGGTACCACTTCATATAATGTGTCATATTCATAATTCGGTCAATGATACTGAGATTGAATGAGTGAGTTATGCACGTTTATTCTAATGAATAATTGGTTCAAAGTTTGTCTACCAATCTATTCGGGGATGAGTGAAAACTTAGCTTACTAAGCATTGGTTTAAATCGTAAGATACCTTTATCTGAAACCATGAAATTTCCTGAGTAATGGATTTAGATATATTTTGAAAATGGTGGGGGATTGTTGGTGAGATTTCCAAAATATTATTTGAGGAATAATGATGATTAAATTCATTTGATGTAATTCTTGGATCACAATTGGTTGTAATGATACAATGGTTTAGACTTTGTATAAAGAACCAAAGTGTCACGAGTTCAACACTTGATTTGTATTATTTTGAAATTTATATAGTATTTTAACAAATAAATGGCAAAAATAAATCAAACAGTTGCATCAACGGAAATGCATATAACAATTGTAAACAACCAGTGTTTCAAAAGATGTTTCCCTTTACCGAATGACATGATTTTCTCTATAAATAAAGATATTGTTCAAACTGAAAAAACACACAAAAATTACTTGTTTCAAGTTTTAAAGATTATATCTAAGTCATTATTTTATTTTTCTAGAGCACGAGAATAAAAGAGAGAACTTTATTTTGTAAAATATCGTTGATCGATATGCTTAATGTGAATGTACGATTCATGTTAAGCTTTCCAAAGTATCATGAAGGAGATTCGTCGGGTTAGCCATTTGCATCCAATTTGCCTAAATTGGCGGGGGCGAATCAAACCTAAAGCTTAGTGTAACCACATGCTTTAGAATTTATTTTGTGTAACTTTCATTATACTGTTTCATCTTCTTATTCATGTTTTACAGTAGACCTCCAACACAAGATCTAACAGAAACTTGTGGTCCTTTTTATGGATACAGTTAAGACTGCAACTTGATTAGTACTGGTTTGACTAAAATAAGGGAAAACGAGTTTGTGTCTCTGTTTGCCTTGAAAATTAGCAAACAACCGCTGATCTCCTAATTTGCGAAAAAATTAGTTTACTTGCAGGATTGATCATACAAATCATAGGACAATGTGCTTTCAAAGTTTTGACAATTTGTGTGAAAATCAAACCTTTTGTTTATTAAGTTCATCATTGTTTTCATAAATGATGCAATTCGATTGAAAATGATAAAGTCTTATTCTCAAAAAAGGAATAGCGAAAACGCAATAAAATGCAAGAATGAAATTGCAGAAAAGTAAAATAAATTGCATGTAAATAACTTAAAACTTCATTGAAATGTAAAGAATAAACTGGTGTTTTTCAAACGTACATTTTCTCAATGCTAACTCTTTTCTCTCACACGGGTACTTTGAGTATTTTTGATTAATTTGTACAAATCTTGAACACACCCGAAAATCTAACACTATGACTCCCTATTTATATACAATCGACATAACCGTCATCAACGGCCATTTCCTCTAATGCAGATAAATGGCATCCTGCATGCCTTCGCCTCTTAGATGCATTCCACACGTCTTGCTTTCAAAACAGAATTTCCCTCCTGGATTTAAATTTCAAAAATAACCGTCGAAGCAAGACCTTCGCATGACAATGTCGAAATAGCTCTAATACTTAGAAAAATCTCCAACTCTTCCATTCCCACTTAACCCTTATTTTCGATTGACCTTCTTCACTAGCCATAAATTGCTGTAGAAATGCTTCTGGCGAATCTTAAACTTTTACCTTCCGGAGAAAATCCAGAGGTCGAAATTAGGAGCTTACAGTCTCAAAACTCAATTTGTAATTGTTTTTTTTTCTCTCGTATTTTTGTCGGATTGATACTGATTAAATCATTATCTCATGATTCCTTGCTCCATTTTTTTCAACCAACAACAAAACAAAACTTCAACAAACTAAAAAATAGATGAAAGTTAAATCATAAATATAAATTCAAACCAAAGGTTACAAAACAAAAATCTAAAAGAAAATAAACCATAGACATTGTTTCTTACTCTCAGTTATTTTAAGCTTCCCAAGCGAAAATGGTGCAAGAACATGTGGATGAATGGATGATGAGAAAATGAAGACGAGGCTCTAAGATTCAGATTTCTCAGTGAGCGGCGGCTAGGGTTTAAGTTTGCTACATAAAGAATAACACTAATGAATTTATAATGTATCATTAATAGAAAACTTTCACTTTTGGACCTACTCTAAATGAGTTATATCCTAAAATATTAAGTTTATATATATATATATATATATATATATATATATATATATATATATATATATATATATATATATATATATATCGGTTGGGTTTAATTTCAAATGGATAAAAAAAGTCACCCAAACCGAACAATTCTAATCCATTCAAACCCTTAATTTTAACTCGTTAAACCCTCTCACGTGTTTTAAACCGCCCGTTTGTGTATTAGGCCACTTAGATCGGATGGATCGGACATGATAATTTTGCCCACTCCTAGGTATTGGTCCATCCTAGAGGACCTATCAAGATGGTACAACATAGTACTAGCCATAAATTTATTAAATTTATTGATGAGAGATCTTGTGAAGATAATTTGTTAATAGTAGTTTGAAGATTCATAATACTGTAGGATCATTTCTATTTCACTTCTCAATAATGTGTATTGGAAATTTTCTTCAAAAGTGACTCATAGTCAAGTTGATTACTAATAGAAGCCACGTGTAGTAGTACAAGTGTACAACAAAATTAAAATAGGCACTGTTTTTTCTGTCCTACCCTAAGAAAAGATTTTTTTAGGGTTCTATCCTCTTTTAAAAATATAAATGCCATAATACTCTTTAAAAAAAATATCAGCATATCCTGTTTCTTTAGGATGCGCGCCATATGTGTTCATAAGCATGTGAACAAAATTGCACCAAGAAGGTGCTCGCCAACTGAGATGGCGAGCACGTGAAGGACCTATTTTTTTGTCTTTCACGTGTTCGCCATCTCAGTTGGCGAACACCTTCTTAGTGCAATTTTGTTCACATGTTCGTGAACCCATATGGAGAGCATCCTAAAGAAATAGGGTATGCTGATATTTTTTTTTCAAAAGGGACATTATAGTATTTATATTTTCAAAAGAGGGTAGAAGAGTAAAAAAATCTTTAAGAAAAACCAAAAACTTTAGGAGAAAAATTTCAATGAAGAATGCTACAATAGTGTACTTGTGTTTTGAGAATAATGATTTAACTTGGAAGTGACTTCAGCTGTTATAGGTAATATAGGTTCTAGTCCCACCAATTCTATTAATCATTAGTCATTCAGATTGAAATTTATAAGGTTGGTGTCATTTCTTTTTCGTTCAGTTATATGCTATAGTCTTATAGTACCATTGACTATTTACTATGTAAAACAAGACATTAGACAGTACTTTTTTAGGCCTTAGACAGTGCTTAAAAGCACTGTCTAAGGTTGCATTATCGTAGGTAAAGACAACGCTTTTGATTTATGAAAAAGCGCTCTCTAAAGTGGGTCTTTAAGCAGCGTTTTTTCAAAATATTTAAATCACATACCTCCTCTTTTTTTTTATAATATGCTAGGACATCATCCACTTATACACTTGTATGGTTTTCTATCTGAATCGAACCATGAAGAACATTACTAATTTATAACACTTGTTTTGTTTTCTTCTTGAATCGTACTAGGACATCACCGACTTATAACACTTGTTTGATTTTATTTTATCGAAACATGAACAACTCTACTGCTTTTTTAAGTTATGGACAAGGAAATATCAATACTTTAAATTACATGTCTAAATATAATTTATCTTTCCAAAGGCTTGTTCTCAATTTACTAGATTATTTATTTTTTATCTTTTTTTAAGAATGCTGCCTGGAAATTGCCCTCATTTATGCCAAGTTGGACATTGATGAATGTGATCAATGCATTTGTGGTGATATGGGTTACTATTGTAGGCTTTGGATTTGGAGGTTGGGCTAGTATGACAAACTTCATCAAACAAGTTGACACATTTGGATTATTTGCTAAATGCTACCAATGTCCATCAAAACTAGCACCACTTTCATCAAACCACACAATGCATCACTGAAAAAAGTGACAAGAATAAAACTATCCTATCATCTTTGTTTGATGCTTATTTTCCCTCTTCTTTTGTTTCATGGCTATAAAGATACATTATTGGTAATGTTTGTGTTCTATTATTAGAAAATTTTACCCCATACCCCTACAGTTATACCAATACCCCTTAAATTTTTTTAAAATGTCAATTTTACCCTTATTTATTTTTAATTATTTTTTATTTTTTACTTTTTATTGTTCGTGTCAATTTTTATTCATCGAAAAACTTGCCGAAAGTGTACCGGAACACTTAGGCCAATACTTTCGGTCTTAACAATACTATTTGGATGTATTATTAAAACACAGAATGTGTTCCGGTTTTAAAAAAATTCTAAATGAGAGCAACGGTTAAAAACCGTAGCCTAAAGTAACGAATATCATTCCGGAACACATTTTAAAAGTGTTCTGGTATGATATTCGTTACTTTAGGCCACGGTTTTTAACCGTTGCAGAACTCATTTAGAATTTTTTTTAAAACCGGAACACTTTCAAAAAGTGTTCCGGAATGATATTCATTATTTTAGGCCACGGTTTTTAACCGTTGCTGAAACTCATTTAGAATTTTTTTTAGCCGGAACACTTTCAAAAAGTGTTCCGGAATGATATTCATTACTTTAGGCCACGGTTTTTAACCGTTGCTAAAACTAATTTAGAAATTTTTTTAACCGGAACACTTTCAAAAAGTATTTTGGTGTCTTAATAATACATCCAAAATGATATTATTAAGACCGGAAGTCTTAGTCTAAGTGTTCCAGTACACTTTCGGCAAGTCTTCCGATGAATAAAAATTGACACGAACAATAAAAAATAAATAATTAAAAAAAAATAAGGACAAAATTGACATTTTTTAAAAATTGTAGGGGTATTAGTATAACCGTAGGGGTATGGAGTAAAATTTTCCTATTATTAAGGCAATATTTTTATAATCATTTTAGATAATTATAAACTTGATTATAGCCAACATATATAGGGTTGGTGTTTGGCAATTGGCATGTAGTGATTGATATCAAGTGAAGTATGTTGAAAATTTTGATTATATTTCAAAAGTTTTAAATAATTTTAATTTTAATTTTTATGTGATAAATATGAGAAAATACTTTTAAAGAAAATAGAAAAATAAAGTGAAAAACTCTCATTGTTTCCCATTTCTTATTCCTTTTAGTTTTTCCTGATTACATCATCTGGTCAATATGTTTCTTGTTGTTTAGTTGTCTCAAATTTGTTCTGAGAAGACCCTGTTGAATCACTACTAGAAAATTCGTTTTTAGTGACTGGAAAATTTCGGCCACTCTAGTAACTGAATTAACCACTAAAATTTGACATCTTGTTAGTAAAATTTTAAAAATCGCTAAATCGGTCATAAAATAAAATTAGTCACCGAATTAGCGACTGAAATTTAGTGACCATAATTTTCGGTCTCAAATAATCGTTTTTTATATAAATTAATTTATTAAAAAAATTTGTGACCAAAATTTCGGTCACTAATAATTTTTTATTTTATTTTTTATTATTAATTCCTCCCAATTTTCTCCCTTTTCTTATCTTTATTTTTATTTAAAATTTCACAATCATATTATTTTAACTAATAAAACATATATTTATAGAAATAATTAACTCATTAAAATTTATTAATTTAAATAAAATATAATTTTAATGATAATTAGTGTAAAAAAAATTCAAATAATATTTAGAATTTCTATTTAATTAATATTATATACATTTTAAATGTAAATGTAACAAAATGAAGTGGCCTAGTGGTCACACGGAAACTTTTCAAAAGAAAGTGCATTGGTTTGTTTCCCACTTGAGTCTAAACTTTTGTTTTTTTTTTAAAGTTTGTAAACAAATAAAAATCGGTCACTAATTCTAATCACTAATTTCGGTCACTAAATTCGTTAGCGACTAGCACTTTTCCAACCGAAATTTGGTAGGCGCGTTATTGGTCGCTAAACGTTATAGTGGCCGATTTTTAGACTTTTTCGGTCTCTAATTCGGTCACTAAACGCGAATTTTTTAGTAGTGAATCCTTGGGATTTGTGCGTATGAGGCAGATAAATCCTTAAGAATAGTGTTCTTATACGCCTCAGGTTTGTTTAACGTTTATTATTTTGCAGAGGATTAATATTTGTGATTATCAGAAGATGTAATCGAGTTTCGTTGATGCCAAATTATTCAATAATCTTAAGGATTTACGCATTTTCATGGTTGATGTTGTTTAACCTTCAAGTTCTATATTTTCAAACTCATATTATATTGTTCTGATTTTTTATATGTTCAATAATTGCTAAAACATGATTGTGATTTTAAAGGTTTTAGTGTTATTTATCACTAATAATATAGTATGTGAAAATATAGTATGTGAAAATAATGTTGTTCATCTTTGTCTATAATGAATTTTTAGCAAATGATAATTAGAAATTATGTCTCTGATTTAAGTTTTTGTTTGATATTTTGTACTATGTAGAATTACACTACTATTTATTTTCTTTTATATTTTGCGAGATAAATTATAAAAATATAAAATTTAATTTAATTAAATTTTATTCTTAAAAGCAGGGCCGTCTTTAAGGGCGTGCAAGGCGGGCTACCGCACAGGGCCTCAAATTTTTCAAGGTTAAAATGTAGCTGAATAGGGCCTCAAAAAATATATATTAGGTTAAATCGTGATTAAATAAGGCCTCTATTTATTTTGTCATTGGTAAATCGGGACTAACCTACACAGGGCCTCCAAAAACTTGTGACGGCTCTGCTTAAAAGAAATTCCTTTAATTTAGATTAAAAAAATTGTTTATTATACTTTAGATTATGAAATGAATTTTATATGATTGTTCCTACATATGATTTAACAGATTATTTTATATTAAATTAGTTATTGAAAAAAATGTATGAAAGTATTATGAATTGCTCAAAAGAAAAAAAAACATATTGATTTAATATTATGCATTGTTCTTTGATTATTTATTTATTTATTTGGATGGTTTTTTTTTACCTAAAATTAAAATAAAAAAATTTTCCTTAAATATTTATTATATATATTAATTATATAGTATTAATTATTATAGTAATAGTATGTTATTAAAGATAAACGCTTTTTATATAATATAAATGTATATTAAAAACTGACTGAATCAATATTATTGCTATTATTTTATACATTAATACAAATTAATTATGTTTGTAAAATACATGTCTCTGATTATTGTAGATTAATTGTCATTTTTACTGTGTAAATGAAATTTAATTTTTACTAATTATCCATTAAAATAAATATTTTTAATGATGAATATTAATTAGATTATTATGTGACTTTGAAAAGTTATAACTTTGGAAAGTTATAATATTGGTGAATGTTTTTTTTTAATTATTTAGTTGAGTGTAAATATGTAGTATGTCACTTTTAATAATTAGATAGATTTATTTTGTGACTCTAAGAAAAAAATAGTTATTCTGAATCAAATGAAGCTGTAAAATGTAGATTTATCTTCTCCTTTTTATTTATTTAAAAAAAAAACTCTTACTGATTTATAATCAAATATTTAAAATAAAATGGGAATGCATATAGTCATGATATTAGTTGTGTTTGTGATGTTCATAATTATATTATATTTAATTATATGTATTAAAAACAAATCTATTTAAATTCCAACACATGATACTATTATTGAGAATAGTTTTATAAAAATATGTTGTAAAAAAATATAAATATTTTTATTGAATTTGTGTTATAGTTAGACCATTTTGTTACTGTTTCAATAGCGATGCGTCTAAATTTTTTTGGATATATGTTTATTTCTATTGGGATTTAATGTATATAAGTAGGGATGGCAATGGGCAAGGTATGGGTAGGGTACTATAGTACTCGTCCTCATACCCGCAGTTGAAAAAAATCCCCGTACCCGAGCCCATACTCGCTTGGGTCTCAAAATTGGCACCCGTCTCCGTACCCTATGGGTATATAAGTGTCTGTACCCGTACCCGTTACCCGCATTTCTAATAAAAATAAATATATCAAGTATAAAATATCATAATATTTTACGTTTTTAAAAATATTAAAAATATAGATGCTAATATATTTATTCACTTAATTTACTTTAGTGGATTTGAATCTTGGGTTTAATTCTCATCGATATTAGTTAAACTTAAATTAATATTTATTTAATATTAATAACTAATTGAGTTAAAAGTGTAGAATTGAAATATATTTTTGTTATGACTCAAATTTTTGTGAGTATATAAGATATTAATATGTCCACTTTTTATTTGTTTGGAATATATTTTAATGTGGGGACATATAATATTTATATTAGAAGAATTTAATTTGATAGGTGTATCTGTGTATGAATAAAATGATTTGAGATATTTTGTTTTATTATAAGATACTATTTAATTATTTAATTGAAAAAAAATTAAGTAATTTTTGGTAATACATCTATGATATGAATGAGAGAAATAAGTGAAATAGAAATAGTGGTATTTAGATATAATCTTAGCAGTGATGTATAAATCATTTTAATATTTGATAGAATCAAAAGATATTTGTGAGATATTATATTTAATTAGTGTTGTGAAAATATTTTTATGATAATTTTAATTATATAAAATCAGAGATAATATGAATTATAATATTATTTTTAATAGCGGGAATATTGTATTAAATTAATACAATGATGTTAATTGAATATGATCCTAATGAGAATAAATATATAAATATGTATATTTATTTTTTATCCAATGAAAAGTTGTCGCTTGAAATTCATTCAATTTCAATCACAACTACAAAATAAACACTTAAATAATATATTTATATTTATCATTTTTGATAGTGATGTCGTCAAATAATCATATAAGCAAACTTGTATAAATCTATTGCGGAGACCAAAGTATTTTTTTTTAAAATAGATTTATATTTAATGAAAAATAACGATGTCGTTTATTAGAAGAATAAGTAAACCTATATAAATTTAATTGTAGATATCGATTTTATGATAGACAGTGAATGCATGGAAGGTTGCTTACATGCTTGAGCATGATACAATGTTACGTGAATTTAATTTATAGAAAATTAAATTTATACGTGGATATATTTAATTTTATTTCTCAATGAAATGATGTCACTTAAAAGTATTTTAAGTAAACCTGCATGACAAATTCATAAATGAATTTAATTTATATCTTATTGGAAAAAAATATATATTTTTGAAGGTGATGTTACTTAGATATCTAAGTAGACATGTATAAGTCTAAATAATAAAATTTAATTTATTATTACAGACTTAGTAAATAAACTTTAGAGATTGATTGATTTTGAGACGTCTTAGTCAATATTTATTGATGGAAGAAATTGCGCGTCTTCCTCATTTGTGTATAAAGTAGTTATTAAATAACGAGGTAATATTCTCTATTTATGTGAAGTCAGATCAAAGTGATCTTAGTTGATCCTCTGACAAAATTCCGGGAAGAAATTGATTTGTAAAAACATCGAGGAGGATTGGACTTAAAGCCAATTGCAATTAAGAAGTGATGGGAACCCAACCTTTGTGATTGGAGATCCCATAAAAAAGGTTCATATGGGTAAGAACAAGTCACTTGTTAGTTCTGTTAGTACCAAAAATTATTTAACTAATTTTTGTTTTCGCCTATTTCTTATGGAGTAATGAGAAAGTGCTAAATACTGCATTATTGAGAGGATAAGCTTATATAGCTTTTAATGAATTTCGTATCCTTTATTTGTGGGGTATGATTTGCACTATACACTTGATGAAATCACCTATATGAATGTCGAGTGGAGCCGCTTGTATGAGATCTTGGTGAAATCTCTAGCATGAAAATAACCAGGCACGCGCACGACCTATTAGCGCACCACAGCGTCAACAACAAGAATTATGGGGGTGTGATGTGGGTGGTAGACCTCTAACATACGTAAAGTGTCTTTGCTTCATATAGCTTGTTACACCAATTTCACTGTATGTTAAATATTATCATTCTAGGACTATTTCATATAGCTTACTACACTAGTTTGATGTGTCACGTCCATGATGTTAATCCACAAAAAACTTTTTTTTTTGAACTTTTAAATATTTGGGGGATTGTTGAAAATTTTGATTATATTTCAAAAGTTTTAAATAAATTTAATTTTAATTTTTATGTGATAAATATGAGAAAATACTTTTTAAAAAATAGAAAAATAACGTGAAAAACTCTCATTGTCTCCCATTTCTTATTCCTTTTAGTTTTTTATGATTACATCATCTGGTCAATATGTTTCTTGTTGTTTAGTTGCCTCGGATTCGTTCTGAGAAGAGCCGGTTGAATTCTGGAGGATTTGCACGTATGAATCGGATAAATCCTTAAGAACAGTGTTCTTACACGCTTCAAGTTTATTTAACGTTTATTATTTTGCAGGATTAATATTTGTGATTATCAAGATGTAATAATCAAGTTTCGTTGGTGCCAAATTATACAATAAAGAATGCATGCTCTCTTTTTGTTTCATCTCCATCTAAATACATTATTGTTAATGCTTGTGTTATATTATTAAGGGAATATTTTTATAATCATTTTAGATAATTATAAACTTGATTGATTATAACCAACATATATCAAGTGAAGTATGCATGCTCTATCAATTATATAGATAGAATCATTTGATTTTGTTCTCCTAACATATCAAGAATTATTAGACTAGATATATGTGATGGTGAAGATTAATAATACCAAAGCATGATTGATATGATGTTTTGGGTTAGGATCTTTTTCATGTCGAAACCAACTTGAAGAAATAGTGAGAGATCATGACCTTCAAAATATAAAGAGAGGAAGATTTAAGAGTTTGAAAAAAAGAACAATAATAATGTTCCTATTTTTATAGGCAATAATTGAGGGTTTTGTAAAAGGTTTATTTGAGTTAGGTGTTTGTACCTTTCACATTTATCTCTATTACTCGAATCTTCCCCATTACTAATCACTCATGACCCCTTTTAAGTCTTGAGGCTTGTTTAGAAATATGGAATCCTAAAGTGGACTTAGATTGATTGAGAGGAAAACATAATAGTGTTTCTATTTGTAAGGTGATGGCATAAAGTTTTTTCTTTCCCTCCTCATAAAAAATGCATGCAAAAGAATCATCCTCTCTTTCTATTTGGAATTGGATTGAAAGTACTTTTATATCTCCAATAACATTATGTTAGCAACATCAGTTGGATCTTAATACTCTTAATTTGGTGTCAGATATAACGAGTTCAAATGAAAATATTTAGGTAAAAGAAAGTGAAATAAAAGAAATGATATTCTTCAAATTTGAATGGAGATTCTTATTTATTTTTTATAATACAAAATTCTTTAAAATTAGATTGAAGAAAGATTTTGGAAAATGTGATAAAGTAATTGAAATCCAATCAATATAACTATTAATACATAAATATTTATAAGTAAATCTTTCCAATATATTAATCATTTAAAATAGAAGTTTTCTCTCTCAACCAGCCCATCAATCATTCTAATATTTCGTTAACTCTTTCAACTAATAACAGTGGTTTTAAAATCTGCTTGAATAGTCTCTCATTGCAATGTTAGTCTTGACCGAAGTCGTTATGTCGACTGCTTTCGCACAAGAAGTTCCATCTTCTTCTGTAGTGTCATACCTCGATTTTATTTGGATATTTTTAAACTTTTATGCATTTAACCTTATTTTGTTTTGTTTAGAATAAATTTCAGTTTTACAAATAGACCGGTTGAATCAATTTCTTGATCGTACGTAAAATCAGTTAACAATTTTTTTAGGTTTAGGCTTGCAAATATTTTATTCGTCTATGTTACACATAGTTTAACCTAGTGTGCTTGATTTATTTTTTCACGCATTCGGGTTGTCGCATTTTGACCAGTCTGAGTTTTTTCAACCGGGCACTTTTTACTGCAGAATTTGATCGGGCAATGGTTTAGTGCCTACTATTATTTTCCTTGATTAAATGGTGAAAAAGAAAATGGTTTAGTGCCTACCATTCTTTTCCCTGATTTCTTAGATACGAATTGCCTAACTCAACCATTCGAGTAATTGTCATCCGTTAAAATCTTCTAATCTGTTTCACCTCAAACCACCTTCATAATCAAAACCTAAGCGAACTTATTTTCGTAATGTAATTTTAACGAAAAAGGAAATGGTCTAGTGCCTACTATTCTTTTCCCCAAGTACTTGAATATGAGTTGCCTAACTCGACCATTCGAGTACTCGTCATCTTTCAAAACACACTAACAAAATCTAATCCTTTCTCAATTAAGGATGAAAAACGAAATGATTTAGTGGCTAATATTCTTTTCTTCGGTTGTTTGGATACGAGTTGCCTAACTCGACCATTCGAGCAATCATCATCCACCTGAAAACAATCTTCAACTCACCAAACCTATCTTTTTCTCGCCCCTGCGCGATTGAAAACCTTTTCACTAACTAACACGATTTAACCGTTAGAACGCAATCAGACAGGATCATTTCTATTGCGATACAAACAAATGCTTAAGTCTTTCATCTGCAAGCATGCAAGCCAACTTTTAACCGCTAGAATGCGACCTAAACATTTGTTCTCTAAAATCAACCAACCAACACTTATTTTCTACTAAGAACTATGTAGTTTGAGTTCCCCATCGCACCTGGGGATACGTAAGAACGAGATTTAACGTCTCGTCAAGCACTATAACCAAAAACACCAAAAATATATTTTGTCTTACACAGAACTACGTCGCTTTGAATTCCTCATCGTACCTGAGGATACGTAGGAGCAAGACTCGCAATCTTGTCAATCACCCTAATAAAAACCTTTTCGCGACCCATTTTCTTTTCCTTTTTCCACTTTTAATCACTTGAAGAAAACAAATAACGATAGCTAACTTTCAATCGCAAATTTAACTAAAATGTTCCCATTGAGTACAATGGACGTGAGACATGCTAATATTTTACCTTTCCGTAATCGACTCCCGAACCCGAATTTGGTTGTGACGACAATCTTCATTTTCTTTTATGGGTTTTATAGATATTTTCCCTTTCCTTCTTTGTAATAAATAAAGTTTGGTAGCAACTATATTCTTTCATTTCCGTCAGCGCAAGAACGCTCACAAGGTTTGCATTTTTCGAGATGCAACAGCTGGCGACTCCGCTGGGGGTTGCTCCTGCAAGAGAGAGTCAAGCTTAATTTAGTTCGATTTGCAATGAACGTTATTTTTGTCTACTTTTTTCTTTTATCTTATTTTCTTTATCTCATTATATTGTTGCTATCTGCTATGTGTTGTTGGTTCTCGTAGTATTATGGGGCTCTTTGATTATTGGCACTTTGTTAGATAGGCTCTATACTCGAGTCTGAGGAAAACCATAAAATTAGGATGCTGGTTGTGTAGTATTGGCTTGCGAGGTATATTCCTCGTTATGGATGATGCGATGACCCCGCCTAGAGTAGATTTTCTTGGAGATGTTATTGTCCAACGAGCCTTCGTCACAGAGATAATATTTTCAAGGTATGTCGATGACTCTATGGACCTTTATAGAACCTTTGACCCATTGGCCTACTAGGACGATGGTTATGTAGTATGGGTTCGTGAGATGTAATTCTCGTTAGGGTTGGCACAAAAACCTCACTCAGAATAGATTCGTTTGAAGGAATTGACGTCTGATGTGACGCCCCCAATCTATACCCCCAATTAACAGGCAATTAAAGCACTAAAAGAAAATTCAAAATTTCGTCAGAGTACATTTGAATTCGCGGCATAGAAAGGGAGGAATCACATCAACTGAAACCAAACATAGCATAACATGCAACACCTGCCCATAATGATATGCAACTGTGGGGTAGCAATCAAACAGAGGAAACTTTGTTCCTTACACCCACTTTTCAGAAATTAGAATTAAAGCGGAAGATCTAAAATCTGATTAACATAAATACATATACACATATAAACAGTTTGTCATACATCAGGTAGCATATGTACAACCAAAATACATCATCAAATATGCAAAATAATAGCACGCGGCCACCCTAACTACCCGGAGTCACATATCAGAGCCGACCGACCAAAAGAATGAAGACGCAACGCTTCACAAAAAGAATACCTCCAGCAGCTCTAATCTGCAACGCCTCATAGAGCGTTATAAAACAGCAGAAGGGTGAGAAAAACAACCATAATATAATTGAATAAAATTATATATAATAACACAGAATTGTACAAGTAACACATTCTCACCACAACCACATATAACATAATGCCGCACAATTCTCAAGCATCAAATACCATTACACACCACACCTATACCATACAATCATCAATCACAGTCACAAATTCACACACAATTAATTCATGATTTATGCAATGCACATAGACCGACAAAACGACTCTATGCACATGCCATGCGGTACCGACTTCCAATGTCTCTTGTCTCATCATCAGTTCACTCAGGAACTATTGGAACCATCGCTCGTTACTGAGAATCTCAAGTAACTCCCCGTCGGGCCTACGATGTTCACTCGTCGCTTTAAGTCCTCAGGCAACGCCTCATATTTTCGAGGCCCACGACGTTAAGGATTGCTTTAAGTCTCCAAAGGAGCCCACAATCGTCTATAACCACCGCTTTAAGTCCTCAGGCAGCGCCTCATATTTTCGAGGCACACGATGTTATAGCATATTCCCCTCAGGAATCAAACCGTCTCTCAGGACGTTTCCACAATGCACATTATGATGCTTGGCATACAATGACTCATGACACTCACATTGCATCCATGCACATATTCATAATCATGCACATTTATCAAATACCACACTTAGCATTTTCTTGCCTTCCGGCCACAATTCATCCCCACAACAGGACATAAGGCATACACATCCAATTCACCAACTTATAACATAATACACATCAAATACGCACCATTTAAAACAACAAAAGTCGAGATTCGACACTATTCACATTTCCCGACAAAATTTAATCGGCCAACAATTCTCAAAACCTCATAATCACAAAGTACAACTCGATACCTTTCTAACGACACCAAGAATTCAAAAATCGGATAATCGGAACCAAAGTTACGGACAAAACCGAAAACACATTTTGAAAAATCACATTTTTTGACATTCTCCTGTCCATACGCGTATCACTCATGTCCATACGCGTACGGACAGAACCCATTTCCTTCACAAATTCCTCGTTCCAAAACCCATACGCGTATTGGCCCATGGCTCGCCCATGTTACGCGTAATGCCAAGATTCATACGCGTATTGGCCCAAAAACAAGCCAATGATACGCGTATCGCCTTGGCTCATACGCGTATGGACATGCCCCTTACGCGTATGGCCAGAGCATACCCAGAAAAATTCTGCAGAACAATTTCTGCGTTTTCCAACCCAACATCAACCAATTTCTTCACCTAAAACTCAGAAAAACAGCAATTTGAAGTGTAATAGCATACCACAAACATGTATGAACAATCAACAATGCAATCAACAAGATTTTTACCACAATCAAATTCATTTGTAATCAATTTTTACACAATCTAGGTTTTACTAATTTTCTCCAAATCAATCCAAAAACAACAACAAAACACATACATAATCGTATACAATCATAGAATAATCGAGTTTCGCACCCTTACCCGATTAATCGATTCCTAGAAATTGTTCTTGATGATTTTTCCACTCTTTCTCCAATTTTCTCTCTTCTCCTCTTTTCTTCTCTTTTTTCCTTCTTTCTTCTTTCTTTCTCTCTATTTTTCTTTCCCTTTTCTTTTCTATTTTCTTTTCTTTCTTACTAACTTAGTAAAAATATCTATGAAATGTCCAAAATACCCCCACACTCAAATATCCCGCAAATGTTCCCAAAACGCGATAAAATATAATCACGACGAAAAATAACATATTTTCGCATAAAAGTCGAGAATAAAATAAAATAATAATAAAATAATCCAAAAAGACTCAATAATATAAAATTGGCAAAACGGGGCGTTACAATTCTCCCCCACTTAGAAATTTTCGTCCTCGAAAATCTTACCTGATTCAAACAACTCTGGATACGACTCCCGCATCCTACTTTCCAACTCCCACGTCAGATTACCATCAGCAGCGCCTCCCCACGCCACTTTCACAAGTGCAATCTCTTTACCCCTCAACCGCTTCACCTCGCGATCCAAAATACTAACTGGTAAAGTCTCGACCGTAAGGTTATCCCTTACCTCAACCTCGTCCATTGGAATAACATGTGAAGGGTCTGGGACATACTTCCGAAGCTGTGAAACATGAAAAACGTCATGCAAATTCGACAGATTCGGCGGTAACGCCACACGATACGCCACAGCACCAACTCTCGCAGATATCTGGTAAGGACCAATAAATCGAGAAGTAAGCTTCTTAGATTTCAAAGCACGACCAACACCCGTTACCGGCGTAACCCTCAGAAATACATGATCACCCTCTTGAAACTCAAGGTCCTTCCGTCTCCGATCATGATAACTCTTTTGTCTATCCTGAGAAGCCTTCATTTTGTCACGAATAAACTTTACCTTTTCCGTCGTTTGTTGCACCAAATCCGGTCCAACCACCGAACTTTCACCTGTTTCGTGCCAACACAACGGCGTTCTACATCTTCGTCCATATAAAGCCTCAAAAGGTGCCATTCCGATACTAGAATGGAAACTGTTATTATACGTGAACTCAACCAAAGCAAGATAACCGTCCCACGCACCACCTTGTTCCAACACACACGCTCTCAACAAATCCTCCAAAGACTGAATCGTTCTTTCGGTCTGACCATCCGACTGCGGATGATAAGCCGAACTCAACCTCAATCTAGAACCCAAAGCCTTTTGTAAACTTTCCCAAAATCTAGATGTAAATCTAGGATCTCGATCAGAAACAATACTCAATGGAATCCCATGCAATTTCACCACCACACTGATATAGATCTCAGCTAACCGTTCCAAAGAAAAACTGATGTCAATCGGAATAAAATGCGCCGATTTAGTCAGCCTGTCAACAATCACCCAAATAGCATTATGCCCACGCTGAGTGTTCGGTAATCCCGTCACAAAATCCATCGAAATGCTATCCCACTTCCACTCAGGAATATCCAACGGTCGCAACAAACCACTAGGTCTCAAATGTTCCACCTTCGATTTCTGACAAGTCAAACATGCATACACAAACTGAGCCACGTCTCTTTTCAAACCAGACCACCAAAAAATCTTCTTCAAATCTTGGTACATCTTATTCGCACCCGGATGCATACTTAAATTACTCCGGTGTCCTTCCTCCAAAATCATTCTTTTCAACTCCGCATCATCAGGAATACAAATACGACCACGAAACCTCAAAACACCAAAATTATCCACCTTGAAATCCACATTCTCATTCCTCATCAAATCAGCAAATTTCAAATCCAGCTTTTGTTTCTCACTTACCGACAACAAAAATTCATTAGTAACTTTCAACATTCCAAGCCTTATACGAACCGATGTCACTTCACATATCAAACTCAAGTCTCTAAACGACTCCAAAAGTTCCAACTCTTTCACCATCAATGCGGACATATGCAACGATTTCCGGCTCAATGCATCGGCTACCACATTAGCTTTACCAGGATGGTAATTCAAGCCAAAGTCGTAGTCTTTCAAGAATTCCAACCATCTCCGCTGTCTCATGTTCAACTCTTTCTGATCAAATAAATATTTCAAGCTTTTATGATCACTAAAGACTTCGAACCTCGCACCATAGAGATAGTGCCTCCAAATCTTCAACACAAAACCCACAGCCGCTAATTCAAGATCATGAGTAGGATAGTTTTTCTCATGAAGTCTTAACTGCCTTGAAGCATAAGCTACAACTTTACCTTCCTGCATCAGAACACCACCCAAACCAATTAAAGAAGCATCACAATACACAACAAACGGTTCATTAGGATCAGGTAAAATAAGAATCGGAGCTGTCGTCAATCTTCTCTTCAGCTCACAAAAACTTTCTTCACATTGAATATCCCAAATGAATGCTTTACCCTTACAAGTCAACTGCGTCAAAGGAAGAGCTAGCTTAGAAAAACCTTCAATGAACCTCCGGTAATAACCAGCCAAACCCAAAAAGCTTCGAATTTCAGTAACGGATCTAGGAGCCTCCCATTGTAGAACTGCTTCTACTTTAGATGGATCCACAGCAATACCATTACCTGAAATTACGTGCCCAAGAAAACTCACCTCAGATAACCAGAATTCACACTTGGACAATTTGGCAAAAAGCTTCCTTTCCTTCAACACCTGCAAAACAATACGCAAATGCTCTGCATGTTCCTCACGAGACTGAGAATAGATTAAAATATCATCAATAAACACCACCACAAAACGATCCAAATGCTCGTGAAAAATCCGATTCATGTATTCCATAAACACACCAGGCGCATTAGAAACCCCGAACGGCATCACCGAATATTCATAATGACCGTACCGTGTTCTAAAGGCCGTCTTCTGAATATCCTCTTCCTTCACCCTTATCTGATGGTACCCTGATCTCAAATCAATCTTACTAAATACACAAGCACCAACCAACTGATCCATCAGATCATCAATCCTCGGAAGCGGATACTTATTCTTAATCGTCACTTTGTTCAACTGGCGATAATCAATACATAATCGCATACTCCCATCTTTCTTTTTCACTAACAAAACTGGAGCACCCCAAGGAGAAACACTTGGTCTCACGAACCTCTTCTCCAATAAGTCACTTAACTGCCTTTTCAACTCCACCAATTCAGATGCCGACATTCTATAAGGTGCCATAGAAACAGGTCTAGTACCAGGAACTAGATCTATAGAAAATTCAACTTCTCTCTCTGGCGGCACATCTGAAATATCAACAGAAAACACCTCAGGAAATTCGCACACAACAGGAACACTTCCAATGAAACTTGACTATCCACAGTCAAAGATGCAAATAATCCAAACAACTGAGCTTCATCCGCCAAAAGTTTCTTCAACTCTTTGGTAGATAAGAAACTCGAGTCTTCGTCTTCCTCAAGAGAAGGAAACCTTACAAGCTTATGATAACAATCAATGTGTACCCGATTGAATTGCAACCAATTCATTCCCAACACCACATCTAAACCTTCCAACGGTAAACACACCAAATCCATCGCAAAGTCCTTGCCATAAATGGTCAAAGGACAACTCAAACACACTAAAGAAGTAGTTACTGACCCCATCGCTGGAGTATCAATAACCATCTCACCATCCATTGAAGACAACCCAAGATTCAAACGTTCCGCGCACTCAGACGAAATAAACGAATGAGTCGCTCCAGTATCAATAATAGCAATTAAAGGCGTATTATTAATAAAGCAAGTACCTCTTATCAGACGATCAGCGCTTGAAGTCTGAGTTCCCGCCAATGAAAACACTTTCCCACTAGTCGGAGCTTTCTTCTGATTCGGACACTTCGAGCTAATGTGACCAGGTTCCCCACAGTTATAACACTTCACTACATTCTTCCTTTTACAATCAGCTAAAACATGTCCGATACCACCACAATTAGAACACTTATCCACTTTCTTCCTACATTCCATCTGGCGATGACCCAATTCACCACATTTAAAACACCTAGGAGCATTAGACATACCTCCTCCACTTGACCTTCGATCAAAATTACCCCTTTGTTTACCTTTATCAGCCGGTGACACATACGGACCACCACGGAACTGTTGTTTCCCTTTCCTGTCACTTACACTTTTATAGTGAGCAGAACGGGCCTTACTATCTTCATCATAAATCCTACAGCATTCCACCAAATCAGCAAACCTTTGGATCCTCTGATAACCAATAGCCTGTTTTATCTCAGGACGCAAGCCACTTTCATACTTCACACACTTTGAAAATTCAGCAGTCGCTTCCAAATAATGAGGATAAAACTGCACAAGTTCCACAAACTTAGCAGTATAGTCAATAACCGACATATTACCTTGTTTTAGCTCTAAAAACTCAATCTCCTTCTTTCCTCGGACATCCTCCGGAAAATACTTCCTTAGAAACTCTCGGCTAAACACTTCCCAAGTAATCTCTTCTTCCTCCTCCTCAGCTTCCAACACCTGACGAGTACCGACCCACCAGTCATCAGCCTCTTCGTGCAGCATATGAGTACCCAGCCTCACTTTATCATCATCGTCATCACAATCCATTACCCTAAAAATCCTCTCAATCTCTTTCAACCACAACTGCGCACCATCCGGATCATGTTTCCCTTTAAAGACCGGCGGCTTATTCTTTCTAAACTCATCATTACCTGCAGCATTCGGTGCACCCTGCACAGCTCGTGCCATAGCCTCCATCGCAGCAGCCAAAGCAGCATCATTACGACCAGCCATATTCTGTTCGTCCAAATACAGAAACTATGGTTAAACAACAACTCGTCCAACACAACTCGCCCAATATGCCAGACACAACAGACACAACTGACACAACCGACACGGACTGGCTCTGATACCACTTAATGTGACGCCCCCAATCTATACCCCCAATTAACAGGCAATTAAAGCACTAAAAGAAAATTCAAAATTTCGTCAGAGTACATTTGAATTCGCGGCATAGAAAGGGAGGAATCACATCAACTGAAACCAAACATAGCATAACATGCAACACCTGCCCATAATGATATGCAACTGTGGGGTAGCAATCAAACAGAGGAAACTTTGTTCCTTACACCCACTTTTCAGAAATTAGAATTAAAGCGGAAGATCTAAAATCTGATTAACATAAATACATATACACATATAAACAGTTTGTCATACATCAGGTAGCATATGTACAACCAAAATACATCATCAAATATGCAAAATAATAGCACGCGGCCACCCTAACTACCCGGAGTCACATATCAGAGCCGACCGACCAAAAGAATGAAGACGCAACGCTTCACAAAAAGAATACCTCCAGCAGCTCTAATCTGCAATGCCTCATAGAGCGTTATAAAACAGCAGAAGGGTGAGAAAAACAACCATAATATAATTGAATAAAATTATATATAATAACACAGAATTGTACAAGTAACACATTCTCACCACAACCACATATAACATAATGCCGCACAATTCTCAAGCATCAAATACCATTACACACCACACCTATACCATACAATCATCAATCACAGTCACAAATTCACACACAATTAATTCATGATTTATGCAATGCACATAGACCAACAAAATGACTCTATGCACATGCCATGCGGTACCGACTTCCAATGTCTCTTGTCTCATCATCAGTTCACTCAGGAACTATTGGAACCATCGCTCGTTACTGAGAATCTCAAGTAACTCCCCGTTGGGCCTACGATGTTCACCCGTCGCTTTAAGTCCTCAGGCAACGCCTCATATTTTTGAGGCCCACGACGTTAAGGATTGCTTTAAGTCTCCAAAGGAGCCCACAATCGTCTATAACCACCGCTTTAAGTCCTCAGGCAGCGCCTCATATTTTCGAGGCACACGATGTTATAGCATATTCCCCTCAGGAATCAAACCGTCTCTCAGGACGTTTCCACAATGCACATTATGATGCTTGGCATACAATGACTCATGACACTCACATTGCATCCATGCACATATTCATAATCATGCACATTTATCAAATACCACACTTAGCATTTTCTTGCCTTCCGGCCACAATTCATCCCCACAACAGGACATAAGGCATACACATCCAATTCACCTACTTATAACATAATACACATCAAATACGCACCATTTAAAACAACAAAAGTCGAGATTCGACACTATTCACATTTCCCGACAAAATTTAATCGGCCAACAATTCTCAAAACCTCATAATCACAAAGTACAACTCGATACCTTTCTAACGACACCAAGAATTCAAAAATCGGATAATCGGAACCAAAGTTACGGACAAAACCGAAAACACATTTTGAAAAATCACATTTTTTGACATTCTCCTGTCCATACGCGTATCACTCATGTCCATACGCGTACGGACAGAACCCATTTCCTTCACAAATTCCTCGTTCCAAAACCCATACGCGTATTGGCCCATGGCTCGCCCATGTTACGCGTAATGCCAAGATTCATACGCGTATTGGCCCAAAAACAAGCCAATGATACGCGTATCGCCTTGGCTCATACGCGTATGGACATGCCCCTTACGCGTATGGCCAGAGCATACCCAGAAAAATTCTGCAGAACAATTTCTGCGTTTTCCAACCCAACATCAACCAATTTCTTCACCTAAAACTCAGAAAAACAGCAATTTGAAGTGTAATAGCATACCACAAACATGTATGAACAATCAACAATGCAATCAACAAGATTTTTACCACAATCAAATTCATTTGTAATCAATTTTTACACAATCTAGGTTTTACTAATTTTCTCCAAATCAATCCAAAAACAACAACAAAACACATACATAATCGTATACAATCATAGAATAATCGAGTTTCGCACCCTTACCCGATTAATCGATTCCTAGAAATTGTTCTTGATGATTTTTCCACTCTTTCTCCAATTTTCTCTCTTCTCCTCTTTTCTTCTCTTTTTTCCTTCTTTCTTCTTTCTTTCTCTCTATTTTTCTTTCCCTTTTCTTTTCTATTTTCTTTTCTTTCTTACTAACTTAGTAAAAATATCTATGAAATGTCCAAAATACCCCCACACTCAAATATCCCGCAAATGTTCCCAAAACGCGATAAAATATAATCACGACGAAAAATAACATATTTTCGCATAAAAGTCGAGAATAAAATAAAATAATAATAAAATAATCCAAAAAGACTCAATAATATAAAATTGGCAAAACGGGGCGTTACATCTGACGTGTAGTTGCCTTATCCGACAATCATTCTTGGTGAATCCCTGACTATAGTAACCGTGTCTAGAACCTTGGAGTCGACAGTCGTGTAATATTGGCCAGCGAGGTATCTTCCTTGTTAGGGATGATATAATGACCTCAACTAGAAGAGGTCGACTTGAGGGTATCATTTTCCGACAAGCCTTCGTCACGTCTATGATGTTCTCAAGGAGGGTCCAGGACTCTAGGAACCTACAAACCATAGAGCCTACCTATTGGGTTCCATTAATCAGAGATACTAGTTATTTTGCCCACCCATTACTATGATTGACCTAAACACGACAAACCTGTGATCTAGAGCTTTACATTGCATTTTCCTTGAATATAAAAAAACAAAAATTCATTCATTTGTATTCCATCAGCATGCATATATATCATTTTCCAAATAAAAAAGCTCATTCCGCCTTTGTCCACAACCAGCAGGCTAACTTCCTAGCACACATATCGAACTCATGGCAGATACTGGAGGATAATGGAGTGGTTGGAACAAAATCAAGTTGAGTTGAGAAAAGATATGAACGACATTAAAGGCAAGGTGGATCATATGTTGGAAGCTCTGCTAGCTCATTCGAAGAATAATCTCCAGCATGCTTTTACAAAGAATGTCGGTACTACATCAGGTTTTACCGTGATAACCAACCCAATGTATGGTCTTCCACCTGATTACGCTCCCACACAAGTAAACATTCATATTCAGCCTTGGCATGGGCATATCATAATATCTAATGAGGTCCCCATTAGGTAGGACAATCCCATTGCTCATGTTGATGAGGAAGACCCTCGATATGTGTTATTCATGCCAAATTCTCAAGGTGGCCCAAATGATGCCACTTAACGATCCTGCTAATGAAATGCTTCGTACCCTTGAGGTGAAATTTTGAGCTATAGAGGTGCATGACACTCTTGGGCTTGATGCCATTGATATTTGCTTAGTGTCAGGTTTGGTAATCCTTTGGAAATTCAGATTACCCAACTTCGATAAGTACACAGGTCTTAGCAGACCTTGCCACCATTTGGTGATATTCTTCCAAAAAATGGCCTCTTATACCCACGACAATAGGTTGATGATTCACCATTTTCAGGACAATTTGAGTGGGGCATCAATAAGTTGCTACATGGATTTAGAAAGAAGTCGTACCTAGTCATTGAGGGACTTAGATAACACCTTTCTAAATCTAATTTGGACATGGTTCCCAGTCCCACGCAGTTGCAAAGCTTATCTAAAAAAACAATGAATCCTTCAAAGAATATGCACAACGGTGGAGAGAATTGGCAGCCTGAGTACAACCACAACTCTTAGACAAAGAATTGGTTAACATGTTCATAGCTGTAAGTCTCTTATCTTGAAAGAATGGTTTGCAGTGTGTCCTCAAGCTTCTCTGACCTGGCGATAGTGGGAGAACGCATCGAGAGCAACCTCAAAAGTGGAAAAATCCATGATAACCCGAGTAGATAGACTAGCGAGACTCAATCCCTCAGCATTTCCTAAGAGGAAGAGGATGATGAAACCAATGCAACCATGGAAAGTGTCAGAAATTGTCATGGTTCGTCGGCAAGACCTTATGATCCCCCATCTTTTTAACAGTCACCATTTTCAACGCCAAACTATCCTTATGGGTAACTAACGACGTCCAGAGCGTCATACCAATAACCTTGGACTGCTCCTCATTCAAACCAGCAATACCCAGAATTCCATACCAACAACCCTGGACCACTCCTCATTCAAATCAACGAGCCCTAGGTCAAGGATATCAGAATCACCCTACACCTTGAAATAACCTAGAAAGAAGAAATGTTCTCCTAGATCCCATTCCTATGATGTATAATCAACTTCTACGGCCTCTGATTCAAAGCTCACTGGTGGTTACCAAATCTCTTAAGCTGTTACCACAACCATTCCCACCTAGGTATAATCCCGATGTGTAATGTGGATATCATGTCGGACCAATATGTTACTTAACTGAAGACTGCAAATCTTTCAATGTCAAGGTACAACAGTTGATTGACAACATGTATATAGCCTTTTCAGAAGGAAACCTGGTGGTGAACGTCAACCTTTTGTCGGAATGAGTCTAAAGATGTCAGGGAGCTCCTCTTAAATCCAGTGGATCGGACGGGAAATCATCCTTAAATGCTGGCAATCATTAAGTTGTTTTATCATTTGCATTTGTAATTTATTTTTTTGTTAAAGGCTACTTGTTTTTAAACATTGTTGATTTTAATGGTAATATTAATGAAGTGATCATGCATTTTTTGAATTGGTCATTTCGTATTCACTCATTTTTCTTCTCTTATGTAAAAAAACATATTTATATTTCTCCCATTCACTTTATCTTTATCAAACTGTTGTTTAAGCAAAGAGCGATGGGAGAATGACGAAAATAAAATACCCAAATTGGTACGGTATTCTTTCGGATAAAACTCAGCTGATGATGTAAGGCATTGTTTCAAAACCTCAAACACTGGAGAGATAAGAAGTTAATCCCTGGTCAGCCACTTTGAGCCTAAAAGTAGGTGTTTCTTTCTTATTTAAAAACCCTTACACTTAGCCTGGGTAGGGTAGTGTTTAGTGAAACTGACTACGCATTCAAATTGCAAGAGAAAAATATCCCATATGGAAATCAACCGCATGTTATTCTTCGCACACGTTAGGAAGTGTCAAAGGAATCATGAAAAATCTAAAGGTTATGACGGTTGTTCCTCAATAACTAATGATATGGCAGTCACAAGCCTTCCAAACCAAAAGAACAAGATCCCCTAAGAGTTGTTCCAATAATGGAAAAATAAATAAAAAAAAGGCAAAAAGAAAAAAACCTGCTAAGTCGAACACCAGAGAGGCGACTTAGGAAAAAATCAGGGCATCCCGATGGCTGGGAGCTTCAAAGAAGTAGTCCACGAAAAAATTATGGATAAAAAACAGAATAAAAAAAGCAAAAGAGGTCATCAAATCCTCAAATTAAGCAAAACAAAATCAGGTGACCACCATATCAAGAATCAAAGGGTCACCAACATCCATGACAAAACCAAAATAAGGTGACTTCCATGTTAAGAAAATCTCGTTAAATATTGAATCTTAATCTTCATCTTTACACCTTCAAACTTTTATGGAAGTTGAATGTGTGTGTTGAATTAACTAAACATAGGACTGGAGATCATCACGAAGAAGGGGTAGGTTAAAATAAAATTTTGAGCCTTATATCCTTTCTTTCGTGAACTTTGAACCAGGACAAGTTACAACCCTTAAAAGTCCTAATTGAGGTAGGGTTTATTCTGAAAGCATGCTACAACAAGGTTGCGTAAACTGACTCCTAGAGATTTGCTAATCTTCCATATTAGGGATGGCAGGCAGACCCAAACCCGCGGGTCCCACTCGCACCCGAACCCGAGTCAACGGGTGAAAACCCGAGTTGACTGGGTTCGGGTTCGGGTGCCACCCGATATTTCGGGTGCGGGTTTGGGTAGTGTAAAACCCGTTCCCGAAACCCGAAACCACACCCGCTATATATATATATATATATATATATTGAGTTTTTGCAACGGGTTCGGGTTTGGGTGAAAAAACCCGAACCCAACGGGTGTGGGCGTGGGTGTTATTTTGCCACCCGAATAGCCTTTGGGTTCGGGTGGTGATTTCGGGTGCGGGTTTGGGTAGTGTGAAACCCGCACCCGACCCGACCCGTTGCCATCCCTATTCCATATTGATGTCATATTCTCGTTGTATCTTTCACACTAGCTAAATCAACATTGTGTTTGGTCTAATGGTCCACTCGTTGCATAACATCACAACATCTTAATAAGGATTTTTTTTCAAAACTTGTATGAGCATCGCATTAAAATTACCATTTTGAATGAAAAATTTTAACTGCAAGTAAGTACTTAGAATCAGGTAAATTTCAACAAGGAGCAATCAGAGAAGAACTTGATCATTCATCAATGATGACCAGAATCAAAACAACCTTAAAACCCTATGAATTAGTGGCAAATCGTTTCAAGAATTATTTCATCAAAGGCGAACTATCTCAAGACTCTATTAACCAGGGGCGAATCACCTAGAGGTTTTGTTAATTAAGGAAAAATCTGTCCAAATCTCAATCAATCTAAATTAAATCACTTCAAGGGCCATACTGAGGCAAGCCACCTCAAGATCATAAAAAGGCCAACCACTTTAAGAGTCAGTTAATCAGGGGCAGATCAGTGCAAGGTTCAAACACTAGGGCAAATCATCTCAAAGCATGTTATGGTATGATCTTTCCCAAAGTTTCCTTTAGAGGAAAATTCCTTCAAAGACCCAATAGACTGAGGCAAGATGAGGTACATAGGGGCAAGTCCTTTCCATGCCATGCTCAGGCAAACTATGTCGCACATCATCAATTGTCGAGTTCGATATAAGTGCCAGGAAATCATGCTAGCACTCAATTTTAACCTTTTGCCTTTTGGCAGATAAGAAGCCTTGCTGCAAAAGAACCATTCCTTCCATTACCCATCACAGGGGAACTTTGAAAATAATACCCATAACCCCTAGTCCATAATGAACTACTCATTAATGGTGAGGGCAAACAAAACCAATTCAGTAATCATCATCAGACTCATATCAGACAATCACAATAGATGAATAATAAAAGAAGAATGAATAATAAAACTTGAATTATAATTAAGCTTCCGTTCACAATTTCTCCCTTGGTGACTTGAGTTACAAAGAAAAAAAGAAGAGAAGTATTACGTAGAAACTTTGTGAATAAAAATTGGGATCTTAAACTCATAACAGGCTATGATTTTTATAGAGAAAAATATAAAGTGCATAATATCCTTGGATAAATGAAAATTATTTAGATTTGCAACATATGAAATATTGCCTAAGAGCCACAATAAAAGAGAATCAATCTACTTATGGAAAAAAGTCAATTTTCTCTCGCCTCCCTGCTACGGCCCGTAGCAGCTGCTATGAGTGGTCGTAGCAGACATCTGAATTTTGTACCAAGAGAGCAAACAAGGGGGCACCTAGGGCTTTTGCTGCTACGGCCCGTAGCAGCGGCTACGGGTGGCCTTGATAGCCCTTGCTTTTTCTATGGGAAAATTTGTCTTTTATCGTTTTTCCTCGTTTTGCTTGTTTTTAATCCCTCTTTGTCTTGGATGCTTATTAGACCACAAACCAAAGCATAAAACAGGGTAATTGAAATTAAATCACACAAAATGCGATTAAATACTAAAGCAAAACGACTAGAAATAACTATGCAAAGACCACTTATCAATAATCTTATTAGGCCCTATAGGGAATAGTTCAAAATGAAGGGAAATCGCGACCCAAAACACAGTGGAAATTAAAATTTCCCCTTTAGTGATCCTTACGAAGGGGCATGATCAGTGATAGAAATGGTTACCTCTTGTGATGATAAAACCTTTGTTGTTGAATCGAATAATTGATCATGAGTGTTGATCGATGAACAATGCCTCTACTCAGTTCATATGAACACATTCCTTCAGTCTCAGTGCTAGCTGCTATGATTGAAGGCTTTGAGTGAGTGAGTGAGTGAGTGAGAGAGAAAGAGAGAGAGAGAGAGAGAGAGAAAGAGAAAGAGAGAGGGAGAAGGAAAATATGGTTAGGGTTTCACATTCTGAATTTTTATCAAGAGTGAATGCTTCTGCACATGGGTTCTATTTATGGATCAACTTGTGTGGCATGCAAGCTAAAAAGCGCACTTAAGTGCACGTATACCATATCTTATGGTGTACCATATATAACTTAAGCGGGTCGAACCTTACCACATTTCATATTCTACTTAAGTGCATCGTACCTTACGGTGTTCTACATTTACTTAAGTGTATCGTACCTTATAGTGTTCCTTATCTACTCTATCTCTTATCAATCTGTCCTTATGTGTGTGACCCTGTAGGTTTTCGCGACGTTGACAATTATATTAAATCACACATTTAACATAATAAACAGTAAGCGGTATCTAGCAACACATCACTGCTACCCAAGTCACGAAAATGTCATGTGATCTGACAAAACCTTTTGTGATAACACTTGTGTGTACAATTACCCTTTTGCCCTTATGTCTATATTGAGCACAAGGCATATACTGTGTCATCCTTGTCCAGTTCAATATTGGGCCCTTAGACATTTATCCTTTTATGCAGGATGGGAAATTCCATCTACGTCACTCATGTACCTCAACATGCTTTGAGGAGTGTTGAAGCTAGAATAGCAGCAAGCAAAAATATTTAAGTAACCCAGTTTTTTCGTTCTCCACAGGGATTAGTGCTAGGGAAAGAGTGTCATTCGACAGTATCTACATTTCTAAGCTCATGGTTCAAAAGTTTTGGTTTTAAAGCGGAACCAAAAGCAAATGCAGAAAATGTAAAGACGGAAAATATAAAATAAAGACTGAATTATAAACAAAGCCTTGTTGGAATTGGATCTCATCAATTGATAATACATGCATTCTTCTAATCATATTATACATAAATCAATCATTCGCCTAATATCCTCACGTATCACCCACGACAGAGGTTATGTCTAACGCAACGTCGAGAGAACGACCGTATTGCCTCATTGGTGATGTCTCACGCAACAAAAACCAACATAGAGCATTAAGAGCTGATACTCACGCAAGTGTTAAGCCTAAATCTATTTCTAGAGTTTAGAACAAAACAGATAATCATCTTAGATCCATATCTGAAGAGTATATGTCTATAGCGGTTCAAATCAAAGATAAACAGTAAACAAAGATGACACCCACATCAGATAAATGACTGCTTCATATAAAATGCCAACGATCAGAATACGTACATACGTTTAACCCTTTTTACATGTATTCAACTAATTTTCCAAATGAATGTGAATACCGTTCTTCATCACTATTATCACGCATCCTTGCAATACCGTATCGATCATACTCATGCTAGTCATGCTACTTAATCAACATAATACAACAAAAGATAAAATGAATATCACAAAACCATGTCAAAAGTTTGGTTCATTGATAGTTGGAAATCTAAGATCAAGGATTTGTAAAGGTTTTATCAAGACCACAAATAATCAATCAAAGACAACAACAATAGAGAATCGAAACATATTCACAAACATACATTAGATGAAATACATAAGGTATCAAGAGATTACATCCAACACCAACAAGAAATCAAAGCTCTTACCTTCTCTCCCTTGAAAATGAAAAGATGCAAAGTTTCTCTCTGAAAAATATCTAAATCTATCAAAAAATATATCTAAAAAGTGTGAAATTTCTATTTATACACATTCAGGAATTTTCATGTTCGCTAGGCGAACCACTTCATTCGCACTGCGAAGGAATGTTCCCAAAGCGAACACTCGCTTTTAAGCTCTCAAAGCGAATTTTAGCTCATTTTTCCTCTGTCCAATTCTGGGACCATTCGCTGGAAACCTCACCATCCTTTGCACAGTGAACCTTCACTGGCAATTCGCCAGAGTTCGCAAAGCGAACCTTCTGCTATTTTCCTCTTTTCTTTGGCAGCTTGCATCAATTCTTGTGTCTTACAACTTTGATCATTTTATGCCTTTTCCTGCACAATAACACACACATTACAAGCACCAAAGGTATATTCTCAATGTTAGAAGAACAACAACAATCATGGATAAAAACCATGAAAACATGAGAAAAGAGTAGAAAATGTGCAAAGAAATATATGTCATTTTTAGGTCAAATTCGCACCTAACAACTCTCCCCAACTAGATTTTTGCATGTCCTCAAGCAAAGTATGCCCCTCATTAAAACAAGAGGATTTGCTCAAGCATAAGATTCAACCAAAGTCAAGCATGAAAATGTGCACAAGCAACATTCACCACTCAATAGAATCGAACAATGACAAAGAATTAAGTTCTTAAACAAATATCATGAAATGCTTCAAAGAACAACTAAATTTTCATACTTGAATCACTCTAACACTCCTCTTCAGAATAAGAATGAAGAAATTGACGTGTTTGCAACCTCGGGGAAATTTCACTCACCCGACAAACAATGCAAATAGCAATCCAATTCATACAACATCTAACAATCAAAAATGAAAACATGAAAGCAAAAAGATCACTAAGGGCTTTAAAGGTTGTAGCTTGGTTGGGTTCACAACAAAGGGACATTTCTAAAGGCCATTGAATCGAAATTGCCGATGCAAAAAGAATCATTCATATACATAGTATTTACACATCACAACTTCATTCACCATTTTCATTCCTTTATCACAAACCTTCTCAAACTTCCTTATGCACACTTATTTCATTCTCTATTTTTCTCATTCAAACAAGCATTCTTTTTCTTTTGTTTTTCACGTTCATATTCACACTTTTTCTTTTCATGCTTGTTTGAAATTTTTCAAAATTTTATAGTAACCTACCACTCTTCTTTTTCATTCTCCCCAGCTTGAATTCAACCAAACCTCAAGTGAATGTTCCTTGCTTTTTAAGGCAAGGAAATCAAAGTAAAACAATGTTCAAAGGTACAAGAAGAAATTTTTAGAAACTCACCAAACTCAATGATGAACTACATTTTCAAATTATGTACATAAACAAGTTCATCACTAAAATTAGATCTAAACAGTTTAGGCACAAAGGGGTTAACGAATTCTCTCTACTCACGGGTAAGGTACTTTTGGATACGGTTGTGCTTAATATAAATAATTGCATTGATCATTTCTAATGCTTCCACAAAATCACAATAATCAAAAGATAAAGCATGAATCAAACGAATTAAACAAAGTTATCAGTCATCCTAGCATATAGTAAACAATTGAGGTTTCTCATAATTTGTGGCTTTTGGACCTAAGTGAAACAAGCACTCAAACAAGTTGCAAAATGAAACAAGAATACACATTTGCACAAAGCACAAAATTCTTAAATCATTCTAACATTCTATAAAGCAGTACAATTTACCTCGCATACATTCAAATCTCGCCAACCAGACTCGGTTGAAGCTTCATTGAATACTTTTATACAAATAGCAACCAATCCAGAAGGAGTTCTCATCATTCCTGATCACACTAGAGAAAACATAAAAGGAAACAAAGATATACAATATAAACAAATGTACAAAGCTCAAAAATATAGAAATTATCGCGATGCGATTCAATATCTAAACACCGATCCCCGGCAACGGTGCCATTTTGTTGAAGCTAGGTTAGCAGCAAGCAAAAATATATAAGTAACCCAATTTTATCGTTCTCCACAGGGATCCGTGCGAGAGAAAGAATATCGTTCGACGGTATCTATATTTCACTACAAGAAAATTGGAAAGTTGCGACGGTTCATTTTGGCAGGTTACAGCGGTTCCAACCGCCATAAATTGCAAATCACGACGGTTTTGATTCTGTCTCAAAAACATGTGTCGCCAGGCTTTACTGCGACAGTTGCTAAAACCGTCACTCCAACCGTCGTTATATGTTGCGACGGTTAGGAAATTGACGTAAATTGCAAATAACGACAGGTCAAACCGTCGTAATTATATATACTAATTCTAAACAAATTATGCTAGTTGAGACGGTTTAAACCGCCGTAATTTTATCTATAAGATTTTTTTATAATATTATTTTTTATTTAAATTATCATTATTTTTTTGGAAATATTTTTATAATTATTTTTACTTTCTATCACTTTTTAACATAATAAAATTTCGATCACAGACATCTAATATCAAATAAACATCATCATGTCAAAAAAATGCGAGTTTCATAATAAAATTTCAATCACAAATATTTAATATCAACATAAGAGTGCTATAATAAATTTTTTAATATGAACCTAAGGGAACTATAACTTAACAATCTCAAAATATATAAAAAAAAGTATTTATTATGTGCATATATTCTAGCATATATTGTTTTTCTGGCTTCGTCTTCTCCTAGAGCCTTTTGAAGATCTTCTATTCAACCTTATCCTGTGTAAGATGACAATTCAAATTTTCTATAAACACCATGAAATTGATATCATAATTAACTCCAACATAAATTTCTAATTTAGCCAATAGTTATAATTACAATCAAAGATAAATTATAGCAATTGATTTTACCTAAGGATGATATTACGGGCATCAGTGATTAAAGCACACAACTTATGGAGTTTAGCATATGAAACTATTGAAAATATGGCATCGTCAACCATCCGATTATGCGTATCAGTGCTGCAGAATATTCAATTGTATATCTTGGTTGTCATAAACTCATGCCATTCTCTAACTCACGATTCTCCAAACTGGGAATTAAAATGAAAAAGAGAAAGTAAACACATTATATATAATGAACCAATATGCAAAACAATCGGAATCAACTTGAAAACCAAGGGTGTAGTCACCTGCAAAAAAAGAGAAACACTTACAGGAGCAGGTCCTTCGGTCATTGGTCGCCAAATAGACGCCATTATTCTTGTAGAGGAACCAAACACGCAAGTCCCTAACAAACAAGTTGCAAAACTCAGGGCCATGCTTGTGCACATCGCTTCCCACTGATATGGATCCCTCTGGAACCCATCTTAAACCTACAAAAACAATCCAAATAGCTCACACGCATTTCATAATTTCCAAAGTTGCCAAAATGCAAATATGCCCCGTAGTAGAACACACTGATATTTTTCGCAATCTACATCTGACAACTCTTGTTAACATAACCAACACAGACTAAGCCAGACACATTTTAATGAGTGAGTAAGTAAACTATTGATGAGAATGAGGTTGGTCCCTTACACCATTGATATTGAGTACTACTAAGATTGGTCACCTATCGTTATTGGGATGTTTAGGGATAACTTTAGGGCTATTGAACTTATATTGATCCATGGGATGGATTTGAATCAATGTGTGATATGAAAGTCAATAGAAAAATAAGCATAAAACACGAGTTGTTTAAGTATTATATTATGTTCCAATTTCAATAACTATTTATTGGCATGATTAACCGACTAAATCGTCTGGCTTGAAAGTAAAGGTAAGTTTTCTTGGTAGTATTACTCTTGGATTAGGGATGTTGAATAATGAAAATGTCTTCTAATATGGAGAAATATTATAGCTCAATCAACTACTTATGAAGCTTCACTGCACGCTTTAGATGGTTGCAGAGTTGAAATAGTTAGACAGAAATCAACATATGAGAATATTGGTGGAGTTTAGCTTGATATGATCAAGGAAGCTATCATTAAATATTGAAGATTATGTGTCATTTTGATTTGATTTCCACACCACAACTGCCTATAATCCATCTAATGGAAACGTATATGATGCCTAATAGTTTGATTCCTACTAGCCCAGGCAATTACAAAACATGTGTAGTAAAATGGTATTAAAATTCTTGTAGTGCCGGTACTAACCCAATCAAATAGAGTAACTCAAATGACATACCTTGCTAGAATGCAATAATGGAGGCCACTGGATGACAGAAACATCAACTGAACTGTATGGAACAAGAAGTAAATTTGTATCCTTGGAAAATTAGTATTCAAGAGATTACAAATCAACCTGCACTTTTTCTCTTCCCCCAAAAACAAAGTTGTCCCGATTACTTATTACCACTAGGACCACCACCTGCAGGATATAACAAAAAGTAATTAGATAACTCATGCTTAATGAAAATAATTGTAGTTATAAGAATGAGTCACTTCAACTGACTTATTGCAGTGCACCTTATATGCTTGACATAGCAAGTTCACATATTGCAGTATCTTATATGCTTGCATTAAGATGAAAGTTAAACAAAGTTGACATATTGATGTAAATTATATGCTTTAAATATCAAGTTCATTTTAATAATTATCTTTTACATCACAAAGTATTATAGGTTTGTAATAATTCTTACTAAACATGGGACTCCGAAACCGGTCCTAAGTTTTAACATATAACATATGAAATAAATCTAGCAATAAATCAATACTATACTCACTTCTGCCACAAATGACCATAGTTTGCTCTAGAGCTTATTTAGCCAATTCACCTGGGAAAAAAAAATAGATGCAACAAAGAGTCAAGAACAACAGAATTACACAACTAATAGGTGCATAACATAAATAATTTCAAGTGGCTAGAAATAAATTAAATATGTATCTGAATGTGGATTGTATTAGTGAGTTGTATGTACCATGTTTGAACTTCGATACTACTCTTCTCAGATAGACAGAATATAATATTCTTCTGTTAGTGGTTTATTCAATTATTCACTTATCAATTGATTCAGTATGGTCATGATAAGATGAGTGTCATATCAAATCAATTTGTCCTCTTTCTTTATGAGGATGTTGTTGATTCAATATGGTCATGAAAAAACATGACAGAACTAATATACCTTTTGCTTTAGTTCTTCAATGCAGGTTTCAAGAATAAAAAGGACACATAACACAACACACACACTCACACATAAAAATCAATAAATGCCTTTATTATGATATTGTTAACCATTATTATTTTCACTTGAAATTGTTTAGAGAGCATGCTTGAGAATTTAAGAGCAGCAGAAGCAGGAAACATGCTGTGTTTACTCAGTGGGACCCCTATGGAATGTGTTATGTGAAATAAAAGGTCCATGTTGGAGTCTTAGTAATATTTTTAGAGACCTAGTTAACCGATTTAGATTTTAACGCTGATTTGGGATAGCTCAGCAAGAATGTAAGCTTGTTTTATTCTTTGATATTAACATGAGAAACCAAGGTGAGATAAATGTTTAATTTTGATTCAGTCTCAAGGCTGCTTGTTACCTTCTAACGGCGTCAATAAAAGCTTTATTTCAGAGTGGGATAGATAAAATTTGAACTCTTCAGATGTGTAAGCTGCATTTAATGGCACCGGCGTGACTCATACTTGAATACATGATTTGTACCCCTTGAAAACAATTAGTATGCTTAGTAAAGTTTCAATAAAAAACTACCAGAATAGTATATAAAAAAGAAGAAAATATAAGAAAAAGAGTAAAACAAGCATACACACCTGACTCTAGCAGTTACCAAGCCTTAAGCCAATACACTCTATAAGAAACATCGGTAAAATATCACCATGGTTAATAATGTATTATAGCATAACAGAAACTGTCACAACACAAATTTATATACAATTCTCATGGGATTTCCCAAATATAATTAGTGACCTGGCAGCAGGATTCAAATCTATATATGCACATGGCATGCATAATTTATTTAAAAGCCATATATCCTGTAATGCTACTAATTATTAGTAACAAGTACGAATAGGAAAAACATGATTATATGTTTAGCTATGATGTAGTACTACCATGGAACTCATGGCACATACATGATTACTAGATAAATCCTCTCAATCAAGCTATTAACAAAAATATTATTCTTCACATCCCAATTTAACCAACCTTTAGACCCAAATTGATCAACTTTTTTCATTGCATGAACCATCACTCTTGTAATTAATAATCAAGAATGGAATTTTGATAGATTCTCTTATATCTCAAATAATAATAAAAAATTAAAGTGATCAATATACTCTACAATTTAAATAAAAAATGAACATGAATTAAAATCTGATGAACAGACTCGAAACTTTGTGATGGAGCTATTCGAAAGGAATGGAACAACGAAGTTTGGATTAATCCATGTGCACATCGACCTTATTTTTGTCGACGGTAGGAATCAGAGGAACCAATATCAACATCAACCTTCATGATTTCGAGTTTTCTAAAGCCCCTCTAAGAGTATACTACCTCAATGACGGCTAAAACCCTAACTAGCTCTTTTGCATTTAATCTCAATGCCAGAGAAGAAGGAAACAAAGATTTGAGATGCGAGAAAGGGCCGCAAAGGTTACCGTTAACAAAACAAAACAAAAACTACATACCATTTCACACATTCATAAATTAAAAAGGTGAAAACAACATTAACATAACAAGTGAGACTATATTCTTCAAAACCCTAACTCAAACCGAAATGATAAAATGATGAGAGGGAGAAGAGGGACTTACATTTGTTATCCTTATTACCAAAGCAATAAAATATTCTCATGGGAGTGGGATTGCCAAGAACCTCATTGTTGCAGGACCTTGCCAAGAAAAGCAACGCCGCCGTCTTTAATCTTGTCAACATAAGTGGTGAAGACATATTGGATGAACCAAGATCAAACACGAGGTGTTGGATAAATCTAAATCAAACCTAAGGTTTTGGATAAGCTGAAATCAAACAGAGGAGGTGCTGGGTAAATTGGAATCAAAAGGAAAAGCGGGAAAATAAATATGTGATGGGTGAGAAGATGGAGGAGATTTTAGGGCTTGAGAGAAGGAAGGGGTGAAGGGAAGAAATGACGGGAGAAAAGAAGAGTTGACGGGAGAAAACTTGGGCGCGGATAGGTGAAATGAGGGAAGAGCTTTCAGGATTGAAGAGGGAAATTTGATAGAGAATTTTATGTTACAAAATTTAGCATATTAAGTATTTGTTTAGAACAATACCTGCGACAGTTCCATAAACCGGCCGCCTCGACCGCCTCTATAGACATGTTACGACACTTATGAAACACCTGCCCTAATTTATGTGTCGTAAAGTACTACTTTTCTTGTAGTGTTTCTAAGCTCATGGTTCAAAAGTTTTGGTTTTAAAGCGGAACCAAAAGTAAATGTGGAAAATGTAAAGACGGAAAATATAAAATAAAGAATGAATTATAAACGAAGCCTTGTTGGAATTGGATCTCATCAATTGATAATACATGCATTCTTCTACTCATATTATACATAAATCAATCATTCGCCTAATATCCTCACGTATCACCCACGACAGAGGTTATGTCTAACGTAATGTCGAGAGAACGACCGTATTGCCTCATTGGTGATGTCTCACGCAACAAAAACCAACACAGAGCATTAAGAGCTGATACTCACGCAAGTGTTAAGCCTAAATCTATTTCTAGAGTTTAGAACAAAACAGATAATCATCTTAGATCCAGATCTGAAGAGTATATGTCTATAGCGGTTCAAATCAAAGATAAACAAGTAAATAAAGATGACACCCACATCACATAAATGACTGCTTCATATAAAATGCCAACGATCAGAATATGTACATACGTTTAACCCTTTTTACATGTATTCAACTAATTTTCCAAATGAATGTGAATACCGTTCTTCATCACTATTATCACGCATCCTCGCAATACCATATCGATCCTACTCATGCTAGCCATGCTACTTAATCAACATAATACAACAAAAGATAAAATGAATATCAACTCACAAAACCATGTCAAAAGTTTGGTTCATTGATAGTTGGAAATCTAAGATCAAGGATTGGTAAAGGTTTTGTCAAGACCACAAATAATCAATCAAAGACAACAACAATAGAGAATCGAAACATATTCACAAACATACATTAGATGAAATACATAAGGTATCAAGAGATTACATCCAACACCAATAAGAAATCAAAGCTCTTACCTTCTCTCCCTTGAAATTGAAAAGATGCAAAGTTTCTCTCTGAAAAGTATCTAAATCAATCAAAAACTATATCTAAAAAGTGTGAAAATTCTATTTATACACATTCAGGAATTTTCATGTTCGCTAGGCGAACTACTTCATTCGCACAGCGAATGGCAAAAATAGGAACTTCGGGTGCCTCTAAATAGTTAAATCGACCCAAAAATTCTCGTGAGTTTGCAATGCGAGGGAATGTTCCCAAAGCGAACACTCGCTTTCAAGCTCGCAAAGCAAATTTTAGCTCCTTTTTCCTCTGTCCAATTCTGGGATAATTCGCTGGAAACCTCACCATCCTTCGCACAACGAACCTTCATTGGCAATTCGCCAGAGTTCGCAAAGCGAACCTTCTGCTATTTTCCTCTTTTCTTTGGCAGCTTGCATCAATTCTTGTGTCTTACAACTTTGATCATTTTATGCCTTTTCCTGCACAATAACACACATATTACAAGCACCAAAGGTATATTCTCAATGTTAGAAGAACAACAACAATCATGGATAAAAACCATGACAACATGAGAAAAGAGTAGAAAAAGTGCAAAGAAAGATATGCCATTTTTAGGTCAAATCCGCACCTAACAAGGAGTATCCATCAACTGTCTTTATGATCATCCAGTTACGGACAATGTTAGATCAACAATAAAGTACTCGACTCTACATCTAGGGTCCATAGTGGTTTCAAGTCGAAGGGTGGTATACCACTATCACCATGAGAGTAACTTATGACACTTTGCATAACAATCTATGTAGTACTCTCATAGCGGGTCAATCCAGTATAAATATTACTCCTAATATTCATACCTATGTTAAGACTTGATAACTCCTTATCCATGATCCATGAGATTGATCATCAGTCTATCTATATAATAGTCTTAATGCTTTAAGGTTATCCCACTTCACAGTAAAGCTCGACTACAGATACTTTAAGAATAATGTCCTTATGTTTAACGGGATCCCATGATTAAGTCACATTTAATATTTCATTAAACTGACTAGCTATTATAGGGACTTTATTATTTTGGAAAACAAACATAATAAAGAAAAGCCTTTTATTATTAATAAATAATTCGATACAAGTACCTAAAATATTGGCCTTTAGGGCTTACAAAAACACAAAAGACACAATCAAGGTGAATGTAACAAGAGAGGGCGAGCGCCCAACAGTGCACCATAAGTCTCCCAAATCAAACATGCACTCAAAGCGCCCAAACCGTTCACCGTATTGGGCCTGGGCCCTGCCGCCCCAACTAAATCATGTTTTCTGCCAATTCCACACAACAAGGGGTTGTCAATCATTGTAATTTTTAGCAAGTACAACTGGTGTCCACTGTGAGGCCTAGGTAAAACTAACATGTGCCACCTTTGTAATCAACAATCAACTCACTTCTCATTTCCTTAATCTTCTCCAATATGGTGAACAGGCGGGCTGTGTAATCGGCCAATAGTAGCTTCAGCGACAACCATGAGGACATAACAGAGATGTGTGCCGCTATGGACGATTTGTGTTGCCACAACCATACTTTGGAGGATAACGCCCTTAACCTTGAACAACGCCAACAAGAGACATATTCCAGTGAAGGAACGTAAATTTTGGATCTCCATCCTCTCTCAAACGAGATTTGAGGGGCCTGTAAATTTTGAATTTAAAAAAAAATAGTAGTTGGTGGGAATGGGGCAAATACTTTTGTTTGAGGTAGTCAATTGTTGATTGACATTTGACATGCAAAGAGAGGTTTGGTTGAGTTTTAATTGTGACATTTGTTGATTACTTATTTATTGAAGTTGTAGTGTAAATAAGCAAGTTTCAATTTAGTCATGTAAATATTGCGAATTATGATCATTTTGATAGTTTTGATAGGTTTTCTTGCTGGATATAATGCTTGGAACCTGTGGATGATAGAAGAGGGCCTAGAAGATCAATTTCGCGACTTTTTGACGGCAACTCGCGTTTACTGCGCTTTTCAGTGCGGCTTTAGCGTGCTTTTGAGGTGAAAGCGGTAGCTAAGAACCCTTGATCGCGATTAGCGCGCTACAACTGCTCTTAGCGCGCTTTCTGGGATTTTGTCGCCTCTGAGCTGATCACACTAAGCGTGCTCTGATGTCGCTTAGCACGGTGCCAATTATAGGCACATTGTGGAACTTGTATAAATATGCACCTTGGTAGATATTTTATGACATTTTTGTATTTTTAGCAACTTTTCAGATTGTAAAGGGATTTTTAGGGTTTGGAGCTTAGAAATTCCAAGAGAAGTGAAAATCAAAACTTTGGAGCATAAATTTTCGATCTTTCGACTTTGATGCTAGTAAAGATTTCCTTTTTACTTGTTGATCAAGCTACCATGGTGATGGCTAGCTAAACACCTTTTGTGTCAAGATTAGAGGTAGTTAACCTTACTAGTATGTATTTCTTTTGATCTTTTGTATGTGAACAAAGTTGATGATCAATATATGATGAAGATCTTTGTTTTTATTGATATATGTTTGGTTTGAATCACTCTAGACATAGATTTTCCAAGTATTGATCTAAGTTCTTCATCTATTAACAAACAAACTCTAGACATAGATTTGGGAGTTAATATTTGCTTTATATTGATCTGTATGTTTATTGTTTCGACTGCTGTTTTGAGAAATCATCTAGCGATTAAAATAATAATACCCACGAATCCACTTTAGAAATAGACGGATTCGAGAGGATATGCGATTGTATTGATCTAAACTAAGTTCACATGCTTGATTAATCGGATATGTATGAAATGGGTTAATGAGATCTAATCTTGACATGCTTTTCTTAAAACAAACATATTTCTTTACTTTACTCTTTGCTACCAAAACAAGTGAAAACATATGATACCAAACGAAAACTCTTTGAAAACTCTTTTCTAGAAACTCATAAACTATTGAACGGCAAGCATCCATTTATCAGAACAATCCCTGTGGATACGATAAAACAACCCACCTAAAATATTTTTCAACACATTGTTCTTCCTTATTTGAAATGTTTTCATACTAAAATCACTTTTTTCTAACCAAGAAAACATCACCAAAAAAGCTACATTTGGAAAACATTACTCTTCCTTGATTTGAATACACTTTCAAGTTTGAAATGCCCTCCAATTTTTATTTTATTTTAATTTATTTCATTCTTTCGATCTAAAATCATCATCATCATCATTTCAATTTCAAAAAAAAAAATTCTTGGTTTGGTGGGATGAACCTAATGGTGGCTTCTTTAAACCAGCCAAGGTAGTCCCTCAGTGACTCTTATGGACCCTTTCATATGTTAAACAATATGATGGTGAACATTTTCCTATGTTGACTGGTGTCAAATTGGGGTACAAGTTTATTTACCGGCTCCTGACAGTTGGCGATGGAGGCATGGGGTAGACCCATATACCATCGGAAGGCGGCGTCCCTGAAAGTGATAAATAGTAGCTTTCAATTTTAGGAGTCAAGTGCTCCTATGATGGCCATCTGTATGTTGAATGAGACGACGTGCTCGTATGGATCACTGGCCCCATCAAACTTGGCCAAAGGGGAGGTTTGAATCCCTCAGGGACAGGCGTTCCCCTTATCTCATCTATGAGTGGTTAAGGATCCAACACTTCCATATCCTACTGGAGATTGGACTCTTGGTGGCATTGTATAATGTTGTGACATCATCCACTAGTGTTTTATTATAATAGCATAATCCATCCATGGCATCACGTATCTTCACCAAAGCGTTGGCATCACGCATCTTCACCAAAGCATTGGCATCACCACTACTTTGGTACCTTCAGGTGTTGGGGATGTGGCTCTCCCATTAACCATGGCCGAAGGAGCTTAGGTGTAGGAGTGAAGGGTAACAATAAGTAGGGTGATGTTCATGAAGAAGACGTTGCTCTGGTTAGTTTTATTGGACATGTTACTTCAAGCATAAGAAGGAGAGTGAATAGTGAGAGTTAAAATTAGTGATTACTTTTATAAGTTTCTCGATTCAGATCATGTTAATAGTTTATTTAAGAGTAAATGGTAGCGGAAATAAAAACAAACAATAAATAAAAGAAAATAAAGAAAGTAAGGGTTAGAGAGATTGCACTAGAGATTTATCTAGGTTTGACCGAACGTTGGCCTAATCATTTCCCCAAAAAATCTGCTTGAGATTTCGACTGAAACTTTGAGCTTTTACAGGTTATGTCCAAAAACCTTTGATGCAAGCTGTTATTTACAATGACTTATCCCTAATCAAAATAAGAAGCTTTTACCCAAGCTAAAATAACAATCAAAATTGAGATTTTTTAGGACAATCTCAAGAACCCGATAGAGATTTTAAGACTGGTTAATCTCAAGAACCAAACTCTATTCATCAAGAGTATCACACTCTTGAAAGTAATCACAAGGGCACTTCACTCAAACAATTTATTCCTCACAAGTAGTGTTCACTCAAAATCACAAAGGCAACTTTAAGTGAAGAAAAATATTTCTAGAGAGATGGAGAAAAATAGAGAGATAAATTCCAAAGAAGATACAAAAGTTTGGGAACTGGTGCGGAATGAAGAGGAGGTGACCCTCCTTTATATAGGAAAAGGAAAAACCGAAAAAGGAAACGATTCATGGGAATTTTTAATGCCTTAATCGATTGGCCTAAGGTGTCAATCAACCGATTAACCTAAATAATCAATATTCTTGGCACAAAATGGAAGGATTTGATAAGGAGTCGTTTCCAATTATTCAGACATTGTCATACTCGATTATACACTCGTTTAGGTTTCTTCCAATCGATTTGCTTAAGGTTCCAATCGATTAGCTTGTTCAAAATATATTCCAATCGATTGTCTTAAGCTTCTAATCGATTGGATAGTTCAAAAATATCTTCCAACCGATTTTTTTAAGGTTCCAATCAGTTGGTTAGTTCAAAAATGCTTCAAAAAGAAAGGTGATAGTATCTTAATCACCTGGTTCAGGTTTGAAAATATTTTAAATATATTTGATACATAAAAATGAGGTTTCAAGTGTGTGTGTGTGTGTGTGTGTGTGTGTGTGTGTGTGTGTGTGTGTGCTTGAGTTGCCTTAGTATCTTTGGAGTTACATCCATACTTTTACAAAACTCTATTCACTTAGACAAACATGACTTGGCGAGCTTTCACACTTCCTCTCTTTCACAACTCTGAGGCCTTCAAGATTCTTTGTCGGATATATTGATCATATAATCAATTCAATGAAGTCTTGATTCTCCTACTAGATGAGACTTCAGTTGTCCTTAAGTTTGGTCACCATTATCATAGAGTTGAAAAAACATTACCACCGAATTTACCGACTTCAACAATCATTAGTGTTGTTGTCATCAAAATGTTAGGAAGGTTACCAAAAGGATCATCAACTTCATACATGCAAGCACATAGATCCACATTATCTTCCTTCTTGATGATGACAACACATCTATCAGGGAGATGGTAAAATAGAAGCATATAAATATATAATTGGAGTAGTTAATTCCCCTTTAATTAAGTAGAGAGTATATTATACTCCCTCTGAGAGTATACTTATCCCCCCTTTGTCATAATAAAAAAGGTAAAATAATTAAAGCATATAAATCCCATGTAAAAGGAATAATTTACCTTATAGTTATGGATATGAGAAGTCTAAAGTAAGGAGTAATAAATAAGATCTAAGATTTTATTTCTCCCCACAGAAGTTAGCATTCAACTTTGACATTAACCGATAGGTAAGCTTTGGAGAACTTCTTCCCTTTGATTTTTCTCGAACAGAGCTCAAAAGTCTTTGAAGCTTTCTCGGATTCTTTCCAATGGATAATCATTTCATCTTAGGAAATATTTTGAACAACTTAATTTTATCATTCTTGAGCCTTAGATTAATATTGGATTCAAGACATGATGTATTTGGCACCCCTTGAAGGTTACTAGAAACACAAGAAACGGGGGTTTGAATTGGGTTTCTAAAAATCAATGTTTTTTCAAAGCCAATCCAATAAACAAGAACAAGAATAATAAAAATAACTAGTTACAAAAGTAACTAGTTATAATAAAAATGCAAAAGTCGTGGTTGTGATGAATTAACTCAAGTGCACATCTTCCGGAATGGACTCCAATCGGTTCACCAGACTTTGTTGGATACTACTTCGGGTGGGTCATTAATGTCAAAAAGCGCAGAAGATGCAATTGCTATTATTGATAGGATGGCACTAAATGATCACCAAGGAAATCACAACTGTGGTACTCCTTAATGAAAACCGGGCATGATAGATTTGGGAACGAATGACGTTATTCTTGTACACAAAAAATTACTTTCACAACAAGTGGATTTGTTGACTCAACAAATGTCAAAACTTCCAAAACAAATAAAAGAGATGCAAGAAATTCCCAACAACAACAAACAAGTGGCAAATTGTGAGCTTTATAAAATAGATCACCCTACCGGGTATTGTCCTTCGGTGGTGAAAGAAGCTAACTATGCGAGAAATCAAAACCAAGGTTATCAACCTCTACCACCTTACCAACAAGGCAACCAAGGCTACCAACAAAGTGGTAACCAAGATTGTCAACAACAATGGAGGCCTAAAGAAAGCGGAACTTCTAATCCTCAACATTAATACCAAAACTACACTCAACCTCCGCTCCAAGTGAAAATTCAAAGTTGGAAGACACATTCACCCAATTTATGCAAATGTCAATGTCCAATCAAAAGAACACTGATGCGGCTATAAAGAACCTTGAGACTCAAATTGGGCAATTGTCTAAACAATTAGCCGAACAACCCAATGGGCCATTTACGGCTAACACTCAAGTCAATCCTAAGGAGCATTGCAAAGATATATTTACTAGAAGTGGTAGGGAAATTGATATGGACATAAGTGATGAAGTTGTGGAAAAAGAGGGAGTAGTTGAAAAAGAAAAACAAATTGATGAGAGTGAAGTAGAAAAAAATGTTGAGGGAGAATTAGTTGAAAATAATTGGAAATAGGAGAAGAAGAAGAAGAAAAATACAAAAGGAAAGGAGCGTGAGAAGAAAAACAGAAGAAAAATACAAAAATACAAAATCAAAATTTCTGATTCCTCAATCTTGGATGCCACCTAGGAAAATTAAATAGTCCCAGAATAATCTGAAATCTGGAATTAAGAATAGCATATTTAAAAATTGAAAAGTAACAGACAAAGATGTCGAATCATCATGATAGGACATCTTGTCCAACATCTTGATCTTCAGTTAGTTCTTCGTGTTAGGACATCTTGTCCAACATCTTGCTGTCAAGTTAGTTTTACCAAAATTGATGCCAACCTCAAAGGCTTGGACTCATCAATCTCCCCTTTTGGCAGATTTTGGTTAAAGCCAACTAAATAAACCTTGTAGGCAGAAAAACAAGGAGGCCAAAAGTCAAAACATTAGCAGGCCAAAAGTCAGAACATCAGTAACAGAAAACTAAAGCCACCCCCTCAATCAGATCCTTCTTTTGTAAGCAATATATTAGAACACTCCCCCTCAATGGCAGCAGTAGTCCGTGGTTAGCAGTGGTTAGTAAAGTTAGTATTACTCCCTCTTTTTAGCCATAATATGACAAATGCAGTTAAACTAACTAAATAACCAAGCAATAACATAAGGATTAAAGTACAAAACAAGCACAAAAGTGCCAAAAAAATATCCTGGGAATTAAGCCCTTACATGCAACACAAATAAAAATAAGACAACATTCAGATGTCATCTTCAGTAGACTCATCATCTTCTTCCTCTTCTCCACGATCATCACCAGCCTCATCTTCGGCATCTTCAGTATCATCATCAGCATCCATCTCATCTTCTCCAGCTGCATCCTTCGCAGCATCATTAGTGCCCTTGTCTTGCTTAGTTGTCAAGGCTTGTATTAATTGTTCAAGTTTAGCCTTCCTAACTATACTTGACTTGATGATGGCATCAAGATCCTTGCAAGTCTCCTTTAGTTAGGCAATGGTATTCTCCTTGGAAGTTCCAGGAACAGATGTTGGTGCAGATGTTGAAACAATATCTGGGACATGACTTCCACCCAGCAAATAGCTTATAATACAATGTCAATGGAGAATCCCTTTTCATTGCATAATCTACAGTCACAAGTATACCAGGATGCTGCTCCAGAATTATACCATAAATGAGGGAAGGAAAACATATAGGCAGCTTAGTAGCAGTGGATGAAGCTTGCTTCAGAACTTGGTTAAAGATATAAGTCCCAAAATCAAACTTTCTTCCTTTACCAATAATGTATATGAATTTTCCTAGCCCAAAAAATATGGTTGAAGTATGATTGGTAGGCACCCAGTTAACAGTACAATTCTATGCAGAATTACATACTTCACACTGAGCTTCCCAGATGAAAGCTTCCCTTTGCTTGGCCAATGTTTCACGGTATTACAGGTGAGGGTATACTGATCTTCCCAAAAACCTATTGATCACAGTGGAAGAAAATGTCACAACATTTCCTCTGACATACACTTTCTTGTAGTCTTCACTGGTTACATCAACACAGCCTTCAGGAATCTTCACTACAAATTCCTTGACCAGATTCTCAGAGCATGACCCAAGGTTAGTGACTATCTTCATTAGGCCTGCAGCTTCAATCTGCTTCAACACCTCTTGGCATTCTAGGGTATTCTTCCCCAGTTCCCTTTTCAAAGCTACTCTTCTTTGGTACACATATGTCCACCTCTCCATGTTTTCAGGAGCATGGAAGAAGACGTTGTCCAAGGGAGCTTTAGGAAGAGTAGCAGCTCTCTTCTTAGAAGTTGGATTCTTTGCATGCATGATGTCCTGGACATCTTCTGCAACATCATAGTCTGACTCAGTATCAGACTCAGTCTTTCTCTTTTTAGACACAATAGCAACCATGCTCCAAGGTTTATGTGGTCCATCCACAGATTTCCTAGCTATCTTGGTAGGAGTGTTTTCAACAGCCACACCCTTACCTTTTCTTCTCTTCAGTCTCTTGCCCACACCAGGGTGGAGGCTCTTGGCAATGATTTCATCATCAGAAGGCAAGTCATCAATATTGATAACCTGATCAGTAGCCTTTCCAACAGTGTCCTCAAATGCTTGTTCCTTTGACTAAGATTCTTCTACAGATGGAGATGTTCCGCCATCTGCTTCAACGTCTCTTACCACAAAGTTAGCAAGGGTGTACAGATTCTGAGATTCCCTTCAGGCCTTTCATGATCATTTCCTTCACCACTATCAATATTCTCCTCAGTCACTACCTCTAGTTCAGCAACAAGAGTAGAGGTAGTGGGAAGAATCTGAGCCAGGGGTCTAGTAATTCCAGGAACATTCATCCGACCCCCTAGGTTTAAGACCTTAGCCACTATTGTTCTAATCCTCTTATCCGTGTTAAAATTTTATTTTTCTGTCCTAGGCTTAGAAAAAGCACCAGAGGTATTTGAAGGATTACCTGTAGGAAAGTTCTTAGATCTTCTTACAGCAAGTTTATCAGGCTTGCATGGCACCACAGACAAGGGGTCAACATCTATGGCATCTTCAGCAGACAACTCCCCAGACCTACCCCTAGCCGCTGATGAAGAAACATTTTCCTTCTTGGCTATTCCTCTAGAAGAATGTTGTTGAGACATCTTGGAACACTTGAGAGCAAGAATAGGTTTTTCTTTGAGCAGGAAGATGAAATAGTTTGTGAGGAATGGTTCAGTATGATGAAAACGTGTGTGAGAGCGGTTTAGGTAAATTTGAAATGATTGATTTTGAAACCTTTTCTCTATTTGTTGGGAACATACATACCCTTGAATAGCATTCCCATAAATTAATTTCTCTAAACCCTCAAACAAGTAAAACCCTAATTTGCCCCTTAACATCTTGACTTGATTTTTGATACCACCCGTGAAGCTCAAGTTGTCACAGGATAATGTCACGACATCTTGTATGACATTATGCCCAATCATCACATGTCTCATTCCTATGAACTGAGAGCAAATATCCCATGTTGCTATGCCTTGAGCTTCTGTGGTTAAGTCATCAGTGACAACATAAACACGCCTCTTTCCTTCAAGATCATCAACCATTGAGTCCCTATGAAGAAGTTTCAGAATCCTTGAGGTAGTCTGATGTTGCATCTTCTTATGTGAAATCTTGGTTAACTTCCTAATCTGTCATTCACAACTAATTCCTCTACCATCAATATTCAGATCTGAGACAGGTTTCTGATGCTTCACATCATCTTTAATTGACATTGATAAGCATTTTGTCTCTAAATAAGTCCACACATAGCAATTATTTTTCGATCTGGAACCCTTCATGATAACTTTATCTTTATCATTCATAACCAGACATTCAGATTTGGTAAAGTTAACCTTGAGACCTTGGTCACAAAGTTGACTAATACTAATCAAATTATCAGTCAGTCCCTTGACAAGCAACACATTATCAAGTCTAGGCTGCCCAGCATGGTCCAATTTTCCAACCCCTTTAATTTTTCCTTTGGATCCATCTCCAAAGGTGATATAGTTGGAGGCATGTGATTCTATATCCACCAAAAAGTTCTTGACACCAGTCATGTGTCTCGAACAACCACTATCAAAGTGCCACCTCTCTCCAGCAGAGGCTCTTAGAGAAGAATGAGCTATTAGGACCACATACTCATTCTTGGGAATCCACTTCTTTCCTGCTTTACCAGCTTGCATCTTTCTGGGTTGTGAACCAGACTTGGGATAGCCATGTAACTTGTAGTAGTAAGGTTTAATATGATTATACTTACCACAATTATGACATTTTTAGTCCTGCTTTTTTTTCCTGAAAGATTTTTTTAATGTTTGTGTTGATGTTGAGACATCCCTTTTGACATCTTCTGATTCTGTTTTCTTTTAGACTAAGTTGAACTCAATGTTGGCTCCTTTCTTTTTCTCATCACAACTGGGTAATTGTAACCAAGTCCTCTGATATCTCCAACTTCCCTCCCAAATTGAAGAATCTCATCTAGCACATCAGAATTGGTGTTGAGCATTCTAACAGTTTTGGTCAGATTGTTAAGTTTATAGTTGAGCAATACAACTTCCTCCTTTAGATCAGAGATGATGTCAAGGTACTTCAATCTTTCAGCCTCAAGACGAATGATAACACTATGTTGATCCTCTCCTAGCTGACAAACTTTTGCACTTCTAGTGCACAGATCCCTGTAGGAGTTGGCCAAATCATTATATGAGAGTTCTCCAATATCTGATTCTCCATCAGAGTCAAATACCCCTGTAAGAGCATAAACCTGTTTAGGTGATTCTCCTTCACTTGCAGAATCATCTTCAGACCAAGATGTAGACAAGCCTTTCTTCTCCTTCTTGAGAAAGGTAGGACACTCAGATTTAATGTATCCAAAACCCTCACATTCATAACACTTGATTCCTTTGCCTTTGCCAGCTTTCTCTTCATTTTTGGACTTTCTTCCAAAATCCTTCATTTTGTTGTTGTCGGATGACTGAATCTTGACATTTGCTCTTGACATCCCTTCCATCCTCTTCACCAATTGATTGAACTATTTTCTAGGAAGCACAACAGCCTTAGACAGTTCTTCCTTAGAGTTTTTCTTACCTTCATCTTGATTAGACACCAAGGCTAAACTTTTCTTCTTCTCAGTTTTCTCACTCAAAACCATTTCAAAAGTTTGTAAAGATCCCATGAGCTCATCTACCTTCAGGGTATTTATATCTTGAGCTTCTTCGATGGTCGTCAACTTCATGTCAAACTTCTTGTGAAGAGATCTTATAATTTTCTGGACCAACTTAGCTTCTGGAATCTTTTCTCCAAGATCACTTGAAGTATTGGCAATATCAACAACGTTCATATGAAAGTCTTGAATACTTTCATCCTCCTTCATCCTCAAGTTCTCAAACTTGGTGGTGAGAAGTTGAAGTCTTGAAGATTTCACCCTAGAATTTCCTTCATGAGCAGTCTTCAAAATCTCCCAAGCATCCTTGGCAACAGTACAGTTCTTGATCAACCTGAAGATGTTCTTGTTAACACCATTGAACAAGGCATTCAATACTTTGGAGTTACCTTGAGCAAGCTTGTCATCTTCATCATCCCAATCTTCCTCAGGCTTTAACTCATCAGTAATCTTCCCATCCTTGTCTTTAGCCTTTGGTGGGTTCCAACGTTTGACCACAGACTTCCAAGCTCTACCATCCATAGACTTGATGAAGGCCACCATGTGCACTTCCCAATATTCATAATTGGATCCATCAAGAATGGGTGGCCTATTTAATATTCCTCCTTCTTTGTCCATTAAACCAGAAAGTAACTTCCCTGAATCTCACCCAGATGTAGAGCAGGATGCCTGCTTTGATACCAATTGAAATTCTAGTAGCAGATCTCAGATGTCTTGAGAGATGTCGAGACACTTGATCTTTGCTTCAAACACAATGACAATAAGGAGCAGAATACAAACTGCAGAAAATAAACAAACACACAATGATTGTTGACCCAGTTTGGTGAACAATAACACCTACGTCTGGGGGCTACCAAGCCAGGAATGAAATCCACTAGATAGTATTAATTCTAAGCTAAACACCACCGGTGTATAACTTATCACTTAATCACTACCCGTGCTTAATTTCTACCTAAGATACTTCCTAGGTATGAGACCTTTCTCAATTACCTTTCAATCACAGCAGTGACAGAAATTACAACTCGAAGTAAACAGTCCAGCTCTAGTATTAGCACGACACAAGAGAGGCTCACAAATACAAACCCTAAACTCACTAGGCAACAGTGTATTTTCCACACTTTTCCTAAGTTAAATCCATACTATTTATAACCATAAACATGACTGGATTTGGGATTCAAAACCCAGTAATTCTGTTCCACAGAATCTGCAACTAATTCTCCTCTAGAATAGTTTCTTCAATCCTAAGTTTCTAAAGTGTCTCCACACTTAGAAGCAGCATCTTCAAATTATAATCAGAATCTCTGATTCCTTAATCTTGGATGCCACCTAGGAAAAACAAATTGTCCCTGAATAATCTAAAATCTGGAATTAAGAATAGCATATTTAAAAATAGAAAAGTAACAGACAAAGATGTCAAATCATCATGATAGGACATCTTGTCAAACATCTTGATCTTCAGTTAGTTCTTCATGTTAGAACATCTTGTCCAACATCTTGCTGTCAAGTTAGTTTTACCAAAATTGATGCCAACCTCAAAGGCTTGGACTCATCAATCGATATGGGTGTTATCATCAATTTGATTCCTTTATCCGTGGTCAAAAGACTCGAAAGCATGGATATGAAATCAACCAACATGACTTTGCAACTAGCAGACAAGTCAAGGACTCGTCCTCATGGTGTTGTTGAAGACGTGTTATTGAAAGTTGACAAATGTTTATTTCCGGTTGATTTCGTAGTCATGGATATGGAAGAATATGAGAATACCCTGGTCATTTTTGGAAGACCCTTCATGAAAACCGCAAAAATGTTGGTCGATATTGATAAAAGCATCATGAAGGTGAGGACTAGTGAGGAAGAAGTGTGTTTTACACTTTTCAAAGGAGTGATGTATTCAAGTCTATTTTAAGATGGCTATCATGAGAAAAACGAAGATGCAAGAGTTGAATTAAGGAAAAAGAAGGATGAAGAAGCTAAAGTGGCAATGATGAAGTCTTTTTGGGAATTTTCATTCTTGAAAAAAATTGGAAGAAAAACTGGTCATGAAAATGGATGAAGACCTTTGCGTTGGGAGGTTCGGCCCGGTTGTTTTTTGTTTCTTTTCTTGCGATCTGTGAGGTCGTGTTACCGTCGAGCTCAAACGACGTTAAACAAAGCGCTTGTTGGGAGGCACCCCAACATTGTAAGTATTTACTATTTTTTATTAGTTTGAATTTAATTGGTAGAAAAAAAGTCGGGAGAACACTATATGAGACCACACTTGAGTGGCTTTGTCTCACTGAGTGGTCTTAGCGCGCTGTTGAGGTCGCTTAGCACAGTCACGTGAACTTGACCAGCTCAAGTGTGGGTCTGAGTGGGTAAATGTTAAATGGGCCATGTTTTGGAAAAGGGTCACATTCGTTTTGAAATATTAAAAGCTCAAATTCATCTTTTTCCCAGTCAGTCTCTCATCTCAGTCTCACCCTTGCACTTCCAAGCAACCTTCTTTCAAGCTCCCTCTTTCACTATTTTTCTGAAGTTCAAGTGCTCTTTCTCTTTTTCATATCCTTGCTCTACTTCTAGGTTTGTTAATACTCATTGATTTATTGATTTAAGCAACAAATGCTAGTAGGGTTGGATTTGATTGAGTAGGAACTTACATCTTAAGGTTTGCTTGTGTAGAAGTAATTTTATGAAATCTTATGTTGAAATGTTAGGATTGTGTAATTTTTTTGGTTTGTATGTTGTTTAAATCTGGGATTCAATATTGTTTTTTGAATGCATGTTGTTAGATTGTTGTTTGGGGTGTTGATTGGAGGGATTGAAGTGGTTGCAGAGGCATTTTTGCCTATTTTCGCAACCGCGCTTAGCGCGCTCTGAGTCGGCTAAGCGTGCTCCTCTGCACCCTGTTTCTAATTTTTGGTCTTTTGTTGGTTGTTTTTATGCAGATTTAGTGTTTAGTTGATTATTTGTTAGGCTTTTTATTGTGGGGGAACAGGTCGGCTGTAGAGGCATTTTTGCCTGCATGCTCAACCGCGCTTAGCGCGCTCTGTCTCCGCTTAGCGTGCCCCCCTGGGATCAGACTTCTTGATTTTAATTAATCCCTCATCCGGTTGCTTGTTGTGTGATGACATACAGTTACATATGAATTATTTTGAATTTATGAGTTGGTTGTTTGATGTGTTTGGTGTTGTTTGGTTTATTTATTTTACAAATGGCTCCAAAATTCACTTCAAAGTGTGCTCGTTTCAGTGTCGGTCAATCATCTCAGTAGAGGCAAGAGCCTGCATTGTTTGACGCAAATAGGTTCCTGGGTGATGAACAGGAAGCAGGTTACCTTGAGCTTACCCGAAGGAGTATATGGCCGGAGAGGATTTTTAGGATAAACCCTCATGGTGACTTCAGAGGCTGCCTCAACATAATTGAGAACCATGGCTGAGAGACCTTGCTTACTACGCCCACCTAGCTGAACTATGAAATAATTTGGGAATTCTACACTAATGTTATTCCAGTGAAGGGTCGGATTTATTCTTTCATGACATATGTGCGGGGTAAGCATGTGTCTTTTTAACGGGATGCCATCAATGCATATTTGGGCAACCCGTTGGTGCTGGCTAAAGGTAAGCAATGTTCTTACTATAAGAGGGTGGCAAGGAAGAACTGGAACTTTACCAATGTGAGTGATGCCTTGGTGCATCGTGGTAGAGGTTTCAAGCTGAATGCGGCAGGTAGGCCGAAGTATCTAAAGAGAGCTGATATGAACACTACTGCACAAATCTTGATGACATTAGTCCTTCACAACATAAGGCCTGAGAGTCACACCTACTCTATTCCTCTTGACATTGCATGCATGCTTTATTATATATTGGATGAGAGACAGGTAGATATGGCGAAGATTATCTCTAACGAAATCCGAGCTACTGCCGCGAGTGGTCATCGGTTGGGTACCAAGGTACCTTCTATCTTAGTCTTTCCTGGATTGATCATGGGCCTTTGAACTCAAGCAGGTGTCCCAATACCTGATGTGGTTCACAAGACCATTAAAGGTGTTGTAACTAATACTTGGATTCAGAGCCATTGCATGCCTAGAGTTGATGCACAACAACCACCACCACCACTAGAGCAGCCAGTACCACCACCACAACAGCATTCAGGGGCCCCTCCAGCTGGCCACGATTATGATGAGCATGTGGCATGTATGTACACGTGGGACATGCACATGGCTAATCAAAGAGCTTTCAGTTTCATACATTCATCTATGCGTGTGTTGCATTTGCAAATTCGTGAGCCGCATGTGGATCATCCCTTCCCTTCCTCCGAGGAGTTCAGTGCTTTCGTGGATATGCCTGAGGACAAACCTTTTCCTTATTCGAGCGAGCGAATTCCTCCGCAACCTCCACATCATACATAGGTACCTCAGGCAGACGTGGCTCAGGACGATGCGGATGTGGGTGATGCTACAGTTGATGATGATGATGACAGCGGAGAGACGAAGTGGAAGCTGGATTCGTTGAGCAGTACTGAGTAGTCTGATCTTGGGTTTTATCTGATATTTTATTTCCATAATTATGTTTATGTTTGAATTATTAAGACTTAGTTGTTTTTGTTTTAATTGTCCTTTTGGATAGATTTTGTACCTTCCTTTTCAGGATGATGATTGTGAACTTATGTTGTGGCACCATGTTTTGGGTGTCGCAAGTTTTATGATAGTATGTTTTATTATATTGACTAGTATGCAATTGTTAGTTTATGTAGAATTTTTTTTATTTTGTGTTGTTCCTAAGTTCAAAAACTTGAAGGAACCTTGTGACTAATGTCAAGATTGATGAATCAATATGCAATTGAGTGGTAATGATATGCTTGAGTAAAGGTACAGTTGCAAGGTACACATTTATCGCTTTCTAAACTTAGCATGAATATGAAACTTGTAATTGGTGCAAAACATGTTATCATTAATTCTTCTGTAATACTTTTTCAATTATGAATCACTTAGAACATAGCCTTTGTGAGGAAGCTTTCATTGTATAATATATGCAGGATACCAACATCATTGTTTAACTCATTAGTATTATGTTTAAATCATGCATGTATGTTGATTTGTGTGAAAGGAAGAAAAGGATCAAGGCAATTTTTTTTGTATTTCGAGAAAAACCACTTGAACAAATAGAATGATCAATCTAACTTGTGAGTGAGCAACCATTTGCTAGCCCCGTTGAGCCTTTCTATCAAGATCTGTATGGATAATTGAATTGTGTAAATATTGTACATGAAAAATAATTGAAATTTGGAATGGATCTTGATTTTTTGTTTGTGAAACCTTTGAACCTCAACCTTTAAGTATGGTTGCTTTTGTTGTTCCTTGCCTTAGATGTGTGAGAGCATTCTTAACATCATATTTTGGTTGTATTCAAAGTTGGGGAGAAAGAGGTAGATTGAGGCATTGTGAAAAATAAAGTGGTTGTAATATTGAAAAGAGCTTGAAAGAGAAAAATGAAAAAGAAAGAAAATTGGGAATGGATTGCCAACAAATGAGCTCAAGGTTGTAATGATGCCTCAAAGAAAAGAAAACAAGAGGGTTAAGGTCTTAAATTATGTATGAATGTGAGAATTGAATGCTCTTATAGGAATAGGAATTTTTATTTTAATGACTTTGATAAATGACCCTTCCTTGTAGCCCAAGCCAAATTACAACCTTTGAAGTCCTTGTGATTCCTTTTTTTACACTCATTAATGCATGTTGTGTGTTGAATGCATAATTAGTTCTGGATGTTTGCATGATTGTTTGGTGAGTGATAAAACCTCATAATGTATTCATCCCTTGATGAATGTGTGCTTTGGTGTGATTCATGTTGGAATTGTATTACATTAGAAGTTTTGATTTGTGTTTTGAACTTAGCAATAGTTTCATCTCCATGATTCGTTTTGAGTGTGGTAAGTTTATATTGTTTATACTTCTACTTTTTGAACCATGAAATTGTCATTGTTCTAACTTGTTGATTCCGATTTCATGTGCATTGTTTTGGGTTCGTTTATGTTTGGAAAACTTTTGTTTGAGGACAAACAAAAATAATAAGTCGGGGAGAGTTGTTAAGTGCCAAATTGTGCCTATTTTTGATAGTATTTTGTGGCCCTTTCCAATTGTTCTTTCGTGTTTTAGTAGTAAAGACATATGTTTTAGTGTAAATAAGCAAGTTTCTGTTTAGTCATGTAAATATTGTGAATTATGATCATTTTGATGCTTTTTGATAGGTTTTCTTGCTGGATATAATGCTTGGAACCTGCGGATGATGGAAGAGGGCCTAGAAGATCAATTTCGCAACTTTTTTACAGTAACTCGCGCTTAACGCGCTTTTCAGCGCCGCTTCGGTGCACTTTTGAGGTGAAGGCAGTACCTAAGGACCCTTGATCACGCTTAGTGCGCTCCAACCGTGCTTAGTATGCTTTCTGGGATTTTGCCGCCTCTGAGGTGATGCCGCTTAGCATGGTGCCACATATAGGCACATTGTGGAACTTGTATAAATAGGCACCTTGGTAGATATTTTGTTACACTTTTACATTTTCAGCAACTTTTCAGACTGTAAAGGGATTTTTAAGGTTTTGAGCTTAGAAATTCCAAGAGAAGTGAAAATCAAAACTTTGGAGCATCAATCTTCGATCTTTCGACTTTGGTGTTAGTAAAGCTTTCCTTTTTACTTGTTGATCAAGCTACCATGTTGATGGCTAGCTAAACACCTTTTGTGTCAAGATTAGAGGTAGTTAACCTTACTAGTATGTATTTCTTTTGATCTTTTGTATGTGAACAAAGTTGATGATCAATATATGATGAAGATCTTTGCTTTTATTGATATATGTATGGTTTAAATCACTCTAGACATAGATTTTCTAAGTCTTGTTCTAAGTTCTTCATCTATTGAAATTCTGGCCTATATATCAGATGTCCTATCGAGATGTCGAGACACTGATATACAACAATAATGAACAAGTTCAATACAAAAGTGTGCAAAAAATGTAAAGAACACCAGAAATTGTTAACCCAGTTCGGATCTAACTATCCTACATCTGGGGGTTACCAAGCTAGGGATGAAATTAATATTCGATAGTATCAATTCACTGACAACCACACCCGGTTCAATCAGCTCACTTAATCACTACCCTTCCTATGACTTCTACCTAAGACTCCCCTAGGTATGAGGCCCTCCTCAAATCCCTCTTCAATCACAACCCGTGACTGGTTCCTTACAAGATAAGTAACAATGGTCGAAACACAAATTCTCAATACTTCACAGCTTATGAGAATTAACACACAGCTACTCAATGCTTAAAAGCCTATGAGCAACCTTACACAACTTACACTACAGTCCTTATACTGTTATCATAAGATACCAGTTAGGCTCACAAAACACAAGCACACAACCCTAAAAATACATGTAAGTTTGACACCTAAAACTAGGTTTACATCAGTCTATTTATAGCTTGAAATCTGCACTGAATTGGGCTTAAAAAACGCAGCAATTAGACTGCTCACAAATCTGCAAAATTAACTCCAATAAAATAGGTCTTCAATCCAAAGTTTCCTATTATGTCTCCATAATTAGAAACAGCAGCAAATCTGAAAACCAACAAAAAACCCTAATCCAAAAATGCTTTAGATGCCACATAAGATAACCAAATATTCACAGAATATTTAGTTACAAATCATTGTAACAGAATCTGCATTAAGAACTGACTTCACAGCGCGATGTCTTATGAACAGTCATGGAACATCTTCATTCGACATCTTGAACAGAGAGTAATAAAACATATTATTAGACATCTTCATTCAACATCTGCTGCTACACGAGTTTTAGCAAAATAATGCTAACCATAAAACCAAGGAAATAACAATCTCCCCCTTTGGCTTATTTTTTGCTAAAACTCCACACACACTTAAATACCATCAGTATCAGCAGCGGAAAAAAAACACCAAAAAAACACCATTAATAGCAGCAAAAAAAAACTCCCCCTCAGCTGCATATACACACACAGTCCAGCAAACATCTCATCATAGCAACTCCCCCTCAACAGCAGCACACAGAATCTACCTGCAGCACACACACCCCCTCAACAGCTCAAGCACATAACAATGTTGCTCCCCCTCACACTTACTACTCCCCCTTTTTAGCCACAAATATGAAAAAGAGAGGTCATAGACAAATGTAACCAAATTACATAGCAGTATATTGTTCAAAACCAAAACAAAATTAAGTTGTCCAAAAAAACAAACAAAAACCAGAAAGTAAACTTGCAGATAGCCTATAGCTATTCAGCACTGTCCTCTTCAGCAACCTCATCACTTTCACCTTCAGATTCAGAAGCACCCTTCTCAGAACCAGAATCATCAGACTGCTGTACACTCCTTCTATCAGACTCAGTAGATTCACCTTGTCCATCATCTTCAGTCAGCTCTTCCTCTTTAGCAGCATTTCTCTTTTCAACCAAGGCTTTAATCAGCTGCTCGAGCTTTGTCTTCCTTGTTGTATCTCTCCTGATAGATTCTTCTAGCTCCTTGCAGGTTTCTTGCAACTGAGCAATGGCTTCATCATCAAGATTGACAGGTCGTGAAGTTAAGGAGGATGTCTCAACAACATCAGACACATGAACTCCACCTAGCAGCCTATAATGCAAAGTCATTGGAGGTTTTCTCTTGCTGACTTTGTCACTTCTTACTAAGCAGTCAGGAAATTGGTCCAGGATTATTCCACAGATTAAGGATGGAAAACATATGGGTAGCTTAACAGCGGATAAGCTAGCTTACTTCAAAACTTGTTCAAAGATATATGCTCCAAAGTTGAAAGGGACCATCTTTCCAATAGCATAAATGAATTTTCCAAGCATGTACGAGATGGTGGAAGTATGGTTGGTAGAAACCCAGTTTACCACTGCAATTCTGTGAAGGATAGCATATTTGACACTTAGCTTCCCAGAAGAGAGCTTTCCTTCATTTGGCCAAACTTTGATGCAACCACCTGTTATCTCCTCACAGATTTCATCATCTGTTGCTCCTAACTCAGCCTGATGGTCCGTAGGTCTCCCCAGAAGGTTATTAATCACTTTGGGAGAAAATTTCACTGCTTTGCCTCTTACATAGACTTTTCTGAGTTTGCTATTACAGTCTTCAGGGATACTCACAACAAACTCCTTAAGCAACTTCTCATAACATGGTCCTATGTCAGACACAGTCTTTATCAACCCAGCAGCTTCAATAAGATCAACCACTTCCTTATACTTGTTGAAGTCTTTTCCCAGTTCTCTCTCTAAAGCTACCCTTCTTTGGCTGACAATTTTCCACCTATCAGTTTGCCTGACAGTTTGATCCTCCCTTCTCCCACTGATGTCCTGGACATCAGTTCCAGCATTTGACTCATTCAGGCCTGTGACCCTTCTTTTCTTGATTGGAACCACAACTTTACTCCATTACTTAGAGGGACCTGCTCCAGCCTTTCTTTTGTTACTCTCCACATTAGCAGATTTTCTAATCATTTCTACATCCTTTGAATTCTCATCCACAATGGTATTCTCTTTTCTACTCTTGATTTTTTGTAGTATGTCAGCTATTGGTTCCTCATCAGAGTTTTTCTCAGCAGCGTTACTACACATCTCGGCCCTCTTCTTGCTTCTTCTTTCCCTAGCCACCTGAACTGGTATATAATTCTCAGTCCTATCAGTAGGACTATTATTTGTATTTCCATCCATGGATGTTGAGACGTCAGACCCGACATCTTTATCAGCTTCACTAACAGCAAAGGTGGCAAATCTTCTAAGACTCTGATCTCTACTGAAAACATTATCATCAAGAGTCCTACTATCATTCTTAGTTTCATCCACCCTCCTATTTGAATTCTTTTCAGTGACATTTTTTCTAGGGTTTATCTTATCAGAATAAAACCTAGTAATCATTTTGTCTTTCTTCCTAGATGAAAGGGGTTTAGACTTCTTACTTGACATACTTTCATTCACAGAGTGGGAAACTGGTTGCTCACCTCTAGTGTCAGCAGGAACAACATTCAACGGGGCGATATCAAGAACAAGTTCTGTGAGTTTGATCATTCGGTGAGGATCATAGTCTTCATCATTGACTTGGGAAGTTCTTGAATCAGTAGGAGAATCATGATGTTGAGACATTTTTTGTTGCTCACAAAATGCAGTATTGAAGAGAGTAAGAGTAAACCCTAGCGAAGAAGAGTTTTGAAAGAATAGGTTAGATGAAGTTTTTGCACTGTAGGATTGAAGTTGGAATGTGTTAGCTGGGCTATTTATAAGTTTTGGAAATGGGTCCTTATACGCGTGCCATTCACAAGTTCTTTGGTTTAACACTTCCACAATTGTGCTTTCGTCTTTCCACAAATAGCAATTCTCTGAGGTTCTTTCACCTCTCATAACAACAGCATTCTTTTCATCCATTATTAACCATTTGTGGGTTGTAAAGATGACCTTAAGACCTTGATCACACAACTGGCTTATGCTTATTAGGTTAGTATCTAACCCTTCAATAAGCAATACTTCTTCCAGAATTGGCTGTCCTGGACAATCCACTCTTCCAACACCAAGCACTTTTCCTTTCGATCCATTACCAAAAATCACCTCATTAGAAGCATGATACTTAACATGTGACATATATCCCCTAACACCAGTCATATGTCGAGAATATCCACAATCAAAGAACCATTTTTCATCTGTAGAGACTCTGAAAGACTTGTAGTCCCTATGTTCTTTTACACTATCCTTTGAAGTCCATATCCTTTTTGTTTCAACTCAGCTTTTTTTTCTACTATACTATTGCATGGGTTTGGGATAACCATGTAGCTTGTAGCAAAAAGCTTTTATATGACCAAACTTCCCACAATGGTAGCATGTCCATCTTTTTTTTTTTTTGATCAAAACAAAATTCCATTAAGAGGCAAACAGCCTAGGAATACACAGAGGGTTCTCCCAAGAGGGAATTACACCAGACCAGGTTCTATTTCCTGCAGAAATCCCAATCCTAGCCATGTGATGGGCTTCTGCAACCAAATCCCTAGGAACATACAGAATAGAAACAGAAATAAAACTATCTAAAAGTGTTTTACAATCAGGGATAACATTTGATAATTCAGCAATAACACTAATGCCATTGATGGCATCCACCACCAGCTTCGAATCAGACAGCAAGACAAGATCATCCAAGTTTAAAGACTTAGCCAATTGCAGCCCCCAAAAGATCCCATGGAACTCAGCGCAAATAGGATTCATGGTTCCAACAAGCTTCTTGCAAGAAGATAAGAAAACTTCTTGTTCAGGTGTGGAAATGATGCATCCAAGAGTAGACTCGCCCTCATGGGAACAGCTCGCATCCGTTTTAATCAACCACCCAGTATGCAACCCACCACATCTCAGCTTGCAGTCACGCTGAACCATCTCCTGGTCAAATTCCCGAACCGTTTCCATGATCTCACCAGCCACCACCATCGGGTTACTATCCTTATTGCGAAACACCAGCACATTCCTAGCATGCCAAATCTTCCATAACCCAGCCAGAACAAACTTTCCACCTGCAACATTCTTGGACATAACAGCCTCAGCAATCCAATCATCAATATTATGCAGCAATGGAACACGGATTCCCAACGGAGGCGCATAAAAAACCAGTTTAGCAAAATAGCAGTGCAGGAAAATATGATTAGTTGTCTCATTCTCGACGTGACAAAAAGGACAGCTTGGATCAACATCCACCCCTTTCTTCCGAAGATTCACTCTTGTTGGAAGAATATTCTTGATAACCCTCCACACAAAATTTTTAATCCTGGAGTGCAATTTAACCTTCCACAAATCCTTCCACAACTGACCCTCTTCAAGAATCGACGGCCCAGCCATATGTTGCCTACGCTTCTTACCAATGGCGTGGTACGCAGTTTTGACCGAGAAAACACCATATGCCTCATACTTCCAGCATCGTTTATCATCAGGCAAGGACTCACCAATTGGAATTCCTTTTATATGGTTTACCGTATCCTCATCAAACAGACCAGCAAGGACATTCAAGTCCCAGTTTTTTAAATCATGATCAATGAGACCAGAAACTTTTGAGTTCACATTGATCTCATTTCCCGGATCAGGAGGAATCAGCCTAGGAGCATTCGGAACCCAGCTATCCTTCCATATGTCAATGTTTCTGCCATTCCCCACCACCCACCTACTTCCTTCCATAATCATCTCCTTCGTACTTTGAATACTCCTCCAAGCATAACTTGGACTAAGGCCCAGCTGAGAATCAAGAAGAGAGCATCGAGGGTAATACTTACCTTTGAAGAATCTCTCAAACAAAGAGCCTTCTTCCTGAAGGAGTCTCCAATATTGTTTGCCAAGCAGACTCGTATTAAAATCTTCAATATTCCTAAAACCCATTCCCCCACCTCCTTTATTGATTGCCAAATGCTCCCAGCTCATCCAGTGGATCTTCCTTTCCCCTTCATTCGATCCCCACCAAAACTTGGCCAACAACGCTTCAATCTCCTTACAGCAGCTCACGGGCAATCTATAGCAACTCATTATATAAGTCGGAATGGCCTGAGCAACCGCCTTAATGAGAACCTCTTTCCCCGCTTTGGAGAGGAAACCTTCCTTCCACCCCTTAACTTTCTTCCACACCCTTTCGACCACCAATTTAAACACTTCCTTCTTGGACCTCCCGAATATCACCGGCAAACCAAGATAATTGGAATGTCTGACCACCCCTTTAAAGCCCAGCCTCTCACGCACTCTTTCTTTGGTATCCTCTCCGAGATTACTACTAAAGGACACCTCAGATTTCTCCAAATTAATCTTCTGCCCAGAAGCCTTCTGATATCTCTCCAGCACCTCCAAGATCGCCACGGCTTCTCCTTCGTTAGCCCGGGCAAAAAGAAGGCTATCATCCGCGAAAAATAAATGTGAGATAATGGGGGAATGTCTAGCCACCTTAATGCCATGAATACACTTCTTCTCCTGAGCTTCCTTCAACAGTCCGGATAAAACATCTGCACAAATAACAAACAGGTAAGGGGAGATAGGGTCTCCTTGACGGAGCCCTCTCTCAGGATAAAAACGTCTTCCCGGCTGACCATTAACCAAAATCTGATAGTGAACCGAAGAGATACATCTTGAAATAAGTTTCACCATCTCCTCCGGAAAGCCCATAGCTCTCATAGCCTCACAGACAAAATCCCATTCAATTCGGTCATAGGCCTTAGACATGTCCAGCTTTAGGGCCATCATCCCTTTCTTTCCCACCTTCTTATTCTTGAGCCAGTGGAAGCACTCCATAGCTATTAGCGCGTTATCCGTAATTAACCTTCCTCTAACGAATGCACTTTGCTCCTCACTAATCACCTCTGGCAAAACCTTTTTCAATTTGTTTGCTATTGTTTTAGTTACAATCTTCATCACCACATTGCATAAACTGATTGGTCTAAAATCCAGAGGAGAACTAGGCTTCTTAACTTTGGGGATAAGCGTGAGAAAAGTTCCATTCAAATCACCCGGCATTCTACCTTCATTCAGAATTTCCAGAACCGTATCAGTCACCTCCTTCCCAACCACATGCCAGTAATTTTGAAAGAATAGAGCATGGAGTCCATTCGGACCTGGCGCCTTTGACGGATGCATCTGCATAATGGCACTTTCGATTTCCTCCACCGAATAGATCTTAGCACAGTCCTGCACGTGCCTCTCCTTTATCCTACCCTTAATACTTCTGCAAACTTCCTTAATGTCAGAGGGACTAGACGATTTGAATAAATTATCGAAGTACCCCAGAAGGATTCGCTCACAGTTACGTTGCCCGTAGCACCAAACACCATTATTATCCTTCAGCCTCTTGATCCTATTCGTTCTTCTCCTTTGATCAGCCTTACTATGAAAAAATTTGGTATTCCTATCTCCTTTTTGAAGCCACACTGCCCTGCTCCTTTGTCTCCACATAGTTTCTTCGATTCTCATCAGTTTATCTCTTTGGAGGCAAAGAGCTTTGTATCTACGCATATTCTCTTCTGACTCCGACCAGTTCACCTCATCAGCCAGCAGCTCATCAAGCCTTTTCAACTCTTTAGAAATTTCCCCTGTACGATATTCCTTGAAATTGTCCTGAAGACCTTTCAAAGCCTTGATTCTATCTTCCGTTGTAGGACCTGCGCGCGACCAAATATTGGAAATATAGTCGTTGCATCTCCCATCATTCATCCAAGCTTCCTCGAAGCGGAAAATATGAACCTTTCTCTCAGTTACCGAATCCTTCTGAAGAACTATTCGGATGGCAGAATGGTCAGATCCGAATCTCTCAAGATGAGTAACAGTAGTGCAAGGAAAATCATATTTGAATCTGCTATTAGCGAACACCCTGTCTAGCCTGCATTGAATATTAGCCACCCCACCCCTTCCATTGCTCCAGGTAAATCTGTACCCATCAAAGTCGTACTCCATTAAATCACTTCTCTCTATAGCATCTTTACACCACGATTGCTGACTCACCGATCGACTAATACCTCCCTTTTTGTCTCTCTCATGAGAAGTATCATTGAAATCGCCAAACGCCAAGAAGCTGCCATCCTGCAAGTCAGCCAAAGAACTAAGCAACAACCAAGTATTTCGCTTGTTAACTTCATCAGGGAAGCCATAAACACCAGCAAAGTACCAAAGACTATCACTCTCATCTCCACCTACCGAGCCTGCAATATGATTAATCGAATAAGAACTAATCGAAACATCCACCACATCAGTCCAGAGCAAGCAAATACCCCCAGCTCTCTCCCTCCCCTCACCCCTACAATCAACTATCAGATCTCCAACAAACCTAAACTTCCTTTTTAATTTTAAGACTTCAACAGTTTTTAGCCTGGTTTCCATCAGGAACACCAGTTGGGGCTTCTCACGAAACAGGAGCCGACCTAGGGCTCGAACTGCACGGGGGCTCCCCAGACCCCTGCAGTTCCAACTTAACGTTTTCATTGGGATAGGCGATGCTGGCCATCCAGCATCACCTCTGGTAAATTAGTATTTTCATCTTGGATCCTGTCACCTTGTCTCCTCTTTTTCTCCCCTCCTCCTCCGCAATCTTCGATTGAGCCTTCTGTAATCATCACATCAACTAGGTTCCTCTTACCACTAGCTTCAGTTTCCAAAAGAGTTTGTTTTCCGCCTCGTCTTTTTGTCCCCTTCTTTCTCACCCATTTCTTCTTTGGAGCTGATTGTGCCATAGCAGGAGTCTCGGCTGGCTGAGAAACTGGAGAAATAATTACCGCACCCAGAGATTCCGCCACTTTTTCAATGTCATCATCCTTCCTTGACTTCTCTTTACTCATCCCTGGCGTCACCCCACCACTATCTTCCCTCCTCTTTTCTTGTTGGACCTCAACCTCCTCCGTTTTTGCTCTATCTCTATTTCCACACCTGCTCTGGCTCGAAGATTCACTGAAAAGCTCTCTGCTGCACATGCTAGAACCGGAATCCTTCAGAGTAAATTCTTGGCTCATCTTAGGTAAAGGAGAAGCCCTTAGCCATTGCCCAAAGGACATATCTTGCTCATCCAACTCCTCAATACCCTCTTCATTTAAACCCTCAACAGCTTCGCAGTCCTTCATTTGGTGACCCATTCTTCCACAAATAAAGCAGAAAGCCGGAAGCCGCTCGTATTTGAAATGAACCCTAAGATTCTTATCTTTAAACTTAACCACCGTTCCTCTCTTTAGAGGCTCCTTCAGATTCAATGTTGCTCTGAGTCTAAGAAATCTCCCATTCCTGTTGATCTCTTTGCTATCCATCTCCTCAAAAGACCCGATGTTGTTACCTATCTTCCTCGCCATCGCCTCAGATCTGAGCACAAGAGGAAGCTCATACACCCTGACCCAGAAAGGTTGAAAATGCATATTGATTTCGGACGGTTGTTCTTCCCCTGAAATACGACGCAGGACGAGAACCGATCTATCAAAACTCCATGGCCCATTCTTCAAAAACGTTTCCAGATCTCGTTTTACCGCAAACTTGAACAGAAATAGATTCTTATTTAGATCTTGAATTTCTACTGGATTCCTCAGCTTCCATGCATTGGTCATTGTTGTCTTGAACGCACAGACATTGAAACTGCTTTCAGACCATAGCTTCCCGGCTAGGGTACGATTAAAGTTCCCATCTTCACAGAGTTCATCCTCAGCCGCCGTAACTCCTTCTTCTTATTCCTTTGAAAGCGGTATGGATTTCCACTTTTCCATGTCACAAATAAAATCAACCAGAACCGAAAGGGAGATAGACCACAATCAGGGCTAAAACAACACAAACGCGAAAATAAAACCTTAGAGAAGGTGAAAGACCCACTATGACAGGGGAGATGAACCAATAAAGGGGAAAACCTAACCCTAATGGGAGAGGGAAAAAGCACGCTAAGTTTTTTAGAGTGAGAAGCTCTGGCTTCTCTCTAGAAAAAACACGTGAGGTGAATTTCTCGGTAGCATGTCCATCTTTGATTCTTCTTCTTTATGAATTTCTTCTGATGTCTAGGAGGATGTTGCAACATGTTATTCAACATCTTCAAACTTCTCTTATCTTGAACGGGTACTCCCTCAGATTTCTTTCCTTCATTTAATTCATTTGTACCTTCAAATCTAATACCACTGACATTTCTAGCATCTCTTCCTGACTTCAGAATTTCATCAAGTACATCCGAACTCCCATTTAACATTCTGACATTTTTTATCATGTTGTCCAGTTTTGAATTCAAAACATTTACTTCACTTTGTAGATCAGCTATAGTAGACATATGCTCAGTATTCTCAGCTTCTAAATGAACAATGGCACATGCTTGTTCTTCTTTCTGCTGACATACTTCTTCATGTTCAATGCACAACTTCTTATAAGAGATAACCAGCTCTTCAAAATTAAGCTCTTCAGATTCTTCATCTGATTCACATACTCCTGTTAATGCTGTCACTAACTTTGCAGATTTCTCATCAGCGTCAGTTTCAGAATCATCTTCTGACCATGTCACAAATAATCCCTTCTTCTGTCTTTTGAGATAAGTGGGACACTCAGTTTTTACGTGCCCAAATCATTCACATTCATAGCATTGAACTCTCTTCCCTTGATTAGAGTCATCTTCAGTTCTGGATCTTCTGCCTCCATCCTGGTCTTTGTTGATGTCGAGAGACTTGTTCCGAACATTTTCTCTTGACTTCCAGTCCATCCTTTTTAACACTTTATTAAATTGTCTTCCAAGCAACACTAGCTCTTTGGACACATCTTCATCTTTGACCAGTTTTCCTTCATCATCTGAGTCATCAGCACTTGACACAAATGCTATACTCTTCTTCTTTTCAGCTTTTTCACCGAGTCCTAACTCGAAAGTTTGGAGTGATCCCATAAGCCCATCCACCTTCATCTTGTCAATGTCCTGAGCTTCCTCTATAGCAGTAACCTTCATATCAAATCTCTTAGGAAGAGACCTGAGAATCTTCCTGACCAGCTTGCTGTCAGACATCTTTTCTCCTAAGGCACTTGAGGCATTAGCTATCTCAATAATGTTCATATGAAAATCATGAATGCTCTCATCCTCTTTCATCTTCAAACTCTCAAACTTGCTAGTGAGAAGCTGAAGCTTTGACATTTTCACCTTTGAGGTCCCTTCATGAGCAACTTTCAAGACCTGCCAAGCCTCTTTGGCAATAGTACAATGCTCAATCAGCCTGAAGATATTTCTGTTGACACCATTGAACAATGCATTCATGGCTTTAGAATTTCCAACAGATCCTTTGTAGTTAGCATCATCCCAGTCCTCTTCTTCCTTCAGAACATCAGTAAGATTTCCTTCTCCATCTCTTACCTTTGGAGGCTCCCAACCTTTGAGAACAGCTTTCCATGCTTGATCATCCATGGACTTGATGAAAGCTATCATCCTAGGTTTCCAATACTCATAGTTAGAACCATCCAGCAGAGGTGGTTTATTCAGAGCTCCTCCATCCTTGTCCATTGTACCAGAAAGTACCTTCCCTGAATCTCACCCAGAAACAACAAAGGGTGCCTGCTCTTGATGCCAATTGAAATTCTGGCCTATATATCAGATGTCCTATCGAGATGTCGAGACACTGATATACAACAACAATGAACAAGTTCAATACAAAAGTGTGCAGAAAATGTAAAGAACACCAGAAATTGTTAACCCAGTTCGGATCTAACTATCCTACATCTGGGGGCTACCAAGCCAGGGATGAAATCAATATTCGATAGTATCAATTCACTGACAACCACACCTGGTTCAATCAGCTCACTTAATCACTACCCTTCCTATGACTTCTACCTAAGACTCCCCTAGGTATGAGGCCCTCCTCAAATCCCTCTTCAATCACAACCCGTGACTGGTTCCTTACAAGATAAGTAACAATGGTCGAAACACAAATTCTCAATACTTCACAGCTTATGAGAATTAACACACAACTACTCAATGCTTAAAAGCTTATGAGCAATCTTACACAACTTACACTACAGTCCTTATACTGTTATCATAAGATACCAGTTAGGCTCACAAAACACAAGCACACAACCCTAAAAATACATGTAAGTTCGACACTTAAAACTAGGTTTACATCAGTCTATTTATAGCTTGAAATCTGGACTGAATTGGGCTTCAAAAACGCAGCAATTAGACTGCTCACAAATCTGCAAAATTAACTCCAATAAAATAGGTCTTCAATCCAAAGTTTCCTATTATGTCTCCATAATTAGAAACAGCAGCAAATCCGAAAACCAACAAAAAACCCTAATCCAAAAATGCTTTGGATGCCACTTAAGATAACCAGATATTCACAGAATATTTAGTTACAAATCATTGTAACAGAATCTGCATTAAGAATTGACTTCACAGCGCGATGTCCTATGAGCAGTCATGGAACATCTTCATTCGACATCTTGAACAGAGAGTAATAAAACATATTATTAGACATCTTCATTATAATCAAAATGATTACAGACATCACAAAGACAATTGTCCTTGTCTTGTTAAGTATACAGACTAACCCTAGTCACTCAAGGCAATCACTCAAACATATTTGAGGTTTTATAATTGTGTCTACAAAGATTGCTTCTACAAAGCTGATTAACACAACATTTAAGTACAGATAAGTATTCACACAATATGAACAAAAGTTCTAAGTGTGTCTATACAATATTCACAAGAATAATATCAGAGAATAAGGAAACTTAAATAATAGCAGTGAATAACTTGTGAATTAGCAATTCGTTCCATTCTTCAAATCTTCCTTTTATAGCCAAGGAAAGATCCGTTGGGGGTAGAATGGTAAACTTCAGATATGAGCTGGTGCCTTGAACATCTGGCATTAAGGTGAGAGACAAAATTGTCCAGCATAAATGTCCTTACTCCACGAAATCCACGTAGTGGAAGGAATGTTTTGATCTTGTACTAGGTACTATTTATATCTCACCCAACGGTATATTCTTGTCATCTTCTAAGTATCATAAGCTTCTGAATTAAGATGTTTGAATCATGGTAAGAAGAGTCAATGGCCTTGTTGAGAACCTTCAGAACTAAAGTCTTCAGAGTATTGACACTGTTCCTCAAAACCTGGTCTTCAGAGTCTTCAGCACTTCGTTCTTCAGAATCTTCAATTCTTTAGCACATGGTCTTGAGTAATATAAAAACCTTCAGAGGCTCACTGGTTAGAGTCACGATCAGAGGCTTTAGCACGAACGTTCTTCAGAACCATTGTCTAACATTTTTCTCGATCTTGACGTTGCTCGTTTCTCTTCAGAGTCAGAGTGTGCTTAATTAAGAATCTGATGACGTCACTCGTCGATGCTTCAGAGTCAGAACCTGTAGATTAAAAGCTACACACTTGACAGAAACTATTAGTATACAAAATTGTTCTCTAAGAGTCAATGTATTGTTATCATCAAAACTAAAGGTCATATGCATAATCAAATCTTGGTCTAACAATCTCCCCATTTTTGATGATGACAAAACCATGTATTTTGATGAACAAATTTTGTATGGTTTAATCGCATAAAATTATTAGAGTGAGGTTTGTAAGCTCCTCCTGAATTTTATATTGTTAAAAATTTATTTTCAATCTTAGAATGTCAGAGTTAGGTTTGCAAGCTCCCCTTGAATTCAAGACATAAAATAATTTCAACATATATAAACATGTTAATTTAGCATGAAAGAAATAAATTCCATGTTCGACATAAGCCAAGTTGCTATAACTTTATCTTTAGATCAATAAATGATCAGAGCTTTCTGATATCTAGGATCAGAGCCGTATCAGAGTGTATCTGTTGTCTGGTATCAGATCTTTGTTAGCCATTGAGTGGTATTTGAGCAAGGTCATGAGTATCAGAACTTTAGTAGAGCATATCACTTATTTGATTTGTCCAGAGTACATATTTCATAACTTATATATGTCTGGTTTAATGCCTTTGTTCAAATCCTTAGTCCTGAAATACTTGGTCAGAATGATGAACATTTTCAAAGTTCTCATAATTTTACCAAGTTAAATGTTAGAAATATGTTTGGGTTTTCATAGTGGGATACAAATATATCAAAATCATTAACATTCTTCCTCCCCCTTTGTCATCAATGAAAAAGAATAAAGAAACAAAAAAAAAAGTCAAACAAAGGATAATTTTTATTAATTAAACAAGATAGGCGAGTACATAGAAAAAGGAAGCATAAGAACAACACAAAGTTTTTAATAAAAAAACTAAGGTGCATAAGGTTTTTGGGTAGTCTGAAAAGAATCTCTGCAAGCAACTCTTCAGTCTTTGAAGTCCATTCCTTCACTTCTATGTTCTCTTGAGCCAGAAACTCCAACTTCTTCAAAACAAAATCCTCAGAACCTGAGATCTTCTTGGTGTCAGAAGCACTAGCAGCTTCCACAGAAGTCTCAGCCGAAACTACAGAAGTCTGGACTGGGGGCGGAGGAATCACTTTTGGAGCTGAGAGCAAAATAGTGGCTAGAACCTTCTGAAATAGATGTTCAACTATTCTAGAGAGTCTGACATGGAAGTTCCTCTAAGCTTCCTTCATCCAGGAAACCTCTAACTCTTTAGAGTTGGTTGCAATGCATCTTCTGAAAGTCTCAGTTAGATCACATACTTCAGAAAAGTTTGCGTTTCCTCTGCAAGCTTCAGTGAGAGCGTGGAATCTTTCTTCAACTTCCTCTTCAAACTGAAAAAATAAATCATCCAAGGGAGTAGGGCAGATGTTTTTTTTAGAGGGTGTTTGATTGAAGAAGGGTTGAGAGGGCCTGTCTGGGTAGACAATGAGTTCAGTTTCTAACTCATCATTGGGAATGATGGGTGGTTGAGAAGTGTGGTTATCAGAATGAGATGTGTTTGGTGGTGGTGGAATAGTTTGGGATTGGGGTGAGGGAGTCCGTGTAGAAATAGTTCAACTCTTTGAGATGTGGTCAAGAGAAATGGTGGAAATGTTAAAAGTTCAGCAACACATGGGGGTATGATGATAGGAATAGATGGGTTAAAAATAAAGTTATTATTATTTGGATTTGTGATTTGGAAATCAAAGGGAGTGATGGGTTTCAAAATGAATGGAATGGAATAAATTATAGTGGGTGTGGGATGGATGAAGTATTAACATCAAAAAGTTGAGGTGCGATAGAACTAGTGGCTACTTTAGAAGAGATAGTAGCAACAGTAGCATCAGTGGTAACAACATCAGCAACAACAACAGTAGTTGCATCAGAAGATGTCACTGGAGTATCCTTAGCCCTTTTTGAGAAAAAATTTTGATCTCCTTGATTTCTTTTCCTTTTCTTCTTCTGCTTTCTTATCTCCTTGATGACTTTTAGGGCATGCGAATGAGTAGTCTCAGAGTTGATGTTGGCTCTTCTGGATTCCTAACTGATCGACTCTGGGTTGGAGAAGAGTGGAAAGACTACCAGAGGAATCCTTCTTCTGAGAATCTCCTTCTTTGGGATTTCAACAACTGGACTCACCAAGGCAAGAATCAAGTTCATATTCTTTAGAGTTTTGGCGTTGAGAAAACTTCCACAAGATGATACCAACCCTAGTTCTTTTTCTTCATCTGTTAGCGAGTCTATCAATTGGCTCTCCATCAGAATGTCAGAAACCAAAAGGAATTTAGTTCTTCACCTTTCTACATCCATTCCTTGAATCCTTCACAACATCTCTAAAGAATTTAAAGGGTTTTGGATTATGAAGGAGATATAGAGTATGAGAGTGATGATTATGCAAGTTGGTGAAATATTCAATTTCCCGCTTGACATTTTCGAAAATGCATCACCAAAAATATCACTAGAAGATTAAATGATAAATCTTAATGAAAAACGCTTGGTAAATGAGTTCAGGGGTGTTTTCGGAGATAAATCTCCGAATACACCCCAGAAATATTCGCAGATGCATCTTCAAACTAAATTTTGACATAAAATAGGATGATTGCTTGATTTACGAAGGATGAAATGATTCATAGAGCATTCGAAAATGTATCTCTGAAAATTTCTGAAGACAAATTTGAGTTTTTTGAGGTGTCACCGCATCATAAGAGTGGGAAAAGAAACTGCATTTAATTCTTACACTAAATGGACCACCTTTAGTGGATTGGATGCTTGGTTTACAAATTTTTGTCTTAAATTAAGTATTAATATTATGTTCTCTTTTAATAGTTCATATTTATAAATAAATAAAAATAAAATTAAGTAACGATCGTTTCACGAATAGACTACACTCATGACAAATTTATTGCCAAATTATTTTTAATAAAATTTCCAATTTTTTCCCAAACTATTTTCAACAAAATTTATTTTTGTAATCAACACACATCCTTTTATTTAACTTGTTAATTGATGTCTAATTTAATTAGTGTTTTGATACACCACATGTCAATGTCGAATGATCACCTTCTGCATTCTAAATTGTGTGAATTTATAGTGATTATTTATTTTTTAAAAAAGAATAATTTTTTGACAAATGTAAAAATTAACAATAAATAGTAATTTATTTAAAAATTTAAAAGAAAGAAGATAACAAAACTATCCACCAATAAGCTAATGCTTAGTGGCTTAAAAAGTGGATACTATTAGCATGATTTGTTGTATACCTACCAGCTCTGTTTTTGTACCTTGTTCTTCCTTATTTGTAATGTTTTCATACCAAAATCACTTTTTCTGACCAAGAAAACATCACAAAAAAAGCTACATTCGGCGAAAATTACTCTTCCTTGATTTGAATACACTTTCAAGTTTGAAATACCCTCCATTTTTTATCTTATTTTAATTTATTTCATTCTTTCAATCTATAATCATTATCATCATCATTTCAAAAAAAAAAAAATCATCTTTTTTTGTTTTTCATTTTTTCAATTCCTTCCACTGAAATAAGAAAGCAACGGCAATGGCGCCAGGAGGAAGACCACCCAAAAAGGTCTTCCATTATTTCTCTTTCTTGTTTCTTAGTTTTCATGGCATTTTACCTTTTTTAACGTTGTTTTGTGTTTTTGTCTGAAAAAGAACAAGATGGTCGGTAGCACGAGAATGGATGCTGCTTTGGATGCAATGCGACAGTTTGGATTTAAGGAAGAGCTTGTTCGGAAAACGGTTGAGGAGCTTCTTGAAGTTGGTCTTTTTTTCTTGAAAGAGTTGTAAAACAAAAGTTTTGATTTTTTTAGTTGTTTTGTTTTACTCTTAAATAAAGTTTTGATTTTTCATTGTTTTTTAGGTTTATGAAGGAACTCAAGGATGGCCCTTTATTGAAGAGGGTTCTTATAAGCTTTTAATTGAAACTTTACTTTGCAATCAACAAACTTGTGATGATGACAAGGTGAACATTTTGCAAATGTGTTTATTTCTTGGAAATTTTGATACTTAAGTTATATCTACTTATCAACGTTCGTGTCGTATCTGGTGTTTGTGTCTGATGTTTGTGTTTGTGCATCCTGGCTAGACCCTTAGTGTCTGAGTCAACATAGATTGTTATACAAATGGTAGTTTTTATGATTTTGAAATAATGACGAGAACAAGAGGGTTGTTTGCAGGATGATACGAGAAGGGATGATGTTGGTGAGACATCATCAGCTGCTACTCTCACAACAGGAATGACTGAAGTTGGCTCCTCCTGTCTTGTGGCTCACGACTCCTTATCGTGTGCTAGTGATGATTTGGAATCTAGATCTCAAACCAATGATCATCATCGTGATTCTGCTCCAACTATCCATCGAGAAATAGGAGCTGGTAATTTGATTCTAACCTCCTTTAGTTCCTTTCATTTGAATATATTTGCTAAACATAAGTCCTAAATCAAGGTTAGCCCTGGTTAAGTTTAGGTCCGGCCCAGTGAAAACTAAACAAAATTTGGGAAGTTTTTTGTCAAATATTTTGGTATTGTGCGCTCTACAGATTTGTATTCATTGCATTCATCCAACCACGCATAGTCGATATGACTGTTGGATTAAGATCAGACAACTTATGTTTCAACTGTGTTTTGGACTAAGATCAGACGACTCATGTTTCAACTTTGTGTTTTGGACTAAGATGAGACGACTCATGTTTCAACTGTGTTTTGGACATGATTTATCAAAGTTGGAATGTGAACCAGTCAATCTTAGTCACAATTAAAATGGTATGACTATGTCAAATGCGCGAGTTTCCGACTCCAAAAAATATATTTGAATCTTGGATAAGATTTTGAATTTTCCTAAAGAGCAAGGTTAAGTTAAAACCTTACTCTAAATATCATTATTTTGTTAATGTTCGTAATAATGTTCGCAGATGACAAGGATACCAATGTGCCAACTAAGAGAGGTGGAAATCAACAAGACATTAGTGTAAAGTCTAAAAATGATCAAAAGCCAATGAACAATGTCAAAGAAAACAATCCTAAAACTTCTATGAGCAATGTTGAAACTACTATTGTGAAGAGTTCCATGATTGAATCCTCAAAAACAAGTGACAAGCATCCATGCAATAGACGTCGACCTTGCCATGGATGGATTAGTAGTGATGATACTATTGACCTTTTATACTTTCCTCCCCCACCATTACCAAAACATATAGAGAAGATAATTGGAAAGATGGAAGATTCTCAGATACTAAGGCGCAAGAGTAGATGGGATGAAAAACCAGATGACAATATGTAAATGTTAAATTTGTTGAGTAATGAATCTCTTAGGCCTTGTTTGGTTTTGTTTTTGTATGTAAACTATGGTATATGGTGATAGGAAGCAATTTTTTTGTTCATGAGACATTAAAGATGAATATTGAATTGAATTGACTAAACATGCTTGTTTTTACAATGCACACAGTGTTTTTATGAAGTGGCTAAAAATGCTTGTTTTTTTATTATGCTATCATGGCATGTTTGATTAAAATGAAAGAGATATATTATTAACAAAAAAAAGAAGATGGATGGGGTTTGAAAGAGGATGAACCTATGGACTTTCTAGGTTCGTAGCTGATAGACTATGAGTTTTTCAAGGTCAAAATTTAAAGGATGGAAGAAGATCTTTCGAGGTAAAAGAAATGGTTGTCAAAAATTGGATTTTGAATTTGATGTTTTCTTTTTGGAATTTGATGCCTCTTGTTGATATTATTTTATTTTTATTATTGAATATGTATACGGAAAATATGTCTCGTAATTGTTGCATCATTTAAAAATGTCATGTCAAATATTCTCTCTTAATCATAGTTTTACGATATAGTAAAACTATTTATTTTGGATTGAAAAAATCATAAAAAAAAATTCTTTGCATTTTTTATCCATTGTGTGGAGTTCTCATTATATCTTCAAATTTTAGATATATATCTTCGGATGCACTTCACTTTTGAATAAACGTTAACATATTTTAGAGATATATCTCCGAAACTATGTAAACCTTAAACGCTTACAACATATCTCCCATAACCCATTTTCATTTGAATATTTTCGAAGATGTATCTACGGAAATTTTCTGGAGATACATCTCTGAAGTGTATTAGAACATGCTTTTTAATAACGGGTTGTGTATTTGTTTTCAGATGAATTATAAAGAACGATGTCGAATAAAATAACAGACATACAAAATAATATAACAATATAATATTAAAATGTCGTACAACACGAAATCCAAAATGTAGTAACAATATAAGAAAAAAAGTACAAGCCATAGTACTACATCAAAATAATAACAGACTGCTACTGAGTTTGACTGACAACCTCTCTTCTACCTCTTGTGCCTCCTCTGCCTGGTCTACCTCCTGGGTCATCGATCCCTCCCGTCCTCGCGCGATGTCTGCGGTACAATAGTGCCCCCGTGCCTCCTCCACCATGGCATCCAGGACTCGCCTGACAGTAGAACCCTCAAGAAAGATACCCTCGTCAATGTCTGCCCACCCAATCTCCATTATGCAACAATATCGAGGCAAGACATCCTCAGTATGATCTAGCTGAGCCTGTTGCTCCTCTAGAATCCCCTGATGAGTTGGCCTCGGCGGATCTCCTTGAGGAGTTGGTACCATGTACGGATGTGGATCTCCTAGAGCAGTCATTTGGCACTATGGTAGTCCGAGCCTCATCTGGTACCAAATGACTCTGATAATCAACAAACATCTCATATATCTGTATATGAGTCAAGGCAAGAGGGGCAGAGAAAATATGGTGTTTGGGGATGGTCTGAGTGTACCTGCATTGCCGCATAACGCGCTCGGGAAAATGAGGAGCAGTGACACGCGATCCGTAGGCCAGCCATCCGGAGTATAGAGATATGTCGTCAAATGGCCGCGTTTGACGGTGATCCACGTAGTAGTTGAAGTGGATGTCCTCGGCATCCATGCGGTCAAGATAGACTCCGAAAGGCTCGATCGTCTAGTTCCCTCTTAGTGGGATAAAAGCACAGGCACTGGCCATCTCCTTAGTGTACTCATCCCAACATGCCTGACAAGCGATGCGCGGGAAGTACTGGAGGATCCAAGCCTGAAATGAAAATAAAAAGTATTCAGGGATTAAGAATTATCGCAAATATGAAATGAAAATAATAAAAAAAAAACATTCAAGGATAAAAAATTATTACCACTAGTAGTGTCATGCTTCCCGTGACCTGCTTCGTCCTCCATCGACATCCATCTCTCATCTTCGAATACAGATAGGCCAGGCAAGTCGCCCCCCAGTTGTACTCATAGATCTGTGTGATATCCAAGAAGTACCAGAGGTATGCAACGTTAGTATATGTGGCACTCGTGTCCACAAAAATACAAGTGCCAACCAAATAAAGAAAATATGTCCTCAAAACATGAGTCATGTGTAAGGCCACCTGCTCGACATCATCTTCAGCCTGTTGTGCAGCAGTGATCTCATCATCATATATCTTATTCGAGGATACTCAATGTCAGCAATTTAAATTAACGTAATAAATAAATAAATAATCAGACTAATGCTACCTCTCCATCCCATAATATATGTTTGGCAGTGTGGTATGGATACAGAGGAAGTAGGGACATATCAGATGGACCCCCTCCGAATCCCTCTGACTTGACATCAACAACCTTACCCTCCGGAGGTGGCAGTGGATCAGCATGATCATCAGCGGGAGATAACACCAGATCAGCAGAAGATGGTACAGGTGCATCTCGATGCATGCGGGAGGATGGGGGAAGTGACGCGTCAGCTGGTGCATCTTGTCTCCTACGGGAAGAAGAAGAACAAGAAGGTGAAGTGGCCTGAGATGAAGATGAAGTTGCCTGAGATGAAGATGGAGTGGCCTGAGATGTAGATGTAGTGGCCTGAAGTGAAGGTCGAGCCCCAGGAGTCGACTGAGCCCCAAGAATAGACTGTGCCCCAGAAGTCGACTCCTCTGCCCGAAAAAATGTACCTGCTAACTCCGGAACCTACTGGCTCCGTTTCCGCCGAACGGATGCGTGCTGGAAAATCCGTCCAAGTCTTAGTCTGTCGACTCTGTCAACCATTATGCCTGCAAGGTAAAAATAGCTATATAATTAGTTTACACAAAAGAACAGCACAAACAAGAGAATTATATAAAAAAACTGACTGAGGAAATTCCGAAGATATATCTACAAAGTTTTTTTGGAGATGTATCTCTGCAATTTCCCAAAGTATATGAAATGTTGAACTTTTCCGAAGATGTATCTCTAGAAATTTCTGGGATTCAGAGATCGCGAGACAATGGCTTCCTCTGCTATTTAGAATGTGAAAAATACAACTCTGATCGTCCATTTGAGCCAACAAATAATACATACACTTACTCTAAACTATGTTTCATATGATATCTAAACATTTCTACACCTAACAATTGATTCTAACTTGTTTACAACAAAACTCAAATATTTACCAAAAACTCGAAAAACTTACCCAAAATTCATAATTTGGAAGATGTTGAATGATGAAATGGATGATACTTGATGTTTACTTGAGCCTCCTATTGATGAAATCTGATTTGGTAAAGTTGGAGAAATTTGGGAATGAGAGAGTGGAATAGTTTGTGAATGAAAAGGAAAAGTGTGGGAGGAGAAGAGTCCGACGCGGTAATAACCTCCAAAATGTTCTGAAGATATATCTCCAGAATATTTCAACGTTAGTCTTAGAGCGTCCGGAGATATATTTTCGAAATATTTTAACGTTAAATTAAGTTTTGGTGCGTCCGTAGATATATCTCCGAAATCAAGAGGCATATGTGGAAATTCACATGGTGTGGAAGGAGTCTATATGGTACAAAAAGAAATCCTCTAAAAAAATATATTAAAAAAACCTTTCAAACCCAAGGAGTGTTTACAAGAGGTCAAAATACGAAAGTCTTATCAATAGTAAGAAAAATTAGACTAACAAGTCAAACATACAACAAAATTATAAGGCAAAATAATCACTACTAACCGCATTATTAGTCCACCAAAAGCCCATGTCAATGAAATAATCTGGTCTTTTCCCCTTCAACATCACTAAAATAAAATGTAATATTAACCTTGTCCAACATTTGAATGAGAGACCCACAAAATTATCAAGTTTATCTCTTTCTAGATAACTCAAGTACAAGTCATTCAAATAATTGAGAATTTCTTGCGCCAGTTTGTTTTATCTCTAAAAAAATGAATTTTTTTTATACTTTTGAAAATGGATTCTATAAAAATGTTTTTCAAAATATTATAAGTTTTTCTAAATTTCTTTTTTATAAATTAAAAGACTAATTCGGACATTTTATAACATAAACATACATTATTGAAGATCAAAACATATTCAAAATCACAATTTTTTTCAAAACGTTGTATCTTAAAAATGATTTTTATGAAAAGCTATTTGAAATAACTTCAAAATTAAGTGATTTTTTAAAATTTTGATATCCAAAAAAAAGTTTCGATAAAATGATGAAATAATTAAAATAACATTTTAAGAATAATTATTCAAACCAAATTTTCATTTGAAGCTTTTATGAAAAGTTTCTTTGTAAATTTTTTTACACTATAAAAATCATTTTTGATAAAAACCAAAATAAACGGCCCCCTTATACCACCATATGTGGTGGAAAAATAAAATATGGAAAACCCAAAATGTCCCTCAAATTTCGGAGATGCATCTTCGGACACACCTTGTCTTAAGTATAAATGTTAACTGATCCGGATATGCATCTCTGAAATATTTTAACACATACCCCATGCATCCCTCTCTCAAAAGACCCATTTTACACGTTAATTATTCTGAAGATGCATCTTCGTTTAGGTTTTACAGAGATGCATCTCCGTACCCTATAAGAACAATGCATATTATATTTGGTTTATGGTTGTTCAGATGAAAATGACGATTGATAAATGTTAAGGACCCTGTTATGTGATGAACATTAAACCATACAATCAATATGTAAAAAATGAAATATATAAATCCATATGGTTAAAAAATTACATATATAAATGAAGCCGAAATACACAATAAAGTAGAAATAAGTCAAAATAAAATGCAATCGATAATAAATCCTAAGTACGAATACTATATACTACTGCGTATGCCGAACTACAGCTCCTCAAGCTCCTCGGCCTCCTCTACCCCTCGTCCTCCAACGTTGTCTCCGGTACATCAGTGCCTCACTCATAATGGAATTTAGGACCTGTCTCACCTCAAACCCATCAAGAAAGATACCTTTGTCTATGCCTTATCAATGCCTGCCTGCACAATCTCTATAATAATGTGACGACATCTAGGCAAGACATTATAAACATGATCTAACTGTGTCTGTTCTTCCTCCAGTATCTCCTGATGAGCTAGGAATGATGGATCTCCTAGAGCAACCTACACCATATACAGATGTGACACCCTAAAGAACCACCTGATGTACCCATCAACATTGCTTCAATCACTCTTAACTATGGTACTTCGTGCCTCATTCAGTACTAGATGACAAAGATAATCATCAAAAATGACATCCATATCTCTACGTGTCATAACAGGAAAGGCAGAAACAGTATGGTGTTTGTGAATAGTCTGAGTGTAGCTGAACTGCCGCATGATGCGCTCAGGCAGATTAGGAAATGTCAGACGTGAACCGCATGCCAACCATCTTGAGTATAACACTATATCGTTAAATGGCCGCATCTCATGATGATTGACATGGTTGTTAAAATGTATATCCTCAGTAACCAAGTAGTCAAGATACACTCTGAACGACTCTATCGCCTGGTTCCCTCTGGGCGGGGCAAATGTAGACCTCTAGCTTGATTTACTCTAAGGAGCTCATCTGTATATACCTTTTTCAGGAATTCAAACCTAGTTCCTTTGGTTTTTTTAAACTTCCTCATGGCATCCTCTAGGTTAACTCCCAGATAGTATACCATTAACTCGAGTGCCTTTTCTTTGTTAAGCCTCTCATGATCTAGAAGTTTCCCTTTAATCGGAAGATGCAACAAATACGACACATCGTCGAGTGTGATAGACATCTCACCGAGCGGTAGATGAAATGGTGATGTCTCAGTGTGCCATCTCTCCACGAATGCATTAAGCATTCAGTGGTTGACCGGAACATATCGGTCTTACACAAGTCCTTCATCCTATATAGGGATAAAGCAGCCTGAAACCACTAATCTTCTACCCGTGGTTAATAAACTTCAGTGGATCATGGTTCTGCAGAAAAATAAATCTTTGTTAGAAAGTTGTAATATGATAAGAAACGTAATTTAAAAAGAATGAATCCAACTAATTTTAGCTCTTTGTCCATATATGTTTGGTAGAATTGTATGGGTACAGAGGCAACAGTGACAACTCTATAGGTCCTCCTCAAAATGCCTGAGGTGGCATTGGCTCATCAGCCTCAGCAGCCTGAGATGACCCTGGCTCAGCATCCTCATCAGTCTGAGATGGCACTAGCTCATCAGCATGAGGTCCCTCCGGTGCCTGGGGTGGCACTGGTGCCTTAGGTACCACCAGTGACTTAGGTACCTATGGCATCTGAATATGTGAAACCTATCTCATGTGGGAGGATGAAGGCAATGATGCGTCAATTGGGGACACTTGACTCCTACGAAAAAAAGATGGAGAAGTATAAGCCCTAGAAGTATATGCCTACGCATGAACCAGGCTAGAGTGAACAAGAGCCTATAAAACTCGACTCTTCTCCCTCCAGACTGATGCATGCTATACAAATCTTCTGTCATCTCTATCAACCATTATGCATGTAAGTAAAGCAAACAAGTGTCAGACAATTAGTACAAGCAACCCTACAAGCAAGAAAAGCAAAAAGAGACATAAATAAATTACAAAGATGCATCTCCAGAATTTCCTACAACTTATCAGGTCTGCCAATGGCGGTGATGGAGACCACCAAACCCCAAAATTACTACTTTAATCATTATTTTTAACCATCATACAATTTTTACAATATGTATAAACTCTCATTCATTCAATTTCTACTAATTTCTTACCTAAATCATCAATTTCTACTCATTTATACAAAAACTCAAAAAACTTTTCAAAAAATCAAAGGCTTACAAATTAAGAGTTTACTTCAGTGTTGAATGATGTCTTTAATGTACTTGATTTTGATGGAAGAAGCTTTGAATTTGGTTGATTAATTTTGAAAGAACGTGAGTTGAGAGAGTTTGAGAATTTTTTTAGTGTTTTTTTTTTAATGAGGAAAAAGAAGGGTTCTGACGCATTTTATAACTAATATCATTCGGAGATACATCTACAAAATAATTACGAAAATACATCTCTAAAATGTTTTAACTTTAATTCAAAATTCTATTTGTTCAGGGTGCGTCCGGAGATGCATCTTCGGAACTGGGGGGATTTTTGTCCTTTTGAAACAAAAAAGACCCAAAAAATTTTAAAGTGTCCAAACCAACATCATTAGGTAGCACACAAGAAATTCCCATTCAATTCTGATATATGTCCACATAGCGCCAAAAAATCACAATGAATCAAAAGATGAGGTATAACTTCCTCTTTGCCATAATCACCCGAACAAATCAAAGAAGTTGAATGGATAATTCTTCTCCTTGCCGGAATTTCCTTCGTTAAGATTCTTTTGGCAAAAAGATGGCACACAAAAAGAGAAAATTTTAAAGACATTGACTTGTACCAAATGATCTTTCTTAGAGGTGTAGATCCTACATAATCTCACATGACAAAGTTAAATAAATTTTTTTTGACAGAGTAACCAGTAGCATGATCTGGTATCCAAATCCATTTATCAACGATGTTTATCTATAAAACAACATTATTCAGCATAACACAATACTCAACTACCAAATACTCTTCTCAAGCAAACAATCCTCTTCACCACCCTCTACCCAACTCGTCTACCTATTACCTGACACTACATATCTTCGCATCCGACATGTAAGAATCGGCCACCAACTAAAGCAACCTCTTAAATCATGAGCTCCCTCCAACCATAAATTCAATCATAAAGATGTTTTCACCAATACACAAAATTAGATTCAAGTGTGAGTAGTTAAGTCTCACATTGACTATAAATAAAGGAAATGCTGAATATATAAGAAAGAGAACCCATACACTCATTGTCATAAGGTTTTGGTAGAAATATAGTGTCAAAATTTCTTTGGTCCTATACGTTTATCCCATTACCTCTTACAGATTTTTCAGACTACTCCCCAACAGTGGTATTAGAGCCTTAGTTAGACTTGATGGGGGAGAAAAATGATATCCTGATATGGGTCAAGGCCAGTGATGTGGATGCCTTACACTTTGGGAGAGATTAATTCAAGTGTGAGTGGTAAGTCTCACATTGACTAAAGTGGAGAAAATGTTGATATATAAGAGAAATGACCCATACACCAATTGACTTAAGGTTTTGGGTGGAGATGTGATGTCAAGGTCACTTGTGTCTTGGAAATTCAACCCATTGTTACTCCTAGCACTCCCCGAACTCCCCAAACCCCCACGATTATACAAACATGATTATAGAACCACCTACCAACACCTTTACCTTCCCTCATATTAGCTACATAATTCCATCAAAAAGAATCTTTATGACTTTCGTTAATCCTTAAGTCCAAATTTACAAAGGTGTTTTGATTTACCCCAAATGGGAAGACTAAAATACATAAAAATATAATGCCAATTTTTCAGTTTAAAATTGTTGGTTTGAATATGACATTAATTGTCTACAAGGGGTGTATAGACAAAAAAAATCATTTTTTTTTGTTGTTTTTCAAAAATCAAATTAAGCGAGTGGAAATGAGTATGGTGAAAAAGTTATTTTGTAGGTTTTGTGATATTAGAATAAGATTGTTGTTACACACACACACACACCCAAAGGTTTGAGATATAGTGATAGACAATGTAATGAATAATGGTTAAAGCTTCAAACACGATGTTTGATGCACTTAATTGATTAATCAATTGAAGCAAATCTAATTACAATTCATACAGAATAATCAATTACAAGATTATTGAGAAAGACAATTATAATCAAACATAGGTGTTGCACCCCAAATTTTACCCTCATTATTAATCAGTTAATTTAACCTAATTTCTTTTAGCCTAATTAATTAATTTTATTGGTAATTTAGTTTCAATTTAATTATTTTAATTATAATTAATTATCTTTCCTATATTAATTATTTTCGTCAAACTTTATTAATCCTTTATTTTTAATTTAAGTTAATGATAGTTGAATTAATTAGCTTTCCATTAATTATGATTAGTCTTTTATTAAGAAAATAGAAAAACCATTTTCATTTGCATTTGCCATTTCAATTCAGCTACCAACCGTAAGCCCATTTCACCTTTTTTTACAAAGCCCACTATGTAAATCAAATTAAAAATCCAAGTTGGTGTAAGTTGTGGTGATCTTGTTCAAAAACGGTACGAAATCCCTGCTCCACACTCACCAACAACAGACCATAAACCTCAGAACCTTGCTGCCATGACAATGACTATTCGTAACGTTAACCTGCACCTGCCTGAAGCTACAACGGTCAAATTCAAATAATTAAAGAAACAAGTTCTTTTTAAAGAGGGGGAAAAAAGGAAAAGGGAGGACATCAGAACCATTAAAAAAAACAACGCGCCTCATAATAAGGAAGAAATCCCAGCATTCCTTCTTTGGAAAAACAATCGCTCCAAAGCTTTCTCTCTGTGTAACCTTAAAACCAACCATCAAACCATTCATCGCCGGAACTTCTCTTCTCACAAGAACCACTCGCCCCCTGTTTGTTTCCCTTCCACCATTAAACTCTCAACCAAATCTCCTCATTTTCTTCACCGAATCACAAACCCATCTTCATCATTCATATCCAACAAATCTCCATCAAACACCAACAACAACTAAAACAAACTCAAATTTTTTTCTTCTTCTTCGTTCAACCCAACAACCACAAACCTCCTAAAAAAAACTTCACATCTTCAATCCCAAACCTACCAAATCAAAACCCATAAACACTCAACAGAGAGAGATTGAGATGAAGAGGAGAGTGAGATGAACCGAAGCTTACTCTGAAAAATAAAAACGAACCATCACCATCCATCTGCAACCTTCGTCAAATCGAACTCACAAAACCCAAAGTGAACGAACGAACCTGTCAAAGCCAGACGAACGACACGAGGATTTTAAACGGAGAAGGTTGAGAGCATGATCTGACCCTGTTCATCTTGTTGGTTTTCGTTTTCACTTGGTTCGATTTGTTTTCATGTTGAGATGAAGCGAATTGTGTTGAGACGAGGCCTTTGGTTTTGTATTTTGACCCTGTTTCTCTTAAGGAAAGAGCTTGGTTTCTTTTCAGCGTGAATGTTGCACTGCTTTGACTATTTCCCTTTTTTTTCATTATTTTACCTCATTACTACATGTGTCTTGAGGGATGGATCCGAACCGTATGGGATATGGGCCTTTGTGCCCATTTTGATTTCCATATCCACACCACAGGATCTGTTTGTGTTCCCTCCATCGCCTCACCCTTTTTTTTCTTTTTTTAAACCGTGTTGTCTTGGGTGATGGGCCTCAAGCCCAAAGGATCCTATCTTTTTTAAACACACCCCATTTCCAACGACCCCGTCCTCTCTTCTCTTTTTTAGAAAAAAGCAATTTTCTTTTTATTGTTATTAATTTTCTCTTTATCAAAGTTTTCTTTGAGTTTTAATCTTTGGTCTTTCTATGTTTTTTACTAATTTGATTTATGTTAATCCACTTAACTTAATGGTTCATTGCATTTCGTTTTTCTTTTTTTGGCCCATGACATATAAAAAATCATGGCTTGGTGGTTTATTTCAAAATCACTAAAATCTAGATTTATAGGAGGCCACTTTCTTTTATTATTTGGTCGATGAAAGTTAAAAATATAAGATTATCGATTCGTCGATTAAATCTTGATTTAAACAAGACCAACTTGATTTTCACTTTTCGGTTTTGTTTTAATCGATGAAAGTCAAATGTCAAGATTATCGATTTACTGATTTAAATCCTGATTAAGACGAGATCAACCTTTTATTTTCATTTCTTTATCTAGGCCAATGACATACAAAATCATGACTCATAGATTTATTTCAAATCAATAAAGTCTTATTAAATTGGAGGCTACTGTTCGTTTATTTTTGTTGGTCAATGAAAGTCAAACATTAAGATTATCGATTTCTCGATTAAATCTTTATTTAGACGAGACCGACTTTTATTTTGGTCGATGACATAACAAACCTCATGGTTTGGTTGATTTCATTGAGTTGGCAAGACTTTGATCAACATGAGACCACTTTCTTTCTATTTAGTCGATGAAAGTCAAGAATCATTGATTATCGATTTCCCGATTAAATCATGATTTAGACGAGACTATTTCATTTTATTTCATCTCATATTTAATCATTGTCTAACATGTTTAATTCTCACTTTGCATTGATATCATGATTTTATCTCATCTCTCTTATTCATGTCCTTTACATCATCATACTTGAATTATTAACTTGTTATCTTTTAGTATCTTATCAACTGTTATTTCCCCCCCATTCCAAAGGAAGGTGAATTAAGTTGACTCCTAAGTCATTAGCCCCCCATCTTAGCTTAGTAGCCTCATAAGAGCTTACCTTTATTTCTTGGCCTCATGAGAGCCATGAAATCATAACTAGCCTTAGGAGAGAGTTCTTACACTCTTGGTGATATTCATCCTAATGAATACTCACTTTCCCCTATTGACTAAAACATAATCATAGGACCATTAAAACTAGACTTAGAGAGTTCTTATACTCTATAATGAGGTCATACTTATTTCCCCTCCGAATATTGACCACAGTCAATCATTCAGTAGAAGTAGAACTACGCATACTCTTATTCTACTCCCGAGGATACGTAGGCGCAAGGTGCGATGCTTTGTTGAGTATACTTAGATACTAACCCCTAGGGTTTCAAACCTTTAGCATAGAACCTTTAGCAAACATAAGATAACATTAAATGAGAGGTTCCCGTAGAGTACTATGGAAACTTAGGGTGCTAATACCTTCCCTTTGTATAACCAACCTCCGAACCTTAGATCTCCCCCTTTTAGGTTTTTCTAACGATCTTGAACCTTTCCTTTGGATAAATCAAAGTCGGTTGTAAAAGAAAATGATGCAAGTTAATTAATAGCTTGTTATCCGATTTTCACCGCAACAGAAATGGCGACTTCACTAGGGAGAGTTAGACCTATTGCTGGTCCTTTCCTAAGAGGGTTAAGCCTATGTATGTCATATTTGCTTATATATCTGTATATCTGTTCTTACTTGACATTTTTCTGTTTAATTTGGGTTGATATGATATCTATGAGTGAGATAAATCCTAACCCGGATTTCGAGTGCACTTATGATAGGACGATGGTATATTCAAGGAGGCTTTGAAGGAGTCGATTCCTGAAAAAGTTAACTTGAGAAACCATCACTCAGCTTAGGCCCTCTTGAGAGTCTAGTTATTTTGAACGATCCTTTTTGTGAAAGCGTGCTACTCTCAATGTATGTGCCATTGAGGCTGAGAACCGTAGTTATCAAACCCCACTAAGCCTTTTAGGATGTAGTGCGGTGACCATGATGGAGTCTATTTTTGAATTGGTTGTCACGCGATACTATACTCAGACGAGATCCTCTTGAGAATTTTATTGATTACCAAGTCATCTGGGAAGTCGATAAAATCCGAAAGATGGATTGTAGACTCTGGGAACTCTTTAGAACCCTGTTCTACAGATGGTGAACCCATAGTACACACCTATTGGGATGAATAGACCATGGCTTCATTCATGAGACCTATAAACCTAGGGCTTGTTTGCTTGGTTGTGTGTACATATATGTTTGCCCATGTTTGTGCATTGCATACATCGCATTGCATCCATTGTTGGTTTCAAGGAATTCAAAAGCTCATTTCCTTTTCAAAAGATCAACAGAGCATGGATTTCAAAACAAAAAAACTTCTTCACTTTTTCCGAAAATGTTTACAACTTGCCTTTGAGTTCCTTGAAACCATTCGGCTTGCATGTGCATCATCATCACATTTGCATTGCATTTGTATTTCTCAGCCTTAAGTCTCATCCACCCTCTGTCTGTTACCTAGTTGATCCCGAAGCCATCATCGGACTTGAAGAAGCTTTTGAGGGATCATGAATTCAGAGGAGCAGAACCAGTTTGTGACCAGAGTGGATTTCGACTTGTTAAGAAGCCAGTTGTATCAGGTTATGGTAGCCTTGGCAAAAAGAGATGCCAATATTCAGGGTATGTTTGTGACCAATGTTGCCCAAGCTCAACCTGTGCAGATTCCTGTTGAGAACCTGTTTATACAAGAACATGCCATTGTCTGAGATGGACATTCCTCTTCAGTTGATGCTATGGAATATCGTAGTTTTGCATTCTCCGAGTCAGATTCCCAAGAAGTGGTCCATGTGATGAAAACCCGGGATCCACGAGACATTGAGCTAATGAAAAAATGTCGTGCCTTGGAAAAGAAGATTGATGCCATTGAAGGTCGTGACACTGCTGATCTGAATGCTTTGGACATGTGTTTGGTACCCGACCTTGTGATACCTCTTAAGTTCAAAATGCCGAGGTTTGAGAAGTATAAAGGGGATAGCTGTCCGAAGCAGCATTTGGTGATGTTTTGCAGAGGAATGACTTCACATATCCTCAATGACAAACTCATAATCCATTGTTTCCAAAACAGTCTAAGTGGAGCATCACTGAATTGGTATATGCAGCTAGAGAGTAGTCATGTCCAATCATGGTCAGACCTAGCCAGTGCCTTTGTGAAGCAATACAACTACAATCTTGATTTGGCTCCCAGCCGCCTACATTTGCTAGACTTATCTCAAGAAGAAAACGAGTCCTTTAGAAAGTATGCTCAAAGGTGGAGAGAAGTAGCTGCTCGTGTTCAACCACCACTTACGGACAAGGAATTGGTTGACTGGTTCGTGGATACTTTGCAAGGTATATACCGAGAAATGCTGTTTAGCATTGTGACATCAAATTTCTCTGATTTGGTAATAGCTGGAGAGCGCATTGAGAGAGGTCTCAAGAATGGAAAAATCCAAGGCACACTGGACATCCCAGCTGGTGAGAATGAATCATTTGTCAGTTCTCAAGAAGAATGGGAGAAAGAAAGTAATTCCACTTGGGAATCTCCAATACCTCAGCCTCAGCACTCATACAACTCAAGTATTCAGAGTCAGCAATCTTTTGGATCTCAGCATCAGATACCATCCTCTCTACAGGGTCAACATTTGCCTCCAAATCAAGGACTTCCTCAGTATCAACAGTCATTCCGTCATCAGTCGCATCAGCATGCACGACAAAGGCCAAGAAAGCCAAAGAGGAATTTCACTCCATTGCCAATACCATACAGTCAGTTCTTACCAGATTTAATCAAAAGTGGACTGATAGTGCCAGAGGAGATAGATCCAGCGTCTTTTTTGTACCCGCCAGACTCTGACACCGACGCCCGTTGTGACTACCATGCAGGGGCACAGAGGCATTCAATTGAAGATTGTAGAGTGCTCAGAAACAAGGTTCAGGCTCTGCTTGACTCCCATATGATCTCAATCACGCCTCAAGGCATTCAAATCAACAATCTTGTACCTGATCAAGCAGATTCATCAGACTCTAAAGTGGAAGAAATTTTCGAGAGTGGATGTGAAGATGATTCTCAGACTGATCTCGACAATCAACCTTGAGGACGGTTATCTCCGCTTAGCAAATCAAGAAGGAAATTCCAGTTCCCCGAAGCTGGCAATCTTTTGGCTGTTTATCATTCAATTGTGTTTCCTTTGCACTTTGATTTTGTATTTGCTTTTAAGCTATTTTTTTTAAATTGGCAAGATTAATGAAATGTTTGTGCACCTTTTGATTAAGTCCATTCGTTTCACTCATCTACTTTTATGTTCAAAAACAAAATATATCTTCATCTTGTTTCTTTCCATTTATCCAATTTGTTGTTAAACAAAGATTAGGGAGGATGATGAAAACCTCGTGTTCATAATTGTTCTGGTATGCTGCCAATTAAACCCTGCCGATGATATAAGGCATTGTTTCAATTCATAAACACTGGAGAAATAAGGAAGATAATCCCTCGTTAACCCTTTCGAGCCTAGAAGTAGGAGTTTTCTTTCTTTACAAAAAAAAACCCTTAAATTTCAACCTTGGGACTGGGTAGTTCTCAGCTTAACTCAGTTATGCAATCAAATCGAGTGACTTCCTAGCTGTTGGAAACTTGAAAGTATAGCTTGAGTTGACTGAGTATAGGATTGGAGTTCATCACGAAGATGGGGTGGGACAAATAACTTTGAGCCTTTATCTTTTGTTTCATAAAACCAAATCAAACCATGTTACAACCCTTAAAAGACCTAATTGAGGTAAGGCTGTTTTGAAAGCATACTACAACAAGGTTGATTAAGCTGACTCCTAATGATCTTTGCTATTTGCGTGTGTAAATCACTTCATCTGTCATTCCGTAAATGACTAGATCCACTTTGTTTGTGATTTAATTATTCCACTGTGTGTGTTTCACCAATAACTTTGTTTTCAAAAGCTTGTACGAATTTTGCATTAAAATTGCCAATGTTTGATGAACAATACTCATTTGCAAAATAATTCAATATCAAAGGAATCCCAACAAATGCTGCCAGTTAGGTAATTTGACTCGATAAAGGAAGCTCAGTCAAGGGCAACCAAGTACGAGGATCTGTCAATCAACCATTCCAAGAGTTATCAAACCAGAAGCAGAACTTTTCAAAATTCAGGATATTGGGGCAAGTCTTCTTGAGGTCGTCTTATGACAAGTGTTTTAAGGAAAGAATTGCCATAACAGGGGCAAGTTCGTTCCCCAGTTGTTTCTACCACAGTCTAAAGGATTTTGTGTTACGAATACCGTTGAGCCGGGGCAATTATGTCAAGACTCACGAACCTCTTCAAGAGTTTGAAGACTTCGAAGCATCTGGTATGCCATTTCTTCTGTAAAATCCTTTTGATGAATTATCCTCACAAACCAGTCAATCAGAAGCAGTCAAGTCGAGATTCGATAAATCTCTAAAAGGCCAATTAGGCTGGGGCATTTCCCTCACAGATCCACCTGTCTGAAGAGAAAGTCCAAAGACCTTATTGTGCAAGCGTCATTAATCAGGGTCAATTACACCAAGATTCATGAAACTAAGAGTTTGAATATATTGAGGCACTTCGCATGCCGATACTTCTGTAAAATCCTCTTAGTATTTTCTCCTATTACCATGTAATCTAGGGCAGAGAAGATTTGAAGATTACCTGCTGCAAGAGCTGCTGTTTATTATGGTGATCGTCATACAAGTTAGAATGCAGAACTACATTATTTTTGTGGAAATTCCCATGGATTTTCCTTCTCCAGTAAGGAAATCAAGCTCATGATGTCAATCCTAGTGAAGTCATGATGCTATATCTCAGGTGGAATCCCCTTTTCACCAATGAAGTTGTTGATCCTACTTATTCATCCCCAATGATGGTCCAATCTGATGAGTTTGGCTGGGTATCCTTGTCGAGATGTTTATTTCATCTCCAGTCTCGCTTCCTTTTGTCTGTTTTATCAGCATAAGCATAAGCATGGCATAAGCACTCATATGCATAGCATCTAGCATTTCTGCTTTCTGTTTACCTGTTTTGTTCACTTTGGCATTTATCTCCCCAAGTGACTGGGTTTGTCTATCCTCTCCAATAGAGTTGTCAGCCCTAGGCATAAAGTGCCCATCCTTGCTAAATTCCCCACAGAGTTCAATCCTCGTGGATGATGGTTGGTTCAGTTATCTTTTCCATATCACGGATAAGATAAATCCCCATTTGAGTTCTTTCCTCAATTAGGGTCTTGTTTGACCGCTTCTTTCTAGCTCGTTCCTAGATTGAACTTTGGTCCCTGGCAGGTGCGGTTTTCGAACCTATTTTGAACGTGCATTTATTTTGCACTATGTCTCGCAGAAGAATCTTTTGCAGATCCTCATTGATGATATTTATTTCTCCAACAGTGTTGTAATATCGACATCTCTTTGGAATTTTTACCCAACAACAAGGGGCAATCTTTCTCACGAGAAGCTTATCCGTCCTTAGTATTATTCATACTTCCGTAGTTACAAATGATGTTACCTTCAATCAGTCACTTTCCATCCACCTGTTTGATGTGATCCCTATTTGAGGTGTTTCTTCCCGTCAATCTGTTTGATGAGGTGTCCCGAGTTCAGGTTTTTATACCCTCGGATATGTGTTTTTTCCTTGCCGTCAATCTGTTTGATGACGTGTTCCGAGTTCAGGTTTTTATACCCTCGGATATGTGTTCTTTCCTTGCCGTCAATCTGTTTGATGAGGTGTTCCGAGTTCAGGTTTTTATACCCTCGAATATGTGTTCTTTCCTTGTCGTCAATCTGTTTGATGAGGTGTCCCGAGTTCAGGTTTTTATACCCTCGGATATGTGTTCTTTCCTTACCGTCAATCTATTTGATGAGGTGTTCCGAGTTCAGGTTTTTATACCCTCGGATATGTGTTCTTTCCTTGCCGTCAATCTGTTTGATGAGGTGTCCCGAGTTCAGGTTTTTATACCCTCAGATATGTGTTCTTTCCTTGCCGTCAATCTGTTTGATGAGGTGTTCCGAGTTCAGGTTTTTATACCCTCGGATATGTGTTCTTTCCGTGCCGTCAATCTGTTTGATGAGGTGTCCCGAGTTCAGGTTTTTATACCCTCGGATATGTGTTCTTTCCTTGCCGTCAATCTGTTTGATGAGGTGTTCTGAGTTCAGGTTTTTATACCCTCGGATATGTGTTCTTTCCTTGCCGTCAATCTGTTTGATGAGGTGTCCCGAGTTCAGGTTTTTATACCCTCAGATATGTGTTCTTTCCTTGCCGTCAATCTGTTTGATGAGGTATCCCGAGTTCAGGTTTTTATACCCTCGGATATGTGTTATTTCCTTTCCATCAATCTGTTTGATGAGGTGTCCCGAGTTCAGGTTTTCTTACCCACGGATGTGTTATTATTCCTTTCCATCAACCTGTTTGATGTGATCCATACTTTGGTTTCCTTGCCATCAAACTTCTTGATGATGTGATCTCTGTTATTGTTCTTTGCCGTCAAACTTTTTGACGATGTAAACTTTGGTCAGTTGTGAACCCCAATCCAGGTCCAACTCATACTGATATTCAAAATCCAGCTCATATTGGTGTATACTGACATATCACTTCTGAGTCCAATCCTTGTTGGCACTTTAATCTGGTTCCCAGCAGAAGTTCAGTCATCATCATCTCTTTGCAAGTCCTTGTGATTGATCATCATTTGGCACACCCAGGGTTTGTCTCTGTCTTCCTGGCTTTTCTTGAAGATCCCATTTTGAACTCTTCAGTATAAGATCCCCAGGAAGTCTTTGTTTGGTTGTCTATCTTTTTGACTGATCCCTAGTGATCAGGCTCTTCTTTCTAGTTTCATGCCCAGGAAGAATGTGGGTTTGTTTTGTCCCCAGTAGTCTATCTCCCCGGATCTTTCCCCGGTGAAGTTTGTCTGCAGTCTTTTCCCCAGTGTTTCTTTGGAGTCTCCACGGTGGGTATCTTTTGTTGGTTAGCTTGTATCCCTAGTGAGGTGTTTCTCATGGATACTAACCTTCATCCTTCCCCAGTGAAGCTCTTTGGTCCTTTTGCTTCCTGTTTACCCCTTGGCGTCTCATTGTGTCTGCATTTTCTTGGCATCATGTTGTTGCATTGCATATGTGTGCATCTGAGGGCAAAATTTTCGGTTATCTGTATTTAAATATCTTTCACTATTGATTACATGAGGATTTTCATCTCTCATGTCATCAGGTGAAGATATTTAAATAGGGGCAACTGTTGCACCCCAAATTTTACCCTCATTATTAATCAGTTAATTTAACCTAATTTCTTTTAGCCTAATTAATTAATTTTATTGGTAATTTAGTTTCAATTTAATTATTTTAATTTTAATTAATTATTTTTCCTATATTAATTATTTTCGTCAAACTTTATTAATCCTTTATTTTTAATTTAAGTTAATGATAGTTGAATTAATTAGCTTTCCATTAATTATGATTAGTCTTTTATTAAGAAAATAGAAAAACCATTTTCATTTGCATTTGCCATTTCAATTCAGCTACCAACCGTAAGCCCATTTCACCTTTTTTTACAAAGCCCATTATGTAAATCAAATTAAAAATGCAAGTTGGTGTAAGTTGTGGTGATCTTGTTCAAAAACGGTACAAAATCCCTGCTCCACACTCACCAACAACAGGCCATAAACCTCAGAACCTTGCTGCCATGACAATGACTATTCGTAACGTTAACCTGCACCTGCCTGAAGCTACAACGGTCAAATTCAAATAATTTAAGAAACAAGTTCTTTTTAAAGAGGGGGAAAAAAGACAAAGGGAGGACATCAGAACCATTAAAAAAAACAACGCGCCTCATAATAAGGAAGAAATCCCAGCATTCCTTCTTTGGAAAAACAATCGCTCCAAAGCTTTCTCTCTGTGTAACCTTAAAACCAACCATCAAACCATTCATCGCCGAAACTTCTCTTCTCACAAGAACCACTCGCCCCCTGTTTGTTTCCCTTCCACCATTAAACTCTCAACCAAATCTCCTCATTTTCTTCACCGAATCACAAACCCATATTCATCATTCATATCCAACAAATCTCCATCAAACACCAACAACAACTAAAACAAACTCAACTTTTTTTCTTCTCCTTTGTTCAACCCAACAACCACAAACCTCCTAAAAAAAAAACTTCACATCTTCAATCCCAAACCTACCAAATCAAAACCCATAAACACTCAACAGAGAGAGATTGAGATGAAGAGGAGAGTGAGATGAACCGAAGCTTACTCTGAAAAAGAAAAACGAACCATCACCATCCATCCGCAACCTTCGTCAAATCGAACTCACAAAACCCAAAGTGAACGAACGAACCTGTCAAAGCCAGACGAACGACACGAGGATTTTAAACGGAGAAGGTTGAGAGCGTGATCTGACCCTGTTCGTCTTGTTGGTTTTCGTTTTCACTTGGTTCGATTTGTTTTCATGTTGAGATGAAGCGAATCGTGTTGAGACGAGGCCTTTGGTTTTGTATTTTGACCCTGTTTCTCTTAAGGAAAGAGCTTGGTTTCTTTTCAGCGTGAATGTTGCACTGCTTTGACTATTTCCCTTTTTTTTATTATTTTACCTCATTACTACATGTGTCTTGAGGGATGGATTGATGCGTGTTATCCGCAAGTATACGGATTACGTCAGAGTAATATAAAAGATTATCGTTCCCACAGAGACCAATGTCAAATCTATCGATTACTATTGTTACAGTGTTTATCTAAGGCTAATAGAAATCTGAGTACAAGTTTTTCACTGAACGAAAGTAGAAATAAATCAGATAAATGACTATACTTGAATGTAATCCACATCAATCAAACAATACTCCTATCATCTAAATAGTAACACTACGGGGCAATGTTTTCTCCTTTGAAAAAGAGTTAATTAAAAAGGATCCGCCGCGTTAGCGTGATCGGAAACATACCTAACCTTTAATCTATACCAGCCGCTCACGCTGCACCGTTCGCTCCTTGCGTTAAAGTGTTGAAGGTCCTTTTTTATATAATTACCTCTAAGACTTAGTTAAAAAGTGCTTTCGATTGAAAATATTTTATACCAAAGGGTTTCCGGCATATGCTCGGCCAACCGGATCCTAAATCTATAAACGCGTCCGAAAATAGTTTTAAAACCTCTTTCTAATAATATAAAACTTTCCTAGTTAATCAATAAAGTGCTTCTGCTGTATTTATCAATTAACAACCAACAAACTCTTTTCTAAAATGTCGGACGGCTTTCGATCTTACCCGATCTAGTCACAGTCATTACGCAAACAAAAACACGGTCTCATTTATGTAATGAGCGATCAATTGAAGTTCAGAAGAGTTTAATTAAAATAAAAAACAGCCCCTAAAGTATTTCTAAAGAGATGACATGTGGAGTACCGTCGGAACGACGATCCTCACATCCCAGCACAAGGGATTTAGCTAGACATAGTGACTAAAAACATAACAGTAAATTGGTTTGCAAAATAAAACATTTATAAGATAAAAAATGTGCAAAGTGTGATAGTGTACTTCAAGAGAGTGAACACAAGTGTCACGCTTAAGTTCAGTTTCAAAATACAACAGATCATACAGATAAATAAAATAACAAAGTAAAGCAGAGACAGAAAATAAATGAATATAAAGCAGTGCAAGAAAATAAATAATATAAAGGCGATGCGGAATATAATAAAATGCAATTTATAAAATAAACCTGCTCCAAAGCGGAGACTGAATCTGGTACAAAGCTGGAAAGTAAATTACGGGAAAGTAAACAACTTCTAACTACGATGCTCCAATCTAAACAACAACTATAGTGCAATAACCCCTCGATGTGACAGATTATTGCTTTACAAAGTGAACTCTATGCCTAAGGTTGAAACTAAGATTGGATGAGAATAAAGTGAAAATACAAGTCCTATTTATAGGAAACTCGAAATTGCAACTGCTCCTAATCATTATGAAGAACGTTTTAGAAACTAAATTCTTCAGATGTAACTGCCTTGAGCGTTTCAAACCGTTCCTTTTTTATAACTGTCGGCGCCCGCCGACCCCTGCTCCGCGTCCGCCGAGTGTTGTTTGGGAGGAGAAACGCCTTTTGTGACCGTTGGCGTGGGGGTGAAGTCATTAGGCCAACGGCGTCCTCCTTGGCGTTCGCTGAGTGAAACGACCAGTGTACAGTTTACATAAGAAATCCTCATTTTTACGCTGTTTTGCTATGTTTTCTCACTGTGGGCTCAAATCAGGCAATGTATCTGAAAGTAAAACAAAATACTATAATAGCAAAGGAAAATAACAAATAAACAACTAAAATCATGTAAAATCAGAGCCAAATATACAGTGTATTTTAGTGTTATCAAATTCTCCCACACTTAAACCTTTGCTTGTCCTCAAGCAAACTCTGATAAGTAAACAAAAGAAAAACAGCAAACATGCACGTAACCGATTTGGGCTAAGAACTTAAGTTTGATCAATAATACATCAGTAGGTACTAACTCATGAACCAAGGGTATCGTAATGACACTTTCCGCGATTTGCGGGCATAAGTTTCTCTTCTATATAAACCAATCCAAATTATGATATTATACTTAGGCCTATCTTACTCATCCCTTTCTTACCCTTTTTCATTCAAGCGCAATCACATTAAGCCCGTTGCCTTTCACTCGCATGGTGAACATAACCTGTGGTAATCCTGATCCTTTTTATCAATGATTTGATACTTTTTGCCAAAATTTTTGTTTTATGTACTTTTTCTTGCAATTTTTTTTTGAAGATACTTGAACATCTTCTTGAAATTTTTTTTTTTTCTTTTCTTTGGCAGGATCTTACCTATTTGCATCGGTTTGTCACTTAGCAGTGGTTAAGATGGTGCTGACTGCTAAAATAAACTACTTAAGGGTTAGTGATGAAGGGTGAGATTTTAAGGCCACTGTATAATAAAAATCTAGATAAGCTCCTATAATTGAGAAACTTACGGTGTAAAAACGATATCGGTTTTTCAAATAGTTTTCCCAAGCTTTTGCAATTGATCTTACTTGTCCTAATAGCCCAAATTTTATAAAGTAAATGCTGTTTTCTTTGTTAAAATTTTTGTTAATGCTCAAGAATTGGGAGAATAGATAAACTACACAAAATGACTCGTAAATCACATTTTTGAAACAAACTAAACTACACTAGAAAACAATAAATAAATAAAAACTAAAAACAGTAAATATCTCCTCCCACACTTAAATCGAACATTGTCCTCAATGTTTCGATAAAAGCGAGAAAGAGATAGGTGAAACCTAGTACTCAATCGTGTCGGCCACTGGGGCCATCTCCACCATGCTCTGGGCGTCTGGGACGACGGCTCCTACTGCGGTGTCGGGTAGTAGGTGACAACTCCATCTGCTCAATCCTCTCGATTAGAGAGGCATTTTGATCTCTAAGTGCTTGGAAACTCTCAAGAGTGGATTTCTGTGACTCCCACATAAAATCCATCATCTCCTGCTGTTGTTGGTACATGGCATAGAATAGGCCATCACGCTCTTCTTCTCTGGCTTGTTGTGCTTGCCACATTTCTTGAGTGATATAAAATCCGGAAGAGGTACCTGCAGGATGGTTAGTAACAGGTGGGGTGTGTGCAGGTGATACATGAATGGGGGACTGCTCCATATGCTCATATTCATCATTTGTCTCATTTCCTTCGTCCTCGGGGACGTTTGGAAGTAATGGTCCTAAAACAGGAGCAACCTTCAAATCATAGAGCCAGTTTTCTCTTTTGCGCACATCTGTGCGCGCTGAACAAGGTAAGGCGACACTCGGGATGGCAGCATTGTGAACCATGAGGATATATCCTCCTTCCGGCCTCGTTTTGCATAAACGCATATCTCGCAGAAATTTTAAATCAATGGTGCGAGGAGGAAGCGGTTCCAATGTGGCCAACTCAGCGTCCAGATGTAGGGCTCGTGCAATGAAGGTAATCAACCCTCCAAATGACACGGTGTTGCCCTTTTTCTCGATTGCCCTCATATGTGATAACATAAATGGTACAGGATTTAATCTTCTTCTAAGTAAAGCATCCTGTAAAAATATAAATTCTTTGGAATTCATTTTGTTAGAGTTTTCACGAGCAAAAATAGTATCCGCTATTAAAAGGCGGAATACCCGTATGGCTGGGTTGTGAATGTCAGAAGCCAAATTTCCATCAAAGGAGCAAGTGGTTTGGCCTAAGATGTTTCTCCATAGTTGAAAGGCCTCAGATGACCAACTTGTGTCTATGGGCGCCTCACAGGATGCACCATTCCCAAAATGGAATCCTAATAACTCAGCAAGTGCATCAATGGTATAAATGTATTCAACATTAAACATCCTAAATCTCACTGTGCCAACTGTGCTGGCAGTGTTTTCTCTGACAGTGTACTCCAAAGAACTCAAAAATTCGCGGGTTAGCCTTTCGTAGGTAGGCTCCTTGCGAATAAAAATGTTCTCTAATTTCAAATTTTGTAACAGATAAAATACGCTAAATCTTATACCAAGGCTATACAGACAAGTATCATTAACGTACCTAGTCGCAAGAATGTTGCGTGTCCGAAGCCGCTCCCATTTTTCCCATTGCTTGACTCCGTCATCTCCATCTCGAAAAATGATGTTTTCTTGGTTCTCCGCTGCCATTGTTGGAATGAAATAAAGGTTTGGTGATGGAAAATGGGTAATTTTTATTTTTGTAGATTTTGGTGAAATCTAAGGTTTTTATAGAGATAATGGGTAATGGAAGGTGTAATGGTAGTGGGGAAGTTATGAAATGAGGGATTTTAATAGTTTAATGGGGTTTTATGGTGATTGAATTCGGAGTTTATGGAGGTAGAAGATGAAGAGAGTTGGGGAAAAATGGGTTTTCCAATTCTGGTTCGTTTTAGAACCCAGAACGCTTCCGCGTCCGCCGAGGGGGGTCCGCGTCCGCGGACTGTGAAAAATGGGCTGGCACAGATTTGGGCCTTGGTTGGTTCAATATTCTTGCCTTGGGGTGTCTATAGCATACTGGTACATGAAAGAAACATAGAGAATATTTTGTTTATTTATATTTTATATATTTGTAAATGTAGGATTTAAATAATAGTTATTTTTTTTTTATAAATAAAATGAATGAACGGAAATTAAATATAAACAATAGATTGTAATGAAGTAGATATTTATTATAACTTGAAATAAAATAACAAACACATGATTGCCATAATTCTAGTAACCATGGAAAATAAAATCTACTAATAGTCTGATAATAATGATAATAATAATAAAGATAGAAATGCAGTAAAAATAAACGATAAGCGATCATAACAAGCATGAGGTAAATCTCCTTCACACAAAATGCGAGCTATGCTCCAAAGCTCCTGAACAATTTCCTAGGAAGACTGATGACGGACACCCTGAGTCATGTGAGGACAAGGTGTCCGTGCCTCTGCAAGCTGGCGTTTGAGATCGCATATCTCCTGCTCCAAAAAATCATATGATGAAGCGTTTGTTGCGTATGAGATCTCTATTTGTAAGGTAAGCTCGACACATTCTTCGCGAAGAGAAATGATCTCCTTGCGCATAGCGTCAAACTCTGAATATATGTTTCTGCGTTGCAGATTAACGTTAGAGGAATAAACGGTAGTCCTTTCGGGATAGGGAGTAGGGTGGTACTCAGGCACAGGATGGTTCCTTGGTTTGACGGGTGTCTCGTCTTGACCTTCCAAAGCGTATGACCAGTTGGCTCTATCATGGACACTTGTTCAGACATGGTTTGGCAGACCAAAGTGGTGAATGACTTCATTGTCTATTAGGAGCTTAAAGTTATCTGTACTAAAGAATGTTCTCCTAATAAGACCACGGTCAAGGCAGTGATGAATGTCAATCAAGGTGTAGCCATAGTGGGATGTAAGATGGGTTAGTTTGTTGGCTAGACCTACAGCATAAGCTATGTGTGTAATCGTACTGCCTACATGGATGGGTCCTTGGGAAGATGCAGCAATCAAATATAGGTTATACATCAGAAAATTGCCACTGGCTAATGGTCGTGACTCAGCAGTACAAAAGAGCATCAGAATCTCTTCTGCAGTAACTTGGTTCTCGGTTTCACTTCTACCAAAGAAAGTCTCGGCTAGGATCATTTGGAAATAACGGAAAGCTGGGTTGTGGATTTTGTTTGCCAATTGGGTGGAAGGATCAGGTCCTCCTCCACCAGTGATTTTGCTCCAGAATATGTCAAGTTCATCTTGCATAGCATTGGTTTCATGCATAAAATGAATCGCATCCAAACCACACTGAAAACCAAGTATTCTAGCAAAATCTCTGTGGTTCAGGGTATACTCATTTCCAAATAGTCTGAATATTATGCTTCCACTGTTGTAACCTCTTCCACCATAAGGGTCATAAATAAGTGAACTGAGGAACTCTAAGGTCAGATGCTTATAGGTTACATTCATAGCTTCAGAATACTCATCCCACTGGAGCTGGTGACAAAGGTACCTCACACTGGCCTCAATACCTAAGGCTGTTAGACAGTTTGGGTCAGGGTACCTAGTGGGTAGGATTGGTCTCTCAGAAAGGACTACGTATTTCTTCCTCTGTTCGTCATCTCTGAACATAATGTGCATGTCATCATAGCTCTGCATCCTGCAAAGAAAGTTAGTGTGGAATGTCTGAGATGATGTGATCTGTAACCTGTAAACATAGACATTGCATAAGTCAATCACTTTAGAAAAATAATATAATTAATAAATCCTTTTTTTTTCAAAATAAATTCTATGCATAAAGAAAAAAATAACGAAAAGAAAATCGTGGGTTGCCTCCCACGCAGCGCTTGTTTAACGTCGTTAGCTTGACGACTGAAAAACTTACGTTGTGGATATTGCTATAGGTGGGCCTATCAGAGTGTGACCTGAGTAGTAAGTAGGGATGTCCCCTCCATAGTAGGATTTCAATCTTTGTCCATTCACTAGAAAAGGACTACATGAATGATTTGCAATTTCAAATGCTCCAGATTTTAGGACTTTAGTGACCTCATAGGGTCCAGTCCATCTCGAGCGTAACTTACCTGGAAACAATCGTAACCTAGAATTGAAAAGAAGTACAGGATCGCCTACGTTGAACTCTTTTTGGATAATCTTTTTGTCATGCCATGCTTTGGTTCTCTCTTTATATATTACGACATTTTCATAAGCATCCTGGCGTAATTCTTCTAATTTATGAATATCTAGAATTCGTTTATCTCCGGATGTTAAGTAATCCATATTAAGGGCTTTTATGGCCCAGTAGGCCTTATGTTCAAGTTCAAAGGGTAAATGGCAAGATTTTCCGTAGACTAATTGATATGGGGTTGCCCCTATAGGGGTTTTGAAGGCGGTCCTATAAGCCCACAAGGCTTCTTGTAGTTTTAAGGACCAATCTTTTCTAGAGATTGATACAGTTTTCTCTAAGATTTGTTTTATTTCCCTATTGGAGACTTCAACTTGTCCACTAGTCTGTGGATGGTAAGGTGTGGCTACTCGGTGTTTCACTCCGTATTTCTTTAATAGGTTCTCAAATATCCTAGATATGAAATGTGATCCTCCATCGCTTATAACCAATCGAGGTACTCCAAACCTAGGGAAAATATAGTTCTTAAATAGTTTAATGACTACACGAGTGTCGTTGGTGGGTGCAGCTATGGCCTCAATCCATTTGGATACATAATCAACGGCTACTAAGATATACTTGTTTCCCATCGAAGATGGAAAAGGTCCCATAAAATCTATACCCCAAACATCGAAGAGTTCTACTTCCTGAATATTCTTCAAAGGCATTTCGTCTCTCCTTGAGACATTCCCAGTGCGTTGACATCTGTCACATCTTACAATGTAGGCATGAACATTGCGCCATAGCGTTGGCCAGAAAAGACCTGCTTGAAGAATTTTAGCACATGTTTTGGATGAGCCTAAATGTCCACCATATGGTGAAGAGTGACAATGTTTAATTATATTTTCAACTTCTTCTTCAGGGACACAGCGGCAGAAAATGCCATCTGCGCCTCTCTTGAATAAAAGGGGTTCGTCCCAATAGAAGTGTTTTACGTCATGAAAGAACTTCTTCTTCTGTTAGTAATTTAGATCAGGGGGTATGATATCGGCTGCTAGATAATTAACAAAATCTGCATACCAAGGTACGGTTGTAACTGCGAGTGCTTTTTCAATGTCTACTTCTGAATAAGGGTTAGGATCATCATCTTGGATGGTTCTAACTACCCCTATTAATCTATCATATGCGAAATCATCATTGATAGGAACAAGATCTGGTTTTAGATATTCAAGCCCTGAGAGGTGGTCAGCGACCACATTTTCAGTGCCTTTCTTATCACGGATTTCCAAATCAAATTTTTGAAGTAAAAGGATCCAGCGTAGTAATCTAGGCTTAGCGTCCTTTTTGCTTAATAGATATCTTATCGCAGCGTGATCAGTGTAGACTATGATTTTTGTTCCTACTAAATAGGATCGGAATTTGTCGATTGCAAAGACTACTGCCAGGAGTTCCTTCTCGGTTGTGGCATAATTCAGTTGAGCTGCATCCAAAGTTCTACTGGCGTAGTAAATTACATGGAGTTTCTTATCTTTCTTTTGCCCTAAAACAGCACCTATAGCGTAATCGCTAGCATCGCACATAATTTCAAAAGGTTGATTCCAATCAGGCGGTTGAATTATAGGTGCGGAGATCAGTGCTTATTTTAGGTATTTAAAGGCTTCAAGACATTTATCATCGAATTTGAATTCGACGTCTTTCATAAGTAGATTGGTTAATGGTTTAGTTATTTTGGAGAAGTCTTTAATGAAGCGTCGGTAGAAACCGGCGTGTCCAAGGAAACTCTGAATTTCTCTAATGGTTTTGGGTGGTTGAAGGTTTTCTATCACTTCTATTTTAGCTTTATCGACCTCAATGCCTCTTTCGGACACTATGTGTCCTAGTACTATGCCTTCAGTAACCATAAAATGGCATTTTTCCCAATTTAGAACAAGGTTGACTTCTACGCATCTTTCCAGGATTTTCTCGAGGTTTGTTAAACAATTTTTAAAACTGGATCCACATACCGAGAAATCGTCCATAAATACTTACATGATCTCATCAAGGAAGTCTGCGAAGATTGACATCATACAGCGTTGGAAGGTAGCTGGGGCATTGCATAGTCCAAATGGCATTCGTCTGTAAGCAAATGTTCCATAGGGGCATGTAAAAGTTGTTTTCTCTTGATCGTCAGGGTGAACGGGTATTTGGAAAAATCCTGAGTATCCATCTAAATAACAAAAATAAGAATGCCTAGCTAAACGTTCGAGCATTTGGTCAATGAATGGGAGCGGGAAGTGATCTTTCCTAGTTACCTTATTGAGCTTTCTGTAATCGATACACATCCGCCAACCATTTTCTACACGTTTGGCTATTTGTTCTCCTTTTTCGTTTTGTACAACGGTGACACCTCCTTTCTTAGGTACCACATGTACGGGGCTTACCCATTTACTATCAGATATTTGGTATATTATTCCAGCCTCTAACAACTTTAACACTTCCTTTTTTACTACGTCACTCATTATAGGATTTATCCTTCGTTGATGTTCCCTGGAGGGTTTAGTATCTTCCTCTAGCATAATTCGGTGCATACACACAGAAGGACTTATTCCTTTGAGATCAGAAATTTTATAACCTAGAGCTGAGGGATATCTTCGTAAAACATCTAAGAGTTGATTGGTTTCAGGACCATCTAACGTGGCACTGACTATGACTGGGCGATTTAATTCTTCATCTAAGAACTCATATCTTAAATTCTTAGGTAACTCCTTAAGCTCTATTGATGGTTTTTTTGGACATGGCATATGATCTGGGGTAAGTGCCAAGCATTCATAAAGACTGTTATCTATATAAGGTTTAGGTAAGCATTCGAATTCATCGTCCTCCATTATGGGGATGGACGGTAGTTTGATGATTTCTACTGGGTCTTCTTTATTCACTTCTCTTATGCATTCATCAATTATATCAATGACGTAACATGAGTCATCTATGGCTGGTGCATTTAAGAATTGGGATAGTATAAATTCTATTTTTTCATTACCTACCTCGAATGTCATTTTTCCTTTCTTGACATCAATTATAGCTCCGGCTGTTGATAAGAAGGGTCTACCTAAAAGGATTGGGATCTCATCGTCTTCTTTAATGTCTATTACGACGAAATCGGTTAGAATATAAAGTTGACCAAGTCTAACTGGGATGTCTTCCAAAATGCCAATTGGATATTTAACTGATCTATCAGCTAATTGGAGAGACATCTTAGTTGGTTGTATTTCTCCTAGGTTTAACCTTTTTACAAACGGCTAAAGGCATTAGGCTTACACTTGCTCCTAAGTCCAGAAGTGCTTTATCTATAACTTGGTTTCCCAAAACACAAGGTATAGAAAAACTTCCTGGGTCTTTCTCTTTCTTAGCAAGCTTATTCTCAGCGATTGAATTACATTCTATAGGTTTAGGATCTTCCAATCTTCGTTTATTGGTTAAAATGTCTTTAAGGAATTTGGAATAAGATGGTATTTGGGTAATAGCTTCGGTGAATGAAATCTCTACATGGAGTTTCTCAATCACTTTTATGAATTTCTTATATTGGTTATCCAATTTGGTTTGTTTAAGTCTTTGTGGGTATGGAATCGGAGGTTTGTAAGGAGGAGGTGGTACATAAACTTCTTCTTTTTCCTTCTCCTTAACTTCCGTATCTTTAGATTTCTCAGGTTCCACCGATTTCTCAACCTCTTTTTCATGAGTCGTCACAACTTCTTTCCTAGGAGGTTCTGGATTATTCAACCTAGGGTTTATAGGCCCATCGTAAGTGGTCCCACTCCTTAGGGCTATAGCATTAACATGCCCTTTAGGGTTAGGTTGAGGTTGTCCAGGAAATTGTCCTTCTGGGGTAGTATGAGTAGATTGTTGTTGTGCCACTTGAGAGATTTGGGTTTCAAGCATTTTGTTATGGGTAATTACAGAATCGAGTTTAGTACCCAACTGAGTAATTAGTCCGTTTATGGGAACGTTTTGGTTCATGAACTCCTTGTTCTGCTGTAATTGAGCTGAGATGAATTCGTCCATCTTTTTCTCAAGATTTGACTTTTGAGGAGCATAGGTTGCAGATTGGTTGGGTATTTGAGGTTGGAAACCGGGTGGTCTTTGAGGTGTTGAATTTTGAGTGGGGTTATTATTCTTATAGGAAAAATTTAGGTGATTCCTCCATCCAGGGTTATATGTGTTTGAATAAGGGTTTCCTTGTGCATAATTGACCTGATCTGTGGGACTTTCGGCTAGCAGGTTGCATTCAGCCATGGTATGTCCTAGGGTTCCACTGATTTCGCATCCGGGTTGTATTGCTACTACAGTTGTTGTAGGGTTGATAGTTAGGTTTTCTACTTTTTGGGCTATAGCGTCCATTTTTGCATTCATATGGTCAAAACAACTTACCTCATACACACCTCCTTTGGTCTCTTTCTTCTCTACTTGTGCTCGTTCGGTCCCCCATTGGTAATGGTTTTGTGCCATATCCTCAATGAGAGCGCTCGCTTCGGCGTAGGGTTTGTTCATTAGAGCGCCACCAGCAGCAGCGTCTATGGTCATCTTGGTGTTGTACATGAGTCCATTATAAAAGGTGTGAATTATGAGCCATTGTTCTAAGCCATGATGTGGACATGCTCTTAATAGCTCCTTATATCTTTCCCAAGCGTCGAAAAGTGATTCTCCCTCGCTTTGGGTAAATCGGGTTATTTGGTTTCGTAAGACAACAGTTTTACTCGGTGGAAAGTATCTAGCAAGGAATACTTTATTTAGGTCATTCCAAGTGGTTATAGAGTTGGCTGGAAGGGAATCTAACCACGATCGGGCTCTATCTCTGAGGGAAAATGGGAATAGTCTTAGACGTATTGCCTCAGGAGGAGCTCCGTTCGCTTTTAAGGTATCTGCTAGTTGAATAAAGACTTTAAGATGTTGGTTCGGGTTTTCTGTAGGAAGACCTGCGAACTGGTTCTGTTGAACTATTTGTAACAGAGATGGTTTTAATTCGAAGTTATTGGCTGGTATAGTTGGGTTAACTATACTAGAATGAGGTTCTTCGTTAGAGGGTAGGGCGAAATCCTTAAGAGGTTTAACGTTTTCTTCTTCTGCCATTGCTCTTTTAAGTTTTCGAAGTAGAAGACGAGCTCGGGCGTAACGTTCAGGCTCTTCTAAAGGATCAACTAAGTTTCCGATACTGCGAGATCTTCGCATTTACCAGCTAAGGGATGCCTTAGTCTAGACGGTGTAACAACAGGGTACGAAATTTTGACGTAATTGGTCCCCGACAACGGCGCCAAAAACTTGATGCGTGTTATCCGCAAGTATACAGATTACGCCAGAGTAATATAAAAGATTATCGTTCCCACAGAGACCAATGTCAAATCTATCGATTACTATTGTTACGGTGTTTATCTAAGGCTAATAGAAATCTGAGTACAAGTTTTGCACTGAACGAAAGTAGAAATAAATCAGATAAATGACTATACTGGAATGTAATTCACATCAATCCAACAATACTCCTATCATCTAAATAGTAACACTACGGGGCAATGTTTTCTCCTTTGAAAAAGAGTTAATTAAAAAGGATCCGCCGCGTTAGCGTGATCGGAAACATACCTAACCTTTAATCTATACCAGCCACTCACGCTGCACCGGTCGCTCCTTGCGTTAAAATGTTGAAGGTCCTTTTTTATATAATTACCTCTAAGACTTAGTTAAAAAGTGCTTTCGATTGAAAATATTTTATACCAAAGGGTTTCCGGCATATGCTCGGCCAACCGGATCCTAAATCTATAAACGCGTCCGAAAATAGTTTTAAAACCTCTTTCTAATAATATAAAACTTTCCTAGTTAATCAATAAAGTGCTTCTGCTGTATTTATCAATTAACAACCAACAAACTCTTTTCTAAAATGTCGGACGGCTTTCGATCTTACCCGATCTAGTCACAGTCATTACGCAAACAAAAACACGGTCTCATTTACGTAATGACCGATCAATTGAAGTTCAGAAGAGTTTAATTAAAATCAAAAACAGTCCCTAAAGTATTTCTAAAGAGATGACATGTGGAGTACCGTCGGAACGACGATCCTCACATCCCAGCACAAGGGATTTAGCTAGACATAGTGACTAAAAACATAACAGTAAATTGGTTTGCAAAATAAAACATTTATAAGATAAAAAATGTGCAAAGTGTGATAGTGTACTTCAAGAGAGTGAACACAAGTGTCACGCTTAAGTTCAGTTTCAAAATACAACAAATCACACAAATAAATAAAATAACAAAGTAAAGCAGAGACAGAAAATAAATGAATATAAAGCAGTGCAAGAAAATAAATAATATAAAGGCGTTGAGGAATATAATAAAATGCAATTTATAAAATAAACCTGCTCCAAAGCAGAGACTGAATCTGGTACAAAGCTAGAAAGTAAATTGTGGGAAAGTAAACAACTTCTAACTACGATGCTCCAATCTAAACAACAACTATAGTGCAATAACCCCTCGATGTGACGGATTATTGCTTTACAAAGTGAACTCTATGCCTAAGGTTGAAACTAAGATTGGATGAGAATAAAGTGAAAATACAAGTCCTATTTATAGGAAACTCGAAATTGCAACTGCTCCTAATCATTATGAAGAACGTTTTAGAAACTAAATTCTTCAGATGTAACTGCCTTGAGCATTTCAAACCGTTCCTTTTTTATAACTGTCGGCGCCCGCCGACCCCTGCTCCGTGTCCGCCGAGTGTTGTTTGGGAGGAGAAACGCCTTTTGTGACCGTTGGCGTGGGGGTGAAGTCATTAGGCCAACGACGTCCTCCTTGGCGTTCGCTGAGTGAAACGGCCAGTGTACAGTTTACACAAGAAATCCTCATTTTTGCGCTGTTTTGCTTTGTTTTCTCACTGTGGGCTCAAATCAGGCAATGTATCTGAAAGTAAAACAAAATACTATAATAGCAAAGGAAAATAACAAATAAACAACTAAAATCATGTAAAATCAGAGCCAAATATACAGTGTATTTTAGTGTTATCATGGATCCGAACCGTATGGGATATAAGCCTTTGTGCCCATTTTGATTTCCATATCCACACCACAGGATCTGTTTGTGTTCCCTCCATCGCCTCACCCTTTTTTTTTCTTTTTTTAAACCGTGCTGTCTTGGGTGATGGGCCTCAAGCCCAAAGGATCCTATCTTTTTTAAACACACCTCATTTCCAACGACCCCCTCCTCCCTTCTCTTTTTTAGAAAAAAGCAATTTTCTTTTTATTGTTATTAATTTTCTCTTTATCAAAGTTTTCTTTGAGTTTTAATCTTTGGTCTTTCTATGTTTTTTACTAATTTGATTTATGTTAATCCACTTAACTTAATGATTCATTGCATTTCGTTTTTCTTTTTTTGGCCCATGACATATAAAAAATCATGGCTTGGTGGTTTATTTCAAAATCACTAAAATCTAGATTTATAGGAGGCCACTTTCTTTTACTATTTGGGCGATGAAAGTTAAAAATCTAAAATTATCGATTCGTCGATTAAATCTTGATTTAAACAAGACCAACTTGATTTTCACTTTCCGATTTTGTTTTGATCGATGAAAGTCAAATGTCAAGATTATCGATTTACCAATTTAAATCCTGATTAAGACGAGATCAACCTTTTATTGTCATTTCTTTATCTAGGCCAATGACATACAAAATCATGACTCGTAGATTTATTTCAAATCAATAAAGTCTTGATAAATGGGAGGCTACTGTTCGTTTATTTTTGTTGGTCAATGAAAGTCAAATATTAAGATTATCGATTTCTCGATTAAATCTTGATTTAGACGAGACTGACTTTTATTTTGGTCGATGACATAACAAACCTCATGGTTTGGTTGATTTCATTGAGTTGGCAAGACTTTGATCAACATGAGACCACTTTCTTTCTATTTAGTCGATGAAAGTCAAGAATCATTGATTATCGATTTCCCGATTAAATCATGATTTAGACGAGACTATTTCATTTTATTTCATTTCATATTTAATCATTGTCTAACATGTTTAATTCTCACTTTGCATTGATATCATGATTTTATCTCATCTCTCTTATTCATGTCCTTTACATCATCATACTTGAATTATTAACTTGTTATCTTTTAGTATCTTATCAACTGTTATTTCCCCCTATTACAAAGTAAGGTGAATTAAGTTGACTCCTAAGTCATTATCCCCCCATCTTACCTTAGTAGCCACATAAGAGCTTACCTTTATTTCTTGGCCTCATGAGAGCCATGAAATCATAACTAGCCTTAGGAGAGAGTTCTTACACTCTTGGTGATATTCATCCTAATGAATACTCACTTTCCCCTATTGACTAAAACATAATCATAGGACCATTACAACTAGACTTATAGAGTTCTTATACTCTATAATGAGGTCACACTCATTTCCCCTCCGAATATTGACCACAGTCAATCATTCAGTAGAAGTAGAGCTACGCATACTCTGATTCTACTCCCGAGGATACGTAGGTGCAAGGTGCGATGCCTTGTCGAGTATACTTAGATACTAGCCCCTAGGGTTTCAAACCTTTAGCATAGAACCTTTAGCAAACATAAGATAACATTAAACGAGAGGTTCCCGTAGAGTACTACAGATACTTAGGGTGCTAATACCTTCCCTTTGTATAACCAACCCCCAAACCTTAGATCTCCCCCCTTTAGGTTTTTCTAACGATCTTGAACCTTTCCTTTGGATAAATCAAAGTCGGTTGTAAAAGAAAATGATGCAAGTTAATTAATAGCTTGTTATCCGATTTTCACCGCAACAATAGACTTATACAATCAAACACTATGAAAGCAATAAACCTAAGAAACAGGCATTCTAGATAAGCGATAAATCTAATAGTTAAACACAAGCATGCAACAAACCTAAAAGAGAGAGAGAGGGAGAGGGTGGGAGAGAACGAGAGAAAACACTAGGACTTATACTAGTTTTGTGATATCGTACTTACAAACACTTGATTTAGTCTCTGATGGTAAACCATAAAAAATGTTCTTCCGCTATATTCGTTGATTTAGGTTTCGAATACAACAATTCATTTAAAAAAAAACAATAAACTCTAACAATAGAAGTTATATTTTTCTTACTTCTAGATTGATCTTATCTGCAACGAGCTCTTCAGCCACTTGTAATATTCACTCGTTCATTATCTTCAACCTTAGATAAAATTCAACTTTGAATGCCCACTGGTCTTCTCTTAATCCCAAACTTCAAACCTTGAGTTCTTTCCTCCAACTTTGACAACTTGTTGATCTTCACTCGATCCCGAATTTCAAATCCTAAAAACTAAGTTTATTTAAATAAGGAAACATTGATAAACCCTTTTTAAAACAAAAAATGGTCTTTGAAACCAAATTTTAGGTTTGGGATTCTATTACGCGTAAGGAAGGTATAAACACCCCACAACATTCGTTTAGGAAAATAGTTACCTCTAATTAATTGTGCAAAAGATATTGTTAACCTTATTATATTGATTCTCCTAATTATTAAACAAGAAATATAGCATATTTACAAGCAAAGGGAAAAAGTGTTTTCATTATTGTGTTTGACAAGATTTAATTCTTGCTCTTACGTATATCCCGGGGTGATGCAAAATTCAAAGCTATGTATTTCTTTGTAGAAAATATTTGTGTGTTGGTTGATTTTAAAGGAAAAAGGATTTCACTACGTTAAAGCGAGAAAAAAATGCCGTTTTTTGGTTGGCTGCAATCATTTTTAGGAGGAAGACAAGTGTGATAACAAACAAGTCATACAACTTGTGTTCACATGCTCAATGATAAAAAAGACGCTCATTCAATTAATTTTTTTTAATTCAATTATTTTATCAAAAGATGAGAGTTAAACCGAATCGAGTTATAGTCTTTTAAAGGAAGACAAGCATAAGAACAAGCAAGTTGTACTATTTGTGTTTAGATACTTCCAGATAAAGAAGGATGTTCATCAGATTAATACCTTTTCAATCCAATGCAAGGATGAACTCAAAATGATCAAGTTCTTTTTAGCAAGGAAGACAAGCGTTAAAACAAGCAAGTCACACAACTTGTGTCCGGATACTAAGAAGGATGTTCATTCGATTAATCCAATTTTAATCAAATTTGGTTCTGAAAAATTGAGATTCAAACGATCAAATTGTTCAACATGTGTATTGAAAACTCAACGATTAAGATAGAGGTACATCTATTTAACTGCCTTTCAAAGTGGTATGACTTGTTATTTTTTTTATTAAAAGAGAAACCAAATTGATTTTTATGAGTATTGGTGTCTAAAATTTTTCCTATGGCACCTGGAATGAATGAGATTGAAGGTGAATGATGGTTGATTAAATCGCTAAACACGTTAGTGGAAAAACCCTAAAATTATGACAAAATTATGGTCACAATACAAAATTACGGGTTGGCCGTAATCTAGAAAGTCCCAAAATGAGAAAACAGTAAAAAAATGAATATTTTGGGGTCATGGGGGAATTACGAGCTGACCATAAATCTTCATGGACAGGAATTACAGATGTATTCCTTGATTATGGACTGCCCGTAATTCCTCCAAGAAAAGGCCCAATCATAATCAGTATTACGGTTTTTCCATAATACTGACTCTTGTGGTTTTCGGTTGGGATTTCGAGTGTTATAAACCCTAGTTTCTAATGATTTATTTTACTCCCTTTAGGTGTTATAGTGATCTTAGGTACAAAACATCATCAATAAATAGACGAGAGCTAAGACTAAATGTGGTTAAAACATGGTGAGCAAGTGAATAAGCATGCTTATGACCAGTCAAGGACAGTTGGAACTCAGGCAGGCATCACATGTTATAGTTAAATGATGACACTAGTTATTACTCTAAAAAAATATAACTGTGAAAGTGTTTTAAAGTTATTCTACATCTTAACACAAACAATAACAACAATGCACTATTACAACAGTAGTGTAAAATATATTACAACAATAAAAACACCAAAATATGAAAATGTTAGGCAAGTTAAAGAGAAGAAGGTTACCAGGGGGACCTTGGAAACAAAGACTAATTATGTTTTCTTTTACATAGAAGACTTGTTTTTACTCTATTCTCTCCAAGAACTTTCACACACACACTCTCTCTCTCTAACTCAACATTTTTCCACTCTAAGCTCTCAATGTTTCAAACTTTTATAATCTCCCCCAACTCTGAATTTGTGCTTCAATTTATAGGCACAAATCCATCATTGCATTACCAACGAGCAATCTCATAAACTGGTTTTGGTTATTATTTTGCAGGAATTAAGGAGAAAAATATTGTGATCATGTTTAGATGGAGTGCAAATTTGGTTTAAGAATAAAGATTATGAAAAAATGTGTAGTAGTTGACTAGTGCAACATTTTTTTCATGATAATGCAGAAAAAAATTGATTCATGCAATCCTTGACAAATAAAATGCAAAAAAAGAGGTAGTTTGATGCAAAATGAGAGAAAAAGATGTAGCAAACTCAACTTTCAAAGTCTATTTTTCTATTTTTCTAATTTTCTATTTTTCTTAGTTTTTCTACTTTTGCAACATGCATCTCCTTTTGTCAATTCTTTGACTAAATGGTAAATGAGCTCAAACTAAGACAATAACTCAAGTTAATAGGCTAAAATAAAAAAACTAAATGGACTTTACTAATGGACCTCACACTTGGATTTTTGAGAGAAAACTAAACAGTAATCAAAATCAAAACTAACAATACACACATACTTTTTAATTTTTTTTTTTAATATTGTAACAATAATATTAACAACATACATTCCAATCCCCTTTTTTTTGAGAAAGTATAAAATTGGCTGGACAAAAATGAAGTATTACAAAATGAAATCAAATCCTTTCTACATGTGAATCAATTCCTACAAACAGAGGCAAAACATAAATTATCAAACTATTAATTGAATCGATTCCAACAAGTATGTGAATCGATTTCAGCAAACAAAAGGAAAATAAGAGTTTGGAAATCTAATTAAGTTGATTTCAAGTGATGTCTGAATCAATTCCTTCAAAGAGAATCAAATCAAGAATTTGAAAAACATTATTTTGAATCAATTCTAATAGACTGACAATTTGAATTAGACCATGCATTGCCTTAAATCGATTCATTTAAAGTTGATTTTAGTCAACTTTTTATTATATGCATGAAATACCTATTATTTGTGTGTGTGTGTGATGGAGATTCAACGAGGAACTCAAAAATTACGATAAAACATAATACACAAATCATTAAAACAATGAAATAACAGATCACATGCTTCAGGACATTTTCAAAAACATCAAAGCTCTCATCAACTATAACTCCGCCACATTATTACCACTTATTAATTTTTTTTATAACTAGATTGCCCACCCGTGCTCCGCACGGGTATATTAGAAATAAAATTACATAGTTGATATTTAATTTTTTATATTACTTTGTAGACCGTTTAGATTATGTTTGCAATTATACTATTAATTTCTTAATGAGAAACAATAATAAAAAAAGTGTTTTATATTATTGTTTTTTAGATTATCAGAAGATCTATTATGGTTACATTTATATATTAAAATAAGTAAGTTATTTTTAAACATTATGAGTATAAAAATATGACTACTTGAACTATATTAAGTTTAACATTTAACTTATAATTTAAATTAATTTTAGTACAAATGAATATAATTGTAACAATAGTAATGTCGTAGAAATGAAAAAATATTAGGAATAAAAATAGATGTATTTATGTCAACAACAATCTCATATGCAAGAATTAAAAAAAAGTAAAAGTCTCATATATCTTGTACTTCTGTTTCATGTGAAAAAATAGTTATATTTATGTTAACCAATACAAAAATGAGAAAGAAAGGTAGAATAACCCACTAACAAAAAAGTATATCAATAAAAAGAAGAATTTTAAATGAGAAAAATAATAGGCCTATGAACATGTACTTACCTTAATTTATATTAGACTTTCTAAGCAATAATAACATAGTAGAATTTCATCATCAACTTCTTTTGATTCACATAAAAAAAAGTCATATCTATATCAACCAATAAAAAATTATAAAAATAATTAGAATAAGAGACTAACAAAAATTATATATATATATATATATATATATATATATATATATATATATATATATATATATATATATATATAACGTGAGTTTAAATATTTGTAATAAAATAATTCGAATTTCTATTATGTCACAAAACAAATGGTAAGACAAATGTAAAGTGAAACAAAAATAATTATAAAAAATGTGAGGAGCACCACTTATCACCAACTGTGATTTGTTTGTAGAATACAATGATAACCATTGGATTTGATATATATATATATATATATATATATATATATATATATACACACACACACGTGAACATGAATAGAACAACAATAAATAACGAAAATAATAATCAATCAAATTAGTAATTAACATTTATATCAATATAATAAATGAGTGAATTGTCATAATTAAATTATAGTAGTTACACAATATAAAAAGGTGTAGCTCAAATATTTATTAGGTATATTAATATATTTATTTTATAATTAAATTTCCAAATTATTATTTTTGTGATATTTTATCTACTCTTATTTTTTAACCTTTCAATATCTTTTATTTTTTATTTTTCATGAATTTCAGTTTATTAATTTCAATTCATTGCTATTTTATTCATTATTATTACTATAAAATATAAAAAATATAAATTAAATTATAATAAATTAATATAACATATTTATATACATGTGACGTGATTATGCGTAAAATAATAACTAAAAATAAAAAATAATAACTAATTAAAATATTAATCGAAATTTATATCAATATATTAAGTGAGTAAATAGTCGTAACTAAATATTAGAATTACAAAATAGTAAAACAAAATATAGTTTAAAGATTTATGTATCATATTTATATATTATTTTATCAATGATATTTTTAAATTATTATTCTTATTATTATGATATTATTTTAAATTTAATTCTTTAAGCTTTCTCTATCTTTATTATTCATTTTTTCATATTTTAAAGGTGTTTCAAGTCATTTATTAATTTCAATTCATTGCTATTCTACTCATTATTATCATATAATGGGAGTTACAAAAAAGAAAAAAATGTAGTTTAAACAATTATTTGGTATATTAATATCTACTTCATCAATTACATTTTTTAATTATTATATTATCTATATAAATAGTATAAATTTTATTTAAAATTTTTTAAGTAACAGTGGTTTTCAAGTAATAAGGATGCAAAAGTAGAAATAATAGGAGTTTTCTTTACCTCTTCTTTTTCGTTCACATAATAAAAATAATTATATTCAAATAAACAATAAGCAGAAAAGAAAATTATAAAAGTAGATAACGAAATATTATATTGATGCTCAAAACAAATTATTACAAAACACCATAGATAAAATATTTAAATAATTGATAGGATAGATTAAGTTGAGTCATTAACCTGCAACATAAATCAAAGTCATTAGCCTGCAACATAAATTAAAAAATAGTTAAATCATAAGTGAGAGTTCAGGAAAAGTAATCAAAATATCAATACAAAAGAAAAAGTAGATCTCAATTCTATATGAATTGGGTGGCAGATGTAATATATTTATATTAAATAAAAGTTTTCATTAATGAAAGAAATTGAAAAGGTTAAAAAAATTGTCATTATGAATAACAACACAAATTATATTTTACACAATAAAAATATTTAATGGAGGTACCGTTTTATTTTCGATATAATTTACTATAGAAGTTATACTCAATAGTTGTAAATTATTAGTCTGTTATAAATATAATAGTAAATAAGATGACTTATATTTAAAATTTTAAAAACGTTACTTATAAAATTATTAGTTATAATGATTTAAAATGAATTAGTTATAAAACTTTAAAATAAATTAGTTATAATTAGCTCTAGTAATATAAAAACGTTACACATTAAAATAATTAGTTATAATCCTTTAAATAAAATATCATTTGAATTATTGATTTATATAAGTTGTAAAAAAAATTTACAGATTACACATCAATATCAATATAAGTGTAGTTTAATATTTTTAAACAATATATTTTATGTAAATAGTAATATTTTCAAAACAACTAACAATAAAAAATATAATACAAAATATTTATATTTTATAAATTTGAGAAAATATCACTATGTAATTATTATTAATATTTTATTTATTTAGAAATCAAACAGTCATATTTATTTTGAGAAAAAAATATCAAATTTTTGAAAAGAAACAATTGTATTGACTCTAATCAATTTTTAGAACTAATTAGTTATCATAACACATATAAAAGTAGATCAATCTAAATTTCAATTATTCATTTAGTGTATAATCTATAATTTAAAAATTTAAGAATTCTTTTTATTCAGTGTCAAGTCTAAAAAAAAGTTTAAAATCGTATATTCTTTAGACATTGTTTTAAAATCATATTATATCTTACCATATTGAAAGTTATAATTACAAAAAAAAAAAATTATAATTTTTATTTTATTTTTTTAAAATCATATTATATCTTACCATATTGAAAGTTATAATTACAAAAAAAAATTATAATTGTAATATTAAAGAGAATAATTAAAAAAATAATTAAAAAAGTATAATTTTTTAACATTTTAAAGGGATGTAATACATTAAAGAATGCTAAATGGGATATAAATTATAAAAAATTATGACATATTTATTTGACAGTTTTAGAATTCAATGTGTTTACTCATTTTTTTAAAAAGATTTAATAATGAATTAATATATATATGGGAGTTACAAAATACTTATGAAATATAATAATAATTGTTACTAATTTTATGTTTAGTAACTGACATAAGAATAACAATTATAATAGTAACTGACATAATAATTATTATTATTATGATTTTTAAAGTTAATAAGTTTTAAATTTGTAATAAAAACTCAAATGCCAATTTATAGAAATTGAACAGTAAAAATTTTTATTTGTATGATTATATATTTTTATTAATTTATTTCAAAATTGAAAAGTAATTTTTTGAGTTTTGAAGTTTTTAATGTCTTTAATTAAAAAACAATTTGTGTTCATTAAAAAATATTCTTTGATTGGGCAAATTATTTTACTGGATAATTTTAGAATTCAATGTGTTTACTCATTTTTTTAAAAAGATTTAATAATTCTAAGAAAAAATAATAATAATTGTTATTATATAATAATAATTGTTATTATATAATAATAATAATAATAATAATAACAACATTTTAAAAGTTTAAATTTAAAATTTATCATCATTTTTATTTTTATTTGTATGATTATATAGTAATATAGTAATATAGTAATAATTTTTATTAATTTTATTTATTGTAACAGTGATAATAATAATAATAATAATAATAATAATAATAATAATAATAATAACATTTTAAAAGTTTAAATTTAAATTTTATCATCATTTTTATTTTTATTTTTATTTTTATTAGTTGGTTATATTATTAGTATTATTATTTTAATAGTTTTAGTTGAATAATATATGATTATAGATTTTCTATATAAAAAAAATGAGAATTAGAGTAATAAGATATAATAGGAGTAATTGAATATTATATTAGTTGATTATATTATTAGTATTATTAATTTAATAGTGTTAGTTGAATAATATATAATTATTATTATTATTATTATTAATTATTATTTATGTAGAATAAATTTTAAAAAATAGAATTAGGGTTGATGTTAGAATAGCTATCAATCTAGAATTAATAACAATGTGTTTACTCATTTTTTTTAAAAAGATTTAATTGAATAATATATGATTATAGATTTTCTATATAAAAAAAATGAGAATTAGAGTAATAAGATATAATAGTGGTAATTGAATATTATATTAGTTGATTATATTATTAGTATTATTATTTTAATAGTGTTAGTTGAATAATATATGATTATTATTATTATTATTATTATTATTAATAATAATTATTATTTATGTAAAATAAATTTTAAAAAATAGAATTAGGGTTGATGTTAGAATAGCTATCAATCTAGAGTTGATGTTAGAGTAGCTATCATGATGACACATGTTTAGGGTTGCAATCATGACAACCTTAGATTTAGATTAAGTAGATGAAAATTAACCTTTTTTTTTTTTTGCTTATCGCACTGGTGTCGACCCACCAAAGGTGTGCCACTAATCCAGCTCGTGCGGAGAGGCATGTGCACTGGCCAAGCATGTTGTTCCGTACCTGGGAATTTAACCCGGTATTCCCCGAGTACGTCCTTGGACGGGGCTCAATGCCACTGGAGCACAACCGCTTGGTTAGATGAAAATTAACCTTTAAACTTACAATAAATTTAAACTGGATCAAGTTTACTTTTAATGAACAAATATATACCTAAATATCTCCAAACAAATAATTTTCTCCTCAAACTAGTCATTTCAAAGAAACAACATAAGGTGAGTGAATTGTGTGAGTTCGGATTATGTTATCCGAATGAAGCGAGAACGTCCATTTTAAAAATTCATAGGGTATGAAAGAACTATTAAGAGTGTAATGAGCAAACCTTATTTATTAACTCGACTCATAGAGACACCATTACCACTAAACCAAGTAAAAGATCTATCTAACATAAGAAGTCGACCACCAATTAGGGATGACAATGGGTAGGGTACTATAGTACCTATCCTCATACCCGCGTGTACACCAACTTTTATACCCGCATCCTATGAGTACCTAAGTACCCATACCCGTACCTATTACTTGTAGTTCTAGTATAAACAAATCGATAAATTAAAAAATATCATATCATTTTATATTTTTAACATGAACAAAAATTTTAATTTTTTTTGTTGAGTTATGAAACAATTAAACACTAATATCAAAATGCGTAATAGTTTAATAGTGATATATATTTTTTAAAAGTGATAAACATATAATTTTATATAATAATATAAATAAAAATATATAAATATACATTGCGCATGTATGAAGTGGGGTGAATACTAAAATATGTGTATCCAGATCCATACCCACTTATTTTAGTCGATAATTATTTATCTCCGTACCAATTTTTGCGAATTTTCATCATACTCATTTTGAGGAATTTTTTGCAGTACCCTTTAAGTATGAGTATAACTGCCCTCCCTACATATTTGATACAATTATTAAGAAAAATTAATAATTAATAGTATATTTTTAATTTGACTTTTTTTTTTTGGTAAAACTAATTTGACTTTTTATCTTACAAAACTAAACTGATATGTTAATAAATGATATATTTATATTTTATAAAATAAATTTAAAATTTGTAAAAGAAATCTCATATTTAAAAATAAATAATTTTTTTAAATCTAATAATTAAATAGCTTTGTTTAAGAATTCATAGACATAAATATTAAAATAGAAAATTTATAAAGAGTTTAATATTACACTTACAACAATCAAAATATATTTTAAAAACAAGTGTAAATTAACGAGATACATATGCTCAATAGTTGATAGTATAATTTTTTTTTTCTTTCACATTCTATTTTCATATTTACATAAGATCAAAATAAAAAGTTATTAGATATTATAGAGTCCAAACAATTAGTATTAGCTCGGCTCGACTCGTTATTAATTAGTTCAGTTTAAATTTCAGTTCGAGTTCGACACTATTTTTTTTTAAGTTCAAACTCGATTCGTTCTAAATTCACGAGCAACTCGGTTCGACTCGTTAGGTTAATCTCTTTAGATTCAGCTCGTTTGCTTTATGGACTTAAGAGACATTTTTAAAATCTATCTTTTATATATTTGACATTTTAAATTAACACTATTTTAAAAAGAAAATATTAAAATAAAATAAAAGTTATTATATTGAAATTTAACTTTGTCTCAGAAATTTACCACTTCAAAAATTAACTAACTTATATGATGTTGATTTTATTTGTATAATTATTTTTATAAATTTTTTTTCACTTAAGAATATAAAATACCAATTAAAAGCGTTTAAAAGCGTTAGATTAAAATAAAATATAAGTTAAAATTTATATTAAAATTTTAAACATACTATAATATAATTTTTTTCATATATGATTAAGTTGACTTATGAACCTAACGAGTCGAACCATATATAGTTCAAATTCAACTCATTTAGTTAATGAACTTAATTTTTCTCTCATATTAGTTACATGAAACAAGTTCAACAAATTAATTGTCAAACCAAATTCTAAACTATTTTTGAGTTGATTCAATTCATTGTCAGTCTTATTAGTAGTACTAAAAAATCATCTACAATGAAGTATGAGTTACCATACACTAGATTAAAAAAAGGCAAATCTAAATCTAAATCTATCTAGTTCTCAATCCAAGTGTCAAATCTCTATTGGCCCTCCGAATTTCGTCACTCTCCATTTATCAAAAAAAGTCATACCGTAAAATATAGGAAAATAACAAAATAATCTCTTTGCGCGGGTATTTTATTTTAATTACTAGTAATTAACGAAAAATAGAAAAAAAAGAAAAAGAAAATAGCGAATAATTGGTTCTCCTTGCCTCGCGTCGCTTGCTTCCTATCGCTACTTCTTCACTTCTCTGCCATTTTCTCCATTTTCACTCATTTTAATGGCATTAGGGTTTCATTCATCTTAGACTCGTCCTTTTCTCTCAACTAAACAATGAATCTCTCGCTTCCATCACCTTCTACTTTTCGCGGGAACTTCGTCGTTCCTTTGTCGCACTGCACTTCTTGCTTTCAGTTCAATCTTCGATATCATCATTCTAAACGTTTTCGCCATAGGAGCTCCGGAAAATTGAGTCTTACCGGAAGAAGAAGGATTGCTTGTAGTGTTACTGATTCTGACGGTGACAACCAGGAGGTAGTTTCAGTTTGTGGCTTTATCTGTTTTTGTATCCATTGTTGAAGTTTTATACACTAAGTAATGAAGGATTATATTGGTTCTTATTGAAGTTTGTGATACTGGTTAAAAATTCATTGCATGTTGATTCTCTTTATTAGCTTAGATAATTGGATTTGTTATGGAGGGATTAATACACTTTGAATAAATGGTTAGTTACTTTTTGTAGACTAATAGATATAGGAGTTGCTAGATGATGTAATGGGAGAAGAAAACAGCACAAAGGGGAGGAGGTTTAAAACGGTTAAAAGAGAAAGGTAGTGTGAGAAACTCAGATTTGTTAATTCAATCACCTGCTTATCACCAAATGGGGTTTAAGAAGGAAGAGCTTGTTATATAGGATGTGGGTGTTTCATCAAAACCAAATAACAACATATTTTTAGTGTGATCGTTATCATTGAACACATGTATATTCTTTTACATGCACCCCATCTCATTCACACATTGTTGAAAGAATGGTTGTTAGCTCTACGCTAACCTTTATTTTTCCATACTTTTTCTTTGACAATACAATTTTGAAACTTACCTAGGATAAAGAAGAACATAAAAATGAAGAAACACAATCTTTGGAGGATTCTGTTGAGCAAATTAAGCCCCCACCTATAGATGGAGATCAGCTAAACAAGTTTAGTGATGGAAATACAGAACAAAATGATACACAGGTAATGCTTGACTTATTTATATTCAATTTGGTGAGAAATAGCTACGTTGACAACATTTGCTTATTATTGTTTCATGTGTTTTTTTTCTTTAATACCTACCTTATTGAAGCTCTTCCTAAAGCACAAGTACTCATGGGAAAAACAATTCTAGTGAGTGATTTCAAGTTTCTATAGAGCTTGTAATCTTATTTGAGGTATTGAATAGTTTGTTGCAACGTTTCCATGGACACAATAAATAGGTGCTGAATCGGGTAAATTTTGTGCGATCTGCACTTACTCTGTGGGTGTTTTGCGTGTGTTTCCATATTCAATAGAGGCATCAAAGTAATGACTTAAAACACATACATTTGAGTTGGAACAATGTCTTAATCAGACTTTAGAAGATCATGCATAAGATTCATTTAGCTCTACCTCCCTTGATCAAATACATGGTGTTGAAGGATATAATTCCAAAGGAACTATGAGAGAAGCTCAAGGGCGTTTATCTTTGAAGATGGAGTTATACCAAATGTAAATGGAGGTGAATGGAAATCTCTGTGACTACTTTAATACAATCAATGAAACAGAGTAGACCAACTACTGAATATAGATAATAACATCACCGATGATGAAGAACAAACGTATTGTTGCTGGCTTAACAATCAAGATCTTACAAACCTCTAGTTTAGCCATTCATTGTAGGGAGAACAACGTTAAAGTTGAATGATGTGTGGCAATTTTACGAGCCAATTGGAGAAGGATTATAAATGAGAATATTAACGATGAAGGTCATATATTAACTGTGGAGAAGCTTGTGTGATGGAGGAGTCAGTGAAAGAGACAAGGTTGGTTAAGAATAAGATCAAAGTCAAAATCTCGTTCGTAGTGTGATACAAGTGATGTAGAATGTTGTTATTGTGGGAAACAGACCATGTACAAGCTAGGTGTACACAAACAAAGGATGACTTGAAGAAGTTAAGAGAGTGATGAAGGGTGACAATGTTAGTTCTTTGCTGTATGGGTAAGTGTTAGATAGGAGGTATGGACGAATATTGATAAGAATTATTACCACTGTTGTGCTTGCTGTCTGGGCAAGTATTAGATAGATGATATTGAGATGAATACTGGTAATTATTATTAACACTGTGTGTGGAATACTCCCTGCAGAAACAGTTATATAGTTGACTGGAAACATAAACTGCTGCACACAACCCATTAACTGCTACAAATAGCCAATCCTCTGGAAATTAGAGCGCCTAAAAACCTAAACCAACATAGAAACAACTGAGTGGGATTAAATTTTAATCTTTATTTTATTTTATACATGTAAATAAATTCTATTGGGCATTGTCTAGTGGCCCGACTAACAGACAACAACTCTCAAAGAAATGCGGTTGGAATGATTAACGATGTTGACATGTACTTGGCATCAACAGAGGTGATTGTTAAATCAGAATGGGTGATATGGGTTTTACTTCCCCAATACACGTTTGCTGATTGAGATCAAGAATATTTGACACCTTAAAGACTAATGCAGTGTTTGGCGATTTCAAGTTAGGAAATAGTAACAAAATGCATGTCGAAGTCATCGGGAATGTGAAACTAAAGCTCTAGAATTCTGCAGTTCATATGTTCCAAAATGTGAGGTTGCTGATGCCAGCATCATCTCTTTGGAGAGATGAAATCACATGTGTACAAGTTTGATGGTTCAAAGTTGATTTACAAGGTGTATAGTACATTGGGAGAAGTTTGGTCCTATGAGGGACTGAAATAAAAAGAAGAATATTTAGAAGGGAAAACTTTGTTTAAGGGAAAGCAGTAATAAGGTAAAATTTTCTGATGATCTAAAAGATTGGAAATTTTAATTGAGGGACGAATTGTTATGAAAACCAATTGAAATTTCAAAAACATAAACAAGTGAGTGATTCCAATGCATAATAAATTTCTCTGTTTTTGGAGTAATTATTTTGACTGTTCAAATTGACAAACATAAACTAAAGGAAATGATTCCGACTCTCATCCATCTTTGAAAGTTCAAAATTTTCAAAGTTTTTGAAAGTGTGAAAAGTAAATAATGCCGCTTGTATGAGTAAATAATCTAATTTTGAGAGAAATGAGCATGTATGAGGGATCATTTATTAGGAGTGTCTACCCTCGGAGGTTGGCCTAGAGGTGAAAGTTTGGAACCCATGAGTGTGCTCCTCCGTAGGTCTCAAGTTTGAATTCTGAGGTGCCAACAATTCCTGTGTTGATGTAGTCCATATAGAGCTTGACTTTGACTACAATTGGGTTCCCTGCTAGTGGATGGTGGGATTGATTCTCAGATTAGTCGGTCTTTGGACGGGATACCTAGTTTTCAAAAAAACCGTTTCTTATTTCTTGTAATTTTTGAGTGGGGTACACAAGTTTTTGAGGCGGTACACCATCATGGAGTGAGTTACGAATATTGTATTGAACTTGTAAACTTATTTGAGATGAATATTTTGTTAGTGTTTGGAAGGATGTGGGTAAGAAGTGTTGATCCACATAAATTCTTGTGCTCTATCACTTTCTTGTAGGGTGTTTTGCGCGGGCTCCCTTCCTTGGTGTGTGTGATTTTTCCTATATTTTCTTTTCTCATAATGCATGAAAGAAGGGTTTTCCCCTTTTGAGTTTCAATTAAGTGTATTTCTATTTTGTCGATTTGCACTTATCACTTTTGTGACAATAATCAATCGAAAGAGCCGGTAAACTAGATAATTAGTCCATGTCTTTGTTATTTGTCTAAACTAAATCCTTAAAGGTAGTTGTTGCTTACAACTTGGTATTTAAGTCATTAGATTGATAGGCTAACTGATAATGATAATCTCATTTGCTAATCATCATTTCCCAAAATTACAATCTTTTCCATCACGAACAGAAAAACTATAAAAGAGGAAATTGCATCCTTTAGAGTAAGGAGCACTGTGTCCAAGTTTTCTGATCTATTGTTCTTTGGGCTTGTGATCAAAACAGAATATGGATAACATAGAAGTTGCCAGTGGATCACCTCTGCCAGGTGTGAAGGTGATTATTATATTTGATGTTCAGTGTTTCCTACTCTGTTAGAGGCATTCTGATTCTCCTTTTTTTTGTCATTCTTCTTATGTGTTTCTGTCCGTCCTTTATATTTCCCAAACAGCCTCAACAACTGGATAATGCAATAAAAATTCCCAAGGAAACAATTGAAATCTTTAAAAATCAAGTGTTTGGCTTTGATACTTTTTTTGTTACAAGTCAAGATCCTTACGAGGTGTGTGCCTATCTTTCCTCCATTTCTTTTTGCACATGCACAAAAGTCTAGTTGCATGATGATTGGGTCCTGCTTTTTCTGCTAGGGTGGAGTGTTGTTCAAGGGAAACCTGCGAGGGCAAGCTTCTAAAAGTTATGATAAAATATCGAAGAGATTGCAAGTATGTCATATTTCTGTTTCGTTTGTAAGTAAATTCGTGAGTCATTCCATGTTAAAATATCCTTCGAACTAGAGTTCTGCATAAATTTTGTTGTAGGATAAATTTGGAGATGAATATAGACTTTTCCTTCTAGTCAATCCCGAGGATGATAAGCCGGTGGCCGTTGTTGTGCCAAGAACTACCTTACAACCAGAAACAACTGGTACTTATTTAACTCCTTCAAAATTGTACATCATGGTGTTCTTTTTATTTTTAAAAATAGTAATAATGCTCATGATTGTACTTATGCTATTTCTTATTTTTTAGCTGTACCTGAGTGGTTTGCTGCTGGATCTTTTGGACTGGTCACATTGTTTACCTTGCTGCTTCGCAATGTTCCAGATTTGCAATCCAATCTACTGTGAGCATTTTTCTCACACCTTATCTTGTCGCTCCGTACTCCATTATCTCTTGGATGAAGTGTAGTGCCCCACAAAACTTATCAAGAAATTTTGTTTTATATACTGATCTATCTTCATGCTCTCAATCCTTCAAATAACATTTTACAGTCCGCACAAATACCTTATTCGAGCACACAAATATTGATCTTCTAGGCTATATGTTTATTTAATAGGATGTTCTAAATAGATGCTTTAGCTATTAATAATGAATTCTGTTCCACCTTTCTTGGGAATTAATCTTACAACCTCACTAGTTGACTAATATTGTTTCATATCATAGATGTATTTGGAGGTTTCACCAAAATATTATTATTGATATTCCAGATCAACTTATGACAATCTGAACTTGTTAAAGGATGGCCTACCTGGAGCTCTTGTTACTGCACTTGTTCTGGGGGTACATGAACTTGGTCACTTTCTAGTTGCCCAAAACACTGGAGTTAAGCTTGGGATCCCGTACTTTATTCCTAGCTGGCAGGTTGTATGATATAAATATTGATCTTCTAATACAAACTGTGTGAGCGTGTGTTTTTTATAAATATATTTTATTTCTTCAATTAACTCAAATAATATAAATCCAGTACCTCATGCTTTCCATCTAGTATGTATCATGTAAACTATTCAAAGTTCCTAAATAGAAGTTCAGAGGATGCATCTTTGAGTCGCCATCCATATTTTTAAATTTCTTTATCTACGTTGATGCATGTCAACCGATAAGCAATCCATATTGGTGCTCCTTTCACAATATTACTTATGATTGATCTTTATACCAAAGAGATTAAGTATACTGTCATATGGGAATTGCTTGTGCATGCTAACTAATTTAATAAGTTCTGGAATGTTTTTAAGATTCAAATGGACTCCGTATGGTGATGTGTACAATTTTGGTAGTGTATTGGCCAATTGTTTTTTGGTTGTTGATATGTACTATTTCTGACATGTTACTATAACAGAACTTTGATGCCTAATTTGGTGGCAGATAGGCTCTTTTGGTTCAATTACAAGGATAAGAAGCATAGTTTCTAATCGCGAAGATTTACTCAAGATTGCAGCTGCTGGACCAATAGCTGGATTTACCCTTGGTCTTGTGCTTCTGCTTATAGGTTTTGTTATACCCCCAAGCGACGGTATTGGTGTTGTTGTTGACTCTTCTGTGTTTCACGAGTCATTTCTTGCTGGTGGCATTGGTAAGCTATACCCTTTAGATATACATTTAAGCTTGCATTCATTTGTGGTTTCATCATAAGAATCATATTAATCTATATTAGTAAAATCATGCTATTCCCGTAAGTGTGGGGTTTGCAAACCAATCTTTTGTTTTGAAGCAAGACAAATTTAATGAATTTCATTAGAAATACAGTGAACAATACAGTGTGGATCACGACAAAACTCTGGAACTAGTCATGAATGGAGTCACTCTTGCAAGAGAATTAGCAATCTAGTTCCCTTGTTTTCTACCAAATCTCACACTGAGGTTTGGACTAGATAAAAGTAGAGATTTACATTCCTCAAGTAGTACAAATCAAACCATTAAATTAGATATTGAAAAAAAATAAAAAACAAAATTTTCATTTAACAGATTGGACTGGTTCTCAAGTCTAGGCTTATGAAAATGATCCCATCGGAAATCAGATTAAATTTATAAAACTACTGTTCTTGTTATCTTTTTACTTCATAAGATGTCAATAGTTTTTGTCATTAAAAAAACGTCATTAACAAAATCACAAACATCACACAAGAAACTAGGATAATTTGCAATTCAGGAACATCCATATTGCATGATGTATCACTGAATATTTTTATTTGCGGCTTCATTAATTTAGAAAATAAGTATGGTGATTATTTTTATTTACTGTTTTAGCAAAACTGCTTCTTGGCAACGCTCTCAAGGAAGGAACTCCAATTTCTGTGAACCCTCTTGTGATTTGGGCTTGGGCAGGACTCCTTATCAATGCCATCAACAGTATTCCGGCTGGAGAGCTTGATGGAGGGAGAATTTCTTTTGCCTTATGGGGAAGAAAGGTATCACATTACATTTCACTATTGAACATTTTAAATGTGAAAATAACTTGGTTTGGCAGTATATTAAATAAATGCACTTTTAGTTCCATTTTATGCAAAGATTCTAACAAGACAAGTCAATTTCACAGGCTTCAATTCGCTTGACAGGATTTTCAATTGTGTTGCTTGGACTGTCATCACTACTTAATGATGTAGCATTCTACTGGGTAGTTGTTATATTCTTCTTGCAAAGAGGTCCAATTGCTCCTCTATCTAATGAAATAAGTGAACCTGATGAGAAGTATGTTGCTCTTGGAGTAACAGTTTTGCTCTTAGGCTTGTTAGTTTGCTTGCCATATCCTTTCCCGTTTATAGATGAAACCCTCGCAATTTTCTAGAAACACTGGCAGCATCATCATCACTGTAGAGGGTAGGGCTGTGATGCATGCATTTTATTTAAAGCCAAAATTCAAGGCAACAAACGTCCCAGTTTTGTAATTTATAATTCATTACGAACTCACAATTTTATTTTTATACCAATTTCCTGTTGTTCAGTGTGGGGTTGTAACCTGAAAACTATTTTATTTTAAAAGCAAATATATGATAGAACGAGTCCAAGGGATACTGAAAACTTATTAAAAAAGTATGATTCCATACGCTTTGAAAACAAGCCAGTAACTATTACTCCACCAATTTAGGACAAACAAAAATCAATTTTTTTGTTCCTACATTCCCCACTCAGAAACTTTGACCAAGTGACCAAGAATTAGGGCTACATCTTCATCAAATAGTAAGTTGCACTCCATTCATGGTACAGATAGTACATCCTCAGATATTGTTAATCTTTCATCATTCCTCTTACACACCATGTTCCCAGTACCGTCATCTTGGAAGATTCTATTATATACTAGCTTCACCTTACTCTTTTTTTTTTTGTTGTCAAACTTAACTAACAAGTTCTTGTGACCTGTCATATGGTTTAAGCAGCCTGTATCTAGAAATAGTGATCCAATTTGATGTTGATCTTCAGACACTGCACTCATGAAAACCATAATGTCATCATTTAAGTCAACACTTAGTAAGTTGCATTCCATTCATGGTACAAATAGTACATCCTCACTTAGTGTTAATCTTCTCTCATTCCTCTTGCACAAATCCCAGTACCTTCATCTTGTAAGGTTCTATTATATACTAGCCTCACCTTACTCTTTCTTGTGTTGTCAAACTTAACCAACAAGTTTTTGTGACTTGTCATATGGTTTAAGCAGCCTGTATCTAGAAACAGTGATCCAACTTGATGCTGATCTTCAGACACTACACTCATGAAAACCATAATGTCATCATTTAAGTCAACACTTAGTAAGTTGCACTCCATTCATGGTCCAAATAGTACATCCTCACTTATTGTTAATCTTCCATCATTCCTCTTGCACAACATGTTCCCAGTACCTTCATCTTGTAAGGTTCTATTATATACTCCCTCCGTCTCATAAAAAGTGTCTCATTTGTACTTTTTCTTTGTTTCAAAATAATTGTCCATTTACATTACCAATGTTATAATTATTATTATTTTTCCACTACTATACCCCTATTCATTAAATTTTACTTTATTCAACTACTTTATCAACTATATTTAATAGGGGTATTTTCGTAAATGACATTAACTTTTTCACTACAACCAACACATCTAATTATTTTCTTAAAAACCGCGCATTGCTCAAATAGGACACTTTTTATGAGACGGAGGGAGTACTAACCTCACCTTACTCTTTCTTGTGTTGTCAAACTTAACCAACAAGTTTTTGAGACCTGTCATATGGTTTAAGCAGCATGTATCTAGAAACAGTGATCCAACTTGATGTTGATCTTCAGACATTGCATTCATGAAAACCATAATGCCATCACTAGTTTAAAATGAAGTAATATAAAAATATTAAAAAGTAAATATTAATACATATTAATGAGGTAGAAATTAAATTAACAATGAAAAGAATAATTGAGAAAAAAATAAAATAATTAAAAAAGAATAAAAAGTAATATTGTTATGTAAGGAGAAAAATAGAAGTTGTAAAAGAAATAAAAATAAATAAAAAACAAATGGGGTCACGTGATGAAATGTTTGGGTATAAGATGGGGACAAAGACACTATAAAGGGTCCAATTTAGTACTGTATTTTTTTGTTAGGGTTTAGTTCAGAGTTGGAAACAAAAGGATCGTCCAAGCCGTCGAAGAAAGCAAGGGTTCACATTTGGAAGCTTAGGAATGGCAAAAACAAGTAGGTATTGTTATGGTAGTGACCCGTGAGGATTTGAATAAGCATTTGTACTATTCAATTGTACTGAAATGCATATGAAAACTAATGAGCCACAAAAGTCCATGTATTCAACGTAGAAAGTCACCAATATTATAAATCCAATATGTCTAATAACTATAAATATTTATAAATATCATTAATAATTATAAATATTTATAAATATTTGGTTGATTAAAAAAAAGGTATTGTGGTGATAGTGTCCTGTGAAAATAATGAATTTCAGTGATAAAAGTTACAAGAGTTGGTAGCTTGGTGATTTCACTACAATATAAAAGATTCTCCAGGTCTTCATCACTAACATCTTTCTGTATCATTTTGTCCTCTTTGTTTCATCATCTAATAATTTTGTCAACATCAAACAACACTTAAAAAATAAGTAATTTCATATTACATTTACTGAATGATAAACCAGAAAAAAAAAAAAAGGTCAGCTACTTAATTAACATATATTTAAAGGGTTAAAAAGTCAGTCTAAATTCAATCTCAACACAATATAAAATGGAGTAAAATGCAAAAAAATTATTTAAAGTAGATTAAAAGCATGAACAATTGTATTTGATAGAAATGGTCACATTATTCTTTCTCGCTTTATTTGATATTTGAAATGATTTGATATAGAGTTTGAAAAGAAATGTATATCAGATTTATAAAGATTCTCATTGTGACTGAGATAAAAATGTATCTGAACTTTAAGCAATTTCACAAGAATTTGAGCATAAGTTTTAGGCATACTTGTTAAAAAGTAAAATTTCAAATTAATATTATAATTATTTTAAAATAAAAAAAAAAACTTAATAGAATAAAAAGTAAAAATAATAGATATTGGTAAATTATCTCTAAAAGATATTGTGATTCCAAAACAAATAATTAACTGAACTCTAAGCAACATCAATAATTTTTCTAATAGTGTTGTATGATTTAGTAGATTAATGCTATGATTTAATGATTTTGGTAAATTATCTCTAATAGATATTGTGATTCCAAAACAAATTTGTGATGGAAATTTGAATGATCAAAAGCAAAAGAGTAAAGTAATACCAACCAACTACTATTTCCTTTTCAAGATCAAACTGCATAGTAAAGAATCAATCATTTAATCGATATTCTCAATAAACAATAAAGGAGTAAAGTAATACCAACCAACTACAAAGTTTTCACAAAACCTTCCAACTAATATTTAAAACCATTTTGTCAACTTATTCATGGTTAATACAAGTTTCCAAGCAGAAAGCAGAAAAGGCATATACTGTAGTAAAAGAAACATCTAACATCATCATAATGCTTTCCATGCATTGCATAAAAATACAGTTTTTGTCGGTGAATCCAAGAGAACAATTGTACTAAAGGAAAGCAGAAAGCAGAAAAGGCATATACTGTACTAAAAGAAACATCTAACATCATCATAATGCTTTCCATGCATTGCAAAAAAATAATCAGTTTTTGTCAGTGAATCCAAGAGAACAATTGTAGCATAACAGCTAATAACACTGTGCTTCCGAATGCACAAAAACATTACTAAGCCAAATTAGTTAAGCTCAAAAGATCCTGAAATCCAACAAATCACCAAAATCTCATGCCTCATTTTCGCTCAAGTTACCAACTGCTACTAAAAAGGAGTCAAACCCAGTCCTACCAAGTCAATTTCAACTCATCACATTGTTTATAGCATGGTTGATTTAGTGATGGATCATCAGTTGATGATGGAGGATCCTGCCCAAATATCGTCTCACAACTCATGTCATCAAAATCTGCAAAGAAAAAGAAAAATAAAATAATCAATTTAATTGTATACTTTAGTTGTTGAGATTTATTTAATCATAGGAATCAAATTGTATGCTGCCAAAGAAATTGCTTATGAGAATGTAATAGTTATCAAATTCCACACTGCACTTGTATACAAAACTAATTCAGATATACAACATACAAATAAGCTAAAAACTTGGGTTACACTGTTGAGACTTAAGAAGTGACTTACCTATCCGCCGTTTGTTCTAACAGGACCGTGACTGTCAGGTGCAGTGTTCTGCTACCGATATGAGTGAGACCGAGTGGACCAACATTTTCACTAAAATCATCAAATAGATTAGTGAATTTATCCCGTATATATAATAAAGATTTGAATAATAAAGAACACGAAACAGAAACAGAACAAGAGTTGTTAGAATATTGGTTTCTTACACGGATGCTGTAGTACCAACAACAGAACCAAAAATGGCTTCAATCAGCATGTTAATGCCCTGTATCACAAAAGTTGCAAGGATGTCGAGATTTCGTAATGTAAAAAAATACTTAAGTTAATCGTTCAAAACGAAAAATGATTGAAAGTTCACCTGGAGTCCGATGCTTCGGCTGAACAGATGTGCAGGAGGGGGTGTTGCACCAGAAAGCCTGGCTGCGGCGAAGTAAGTGCCAGTTGACTGAATTCAAAATTTCATTAAGTTAAAGATCCATATTAGATCATCCGTTTGGAGCAAAAGTCAAAAGGTAGGAGTGATCTGTGCGGCAACTCGTTTGGGTCTTTGATTTGGAGTTATTGTATGCACCAGCAACGGTAAGGATGGCAACGAAAGCCCAAATAATGGCAATGCAGATAAGTAAAGCAAACCTCTCAAGTATATGATGAGCTTGAGGATGAAGGCGCTTCAAATACTGCGGGACGGAAAAAGTAAAATGTTATTTACTATTAGAAGCGAGTAAAACTGTACAAGATTGTTTCGGATTAGATGTAAAACCTGTTGCGTTATGATCAGGAGGATGAGCATAGGTAGTCCAATTTGCACACAATCTGCAACCTGCATGGAAGAACTTGATTGAGTTTATGAACTTTCCATTTTAAATTTTTAGTATAATAAGCAAGTAATTTATTCTTGGATATAACTCTGTCGTACCAACGCAAAGCGCCACGTGAACAGGCCGAGACCGACAACAGATACACTAGGTACAATGATAATGGGACTAAACAACCTGATAAAGAAATAACATTATAAACTAACTATTATAGTATCATTATAAAACAAATAACATTGATTTTATTTGAAGCTTCAAATTCATCCAACTGATTTAGAAGTTCCAACATAGTACGTTGAGCCTCGCTATCACTGTTGCCACTTCCAGATTCCATTCGGGCTGATCCAATACTGTCAATTTCGTCCATGAAGGGCTGATAAAAGAAAGACTACAAATGGAAATTCACAAGTAGATAGATATAAGCAGAAAATTGAAACGGTAAAAAGTATCATCGGAATGAACGTGAAACATACATGAAAAATGCAGCAGTAAAAAGCAGCATTCAAAACAACATCTTAAAATGCAATTGCAGGCACGGCGAATAATAGAGCAGCACCAGCAGCAACTCCTCCAGCTATCGCTCCAGTTGCACCTCCAGTTCCTACAATTAGAAATAAGCGAAGGTTATAACATTACCGCTTCTTTCAAATAGGTATAAAGCAATCAGGTATAAACAATAGCTAGATCATTATATCATAAGAATAATCGCATCAGAAAGATTATCTGGGGCAGAAATTGGGAGTGGAGGGACAAAAGGAGGAGGCGGAGAAAACGGTGGAGAGTCTGGACAAGGGTGCCCAGTGACTGGTCCGCATAGATTGAAGTTGTTTGCAAAACTGTAAACAAAAAGGAAATCAATATATAGAGAAGTTTTACAAACAGAGTCAAAGAATGTAAAAATAGAACAGGGTTTAGTAGGAACCTGATCGGAGTGAATAATGTGAATGAGCCATTATCGGGAACCACGCCTGAGAGTTGGTTATTAGACAAATCCCTGCATTTGATAAATATGATATAAATGTTATTATTGCAAAGTAATTGCAAAGTAATGATAAAAAATACATCAAGTGCACAGTTAGACATTAAAAAGAACTCACAGAACTTGGAGAGCTGTAATATTAGTCAGTGACATGGGAATAGGACCCAGCAAGATATTGTTATTAAGCCGGCTAGTCTTAGACAGACATTCCAGGAAACAGTATTAATATCAATCTTGATAACAAAGTCGTTTTATCAAACACACCAACATAAATCATATATAACATAAAATAAGCATCTTTGAAGAATGTTTTTGGCGAGAAACAAATTTAAAGCATGTCCATGAAATAGATAAAAGTATAGAGCTAACAATCAACAATAGGTGCAGTGAACTTATTTAGGTACAGATCCAAGCTCAACAAGTAAGGTTCCCCAGGTATATCCAAAAAATGCAGATTTCCATTAGGTTCAAAACAACACCACAATCGTGCTCTGCTGTCCAGGTTTATCCTCCAACAATTTCATAGCCTTCTGCAACAGCTTCAACACCTCGCCCAGATTATCGACAGATACAAATATATCGCTAACCACTGGTTTTCTATAGCAGCCAATCGAGTAAGCTATAAAATAGAAAACAGAAAGGTTTATAAACACGGATTAACATAATCAATCAGCTGTAACATCACCGTTACTTCCATCAGAAGTACTACCTGCTTTGTGAGTGAAGACATCCCAGATGCTCAAACCTTTTCCATCACTCAAGTAAGCACCTTCACACTATAACAATAATAATATTTAATGTGATAATCAGCCGCGATTAATTAAGAGATAAACATGAAGAATAAGAAAACAAAAGAAACCTGTTAGGAAGAAGAAGCAGTGCCAAAGCGAAAGTTACAGGAAAGAAACAATAAACTCATTTAGACTAAAAAAGTGAAAACAAATGGATAAGGGTGTGAAATGAAAGCAAAAGAAATGGTTACCCTGGTGATGAAATAGATACGGTGCTAACTCGCTTGTCCTCCATCCACATTCTCTGTTAGGAATTATACCAATAGAAGCAAGAAGAGAGAAAGAGTAATGTTAGTAACGTTTGTAATGCATAAAGAATGCATAAAGGCTTTCGAGTATAGGTAGTACGATACTGATTGTGGTCGTCACGGTGTGAATAAACCATAACTTGTTCTTTAACATAAAACCGGCGAATAATGGTATCAATATTGATATCTACTGATACCATTTTGTCTCGACCATTTTCATGGTCTGATCGATTTTTAGAACCTTGGTCAAAATAAGTGCTTGCAAATATTAAAATTGTTTTTGCTTTCGGTTGTTGAAATACATCCCAAAAGTTAGGGATCTTAATGTTATACTTTGATTACATCATCATCTCACAATATCTTTAAATATTGTGGACTGCAACAAACAACAACAGCCAAAGCCTTTTTCCACAATATTGAGTCAGCTACGTAGATCAAACGACACCACAATATCCTGTCAGATTAGTTATACTTATATATTTGGAGTAAATAGAAATTTGTATAGCAGATCAAGACTCACTTCCTCACGAACAGGGGTCAGTCTAAGGTGTGAATAACTCTTCCTTGCTTTTGGAGAAGCTATATCTTCAGCTTCTGACCCTGATTCAGCAGTAGATGTGTCGCTGCCTTTTACCTGTTAGGTGGGAGTAGCATTAAGTAGGAGTGATATATGATAAATAGACCTTTGAGAAAAATGTGTGAAGCACTAAACTGGCTCCACTTGATCAAGGTAACAATCGGCCAAGAAAAGAGTTACCATTGGGTATCGAGGCTTTGCATATGCAATAACCTTCCCATCTGTCAGCCTATTACAAGTCAGACTGGTATAGTATATCTGCGAAAATCTATCAAAAAAAATATCAACCAAGAATAGAATATGACCTTCAATATTTCAGGATTTTTCCATGGCCCTTTATCAGATCTAAGGCAGCCTCCCTCATCTGCACATGAGCAGGTACCTCCTAGAAATTCTGGCAACTCACTTTATAAATTTCACAATAGGTTAGGCTTATTAAAGAATGCATTTATGAATAGAAAATAAAAACATTATGAATCCATTATGTACCTGGCATCAATTACTTCGAGTAGTTTGCTTTGATATTTGTTTCCAAGAATCTAAGTAATTTCCAGCAAAGCATTAAGCAATGTCAGCAATTTATACTATATAAATAAACAGAGGTTTCAATAGCTAGAAGTCGGTATTCAACATACATGTATCATTGAAGTTGTTTTGGGATCAAGAAAAGATTTGACAGTGCTCCACAACAATCTGAATCTAGGGCCGGCATTTATAATGAACATTTGGCAGAGTGTCTGTATCAGTACAAAAATAGGTAATCAGTGCGAACAAGGTATATCACCTTTGGAATTCCCAATATCTGAGTAACATTAAAAAATAATGGTAAAAGCAATATGCAGGATATGAGATATCACACCTCAGGGTAATTGTCACCATCGACCTTCTGCAATCGCATGACGAGATCCCGGGCTGACTTAGTGAAATTCTTAAGGCCCTGATAATTGAATCATAAAATAAAAATGATTTAGAACTTTAGTTTACAGCTAATGCGACAAGAAATAATTATTGGCAACATACCACTCCTTGAACATCTAAGATTGTAGTGCTTGAATCTATGTGCCTCTTGGCGGCAATAGTGCAAGCAGGAAACTTTATTGCAAAAGATTTCTCAAACTCTTGCACATGGTACTTTACATATCTATCCATTGTTGTAACTTTACATATCAAATTCCCGAAAATTTTCTGTAAATTTCGGGGTATTTGAAATTCCCGGTAGTGTAAAAATTTTCAAAAAAAAAAAAAGAAAAAAATTGAAAATTTTTACACTACCGATAATTTCAAATTCCCGGCATCGTGTGAAAATTTTTGGGGATTTTACCGATAATTTTGAAATTCCTGGTAATTTTTACCGGTAATTTCGAAATTACCGGTATTTTTCAAAATCTCTGGTCCATTCCCCAAAATTCATAATTTTCAAAAGGGTAAATATGGTATTTCGCTACAAATGGGGGGGGGGGGGTGCCAGGTTTAATTGGGGGGTGGCAGGTAAAATTCTCTTCTTAAAGGGCTCAGGTTTACCATCAAAATTAAAATTTTGTGAGCTTGATCCTACATATTTCTTAAACTTCTGTTGGATCTTTTTGCCTTTGTTTTTCTTAAAGCCACCATTTTTTTAAAATGTTCGAGCTTGTTGTGCTTGAATGAACTCTTGCACTCCATTTATTTCAAGAATTCTCACTTCATACATTCTGATGACCCTATGAGATCCACCTTCCTAGTTGTTAAGGTGCCATATTCTTAAATAGAAACTATCACAGAATAAAAAAAAGGCTTAATACCTCTTTTAGTCCCTTAACTTTAGTCATTGTTTCGCTTTGGTCCCTTAAGAAAAAAACGTTACATTATGTTAGTTTTGGTTGGAAAAACGTTAGAATATGCATTGCTGGACTTAAAATGGCTTAGGTGGATATTCTGTATGTACTTTAATGGATGAGATGGAATTTATATTACACTTAACATCCATTTTAAGAAGATGAAACATATTAGGGCATACTTACATTGTTGTATGAAAGCCCAGGTTCAGAGAGTAAGATAGCAGCTACATTGTTTACAACAACACTTGTTTGAAGACGAAGTTCCTTGAAGACGATGATAACGACGTTTACTACAACAACCCTCCATTGAAGAAGAACGAAGAAGAAGAACCTCGTTTTTTCATTCGTCTGCAGAAAAAATCCTAAGGTACGAACTTGCACAAATACGTAACTAAAAATGTTAACTTTCTTCTATACCTAACTTCCTTAGTACTTCTGTTACTGATCGTACCTGGATCAGACAGTTTCTGGTGGCCAACGACGTCCGTTGAACTTCAGCCCCGGTGAGGTTGAAAGACGGCGGGGGGGGGGGGGGGGTGTACCTGCAAGATACTCCAACGCTCAAGTAAGGTGGTTGTCAGAGAAAGAGCAAATACAGAAGTGAGAGTAGAAGTGAACATAACCTGACCCTCTCAAGTGAGAGGGTATTTATAGAGAGCCCCCAGCGCGGGGCCAACGGTTACTTGCAGTGGGCTGGATCAACTAGGCCCACTCCAAGCAACTGCTAGGGCTTACGTGTAGTAGTGAAGACCAGCACATGGTCTTCGCCCTAGAATAACTGCTCCTAGATTTCCGGAAGTAGGGCAGACCGAATCTTTCGGACGTAGGAGGTTACATGGAACGTGTCCACGTGGTGTGGACCGTTGGGTACTCATCGCGGGGAGGAGCCCTCTGTGTCGAGGAGAGGTGAAGCCCGTAGAAGGGACATGGCCTCGCGGGGAGGGGCCTTCTATGTCGAGGAGAGATGCGCAGCTTCTCGCGGGGAGAAGCTAGTATGTCGGGGAGATACCCCTCAGTGAGGTGTGACGTCCCCGTCTCCTGCGGCGTCCAATGCTGCCCGACACTGATGAAGTGCCCGGCGAAACTGTGGCTCGCACGTGGCAGTCACGTGTCTTGCAGAAGGGCCTTATTGGGCCTTCCCAGGCAGTATGGGTTGGGCCTGCTCGACTGTTGGGCAGCCTCGGCCCAGTCCAGAACAGGATCCCCCCAAGTCGTTGCTCTGAGGTGTCAGAGTAATGACTTAAGGGTCATTGGCATGTCGAGGACACGCCATGAGAGGAACCGAGGAGTCTATTCGCGTGTTCGAGGTTCCTATGGTCGCACCACAAGTCGGGCATAGGACAGTCGTGTCTGGTCATAACGTCGGGGAGACGAGGGGTTTCAGATTTGAAACATTGGGGAAAATCGAAAGGACGCGCGTGGGAGGACGAACGGTTGCATGCGTGCCACGTGTCGTCTGTCATCATTACCTAGGGCGGCTAGCTAGTGTAGCGCACTCAAGTGCCCTATGCCCTTCGAGTTCCGCGAATACCCCTATAAAACTCCTCCCCTCGCTCACTTCCCCACTTTTCCGTTTCTCTCTCAACAATCCCTCTCCTTCTCTCTCTATCTTCTTCCGCATCTGTTCGCCGCCGTCAACCGCCGAAACTCCGCACCGGAACCCTAAACCGCCGCTTATAAGGTACTTTGTTCAAAAACCGATTCTTTCCTTGCATTTTTCTTGATTTTAAGTGTATATCATTTCCCTGGTGGACTGATAATGTTCCCACAAGAAATTGAAGGGTTCCTGGTGAATACGGCGGGAATCTTTCGTTGTTTGAGAGAGGGAGTGCTAAGAACTCCTCTCGCTTTTGTTGAATGTCTCGGGGAAAAGGGATGAACATACCGAGGACACGATGAATGTCCCGGGGTCCCCAACGGTTACTGTTTTTCGTTGGCATAATGGGAAAAGGGGCAGACTTTCCCGGGGAGGCGACGAGTTCCTTGGGGATCATGTTGTTCCTCGACCAAATAAGTCGGGGACACGAGAAAACATTGCCCCTTCCTCGCCCGTTCACTTGAACAGCGGTGAAGGGGTGAATTTGATACGACGCATCGAATTCACCGTTTCCTTCTGCTTTACAGGTAAATGGACGGTTTGGCTGCGAATGTGGCCGTAGGATCTTTCGAAGAAGACGACCAACCCGAATCTCCCATGGCGCATATGGCCTTCGCGCAAGAGCGTCCGCTCGAGGAGTGGGTTTGCGCCGAGGCCTTAGAGATGTCGTCCATCTTCGCATACAAAGACGTGGATGACGCGTTCTGCACTGTCGAGCATAGGTTATTAATGGGGTCCGACAAGTCATGGAAGGTTTATCGCCCCGAGGAACACCACCAGATTTGTTCGTCTTACCGAGGGATGCGCATCCTGTTGTACGAGTTCATGTTCGACAAGGCGGGGTGGAGGATGCCCTTCACAGATTTTCAAGAGGGGATCTTCGCCTGGTTAAAGCTGGCACCCTTGCAAGTTCCCCCGAACTCGCTGGCCTTTATTCGGGCCTTCGAGCTCGTCTGTAAACACCTGAACATCGGGGCGACGATGTCCCTCTTTTTCCGAATATTCCACCTTCAAAGGTCGTCGGTAGGTGGGCGACACGGCTGGGTGTCCTTTAAGCAAAGCAAAGCCTTGTTCCACACGTATTTGGATTCCGTCCAGGACTTCAAGTACCGTTATTATTTCGTGAAGCCGGTCACCCTTGGGACTGTTAACTCGCTGTACCGGAGGGTTACCCGCGAAGTGGACGGCCAATCCGAGGAGGTTCTGGAGCCGAAGTTCCCCCTATACTGGACGGAGGAACACTTCAAAAAGGGGGTGGATAAATACAAGGTGAGGCACAACAAGTTGGACGCCGACGACCGGGCAGCTTACGATAAGATCGTCGCGTTCGTGGAAAGCTTTAACAAAGCCCAGTACGAAACCCCGGATGGCGAGCCTCTAACGGGAGCAGACGGGCAAGTGATGAAGCAACGTCGCTTGATCAACACCCGTGTTCTGCTCGAGACCTTCTCTGACGAAGAAGCAGATGAGCTGTTAGGTGGTGCAAACGTCCTCGACCTTAACCTTCCTCGCGTATGTATTCCTTGCGTTGCTAATGTTTTCTTTCCTTTCTTTTTGCAGGAAAAATGGCCGGAGCTGAGGAGAGGCTTAAGAGGTTGAAGCCGAAGAGGGCTCGGGAAAGACATGCTCGAGGAGATCCGTCCCAGTCAAAGGATCAAGGTGTTGCTCCCTCCGGGGCCGTGCCCGAGGGTGTTTCCTCTACTATGATGCCCGAAGGTTCCAGCCAGACCCAGATTGCTTTGACTGCTCGGGGACATCAAACCGGCGCACACCACCTACTGGGAGCCAATCCCTGGGTGATCAAGGGACGCTGAAGCGGCCCCGGGTTTTGCATGCAGAGTTCGTCGACTTGGCGCACGATGACAGTCCCCCACCTCCTTCAAGCTTCGACTTCCCGCCATGTCATCACAAGCCCCGCTTCTTCTCCGAAGTCACCTATCCTCGCGTCCCTCCTTCTGAAATTTAAGCTGTGCTGGAGACCGCTGCGGAGGCGAGGAGAAAGACGATCTTCGAGGACCTGTCTACCGTTATGCGGCTCTGTTCGACCGCTATCGTCCTGAACAATGAAACCCGCCCTGCTGCTAAGCTTTCTCGTCTGCAAGAAAGGCTCGATATCTTGGAGGCCGAATTGCTGGACCTGCGCAAAGAGCTGAGGGAATGCAGGGACCTGAACAAAGAACAGAGCGAGCAGCAGCAGCGGGCGGAGACAAAGCTGAAGGAGGCTGAGGAAACGGAGAAAGGCCACCTTGCCCGGATCTCCGAACTGGAGGCAGAGGAGAGGCGGCTGAAGGAGAGAGTCGAAGAGTTGGAGGAGGCCGTCCGGCCAGCCGAAGGGGAGATCGAAGAGGATATGCTCCTAACCTCTCGGGCAGCTCTACTGGCCAAGCTCAGGAAAGTCGAGCAGGATCTCCGGCTAGCCGAGGATGACACTCTGGAGGCGGTGGACATAGGGTTCCGAAATGCAGTGGCGCAGCTTCGGATCCTCAATCCCGACCTTGTGACTGACGGGGCTGATGCTGGCTGCAAGGTGGTCGATGGCCGTATCGTGCTGCCCGGGCATGAGGGAAATGCCGGCGAGGAAGATGGACCGGATGGTGCTGCTGCTGCGACTGCCGCTGAGTAGGGGTATAGTTTGTTTGGCCTGCGCACCATTTTCTTTGTACTGATTTGTGCCCGGCATGTGTGTCAGGGGCTTTTTGACCCTTTTTGTAATATTTGTACACTGGGCTTCTGCCCGTTTTAATGTACCCTTGTTTACTTGCTAGTATTGTTTGCATGGTTTGAATTGTGTGTGATGTATTATTTGTTATACTTTATTTTTGCCTAAGTAATAAGGTTTTGGGATTTGCTCGACCTTGATATTCCCTGACCGCGTGGAGAGCTAGTCGGGCGGCCGGAGCCGTATTCCGACCTTTGACGAGGCTAAGAGCTCGATCGAGGTCTTAGCTTCGTGGCATGAACTTCCCATCACGAGCTGGGTGTTCTGCCCGATTGGTACGACGACGGTGGGCCTCGATCGAGGTATCCCCGTCGGATCAAAGATCCTCGCGCACACACAACGCGGTCTCTGACCATCGTGTTCGGTATAGGGGTGTCGCGCTCGTACCTAAGCGTGTCCCCGTGATCGCGGTGCTAGTGGGCCGCGGGCAGTGCTTAACTGTAGTACTGTTTGAGCTTTTCAGCATTCCATGGTCGAGCGAGTTCCTCCCCGTGCAGATTTTCGAGGAAGTAGGCTTCTTTCCCCATTTTCCCGCGGACGCGGTACGGGCCCTCCCAGTTCGCGGCGAATTTGACTTCTCGCGAGTCCTTCTGGTTCATGCGTAGGATGAGGGTGCCTACCTGAAAATCACATTTGATAACTTTGTCGTTATAACGTAGTGTTATTTTTTGTTTAAGTGATGCTTTTCGGAGAGAAGCTCCCGAGCGTGTTTCTTCGACGAAGTCGAGTTCTTCCCTCAAGGCTTCATCGTTCGCATCCCCGTTGAGGGGGGCTTCTATCCTCCTCGAGGGTTCCCTGGTCTCCACGGGGATCACTGCTTCCGTCCCGTAGGTCAAACGGAAGGGGGTCTCCCCGGTCGTGGAGTGTGGGGTCGTTCAGTAGGCCCAGAGGACGCTGTGCAGCTCCTCGACCCACCGTTGTTTGGCGTCTCAATCCTCGAAGGATTACCCTATTCGCCGCCTCAGCCTGCCCGTTCGTTTGGGGGTGCTCGACCGACGTGAAGTGCTGTTTCGTGCCTAGTTTGGCGACGAAATCTTGGAAGTTCTTGTCGGTGAATTGCGTCCCGTTGTCGGTGACGATAGCTTGAGGTACGCCGAATCGGGCGAGGATGTTTCTTTTGTAAAAAGGCAGTATGTTGAAGGCTGTGATCTTGGCCAACGCTTCCGCCTCGATCCACTTTGTGAAGTAATCCACCCCGACGATGAGGTATTTGTTTTGGTACGACCCCTGGACGAAGGGCCCAAGGATATCCATTCCCCACCACGCAAACGGCCACGGGGAGGACAATGGACTGAGCTCGTTGGGAGGAGCCAGGTGCATGTCCCCATGTCGTTGGCATTTGTCGCACTTCTTGACGTGTTCCTTGGCGTCCTGTTGCATGGTGGGCCAGTAATATCCTGCTCGAAGCGCCTTACGGGCTAACGATCGTCCGCCGAGGTGCTGCGCGTTGATTCCCTCGTGGATCTCCTGGAGTATATCGGGGACCTTGGTCTCCTCGACGCATCTGAGAAGGGGGATAGAGAACCCTCGTCGGTATAGTTTATCCTCGACTATAGTGTACGAGCACGCACGCCTTTTTACCATTCCTGCCTCTTTCAGATCACCGGGCAGTTTGCCCGTCATGAGGTATTCGTATACTGGGGTCATCCAGCAATCGCTGTCCCCGATGGCGTTGATGTCTGGGACCACGGCCGGTTTGTCAATGCTCGGGCTGGAAAGCACCTCTTGTATGACGGATTTGTTCCCGCCTTTCTTCTTGGTGCTTGCCAATTTGGACAAGACATCTGCTCGGGCATTGTGCTCGCGGGGGATGTGAGTCACCTCTGCGGAGGTAAACCTTTTCATCTTTTCTTTTACCAATGCCAAGTATTCTATGAGGCTGTCGTTCTTGGCTTGGTACTCTCCTTGGACTTGCGAGGCTACGAGCTGGGAATCGGTGAAAAGTTTGACCTCTTTGGCGCCGAGGTCCTCGGCCAGCCGGAGTCCTGCGAGGAAGGCCTCGTATTCGGCCTGGTTGTTTGATGTCGGGAAGGATAGTTCGAGGGATACCTCGATCAGTATGCCTTCCTCGTTTTCGAGGATGATGCCCGCTCTGCTTCCCTTCGGGCTGGATGCTCCATCGACATAGATCGTCCATTTTTGCGACCCGTTGGTCGAGGGTTCCGGGACGGTCATCTCTGCTACAAAGTCGGCCAAAACCTGCGCCTTCAGGGCTTTCCTCCCTTCGTACTGGATGTCAAACTCGGCGATCTCGAGCGACCACCTGAGCATCCTCCCCGCCATGTCTGGTCGTCCGAGGAGCTGCCTTATAGGCTGTTCCGTCCTTACGACGACAGTATGGGCGAGGAAGTAATGGCGTAGCCTCCTGGCCGCGGTGACAAGGCCCAGGGCGACTTTCTCGATCTGCTGGTATCTGAGCTCGGGGCCTTGGAGGGCTTTTCTCGTGAAGTAAACCGGCTTCTGCCCATCTGAGGTTTCCCGAATGAGGACGGCGCTGACATCTTCACTCGTGATCGCAAGATACAAGAAGAGTGTTTCCCTGTTCTCAGGCCGTGAGAGGACCGGGGGTTGCGACATGACTTGTTTTAAGTGGGCGAGTGCTTGCTCGCATTCCTTGATCCAATCAAACTCCGCCTTTAGTTGAAGAAGTTTGAAAAATGTGAGTGCGTAGTGTGCGGATTTGGCGACGATGCGGGAGAGGGCGGTGAGCATCCCGTTCAACGATTGTATCGATTTCTTTGAATTTGGAGTAGGGAGCTCAGAGAAAGCCCTACACTTGTCGGGGTTTGCCTCGATTCCTAGTTTCGTGAGGTAAAATCCGAGGAACTTCCCTGCCCGGACGCCGAAGGTACACTTATCGGGGTTAAACCTCATGCGACACCTCCTCGCCGTGTCGAACACCCTCCTGAGGTGCGCGGAGTGGTCGACTTCGTCTGCAGACTTGACGATCATGTCGTCCATGTAAACTTCGAGCGTGTCGCCGATTTCTGCCTGGAAAACCTTGTTCATCATCCGTTGGTAGGTCGCCCCGACATTCTTCAATCCGAAGGGCATTACGTTGTAATAGTAGTTGCCCGACGCGGTCATGAAGGCCATGTGTTGTTTGTCGACCTTGTCCTTGGGAATTTGGTTGTGTCCCGAGTAAGCGTCCATGAAGGACAGTAGTTTGTAACCTGCAGAGTTGTCGACCAACTGGTCAATGTTGGGCAATGGATAGCAGTCTTTCGGGCAAGCCCGGTTAAGATCAGTATAATCAACGCACATTCTCCATTTTCCATTATTCTTTTTAACCAGTACAACGTTGGACAACCATGTTGTATATTTGGCTTACGAAATGAAATTTGCCTCTAGGAGGTCTTTTACAGCTTTTTCAGCAACCTCCGCTTTCTCGGGAGACTGCTTACGCCTACGTTGTGCTATGGACCTAGCGGCCGGATCTACTGCGAGCTGATGGTAAGCCACCTCGGGGTCGAGGCCAGGCATCTCGGACGCGCTCCACGCGAAAAGGTCAGCATTCTCCTTTAGGCATGCTTTCAGTTGCTCCTTTGCTAGGTCGGGGATCCCGGCGCCAATCTTCACATTGCGGTCTGGATCGTCCCCGAGGGTCACGAGCTCGAAGTCTCCATCTGGGATGGGGTGCGCTGGGTGGAGAGGCTGCCCGTTGTCCTCCGCCTGGTGGTTAAGGTCGTCGACTCTGTCTTCTTCGGGCTCGCCGGAGAACCTGCTATCGAGGTTGACCGCGTTGACGCGCGAGAGAGGTACCTGTTCGGCATCCTGGGGTGGCTTGGCCGCGGTCTTGGGTTTGGGGCCGATGGAGCTTAGGCCTTTGATGGCGACGTCAAAGCATCTCCTGGCCGCGTCGATGTCCCCGTGCATTGTCGCTACTCGTCCCCTGGTCGTGTAGTACTTCATTTTGAGGTGGACCGTTGAGGGTACCGCCGTAAGTTCGGCCAGGGTGGTCCCCCTGAGGATGCAGTTGTAAAGGGACGAGCATTCGACCACCAGGAAACAGATTTTCACCTGTCGGGCCGTGTCTTCGGCCCCGAACGTAACCATTAGCTCCACGTAACCCCAAGGTCTGGTGGTGGTTCCATTGAACCCCTACAGATCTGAACCGACATATGGGGTCAAATGCCTTTCGTCGAGCTGAAGGGTCCCATACAAATGAGAATACATGATGTCGACCGAACTCCCCTGGTCGACTAGGATCCTTCGAACGTCAAAGTTCGCCATTTGCGCCCTGACCAGGAGGGGAATAGTGGCGTTTGGTGCTCCCCCGGGGAGTTCCTTGAGGTAGAAGGTGATGGGGTTGGAGTTTCCCCGCACCTTCTCGAGGGTGGTCGTCTTCGCCGATGTCGCGGATTCCAGTTCATCAAATTTCCTCTTGATTGATCCAACCGACAATCTCTCGGGCCCACCCCCGGAGATGACCATCACTTTGGGGAAGCCTTCCCAGGTTGATCGGGCGGTGATGGGATCCTCGTCAGGGAAGGTTGCCCACATTTTGCGGATCGCTTCTTCGCCCTCAATGATCGGGGGAACGAAGAAGTCCTCGGGTCGAGTGACTCTGAGGGCGACCTGAAGCTGGTTGTCGCCTGGAGGAGGTGTCTTCTCCTCGACGTTCTGTGCCTCCCGCGAGCTCGGGCGAGGAGGGTCGTTCTTCTGGGCATATTTTTTCAAGTGTCCCTCTTTGATGAGGATCTCAATTGCATCCTTGAGATGGATACAATCTTCGGTCACATGCCCGTGGCTCTGGTGGAACCTGAAGTATTTTGATTTGTCCACATTTGATTTGGGAGCAGCGGGCTTTGGGAAGCGAACTCCTCCTTTTACAAATTCGGAATTCTGGCATTCAGAGAGGATTCGAGACCGGGGAGTGTTGAGCGGGGTGTACTCCGTGAAACGGCCAGCTGGTCCGCGTGGTTCTCGAGGATCACAGTTACGGCTCTCTTTCTTCCTTTCTCCTCCCCGTTGGGGAGAAGAGTCTTCCTCTTTGTGGCCGCGGGGGCCTTCTCTGCGTCTCATCTCAAGGGAGATCTGGGCTGCCTCGGTCTCCTCGAGTTCGATGTACTTCTGGGCTCGAGCGACGAGGTCCTCGAGACGTCTGGGTCTTCGGAGGCCTATGGATTTGGCAAAGTCGGATCCGGCACGTAGTCCATGGAGAATTAGATATTTCTTCATGTCGTCGGTCGTGTGGACCTCGACAGCTTCTTTGTAGAATCTCTCGATGTAGTTTCAGAGAGATTCGTTCTTCCCTTGGAAGATGCTTTCTAGGGCAGCCTCTGTCTTCGGGTGTCGACGAGACGCGGTGAAGTGTTTGGTGAAACGCTGCCTGAGTTGCTTCCAGGATGTGATTGATCCTTGTACCAGACCCTTATACCAGGTCATGGCTCTCTTCCGCAAGGTGGTGGGGAATAGCCTACACCTGATGGCTCCCCTGACATTTCGAAAGTCGAGCATTGCTTCGAAACTCTCGACATGATCGTCGGGGTCGGTCAGGCCGTCATAGGTCCCCAATGGTGGGGGTTTTTCCATGCCTGCAGGGATTGGGGCGTTCATGATTTCCCCCGACAAAGGGGTCCTCCGGTCCTCGTCGTCGCTACCAAGTGGGGATCTCGAAGGTGATCGACGCGGCCGTGGAGGGGAATTCCTCTGACGGCCCTTTGGTCTTTCTTCGGTCTGCTTGGACTTCTGGGATGTGGTGGAGGCCCTGGGTTCCTTCCGAGGTGGGGAACGAGGGCGTTTCTGGGAGATCGCCGGCTGGGGACGCTCGAGGAGTGGTCGGCGGCCTTGGTGTACTGGCGACGGGGTCCAAGATTCTTCGGAAGGGGTCCTTCGCGGGGAAGGAGAACGGTGAGGCGACGGGGGATGACGATGTCTTCGCGGGGAAGATCGTTGTGCCCGCCCTCGCTCCAAGGCTTCAATCCTAGTATTCTGCTGCGCGATTAGCTGATTGGTATGGTTGACCAAGGCGAATAGGGCCACTGTGCTCGGGTCCGCATTGGGCGGGGGAGCAACTGGCTGGAAAATGGCTTACTGGTCGTCCTGGTGGGAGGCGTTGTAAGCAACGTCTTGGGAGTCCGGGGAGGCGGTTTGCCCGTCTCTTACGTTGCCTTCGCCGTCGTTGAGGATGACGTCGTCCTCACGGTGGTTCCCATTCTCGAGGTTTGCGAGCACGGTGCCCAGAGCCTGGTTAACTGTCGGATTGGCCATGTTGGTGATGAATGGAGAAGCTTTGGTTTATTGTGCAGGAAAAACAGGGAAGCTTAGGAATTCCCACAGACGGCGCCACTGATCGTACCTGGATCAGACAGTTTCTGGTGGCCAACGACGTCCGTTGAACTTCAGCCCCGGTGAGGTTGAAAGACGGCCGGGGGGGGTGTACCTGCAAGGTACTCCGACGCTCAAGTAAGGTGGTTGTCAGAGAAAGAGCAAATACAGAAGTGAGAGTAGAAGTGAACATAACCTGACCCTCTCAAGTGAGAGGGTATTTATAGAGTTCCCCCAGCGCGGGGCCAACGGTTACTTGCAGTGGGCTGGATCAATTAGGCCCACTCCAAGCAACTGCTAGGGCTTACGTGTAGTAGTGAAGACCAGCACGTGGTCTTCACCCTAGAATAACTGCTCCTAGATTTCCGGAAGTAGGGCAGACCGAATCTTTCGGACGTAGGAGGTTACATGGAACGTGTCCACGTGGTGTGGACCATTGGGTACTCCTCGCGGGGAGGAGCCCTCTGTGTCGAGGAGAGGTGAAGCCCGTAGAAGGGACATGGCCTCGCGGGGAGGGGACTTCTATGTCGAGGAGAGGCGAACCCCGTAGCGAGAACATGCCTCGCGGGGAGGAATCATGTCCGTCGAGGAGTGATGCGCAACTTCTCACGGGGAGAAGCTAGTATGTCGGGGAGATACCCCTCAGTGAGGTGTGACGTCCCCGTCTCCTGCGGCGTCTAATGCTACCCGACACTGATGAAGTGCCCGGCGAAACTGTGGCTCGCACGTGGCAGTCACGTGTCTTGCAGAAGGGCCTTATTGGGCCTCCCTAGGCAGTATGGGTTAGGCCTACTCGACTGTTGGGCAGCCTCGGCCCAGTCCAGAACAGTTACTATATGTAGGTTGATTAGGTCATGGAGAGTAGGTTTAAGTGTGTTGTTCATCATTCTGGTGAGTTTTCTAGGGAGTTTGCAAATTTTACCAAGTCAGGTTATGTAGGGTTAGAGGAGATATGTGATGTTGATCCTGATTATTGGTGTTACTTTGAAATATTGGACAAGTTAAGAGAGTTCGGTTACCCTGCTATAGATAGACTTTCGTATTATGATGACATGATCGTTAATGATATAGTTCAGTTAGAAAATGATAAGGGGCTGATAGGATGAGAATAATTGCAGTGTTAACTGGGGAATGTCATTTGTATGTTACACACCCTGTATCTGAACCTGATGTTATTGAGGAGCCTATACTGTCACTACCAGATGTGAGCATTTTGGGTGAAGATGTGTGTTGTGAAGGACCTGATATGGGTAATAATCTAGATGAGACCACAGTGGCTGAAGATGTGGCTGGTGAAGATTATGAAATGGGAAGTAATGAAGGTGGGACCACACTGGGTGAAGATGTGGTGGAAGAGGGGACAACAATTGATGAAGTTGAGGAGACTTGGCAATTGAGGACAATTGTGGACAAGCATACATGTAGTAGAGATTATAAGATTAAGTTCCTCAATTCAAAATGGTTGGGCAAGAAGATTCAAACAAGTGTTAGAGAGAATCCAACTTTGAAGTTGACTGATATTATGGAGAAGACACATGAAAAGTGAAATGTTGGGATTAACAAGACATTGACATAGAGCAAAGACACTAGATGTTGATATTGTGGATGGTTCTTTTAGAGAGCAGTATAGAAGAATCCATGATTATGGCCATGAACTCTTGAGGGCAAACCCAGGATCAACTGTGAAGATTACAAGTCAACCAGTTCAAGGGGAAAGCAGTGAAGACTCTAGTCAATTTAATCCTCATTTTCAGAGGATGTATGTATGTCTCAAAGCTTGCAAGGACATTTTTTTAAGTGCATGCCTATTATAGGATTAGATGGTTGTTTCTTAAAGGGATATTATGAAGGACAAATACTAGCTGCTATTGGGAGGGACCCAAATGACCAAATGCTACCAATTACATATGCTGTTGTTAAGGGTGAAACTAAAGACTCATGGAGCTGGTTTCTAGAGTTATTGATACCTGATTTGGGAGGAGTCAGGTTGTGCAGAACCTATACCTTCATTAGTGATCAACGATTTTAAAGTCTCACCTTGAAATTTAACTGTTAGCCAATTGTTTTATTTTCACCATCATTCTTACTTATTTATGGATGCAGGGTTTACTGCCAGCTCTTGATGAATTACTTGGTAATGTTGACCAGAGATTTTGTGTTAGGTATTATGTTTACTTACATCTTGAATATGACTAGTGCTGTTGATCTTCAGCCACCACCAATAAAGAGGCAGCCTGGAAGGCTAAAGAAAAAAGGAATAGGGAAGCTGGAGAGATGGTGAGGGATAAGACACACATGAAGAGGGCAAGACATGGTATCAAGTGTAGTAGTTGACACAAAGATGGGAACAACAAGGCCAATTGTAAACTACCACAACCACAAGCTCCTTCAAGTCAGGTACAAGAAGCAACAAGTCAGCCACCATCAAAAGTTGATTCAAGTCAGGTACAAGATGCAACAAGTCAACCACCATCACAAGTTGTTACAAGTCAACCACCACCACCTGTTATTACAAGTCAGCCACCATCACAACCTGTTACAAGTCAACCACCACCTCGTGTTGTTACAAGTCATCCACCACCACAAGCTGGTACAAGTCAACTACCACCACCTGTTGTTACAAGTTAGCCACCACCCAAAACTAAAAAAAACTTCATAAGGGTGGCATGCCTATTTCAAGCCAACCTGGATCAATATTATTGTGTCTGCTAAGCTTTTGTAATGCCATTTAATGGCCTGACTCTTTTGTTTTTGTTAATGCACATTTTGAAATGTCATTATGTAAGGCACATTTTGTCATATTTACAATGGCATGACTCTTTTGTTATTGAACCTGTTATGTAATGTCTTATAATGGCCTTTTGTTATTGAACCTGTGATGTAATGCCTTATAATGACCTTTTGTTATTTAACCTGTTATGTATCAAACTTTGAATCTATTAATGAAAGTTTGAATGGCTTATAATGCCAAGTTATATTACAGTTTGTTTCCATAAATATTGGTCATTGGGCTGCGTTTTTAACAGGTTGAATATTGAGACATTATTCAATGAAAATGTGAAAACATAACAAAGAAATTATTCATTGAACCAACATAACAATACATTATTCATTAAACAAACTTAACAAAACATTGAAAATGTGAAAACATAACTTTGAGCTACCCTAAAACTAATTGAAATACATTGTTACAAACACAAGGTTCAACCCTAAGCTTACAATCCCAACCACAATGGGCATTTTGAGCCACCCTCTAGTGTAGATAACTTCATTCTTCAATTTGTTAATTTTTTTCTTTTGTCTTTCAAGATTCAAATCCCTTTCATCAACAAACTCATCACTCAACCACTTGAAGAAATTACAACCCTTTTCAATGTGGTTTCGGTAATTTCTACAACCCCAGAATTTTCTCCCCTTGTTGGCACTGTTCACATCATTCACTGTTCTAAAAACACTTTCATCTTGGCAAAAGCCCTCGATTCTCTTGTTTCTATGCATCACAGATCCAGATGTACCATAACTTTGGTTGTTTGAAGTTGAGGCATTGCCTGCATTCTTTGACATTGAACCCTAATTCCCTAATTTGGAGACGGAAATGGAAGATGGTAGAAAGAAGATGGAAGAAACAAATACGTAACCCTGATTTGAAGAAGAAGATGGAAGAAGTTGAAAAATGGAGACAACTGAAGCTCACTTGGTGGAAGAAGAATGAAGCTGCAACCAAATGGAACCCTATGTAACGTAACATATACAATGTGCTGATGTGGAATTATAAATTTGCTTACTTGGCATGTAAGCTCACACAAACTAACGTTTTTTGACACAAACTAATGGAAGAGACCAAATGTTTTAACGAAACTTAAGTTAAAGGATCATTGTGTAACGTTTTTTAGTTTGGGGACCAAAGCGAAACTTTGCTCAAACTTAAGGGACTCAGTGACTAATTATGCCATAAAAAAATAAGGAGTGTGTGTCCTCGTTACCTTTTCAATCAACATTTTATTAGTCATGACTTCACAAAATTTTTTCGTAGTGTGTATAAGGTCTTCAATCTTGATTCATAAGAAATAATTGTTTCATTCTTCTCCATTTGCATTAATTCATACTGTCTTCTAAGAGATTGCATCATCACACTCTTTTTCTTGTCGAATCTTTCATATTATTTGATCAAAATATTCCATGCTTCCTTTGCATTCTCAACAAGAGAGATTGGTGCTTAAATATAATACATTGCTTTGCAACTCTTTTTTCATCTCTTCTATATGTGAATTCTTATGGTCGTCTGTTGCATTTGTAGGAAGGTCTTTAACTCCATTGGCAACCATTTAAGTGTATCTTAATATGCAAACAAAGCTTTCATATGTTTGTACCATGTATCCTAACACTAATGCAAAAAGGAATATAATTTTAAAATTTACATCCATTATACTAAAAACGGGTGTAAATAAAGCAACATGATGACAATTTCGTAAATAAACTATCATTTTAAGTATTAGCACGTGACAATAGACACTTTATTTTTTAAAAATGGGTGTAAATTCAAAATATTATTATAATCAAATCTCTATTACTCTCAAAAAACTTAAAACAAATATAAATTTAGATGAACTAAAAAAATATTTAATTTTATAACCCAAAATACTAATCACGTGTACATGCAGTTTTGAATTATATGTATATTATCCACATTAATCACATGTTTGGTTGTTGCCAAAAAAATTGCCTGTATGATAAAATTTTGAAACAAGAGACTTTGAGTGAAAGCTAGAAATGACAATTCATCTTTTTCTTATGTTGTCTTTAGATTTGTATAAGCTCTAGATCCTGTTCAGGGGTTCCCAATGAAATCAAATTGTTAATTTTTCATGGGTAACTTATTGGTCATTCATTGTCATTGTCCACACCTTGCTTGCTATTCTTTTTTTTATCTCTCTAATATTTATTTTTTATTCTATTCATATTTAAAATTTTATAGAAATTCTTAAAGAATGTTGTTTACAATGACTCTGTTTAGTAAAAATAACGGTTGGCTAATAAGTTAGCTGATAGTTTATAATTTATTATTAGTGTATGCAATGCATTCTGTTGTAAAGTGCCCTAATATAAAGTCACTGACTATCACCAGTTACTATTAGTGTGTAACCTAGAAAAGTAGGTCACCTTGTTACTATAAGTAACAAGGTGCAATCATCTTGTAACCAACTTTTGTAATACAACTGAATTCAGTTAGAAATGAAAATGAATAGTTTCTCTCACTCTCTCTCTCAGTTTCTAACATGGTATCAGAGTCTGGTTTAAGATCCGGTGGGCCACCTGCTATCAGGTTTCCGCTATTGGGCCACCTACCATTAATTTCCACGCTTCAGATGTCCAGTCCTGGGCGTGAGGGGGTGTGTTAAGAGTCCCACATCGGACAATATATGGCATGAAAATATGTTTATAAGTGGGGGTAATCCTCACTCTACCAACCGGTTTTGTAGGGTTGAGTTTGGCCAAACCACATTTCTTAACATGGTATCAGTTAGAGCCTGCTGATTCCTCTTCCGATGGCGCAACCACCGACGCTGGTGTCTTCTCCGGCTTCCTCCGATCATCTGTCTGGTGTGAATCCACCGGAAATGATGAAATCTTCTGAAGATTCTGCTCGTTTTCAGTTCGTGCTCAAGATCGCGCACAATCTGGATGAGAAAAACTTTCATCTATGGCGGCAACAGATTGAGCCGTACATCAATGCGCACAACCTCACCGAGTTTGTTGTTTGCTCGCGAATTCCACCTCAGTTCGTGGACGATGAAGCTCGCAACTTAGGTACGGTTAATCCTGCGTATAATCGCTGGCTGCAAAAGGATCAAATGCTTCTTTCGTGGTTGCAATCCACGTTATCCAGTGAGATTCTCTCACGAGTTATTGGATGCACTCATGCTCATGAACTCTGGGATCTTCTCTTCAATTACTTTCAGAAACAAACTCGTGCGCGTGCTAGACAACTACGTGTTGAGCTTCGTGCCCTAACTCTAGCAGATTCCACTGTTCATGATTATCTCCTTAAGATTCGTAATATTGTTGATGCACTTGCTTCGATTGATGATCCAATTCCAATTTCACACCACATTGATGTTATCTTGGAAGGTCTACCTACTGAATATGCACCTATGGTGTCAGTTATGGAGAGTAAGTTTGGTGTTATGGATCTTGATGAAGTAGAAATTCTTTTGCTAGCTCATGAACTGCGACAAAACAGGTTCAAGAAGCAATCAACACCAGATCTGGTGTCTCTAAACCTTACACATGCTGCATCTACTGGCTCTACTCCAGATGATTCTATATCTGTTGTGTCTGAATCTACTCCACCACCTGTTACTCAGCTGTCTGATACTGATTCATAGCAGTTTCGTGGAGGTAGAACTCAAAGAGGTGGTCGCTCAGGTTGTGGCCGTGGTGGTAGGTCTTCAGTGTAATGTCAGGTGTGTTCCAAAGTTGGCCATTCTGCACTAAATTATTGGCATAGATTTAACCAACAGTTTCAACCTACTAATCCCATACCATCACCATATGCTGCTTATCCTTGGACTACTTCACCTACTCCCTATGCCTTGCAATCTGCTAATGTCTGGTCCAGACCTCACTCCAGTTGCAGACCTCTTCCTTAGATTACCATACCAAGTGCCTTGATTGCAAATTCTCAGCCTGCCATTGCACCAAGCTCTTCCTGGTATCCTGATTCAGGAGCCTCTTTTCATGTCACTAATGGTCCAAGAAATGTGCAGCAAGTGACTCCATATGAAGGTCCTGATCAGATCTTCATTGGCAATGGTCAAGGTTTATCTATTAACTCATCTGGTTCTAGCACTTTTCACTCTAGTACACATCCACACACATCATTGACACTGAACAAGCTATTACTTATTCCCTCCATTACAAAGAATTTGACAAGTGTTAGTCCGTTTTGTAAAGATAATGGTGTATATTTTTTGTTTACCTCTGACAAGTGTCTTGTCAAATCTCAGGCTTCACATGAAGTGGTTTTAGAGGGTGCTGTTGGATCTGATGGATTGTATGAATTCACTTCTTTGGATCTCTCCAGCTCAAGTTCCAAGTCCGATGCAAACTCTGTGTGTTCTACTACTGTTTCATCTAGCTTAAAACCTTATATCAATACTATTGATGCTTCTTATAGCACTACTGCCATGTGGCACTTAAGATTAGGTCATCCACATAAACAAGCTCTTAAGCTTGTTCTTCAAAGTTATAATGTTGGTTTGACTAATAAAGATGCTGATTTCTTTTGCTCTGCTTGCTGTATGGGTAAATCTCATAGAATACCTTCTTCACCATCACACACATCACATTCCACCCCTTTGGAACTTCTGTATGGTGACTTATGGGGCCCATCCCCTCATGCCTCCACTATAGGTCACAAGTATTACATGCCATTTGTTGATGCTTGTACCAGGTTCACCTGGATTTATTTGATCAAAAACAAAGCTGAGGCTCTTTCAATTTTTAAGCAGTTTAAAACAATGGTGGAGTTGCAGTTTGATAAACCTATCAAAGCTTTTCAGTCTGACTGGGGTGGGGAATTCAGACCCTTCAACAAGTTTTTATCTGAGCATGGCATACTGCATAGGGTAGTTTGTCCACACACCCATCATCAGAATGGAGTTATTGAAAGAAAACATAGGCACATAGTTAAAACAGGGCTTACTTTGTTAAGTCAGGCATCCCTGCCACTTTCTTATTGGGACTTTGCATTTTCTACTGCAGTCTATCTTATAAATAGACTACCTTTAGCCTCAGTTCAGTTCCAAGTTCCCTTTACCCTGCTGTTTAACACTACTCCTGACTACAAATTCCTAAAGGTATTTGGCTGTGCTTGTTTTCCTCTCTTAAGGCCTTATTCAAGTCATAAACTTGACTTTAGGTCTCAAGAGTGTATCTTTTTAGGCTACTCTACCTCACACAAAGGTTACAGGTGTTTAGCCTCTAATGGGAGGTTATTCATCTCTAAAGATGTGTTATTCCATGAGACAAGGTTTCCTTATCCTGAACTATTTTATAGTCCTTCTCCAACCATTGTCCATAATTCCCTTTCAGCTATCTCTCTTTCTCCCCTGCCTTTTACATTTCCCTCATTGACTTCCTCTAATGCTCAAGTCATTCCTCCCACATCATCCCCCATTGCTTCTGATTCTATCTCTCATTCTCCATCTGCTAATGACAGGCAGTCTCCTATCTCTACTGCTTCCAATTCAAGTTCTTCTGAAAGAACTCAAACTTCTCATTCTTCTGCTCCTTTTGATTCTCCATCTCAACCCACCACACCTCCTGTTGATACTTCTCATCCCTCTACTTCATCACACTCATCTACTTCCAATACCTCTATTGTTTCACCTTCCAATGTAATACCTCCCAAAGATGTCCCTGTTGCTACCATTCCTGTCAATACTCATACTATGCAGACAAGAGCCAAGTCAGGTTTTCATCAACCTAGACTGGAACCAAAACTGCTACTCACACAGTCTGAACCAAAAACTGTTAAGCATGCTTTGTCTGATGCTCAGTGGAAGGCTGCTATGCAAGCTGAATATGATGCCTTGATGCACAATAACACATGGACCTTAGTCTCTCTTCCATCCCACAGGCAGGCTATAGGCAGCAAATGGGTATTTAGAATTAAGGAGAACCCTGATGGATCAGTTAACAAATACAAAGCTAGGCTTGTGGCTAAAGGTTTTCATCAAAGGGAGAGGTTTGATTTCAATGAAAATTTCTCACCTGTTGTGAAACCTGTCACCATTAGGTTGATCCTCTCTGTTGCACTCACACACAACTAGACTATTCAGCAGCTAGATGTCAACAATGCCTTCCTTAATGGCTTGTTGGATGAGGAAGTTTACATGGTTCAACCAAAAGGGTTTGAAAGCACTGACTCTAGTCTAGTTTGCAAACTTAATAAGGCAATTTATGGCCTTAAGCAAGCTCCTAGACAATGGTTTGAAAGGCTTCAACAAGCTTTGGTGAGTCTTCATTTTCAACCTAGTAAATGTGATCCTTCTCTATTTATTCACTTCTCTCAAGGCCAGACTGTGTATTTGTTGGTGTATATTGATGATATCATCATCACAGACAACTCAGTCTCTCTTGTGCAATCCATCATATCTAAACTGAACCTGGCCTTTTCTCTCAAGCATTTGGGTGACCTGGACTACTTTCTTGGTATTGAAGTTAAGAAACTTCCTTCATAGTCCTTATTGCTTACTCAAACCAAATACATTAAGGACTTACTCCTAAAAACCAATATGCTTGATTCCACACCAGTGAGTACTTCTATGCAATCTACCTGTAAACTTACAAAAACAGGTTCTCCTCCTCTTACTGATCCCTACATGTACAGGTCTGTGGTTGGTGCCTTGTAGTATGCCACTCTCACCAGACCTGACATTGCTTATTCTGTTAACAAAGTCTGTCAATTCATGGCACATCCCTTGGAGGCACACTGGGTTGCTGTGAAACGTATTCTAAGATACCTTAAAGGCACATTGACTCATGGCCTACAACTTTTTCCTTTACCCCTCACCACTGCTCCAGTCATTAAAGTTTTCTGTGATGTTGACTGGGCATCAGATCCTGATGACAAGAGGAGTACCTCAAGAGCAGCCATATATTTTGGTCCCAATCTCATCTCATGGTGGTCCAAAAAGCAGCCTGTTGTGGCCAGGTCAAGCACAGAGTCAGAATTCAGGAGTCTTGCTCAAGCCACTGCTGATCTTCTTTGGCTTCAAACACTTCTGACAGAACTACACACTCACACCAAAACTCCACTCATCCTTTGTGACAATTAATCCACAGTGTTGCTGGCTCATAATCCAATCATGCATACCAAAACCAAACATATGGAAATTGATCTCTTCTTTGTCAGAGAAAAGGTGCTGGCTAAACAGGTTCTGGTGGTTCATGTCCCTGGTACTGATCAATGGGCAGATGTTCTCACTAAACCTCTTGCTTCTACAGCCTTTCTTAACCTCAGACACAAACTCAGGGTTGTTACCTCCCCTTGAGTTCGTGGGGAGGGGGGGGGTATTAGTGTATGCAATGCATCCTGTTGTAAAGTGCCCTAATATAAAGTCACTGGCTATCACCAGTCACTATTAGTGTGTAACCTAGAACAGTAGGTCACCTTGTTACTATAAGTAACAAGGTGCAATAATCTTGTAACCAACTTTTGTAATACAACTGAATTCAGTTAGAAATGAAAATGAATAGTTTCTCTCACTTTCTCACTCTCTCTCTCAGTTTCTAACATTTATGACTGATAGGTGGTGACTGATAGCTTATAGTTTATAGCTGGTGACTGATGACTTATACCTGATAAGTTAATTGAAGTGTTTGGTAAAATTAGCAGTTTAATTAACTGATAAAATAAAACGACATAAAAGATATTTAATAATTATTATTTTATTTTAAATTATAATAAATTATAAAGGATAATGATGAGTTTTAGTTAAAATAATAAGAGTAAAATTGAAAGAAAAAATGATAAGCTTTAAGTTATAAGTTAAAACGTTATTTAAAATAGCGTCTGGAAAATAAGCTATAAGCTAATAAAATAAATTATAAACTCGTGATGAAAAAACAATTACTAAACAGGTCTTTTATTATCATATGAACTTATAAACTATAAATCATAAGCTATAAATTCAAAAAATATCTTGCGAAACAGAGCCAAAATACTTGAGTATTGTAATTAATGATTTTATTTATATTCTGAATCCCAATTCTGTTGGACTTTTTGTAGAATCAATTTGGTTCACAGTTCCTCAAAGCTTTAACCTTTAGTAAATATGTCAGTTGCTGCTACGCTCATAACCTAAAACTTTATCCTACTTTGAAGAGATTCTAAGATCTGCTTGTACTATTCAGTTTCTTTAGATTATTATATCTTTTACATACTTGCATCCTATCATGAATATAATATTGATTGATTTATATATTTGTTGCCTTCTCCATTATTAATAAAAAACTTACATTTATATTAAATAAATATTATAAAATTTGCGAGGATAAATTATTCCATAAGATGTTATTTTTTGGATACTTTAGATATCATATTTCAATGGGTTACTTTAAAAAAAATATAAGATTATCTCTATTTATTTTATATTTGTTTTTATTTCTTTTATTTAGTTACTTATTAAATATTATCGTTTCTGTAGGCCGATGTTATGTGCCATTAAAATATATTTTTTAAATTTTTTTTTTATTTTCATATTAAATTTCTAACGTTTTTCTTGACCGATGCTAGTGTAATTCCAACCTAGAATAATTTTAAATTTAATTTATTAAATATTTTAAAAAATAAATGTTTATTTATTTATATATTAATTGAGATTTTAACGAAAAATTCGTTTCCCTCCCACATAAATTTAATAGAAACAAAAAATTGAAAAAAAGAAAAAGAAAAAAAAAATAGAAAAAGAATCTCAATTGCAGTTTTGTAGTAAACAAGTTAAATCCTACAAGATCTTCATCGTCGACCACCAACAAATTCCACCATCGAATTTCACCATCGTATTCGTGAAACAATATCTTCAACCAACAAATTCCTAAAACAGATTAACAAAATTCCTCCAACGAATTTGAGATCTTCTCATATTAGAACTCATCTTCAACCGAGACAATATCGTGGTTCATTTCAATTTTTGCAATGTCCACATAGATCTCTATGTTCTTTCCAATTTCCATTTACTATTTTGTGTTTAATTTTCTCATGTCAAATTAATGTTTGCAATTTGTGTTTATCTAATATTTATTCCTTTCTCGTTTTTTCTATGATTAGAGCTATAAAATTGTCCTTTTTATTTTTTATTTTTGTGGTTTAAGAATGATTCCCAATTCAGTTTTCTAGCATGATTTTTTTTAATTTTCAGAAATTAGTTGTTGAATTTGAGAATTTATGGAATTACCTGTAATGATTACTGTTTTTCAGTTTTGACTTCGGTTTAAATTTGGTGCTCAATACATTTTCAGGTCAGGTTTTAATTTTGTATTTACTACATTTCCTATTTTCAATTCTAATTTCAATTTAGGTTTTGATTTTGATTACAATTAGCAGCTCACAACGTTTCCAAGTTTTAATTTCGATTTCAATTTCGGTTTCGATATGGTGCTCACTATATTTTCAAGATTTAATTTCGGTTTTGATTTGGTGCTCAATATGTTTCCAAGTTTCAATTTCAGTTTCGATTTTGATTTCAATTTTCAGCGTACTACATTTCGAAGTTTCAATTTTGATTTCAATTTTGATTTTAATTTAAGTTTTGATTTGGTGCTTACTATATTCCAAGTTTCAATTTGGGTTTTGATTTCGATTTCAATTTGCGGCTCACTACATATCAAGGCTTCTATTTCAAATTAAAGGTATTTAAATTTTCATGTTTTGAATTTTGTTCTACTACAAAAACATAGTTATGGATACATTGACAATCAATTGGTAAAGTTACATCTGCAATTGGTCAAGCTGTAGATAAGTCAAGCAAAGTTCGTGATTATATGTTCTGCTTTTGTATTTCCTTTCTCCTTGTTAATGTTGCATTTTCTATTTTATTTTACTTTCATTGTAGGTATAATTAAAATGTGCAAAAGAAGTGGGGCATGACATGCACTACAACTCAAGATGATGTGGATGTATTCATATCAAGATATATGCATTTTATCTTAAGATTTTGCATGAAAAGGCTATTGGATCTTGCTTAATCATCATGATTTGTGAACTAAGAATAATGAAAAATGCATAACAGCATGACGAAGGAGAAGATAAAAAGAGATTTCATTGATCTATTCTCTTACACTTCCATCATTTGTTACTTACAATAGGCTTAGATAACTAACATTTATACAATATCTAAAGCCCAATTCTTACTTTACATTTAACACCTCCAACCTACTTTATTTGCTTTCTATACCCCTAATACTCCCCCTCAAGTGGGAAGGTAGATGTCTAGCAATCCCCACTTGGAAGTAAGGAACTCATACAAGGGCTTTGACAATGCTTTGGTGAGGGGATCAGCTAGCTGCTGCTGTGACTTAACAACACCAGTTTCAAAAATTGTGTGTGAACATGCTGTCGAATAAAGTGACAGTCAATGTCCACGTGTTTGGATTGCTCATGGCTTAGGGGATTTGAAGCTAACTGAATGGCTGACTGGCTATCACAGAAAACCATAACAGAGTCTACTTGGATTTCAAATGCTCTGAATAACTGTTTGATCCAAAGCAATTCTGATGTTAGAGATGCTAAGGCGCGATATTCGGCTTCTGCAGATGACCGGGCCACGGTGGGTTATTTTTTTTATTTCCATGCTATCAAGGCATCACCCAAAAAAATACAAAACCCAGTTGTGGATCTTCTAGTCACCTTGCAACTGCCCCAATCAGCATCTGCAAATGCGGAGAGACGAAAGGAAGACTTTGCAGGAAAAAATAATCCTTTGCTTGGAGTGCCTTTGAGATATTGAAGCACATGATGGACAGCATTTAAATGAGGAGTCTGAGGATGCTGCATAATTTGAATCAGTCTATTAACTGCATATGTGATATCTGGACGTGAAATCGTCAAGTACATAAGTTTTCCAATCAATCTCCTGTAGCTAGAAACATCTTCTAAAGGCTCACCATCAGTATCATTAAGAGACAATGAAGAATCTAAGGGAACACCCACTGGTTTGGAAGCTAGGCAACTTGTATCTTCCAAAAGCTGAAGGGTATATTTTCTCTGACAGAGATGTATACCTGTCTTGGATTTAGCAATCTCTAAACCAAGGAAATAATGTAGATCTCCTAAAACCTTCAACTTGAAATGTTGTTTTAGAAGAACTTCAACTTGTTTTAACCTTTGAGGGTCAGGTCCTGCAAGTACTATGTCATCAAGATAGACCAATAGGATAACCAAAGGGGAATCATGACCACTGCAAAAAAGGGAATGGTCTGCTGAAGATTGTTCAAATCCCATTGAAGTGAGTGTATTACTAAACTTTTGGTACCATTGTCTGGATGCTTGTCTCAACCCGTACAATGACTTGTTAAGCTTGCAGACTAAGTTCTCCCCCTTGATTGGATAACCCTTAGGAAGTTGCATATACACCTCTTCAGTTAAATTCCCATTAAGGAAAGCGTTGTTGATATCTAGCTGAACAAAACTCCAATGTTTATAAGTAGCAATTGCAAGTAACATTCTCACATTTGTGAGCTTCGCTACAGGAAAGAAAGTATCTAAAAAATCCACACCAGCCTATTGGGTGAATCCCTGAGCTACAAGGCGTGCTTTATACCTGTCCAGAGAACCATCAGCTCTATACTTTACTTTGTATATCCAGCGACACCCAACAGTTTTTTTCCTTTTGGTAATGGTAGAACAGACCACGTATTGTTTGCTTCCAAAGCTGCAAGTTCTTCTGCCATGGCTTGTCTCCATTCAGGACTTGTGACTGCTTGATGATAGTAGGAAGGCTCATAGATGCTAGATATCTGGCATATGAAGTGTTTATAGGAAGGTTGAATTGAGTCATAAGACAAGTAATTTTGAATAGGGTATTTAACATTGCATTGGAAATCCTGAAGATATGATGGAGGTCTATGTACTCTAGAAGATCTCCTAGGGTGCTGGTTTTGTTCAGCAGGTAAAACAATGTTGTCAGCAGGTAAAGCAATGTTGTCAGTACTAGGTACAATGGGGGATACTGGATAATGTGTAGGGCTTTCAGGATGTGACTCATGAGGTTCAGGATTATACATAGGGTTAAGAGCTATAGGGCATATAGGTTCAGCAATGGAATTTGGTAAAATTATGTCAGAAAAAAATTAGGTGGAAGGTTTGTGTCTGTGATATAATGAAAAGGAAAAATAGACTCTTGGAATGTGACATCTCTAGTGATCATGATTTTTCTGGTTTCTAAAGCCAAGAGTTTGTACCCTTTTACTCCTGGTGGAAAACCAAGCAAGACACAAGGAGTAGCCCTTGGACTGAATTTATTTCTATAAACAGGGATGGTGGCAGCAAAACACAAACAACCAAACACCCTTATAGAGGCATAGTCAGGTACCATTTTATGTAGCAGCTCATAAGGTGATGTGTTATCCAATCCAGGTGAAGGTGTTCTATTGATCAAGTATGCACCTGTGTTGACACAGTCACCCCAAAAATGAATAGGAACCTTTGAATGAAATAATAAAGCTTTTGCCACATTTAGGAGATGTTGATGCTTCCTTTCAACTACTGAATTTTGCTGAGGCCTGTGAGGACAAGAAAACTGATGCACTGCCCCTTCAGCTTGCAAAAAATCAGTCAACAGTAATTCCTTGGCATTATCACTGCGAATTCCCTTTATAGAAGTGTTAAACTGAGTTTTGATAAACTTAAAAAACAGTTTAATTAACATAGTAGCTTCAGATTTGTGTTTCATTAAGTGAATCCATGTATATCGTGTGTGGTCATCAACAATAGTCAGAAAGTAGTGATAACCATCATAGGTGGATTTACTAAAAGGACCCCACACATCACAATGTATTAAATCAAAGGGTAAAGCACTATGATTGTTATTAGACTTAAAGGGTAAACGATGAAATTTGGCAAGTGGACAAATTTTATAAAACTCATGATATGAAACATTTTGAGGAACTAAAGCTGGAACTTTATTATGAATCATTTGTAATACTTGATCAGATAAATGGCCTAATCTAGCATGCCAAGTAGATACAGAAACATTACCAACAGAATTACATGTTGGTATAGTTGATATACTCTTATTAGAACAAAAATCAAGAGCAGCAGAGGCACATTCATGTTCTATTTTGAGGAAATAAAGGCCATGAGTATATTCACCCTTGCCAATCACCTTCCCCTTCTGACTGTCCTGAATCAGAAAGTTGGAATCAGATAAAATAACAGAGAATGAGGATTGGTTTAATAATTGACCAACATATAAAAGATTGATTTGGAATTGAGGAATGTACAACACATTTTTCAACACTAATTGAGAGATTAACACTACTGTGCCTATTGCAGAAACAGGAACTTTTGTGTTGTCAGGCAGAGTCACAAATTTATTTGACATAAATTTATAAGAGCTAAACATATGTAAAGAGTGCACTATGTGTGATGTGGCTCCTGAATCAACTATCCAAGTGTGTGAGAGAGGATATGCATTGTGATGTGATGAAGTTAAAATCATACCAACTGAATCACCTGTTGCAGATCCAAATGAGGATTGGCGAGCCATCTGGCCTTGAATGTATGCTATGAGTTGCTGATATTGTTTGGTGTTCAAAGGCATGTCTTCCTCAAGATTGTCTATGCTGACTGCATTTGCTGCAGAGTTTGAAGCAGCATTTGATTTTGCCTTTTTGTATCCAGGTGGATAACCATGAAGCTTAAAGCATTTGTCTTTGATATGACCAAGTACACCATAATGAGAACACAGAGGTCTATCTTTCTTCCCATTCTTGGACTTGAAATTCGAATCATGGTTATCATATGCTAGGGTCTCAGTGTTATCATTAGGGATTGCATTAATCACTCTTTGTTTTTCTTCTTGAATCACAAGAGAAAACACACGACTCACTGAAGGTAAAAGATCCATGAGAAGGATCTAGCTGCGAATATAGTTGAAAGATTCATTCAAACCTAGCAAGAAAGTCAGAACATACTCACGGTTGATGTGATCAATCAGGGGTGAAACACCACCGCACACACATTGATGGATTGGGCGAAATTCAGCTAGCTCCTCCCAAAGCACTTTGATTTTGGAGTAATATGCGCCGACGGAGAGAGTTCCCTGAGTACAAGTGATGAAATCTCTACGCAACTGGAACAACCGAGGGCCATTGTTCTGAAGGAAACGTTCTTGGAGATCATTCCAGATTGCCGCCGCGGTAGATGCGTAGATGATGCTGGCAGTGAGTTCTTTTGAAACAAAATTCAAAAGCCAAGACGCGACAACATTATCATTGCGCTGCCATAGATGAAACTGAGGATCGCCATCTGGAGGTTGCGGAATCGAACCATCGACAAATCCAATCTTGTTCTTCGCACGGAGAGCTATAAGCATGGCACGACGCCACGACGGATAGTTCTCTTCCGTCAAGAGGTGTGACACCAAAACCAAGCCTGGATGATCAGAATGATGGATGAAAAATGGATTCTGCTATTGATCTTCCATGATGAAGCGACAGAAAGAAGACGATGAAGAATGTGAAGCAAGATTGAAACGCGGAAAAAGGAAATCAAATCTTGTGGAGCCAAGATTTGAAGAAAAATGTTACTGATACCATATTGGATCTTGCTTAATCATCATGATTTATGAACTAAGAACAATGAAAAATGCATAACAGCATGAAGAAGGAGAAGATGAAAAGAGATTTCATTGATCTATTCTGTTACACGTCCATCATTTGTTACTTACAATAGGCTTAGATAACTAACATTTATACAATATCTAAAGCCCAATTCTTACTTTACATTTAGCACCTCCAACCTACTTTATTTGCTTTCTATACCCCTAATAAAGGCCCTTAGTTTACTCAAAGAAAGTATGGCTTTATGATAATTTAAATGAAAATATCATGTATGAGTTTCACTTATCAATCTTTTTTGATATGTAGTTGGGAATGATAAAAAGTTACATTTGCATTATGCAGACAAGAAACTTTTGATTCGTAGTAAACATGCTAGCATGATAAATAGACTACAAAGTCTCTACCCAATTTATGCACCAATAGTTGGGTGAACATTTTAAAATTTTTTATGTTAAGTTATAATTCCATTTATGATCTATAACTTATAGGTTTCTTACTATGTCCATATTAGCAAAATGCTGGCATGCTTCACATATATTTTCTGATTGTTTGGTAGAGGAGGCCATTGAGCAATTGACTGCATATTTCTTTCTCAAACCCTTGCCATTTGATGCTCCCTTCAAATCATTGGGTTTTAAGGTGTGTGTCCTATTTTTTGTTACTCATTTACTTAGAAAATGATGGGAATTGTCTTACTAAGCAAGAGGCTGAAGTTAGGAGTTTCACAATTGGATATGAAGTTAGGACGGAAAATTACCCAAAGAGGCTGAAATTAAAATCCAAATTTCTAACCATGGTTATTTATTTGTACATATTATAACATTTTTGTTTCATTGACACTTTCCTGCAGTTGCTCTTAGACTACAGTTGGACTTTTTCTTCCTTGGTTGTTGACATAATAATAACTTGAGCCAAAGTGGTAAAAAAGAAATAAAATTAGGAGAGAAAAAAAAAGTAAATTGTAAAATTTTAAGTAAAAATGTAAAATAAGTCTGAAAAATTCCACAAAATTCCAATTTTATTGTGATTTAATTTGAATGTGAGATTTGAAATAATTAATATAAATGAAAATATTCAATCACGAAAATGTGAAATAAAATAGATAAGTAAAAGTGTTGAATCATGAAATTGTAAAATAAGTTTAAAAAAATTTTAATAAATTTATTTACTATTTCATGTCTTTTTTTTTTTTTTTTTTGCCTTTATCATTTAAGAGAGTAATTTCTAAAAGTTTATGTCATTACAGTAATTTAAAAATTTATGTATGAATGTATCACATTCGTATTTAAATTATTTAATAAGTATTTATTATGTATATTATTTTTTATTCTTTATTTTTCTAATTTTTTAAATCTTGTTTATGTAAATCTTAGGTACACACAATTAAAAAGTCAGAAAATTCTTTGGTAAAATTTTATTAGTTATGAGAATGTTTATGATTAAAAATAAGTGCATGAGAAAATTATAGGAGTAGTTAGTGTCCAAAATAAAAAATAGAAAATTTTAACTCATCTTAAAAGAAATTTTTTATATAGGATTCAAATTGTATATTTTTAATTAACATTAGAATATTAGATATACCTTTATATTTATTGTTAAGGACCTAATTGTTCATTTTTAAGGGTTTTTAAGTAGTGAATAAGTCAGTTTTTTAAGAATAAAAATTGTTCTAATTTTTAATAGAGACTAAATTAACTCTCAAAATTTTTTTATAGTGTTATTTGAAAATTGAATAAAATTTTATATAATAAAATTTAAAGGTTATATACATGAAATTAATATAACATATTAATTTAAGAATAAATCGAAATATATTCATAAGTAAAGATAAAACTATTGAAATAGAAATACGTTTGTAGTTTTTTTTTTTTCATAAAAAGTTGTGCATAAAGAAAAGGGAAACTATTATGTAACATTTTTTGAGATGTAATTATTATGCGTTCAATAGGTAATTTGTACACATATACAATTAAGATGATGTGGACTAATTAAAAGATTTAATTGATGATATATCGTAATATTGTTTAGTGCATTATATTTAATATATTATAATAAATTTATAAAGATATACTTCTCTTCAGTATTAAAAAAAAGAGTAAATACTTGATGATACTATTGGGCCAATGATGTTCTTGGCTACAGTTTATGGTAATGTATCTGAGGCCTGGACTAGATTATCATCTAGTACACTGGTTAGGCCTGAATTTTATGAAATTAATAACGAATTGCTTCATCTATTTTTCAATATCATCTATTTGCTTCATCCAAAGGGAAGAATCCGAGCTTTGTAATTAAAGAGAGTAATGCATTGCAACTGTGCAAAAAAAATTGAGAATGTGAGTGAAGTAATCTAATAACAGTAGTAATGAAAATTTTATTATTAATTAGGATCTAATTTGGATATGTTCATAATCTATAAATGTTCTTTTGTTATCTACTGCAAGATGGATGGTTGTTGTTTGACATATGAAAACGTATGTTTTGATATTTTTGTTTGTTATGATATTTCTGTTTCGATATGTCACTACTAGAAATATTCTGTTTTCCTGCGAATTATGACAAAATTTCCGCAGGAAACGTGGTACCTGCGATTCTTCCTGCTATTTTCTGTTCCCAGCTAAAACCTTCGTAGGTAATTAATTTAGCAGGTAAAGTCGCAGGAAAAAGTCGCAGGAAGAAATCGCAGGTAAAACAGCTAAACTCGCAGATAATACCACAGGTAACTGAAATTTTCGCAGGAAAAGCCGCAGCAAATTGCATATCCGCATGTAAATTCGCAGGCAATTCCTCTCTCAGGCTTTTAATTTTTATTATTAATTGTGTTTAATTCATATTTAAAATATTATAATAAAAGTTAAATATCAAAGTAACAATAATATAAAATTAAAAATCTAATTTGAATAAGCCAATGCAACACTAATCACATTCAAATTTTTAAAGCAACAAAACATTACTATAAATTCAATAACAAGTACTTCTAGAGTTACATTACTAAAAATGACACAATCAAGTTACTAATAATAATCACTTGTCCAACCAAATTACTAAGAAAAAATAATGCAAATTTCAAACTAATTAACAAGAAAAAAATACAGATCAAAATTCACTTCTAATGTGTTCACTAATGTCTTCATCTGATTCATCAACATCATCTTCACTTGGATACACCATTCTTTTCCAATGCAAACGATGAGGAATAGATCCTCCAGTGTGAAGAGATGCATCATCCATAGAACGATTTCTTTTATTTGTTGCAGATACTTTTTTGAACTTCTGGCAGCCTGTATACATAGATAAAGTCAAATTTAGGTCTGTCTTGCTTGAATATTTATCATATCATGAAGGCATTTATTTTCACAGATGAAACTCTTATCTGTTTTAACTTGTGCGTGTATTTCATCTCAGTAGATGAAAGTGCATCTTGTTCCACAGAACGAGTTGAGGTCACCACAAGTTTGTCCTGCCAATTGCTGGCTCTACCTTGGATTCTAAATTGCCATTCAGATCCAACCAAAAATCACATGTATGGAAGGGTTCTCTCTCTTTCTAATTTTAAAATTAAAAAATTGTTTTATGATAAATTAAAAGAATAAATATAAAGAAATAAAATTTTCAAGTAAATACTATTTAAATTTGGAACCTTTATGTATATTAACAACAAAATTAAATTATTTAATTAATTTTAATCAATTATTTTAAATATTTATTTTTAATTTAAGTTTATGATTTAATAATATTTAATTATAAAATTAAATATGTTTTTAATCTTATAGAGGGGAATGACCCACTATTTTTTAATTTCAATATAAAGAGTTTTGGAAAGCCAAACTCCCACTTTCCAAAACCAGCAATTATTTCGCGGTATAATGATTCATACTCACCTTGCTGAGTTATTTTCTCCTAAATCAAGGTTAAAAAAAACACTTAGCATCATATGGGAATACGCTTTCATCAATAAACTGAAAATGAAGGACAGAGCATGATAAATCAGTTTTTAATAACCACTCAATAAATATCAAATTGTAATCAGGTATTATTTATATAAGGTGCAAAAACAACTTATCTTTCGTGTACAGTGTTGAAGAAGTAATCCAATCCCGTTTATCTCCATTTGAGCGCTACTCCAGTAATTGCAATGCCAGTTCCTATACCAGTTTGAGTGGAAATCTTGTTGCCTGTGTGAAGCAATTACATCCAATCAAAATGTCAGATTTCTTGAACGGAACCCCAATATAAATAAATAAACATGTTGAAACTTAAGAAGGGTGCAATAATATGAAGGAAGAAAACAATATTTACCGAAGATAATGATCGAAAATCCAATGATGAATACACGTTTGAGTACGTTGCCAACTGCATGAGTAAGAGGAGCCACTCTCTCCAATGTGTTAGTTGCCACCTAGTGATGAAAATTGAAATGAACAAAAGTTAACAGAGGCTTAACTAAAAGTAAAATTCTCAATACGGAAAAGGAGGATTTAGTTACCTGGTTGTAGAGATGGTAAAACATACCAAACCAGAAGAGATCTGATACAAACTTAACCAAACCTACTTTAGCAATTGCAAAATAGAAAGAAAAACGAGGCACAATAATTGTTATATATAAGCAATCTCATTCAACGCATGTTAGCAGAGAAAAATAAGGAGAAGATTCTTCCATTACAACGCAACAAAACAAAGTCCAATTTGCAGAGTTCAAAAAGGCTAAGTCAATATCCACCGATACCAAATAACACTAATTTGGAAATTTTCATATATACCAAAAATAAAGATTATTATATGTAAAATTATAATCCAAGCCATAGCACACCCCGTGGCAATCATTGCCACTGAACCAAATCCATATTAATCAGCACCCAGATTCAAGTAACCAGTAATTACTAATATACCTGTAATGCAGTATCTGATACAACTTTAACACAACCACACAGATTCAAAACTTACAGCTTTCTGCATAAACAATCTAGATAAGCCAAAGCTTTATCACTAAAAGCTGAACAGCCGCTGATGTTGGGTTTGCAAAGTAATAGTATGATCAATATGGTACTGATTATATATGGTACTTAATATAGAGAACATGCTAGTTATTTTTGATATAGGTTATAAAACATGTCACGCACCTTTCGATCTTGGATGCAGCTCAAAGGTAAGAACGGTTTTGTATTTATCAAAACAATGATTGACTGATTTAGCAGAAACAGTATCGATGATGATTTTGCATTGCATTATATCATTAAGTTTGTTTAATTAAATATAAATGAATTTTAAGGGGGCAATATATAATTAAGTTTGCACTGAATTTCCATTAAGTCATTTCCAATGGCTCTGCATATAAGTATCACAGTAAGTGTTGTGGAAACAGGATTACTATTTTTACAACAGTTTGATTAAGTATCATAGTTTATTCAATTAAGTAGGAATTATGGCTTGATAGAGTTTGAATAAGTACATAACAGTTTGAAAAACTGATTTCTACAACATTTTGAATGAGAAGATTAAACAGGATTACCATTTTCTCTCTATATATGTCTAATTGTCTCTCTTGCCAGTAGCATCTAATGGGAACCGGCTAATATAAGGACTAATTCTGTAATAGTGGATATTTTGTTTATATTTACATTCAGGCCAAGTATATATCTATTTAAAGATATATCCTAAAAAAAATAACTAGTAAGTTTCAACACAAAACATGTGGTAATGGCAACGGCATATTTTTATAACTATATAAAAAATGTATCGAAGAAGAATTGACACAATGAAAAGCATCGAAGGAAGTGTTCCAAATGATGCTTATATTTTCAGCAAACACCTTCAAGTAAATTTCTCAATCTGAATAACCAGATATAACCAGATATGTAAAACCTGACGGCAAAAGGGGTTACCTCCTTGCTAGTTCACATGGTGAACTACGGTGACAGTTAAATCCATAGGAGAATTTTATGGTGTTGATGGAACATAGCATGCGAGAGGCTAATGAGTTGCCAGTAATACAAAGTGCAAACAGCACTATGATCCTCTTTGCTTTGACGCCTATAGTAGTTCCTCTGAGAAGCAAGAGTTTTAAAGAGAACCCACAGAGATTCTATTGCAAATGTTTTGAGGAACTGCATGCTGATAGAAGCTCCAAGGTTGTCTTCTGTGATGAATTTCATCGTCAAAAAATCCCTGCAAAATTGGTTGCTGCCTCAGGTAATATAAGCAGAATTCTGCATCGGAAAAAGATTAAATTATAAAGAGTTGAAATACTAATCTAACTTAGATTTCAGATATTAATATCACTAACCACAAGTTTCTCAGCAGCTTCAAAGATCTTATCCACCTTAGCCACAAATAAAACAATTAGCACATTATATGCAGTAAGAAAATTATATGCATATACCAAAACTCAATAAAAAAAATGGGCAAGTTCATTCTAAATTTAGTTTTCACTTCGACCCTTACATTGCGAAGCAGGACAGGTTGAGCGGCGACCCGTATCCATCCTAGAAACACTCCAACCCGTATCTTAGAAGCACTAACAATAACATTCACTGTGGTTTAAACAACCACAACACTCTGGAAATTATGCATGATAAAAACCAATCAGCCGAATTCAAATAACAATTTTCACTCGGTGTAGAAATTGCCATTGGATACCAAAATTACTTAGCACTGTTGACTTCAATACATGATTTAATAACAATTCTATAAGAATCCTATATGGGGATTAATAACTTTTCTCAATTCATAAAGTAGGATTGATTACATACTGAAGTACCAGCAGGTTTATCCAAAACTACATACGAAGTACTTGTAAGTTATAAGACTGTCCGGAAGAATTTATGAAACCAACTTATGACATATTCTTAAATTGTTTCCGGCTTATTTCCATAAGTTCTAGACAATAGCTTATATGAAATACAATTTAACTTTATTTTAAATTGTGTAATAGAAATAGATTATTCATAAGTGCTTATGCTATAAGTTGCAAAATAAGTTGTTTATCCAAACAGAGTTTAGTCTTAAAAATCCAGAATTGATTTACCTTGAGCATTCAATCGAGCATTTGGAGGGCAAAGAGGGGAAGGAAGCACCGAAGCTTTAACAATGAGATGACTGTACTTGACTGAACCTAGAGGATTAGAAGCGACACTTGTGAAGCAGAAAGAAGCACCGTGAAGCAGAAAGAAGCACCTAGAGGATTGATGACTGTACTTGACTGAACCTAGAGGATCTAGCTATTTAGTCATTTCTCCCTTACAAAATAAGGCACAACAATAACTTGTTTAAAGAACCCAAAAAGAAATTAACTTAGTTTTCATACAAATTTTTCGGCAAACAAGAAAAGAAATCTACGAAAACAAATTGAGAAAAAAGCAATACCTTGGACATAGCCGGTCTAGACTCAATCTGAGTCCCTCTGGTCAGAATATAGATAAAGAGAAGAACCACTGCGACGCATAATGCCCACCACAACACATCAGGAACCCTTTTCCGTACTAGCCTTTGAAAATCTGTTGCTCTTCGCCTCATTATCCAAACTTGTTCAAAACCCCAATTTCCCCCTTAAAATTCAGGGGAAAACATAATAGGAGAAAACAGAGGTAGTCACAGATCACGTGGTATTACCGAGATCTACACAAATTGGGCTTCTCAGCTTCTCGACCATAAAGAATTTGGTAGTTCATATTTCTAATACCCTTCAACATAAACATACAGAGCTTACAAGATATAAACCAAATTTGAAGAAAATAATTATGTCTTTCTGCTCATTTTGTCATCAGCTTCAGCACTAAGGGAAAATGACACCGATCCTTCTTCACTAACTTCCTTTTCATTGTCACTAGTATCCTTACAAATAGATAGCTAAAAACTAAGTAAATCAATGAATAAAATCAGCTCTGCCAACACATGAAGTTGAAACCAAATAGGACAATTACCAATTTTTCAGGTTCTGAAAAAATAATAGAAACTTTTTTAAGTTACAAACCAATTAATTAGATATACCTATGAAACTTTAATTCAACCGCAGTGAAGAATCTAGTACAGAACTTATGTCAAACACTTCATGTGCACTTTACATTTTTTTTCACAGTTTTCTTTACATTTCATATGCAACCGAGTCCGAAAGTGAGCATGCAAAATGCGCCAACAAACGGTCCTCGAACTTCCCCCTGCAATGTAGAGTTTCCCAGAAACGATGGCAAGTGTGGATTTCTTACTAGGGAAGATCATGGCGGAGCGAGAGATCACCGTTTCCGTACATGTGTCGTACAGCACAGTAGCATTTCAGTATAAAAAAAGTGAAATTGGATTAAAAAATCATGAATAAGTAAATGCGTGGAACTTGAAGTGTAAACCTAAAACCCTAGCTGATTATAAAACGCGAGGTATCTACACAGAATAGGACGAAGATAAGGGTGTTTTGAGAGGATTTTAGGATTGCTGCATATATTAGAGATGAGTACAGAAACAGTGTAAGTTGATGGAAGAGAAGAGAGTAGAGCTTACATAAACCACATAAGAGAGAAGTGAAAATCTGGGCTTAGGTTTTCTTCTTTGATGAACAACTTGAATGAGAAAAGAATTCAATCCATAAAATTGATGAAGAGATTTTGCAATCAATGAACACAAAATCAACTATCTGAATTGTTTGAAGCGATTTTTGAGAAGTAGTTTTTGAGAAGCGACTTTGGAGAAGCGATTTTGGAGAAGCTATAATTGAAACTTTGTTCTTATGAGGTAGAAGAAAGAAGGATTCCTTTTGAGAAGAAACAAGGATCCGTTTTGATTTTTTTGTTTTTAAATTCTATTTTATTTTTATTTATTATATAGTATTATTTAATGATGATGCAATCATAATATAGTATTACAGTATTATTTCTTATAATGATGCAATTATTCAAGTATAGTTATTTTTAATTAACTTAATATTATTTCTTATAAATAAAATTAATATATTTTAAAAATTAAAAATACATATGTAATTTAAGGATTTTAAAATTAGTCTATTTTAAAAATTAAAAATACATATGTAATTTCAGGATTTAATTAAATATATTTTAACTAATTTAATATATGTGTTTTAAATAAGAGAATAATTTAATTTATTAGAAAAAGAGAAAAATTTATAATCCTAGTATATTCAAAATTTTATATTTTTCATATTAAATATGACAATTACAAATTAAGTGTCTATAATCATAATCTTTTCAATTTTTTATATTGTCTATAAATTGACACCATCGAATCACAATTTTTTTCCAATAATAAATAAATATATTTATGATTTATTATTTCAAATATCTTTATAAAAGTTCAATTTTTGAAGTTTTAATTAAATATAGATGTATTAAAAAAATTCATTAGATTAAATAATGAAAATTCACACAAAAACATTTGGATGAGATGGCGGAGTCTTTTTTTAATTTAACCAGAGATTTTGAGTTTGAATTCATCCTTAAACACACAATAGTATCAAATCTCTTAAAAAATAATTTAAAAATTCCAATAAATATAATAAAAACATTCAATATAAAATTAAAATATCTCAAAAACATATAATTGGAATCAATATGTCAATTAAATTTTATAATTTTATTTATTAATATTAAAAATATAATTAAATTTTTAAAAAAGATTTGTATTAAACATTCGCACCAAAATTCGCAGTAAAATTCGCAGCAAAAGTCGCAGAAATTCCTGCGACATTTCCAAAGGATTTGAGTTTTCAATGGATAGCTAATTCCTGCGAATGAAAGCTTGTACGCAGAAGTTCTCACATCAGAATCAGATTGAGACTTATCCCAATTCCAAACTTCCGATTCCTTCACAATAACGTCTCTGCTGAACTCAACTTTATTAGTTTCTGGACAATAAAGCTTGTACGCACCCCTACTGTGGTACCCCACCAGTAACATTACTTTGCTTCTATCATCCAGCTTCTGTCTTCTAGCTTCTGGAACATGTTTGTAGCAAACAGAACCAAACACCTTTAGATGACTAACACTTTGCTTTTCTCCAGTCCACTTCTGAATAGGAACTATTTCCTTCAGCTTCTTCGTTGGACATCTGTTGAGCACATATGCTGCGGTGACAACAGCTTCTCCCCAGAAGTTCTGAGGAAGCTTCTTCTCCTTCAGCATGCTTCTCACCATATCAAGCAAAGTACGATTTCTTCTTTCAGCAAGACTATTGTGTTGAGGAGTGTAAGGAGCAGTAACCTCATGCTCAATTCCATTCTCCTCACATAACTTCTGAAACTCTTTGGAGTTATACTCACCCCCACCATCGGTTATGAGAATCTTCAGAGTCTGACCACTCTGATTCTGAACCTTCATTCGGAACTTCTTGAATTCAGCAAACACCTCGTGTTTGAACTTAATAAGGGATACCCATATCATTCTCGTGAATTCATCAACAAATGACACGAAGTATTTATTCCCTCCGGTCGATTCTACTGGAAATGGACCACACACATCAGAATGTACTACTCCCAAGGCATGTTTTGCTCTTGGAGCAACTTCTGACGCAAATAGCAATCTTGGTTGCTTTCCTTCCATGCACACTTTGTATGACTTCTCAGGCTTCTTAATTGTAGGAATTCCATGTACCAGCTTCTTCGAATTCAGATGTTCTAAGCTTCTGAAATTCAGATGACCAAATCTTCTGTGCCACAGCTCACTTTCTTTCACAACACTTGTTGCACTAAGACATTCAGAGTCAGAAGTTCTAACTTCTGATTCCATAATCAGCTTCTGATTACAGTCATACAACTTCAGAAGATTGTCCTTCATGGTAACTGAAAAACCTTTCTCAATTAATTGTCCCATGCTCATCAGATTGCTTTTGATGCCAGGTACATACCACACATTCTGAATCAATGCTGTTTTCCCATTATTCAGAACAACTCTGACATCTCCCATACCTTCAGCGTTAAGATATTTGTCATCAGCACATCTGATCTTTGTCCTCTTCTCAGAATCAAAATCAACCAGGCATTTCTTATTTCCAGTAAGATGATTTGAGCAGCCAGTGTCCATATACCACCAGTCTGTCAAATTCGTATCATCAGATTTAGAAGCCATCAGTAGCACAGATTCATCATCAGAACTTCTGGCTATATTTGCTTCTTCTGACTTCCTTTCTTTGTTTGACCAACAATCTCTAGCAAAGTGACCAAACTTCTTGCAACAGTAACATTGGATCTTCTTCTTGTCATACTTCTCTTTTCCATTCTGAGCATTCTTTTGCCTATCAGAAGTTGAGGTTTCTGACTTCTGACCACCATCAGATCTTCTCTGCTTCAGATGCTTCTTATCAGAAACTGCTTTCAGAGCCTGCTGCTCTACTTCCCTTTCAGAAGTTCTCTCAGTCAGACGCAACTCTTGCGCTTCTAGACTGCTTTGCAGCTCTTCAATTCTCATGGTGCTCAGATCTTTAGAATGTTCTATTGCTACCACAATGTAATCAAACTGAGGAGTAAGGGATCTCAATACCTTCTCAATGATTACTTGTTCAGAAAGAGTTTCTCCACACGCCTTCATCTCATTAGTGATCAGAATCACTCTGGAGATGTACTCAGAAACTTTCTCATTGTTCTTCATATTGAGATTCTCGTACTGCTTACGTAGAGACTGAAGCTTCACCTTCTTCACTGATGCGTCACCACTGTAACATCTGACCAGTGTGTCCCACGCCGCCTTCGCCGTCGTTGAATCTGCAATATTCTCAAACACATTCGCATCTACACACTGATGGATGTAGAACAATGCTTTCTGATCTTTCTTCCTTGTATCCTTCTGCGCGTTCTTCTGCTCCTCCGTCGCATCTGCTGCTACCCGGAACATAACCTTCGGTGACAAGATCTAGAACATCTTGAGCACCGAACAGTACTCGCATCTGAATCATCCAACGATTCCAGTTTTTGCCATCAAATACTGGAAGCTTGGTGTTCATGCTGCCACCGCCGTTCATCATCTTCAACCTTGTACAGTACACTCAGAACTTACCACACACAGTATTTCCCAACCCACAGAATCACAAATTTATGATTCTGATCAGAATTTCGTTCAAGATTCAACATAAATCAAGAACCAAAATTCAATCACACAAGAAATCCTCACGTTTCACTCGTGTTTCCCGTGTTTTCCGTTGATCCGAACCAGACTCTGATACCAATTGTTGGTGTACAAGGTGAAAATAGTGATGAAAAGAAGATAATATATTAAATTGAGAGTGACAGCTACAAATGATAAGGATACAATGATTGAAATGACATCTACACTATCCTATTTATAAGCTAAAAACTAGGACTACAAAACAACAATAAAATACTAAAATACCCTCTAACAAACTTGGTCACCAAGTTTGTGAATAATAATTAAAATATAAATTATTTCTATTTCTAATAGATTTAACATGGTTCAAGGTGAGTGATAGTTTTTTTTGGAAGTTTTTCAGCAATGACATTGTGATCTTAGAGGATTTTGATTTTAGACTTGCTGTATAATGATATTTGATTGAGTCTGGATATGATGGAGAAATTATTTTCTTTTGTGTATGCATTGTGTGCCAATTGTGCTATTTATTTGTTTTCATTAAATATTTTAGAAACATCTCTAGTAAAAGTGAATCATTGTTGGAGAGATGAAAACACAAAGTTGAAAAGTAAATAGGTCAATTATTAAATTCAACTAATTTTCAATGAGTTACTTTCAAATAATGATCCATTTCACGTGGAAATATGTATACTGTTTAAATTTATTTTTAATTGTCAAAGCCAACTTTCTTAAAAGCTTTGAGGAGTTAGGTGAATGTTCAAGGTTAGTTTTAAATATATTAACCCACCTCTTCATGCAAAAACACTTTGGGCTTAAAGTATGAATAGCGTTCATAACCAATATATCTTGTATTAACATTCGGAATGTCACATTAGAATTAAACTTTTAATCACTTGGTCACAAGGGTGTTCAAATCCAACCGTTTGGTTAAGAACGGATTTATTGGTATGAGAAAATATGATTTTGATGTATGATTTTTTGAAATTAAATAATATTATTTTGATGTAAGACTTATTTTGGTTGTGTTTTTGTTTACTGTTATATAAAATTATTTGGTTTAATGATTTGTCTTAAAATAATATTAAAAAATAAATTGAGTTCTTTTACACATGTTATAAGGTATTGGTTTACTGAATGTTCAACGGTATACAAAAATATTTAGTTGAATGAAATAGAGTATAAATAAAATTAAATATAATATAATTACTAAATATTTTATACCCGTGATAATTAAAATAGGGTGTAATATACCATATTTTTACACCATATTTAACAAAAATATGGTGTAAATTTGTTGACATTCATAGTAAACAATATTCATTTTACACCCGATTTTTATTTATTGGAATGTAAATTCGTTTGGTTTAAATGTATATATGTAACAATTTACACCCGTTTTCATTAAAAAGACTCTATTATACCCTTAATTTACACCTATTTTAAAACGGGTGTAAATTCGTCAGACATTTCTCATTTGAATTTACACCATTTAAAAACGAGTGTAAAATATATAAAAAAACAACTGTAAATTCCTTTTTCTGCACTAATATAATTCTTGTCATCATGAATTAGAATTGTTTTTGGAAGACATTTACCAACAATCGTCTTTACTTGGGTTGTAATAACTAAATGATTCATGAACTCATTCTACGGAACCAAAAATCAGACTTGTGGGACTTTGCTTTGGAGAGCAGAATGGCATGTGCGTTTCTCCCTGAGATATATATCCTTCATCGTTGAGATAAGACTTCCACTCCTCATCCGTATCGGAGGAGTCGTTCCCATCGGTGGTGTGTACTTCTTGAGATACTGGGTGGAGGAAGCCTCCGCTGTGGATTGCGAATGAAGACACCTTGGCTTTGGGTCTTCAGAACCAGATTGAGACTGTTGTGGGTGATAGGCCCAACATCTCAAATAGTATGAAGATTAAGTGTGGTGGGCCCAAAGATTGCACCCTCCCAGAAAGAAGAAACCGCTAGAAGAGATTTATGAAAAGATACAAATTCCTTTCGTGCCATCATTTTATTCTGCACTCTTACACTCTTCTATCAGCTTTAAACCAATTAATTCTGCAACTGATAAAGTAGGAAATGGTGATGAATTAATTAATATTTCAACTCAGTTGGAAGACTCGGGTTCAAGGTACTCTGGGGGTTCCATCTTGTGCTGTGAATCAATATCTGATAATGATGTGGAAATGGGAAATGCTAGGATTAAAAAGAGAGCAGACGATGTGCCTGGCAAAGTATGGTCAATATTGAAAGAATTGGGCATAGAAGGAGATGAAGATGATGAGGCATTAGAAGGAATCATTCGAGGTTTGGAAAATAGAGACAAAGCCAGATTTGAAAGCTTGATGGAGGTCACTATAACTGTGCCATGAATATACTCACTTACAACATCTGGGGGTGCAACTCTTCTATCAAGAAGAGAAGAGTCAAATAGTTGATTGAAAGGAATAAAATCGAGTTTTGTTTAATTCAAGAAACAAAGTACAAGAGTATAGATGATGGCGTGGTTAACAGCTTGTGGAGTAAAGATGAATTCGAATGGTCTGCTAGTTGGTCCTTGGGACAGTCTGGAGGTTTGTTATCTATTTGGAATAAAAATTCTTTTTGCTCTGATTTTAGTTTTTCTGGAAATGGTTATTTAGGTGTCCATGGATATTGTAGAGGTAGAACCATTTATATTGTAAACATTTATTCTTCATGTTCACCTAATGAGAAAAGGGAGTTATGGGCGAAACTTACTAGATTGAAGTCTGAACTCCCAATAGGAGATTGGATTGTAGGGGGGAGACTTTAATTCCATTAAAATTAAGGAAGAGAGAAGAGATAGAGGTAGGTTTAATTTGTCAGAAATGGAGGAGTTTGGAGTATTCATAGAGGATATGGAACTCGTGGACCTACCTGTTGTAAGTAACATATTCACATGGTTCAATTCAAATGGGTCTTGCAAAAGTAGGCTTGATAGATTCCTTATTAATGAGGAATTATGTCACCAGTGGACAATTATGAATCAAAAAGTAGAAAAGAGAGATGTGTCTTACCATAGGACTGTTTCTTTAATCCTGAATGATAGAAACTGGGGGCCAAAACCTTTCAAAACTATTAATGCCTGGATGGATCACCCTGAGTTTCTACCTTTTGTTAAGGATGTGTGGGAGTCTTACAAGGTGTTGGGAGATGCAGACAACATTTTTTTACCAAAAACTGAAACTTCTAAAGACAAAACTGAGAGTGTGGAATTCAAAGGTTTTTGGCATTATGGATCTTAAGGTGGAGGAGACGATTGAGACATTAAATAAAATTGAAGACGAGATGGCTGATATCGGAGAAGACACTTCATAGAGTCGACTGAAGGTTAGAAGCTGCTTGGTAGAGGATTTGTGGAGTAAACTTAGAATCAAATAATGCATCCTCCATAAAAAAGCTAGAACAAAATGGCTGATGGATGGAGACATCAACTCCAAGTACTTCCATTCGATTATCAACAGCAGGAAGAGGATTAATACTTTATCTCCTCTAAATTTAGGCCTAGATGAACATGATAAGGTGGAAAAGGGGAAACCGGTAATTCATGAACATTTTATAGAGAAATACAAGAATAAGATGTTTGAAGGTTTCCACATGGATCTATGTGCATTGAACAAACTATCTGAGGAGGATAATGATATGCTTACAGCCCCTTTCACCAGAGAAGACATATTGGAAGCAATAAATACTTGTGATGGAGATAGGAGCCCTGGACTAGATGGGCTCAATATGAAATTTATCAGAGAGGCTTGGGAAATTATTGGACAGGATATTACCAACTGCATATCTGAGTTTTATGAGAAAGCATTACTGCCCAAATGTTTTACCTCTGCTTTTCTTGTTCTTATCTCCAAATGTGAAAATCCTCAGTCCCTAAAGGAATTTAGACCTATTGCCTTGATTGGATGCACTCAAAAAATAGTCTCTAAAATTCTTGTGGGCAGACTTAGGAATGTTATTGGAAAACTGGTTTCCCCAACTCATACTGCATTTGTTCCTGGCAGGCAATTGATGGATGGTGTTCTAGTTGCAAATGAAGTACTAGATTATGTTGTTAGAAAAAAGAAAAAGGGATTCATGTTCAAGATTGACTTTGCTCATGCTTATGACTGTGTAAACTGGAATTGTTTATTCAAGATTTTAAAGGCAATGCATTTCAGGCCTGCATGGATAAGATGGATAAAGGGACTGCTTTGTAATAATTTTGGGTCTGTCCTTGTGAATGGTAGCTCCTCTACAGATTTTAAACTGCATAAGGGTCTTATGCAAGGAGATCCACTTTCTCCTCTTCTGTTTGTGTTAGTATCTGAAGTCCTTGCCTTGCTCATCAAGAAAGCTGAAGATAAAGGTCTTTTCAAAGGCATAAAAATTGAAGGGGAGACAGTCGACTCAGTGTTACAATTTGCTGACGACACTTGGGGTAACATTTGGGCAATTAAATCAATCCTGAGGGGCCTGGAAGTATTGACTGGTTTGAAGGTGAATTATAGTAAAAGTAAATTATTGGGTCTAGGATTAAAAGGAGACATAGTTGAAACTGCAACAAATTTTCTATTATGCAAGGCTGGGAAATTTCCATTTAAATTCCTTGGACTGTTTGTGGGAGGCAAACATAGAGTGGAAGAAATGTGGAAACCAATCATTTCATCTATTAAATCAAGACTGGCTACCTGGAGGGGAAGAATATTATCTATAGGAGGGAGGGTAACACTAATCAACTCAGTTATATCCAACATTCCAATACATTATCTATCATTTTATTTAGCACCTATCAAAGTAGTTAAGATAATCAGAGCAATCCAAAGAAACTTTTTGTGGGGGAGTGCTTGTGATAAGAAGTCTATAGCTTGGGTGAGATGGAGTCAAATATGCAAACCTAGAAAATTTGGAGGTCTAGGAATTAAAGAGATATCTACTTTCAACAAAGCTCTTGTATCTAAATGGATTTGGAGGGTGATGCATGAACCAAATGCCTTGTGGAGTGGAATTCTGAAAGTCAAGTATGGAGAATCCATTTTAGGTATGTTGAATAATCAATCAGAGGTAAATTTAAGACTTTGGTCCAGATGGTGGAGAGATCTATTAAACCTTGCCAAACACTCAAATGAACAAGGTATTTTTAAGCAACTGACATGGAAAATGGGCAATGGTAGGAAGACTTTGTTTTGGCACTCAAGGTGGTTGGGTGGAAAGGCACTTAAAATTCAATTTCCAAATCTGTTTAATTCCTCTTTGAATCAGAATGCTATAATAGCTGAATGTGGAGAATGGAGTGCTGATAGGTGGTCTTGGGATTTGATTGGAAGAAATATCATCAGATCAATTGAAGGAGAGGTGGATGAATCAGAAACAGAACTATGTCAGCTAGTAGAAGAAGTGGTTTTGGATATTCAGAATGTGGATGAAACTATTTGGCCAAGAGACACTAGCAACAGATTCAGTGTGAAGTCATGCTATCTGAACTTCGTGCAGAACCAGGAAGAAGTAAATGTTGATGCTGAAATGAATACAGTTATTAATTCCACGTGGAATATCAAGATTCCTCTCAAGATTTCAATATTTGGATGGAGGTTACTGCAAAATAAGCTACCAACGCGAGAGAACCTTGTGAGGAGAGGCATAATCACAGATCCACATCAGAAATCATGTGTGTTCTGCTTCCAGTTCATTGAAGATGCAACACATCTGTTTTTAAACTGTGACAAAACCATAATGGTTTGGAGGGAGGTTGTTTCTTGGTTAGGGATCAACATACATGGAGGCACTAATTGTATGGAGGACCTGCAAATTTGGAGTCATCATCAAGAGAGGGGAAAGTCTCTAAGATACTTCTGGATGGTAACTTGCTGGTGTCTTTGGAGAGCAAGGAACCAAGTTATTTTTAATGATCTTGTTGCATCCCCAAAAACCATTTTCCATGACATTGTACTATGGTCTTGAAAATGGAGTAGTTTGGCTGTAAAGAAGAATTCAATAGGCTCTCTATATGAATGGTATAAAATGCCTCTTGAATTGTATTTGTTTTAGCCACAGAGGAAGGTTAAGAGGAGGTGGAATTGCAAACCAATACTGGTATTGTTTGGTTTGGTTTGTTTTTCAACATTTTATTTCCCTGCATAATTGTAGGAATCATTGTAATTTGGTCTACACTTAAGACCTAATTAATGATATTTTGATTATTAAAAAAAAAATGTATTAGAGCAAGAATTTGCTTGCTCTAAAAGAAATAAGAGAACAAGAATAAAGAGATAAAATTAAGAGCAAAATAGTAAAGTGTAAATAATGTTGAGAGAATCATACATGACGTGCTTACACCTTTTATATGCTGCTAGCTCAAGAACTAACATTCAAAATTAATTAATAACAATGAATTGGTTATTACTCACAATTAATCATCCTAACTAACTTAATTAAGAAACAACTCTCAAGTAAAAAAACTGTAATTTTCGAAGTTTAGATTTGATAGATCTTTATATTTAAATTTGAAAACCTGTCCACTCTATTAAAAAATTCTTCTTCTTTACTACTTGAGGAATGTAAATCTTTCATTTTATGGAGTTTAGACCTCATAGTGTTGTTTAGTAGACAACAAGTCCACTAAATAGTTCTTTCTCTTGCAACGTCTACCCCGGTCATGACCATTTGTGCAGTCTTTTATTTAAGATCATAAAATTCATAAATACTACATTTTTATTATTTAATTTAAAATATTTAAATTAAAATTGATTTTAAAAAATTAGTTTTCTTAAACAACAACTTTCAAACAACACTTGCGTATTAACTAACAATATTTCCAAAAACAAGACTACAAACACAAATTGTTATCCCAATACATAAGAAATTGTAATTCAAACTAACACAACAAAAAACAAATTTGATTGATATAAGACAGCTAAACATTTTTTATGAACACAATCATACTCTTATCATGGAAACATTGATTTGATTTGATTCAACCTAATTATAACATCTTTTATCAACATTCGATGAACAGGAAACTCTTCGGAACATGCAACTCCGATTTCAGCAAATATCGCCAAACATTTTTTAATCTTGTTTTCCACAGTGCCTGTTTGATCTTCAGCAAATGGCTCAAGCAAAGGTTGGTCCACTACCTCAAGAATTCTTTCTGGAATTTTCATCTTACACAATTGGTGTGGGCTTACATTCTCAAAAAACATGTTATCTGTTGGTCTCTTTCCAGTTAGCATTTCTAGTAGAAGAATTCCATAACTGTAGATATCTCCTTGTGATGATACTGGACCACCTGCTCCATACTCTTCTCAAACAACAATTACAATAATTTAGGAATATTTTAACACATTAAAGGAAATTAACGACTTTGAATTATTAGAATTTGTAACAAGTAAGAGATATAAGGAACTTACCAGGAGGAATATATCCTATAGTTCCTTTAATTGTTGAGGAATCAAGTTGATATTTACTCGAATGTCCTGTGGATCCATGAATGAGCCTAGCTAAGCCAAAGTCTCCCAAGTGAGCTACAATATCTTCATCAAGAAGAACATTGCTTGGTTTAATATCACAGTGAACAACAACTTGCTCTTCATCATGGTGAAGATAATCCAAAGCATGAGCTACATCAAGAGAAATGTCTACTCTTTGTCTGAGGCTGAGAGTATGATTTTCAGACCCTTCATTATTATGCAACACATTTTCAAGACTCCCTTTTGGCATGAACTCAAAAACAATTGCCTTGAAATCTTCACCCTTGTAATCAACACTTGAACAACAAGTTAGGATCTTCACAAGATTCCTGTGTTTCATCTTTCCTAGAGCATTGCACTCTGCCACGAAACTCTTTGCTGCCCCGCGTGTTTCAAGATTCAACACCTTTACAGCAATAGGTCTTTCAAAGTTGTGAAGAGATCCTCTATAAACCGAGCCAAAGCTTCCAGTTCCTTCCAAATTGGATGAAGAAAATCCATTGGTTGCTTCATGTAGATCTCCATAAGTCACTCTCAATGGCCTATTTTGCAGAGATGGTGAAGAAGGTAATTTTTTGGGCTTTCTCGTTTGAAAATGGACAGTTATAAAAGCTAGTAAAGAGATCAAAACACCCCCAATTACACTGATGATGATAAGTTTCTTTTTTAGAGACATTTTATGTTTCTTGGAGGAAGCCCTGATGCATTTTGGAAGGTTCAATTGAGGTATGCCTCCACAAAGATTCTTGTTTCCAATTAATGAAATTGACGTGACATTGCTAAAGACACCTTTCGTGGGAACCTCACCATAGAGATTGTTGAAAGATAGGTCCAATGTATTTAGAAGTGTGAAATTTTCTAGTTCAAAGGGAATTGTGCTTGAGAAATTGTTATTAGACATGTCTAAGACTTCTAAGGAACTTAAAGATCTCAAGAAGGAAGTTATATTTCCATGAAAACAATTTCCCCACAACCTAAGCTCTGTTAAAGTAAAACAAGCACCAAGCTCATTGGGGATTTCACCAGATAATTTGTTTTCATACAAATACAACAGAGAAATATGCTCCAAGTTACCAAATTCTAAAGGAATGAGACCGGTGAGGGAGTTGTTAGACAAGTCAAGGTTTACTAAATTACTTAGATAGACAAATGTTTGATTTGGTATATCACCACTCAAATTGTTATCAGAAATACTTATTGTCTCCAACTGTGTGCAATGTTTGAGGGTAAGTGGAATTTTTCCTTTCAGTATATTGCCAGACAAATATAATTGAGACAATATAGTAAGATTGCCAATACTAGTAAAGATATTACCAGATATTCTATTCTTTTCCAAGTCTAACATTACAAGATTCTTAAGTTTTCCAATTGAATTTGGAATTGTTCCCTCAAGGAAATTGTCTCCGATGCTTAAGGAAGTTAAACCGATTAGTTGTCCTATTCTTTCAGGTATCACTCCATATATTTGGTTAAACCTCATATCAAATTCTAACAGATGGATGGATAAGTTTCCTATAAGATCTGACAATTTGCCACCAAATTTATTTTTGTAAATATCGAGCATTGACAATTTAGTACAATTGCTTAACGAAGCAAGGAAGTTTAAATCATGAGCTCCTCCACTCCCAAAATTATTACCACTAATATCAAACCTCTCAAGTTTATTCAATCTACCTAAAGTAAGAGGTATTGGCCCATTTAGAACATTCAATGATATTTCAGAAGATTGCAATTCAGTGAGGTTGGATATTGAAGCTGGAAGAGTTCCGCTAATTTGGTTCCCTCCTACTAAGAATTTTTTAATATTGGGAAAAACAATATCTATATTTGATGGAAGACTACCCAATAACTTGTTTCCTCCAAGACTGAAAAATTGAATATTTGATAGGTTGTAAAGTGAACTAGGAATTTCACCTGACAAGTTATTTACAGTTAGAGAAAGCATTTTCAAACTTGATAACTTACCCAAAGAATAAGGTATACTTCCCCCCAAGTGATTATCTGCAAAAGATATTTCTTGGAGTGAGGAAATATTTCCCAGAGAAGATGGAATAGTACCAACTAGATTATTTACCTTGAGACCCAATTCACTAAGCTGAATGATTGACCCAAACTCTGTTGGAATTCTTCCTGTGAGTTTATTATACTGCAAAAGAATTACCTTGATATTAGTGCAGTTAGTGAGCTCCGTGGGAATCTCTCCCCGAATATTGTTGTTGCTTAAGTCAAGAAGTTGCAATCGTTTCAATCGACCAACTTGTTTTGGAATTTCACCATGCAACTCGATGTTGAAAAGTATGAGTGTTCTGAGAAATGTTAGATTTCCCAATGATGGACCAAGAGTACCACCCAACGTTTGATTCTCCAAATTCAAGACAGTGACTCTCATGTGACGACGACCACATGTGACTCCCTGCGATTCACAGAAATGCAAAGAACGATTCCATGATGGTAGAGAATTAGGTACGCCAATTGTAAGTTTTTTCTTTAAAGAAAGTAAAGCTAGCTTATCAGCGTTTGAACTCAAAGAAAGAGCAATCGATACTAATGTCATGATATAAACTAACATTTGGCAAAGCATAAACATCAAACAAGGCCTCATATTGCTACTTGAGAATTTGTTTGAGATATTATTAGTTTATAAAGAGAAAAGTATGTGATACTATTCTTTACTTGACTTAAAAGAGTAAATATTAAATTAGTTACTTTCGCAACATTGGAAAAACTGGCTGTTTCCACCCAACCCTCAATCAAACTTCCATTACCACTTTTAAAGGTAATTTACGATGGAAAATTGGAAAAAGTAGAAAATTTGTCCTATCCTATAACAAAATTTGTGATCCTACTTAAATGTTTATTCAACCAATTCATTGCAATGTCCAAATTTTCAATCAACCATACACTAATAAAAAAAATCATATTGTTGTGGTTGGATTGATACCAAAACAATCATATTGTATCAACATGCTACTGTGAGTCACATGTATTTATAAGTTAGATATTCACTACTACGGAAAACCCTTTTAACAACTATTGAAAAATACATATAATAATTCAGATCAAGGCGTTGTTATGTAGAGTGTTGTGGTAAATGCGCTACTTATAATCACGGTCCTACGACGGTTATGCTTAACAACCGTTGTGATACATAAGTACTACTACGAAATGCTAAAACAACAACACCAGACTTACAACGCATCCTTTTACGCCATTGTAATAGGTTAAAAATTTCGCGCTCAGGCAAAAGCTGAGTCGTTTAATGACGGTTGACTTAAACCACCGTAGTAATAAATTAAATGTAGCAAGCTTCGATTCCCTGCAACTACATTTTTTGCATTTTTTAGAGTACATTTAGCGTGTGTCACTTAAGTCCATTATTTAAAAAATAAATTGTAAATGATTTTACAACGGTTAAGATGAACAACCGTAGTAATAAATGAAATGTAACAAGCTTCGATTCCCTGCAACACATTTTTTTCCATTTTTAAGGATACATTTAGCGTGTGTTGTAACGCCCCAGTTTTTGTTAGAATTATTTAATAGAGTATATTTAATTGGTTTTGGTTTTATATTATTTTATTATTGACTTTTATTTGACAAAATGTTATTTTTCATCGTTATTATGTTTTATCGCATTTTGAGAGCGTTTGCGAGATATTTGAGCGTAGGGGTATTTTGGTCTTTTGCTTGGGTAGATATTATGTTTTTCATTTAAATAGAATAGAAAGATAGAAAGAAAGAGAGAAAAAGAAAAGAAAACAGAAAAATAGAAAGAGAAGAGAAGAGAAAAGAGAAGGAAAGAAGGGAGAAGAGGAAAAGAGAGGAAAAGTCGAGAAAACTCCGTTTAAAGCGCGAATAATCGGGTAAGGGTGAGAAGTTTCAATTATATCTCGCTTGTGTATGTATATGTGTATGTTTTGTGTGGATGTTTTGGTTGGTTTCCATATGTTTCCGTTTATGCCGTATTGGACGAAATCGATAGAAACCGATGTTTCTACGGTCGGAAAGTCGTGTAAATACATGTGTTGGTTAATTATATGTATGAGAGCGGCTGTTTAAAGTTTCATGACGTTTGGTTAGGTTTCGGTTAGTTTTCGTTATGGTTCCGTCGTTTTTTTCCGTTTAGGTCGATTGTAGGAAATCGATAGAAAACGATGTTTTCACGGTTAGAATTCGAAATAAATTACGTAGTTGTATCGAGGAAGGTTAGGTCGTCGTATGTCGTGCTTTTTATTCGATTTGGTGAAGTTTAAAAATTCTGGTTTTTGAACGATAGAAATTTAATCGAAAAATCGAACGTCGTAGAAATTTCGTTTAAGTGTTCTAAATTGTTCTTATGTATTTGGTGTTTATGAGTATATGTTTGTTTCGGTGAAAATGTTCGATTTAGTCGAGTTTTTGGGTGTTTCGGAAAAGGACAGCATAGGTGTAATTGAGAAAATATGGTTTTTTGTGAAAAACAGGGTTAGGGATCGATACATAACCCCTAGGCATCGATCCCTACTGTGAAAATTGGGAAAAATGGCATTTTAGTACAGCAGGGATCGATACATGCGAGTTAGGGATCGATACCTACTGTGCTGAAACAGAAAATTCTGTTTTTCGGGGAAACTTCGGAAATTCATATCTTTTGATCCGTAACTCGGATCGGGACGTTCTTTATACCGTTGGAAAGCTAACAAAATGTTCTTTCTTTTAAAATTAGGTTGGAGGTCAGTGGATGATTTAATTAATTCGTGTTTTTGGAAAAATAGTCGAGTTGTCGGGTTTTCATCGCGTTAAATGCGCACGGTTGAGGTTTTACCGTGTGTTGTGCTTTTGTTATGTAACGTGGAGCTTTTATGTGGTTTATATGATGTGAATATACATGATGGATGTGTATGACTTGTGTGATGATTCTTTGATGATAATTGGTTGTTGTGGAATACTTTGTTGATGGTTTGTGGCCGTTGGGCATTGTTATATATCACTTTGGTTGTGATTGATATGCATGATTATTATATATGCATGAACATTTATTTAGCATGAGTCGTGCATGTGTCAAGCATAATACCATGCGCTCTTGCTATTTGGATTCTATATGAATCCGTTGTACGTTCGTGTGCCTTACACACTATGGGACGATAGCGACGTTACAACTGATCGTGTGCTTGGTGATAAGTGGAAGCGATCGGATTGTGTGCCTAATCCATATAGGTGGAAGCAATCCATAAACGTCGTGTGCTTATTTATAAGACGAAGCGACGGGGAACATCGTAGGCCCGACGGGGAGTTACTCTATGTAACGAGCGATGATTCCAAGAGTTCCTGGGGGACTAATGTATCACCAATTGAGTCGGTACCGCATTTGCATCTATATAGAGTCGTTGGTCGATCTCTATGGTATGCATTGATCATCTTTTGTATATTTGCATTGATGAATGAATATGGAAACGTATGCTTTGTGGAAGTATGGAATTAATGGAATGTGCATGATTATATGCTTGGTTTCGTATAGATATATATATTGTGATGTATATGAGTGAGTTGTGATGAATGGTGGTGTGAATTGTGAAGGGATGTGTTATGTGTGGAAAATCATGATTCGATTTATTATGTGTGATATATTATGTATTGGTGCCATGCTATATGTGTTAGTATGTGATGTATGCGGTGAGAAATATTACATATGTGAATTATCTGTGTTGTGGCATATTATTATGCAAACTTGTTATAGTTGTTATTTCTCACCCTTCTGCTGGAATATGCTTTTTATGGCATAGTGCAGATTGTCAGCTTTAGAGGCTTGGAGGCTTTTGTGGAGATTAGTCCTCCGTTCCGTTGTCGTTCGTGGTGTCTGCTCTGATACGTAGCACGGGAGTCGGGGAACGTTTTGTTATATGTATATAATTGTTGAATATATTTTGTATTTATATTTTGATGTTCTAAAACCATTTATTTGTAAAACAAGTCAGTTATGGATCTTTCCGCTTTATTCCATAATTGACCATCCTTTTGTAAGGAAAAGTTTCTCTTTGTGTTATGTATCAAAAATGTTGAGCAGGGATTGTATTTTATTTCTTTAAATGTGGCATCCCTGTTTCTGTCGGAAAAATAAAATTTTAGTTACTCTGATATTTATTATGTGTTATTTATTTCGCGATGGGAATTGGGGTGTTACATTAGTGGTATCAGAGCAGGTCGGTCCGTCCGGCCAAGTTGTTGAGTTAGTTGGTGTGACAGTTGAATACTGTCGTTGTTGTTTGTCCCTTAGTACGTGATAGGTGTGCGGAACACTGTCAGTGCTTTCTGGTTTTCTAATCCTTTGTCTTCAGGTGTGAGATTGAGATAAGTGGGGGAGAAGCTGGTACTTCTCCATGTTGTTTCAGGTGTGGAGCGTTGGCTCAGTGTACCGTTGGTTGCAAGATTGTAAGTGCTCTTTGGACAGTGTGGTTCCCGGTTCCGGAGGGAATGCGGAGGTAAGGTTTATGCCTTAGGTAGTTTTGTGCACAAGATGCAAGACATACTATTATAGTTTGGTAAAGACGGTTTATGCCACATCATGATTGTCGGCTGTCTATTGACAAATTGAGGAACTGATCACCCTTAATCTCTTGTTGATAGCAGACGGGAATTATGTTGGATGGAATAGATGTGTCTTTCCGGCTTTGATAGTGTGTGCCATGGATTGTTTGGAATTGAGAAAATGGTTACAGACTGTTTTGTTAAGTCGATGAAGATTCTAATATCGAAAGATGAAACGGATTAGAGGCTTTGGTATGTTGGTTCAATTGGGAAGTTTTGAGAGAGAACGGTTGGGTATCGTCAATGGTGGTTCTCAGAGAGAAAAGTATGAACTCAAATTGTACGAAGGTAAGGATTTGAGGTTTGGATCTGCTAAGTAAGCAGGAGAACTTTTAGGAAGTGAAACTAAGATGTTGTTATGTTCGTGATGATAGTTTTCTAGAAATTGGTAAGAAGGACACAGTGATGAGCTACCGGTTGTGCGTGATTTTCAGATGTATTCCCGGATGGAATATTGGATGTTAGCATTAGAGGTACCCGAACTGATAGAGTAGTTGGAAGATTTACTGGAAAGGAGAATTGTGAGGCCAAGTGTGTCGTCTTGGAGAGCTTCAGTGTTGTTAGTAACAAAAAGGAGGAATGATTGGACAGAATAACAAGCATGATGTGAATAATGGTATTGAGACTATGGAAAGCCAAACTTAGAGTTCCGAAGAGGTTTGGAGTTTTTGGAATTTTAGAGCATTAATGGAAATTTTGAGAAAACCTTAAGTGTGGATGTACTATTTGAGAGTTCTTTTGGATTGGTTGTTGCTACATGTTGGGATTTATGGAATTTGGACGGTTAAGAGAAGAAATTGTGTATGGATTACTGACAGTTGAATAAGGTAATGGTGGAGAATAAGTGTCCACTTTCATGAGCGGATGATTGGAATGGTTTGGTTGAGTTTTAGTGAAATTGCAATTGTTTGAAATGTTTGATAAGGATAGTGAATTGTGTGAGTTAAGGCTTTGATCGATTTGATGTGACTAGTTATGTTGTAGTCATCGGAATAGACTGGTAATTACTCGGTTAAGCTTGTGTGGGAGTAGCCAGTTACCCAGTGCAAGGTTTTGCAAAAGCTTTAAGAATTTATATCTTTTGGAATTTGGTTGGACATTACAAAGTACGGTGATGTTGCTTGGTGTTAGTAATGTGTCCGTAATGTTTGTGAAGTATATGAATCATATCTTCCCTATTTAATTGAATAAGTTGTAGTGGTTTTAATTGAGGATATTCGAATCTGTTATAAACTCGGAAGAAGAACAGGTAGAGTGTTTGAGATTTGAATCACAAGTGTTGGAAAGAGACGAAGTTTTATGCTAAGTTATTCAAGTGAGAATTTGGGTTGGAAAAAGGTTAGTCTTCTTGGATATGTTATTTCAGGTAATGGTATTGTTATGGATCCATCGGAAGTGGATCTGGTTTTGCAATGAGAGGTTCCGAAGTTGGTTAAGGAGATTAGAAACTTTTGGGTTCAGTTGGTTGTTATTGCAGGCTATGGGAGACTTTGCTAAGTTCGTACTTCTGTTATTTCAGTTGGCTTGTAAAGAATGAGTCATTTGTTTTGGATGTTCGTTGTGAGTAAGTTTTGGGTGAGCCGAAGTAGAATTTGTCTACGGCTGCAGTTTTGAGTCTGCGTGATCCGGTTCAACCGTTTGTGAGATGTCTTTGATGAGTTAGTCAGTGTGTTAATGCAAGGGAGTAAAGTCGTGGCTTATGCTTTACGACAATTGAGGATTCATAAAAGGATCTATACTATTCTGGATTTGGGATTAGTCGCGGTTGTATTGTGTTGGAAAATTTGGAGGTATTATTTTTATGGTTCTCGGCTCGAAGTGTTTGGTAATCGCAAGAGTTTAGAGTACTTGGTTGGTTTGAAGGAATAGAGTATGAGACAATGAGGATGGTTGGAATTTTGATGAGTTATGACTTTAGTTGGAATTATCCTGTTGGTAAAGGTAAGGTCTTGCTTGAAAAGTTAAGTCGAAAGTTTCAGGGTATGTCTGTTTTGATGGTCAGGGAATTAGAATAATTGGAGCAGTTCCGAGACTGGTGTCTGGTGTGTGAGATAACACAGTAGAGTGTGAAGTTGGATATATTAAAAGTGAACAATGATTTTGGTGAATTGAGAAAGAGTTAGACCTTGGACGTGAAATTGGTAGTTTTGATGGTTGCGAGTAATCAGAGTGCGCAGCGGATGCGTGGTGTTGCACAATTTGTATTTGCGTGTGTGTGACTGGTAAGAGTTCATAGGTTGAACATTGGGAACATGTAGGAATGGTGAGACTATTGGACGTTTCAGAATGGAAGTGTTAGGTGAAAGGTTTAAATGTTATCCATGGGCTACTATGTAGATGGATGTTTCGGTTATATGTTCGATTGGTGAATCGTAGCATCGTGGTAGCATGGGTGTGTGACAAGGATGTTGGTATTCTGGTTTTGTTGATGTTGTTGAGATCTTGCTGTGTCGTGGAACTTTATGTTCTTGTTTGTGTTGTTGCCTCGTTTCCATTGTGTTGGTTCGAGTACGGGTAGCTAATTCCTGTGTGGGGGATTAGGGGAGTGTTACCTACGGTGATGGTAACGATCTTGTTGTGTTTCGGTTCTAGAGTGAACCTGTGTGTTGGTATCGCGGTTTTCCTTGAGTTGTGAGTCGGTCGTCAAGTGCATTGTATGGGCTTTGCATCTTGTCGTTGTAGTTGTCGTCGTATCGTGTTGTTGTAATTACGGTTAGCAAGGTTTTTGTCTGTTGTGTTATTCGTGGTGTGCCTTTTGTTGGCATGTTGGTTCGTTCGTCGGATGCGAGAGTCGTGTCCGGAGTTGTTCGTCTCGGTTATATTTTCGAGGACGAAAATGTCTAAGTGGGGGAGAATTGTAACGCCCCAGTTTTTGTTAGAATTATTTAATAGAGTATATTTAATTGGTTTTGGTTTTATATTATTTTATTATTTACTTTTATTTGACAAAATGTTATTTTTCATCGTTATTATGTTTTATCGCATTTTGAGAGCGTTTGCGAGATATTTGAGCGTAGGGGTATTTTGGTCTTTTGCTTGGGTAGATATTATGTTTTTCATTTAAATAGAATAGAAAGATAGAAAGAAAGAGAGAAAAAGAAAAGAAAACAGAAAAATAGAAAGAGAAGAGAAGAGAAAAGAGAAGGAAAGAAGGGAGAAGAGGAAAAGAGAGGAAAAGTCGAGAAAACTCCGTTTAAAGCGCGAATAATCGGGTAAGGGTGAGAAGTTTCAATTATATCTCGCTTGTGTATGTATATGTGTATGTTTTGTGTGGATGTTTTGGTTGGTTTCCATATGTTTCCGTTTATGCCGTATTGGACGAAATCGATAGAAACCGATGTTTCTACGGTCGGAAAGTCGTGTAAATACATGTGTTGGTTAATTATATGTATGAGAGCGGCTGTTTAAAGTTTCATGACGTTTGGTTAGGTTTCGGTTAGTTTTCGTTATGGTTCCGTCGTTTTTTTCCGTTTAGGTCGATTGTAGGAAATCGATAGAAAACGATGTTTTCACGGTTAGAATTCGAAATAAATTACGTAGTTGTATCGAGGAAGGTTAGGTCGTCGTATGTCGTGCTTTTTATTCGATTTGGTGAAGTTTAAAAATTCTGGTTTTTGAACGATAGAAATTTAATCGAAAAATCGAACGTCGTAGAAATTTCGTTTAAGTGTTCTAAATTGTTCTTATGTATTTGGTGTTTATGAGTATATGTTTGTTTCGGTGAAAATGTTCGATTTAGTCGAGTTTTTGGGTGTTTCGGAAAAGGACAGCATAGGTGTAATTGAGAAAATCTGGTTTTTTGTGAAAAACAGGGTTAGGGATCGATACATAACCCCTAGGCATCGATCCCTACTGTGAAAATTGGGAAAAATGGCATTTTAGTACAGCAGGGATCGATACATGCGAGTTAGGGATCGATACCTACTGTGCTGAAACAGAAAATTCTGTTTTTCGGGGAAACTTCGGAAATTCATATCTTTTGATCCGTAACTCGGATCGGGACGTTCTTTATACCGTTGGAAAGCTAACAAAATGTTCTTTCTTTTAAAATTAGGTTGGAGGTCAGTGGATGATTTAATTAATTCGTGTTTTTGGAAAAATAGTCGAGTTGTCGGGTTTTCATCGCGTTAAATGCGCACGGTTGAGGTTTTACCGTGTGTTGTGCTTTTGTTATGTAACGTGGAGCTTTTATGTGGTTTATATGATGTGAATATACATGATGGATGTGTATGACTTGTGTGATGATTCTTTGATGATAATTGGTTGTTGTGGAATACTTTGTTGATGGTTTGTGGCCGTTGGGCATTGTTATATATCACTTTGGTTGTGATTGATATGCATGATTATTATATATGCATGAACATTTATTTAGCATGAGTCGTGCATGTGTCAAGCATAATACCATGCGCTCTTGCTATTTGGATTCTATATGAATCCGTTGTACGTTCGTGTGCCTTACACACTATGGGACGATAGCGACGTTACAACTGATCGTGTGCTTGGTGATAAGTGGAAGCGATCGGATTGTGTGCCTGATCCATATAGGTGGAAGCAATCCATAAACGTCGTGTGCTTATTTATAAGAGGAAGCGACGGGGAACATCGTAGGCCCGACGGGGAGTTACTCTATGTAACGAGCGATGATTCCAAGAGTTCCTGGGGGACTAATGTATCACCAATTGAGTCGGTACCGCATTTGCATCTATATAGAGTCGTTGGTCGATCTCTATGGTATGCATTGATCATCTTTTGTATATTTGCATTGATGAATGAATATGGAAACGTATGCTTTGTGGAAGTATGGAATTAATGGAATGTGCATGATTATATGCTTGGTTTCGTATAGATATATATATTGTGATGTATATGAGTGAGTTGTGATGAATGGTGGTGTGAATTGTGAAGGGATGTGTTATGTGTGGAAAATCATGATTCGATTTATTATGTGTGATATATTATGTATTGGTGCCATGCTATATGTGTTAGTATGTGATGTATGCGGTGAGAAATATTACATATGTGAATTATCTGTGTTGTGGCATATTATTATGCAAACTTGTTATAGTTGTTATTTCTCACCCTTCTGCTGGAATATGCTTTTTATGGCATAGTGCAGATTGTCAGCTTTAGAGGCTTGGAGGCTTTTGTGGAGATTAGTCCTCCGTTCCGTTGTCGTTCGTGGTGTCTGCTCTGATACGTAGCACGGGAGTCGGGGAATGTTTTGTTATATGTATATAATTGTTGAATATATTTTGTATTTATATTTTGATGTTCTAAAACCATTTATTTGTAAAACAAGTCAGTTATGGATCTTTCCGCTTTATTCCATAATTGACCATCCTTTTGTAAGGAAAAGTTTCTCTTTGTGTTATGTATCAAAAATGTTGAGCAGGGATTGTATTTTATTTCTTTAAATGTGGCATCCCTGTTTCTGTCGGAAAAATAAAATTTTAGTTACTCTGATATTTATTATGTGTTATTTATTTCGCGATGGGAATTGGGGTGTTACATGTGTCACTTAAGATTCCACTACGGTTTGTTTCTTCAACCGAGATTAAAAGCTTTACTGATAAATTAAAACAAAACTTATTCTGTATTTCTTTCATAAGACGCCCTAATCGAACAAGTGAGCCAGAGACGCCCTAACCTTTACCCTCTTCGTATCCATTCATTTGGAGCTCAAATATTGACCGTCTTCATTCATTTGCTTTTTTATCTTCGAAGTAAGGTACTCTTCAAATCTTCATTCCTTTTTTCTTGGTTTATGCTCAAATATTGACCGTCTTCGTTCATTTGATTCTTCAGCTTCGACATACGGTACTCTTCAACATCTTCATTCCTTACGTTCATTTGATTACAGCTTCGAAGTAAGGTATTCTTCAATATCTTCATTCCTTTTTTCTTTGTTCATATTGTATATGCTTAAGTCAGAATGAGATGTTTCATACGCTTTATGTTTAGTATGAGAGTACATCTTCATTGATTTTTTCTTTGTTCATATTGTATATGCATATGCTTGAGTTTTTGGATTAGATTTTGGAGTGTCATTCACATTATTATACATGTATAAATTTTAGAAGTTGTAATGGATTGTAGTTGGATGAAAGCCAATAGATTAGGTTCGGTTTATCAGGAACGGAGTTCGTGAATTCCTTGAATACGCTGATAAACATCTTCCCGGCAATAATGGTATCTTTTATTGTCCTTGTGTTGTTTGTGCGAATATCAAAAAGAGTACAAAGAAAGAAATACACAATCACCTTTGTTGTGATGGTATATGTCAAAATTATATAATATGGACGTGGCATGGTGAGGTGGAAAATAAGGAAAGTCGGGCGTCACAAAGTCAAAGAGTGGTGGAAGATGAATATATGGAAGATCAACTAGAGGATATGTTCCGTGATATTGGGGAATCTGCTTTTATAAATGCTCATATTTATGATAATTTATGTAGTGATAAAGACACCCCTTTATATAAGGGATGCACAAAGTTCACACGATTGCCGGAGGTGTTAAAGTTATTTAATCTGAAGGGAAAAAGGATGGTCGGATAAAAGTTTCACGGAACTACTTGAATTGCTACAGCAAATGTTACCAGAAGATAACAAATTTCCGGATCGTTGCTATGAGGCCAAGAAGATATTGTGTCCACTGGGTCTGGAGTATATCAAGATACATGCTTGCCCTAATGATTGCATATTATACCGGAAAGAGTATGAAGACTTGTTTCAATGTCTGAAATGTGGTGTGTTGCGTTACAAGCTGAAGGCTAACAATGGTGATGAAAATGATCACTATGACAATGTTAGTAGGAAGCATCCTCCTGCTAAAGTGTTATGGTACTTGCCAATAGTTTCACGATTAAAGAGTCTTTTTGCTAATTCAAATGACGCAAAGAATCTTAGATGACATGCAGATGAAAGGATTCGTGATGGAAACATTCTCCATGTAGCTGATTCGTTGCAATTGAAGAAAATTGATTCGTTGTTTCCAGATTTTAGAGTCGAGCCAAGAAACCTTATGCTTGGGCTTGCCATCGATGGAATGAACCCCTTTGTTAATCTGAGCACTAATCATACTTCGTGGCCTGTTCTTCTCACTATTTACAACCTATCTCCTTGGTTGTGCATGAAGCGCAAGTATATACTTTTAAGTATGATGATTTCTAGACCACGACAACCTGGTAACGACATAGATGTTTATCTAAGTCCATTAATTGATGATTTATGACTCTTCTGGGATGAAGGCGTTGAAGTTGATGATACATATTCTGGGGAAAAGTTTAATATGCATGCAATGTTATTTTGCACAATTAACGACTTTCCGGCTTACGGTAACTTGGCTGGATACAGTGTCAAAGGACATAAAGCGTGTCCTATATGTGAAGATGATACTTGTTATCACCAACTTGAGTTTGGAAAAAAGACCGTTAACCTTGGGCATCAAAAATTTCTAAAACTGGGTCATCCTTATTTTAGATTGCGAAAGGCTTTTAATGGAGAGCAAGAGTTTGGTGAGGCTCCTAAACCTTTAACCGGGGATGAAGTTTATCAACGACAGGAACACATTAATGTTGTCTTTGGGAAGAGAGAAAAAGAAAAAGGTGGGAAGAGAGAAAAAGAAAAAGGTGGGAAGAGAGGAAAAGAAAAAGGTGCAGTTGCAAAAAAATATGGAAAAAGAGGTCCATCTTCTTTGATCTTCCATATTGGTCAAGTCTTGATGTTAGACATTGTCTTGATGTGATGCACGTGGAGAAAAATGTGTGTGATAGTTTGATTGACACACTTCTAAACATTCCGGGCAAGACTAAAGATAGTAAGACTTCCCGTCTTGATATGGAGAAGATGGGTATACGAAAACAGTTGGCTCCAATAGAGAAAGGAAAAAGAACTTATCTGCCTCCAGCATGTCACACTCTATCTAAAAAGGAAAAGAAGATGTTATGCGAGTGTTTGTAAGGTATTAAAGTTCCGCAAGGTTACTCATCAAACATCAAGAAACTTGTATCAATGAAAGATCTCAAGTTAATTGGTTTAAAATCTCATGATTGTCATGTATTGATGCAACAACTTCTACCAGTGGCTATCCGTGGGATCCTTCCAAAAAATGTGAGAGTAACTATAACGAGACCGTGTTTATTCTTCAATGTCATATGTAATAAAGTTCTTGATTTCAAAAAAATGAATGAATTAGAAGATGAGGCCGCCATAATCTTGTGTCAAATGGAGATGTATTTTCCGCCATCATTTTTTGACATTATGGTTCACTTACTTGTTCATCTCGTAAGAGAAATCAGAATTTGTGGTCCAGTTTTTTTTATGGTGGATGTATCCAATAGAGCGATATATGAAGGTCTTTAAAGAATATACGAAGAATCATCACCGACCGGAAGCTTCGATTGTTGAAAGGTACATCACAGAAGAAGCTGTTGAGTTTTGTACAAACTATTTGTCGGATGCAGATTCTATAGGAATTCCAAAGCCTCGTCATGCTGACACAGACGGAAGAGGTATTCAAGGTCTAAATGTTAGGTCAATGGCTCAGGATATAGTTATTCAATCACATTTCTATATATTGAATAATATAGATGAGGTTCAAACTTTCACAGATACTCACAAAATACTTTTGAAGAAAAAATATCCCCGAATGAGTGACAATTTGTTGTTGATAGAGCATAACAATAGATTCATTGATTGGTTTAATAAAAGTGTATCTAATGATCGTAGTGCATCCGAGATACTTTAATGGTTGTCGTACGAGCCAAAATTTTGTGTCATTACCTGGAGTGCATACGACATTGGTCATTACACCTTTTATACAAAATCAAAAGATGATCGTAGTACAATGCAAAATAGTGGGGTTATGGTTGAAGCCGAATCGATGTATTTCTCTAGTTCGAAAGATAAGAATCTGGTATTGGCAACTACCGCGTTTTATGGTTTCATTGATGAGATTTGGGAGATTGATTATGTTATTTTCAAAGTGGCTTTATTTAAATGCAAGTGAGTTCCCAATAATAGTAATGGTGTAGACATTGATGACTTAGGATTCACCCGGGTCGACCTTGGCAAGGCATCTTTTAATACAGAACCATTCATCATAGCTTCTCAAGCAAAACAAGTTTTCTATGTTACCGGTCCATCGGACATATCGGGGAAATGGTCAGTCGTTCTCCAAGGAAAATACATTCTTCTTAGTGATGAAAGTCTTGATATTCCGTCCACACCTTCTTACACAACACAAGTTCCTACCTCATTTGATGAAGTTGATGTAGATGTCGTGCATGCTATACGACTCGATCATGAAGAAGGCATATGGAAAAATTAACAAGTACGTAATTTATTATTTATTCATAATATATTAATTGTATGTTATAGTTTAGAAGTGTTTTTACTAACAAGTATAATTATTTAAAATCATAGGTATTTTGAGTCTAGACACAGGCCAAGAGACAAGATACCAATACACCAAGTTACAATTAGGTGAAGTTATGTAATGTGTGTAAACTGTAATATGCTATATGTGATATTTTATTTATGTAGGTTGTTTGTTCTGATAAACTGTAATGTGGTATATGTGATATTATGAATATGAACGATTAATATTATTATGAAAACTTTATCACAAAATGTGAATTGTATTTTTCTGCTGTACTTTGACATGGAGAACAATAATACAGGTAAAAAAATGGGATTAATTATAAAAGCAGGATCATATTTGTTAATTTTGCAGAAACTTTAACGACGGTTATATTTCATAACCGTTATAATATCTGGCGCGCTGTGCAGGTAAAAATAAATATCAAAACTGCGCTACTGGGAATCGAACCGAGGACAATTATTTTTATTACAACGGTGCAATGTAAAAACCATTGTGATAGTTAGCGCGCTTTCCAGTTTATTACAACGCCTACAAGGCCGTGGTTGTAAGTATCATATATACAACGAAAATCTACATAACAACGCCTTCTCCCGCGTCATTATATGTCATTTTCAACCGTTGTTAAATGGGTTTTTCGTAGTAGTGAATGTACTGGGATCGAAACCCAGCAACAACAAATAAATTACATTAGATCACGGTTAATATGGAAAACCGTTGTGGAAATTACCCATAATTTATTATATACCAATGTATATTGCTTGCTTTACCATACACGTATTTTAAGAAATACAACCATTAAAATTGGCAAAGAAATATATAATCTAAAAATTAAACTATTCTTGAAAACCAACTTAAACACACGAATGTTTTCCGAATTGAATCCGTCTCATTCTGCATATTTTATGTTCTTTAACACATATACGGTTCAATTGTTGGATTTGTAACGCCCCGATTCGTTTAACTTTATTTATTTATTTCATTCTTTTGAATTTTGTGAAATGTGTGAATTTATGGTATTATACCTGCTCATTGGTTAATTTCTCAGATATATAAAATAGTTGTATTAAATTATTATTTCTTTTCAACTTTTATTTCCGAAATATATTTCATCGGCATGTTTATGTTTTATCGCATTTTGAGAGCGTTTGGGAGATATTTGAGCGTAAGGGCAAAATGGTCATTTTGGGTAGTTAGATATTTTGTTATAAATAGAAAGTGGAAAGAAAAAGAGAGAAAAGAAAATAGAGAGAAAGAAAAGAGAAGATAGAAAGGAAGAGGAAAGAAAAGAGGAGAAAGAGAAGAAAATCAAGGATTCTCCGTTTCAAGCGCGATTAATCGGGTAAGGGTGAGAAGTTTCAATTATATCTTGCTTGTGTATGTATATGTGTTGTTTGTTGTGATTGTTTTGGTTGTTTCTCGACTTTTTCTTATCGATTAAAATTAGGAGTAATTGATAGAAATCGATGTTTTCACGGATGAAATTCGATATAAACCGCGTAGAATACTCGTTGATTATGTCTAAACATGTTTTGGTTGTTCTGGTATGAATTAGAAGGGTTTGGGTGATAAAAATGATGTATTTTGGTCCCATATGACCTAGGTTGACGCTGCTGCGATTTCTGGGTTTCGCGGGTTCGCCTAGCGAACCCCAGCGAAGGAACTGGCGAATGTTCGCTAGAAGGTTCGCCTAGCGAACTTTATGTCTGTTTTCCACTGCCTTGGTTCGCTAGGGTTCGCCTAGCGAATACTGGAGCGAACATGATATTTTCCAATTTTGTTTTCGTCGTAATTTTCAAACCGTAAGTCCGTTTTGGTCGCCGTTTGAAGCGTTGGAAAGCTAATGAAAAGCTCTTTCTATTAAAAATGGTTTGGAGGGCATTAGATGAATTATTTAGGTCGTGGTTTTGGAAAATTGTTGGGTTGTCAGGTTTTTATCGCGTACAATGTGTGCGATTGATGCGTTAGCATAATATATGCTTGTGACATGTAACGTGTAGCTTGTAGACCGTTATATGATGTGAATATACATGATGAAATGTTGTGATGATAATTTGTGGCCTTGTGGCAAATATGTGCATTGTTTTGGATTAGACTTCGAGGCGTGATTAATGATGTTGTTGTGTGGTAAAAATACATTGTTTGATTGAATATCAATGTATGTTGTTATGATGTGTCGTGGGTAGCCTTTGTGGTGTGAATCCCTTGTGGAAGTCATTGTGATTTGTATGATTGTTGTGGTAGGTGATGAAATGCATTGTTTGAATTGTTTTCAATGCATGAATATGATGATGTGTATATTGGTTGTGTAACATACAATGTGGCATTGATATTAATGTGTATGCCTTGTATGATGTTGAGTAATGATAGTGCATGTGATGACATGTTGTGATGATAAAGTGTGGCCGAAAGGCAAAGGAATGTGATATGTTGTAATTGGTTTTATATGCATGTTTATGATTACATGTATGTGTGAAAATGAATTGCTTACGTGAAGTTCAATGTATGCTAATTGGTGGCCGTATGGCAAGAAAATGCATTGTTGGATTAATTTCTAATGCATGAATAAAGTTGGTGAAGTAATTCATTTTGATGAATTGTATGTGATTGTAAGAGATGAATGCATGACAATGTTTGTATACATGTATGCATTTCAAGAATGCCTTGTGTCATTATCATGTGTAGCATAATGATGTGCATTCTTGTGTTGAGGGATTCTAATGAGAATCCGCTACAACGTCGTGAGCCTCTCTTGGTGGAGGTGTGAGCGATCGGGTCGTGAGCCTCTCTCGGTGGAGGTGTGAGCGATGGTTGTAGACGATCGTGAGCCTCTCTTGGTGGAGGTGTGAGCGATCGGGTCGTGAGCCTCTCTCGGTGGAGGTGTGAGCGATCCATAAACATCGTGAGCCTCTCTTGGTGGAGGTGTGAGCGGTGGGTGAACATCGTAGGCCCGACGGGGAGTTAATTTGGTAACGAGCGATGGTTCCAGCAGAAGTTCCTGAGTGAACTTGAGATGATTGAGTCGGTACCCGCATTGCATTTGCATAGAGTCGTGAGTCGGTCTCTATGATTTGCATTTATCATCTCTATATTTATGCATTGATGAATAAACATAAATATGTATGTTTATGTGGAGTGATAAGAATTGTGGAAGTGTGCATGATGAATATGCTTGGTTTTGTACATATGTACATTGTGATGTATATGAGTGAGCTGTGATGAATTGTGGTGAAAATTGTGAATGGATGCGTTATATGTGGTATGTTGTATTTGTGGTATGCTATATGTGTTAGTATGTGATGGTATGGGTGAGATGATTTATACATGTGTTTGAATGTGTGTTTGCATATTATTATACAATCTCGATTTAGTTGTTATTTCTCACCCTTCTGCTGTTTTATAATGCTCTATGAGGCATTGCAGATTAGAGTTGCTGGAGGTCTCTTGTGGAGACTAGCCCTCCGTTCTGTTGTCGGTCTTGATGTCTGCTCTGATACGTAGCACGGGAGTCGGGGAAACGATTATGTTATTTATGTATATAATTATTGAATATATATTTGGTATTACCTTTATAAGGAAAATTTTCCCAATTGAGGGTAATCTATTTTACGCTATGTATCAAATTTATGAGCAGGGATGATGTTTTGTTTATTTAAATGTGACATCCTTGTTTCTGTCAGAAAAATAAATTTTTAGTTACTCTGATGTTATTTATGTATTATTTATTCGTGATGGGAATTGGGGTGTTACATTAGTGGTATCAGAGCAGGTTGTTCCGTCCGGCCAAGTTGTTGAGTCAGTTGGTGTGACAGTTGAATACTGTCATTTTTGCTTGTCCCTTAGTACGTGATATGTGTGGGAAACACTGTCAGTGCTTCCTGGTTTTCTAATCCGATGTCTGCAGGAGTTAGAATGAGATAAGTGGGGGAGAAGCTGGTACTTCTCCAAGTTGCTTCGGTTGTGGAGCGTTGACCCAGTGTGTTGTGAATTGCAAGATTGTAAGTGTTGTTAGGACAGTGTTGTTCCCGATTCCGGAGGGAATGCGGAGGTAAGGGTTATGTCGACTAAGGATTGGTGCCTTAGTTAGTTTCGTGTATGAGATGTAAGGAATGCTATTATAGTTTGGTGAAGACGGTTTATGCCCCACATGATTGTCGGCTGTCTATTAATAAATTGAGGAACTGATCACCCTTAATCTCTTGTTGATAGTAGACGGGAATTATGTTGGATGGAATAGAGGGTCTTTCCGGCTTGGATAGTGTGTGCCATGAATTATTTGGAATTGAGAAAATGATTACGGATTGCTTTGATGAGTTGATGAAGACTCTTATACTGGAAGATGAGACGGATTAGAGGTTTTTTTGGTATGTTGGTCAAGTTGGGAAGTCATTGGGAGAGAACGATTAGGTATTGTTAAAGGTTGTTCTCAGAGAGTAGAGTGTGAACTCAAATTGGACGAAGGTAAGGATTTGAGGTTGAATCTGCTAAGTAAGTGAAAGAACTTTTAGGACGTGAAACTAAGATGTTATTATGTTTGTGACGATAGTTTTCTAGGAATTAACAGAAAGGACACAGTGATGAGCTATCGGTTGTGCGTAATTTTTAGATGTATTCCCGGATGGAATATTGGATGTTAGTATTACAAGTACCTGAACTAATAGAGCAGTTAGAAGATTTACTGGAAAGGAGAATTGTGAGGCCAAGTGTGTCGTCTTGGGGAGCCCGGTATGGGTAGTAACAAAATGGAGAGATGATTGAATGGAATAACAAGCATTATGATGGTATTGGTATTGAGACTATGGAAAGCGAAACTTAAAGTTCTGGAGAGGTTTGGAGTCATTGGAATTATAAAGCGTTAATGGAAATTTTGAGAAGACCTTAAGTGTGAATGTACTATTTGAGAGTTCTTTTGGGATGGTTGTTGCTACACGTGGGGATTTATGGAATTTGGACTGTTAAGAGAAGAAATTGTGTATGGGTTACTAACAGTTGATTAAGGTAACGATTGAGAATAAGTGTCCACTTTCATGAATAGATAACTGGAATGGTTTGGTTGAGTTTGAGTGAAACCGCAATTGGATGGAATGTTTGATAAGAGTGGTGAATGGTGTGAGTTGAGGCTTTGATTGATTTAATGTGAGTCTGGACAAGTTTGAATGAGGGTTGGTTTGTTTGGGCATTACAACGTGCAGTTATGTTGTTCGGTGATAGTAATGCGCCTGTAATATTTGTGGAGTAGAGGAATCGTACCTTCCATATTTATGTGGGTTTGAAAATGTTTTGGGTTGAAAAATGTGGATTTTGGGGTTTCAAACAACGCTGAAGGATTCTGAGTTTTCGCAGGTTCGCCTAGTGGACCAATCAGCGAAGGGTAGCGAAGGTTCGCTACGGGTATTCGCCTAGCAAAGGCGTGAGCGAAGGTTCGCTAGAGTGTCCGCCTAGCGAAGTTTGGGTGTTTTGAAGGTGGGTAGTTGCTGCCTTGGTTCGCTAGAGGGTTCGCCTAGCAAACTTTGTGTCTGTTTTTAGCTAACAGTTGGTTCGCTGGAACATTCGCCTAGCGAGGGAGCTAGCGAATGCTCGCGAGGGAGGTTCGCCTAACGAACAGTGCTGTTCGTGTAATTTTGTTTTCTGTATAACTTTTGATTGGTGACTCGGATTGAGGCACGGTCGGATGATTGGAATTCCTGATTAGTTATGACTTGGCTCGAATTATCCTATTGGTAAAGTTTATGTCGTGCATGATGAGTTAAGTCAAAAGTTTTACTTATGTCTGCTTTGATGGTTAAAAAGTGGGAACTTTTGGGAGGATTTAGAGATTTGGGTTGGTGTGTGAATTGACGTCTGATAGTGTGCGGTTGGGTATATTAACAGTGATTTTTGGTGAAAATGAGAAAGAGTTAGACTTTGGACGTGAAATTGGTAATTGTGATGGTTACGAGTAATCAGAGTGCGCAGCGGATGCGTGGTGTGGCACAATTTGTATTTGCGTGTGGGACTTGTAAGAGGTCATAGGTTGAACATTGGGAATATTTAGGAGTGAAGAGACCATTTGATGTTTTAGAATGGAAGTGTTAGGTGAAAGGTTCAAATGTTATCCATGGGCTACTATGTAGATGGATGTTTGGTTGCATGTTCGATTGGTGAATCGTAGCATTGCTGTTGGTGTTCTGGTTTTGTTGATGTTGTTGAGACCTTGTGGTGTCGTGGAATTTTATGTTCTTGTTGTGTTTCGGTTCTAGAGTGAACCTGTGTGTTGGTATCTTGGTTTTCTTTGAGTTGTGAGTTGGTGGTCAAGTGCATTGTATGGGCATTGCATTTGGTCGTTGTGGTTGTTGCCGTTGTCGTGGCGTTGTTGTAGTCGTTGTTAGCGAGGTGGTTTGTCAGTTGTGTTATTCGTGGTGTGCCTTTTGTTGGCATGTTGGTTTGTGGGTCGGATGCGAGAGTCGTGTCCGGAGTTGTTCGTCTCAGTATATTTTCGAGGACGAAAATGTCTAAGTGGGGGAGAATTGTAACGCCCCGATTCGTTTAACTCTATTTATTTATTTCATTTATTTGAATTTTGTGAAATGTGTGAATTTATGGTATTATACCTGCTAATTGGTTAATTTCTCAGATAGATAAAATAGTTGTATTAAATTATTATTTCTTTTCAACTTTTATTTCCGAAATATATTTCATCGGCATGTTTATGTTTTATCGCATTTTGAGAGCGTTTGGGAGATATTTGAGCGTAAGGGCAAAATGGTCATTTTGGGTAGTTAGATATTTTGTTATAAATAGAAAGTGGAAAGAAAAAGAGAGAAAATAAAATAGAGAGAAAGAAAAGAGAAGATAGAAAGGAAGAGGAAAGAAAAGAGGAGAAAGAGAAGAAAATCAAGGATTCTCCGTTTCAAGCGCGATTAATCGGGTAAGGGTGAGAAGTTTCAATTATATCTTGCTTGTGTATGTATATGTGTTGTTTGTTGTGATTGTTTTGGTTGTTATGATATTTTCCAATTTTGTTTTCGTCGTAATTTTCAAACCGTAAGTCCGTTTTGGTCGCCGTTTGAAGCGTTGGAAAGCTAATGAAAAGCTCTTTCTATTAAAAATGGTTTGGAGGGCATTAGATGAATTATTTAGGTCGTGGTTTTGGAAAAGTGTTGGGTTGTCGGGTTTTTATCGCGTACAATGTGTGCGATTGATGCGTTAGCATAATATATGCTTGTGACATGTAACATGTAGCTTGTAGACCTTTATATGATGTGAATATACATGATGAAATGTTGTGATGATAGTTTGTGGCCTTGTGGCAAATATGTGCATTGTTTTGGATTAGACTTCGAGGCGTGATTAATGATGTTGTTGTGTGGTAAAAATACATTGTTTGATTGAATATCAATGTATGTTGTTATGATGTGTCGTGGGTAGCCTTTGTGGTGTGAATCCCTTGTGGAAGTCATTGTGATTTGTATGATTGTTGTGGTAGGTGATGAAATGCATTGTTTGAATTGTTTTCAATGCATGAATATGATGATGTGTATATTGGTTGTGTAACATACAATGTGGCATTGATATTAATGTGTATGCCTTGTATGATGTTGAGTAATGATAGTGCATGTGATAACATGTTGTGATGATAAAGTGTGGCCGAAAGGCAAAGGAATGTGATATGTTGTAATTGGTTTTATATGCATGTTTATGATTACATGTATGTGTGAAAATGAATTGCTTACGTGAAGTTTAATGTATGCTAATTGGTGGCCGTATGGCAAGAAAATGCATTGTTGGATTGATTTCTAATGCATGAATAAAGTTGGTGAAGTAATTCATATTGATGAATTGTATGTGATTGTAAGAGATGAATGCATGACAATGTTTGTATACATGTATGCATTTCAAGAATGCCTTGTGTCATTATCATGTGTAGCATAATGATGTGCATTCTTGTGTTGAGGGATTCTAATGAGAATCCGCTACAACGTCGTGAGCCTCTCTTGGTGGAGGTGTGAGCGATCGGGTCGTGAGCCTCTCTCGGTGGAGGTGTGAGCGATGGTTGTAGACGATCGTGAGCCTCTCTTGGTGGAGGTGTGAGCGATCGGGTCGTGAGCCTCTCTCGGTGGAGGTGTGAGCGATCCATAAACATCGTGGGCCTCTCTTGGTGGAGGTGTGAGCGGTGGGTGAACATCGTAGGCCCGACGAGGAGTTACTTTGGTAACGAGCGATGGTTCCAGCAGAAGTTCCTGAGTGAACTTGAGATGATTGAGTCGGTACCGCATTGCATTTGCATAGAGTCGTGAGTCGGTCTCTATGATTTGCATTTATCATCTCTATATTTGTGCATTGATGAATAAACATAAATATGTATGTTTATGTGGAGTGATAAGAATTATGGAAGTGTGCATGATGAATATGCTTGGTTTTGTACATATGTACATTGTGATGTATATAAGTGAGCTGTGATGAATTGTGGTGAAAATTGTGAATGGATGCGTTATGTGTGGTATGTTGTATTTGTGGTATGCTATATGTGTTAGTATGTGATGGTATGGGTGAGATGATTTATACATGTGTTTGAATGTGTGTTTGCATATTATTATACAATCTTGATTTAGTTGTTATTTCTCACCCTTCTGCTGTTTTATAATGCTCTATGAGGCATTGCAGATTAGAGTTGCTGGAGGTCTCTTGTGGAGACTAGCCCTCCGTTCTGTTGTCGGTCTTGGTGTCTGCTCTGATACGTAGCACGGGAGTCGGGGAAGCGATTATGTTATTTATGTATATAATTGTTGAATATATATTTGGTATTACCTTTATAAGGAAAATTTTCCCAATTGAGGGTAATCTATTTTACGCTATGTATCAAATTTATGAGCAGGGATGATGTTTTGTTTATTTAAATGTGACATCCTTGTTTCTGTCGGAAAAATAAATTTTTAGTTACTCTGATGTTATTTATGTATTATTTATTCGCGATGGGAATTGGGGTGTTACAGGATTCCTTCAATGCATCGATATCTTTTATTATAATTTACCTCATCATCGTCACTTATCATCGTGATTATAGATATCGATGAATTGAAGCAAACAGACCATTGAACCATATATTATGTGTTAAGAAACGTAAAATGTGCTGAATGAGACGAATACGATTCGAAAAACATTGATTGATATAGGTTGGTTTTCAAATACATCTTAATTTTCAGAATATAAGTTTCTATGTCAATATAAATGATTTCATTTTCATTAAAAGGTCAGGGAAACAAACAATATACATAGTATATAATAAACTAAACTTGTCAACCTGTATAAGAATTTAAAGAACAAAACATTGCTAAGTCAAAAGAAGTCTCTATCTTGTGACTTATCAATGTTTTGTTCTTATTTTGAGAACATTTGTCAACAACAAAAACATACAACAAATCCATGCAACACAATAAAAAAACATACATTATTTAAGCAACAAAACCCCAAGTGGGACTGTAACAAATCAAGATACATTGAGTCAATAACGCACATCTTATTAAAAATAATCGTGGAACTGTAACAAATCAAGATATATTAAGTTCATCTAGTTTGTGATGCTATGAAGAAAAAAATATAAGGTGGATGAAGTTTATACCGTAACTTCATACTTCTCATTTTTTTTTCATAGCACCAAAAACCATATACCCATCATCATACTATACGCTTGCTACCACCATACGATTGCTACCACCATAATCACCATGTAACTACAAGGAAACACAACAAAAATCCAAATTAACCCTAAAACATCAATAAAATAATATTTTCCATAGCATCCTAAAACCAAACCCTAAAACAATCATCCTAAATTCTAAACATCAACAGCATCTACAAGAAGAGTAGAAAGAAGAGAGCAGGAGAACATACCATCTTCGCCGCTGTAGGAGTTTGCGTCGGATGTTGCTCCCTTCAAATATCGTTTAAGCTTCTTTTCTCCATTCACTTGTAACAGTATTGGTTAAGATTCATGAGAGAAGAAGGTTGTGTTAAGGTTTTCTTTAGAGAGAAACAGCTGTTATGAACTGGCCAATAGATAATTTCGTTTATATAATAAAAAATATCACTTTTCGTTACGGTTTAAACATATAACCGTAATTATATTTTATATTTTAAAATAATAGCAAACTATATCACAACGGTTATACATAATAACCGTAGTGATATCCTTTATTTAAAAATAAATAAAAAAGAAAGGAGCGCTTTAACATTAAATGAAAAAAAATTTTGCCACAGCTGAGGTTCGAACCCATGAAAGATTGATTCTATCATATCAGTTATACTTACAACCGTTATTATACCTTATAAAATTTTAATTAAAAAAATTGAATATAAAGTTAGCGTCTGAGTTTAGAGATATCACCACGGTTTTTGAAAGAACCGTGATGACTTGGACGTTGTTGTTTGTGCGTTTTATAGTAATGATTGGGATAGAAAACATACTACTGTGATGATAAGAATAGTGTGTTGAAGATAATTGATCTTTACTTTGTTGTTGTTGGATTGATTTTCCACAACTTTAATGAGTGTAATTAACTTTGTTGGAAGTGAATGTACTTTTTAGTTAGTCAAGTCAATAAAAAGAGGAAAATGTGAAAGGTAAGAAAAATGGTAGGTAGGGAAATGATATTTGTAACGCCCCAGTTTTTGTCAGTTTTATTTAATCGAGTCTATTTGATTATTTGATTATTATATTATTTTATTCTTGACTTTTATTTGGCAATATATTATTTTTCATCGTTGTTTATGTTTTATCGCATTTTGAGAGCGTTTGAGAGATATTTGAGCTGAGGGGTATTTTGGTCATTTGGGTAGTAGATATTTTATATAAATAGAAAGTGGAGAGAGAAAAGATAGAAAGGAAAAGAAAAAGAGAGAAAAGTGAGAAAGAAGAGAAAAGAAGAACAAGAGGAGAAAAGTGGGAAAATGCTAGAAATCATCAAAATCAACGGTTAGGATTCGAATCGAACGGGTAAGGGTGTGAAATATCGTTATCTTAACTTTGTATACGATTATGTATGGTTTCGTTTCGGTTGTTTTGGATCGTTTTCATATATTTTTCATTTTAGGTCGAAATGAATAAAGTCGATAAAAACTGATGTTTTCCCGGTTAGAATTCGAAATAAATTACGTAGTTGTATCGAGGAAGGTTAGGTCGTCGTATAGCGTGCTTTTTATTCGATTTGGTGATGTTTGAAATTTCGGGTTTTTGAAAGGTTGAAATTTAATCGAAAATCGAACGTCATAGAAATTTCGTTTATGTGTTCTAAATTGTTCTTATGTATTTGGTGGTTGCGCGTATGTGTTTGTTTCGAAGAAAATAATTGAATCGGTCGGATTTTCGGACAAAATAGCCGAAATCCGTAGCGGCCCGCAGGGCATTTTTTGGTTTTTGGCAAAACTTCGAAAATTCATATCTCTTGAACCGTAAGTCGGTTTTAACCCCCGTTCGAAGCGTTGGAAAGATAATGAGATGTTCTTTCTAGGAAAAATGGTTTTGAGGTCTGAACCTAATCCAATCGGAACAGTATTTTCGAAACGTTTCGTTGTGTCCGGCCTCCGGTTTATGTTTTTGCGTTATTTTGAAATATCCATATCTTTTGCGTTGTTCATCCGATTGAGGTGTTCTTTATATGGATGTGAAGCTAAAAATATGTTCTATGATTTAGTGAAGAAAAATGTTATTTTTAGCCGACTTTTAACCGACTTTTCTGGTAAACCGTAAATCGAATTGTTTGGTTATTTGTGAAAACGTTTGGTTGCCATTTGACACAATTGATGTGAATGTATGTGGATTGTGTGTGATGAATGCATGACTATATTGTGAATATGTATGCATGTCAAGAGTGCCATGAGTCATGTTGTATGTGAAGCATCATGATGTGCTTTCTTGCATTGTGGGGTTCTAAGATGAATCCGTTGTGACGTCGTAAGCCTTTTGAGAGGTGGGGGCGATGATTACAAACGATTGTAAGCCTTTTGAGAGGTGGGAGCAATCGGATTGTAATCCTTTTGAGAGGTGGGAGCAATCCATAAACATTGTAAGCCTTTTGAGAGGTGGTATCAATGGGTGAACATCGTATGCCCGACGGGGAGTTACACTAAGTAACGAGCGATGGTTCCAATAAGTTCTTCAATTGAACTTGAGATGAAATGAGTCGGTACCACATTGCATTTGCATAGAGTCATGAGTCGGTCTCTATAATTTGCATTGGTCATCTTTGTATATGTGCATTGATGAATGAACATGAATATATGTGTTTATGTTGAATGAATGGTGATGAATTGAGATGTATTGGTGATACATGTATTTGAGCATGAATGAATATGCCTATGTGAAGGATGCGTTAATTACGGATTGTTATGCCGTGTATTTGATTTATGGTATATGCTTGGTGTTATATGTATATATACATGCACAGTGATAAGTTGTGGTGAGAATGTGGTATATGTGTATTATATGTTGAGATATATAATTATATGCAACGTTATTATGATAATATTTCTCACCCTTCTGCTGGAATATGCTTTTTATGGCATAGTGCAGATTGTCAGCTTTAGAGGCGTGGAGGCAAGTGGAAGAGTTAGATCTTCGTCTTTGCTTAGGTCTTGGTGTCTGCTCTGATACGTAGCACGAGAGTCGGGGAAACGATTATTTTATTTATGTATATAATTGTTGAATATATTTGGTATTACCTTTATATGGAAAAGTTTCCCAATTGAGGGTAACCTATTTTATGCTATGTATCAAATTTATGAGCAGGGAGTGTGTATTCTTATTTTAAAATGTGGCATCCTTGTTTCTGTCGGAAAAATAAATTTTTAGTTACTCTGATTTTATTTATGTATTATTTATTCGCGATGGGAATTGGGGTGTTACATTAGTGGTACCAGAGCAGGTCGGTCCGTCCGGCCAAGTTGTTGAGTCAGTTGGAGTGACAGTTAAATACTGTCGTTGTTGTTTGTTCCTTAGTACGTGATATGTGTGTGAAACACTGTCAGTGCTTTCTGGTTTTTGGTAATCTTTTGTCTTCAGGTGTGAGATTGAGATAAGTGGGGGAGAAGCTGGAACTTCTCCAAGTTGCTTCTGTTGTGGAGCGTGGGCTCAGTGTGCCGTTGACTGCAAGATTGTAAGTGTGGTTTGGACAGCGTTGTTCCCGGTTCTGGAAGGAAGGCAGAGGTAAGGTTTATGTCAACTAAGGATTTGTGCCTTAGGTAGTTTTGCGCACAGGATGCAAGAAGTGCTATTATAGTTTGGTAAAGACGGTTTATGCCCCATCATGATTGTCGGCTGTCTATTGACAAATTGAGGAACTGATCACCCTTAATCTCTTGTTGATAGCAGACATAAATTATGTTGGATGGAATAGGCGTGTCTTTCCGGCTTTGATAGTGGGTGAAATAAATTGTTTGGAATTAAGGAAATGGTTACAGATTGTTTTGTTGAGTCGATGAAGATTCGAATATCTGAAGGTGAGCCGAATTCGAGGTTTTTGTATGTTGGTCCAGTTGGGAAGTCATTGAGAGAAAACGATTGGGTATCGTTAATGGTTGTTCTCAGAGAGTAGAGTGTGAACTCAAATTGGACGAAGGTGATGATTTGAGGTTTGGATCTGCTAAGTACGTAGAAGAACTTTTAGGACGTGAAACTCAGATGGAAAGAGTGGTTGGAAGACTTACTGGAAAAGGGATTTGTGAGACCAAGTGTGTCGCCTTAGAGAGCTCCAGTATTGTTAGTAATAAACTGGATGGATGATTGAATGGAATAACAAGCATGATGGGTATAATGGTATTGAGACTTTGGAAAGGAAAACTTAGAGTTCTGGTGAGGTTTGAAGTCTTTGGAATTTTAGAGCACTAATGGAAAATTTTGAGAGAACCTTTAGGTATGGATGTAATATGTAAGAGTTCTTTTTGGTTGGTTATTGCTACATGTTGGGATTTATGGAATTTGGACGGTTAAGAGAAGGACTTGTGTATGGATTACTGACAGTGGAGTAAGGTAACGATTGAGAATAAGCGTTCGCTCTCATGGATAGATAACTGGAATGGTTTGATTGAGTTGGAGTGAAATTACAATTGTTTGGCACGTTTGATAAGGATAGTGAATTGTGTGAGTTGAGGCTTTGATCGATTTAATGTGATTGGTTATGGTTGTTATCATCGGAATAGGTTGTTATTTGCTCGGTTAGGCTTGTATGTGAGTCTGGACAAGTTTGGATGAGGTTTGGTTTGTTTGGATATTATAACGTGCAGTGATGTTGTTTGGTGTTAGTAATGCGTCTGTAATGCGTCTGTAATGTTTGTGGAGTAGAGGAATCGTATCTTCCATATTTATTTGGATAAGTTCGTAAGGGCTTTGATTGAGAACGTTTGGATCTGTTATAAATTCGGAGGAAGAACAGGTAGAGTGTGTGGGATTTGAATTACAAGTATTGAAAAGAGACGAAGCTTTATGCTAAGTTGTTCGAGCGAGAATTTTGGTTGAAAAGGTTAGTTTTCTTGGATATGTTATTTCTGAGGATGGTATTTTTGTGGATTCATAAAAAATAGATGCAGTTCTACAATGAGAGGTTTCGAAGTTGGTTAAGGAGATTAGAAGCTTTTTGGACTTTAGTTGGTTATTACCGGAGGTTATGGAAGGTTTTTCCAAGTCAGCGTTTTCGTTACTTCGGTTGACTTGCAAAGGGTGAGTCGTTTGCTTTGGATGTTCATTGTGAGGAAAGTTTGAGAGGATTAAAGTAGAAATGGTCTACGGCTCCAGTTTTGATTCTGTGTGATCCTGTTCAACCGTTTGTGAGGTATTGTGATGTGTCTTTGATGAGTTTAGTCAGTGTGTTAATGCAAGAGGGTAAAGTCGTGGCTTATGCTTTACGACAATTGAGGATTCATAAAAGGATCTATACTATTCTGGATTTGGAATTGGTCGCGGTTGTATTGTGTTGGAATATTTGGAGGTATCATCTTTATGGTTCTAGGTTCGAAGGGTTGGTAACCGCAAGAGTTTAGAGTACTTGTTTGGTCTGAAGGAATAGAGTATGAGACGATGAGAATGGTTAGAATTTGTGATAAGTTATGAATGTGGCTTGGATTATCCTTCGGGAAAACCTAAGGTTGTGCCAGATGAGTTAAGTCGAAGGTTTTATACATGTCTATTTTGATGGTTAGGGAGTTAGAATTATTTGAGCAGTTCAGAGACTTGTGTCTGGTGTGTAAGCTAACATGCAAAGTGCGAGGTTGGGTATATTAAAGTGCACAGTGATTTTTGGCAGAGGTGAGAAAGAGTTAGACTTTGGACGTGAGATTGACAGACTTGATGGTTTCGAGTAATCAGAGTGTGCAGCGGAAGTGTGAGGTGGCACATTTTGTAATTACGTGTGGGACTTGTAAGAGTTCATAGGTTGAACATTGGAAACATGTAGGAGTGTTGAGACCATTGGACGTTTCAGAATAGAAGTGTTAGGTGAAAGGTTTAGATATTCTTCATGGGCTACTATGTAGATGGAGGTTTTGGTTGTATGTTCGATTGGTGAATCGTAGCATGGTTGTAATAAGGTTGTGTGACAAGGATGTTGGTATTCTAGTTTTGTTGAGGTTGTTGAGACAATGTGGTGTAGTGGAACTTGTGTTCTTGTTTGTGTTGTTGCCTCGTTCCTATCGTGTTGGTTCGAGTGCGAGTAGCTAATTCCTGTGTGGGGAGTTAGGGGAGTGTTACCTAGAGTGAGGGTAACGATCTTGTTGTGTTTCGGTTCAAGAGTGAACCTGTGTGTTGGTATCGTGGTTTTCCTTGAGTTGTGAGTTGGTCGTCAAGTGCATTGTATGAGCTTTGCATCTTGTCGTTGTAGTTGCCATCGTTGTCATGTCGTTGTTGTAGCTGCGGTTAGCAAGGTGGTTTGTCAGTTTGTGTTATTCGTGGTGTGCTTTTGTTGGCATGTTAGTTTGTTGGTCGGATGCGAGAGTCGTATCCGGAGTTGTTCGTAGCGGTTATATTTTCGAGGACGAAAATGTCTAAGTGGGGGAGAATTGTAACACCCCAGTTTTTGTCAGTTTTATTTAATCGAGTCTATTTGATTATTTGATTATTATATTATTTTATTCTTGACTTTTATTTGGCAATACATTATTTTTCATCGTTGTTTATGTTTTATCGCATTTTGAGAGCGTTTGGGAGATATTTGAGCTGAGGGGTATTTTGGTCATTTGGGTAGTAGATATTTTATATAAATAGAAAGTGGAGAGAGAAAAGATAGAAAGGAAAAAAAAAAGAGAGAAAAGTGAGAAAGAAGAGAAAAGAAGAACAAGAGGAGAAAAATGGGAAAATGCCAGAAATCATCAAAATCAACGGTTAGGATTCGAATCGAACGGGTAAGGGTGTGAAATATCGTTATCTTAACTTTGTAAACGATTATGTATGGTTTCGTTTCGGTTGTTTTGGATCGTTTTCATATATTTTTCATTTTAGGACGAAATGAATAAAGTCTATAAAAACCGATGTTTTCACGGTTAGAATTCGAAATAAATTACGTAGTTGTATCGAGGAAGGTTAGGTCGTCGTATAACGTGCTTTTTATTCGATTTGGTGATGTTTGAAAATTCGGGTTTTTGAAAGGTTGAAATTTAATCGAAAATCGCACGTCGTAGAAATTTCGTTTATGTGTTCTAAATTGTTCTTATGTATTTGGTGGTTGCGCGTATCTGTTTGTTTCGAAGAAAATAATTGAATCGGTCGGATTTTCGGGCAAAATAGCCGAAATCCGTAGCGGCCCGCAGGGCATTTTTTGGTTTTTGGCAAAACTTCGAAAATTCATATCTCTTGAACCGTAAGTCGGTTTTGACCCCCGTTCGAAGCGTTGGAAAGATAATGAGATGTTCTTTCTAGGAAAAATGGTTTTGCAGTCTGAACCTGATCCAATCGGAACAGTATTTTCGAAACGTTTCGTTGTGTCTGGCCTCCGGTTTATGTTTTTGCGTTATTTTGAAATATCCATATCTTTTGCGTTGTTCATCCGATTGAGGTGTTCTTTATATGGATGTGAAGCTAAAAATATGTTCTATGATTTAGTGAAGAAAAATGTTATTTTTAGCCGACTTTTAACCGACTTTTCCGGTAAACCGTAAATCGAATTGTTTGGTTATTTGTGAAAACGTTTGGTTGCCGTTTGACACAATTGATGTGAATGTATGTGGATTGTGTGTGATGAATGCATGACTATATTGTGAATATGTATGCATGTCAAGAGTGCCATGAGTCATGTTGTATGTGAAGCATCAAGATGTGCTTTCTTGCATTGTGGGGTTCTAAGATGAATCCGTTGTAACGTCGTAAGCCTTTTGAGAGGTGGGGGCGATGATTACAAACGATTGTAAGCCTTTTGAGAGGTGGGAGCAATCAGATTGTAAGCCTTTTGAGAGGTGGGAGCAATCCATAAACATTGTAAGCCTTTTGAGAGGTGGTAGGAATGGGTGAACATCGTATGCCCGACGGGGAGTTACACTAAGTAACGAGCGATGGTTCCAATAAGTTCTTCAACTGAACTTGAGATGAAATGAGTCGGTACCACATTGCATTTGCATAGAGTCGTGAGTCGGTCTCTATAATTTGCATTGGTCATCTTTGTATATGTGCATTGATGAATGAACATGAATATATGTGTTTATGTTGAATGAATGGTGATGAATTGAGATGTATTGGTGATACATGTATTTGAGCATGAATGAATATGCCTATGTGAAGGATGCGTTAATTACGGATTGTTATGCCGTGTATTTAATTTATGGTATATGCTTGGTGTTATATGTATATATACATGCACAGTGATAAGTTGTGGTGAGAATGTGGTATATGTGTATTATATGTTGAGATATATAATTATATGCAACGTTATTATGATAATATTTCTCACCCTTCTGCTGGAATATGCTTTTTATGGCATAGTGCAGATTGCCAGCTTTAGAGGCGTGGAGGCAAGTGGAAGAGTTAAATCTTCGTCTTTGCTTAGGTCTTGGTGTCTGCTCTGATACGTAGCACGGGAGTCGGGGAAACGATTATTTTATTTATGTATATAATTGTTGAATATATTTGGTATTACCTTTATATGGAAAAGTTTCCCAATTGAGGGTAACCTAGTTTATGCTATGTATCAAATTTATGAGCAGGGAGTGTGTATTCTTATTTTAAAATGTGGCATCCTTGTTTCTGTCGGAAAAATAAAATTTTAGTTACTCTGATTTTATTTATGTATTATTTATTCGCGATGGGAATTGGGGTGTTACAATATTCTCATTGTTTTTTAAAAGATAAAATGATAGTTGTTGTGATAAACGATACCGAAATAACAGAGTATATTTGGTTTCTTGAACACCAAGAAATCCACAAGGGTAAAAAAGAAGGAAAAAACTTTAACAAACAAACGAAACCTTATTAGGGTTCACAGAGGAAGAGAAAAGAGGAAGAAGAATAGAGAATTGGTTAAATCTGTTTTACTATTCACTTTCTCAATAGGGTTCAAAGAATACAAGTGAATACCAACAATTAACCTCTCTCAACCTAATAAGGTTTTGTCACACCTTCGGATGCTATTTATAATAAACCTAATATACTAAACTAATTGCATTTTTAACAATTACCCATTACAAGCTAACTTAAATAATTGGATCCATAACACAAGGCCCAATTCGATCTCATACATACTAGAACACAAATCGACTACAGCATGTAGGTCTTCGACAACATCATGTGAGCAGACTTTGACGACATGCTAAAACTAGAGTTTGATCCAATATCTCACAAATCTCAACCTTGGATCTAACTCTATATCCTCAAGAAATAAACTAGCTTTCTTCACGCAGCTTTATAAACTGCATACAGTGGAAAAACTTATAACTGGGCAACGTCTTGGTGATTGTAGCATGCGATTTTTGTCGGTGACGCGACCACCTTATCGCCATTGGAATTTCCTCACCGCAATGGTAGGAATTGGGTGCTACTTTCTGATTTCTTATTTATCCTATGAAGCTGGAAAAGAAAGGGAAGATATTTAAAACTAACCTTGCACGCAAATGTTTAACTGAACAAATGCTAAAAGAGATTGGGGAGTTCGGGGTCAAGTTATAAAATGGGGAGTTTTCAATTACCCATCCTATACATGGTTATCCATGGGTTGGTTAGAATTATATGTTGATTTCTTCTTGATGGTGTTTGTCTATAAAATGGGAAAGTTTATTCTTTGGGAAAATGTTTGAAAGAGAGTATTTTTGTTGTTTTTCTGGTTTTTCGATGTTTTTGCTAAGGTACTGGACCTATGGTTTTTGATAAGTGTGCTCGCTAAGATTTCACAATCTTATGCCTACGTATTACCATTTAAAGAAAAACAGGGAAATCAGAGCAATCGTAGTTCCTCCTATTCTATGGGAGAAAAAGATGTCTGGTGTCTTGTTTAAAGCCCAAGATTGAGTTAAAAGGGTTTGTTTGTTTGTGTCTTGTTCAAAGCCCAAGATTGAAGCTAAAAGGTTTTGACTGAGAGAGAATTTGTCGTCTCTAAAGGGAGATATCTCATCTGTTTATCACAGTTATTTGGGTGACTGGTTTATAAAGGAGCATTACTTTAACTGGAATGTATGGAGTCCATCAATGCCATAATTTCCTTTATAGGGGATTTGTCCTGAAGGAGAAAACTTTAACTTAGTGTAGAGCAATGCCATTTTTCCTTAGGAATCTTTCATACTAAGAGAGGGACATTGGCTTTGATGTAAATAATCCAGAGTCTTGCCATTTACAGCAGTAACATGAGGATTTTACAAGGATAAAGAGGGACTACAACTTGGATTTTTGAATCAACAAGTGTGCCACTTACAACTGTTATCTTGGATTAAGGTTTGTTTTGAATGTCAGTTTTGATGTGTGATTGTATAGAGAAATGTCTTCCTACAGAGAGATTTTGATTTCCTCTGAGGGGAGGTTGATTTTTGTGTGCCTTGATCAAAGCCCAAGGTTGAAGCTGAGAGATTGATTGAATCCACTGGGGAGGTCATTATACAAAGCCTAAGAGGGGGCTGGGAAGAAATTGCCCTTCTAGGGAGAGGTTTTATTTGTGTATTGTACAAAGCCCAAGATTGAGGCTAAAGGGATTGACTCTGCTTAGTGAGTTTTTATATCTGTCTTGTACATAGCCCAAAATTGAGGCTAAAAGATCCTGACTGACACAGCTATAGAATATTTATATGGTGTCTTGTACAAAGCCCAAGATTAAGGCTAAAAATTATGACTGACTCTACTGGAGAGATATTTATGGGGTGTCTTGTACAAAGCCCAAGATTGAGGCCGAAAGGTTAAGGGATGATCACTATACAAAGCCTAAGAGGAGGCTGGTTTCTACTGAGGATCATTGAGATCCAGAGGAAGATCTTGATTGGTGAATCAACTCTTGTTGGGGATGATAGAAGGGTTGAAATATCAGATGCCTTGAGGTACTAATTCTGTTGAGGATTTGTTAATGGTGAATTGACCCTGACTGGGGAATTTAGGATGGAAGTTTAATGACTGATGAAATGATCAGGGTTTTCCTGTGCTTTTTGGAAACTTGAGGGTTTCCTTGAGATCCAATAGGAGATGAGACTGTCCAAGTCTATTGGTATAAAAAGGTTTATCTTTGTATGATGCCCAAGAGGAGGCTGATGTTTTAGGGGATGAGAATAAACCCTATACTGGTTTGATGTTTTGACTCTGGAAGACTGCTTTAGCAAAGGATGACTAGGTTCTGTCATATACCTGTGGGAGGTCTTTTGGTCCTTGTACTAAGCCAAAAAAAAGGCATGAAAATTTCTAAGAAGCTTGAGGGTCCTTGTACAAAGCCCAAGAGGAGGGTGGGGATGCTTTTAGGAATCCTATGGGTCCAAACCTAAGAAAATCTCAAGAAAGGTTTCACCGGGAATTAATCCTTTCTTTCATGAACAGTTCTTGGGTTTCAAGAAATTCAAGAGAGGTTTCACCGGGAATTAATAGTCTCCGGGGGAAATGAGTTTCTTTGATAATTTCTAATAGTGACAGTCTTAAGAAAAGTTTCGCCAGGAATAATGCCTTTCTCTATTCCATATTGTATAAGCCCAAGAGGAGGCAAGACTGTATCTGGAATTTCCTATGGGGAACTAGTTTTGACTGTGTTGAAAGAGTGACCACTGGCTTTATCTAATCTTAGACCTAATTGTCGGGGAAAACTCTAAGCAGATATACAGGTCTACATATACAGTTGAGATATATATGAGCAAGTACGTAAAATAAAGCTGATAAAAACTTACAGGCGAACAAACTTCCATTGTTACAGCTGTATGGTTAGTTAATAAAGAAATTGAAGAAAGTTTTGATAACAACTTATGGATTAGAATCTAAATCACAAGAGAAAGTTATTTTGAAAAGATGTTTGGGGCTTATACTCAGGGAGAGGCCTAGATGAATTCTTACAGACGATCGCGCCGTAGTTTGAAAATTACAGAGGGACTTATACAATGATTGAGGCACAAATTATTTATTTACAAAAAGAGGTGGGTCTTACACTCTATTAGAGGCCCAAAACTTTAATTTTGTACAAGAGACGAGGCATACAACTCAGGGAGAGGCCCAGATAAAAACAGTGATTGAACCGTTATTCTAAAAATTGTATTGGGACTTATACAAATGACTGAGGCCCAAATTTATTTATGTACGAAGGGGGTCGGGTCTTTGTAAGACCCCAATTTTTACCCCTAAGATTTCGCACATTCTCATTTGCATCTCATACCACAGACAAGATCAAGGTTTGTGTTTCCCCTGAGCACCTGTGTGATTATCTTATTTTCACTTATTTCTATTTACTAACCTTTAACCAAAATACCAAAAAAATATGCTGTCGTTTGCTTGTTTCTCTCTCTGTGTGTTGTGCAGGTTTGTCGAAGACAAGGGCCTAATTTCAAGTCACAGGTGTTTGTTCAAAAGTAAGACGTCTGGTGCTTAGATTCTTCAGTTTATCAGGCAGTGGTTCATATGAGTTTTGGGTTCAGAAAGTCAGATTCAAACGGCTATTGTTCAGTGGTAGCTGTGTGCACTTTATCAGAGGCTTGTGAAAAAAATTCAAGTTTGGTTTTGGGCTAAAAAAAAATCATCACTTTATATCCATTCCAAAACCATAATTCTAAACCAAATACCCACATCTTTCCAAAATCCATTTCAAATTCCAATCATTTTTCTCTAAGTTCATTTCTTAATCCACAATTTAATCCATATCCAACCTCTAAATTCATTATCCATTTTTCCATTCACTCTTTTCTATTCGACATCCATTTAGAAACCCACTTCCATGATCCATTTTTTTCTAATATCCAATTCAATTCTCAAATAACCATTTTTAATCCAATTCATAAAACTTGCTATCCATATCCATTTTTTCTAAACCATTTTTTATCCACTTTTAATCCCTTTTGTCACCTTTCTAATACCCACTTCAATTTTCAATTCACATATGTCCAAACTATTTTTCAATATCCATTTTTTGCCAATTTTCCATTATCCATTTTCATTCAAAATTCTTTTTATCCATTTCAATTTCCATTCTTTCATATATCCATATTTTAGAGTTTATCCAAAAACCCAATTTCCACAACCATTTTTAAACCAATATTCATTAGTATCCAATTTCTATACTTTTTTTCCATTATCCAATTAAAAACATTCATTCTCCATTTTTTTATCCAATTTCAATCCAATATTCCATATTACTTTTCAAATATCCATATCTATATTATTTCCAAATTCACTTCCAATAATCCAAATATCCAATTCAAAAATCCTTTTTTTTTTATTTTTATCCATTTAATACACATTTTAAATTTTTTCTCTAAAACCAATTTAAACCCAAAACTACAATCAAGGCCCATCACAATTTGAAAAAAATAAAAATAAAAAAAGCCCATGAGTTACTACAATTGTTTTCATGATACTTCTACACAACCCATTCCAAAAGCCAAATCCCAGCCGTATGCCACAACAAGTCACGGTCCAGCCATCTTCCAAAACAAGCCGCTCGCATCAATTCCAGTCAACCGCACATAGCATCAGTTCAAGCCACAAATCCTGAAAAAATCAAAACGCAGCCAAGATGAACGCAAAAGGTGAACATCAAACGCAACAACTTGCACACAAAACGGCATCAAAATCACGCGTAAACTTCAAGTTTCAAAGCGCGAAAGAAACTGAACACAAATTCACTAATTCCAATTTCAAAACTAACCACAATCCTCTATAAATACCAGCTTCTTCTACACAAATTCTCCAAGCTTGAAAGCCAAAAACACTCTGCAAAAATCAATTCCAGAACCAAGCTTCAATTAGTTTTCTTCAATTCCAATCCATCACTTCTTCAATTTTCTTTCACCAATTTCATTCAATAAACCAATTCATTCAACAACTACATTTCAACACAAACATCAACAACCGCAGCGCACATACATCACCAATTCAACATCAACAGCAACAATTCATTCTCCATTTTCAACAAATTCAAGCTAGAATCAAAGGAAGAAAAGAGGAAGAACATTTCTCACCACTTTGAAGGTAGATTGAAGCTTTTTCGGTAATTTCGAGTCGTATCCGTCGGTAACGATTCTTGAAACCGATTATACCATTACGTAGAGCATTTATTCCCGATCGAAACTGTGCAAAATTTTCTTCCCGTCGCTGCCATAATAGTGAAAACCGCGAGCTCCATTTTCCATGGCTACAATGAATAGTTCCCGCGGCTACATGAAGAAGAAAAAGATAATTCTCATTTTCTGACTTTATTTTTCTTTTCATTTCCTTTTAGTATATGGTTTGTTTCTATTTCTTTTTTTTAAGAAAAAATGGTGGGCCTAGCCCATTACTACCATCACCTCCATTTCAATTCATACCTCCCTTGTCATTTCTTTATTTCCTTAAAAAAAATAATTCTAATTTGTTTCTTTTTTAAAGTAACTTTTGATTTAGATTTTTTCTTAAATTCTGGTTTTAGAATTTTGTTATAAAAGTTTCTTGAAAAAAAGTCATGAAAAAATTTCTATTATGTGAATTATCTTTTAATTCTTGTTTTTATTTTATCTTGATTTTCTCATTTTATTTCATTTTGGTTTGGTTGTGTGGATCATAATTTTTTTTAGATCCACTTTTCTTCATCTATTTTCTTTTTGATCGATGAAAGTCGAAGTGATCTTGGAATTCCTTTGTTGAATTTCGATCGAGACGAGATCATTACCACCTTTTCTTTTCGTGTGGCCTCGCTTTAGGATGACGATCCGTATATCGTTCATCTCGCGTGCATTAACACATACATCTCATGGCCGGCCTCATTCGTAGGGTAATTGCTCGAACAAATTACTCGGCGTGCGCTTAACATAGACCAAAATTTGTCCCGCCTCGGAAAACTATCAAGAATAGTTGATTATTTGTCTTTTGGTTCAAAACTTATGAAACTTGTTGTTAGGAGGCTTTGGTCTTATCAATCCTCTAATGAGTTCTCATTAATCTTGACCTAAGTGCAAGTATTCAATTATAATTGATTACTAACTTTAACTACAAATCACTAACTTACTAACATTACTCTTGTACTAACTTCTTTACAATTACTTCTCGCACCCTATCTCTTTTACTTTTATGCTTCATTTTATCATTTCATTTCATGTTTATGCTTCCGCAATTTTTCCTTTGTCCGTTGGACATATGTTTATGCTTCCGCAATTTTTCCTTTGTCCGTTGGACACATGTTTATGCTTATGCCTTTTTCTTTTTGTCCACTTGGACCTAAAACACTAATAAAGGTCAAACCTCTAAAAACTTGTAATTCTAATCTTGGACTATGGTTACTATCCTATGCAAATGGACTTGGAGTTTTGGACATAGACCTTGGACATCCAATGCAATTCTTGGAACCTTGGACTTAGACTTAGGACCTTTCTCCCTTTGTTTTGGAATTATGGTTCGAAGACTATGAAGCTTACTTGTGTGGTTAGATTATTCTTATCCTTAACTTTTACTTTATGCTTTAGGATAGTCACTTCGTCTCCTCCCCATTCTTCAATTTTCAAAACTTTCTCCCTTTTTCAAAACCTTCTTGTTTTCAAACTATCACATCTTTCATAATCAAACCTTGACTTTGTCAAGTGATTTTACTCTTTTCTTTTCATTTCTTAATCAAATGCTAAACTACATAAGCATATTGACATCTTTTTCAAAAGACTTAAAAAACATCAAACTCATCACTCTCTTTTGTGCCCTCGTGCACTTTCTCCTTTAACTTTTTCATAAGTTTAGACATGATTCATTTCCTTAAGCGGAATTATTCGCTTAGAATTGATGACTTGTCTTTACATTTAAAAACAACCAAAACAAACAATTTTCACTCTTTGTACCACGAACTACGGGGTTTTGATCCTACATTGCACATCGTGGGTACGTAGGCATGAGACGACAAGTCTCTCCAAACACAAAAAATCTTAAAACAATTTCTCTTCTCATCTGCTCAATCACTTTTCAAGCAAAACTTTTTCAGACCAAAAGCGGTAGATATTTCAAAGGGCTCCTATAGAGTACTATAGACGTTTTGGGTGCTAACACCTTCCCATTGCGTAACCAACCCCCCGAACCCGGACTCTCTTCACTTGTTCTCGTTGTAGAGCTTGTGTAGGTTTTGTTCGCTCTTTTTCCTTTCCTTTTGGATAAAATAAAAGTGCGGTGGCGACTCTTGCTTTTCGAGTTAAGTTAATCAATAGCTTACACTCACGATTTTGCCGCTACAGAAAAGTGGCGACTCTGCTGGGGAATCTCTGGTTCCTTGAGGGGGTTAGCCTACTTTGACTTATTTACTACCTTTCGTCTGATTTGCTTGTTACTTAATTGTTCTGTTTTGGAGTTCCTCTGTGTGTGAGATAGGTCCTATACCTGGACCAGAGTGTACTTTGAGATAGGAGGATGGTATAGTCAAGGGAACTTTGAGGGAGTCGAATCCTGAAAAAGAAGAACTTGAGAATCCATCCACTCGGTGGTTGCCTCTTTGGAATTACTGACGCCGATCGAGCAATCGAGAAGGCATTACTTTTTCCATAGAAGCCTATAACACCGAGGACCGTAGTAACCCTTAACCCATCCTAGGCATTTTAGGATCGTGGTGCGGAAGCTATGAAGATGCAAATCTGACTTAGCTGTCACGCGATGCCACACTCAGGTTAGATTCTCTTGAGGATAACTACCAACCTCCGAGCAAATCGGTGTGCTGGTGTGTCTGATAGTGAATTGTGGACCCTGGGCACTCTGTTAGAACCGTTGTTTTCTGCAGGTACAATGAAGACAAACCTTAGTACATACCCTTTGTGGATTGGTTCTTGACCTCGACTCCATGCTCGTGACTCGAACTTTTGAACCTATGTGCTTTGAGTGATCTTGTTTGTGGTTGTTGCATCCATGCACTCTTGCATCCATGAGCATACATATGCATTTCTTCCAGGTTGTCTCAGAAACTCATTTCGATTGTCTCCTTCTCCAGTTATCTGCTCGCCGTCAAGCTGTTTCCTCAACACAACTACGGAACTAGAGTTGCTATCAGATTGAGAATGGAAAGTCAAGAACAACACAATGCCGAAGTCAGAATGGAAATTGCTGAGTTGAAGGCTGGTATGACCAAGCTCACAGAAATGCTGCAAGTTCTGATTGCTAGAGGTGAACCACCTCAGAGGACTGGTCTGTTCATGGACACTCTTCAGCCACTCTATTGGGAAAAGATGATAGGTAGTGTATCATCTGGTTTTGCTGACCTGGTCACTATTGGAGAAAGACCAGAAGAAGGTATCAAGAAAGGGAGGATTGCTAATACTGAAGCCTTCAGTGGTGCCAAAAAGTATACTGGGAATTTTCAAAAGAAAAAGGATGGTGATACCCATGCTGTTTCGGTTGAAGGTAAACCTCGTCGCAGACAACAACAATATGTAGCTGCAGTCGCTCATGTTGTCAATGCTCAGCCAGATCAAGCTCCTCGTCAACCTGCTAGACAGAATCAGAATCGCAATAGGGTTAACTTTGATCCTATCCCGATGTCCTACACTGAGCTGTATCCATGTCTTGTAAAGAAAGGTTTGATTACAACAAGGACTCTACCTCCTCCTCCAAATCCCCTTCCAGCCGGCTATAGGGCTGATCTTCACTGCGAGTTCCATCAAGGTGGGGCAGGCCATAACTTGGAAGGTTGCTTTGCATTGAAAGCTAGAGTACAAGAATTGGTGAACTTAAAAATTCTGGACTTTACTGATAATAATCCCAATGTTGTCAACAATCCTTTGCCAGAGCATGCCAAGTGAAGTTTGAGTCAGTTCAAACGGATCATCTCCTAAAAGCCAGTGTTTTAGACAGGACAGCTCATCTTTATTGCTGATTAATCACTAGGTCTTGTTTCTTTCTGTTTGCATTTTCCTTTGATTGTATTGACTGTTTGCTTTCAAATTTTATTTGTACTTTCATGGTAATTTCAATGAAATGAGCATTGCAATGTTTTGATTCAATTCATTTATATCCACTGTGTGAATCTTTATGCTTTCTTCTTCACAAAACAAAAATATATCTCCTGTTCAATTTCTTTATCAAGCTTTTGTTTATGCAAAGATTGGAGGGAGGATGATGAAAACGAAATACCTAACATTGCTGGACTGTATGCTTTCAATTGAAACTTGGCTGAGGATGTACAGGCATTGTTTCAACTCCTAAACACTGGAGAAATAAGGAGGTTAATCCCTTGTCAACACCTTTGAACCTAGAAGTTGGAGTTTCTTTCTGTACGAAAAAACCCGCATCTTAACCTGGGGATGGGTAGTTCTCAGTTAATTTGACTGTGCATGCAAAACACTTTCAATAAAGGTTGCAATCACAAGTTTTCCTTCGTACACATCAAAGAAGTGTCGAAGATGTCTTTCAAATCAAAAGCCAATGATGGTTCACCGTAATCATTAAGCCAGGCAGTCACTATCTTTCAAAAAAAATGAAAAAATGAAAATAAAAGCCCGCTAAGTCAAAACCTATGAAGGAGACTTAGGCAAAAATTGGGGCATCCCGCTGACTGTAAGCTCAAATGACACAGTTCAGGCAAAAGTTAGGGATAACAAAAGAAAAATCAAGAGGTTACCAAAATCATCAAAGACAAAATGAGTTGACTGTGGTCCTCATCAAAAACAACAAAATGTTGTAAGAAAGAATGACTGCCATCTCAAATACCTGGGTCCTTGAACCATCATCATAACAGTGTTGCAATTCCAAAATCTCTTGGAACCTGAATGCATAGTCTGAATTAACTGAGCGTAGGACTGGAGATCATCACGAAGAATGGGTTGGGTACAAATAAACTTTGAGCCTATATCCTTTGTTTCAAAAACCGTGAACCAGACCACGTTACAACATTCGAAATACCTAATTGAAGCCAGGTTTCTTTTGAAAGCATACTACAGCAAGGTTGCGTAAACTGACTCCTATGTTTATTGCCAATCATCTTTGCATGTCTTAACCGCCGTGTTTTGACAAGTGTTTCATTTTGCTTTACATCAATAACATCATTCCAAAAATGATTTTTGATTTCAAAATTGCATGAGTTTTGCATTAAAATTACCATGTCTGTTTGAATAATCTTATTTGCAGGCAGAATTTCCTCATCAAGGAATTTTCAAACAGTTGAGAAATTTGGTCAGTGATCTTATCAGGGGCACATTACATCCAGATCCTGTTGTGAATCAGATTTGTTGCTCAGTGCAAGTTATTCTCAGAATTGGTTAACCAGAAGATCTCTTTCAAGATTCATACTGAGTTTAGCCTTCTCAACAATCATCTCAAGAACTGAAGCCATGATCAGTTCATTCATCCCCAGCAACTGAAGCCATGATCAGTTTATCCTCAGCAATTATCTCAAGAATTGAAGCCATGATCAGTTCATTTCTTCCCCTACAGTAGTCAGACTGAAGCCATGATCAGTTTATCCTCATCAGTCAAGCAATCTGGGGTAATCTTCTTTAAGAATCCTCAAGAAGTCTTTCCTCAAAAGACCATCAGCCCGATACAATTCATAAGTGTGACAGAGATGTGCTCAACATCTTCTATCCAAGCAGAGTGGCCAGCGTTCCCTGTGTTGAGGAATCAGAGTTCCATTCTTCCCTCACAAAAGAGTCTATCTCTGTTGTCTCTATCATATACATTGCATACATAAATTATTTACATATCATTGCATAGAAACATTTTCATAGTATGAAGTGTGCTTCGTGCTCATATGAATTTTTCCGAGGTCCCGTTGCTTTCAACATCTCACCTTGTGGTCAAAGTCCAACTTACTTGGCACCTACCAAAACTTTTACCTACCTTTTCATTCTGTTCCATTCCTGAATGTTGCCAGTTACCTGTCTTTTCACCCAGTGCTATTCCTGGATGTCTTGTCCTGTCTTCTTTCTTTCCAGTGCTATTCCTGGTTGTCTTGCTTTCCTGGATCTTTATATTCTTTCACTCCAGTGTCGTTCCTGGATGTATGCCTCTTGTTTCTCCAGTGCCATTCCTGGATGTCTGTCTCTTTTGATCTCCAGTACCATTCCTGGATACCTTGTTCCTCTTGTTTCTCCCAGTGCTATTCCTGGAAGTCTTTTCTCTCCTCTATAATCCCCAACAGATATGCTTGGATATCTTTCAGTGCCATTCCTGAAAGTTTTACCTGTTCATTCAGTGTCATTCCTGGATGAGTTTTTACCTTTACTTTCAGTGCCATTCCTGAAAGTTTTACCTGTTCATTCAGTGCCATTCCTGAATGAGTTTTCTCCTTTGCATTCAGTGCTATTCCTGGATGTCTTTTTCACTGTCATTCAATGCCATTCTTGAATGTAGTAATTCACCTTTATCTTTCAGTGCCATTCCTGAAAGTTTTACCTGTTCATTCAGTGCCATTCCTGGATGAGTTTTTACCTTTACTTTCAGTGCCATTCCTGAAAGTTTTACCTGTTCATTCAGTGCCATTCCTGAATGAGTTTTCTCCTTTGCATTCAGTGCTATTCCTGGATGTCTTTTTCACAGTCATTCAATGCCATTCTTGAATGTAGTGATTCACCTTTATCTTTCAGTGCCATTCCTGAAAGTTTTACCTGTTCGTTCAGTGCCATTCCTGGATGAGTTTTTACCTTTACTTTCAGTGCCATTCCTGAAAGTTTTACCTGTTCATTCAGTGCCATTCCTGGATGAGTTTTCTCCTTTGCATTCAGTGCTATTCCTGGATGTCTTTTTCACTGTCATTCAATGCCATTCTTGAATAAAGTGATTTACCTTTACCTTTCAGTGCCATTCCTGAAAGTTGTATCTGTTCATTCAGTGCCATTCCTGAATGAGTTTATCTTTACCTTTCAGTGCCATCTCTGAAAGTCCTTGCTCACCTTATTCAATGCCATTCTTGGATATCGTGAACCTTTTTATCCAATGCCATTCTTGGATACTTCTGATATATTTTCCAGAACTTTTCTCACTACATTCAATGCCATTCTTGGATGTTGTCATTTCTTCTGTCCAATGCCATTCTTGGATTTGATTTCCTCAACAGAGTCCAATGCCATTCTTGGACACCTTTTCCCCAGCTAAGTCCAATGCCATTCTTGGATATCTTTTCCTCAGCTGAATCCAATGTTATTCTTGGATGTCTCTGATGCTTGTTGTTGCCTCATTCAATGCCATTCTTGAATGTTGCAGTGCCTTTATCCAATGCCATTCTTGGATATCTTTCCCAACAGAGTGTTTTTCACCTCCATCCAATGCTATTCTTGGATGACGCTGCTGTTTTTACCAGAAACTTTCTTGTTGCTGTCCAATGCTATTCTTGGACGTCCTTTGACTTACCTTTTGTCTTGTTTGTAGTTTCCACCCAATGCTATTCTTGGATGTTACTACTCGTCTTTCAGGGTCTTGTCCCTCTCTTTCCAACTATTGATGGATACTTCTTGTCACCTTGATAGATCTCCAGAAATAGCTTGTGTTCCCTGACGTGTCTTGTCAAGTCATCTCTCTCAATTTACCGTATATCCCTTGTTTCAGTCTCCCTGCAGTCTGTCTCATCCTTTGCATTCATATCATCTTGTGACATCTTATGGCTAAAAATTCAGATTTCTGTATTTAAGTATCTTCAATCTTGTCGAGACGAAGTTTTCAACCTTCATATCTCCTGATTGAAGAAACTTAAATAGGGGCAGCTGTAAGACCCCAATTTTTACCCCTAAGATTTTGCACATTCTCATTTGCATCTCATACCACAGACAAGATCAAGGTTTGTGTTACCCCTGAGCACCTGTGTGATTATCTTATTTTCACTTATTTCTATTTACTAACCTCTAACCAAAATACCTAAAAAATATGCTGTCGTTTGCTTGTTTCTCTCTCTGTGTGTTGTGCAGGTTTGTCGAAGACAAGGGCCTAATTTCAAGTCACAGGTGTTTCTTCAAAAGTAAGACGTCTGTTGCTTAGATTCTTCAGTTTATCAGGCAGTGGTTCATATGAGTTTTGGGTTCAGAAAGTCAGATTCAAATGGCTATTGTTCAGTGGTAGCTGTGTGCACTTTATCAGAGGCTTGTGAAAAAAATTCAAGTTTGGTTTTGGGCTAAAAAAAAATCATCACTTTATATCCATTCCAAAACCATAATTCTAAACCAAATACCCACATCTTTCCAAAATCCATTTCAAATTCCAATCATTTTTCTCTAAGTTCATTTCTTAATCCACAATTTAATCCATATCCAACCTCTAAATTCATTATCCATTTTTCCATTCACTCTTTTCTATTCGACATCCATTTAGAAACCCACTTCCATGATCCATTTTTTTCTAATATCCAATTCAATTCTCAAATAACCATTTTTAATCCAATTCATAAAACTTGCTATCCATATCCATTTTTTCTAAACCATTTTTTATCCACTTTTAATCCCTTTTGTCACCTTTCTAATACCCACTTCAATTTTCAATTCACATATGTCCAAACTATTTTTCAATATCCATTTTTTGCCAATTTTCCATTATCCATTTTCATTCAAAATTCTTTTTATCCATTTCAATTTCCATTCTTTCATATATCCATATTTTAGAGTTTATCCAAAAACCCAATTTCCACAACCATTTTTAAACCAATATTCATTAGTATCCAATTTCTATACTTTTTTTCCATTATCCAATTAAAAACATTCATTCTCCATTTTTTTATCCAATTTCAATCCAATATTCCATATTACTTTTCAAATATCCATATCTATATTATTTCCAAATTCACTTCCAATAATCCAAATATCCAATTCAAAAATCCTTTTTTTTATTTTTATCCATTTAATACACATTTTCAATTTTTTCTCTAAAACCAATTTAAACCCAAAACTACAATCAAGGCCCATCACAATTTGAAAAAAATAAAAATAAAAAAAGCCCATGAGTTACTACAATTGTTTTCATGATACTTCTACACAACCCATTCCAAAAGCCAAATCCCAGCCGTATGCCACAACAAGTCACGGTCCAGCCATCTTCCAAAACAAGCCGCTCGCATCAATTCCAGTCAACCGCACATAGCATCAGTTCAAGCCACAAATCCTGAAAAAATCAAAACGCAGCCAAGATGAACGCAAAAGGTGAACATCAAACGCAACAACTTGCACACAAAACGGCATCAAAATCACGCGTAAACTTCAAGTTTCAAAGCGCGAAAGAAACTGAACACAATTTCACTAATTCCAATTTCAAAACTAACCACAATCCTCTATAAATACCAGCTTCTTCTACACAAATTCTCCAAGCTTGAAAGCCAAAAACACTCTGCAAAAATCAATTCCAGAACCAAGCTTCAATTAGTTTTCTTCAATTCCAATCCATCACTTCTTCAATTTTCTTTCACCAATTTCATTCAATAAACCAATTCATTCAACAACTACATTTCAACACAAACATCAACAACCGCAGCGCACATACATCACCAATTCAACATCAACAGCAACAATTCATTCTCCATTTTCAACAAATTCAAGCTAGAATCAAAGGAAGAAAAGAGGAAGAACATTTCTCACCACTTTGAAGGTAGATTGAAGCTTTTTCGGTAATTTCGAGTCGTATCCGTCGGTAACGATTCTTGAAACCGATTATACCATTACGTAGAGCATTTATTCCCGATCGAAACTGTGCAAAATTTTCTTCCCGTCGCTGCCATAATAGTGAAAACCGCGAGCTCCATTTTCCATGGCTACAATGAATAGTTCCCGCGGCTACATGAAGAAGAAAAAGATAATTCTCATTTTCTGACTTTATTTTTCTTTTCATTTCCTTTTAGTATATGGTTTGTTTCTATTTCTTTTTTTTAAGAAAAAACGGTGGGCCTAGCCCATTACTACCATCACCTCCATTTCAATTCATACCTCCCTTGTCATTTCTTTATTTCCTAAAAAAAAATAATTCTAATTTGTTTCTTTTTTAAAGTAACTTTTGATTTAGATTTTTTCTTAAATTCTGGTTTTAGAATTTTGTTATAAAAGTTTCTTGAAAAAAAGTCATGAAAAAATTTCTATTATGTGAATTATCTTTTAATTCTTGTTTTTATTTTATCTTGATTTTCTCATTTTATTTCATTTTGGTTTGGTTGTGTGGATCATAATTTTTTTTAGATCCACTTTTCTTCATCTATTTTCTTTTTGATCGATGAAAGTCGAAGTGATCTTGGAATTCCTTTGTTGAATTTCGATCGAGACGAGATCATTACCACCTTTTCTTTTCGTGTGGCCTCGCTTTAGGATGACGATCCGTATATCGTTCATCTCGCGTGCATTAACACATACATCTCATGGCCGGCCTCATTCGTAGGGTAATTGCTCGAACAAATTACTCGGCGTGCGCTTAACATAGACCAAAATTTGTCCCGCCTCGGAAAACTATCAAGAATAGTTGATTATTTGTCTTTTGGTTCAAAACTTATGAAACTTGTTGTTAGGAGGCTTTGGTCTTATCAATCCTCTAATGAGTTCTCATTAATCTTGACCTAAGTGCAAGTATTCAATTATAATTGATTACTAACTTTAACTACAAATCACTAACTTACTAACATTACTCTTGTACTAACTTCTTTACAATTACTTCTCGCACCCTATCTCTTTTACTTTTATGCTTCATTTTATCATTTCATTTCATGTTTATGCTTCCGCAATTTTTCCTTTGTCCGTTGGACATATGTTTATGCTTCCGCAATTTTTCCTTTGTCCGTTGGACACATGTTTATGCTTATGCCTTTTTCTTTTTGTCCACTTGGACCTAAAACACTAATAAAGGTCAAACCTCTAAAAACTTGTAATTCTAATCTTGGACTATGGTTACTATCCTATGCAAATGGACTTGGAGTTTTGGACATAGACCTTGGACATCCAATGCAATTCTTGGAACCTTGGACTTAGACTTAGGACCTTTCTCCCTTTGTTTTGGAATTATGGTTCGAAGACTATGAAGCTTACTTGTGTGGTTAGATTATTCTTATCCTTAACTTTTACTTTATGCTTTAGGATAGTCACTTCTTCTCCTCCCCATTCTTCAATTTTCAAAACTTTCTCCCTTTTTCAAAACCTTCTTGTTTTCAAACTATCACATCTTTCATAATCAAACCTTGACTTTGTCAAGTGATTTTACTCTTTTCTTTTCATTTCTTAATCAAATGCTAAACTACATAAGCATATTGACATCTTTTTCAAAAGACTTAAAAAACATCAAACTCATCACTCTCTTTTGTGCCCTCGTGCACTTTCTCCTTTAACTTTTTCATAAGTTTAGACATGATTCATTTCCTTAAGCGGAATTATTCGCTTAGAATTGATGACTTGTCTTTACATTTAAAAACAACCAAAACAAACAATTTTCACTCTTTGTACCACGAACTACGGGGTTTTGATCCTACATTGCACATCGTGGGTACGTAGGCATGAGACGACAAGTCTCTCCAAACACAAAAAATCTTAAAACAATTTCTCTTCTCATCTGCTCAATCACTTTTCAAGCAAAACTTTTTCAGACCAAAAGCGGTAGATATTTCAAAGGGCTCCTATAGAGTACTATAGACGTTTTGGGTGCTAACACCTTCCCATTGCGTAACCAACCCCCCGAACCCGGACTCTCTTCACTTGTTCTCGTTGTAGAGCTTGTGTAGGTTTTGTTCGCTCTTTTTCCTTTCCTTTTGGATAAAATAAAAGTGCGGTGGCGACTCTTGCTTTTCGAGTTAAGTTAATCAATAGCTTACACTCACGATTTTGCCGCTACAGAAAAGTGGCGTCTCTGCTGGGGAATCTCTGGTTCCTTGAGGGGTTTAGCCTACTTTGACTTATTTACTACCTTTCGTCTGATTTGCTTGTTACTTAATTGTTCTGTTTTGGAGTTCCTCTGTGTGTGAGATAGGTCCTATACCTGGACCAGAGTGTACTTTGAGATAGGAGGATGGTATAGTCAAGGGAACTTTGAGGGAGTCGAATCCTGAAAAAGAAGAACTTGAGAATCCATCCACTCGGTGGTTGCCTCTTTGGAATTACTGACGCCGATCGAGCAATCGAGAAGGCATTACTTTTTCCATAGAAGCCTATAACACCGAGGACCGTAGTAACCCTTAACCCATCCTAGCCATTTTAGGATCGTGGTGCGGAAGCTATGAAGATGCAAATCTGACTTAGCTGTCACGCGATGCCACACTCAGGTTAGATTCTCTTGAGGATAACTACCAACCTCCGAGCAAATCGGTGTGCTGGTGTGTCTGATAGTGAATTGTGGACCCTGGGCACTCTGTTAGAACCGTTGTTTTCTGCAGGTACAATGAAGACAAACCTTAGTACATACCCTTTGTGGATTGGTTCTTGACCTCGACTCCATGCTCGTGACTCGAACTTTTGAACCTATGTGCTTTGAGTGATCTTGTTTGTGGTTGTTGCATCCATGCACTCTTGCATCCATGAGCATACATATGCATTTCTTCCAGGTTGTCTCAGAAACTCATTTCGGTTGTCTCCTTCTCCAGTTATCTGCTCGCCATCAAGCTGTTTCCTCAACACAACTACGGAACTAGAGTTGCTATCAGATTGAGAATGGAAAGTCAAGAACAACACAATGCCGAAGTCAGAATGGAAATTGCTGAGTTGAAGGCTGGTATGACCAAGCTCACAGAAATGCTGCAAGTTCTGATTGCTAGATGTGAACCACCTCAGAGGACTGGTCTGTTCATGGACACTCTTCAGCCACTCTATTGGGAAAAGATGATAGGTAGTGTATCATCTGGTTTTGCTGACCTGGTCACTATTGGAGAAAGACCAGAAGAAGGTATCAAGAAAGGGAGGATTGCTAATACTGAAGCCTTCAGTGGTGCCAAAAAGTATACTGGGAATTTTCAAAAGAAAAAGGATGGTGATACCCATGCTGTTTCGGTTGAAGGTAAACCTCGTCGCAGACAACAACAATATATAGCTGCAGTCGCTCATGTTGTCAATGCTCAACCAGATCAAGCTCCTCGTCAACCTGCTAGACAGAATCAGAATCGCAATAGGGTTAACTTTGATCCTATCCCGATGTCCTACACTGAGCTGTATCCATGTCTTGTAAAGAAAGGTTTGATTACAACAAGGACTCTACCTCCTCCTCCAAATCCCCTTCCAGCCGGCTATAGGGCTGATCTTCACTGCGAGTTCCATCAAGGTGGGGCAGGCCATAACTTGGAAGGTTGCTTTGCATTGAAAGCTAGAGTACAAGAATTGGTGAACCTAAAAATTCTGGACTTTACTGATAATAATCCCAATGTTGTCAACAATCCTTTGCCAGAGCATGCCAAGTGAAGTTTGAGTCAGTTCAAACGGATCATCTCCTAAAAGCCAGTGTTTTAGACAGGACAGCTCATCTTTGTTGCTGATTAATCACTAGGTCTTGTTTCTTTCTGTTTGCATTTTCCTTTGATTGTATTGACTGTTTGCTTTCAAATTTTATTTGTACTTTCATGGTAATTTCAATGAAATGAGCATTGCAATGTTTTGATTCAATTCATTTATATCCACTGTGTGAATCTTTATGCTTTCTTCTTCACAAAACAAAAATATATCTCCTGTTCAATTTCTTTATCAAGCTTTTGTTTATGCAAAGATTGGAGGGAGGATGATGAAAACGAAATACCTAACATTGCTGGACTGTATGCTTTCAATTGAAACTTGGCTGAGGATGTACAGGCATTGTTTCAACTCCTAAACACTGGAGAAATAAGGAGGTTAATCCCTTGTCAACACCTTTGAACCTAGAAGTTGGAGTTTCTTTCTGTACGAAAAAACCCGCATCTTAACCTGGGGATGGGTAGTTCTCAGTTAATTTGACTGTGCATGCAAAACACTTTCAATAAAGGTTGCAATCACAAGTTTTCCTTCGTACACATCAAAGAAGTGTCGAAGATGTCTTTCAAATCAAAAGCCAATGATGGTTCACCGTAATCATTAAGCCAGGCAGTCACTATCTTTCAAAAAAAATGAAAAAATGAAAATAAAAGCCCGCTAAGTCAAAACCTATGAAGGAGACTTAGGCAAAAATTGGGGCATCCCGCTGACTGTAAGCTCAAATGACACAGTTCAGGCAAAAGTTAGGGATAACAAAAGAAAAATCAAGAGGTTACCAAAATCCTCAAAGACAAAATGAGTTGACTGTGGTCCTCATCAAAAACAACAAAATGTTGTAAGAAAGAATGACTGCCATCTCAAAAATACCTGGGTCCTTGAACCATCATCATAACAGTGTTGCAATTCCAAAATCTCTTGGAACCTGAATGCATAGTCTGAATTAACTGAGCGTAGGACTGGAGATCATCACGAAGAATGGGTTGGGTACAAATAAACTTTGAGCCTATATCCTTTGTTTCAAAAACCGTGAACCAGACCACGTTACAACATTCGAAAGACCTAATTGAAGCCAGGTTTCTTTTGAAAGCATACTACAGCAAGGTTGCGTAAACTGACTCCTATGTTTATTGCCAATCATCTTTGTATGTCTTAACCGCCGTGTTTTGACAAGTGTTTCATTTTGCTTTACATCAATAACATCATTCCAAAAATGATTTTTGATTTCAAAATTGCATGAGTTTTGCATTAAAATTACCATGTCTGTTTGAATAATCTTATTTGCAGGCAGAATTTCCTCATCAAGGAATTTTCAAACAGTTGAGAAATTTGGTCAGTGATCTTATCAGGGGCACATTACATCCAGATCCTGTTGTGAATCAGATTTGTTGCTCAGTGCAAGTTATTCTCAGAATTGGTTAACCAGAAGATCTCTTTCAAGATTCATACTGAGTTTAGCCTTCTCAACAATCATCTCAAGAACTGAAGCCATGATCAGTTCATTCATCCCCAGCAACTGAAGCCATGATCAGTTTATCCTCAGCAATTATCTCAAGAATTGAAGCCATGATCAGTTCATTTCTTCCCCTACAGCAGTCAGACTGAAGCCATGATCAGTTTATCCTCATCAGTCAAGCAATCTGGGGCAATCTTCTTTAAGAATCCTCAAGAAGTATTTCCTCAAAAGACCATCAGCCCGATACAATTCATAAGTGTGACAGAGATGTGCACAACATCTTCTATCCAAGCAGAGTGGCCAGCGTTCCCTGTGTTGAGGAATCAGAGTTCCATTCTTCCCTCACAAAAGAGTCTATCTCTGTTGTCTCTATCATATGCATTGCATACATAAATTATTTACATATCATTGCATAGAAACATTTTCATAGTATGAAGTGTGCTTCGTGCTCATATGCATTTTTCCGAGGTCCCGTTGCTTTCAACATCTCACCTTGTGGTCAAAGTCCAACTTACTTGGCACCTACCAAAACTTTTACCTACCTTTTCATTCAGTTCCATTCCTGAATGTTGCCAGTTACCTGTCTTTTCACCCAGTGCTATTCCTGGATGTCTTGTCCTATCTTCTTTCTTTCCAGTGCTATTCCTGGATGTCTTGCTTTCCTGGATCTTTATATTCTTTCACTCCAGTGTCGTTCCTAGATGTATGCCTCTTGTTTCTCCAGTGCCATTCCTGGATGTCTGTCTCTTTTGATCTCCAGTACCATTCCTGGATACCTTGTTCCTCTTGTTTCTCCCAGTGCTATTCCTGGAAGTCTTTTCTCTCCTCTATAATCCCCAACAGATCTGCTTGGATATCTTTCAGTGCCATTCCTGAAAGTTTTACCTGTTCATTCAGTGTCATTCCTGGATGAGTTTTTACCTTTATTTTCAGTGCCATTCCTGAAAGTTTTACCTGTTCATTCAGTGCCATTCCTGAATGAGTTTTCTCCTTTGCATTCAGTGCTATTCCTGGATGTCTTTTTCACTTTCATTCAATGCCATTCTTGAATGTAGTGATTCACCTTTATCTTTCAGTGCCATTCCTGAAAGTTTTACCTGTTCATTCAGTGCCATTCCTGGATGAGTTTTTACCTTTACTTTCAGTGCCATTCCTGAAAGTTTTACCTGTTCATTCAGTGCCATTCCTGAATGAGTTTTCTCCTTTGCATTCAGTGCTATTCCTGGATGTCTTTTTCACTGTCATTCAATGCCATTCTTGAATGTAGTGATTCACCTTTATCTTTCAGTGCCATTCCTGAAAGTTTTACCTGTTCGTTCAGTGCCATTCCTGGATGAGTTTTTACCTTTACTTTCAGTGCCATTCCTGAAAGTTTAATTGCATTTATATTAAGTATGGAGGAAGAAATCAATGGAAAACCTTAAGAATCCTAATTTCAGCATGAACACAATGAAATTCCATACACGATTGATTCATGGCAATTGATTGAGAATTATTACTCTACATACATGTATAACCAAGATGGTAACCAAAAAATTCATTTATGATGCATGGATCATAAAGTTTGAAGGGTTCAGGCTTACCTCTTGCAGCTGGTGATCGAGCTTGATGATGGAGGTGTTGCAGATAGGTTCCAATGATCTGGACAACCTCCTTAGATGCCAAGGAGTGTGTTTGAATGCTTGGAGTGTATTGCAATGAGTTGGAACTTGATAGGCACCTCAAATTCAAATCTGCTAAAAGCTTGTGCAAATACTATGCCAAGGAAGGGAAAAGACAATGCTTTTTTTGGCCTTTAACAGCGCTTAAAAGCACTGCCTAAGGTGGCGCTGTTGTAGGTAAAGACAACACTTTTTTTATGCAAAAGCGCTGCTAAAGGCCTGCTTTAGGATACACTTTACCTTGAAAAGCACTTTCTAAAGTAGGCCTTTAGCGGCGCTTTTTCCTGGAAAAGCGCTTTCTAAAGTGGGCCTTTAGCAGCGCTTTTTCATGCCTTTTATGCTTTCTTTTGGCATCTTTAAGCAGCGTTTTTTAAGGAAAAATTGATTTCTATTGTCCCCCTTTAGACATCGGTTTTTAAAGCGCTGTCTAATGTATTTTTTATTTCACTTTAAGGCAACGCTTTTAATGGAAAGCGCTGTCTATTGTGTACTATAGGAAGCGCTTTTTCTAAAAAGCGCTTTCTTTTCTTCACGTAAAATTTTCTTTTTAAAAGCACTGTTTTAAAAATCATAATTTAGGAAGCGTTTTTTGTTTAAAAGCGCTGCCTATTCCTTATTTTTTAGAAAACATTTTTTTGGAAATAATACCATAAACCTGTATAATTCAAGCATTTGTTTCAAACAAATAGGCATTATATAACATTCAACAAGCCTTTATTTCAACACATAGGACTTATATTTCAACCATTGAGCCTTTATTTCAACAAACAAGCCTTTATTTAAACATAGACATTATATACCATTATAATCCAAAATATATACATCATTACCATTAAAAACATAAACCATTTGATATAAATCAACACAAACATGCATCATATATACACCAATCCATAATTCTAATAACAATTTGTTCACCTAGAAATCCTTTAACTTCTAAAGATTCCTAATATACAACCACTTCCAAAACTATACAACATTCCATAACTACACAACAACTTCCATACCTTATATGATTCTTTTCTCAATAAAGTATTCACATAATTCCTCCTTGATTTCTTCCAACTTATCTTTCGAGTAATGAGCACACTTGTATTCATCAAAGTACTACATAATAAAACATAATATGCATGATTTAGTTAAAAGTCATAAATTATATGAAATATTCAATAAATACTCAAATAAATCCTAAGTTATAAATCCATACCATGGTTGGAATCTCTATTTGATCCAAAAGAAGGATTTCTCTCATAAACCTCAAAACGTAATAACCGCAATCTATACCATTACGCTGACGAGCACACTACACAGAAAAACAAATAAGAATATATAGTTATCTTCTTTTATCAAGTACCATCACTATTATAAGCAAAATTGTGAAAATTAATATACCTCCACTCTGATCCAAGTAATGTTATTTGCTTCAGACCGTGGTACACGAGCTTCTCTTTGTGATCAGAATACTTGTATTGCTCTAACAAAATAAAAACATATATTTAGAACAATTTCACAGAAATAATTAAATATACAAATACACACGAATATTTAGAACAATCTCACTTACGTATCAACCATATTCTTCATATCCGGATATGTTGTCAATCACCATCCAATGAATTCAAATAATACACTACTTCTTTTGTAGGATTAATAGCAACCAACAGCCAGTGACCATTGTAAAATAAAACAAAAGCTTAGATGGAAATTTTCTACACAAAAGATACAAAGATTAGAATGAAATTAGAAGGAAAATTTAACCCATTGCCAGTATTATACGGTAAAAGATACAAACTTTCTGTACTGCTGGCCATAAATATCTCGACTAAGTGATCTCTTACTGAATCTGGATCCTGAACAATTAATTGTGCGTTGACACGGGCGCTAGATACGAAATAGAATCTGTTTGACAATTGATTCCCGCGCATAAATTTGTCATACAAGAACCTTAAATAAAAACATAATAAACATTAGAATATTTTCATTGAAATGTGTAAATAAATTGTTCAACTAATTAGATAATAGATTGATCGGCGTACAAGATGTAAGAATGCATAACACCGATGCCTAATTCAAGATGCCAAAAAATCTGATCCATGTACTCTTTTGCAAGTGTTTCGAAATTATAATAACCAAAAATACCTTCCTCCATATCTATTTGACGAATGACACCACGCATCAAATCTGATGTTCCCACAAGTGTTTCAAGACACATCCTAAATCGAGCAACAGAAGCTCTTTTTGATCCGATCCTTGGAAGATCCTTTTTTGTTGGATACGTTACTAATTTTCTTGCTGACTTGTTGTGACTCTTGAGCAGGAACCTAAAAATCACATAAGTTAGGTAAAGTATAAAATCATGAAGCTTTTGCATTCGGATCACATAATTAACACTTTCAATGTACCTCTTTTTGTGATGCAATAGACTCGTTGTGCCGCAAAATCCCTTTATCCCAAGATGCGGGTTTTGTAGGAGTCTAACATTACCATGTAAAAAAAATGTACGTAATGGTTCAGAATTGACATTTGATTACTAAAACATTCATAATGGTTTTCAATATACCTCCTCATCTATAAAAATGAGGTCTGACGGCCATACAACAAACGATCCAATTGCATCTCGTAGCAATGTTGTCTCTGAAACAACGTCAGGTATCAGTAGCAACGCATCCGGCTCTAATGCAATATCAACCAATACTTTCAGATATCCATCAGGGAGCGGTTTATGGTGAAGTAAATCTCCCAAAGTGTTATGCATTTTTCCCTTTCCAACTATGCGATAAGTCGGTGACGATAAATATAGCTGACAAGATGAAATGCCCTAAACCAATAATAAATATGTTACTGTTAATGTGTATATATGTCAATTAAAATTAATAGGCTAATTTAATTTCATAATAACATATATAATTACCTCGGGAAATTTATTTTGACAATTGATACTAGCTTTGTCACTAGCATCTTTCAACTCTCAACCGCGCTTTTCCGCCATATATCTTTCTTTGTCCTTTTGCAATTCACGGACTTGCGCTTTTAATTCCTCCAAAGATTGCATCACTTGTTGATTGCTAAGATTTTTTTCTTTTGGATACTTATATAAGGATGATGGAGTCACACCAAATCCCTTACCCCTGACACAGCCGGAATACTCAGGAACATTTAGTACTGGACTAAGTATGCTCCTGCAATCCTCGTCCTCACATATAGTAAAGGATTGAGATAGAGTCTCCTGAAATTCATTTACATATCGACAATTATTAGTCGGGATTAAAAATTAGTTATATGTTAGTAAACTTTTGATTTAATTAAAGACATATTGTTATACTTACACATTCATCAAAAACATGTTGAACATCGTCCTTAACAACTCAATCCTTGCCGATACGAGCAACCTTCCAAAAAACATGTCCCAGAAGAGATGTTTCTTCACTTTTAATCTCTTCTAACTACAGATTGAGACAAATAATAAGATCATCAATTATAACACATTGAGACAATTAATAAGATCATAGCATTTATATATACTTACCATTTTTTGCTGTAAGCGTGCATATCCCAAACACCCATTTTTGTATGGATACGCCAGTTTTGATGCTCTTTGCCGATTTATGTCACTCAATTCCTGGATAAACAAGTTTAACTCATATCAGAACAATCTAATGCAACAAATATACAATGCAATTAATAGACATGACATATTAACATTACATGGAATTTTTCAGTTCTTCGTTTGGCTACAAATGTCTCTCATTCTTCAGGTGTAATTAAGTCCGCATACTTCATTGGAAGTTCTGCTTCAACAAACTTCCCTTGCTCATCCTTTAGAAAAGTGGTTGATAAAAAAGTTCGAAACCCTCTGAGTATTTTTCCGGCCAATTGAAGACAATACTTTTTTCGGCTTTCATCAATGTTAAAAGACCTCTACGAAAAACATACACATAGAGTGTGTTAGTATATGTAATTTAAAGACATAATCTTCAAGAAAAATCTAATAACATCAATCATATATGGCACGTATCTGTATCTCATTCCATATTTTTTCTTTACCAGCTTGCAACGCAGGATTTCTCCAATTATCACAGATGATTGGAATGTGCTAACGAACAAGTGAACCTATGTAACTTGTCAACATTGCACCGTTAGGCTCAATTAGTTGGTCTTCAACACTCCAATGTACATCATATTTGATTCCTTTATCTCTTGCACGAATTATTGACTTCATAATTGTTATTCCTCGTGTAATTTCTCTTTCTACATTCTGAGTTGAATCATTTGCATCATTTGTATCATGTGAGTCATTTGTATCCTGGTTACTAGCCATTTGACCTGTAGTAAAGAAAAAAATAAACAATCCAAAAAACTCAATTCATTAGCATTCCAACAATCTTAACAATTAGATTCATTAGCAATCTGTATCAATAACTTTTTTCTAATATTTGATTATTTGTTATTAGAATATATTTCAAGATGATCATTATGAAGAAAAAGCTACAATCGCTTAGTCCAAGAATTCATTTGCAACTGTTTTTCATTTTCATTCCTATTTTCTATCCTAAAGAGTCACAATTGATTCTTTTCAATTCAAAGCTTAACTATTCTGTATATTCTGATTTTTAATTAATCATTCGAGAATCTAATCTATCTCAGTTGGAAATTTTAACAAATGCTTAATTGATGCATTTTACCAAACAAAAAAGATTGATTAATATATATTTGAGCATGTTGAAAAAGATTGATCAATCATTCATTGGAAACAGAAAACCACTACAAGGTTAAATGGCAATAGCTCTGAAGAAGCATACCAGTATAGAAGGCAGTTTTGTTGGTGATTTGTGCATGTTGATTTAACTCATTATTTTCAGGTCTGTCATCATAATTTTTATCAACAAACTCATTCATTCATTATATTTGGATGACATTCACTATAATAAGTTAGTCGATGAAACATCTAATCACACAGAATATTCATTACATTTCATCAGGCACTAGTAACAGCAAGCAACATTGCTTCATGATCAAAAATCTAAAACACAAGTGATTATTACTAGTTCATGTTGAGTTTCTAAAAGTTCTAAATAACGGTCTTAACAATTCCAAACCAAACTAACATATTCTAAAAATTTCACTAACTGGCATATAATGAAAAAAACGAAAAACGAAAACGTACCACGGTCGGAAAACGAACAACAATGGCGGTCAGAGAATGATGGCAGTTAGAGAACACAACAATGGCGGTCGGAGAACAGAACAATGGCGGTCAGAGAACGATGGAGGTCGAAAACAGAACAGTTGCGATATCGCCAGAGAGAAATGAGGGAGAAGTCGTGAAAATGATTAGAAAAAAATGATTAGGGCTTTTTTATTTTTTAATTAACAAATGACCTAAGGCTGCGTTTTTTGAAAGCGCTTTCATATATTAGCCTATAGCAGCGCTTTTCCTTAGAAAGCGCTTTCTTTTCATTGTCCTACAACATCGCTTTCAGAAAGTGCTTTCATATGTGGGGCCAACTTAAGGCCTTTAGCAGCGCTTTTTGAAAGCGCTTTCTAAGGTGACCCTTTAGCAGCGCTTTTTAAAAGTGCTTTCTATGGTTATACTTTTAGCAGCGCTTTCTAAGGTAGTGTCTCCGTACGACCTTTAGCAGCGCTTTTAGAAAGCGCTTTCTAAAGGTAGCCTTTAGTAGCGCTTTTTTTTAGCGAATTTTTTTCAAAACTTATGGCAGCGCTTTCTGATAAAAGCGCTGTCTTTGTAGTGCTGCCAAAAGCGAATTTTGGCATAGTATCAATCTTCTCAATGATTTCTCCATGATTTCTCAATGGTTTTGCATGATTCAAGTATCAATCTTGTTCGTTTTTGAACAAGGATCACAACCATATAGTTTAATTGCATTTGTATTAAGTATGGAGGAAGAAATCAATGGAAAACCTTAAGAACCCTATTTTCAGCAAGAACACAATGAAATTCCATACACGATTGATTCATGGCAATTGATTGAGAGTTATTAGTCTACATACATGTATAACCAAGATGGTAACCCAAAAATTCATTTATGATGCATGGATCATAGAGTTTGAAGGATTCAATCTTACCTCTTGCAGCTGGTGATTGAGCTTGATGATGGAGGTGTTGCAGATAGGTTCCAATGATCTGGACAACCTCCTTAGATGCCAAGGAGTGTGTTTGAATGCTTGGAATGCATTACAGTGAGCTGGAACTTGATATCGCACCTCAACTGCAAATCTGCTAAAAGCTTGTGCAGATGGGGTACTAATTTTGGATTCTGATGTTCCAGATGTTGTTTATGTGTTTGAATCACTTACATATGATGTATGTAAGGTACTTGCATCATTGGTTTGGATAGAATTTGTAACGCCCAGTATAATATTTATCTAGAATAATACCATACAAGTGTTTGATTTGGTACTGACACAATCATAAGTGCCTAATGGCATAATTCACATACTTGACCATTTAAAAACATAATACAATCTATGGCACAAGACATGGAAATTAGCTAAAACAATAAAAATCTAAGAATAAGGTACAATATTCCTCATTGTACAAGAAAATTATACACAACAGAATAAGCTCAACTAAGCTTCTCTTGAAACTTCAAAGCATAGCTCCACTTGTAAATCAAACCTGCAAATGCTTCCTAAAAATAATCAACAATAATGGGGTGAGATATTAAATCTCAGTGAGTTCCCTATCTTATGGATTCTCTCTGCCTTACAGGGTTCTAACCAATCCTAACTCAACTCAAGGGGAAGGGAAATGACCTTGAGTTCACAATCTCACACTATATGGAAACATGTTTATGAGTTCAACAACTCAAAATTTATCACTAATCGGTATCACATACCAAGGCATCTTTCCCCGGCCAACCCTACAAGAGAGTTTCAACACGGGTCACGGATCCTTAAATGTAGACATCCATTCCCGGCCAACCCTTCCAAGAGTTCTCGACACGGGTCCCGGAAGCTAAGATAGATAACTTTCCCCGACCAGTCTACTCAAGAGGCCCTTCAACACGGGTCACGGTTACCTACACATGCTACTTTTCCCGACCATCCAAACCAAAAGGATATCGACGCGGGTCACTAATATCACCCACTAAGAAACTTTCCCCGGCTATCCCACACAAGAGGATATCGACACGGGTCACGGCTACTTACTTAATAAATACTTTCCCCAGCCATCCCACACATGGATATCGACACGAGTCACTAATATTTATTAAGGGATAAGAACGGTTTCGATTATGTGATCTCACACACAAACGTGATTGTATTCGACAATCACAAGGCCACAATGCCTTAAGGCCACAATTTTCCTTTCATAAAAAACACAAGATTCACACACATGTTCCATACAAGTGTCCCACTATTCTCTAGACCATTACTCGTCAAGGATGCACATCTATACATCGAATGCACGTGCATCGCCATCTAGATTTCTCTATCACAATCCTATTGACAACCTAGAATTATACCATTTTGTTTTGGGGTAAAGTTTCTTCATGTAATACCCTGTATTATTTAAGTGCTCAATTGGATATCAGAAGAGATCAATTATTTTATTAAAAAGACAGATTGATATTTATTAGTGCAAGAGAGTATTTTAAGGTAACTCTGATAATTGATCAATTGAGTTGAGACGACAAAATATCAATTGGAGATATTTTACCTTGTTGGATTATATTATATAATATTGGAATATATATATATATATATATATATATATATATATATATGTTATAAAAGAAAAGAAAAAGATAGTAAGAAGAGAAAGAAGGAGAAAGAGAAGAGAAGAAGAAAACCATGGTAGAAGAAGGAAAAGCTTGGGAATAAGCTTGGATCATCATCATCTTCTTCAAACTCCTCTTCGTTTATCAGGTGGGTTCTAGTTAGACACTCTAAGTTCTAGAATTGAGGATTTTGAACTTAGGTTAGATTTGAGAGAAAATGAAATCTAACAGACGAAATTCGATATAAATTGCGTTGAGTAGTCGTAATATGCTTGTCTAATATTGTTGTTAAGTATGAATGAGAAAATATGCATGTTAAAATGAATTAGGAAGAGTGAGCAAACTTTACCCCTAAACAAATGACATAGTTAAGATTGTTATAATTCTAGGTTGTGAATAGAGTTGTGATAGAAACTCTGGATGGCGACGCTCGTGCATTCATTGGCGAGTTTTGGCCTGGAGTAGATAACCTAGATGGCGGGGCTCGGGCACCTGATGTAGGAAGGTACATCTGTGACGAGATTGGTCTAGGAGTGAGTGAAACACTAGTATGGAACATGTTGAACTTTTGTGATTATGAGAAAAGGAGATTGTGGCCTTAAGGCATTGTTGCCTTGTGATTGTCGTATACAATCACGTTTGTGTGTGAGATCACGTAATCGTAACCGGTTTATCTTGAGTTGCAGTTTCATGAGGCTCGAGCTCCTCTGAAACATATGCATGACTACTTGGCAGGTTTGATTCCTGCGTGCAGTACGAATGGCGCTCAGGGAGCGTATGCTTGTGACGGTTAATGGCCCGTGTAAAGTGACGGTTCATAACGGTTAATGGCCCGTAGAACCCGAATCCATTCGTATGTCAAGTAGGTTACAAGGATCCATGACTCGGGTCGACTTCTAGACGTAGAAGTGGACGGGAAAAGGGGATGCCTTGTGAGGTTATCGATTAGTGATATATTTTGAGTTGATGAACTCATGAACATGTTCCATATAGTGTGAGATTTTGAGATTGTGAACTCAAGGTCATTTTCCCTTCCCCTTGACTTGAGTTAGGATTGATAGAACCCAGTAGAGCCGAGAGAATCCATAAGATAGGGAACTCACTGAGATTTAATGTATCTCACCCCACTATTATTGATTATTTTCAGGAAGCATTTGCAGGTTTGATTTACAAGTGGAGCAATGCATGGATGTTTCAAGAGAAGCTTAGTTGAGCTTATTCCGTTGTGTATTATTTTTCTTGTACAATGAGGAATATTGTATATTGATCTTAGATTTTATAGTTTTGGCTAATTTCCATATCTTGAGCCATAGATTGTATTTATGTTTTAGAATTGGTCAAGTATGTGAATTACGCCATTAGGCACTTATGATGGTGTCAGTACCAAATAAAATGCTTGTATTGTATTATTCTAGATATATATTATACAGGGCATTACACCTCACTCTTCCTAATTCGTTTTAAGCATGCATATTCTCTTGATAATGTTTAACAACAATATTAGGCAAAGCATTTTACAATTGCATTTTAGAATTACATGTGATAATTCAAACATAAGTTATACCACTTTTGGGTTTTCCTCCGATTATTTAATCAGGCAATAAAACCTATATTTTTCACCTATCGGGAATGGTAAACGGGCCTGTCGAGAACGGTTAAGGTGCGCCTGTTGGGAACGGCTAAAGTTTACAACCTATGGTTACCTATCGGGAATGGTAAACGGGCCTGTCGAGAACGGCTAGGGTGCGCCTGTCGGGAACAGCTAAAGTTTACAACCTATGGTTATCTATCGAGAATGGTAAACGGGCCTGTCGGGAATGGCTAGGTCTGTAACTCAAAGGGCGCCTGTCGGGAACGGTTAAAGTTGAAAACCTATGGCTTACCAATCGGGAATGATAAATGGGCCAGTCGGGAATGGTCAGGTTTAAAACTTAAAGGGCGTCTGTTGGGAACGACTAAAGTTTAAAACCTATGGTTACCTATCGGGAATGGTAAATGGGCCAGTCGGGAACGACTAGGTATAAAACTTAAAGGGCGCCTGTCGGGAACGGCTAAAGGAATCCTATCGGCAATGGTTCCAAGAAACTTGTAATCTGAGAGATATGACTTTGTGGGGGAGAAAAATGATGAAAGCCTTTGCGCTGCCTTGACTTGTCTGTTGGGGAATGAGCGAGGCGTTCTTTCTGGCTTTTTCAATGATATAAGGAGCAAAGTTTTGGTCTCTCGCACGAGGTACCAAAACTGGCCTATGCTTCACATGCATATGTTTGAATTTTTCCATGGCGTAATGCTCCATCTCGGATGGAAATGCTACGCTTTTTGAGGATGCTATGCATACTATATGCAAAATGCAAAGAGGTCGAAAGATAAGTAACTCCGCTGGGTGTAATGAGTTGACAACAAACTCTGCTGGGGAGAACCACTTCAGGGCGTCTCGTGCTAGGGAATGTTTCTTAAGAGAATTTTATAGAAGATCCAACATCTTCCAACTCTTAAATAAATACCAAGACTTGAGCTAGGATGTAGTAATAGGGCGACCACTCTACTGGGGATAATAGATTTGGAACACCTCCTGCTGGGGAATTTTCAAAATGCTCCATGCTTGGGATGGTCAACAACTTGCTTTTTCCCTATGATACAAGGCTAATCTGAAGAAAACGTCCCAAGAGGATTTTACAGAAGATTCGACATCTCCAAACTCCTGGACACTTACTGAGTCTTGAACATTAGCTGCGAGGCCACTCTACTGGGGAGTTTACAACCGTTATCGACACAGAAAAGCTTGTAGCTATTGGAAGTACTGAATAGGAGAATCGACTTAATAAGATATAACGCTGCCCATTTGAAACTGACTTGTTAATATCAAATCGTCGTGTGCGGCCGTCGGCCAGACGATGGACTCAATCAGTAAACGTTGTGACAAAAGGGTGACATGAGAACCCTTTCCTGAACATGATGGCTTCGGTACTATCATTTGACAATGTTGTCGGGGATCATGAAGCTCTGTAAATACGTTGGGGATGACCACCTCCAAGAATAACTTTCCTGCTGAGAAACCGTCTCTGCTTGGGGAGGAACGATCATTTGCGCTTCATAAAAGATTTTGGCTTGAAGACGTCATACATCTTTGAACAGCTAATCAGCGAACTCTCAACACCTGCAAACAAAAGAATGCGCACATATGCCCCAGGGTAACATGGGTTTTGTAGTATTCACCCAAGCATACCCGTCATTTAAAGCAATTTTTAAATGTTTTCCTTTTATGCATTTTATTGTAGAACCCCAATGTTTTCACATGCAAATGTTTATAAAATTTTTTTGGACGTTTGTGTAAACAAAACAAATTATAAAAACAAAACAAACAGATAAAATTATTCTGAATAACGACCATTTTATTGATTGAAGAGCCTGAAAATAGGCATTTACATCAAGAAGCAATTCCTGGAAAGAGGTAATTGCCAAAACAGAAAAGAAACTGTCCTAATGGCAATGTGAAATGGGAACTTCATTGAGTTTCAACCCTGGTATGGTTCATATATCTTCAAGACTCTCCAATTGCTTCGCCTTCAAAGGGGGACGATTGGACTGATTCCTATCCTTCAGAGTGCTTATTGATTGAGACAAGACAATACAGATTACTCAGATCGTAGTTTTCGCTAAATCTCTCTTTTGCCTGGATCGCCCTTTACGGGTTTTCAATCCACCGAGATACCCTTTTTTGCCTAAGTTGCCCTTGCGGGTTTTCAACTTACCGGGTGTACTTTTTTTTATTTTATCCCTAATTTTTGCCCGAACCTTTTCTCTCTCTCTTTTTTTTTATGGTTCGCCGGGATGCCCCTTTTTTGCCTGGACTCTCTTTTTACTGTCCAACGGGTCTCTTCATGCGAAGTATTTTTTAACTGCGTCTGAGTTCACAGGTGACGGAAAATCTTCACCGTCCATTGTTGTAAGCATCAAGGCTCCACCCGAGAAAACCTTCTTGACAACATATGGACCTTCATAATTAGGAGTCCATTTGCCCATGTGATCTGTATTCGGAGGAAGAATCCTTTTCAATACCAAGTCGCCCGTCTGGTAAGTCTGAGGACGCACTTTCTGGTCAAATGCCCGTTTCATTCTCCTCTGATACAGTTGTCTATGACATACTGTAGCCAATCGTCTTTCTTCGATGAGACTCAACTCGTTGAACCTCGCTCGAACCCATTCAACCTCGTCAAGTTTAACATCCATCATGACCCTTAAAGAAGGGATCTCCACTTCAACCGGTAGCATTGCTTCCATACCGTATACAAGTGAAAACGGGATTGCCCCAGTAGATGTACGAACAGAGGTACGGTACCCATGCAAAGCGAAAGGAAACATTTCATGTCAATCCTTATATGTCACTACCATCTTTTGCACAATCTTCTTAATATTTTTGTTGGATTCCTCGACGGCACCATTCATCTTCGGGCGATAAGGAGAAGAATTGTGACGTTAAATTTTGAAGCTCTGGCATAACTCTTGCATCATTTTATTGTTGAGATTAGAACCATTGTCAGTAATGATCCTTTCGGGCACCCCATATCAGCAAATAATCTCCTTCTTAATGAATCGGGCTACCACCTGCTTGGTGACATTTGCAAAAGAGGCAGCTTCCACCCACTTGGTAAAGTAATCGATATCTACCAGAATGAATCAATGTCCGTTGGAAGCAGTAGGCTCAATCTTCCCAATCTAGTCAATGCCCCACATAGCAAAGGGCCATGGAGAACTCATCACATTCAGAGGGTTTGGTGGCACATGCACCTTGTCAGCATAGATTTGGCATTTGTGGCATTTTCGGGCATACTTAAAGCAATCAGCCTCCATAGTTAACCAGTAATACCCGACTCGCAATAATTTCTTGGCCATAGCATGCCCACCAGCATGAGTACCGAAAGATCCTTCGTGCACTTCCTGCATTAATAGGTCTACTTCGTGTCTATCCACGCATCTGAGCAAGACCATGTCAAAGTTTCGCTTATAAAGCACATCCTCATTCAAGAAGAAGCTTCCTGCTAACCTCCTCAGAGTCATTTTGTCATTGTTTGATCCCCCAGCTGGATACTCTTGACTCTTCAAGAAACGCTTGATATCAAAATACCAAGGTTTATCATCAATCGTCGTATCGGCAGCAAACACATGAGCGGGTGTGTCTAGCCTCATCACATAGATCTTGGGTATATGGTTCCACCAATTCACCTGGATCATGGAAGATAATGTTGCTAAAGCATCAGCCATTTGATTCTCATCACGAGGTATATAGTACAATTTTACCGTTGTAAAGAAAGTCAACAGTCTTCTCGCGTAGTCTCTGTAAGGAATCAAGTTCTGCTGGTTGGTATGCCAATCTGCATTGATCTGGTAGATCACTAGAGCAGAGTCCCCAAATATCTCAAGAGTTTTGATCCTTAAATCAATGGCTTCTTCAATACCCATGATATAAGCCTCATATTCCACTTCGTTGTTGGTGACATAAAAAGTCAACCTGGCAGTGAAAGGTATATGCGATCCTTTCGGAGTGATAAGGACTGTCCCAACACCACTTCCATTCATATTAACGGCCCCATCAAACATCAGTTTCCATTTTTCATCAGGATCCGGCCCTTCGTCAACCGGAGGCTCTTCACAATCTTTAGCCTTGAGAAACATAATGTCTTCATCAGGAAAATCAAACTTCATTGCCTGATAATCATCAATAGGCGACTCGGCAAGATAATCAAACAACACACTCCCTTTGATAGCTTTCTGGGAAGTGTATTTTATATCATACTCAGTCAAAACCATCTGCCACCGCGCGACCCTTCCATTAAGAGTCGGCTTCTCAAAAATGTACTTGACTGGATCCATCTTTGAAATCAGTAGGGTTGTATGAATTAGCATGTATTGTCTCAATCGCTTAGCAGCCCATGCTAGTGCACAGCATGTCTTCTCAAGCATCGAGTACCTGGACTCGCAATCGGTGAATTTTTTGCTCAGGTAGTATATAGCATGTTCTTTCCTACCTGTCTCGTCATGTTGACCGAGAACGCAACCCATTGATCCATCACGCACAGAGAGATACATAATCAGTGGCCTCCAAGGAATTGGAGGCATGAGAATTAGAGGATTTTGCAAGTATTCTTTTATTTTATCAAAGGCCTTTTGACAGTCATTGTTCCACCAGATTGATTGATCTTTTCTCAATAATTTGAATATTGGCTCACAAGTCGTGGTAAGATGAGATATAAATCTTGCAATATAATTTAGTCTTCCCAAAAATCCACGAACCTATTTTTCTGTTCTTGGCTCCGACATTTCTTGAATGGCTTTTACCTTTGCTGGATCCACCTCGATTCCTTTTTCACTGACAACGAAGCCCAGAAGCTTACCAGATCTTACCCCGAAAGTACACTTATTCGGGTTCAGCCTCAGTCTGAAATGTCTCAACCGTTCAAACAACTTTTTCAAATTTATCAAATGCTCTTCTTCCGTTTGTGATTTGGCAATCATATCATCCACATAAACTTTAATTTCTTTGTGAATCATATCGTGGAAAAGCGTCACCATGGCACGCTGATATGTTGCCCCAGCATTCTTTAAACCAAACGACATCACCTTATAACAGAATGTGCCCCAAGGGGTAATAAATGTAGTTTTCTCCATATCCTTCGGCGCCATCTTGATCTGGTTATATCAGGAAAACCCGTCCATGAAAGAAAACACAGAGAATTGAGTCGTATTATCTACCAACACATCAATGTGTGGTAATGGAAAATCATCTTTTGGACTCGCCCTGTATAAATCTCGATAATCCACGCACATTCTGACTTTGCCATCCTTCTTCGGCACAGACACAATATTAGCGACCCATGGTGGATAACTAGTAACAGCTAGAAACCCCGCATCCAACTGCTTTTACACCTCCTCTTTGATTTTGATGGCCATTTCAGGTTTGGTTCTCCGAAGCTTCTGTTTGACAGGAAAATAACCCTCTTTCAGTGGCAATCTATGCACAACGATGTCTGTATCCAACCCCGACATATCTTGATAAGACCAGGCGAAGATGTCAACATACTCCCGCAACATCTCAATCGGCTTTTTCTTTACACTCTCTTCCAGGCTTGCCCCTACTTTGACCTCTTTCTTTACCTCTTCAGTACCGAGATTGACAACTTCTATACATTCCTGATGAGGCTGAATGGCTCTTTCTTCCTGTTTCAATAATCTAGCCAACTCTTCAGGAAGTTCATAGTCTTCCTCATCCCCCTCTTCAGCTTGGTATATTGGATTATCAAAGTCATAATAAACCATAGCAGGGTCGTCATCAACAAGATCTAGAGAATTATTTCTGCATGAATGATAATTCATGCTTTTAGAAATTGCTTTTTGAAAGGAAAAGGAAAAAATGCAAGAAAACTGTGAATAAAACATTGCCATTTTTATTTATCTGATAAAAATAAAATGAAAGATAGGGAACACAAATTTGAATACAAAACGTCCTTTTATTAATGATAAAAATTTGTATGAGAACAAATGGGGGCCCTACAATGAAGTCACTATGCCTTGGGCAGAGCATAGGACCTTGGCATGCTTAATGAAAGAAAACACAGAAAATTACTTATTTGGCAGAGTAACTTGGATGAGATCCTCCGAAAACCAATTGTTCAACTTCATTACTAGGGCACATGGGCGCACCCAATTGTCCAAGTCACAATCACTATCTTCACCGTCTTCAATTGCTGCACAAATCTGGCTTGGATGTATGACTCCTCCACTTGAGAAAATAACTGGCCCTTGGCGCTCTTGACCCTTTATCATTGGATCTCGAGGAGGTTTATAACCAATTCCGCTCTTATCATCCTTGAAAGGTAGCTCAATCACTTGACCCCAACCTTCGGTATGACCAGACTGCACCACTTCCAAAGCCTACTTATACGAAGTCATAGAGGTTCCCACCCTTGCCTCACCAGACGGAGAATCTCTCACCATATTCATAGTTTCAAATGCCTGACAGAGAGTTTCGTGGATTTCTCCGTCCATCTCCACGTACTTGAAGGACGACAGATGACTAACAAAAATATCTTCCTCCCCGCATACCGTAACAACCTGACCGTCAACTACAAATTTTATCTTCTGATGCAAGGTTGAAGATACGGCCCCAGCAGCGTGGATCCATGGACGACCCAATAGACAACTATAGGCCAGTTGGATGTCCATCACCTAAAACACTGTATTAAACACCTGGGGTCCGATCTGGACAGGCAGCTCTACTTCTCCAAACACTGATCTCTTTGAACCATCAAATGCTTTCACCACCAGATCACAAGGCCTAAGTACAACCCCTTCCACATCCAGCTTTGCTAATGCTTTCTTAGGCAACACATTGAGGGATGAGCCAGTGTCCACCAATACATGGGATAACATAGCACCTTTACATTCCATCGATATGTGGAGAGCCTTATTGTGGTTCCTTCCTTCTGGCGTTAAGTCAAAATCTGTGAACCCTAGACCGTTACCGGCATTAACATTGGAAATCACACTTTCAAGCTGGTTCATTGATATTTCTTGTGGTACGTACGCCATATTCAAAATATTTAGCAAAGCCTTCCGATGTGCTTCGGAACATAGTGACAATGACAATATGGAGATCTTAGAAGGAGTTTGATGTAGGTGATCAACGATCTTATAATCGCTCTTTCTGATTATTCTCATGAATTCCTCAGCATCTTTCTCCAATGAATTATCAGATTCCGCCCCTGGCAATGGTTCAGCCCCTGGCGTTGGTTCACTGCTTATTGCCTGCTTTCCTTTGGTCCTCGCTAATGCTTCAGTATCGTCTTTCCTGAGTGTCTGAGGAGCAAAAAGCCTTCCGCTGCAAGTAAAACCACCCAATGCTTCAACATTTCCGATACTTGAACCACTTTCTTTAGGAGTCTGTACCTCTTGCCTCTGTCCTTGACTATTAGTTCCATAGTACCACGGAATCACAACCTTATTCTCATTTGGGACATGACCAAGAACAGTTATAGTTATAGGAGCTACCTGTTCAGGCACAGATGTCTGTACGGGAGCAGGCACCGGAATTTCCACAGGATCAAAATAGATCATAATAGTAGAAACTTCACCATTACTCTTTTTCAACTGATCAAATTGTAAACATTTTTCATCCATCATGCTCTGAAGGCTATTTCTCAACTTCACACAACCATTATCAGCAATCAAACAATCTTCACAACTTTTGGAACAGCCAGGAAATATAGCTCCCTTTAGCAGGCGGTCTTTCACAACTTTCAATGGAGTCTTGACATCCTTAATGTCCCTCACCAGATTCAAACTTCCATCTTCTTCAATGGAATTCACCCCTGGTCCACCATGCGGAGGCATGGGATTTTAAATTACATTAGGCCTCGGAGAAAAATTAATGGCCTTTGAATCAACAAGGTCTTGAACCACATGTTTGAAGGATTTGCAATTTTCCACATTGTGACCTGGCGCATTTGAGTGAAATTCACACTTTTCATTTGCATCATACCCAAAAGGTAATTTGCCCATTAGGGGAGACAAAGTTCTCAATTGTACCAACTTCAAACGAAGTAAATTCTGTAGCATCTGTGAGCATGTCATAGGGAAAGCATCAAAATGTCGGCCATTCATTCTCTTTCTTGGGTGATACTGCCTTTGATCTGCAAGTTGAGCCTCAGTACCCAGAGTTGGAATAGTTATAGATGCTGCTTGATGATAGGGACCCTGTCGTCCTCTACCTCTCCCCCCTTGTGCATAGGCAGCATTAGCGTCACCTTCACGCTTTCTATTATTGTTACCAAAAATCTTCTTTGCGGGAGCTGGACTCGTACCACTTCCGTCCTGAATCTTCCCCAGCTTTAGCAAACTCTCGATTCTCTCTCCAGCAATTACTATGTCAGAAAACCCAGTGGATGGACAAGCAGCCAACCGATCGAGATACACACCTTGCAAAGTATTCATGAACATATCAGCCATTTCTCTATCTGCCAATGGAGGTTGCACCTGAGCAGCAAGTTCATGCCACCTCTGGGCGTATTGTTTAAAACCTTCCTTAGGGTCCTGTGTCATGCTTTGTAACTGAGTGCGATTCGGTGCCATGTCAATGTTATACTGGTATTGCTTCAAAAAAGCCAAGCACAACTCTTTCCAGCTTCTGATGTGAACCCTGTCCAACTTTATGTACCATTCCAACGAGGCTCCAGACAAGCTGTCCTGAAAAAATACATCCATAACTTCTGATCATCAGAATAAGCCGTTATCTTCTGGTTATACGCCTGGAGATGAGTTTTGGGACAAGTGCTACCATTGTACTTGTCGAAAGTAGGTGGTTTAAACTTCGGGGAAATCTTGGCACCCTGTACTAGCCCCATATCCTCAACATCAATTCCCAAAGGATTCTGACTTTCTATAGCTTTCACCCTTTCAGCCAGTCCCTCGTATTTCCTGTCATCATTATGGAATCCCATATCAGCATTAAGTATGGAAAACTGATCATCCTGACTATCTTCCACCAACCCATTGTTGCCAGGAACAAAACCCAAGTTAACTCCAATCAGAGGAGGAGTAACAACAGGAGGGTTAACCTGAGGGGGATTAACGTGGTCACCAGTAGGAATCTCTGTCTCCAACCTCTGGATGGTAGCTCGCATGTCTTCTTGCCCTGCTCTCAGGTCCTGCTGCCTCTGGGCAACGCCCTGCATCAAATTCATAAACTGTTCCATGCGTGCCCTTAACTCAGCCAACTATGGCTGTACCTGATCCATGACCCTTGTTTGGTTTCGTCTGGTTGCGTATTGGTGAATATGGGAATCAACTATTATGCCTGAAACCAAATAAAGGTTAGAGAGACCGGAGCGAGTACATGTTATGCAAAAATGCTTATGATTATGAGGATGTGAATGCAAATGCAAAAAATCATATTTAAACATTTCTAGGGCATATCCGCTTTGATTCCAGCTTTGAAATCGGGTAAGGGATCGGACACGACATCGGAAAATAAATCCGAATCCAGAAATATTGCAGGATCAAACAAAGGAAGACACCTTTCAAAAACTGAGAGTTGTAGAGACAAATACGACTGAACCAAATATTGTAATATCATATCATAAGAAGTCATACAGATAGGTCTGATACAATCAAAAGTGATTCCATCAACAATCCTGATGGTAATCATAGCAAAATACAAACAACAGAATCACTACAAATCGATTCCAAACAATCTGGCTTCAATCTCCTCAAGAAGGTTCACAGTGTCTGGATGAGTAGGTCTTTCTAGTAGCCCCTTGACCAGTCTGTTTCTCTTCTCGACCTCCTGATTCAGCCTAGCAATCTGCTCTTCAACATCATTGCCTTCGTACCTTGACTTCTTGATTCCCGCTTGCAACTTGAGCTCTTCAATTTCTTTCTGGGCTTCTTTCCACTTACTAAAGAAGTGCTTCTTGTCTTCCTTCATTCTTTGAAGTTCTTCTTTTAACTCCCCATTCTCAATCTTAAGCTCTTCCCACATCTCCTTATACATAGCAAGCTTGTCTTCAGTTTTGGTCAAGAGCTTTTTGGTTTCCCTGTAGGCTTTGCCTGATGATTCAGCAGTCATACTGATTTTTCTACAGTGCTGAGCTCTGTCATCAAGATCCTTCTCCCTTTTTTCCAAGTGCTCTGTCAAATCTTGGACCTTCCATTTCAACTCCAAGTTGTCATGTAAAGCGCCCTGAAGTCTACTACTCATACTAGCATTTTCCTCCCTCAAATCATGCACCAATTTCCGCTGCTTATCAAATTCTTCCATAGGTACGGTGATTCTTTCCTCTATCACTTTGGGATACAAGGGAGGCGCCCAATCAAAAGGCAAATAATACTCTTCGACCCTCTTCTCTATCCATTGCTCATATGGAGGGAAAGTGTGATTATGAGGCAAACCCCAAATGGTTTTTCCTCGCTTCTGTCTACTGAGCCATGGTTTGGAAGCTTTCTGCGCCACATCTAATCCAGCGCCAGCCATGTGAAAATACAAAGACTCTTCCAACTCCTTTTCAGCCGGGGGACCTTTCAAGGCATATCCAAACTGCCGGATAGCCAAGGAAGGGTTATAGTTAATAACCCATTTTCTCCCTATCAACGGGACATTGGGGTACTCACCACAACTATGCAAAATGTCTTTACCCAGCACTTTGTGATTCACCCAAACAATATCCTTAGCGTCTAGACCCATCAGACGTTGACTCCATTTCAGAGAATTCTTAGTATCCTTGAAAGCACCTGACTGGGGTAGATGATTGGCAAACCACTTATAGAAAAGAGGTGCACAATAATGAACTGTCCCACCTCGTTTCTTCTCGTTCCTGTTGTATAAAGCATAATGGAGATCTCCTAATAAGGTCGGCACCGGATTCTGAGTTACAAATATCTTGATAGCATCCGTGTCAACCAAATCAGGCTCAATCGGGAACAAGACAATACCATATACACAGAGAGCCAACACTGCATTGAAGACATTCCACTTCTCCTCCTTTACTGCCTCTTGAGCCTTGTTTGCCAAGTATGATAGGTGATAGCCATGAACCTTTCCCTTGCCAGAAATATCAGCTTCCAAAGTTGACTTGCTCAAATAAAGAGCACAAGCCACAGCTTGGAAATCAAGATCTTCCTTCGACCCACAGAAAGGAACACCTTCTTTTATGGAAATTCCCAAGATGTTAGAATACTCCTCCAGAGTGGGAACCAAAACATAATCTATCAACATAAAGCATCTCAAGGACGGATCATAGAACTGCATCAAGGTGTGCAAGCCGTTATATTCATATTCACTGATGTTACGAACAAAGGATAGGATCCAACCATACTTCTCTCCGAACATTCCTAACACTTCCGGACTGGCCATCTCTTGTAATCTACAAATCTGACCTAGGATAAGCTTCGGGAACTTGTACACAATTATATTCTTCCTACCCTTCTTGGTGTCCATCCCTATGACTGCCCTTTGACTGGAATCAAAATCAGATACTACCTGGAAAATGAAAAATATGAATATTAGAGAAAAGGATGCAATGCAAAGCATGGGATCCAAGTGCCATGTGTCTGTGCTGGACTGTAATAGTTGAATAAATTCAAGGCTCAAGTTCTCCAGAATTCCAGAACAACAGAGTAACCACACATATAAACCATACTGATAAGAAATCCAGTGTACCAGGTATGTTGAAAGTTGAGGTTACCTGCAAACCTGTAAACAACTCGTCCCTCTCACCTGTGGGTACTAGAAAGGTGAGGATCCTCAATATCACGGGCTCTCAGGTCGAGAAATGATGATACGTTCACCATTTCTGGTTTGGCATCATCATCAATTGAGGAGGCCTCAACTGATTCCCCTAAAAAAAGATATCCTATGGCGAGTTCCCAACATTGGGTCCTCGGATCGAGAATGTGCAATGGGTTTGCCATAAAGTGTGGTCTGCCACTGTCACAACTCGGGAGGAGTGCCACAACTGAGTTCTTGGGAATGGTCACCAGAGTCGACAATTCCTCCAGAGAATATCTACTGGCCTGTATCAAACATACAGTAGCAGATAGCTCTGGATAGAACCCCGTCTGGTTGTAGGTCTCGTGAACACCCACACGTGGCCAAACACCACGGGAGCGACACGTCCACCCCCACTAATACCTATGTGTATGCTCAAGCCTGGGTAGTGGGCTTATCTCTCATAACACCCTGCCCACCAAACAGAAAACAACAGCACAGTCCAGTATAATAATGATATGTAATGCAGTGAATGCGATAAATACGATAAAGCAGTAATACTATAAACAGTAATACAGTAAAATAGTAAATACAGCACAATACAACATCAAAGTAAACACCCAATGAACGAAAAACAAACAAGCGCTAGGAGTGACTCGCTAAGTAAACCAGAGATTCTGGGTTCGATCCCCAGCAAAGTCGCCAGCTGTCGCTCCCAGGATTTTCATCCTAGTACAAATGCGAAAGTGGCACCGAAACAGAGTCGCCATCAATGTGTATTTATCCCAAGAGAGGGAACGGAAACACTGCATAAACCTGAGGAAAAGGAAAGAGCATGGTTTTGCGACCAAGAGAACTGGGTTCGGGAGTTGGTTACACGATAGGAAGGTATTAGCACCCCCTCGAGTCCATCGTACCCGATGGGATCCACGCTTGCTGCTTCGATCAAAGGGTGTAGGAAACGATACTGGAAAAGGAACTGTTAATTGGAGAACTGGAAAAGGAACGAGAACGAAAAACAAATGTAGGGAAAATAAAAGAAGTGGTCGAATGGGCCCTACCCTACTGCCTACGTATCTCATCGGGAACATGAGAATCAGAGCGACGTAGTTCCCCTAACTAAGAGAAAAGTGTTTGTGTTTTTTAGTGGAAACGTCAACGTTCGCGTCCTAGCAGTTAGGTGTTGCAGATCGCTGTATGGAGACTTAGGCGTTACCTATTTGCGGTAGAAAGGACATGACGAGTCCTTAAGGGATAACATGAAGAAGATGAGAAGAGAAATTTGTTTGTTTTTGTCTTTTAAGAAGAAGTGTTTTTACAGTTATTCGTAACTTGCATTGCACCCAAGTCTACAACATAGGAATGAATACGTCGCATATCATCCCCAACAGGACGTACACTAAGTACTCTAGAAGAATGAAGGGAGACCCCCCCCCCCCCTCCATTATTCACTTCCCACATATAAGGCTCGTGCGCAATACACGTTTAACCTTTATTAAGTGTTTTTTTTACTTTTGTTTTGAGATGAGAAGAAGAGACTCAAAAGGGAGCAAAAGGTGAAAACTAATGAGGGAGACTAAGACTCACCCTAGTGTTATCATACATGGATGTTCCTATGGTTAATGTGGTTTAAGAAACCTAATCCTAAGAGAAAGGAGAAGAAGAGCAAGAGAAACAACTTACTTCCAAGATGGAAGTTAAGTTGATCTTAAAGAGGGATGAAGAAGGAAGTTATTCAAGGAAAGCATATAAATTCTTATCATGATCACAATTGAATTATTAAAAGAAATAAGAGAAGATGAAAGAAAGAAGTGTGTGTGGAAGCATATCCACACACTTACTTACCATTTGCACCTACATGAAAAGGTTAGTTCAAAAACTATTTACAAGTAGTGAAATAAGGAAAGAATACCAAATAATGACCAAACAAATTAAGAACCAATGAATAAGGATCCTAAGAGACTAAACTCAATCAAAGTCAGAACCTACATCTAAAGGTGTTCTCTCATGTTAAGATCTTAAACACACACCAACTATGCACAATCAAATGCCCTAAACATCAAAGAAGTACACTATGGAAGAGAAAGATGAAGAATGAGTGGCAATGCAAAGTGGTCATGCATTAATGCTCCACAAAAGATTAAAGTCAGAATTATATACCATTTGTCAATGTCTTAAGATGCACATGGATCATCATACAACTCAAGAATAAAAGGATACACGTAGGAAAAATAAGATGAAGAAGTAAGGAGAAATGCAACATGTTCAATTAGGTGCACAAAGTGATATATTAGAGATGCATAACATGTAACATGATTAAATAATGCATTTGGGAAGTGGCATACTAATGATAATATGCTAATGGAATGAGAGAAGTGTCATATAAAATGCACACATGAAACATGTAGAGCATAAGAGGAAATAAGAGGTGGAAACATGTCAACGTTCCAATTAGAATGCATAAACTCAAATCAACTACAAACACAAGTCAAAGTGACCTATAATAAAACAAAGATGACCTATAATATCATGCAAATGAAATATAAATGATGCACAATCAAGTCCTAATAGGATGGCATAAATGCCTACCTAAAACTAGGGTTTAGATGTTAACAAAACTTCACAAAAGGTCTCCTAATCTAGCGTGCATAAAAAAATAGAAAATGATTTTGTAAAATTATGAAAATAGAACACAAATCAACTAAATCATAAGGGAATCACATATCAAAAGTATAGCACAAAATTCAACAAGAACCCTGCTCAATTAAGTTCACAAATTCACCTTGAAACACCTCAAAAGAAAGCTCAAATAAGAACATCAAAACATATGATAAAATGACTTTAACATTCAAATGAAAATTGTATTACATGATTCAATGTGTTATCTAACAAATGCAAAAAGAATGGATGAAAAATGTTGTGTGAGATGGGAGAAATAAAATGCACAAGTTTGAGTATCAATGAAGAACATCAATTAGAAAGAAATTAAAAGAAAATAATACAATTATGCTCAAACATTCATGAAATCATAATTAAAATATGGAGAAAGTTATTTAAATGTATTAATAACACACATGAATTTATTTAGGATTTTTAGAAATGATTTACTATTTTTAAAATCAGGAAAACAAAACAGTATGGAAAAGAAATTAAAATGTAAAAATAAAAGGGAGAGGGGGTGCAGCGTGAGCAATTCCCACGTTTAAAAGTAACATTGGGCTTAACAGGGGTGTGCAAATATTGATCAGAAATCCAATCCACTAAAGCGTGTTTGTGTGTGATAGTGTGCATTTAAGTCAAACATGTGGAGGTAATCTGAGCCACACAATCATGATGATCACAATCAATCAAGACAAGTAAACAAATGTAACATATCAACAGGCATGCTCACCATAATTACCACACACGCACCCACATGCAATCCCTCAGAATCAAAAAAATAAAGCACGTGACAAAGACTCTCCCTCATTAATGTGTTGGCATAATATCAAGTGTTGGATAAATCTCATGGTGATCAAGCATGCATGATGAGTGGATCAGATGTGAGGCACACCATAATAATCATGGAACACATGCACACAAACGTTCAGGTAACAAAATCAAGCATGTGAGGAGCACGTGGTATTTTAATGCGCTGCCCAAGTCTAAACCGTTGGATGAAAATGATCAGACGGTCCTGTTATAAAGTTGAAAACCATAACTGATAAATGCCACCGGCCGGAGAAGGACATCCGGTCATCTTCTCAGGCGAAACGCCACCGTCTGCACTTTTCCAAGCTTCCAGAAATTGACAAACAAGGTACCATTCAAAAGAGAAAGTTACAAGGATCACGAATCTAGGCTCAGTTTTCACATATCATATGCATACAAAGAGAATCGAACGCAACAACATTGCCCTAATTTTCAGTCTAAACTCCTAAGGAGCTCTATCAACTAACCGGATATTCAGGTGCTCCTATTGAGCTCAAATCAACACAAAAATAACAAAAGCAATGAAAATCATGCAAGAAAGGTTTGAGTATTTTGGAACCTAAAACTTGCAGTTCTTTGAGATTATTAAGAAAACCAGAGATATCAACTTTATTTTGAGCTTGATTTGACCAAATAAAGGCTTGTGGAACTTTGTATCTTGAAGAAAACTGAGAAATTCACCGTGAGAATGGAGCTGCACTTGAAGGATTCGTGTTGATTTAGTGTGTTCTTGCTTCAAGAATACATCATTGCTGATGATGATGATGAAATTTGGATGAAGAGGATAATAAAATCGTGCACAGAGAGAGAAAATTGAGAGAGAGCAGAGAGAAGTTGAGAGTGTTTTGGAATGAGAATGAGAAAATGAAGTGTTGTCGTGAATTCTGAGTGAGGTTTTTGACTTATATCTTGAGTTAAATGGTTTAAACTATCGTTAAATGAGTTGGTTGAATGAGTTCAAGGTGGGTTAAGTGAGTTCACCCTTACTAACTGAGTCAAGTTAGTTAGGGGCGAGTGAGTGAGGCTTTGATATGGTGTGGTTGCATTCATGATGTTATGGTGAAGTGGAAGTGAATGGTGTAGCAGAAACTTGCTGCACAAGTTTTATTTCTTTCCTCTTTGATGCATGGCAAGGCATGTATGTATGTGTGTGTAGGAATGTGTTGGTACAAATGAGGAAAAGATTGAATGGTGTGGGAGCATGCATGGAAGCTGATGTGAATTAACAACATCAATGTTATTTTTATGATTTTGTAGCAGCACCATATTCAATGGAAATGTGGGAGTTTGAGGAGGAATATCTCTATGTATGGTGGATGATTTGGTGAGTTTTTTGTGTCATTAGAAAGAGGAAACATAATGGAACATGTTTGATGTGGGAATTGAATTGAATGGACACCCTTAACACCCTTGAAAATGGCTATGAACTCAATGGATCCAAAACTGATTTGTGGGCGTGGCAAACTTGGCATGGCATGGCAATGTGACTTGGAACATTCAGCATGAACACATCAACTTGGGACCATCATAACTCCATCATAACTTGCTCAAATGGAAAAATATCCAACATCAAATTTGAAGAGAACATTGAGATGAACAACTTTGATGTTCAACATTTTTTCATTTAAAGCCTCATTCAATGAGAAAAATGGCTTGACATCTTGCCCCCATGTGTTTGACAAAATTATGGCGCATGGGCCTGGTTTTGCTTGGGCATGACTTGATTTTTGACCTAGTTTTGTCAAACTTTGATGGATCATAACTCCCTCAATTTTGATCCAATGGAAGAGTTCTTTATATGGATTTGAAGCTTAGAATGTGAAATTTAATTGGCTCAACTTGGGCCTGAGGTTTGGAGCTTTTATCATGGAGAAAGAATGCCTCAAAGTGTGGTGCAAATGGTCCAAACTTGCCATTTTTGGAAACCCTAAGTTTCTAAAAATGGCAACTTTGTACATATCTTGATTTTTCATGATTCCTCCATCATTTCTTGACCAAATCTTGTCCAATGAACATATTTAACTTGAATTTCATGAATTTGATCTTCAAAAGTCAGGAGTTGACTTTTTTCACTGCACAGTTGACTTTTTCCCCAATTTCTTGATTCTCAAACAACTGACCAATTGAGACCCTTCTGAAACCAATTAATGAGCAATTTTCCATCCATATACACTTAGGAACACAAGGAATACTATGAGATCAAGTTTTGTCCAAAAAATCAGAAATAAACTGATTTCAGGGCAACCCTAGTTTTGGTACCCTCTGGTTAGGAGGACATAGCACATCCTTCAAATCCAAATTCCTCTGAATATGATGTATATCCTATCTAACAAAGATGAGATATGCAATTTGGAGGTGATAAGAACTCAAAGAGCTTGCCCATTTGAGGGTCAGATCCCAATTTTAGACTGTTTTGTGTTGGAGATGATGCACTATCCAATCTTCTTAATGAATTCCCAACTTCTAATGCCTTGTGGGATCAAAGTGAGAGTATATATGATATAACAGACCCTTGAGGCTTGTTTGAAGACCTTTGGCTCTTGTTCTCTTGCTTTTCTTTGGCTTTCAATTGTTCACACCTTGAAGCACTAGATACCATGCCTTGCAACCAATGATATGCAATTTATGACCTACTATGGAATGCAAAATGAGTAAAGCATAGACCAATTTATTGAGAAAACATGAGGGCAAATTTAGAGGTATTACAGTAATTTGCACAAATTTGGTAAATCGAGCAAAATGCACAAATCTGCCTTGCTTTGACAGTTTTCAGCAAGGCATATTGCCATTGTCATATCTCATGGCTCAAGTTGAGTTTGGTGAAGTTCTTGGTCATTTTGGAAAGCCCTCATATGATACAACAACTGTTTGATCATAATTGGTTTTGATACTTTTTGGATCCAAGTGAAAAATGCCCTTACATTTTGAAAAAAGTAAGACAGATTCTGACTTAGTGAAAATTTCACTAAGTGTTGGAAAGAAGTGACATTTTCACTTTTTGTGATTTTGATCATTCCATAACTTAAAATCCATGAGGAATTGGAATGAGTTGTGTTTGAAGCTTTTGTAGAGGGCCATGAGAGCTACAAATCCAACATTGAATGGGGAAAAATGCCCTTGTGTTTTAGGAGTTATAATCTTCCAAAGTTGGTACCCTAGCCACTTTGTTCCATAACTTAAAAATTTTTTCCATGTTTTTATGGTTACCCCTTTTACAAGTTATCCCACTTTTCTTGATTTTTCTTGATGAATGATGATTCCAATCACACATTAACATCATTTTAGGGTTAAGGAACCATAATTGTGAAAAATCTCAAAAAGTCAAAGTTGACTTTTGTGCATATTTGACTTTTTATCAGATGAATTCCAAACTGTGCCATCCTCTATGAAATCAAGTCCTTGACCTAAATCAAACTTGATGGATTGATTTCATAGGTGTTATAGGGTGTATTGAATCATGTCCTAGGGTTTGGGAGCATGTCCTGGTCAAAAGTCAAAGGTGCAGTTGACTTTTTCATCAAAACCCTAATTGTGGTTCAAATGAAACTAAAACTTGGTGATCAAGCTTCTTGGATCAATCCATTGTTGCAAATGGATCAATGTAGTTTATTAGAGACCCTCAAATACTCTTTTGAGGTCTTGGCTCATTCCTTGATTGATCCTTTGTCTAAGGCTCAAAGAGGGCTTGAAACCCTAAGTCTGATTTTAGTGGATGCTCACCCATCTTTGAGGGAGACTAATGAGGTATGATGGCCCATCCATATTGTGATGATGATTTGCACAATGATGGGAAATCTTAGTGGTCAAAATTTGGGGTATGACTGATACCCCTATTTAATCTTCTTGGACCCGAAGGTGTGAATGGTGAAGGTATTCGGGCATTCGGGGTGCAAGAGGGTTAAATATCGGAATACCCAAAATTTTGATGGTGGTTAAGAATGGCCGTTCACGCATCCTTCTTCTTTTGCTAAGAAATGATACTTAGAAAAGGTAAAAACTTCCCCTCGATCCTGGTCTTCAGCCAAGGAACTGGTCTCAGTTTCTAAGATAAACTTCCCCTCGATCCTAGTTTCCTACCAAGGAACTGGTCTAAGTTTCTGATATAAACTTCCCCTCGATCCTGGTTTCCTACCAAGGAATTGGTCTAAGTTTCTGAAATAAACTTCCCCTCGATCCTGGTTTCCTACCAAGGACATAGTCTAAGTTTCTAAAATAAACTTCCCCTCGATCCTGGTTTCCTACCAAGGAACTGGTCTAAGTTTTGGGAATAAACTTCCCCTCGATCCTGGTTTCCTACCAAGGAACTGGTCTAAGTTTCTGAAATAAACTTCCCCTCGATCCTGGTTTCCTACCAAGGAACTGGTCTAAGTTTCTGATATAAACTTCCCCTTGATCCTGGTTTCCTACCAAGGAACTGGTCTAAGTTTCTTTTGTCAATAAACCTTCTTGACAAGGGACACTACGTGTAACGATTTTCCTCAATTTTATCGCCGAATTTTCCTGGGGAGATGCCATTTGATGGAAAAACTTTTGATGTCAGACTTTCTAGGGAACCCCGTCGTCTGAGTTGTAGAGGTGTACAAACTTCTCTATTTGGAGACGCCATTTGTCGAATCTACTGGGGGAAAACGAGTCTCTTGAGGAACTGCTTCCGCTTGGGTATTACATCATACTTTTCTCGGGATCTTCTCGGAGAAATGCCATACGATGTGATCCAATTTTGAGGTGCTGATGACCTTTTTGTCAGTGGATTTTTTAGGAGAAAAACTGTTGTATTGCCGAATCTTTGATTAAGAGGCTTTCTCTGGGGACTTTCCTTAATCCGGGAAAGCGAAAATATCATTTTCAATGGTGAAGAGTGACGTTTGTCGAAAGTTCTCTGGTCTTTCAGAGGTTCAAGTTATCAAAGTGGTCAAGGACCATCTCCATCCCAGAAATAAACTAGAGAGAGATTGCTTAGATGATTCGCTTCTTGACGAGGAAATAACTGACAACTCGATTGAGAGGACTTCTATCACTAGGGGATAAGACCGACTGGAGGGACAGTGATGCAATATGAATGTGAATGTAAATCAATAATGCATGATGTATGTATCTTTATGCTGACAAACTGACGCGGCATATAGACTAATGGATGTACACGACTGGATACTCGGCCACAGTGGGAGATGAAAAGTGATTAGGAAAGTGTGAGGACAGATAGTTATGGGAAGGTCGACTTCGCGAATAACCGCTTTCCGAGACCTGTCAAACGCTTTGACGATGACCTCACTGCCCCTGTGTCTACCAGTACGCTGGCTAAAGCATCGTCCTGGTAGTTAAATGTGATATTGAGCGCCATGTTGTGACTTTTTCCCCCCTCTGGAAAATCCTCATCACTGAATCCTAAGTTGTTGCAGGAAGTGATGTTAGAGATGATGCCATCGAACTGTCGTATTGACACATCCTGTTCCACAAAGGCCTGCTCTAAGACTTTCTGTAGAGCCTCACTGTGAGCTTCAGAACTGAGTAAAAGTAATAGCACTGAGATCTTTGAAGGGGTTTGTAACAGTTGATCAACAATGTTGCATTCACTCCTTTGGATGAGCTTCAGCATCTCATCATCGTTCTTTGGAAGGTCGGGATCACTGGACTGATCGAGTGGTGGATTGGGAGCTTCTGTCTGAAGTTCCTTTTCTCTGTTAGATTCTCCAACTCCTCAGTTAAAGATTCGACCGCTCCGTGTTAATCGACTGATGTCTGCAATATTCACGACGGAGGGTAATGGAATTTCCTTTCCATTCTCAATTATTGTGGCACCGTATTTGTAAGGATCGCCTTAGCTGATTCATACGGTAATGGTCCCAGCAGATAGATTACTACAGGAGCCTTCTGATTTTTCTGACTGTCATAGGTAACTTCAATCAGCTCCTGGCTAAGAACCTTTGATTCATCCGGCAGAGGGATGATGGTACAAACATCCTTGTTCTGTTGATGATCAAAGATTATGACAACATCTCAGATATGATCAGCAAAGTAGCCCGGCGTCCAGTTGATTGACTCGGGACTCGGACACGGGTGAATATCTTTACGATCCAACTGACCTTGAAGGGCTGCCCACACAAGATAACATCCTTGGTTATTCTCCGAGAAGACTCTACAACGTTCATAATTGTGTGGTGGCACCTGGCCACGCCCGCTTTATATACAGTGCTACCTTACCAGGTTTGTTTCCATAGATCAGACATCCTGACTTTGATGCCGAATAGGGTTTCAATTAAACACACTGATTTGTTGTGTGTCTTCATCCAGATAGATTGGAAGCCACCAGTGGTTTAACAAGTGTTGAAAAGTTCTCTGAACGAGAGCGCAACCTTGGTTACTCTCACAACATCCTTTATAGCTCAGATAATCATGTGAAGTGAGAAAACCGAGTTAGACTTGCCTGGCATGTAACTCCACCAAGCTGGTATTCATCATACGAATATCAAAAATTTGAATCATGTTGATCTGATAAGGATTTCTATCATGGTAGTCCGGGATCCATCCAAGATCCATCTGATGCTGGAGGGCCTCTTGTATAAAAGAGCATCCCTGTTTGTTTACCGAGCAAGTCAGACAGGAATAATAATCGTGTCGCAGCAGATTATGATACTGGCTTTGCCTTAAGTGCATCGCCACCAAGTTGACATTCATTGCACGGATGTCGGGGTTCTGAATGATGTTGGAATTCATATAGGTCATGTTGATTCCCCGAACTCGGTGTTCCTGGATCCATCCAAGATCCAATTGTTCCTGTAGAGCTGATTGCACCACAGAACATCCCTGATTGTCTTTAGAGAAGATATCACACTAGGGATAATTATGAGGTGGCACATGGCCGTATCCGCTCTATCTACAATGCATATTGACCAAGTTGGCTCTTAACAAGAGTACATCATGAATTTGATAGGTGTTGTTAGACCCTCCTTCTATCAAATTCACTGCAGTTTCTCATGTTGAGACAGCGGGTTTGTGAGAACATCAAGATTCGTATCTTTGAAAGATAAGACCCCGCTCCTAAAAAGCTTTTGCACATCAGATTTGAAACTGAGATAGTTTTCTATGTTATGCCCTGGTCCTCCTTGATGGTAAGGGAAAGTTTGATCCGCCTTGAACCAAAAAGGCGGATTTTCCGGTACTGTAAGAGGAGACTTAGTTTAGACGTGCCCCTTGACCAGCAATAATGGAAACAGTTATGCGTACAACATCGGTATAGGGTCGAACCCTAGTGGTTGCGTTGTTCGATTATTGTTGTACGGGGGACGAGTCTGCTGAAGACACTGTTGTATCCTTTGCTGAAGTTGCTGTTGATTCGGTTGGCTCTACGCAACTTGAGGTTGATACGTAGGAATAGGCGCAGGGTTGATAGCAGGAGTTACGGCTGCTACTGGTTGATAACGTCTCCTTTGCTTTCCGAGAGAGATATTCCCAATATCCTGCTCTTTTTTCTTAGGGAGAGCACTACCATATCGTTTTGTACTGCTTGATGATCCAACGTCTTTTATTAAACGTCCTTCTCGAACCGCTTCCTCAAGACGAACTCCCATGCCCACCATCTCAGTGAAGTCGCTAGGCGCACTGGCGACCATTCAGTCATAGTAAAATGACCTTAAGGTCTTTAAGAAGATCTTTGTCATCTCTTTTTCCTCAAGAGGTGGAGAAATCTGAGCGGCAATTTAATGCCATCTCTGAGCGTTTTCTTTAAAGGTTTCCTTGTGCTTTTGTGACATTGATCTGAGTTGATCTCTGTAAGGTGCCATGTCCAAATTGTATTTATATTGTTGAACGAAAGCAGCGCCAAGATCTCTAAACGTGCCGATCGTAGCGCGGTTTAAACCCATGTATCATTTTAATGCGGCACCGGTTAAACTATCCTAAAAGTAGTGAATCAGTAGCTCCTGGTTCTTTGTCTGAGCTGACATTCGCCGAGCGTACATTACCAAATGGCTCTGAGGGCAAGAGTTACCCTTGTACTTTTCAAAGTCGGGCACTGGGAACTTGTGCGGAACTTTCACATTGGGGACCAAGCAGAGGTCTGCGGCGTCCTTTCCAATTAGATCATGACCGCGAAGGGCCTGCAGTTCTTTCTGCATCTCCAGGAATTGTTCCTGGAACTCATTCATTCTGTCGAACATGCTGTCGTTTGCACCAGAAGGTATCTGTGGAATCTGTCCTTCCAGGACAGTGTGTACCACGGGTGGTGGTATAGTCATTATGGCCGAGACTCTCAGTGCCTCCCGAAGTTTGTAACCTTCAGAAGTTGCTGTCATGCCCCTGGAATCATCGCTTTCCCGAAGTTTGTAACCTTCAAGCCCAACTGTTCCTGCTGCGGTTCACTGATCCTCATCGATCGGCGGAATATATCCTTCTGAGATATAGTTAATAGGCATACCACAGGGACGATCTTTCGGCATATTTTACCTAGGATTATACTTCTCCACTATGGGCGTTGATGTGATTTCTGAGATCACAGTCCTTTGTTCTTGCATTTGAGCTTCTGCTAGAGCTTGCATGTCGTTATGAAGCTTTCTCAGATCCTCTTTCAGAGTGTCAATCTCTTCCCTCAACTCTCTGTTCTCTTCCTCGAGATCATCCATCTTTTTCTGACGATTGGCCCGAGTATTGTACGAATGAGACAGTTTGACTCTAGAATCGAGACGTAAACGTGAGATTCGTAGTTAAGAAGAATACTTTTATGAGAATGATGAATGCAATGATTATTAATTATTTTTGTTTATTCAAAGTAAACTTCGACAATTGGATTACAAATATCAAACAATGGGGAAACCCCATTTTATTGAATTCAAAGGATTGCGGAAATGGAAATACAGTAGATTACAAAGTGCTGAAAAAGGAAATCTAAACTAATGGATCATGAGTCCTCTCTGAAGAGAGCTCAGGTGCTGGTCCGGGTACTTTCCTTTTCTTTGAATGGGAATCTTGGGCCATTGTCGGGTTGTCATTCCTTTGCCAAGTGAAAGGAGCGAGCAAATTCCTTTGGTCATCCTGATTTTCTATAGCATGTTGCTCCCAAAATCTCAATCAGAGCATCTTTTTCTCTTAATAGTTGTTGTATTTTCTTGCACTCCACATTGAGAATACGGTACTTGTTCCTCCAAGACCTCTTCTCCTGCTGAACTTTGCTGAGAGTAACCTGAAGTTTTTCCGTCTCAGACATGAAATAAAGGGCAGAGTCCGTTAATGGAAGAACTTCCTGACGTGGGTAAGGCATCCTCAGCTTGAGAGCTCTAGTTTGTACCCAGTGGAGATAAGGCTCCACCGAGACACAATCTGGTTTTCCCATAGACTCTCTTCCTTTCCTGTGAACATGTTTCCAAGCGTACAGTATTTCCGTCTTTAGTGCCCTTTCATTTTCTCCTTCCTTGAAGAAAAGACCTTCCAGATGAGCATTGCGCGGGGCATGCCTCATCGGGTATCCAAATTGACGACGAACAAAAATTGGATGATAATTGTTTCCTCCATTAGTTCCTATAAGGGGTACATTTGGGAAATTTCCACAACGGTCAATGATCCTGATCCCGTCATAGATTCTATTGTACCAATCGATGTCAGAGTTGGTAAGAGACATGATTCTCTGCGACCAACGTAAAGTATTCTTTTGATCCCAAAATGCAGCAGACTTGGGCAAATGGAAAGTGAACCGTTTATAAAGCAAGGGTACACAACACGTGATCATTCCTCCGCTGTATAAATTCCTTAAGTGTACCGAATGATACGCATCTACGAGTAAGGTCGGTATGGGGTTTTTGATCAGGAAAATCTTAATGGCATTGATATCTACAAAGTTATCGATGTTGGGAAACAAAAATAACCCGTAGGTGAGCAAAATAAAGATGCTCTCGAAAGCGGCCACGTTCTCTATACTAGCAAAGTATAGGGCTTTCTTTATCAAGAATTGGGCTAACAAACCATGGATGTCACCCTTAGTGGTCATGTGAGTCCGGACTTCTGACTCGTCCAAATAAATTGCTCTTGCAATGGTCTGATCCTTGGGAATTTCTTCCAGTCCAAAAAAGGGAGCTTGATCAGTAATATGCAAATCAGTCATGTGAGAATACTCCTCCAGCGTTGGTGCAAGCTGATAATCCGGGAATGTGAATCAGTGATAGACCGGATCGTAGAACTGGATTAGTGTGGACAGGATTCCTTCGATTACATGAACCCTTAACAAGGACAACAATCCTCCATACTTGGCTCTGAAAGCCTCGTGGTTGGTGATCATTCTCGCCAACCCTCTCAAATCCTCTAGCTTTGGAACCTTGAAGGTGTATTTATGAGTTTTCCTTCTACCGAAATCCATTAGCGCAATCTCCTTTCTCAGACATTTGCAATCATTGTCTTAGTTTAATTTGAAAAAGAGAGACTAGAAGAGAAGATTTTCTTTGTTTTAATGTTTTTTAAATGAATGCATGAATGCAGCACACAAAAACATAGAAAAAACATGGGGTCAAAGGGTCGGTGTCATGAAGTCAAGGCTCTACCCCCACCCCCCCCTCCCCCCCAAAGGTTTATACTGGTATTTTTTGTACGTGTCCGTAATATCATTGACCCCTCTGGGATAACAACAGCAAGCGGATCCCCAGCGAGCTAATGTATCCTAGAGTGATCTTAAATGAGGGTAGTATCGCGTGACAACTATTTCTGATAGCTTCCGCACTACAAAATGGCTTAAGTATACTAAAAACCTCAGCTTCTCAGTTAACCCAGTCGACCACACTACTTTCAACAACCGAAGTCGTATAGGCAATGTATCTGCAACGGGAGTCTCCACTGAGTTTGATGGTCGATCGGGGGATCTTAACTGGAATTCAATCCCAGTAAGATTACCCGCATTGCCATCACCTATCTTAGGTGTATACTCAATCTTTCCACATGCGGCATCACACGCATTCCCATTAGCAGAAAAATAAACACAGATATCAATTAGGAAAAGTAGTATATATATTTGTCTTAATCACCCTAGACCTCTAGTCTTATGATCCTATACAGACAATGACTCCCCAGCAGAGTCGCCATTTTTCTGTAGCGCAAATTTTTGCGTGGTTGCGAAGCACTATCGCTTTGGGGTACTACAGTTTGATTCATTTTTTATCCTATTGAAGCTGATAAAGGAAGGCAAATAGATGTCTCCAATTAACCCTGCTTGTCAATTCTGGGGATAACCCCACTTATTACTACATGAAGGAAGGCAAAGTTACCGTACCCATCAAGAGTGACAAAGAAGGAGAAATTCAAGAAAAAGATTTTGAGAAATTCAGCTCATTGTTAAAAAAATTAGAGATTAATGTGCCCATCTTTGAAGCCCTTGAACAAATACCTCTATATAAGAAATTCATGAAGGAGGTCATCTATTCAGGAAGGAGACATCTATTTGCCTTCCTTCATGAATTTCTTATAAAGAGGCATTTGTTCAAGGGCTTCAAAGAAGGGCACATTAATCTCTAATTTTTTTAACAATGAGCAAAATTTCTCAAAATCTTTTTCTTGTGTCTCCTTCTTTGTCACTCTTGATTGGTACGGTAACTTTATCTTTGGTTTAACCGCCTCTTTCCTTTTTTCTTTGATTGGCTTTATTGGTGGCCTGACTTCTTTTGGATCTCTTTGATTTTCTCTCACTTCAAAATCCACCTCTATACATTGAGACTCATTGGCTGCCCCTTCTTCTTCTTCTGCAACTTTCAGTATTCTAGTGGTAACAACATTGACATTCTCATGACTCTTCGGATTAGGAATGGTGGCGCTCGGGAGGGTGCCTAGAGTTTGAGAACTTGCTAATTGTTGTGCTATCTGGCTCATATGAACTTCAAGATTTTTAATGGAAGCACCTGTGTTCCTTAGATTACTTCTTGTCTCTTCTTGAAATTGGAAGCTTTGAGCGGCCATCTTCTCAAGGGCAATCTCCCATTGTGCTTTTTGGGGAGCTTGCTGCTGCTGTGGATATTGTTACTGATTCTGATCTTCCCAAGAGAAGTTAGGATGATTCTTCCACCCTGGATTATAAGTTTGAGCGTAGGGATTATTCTGCTTCAAGAATTTTATCTCTTCAATTTGTTGCGGAGTTGCAACACAATGTGCAGTAGAATGAGGTCCACTACAAATCTCACACTTTACCGCTTGAATCGGTTGAACCTGTGCCACAGTCTGAGTCCCAAGATTCATCTTCTTAAGTCTTCTCTCTACCTCAGATGCAATCTGGTCTTCCATCTTTACTACTTGTTTCGTAAGCTTCATATCAATAATCTTTTCAGGTTGGCTTACACTGCGATCATACAACTCCAAGTGCTCATTTGCTGCAATGGCCTCAATTGTTTTTTTAATGCCAGTGGCTGTTGCAAAGTTGGTTGAGCCACCGGCAGCTGTATCAATAAGCTACTTAGTCTTCATCTTGAGACCATTCACTAAATTATGCATTTGTTCGGTTGCGTCTATGTTATGAGTGGGGCATGCAACCAAACACCTCTTAAACCTCTTATATCCATCTCAAAGTGACTCTCCCTCTTTCTGCTTGAAATTAACGATGTCATACCGCTTGCGGATGTACACAGAAGCAGGGAAATATTCATTTAGAAATGTAGTTTCCATCTCTTGCCAAGTAGTAATACTCCCAGTAGGTAGTGAGTAAAACCACTCTTCGGCTTCATCGGATAGAGTAAACGGGAACATCACCAGCTTCTTTGCTTCTTTAGAGTGTGCCTCAATTTTTAACGACGTACTCATGGTAAGGAACCTTTGTAGGTGCTTATTGGCATCTTCATTGATCTTTCCTGAAAATTGCCTACTATGAAGCTGTCTGATAGTGGACGGATGCAGCTGGAATTATGCTACAGTGACTGGTTGATTAACAATTGTCAACCGCATTGTTGGAGCATTCGCCCTTCCATAGTCACCGAGAAGTCTTTCTGCTGGTGGATCGTCCGCCATAGTAAGATTCTCCGGCTCTGAGTCTGTGCTGGAATCTGTGTGCTCTGAGTGTCCTGAAACTGATTCTTCTTTCTCGAGCTCAAAAGTAATTGGTTCTGAACCCGACGCTGCCAGTCTCTCTAGTTTAGCTTGACAACATCTAGCATGCAAAAATCTCTTTGGTTCTGCGTCTAAAGAAAATGCTGCTGAGGAATTACCTCGCATATACAGGTTAGATAGGTAATAGTAATAATAAAAATAACAGAAAAATAAAATTAAAAATTTTAGTCACAGAGTGACAAAATTCCAATTGATCTAACACAAGCACTTAAAATTTGGCAGTCTCCGGCAACGGCGCCAAAAACATGATCGGAAAAATAGCAAGTGTGCTATTTTAACGATGTAGTAATAAGTGGGGTTATCCCCAGAATCGATCTCTCGAGGACTGCGTATAACTTTAAGTGCAGATGTTATTTCAATTAGACAAAAGTTCCTTTTGGGGGTTTTGATTTTCAAACTAATTCTATGACAGAAAGAAATAATCAGAATAATAAAATGACTTTAACAATTATGAGAAATTATGCTAGGAAAGGTCTATGAATTGCTCAGCAAGAACCCTAAATTATCCTCAAAGAGATATTCCTCCAAACCCTAATTTTACTGACCCTCAAATATTTTTCTTAAATTCCTTAACCGAAAAACCTTTGGTATTCCCCCTGACCCTAATTCCTTAGCAGTAAAGAGAGAACATCAAGCAATAGTTCTGACAAGGTCTTTGAGTCACTACGGGGTATCCCTATTCCTAGGCAATATCTATCGTAATGTATTATGCAAAAACAATAGATTGGTTTTTCAGTCCAAATCCCTAACCGTAAATCGTTCCCAATTTGTACGATCGAACATAGTATTAATTTATTTACATAACAAAAGATTAAGGTAAGAAAGCATAAACTCATCAAATAATTCAACAACGGTTCATTACATCACAATTCAGGGACACCCCCTAGCATTGAGGGGTTTAGCTACTCATAATATTCAAAGAAAACAAAATACAAAATAAAGACATTACAAGAATTGGTGATAAAAGTTGATTTTCAATTTCTTCCGATCATGAAAATCTCCTCTTTTCCCAATCCTCAAGAGCTCTATACTTTCTCTCTAATTCTTTCGTACAATCCAAAGTGTTTATTTTCCTCTCTCCACACAACCTAAGTTGTTCCAAAACACTAAAACAGTACGAAATTCCCAGAATACCCTCAGAGGACACTAAAATGGAATAAATACAAAAATCACAAAATTCCCCTCCAGTGGCCCTGACACGGGTCGTGTCCCATGACACGGGCAACCGTGTCGGGCTGCTGACTCTCATGCGCCAAGCCAACTTCTACAGGGGCCCTGACACGGGCCGTGTCCTGTGACACGGGCATCCGTGTCAGGCTTCTGGTTGATCTTTTCCTTCCACATTTTTGTGCTCCAACTTCCACTTTCCCAGGCCTCCTGACACGGGCTGTGTCAGGTGACATGGGCACCCATGTCAGCCCACTGTCCTCATTCCAATTTCATTCCAAATTTTGCGATTCTTCTCGATGTTTCGCTCCGATTCTTCCTGAATGTTTATGTTTTCCTGAAAACACTAAAGAACACAACCAAGGCATAAAATGTGGTAAAAGAGATGTAAAACAAATAAACAATACAAAATGGTAATTAAAACAAATAGCGAAATGACGTATGAAAACCACTGATCAAACTCCCCCAAACTTAAACAGTTGCTTGACCTCAAGAAAAAAGCTTGCATAAAAATTTTCAAATCAAACGGTACAAATCCAATGAAAGACTTAAGAAGATAAGGTGTGTCAATACTCATACGTGAGCCTTTGTTCCGATCGGTTAAAACTAGTTCTCTTGGTAATCGTCCATTAACGAAGGTATTCCACAAACACAAACCGCGATAAAACCACGGACCTACATCCCCCTTTTCGGTTACCTCTCCAACTATGCTTTGGGCTTAAGTCTTTTCTTCGATTCTCTACCCTTTTCATTCGGATAATCAGATTAAGGCATTTTTTTTGTTTTACCTCACATGTACAAAATTAATCAAAAGTTTTTCTAGGCACCATTATCTCTTTTTCTCGCTCATTGGGGTTTATTAGTACACTTTGGGACAACAATTGAGACTCAACCACCGTTAGGCTAAGTAACCGGGTAAGGGTTACCCAACTTAGAAGGAAAAGTTGTCTTTATCGCCATTATTCATTTTTTTCGGTGCCTTAGGTCATTCTCTCAATCAACCCTGCACATGCAATTCTTTTTAGTCATGTCGGACTATCACTATGAACTAATCGGGGAATACTTCTCAAATCCAAGTACTATGGCACAAATCTACACGTTGGACTCGTTTCCTTACTCTAGGGAATCTAGGGTGTTCGGGTCATTCCTAAGTTTTCAAACTTTCCCAATGTCCCTAATTCTAACTCCTCTTCCCTCAAACTCTATATATTTTCTTGACCACCTCAAAATCACAGTATTCACAAGAAAAATTTTAACGGTTCAAATTCGTGGAGAATTCCGAATGGTTTTCAACACACAAAACAGACAGGACCCGTACAAAAAGGAAAAACTAAAAGCAGTAAGTAAATCCTCCCCCAAACTTGAATTACACATTGGCCCCAATGTGTTAGAACAAGAGCGAGAGATGTCACTCACAGAGATCCTTCTCAGGATGCTGACGGTAATGCAACACCACTGCTACATCATCGTTTGCACATGTAGGATCCAGATTATTTCCTGCAACCAAAACAAACAAACAGCAAAAAGAAAGAAATTAATCAGACAAGCGTGGGTTGCCTCCCACGTAACACTTCGTTTAACGTCGCATGGCTCGACGGGTTACTCCCCAATGCTATGGGGGATACTTCAGCTTACATGTTTTGTTGCTTGGCCTTTCCGCAGCAGAGCACCGGTCTGGTTCAGAAATACGAACTACTTCTTGCCTCAAGTCAACTCTAACTTCCTTATCCTTCATTCGATGTTTCTTTTTCTTTCTTTTCTTGATTTCACGAATGGATGTTACCGTGTTGACATGTGCACTATATGCCCGGGAAACTTCAACCTTAAAGATTATGCTTTTTTCCACCATTTCGATCATTCCAAGTGAAGCTTGCTTACCCTTACCTTCATTTTGCTTCTTGATATCCAACACTTTTAAAGTGATTTCCTCATCAAAAGATTTAAAAGTCACCGTGCCTTTTTTAATATCGAAATTGCATCGACTAGTCATGAAGAATGGTCGACCCAGTATTATAGTCCACTCCTCATCCTCAGGTAGATCAATGATCTCAAAGTCTACTGGATAGGTGAAGTTATCAATGGTCACAAGCACATCTTCTGCCAGCCCGTATGACTGCTTGGTAGTGTGGTCGGCAAACTTCAGATTTGTTCCCGTTTCACTTATTTTTCCTATACCCAGCTTTTTGAAAATCGTGAGGGGCATGAGACTCACGTTAGCACCCGAATCAATCAAGAATCTCTTAAAAATTTTGTCCTTTATGGTACAGGGGATTGATACAGACCCAGGATCTTTCCGTTTGATCGGAATTCTCCTACCTTGTGATCCCGCACTGCTTTCCTCAATTACACTCTTTAGTTCTTCTCCACTAGGATTCTTTTTCCCAATGACCTCCTTCATGAATTTCTTATAAAGAGGAACTTGTTCAAGGGCTTCAAAGAAGTGCACATTAATCTCTAATTTTTTTAACAATGAGTTGAATTTCTCAAAATCTTTTCCTTGTGTCTCCTTCTTTGTCACTCTTGATGGATACGGTAACTTTATCTTTGGTTCAACCGCCTCTTTCCTTTTTTCTTTGATTGGCTTTATTGGTGGCCTGACTTCTTTTGGATCTCTTTGATTTTCTCTCACTTCAAAATCCACCTCTATACATTGAGACTCATTGGCTGCCCCTTCTTCTTCTTCTGCAACTTTCAGTATTCTTGTGGTAACAACATTGACATTCTCATGACACTTCGGATTAGGAATGGGGGTGCTCGGGAGGGCGCCTGGAGTTTGAGAACTTGCTAATTGTTGTGCTATCTGGCTCATCTGAACTTCAAGATTTTTAATGGAAGCACCTGTGTTCCTTAAATTACTTCTTGTCTCTTCTTGAAATTGGAAGTTTTGAGCGACCATTTTCTCAAGGGCAATCTCCCATGGTGCTTTTTGGGGAGCTTGTTGTTGCTGTGGATATTGTTGCTGATTCTGATCTGTCATACCCCAAATTTTGACCACTAAGATTTCCCATCATTGTGAAAATCATCACCACAATATGGATGTACCTTTATGCCTCATCAATCTCCTCAAGGAATTGTTGAGCATTCACCACAATCAAAATTAGGGTTTCAAGCCCTCTCAGAGCCTTAGACAAAGGATTAATCAAGGAATGAAATGATCTTCAACTTGTCTCACCTCTCAAGTAACTACAAAGGATCAAAAGGACTCCCACTTCAAGGATCAAGCACAAGGTTGCTCCCTTCTAGGTGGATCAAGCCTCAAGATCGCCAGTATCACCAAATTAGGGTTTTGGTCGACCAGGGCCTCTAGATGGAAATTTTTCATCTGGGCACAAGCCAATGATCCAAAACATAACCTAATATACTTCATGGGACCTCATGGACCCAATCATCAAGTCAATTTTGCCTCAGGGGATGCATTCATCAAAAATCAGGAATTAGGGTTTCTTGACCTAATTCACCCCTAAGTTGGCATTTAGGGCAAATCATGGGCCAAGACCTCAAAGGAGGGTTTGAGGGTCTTTAATATACCACATTTATCCATTTGCAACAATGGATTGATCCAAGAAGCCTGAGCAACAAGTCTCAATTTCATCTGCACCACAATTAGGGTTTTAAGGAAAAAGTCAACTGTAACTTTGACTTTTGACCAGGACATGCTCCCAAACCCTATGACATGCACCAATATACCCTATAACACCCATGGAACATGTCCATCAAGTTTGATTTAGGTCAAGGACATGATTTCATGAATAATTGCACAGTTTTGAATTCATTTGATAAAAAGTCAACTGTGCACAAAAGTCAACTTTGACTTTTTGAGATTTTTCACCAAAATGGATTTTTAACCCTAAAATGATGTTAATGTATGATTTGAATCATCATTCATCAAGAAAAATCAAGAAAAGTTGGATAACTTGTAAAAGGGGTAACCATAAAAACTTAGAAAATTTTCTAAGTTAAAAATAAAGTGACAAGGGTACCAACTTTGGAGGATCATAACTCCTAAACCACAAGGCCATTTTTTTCCATCCAAAGCTTGATTTGTAGATCTCATTGCCCTCTACAAAAGCTTCAACTAGACCTAACTCCAATTCATTGTGGATTTTGAGCTATGAGTGAGCCAAAATGGCTGAAAATATGAAAGTACACCATTTTCCAACACTTAGGAAAAATTCTGTCCAAGACAGATTTTGTTGAAACACCAAAACTTGTGAGATCTTTTCACATGGATGCAAGCTGAATCAAGTCCAAAGTTAAACATCAATGTTGTTGCATATGTTACCAAGAATTTAAAGAGCTTAACAGCATGGATTGATTCAACTTGAGCCAAGGGAAATCCACGCCCAAAGTCATGCTGCTGCAAGCTGTTTTGGAAAAATCAGTTTGCATGTTTGCTTGCCACACACGATTTTGAACCAAAAACTGAGGATCAGCATGCCACATGTATTCAAACCAATCACATTGCATCTGATCCAACTGATAAATCTGAGTCAAAAGGCCAAGGAATCTTCCAACTTGAAATTCATCCACTTTGGCACATTTTGCCTTGAATTCAAAGTGCATTAATGTGGAATAGTGCATTGTCAAGGTAGCTACCCTACTCAGTCAAATTCTCTGATTAAACAACAATAAAAACATCTGAGGAATGTGATTTTGGTCAAGGCATAGCCCTGCTCTTGAGAATGGCTAGCTTGCCTTGCTTGAGAAGAAATCCTCCAAGCCAATCCATGCAAATGTGATCTGATCCAGCAGCCATTCACTATTCCTCCAAAACAAAAGTTGATCACCTATAAATAAAGGTCCCAATGGATCATTCAACTCACACTAAAGCCAGTTACAACACTGTTTTCTCTCATTCTTCCTTAAACCTCAAGTTTTTTGGTTTTTGAGTAACCACTATCGGGTTTTGAGTTGCAGCCTTAGGCAATCAATTCCAATTGCTCAAACACATCACATATGATGTATTTGAGGTGTCCAAACACTTAAACACTGACTGTAACACCTCAGGCTCAAAATCACCCTTCAACCAAGCCATTATACCTCAATTATGAAGGTGGAAGTCTCCAGCTTGATCCAAAGAGTTTCAAAGTGTTCCAAAGCTTGTAACACACTCCATAACATCCATTAAAGCTGTAGGGATCATCAGCTCACGACTGGAACAAAGTTTGTGCAGAGTTCCATTTCAGCTTGCATCAAGGTAAGCCTCACAACTCAAACTCCATGATCCATGCATATTTCCTCGTATGATATTTTTGCCAATTGCTTGCCATCATATGCTGATTGTTTTCCCTCAAAAAATTTGATCATTGCACTTATAATCATGCCTACTCGATTGCTTTTGCAAAATTAGGGTTCATACGGCCACAATGATATAATTTGTTATACACTGAAAATGAATAAAATTGGGTATTGCCATCTTCTTCCTTGTGAAAAAACGCACGAGTTTGGTGTTTGAATGATGTCCAATGGTTGAGAGATGAGTGAGATATGGTGCTTCACGCACGAGCTCGAGGAAGAAGATGGCCATGGCGCCATTCTTCAGGTTTTCCAACTAAGTTTGATATATATTTTTCACTTGCCATGTTATATTTGAATTGGCATTGCGCCCCAGCGGTTCATCAGCTGGTTTTGTGTGTATTGGCAAGCGAGAGGTTTGGGGTTCGAATCCCCCTCGCCCCAGACTTCTTTTTATCACTTGTTTATTTTGTTATTTTTCATATTATTATTTTTAATGATTTGAAAAATTAATAACTCCTTCAATTTTTATCATTTTTGATTGGTTCTTTTTGCAACAATTCACAAAAATGTTGAAATATTTTATTCCACCAAAAAATTAGATTTATATTATTTATTTAATATAATTAGTATTTTTGTGAATAAATTCATTTTTTATTGTTTTTAAACATTCTAAAAGTGAATATTTACTTTGAAAATCAAAACCTAATGAGTTTAAATATTCCTTGTGATTATCCCTCATTTTTTCCAAACCTTAAACAAAATCATAAATGGATTATTCAAATTTATTTTGAATTTTGTTTGATTTTCTTTAAATATTTACTTTTAAAGATTAAAATTAGGGTTTTTGATTAATTCAACTTTCAAAATTGATTTTCAAATACACTTGGGCCTCTAATAGAGTGTAAGACTCAATCCTTTTTTTACCAAACTATTTTTGGGCCTCAGTGTATTGTATAAGTCCCGATACCGTAAAAAACAAACGGCGCGATCGTCGCCTTTTGAAAAATAACCTTTTGGGCCTCTATTAGAGTGTAAGACCCAAACCCCCTTGTACAGATAACATTTATGGGCCTCACTTATTGTATAAGTCCCTCTATACATTTTCAAATAAACGGCACGATCGTCGCCTTTTCAAAATAACACTGGGCCTACCCTCGTGTTATCAGCCCCACTCTTTTTCTTTAAAACTTTTTGGGCCTCTATTAGAGTGTAAGACCCAACCCACTTTGTACAGATAACATTTTTTGGGCCACAGTCACTTGTATAAGTCCCTCTGTACAAATTCAAACAGTGCGCTCACTGATAAAACCCTGGGCCTCTCCTTGAGCTGTAAGCCCCAAATCTTTCTTTTTCAAAGCACTTTCTCCTTTGATTTTGAATATACTGTTGTTTTCAATCTTTCTTTGTTGAACAACTAACCAAACAGCATGGAAGCTCTACAACCGAGTAAGTGTTTATATGCTTTCATTTACCGTTTTCATATACATATAACTGTATTGTGGGGCTGTTTCGCTGTAAGTCTTGTTTCATAAACTCATATCAATTGTGTAATAATAGTATAGATATTTAGAGTTTCCTCGGCAACTACGTTTAACATTAAGCCCGTTGATCACTCTTAGAAATAGTCTAAACTAGATCCCCATAGGATTACCATACACAGTCTTCCCTCCTCTTGGGGTTAAACAATATGGAGATGTGAAAGGCAGATTCTTTTTGAACCCTTTCGCAGACTGTCACTCGTAGAAGTTGTAAAAGAAACTCTACTACCCGGAGATGATCTTTTCTCCGTGAATGGCATCTCTTGAGTTTCTTCCAAATTCTCGGACTTTCCTGGCTTGATCTATTCTCGGTGAATGGCATGTCTTGAATTTCTCGGGGTTTGGGGACCCACAGGCTTCTTAAAAGCATTTGTCAAGAAACTCTACTCCCCGGAGATGATCTTTTCTCCGTGAATGGCATCTCTTGAGTTTCTTCCAAATTCTCGAACTTTCCTGACTTGATCTATTCCTTGTGAATAGCTTGCCTTGAATTTCTTGGGGTTTGGGGATCCATCGACTTCTTAAAAGCATCGGCCTCCTCTTGGGCATCGTACAAGGACCCACAGGCTTCCTAAAAGCAACCCCGCCTCCTCTTGGGCTTAGTACAAGGACCCTACGGCTTCTTAGAAGTATTCACAGCCTCCTCTTAGGCTTCGTATAATGATCTCTTCCTCCAAGAATGATAGCCTCCTCTTGGGCTTAGTACAAGGACCCGTCAGCTTCTTAAAAGTTTCTAGCCTCCTCTTGGGCTTTGTACAAATTGTCCCGACGACCTCCTAGAGGTATAGGAACAGAACTTAGTCATCTGCATAGAACAATCCTTTCATAGAGTCTACTACTGTTTCTCAAAGCATGGTACAAAAGATGACACTCTAGACTTGGACAGTCTAATCTCCTTGAGTCTCAAAGACATTCTCAAGCACCCTTCAAAAACAGGAAGGAAACCCGTAGACTCGGACAATCTGAATACCCTTCGGATTTCCCACTTCCTTAAAGAACAGGAATAACTCGGATCCTTGAATCAAATCCTTGAGTACAATATTGCTCATATAAGAACTGATTTTCTCTTTAAATCAGCATATTGGACCTGTCACTCAACTGAAACAGTAACCATAGCCTCTCTTGGGCTTCGTACAATGATTCTCCCCAGCGGAGTCAAACAAATTTTCGCCTCCATCTCGGGCTTTATACGAGATACAAAAAGGTTCTTATTGAGCCAAACAAATTTTCTCCTCTATCTCGAGCTTCGTACGAGATACAAAAACACTCTCTTGTTGAGTATAAAAGATCCTCTTGTAGGATCAACCCCTTTTAGCCTCTCTCTCGGGCTTTGTACGTGACACATAATAGCCTCCTCTTAGGCTTTGTATAAGAAAACCACTGGTTGATCCAATTAACCTTTTAGCATCAAAGTTGTGCCTCGTTCATAGTACACAAACATCAATAACTCCTTCCCCTTCATCTAATCGCTGTAAGCGGCAAGCCTCTGGATCATCTGCATCCACGCCACTGTCCCTCTTTTAGCATGAGAAATTCCTAAGGAAAGATAGCATTGCTCTACGCTGAGTTAAAGTCTTCTCCTTTAGGTTGGAAATCCCCTTTTAAGGAAATTATGGCATTGTCGGATTTAAACATCCCGGTTAAGTAATTCTCCTTTATAAACAGTTGTGACATACAACCCCCTCTTTAGAGATGACAAATTCTCTCTAAAGTCAATACCCTTTTAGCTTCACATCTTGGGCTTTGAACAAGATACAAACCACCTTTCGCTTCACGTCTTGGGCTTTGAACAAGACACCAAATACCATTTCCTCCCATAGAATAGGAGGAACTACGAACGCTCTGATTTCCCTGTTTCGGTAAACGGGAATACGTAGGCATAAGATTGAAGGAAAAAAATCTTAGCGAGCACACTAAACAAAAACCAAAAATCCCATACTCTCACATCAAAAAGCATCAGTCCTAACATCCTAATCCTTGTTCCCAGCCAGAAACATTATGTCAAAATAAAAAGAAAACAGTATCGGCGAAAATACAAATAACCAATACAAAGGCCCCCCCACATTGATCGCATCCGTAACCTAACAGACCGCTGTTTAAACTCAGTATGCAAAGTAGGGTTAATTGGAGACATCTATTTCCCTTCCTTCATCAGCTTTAATAGGATAAAAAATGAATCAACCTGTAGTAAGGCCAACCGCAGAGAGCGACCAGCGCTTAAGAACCGCGTCCAAAATCGCTCGCTACAGAAAAAATGGCGCCCACCGTGGGGCATTGTCTCTGTTTTCCTTTTTTCTCTTCACTTATATGAAAACCACAGATTGGGGCTTCCGCCGGGGAACCCGTTTTCTGTCAGGAACTTAGGATTCATAGCTTTAAAGGTCTAGGATGTTTATGACAAATATATATACTGCTTTTCCTAATTGCTATACGTGTTTATTTTTCTGCTAATGGGAATGCGGGTGATGTCGTATGTGGAGAGATTGAGTATACACTTAAGATAAGTGATGGCGATGTGGTCGACCATCAACCTCAGTGGAGGCTGACCAATGCAACCCATTCTCTCACCTAGACAATGGGCCAATTGTTAAGTCTGAGAAGCTGAGGAGCCAAACCCTTTCGTAGTGCAGAAACTATCGGGAATAGTTGTTACGCGATACTACCCTCATTTGAGGCTAGTGATCTATTCTTGGTGAATGGCACTTACTCTAAGATTGCTCTACAACTCGCTGGCGATCCGCTTGTTGTTTTACTTTCCTGGGAGGAGCTGATGATAATGAGTACAGGTACAAAAATCACCCTAGTATAAACCTTTGGGGATGGGTAGAGCCTTGACTTCATGACAACGACCCTTTGACCCCATGTTTTTTCTATGTTTTTGTGTGCTGCATTTATGCATTCATTTAAAAAACATTAAAACATTCAAAAAATTTCTCTTCTAGTCTCTCTGTTTTTCAAATTAAACTAAGACTGTGATTGCAAATATTAGAGAAAAGGATTGTGCTAATGGATTTCGGTAGAAGGAGAACTCATACGTATACCTTCAAGGTTCCAAAGCTAGAGGATTTAAGAAGGTTAGCAAGGATGATCACTAACCAAGAGGCTTTCAGAGCCAAGCACAGAGGTTTGCTACCACTATTAAGAGTCCATGTGATTGAGGGAATCATGGATGGGCTCACTCAGTTTTATGATCCGGTTTATCATTGTTTCACATTCCCGGATTACCAGCTCGCACCAACGCTGGAGGAGTATTCTCATCTTACTGATCTACACATTACTGATCGAGCTCCATTTTCTGGACTGGAAGAAATTCCAAAGAATCAAACCATTACAAGAGAAATTCATTTGGACGAGTCTGAGGTCAGGACTCACATAACCACTAGGGGTGGCATCCAAGGTTTGCCAGCCCCATTCTTAACAAAGAAGGCCCTGTATTTTTCCAGTATAGGAAACGTGACTGCTTTTGAAAGCATCTTTGTCTTGCTCACCTACGGGTTACTTTTGTTTCCCAACATCAATAACTTTGTAGATATCAACTCCATTAAGGTTTTTCTCATTGGAAACCCTGTGCCGACTTTGCTCGCAGATGCGTACCATTATGTACACTTGGGAAATTTGTACAGCGGAGGGGAGATCACATGTTGTGTACCTCTGTTTTACAAATGGTTTATCTCTCACTTACCCAAGTCTGCTGCTTTTTGGGATTGTAAGAGTGCCTTACGTTGGTCGCAGAAGATCATGTCCCTTACCAACTCAGATATAGATTGGTGTAGTAGGATCTATGATGGAATCAGAATCATTGACCGTTGTGGAAACTTCCTCAACGTACCCCTTATAGGAATTAAAGGAGGAATCAACTATCATCCGGTATTGGTTCTTCGTCAATTTGGATACCCGATGAGACACGCCCCACGGGGTGTTCATCTGGAAGGTCTTTTCTTCAAGGAAGGAGAAAATGACAGGGCACTAAAGACAGAAATAGTGCACACTTGGAAGCACGTTCATAAGAAAGGACGAGAGTCTCTGGGAAAACCAGACTGTGTCTCGGTGGAGCCTTATCTCCATTGGGTACAAACTAGAGCTCTCAAGCTAAAGATGCCTTATCCTCGTTACAGAATTCTTCCGTCTAGGGAATCTGTCATGTACTTCATGACGGAAACTGAAAAGCTTCAGGTTACTCTTAACAAAGTTCAACGGGAGAGGAGGTCTTGGAAGAACAAGTATCGCACCCTCGACATAGATTGCATTAAAATACAACAATTACTAAAAGAGAAAGACGCTCTGATTGAAATTTTGGAGCAACATGCTGTGGATAATCAAGATGACCAAAGGAATTTGCTCGCTCCTTTCACTTGGCAAAGGAATGACAACCCGACAACGGCCCAGGATCCCCGGTCAAAGAAAAGGAAGATACCAGAATCAGCACCCGATTTCTCTTTAGAGAGGACTCAGGACCCATTAGCTTAGGTTTCTGTTTCTGCACCTTGTAATCTACTGTATTTCCATTTCTGTAATCCTTTGAATTTCAATAAAAAGGGGTTTCCCCACTGTTTGATATTTGCAATCTAATTGTCGAAGTTTATTTTGATTAAACAGAAAAACAATTAATATAATCATTGCATTCATCATTATCACATCGCGTATTCTTCTTACCTACGAATCTCACGTTTGTGTCTCGGTTCTAGAGTCAAACAGTCTCATTCGTATAATACTCGGGCCAATCGTCAGAAAAAGATGGATGATCTTGAGGAAGAAAACAGAGAGTTGAAAGAAGAGATCGACGCTCTGAGAGAGGATATGAGAAAGCTTCGTAACGACATGCAAGCCATGGTAGAAGCTCAGCTACAATGAACTGTGATCTCAGAGATCACCTCAACGCCCATAGTGGAGAAGTATGATCCTAGGTATCAAATACCGAAAGATCGTCCTTGGGGTATGCCTGTTAACTATATCCCGAAAGGATATGTTCCGCCGATTACTGAAGATCAGGGAATCACAACAGAAGCCGCTGGGCCAGAAGGTTACAAACTTCGGGAAAGCGAAGATGCCAGGGGCATACTAAAGACTCCTGAAGGTTACAAACTTCGGGAAACGCCAAGATTTACTACCGTAGTCACGGTACCACCCCGTGTGGTGCACACTGTCCCGGAAGGGCAGATTCCGCAGATACCTGTTGGCAAAAAGGAAACTATGTTCGATAGAATGGAAGAATTCCAGGAGCAGTTCTTGGAAATGCAGAAGGAACTGCAAGCCATTCGCGGTCAGGATTTATTTGGAAAGGGCGCCGCAGATCTCTGCTTGGTCCCCAATGTGAAAGTCCTGCACAAGTTCCAAGTGCCCGCCTTTGAAAAATACAAGGGTAACTCTTGCCCTCAGAGCCATCTCGTGATGTACGCTCGGCGGATGTCAGCTCAGACGGAGAATCAGGACCTACTGATTCACTACTTTCAGGATAGTTTAACCGGTGCCGCATTAAAATGGTACATGGGTTTAAACCGTGCTACGATTAGCACATTCAGAGATCTTGGTATTGCCTTCATCCAATAATACAAATACAATTTAGACATGGCACCCGACAGAGATCAACTTAGATTGATGTCGCAAAAGGACAAGGAAACCTTTAAGGAGTATGCTCAAAGGTGGCGTGAAATCGCCGCTCAAATTTGTCCACCTCTTGAGGAAAAAGAGATGACAAAGATCTTCTTAAAGATCTTAAGCTCATTTTACTATGACCGAATGGTTGCCAGTGCACCCAGTGATTTCACCGAGATGGTGGGCATGGGCTTACTACTTGAGGAATCCGTCCGAGAAGGACGTTTGGTAAAAGACACTGGATCGACGAGCGGTACTAAAAAATACGGTAGTGCTCTCCCTAAGAAAAAAGAGCAAGATATTGGGAATATCTCTCTCGGAAAGCAAAGGCGACGTTATCAACCGGTAGCAGTTGTGACTCCTGCTATCAAACCTGCGTCTATCCCTACGTATCAACCTCAGGTTGCGCAGAGCCAACCTGATCAACAAAGGACACAACAACCACTTCAGCAGGCTCGTCCTCCATACAACAACAACCGTACCACACGACCATCAGGATTTGATCCTATACCCGTGTCGTACGCAGAGCTGTTTCCATTACTACTGGCTAAGGGGTACATTCAGACTAAATCTCCTCTTACAGTACCGGAAAATCTGCCTTTTTGGTTTAAGGTGGATCAGACATGCCCTTATCATAAAGGAGGATCGGGGCATAATATAGAAAATTGTCTCAATTTCAAGTCCGACATGCAAAAACTTGTTAGGAGCGAGGTCTTATCCTTCAAGGATACAAATCCTAATGTTCTCACGAACCCGCTACCTCAACATGAGAAGGCTGCAGTCAATTTGATAGAAGGAGAGACTAACGATGTCTATCAAATTCACGATGTACTCTTGTTGAAAACCAATTAGGTCAAGATACATTGTAGACAGAGTGGATATGGCCATGTGCCACCTCATAACTATCACCAGTGTGATATCTGCTCTAAAGACAACCAAGGATGTTCTGTGGTGCAAGCAGCTCTCGTGGAGTTAACATGGTCTACACGAATTCTAATGTTATTCAGAACCACAATATCCGTGCAATGAATGCCAACTTGGTGGCGATGCACTCAAGGCAAAGCCAGTATCATAATCAACCGCGGCACGATTACAGTTCCTGTCTAATTTGCTCGGTAAACAAACAGGGTTGCTCTTTTGTACAAGAAGCCCTCCAGCGCCGGATGGATCTTGGATGGATCCAAGACTACCATGATTGGAATCCCTATCAGATCAACATGGTTCAGATCTTTGATATCCGCATGATGAATACCAACCTGGTAGAGTTACATGCGGAACAGGTCCGACTCGGATTCTTAATATCACATGACTATCAAAGTTGTAAGGCGGGTTGCGAAAATGATCGAGGTTGTACCCTTGTCCAGGAGGCACTTCAGTACTTGTTAAATCACTGGTGGATGCCAATTTATATGGATGAAGATACTCAGCAAATTAGTATCAATAACAGAAACCCTACTGGACCTCAGAGTCAGGATGTCCAATCTGTGAAAGCTAACCTAGTGAGGTTACATTGTATTCAAAGTGGGCATGGCCAGGTGCCACCACACAATTATGACTGTTGTAGCGTCTCTTCGAAAAGTAACCAAGGGTGTTACCTTGTGAGAGCAGCTCTTTAGGGTCAGGTAGATCGTGGAGAGATTCGCACATATCTGGGTTCTGGACCCATCAACTGGGCACCGAACTACCTTGCCGAGCAAGTTGAGGATGTTGTCACAATCTCTGGTTGTCACCAGACCAGGGATGTTTTTGCCATTATCCCTCTACTTGACGAATCTAAAGTTCCCAACCGGGAACGGATCGAGATTAATTATGATGGTCAGAAAAACCAAAAGGCTCCTGTAGTTATCTATCTACCAGGACCACTACCGTATGAATCAACTAAGGCTATCCCTTACAAATAAGGTGCAACGACAATTGAAAATGGAAAGGAAATTCCATTACCCTCCGTCGTGAATGTTGCAGACATCAGTCGTGTAACACGGAGTGGTAGAATCTCCAACCGAGGGGTTGGGGAAGCTAACAAAGAAAAGGAACTTCAGACGGAAACTCCTGATCTACCAGTCGGTCAATCCAGTAATCCCGACCTTTCGAAAAATAGTGATGAGATGCTGAAGCTCATCCAAAGGAGTGAATACAACATTGTCGATCAACTGTTACAAACTCCTTCAAAGATCTCGGTATTATCACTGTTACTCAGTTCAGAAGCCCACAGGGAGGCTCTATAGAAAGTCTTGGAGCAAGCCTTTGTGGAACAGGATGTAACAATCAGAAAGTTCGATAGCATTGTCTCTAACATCACTTCCTGCAACAATTTGGGATTTAGTGACGAGGAATTATCTGAAGAGGGTCGTCATCATAACATGGCGCTCAATATCACAGTTAACTACTAGGACGATGCTTTAGTCAGCGTACTGGTAGACACAGGGTCAGCCCTGAATGTTATTCCGAAGTCCACTTTGATGCAATTATCATTCAAAGGCCCTCTGATGAGAATCAGCGAGGTCGTCGTCAAAGCGTTTGACGGATCCAGAAAAATGGTTATCGGTGAAGTTGATCATCCCATAACTATTGGTCCTCACACTTTCCAAGTCACTTTCCAGTACATGGATATCCGGGCAACGTACAGTTGTTTATTAGGAAGACCTTGGATACATCAGGCTGGAGCGGTCACTTTGACCCTCCACCAAAAGCTAAAGTTCATCAAGAACGATCAACTTGTCACGGTTTGTGGGGAACAAGCCTTGATTGTAAGCAAGTTATCATCGTCTGCTGGTATAGATCCTGAGGAGGTTATTGGAACTAAGTTCCAAGCACTGTCGGTGAGCAAGAACAATTAGTTCAAAGGAGGAACCTCGATTTCCTCATACAAAGATGCTATCAAAACGGTCGAGAGTACCGATACAACAGGATGGGGACAGCTTGTCATTCCTATTGACAATAAAACAAAGAATGGTCTTGGTTTTTCTGGAACCTGTACCCAGATAGCTGCCAACGATGAAAGTCTTCATCCCCTTCAAAACTTCTTCCACAGTGGAGGTTTCCTTCACCTAGTGTCTCAAGCAGTACATGCTATTAATGAGGAAGATCCCTCTGACACAGCTGAAGAATGGAAGTCCTACCTTAACAAGGACGATTATATGTCTCAGGAAGAGGTGCCTATACCATTTTGCTATCCCGCGCAGAGTCCGAGATTTATACCCAGGTCAGATGTCGAGATGATATACGGAGGTTGTAATCCGGAAGGATGTCGTGCTCCACCAAATTCATTAGAGGAAGACACTCTGATGAAAGACAACTTTGACTACACCTACTATGACCCAATGGATGGTCTGCCAATGTGGCAACCTTATCCAGGAGGTTTGGGGCAAGAGAGTCAGCCGAACAATGAAAATCAACTGACCGTCATTGAACAGAATACCTGTGTCCCCACCACATCATGGGATCAACACTCAGGTCATTCAGAAACTACTCAACATGACAATGAATTTGCAACGTTTTCAGGACTTGAATTCATCAACTATGCTTTCCCCGAGGTCAACGTCATCGAGAGTGATGACTCCTCCAGTTCCAGAGAAGTGTGGGACACCTTGGGACAACCGAGTGGGAAATACGACTATATGGTCAAGTACACCGCTCCCGAAAGCTCTCATATCAGGCTCGAAGATATCCAGCCTATTGGATGAGGAGATACAGCTGAGAGCACAAATACTATGCAAAATGCAACCGAGGAATTCTCCTACGACAATTCTGCTTGGGAGACAGATTCCAATGATCCTGCTCCACCAGAAATCAGCGTCATTTCTGAAGACAAATCAAGGAAGGTGCCAGACTTTGTGATTCACCGAGGAGTTCGCCGCCAATGGGTTGCCGTCGAGGTTCCGAAGATCGTTCATCAGTCAAAGTAATTGCCATCTTTAACCTTTCATCCTGCCCAGGTGAAATGGATGTTTTGATAGGGCTCGCTTTCTGTAAATTTTCCCTCTTCGCTTTTCCCAAAGCGACAGAGTTTTGTTTTATAGGGCTGTAGTTTCAAGATTCGACTTGTTCATTAATAAAATAACGTCGTTCTATAATTTTCGTATTAATTGCTGTTTTCTTTTTTTGCTTTTTCAGAAAATGGTAATCCTAAAAAACAATTCAATAACAAAAACAAGCAGTAAAATAAAACACTGCACACACTTGCATTTTCTCTATCTCTTCTAAACACGAATCATCACGTCATGCAGATTGCTTGTTTTAAACCCAGTTGAAACATACGATCCAATGCATTCTCCCAACTTTGAGTTCCCGGTATTTGGGGCTGAAGAAGAAGTTGACAGCGAAATTCCAGAAGAGATCTCCCGACTACTCAGACAAGAGGAAAGGTCCATCAAACCTCATAAAGAGCCGTTGGAAACGGTAAACTTGGGTTCAGAAAAAGAGAGAAAAGAAATCAGGATTGAGGCACTGCTCAGTCCAACTGCCAGAGAGAGTTTGATAAAGCTTCTCAAAGAATTCCCCGATGTATTCGCTTGGTCCTATCAGGATATGCCAGGGTTGGATACCAGCATCGTGGAACATCACTTACCGTTGAGATCGGAATGTCCGCCAGTAAAGCAAAGGTTGAGACGGACTCACCCGGACATGGCCATCAAAATCAAGGAGGAGGTACAAAAACAGATTGACGCAGGTTTCCTCGCCACATCTGAATATCCTCAATGGTTATCCAACATCGTACCCGTTCCCAAAAAGGACGGAAAGGTCCGAATGTGTGTTGATTACAGGGATCTGAATAAGGCTAGTCCGAAGGACGACTTTCCTTTACCACACATTGACATGCTGGTAGACAGTACAACAAAGTTCAAAACTTTCTCCTTCATGGATGGATTCTCGAGCTATAACCAGATAAAAAAGGCGCCGAAAGACATGGAGAAAACTTTGTTCATTACCCCATGGGGCACCTTTTGTTACAAGGTAATGTCGTTCGGTTTGAAGAGCGTCGGGGCAACCTATCAAAGGGCCATGACTACTCTGTTTCATGACATGATACACAAGGAAATTGAGGTATATGTCGATGATATAATTGCAAAATCTAAAACAGAGAGTGAGCACGTTGAACATCTGTCAAAATTGTTCGAACGTCTAAGAAAATTCAAGCTCCGATTGAATCCTAACAAGTGCACCTTCGGTGTCTGTTTAGGGAAACTACTAGGGTTCATCGTCAGCCAGAAAGGAATCGAGGTTGATCCTGACAAGGTCAAGGCCATTCAAGAAATGCCTTCTCCGAAAACTGAAAAACAAGTTAGAGGATTCCTGGGACGTTTGAACTACATCTCCAGATTCATATTCCTCATGACCGCCACATGTGCGCCGATTTTCAAATTACTCAAAAAGAACCAGGATTGCGTTTGGTCAGAAGATTGCCAAACCGCCTTCGACAGTATCAAGGAATATCTGTTGAATCCTCCGATTCTATCACCACCAGTGGAAGGAAGACCACTGATCATCTACCTCACAGCCTTGGAAGACTCAATGGGTTGTGTACTTGGCCAACAAGACGAAACCTAAAGGAAAGAGTCTTCCATTTACTATTTGAGCAAGAAATTCACCGACTGCGAAACTCGGTACACGATGCTTGAGAAAACTTGTTGCCCTTTAGCTTGGGCAGCCAAACGTCTACGCCAATACATGATTTGTCATACTACTTGGTTAATCTCAGAAATGGATCCAATCAAGTATGTCTTCGAAAAGCCTACTCTCACGGGAAGAATCGCTCGTTGGCAGATGTTATTATCAAAATATGACATAGAGTACCACGCTCAGAAAGCTGTTAAGGGAAGTATTTTAGCTGATCATTTGGCTCATCAACCGATTGACGATCAAGAATCAATCGGGTTTGACTTTCCAGACGAAGATGTCATGTATCTAAAAATGAAAGATTGCGATGAACCGTTACCCAGTGAAGGGCCAGAACCAGGTTCCCAATGGGGACTTATCTTTGACGGAGCAGTCAATCATTACGGAAACAGAATTGGGGCAATCATTGTTACCCCTCAGGGTACCCACATTCCTTTCACCGCCAGACTTACGTTCAAATGTACGAACAACGAGGCCGAATACGAAGCTTGTATCATGGGTCTCGAAGAAGCAATTGATTTAAGGATCAAAAACTTGGACGTATACGGTGATTCAGCCTTGGTTATCAATCAGATAAAAGGAGTTTGGAACACATACCAATCAGGGTTGATTCCTTACAAAGACTACGCAAGAAGGTTGTTACCTTTCTTTGACAGAGTTGAGTTTCATCATATCCCTCATGAGGAGAATCACATGGCTGGTGCATTAGCCACTCTCTCTTCTATGATTAGTGTAGGTCAATGGAATGACATACCTAAAATCGACGTAATGCGCCTTGAAAGGCCCGCTTACATCTCGCAATCGAAGTAGTCATAGACGACAAACCTTGGTATCACGATATCAAATGCTTCCTTCAGAAACAAGAGTACCCATCTGGGGCACTCAGAAAAGACAGAAAAACCCTCAGAAGATTGGCTGGAAACTTCTTCCTGAGCGGTGACACTCTCTATAAGAGAAATTTTGACATGGTCTTGCTCCGATGCGTAGACAGACCAGAAGCAGACATGCTTATGAAAGAAATTCATGAAGGGTCCTTTGGCACTCATGCCAATGGACACGCAATGGCGAGAAAAATTTTAAGAGCAGGGTACTATTGGTTGACGATGGAATCCGACTGCTACAAGTACATGAGGAGGTGTCACAAGTGTCAGATAAACTCCGACCAAATTCATGTACCGCCATCACATCTCAAATTTCTTTCTTCCCCGTGGCCTTTTTCCATATGGGGAATCGACGTGATTGGCTTGATTGAACCTAAGGCTTCAAACAGACATCGGTTCATCCTGGTAGCCATTGATTACTTCACCAAGTGGGTCGAAGCAGCGTCGTACGCTAATGTAACCCGACAAGTGGTGGTTCGATTTATCAAAAACAATATCATCTGCCGTTATGGTGTTCTGAGCCAGATCATTACTGTTAATGGATCTAACTTGAACAATAAGATGATGAAAGAGTTGTTTGCAGAGTTCAAGATCGAACACCATAACTCATCTCCCTACCGACCCAAGATGAACGGAGCGGTAGAAGCGGCTAATAAGAACATCAAGAAGATTGTTCAAAAGATGGTTGTAACCTACAAAGATTGGCACGAGTTGCTACCCTTTGCTCTTCACGGTTATCGAACATCTGTCCGCACTTCAACAGGGGCAACCCCTTTCTCTCTAGTGTATGGCATGGAAACAATGCTCCCCATAGAAGTAGACATCCCGTCAATCCGAGTATTGATGGAAGCTAAGCTCACCGAAGCTGAATGGTGTCAAAGCAGACACAACAAACTGAAACTGATAGAAGAAAAGAGAATCACGGCACTATGTCATGGTCAGTTGTATCAAAAGAGAATGAAGAGGGCGTTAGACAAAAAGGTCCGACCTCGTGTTTTCAGAAAAGGAGACCTCGTGCTCAAGAAGATACAGTCATTTCTCACTGATTCGCGAGGTAAATGGACTCTGAATTATGATGGCCCCTATGTGGTCACAAAAGCTTTATCAGGCGACGCCTTGAGACTTGCAACCATGGACGGAGAGGAATTTTCCTACCCCACGAATGTTGATGTAGTCAAGAAATACTTCGCCTGAACTAAAAAAAAACGTCTCGGTGGATTGAAAACCCGAAAGGGAGGTCCAGGCAAAAGTTAGAGACATGAGAAAAAAAATCATCCCGGTGGATTGGAAACATCACAGTAAAATCCAGGCAAAAGTTAGGGATAATGGCAAGTAACTATGTTCAACAGAGGCAAGTCCCTCAGCAGCAGCGGTTACACCATTCATCGGAGGAAAACTCCAGTCAAGGTCATCTTCGACAGAAGCTCAGGATGTCCCGAATTCAAAGTTGGTAGAAGAATAGTGGTCCTTATGTTTCAACGTAGCCCTTTTCCCTGTAAATTGCCATTTTCTAACTTTGTATATACTCTTTGGAATCACGCGTTTGGCTGATCTCCATCTTATCAATAAAATTTGAGCCCTTGTGCTTTTGTTTGTAATTCTTATTTGTTTTAGCTTTAAAGAACGACGTTGTTAACATGATTAACGATTCTTGAAATAAAACAAAAAAGGAATTTACTTGTTAAAACTTTTTCTGCTTTAAAATAAAGATGGCAATTTCTTTTGACTGTTGAACATCAAAAGAGCATCAACCGCTTCTTCGGAAGTAAGCGAACTTCAAAGTGCAGAATCAAAGTACTCCTTCTAGGCCAGTACGCCTGAGATGCGGCTTTCCCATCTGATACCCTCGGCCGAGTTCTTATATCCTAAGCCCGATCAACATAGCTGCCAACACGGACTATTTCTCCTAAGCAAGGTAGAATTTCTATTTTTTTTTACCAATGGTACTTCTTCGCCCCGCGATGGCCGAGTATCCAGTCGTGTTCACTCGTCAGTCTGTATGTCGCGTCAGTTTTGTCAGCATATACATACATACATACATCATGCATTTGATTTGCATTCACATTTCATATTGCACCACTATCACTCTAGTCGGTCTTGTCCCCTAGTGATAACAGTTTTCTCAATTGAGTTGTCAGTTTTTTCCTCGTCAGGGAATGCTGCGTCTGAACAATCTCTTTCCTCCAGTTTATTTCTGGAATGAAGTTGGGTCATCAACCACTTTGATAACTTGAACCTCTGAAAAGCCAGAGAAAACGTTCAGCAAACATCACTCTTCGCCATTGAAGATGATATCCTTGCTTTCCCGGATTAAGGAAGATCCACAGAGAAAGCCTCGTAATCAGAGATTCGGAAGCATGCCAGTTTCGCTCCGAAAAGACCGCTGATGAAAAGGTCATCGGCACTTCAAAATTGGACCCCATCATATGGCGTTTCTCCGGGAAGATCCCGAGAAAATTATGATGTAATCCCAAAAGAAGGCAGTCTCTCAAGAGACTCTCTTTCCCTAGATAGAGTCGGCAAATGGCGTGTCCAACAGAGAAGTTTGTACACCTCTACAACTCAGGGGACTGGGTCTGGCGTCAAAACTTTTTCCGTCAAATGGCATCTCCCCAGGAAAATTCGGCGAGAAGTTTGAGGAAGACCGCTACACATAGCGTCCCGTGTCAATTAAGTTTATTGACAAAAGAAACTAAGACCAGTTCCTTGGTAGGATACCAGGATCGAGGGGAAGTTTAAATCAGAAACTAAGACCAGTTCCTTGGTAGGAAACCAGGATCGAGGGGAAGTTTAAATCAGAAACTAAGACCAGTTCCTTGGTAGGAAACCAAGATCGAGGGGAAGTTTGTATCAGAAACTGAGACCAGTTCCCTGGCTGAAAACCAGGAACGAGGGGAGGTTTAGTCCATCAGAAAACTGAGACCAGTTCCTTGGTAGGAAACCAGGATCGAGGGGAAGTTTGTATCAGAAATTGAGACCAGTTCCCTGGCTGGAGACCAGGATCGAGGGGAGGTTTAGTCTAAAAGAAAACTGAGACCAGTTCCTTGGTAGGAAACCAGGATCGAAGGGAAGTTTGTATTAGAAATTGAGACCAATTCCCTGGCTGGAGACCAGGATCGAGGGGAAGTTTACCTTTTCTAAGCATCATTTCTTAGCAAAAGAAGATGAATGCGCAAGCTGCCATTCATAGCCATCAAAATTTTGGGTATTTCGATATTTAATCCTCTTGCACCCCGAATGCCCGAATACCTTCGTCATTCACACCTTCGGGTCCAAGAAGATTAAATAGGGGCATCTGTCATACCCCAAATTTTTACCACTAAGATTTCCCATCACTGTGAAAATCATCATCATAATATGGATGTACCTTTATGCCTCATCAATCTCCTCAAGGAATTGTTGAGCATTCACCACAATCAAAATTAGGGTTTCAAGCCCTCTCAGAGCCTTAGACAAAGGATCAATCAAGGAATGACATAATCTTCAACTTGTCTCACCTCTCAAGTAACTACAAAGGATCAAAAGGACTCCCACTTCAAGGATCAAGCACAAGGTTGCTCCCTTCTAGGTGGATCAAGCCTCAAGATCGCCAGTATCACCAAATTAGGGTTTTGGTCGACCAGGGCCTCCAGATGGAAATTTTTCATCTGGGCACAAGCCAATGATCCAAAACATAACCTAATATACTTCATGGGACCTCATGGACCCAATCATCAAGTCAATTTTGCCTCAGGGGATGCATTCATCAAAAATCAGGAATTAGGGTTTCTTGACCTAATTCACCCCTAAGTTGGCTTTTAGGGCAAATCATGGGCCAAGACCTCAAAGGAGGGTTTGAGGGTCTCTAATATACCACATTTATCCATTTTCAACAATGGATTGATCCAAGAAGCTTGAGCAACAAGTCTCAATTTCATCTGCACCACAATTAGGGTTTTAAGGAAAAAGTCAACTGTAACTTTGACTTTTGACCAGGACATGCTACCAAACCCTATGACATGCACCAATATACCCTATAACACCCATGGAACATGTCCATCAAGTTTGATTTAGGTCAAGGACATGATTTCATGAAGAATTGCACAGTTTGGAATTCATCTGATAAAAAGTCAACTGTGCACAAAAGTCAACTTTGACTTTTTGAGATTTTTCACCAAAATGGATTTTTAACCCTAAAATGATGTTAATGTATGATTTGAATCATCAGTCATCAAGAAAAATCAAGAAAAGTTGGATAACTTGTAATAGGGTTAACCATAGACGACAAACCTTGGTATCACGATATCAAACGCTTCCTTTAGAAACAAGAGTACCCATCCGGGGCACTCAGAAAAGACAGAAAAACCCTCAGAAGATTGGCTGGAAACTTCTTCCTGGGCGGTGACACTCTCTATAAGAGAAATTTTGACATGGTCTTGCTCCGATGCATAGACAGACCAGAAGCAGGCATGCTTATGAAAGAAATTCATGAAGGGTCCTTTGGCACTCATGCCAATGGACACGCAATGGCGAGAAAAATTTTAAGAGCAGGGTACTATTGGTTGACGATGGAATCCGACTGCTACAAGTACATGAGGAGGTGTCACAAGTGTCAGATATACTCCGACAAAATTCATGTACCGCCATCACATCTCAAATTTCTTTCTTCCCCGTGGCCTTTTTCCATATGGGGAATCGACGTGATTGGCTTGATTGAACCTAAGGCTTCAAACGGACATCGGTTCATCCTGGTAGCCATTGATTACTTCACCAAGTGGGTCGAAGCAGCGTCGTACACTAATGTAACCCGACAAGTGGTGGTTCGATTTATCAAAAACAATATCATCTGCCGTTATGGTGTTCTGAGCCAGATCATTACTGTTAATGGATCTAACTTGAACAATAAGATGATGAAAGAGTTGTTTGTAGAGTTCAAGATCGAACACCATAACTCATCTCCCTACCGACCCAAGATGAACGGAGCGGTAGAAGCGGCTAATAAGAACATCAAGAAGATTGTTCAAAAGATGGTTGTAACCTACAAAGATTGGCACGAGTTGCTACCCTTTGCTCTTCACGGTTATCGAACATCTGTCCGCACTTCAACAGGGGCAACCCCTTTCTCTCTAGTGTATGGCATGGAAGCAATGCTCCCCATAGAAGTAGACATCCCGTCAATCCGAGTATTAATGGAAGCTAAGCTCACCGAAGCTGAATGGTGTCAAAGCCGACACGACAAACTGAAACTGATAGAAGAAAAGAGAATCACGGCACTATGTCATGGTCAGTTGTATCAACAGAGAATGAAGAGGACGTTTGACAAAAAGGTCCGACCTCGTGTTTTCAGAAAAGGAGACCTCGTGCTCAAGAAGATACAGTCATTTCTCACTGATTCGCGAGGTAAATGGACTCCGAATTATGATGGCCCCTATGTGGTCACAAAAGCTTTATCAGGCGGCGCCTTGAGACTTGCAACCATGGACGGAGAGGAATTTTCCTACCCCACAAATGTTGATGAAGTCAAGAAATACTTCGCCTGAACTAAAAAAAATACGTCTCGGTGGATTGAAAACCCGAAAGGGCGGTCCAGGCAAAAGTTAGAGACATGAGAAAAAAAATCATCCCGGTGGATTGGAAACATCACAGCAAAATCTAGGCAAAAGTTAGGGATAATGGCAAGTAACTATGTTCAATAGAGGCAAGTCCCTCAGCAGCAGTGGTTACACCATCCATCGGAGGAAAACTTCAGTCAAGGTCATCTTCGACAGAAGCTCGGGATGTCCCGAATTCAAAGTTGGTAGAAGAATAGTGGTCCTTATGTTTCAACGTAGCCCTTTTCCCTATAAATTACCATTTTCTAACTTTGTATATACTCTTTGGAATCACGCGTTTGGCTGATCTCCATCTTATCAATAAAATTTGAGCCCTTGTGCTTTTGTTTGTAATTCTTATTTGTTTTAGCTTTACAGAACGACGTTGTTAACATGATTAACGATTCTTGAAATAAAACAAAAAACGAATTTACTTGTTAAAACTTTTTCTGCTTTAAAATAAAGATGGCAATTTCTTTTGATTGTTGAACATCAAAAGAGCATCAACCGCGTCTTTGGAAGTAAGCGAACTTCAAAGTGCAGAATCAAAGTACTCCTTCTAGGCCAGTACGCCTGAACGAAGGATCAACTGTATGAGATACGGCTTTCCCATCTGATACCCTCGGCCAAGTTCTTATATCCTAAGCCCAATCAACATAGCTCCCAACAGGGACTATTTCTCCTAAGCAAGGTAGAATTTCTATTTTTTTTTACCAATGGTACTTCTTCGCCCCGCGATGGCCGAGTATCCAGTCGTGTTCACTCGTCAGTCTGTATGTCGCGTCAGTTTTGTCAGCATATACATACATACATACATCATGCATTTGATTTGCATTCAAATTTCATATTGCATCACTATCACTCTAGTCGGTCGTGTCCCCTAGTGATAACAGTTTTCTCAATCGAGTTGTCAATTTTTTCCTCGTCAGGGAATGCTGCGTCTGAACAATCTCTCTCCTCCAGTTTATTTCTGGAATGAAGTTGGGTCATCAACCACTTTGATAACTTGAACCTCTGAAAAGCCAGAGAAAACGTTCAGCAAACATCACTCTTCGCCATTGAAGATGATATCCTTGCTTTCCCGGATTAAGGAAGATCCACAGAGAAAGCCTCGTAATCAGAGATTCGGCAGCATGCCAGTTTCGCTCCGAAAAGACCGCTGATGAAAAGGTCATCGGCACTTCAAAACTGGACCCCATCATATGGCGTTTCTCCGGGAAGATCCCGAGAAAAGTATGATGTAATCCCAAAAGAAGGCAGTCTCTCAAGAGACTCGCTTTCCCTAGATAGAGTCGGCAAATGGCGTCTCCAACAGAGAAGTTTGTACACCTCTACAACTCAGGGGACTGGGTTCCCCAGCAAGTCTGGCGTCAAAACTTTTTCTGTCAAATGGCATCTCCCCAGGAAAATTCGGCGAGAAGTTTGAGGAAGACCGCTACACATAGCGTCCCGTGTCAATTAAGTTTACTGACAGAAGAAACTAAGACCAGTTCCTTGGTAGGAAACCAGGATCGAGGGGAAGTTTAAATCAGAAACTAAGACCAGTTCCTTGGTAGGAAACCAGGACCGAGGGGAAGTTTAAATCAGAAACTAAGACCAGTTCCTTGGTAGGAAACCAAGATCGAGGGGAAGTTTGTATCAGAAACTGAGACCAGTTCCCTGGCTAAAAACCAGGATCGAGGGGAGGTTTAGTCCATCAGAAAACTGAGACCAGTTCCTTGGTAGGAAACCAGGATCGAGGGGAAGTTTATATCAGAAATTGAGACCAGTTCCCTGGCTGGAGACCAGGATCGAGGGGAAGTTTACCTTTTCTAAGCATCATTGCTTAGCAAAAGAAGATGAATGCGCAAGCTGCCATTCATAGCCATCAAAATTTCGGGTATTTCGATATTTAATCCTCTTGCACCCCAAATGCCCGAATACCTTCGTCATTCGCACCTTCGGGTCCAAGAAGATTAAATAGGGGCATCTGTCATACCCCAAATTTTTACCACTAAGATTTCCCATCATTGTGAAAATCATCACCATAATATGGATGTACCTTTATGCCTCATCAATCTCCTCAAGGAATTGTTGAGCATTCACCACAATCAAAATTAGGGTTTCAAGCCCTCTCAGAGCCTTAGACAAAGGATCAATCAAGGAATGACATAATCTTGAACTTGTCTCACCTCTCAAGTAACTACAAAGGATCAAAAGGACTCTCACTTCAAGGATCAAGTACAAGGTTGCTCCCTTCTAGGTAGATCAAGCCTCAAGATCGCCAGTATCACCAAATTAGGGTTTTGGTCGACCAGGGCCTCCAGATGGAAATTTTTCACCTGGGCACAAGCCAATGATCCAAAACATAACCTAATATACTTCATGGGACCTCATGGACCCAATCATCAAGTCAATTTTGCCTCAGGGGATGCATTCATCAAAAATCAGAATTGGGTTTCTTGACCTAGTTCACCCCTAAGTTGGCTTTTAGGGCAAATCATGGGCCAAGACCTCAAAGGAGGGTTTGAGGGTCTCTAATATACCACATTTATCCATTTTCAACAATGGATTGATCCAAGAAGCTTGAGCAACAAGTCTCAATTTCATCTGCACCACAATTAGGGTTTTAAGGAAAAAGTCAACTGTAACTTTGACTTTTGACCAGGACATGCTCCCAAACCCTATGACATGCACCAATATACCCTACAACACCCATGGAACATGTCCATCAAGTTTGATTTAGGTCAAGGACATGATTTCATGAAGAATTGCACAGTTTGAAATTCATCTGATAAAAAGTCAACTATGCACAAAAGTCAACTTTGACTTTTTGAGATTTTTCTCCAAAATGGATTTTTAACCCTAAAATGATGTTAATGTATGATTTGAATCATCATTCATCAATAAAAATCAAGAAAAGTTGGATAACTTGTAAAAGGGGTAACCATAGACGACAAACCTTGGTATCACGATATCAAATGCTTCCTTCAGAAACAAGAGTACCCATCTGGGGCACTCAGAAAAGACAGAAAAACCCTCAGAAGATTGGCTGGAAACTTCTTCCTGGGCGGTGACACTCTCTATAAGAGAAATTTTGACATGGTCTTGCTCCGATGCGTAGACAGACCAGAAGCAGACATGCTTATGAAAGAAATTCATGAAGGGTCCTTTCGCACTCATGCCAATGGACACGCAATGGCGAGAAAAATTTTAAGAGCAGGGTACTATTGGTTGACGATGGAATCCGACTGCTACAAGGTCATGAGGAGTTGTCACAAGTGTCAGATATACTCCAACAAAATTCATGTACCGCCATCACATCTCAAATTTCTTTCTTCCCCGTGGCCTTTTTCCATATGGGGAATCGACATGATTGGCTTGATTGAACCTAAGGCTTCAAACGGACATCGGTTCATCCTGGTAGCCATTGATTACTTCACCAAGTGGGTCGAAGCAATGTCGTACGCTAATGTAACCCGACAAGTGGTGGTTCGATTTATCAAAAACAATATCATATGTCGTTATGGTGTTCTGAGCCAGATCATTACTGTTAATGGATCTAACTTGAACAATAAGACGATGAAAGAGTTGTTTGCAGAGTTTAAGATCGAACACCATAACTCATCTCCCTACCGACCCAAGATGAATGGAGCGGTAGAAGCGGCTAATAAGAACATCAAGAAGATTGTTCAAAAGATGGTTGTAACCTACAAAGATTGGCACGAGTTGCTACCCTTTGCTCTTCACGGTTATCGAACATGTGTCCGCACTTCAACAGGGGCGACCCCTTTCTCTCTAGTGTATGGCATGGAAGCAATGCTCCCCATAGAAGTAGAGATCCCGTCAATCCGAGTATTGATGGAAGCTAAGCTCACCGAAGCTGAATGGTGTCAAAGCCGACACGACAAACTGAAACTGATAGAAGAAAAGAGAATCACGGCACTATGTCATGGTCAGTTGTATCAACAGAGAATCAAGAGGGCGTTTGACAAAAAGGTCCGACCTCGTGTTTTCAGAAAAGGAGACCTCGTGCTCAAGAAGATACAGTCATTTCTCACTGATTCGCGAGGTAAATGGACTCCGAATTATGATGGCCCCTATGTGGTCACAAAAGCTTTCTCAGGCGGCGCCTTGAGACTTGCAACCATGGACGGAGAGGAATTTTCCTACCCCACGAATGTTGATGTAGTCAAGAAATACTTCGCCTGAACTAAAAAAAAAATGTCTCGGTGGATTGAAAACCCGAAAGGGCGGTCCAGGCAAAAGTTAGAGACATGAGAAAAAAATCATCCCGGTGAATTGGAAACATCACAGTAAAATCCAGGCAAAAGTTAGGGATAATGGCAAGTAACTATGTTCAACAGAGGCAAGTCCCTCAGCAGCAGCGGTTACACCATCCATCGGAGGAAAACTCCAGTCAAGGTCATCTTCGACAGAAGCTCAGGATGTCCCGAATTCAAAGTTGGTAGAAGAATAGTGGTCGTTATGTTTCAACGTAGCCCTTTTCCATGTAAATTACCATTTTCTAACTTTGTATATACTCTTTGGAATCACGCGTTTGGCTGATCTCCATCTTATCAATAAAATTTGAGCCCTTGTGCTTTTGTTTGTAATTCTTATTTGTTTTAGCTTTACAGAACGACGTTGTTAACATGATTAACGATTCTTGAAATAAAACAAAAAAGGAATTTACTTGTTAAAACTTTTTCTGCTTTAAAATAAAGATGGCAATTTCTTTTCACTGTTGAACATCAAAAGAGCATCAACCGCTTCTTCGGAAGTAAGCGAACTTCAAAGTGCAGAATCAAAGTACTCTTTCTAGGCCAGTACACCTGAACAAAGGATCAACTGTATGAGATGCGGCTTTCCTATCTGATACCCTCGGCCGAGTTCTTATATCCTAAGCCCGATCAACATATCTCCCAACAGGGACTATTTCTCCTAAGCAAGGTAGAATTTCTATTTTTTTTTTACCAATGGTACTTCTTCGCCCTGCGATGGCCGAGTATCCAATCATGTTCACTCGTTAGTCTGTATGTCGCGTCAGTTTTGTCAGCATATACATACATACATACATCATGCATTTGATTTGCATTCAAATTTCATATTGCATCACTATCACTCTAGTCGGTCGTGTCCCCTAGTGATAACAGTTTTCTCAATCGAGTTGTCAGTTTTTTCCTCGTCAGGGAATGCTGCGTCTGAACAATCTCTCTCCTCCAGTTTATTTCTGGAATGAAGTTGGGTCATCAACCACTTTGATAACTTAAACCTCTGAAAAGCCAGAGAAAACGTTCAGCAAACATCACTCTTCGCCATTGAAGATGATATCCTTGCTTTCCCGGATTAAGGAAGATCCACAGAGAAAGCCTCGTAATCAGAGATTCGGCAGAATGCCAGTTTCGCTATAAAAAGACCGCTTATGAAAAGGTCATCGGCACTTCAAAATTGGACCCCATCATATGGCGTTTCTCCAGGAAGATCCCGAGAAAAGTATGATGTAATCCCAAAAGAAGGCAGTCTCTCAAGAGACTCGCTTTCCCTAGATAGAGTCGTCAAATGGCGTCTCCAACAGAGAAGTTTGTACACCTCTACAACTCAGGGGACTGGGTTCCCCAGCAAGTCTGGCGTCAAAACTTTTTCCGTCAAATGGCATCTCCCCAGGAAAATTCGGCGAGAAGTTTGAGGAAGACCGCTACACATAGCGTCCCTTGTCAATTAAGTTTATTGACAAAAGAAACTAAGACCAGTTCCTTGGTAGGAAACCAGGATCGAGGGGAAGTTTAAATCAGAAACTAAGACCAGTTCCTTGGTAGGAAACCAGGATCGAGGGGAAGTATAAATCAGAAACTAAGACCAGTTCCTTGGTAGGAAACCAAGATCGAGGGGAAGTTTGTATCAGAAACTGAGACCAGTTCCCTGGCTTAAAACCAGGATCGAGGGGAGGTTTAGTCCATCAGAAAACTGAGACCAGTTCCTTGGTAGGAAACCAGGATCGAGGGGAAGTTTGTATCAGAAATTGAGACCAGTTCCCTGGCTGGAGACCAGGATTGAGGGGAGGTTTAGTCTAAAAGAAAACTGAGACCAGTTCCTTGGTAGGAAACCAGGATCGAGGGGAAGTTTGTATCAGAAATTGAGACCAGTTCCCTGGCTGGAGACTAGGATCGAGGGGAAGTTTACCTTTTCTAAGCATCATTGCTTAGCAATAGAAGATGAATGCGCAAGCTGCCATTCATAGCCATCAAAATTTTGGGTATTTCGATATTTAATCCTCTTGCACCCCGAATGCCCGAATACCTTCGTCATTCACACCTTCGGGTCCAAGAAGATTAAATAGGGGCATCTGTCATACCCCAAATTTTGACCACTAAGATTTCCCATCATTGTGAAAATCATCACCATAATATGGATGTACCTCTATGCCTCATCAATCTCCTCAAGGAATTGTTGAGCATTCACCATAATGAAAATTAGGGTTTCAAGCCCTCTCAGAGCCTTAGACAAAGGATCAATCAAGGGATGACATAATCTTCAACTTGTCTCACCTCTCAAGTAACTACAAAGGATCAAAAGGACTCCCACTTCAAGGATCAAGCACAAGGTTGCTCCCTTCTAGGCGGATCAAGCCTCAAGATCGTTAGTATCACCAAATTAGGGTTTTGGTCGACCAGGGCCTCCAGATGGAAATTTTTCATCTGGGCACAAGCCAATGATCCAAAACATAACCTAATATACTTCATGGGACCACATGGACCCAATCATCAAGTCAATTTTGCCTCAGGGGATGGATTCATCAAAAATCAGGAATTAGGGTTTCTTGACCTAATTCACCCCTAAGTTGGCTTTTAGGGCAAATCATGGGCCAAGACTTCAAAGGAGGGTTAGAGGGTCTCTAATATACCACATTTATCCATTTTCAACAATGGATTGATCCAAGAAGCTTGAGCAACAAGTCTCAATTTCATCTGCACCACAATTAGGGTTTTAAGGAAAAAGTCAACTGTAACTTTGACTTTTGACCAGGACATGCTCCCAAACCCTATGACATGCACCAATATACCCTATAACACCCATGGAACATGTCCATCAAGTTTGATTTAGCTCAAGGACATGATTTCGTGAAGAATTGCACAGTTTGAAATTCATCTGATAAAAAGTCAACTGTGCACAAAAGTAAACTTTGACTTTTTGAGAGTTTTCACCAAAATGGATTTTTAACCCTAAAATGATGTTAATGTATGATTTGAATCATCATTCATCAAGAAAAATCAAGAAAAGTTGGATAACTTGTAAAAGGGGTAACCGTAAAAACTTAGAAAATTTTCTAAGTTAAAAATAAAGTGACAAGGGTACCAACTTTGGAGGATCATAACTCCTAAACCACAAGACCATTTTTTTCCATCCAAAGCTTTATTTGTAGATCTCATTTCCCTCTATAAAAGCTTCAACTAGACCAAACTCCAATTCATTGTGGATTTTGAGCTATGAGTGAGCCAAAATGGATGAAAATATGAAAGTACACCATTTTCCAACACTTAGGAAAAATTCTGTCCAAGACAGATTTTGTTGAAACACCAAAACTTGTGAGATCTTTTCACATGGATACAAGCTGAATCAAGTCCAAAGTTAAACATCAATGTTGTTGCATATGTTGCCAAGAATTTAAAGAGCTTAACAGCATGAATTGATTCAACTTGAGCCAAGGGAAATCCATGCCCAAAGTCATGCTGCTGCAAGCTGTTTTGGAAAAATCAGTTTGTATGTTTGCTTGCCACACACGATTTTGAACCAAAAACGGAGGATCAGCATGCCACATGTATTCAAACCAATCACATTGCATCTGATCCAATTGATAAATCTGAGTCAAAAGGCCAAGGAATCTTCCAACTTGAAATTCATCCACTTTGGCACATTTTGCCTTGAATTCAAAGTGCATTAATGTGGAATAGTGCATTGTCAAGGTAGCTACCCTACTCAGTCAAATTCTCTGATTAAACAACAATAAAAACATCTGAGGAATGTGATTTTGGTCAAGGCATAGCCCTGCTCTTGGGAATGGCTAGCTTGCCTTGCTTGAGAAGAAATCCTCCAAGCCAATCCATGCAAATGTGATCTGATCCAGCAGCCATTCACTATTCCTCCAAAACAAAAGTTGATCACCTATAAATAGAGGTCCCAATGGATCATTCAACTCACACCAAAGCCAGTTACAGCACTGTTTTCTCTCATTCTTCCTTAAACCTCAAGTTTTTTGGTTTTTGAGTAACCACTATCGGGTTTTGAGTTGCAGCCTTAGGCAATCAATTCCAATTGCTCAAACACATCACATATGATGTATTTGAGGTGTCCAAACACTTAAACACTGACTGTAACACCTCAGGCTCAAAATCACCCTTCAACCAAGCCATTATACCTCAATTATGCAGGTGGAGGTCTCCAGCTTGATCCAAAGAGTTTCAAAGTGTTTCAAAGCTTGTAACACACTCCATAACATCCATTGAAGCTGTAGGGATAATCAGTTCACGACTGGAACAAAGTTTGTGTAGAGTTCCATTTCAGCTTGCATCAAGGTAAGCCTCACAACTCAAACTCCATGATCCATGCATATTTCCTCGCATGATATTTTTGCCAATTGCTTGCCATCATATGCTGATTGTTTTCCCTCAAAAAAATTGATCATTGCACTTATAATCATGCCTACTCGATTGCTTTTGCAAAATTAGGGTTCATACGACCACAATGATATAATTTGTTATACACTGAAAATGAATGAAATTGGGTATTGCCATCTTCTTCCTTGTGAAATAACGCATGAGTTTGGTGCTTGAATGATGTCCAATGATTGAGAGATGAGTGAGATATGGTGCTTCACGCACGAGCTAGAGGAAGAAGATGGCCATGGCGCCATTCTTCAGGTTTTCCAACTAAGTTTGATATATATTTTTCACTTGCCATGTTATATTTGAATTGGCATTGCGCCCCAGCGGTTCATCAGTTGGTTTTGTGTGTATTGGAAAGCGAGAGGTCTGGCGTTCGAATCCCCCTCGCCCTAGACTTCTTTTTATCACTTGTTTATTTTGTTATTTTTCATATTATTATTTTTAATGATTTGAAAAATCAATAACTCCTTCAATTTTTATCATTTTTGATTGGTTCTTTTTGCAACAATTCACAAAAATGTTGAAATATTTTATTCCACCAAAAAATTAGATTTATATTATTTATTTAATATAATTAGTATTTTTGTGAATAAATTCATTTTTTATTGTTTTTAAACATTCTAAAAGTGAATATTTACTTTGAAAATCAAAACCTAATGAGTTTAAATATTCCTTGTGATTATCCCTCATTTCTTCCAAACCTTAAACAAAATCATAAATGGATTATTCAAATTTATTTTGAATTTTGTTTGATTTTCTTTAAATATTTACTTTTAAAGATTAAAATTAGGGTTTTTGATTAATTCAACTTTCAAAATTGATTTTCAAATACACTTGGGCCTCTAATAGAGTGTAAGACCCAATCCTTTTTTGACCAAACTATTTTTGGGCCTCAGTGTATTGTATAAGTCCCGATACCGTCAAAAACAAACGGCGCGATCGTCGCCTTTTGAAAAATAACCTTTTGGGCCTCTATTAGAGTGTAAGACCCAAACCTCCTTGTACAGATAACATTTTTGGGCCTCACCTATTGTATAAGTCCCTCTGTACATTTTCAAATAAACAGCACGATCGTCGCCTTTTCACAATAACACTTGGCCTACCCTCGTGTTATAAGCCCCACTCTTTTTCTTTAAAACTTTTTGGGCCTCTATTAGAGTGTAAGACCCAACCCACTTTGTACAGATAACATTTTTTGGGCCACAGTCACTTGTATAAGTCCCTCTGTACAAATTCAAACAGTGCGCTCACTGATAAAACCCTGGGCCTCTCCTTGAGCTGTAAGCCCCAAATATTTCTTTTTCAAAGCACTTTCTCCTTTGATTTTGAATATACTGTTGTTTTTAATCTTTCTTTGTTGAACAACTAACCAAACAGCATAGAAGCTCTACAACCGAGTAAGTGTTTATATGCTTTCATTTACCGCTTTCATATACATATAACTGTATTGTGGGGCTGTTTCGCTGTAAGTCTTCTTTCATAAACTCATATCAACTGTGTAATAATAGTATAGATATTTAGAGTTTCCCCGGCAACTATGTTTAGCATTAAGCCCGTTGATCACTCTTAGAAATAGTCTAAACTAGATCCCCATAGGATTACCAGACACAGTCTTCCCTCCTCTTGGGGTTAAACAATATGGAGATGTGAAAGGCAGATTCTATTTGAACCCTTTCTCAGACTGTCACTCGTAGAAGTTGTAAAAGAAACTCTACTCCCCAGAGATGAACTTTTCTCCGTGAATGGCATCTCTTGAGTTTCTTCCAAATTCTCGGACTTTCCTGGCTTGATCTATTCTCGGTGAATGGCATGTCTTGAATTTCTCGGGGTTTGGGGACCCACAGGCTTCTTATGAGCATTTGTCAAGAAACTCTACTCCCCGGAGATGATCTTTTCTCCGTGAATGGCATCTCTTGAGTTTCTTCCAAATTCTCGAACTTTCCTGACTTGATCTATTCCTCGTGAATAGCTTGCCTTGAATTTCTCGGGGTTTGGGGACCCATCGGCTTCTTAAAAGCATCGGCCTCCTCTTGGGCATCGTACAAGGACCCACAGGCTTCCTAAAAGCAACCCCGCCTCCTCTTGGGCTTAGTGCAAGGACCCTACGGCTTCTTAGAAGTATTCACAGCCTCCCCTTAGGCTTCGTATGATGATCTCTTCCTCCGGGAATGATAGCCTCCTCTTGGCCTTAGTACAAGGACCCGTCGGCTTCTTAAAAGTTTCCAGCCTCCTCTTGGGCTTCGTACAAATTGTCCCGACGACCTCCTAGAGGTATAGGAACAGAACTTAGTCATATGCATAGAACAATCCTTTCATAGAGTCTACTACTTTTTCTCAAAGCATGGTACAAAAGATGACACTCTAGACTTGGACAATCTAATCTCCTTGAGTCTCAAAGACATTCTCAAGCACCCTTCAAAAACAGGAAGGAAACCCGTAGACTCGGACAATCCCAATACCCTTCGGATTTTCCACTTCCTTAAAGAACAGGAATAACCCGGATCCTTGAATCAAATCCTTGAGTACAGTATTGCTCATATAAGAACTGATTTTCTCTTTAAATCAACATTTTGGACCTATCACTCAACTAAAACAGTAACCATAGCCTCTCTTGGGCTTCGTACAATGATTCTCCCCAGCAGAGTCAAACAAATTTTCTCCTCCATCTCAGGCTTTATACGAGATAAAAAAAGGTTCTTATTGAGCCAAACAAATTTTCGCCTCCATCTCGGGCTTCGTACGAGATACAAAAACACTCTCTTACGAGATACTAAAAGGTTGATTGACTAAACCGGGGTCTTCTTATACAAAGCCTAATAGGAGGCTATTGACCCAACAAGAGGGTGCTTTTTATCTGTCTCGTACGAAGCCCGAGATAGAGGCTAAAAGGGGTTGACTCAACAAGAGAGTGCTAACAAGTGACTAACTCAACAAGAGAGTTCTTTTATATGTGTCTTGTATGAAGCCCAAGACGGAGGCTAAAAGGTTTTGACTCCACATGAGGGTCTTTCATACTCAACAAGAGAGTGGTTTTATATCTCGTACGAAGCCTGAGATGGAGGCTGAGAGGGAAGTGGCTCAACAAGAGAGTCTTTTATACTCAACAAGAGAGTGATTTGGTATCTCGTATGAATCCCGAGGTGGAGGCTAAAAGGGATTGACTCAACAAGAGAGTCTTTTATACTAAACAAGAGAGTGATTTTTGTATCTCGTACGAAGCCCGAGATGGAGGCTAAAAGGGATTGACTCAACAAGAGAGTCTTTTATACTCAACAAGAGAGTGATTTTTGTATCTCGTACGAAGCCCGAGATGGAGGCTAAAAGGGGGTGACTCAACAAGAGAGTCTGGAAAGGTTAGCTCCACCGGGGGGGAATCATTTGTATAAAGCCCAAGAAGAGGCTATTGTGCTGGGGACTGTTTCAGTTTAGTGACAGGTTCAGTATGTTGGATAAAAGAGAAAATCAGTTCTTATGAAGGGAACGATTAAAGGTATTGTTGTGCTTTGGGATTGATCAGAGGATCAGGGTTATTTCCTGTTCTTTAAGGAAACGGTGAATCCAAAGGGTATTGAGACTGTCCAAGCCTACTGGTGTTTTGGAGAAATCGATTCTAGGATAGTGAATGATCTTTGTATAATGCCCAAGAAAAGGCTGGTATGTTAAGGGATGAAGGTCAACCCATTAACAGGTCTGACACTTGACTCAGAAAGACAGCTCTAGCAAATCGATGACTAGGTTATGTTCTTATACCTGTAGAGGTCTCTGGGTCCTTGTACTAAGCCCAAGAGAAGGCATGAGAGCTTTTAAGAAGCCGAAGGGTCCTTGTACAACGCCCAAGAGGAGGCGGGGATGCTTTTAGGAAGCTTGTGGGTCCCCAAACCCTGAGAAGTTCAAGACATGCCATTAACCGAGAATAGATCAAGCCAGGAAAGTCCGAGAATTTGGAAGAAACTCAAGAGATGCCATTCATGGAGAAAAGATCATCCCTGGGGAGTATAGTTTCTTTGACAATGTCTAAGGGTGACAGACTGAGAAAGGGTTCACAGAGAATGATGCCTTTCAGGTCTCCATGTTGTTCAACCCCAAGAGGAGGGAAGACTGCGTCTGGTAATCCTATGGGGATCTAGTTTTGTTTGTATTTAAGAGTGACCAATAGGGCTTTACCTTGTGCTAGACGTAGTTGCCGGGGAAAACTCTAAATAACTATACTTGTATTACACAGTGGATATTTGACAAGTATAGAAAAGTTTGTGAAAGAATACTTACAGTGAGCAGCCCCACAATACAGTTATATATATGAAAGCGGATAAAGAAAGCGGATAAACACTTACTCGGTTGTAGAGCTTCCTTGCCGTTTTGTTAGTTTGTTCAACAAAGAAAGCTTTGATAACAATATTATATTCTAAATCAAAGGAGAAAGTACTTTGAAAAGATTGTTGGGGCTTACAGCTCAAGGAGAGGCCCAAGGTTTTATCAGTGATTGCACTGTTGTTTTGTACAGGGACTTATACAAGTGACTGAGGCCCAAAAAGGTTTTCTGTACAAAGGGATGAGTCTTACACTCTCTCAAGAGGCCCAAAGGTGCTTAAAGAAAAAGAATGGGGCTTATAACTCGAAGGTAGGCCCAGATGATTTGTTTTTTGAATTGGCGATCAGGGGCCGAGATTTTTTTACCGTACTGGGTCTTATACAATGCATTGAGGCCCAAAAAAGTTTTGGTTAAAAGGGGGTTGGGTCTTACACTCTAATAGAGGCCAAATGATTTATTTTTGTACAAGTGGTGGGGCTTACAGCTCAAGGAGAGGCCCAAGGTTTTTTTGTTAAAAAGGCGACGATCGCGCTAAACTTTTTGAAAATACAGTAGGACTTATACAATGACTGAGGCCCAAAAAGTGGTGTATTTACAAAGGGGATTGGTCTTACACTCTAATAGAGGCCCAAAGTGTTTGAAAAAGTTTGATGAGGGTTGAATTAATCAAAAACCATAATTTGTTTTCAAAATGTATTTTAATTGAATAAAAATTCAATTAAAATGATCAAAATTGTTAAACATGTGTGGAACCAAATTGTGATCTTGGATTAATGTTTCAAAAATCATGTTTCTATACACAAAATGATTGGAAATCACTAAAACTTGAAAAATCAAGGGGGAGAAAATATTTTAAATGTCAAAAAACAATTAAAATATTAATTATTTACAAAAATATCAAGTATATGAAATAAATAATATTTTTGGGATTTTTTGGGAAATTAAAATATTTTAACATTTTTGTGAATCATCAAAAAAAGAATCAACTCAAAATCATTAAAATTCAGAGAGAAATTAATTTTTGAATCAATTAAATAAAATCACAAAATTTAAATATTTGAATTTTCAAAAAGGGCGCCAAGAACATGGCAAGAACACACGCCACCCTCTGTTTCTGCAGATTTGCGTTTTCTATCCAATCTCACTGAATACTTAATGATAACATGCAATCTACATATCAATCTACTCGTTTTCACCTCACGATCATGTCTATGGTGTTTAATTTCATTTATTTTAAGCATGGAATAAGGAATCAAAGAGAAACCTCAAGAACCCTAAAACTTGCATGAAGGCTCAGAAATTCCATACATGATTCAAACAAAGCAATTGATTAAGGGTAAACACTCTATGCATGATTATGAACATATGGCCAAATTATTGTGCAACATAAATTGCATGGACCATAGAGTTAGAAGAGCTCATGCTTACCTCTTGCAGCTGGTGATCGTGTTTTGTGTTAGAGGTGTTACAACTTGGTTCCAAGGATATGGACAGCTTCCCTAGGTTCTATGGAGTGTGTCTGGGTGCTTGGAGTGGATTGAATTAAGCTGGAACTTGATTTGGCACCTCAACTGCAAATCTGTCAAAGGCTTGTGCAGATGGCTGGTGATTTTGAGAATCTGTTGTTCCAGATGTTTTGTGAGTGTTTGAATCACCTCTATATGATGTTTATGAAGTGTGTGTGTGTGTGTGTGTGATTGGTTTGATTGGAATAACTCTCAAACTCAAAACCCGATAGTGACTTGCTTTGGAAGGCAATTTTGGAGTGAAGGAAGAGATTCTGAGGAAAGCATCTGTTTGATGGCTTTGGTGTACTCAAACTGATCACAAATGAGCTATATTTATAGTAGAGCAAGTTTTTTTTTGCATGGAATAATGAATGGCAACTGCTGCATAGGTTTGGCCAATGTTGATCAATGAGAATCCAAGTCTCCTCTAGCCATTGACTAGAGGTTGGGGCACAGGCTGCTGGTTCCCTTGGTCTTGGATAAGTCTTGTCTAAATTCAGTTGGAAATGGCTCAGTCCTTGCCACCTTGGTGCATCCATTGAATGCTCCAAAACAAAATTGTATTGAACTCTAGTTTTAGCATGTCGTCGAAGTCCGCTCACATGCTGTTGTCGAAGACCTACATGCTGTAGTCGAAGGGTGTTCTAGTGTGTAGCTGTTAGATTGGGCCTTGTGTTAAGGATCCAATTGTGTAAGTTAGCTTGTACTCTAAGTTAGCTTGTAATATGTAATTGTTAAAAATCTCATTGGTTTAGTATGTTAGGTTTATTATAAATAGCATATTAGTCTCTCTTCCTAAGGGGTGACAAAACCTTATTAGGTTGAGAGAGGTTAATTGTTGGTATTCACTTGTAATCTTTGAACCTTATTGAGAAAGTGAATAGTAAAATAGATTTAACTAATTCTTTATTCTTCTTCCTCTTTTCTCTTCCTTTGTGAACCCTAATAGGGTTTTGTTTGTTTGTTCAAGGTTTTTCCTTCTTTTCTACCTTTGTGGATTTCTTAATGTTCAAGAAACCAAATATACTTTGTTATTTCGGTATCGTTTTACACAACAGATTCCATGATGATAGAGAATTAGACACGGCATTTGTAAGTTTTTCCTTCAAAGAAAGTAAAGTTAACTTATCAGCGTTTGAACTCAAATAAAGAGAAACCGATACTAATGTCATGCTATAAACCAACACTTGGCAAAGCAAAAACATCATACGAGTCTTCATATTGCTACTTGATAATCTGTTTGAGATATAATTAGTATATAAAGAGAAAATTATGTCATACTATTCTGCTTTACTTGACTTAAATCTATGATAAGTTAGTTAATTTGGCAACATTGGAAATACTGGCTCTTTCCCCCCAACGCCTAACTCAAACTACCACTACCACTATTAAAGGTAATTTGTGATGGAAAATAGGAAAAAGTAGAAAACGAAGTGTATGATTGTGAAAGACGTGTTGAACCAAAAAGAAGGAAAACAAAGACTTGATTGCAATTCAATAACTCCTTTGACAAATGAAATCACGTGAAAATCTGTGATCCTAATTAAATGTTTATTCGACCTGTTCATTGCAGTGTCCAAATTTTCTCTCATAAATACTCACTCTTCCAACAACCGTCTTTCAAATCCTACAAAGTACACCATTCTTATCATTATTTATTATTCTTTAATATAATAATATTTTATAATTTGTCTCTATCATAGTTAAAATATAATAAGAAAACCAGTTGTTGTAATCATGCTTTCGCTTGGGTTTTGCGGCTTAAGAGAAGAGGGAAACTGGAATCGCTTTCTTCGATTTGGTTTATAACTTGTTGGTTCATATGGATGAGTAGAAATAACATTTTTTTATGATGAAATTTGCAATGTTTATTTAATTTTCAATAAGATTGTTGTAGTGTCATAGTCTTGGTTGGCTTTAGGCCTTGGTGGTAGGATGAAGTGTAGTATTTATGAGTGGACAAAGTTCCCTTGTGACTTCTTATAACTTTGGGGGGTTTTTTCTTTCGGTTGCTGTAATGAGGTGAGTTGTGGGGGTTGTTGGTTGGACTTTGTCCTTCTTCTTTTGATGTGTTGTTTCCTTTTGATCGGAGATTTCTTTAATCTCTCCTTAATGAATTTGCTTATAAAAAAAAATATTTAAAATATAAACTTTATTACCAGGACCAAATTTTAGATTCATGTTATGGCTATTAATCTATTATGTGATATAGTATAATATAATCTATTAGAAATCAACAAATTGTGTAATTGTTTTTTTTTTATATATGTGGTATCCGACCAGTCAGACCGACTAATCCACATAGAGAGAGCTTTCGCCCGCCGCGTAGCCCTTGAAGGTTGTTTTTTTGGTCCCTGCTCCTTCGAACTCGCGACCCCAAGGGGATCAAACCCTCGGGACCCGAGCTCCCTTCCGCTGGGCCAACCTTCTCAGGTTTGTGTAATTGTTATTTGTGATATTATTTCTATTGATATGTATTTGATATTAATAATTACATGGCTCGAAGAGCGGTACTATACGACATAATGTAACATATTTGAATCGGAGAAATATACTGTTTCCGAATTGCAAATGAATAGTTAATAAAGAATAATAAATTGCCTTTTGAATTAGAGAATTAATTGGTAGTTTGCTTTCTTTAATATATTTATTACAACTAGCGTCCAGACGGGCACTCCCGTGCCCGTCTGTCCGCTTTTTTAATGCGCGCAGCGGGAAAGTATTAATGCGTATATATTTTTATGAGATATTTATTGTAATTCGCATTAAAAATAACATTATCTAGATAAAATTAGTAGAATTAAAATCAAAATGAAAAATATATACTTATAAAATACTGTAGTGAATTAAAAAAAATAGTGAAATTAATTGTTGTCGTGTGTATGTTTTTCCTTCTCCTTGCCCATATACTTGCATACTACTCAACTCTCAGAAATTGATTATAAAAGAATTGTTAACATATTTTGATTGTATGATATATTTTAATTTATATATGATTGTGATATAGAATTTAAAAGAATTTTCAACACTTAGAAATTGACTCTAAACAAAATATGTCATTGCTGCCCTTGAGCACCTAAATTCATTGCCCACAACACACTCAACATGAAAAATATTATCTGTAAATAATAGCATCAATGCATTTAGAAAATTGTAGACAATATTATAAATTATAATCAAGAACTAAAGCATACAAAATATTATTGATATTGTCTCATCAATGACGTGCTTTAAGAGGAAGACCGAACATGAAATCTTTATTTTTATTTGAAGAATTTTCTTTTTCCATGTAATATTGACGCAGTAAAGAAAAATATAAATTTCTCATATAAGACATTTTTAAAAATAAAGAAAATAGGGAAATTAATTGTAATTAGTGTAAAATATAGTAGTCTTCATAGAGATACCATCGGTCTTTATAGATAAAACAGATCGGTTTGCCAACAAAATGTTAATCTTTTAAACAAAAATGCTTGAATGGTGTTCTAAAACTTTTTTTATATTACATGTATAAATCCAATATAAAATTAAAATGGAACAAATTAACGGTTAATAATTTTACATTTTTAACAATGGTTCAAACCAATTCAATCTGTAAAATTTTGATGATTCATCCAACGTACATAAAAAAAAATTCTAAAGTCTAAAATATCATATTATTCATCAAAATTTAATTGAGATTGACGAAATGTCTATTCGGTAGTAGATATGATTATCGCTACCAATTTATCATGAAAAATGAATTCAAAAAGTGCCAATAGTTTTAAGAAAAAATGGAAATAAAACCAATAAAATGCAGAAGGTTACATTAACATAACGAACAAATTCCACCAACATGTTGCAACTTGTCTCTACTTGGTCGGTCATGCACCATTTTTAACAATGGTTCAAACCAATTCAATCTCTAAAAATTTTCTCTCTCTGAAATTTTCTCATTCTATCATCGGACACCCTCATGTTTATGAAGTGGTGTGTTAGTTATTTTAAAAGATAAAACTCAGTTATATATGTTGTGCAATTTAATTAATTGTGGTAAACGACATTCTTCTATCTTGATTAAATAACGTGCAAAATTTAATTATTACTTATTAATATGTTTTGTAATGCCTAATCCATGTTGTATTTTTTTATTGTGCTAACTATTTACTTGTAATATCTTATTTCCTATTACCAATTATCAATAAAATAAGGATTTGATCGGTGGTTTTTAAACCAAATAATTAAACATTTAAATTGCATGCGAATTAACGAAGTCATTGATTCTTTATAAATAAAAACAAAAGAGACATTCAATAAAATAATAAACTCCCTCAGAAGAAATGTTAAAAAAATCATAAATAAAATTGAAATAATAATCTTTGATCTCAAGATGCATATCACTCTGCATCTCTACAAATGTTATTGATTTTTTTAATGAGACATTGACACTTCCTAAAAAAATAAACCTGAATCAATGGAAAAAAACTGTAGATGAAAAAAATTGAAAAATACTATTTAAAAAATTAAGAATTTAATAAAACTACCAATTGATCATTAAAACTACTAAATAGTTGATAATTCATCTCCTTAACTCCAATGAAAATAGATACAAATAGTACCATTAAATATTTTACAATCTGCTTCATGAATGAAAGAGAAAATTTTGAATCTATAAAATGTAAATTTGAATAATAAAAAAATTAAAAATTAAAAAGAACGGGAAAAAAGAATAACAATTAAATTTCAAACACTCATACAATACATACAAAATTCATTTGTGAGAAAAAAATAGAGAAAAATGTGGTTGTAATGTTAGCAATGTCGCCATTAATACCGATGTCACTGTGGAGATGGGCCATCATAGTTTCACTTTCCCTTTCAATAGCCTCTTCATTGTTGTGGATGAAAAACAACTATTTTCTTCTGTTTGATAACCATAGACCACTCTAAATTTTAGGAAGAAAAACAAAACTTAAAATAATAATTATATAATGCTTAAATGTTGAGTAAATAAAAAGTGATGGAGCAGTTTTTTTTATTCCGACAGTTAAAAATAGTGATGGAACTGTTTTTGGTTTTACATGTTAGTTTGGGAATAGTAATAATTTTTTAAGGATATTTTAGAAAAGAAAATAGGCCAGTCCAAATTGTCATATCCTCTTTATATATAGTTATAGATATAACTTATATAAAACTCTTCTAAAACCTTGAAAAGTGACAAACGATCAAGTAGTATCTTTTAATTGTGTTGAATCATTTCATGCGATTTGGGTCGAAAAGAAACATTTTCATGCCGCAATAATTCCACTACACGAATAAGTGTTTAGGAACCCATTCTTAATTATAATATTTTGTCAAATAATAATTAATTATTAGCAAAATAATTAGCATTAAATATTTTGGTTGATTTGACAGAATATTCTTTAATATTGTGTTCTATTTAATCTTTAAATATAAATTATTAATATATAATTTAGTTTAATATTATATAATAATAAATTATTTTGCTATTTTACGATTTTGAAATAAATTTAAGTTTGATGCATATCCAAAATTTTCTTATATAATAAATTCAAAATATCTAAATCTGTAAATATTCTGTTTTGGGATTTATAATACTTTTATTATCAAATTATATATTTCTTAATTAGTTACCTTTTCATTAGTAAAATATGATAATCATCTCGAGTTATTTTTAAGGAAATTTAAATTATATTATTCTTATATTTTGTCAATTTTTTAATAGAGTTTTATATTTTGATATAATAATTTATCATTAAATTATGAGTTTTCGAGATGATACTACAACACTACAAGTTATTAAAGATTCAAAGACTGTATAAAAGAATACAAGTCAAATTCGTTGAGGTTAGTCGTAATTTAATTATTATTTTTGAATCTCATATTACTTATTATATAATTGCATATATGGATAAATTTGTTTAAAATAATATTATTCATTCTTTTTATATGATGGTAACTCATAAAAAAATTTATCATTTTAATTTGTATGATAGTAGCTCACCTATCGTGAGTACAATTGTATAAATTTTGTTTAATAAATAAATTAATTAGTATTAATATATTTTTTTGTTAATTGATAAATGTACTTGTGATTTGATACTTATGTCAAATATGATTCGAATCCTCTATCTGTATTAGAATTTTTTGGTGAAACAATTTTTGTGATGTACATTGTTATATTTCTTATTTATTATTTTTTTGAGACCCTTATTTTGGGATTTACAATAAATAAGAAATTCTCTTTAAAGACATGTAATAATTTTATATTTATTCTATGCAATCCAATAATTTATTTTAAAATTTTATTTAAAATCGATTGTAATTCTTCTTTATTGTGTAAGTGACGTACATACCCTATCGGTGTGACGTTACTTGATATGATTAGTGTGTGATAGACAAAATATTTGAGTATTTGTTTACATATTTTAAAAGTCTTAGATTAATAATTCAACTATTTTTCTCTATCAAATGAGAGAATTTAACATATCAATTATATTAAATGTGAATAAAATATTATTTCGTTAATATAATATTATTTTATGGAGATTTATATTGAAGATATTATATTCTTGTGTTATTGATTGGAATTTACGACTACATGTGTTGTATCCTCAATATTATTTAAATAAAAGTCTCATATTTTTCCGCTGCGTATAGCATATAATTTTTCTCAAATGTGTGTACTTATATTTGTAGCATTTGAGTTTTGAGTGAATTATTACGATTTTGTATATAATCCTATATTCTATTTAAAATTATATGGATTTGATCTCACCCAAATGATGGTAAATATTTTATATAATCATCATACTCTTTTCATGTGAAATTATTTAAATAATGACATATTTTATTACGTGAAAATATGTGGTTAAATTTGTAAAACTCTAATGATGATATATTATAGAACAACTTCTCTGTATAGTCTTGCACTAAAAATGAATTGACATAATTAATTATTAATTTATTATATTATGGTCTATTGTTATTAAACACTAAATAAATGAATAGATTTATAGGGTTTTGTGCCTGAATGGACCGTAATGGATTGAACCATTCAGTTAAGCCCAATGAGAGGTCCATGCCCTCAGCCGTTTAGGTATTTAAGTGTCTCACCATTAGACAATTAACATACTCTGAAAACCTTAAACGGCAATGAGGGTAGTAATTCTCTCATACTCACTCTTCCTACAACCGTCTCTCAAATCCTACAAGGTACATCGTTCTTATCATTTCCAATTATTCTTTAATATAATAATATGTTATAATTTGTCTCTATCATATTTAAAATAAAATCTATCACTGTAATGATAAGAACAACGTATTAAAGATGATTGATCTTCACTTTATTGTTGTTGGATCGATTTTCCATAACTTTAATGAGTGAAAGGTAAGAAAAATGGTAGATAGTGAAATGATATATATAGTGCGTGAGACACTTTTAGTGAGGAGAGAAAGAGAGAATAAAGAAACAAGGATTGATATTATTGAATGAATTGTTTCAAATAATGATACATACTATGACTATTTATCTACAACCCTAATTGGGCTTGAGCTAATACAACTTGGATTATATTTAAATCATAAATCTAATTATATCTAATCTAATCAAATCTAATCTAATATAATATTTCAACATACCCCCCATAATCCAAGTTGTCAAACCTATGCTAATCATAGTCGATCTGATTTATTCCTAATTTCTTTCTAAAATTCTGGAATCTGTTGATCTTAAATCCTTTGGTGAAAATGTCGGCCAACTGTGCTTCACTTGAGCAGTGCCTAACTTCAAGTTCACCTCGATTTACCCTTTCCCTTAAGAAGTGAAATCTAGCTTCGATATGCTTACTTCTTCCATGCAGAACAGGATTATTTGCCAGATTTATGGCTGACTTGTTATCGATCTGCAGTACCAGAGGTTTCTTCACTTTGACCTCTATTTCTTCAAGAATGAATCTAATCCAAATTTCTTGACAAGCAGCATAGGATCCTGCTATATATTCAACTTCACATAATGATAATGCCACTACAATTTACTTTCTCGAGCACCATGAAATTGGGACATCAAATACTTGAAATAAATATCCAGTAGTGCTTCTTCGATCTTCCTTATCTTCGCACCAGTCAGCATCTGAATAACAAGTAACCATAGCTTTTTTTCTTTCAGAGTCTCGTCGAAATAAAATCCCATAAATTGTCGATCCTTTTAAGTATCTCAGGACTCTTCTTGCAGCCTTCATGTGTGACACCCATCGAAGCCAATTCTTGTCATCAAGAGTTGGAAAGGAGTTTGGTAAATTTCCATTACCATTCATCTTTGTGTTGCACCTCGAAAAATACGGCCTTCACGCAAAAGGCACGGAAGAAATGGTTTGGACAGAGTCGCCACCAAACTTTATTCATCCCAAAGAGGGAAAGGAAAATATAGAGAAAATATTTAAGAGATAAAGAACATGGTCATCGCAACCACATTCTAGGTTCGGGGGTAAATTACGTAATAGGAAGGTATTAGCACCCCTCACGTCAGTTGTACTCAACGGAAACCTCTTAGTTGAATTTGTGATGAATGTTGGCTAAGTTTGTTTGTTTTCTTCTAAGCGAGTAAAGCGAAAACGTAAGGGAAAAAAGTTTTGATTGCTAAGGGGAAATGAGTGGTTTTTTTATTAGGGTGCTCGCCAAGGATTGAGACCCCTGTGCCTACGTATTTTCATTTAGGCAAGAATGAAAAATCAGAGCATCCATAGTTCGGACTACGGGGGAAGGTTTGGATAGGGAAAAGAGAAGGTAGCGAAAGGTGAAAAAGATGGAAGGTAGGAAAAGGCGGAAAAATAAAAAGGTAGCTTGCCAAGGATTGGGGCCCTTGTGCCTACGTATCTTCATTCGGAAGAGAATGCAGACTCAGAGCATTCATAGTTCGTGAAACTATGTTTTGTTGGTTTGTGTTTTAGAAATAAAAGATTGAATGACAAACAACCCAAGGGGCGAGCCTCGAGAGCAGTCACTCAAGAATCCAAGCAATGCGAGACTCCAAGAATTCAGTTCTTTCGTGAGTTGATTAAAAAGGGTTTGAGAAAGGTTGAATGTTTTAAAGTTGAAAGATTGAATGAAAGACAACCCAAAGCATGCGCCTCAAGAGTAATTCATTCGGAGTTTCAAGGAATGCAAGAGTCGAAGAACATCCTTCTTTCATAGTTTGATTGAGAAAAGGTTTGATAAATGACTGAATCGGGTTTGGAAATGTTACTTGGTATTGGACCAAGGGTTTATGAGAGAGGTGGGGATCGATCCTTGTCCCTAAGGGTGCTCTTAGTAAAGAAACCACGAGAGGGTGCAAGTGTGTACATTAGGTTGATGGTGAGGCAAAAGGTACTCAACTTACAAAGGTGTTTTGAAAAGTGGCTTGACATTGAATCGAGAATTAGTTTGAAAATGGTTTAGTCTATGCTAGTCCCTAAGGGTGCTCCTAGTAAACAAAACAACAATCGAAGAAGAGCGAGTAAAGTGTGCACATCGAAATGGGAGCTGGGTACATGTAAAGTACACTGGATTGCGATAAATAAATGGGGTCATTGTCAGGTAGCTCAAGAGGAAGCCATGTGTGTGCGAGGTGTCCTATACTAAGCAATGAACAAGAGTAGAAAAAAAATCTCCGCTGCTAGGCTTTCTACATAAGGTCCAAACTCCAGTGCTCGGGATTATAACCACGGTCCACCAATTGAACATTTTTTTAGGGTTTCGATAGTTTTATCATGTTTTTGTATTTTTGAATGAGATGAGCAAGATAATATGATAAGATGAATATGAACAATGATGATATGGATAGTAATAATATGAACAATATAATGATTAATGATAATAAGATAAATAGGATAATAAGAGATGAGTAATATAGTATGAAAAATAATATGAGAACAGTGATATATTAACAGAAAGATAAAGCAAGATAATATTGAACAGAAAATAAAGTCAGTTGTTAGTTGTTAACCATTAATTGATCGGATGAATCGCTTTCGAATTGGGTTCACTTTAGCGCTATGCAATCGTAGCACGGTCTATGAGGAAGATCATGTTATGGGAGACCGCTCAATTAACAATGTTTATGCTAAAACACGAGAGAGAAATAATATGTAGATTATTCTCAATGAATCGTGCCACACGAAAAGGAAAAGATAATGGTGTCGTCTTAATCACAAACTTTTGTCGATTAATCAAAGGTAACCAATCATTATCCCAAAGTATAGAAAATGATCTAAAGGACCAATCCCTACAGATTTGAAATAATGAAGGTTAAACAACCTCAACAATCGACATTCGTGATGTTAAAGACTTCATAAACGAAAATTGAACATAAAATCGAAATGAAAAGAAAATGGAAATAAAAAGAGTTGTGGAAACGATAAATCAGAAATTAGAAACCAAGAAGAAGCTATAAAAACAAGTATTTAAAATGTTTAGAAAAGAAAAAAAAACAACAATGAACAAAAAGGTGCATTTCAGGATAAGTGTTTGATAGACAATGCATTTTGTTAGTGTGTGAGACACTTTTTGTGATGAGAGAAAGAGAGAGAATAAAGAAACAAGGATTGATAATATTGAATAAATTGTTTCAAATGATAAAACATACTATGAGTATTTATATACAACCCTAATTGGGCTTGGGCTAATACAACTTGGATTATATTTAAATATTAAATCTAATTAAATCTAATCTAATCTAATATTTCAGCAAGAATGACTATGTAAAACTAATATGAATAAAAATTGTTGTAGATTGAAATCATATTAAACCCTGCCTGAACGTTGTCATTAGCAAATGACCTTATATCCAAATTTATGTTGGCGACTTGACGTTGCATATCTCGCCCCACTCATGCAAAGTCGGGTCTCTTATTTTGCAGTGCTATCATCGTTGCTTTCTTTATGACGTTTAGATCATTTAGGGATTTCAAACCCGATAGCAAAGACAATTAACTCTCGTCCATGTCATTCAGAATTAACTTGTCAGTTCCTTTGTAATTTTTGTGACGACACCATTGCTTCTGGAATTTTCCATAAAGCGCATCTAAGGCATCTTCATCAGTGTTGTGGCGGCGACCCCATAGAGATTGTGATTGAGATATTAGATTTGGAAGCTTCACCAACTTCATCAAAGTTATGATTTCTCAATGACACTTTGGCTTCCGGATCTGGAAATGAGAAATCTTCCATTTGTGACATGATTCTGGTTATATAAATAGGAGTATAATGTGACATTAATCATTCAGGGAGGATATATTTTCTCTTTGGGAAAACTAGTTTTTGGGATGGCTATTATCTAGGTATGATTGTGTGGCCTGGGAAAGTTTTACCGGAGTCCCACGATGGGGTTCTTGCTAAAAAACATAAATGGCTAACGTTCTTGATGCTTGCCAGGTAAGATCGTAAATGTATGGTTAGAGCGCCTGTGATTGGATTAAGGTTGATAGTTGCCATGTCGGTGGACCAAGGTTCCATTAGATTTTCTACTTTTCATGTTATTCATCACATGTCCTTCTTTTTCTTGGCCTATAAATCTCTTTTCATATTGTCTGCCCTCTTTCTCTCCAAGATCTAAATAACCATCACTTACTAAGCTTCAGAGCCATAAATAAGAATAACCTCATATTAATCGTTTTGTAACGGCTTAATAAGTGCATGTAATCGTTTATGGCCATTAGTGATATGTAACTGACGTATTAATCGTTCTGTAACTATTTCAGACCTTGGATTGTTCCTTCCAAGCCCAGTTAATTGAGTATGTCGGTCTCATAAAAATTTTGGGCTGTGCATGCTATCTGGCTTCGTAATGACCCACCAACTTCCTATCTCTTTCGGGCTATATTCTGGCCATATCAAAATCCATGAAGTGAAATCGGTCGTGAAGTAGATACCTCGGCTGACCAGATAATTTATGGGGAGTACACTTATGACAAATGTTTATTGATACCTAAAACTTATTTGATGCTTATGACATGATGATTGTTAGTTGATGCATATAAAATATATTGATTACATATCACTTAAATTTTTTATGTGCAAGGTACACAAAAATGAAAGATTTGGAAAAGGAATTGTATCTAATAAAGAGTCTAGAGAAGCACACATAAAATTTAATTTCAAAACTGAAGGAATCCTACTTTTATGTAGGATGGAGACTATGTAGTTTTAAATAGATATAAGTTAGTATTTTTCTTCATATATGTACTTTTGAAATTGTATAATAGAGATTATGAAGTTTATGCAAATTTAAATTAGTTTAAACATGGTTCTAATTATATTTTAGTGAGATATGGTTCATATTGATCCTAATACATTATTAATCTGATCATAATACATTATTGATGTTGAAAAAGTATTACAAATATTTAATTGCTCAGTCTCATTGTATTATTTTATAATTGTATAATTGTTTTCTAATGATGCCTCACGTCAACGCTTTTATCCAAAAGCGCAGCCTAATGATGTCTTACGCCAACACTTTTATTCAAAAGCGTTGTCTAATGATGTGTTACACCAACGCTTTTATGTAAAAGCGGTGCCTAACGATGCCTTACGCCAACGCTTTTATGAAAAGTGTTGTCTAATTGCAGCGGAAAAATCGTGAGTGTAAGTTATTGATAGACTTAACTCATAAAGCAATAGTTACTAATGAAACACCCCAATTCCCATCGCGAATAAATAATACATAAATAAAATCAGAGTAACTAAAAATTTATTTTTCCGACAGAAACAAGGATGTCACATTTAAATAAACAAAACATCATCCCTGCTCATAAATTTGATACATAGCGTAAAATAGATTACCCTCAATTGGGAAACTTTTCCATATAAAGGTAATACCAAATATATTCAACAATTATATACATAAATAACATAATCGTTTCCCCGACTCCCGTGCTACGTATCAGAGCAGACACCAAGACCGACAACAGAACGGAGGGTTAGTCTCCACAAAAGACCTCCAGCAACTCTAATCTGCAATGCCTCATAGAGCATCATAAAACAGCAGAAGGGTGAGAAATAACAACTAAATCAAGATTGTATAATAATATGCAAACACACATTCAAACACATGTATAAATCATCTCACCCATACCATCACATACTAACACATATAGCATGCCACAAATACAACATATCACACATAATAAATCAAATCATGATTTTCCACACATAACGCATCCATTCACAATTCTCACCATAATTCATCACAACTCACTCATATACATCACAATGTATATATGTACAAAACCAAGCATATTCATCATACACACTTCCACAATTCTTATCACTCCACATAAACATACATATTTATGTTTATTCATCAATGCACAAATACAGAGATGATAAATGCAAATCATAGAGACCAACTCACGACTCTATGCAAATGCAATGCGGTACCGACTCAATCATCACAAGTTCACTGTTGAACTTATTGGAACCATCGCTCGTTACCAATGTAACTCCCAGTCGGGCATACGATGTTCCCCCATTGCTCACACCCCACATGGGCACACAATGTTTATGGATCGCTCACACCCCACACGGGCACACGACCCGATCGCTCACACCCCACATGGGCACACGATCGTCTATAATATCGCTCACACCCCACATGGGCACACGACGTTATAGCAGATTCCCTCTGGAACCAATCCGTCGCTCACACCCCACATGGGCACACGACGTTTCTGGATCGCTCACACCCCACATGGGCACACGATCGCACAAGATGCATATCATGATGCTTGGCACACAAGAAATCATGACAATCAAATGCATCACCACAATTCAACAATATGAATTATCTCATCATCATTATTCATGCATTGAAAACAATTCAAACAATGCATTTCATCACATACCACATACCGGGCACACAATCTGATTGCTCACACCTCACCTAGGCACACAATCGTTTGTAATCATCGCTCACACCTCACATAGGCACACGACGTTACAACGGATTCTCATTAGAATCACACAACACAAGAATGTACATCATTATGCTTCACATACAAAATGACTCAAGACATTCTTGAAATGCACACATATTCACAATATATTCATGCATTCATCTCATACAATCACAATTCAACCATATGAATTAATCAACATCATCACACTCATGCATTGCAAACCAATTCAAACAATGCATATCAAACCATAACGGCCACCAAATAACACACATTGAATTTCACATAAACAATGCATATCATCACAAACCACAACAATCATACAACCACAATTACTTCCACAAGGGATCCACACCACGAAGGCTACCCACAACACATCATAACAACATACATTGATATTCAATCAAACAATGTATTTTACTACACAACAACATCATTAATTACGCATCGGAGTCTAATCCAAAACAATGCACATATTTGCCATAGGGCCACAACCCATCATCACAACATTTCATCATGTATATTCACATCATATAACGGTCTACAAGCTACACGTTACATGTCACAAGCATATATCATGCTAACACATCAATCGCACACATTGTACGCGATAAAAACCCGAAAACCCAACACTTTTCCAAAACCACGACCTAAATAATTCATCTACTGCCCTCCAAAACATTTTTAACAGAAAGAGCTTTTCATTAGCTTTCCAACGCTTCGAACGGCGACCAAAACGGACTTACGGTTTGAAAATTACGACGAAAACAAAATTGGAAAATATCACGTTCGCTCCAGTATTTGCTAGGCGAACCCTTGCGAACCAAGGCAGTGGAAAACAGTCATAAAGTTCGCTAGGCGAACCATCTAGCGAACATTCGCCCGTTCCTTCGCTGGGGTTCGCTAGGCGAACCCGCGAAACCCAGAATTCGCAGCAGCGTCAACCTAGGTCATATGGGGCCAAAATACACCATTTTTACCACCCAAACCCTTCTAATTCATACCAGAACAACCAAAACATGTTTAGACATAATCAACGAGTATTCTACGCGGTTTATATCGAATTTCATCAGTGAAAACATCGATTTCTATCAATTGCTCCTAATTTTAATCAATAAGAAAAAGTCGAGAAACAACCAAAACAATCACAACAAACAACACATATACATACACAAGCAAGATATAATTGAAACTTCTCACCCTTACCCGATTAATCGCGCTTGAAACGGAGAATCTTCGATTTTCCTCTTTTCTCCTCTTTTCTCTCCTCTTCCTTTCCTTCCCTTCTCTTTCTTTCCTTTTTCTTTCTTTTCTCTCTTTTTCTTTCCACTTTCTATTTATATAAAATATCTAAACCCCTAAAAGACTATTTTACCCCTCAAACTCAAATATCTTGCAAACGCTCTCAAAACGCGATAAAACTTAAACATCGATGAAATATATTTCTGGAAATAAAAGTTGAAAAGAAATTATAATTTAATACAATTATTTTATCTATCAGAGAAATTAACCAGTTAACTCAATTAGCAGGTAAAATACAATAAATTTACACATTTCACCAAATTCAAATAAATGAAATAAATAAATAGAATTAAACAAATCGGGGCGTTACAATTATCCCCCACTTAGACATTTTCGTCCTCGAAAATATACCGAGACGAACAACTCCGGACACGACTCTCGCATCCGACCCACAAACCAACATGCCAACAAAAGGCACACCACGAATAACACAACTGACAAACCACCTTGCTAACTACAACAACGACAACTACAACGACAAGATGCAAAGCCCATACAATGCACTTGACGACCAACTCACAACTCAAGGAAAACCAAAGATACCAACACACAGGTTCACTCTAGAACCAAAACACAACAAGATCGTTACCCTACCCTAGGTAACACTCCCCTATTTCCCCACACAGGAATTAGCTACACGCACTCGAACCATCACCATGAAAACGAGGCAACAACACAAGCAAGAACATAAAGTCCCACGACACCACAAGGTCTCAACAACATCAACAAAACCAGAACACCAACAGCAATGCTACGATTCACCAATCGAACATGCAACCAAACATCCATCTACATAGTAGCCCATGGATAACATTTGAACCTTTCACCTAACACTTCCATTCTAAAACATCCAATGGTCTCTTCACTCCTACATGTTCCCAATGTTCAACCTATGAACTCTTACAAGTCCCACACGCAAATACAAATTGTGCCACACCACGCATCCGCTGCGCACTCTGATTACTCGTAACCATCAAAATTACCAATTTCACGTCCAAAGTCTAACTCTTTCTCATTTTCACCAAAAATCACTGTTCACTATTAATATACCCAACCGCACACTATCAGACGTCAATTCACACATCAACCCAAATCTCTAAATCCTCCCAAAAGTTCCCACTCTTTAACCATCAAAGCAGACATAAGTAAAACTTTCGACTTAACTCATCACGCACGACATAAAATTTACCAATAGGATAATTCGAGCCAAGTCATAACTAATCAGGAATTCCAATCATCCGACCGTGCCTCAATCCGAGTCACCAATCAAAAGTTATAAAGGAAACAAAATGGGACAACCTGCCATGTTCGCTAGGCAAACCTTCTGGCGAACCCTCGCCTTGCCGTTCGCTCCGCGAATCCCTTGGCGAACCAAGTCAGAACCAAACAGAGCCAAAAACACCCAAAGTTCGCTAGGCAAACAATCAGCGAACCTTCGCTGACCTTCGCCAACTGGTTCGCTAGGCGAACCCGTGAAAACTCAGAATTACAACAGTCTTGTTACTCATCCAAAACCATCCATTCCTCCATCCAAACACCTTGAACCTAAAACCCTTAAAATAATACCTCCAGATTCTCCAACACAATACAATCGCACCCAATTCTAAATCCTGCATAGTATCGATCCTTTTATGAATCCTCAATTGTCGTAAAGCATAAGCCACGACTTTACCCCCTTGCATTAACACACTGACTAAACTCATCAAAGACGCATCCCAATATCCTCACAAACAGTTCATCAGGATCACACAGAATCAAAACTGAAGCCGTAGACAAATCCTACTTCAGCTCTCTCCAACTTCCCCCACAATGAACATCCAAAACAAACACCTCACCCTTTGCAAGTCAACTGAGATAACCGAAGTACGAACTTAACAAAGTCTTCCATAGCCTGCAGTAACAACCAACTGAGCCCAAAAATTTCTAATCTCCTTAACCAACTTCGGAACCTCTCAATGTAGAACTGCATCTACTTCCGATGGATCCATTAACATAACCAAGAAAACTAACATTTTCCAACCCAAATTCTCACTCGAATAACTTAGCATAAAACTTCGTCTCTTTTTGACACTTGTAATTCAAATCCCAAACACTCTACCTGTTCTTCCTCTGAGTTTATAACAGATCTGAATATCCTCAATCAAAGCCATTACGAACTTATCCACATAAATATGGAAGATACGATTCCTCTACTCCACAAATATTACAGACGCATTACTATCACCGAACAACATCACTACACGTTGTAATGCCCAAACAAACCAAACCTCATTCAAACTTGTCCCGACTCACATACAAGCTTAATCGAGTAAATAACAGCCTATCCCGACGATAACAAACATAACCAGTCACATTAAATCAATCAAAGCCTCAACTCACACCATTCACCACTCTTATCAAACATTCCAACCAATTGCGATTTCACTCAAACTCAACCAAACTATTCCAGTTATCTATTCATGAAAGTGGACACTTATTCTCAATCGTTACCTTAATCAACTGTTAGTAATCCATACACAATTTCTTCTCTTAACAGTCCAAATTCCATAAATCCCCACGTGCAGCAACAACCATCCCAAAAGAACTCTCAAATAGTACATCCACACTTAAGGTTTTCTCAAAATTTCCATTAATGCTCTAAAACTCCAAAGACTCCAAACCTCACCAGAACTCTAAGTTCCGCTTTCCATAGTCTCCATACCAATACCATCATACACATCATACTTGTTATTCCATTCAATCATCATTCCCTTTTTGTTACTAACAAAGTTGGAGCTCTCTAAGACAACGCCTTAATGTTCCATCCATAACACATCTGAAAACCATGCACAACTGACGGCCCATCACTGTGACCTTTCTGTCAATTTCTAGAAAACTATCGTCACAAACATAATAACATCTTAGTTTCATGTCCTAAAAGTTCTTTTACTTACTTAGCAGATCCAAACCTCAAATCCTTACCTTCGTCCAATTTGAGTTCACTCTCTACTCACTGAGAACAACCTTTAACAATACCCAATCGTCCTCTCCCAATGACTCCCCAACTTGACCAACATACCAAAAACCTCTAATCCGTCTCATCTTCCAGTATAAGATTCTTCATAAACTCATCGAAGCAATCCGTAATCATTTTCTCAATTCCAAACAATTTATGGCACACACTATCCAAGCCGGAAAGACCCGTCTATTCCATCCAATATAATTCCCGTCTACTATCAACGAGAGATTAAGGGTGATCAGTTCCTCAATTTGACAATAGACAACCGACAATCATGATGGGGCATAAACCGTCTTTACCAAACTATAATAGCATCTCTTGCATCCTGTGCACAAAACTACCTAACGCACAAATCCGTAGTTGACATAAACCTTACCTCCGCATTCCCTCCGGAACCGGGAACAACACTGTCCAAAGAGCACTTACAATCTTGCAACCAACGGCACACGGAGCCAATGCTCCACACCTGAAGCAACTTGGAGAAGTTCCAGCTTCTCCCCCACTTATCTCATCTAAATCCTACAGACAAAGGATTAGAACACCAGAAGGTACTGACAGTGTTTCACACACATATCACGTACTAAGGGACAAACAACATCGACAGTATTCAACTGTCACACCAACTGACTCAACAACTTGGCCGGACGGACCGACCTGCTCTGATACCACTAATGAAACACCCCAATTCCCATCGCGAATAAATAATACATAAATAAAATCAGAGTACCTAAAAATTTATTTTTCCGACAGAAACAAGGATGTCACATTTAAATAAACAAAACATCATCCCTGCTCATAAATTTGATACAGAGCGTAAAATAGATTACCCTCAATTGGGAAACTTTTCCATATAAAGGTAATACCAAATATATTCAATAATTATATACATAAATAACATAATCGTTTCCCCGACTCTCGTGCTACGTATCAGAGCAGACACCAAGACCGACAACAGAACGGAGGGCTAGTCTCCATAAAAGACCTCCAGCAACTCTAATCTACAATGCCTCATAGAGCATCATAAAACAGCAGAAGGGTGAGAAATAACAACTAAATCAAGATTGTATAATAATATGCAAACACACATTCAAACACATGTATAAATCATCTCACCCATACCATCACATACTAACACATATAGCATGCCACAAATACAACATATCACACATAATAAATCAAATCATGATTTTCCACACATAACGCATCCATTCACAATTCTCACCACAATTCATCACAACTCACTCATATACATCACAATGTATATATGTACAAAACCAAGCATATTCATCATGCACACTTCCACAATTCTTATCACTCCACATAAACATACATATTTATGTTTATTCATCAATGCACAAATACAGAGATGATAAATGCAAATCATAGAGACCGACTCACGACTCTATGCAAATGCAATGCGGTACCGACTCAATCATCACAAGTTCACTGTTGAACTTATTGGAACCATCGCTCGTTACAAATGTAACTCCCCGTCGGGCATACGATGTTCCCCCATTGCTCACATCCCACATGGGCACACAATGTTTATGGATCGCTCACACCCCACACGGGCACACGACCCGATCGCTCACACCCCACATGGGCACACGATCATCTATAATCATCGCTCACACCCCACATGGGCACACGACGTTATAGCAGATTCCCTCTGGAACCAATCCGTCGCTCACACCCCACATGGGCACACGACGTTTCTGGATCGCTCACACCCCACATGGGCACACGATCGCACAAGATGCATATCATGATGCTTGGCACACAAGAAATCATGACAATCAAATGCATCACCACAATTCAACAATATGAATTATCTCATCATCATTATTCATGCATTGAAAACAATTCAAACAATGCATTTCATCACATACCACATACCGGGCACAAAATCCGATTGCTCACACCTCACCTAGGCACACAATCGTTTGTAATCATCGCTCACACCTCACATAGGCACACGACGTTACAACGGATTCTCATTAGAATCACACAACACAAGAATGTACATCATTATGCTTCACATACAAAATGACTCAAGACATTCTTGAAATGCACACATATTCACAATATATTCATGCATTCATCTCATACAATCACAATTCAACCATATAAATTAATCAACATCATCACACTCATGCATTGCAAACCAATTCAAACAATGCATATCAAACCATAACGGCCACCAAATAACACACATTGAATTTCACATAAACAATGCATATCATCACAAACCACAACAATCATACAACCACAATTACTTCCACAAGGGATCCACACCACGAAGGCTACCCACAACACATCATAACAACATACATTGATATTCAATCAAACAATGTATTTTACTACACAACAACATCATTAATTACGCATCGGAGTCTAATCCAAAACAATGCACATATTTGCCATAGGGCCACAACCCATCATCACAACATTTCATCATGTATATTCACATCATATAACGGTCTACAAGCTACACGTTACATGTCACAAGCATATATCATGCTAACACATTAATCGCACACATTGTACGCGATAAAAACCCAACAACCCAACACTTTTCCAAAACCACGACCTAAATAATTCATCTACTGCCCTCCAAACCATTTTTAATAGAAATAGCTTTTCATTAGCTTTCCAACGCTTCGAACGGGGACCAAAACGGACTTACGTTTGAAAATTACGACGAAAACAAAATTGGAAAATATCACGTTCGCTCCAGTATTCGCTAGGCGAACCCTAGCGAACCAAGGCAGTGGAAAACCGTCATAAAGTTCGCTAGGCGATCCATCTAGCGAACATTCGCCCGTTCCTTCGCTGGGGTTCGCTAGGCGAACCCGCGAAACCCAGAATTCGCAGCAGCGTCAACCTAGGTCATATGGGGCCAAAATACACCATTTTTACCACCCAAACCCTTCTAATTCATACCAGAACAACCAAAACATGTTTAGACATAATCAACGAGTATTCTACGCGGTTTATATCGAATTTCATCAGTGAAAACATCAATTTCTATCAATTGCTCCTAATTTTAATCGATAAGAAAAAGTCGAGAAACAACCAAAACAATCACAACAAACAACACATATACATACACAAGCAAGATATAATTGAAACTTCTCACCCTTACCCGATTAATTGCGCTTGAAATGGTGAATCTTCGATTTTCCTCTTTTCTCCTCTTTTCTCTCCTCTTCCTTTCCTTCCCTTCTCTTTCTTTCCTTTTTCTTTCTTTTCTCTATTTTTCTTTCCACTTTCTATTTATATAAAATATCTAAACCCCTAAAAGGCTATTTCACCCCTCAAACTCAAATATCTCGCAAACACTCTCAAAACGCGATAAAACTTAAACATCGATGAAATATATTTTGGGAAATAAAAGTTGAAAAGAAATTATAATTTAATACAATTATTTTATCTATCAGAGAAATTAACCAGTTAACTCAATTAGCAGGTAAAATACAATAAATTCACACATTTCACCAAATTCAAATAAATGAAATAAATAAATAGAATTAAACAAATCGGGGCGTTACAACTAACGCACTTTTATTTTATCCAAAAGGAAAGGAAAAAGAGCAAACAAAACCTAAACAAGTTCTAAATAGGAACAAGTAAACAGAGACTGGGTAAGGGGGTTGGTTACGCTAAGGGAATATGTTAGCCACCAAAACATTTATAGTACTATATGGGAACCCTTTGAAATATCTACGCTTTTTGGTTTGAAAATGTTTGTTTGAAATGAGATTGAGGAGATGAGAAGAGAAGAATTTTTTAAGATTTTTGTTTTTGGAGAGACTTGTTGCCTCATGCCTACGTAGCCACAAAGTGCAATATAGGATCAAAACCTCGTAGTTCGTGGTACAAATAAAAAAAATAGGTTTGTAATGGGTGTGTTTAAATGTAAAGACAAGTCATCTTTTCCAAGTGAATAATTCCGCTTAAAGAGATGAATCATGTCTAAACTCATGAAAAAGTTTTAAAATAAAAGGTGCATAAGGCACAAAAGGAGTTTGAATGAGTTTTATGTCTTTTTGAAAAGGGTCAAAGTATGATTAACATTGATTGACATTTATTAAAGAAAAGAAAGTTTAAAAAGGACTTGACAAAAGTCAAGGTTTATTGTAAAAGAGATTCAAGTTTAGCAAACAAGAAGTTTTTGAAAAAGGGAGAAGGTTTTGATAATTGAAGAAGGGGTGGAGAAGAAGTGACTATCCTAAAGCATAAAGTAAAAGCTAAGGATAAGAAATATCTAACCACAAATATAGCCATCTTCACCAAAAGTACAAAGCTCCAAAGTCTTTAAACCATAATTCCAAAGCAAAGGGAAAATGTCCTAGTTCTAAGTCCAAGGATCCAAGAATAGCATTTAAGTCCAAGGTCTAGGACGAAAAATCCATGTCCAATGCAAAGGATAGTAGCCATAGTCCAATATTAAAAGCCCATGTTTTTTAGAGGTTTTGGCCTTTTATTAAGGTTTTTGGTCCAAGTGGACAAAGAGAAAAAGGCATAAACATAAACATATGGTACAAGTGGACAAAGTGAAAATGACGGAATTATAAACATGATATGATATGATGCAATGACATAAAAATAAATAGAGATAGGGAACAAGAAGGAAAAATAAAGGTAAGGTTAGAAGTTAGTGATTAGTTGTTAGAACAAATGATCAATAATGATTGAATAATGCACTTAGGTCAAGGTTAATGAGAACTCATTAGAGGATTGATAAGACCAAAGCCTCCTAACAACAAGTCTCATAAGTATTGAGCCAAAAGACAAATAATTAACCATCCTTGGGCTTGCAATCATAAGTTTGGGTCACGAATGATCACATTCCGATGCGGGATACATGTAGCGCTATGTTAAGCAATCACTAAGTGACTTATATAGAAGTCACCCTACTCGAGGTCGATCAAAATGATCTTTGTGTTAATGCATACTAGATGTGCGATATGTAAATCGTCATCCGAAAGTAATGTCGCACGAAAATAAAAATGGTAATCATCTAGTCTTGACCAAGAATTCAACAAAGAAATTCTAAGATCTATATGACTTTCATCGATCCAAATAAAAGAGAAATAGACGAAGAGAAAGACAAATTAAATCACAAAATTATGTGATCTAATGCTAAGAACAAAGGGAAGGGGTTAGGAATGAAGAAACTACCAAAACAGTCCCAAAAATAGTTGAAAACACCATTCTGTCTCAGGATAATTGATTACCATGATTAGGGTAATCGATTACCACTGCAAAAACAGTATAAAAACACCAAAAAATCAGCATCTCTATGTTGCGGTGAAAATTGGATAACAAAATATTTTATTAACTTGCATCATATTTCTTTTACAACCGACTTTGATTTATCCAAAGGAAAGGTTGAAGATCGTTAAAAAAACCTAAAGGGGGGAGATCTAAGGTTCGGGGGTTGGTTACGCCTAGGGAAGGTATTAGCACCCTAAATGTCTGTAGTACTCTACAGGAACCTCTTGTTTAAATGTTATCTTATGCTTGCTAAAGGTTTTATGCTAAAGGTTTGAAACCCTAGGGGTTAGTATCTAAGTATACTTGACAAAGCATCGCACTTTGCGCCTACGTATCCTCGGGTATAGAATCAGAGTATGCGTAGTTCTACTTCTACTGAATGATTGACTGTGGTCAATATTCAGAGGGGAAATGAGTGTGACCTCATTGTAGAGTATAAGAACTCTCTAAATCTAGTTATAATGGTCCTATGTTGAAGTTTTAGTCAATAGGGAGAGTGAGTATTCATTAGGATGAATATCACCAAGAGTGTAAGAACTCTCTCCTAAGGCTAGTTATGATTCCATGGCTCTGATGAGGCCAAGAAATAAGGTTTAGCTCTTATGAGGCTACTAAGGTAAGATGGGGGCTATGACTTTAAGAGTCAACATTAAGCACCTTCCTTTGGAATGGGGATAATAACAATTAGAAAGATCCTAAATGATAACAAGAGATATTGATAAAGATAAAAGATAACAACAATAACATGAGTATGGCAAGAAGTATTTCAAAATAGAGTATGGATAAGATGAACGTGATCATCATAGAAACATGTAAACAAAGACAAATCAATATGTTTCAATCTTAAGGAAGACAAACATAAGGAACACTCACAAGATAAAGAGGCATCATATTAAACTAATATGATATTTAAAGAAGAACAAAATTCACACATCCAAGTCAAACACGTGATGAATCAAACATGGGATAAATTTATTCAAGACTTAAGCCATATTTAGTGAATAAACACTCAAAAGGTCAACAAAGATGATTCATGAATAAAGTTAACAATTAATACAAAGATGGATGGTCTAAAATTCACAAATTAATAATTAAACTTAAATAAACAATTTAAGAAATAAATTAATAATTAAAATTAAATAAAGATTAAAATATTTTGGAGTTTTTTGAAATAAAGAAAAGCTTTAAGTAAAATAAATAAAATAAAAAAAGTTTTTTAAAAAGATTTGAAATGAAAATAGAAATATTTAAAATAGAAAATGAAATGAAAGCAATAAAACGCAGGGGGGTGCATTAAGTAGAAATGAACTAGTTGAAAAACAAAAGAGAATGAAATGAGCCAGAAAATGGGGGTGGTGATAGCAATGGGCCCAGGCGAATGGCTGAAAAAAGAAAGGAAGAAAAACAACAAAAAGATGGTCTAGGGTGATCGAACTTCATACATCCTAGTTAACGTGCGCATCACAAACCACTGGGGTGGCCATACATCCAATGTATGAGCCAACCCCAATAATAAATAAACCATGAAAAGTTCATAAGATGCATTAACTGAAAAAAAAAACCAAACGCGTGCACATGAATCTGAATGTAACATAAATATCAATTGGTCATAGGTCACTTAAAATCACTACAGGACAAAAAACCAACACCAGTAGCTAATCAGAAAGCAGCATGGAAATTCAAAACATGCAGAACAACATGAACAACGTGTTCCAAACTGAAACAACAAACCAAACATCCAACTCCAATCCAATATTACAGCCTCAATACTTAATCAAACATCATGAAATAACATACTAAAATGAAGTATTCAAAACATAGAACACGATGGAGCCCTAATCTAAACAAGATAGTGACCACATCATGAGCAAGAAGCAAAGGAAATCAAGGGTTCAAAATCAAACTCAGTTCTGAAAAGGAAGAGAAACCACCCTCTGTTTCAATTCTAAACCAACAAAAACCCTCAAATGCTTTACAAAACTCAACAAAAACATTGTAGTAGGACAAAATACAACTCAGAATCTCATTCACATGAACCACCATCAATATTTAAAACTCAAATAAGTTAGAAATAACCTCATACAGCCAGTATACATTCAAGTATAAATTACAACCATGCACACATGATGAACATCAGAGTTAGTATGTTCAGATTATATGATCAATGCAAAATCTACCTTCACATAGTATTCATTTCAATACTGGATAACAGGTGTTGTTCATGGAAACAAACTCAACAGAGGTTTATAACACTATGAACACACAAAATTAAGATGTATTCAGCATAGCATATAAGCATGATAAGTGGGGGGTTGAGGAACTTACATGGTTCCTGAGTAAATAACAAGAACTCCCTCCTCTGCAGCTAGCTCGTGAGTCCTCAAAGTGTTTTCATAAAATATTGATTGGTGTTAATTGTTGGTTGATGATTGTTTATGTGTAATGTTTTTTTGTTGATGAGAAATGAATGAGAATGGTGCTCCTTTTATAGTTGAAGAGCTGGTTAATGACCTTGAAGATTCAGAGGTTATTGATTTTATCCAAGAGGAAAGAATGGTTGAGTGCAAGCTACTAGGCGCATGGCTTCTAATCTTCTTGAGCCAAGTAAAGTATGAACACGGGTTGCTTGTTTTATGTCTTAGGTCAGAGGGATAAAGTCATAAACCAACATGTTATGGTGCCAACAAAAGTTACACGATGGTCCGTAATTTTTGCAGCATGGCACCTTTTTGTAAATCAACTTTTCAAGTACAAAGTAGTTGTACTTTGGAGGCTTCTTTTCACGGGTTTTAGGATAAAAGGGACGTTGGAAGTTGGCGATGAAAAATCAGTACAAAGTAATTGACAAAAGGCAAGGATTCACTTCAAAAAAATGGAGGCAAAGTTTGTAAAAAAATTGCATCATGTAGGGCTCTTTACCACACGACCACTCTTCATCCAATGGTCCCAACATCATGTTTTTTGGTTCTTTGGAAAGAAAACATGTAATAGAGCAACTTATGTGTTAGGGGCAAGTAGAGATTGATCTTAGAAACATGTGAAAATGAGTGGCAAAGATTGATGTAGCAAACTGATTAGAATCTGAATTTTAAGTGTAACATATTTCAACATGTCATCTTTAGTGTACCATAACTTGATAACCATACCACCAAATCTTGAAGTTTTTGATTCTATGTAAAGAGGGCACTTGATAGATTAATTCTTATGTGGAAAGTTTCTTGAGATAGTGATTGTATTATTGAGAAAGAATCCATAAAGTATTGCGCAAGAGAAGGCAAAAAAAACTTAGAAAAATTTCTAAGTTATTGGGTTTTTCATCAATTGAAACACCTAACTTTAAAACACCATAACTTGAGTTTGGCTCATTCAAATGAGATGTTCCACATATGGTTGGAAAGCTCTCATCATGCTCTACAACTTTCATTTGGTGACCAAAGTCTTGAATCCAAGTGGAAATGGGTGAAAAATGAGGTCAAAGTTAGAGAAAAAAATATGAAAAAAAGCGTTGAAATTTTTCTAAGTGTTTGGTCAAATTATCTTGCAAGCTTCGTAACTCAAAAACCAAGCATTTTTAGATTAAAAGTCATATCGAACAAATTGAATATCTTGAAAAGAGCTTTTCAATGAGCTTTGAGTCTCTCCATTTGAGTGTGTGGTTTAGGAGTTATGGTCATTTCAAATTATGCTATTAGAGGGAAAATCTCACATATGAAATCTTTCATGATCAAAACCCTACTTCTCTTGCAAGAAACCTCATGAAACTTAATCTTGATGCTTTGAATACCTCATGAGATATTCTATGATGATTAGAACCATTGACACTTCATTTGAACCAAAATTTCTAAGGATTAGGGTTTCAGTCAGACCCTAATTTTGACTGTGAATGCACTGAGGTCAGATCTTGTAAACTTGCCTCTTCCTTCTTATCTAAAGGTTTTAGGAGACCCTTGAGGATGTTGATAAATAAATAGAATCAAGAATGAGGGTTTGAGAGCTCATCTTGATGAAAATCAAAGTCATTGACTGACAGGTGTCACAAAAACCCTAATTTGAGGTACAGTGAGGCTGAGGCTCAAACTACTCTTGTTGAGGACCAATAGATCTTAAATTCTTGTTGAATGAAGTCCCTTGAATGTATATGACCTCAAGTGGTCGGTGAACCACACAATTCTTGACTTGATAGAGCCAACTTCTCAGTGATTTCTTCAGAGCAAAACCCTAATTCCAAAGTTCTTGCACTGGAGATCTATTGTTGACTTGACTTGCTTCAAAACAACATGTGGAGCTTCATGGTGATATGCAAACCTAATTTGAACACAAAGAAACAAACTGCAAGATATGGGTTAGCTCAAACAATGTAGAGGTGATTGACCTAAGATGCACAAATGAAGATGACATCTAAGGGTAAAAATTTGGGGTACAACAGTTGCCCCTATTTAAATAGCTTTACCGGATGGTACGAGGAACGGAGATTCCAGGGGCATCAAGGTGAAAGGTATTTAAATATAGCAAACCAAAAATTTTGCCCTTAGATGGAGTCCAGATGCTAAGGACAAGCGACAGACATGCAAATGCTGACATGCCATGAACTTCTAAAATGATGATATGATGCTAAGATGCTGCAAGGATGCAGACAGACCAGACACCAAAGGACAACAGAAAGCAAACACACAAGATAAGCTCCACCGGGGAAAGACGAAAGCTAGTATCCATGAGAAAACTCATTGGGGAAACAAGCTAACCAACGAAAGAGACTCACTGGGGAGACTCCAAAGAAACACCGGGAAAAAACCAAAAAACAATCTCCACTGGAAAAAAAACTGGGGAGATAGACTACTGGGGACAAAACAAACCCACACATTCTTCTTGGGCATGAAACCAGAAAGAAGAACCTGATAATTAGGGATCAGTCAAAAGGACAGACAACCAAGCAAAGACTTCCTGGGGATCTTATACTGAAGAGTTCATGATGGGCTCTTCAAGAAAAGCCAGGAAGACAGAGACAAACCTTGCGCACCAACTAGGAGTCTTATAAGGTTGAAGAAATTTGTTCCAAGAAGCTTAGCTTAAAGCATGTTTTCAAAAATCCAAGGTAAGGGTTCAATGTCCAACACGATTCGAACAAGAATCGTTTTAAATCAAGAAGACAGTGCTTGACACGATTCAAACAATGTCCAAGTTCAAGTTTGACACGATTCGAACAAGAACAAGTTTTAAAACACAAGATAATGCTTGACACGATTCAAACAAAGTCCAAGTTCAAGTTTGACACGATTCAAACGAGAACAATTTTAAAACAAGAGGCAGTGTCCGACACTATTCAAACAAAGACTCCGTTCAGGTTTGACACGATTCAAACAAGAATAGTTTTAAAACAAGAAGACAGTTCTTGACACGATTCAAACAAAGTCCAAGTTTTAAAACGAGTAGACAATGCTTGGCACGATTCAAACAAAGTCCAAGTTCAAGTTTGACACGATTCAAACAAGAACAGGTTTTAAAACACAAGACAATGCTTGACACGATTCAAACAAAGTCCAAGTTCAAGTTTGACATGATTCAAACGAGAACAGTTTTAAAACAAGAGGCAATGTCCGACACGATTCGAACAAAGACTCTGTTCAGGTTTGACACAATTCAAACAAGAACAAGTTTTAAAACAAGAAGACAATGCTTGACACGATTCAAACAAAGTCCAAGCTCAAGTTTGACACGATTCAAATAAGAACAGTTTTAAAACACAAGACAATGCTTGACACGATTCAAACAAAGTCCAAGTTCAAGTTTGACACGATTCAAACGAGAACAGTTTTACAAAATCTTTAATGTTAAACTTCTTGGGGAACAGCAAAAGGTTTAAAGATTCAAATCTGGCGCGCAAAGGTTAAGACCGAACAAGCACGACACAAAGCAAACTAGGAATGTCTTTACTTCACTGGGGAAATAATGACAAACACCAATAAAAGATCACAAGCAAAACAGAGCACAAAGATGCAAAGATGTTAAGGTATGATGCATATGCTTAGCTATATGCGAGAAACGACGCGAGCGACGTAAAAACAAAGAGAAGAAAACGTAACACAACCAATACCCTGAAGTCCAAACATCAAGGACAACCGGGGCAATCTTCGTTTCGCTGGAGATGGCAGATCCATGCCAAAAAATACAGTACTACTAACTCTTCCTGTAGCAACTTGATTCCATTAAACATCTTGATACTAGAGTAAAACTTAGTTCATCTTTGTGCTTTCTTAAAAATTTTCCGCTTCCAAGAATCAGATGAAAATGACGAAGTTATTGTATTCAAAGACAAATAACAACCCTAGTGACTAAGAATTCTGTCGTCTAACAGCTGACTTCTCTGGGGACTCCTGCATAAAGAGCTAGCGTCTGGTACTCAAAGGTGAAAACCAAAGCATAAGCCTAGCTTAGACAAATGTTTTGGATATATTGGGAAAGTTCTTCTTCTTTATTGGGGAAATAAATCCATTGGGAATTTGTCAAAATCAGCTGATGTAGCAACTTGATGGGGAGCTAACAAAGTAATTATGCATTCCACTGGCATAACTACCATCTTCAAATCTTATCTGCCTCAGGCTAGACGGTGTATACGATAACAAGAGGATTTTATAGAAGAATTGGCATACAGGGTGTTTCAATATCTTCAAACTCTTGGAGAGATCTCGACATAATTGCCCCAGATTAGGGGATGAATAATCAAAAGAATTTTACAGAAGGATTGAAATACCCGATACTTCAATATCTTCCAACTTGAATCATCAAAAGAATTTTACAGAAGGATTGAAGTACCAGATGCTTCAATATCTTCCAACTTGAATAATCAAAAGAATTTTACGGAAGGATTGAAATACCCGATGCTTCAATATCTTCCAACTTGAATAATCAAAAGAATTTTACGGAAGACTTGAAATACCAGATGCTTCAGTATCTTCCAACTTTTGAATCTTGACGTAGCTGTTTCTGTTCAGTTATACTCGTGATACTCAAACTGTAGTAGAAATTACTGGGGAACGGATTTGCCCCTGCTGATGGGTTACTGAAGACAAAACTAGTCATAAGATGATCTCAAGAATATTTGCCCCAATATTCTAAATTTGCAGAATTCTGCCTCTGATTTGTCAACTCTTGGGATAATAGATTGGAAAACATCACACTTGGTTGCCCCTAATTGAGCCAAATTTCCTTTACCAAGTTCAATTCCTTGACTGACCGTGTTTGCTGGGATTCCTTGATATCGAATGGTATTGCAAACAAGTGTTGTTCATTAAAATTGGCAAAATTTAATGCAAAGTTTGAAAACAAAGCCTTGATAAAAATTGCACAGTGAAATGATTAAATAGTCAAAAACAATGGTGGGTCTAGTCATTAAGGAAGTGACCAACACACGCGAGTAACAAAGATTATTAGGAGTCAGGTTACTCAACCTTGCTGTAGTATGCTTTTCAAAACAACCTTACCTCAATTAGGTCTTTTAGGGGTTGTAATGTGGTATGGTTCGTGGTTTATGAAATAAAGGGTGAATTCCAATCCTACGCTCAGTTAACTCAAGATATACGTTCAACTCTCCAAAAGTAGGAAGTCACTTGATTTGAAAGCTGACTGGTGCCTTATATGAAGCGCTCGTGTTTGAATGCATAATCGAGTTAAACTGAGAACTACCCTGCCCCTAAGGTTGAGATTTAAGTTTTTTTTTTTTGTAAGGAAAGAAAACTCCTACTTCTAGGCTCGAAGGGTTAATGAGGGATCATCTTCTCCAGTGTTTGGGAATTGAAACAATGCCTTACATCCTCGGCAAGGTTTAATTGGCGGCATACCACAGCAATTATGAACACGAGATTTTCATCATCCTCCCTAATCTTTGCTTTATCAAAAGTTTGAAAAAAGGGTGAAAAAGATATATATTTTTGCTTTTATGAAAATAAAAGTAAATGAGTGAAACGAATGGATTATTTCATTTATGTTGCCAATTTAAAGGTACAACAAAGCTCATATGCAAATCTCAATACAATTAAAGGAAATACAACTGAAATACAAAACACAGCCAACCAAAGATTTCAGTTTCCGGGTCCGAACGGAAAAAAGTTTTCACCACCAATCACTTGTTCCTTGTGGTATCAAACTTTGAGAGGCCTTGCAGGTCCTTTACCTTTTGCTTCAGAAGTTGAGGTACCAGCGTCTGAAGTATCTTTCTGTGGTCTCAGTTTTTTAGCAGGCTCATCAACTTTTCTTTGAATTCCTTGCATTCTTCAATGGGGTGCCCGACGGTCCTAGTGTGAAATTTACATTCAGTCTTTGGGCGGTCTTCTTCGAAGATTAAGTCCTTGTCATGGATCAGCTCTTGCACAAAATATTCTAAAGCACGGAAATTGTCCAAATCATACCCCTCATCTCCCTTATGGAATTCACAGGTTAGGTTGGGATCATACCAAGGTCCCTGGAAAGGTGTGAGAAGTCGTGGGGTTACCAGCTTGTTTTGCATCAACAGTGGGAAAAGTTTGCTTAACAGCACCGGGATAGGCTGGTGGTTAAATTTTCCTCTTTTGGCAGCACACTTCTTCTTATCTTGAGGAGAAATACATGTTGAAGACTGAAAACCCCTCTTCGTAAACACCTGACGAAGATTACGTTTAGATGCAGGAACAGGACCAACATTCAGCTGGCATGAGGCTTCTCCAACAACAAATTCTGGACATGAGAGATCCTTAGGAGATGGCAAAGGATAGTTGATTTGAATGCCTTGTGGTGTAAATGATAACTTCTCAGAATCAAGCAGCGCCTGAACCTGGCTTCTGAGTACCTTACAATCCTCAATTGAATGCCCCGGTGCCCCAGCGTGGTAGTCGCATCAGACGATGGCATCAAAACCTTGTGGGTATGGAGGGATCACTGGATCTATCCTTTTTGGCACTATCAATCCCCCTTTGATTAAATCTGGTAGGAACTGACTGTATGGTTTTGGCAACGGAGTGAAATTCCTCTCTGGCTTCTTTGGCCTTTGTCGTGCATGCTGATGTGGCTGACGGCGGTAGGACCGTTGATACAGAGGAGGTCTTCGATTTGTAGAAGAATATTGCCCACGTGGAGAGATTGGTGTCTGATGCATAGACCCAAAAGGTTGCTGACGTTGATCACTTGAGTTGTAGAAGCGCTGAGGTATTTGGGATTCCCATATAGAATTACTTTCCTTCTCCCATTCTTCTTGAGAACTGACAACTGATTTATTCTCACCGACCGGGATATTCGAGATGCCTCATATTTTTCCTTTCTGGAGACCACTCTCAATGCGTTCTCCAGCTTTTACCAATTCAGAAAATTTTTATGTCACAGTGCTAGACAACTTTTCTCGGTATATACCTTGCAAAGTATCCACGAACCAGTCAACCAATTCCTTGTCCGAAAGTGGTGGTTGAACACGAGCAGCCACTTCTCTCCACCTCTGAGCATACTTTCTGAAGGACTCATTTTCTTCTTGAGATAAGTCTATCAAATGTAGGCGGTTGAGAGCCAAATCAAGATTGTAGTTGTATTGCTTCACAAAGGCACTGACTAGGTCTGACCATGATTGGACATGACTACTTTCTAGCTGCATATACCAATGCAATGATGCTCCACTTAGACTGTTTTGGAAACAATGGATCATGATTTTGTCATTGAGGACATGTGAAGTCATTCCTCTGCAAAACATCACCAAATGCTGCTTTGGACAGCTATCCCCTTTATACTTCTCAAACTTTTGCGTTTTGAACTTAGGAGGTATTACAAGGTCGGGTACCAAACACATGTCCAAAGCATTCAGATCAGCAGTGTCGCGACCTTCAATGGCATCAAGCTTCTTTTCCAAGGCACGACATTTTTCCATTAGCTCAATGTCTCATGGATCCTGGGTTTTCATCACAGGGACCACTTCTTGGGAATCTTACTCGGAGAATGCAAAACTGCGATATTCCATAGCATCAATAGAAGAATAATGTCCATCTCGGACAATGGCATGTTCTTGTATAAACTGGTTCTCAACAGGAATCTGCACAGGTTGAGCTTGGGCAACATTGTTCACAAACATACCCTGAATATTGGCATCTCTTTTTGCCAAGGCTACCATAACCTGATCCAACTGGCTTCTTAACAAGTCAAAATCCACTCTGGTCACAAACTGGTTCTGCTCCTCTGAATTCATGATCCCTTAAAAGCTTCTTCAAGTCCAAAGCTGGTTCTGGGAGGTTAGTTGGGTTATAGACAATGGACGGAGGAGACTCAAGACCGAGAAATGCAAATGCAAGCCAAATGGTTTCAAGGAACTCGAAAGGCGAATTGCAAACATTTCGGGAAAAATGAAAAGTTTTGTTTTAAAATCTAAGATCCCGATTGATCTTTGCAAAGAAAAGAACGTCTGAGTTCATTGAAACCAAATGGTTATCATGAGATGTATGCAATGCACAAAACACGGGCACACAAAAACACAAACATGCACACACAACAACACACAAGTCCTAGGTTTAGGGGTTACGAGCATGGAGTCAAAGGTCTACCCATCCCAAGGTATTTACTATGGTTTTCACCTGCCGAACAATGTTCTAAAGGGTTCCCAGAGTCTACGATCCATCTTTCAGATTTTGTCGACTTTCCAAATGACTTGGTAATCAACAAAATTCTCAAGAGAACCTCATTTGAGTGTAGTATCGCGTAGCAACTAATTCAGAAATAGACTTCTTCATAGTCCCCGCACTACATCTAAAAGGCTTAAGTGGGGTTTGGAAACTACGGTTCTCAGTATCAATGGCACCTAGGTCGAAGTGGCAACGCCTTCACGATTGCTCGTTCAACATATACCAACTCCGAGAGGGCCTCAACTGAGTGTGGAATCTCAAGTCAACTCTTTCTGGAATCGACTCCCTCAAAGTCTCCTTGACTATATCCACTATCCTATCATAAGTTCACTCAAGTCCGGGTTAGCACTTATCTCACCACTCAATAGTAGCACCCTGCACACAGAAGATCCCAAGTAAAACAGGTATACAGATATATACAGATATTTACAAGCATAGTAAACAAACATAAATAACACAAGTAAAACAAGGTGGGCTTAACTCCCAAATGGATCTTTCTCCCCAGTGAAGTCGCCATTTCTGTTGCGGTGAAAATTGGATAACAAATTATTTTATTAACTTGCATCATATTTCTTTTACAACCGACTTTGATTTATCCAAAGGAAATGTTCAAGATCGTTAAAGAAACCTAAAGGGGGGAGATCTAAGGTTCGAGGGTTGATTACGCATAGGGAAGGTATTAGTACCCTAAACGTCTGTAGTAATCTACAGGAACCTCTTGTTTAAATGTTATCTTATGCTTGCTAAAGGTTCTATACTAAAGGTTTGAAACCCTAGGGGTTAGTATCTAAGTATACTCGACAAAGCATCGCACTTTGCGCCTACGTATCCTTGGGTATAGAATCAGAGTATGCGTAGTTCTACTTCTACTGAATGATTGACTTTGGTCAATATTCAGAGGGGAAATGAGTGTGACCTCATTGTAGAGTATAAGAACTCTCTAAATCTAGTTATAATGGTCCTATGTTGAAGTTTTAGTCAATAGGGAGAGTGAGTATTCATTAGGATGAATATCACCAAGAGTGTAAGAACTCTCTCCTAAGGCTAGTTATGATTCCATGGCTATGATGAGGCCAAGAAATAAGGTTTAGCTCTTATGAGGCTACTAAGGTAATATAGGGGCTATGACTTTAAGAGTCAACATTAAGCACCTTCCTTTGGAATGGGGATAATAACAGTTATAAAGATCCTAAATGATAATAAGAGATATTGATAAAGATAAAAGATAACAACAATAACATGAGTATGGAAAGAAGTATTTCAAAATAGAGTATGGATAAGATGAACATGATCGTCATAGAAACATGTAAACAAAGACAAATCAATATGTTTCAATCTTAAGGAAGTCAAACATAAGGAACACTCACAAGATAAAGAGGCATGATATTAAACTAATATGATATTTAAAGAAGAACAAAATTCACACATCCAAGTCAAACACATGATGAATCAAACATGGGATAAATTTATTCAAGACTTAAGCCATATTTAGTGAATAAACACTCAAAAGGTCAACAAAGATGATTCATGAATAAAGTTAACAATTAATCCAAAGATGGATGGTCTAAAATTCACAAATTAATAATTAAACTTAAATAAACAATTTAAGAAATAAATTAATAATTAAAATTAAATAAAGATTAAAATATTTTGGAGTTTTTTGAAATAAAGAAAAGTTTTAATCAAAATAAATAAAATAAAAAATGTTTTTTAAAAAGATTTGAAATGAAAATAGAAATATTTAAAATAGAAAATGAAATGAAAGCAATAAAACGCAGGGGGGTGCATTAAGTAGAAATGAACTAGTTGAAAAACAAAAGAGAATGAAATGGGCCAGAAAATGGGGGTGGTGATAGCAATGGGCCCGACGAATGTCTGGAAAAAGAAAGGAAGAAAAACAACAAAAAGATGGTATGGGGGGATCGAACCCCAGACATCCTAGTTAACGTGCGCATCACAAACCACTGGGGTGGCCATACATCCAATGTATGAGCCAACCCCAATAATAAATAAACCATGAAAAGTTCATAAGATGCATTAACTGAAAGAAAAACCAAACGCGTGCACATGAATCTGAATGTAACATAAATATCAATTGGTCATTGGTCACTTAAAATCACTACACGAAAAAAAACCAACACCAGTAGCCAATCAGAAAGCAGCATGGAAATTCAAAACATGCAGGGCAACATGAACAACGTGTTCCAAACTGAAACAACAAACCAAACATCCAACTCCAATCCAAGATTACAACCTCAATACTTATTCAAACATCATGAAATAACATACTAAAATGAAGTATTCAAAACATAGAACACGATGGAGCCCTAATCTAAACAAGATAGTGAACACATCATGAGCAAGAAGCAAAGGAAATCAAGGGTTCAAAATCAAACTTAGTTCAGAAAAGGAAGAGAAACCACCCTCTGTTTCAATTCTAAACCAACAAAAACCCTCAAATGCTTTACAAAACTCAACAAAAACATTGTAGTAGGACAAACTACAACTCAGAATCTCATTCACATGAACCACCATCAATATTTAAAAATCAAATAAGTTGGAAATAACCTCATACAGCCAGCATACATTCAAGTATAAATTAAAGCCATGCACACATGATGAACATCAGAGTTAGTATGTTTAGATTATATGATCAACGCAAAATCTACCTTCATATAGTATTCATTTCAATACTGGATAACAAGTGTTATTCATGGAAACAAACTCAAAAGAGGTTTATAACACTATAAACACACAACATTAAGATGTATTCAGCATAACATATAAGCATGATAAGTGGAGGGTTGAGGAACCTACCTAGTTCGTGAGTAAATAACAAGAACTCCCTCCTCTGCAGCTAGCTCGTGAGTTCTCAAAGTGTTTTCAGAAAATATTGATTGGTGTTGATTGTTGGTTGATGATTGTTTGTGTGTAATGCTTTTTTGTTGATGAGAAATGAATGAGAATGGTGCTCCTTTTATAGTTGAAGAGCTGGTTATTGACCTTGAAGATTCAGAGGTTATTGGCTTTATCCAAGAGGAAAGAATGGTTGAGTGCAAGCTACTAGGCGCATGGCTTCTAATCTTCTTGAGCCAAGTAAAGTCTGAACACAGGTTGCTTGTTTTATGTCTTAGGTCAGAGGGATAAAGTCATAAACCAAAATGTTATGGTGCCAACAAAAGTTACACGATGGTCCATAATTTTTGCAGCATGGCACCTTTTTGTATGTCAACTTTTCAAGTACAAAGTAGTTGTACTTTGGAGGCTTCTTTTCACGGGTTTTAGGATAAAAGGGACGTTGGAAGTTGGTGATGAAAAATCAGTACAAAGTACTTGACAAAAGGCAAGGATTCACTTCAAAAAAATGGAGGCAAAGTTTGTAAAGAAACTGCATCATGTAGGGCTCTTTACCACACGACCACTCTTCATCCAATGGTCCCAACATCATGTTTTTTGGTTGTTTGGAAAGAAAACATGCAATAGAGCAACTTATGTGTTAGGGGCAAGTAGAGATTGATCTTAGAAACATGTGAAAATGAGTGGCAAAGATTGATGTAGCAAACTGATTAGAATCTGAATTTTAAGTGTAACATATTTCAACATGTCATCTTTAGTGTACCATAACTTGATAACCATACCACCAAATCTTAAAGTTTTTGATTCTATGTAAAGAGGGCACTTGATAGATTAATTCTTATGTGGAAAGTTACTTGAGATAGTGATTGTATTATTGAGAAAGAATCCATAAAGTCATGCGCAAGAGAAGGCAAAAAAAACTTAGAAAAATTTCTAAGTTATTGGATTTTTCATCAATTGAAACACCTAACTTTAAAACACCATAACTTGAGTTTGGCTCATTCAAATGGGATGTTCCACATATGGTTGGAAAGCTCTCATCATGCTCTACAACTTTCATTTAGGGACCAAAGTCTTGAATCTTAGTGGAAATGGGTGAAAAATGAGGTCAAAGTTAGAGAAAAAAATATGCAGAAAAGTGTTGAAATTTTTCTAAGTGTTTGGTCAAATTATCTTGCAAGCTTCGTAACTCAAAACCAAGCATTTTTGGATGAAAAATCATATGGAACAAATTGAATATCTTGAAAAGAGCTTTCCAATGAGCTTTGAGTCTCTCCATTTGAGTGTGTGGTATAAGAGTTATGGTCATTTCAAATTATGCTATTAGAGGGAAAATCTCACATATAAAATCTTTCATGATCAAAACCCTACTTCTCTTGCAAGAAACCTCATGAAACTTGATCTTGATGCTTTGAATACCTCATGAGACATTCTATGATGATTAGAACCATTGACACTTCATTGGAACCAAAATTTCTAAGGATTAGGGTTTCAGTCAGACCCTAATTTTGAATGTGAATGCACTGAGGTCAGATCTTGTAAACTTGCCTCTTCCTTCTCATCTAAAGGTTTTAGGAGACCCTTGAGGATGTTGATAAACCAATAGAATCAAGAATGAGGGTTTGAGAGCTCATCTTGATGAAAATCAAAGTCATTGACTAACAGGTGTCACAGAAACCCTAATTTGAGGTACAGTGAGGCTGAGGCTCAAACTTCCCTTGTTGAGGACCAATAGATCTTAAATTTTTGTTGAATGAAGTCCCTTGAATGTAGATGACCTCAAGTGGTAGGTGAACCACACAATTCTTGACTTGATAGAGCCAACTTCTCAGTGATTTCTTTAGAGCAAAACCCTAATTCTAAAGGTCTTGCACTGGAGATCTATTGTTGACTTGACTTGCTTCAAAACAACTTGTGGAGCTTCATGGTGATATGCAAACCTAATTTGAACACAAAGAAACAAACTGCAAGATATGGGTTAGCTCAAACAATCAGAGATGATTGACCTAAGATGCACAAATGAAGATGACATCTAAGGGTAAAAATTTGGGGTACAACACTCTAAAATTCCGCATTCCTTCAAAATTCAGCATGATAAAGGAATGGATTGTGCACGAAATTTCAATGTAAAGGATCACATTGTGGAAGATGAACCAAGAACAACAATGGTGGAAAATGAGATTACCACTCCAAATTTGAAAATTCCTTCAAATTCCTTCAAGATGCAAACTCTAAAGCCTTGATCTACAAGAATTGATGAAGAAAACAAGTTTGGATGAAGGTTTAGCTTAAAGTTGAACAAGATTCAAGGAGAAAACTTGTTAACTTTCAAAAGAAGAAAAGTGAGTTTTGAGTGAATTTTGTGGTTAGGGAGAAAATTTTCAAGAGGTTTCTTGGCTATCAAAAGCTTGAAGAATGAATGAAATGAGAGTTCTATTTATAAAGTTTAGGCTTGGGAATTTTGGTGGCTTGCAGTTTGGTTTGGAACCAAAATTAGGCTTGGAATTTGAATTTTGAGGGAAAATCAAGATCAAGTGGTGATTAGTGAAGGTGTATGGTGGGAATTAATTGTGATTATGTAGGGGAATTAAAATGAAGTGATCTAGAATATTCTCAAATGATGAAATTGGTTCTAAATGCTGTAGAATTTGAATTTGCTAATTTTTTTCTCAAATTTTCCCTGTGGTAATCGATTACCCATATAGTGGTAATCGACTACTTCAGTGAAAAAATGGGAAAATTACCTTTTTGTTGCATTGTCTTGGCTCTGGCTCGATTCTTTTTGCTTGTCAAAGAAGGCATGGAAATAAACACATGAACCTTGGATTCTCTTGAATAATAATCAATTAAATCTTGGAAACTCTTAATCAGATGATTTTGAATTGTTCACAGATCAACTTTGACTTTGTTCAGATGAATTTCATTCGAGCTGAGGGACTGGTATTTGATATCCTTGATCCAAATCCTTCCTGAAAAATGTTATTAAAAGGGAAACAAACATATTTTTAGATTTTGATTAAAGGTTAGAAATCATAAACAAACAAAGGCAAATAAGAAACACACAGATGCTCGGTGATCCCTGCAAGGCATAAACCCAGAGAAGATAGGGATAAAGGAACCAAATCACGTTCTTGTTTGTGGTATAAAGATGCAAAATGAGATGTGAGAAATCTTAGGGGTAAAAATTAGTGTTCAACAACTGCCCCTATTTAAGTTTCTTCTATCTATAGCTACGAAGGTTGAAAACTTCGTCTCGACAAGATTTAAGATACTTAAATACAGAAAACCAAATTTTTAGCCCTTAGATGCCCCAAGACGATATGAATGCAAAGCGTAAAGCACTCTGCGGGGAAACTTAAAAAAGGGATTTACGGTAGATTAAGTGAGATGGCGTGAAAAGACACGCTAAGGAACACAAGCGATTTCTAGAGATCTGTCAAGGTGACAAAAAGTATCCATCAATAGTTGGAAAGAGAGGGACAAGACCCTTGGAAAACGAGTAGTAACATCCAAGAATGGCATTGAACAAACAGCAAGAAAGTTTCTGGTAAAAACAACAGCATCATCATGAATAGCATTGAATGGAGGTGAAAAACACTATATTAGAGATAAGATATCCAAGAATGGCATTGGATAAAAGGAACTACAACATTCAAGAATGGCATTGAATGGGGCAACAGTAAATATCAGAGACATCCAGGAATGGCACTAGAATCGGCTGGGAAAAAGGTGTCCAATAATGGCATTGGACAGAAGAAATATCAACATCTAAAAATGGCATCAGATGAAGTGAGATGAGTTATGGAAAATACATCATAATTATCCAAGAATGGCATTGGATAAAAAGAGTTCACGATATCCAAGACGTGCATTGAATAAAGTGAGAAAGGACTTTCAAGAATGGCATTGAAAGTAAAAGTAAATCACTACATTCAGGAATGACATTGAATGATAGTGAGTAAGACATCCAGGAATGAAACTGAATGCAAATGAGAAAACTCATCCAGCAATGGCATTGAATGAACAGATAAAACTTTCAGGAATGGCACTGAAAGATATCCAAGAAAATCTACAAGGGATTCTAGAAGAAACAAGACTTCCAGGAATAGCACTGGGATAAACAAAAGGAACAAGATATCCAGGAATGGCACTGGAGATCAAAAGAGACATACATCCAGGAATGGCACTGGAGTGAAAGAAAATAAAGATCCAGGAATAACACTGGGATGGAAGAAGACAAACACCTAACAACATCACTAGATGCACGGGGAAACGACAACATTCAAGAATGTCTCTGAATGAAAAAACAGGTAATGTTTGGGTTGGTTCCAAGTAAGTTGGACTTTGACCATAAGGTAAGATGTTGATAGCAACATGACCTAAGGAAATGCGCATGAGAGAGAAACACACTTCGAGCTATGAAAATCTTTCTATGCGTGATATATGAATGATTTATGTATGTAATGCAGATGATTGGGATAACTGAGACATACTCTTTTGTGAGGGAAGAATGGAACTCTGATTCCTCAACACAAGGAACGCTGCCAACTCTGCTTAGAGAGAAGATGTTGAACATATCTCTATCACACTTAGGAATTGTATCAGGCTAATGGACTTTTGAGAAACGACATCTTGAGGATTCTTGAAGAAGATTGTCCCAGATTGACTGACTGATGAGAATAAACTGATCATGGCTTCAGTTTGACTACTGTGGGGGACAAAATTAATCATAGCTTCAATTCTTGAAATGAATGTTGAGGATAAAATGATCATGGCTTCAGCTTGACTATTGCTGAGGATGAACTGATCATGGCTTCAGTTCTTGAAATGAATGTTGTGGAGGCTAAACTCAGCATGAGTCTTGAAAAATATCTTCTTGTTAACCAAATCTGAGAATAACTTGCACTGAGCAACAAATCTTGAACTGATTCACAACAGGATCTGGAAGTAATGTTCCCCTGATAGGATCACTGACCAAGTTTCTCAACTGTTTGAAATTTCTATATGAGGATAGTTTGTCTGCAAATAAAATTATTCATTCATGGTAATTTTAATACAAAGTTCATGCAATTTTGAAATCAAAATCATTTTTGGAATGACATTATTGATGTATAGCAAATGAAACACTTGTAGAAACACGGTGGTTTAGACATTCAAAATGGAAGAGAAAGTAAAGGTATGACATCAAAATAAATTATTGGAAACAAACTTAGGAGACAATTTACGCAACCTTGTTGTAGTATGCTTTCAAAAGAAACCTGGCTTTAATTAGGTCTTTTGAGGGTTGTAATGTGGCCTGATTCACAGCTTTCAAAACGACGGATATAGGCTCAAAGTTTATTTGTACCCAACCCATTCTTCGTGATGATCTTCAATCCTATGTTCAGTTAATTCAAACTATGCATTCAGGTTCCAAGCGATTTTGGAATTGCAACACTGTTATGATGATGACTCAAGAGCCAAGGGATTTTTTAGATGGCAGTCACTGTTTCTTACAACATTTTTTTGTTTTTGATGAGGACATTAGTCAACTCGTTTTGTCTTTGAGGATTTGGTAACCTCTTGATTGATTTTTTTTGTTATCCCTAACTTTTTCTAGAACTGTGTCATTTGAGCTTACAGCAGCGGGATGCCCTAATTTTTGCCTAAGTCTCCTTCATAGGTTTTGACTTAGCGAGATTTTTTTTTTATTTTTTCATCATTTTTTTTAAAGATAGTGACTTCCTGGCTTGATTACAGTGGACCATCGTTGGCTTTTGATTTGGAAGACATCTTCAACACCTCTTTGATGTGTGCGAAGGAAAGCTTGTGATTGCAACCTTTATTGGAAGGTTTCTTGAATGATTCTCTTGTGTTTAAATGCATAGTCAAATTAACTGAGAACTACCCATCCCCAGGTTAAGATTACAGGTTTTTTCGTACAGAAAGAAACTCCAATGTCTGTACATCATCAGCTAGGTTTTAATTAAAAGCATACAATCCAAGAATTTTGGGTATTTTGTTTTCATCATCCTCCCTCCAATCTTTGTATAAACAAAAGCTTGATAAAGAAAGTGAAAATGAGATAAATTTTTATTTTTGAAAGAGAAAGCATGTAGATGCACACAGTGGATGTAAATTAATAGAATCAAAAGATTGCAATGCTCATTTCATTAAAATTAACCATGAAAGTACAAATAAAGTTTGAAAGAAAACAGTCAATACAATCAAAGAAAAATGCAATCAGAAAGAAAATAAGGCCTAGTGACTAATCAACAACAAGGATGAGTTGTCCTCTCTGAGACACTGGCTTTAGGAGATGATCTGTCTGAAACTTCACTTGGCATGCTTTGGCAAAGGATTTTTGACAACATTTGGATTATCATCAAGAAAGGTGAGGATCTTTTCTTTAATAAGCTCTTGTACTCTAGCCTTCAAGGCATAACAACCTTCCAAATTATGGTCTGTCCCACCTTAATGGAACTTGTCATACCCCAAATTTTGACCACCAAGATTTCCCATCATTGTGTAAATCATTACCACAATATGGATGAACCATCATGCCTCATCAGTTTCCCCAAAGATGGGTGAGCATTCACTACAACCAAGAATTAGGGTTTTGAACCCTCTCTGAGCACTTAGACAAAGGATCAATCAAGAATTGATATGATATTCAACTTTTCCAAACTCTCCAACACCCATAAGGGATCAAGAGGACTCCCACATCAAGAACCTAGCACAAAGTTGCTACATTCCAAGTGGATTAAGCCTCAAGATCGCCAGTGTCACCAAATTAGGGTTTTGGTCGACCAGGGCCTCCAGATGGGAATTTTCCTCTGGACATGAGCCAATCCTTCAAAGAATAACCTAAGATACTCCATGGGACCTCATGAACCCAATCATCAAGTCAGTTTAACCTCAGGGGAGGCATTTATCAAAAATCAGGAATTAGGGTTTCTTGACCTAATTCACCCCTAAGTTGACTTTTGGGACAAAACATGAGCCAAGACCTCAAGACATGATTTGAGGGTCTCCAATACACCATATTGATCCATTTGCAACAAAGGATTGATCCAAGAAGCTTGATTAACTAGTTTCAATTTCATCTGAACCACAATTAGGATTTTGAAGAAAAAGTCAACTGTGCCTTTGACTTTTGACCAAGGCATGCTCCCAAACCTTGGGACATGATTCAATACACCCTATATCACCTATGGAATGCATCTATTAAGTTTGATTTAGGTCAAGGACTTGCTTTAATTGGGGATCGCGCAGTTTAGATTTCATCTGCTGAAAAAGTCAACTGTACAAAATGTCAAAGTTTGACTTTTTGATTTTTTTGGTCAACCAAGGTTCCTTAACCCTAAAATGATGTTAATTTGTGATTGGAATCATCATTCATCAAGAAAAACCAAAGAAAGTGAGATAAGGGGTAACCATAAAAAACTTAGAATTTTTCTAAGTTATGAAACAAAATGACTAGGGTACCAACTTCCAAGGATCATAACTTGAGATCCAAGCAACCATTTTGGATGGTCCAAAGATGGATTTGTAGCTCTCATGGGATACTTTAAAAGTGTCAACTACATCTCATTCTAATTTTTCATGGATTTTTCGTTATGGAATGATCAAAATGGCTGAAAACATGAAAATCACATTTTTCCAACACTTTGTGAAATTTTCACTAAATCAACATCTGCCTTACTTTTTCCAAAATGTAGGGACTTTTTTCACCTTGATCCAAGTCAAACCAGGTCTTGGGTTGGACATCAAAGTTGAAGTATGTCATGAGGGCTTTCTAACAAGTACCAAATCATCTCCAAATTCCATTTAAGCAAGGAGATACAACCCTTGAAACATGGCCTCATGAACTGATTTTTACAAGACAGATTTGGCAGATTTAATGCATTTTGCTCGATTTGATCAAATCTGAAAAATCCAAGGCTTGTCATCATTTTGGACACATCTGAGGATCAAATCCAAGGGGGGTGATCTAACGTCCAAGCCTCCAAAGTCCAAGAATCTACAAGTAGCATGCCAAACCTAAAAAGCTACAAAGATGCCAATATCTAATTTTGTTTCCAAGCATTCAATGCATACACCAAGGTGGCATGAACTGAGCCTATTACAACTGAATTTAGTCCAAGTTTATCTTTGAATCAAAGAACCATAGGCTTGTGTTCTAACCTCAAGTCAATGGCTAGAGGAGACTTGAGATTCCAAGTGATCCAATTGGCCAAAGGCCTGCTGTATTTGCCACACATTATTGCTTGCAAAACAAACTTGCTCTACTATAAATAGAGCTCATTTGTGCTCAGGTTGAGTACACCAAAGCAACCAAACTGATGCTTTCCTCAAAATCCCTTTCTCTAGGCCAAAATGCCTTCTTTTGCAAGGTAACTCTGAGTTTTTGAGTTAGAGAGCATTTCCACCACAACTCATGATCCAAACACATCCAATATGTCATATCTAAGCTGTCCAAACTCTCACATGTGACCTGTAACACCAAAATCTCAAAGTCCCCTCTCAAAACCTCAAAATTGGACTTTTTTGCATTTTTCAAGCCATGTCTTGATTCAGTCACTTTCAAAACTAGATAAAACCTCAAACACACTCGAAATATCATCCTTGAACTTCCTAAATGGTTCCCCAAATCTGGAACACCATTTGAGAGAGTTTCCATATTGGTCATTTTTACCCTTTTTGCAAGAAAGAACTCAAACTTGTTCCTGAGGATTCCAGCTGGTTCCAACCATTCTAAAAGCTTCTAAGGGATCAATTGAGAGTGTCTAAAGCATCAAATTACTTCTGGCACAAGAAACTTGGCAGATAGCCCAAAAAGATCCTAAAGAGGTAAGCATCACAACTTGAACTCTTTGAAATATGCATTGCTTTGAAGTCCACTGATCATGCACATCTCATACATGTTATATATGTTGTGTTTGAACCAATTCATCATGTAATTCATGCCTGTAACAAGAGGTAGCATAGAAAAATGCAATTATAGGCCTATTTTAAGAACACCATCGGGTTTTGAAAAAGGAGCCTCATCTGGAAAAAACCACCACCACCATTGGATTCCTTGTGAAATTATAGGCAAGATAGGCCTAAATTTTGTCCTAATCCATGGAGAAATAAGAAAGTTACAAGCTTCACGTTTTTGGCCAAAACCTTGCCTTGCCTTGTCTTGCCACATCAGAATATCCTCAATGGTTAGCCAACATCGTACCCGTTCCCAAAAAGGACGGAAAAGTCAGAATGTGTGTCGATTACAGAGATCTGAACAAGGCGAGTCCAAAGGACGACTTTCCCTTGCCACACATTGATATGCTGGTAGATAGTACAGCAAAGTTCAAAGTCTTCTCCTTCATGGATGGATTCTCGGGCTATAATCAGATCAAAATGGCGCCAAAAGACATGGAGAAAACTTCGTTCATTACCCCATGGGGTACCTTTTGTTACAAGGTAATGCCATTCGGTTTGAAGAATGTCGGGGCAACCTATCAAAGGGCCATGACTACTCTGTTTCATGACATGATACACAAAGAGATAGAGGTATATGTCGATGATATGATTGCAAAATCTAAGACAGAGGAGGAGCATGTGACCCACCTGTACAAACTATTCGAGCGTTTGAGAAAGTACAAACTCCGCTTGAATCCCAATAAATGCACCTTCGGTGTCCGTTCAGGAAAACTCTTAGGGTTCATCATCAGCCAGAAAGGAATTGAGTTTGATCCTGACAAGGTCAAGGCCATTCAAGAAATGCCTTCTCCAAAGACTGAAAAACAAGTCAGAGGATTCCTGGGACATTTGAACTACATCTCCAGATTCATATTCCTCATGACCGCGACATGTGCGCCGATTTTCAAGTTACTCAAAAAGAACCAGGACTGCGTTTGGACAGAAGATTGCCAAACCGCCTTCGACAGTATTAAGGAATACCTGGTGAACCCACCGATTCTATCACCTCCAGTGGAAGGAATACCACTAATCATCTACCTCACAGTCCTAGAGGACTCCATGGGGTGTGTACTTGGCCAACAAGACAAAACCAAACGGAAGGAGTCTGCCATCTACTATTTGAGCAAGAAATTCACCGACTGCGAGACTCGGTACACTATGCTTGAGAAAACTTACTACGATTTGGCTTGGCCAGTCAAACGTCTTCGCCAGTACATGATTCGTTACACTACTTGGTTAATCTCTGAAATGGATCCAATCAAGTATGACTTCGAAAAGCCTGCTCTCACGGGAAGAATCGCCCGTTGGCAGATGTTGTTATCGGAATATGACATTAAGTACCACGCTCAGAAAGCCATTAAGGGAAGTATTTTAGCCGATCATTTGGCTCATCAACCGATTGACGATCAGGAATCAGTCGGATTTGACTTCCCAGACGAAGATGCCATGTATCTAAAAATGAAAGACTGCGATGAACCGCTACCCAGTGAATGGCCAGAACCAGGTTCCCAATGGGGACTAATCTTTGACGGAGCTGTCAATCATTACGGAAATGGAATTGGGGAAATCATCATAACACCTCAGGGTACCCACATTCCTTTCACTTCCAGACTGACATTCAAGTGTACAAACAGCGAGGCCGAATACGAAGCTTGTATCATGGGTCTGGAAGAAGCGATCAACTTAAGGATCAAATACTTGGATGTATATGACGACTCAGCCCTGGTTATCAATCAGATCAAAGGATATTGGAACACATACCAATCAGGACTGATTCCTTACAAATATTATGCAAGAAGGTTGCTACCCTTCTTCAACAGAATCGAGTTTCATCATATCCCTCGTGAAGAGAATCACATGGCTGATGCGGTAGCCACTCTCTCTTCCATGATAAGCGTAGATCAATGGAATGACCTGCCTAATATCAACATAATACGTCTTGAATGGCCCGCTTATATATTCACAATTGAAGCAATCATAGATGACAAACCCTGGTATCACGATATCAAATGCTTCCTTCAAAAACAAGATTACCCTCAAGGGGCATCCAGAAAGGAAAGAAAGACTCTCAGAAGATTGGCAAGCACCTTCTTCTTGAGCGGTGATACACTCTATAAGAGAAATTTTGACATGGTCTTGCTCCGATGTGTAGACAGACCAGAAGCAGACATACTGATAAAAGAAATTCATGAAGGATCCTTTGGCACTCATGCCAACGGACACACAATGGCAAGAAAAATTCTAAGAGTTGGGTACTATTGGTTGACAATGGAATCTGATTGCTAACAATACATGAGGAGGTGTCACAAGTATCAGATATACTCCGACTGAATCCATGTACCGCCAACACATCTCAAAGTTCTTTCTTCCCCATGGCCATTTTCCAAATGGGGAATCGACATGACGGGCATAATTGGACCTAAGGCTTCGAACGGACATCGGTTCATCCTGGTCGTCATTGATTACTTCACCAAGTGGGTCGAAGCAGCGTCGTACGCTAATGTAACTCGACAAGTGGTGGTTCGATTTATTAAAAACAATATCATCTGCCGTTAAGGTGTTCTGAACCAGATAATTATTGATAATGGATCTAACTTGAACAATAAGATGATGAAAGAGTTCTGTGCAGAGTTTAAGATCAAACACCATAACTCATCTCCCTACCGACCCAAGATGAACGGAGCGGTAGAAGAGGCTAACAAGAACATCAAGAGGATTGTTCAAAAAATCGTTGTAACCTACAAAGATTGGCACGAGATGCTACCCTTTGCACTTCACGGCTATCGTACATTTGTCCGCACTTCAACAGGTGCAACCCCTTTCTCTCTAGTATATGGCATGGAGACAGTGCTCCCCATCGAAGTAGAGATCCCATCAATCCGGGTATTTTTGGAAGCTAAGCTTACAGAAGCTGAATGGTGTCAAAGCCGACACGACGAACTGAATCTGATCAAAGAGAAGCGAGTCACGGCTCTATGCCACGGTCAGTAGTATCAACAAAGAATGAAGAAGGCGTTTGACAAAAAGGTTTGACCTCGCGGCTTCAGGAAATGAGACCTTGTGCTCAAAAAGATACAATCATTTCTCACTGACTCTCGGGGCAAATGGACTCCAAACTATGACGGCCCCTATGTGGTCAAGAAAGCTTTCTCACGCGGCGCCTTGAGACTTGTAACCATGGACGGAGAGGAATTTGCCTACCCCACAAATGTTGATGTAGTCAAGAAATACTTCGCCTAAACTAAAAAAAAAAGATCTCGGTGGATTGAAAACCCGAAAGGGCGGTCCAGGAAAAAATTAGAGACATGATAAAAAATCATCCCGATTGATTGGAAATCTCAAAGTACAATCCAGGCAAAAATTAGGGATAAGGGCGAGTAACTATGTTCAACAAGGGCAAATCCCTCAGCAGCAGTTACGTCATCCGTCAGGAAAACTCCAATCAGGGTCATCTTCGACAGAAACTTAGGATGTCCAGAATTTCAAGTTGGTAGAAGGATAGTGGTCGTTATGTTTCGATGTACCCCTTTTCCCATAAATTTCCATTTTTCTGACTTTGTATATACTCTATGGAATCACGCGATTGGCTGACTTCCATCCTATCAATAAAATTTGAGCCCTTGTGCTTTTGTTTGCAATTCTTATTTGTTTTTGCTTTACAGAACTACATTTTAAAGTAATTAACGATTCTTGACTAAAACAAAAATGAATTTACTTGTTAAACTTTTTCGGCTTTTAAAATAAAGGTGGCAATTTCTTTTAACTGTTAAACATCAGAAGAACATCGATCTCTTCTCCAGAAGTAAGCGAACCTCAAAGTGCAGAATCAAAGTATTCCTTCTAAACTAGTACGCCTGAACGAAGGATCAATTGTGTCGGAGACCTGGTTTCGTTAGACACACCTCGGTCGAGTTCTTACCTCCTAAGCCCGACCAACATATCCCCCCGCGGGGACTATCCCACCTAAGCAAGGAAGAATTGCTATCTTGAACCAGCGATACTTTTTATCTCCCACTATGGTCGAGTATCCAGTCGTGTTCATCTACTAGTTTGTATGTCGTGTCAGTGTTGTCAGCATATACATACATGCATCATGCATTATTGATTTACATTCATATTCATATTGCATCACTATCACTCTAGTCGGTCTTGTCCCCTAGTGATAAAAGTCTTCACGATCGAGTCGTCGGTTCTTTCCTCGTCAGGAAATGTTGCGTCTGAACAATCTCTCTCCTATAGCTTATCTCTGGATTAAAGTTGGTCTCTTGACCACTTTAATAACTTGAACCTCTGAGACCAAAGAAGACCGTCGACGAACATCACTCTTCGCCATTGAAGATGATATTTTCGCTTTCCCAGATTAAGGAAAATCCCCAGAGAAAGCCTCTTAATCAAAGATTCAGCAATGCATCAGTCTTTCTCCGAAAAGTCCGCTAACGGAAAGGTCATCAGCACCTCAAAATTAGATCACATCATATGGCATTTTTTCTGAGAAGATCCCGAGAAAAGTATGATGTAATACCCCAAGCGGAAATAGTCTCTTAAGAGACTCGTTTTCCCCCGGTAGAGTCGACAAATGGCATTTTCAACAGAGAAGTTTGTGCACCTTTGCAGTTCAGACAGGTGGGTTCCCCAGCAAGTCTGACACAAGAACTTTTTATGTCAAATGGCATCTGTTGTACCCCAAATTTTACCCTTAGATCCATTGATCTCTTGCATATCATATTAGGTCAATCATCTTGCATGGCTAACCTTTTTTTGCCAGGTTTTGTTTGTGTTTGTTTCATTTTTGAATCAGGTTTATCTTAAGAAGATGCAAGAGGCGATTAATCAAGATTTTGGGATGGAGCATTGAATCAAGCAAGTATCTCATTTCAAAGAGATATCTCTGTAACCCTCTCCATGATCCTCTCCATAACCAAATACCTATCCATTTTATCCACCCTCAATTATCATTTTATCCCTAACCCATTTCATTAGTCATTTATTAACCAATTTTATCCAATTCCTCTATTTTTCAAACCATATCCATAACCATTTCAATTACCAAATTCACCAATTATTTATTTTTCTAGCCATTTCTTTTATAACAAGAAAAATAGAAAACCAATCCTACAAATATTTGATTTTTCAGCCCATCAATAGGCCCATCGTGACAAAAATTATGTTACAAATTATATTAGATTAAAACTCATTAGCCAAGGGCCAATAGGAATGAGGCATTGTTGCTTTGACTTTTCAACCTATCTCTCTGACCAATGAAAGGACGTCACGTGGCTAGCAAATGCAAAACAATCCAAAACATGTTTCTTCTTCTTGGTCGTGCTTGCGAATTGCAGAAGAAGAAGGAAATTCAAAATACAATTGAATCAAATTCATCCAAAATCGTTTCACAATCCAATCCCTTGGCACGTTTTCTTATTTTGAATTCTCCAAAACATTCTCGTTTAAGCTTTCAAAGATTTGGTTCATCAAAAGTAGCTCTGAGGCATTGCTCATTTTAGCATACAGCCTGCTCTCACCTGCAAATCTCCTCACGCAATCCCAATCTTTACCCCATCTGATACCCTCTCATATGACAACAAAGGAGGAGCTCTTAAGCAATACACGAAGTAGTGAAATTGACACTGCAATTCTGAGGTTTTTGTGCAGCAAGGGCAGCGCATTTGTCTCCAAGGAGTGGACCAATATTTGAATTCAAAAAGAGTCATTGCAAACCCTAGTTTCTACTCAGCATACCAAGTGTTTTTGCTTTGGACTCAAGGAACCCAGGCCCATTTGCTCAGCCTATAAAAGGAGCTTGCTTCTACACTTCAACTCACCAACAATTCTCACAAACACTCAAATAGTCCCTAAAGTTTCCTAAGTTTCGAGCAAGAAAGTTAAAAGGTGGCTTTGGAGTGCCCTGGAAGGAAAGCAGTCAGCATACTTGAAGGCAGTGGACATTACTCCACTTGGTATCACGTTCTTTCCCTCTTGTTAATCATGCTCATTTGATATCATTGTGTCATATGCATTTTGTTGTTCTTTACATGTGTAGCTTACTGATATATGCTTGAGTTTGTTGACTGTTTTCTCATGGCTTGATATCATAAAATAGATGATTTTGTTTATTGATATTGTTAAGGTACACATGTATGCTTTTTGTGTTGAGATGTAATGCTTTTCGTTTTGTTCAAGAATGGCTGCAAGTTTTCATGTTGGTTGTTGCACTGTCAAGTTTAGATGCCTGATTTGTTAACTTACTTGTGTGTTACATGTGTTTGAATGTGATTTTTGAGAAGAGAGACTCTTGAAACTCAGCTCTATACTTGTTCCTGATATGCTCAGTAAACTTATCTATCCATGCTTATTTGAGAGGTGTTTGCATTAGATGTCATTGGTATTATCTTTCTGTCATCACTAATGGATAATCATTTTGTATGCTTAAGCTTATTGCCATGCCTAAAATCTTTCATAGGTGTGATACTCTGTTGAATCTTATCCTTAACATGGAACTGTTTTTTAAATTATGTGCCTCAATGTTCCATGACCTGTCATAATACTTCAATATGTGCATGCTAATACTATTGTGTTGAAACTGTTAACTTCAGAAAGTCATGTTTTGTGGCATCATGTTTTTGCTCTCCATGTTTAAACTTTGTGTTCATGATATGTGTTGCTAGCTTTGATGTGTTTGTTGACATACTCCCAAGTTATGAATGTTTGATGCCACTTTGTGCTTCTAATATGTGCCAGCCTACCCTAAACCTAGTCTATATATGTTTTATGTATGTGTTTGTATGATTGTTGCCCAAGTTGTTCTTTACCATGTCATATACTACTGTCTGTTTTAATGGTACCACTTGAATGAACTTGGTTGCTATGATATGTCCTATTCTGTCTTGAATATATGTGTATGATTCATAAGAGCCCTTTGACCATCATGATGTTTTGTTTGTGTACTTATCACTGTAAACATGACTAATTTATACTTGTACCAACATGACGAATATGTAACCTTCTGTGTGTAATTAATTTTGCTAAACTACTTTTGATTTGGAATGTCTTTGCTCATATATGCAATTCTATTTGACCTATGCTTTATGACGTATCAAAGTGCAATGAATCTAAATGAACTTGCCTTGACATTATATGTGATTGGTGTGCCCTTAATCTATCTTGATACATGAATCATTACTATGCCTTCTACCATCATGTTTGAATGCATTTTTTTTACCTTGACAGTATGTGACATTATGTCTGATTGGTATTCTTGTGATCTGACCTTGATATGCATTTAGGATGTATGAGCTCTTGTTGCATTTCACTTTGTATGCTAGCATTGGTAGTTGCCATCATTGCCTTGTGGAATGTACTATGACTGGCCTGAATGTTGGTTACTTGTCAGCACTAATGTTATTGTTTGTTGATGTTTTACCCTGATGATATCATCCTATTTTAACACTCATTTAGCATGTTTCTAAGACCAGTCACTGATGTTTGGATTTATCTTGGAGTATGTCTTTGTTTAACCTGTCCTTCTTCTTTGTTTTTACAAAAAGATTAACATATTTGAATTGCTTTTGAACTTTAAGAACGTATGATTAGAACTGGTTGCTTCATGCCTTAACTTGTTCTTTTTCTTTCTTGCATTTTGAACTGTTAACCTTGTCAACCATATGAATTAAATCCTAGAATAGCTTTGCTACCCTCCATTAAGCATGCTAAAATCTTGAGAACCTTTGCTATATATGAAACCTTGCCATGCTGTTATAGATTCCATAGGTCTACATGTGTGTTAATTCATTGTATTCAAGTTATGTCCCTACATGATTTCCAATTGAATGTGTTTAACGTATGTTGTATGCTTGTTGATATGGCTGTGTATGAATTTGTTGCTTTATACATTCGAATGTTGTTACTTTGATGACCAATTTGTATGATCAAAACACTTACTTGGTATTTAACATATGTAATAATTCATGATTTTGAGTTGATAATTATGTGTTATGCTTCACTTTATTTGGCAATATGGTTGAATGGCATGGTATATGGGTCTGCAGTCATGAGCAGTTTGTGTATGGTTTGGTTTGTGTTGTAAATTTGGAATATGCACGCATAGAAGGGTTATGTATTTATTGAGTTGAATTTACTACCGGATGTAACAGCCACCCCAGTGGCAAACACACATTATCACGCGCCCTTTAACCCTATAGGACTGGGGTTCGAATCCCCCTCGCCCCAGTCCTTTTGTTTTATTTTCTGATTTTTGCTCTATTTTACATATATATGTGTGTTCTCACTATGTGTTCAAGACGCGCGCATTGGCCTTGTGGCATTGGTTTTAGCTGCACGTGAAAGGTCCTGGGTTCAATCCCTAGGAGCACCCTTTCCTTTGTTTTTAATACTTAGTTGTTTTAATTTATTTTATTTTCAAGTTTATACCTTAACTTCCAACTTTCATAACTTGCTTGTTTTATATCCTTTTTCTTCCATTCTTTTTGCTATATTTTTCTAACTGAATCTACTTTTTAAATATGAAAAGAAATGGTTGGAAATATTTAATACTATTTGCATTTATTCACGTTAAGATTGGAAATTCTTCTAAGGTTTTATTGTACCTTTTTTATTCATCTTGCCATGTTATTTTTGTTTACCATGTTTGAGTAATGTCTAATATATGATTCTAACTTTGCATTGATTTCATAAGCTTTGCTTCATCTCATTATCTTATTCATGTATTCTTGCATCATCATATTGAATTTATAACTCTTTATTTCATAGTAATTTTAAAACTGTTATCTTTCCCCCATTCCAAAGGGAGATCATCCTAAATTGACTCATTGAGCACTAAACAACCACCCTATCTTATCCTCTTAAGTTTACCCCATTTCTTGGCCTCATGAGAGCCATGAAATCATAATTTAGAAATAGGCTAGAGTTTTGAACTCTATGTGATTCTCACCATCATGAGAACTCACTTTCCCCCTATAACTTAGATTTAGAGAGTTATCGTGAACTCTAAAATGAGCTCATGCTCATTTCCCCTTGGAACTTTGGCCATAGTCAATGGTTCCATTTTCACCCTTAGATTGGTGAACTACGGATACTCTGATTCCACTCCCGTCAGGATACGTAGGCGCAAGGTACAATACCTTGTCGAGTATACTTAGATACTAACCCCTAGGGTTTCAACCTTTAGCATAGCACCCTTAGCAAACTAGTAAGACATAACAAGTTAAAACAAGAGGTTCCCATAGAGTACTATGGACGTTTAGGATGCTAATACCTTCCCTTGGCGTAACCAACCCCCGAACCTTAGATCTCCCCCCTTTAGGTTTTTTCTCGATCTTGAACCTTTCCTTTGGATAAATCAAAGTCGGTGGTGAACTTCAAAGTTTTGTGATGCAAGTTAATTAATAGCTTGTTATCCGATTCTCACCGCAACAACATCTCCCCAGGAAAATTCGGCGAGAAGTTTGAGGAAAACCGTTACGCATAGCGTCCCTTCTCAAAAAATTTTATTGACAAAAGAAACTAAGACCAGTTCCTTGGTAGGAAACCAGGATCGAGGGGAAGTTTATATCAGAAACTAAGACCAGTTCCTTGGTAGGAAACCAGGATCGAGGGGAAGTTTATATCAGAAACTAAGACCAGTTCCTTGGTAGGAAACCAGGATCGAAGAGAAGTTTATATCAGAAACTAAGACCAGTTCCTTGGTAGGAAACCAGGATCGAGGGGAAGTTTATTTTACAAACTAAGACCAGTTCCTTGGCTGGAAACCAGGATCGAGGGGAAGTTTTTACCTTTCCCGCTTAGCAAAAGAAGAAGGATGTGTGAACTACCATTCTTAATCACCATCAAAATTTTGGGTATTCTGATATTTAATCCTCTTGCACCCCGAATTCCCGAATACCTTCGTCATTCACACCTTCGAGTCCAAGAAGATTAAATAGGGGCATCTGTCATACCCCAAATTTTGACCACTAAGATTTCCCATCATTGTACAAATCATCATCAGAATATGAATGAACCATTAGTCTCCCCAAAGATGGGTGAGCATCCACTACGATCAGATTTAGGGTTTCAAGCCCTCTCTGAGCCTTAGACAAAGGATCAATCAAGGAATGACATGATCTTCAACTTGTCTAAACCTCTCAAACATCCCCAAGGGATTAAGAGGACTCCCACTTCAAGGATTAAGCACAAGGCTGCTCCCTTCTAAGTGGATTAAGCCTCAAGATCGCCAGTGTCACCAAATTAGGGTTTTGGTCGACCAGGGCCTCCAGATGGGAATTTTCCTCTAGGCATGATCTAATGCTTCAAAGCATAACCTAGGATGCTCTAAGGGACATCATAAACCCAATCATCAAGTCAATTTAACCTCAGGGGATGCATTCATCAAAAATCAGGAATTAGGGTTTCTTGACCTAATTCACCCCTAAGTTGACTTTTGGGACAAATCATGAGCCAAGACCTCAAGACATGGTTTGAGGGTCTCTAGCACACTAAATTGATCCATTTGCAACAATGGATTGATCCAAGAAGCTTGAGCAACAAGTTTCAATTTCACATGAACCACAGTTAGGGTTTCGCGAGAAAAGTCAATTGTAGCTTTGACTTTTGACCAGGACATGCTCCCTAACCCTAGGACATGATTCAATATACCCTATAATACCTATGAAATCAATCCATCAAGTTTGATTTAGGTCAAGAACTTGATTTCATAGAGGATCACACAGTTTGGAATTCATCTGACAAAAAGTCAACTGTGCACAAAAGTCAAACTTTGACTTTCAGAGATTTTTCATAATTATGGTTCCTTAACCCTAAAATGATGTTAATGTGTGGTTGGGATCATCATTCATCAAGAAAAATCAAGAAAAGTGGGATAACTTTTAAAAGGGGTAACCATAAAAACTTAGAAATTTTTCTAAGTTATGGAACAAAGTGGCTAGGGTACCAACTTTAGAGGATCATAACTCCTAAAACACAAGGCCATTTTTACCCATCCAAAGCTGGATTTGTAGCTCTCATTACCCTCTACAAAAGATTCAACTACACCTCACTCCAATTCATTATGGATTCAGAGTTATGATTGGGCCAAAATGACTAAAACATGAAAATACATCATTTTCCAACACTTAGAAAAATTCTGACCAAGGCAGATTTTGTTGAAAACACCAAAACTTGTGAGATCTTTTCACATAGTTGCAAGCTGAATCAAGTCCAAAGGTAAACATCAATGTTGTTGCATATGTTTCTAAGAATCCAAAGAACCTCTCAGCATGAATTATTTCAACTTGAACCAAGAGAAATCCATGCCCAAAGTCATGCTGTTGCAAGCTGTTTTGAAAAAATCAGTTTGCATGTTTGCTTGCCACACACGATTTCTGAATCAAAACCAAGGATCATTATGGCACATGTACTCAAACCAATCACAATACATCTGATCCAACCTACAAAGCTGAGTCACAAAGCCAAGGAATCTTCCAACTTGAAGTTCATGCATTTTGTCACATTTTACCTTGAATTCAAAGGGCATTAATGCGGAATAGTGCATTGTCAAGATTCTCACTCTCCTCAGTCAAGTTCTCTAATTAAACAACAATTAAAATGACTGAGGAATGTGATTTCAGTCAAGGCATAGCTGATCTATTTGGAGCAGCTGTTACGCCTAATGCAAGAGGCATTTATGCCCAACCAATCCCTTTGAAGGTGATCTGATCCAGCAGCCATTCACTATTCCTCCAAGACAAGAGTTGATCACCTCTAAATAGAGGTTCCAATGGATCATTCGAGGTACACCAAAGCAATTTACAGCACTGCTTTCTCTCATTCTCTCTTAAGTACCAATTTCTTTGTTTTTTAGCAACCACCATCGGTTTTTGAGTTGCAGCCTTAAGCAATCCATTCCAATTGCTCAAACACATCACATATGATGTATTTGAGGTGTCCAAACACTTAAACACCAACTGTAACACCTCTAGCTCAAAATCACTCTTCAACCAAGCCATTATGCCTCAATTATGCAGCTGGAGTCCTCCAACTTTGATCCAAAGGTTTTCAAAGTGTTCCAAAGCTTGCAACACACTCCACAACATCCATTGAAGCTGTAGGGATCATCAAATCACATCTGGAACACAGTTTATGCAGAGTTCCATTTCTGCTTGCATCAAGGTAAGCCTCAAAACTACATCTTCATGATCCATGCATATTTCCTTGCATGATATTTTTGCCAATTGCTTGCCATCATATGTTGAGTGTTTCCCCTCAAAAAATTTGATCATAGCCCTCACAACCATGTCTGCACGATTGCTTTTGCAAAATTAGGGTTCATACGGTCATGTTGATATAACTTGCTATGCACTGAAAATAAATGAAATCAAATATTGCCATCGTGATCCTTGTGAAAAAACGCATGAGTTTGGTTTTTGAATCATGTCAAATGGTTGAGAAATGAGTGAGTTAGAGGGCTTCACACATCTGAGCTTGAGGTTGAAGATGGCCATGGCGCCATGCTTGAGAAACCAACCATGTTTGCCTTATATTTTTCCCTTGCCATGTTATTAATGAATTGACATTGCGCCCCAGTGGCTGATTAGCTGGTTTGTGAGTATTGGCAAGCGAGAGGTCTGGGGTTCAAATCCCCCTCGCCCCAGACCTCTTTTTTACCACTTTTTCCTATTTTTTGTTATTTTTCATATTTATTTTAAATGATTTGAAAAATTAATAACTCACTCAATTTTAATTATTTTTATGGTTCTTTTTGTAAAAAATACAAAAATGTTGAAATATTTTATTCCACAAAAAAAATTAGACTTATATTATTTATTTAATATAATTAGTATTTTTGTGAATAAGTTCATTTTCATTGTTTTTTAAACATTTTAAAATGAATATTCATCTTGAAAAATCAAAACCAAATGAGCTTTAATTCGTCTTGTGATTAAAATATATTTTTTCAAACCTTAACCAAAGGTCATAAGTTGTTTATTAAAACTTATTTGGTATTTGTATCATTTTAATTAATTTTCTTTAAATAATTACTTTAAAAATGATGAAATTAGGGTTTTGTTGATTTTCACCCTAACAAATCTTTTTCAAACACTCATGGGCCTCTAATAGAGTTTAAGACCCAACCCTTTTTAAACCAAAATAATTTGGGTCTCGGTCATCGTATAAGACCCACTGTGCTTTTAAAAACCTCGGCACGATCGCCCTTTTGAAAAACAAAACCTTTTGGGCCTCTCCTTGAGCTGTAAGCCCCATCACTGGTACAAAAACAATTTTTGGGCCTCTAGTAGAGTTTAAGACCCAACCCTTTTTGAAAAATAAAACATTTTTGGGCCTGATAGTATTGTATAAGTCCCATTGTATTTCAAAAAGTTCGGCGCGATCATCGCCCGTTTAAATAAAACCCTTGGGCCTACCCTCGTGTTAAAATCCCCACTTCGTTTTCTTCAAACAATTTTTGGGCCTCTAATAGAGTGTAAGACCCAATCCTTTGTAAATACAGACCATTTTTGGGCCTCAAATGTTGTATAAGTCCCGTTGTATTTCAAAAGTCACGGCGCGATCGTCGCCTTTTTAAACAAAAACCATGGGCCTCTCCTTGAGTTGTAAGCCCCACCACTTGTATAAAAATAAACTTTTGGGCCTCTTGAGAGAGTATAAGACCCATCCCTTTGTACAGAAAACCTTTTTGGGCCCCAGTCACTTGCATAAGTCTCTCTGTACAAATTCACAGTGCAATCACTGATAAAACCTTGGGCCTCTCCTTGAGCTATAAGCCCCAACAATCTTTTCCAAGCACTTTCTCCTTTGATTTTGCATATGATATTGTTATCAAAGTTTTCTTTGTTGAACAAATTAACAAAACAACATGGAAGCTCTACAACCGAATAAGTGTTTACCCGCTTTCATTTACCGCTTTCATATGTATATAATTGTACTGTGGGGCTGTTTTCATTGTAAGTCTTTTTTCATAAACTCATGCCAACTGTGTAATAATAGTATAGATATTTAGAGTTTCCACAGCAACTACATCTAGAACTAGACATAACCTAGTCTCCTTACATCCGACGTTCTCTCGGACATTTCAACATAACCTAAACCATGGGAATTTTCTTTTACAACAATTTTAGATAACTAGATCTAAGAAATCTCCCCCCTTGAACAATCCATATAGAAAAGGCCATCGTTCCAAGTGAAACCCCTTCTGGAACTGTTCATCAGCCCCCTCTTGGGCTTAGTGCAAAGACCCAAAGGCTTCTTAAAATCATCCCCGCCTCCTCTTGGGCGTTGTACAAGGATCCGTCGGCTTCTTAGAAGTTTTCAGAGCCTCCTCTTAGGCTTCGTATAATGATTCTTCCTCCGGGAAGATAACCTCCTCTTGGGCTTCGTACAAATTGTCCCTCGGCTTGATAAAAGTTACTCTCGCCTCCTCTTGGGCTTCGTACAAATTGTCCCGACGACCTCTTAAAGGTATAGGAACAGAAATTGGTCATCTTAATAGAACAGTCTTTCAAGGAGTCTAGATCTTTCTACCGCAAATGTGATGTCTCTTAATTTCTCTTAAGCATAGTACAAAAGATAAAACTCTAGACTTGGACAGTCTAATTTCCTTGAGTCTCAAAGACATTCTCAAGCTCCTTTAAAAAATGGGAAGATGAAAACCCGTAAGACTCGGACAGTCTAAAGCTCCTTTGGATTCCCCGTTTCCTTAGAGAACAGGAAACAATCCCGATCCTCAAATCAAATCCATGAGTACGACGTTACCCATATAAGAAATGATTTTCTCTCTATCCGATACTAGACCTGTCACTAAACTGAAACAGTTACAATGGCCTCCTCTTGGGCTTTGTAAAATGATTCTCCCCAGCAGAGCTAACCTTTTCACACTCTCTTGTTGAATATAAAAGACTTTCTTGTTGAGTCAATCCCTTTTAGCCTCCATCTCGGGCTTTGTACGAGATACAAAAACACTCTCTTGTTGAGTATAAAAGACTCTCTTGTTGAGTCAAACCCCTTTTTAGCCTCCATCTCGGGCCTCGTACGAGATTCAAAACACTCTCTTGTTGAGTATAAAAAGACTCCCTTGTTGAGTCAATCTTCCAATAGCCTCCATCTCGGGCTTCATACGATATACTAAATCACTCCCTTGCTGAGTATAAAAGACTCTCTTGTTAGGTCAACTCCCTTTTAGCTTCCATCTCGGGCTTCGTACGAGATACAAAGCACTCTCTCGTTGAGTCAACCCTTTTAGCCTCTCTCTCGGGCTTCATACAAGACACATAAAAAACACCCTCTTGTTGGGCCAATAGCCCCCTCTTAGGCTTTGTATAAAGAAATCCACGTTTGATTCAATCAACATTTTAGCATCAAATCATGCTTTGGTCACAGCATACAAACATCAACAACTCCTTTTCCCTCGTCTAATTGCTGTAAGCGGCAAGCCTCTGGATTATTTACATCCACGCCACTGTCCCTCTTTTAGCATGAGAAATTCCTAAGGAAAGATGGCATTGCTCTAAATTGAGTTAAAGTCTTCTGCTTCAGGTTGAAAATCCCCTATAAAGGAAATTATGGCATTGCTGGATTCACAGATCCCAGTTAAAGTAATTCTCCTTTATAATCAGTCACCCAACAGTTGTGATAGACAGACCCTTCTTTAGAGATGACAAATTCTCTCTGGAGTCGAAACCCTTTAGCTTCACATCTTGGGCTTCGAACAAGATACAAATAGACCCTTCAGCTTCACATCTTGGGCTTTGAACAAGATACAAACCACATTTAGCTTCATATCTTGGGCTTTGAACAAGACACAAAAACAACCTTTTTCCTCCCTTAGAATAGGAGGAACTACGATTGCTCTGATTTCCCTATCCCGGGAATACGTATGCATAAGATTGAAAAATCTTAGCGAGCACACTAATAAAAAACCCAAAATCCCATATATCAACCGAATAACATCGGTCCCCAACACCCTACCCCGACACTGTTTTCAACAAAATAACCCCAAAGGGTGAACCCCCTATTTTGATAGCATCTGTAAATCAACAGTTTTGACTGTTTAACCTTAGTTTACAAGAAGGGTTAATTGGAGATATCTATTTCCCTTCCTTCATCAGCTTTAATAGGATAAAAAATGAATCGAACTGTAGTACCCAAGCGATAGTGCTTCGAAACCACAAAAATCGTGCTACAGAATGCTGCCTTTCACGTCTCCATATTATTTAACCCCAAGAGGAGGGAAGACTGTGTCTGGTAATCCTATGGGGATCTAGTTTTGTTTGCATTTAAGAGTGATCAACAGGGCTTTACCTAGTGCTAGATGTAGTTGTCGGGGAAACTCTAAATATCTATACTAGTATTACACAGTCGATATGAGCTTATGAAAGAAGACTTACAGTGAAACAGCCCCATAGTACAGTTATACACATATGAAAGCGGTAAATGAAAGCGGGTAAACACTTACTCGATTGTAGAGCTTCTATGCTGTTTGGTTAGTTTGTTCAACAAAGAAAGCTTTAATAACAATATTATATTCAAAATCAAAGGAGAAAGTGCTTTGAAAAGATTGTTGGGGCTTACAGCTCAAGGAGAGGCCCAAGGTTTTATCAGTGGTCGCACTGTCGTTTTGTATAGGGACTTCTATAAGTGACTGAGGCCCAAAAGGTTTTCTGTACAAAGGAATGGGTCTTACACTCTCTCAAGAGGCCCAAAAATGATTGAAATAAAAAAAAATGGGGCTTATAACACGAGGGTAGGCCCATATGATTTGTTTTTATGAATTGGCGATCGCGCCGAGATTTTCTTTTAATGCAGAGGGACTTATACAATATCTGAGGCCCAAAGATTGTTTTGGTTAAAAGGGGATTGGGTATTACACTCCATTAGAGGCCCAAAGATTTTGAATGGGTCTTATAGCTCGAGAAGAGGCCCAGATGAAATTTTTTTTGAAAAGCGACGATCGCGCCGAGATTTTGAAAACACAGTGGGACTTATACAACAACTGAGGCCCAAATTATTTTGGTTTTTCTAAAAGGGTTGGGTCTTACACTCTACTAGAGGCCTAAAAGGTTTGAAAAATTTTGATGAGGGTTGAATTAATCAAAAACCCTAATTTGTTTTCAAAATGTATTTTAATTGAATAAAAATTCAATTAAAATGATCAAAATTTTTTAACATGTGGAAAATAAATTGTGATCTTGGATTAATGTTTCAAAAATCAAGTTTTGACCTACAAAATGATTGGAAATCATTAAAACTTGCAAAATCAAGAAGGAAAAAATATTTTGAATGTCAAAAACAATTAAAATATTAATTCTGGGCAAAAATATCAATTATATGAAATAGATAATATTTTTGGGATTTTTTGGTAAAATAAAATATTTTAACATTTTTTGTGAATTATTAAAAAAAGAATCAACTCAAAATCATTAAAACTCAGAGATAAATTAATTTTTGAATCAATTAAATAAAATCACAAATTCAAATATTTGAATTTTCAAAAAAGGCGCCAAGAACAAGGGCAAGAACACGCGCCACCCTCTGTTTCTGCAGATTTGCGTTTTCTATCCAATCTCACTTAAAACTTGATTATATCATGCAATCTACATATCAATCTACTCGTTTCAACCTCATGATCATGTCTATGGTCTTTAATTTCATTTATTTTAAGCATGCAATAAGAAATCAAAGAGAAACCTAAAGAACCCTAAATTCTGCATGAAGGTTCAAAAATTCCATACACGATTCAAACAATGCAATTGATTGAGGGAAAACACTCCATGCATGATTATGAACATATGGCCAAATTATCGTGCAGCAAAAAATGCATAGATCGTAGAGTTAGAAGAGCTCATGCTTACCACTTGCAGCTGGTGATCGTGTTTTGGGTTAGAGGTGTTACAGGTAGGTTCCATTGATCTGGATAGCTTCCTTAGGTGCCATGGAGTGTGTTTGGATGCTTGGAGTGGATTGATTTGGGCTGGAACTTGATTTGGCACCTCAACTGCAAATCTGTCAAAGGCTTGAGCAGTTGGCTGGTGATTTTGTGATTTTGGTGTTCCAGATGTTATGTGAGTGTTTGGATCACTTCTATATGATGGATGTGAGGTGTGTGTGTGTGATTGGTGTGATTGGAATTGCTCTCAAACTCAAAACCCGATGGTGACTTGCCTTAGAAGGAAAAATTGGAGTGAAGAAGGAGATTTTGAGGAAAGTATCTGTTTGATGGATTTACTGTGCTCAAACTGGGCATAAATGAGCTCTATTTATAGTAGAACAAGTTTTTTTTGCAGAGCAATAGTGAATGGCAACTGCTGCAGAGGTTTGGCCAATGGTTGCACTTTGGAATCTCAAGTCTCCTCTAGCCATTGACTAGAGGTTAGAGCATAAAGCTGTGGTTCCCTAGTTGTTGGATCATACTTGACTGAATTCAGTTGCAAATGTGTCAGTCCATGCCACCTTGGTGCATCCATTAAATGCTCCAATCCAAATTGGAGTCTTGTCCCTCTTTTAGGGATTTCTAGGTTTGGCATGCTACTTTTGGTTCCAAAGACTTTGGAGGCTTAGGATCAAAGTTGGTTCATCCTTGGTCCCCCCTTGAGGTGTTTAGATCGATAGAGTTGCTTGCCCTTTGCAAAATTTGGGCAAATCGAGCGAAACTCCAAAATCTGCCTTGCTTTGGCAGTTTTCAGCAAGGCATATTGGCATTGACATATCTCATGGCTCAAGTGGACTTTAATGGAGTTCTTGGACATTTTGGAAAGCCCTCATATGATACAACAACTGTTTGATAATAATTAGTTTTGATACTTTTTGGATCCAAGTGAAAAATGCCCCTACATTTGGAAAAAAGTGAAGGCAGATTTTGACTTAGTGAAAATTTCACTAAGTGTTGGAAAAAGTGGCATTTCATGTTTTCAGCCACTTTGATCATTCCATAACTCAATATCCATAATGAATTGGAATGAGGTGTAGTTGAGGCTTTTGTAGAGGGCCATGAGGGATACAAATCCAGCTTTGGATGGAAAAAAATGGCCTTGTGATTTAGGAGTTATGGTCCTCCAAAGTTGGCACCCTAGCCACTTTGTTCCATAACTTAGAAAATTTTCTAAGTTTTTATGGTTACCCCTTTTACAAGTTATCCCACTTTTCTTGATTTTTCTTGATGAATGATGATTCAAATCACACATTAACATCATTTTAGGGTTAAAAAACCATAATTGTGGAAAATCTCAAAAAATCAAAGTTGAGTTTTGTGCACAGTTGACTTTTTGTCAGATGAATTCCAAACTGTGCGATCCTCTATGAAATCAAGTCCTTGACCTAAATCAAACTTGATGGAGATGTTCCATAGGTGTTATAGGGTGTATTGAATCATGTCTTAGGGTTTGGGAGCATGTCCTGGTCAAAAGTCAAAGGCACAGTTGACTTTTCTCGCGAAACCCTAATTTTGGTTCAGATGAACTTGAAACTTGTTGCTCAAGCTTCTTGGATCAATCCATTGTTGCAAATGGATCAATGTGGTTTTTTAGGGACCCTCAAATCATCTCTTGAGGTCTTGGCTCATGATTTGTCCCAAAAGTCAACTTAGGGGTGAATTAGGTCAAGAAACCATAATCCCTGATTTTTAGTGAATGCATCCCCTGAGGTTAAATTGACTTAATGATTGGGTTCATGAGATCCCTTGGAGCATCATAGGTTATGCTTTGAATCATTGGCTCATGCACAGAGGAAAATCTCCATCTGGAGGCCCTGGTTGACCAAAACCCTAATTTGGTGACACTGTCGATCTTAAGGCCTAATCCACTTGGAATACTGCAGCCTTGTGCTTGATTCTTGAAGTGGGAGTCCTCTTGATCCTTTGTGGATATTTAAGAGGCTATACAAGTTGAAGGTCATGTCATTTCTTGATTGATCCTTTGTCTAATAGCTCTAAGAGGGTTTGAAACCCTAATCTTTGATAGTAGTGAATGCTCACCCATCTTTGGGGAGACTGATGAGGTATGATGGTTTATCCATATTGTGATGATGATTTTCACAATGATGGGAAATCTTAGTGGTCAAAATTTAGGGTATGACAAATGCCCCTATTTAATCTTATTGGACTCAAAGGTGTGAATGGCGAAGGTATTCGGGCATTCGAGGTGCAAGAGGATTAAGTATCAGAATACCCAAAATTTTGAAGGTGGTTATAATTGGTAGTTTGCCCATCCATATTATTTTGCTAAGAAATGATGCTTAGAAAAGGTAAAAAAATTCCCCTCGTTTCTGGTCTTCAGCCAGGGAACTGGTCTCAGTTTCTGATGTAAACTTCCCCTCGATCCTGGTTTCCTACCAAGGAACTGGTCTTAGTTTCTGAAATAAACTTCCCCTCGATCCTAGGTTCCTGCCAAGGAACTGGTCTTAGTTTCCGAATTAAACTTCCCCTCGATCTTGGTTTCCTACCAAGGAACTGGTCTCAGTTTCTTTTGTCAATAAACTTTCTTGACAAGGGACGCTATTCGTAGCGGTTTTCCTCAAACTTCTAGCCGAATTTTCCTGGGGAGATGCCATTTGATGGAAAAAATTTTGATTGTAGAGAGCCACAAGAGTGATGCTGGCTAAGGGTTCTCTGGTTTTTCAGAGGTTCAAGTTATCAAAGTGGTCAAAGAACCACCTTTAATCCAGAAATAAACTGGAGGAGAGATCGCTTAGATGATTCATTTCCTGACGAGGAAAGAACTGATGACTCGATTGAGAGGACTCTTATCACTAGGGAACAAGCCGACTAAATTGATAGTGATGCAACATGAATATGAACGCAAAGTAGTAATGCAAGATGTATGTATGTATATACTGACAAAACTGACACAACATACAAACTAATAGATGAACACGACTGGATACTCGGTCACAGTTGGGGACGAAGAGGTATCGCTGGTTCAAGATAGCAATTATGCCTTGCTTAGGAGAAGTTGTCCTCGTGGGGAGCTACGTTGGTCGGGCTTAGGAGATAAGAACTCTGTCGGGAGTGTCAGATGAAACAAAGGTCTCTGACACAGTTGATGCTTCATTCAGGTGCACTGGTTTAGAAGGAGTACTTTGATTCTGCACTTTGAAGCTCGATTACTTCTGGCGAAGCGATCGATGTTCTTTCGATGTTAAACGGTCAAAAGAAATTGTCATCTTTATTTTAAAAGTAGAAAATTTAGACAAGTAAATTCATTTTTGTTTTATTTCAAGAATCGTTGATCATGTTAAAACGTCGTTCTGTAAGCTAAAACAAATAAGAATTGCAAACAAAAGCACAAGGGCTCAAATTATATTGATAGGGTGGAAATCAGCCAAACGCGCGATTCCCTAGAGTATTTACAAAGTTAGAAAATGGTAATCAAAGGGAAAAGGGCTATATTGAACATAACGACCACTATCCTTCTACCAACTTTGACTTCGGGGCATCCTGAGCCTCCGTTGAAGATGATCGTGACTGGAGTTTTCTTATGGATGGTGTAACTGCTGCCGAGGGACTTGCCCCTTCGTCGAACGTAGTTACTTGCCATTATCCCTAATTTTTTCCTGGATTGTACTTTGAGGTTTCCAATCCACCGGGATGATTTTTGATCATGTCTCTAATTTTTGCCTGGACCGCCCTTTCGGGTTTTCAGTCCACCGAGACGTTTTTTTTATTTATTTTATTTAGGCGAAGTATTTCTTGACTACGTCAACATTTGTGGGGTAGGCAAATTCCTCTTCGTCCATGGTTGCAAGTCTCAGGGCACCGCCTGAGAAAGCTTTCTTGACCACATATGGGCCGTTATAATTCGGAGTCCACTTGCCCCGAGAATCTGTGAGAAATGATTGTATCTTTTTGAGCATGAGGTCTCCTTTCCTGAAGATGCGAGGTCGGACCTTTTTGTCGAACGCCTTCTTCATTCTTTGTTGATACAACTGACCATGGCATAGTGTCGTGATTCACTTCTCTTCGGTCAAATTTAGTTCATCGTGTCGACTTTGACACCATTCAGCCTCTGTAAGCTTAGCTTCTGTAACACCCCCAATCTATCCCCCAATTAATTAAATCGATAACAAATAAATCAGAGTATAATTAAAACAGTCATGGCAAAGACTGGGGCGTCACATCAATTGAAACAAAATACAACAGCCTGCCCATATAGATATGCAACAATCTGGCAACAACATAAACAGAGGAACTCAGTTCCTAACACCCACAATACATATATAGAATAAAAGCGGAAAATCTACAACTGAAACCTCATATATATATAACATAAAAGTTTATCTATCATATATAGAATCATTCATGTACAATCCAAAAGAACGTATAGATATACGCATAATCACACAACGATCTCCCCGACTACCCGGTGCTACATATCAGAGCCGACCGACAAAAGAATGAAGACCTAAGCTTCACAAAAAGACCTCCACCATCTAATCTGCAATGCCTCATAGAGCATTCAAAACAGCAGAAGGGTGAGAAACACAATTATAATATGATTGCATACAATTATGTAATAACACAAAAATACACATGTAAACTATTCTCACCACAACTTGCACCATACTCCAAGTACAAAACAACACAATTCATATCTCATATATCCGTCACAAAGGCATATCATTCATGCTCAAAACATTTATCACCAACATATATATATATATATATATATATATATATATATATATATCAACTCATCAATTCCATTCATAAATTCCACACATAATCAATCCATTCATGATTTATGCAAATGCACAGAGACCGACACAATGACTCTATGCAATGCATATGCGGTACCGTTCTATCCATCATCTCATCATTAGTTCACTCAGGAACTATTGGAATCATCGCTTGTTACTTAGTGTAACTCCCCGTCGGGCAAACGATGTTCCCCGTCGCTCACACCTCTTTGTATAAGGCACACTATCCGATCGCTCACACCTCTTTGTATAAGGCACACGATTGTCTATAACGTCGCTTTATGTCCTCTTTGTATAAGGCACACGACCGTTACAGCAGATTCCCTCTGGAATCATTTCGTCGCTCACACCCACTAGGGCACACGAAATCACAAGAATGCATATCATGATGCTTGGCATATAATGACTCATGACAATCAAATGCATACATATACACATCCATAATCATGCATATACAATCAAACACAACACAATGCATTTAGTTGCCCTTAGGCCACAAACCATCACCACGACATTTCGTCACATGCAGTCACATCATACAACATTACACATGTCATACGTTAGATATCAAAAGCATATTGCATGATAACACATCAATCACATACAGTTAAGACGGTAAAAGTCGGTAAAATGACACATTTCCAAATTCCCAACATAATTAAATTTGCCACAAATCTCAAAACCATTTTACCAACAAAGAACGTTTCATAAGCTTTCTAACGGTATACAGAACGCCTCGATCCGAGTTACGGATCAAAAGTTATGGATTTTCAAAGAAAAGAATTTATTGAGAAACAGCCAGATTGGCCTGGCGACTTAGGATTTCGCCTGACGGATCCCCCTTCGCTAGCACTTCGCCTGGCGAACTAGTGGCGAACCACAATTTTAGAAAAACCCCAAGAGTTACAGAAGCTAACCTAATTTTGTCTCTCCGTTTTCTCCTGGCGACTTACGATTTCGCCTGGCGAATCCCCCTTCGCCAGCACTTCGCCTGGCGAAGTATGGCGAGACCTAATTCTCCTGGCGACTTCCCAATTCGCCTGGCGAATCGCACCAGAACCAGAATTTTCTGCTGTGGGTTACATGGTTCCAAAACCCCCAAAAATCCCATTTTTCATCCCAAATCAATTCCAACAGTAAAACAAGTTTCAACAATTGTTCATAAACAGTGTGATCATACAATGCAATTTATATCGATTTCCGACCGTGAAACCATCGATTCCTAATCATTTACTCATTTTCAACCTAGAAGTGAAAACTATGGAAAGGCAAGAGAACATTCAAACACACACATACATAATCATACACAAGCATAAGATAATCGAGTTTCGCACCCTTACCCAATTAATCGCGCTTCGAAGTGTCGGTTGAATCGGTTTCTTACTCTCCAAGTTTTTCCTCTTTTTCTTCTTTTTCTTTATCTTTTCCTTCTTCTCTTTCTTTTCTCTCTATTTTTCTCTCTATGTTTCTATTTAATGAAAAACATAATATCTACCCAACAAAAGACCAAAATACCCCTACACTCAATTTTCTCGCAAACGTTCCCAATACGCGATAAACCATAATAACCAAGAATAATATAATATAAAGACCAAAAATAATTAAATCGACTCGATTAAATAAATCTAACAAAAACCGGGGCATTACAACTCTCCCCTAATACCCGGATTGATGGGATCTCTACTTCGAAGAGGAGCACTGCTTCCATGCCATATACTAGAGAGAAAGGGGTAGCCCCTGTTGAAGTGCGGACAAATGTGCGATAACCGTGAAGAGCAAAGGGCAGCATCTCGTGCCAATCTTTGTAGGTTACAACCATCTTTAGAACGATCCTTTTGATGTTCTTGTTAGCCGCTTCTACCGCTCCGTTCATCTTGGGTCGGTAGGGAGATGAGTTATGGTGTTCGAGCTTGAACTCAACGCACAACTCTTTCATCATCTTGTTGTTTAAGTTAGATCCATTATCAGTAATAATCTGGCTCGGAACACCATAATGGCAGATGATATTGTTTTTGATAAATCGGACCACCACTTGTCGAGTTACATTGGCGTATGACGCTGCTTCGACCCACTTGGTGAAGTAATCAATGCCTACCAGGATGAACCGATGTTCGTTCGAAGCCTTAGGTTCAATCATTCCATTCATGTCGATTCCCCAAATGTAAAAAGGCCATGGGGAAGAAAGAACTTTGAGATGCATTGGCGGCAAATGGATTTTGTCGGAGTATATCTGACACTTGTGACATCTCCTCTTGTACTTGTAGCAGTTAGATTCCATTGTCAATCAATAGTACCCTACTCTTAGAATTTTTCTCGCCATTGTATGTCCGTTGGCATGAGTGCCAAAGGACCCTTCTTGAATTTCTTTTATCAGCATGTTTGCTTCTGGCGTGTCGACGCATCGAAGCAAGACAATGTCAAAGTTCCTCTTATAGAGTGTTTCACCTCTCAGGAAGAAACTTCCTGCTAGCCTTCTGAGGGTTTTTATGTATTTCTTGGATGCCCCAGGTGGGTACTCTTGTTTCTGAAGGAAGCATTTGATATCGTGATTCCAAGGTTTGTCGTCTATGACTGATTCCAAGGTTAGGTAAGTCATTCCATTGACCTACACTAATCATGGAAGAGAGGGTGGCTAATGCATCTTCTATGTGATTCTCCTCACGAGGGATATGATGAAACTCGATTCTGTTGAAGAAGGGTAGCAACCTTCTTGCGTAATCTTTGTAAGGAATCAATCCTGATTGCGTAAGAGAGTGATTTTGTATCTCGTACGAAGCTCGAGATGGATGCCAAAGGTGATCGACTCAACAAGAGAGTCTTTTTATACTCAACAAGAGAGTGATTTTGTATCTCGTACGAAGCCCGAGATGGAGGCTAAAAGGGTAGTGACTTAACAAGAGAGTCTTTTATGCTCAACAAGAGAGTGTTTTTGTATCTCATACGAAGCTCGAGATGGAGGCTAAATTTAGCTCCGCTGGGGAGAATCATTGTACAAAGCCCAAGAGGAGGCTATGGTAACTGTTTCAGTTGAGTGACAGGTCCAGTATGTTGGTTAAAAGAGAAAATCAGTTCTTATGAAGATTAAACCTACGGTTGTGCTTTGGCACTGATCGGAGGATCAGGGTTATTTCCCGTTCTTTAAGGAAATAAGAAATCCAAAGGGTATTGAGATTGTCCGAGTCTGTGGGTGTTCTTCCCATTCTTGAAAGGGGCTTAAGAATGTCTTTGATACTCAAGGGTCTTAGACTATCCAAGTCTAGAGTTTTATCTTTTGTACTATACTTAAGAGAAATTATGGGACGGTACAGTTGTGGTGGCAAGATCTAGACTTTTTGAAAGACTGTTCTATTAAGATGACTAATTTTTGTTCCTATACCTCTAGGAGGTCATCGAGACAATTTGTACGAAGCCCAAGAGGAGGCTGGAAACTTTTAAGAAGCCGAGGGACAATTTGTACGAAGCCCAAGAGGAGGCTATCTTCCCGGAGGAAGAATCATTATACAAAGCGTAAGAGGAGGTTGTGAAAACTTCTAAGAAGCCAACGGGTCCTTGTACAATGCCCAAGAGGAGGCGGGGATGCTTTTATGAGGCTTGTGGGTCCTTGCACTTAGCCCAAGAGGAGGCTGATGAACAGTTCCAGAAGGGGTTTCACTTGGAACATTGGCCTTCTATATATGAACTATTCAAAAGGGGGGAAGATCTTAGATCTAGTTATCTAAAATTGTTGTAAGGAGATGAGGTTTTGTCTAGTTGTAGACGTAGTTGCCGGGGAAACTCTAAATATCTATACTATTATTACACAGTTGATATGAGTTTATGAAAGAAGACTTACAGTGAAACAGCCCCACAGTACAATTATATACATATGAAAGCGGTAAATGAAAGCAGGTAAACACTTACTCGGTTGTAGAGCTTCAATGCTGTATGGTCAGTTATTCAACAAAGAAATTGAAAAAAACAGTATGTTACAAAATCAAAGGAGAAAGTGCTTTGAAAGGAAAATTGGGGCTTACAGCTCAAGGAAAGGCCCATGGTTTCATTAGTGATTGCATTGTCATTTTGTACAGGGACTTATACAAGTGACTGAGGCCCGAGAAAGGTTTTCTTTACAAAGGTGTGGGTCTTACACTCTCTCAAGAGGCCCAAAAAAGATTTTTGAATGGGTCTTATAGCTCAAGGAGAAGCCCAATAGTTAATTTTAAAAAGGGCGACGATCGCGCCGAGATTTTGAAAACACCGTGGGTCTTATACAATGACTGAGGCCCAAAAGTTTTTGGTTTCAAAAAGGGATTGGGTCTTACACTCTATTAGAGGCCCAAGTGAGTTTTAGGAAAAGAAATGGGTCTTATTACTCGAGGGTAGGCCCAGGGTTATTTGTTTGAAAGCGACGATCTCGCCGAAGTTTTTGAAAATACACAGAGGGACTTATACAATAAGTGAGTCACAAAATGGGTTTATTTTACAAAAAGGCTTGGGTCATACACTCTATTAGAGGCCCAGTAATTTATTTTTGTACAAGTGATGGGGATTACAGCTCAAGGAGAGGCCCATATGTTTTTTTGTTTTGAAAACGGCAATCGCACCGGGATTTTTGAAAATACAGTGGGACTTATACAATATCTGAGGCCCAAAAATTGTTTTTATTTACAAAGGATTGGGTCTTACACTCTATTAGAGGCCCAAAGTTTGAAAAGTTTGTTAGGGTGAAAATCAACAAAAACCCTAATTTTCACCATTTTTAAAGTAATTATTCAAAGAAAATTAATTAAAATGATATAAATTCCAAATAAGTTTGAATAAACAACTTGTGATTTTGGTTTTAGGTTTGAAAAATGAGGTTTTAATCACAAGATGAATTAAAACCTATTTGGTGTTGATTTTCCAACATGAATATTTATTTTTAAAAGGGTTTAAAAACAAATAAAAAGGTATTTATTCACAAAAATACTAATTATATTAAATAAATAATATAAATCTAATTCTTTTGTGGTATAAAATATTTCAACATTTTTGTGATTTTTTGCAAAAAGAACCAATAAAAAATAATTAAAATTGAGTGAGTTATTAATTTTTCAAATCATTTAATAAATATGAAAAATAACAAAAAAAACAAGAAAAAGTGGTAAAAAAGAGATCTGGGGCGAGGGGGATTCGAACCCCAGACCTCTCGCTTGCCAACACACACAAAACCAGCTTATCAACCACTGGGGCGCAATGCCAATTCAAATATAGTATGGCAAATGATAAATATATAGAGAACTTGGTTGGAAAACCTGAAGAATGGCGCCATGGCCATCTTCTTCTCCAGCTCGTGCATGAAGCCCTCTATCTCTCTCGTTTCTCAACCATTTGACATGATTCAAACACCAAACTCATGCGTTTTTTCACAAGGAATAAGATGGCAATACTCAATTTTATTTATTTTCAGTGTATAGCAAGTTATATCTTTGTGGTAGTATGAACCCTAATTTTGCAAAAGCAATCGAGCAGACATGATTATGAGTGCTATGATCAAATTTTTTGAGGGGAAATACTCAGCATATGATGGCAATCAATTGACAAAAATATCATGCGAGGAAATATGCATGGATCATGAAGTTGAAGTTTTTAGGCTTACCTTGATGCAAGCTGAAATGGAACTCTGCACAGATGGTGTTCCAGAAGAAATTTGATGATCCCTAAAGCTTGAATGGATGTAGTGGAGTGTGTTGCAAGCTTTGGAACACTCTGAAAACCTTTGGATCAAGTTGGAGAACTCCAATTGCATAATTAAGGCATAATGGCTTGGTTGAAGGGTGATTTTGAGCTAGGGGTGTTACAGTTGCTGTTTACATGTTTGGACACCTCAAATACATCATATGTGATGTGTCTGAGCAATTGGAATGGATTGCTTAGGGGTGCAACTCAAAACCCGATGGTGGTTGCTCAAAAACAAGGAAATTTGGCACTTAAGAGAGAATGAGAGAAAGCAGTGCTATAAGGTGCTTTGGTGTGCCTTGAATGATCCATTGAAACCTCTATTTATAGGTGATCAACTCTTGTCTTGGAGGAATAGTGAATGGTTGCTGGATCAGATCACCTTCAAAGGGATTGGTTAGACACAAATGCCTCTTGCATTAGGTGTAACAGCTGCTCCAAATAGATCAACTATGCCTTGACTGAAATCACATTCCTCAGTCATTTTGATTGTTGTTTAGTCAGAGAACTTGACTGAGGAGAGTGAGAATCTTGACAATGCACTATTCCACATTAATGCCCTTTGAATTCAAGGCAAAATGTGCCAAAATGCATGAACTTCAAGTTGGAAGATTCCTTGGCTTTGTGACTCAGCTTTGTAGGTTGGATCAGATGCATTGTGATTGGTTTGAGTACATGTGGCATGATGATCCTCAGTTTTGATTCAGAAATCGTGTGTAGCAAGCAAACATGCAAACTGATTTTTCCAAAACAGCTTGTAGCAGCATGACTTTGGGCATGGATTTCTCTTGGCTCAAGTTGAATTAATTCATGCTGATAAGGTCTTTGGATTCTTGACAACATTTGCAACAACATTGATGTTCACCTTTGGACTTGATTCAACTTGCAACTATGTGAAAAGATCTCACAAGTTTTGGTATTTCCAACAAAATCTGCCTTGGCCAGAATTTTTCTAAGTGTTGGAAAATGATGTATTTTCATGTTTTAGTCATTTTGGCCCAATCATAACTCAGAATCCACAATGAATTGGAATGATGTGTAATTGGAGCTTTTGTAGAGGGTAATGAGAGCTACAAATCTAGCTTTGGATGGGGAAGAATGACCTTGTGGTTTAGGATTTATGATCCTCCAAAGTTGGCACCCTTGCCACTTTGTTCATAACTTAGAAAATTTTCTAAGTTTTTATGGTTACCCCTTTTATAAGTTATCCCACTTTTCTTGATTTTTCTTGATGAATGATGACTCAAATCATACCTTAACATCATTTTAGGGTTAAAAAACCATTTTTGTGAAAAATCTCAAAAAGTCAAAGTTTGACTTTTGTGCACAGTTGACTTTTTATCAGATGAATTCCAAATTGTGCAATCCTTTAGGAAACCATGTCCTTGACCTAAATCAAACTTGATGTACATGTTCCATGGGTGTTATAGGGTATATTGATTCATGTCCTAGGGTTTGGGAGCATGTCCTGGTCAAAAGTCAAAGCTACAGTTGACTTTTCTCGCGAAACCCTAACTGTGGTTCAGATGAAATTGAAAGTTGTTGCTCAAGCTTCTTGGATTAATCCATTATTGAAAATGGATCAATGTAGTGTGTTAGAGACCCTCAAATACTCCCTTGAGGTCTTGGCTCATGATTTGTCCCAAAAGTCATCTTAGGGGTGAATTAGGTTAAGAAACCCTAATTCCTAATTTTTGATGTATGCATCCCCTGAGGATAAATTGACTTGGTGATTGGGTTTATGATATCCCTTGGAGCATCATAGGTTATTCCTTGAAGCATTGGCTCATGCCCAGAGGAGAATTTCCATCTGGAGGCCCTAGTTGACCAAAACCCTAATTTGGTGACACTGGCGATCTTGGGGCTTGATCCACTTAGAAGGGAGCAGTCTTGCGCTTAATCCTTGAAGTGGGAGTCCTCTTGATCCATTGTAGATGTTGGAGAGGTTTATACAAGTTGAAGATCATGTCATTCCTTGATTGATCCTTTGTCTAAGAGCTCTGAGAGGACTTGAACCCTAATTTTTTATTGTAGTGGATGCTCACCCATCTTTGGGGAGACTAATGGTTCATCCATATTGTGATGATGATTTGCACAATGATGGGAATCTTTGTGGTCAAGATTTGGGGTATGACAGCATGTATCAGAGCAAAGATGAGCACTTCAGTCGAGCCTTATCCTTGAATAAAAGATCCATAGGCCTGTGCTCTATTCACAAGTCAATGGCTAGAGGAGACTTGAGATTCCATTTGATCCACATTGGCCAAAGGCCTGCTGCAGTTGCCATTCCCTATTCCTTGCAAAACAAACTTAACACACTATAAGTAGACCTTATTTCTGATCAGGTTGAGTACACCAAAGGCCTATAACACTTGCCTTTCTCAAAATCCCAATCTCACTTCCAAAAATGCCTTCTAATGCAAGCTACTATCGGGATTTGAATTAGATTGTGTTTCTAACCAAACCAATCACACACACACACACCCCTTATAAACATCATATGTGAGCTGATCAAACACTAAACCAACAACTGGAACACCAATTTCACAAAATTATCAGCCATCTGCACAAGCTTTTGACAGATTTGCAGTTGAGGTGCCAAATCAAGTTCCATCTTAATTCAATCCACTTCAAGCATTCAGACACACTTCATAGCACCTAGGGAAGCTATCCACATCATTAGAACCAAGCTGTAACACCTCCAACCTAAAACTCGATCACCAGCTGCAAGAGGTAAGTCTCAACTTGGTCCTCTCATGATTCATGCATATTTCCTCGCACAATAATTTTGCCATATGTTCATAATCATGTATAGAGTGTTTCCCTTCAATTAATTGCTTTGTATGAATCGTGTATGGAATTTCTTAGCCTTCATGCATAAATTATGGTTCTTGAGGTTTCTCTTTGATTTCTTATTCCTTGCTTAAAATAAATGAAATTAAAGACCATAGACATGATCGTGAGGTGAAAACAAGTAGATTGATATATGGACTATGTGATTTTATCAAGTATTCAGTGAGATTGATGAGAAAATGCAAATCTGGGCAAAACAGAGCACGCGGGCAAAACCAAGGTGTTCTTGGCGCCCTTTTTCAAACTTTCAAATATTTGAATTTTGTGATTTTATTTAAATGATTCTCTGAATTTTAATGATTTTGAGTTGATTCTTTTTTTAATAATTCACAAAAATGTTAAAATATTTTATTTTACAAAAATTTCCCAAAAATATTATTTATTTCATATACTTGGTATTTTTGCAAAGAATTAATTTTTATTTGTTTTTTAACATTTAAAATATTTTTTCCTTCTTGGTTTTCCAAACTTAAGTGGTTTTCAATCATTTTGTGGATAAAAACATGATTTTTGAAACATAGATCCAAGATCACCACTCATTTTTCACATGTTTTCAATAATTTTTATTAATTTTTAAACAAAATTAATTCCAATTTTAAACCAAATTAGGGTTTTGGTTGATTCCACCCTCATCAATCTTTTTCAAACACTAATGGGCCTCTAATCGAGTGTAAGACCCAATCCCTTTTTAACCAAAACCATTTTTGGGCCTCAGACATTGTATAAGTCCCAACACATTTTCAAAAACCTCGGCGCGATCGCCAGTTCAAAAATCAAATAACCTGGGCCTCCCCTTGTGTTGTAAGTCCCATATCTTTTTTTGTTTTAAAACATCCTTGGCCCTCTAATGGAGTGTAAGACCCAACCCCTTTAGAAATAAAACATTTTGGACCTCACTTATTGTATAAGTCCCTCTATACATTTTCAAAAGAACGGCGTGATCGTCGTCTTTTTAACAAAATCATCTGGGCTTCTCCTTGAGCAATAAGACCCATCTTTATTCATTTTCATACTCTTTGGGCTTCTCCTTGAGTTGTAAGACACATACCTTTGTACAAAAAACCTCTTGGGCCTCTCCTTGAGTATAAGCCCCGACGATCTTTTCAAAACAACTTCCTTTTTTATTTAGGTTCAAATATACAGTTGTTATCAAAACTTTCTTTAATTTCTTTGAACAACTAACAATACAGCATGGAAGCTTGCTCACCTGTAAGTTTTTTATCCGCTTTCATTTACCGACTTTAATATATATATCTGTATTATAGGAAGCTGCACACTGTGAGTCTTCTTTCATTCTTTTAAATACATGTCATATATATATAACTATATTGTGGGAAGCTGTGCATGGTTAGTCTTCTTTCATACCCTTTTTAAATACTTGTCATATATCAACTGTATATATACTAGTATAGTTATTTAGTGTTTTCCCCGACAACTAGGTCTAGAACTAGGTAAAGCCCTGTTGGTCACTCTTTAAATACAGTCAAAACTAGATCCCCATAGGATTTCCAGATATAGGTTTGCCTTCTCTTGGGCTTAAACAATATGGAACAAAGATAAAGGAAGTATTCCTCGTGAACCTTTTCTCAGACTGTCACCCCTAGAAATTGTCAAAGAAATTCTACTCCCCTAAGTTGATCTATTCTCAGTGAATAGCATCTCTTGAGTTTCTTCAAACCTCAGAACTTTCACTATATGATCTATTCTCGGTGAATAGCATTTCTTGAATTTTCTTGGTTTGGGACCCACATGCTTCCTAAAAGCAGCCCCGCCTCCTCTTGGGCTTTGTACAAGGACCCTTCGGCTTCTTAGAAGTTCTCATGCCTTCTCTTGGGCTTAATACAAGGACCCTAATTGACCTCTTAAAGGTATAAGACAAAACTTATTCATTCTTTGCTAGAGCAGTATTTCCAGTGTCAAACCTCTGACCAATTTTCGGGTTGATTCTTATCCCTTAAAACACTCGCCTCCTCTGACCAGTCTCTCTCCTAAAATCCCCCAGCCCGGGTCAGTTTATCACTAGTACAACACAATCTCAAATCAGAACCTCAAGGCATCTGATATCTTAACTCTTCTGCAATCCTCAGCAGGAGCTGATTCCCCACTTGGACCTGCCTCTGGATCTCAATAATTCCCAGCATAAGTTAGCCTCCTCTTAGGCTTTGTATAATAATCTTTCTTCAGCATAGTCACCCTCCTCTTGGGCTTCGTACAATGATTCTCCCCAGCAGAGCTAACCTTTTCAGACTCTCTTGTTTAGTCAATCACCTTTTCAGACTCTCTTGTTGAGTCATCCACTTGTCTGACTCTCTTGTTGAGTCAATCACCTTTTCAGACTCTCTTGTTGAGTCAATCACCTTTTCAGACTCTCTTGTTGGGTCAACCACTTGTCTGACTCTCTTGTTGAGTCAATCACGTTCCAGACTCTCTTGTTGAGTCAACCCTTTTAGCCTCAAAATTGGGCTTTGTACAAGATAGATAAAAATACTCTCTTGTTGAGTCGATCTTTTCCAGCCTCCCTTTGGCTTGGTAAAAGATTCCTCCTAGCACAAGTTAGCCTCCTCTTAGGGTTTGTATAATGATTTCTCCAGCTTGTTCAGCCACAATCCTGGGCTTTTTACATGATAGATAAAAAAGCACTCTCTTGTTGAGTCAAACCCTTTTTAGCCTCTATCTTGGGCGTTGTACGAGATATAAAATTTCCTAACCTTCTCTTAAGCTTGGGACAAATAACTTCCCTAGCAGAGTCAATTCCTCCAAGGCTTGTTTTAGGCTTCGAGAAATGATTTCGCAAGCAGAGTCAAACCCATTTCAGCCTCTATCTTGGGCTTTGTACAAGATACCTAAAATATCCTTAGTCGAGTCAGTAAAGTCTCTTTTAGCCTCAATCTTGGTCTTTGTACAAGACAAATAAAGATTTCTCTCCCGCAGAGTCAGTCTTCTTTTCAGCTTCTATCTTGGGCTTTGTACAAGATACATACAAACCTCCCTAGTGGAGTCAAAATCCTTTTAGCCTCAATCTGGGGCTTTGTACAAGACGGATAGAACATTTTCCCCAGAAAAGTCTCCTCCAGTCTCCTCTTAGGCTTTGTATAATGATATCCCCAAAGAGACAGTCTCTTTTTTGCCTCAATCTTGGGCTTTGTACAAGACACCAATATCTACCCTCTCTTATTGAGTTGGTCTTATCCAGCCTCCTCTTAGGCTTTGTATAAGGACTTCCCCAGTGAAGTCAATCAACCTCTTAGCTTCAACCTTGGGCTTTGATCAAGGCATACAAAAATCAACAATACCTCTTTAGAGATGACAAGTTCTCTCTCAGTCAAACCTTTTAGCTTCAATCTTGGGCTTTAAACAAGAAACAAATAGACCTTTTAGCCTCTGTCTTGGTGTTTGAACAAGACACCAAAACATCTTTTTCCTCCCTTAGAATAGGAGGAACTATGATTTCTCTGATTTCCCTGTTTCGTTTAAACGGGAATACTTAGGCATAAGATTGCGAAATTTTAGCGAGCATACTAATCAAAAAGCCTAGGTCCAGTACCTTCATACCAATCAATCCCTAGGTCTAGTACCTTACCAAAAACATCAACAAAAACTTAATCAGACTTTATCATATTTCCCAAGAAACTTTCCCAACCCATTAACAGATAAACATTATCAATTACAAAGAGAAACCTAAAGCTAATATCCTGTGGATAACCATATATAGGATGGGTAATTGACAACTACGCATAGTATAACCTGACCCCGACTCCCCGAATCTCTTTAAGCCTTTGTTCCGTTAAACATTCGCGTGCAAGGTTAGTTTTATACACCTTCCCTTTCTCTTCCAGCTTCACGGGATAAATAAGAAATCAGAAAGTAGCACCCCATCCTACCATTATGGTGAGGAAACCCCAGCGATAAGGTGGCCGCGACACCGAAAAAATCGCCCGCTACAGGAAAATGGCGACTCTGTTGGGGACGTTATTGATCGGTTAGGATTAGGATTCTAGCTCTTAAGAGGTCTAGGATGTTAGTTTTAGGAATAAATATATATATATATATCTCTTTTCCTAATTGATATCCGTGTTTATATTTCTGCTAATGGGACTGCGGGTGATGTCGCATCTGGAAAGTTTGAGTGACACCTAAGATAGGTGATGGCACTTGACGGGTTATCTTATAGGGAGTGACTCCCAAATAAGAGACCCCGGTCGACCATCGAATTAGTGGTGACACCCTTTGCAGATTCAATGCCTATACGACTTCGGATGTTGAAAGTAGATTGTACGATTGTGGTTGTCCGTGAAACTGAGGATTTAGTAGCCTGAGACCTTGTTACTATTTTGTAGTGTGGAAGCTATCGGAAATAGTTGTCACGCGATACTACCCTCATTTGAGATCACTCTAAGATACTGCAGCTCACTCGGGTGAACCAGCCTGTTGTTGTTATCCCAAGAGGGGTCAATGATTTTGCGGACAGGTACAAAAATACCAGTACAACCTTTGGGGATGGGTAGAGCCATGACTTTATGACACTAAACCTTTGACCCCATGTTTTTTCTATGTTTTTGTTTGCTGCATTCATGGATTCATTTCATCTAAAAAACTTTAAACAAAGATTGTGTTATGGATTTCGGTAGAAGGAGGATTCACAAGTACACCTTCAAGGTTCCAAAATTAGAGGATTTGAGAGGAATGGCGCGGATGATCACCAACCCTGATGCTTTCAGAGCTTAGTATGGAGGACTGCTATCTCTGTTAAAGGTCCATGTAATTGATGGAAACCTGGCCACACTCATTCAGTTCTATGAACCGGTTTTTCACTGTTTCACATTCCCGGATTATCAGCTAGCACCAACGTCGGAGGAGTACTCTCACCTGACTGATTTACCCATTACTGACCAAGCTCCCTTTTTTGGACTGGATGAAATTCCAAAAGATCAGACCATTGAAAGAGCAATTTATTTGGACGAGTCAGAGGTTAGGACTCACATGACCACTAAGGGTGGAATCCAAGGTTTTCCAGCCCAGTTCTTGATAAAAAAAGGCTTTGTACTTTGCTAGTATAGGGAACGTGACTGCTTTTGAGAGCATCTTTGCACTGCTCACCTACGGGTTATTTTTGTTTCCCAACATTGATAGCATCGTTGATATCAATGCCATTAGGATTTTTCTGATTGGATACCCTGTACCAACCGTACTCGCATATGCTTATCATTCTGTGGACTTAAGGAATTTATACAACGGAGGAATAATCACATGTTGTGTACCCCTGCTATACAAATGGTTCACTTCCCATTTACCAAAGTCTGCTGCTTTTTGGGATCATAAGAGTACTTTACGTTAGTTACAGAGAATCATGTCTCTTACCAACTCTGACATAGACTGGTACAATCGAATCTATGACGGGATCAGAATCATTGACCTTTGTGGAAATTTCCCTAATGTACCCCTCATAGGAATTAAGGGAGGAATCAATTATCATCCAGTTTTAGTTCGACCTCAATTTGGATACCCGATGAGGCATGTCCCTCGTAATGCTCATCTGGAAGGTATTTTCTTCAAGGAAGGAGAAAATGACAAGGCACTAAAGACAGAAATAGTGCATGCCTAGAAACATGTTCACAGGAAAGGAAGAGAGTCTCTAGGAAAGCCAGACTGTGTCTCTGTGGAGCCTTATCTCCACTGGATACAAACTAGAGCTCTCAAGCTGAGGATGCCTTATCCTCGTCAAGAAGTTCTTTCGTTAAAGGAATCTGTTCTTTATTTTATGTTTGATACGGAAAAACATCAGGTTACTCTCAACAAAGTTCAACCGGAGAAGAAATCTTGGAAGAACAAGTACCGTATTCTCAATGTGGAGTGTAACAAAATACAACAACTGTTAAAAGAAAAAGATGCTCTGATCGAGATTTTAGAGCAACATGCTGTAGAGAATCAAGAAGATCAAAGGAATTTGCTCGCTCCTTTCACTTGGCAAAGGAATGACAACTCGACAACGGCTCAAGAGCCCCGGTCAAAGAAAAAGAAAATACCAGAACCAGCACATTAGCCCTCCTCGGAGAGGACTCAGGATCCATTAGCTCAAACATTTCCTTTTGCAGCACTTTGCAAATTACTGTATTTCCATTTCCGCAATCTTTGAATTCAATAAAATGGGGTTTCCCCCATTGTAGCGAGCGATTTTGGACGCGGTTCTTAAGCGCTGGTCGCTCTCTGCGGTTTGAGCTTTAACTACAGGTCGATTCATTTTTTATCCTATTGTGAGCTGAATAAGGAAGGGAAATAGATGTCTCCAATTAACCCTGCTTGCATACTGAGTTTAAACAACGGCCTGTTAGGTTACGGATGCTATCAATGTGGGGGGGCCTTTGTACTGGTTATTTGTATTTTCGCCAATACTGTTTCTTTCTTTCTTATCTTGACAGAAGGTTTCTGGCGGGGAACAGGGATTAGGATGTTAGGACTGGTGCTTTTGAATTACTGCTTTTGATTGACGAAGATATGGGATTTGGGTTTTTTGTTGATTGCGCTCGCTAAGATCTTTTCTTTCGATCTTATGCCTACGTATTCCCGTTTACCGAAACAGGGAAATCATAGCATTCGTAGTTCCTCCTATTCTATGGGAGGAAATGGGTGTTTTGGTGTCTTGTTCAAAGCCCAAGACATGAAGCGAAAGGTGATTTGTATCTTGTTCAAAGCCCAAGATGTGAAGCTAAAAGGTCTATTTGTGTCTTGTTCAAAGCCTAAGACGTGAAGCTAAAAGACCTCGGCTTTAGAGAGAATTTGTCATCTCTAAAGAGGGGAGAAGGAGAATTACTTTAACTGGGATACGCGGATCCGAGCAATGCCATAATTTCCGAAGAAAGGGTTTTAACCTGAAGGAAAAGACTTTAACTCAGTGTAGAGTAATGCCATCTTTCCTTAGGAATTTCTCATGCTAAAAGAGGGACAGTGGCATGGATGTAGATGATCCAGAGGCTTGCCGCTTACAGCGATTAGATGAAGGGAAAGGAGTTGTTGATGTTTGTATACTGTGAACAAGGCACAACTTTGATGCTAAAAGGTCGATTGGATCAACCAGTGGTTTTCTTATACAAAGCCTAAGAGGAGGCTAATTTCCGCTAGGAAAATCATTATACAAAGCCTAAGAGGAGGCTATTTTGTGTCTCGTATAAAGCCCGAGAGAGAGGCTAAAAGTTTTTGACCCAGTGGGGCATATCGTTATACAAAGCCTAAGAGGAGGCTAGCAAAGAGTTGACTCAGTTGGAGAATATTTTATACTCAGTAAGAGAGTGTTTTTGTATCTCGTACAAAGCCCGAGAGAGAGGCTAAAAGTTTTTGACCCAGTGGGGCATATCGTTATACAAAGCCTAAGAGGAGGCTAGCAAAGAGTTGACTCAGTTGGAGAATCTTTTATACTCAGTAAGAGAGTGTTTTTGTATCTCGTACAAAGCCCGAGAGAGAGGCGAAAAAGTTATTTTGACTCCACTGGGGAGAATTTTGGTATCTCGTACGAAGCCCGAGATGGAGGCTATTGTAACTGTTTCAGTTGAGTGACAGATCCAATATACTGATTTAAAAGAGAAAATCAGTTCTTATATGAGTAACACTGTACACAGGGATTTAATTTGAGGATCAGGGATATTTCCTTCTCTTTGAAGAAACGGGAAATCCAAAGGGTATCGAGACTATCCGAGTCTGCGGGTTTCCTTCCTATTTAAGGAAGGGTGCTTGAGAATGTCTTTGAGACTCAAGGAAGTTAGACTGTCCGTGTCTAGAGTTTAATCTTTTGTACTATGCTTCGAGAAACAGTAGTAGACTCTATGAACGGACTGTTCTATGAGGATGACTAGGTTCTGTTCCTATACCTCTAGGAGGTCGTTGGGACAATTTGTACGAAGCCCAAGAGGAGGATGGAAACTTTTAAGAAGCCGACGGGTCCTTGTACGAAGCCCAAGAGGAGGCTATCATTCCCGAAGGAAGAGATCATTATACGAAGCCTAAGAGGAGGCTGTGAATACTTCTAAGAAGCCGTAGGGTCCTTGAATAATGCCCAAGAGGAGGCCGATGCTTTTAAGAAGCCCGTGGGTCTATCATCTCCTTTCCATTTGGAGAGATAACTCTTTTAAAGATGAAAACCACTGGTAAACGTGCGAGGTTTACTATCCAGCGACTTTTAGCTTTTAAAGAGGGTTCCTTAGTTAAGGTCCAAGATTATGACCGTAGTGGGTACCCAAACCCCGAGACATTCAAGGCAAGCTATCCACAAGGAATAGATCAAGTCAGGAAAGTTCGAGAATTTGGAAGAAACTCAAAGATACCATTCACGGAGAATACATTCATCTTGGGGAGTAGAGCTTCTTGACGATTCCTAAGGAGGACAGCCGAAGAGAAGACTGTATCTGGTGCTCCTATTGGGGATCTAGGCGTCTATTTCTACGAATAAATGAAACGGCGTCACCGAGTTCTAGACGTAGTTGCCGGGGAAACTCGAAATATCTATACTATTATTACACAGTAGATATGAGTTTATGAAAGGAGACTTACAGTGAGCAGCCCCACAATGCAGTTTATAATATGAAAGCAGTAAATGAAAGCGATAACCACTTACTCGGTTGTAGTGCTTCCATGCTGTTTGGTTAGTCGTTCAACAAAGAAAGATTAAAAAAAATAGTATATTCAAAATCAAAGGAGAAAGTGCTTTGAAAAAGAAAGATCTGGGGCTTACAGCTCAAGGAGAGGCCCAGGGTTTTATCAGTGAGCGCACTGTTTGAATTTGTACAGAGGGACTTATACAAGTGACTGAGGCCCAAAAAGGTTTTCTGTACAAAGGGATGGGTCTTACACTCTCTCATGAGGCCCAAAAAGGTTTAAAGAAAAAGAGTGGGGCTTATAACACGAGGGTAGGCCCAAATGATTTTTCCGTTTAAAATGGCGATCGCGCCGAGGTTTTCTTTTAACGCAGAGGGACTTATACAATAAGTGAGGCCCAAAATGTTTTGGGTTAAAAGAGGGATTGGGTCTTACACTCTAATAGAGGCCCAAAGTGTTTTGAATGGGTCTTATAGCTCAAGGAGAGGCCCAGATGATTTTTATTTTTAAACGGGCGAGGATCGTGCCGTTTACTTGTACAGAGGGACTTATACAATGAGTGAGGCCCAAAAAGTTTTTGCACAAGGGGGGATGGGTCTTACACTCTCTCAAGAGGCCCAGGGAGTTTTGAAGAAAAATAAATGGGTCTTACTACTCGAGGGTAGGCCCAGATGATTTTTGAAAAGGCGACGATCACGCCGTTTATTTTTTTACGGTATCGGGACTTATACAATAAGTGAGGCCCAAAGATGATTTGGTAAAAAAAAAGGACTGGGTCTTACACTCTAATAGAGGCCCAAAGTGTTTTGAAAATGATTTATGAGGGTTGAATTAATCCAAAATCCTAATTTGTTTTCAAAATGTATTTAATTGAATAAAAATCCAATTAAAATGATCAAAAATTGTTTAACACATGGAAAACAAATTGTGATCTTGGATTAATGCTTCAAAAATTAAGTATTGACCTACAAAATAATTAGAAAGCATTAAAAGTTGCAAAATCAATGTAGAAAAAATATTTAAAATGCCAAAAACAATCAAAATATTAATTCTTTACAAAAATATCAATTATATGAAATAAATAATATTTTTGGGATTTTTTGATAAAATAAAATATTTTAACATTTTTGTGAATTATTAAAAAAAGAATCAACTCAAAATCATTAAAACTCAGAGAGAAATTAATTTTTGAATCAATTAAACAAAATCACAAAATTCAAATATTTAAATTTGAAAAAACGGCGCCAAGAACAAGCTGAAGAACACGCGCGTGTTCTTGGTTTTTCAGATTTGCGTTTTCTATCCAATCTCCATGAATACGTAATCAGATCATGCAATCCACATATCATTATGCTCGTCTCAACCTCACGATCATGTCTATGTACTTTAATTTCATTTAAATTAAACATACAACAAGAAATCACGAAGAGACCTCAAGAACCCTAATTTCTGCATGAAGGCTGGGATTTTTGATACACGATTCAAACAATGCAATTAATTGAGGGAAAACATTCCATGCATGATTATGAACATATGGCCAAATTATTGTGTGAGGAAATATGCATAGATTGAGAGATGACCAAGTATGTGCTTACCTCCAAGTCATGACAGCAAGAGCAGATGTGATTTTGAGTTGGAGGTATTACAGACAAGTTGTGATGATCTGGACAGCTTCCCTACACCCTATGGATTGTGTTTGGATGGTTGGACTTGATTGAAATTGGCTGGATCATTTTGTGGTACCTCAGCTGCACCTTATTTGAAAATTTGAGCAACCAGCTGGTGATTTCATGAAATTGATGTTTCAGAAGTTATGTGAGTGTTTGATCAGCTCATATGTGATGTATGTGAGGTGTGTGAGTGATTGGTTTGTGCAGAATTGCTCTCAAACTCAAAACCCGATAGCTACCTTGCTAAGAAAGGCATTTTTGCCAAAAGAAATAGATTTTGAGGAAAGCATCTGTTAGATGGCTTTGGTGTACTTAAACTGACCACAATTGAGCTCTATTTATAGTAGAGCAAGTTTGTTTTGCAAGGAATAGTGCATGGCAGCTGGTAAGTAGGTTTCCTCAATGTTGGCCAATGGAAATGAAAGTCTCCTCTAGCCATTGACTAGAGGTTAGGGCACAGAGCTTTGGTCCCCTTGGTCTTGGATATGTCTTGACTGATTTCAGATGAGAATGGCTCAGTCCATGCCACCTTGATGGTTCCATTGAATGCCTCATTCCAAATTTGAAGTCTTGTCCCTATTTTGGCAACTCTAGGTTCAACATGCTATTCCTTGTTCCTTGGACCTTGGAGACTTGGCTCAGTGATTGTCCCCTCTAGATTCAATCCTCTGAGGTGTCCAAGTGGATTGGAGCAATTGAATTTGGCTGATTTTGGCAAATCGAGCCAAAATGCAAATTCTGCCTTGCCTTGACAGATTTCAGCAAGGCAACTTGGCAATGTTGTATCTCATGGTGTAGGTTGAATTTGGCAATGTTCTTGGCCATTTTGGAAAGCTCTTACATGATACAACAACTGTTTGAACAAGTTTGGTTTTGATCTCTTTTGATTCCAAGTGAAAAATCCCCCTACATTTGGCAAAAAGTGAAGCAGAATCTGACTTAGTGAAAATTTCACTAAGTGTTGGAAAAAGTGACATTTTCACTTTTCAGCCACTTTGATCACTCCATAACTCAAAATCCTTAATGAATTGGAATGACTTGTAGTTGAAGTTTTTGTATGTGATAATGAGGGCTACAAATCCATCTTTGGATGAGAAAAAATGGCCTTGTGGTTTAGGAGTTATGGTCCTCCAAAGTTGGTTCCTTTGCCACTTTATTTTTAACTTAGAAAATTTTCTAAGTTTTATGGTTACCCCTTTTACAAGTTATCTCACTTTTCTTGATTTTTCTTGATGAATGATGATTCAAATCATACATTAACATCATTTTAGGGTTAAAAATCCATTTTGGTGAAAAATCTCAAAAAGTCAAAGTTGACTTTTGTGCACAGTTGACTTTTTATCAGATGAATTCCAAACTGTACAATTCTTCAGGAAATCATGTCCTTGACCTAAATCAAACTTGATGGACATGTTCCATGGGTGTCATAGGGTATATTCAATCATGTATTAGGGTTTGGGAGCATGTCTTGGTCAAAAGTCAAAGTTATAGTTGACTTTTCCCTTAAAACGCTAATTGTGGTGCAGATGAAAATGAGACTTGTTGCTCAAGCTTCTTGGATCAATCCATTGTTCCAAATGGATCAATATGGTGTTTAGAGACCCTCAAATCATCTCTTGAGGTCTTGGCTCATGGTTTGTCCCAAAAGTCAACTTAGGGGTGAATTAGGTCAAGAAACCCTAATTCCTGATTTTTGATGAATGCATCCCCTGAGGCAAAATTGACTTGATGCATGGGTTCATGAGGTTCCATGAAGCATATTAGGTTATGTTTTGGATCATTGCCTTGTGCCCAGATGAAAATTTCCATCTGGAGGCCCTGGTCGACCAAAACCCTAATTTGGTGACACTGTCCATCTTGAGACTTGATCCACCTAGAAGGGAGCAGCCTTGTGCCTAATCCTTGAAGTGGGAGTCCTTTTTGATCCATTGTGGATGTTTAAGAGATTAGACAAGTTGAAGATCATGTCATTTCTTGATTGATCCTTTGTCTAAGCACTCAGAGAGGGCTTGAAACCCTAATTTTGATTGTATTGGATGCTCACCCATCTTTGGGGAGACTGATGAAGCATGATGGTTCATCCATATTGTGATGATGATTTTCACAATGATGGGAAATCTAAGTGGTCAAAATTTGGGGTATTACAGATGCCCCTATTTAATCTTCTTGGACCCGAAGGTATGAATGACGAAGGGATTCAGGCATTCGGGGTGCAAGAGGATTAAATATCGGAATATCCGAAATTTTGATGGTGGTTATGAATGGTAGCTTACGCATTCATCTTCTTTAGCTAAGCAATGATGCTTAGAAAAGGTAAACTTCCCCTCGATCCTGGTCTTCAGCCAAGGAACTGGTCTCAGTCTCTTTTGAAATAAACTTCCCCTCGATCCTGGTTTCCTACCAAGGAACTGGTCTTAGTTTCGGATTTAAACTTCCCCTCGATCCTGGTTTCCTACCAAGAACTGGTCTTAGTTTCTTATTTAAACTTCCCCCCGATCCTGGTTTCCTACCAAGAACTGGTCTTAGTTTCTGATTTAAACTTCCCCTCGATCCTGGTTTCCTACCAAGGAACTGGTCTTAGTTTCTGATTTAAACTTCCCCTCGATCCTGGTTTCCTACCAAGAACTGGTCTTAGTTTTTGATTTAAACTTCCCCTCGATCCTGGTTTCCTACCAAGAACTGGTCTTAGTTTCTGATTTAAACTTCCCCTCGATCCTGGTTTCCTACCAAGAACTGGTCTTAGTTTCTTTTGTCAATAAACTTTCTTGACAAGGGACGTTATTCATAGCGGCTTTCCTCAAACTTCTCGCCGAATTTTCCTGGGGAGATGCCATTTGAGTGGAAAAAGTTTTGATGTCAGACTTGCTGGGGAACCCAGTCGTCTGAGTTGTAGAGTTGTACAAACTTCTCTGTTGGAGACGCCATTTGTCGATTCTACTGGGGAAAGCGAGTCTCTTGAGAGACTGTTTTCGTTTGGGATCTTTCATCATACTTTTATCGGGATCTTCCCGGAGAAACGCCATATGATGGGGTCCAATTTTATGGGGCCGATGACCTTTTCATCAGCGGTCCTTTCGGAGCAAGACTGGCATGCTGCCGAATCTCTGATCACGAGGCTTTCTCTGTGGATTTTCCTTAATCCGGGAAAGCAAGGATATCATCTTCAATGGCGAAGAGTGATGTTTATTGAGAGTTTTCTCTGGCTTTTCAGAGGTTCAAGTTATCAAAGTGGCCAAGCGCCGACTCTGATCTAAAGATACACTGGTGGCGAGATTGTGCAGACGCAACACTTCCTGACGAGGAAAGAACTGACAAACTCGATTGAGAAAACTGTTTATCACTAGGGGACAAGACCGACTCAAGTGATAGTGATGCAATACGAAATGCGAACGCAAATAAAATGCATGAAGTATGTATGTATATGCTGACAAAACAGACGCGACATACAGACTAATGGATGAACACAATTGGATACTCGGCCATCGCGGGGCGAAGAAGTACCGTTGATTCAAAATATCAATTCCACCTTGCTTAGGAGAGATAGTCCCGTTAGGAGCTATGTTGATCAGGCTTAGGAGATGAGAACTCGGCCGAAGGTATCAGACGGGAAAACCGCATCTGATACAATTGATCCTTCACTCAGGAGTACTGGCTTAGAAGGAGTACTTTGATTCTGCACTTTGAAGTTCGCTTACTTCGGGAGAAGCGATCGATGTTCTTCAGATGTTCAATAGTCAAAAGAAATTGCCATCTTTATTTTAAAAGCAGAAAAAGTTTAACAAGTAAATTCATTTTTGTTTTATTTCAAGAATCGCTGATTAAGTTTAAACAACGTCGTTCTGTAAAGCTAAAACAAGTAAAGAATTACAAACAAAAGCACAAGGGCTCAAATTTTATTGATAAGATGGAGATCAGCCAAACGCGTGATTCCAAAGAGTATATACAAAGCTAGAAAATGGTAATTTACAGGGAAAAGGGCTACGTTGAAACATAACGACCACTATCCTTCTACCAACTTTGAATTCGGGGCATCCTGAGCTTCTGTCGAAGATGACCTTTGACTGGAGATTTCCTCCGATAGATGATGTAACTACTGCTGAGGGACTTGCCTCTGTTGAACATAGTTACTTGCCATTATCCCTAACTTTTGCCTGGATTGTACTATGAGATTTCCAATCCATCGGGATGATTCTTTTTTTCATGTCTCTAACTTTTGCCTGGACTGCCCTTTTGGGTTTTCAGTCCACCGAGACGTTTTTTTTTTTTAGTTTAGGCGAAGTATTTCTTGACTACATCAACATTCGTGGGGTAGGCAAATTCCTCTCCGTCCATGGTTGCAAGTCTCAAGGCACCGCCTGAGAAAGCTTTCGTGACCACATAGGGGCCATCATAATTTGGGGTCCATTTGCCCCGAGAGTCAGTGAGAAATGATTGTATCTTCTTGAGCACGAGGTCTCCTTTCCTGAAGACACGAGGTCGGACCTTTTTGTCGAACGCCCTCTTCATTCTTTGTTGATACAACTAAACGTGGCATAGTGCCGTGATTCGCTTCTCTTCGATCAGGTTCAGGTCGTCGTGTCGATTTTGACACCATTCAGCTTCGGTGAGCTTAGCTTCCATCAATACCCTGATTGACGGGATCTCTACTTCTATGGGAAGCACTGCCTCCATGCCATATACTTGAGAGAAAGGGGTAGCCCCTGTTGAAGTGCGGACAGATGTGCGATAACCATGAAGAGCAAAGGGTAGCATCTCGTGCCAATCTTTATAGGTTACAACCATTTTTTGAACGATCTTCTTGATGTTCTTGTTAGCCGCTTCTACCGCTCCGTTCATCTTGGGTCGGTAGGGAGAGGAGTTATGGTGTCCGATCTTGAACTCAGCACACAACTCTTTCATCATCTTATTGTTCAAGTTAGATCCATTATCAGTAATGATCTCGCTTGGGACACCATAACGGCAGATGATATTATTTTTGATAAATCGGACCACCACTTGTCGGGTTACATTGGCGAATGACGCTGCTTCGACCCACTTGGTGAAATAATCAATGGCTCCCAGGATGAACCGATGTCCGTTTGAAGTCTTGGGCTCAATCATGCCAATCATGTCGATTCCCCATATTGAAAAAGGCCACGGGGAAGAAAGAACTTTGAGATGTGATGGCGGTACATGAATTTTGTCGGAGTATATCTGACACTTGTGACACCTCCTCATGTACTTGTAGCAGTCGGATTCCATGGTCAACCAATAATACCCGACCCTGATAATTTTTCTCGCCATTGTGTGTTCGTTGGCATGAGTGCCAAAGGATCCTTCATGAATTTCTTTCATGAGCACGTCTGCTTCTGGTCTGTCGACGCATCGGAGCAAGACCATGTCAAAATTTCTCTTATAAAGAGTGTCACCGCTCAGGAAGAAGTTTCTAGCCAATCTTCTGAGGGTTTTTCTATCTTTTCTGAGTGCCCCAGATGGGTACTCTTGTTTCTAAAGGAAGCATTTGATATCGTGATACCAAGGTCTGTCGTCTATGACTGCTTCAATCGTGAAGATGTAAGCGGGCCGTTCAAGGCGCATTATGTCTATCTTAGGTATGTCATTCCATCGACCTACACTAATCATGGAAGAGAGAGTGGCTAATGCATCAGCCATGTGATTCTCCTCACGAGGGATATGATGAAACTTGACTCTGTTGAAGAATGGTAACAACCTTCTTGCATAATCTTTGTAAGGAATCAATCCTGATTGGTATGTGTTCCAATCTCCTTTGATCTGTTTGATAATCAGGGCTGAGTCGCCATATACATCCAAGTTCTTAATCCTTAAGTCGATCGCATCTTCGAGACCCATAATACAAGCTTCGTATTCGGCCTCGTTGTTTGTGCACTTGAATGTAAGTCTGGCAGTGAAAGGAGTATGGGTACCCTGAGGTGTTATGGTGATTGCCCAAATTCCGTTTCCGTAATGATTGACAGCTCCGTCAAAGATAAGTCCCCACTGGGAACCTGGTTCTGGCCCTTCACTGGGTAGCGGTTCATCGCAATCTTTCATCTTTAGATACATGACATCTTCGTCTGGGAAATCAAACCCGGTTGATTCTTGATCGTCAATCGGTTGATGAGCCAAATGATTGGCTAAAATACTTCCTTTAACGGCTTTCTGAGCGTGGTACTCTATGTCATATTCTGATAGCAACATCTGCCAACGGGCAATCCTTCCCGTGAGAGCAGGTTTTTCGAAAACGTACTTGATTGGATCCATTTCGGAGACCAACCAAGTAGTATGACGAATCATGTACTGGCGAAGACGTTTGGCTTCCCAAGCCAAAGCGCAACAAGTTTTCTCAAGCATCGTGTACCAAGTTTCGCAGTCGGTGAATTTCTTGCTTAGATAGTAAATGGCAGACTCTTTCCTTTTAGTTTCGTCTTGTTGGCCAAGTACACATCCCATTGAGTCCTCTAGGACTGTGAGGTAAATGATTAGTGGTCTTCCTTCCACTAGAGGTGATAGAATCGGCGGATTCAACAGATATTCCTTAATACTGTCGAAGGCAGTTTGGCAGTCTTCTGACCAAACGCAATCCTGGTTCTTTTTGAGTAATTTGAAAATCGGCGCACAAGTGGCGGTCATAAGGAATATGAATCTGGAGATGTAGTTCAAACGTCCCAGGAATCCTCTGACTTGTTTTTCAGTTTTCGGAGAAGGCATTTCTTGAATGGCCTTGACCTTGTCAGGATCAACCTCAATCCCTTTCTGGCTGACGATGAACCCTAGTAGTTTTCCTGAACGGACACCGAAGGTGCACTTGTTGGGATTCAAGAGGAGCTTGAATTTTCTTAGACGTTCAAACAATTTTGACAGATGTTCAACGTGCTCATCCTCTGTTCTTGATTTTGCAATCGAATCATCGACATATACCTCGATTTCTTTGTGTATCATGTCATGAAACAGAGTAGTCATGGCCCTTTGATAGGTTGCCCCGGCATTCTTCAAACCGAACGGCATTACCTTGTAACAAAAGGTACCCCATGGGGTAATGAACGAAGTTTTCTCCATGTCTTTCGGTGCCATTTTGATCTGGTTATAGCCCGAGAATCCATCCATGAAGGAGAATACTTTGAACCTTGCTGTGCTGTCAACCAGCATGTCAATGTGTGGTAAAGGAAAGTCGTCCTTTGGACTTGCCTTGTTCAAATCTCTGTAATCAACACACATTCTGACCTTTCCGTCCTTTTTGGGAACGGGTACGATGTTGGCTAGCCATTGAGGATATTCAGATGTAGCGAGGAAACCCGCGTCGATCTGTTTCTGTACCTCCTCCTTGATTTTGATGGCCATGTCCGGGTGAGTGCGTCTCAACCTTTGCTTTACTGGCGGACATTCCGATCTCAACGATAAGTGATGTTCCACGATGCTGGTATCCAACCCTGGCATATCCTGATAGGACCAAGCGAACACATCGGGGAATTCTTTGAGAAGCTTTATCAAACCCTCTCTGGCAGTTGGACTGAGCAATGCTCCGATCCTGATTTCTTTTTTCTCTTTTTCTGAACCCAAGTTTACCGTTTCCAACGGTTCTTTGTGAGGTTCAATGGACCTTTCCTCTTGTCTGAGTAGTCGGGATATCTCTTCTGGAATTTTGTTGTCATTTTCTTCTTCAGCCTCGAATACCGGGAACTCAAAGTTGGAAGAAGGCATCGGATCGTATGTTTCAACGGGGTATAAAACAAGCAATCTGCATGACGTGATGATTCGTGTTTAGAAGAGATAGAGAAAATGCAAGTGTGTGCAGTGTTTTGATTTTACTGCTTGTTTTTATTATTGAATGTTTTTTTTAGGATTACCATTTTCTGAAAAAGTAAAAAGAGAAAACAACAATTAATGCGAAAATTACAGAACGACGTTATTTTATTAATGAACAAGTCGAATCTTGAAATTACAGCCCTATAAAACAAAACTCTGTCGCTTTGGGCAAAGCGAAGAGGGAAATTTACAGAAAGCGAGCCCTGTCAAAACATTCATTTCACCTGGTCAGGGTGAAAGGTTAAAGATGGCAATTACTTTGACTGACGAACGACCTTCGGAACCTCGACAGCAACCCATTGGCGGCGAACTCCTCGGTGAATCACAAAGTCTGGCACCTTCCTTGATTTGTCTTCAGAAATGACGCTGATTTCTGGTGGAGTAGGATCATTGGAATCTGTCTCCCAAGCAGAATTGTCGTAGGAGGATTCCTCAGTTGTATTTTGCAAAGTATTTGTGCTCTCAGCTGTATCTCCCCGTCCAGTTGACTGGATATCTTCGAGCCTGATACGAGAGCTTTCGGGAGCAGTGTACTTGACCATAAAGTCGTATTTTCCACTTGGTTGTCCCAAAGTGTCCCAAACTTCTTTGGAATTGGAGAAGTCATCCCTCTCGATGACGTTGACCTCAGGAAAAGCATAGTTGATGAATTCAAGTCCTACAAACGTTGAAAATTCATCTTCATGTTGAGTAGTTTCCGAATGACCTGAGTGTTGATCCCATGACATGGCGGGGACACAGGTATTCTGTTCAATGACGCTCAGCTGAGCTTCATTACTCAGCTGACTTTCTTGCCCCAAGTTTCCTGGGTAAGGTTGCCACATTGGCAGGCCATCCATCGGGCCATAGTAATTGCGGTCAAAGTTGTCTTTCATCAGAGTGTCCTCCTCTAATGAATTTGGCGGAGCACGGCATCCTTCCGGATCACAATCTCCGTAGATCATTTCGACATCTGATCTTGGTATAAATCTCAGACTTTCTGTAGGAAAGCAAAAAGGCATAGGCACCTCTTCCTGAGACATATAGCCGTCCTTGTTAAAGTAGGACTTCCATTCTTCATCTGTGTCAGAGAGATCTTCCTCATTGATAGCATGAACTGTCTGAGACACTGGGTGAAGAAAACCTCCACTGTGGAAGAAGTTTTGAAGGGGATGAAGACTTTCATCGTTGGCAGCTGTCCGGGTACAGGTTGCAGAAAAACCAAGACCCTTCTTTGTTTTATTGTCAATAGGAATGACAAGCTGTCCCCATCCGGTTGTATCGGTACTCTTGACCGCTTTGATAGCATCTTTGTATAAGGAAATCGAGGTTCCTCTTCTGAACTGACTGTCCTTGCTCACCGATAGTGCTTGGAACTGAGTTCCAATAACCTCCTCGGGTTCCACACAAGTAGATGATGATAGGTTACTCACAAGCAAGGCTTGTTCCCCACAAACCGTGACAAGTTGATCGTTCTTGACGAACTTTAGCTTTTGGTGGAGGGTCGAAGTGACCGCTCCAGCCTGATGTATCCAAGGTCTTCCTAATAAACAACTGTATGTTGCCCGGATGTCCATGACCTGGAAAGTGATTTGGAAAGTGTGAGGACCAATAGTTATGGGAAGATCCACTTCGCCGATAACAGTTTTTCTGGATCCGTCGAATGCTTTGACGACGACCTCGCTGACTCTCATCGGAGGGCCCTTGAATGATAATTGCGTCAAAGTGGACTTCAGCATAACATTCAGGGCTGACCCTGTGTCTACCAGTACGTTGGCTAAAGCATCACCCTGGCAGTTAACTGTAATGTTGAGCGCCATGTTATGACGGCGACCCTCTTCAGGTAATTCTTCATCACTAAATCCCAAATTATTGCAGGAAGTGATGTTAGAGACAATGCTATCGAATTGTCTGATTGTTACATCCTGTTCCACAAAGGCTTGCTCCAAGACTTTCTGTAGAGCCTCTCTGTGTGCTTCTGAACTGAGTAACAGTGATAATACTGAGATCTTCGAAGGAGTCTGTAACAGTTGATCAACAATGTTATATTCACTCCTTTAGATGAGCTTTAGCATCTCATCTTTGTCTTTTGAAAAGTTGGGATTACCAGATTGACTGACTGGTGGATCAGGAATTTCCGCCTGAAGTTCCTTTTCTTTGTTGGATTCTCCAACCCCTCGGTAGAAGATTCGACCGCTCCGTGTTACACGACTGACGTCTGCAATATTCACGACGGAGGGTAATGGAATTTCCTTTCCATTCTCAATTGTTGTTGCACCGTATTTGTAAGGGATCGCCTTAGCTGATTCATACGGTAATGGTCCCGGTAGATAGATGACTATGGGAACCTTCTGATTTTTCTGACCGTCATAAGTAACCTCGATCCGTTCCCGGTTGGGAACTCTAGATTCGTCAAGTAGAGGGACGATGGCAAAAACATCCCTGATCTGGTGATGACCAGAGATCGTTACAACATCCTCAACTTGATCGGCAAGGTAGTTCGGCGACCAAATGATGGGTCCTGAACCTGGATATGGATGAATTTCTCCATGATCGATCTGACCCTGAAGAGCGGCTATCACAAGGTAACACCCTTGGTTACTTTCCGAACAGACGCTACAACTGTCATAGTTGTGTGGTGGCACCTGGCCATGCCCACTTTGAATACAATGTAACCTCACTAGGTTACCTTCCATTGATCGGACATCCTGACTTTGACGACGAGTAGGATTCCTGTTATTGATACTAATCTGCTGAGTATCTTCGTCCATATAGATTGGCATCCACCAGTGATTTAACGAGTGCTGAAGTGCCTCCTGGACAAGGGTACAACCTCGATCGTTTTCGCAACCTGCTTTAAAGTTTTGATAATCGTGTGATATTAAGAATCTGAGTCTGACCTGCTCAGCATGTAACTCTACCAGATTGGTATTCATCACGCGGATGTCAAAGGTCTGAACCATGTTGATTTGATAGGAGTTCCTATCATGGTAGTCTTGGATCCATCCAAGATCCATCTGACGCTGGAGGGCCTCTTGTATGAAAGAGCATCCCTGTTTGTTTACCGAGCAAATCAGACAGGAACTGTAATCGTGTCGCGGCAGATTATGATACTGGCTTTGCCTTGAGTGCATCGCCACCAAGTTGACATTCATCACACGGATGTCGTGGTTTTGAATGACGTTAGAATTCGTAGAGACCATGTTAACTCCACGAACTCGGTGCTCCTGGATCCATCCGAGATCCATTTGTTCCTGTAGAGCTGCTTGCACTACAGAACATCCTTGGTTGTCTTTAGAGCAGATATCACACTGGTGATAATTATGAGGTGGCACATGGCCATATCCACTCTGTCTACAATGCATCCTGACCAGATTAGTCCCCAATAAGAGTACATCGTGAATTTGATAGACATTGTTAGTCTCTTTCTCAATCAGATTGACTGCAGCCTTCTCATGTTGAGGCAGCGGGTTCGTAAGAACATTAGGATTCGTATCTTTGAAAGATAAGAGCCCGCTCCTAACAAGCTTTTGCACGTCGGATTTGAAATTGAGACAAGTCTCAATGTTATGCCCTGAACCTCCTTGATGATAAGGGCATGTTTGATCCACTTTAAACTAGAAAGGCGGATTTTCCGGAACTGAAAGGGGAGACTTAGTCTGGATGTGCCCCTTAGCCAGCAGTAACGGAAACAGCTCTGCGTACGTTACAGGTATAGGATCAAATCCTGGTGGCCGTGTTGTACGGTTGTTGTTATATGGGGGACGAGCCTGCTGAAGAGGCTGTTGTGTCCTTTGTTGGTCAGGTTGGCTCTGCGCAATCTGAGGTTGATACATAGGAACAGGCACGGGGCCGATAGCAGGAGTAACAGCTGCTACTGGCTGATAACGTCGCCTTTGCTTTCCGAGAGAGATATTCCCAATATCTTGCTCTTTTTTCTTAGGGAGAGCACTACCGTATTTTTTATTACCGCTCGTTGATCCAGTGTCTTTTACCAAACGTCCTTCTCGGACGGCTTCCTCAAGACGTACACCTATGCCGACCATTTCGGTGAAATCACTGGGCGCACTGGCAATCATTCGGTCATAGTAAAATGAGCTTAAGGTCTTTAAGAAGATCTTTGTCATCTCTTTTTCCTCAAGAGGTGGACAAATTTGAGCGGCAATTTCACGCCACCTTTGAGCATACTCCTTAAAGGTTTCCTTGTCCTTTTGCGACATTGATCTGAGTTGATCTCTGTCGGGTGCCATGTCCAAATTGTACTTGTATTGTTGGATGAAGGCAGTACCAAGATCTCTGAATGTACTGATCGCAGTACGGTTTAAACCCATGTACCATTTAAGTACGGCATCGGTTAAACTATCCTGGAAGTGGTGAATCAGCAGGTCCTGATTCTCCGTCTGGGCTGACATCCGTCGAGCGTACATCACCAGATGGCTCTGAGGGCAAGAGTTACCCTTGTATTTTTCAAAGTCGGGCACTTGGAACTTGTGCGGGACTTTTACATTTGGGACCAAGCAGAGATCTGCGGCGTCCTTTCCAAATAGATCCTGACCGCGAATGGCTTGCAGCTCTTTCTGCATTTCCAAGAACTGCTCCTGGAATTCATCCATTCTGTCGAACATAGTTTCCTTCTTACCAGAAGGTGTCCATGGAATCTGTCCTTCCGGGACAGTGTGCACCACAGGGGGTGGTACCGTGACTACGGCAGTAAGTCTTGGCGCCTCCCGAAGTTTGTAACCTTCAGGAGTCTTGAGTATGCCCCTGGCATCTTCGTTTTCCCGAAGTTTGTAATCTTCAGGCCCAGCGGCTTCTGTTGCGATTCCTTGATCTTCAGTGATCGGCGGAACATATCCTTCCGGGATATAGTTAACAGGCATGCCCCAAGGACGATCTTTCGGCATCTGATACCTAGGATCATACTTTTCTATGATGGGCGTTGAAGTGATCTCTGAGATCACAGTTCTTTGTAGCTGAGCTTCTGCCATGGCTTGCATGTCGTTACGAAGCTTTCTCATATCCTCTCTCAGAGTGTCGATCTCTTCTTTCAAATCTCTGTTTTCTTCCTCAAGATCATCCATCTTTTTCTGATGATTGGGCCGAGTATTATACGAATGAGACAGTTTGACTCTAGAATCGAGACACAAACGTGAGATTCGTAGGGAAGAAGAATACGCGATGTGAGAATGATGAATGCAATGATTATATTAATTGTTTTTAGGTTTAATTAAAATAAACTTCGACAATTAGATTGCAAATATCAAACAGTGGGGAAACCCCTTTTTATTGAATTCCAAAGGATTACAGAAATGGAAATACAGTAGATTACAAAGTGCAGAAACAGAAACCTAAACTAATGGGTCCCGAGTCCTCTTCTTTGACCGGGGCGCTTAGGCCGTTGTCGGGTTGTCATTCCTTTTCCAGGTGAAAGGAGCGAGCAAATTCCTTTGGTCATCTTGATTCTCTACAGCATGCTGCTCCAAAATTTCAATCAGAGCATCTTTCTCTTTCAGTAATTGCTGTATATGGATACATTCTACGTCGAGGGTGCGGTACTTGTTCTTCCAAGACCTTCTTTCCTTTTGAACTTTGTTGAGAGTAACCTGAAGCCTTTCAGTTTCCGTCATGAAGTACATGACAATTTCCCTCGGCGGAAGAATTCCGTAACGAGGATAAGGCATCTTTAGCTTGAGAGCTCTGGTTTGTACCCAATGGAGATAAGGCTCCATCGAGACACAGTCCGATTTTCCCAGAGACTCTCGTCCTTTCTTATGAACCTGTTTCCAAGATTGCACTATTTCCATCTTTAGTGCTCTGTCACTTTCTCCTTCTTTGAAGAAAAGACCTTCCAGATGAACACCCAGTGGGATGTGTCTCATCGGGTATCCAAATTGACGAAGAACTAATATCGGATGATAGTTGATTCCTCCTTTAGTTCCTATGAGGGGTACGCTGGGGAAGTTTCCACAACGGTCAATGATTCTGATTCCCTCATAAATCCTATTACACCAATCTATATCAGAGTTGGTGAGAGACATGATCTTCTGCGACCAACGTAAGACACTCTTGCAATCCCAAAAAGCGGCAGACTTGGGCAAGTGAGAGATAAACCATTTGTAAAGCAAAGGTACACAGCATGTGATCTCCCCTCCGCTGTACAAATTTCCCAAGTGTACAGAATGATACGCATCTGCGAGCAAAGTCGGCACAGGGTTTCCAATGAGAAAAACCTTAATAGCGTTGATATCGACGAAGTTATTGATGTTGGGAAACAAAAGTAATTCGTAGGTGAGCAAGACAAAGATGCTTTCAAAAGCAGTCATGTTCCCTATACTAGCAAAGTACAGAGCTTTCTTGGTCAGGAACTGGGCTGGCAAACCTTGGGTGCCACCCTTAGTGGTCATGTGGGTCCGGACCTCAGACTCGTCCAAATGAATTGCTATTGCAATAGTCTAATTCTTTGGAATTTCTTCCAGTCCAGAAAATGTAGCTCGATCAGTGATATGTAAATCAGTCAGATGAGAATACTCCTCCAGCGTTGGTGATAACTGGTAATCCGGGAATGTGAAACAGTGATAAACCAGATCGTAGAACTGAATGAGTGCATCCATGATTCCCTCAATCACATGGACTCTTAACAGTGGTAGCAAACCACCGTGCTTGGCTCTGAAAGCCTCAGGGTTAGCGATCATCCTTGCTAACCTTCTCAAATCCCCTAATTTTGGAACCTTGAAGGTATACTGGTGAGTTCTCCTTCTACCGAAATCCATTAATGCAATCTTTTTCTCTGATATTTACAATCACAGTCTTAGTTTAATTTGAAAAACAGAGAGACTAGAAGAGAAGTTTTTTGAATGTTTTAATGTTTTATTAAATGGATGCATGAATGCAGCACACAAAAACATAGAAAAAACATGGGGTCAGAGGGTCGTTGTCATGAAGTCAAGGCTCTACCCATCCCCAAAGGTTTATACTAGGGTGATTTTTGTACCTCTACTCATTATCATCAGCTCCTCCCAGGAAGGAAGACAACAAGCGGATCGCCAGTGAGTTGTGTGCAATCTTAGAGTAAGTGCCATTCACCGAGAATAGATCACCAGCCTCAAATGAGGGTAGTATCGCGTAACAGCTATTTCCGATAGCTTCCGCACTACGAAAAAGGTTGGCTTTTCTTAAGTGTATACTCAATCTCACCACATGCGGCATCACACGCATTCCCAGTAGCAGAAAAATAAACACGTATAGCAATTAGGAAAAGCAGTATATATATTTGTCCTAATCATCCTAGACTTATAAAGCTACGATTCTTAAGTTCCTGACAGAAATGGGTTCCCCGGCAGAAGCCCCAATCTGTGGTTCCCTGTCTAAGAGATGGACCAGCATAGGTCAATCTTTCTCTTCGGTAGAGTTCCCATTTTCCGTGGAAAACGGGGATGATGCCCTAAGGCAAAAAGATCTTGGCAAAGACTCCCCAGCAGAGTTGCCATTTTACAAGGAAAACAGAAAGAAAGAAAAACAAGGGCCCCACGGTGGGCGCCACATTTCTGTTGGCGGCCACCGCCACGAAAATGACTTACCCAAGGTTTAAATTGTAAGAAGGAAAGAACCGGCCCCACGGTGGGCGCCACTTTTCTGTAGCGAGCGATTTTGGACGCGGTTCTTAAGCGCTGGTCGCTCTCTGCGGTTTGAGCTTTAAACTACAGGTCGATTCATTTTTTATCCTATTGTGAGCTGAATAAGGAAGGGAAATAGATGTCTCCAATTAACCCTGCTTGCATACTGAGTTTAAACAGCGGTCTGTTAGGTTACGGATGCTATCAATGTGGGGGGGCCTTTGTACTGGTTATTTGTATTTTCGCCAATATGTTTCTTTCTTTCTTATCTTGACAGAAGGTTTCTGGCGGGGAACAGGGATTAGGATGTTAGGACTGGTGCTTTTGAATTACTGCTTTTGATTGACGAAGATATGGGATTTGGGTTTTTTGTTGATTGCGCTCGCTAAGATCTTTTCTTTCGATCTTATGCCTACGTATTCCCGTTTACCGAAACAGGGAAATCAGAGCATTCGTAGTTCCTCCTATTCTATGGGAGGAAATGGGTGTTTTGGTGTCTTGTTCAAAGCCCAAGACATGAAGCGAAAGGTGATTTGTATCTTGTTCAAAGCCCAAGATGTGAAGCTAAAAGGTCTATTTGTGTCTTGTTCAAAGCCCAAGACGTGAAGCTAAAAGACCTCGGCTTTAGAGAGAATTTGTCATCTCTAAAGAGGGGAGAAGGAGAATTACTTTAACTGGGATACGCGGATCCGAGCAATGCCATAATTTCCAAAGAAAGGGTTTTAACCTGAAGGAGAAGACTTTAACTCAGTGTAGAGCAATGCCATCTTTCCTTAGGAATTTCTCATGCTAAAAGAGGGACAGTGGCATGGATGTAGATGATCCAGAGGCTTGCCGCTTACAGCAATTAGATGAAGGGAAAGGAGTTGTTGATGTTTGTATACTGTGAACAAGGCACAGCTTTGATGCTAAAAGGTCGATTGGATCAACCAGTGGTTTTCTTATACAAAGCCTAAGAGGAGGCTAATTTCCGCTAGGAAAATCATTATACAAAGCCTAAGAGGAGGCTATTTTGTGTCTCGTACAAAGCCTGAGAGAGAGGCTAAAAGTTTTTGACCCAGTGGGGCATATCGTTATACAAAGCCTAAGAGGAGGCTAGCAAAGAGTTGACTCAGTTGGAGAATCTTTTATACTCAGTAAGAGAGTGTTTTTGTATCTCGTACAAAGCCCGAGAGAGAGGCGAAAAGGTTATTTTGACTCCACTGGGGAGAATTTTGGTATGTCGTACGAAACCCGAGATGGAGGCTATTGTAACTGTTTCAGTTGAGTGACAGATCCAATATACTGATTTAAAAGAGAAAATCAGTTCTTATATGAGTAACACTGTACACAGGGATTTAATTTGAGGATCAGGGATATTTCCTTCTCTTTGAGGAAACGGGAAATCCAAAGGGTATCGAGACTATCCGAGTCTGCGAGTTTCCTTCCTATTTAACGAAGGGTGCTTGAGAATATCTTTGAGACTCAAGGAAGTTAGACTGTCCGTGTCTAGAGTTTTATCTTTTGTACTATGCTTCGAGAAACAGTAGTAGACTCTATGAACGGACTGTTCTATGGGGATGACTAGGTTCTGTTCCTATACCTCTAGGAGGTCGTCGGGACAATTTGTACGAAGCCCAAGAGGAGGCTGGAAACTTTTAAGAAGCCGACGGGTCCTTGTACGAAGCCCAAGAGGAGGCTATCATTCCCGAAGGAAGAGATCATTATAAGAAGCCTAAGAGGAGGCTGTGAATACTTCTAAGAAGCCGTAGGGTCCTTGAATAATGCCCAAGAGGAGGCCGATGCTTTTAAGAAGCCCGTGGGTCAATCATCTCCTTTCCATTTGGAGAGATAACTCTTTTAAAGATGAAAACCATTGGTAAACGTGCGAGGTTTACTATCCAGCGACTTTTAGCTTTTAAAGAGGGTTCCTTAGTTAAGGTCCAAGATTATGACCGTAGTGGGTACCCAAACCCCGAGACATTCAAGGCAAGCTATCCACAAGGAATAGATCAAGTCAGGAAAGTTCGAGAATTTGGAAGAAACTCAAAGATTCCATTCACGGAGAATACATTCATCTTGGGGAGTAGAGCTTCTTGACGATTCCTAAGGAGGACAGCCGAAGAGAAGACTGTATCTGGTGCTCCTATTGGGGATCTAGGCGTCTATTTCTACGAATAAATGAAACGGCGTCACCTAGTTCTAGACGTAGTTGCCGGGGAAACTCAAAATATCTATACTATTATTACACAATAGATATGAGTTTATGAAAGGAGACTTACAGTGAGCAGCCCCACAATACAGTTTATAATATGAAAGCAGTAAATGAAAGCGATAACCACTTACTCGGTTGTAGTGCTTCCATGTTGTTTGGTTAGTCGTTCAATAAAGAAAGATTAAAAACAACAGTATATTCAAAATCAAAGGAGAAAGTGCTTTGAAAAAGAAAGATCTGGGGCTTACAGCTCAAGGAGAGGCCCAGGGTTTTATCAGTGAGCGCACTGTTTGAATTTGTACAGAGGGACATATACAAGTGACTGAGGCCCAAAAAGGTTTTCTGTACAAAGGGATGGGTCTTACACTCTCTCAAGAGGCCCAAAAAGGTTTAAAGAAAAAAAGTGGGGCTTATAACACGAGAGTAGGCCCAAATGATTTTTCCGTTTAAAATGGCGATCGCGCCGAGGTTTTCTTTTAACGCAGAGGGACTTATACAATAAGTGAGGCCCAAAATGTTTTGGGTTAAAAGGGGGATTGGGTCTTACACTCTAATAGAGGCCCAAAGTGTTTTGAATGGGTCTTATAGCTCAAGGAGAGGCCTAGATGATTTTTATTTTTAAACGGGCGACGATCGTGCCGTTTACTTGTACAGAGGGACTTATACAATGAGTGAGGCCCAAAATGTTTTTGCACAAGGGGGGATGGGTCTTACACTCTCTCAAGAGGCCCAGGGAGTTTTGAAGAAAAATAAATGGGTCTTACTACTCGAGGGTAGGCCCAGATGATTTTTGAAAAGGCGACGATCGCGCCGTTTGTTTTTTGAAGGTATCGGGACATATACAATAAGTGAGGCCCAAAGATGATTTGGTCAAAAAAAAGGATTGGGTCTTACACTCTAATAGAGGCCCAAAGTGTTTTGAAAATGATTTATGAGGGTTGAATTAATCCAAAACCCTAATTTGCTTTCAAAATGTATTTAATTGAATAAAAATTCAATTAAAATGATCAAAAATTGTTTGACACATGGAAAACAAATTGTGATCTTGGATTAATGCTTCAAAAATTAAGTATTGACCTACAAAATAATTAGAAAGCATTAAAAGTTGCAAAATCAATGTAGAAAAAATATTTAAAATGCCAAAAACAATAAAAATTTTAATTCTTTACAAAAATATCAATTATATGAAATAAATAATATTTTTGGGATTTTTTGATAAAATAAAATATTTTAACATTTTTGTGAATTATTAAAAAAAGAATCAACTCAAAATCATTAAAACTCAGAGAGAAATTAATTTTTGAATCAATTAAACAAAATCACAAAATTCAAATATTTAAATTTGAAAAAAAGGCGCCAAGAACAAGCTGAAGAACATGCGCGTGTTCTTGGTTTTTCAGATTTGCGTTTTCTATCCAATCTCCATGAATACGTAATCATATCATGCAATCCACATATCATTATGCTCGTCTCAACCTCACGATCATGTCTATGTACTTTAATTTCATTTAGATTAAACATACAACAAGAAATCACGAAGAGACCTCAAGAACCCTAATTTCTACATGAAGGCTAGGATTTTTGATACACGATTCAAACAATGCAATTAATTGAGGGAAAACATTCCATGCATGATTATGAACATATGGCCAAATTATTGTGCGAGGAAATATGCATAGATTGAGAGATGACCAAGTATGTGCTTACCTCCAAGTCGTGACAGCAAGAGCAGATGTGATTTTGAGTTGGAGGTGTTACAGACAAGTTGTGATGATCTGGACAGCTTCCCTACACCCTATGGATTGTGTTTGGATGGTTGGACTTGATTGAAATTGGCTGGATCATTTTGTGGTACCTCAGCTGCACCTTGTTTGAAAATTTGAGCAACCAGCTGGTGATTTCATGAAATTGATGTTTCAGAAGTTATGTGAGTGTTTGATCAGCTCATATGTGATGTATGTGAGGTGTGTGAGTGATTGGTTTGTGCAGAATTGCTCTCAAACTCAAAACCCGATAGCTACCTTGCTAAGAAAGGAATTTTTGCCAAAAGAAAGAGATTTTGAGGAAAGCATCTGTTAGATGGCTTTGGTGTACTTAAACTGACCACAATTGAGCTCTATTTATAGTAGAGCAAGTTTGTTTTGCAAGGAATAGTGCATGGCAGCTGGTAAGTAGGTTTCCTCAATGTTGGCCAATGGAAATGAAAGTCTCCTCTAGCCATTGACTAGAGGTTAGGGCACAGAGCTTTGGTCCCCTTGGTCTTGGATAAGTCTTGACTGATTTCAGATGAGAATGGCTCAGTCCATGCCACCTTGATGGTTCCATTGAATGCCTCATTCCAAATTTGAAGTCTTGTCCCTATTTTGGCAACTCTAGGTTCAACATGCTATTCCTTGTTCCTTGGACCTTGGAGGCTTGGCTCAGTGATTGTCCCCTCTAGATTCAATCCTCTGAGGTGTCCAAGTGGATTAGAGCAATTGAATTTGGCTGATTTTGGCAAATCGAGCCAAAATGCAAATTCTGCCTTGCCTTGACAGATTTCAGTAAGGCAACTTGGCAATGTTGTATCTCATGGTGTAGGTTGAATTTGGCAATGTTCTTGGCCATTTTGGAAAGCTCTTACATGATACAACAACTGTTTGAACAAGTTTGGTTTTGATCTCTTTTGATTCCAAGTGAAAAATCCCCCTACATTTGGGCAAAAGTGAAGCAGAATCTGACTTAGTGAAAATTTCACTAAGTGTTGGAAAAAGTGACATTTTCACTTTTCAGCCACTTTGATCACTCCATAACTCAAAATCCTTAATGAATTGGAATGACTTGTAGTTGAAGTTTTTGTAGGTGATAATGAGGGCTACAAATCCATCTTTGGATGAGAAAAAATGGCCTTGTGGTTTAGGAGTTATGGTCCTCCAAAGTTGGTACCTTTGCCACTTTATTTTTAACTTAGAAAAATTTCTAAGTTTTATGGTTACCCCTTTTACAAGTTATCTCACTTTTCTTGATTTTTCTTGATGAATGATGATTTAAATCATACATTAACATCATTTTAGGGTTAAAAATCCATTTTGGTGAAAAATCTCAAAAAGTCAAAGTTGACTTTTGTGCACAGTTGACTTTTTATCAGATGAATTCCAAACTGTGCAATTCTTCAGGAAATCATGTCCTTGACCTAAATCAAACTTGATGGACATGTTCCATGGGTGTCATAGGGTATATTCAATCATGTATTAGGGTTTGGGAGCATGTCTTGGTCAAAAGTCAAAGTTACAGTTGACTTTTCCCTTAAAACCCTAATTGTGGTGCAGATGAAAATGAGACTTGTTGCTCAAGCTTATTGGATCAATCCATTGTTCCAAATGGATCAATATGGTGTATTAGAGACCCTCAAATCATCTCTTGAGGTCTTGGCTCATGGTTTGTCCCAAAAGTCAACTTAGGGGTGAATTAGGTCAAGAAACCCTAATTCCTGATTTTTGATGAATGCATCCCCTGAGGCAAAATTGACTTGATGCATGGGTTCATGAGGTTCCATGAAGCATATTAGGTTATGTTTTGGATCATTGCCTTGTGCCCAGATGAAAATTTCCATCTGGAGGCCCTGGTCGACCAAAACCCTAATTTGGTGACACTGTCGATCTTGAGACTTGATCCACCTAGAAGGGAGCAGCCTTGTGCTTAATCCTTGAAGTGGGAGTCCTTTTTGATCCATTGTGGATGTTTAAGAGATTAGACAAGTTGAAGATCATGTCATTTCTTGATTGATCCTTTGTCTAAGCACTCAGAGAGGGCTTGAAACCCTAATTTTGATTGTATTGGATGCTCACCCATCTTTGGGGAGACTGATGAAGCATGATGGTTCATCCATATTGTGATGATGATTTTCACAATGATGGGAAATCTAAGTGGTCAAAATTTGGGGTATTACACCCATTGTATGATATTTGCAATCCAAATGTCAAAGTTTCTTTTGATTAACAAAAAAATATTAATCTAATCATTGCATGTCATTCATCATTCTCACGTAACGCATTCTTCTTCCCTATGAATCTCACATTTGTGTCTCGATTCTAGAGTCAAACTGTCTCATTCGTACAATACTCGGGCCAATCCAAAAAAGAAAATGGATGATCTCGAGGAAGAGAACAGAGAGTTGAGAGAAGAAATCGACACTCTGAAAATAGATTTGAGGAAACTTCACAATGACATGCAATCTCTAGTAGCAGCCCAGATACAACAACAAAGGACTGTGATCTCAGAGATCACATCGACGCCCATAATGGAAAAGTATGATCCTCGATACACATGCCTAAAGATCGTCCCTAAGGAATGCCACCCAACAATATCCCGGAAGGATATATTCCGCCGATCATGGAAGATCCAGAAACTGCAGCAGGAACCGCTGGGCCTGAAGGTTACAAACTTCAGGAAAGCGAGGTTGCAAGAGGCATGACAACAACTCCTGAAGGTTAGAAACTTTGGGAGAGGGAAGCACCAAGAGTCACTTCCGTAATGACTATACCACTACCCGTGGTACACACTGTCCCGGAAGAGCAGATTCCACAGATACCTTCTGTTGGAAATGAAAGTATGGACGACAAAATGAAGGAATTCCAGGAACAATTCCTGGAGATGCAGAAGGAACTGCATGCCCTTCGCATTCAGGATCTATTTGGAAAGGACACCCCAGACCTTTGTTTGGTCCCCAATGTGAAAGTTCCGCACAAATTCAAGGTGCCCAAGTTTAAAAAATACAAGGGTAACTCTTGCCCTCAGAGTCATTTGGTGATGTACGCTTGGAGGATGTCAACTCAGACAGAGAACCAACAACTAATGATCCATTACTTCCAAGATAGTTTAACCGGTGCTGCACTCAAATGGTACATGGGATTAAACCGCACTAAGATCGTCACCTTCAGAGATCTTGGCGCTGCCTTTGTTAAACAATATAAGTATAATCTGGACATGGCACCGGACAGAGATCAACTCAGACCCATGTCGCAGAAGTATAAGGAAACCTTCAAGGAATATGCTAAAAGATGGCGTGAAATTGCCGCCCAAATTTGTCCACCTCTTGAGGAAAAAGAGATGACAAAAATCTTCTTGAAAACCTTGAGCTCATTCTACTACGACCGAATGGTCGCCAGTACGCCCAGCGACTTTACTGAGACGGTGAACATGGGAGTTCGTCTTGAAGAAGCACTCCGAGAAGGACATTTAATTAAAGATGTTGGACCATGAAGTAGTACCAAAAAATACGGTAGTGCTTTCCCTAAGAAAAAACAGTAGGATATTGGCAATATCTCTCTCAGAAAGCAAAGGCGACGGTACCAACCAGTAGCAGCTGTAACTCCTGCTATCAACCCTACCCCCCATTCCAACATATCAACCTCAGGTTGCTCAGAGCCAATTGAATCAACAATAATATCAGCAAAGGACGCAACAGCCTCTTCAGCAGGATCGTCCTCAGTACAACAACAACTGTACAACGCGACCACCAGGGTTCGACCCTATGTAGCGCGATTTTTGTGGTCCTTGTCACACCCTAATTTTTGACCCTAAGATTTCGTCTTTCTTGCATAGCATATTAGGTCATTTTCTTTCATGCATAACTAACCGGTTTACCTAGTTGTTGTCTGTTTGTTTCTTTTAAGGACAGGTGCTGCTGCGGAAGGCTCAAAGAACTTGAAGACGGTGTTGTGTGTGTTTGTGGAGGTTCTCTGGTCTTTGCAAGATGTGTGTTGGACTCCTGTGTGATCGTGTCCTCATCCCTTTGGTCCCTAAAGCCACTATAAAGTCCTTCTTTCTTAAAACTCCACAGAAGAACTACCCAAGGAAGACCAGGGTATGACCAGTTGTGATCATGGCAGTGGAAGTTTAGATTAGTTATCTTTCAATCTTAAAGGATCATTTCACTACGTTTCTACAAATGTTCAAGATCAATCACAAAATCTTTCTACTTTCAAAATTGGCAATTTTGGATTCACACCTCACCATGAATATGCCATCAAAACCTCAAGGTTTACAAGGACTTCATTTTGCCCGGTTCAAGCCAATTTCATTTCATCATCCAAGTTACATGGTCTACTCCTTATTTTCTAATGTTGAGGAAGAATAAGGTCCTTTAAGTTTTATTCCAAATTCAAAAAAACTTCACGTGCTTAAAAGCGTTAAATCGGATGAAATCCTAGAGCAAGTTTGGAAAAGAGATTCTCAAAGCTTAATTTGACTCATGGTTTTATATAGCTCAAGTTCAAGCTTTAGAATGTTACAAACCAATAATGATGGTTGTTTGACTTATGCTATTTCAATATAAATACTTTGACATGAAGTTTGTATATAGCATTGAACATCTTGTTTTTCCAACTGGTTGAGCAATTTTGCATTAACGTGTTTTATTGTTATAACACGTTTTCAAGGTTTTAGGAAAGACACGAGAATCGACGTTGGAAAAACATATCATTAGAGGAGATACAAGTCTACCAGCTTACAATATTACAAGTTTATGACAAAGTTTCTTTACAAATCTACAAGCAAAATTACTAATTTAAGTCTTTGAGAAGGTTAACTTTGAAGATTTACAATATCAAATTTCAAGTACAGGACACTTTAAAATTGAATCAATTCATGTTGCAACCATCATTTCACAACGAAGAATCGCTTGGATTTCTCTATTGAAGGACTTGACCTCCAACTGTGGTGAACCCGAATTGGCTTGAGGACCCGTTTTCCAACTGCACGCATCTTGTAGACCACACCCTTAGAAACTGCCCATTGCCGGATGACATACCAAATGAAAATAATTAAGCGCAGCTAACAGAGGTTTGGATACATTTTCAATATGACAGCAGGTTCTGCAAAAGAGCAGAATCGCCATACATATTCAAGCTGTTACCTGATGAAAACAAGAAGGGCGTGTCAGTTCCTAAGACAAACAAGCCCAAAACAAGCAAATTAGAGATGTCCAAAAGAAAACCCGAATGTCACAAAGTGTAACTTCACAGCCAGCCTTACCAATCTCACCACAATAATGCATTGACATAATAGAAGACAAACGATTCAACATCCTAATTATATCTAACCCTGAGCATCCTAACTGCATTGACATTTGACTCATTAACTGCATAAATTCAGCAATGCTCTTAATATTCCAAATTCCTACAACCTGACCATTTGCATAAACTAGCTCATGCCCTTTCACTAACAACCCTATTATGATACCATTAGAACAAGATTCAATCTAAAACCAATAAACGTTTTTTATCCAAATAGAAACCGCCGTATTACCGTGAGATTTACTAGCATATGGACTCCAAGCTAACTTCATGACCGACTGCCGAGTAACCTCTTTCCATCAACTCTAAATGATGCTCATTCATGCTCATAGGATAGCCTCTCCACAGTGGTAAGCTCTTGATAGTCCTGCACATTAATACAACAATAGTTATCTCGAGGCACTCAACAAGATGATAAGAGGATGGTACGACCTACAAATGTGCGCAGAGCATGGTACGGTTGTCATTGTGAATCCGGTGGAAAGCGTTCACTTACCCAAGACCCGTAGGGGCTTAAGCTTTTGTCTTACAGAAGAAGTCCAGGGGAGCGCCTCGCGAAACATCAGAAACTTTGAACAAAACGAACCTGCAAGTATGAATCAAAATAAGTGATTATTGTGAAGATTCAAGAGAAAAAGAAAGATTTTGGTTGGGTATAGAGGACTTGGCTGCGTACAACGTACTCCTTATTGCTTTCACGCAGTACATAGCATTGAGCTAGTACATGAAGATATGGAAGCAAGCTAATACATGAAGATGTTGTTCAAAAGAAACAAATTATCAATCAAGACACTTCAACAAAACCAGAAAGATGACCAAGTTTCCCAAAACTCAAAGAAATACTCAATAGGGGCTCACTGCTCTGTATTATAAGCATTGAGCTAGGATTTACTTACCGGCTGTGCCCTTGGTCTGAAGACTCGAAGGAAACCAAATGTCCATCTAAGTTGCCACGTTCATCTTGCACGAGATTATCCAACCACACATGAAAATCAAGAGAGAGATCAGAAGTTCATAAAACGCAGGTCCTAACTTTTTGATTCCTTTCTACAAAGAGCTAAACCCAATCCATACAATTCATCGTGTTTCCAAAATCAGCCATTTGAATTACATTTCCAAAACAACTGTCAGACCATAGTTAAGGAAACTTTCTAAAACAAAAACACAATCAAACAACATTAGACCATGTCCCCACACATTTCAAAGGCTTTCCTAAACCAATTTCAATATATTCAAATATTCCAACAATCCTCAGACCAAAACCAAAACATAAAACACGGTGGAAATATAAGTCTATTCATTACGCTTCAATAGTTTTTCCCAAACATTAAACCAGATCAAAAACACATCAGACATCATCAAGACATATTTTGAATTCATTCTAAAACAAGCTCAATTACTGCATTCAATATGTTCAGACATGTTTGAATGAAAAGGGAAGGCATTCAATCAGGATCTTGATTACCAAGTCTATAAAAGGGAGAAGAGAACGATACAAAGGGAGATCAGAAAATCCACACACCAAAATACATACACACATACTGCAGAGAATTCGCAACCACAAATTCAAATCCACCACGCATCCACGACCAAATTGGAAGCAATACACAACCATTCGTCAAAACCCAGAAAATCCAACCAAACACAGTTTCTATCATCAATATCCAAAACAATATACAACTCGAAATCCACAAACCCTCATACTACTAACTTATCAAAACCCAACAACTCACATCAATTCATACATACACGATCTAAACACCACAAACTCAAACCAATCATAAACCAATCATCAAACCGCCACCAAACCTTTCGTCAGAATCACATACATACGTACAACACGCAAGGCCAGAGGATTGAAGCAAACACACACACGGTGGACAAAAGACAACAACGCAAACAGAGAAGAAAAGACTTATCTGTGATCGAGGATCGTGAGTCTCAATCGCGCCTCTATCGTCAACTTTCACCGCCCGTTCCCTTTTTTTTTCCTTTTATTGCTTTATTCATATAATCGTTGTAAATTGTAAGATCATGACCAATGATAGTGGATTGGGGTTTAGGGTTTCTGCGGGATTTGGGTTTTTGTTTTCGCCGTTTAGAAGCTAGGTCTTAAGAGAACGAGAGAAATCGAGAGGTGGCGGCGGATTTGGGAAATTAGGGTTTGGGACCCTGCGTTTTGAGAGAAAGGGAGAGGGTGACGATGGGACAATGGGGGAGGGGCTCCCTCAGCTTTTTTTCTTTTTCGTTTGTTTGTTTTTACAATTAAAACTTTTTTATAAAAAAAATAAAACTCTTTAAACTCCTTTTAATAATAAGCATGGCTTTTTTTTATAAATAAAAACATAATTACTTTTAATAATAGAGTTAAAAATAATATAACCTTAATAAAACACTTTTTATAAATAATGAACCTTTTACAATAAGTTTAGTATAATATATAAAACCTCTGTTGGATAAAATTCTTTATTAATAAACTTGTCATTTATTTAAGATAATAAAACCCTTTTTTTTATAAATAACTTTTCTTCTTAAAAATTAATTATAAACTTTTTGATAAAACTTCTTTCTAAATTAGTAAAACCCTCCTTTTATTTAAAAATAATAATAAAAAAAACTTTTTATTAAAAATAAAAATTAATCTTTTCTAGTTAATAAGAAAAGCCGGTTTTTATCTTTTTCTATAACTTTAAAATAAAATAATAATTAAACTTTTAATAATTAAACCTTTTTTAAATAAGAAAACCTTTTTATTTATTAACTTTGTTAATATAACTTTAAAATTAAAAGATAATAAAACTTTAAGAATAATTAAAACATTTAGCGAAAAGAAAACTCTTAAAAAACAATCTTTTAAAATAAACCTTCTTTTAGTTTCCCTAAGAAAATTAAAACCCTTTCTTAATAAACCGCTCCTTTAGAATCTCTCACCTCGCTTAGTCATGGGTTCGTGAGTGTTCGCATGTTTTTCTTTATTGGTTTGTTTATGTTTTTACCTGATTTTTGATTCTGTCTCAAACCCTTTCAAAAACAATATCAAAATTCTCGATCCAACGTCGAGCCCATTTTCTACCCATGTAAGTCGATTGCCTCTGGGCATCGCATTCAACCTTTTGGTCACTAGACACAAGTCTAGCATCACTTTGCTAGCACCCTCGCCTAAATAACAATCAATTAATCGCATAAATATCCAAGGGAAAATCCCATGCATGATAACCATGTTATTGTGCATGGTGCACATCATTTGCATCATAATCGACACCCTTAAGTTAAGACTATTAGACAACTTAGGATAGATTTCCTAGGTTAGTCCCCTTACAATTTTGATTTCAAATCAAACTTTAGCCCACCTAATTCTCCACACAAGCGAATTAGATGTTAATCATCTCAAAGAAAGGGACACACAACCCCATACCCCACAAAAATCCAAACATTTAAAAAAAAAGTGTGGTGGTCTTTCTTGAGATGATGACTCATCTTCTTCACTTACCCTTAAACCTTAGCAAACAGATAACAAATAACATAAATAAAATCAAGAGGTTCCTGTAGAGTACTACAGATATCTAGGATGCTAACACCTTCCCTAGGTATAACCAACCCCCGACCTTAGAATCTTAAGTGCATTTGCATTGCATTGTGGGTATTCGGTCTTTCTCCCTTCCCTTGGATAAAATCAAAGACGGTGGTGACATTAAAAATATGCGATACAAGTTAACTAATAGCTTGTTATCCAATTTTCACCACGACAGTCCTGAGTCACGATCGCTTGAGTACTACAGTTCAATTCATTTTTTATCCTATTGAGCTGATTAAGGAAGGGAAATAGATGTCTCCAATTAACCATGCTTGCATACTGAGTTTGAATAGCGGTCTGTTAGGTTACAGATGCTATGAGGATGTGGGGCCGAATCTTTGGTTATTTTGTTAAGATCAGAATGTCTGGATTATTTGTGAGGTTTTAGGATGTTAGGATTTGGTGCTTTTGGGTTGATATATGAAGGTACTAGATTTTGGGTTTTCTGATTAGTATGCTCGATAAGATTTTTCAATCTTATGCCTACGTATTCCCGTTTAACGAAACATGGAAATCATAGCGATCGTAGTTCCTCTTATTCTATGGGAGGAAAAAAGGTTGTTTTGGTGTCTTGTTCAAAGCCCAAGACATGAAGCTAAAGGTGGTTTGTATCTTGTTCAAAGCCCAAGATGTGAAGCTAAAGGGTTTTGGATGAGAGAGAATTTGTCATCTCTAAAAAGGAGTTGTTGATGTTTATATGCTGTGAGCAAGGCACAACTTTGATGCTAAAAGGTTGATTGACTCAACTGGTGTTTTATTTATACAAAGCATAAGAGGAGGCTAGTGACCCAAAAGAGGATGTTTTTATATGTCTTGTACGAAGCCCAAGACGGAGGCTAAAGAGGTTTGACTCAACAAGAGAGTCTTGAACAGGTGATTGACTCAACAAGAGAGTCTGGAGGTTGTTTGACTTAATGAGAGAGTCTTTTATACTCAACAAGAGACTGTTTTCCTATCTCGTACGAAGCCCGGGATGGAGGCAAAAGAGGTTTGACTCAACAAGAGAGTCTTGACCAGGTGATTGACTCAACAAGAGAGTTTTTTATACTCAACAAGAGAGTGATTTATATCTCCTACGAAGCCCGAGATGGAGGCTAAAAGTGGTTGACTCAACAAGAGAGTCGTTTATACTCAACAATAGAGTGTTTTTCTATCTCGTACGAAGCCCGAGATGGAGGCTAAAGATTTGACTCAACAAGGGAGTCTGAAAAGGTTAGCTCCACTAGGGAGAATCATTGTACAAAGCCCAAGAGGAGGCTAATTGTGCTGGTGACTATTTCAGTTTAGTGACAGTTCCAGTATGTTGGATAAGAGAGAAAATCAGTTCTTATAAAGGGAAAGATTAAAGGTATGGTTGCGCTTTGGGATTGATCAGAGGATCAGGATTATTTCCTGTTCTTTAAGGAAATGGAAAATCCAAAGGGTATTGAGACTGTCCAAGTCTACTGGTGTTTTGAGAAATCGATTCTCAGATAGTGAATGATCTTTGTATGATGCCTAAGAGAAGGCTGGTATGTTAAGGGATGAAGGTCAACCCATTAATAGGTTTGACACTTGACTAATAAAGACATCACTAGCAAATTGATGACAGGTTTTATTCCTATACCTATAGAGGTCTCTGGGTCCTTGTACTAAGCCCAAGAGAAGGCATTAGAGCTTTTAAGAAGCCGAAGGGTCCTTGTACAACGCCCAAGAGGAGGCAGGGATACTTTTAAGAAGCCTGTGGGTGCCCAAACCCCAAGAAGTTAAAGACATGCCATTCACCAAGAATAGATCAAGCCAGGAAAGTCCGAGAATTTGGAAGAAACTCAAGAGATGCTATTCACAGAGAAAAGATCATCTCTGGGGAGTTAGAGTTTCTTTGACAATTTCTAAGGCTGACAGTCTAAGAAAGGGTTCACCGAGAATGCTGCCTTTCACGTCTCCATATTGTTTAACCCCAAGAGGATGGGAGACTGTATCTGGTAATCCTATGGGGATCTAGTTTTGTTTGTATTTAAGAGTGACCAACAGGAATTTACCTAGTGCTAGACGTAGTTGCCGGGGAAAACTCTAAATAACTATACTAGTATTACACAGTTGATATGTAACAAGCATATAAAAGTTTGTGAAAGAAGACTTACAGTGAAACAACCCCAGAATACAGTTATATATATGAAAGCGGATAAAGAAAGTGGGTAAACACTTACTCGGTTGTAGAGCTTCCGTGCTGTTTGGTTAGTTAATCAACAAAGAAAGCTTTGATAACAATATTATATTCTAAATCTAAGGAGAAAGTGCTTTGAAAAGATTGTTGGGGCTTACAGCTCAAGGAGAGGCCCAAGGTTTTATCAGTGATTGCACTGTTGAAATTGGACAGGGACTGAGACAAGTGACTAAGGCCCAAAAGGTTTTCTGTACAAAGGGATGGGTCGTACACTCTCTCAAGAGGCCCAAAGGTGTTTAAAGAAAAGGAGTGGGCTTATAACACGAGGGTAGGCCCAGATGATTTGATTTTTGAACTGGCGAACGCGCCGAGGTTTCCTTAACGTACTAGGTCTTATACGATGCATTGAGGCCCAAAAAAGTTTTGGTTAAAAGGGGGTTGGGTCTTACAGTCTATTAGAGGCCCAAAGGTAATTTTAAAAGAAAAGATGGGGCTTACAACTCAAGGAGAGCCCCAGATGATTTTGTTTGAAAAATGACGATCGCGCCGAGATTTCTTTAGCGTATTGGGACTTATACAATGCACTGAGGCCCAAAAAAGTTTTTATTTACAAGGGATGGGTCTTACACTCTCTCAAGAGGCCCAAAGGTTTTTGAAAAAGATTTGATGAGGGTTGAATTGATCAAAACCCTAATTTGTTTTCAAAATATATTTTAATTGAATAAAAATTCAATTAAAATGATCAAAATTGTTAAACATGTGTGAAAAACAAATTGTGGTATTGGATTAATGTTGTAAAAATCATGTTTATACCCACAAAGTAGTTAGAAGTCAATTAAGTTTGGAAAATCAAGGGAGAAAAAATATTTCAAATGTTAAAAACAAATAAAACATTAATTCTTTGCAAAAATATCAAATATATGAAATAAGTAATATTTTTGGGATTTTTTGGTAAAATAATTTTTTTTAACATTTTTGTGAATTATTTAAAAAAGAATCAACTCAAAATCATTAAAACTCAGAGAGAAATTAATTTTTGAATCAATTAAATAAAATCACAAAAATTCAAAAATTCAAATATTTGAAAAAGGGCGCCAAGAACATCTTGGCATTACCCGCGTGCTCTGTTTTGCCCAGATTTGCATTTTCTCACTGAATACTTGATGAAATCACACAATCCACATATCAATCTACTCGTTTTCCCCTCACAATCATGTCTATGGTCTTTAATTTCATTTATTTTAAGCATGGAATAAGAAATCAAACAGAAACCTCAAGAACCCTAAAATTTGCATGAAGGCTCAGAAATTCCATACATTATTCAAACAAAACAATTGATTGAGGGAAAACACTCCATGCATGATTATGAACATATGGCCAAATTATTGTGCAGCAAAAAATGCATGGATCATAGAGTTAGAAGAGCTCATGCTTATCGCTTGCAGCTGGTGATCGTGTTTTGTGTTAAAGGTGTTATAGCTAGGTTCCAATGATGTGGATAGCTTCCCTAAGTGCCAAGTGATGTGCCTGAGTGTTTGGAATGGTTTGAAACATGTTGGAACTAAAGATGGTATCTCAACTGCAACTTGGTTAAAACCTTGAGCAGTTGGCTGGTGATTTTGTGAAATCAGTGTTCCAGATGTTGTTTAAGTGTGTGTGTGATTGGTTTGGTTGGAATTGCTCTCAAACTCAAAACCTGATAGTGACTTGCTTTGGAAGGCAAATTTGGAAGTGAGAAGGAGATTTTGAGGAAAGCATATGTTTGATGGCTTTGGTGTACTCAAACTGATCACAAATGAGCTCTATTTATAGTGGAGCAAGTTTGTTTTGCAAGCAATAGTGAATGGAAACTGCAGCAGTGGTTTGGCCAATGTTGATAAATGGGAATCCAAGTATCCTCTAGCCATTGACTAGAGGTTAGGGCACAGGCTGCTGGTTCCCTTGGCCTTGGATATGTCTTGACTGAATTCAGTTGGAAATGGCTCAGTCCATGCCACCTTGTGTCATACCCCAAATTTTGACCACTAAGATTTCCATCATTATGTTAATCACCATCACAATATGGAAGTACCTTTATGCCTCATTAATCCCCTCAAGGAATTGTTGAGCATTCACCACAATCAAAATTAGGGTTTCAAGCCCTCTCAGAGCCTTAGACAAAGGATCAATCAAGGAATGACATGATCTTCAACTTGTCTCACCTCTCAAGTAACTACAAAGGATCAAAAGGACTCCCACTTCAAGGATCAAGCACAAGGTTGCTCCCTTCTAGGTGGATCAAGTCTCAATATCGACAGTATCACCAAATTAGGGTTTTGGTCGACCAGGGCCTCCAGATGGAAAATTTTCATCTGGGCACAAGCCAATGATCCAAAACATAACCTAATATACTTCATGGGACCTCATGGACCCAATCATCAAGTCAATTTTGCCTCAGGGGATGCATTCATCAAAAATCAGGAACTAGGGTTTCTTGACCTAATTCACCCCTAAGTTGGCTTTTAGGGCAAATCATGAGCCAAGACCTCAAGAGAGGGTTTGAGGGTCTCTAATATACCACATTTATCCATTTGCAACAATGGATTGATCCAAGAAGCTTGAGCAACAAGTCTCAATTTCATCTGCACCACAATTAGGGTTTTAAGGAAAAAGTCAACTGTAACTTTGACTTTTGACTAGGACATGCTCCCAAGCCCTATGACATGCACCAATATACCCTATAACACCCATGGAACATGTCCATCAAATTTGATTTAGGTCAAGGACATGATTTCATGAAGAATTGCACAGTTTGGAATTCATCTGATAAAAAGTCAACTGTGCACAAAAGTCAACTTTGACTTTTTGAGATTTTTCACCAAAATGGATTTTTAACCCTAAAATGATGTTAACGTATGATTTGAATCATCATTCATCAAGAAAAATCAAGAAAAGTTGGATAACTCCTAAACCACAAGGCCATTTTTTTCCATCCAAAGCTTGATTTGTAGATCTCATTGCCCTCTACAAAAGCTTCAACTAGACCTAACTCCAATTCATTGTGGATTTTGAGCTATGAGTGAGCAAAAATGGCTGAAAATATGAAAGTACACCATTTTCCAACACTTAGGAAAAATTATGTCCAAGACAGATTTTGTTGAAACACCAAAACTTGTGAGATCTTTTCACATAGATGCAAGCTGAATCAAGGCCAAAGTTAAACATCAATGTTGTTGCATATGTTGCCAAGAATTCAAAAAGCTTAATAGCATGAATTGATTCAACTTGAGCCAAGAGAAATCCATGCCCAAAGTCATGCTGCTGCAAGCTGTTTTGGAAAAATCAGTTTGCATGTTTGCTTGTCACACACGATTTTGAACCAAAAACTGAGGATCAGCATGCCACTTGTATTCAAACCAATCACATTGCATCTGATCCAACTGATAAATCTAAGTCAAAAGGCCAAGGAATCTTCCAACTTGAAATTCATCCACTTTGGCACATTTTGCCTTGAATTCAAAGTGCATTGATGTGGAATAGTGCATTGTCAAGGTATCTACCCTACTCAGTCAAATTCTCTGATTAAACAATAATAAAAACATCTGAGGAATGTGATTTTGGTCAAGGCATAGCCCTGCTCTTGGGAATGGCTAGCTTGCCTTGCTTGAGAAGAAATCCTACAAGCCAATCCATGCAAATGTGATCTGATCCAGCAGCCATTCACTATTCCTCCAAAATAAAAGTTGATCACCTATAAATAGAGGTCCCAACGGATCATTCAACTCACACCAAAGCCAGTTACAGCACTGCTTTCTCTCATTCTTCCTTAAACCTCAAGTTTTTTGGTTTTTGAGAAACCACTATCGGGTTTTGAGTTGCAGCCTTAGGCAATCAATTCCAATTGCTCAAACACATCACATATGATGTATTTGAGGTGTCTAAACACTTAAACACTGACTGTAACACCTCAGGCTCAAAATCACCCTTCAACCAAGCCATTATACCTCAATTATGCAGGTGGAGGTCTCCAGCTTGATCCAAAGAGCTTCAAAGTGTTCCAAAGCTTGTAACACACTCCATAACATCCATTGAAGCTGTAGGGATCATCAGTTCACGACTGGAACAAAGTTTGTGCAGAGTTCCATTTCAGCTTGCATCAAGGTAAGCCTCACAACTCAAACTCCATGATCCATGCATATTTCCTCGCATGATATTTTTGCCAATTGCTTGCCATCATATGCTGATTGTTTTCCCTCAAAAAATTTGATCATTGCACTTATAATCATGCCTACTCGATTGCTTTTGCAAAATTAGGGTTCATACGGCCACAATGATATAATTTGTTATACACTGAAAATGAATAAAATTGGGTATTGCCATCGTCTTCCTTGTGAAAAAACGCATGAGTTTGGTGTTTGAATGATGTCCAATGGTTGAGAGATGAGTGAGATATAGTGCTTCACGCACGAGCTCGAGGAGGAAGATGGCCATGGCGCCATTCTTAGAAAATCCAACAAGTTCTCTATATATTTTTCCCTTGCCATGTTATATTTGAATTGGCATGGCGCCCCAGCGGTTCATCAGCTGGTTTTGTGTGTATTGGCAAGCGAGAGGTATGGGGTTCGAATCCCCCTCGCCCCAGACTTCTTTTTATCACTTGTTTATTTTGTTATTTTTCATATTATTATTTTTAATGATTTGAAAAATTAATAACTCCTTCAATTTTTATCATTTTTGATTGGTTCTTTTTGCAACAATTCACAAAAATGTTGAAATATTTTATTCCACCAAAAAATTAGATTTATATTATTTATTTAATATAATTAGTATTTTTGTGAATAAATTCATTTTTAATTGTTTTTAAACATTCTAAAAGTGAATATTTACTTTGAAAATCAAAACCTAATGAGTTTAAATATTCCTTGTGATTATCCCTCATTTTTTCCAAACCTTAAACAAAATCATTAATGGATTATTCAAATTTATTTTGAATTTTGTTTGATTTTCTTTAAATATTTACTTTTAAAGATTAAAATTAGGGTTTTTGATTAATTCAACTTTCAAAATTGATTTTCAAATACACTTGGGCCTCTAATAGAGTGTAAGACCCAATCCTTTTTTGACAAAACTATTTTTGGGCCTCAGTGTATTGTATAAGTCCCGATACCGTAAAAAACAAACGGCGCGATCGTCGCCTTTTGAAAAATAACCTTTTAGGGCCTCTATTAGAGTGTAAGACTCAAACCCCCTTGTACAGATAACATTTTTGGGCCTCACTTATTGTATAAATCCCTCTGTACATTTTCAAATAAATGGCACAATCGTCGCCTTTTCAAAATAACACTGGGCCTACCCTCGTGTTATAAGCCCCACTCTTTTTCTTTAAAACTTTTTGGGCCTCTATTAGAGTGTAAGACCCAACCCACTTTGTACAGATAACATTTTTTGGGCCACAGTCACTTATTGTGTAAGTCCCTCTGTACAAATTCAAACAGTGCGCTCACTGATAAAACCCTGGGCCTCTCCTTGAGCTGTAAGCCCCAAATCTTTCTTTTTCAAAGCACTTTCTCCTTTGATTTTGAATATACTGTTGTTTTCAATCTTTCTTTGTTGAACAACTAACCAAACAACATGGAAGCTCTAAAACCGAGTAAGTGGTTATTGCTTTCATTTACCGCTTTCATATACATATAACTGTATTGTGGGGATGTTTCGCTGTAAGTCTTCTTTCATAAACTCATATCAACTGTGTAATAATAGTATAGATATTTAGAGTTTCCCCGGCAACTACGTCTAGCATTAAGCCTGTTGATCACTCTTAGAAATAGTCTAAACTAGATCCCCATAGGATTACCTGACACAGTCTTCCCTCCTCTTGGGGTTAAACAATATGGAGATATGAAAGGCAGCATTCTCTGTGAACCCTTTCATAGACTGTCACTCATAGAAGTTGTCAAAGAGACTCTATTCCCCAGAGATGATCTTTTCTCCGTGAATGGCATCTCTTGAGTTTCTTCCAAATTCTCGGACTTTCCTGGCTTGATCTATTCTCGATGAATGGCATGTCTTGAACTTCTCGGGGTTTGGGGACCCATAGGCTTCTTAAAAGCACTTGTCAAGAAACTCTATTCCCCATAGATGATCTTTTCTCCGTGAATGGCATCTCTTGAGTTTCTTCCAAATTCTCGAACTTTCCTGACTTGATCTATTCCTTGTGGATAGTTTGCCTTGAATTTCTCGGGGTTTGGGGACCCATCGGCTTCTTAAAAGCAATCGGCCTCCTCTTGGGCATCATACAAGGACCCACAGGCTTCCTAAAAGCAACCCCGCCTCCTCTTGGGCTTAGTACAAGGACCCTACGGCTTCTTAGAAGTATTCACAGCCTCCTATTAGGCTTCGTATAATGATCTCTTCCTCCGGGAATGATAGCCTCCTCTTGGGCTTTGTACAATGACCGATCGGCTTCTTAAAAGTTTCCAGCCTCCTCTTGGGCTTCGTACAAATTGTCCCGACGACCTCCTAGAGGTATAGGAACAGAACTTAGTAATCTGCATAGAACAGTCCTTTCATAGAGTCTACTACTATTTCTCAAAGCATAGTACAAAAGATGACACTCAAGACTTGGACAGTCTAATCTCCTTGAGTCTCAAAGACATTCTCAAGCACTCTTCAAAAATAGGAAGAAAACCCGTAGACTTGGACAATCTCAATACCCTTCGGATTTCCCGCTTCCTTAAAGAACAGGAATAACCCGGATCCTTGAATCAAATCCATGAGTACAGTGTTGCTCATATAAGAACTGATTTTCTCTTTAAAATCAGTATACTGGACCTGTCACTTAACTGAAACAGTAACCACAGCCTCCTCTTGGGCTTTGTACAATGATTCTCCCCAACGGAGTCAAACAACGTTTAGCCTCTCTCTCGGGCTTTGTACGAGACACATAAGAGACTCCCTCTTGAGTTGATCACCATTTCGCCTCCATCTCGGGCTTTATACGAGATACAAAAAGGTTCTTATTGAGCCAAACAAATTTTAGCCTCCATCTCGAGATTTGTACGAGATACAAAACTCTCTTGTTGAGTCAAATAGCCTCCATCTCGGGCTTTATACGAGATACCAAAAGACTCCATCGTCGGGTCAAAAACCTTTTAGCCTCTCTTTCGGGCTTTGTACGAGACACATAATAGCCTCCTCTTAGGCTTTGTATAAGAAAACCACTAGTTAATCCAATTAACCTTTTAGCATCAAAACTGTGCCTCGTTCACAGTACACAAATATCAGCAACTCTTTCCCTTTCATCTAATTGCTGTAAGCGGCAAGCCTCTGGATCATCTACATCCATGCCACTGTCCCTCTTTTAGCATGAGAAATTCCTAAGGAAAGATGGCATTGCTCTACACTGAGTTAAAGTATTCTCCTTCAGGTTAAAATCCCTATAAAGAAAATTATTGCATTGCTAGGATTCACATATCCCGGTTAAATTAATTCTCCTTTATAAACAGTTGTGACATACAACCCCCTCTTTAGAGTTGACAAATTCTCTCTAAAGTCAACACCCTTTTAGCTTCACATCTTGGGCTTTGAACAAGATACAAACCACCTTTCGCTTCACGTCTTGGGCTTTGAACAAGACACCAAATACTATTTCCTCCCATAGAATAGGAGGAACTACGAACGCTCTGATTTCCCTATTTCGGTAAACGGGAATACGTAGGCATAAGATTGAAAGAAAAAATCTTAGCGAGCACACTAAACAAAAAACCAAAAATCCCATGCTCTCACATCAAAAAGCATTAGTCCTAACATCCTAATCCTCGTTCCCCGCTATAAATTCCTAGAAAGAGAAAAGAAAACCGTATTGGAGAAAATACAAATAACCAGTACAAAGGCCCCCCCCACATTGATAGCATTCGTAACCTAACAGACCGCAGTTTAAACTCAGTATGCAAAGCAGGGTTATTTGGAGACATCTATTTCCCTTCCTTCATCAACTTTAATAGGATTAAAAATGAATCGACCTGTAGTAAGTCCAACCGCAGAGAGTAACAAGCGCTTAAGAACCGCGTCCAAAATCGCTCGCTACACCTTGGTGCATCCATTAAATGCTCCAAACTAAATTTGGAGTCTTGTCCCTCTTTTAGGGGTTTCTAGGTTTGACATGCTACTTTTGGTTCCAAAGACTTGGGAGGCTGATGGATCAGTTTTTGTCCCACCTTGGTCCCCCCTTGAGGTGTTCAGATGGATAGACTTGCTTGCCCTTTGCAAAATTTGAGCAAATTGAGCAAAACTCCCAAATCTTCCTTGTTATGACAGTTGCAGCAAGGCATATTGCCACTATCATAACTTCTTGCTCAAATTGAGTTTGGTGAAGTTCTTGGTCATTTTAGAAAGCCCTCATATGATACAAAGTATGTGTGATCATAGTTTGTTTTGACACTTTTTGGATCCAAGTGAAAAATGCCCCTACATTTTGGAAAAAGTGAAACAGATTCTGACTTAGTGAAAATTTCACTAAGTGTTGGAAAAAAGTGACATTTTCACTTTTTGTGATTTTGATCATTCCATAAGTTAAAATCCATGAGGAATTGGAATGAGTTGTGTTTGAAGCTTTTGTATAGGGCCATGAGAGCTACAAATCCAGCTTTGGATGGGGAAAAATGGCCTTGTGGTTTAGGAGTTATGATCCTCTAAAGTTGTTACCCCTTTTACAAGTTATCCCACTTTTCTTGATTTTTCTTGATGAATGATGATTCCAATCACACATTAACATCATTTTAGGGTTAGGGAACCATAATTGATCAAAAAATCAAAAAGTCAAACTTTGACTTTTGGGCACAGTTGACTTTTTATCAGATGAATTCCAAACTGTACGATCCTCTATGAAATTAAGTCCTTGACCTAAATTAAACTTGATGGATTGATTTCATAGGTGTTATAGGGTGTATTGAATCATGTACCAAAGTTTGGGAGCATGCCTGGGTCAAAAGTCAAAGATACAGTTGACTTTTTCCCGCAAAACCCTAATTATGGTTCTGATGAGCTTGAAACTTGTTGATCAAGCTTCTTGGGTCAATCCATTGTTGAAAATGGATCAATGTGGTGTATTTGAGACACTCAAATCCTCTCTTGAGGTCTTGGCTCATGTTTTGTCCCAAAAGTCAACTTAGGGGTGAATTAAGTCAAGAAACCCTAATTCCTGATTTTTTATGAATGCATCCCCTGAGGAAAAATTGACTTGATGTTTGGGTTCATGTTGTCCCTTGGAGCATCTTAGGTTATGCTTTGAATCATTGGCTCATGCCCAGAGGAAAGTTTCCATCTGGAGGCCCTGGTCAACCAAAACCCTAATTTGCTGACACTGGCGATCTTGAGGCTTGATCCACTTGGAATGTTGCAACCTTGTGCTTGATTCTTGCTGTAGGAGTCCTCTTGATCCATTGTGGATGTTTGAGAGGCTTAAACAAGTTGAAGATCATGTCATTCCTTGATTGATCATTTGTCTAAGAGCTCGGAGAGGGCTTGAAACCCTAATTTTGATTGTAGTGAAGGCTCAACAATCTTTGAGGAGATTGATGAGGTATGATGGTACATCCAAATTGTGATGATAATTTGCACAATGATGGGAAATCTTAGTGGTCAAATTTTGGGGTATGACAGATGCCCCTATTTAATCTTCTTGAACCCGAAGGTGTGAATGGCGAAGGTATTCGGGCATTCGGGGTGCAAGAGGATTAAATATCGGAATACCCAAAATTTTGATGGTGGTTAAGAATGGTCGCTCTCGTATCCTTCTTCTTTTGCTAAGCAATGATGCTTAGCAAAGGTAAACTTCCCCTCGATCCTGGTTTCCTACCAAGGAACTTGTCTAAGTTTCTGATACAAACTTCCCCTCGATCCTGGTTTCCTACCAAGGAACTGGTCTAAGCTTCTGATTTAAACTTCCCCTTGATCATGGTTTCCTACCAAGGAACTGGTCTTAATTTTTGATACAAACTTCCCCTCGATCCTGGTTTCCAACCAAGGAACTGGTCTTAGTTTCTAATTTAAACTTCCCCTCGATCCTAGTTTCCTACCAAGAAACTAGTCCTAGTTTGTGATACAAACTTCCCCTCAATCCTGGTTTCCTACCAAGGAACTGGTCTTAGTTTCTTTTTTCAATAAACTTTCTTGACAAGGGACGCTGTTCGTAGCGGTTTTCCTCAATCTTCTCGCCAAATTTTCCCGGGGAGATGCCATTTGATGGAAAAAGATCTGATGTCGGAGTTGCTGGGGAACCCATTCGTCTGAGCTGTAGAGGTGTACAAACTTCTCTTTTGGAGATGCCATTTATTGATTCTACTGGGGAAAGCAGGTCTCTTGAGAGACTGCTGTCTCTTAGGGGTGTTAATTCATACTTTTCTCGTGATCTTCTCGGAGAAATGCCATATGATGTGATCCAATTTTGAGGTGCTGATGACCTTTTTGTCAGCGGATTTTTCAGAGAAAAACGGTTGCATTGCCGAATCTCTGATTAAGAGGCTTTCTTTGGGGATTTTCCTTAATCCGGGAAAGCGAGGATATCATCTTCAATGGGGAAGAGTGATGTTTGTCGACGATCTTCTTGCTTTTCATAGGTTCAAGTTATCAAAGTGATCAAAGAACCAACTTTAATCTAGAAATAAATTGGACGAGAGTGTTCAGGCGCAACATTTCCTGACGAGGAACGAATTGACAACTCGATTGAGAGGACTTTTATCACTTGGGGATAAGACTGACCAGAGTGATAGTGATGCAATATGATCGTGAATGTAAATAAATAATGCATGATGTATGTATGTATATGCTGACAAAACTGACGCGACATATAGAGTGATAGATGAACATGATTGGATACTTGGCCACTGCAGGGAATGAAAAGTAGCACTAGTCCAAAAGTAGCAATTATGCCTTGCTTAGGAGAGATAGTCCCTGTGGGGGATAACCGTTGGTCGGGCTTAGGAGGTAATAACTCTGCTGGGGGTGTCAGATGAAACACGGCCTCTGACACAGTTGATCCTTTGTTCAGGCGTACTGATTAAGAAAGAGTACCTTGATTCTGCACTTTGAAGCTCGATTACTTCTGGTGAAGCGATCGATGTTCTTTCGATGTTCAACAGTCAAAAGAAATTGCCTTCTTTATTTTAAAAGCAGAAAAAGTTTGACAAGTAAATTCATTTTTGTTTTATTTCAAGAATTTTTGATCATGTTAAAATGTCGTTCTATAAAGCTAAAACAAATAAGAATTGCAAACAAAAGCACGAGGGCTCAAATTTTATTTATAGGATGGAAGTCAGCCAAACGCGTGATTCCATAGAGTATTTACAAAGTTAGAAAACGGTAATTTAAGGGAAAAGGGCTGCATTGAAACATAATGACCACTATCTTTCTAACAACTTTGAATTCTGGACATCCTGAGCTTCCGTCGAAGATGACCGTGACTGGAGTTTTTCTTCTGATGGAGGGTGTAACTGCTGCTGAGGGATTTGCCCCTTTGTTGGACATAGTTACTTGCCATAAATCCCTAACTTTTGCCTGGATTGTCTTTTGAGATTTCCAATCCACCGGGATGATTTTTTATTGTGTCTCTAATTTTTGCCTGGACCTCCCTTTCGGGTTTTCAATCCACCGAGACGTCTTTTTCTTTTTTAGTTTATGCGAAGTATTTCTTGACTAGATCAACATTTATGGGGTAGGAAAATTCCTCTCCATCCATGGTTGCGAGTCTCAAGGCGCCGCCTGAGAAGGCTTTCTTGACCACATAGGGGCCGTCATAATTCGGAGTCCATTTGCCCTGGGAATCAGTGAGAAATAATTGTATCTTCTTGAGCACGAGGTCTCCTTTTTTGAAGACGCGAGGTCGGACCTTTTTGTCAAATGCCTTCTTCATTTTTTGCTGATACAACTGACCGTGGCATAGTACCGTTAATCTCTTTTCTTCGATCATATTTAGTTCATCGTGTCGACTTTGACACCATGGTATTCAGCCTCTGTTAGCTTAGCTTCCATCAATACCTGGGGAGAACTTTCTCCATGCCATATACTAGAGAGAAAGGGGTTGCCCCTGTTGAAGTGCGAACAGATGTGCGATAACCGCGAAGAGCAAAGGGCAGCATTTCGTGCCAGTCTTTGTAGGTAACAACCATCTTTTGAACGATCTTCTTGATGTTCTTGTTAGCCGCTTCTTGTAACACCCCAAATCCCCTCGCGAATAAATAATACAAATATAAATCAGAGTAACTAAAAATTTATTTTTCCAACAGGAAACAGGGATGTCACACTTAAAGAAAGAAAATACAAACCCTGCTTAATTATTTTGATACATAGCACAAAATAGGATAACCCCATAGGGAACCTTTTTCCATATAGAATGAATGTCAATTATGGAATAAAGCGGAAAGATCCATAACCGACTTGTTTTACAAAATGAATCGTTTTAGAACATCAAAATATACATACAAAGGTCATACACAACATATTCAACAATTATATACAATTAACTTAAAGCGTTTCCCCGACTCCCATGCTACGTATCAGAGCAGACACCAAGACCTAAGCAAACGAAGATCTAACTCTTCCACTTGCCTCCACGCCTCTAAAGCTGACAATCTGCACTATGCCATAAAAAGCATATTCCAGCAGAAGGGTGAGAAATAACAACTAAACCAAGATTGCATAATAATATGCAAAAACACATAAAATCACATACACAGTTATTCTCACCCCACACGTCACATACCAATACATATAGCAAGCCATAGATGTATAACATATTTCTAACAATCCAACCACATAGCATATAACAATTATACCAACATAATTACACATTTGCACATAAGGCATACCAAGTCATAGCATTTATCACATATGCACATCAAATTACCAATGCTATTACAATCTCAACACATAACAAATCAATGCACAATTTCCACACATAATCAATCAAATCATGATTTTTCACACATAATGCATCCATTCACATTTCTCACACATAATCACATATTCCAATCAAACATATACCATTCAATTCAATTGCACATATTTCATCTCATCAATCACAATCACATTTCCATGCACAATTAATTCATGATTTATGCAAATGCACATAGATCGACACAACGACTCTATGCACATGCCATGCGGTACCGACTTCCATTGTCACGTCATTTGTCACGTCATTAGTCCACTCAGGAACTATTGGAACCATCGCTCGTTACTGAGAATCTCAAGTAACTCCCCGTCGGGCCTACGATGTTCACCCGTCGCTTTAGGTCCTCAGGCATCGCCTCATATTTTCGAGGCACACGACGTTAAGGATTGCTTTAAGTCTCCAAAGGAGCCCACAATCGTCTATACCCATCGCTTTAAGTCCTCAGGCATCGCCTCATATTTTCGAGGCACACGATGGTATAGCATATTCCCTCAGGAATCAAACCGTCACTCAGGACGTTTTCACAATGCACATTATGATGCTTGGCATACAATGACTCATGACACTCACATTGCATCCATGCACACATTCATAATCATGCATAAATCATCAAATACAACACTTGGCATTTTCTTGCCTTTCGGCCACAAATCACAACCACAACAATTACAACAACTTATCACATGCTTCCACATCATCACATTCATGTATTGCAAAGCAATTCAAACAATGCATTTCAAACCCTAAATGCCACCACACAACATACATTGAAATTTCACATAAACAATGCACTTCATCACAAGCCATAAAATACCACAATCATATCACATACCACAAATTACAACAACATCATAGTTCCTCACACAAGGGATTTACATATCAAATGATACTCACAACACATCATTATCGCACATTGAAATCAAAACCCAAAACACACATTTATTCCTCCATAACACCACAAACCATCATCACCAACACTTATTACATATATTCACATAATATACCAGCACACAAGCCATATGATACATATTAAAAGCCTATAGCATGATAACACATCATTCGCACACCAATACGACGGTGAAAATCCGACAAACCAACACTTTTTCAAAATTACGACTTAAATAATTCATCTACTGCCCTCCAAACCATTTTAAAAAGAAAGAGCTTTTCATTGGCTTTCCAACGCTTCGAACGGCGACCAAAACGGACTTACGGTTTGAAAATTACGACGAAAACAAAATTGGAAAATATCATGTTCGCTCCAGTATTCGCTAGGCGAACCCTAGCGAACCAAGGCAGTGGAAAACAGACCTAAAGTTCGCTAGGTGAACCTTCTAGTGAACATTCGCCAGTTCCTTCGCTGGGGTTCGCTAGGCGAACCTGCGAAACCCAGAAATCGCAGCAGCGTCAACCTAGGTCATATGGGACCAAAATACATCATTTTTATCACCCAAACCCTTCTAATTCATACCAGAACAACCAAAACATGTTTAGACATAATCAACGAGTATTTTACGCGGTTTATATCGAATTTCATCCGCGAAAACATCGATTTCTATCAATCGCTCCTAATTCCAATCGATACGAAAAGTCACGAAACAATCAAAACATTTACAACAAACAACACATATACATACATAAGCAAGATATAATTGAAACTTCTCACCCTTACCCGATTATTCGCGCTCGAAACGGAGAATCTCTGATTTCCTCTTTTCTCCTCTTTTCTCTCCTCTTCCTTTCCTTCCCTTCTCTTTCTTTCCTTTTTCTTTCTTTTCTCTCTTTTTCTTTCCACTTCCTATTTATATAAAATATCTAAATCCCTAAAAGACTATTTTACCCCTCAAACTCAAATATCTCGCAAACGCCCTCAAAATGCGATAAAACATAAACAATGATGAAAAATAACATTTTGTCAAATAAAAGTCAATAATAAAATAATATAAAACCAAAACCAATTAAATCTACTCTATTAAATAAATCTAACAAAATCGGGGCGTTACAATTCTCCCCCACTTAGACATTTTCATCCTCGAAAATCTAACCGATACGAACAACTCCGGATAAGACTCTCGCATCCGACTAACAACCCAACATGCCAACAAAAGGCACACCACGAATAACACAACTGGAAAACCACCTTGCCAATAGCAGATACAACAACGACACGACGACGACGACAAGATGCAAGGCCCATACAATGCACTTGACGACTAACTCACGATTCAAAGAAAAGCCAAGATACCAACACAATGGAAACGAGACAACAACACAAACAAGAACATAAAGTTCCACGACACCACAAGGTCTCCACAACATCAACAAAACCAGAACACCTACCTCCTTGTCACACAACCATACTACAACAATGCTATAATTCACCAATCGAGCATATAACCAAAACACCCAACTACATAGCAGCCCACGGATAACAGTTAAACTTTTCACATATGACTTCCATCCAGAAGCGTTCAATGGTCTCAACACTCCTACATGTTCCCAATGTTCAACCTATGAACTCTTACCAGTCCCACACTTATATACGAAATGTGTCATATCACGCTTCCGCTGCGCACTCTGATTACTCGTAACCATCAAAACTACCAATCTCACGTCCAAAGTCTAACTCTCTCTCATATTCACCAAAAATCACTGTTCACTGTTAATATATCCAACTGCACACTATCAGACGTCAATTCACACACCAACCCAAATCTCTAAGTTCTCCCAAAAGTTCCCACTCTTTAACCATCAAAGCAGACATAAGTAAAACTCTCGACTTAACTCATCACGCACGACATAACTTTACCAATAGGATAATTCGAGCCAAAGTCATAACTAATCAGGAATTCCAATCATCCGACCGTGCCTTACTCCGAGTTACAAATCAAAAGTTATGCAAAAAACAAAATTACACAAACGGCACTCTTCGCTGGGCGAACCTTCTCGCGAGCATTCGCTAGCACCTTCGCTAGGCGAACATCCTTCGCGAGCATTCGCTAGCTCCTTCGCTAGGCGAACATCCTTCGCGAGCATTCGCTAGCTCCTTCGCTAGGCGAATGTTCCAGCGAACCAACTGTTAGCTAAAAACAGACACAAAGTTCGCTAGGCGAGCACTTGGCGAACCAAGTCAGAACCAAAAACACCCAAAGTTCGCTAGGCGAACACTCTAGCGAACCTTCGCTCACGCCTTCGCTAAGCGAATACCCGTAGCGAACCTTCGCTACCCTTCGCTGAATGGTTCGCTAGGCGAACCTGCGAAAACTCAGAATTACAACAGTCTTGTTACTCATCCAAAACCGTCCATTCCTCCATCCAAACACCTTGAACCTAAAACCCTTAAAATAATACCTCCAGATTCTCCAACACAATGCAATCGCGTCCAATTCCAAATCCTGAATAGTATCGATCCTTTTATGAATCCTCAATTGTCGTAAAGCATAAGCCACGACTTTACCCTCTTGCATTAACACACTGTCTAAACTCCTCAAAGACACATCTCACAAACGGTTTATTAGGATCATCCAGAATCAAAACTGAATCCGTAGCCAACTTCTACTTCAGCTCACCAAAACTTACTCACAACGAACATCCAGACAAATAACTCACCCTTTGCAAGCCAACTGAGACAACAGAAGTACGAACTTAGCAAAGTCTTCCATAACCTTCCGTAACAACCAACTGAGCCCAAAAGTTTCTAATCTCCTTAACCGACTTAGGAGCCTCTCAAGGTAGAACTGCATCTAATTCCGATGGATCCATAACCATACTCTCATCTGAAATAACATATCCAAATAAATATGGAAGATACGATTCCTCTACTCCACAAACATTACAAATTCCTTACTAACACCAAATAACATCATTGCACATTGTAATACCCAAACAAATTCCAAAAGATATAAATTCTTAAAGTTCTTGCAAAATTCTTTTCCCTGGGTAACTGGTTACTCACATACAAGCTTAACTGAGTAAATAACAGCCTATCCCGATGATAACAAACATAACCAGTCGCATTAAGTCGATCACAGCCTCAACTCACACAATCCACCACTCTTATCAAACATTCCAAACAATTGCAAGTTCACTCAAACTCAGCCAAACCATTCAGTTATCTATTCCTGAAAGTGGACACTTGTTCTCAATCGTTACCTTATTCAACTGTTAGCAATCCATACACAATTTCTTCTCTTTGCAGTCAAAATTCCATAAATCCCCACGTGTAGCAACAACCAACTCAAAGGAACTCTCAAACATTACATCCACACCTAGGGTTTTCTCAAAATTTCCATTAATGCTCTAAAACTCCAAAGACTCCAAACCTCACCAGAACTCTAAGTTTCGCTTTCCATAGTCTCAAAACCAATACCATCATATGCATCATACTTGTTATTCCATTCAACCATCCTTCTTTTTTGTTAATAACCAAACCGGAGCTCCCTAAGACAACACCTTAATGTTCCATCCATAACACATCTGAAAACCATACACAACTGACGGCCCAACACTGTGACTTCCTGCCAATTTCCAGAACACTATCCTCACAGACCAAACAAACATCTTAGTCCCATCTACTAAGAGTTTTCTACTTACTTAGCAGATCCAAACCTCAAATCTTCACCTTCGTCAAATTCGAGTTCACACTCTTCTCTCTGAGAACCACCTTTGACAATACCCAATCGTTCTCCCTCAATGACTTCCCACTAGACCAACATACCAAAACCTCCAATCCGTCTCACCTTCAGCTATAAGAATCTTCCTCAACTCATCGAAACAATCCGTAATCATTTTCTCAATTCTACACAATACATGGCACACACTATCCAAGCTGGAAAGACACGCCTATTCCATCCAACATAATTCCCGTCTGCTATCAACAAGAGATTAAGGGTGATCAGTTCCTCAATTTGTCAATAGACAGCCGACAATCATGATGGGGCATAAACCATCTTTACCAAACTATAATAGCGTTACTTACATCTCACGCACAAAACTACCTAAGGTACCAATCCTTAGTTGACATAAACCTTACCTCCACATTCCCTCCGAAACCGGGAACAACACTGTCCAAACAACACTTACAATCTTGCAATTCACAACACACTGAGCCAGCGTTCCACACCTGAAGCAACATGGAGAAGTACCATCTTCTCCCCCACTTATCTCATTCTAACTCCTGAAAACAAAGGATTAGAAAACCAGAAAGTACTGACAGTGCCACCCACACATATCACGTACTAAGGGACAGACAACAATGACAGTATTCAACTGTCACACCAACTGACTCAATAACTTGGCCGGACGGACCGACCTACTCTGATACCACTAATGTAACACCCCAAATCCCCTCGCGAATAAATAATACAAATATAAATCAGAGTAACTAAAAATTTATTTTTCCAACAGGAAACAGGGATGTCACACTTAAAGAAAGAAAATACAAACCCTGCTCAATTATTTTGATACATAGCACAAAATAGGATAACCCCATAGGGAACCTTTTTCCATATAGAATGAATGTCAATTATGGAATAAAGCGGAAAGATCCATAACCGACTTGTTTTACAAAATGAATCGTTTTAGAACATCAAAATATACATACAAAGGTCATACAAAACATATTCAACAATTATATACAATTAACTTAAAGCGTTTCCCCGACTCCCGTGCTACGTATCAGAGCAGACACCAAGACCTAAGCAAACGAAGATCTAACTCTTCCACTTGCCTCCACGCCTCTAAAGCTGACAATCTGCACTATGCCATAAAAAGCATATTCCAGCAGAAGGGTGAGAAATAACAACTAAACCAAGATTGCATAATAATATGCAAAAACACATAAAATCACATACACAGTTATTCTCACCCCACACGTCACATACCAATACATATAGCAAGCCATAGATGTATAACATATTTCTAACAATCCAACCACATAGCATATAACAATTATACCAACATAATTACACATTTGCACATAAGGCATACCAAGTCATAGCATTTATCACATATGCACATCAAATTACCAATGCTATTACAATCTCAACACATAACAAATCAATGCACAATTTCCACACATAATCAATCAAATCATGATTTTTCACACATAATGCATCCATTCACATTTCTCACACATAATCACATATTCCAATCAAACATATACCATTCAATTCAATTGCACATATTTCATCTCATCAATCACAATCACATTTCCATGCACAATTAATTCATGATTTATGCAAATGTACATAGATCGACACAACGACTCTATGCACATGCCATGCGGTACCGACTTCCATTGTCACGTCATTTGTCACGTCATTAGTCCACTCAGGAACTATTGGAACCATCGCTCGTTACTGAGAATCTCAAGTAACTCCCCGTCGGGCCTACGATGTTCACCCGTCGCTTTAGGTCCTCAGGCATCGCCTCATATTTTCGAGGCACACGACGTTAAGGATTGCTTTAAGTCTCCAAAGGAGCCCACAATCGTCTATACCCATCGCTTTAAGTCCTCAGGCATCGCCTCATATTTTCGAGGCACACGATGGTATAGCATATTCCCTCAGGAATCAAACCGTCACTCAGGACGTTTTCACAATGCACATTATGATGCTTGGCATACAATGACTCATGACACTCACATTGCATCCATGCACACATTCATAATCATGCATAAATCATCAAATACAACACTTGGCATTTTCTTGCCTTTCGGCCACAAATCACAACCACAACAATTACAACAACTTATCACATGCTTCCACATCATCACATTCATGCATTGCAAAGCAATTCAAACAATGCATTTCAAACCCTAAATGCCACCACACAACATACATTGAAATTTCACATAAACAATGCACTTCATCACAAGCCATAAAATACCACAATCATATCACATACCACAAATTACAACAACATCATAGTTCCTCACACAAGGGATTTACATATCAAATGATACTCACAACACATCATTATCGCACATTGAAATCAAAACCCAAAACACACATTTATTCCTCCATAACACCACAAACCATCATCACCAACACTTATTACATATATTCACATAATATACCAGCACACAAGCCATATGATACATATTAAAAGCCTATAGCATGATAACACATCATTCGCACACCAATACGACGGTGAAAATCCGACAAACCAACACTTTTTCAAAATCACGACTTAAATAATTCATCTACTGCCCTCCAAACCATTTTAAAAAGAAAGAGCTTTTCATTGGCTTTCCAACGCTTCGAACGGCGACCAAAACGGACTTACGGTTTGAAAATTACGACGAAAACAAAATTGGAAAATATCATGTTCGCTCCAGTATTCGCTAGGCGAACCCTAGCGAACCAAGGCAGTGGAAAACAGACCTAAAGTTCGCTAGGCGAACCATCTAGCGAACATTCGCCAGTTCCTTCGCTGGGGTTCGCTAGGCGAACCTGCGAAACCCAGAAATCGCAGCAGCGTCAACCTAGGTCATATGGGACCAAAATACATCATTTTTATCACCCAAACCCTTCTAATTCATACCAGAACAACCAAAACATGTTTAGACATAATCAACGAGTATTCTACGCGGTTTATATCGAATTTCATCCGTGAAAACATCGATTTCTATCAATCGTTCCTAATTCCAATCGATACGAAAAGTCACGAAACAATCAAAACATTTACAACAAACAACACATATACATACACAAGCAAGATATAATTGAAACTTCTCACCCTTACCCGATTATTCGCGCTCGAAACGGAGAATCTCTGATTTCCTCTTTTCTCCTCTTTTCTCTCCTCTTCCTTTCCTTCCCTTCTCTTTCTTTCCTTTTTCTTTCTTTTCTCTCTTTTTCTTTCCACTTCCTATTTATATAAAATATCTAAACCCCTAAAAGACTATTTTACCCCTCAAACTCAAATATCTCGCAAACGCCCTCAAAATGAGATAAAACATAAACAATGATGAAAAATAACATTTTGTCAAATAAAAGTCAATAATAAAATAATATAAAACCAAAACCAATTAAATCTACTCTATTAAATAAATCTAACAAAATCGGGGCGTTACACTTCTACCGCTCCATTCATATTGGGTCGGTAAGGAGATGAGTTATGGTGTTCGATCTTGAACTCAACACACAACTATTTCATCATCTTATTATTCAAGTTGGATCCATTATCAGTAATGATTTGGCTTAGAACACCATAACGGCAGATGAGATTGTTTTTGATAAATCGGATCACCACTTGTCGGGTTACATTGGCGTATGACGCAGCGTCGACCCACTTGGTGAAGTAGTCAATGGCTACCAGGATAAACCGATGTCCGTTCGAAGCCTTAGGTTCAATCATGCCAATCACGTTGATTCCCCATATGGAAAAATGCCATGGGGAAGAAAGAACTTTGAGATGCGTTGGCGGTGCATGGATTTTGTCGGAGTATATCTGACACTTGTGACACCTCCTCATGTACTTGTAGCAATCGGACTCCATGGTCAACCTGTAGTACCCTGCTCTTAGAATTTGTATCGCCATTGTGTGTCTGTTGGGATGAGTGCCAAAGGCTTCTGGTCTATCTACGCATCGGAGCAAGACCATGTCAAAGTTTCTCTAATAGAGTGTATCACCACTCAGGAAGAAGCTGCCTGCCAGCCTTCTGAGGGTTTTTCTATCTTTCCTTAGTGCCCAGGTGGGTACTCTTGTTTCTGAAGGAAGCATTTGATATCGTGGTACCAAGGTTTGTCGTCTATGACTGCTTCAATCGCAAAGATGTAAGCGGGCCGTTCTAGGCGCATTATGTCAATCTTAGGTAAGTCATTCCATTGACCTACACTAATCATGGAAGAGAGGGTGGCTAATGCTTCAGCCATGTGATTCTCTTCACGAGGGATATGATGAAACTCGATTCTGTTGAAGAAGGGTAACAACCTTCTTGCGTAATCTTTGTAAGGAATCAATCCTGATTGGTATGTGTTCCAATCTCCGTTGATCTGATTGATAACCAGGGTTGAGTCGCCAAATACATCCAAGTTCTTGATCCTCAAATCGATCTCTTCTTCGGGACCCATGATACAAGCTTCGTATTCGGCCTCATTTTTTGTGCACTTGAATGTCAGTCGGGCAGTGAAAGGAATGTGGGTACCCTGAGGTGTTATGATGATTGCCCCAATTCCGTTTCCGTAATGATTGACAGCTCCGTCAAAAATTAGTCCCCAATGGGAACCTGGTTCTGGCCCTTCATTGGGTAGCGGTTCATCGCAATCTTTCATTTTTAGATACATGACATCTTCTTCTGGGAAGTCAAACCCAATTGATTCCCAATCGTCAATAGGTTGATGAGCTATATGATCGGCTAAAATACTTCCCTTAACGGCTTTTTGATCGTGGTACTCTATGTCATATTCTGATAACAACATCTGCCAACGGGCAATCCTTCCCGTGAGAGCAGGTTTTTCAAAGACGTACTTGATTGGATCCATTTTAGAGATTAACCAAGTAGTGTGATGAATTATATACTGGCGAAGACGTTTGGCTGCCCAAGTCAAAGCACAGCAAGTTTTCTCAACCATAGTGTACCGAGTCTCGCAGTCGGTGAATTTCTTGCTTAAATAGTAGATGGCAGACTCTTTTCTTTTGGTTTCGTCTTGTTGGCCAAGCACACAACCCATCGAGTCCTCTAGGACTGTTAAGTAGATGATCAGTGTTCTTCCTTCCATTAGAGGTGATAGAATCGGCAGATTCAACAGGTATTCCTTGATACTGTCGAAGGCGGTTTGGTAACCTTCTGTCCAAACGCAATCCTGATTCTTTTTGAGTAATTTGAAGATCGGCGCGCATGTCGCGGTCATGAGGAATATGAATCTGGAAATGTAGTTCAGATGTCCCCGGAATCCCCTGACTTGTTTTTCAGTCTTCGGAGAAGGCATTTCTTGAATGGCCTTGACCTTGTAAGGATCAACCTCAATTCTTTTCTGGATGACGATGAACCCTAATAGTTTTCCTGAACGAACACCAAATGTGCATTTATTGGGATTCAAGCGGAGTTTGTATTTCCTCAGACGCTCGAATAGTTTTGACAGGTGGGTCACATGCTCCTCTTCTGTCTTAGATTTGGCAATCATATCATCGACATACACTTTTATTTCTTTGTGTATCCTGTCGTGAAACGCAGTAGTCATGGCCCTTTGATAGGTTGCCCCGACGTTCTTCAAACCGAACGACATTACCTTGTAACAAAAGGTGCCCCATGGGGTGATGAACGGAGTTTTCTCCATATCTTCCGGCGCCATTTTGAATTGATTATAGCCCGAGAATCCATCCATGAAAGAGAATACTTGGAACTTTGTTGTATTGTCAACCAGCAAGTCAATGTGTGGTAAGGGAAAGTCATCCTTTGGACTTGCTATGTTTAGATCCCTGTAGTCTACACATATTCTGACCTTTCCGTCCTTTTTCGGAACTGGTACTATGTTTACTAACCATTGACGATATACTGAAGTGGCGAGGAAACCCGCGTCAATCTGTTTCTGTACCTCCTCCTTGATTTTGATGGCCATGTCCGGGTGAGTCCGTCTCAACCTTTGTTTTACTGGCGGACATTCTAATCTCAACGGTAGATGATGTTCCACGATGTTGGTTTCCAACTCTGGCATATCCTGATAGGACCAAGCGAATACATCGGGAAATTCTTTAAGAAGCTTTGTCAAACTCTCTTTGGCAGTTAGACTGAGCAGTGCCCCAATCCTAATCTCTTTTCTTTCTTCCTTTCAACCCAAGTTGACCGTTTCCAATGACTCCTTGTGAGGTTCAATGGACATTTCCTCTTGTCTGAGTAATCGGGAGATCTCTTCTAGAATTTCGTCGTCATCTTCTTCTTCAGCCTCAAATACCGAGAATTCAAAGTTGGGAGAAGGCATTGGATCGTATGTTTAAATGGGGTTAAAAAACCAATCTGCATGACGTGATAATTTGTGTTTAGAAGAGATAGAGGGAAAATGCAAGAGTGTGTGCAGTGTTTTTTCTTTGGAAAACTGCTTGTTTTTATTATTGAGTTGCTTTTTAGGATTGCCATTTTCTGAAAAGCGAAAAGAGAAAACTACAATTAATGCGGAAATTACAGAACGACGTTATTTTATTTATGAACTTGTCGATTCTTGAAACTACAGCCCTATAAAAAAAACTCGGTCGCTTTTGGCAAAGCGAAGAGGGTGAAAGGTTAAAGTAAAGACGACAATTACTTTGACTTATTAACGATCTTCAGAACATGAACAGTAACCCATTGGCGGCAAACTCCTCGGTGAATCATAAAGTCTGGTACCTTTTTTCTTGGCTTGTCCTCAGAAACGACGCTAATTTCTGGCGGAGCATGATCATTGGAATCTGTCTCCCAGGTAGAGTTGTCGTAGGAGGATTCTTCTGTTGTATTTTGCATAGTATTTGTGCTCTCAGATAAATCTCCCCATCCAGTAGGTTGGATGTCTTCGAGCCTAATACGAGATCTCTTAGGAGCGGTGTATTTGACCATGAAGTCGTATTTTCCACTCGGTTGTCCTAAGGTGTCCCACACCTCTGTGGAACTGGAGGAGTCATCTCTTTCGATGACGTTGACCTCAGGAAAAGCATAGTTGATGAATTCTAGTCCTGCAAGCTTTGCGAATTCATCGTCGTGCTGAATATTTTCTGAATACCCTGAGGATTGATCCCATGACATGGTGGGAATGCAGGTATTCCTTTCAATGATGCTCAGCTGATTTTCATTGGTCGGTTGATTTTCTTGCCTCAAGTCTCCTGGGTACGGCTGCCGGATAGGCAGGCCATCCATTGGGCCATAATAGTCGTGGTCAAAGTTGTATTTCATTGGAGTGTCTTCCTCTAATAAATTTGGCGGAGCAAGACATCCTTCCGGATCACAACCTCTGTATATCATTTCGACGTCTGACCTTGGTATAAATCTCGGACTCTGTGCGGGATAGAAAAATGGTGTAGGCACCTCTTCCTGAGACATATAACCGTCCTTATTAAGATAGGATTCCCATTCTTCCTCTGTATCGGAGGAATCTTCCTCGTTGATAGTGTGTACTTCTTGAGACATTGGGTGAAGGAAACCTCCGCTGTGGAAGAAGTTCTGAATGGGATGAAGACTTTCATCATTAGAAGCAGTCCGAGTACAGGTTGCAGAAAAACCAAGACCCTTCTTTGTTTTATTATCAGTAGGAATGACAGGTTGTCCCCATCCTTTCGTATTGTTACTTTCAATTGCCTCGAGAGCAACTTTGTACGAGGAAATAGAAGTTCCCTTCTCTGATTGATTCTCATCGCTCACCGAAAGGGCTTGGAACTGAGTCCCAACAACCTCCTCGGGTTCTACACAAGTAGATAATGACAGTTACTCACGATCAAGGCTTGTTCCCCACAGACCATGACAAGTTGATCATTCTTGACGAACTTCAGTTTCTGGTGCTGCGTCGAAGTGACTGCCTCAACCTGGTGTATCCAAGGTCTTCCTAATAAACAGATGTGCGCTTCTCGGACGTCCATGACCTGGAAAGTGATTAGGAAAGTGTGAGGACCGATAGTAATGGGAAGGTCGACTTCACCGATAACTGCTTTCCGAGATCCGTCAAAGGCTTTGACGATGACCTCACTGCCCCTCATCGGGGGTCCTTTGAATGATAGTCGCATTAAAGTGGACTTTGGCATAACATTGATGGCCGATCCTGTGTCTACCAGTACGCTGGCTAAAGCATCATCCTGGCAGTTGACTGGCAAATCCTCGTCACTGAATCCTAAGTTGTTGCAGGAAGTGATGTTAGAGATGATGCTATCGAATTGTCGTATTTACATATCCTGTTCCACAAAGGCCTACTCTAAGACTTTCTGTAGAGCCTCTATGTGGGCTTCGGAACTGAGTAAAAGTGATAGCACAGAGATCCTTGAAGGAGTTTGTAACAGTTGATCAACAATGTTATATTCACTCCTTTGGATGAGCTTCAGCATCTCATCATTGTTTTTCGAAAGGTCGGGATAACTGGATTGACCGACTGGTGGATTGGGAGCTTCTGTCTGAAGTTCCTTTTCTCTGTTAGGTTCTCCAACCCCTTGGTTGAAGATTCGACCGCTCTGTGTTACTCGACTGATGTCTGCAATATTCACGATGGAGGGTAATGGAATTTCCTTTCCATTCTCAATTATCGTTGCACCGTATTTGTAAGAGATCGCCTTAGCTGATTCATATGGCACTGGTCCTGGAAGGTAAATAACTATAGGAGCCTTCTGAATTTTCTGACTAACGTAAGTAATTTCAATCAGTTCCCGGCTAGGAACTTTTGACTCGTCAAGTAGAGGGATGATGGTACAAACATCCTTGGTCCCTTCGTGATCAGAGATTACGACAACGTCCTTAATCTGATCAGCGAAATAGTCTGGTGTCCAGTTGATTTGCTTGGAACTTGGACATGGGCGAATCTCTTTTTGGTCCAACTGACCTTGAAGGGCTACTCACACGAGGTAGCATTCTTGGTTATTCTCCGAGCAGACTCTACAGCGCTCGTAGTTATGTGGTGGCACCTGGCCACGTCCGCTTTGAATGCAGTGTAACCTCACTAGGTCTATTTCCATAGATCGGGCATCCTGACTTTGATGCCTAGTAGGGTTCCCATTAAGCACACTGATTTGTTACGTGTCTTCATCCATATAGATCGGAAGCCACCAGTGGTTTAACAAGTGTTGTAAAGTTCTTTGAACGAGAGCGCACCCTTGGTTACTCTTACAACATCCTTTACAGCTCAGATAGTTGTGAAAAGTGAGAAAACCGAGTTGGACTTGCCTGTCGTGTAACTCCACCAAGCTGGTATTCATCAGACGAATATCGAAGATTTGGATCATGTTGATCTGATAGGGATTTCTATCATGGTAGTCCTGGATCCACCCAAGATCCATCTGATGCTGGAGGGCCTCCTGTATGAAAGAGCATCCTTGTTTGTTTACTGAGCAAGTCAGACAGGAATTGTAATCGTGTCACGGCAGATTATGATACTGGCTTTGCCTTGAGTGCATCGCCACCAAGTTGACATTCATTGCACGGATGTCGTGGTTCTGAATGATGTTGGAATTTTTGTAGGTCACGTTGACTCCACGAAATCGATGCTCTTGGATCCACCCGAGATCTAATTGTCCTGGTAGAGTTGATTGCACCACAGAACATTCTGTAGCGCGGTTTTTGTGGTTTCGAATCACTATCACTTTGGTAGTACAGTTCGATTCATTTTTTATCCTATTGAAGTTGATGAAGGAAGGGAAATAGATGTCTCCAACTAACCCTGCTTGCAAACTGAGGTTAAACATTCAAAACTGTTGGTTTACAGATGCGGCTTTAGTTCGTGGGCCTCTCTCTGCTTATTTTGTTCATAACGAAATACCGGGACTGTTCATGGGGAATTTGTTGGGATCCTGCGCCAGATTGGATGGAGGTAGGGGACTTTGGGTTTTTTCTTTGATTATTGTGCTCACTAAGATTCTTTTTCAATCTTATGCCTACGTATTCCCGGGATAGGGAAATCAGAGTGATCGTAGTTCCTCCTATTCTATGGGAGGAAATGGTGTTTTGGTGTCTTGTTCAAAGCCCAAGACATGAAGCTAAAGGTGGTTTATATCTTGTTCAAAGGCCAAGATGTGAAGCTGAAGGGTCTATTTGTATCTTGTTCGAAGCCCAAGATGTGAAGCTAAAAGGGTGTTGACTTTAGAGAGAATTTGTCATCCCTAAAGGGGAATATTTTGCCTGTTTGGCACGACTGTTGGGTGACTGATTATAAGGGAGAATTACTTTAACTGGGATATGTGAATCCAGCAATGCCATAATTTTCTTTATAGGGGATTTTCAACCTGAAGGAGAAGTCTTTAACTCAGTTTAGAGCAATGCCATATTTCCTAAGGAATTTCTCATGCTAAAAGAGGGACAGTGGCGTGGATGTAAATAATCCAGAGGTTTTCCGCTTATAGCAATTAGACGAGGGAAAAGGAGTTGTTTATGTTTGTATGTTGTGACCAAAGCATGATTTGATGCTAAAAGGTTGATTGAATCAAACGGGGATTTCTTTATACAAAGCCTAAGAGGAGGCTATTGACCCAACAAGAGAATGCTTTTGTGTCTCGTACGAAGCCCCAGATAGAGGCTAAAAGGGTTGACTCAACAAGAGAGTGTTTTTATATGTGTCTTGTACGAAGCCCAAGACGGAGGCTAAAAGGGTTTGACTCAACAATAGAGTCTTTTATACTCACCAAGAGAGTGATTTGTATCTCGTACGAAGCCCGAGATAGAGGCTAAAGGTGATCGACTCAACAAGAGAGTCTTTTTATACTCAACAAGAGAGTGTTTTGTATCTCGTACAAAGCCCGAGATGAAGGCTAAAAATGTTTGACTCAACAAGAGAGTCTTTTATACTCAACAAGAGAGTGATTTTGTATCTCGTACGAAGCCCGAGATAAAGGCTAAAAAGGTTTGACTCAACAAGAGAGTCTTTTATACTCAACAAGAGAGTGATTTTTTATCTCGTACGAAACCCGAGATAAAGGCTAAAATTGTTTGACTCAACAAGAGAGTCTGAAAAGGTTAACTCTGCTGGGGAGAATCATTGTATAAAGCCCAAGAGGAGGCTAGGGTTACTGTTTCAGTTGAGTGACAGGTCCAGTATGTTGGTTAAAAGAGAAAATTAGTTCTTATATGGGTAATGTTGTACTCATGGATTTGATCTGAGGACCGGGATTATTTCCTGTTCTTTTAGGAAACGGGGAATCGGAAGGGTTTTGAGACTGCCCAAGTCTACGGGTGTTTTTTCTTATTTTTGAAAGGAACTTGAGAATGTCTTCGAGACTCAAGGAGATTAGTCTGTCCAAGTCTAGAGTTTTATCTTTTGTCTTATGCTTAAAAGAGATTAAGGGACAGTACGTTCGCGGTAGAAAGATCTAGACTCTTTGAAAGACTGTTCTATTAAGATGACTAATTTCTGTTCTTATACCTTTAAGAGGTTGTCGGGACAATTTTTACGAAGCCCAAGAGGAGATGAGAAAAACTTTTAAGAAGCCGAAGGGACAATTTGTACGAAGCCCAAGAGGAGGCTATCTTCCCGGAGGAAGAATCATTATACGAAGCCTAAGAGGAGGCTGTGAAAACTTCTAAGAAGCCGACGGGTCCTTGTACAATGCCCAAGAGGAGGCGGGGATGCTTTTAGGAAGCCTGTGGGTCCTTGCACTAAGCCCAAGAGGAGGCTGATGAACAGTTCCATAAGGGGTTTCACTTGGAACATTGGCCTTCTGTATATGAACTGTTCAGGGGGGAGATTTCTTAGATCTAGTTATCTAAAATTGCTGTAAAAGAAAATTCTCTTGGTTTAGGTTATGTTGAAATATCCGGGAGAACGTCGGAGGTAAGGAGACGAGGTTTTGTCTAGTTCTAGAAGTAGTTGTCGGGGAAAATCTAAATATCTATACTAGTATTACACAGTCGATATGAGTTTATGAAAGAAGACTTACAGTGAAACAGCCCCACAATGCAGTTATATACATATGAAAGCGGTAAATGAAAGCGGGTAAACACTTACTCGGTTGTAGAGCTTCCATGCAGTTTTGTTAGTTGTTCAACAAAGAAAACTTTGATAACAATATTATATTCAAAATCAAAGGAGAAAGTGCTTTGAAAAGATTGTTGGGGCTTACAGCTCAAGGAGAGGCCCAGGGTTTTATCAGTGATCGCACTGTCATTTTGTACAGGGACTTATACAAGTGACTGAGGCCCAAGAAAGGTTTTTTGTACAAGGGGATGGGTCTTACACTCTCTCAAGATGCCCAAAATGATTGAAAGGAAACAAAAATGGGTCTTATAGCTCAAAGAGAAGCCCAATGGTTAATTTTGAAAAGGGCGACGATCGCGCCGAGGTTTTGAAAACACTGTGGGTCTTATACAACGACTGAGGCCCAAAGATTTTGGTTTCAAAAGGGGATTGGGTCTTACACTCTATTAGAGGCCCAAAATGGTTTTGAATGGGTCTTATAGCTCGAGGAGAGGCCTAGAAGGTTTGTTTTAAAGGGGCGATGATCGCGCCGAACTTTTGAAATACAACGGGACTTATACAACATTTGAGGCCCAAAATAGGTTTGTATTTACAAAGGATTGGGTCTTACACTCTATTAGAGGCCCAAAATGTTTTTAAAAGGTTTGATGAGGGTTGAATTAATCAAAACCCTAATTTGTTTCCAAAATGTATTTTAATTGAATAAAAAGTTCAATTAAAATGATCAAAATTGTTTAACATGTGGAAAACAAATTGTGATCTTGGATTAATGTTTCAAAAATCATGTTTTGACCTACAAAATGATTAGAAATCATTAAATTTTGCAAAATCAAGAAGGAAACAATATTTTAAATGTCAAAAACAATTAAAATATTAATTCTTGGCAAAAATATCAGTTATATGAAATAAATGATATTTTTTGGATTTTTTGGTAAAATAAAATATTTTAACATTTTTGTGAATTATTAAAAAAAGAATCAACTCAAAATCTTTAAAACTCAGAGAGAAATGAATTTTTGAATCAATTAAATAAAATCACAAAATTCAAATATTCAAATATTTGAAAAAGGGCGCCAAGAACATGGCAAGAACACGCGCCCTTCCTCTGTTTCTGGAGATTTGTTGTTCCAGATGTTATGTGAGTGTTTGGATCACTTCTATATGATGTTTATGAGGTGTGTGTGTGTGATTGGTTTGGTTGGAATTGCTCTCAAACTCAAAACCCGATAGTGACTTGCTTTGGAAGGCAAATTTGGAAGTGAGAAGGTGATTTTGAGGAAAGCATCTGTTTGATGGCTTTGGTGTACTCAAACTGAGCACAAATGAGCTCTATTTATAGTAGAGCAAGTTTGTTTTGTGATCAATAGTGAATGGCAACTGCAGCAGAGGCTTGGCCAATGTTAATCAATGGGAATCAAAGTCTCCTCTAGCCATTGACTAGAGGTTAGGGCACAAAGTTGTGGTCCCTAGTTGTTGGATCATTCTTGACTGAATTCAGCTGCAAATGTGTCAGTCCATGCCACCTTGGTGCATCCATTAAATGCTCAAATCCAAAATTGGAGTCTTGTCCCTCTTTTAGGGATTTCTAGGTTTGGCATGCTACTTCTTGTTCCAAAGACTTTGGAGGCTTGGATCAGTGTTTGTTCCCTTTAGATTTAATCCTCAGATGTGTCCAAAGTGATGACAAGGCTTGGAATTATCTTAATTTTCCAAATCAATCAAAAGTGCAAAGTTCTGCCTAGCCTTGGCAGTTTTCAGCAAGGCATATTGCCATTGTCATATCTCATGGCTCAAGTGGAATTTGATGGAGTTCTTGGCCATTTTGGAAAGCCCTCATATGATACATAACTGTTTGATCATAATTGGTTTTGATACTTTTTAGATCCAAGTGAAAAATGCCCCTACATTTGGAAAAAAAGTGAAGGCAAATTCTGACTTAGTGAAAATTTCACTAAGTGTTGGAAAAAAGTGACATTTTCACTTTTTGTGATTTTGATCATCCCATAACTCAAAATCCATGATGAATTGGAATGAGGTGTAGTTGAAGCTTTTGTAGAGGGTAATGAGAGCTACAAATCCAGCTTTGGGTGGGAAAAAATGACCTTGTGGTTTAGGAGTTATGATCCTCCAAAGTTGGTACCCTAGCCACTTTGTTCTATAACTTAGAAAAATTTCTAAGTTTTTTATGGTTACCCCTTTTACAAGTTATCCCACTTTTCTTGATTTTTCTTGATGAATGATGATTCCAATCATACATTAACATCATTTTGGGGTCAAAGAACCATAATTGTGAAAAATCTCAAAAAGTCAAAGTTTGACTTTTGTGCACAGTTGACTTTTTGTCAGATGAATTCCAAACTGTGCGATCCTCTATCAAATCAAGTCCTTGACCTAAATCCAACTTGATGGATTAATTTCATAGGTGTTATAGCGTGTATTGAATCATGTCTTAGGGTTTGGGACCATGTCCTGGTCAAAAGTCAAAGATACAGTTGACTTTTTCCACGAAACCCTAATTGTGGTTCTGATGAAATTGAAACTGGTTGCTCAAGCTTCTTGGCTCAATCCATTGTTACAAATGGACCAATGTGGTGTGTTAGGGACACTCAAATCATCTCTTGAGGTCTTGGCTCATGATTTGTCCCAAAAGTCAACTTAGGGGTGAATTAGGTCAAGAAACCCTAATTCCTGATTTTTTTGATGAATGCATCCCCTGAGGCTAAATTGACTTGATGATTGGGTTCATGAGATACCTTGGAGCATAATAGGTTATGCTTTAAAGCATTGGCTCATGCTCAGAGGAAAATTTCCATCTGGAGGCCCTGGTCGACCAAACCCTAATTTGGTGACACTGGCGATCTTAAGGCTTGATCCACTTAGAAGAGGGAAGCCTTGTACTTAATCCTTGAAGTGGGAGTCCTCTTGATCCTTTGTGGATGTTTGAGAGGCTAGAAAAGTTGAAGATCATGTCATTTCTTAATTGTTCATTTGTCTAAGAGCTCTGAGAGGGCTTGAAACCCTAAGCCTGATTGTAGTGGATGCTCACCCATCTTTGGGGAGACTAATGGTTCATCCATATGGTGATGATGATTTGTACAATGATGGGAAATCTTAGTGGTCAAAATTTGGGGTTTTACAGATGCCCCTATTTAATCTTCTTGGACCCGAAGGTGTGAATGGCGAAGGTATTCGGGCATTCGGGGTGAACGAGGATTAAATATCGGAATATTCGAAATTTTGATGGTGGTTAGGAATGGCAGTTTGCGCATCTTTCCTCTTTTTCTAAGCAATGATGCTTAGAAAAGGTAAACTTCCCCTAGATCCTGGTTTCCTACCAAGGAACTGGTCTCAGTTTCTGATTTAAACTTCCCCTCGATCCTGGTTTCCCACCAAGGAACTGGTCTCAATTTCTGGAATAAACCTCCCCTCGATCCTGGTTTCCTACCAAAGAACTAGTCTCAATTTCTGGAATAAACCTCCCCTCGATCCCGATTTCCTTCCAAGGATCTGGTCTCAATTCCCGATATAAACCTCCCCTCGATCCTGGTTTCCTACCAAGGATCTTGTCTCGATTTCTGATGTAAACTTCCCCTCGATCCTGGTTTCCTACCAAGGATCTGGTCTCAATTTCCGATATAAACCTCCCCTTGATCCTGGTTTCCTACCAAGGATCTGGTCTCCATTTCTGATGTAAACTTCCCCTCGATCCTGGTTTCCTACCAAGGAACTGGTCTAAGTTTCTTTTGTCAATAAACTTTATTGACAAGGGACGCTAGCGATTTTCCTTAAACTCCTCGCCGAATTTTCCTGGGGAGATGCCATTTGATGGAAAAAGTGGTGGGGAAAATGAGTCTCTTGAGAGATTGCTTTCGCTTGGGGTTACCACATCATACTTTTCTCGGGATCTTCTTGGAGAAATGCCATATGATGTGATCCAATTTTGAGGTGCCGATGACCTTCTCTGATTAAGAGGCTTTCTCTGGGGATTTTCCTTAATCCGCGAAAGCGAAGATATCATCTTCAATTGCGAAGAGTGATGTTTTTCGGAAGCTCTCTGGCTCTTCAGAGGTTCAAGTTATCAAGGTGGTCTAAGAACCACCTTCAATCCAGAAATAAACTGGAGGAGAGATCGCTTATATGATTCATTTCCTGACGAGGAAAGAACTGAAGACTCGATTGAGAGGACTCTTATCACTAGGGAACAAGACCGACTAGAGTGATAGTGATACAATATGAATATGAATGTAAATCCATAATGCATGATGTATGTATGTATATGCTGACAAAACTGACGTGACATACAGACTAGTAGATGAACACGACTGGATACTCGGCCACAGTGGGGGATGAAAAGTATCACTGGTTCACGATAGCAATTCTGCCTTGCTAAAGGGAGATAGCCCTTGTCGGTAGCTATGTTGGTCGGGCTTAGGAGATAAGAACTCTGCCGGGGGTATCAGTTGGGAAAGTCACATCTGATACAACTGATCCTTCATTCAGGCGCACTGGCTTAGATGGAGTACTTTGATTCTGTACTTTGAAGCTCGATTACTTTTGGCGAAGCGATCGATGTTCTTTCGATGTTCAACAGTCAAAAGAAATTGCCATCTTTATTTTAAAAGCAGAAAAAGTTTGACAAGTAAATTCATTTTTGTTTCGTTTCAAGAATCGTTATTCATGCTAAAATGTCGTTCCGTAAAGCTAAAACAAATGAGAATTGCAAAAAAAACACTAGGGCTCAAATTTTATTGATAGGATGGAAATCAGCCAAACGCGTGATTCCATAGAGCATTTACAAAGTTAGAAAATGGTAATTTAAGGGAAAAGGGCTACATTTAAACATAATGACCAATATCCTTCTACCAACTTTGAATTCTGGACATCCTGAGCTTCTGTCGAAGATAACCCTGACTGGTGTTTTCCTGACCGATGGCATTACTGCTACTGAGGGATTTGCCCCTTTGTTGAACATAGTTACTTGCCATTATCCCTAATTTTTGCCTGGATTGTACTGTGATGTTTCCAATCCACTGGGATGATTTTTGATCATGTCTCTAATTTTGGCTTGGACCGCCCTTTCGTGTTGTCAATCCACCGAGACGTTTTTTTTTATTTTATTTAGGCGAAGTATTTCTTGATTACGTCAATATTTGTGGGCTAGGTAAATTCCTCTCCATCCATGGTTGCAAGTCTCAAGGCGCCGCCTGAGAAGGCTTTCTTGACCACATATGGGCCGTCATAATTCAGTTCCCATTTGCCCCGAGAATCAGTGAAAAATGATTGTATCTTATTGAGCACGAGGTCTCCTTTCGTGAAGACGCGAGGTCGGACCTTTTTGTCGAACGCCTTCTTCATTCTTTGTTGATACAACTGACCATGGCATAGTGTCGTGATTCGCTTCTCTTCGAGTAGATTTAGTTCATCCTGTCAACTCTGACACCATTCAGCTTCTGTAAGCTTAGCTTTCATCAATACCCGGATTGATGGGATCTCTACCTCTATGGGGAGAACTGCCTCCATGCCATAAACTAGAGAGAAAGGGGTTGCCCATGTTGAAGTACGGACAGATGTGCGATAACCGTGAAGAGCAAAGGGCAGCATCTCGTGCCAATCTTTGTAGGTTACGACCATCTTTTGAAAGATCATTTTGATGTTCTTGTTAGCCGCTTCTACCACTCCGTTCATCTTGGGTCGGTAGGGAGATGAGTTATGGTGTACGATCTTGAACTCTGTGCACAACTCTTTCATCATCTTGTTGTTCAAGTTAGATCCATTATTGGTAATGATCTGGCTTGGAACACCATAACGGGAGATGATATTGTTTTTGATAAATCGGACTACCACTTGTCGGGTTACATTGGCGTATGACGCTACTTCGACCCACTTGGTGAAGTAATCAATGGCTACCAGGATGAACCGATGTCCGTTTGAAGCTTTGGGCTCAATCACGCCAATCATGTCGATTCCCCATATGGAAAAAGGCCATGGGGAAGAAAGAACTTTGATATGTGTAGGCAGTACATGGATTTTGTGTGAGTATATCTGACACTTGTGACATGTCCTCATGTACTTGTAGCAATTAGATTCCATTGTCAACCAATAGTATCATGCTCTTAGAATTTTTCTCGCCATTGTGTGTCCATTGGCATGAGTGCCAAAGGATCCTTCGTGAATTTCTTCTATCAGCATGTCTGCTTCTGGTCTGTCTACGCATCGGAGCAAGACCATGTCAAAGTTTCTCTTATAGAGAGTATCACCGCTCAGAAAGAAACTACCTGCTAGCCTTCTGAGGGTTTTTCTGTCTTTCCTGGGTGCCCCAGGTGGGTACACTTGTTTCTAAAGGAATCATTTGATATCATGATACCAAGGTTTGTCATCTATGACTGCTTCAATCGTGAAGATGTAAGCGAGCCGTTCAAGGCGCATTATGTTAATCTTAGGTAAGTCGTTCCAATGACCTACACTAATCATGGAAGAGAGAGTGGCTAATGAATCAGCCATGTGATTCTCCTCACGAGGGATATGATGAAAGTTGACTCTGTTGAAGAAGGGTAACAACCTTCTTGCATAATCTTTGTAAGGAATCAATCCTGATTGGTATGTGTTCCAATCTCCTTTGATCTGTTTGATAATCAGGGCTAAGTCGCCATATACATCCAAGTTCTTAATCCTTAAGTCGATCGCATCTTCGAGACCCATAATACAAGCTTCGTATTCGGCCTCGTTGTTTGAGCACTTGAATGTAAGTCTGGCAGTGAAAGGAATATGGGTACCCTGAGGTGTTATGATGATTGCCCAAATTCTGTTTCCGTAATGATTGACAGCTCTGTCAAAAATTAGTCCCCATTAGGAACCTGGTTCTGGCCCTTCACTGGGTAGCGGTTCATCGCAATCTTTCATTTCCAAATACATGACATCTTCGTCCGGGAAGTCAAACCCCGGTTAATTCCTGGTCGTCAATCAGTTGATGACCAAAATGATCGACTAAAGTACTCCCTTTAACGGATTTTTTAGCTTGGTATTCGATGTCGTATTCTGACAGCAACATCTGCCAACGGGCAATCCTTCCCGTGAGAGCAGGTTTTAGAAATACATACTTGATTGGATCCATTTCGGAGGCCAACCAAGTAGTGTAACGAATCATGTACTGTCGAAGACGTTTGGCCGCCCAAGCCAAAGCGCAACAAGTTTTCTCAAGCATAGTGTACCGAGTCTTGCAGTCGGTGAATTTCTTGCTCAAATAGTAGATGGTAGACTCTCTCCTTTTGGTTTCGTCTTGTTGGCCAAGTACACAACCCATGGAGTCCTCTAGGACTATGAGGTAGATGATCAGTGGTCTTCCTTCCACTGGAGGTGATAGAATCGGTGGGTTCAACAGATATTCCTTAATTCTGTTGAAAGGGGTTTGACAGTCTTCGGTCCAAACGCAGCCTTGTTCTTTTTGAGTAATTTGAAAATCGGCGCACAGATAGGTTCCCCCAGTGTTCTTCAAACCGAACGACATTATCTTGTAACAAAAGGTACCCCATGGGGTAATGAATGAAGTTTTCTCCATGTCTTTCGGCGCCATTTTGATCTGGTTATAGCCCGAGAATCCATCCATGAATGAGAAAACTTTGAACTTTGCTGTACTGTCAACCAGCATGTCAATGTGTGGTAAAGGAAAGTCGTCCTTTGGACTAGCCTTGTTTAGATCTCTGTAATCGACACACATTCTGACTTTTCTGTCCTTTTTTGGAACGGGTACGATGTTGGCTAACCATTGAGGATATTCTGATGTGGCGAGGAAACCTGCGTCAATCTATTTTTGTACCTCATCTTTGATTTTGACAGCCATGTCTGGATGAGTCCATCTCAACCTTTGTTTTACCGGCAGACATTCTGATCTCAACGATAGATGATGTTCCACGATGCTGGTATCCAACCCTGGCATGTCCTGGTAGGACCACGCAAACACATCGGGGAATTCTCTGAGAAGTTTCGTCAAACTTTCTTTGACAGTTGGACTGAGCAGTACCCCAATCCTGATTTCTTTTCTGTCTTTTTCTGAACCTACGTTGGTCATTTCCAACGGCTCTTTGTGAGGTTCAATGGACCTTTCCTCTTGTCTGAGTAGTCGGGAGATCTCTTCTGGAATTTCGTTGTCAACTTCTTCTTAAGCCCCAAATACCGGGAACTCAAAGTTGGGAGAAGGCACCAGATCGTATGTTTCAATGGGGTTTAAAACAAGCAATCTGCATGACGTGATGCTTTGTGTTTAGAAGAGATAGAGAGAATGCAAAAGTGTGTGCAGTGTATTTTCTTTGGAAAACTGCTTGCTTTTATTATTGATTTTTTTTTTAGGATTACCATTTTCTTAAAAAAGAGAAAATAGAAAACAACAATATATGCGGAAATTACAGAACGACGTTATTTTATTCATGAACAAGTCGATTCTTGAAATTACAGCCCTATAAAATAAAACTCTGTCGCTTTGGGCAAAGCAAAGAGGGAAATTTACAGAAACTGAGCCCTATCAAAACATCCGTTTCACCTGGGCATGGTGAAAGGTTAAAGACGGCAATTACTTTGACTTATGAACAATTTTCGGAACATCGACAACAACCCATTGGCGGCGAACTCCTCGGTGAATCACAAAGTCTGGTACCTTCCTTATTTTTTCTTCAGAAATGACGCTGATTTCTGGTGGAGCAGGATCATTAGAATCTGTCTCCCAGGGAGAGTTGTCGTAGGAGGATTCCTCAGTTGTATTTTGCGTAGTATTTGTTTTCTCAGTTGTATCTCCCCATCCAGTTGGGTGGATGTCTTGGAACCTGATACGAGAGCTTTCAAGAGCGGTGTACTTGACCTTGAAGTCGTATTTTCCACTCTGTTATCCCAAGGTGTCCCACACTTCTTTGGAACTGGAGGAGTCATCCCTCTCGATGACGTTGACCTCGGGAAAAGCATAGTTAATGAATCCTAGTCCTGCAAACGTTGCGAATTCATCGTCGTGCTGGGTATTTTCAGGATAACCTGGATGTTGATCCCACAACATGGTGGGGACGCAGGTATTCTTTTCAATGATGCTCAGCTGATTTTCATTGTTCGGCTGACTTTCTTTCCCCATGTTTCCTGGGTAAGGCCGCCACATTTGCAGGCCATCCATCGGGCCATAGTAGTCGGGGTCAAAGCTGTCTTTCATCAAAGTGTCCTCCTTTAATGAGTTTGGGGGAGCGCGGCTTCCTTCCGGATCACAATCTTCGTACCTCATTTTGACATCTGACCTTGGTATAAATCTCGGGCTCTGTGCAGGAAAGCAAAAGGGAGTCTGTGTTTCGCCCTGAGACGTATAACCGTCCTCATTGAGATAGGACTTCCATTCTTCCTCCGTATCTGAGGAATCATCTTTATTGATGATATGCACGTCTTGAGTCACTAGTTGAAGGAAGCCTCCACTGTGGAAGAAGTTCTGAATGGGATGAAGACTTTCATCGTTAACAGCTGTCTGGGTACAGGTTGCAGAAAAACCAAGACCCTTCTTTGTTTTGTTATCAGTGGGAATGACAAGTTGTCCCCATCCTTTTGCATTGTTATTTTCGATCACTTCGAGAGCATCTCTGTATGAGGAAATCGAGGTTCCTTTCTCTGATTGATTCTCATTGCTCACCGAAAGCGCTTGGATCTGAGTCCCAACAACCTCCTCGGGTTCTACACAAGTAGATGATGATAAGTTGCTTAAGAGCAAGGCCTGTTCTCCACAGACTGTGACGAGTTGGCCGTTCTGGACGAACTTTAGCTTTTGGTGCAGGGTTGAAGTGACCGCCCCAGCCTAATGTATCCAAGGACTTCCTAATAAACAACTGTATGTTGGCCGGATGTCCTTGACCTAGAAAGTAACTTGGAAAGTGTGAGCACCAATAGTTATGGGAAGGCCGACTTCACCAATAACCGTTTTTCTGGATCCGCCAAAGGCTTTGACGACGACCTCGCTGGTTCTCATCGGAGGTCCTTTGAATGATAATTGCATCAAAGTGGACTTCGGTATAACATTCAGGGCTGACCCTGTGTCTACTAGCACATTGGCTAAAGCATCGTTCTGGCAGTTGACTGTAATGTTGAGCGCCATGTTATTACGGCGACCTTCTTTAGGTAATTCCTCATCACTAAATCCGAAGTTATTGCAGGAAGTGATGTTAGAGACAATGCTATCGAACTATCTAATTGTTACATCCTGTTCTACAAAGGTTTGCTCCAAGACTTTCTGTAGAGCCTCCCTGTGCGCTTCTGAACTAAGTAACAGTGATAATACCGAGATCTTTGAAGGAGTTTGTAACAGCTGATCAACAATGTTGTATTCACTCCTTTGGATGATCTTTAGCATCTCATCATCGTTTTTTGAAACGTCGGGATTACTGGATTGACCGACTGGGGGATTGGGAACTTCTGCCTGAGGTTTCTTTTCTTTATTGGGTTCTCCAACTCCTCTGTTAAAGATTCTACCACTCTGTGTTACTCGACTGATGTCTGAAATATTCACGATGGAGGGTAACAGAATTTGCTTTCCATTCTCAATTGTTGTTTCACCGTATTTGTAAGGGATAGCCTTAGCTGATTCATACGGTAGCGGTCCTGGTAGATAGATAACTATGGGAGCCTTCTGATTTTTTTGACCATCGTAAGTAATTTCGGTCTATTCCCGGTTGGGAACTCTCGATTCTTCAAGTGAGGGATAATGGTACAAACATTTCTAGCCCTCTGATGATCAGAGATTACGAAAACGTCCTCGATTTGATCAGCAAAGTAGTTGACTGATCCAGAACTTGACCATTGTTGAATTTCTTTGCGGTCCAACTTACTTTGAAGGGCTGCTCGCACTAGGTAGCATCCTTGATTATCCACTAAGCAAACTCCGCACCGCTCATAGTTGTGTAGTGGCACCTGGCCACGTCCGCTTTGAATACAGTGTAACCTTACTAGATATGTTTCCATCGACCAAACACCCTGACTTTGATATCTAGTAGGATTCCCGTTAGTGATACTAATTTGCTGGGTGTCTTCATCCATATATATTGGAAGCCACCAGTGGTTCAACGAGTGCTGAAGTGTTTTCTGGACAAGGGCACAACCCTGATCGTCTTCGCAACCCGCTTTACAGCCCTGATAATCATGTGATACCAGGAACCCGAGCCGGACCTGTTTAGCATGTAACTTCACCAGGCTGGTATTCATCAAGCGAACATCGAAGATTTGAATCATGTTGATTTGATAAGATCCATCTGACGCTGGAGGGCCTCTTGTACAAAAGAGCATCCCTGTTTGTTTACCGAGCAAGTCAGGCAGGAATTATAATAATGACGCGGCAGATTATGATATTGGGTTTGCCTTCAGTGCATTGCCATCAAGTTGACATTCATCGCACGGATATCGTGGTTTTGTATGATGTTGGAATTCGTATAAACCATGTTAACTCCACGAACTCGGTGCTCTTGGATCCATCCGATATCCATCTGTGCCCGTAGAGCTTATTGCACCACAGAACATCCTTGATTACTTTTAGAGCAGATATCACACTGGTGATAATTATGAGGTGGCACATGGCCATATCCACTCTATCTACAATGCATCTTGACCAAGTTGGCCCTCAATAAGAGTACATCATGAATTTGATAGATGTTGTTAGACTCTCCCTCTATCAAATTGACTGCAGCTTTCTCGTGTTGAGGCAGAGGGTTCGTGATAACATTAGGATTCGTATCTTTGAAAGATAAGACCCCGCTCCTAACAAGCTTTTGCACATCGGACTTGAAACTGAGACAATTCTCTATGTTAAGCCCTGGCCCTCCTTGATGGAAAGGGCAAGTCTGATCCACCTTAAACCAAAAAGGCGGATTTTCCGGTACTGTAAGAGGAGACTTAGTCTGGACATGCCCCTTGGCCAGTAGTAATGGAAATAATTCTGCATACGATACTGGTATAGGATTAAATCCTGGTGGCCACATTGTACGACTGTTGTTGTATTGAGGACGAGCCTACTGAAGAGGTTGTTGTCTCCTTTGCTAAAATTGCTGCGACTGCGGTTGGCTTTGAGCAACCTGAGGTTGATACGTAGAAACAGGCGTAGGGTTGATAGCAGGAGTTACAGCTGCTACTGGTTGGTACCGTCGCCTTTGCTTTCCGAGAGAGATATTCCCAATATCTTGCTCCTTTTTCTTAGGGAGAGCACTACCGTATTTTTTAGTACCGCTTGTCGACCCAGTGTCTTTGACTAGACGTCCTTCTCTAACGGCTTCGTCGAGACGCACTCCGATACCGACCATTTCGGTGAAGTCGCTGGGCGCACTGGCAACCATTCTTTGGTAGTAAAATGAGCTCAAGGTCTTTAAGAAAATCTTTGTCATCTCTTTTTCCTCAAGAGGTGGACAAATTTGAGCGGCAATTTCACGCCATCTCTGAGCGTACTCCTTAAAGGTTTCCTTGTCCTTTTGCGACATTGATCTGAGTTGATCTCTGTCTGGTGCCATGTCCAAATTGTATTTATATTATTGGATGAAGGCAGTGCCAAGATCTCTGAAAGTGCTAATCGTAGGGCGGTTTAAACCCATGCACCATTTTAATGCGGCACCGGTTAAACTATCCTAAAAGTAGTGAATCAGTAGATCCTGGTTCTCTGTCTGAACTGACATTTGCCGAGCGTACATCACCAAATGGCTTTGAGGGCAAGAGTTACCCTTGTATTTTTCAAAATCGGGCACTTGGAACTTGTGCGGGACTTTCACATTGGGGACCAAGCAAAGGTCTGCGGCGTCCTTTCCAAATAAGTCCTGACCGCGAATAGCTTCCAGTTCCTTCTGCATTTCCAGGAACTGCTCCTGGAATTCATCCATTTTATCGAACATACTTTCCTTTCTACCAGAAGGTATATGTGGAATCTGTCCTTCCGAGACAGTGTGCACCACAGGGGGTGGTACCGTTACTACGGTAGTGAATCTTGGCGTTTCCTGAAGTTTGTAACCTTCAGGAGTCCTCATTATGCCTCTGGCGTCCTAGCTTTCCCGAAGATTGGGCATCCTAACTTTGATGCCTAGTAGGGTTCCCATTAAGCACACTGATTTGTTGCGTGTCTTCATCCATATATATCGGAAGCCACCAGTGGTTTAACAAGTGTTGTAAAGTTCTTTGAACGAGAGCGCACCCTTGGTTACTCTCACAACATCCTTTACAGCACAGATAATTGTGAAAAGTGAGAAAACCGAGTTGGACTTGCCTGTCGTGTAACTCCACCAAGCTGGTATTCATCAGACGAATATCGAAGATTTGGATCATGTTGATCTGATAGGGATTTCTATCATGGTAGTCCTGTATGAAAGAGCATCCTTGTTTGTTTACTGAGCAAGTCAGACAGGAATTGTAATCGTGTCGCGGCAGATTATGATACTGGCTTTGCCTTGAGTGCATCGCCACCAAGTTGACATTCATTGCACGGATGTCGTGGTTCTTAATGATGTTGGAATTTTTGTAGTTCATGTTGACTCCACGAAATCGATGCTCTTGGATCCACCTGAGATCCAATTGTTCTGGTAGAGCTGATTGCACCACAGAACATCCTGTAGCGCGGTTTTTGTGGTTTCGAATCACTATCACTTTGGTACTATAGTTCGATTCATTTTTTATCCTATTGAAGCTGATGAAGGAAGGGAAATAGATGTCTCCAACTAACCCTGCTTGCAAACTAAGGTTAAACAGTCAAAACTGTTGGTTTACAGATGCGGCTTTACTCGTGGGCCTCTCTCTGCTTATTTTGTTCAGAACGAAATACCGGGACTGTTCATGGGGAATTTGTTGGGATCCTGCGCCAGATTGGATGGAGGTATGGGACTTTGGGTTTTTTCTTTGACTAGTGTGCTCACTAAGATTCTTTTTCAATCTTATGCCTACGTATCCCCCAGGATAGGGAAATCAGAGCGATTGTAGTTCCTCCTATTTTATGGGAGGAAATGGTGTTTTGGTGTCTTGTTCAAATCCCAAGACATGAAGCTAAAGGTGGTTTATATCTAGTTCAAAGGCCAAGACGTGAAGCTGAAGGGTCTATTTGTATCTTGTTCGAAGCCCAAGATGTGAAGCTAAAAGGGTGTTGATTTTAGAGAGAATTTGTCATCTCTAAAGGGGAATATTTGGCCTATTTGGCACGACTGTTGGGTGACTGATTATAAGGGAGAATTACTTTAACTGGGATATGTGAATCCAGTAATGCCATAATTTTCTTTATAGGGAATTTTCAACCTGAAGGAGAAGTCTTTAACTCAGTTTAAAGCAATGCCATCTTTCTTAAGGAATTTCTGATGCTAAAAGAGGGACAGTGGCGTGGATGTAAATAATCCAGAGGCTTGCCGCTTATAGCAATTAGACAAGGGAAAAGGAGTTGTTGATGTTTGTATGCTGTGACCAAAGCATGATTTGATGCTAAAAGGTTGATTGAATCAAACGGGGATATCTTTATACAAAGCCTAAGAAGAGGCTATTGACCCGACAAGAGGATGCTTTTGTGTCTCGTACGAAGCCCGAGATAGAGCCTAAAAGGGTTGACACAACAAGAGAGTGTTTTTATATGTGTCTTGTACGAAGCCCAAGACGGAGGCTAAAAGGGTTTGACTCAACAAGAGAGTCTTTTATACTCACCAAGAGAGTGATTTGTATCTCGTACGAAGCCCGAGATAGAGGCTAAAGGTGATTGACTAAACAAGAGAGTCTTTTTATACTCAACAAGAGAGTGTTTTGTATCACGTACAAAGCCAGAGATGAAGGCTAAAAATGTTTGACTCAACAAGAGAGTCTTTTATACTCAACAAGAGAGTGATTTTGTATCTCGTACGAAGCCCGAGATGGAGGCTGAAAAGGTTTGACTCAACAAGAGAGTCTTTTATACTCAACAAGAGAGTGATTTTTTATCTCGTACGAAGCCCGAGATAGAGGCTAAAAATGTTTGACTCAACAAGAGAGTCTAAAAAGGTTAACTCTGCAGGGGAGAATCATTGTATAAAGCCAAAGAGGAGGCTAGGGTTACTGTTTCAGTTGAGTGACAGGTCCAATATGTTGGTTAAAAGAGAAAATCAGTTCTTATATGGGTAATGTTGTACTCATGGATTTGATCTGAGGACCAGGATTATTTCCTGTTCTTTAAAGAAACGGGGAATCCGAAGGGTATTGAGACTGCCCAAGTCTACGGGTGTTTTTTCCTATTTTTGAAAGGAACTTGAGAATGTCTTCGAGACTCAAGGAGATTAGTCTGTCCAAGTCTAGAGTTTTATCTTTGGTACTATGCTTAAGAGAGATTAAGGGACAGTACGTTCACGGTAGAAAGATCTAGACTCTTTGAAAGACTGTTCTATTAAGATGACTAATTTCTGTTCTTATACCTTTAAGAGGTCGTCGGGACAATTTTTACGAAGCCCAAGAGGAGGCGAGAAAAACTTTTAAGAAGCCGAAGGGACAATTTGTACGAAGCCCAAGAGGAGGTTATCTTCCCGGAGGAAGAATCATTATACGAAGCCTAAGAGGAGGATGTGAAAACTTCTAAGAAGCCGACGGGTCCTTCTACAACGCCCAAGAGGAAGCGGGGATGCTTTTAGTAAGCCTCTGGGTCCTTGAACTAAGCCCAAGAGGAGGCTGATGAACAATTCCAGAAGGCGTTTCACTTGGATCATTGGCCTTCTGTATATGAACTGTTCAAGGGGTAGATTTCTTAGATCTAGTTATCTAAAATTGCTGTAAAAGAAAATTCTCATGGTTTAGGTTATGTTGAAATATCTGGGAGAACGTCGGAGGTAAGGAGATGAGGTTTTGTCTAGTTCTAGAAGTAGTTGCCGGGGAAAATCTAAATATCTATACTAGTATTACACAGTCGATATGAGTTTATGAAAGAAGACTTACAGTGAAACAGCCCCACAATACAGTTATATACATATGAAAGCGGTAAATGAAAGCGGGTAAACACTTACTCGGTTGTAGAGCTTCCATGTTGTTTTGTTAGTTGTTCAACAAAGAAAACTTTGATAACAATATTATATTCAAAATCAAAGGAGAAAGTTCTTTGAAAAGATTGTTGGGGCTTACATCTCAAGGAGAGGCCCAGGGTTTTAGCAGTGATCGCACTGTCATTTTGTACAGGGATTTATACAAGTGACTGAGGCCCAAGAAAGGTTTTCTGTACAAGGGGATGGGTCTTACATTCTCTCAAGATGCCCAAAATGATTGAAAGCAAACAAAAATGGGTCTTATAGCTCAAAGAGAAGCCCAATGGTTAATTTTGAAAAGGGCTACGATCGCGCCGAGGTTTTGAAAACACTGTGGGTCTTATACAATGACTGAGGCCCAAAGATTTTGGTTTCAAAAGGGGATTGGGTCTTACACTCTATTAGAGGCCCAAAATGGTTTTGAATGGGTCTTATAACTCGAGGAGAGGCCCAGATGGTTTGTTTTAAAGGGGCGATGATCGCGCCGAACTTTTGAAATACAACGGGACTTATACAACATTTGAGGCCCAAAATAGGTTTGTATTTACAAAGGATTGGGTCTTACACTCTATTAGAGGCCCAAAATGTTTTTAAAAGGTTTGATGAGGGTTGAATTAATCAAAACCCTAATTTGTTTCCAAAATGTATTTTAATTGAATAAAAAGTTCAATTAAAATGATCAAAATTGTTTAACATGTGGAAAACAAATTGTGATCTTGGATTAATATTTCAAAAATCATGTTTTGACCTACAAAATGATTAGAAATCATTAATTTTTGCAAAATCAAGAAGGAAACAATATTTTAAATGTCAAAAACAATTAAAATATTAATTCTTGGCGAAAATATCAGTTATATGAAATAAATGATATTTTTGGGATTTTTTGGTAAAATAAAATATTTTAACATTTTTGTGAATTATTAAAAAAAGAATCAACTCAAAATCATTAAAACTCAGAGAGAAATGAATTTTTGAATCAATTAAATAAAATCACAAAATTCAAATATTCAAATATTTGAAAAAGGGCGCCAAGAACATGGCAAGAACACGCGCCCTTCCTCTGTTTTTGCAGATTTTCGTTTTCTATCCAATCTCACTGAATACTTGATTATATCATGCAATCTACATATCAATCTACTCGTTTCAACCTCACAATCATGTCTATGGTCTTTAATTTCATTTATTTTAAGCATGGAATAAGAAATCAAAGAGAAACCTCAAGAACCCTAAATTCTGCATGAAGGTTCAGTAATTCCATACACGATTCATACAAAGCAATTGACTTAGGGTAAACACTCTATGCTTGATTATGAACATATGGCCAAACTATTGTGCAGCAAAAAAATGCATGGATCATAGAGTTAGAAGAGCTCATGCTCACCTCTTGCAGCTGGTGATCGTGTTTTGGGTTAGAGGTGTTACAGCTAGGTTCCAATGATCTGGATAGCTTCCCTAGGTGCCATGGAGTGTGTCTGGATGCTTGGAATGGATTGAAATGATCTGGAACTTGAGATGGTACGCCAACTGCATATCTGTCAAATGCTTGAGCAATTGGCTAGTGATTTTGTGATTTTGTTGTTCCAGATGTTATGTGAGTGTTTGGATCACTTCTATATGATGTTTATGAGGTGTGTGTGTGTGATTGGTTTGGTTGGAATTGCTCTCAAACTCAAAACCCGATAGTGACTTGCTTTGGAAGGCAAATTTGGAAGTGAGAAGGTGATTTTGAGGAAAGCATCTGTTTGATGGCTTTGGTGTACTCAAACTGAGCACAAATGAGCTCTATTTATAGTAGAGCAAGTTTGTTTTGTGATCAATAGTGAATGGCAACTGCAGCAGAGGTTTGGCCAATGTTAATCAATGGGAATTAAAGTCTCCTCTAGCCATTGACTAGAGGTTAGGGCACAAAGTTGTGGTCCCTAGTTATTGGATCATTCTTGACTGAATTCAGTTGCAAATGTGTCAGTCCATGCCACCTTGGTGCATCCATTAAATGCTCAAATCCAAAATTGGAGTCTTGTCCCTCTTTTAGGGATTTCTAGGTTTGGCATGCTACTTCTTGTTCCAAAGACTTTGGAGGCTTGGATCAGTGTTTGTTCCCTTTAGATTTAATCCTCAGATGTGTCCAAAGTGATGACAAGGCTTGGAATTATCTTATTTTTCCAAATCGATTAAAAGTAAAAAATTCTGCCTAGCCTTGGCAGTTTTCAGCAAGGCATATTGCCATTGTCATATCTCATGGCTCAAGTGGAATTTGATGGAGTTCTTGGCTATTTTGGAAAGCCCTCATATGATACATAACTGTTTGATCATAATTGGTTTTGATACTTTTTAGATCCAAGTGAAAAATGCCCCTACATTTGGAAAAAAGTGAAGGCAGATTCTGACTTAGTGAAAATTTCACTAAGTGTTGGAAAAAAGTGACATTTTCACTTTTTGTGATTTTGATCATCCCATAACTCAAAAGCCATGATGAATTGGAATGAGGTGTAGTTGAAGCTTTTGTAGAGGGTAATGAGAGCTACAAATCCAGCTTTGGATGGGAAAAAATGGCCTTGTGGTTTAGGAGTTATGATCCTCCAAAGTTGGTACCCTAGCCACTTTGTTCCATAACTTAGAAAAATTTCTAAGTTTTTTATGGTTACCCCTTTTACAAGTTATCCCACTTTTCTTGATTTTTCTTGATGAATGATGATTCCAATCATACATTAACATCATTTTGGGGTCAAAGAACCATAATTGTGAAAAATCTCAAAAAGTCAAAGTTTGACTTTTGTGCACAGTTGACTTTTTGTCAGATGAATTCCAAACTGTGCGATCCTCTATCAAATCAAGTCCTTGACCTAAATCTAACTTGATGGATTAATTTCATAGGTGTTATAGCGTGTATTGAATCATGTCTTAGGGTTTGGGAGCATGTCCTGGTCAAAATTCAAAGATACAGTTGACTTTTTCCACGAAACCCTAATTGTGGTTCTGATGAAATTAAAACTGGTTGCTCAAGCTTCTTGGCTCAATCCATTGTTACAAATGGACCAATGTGGTGTGTTAGGGACACTCAAATCATCTCTTGAGGTCTTGGCTCATGATTTGTCCCAAAAGTCAACTTAGGGGTGAATTAGGTCAAGAAATCCTAATTCCTGATTTTTTTTATGAATGCATCCCCTGAGGCTAAATTGACTTGATGATTGGGTTCATGAGATCCCTTGGAGCATAATAGGTTATGCTTTGAAGCATTGGCTCATGCTCAGAGGAAAATTTCCATCTGGAGGCCCTGGTCGACCAAACCCTAATTTGGTGACATTGGCGATCTTAAGGCTTGATCCACCTAGAAGAGGGAAGCCTTGTACTTAATCCTTGAAGTGGGAGTCCTCTTGATCCTTTGTGGATGTTTGAGAGGCTAGAAAAGTTGAAGATCATGTCATTTCTTAATTGTTCATTTGTCTAAGAGCTCTGAGAGGGCTTGAAAACCTAAGCCTGATTGTAGTGGATGCTCACCCATCTTTGGGGAGACTAATGGTTCATCCATATGGTGATGATGATTTGTACAATGATGGGAAATCTTAGTGGTCAAAATTTGGGGTTTTACAGATGCCCCTATTTAATCTTCTTGGACCCGAAGGTGTGAATGGCGAAGGTATTCGGGCATTCGGGGTGAACGAGGATTAAATATCGGAATATTCGAAATTTTGATGGTGGTTAGGAATGGCAGTTTGCGCATCCTTCCTCTTTTTCTAAGCAATGATGCTTAGAAAAGGTAAACTTCCCCTAGATCCTGGTTTCCTACCAAGGAACTGGTCTCAGTTTCTGATTTAAACTTCCCCTCGATCCTGGTTTCCCACCAAGGAACTGGTCTCAATTTCTGGAATAAGCCTCCCCTCGATCCTGGTTTCCTACCAAAGAACTAGTCTCAATTTCTGGAATAAACCTCCCCTCGATCCCGATTTCCTTCCAAGGATCTTGTCTCAATTCCCGATATAAACCTCCCCTCGATCCTGGTTTCCTACCAAGGATCTTGTCTCGATTTCTGATGCAAACTTCCCCTCAATCCTGGTTTCCTACCAAGGATCTGGTCTCAATTTCCGATATAAACCTCCCCTTGATCCTGGTTTCCTACCAAGAATCTGTTCTCCATTTCTGATGTAAACTTCCCCTCGATCCTGGGTTCCTACCAAGGAACTGTTCTAAGTTTCTTTTGTCAATAAACTTTATTGACAAGGGACGCTAGCGATTTTCCTTAAACTCCTCGCCGAATTTTCCTGGGGAAATGCCATTTGATGGAAAAAGTGGTGGGGAAAATGAGTCTCTTGAGAGATTGCTTTCACTTGGGTTTACCACATCATACTTTTCTCGGGATCTTCTTGGAGAAATGCCATATGATGTGATCCAATTTTGAGGTGCCGATGACCTTCTCTGATTAAGAGGCTTTCTCTGGGGATTTTCCTTAATCCGGGAAAGCGAAGATATCATCTTCAATGGCGAAGAGTGATGTTTTTCGGAAGCTCTCTGGCTCTTCAGAGGTTCAAGTTATCAATGTGGTCTAAGAACCACCTTCAATCCAGAAATAAACTGGAGGAGAGATTGCTTATATGATTCATTTCCTGACGAGGAAGGAACTGAAGACTCGATTGAGAGGACTCTTATCACTAGGGAACAAGACCGACTAGAGTGATAGTGATACAATATGAATATGAATGTAAATCAATAATGCATGATGTATGTATGTATATGCTGACAAAACTGACGTGACATACAGACGAGTAGATAAACACGACTGGATACTCGGCCACAGTGGGGGATGAAAAGTATCACTGGTTCACGATAGCAATTCTGCCTTGCTAAAGGGAGATAGCCCTTGTCGGTAGCTATGTTGGTCGGGCTTAGGAGATAAGAACTCTGCCGGGGGTATCAGTTGGGAAAGTCGCATCTGATACAGCTGATCCTTCATTCAGGCGCACTGGCTTAGAAGGAGTACTTTGATTCTATACTTTGAAGCTCGATTACTTTTGGCGAAGCGATCGATGTTCTTTCGATGTTCAACAGTCAAAAGAAATTGCCATCTTTATTTTAAAAGCAGAAAAAGTTTGACAAGTAAATTCATTTTTGTTTCGTTTCAAGAATCGTTATTCATGCTAAAATGTCGTTCCGTAAAGCTAAAACAAATGAGAATTGCAAAAAAAAGCACTAGGGCTCAAATTTTATTGATAGGATGGAAATCAGCCAAACGCGTGATTCCATAGAGCATTTACAAAGTTAGAAAATGGTAATTTAAGGGAAAAGGGCTACATTGAAACATAATGACCAATATCCTTCTACCAACTTTGAATTCTAGACATCCTGAGCTTCTGTCGAAGATAACCCTGACTGGCGTTTTCCTGACCGATGGCATTACTGCTGCTGAGGGATTTGCCCCGTTGTTGAACATAGTTACTTGCCATTATCCCTAATTTTTGCCTGGATTGTACTGTGATGTTTCCAATCCACTGGGATGATTTTTTCTCATGTCTCTAATTTTGGCTTAGAGCGCCCTTTCGTGTTGTCAATCCACCGAGACGTTTTTTTTTATTTTATTTAGGCGAAGTGTTGCTTGACTACGTCAATATTTGTGGGCTAGGTAAATTCCTCTCCATCCATGGTTGCGAGTCTCAAGGCGCCGCCTGAGAAGGCTTTCTTGACCACATATGGGCCGTCATAATTCAGACCCCATTTGCCCTGAGAATCAGTGAAAAATGATTGTATCTTATTGAGCACGAGGTCTCCTTTCGTGAAGACGCGAGGTCGGACCTTTTTGTCGAATGCCTTCTTCATTCTTTGTTGATACAACTGACCATGGCATAGTTCTGTGATTCGCTTCTCTTCGATAGATTTAGTTCATCCTGTCAACTCTGACACCATTCAGCTTCTGTAAGCTTAGCTTTCATCAATACCCGGATTGATGGGATCTCTACCTCTATGGGGAGAACTGCCTCCATGCCATAAACTAGAGAGAAAGGGGTTGCCCATGTTGAAGTACAGACAGATGTGCGATAACCGTGAAGAGCAAAGGGCAGCATCTCGTGCCAATCTTTGTAGGTTACGACCATCTTTTGAACGATCATTTTGATGTTCTTGTTAGCCGCTTCTACCGCTCCGTTCATCTTGGGTCGGTAGGGAGATGAGTTATGGTGTACGATCTTGAACTTTGTGCACAACTCTTTCATCATCTTGTTGTTCAAGTTAGATCCATTATCGGTAATGATCTGGCTTGGAACACCATAACGGTAGATGATATTGTTTTTGATAAATCGGACACCACTTGTCGGGTTACATTGGCGTATGACGCTGCTTCGACCCACTTGGTGAAGTAATCAATGGCTACCAGGATGAACCGATGTCCGTTTGAAGCTTTGGGCTCAATCACGCCAATCATGTCGATTCCCCATATGGAAAAAGGCCATGGGGAAGAAAGAACTTTGAGATGTGTAGGCGGTACATGGATTTTGTCTGAGTATATCTGACACTTGTGACATGTCCTCATGTACTTGTAGCAATCAGATTCCATTGTCAACCAATAGTATCATGCTCTTAGAATTTTTCTCGCCATTGTGTTTCCATTGGCATGAGTGCCAAAGGATCCTTCGTGAATTTCTTGTATCAGCATGTCTGCTTCTGGTCTGTCTACGCATCAGAGCAAGACCATGTCAAAGTTTCTCTTATAGAGAGTATCACCGCTCAGAAAGAAACTACCTGCTAGCCTTCTGAGGGTTTTTCTATCTTTCCTGGGTGCCCCAGGTGGGTACACTTGTTTCTAAAGGAAGCATTTGATATTGTGATACCAAGGTTTGTCATCTATGACTGCTTCAATCGTGAAGATGTAAGCGGGCCGTTCAAGGCGCATTATGTCAATCTTAGGTAAGTCGTTCCAATGACCTACACTAATCATGGAAGAGAGAGTGGCTAATGCATCAGCCATGTGATTCTCCTCATGAGGGATATGATGAAACTTGACTCTGTTGAAGAATGGTAACAACCTTCTTGCATAATCTTTGTAAGGAATCAATCCTGATTGGTATGTGTTCCAATCTCCTTTGATCTGTTTGATAATCAGGGCTGAGTCGCCATATACATCCAAGTTCTTAATCCTTAAGTCGATCGCATCTTCGAGACCAATAATACAAGCTTCGTATTCGGCCTCGTTGTTTGTGCACTTAAATGTAAGTCTGGCAGTGAAAGGAATATGGGTACCCTGAGGTGTTATGGTGATTGCCCAAATTCTGTTTCCGTAATGATTGACAGCTCCGTCAAAAATTAGTCCCCATTGCGAACATGGTTCTGGCCCTTCACTGGGTAGCGGCTCATCGCAATCTTACATTTTCAAATACACGACATCTTCGTCCGGGAAGTCAAACCCCGATTAATTCCTAGTCGTCAATCAGTTGATGAGCAAAATGATCGACTAAAGTACTCCCTTTAACGGATTTTTGAGCTTGGTATTCGATGTCGTATTCTGACAACAACATCTACCAACGGGCAATCCTTCCCGTGAGAGCAGGTTTTTCAAATACATACTTGATTAGATCCATTTCGGAGGCCAACCAAGTAGTGTGACGAATCATGTACTGGCAAAGACGTTTGGCTGCCCAAGCCAAAGCGCAACAAGTTTTCTCAAGCATAGTGTACCGAGTCTCGCAGTCCGTGAATTTCTTCCTCAAATAGTAGATGGTAGACTCTTTCCTTTTGGTTTCGTCTTGTTGGCCAAGTACACAACCCATGGAGTCCTCTAGGACTATGAGGTAGATGATCAGTGGTCTTCCTTCCACTGGAGGTGATAGAATCGGTGGGTTCAACAGATATTCCTTAATACTGTTGAAAGGGGTTTGACAGTCTTCGGTCCAAACACAGCATGGTTCTTTTTGAGTAATTTGAAAATTGGCGCACATGTCGCACTCATGAGGAATACGAATCTGGAGATGTAGTTCAAACGTCCCAGGAATCCTCTGACTTGTTTTTTAGTTTTCGGAGAAGGCATTTCTTGAATGGCCTTGACCTTGTCGGGATCAACCTCAATTCCTTTATGGATGACGATGAACCCTAAGAGTTTCCCTGAACGGACACCGAAGGTGCACTTGTTGAGATTCAAGCGGAGTTTAAACTTTCTCAACCGCTCGAATAGTTTTGATAGGTGTGTCACATGCTCCTCCTCTGTTTAAGATTTTGCAATCATATCATCGACATACACTTCGATTTCTTTGTGTATCATGTCATGAAACAGAGTAGTCATGGCCCTTTGATAGGTTCCCCCAGCGTTCTTCAAACCGAACGACATTACCTTGTAACAAAAGGTACCCCATGGGGTAATGAATGAAGTTTTCTCCATGTCTTTCGGCGCCATTTTGATCTGGTTATAGCCCGAGAATCCATCCATGAATGAGAAAACTTTGAACTTTGCTATACTGTCAACCAGCATGTCAATGTGTGGTAAAGGAAAGTCGTCCTTTGGACTAGCCTTGTTTAGATCTCTATAATCGACACACATTCTGACTTTTCCGTCCTTTTTTGGAACGGGTACGATGTTGGCTAACCATTGAGGATATTCTGATGTGGCAAGGAAACCTGCGTCAATCTGTTTTTGTACCTCATCTTTGATTTTGACAGCCATGTCTGGATGAGTCCATCTCAACCTTTGTTTTACCGGCAGACATTCTGATCTCAACGATAGATGATGTTCCACGATGCTGGTATCCAACCCTGGCATGTCCTGGTAGGACCACGCAAACACATCGGGGAATTCTCTGAGAAGTTTCGTCAAACTTTCTTTGACAGTTGGACTGAGCAGTACCCCAATCCTGATTTCTTTTCTCTCTTTTTCTGAACCTACGTTGATCATTTCCAACGGCTCTTTGTGAGGTTCAATGGACCTTTCCTCTTGTCTGAGTAGTCGGGAGATCTCTTCTGGAATTTCGTTGTCAACTTCTTCTTAAGCCCCAAATACCGGGAAATCAAAGTTGGGAGAAGGCACCAGATCATATGTTTCAATGGGGTTTAAAACAAGCAATCTGCATGACGTGATGCTTTGTGTTTAGAAGAGATAGAGAGAATGCAAAAGTGTGTGCAGTGTATTTTCTTTGGAAAACTGCTTGCTTTTATTATTGATTTTTTTTTTAGGATTACCATTTTCTTAAAAAAGAGAAAATAGAAAACAACAATAAATGCGGAAATTATAGAACGACGTTATTTTATTCATGAACAAGTCGATTCTTGAAATTACAACCCTATAAAATAAAACTCTGTCGCTTTGGGCAAAGCAAAGAGGGAAATTTACAGAAAGTGAGCCCTATCAAAACATCCGTTTCACCAGGGCATGGTGAAAGGTTAAAGACGGCAATTACTTTGACTTATGAACAATTTTTGGAACATCGACAACAACCCATTGGCGGCGAACTCCTCGGTGAATCACAAAGTCTGGTACCTTCCTTATTTTTTCTTCAGAAATGACGCTGATTTCTAGCGGAGCAGGATCACTAGAATCTGTCTCCCAGGAAGAGTTGTCGTAGGAGGATTCCTCAGTTGTATTTTGCGTAGTATTTGTTTTCTCAGTTGTATCTCCCCATCCAGTTGGCTGGATGTCTTTGAACCTGATACGAGAGCTTTCAGGAGCGGTGTACTTGACCTTGAAGTCGTATTTTCCACTCTGTTATCCCAAGGTGTCCCACACTTCTTTGGAACTGGAGGAGTCATCCCTCTCGATGACGTTGACCTCGGGAAAAGCATAGTTAATGAGTCCTAGTCCTGCAAACGTTGCGAATTCATCGTCGTGCTGGGTATTTTAAGGATAACCTGGATGTTGATCCCACGACATGGTGGGGACGCATGTATTCTTTTCAATGATGCTCAACTGATTTTCATTGTTCGACTGACTTTCTTTCCCCAAGTTTCCTGGGTAAGGCCGCCACATTTGCAGGCCATCCATCGGGCCATAGTAGTCGGGGTCAAAGCTGTCTTTCATCAAAGTGTCCTCCTTTAATGAGTTTGGGGGAGCGCGGCTTCCTTCCGGATCACAATCTCCGTACCTCATTTTGACATCTGACCTTGGTATAAATCTCGGGCTCTGTGCAGGAAAGCAAAAGGGAGTCTGTGTTTCGCCCTGAGACGTATAACCGTCCTCATTTAGATAGGACTTCCATTCTTCCTCCGTATCTGAGGAATCATCTTTATCGATGATATGCACGTCTTGAGTCACTGGTTGAAGGAAGCCTCCACTGTGGAAGAAGTTCTGAATGGGATGAAGACTTTCATCGTTAACAGTTGTCTGGGTACAGGTTGCAGAAAAACCAAGACCCTTCTTTGTTTTGTTATCAGTGGGAATGACAAGTTGTCCCCATCCTTTTGCATTGTTATTTTCGATCACTTCGAGAGCATATCTGTATGAGGAAATCGAGGTTCCTTTCTCTGATTGATTCTCATTGCTCACCGAAAGCGCTTGGATCTGAGTCCCAACAACCTCCTCGGGTTCTACACAAGTAGATGATGATAAGTTGCTTAAGAGCAAGGCCTGTTCTCCACAGACTGTGACGAGTTGGCCGTTCTGGACGAACTTTAGCTTTTGGTGGAGGGTTGAAGTGACCGCCCCAGCCTAATGTATCCAAGGACTTCCTAATAAACAACTGTATGTTGGCCGGATGTCCTTGACCTGGAAAGTAACTTGGAAAGTGTGAGGACCAATAGTTATGGGAAGGCCGACTTCACCAATAACCGTTTTTCTGGATCCGCCAAAGGCTTTGACGACGACCTCGCTGGTTCTCATCGGAGGTCCTTTGAATGATAATTGCATCAAAGTGGAATTCGGTATAACATTCAGGGCTGACCATGTGTCTACCAGCACATTGGCTAAAGCATCGTTCTGGCAGTTGACTGTAATGTTGAACGCCATGTTATTACGGCGACCTTCTTTAGGTAATTCCACATCACTAAATCCTAAGTTATTGCAGGAAGTGATGTTAGAGACAATGCTATCGAACTATCTAATTGTTACATCCTGTTCTACAAAGGTTTGCTCCAAGACTTTCTGTAGAGCCTCCCTGTGCGCTTCTGAACTAAGTAACAGTGATAATACCGAGATCTTTGAAGGAGTTTGTAACAGCTGATCAACAATGTTGTATTCACTCCTTTGGATGAGCTTTAGCATCTCATCATCGATTTTTGAAAGGTCGGCATTATTGGATTAACCGACTGGGGGATTGGGAACTTCTGCCTGAGGTTCCTTTTCTTTGTTGGGTTCTCCAACTCCTCTGTTAAAGATTCTACCACTCTGTGTTACTCGACTGATGTCTGCAATATTCACGATGGAGGGTAACAGAATTTCCTTTCCATTCTCAATTATTGTTGCACCGTATTTGTAAGGGTTAGCCTTAGCTGATTCATACGGTAGCGGTCCTGGTAGATATATAACTATGGGAGACTTCTGATTTTTTTGACCATCGTAAGTAATTTCGGTCTATTCCCGGTTGGGAACTCTCGATTAGTCAAGTGAGGGATAATGGTACAAACATTTCTAGCCCTCTGATGATCAGAGATTACGAAAACGTCCTCGATTTGATCAGTGAAGTAGTTGACTGATCCAAAACTTGACCATTGTTGAATTTCTTTGCGGTCCAACTTACTTTGAAGGGCTGCTCGTACTAGGTAGCATCCTTGAATATCCACTGAGCAAACTCCGCACCGCTCATAGTTGTGTAGTGGCACCTGGCCACGTCTGCTTTGAATACAGTGTAACCTTGCTAGATATGTTTCCATCGACCGAACACCCTGGCTTTGATATCTAGTAGGATTCCCGTTAGTGATACTAATTTGCTGGGTGTCTTCATCCATATAGATTGGAAGCCACCAGTGGTTCAACGAGTGCTGAAGTGTTTTCTGGACAAGGGCACAACCCTGGTCGTCTTTGCAACCCGCTTTACAGCCCTGATAATCATGTGATACCAGGAACCTGAGCCGGACCTGTTTAGCATGTAACTTCACCAGGCTGGTATTCATCAAACGAACATCGAAGATTTGAATCATGTTGATTTGATAATGATTCCTATCATGGCAGTCTTGAATCCATCCAAGATCCATCTGACGCTGGAGGGCCTCTTGTACAAAAGAGCATCCCTGTTTGTTTACCGAGCAAGTCAGGCAGGAATTATAATCCTGACGTGGCAGATTATGATATTGGGTTTGCCTTGAGTGCATTGCCACCAACTTGACATTCATCGCACGGATATCGTGGTTTTGTATGATGTTGAAATTCGTATAAACCATGTTAACTCCACGAACTCGGTGCTCTTGGATCCATCCGATATCCATCTGTTCCCGTAGAGCTTATTGCACCACAGAACATCCTTGATTGCTTTTAGAGCAGATATCACACTGGTGATAATTATGAGGTAGTATATGGCCATATCCACTCTGTCTACAATGCATCTTGACAGAGTTGGCCCTCAATAAGAGTACATCATGAATTTGATAGATGTTGTTAGACTCTCCCTCTATCAAATTGACTGCAGCTTTCTCGTGTTGAGGTAGAGGGTTCGTGAGAACATTAGGATTCGTATCTTTGAAAGATAAGACCTTGCTCCTAACAAGCTTTTGCACATCGGACTTGAAACTGAGACAGTTCTCTATGTTATGCCCTGGCCCTCCTTGATGGTAAGGGCAAGTCTGATCCACCTTAAACCAAAAAGGCGTATTTTCCGGTACTGTAAGAGGAGACTAAGTCTGGACATGCCCCTTGGTCAGTAGTAACGGAAATAATTCTGCGTACGATACGGGTATAGGATTAAATCCTGGTGGCCACATTGTACGATTGTTGTTGTATTGAGGACTAGCCTGCTGAAGAGGTTGTTGTGTCCTTTGCTGAAATTGTTGCGATTGCGGTTGGCTTTGAGCAACCTGAGGTTGATACGTAGAAACAGACGCAGGGTTGATAGCAGGAGTTACAGCTGCTACTGGTTGGTACCGTCGCCTTTGCTTTTCGAGAGAGATATTCCCAATATCTTGCTCCTTTTTCTTAGGGAGAGCACTACCGTATTTTTTAGCACCGCTTGTCGACCCAGTGTCTTTGACTAGACGTCCTTGTCAAACGGCTTCGTCGAGACGCACTCTGATACCGACCATTTCGGTGAAGTCGCTGGGCGCACTGGCAACCATTCTGTCGTAGTAAAATGAGCTCAAGGTCTTTAAGAAAATCTTTGTCATCTCTTTTTCCTCAAGAGGTGGACAAAATTGAGCGGAAATTTCACGCCATCTCTGAGCGTACTCCTTAAAGGTTTCCTTGTCCTTTTGTGACATTGATCTGAGTTGATCTCTGTCTGGTGCCATGTACAAATTATATTTATATTGTTGGACGAAGGCAGTGCCAAGATCTCTGAAAGGGCTAATCGTAGCGCGGTTTAAACCCATGCACCATTTTAATGCGGCACCGGTTAAACTATCCTGAAAGTAGTGAATCAGTAGATCCTGGTTCTTTGTCTGAGCTAACATTTGCCGAGCGTACATCACCAAATGGCTTTGAGGGCAAGAGTTACCCTTGTATTTTTCAAAATTGGGTACTTGGAACTTGTGCGGGACTGTCACATTGGGGACCAAGCAAAGGTCTGCGGCGTCCTTTCCAAATAAATCCTGACCGCGAATAGCTTGCAGTTCCTTCTGAATTTCCAGGAACTGCTCCTGGAATTCATCCATTCTATCGAACATACTTTCCTTTCTACCAGAAGGTATATGTGGAATCTATCCTTCCGGGACAGTGTGCACCACAGGGGGTGGTACCGTTACTACGGTAGTGAATCTTGGCGTTTCCCAAAGTTTGTAACCTTCAGGAGTCCTCATTATGCCTCTGGCGTCCTCGCTTTCCCAAAGTTTGTAACCTTCAGGCCCAGCGGCTTATGCTATGATTCCCTGATCTTCAGTGATCGGCGGAACATATCCTTCTGGGATATAGTTAATAGGCATGCCCTAGGGACGATCTTTTGGCATTTGATACCTAGGATCATAGTTCTCTACTATGGGCATTGAGGTGATCTCTTAGATCACAGTTCTTTGTAGCAGAGCTTCTGCCATGGCTTGCATGTTGTTACGAAGCTTTCTCATATTCTCTCTCAGAGCATCGATCTCTTCTTTCAACTCTCTGTTCTCTTCCTCGAGATCATCCATCTTTTTCTGACTATTGGCCAGAGTATTGTACGAATGAGACAGTTTGACTCTAGAACCGAGACACAAACGTGAGATTCGTAGGCAAGAAGAATACGTGACGTGAGAATGATGAATACAATGATTATATTAATTATTTTTTTGGTTTAATCAAAATAAACTTCGACAATTAGATTGTAAATATCAAACAGTGGGGACACCCCCGTTTTATTGAATTCAAAGGATTGCGGAAATGGAAATACAGTAAATTACAAGGTGCGGAAACAGAAACCTAAGCTAATAGGTCCCGAGTCCTCTCTGAGGAGAACTCGGGTGCTGATTCTGGTTCTTTCCTTTTCTTGGACCGGGGCTTTTGGGCCGTTGTCGGGTTGTCATTCCTTTGCCAAGTGAAAGGAGCGAGCAAATTCCTTTGGTCATCCTGATTTTCTACAACATGTTTCTCCAAAATATCAATTAGAGCATCCTTATCTTTCAGCAGTTGCTGTATTTTGGTACACTCCACATTGAGAATGCGGAACTTGTTCTTCCAAGACCTCCTCTCCTGTTGAACTTTGTTGAGAGTAACCTGAAGTTTTTCTGTTTTGGTCATGAAGTACATGACAGATTCCCTTGGCGGAAGAACTTCGTGACGAGGATAAGGCATCTTTAGCTTGAGAGCTCTAGTTTGTACCCAGTGGAGATAAGGCTCCACCGAGACATAGTCCGATTTTCCTAGAGACTCCCGTCCTTTCTTATGAACATGTTTCCAAGCGTGCACTATTTCCATTTCTAGTGCCCTGTCATTTTCTCCTTCCTTGAAGAAAAGACCTTCCAAATGAGCATTACGCGGGACATACCTCATCGGGTATCCAAATTGACGACGAACTAAAACTGGATGGTAATTGATTCCTCCCTTAGTTCCTATGAGGGGTACGTTGGGGAAATTTCCACAACGGTCAATGATCCTGATCCCGTCATAAATCCTATTCTACCAATCTATATCAAAGTTGGTAAGAGACATGATTTTCTACGACCAACGTAAGGCACTCTTATGATCCCAAAAAGCGGCAGACTTAGGCAAATGGGAGATAAACCATTTATATGGCAGGGGTACATAGCACGTGATCATTCCACCGCTGTATAAATTCCTTAAGTGTACAAAATGATACGCATCTGCGAGCAAGGTTGGTACGACATTTCCAATGAGAAAAACCTTAATGGCATTGATATCGACGAAGTTATCAATGTTGGGAAACAAAAATAACCCGTAGGTGAGCAAAACAAAGATGCTCTCGAAAGAGGCCATGTTCCCTATACTAGTAAAGTATAGAGCCTTCTTTACCAGAAACTTGGCTAGTAAACCTGGGATTCCTCCCTTGGTGGTCAGGTGAGTCCTGACTTCTGATTCGTCCAAATAAATTGCTTTTGCAAAGGTCTGATCCTTTGGAATTTCTTCCAGTCCAGAAAAGGGGGCTTGAACAGTAATGGGTAGATCAATCAGATGAGAATACTCCTCCAGTATTGGTGCGGGCTGGTAATCCGAGAATGTGAAACAGTGATAGACCGGGTCGTAAAACTGAACGAGTGCCTCTAGCATTCCTTCAATTACATGGACCCTTAACAGAGGTAGCAGACCTCCATACTTGGCTCTGAAAGCGTCAGGGTTAGTGATCATCCTTGGTAATCCTCTCAAATCCTCTAGTTTTGGAACCTTGAAGGTATACTTGTGAGTTTTTCTTCTACAGAAATCCATTAGCACAGTCCTTTTCTCTCTGACATTTGCAATCATTGTTTTAGTTTAATTTGAAAAAGAGAGACTGTAAGAGAAAATTTTTCTTTGCTTAATGTTTTTTAAAATGAATGCATGAATGCAGCACACAAAAACATAGAAAAAACATGGGGTCAAAGGGTCGGTGTCATGAAGTCAAGGATCTACCCATCCCAAAGGTTTATACTAGTGATTTTTGTACCTGTCTCTCAAAATCATTGATTCTTGTCGAGATAACATCAGCGGGCCGGGAACCGTGCAAGGTGATGTATTTCGAAGAATCTCAGAAGTGGGTAGTATCGCGTGACAACTATTTACGATAGCTTCCGCACTACTGAAAGAGGTTTTTCCTAGGTGTATACTCAATCTTTTCACATGCGGCATCACACGCATTCCCATTAGCAGAAAAATAAACACAGATATCAATTAGGAAAAGCAGTATATATATTTGTCCTAATGTCCTAGACTTTTTAAGAGGTATGAATCCTATGATCCTAACAGAAAATGGCTCCCCGGCGGAGTCGCAATTCTGTGGTACCTTCCCAACTTAAAGGTTTTTGACCTAAGATCCTAGTGGGGGCCGATCCTAATAATGATGACATTCCCCGATGGAACGGTCATTCGATGATACCTTGTGAACCCAAGGACTCGTCCTAAGAGAAGGTTTCAACCAGAGATATAAGAGAGACAAGATTCCTTTGTTTGGCCCCATAGTGGGCGCTATTTTTTCTGTGAAATTGTCTAAACTTAATGTTTCCTCCTAAGAGACGGGAGAAGAACAAGTCTCTCCCACTGTGGTCGCCATTTTTCTGTAGTGCGATTTTTGTGGTTTCGAATCACTATCGCTTTGGTACTACAGTTCGATTCATTTTTTATCCTATTGAAGCTGATGAAGGAAGGGAAATAGATGTCTCCAACTAACTCTCCTTGCAACCTAAGGTTAAACAGTCAAAACTGTTGGTTTACAGATGCGACTTTAGTTCATGGGCCTCTCTCTGCTTATTTTGTTCAGAACGAAATACCTGGACTGTTCATGGGGAATTTGTTGGACTCTTTTCCCTCTTTTAGGGATTTCTAGGTTTGGCATGCTACTTTTGGCTCCAAAGACTTGGGAGGCTGATGGATCAGTGTTTGTCCCTCCTTGGTCCCCCTTGAGGTGTTCAGATGGATAGACTTTCTTGCCCTTTGCAAAATTTGAGTAAATCGAGCAAAACTCCCAAATCTGCCTTGTTATGATAGTTGCAGTAAGGCATATTGCCACTGTCATAACTTCTTGCTCAAATTGAGTTTGGTGAAGTTCTTGGTCATTTTGGAAAGCCCTCATATGATACAACATATGTGTGATCATAGTTTGTTTTGACACTTTTTGGATCCAAGTGAAAAAAGCCCCTACATTTTGGAAAAAGTGAAACAGATTCTGACTTAGTGAAAATTTCACTGTGTTGGAAAAAAGTGACATTTTCACTTTTTGTGATTTTGATCATTCCATAACGTAAAATCCATGAGGAATTGGAATAAGTTGTTTTTGAAGCTTTTGTAGAGGGCCATGAGAACTACAAATCCATCTTTGGATGGGGAAAATGGCATTTTGGTTTAGGAGTTATGATCCTCCAAAGTTGGTACCCTAGCCACTTTGTTCCATAACTTAGAAAATTTCTAAGTTTTTTTATGGTTACCCGTTTTACAAGTTATCCCATTTTTCTTGATGAATGATGATTCCAATCACACATTAACATCATTTTAGGGTTAGGGAAGCATAATTGATCAAAAAATCAAAAAGTCAAACTTTGACTTTTGGGCACAGTTGACTTTTTATCAAATGAATTCCAAACTGTGCGATCCTCTATGAAATCAAGTCCTTGACCTAAATCAAAAATGATGGATTGATTCATAGGTGTTATAGGGTGTATATATTCATGTCCCAAAGTTTGGGAGCATACCAGGGTCAAAAGTCAAAGATACAGTTGACTTTTTCCCGTGAAACCCTAATTGTGGTTCTAATGAGCTTGAAACTTGTTGATCAAGCTTCTTGGGTCAATCCATTGTTGCAAATGGATCAATGTGGTGTGTTTGATGTAACACCCCATTTTTACCCGGCGGATAAGTAATAAAATCAGAGTTTTCATTTTAAAAATTCTTCAACATAAACAGGATGTCACATTTTCAACAGAAAACAACTTCATATTAATCACAAATAATTCAGATACATAACACTGATTCGGATTAACTAATAACAACCTGAATTATCCTTTTGAAAACAAAACAACTTTTATTAATAAGCGGCTTCACATAATTTAACTTATAATGACATAACCTCATGTCCAACTCAAAACAACTTTGAAACAACAATTCTTTAATAACAACAATTTAAGATTCAACTACTAAGACAATAACAACAAATAAACAACAATCGTTCATCCCCCCGAGTGCTACGTATCAGAGCAAGACCAACTCGAGCTAACAGCATCTAAGACTTCACATTATACCTCAACTTCTGCAGCTATTCTTGAGTACCTGCTCAGTTACCCATAATAGGTAACATCATTACAGAAGGGTGAGATATCGAATATTATAAACAAAATATGATAATTAACATACTAGATTAGGATCATACGAATTTCACCGCTTCATACAACAGTCATGCAACAACTAGAAATAAACAACTTAATAGCAGCCCCAACTGGTATTGACAGCAAATAACAACATTTACCAACAACTTATATAAAAGATGCAAATTATAGTAAGAACAACATATATAACAACAGCTCACGACATTAGTAATTTATATCACGCAACAAGGCATAGCAATAACAACTTATAACAAGCAACAACTTCACAACAACGGCAACTTCACAACAACAGCAACTTCACAACAACAACAAATCAAGAACAACAACAACTTCACAACGACTCAAAATGTGACACAACTATGCACATGCATGTGGTACCATCGGAGTAAAACTCCCAACTTAAACATATGCCAGGTTATCGAGGCATTTCAACAAGGCATAAGCCTTCAACGTGGTGCCATCAAGGCCAACTTAAACAGGTGCCAATCCAGGCCAACGTGGTGTGAGCAACGCTCTGACACAAAATGCAATGTATGTTTTACGACATGCACAACTAATCAACATAAACAACTCAACAACTTCCACAACATAATCAACTTAAACAACATAGCAACTTTTCCGACGTAAACAACTTAATCAACTTTGGCTATTACGCCTTCGACTTAAAATTCGTCCGTGTACCGGAACAATATTAAAACTCAACTGTTGTACCTGAAATTCCACTTTTTCAACATAGTTTCAACCAAACAATTCAACCAAAGCCACCTACTAAATTACCCGACTTACCCCGACAATTTCCGTTAAATTCCGGACAACTAGTTTTTCCGCCTAAACCGGCTAAACCGACTAAACTGTTCAGTTTTTAACTTCGGTTACTGCTACCAGTTTATTAGAAAATCTTGTTCCTATTACTGCTGCCAATTAAAATAATTTCCAAGCTTCTGTCAAAATTCTGTTTACTGTTATGGTTTCTTTTTTTTTTTTCAGTCAAACTATCCTTGCCACTTAACTAGTTTTCTGTCGAGCCTGTAAGTTCCTGCTACATGAATTTCTAATGAACCTATTATTTTTCTGCTATATAAATCATTGGAGAACCTAATACTTTTCTGCTCCATTCCATTCCTAATATGCTAATTAGTAATGTAAGGTTACTACTACTACTAATTTATGGTTAATAAGGCAATTTCATGATAAGGTAACAGTATAGAAAACAACACCAAACAAAAATCCAAAAGAACCCAAAAACATTAGGAGGCGCCCACCCCCACCAAAACACATTAGGAGGCGCCCACCCCCACCAAAATGCATTAGGAGGCGCCCACCCCCACATTGTGAGGCCCCCGCCTCAAATTTCCTTTCTTCTTCCCCCGTCTCAAATTTCCTTTCTTCTTCTTCACACGCATAGTTTCCTATATTGCCACTTGCTTGTATATTTTCCAGATTTCACTCAATGTCAATTTAACCAATTACGACATATAATACACCAACACATCAACATATTTTCTTCGATCAACTATCTCAGACACAATCAACTTATACCCACTGCAACATCAATTTTCAATCACAACAATAATTTCCCATAAACCCAATTTCACATTGTGTGATAGTATGAGACCAAACAGAGATTACTCAACAAAATTACAGACAGTATCAATTCAATACAACCTAATACCCCCATAACATTCATCATAACCCGGTTATAATAGTCGAACCCACCCTTACCTTGGATTGAAGGCAGCTCGACAATCGTTCGGATTCCGGAAATTTGGCACCGGTAGCGGTTTCTCTCACAACTTCTCCCTTCACGTTCTTCCTCTTCTTCTCTAACTGATACCCAAAACCTCACTAATATTTTCTATCTCTCTTATTTTATTAAAATAATAATATTCTAATATAATATCTAATGGGCCTAAACATACACCCCTTAAATTACTAATTCCGACCCGAATCTAAGCCCACTTAATCGAACACACTCCAACTACGATAAAATTTACTACTAATATTATTCCGCGACAATAATATTATTTCTAATATTATTTCTACGATTTACCAACTTAATAATTCCGACTTAACGACTAAATCCGCCGCAACACCAAAATCAACCGAATAATTCACAACAATTAATTAAATATTCAATTAAATAAATAATTAAATATTTGGGCGTTACAACTCTCCCCCACTTAGAATATTTTCGTCCTCGAAAAATCTATCCGGCACAACCATCCTTAACACAACATTCGTATTTTAATCCTTCGATTTAACAACAACTCAATCACGGTTCAAACTCAATACGTATACTCTGATACTTCAATTACTCTTGCAACATAACCGTTACTATTCGCTAACCACTCTAGCAATATCTTGAAACGATCACCTTATAACATAGTGACAACCTTCACTTGCCCATATTGGACTATACGACATCGCATCACTACCGCAGCAACACGATCAACACCAAACACTCATACGATCCTTATCACCATACTCAGGTGCACTCCATTAACGAAGCACCAACAACTCCATTCGTCTCGCCGTATTACTCTTATCGTAACATCAATATAGCCAACTTGATCAACTTCCTCATGCTATAAAGTATCACTCATCGTATACGGTAACCAACAACAGTATTACCGCAACAACAACCAAATTATTATAGTGCCAACTAAATAACATAATTTGACTAATAGTCACACGAATCATCATCAACCAACAACTTACAAGAACACCCTAATACAATCAGCGTTATTCACAAGAAAACACAACACTCTGGCACATCACGCTTCAACTGCGCAACTCTGATTATTTGCAAAGTATCAAGACTACTCAGTTTAACTCCAACTCCTAATCACCCAACCGACAGAACAACGAATTTCGACTTACTTCTTCGGAATTTCGTCCCAACAGGTATTCTACACTCTCGTAGTTACCGAGTCTTCAACTTAGATCCGTAGGATAACTCCTCTGACATTCAACACCATTACAATGACGACTACTTCCAAATCTTGGATAATATATACCTGTACTTCCACGAATTTCCCGATTATCATCAACCATAAACTACAACTTTACCATCTTTTAATAACTCACTGTCCAAAATTTTCTTAAACATGTAACCACATTACAACCACATATGGTACATGGGTCCAACCAAATCCAACAAGATAAACTAATCTTCTTCACTTCCAACTAATTCAACATACCAAACCACCGATTCCTACTTATATTGACGTAGTGCTCCATAAATTCTTGTCCGAATCAACACAACCGAGTAACTCCTCTTTTTCCAACCAAAATCGCACCTTAATAAACCAACTTATAATCCCACTCCTTTTAATACTTACAACACAACTTTCAAATATTCTACGCGTTCTTCTTCTGATTTTATAACAGCTCCAAAACATTCGCAACAGACACCAGTTCCAACTCATCCAAGCAAATATGGAAGATACGCTTCATACTCCATACATACACCTTAAGGCATACTTGCCATTCGCTTCATCACACACAAGGACTCAAGTTATCTAGAACTCGACTGTGAGTCTCCATACTACTCATCAATCAAACACAGCTTCGTGCCGTCATCCTTAAATTCAACTAATATCCTAACACACGAACTTGTATCAGCAAAAACAAACAACCTTCAAGCACTTGGCGTAACTTCGACCAATTCAACGTACATACTATACTAGTTGGCACGACACATCTATCCATCAATTATGACTCCGTCTACTATTAACAATGGATTAAGGGTGATCAGTCCCTCAATTTGTCAATAGACAGCCGACACCCATAACGGTGAATTAAATCATCAGTACCCAACACAATAGCGTACTTCAACTTGTACCCAAAGTCCGTAAGCATAATGCTCCGCCAACTTTCTAAGGCTTACCAATGCCACTCTTAGTTTCTTTAGTTTCAACTTCGTCAACGATACAAAAACGTTCAAAATCCATCACGCATCCTCTTATGCACGTTCATAGTACAACACGACTTTAAATATTTTTCCAACACCGAAATCGCTACAACTTTGAGAACGATCCAATTCAGTTTGCTCCCATTACAACTTTCAACCAAGGTGAAAATTCTTAGCAACACAAATCAACATTCACATTTCTCTCAACATTACCTTTACTAAACATCATCGTCTTAATCATCCTCATTCAACATAAATTGCATCTCCAAGCATTCTCCGATACAGTCACATCTTACAAATACCAACACTTTATTCTTAATAATATTCCACACTTGTTTTCATCCTTCCAAATTTTTCAGCAAATGTCGCTCAACTTCAACCATATATATCTCCTTCAATACGGATCTCTCAATCACAAAATCATATCCCAAAATGAAGATAATTTTGTGTATATTTCAGAACTTCAAGAATCGCTCAAATCCGATTTACGAGTAAAGAGTTATCATCCTTACAATGGGACTGGTCCAGAATTCCCGTATGCAGAATTTTCCAAAAATCAGCAACAGACCCAAATATTAAAACGCACCTTTCTCCCTCTTCACAAACTTCCTGAAGACAAATCTTATATGAAAACTATAGGGAATTTCGTAAGCTTTCCAAAATGTCCAGAACCGCTTCCATCCGAATCACGAGTCGAAAGTTATACCTCGTTTACTGACAGCTGCTCCAAAATCACAAAAACCAGAATTTGAGGTCGATGAACATAAGTTCCATTTCTCTCCCACTTGCTCCAAAATCTACCAACAACCCTTTCCTTTCATCCAAATACGAAAATCACTCAACTTTAATCCAACTATACTCAAGATATACAACTTACCGAATTAATCCACCAACTTATCATTCCATTCGGAATAATTCCTTAATTTCAATCATCTTCGATTCACCGTCCAGACTCTACGAGCATCTCCAACTTGACTGATACGGATTCGCGAGTCCAAACTCTCGCTGGTCCGCAATAATATCACTCCAACATATGCACTCTTGCAAGCAACATCACCTTGAAACAACTTCTACATACCAACAACACGTATGGGAACAAACATCTCCCCCACTTAATTCAAAACAACCTTGTAGACAACTACTAGAAACTACTAACAAACAAGCACCGACAGTGTTCCACACACATGTCGAGTACTAAGGAAGAAACAACATTAGGCAACATTGGCCGGACAGACCGACCTGCTCTGATACCACTAATGTAACACCCCATTTCTACCCGGCGGATAAGTAATAAAATCAGAGTTTTCATTTTAAAAATTCTTCAACATAAACAGGATGTCACATTTTCAACAGAAAACAACTTCATATTAATCACAAATAATTCAGATACATAACACTGATTCAGATGAACTGATAACAACCTGAATTATCCTTTTGAAAACAAAACAACTTTTATTAATAAGCGGCTTCACATAATTCAACTTATAATGACATAACCTCATGTCCAACTCAAAACAACTTTGAAACAACAATTCTTTAATAACAACAATTTAAGATTCAACTACTAAGACAATAACAACAAATAAACAACAATCGTTCATCCCCCCGAGTGCTACGTATCAGAGCAAGACCAACTCGAGCTAACAGCATCTAAGACTTCACATTATACCTCAACTTCTGCAGCTATTCTTGAGTACCTGCTCAGTTACCCATAATAGGTAACATCATTACAGAAGGGTGAGATATCGAATATTATAAACAAAATATGATAATTAACATACTAGATTAGGATCATACGAATTTCACCGCTTCATACAACAGTCATGCAACAACTAGAAATAAATAACTTAATAGCAGCCCCAACTGGTATTGACAGCAAATAACAACATTTACCAACAACTTATATAAAAGATGCAAATTATAGTAAGAACAACATATATAACAACAGCTCACGACATTAGTAATTTATATCACGCAACAAGGCATAGCAATAACAACTTATAACAAGCAACAACTTCACAACAACGGCAACTTCACAACAACAGCAACTTCACAACAACAACGAATCAAGAACAACAGCAACTTCACAACGACTCAAAATGTGACACAACTATGCACATGCATGTGGTACCATCGGAGTAAAACTCCCAACTTAAACATATGCCAGGTTATCGAGGCATTTCAACAAGGCATAAGCCTTCAACGTGGTGCCATCAAGGCCAACTTAAACAGGTGCCAATCCAGGTCAACGTGGTGTGAGCAACGCTCCGACACAAAATGCAATGTATGTTTTACGACATGCACAACTCATCAACATAAACAACTCAACAACTTCCACAACATAATCAACTTAAACAACATAGCAACTTTTCCGACGTAAACAACTTAATCAACTTTGGCTATTACGCCTTCGACTAAAAATTCGTCCGTGTACCGGAACAATATTAAAACTCAACTGCTGTACCTGAAATTCCACTTTTTCAACATAGTTTCAACCAAACAATTCAACCAAAGCCACCTACTAAATTACCCGACTTACCCCGACAATTTCTGTTAAATTCCGGACAACTAGTTTTTCCGCCTAAACCGGCTAAACCGACTAAACTGTTCAGTTTTTAACTTCGGTTACTGCTACCAGTTTATTAGAAAATCTTGTTCCTATTACTGCTGCCAATTAAAATAATTTCCAAGCTTCTGTCAAAATTCTGTTTACTGTTATGGTTTCTTTTTTTTTTTTCAGTCAAACTATCCTTGCCACTTAACTAGTTTTCTGTCGAGCCTGTAAGTTCCTGCTACATGAATTTCTAATGAACCTATTATTTTTCTGCTATATAAATCATTGGAGAACCTAATACTTTTCTGCTCCATTCCATTCCTAATATGCTAATTAGTAATGTAAGGCTACTACTACTACTAATTTATGGTTAATAAGGCAATTTCATGATAAGGTAACGGTATAGAAAACAACACCAAACAAAAATCCAAAAGAACCCAAAAACATTAGGAGGCGCCCACCCCCACCAAAACACATTAGGAGGCGCCCACCCCCCACCAAAATGCATTAGGAGGCGCCCACCCCCACCTTGTGAGGCCCCCGCCTCAAATTTCCTTTCTTCTTCCCCCGTCTCAAATTTCCTTTCTTCTTCTTCACACGCATAGTTTTCTATATTGCCACTTGCTTGTATATTTTCCAGATTTCACTCAATGTCAATTTAACCAATTATGACATATAATACACCAACACATCAACATATTTTCTTCGATCAACTATCTCAGACACAATCAACTTATACCCACTGCAACATCAATTTTCAATCACAACAATAATTTCCCATAAACCCAATTTCACATTGTGTGATAGTATGAGACCAAACAGAGATTACTCAACAAAATTACAGACAGTATCAATTCAATACAACCTAATACCCCCATAACATTCATCATAACCCGGTTATAATAGTCGAACCCACCCTTACCTTAGATTGAAGGCAGCTCGACAATCGTTCGGATTCCGGAAATTTGGCACCGGTAGCGGTTTATCTCACAACTTCTCCCTTCACGTTCTTCCTCTTCTTCTCTAACTGATACCCAAAACCTCACTAATATTTTCTATCTCTCTTATTTTATTAAAATAATAATATTCTAATATAATATCTAATGGGCCTAAACATACACCCCTTAAATTACTAATTCCGACCCGAATCTAAGCCCACTTAATCGAACACACTCCAACTACGATAAAATTTACTACTAATATTATTCCGCGACAATAATATTATTTCTAATATTATTTCTACGATTTACCAACTTAATAATTCCGACTTAACGACTAAATCCGCCGCAACACCAAAATCAACCGAATAATTCGCAACAATTAATTAAATATTCAATTAAATAAATAATTAAATATTTGGGCGTTACATTTGAGACCCTCAAATCCTCTCTTGAGGTCTTGGCTCATGTTTTGTCCCAAAAGTCAACTTAGGGGTGAATTAAGTCAAGAACCCTAATTCCTGATTTTTTATGAATGCATCCCCTGAGGCAAAATTGACTTGATGATTGGGTTCATGTTGTCCCTTGGAGCATCTTAGGTTATGCTTTGAAGCATTGGCTCATGCCCAGAGGAAAGTTTCCATCTGGAGGCCCTGGTCGACCAAAACCTTAATTTGGTGACACTGGCGATCTTGAGGCTAGATCCACTTGGAATGTTGCAATCTTGTGCTTGATTCTTGCTGTGGGAGTCCTCTTAATCCATTGTGGATTTTTGAGAGGCTTAGACAAGTTGAAGATCATGTTATTCCTTGATTGATCCTTTGTCTAAGAGCTCAGAGAGGGCTTGAAACCCTAATTTTGATTGTAGTGAAGGCTCAACAATCTTTGAGGAGATTGATGAGGTATGATGGTACATCCATATTGTGATGATAATTTGCACAATGAGGGGAAATATTAGTGGTCAAAATTTGGGGTATGACACCCTATACCAATGTTGTACGTAGAACTATTTCCATTACTACTGGTCAAGGGGCACTTCCAGACCAGGTCTCCTCTTCCAATACAAGAGAATCCGCCTTTTTGGTTCAAAACGGATCAGACGTATCCTTACCATCAAGGAGGACCAGGACATAACATAGAAAACTATCTCAGCTTAAAATCTGATGTACAGAAGCTTGTCAGGAGCGGGGTCTTATCCTTCAAGGATACAAATCCAAATGTTCAGACGAACCCGTTGCCTCTACACGAGAAAGTTACAGTCAATTTGATAGAGGAAGAGTCTATGCACAACAATCAAATTCAGGATGTACTCTTATTGGGAACCAGCCTGGTCAAAATGCATTGCAGACAGAGCAGGTATGGTCATGTACCATCTCATAACTATCACCAGTGTGATATGTGCTCTAGAAACAATCAAGGATGTTCTGTGGTGCAATCAGCTTTACAGGAACAGATGGATCTCGGATGAATCCAAGATCACCGAATTCGTGAAGTTAACATGACTTATACAAATTCCCACATAATTCACAACCACAACATTCTGGCGATGAATGTCAACTTAATGGCAATACACTCAAGGCAAAGCCAACATTATGATATGCCACGGCACGATTATGATTCCTGTCTGATTTGCTCGGTAAACAATCAAGGATCTTGGATGGATTCAAGATTACCGTGATAGAAGTCAGTATCAAGTTAACCTGATTCAAATCTTTGATATTCGCTTGATGAATACCAGCTTGGTAGAGTTACACATTAAGCAAGCTCAGCTCGGTTTTCTGACTTTGCATGATTATCAGAACTGTAGAGTATGTTGTGAGAGTAACCAAGGATGTGCACTCGTTCAAAGAACACTGCAACACTTGCTAAACCACTGGTGGCTTCCGATCTATCTAGATGAAGACACACAACAAGTCAGTATGATTGATGGGAACCTTACTAGGCATCACAATCGGGATGTTCAATCAAGGGAAACATACCTAGTGAGGATGCACTGCATTCAAAGCGGACGTGGCCGGGTGCCACCACAGATCTACGAGCACTGTAGAGTCTGCTCAGAGAATAATCAAGGATGCTACCTTGTGCGAGTAACCCTTCAAAGGCAGTTGGACCATAAGGAGATTCAACCATGGTCAAGTTCTGGTTCAATGTCAAACTATCATCCTGATCAAGGCAAATATGTTGTCTTAATCCCTAAGCGAGAAGTGGCCAAGGATGTGTGCGCCATAATCCCTTTACTCCATGAATAAAGAGTCCCTCTTGATAGTGGAAAGGTTCTCACTCTCAGACCAATTGAGGCCGGTTATGATGGTCAGAAAAATCAGAAGGCTCCTGTAGTTATCTATCTGCGGGACCAGTACCGTACAAGTCCGATATGGCTATCCCTTACAATAAGGTGCAACAACAATTAAGAATGGAAAGGAAACTCCATTACCCTCCGTCGTGAATATTACAGACATCAGTCGAGTAACACGGAGCGGTTGAATCTTCAACCGAGGAGATGGAGAACCTACCAAGGAAAAGGAACCTCAAACAGAAGTTCCAAATCAACCAATCGGTCAATCCAATGATCTCGACCTTTCAAAGAACAATGATGAGAAGTTGAAGCTCATCCAGAAGAGTAAGTACAACATTGTTGATCAGCTGTTGCAAACTCCTTCAAAAATCTCTGTGTTACCTCTTTTACTCAGCTTCGAAGCCCATAGAGAGGCTCTACTGAAAGTCTTAGAGCAAGCCTTTGTGGAAGATGTGACAATAATACAATTCGACAACATCATCTCCAATATCACATCCAGTAACAACTTGGGATTCAGTGATGAGGAATTGCCAGAAGAAGGCAAAAATCATAATATGGCACTTAATATTACAATCAACTGCCAGGACGATGCTTTAGCCAGCGTACTGGTAGACACCGGACCAACTCTAAATGTTATGCCGAAATCTACGTTAATGCGACTATCATTCAAAGGATCTCTGATGAGAGGCAGTGAGGTCATCGTCAAAGCATTTTACGGATCCCGAAAAACAGTTATCGGCGAAGTCGACCTTCCCATAACTATCGGTCCTCACACTTTCCAAGTCACTTTCTAGGTCATGGACATCCAGTCAGCATACATCTATTTGTTAGGAAGACTTTGGATACACCAGGCTGGGAAAGTCACTTCGACACTACACTAGAAGCTGAAGTTCGTCAGAAACGACCAACTAGTCACAGTCTGTGGAGAGCAAGCCTTAATCGTGAGCAACTTATCATCGTCGTCTTGTGTAAAACCAGAAGAGGTTGTTGGAACCTAGTTCCAAGCACTTTCGATTAGCAATGACAAATCAGAAAAAAGAACGTCGATTTCCTCGTACAAAGATGCTCTCGAAGTGATCAAAAGAAACAATTCCAAAGGATGGGGACATCATGTCATTCCTACTGATAATAAAACAAAGAAGGGTCTTGGTTTTACCTCAACCTGTACCCAGACTGCTACTAACGATGAAAGCCTTCATCCCATTCAAGATTTCTTCCACAGTGGAGTCTTCCGTCACCCAGTTGTAGTAAGCGAAAGTGGACATGTTTCTTAAGCACTGTCGCTCTTTGGGGGTTACTACGGTTCGATTCATTTTTTATCCTATTGAAGCTGATGAAGGAAGGGAAATAGATGTCTCCAATTAACCCTGCTTGTATACTGAGTTTAAACAGCTGTCTGTTAGGTTACGAATGCTATATGGTAATGGGGCCTTTTTCTTCTTACTTTTTTAAGAGTGAAAACATTGGACGGTTCATGGGTAGGATATTTAGGACTGAGGGTATGGGATTTTGAGTTTTTGTTTAATGTGCTCGCTAAGATTTTTCGTTCAATATTATGCCTACGTATTCCCGTTTTTCGAAACAGGGAAATCAGAGCGATCGTAGTTCCTCCTATTCTATGGGAGGAAATGGTGTTTTGGTGTCTTGTTGAAAGCCCAAGACGTGAAGCTGAAAAGGTGGTTTATATCTTGTTCAAAGCCCAAGATGTAAATAATCCAGAGGTTTGCCGCTTACAGCAGTTAGATGAAGAGAGTTGTTAATGTTTGTATCCTGTGAACGAGGCACGGTTTTGATGCTAAAAGGTTGACTGACTCAACCGGGGTTTCCTTATACAAAACCTAAGAGGAGGCTATCGACCCAACAAGAGGGTGATTTTGTGTGTCTCGTACGAAGCCTGGGAGAGAGGCTAAAAGGGTTGACTCAACAAGAGAGTGCTTTGTATCTCGTACGAAACCCGAGATGGAGGCTAAAAGGGTTGACTCAACAAGAGAGTGCTTTGTATCTCGTACAAAGCCCGAGATGGAGGCTATGGTTATTGTTTCAGTTGAGTGACAGGTCCAACATGCTGATTTAAAGAGAAAATCAGTTCTTATATGAGTAATGTTTGCACTCAGGGATTTTGATTTGAGGATCAGGGATATTTCCTGTTCTTTAAGGAAATGGGAAATACAAAGGGGATTGGGATTGTTCGAGTCTACGGGTTTCATCTCCTAGTTTTGAAAGGAACTTGAGAATGTCTTTGAGACTCAAGGAAATTAGACTGTCCAAGTCTAGAGTTTCATCTTTTGTACTACGTTTAAGAAACAGCAGTAGCAGGATCTAGACTCTTTAAAAGACTGTTCTATTAAGATGACCAATTTCTGTTCCTATACCTCTAGGAGGTCGTCGGGACAATTTGTACGAAGCCCAAGAGGAGGTTGGAATCTTTTAAGAAGCCGAGGGATAATTTGTACGAAGCCCAAGAGGAGGCTATCATTCCCGGAGGAAGAAACCATTTATACGAAGCCTAAGAGGAGGTGTGAATACTTCTAAGAAGCCGACGGGTCCTTGTAAAACGCCCAAGAGGAGGCGGGGATGCTTTTAAGAAGCTTGTGGGTCCCCAAACCCCGAGAAGTTCAAGACATGCCATTCACCGAGAATGGATCAAGCCAAGAAAGTTCGAGAATTTGGAAGAAACTCAAGAGATGCCATTCACGGAGAAAAGATCATCTTTGGGGAGTAGAGTTTCTTTGTCAACTTCAAAAGGTGACAGTCTGAGAAAGGGTTCAAAAAGAATCTGCCTTTCACATCTCCATATTGTTTAACCCCAAGAGGAGGGAAGACTGTATCTGGTAATCCTATGGGGATCTAGTTTAGTATATTTAAGAGTGATCAGCAGGGCTTAGTACTAGACGTAGTTGCCGGGGAAACTCTATATAGCTATACTATTATTACACAGTTGATATGAGTTTATGAAAGAAGACTTACTGTGAAACAGCCCACAATACAGTTATATGTATATGAAAGCGGATAAAGAAAGCATATAACCACTTACTCGGTTGTAGAGCTTCCATGTTGTTTTGTTAGTTGTTCAACAAAGAAAGATTGAAAACAATAGTATATTCAAAATCAAAGGAGAAAGTGCTTTGAAAGAAAAATTGGGGCTTACAGCTCAAGGAGAGGCCTCAAAGGTTTTTACCAATGATCGCACTATCTTTTTGTACAAAGGGACTTATACAAGTGACTGTGGCCAAAAAAGGTTTTCTGTACAAAGGGGTGGGTCTTACACTCTCTCAAGAGGCCCAAAAGGTTTTAAAGAAAAAGAGTGGGGCTTATAACACGAGGGTAGGCCCAGATGATTTTTCTTTTGAAATGGCGATCGCGCCGAGATTTTGAAAACGCAGTGGGTCTTATACAATGACTGAGGCCCAAGATAATTTGGTTTTCAAAAAGGGTTGGGTCTTACACTCTAATAGAGGCCCAAAAGTTTTGAATGGGTCTTATAGCTCTAGGAGAGGCCCAAATGGTTTATTTTTAAACGGGCGACGATCGCGACGAACTTTTCTTTTAACGCAGAGGGACTTATTCAATATCTGAGGCCCAAAATTGTTTTGGTTAAAAGGGGATTGGGTCTTACACTCTATCAGAGGCCCATGAGTGTTTGAAAATGATTGATGAGGGTGAAAATCAAAGAAACCCTAATTTGTTATTCTTTTAAAAGTAAATATTAAAAGAAAATCAATGAGAAGTACCAAATTAATTTGAATAAACCACTTGTGATTTTTGTTTAGGGTTTGAAAAATGAAGTTTTAATCACAAGAGATATTAAAACTCATTTGGTCTTGATTTTTCAAGATGAATGTTCATTTTAAAATGTTTAAAACAAATAAAAAATGAAGTTATTCACCAAAATACTAATTATATTAAATAAATAATATAAAATTAATTTTTTTTGTGGAATAAAATATTTCAACATTTTTGGGATTTTTTGTAAAAAGAACCAATAAAAAATAATTAAAATTCAAAGAGTTATTAATTTTCTAATTAATTAATAAAACATAAAATATTGGAAAACATGGCAAAATATGAAAAAACACAAAATGGCATGGGTGGGGTTTGAACCCACGACCTCAAGGTCACAAGGCGCGTTACCACTGGGGTGGTGATACATCCATTGTTTGAAGTGAAACCACAAATATACAAGTCATGCCTTGGTTTTAGGCCTGGCCCAAGGCAAGGCAAGACAAGTTTTGGCTCAGAAACGTGAAGGTCATAACTTTCTCAATTCTTAATGGTTTGAGACAAAATTTATATGCATCTGGAGCAGAATTTCACAAGGAATCCAATGGTGGTGGTAGTTTTTTCAGATCACACTCCCTCCTCAAAACCCGATAGTGGTTTTGAAAAAGGCCTATAATTGCATTTTCTATGCTACACTTTGATACAGGCATGAATTACATGAACAATTGGTTCAAACACAACATATTTAACATGTATGAGGTGTGCATGATCGGTGGACTTCAAAGAATTGCATATTTTGGAAAGTTCAAGTCATGAGGCTTACCTCTTTTTGAGCTTTTTGGAGTTTTTGTGCAATCTGTCAAGCCTCTTGTTCCAGAAATGATTTGATGCTTTAGACACACTCAAATGATCCCTTAGAAGCTTTTAGGATGATTGGAATCAGCTGATACCTGCAAAAACACAAACTGGCCCTTTCTTGCAAAAAGGGTTAAAAGTGACCAAAATAGCAACTCTCTCAAATAGTGTTCCAGATGGGGGGACCATTTGGGACAGTTCAAGGATGGTATTTGGAGTGTGTTTGAGGTTTTATCTGGTTTGGAAAGCGACTGAATCAAGACATGGCTTGAAAAATGCACAAAAAGCCTATTTTGAGGTTTTGAGAGGTGACTTTGTGATTTTGTGATTACAGGTCACTTGTGATAGTTTGGATCACCTACATATGATGTTTATGAGGTGTGTGTGTGATTGGTTTGATTGAAAAAGGTCTCAAACTCAAAAACTCAAAGTTACCTTGCTATAGAAGGCATTTTTGCCTAGAGAAAGGGATTTTGGGGAAAGCATCTGTTTGATGGCTTTGGTGTACTCAAACTGAGGACAAATGATCTCCATTTATAGTAGAGCAAGTTTGTTTTAGGATCAATAGTGAATGGCAACTGCAGCAGAGGTTTGGCCAATGTTGGGAAATGAAAATCCAAGTCTCCTCTAGCCATTGACTAGAGGTTAGAGCACAGAGCTTTGGTTCCCTACTTGTTGGAGGAATCTTGACTGAATTCAGTTGCAAATGTGTCAGTCCATGCCACCTCTAAGCATCTATTAAATGCTCCAATCCAAAATTGGAGTCTTGTCCCTCTTTTAGGCAATTCTAGGTTTGACTTTCTACTTCTTGTTCCAATGACTTTGGAGGCTTGGCTCAGTGATTGTGCCCTTTAGATTTGATCCTCAGATGTGTCCAAGATGATGACAAGGCTTGAAATTGGCTGATTTTGGAAAATTGACCAAAAATGCAAAATTCTGCCTTGCCTTGGCAGTTTTCAGCAAGGCATTTTACCACTACCATAACTCTTAGGTCAAATTAAATTTGGTGATGTTCTTGGCCATTTTGGAAAGCCCTTATATGGTAAAACAACTGTTTAATCATATTTGGTTTTGATACTTTTTGGATCCAAGTGAAAAATGTCCCTACATTTGGAAAAAAGTGAAGGCAGATTCAGACATAGTGAAAATTTCACTAAGTGTTGGAAAAAAGTGACATTTTCACTTTTTGTGATTTTGATCAATCCATAACCCAAAATCCATGATGAATTGGAATGAGGTATAGTTGAAGTTTTTGTAGAGGGCCATGAGTTCTACAAATCAAGCTTTGGATGGGGAAAATGGCTTTGTGGTTTAGGAGTTATGATCCTCCAAAGTTGGTACCCTTGCCACTTTGTTCATAACTTAGAAAATTTTCTAAGTTTTTATGGTTACCCCTTTTACAAGTTATCCCACTTTATTTGATTTTTCTTGATGAATGATGATTCAAATCATACATTAACATCATTTTAGGGTTAAAAAACCATAATTGTGAAAAATCGCAAAAAGTTAAAGTTGACTTTTGTGCACAGTTGACTTTTTATCAGATGAATTCCAAACTGTGCAATCCTTTAGGAAATCATGTCCTTGACCTAAATAAAACTTGATGGACATGTTCCGTGGGTGTTATAGGGTATATTGAATCATGTCTTAGGGCTTGGGAGCATGTCCTGGTTAAAAGTCAAAGTTACAAATGACTTTTCCCGCGAAACCCTAACTGTGGTACTGATGAAATTAAGACTTGTTGCTCAAGCTTCCTGGATTAATCCATTGTTACAAATGGATCAATGTGGTGTACTAGAGACCCTCAAATACTCTCTTGAGGTCTTGGCTCATGATTTGTCCCAAAAGACAACTTAGGGGTGAATTAGGTCAAGAAACCCTAATTCCTGATTTTTTTTATGACTGCATCCCCTGAGGCAAAATTAACTTGATGATTGGGGTCATGAGGTTCCATGGAGCATATTAGGTTATGTTTTGACGTATTGACTCATTCCCAGAGGATAATTTCCATCTGGAGACCCTGGTCGACCAAAACCCTAATTTGGTGACACTGGCGATCTTGAGGCTTGATCGACCTAGAAGGGAGCAACCTTGTGCTTAATCCTTGAAGTGGGAGTCCTTTTGATCCATTGTGGATGTTTGAGAGGTTTAGAAAAGTTGAAGATCATGTCATTCCTTAATTGATCCTTTGTCTAAGAACTCAGAGAGGGCTTGAAACCCTAATTTTGACTGTAGTAAGTGTTCACCCATCTTTGGGTAGACTAATGAGGCATAATGATACACCCATATTGTGATGATGATTTGCACAATGATGGGAATCTTAGTGGTCAAAATTTGGGGTATGACAGATGCCCCTATTTAATCTTCTTGGATCCGAAGGTGCGAATGACGAAGGTGTTCGGGCATTCGGGGTGCAAGAGGATTAAATATCGGAATACCCAAAATTTTTAATGTGGTTAAGAATGGTAGCTTACGCATTCATCTTCTTTTGCTAAGCAATAACGCTTAGAAAAGGTAAACTTCCCCTCGATCCTGGTTTCCTACCAAGGAACTGGTCTTTGTTTCTGGAATAAACTTCCCCTCGATCCTGGTTTTCTACCAAGGAACTGGTCTCAGTTTCTGAAATAAACTTCCCCTCGTTCTTGGTTTCCTACCAAGGAACCGGTCTCAGTTTCTGAAATAAACTTCCCCTCGTTCTTGGTTTCCTACCAAGGAACTGGTCTTAGTTTCTTTTGTCAATGAACTTTCTTCACAAGGGACGCTATACGTAGCGGTTTTCCTCAAACTTCTCGCCGAATTTTCTTGGGGAGATGCCATTTGATATAAAAATTTTGAGGTCAGACTTGCTGGGGAAAACCCATTCATTTGAGCTGTAGAGGTATACAAACTTCTCTGTTGGAGACACCATTTGTTTCTACTGGGGAAAGCGGGTTTCTTGAGAGACTGCTTTCGCTTGGAGTCTTACATCATACTTTTCTCGGGATCTTCTCAGAGAAATTCCATATGATGGGATCCAATTTTGAGGTGCCGACGACCTTTTCATCAATGGCTTTTTGGAGAAAAACTGTCGTACCGCCGAATCTCTTGATTAAGAGGCTTTCCCTGGGGATTTTCCTTAAACCGGGAAAGCAAGGATGTCGTCTTCAATGGCGAAGAATGACATTGGTTGAAGGTTCTCTGGTCTTTCAGAGGTTCAAGTTATCAAAGTGGTCAAGGGCCAATTCTGATCCAAAAATAAACTGGAGGAGAGAGATTGTTCAGACGCAACCTTTCCTGACGAGGAAAGAACTTGAAAACTCGATTGAGAAGACTGTCACCACTACGGGACAAGACCGACTGGAGTGATAGTGATGCAATATGAATGTGAATTCAAATCAATAATGCATGATGTATGTATGAATATGTTGACAAAATCGACACAACATACAGACTAAAAGATGAACATGACGGGATACTCGGCCATCGCAGGGCGAAATCGTACCGTTGATCCAAAAGCAACAATTATGCCTTGCTTAGGAGAGACAGTCCCTGCAGGGAATACCGTTGGTCAGGCTTAGAAGATAAGAACTCGGCCAACGGTATTAGATGGGAAAACCGCATCCGATACAGCTGATCCTTCATTAAGGCGCACTAGCTTAGAAGGTGTACTTTGATTCTGCACTTTGAGGCTGGAACACCTTTGGAGAAGCGATCGATGTTCTTTCGATGTTTAACCGTCAAAAGAAATTGACGTCTTTATTATTTTTTTTTAAAGCAGAACAATTTTAACAAGTAAATTCATTTTTGCTTCGTTTCAAGAATCATTGATCAGGTTAAAATGTCGTTCTATAAAGCTAAAACAAATGAGAATTATAAACAAAAGCACAAGGGCTCAAATTTTATTGATAGGATGGAAATCAGCCAAGCGCGTGATTCCATAGAGTATTTACAAATTTTAGAAAATTGTAATTTAAGGGAAAAGGGCTACATCGAAACATAGCGACCACTATCCTTCTACCAACTTTGAATTCGGGACATCCGGAGCTTCTGTCGAAGATGACCTTGACTGGAGTTTTTCTGATGGACGACGTAACTGCTGCTGAGGGATTTGCCCCTTTGTTGAACGTAGTTACTTGCCATTATCCCTAATTTTTTCATGGATTGTACTTTGAGGTTTCCAATCCAACGGGATTTGATTTTTTTGATTATGTCTCTAATTTTTTCCTGGACCGCCCTTTCGGGTTTTCAATCCACCGAGACATTTTTTTTAGGCTAAGTATTTCTTGACTACGTCAACATTCGTGGGGTAGGCAAATTCCTCTCCGTCCATGATTGCAAGTCTCAAGGCACCGCCTGAGAAAGCTTTCTCGACCACATAAGGGCCATCATAATTCGGAGTCCACTTGCCCCGAGAATCAGTGAGAAATGATTGTATCTTCTTGAGCACGAGGTCTTCTTTAATGAAGACGCGAGGTCGAACCTTTTTGTCAAACCCCTTCTTCATTCTCTGTTGATACAGCTGACCGTGGCATAGTACCGTTATTCGCTTCTCTTCGATCAGGTTTAATTCATCGTGTCGACTCTGACACCATTCAGTTTCTGTAAGCTTAGCTTCCATCAATACCCGGATTGATGGGATCTCTACTTCTATGGGGAGCACTGCTTCCATGCCATACACTAGAGAGAAAGGGGTTGCCCCGGTTGAAGTGCGGACAAATGTCCGATAACCGTGAAGAGCAAAGGGTAGCATCTCGTGCCAGTCTTTGTAGGTTACAACCATTTTTTGAACAATCTTCTTGATGTTCTTCTTAGCCGCTTCTACCGCTCCGTTCATCTTAGGTCGGTAGGGAGATGAGTTATGGTGTTCGATCTTGAACTCAGAACACAACTCTTTCATCATCTTATTGTTCAAGTTAGATCCATTATCAGTAATGATCTGGCTCGGAACACCATAACGACAGATGATATTGTTTTTGATAAATCGGACCACCACTTGACGGGTTACACTGGCGTATGACGCTGCTTCGACCCACTTGGTGAAATAGTCAATGGCTACCAGGATGAACCGATGTCCATTCGAAGCCTTGGGCTCAATCATGCCAATCATGTCGATTCCCCATATGGAAAAATGCCATGGGGAAGAAAGAAATTTGGATGCGTTGGCGGTACATGAATTTTGTCGGAGTATATCTGACACTTGTGACATCTCCTCATGTACTTGTAGCAGTTGGACTTCATGGTCAACTAGTAGTACCCTGCTCTTAGAATTTTTCTCGCCATTGTATGTCCGTTGGCATGAGTGCCAAAGGATCCTTCGTGAATTTCTTTTATCAGCATGTTTGCTTCTGATCTGTCTACACATCGGAGCAAGACCATGTCGAAATTCCATTTATAAAGTGTATCACCGCTCAGAAAGAAGTTTCCAGCCAGTCTTCTGAGGGTTTTTCTGTCCTTTCTAGATGCCCCATATGGGTACTCCTGTTTCTGAAGGAAGCGTATGATATCGTAATCCCAAGGTTTGTCGTCTATGACTGCTTCGATCGTGAAGATGTAAGCGGGCCGTTCAAGGCGAATTACGTCAATCTTTGGTATGTCATTCCATTGACCTACACTAATCATGGAAGAGAGAGTTGCTAATGCATCAGCCATGTGATTCTCATTACGAGGGATGTGATGAAACTCGATTCTGTTGAAGAAGGGTAACAACCTTCTCGTGTAATCTTTGTAAGGAATCAATCCTGATTGGTATGTGTTCCAATCTCCTTTGATCTGATTGATAACCAGGGTTGAGTCGTCGTATACGCCCAAGTTTTTGATCCTCAAATCAATTACTTCCTCGAGACCCATGATACAAGCTTCGTATTCGGCCTCGTTGTTTGTACACTTGAATGTCAATATGGCGGTGAAGGGATTGTGGGTACCCTGAGGGGTAACAATGATTGCCCCAATTCCATTTCTGTAATAATTAACTGCTTCATCAAAGATAAGTCCTCATTGGGAATCTGGTTCTGGCCCTTCACTGGGTAGCGTTTCATCGCAATCTTTCATTTTTAGATACATGACATCTTCTTCTGGGAAGTCAAACCCGATTGATTCTTGATCGTCAATCGGTTGATGAGCCAAATAATCGGCTAAAATACTCCCCTTAACGGCTTTCTGAGCGTGGTACTCTATGTCATATTCTGATAGCAACATCTGCCAACGGGCAATCCTTCCCGTGAGAGCAGGTTTTTCAAATACATACTTGATTGGATCCATTTCGGAGATTAACCAAGTAGTGTGGCAAATCATGTATTGTCGAAGACGTTTGGCTGCCTAAGCCAAAGCGCAACAAGTTTTCTCGAGCATCGCGTACCGAGTTTTGCAGTCGGTAAATTTCTTGCTCAGATAGTATATGGCAGACTCCTTCCTTTTGGTTTCATCTTGTTGGCCAAGTACACACCCCATTGAGTCTTCCAAGACTGTTAAATATATGATCATTGGTCTTCCTTCCACTGGAGGTGATAAAATTGGTGGGTTCAACAGGTATTCCTTAGTACTGTCGAAAGCGGTTTGGCAGTCTTCTGTCCAAACATAGTCCTGATTCTTTTTTAGCAGTTTGAAAATTGGCGCACATGTCGCGGTCATGAGGAATATGAATCTGGAGATGTAGTTCAAACGTCCCAGGAATCCTCTGGCTTGTTTTTCAGTCTTCGGGGAATGCATTTCTTGAATGGCCTTGACCTTGTCAGGATCAACCTCAATTCCTTTCTGGCTGACGATGAACCCTAAAAGTTTCCCTGAACGGACACCGAAGGTGCACTTGTTAGGATTCAAGCGGAGTCTATATTTTCTCAACCGCTCAAATAGTTTTGACAGGTGGGTCACATGCTCCTCTTCTGTCTTAGATTTTGCAATCATATCATCGACATATACCTCGATTTCTTTGTGTATCATGTCATGAAAAAGAGTAGTCATGGCCCGTTGATAGGTTGCCCCGGCGTTCTTCAAAACGAACGGCATTACCTTGTAACAAAAGGTACCCCACGGGGTAATGAACGAAGTTTTCTCCATGTCTTTCGACGCCATTTTGATCTGTTTATAGCCCGAGAACCCATCCATGAAAGAGAAAACTTTGAACCTTGTTGTACTGTCAACCAGCATGTCAATGTGTGGTTAAGGAAAGTCGTCCTTTGGACTAGCCTTGTTTAAATCTCTGTAGTCGACACACATTCTGACCTTTCCGTCCTTTTTGGGAACAGGTACGATGTTGGCTAACCATTGAGGATATTCTGATGTGGCGAGGAAACCTGCGTCAATCTGTTTCTGTACCTCCTCTTTGATTTTGATGGCCATGTCTGGATGAGTCTGTCTCAACTTCTGTTTTACGGGCGGACATTCCGATCTCAACGGTAAATGATGTTCCACGATACTGGTATCCAACCCTGGTATATCCTGGTAGGACCAAGCAAATACATCGGGAAACACTTTGAGAAGCTTTATCAAATTCTCTTTGGCAATTAGACTGAGTAGCGCCCCAATCTTGACTTCTTTTCTCTCTTCTTCTGAGCCCAAGTTGACTGTTTCCAGCAACTCTTTGTGAGGTTCAATGGACCTTTCCTCTTGTCTGAGTAGTCGGGAGATCTCTTCTGGAATTTCGTTGTCAACTTCTTCTTCAGCCCCAAATACCGGGAACTCAAAATCGGGAGAAGGCATCGGATCGTATGTTTCAACGGGGTTTAAAATAAGCAATCTGCATGACGTGATGATTCGTGTTTTAGAAGAGATAGAGACACTCCAAAAGTGTGTGCAGTGTTTTTTTCTTTTACTGCTTGTTTTTATTGAGTTGTTTTATTTTAGGATCACCATTTTTTGAGAAAAGCAAAAGAGAAAAGAACAATTAATGCGGAAATTACAGAACGACGTTATTTTATTTATGAACAAGTTGATTCTTGAAACTACAGCCCCATAAAACAAAACTCTGTCGCTTTGGGCAAAGCGAAGAGGGAAATTTACAGAAAGTAAGCCCTATCAAAACACCCGTTTCACCTGGGCAGGGTGAAAGGTTAAAAACGACAATTACTTTAACTTTTGAACAACTTTCTGAATATCGACAACAACCCATTGGCGGAGAACTCCTCGGTGAATCACAAAGTCTGGTACCTTCCTTGATTTGTCTTCAGAAATAACGCTGATTTCTGGTGGAACAGGATCATTAGAATCTGTCTCCCAAGCAGAATTGTCACAGGAGGATTCCTCTGTTGCATTTTGCATAGTATTTGTGTTCTCAGGCAGATCTCCCCATCCAGTTGGCTGGATGTCTTCGAGCCTGATACGAGAGCTTTCAGGAGCGGTGTACTTGACCATGAAGTCGTATTTTCCACTCGGTTGTCCCAAGGTGTCCCACACTTCTTTGGAACTGGAGGGGTCATCCCTTTCGATGACGTAGACCTTGGAAAAAGTATAGTTGATGAACTCTAATCCTGTGAACATTGCGAATTCATCGTCGTGTGGGGTATCTTCAAGATACCCTGGGTGAGGATCCCATGACATGGTGGGGACACAAGTATTCTTTTCAATGATGCTCAGCTGATTTTCATTGTTCGGCTGATTCTCTTGCCCCAAGTCTCCCGGATACGGCTGTCACATTGGCAGGCCATCCATTGGGCCATAATAGTCATGGTCAAAGTTGTCTTTCATCGGAGTGTTTTCCTCTAATGAGTTTGGTGGAGCACGGCATCCTTCCGGATCACAATCTCCATATATCATTTCGACATCCGACCGGGGTATAAATCTCGGACCCTATGCAGGAAAGCAAAATGGAGTCTGCGTTTCGTCCGAAGACATATAACCGTCCTCGTTAAGATATGACTTCCATTCCTCATCTGTGTCGGAGGGATCCTCCTCATTGATAGTGTGTACTTCTTGGGTCACCGGTTGAAGGAAACCTCCACTGTGAAAGAAGTTCCGAATGTGATGAAGACTTTCATCGCTGATAGTAGCTGTCTGGGTATAGGTTGCAGAAAAACCAAGACCCTTCTTTGTTTTATTGTCAGTAGGAATGACTAGATGTCCCCATCCTGTTGTATTGGTTCTCTCGACCGCTTTGATAGCATCTTTGTATGAGGAAATGGAAGTTCCCTCTTCAGATCGATTGTCCTTGCTCACCAAAAGTGCTTGGAACTGAGTCCCAACAATCTCCTCGGGTTCTACACAAGTAGAAGATGATAAGTTACTCACGAGCAAGGCTTGTTCTCCACAGACCGTGACGAGCTGGTTGTTCTGGATGAACTTTAACTTTTGGTGGAGGGTCGAGGTGACCGCCCAAGCCTGATGTATCCAAGGTCTTCCTAATAAATAATTGTACGTTGCCCAGATGTCCATGACCTGGAAAGTGACTTTGAAAGTGTGAGGACCGATAGTTATGGGAAGGTCGACTTCGCCGATAACCATTTTTCTGGATCCGTCAAATGCTTTGACGATGACCTCGCTGGTTCTCATCAGGGGACCTTTGAAGGATAGTTGCATCAAAGTGGACTTTGGCATAACATTCAGGGCTGACCCTGTGTCTACCAGTATGCTGGCTAAAGCATTGTCCTGGCAGTTGACTGTAATATTGAGCGCCATGTTATGACGGCGACCCTCTTCCGGTAATTCCTCATCACTAAATCCCAAGTTATTGCAGGAAGTGATGTTAGAGACAATGCTATCGAACTGTCTGATTGTTACATCCTGTTCCACAAAGGCTTGCTCCAAGACTTTCTGTAGAGCCTCCATGTGCGCTACTGAACTGAGTAACAATGATAATACCGAAATCTTTGAAGGAGTTTGTAACAGCTGATCAACAATGTTGTATTCACTCCATTGGATGAGCTTCATCATCTCATCATCGTTTTTCAAAAGGTCGGGATTACTGGATTGACCGACTGGTGGGTTGGGAACTTCTGTCTGAGGTTCCTTTTCTCTGCTGGGTTCTCCAACTCCTCTGTTGAAGATTCTACCACTCCGTGTTACTCGACTGATGTCTGAAATATTCACGATGGAGGGTAATGGAATTTCCTTTCCATTCTCAATTATCGTTGCACCGTATTTGTAAGGGATAACCTTAGTTGATTCATACGGTAGTGGTTCCGGTAGATAGATGACTATGGGAGCCTTCTGATTTTTCTGACCATCGTAAGTAATCTCGATCTGTTCCTGGTTGAGAACTCTCGATTCTTCAAGTAGAGGGATGATGGCAAAAACATCCTTGGCCCTTTGATGATCAGAGATTACGACAACATCCTCAATTTGATCAGCGAGGTAGTCTGGCGCCCAGTTGATGGGTCCGGAACCCGGATATGGGCGAATCTCTCTACGATCCACCTGACCCTGAAGAGCTGCTCGCACAAGGTAACATCCTTGGTTACTTTCCGAACAGACTCTACAACGTTCATAGTTGTGTGGTGGCACCTGGCCACGCCCGCTTTGAATGCAATGTAACCTCACTAGGTTAGCTTCCACAGATCGGACATCCTGAATTTGACGCCGAGTAGGGTTCCTGTTATTGATACTAATTTGCTGAGTATCTTCATCCATATAGATTGGCATCCACAAGTGATTTAACAAGTGCTGAAGTTTCTCCTAGACAAGGGCACAACCTTGATCATTTTCACAACCCGCTTTACAGCTCTGGTAATCATGTGATACCAGGAATCCGAGGCAGACCTGCTCAGCATGTAACTCTACCAGATTGGTATTCATTAAACGAATGTCGAAGATTTGAACCATGTTGTTCTGATAGGGATTCCTATCATGGAGGTTCTGGATCCATCCAAGATCCATCTGACGCTGGAGGGCCTCTTGTACAAAAGAGCATCCCTGTTTGTTTACCGAGCAAGTCAGACAAGAACTGTAATCGTGCCGTGGCAGATTATGATACTGGCTTTGCCTTGAGTGCATTGCCACCAAGTTGGCATTCATCGCACGGATGTCATGGTTCTAAATGACGTTGGAATTCGTGTAAACCATGTTAACTTCACGAACTCGATGCTCTTGGATCCATCCGAGATCCATCTGTTCCCGTAGAGCTGATTGCACCACGGAACATCCCTGATTGCTTTTAGAGCTGATATCACACTGATGATAATTATGAGGTGGCACATGGCCATATCCACTCTGTCTTCAATGCATCTTAACCAAATTGGTTTTCAATAAGACTACATCGTGAATTTGATAAACTTTGCTAGACTCTCCCTCTATCAGATTGATTGCGGCTTTCTCATGTTGAGGCAGCGGGTTCGTGAGAACATTGGGATTTGTATCCTTGAAAGATAAGACCCCGCTCCTAACAAGCTTTTGCATGTCAGATTTGAAATTGAGACAGTTCTCTATGTTATGCCCTAGTCCTCCTTGGTGATAAGGGCATGTCTGGTCCACCTTAAACCAAAAAGGCGGATTTTCTGGTACTTCAAGAGGGGATTTAGTCTGGATGTGCCCCTTGGCCAGTAGTAATGGAAATAGTGCTGCGTATGATACGGGTATAGGATCAAATCCTGTTGGCCGCGTTGTAAGGTTGTTATTGTATGGAGGACGAGCCTGCTGAAGAGGTTGTTGTGTCCTTTGCTGATTAGGTTGGCTCTGCGCAACCTGAGGTTGATACGTAGAAATAGGTGCTGGATTGATAGCAGGAGTCACAGCCGCTACTGGCTGATAATGTAGCCTTTTCTTTCCGAGAGAGATATTCCCAATATCTTGCTCTTTTTTCTTAGGGAGAGTACTACCATATCGTTTTGTACTACTTGATGATCCAACGTCTTTTATTAGACGTCCTTCTCGAACAGCTTCCATGACGAACATAGTTTCCTTTCTACCAGAAGGTATCTGTGGAATCTGTCCTTCCGGGACAGTGTGCACCACAGGGGGTGGTACCGTTACTACGGCAGTGAATATTGGTGTTTCCCGAAGTTTGTAACCTTCAGGCCTAGCGGCTTCTGCTGAAGTTTTCGGATCTCCAGTGATCGGCGGAACATATCCTTCCGGGATATAGTTAACAGGCATGCCCCAGGGATGATCTTTCGGCATTTTGTACCTAGGATCATACCTCTCCACTATGGCTGTTGAGGTGATCTCTGGGATCACAGTTCTTTGTAGCTGATCTTCTGCCATGGCTTACATGTCGTTACGGAGCTTTCTCATTTCCTCTCTCAGAGCGTCGATCTCTTCTTTCAACTCTCTATTCTCTTTCTCAAGATCATCCATCTTTTTCTAACGATTGCCCCGAGTATTGTACGAATGAGACAGTTTGACTCTAGAACCGAAACACAAATGTGAGACTAGTAGGTAAGGAGAATACGTGATGTGAGAATGATGAATGAATGATTAAGTGTTTTTTTTTTGTTTAATCAAAATAAACTTCGACAATTAGATTGGAAATATCAAACAGTGGGGAAACCCCGTTTTATTGAATTCAAAGGATTGCAGAAATGAAAATACAGTAGATTACAAGGTACGGAAACAGAAACCTAAGCTAATGGGTCCCGAGCCCTCCCTGAGGAGAAACCGGGTGCTGATTCTGGTACTTTCCTTCTCTTGGACCGAGGCTCTTAGGCCGTTGTCGGGTTGTCATTCCTTTGCCAGGTGAAAGGAGTGAGCAAATTCCTTGGGTCATCCTGATTTTCTACAGCATGCTGCTCCAAAATTTCAATCAGAGCATCTTTATCCTTCAGTAGTTGCTGTATTTTGATACACTCCACATTGAGGGCGCGGTACTTGTTCTTCCAAGACCTTCTCTCCCACTGAACTTTGTTGAGAGTAACCTGGAGTTTTTCCGTTTCAGTCATGAGGTACATGACAGACTCCCTTGGCGGAAGAACTCTGTGACGAGGATAAGGCATCTTTAGCTTGAGAGCTCTAGTTTGTACCCAGTGGAGGTAAGGCTCCACCGAGACACAGTCCTGTTTTCCTAGAGACTCTCGTCCTTTCTTATGAACATGTTTCCAAGAGTGCACTATTTCCATCTTTAGTGCTCTGTCATTTTCTCCATCTTTGAAGAAAAGACCTTCCAGATGAGCATTCCGCGAGACGTGCCTCATCGAGTATCCAAATTGACGACGAACCAACACTGGATGGTAATTGATTCCTCCCTTAGTTCCTATGAGGGGTACGTTGGGGAAGTTTCCACAACGGTCAATGATCCTAATTCCCTCATAAATCCTATTGCACCAATCTATGTCAGAGTTGGTAAGAGACATGATTCTCTACGACCAACGTAAAGTATTCTTTTGATCCCAAAAAGTAGCAGACTTAGGCAAATGGGAGATAAACCATTTGTATAGCAGAGGTACACAACATGTGATCTCCCCTCCGCTGTACAAATTCCCTAAGTGTACAGAATGATATGCGTCTGCGAGTAAAGTCGGCACAGCGTTTCCAATGAGAAAAACCTTAATGGAGTTGATATCGATGAAGTTATTGATGTTGGGAAACAAAAATAACCCGTAGGTGAGTAAATCAAAGATGCTTTCGAAAGCAGTCACGTTCCCTATACTTGCGAAATACAGGGCCTTCTTTGTCAAGAACTGGGCCGACAAACCTTGTATGCCACCCTTAGTGGTCATGTGAGTCTTGATTTCTGACTTATCCAAATAAATTGCTCTTGCAATGGTCTGATCCTTTGGAATTTCTTCCTGTCCAGAAAAAGGAGCTCGATCAGTGATGTGTAAATCAATCAGATGAGAATATTCCTCCAGCGTTGGTGCGAGCTGATAATCCGAGAATTTGAAACAGTGATAGATCGGATCGTAAAACTGAACGAGTGCATCCATGATTCTTTCAATTACTTGAACCCTTAATAGAGATAGCAAACCTCCATACATGGCTCTGAAAGCCTCTTGGTTCGTGATCATTCTCGCCAAACCTCTCAAATCCTCTAGTTTTGGAAACTTGAAGGTATACTTATGAGTTCTCCTTCTACCGAAATCCATGAGGGCAATCTTTTTCTCTGACATTTGCAATCATTGTCTTAGTTTAATTTGAAAAAGAGAGACTAGTAGAGAAGATTTCCTTTGTTTTAATGTTTTTTTATTTAAATGAATGCATGAATGCAGCACACAAAAACAAAGAAAAAACATGGGGTCAAAGGGTCGGTGTCATGGAGTCAAGGCTCTACCCGTCCCAAAGGTTTATACTAGTGATTTTTGTACCTGTCTCTCAACATCATCAACTCTTGTCGAGAAAAACACTAGTGGGCCGGGAAACGTGCTAGGTGGTGTTTTTTCGAAGAGTCCTCAAAAGAGGGTGGTATCGCGTGACAACCATTTCTGATAGCTTCCGCACCACTAAAGGGGTTTTTCCTAGGTGTATACTCAGTCTTTCCACATGCGGCATCACACGCATTCCCATTAGTAGAAAAATAAACACATATATCAATTAGGAAAAGCAGTATATATATTCGTCCTAATGTCCTAGACTTTTAAGAGCTATGAATCCTATGTTCCTGACAGAAAATGGCTTCCCGACGGAGTCGCCATTCTGTGGTTCCTTCCCAATTTAAAGGTTTTGACCTAAGATCCTAGTGAAGTCAACCAAAGTCCTATCCCTAGTGAAGGCACTACCAAGAAAAGGATTTGTCCAAAGTTTTCACCTTAGATTATAAGAACGAGAAGAATTTGTCCGCACGGTGGGCGCCACGTTTCTGTAGCGAGCGAAACTGGACATGTTTCTTAAGCACTGTCGCTCTTTTTGGGTTACTACAGTTCGATTCATTTTTTATCCTATTGAAGTCGATGAAGGAATGGAAATAGATGTCTCTAATTAACCCTGCTTGCATATTGAGTTTAAACAGCGGTCTGTTAGGTTACGGATGCTATATGGTAATGGGGCCTTTTTCTTCTTACTTTTTTAAGAGTGAAAACATTGGACGGTTCATGGGTAGGATGTTTAGGACTGAGGGTATGGGATTTTGAGTTTTTGTTTAGTGTGCTCACTAAGATTTTTCTTTCAATCTTATACCTACGTATTCCCGTTTTCTGAAACAGGGAAATCAGAGCGATCGTAGTTCCTCCTATTCTATGGGAGGAAATGGTGTTTTGGTGTATTGTTCAAAGCCCAAGACGTGACGCTGAAAAGGTGGTTTATATCTTGTTCAAAGCCCGAGATGTGAAGCTGAACGGTCTACTTGTATCTTGTTCGAAGCCCAAGATTGAAGCTAAAAGGGATTTGACTTTAGAGAGAATTTGTCATCTCTAAAGGGGGTCTGTTTGTCATGACTGTTGGGTGACTGACTATAAAGGAGGTTTTAACCTGAAGGAGAAGACTTTAACTCAATGTAGAGCAATGTTATCCTTCCTTAGGAATTTCTCATGCTAAAAGAAGGACAATGGCGTGGATGTAAATAATCTAGAGGCTTGCCGCTTACAGCAGTTAGATGAAGGGAGTTGTTGATGTTTATATCCTGTGAACGAGGCACAGTTTTGATGCTAAAAGGTTGACTGACTCAACCGGGGTTTCCTTATACAAAGCCTAAGAGGAGGCTATCGACCCAACAAGAGGGTGATTTTGTGTGTCTCGTACGAAGCACGAGAGAGAGGCTAAAAGGGTTGACTCAACAAGAGAGTGCTTTGTATCTCGTACGAAGCCCGAGATGGAGGCTAAAAGGGTTGACTCAACAAGAGAGTGCTTTGTATCTCGTATGAAGCCCGAGATGGAGGCTATGGTTATTGTTTCAGTTGAGTGACCGGTCCAATATGCTGATTTAAAGAGAAAATCAGTTCTTATATGAGTAATGTTTGCACTCAGGGATTTTGATTCGAGGATCGGGGATATTTCCTGTTCTATAAGGAAATGGGAAATCCAAAGGGGATTGGGACTATCCGAGTCTACGGGTTTCATCTCCTAGTTTTGAAAGGAACTTGAGAATGTCTTTGAGACTCAAGGAAATTAGACTGTCCAAGTCTAGAGTTTCATCTTTTGTACTACGTTTAAGAAACAGCAGTAGCAGGATCCAGACTCTTTGAAAGACTGTTCTATTAAGATGACTAATTTTTGTTCCTATACCTCTAGGAGGTCGCCGGGGAAACTTTAAATAGCTATACTATTATTACATAGTTGATATGAGTTTATGAAAGAAGACTTACAGTGAAACAGCCCCACAATACAGTTATATGTATATGAAAGCGGATAAAGAAAGCATATAACCACTTACTCGGTTGTAGAACTTCCATGCTGTTTTGTTAGTTGTTCAGCAAAGAAAGATTGAAAACAACAGTAAATTGGGGCTTACAACTCAAGGAGAGCCCCAAAAGGTTTTTACCAATGATCGCACTATCGTTTTGTACAAAGGGACTTATACAAGTGACTGAGGCCAAAAAAGGTTTTATGTACAAAGGGTTGGGTCTTACACTCTCTCAAGAGGCCCAAAAGGTTTTAAAGAAAAAGAGTGGGCCTTATAACACGAGGGTAGGCCCAGATGATTTTTCGTTTGAAATGGCGATCGCGCCGAGATTTTGAAAACGCAATGGGTCTTATACAATGACTGAGGCCCAAGATAATTTGGTTTTCAAAAGGGGTTGGGTCTTACACTCTAATAGAGGCCCAAAAATTTTGAATGGGTCTTATAGCTCGAGGAGAGGCCCAGATGGTTTATTTTTAAACGGGCGACGATCGCGCCGAACATTTCTTTTAACGCAGAGGGACTTATACAATATCTGAGGCCCAAAATTGTTTTGGTTAAAAGGGGATTGGGTCTTACACTCTATCAGAGGCCCATGAGTGTTTGAAAATGATTAATGAGGGTGAAAATCAAAGAAACCCTAATTTGTTATTCTTTTAAAAGTAAATATTAAAAGAAAATCAATGAAAAATACCAAATGAATTTGAATAAACCCCTTGTGATTTTTGTTTAAGGTTTTAAAAATGAAGTTTTAATCACAAGAGATATTAAAACTCATTTGGTCTTGATTTTTCAAGATGAATGTTCATTTTAAAATGTTTAAAACAAATAAAAAATGAAGTTATTCACAAAAATACTAATTTTATTAAATAAATAATATAAACTTAATTTTTTGTGTGGAATAAAATATTTCAACATTTTTGTGATTTTTTGTAAAAAGAACCAATAAAAAATAATTAAAATTGAAAGAGTTAATAATTTTCCAATTAATTAATAAAACATAAAATATTGGAAAACATGGCAAAATATGAAAAAACACAAAATGCCATGGGTGGGGTTTGAACCCACGACCTCAAGGTCACAAGGCGCGCGCCTTACCACTGGGGTGGTGATACATCCATTATTTGAAGTGAAACCACAAATATACAAGTCATGCCTTGGTTTTAGGCGTGGCCCAAGGCAAGGCAAGGCAAGTTTTGACTCAGAAACGTGAAGGTCATAACTTTCTCAATTCTTAATGGTTTGAGACAAAATTTATATGCATCTGGACCAGAATTTCACAAGGAATCCAATGGTGGTGGTAGTTTTTTCAGATCACACTCCCTCCTCAAAACCCGATAGTGGTTTTGAAAAAGGCCTATAATTGCATTTTCTATGCTACACTTTGATACAGGCATGGATTACATGATCAATTGGTTCAAACACAACATATTTAAAATGTATGAGGTGTGCATGATCAGTGGACTTCAAAGCATTGCATATTTTGGAAAGTTCAAGTCATGAGGCTTACCTCTTTTTGAGCTTTTTGGAGTTTTTGTGCAATCTGTCAAGCCTCTTGTTCCAGAAATGATTTGATGCTTTAGACACACTCAAATGATCCCTTAGAAGCTTTTAGGATGATTGGAATCAGCTGGTACCTGCAAAAACACAAACTGGCCGGTTCTTGCAAAAGGGGTTAAAAGTGACCAAAATAGCAACTCTCTCAAATGGTTTTCCAGATGGGGGGGACCTTTTGGGACAGTTCAAGGATGATATTTGGAGTGTGTTTGAGGTTTTATCAGGTTTGGAAAGCGTCTGAATCAAGACATCGCTTGAAAAATGCACAAAAAGCCTATTTTGAGGTTTTGAGAGGTGACTTTGTGATTTTTTGATTACCGGTTACTTGTGAGAGTTTGGATCACCTACAGATGATGTTTATGAGGTGTGTGTGTGACTGGTTTGATTGAAAAACTCTCAAACTCAAAAACTCAGAGTTACCTTGCTAAAGAAGGCATTTTTGCCAAGAGAAAGGGATTTTGGGGAAAGCATCTGTTTGATGGCTTTGGTGTACTCAAATTGAGAACAAATGAGCTCTATTTATAGTAGAGCAAGTTTGTTTTGGGATCAATAGTGAATGGCAATTGCATCAGAGGTTTGGCCAATGTTGGGAAATGAAAATCCCAGTCTCCTCTAGCCATTGACTAGAGGTTACAACACAGAGCTTTGGTTACCTACTTGTTGGAGGAATCTTGACTGAATTCAGTTGTAAATGTGTTAGTCCATGCCACCTCTAAGCATCTATTAAATGCTCCAATCCAAAATTGGAGTCTTGTCCCTCTTTTAGGCAATTCTAGGTTGGCATGCTACTTCTTGTTCCAAGGACTTTGGAGGCTTGGCTCAGTGATTGTCCCCTTTAGATTTGATCCTCAGATGTGTCTAAGATGATGACAAGGCTTGAAATTGGCTGATTTTGGCAAATCGACCAAAAATACAAAATTCTGCCTTGCCTTGGCAGTTTTCAGCAAGGCATTTTGCCACTACCATAACTCTTAGCTCAAATTGAATTTGGTGACGTTCTTGGCCATTTTGGAAAGCCCTTATATGGTACAACAACAGTTTGATCATATTTGGTTTTGCTACTTTTTGGATCCAAGTGAAAAATGTCCCTACATTTGGAAAAAAGTGAAGGCAGATTCTGCCTTAGTGAAAATTTCACTAAGTGTTGGAAAAAAGTGACATTTTCACTTTTTGTGATTTTGATCAATCCATAACTCAAAATCCATGAAGAATTGGAATGAGGTCTAGTTGAAGTTTTTGTAGAGGGTCATGAGATCTACAAATCAAGCTTTGGATGGGGAAAAATGGCTTTGTGGTTTAGGAGTTATGATCCTCCAAAGTTGGTACCCTTGCCATTTTGTTCATAACTTATAAAATTTTCTAAGTTTTTATGGTTACCCCTTTTACAAGTTATCCCACTTTTCTTGATTTTTCTTGATGAATGATGATTCAAATCACACATTAACATCATTTTAGGGTTAAAAACCATAATTGTGAAATATCTCAAAAAGTCAAAGTTGACTTTTGTGCACAGTTGACTTTTTATCAAATGAATTCCAAACTGTGCAATCCTTTAGGAAATCATGTCCTTGACCTAAATCAAACTTGATGGACATGTTCCATGGGTGTTATAGGGTATATTGAATCATGTCTTAGGGCTTGGGAGCATGTCCTGGTTAAAAGTCAAAGTTACAGTTGACTTTTCCCGCGAAACCCTAACTGTGGTACTGATGAAATTGAGACTTGTTGCTCAAGCTTCCTAGATTAATCCATTGTTACAAATGGATCAATGTGGTGTACTAGAGACCCTCAAATCCTCTCTTGAGGTCTTGGCTCATGATTTGTCCCAAAAGTCAACTTAGGGGTGAATTAGGTCAAGAAACCCTAATTCCTGATTTTTTTATGACTGCATCCCCTGAGGCAAAATTGACTTGATGATTGAGGTCACGAGGTTCCATGGAGGATATTAGGTTATGTTTTGAAGTATTGTCTCATGCCCAGAGGAAAATTTCCATCTGGAGGCCCTGGTCGACCAAAACCCTAATTTGGTTACACTGGCGATCTTGCGGCTTGATCCACCTAGAAGGGAGCAACCTTGTGCTTAATCCTTGAAGTGGGAGTCCTTTTGATCCATTGTGGATGTTTGAGAGGTTTAGACAAGTTGAAGATCATGTCATTCCTTGATTGATGCTTTGTGTAAGAACTCAGAGAGGGCTTGAAACCCTAATTTTGACTATAGTAAGTGTTCACCCATCTTTGTGGAGACTAATGAGGCATAATGATACACCCATATTGTGATGATGATTTGCACAATGATGGGAATCTTAGTGTTCAAAATTTGGGGTATGACACCAGTGTCTCAAGAAGTACATACCATCAACGAGGGTGATCCCTCCGATACAGATGAAGAATGGAAGTCTTATCTTAACACAGACGGTTATATGTCTCAGGAAGAGGTGCCTACACCATTTTGCTATCCCGTACAGAGTCCAAGAAATATACCATGATCAGATGTCAAAATGATATACGGATATTGTGATCCGGAAGGATGTCGGGCTCCACCTAACTCATTAGAGGAAGACACTCTAATGAAAGACAAATTAGACCACGACTATTATGGCCCAATGGATAGCCTGCCTATCTGGCAGCCGTACCTGGGAGACTTGGGGCAAAAAAGTCAGCCCAACGATGCATATCAGCTGAGCATCATTGAAAAGAATACCTGTGTCCCCAGCGAATCATGAGATCGTTACTCAGGGTATTAAGAAGATATCCAGTATCACGTTGAATTTGCAAAGATCGCAGGACAAGAGTTCGTTAACTATGCTTTTCTTGAGGTCAACGTCATCAAAAGGGATGACTCCTCCAGTTCCAAAGAAGTGTGGGACACATTAGGATAACCAAGCGGTAGGTTCGACTACTTGGTCAAGTACACCGCTCCTGAAAGATCTCGTATTAGGCTTGAAGACATCCAGCCAACTGGATGGGGAGATCCACCTGAGAATACAAATACTGTGCAAGATACAACAGAAGAGTTCGTCTACGACAACTCTTCCTGGGAAACAGATTCCAATGATCCTGCTCCACCATAAATCAACGTCATTTCTGAAGACAAGTCAAGAAAGAAGTTACCAGTCTTTGTGATTCACCGAGGGGTTCGCCGCCAATGGGATGCTGTCGACGTTTCGAAAGTCGTTCATAAGTCTAAGTAATTGTCATCTTTATCTGAACCTTTCACCCTGCCCAGGTGAAACGGATGTTTTGATAGGGCTCACTTTCTGTAAATGTATCCTCTTCGCTTTGTCCAAAGCGACAGAGTTTTGTTTTATAGGGCTGTAATTTCAAGAATCGACTAGATCATAAATAAAATAACGTCGTTCTGTAATTTTCACATTTACTAGTGTTTTCTCTTTTCGGTTTTTCAGAAAATGGTAATCCTAAAAAACAACTCAAATAATAAAAACAAGCAGTTATCAGAAAATACACTGCACACACTCTTGCATTCTCTCTATCTCTTCTAAAAACAATCATCACGTCATGCATATTGCTTGTTTTAAACCCCATTGAAACATACGATCCAACGCCTTCTCCCAACTTTGAATTCCCGATATTTGAGGCTAAAGAAGGAAATGACGAAGAAATTCCAGAAGAGATCTCCTGATTACTCAGACAAGAGGAAAATTCCATTGAACCTCACAGAGAGCCGTTGGAAATGGTGAACTTGGGTTCAGAAGAAGAAAGAAAAGAAGTCAGGATTGGGGCACTGCTTGGTCCAAGTGTCAAAGAAAGTTTGGTAAAGCTTCTCAAAGATTTTCCCGATGTATTCGCTTGGTCCTATCAGGATATGCCAGGGTTGGACACCAGCATTGTGGAACATCATTTACCGTTAAGATCAAAATGTCCGCCAGTGAAACAAAGGTTGAGGCGGACTCATCCGGACATGGCCATCAAAATCAAAGAGGAAGTACAAAAACAGATTGACGCGGGTTTCCTCATCACGTCCGAATATCCTCAATGGTTAGCCAACACCGTACCAGTTCCGAAAAAGGAAGGAAAGGTCAGAATGTGTGTGGATTATAGAGATTTAAACAAGGCCAGTCCAAAGGACGACTTTCCTTTACGACACATTGACATGCTGGTAGACAGTACAGTGAAATTCAAAGTTTTCTCCTTCATGGATGGATTCTCGAGCTATAATCAAATCAAAATGGTGCTGAAAGATATGGAGAAAACTTCATTCATCACCCCATGGTCATCTTTTATTACAAGGTAATACAGTTCGGTTTGAAAAACGTCGGGGCAACCTATCAAACAGCCATGACTACTCTCTTTCATAACATGATACACAAAGAGATAGAGGTATAGGTCAATGACATGATTGCCAAATATAAGATAGAAGAGGAGCATGTGACCCACCTGCAAAGCTATTCGAGCGGTTGAGAAAGTACAAGCTCCGCTTGAATCCTAATAAGTGCACATTCGGCGTCCGTTCGGGGAAACTGCTAGGGTTCATCGCTAGCCAGAAAGGAATTGAGGTTGATCCTGACAAAGTCAAGGCCATTCAAGAAATGCCTTCTCCAAAAACTGAAAAACAAGTTAGAGGATTCCTGGGGCGTTTGAATTACATTTTCAGATTCATATTCCTCATGACCGCGACATGTGCGCCGATCTTCAAATTACTCAAAAAGAATCAGGAATGCGTTTGGACAGAAGACTGCCAAACCGCCTTCGACAGTATCAAGGAATACGTATTCAACCCACCGATTCTATCACCTCTAGTGGAAGAAATACCACTGATCCTCTACTTAACAGTCTTGGAAGACTCCATGGGTTGTGTACTTGGTCAACAAGATGAAACAAAAAGGAAAGAGTCTACCATCTACTATCTGAGCAAGAAATTTACCGACAGCGAGACTCGGTATACTATGCTTGAGAAAACGTGTTGTGCTCTGGGTTGGGCAGCCAAACGTCTTCGTCAGTATATGATTTGTCAAACTACTTGGTTAATCTCTGAAATGGATCCTATCAAGTACGTCTTTGAAAAGCCTGCTCTCACGGGAAGGATTTCCCGTTGGCAGATGTTGTTTTAAAAATATGACATCGAGTACCATGCTCAGAAAGCCGTCAAAGGAAGTATTTTAGCCGATCATTTGGCTCATCAACAGATTGACGATCAGGAATCAGTCGGATTTGACTTCCCAGACGAAGATGTCATGTACTTGAAAATGAAAGATTGTAATGAACCGCTACCCAGTGAAGGGCCAGAACCAGGTTCCCAATGGGGACTAATCTTTGACGGAGTTGTCAACCATTATGGAAACGGAATTGGTGCAATCATCACAACACCTCAGGGTACCCATATACCTTTCACTGCCAGACTGACATTCAAGTGTACAAACAACGAGGCCGAATATGAAGCTTGTATGATGGGTCTCGAAGAAGCGATCGACTTAAGAATTAAGAAGTTGGATGTATATGGAGACTCAACCCTGGTTATCAATCAGATCAAAGGAGATTGGAACAGATACCAATCAGGGATGATTCCTTACAAAGACTATGTGAGAAGGTTGTTACCATTCTTCGACAGAATCGAGTTTCATCATATCCCTCGTGAAGAGAATCACATGGCTGATTCATTAGCCACTCTCTCTACCATGATTAGTATAGGTCAATGGAACGACATACCTAAGATTGACATAATGCACCTAGAACGGCCCGCTTACATCTTCATGATTGAATTCGTCCTAGACGACAAACCTTGGTATCATGATGTCAAATGCTTTCTTCAGAAACAAAAGTACCCACATGGGGCATTAAGAAAAGACAGGAAAACTCTCAGAAGACTGGCTGGCAGCTTCTTTCTGAGCGGTGATACATTCTATAAGAGAAACTTTGACATGGTCCTGCTCCGATGCATAGACAGACCAGAAGCAAACATGCTGATAAAGGAAGTTCACGAAGAGTCCTTTGGCACTCATGCCAACGGACACACAATGGCGAGAAAAATTCTGAGAGAAGGGTACTACTGGTTGACCATGGAATCTGATTGCTACAAGTACATGAGAAGATGTCACAAGTGTCATATATACTCAGACAAAATCCATGTACCGCCAACGCATCTCAAAGTTCTCTCTTCCCCATGGCCTTTTTCCATATGGGGAATCGACATGATTGGCATGATTGAACCCAAGGCTTCGAACGAACATCGTTTCATCCTGGTAGCCATTGACTACTTCACCAAGTGGGTCAAAGCAGCATCGTACGCTAATGTAACCTGACAAGTGGGGGTCTGTTTCATCAAAAACAACATCTTCTGCCGTTATGGTGTTCCTAGCCAGATCATTACAGATAATAGATCCAACTTGAACAATAAGATGATGAAAGAGTTATGCGCAGAGTTCAAGATCGAACACCATAACTCATCTCTCTACCAACCCAAGATGAATGGAGCAGTAGAAGCAGCTAACAAAAATATCAAGAGGATTGTTTAGAAGATGGTCGTAACCTACAAAGACTAGAACGAAATGTTACCCTTTGCTCTTCATGGTTATCTCACATCTGTCTGCACTTCGACAGGGGCAACCCCTCTCTCTCTAGTATATGGCATGGAAGCAGTGCTCCCTGTAACACCCCATTTTAATTATTTGGATGTCTTGTATTATTTTAATTGTCGGCTTTGGTTGGGTGCGTGTTTGAGTGCGTAGGGGGTGATATTAGTAATATGGAAATATTATTATTATTATTATAGTATATTTCATATTATTATTATTACTATTAGCATTATTATTGTTTTGGTTATTATTATTATTATTATTAAGATTATTTAGTAAAAAGGACCTAAGATAATTAAGTGAATATTGGGTTAATGGAATTAGTGAGGGTAGTTTGGTAATTAGAGCTTAATTGGTGGAAATTGGTAAAAGTTAGAATAATCAGAATTTTAGAGATAGAAAGAGAAAAGTGCTAAGGAGAGGAAGAACAAGGGTGTGCTAGGGCAAGGATCTTCACCAATTTTCGCAGGAATTCATTAGATTCGAGGTAAGGGGGGAGAAAAGGGTTCAATATTGGTGTTTATTTCATGATCGGGTAGTGGGGAGTCCTTAACCCTGTAGGAATTTGTATGAAAATGTTGTGTTGATGAATTGTTGCATATATCTGATCTGATAATGAAGTTGTGTTTGGATCGATCTGTGATTACAAGATTTTCTGCTGTTCTTGCTGTTGTATGAACGTATCTGTTGTTGTTGATTCAGATTGAGAGAACGAATTGAGACTTTGGGCTTGTAATTGATGTAGTAATCATAGGATGCAAGTGAAAGGAGGAAAAATTGAATCTAAAATCAATGTAGAAACGATTATAGGACTGATTAGAAGTGGAAAAATGTGAAAATCGTAGCAGAATGCATAATAGGGAGGTCTCTGGTGAAATGCGTAATAGATCTGGCCATACGCGTATGGGGCTAGGCCATACGCGTATGGGAGTGAAGGAAAGGGAGCCATACGTGTAAGGGAGCTAGGCAGTACGCGTAATAAAGGGTAATACGCGTATGGTATTGGAATTTGGGAAATTCAGTGAGGAAACGTCTTTGTCCGTACGCGTACGGCATAAGGCAGTACGCGTAGGGCCTTGGGCATGGTGAGGAGTTACGTGTATCAGAGGGAGCCTTACGCGTATGGATGAGCGGAGAATTGAGGCATACGCGTATGACCTGGGTCAGTACGCGTATGGGTTAGCCGCGTGCAGAATTTTACAGTTTAGTGATTTCTTTCCCGTTTTCACACCGGTTTCGATTTCTAACGGTTTGAGAGGTTGAGGGTAGAAGTCAGTTGCTGAGAAATAATAATTTGGTGATGAAAATAATCAGTTTAATAGTTTTAAATTAATTAATTAATTAATTAATAGTTGATGTATGTGGTGTGATATAATTGTATGGTGTCGCGTATTGGCGTTTAATTTTGGTGTGATCAGGAGGATCGTGAACATGTATTTATGTGGTAATATACATGTGTCTTATATGCATTTGGTGTCATTGCATTTCATGGTGATCGGTGGGATGGATCGTTGCTCAGGAGGAGCGTATGCGATTCATCCGTACTCCTATGTGGAGAATGTTGGGGATAGATCATTGCCAAGTAGAGGTGTATGTGATCTATCCGGGTTCGATTGAATGAACCAATGAGTCGGTACCGTATGCATGGTGTTGTGTTGCATTGCATTATTTTTTGATGTTGTTGATGATATTGGGTAGTAGGCCGTGTTTGATAGTTGATGGTGCTTGTGTATAATGACTACCTGTTTATCATGTATTTATTCACCTATAATATTTGATCGTGATTTCTCACCCCTTTGTTGTTGTTGTGTATGTGCTTCTTCGGAAGTACAGATAATCCAGGTACTTAGGCTGCTTGGATGTTCGTGTTGCTTGTTCGAGTCTTAGGAGTGCTCTAATACGTAACACGGGATTTATTTGGGGGATTTCGAACCATTTGATATTTGTTATTTGTTATTCTTTCATTGTTGCGTATCATATGAATTGATGTATTTTTGGTGAACCACGATTTGATGGGGGATATTTTTATAAGTTGTTGGCAGATGGCCGTGAGTTGAATGAATAAAAACGATTTCCGCTATTTCATTAATAAAGGAGTTTATTTGTTGGATTTTAAATGTGACATTCCACTTTTGGTGAAAAACTCAGATTTATCTTTAAGATTTTGCATTTTATTTTACATTGGGAAAGTGGGGTGTTACAATTGGTATCAGAGCAGGTCGGTTCGTCCAGCCAGGTGTTATAGTTGAGTCTGTCCTTAGGATAGGAGTTGATTTTGGTGTTCTGACCTTGTGATGATTGTTGTCCAGTATGGCAGGAAGGAATGATGCTGCTCTTGTTGCTGCTATGCAAGCCATGGCGAAAGCTGTAGAGAATGCCAACCAGGGGGGAGGTGCTCAGTTTCGTGACTTAGCACAGTTTCAGAGCAACAAGCCGCCTACATATGAGGGAGGTATCTTGGACCCAGAGGCTGCACAGAAATGGCTGAAGGCTGTGGAGAAGATCTTCAGGACCATGGAATGCAGTGATGCTCAGAAGGTACGGTTTGGTACTCATATGCTGGAAGGAGAGGCTGAGGCTTGGTGGGACAACAGTCATCAGAGATTGGAAGGTGCAGGTACTGAGATTACTTGGGCTGTGTTTCAAGCTGAGTTTCTGGAAATGTATTTTCCGGAAGACATTCGTAGTGCGAAAGAGGTTGAGTTTCTGGAGCTAAAGCAGGGTGATAAGATTGTGGCTGAGTATGCCGCTAAGTTTGAAGAGTTGGTTCAGTATTGTGCTCATTATAATTTTGAAGAAGCTATGACATCAAAGTGTCAGAAGTTTGAGAGCGGGCTGCGCCCCGAGATTAAATTGGGTATTGCTTGTCAAAAGATAAGAAACTATCCAGAGCTGGTGAGCAGAAGCAGAATTTATGATAATGACAACAGAGCCGGAATTGCTCATTACAAAGCTGTGAATGAGAAGAAAAATAAGCAGAGATTTGGAGGTACTCCTTACAGTGCTCCAGCTGATAAGGGGAAACAAAAAACTGATGGGGGGAAGAAGCAAAAGGAGAAGGGAGCAGGTGCTGATACTCTCAAGTGCTTCAGATGTGGTGGCGCGGGTCACCGTGCTAATGACTTTCAGAAAGAGGTCAAGAAGTGCTTCAAGTGTGGCAAGGAAGGTCATGTTATAGCTGATTGTAGAGCCACTATGCCTACCTGTTATAATTGTGGAGAGAAGGGTCACATCAGCACTCACTGTGAGAAGCCGAAGAAGTCTCAGGCGTCTCAAACTAGTGAGAAGGTGTTTGCCTTGGTGGGATCCCAATCCACTGAGGAGGAGCGTTCCGTCAAAGGTACTTGCTTTATTAATGATGTTCCTTTGATTGCTATCATTGACATGGGTGAAACGCACTTGTTTATCTCTGTTGAATGTGTGAAGAGATTAGGGATTGTGCCATCTACTCTAGAGCAGAGGATGACGATTAAAACTCCATCTATTGGTTCCGTGGTTACTTCTTTGGTGTGTTTGAAGTGTCCACTGACGGTGTTTGGTAGAGATTTCAGAGTGGACTTGATTTGTTTGCCACTTGCTAATCTTGATGTTATTTTGGGGATGAACTGGTTGGAGTTCAACTGGGTGTATATTGATTGCTTAAGGAAGACGTTACTGTTTCTTACTCCTGAAGAGGAAGCATTAGCGGATTCGCTATCTAGCAAGGAGTTGAGGGCATTGTAGGAAGATGAAGCAAAGTTGTTTGCAGTGTTTGCCTCGCTATCTATTGAAAGCAAGACTTTAGTTAATGAATTGTCGGTAGTTAATGAATTTCCTGAAGTGTTTCCAGATGACATCACAAAATTGCCTCCGACAAGGGAAGTTGAATTTGCTATTGATCTTGTACCGGGTACCAGACCTATCTCTATGGCACCGTACAGGATGTCTGCATCAGAGTTGGCAGAGTTGAAATCTCAGGTCGGGGAATTGCTCGATAAGAAGTTTATCAGACCAAGTGTGTCGTCGTGGGGAGCTCCAGTGTTGTTGGTGAAGAAGAAGGATGGTAGTATGTGTCTGTGCATTGATTACCGTCAGTTGAATAAAGTGACCATTAAGAATAGGTATCCACTTCCTAGGATTGATGACTTAATGGATCAGTTGGTAGGAGCTCGTGTGTTCAGCAAAATTGATCTGAGGTCGGGTTACCATCAGATTAGAGTAAAGGAAGGTGATATCCAGAAGACTGCTTTCAGAACTCGCTACGGACATTACGAATATGCAGTGATGCCTTTCGGAGTGTCTAATGCGCCAGGTGTATTTATGGAATATATGAATCGTATTTTCCATTCTTATCTGGATCAGTTTGTCGTGGTGTTTATTGATGATATACTGATCTATTCTAAGTCTGAGAAAGAGCATGCAGGTCACTTGAGAATTGCATTGCAGGTGTTGAAAGATAATAAACTGTTTGCAAAGTTCTCAAAGTGTGAATTTTGGTTGAAGACCGTGAGTTTCTTGGGTCATGTTATTTCTGGTGATGGTATAGCGGTGGATCCTCTAAAGTAAGTGCAGTGCTTCAGTGGGAAACCCCGAAGACCGCAATGGAGATTAGAAGCTTTTTGGGTTTGGCAGGTTACTATAGAAGATTAATTGAAGGGTTTTCTAAGTTGGCATTGCCGTTGACTCAGTTAACCAGAAAGAATCAAGCTTTTGTCTGGGATGCTTCCTGTGAGGAAAGTTTCGAGGAACTGAAGAAGAAGTTGATTACAGCACCAGTGTTGATTTTACCAAGTCCAAATGATTCTTTTGTAGTGTATTGTGATGCGTCTAAGATGGGATTAGGCGGTGTGTTGATGCAAGGTGGAAAGGTAGTGTCCTATGCATCAAGACAGTTGAGGGTGCATAAGAGAAACTATCATACTCATGATCTTGAATTAGCTGCAGTGGTATTCGTGTTAAAAATTTGGAGACATTATTTGTATGGATCGAGATTTGAGGTGTTTAGTGATCACAAGAGTTTAAAATACTTGTTCGATCAGAAGGAATTAAATATGAGGCAGAGAAGATGGTTGGAGTTCTTGAAAGATTATGATTTCAACTTGAGTTACCATCCGGGAAAAGCTAATGTTGTGGCAGATGCTCTGAGTCGGAAGACAGTTCATATGTCTGCGTTAATGGTAAAGGAAATGGAATTGATTGAACAGTTCAGAGATTTGAGCATGGTTTGTGAAACTACACCAGGAAGTATCAGATTGGGTATGCTGAAGGTGAATAATGACTTTTTGGATGTAATTAAGGAAAATCAGAAACTGGATGTGAAATTGGTAGACTTGATGCCTACAGAAGGAGGTGATCGTGATGGTGACTTTTGTCGCTCCCAGGATTTTCATCCAGGTACAAACGCGAGAGTGGCGCGGAAAAATAGAGTCGCCAGCCGTGTAAATTTATCCCAAGAGAGGGAAAGGGAACACCGCATAAACCTTAGGAAGAGGGAAAGGAATGGTCATCGCAACCATAACCTGGGTTCGGGAGTCGGTTACGCGAGGGGAAGGTGCTAGCACCCCACGCGTCCATCGTACTCGATGGGATCCACGCTTGTTGTCTAATCTAAGGGTGAGTTATCCTATCATCTAGGGTTGTACTAAGACGGAAGGGGTAGACAAAGACAGACTCGGTAGGACGTCAACGTCCTAGGCCTACGTACCCCCTTTGTGCAATGGGGAATTCAGAGTCAACGTAGTTCGGACCAAGTTCTTTTTGTGTTTTTTTTTATGAGCAACGTTAAGTTCGCGTCCGGCAGTTAGGGTCGATGCCTGTTTGCGACTCAGACGGAAGGTAACGTGCCCTTTTTGAAAATAGCCTTTAAGTTTGGAAATCCCGAAGGACAAAAAGGTTTGAAGTTGGTTTGTGTTTTTTAGGACAGAAGTGGCTTAAGTTAGTTCCTAAGCTACATTGCACCAAAGTCTAGGGCACAGGGGCGAATACTTAACGCATCGTCCCAAGACAGGACGCTCGCTAAGCACTCTAGAAAGATGAGAGGAAGCCCCTCATTTCTCATTCCCCATACTTAAGGCTCGTGCACAATACACCTTATTCTTATTAAGTGTTTTAAAGAAATTTGAGATGAGAAGAAAGAAGACACAAGGGGAACTCTAAGGGAGACTATGGACCCTAAAGTTATCATGCATGGGTGACCTACGGTTAGTGAGGTTTGAAGACGACCTAAGCCTAAAGAAAGAAGATGAGGGAAGGAAAAAGCAAGGGTGACCCTGGATATTTATCCATACCCTTAAAGAACTTACCTTGATCCTACATAAAAGGTTAGTGAGAAACGGACGTGAATAAGAGCAAGGAGGTGAATAAAAATCAAACAACGGCAAACAATGAAAATAATAAACCAAACATGAATCAAAGAAACAAAGAGACAGCCCCCAAAGCAAATGGCACAAGTGCCTTTCAAACAAGGTAATCATATAAAGTCAAAGGTGCGCCTGCAAGAAAATCTCAATTGAAAACAAACCCAATAATTAGAAAAATGATTCCTAAAATTCTCAAATTAATCCTAAGGGATCCTCAACCAGAGGCAAACAATATATAAAAAAAATCTCTGCAAAAATTCAAAGTGTTAGCCAATCGAATAATCACACGAGAGTCAAATAGGGGAGAGGGTTCAACGTGCCAAAGAGGGGGACCTAAATGCAATGTAAAGATAAAATTAAAAATTCAAGAAAAATATTTTTATGTAATTTAAAATATTAATGAATGAATACAAAAAGAACGAGTGGTAAAATTAAAAATAAAACAATTAAACATGGTAAAATTAAATAAAAATAATTAATTTAAAGGATAAAAAATAATTAATAAAAATAATTAATTTAAACAAATGAATTAATTAAAGGATAAAAATAAAACAAGTATGCATGGTATGCGCAATTAAAAAGCAAATGAATTAAACAATTAATTTAAAGGATAAAAAATAAAATAAAAATAAAACAAAAATTGGTAAAATTTTATTAAATGGCAAAAAAGGATGCATGAATTTTATGATGATTTTTAGATGTAGAAAACTATTTTTAATAAATTAAATATGAAATGATTATAAATGAAATAAAAATAAAATAGAAAACGGTAGGAGGGGGTATGAACAGTAAGAAGGTGAAGAGGAAATGCATTGGGCCGCATAATGGGAGGGTGCGAATAGCAGAGGCCCGTCCCAAAAATAAGTCAGCAAAATAAAATAACAAAAAAAACTGGGGGTGTGATCAGTAAAATAAATACGTTGAAGGTGGAATTGGGCTGAAGGGTGGGGGTGCATATAGCAACCCAACCCACCCAATTATCAGAAAAAATAAAAAAGGCTGGGGAGTTTACCGTGCTCTCCCACGTGCACGGCTCGTGATGTTTTTAATGCGCTGGCTTGCCCTGGTCCACGCGATGCATCAGACGATCAAGATTAGTCAACCAAAAATAAAAGTAATTCAAATGGAATAACCTGGTTGGGTGCACACCGTATCACGCATGGGGTAATATACATGTAACTCTTAAATTAAAAAAAATCAGGAAAGAAATAAAAAAACAGGTGGCCGCGTCGTGGCCACACGATCCAAGCTATGGACGGCCCAGATTGCTTCTTCTCCCTTTGTTGCCTCCGCCGGACTGGTTTTTCCGACCACCACCGGAGCTAGGGTTCCGGCCCCTACTCCGGTCACCTGCAAGTTAAAATCGCCCAGAAATTTCGTGCGAGTATACTGTCCTGACCAGAAAGTCGTGAGGATTCCAAATCTTTCATCCAAAATTACAAATGATCAACGTATAATGAAAAACGCATGGATTAGTGTTAGGGCATAAAACTTTAAACACACATAGCAAGCGATATACACGTCCAAACACGACAAAAACTATATCAGCATGATCAGTGACAATCTCACAACATTATGCATACTTAAAAAAGGAGTTTCGTGATCCTAAAAAAAGTGACCAACCTGAAGCTATGCACTCCTAATCCTTGCTTTTAGCTGCGAATGATGGTTGGTTTCTGCTCTGTGGATCACAAGGATGGAATTTGTGGAAGAAGTTTTTGATGATACCTCCTGAGCCGTGAGCTTTGATGAAGAATCCTCCTTTAGGTTTTTCTTGAGATCTCCTCTAATTTCACGTGCATGAACCCTAACCAATGCATCTTTAGGTTTAAATAAGCTAGGGTTATTCTTCTGATGATGAGTTGGGCTTGGGTAATTCCAAGTTTAATTATTTTTGAATTATTTCATTTATTATTGAATTTTAACTAAATAATTCCAATAAAAATAAAATAAAATGAGGAAAAACCAAATATATGCTCTTTGGGTCGTGCATGGCTTTATGTTTATGTTTGGTTTAAGAAACTTATGGCCCATTTGTCAAAATTTGGATTTTAGGCATGGTTTGCTTTGTGCACCTCCTCAAAATTGCCCAACTTTGACTAAGTATAACTCCTTCAATTTTTAGCTGCTCAATGCAAATTAATACTTTTTAGGAACCTCAAGATGTCCTCTAACCAACCCTTTTGGTCCCATGTCAATTTGATCTTCCATGTTCAAGTTATGAGCTTTTGAAGAAGGTTGACTTTTGTTGACTTTCAAAATGACCTATAATGTCTTAGCTCATATCTCCCAAATGAAGCATTTCTGGCCTTGGCTTGTGAGACACAAAGTTGTAGGGAATTAAATTTCCTTCAATATGGGCTTTGGTTGAGGAATTGTTGATGAAGTATGTGGAAGTTAGGCCTGGTCAAAGTACAGTTGACTTTTCCTACAAAAACCCTAATTTAGTAACTCCTGATTCTTGATGATTCTGAGGTTTCCCTGATGAATTGTGATCAACCCTTGATCAAATGATGAATTTCACCCCATAATCTTGATGTTGACCAAAAATCTTGAGGTTTGACTTTGTGTTGACCACAGTTGACTTTTTGACCAAGTTAATTGATTCTCAATCCATTGGCCAATTGAACTTCTCCTGAATCAAACTGATGGCCAATCTTCCACTCCTAGGTACTCAGGGACCCAAGGAAAACCATGGAATCAAGTCTTGCCCAAAAAAATCAGAAATAAACTGACTTTATAGCAAACCCTAGTTTTGGTACCCTCAGTCTAGGAGGAAATAACACAGTCTCCAAATCAAAATTCCTCTGAATATGATGTGTATCCTCTCCAACAAAGATAAGATATGCCATTTGGTGATGATAAAAACCCAAGGAGCCTGCCATTGAAGCAATAAACCCAAGAATCTCAAAACCCTAATTCATGCACTGGTTAGGAGGGAGTAGTCCACTTGAGATCCCTTGCCACCTGTGAACCCCTGATGATGTAGTAGACCAGATAAGACCTTTCTGAACTGCCTCAGGCACCTTGACCCCATGCTAATGATATTCATACAGGATAATGCAAAAAATGAAATGAAACTTAAGCCAGTTAGTAAAAGTAAGGAGGGAAAATTTCGGGGTGCAACAGCTGCCCCTATTCAATCAACTTGGTCCTGAGTGGTATGATAGCAACGGCTCTCAGACATTCCAGGATACACGGGGATTGAATACTGAAAGAACCCCAGAAATTTGCTAATGAGGAGAACAACGAGACGGAGCGTGCTGGAAAAAGGGAATATGACCTCAATCATGTCCATAAGAAAACGAATACGATCTCAATCGCACCCACAAAACGAACACAACCTCAATTGCACCCGCAAAGGGAGACTGACCTCAACCACTCCCTCAAATACGAATACGACCTCAATCGCACCCACAAAACGAACACAACCTCAATTGCACCTGCAAAGCAAGACTGACCTCAATCACTCCCACAAATAAAATACGAATACGACCTCAATCGCACCCACAAAACGAATACAACCTCAATTATACCCGCAAAGGAAGACTGACCTCAATCAAACCCACAAATAAAATATGAATACGACCTCAATCGCACCCACAAAACGAATACAACCTCAATTATACCCGCAAAGGAAGACTGACCTCAATCACTTCCACAAATAAAATACGAATACGACCTCAATCGCACCCACAAAACGAATACAACCTCAATTATACCCGCAAAGGAAGACTGACCTCAATCACTCCCACAAATAAAATACGAATACGACCTCAATCGCACCCACAAAACGAATACAACCTCAATTATGCCTGCAAAGGAAGACTGACCTCAATCACTCCCACAAATAAAAACGAATACGACCTCAATCGCACCCACAAAACGAATACAACCTCAATTATATCCGCAAAGGATAACCAACATAAAGTGGACTTTACTGGGGATAACGTGAAAACAAAACTTCTGTTTTAAACCACCTCGTTTTGGAACCTACTGGTAAGATGACTCCGTTGGGGAAGAAGAAGTCTAAATAAAAGACTCTGCCGGGGAATACAAGTATGAGGAACGCGTCCCTCCAAAATCTCCTGAGTGATGCCATCTCCTGCTGGCAAAGAAAGTATCAGACCTGGCTTATGCTTCGAATGCAAATGAAAATGCCATGTTTTTGAGGATGCGATGCAAATGCTTATGATATGCAAAGGGGTCCCTCCAGCAAAATAAATGCCGGAGAGGAAATACTAATTCAGCTGATGACAAAATTAAATTGTCCTCTGAATCCACGAACTCTGCTGAGAAGGATCACTCCGACCGAATCTTTGGATCAACAACTTCTGTTGGGGATGAAATTCCAAAAGAACATCTGCTCTACTGGGGATTATGCGTAACTCTTTGAAAGGGGAGGCCACGGCCTGAATCAGAAGAGTGCCAGATATCACTTGGATTTAAAACCTGCTAGGGATGTCAACCCCTGTTGGACAAACTGTTGCGAGGATTACTACCAAACTCTGCTTGGGGGAACGGTAAGTGCTGACATCCACCCTACTAGCGGATAACATCAAGCTTACTTATATGTTGAGGATTAGATTGCACCGTTGCTGCTGAGAAAAACATTTCCTGAAGCGTTCAGACTCTGTGGGGAAATATGTCTTAATCCGGCGAAAATACTTCTCAAGTCTCCTGCTGGGGGAGGTCTGCTCTGCTGAGGAAAGTGCAATCTCAATGCCGGGGAGAGCAAGCTACTGGGGAAGTATGATCCTGTTGCCCTGCAAGTCAAATAACAGCAAATAGAATACGCCACGACATGACTATCACGGTTAACTCCTAAGTAACTCCTACTGCTTTTTGTTATGCTCCGCAAAGCTCAAAGTTTTATATGCAATGTTTATAAAAAATATCGGACGTTTTTGCAAACAAAACAGTAACAGTAAAAGTACAAGTAAAACAAACAATAGAAAGCTCTTTGAGTGAAATGAATATTTTATTGAGAGAAGTGGCCCGTAAATAGGCATTTACAATTGGAGGCAATTCCTAGAAAGAGGTAATTGCGTAAAAACAAAAAGGAAAATACACATGTCGGCAATGTGGGGAACAGATATCCACCATGATTTGACTTAGCTATGACCCATATGGCTTGCTTATCCACAAATGTCTTAACCTTCGAAGAGACTAACTGTACTGATTCCTTTCTTTCAGAACTTCCAAGTATCGAGGGTGTTCACAGGTCGAACGCAGACAGTAGCCTTTCGCTTATAAATCCCTAACTTTTGCCTAGATCGCCCTTTTCGGGTTTTCAATCCACCGGGATACCCATTTTTGCCAAAGTCGCCTTTTCAGGTTTTCAACTCTGCGGGTTTACACATTTCTTTTACATTTTATCCCTAATTTTTGCCCGAACCTTTTCCTTTTTATGGTTCGCCGGGATGCCCCTTTTTTGCCTGGACTTTCTATTTTCGTCCAGCGGATCTCTTTCATGCGAAGTATTTTTTGACTACGTCTGCGTTCACAGGGGAAGTAAAATCTTCGCCATCCATCATTGAAAGTAGTAAGGCTCCACCAGAGAAAACCTTTCTAACCACATACGGCCCTTCGTAGTTTGGAGTCCACTTGCCCCTGTGATCTGTCTGAGGAGGAAGGATCCTTTTCAAAACCAATTCGCCTGTCTGAAAATTCCGAGGACGCACTTTCTGATCAAAGGCGTGCTTCATCCTGCTCTGATACAACCGACCATGTACGATGGCTGCCAATCTCTTTTCTTCAATAAGGTTCAACTGATCCAATCTAGAACGCACCCATTCAGCTTCATCAAGCTTTACATCTGCCAGAACTCTCAAAGACGGAATCTCGACCTCCAAGGGTAAAACTGCTTCCATGCCATATACCAATGAGAAAGGGGTTGCCCCAGTTGACGTACGCACCGAGGTACGGTAACCATGTAGGGCGTAAGGTAACATCTCATGCCAGTCCTTATATGTTACCACCATCTTCTGCACAATCTTCTTGATATTCTTATTTGCCGCCTCAACTGCCCCATTCATCTTCGGACGATATGGAGAAGAGTTGTGATGCTCGATCTTGAAACTCCGACATAGTTCCTCCATCATCTTGTTGTTCAAATTCGAGCCATTATCAGTAATGATTCTCTCTGGGACCCCATAACGACAGATGATGTCCTTCTTTATAAACCGAGCTACCACTTGCTTGGTGACGTTGGCGTACGAGGCTGCCTCCACCCACTTCGTGAAATAATCAATGGCAACCAAAATGAAACGATGCCCATTGGAAGCAGTAGGCTCAATCTTTCCGATCATATCTATACCCCACATTGCAAATGGCCAAGGAGATGACAACACATTTAGAGGCGTAGGCGGTACATGCATCTTATCTGCATAAATCTGGCATTTATCGCACTTCCGAGCGTACTTGAAACAATCTGACTCCATAGTCATCCAATAATATCCTGCCCTCAACAACTTCCTAGCCATGGTGTGACCACTGGAATGAGTACCAAAAGAACCCTTGTGAACTTCCTCCATCAATGAGCTTGCCTCGTGTTCATCAACACAACGTAGTAAGACCATATCATAGTTCCTCTTATATAACACATCATCCTTGTTCAGAAAGAAATTTCCTGCCAACCTCCTCAGAGTCTTCTTATCTTTGGTGGAGGCACCCTCTGGATATTCTTGCCTCTTCAGAAAAACCTTAATATCATGATACCACGGCTTGCCATCTGACACATCTTCAATTGCAAACACAAAAGCTGGTCTGTCCAGACGCATGATTCTAATCGAAGGTGTTTCGTTCCAACGGTTCACCATATACATGGATGCCAATGTCGCCAACGCATCAGCCATCTGATTCTCAGCTCGGGGCACATGATGAAAATCCACCCTATCAAAGAAAGGTAACAACCTCCTGGCGTAGTTGTTATAAGGTACCAAATTCGCCTGACGAGTCTCCCATTCTCCTGTAATCTGATTAACTACCAACGCGGAATCACCATAGACATCGAGGTTCTTAATTCTCAAATCAATTGCCTCTTCTAACCCCATGATGCATGCTTCATACTCCGCCTCGTTGTTGGTACACACAAATGCTAATCGGGCAGTGAAAGGTATATGAGAACCCTTCGGAGTTGTAATGATTGCCCCAATTCCATTACCATATGAGTTGACAGCCCCATCAAAAATCATCTTCCACTGTGATCCAATCTCGGGTCCTTCGTCAGGCAGAGGCTCTTCACAATCCTTCATTTTCAGAAACATAACATTCTCGTCCGGAAACTCAAACTTCATAGGCTGATAATCCCCGACCGGCTGTTCAGCAAGATATTCTGACAGAACACTCCCCTTAATGGCCTTCTGAGAAACATACTGAATATCGTATTCTGTCAAAACCATCTGCCAACGGGCTATCCTACCAGAAAGTGCTTGCTTCTCGAACACATACTTAATCGGATCCATCTTTGAAATCAACAAGGTTGTGTGATTTAACATATACTGCCTTAGGCGCTTGGCTGCCCAAGCGAGTGCACAAAATGTCTTTTCCAGCATAGAATATCTTGATTCGCAATCAGTGAACTTCTTACTCAGGTAGTAGATGGCATGCTCTTTCCTACCCGTCTCATCGTGTTGACCGAGCACACAACCCATCGAATTCTCAAGAACCGTGAGGTACATAATCAATGGCCTCCCAGACACTGGTGGCATAAGGACCGGAGGTTCCTGCAGATACGTCTTTATCCTTTCAAACGCCTCTCGACAATTTTCATTCCACCTGACCTCTTGATCTTTTCTCAGCAACTTGAAAATAGGTTCACATGTAGCTGTTAGATGTGAGATAAACCTGGCAATGTAATTCAACCTCCCCAAGAAACCACGAACCTCTTTCTCTGTTCTCGGCTCAGGCATCTCCTGTATGGCTCTTATCTTTGCAGGATCAACCTCAATGCTTCTTTCACTAACGATGAACCCCAACAATTTACCAGACCTCACACCGAAAGTGCACTTGTTCGGATTCAATCTCAATCTGAATTTCCTTAGCCTTTCAAACAGCTTCTGAAGGTTCACCAAGTGTTCTTCCTCTGTCTGTGACTTCGCAATCATGTCATCAACATAGACTTCGATCTCCTTGTGAATCATATCATGAAAGAGAGTCACCATTGCCCGCTGATATGTTGCCCCAGCATTCTTCAATCCAAAGGACATTACCTTGTAGCAAAATGTTCCCCACGGTGTTATGAAAGTAGTCTTCTCCATGTCCTCTGGGGCCATTTTGATTTGGTTATACCCAGAGAAGCCATCCATGAAGGAAAACACAGAATATTGAGCAGTATTGTCCACTAACACGTCAATGTGGGGGAGCGGGAAATCATCCTTCGGGCTCGCCCTATTCAAATCTCGGTAATCCACACACATCCTGACCTTCCCATCCTTCTTAGGTACAGGTACAATATTGGCAACCCACGGAGGATAATTTGTCACGGCAAGAAATCCGGCATCCAACTGTTTCTGAACCTCTTCTTTGATTTTGACAGACATCTCTGGTTTAGTCCTTCTCAATTTCTGCTTGACTGGAGTACAACCCTCTTTAAGCGGTAACCGGTGTGAAACAATGTCAGTGTCAAGCCCAGGCATGTCTTGGTAAGACCAGGCGAAGATATCCACATACTCTCGAAGTAACTTCACCAATCTCCTCTTAATAGTGTCTTCCAAAGCAGCCCCAACCTTTACTTCTCGTTTGACGTCCTCGGTTCCCAGATTGACAGTCTCAACCTCCTCATGATGAGGTAGAATAACCTTCTCCTCCTGTTTCAATAACCTGGCTAATTCTTCTGGTAAGTCACAGTCTTCGTCAGTCTCTTCTTCAGCTTGATAGATAGGATTGTCAAAGTCATATCGAGCCATAGCTAGGTCATGGGTGGAATCTGAACAAAGGAACCTGCATGATGGATGTTTTATGTTCATTATGAGTGCAACAAACAAGAAAACACATTGCCATTTTGATGTGGGTTAATGCAAAAAGTAAAAATAGAAAGACAGGGATCAAAATATTTGAATGAAAAACGTCCTTTATTGATGATAAAAATAACAAATAAAACATCCAAGCCCTACAAATAAGTATCACTACGTCTTGGGCAGAACGTAGGACTCAACATAACAGAAAACAAAAGTAAATTACTCCGGGCGCGTCACTTGGATGACTTTCTCGGAGGACCAGTTGTCTAAACTCTGACCAGGAATGCAGGGACGAATCCATCCATCCATGTCGCAATCACTATCTCATTCATCCTCAATGGCATTGACTCTGTCGAAGAACACGCCGACACTGGTGAAACGGACTGGACCGTAGAACTTGGGAGGCTCTTCAGTGTGCCTGGGTGGCTTGTAACCTAGTCCATAGGTATCCTGCTTCTTTTGAACATTAATAACACTGCCCCACTTCTGAGAACCACCAGCTTCAACTATAGCACGCGCCTCTTTGAAAGAGGACATTGGAACTTCCGGTTGTCTGATGATTTCTGGTTGGCCAACCACCTCAGGCCGACTGACTGCCTTTGGTGGTTCCTCGGGAATCTTCACAGCTTCAAAAGCCTGGCACAAAGTTTCCTGTACTTCGCCATCTACCTCTACATACTTAAAGGTTGATAGGTGACTCACCATAATATCTTCTTCACCACAGACAGTCACAACATGGCCATCCACCATATACTTCAACTTCTGGTGCAGCGTAGAAGTTACTGCCCCAGCACCATGGATCCAAGGGCGACCCAACAGACAACTATAGGCAGGCTGAATATCCATAATATAAAAGGTGGTGTTGAAAATCTCAGGACCCACCTTGATCGGCAAGACTAACTCCCCAAAAACTGACCTCTTGGAGCCATCAAAAGCACGTACCACTAAGTCACTTGGTGTACAAGTCAACCCACGAGTATCCAACTTCATCAAAGCCTTCTTTAGTAACACATTCAAAGATGACCCAGTATCAACTAACACATGCGACATCAAAGAACCACGGCATTCCACTGAAATATGCAGAGCATTGTTGTGATTCCTCCCAGCCGGAGTCAGATCTAAATTGGTGAAACCCAAACCATTACCAGCATTCACATGAGCCACAACCCCTTCTAACTGATTGACAGATGTTTCCTGTGGTACATAAGCCATATTCAGAACCTTCAGTAGTGCATTTCGGTGTGCCTCAGAGCACAACAGTAGGGATAGAATGGAGATCTTCGATGGAGTTTGGTGAAGTTGGTCGACAATCTTGTAATCACTTTTTCTGATCAACCTCATAAACTCTTCTATGTCTTCTGAGAAAGTATCCTCACCTGGTTTTGTCATAGAATTATTAGCCTCCTGCCTCTGTATAGACTCATCCAATACTTGTTTGCCTCTGTTTTGACTTGAACTACCAGCCTGATTCTCGGACGGAATAAAAACTCTACCACTCCTAGTGATAGCCCCAGCTTCAACAAGATTTCCAACCCCTGTATTCACAACTGATGTGTCCTCCAATTCATGCTTCTTACCATTAACAAACACCTCGGCCCCATAGTTCCATGGGATGGCCTTGGTGGTCTCATACGGGACTGGTCCAGGAACAGTGATAGTGACCGGCGCTGGTCTCACCGGCGCTGATATAGTTATCGTCTTGAACGGAATTGTTATCGTGGCAACATCAACCTCTCTGTCAGTAACATTATTCTGCTTGCAGCCTCTGTCAAACTGTAATACCCCTTCGCTGATCATTCTTTGAATACCTGCTTTCAATAAATCACAACCGCCAGATTGCAACACACATCCTACACAACCTTCATCACAACCTGGAAATACCCCTCCTTTTAACAGTCTTTCCTTTACCACACCCAAGGGAGTTTGGACTTTGTTCACGTCTGAGATCAGGCTCAAGTCTTCACAGTCTTTGAATAGCATTGATCTTCGGCCCACCGTGATTTGCCATCGGGTTCTGATTCACATTTGGAACATCATTGGAGAAATTGATGGCTTTTGAATCCACCAAATCTTGTACCTGATGCTTAAAAGCTTTACAGTTTTCAATATTATGTCCGGGTGCCCCAGAATGAAACTCACAGTGGGCGTTGGCGTCATAACCAGGAGGCGGATTACCAGTAGGGGGAGCCAGTGTTCTTGTCTGAACCATCTTTAGATTTAACAATGCTGGAATAGTTGAGCGTAGGACATAGGTGGAGTGTCAAAATGCCTATTCCGCTTAGTCAGAGGCTGCGACCGACGAGGAGTCTGATTCTGTTGCTGAGATGCCGCAGGCTGCTGAGGTGCTGCTGGGATGGTCACAGAAGCCACCTGCTGGTTGTAGTTCTTACCACTATATGATGATACAGAGTTTGTATCTCCCTCCTTCTTCTTATAGTTACTGGCATAAGGCTTCTTACTTCCTCCAGATGAGGACCCCTCACCGCCTGATATTTTTCCCACCTTAATTCCGCTTTCTACCATCTCTCCTACCAAGATCAAATCAGCAAACTTTCCAGACATGCACGGAACCAATTTTTCAAAGTAATGTCCCTACAAGGTGGCCATAAACATAGTTATCATTTCACGTTCCAACATGGGAGGTTGAACCCTCGCCGCCAGTTCACGCCACCTCTGGGCGTACTCTTTGAAGCTCTCATTATTTTTCTGTGACAAATTCTGCAATTGCGTTCTGTTAGGAGCTATATCAGTGTTATATTGGTAATGTCTGATAAATGCCCCTGCTAGATCTCTCCAACTACGCACATCCCTCCTTTCCAGTTGCATGTACCACTCCAGGGATGCCCCAGATAGGCTATCCTGGAAGCAGTGCAACATCAGCTTTTCATTCTTTGCATGCGCGGCCACTTTATTCGCGTATGCTCTGACATGGGTCCTTGGACAAGACACACCATTATATTTCTCGAAAGTGGGAGTCTGAAACTTGTGCGGGATTACAACGCCTGGAACCAGTCCCAAATCCTCTAGATCCATTCCCACAGAATCCTGATTCATAACACCCTTCAGTTGTTCCTCAATCAACTTGATCCTCTGATCATTGTCAGCCTGGGGACCAGCATCCCCATCTGGCAGAGAAAATGCATCATCTTGAACATCATCATACTGACGGCCATGATTTGCGCCAGCACCATTACCTCCTTCCCCAGCCTTAGGAATCACAACACTTCCTCCTCCGCCTGGAGGAATCACAACACCAGAAACAGGAATACCCCCGCCAGTAAGGCCATTTTGATCACCATCAATAACACCAGTCTGAAGTCCTCCATGAAGGACACCATCATTATCAATCCTCGCAATCAGTGGCTTGACGAGAGTTCTTAACTGTTCTTGTCCCTGAGCAACCCCTTGCATCAATTCCATGAATTGGTTCATGCGAGTCCGCATCTCAATGATCTCATTTTGTAGCTGATCCATGAGTCTCTTCCGATTCTTCTTAGTAGGATACCGGTGAATACACTGATCTGTAATTCTAAAATGAGAACGAGATAAGAATACCAGAGATAAACACCTATCATTCAAAATGATTATGCAAAATGATTATGAATATGCAAATGCAAATGGACGTGTTTGAAAATTCATAGGGCGATCCACCCCTTGATTCCGATTTAATAACAAGATATAATGGAACTTCTGCTCATATATTAAGAAAACCATAGGAACGCCAAATGTCAACAATCACAAATCCGAGATAACAAGTCTGAATATAAAACCATGGGTCCCAACCAACAAGCCTGGTGGTGATCCACATACAATGAAAGAAGACAGAAAACTAAGGAATATCATCAAAGTCCACCAGTGTCAATCCCCCCCATCCATTATGCTTTCTGCACCAGTCTTGAACTTCCTTGAACAGCTTTCTGGTATCGGGATGCTTCGGTCTCTGAATCAGTCCATGGATAAGAAGGTCTCTCCTGTGTATGATCCCATCCAAGTATCGGCAATGTAACTCCCAAGCGTCTTCTTTAGTAGCACCATCTATGCTAGGACCCTCATGTCTAGGTTTCTTCACTTCAGCTTGGACTTTCAATTCCTCTATGGAGGCTATAGCTTTGTTGAGTTTATCTTGGACAACTTGTCTCTTGAATATCCCTGATAGAATCTCGGCGTCTTTCTTCTTGAGCGTAGACTTCAACTGATCAATCTTAGCTAGGTAAGCATCTTCCTTTCTTTTATTCTCAGCCATGGCAGTTTCTTGGTGATCATTGAACCTATGAATCTTTAACAAAGCCTTGCCTAATTCCTCCTTCTTGGACCTGAGAACGCTAGTGATACCATCCAAAGTTTGTTTCATTCTTTCCCTGGACGCAACCATATCAGCAAGCTCTTTTTCTGCTTTAGCAAGGAGTTCTGTCTTTAACTTGGCTGTATGAACAGCTTCGCCCCGCTCATGCTTCCATTGATAAATCTCTCTCTTTAGCTCACTATTCTCTTCCCGCAACCTTTCTTTTTCAGCCCATAATGTGTTATACTTCTCCAACTCAACGGTGGTAGGAGGCTCGATCACCAAAGGATACAGAGGTGGTTCCACCGGGAATGGGAGAAGTTCCTCTTCTGCTCTCTTCTTAATCCACTCTTTATATGGATGGAAAGCCCGATTGTTACTTTTCCCGAATGGAATCTTACCCTTCTTAGTCACCTGTTTCCAAGCATTCACAACTTTCCTTATCAACCCTTGATCCTCAATACCATTGAAGAATAAGGATTCTCGGACATCTCGCTCTTCGGGTGGATTCTTCAAAGGATAGCCAAACTGTCTAATAGCTAGGGAGGGATTATAGTTAATTCCACCTCTCCTCCCTATCAAGGGGACATTAGGGAATTCTCCGCATTTGCAAATGATCTCCATTCCTAGCAAGTCACGATTAATCCAAATGATGTTATCAGCAGTCAAGCCCATAACCCTCTTAGACCACTTCAGAGAATCTTTCGTATCAACGAAAGCACCAGATTCAGGGAGACGACTCAAAAACCAAGTAGCTAAGAGCGGCGCACAGCAACTCACAGTTTTCCCACGCCTATTCTCATTCTTATAGTGAACTCAATGGTACACATCTCCTAGCAATGTAGGTATAGGATTCTTCGACATAAAGATCCTGACGGCGTGCATATCCACCAGATCAGGAATATTCGGAAACAAAACAATCCCATAGATACACACAGCCAGAATAGCTTGGAAAGCAGTCCAGTTCTTCTCTTTGACATGTATGCAAGCCTGATCGAACAAGAACTTCAACAAGAAACCCTTAACTCCTTGTTTTTCTGCAATATTACTGTTAAGAACGGATTCATCAATATGAAGAGCCACAACCATATCTTTTATACCGGGGTGTTCTTCAGAAAAGAAAACTATATCATGACTAATAGGAATTCCCAAAATAAATGAGAATTCCTCCAACGTCGGAGCCAAGATGTAGTCCGGGAAAGTGAAGCAACGCAGAGGCGGGTCGTAAAACTGAAGAAGTGTGTGAATGGCATCCTTCTCATACTGGGAGATATTATAGACAAATTTCAGAAGTCTTCCATACCTTCTACTGAACTCTGTACGAACTCCGGAACCAGCCATATTAATCAATTTATGAATCAGTGTCAAAGTCGGCTCTGGGAATGAATAAGCAACAGTCTTCTTTCTCTGAACATCCATACTGAAGTAACCTCAGAAAACCGGAATCAAGAGTAAGATGCAAGCCCTGAAAAATGTCAAACACGTCAGAATGCAAGAAAAATGATATGCTCATGCAAACATGGGGTCAAGGCACACTGTTGGATGTGCTGTGCTGTTAGCTGAACGAGAAACCAGCAAACCAGAACTCTGAACCACTGAGGAACCCACATAATCAGACATTGATGAGAAATCCAGAATAAGGGTAGGTTGAAGGTCTCGGTTACCTGCAAACCTGCAAACACCCATCCCCTCTCACGTGTAGGTACTAGGATGTTCAGTATCCCGGGCTCTCAGGTCGAGAAATGATGATACATTCACCATTTCTGGTTTGGCATCATCATCAATCGAGGAGGCCTCAACTGATTCTCCAAGGCGGAAGGTCCTCAGCTTTGGCACTGAGGTCGAGAAACAATAGTACGGTGGAGAAATGACTTTTTACTTTTGTTTTTCGCAAAACATGTTGCGGTTAGCAAGAATCGCCACCGACTTTTCTTTTATCCAATTTATTTAGGAAAGGTGAAAAGAACAGGAAAGACCGTTTTGAAAAGATTTTTGAGTTCGGGGGGTAAGTTATGAAAAGGGAAGGTGTTAGCACCCCTTTTCATCCGTAGTTATCTACGGGTTCTTAATTGCTAGCTCACTTTAACTTGCTTTTTTTTGAAATGTGGTGCGTGTTTAGAAAATATTTCGTAAAAGTTGACTTTGTAATAATTCGTGTAAGAACGTATACAAAGTGTTTGTTTTTGAAAATATTTTGAAAGTGTGAGGTGTGAAAAGTATTTGTTTTTTGAGTTGTGAGCGAGCATTTAAAAGTTACCTACCCTTAATTTATGAGGTCTTTCTTGTACTTATCATTTTCCTTGAGAGATAGCACTATCCATACCATTAGTGGGTAGGTAGTCCTATCTATTGGATGTGGAGGGACAGCGAAGGGTCATCAAATGGTCATAGGAGGCAACATGTAAGGATACCTTAGCAATTCGTAGGGGCTACCATCACTTTTCCGTAGGGTCATCGAGGGACAAGATCATTTTTTGTAGGCGACTTGAAGGGTCATCGAGGGACTATGATCTTTATATCGAAGGGACTGTGATGATATTATTCGTAAGCGTCTTTTGCTAAAGTATCCTTACGTTCGAGGGGCATTCATTCCTCGGGGTACCGTACTAAAGTCAATCGAGGAGTGCCTCCGCTGATTCTCTTCAAAACGTAGGGGCCGTCCTATGCGAGTTTCAAAGCGGGCCCTCGGGTGCGAATGGGTTTGCCACAGGATGTGGTCTGCCACTATCACCACTAAAGAGGGATGTTTCCACTAAGGTCCTCAATGATCGGTCACCAGAGTCGACAGCTCTCTAAATCAACACCCCAACATACGCAAGACACACACGTTAGAATGCGTCCCAAGATAGCCTCGTCTGGTTGTGAATTTCGTGAACACACAAACGTACCAAGCGGGCACGTAGGTCCCACTACTTTCCACTCTAGTCCTAGGGTATTCTCAAGCCTTGGTATTGGGCTTAGCTCTCAAACCCACCCAACCTGTAAAACAAAGACAACCAGCACAGCACAGCAGTATGACAGTAATAAAAATGAAATGCAGAAAATGCGGTAAAAAATAAAAATAAAAATACAACACTTAAAGCAAATCAAAACCAAACACCCAAAAAGAACAAAGACAAGCAAGCGTTAGGACTGACTCGCTTAGGGATGGACCAGCATAGGTCAACCAGAGTCCCCAGCAGAGTCGCCAGCTGTCGCTCCCAGGATTTTCATCCAGGTACAAACGCGAGAGTGGCGCGGAAAAACAGAGTCGCCAGCCGTGTAAATTTATCCCAAGAGAGGGAAAGGGAACACCGCATAAACCTTAGGAAGAGGGAAAGGAATGGTCATCGCAACCATAACCTGGGTTCGGGAGTCGGTTATGCGAGGGGAAGGTGCTAGCACCCCACGCGTCCATCGTACTCGATGGGATCCACGCTTATTGTCTAATCTAAGGGTGAGTTATCCTATCATCTAGGGTTGTACTAAGACGGAAGGGGAAGACAAAGACAGACTCAGTAGGATGTCAACGTCCTAGGCCTACGTACCCCCTTTGTACAATGGGGAATTCAGAGTCAACATAGTTCGGACCAAGTTCTTTTTGTGTTTTTTTTATGAGCGACGTTAAGTTCGCGTCCGGCAGTTAGGGTCGATGCCTGTTTGCGACTCAGAAGGAAGGTAACGTGCCCTTTTTGAAAATAGCCTTTAAGGTTGGAAATCCCGAAGGACAAAAAGGTTTGAAGTTGGTTTGTGTTTTTTAGGACAGAAGTGGCTTAAGTTAGTTCCTAAGCTGCATTGCACCAAAGTCTAGGGCACAGGGGCGAATACTTAACGCATCGTCCCAAGACAGGACGCTCGCTAAGCACTCTAGAAAGATGAGAGGAAGCCCCTCATTTCTCATTCCCCATACTTAAGGCTCGTGCGCAATACACCTTATTCTTATTAAGTGTTTTAAAGAAATTTGAGATGAGAAGAGAGAAGACACAAGGGGAACTCTAAGGGAGACTATGGACCCTAAAGTTATCATGCATGGGTGACCTACGGTTAGTGAGGTTTGAAGACGACCTAAGCCTAAAGAAAGAAGATGAGGGAAGGAAAAGCAAGGGTGACCCTGGATATTTATCCATACCCTTAAAGAACTTACCTTGATCCTGCATAAAAGGTTAGTGAGAAACGGACGTGAATAAGAGCAAGGAGGTGAATAAAAATCAAACAACGGCAAACAATGAAAATAATAAACCAAACATGAATCAAAGAAACAAAGAGACAGCCCCCAAAGTAAATGGCACAAGTGCCTTTCAAACAAGGTAATCATATAAAGTCAAAGGTGCGCCTGCAAGAAAATCTCAATTGAAAACAAACCCAATAATTAGAAAAATGATTCCTAAAATTCTCAAATTAATCCTAAGGGATCCTCAACCAAAGGAAAACAATATATAAAAAAAAATCTCTGCAAAAATTCAAAGTGTCAGCCAATCGAATAATCACACGAGAGTCAAATAGGGGAGAGGGTTCAACGTGCCAAAGAGGGGGACCTAAATGCAATGTAAAGATAAAATTAAAAATGCAAGAAAAATATTTTTATGTAATTTAAAATATTAATGAATGAATACAAAAAGAACGAGTGAAAAATGTTTTATAGATGGAGAGAAATAAAATGAAGAAGTTCAAGTATGCATGGTATGCGCAATTAAAAAGCAAATGAATTAAACAATTAATTTAAAGGATAAAAAATAAAATAAAAATAAAACAAAAATTGGTAAAATTTTATTAAATGGCAAAAAAGGATGCATGAATTTTATGATGATTTTTAGATGTAGAAAACTATTTTTAATAAATTAAATATGAAATGATTATAAATGAAATAAAAATAAAATAGAAAACGGTAGGAGGGGGTATGAACAGTAAGAAGGTGAAGAGGAAATGCATTGGGCCGCATAATGGGAGGGTGCGAATAGCAGAGGCCCGTCCCAAAAATAAGTCAGCAAAATAAAATAACAAAAAAAACTGGGGGTGTGATCAGTAAAATAAACACGTTGAAGGTGGAATTGGGCTGAAGGGTGGGGGTGCATATAGCAACCCAGCCCTCCCAATTATCAGAAAAAATAAAAAAGGCTGGGGAGTTTACCGTGCTCTCCCACGTGCACGGTGCGTGATGTTTTTAATGCGCTGGCTTGCCCTGGTCCACGCGATGCATCAGACGATCAAGATTAGTCAACCAAAAATAAAAGTAATTCAAATGGAATAACCTGGTTGGGTGCACACCGTACCACGCATGGGGTAATATACATGTAACTCTTAAATTAAAAAAAATCAGGAAAGAAATAAAAAAACAGGTGGCCGCGTCGCGGCCACACGATCCAAGCTATGGACGGCCCAGATTGCTTCTTCTCCCTTTGTTGCCTCCGCCGGACTGGTTTTTCCGACCACCACCGGAGCTAGGGTTCCGGCCCCTACTCCGGTCACCTGCAAGTTAAAATCGCCCAGAAATTTCGTGCGAGTATACTGTCCTGACCAGAAAGTCGTGAGGATTCCAAATCTTTCATCCAAAATTACAAATGATCAACGTATAATGAAAAACGCATGGATTAGTGTTAGAGCATAAAACTTTAAACACACATAGCAAGCGATATACACGTCCAAACACGACAAAAACTATATCAGCATGATCAGTGACAATCTCACAACATTATGCATACTTAAAAAAGGAGTTTCGTGATCCTAAAAAAAGTGACCAACCTGAAGCTATGCACTCCTAATCCTTGCTTTTAGCTGCGAATGATGGTTGGTTTCTGCTCTGTGGATCACAAGGATGGAATTTGTGGAAGAAGTTTTTGATGATACCTCCTGAGCCGTGACCTTTGATGAAGAATCCTCCTTTAGTTTTTTCTTGAGATCTGCTCTAATTTCACGTGCATGAACCCTAACCAATGCATCTTTAGGTTTAAATAAGCTAGGGTTATTCTTCTGATGATGAGTTAGGCTTGGGTAATTCCAAGTTTAATTATTTTAGAATTATTTCATTTATTATTGAATTTTAACTAAATAATTCCAATAAAAATAAAATAAAATGAGGAAAAACCAAATATATGCTCTTTGGGTCGTGCATGGATTTATTTTTATGTTTGGTTTAAGAAACTTATGGCTCATTTGTCAAAATTTGGATTTTAGGCATGGTTTGCTTTGTGCACCTCCTCTAAATTGCCCAACTTTGACTAAGCATAACTCCTTCAATTTTTAGCTCCTCAATGCAAATTAATACTTTTTAGAAACCTCAAGATGTCCTCTAACCAACCCTTTTGGTCCCATGTCAATTTGATCTTCCATGTTCAAGTTATGAGCTTTTGAAGAAGGTTGACTTTTGTTGACTTTCAAAATGACCTATAATGTCTTAGCTCATATCTCCCAAATGAAGCATTTCTGGCCTTGGCTTGTGAGACACAAAGTTGTAGGGAATTAAATTTCCTTCAATATGGGCTTTGGTTGAGGAATTTTTGATGAATTATGTGGAAGTTAGGCCTGGTCAAAGTACAATTGACTTTTCCTACAAAAACCCTAATTTAGTAACTCCTGATTCTTGATGATTCTGAGGTTTCCCTGATGAATTGTGATCAACCCTTGATCAAATGATTAATTTCACCCCATAATCTTGATGTTGACCAAAAATCTTGAGGTTTGACTTTGTGTTGACCACAGTTGACTTTTTGACCAAGTTAACTGATTCTCAATCCATTGGCCAATTGAACTTCTCCTGAATCAAACTGATGGCCAATCTTCCACTCCTAGGTACTCAGGGACCCAAGGAAAACCATGGAATCAAGTCTTGCCCAAAAAATCAGAAATAAAATGACTTTATAGCAAACCCTAGTTTTGGTACCCTCAGTCTAGGAGGAAATAGCACAGTCTCCAAATCAAAATTCCTCTGAATATGATGTGTATCCTCTCCAACAAAGATAAGATATGCCATTTGGTGATGATAAAAACCCAAGGAGCCTGCCCATTGAAGCAATAAACCCAAGAATCTCAAAACCCTAATTCATGCACTGGTTAGGAGGGAGTAGTCCACTTGAGATCCCTTGCCACCTGTGAACCCCTGATGATGTAGTAGACCAGATAAGACCTTTCCGAACTTCCTCAGGCACCTTGACCCCATGCTAATGATATGCATACAGGATAATGCAAAAAATGAAATGAAACATAAGCCAGTTAGTAAAAGTAAGGAGGGCAAATTTCGGGGTGCAACAACTTTAAAGTGGATAATGTTGGTGTGTTGAGACTTCGGGGCATAATTTGTGTACCGGATAATGTGGAATTGAAAAAGGCGATCTTAGAGGAAAGTCATCGGAGTAGCTTGAGTATTCACCCGGGAGCTACAAAGATGTACCATGATTTGAAGAAGTTGTTTTGGTGGTCCGGTATGAAGAGGGACATAGCTCAGTTTGTCTATGCTTGTTTGACATGTCAGAAGTCAAAAGTAGAGCATCAGAAACCTTCAGGATTGATGCAACCGTTAGAGATTCCGGAATGGAAATGGAACAGTATTGCTATGGATTTTGTGACTGATTTGCCGAATACGGCGAGAGGCTTTGATGCTATTTGGGTAGTGGTGGATTTACTTACGAAATCCACACATTTTATACCGATTAACATCAGTTTTCCATTGTCGAAGCTGGCAGAAATTTATATCAGGATAATTGTGAAGTTACATGGTGTTCCGTTGAGCATAGTATCAGATAGAGATCCGAGGTTTACTTCAGAATTTTGGAGGAGTCTGCAGGAAGCCTGGGGTTCTAAGTTGAAGTTGAGCTCGGCTTATCATCCACAGACCGATGGTCAGTCAGAGAGGACCATTCAGTCGTTGGAGGATTTGCTGAGAGCCTGTGTATTGGAAAAAGGTGGTGTGTGGGATACTCATTTGCCATTGATTGAGTTCGCGTATAATAACAGTCACCATTCTAGCATCGGAGTGGCACCTTTTGAAGCTCTGTATGGTAGGAGGTGTAGAACGCCTCTGTGTTGGTATGAAACAGGTGAGACTGTAGTGCTTGGACCAGAAATTGTCCAACAGACTACTGAAACGATTCAAATGATCCGTGAAAAGATGAAAGCGTCTCAGAGTAGACATAAAAGTTATCATGATAATCGGAGGAAGGAGTTGGAATTCAGTGAAGGTGATCACGTGTTTCTAAGAGTTAACCCAATGACCGGTGTGGGTCGTGCTTTGAAATCCAAGAAGTTGGATCCTAAGTTTATTGGACCGTATCAAATCTTGCAGAGAGTTGGTGCCGTTGCTTATAGAGTGGCATTGCCACCAGAGCTTTCGAACTTGTATGACCTGTTTCATGTGTCGCAACTTCGGAAGTATGTTTCGGATCCGTCTCATGTGATTCGGAGAGACGAAGTTCAAATCAGGGAGAATCTTACCGTAGAGACGATGCCGTTGAGGATCGAGGATCATAAGATGAAACAACTCAGAGGAAAGGAGATACCTCGTGTGAGAGTAGCTTGGGGAGGTGCTGCAGGAGGCAGTGTGACCTGGGAATTGGAAAGCATGATGCAAGAGTCGTATCTGGAATTGTTTCCATCAGGTAATTTTTGAGGACGAAAATAATGTAAGTGGGGGAGAGTTGTAACACCCCATTTTAATTATTTGGATGCCTTGTATTATTTTAATTGTCGGCTTTGGTTGGGTGCGTATTTGAGTGCGTAGGGGGTGATATTAGTAATATGGAAATATTATTATTATTATTATAGTATATTTCATATTATTATTATTACTATTAGCATTATTATTGTTTTGGTTATTATTATTATTAAGATTATTTAGTAAATAGGACCTAAGATAATTAAGTGAATATTGGGTTAATGGAATTAGTGAGGGTAGTTTGGTAATTAGAGCTTAATTGGTGGAAATTGGTAAAAGTTAGAATAATCAGAATTTTAGAGATAGAAAGAGAAAAGAGCTAAGGAGAGGAAGAACAAGGGTATGCTAGGGCAAGGATCTTCACCAATTTTCGCAGGAATTCATCAGATTCGAGGTAAGGGGGAGAAAAGGGTTCAATATTGGTGTTTATTTCATGATCGGGTAGTGGGGAGTCCTTAACCCCGTAGGAATTTGTATGAAAATTGTGTGTTGATGAATTGTTGCATATATCTGATCTGATAATGAAGTTGTGTTTGGATCGATCTGTGATTACAATATTTTCTGCTGTTGTTGCTGTTGTATGAACGTATCTGTTGTTGTTGATTCAGATTGAGAGAACGAATTGAGACTTTAGGCTTGTAATTGATGTAGTAATCATATGATGCAAGTGAAAGAAGGAAAAATTGAATCTAAAATCAATGTAGAAACGATTATAGGACTGATTAGAAGTGGAAAAATGTGAAAATCATAGCAGAATGCAGAATAGGGAGGTCTCTGGTGAAATGCGTAATAGATCTGGCCATACGCGTATGGGGCTAGGCCATACGCGTATGGGAGTGAAGGAAAGGGAGCCATACGCATAAGGGAGCTAGGCAGTACGCGTAATAGAGGGTAATACGCGTATGGTATTGGAATTTGGGAAATTTAGTGAGGAAGCGTCTCTGTCCGTACGCGTACGGAATAAGGCAGTACGCGTATGGCCTTGGGCATGGTGAGGAGTTACATGTATCAGAGGGAGCCTTACGCGTATGGATGAGCGGAGAATTGAGGCATACACGTATGACCTGGGTTAGTACGCGTATGGGCTGGCCGCGTGCAGAATTTTATAGTTTAGTGATTTCTTTACCGTTTTCACACCGGTTTCGATTTCTAACGGTTTGAGAGGTTGAGGGTAGAAGTTAGTTGCTGAGAAATAATAATTTGGTGACGAAAATAATCAGTTTAATAGTTTTAAATTAATTAATTAATTAATAGTTGATGTATGTGGTGTGATATAATTGTATGGTGTCGCGTATTGGCGTTTAATTTTGGTGTGATCAGGAGGATCGTGAACATGTATTTATGTGGTAATGTACATGTGTCTTATATGCATTTGGTGTCATTACATTTCATGGTGATCGGTGGGATGGATCGTTGCTCAGGAGGGGCGTATGCGATACATCCGTACTCCTATGTGGAGAATGGTGGGGATAGATCATTGCCAAGTAGAGGTGTATGTGGTCTATCCGGGTTCGATTGAATGAACCAATGAGTCGGTACCGCATGCATGGTGTTGTGTTGCATTGCATTATTATTTGATGTTGTTGATGATATTAGACAGTAGGCCGTGTTTGATAGTTGATGGTGCTTGTGTATGATGACTACCTATTTATCATGTATTTATTCACCTATAATATTTGATCGTGATTTCTCATCCCTTTGTTGTTGTTGTGTCTGTGCTTCTTCGGAAGTACAGATAATCCAGGTACTTAGGCTGCTTGGATGTTCGGGTTGCTTGTTCGAGTCTTAGGAGTGCTCTGATACATAACACGGGGTTTATTTGGGGGATTTCGAACCATTTGATATTTGTTATTTGTTATTCTTTCATTGTTACGTATCATATGAATTGATGTATTTTTGGTGAACCACGATTTGATAGGGGATATTTTTATAAGTTGTTGGCAGATGGCCGTGAGTTGAATGAATAAAAATGATTTCCGCTATTTCATTAATAAAGGAGTTTATTTGTTGGATTTTAAATGTGACATTCCACTTTTGGTGAAAAACTCTGATTTATCTTTAAGATTTTGCATTTTATTTTACATTGGGAAAGTGGGGTGTTACACTCCCCATGGAGGTAGAGATCCCATCAATCCGAGTACTGATGGAAGCTAAGCTAACAGAAGCTGAATGGTGTCAAAGTCAGCACGACGGACTGAATCTGATCGAAGAAAAATGAATAACGGCTCTATGCCATGGTCAGTTGTATCAGCAAAGGATGAAGAAGGCTTTTGACAAAAAGGTCCGACCTCGCGTCTTCAGGAAAGGAGATCTTGTGCTCAAGAAGATACAATCATTTCTCACTGATTCCCGGGGCAAATGGACTCCGAATTATGAAGACACTTATATGGTCAAGAAAGCTTTCCCAGGCGGTGCCTTGAGACTCACAACCATGGACGGAGAGGAATTTGCCTCCCCAAAAATATTGATGTAGTCAAGAAATACTTCTCCTAAATAAAAAAAATAAAAATAAAAACGTCTCGGTGGATTGAAAACCAAAAGCGCGGTCTTGGCAAAAATTAGAGACCTAATCAAAAATCATCCCGGTGGATTGGAAATCTCAAAGTACAATCCAGGAAAAAGTTAGGGAGACTCCCTCAGCAGCAATCGCGCCATTCATCAGGAAGACTCTAGTCAAGGTCATCTTCGACAGAAGCTCAAGATGCCCAGAATTCAAAGTTGGTAGAAGGATAATAGTCATTATGTTTCAATATAGCCCTAGTGCTTTTGTTTGTAATCTCATTTGTTTTAGCTTTACAGAACGACACTTTAACATGATTAATGATTCTTGAAATAAAACAAAAATGAATTTACTTGTTAAAATTTTTCTGATTTTAAAATAAAGATGGCAATTTCTTTTGACTGTTGAACATCGAAAGAACATCGATCGCTTCTACAAAGGTGTTTGAGCTTCAAAATGCAGAATCAAAATACTCCTTCTAAACCAGTACACCTGAATGAAGGATCATCTATGTCAGATGTGAATATCCCATCTGACATCCCCGACCAAGTTCTTACCTCCTAAGTCCGACCAACTGTTGTTCCCCACAGGGACTATCTCTCCTAAGCAAGGCAGAATTGCTATCTTGGACCGAACGATATTTCTTCGTCCCCCACAGTGGTCGAGTATCCAGTCGTGTTCATCTATTCATCTGTATGTCGCGTTAGTTTTGTCAGCATAAACATACATACATCATGCATTATTGATTTACATTCTTAATCATATCGCATCCTTATCACTCTAGTCGGTCTTATCCCCTAGCAATAAAAGTCCTCTTGTCAATCGAGTTGTCAGTTCTTTTCTCGTCAGGAAGCGAATCTTCTAAGCAATCTCTCCCCAGTTTATTTCTGGGATGAAGTTGGTCCACAACAACTTTGATAACTTGAACCTCTGAAAGACCAGAAGGCATTTGACGAACGTCACTCTTCGCCATTGAAGATGATATCCTCGATTTCCCGGATTAAGGAAAAATCCCTAGGAAAAGACTCACAACCAAAGACTTTCAGCAACACATTGATTTTTCTCTCCAAGAGAGTTAATGTTAATGAATCATCGGCACCTCAAAATTGGATCGCATCACATGGAATTTCTTCGAAAAGATCTAGAAGAAAAGTATGATGTAATATCCCCAAACAGAAAGAAGTCTCTTAAGAGAATTGTTTTCCCCAGTAGGGTCAACAAATTGCGTCTCTAACAGAGAAGTTTGTACACCTCTACAGCTCAGACGAATGGGTTCCCCAGCAAGTCTGACATCAAAAGTTTTTCCCATCAAATGGCATCTCCCCAGGAAAATTCGGCGAGAATTTTGAGGAAACCGCTACGGATAGCGTCCCTTGTCAAGAAAGTTTATTGAAAAAAGAAACTTAGACCAGTTCCTTGGTAGGAAACCAGGATCGAGGGGGTGGTTTACAACAAAAACTAAGACCAGTTCCTTGGTAGAAAACCAGGATCAAGGGGGAGGTTTACATCAGAAACTGAGACCAGTTCCTTGGTAAGAAACCAGGATCGATGGGAGGTTTACATCAGAAACTGAGACCAGTTCCTTGGGAGGAAACCAAGATCGAGGGGAGGTTTACATCAGAAACTTAGACCAATTCCTTTGTAGGAAACCAGGATCGAGGGGGGGTTTATTTCAGAAACTGAGACCAGATCCTTGGTAGGAAACCAGGATCGATGGGAGGTTTACATCAGAAACTTAGACCAGTTCCTTGGTAGGAAACCAGGGTCGAGGGGAAGTTTATTTCAGAAAATGAGACCAGTTCCTTGGATGAAGACCAGGATCGAGGGGAAGTTTACCTTTTCTAAGCATCATTTCTTAGCAAAAGAAGATGGATGAGTAAACTGCCATTCATAACCACCATCAAAATTTCGGGTATTCCGATATTTAATCCTCTTGCACCCCGAATACCTGAATATCTTCGCCATTCACACCTTCGGGTTCAAGAAGATTAAATAGGGGCATCTGTCATACCCCAAATTTTGACCACAAGGATTTCCCGTCATTGTGTAAATCATCATCACAATATGGATGAACCATCATGCCTCATCAGTGTCCCCAAAGATGGGTGAGCATTCACCACAACCAAGAATTAGGGTTTCAAGCCCTCTCTGAGCACTTAGACAAAGGATCAACCATGGAATGACATGATCTTCAACTTGTCTAAACTCTCCAACACCTATAAAGGATCAAGAGTACTCCCACATCAAGGACCAAGCACAAAGTTCCTACATTCCAAGTGGATTAAGCCTCAAGATCGCTAGTGGCACCAAATTAGGGTTTTTGTCGACCAAGGCCTCCAGGTGGAAATTTTCCTCTGGGCATGAGCCAATGCTTCAAAGCATAGCCCAAGATACTCCAAGGGACCTCATGAACCCAATCATCTAGTTAATTTAACCTCAGGAGATGCATTCACCAAAAATCAGGAATTAGGGTTTCTTGACCTAATTCACCCCTAAGTAGACTTTTGGGACAAAACATGAGCCAAGACCTCAAGACATGATTTGAGGGTCTCTAACACACTATATTGATCCATTTGAAACAATGGATTGATCCAAGAAGCTTGATTCACAAGTTTCATTTTCATCTGGACCACAATTAGGGTTTTGAGGGAAAAGTCAACTGCGCCTTTGAATTTTGACCAAAACATGCTCCCAAACCTTGGGACATGATTCAATACACCCTATGTCACCTATTGTAACATCCCGACTTTTAACAGCGAGAGTGTATATATTTTTTTTTGAATGCCATACATAATATTGACAACTGTCTCTCCAGGAAAAATAATAAAAATGATTAATCAGAGTACGAGCTTTCGATCTAAGTCTTCTCCATACATAGGACCAGCGTAATGCCCACTGTTATAAATATTTGTCCATACACATAAAAATAAGCACTCCACTTTAATAATAACTGCAATAACAACATGGACAACCTCAAAACACGACCCTAAGCTGATCTTGAATTCCTAGCCCAAAGACATCACATCTTACAAGCCTTCACGACACCTGGATACCTTAACTATCACCACTTCTAAACCTGGGTGGTCGTTAGCCACATCATAGTAATAGTAGAGGGTCACAATCTAAAAATAGCATATATGGAAGAATACACACATGCCAGCAGAACATGATATACATGACAACATGAATAAGATGACAATATGATATGCAGAGCAACATAAATGAGGTGACAGTATGATATATGTAACAATCACAACATTTAATTTAACACACAAATGCAATGCACAAACATCCTAAATGCAGACCTATATGAATTTGGTGGTCCCAATTCGTCGGGTACCCTCACCATGCATGAATCCCGGAATTTAACCTCTCCTCAGAGAGTCGTGATACCCCCTTGGGTCCTCACTAACCGTGCTGCCTCGCAGACACAAAAGTGCTGCCCTTGCAGACACCCGGTGTTGCCTCCCTCGTATACACCAGACTCAATTTGATCTCAAAGGATCGATGACGGCTCAGTCCCATCACCTGGTGCAGTAGAATTCCCTTCTGGATTAGGTGATGATTCAGTATCCATCACCCAGGCCCATTCGGCGCCAACTACCTACACGCAACTATGGTATGCATGAACTCACACATGCAAATGCAACAGTTTATATAACCACAATATGTATAATAACAAGGTGTAAAATCACAATTCACAATTCAGTTCATATATCTATCACAGATCATATGAACAATTCTCAGTACCAACAGGTGGCTCAGACACACCCCGTGTTGTCCTCCTCGACATACACATCAACCGCAATTCATATATTTATCACAAATCATATGAATAATTCTCATTACCAACAGGTGGCTCAGACACACCTCGTGTTGTCCTCCTCGACATACACATCAACCGCAATTCATATATTTATCATAAATCATATGAATGCACATCACAAGTTTAGCGTCATAGCATAAACACATATCCCCAACTGGGCACACAATCATGAATATAACCACACAACCTCAACTGGCACACAATCATTCAAACATCCCCACAAGGGCACATAGTCATGAATACAAACACACATGCATTCAATCACATATAATATCGTTAGAAAGTGCCCTTACCTGAGCAAGCTTCCAACCCAAACAACTTAATCTACGTAAGATCGATTTGTCTCTCACGATGAAATCTCGTACCCGATTCACACTTTCAACCTTATAAAATACACAAAGGACTTAAGTTAAAACCAACTCAGATACATCTACAATAAGGCTGGGTCTTGATCGCTAACCTAAACAATTAGGGCTTTAGGTTTTCACTCCCCGATTACTAACCTAATCGCTCTATAGAAAAACCCACACAATTAAAATTCATTTACTTTGAACAACAATTTGAATTCCAAAATTCTAGGATTCACGCCATTAGGCCACCCACAGTACATCATATAACAGCTCACTGGCTCCACGTTATATAACAAAAGCACAACACACAGTAAAACACCGACCGCACACACTTTACGTGATAAAACCCAACACTTTTTCAAAACCACAAAAACTAAAATCATCTCTTGCCCTCCAAACCATTTTTAATAGAAAGAACATCCGGTTAGCTTTCCAACGCTTCGAACGGGGATCAAAACCGACTTACGGATCAAAAGATATGAATTTTTGAAGTTTTCGCCGAAAACCCCCCTTTTGCCTTGAAAACCTACGGGTTTTGGCCTTTCCACCCGAAAATCCGACCGATTCAATTATTTTCTTCGAAATAACCACATACTCGTACTCACCTAACATATAACAGTGAATTAGAACCATTAAACATGATTTCTACAACGTCCATTTTCGATTCAATTCTTAAAACCCTCATTTCTCAAAAATGTCCACAATTACGAAATCACCCGAATTCAATCTTACAAGTTTCAATAATCACGGCCTAACATTCCTCGACTAAACTACGCAATTTATTTCGAATTTCATCCGTGAAAACATCGATTTCTATCGATTTTACCAATTTTACTCAAATATGTAAAACCTAACATTTTCTAACCAAAACCAACCAAACAAACACCTACATATACATATACTATCGTAGGATAATCGAGTTGAGTAAACTTACCCGATTTAATCGAAGATCCGGCTCCGATTCGGATGTTTTCCCCATTTTTCCCTCTTTTCTCTCTATCTCCTCTCTTCTCCTTTCTTTCCTCTTCTTTTCTTTCCTTTTACTTTCTTTCTCTCTAATCTCTCTATATATATAATCTAAACTTTCCACTTAATCCCCATCATATCCTTTTCTAAAATATCTAATCCGCAAGATTACCGTTTTACCCTTTCGCCTAAATATCTCCTAAACGCTCTCAAAACGCGATCAAACGAAAACATCGATGAAAAAAATATATATTATAAAAATAAAAGTTAAGAATAAAATTACAATATACCCGCCAAAAATATCTAATGGATATAATAATAATATCTCAACAAAATATCTAATGGATTTAATAATAATATCTCAACAAAAAATCTAAAAGATCTTATCTTAAAAACATATAATAATAGTATAACCCAAAAATATCTAGATATTTAATGTCTCACACTTAAAACAATGTTCTGACTCAGACGAGTCGTAACTCGCTCACGAACAACTTTTTATGAAAACCGAAAAATTTCACCGTCGCATTTTAATTAAAACCACCCAAAATTTTCGAATAAATTTTATTCAGAATAAATTTTTGTTCCTTAACTTAGAAAGATATATTGAGATTAAATTCTCAATATCGGCGATATATAAAACTCCCATTTAAATTTTGACGACAATCGGAGTCCGTGAAAATTTAAACGACAGGTATAATTTGCCCGTTTTCCCAAAAATCGGCAGAAACACATTTTTGAAATTTCGAAAACATAGAAACATTCGGAATCCAATATAACTACCGTGCCAATAGAAAAAGTCTGATTGAATTAAAAAGAAACCACGTGGATCAATCCAGACCACAACTGAACACCGTAGAAATATCGGGTATAATTTGCTCGCTACTCCAAATTTAGTAGAAAAACAGATTAAAATGATAAAACATCATAATATCATACAGACTAAAATATACGGGTCTTACATTACTACCCACCAAACAGGAGTTTCGTCCTCGAAACTCGAGGTAAATGTAATAACTTACCAATTTATCACTAACACACTCACCAGAACGAACGCGCACCTATTGCAACCCTCTACAAAGTCACAGTGACTCGGACTCTGGACGCAACGCTAAAACTGCACACTATCTAAGCCGGCAAGAATCATTCATTCCATTCAACACAATCTTGTCTACTATCAACTACAGATTAAGGATGATCAGTTCCTCAATTTGTCAATAGGTAGGCGACAACCATGATGGTAGAATAAACCATCGTTACCAACTACAATAGTGTTCTCCTCGTCTTGTTCTCAATTTTATGCAAGACACAAGGGTCCAATAATCGCTTCGATGTTTCCTAAATGTTTCCTCCAAACTCCTGCTACTTCACTCTCTAAAGTGAGACACAATTTCCCAAAACAAATTACGGTTTCTCTCACGCTCACTAAGCTCGGAACAACCATTGAGTATCCTCCAAAACAGTAACAGCTAAAACCCAAGTACAAATTTAACCTATTTCACTCCAACGAAGTAGTCATCTAAGTAGAGAACTCCACATTTTCCCCAATGTCCATAAATCCTTAATTATTCCTTTAATCTCATAATTGTGGCGACCTGTATATGTTCACATCCATAATCATTCCCAATCACCATCTTAATACTACCATCCCAACATCTAGTCGGTGATTGAAACTCTCACAAATTCCCTTTTCCCCTGTCTTAAACTATTGGATCACACTCTAACACAACTACCTCATTTTCAAATCATTACTCAGCTTACTCTCGCATGCCTTAACATAAATGATCCTCTTCGTTGGCTATCACCATTTGACACACCACGTCCTTCGTGTTATCCTACACCTGCTTCCAAAAATTCATTGAGTTTCCTTTTCCTCTTACAACTAAATTCTATTTCCCTCAAAGAGCTCATCAATCAAACCATTTTTTATTGTTCTCATATCTCATCTTCTGTTGTTAAACTGTCCTCGATGTCAACCTCTAACATCCAATATTTTCTCAATGCATATTTTCCATTATGCTTCTCTAGTCTTCATTATAACAAGTACAACGAATCCAAGCCTTACTAGTCTCCACCAAATATTTCCACTTCATCCTTGATGTCGTCCTAATAGGCAAATGTTTGATCCTCTCTACTTCCGAATATGCCCAATGCACCTTTTTCTCTTAAGCATACACTTACAATCACATTTTCCAAATTGTGGGTGAGGTAATTTCTTGCACAGATTCTAAATCGACCTGATTCACCTCTCTATACGTTCCTCTCACACTTCGTCTTGACACTTATTTCCCCATACCAATCTTTTCACTCCACCCATTCGTTCATCAATGACATAATGTACTTAACCTCGTCCAGACTTCTCATGTCTCACGTGGAATCTCCAACAGGCTTTTCACTTAGTAACCTCATCATCCTAATTCTGAATATAACCACCCATCTAGTCACTAATACACTACTCATTAACCTTGTGATATCAAAATTTCCAACCGCAGGATTATTCTCTTACCACTTATACCGCTTCTTAAATATCAACTTTACGTCCGAGCGCAACCCCATCATCTATAACATACACTCTTGAGGAAATGCTTAGTATCCTTCCCATTTCCATTTGGGCCATATCCTTGGTAGTCCTTCCTAAGCAACGAGGTAGTCAACCTTCTTATTAAAAAAATTTGTGTTACCTGAGCACTTTCTTGCTTGCATACAACCTTATTCTTCCTTTGTAACCACCTTTACGATACCGCAACTCCAAAGTCCCTTATACTAGATCCTCTTATAACATCTAGGAGTTTCCAACTTCAAAAAAATTCTTAGCAACCAAACGCCTATTGTCGTTTCCCAACCTACCCTGACCTCTATCTTGTCAACTTCAACCCACATCTTTACTCTCCTTCACCCAATCTAAATATCCTTGTTCCAAATCAATGGTCGTCCTATCCAACCTACTCTTCGTTGTTCTATCTATCTTCAATTGCTTATGACCATCCAATGGTCATAATATCCTTTTATAACACAACCCAATCCTCTTCCGCATAAGTTCTTGCTAAACATCAGGACACATCCATTCACTCCTCAGTTTCTTATTCAATCCTAGCTTTTTCTAAGGTATCAACCAACATTATCACCCTACGATCTAACACTCTACAAGAATCATCCTTCCAAAACAGACATATCTTACTCCTTCATCTAGTCACTGAGCACTTATCTCAAATCTTAACGCTTGACTTTTAAAGAACAACTACCCAATCAAAATTCCTTTGCTAACTTTACCTCATTCTCAGGTTCGATCCCTAAATCCAAATCTAAACTTTGATCTTCACGAAATCCATATACTTGTTACACCATATAACTCCATTCATTAATTCTTCATACATGGCTCTGTGTCCTTCCAGATATTAACTTTCAGCGTCTTATCACTCTTCTAACAACCCATTGTCTATCCGCGGTATGATATTTCTAGCAAAACCATGTCCCCCATACTTGAATTGCTTTAGAACTTCTCTACTCTACTCATATGATTACTTAGATCCGTGGTGCTACTTCTACCTTTTCCTCCTATAAACCGTAATACTCATTCTCTCCCAACCTCCTACTTCTAATTTTTGAAGACAACTCCACTGATGGTCACTTCTACTAAAACTTATCCATGTGATACTTGGTTTCCTTCCTTTAACATCACATGATTCATCCTTACGGGATTTAGTTACCTACCTAACATAACTTAGAAAAACAAAAAAATAACCCTCAAGGACCTACTGATCGTATAACCTTCCTCTAACTTTCCTAGGTTTCGGCCACTTTCAATGTGTAACCCGCTTTCTTCCTAGAGAAGATGTCCATTAATCTCCATGTATAGTAATTATCTCCAAACGACATCTATAACTGCTCTTTGATTCCAAAGAAATATTACCTTCTTCATAGTCCATAAACTTCATCTCATCTCATTCGGAACTCACCAGAATGAACATCCAATCATTTTTCTCTCAATAGGTCCTCCAAATTAAGTCCTTACTTAGAATCCTTTGAAACCTTGACTTCCACTCATCCCTACTCAACACCTCGGAGTGATAAGGACAAACAAAACCTCTCATCCATAGCATTACTACAGAAAACCTTGTAGTTCTTACTCGATTCAATCTCACTACCTCTAGATCACTACCTCTAAAGAAAACAGAGACATATGTCGACCAACGTCGACAAATGCTCAAGGGGTTTAACTAAGCTTCTTACTGAAGTACGATGGGAGACCTCAACTTCAGTTAAGAAACAAACGATTACCTAGGCACATATCATGCTGGACTCAAGACACAAACCACATAACACATAGGACTCCACACATTTACTCCCACTAAACCCGACACTTGATCAGCTTAGGACACCCGACTCACAACCCCATGAAAATCTTAGACCAAAGCTCTGATACCACAATGTAACACCCCGATTTTTAACAGCGAGAGTGTATATTTTTTTTTTGAATGCCATACATAATATTGACAACTGTCTCTCCAAGAAAAATAATAAAAATGATTAATCAGAGTACGAGATTTCGATCTAAGTCTTCTCCATACATAGGACCAGCGTAATGCCCACTGTTATAAATATTTGTCCATACACATAAAAATAAGCACCCAGCTTTAATAATAACAGCAATAACAACATGGACAACCTCGAAACACGACCCTAAGCTGATCTTGAATTCCTAGCCCAAAGACATCGCATCTTACAAGCCTTCACGACACCTGGATACCTTAACTATCACCACTTCTAAGCCTGGGTGGTCGTTAGCCACATCATAGTAATAGTAGAGGGTCACAATCTAAAAACAGCATATATGGAAGAATACACACATGCCAGCAGAACATGATATACATAACAACATGAATAAGATGACAATATGATATGCAGAGCAACATAAATGAGGTGACAGTATGATATATGTAACAATCACAACATTTAATTTAACACGCAAATGCAATGCACAAACATCCTAAATGCAGACCTATATGAATTTGGTGGTCCCAATTCGTCGGGTACCCTCACCATGCATGAATCCCGGAATTTAACCTCTCTGCAGAGAGTCGTGATACCCCCTTGGGTCCTCACTAACCGTGCTGCCTCGCAGACACAAAAGTGCTGCCCTTGCAGACACCCGGTGTTGCCTCCCTCGCATTCACCTGACTCAATTTGATCTCAAAGGATCGATGACGGCTCAGTCCCATCACCTAGTGCAGTAGAATTCCCTTCGGGATTAGGCGATGATTCAGAACCCGTCACACTGGCCCATTAGGCGCCAACTACCTACACGCAACTATGGTATGCATGAACTCAAACATGCAAATGCAACAGTTTATATAACCACAATATGTATAATAACAAGGTGTAAAATCACAATTCACAATTCAGTTCATATATCTATCACAGATCATATGAACAATTCTTAGTACCAACAGGTGGCTCAGACACACCCCGTGTTGTCCTCCTCGACATACACATCAACCACAATTCATATATTTATCACAAATCATATGAATAATTCTCATTACCAACAGGCGGCTCAGACACACCTCGTGTTGTCCTCCTCGACATACACATCAACCGCAATTCATATATTTATCACAAATCATATGAATGCACATCACAAGTTTAGCGTCATAGCATAAACACATATCCCCAACCGGGTACACAATCATGAATATAACCACACAACCTCAACTGGCACACAATCATTCAAACATCCCCACAAGGGCACACAGTCATGAATACAGACACACATGCATTCAATCACATATAATATCTTTAGAAAGTGCCCTTACCTGAGCAAGCTTCCAACCCAAACAACTTACGCTACGTAAGATCGATTTGTCTCTCACGATGAAATCTCGTACCTGATTCACACTTTCAACCTTATAAAATACACAAAGGACTTAAGTTAAAACCAACTCAGATACATCTACAATAAGGGTGGGTCTTGATCGCTAACCTAAACAATTAGGGCTTTAGGTTTTCACTCCCCGATTACTAACCTAATAGCTCAATAGAAAAACCCACACAATTTAAATTCATTTATTTTGAACAACAATTTGAATTCCAAAAATCTAGGATTCACGCCATTAGGCCACCCACAGTACATCATATAACAGCTCACTGGCTCCACGTTATATAACAAAAGCACAACACACAGTAAAACACCGACCGCACACACTTTACGTGATAAAACCCAACACTTTTTCAAAACCACAAAAACTAAAATCATCTCTTGCCCTCCAAACCATTTTTAATAGAAAGAACATCCCGTTAGCTTTCCAACGCTTCGAACGGGGATCAAAACCGACTTACGGATCAAAAGATATGAATTTTTGAAGTTTTCGCCGAAAACCCCCCTTTTGCCTTGAAAACCTACGGGTTTTGGCCTTTCCACCCGAAAATCCGACCGATTCAATTATTTTCTTCGAAATAACCACATACTCGTACTCACCTAACATATAGTAGTGAATTAGAACCATTAAACACGATTTCTACGACGTCCGTTTTCGATTCAATTCTTAAAACCCTCATTTCTCAAAAATGTCCACAGTTACGAAATCACCCGAATTCAATCTTACAAGTTTCAATAATCACGGCCTAACATTCCTCGACTAAACTATGCAATTTATTTTGAATTTCATCCGTGAAAATATCGATTTCTATCGATTTTACCAATTTTGCTCAAATATGTAAAACCTAACATTTTCTAACCAAAACCAACCAAACAAACACCTACATATACATATACTATCGTAGGATAATCGAGTTGAGTAAACTTACCCGATTTAATCGAAGATCCGGCTCCGATTCGGATGTTTTCCCCATTTTTCCCTCTTTTCTCTCTTTCTCCTCTCTTCTCCTTTCTTTCCTCTTCTTTTCTTTCCTTTTACTTTCTTTCTCTCTAATCTCTCTATATATATAATCTAAACTTTCCACTTAATCCCCATCATATCCTTTTCTAAAATATCTAATCCGCAAGATTACCGTTTTACCCTTTCGCCTAAATATCTCCTAAACGCTCTCAAAACGCGATCAAACGAAAACATCGATGAAAAAAAGATATATTATAAAATAAAAGTCAAGAATAAAATTACAATATACCCGTCAAATATATCTAATGGATATAATAATAATATATCAACAAAATATCTAATGGATTTAATAATAATATCTCAACAAAAAATCTAAAAGATCTTATCTTAAAAATATATAATAATAGTATAACCCAAAAATATCTAGATATTTAATGTTTCACACTTAAAAAAATGTTCTGACTCAGACGAGTCGTAACTCGCTCGCGAACAACTTTTTATGAAAACCGAAAAATTTCACCGTCGCATTTTAATAAAAACCACCCAAAATTTTCGAATAAATTTTATTCCGAATAAATTTTTGTTCCTTAACTTAGAAAGATATATTGAGATTAAATTCTCAATATCGGCGATATATAAAACTCCCATTTAAATTTTGACGACAATCGGAGTCCGTGAAAATTTAAACGACGGGTATAATTTGCCCGTTTTCCCAAAAATCGGCAGAAACACAATTTTGAAATTTCGAAAACATAGAAACATTCGGAATCCAATATAACTACCGTGCCAATAGAAAAAGTCTGATTGAATTAAAAAGAAACCACGTGGATCAATCCAGACCACAATCGAACACCGTAGAAATATCGGGTATAATCTGCTCGCTACTCCAAATTTAGTAGAAAAACATATTAAAATGATAAAACATCATAATATCATACGGACTAAAATATACGGGTCTTACACCTATGGAGTCCATCCATTAGGTTTGATTTAGGTCAAGGACTTGATTTCACAAAGGATCGTATAGTTTGGATTTCATCAGATAAAAAGTCAACTGCACAAAAAGTCAAAGTTTGACTTTTTGATTTTTTGGTCAACCAAGGTTCCTTAACCCTGAAACAATATTAATGTGTGAATGGAATCATCATTCATCAAGAAAAACCAATAAAAGTGAGTTAACTTGCAAAAGGGGTAACCCTAAAAAAAACAAAATTTTTCTAAGTTATGGAACAAAGTGGTTAGGGTACCAACTTCCAAGGATCATAACTTGAGATCCAAGCAACCATTTTGGATGATCCAAAGATGGATTCGTATCTCTCATGGCATACTTTAAAAGTGTCAACTACATCTCATTCGAATTCCTCATGGGTTTTTAGTTATGGAGTGATCAAAATGGCTGAAAACATGAAATGTCACATTTTCCAACACAGTGAAATTTTGACTAAGTCAGAATCTGTCTTGCTTTTTTTCAAAATGTAGGGGCATTTTTCACTTGGATCCAAAAATTTTCAAGACAAACTATGATCATACATGTGTTGTGTCATATGAGGGCTTTCCAAAATGCCCAAGAACTCCATCAAACACCACTTGAGTTAGGAGTTATGACAGCTGCAACATGCCTTGCTGCAAACTGTCTTGGCAAGGCAGATTTGTGCATTAGCGCTCGAATTGCTCAAATTGTGCAATTTCAAGCAGGCTTATTCATCTACACACCTCCAGAGGGAACAACCAAGGGACAAACACTGATCCATAAGCCTCCCAAGTCTTTGGAACTACATATAGGTTTGGAACCCCTAAAAGCTAAAGATGCCTCAAGACTCCAATTTTGTTTTGAGGCATTCAATGGATGCTTAGAGGTGGCATGTATCAGAGCAAAGATGAACACTTCAGTCAAGCCTTATCCTTGAATCAAAGAACCATAGACCTGTGCTCTAATCTTAAGTCAATGGCTAGAGGAGACTTGAGATTCCATTTGATCCACATTGGCCAAAGGCCTGCTGCAGTTGCCATTCCCTATTCCTTGCAAAACAAACTTGACACACTATAAGTAGACCTCATTTTTTATCAGTTTGAGTACACCAAAGGCCTATAACACTTGCCTTTGTCAAAATCACACTCTCACTTCCAAAAATGCCTTCTAATACAAGCTACTATCGGGTTTTGAATTAGAATCTGTTTCCAACCAAACCAATCACACACACACACACACACACACCTCATAAACATCATATGTGAGCAGATCAAACACTAAACCAACAATTGGAACACCAATTTCACAAAATCACCAGCCATCTACACAAGCTTTTGACAGATTTACAGTTGAGGTGCCAAATAAAGTTCCAGCTCAATTCAATCCACTTCAAGCATTCAGACACACTCCAAAGCACCTAGGGAAGCTGTCCACATCATTGGAACCAAGCTGTAACACCTCCAACCTAAAACTCGATCACCAGCTGCAAGAGGTAAGCCTCAACTTGGTTCGTTCATGATTCATGCATATTTCCTCGCACAATAATTTTGCCATATGTTCATAATCATGTATAGAGTGTTTCCCCTCAATTAATTGCTTTGTATGAATCGTGTATGGAATTTCTTAGCTTTCATGCAGAAATTAGGGTTCTTGAGGTTTCTCTTTGATTTCTTATACCATGCTTAAAATAAATGAAATTAAAGACCATAGACATGATCGTGAGGTGAAAACGAGTAGATTGATATATGGATTGTGTGATTTGATCAAGTATTCAGTGAGATTGATGAGAAAATGCAAATCTGGGCAAAACAGAGCACGCGGGCAAAACCAAGGTGTTCTTGGCGCCCTTTTTCAAACTTTCAAATATTTGACTTTTGTGATTTTATTTAATTGATTCAAAAATTAATTTCTCTCTGAATTTTAATGATTTTGAGTTGATTCTTTTTTAATAATTCACAAAATTGTTAAAATATTTTATTTTACAAAAATTTCCCAAAAATATTATTTATTTCATATACTTGGTATTTTTGCAAATAATTAATTTTTATTTGTTTTTTAACATTTAAAATATTTTTCCCTTCTTGGTTTTCCAAACTTAAGTGGTTTTCAATCATTTTGTGGATAAAAACATGATTTTTGAAACATTGATCGAAGATCACCACTCATTTTCACATGTTTTCAATAATTTTTATTAATTTTTAAACAAAATTAATTCCATTTTTAAACCAAATTAGGGTTTTGGTTGATTCCACCCTCTTCAATCTTTTTCAAACACTAATGGGCCTCTAATAGAGTGTAAGACCCAATCCATTTTTAACCAAAACCATTTTTGGGCCTCATACATTTTATAAGTCCAAACACATTTTCAAAAACCTCGGCGCGATCGCCAGTTCAAAAATCAAATAACCTGGGCCTTCCCTCGTGTTGTAAGTCCCATATCTTTTTTTTTAAAACATCATTAGGCCTCTAATGGAGTGTAAGACTCATACACTTTGTAAATAAAACATTTTGGGCCTCACTTATTGTATAAGTCCCTCTGTACATTTTCAAAACAACGGCGCAATCGTCGTCTTTTTAACAAAATCATCTGGGCTTCTTCTTGAGCTATAAGACCCATCTTTATTCATTTTCAAACTCTCTGGGCTTCTCCTTGAGTTGTAAGACCCATACCTTTGTACAGAAAACCTCTTGGGGCTCTCCTTGAGTATAAGCTCCGACGATCTTTTCAAAACAACTTCCTTTTTTTATTTAGGTTCAAATATACAGATGTTATCAAAACTTTCTTTAATTTCTTTGAAAAACTAACAATACAACATGGAAGCTTTCTCACTTGTAAGTTTTTTATCCGCTTTCATTTACCGGCTTTAATATATATATCTGTATTGTGGGAAGCTGCACACTGTGAGTCTTCTTTCATTATTTTAAATACATGTCATATATATAACTGTATTGTGGGAAGCTGTGCATGGTTAGTCTTCATTCATACCCTTTTTAAATACTTGTCATATATTAACTATATATATACTAGTATAGTTATTTAGAGTTTTCCCCGACAACTAGGTCTAGAACTAGGTAAAGCCCTGTATGTCACTCTTTAAATACAGTCAAAACTAAATCCCCATAGGATTTCCAGATACAGTCTTGCCTTCTCTTGGGCTTAAACAATATGGAACAAAGAGAAAGGAAGTATTCCTCGTGAACCTTTTCTTAGACTGTCACCCCTAAAATTGTCAAAGAAATTCTACTCCCCGGAGTTGATCTATTCTCGTTGAATAGCATCACTTCAGTTTCTTCAAACCTCAGAACTTTCACTAAATAATCTATTCTCGGTGAATAGCATTTCTTAAACTTTTCTTGGTTTGGGACCCACAAGCTTCCTAAAAGCATCCCCGCCTCCTCTTGGGCTTTGTACAAGGACCCTTCAGCTTCTTAGAAGTTCGCATACCTTCTCTTGGGATTAATACAAGGACCCTAATGACCTCTTAAAGGTATAAGATAGAACTTAGTCATCCTTTGCTAAAGTAGTCTTTCCAGTGTCAAACCTCTGACCAATTTTAGGGTTGATTCTCATCCCTTAAAACACCCGCCTCCTCCTGGAGGCATCATACAAAAGATAAAACTCTTCCACACCAATAGACTTGGACAGTCTAAATCCCCTTGAGTCTCAAAGACATTCTCAAGTTCCCTCCAAACATAGGAAGAAACCCCGGATTCTAGATTAATCTCCAGCAGAGCTAAAACTTGTGGGTTCTAAAACCGAGTCTCTCTCTTAAAATACCCTAGCCCGGGTCAGTTTATCACTAGTATAACACAATCTCAAATCAGAACCTCAAGGCATCTGATATCTCAACTCTTTTGTAATCCTCAGCAGGAGTTGATTCCTCACTTGGACCTGCCTCGGGATCTCAATAATTCCCAGCAGAAGTTAGCCTCCTCTTAGGCTTTGTATAATGATCTTTCCTCAGCATAGTCAGCCACCTCTTGGGCTTCGTATAATGATTCTCCCGAGCGGAGTTAACCTTTTCAGACTCTCTTGTTGAGTCAATCATCTTTTCAGACTCTCTTATTGAGTCATCCACTTGTCAGACTCTCTTGTTGAGTTAATCACCTTTTCAGACTCTCTTGTTGAGTCAATCACCTTTTCAGACTCTCTTGTTGGGTCAACCACTTGTCCGACTCTCTTGTTGAGTCAATCACGTTCCAGGCTCTCTTGTTGAGTCAACCCTTTTAGCTTCAATCTTGGGCTTTGTACAAGATAGATAAAAATACTCTCTTGTTGAGTCGATCTTTTCCAGCCTCCCTTTGGCTTGGAAAAATATTCCCCCGAGCACAATTTAGCCTCCTCTTAGGCTTTGAATAATGATTTCCCCAGCTTGTTCGGCCATAATCCTGGGCTTTGTACATGACAGATAAAAAATCACTCTCTTGTTGAGTCAAACCCTTTTTAGCCTCTATCTTGGGTGTTGTACGAGATATAAACTTTCATAATCTTCTCTTAAGCTTGGGACAAATAACTTCCCTAGTGGAGTCAATTCCTCCCATCCTTGTTTTAGGCTTCGAGGAATGATTTCCCAAGTAGAGTCAAACTCATTTCATCCTCTATCTTGGGCTTTGTACAAGATACCTAAAATATCCTTAGCCGAGTCAGTAAAGTCTCTGTTAGCCTCAATCTTGGGCTTTGTACAAGACAGATAAAGATTTCTCTCCCACAGAGTCAGTCTTCTTTTCAGCTTCTATCTTGGGCTTTGTACAAGACACATACAAACCGCCCCAGTGGAGTCAAAATCCTTTTAGCCTCAATCTTGGGCTTTGTACAAGACAGATAGAACATTTTCCACAGAAAAGTCTCTTCCAGCCTCCTCTTAGGGTTTGTATAATGATATCCCCAAAGAGTCAGTCTCTTTTTTTCCTCAATATTGGGCTTTGTACAAGACACCAATATCTACCCTCTCTTGTTGAGTTCGTCTTATCCATCCTCCTCTTAGGCTTTGTATAAGGACTTCCCCAGGGAAGTCAATCAACCTCTTAGCTTCAACCTTGGGCTTTGATCAAGGCACACAAAAAACAACAATACCTCTTTTGAGATGACAAGTTCTCTCTCAGTCAAACCTTTTAGCTTCAATCTTGGGCTTTGAACAAGACACAAAGAAACCCTTTTGCCTCTGTCTTGGGCTTTGAACAAGACACCAAAACATCCTTTTCCTCCCTTAGAATAGGAGGAACTATGATTACTCTGATTTCCCTATTTCGTTTAAACGGGAATACGTAGGCATAAGATTCGAAAATCTTAGCGAGCATACAAATAAAAACCCTAGGTCCAGTACCTTTATACCAATCAATCCTTAGGTCCAGTATCTTACCAAAAACATCAACAAAAACTCAATCCCACTCTATCATATTTCCCAAGAAACTTTCCCAACCCATTAATAGATAAACACTTTCAATTACAAAGCGAAACCTAAAGCTAATATCCTGTGGATAACCACATATAGGATGGGTAATTGACGACTACCTGTAGCGAGCGATTTTTGTCGCTGACGTGACCACCTTATCGTTGGAGTTTTACTCACCGCAATGGTAGGAGGGGGTGCTACTTTCATCCCATGAAGCTAGAAGGGAAAGGGAAGCTATCTAAAACTAACCTTGCACGCGAATGTTTAACTGAACAAATGCTTAAAGAGATTGGGTGGTTTGGGGTCAGGTTATACAATGGGTAGTTATCAGTTACCCATCCTATATGTGGTTATCCACAGGATATTAGCAAATAGGTTTCGCTTTATAATTGATTGTGTTTATCTGTTAATGAGTTGGGAGAGTTTATTGAGAAATATGAGAGAGTGAGTGAGTTTTGTTGATGTTTTTGGTAAAGTACTGGACCTAGCATTTTTGTTTAGCATGCTCGCTAAGATTTCGCAATCTTATGCCTACGTATTCCCGTTTAACGAAACTGGGAAATCAGAGCAATCATAGTTCCTCCTATTCTAAGGGAGGAAAAAGGTGTTTGGTGTCTTGTTCGAAGCCCAAAACAGAGGCTAAAAGAAGTATTTGTGTATTGTTTAAAGCCCAAGATTGAACCTAAAAGGGATTTGTATCTTGTTCAAAGCCCAAGATTTGAAGCTAGAGGATTTTGGCTGAGAGAGAATTTGTCATCTCTAAAGAGGGATTGTTTGATTTTTTGTACCCTGATCAAAGCACTAGTTTCATGCTAAAAGGTTGATTCACTTATCTAGGGATGTCCTTATACAAAGCCCAAGAGGAGGTTGCATGAGACCGACTCAACAAGAGAGTGGTTATATTGGTGTCTTGTAGAAGGCCCAAGACGGAGGCTAAAAGAGACTGACTCTCTGGGGATATCATTATATGAAGCCTAAGAGGAGACTAAAAGTTTGAGTTTTCAGGGGAATATAGTTCCTACCATCTTGTACAAAGCCCAAGATTGAGGCTGAAAGGGATTATTGACTCCGCCGGGGAGTTTTGTATATGTCTTGCACAAAGCCCAAGATAGAGGCGGAAATGGGAAATTTAATCGACTCGACTAAGGATGTTTGAGTGTCTTGAATGAGGCTCAAGATGGAGGCTAAAAGGTTTTAACTCTGCGGGAGAGGGTTATCTATCTTGTACAAAGCCCAAGATTGAGGCTGAAAAGAGTTTGACTTTGCTTGGGAAATCATTCCTCAAAGCCTAAAAGAAGGCTGGGAGGAAGTGACCTTGCTGGGGAAGATATTTGTCCCCAAGATTAAGAGAAGGTTATGATGATTTATGTCTTGTACAAAGCCCAAGATTGAGGCTAAAAGGGTGGACTCAACAAGAGAGTGTTTTTATATGTTTTGTACAAAGCCCAAGACGGAGGCTAAAAGGAGTTATCTCAACAAGAGAGTCTTTTATACTCAACAAGAGAGTGATTTTATACTCAATAAGAGAGTGCGGCAAAGGTGATTTGACCCAATAAGAGAGTCTTTTATACTCAACAAGATAGTGGTTTTATATGCCTTGTACGAAACCCAAGACGGAGGCTAAAAAGGAGATTGACCGAACAAGAGAGTCTTTAAAGTGACTGACTCAAAGAGAGAGTTTAAAAGAATGATTGACTCAACAAGAGAGTCTGAAAAAGGTGATTGACCCAACAAGAGAGTCTGAAAAGGTTAACTCCGCTGGGGAGAATCATTGTACAAAGTCCAAGAGGAGGCTAACTGTGTTGAGGAAAGATCATTATATAAAGCCTAAGAGGAGGCTATCTTCTGCTGGGATTTGTTGAAATCCCGAGGCAGGTCCAAGTGGTTAATCAACTCTTGCAGGGGAATACAGAAGAGTTGATAGATCAGATACCTTGAGGTTCTGATTTGAGATAGTGTTATACTGATGATAAACTGGCACTGGTTAGGGGATTTTAGAAGAGAGACGGGACTTTAGAACCCACAAATTTTAATTCTTACTGGAGATTAATCCAGAATCCGAGGTTTCTTCCTAGGTTTTAGGGTACTTGAGAATGTCTTTGAGGCTCAAGGAAATCTAGACTGTCCAAGTCTATTAGTGTGGTCCATCTTTGTACAATGCCCAAGAGGAGGCCGACTCGTTTAAGGGATGAGTATCATCCCTAAAATTGGTCAGAGGGCTTTTCTGACTATTTTTAGAAGGACAACTCTAGCAAAGGATGACTAAGTTCTGTCATATACCTTTAAGAGGTCGTGAGGGTCCTTGTATTAAGCCCAAGAGAAGGCATGAGAACTTCTAAGAAGCCGAAGGGTCCTTGTACAAAGCCCAAGAGAGGCGGGGATACTTTTAGGAAGCCTGTGGGTCCCCAAACCAAGAGAAGTTCAAGAAATGCAATTCACTGAGAAGAGATCATTCCAGGAAAGTTCGAGTATTTGGAAGAAACTCAAGAGATGCTATTTATGGAGAATAGATCACTCTGGGGAGTAGACTTTCTTTGACAATTTCTAGGGGTGACAGTCTGAGAAAAAGTTCACCAAGAATACTGCCTTTCTCTTTAGTCCATATTGATTAACCCCAAGAGAAGGGAAGACTGTATCTGGAAATCCTATGGGGATCTAGTTTTCTTTGTATTTAAGAGTGACCAATAGGGCTTTACCTAGTTCTAGACGTAGTTGCTGGGGAAAACTCTAAATAACTATACTAGTATATAAACAGTTGATATATGACGAGTATTTAAAAGAGTATGAAAGAAGACTAACCATGCGTAGCTTCCCACAATACAGTTATGTATATGAAAGCATTTAGAAGAATTAAAGAAGACTAACCATGCGCAGCTTCCCATAATACAGTTATGTATATGAAAGCATATAAAAGAAAGCGGAAAAACACTTACCCGTTGTAGAGCTTCCATGCTGTTTTGTTAGTTGTTCAACAAAGAAATTAAAGAGAGCTTTGATAGCAACTATATATTTGGATTCAAAATCAAAGGAGAAAGTATTTGAACAAAGATCGGGGCTTAAATCTCAGAGAGAGGCCCAAATTTTAAAAGTGATGGCACTGTTGTTTGTATTGGGACCTATACAACGACTGAGGCCCAAAAAGTTTTGGTTAAAAGGGGATTGGGTCTTACACCTCAAGGAGAGGCCCAAATATTTTTTTTGTATGAGTGATGGGGCTTACAACTCAAGGAGAAGCCCAGTTGATTTTGTTACAAAGACAACGATCGCGCCTAACTTTTGAAAATATATAGTGGGACTTATACAATGTGTAAGGCCCAAAAGGTATTATTTACAAAGGGGTTGGGTCTTACACTCTATTAGAGGCCCAAAAGTGTTTTTGAAAAGGAATGGGACTTATAGCCCGAGGAGAGGCCCAGTGTTATTTGATTGGAAAATGGCGATCGTGCCGAGGTTTGATAACACAGTGGGTCTTATCGATAACCGAGGCCCAAATCATTTTGGTTTTCAAAAGGGGTTGGGTCTTACACTCTATTAGAGGCCCAAAAGTGTGAAAAAGATTTGTTTTGGGTTATAATCAAAGAAACCCTAATTTTATTTTCTTTTTAAAAGTAATTCTTTTAATCAAATGAATAAAAATGACAAAAATATCAAATAAGTTTAAATAAACTACTTGTGATTTTTGATTTAAGGTTTGAAAAATGAGGTTTTAATCACAAGATGATTTAGAACTCATTTGGTCGTGAAAAGATCAAGAGGAAAGAAATATTTTCAAATGCTTAAAACAAATAAAATAAGTTCTTTATAAAAAATATTAAATATGGACAAATAATATTTTTTGTGTGAGAATTTTAAAGAATAAAATACTTTATCAATTTTGTGAATATTTGCAAAAAATAACCAATAAAAAATGATGAAAAATGAATGAGAAATTAATTTTCAAAGTTATTAAAAGATTGGTGCAGAAATTGATAAAATTAAGTGGTAAAAAATAGAAATGGTCCCCCCAAGGTTTGAACTCACGCCCTTGGGGACGATAGCTCAAAAGTTTTCCAACTAAGCCACTTGCGTGGGCTGATAGAGAATGGCAAGGGATAATAATGTGTAAAATGCCTTTGAAAATGATTGAAAAAAAAACCAAAAGGTCTGGGGCGAGGGGGATTCGAACCCCAGACCTTTCGCTCGCTCACATACACAAACAAACTAGTGTTTCCACTAGGGCGCAATGCCAATTCAGTAAACATATGGCAAATGAAAAATACATATAGAACTTGGTTCAATTTTTGAAGCATGGCGCCATGGCCATCTTCAACCTCAAGCTTGGATACGTGAAGGTCCATATCTCATTCATCTCTTAACCATTCCTCATGATCCATATATGAAAATCGTGCATTTTCAGATGAGGAATACAATGGCAATACCCAATTTTATTGAAATTAATTGAATCAGAACATATCATGATAAAACCTGAAGAACCCTAAAATTGGCATGAACTCAATGAAAACCTATACACGAATTGTAAACAACAATTGATTGAGGTTAAATGATCTATAAGCATCCAGAAACACAATGGTAATCACAAAACATGTTTATGATGCATGATTCAATGAGTTGGACAGTTTGAGGCTTACCTCTGAATGTGAGAATCGAATTTGATTATGGAGGTATTACAAATGAGTTCCAATGATTTGGACATCCTCCTTATACCCTAACAGATGTGTTTGAATGCTTTGGTTGATTGGAAAACCTCTGGATTGATCAACCTGGTTCCTTCTGCAGCAAGTCATGAGTTTTGTGCAATTGGATGGCCATTTGGTGATTTTGATGTTACAGATGGGAGTTGAGTGTTCAGATACCTCCAATATGTTATATGTGATGTGTGTGAATCATTGGTTTGAGCTGCATTGGCTCCCAACTCAAAACCCGATAGTGCTTTCTTAAGAACAATGAAATTTGGAGTTTAAGAAGGAAATGAGAGAAAACAATGTTGTAAGCTGCTTTGGTGTGATTTGAATGATCAGTTAGGACCTCTATTTATAATGGATCAACTCTTGTCTTGGAGGAATAGTGAATGGCTGCTGGATCACATCACATTCAAGGGTTTTGGCTTGGTGGCATTTCTTCTCATGCAAGGCAAACTAGACTCTCCCAAGAGCAGGGCTATGTCTTGACCAAATCCACATTCTTCAGATGTTTTAATTGTTTTTTAAGTGAGCATCTTGACTGAGTAGAGTGGCTTTGTTGAAAGTGCCATATTTCACATAAATGCCTTTGAATTCAAGGTATATATGCCAAAATGCATTAATCTCAAGTTGGAAGATCCCTTGGCTTTTTGACTCAGCCTCACAAGTTGGATCAGTTGGATTAGGATCAGATTGGATGAATGTAGCATAGGGATCATTGGCCTTTGGCTCAAAATCGTGTAAAACAAGAAATCCTACAAACTGATTTTTCATGATAGCCTTGCCATGGTGTGTTGTAGAAGCCATAATTCTTGGCTCAAGTTAATTTGTTTCATGCCAATAAGTGCTGTGGATTCTCAGCAACATTTGCAACAACATTGATGTTTACATCTTGAATTAATTCAGCTTGCAACTATATGAAAAAACCTCACAAGTTTTGGTGTTTTCAACAAAATCTATATTAGACAGAATTTTGTCTAAGTGTTGGAAAAGATGTATTTTCATGTTTTTAGTGATTTTGGTCCAACCATAACTCAGAATCCATGAGGAAATAGAATGAGGTGTAGTTGAAGCTTTTGTAGTATGCCATGAGAGCTACAAATCCATCTTGGCATCTCAAGTTATGATCCTTGGAAGTTGGTACCCTAGCCACTTTGTTCCATAACTTAGAAAAATTCTAAGTTTTTATGGTTACCCCTTTTACAAGTTATCCCACTTTCTTTGATTTTTCTTAATGAATGATGATTCAAATCACACATTAACATCACTATAGGGTTAAGAACCATAATTGTGAAAAATCTCAAAGAGTCAAACTTTGACTTTTGTGCACAGTTGACTTTTTATCAGATGAATTACAAACTGTGCGATCCTCTATGAAATCAAGTCCTTGACTTAAATAAAAGTTAATGGATATGTTCCATAGGTGTTATAGGGTGTATTGAATCATGTCTCAAGATTTGGGAGCATGGCTTGGTCAAAAGTCAAAGGTACAATTGAGTTTTTCCTCAAAACCCTAATTGAGGTCCAGATGAAAATGAAACTTGTTGATCAAGCTTCTTGGATCAATCCATTGTTGTAAATGGATCAATATAGTGTGTTAGAGACCCTTAAATCATGTGTTGAGGTCATGGCTCATGTTTTGCCTCAAAAGTCAACTTAGGGGTGAATTAGGTCAAGAAACCCTAATTCCTAATTTTTGATAAATGCATCCCCTGAGGTTAAATTGACTTGATGATTGGGTCCATGAGGTCCCATGGAGTATCTTACGTTGTGTTTTGATGCATTGGCTCATGCCCAGAGGAAAATTTCCACCTGGAGGCCTTGGTCGACCAAAACCCTAATTTGGTGACACTGGCGATCTTGAGGCTTAATCCACCTGGAATGTTGCAACCTTATGCTTGATTCCTTGCTGTGGGAGTCCTCTTGATCCTTTATGGGAGTTTGAGAGGTTAGACAAGTTGAAGATCATGTCATTTCTTGATTGATCCTTTGTCTAAAGCTCAGAGAGGGCTTGAAACCCTAAATCCTGTTTGTGGTGAAGGCTCACCCATCCTTGGGGAGACTAATGAGGCATAATGATACATCCATATTGTGGTGATGATTTACACAATGGTGGGAAATCTTAGTGGTCAAACTTTGGGGTATGACAGATGCCCCTATTTAATATTCTTGGACCCGAAGGTTGGAATGGCGAAAGTATTCGGGAATTCGGGGTGCAAGATTATTAAATATCGGAATGCGCAAAATTTTGACGGCGGTCATGAATGGCAGTTTTCCAGTCCATCTTCTTTTGCTAAGTAATGATGCTTAGAAAAGGTAAAACTTCCCCTCGATCCTGGTCTTCAGCCAAGGAACTGGTCTCAGTTATCGTTTGAAATAAACTTCCCCTCGATCCTGGTTTCCTACCAAGGAATTGGTCTCAGTTTCTGATATAAACTTCCCCTCGATCCTAGTTTCCTACCAAGGAACTGGTCTTAGTTTCTATAATAAACTTCCCCTCAATCCTAGTTTCCTACCAAGGAACTGGTCTCAGTTTCTGATATAAACTTCCCCTCGATCCTGGTTTCCTACCAAGGAACTGGTCTCAGTTTCTTTTGTCAATAAACTCTCTTGACAAGAAATGCTATTCGTAGCGGTTTCCCTCAAACTTCTCGTCGAATTTTCCTGGGGAGATGCCATTTGATGGGAAAAAGTTTAGATGTCAGACTTGCTGGGGAACCCATTCGCCTGAGTTGTAGAGGTGTACAACCTTATCTGTTGGATACGCCATTTGTTGATTCTACTGGGGAAAGCGAGTCTTTTGAGAGACTGCTTCCGGCTTAGGGATATTACATCATACTTTTCTTCAAGATCTTCTTGGAGAAATGCTATACAATATATCCCAATGTTGAGGTGCTGATGACTTCATTAACATTGACTTTATTGGAGAGAAAAATTAATGCGTTTCTGAGAGTTTTTTAGTTTTGAGGCTTTCTCTGGGGATTTTCTTTAATCCGGGAAAGCGAAGATATCATCTTCAATGGTGAAGAGTGACATTTGTCGAACATTTTCTGGTCTTTCAGAGGTTCAAGTTATCAAAGTGGTCGAGGACCAACTTCATCCCAAAAATAAACTGGGGAGAGATTACTTAGCTGATTCTCTTCCTGACGAGGAAAGAACTGACGACTCGATTGACAAGAGGACTTTTATCACTAGGGGATAAGACCGACTAGAGTGATTGTGGTGCAATATGAATGTGAATGCAAATCAATAATGCATGATGTATGTATGTATATGCTGACAAAATTGACACGACATAAAGACTAATAGGTGAACACGACTGGATACTCGGCCACTGCAGGGGATGGAAAGTATCATCTGGTCCAAAAATAGAAATTCTGCCTTGCTTAGGAAAAAGTAGTTCCTGCGGGGAACACGTTGGTCGGGCTTAAGAGGTAGGAACGCTGCTGAGGGTGTCGGATGGAGTATTCGCATCCGACACAGTCGATCCTTCATTCAAGCGTACTGGTTTAGAAGGAGTACTTTGATTCTGCACTTTGAAGCTCGCTTACTTTTGGAGAAGCAATCGATGTTCTTTCGATGTTCAACAGTCAAAAGAATTGCCATCTTTATTTAAAAAGCAGAAGAAGTTTGACAAGTAAATTCATTTTTGTTTTATTTCAATAATCGTTAATCATGCTAAAATGTCATTCTGTAATGCTAAAATAAATAAGAATTGCAAACAAATGCACTAGGGCTCAAATTTTATTGATAGGATGGAAATCAACCAAGCGCACGATTCCATAGAGTATTTACAAAGTTTAGAAAATGGTTATTTAAGGGAACAAGGCTATATTGAAACATAACGACTATTATCCTTCTACCAACTTTGAATTCTGGGCATCCTGAGCTTCTGTCGAAGATGACCTTGACTAGAGTCTTCCTGATGGATGGCGCGACTGCTGCTGAGGGAGTCTCCCTAACTTTTGCCTGGATCGCCCTTTCGGGTTTTCAATCCAGCGAGACATTTCTTTGTTTAGTTTAGGCGAAGTATTTCTTGACTACATCAACATTCGTGGGGTAGGCAAACTCTTCTCCATCCATGGTTGCGAGTCTCAAGGCGCCGCCTGAGAAGGCTTTCTTGACCACATAGGGGCCGTCATAATTCGGAGTCCATTTGCCTTGGGGATCAGTGACAAATGATTGTATCTTTTTTAGCACAAGGTCTCCTTTCCTGAAGACACGGGGTCATACCTTTTTGTCAAACACCTTCTTCAGCCTTTGTTGATACAACTGACCATGGCATAGAGCCGTTATTTACTTTTCTTCGATCAGATTCAGTTCATCGTGTCGACTTTGACACCACTCAGCTTCTGTTAGCTTGGCTTCCATCAATACCCGGATCGATGGGATCTCTACTTCTATGGGGAGAACTGCTTCCATGCCATATACTAGAGAGAAAGGGGTTGCCCCTGTGGAAGTCCGAACATATGTGCGATAACCGTGAAGAGCAAAGGGTAGCATTTCGTGCCAGTCTTTGTAGGTTACAACCATCTTTTGAACAATCCTATTGATGTTCTTGTTAGCTGCTTCTACCGCTTCGTTCATCTTAGGCCAATACGGAGATGAGTTATGGTGTTCGATCTTGAACTCAGCGCACAACTCTTTCATCATTTTGTTATTCAAGTTAGATCCATTATCTATTATGATCTGGCTAGGAACACCATAACGGATGATGATATTGTTTTTATAAATCGGACCATGACTTGTCGGGTCACATTGGCATACGATGCTGCTTCGACCCACTTGGTGAAGTAGTCAATGGCTACTAGGATGAACCGATGGCCGTTTGAAGCTTTGGGTTCAATCATGCCAATCATGTCGATTCCCCATGTAGAAAAATGCCAAGGGGAAGAGAGAACTTTGAGATGCGTTGGCGGTACATGGATCTTGTCTGAGTATATCTGACACTTGTGACACCTCCTCATGTACTTGTAGCAGTTGGATTCCATGGTCAACCAATAGCACCCTGCTCTCAGAACTTTTCTCGCCATTGTGTGTCCGTTGGCATGAGTGCCAAAGGATCCTTCATGAATTTATTTTATCAACATGTTTACTTATGGTCTGTCTACGAATCGGAGCAAAACCATGTCAAGGTTCCTCTTATAGAGAGTATCACCGCTCAGGAAGATACTACCTGCCAGCCTTCTGAGGGTCTTTCTGTCTTTTTCGAATGCCCCAGGTGGGTACTCTTGTTTCTGAAGGAAGCATTTGATATCATGATACCAAGGTCTGTCGTCTATGACTGCTTCAATAGTGAGGATATAAGCGGGCCTCTTGAGGTGCATTATGTCAATCTTAGGTAGGTCGTTCTATTGACCAACACTAATTATGGAAGAGAGAGTGGCTAATGCATCAGCCATGTGATTCTCGTCACGATGGATGTGATGAAACTGGATTCGGTTGAAGAAGGGTGACAACCTTCTCGCGTAATCTCTGTAAGGAATCAGTCCTGATTGGTATGTGTTCCAATCTCCTTTGATCTGATTGATAATCAAGGCTGAGTCGCCATATACATCCAAGTTCTTGATTCTTAAGTCGATCGCTCCCTCGAGACCCATAATACAAGCTTCGTATTCGGCCTCGTTGTTTGTACACTTGAATGTTAGTCGGGCTGTAAAACGAATGTGGGTACCCTGAGGTGTTATGATGATTGCCCCAATTCCGTTTCCATAATGATTTACAGCTCCGTCAAAGATAAGTCCCCATTGGGAACCTGGTTCTAGCCCTTCACTAGGTAGCGCTTCATCGCAATATTTCATTTTTAAATACATGACATCTTCGTCTGGGAAGTCAAACCCTACTGATTCCTGATCGTCAATCGGTTGATGAGCCAAATGATCGGCTAAAATACTTTCTTTAACGGCTTTCTGAGCTTCGTACTCTATGTCATATTCTGATAACAACATCTGCCAACGGGAAATTCTTCCCGTGAGAGCAGGCTTTTCAAAGACATACTTGATTGGATCCATTTCGGAAATTAACCAAGTAGTGTGACAAATCATGTACTGGCGAAGACGTTTGGCTGCCCAAGCCAGAGCACATCAAGTTTTCTCAAGCATAGTGTACCGAGTCTCACAGTCGGTGAATTTCTTATTCATATAGTAGATGGCAGACTTTTTCCCTTTGGTTTCGTCTTATTGACCAAGTACACAGCCCATAGAGTCTTCCAATACTGTTAAGTAGATGATCAGCGGTCTTCCCTCTACTGGAGCTGACAAAATCAGTGGATTCAACAGGTATTCCTTAATACTGTCAAAGGCGGTTTGGCAATCTTCTGTCCAAACGCAGTCCTGATTTTTTTTGAGTAATTTGAAGATCGGCGCACATGTCGCGGTCATGAGGAATATAAATCTGGAAATGTAGTTCAAACGTCCTAGGAATCCCCTAACTTATTTTTCAGTCTTTGGAGAAGGCATTTCTTGAATGGCCTTTACCTTGTCAGGATCAACCTCAATTCCTTTCTGGCTGACGATGAATCCTAGCAGTTTCCCCGAACGGACACCAAATGTGCACTTATTGGGATTCAAGCGGAGTTTGTACTTTCTTAGACGCTCTAATAACTTTGACAGGTGGGTCACATGCTCCTCTTCTGTATTAGATTTGGCAATCATATCATCAACATATACCTCAATTTCTTTGTGTATCATGTCATTAAACAGAGTAGTCATGGCCCTTTGATAGGTTTCCCCGGCGTTCTTCAAATCGAACGGCATTACCTTGTAACAAAAAGTACCCCATGGGGTGATGAATGAAGTTTTCTCCATGTATTTCGGCGCCATTTTTATTTGATTATAGCCCGAGAATCCATCCATGAAGGAGAATACTTTGAACTTTGTTGTACTGTCTACCAGCATGTCAATGTGCGGTAAAGGGAAGTCGTCCTTTGGACTGGCCTTGTTTAGATCTGTGTAATCCACACACATTCTGACCTTTCCGTCCTTTTTTGGAACTGGTACTTTGTTGGCTTGCCATTGAGGATATTCAGACGTGGCGAGGAAACCTGTGTCTATCTGTTTCTGTACTTCCTCTTTGATTTTGATGGCCATGTCCGGGTGAGTTCTTCTCACCCTTTGTTTTACTGGCAGACGTTCCGATCTTAACGGTAAATGATGTTCCACGATGCTGGTATCCAACCCTGGCATATCCTGATAGGACCTGTCATACCCCAAATTTTGACCACTAAGATTCCCATCATTGTGTCAATCATCATCACAATATGGATGACCATCATGCCTCATCAAATGCCTCAAGGGTTGTTGAGCATTCACTACAATCAAAATTAGGGTTTTAAGCCCTCTCAGAGCCTTAGACAAAGGATCAATCAAGGAATGTCTTGATCTTCAACTTGTCTAACCTCTCAAACATCCACAATGGATCAAGAGGACTCCCACTTCAAGGATTAAGCATAGGGTTGCTCCCTTCTAGGTGGATCAAGTCTCAAGATCGACAGTGTCACCAAATTAGGGTTTTGGTCGACCAGGGCCTCCAGATGGAAATTTTTCATCTGGGCACAAGCCAAAGATCCAAAACATAACCTAATATGATCCATGGAACCTCATGGACCCAATCATCAAGTCAATTTGACCTCAGGGGATGCATTAATAAAAAATCAGGAATTAGGGTTTCTTGACCTAATTCACCCCTAAGTTGACTTTTGGGACAAATCATGAGCCAAGACCTCAAGACATGATTTGAGGGTCTCTAATATACTATATTGATCCATTTGCAACAATGGATTAATCTAAGAAGCTTGAGCAACAAGTCTCAATTTCATCTGCACCACAATTAGGGTTTCGCGAGGAAAGTCAACTGTAACTTTGACTTTTGACCAGGACATGCTCCCAAACCCTAAGACATGATTCAATATACCGTATGACACCCATGGAACATGTCCATCAACTTTGATTTAGGTCAAGGACATGATTTCCTGAGGAATTGCACAGTTTGGAATTCATCTGATAAAAACTCAACTGTGCACAAAAGTCAACTTTGACTTTTTGAGATCTTTCACCAAAATGGATTTTTAACCCTAAAATGATGTTAATGTATGATTTGAATCATCATTCATGAAGAAAAATCAAAGAAAATGGGATAACTTGTAAAAGGGGTAACCATAAAAACATAGAAAATTTTCTAAGTTATGGAAAAAGTGACACTAATGTGCCAACTTTGGAGGACCATAACTCCTAAACCACGAGGCCATTGTTCCCCATTCAAAGCTTGATTTGTAGATCATATTTCCCTCTACAAAAGCTTCATACTGACCTATGTCCAAATTCCTCATGGATTTTGAGTTATGGAGTGATCAAAATCAAGAAAAGTCACTTTGTTCCAACACTTAGTGAAAATTTCACTAAGTCAGAATCTGCCTTTACTTTTTTCCAAATGTAGGGGGATTTTTCACTTGGATTCAAAAGAGATTAAAACCAAACATGTTTAAAGAGTTGTTGTATCATGTAAGGGCTTTCCAAAATGGCCAAGAATATTACCAAATTCAATTTGAGCTATGAGATATGACATTGGCAAGATGCCTTGCTGAAATCTGCCAAGGCAAGGCAGATTTTTGCACTTTTGGTCGATTTGTCAAAATCAGCCAAATCCAAACACTCCTATCCACTTGGACACCTCTGAGGATTGAATCTAAAGGGGACAATCACTAAGCCAAGCCTCCAAAGTCTTTGGAACAAGAAATAGCATGTTGAACCTAGAATTGCCAAAATAGGGACAAGACTCCAATTTTGGATTGGAGCATTCAATGGAAGCATCAAGGTGGCATGGACTGAGCTCTTAGCAACTGAATTCAGTCAAGACTTATCCAAGACCAAGGGGACCAGCAGCTTGTGTCCTAACCTCTAGTCAATGGCTAGAGGAGACTTGGATTTTCATTTGCCAACATTGGCCAAACCTACTCAGCAGTTGTCATTCACTATTCCTTGCAAAACTAACTTGCTCTACTATAAATAGAGCTCAATTGTGATCAGTTTGAGTACACCAAAGCCATCAAACAGATGCTTTCCTCAAAATCTCTTCTTTCACTCCAATTTTGCCTTCTAAGGCAAGTCACTATCGGGTTTTGAGTTTGAGAGCTTTTCCAATCAAACCAATCACACACACACCTCATATACATCACATATGAGCTGACCAAACACTTAAACAACAACTGGAACACTGATTTCTCAGAATCACCAATCAATTGCTCAAGGTTTTAACCAAGTTGCAGTTGACATGATCATGAGGTTGAAACGAGTTGATTGGTATGTGGATTGCATGATATGATCAAGTGTTCAGTGAGATTGGATAGAAAATGCAAATCTGGGAAACTCAGAACACGCGCGTGTTCTTGCCCTTGTTCATGGCGCCATTTTCAAACTTTTGAATATTTGAATTTTGTGATTTTTATTTAATTGATTCAAAAATTAATTTCTCTATGAGTTTTAATGATTTTGAGTTGATTCTTTTTTTAATAATTCACAAAAATGTTGAAATATTTTATTTTTTCAAAAAATCCCAAAAATATTATTTATTTCATATAATTGATATTTTTGCAAAGAATTAATATTTTAATCGTTTTTGACATTTAAAATATTTTTTCCCTCTTGATTTTGTTTAGATTAATGACTTCTAATTATTTTGTAGGTCAATAATTTATTTTTGAAGCATTAATCCAAGATCATAATTTTTTTCCCACGTGTTAAACAATTTTTTATCATTTTAATTGAATTTTTATTCAATTAAAATACATTTTGGAAATAAATAGGGTTTTTGATTAATTCAACCCTCACAAATCATTTTCAAAAAACTTTTGGGCCTCTAATAGAGTGTAAGACCCAACCCTTTTTTTACAAAAATATTTTGGGCCTCAGTTATTGTATAAGTCCCGATACGAAAAATCTCGGCGCGATCACCATTTTCAAACTGAAAATCATCTGGGCCTCCCCTCGTGTTGTAAGCCCAATTTCTTTTCCTAAAATACATTTTGGGCCTCTATTAGAGTGTAAGACCCAACCCACTTGTACAAAAATATTTTGGGCCTCACTTATTGTATAAGTCCCTCTGTACATTTTTAAATTCGGCACGATCGTCGCCAGTTTAAAAATAAACCATCTGGGCCTCTCCTTGAGCTATAAGACCCATTCAAAACTTTTGGGCCTCTAATTGAGTGTAAGACCCAATCCCCTTTTAACCAAAACAATTTTGGGCCTCACTTATTGTATAAGTCCCTCTGCGTTAAAAGAAAACCTCGGCGCCATCGCCATTTTAAATGGAAAAATCATTTGGGCCTACCCTCGTGTTATAAGCCCCACTCTTTTTCTTTAAAAACTTTTTGGGCCTCTTGAGAGAGTGTAAGACCCATCCCTTTCTACAAAAAACCTTTTTGGGCCACAGTCACTTGTATAAGTCCCTTTGTACAAATTCAAACAATGCGCTCACTAACAAAACCCTGGGCCTCTCCTTGAGCTGTAAGCTCCAAATCTTTCTTTTTCAAAGCACTTTCTCCTTTGATTTTGAATATACTGTTGTTTTCAATCTGTCTTTGTTGAACAACTAACCAAACAGCATGGAAGCTCTACAACCGAGTAAGTGTTTATACGCTTTCATTTACCGCTTTCATATACATATAACTGTATTATGGGGCTGTTTCGCTGTAAGTCTTCTTTCGTAAACTCATATCAACTGTGTAATAATAGTATAGATATTTAGAGTTTCCCCGGCAACTACGTCTAGAACTAGGTAACGCCGTTTCGTTTATTCGTAGAAATAGACAGCTAGGTCCCCAATAGGATCACCAGATACAGTCTTCTCTTCGGCTGTCCTCATTAGGAATTTTCAAGAGACTCTACTCCCAGAGATGAATGTATTCTCCGTGAATGGCATCTTTGAGTTTCTTCCAAATTCTCAAACTTTCCTGGCTTGACCTATTCCTTGTGAATAATCTGTCTTGAATTTCTCGGGGTTTGGGGACCCACGGGCTTCTTAAAAGCATCGGCCTCCTCTTGGGCATCGTACAAGGACCCACAGGCTTCCTAAAAGCATCCCCGCCTCCTCTTGGGCGTTGTACAAGGACCCATCGGCTTCTTAGAAGTATTCACAGCCTCCTCTTAGGCTTCGTATAATGATCTCTTCCCCCGGGAATGATAGCCTCCTCTTGGGCTTAGTACAAGGACCCGTCGGCTTCTTAAAAGCTTCCAACCTCCTCTTGGGCTTCGTACAAATTGTCCCGACGACCTCCTAGAGGTATAGGAACAGAACCTAGTCATCTTCATAGAACAGTCCTTTCCAAGAGTCTACTACTATTTCTCAAAGCACAGTGCAAAAGATGAAACTCTAGACACGGACAGTCTAATATCCTTGAGTCTCAAAGACATTCTCAAGTGACCCCTTCGATAAAATAGGAAGGAAACCCGTAGACTCGGACAGTCTCAATACCCTTTGGATTTCTCGTTTCCTCAAAGAAAAGGAAATATCCCTGAAAAAAATCCTTGAGTATAGTGTTACTCATATAAGAACTGATTTTCTCTTTAAAATCAGTATACTGGATCTGTCACTCAACTGAAACAGTTACAATAGCCTCCTCTTGGGCTGTGTACAATGATTCTTCCTAGCGAAGCAAACATTTAGCCTCTCTCTCGGGCTTTGTACGAGACACATAAAAGACTCCCACGTTGAGTCAAAACCTTTTAGCCTCCATCTCGGGCTTCGTACGAGATACAAAAAAACTCTCTTGTTGAGTCAAATAGCCTCCATCTCGGGCTTTATACGAGATACCAAAAGACTCCCTCGTTGAGTCAAAACCTTTTAGCCTCTCTCTCGGGCTTTGTACGAGACACATATTAGCCTCCTCTTAGGCTTTGTATAAGGAAAACCTTTTAGCCTCCTCTTAGGCTTTGTATAAGGAAACCACAGTACACAAACACCAACAACTCCTTCCCCTTCATCTAATCGCTGTAAGCGGCAAGCCTCTGGATTATTTACATCCATGCCACTGTGCCTCTTTTAGCATGAGAAAATTCCTAAAGAAAGATAGCATTGCTCTACACTGAGTTAAAGTCTTCACCTTCAGGTTGGAAAACCCCTATAAAGGAAACTATGGCATTGCCGGATTCACAAATCCCAGTTAAAGTAATCCTCCTTTATAGTCAGTCACCCAACAGTTGTGGCATACAACCCCTTCTTTAGAGATGACAAATTCTCTCTAAAGTCAACACCTTTTTAGCTTCATATCTTGGGCTTTGAACAAGATATAAACCACCTTTAAGCTTCACGTCTTGGGCTTTGAACAAGGCACCAAAACACCATTTCCTCCTATTCACGAACGCTCTGATTTCCCTGTTTCGGAAAATGGGAATACGTAGGCATAAGATTGAAAGAAAAATCTTAGCGAGCACACTAAACAAAAATCCTAAATCCCATATCAATTGAAAAGCATCAGTCCTAACCTCCTGCCCAAAGAATAAATCTGTCATTCTGTCAAAATAACACAAGAGAGGCCCCACTACCACATAGCATCCGTAACCTAACAGACCGTTGTTTAAACTCGGTATGCAATCAGGGTTAATTGGAGACATCTATTTCCCTTTCTTCATCAGCTTTAATAGGATAAAAAATGAATCGACCTGTAGTAACCCCAAAAGAGAGCGAAAGTGCTTAAGAACCACGTCCCAAAATCGCTCGCTCGAGAAAAATGGCGCCCACCGTGGGGCTGACTTCTCATCTTTCTTTCTTACAATTTAAGGTGAAAACCTTGGACAAGTCATTTTCATGGCGATGGTCGCCTCAGAAAAAATGGCGCCCACCGTGGGGCTGATCTTTCTTCTTTCCTTGTGTAGAAACTACAGAATGGTGACTCTGTCGGGGAGCCATTTCTGTCAGGAATATAGGATTCATAGCTTTAAAGGTCTAGGATGATTAGGACAAATATATATACTATTTTTCCTAATTGATATCTGTGTTTATTTTTCTGCTAATGGGAATGCGTGTGATGCCGCATGTGGAAAGATTGAGTATACACTTAAGATATGTGATGGCGACGAGGTCAACCATCAACCTCAGTGGAGGCTTCCCAATGTAACCCATTCCCTCTCACAGGCAATGGGTCGATTGTGAAGTCTGAGAAGCTGAGGAGCAAATTAGTGGCGCAGAGGCTATCGGAAATAGTCGTTATGTGATGCCACCCTCTTCTGAGGACTCTTCAAAAAACATCACCTAGCACGGTTCCCGGCCCGCTGGTGTTTTCTTGACAAGAGTTGATGATGATGAGAGACAGGTACAAAAGTCACTAGTATAAACCATTGGGGATGGGTAGAGCCTTGACTTCATGACAACGACCCTTTGACCCCATGTTTTTTCTATGTTTTTGTGTGCTGCATTCATGCATTCATCTAAAAAACATTAAAACATTCAAAAAATTATTTTCTTCTAGTCTCTCTATTTTTCAAATTAAACTAAGACTGTGATTGCAAATATCAGAGAAAAGGATTGCGCTAATGGATTACGGTAGAAGGAGAACTCATTAGTACACCTTCAGGATTCCAAAACTAGCGGATTTGAGAGGTTTGGCAAGAATGATCACAAACCAAGAGGCTTTTAGAGCCAAGTACGGAGGTCTGCTACCTCTATTAAGGGTCCATGTGATTGAGGGAATCATGGATGCACTCATTCAGTTCTACGATCCAGTTTATCGCTGCTTCACATTCCCGGATTACCAGCTCGCACCAACGCTGGAGGAGTATTCTCATCTGATCAATCTACATATCACTGATCGAGCTCCATTTTCTAGACTGGAAGAAATTCCAAAGAATCAGACCATTGCAAGGGCGATTCATTTGGATGAGTCTGAGCTCAGGATTCACATGACCACCAAGGGTGGCATACAAGGTTTGCCAGCCCAGTTTCTGACAAAGAAAGCTCTGTACTTCGCTAGTATAGGGAACGAGACTACTTTTGAAAGAATCTTTGTTTTACTCACGTACGGATTATTTTTGTTGCCAAACATTAATAACTTCGTCGATATCAACGCTATTAAGGTTTTTCTCATTGGAAACCCTGTACCGACTTTGCTCGCAGATGCGTATCATTCTGTACACTTAGGGAATTTGTACAACGGAGGGGAGATCACATGTTGTGTACCTCTGCTTTACAAATGGTTTATCTCCCATTTGCCTAAGTCTGCTGCTTTTTGGGATCACAAGAGTGCCTTACGTTGGTCGCAGAAGATCATGTCTCTCACTAACTCTGACATAGATTGGTGCAATAGGATTTATGATGGAATCAGGATCATTGACCGTTATGGAAATTTCCCCAACATACCCCTTATAGGAACTAAGGGAGGAATCAACTATCATCCGATATTGATTCGCCGTCAGTTTGGATACCCGATGAGGCATGTTCCCCGGAATGCTCATATGGAAGGTCTTTTCTTCAAGGAAGGAGAAAGTGACAGAGCACTAAAGACGGAAATAGTGCATGCTTGGAAACATGTTCATAAGAAAGGATGGGAGTGTCTAGGGAAACCGGACTGTGTCTCGGTGGAGCCTTATCTCCATTGGGTACAAACAAGAGCTCTCAAGCTAAAGATGCCCTATCCTCGTTACAGAATTCTTCCGCCGAGGGAATCTGTCATGTACTTCATGACGGAAACTGAAAAGCTTCAGGTTACTCTCAACAAATTTCAAAGGGAGAGGAGGTCTTGGAAGAACAAGTACCGCACCCTCAATGTAGAGTGTATCAAAATACAGCAGCTACTGAAAGATAAGGACCCTCTGATTGATATTTTAGAGCAACATGTTGTGGATAATCAGGATGACCAAAGGAATTTGCTCGCTCCTTTCACTTGGCAAAGGAATGACAACCCGACAACGGCCCAAGAGCCCCGGTCAAAGAAAAGGAAAGTACCAAAGTCAGCACCCGATTTCTCTTCAGAGAGGACTCGGGACCCATTAGCTTAGGTTTCTGTTTCTGCACCTTGTAATCTACTGTATTTCCATTTCTGTAATCCTTTGAATTCAACAAAAAGGGGTTTCCCCACTGTTTGATATTTGCAATCTAATTGTCGAAGTTTATTTTGATTAAACAAAAAACAATTAATATAATCATTGCATTCATCATTCTCACACGCGTATTCTTCTTACCTATGAATCTCACGTTTGTGTCTCGGTTCTAGAGTCAAACTGTCTCATTCTTATAATACTCGGGCCAATCGTCAGGAAAAGATGGATGATCTTGAGGAAGAAAATAGAGAGTTGAAAGAAGAGATCGACGCTCTGAGAGAGGATATGAGAAAGCTTCGTAACGACATGCAAGCCATGGCAGAAGCTCAGCTACAAAGGATTGTGATCTCGGAGATCACCTCAGTACCCAAAGTGGAGAAGTCTGATCCTAGGTATCAAATGCCGAAAGATCGTCCTTGGGGCATGCCTGTTAACTATATCCCGGAAGGATATGTTCCGCCGATCACTGAAGATCAGGGAATCATAACAGAAGCTGCTGGGCCTGAAGGTTACAAACTTCGGGAAAGCGAAGATGCCAGGGGCATACTGAAGACTCCTGAAGGTTACAACCTTTGGGAAATGTAACACCCTACATTCCCTTCGTGAATAAATAATACAAATATAAATCAGAGTAATTAAAAATTTATTTTTCTGACAGGAAACAGGGATGTCACACTTAAAGAAAGAAAACACAATCCCTACTCATAAATTTAATACATAGCATAAAATAGAATACCCTCAAAGGGGAAACTTTTCCATATAAAGGAAATGTCAATTATGGAATAAAGCGGAAAGATCCATAACCGACTTGTTTTACAAATAAATGGTTTTGTAACATCAAAATATAAATACAAAAGTAATACAAAATATATTCAACAATTATATACATATATAACATAATCGTTCTCCGACTCCCGTGCTACGTGTCAGAGCAGACACCAAGACCGACAAAAGAACGGAGGACTAATCTCCACAAAAGCCTCCAAGACACTAATCTGCAATTGCCTCGTAGAGCAATAAACCACAGCAGAAGGGTGAGAAATAACAACTAAAATCAAGATTGCATAATAATATGCAAATACATAACAATTCACATGCATAGCTATTCTCACCACAGCCACCACATACTAGTACATATAACATACCACATATACGTAACATATATCTATTAATCCAACAATATAGCATATATCAAGTATCTAATATACTCACGTATTGGCACATAAGGCATACCAAATCATAACATTTAGAAACACATCACACATCACATAGCATATGTCTACGCATAATACATATTATCCACAACCAATGCATTTATCACATATGCACATCAAATTACCAATGCTATCACAATCTCAACACATAACAAATCAATGCACAATTCCCACACATAATCAATCAAATCATGATTTTCCACACATAATGCATCCATTCACAATTCTCACACATAATTAATCCATGATTTATGCAAATGCACAGAGGCCGACACAACGACTCTATGCAAATGCCATGCGGTACCAACTTCCAACATTTCTCATCACTAGTTCACTCAGGAACTCTGCTGGAATCATCGCTTGTTACTACAAGTAACACCCCGTTGGGCCAACGATGTTCACCCGTCGCTTGCAGTCCACTTTGTATAAGGCTCACGACGTTTATGGATCGCTTGCAGTCCTCTTTGTATAAGGCTCACGATCCGATCGCTTTCGGTCCTCTTTGTATAAGGCTCACGATCGTCTATACCCATCGCTACCAGTCCTCTTATTTTTAAGGCTCACGATATATCAAATCGCTTTAGGTCCTCTTATTTTTAAGGCTCACGATGTTATAGCGGATTCCCATTGGAGTCTATCCGTCGCTCGTACCCTCATGGTACTCGACTTCACAATATGCATATTATGATGCTTGGCATACAATGACTCATAACATTTATATGCACACATTTACTCATCCATAATCATGCATAACTCAACAATTACAACACATTGCAATTTCTTGCCGTAAGGCCACCAATCATCATTACGATATGTATTTCATGCAATTTCATCACAACTCTCTCTAAACACATACATTTACATCATAGAACAGCACCTTGTACAATACACACCAATTACGCACCATTATAACGACAAAAGTCGACAACCGACACTATTCCCGATTTTTTGACATAATTAAACTGGATACTAATCCTAAAAAACCATTTTTATAAGGAAGGACATCTCATTAGCTTCCTATCGCTTCGAACGGCGGCCAAAACGGACTTACGGTTCGAAAGATATGAATTTTCAAAGTTTTGGATTTTTCAAATTTTTGCCTTGGTTAATCGGTTAACCCATTTGGTTAACCGGTTAACAGTATGAAACTCACGTAAACACACTCAAATTTTTCACGTGTTAATCGATTAACACTGCTACAGAACCACCAAAAACTCTGTTTTAATGACAGAAAAACCAACCAAAACCCGATTAAATCCCGTAGACTCATTCCAACAATTCCACCCGATTAAATACCAGCCAATGACAATTAAACCAGACCTATCCAAACACCATTCAATCAATCACTCCTCCATTCACCCCAAATTCCTCAATATATATAAAAAATGCAAAAGTTACAAAATCAACCAAATTCAATCAAACAATCATACTAAATCACGGCCTAACATCACTCGACTCCACTACGCGACTTAATCCGACTTTCGTCCCCGAAAACATCGATTTCTATTCATTTTTCTCATTTCAACCTAAAATGAAAACTAAGAGAAAATAACCAAAACACTCCAAGAAAACATACACATATACATATACAAGCAAGATATAATCGAACTTTCTCACCCTTACCCGATTATTCGCGCTTGAAACAGATGAATCTTCACTTTTTCCTCTTTCTCCTCTTCTCTCTTTCTTTCTTCTCCTTTCTCTTCTCTTCTCTTTCTTTTCTTTTTCTTTCCTCTCTTTTTCTCTCCACTTTCTATTTATAAAATATCTACTACCCAAATGACCAAAATACCCCTCAGCTCAAATATCTCCCAAACGCTCTCAAAATGCGATAAAACATAAACATATCGATGAAATATATTTCGGGAAATAAAAGTTGAAAAGAAATTATAATTTAATACAATTATTTTATCTATCAGAGAAATTAACCAATTAACTCAATTAGCAGGTAAAATACAATAAATTCACACATTTCACAAAATTCACATAAATGAAATAAATAAATACAATTAAACAAATTGGGGCGTTACAGGAAACGCCAAGACTCACTGCCATAGTCACGGTACCACCCCCTGTGGTGCACACTGTCCCGGAAGGACAGACTCCACAGATGCCTTCTGGTAAAAAGGAAACTATGTTTGACCGAATGGATGAATTCCAGGAACAGTTCTTGGAAATGCAGAAGGAACTGCAAGCCATTCGCGGTCAGGATCTATTTGGAAAGGACGCCGCAGATCTCTGCTTAGTCCCCAATGAGAAAGTCCCGCACAAGTTCCAAGTGCCCTAATTTGAAAAGTACAAGGGTAACTCTTGCCCTCAGAGTCACTTGGTGATGTACGCTCGGCGAATGTCAGCTCAGACTGAGAATCAGGACCTGCTGATTCACTACTTTCAGGATAGTTTAACCGGTGCCGCACTAAAATGGTACATGGGTTTAAACCGTGCTACGATTAGCACATTCAGAGATCTTGGTACTGCCTTCGTCCAACAATACAAATACAATCTGGACATGGCACCAGACAGAGATCAACTCAGATCAATGTCACAAAAAGACAAGGAAACCTTTAAGGAGTACGCCCAGAGATGGCGTGAAATTGCCGCTCAAATTTGTCCAGCTCTTGAGGAAAAAGATATGACAAAGATCTTCTTAAAGACCTTGAATTCATTTTACTATGACATAATGGTCGCCAGTGCGTCCAGTGACTTCACCGAGATGGTGGGCATGGGAGTTCGTCTTGAGGAAGCTGTCCGAGAAGGACGTTTGGCAAAAGACGCTGGATCATCGAGTAGTACAAAACGATATGGTAGTGCTCTCCCTAAGAAAAAAGAGCAGGATATTAGGAATATCTCTCTCGGAAAGCAAAGGCGATGTTATCAACCGGTAGCAGCTGTAACTCCTGCTATCAGCCCTGCGTCTATTCCTACGTATCAACCTCAGGTTGTGCAGAGCCAACCTAATCAGCAAAGGACACAACAGCCTCTTCAGCAGGCTCGTCCTCCATACAATAACAACCGTACAACACGACCATCAGGGTTTGATCCTATACCCATGTTGTACGCATAACTATTTCCGTTACTGCTAGCTAAGGGGCACATCCAGACTAAGTCTCCTCTTACAGTACCAGAAAATTCGCCTTTTTGGTTTAAGGTGGACCAGACATGCCCTTATCATCAAGGAGGATCAGGGCATAACATAGAGAACTGTCTCAATTTCAAATCTGACGTGCAAAAGCTTGTTAGGAGCGGACTCTTATCTTTCAAAGATACGAATCCCATTGTTCTCACGAACCCGCTGCCTCAACACGAGAAACCTGCAGTCAACCTGATTGAGAAAGAGTCTAACAATGTCTATCAAATTCACGATATACTCTTATTGAGGACCAATCTGGTCAAGATGCATTGTAGACAGAGTGGATATGGCCATGTGCTACCTCATAATTATCATCAATGTGATGTCTGCTCTAAAAGTAATAGAGGATGTTCTGTAGTGCAAGCAGCTCTACAGGAACAGATGGATCTCGGATGGATCCAAGAGCACCGAGTTCGTGGAGTTAACATGGTCTATACGAATTCCAATGTCATTCAGAACCACGACATCCGTGCGATGAATGCCAACTTGGTGGCGATGCACTCAAGGCAAAGTCAGTATCATAATCTGCCACGACACGATTATAGTTCCTGTCTGACTTGCTCGGTAAAAAAACAGGGATGCTCTTTCATACAAGAGGCCCTCCAGCGTCCGATGTATCTTGGATGGATCCAAGACTACCATGATAGGAACCCTTATCAGATCAACATGGTTCAGATCTTCGATATTCGCGTGATGAATACCAACCTGGTAAAGTTACATGCTGAGCAGGTCCGACTCGGATTCTTAATATCACACGATTATCAAAGTTGTAAAGCAGGTTGCAAAAACGATCGAGGTTGTACCCTTGTCCTGGAGGCACTTCAGCACTTGTTAAATCACTGGTGGATGCCAATCTATATGGATGAAGATACTCAGCAGATTAGTATCAGTAACAGGAATCCTACTCGACATCAAAGTCAGGATGTCTGATCTATGGAAACTAACCTAGTGAGGTTACATTGTATTCAAAGTGGGCGTGGCCAGGTGCCACCACACAATTATGAGCGTTGTGGAGTCTGTTCGGAAAGTAACCAAGGGTGCTACCTTGTGAGAGCAGCTCTCCAGGGGTAGGTGGATCGTGGAGAGATTCGCCCATATCCAGGTTCTGGATCCATCAATTGGTCGCTGAACTACCTTGCCAATCAAGTCGAGGAGGATGTCACGATCTCTGGTCGTCACCAGACCAGGGTTGTTTTTACCATCATCCCTCTACTTGACGAATCTAGAGCTCCCAACGGGGAACGGATCGAGATTACTTATGATGGTCAGAAAAATCAGAAGGTTCCCATAGTCATCTATCTACCGGGACCACAACCGTATGAATCAACTAAGGTTATCCCTTACAAATATGGTGCAACGACAATTGAAAATGGAAAGGAAATTCCATTACCCTCCGTCGTGAATATTGTAGACATCAGTCGTGTAACACGGAGCGTTCGAATCTTCAACCGAGGAGTTGGAGAACCTAACAAGGAAAAGGAACTTCAGACAGAAGCTCCCGATCCATCAGTCGGTCAATCCAGTAATCCCGACCTTTCAAAAAATAATGATGAGATGCTGAAGCTCATCCAAAGGAGTGAATATAACATTGTTGATTAGCTGTTACAGACTCCTTCAAAGATCTCGGTATTATCACTGTTACTCAGTTCAGAAGCCCACAGGGAGGCTCTACAGAAAGTCTTGGAGCAAGCCTTTGTGGAACAGGATGTAACAATCAGACAGTTCGATAGCATTGTCTCTAACATCACTTCCTGCAATAATTTGGGATTTAGTGATGAGGAATTACCCGAAGAGGGACACCGTCATAACATGGCGCTCAACATTACAGTTAACTTCCAGGACGATGCTTTAGCCAGTGTACTGGTAGACACAGGGTCAGCCCTTAATGTTATGCCGAAGTCCACTTTGATGCAATTATCATTCAAAGGCCCTCCGATGAGAATCAGCGAGGTCGTACTCAAAGCGTTCGACGGATCCAGAAAAACGGTTATCGGCGAAGTTGATCTTCCCATAACTATCGGTCCTCACACTTTCCAAGTCACTTTCCAGGTCATGGACATACGGGCAACATATAGTTGTTTATTAGGAAGACCTTGGATAAATCAGGCTGGAGCGGTCACTTCGACCCTCCACCAAAAGCTAAAGTTCATTCAGAACGATCAACTTGTCACAGTCTGTGGAGAACAGGCCTTGCTCGTGAGTAACTTATCATCATCTACTTGCGTAGAACCCGAGGAGGTTATTAGGACGCAGTTCCAAGCACTGTCGGTGGGCAAGGACAATCAATCCCAAGGAGGAACCTCGATTTCCTCATACAAAGATACTATCAAAGCGGTTGAGAGTACCGATACAATAGGATGGGGACAGCTTTTCATTCCTATTGACAATAAAACAGAGAAGGGTCTTGGTTTTTCTGCAACCTGTACCCAGACAGCTGCCAGCGATGGAAGTCTTCATCCCATTCAGAACTTCTTCCACAGTGGAGGTTTTCTTCACCCAGTCCCTCAAGCAGTCCATGCTATCAATGAGGAAGATCCCTCTGACACAGAGGAAGAGTGAGAGTCATATCTTAACAAGGACGGTTATATGTCTCAGGACGAAACGCAAACTCCCTTTTACTTTCCTGCACAGAGTCCGAGATTTATACCCAGGTCAGACGTCGAAACAATATACGGAGATTGTGATCCGGAAGGATGTCGTGCTCCGCCAAACTCATTAGAGGAAGACACTCTGATGAAAGACAACTTTGACCACGACTACTATGGCCCGATAAATGGTCTGCCAATGTGGCAGCCTTACCCAGGAGACTTGGGGCAAGAAAGTTAGCCGAATAATGAAAATCAGCTGACCGTCATTGAACAGAATACCTGTGTCCCCACCATGTCATGGGATCAACACTCAGGTCATTCAGAAACTACTCAACATGACGATGAATTTACAACGTTTGCCGGACTAGAATTCATCAACTATGCTTTTCTCGAGGTCAACGTCATCGAGAGGGATGACCCCTCCAATTCCAGGAATGTATGGGACACCCTGGGACAACCAAGTGGAAAATTTGACTATATGTTCAAATACACCGTTCCCGAAAGCTCGCGTATCAGACTCGAAGACATCCAGCCAACTGGATGGGGAGATACAGTTGAGAGCACAAATGCTATGCAAAATACAACTGAGGAATCGTCCTACGACAATTCTGCCTGGGAGACAGATTCCAATGATCCTGCTCCACCAGAAATCAGCGTTATTTCTGAAGACAAATCAAGGAAGGTGCCAGACTTTGTGATCCACCGAGGAGTTCACCGCCAGTGGGTTGCTGTCGATGTTCCAAGGACTGGTCATAAGTCAAAGTAATTGCCATCTTTAACCTTTCACCCTGCCCAGGTGAAACGGATGTTTTGATAGGGCTCGCTTTCTGTAAATTTCCCTCTTCGCTTCGCCCTAAGCGACAAAGTTTTGTTTTATAGGGCTGTAGTTTCAAGAATCGACTTGTTCATTAATAAAATAACGTCGTTCTGTAATTTCCGCGTTAATTGTTGTTTTCTCTTTTTGCTTTTCTTCAGAAAATGGTAATCCTAATAAACAATTCACTAATAAAAACAAGCTGTTATAAAAAAATACACTGCACACACTCTTGCATTTTATATATCTCTTCTAAACATGAATCATCACGTCATGCAGATTGCTTGTTTTAAACCCCGTTGAAACATACAATCCGATGCCTTCTCCCGACTTTGAGTTCCCGGTATTTGGGGCTGAAGAATAAGTTGACAACGAAATTCCAGAAGAGATCTCTCGACTACTCAGACAGGAGGAAAGGTCCATTGAACCTCACAAAGAGCTGTTGGAAACGATCAATGTGGGTTCTGAAAAACAGAGAAAAGAAATCAGGATTGGGGCACTACTCAGCCCAACAGCCAGAGAGGGTTTGATAAAGCTTCTCAAAGAGTTTCCCGATGTATTCGCTTGGTCCTATCAGGACATGCCAGGGTTGGATACCCGCATCGTGGAATATCACTTACCATTAAGATCGGAATGTCCGCCAGTAAAGCAAAGGTTGAGACGGACTCACCCGGACATGGCCATCAAAATCAAAGAGGAGGTACAGAAACAGATCGACACAGGTTTCTTCGCTACATCTGAATATCCTCAATGGTTAGCTAACATCGTACCCATTCCCAAAAAGGATGGAAAGGTCAGAATGTGTGTTGATTATAGGGATCTGAACAAGGCAAGTCCAAAGGACGACTTTCCTTTACCACACATTGACATGCTTGGAGACAGCACAACAAAGTTCAAAATTTTCTCCTTCATGGATGGATTCTCGGGCTATAACCAGATCAAAATGGCGCCGAAAGACATGGAGAAAACTTCGTTCATTACCCCATGGGGTACCTTTTGTTACAAGGTGATGCCGTTCGGCTTAAAGAACGTCGGGGCAACCTATCAAAGGGCCATGACTACACTGTTTCATGACATGATACACAAAGAGATAGAGGTATATGTCGATGACATGATTGCAAAATCTAAGACAGAAGAGGAGCATGTGACCCACCTGTCAAAACTATTCAAGCATTTAAGGAAGTACAAACTCCGCTTGAATCCCAACAAGTGCACCTTCGGTGTCCGTTCGGGGAAACTCTTAGGGTTCATCGTCAGCCAGAAAGGAATTGAGGTTGATCCTGACAAGGTCAAGGCCATTCGAGAAATGCCTTCTCCGAAAACTAAAAAACAAGTCAGAGGATTCTTGGGACGTTTGAACTACATCTCCAGATTCATATTCCTTATGACCGCCACATGTGCGCCGATTTTCAAATTACTCAAAAAGAACCAGGATTGCGTTTGGTCAGAAGATTGCCAAACCGCCTTCGACAGTATTAAGGAATACTTGTTGAATCCGCCGATTCTATCACCTCCGGTGGAAGGAAGACCACTGATCATCTACCTCACAGTCCTAGAGGACTCAATGGGATGTGTACTTGGCCAACAAGACGAAACCAAACGGAAAGAGTCTGCCATTTACTATCTGAGCAAGAAATTCACCGACTGCGAGACTCGGTACACGATGCTTGAGAAAACTTGTTGCGCTTTGGCTTGGGTAGCCAAATGTCTTCGCCAATACATGATTCGTCATACTACTCGATTGGTCTCCGAGATAAATCCAATTAAGTACATCTTCGAAAAGCCTGGTCTCACGGGAAGAATTGACCGTTGGCAGATGTTATTATCAGAATATGACATAGAGTACCACGCTCAGAAAGCCGTTAAAGGAAGTGTTTTAGCGGATCATTTGGCTCATCAACCGATTGACGATCAGGAATCAGTCGGATTTGACTTCCCGGACGAAGATGTCATGTATTTAAAAATGAAAGATTGCGATGAACCATTACCTAGTGAAGGGCCAGAACCAGGTTCCCAATGGGGACTTATCTTTGACGGAGTAGTTAATCATTATGGAAATAGAATTGGGGCAATCATTGTTACCCCTCAGGGTACCCACATTCCTTTCACTGCCAGACTTACGTTCAAATGTACGAACAACGAGGCCGAATACGAAGCTTGTATTATGGGTCTCGAAGAAGCGATTGATTTAAGGATCAAAAACTTGGACGTATATGGCGACTCAGCCTTGGTTATCAATCAGATAAAAGGAGATTGAAACACATACCAATCAGGACTGATTCCTTACAAAGACTATGCAAGAAGTTTGTTACCCTTCTTTAACAGAGTCGAGTTTCATCACGTCCCTCGTAGAGAGAATCACATGGTTGATGCCTTAGCCACTCTCTCTTCTATGATTAGTGTAGGTCAATGGAATGACCTACCTAAGATCGACATAATGCGCCTTGAACAGCCCGCTTACATCTTCACGATTGAAGCAGTCATAGACGACAAACCTTGGTATCACGATATCAAATGCTTCCTTCTGAAACAAGAGTACCCATCTGGGGCGTCTAGAAAGGATAGAAAAACCCTCAGAAGACTGGCTGGAAACTTCTTCCTGAGCGGTGATACTCTTTATAAGAGAAATTTTGACTTGGTCTTGCTCCGATGCGTAGACAGACCAGAAGCAGACATGCTGATGAAAGAAATTCACGAAGGATGCTTTGGCACTCATGCCAATGGACACACAATGGCGAGAAAAATTCTAAGAGCAGGGTACTACTGGTTGACCATGGAATCCGACTGCTACAAGTACATGAAGAGGTGTCACAAGTGTCAGATATACTCCGACAAAATTCATGTACCGCCATGACATCTCAAAGTTCTTTCTTCCCCGTGGCCTTTTTCCATATGGGGAATCGACATGATTGGCTTGATCGAACCTAAGGCTTCAAACGGACATCGGTTCATCCTGGTAGCCATTGACTATTTCAGCAAGTGGGTCGAAGCAGCGTCGTACGCTAATGTAACCCGACAAGTGGTGGTCCGATTTATCAAAAACAATATCATCTGCCGTTATGGTGTTCCGAGCCAGATCATTACAGATAATGGATCTAACTTGAATAACAAGATGATGAAAGAATTGTGCGTTGAGTTCAAGATTGAACACCATAACTCATCTCCCTACCGACCCAAGATGAACAGAGCGGTAGAAGTGGCTAACAAGAACATTAAGAAGATTGTTCAAAAGATGGTTGTAACCTATAAAGATTGGCACGAGATGCTACCCTTTGCTCTTCACGGTTATCGAACATCTGTCCGCACTTCAACAGGGGCAACCCCTTTCTCTCTAGTATATGGCATGGAGGCAGTTCTCCCCATAGAAGTGGAGATCCCATCAATCCGGGTATTGATGGAAGCTAAGCTTTCAGAAGCTGAATGGTGTCAGAGTCGACATGACGAATTAAACCTGATTGAAGAGAAGCGAATCACGACACTATGCCATGGTCATTTGTATCAACAGAGAATGAAGAAGGCGTTTGACAAAAAGGTCCGACCTCGCGTCTTCAGGAAAGGAGACCTTGTGCTAAAAAAGATACAATCATTTCTCACTGACTCTCGGGGTAAATGGACTCTGAATTATGATGGCCCCTATGTGGTCACGAAAGCTTTCTCAGGCGGTGCCTTGAGACTTGCAACCATGGATGGAGAGTAATTTGCCTACCCCACGAATGTTGATGTAGTCAAGAAATACTTCGCCAAAACTAAAAAAAAAAAAAAAAAAAAAGTCTCGGTGGATTGAAAACCCGAAAGGGCGGTCCAGGCAAAAGTTAGAGACATGAAAAAATCATCCCGATGGATTGGAAACATCAAAGTACAATCCCGGCAAAAATTAGGGATAATGGCAAGTAACTATGTCAACAGAGGCAAGTCCCTCAGCAGCAGTTACATCATCCATCGGAGGAAAACTCCAGTCAAGGTCATCTTCGACAGAAGCTCGGGATGTCCCGAATTCAAAGTTGGTAGAAGGATAATGGTCGTTATGTTTCAACGTAGCCCTTTTCCCTGTAAATTACCATTTTCAAACTTTGTATATACTCTTTGGAATCACGCGTTTGGCTGATCTCCATCTTATCAATAAAATTTGAGCCCTTGTGCTTTTGTTTGTAATTCTTATTTGTTTTAGCTTTACAGAATGGCGTTTTAACATGATTAGGGATTCTTGAAATGAAACAAAAAAGAATTTACTTGTTAAAACTTTTTCTAATTTTAAATTAAAGATGACAATTGCTTTTGACTGTTGAGCATCGGAAGAACGTCGATTGCGTCTCCAAAGGCGTTTGAATTTCAAAGTGCAGAATCAAAGTACTCCTTCTAGGCCAATACACTTGAACGAAGGATCAACTATATGAGATACGGCTTTCTCATCTGATACCCTCGGCCGAGTTCTTATCTCCTAAGACCGATCAACAGTATTCCCCGCAGGGACTATCTCTCCTAAGCAAGGTAGAATTGCTACTTTCTTGACCAACGGTACTTTTTCGCCCCGCGATGGCCGAGTATCCAGTCGTGCTCACTCGTAAGTCTGTATGTCGCGTCAGTTTTGTCAGCATATACTTACATACATACATCATGCATTTGATTTGCATTCATATTCATATTGCATCACTATCACTCTAGTCGGTCGTGTCCCCTAGTGATAGAAGTCCTCTAAATCGAGTTGTCAGTTCTTGCCTCATCAGGAAATGCTGCGTTTGAACAATCTCGCCTCCAGTGTATCTCTGGATTAGAATCGGCACTCGACCACTTTGATAACTTGAACCTCTGAAAAGCCAGAGAAGCTTTCTGCAGATGTCACTCTTCGCCATCGAAGATGGTATCCTTGCTTTCCCGGATTAAAGAAAAATCCCTAGAGAAAGCCTCCTAAGCAGAGATTTGGCAGTACAGCTGCCTTTCTCCAAAAGACAGCTGATGAAAAGGTCATCGGCACCTCAAAATTAGAGCCCATCATATGGCATTTCTCCTGGAAGATCCCGAGAAAAGTATAATGTAAGACCCCAAGCGGAAGCAGTCTCTCAAGAGACTCATTTTCCCCAGATAGAGTCGACAAATGGCGTCCTCAACAGAGAAGTTTGTGTACCTCTACAACTCAGACGAATGGGTTCCCTAGCAAGTCTGACATAAAAGCTTTTTCCACTCAAATGGCATCTCCCCAGGAAAATCCGGCGAGAAGTTTGAGGAAAACCGCTACAAATAGGGTCCCTTGTCAATAAAGTTTATTGACAAAAGAAACTAAGACCAGTTCCTTGGTAGGTGTAATACCCCAAAATTTGCTCTCCCCTTTTGTCATCATAGCATGGCATTATCATTTATCATATCATATCCACCTCATTAACATTACATTGCATTTAACATAGAAAAATGAAGCATGGCATCCTTCTTACCATCAGGGCATGTGATCAGGTGGAAGGTGGACAATCAAGGAATCATTCAAAGCACAAAAAGGTCAATCAAGTTGGTTCTAGGCAAGCCAAGAGGTCTCTCATGTCTCATACTATCTCAATTGATCTTCCAAAACCTCAAGGAAGTGAGATTCAATGGGAGATTGAAGCACTACATCCTACACTATGCAAGAAGTCCAAAAATTGAAGGAAAACCCTCAAAAGAGATAGCTCATTGATTCAAAATCATTCTCAAGTGGCATTTCTCATCATCCTTTAAGAGGATACACAACATACTCTGAGGAATTTGGATTTGGAATATGTGCAATTTCCTCCTAACCAGAGAGGGTCAAAATTAGGGTTTCTAATAAAATCAGGATATCTCTGATTTTTTGGACAAAGCTTGTTGTCATGGTATTCTACATGTTCTTAAGAGTGTGTTTGGATGGGTCAATTTGAAATTTAAGGAATTTTAAAATTTCATGGAATTCAAATACTTCATTTGAATTCCTTTCATTTTCAAAATTTATTGATTGGATGAAGTATTTGAATTGATTCATTTTTAAATTCTATTGTTTGGATAAAGTGATGTAATTCAATTCATTTATGAAAAAAATTATAAAATTAATAAGAATAACTCATAAAAATTATAAAATTAATAAGAATAACTCATAAAAATTATAAAACAATCATAGAATCTTATAAAATCATAAGAATAACTCAATTAAATTTTTTCATTGTATTATAAAGTCTAAATATGAAGAAACATATATCAAATGTCTATTGCTAGAATGTCATACAAAACCATAAACAATGTATTATAAATCTTATCATACTCGGCGTTAAAATATAAACTACTAATATAGTAATTTCATAACGAATGTCAGATACACATGTATAACAGTCCAACTCAAGCTTTCATCCTTCAATTGTATTCCTGCAAAAATAAAAAAATAAAACAAAGTTAGCAAATTTCTATCTTACTTTTAATATATTAGAAACTAAAATAAATACCAAGGTATTAAAAATTACCTTGGTCTCAAGGCATGGAAGCCAATAGATACTTTTTCTTCTCCCTCAATGGAAGAGCTTTGAGAATCGCTATTTTATTCGGATTTTCAGCCAACCAATTTATTGCTCTATAGCGTAAAGTATCATCACAATCAACAATCATCTCCATTTCATTCAACACTTCTTGCACCACTTCTTGAGCATTTCCTTCCATCCTTTTTTTACTAACTTGCACAAAATCTTTCAATGACTCAGCCACTTCTTTAATAGAGTTTATCATCCCTTCTTTGTCTCTACCCTTATAAGCACGAGTATATTGCACTTTTTTCTTTGTTGCGGAACTTGGTTCCTCTAAATCAATATGCACAGTGGATCCTTCTTCATCTACAATTGCCTCTTTGCTCATGACATCATCTGCATCAAATGCATGCTCTACTTGAAATCCATTTGCCCTATCTTTCGCACATATGTCCACAATGTCATTCCAATTCGGAATGACCTTAAATCGGAACCTTTTGCTTTCTTCATGAGACTTAAAAATAAAATAAAACAAAAATGTCAATAGCTTGAATTATGAGTGTAAAAAACTAAAACATAATACCCCAAGCTCAATTCATAGCAATTCACATGGTAATAGCCATAAGATTAATATTCAAAAACACCTTCCAAAGGAAAGAAAACATGAAATTAACTCTGCACTTTAAGTTGTAATCCATTATATTACAAAAGAACATGAGCTAACCTACAATAACAAGTATTGTCTGTAATCCTACATCCCTTCAAGTTACAGGGATCAAAACTTGCCTAATGTAAAACTTGTTACAGGGATTTCTAAAACAGGTTGCAAACAACATCAGACATGTTCTAATCATATTCATAGCAGCCATCAAACATTTCCAAAACAATTCTCAAAACACAATCTAAACATGTCTAAACATGTCTAAGTTGGAAATGGAAGGTTTTTAAGACACAATACAATCTGGTTCTTTTAACAAAGGAAAGTTTATCATAGCAAATCAATTCATAGGGCGTATATAAACACACTTCACAGACAACAGAAGAGGGGGAGAGCAGAGTTTACAAGGATAACAATATCACAAACACATCATACATCAGAGAACACACACCAGAAAGAATTCACGATTCACACAACATCAGCAATAGCACACAGATAGCAGGATTTCACAGCTGAAACACACACAGTTTGGAGGCAGACATCCTCAGAAAAAATACACACAAGTTCAGAGCAAAAACAGCATACAAATTATAAGCATATGATTAACTCAACTTAACAACAGCATACAGGACACAGCAAGCACACATGACAGTAGAAACAACAACAAATTATAAGCATATGATTAACTCAACTTAAGCAATGTTTTGAATTTCACTAGATGCGTTGTCAAAAGGTTACATTGTTTGAAATGTATAATAGGCAACAAAACTACCGTAAATAAGTAAGTGAATATAGAATGTCAAACAGAGCAGGATAAAACATTGATTACGATTCACAACACTTTACCTAACCAGCCCAATATGTACACACCACAAGAATCAAAATTTGTACTCCACATAATACCCCAAACTGCAATCTGCTTTCACTCAACATATGCACAAGAATTATATACCATTCCTTTAACCACAACCTGTATATTCTCTTGCAAACTGGAACACCCTTTTAAGGGTAACTTTATTGACTTATATACAGTACCATTACACTGTTCTTTGTTGCCTACAATTTGGAAACCTATTTTCCAATACTGACAAACAAACAGATACTGCCTTTTAAACTAGAATTTCACTAGATGCGTTTACTTTGTAATGTTACTTTATTTAGAGAATAATTGTGAAGTTGTTATGAACCTCAACAACATACCACTTCCTAGCAATTTCTAACGGTATAAGTTCTAACACCTTACAATCTAACTAACCATTCAAACTAACTCTATCCTAATTGTCACACTAAGTTCTAACACCTAACAATCTAACAACCCAACATTCATTTTACAGCATCACTTAAAACAGAAGCAGAACTAATATCAGAACAAAATCACAGAACAAAAAAAATACAGCATTAGTTAAAAATGAATACCTTGATATATTCATTCCATGCATTTTCATCTTCAACATTGATCATGCATTTTGTGCCATCCCAATCAAACCCACTTTGACTGAGAATATCACTAACTATCCCATACCATCCTCGCCAAAGTTTGATACGGTTTTTGACGTTCTCTCCTATAACCTGAACATTAAAGCGTGTAGACAAAACATCAGCTGCAGCATTGTATGCTACTGTTTTCCAAGCTCCGTCACTTTGGCGGCCCAAACTTCTTTGATCTCTAAGTGCTTCAGCTAAAACACGCTCCATGTCCAAATTCCATGTGAAGTAACCTCTTACATCATCTTTCTTATCCACAGCATTTCTTTCTTCTATCGTTCTTTTTCCCCGTGTCTTGCGGCTCAAATTTCTTGCATTGGCTAAACTAGAATCCATTTCTTGAAATCAGCTAAACACAAATAATAACAATCAAATCTCAATAATATAGAAACAAAATTAAATTAATAAGATATCAATCAAAAGTTGCCACACAATATATAAGACTTTCATTAGCAATCAAAAGTAGCCACACAATAGGATGCCAATCAAATTTCTAATCAACAAGACATTCCTTAGAAAACAAAAACAACGAAATGAAAAATACAAACTAACAACTCCTAATAAAGGTCTATAACAAGTAAAAAAGAAATCAATCTAAAATCCATTAAGCCTAAGAAATATTTCTTCTCTCTTGATATTCAGCAAACATTTTCATCGCATATGTGTCACGAAATGTTGTCCACTCTTCAGTCACTTGAACAGTTGCGACCTCATCCACACCATTAGTTGTTCCTCTTTCTATTTGTTGGTTGGTTAACTCTTCATCAACAATAGATAAAAGATTCAAGTCATGAGCCTCTAAAAACTGATCACTTTGTTTTTCATCTATTATGAAATTGTGCAACACAAAACAAGCATTAATAATTCTGATTTGAGTTTTTATATCAAAAAAAGAAGGAGTTCTTAATATACTCCATCTTTTCTTCAATATCCCAAATGACCTTTCAATTACATTCCTTGCACTTGAATGGCGAAGATTAAACAATTCCTTGTAATTTTGAGGAGTGTTTCCAACCCACTCTTTGAGATGATATCTAGTCCCTCTATATGGTGCTAAAAATCCAGGACCGTTTGTATATCCCGCATCCACAAGAAAGTATTTACCTACAATGATTGTTTACCTCAAAATAAATAAAAATATCATATAGTTACATTTGATCCACTAAATAAATAAACTGTCAATCTATTACCGTTTGGAATTCGGAGACAATTTTGACGACGTAAAGCATCTCGCAATACTCGAGAATCTCCTGCAGACCCTTCCCACCCCGGTAACGCATAGATAAACCTTAAATCTGGACCACAAACTCCTAACACATTTGTAGATATGTCACCCTTTCTATTACGGTATCTAGGCCTATCTTCTGCAGCAACTGTTACTGGAATATGTGTCCCATCAAGTGCTCCAATTGAATTCTAAAAACAATTTAAAAAAATTACTACAACTATAGATACCTAAAAAGGGTTAGAAGTTGTAAAACAAATTTCAAACATACCTCAAACCATTTCCATTTATTTGCCTCAAGGCCATCTAGATTATAGTCGTGAAACTTCAAATAATCCCGGCTTACTTTCATAACAGCTTTAAGTACATTATTGAATTGTCTACTCACTGTTTCTTTCGATCTACAATAGTTAAAGTGTATGACTCTATATTTTAGATTGTGAGCAAGGATATGCAAAAACATTGCCACAGCTTCAGTTGTAGGGACATTTCTTGTCTTAACCAATTGCCCTTTTTCTTCTAAAACTCTACAAAGTTTAAAAAATGCCCCTTTACTAACTCTTAATTGCTCCATGCAATCAATTTCTGTTCCTCTGTAAAGACGATTAAGAAAACTCTGCCTTTCCAATTCCCAATTTTGAGTTGGCTCCTTAACAAAATATTTGTCATGATACCAAGCCATTACTCCTAATAGCGTAGTAACAACACTAACAACAATTAATGTTGTTTCCTCAAGCTCTTCCATTTCTTCTTCATTTCTTTTACGCTTTATTGAATTGTCAACTTTACTAATGTCCATTTCTTGAAACAAAGGTTCTGTTATGAGCACATAGCAGAGTTACATTCATTTTGTAAGTGAAAACAACTACTGCATATAGATTTCAAAAACTATATTTGAGTGATAACAAAATTGGAGATAATAATCTTAGATGCATGTGATAAAACATTATTAATACATACTAATTTACAACAGTGTATAGGTAGAAACATGTACATTTACAAAAATGTGAAAACTGCATTTGCTAAGTCAATATTTTGCCAACACCCTGCACCTCTGTTCTTCACAAAATATAGTAAGAGTAGCCACCACTAGATGGTGCAGGTGATGGCCCCCATAAGTTAGTGTGAATCAAATTAAAGGAATTGCTATACTTAGTTAGAGTTAATGGAGAATGAAGCCTATGAGACTTGCCTAGACAACAAGCATCGCAAAAATCAATGGAATTCTTATTATTTATATGAATATTACATATTGCAAGAACACTATGAATATTTTTAGGATGAGCATGCCATAGTCTAGAGTGCCATATTGCACCATCATTTGAAGCAGGAAAAACATTATCAGTCCTAAGAATAACAAATTTATTATTTACAATAGAGTACACATTTTGGGATTGATTGGAAAAGGAATTATTAGAAAGTTCTAAATCTAGATTGTTGAAGCAGTGCAATCCATTTTCATTAAGTAACCCTTCAAGAAATACCAAGCTAGGTGCTTTTGATTTAACATAACACTTGTTAGAATGAAACTCAAAGCACACATTAATATATTTAGCAAATTTAGATATTGAAATTAGATTCCTAGTGATGATAGGAACATGAAGACAATTATTCAGATTTATCATAGAGTAGGATACACTTTTGGACCTAAAATTTGAGAAACCTACGGTCTTAGCTGTAAGACTATGACCATTTCAAACTAAGATATCATTAGAATAAGCACAATAATGAAAATTTGCCATTTAAATTATATGAGCAATGGTATATTACTAAACCTACATGGCATTGAGTGAAGTTTGCAAGATGAATTTCCTTAGCAGAAAAAGCCAAAGCAGGTTTTTGAGTATCAGAGTTGAATTGAAAATGCACAAGTCCTGGAAATTCAAGGGCAGCATATGCCACACTTTGGCCATCAAGAGCTGGAAATTCAGCTTTGGTTCTATAGGTATGTTGGTGTATAGAACCACAAACAATACATGACAGAAATTTGGTCAATTCAAAATGGAAACCATGTTCTTCTCAGACATAGCTAAGACATAGCTAAGATTATCAAAACCGAATTCAAAATTATTTTTGTCAATTCCAAAATGGAAACCATGTTCTTCTCAGACATAGCTAAGATTAAGCTCCAACAACACCAACATTCAAAAAATCACGAAGTTCACAACACAACACAACAATAAATCACACAATGAATAACGAAGATGAAAAACGAAGATGAACCAGATGCAAAATAAAGATAGAAAATGAATAAAAATACCTGAGATCGATTCCGTGAGAGAGAAGAGATCGATTCCGTGAGAGAGGAAAGGTCGATTCCGGGAGTGATGGGTTCCGTGAGAATGAGAGAGATTGATTCTGTGAGAATGAGAGAGATCGATTTCGTACGCGCGAGAGAAGAACACGTGAAACTCAGAAAATGGAATCGTGTATCATGAGAAGAGAGAGAACGAGGGAATTCAAAATTATGCCATTTGAGGTGGAATTGTGAATTTCTCTAAATTGGTCAAAGGAAAAATACTTTATAAAATTCCATCATTTTAACAATTCTTATATTTATTTATCCAAACAAGGGATTTGGCCCAATCATTTTAAATTACCCTAAAAAATTACTTTCCCTCATTAAATTGACCCATCCAAACACACTCTAAGTGTATGTGTATGGAAAATTGCCCCTCAATTGGTTTTGGAGGTGATTCAATTGGAAGAAAGATAAAAAATCAAGGAATTTGGGGCCAAGTCAAATAATCAGAGGAAAAAGTCAACCCTTGACTTTTTAAGGCCAAATTCATGAAATTCATGTTACATATATCCAATGTACAAAATTTGATCAAGAAACTCCAAAGGAATCATGAAAAAATCAAGATGTGGAAAGTTGCCATTTTTGGATGAAGAAGGGTTACTAAAAATAGCAAGTTTTGGCCATTTTGCATCAGAGTTTGAACCAAGGCCATTCAAATTTGGAGCACCAAATGAAAAATCCACTCTGCCTCAATGAAAGATCTTGTTTTAAGCTTCAAATCCATGTGTAGAACATCTCCATTGGATAAAAATTGAGTGAGATATGATTGATCAAAGTTTGAGCAAAGTAGGTTCAAAACTAGGTCAGGACCAAGATTTTCAGGGCACGCGCGCAGTCATTTTTACAAGCATGTGGTGGGCCAAATGTACACCTATTTTTTCATCAAGATAAAAGCCTCAAATGGAAAAGTTTCCAACATCAAAGTTGTTCCTTGTAGTGTCATCTTCAATGTTGATGTTGTGAAAATGTTGATTTAACCAAGTTATGAGATAGTTTGGAGGGTTCAAAGTCATGTTGTTTGTGCTGAAATTTTGTGTGCCAAGTTGCCATGCCAGCCAACCTCTGGCCATGCCCACCAACCAGTTTTGAACCAATGCATTCGTAGCTGTTTTTAGGCATATTTGAGACCTCATTTCACTTCAGCTTGCAAACCAATGTTGTTCCCCAATGTACCATCTTTCTAGTGACATCAATGTTTCATTGTTTCATTCACTAACCATGAAGAAATTCACCCTCAAACACCCACTGTTACCATGATGATTTGCTGCATAATATTTTGGTTCAAACATACATCAAATACATGACAGAGGTTTTATGTGTGCTGCCTCATTAAGACCAACACATATCTGCACCTCTCACACCCTTGCTCGAATTATACATGAAGAGGGAAAGGTTGGAAGCTTGCTATAGAAGTTTAGCAGCAAGAACATGGTAACACATTATGAACCAGCCACACCATATCATGGCTCTCCCTAACTAACTTGACTCAGTTAGTTAGGGATGACTCACTTAACTCCACATAACTCAGTTAACTCACTCATTAAACCATGGTTAGAGTTTACTATAAAACCAAACCTCACTCTCTAATTTCATTTTCAACTTCATTCTTTCACATTCTCTCCAAAGAACTCTCTCTGCTTTACTCTCAACATCACCATTGCCAAGAATTTTCGAGCTCATCTTGCTCATTCCACTTCAACACTTTCCTTGATTCTCTCAATTTCACAACAGTGCATTTGTTCTTGAAGCTTGGATTACTCACTTCCATTGAATCATCATCAAGTTCTACATCTCAGCCTTTATTTGGCCAAGTGAAGATTGTAGAAGAGACAAGACCTCTGGTTTTCTGAAGAACACTTCAAAGTTTCAAAACTTCAGGTACGAATCTCCACCATTATAGACCTAATGTGAAGTTGTTTTCAGGTTCTTGAAGCTTCTTACAAGCTCAAGAACTTGTCCGGCTAGTTGATAGGCCTTTAGAGGTATAGTGCACAACTTAGGGCTTGCTTTAATCTCCTCTGTTTTCTCTGTGTGTGATTGTTATGTGGAAAATGATGGTAGATTCACGATGTGCATAGCGTGAGCTTCATTTTGATACCACATTTGTGCATTTTGGTGAGAATTGAGGTTGCAGACGGTGGCGGTGTGACCGGAGAAGGTGACCGGAGGTCACCTCCGGCCGGTGACTGTAATTGCTAGGGTTTGTCTTGTTTTAATCATGTCCGTCCATTTTCTAAGATCGTAAGGCTTGTATGATGACAGCACATTAAAATCCATGTGCTCCTCACGTGCGTTTTTCTGATTTCACTTAAGCATTTTGTGGTGTGGTGCATTGTATGTTGTGTGGTCATTCACATGTGCGCGTTGATTTGGTTTACTTTGACTTTCGTTTGACTATGACTTAATCTGATGGCTTGGAATGTGTTGACTGATGTTGACTGAAGGTGCGTTGTTGTTAATGTGTTATGCGCGTAATTGGACCTAAGCCAGATTGATATCCACACCCCCTTGTTTAAGGCCCAATGTAATTTGAACTGAATAGTTACTAGGCATACACCCCTTCCCTCATTTCATTGCATTTTATTTTTTTCATTTTTCTACACGTTTTCTTTTTAATTTTTAAAAATATCAAACGTCATCATAAAATTCCACAAAAATTCATGTGTATTCTTAAAACATTTAGGAAATTATTTATGATTTTATTTTCTGATTTTATGACCTTTTTACCCCTGATCTATAATTTTCTTTGAATTTCCATTTAGATGCATTCTAAGCATGATACATGAATTTGTTTAATTTTGTTCTTGCTCATTACCAACTGTTTTGACATGATTCTTTTTGCATTGATTCACTAATACATTGAAGCATGTTATATGATTTTTGTTTGATTTTTTAGGTCACTTTATTACATGTCTTGATGCCTATATTTGTACCACTTTGCATGATGTTTCAATTTGACCTAATTGCTTTGTTTGAAGTCATTTTGCTTTGAATTTTGATATGCTATTTTGATATGTGATTTATCTCTGATTAGTGAACTCCAATACCATGTTTTCATAATTTTCATGAGGACATTTGATTTTTTCTTGATGCATTTCATTTAAGGCATTATGACATGTTATATCATTGTAATCTTTAGTGCATGTTTGCATGAATTCTTTTGTGCACATTTGTATGAGCATTTGCATATGTTATGAGCCATTCATATGATATTATAGGTCTTTGATACACATTATAGGTCATCTTTACATGTTCATTTCAATTTGAACTTTGTGCATCATTAACATGTATTGTTTGCCCTTTCCTTTTGAACTTTCATTTCAATTCTTCTTATATTACTTCTTGAATGTCTTGAAGTTATCTCATAAATACTTTTGAGATGTTCATAAACCATTTTCCATTTAGTTTCAATTCTGGTTGTTGATTTACATGTTCCATTTATGCATGTCCTCTTCATTTCTTTCCATCTTTCATCTACCCTTTCTTCTTGTAACATGTTTAAATGCTAATGGATGATGTTTGTTGCCTATTCACTTGCACTTGTATGATGATATTCATTTGTTGGCCATATGATGCCCATTCTGGTTGTGGTTCTAGGATTTGTTTTCTCATTTATTTCTTTGGAGTTTTATGATGCATTGCATGTTCTTTTACTTCTTATACTTCTTATACATGTTTACTAACCATGTAGGGGCTTTGGTAAGTTTCAATTGAGTGTGGATAAGGAATCCACATTCAACTTCTATCCTTTCTCTTTTACAATTCCATTTTGTGTTTTGTTAAGCACTTATGTGCTTTCTTTTAATAACTCATCACTTTCCCTTTGTGAATTACAATTCATCTTCTACTTTAGAAGTGAATTGTTTAATTCTTTCCTTCTTTAGACTTTAGGTTGAAACCTCACAAACCTTTAGGATCACTCCCTTTAATCTTCAATTAGGATTGAGTCTTAGTCCATATAGGTTTTACCTTTTCTCCTCTCTTGAGTCTCTTTTCTCATCTCAAAGAGAATTCAAAACATATAATAAAGGTAGGCATTTATTGCATTTAGGCCTTTCATATAAAGAAAAGATTATAAGGGGTCTTCTCTTGTAATCTTAGAATGTGTAGCATATAGCCCATCTTGGGTCAATGTGTTAAACATTTGATCTTGTATGAGGGACTTAAATGCAATACTTGTTGAAGGTGCAAATAATAAAAAACACTTCTTCATTTCTTAATTAACAAAAACACTTAATAAACACAAGTATGCTAGTGTGTTTGAACCTTGACAATTGGAACTGAGTGTGGGGGTCTTCTTCACTCTTAGCGTGCATTCTTACCCATTCCATCTTGGAATGTGAGAAGGTACACATTCCAATGACTAAGATCCAGATACACTGTCGTATGCAAACAAATCCAAAACACTTCCTTCTAAAAGACAAAAACAAACAATAACGTCTTTCCTTCGGGAATTCTTTTCTCATCTCATTCATTCTTAACGCACGAACGCGCTTCTACTCGTTCTCTTGCAAGATGGTAACGCACTCGGACCAGCGAGCCTGCAACACCTGAGCTAGAACGTCAGCCGTTCTCTAAAAAACACAAACAATTCATCCCTAGTGAGGGGAACTACGTCGCTCTGATTCTCATGCTCCCGATGAGATACGTAGGCAGTGGGGTAGGGCCCATGCGAGCACTTCTTTTATTTTCCCTACGTTTGTTTCCCGTTCCTTTTCTTTTCTTTCTCCTTTCTTTCTTTCAGTTCCTTTTTCAGTATTCTTTTCTATCACCCTTTGATCGAGACAAGCAAGCGTGGATCCCATCGGGTACGATGGACGTGAGGGGGTGCTAATACCTTCCTCTCGCGTAACCGACTCCCGAACCCAGTTCTCTTGGTCGTAAGACCATGCTTTTCCTTTCTCTCAGGTTTACGCGGTGTTTCCTTTCCCTCTCTTGGGATAAATACACATTGCTGGCGACTCTGTTTCGGTGCCACTTTCGCGTTTGTACTAGGATGAAAATCCCGGGAGCGACAGCTGGCGACTCTGCTGGGGATCGAACCCAGAATCTCTGGTTTCCTTAGCGAGTCAATCCTAGCGCTTGTCTGCTTTTCTTTCATTGGGTGTTTACTGTTGTGCTATATTTACCGTTTTATTGTATGGTTACTTACTGCTTTACTGTACATTACTGTATTTATCGCATTTACTGCATTACATATCATTATTGTGCTGGACTGTGCTGTTGTTTTCTGTTTGGCGGATGGGGTGTTCTGAGAGATAAGCTCACTACCCAGGCTTGAGTACACACATAGGTATTAGAGTGGATAGTCATGACGCTTGCGTGGTGGTGACCACGTATTGTTATTCATGAGACCCACAACCAGACGAGGTTCTATCGGGAGCTTTCTGCTACTGCATGTTATGCAGGCCAGTAGTTATTCTCTTGAGGAATTGTCGACTCTGGTGACCATTCCCGAGGACTCAGTTGCGGCACTCCTCCCGAGATGTGACCGTGGCAGACCACATTATGTGGCAAACCCATTGCACATTCTCGATCCGAGGACCCAATGCTGGGAACTTGCTATAGGTTATCCCTTTTGAAAGAGAATCAGTGGAGGCACTCCTCGATTGGCGATAGTACTGTACCCCGAGGGATGAATGTACTATTGCTTCTCGACCTCAGTGCCAGAAGCTGAGGACCTTTTTGTTTTGGAGAATCAGTTGAGGCCTCCTCGATTGATGATGATGCCAAACCAGAAATGGTGAACGTATCATCATTTCTCGACCTGAGAGCCCGGGATACTGAACATCCTAGTACCCACATTTGAGAAGGGCGGGTTGTTTACAGGTTTGCAGGTAACCATGACCTCCTACATACCCGGTTTTCTATCATCATTGCACAAAAAGGAAGTTTCATCCTATTGTATTCAGATGGTTCTTATCTATGGTTCTATATTAGTCTCAGAGCTACACTGACACCGTTCACAGTTCAGCACAGACACCTGATTACCTGATCACATTGCCCTTTGCATTGCATTATCATATCCTAACATACATGTTTATTCATTTCCAGGTGCATATTACCCTTGATTCCAGTCATCAGGTCGCTGCAAAGATGAACACTAAAGAGAGGAAGAATATCATCAGCTATAAGTTCCTTACGCCTACTTTGGGCCCTATTGTTGTGCTGAAGGGAATGGTGAGTCCTGCAGTACGAGAAGCTTTTGAAGAGAAATATGGGTGGATTTTATCTATGGTCCGTAATGTCAGTGATTATGAAGCCAGAGGTCTCCATACGTTGATGCAGTTCTATGATCCGCCTCTGAGATGTTTTGTATTTCCAGACTATGTGTTGGTTCCTACCTTGGAGGAGTATTCCAACATGTTGGGGATTGCTGTCAAGGAGGAGCCCCCTTTCTTTGGATCGGTGGGGGATCTTGACTTTGGAAAGGTGGCTGGTGCTCTTTATTTGAGCAAATCAGAGTTAAGTGACAATGTCTCCAACAAAGGGAAGATTCGTGGTTACAAGCTGGAATATCTGATTAAGAAGGCCCAGGAAGCAGCTAAAGGCGAGAATTGGCTTGTTTTTAATGCTTTGTTAGCCCTTTGTATATACGGCATAGTGTTGTTTCCCAACGAGCCGGATTTTATTGATACGGACGCTATACGAATATTCATGATGAAGAACCCGGTGCCAACGCTACTGGGAGATCTTCACTACTCATTGTACAACCGAAATGAAAAGAAAAGAGGAGGGATAATTCGTTGTTGTGCACCCTTGTTCTATAAGTGGTTTGCGGGCCGTTTACCACAATCAGGGGCTTTTGTGGATTCCAAAGATTCTCTAGAGTGGAAACAGCGTTTAATGGGATTGGTGGCCAAGGACATCGTATGGGTAGATCATGGGCTGATTGGTAAGAATATTATCCACAGCTGTGGTAAGTTCCCTAACGTTCCACTGATAGGAAGACTGGGTGGGATTAACTACAATCCTTCTTTGGCCATTCGACAATTTGGGTATGCCCTGACAGGTCCGCCTATTAAGAGAGATGTGGAGGAGTCCCTCTATTTTCATACATCAGAAGGATGGGAAGCAGCACAGAAAGCTTCTGAAAGCTGGGGTAGCATGCTGAAAAAGGGGAAAGTTACTCTAGGAAAGCCTAACAACCGGGTTTATCCAGCATATGAAGAGTGGGTGAAGAAAAGAGTTGAAGATTTTCTTTTGCCTTTTGGTAAGGCACCCCTTTTGTATCCGGAGAATGAGAAAGCAAGAAGCACTGCTACTGTGGAAGAAGTTGACAAGTTGCAAGCCTTGGTGAAAAAGCTCCAAGGAGAGAATTCCGAGTTGAGTAGCCGTCTTCAGAATGCTCTACATGCCAACAAAGAGCTGGAGCGGAAAGCCCAAGATGCTGAACAAATCCTAACTGCAAAAGAAAAAGACTTTGCTGGAAGAGCCCAACATTTCCGGAAGATTAGTAAAGGTGCTGATGATGCTACTCAAGCCCACAAGCAAACCAAACAGGCGTTAGCACAGACCAAAGAAAAGTTAACAAAGTTTCAGCACGCTTGGGACGAAGTTAGGATAGAGAATGCTGAATTACAGGAACAGTTGCAGATTAAGGACGAAGAGCTTGAAAAGGCGCATGAGCAGAGGAGAAAGTATCGGGAAAGCCTCGGTAAGAGTCAAGAACAGCTAGAAGAAGCTAGAGGTGAGCTGAGGAATACCAAGAAAGAGCTTGAAGAAGTCATGATAGAAAGGGAGATACTCAAGACGCAAGCCGGCATAAAGAGACACAAAGGAGTGTGTGATGACGAGGCTCTGATGTTGCACATGGGTTCTTTAACTGAAGCTCTTGAGAAAAGGGATGTCTTGATCAAAGAAATGATTGAAAAGCCGAATCACCAGCGTACCCGTATACTTTTTGAGGAGATCAAATACTCAAGTGATAAGCTGAAGGGTGTGGAATTGTCAGACTGATGTTCTTTTCCTTATATTTTGTTATTAATGGTTACCATCAGGCTTGTTGATGGATCCATTTTTCCTTGTATTGCATTTGCGGTTGAATCTTTCTTAAATGTACTTGAATACTTCGTTGAATGAGTATGAGCAGTTTTATTCAGAATTATTCCTTATCAGATGGCTGCACACAAGTTCATGACCACGACACGTCTCTTTATATCACAATTTCTGGTCTTCAGATTTCTGTGGTTGGATTGGAATCAGGGTATAAAGCACCTCGGAAATGACAAACATGGCATTGCATGGCATTGCATATCATTTTGCATTTTTTGTTACTTGCTTTTCAGGTACTCGTTGCGGGGTCTCTAACCTTTATTTGGTTTCAGGCAGTATAGCTGAGAATCATATTCACAGATATTCGACGCGAAGAAATCAAGTAAGAATCATGGATCAAATGCAGAAGGATTTGGCTGGGGTGAGGGCCCAATTGGGGCATTTTATGGGGGACATTCAGGCGCTGTCCCGAGGTCAGGAACTGCTGAGAGAAGAAGTCAACCGGGTGAAGTCTCAGATGGGTCTGCTTACAAAAATCCAGAATGCGGTGTTAAGGAAATAAAGCAATCCTCATCCCTGGTGAGGGGAACTACGTCGCTCTGATTCTTCATTAGCCAATGGAGATACGTAGGCAGGAGATCGTGCGAGATCTTTGCGAGCAACCATATCTATCAACCTTAATTATCAATTTCTTTCCTGAAGATACCTCTTGTCAGCTTCCAACTCCATCTCCCCAAGAGAGTCCTAGGGGCAGAGCATATGGGCAAAGGCCAGAACAACTTGAGAAGAAGTTTGATCCTATTTCGATGTCGTAAGTGCAACGGGTTTCCTCATTTGCTCAAATTCAAACTGGTTGAGCTAGTCGCATCAGGATCATCTCCGACAAAGCTTCCTTTGGGGTTTCAATGCCAAATGCCAGGTATGACTACCATCCTGGGGCACCTGACCATTTAATTGAAGATTGCAAGTCTTTCAGAGGTAAAGGTAAAGACAAGGTGCAAGACGTGATCGACTCAAAGGTTATCACACCAGATGGGTGGCACATAAATTGAACTTTCTTCATCAGATTGAGCACCCAGTTTGCAAAAACATCTTCAGAATCAATAAGTCCAGACGGAGTCAAGCCTCCTCAACAAGGACAATCATTTAGCTTCTTTACTGCATTCTCATGTGTAGCTTTTTATGTTTGTAAAAAACATTTGTATGCATGCATGAAATCTGTTTTTCTTTTTATGTTAATCCTAATAAAGCGCGCATGTTTTTCCTGAAGTAATCCATTCGTATTCACTCATAAGTTTGTATATGTGCATTGCGATACCAATTATCTTGCTTAAACTCTCTGAGGGAGAATGATGATCTGAAAACGCAAAAATCTCTAACGGTGTGCTTTGGAATAAGAACCCTGTTGAGGATGTACAGGCATTGTTTCAACTCCTCAAACACTGGAGATATAAGGGAGATAGACCCTCGTTAACCCCTTTGAGCCTTGAAGTAGGAGTTTCTTTTCGTACGAAAAAACCCTCACATTTAACCCAGGGGCAGGGTAGGCGTCAGTTAGTTTGACCAAGCGTTCAAACCTCAAAAGGAGTGTGCATCTGAGGATCCATTACCTTTTAATTCACCGCTGAGAGGTCAAGAGATGTGAAACCACAATGGTTATCCATCAACAATCAAAGAGTGAGGCAGTCACAACCCTTTCAACAAAGTCAAGACAAGCCAGTGTCACCCGACGTGTTCAAGAAAAAGAAAAAGAAGAAAAAAATGGAAAAGCCCGCTAAGTTGAAACTTGAAAACAAGCAACTTAGGCAAAAGTTAGGGCATCCCGCTGGACTCTGAAATTAAAGATTCAAAAGAATCAGTCCAGGCAAAAATTAGGGATCAAAAAGCAAAAGAATGTGAAAGCGAAAAACAAAAGGATTACAAAAGAAAATCCTCGAGCAAGAACAAAGTCGTGTGACTATGGACAAAAGACAAAGGGGTGACTGTCAATCCAAAGCCTCATTAGGTGTCAAACCATCAGTATCATGGTTTCCTTAAAGATCACAAAATCTTTTTGAGAGGCGAACGCTTGTGCAAATTAGCTGAACGTAGGACTGGAGAACATCACGAAGAGTGGGTGGGCACCAATAAACTTTGAGCCATAAATCCTTTTTTCTCAAAACCGTGAACCAGGCCCTGTTACAACCCTCAAAAGTCCTAATTGAAACAGGGTTATTTTAAAGGCATACTACCAAGAGATAGCGTTCCTGACTCCTATCAGTTGTGCTAAAAGATCTTTGTTGGTGTTGCATGTGCATTGCATTATTTCTTTCAAAACTTAATGTCGTATCCTAACCCGTGATTCGCTCACAAAAGGGTTTGCTACATCTTTTTAGTAAAACTTCAAGATTAACATGTTGTGTTGCATTAGAATTTTCATTCTCAGAATAAAACATTTTCTGCTTGCATACATTTGTTTGACATCAAAAGAAGTTTACATATGGAAATTCAGTCCAGAAGCTTAATCTTGTCGAGTTGAGGATCCTGAAACTCCCGAAGGGCAGCCATAGCCAATGGTACTTCCTCAGGAAACTTTGTTGGGCAGGGGCTTTCCCAACAAGTTGTGCTAAGACGTAGTCGATCTGGGGCAATCACGTCGAACCATCTCTTTAAGGTGTAGCTCATCTGAGCCAATCACGTCGAGAAATCTCTTCAAAGTTCAACCAAACTGGGGCAATTATTGCGAGATTCAAATCCCTACAAATGCAAGCATTTTTGGTTTTCCTTCGAAGATCAGTAGTCAGGGGCAAAACCACTTCAAGGTTCGTACTGGGGCAAGCTATACCAAGAGCACGAGAAGTTAGTCCATCCTAACGACTAATCAGCCTATCCAGAGTTCAGAATACTGGGACAGAATATCCCACGGTGGTATGAGATTGTTCATGAATCTTTTCAAGGCGAATTCCTCTGTAGTCCATACGGTCTGGGGAAGTTACGTCGAGATCCAACGAATCTCTACAAGAGTTTGAAGACACTGAAGCATTGAGCTTGCCAAGTCTTCTGTAAAATCCTCATGCGATGACTTCTTCTAAGTAATCCATGCGGTCTGGGGCAGTTACGGCGAGATCCAACGAATCTCTACGAGAGTTTGAAGACATTGAAGCGTTTTGGATGTCAAGTCTTCTGTAAAATCCTCTTGGGACAATTTCTTCCGGTGGACCATGTTGGTTTGGGACAAGTGAAGAAAAACAGTTGGTCACGCATATGCAGTCGATCAGCCAAAATGAGTGAAACTAAGGGGCATTCCAACCCAAGGCATTTTTGGTCCCCGTCTTCAGTAGGCTTCATTAATAATGTTCTCCAGCAAGAGATTGCATGCAAACCTTTCTCCCCAACAAGTGGTGGTTCAGAGTTAGATTTTCTCAGTTGCAGAAGTCATATCTCGCACGGGGTATACGTGCATATCCTTTGCTTGCAGGTAGCAGCCTCATACTAGGCTCAAAGGCAAAATTGAAGCCTTTGCGAGATCACGGGATCATGTCTTCTAGACGAGCAATCACTTACTTCCATGCAGAAGACTGGGGCAATCATGTTCGAGAAAGGTGGTCACCCTTTTGTCACAATGTTCACTGATTAAGTCCATCATTCGGTCGACGGTCGGTCACGACGGGTCGATATCAGTGAATTAAGTTCAACTGGGTACCGTTGCATCTTATTAAGTCGATTCTCTCATACAGTATTTCCAATAGCTACAAGCTTTTCTATGTCGATAACGGTCACAGGTTCCCCAAAAGAGTGGTCTCGTCGACACCGAAACTGATGGTCATTATCCCCAGCGAAGTCACAAGAGTTTGAAGAGGCTAGATCTTCTGTAAAATCCTCTTATGACATCCTCTGCGGGGACGAATTGTTGTGTTGTCCAAGCATGGGGCATGATTGTTTCCCCAGCATGAAGTGTTGGTCACCCCCAGTAGAGTTTGAGGACAGTTGGTCTTCTGTAAAATCCTCTCGAAAGGCATTCCCCAACATGAGACGTTTTAAAGCAGTTTTCTCCAACAGAGTTTGTTATAAACCCGTCATCCCTAACGGAATTGTCTAAAGGGAAGCTCGCCTAACATGGGGCATTGTAGTACTTATCCTAAGCTCGACAGTCATATTCCTCAGCAGACTACTATGGATTTGCTTTGGGTTTCCCCAACAGATCTCTAAGGACTCTTTCTAGCAAGTTGCAGTGGAATGTTCTAACCAGGATTTGCATATCCCTGGCAGAGTAGCCCTGATACCTAGCAAGATCGTATCTCTGGTCATGGTATCCCCACAGAGGTCAGCATCGAATCTTGTCAGCAACTTCCAGCTGAGTTGTTGTTCTCTCCGCAGAGGTTTATCAGATCGACAGAATCTATTCCTCAACAAGGATGGTACAGCCTTTCCCCAGCCGGGTCAGAAGGTTGATAATCCCTATAAAGGATCTTGGGTTGAATAAATCCCCAAGCAGAGTTTTAATGGCTCATTTCCCCAGCAGGATGTCATTTAAAAATTCTCATCCCCAGCGGAATCGCTGTGACCAGAATTCATTCCCCCAAACAGATGGAATAATTCCTGGCAGAGTCGTCATTCCCTCATATCTTAAAGTCCAATTTATTTTTGGCAAGCTTGGCAATTCGAAGCAGACGGATTGTTCATCCATTCGCCAGCAGAGATATTATCCTTTTAGGAGTCTCCGAGATTAAATCATTGATTGTGGTTCCTCAGCAGAGTCGGCAGAGATGTCTGGCGCAGAGGCAGAGAGTAATTCGATTTTAAAACTCTAAAAGTCCAACAGTGGATTGGCAAAAGTCCGTCTTCGGGTGGCAAAAGTCCAACAGTGGATTGGCAAAAGTCCGTCTTCGGGTGGCAAAAGTCCAACAGTGGATTGGCAAAAGTCCGTCTTCGGGTGGCAAAAGTCCAACAGTGGATTGGCAAAAGTCCGTCTTCGGGTGGCAAAAGTCCAACAGTGGATTGGCAAAAGTCCGTCTTCGGGTGGCAAAAGTCCAACAGTGGATTGGCAAAAGTCCGTCTTCGGGTGGCAAAAGTCCAACAGTGGATTGGCAAAAGTCCGTCTTCGGGTGGCAAAAGTCCAACAGTGGATTGGCAAAAGTCCGTCTTCGGGTGGCAAAAGTCCAACAGTGGATTGGCAAAAGTCCGTCTTCGGGTGGCAAAAGTCCAACAGTGGATTGGCAAAAGTCCATCTTCGGGTGGCAAAGCAGCTAAAAGTCCAACAGTGGATTGGCAAAAGTCCGTCTTCGGGTGGCAAAAGTCCAACAGTGGATTGGCAAAAGTCCGTCTTCGGGTGGCAAAAGTCCAACAGTGGATTGGCAAAAGTCCGTCTTCGGGTGGCAAAAGTCCAACAGTGGATTGGCAAAAGTCCGTCTTCGGGTGGCAAAAGTCCAACAGTGGATTGGCAAAAGTCCGTCTTCGGGTGGCAAAAGTCCAACAGTGGATTGGCAGAAGTCCATCTTCGGGTGGCACGAAGCTGCAAAGTCCACCAGTAGCGTGGCAGGCCAGTAGTCGTCTGGAATTGCATAAAAGACATTATCAAAGTCCACCAGTAGTGTGGCAGGCCAGTAGTCGTCTGGAATTGCATAAAAGACAGTATTAAAGTCCACCATCAGCGTGGCAAGCCAGTAGTCGTCTGGCATCGTTCAAAAGACAGATCTCTCCGACGTTTCATCGAGGATTCAATCCAGCAGTCTCGTTGGGTTTATATCCCTTTTCTTCTTCATCACCCAGAGCAAATTTTTGGTTATTTTTGGTATTCAATCACTATATACCTTGAAAGTCCGAAAGCATTTGCTTTCAGGCATTCAGGTCTACAGCGCTTGAATAGGGGCAGCTGTAATACCCCAAAATTTGCTCTCCCCTTTTGTCATCATAGCATGGCATTATCATTTATCATATCATATCCACCTCATTAACATTACATTGCATTTAACATAGAAAAATGAAGCATGGCATCCTTCTTACCATCAGGGCATGTGATCAGGTGGAAGGTGGACAATCAAGGAATCATTCAAAGCACAAAAAGGTCAATCAAGTTGGTTCTAGGCAAGCCAAGAGGTCTCTCATGTCTCATACTATCTCAATTGATCTTCCAAAACCTCAAGGAAGTGAGATTCAATGGGAGATTGAAGCACTACATCCTACACTATGCAAGAAGTCCAAAAATTGAAGGAAAACCCTCAAAAGAGATAGCTCATTGATTCAAAATCATTCTCAAGTGGCATTTCTCATCATCCTTTAAGAGGATACACAACATACTCTGAGGAATTTGGATTTGGAATATGTGCAATTTCCTCCTAACCAGAGAGGGTCAAAATTAGGGTTTCTAATAAAATCAGGATATCTCTGATTTTTTGGACAAAGCTTGTTGTCATGGTATTCTACATGTTCTTAAGTGTATGTGTATGGAAAATTGCCCCTCAATTGGTTTTGGAGGTGATTCAATTGGAAGAAAGATAAAAAATCAAGGAATTTGGGGCCAAGTCAAATAATCAGAGGAAAAAGTCAACCCTTGACTTTTTAAGGCCAAATTCATGAAATTCATGTTACATATATCCAATGTACAAAATTTGATCAAGAAACTCCAAAGGAATCATGAAAAAATCAAGATGTGGAAAGTTGCCATTTTTGGATGAAGAAGGGTTACTAAAAATAGCAAGTTTTGGCCATTTTGCATCAGAGTTTGAACCAAGGCCATTCAAATTTGGAGCACCAAATGAAAAATCCACTCTGCCTCAATGAAAGATCTTGTTTTAAGCTTCAAATCCATGTGTAGAACATCTCCATTGGATAAAAATTGAGTGAGATATGATTGATCAAAGTTTGAGCAAAGTAGGTTCAAAACTAGGTCAGGACCAAGATTTTCAGGGCACGCGCGCAGTCATTTTTACAAGCATGTGGTGGGCCAAATGTACACCTATTTTTTCATCAAGATAAAAGCCTCAAATGGAAAAGTTTCCAACATCAAAGTTGTTCCTTGTAGTGTCATCTTCAATGTTGATGTTGTGAAAATGTTGATTTAACCAAGTTATGAGATAGTTTGGAGGGTTCAAAGTCATGTTGTTTGTGCTGAAATTTTGTGTGCCAAGTTGCCATGCCAGCCAACCTCTGGCCATGCCCACCAACCAGTTTTGAACCAATGCATTCGTAGCTGTTTTTAGGCATATTTGAGACCTCATTTCACTTCAGCTTGCAAACCAATGTTGTTCCCCAATGTACCATCTTTCTAGTGACATCAATGTTTCATTGTTTCATTCACTAACCATGAAGAAATTCACCCTCAAACACCCACTGTTACCATGATGATTTGCTGCATAATATTTTGGTTCAAACATACATCAAATACATGACAGAGGTTTTATGTGTGCTGCCTCATTAAGACCAACACATATCTGCACCTCTCACACCCTTGCTCGAATTATACATGAAGAGGGAAAGGTTGGAAGCTTGCTATAGAAGTTTAGCAGCAAGAACATGGTAACACATTATGAACCAGCCACACCATATCATGGCTCTCCCTAACTAACTTGACTCAGTTAGTTAGGGATGACTCACTTAACTCCACATAACTCAGTTAACTCACTCATTAAACCATGGTTAGAGTTTACTATAAAACCAAACCTCACTCTCTAATTTCATTTTCAACTTCATTCTTTCACATTCTCTCCAAAGAACTCTCTCTGCTTTACTCTCAACATCACCATTGCCAAGAATTTTCGAGCTCATCTTGCTCATTCCACTTCAACACTTTCCTTGATTCTCTCAATTTCACAACAGTGCATTTGTTCTTGAAGCTTGGATTACTCACTTCCATTGAATCATCATCAAGTTCTACATCTCAGCCTTTATTTGGCCAAGTGAAGATTGTAGAAGAGACAAGACCTCTGGTTTTCTGAAGAACACTTCAAAGTTTCAAAACTTCAGGTACGAATCTCCACCATTATAGACCTAATGTGAAGTTGTTTTCAGGTTCTTGAAGCTTCTTACAAGCTCAAGAACTTGTCCGGCTAGTTGATAGGCCTTTAGAGGTATAGTGCACAACTTAGGGCTTGCTTTAATCTCCTCTGTTTTCTCTGTGTGTGATTGTTATGTGGAAAATGATGGTAGATTCACGATGTGCATAGCGTGAGCTTCATTTTGATACCACATTTGTGCATTTTGGTGAGAATTGAGGTTGCAGACGGTGGCGGTGTGACCGGAGAAGGTGACCGGAGGTCACCTCCGGCCGGTGACTGTAATTGCTAGGGTTTGTCTTGTTTTAATCATGTCCGTCCATTTTCTAAGATCGTAAGGCTTGTATGATGACAGCACATTAAAATCCATGTGCTCCTCACGTGCGTTTTTCTGATTTCACTTAAGCATTTTGTGGTGTGGTGCATTGTATGTTGTGTGGTCATTCACATGTGCGCGTTGATTTGGTTTACTTTGACTTTCGTTTGACTATGACTTAATCTGATGGCTTGGAATGTGTTGACTGATGTTGACTGAAGGTGCGTTGTTGTTAATGTGTTATGCGCGTAATTGGACCTAAGCCAGATTGATATCCACACCCCCTTGTTTAAGGCCCAATGTAATTTGAACTGAATAGTTACTAGGCATACACCCCTTCCCTCATTTCATTGCATTTTATTTTTTTCATTTTTCTACACGTTTTCTTTTTAATTTTTAAAAATATCAAACATCATCATAAAATTCCACAAAAATTCATGTGTATTCTTAAAACATTTAGGAAATTTTTTATGATTTTATTTTCTGATTTTATGACCTTTTTACCCCTGATCTATAATTTTATTTGAATTTCCATTTAGATGCATTCTAAGCATGATACATGAATTTGTTTAATTTTGTTCTTGCTCATTACCAACTGTTTTGACATGATTCTTTTTGCATTGATTCACTAATACATTGAAGCATGTTATATGATTTTTGTTTGATTTTTTAGGTCACTTTATTACATGTATTGATGCCTATATTTGTACCACTTTGCATGATGTTTCAATTTGACCTAATTGCTTTGTTTGAAGTCATTTTGCTTTGAATTTTGATATGCTATTTTGATATGTGATTTATCTCTGATTAGTGAACTCCAATACCATGTTTTCATAATTTTCATGAGGACATTTGATTTTTGCTTGATGCATTTCATTTAAGGCATTATGACATGTTATATCATTGTAATCTTTAGTGCATGTTTGCATGAATTCTTTTGTGCACATTTGTATGAGCATTTGCATATGTTATGAGCCATTCATATGATATTATAGGTCTTTGATACACATTATAGGTCATCTTTACATGTTCATTTCAATTTGAACTTTGTGCATCATTAACATGTATTGTTTGCCCTTTCCTTTTGAACTTTCATTTCAATTCTTCTTATATTACTTCTTGAATGTCTTGAAGTTATCTCATAAATACTTTTGAGATGTTCATAAACCATTTTCCATTTAGTTTCAATTCTGGTTGTTGATTTACATGTTCCATTTATGCATGTCCTCTTCATTTCTTTCCATCTTTCATCTACCCTTTCTTCTTGTAACATGTTTAAATGCTAATGGATGATGTTTGTTGCCTATTCACTTGCACTTGTATGATGATATTCATTTGTTGGCCATATGATGCCCATTCTGGTTGTGGTTCTAGGATTTGTTTTCTCATTTATTTCTTTGGAGTTTTATGATGCATTGCATGTTCTTTTACTTCTTATACTTCTTATACATGTTTACTAACCATGTAGGGGCTTTGGTAAGTTTCAATTGAGTGTGGATAAGGAATCCACATTCAACTTCTATCCTTTCTCTTTTACAATTCCATTTTGTGTTTTGTTAAGCACTTATGTGCTTTCTTTTAATAACTCATCACTTTCCCTTTGTGAATTACAATTCATCTTCTACTTTAGAAGTGAATTGTTTAATTCTTTCCTTCTTTAGACTTTAGGTTGAAACCTCACAAACCTTTAGGATCACTCCCTTTAATCTTCAATTAGGATTGAGTCTTAGTCCATATAGGTTTTACCTTTTCTCCTCTCTTGAGTCTCTTTTCTCATCTCAAAGAGAATTCAAAACATATAATAAAGGTAGGCATTTATTGCATTTAGGCCTTTCATATAAAGAAAAGATTATAAGGGGTCTTCTCTTGTAATCTTAGAATGTGTAGCATATAGCCCATCTTGGGTCAATGTGTTAAACATTTGATCTTGTATGAGGGACTTAAATGCAATACTTGTTGAAGGTGCAAATAATAAAAAACACTTCTTCATTTCTTAATTAACAAAAACACTTAATAAACACAAGTATGCTAGTGTGTTTGAACCTTGACAATTGGAACTGAGTGTGGGGGTCTTCTTCACTCTTAGCGTGCATTCTTACCCATTCCATCTTGGAATGTGAGAAGGTACACATTCCAATGACTAAGATCCAGATACACTGTCGTATGCAAACAAATCCAAAACACTTCCTTCTAAAAGACAAAAACAAACAATAACGTCTTTCCTTCGGGAATTCTTTTCTCATCTCATTCATTCTTAACGCACGAACGCGCTTCTACTCGTTCTCTTGCAAGATGGTAACGCACTCGGACCAGCGAGCCTGCAACACCTGAGCTAGAACGTCAGCCGTTCTCTAAAAAACACAAACAATTCATCCCTAGTGAGGGGAACTACGTCGCTCTGATTCTCATGCTCCCGATGAGATACGTAGGCAGTGGGGTAGGGCCCATGCGAGCACTTCTTTTATTTTCCCTACGTTTGTTTCCCGTTCCTTTTCTTTTCTTTCTCCTTTCTTTCTTTCAGTTCCTTTTTCAGTATTCTTTTCTATCACCCTTTGATCGAGACAAGCAAGCGTGGATCCCATCGGGTACGATGGACGTGAGGGGGTGCTAATACCTTCCTCTCGCGTAACCGACTCCCGAACCCAGTTCTCTTGGTCGTAAGACCATGCTTTTCCTTTCTCTCAGGTTTACGCGGTGTTTCCTTTCCCTCTCTTGGGATAAATACACATTGCTGGCGACTCTGTTTCGGTGCCACTTTCGCGTTTGTACTAGGATGAAAATCCCGGGAGCGACAGTAGGAAACCAGGATCGAGGGGAAGTTTAAATGAGAAACTAAGACCAGTTCCTTGGTAGGAAACCAGGATCGAGGGGAAGTTTAAATCAGAAACTAAGACCAGTTCCTTGGTAGGAAACCAGGATCGAGGGGAAGTTTAAATCAGAAACTTAGACCAGTTCCTTGGTAGGAAACCAGGATCGAGGGGAGGTTTATTTCAAAAGAAAACTGAGACCAGTTCCTTGGTAGGAAACCAGGATCGAGGGGAAGTCTACCTTTTCTAAGCATCATTGCTTAGAAAAAGAAGATGAATGCGCAAGCTGCCATTCATAGCCATCAAAATTTCGGGCATTCCGATATTTAATCCTCTTGCACCCAGAATGCCCGAATACCTTCGTCATTCACACCTTCGGGTCCAAGGGGCATCTGTCATACCCCAAATTTTGACCACTAAGATTCCAATCATTGTGTCAATCATCATCACAGTATGGATGAACCATCATGCCTCATCAAATGCCTCAAGGGTTTTAAGCCCTCTCAGAGCCTTAGACAAAGGATCAATCAAGGAATGTCTTGATCTTCAACTTGTCTAACCTCTCAAACATCCACAATGGATCAAGAAGACTCCCACTTCAAGGATTAAGCACAAGGCTGCTCCCTTCTAGGCGGATCAAGTCTCAAGATCGACAGTGTCACCTAATTAGGGTTTTGGTCGACCAGGGCCTCCAGATGGAAAATTTTCATCTGGGCACAAAAGTCAACTTTGACTTTAGGGGATGCATTCATCCAAAACATAACCTAATATGATCCATGGAACCTCATGGACCCAATCATCAAGTCAATTTGACCTCAGGGGATGCATTCATCAAAAATCAAGAATTAGGGTTTCTTGACCTAATTCACCCCTAAGTTGACTTTTGGGACAAATCATGAGCCAAGAGCTCAAGACATGATTTGAGGGTCTCTAATATACTATATTGATCCATTTGCAACAATGGATTAATCCAAGAAGCTTGAGCAACAAGTCTCAATTTCATCTGCACCACAATTAGGGTTTCGCGAGGAAAGTCAACTGTAACTTTGACTTTTGACCAGGACATGCTCCCAAACCCTTAGACATGATTCAATATACCCTATGACACCCATGGAAAATTTCCATCAAGTTTGATTTAGGTCAAAGACATGATTTCCTGAGGAATTGCACAGATTGGAATTCATCTGATAAAAAGTCAACTGTGCACAAAAGTCAACTTTGACTTTTTGAGATTTTTCACCAAAATGGATTTTTAATCCTAAAATGATGTTAATGTATAATTTGAATCATCATTCATCAAGAAAAATCAAAGAAAGTGGGATAACTTGTAAAAGGGGTAACTATAAAAACTTAGAAAGATTTCTAAGTTATGGAAAAAGTGACACTAATGTGCCAACTTTGGAGGACCATAACTCCTAAACCACAAGGCCACTGTTCCCCATTCAAAGCTTGATTTGTAGATCACATTTCCCTCTACAAAAGCTTCATACTGACCTATGTCCAAATTCCTCATGGATTTTGAGTTATGGAGTGATCAAAATCAAGAAAAGTCACTTTGTTCCAACACTTAGTGAAAATCTCACTAAGTCAGAATTTGCCTTTACTTTTTTCCAAATGTAGGGGGATTTTTCACTTGGATTCAAAAGAGATCAAAACCAAACATGTTCAAACAGTTGTTGTATCATGTAAGGGCTTTCCAAAATGGCCAAGAACATTACCAAATTCAATTTGAGCTATGAGATATGACCTTGGCAAGATGCCTTGCTGAAATCTGCCAAGGCAAGGCATATTTTTGCACTTTTGGTCGATTTGCCAAAATCAGCCAAATCCAAACACTCCTATCCACTTGGACACCTCTGAGGATTGAATCTAAAGGGGACAATAACGGGGCCAAGCCTCCAAAGTCTTTGGAACAAGAAATAGCATGTTGAACCTAGAATTGCCAAAATAGGGACAAGACTCCAATTTTGGATTGGAGCATTCAATGGAAGCATCATGGTGGCATGGACTGAGCTCTTAGCAACTGAATTCAGTCAAGACTTATCCAAGACCAAGGGGACCAGCAGCCTGTGTCTTAACCTCTAGTCAATGGCTAGAGGAGACTTGGATTTTCATTTGCCAACATTGGCCAAACCTACTCAGCAGTTGTCATTCACTATTCCTTGCAAAACAAACATGTTCTACTATAAATAGAGCTCAATTGTGATCAGTTTGAGTACACCAAAGCCATCAAACAGATGCTTTCCTCAAAATCTCTTCTTTCACTCCAATTTTGCCTTCTAAGGCAAGTCACATCGGGTTTTGAGTTTGAGATCTTTTCCAATCAAACCAATCACACACACACACCTCATACACATCTCATATGAGCTGATCAAACACTTAAACAACAACTGGAACACTGATTTCTCAGAATCACCAGTCAATTGCTCAAGGTTTTAACCAAGTTGTAGTTGAGATGCCATGAAGTGATCCAGCCAGTTTCAATCAAGTCCAAGCATTCAAACACACTCCATAGGGTGTAGGGAAGTTGTTCAGATCATCACAACTCATCTGTAACACCTCCAACTCAGAAATCAATTTGCTCTTGCTGTCACGACCTAGAGGTAAGCCTAAACTTGGTCATCTCTCAATTCATGCAATTTTTGTGGCACAATAATATGGCCATATGTTCATAATCATGCATGGAATGTTTCCCCTCAATTAATTGCATTGTTTGAATCGTGTATCAAAAATCCCAGCCTTCATGCAGAATTTAGGGTTCTTGAGGATTTTTCGTGATTTCTTGTTTTATGCTTAATTTAAATGAAATTAATTGCCATAGACATGATCGTGAGGTTGAAACGAGTTGATTGGTATGTGGATTGCATGATATGATCAAGTATTCAGTGAGATTGGATAGAAAATGCAAATCTGGGAAACTCAGAACACGCGCGTGTTCTTGCCCTTGTTCTTTGCGCCATTTTCAAACATTTGAATATTTGAATTTTGTGATTTTTATTTAATTGATTCAAAAATTAATTTCTCTCCGTGTTTTAATGATTTTGAGTTGATTCTTTTTTTAATAATTCACAAAAATGTTGAAATATTTTATTTTTTCAAAAAATCCCAAAAATATTATTTTTTTCATATAATTGATATTTTTGCAAAGAATTAATATTTTAATTGTTTTTTACATTTAAAATATTTTTTCCCTCTTGATTTTGTTAAGATTAATGACTTCTAATTATTTTGTAGGTCAATACTTGATTTTTGAAGCATTAATCCAAAATCATAATTTGTTTCCCACATGTTAAACAATTTTTGATAATTTTAATTGAATTTTTATTCAATTAAAATACATTTTGGAAATAAATTAGGGTTTTTGATTAATTCAACCCTGACAAATCATTTTCAAAAAACTTTTGGGCCTCTAATAGAGTGTAAGACCCAACCCTTTTTGTACAAAAATATTTTGGGCCTCAGTTATTGTATAAGTCCCGATACGAAAAATCTCGGCGCGATCGCCATTTTCAAACTGAAAATCTTTTGGGCCTCCCCTCGTGTTGTAAGCCCCATTTCTTTTCCTAAAATACATTTTGGGCCTCTATTAGAGTGTAAGACCCAACCCACTTGTATAGAAATATTTTGGACCTCACTTATTGTATAAGTCCCTCTATACATTTTTAAATTCGGCACGATCGTCGCCAGTTTAAAAATAAACCATCTGGGCCTCTCCTTGAGCTATAAGACCCATTCAAAACTTTTGGGCCTCTAATACAGTGTAAGACCCAATCCCCTTTTAACCAAAACAATTTTGGGCCTCACTTATTGTATAAGTCCCTCTGCGTTAAAAGAAAACCTCGGCGTGTTCGCCATTTGAAATGGAAAAATCATTTGGGCCTACCCTCGTGTTATATGCCCCACTCTTTTTCTTTAAAAACTTTTTGGGCCTCTTGAGAGAGTGTAAGACCCATCCCTTTGTACAAAAACCTTTTTGGGCCACAGTCACTTGTATAAGTCCCTTTGTACAAATTCAAACAGTGCGCTCACTAATAAAACCCTGGGCCTCTCCTTGAGGTGTAAGCCCCAAATCTTTCTTTTTCAAAGAACTTTCTCCTTTGATTTTGAATATACTGTTGTTTTCAATCTGTCTTTGTTGAACAACTAACCAAACAACATGGAAGCACTACAACCGAGTAAGTGTTTATACGCTTTCATTTACCGCTTTCATATACATATAACTGTATTGTGGGGTTGTTTCGCTGTAAGTCTTCTTTCGTAAACTCATATCAACTGTGTAATAATAGTATAGATATTTAGAGTTTCCCCGGCAACTACGTCTAGAACTAGGTAACGTCGTTTCGTTTATTCGTAGAAATAGACGGCTAGATCCCCAATAGGATCACCAGATACAGTCTTCTCTTCGGTTGTCCTCATTAGGAATTGTCAAGAGACTCTACTCCCAGAGATGAATGTATTCTCCGTGAATGGCATCTTTGAGTTTCTTCCAAATTCTCGAACTTTCCTGGCTTGACCTATTCCTTGTGAATAGCCTGTCTTGAATTTCTCAGGGTTTGGGGACCCACGGGCTTCTTAAAAGCATCGGCTTCCTCTTGGGCATCGTACAAGGACCCACAGCCTTCCTAAAAGCATCCCCGCCTCCTCTTGGGCGTTGTACAAGGACCCATTAGCTTCTTAGAAGTATTCATAGCCTCCTCTTAGGCTTCGTATAATGATCTCTTCCTCCGGGAATGATAGCCTCCTCTTGGGCTTAGTACAAGGACCCGTCGGCTTCTTAAAAGCTTCCAGCCTCCTCTTGGGCTTCGTACAAATTGTCCCGACGACCTCCTAGAGGTAGAGGAACAGAACCTAGTCAACTTCATAGAACGGTCCTTTCCAAGAGTCTACTACTGTTTCTCAAAGCATAGTACAAAAGATGAAACTCTAGACACGGACAGTCTAATATCCTTGAGTCTCAAAGACATTCTCAAGTGACCCCTTCGTTAAAATAGGAAGGAAACCCGTAGACTCGGACAGTCTCAATACCCTTTGGATTTCCCGTTTCCTCAAAGAAAAGGAAATATCCCTGAAAAAAATCCTTGAGTACAGTGTTACTCATATAAGAACTGATTTTCTCTTTAAAATCAGTATACTGGATCTGTCACTCAACTGAAACAGTTACAATAGCCTCTTCTTGGGCTTTGTACAATGATTCTTCCTAGCGAAGCAAACATTTAGCCTCTCTCTCGGGCTTTGTACGAGACACATAAAAGACTCCCTCGTTGAGTCAAAACCTTTTAGCCTCCATCTCGGGCTTCGTACGAGATACAGAAAAACTCCCTCGTTCACAGTACACAAACACCAACAACTCCTTCCCCTTCATCTAATCGCTGTAAGCGGCAAGCCTCTGGATTATTTACATCCATGCCACTGTCCCTCTTTTAGCATGAGAAAATTCCTAAGGAAAGATAGCATTGCTCTACACTGAGTTAAAGTCATCTCCTTCAGGTTGGAAAACCCCTATAAAGGAAATTATGGCATTGCCGGATTCACAAATCCTGGTTAAAGTAATCCTCCTTTATAGTCAGTCACCCAACAGTTGTGACATACAACCCCTTCTTTAGAGATGACAAATTCTCTCTAAAGTCAACACCTTTTTAGCTTCATATCTTGGGCTTTGAACAAGATACAAACCACCTTTAAGCTTCACGTCTTGGGCTTTGAACAAGACACCAAAACACCATTTCCTCCCATAGAATAGGAGGAACTACGAACGTTCTGATTTCCTTGTTTCGGAAAACGGGAATACGTAGGCATAAGATTCAAAGAAAAATCTTAGCGAGCACACTAAACAAAAATCCTAAATCCCATATCAATTGAAAAGCATCAGTCCTAACTTCCTGCCCAAAGAATAAATTCGTCATTCTGTCAAAATAACACAAGAGAGGCCCCACTACCACATAGCATCCATAACCTAACAGACCGCTGTTTAAACTCAGTATGCAAGCAGGGTTAATTGGAGACATCTATTTCCCTTCCTTCATCAGCTTTAATAGAATAAAAAATGAATCGCCATGTAGTAACCCCAAAAGAGAGCGACAGTGCTTAAGAACCACGTCCCAAAATCGCTCGCTACAGGACCAAGCAAATACATCGGGAAATTCTTTGAGAAGCTTTATCAAACTTTCTTTGACAATCGGATTGAGCAGTGCCCCAATCCTGATTTCTTTTCTCTCTTCTTCTAAACGCAAGTTGACCGTTTCCAACGGCTCTTTGTGAGGTTCAATGGACCTTTCCTCTTCTCTGAGTAATCGGGAGTTCTCTTCTGGAATTTTGTCGTCAACTTCTTCTTTAGCCTCAAATACCGGGAATTCAAAGTTGGGAGAAGGCATTGGATTGTATGTTTCAATGGGGTTTAAAACAAGCAATCTGCATGACGTGATGATTTGTTTTTTAGAAGAGATAGAGAGAATGCAAGAGTGTGTGCAGTGTATTTTTTTTTTAAAACTGCTTGTTTTTATTGTTTGAGTTGTTTTTTAGGATTACCATTTTCTAGAAAAGCGAAAAAAAGAAAACAGCAATAAATGCAGAAATTACAGAACGATGTTATTTTATTTATGATTTTATCGATTCTTGAAACTACAGCCCTATAAAACAAAACTCTGTCGCTTTGGGCGAAGCGAAGAGAGAAATTTACAGAAAGTGAGCCCTATCAAAACATCCTTTTCACCTGGGTAGGGTGAAAGGTTAAGATAAAGACGGCAATTACTTAGACTTATGAATGACTTTCGGAACATCGACAACAACCCATTGGCGGCGAACTACTCGGTGAATCACAAAGTCTGGCACCTTATTTCTTGGAATGTCCTCAGAAATGACGCTGATTTCTCGCAGAGCAGGATCGTTGGAATCTGTTTCCCAGACAGAGTTGTCGTAGGCGAACTCTTCTGTTGTATTTTGCATAATATTTGTATTCTCAGGTAAATCTCTCCATCCAGTTGGCTGGATGTCTTCGAGCTTGATACGAGAGCTCTTAGGAGCGGTGTACTTGACCAAGTAGTCGAACTTACCACTTGGTTGTCCTAAGGTGTCCCATACTTCTGTGGAACTGGAGGAGTCATCTCTCTCGATGACGTTGACCTCGGGAAAAGCGTAGTTGATGAATTCTAGTCCTGCAAGCTTTGCAAATTCATCGTCGCATTGCATATTTTCTGAATGCCCTGAGTGTTGATCCTATGACGCGGTGGGGACGCAGGTATTCTTTTCAAAAATGCTCAATTGATAAGCATCGTTGTGCTGACTCTTTTGCCCCAAGTCTCTTGGATACAGCTGCCAGATAGGCAGGCCATCCATTGGGCCATAATAGTCGTGGTCAAAGTTGTCTTTCATCAGAGTGTCCTATTCTAACAAGTTTGGCGGATCACGACATCCTTCTGCATCACAATCTCCGTATATCATCTTGACATCTGGCCTTGGTATAAATCTCGGACTCTGTGCGCGATAGCAAAATGGCGTAGGCACCTCATCCCGAGACATATAACCGTCCTCGTTAAGATAGGACTTCCACTCTTCATCTGTGTCGAAGGAATCTCCCTCGTCTATGGTATGCACTTCCTGAGGCACTGGGTGAAGGAACCCTCCACTGTGGAAGAAATCCTGAATGGGATGAAAACTTTCATCGTTAATAGCAGTCGGGGTATAGGTTGAAGAAAAACCAAGACCCTTCTTTGTTTTGTTATCAGTAGGAATGACAAGTTGTCCCCATCCATTCGCATCGTTACTTTTGATCACTTCGAGAGCATCTTTATACGAGGAAATTGATGTTCCTTTTTCTGATTGATTCTCATTGCTCACCAACAGTGCTTAGAACTGAGTTCTAACAACCTCCTCTGATTCTACACAAGTAGACGATGATAAGTTACTTACGATCAAGGCTTGTTCTCCACAGACTGTGACTATTTGATCGTTCTTGACGAACTTCAGCTTCTGGTGCAATGTCGTAGTGACTGCCCCAGTCTGGTGTATCCAAGGTCTTCCTAATAAACAATTGTCTGCTGCCCGGACGTCCATGACCTGGAAAGTGACTTGGAAAGTGTAAGGACCGATAGTTATGGGAAGACCGATTTCACCAATAACTGCTTTCCGGGATCCGTCAAATGCTTTGACGATGACCTCACTGCCCTTCATCGGGGATCCTTTGAATGATAGTCGTATTAATGTGGACTTCGGCATGATATTCAGAGTCGATCCTGTGTTTACCAGTACGCTAGCTAAAGCATCGTCCTGGCAATTGACTGTAATATTGAGTGCCATGTTGTGACTTTTTCCTTCTTCTGGAAGTTCCTCGTCAATAAACCCCAAATTTTTGCAGGAAGTGATGTTGGAAACAATGATATCGGATTGTCTTATTGTTACATCCTGTTCCACAAAGGCTTGCTCTAAGACTTTCTGCAGAGCTTCCCTGTAAGCTTCGGAACTGAGTAATAGAGATAACACAGATATTTTTGAAGGAGTTTGCAACAGTTGATCAACAATGTTGTATTCACTCTTTTGGATGAGCTTCAGCATCTCATCATTGTTCTTTGAAAGGTCGGGACCACTGGACTGACCGACCGGCTGATCAGGAACTTCCGTTTGAGGTTCCTTTTCTCTAGTAGGTTCTCCAACTCCTCGGTTAAAGATTCGACCGCTCCGTGTTACTCGACTGATGTCTGCAATATTCACGACTGAGGGTAATGGAACCTCTTTTCCATTCTCAACTGTTGTTGCATCGTACTTGTAAGGGATCGCCTTATCGGATTTGTACGGTATTGGTCTCGCAGATAGATAACTACATGAGCCTTCTGATTTTTGTGACCATCATAACCATCCTCAATAGGTTCAAGATTGAGAACCTTCCCACCATCAAGAGGGACTCTTGATTCATGTAGTAAAGGGATTATGGCGCACACATCTTTGGCCATTTCTCGTTTAGGGATCAAGACGACATCCCTGCTTTGATCAAGATGATAGTTTGACATTGAATCAGAGCTTGACCATGGTTGAATTTCCTTATGGTCCAACTGACTTTGGAGGATTGCACGTGCGAGGTAGCACCCTTGATTATTTTCCGAGCAGACTCTACAACACTCGTAATTGTGTGGTGGCACCCGACCATGTCCACTTTGAATGCAGTGCAACTTCACTAGATCGGTTCCCATTGATCGAACATCCTGACTTTGATGCCTAGTAGGGTTCCTGTCAGTCATACTGACTTGTTGTGTTTCTTCATCTAGATAGATCGGAAGCCACCCGTTGTTTAACAAGTGTTGAAGCGTTCTTTGAAGGAGTGCACAACCTTGGTTACTCTCACGACACGCTTTACAGTTCTGATAGTCGTGCGAAGTCAGAAAACCGAGCTAGACTTGCTTAGCGTGTAACTCCACTAAGCTGGTATTCATCAAGCAAATATCGAAGATTTGAATCATATTAACCTGATCGTTATTTCTATCATGGTAATCCTAGATCCATCCAAGATCCATCTGATGCTGGAGGGCCTCTTGTAAAAAAGAGCATCCCTGATTATTTACCGAGCAAATCAGACAGGAATCATAATTATGTCGTGGCAGATCATGATGTTGGCTTTGCCTTGCGTGCATTGCCACCAATTTGACATTCATCGCAAGAATGTTGTGGTTTTGAATGATGTTGGAATTCATATAAGTCATGATGACCCCACTAATTCAGTGATCCTGGATCCAACCGAGATCCAACTGTTCCTATAGAGCTGATTGCACCACATAACATCCTTGATTGTCTTTCTAACAGATATCACACCGGTGGTAACTATGAGGTGGTACATGACCGTACCAGCCCTGTCTGCGATGCATCTTGACCAGATGAGCCCTTAATAAGAGTACATCATGAATTTGATAGCTGTGGCTAGACTCTCCTTCTATCAAATTTACCGCAGCTTTCTCGTGTTGAGGCAACGGGTTCGTCTGAACATTTGGATTTGTATCCTTGAAGGTTAAAACCCCGCTCCTGACAAGCTTTTGCGTATTAGATTTTAAACTAAGACAGTTTTTTATGTTATGCCCTGGTCCTCCTTGATGGTAAGGACAAGTCTGATTCGCCTTAAACCAAAAAGCCAAATTTTCCGGTACTGGGAGAGGTGACCTGGTGTGGACGTGTCTCTTGACCAGTAGTAGTGGAAACAGTTCTGCGAACAACATTGGTATAGGGTCGAACCCTGGTGGTCGCGTTGTACGGTTGTTGTTGTACTGAGGACGAGCCTGCTGAAGAGGTTGTTATGTCCTTTGCTGATATTGTTGTTGATTCGGTTGGCTCTGAGCAACCTGAGGTTGATACATTGGAATAGGCGCAGGGTTAATAGCAGGAGTTATAGTTGCTACTGGTTGATAACGTCGCCTTTGCTTTCCGAGAGAGATATTACTGATATCTTGATCTTTTTTCTTAGGGAAAGCACTACCGTATCTTTTGGTATTGCCTGATGGTCCATCATCTTTAACTAAACGTCCTTATCAGATAGCTTGCTCAAGACGAACACCCATGCCCACCTTCTCGTTGAAGTCACTGGGCGCACTGGCTACCATTCTGTTGTAATAAAATGAACTTAAGGTTTTCAAGAAGATCTTTGTCATCTCTTTTTCCTCAAGAGGTGGACAAATCAGGGCAACAATTTCACGCCATCTCCTAGCATATTCCTTGAAGGTTTCCTTATCCTTCTGCGACATGGCTCTGAGTTGATCTCTTTCCAGTGCCATGTCCAGATTATACTTATATTGTTGAACAAAGGTAGCGCCAAGATCTCTGAAAGTGACGATCTTAGTGCGGTTTAAACCCACGTACCATTTGAGTGCGGCACCGGTTAAACTATCCTAGAAGTAATGGATCAGTAGCTGTTGGTTCTCTGTCTGTGTTGACATCCTCCGAGCGTACATCACCAAATGACTCTGAGAGCAAGAGTTACCCTTGTATTTTTCAAATTCGGGCACCTTGAATTTGAGCTGAACTTTCACATTGGGGACCAAACAAAGGTCTGAAGCGTCCTTTCCAAATAGATCCTGACCACGAATGGCTTGCAGTTCCTTCTGCATCTCCAGGAACTGTTCCTGGAAATCCTTCATTTTATCATTCATACTTTCACTTCCACCAGAAGGTATCTATGGAATCTGTCCTTCCGGGATAGGGTGTACCACGAGTGGTGGTATAGTCATTACGGCAGTGAGTCTTGGTGCTTCCCTAAGTTTGTAACCTTCAGGAGTTGCTGTCATGCCCCTTGCATCTTCGCTTTCTCGAAGTTTGTAACCTTCAGGCCCAACGGCTCCTGCTGCAGTTTCCGGATCTTCCATGATCGGCGGAATATATCCTTCTGGGATATAGTTGGGTGGCATGCCACAGGGACGGTCTTTTAGCATGGTATATCGAGGATCATACTTTTCCACTATGGGCGTAGATGTGATCTCCGAGATCACAGTCTGTTGTTGTTGCATCTGAGTTGCTGCCAAAGCTTGCATGTGATTGTGAAGTTTCCTCAGATCTTCTCTCAGAGTGTCGACTTCTTCTCTCAACCCTCTGTTCTCTTCCTCGAGATCAGTCAGGCGAGAGTACTCCTCCAGTGTTGGTGCTAGCTGATAATCTGGGAATGTGAAACAGTGATAGACCGGGTCATAGAATTGGATGAGTGTGAACAAGATTCCTTCAATTACATGGACCCTTAATAGAGACATCAATCCTTCATACTTAGCTCTAAAAGCATCAGGGTTGGTGATCATCCTCGCCAATCCTCTTAAATTCTCTAGTTTTGGAACCTTGAAGGTATACTTGTGAGTCCTTCTTCTACTGAAATCCATAACGCAATCTTTCTCTCTGGTACTTGCAATCATTGTCTCAGTTTAATTTGAAAAAGACAGACTAGAAGAGAAAATTTTCTTTGTTTTAAGTTTTTTAATGAAATGAATGCATGAATGCAGCACACAAAAACATAGAAAAAACATGGGGTCAAAGGTTGGGTGTCATGAAGTTAAGGCTCTACGCATCCCCAAATGTTTTACTTGTGATTTTTTGTACTTGTCCGCAAAATCATTGACCCCTCTTGGGATAATAACAACGAGCTGAAGTATCTTAGAGTGATCTCAAATGAGGGTAGTATCGCATGACAACTATTTCCGACAGCTTCCACACTACAAAATAGTAACATGGTCTTAGTCTACTAAAATCCTCAACTTCTCAGATAACCCAATCGAACAATCTGCTTTCAACAACCGAAGTCGTACAGGAATTGAATCCACAAACGGTATCTCCACTGATTCGATAGTCTACCGGGACATCTTATTTGGGATTCACTCCCAATAAGATTACCTGTCTCGTGCCATCACCTATCTTAGGTGTATACTCTATCTTTCCAGATGCGGCATCACACGCATTCCCATAAGCAGAAAAATAAACACGGATATCAATTAGGAAAAGCAATATATATATTTGTCCTAACATCCTAGACCTCTAGTCCTATGATCCTAACAGTCAATGACTCCCCAACAGAGTCATCGCTTTACTGTAGCGAGCGATTTTTGTCGGTGACGCGACCACCTTATCGCTGGAATTTTCCTCACCGCAATGGTAGGAGGGGGTGATACTTTCTGATTTCTTATTTATCCATGAAGCTGGAAGGGAAAGGGAAGCTATCTAAAACTAACCTTGCACGCGAATGTTTAACTAAACAAACGCTTAAAGAGATTAAGGGGGTCTGGGGTCAGGTTATACAATGGGTAGTTGTCAGTTACCCATCCTATATGTGGTTATCCACATGATATTAGAAAATAGGATTCACTTTATAATTGATGGTGTTTATCTGTTAATGAGTTGGGAAAGTTTATTGGTAAATATGAGAGAGTGAGTGAGTTTTGTTGATATTTTTGGTAAGGTACTGGACCTAGCGTTTTTTATTAGTATGCTCGCTAAGATTTCGTAATCTTATGCCTACGTCAGGGAAATCAGAGCAACCATAGTTCCTTCTATTCTAAGGGAGGAAAAATATGTTTGGTGTCTTTTTCGAAGCCCAAAACAGAGGCTAAAAGAAGTATTTGTGTCTTGTTCAAAGCCCAAGATTGAAGCTAAAAGGGATTTGTATCTTGTTCAAACCCAAGATATGAAGCTAGAGGATTTTGGATGGAGAGAATTTGTCATCTCAAAAGAGGGATTGTTTGATTTTTTTGTACCCTGATCAAAGCACCAGTTTGATGCTAAAAGGTTGATTGACTCAGCTAGGGATGTCCTTATACAAAGCCCAAGAGGAGGCTGCATGAGACCGACTCAACAAGAGAGTGGATATATTGGTGTCTTGTACAAGGCCCAAGACGGAGGCTAAAAGAGACTGACTCTTTGGGGATATCATTATATGAAGCCTAAGAGGAGGATAAAAGTTTGAGTTTTCAAGGGAAAATAGTTCCTTCCGTCTTGTACAAAGCCCAAGATTGAGGCTGAAAGGGATTATTGACTCCGCCGGGGAGTTTTGTATATGTCTTGTACAAAGCCCAAGATAGAGGCTAAAATGGGAAATTTAATCGACTCGACTGAGGATGTTTGAGTGTCTTGAACGAGGCTCAAGACGGAGGCTAAAAGGTTTTAACTCTGCAGGAGAGGGTTATCTGTCTTGTACAAAGCCCAAGATTGAGGCTGAAATGAGTTTGACTTTGCTTGGAAAATCATTCCTCAAAGCCTAAAAGAAGGTTGGGAGGAAGTGCCCTTGCTGGGGAAGATATTTGTCCCCAAGCTTAATAGAAGGTTATGATGATTTATGTCTTGTACAAAGCCTAAGATTGAGGCTAAAAGGGTGGACTCAACAAGAGAGTATTTTTATATGTCTTGTACAAAGCCCAAGACGGAGGCTAAAAGGAGTTGACTCAATAAGAGAGTCTTTTATTCTCAACAAAAGAGTGATTTTATACTCAACAAGAGAGTGCGGCAAAGGTGATTTGACCCAATAAGAGAGTTTTTTATACTCAACAAGAGAGTGGTTTTATATGCCTTGTACGAAGCCCAAGACGGAGGCTAAAAAGGAGATTGACCCAACAAGAGAGTCATAAAGGTGACTGACTCAACGAGAGAGTTTAAAAGAATGATTGACTCAACAAGAGAGTCTGAAAAGGTGATTGACCTAACAAGAGAGTCTGAAAAGGTTAACTCCGTTGGGGAGAATCATTGTACAAAGCCCAAGAGGAGGCTGACTGTATTGAGGAAAGATCATTATACAAAGCCTAAGAGGAGGCTATCTTCTGTTGGGATTTGTTGAAATTCCGAGACAGGTCCATGTGGGGAATCAACTCTTGCAGGGGAATAAAGAAGAGTTGATAGATTGGATACCTTGAGGTTCTTATTTGAGATAGTGTTATACTGATGATAAACTGACCCTGGTTGGTGGATTTTAGGAGAGATGCGAGACTTTAGAACCCACAAGTTTTAATTCTTGAGGTTTCTTCCTAGGTTTGTAGGGTACTTGGAATGTCTTTGAGACTCAAGGAGATCTAGACTGTCCAAGTCTATTAGTGTGGTCCATCTTTGTACAATGCCCAAGAGGAGGCCGACTTGTTTAAGGGATGAGTATCAACCCTAAAATTGGTCAGAGGGCTTTCGTGACTCTTTTTAGAAGGACAACTCTAGCAAAGGATGACTAAGTTCTGTCCAATACCTTTAAGAGGTCGTGAGGGTCCTTATATTAAGCCCAAGAGAAGGCATGAGAACTTCTAAGAAGCCGAAGGGTCCTTGTACAAAGCCCAAGAGGAGGCAGGGATGCTTTTAGGAAGCCTGTGGGTCCCCAAACCAAGAGAAGTTCAAGAAATGCAATTCACTGAGAAGAGATCATTCTAGGAAAGTTTGAGTATTTGGAAGAAACTCAAGAGATGCTATTCATGGAGAATAGATCAACTCTGGGGAGTAGAGTTTCTTTGACAATTTCTAGAGGTGACAGTCTGAGAAAAGGTTCACCGAGAATACTGCCTTTCTCTTTGTTCCATATTGATTAACCCCAAGAGAAGGGAAGACTGTATCTGGAAATCCTATGGGGATCTAGTTTTGTTTGTATTTAAGAGTGATCAACAGGGCTTTACCTAGTTCTAGATGTAGTTGCCGGGGAAAACTCTAAATAACTATACTAGTATATATACAGTTGATATATGACGAGTATTTAAAAGAGTATGAAAGAAGACTAACCATGCGTAGGTTCCCACAATACAGTTATGTATATGAAAGAATTTAAAAGAATGAAAGAAGACTAACCATGCGCAGCTTCCCACAATACAATTATGTATATGAAAGCATATAAAAGAAAGCGGATAAACACTTACCCGTTGTAGAGCTTCCATGCTGTATTGTTAGTTGTTCAACAAAGAAATTAAAGAAATTTTTGATAGCAAGTATATATTTGGATTCAAAATCAAAGGAGAAAGTATTTGAACAAAGATCAGGGCTTATATCTCAGGGAGATGCCCAAATTTTAATAGTGATGGCATTGTTGTTTGTATTAGGACTTATACAACAACTGAGGCCCAAAAAGTTTTGGTTAAAAGGGGATTGGGTCTTACACCTCAAGGAGAGGCCCAAAGATTTTTTTTGTATGAGTGATTCGGCTTACAACTCAAGGAGAGGCCCAGTTGATTTTGTTACAAAGGCGACGATCGCGCCGAACTTTTGAAAATATACAGAGGGACTTATACAATGTGTAAGGTCCAAAAGGTATTATTTACAAAGGAGTTGGGTCTTACACTCTATTAGAGGCCCAAAAGTGTTTTTGAAAAGGTATGGGACTTATAGCTCGAGAAGAGGCCCTGTGTTATTTGATTGAAAAATGGCGATCACGTCGAGGTTTGAAAACGCAGTGGGTCTTATACGATAACCGAGGCCCAAATCATTTTGGTTTTCAAAAGGGGTTGGGTCTTACACTCTATTAGAGGCCCAGAAGTGTGAAAAAGATTTGTTTAGGGTGATAATCAAAGAGACCCTAATTTTGTTTTTTTTTAAAAGTAATTCTTTTAATAAAATGAATAAAAATGACAAAAATACCAAATAAGTTTAAATAAACTACTTGTGATTTTTGATTTAAGGTTTGAAAAATGAGGTTTTAATCACAAGATGATTTAGAACTCATTTGATCTTGAAAATATCAAGAGGAAAGAAATATTTTCAAATGCTTAAAACAAATCAAATAAGTTCTTTATAAAAAATATTAAATATGGACAAATAATATTTTTTGTGTGAGATTTTTGTAGAATAAGATACTTTATCAATTTTTTGAATTTTTACAAAAAAGAACCAATAAAAAATGATTAAAAATGAATGAGAAATTAATTTTCAAAGTTATTAAAAGATTGGTGAAGAAATTATAAAATTAAGTGGTAAAAAATAGAACCCCCGACCTTTCGCTCGCTTACACACACAAACATACTAGTGTTTCCACTAGGGCGAAATTGCCAATTCAGTAAACATATGGCAAATGAAAAATATATCGAGAACTTGGTTCAATTTCTGAAGCATGGCGCCATGGCCATCTTCAACCTCAAGCTTGGATACGTGAAGGTCCATATCTCATTCATCTCTCAACCACTCCTCATGATCCAATTTCTGAAGATGTTTTAATTGTTTTCTAAGTGAGCATCTTGACTGAGTAGAGTGGCTTTGTTGAAAGTGCCCTATTTCACATAAATGCCTTTGAATTCAAGGCATATATGCCAAAATACATTAATCTCAAGTTGGAAGATTCCTTGGCTTTTTGACTCAGCCTCACAAGTTGGATCAGTTGGATTAGGATCAGATTAGATGAATGTAGCATAGGGATCATTGGCCTTTGGCTCAAAATCGTGTAATGCAAGAAATCCTACAAACTGATTTTTCATGACAGCCTTGCCATGGTGTGTTGTGGCAGCCATAATTCTTGGCTCAAGTTGATTTGTTTCATGCCAATAAGTGCATTGGATTCTCAGCAACATTTGCAACAACATTGATGCTTACATCTTGAATTGATTCAGCTTGCAACTATGTGAAAAAACCACACAAGTTTTGTTGTTTTCAACAAAATCTGTATTGGACAGAATTTTGTCTAAGTGTTGGAAAAGATGCATTTTCGTGTTTTTAGTGATTTTGGTCCAACCATAACTCAGAATCCATGAGGAAATAGAATGAGGTGTAGTTGAAGCTTTTGTAGTATGCCATGAGAGCTACAAATCCATCTTTGGATCATTCAAGATGGTTGCTTGGATCTCAAGTTATGATCCTTGGAAGTTGGTACCCTAGCCATTTTGTTCCATAACTTAGAAAAATTCTAAGTCTTTATGGTTATCCCTTTTACAAGTTATCCCACTTTCTTTGATTTTTCTTAATGAATGATGATTCAAATCACACATTAACATCACTTTAGGGTTAAGGAACCATAATTGTGAAAAATCTCAAAAAGTCAAACTTTGACTTTTGTGCACAGTTGACTTTTTATCAGATGAATTCCAAACTGTGCGATCCTCTATGAAATCAAGTCCTTGACTTAAATTAAACTTGATGGATATGTTCCATAGGTGTTATAGGGTGTATTGAATCTTGTCCCAAGATTTGGGAGCATGTATAGGTCAAAAGTCAAAGGTACAATTGACTTTTTCCTCAAAACCCTAATTGAGGTCCAGATGAAAATGAAACTTGTTGATCAAGCTTCTTGGATCAATCCATTGATGCAAATGGATTAATATAGTGTGTTAGAGACCCTTAAATCATGTCTTGAGGTCTTGGCTCATGTTTTGCCTCAAAAGTCAACTTAGGGGTGAATTAGGTCAAGAAACCCTAATTCCTGATTTTTGATAAATGCATCCCCTGAGGTTAAATTGACTTGATGATTGGGTCCATGAGGTCCCATGGAGTATCTTAGGTTGTGTTTTGAAGCATTGGCTCATGCCCAGAGGAAAATTTCCACCTGGAGGCCTTGGTCGACCAAAACCCTAATTTGGTGACACTGGCGATCTTGAGGCTTAATCTACCCGGAATGTTGCAACCTTGTGCTTGATTCCTTGATGTGGGAGTCCTCTTGATCCTTTATGGGGGTTTGAGAGGTTAGACAAGTTGAAGATCATTTCATTTCTTGATTGATCCTTTGTTTAAGGCTCAGAGAGGGCTTGAAACCCTAATTCATGTTTGTGGTGAAGGCTCACCCATCTTTGGGGAGACTGATGAGGCATAATGATACATCTATATTGTGGTGATGATTTAAAAAATGGTGGGAAATCTTAGTGGTCAAAATTTGGGGTATGACACTACCCATTGTATAACCTGACCCCGACTCCCCAAATCTCTTTAGATACCTTCCCTTTTCCTTCTAGCTTCACGGGATAAATAAGAAATCAGAAAGTAGCAACCCCTCCTACCATTGCAGTGAGGAAAACCCAGCGATAAGGTGGTTGCGTCACCGACACAAATCGCTCGCTACATTGATGTCGTAAACCTTGCGTCTTCACCTTCCCGAAGTTTGTAACCTTCAAGACCAGTGGTTCCTGCTACAGTTTCTGGGTCTTCAGTGACTGGCGGGATGTATCCTTCAGGTATAAAGTTGAAAGGTATACCCCAGGGCCGACCCTTAGGCATGTTGTACAAAGGATGATTCTCATGTGTCTCCACTATGGGCATAGATGTGATCTCCGAGATTACAGTGTTTTGCTGATGCCGGTATTGAGCTGCTGCCAGGGATTGCATGTCACTATGAAGTTTTTTCAGATCTTCCTTCAGAGCATCGATTTCTTCTTTCAGCTCTCTGTTCTCTTCCTCAAGACCGTCCATTTTCTTTTGTCGATTAGCCCGAGTATTGTACGAGTAAGACAGTTTGCCTCTAGAATTGAGACACGTGCGTGAGACTCGAGAGAATGCGTTATATGAGAATGATGAATGCAATGACATATTTTTTAATTTTTGTTTTAATAAAAAAGAAACTTCAAATAAATTGCAAATATCATACAGAGAGGGGGAACCCTTTTTTATTGGTAAAGGAAATATCTAAGCTCAAGGATCCTGAGTCCTCTCTGAAGAGAGCTCAGATTCTGGTTCAGGTAGTTTCCTTTTCTTTGATCAGAGTTCTTCAACTATTGTCGGGTTGTCGGTCCTTTGATAATGAAATGGGAGAACAAATTTCTTTGATCCTCCCGACTTTCTACAGCATGCTGCTCTAATATCTCAATTAGAGTATCCTTTTTGTTTAATAGCTCCTGAATTTTTGTACACTCTACATTAAGAATTCGGTACTTGTTTTTCCATGAATTCTTCTCTCATTGAACTTTGTTGAAAGCGACCTGGAGTATTTTCATTTCATACATGAAATTAAGGGCATATTCCTTTAATAGAAAAACTTCTTGACGAGGGTAAGGCATCCTTAGCTTGAGGGCTCTAGTTTGTACCTTATGGAGATAAGGATCCATGGAGACACAATCTGGTTTTCCTAGAGACTCTCGCCCTTTTCTATGAATGTGTTGCCATGCATGCACTATTTCCTTCTCAAGTGCCCTGTCATTCTCTCCTTCCTTGAAGAAAATACCTTCCAGATGAACATCACGTGGGATATGTCTCATCGGGTATCCGAGTTGACGGCGAGCTAAAATTGGATGATAGTTGATTCCTCCTTTAGTTCCAATGAGGGGTACATTAGGGAAGTTTCCACATTTGTCGATGATTTCTACCCTCTCATAAATCATGTTGGACCAGTCTATATCAGAGTTGGTGAGATACATGATTCTTTGTGACCAACGTAGAGTGTTCTTATGATCCCAAAAAGCAGCAGACTTAGGCAGATGGGAAATGAACCATTTGTAGAGCAAGGGTACACAGCATTTGATCATTCCTCCACTGTATAAATTCCTTAAGTGTACAGAAATATAACCATCTGCGAGCAAGGTTGGTACAGGGTTTCCAATCATAAATATCTTAATGGCATTGGTATCGACGAAGTTGTCGATGTTGGGAAAAAGGCATAATTCGTAAGTGAGTAAAACAAAGATATCCTCGAAAGCGGTTATGTTTCCTACACTGGAAAAGTATAGAGCTTTCTCCATCAGGAATTTAGCTGGTAAACCTTGGATTCCTCCCTTAGTGGTTATGTGAGTCTTGACCTCTGACTTGTCCAAATAGATTGCTCTTGCAATGATTTGTTCCTTTGGAATTTCTTCCAGTCCAGAAAAGGGACCTTGGTCAGTGATAGGTAAATTAATCAGGTGAGAGTACTCCTCTAGGTTGGTGCTAGTGAGTAATCTGGAAAGGTGAAACAGTGGGAAACCGGATCGTAAAAATGTATCAGTGTAGACATAATTCCTTCAACTACATGGAGCCTTAATACAGACAACAGTCCTCCGTGCTTGGCTCTGAAAGCCTCAGGGTTGGTAATCATCCTTGCCAACTTCCTTAAGTCTTCTAGTTTTGGAGCTTTGAAGGTGTACTTGTGCGTCTTTCTTCTACCAAAATCGATAACCAATCCCTCTGATATTTGCAATTGATTATTTAGTTTAATTTGAAAAATATTTTTTTTCTTGTTTGAAAAGAGTTTTTTAGATGAATGCATGAATGCAGTACACTAAAACATTGAAAAAACATGGGTTCAAGGGTTCAGCGTCACGAGCATAGAGTCATGGCTCTACCCATCCCCAAAGGTTGTACTATTTTGGACAATTTTGTACTTGTAGAACGGGTTAAGGTTCTCAAAATCATTGACCCCCCTAGGAATATCAACAGCAAGCTGGTTCACCCGAGCTAGCTTTAGCATCCTAGGATGAATCTCAATTTGAGTGTAGTATCGCGTATTAACTATTCCCGATAGTCACCACACTACCAAATGACCATATGGTTAATGTCTACTAAATCCTCAATTTCACGGGTACCGCACTAAGATATCGTCTACTTTCACAACTAGCAGTTGTTCAGCATAGTATCACACGGGTACCTCCACTGATTTGATGGTCCACCAGGTTCAACTTAGTCGGGAATCACTCTCGATAAATGTTCCCTGTCTATGCCATCACTTATCTTACGGTTTCTCTCAAACTTTCCACATGCGTATCAATTGCATTCCCATTGACAGAAAAATAAACATGAATATCAAGTAGGAAAAGTAGTATATATATAGTATAGTACCTAAAACTAATCATCCTAGACCTCTTAGGAACTATAATCCTACTGTGGCTTCCCCAGCAGAGTCGCCATTTTTCTGTAGTGTGGTTTTTGTCGGTGTCGCGACCACCTTATCGCCATGGGGATTTCCTCACCTCAATGGGAGGAACGTTGGGTGCTACTTTCTAATTTCTAATTTATTCCGTGAAGTTGGAAGGGAAAGGGAAGCTATCTAAAACTAACCTTGCACGCGAATCTTTAGCTGAACAAACGCTGAGAGAGATTGGGGAGTCCGGTGTCAGGTTATACAATGAGGAGTTGTCAATTACCCACCATATACATGGTTATCCATGGGTTGATTAATGTAGCGAGCGATTTTGGGACGTGGTTGCGAAGCACTGCCTCTCTTTGGTATCTACAGTTCAATTCATTTTTTATCCTATTAAAGCTGATGAAGGAAGGGAAATAGATGTCTCCAATTAACCCTGCTTGCAAACTGAGTTTGAACAGATGACTGTTGGTTTACCGATGCTACAAAGGTTGTGGGTCTCTTTTAGGTTTATTTTGTTAAAAACAAAAGTGTCTGGTCGATTGGTAGGAGGTTAAGACTGATGCTTTTCGATTGAGATGTTAAGGTATGGAATTTTGGGTTTTGGAGTAGTGTGCTCGCTAAGATTTTTTCTTTCAATCTTATGCCTATGTATTCCCGTTTTTTCCGAAATAGGGAAATCAGAGCGATCGTAGTTCCTCCTATTCTATGGGAGGAAGTGGTGTTTTGGTGTCTTGTTCAAAGCCCAAGACGTGAAGCGAAAGGTAGTTTGTATCTTGTTCAAAGCCCAAGATGTGAAGCTGAAGGTGGTTTGTATCTTGTTCAAAGCCCAAGATGTGAAGCTACAAGGGTTTGTCTTTAGAGGGAATTTGTCATATCTAAAGAGGGGTTTGTCTGTCACAACTGTTTATAAAGGAGAAATACTTTAACCGGGATGTGTGAATCCGGCAATGCCATAATTTCCTTTATAGGGGATTTCCAACCTGAAGGAGAATACTTTAACTCAGTGTAGAGCAATGCTATCTTTCCTTAGGAATTTATCATGCTAAAAGAGGGACAGTGCCATGGATGTAGATGATCCAGAGGCTTGCCGCTTACAGCGATTAGATGAAGGGAAAGGAGGTTTTTTATGTTTGTGTACTGTGAACGAGGCACAACTTTGATGCTAAAAGGTTGATTGGATCAACCAGTGGTTTTCTTATACAAAGCCTAAGAGGAGGCTATTGACCCAACAAGAGGGTGTTTTTAATCTGTCTCGTACAAAGCCCGAGATAGAGGCTAAAAGGGAAGTGACTCGACAAGAGAGTCCTATATGGTATCTCGTACGAAGCCTGAGATGGAGGCCAAGGGTTTTATACTCAACAAGAAAGTGATTTGTGTCTTGTACAAAGCCCAAGACGGAGGCTAAAAAGGTGGGACTCAATAAGAGAGTCTTTTATACTCAACAAGAGAGTGTTTTGTATCTCGTACAAAGCCCGAGATGAAGGCTAAAGTGTTGATTCAATAAGAACCTTTTGTATCTCGTACATAGCCCAAGATGGAGGCGAAAGATGTTTGACTCAACAAGAGAGTCTTTTGTATCTCGTACTAAGCCCGAGATGGAGGCTAAAGATTTTCGACTCTGCTGGGGAGAATCATTGTATAAAGCCCAAGAGAGAGGCTATGGTGCTTTTTCAGTTGAGTGACAGGTCCAATATATTGGTTCAAAGAGAAAATCAGTTCTTATATGAGTAATATTATACTCATGGATTTGTTCCAAGGATCAGGGTTATTTCCTGCTCTTTAAGGAAATGGGAAATCCAAAGGGTATTGAGACTGTCCGTGTCTACGGGGTTCCTTCCTATTCTTGAAGGGTGCTTGAGAATGTATTTGAGACTCAAGGAAATTAGACAGTCCAAGTCTAGAGTTTCATCTTTTGTACTATGCTTTGAGAAACAGTAGTAGACTCTTGGAAAGACTGTTCTATTAAGATGACTAATTTTTGTTCCTTTACCTTTAGGAGGTCGTTGGGACAATTTGTACAAAGCCCAAGAAGAGGCTGGAAAGTTTTAAGAAGCCGAGGGGCATTTTTTACTAAGCCCAAGAGGAGGCTATCATTCCCGGAGGAAGAAATCATTTATACGAAGCCTAAGAGGAGGCTGTGAATACTTATAAGAAGCCGACGGGCCCTTGTACAACGCCCAAGAGGAGGCGGGGATGCTTTTAAGAAGCCTGTGGGTCCCCAAACCCCGAGAAGTTCAAGACAGGCTATTCACAAAGAATAGATTAAGCCAGGAAAGTTCGAGAATTTGGAAGAAACTCAAGGGATGCAATTCACGGAGAAGAGATCATCTCTGGGGAGTAGAGTTTCTCGACAATTCCTAAGGGTGCTTTTAAGAAGCCTGAGGGTCCCCAAACCCCGAGAAGTTCAAGACAGGCTATTCACAAAGAATAGATCAAGCCAGGAAAGTTCGAGAATTTGGAAGAAACTCAAGGGATGCAATTCACGGAGAAGAGATCATCTCTGGGGAGTAGAGTTTCTTTGACAACTTCTACGAGTGACAGTCTGAGAAAGGGTTCAAAAAGAATCTGCTTTTCATATCTCCATATTGTTTAACCCCAAGAGGAGGGAAGACTGTGTCTGGTAATCCTATGGGGATCTAGTTTTGACTATTTAAGAGTGATCAACGGGCCTAATGCTAGACGTAGTTGTTGGGGAAACTCTAAATATCTATACTATTATTACACAGTTGATATGAGTTTATGAAAGAAGACTTATAGCGAAACAGCCCCACAATACAGTTATATGTATATGAAAGCGGTAAATGAAAGCGGATAAACACTTACCCGATTGTAGAGCTTCCATGCTGTTTGGTTAGTTGTTCAACAAAGAAAGATTGAAAACAACAGTATATTTCAAAATCAAAGGAGAAAGTGCTTTGAAAAAGAAAGATTTGGGGCTTACAGCTCAAGGAGAGGCCCAGGGTTTTAGTAGTGATCGCACTGTTGAATTTGTACAGGGGGACTTATACGAGTGACTGAGGCCCAAAAAGGTTTTCTGTACAAAGGGATGGGTCTTACACTCTCTCGAGAGGCCCAAAAGGTTTAAAGAAAAAGAGTGGGGCTTATAACACGAGGGTAGGCCCAGATGATTTTTCGTTTGAAATGGCGATCGCGCCGAGATTTTCTTTTAACGCAAAGGGGCTTATACAATATCTGAGGCCCAAAGTTGTTTTAGTTAAAATGGGATTGGGTCTTACACTCTAATAGAGGCCCAAAGTGTTTTGAATGGGTCTTATAGCTCGAGGAGAGCCCCAATTGATTTTTTAAAAGGGCGACGATCGCGCCGTTCACTTGTACAGGGGGATTTATACAATAAGTGAGGCCCAAAATGGTTAGTACAAGGGGGTTTGAGTCTTACACTCTATCAAGAGGCCCAAAGAGTTTAAAGAAATGAAATGGCTCTTACTACTCGAGGGTAGGCCCATATGACTTTTTTTTTGCTGAAATGGCGATCGAGCCGAGATTTAAAAAACACCGGGGGTCTTATACAAAGACTGAGGCCCAAAAATGACTTGTTTTTCAAAGGGGGTGGGTCTTACACTCTAATAGAGGCCCAAAGTGTTTTGAAAATTATTTTTGAGGGTTGAATTAATCAAAAACCCTAATTTGTTTTCAAAATGTGTTTTAATTGAATAAAATATTCAATTAAAATGATCAAAATTGTTTAACATGTGGAAAACAAATTGTGATCTTGGATTAATGTTTCAAAAATCATGTTTTGACCTACAAAATGATTAGAAATCAGTAAAATTTGCAAAATCAAGAAGGAAAAAAATATTTTAAATGTCAAAAACAACTAAAACATTAATTCTTTGCAAAAATATCAATTATATGAAATAAATAATATTTTTGGGATTTTTTCATAAAATAAAATATTTTAACATTTTTGTGAATTATTAAAAAAAGAATCAACTCAAAATCATTAAAACTCAGAGAAAAATTAATTTTTGAATCAATTAAATAAAATCCCAAAATTCAAATATTTGAATTTGTGAAAATGGCGCCAAGAACATGGGCCAAGAACACGCGCGTTTTCTGCCTTGCCCAGATTTGCATTTTCTATCCAATCTCACTGAATACTTGTTTATATCATGCAATCCACATATAAATATGCTCGTCTCAACCTCATGATCATGTTTATGACAATTAATTTCATTTAAATTAAGCATAAAACAAGAAATCACGATAAATCCTCAAGAACCCTAAATTCTGCATGAAGGCTGGGATTTTTGATACACGATTCAAACAAAGCAATTACTTGAGGGGAAACATTCCATGCATGATTATGAACATTTGGCAAAAGTATTGTGCGAGGAAATATGCATAGATTGAGAGATGACCAAGTTTAGGCTTACCTCTAGGTCGTGACAGCATGAGCAAATTGATTTCTGAGTTGGAGGTGTTACAGATGAATTGTGATGATCTGAACAGCTTCCCTACAACTTATGGTGTGTGTTTGAATGCTTGGACTTGATGGAAATTGGCTGGATCACTTCATGGCATCTCAACTGCAACTTGGTTAAAACCTTGAGCAATTGACTGGTGATTCTGAGAAATCAGTGTTCCAGATGTTGTTTAAGTGTTTGATCAGCTCACATATGATGTATATGAGGTGTGTGTGTGATTGGTTTGAGTGGAATTGCTCTCTAATGAAAACCCCGATAGTGACTTGCTAAGAAAGGCATTTTTGAGAGTGAGAAGTGGATTTTGAGAAAGGCAAGTGTTGTAGGCCTTTGGTGTACTTAAACTGATCACAATTGAGCTCTATTTATAGTAGAGCAAGTTTGTTTTGCAAGGAATAGTAAATGGCAACTGCTGAGTAGGGTTGGCCAATGTTGGCTAATGAAAATCCAAGTCTCCTCAAGCCATTGACTAGAGGTTAGGGCACAGGCTGCTGGTCCCCTTGGTCTTGGATAAGTCTTGACTGAATTCAGTTGCTAATGGCTCAGTCCATGCCACCTTGGTGCTTCCATTGAATGCTCCAATCCAAAATTGGAGTCTTGTCCCTATTTTGGGCAATTCTAGGTTTAGCATGCTATTTCTTGTTCCAAGGACTTTGGAGGCTTGGCTCAGTGATTGTCCCCTTTAGATTCAATCCTTAGATGTGTCCAAAGTGTTGACAAGGCTTGGAATTGGCTGATTTTGGCAAATCGACCAAAAGTGAAAAATCTTCCTTGCCTTGGCAGATTTCAGCAAGGCAACTTGCCAATGTCATATCTCATGGCCCAAATTAAATTTTGTGATGTTCTTGGCCATTTTGGAAAGCCATTATATGATACAACAACTGTCTGATCATATTTGGCTTTGATACCTTTTGGATCCAAGTGAAAAATCCCCCTACATTTGGTAAAAAGTAAGGCAGATTCTGACTTAGTGAAAATTTCACTAAGTGTTGGAACAAAGTGACTTTTCTTGATTTTGATCACTCCATAACTCAAAATCCATGAGGAATTTGGACATAGGTCAGTATGAAGCTTTTGTAGAGGGCAATGAGATCTACAAATCAAGCTTTGGATGGGATAAAATGGCTTTGTGGTTTAGGAGTTATGATCCTCCAAAGTTGGTACCTTTGTCACTTTATTTCATAACTTAGAAAATTTTCTAAGTTTTTATGGTTACCCCTTTTACAAGTTATCCCACTTTCTTTGATTTTTCTTGATGAATGATGATTCAAATCATACATTAACATCATTTTAGGGTTAAAAATCCATTTTTGTGAAAAATTTCAAAAAGTCAAAGTTGACTTTTGTGCACAGTTGACTTTTTATCCGATGAATTCCAAACTGTGCGATCCTTTGGGAAATCATGTCCTTGACCTAAATCAAACTTGATGGACATGTTCCATGGGTGTTATAGGGTATATTGAATCATGTCTTAGGGTTTGGGAGCATGTCCTGGTCAAAAGTCAAAGTTACAGTTGACTTTTCTAGCAAAACCCTAACTATGGTTCAGATGAAATTGAAACTTGTTGCTCAGGCTTCTTGGATCAATCCATTGTTCCAAATGGATAAATATGGTATATTAGAGACCCTTAAATCATGTCTTGAGGTCTTGGTTCATGATTTGTCCCAAAAGTCAACTTAGGGGTGAGTTAGGTCATGAAACCCTAATTCCTGATTTTTGATGTATGCATCCCTTGATGTCAAATTGACTTGATGATTGGGTCCATGAGGTTCCATGGAGTATATTAGGATATGTTTTGAATAATTCGCTCAGGCCTAGATGAAAATTTTCGTCTGGAGGCCCTGGTCGACCAAAACCCTAATTTGGTGACACTGGCGATCTTGAAGCTTGATCCACCTAGAAGGGAGCAACCCTGTGCTTAATCCTTGAAGTGGGAGTCCTCTTGATCCATTGTGGATGTTTGAGAGGTTAGAAAAGTTGAAGATCATGCCATTCCTTGATTGATCCTTTGTCTAAGCACTCAGAGAGGGCTTGAAACCCTAATTTTGATTGTAGTAAGTGTTCACCCATCTTTGGGGAGACTGCTGAAATATGATGGTTTATCCAGATTGTGATGATGATTTGCACAATGATGGGAAATCTTAGTGGTTAAAATTTGGGGTATGACAATTAGCATTAGGTTCTGCTTTCTACTTGATGGTGTTTGTCTGTAAAATAGGAAAGTTTCTTCTTTATGGGGATGTCTGAGAGAGAGAGAGAGAGAGAGAGAGAGAGAGAGTATTTTTGTTGTTTCTCGGGTTTTTCGATGTTTTTGGTAAGGTACTGGACCTAAGGTTTTTGATAAGTATGCTCGCTAAGATTTCACAATCTTATGCCTACGTATTCCCGTTTAAAGAAAAACAGGGAAATCAGAGGAATCGTAGTTCCTCCTATTCTATGGGAGAAAAAGATGTCTAGTGTCTTGTTCAAAGCCCAAGATTGAAGCTAAAGGTTGTTTGTTTGTGTCTTGTTCAAAGCCCAAGATTGAAGCTAAAAGGTTTTGACTGAGAGAGAATTTTTCATCTCTCAGGGGAGATATCTCATCTGTTTATCACAGTTGTTTGGGTGATTGATTTATAAAGGATGATTACTTTAACTGGAATGTATGGGATCCAACAATGCCATAATTTCCTTTATAGGGGATTTGTCCTGAAGGAGAAAACTTTAACTCTGTGTTGAGCAATGCCATTTTTCGTTAGGAGTTCATGCTAAGAGAGGGACATATGCTTTGATATAAATAATCCAGAGGCTTGACACTTACAGCAATTAGATGAAGTTTACCAGGATAAGAGATGGACAACAGCTTAGATGTTTGTATCAACAAGTGTGCCTCTTACAACACTTATCTGGAATTAAGGTTTGTTTTTTAATTTCTGTTTTGGTGTGTGATTGCAAAGAGAAATGTCTTCCTGCAGAGAGAGTTTTGATTTCCTCTGAGGGGATGTTGATTTTTGTGTACCTTGATTAAAGCCCCGGGTTGAAGCTAAGAGATTGATTGACTCCATTGGGGAGATCATTATACAAATCCTAAGAGGAGGATGGAAAAGACTGACACAACAAGAGAGTGTTTATCTGTGTCTTGTACAAAGCCCAAGATTGAGGCTGAAAAAGAGTTTTGACTCTTTTGGGGAAAGTGTTTTATCTGTCTTGTACAAAGCCCAAGATTGAGGCTAAAGGGTTTGACTATGCTAGAGAATATCTGTCTTGTACAAAGCCCAAGATTGAGGCTGAAAATTATGACTCTGCTTAGGGAGTTCTGATATCTGTCTTGTACAAAGCCCAAGATTGAGGCTAAAAATTATGACTCCACTGTGGAGGACACTTATGGGTGTCTTGTACAAAGCCCAATACTGAGGCTGAAAATTTATGACTGACTCTATTGTAGAGATATTTTTGGGGTGTCTTATACAAAGCCCAAGATTGAGGCTGAAGGACTGATGAGGGATGATCATTATACAAAGCCTAAGAGAAGGCTGACTAGGGAATTTCTTATATGAAGCCTAAGAGGAGGCTAACTTCTGCTGAGGATTATTGATATCCAGATACAGGTCCAAATTTGGGGAATGCAACTCTTCCCGGGGATTAGAGAAGAGTTGAGATATCAGATGCCTTGAGGTTCTGATTCTGTTGGTGATTTTGTTAATAGTGAATTAACAGTAATTGACCCTGACTAGGGAAATTTAGAGTGAGGGTTTAGAGATTGAGTTTTGAAACTTGTGGAGGTTTTAACTCTGCTTGGAGATTGATCAGGTGATCAGGATTTTTCCTATGCTTAGGAAGTTTGAAGGTTTTTTGAAATCCAAAGGGAGATGACATTGTCCAAGTCTGCTAGTATGAAAAGGTCGACTCTTAGCTGGTAAATAATCTTTGTATGATACCCAAGAGGAGGCTGGTTTTTAAGGGATGAGGATCGACCCTAAATTGGTTTGATACTTTGACTCAGGAAGACTTCTCTAACAAAGGATAACTAGGTTCTGTCCTATACCTGTAAGAGGTCTCTGGTTCCTTGAATTAAGCCCAAGAGGAGGCATGAGAACTTATAAGAAGCCTGAGTGTCCTTGTACAAATCCCAAGAGGAGGTTAGGGATGCTTTTAGGAAGCCTGTGGGTCCAAACTTAAGAAAAGTTTAAGAAAGGTTTCGCCGGGAATTAATCCTTTCTTTAGTGAACAGTTCTAGGGTTTGAAGAAATTCCAGAGAGGTTTCACTGGGAATTAATCGTCTTTGGGGAAAGTGAATTTCTTTGACAATTTCTAATAGTGACAGTCTGAGAAAAGTTTCACCGAGAATATTGCCTTTCTCTTTGTTCCATATTGTATAAGCCCAAGAGGAGGCAAGACTGTATCTGGAAATTCCTATGGGGAACTAGTTTTGACTGTGTTGAGAGAGTGACTACTGGCTTTATCTAATATTAGACCTAATTGTCGGGGAAAACTCTAAGCAGATATACAGGTATATATACAGTTGATATATATATAGACAAGTATTTAAAAAGGAGTGGAAGAGAACTTACAGGTGAGTAAGCTTATAACATTACAGACAAATATAGATATATATAAGCATATAAAAGAAAGCTGATTTACAGGAGAGTAAGCTTCCATTGTAACAGCTGTATGGTTAGTTATTCAAGAAATTGAAGAAAGTTTTGACAACAACTTATAAATTTGAATTACAAGGAAGGTTGTTTTTGAAAAGATGTTTGGGGCTTATACAACAAGATATACCCAAATGAATTCTTTTGAAAAGGCGACGATTGCGCCGTAGTTTGAAAACAACAGAGGGACTTGTACAATGACCGAGACTCAAGTTTATTGTTTTTACAAAGAAGATTGGGTCTTACACTCTATTAGAGGCCCAAAAGGTGTTTTAAAGAAGAAAAATTGGACTTATAACATAAGGGTAGGCCCAATGAAAGACAATGATCACACCGTCGTTTTGAAAATCGCATTGGGACTTATACAATGTCTGAGGCCCAAAATAGTTTGGTTTTCCAAAGGGATTGGGTCTTACACTCTATTAGAGGCCCAAAAGTGTTAAAAAGTTTTGTGAGGGTGGAGATAACCAAAAACCCTAATTTGATTTTAAAATGTATTTTAATTGAATAAAAATTCAATTAAAATGATCAAAATTACCAAACATGTGTGAAAAACAAGTTGTGATCTTGAACTAATGTTTGAAAAATCAAGTTTCATTCATAGAATGATTTGAAAATCATTTGAATTTGCAAAACCAAGAGAAAGAAATATTTTTAATGTCTAAAAACAAATAAAAATATAATTCTTTACAAAAATACCAAATATATAAAATAAATAATATTTTTGTGAAATTTTTGTAGAATAAAATATTTTAATATTTTTGTGAATTTTCAAAAAAAGAACCAATAAAAAATAATTAAAATTGAGAGAGAATTTAATTTTTGAATTAATTAACAAAAACCATAAAAATGTGAAAAATAGCAAAATATGGCAAAATGGCAAAATGGTCTAGGTGGGTCTTGAACCCACGACCTCTCAACCAAACACACATGCGCGCTACCACAGAGGTGGTGATACATCCGTGTATCAAAAGCACCCCATTAACATAAATGGGTGCCTTGTGTTGAGGCATGGCCAAGGCGTCATGGTCTGGCCCTTGCCCAAGGCAAGGCATGGTTTTTGCCTTTTGCATGAAGGCTCTAACTTTCTCATTTCTACATGTATTGGGACAAAATTTAGGTGTATCCTGCCTAGAATTTCATGAGGAATCCAATGGTGCTTTTAGAATTTTCAGAAAATGTTTCTATTTTAAAATCCGATAGTGATTTCAAAATAGGCCTAAATTTGCATGTTCTATGTTATCTCATCATACAGGCAACAATATCATGGCAAATTGGTTCAAACACAACATATGTGATATGTATGAGATGTCTATGATCAATGGACATTAAAGCAATGCATGATTTTGACAGTTCAAGTTGAGATGCACTTACCTCTTGAAGCTCCTTGTGATAATTGTCAAGATCCTTGTGCCTGAAGTAATACAATGCTTTAGACACTCTTGACTGATCCCTTAGAAGCTTTTAGGATGATCAAAACCAGTTGGAATCCTCAGGAACAAGTATTGACTCTTTCTTGCAAAAGTGGCAAAAGTGACCAAGAGGGTAACTCTCTCAAATGGTGTTCCAAATAAGGGAAACCAATTGGGACAATTTGAGGATGATATTTGAAGTGTGTTTAGATTTTTGTTTAGTTTTGAAAGTGACTGAATCAAGACATGGCTTGAAAAATGAAAAAAAGTCAAATTTTGAGGTTTTGGAGGTTGATTTTCTGATTTTGGTGTTTCAGATCAAATGTGATTGTTTGAACAGCTCATATATGATATATTGGATGTGTTTGGATCATGAGCTGTGGTGGAATTGCTCTCTAACTCAAAAACTTAGTGGTGACTTGCAAAAGAAGGAATATTTAGAGTGAAAGAGAGAATTTGAGGAAAGCAAGTGTAGTAGTGCTTTGGGGTACTCAAACTGATCAGAATTGAGGTCTATTTATAGTGTGCCAAGTTTGTTTTGGCATCAATTGTGAATGGCAACTACAGCAGGCCTTTGCCAATTGTGGCATAAAGGAATTCAAGTCTTCTTTGGCCAATTGCCTATGGTCCTTTGTTGAAGGGCTAATATTTGACTCATTTAGTAATCAAAGACTCATTCCATGCCACCTCAATGCACCTCTTGAATGCCTTGGAACAAAATTGGTGTTTTTGGATTTGGAACATTGAATTCCACATGCCAAAAGAGGTGATGTCTTGACTTGCAAGGCTTATGGATCAGAGGATCTTGCTTGGATAAGATCCTTGTATGTTTTCAGAAGTGTGACAAGGCTTAAGGTTGCATAATTTGGCTGGCTTGAGCAAAAGTGCACAAAACAACCTTGTACATGACAGTTGGAAAGTGCCATTTTGGGAGGATCATTTCTCCTTGCTCATATGGAGTTATGGAAAGTTCCTGTGCTTTTTAGAAAGCCCTAACATGATACAATCCATGTGTGATCATAGTTTGTCTTGAAACTATTTGAATCCAACTGAAAAATCCTCATGAACATTGATGTTCAAGGCTGAAAACTCAGGCAGTTTTCACTAAGTGTTTGAACTTTGATTTTTTCACCACTTTGATCCATCCATAGCTAAAAATCTATGAAGAATTGGAGTTTGAGGTAGTTTAAGCTTTTGTAGAAAGTAGGAAGACCTACAAATCAAGATTTTGATCACTCAAAATGGCTGCTTGGATAAGAAGTTATGGCTCTTGAAAGTTGGCACCAAAACCATTCAAATTTAGTAACTTTGAAAAAATTTCAAATTTTCAAGATTACCCCTTTTACAAGTCATCTTGATTTCTTGATCAATTCTTGTTCAAATGACATTATAAGTCATATTTTATTAAAATACGAGTCATAAGGATCATTTTTGCCAAAAAAGTCATATTTTGACTTTTGGCTCCAGAGCGATTCGGCGCGAAAAACCCTAATTCCCAATTTTTGGGGAAGGCATTCTTTGAGGGTGATTTAACTTTTCAAATGGATTACTAGGGTTATTTTTAGCATATTGAGCCATGTGTTGAATTCTTGGCTCATCCTCTTGTAAAAATCTCACTTTGGAGGTCCCAGTCGTCCAAAACCCTAATTTAGTGATATCGGGTGTTTCGAGGTTCCTTACACTTGGAATGCCACAACTTTGTGCTTGATTCTTGATATGGGAGACCTCTTGATCCTTCATGGGTGTTTTAAGAGGTTATACAAGTTGAAGATCATGTCATTTCTTGATTGATCCTTTGTCTGAGTGCTCCGGGAGGGATGGAAACCCTAATTCTAGATTATAGTAAATGCTCAACAATCCTTGAGGAGGTTGATGAGGCATGATGGTACATCCACATTGTGGTGATGATTTTCACAATGATGGGAAATCTTGGTGGTCAAAATTTGGGGTATGACACCGAGAATGAGTTACCATCGAACTCCCAGGAGCGCAATAACCGTCTACCGCAACCTAATAGATCACATTAGTCGCGACGGTGTAAATTTTCATTAAACTTCCATAAATATTTCTAACAAATTAAAGCACCGTACAGTTTCTAATTAAATATTTTGCTCTTGTAGTTTGTCTGGAGGTCGTATGAGGGTCTCGACCACCAGCCCAACGCGAATGATGTTGCAGTGTGGACATCAAAAACACCCATCATTCGGTTCACCACTATGGAGATGCATCAAAGATATCAGGTAAAGCTGCAGTTCGGAATGCATCAGGATATTCTGGTTGCTCCAACACATTTGGGAGAGTGGCATCTGCGTAGAGTGGACTCACAGTGGGCTGTGGGTCACTGGATGAACTTTGCAACAGAGATGTGTCAACATTGGGAGGATCAAAACCAGCACATCTTATCCGATCCTGTTGTGAAAGATGATATACCAACTCAACAATACATGACTTGGTTTAGGTCTGTTACAACACCCAACAAGCCCTCTCTCAACCGACGTATCTAATTGATCCGCGCCAACGTGCCTCTTCCTCACAGCCACATGCCCAGCCACATGCCCGACATCATACACCTTATTATACCCAACAACAAGGTATACCAACGAAATCATTCTTCCAAAGCTGAAACACTATCATGCCACCAACTCAGTCACAACAAGAATAACCTTAGCCCGACCGCCAGCCAACCTACACCAATCCCACTAATGCACATAGTCCTGACAACTCTTTTGAACCCACCCCAGCCCACCATAGCCCCCCGTAAATGAACACCCCATCATCCTACAACCAACAAACACAATCGTCCTACAACCAACAAACCCACCCACTATTTGACTACCAAACCCCACATCAACCACTGGATCGGTACTAACACCCTTCAATGCAACATTTCGACCAACCATACCGTCCACAACCAATCCAACCCCCCTTACAAACTACGAAAACATGGGCATGCAACTGGATTACGAAAGCGCGGTTGGCGGCAACCCCCCGGCTATTGGGGACAAATGCTTCAAATTTTGTCTGATACGCCGGGACCATCTCAGCAAACGCAAAGGCCAGGCACACCTCAACAAAATCGTGGTAGACAAAGACGTCGCACAAGAGCCCTGACATATGGAACTGGTGGACGTTTAGATAGGCACGATCATTAAATTTTTCTTTACCATCAATTGTACTAATTTTTATTCTGAACATGGTTGCTTCCCTTATTTTTTTACATTCAATTATTCAATTTCCAAATTAAAATAATAATTACAAAAAAAACTAAAGTGAACTGAGGCGCCATATGGTATGACGCCTCCCTTCTAAAACAAAAAAATATATATGCCCTAACCCATTGTGCTGAGGCACCATATGAGATGGCTTTTGCTTTTTGCCTGAGGCTCCATCTTATATGGCGCCACCCTGTTATTTTTTTTTCAAACATCGTCGTTTTGGTATTTTTGACGAAAGGAGTGATATTTTGGAGTTTTTTTTTAATAACCTAGTTATTCTAAACAAAAATTCCCCTATGTTATTCATCACACACATGAAGCTCTCTCTCACTCATATAAAAATAAATAAATAAAGGAACAAACGTGGATAGAGAAGACGCATAAAGAGGACACCCTCCCTCTTTATTTCAATGTTACCTCTCTCATTCAAGTTCGTTACACCCTATCCTCTCTGATTCTTACTTCAACCATCCACTTATTATCCTCTTTCCTCTCATCTCATACCACATATCTCTTCTTTCTTACATAAATTAAAAAATGAAAATAATTAAAACTGAAGAAGAAAGTTATTCTTCATACTCGTGATTTTCCCCCTCTTTCAGCACTCTCCGCCTTGCACAAACATTCCTCAGCCACAGCTTCCGCCAGAACCACCTCTCTAAATCGGCAACCACCTAACCTTCCAAACTCAAACACACCACCAACCACATACTCCCTCTCCAAAACTCCAACCTCCGGTGAGCATACATAAACCTCCCCCTCTCAATTTTCTGGCCAACCACCTTCTTCTCCTCCACATATATAAAAATCTTCTAACTCCGGCCATGAAACTCACCACCAATCTCACCGAAAACTATAACAAAACCGTATCTCATTCTCATTCCGGTGAAGCACAACAACATAAACTCACATCCAACCAACTAGTAAACTTCAAACAACTTTGTCTCTACTTCCACACTGTACAAGAGAACCACCACTGAAACTCGGCTTCATCACCACCACATGTTTCAACAGCCACCAACACACCATCTTTCTGTAATTGGTAATGATAAGATCTAATGTTTTTTTTATGTTTGCATATTTGTTTGTTTACTGTGCACTTTGATTCGAACGTCGACTGTGTTCATATATTTTGATGTAACTCTATGTTGAACTTTTGGTTTGTTTTGACTCTAAAACACTGTTGTAATATTGTAAATGATATTGGGATTGTTCTACCCTGCTTTATTTTTCGTTGTTTCCATGTAGAAACCAGTATGAACTTTTAAACCTTGTCAGATTGTCGGTTTTCTGCTTGCGTAGTTAATTCATTTGCTTACAAGTTTGCGGTTTAGTATTGTTTATATCAAACTCGCTTTTACAACACCTTGGTGTTATGATGTGTGATATGTCATTCACATTTTGATTCAATCATGATATGCTTATTTGATATAAGTGGCTTACTGGATTTTCGAATTCAGCTACAATTTTTTTATGTTGTAATATTTGTTTCATGTTGCTGTTGCTCTTGTTTTCGTTATGTCAGAATAGATTCTGAAAATATTACGCACATTTGCATTAGTTTCAATTTGATTTTAATTTCGATGAGAGCGTTTTGCCTTAGCAGTTTCCCGGCTAATTTTCTTTTGTTTACGAGCGACATTTCATTCTATTGTTGTCACGTTTAACTCAGACAGGTATTGGTACTTTGGAATAACGTCAATTTGAGTTTTCATTCGCTTCTTCGTGTTTTGTCATGTAATTTTACTTAAATTGTTATATGATTTGTTGTACTCAATTTGATTGCTATGATCGCACTTCAAGATAGCAACTTATTGTTTAAGTTGTGTTGGCATACAACGTTTCAACTTCTTAACATTTAAATGGGGTTTAAATTCTGCATTGGCATGTGCATGCTATGTGGTTGGTTACTTTTATATTTGATTCTGATGAATACGTGGTTGCTTTAATTATATTGTATGCACATCGTTTATCTTGTCTTTCTTTTGTGTTCTTGTATGTGTTATTGTGATTCAAACGGTTTGCAACGTTAAGTTATGCCATTATGTTGGAGTTCGCGACATCGTGCTAGAATTAACGCACTCGTGATGCAACTCTTAACCTTGTGTTACAACTAGCGCTTTTCCTTTATTTTTTAACATTTTTACCCTCGATTCAAAATAATTCCAAAACCATTTTAAAAACCAAATCAACTCATTTCATAAGCCATTTTCAAATTAACGCAAATAAAATTATTGATCAACATCAAGTTTCTTTATCACTTACTCGAAGTGCGTCAAAACTATTTTTCTTAATCAAACCCGGTTAAAAAGGGAACGAGGGTTTAGACCTTCTTGTAACTCGAATAATAGAATGGTAGTGCACGCCATATTTCTCGATCTTTCGTCTTTCGAATAAAATACTTTAATCAAACTTGGTTAAAAAAAATTGAGATTTACACTTTCATGCTCCTCGAATAATCAAATGGTTAGCGCACGCCATATTGCTCGAGTATTCGTCTTCCTGTAATTGATTTCACAAATAAACTTGAACAAAAAGGTAATAGGGGGTTTACACCTTCTTGTTCCTCGAATAAACAAATGGTTGGCGCACGCTTTATTGCTCGAGTATTCGCCGTCTGCCTAAAAACAATCTCAACCAATCAAACTCATTTTCCAGCTTAGCGCGATGTCAAACCTTTTCATTAAAACGAAAGATACTTTGTCCATTCCAAGACGATACAAACAACACTTCGTTCCTACCTAGTGTAAGAAGTAAGAGTGCTTTCCTCTTGAATGTGATGAGGACATAACTTTATGAGGTTCCAAGTTATGTTATCCATTCTGACGCAATGTCACTGTTCACTTCTCCATGTTTTGGGTAGCAAGCAAGGTTTTCCGATCGAATGCGACTAAGTATCTTTCGCTAAAATCAATCAACCAACAAACATTTTCTACCCAGAACTACGTAGCCTTGAGTTCCTCATCGAACCCGGGGATACGTCAGAGCAAGATTCAATGTCTCGTCAGACATCTTACTAAAAAACTTGTTTTTAGTCCTTTTCTCTTTTTCAAACAGTTAATAATTATAAGAAACAAACGAAAGCTAACAGTCTTGTTGGTTCTTAGATTGGCTAGAATTTTGGTAAAACAAAGTGTTCAATGTAGATGTCACAGGGGTGATGTCTTAACATTGATTCTTAACATTGAATAATGTCAAGTGTTTAGCTTGTTGAAGTTTTGAAGTCTGATGTCACATGCGATGTCATGACATCAGATATGCAGATCAGTAAAACATCAGGTTTGAGATGTTTTTAGGGTTAAGCGTTTTAGCTGGATTTTGGAAGAGTTGACAGAGTAATTGGATGCGAATATCTTGGAGGAGATATTTTCTGTTACAAACAGCTTTGATGCAGATTTGTAGGAGTGTTTAAAGGCTGAAGATTTAAGAAGATTTTGAGAGAGAAAATCTATCGAAGATTCAGTTTTAAATAACAAATCAGGTCATATATGGTAGCAGGTCCAAGACCAGATCAAATAGCTATATAAAGCGTATCAATCCTTTGAAGAAAGTAACAAAGAAAGAGAGCTAAAGACTGAGTGTCGTTTGAGTCTTCGTGTTTGTATTGTAAACCATTCTAGTGTGAATTGGTGTTGTTGTTTTGAGTTGTTCTTGATAAAAGCTGTGAAGCAGAATCAAGTTGTGTTATTCAAAGTGTTTAATCTTTGAATTATATCACTGAAGTGATTTAGGGATTGAGTAGTGTTCTCATACCTAAGTGGTCACTTAGGTAGAAGGTTCATTAAGTAGAGATTAAGTTTAAGAGATGTCAACTGGGTTGTTGAATCTGTAAATTAATTCTACTTATAGTGAAATTCATCCCTAGCTTGGTAGCCCCCAGACGTAGGCAGTTAAACCGAACTGGGTGAACAGATCATTATGTTGATTGTTGTTTTACATTGTCCATTACAGAGTGTGTTGTTGTGAAATCACACGTAACATCACATATCTTGTACCTGAATTTCAATTGGTATCAGAGCAGGCATCCTGCTCTGAATCTGGGTGAGATCTAGGGCTGATACTTTCTGGTAAAGATGGACAAGGAAGTTGGTGGATTTGTGAATAGACCCCCTATTTTGGATGGCTCTAATTATGATTATTGGAAACCAAGGATGATTACCTTTTTGAAATCCTTGGAGAACAGGGCTTGGAAGGCTATCATAAAAGAGTGGAAAGCACCTATTATTGTTGAGAAAGATGATGCTGGGAAAGAAAAAGAAGGCAGCTCAAAATTGAAACCTGAAGAAGAGTGGACCAAGGAAGAAGATGAGCTTGCCCTTGGTAATTCAAAGCTTTAAATGCTATTTTCAATGGAGTTGATAAGAACATATTTAGGTTGATCAATACCTGTGAAGTTGCTAAGGAAGCTTGGGACATCTTGAAGACTACTCATGAAGGAACTTCAAAGGTTAAGATGTCAAGACTTCAACTTCTGACATCAAAGTTTGAAAGTCTAAAGATGAAGGAAGATGAAACTATTCATGACTTTCATATGAGTATTCTTGAGCTGTCCAATGCCTCTAGTGCTCTTGGAGAGAAGATGACTGAAGAAAATCTGGTAAGGAAAATCCTTAGATCCCTTCCCAAGAGGTATAAGATGAAGGTGACTGCAATTGAAGAAGCTCAAGACATCAGCAAAATGAGGGTTGATGAGCTTATTGGATCACTTCAAACTTTTGAGTTAGGGCTGAATGAGGAGGAACCTGAAAAGAAGTCCAAGAGTATAGCCTTGGTTTCCAGTTCTGAAGAAGCCAAGAATGGGAAAGAGGATGATTCTCAGGAAGAGCTGTCTCAGGAAGAGGTATTCTCTGAACAGTACAACAAAGTTATCAAGAGGATGAATAAGAACTACAAACCTAATGTCAAGAACATCTCCTTTGACATCAGCAAGTCAAAGGAGAAGGATGAAGAGAAGACTGCTCAAGACAAAGGGATTCAATGCTTTGAGTGTGAAGGATATGGACATGTCAAGAAATAATGTCCTACATTCCTTAAGAAGCAGAAAAAGGGCAATGACAGTTTCCTGGTCTGATACTGACAGTGAAAGTGAAGAAGAGTCAGCTAAGCATGTCAAAGCCTTGACTGGGACATGTGTGACTGATGGAGAATCAAGTGATGAGGAACTGACTTTTGAGGAGTTAGCAGACTCCTATCATGAGTTATGCCTGAAGAGTGCAGAAGTATGTCATGAAAGTGAGAAACAAAAGAAACAGATTGTTCAGCTTGAGACTGTCAAAGCTGATCTTGAAAATGAAGTCTTATTGGTTAAATCTCAACTTGATCAAATGACAAAATCTGTTAGAATGTTGAACAGTGGATCTGATACTCTTGATAAGATCCTTCAGGCTGAAAAAGTTGCAGGAGACAAATCTGGCTTAGGATTCGTTGAAGAGAAGGTTTCTAGTGAAGCTAGTACTTCAGGAACCAAAAAGGACATGTCTCAACCAATGTCTCAACATAACAAAACGAGACATAATCCTAAACGCAAGCAGGTTTCTCACCAACAACATCAGAATGTTGGGATAAGGGATGCTCATGGTCCTCCTCAAGGGAAGGTACACACTTATGGAGCTAGGCAGTATATGCCTCCTCAATACCATAGGAGTATGCAGGGTCCTGGGTTCAACATGTTCCATCAGACGTCTCAACATCAGGGGAACATGTATGGCTTTGAATATAATAATGATGTACCTCATTATTATGGAAGAAGGAAGCCACATCACCATAGAAGACAGCCTAAGAGACAGAATCCTCACTACAGGTGACAGGCAAACTATGGAAGAAAACAGCACCAGTACTATGGATGGCAGCCACAGCAGTTTCATCTTCAAGGTGGCAGGAAGTTTAACAACTTCAGAAAAGAAAAATTAAGGTGCTTCTATTGTGGAAGATTTGGCCATATGTAATTTTCTTGCTTCAAGCTTCATGGTTATCCAAAGTCTATCCCTCAACCTAAACAGAAGGATAACAGGCCCAAGGTTGTTAAGCAGTGGGTTCCTAAAGAAGAGATTAAATGTCTATTGGCTCACTTTTCAGATAGACACTCTGCTAAGGATGGATGGTACTTTGACAGTGGCTGTTCAAAGCACATGACTGGATTCAAAAACCAATTAGTGGATGTCAATTCTTGCTCCTCAATTGAGGTTACTTTTGGAAATGGAGAGAAAGGGGTGGCAAAAGGTGTTGGAAAAGTGAAGTGTCATGATGGACCTGATCTTGACAATGTGCTACTTTTCAAAGGTTTGAGTGCTAACCTGATTAGCATAAGTCAGCTCTGTGATGATGGATATAAGGTCAGCTACACTAAAGATGAGTGTTTGATAACTAATGAGGAAAATGAGGTAGTTATGAAAGGCGTCAGATCCAGAGATAATTGTTATCAATGGATACCTCAAGAGTCCAGCTTATCAAGTGATGTTAAGGTTGATGTTGTGACATCAGACTGTAACATTAGCTGTGAAGACGTAAGCAGAAAATTGAAGTTGGTGGCTTATGGAGTGAATTTATTAAAATTCAAAAATGTGTTTTGGTGGGGAAAATACATTTATTGGCTTTTAAGTGATCCACAAAATCAGGCCCCTTACCTTAGGCTATCATTCCCTATTATTGCTCTCACACGCTCTTTCACTCTCCACACTTCAAGTCTTGTCATCTTCCCCCCTAAGAGCAGAAATTACAAAACACCTTTGAGTCTTCGTGTTTGTATTGTAAACCATTCTAGTGTGAATTGGTGTTGTTGTTTTGAGTTGTTCTTGATCAAAGCTGTGAAGCAGAATCAAGTTGTGTTATTCAAAGTGTGTGATCTTTGAATTATATCACTGAAGTGATTTAGGGATTGAGTAGTGTTCTCATACCTAAGTGGTCTCTTAGGTAGAAGGTTCATTAAGTAGAGATTAAGTTTAGGAGATGTCAACTGGGTTGTTGAGTCTGTAAATTAATTCTACTGATAGTGAAATTCATCCCTGGCTTGGTAGCCCCCAGACGTAGGTAGATAAACCGAACAGGGTGAACAGATCATTATGTTGATTGTTGTTTTACATTGTTCATTGCTGAGTGTGTTGTTGTGGCATCACACGTAACATCACATATCTGGTACCAGAATTTCAACTCTTATTCGCAAAGCTATTTAAATAATTCCAATTAAGTACAACAAATGTGTGGGGTGTTAATACCTTCCCCTTGCATAATCATCTCCTAAACCCAAATTTGGTTACGCTAACCGTTTTATTTTTCTTTTGAGAGTTTTATAGATATTTCCCCTTTCCTTCTTGAATAAATAAAGTTCGGTGGCTACTATGTTATCATCTCGAGCGTGCGAGCACTCCCACTATTTTTTGCATCGCGATAATAGATTCATAGAGTCATGGACGTTAGTCGGATCTGCCTCCTGCAATGGGCAAGCTCTTTTATGATGAGATTCGTAAAAAAGGTCTACTCTAGGTGGATTATTTGTGTTATCCATTCAAGGTGTGCACCTCAAGGGATAACACTACTCAACTTCTAAATTCAAGCTGGTTCTAGGGTCCCTAAAATCACGAGCCTCAGGTGGACCAGCGTTATTCAATGGGCAATCCATTACGATGAGATTCACAAAAAGGTTTACTCTAGGAGGAGCCTTCATGCTTGCCATTCGAGGTGTTCACCCCGGAGACTAACACTACACAACTTCCATTCTAACTTATGTCTTTTCTTTTCTTTTTTCAAAAGCTCGGGTATAAAGCTTTACTCAAAGTGAAATTCCTAACCCCTGAAATAAACAAAATAATAATCAAGCTAGATAATAGGAAAACAAGAGAAGGAAAGAAGAAAACAAGACAAATCTAACATTCATCGCAAAACTAACTAAACTAGGCTTGACTCTCTACCTTCCTATCTCCGGCAGAGTTGCCAACTATCGCAGTGTGAAAAATTACCCTAGTGTAACAAACACTCAAAATACAATAGAGTTTTCACCAAAGTTTATTTATTCCAAAAGGAAAGGGAAAATATTGATAAAACCCTTAAAAGAAAAAAAAGAAAATGGTAGTCACAACCAAATTTGGGTTCAGGAGTCGATTATGCGAGGGGAAGGTATTATCACCTCTTACATCTGTTGTACTCAAGGGGAACCATTTAGTAAGATTTGTGAATAATAGTGTTAGATTTCGTCATTTGGTTTCTTCTAATTATTGAAAGTTTGAAAGGAAAAAAAGAAAATGAGTAAAAATAAGTTTTTTATTAGGGTGCTTGATAAGATTGCGAGTCTTGCTCTTATTTATCCTCAGGTGCGATGAGGAATTCAAAGCTACGTAGTTCTGGGCAAGACAAATATATTTTTGGGTTTTTTGTTATAGTGCTTGACGAGACGTTGAATCTCACTCCTACGTATCCTCTAGTGCGATGAGGAATTAAAAGCTATTTGGTTCTTGGTAGAAAATGAGTGTGAGTTAGTTGATTTTAGTGATTGATGTTTAGATCGCATTCTAGCAGTTAAACATTGCTCATATGCTCGTACATGAGAGGCTTAAGCATTTGTTTGTAATGCGGTACGATGGATAAAACATTGTTCGTGCTGAGGAAAAAAGGGGCTTGATTTGTTGAGTTTGTTTTAGGTGGATGACGAATACCTGGTAAGACCAATGCGTGTACCTCGGAGACGATTATTCGGGGTTTCAAAGGAGTATACACCCAAATGTCATTTTTTCGTATGATTTATTTGCAAAATTATTTTGACGGGAGACTGATACTCGGTAAGACAAAGGTGTGTGCCTCAGCGCCGGTTATTCGAGGTTTTAAAGGTGTGTGCACCCCAATGTTCTTTTTCATCAGAATTTTGATTATGTGTTTTATTTTGGAAGACGACTGCTTAGTAAGACCAAGGTGTGTGTCTCGCGGTCGATTATTTGTGGTTTCAAAGGAGTGTGCATGTTGAACTGTAATATAGCAGCAAGCAACAAAAATCTATAGTAAGTAAGGACCAAGTTTTATCGTCTACTCAGGGATCACTGAGAGGGAAAGAATGCCATTCAACGGTATCTATATTTCTAAGCTTATGATTCAAAAGTTCTGGTTTAAAGCGAACCAAAAGCAAATGCGGAAAATGTAAAGACGAAAAATATAAAGTAAAGACTGAATTATAAACGGAGCCTTATTGGAATTGGATCTCATCAATTGATAACACATGCATTCTTCTAATCAAGTAAACACAAATCAATCATTCGCCTAATATCCTCGCGTATCACTCACAACAGAGGTTATGTCTAACGTAACGTCGAGAGAACAATCATATTGTCTCATTGGTGATGTCTCACGCAACTCAACAACACAGAGAAGTAAGAATTGATACTCACGCAAGTGTTAAGCCTAAATCTATGTCTAGAGTTTATTCCTAACAGATATTACTATAACATCCATACAAATAAATGATTTCTTCGTATTTAAGCAAGATCAAAATACGTACACACGCTTAAACCTTTTTACATGTATTCAACTAATTTACCCAATGAATGTGAATATCCTTCTTCATCCCTATTACCACGCATCCTCGCGATACCGTATCGATCCTACCCATGCTACCCATGCTACTTGATCAACACAATACAACAAAAGATAAAATGAATATCAACTCACAAAACCATGTCAAAAGCTTTCTCATTGATAAATGAAAATCTAAGACCAAAGATTTGTAAAGGTTTTCTCAAGACCATAAATAATCAATCAAAGACAACAACAATAGAAAATCAGAATTCAATTCACACACATACATTAGATGAAATACATAAGGTATCAAATGATTACATCCCTCTCCAACAAGAAATAAAAAATCCTACCTTTTCTCCCTTGGAAATGAAGAGATATAAGCTCTGATCTTTTTATTCACAAGATCCTCTCCAAAATTCTAAAGATAATAACCTAAAAAGTGTGAAAATCCTATTTATACAGTTCAGGAATTTCACCGTTCGCACTGCGAACAACTCATTCGCACAGTGAATGGCTAAAAACAGGCACTTCAGGTGCCTCTGCTGATCAAACCGCCCCAGAAAATTAACGTTACTTCGCACTATGAAGGATTTGTTCGCCCTGCGAACCTTCGCTTTCCCGTTCGCACTGCGAATTTTAGCTCATTTTGGTTATGTCCAATTCTGGGACCATTCGCTGGGACCTTCGCCAGAGTTCGCAAAGCGAACCTCCGCGGGCACTCGCCTTCCCATTCGCACTGCGAACCAATTGATGCATTCCTCACTTCTTTGATAGCTTGCACCATTTCTTGTGTCTTACACTTTTGATCATTTCATGCCTTATACTGCACAATAACACACAGATTACAAGCACCAAAGTTATTTTCTTAAGGTTAGAAGAACAACAACAATCATGGATAAAAACCAATGAAAACATGAGAAAAGAGTGGAAAAAATGCAAAGAAAGATATGCCATTTTTAGGTCAAATCTGCACCTAACACTCTCCCCAACTAAACTTTTGCTTGTCCTCAAGCAAAGCACCCCTCATTGAAAACAAGAGGATTTGCTCAAGCATAAGAATCAACCAAAACAAGATAAATGCGGACAAGCACGAAAATGCGCACAAGCAACATTCACCACTCAATAGAATCGAACAATGATAAAGAATTAAGTTCTTAAACAAATATCATAATTGATTCAAAGAACAACTAAATTTTCATACTTGAATCACTCTAACACTCCTCTTCAAAATAAGAATGAAGAAATTGACGCGTTTGCAACCGCAGGGAAATTTCACTCACCCGACAAACAATGCAAATAACAACTCAATTCATACAACATCTAATAATCAAATATGAAAATATGGAAGCAAAAAGATCACTAAGGGGTTTAAACGTTGTAGCTTGGTCGGGTTCACAACAAAGGGACATTTATAAAGGCCATTGAATCGAAATTGCCGATAAATGGTATTTACTCATTACAACTTCATTCACCATTCTCATTCCTTTACCTCCAACCTTCTCAAACTTCCTTATGCACAATTATTTCACTCTATTTTTCTCATCAAACAAGCATTCTTTTTCTTTTGTTCTTCACATTCATATTTACACTTTTTCATTTCATGCTTGTTTGAAATTTTTCAAAAGTTGAAAGTAACCTACCATCTTCTTTTTCATTCTCCCCAACTTGAATTCAACCAAACCTCAAGTGAATGAACCTTACTTTTTAAGGCAAGGAAATCAAATTATACCAATGTTCAAAGGTTCAAGAAGAAATTTTTAGAAACTCACAAAATTCAATGATGAACCACACTTTCAAATTATGTACATAAACAAGTTCATCACAAAAATGAGATCTAAACTGTTTAGGCTCAAAGGGGCTAACAAATTCTCACTACTCACGGGTAAGATACTTTTGGATACGGTTGTGCTCAATATAAACAAATGCCTTGATCATTTCTAATGCTTCCACAAAATCACAATAATCAAAAGATAAAGCATGAATCAAACGAATTAGACAAAGTTATCAGTCATCCAAGCATTTAGTAAACAAAGGAGGTTTCCTCGCAAAAAGTGGCTTTTGGACCTAAGTGAAACAAGCAATCCAACAAGTTTCAAAATGAAACAAGAACACACATTTGCACAAAGCACAAAATTCTTAAATCATTCTAACATTCTATAAAGCAATACAATTTACCAGGCATACTTTCAACGCTTAACATCCATCCAGACTCAGTCGAAGCTTCATTGAATACTTTTATACACAAACCAACCAATCTAGAAGTTCTCATCATTCCTGATCACACTAGAGAAAAACATTAAAGGAACACAAATGCATATAATATTAACAAATGTACAAATCTTAAAAATATAGAAACTATGCGATGCGATTCAATATCTAAACACCGATCCCCGGCAACGGCGCCATTTTGTTGAACTGTAATATAGCAGCAAGCAACAAAAATTTATAGTAAGTAAGGACCAAGTTTTATCGTCTCCATAGGGATCAGTTCGAGGGAAAGAATGCCATTCAGCAGTATCTATATTTCTAAGCTTATGATTCAAAATTTCTGGCTTAAAGCGAACCAAAAGCAAATGCGGAAAATGTAAAGACGGAAAATATAAAGTAAAGACTGAATTATAAACGAATCCTTTTTGGAATTGGATCTCATCAATTGATAACACATGCATTCTTCTAATCAAGTAAACACAAATCAATCATTCGCCTAATATCTTCGCGTATCACTCACATAAGAGGTTATGTCTAACGCAACATCGAGAGAACAATCATATTGTCTCATTGGTGATTGAAGAAACGAATAAAACACAAGAAGGGGGGTTGAATTGGAGTTTTTTTAAAAAAATTAATGCAAAGGACACAATGGTTATTCTGGTTCGATTTAACTCAATCTACTCCAGTCCACCCGCCAAGGTGATTTCGCCTCTCTCTTGAGGACTTAATCCACTAATCAGTTACGATTACACAATTTCAGTAACAACCGTCACTCTTCTTGAGGTTTAACCACAACTTGGTTTTCTCAAGGAATAAAAATTAAAAAAAAATTGCTTCTAGTAAGCTCTATCACAACCGTGATTTTTACACACTGTTTTATCAAAATGTAAATCAAAATACAAGAGCAAGTGAAATTGAAGAATTGTGGACAGTATGAGCTCACAAAAAAGTGCTTTGGTCATCTGCAGGGACTCCTTTAAATAGCTGAGAAGATTTGATCCGTTGGAGACGCGTGAACTATTTTTGGAGAGGATAATAATGCTAATTAATGCTCTTTCCAAAAATACAGATTCAATCCGTTACTTTGAGATTCTCATAAACGAGAAGGATAGCGTATCAGAGTCTACGTTGAATCATCAGAGTTTCTGGCTTGATACAGCTTTGGTGCTGAAGCGCTAGACATCCGTCATCAGAACTTAGGCTGATGCTTCCAAATCAGAGCTTTGCTTTGATTAGAACTTCGCTTTAAACTTCGCTCAGATTGAATCTTCTGATACTTCTGTTTCAGAACTTCTTTGAGATACTTCTATATCAGAACTCTTTGTATTAGAACTTTCCTAGAACTTTCCTACATATCATAAACAATGAAATTAGGAGCATCAAGTTCTAAAATAACAAGTGTTTGTTATCATCAAAACTATTAGGAATGTAGAATCAATTCTTGTTCTAACAATCTCCCCCTTTTTGATGATGACAAAAACTCATATTTTGATAAATAATTTTAAAGGGTATTGAGGTTAGAAGACTCCCCCTGGGTTGAACATTTCCTTGAAAAATAATTTAATTTAAGATATCCAAGAGATTCTGATTGCCAGTTACCTGCTTGCTTAACACAGTAGAAACAGAAGTTAAAATATTCAAAATGTTCGAGACAAAGTCCTGGTGCACTGTTATGGTTCAAAATATTCTACGTTTCTCCCCCTTTGTCATTAATCAAAAAGTGAAAAGATACATGAGACCAATTAAAAGAAGATAATGACAGAAGATAAAATGCAACAAAACAGAAAGAGAATTAAGGTTGAGGAGCAGGAGGAAGTCTTGTGAACAATGCTTCCAGAAGGCCTTTGATCTGATTAGCGGATTCTTCTTGCTTGCCAAGCATTCCTTTAATTTCTGCGTTTGTCTCGTCCTGTTTGTCCAATCTCTTTCTAACTTCTTCATTCTCTTTCTTCAACTCATCCAGAGTTTTCAGCACAAGAACGGATGAAGATGGTTCTTCAGAAGTTACCAAATCCTCAGAGCTTTTGGCAAACACTTCCTTTGGAGGGGCTTCAGGTGATTTATCTTCCACTTCAGTAATAACCAGAGTTTGATGCTCAGAGTTTTGTGCATGAGGTTCTGAATCCGTAGGAGCTTTCCAGCCTAGAGGAAGAATGGGTTTCTTTTCCCAGAATCTTAGAACCTGCTCATGGAAGATCTTCATATGGTCACAGAAGTTCTGTTGGGCTATGTCATAGCTCAGTTCCTTCATTTTCTGAGATTCAGAGTTAAACCACTTTCTGAATTGGGTCCAAAGATAGTCAGAGGCAGCTGGATTCAGATTTTCCGAACAACCCTGCTTTAGAAATTTGATCCATTCCTGCATTTCTGCCTCGAATGCCAATAAAGAGTTATCAACATCTGATTTGGATAGAGATGGGTTTGGTTTGGGAATGGCTATTTTATGAGCGGTTGAGGTGAGCTTGTCTAGAGCTTCTAGGTCAATTATGGTTCTGAGAGTATCATCTGTGATATTTGTTGGAGGAGAGTCAGAAATGAGGATAGGTGAATTAGGTGATGTAAATTCTGGAGAGGTTTGTGGGGGACTGGTGAAATTTGGTGGAGGTTGAAAGAAGTTGAGAGGGCAGTTGATACCAGGTATAGAAGTGTCAGGATGTTGAGTTTGATGTTCTGGTTCTGGTTGGGAAAAAGTGAAGAGAGGTTCATGACCAATGTCTGACAGAACTTGAGCAAGTTCTGGTTGTGGTTCAATAAAATCAGAAGGAGTGGGGTCAATGTCAATGTCAAAATCCTCAAGAGTTTGTGGTGATGGTGGTGGATTTTGGGTTTGAGATGATGGTGGTGAATTTTCAGAGGGTTTAGGAGATGATGGGTTTTCAGATGTTGATACCATTATGGATTCGACGATAGAAATGAAAGCGGAGTTACCTTTCTTCTTAGCAGCTTTAGCAACTTTTGGAGTTTTCTGAGGAGTTCCTTCAGAGGTTTTCCTTTTTCTTGAGGTTCTGGGGGCAACTTCTAGAGGTGCTTGCCTGAGCTGTTGCAGAGAAACTTCTGGTAGGGTACCATCAGCTTTACATGCATCCAAATATCTGAGGACAATTTCTGGATGAGTATCTGATGAGAAAAGAGGAAAATCTTTCAGAGGAATTTTTCTGGTGGTGATGACTTCCTTAGAGATTAGAGTTGGATCCTTCTTGATGGTATCAATGATTTTCATCTTCTTGAGATTCTTTGCATTGAGAGGTCTTCCGGCAATAGTTTCTAGATCAGAGATTTCCCGAGCTTCAGTTAAGTGATCTATCAGCTTATTCTCTGTAAGAATATCTGATATAAGTCTACCTAGAGGAATCCAATCTCTCTTGGTTCTTTCATCTTCTCTAGTTTCTTTGACACTGTTCTTCAGATGATTGAATAAGCAATAGGGAAGATTCGCTTTGGTAAAAGTGGAGATGAGGTACAGGAGATACTGTTGATCGTTGTTGATGTAGTCAGACGAGCTTGAAGGTTTCCTGTGATAGATGCACCCAAGAATGATTCTGGCCCAAATTCTGTGACGATCTTTTAGGTCTTTGATTTTGTTGGAGTGTTGACCGGAGGTGAAGATTTCTTTTGAGATAGTATTAAGATCAGTGCCCTTTTCCATCTCACTGCATCTGATTCCTGATCCATCATGATCAATCAGCTTACCAATAAGGTCTTCAGTGATGACAACCTTCTTTCCCATAACATACGAGATTACTTGATGTTTTGAGACCGATGCAAAAATCCAGAATTCCTTAACAAGTTGGGGAAAAACTGGACCCATTAAGCGATTGAAGTATTTGTTCCATCCTTGAAACTCAATCTCAGGAGTAAGGTCATACCCATTGTCTTTCATGCTTTCAAAATCGACGATGAGCTCACAGAGAACTTCAAGAGAGGCAAAAGGGGTGAGGAGAGTTCTTGAGGGCTCAACGTACCTTTCTCCAATGACTTGGTCAGCTGATTCTTGAGACATTGCTTGTTGAGAGCTGGAGGCCATTGTTCACAGACTTAGGGTTTTGGGAACACAGACTTAGGGTTTTGGGAACACAGAAACAAGAAATGTAAATAATATGGAGAAGACGAAAGAGAGTAAATGAGTGATAGTGAGCGTGTGAGGGTGTTAGAAGTGGCATTTATATATAAGAGAGACCAAGACTTAAATAGCAATTAAAAACAATAACATCATGATTAATAGCCGTAATGATTTCTGACAAGGGAGATAGCGTGAGAAATTTTTGGAACAGTTACCGATGTGACTTGGCGCCTCAATATGTCAACACAGACGTTTCAGTTTTCCAGAGTTTGACACGCGTTCATCATCAAAGAAAATCTGGAGCGTAGGTTGACACGTGTTTGCTGGAGTGAACTTAATGATCTATCCTTGAAATGAAAAGTTCAGATCTTCTGAATAGATTCTGATGCAATCTTTCTTCTCACTTCTGAATAATTATTGGTCAGATGTTCACAAAAGAAAAGAAGTTCTGAGAGTTAAAAATATAGAAATTACGTTTTCATTCTGGACATAATTCCATACAGAGATTTTTCAGAATGAAATTAAATCTATCTTCAGCAAGGGGTTTGGTGAAAACATCAGCCCATTGATGGTCTGTGTCTATAAATTTTAAACAAAGAATTCCCTTCTGAGTATAGTCCCTAATGAAATGATGTTTAATTTCTATATGTTTAGCCCTAGAATGCAGAATAGGATTTTTTGAAAGACAAATGGCAGAAGTATTGTCACAGAGGATAGGGATGTTACTCTCGTAAATGTGAAAGTCTTCAAGCTGATTCTTCATCCAGAGCATCTGAGTACTGCATCCAGCTGCAGCTATGTATTCAGCTTCAGCAGTTGATAGTGCAATGGTGGATTGTCTTTTGCTGGACCAAGAGATTAGGTTGTCTCCCAGAAACTGGCAGCTTCCAGAGGTACTTTTTCTTTCTATTCTGTCTCCAGCAAAGTCAGCGTCACAGTATCCTACCAATTTGTATTCCCTGGACTTTCTATAGCAAAGACCAAGATTAGTAGTACCTTTCAGATATCTGAAAATTCGCTTAACAGCTGTTAAGTGAGATTCTCTAGGATCTGATTGAAATCTAGCACAAAGGCAAACGCTATAGAGAATATCAGGTCTTGAAGCAGTTAAATAAAGGAGAGAACCAATCATACCTCTGTAGATCTTCTGTTCTACTTTCTTACTTACCTCATCTTTTTCCAGAATACATGTGGGATGCATAGGAGTTTTTGAAGGCTTACTTTCTGACATTTCAAATTTCTTCAGAAGGTCTCTGACATACTTGCTTTGATGTATGTAAGTTCCTTCTGGAGTTTGGTTGATTTGAATTCCCAAGAAGAACTTGAGTTCTCCCATTAAGCTCATTTCAAACTCTGCCTGCATAGTCTTAGCAAATTCTTGCCCCAAGGAGCTTTTAGTGGATCCAAAAATTATATCGTCTACGTATATCTGACAGATCAGAATGTGATTTTTAAATGACTTACAGAATAAAGTTGTGTCCACCTTCCCTCTGGTAAAATCATTTTCTAAGAGAAAGTTACTTAGTCTCTCATACCAAGCTCTGGGAGCTTGTTTTAGACCGTATAACGATTTCTTAAGTTTATAAACATATTCTGGATGTTTTGTGTTTTCAAAACCAGGTGGTTGATGCACGTAAACTTCTTCATCAATGTAACCATTTAAAAACGCACTTTTAACATCCATCTGATAGAGAGTGATGTCATTATTTACAGCATATGAAATTAAAAGTCTGATAGATTCTAACCTTGCGACTGGAGCAAAGGTTTCTGTATAGTCTATCCCTTCTTGCTGACTATAACCTTGTGCAACCAGTCGTGCTTTGTTTCTGACAACTTCTCCCTGTTCATTTAGTTTGTTTCTGAAGACCCATTTGGTTCCAATGATGTTGAAGCCTTTGGGTTTAGGAACTAGATCCCAAACGTCGTTTCTGGTGAACTGATTCAGTTCTTCCTGCATTGCTAGGATCCAATCATTGTCTGTGAGTGCTTCGTCAATTTTAGTGGGTTCTATCAGAGAGACTAATCCCACTAGAGATTCTTCCGTCTTTTTGAATGAGGATCTTGTTCTGATTGGGTCATCCTTCTTTCCCAGAATTTTATCTTCGGGATGAGTTAGAGAACTTCTGGACAGTCTTTTCTGGATGAGTTCTTCAGAATTAGAGTTTCCTTCTGTTTTGCTCGCCAGTTTTTCTGATGATCTGGTTTCAGTGCCTGTTAGTTGAACTTCTATTTCTGCAAGAGATTCATCATGCTTTGGCTTTTGAAGGCCAAGCTTATCATCAAATCTGACACAAATGGATTCTACCACACTTCGTGTTTCTGTGTTATATACTCTGTATCCTTTTGAACGTTCAGAGTATCCTAACATGAAACATTTTTGTGCTTTAGAATCAAACTTGTTCAGAGGATCATTAGTGTTTAAGATAAAGCATGTACATCCAAAAGGATGGAAGTAAGAAATGTTGGGCTTTCTGTTCTTCCACAACTCATATGGAGTCTTTTCCAGAATAGGTCTTATAGAGATTCTATTCTGAATGTAACACGCTGTATTGACTGCTTCTGCCCAAAAGTGTTTAGCCATGTTAGTCTCATTGATCATGGTTCTGGCCATTTCTTGTAGAGTTCTATTCTTGCGCTCTACAACTCCATTTTGTTGTGGAGTTCTAGGACAAGAGAAATCATGAGAAATGCCATTTTCATTAAAAAATGTTTCTAGATTTTTGTTTTCAAATTCCCCACCATGATCACTTCTGACTTTTACAATTCTAAACTCTTTTTCATTCTGAATTTGGTTGCAGAAAGTAGAGAATACAGAGTGTGACTCGTCCTTGTGTTTTAAGAACTTTACCCATGTCCATCTGCTATAGTCATCTACGATCACTAATCCATACTTCTTGCCACTGATGGATGCAGTTTTTACTGGTCCAAACAGATCTATATGAAGAAGTTCTAATGGTCGGGAGGTAGAAACAACATTTTTTGGTTTGAAAGAGGGTTTTGAAAACTTGCCTTTTTGACATGCTTCACACAGAACGTCTGAGCTGAACTTCAGATTAGGAAGTCCTCTGACCAGATTGAGTTTGTTAATCTGAGATATTCTTCTCATACTAACATGCCCCAATCTTCTGTGCCAGACCCATTGCTCGTCGTCAGCAGACAGAAGACATTTTACATTCTGACTTTTTAGTTCAGAAAGTTTTATTTTGTAAATGTTGTTCTTTCTCTTTCCATTAAAGAGGATTGTTCCATCTTTCTGACTAACTGCCTTGCAGGACTTTTGATTGAAGATTATATCATAACCGTTATCACTTAATTGACTTATGGATAACAAGTTATGCATTAATCCTTCTACTAATAAGACATTAGATATAGAGGGTAAAGTACCATTACCTATGGTTCCAGAGCCAATGATTTTACCTTTCTGATTGCCTCCGAAACCTACATATCCTCCAGCTTTAAGTTCCAGGCTTTGGAACATATGCTTTCTTCCCGTCATGTGTCGCGAGCATCCAGAGTCCAGGTACCATGACTGGGGTTTCAATCTTGCTGTCAAAGACATCTGCAACATATAGGATTTTATCCTTAGGTACCCACATCTCTTTGGGTCCTTGTTTGTTAGTGTTCACAGAGTTCTGATTGAGTTTTGGTTTCTCAATAGAATTTGAATAAGATTCACTGGTGTATTTAACATCATGTGTGTGTCCATATGTGAAGTGAGAGTTCAAAGGAGCATATTTTATGATCATATCATCAACACGTTTGGGTTTATACGGAGCTTCTCCTCTAGGATTGACATAACCTATGCCCTTTCTCCCATTTCTACTAACTCCATAGATCATTGAAGCCATTTTGCTTCTGTCTATGTTTTTAGCTAGAAATTTTTGAAAGTTATAGTCGTAATGTTTTAAAATATTATCAGAACTACTGGAAACTTCAGAATCAGATTGTTTCTGATATTTTTCAAAAGAGTTGAGTTTTGAAACAGTTTCTTTTAATTCAGAATTTTCTGCTTTTAGCTTTCTGTTCTCTTCAGACTCAGATACCAGATCATGTTTCAGATTCTTATATTTGAGCTGAAGTTTCTGATAGTTTTCAAGAATTTCTGACAAACTTTCTTCTAATTGAGATCTAGAAAAGTTAGAGAATACCTCTTTAGTTTCTGACTCAGAGTCTGATTCTGATAAGTTTGAATCATCTGATATGTTGGCCATTAGGGCAATGTTCGCGTGTTCATTTTCTGATTCGGATTCTGCTTCAGAGGATTCCGAGTCATCCCAGGTAGCCATAAGACTTTTCTTTCTTTCCTTGTTAAACTTTTTATTTGGCTTTTCTTTCTGCAGCTTAGGACAATCACTTTTGTAGTGTCCAGGTTCCTTGCATTCGTAACACACTACCTCTTTGTTTCTAGACTTTTTGTGTCCAGAGGATGGTTCAGAATGACTGCTTGATCTTCTAGAGTTTCTGAATTTTCGTTGCCTATTTTTCCATAGTTGTTGTATTCTTCTGGAAAGGAGTGATAGTTCATCGTCTTCTGAGGAGCCACCAGAGCTTTCTTCTTCTGCCTGAAAAGCTTTAGTTTCAGATTTATATTTAGATTTAAGAGCAATAGACTTACCTTTCTTCTGGGGTTCATCTTCTTCTAGTTCTATCTCGTGACTTCTTAAAGAGCTGATCAGTTCTTCAAGAGATATTTCGTTGAGGTTCTTGGAGAGTTTTAGTGCTGTGACCATGGGTCTCCATACTTTAGGTAAGCTCCTGATGATTTTCTTGACATGATCTGATGTTGAGTACCCTTTATTCAGAACTTTTAGTCCAGCAACTAGAATTTGAAACCTTGAGAACATTTTCTCAATTGTTTCATCTTCTTCCATTTTGAAGGCTTCATACTTTTGGATGAGTGCCAGAGCTTTAGTCTCTTTGACTTGAGAGTTGCCTTCATGCGTCATTCTCAGAGAATCAAATATGTGTTTGGCTGATTCTCTGTTAGTGATCTTCTCATATTCTGTGTGGGAGATTGCGCTTAGGAGAATCGTTCTGGCCTTGTGATGATTTCTGAAGTCTTTCTTCTGTTGATCAGTCATGGTTTTCCTTTCAATCTTCTGACCGTCTTTTCCGACAGGGTGAGTGTAACCATCTGTTACCATATCCCAGAGATCACCGTCATGAGCCAGAAAGAAACTTTCGATTAGATCTTTCCAGTAATCAAAGTTTTCTCCGTCAAACACCGGTGGTTTGCCACTGATTTTGTCGTTGTAGTTCTGAACGGATTCTGCCATAGTGCTTTTTCGTGAAGGATCTTTTATCTGACACGGTTAAGTGTTAGCACCCAGAACCAGGCGCTCTGATGCCAATTGAAGAAACGAATAAAACACAAGAAGGGGGGTTGAATTGGAGTTTTTTTAAAAAAATTAATGCAAAGGACACAATGGTTATTCTGGTTCGATTTAACTCAATCTACTCCAGTCCACCCGCCAAGGTGATTTCGCCTCTCTCTTGAGGACTTAATCCACTAATCAGTTACGATTACACAATTTCAGTAACAACCGTCACTCTTCTTGAGGTTTAACCACAACTTGGTTTTCTCAAGGAATAAAAATTAAAAAAAAATTGCTTCTAGTAAGCTCTATCACAACCGTGATTTTTACACACTGTTTTATCAAAATGTAAATCAAAATACAAGAGCAAGTGAAATTGAAGAATTGTGGACAGTATGAGCTCACAAAAAAGTGCTTTGGTCATCTGCAGGGACTCCTTTAAATAGCTGAGAAGATTTGATCCGTTGGAGACGCGTGAACTATTTTTGGAGAGGATAATAATGCTAATTAATGCTCTTTCCAAAAATACAGATTCAATCCGTTACTTTGAGATTCTCATAAACGAGAAGGATAGCGTATCAGAGTCTACGTTGAATCATCAGAGTTTCTGGCTTGATACAGCTTTGGTGCTGAAGCGCTAGACATCCGTCATCAGAACTTAGGCTGATGCTTCCAAATCAGAGCTTTGCTTTGATTAGAACTTCGCTTTAAACTTCGCTCAGATTGAATCTTCTGATACTTCTGTTTCAGAACTTCTTTGAGATACTTCTATATCAGAACTCTTTGTATTAGAACTTTCCTAGAACTTTCCTACATATCATAAACAATGAAATTAGGAGCATCAAGTTCTAAAATAACAAGTGTTTGTTATCATCAAAACTATTAGGAATGTAGAATCAATTCTTGTTCTAACAGTGATGTCTCACGCAACTCAACAACACAGAGAAGTAAGAATTGATACTCACGCAAGTGTTAAGCCTAAATCTATGTCTAGAGTTTATTCCTAACAGATATTACTATAACATCCATACAAATAAATGATTTCTTCGTATTTAAGCAAGATCAAAATACGTACACACGCTTAAACCTTTTTACATGTATTCAACTAATTTGCCCAATGAATGTGAATATCCTTCTTCATCCCTATTACCACGCATCCTCGCGATACTGTATCGATCCTACCCATGCTACCCATGCTACTTGATCAACACAATACAACAAAATATAAAATGAATATCAACTCACAAAACCATGTCAAAAGCTTGCTCATTGATAAATGAAAATCTAAGACCAAAGATTTGTAAAGGTTTTCTCAAGACCACAAATAATCAATCAAAGACAACAACAATAGAAAATCAGAATTCAATTCACACACATACATTAGATGAAATACATAAGGTATCAAATGATTACATCCCTCTCCAACAAGAAATAAAAAATCCTACCTTTTCTCCCTTGGAAATGAAGAGATATAAGCTCTGATCTTTTTATTCACAAGATCCTCTCCAAAATTCTAAAGATAATAACCTAAAAAGTGTGAAAATCCTATTTATACAGTTCAGGAATTTCACCGTTCGCACTGCGAACAACTCATTCGCACAGTGAATGGCTAAAAACAGGCACTTCAGGTGCCTCTGCTGATCAAACCGCCCCAGAAAATTAACGTTACTTCGCACTATGAAGGATTTGTTCGCCCTGCGAACCTTCGCTTTCCCGTTCGCACTGCGAATTTTAGCTCATTTTGGTTATGTCCAATTCTGGGACCATTCGCTGGGACCTTCGCCAGAGTTCGCAAAGCGAACCTCCGCGGGCACTCGCCTTCCCATTCGCACTGCGAACCAATTGATGCATTCCTCACTTCTTTGATAGCTTGCACCATTTCTTGTGTCTTACACTTTTGATCATTTCATGCCTTATACTGCACAATAACACACAGATTACAAGCACCAAAGTTATTTTCTTAAGGTTAGAAGAACAACAACAATCATGGATAAAAACCAATGAAAACATGAGAAAAGAGTGGAAAAAATGCAAAGAAAGATATGCCATTTTTAGGTCAAATCTGCACCTAACACTCTCCCCAACTAAACTTTTGCTTGTCCTCAAGCAAAGCACCCCTCATTGAAAACAAGAGGATTTGCTCAAGCATAAGAATCAACCAAAACAAGATAAATGCGGACAAGCACGAAAATGCGCACAAGCAACATTCACCACTCAATAGAATCGAACAATGATAAAGAATTAAGTTCTTAAACAAATATCATAATTGATTCAAAGAACAACTAAATTTTCATACTTGAATCACTCTAACACTCCTCTTCAAAATAAGAATGAAGAAATTGACGCGTTTGCAACCGCAGGGAAATTTCACTCACCCGACAAACAATGCAAATAACAACTCAATTCATACAACATCTAATAATCAAATATGAAAATATGGAAGCAAAAAGATCACTAAGGGGTTTAAACGTTGTAGCTTGGTCGGGTTCACAACAAAGGGACATTTATAAAGGCCATTGAATCGAAATTGCCGATAAATGGTATTTACTCATTACAACTTCATTCACCATTCTCATTCCTTTACCTCCAACCTTCTCAAACTTCCTTATGCACAATTATTTCACTCTATTTTTCTCATCAAACAAGCATTCTTTTTCTTTTGTTCTTCACATTCATATTTACACTTTTTCATTTCATGCTTGTTTGAAATTTTTCAAAAGTTGAAAGTAACCTACCATCTTCTTTTTCATTCTCACCAACTTGAATTCAACCAAACCTCAAGTGAATGAACCTTACTTTTTAAGGCAAGGAAATCAAATTATACCAATGTTCAAAGGTTCAAGAAGAAATTTTTAGAAACTCACAAAATTCAATGATGAACCACACTTTCAAATTATGTACATAAACAAGTTCATCACTAAAATGAGATCTAAACTGTTTAGGCTCAAAGGGGCTAACAAATTCTCACTACTCACGGGTAAGATACTTTTGGATACGGTTGTGCTCAATATAAACAAATGCCTTGATCATTTCTAATGCTTCCACAAAATCACAATAATCAAAAGATAAAGCATGAATCAAACGAATTAGACAAAGTTATCAGTCATCCAAGCATTTAGTAAACAAAGGAGGTTTCCTCGCAAAAAGTGGCTTTTGGACCTAAGTGAAACAAGCAATCCAACAAGTTTCAAAATGAAACAAGAACACACATTTGCACAAAGCACAAAATTCTTAAATCATTCTAACATTCTATAAAGCAATACAATTTACCAGGCATACTTTCAACGCTTAACATCCATCCAGACTCAGTCGAAGCTTCATTGAATACTTTTATACACAAACCAACCAATCTAGAAGTTCTCATCATTCCTGATCACACTAGAGAAAAACATTAAAGGAACACAAATGCATATAATATTAACAAATGTACAAATCTTAAAAATATAGAAACTATGCGATGCGATTCAATATCTAAACACCGATCCCCGGCAACGGCGCCATTTTGTTGAACTGTAATATAGCAGCAAGCAACAAAAATTTATAGTAAGTAAGGACCAAGTTTTATCGTCTCCATAGGGATCAGTTCGAGGGAAAGAATGCCATTCAGCAGTATCTATATTTCTAAGCTTATGATTCAAAATTTCTGGCTTAAAGCGAACCAAAAGCAAATGCGGAAAATGTAAAGACGGAAAATATAAAGTAAAGACTGAATTATAAACGAATCCTTTTTGGAATTGGATCTCATCAATTGATAACACATGCATTCTTCTAATCAAGTAAACACAAATCAATCATTCGCCTAATATCTTCGCGTATCACTCACATAAGAGGTTATGTCTAACGCAACATCGAGAGAACAATCATATTGTCTCATTGGTGATGTCTCACGCAACTCAACAACACAGAGAAGTAAGAATTGATACTCACGCAAGTGTTAAGCCTAAATCTATGTCTAGAGTTCAGTCCTAACAAATATTACTATAACATCCATATCAAATAAATGATTTCTTCGTATTTAAGGAAGATCAAAATCCGTACACACGCTTAACCCTTTTTACATGTATTCACTAATTTCCCCAATGAATGTGAATATCCTTCTTCATCCCTATTACCACGCATCCTCGCGATACCGTATCGATCCTACCCATGCTACCCATGCTACTTGATCAACACAATACAACAAAAGATAAAATGAATATCAACTCACAAAACCATGTCAAAAGCTTGCTCATTGATAAATGAAAATCTAAGACCAAAGATTTGTAAAGGTTTTGTCAAGACCACAAATAATCAATCAAAGACAACAACAATAGAAAATCAGAATTCAATTCACACACATACATTAGATGAAATACATAAGGTATCAAATGATTACATCCCTCTCCAACAAGAAATAAAAAATCCTACCTTTTCTCCCTTGGAAATGAAGAGATATAAGCTCTGATCTTTTTATTCACAAGATCCTCTCCAAAATTCTAAAGATAATAACCTAAAAAGTGTGAAAATCCTATTTATACAGTTCAGGAATTTCACCGTTCGCACTGCGAACAATTCATTCGCACAGTGAATGGCTAAAAACAGGCACTTCAGGTGCCTCTGCTGATCAAACCGCCCCAGAAAATTAACGTTACTTCGCACTATGAAGGATTTGTTCGCCCTGCGAACCTTCGCTTTCCCGTTCGCACTGCGAATTTTAGCTCCTTTTGGTTATGTCCAATTCTGGGACCATTCGCTGGGACCTTCGCCAGAGTTCGCAAAGCGAACCTCCGCGGGCACTCGCCTTCCCATTCGCACTGCGAACCAATTGATGCATTCCTCACTTCTTTGATAGCTTGCACCATTTCTTGTGTCTTACACTTTTGATCATTTCATGCCTTATACTGCACAATAACACACAGATTACAAGCACCAAAGTTATTTTCTTAAGGTTAGAAGAACAACAACAATCATGGATAAAAACCAATGAAAACATGAGAAAAGAGTGGAAAAAATGCAAAGAAAGATATGCCATTTTTAGGTCAAATCTGCACCTAACACTCTCCCCAACTAAACTTTTGCTTGTCCTCAAGCAAAGCACCCCTCATTGAAAACAAGAGGATTTGCTCAAGCATAAGAATCAACCAAAACAAGATAAATGCGGACAAGCACGAAAATGCGCACAAGCAACATTCACCACTCAATAGAATCGAACAATGATAAAGAATTAAGTTCTTAAACAAATATCATAATTGATTCAAAGAACAACTAAATTTTCATACTTGAATCACTCTAACACTCCTCTTCAAAATAAGAATGAAGAAATTGACGCGTTTGCAACCGCAGGGAAATTTCACTCACCCGACAAACAATGCAAATAACAACTCAATTCATACAACATCTAATAATCAAATATGAAAATATGGAAGCAAAAAGATCACTAAGGGGTTTAAACGTTGTAGCTTGGTCGGGTTCACAACAAAGGGACATTTATAAAGGCCATTGAATCGAAATTGCCGATAAATGGTATTTACTCATTACAACTTCATTCACCATTCTCATTCCTTTACCTCCAACCTTCTCAAACTTCCTTATGCACAATTATTTCACTCTATTTTTCTCATCAAACAAGCATTCTTTTTCTTTTGTTCTTCACATTCATATTTACACTTTTTCATTTCATGCTTGTTTGAAATTTTTCAAAAGTTGAAAGTAACCTACCATCTTCTTTTTCATTCTCCCCAACTTGAATTCAACCAAACCTCAAGTGAATGAACCTTACTTTTTAAGGCAAGGAAATCAAATTATACCAATGTTCAAAGGTTCAAGAAGAAATTTTTAGAAACTCACAAAATTCAATGATGAACCACACTTTCAAATTATGTACATAAACAAGTTCATCACTAAAATGAGATCTAAACTGTTTAGGCTCAAAGGGGCTAACAAATTCTCACTACTCACGGGTAAGATACTTTTGGATACGGTTGTGCTCAATATAAACAAATGCCTTGATCATTTCTAATGCTTCCACAAAATCACAATAATCAAAAGATAAAGCATGAATCAAACGAATTAGACAAAGTTATCAGTCATCCAAGCATTTAGTAAACAAAGGAGGTTTCCTCGCAAAAAGTGGCTTTTGGACCTAAGTGAAACAAGCAATCCAACAAGTTCCAAAATGAAACAAGAACACACATTTGCACAAAGCACAAAATTCTTAAATCATTCTAACATTCTATAAAGCAATACAATTTACCAGGCATACTTTCAACGCTTAACATCCATCCAGACTCAGTCGAAAGCTTCATTGAATACTTTTATACACAAACCAACCAATCTAGAAGTTCTCATCATTCCTGATCACACTAGAGAAAAACATTAAAGGAACACAAATGCATATAATATTAACAAATGTACAAATCTTAAAAATATAGAAACTATGCGATGCGATTCAATATCTAAACACCGATCCCCGGCAACGGCGCCATTTTGTTGAACTGTAATATAGCAGCAAGCAACAAAAATTTATAGTAAGTAAGGACCAAGTTTTATCGTCTCCATAGGGATCAGTTCGAGGGAAAGAATGCCATTCAGCAGTATCTATATTTCTAAGCTTATGATTCAAAATTTCTGGCTTAAAGCGAACCAAAAGCAAATGCGGAAAATGTAAAGACGGAAAATATAAAGTAAAGACTGAATTATAAACGAATCCTTTTTGGAATTAGATCTCATCAATTGATAACACATGCATTCTTCTAATCAAGTAAACACAAATCAATCATTCGCCTAATATCTTCGCGTATCACTCAAATAAGAGGTTATGTCTAACGCAACATCGAGAGAACAATCATATTGTCTCATTGGTGATGTCTCACGCAACTCAACAACACAGAGAAGTAAGAATTGATACTCACGCAAGTGTTAAGCCTAAATCTATGTCTAGAGTTCAGTCCTAACAAATATTACTATAACATCCATATCAAATAAATGATTTCTTCGTATTTAAGGAAGATCAAAATCCGTACACACGCTTAACCCTTTTTACATGTATTCACTAATTTGCCCAATGAATGTGAATATCCTTCTTCATCCCTATTACCACGCATCCTCGCGATACCGTATCGATCCTACCCATGCTACCCATGCTACTTGATCAACACAATACAACAAAAGATAAAATGAATATCAACTCACAAAACCATGTCAAAAGCTTGCTCATTGATAAATGAAAATCTAAGACCAAAGATTTGTAAAGGTTTTGTCAAGACCACAAATAATCAATCAAAGACAACAACAATAGAAAATCAGAATTCAATTCACACACATACATTTGATGAAATACATAAGGTATCAAATGATTACATCCCTCTCCAACAAGAAATAAAAAATCCTACCTTTTCTCCCTTGGAAATGAAGAGATATAAGCTCTGATCTTTTTATTCACAAGATCCTCTCCAAAATTCTAAAGATAATAACCTAAAAAGTGTGAAAATCCTATTTATACAGTTCAGGAATTTCACCATTCGCACTGCGAACAATTCATTCGCACAGTGAATGGCTAAAAACAGGCACTTCAGGTGCCTCTGCTGATCAAACCGCCCCAGAAAATTAACGTTACTTCGCACTATGAAGGATTTGTTCGCCCTGCGAACCTTCGCTTTCCCGTTCGCACTGCGAATTTTAGCTCCTTTTGGTTATGTCCAATTCTGGGACCATTCGCTGGGACCTTCGCCAGAGTTCGCAAAGCGAACCTCCGCGGGCACTCGCCTTCCCATTCGCACTGCGAACCAATTGATGCATTCCTCACTTCTTTGATAGCTTGCACCATTTCTTGTGTCTTACACTTTTGATCATTTCATGCCTTATACTGCACAATAACACACAGATTACAAGCACCAAAGGTATTTTCTTAAGGTTAGAAGAACAACAACAATCATGGATAAAAACCAATGAAAACATGAGAAAAGAGTGGAAAAAATGCAAAGAAAGATATGCCATTTTTAGGTCAAATCTGCACCTAACACTCTCCCCAACTAAACTTTTGCTTGTCCTCAAGCAAAGCACCCCTCATTGAAAACAAGAGGATTTGCTCAAGCATAAGAATCAACCAAAACAAGATAAATGCGGACAAGCACGAAAATGCGCACAAGCAACATTCACCACTCAATAGAATCGAACAATGATAAAGAATTAAGTTCTTAAACAAATATCATAATTGGTTCAAAGAACAACTAAATTTTCATTCTTGAATCACTCTAACACTCCTCTTCAAAATAAGAATGAAGAAATTGAAGCGTTTGCAACCGCAGGGAAATTTCACTCACCCGACAAACAATGCAAATAACAACTCAATTCATACAACATCTAATAATCAAATATGAAAATATGGAAGCAAAAAGATCACTAAGGGGTTTAAAACGTTGTAGCTTGGTCGGGTTCACAACAAAGGGACATTTATAAAGGCCATTGAATCGAAATTGCCGATAAATGGTATTTACTCATTACAACTTCATTCACCATTCTCATTCCTTTACCTCCAACCTTCTCAAACTTCCTTATGCACAATTATTTCACTCTATTTTTCTCATCAAACAAGCATTCTTTTTCTTTTGTTCTTCACATTCATATTTACACTTTTTCATTTCATGCTTGTTTGAAATTTTTCAAAAGTTGAAAGTAACCTACCATCTTCTTTTTCATTCTCCCCAACTTGAATTCAACCAAACCTCAAGTGAATGAACCTTACTTTTTAAGGCAAGGAAATCAAATTATACCAATGTTCAAAGGTTCAAGAAGAAATTTTTAGAAACTCACAAAATTCAATGATGAACCACACTTTCAAATTATGTACATAAACAAGTTCATCACTAAAATGAGATCTAAACTGTTTAGGCTCAAAGGGGCTAACAAATTCTCACTACTCACGGGTAAGATACTTTTGGATACGGTTGTGCTCAATATAAACAAATGCCTTGATCATTTCTAATGCTTCCACAAAATCACAATAATCAAAAGATAAAGCATGAATCAAACGAATTAGACAAAGTAATCAGTCATCCAAGCATTTAGTAAACAAAGGAGGTTTCCTCGCAAAAAGTGGCTTTTGGACCTAAGTGAAACAAGCAATCCAACAAGTTTCAAAATGAAACAAGAACACACATTTGCACAAAGCACAAAATTCTTAAATCATTCTAACATTCTATAAAGCAATACAATTTACCAGGCATACTTTCAACGCTTAACATCCATCCAGACTCAGTCGAAGCTTCATTGAATACTTTTATACACAAACCAACCAATCTAGAAGTTCTCATCATTCCTGATCACACTAGAGAAAAACATTAAAGGAACACAAATGCATATAATATTAACAAATGTACAAATCTTAAAAATATAGAAACTATGCGATGCGATTCAATATCTAAACACCGATCCCCGGCAACGGCGCCATTTTGTTGAACTGTAATATAGCAGCAAGCAACAAAAATTTATAGTAAGTAAGGACCAAGTTTTATCGTCTCCATAGGGATCAGTTCGAGGGAAAGAATGCCATTCAGCAGTATCTATATTTCTAAGCTTATGATTCAAAATTTCTGGCTTAAAGCGAACCAAAAGCAAATGCGGAAAATGTAAAGACGAAAAATATAAAGTAAAGACTGAATTATAAACGAATCCTTTTTGGAATTGGATCTCATCAATTGATAACACATGCATTCTTCTAATCAAGTAAACACAAATCAATCATTCGCCTAATATCTTCGCGTATCACTCACATAAGAGGTTATGTCTAACGCAACATCGAGAGAACAATCATATTGTCTCATTGGTGATGTCTCACGCAACTCAACAACACAGAGAAGTAAGAATTGATACTCACGCAAGTGTTAAGCCTAAATCTATGTCTAGAGTTCAGTCCTAACAAATATTACTATAACATCCATATCAAATAAATGATTTCTTCGTATTTAAGGAAGATCAAAATCCGTACACACGCTTAACCCTTTTTACATGTATTCACTAATTTGCCCAATGAATGTGAATATCCTTCTTCATCCCTATTACCACGCATCCTCGCGATACCGTATCGATCCTACCCATGCTACCCATGCTACTTGATCAACACAATACAACAAAAGATAAAATGAATATCAACTCACAAAACCATGTCAAAAGCTTGCTCATTGATAAATGAAAATCTAAGACCAAAGATTTGTAAAGGTTTTGTCAAGACCACAAATAATCAATCAAAGACAACAACAATAGAAAATCAGAATTCAATTCACACACATACATTAGATGAAATACATAAGGTATCAAATGATTACATCCCTCTCCAACAAGAAATAAAAAATCCTACCTTTTCTCCCTTGGAAATGAAGAGATATAAGCTCTGATCTTTTTATTCACAAGATCCTCTCCAAAATTCTAAAGATAATAACCTAAAAAGTGTGAAAATCCTATTTATACAGTTCAGGAATTTCACCGTTCGCACTGCGAACAATTCATTCGCACAGTGAATGGCTAAAAACAGGCACTTCAGGTGCCTCTGCTGATCAAACCGCCCCAGAAAATTAACGTTACTTCGCACTATGAAGGATTTGTTCGCCCTGCGAACCTTCGCTTTCCCGTTCGCACTGCGAATTTTAGCTCCTTTTGGTTATGTCCAATTCTGGGACCATTCGCTGGGACCTTCGCCAGATTTCGCAAAGCGAACCTTCGCTGGAACTCGCCTTCCCATTCGCACTGCGAACCAACTGATGCATTCCTCACTTCTTTGACAGCTTGCACCATTTCTTGTGTCTTACACTTTTGATCATTTCATGCCTTATACTGCACAATAGCACACATATTACAAGCACTAAAGGTATTTTCTTAAGGTTAGAAGAACAACAACAATCATGGATAAAAACCAATGAAAACATGATAAAAGAGTGGAAAAAATGGAAAGAAAAATATGCCATTTTTAGGTCAAATCTGCACCTAACAATCTCCCACACTAAACTTTTGCTTGTCCTCAAGCAAAGCATCCCTCATTGAAAACAAGAGGATTTGCTCAAGCATAAGAATCAACCAAAACAAGATAAATGCGGACAAGCACGAAAATGCGCACAAGCACCATTCACCACTCAATAGAATCGAACAATGATAAAGAATTAAGTTCTTAAACAAATATCATAATTGGTTTAAAGAACAACTAAGTTTTCATACTTGAATCACTCTAACACTCGTCTTCAAAATAAGAATGAAGAAATTGACACGTTTGCAACCGCGGGGAAATTTCACTCACCCGACAAACAATGAAAATAACAACTCAATTCATACAACATCTAACAATCAAATATGAAAATATGGAAGCAAAAAGATCACTAAGGGCTTTAAAGGTTGTAGTTTGGTCGGGTTCACAACAAAGGGACATTTATAAAGGCCATTGAATCGAAATTGCCGATAAATGGTATTTACTCATTACAACTTCATTCACCATTCTCATTCCTTTACCACCAACCTTCTCAAACTTCCTTATGCACAATTATTTCACTCTATTTTTCTCATCAAACAAGCATTCTTTTTCTTTTGTTCTTCACATTCATATTTACACTTTTTCATTTCATGCTTGTTTGAAATTTTTCAAAAGTTGAAAGTAACCTACCATCTTCTTTTTCATTCTCCAATGAACCTTACTTTTTAAGGCAAGGAAATCAAATTATACCAATGTTCAAAGGTTCAAGAAGAAATTTTTAGAAACTCACAAAATTCAATGATGAACCACACGTTCAAATTATGTACATAAACAAGTTCATCAATAAAATGAGATCTAAAATGTTGAGGCTCAAAGGGGCTAACAAATTATCACTACTCACGGGTAAGATACTTTTGGATACGGTTGTGCTCAATATAAACAAATGCCTTGATTATTTCTAATGCTTCCACAAAATCACAATAATCAAAAGATAAAGAATGAATCAAATGAATTAGACAAAGTAATCAGTCATCCAAGCATTTAGTAAACAAAGGAGGTTTCCTCACAAAAAGTGGCTTTTGGACCTAAGTGAAACAAGTAATCCAACAAGTTGCAAAATGAAACAAGAACACACATTTGCACAAAGCACAAAATTCTTAAATCATTCTAACATTCTATAAAGCAATACAATTTACCAGGCATACTTTCAACGCTCAACATCCATCCAGACTCAGTCGAAGCTTCATTGAATACTTTTATACACAAACCGACCAATCTAGAAGTTCTCATCATTCCTGATCACACTAGAGAAAAACATTAAAGGAACACAAATGCATATAATATTAACAAATGTACAAATCTTAAAATATAGATACTATGTGATGCGATTCAATATCTAAACACCAATCCCCGGCAACGGCGCCATTTTGTTAAACTGTAATATAGCAGCAAGCAACAAAAATTTATAGTAAGTAAGGACCAAGTTTTATCGTCTCCTCCGGGATCAGTTCGAGGGAAAGAATTCCATTCAACGGTATCTATATTTCTAAGCTTATGATTCAAAAGTTCTAATTTAAAGCGAACCAAAAGCAAATGCGGAAAATGTAAAGACGGAAAATATAAATTAAAGACTGAATTATAAACGGAGCCTTTTTGGAATAGGATCTCATCAATTGATAACACATGCATTCTTCTAATCAAGTAAACACAAATCAATCATTCGCCTAATATCCCCGCGTATCACTCACAATAGAGGTTATGTCTAACGCAACATCGAGAGAACAATCATATTGTCTCATTGGTGATGTCTCACGCAACTCAACAACACAGAGAAGTAAGAATTGATACTCACGCAAGTGTTAAGCCTAAATCTATGTCTAGAGTTCAGTCCTAACAGATATTACTATAACATCCATATCAAATAAATGATTTCTTCGTATTTAAGCAAGATCAAAATACGTACACACGCTTAACCCTTTTTACATGTATTCAACTAATTTGCCCAATGAATGAGAATATCCTTCTTCATCCCTATTATCACCTATCCTCGGGATACCGTATCGATCCTACTCATGCTACCCATGCTACTTGATCAACACAATACAACAAAAGATAAAATGAATATCAACTCATAAAACCATGTCAAAAGCTTGTTCATTAATAGATGAAAATCTAAGACCAAAGATTTGTAAAGGTTTTGTCAAGACCACAAATAATCAATCAAAGACAACAACAATAGAAAATCAGAATTCAATTCACACACATACATTAGATGAAATACATAAGGTATCAAAAGATTACATCCCTCTCCAACAAGAAATCATAGATCCTACCTTTTCTCCCTTGGAAATGAAGAGATATAAGCTCTGATCTTTTTATTCACAAGTTCCCCTCCAAAATTCTAAAGATAATAACCTAAAAGTGTGAAAATCCTATTTATACAGTTCAAGAATTTCACCGTTCGCACTGCGAACGATTCATTCGCACAGCGAATGGCTAAAAACAGGCACTTCAGGTGCCTCTGCTGATCAAACCGCCCCAGAAAATTCACGTTACTTCGCACTGCGAAGGATTTGTTCGTACTGCGAACCTTCGCTTTCCCGTTCGCACTGCGAATTTTAGCTCCTTTTGGTTATGTCCAATTTTGGGACCATTCGCTGGGACCTTCGCCAGAGTTCGCAAAGCGAACCTTCGCTGGCACTCGCCTTCCCATTCGCACGGCGAACCAACAGATGCATTCCTCACTTCTTTGACAGCTTGCACCATTTCTTGTGTCTTACACTTTTGATCATTTCATGCCTTATACTGCACAATAGCACACATATTACAAGCACCAAAGGTATTTTCTTAAGGTTAGAAGAACAACAATAATCATGGATAAAAACCAATGAAAACAAGATAAAAGAGTGGAAAAAATGCAAAGAAAGATATGCCATTTTTAGGTCAAATCTGCACCTAACAATCTCCCACACTAACTTGTCCTCAAGCAAAGCACCCTCATTGAAAACAAGAGGATTTGGTCAAGCATAAGAATCAACCAAAACAAGATAAATGCGGACAAGCACGAAAATGCGCACAAGCACCATTCACCACTCAATAGAATCAAACAATGATAAAGAATTAAGGTCTTAAACAAATATCATAATTGGTTCAAAGAACAACTAAGTTTTCATACTTGAATCACTCTAACACTCGTCTTCAAAATAAGAATGAAGAAATTGACACGTTTGCAACCGCAGGGAAATTTCACTCACCCGACAAACAATGAAAATAACAACTCAATTCATACAACATCTAACAATCAAATATGAAAATATGGAAGCAAAAAGATCACTAAGGGCTTTAAAGGTTGTAGTTTGGTCGGGTTCACAACAAAGGGACATTTATAAAGGCCATTGAATCGAAATTGCCGATAAATGGTATTTACTCATTACAACTTCATTCACCATTCTCATTCATTTACCACCAACCTTCTCAAACTTCCTTATGCACAATTATTTCACTCTATTTTTCTCATCAAACAAGCATTCTTTTTCTTTTGTTCTTCACATTCATATTTACACTTTTTCATTTCATGCTTGTTTGAAATTTTTCAAAAGTTGAAAGTAACCTACCATCTTCTTTTTCATTCTCCAATGAACCTTACTTTTTAAGGCAAGGAAATCAAATTATACCAATGTTCAAAGGTTCAAGAAGAAATTTTTAGAAACTCACAAAATTCAATGATGAACCACACTTTCAAATTATGTACATAAACAAGTTCATCAATAAAATGAGATCTAAAATGTTGAGGCTCAAAGGGGCTAACAAATTATCACTACTCACGGGTAAGATACTTTTGGATACGGTTGTGCTCAATATAAACAAATGCCTTGATTATTTCTAATGCTTCCACAAAATCACAATAATCAAAAGATAAAGAATGAATCAAACGAATTAGACAAAGTAATCAGTCATCCAAGCATTTAGTAAACAAAGGAGGTTTCCTCACAAAAAGTGGCTTTTGGACCTAAGTGAAACAAGCAATCCAACAAGTTGCAAAATGAAACAAGAACACACATTTGCACAAAGCACAAAATTCTTAAATCATTCTAACATTCTATAAAGCAATACAATTTACCAGGCATACTTTCAACGCTCAACATCCATCCAGACTAAGTCGAAGCTTCATTGAATACTTTTATACACAAACCGACCAATCTAGAAGTTCTCATCATTCCTGATCACACTAGAGAAAAACATTAAAGGAACACAAATGCATATGATATTAACAAATGTACAAATCTTAAAAATATAAATACTATGCGATGCGATTCAATATCTAAACACCGATCCCCGGCAACGGCGCCATTTTGTTGAACTGTAATATAGCAGCAAGCAACAAAAATTTATAGTAAGTAAGGACCAAGTTTTATCGTCTCCTCATGGATCAGTTCGAGGGAAAGAATTCCATTCAACGGTATCTATATTTCTAAGCTTATGATTCAAAAGTTCTGGTTTAAAGCGAACCAAAAGCAAATGCGGAAAATGTAAAGACGAAAAATATAAAGTAAAGACTGAATTATAAACGGATCCTTGTTGGAATTGGATCTCATCAATTGATAACACATGCATTCTTCTAATCAAGTAAACACAAATCAATCATTCGCCTAATATCCTCGCGTATCACTCACAACAGAGGTTATGTCTAACGCAACATCGAGAGAACAATCATATTGTCTCATTGGTGATGTCTCATGCAACTCAACAACACAGAGAAGTAAGAATTGATACTCACGCAAGTGTTAAGCCTAAATCTATGTCTAGAGTTCAGTCCTAACAGATATTACTATAACATCCATATCAAATAAATGATTTCTTTGTATTTAAGCAAGATCAAAATATGTACACATGCTTAACCCTTTTTACATGTATTCAACTAATTTGCCCAATGAATGTGAATATCCTTCTTCATCCCTATTATCACGCATCCTCGCGATACCGTATCGATCCTACTCATGCTACCCATGCTACTTGATCAACACAATACAACAAAAGATAAAATGAATATCAACTCACAAAACCATGTCAAAAGCTTGTTCATTGATAGATGAAAATCTAAGACCAAAGATTTGTAAAGGTTTTGTCAAGACCGCAAATAATCAATCAAAGACAACAACAATAGAAAATCAGAATTCAATTCACACACATACATTAGATGAAATACATAAGGTATCAAAAGATTACATCCCTCTTCAACAAGAAATCATAGATCCTACCTTTTCTCCCTTGGAAATGAAGAGATATAAGCTCTGATCTTTTTATTCACAAGTTCCTCTCCAAAATTCTAAAGATAATAACCTAAAATTGTGAAAATCCTATTTATACAGTTCAGGAATTTCACCGTTCGCACTGCGAACGATTCATTCGCACAGCGAATGGCTAAAAACAGGCACTTCAGGTGCCTCTGCTGATCAAACCGCCCCAGAAAATTCACGTTACTTCGCACTGCGAAGGATTTGTTCGCACTGCGAACCTTCGCTTTCCCGTTCTCACTGCGAATTTTAGTTCCTTTTGGTTATGTCCAATTCTGGGACCATTCGCTGGGACCTTCGCCAGAGTTCGCAAAGCGAACCTTCGCTGGCACTCGCCTTCCCATTCGCACTGTGAACCAACTGATGCATTCCTCACTTCTTTGACAGCTTGCACCATTTCTTGTGTCTTACACTTTTGATCATTTCATGCCTTATACTGCACAATAACACACATATTACAAGCACCAAAGGTATTTTCTTAAGGTTAGAAGAACAACAACAATCATGGAAAAAAACCAATGAAAACAGGAGAAAAGAGTGGAAAAAATGCAAAGAAAGATATGCCATTTTTAGGTCAAATCTGCACCTAACAATCTCCCACACTAAACTTTTGCTTGTCCTCAAGCAAAGCATCCCTCATTGAAAACAAGAGGATTTGCTCAAACATAAGAATCAACTAAAACAAGATAAATGTGAACAAGCACGAAAATGCGCACAAGCAACATTCACCACTCAATAGAATCAAACAATGATAAAGAATTAAGTTCTTAAAAAAATATCATAATTGATTCAAAGAACAACTAAGTTTTCATACTTGAATCACTCTACCACTCATCTTCAAAATAAGAATGAAGAAATTGACACGTTTGCAACCGCGGGGAAATTTCACTCACCCGACAAACAATGCAAATAACAACTCAATTCATACAACATCAACAATCAAATATTAAAATATGGAAGCAAAAAGATCACTAAGGGCTTTAAAGGTTGTAGCTTGGTCGGGTTCACAACAAAGGGACATTTCAAAAGGCCATTGAATCGAAATTGCCGATAAATGGTATTTACTCATTACAACTTCATTCACCATTCTCATTCTTTTACCACCAACCTTCTCAAACTTCCTTATGCACAATTATTTCACTCTATTTTTCTCATCAAACAAGCATTCTTTTTCTTTTGTTCTTCACATTCATATTTACACTTTTTCATTTCATGCTTGTTTGAAATTTTTCAAAAGTTGAAAGTAACCTACCATCTTCTTTTTCATTCTCCAATGAACCTTACTTTTTAAGGCAAGGAAATCAAATTATACCAATGTTCAAAGGTTCAAGAAGAAATTTTTAGAAACTCACAAAATTCAATGATGAACCACACTTTCAAATTATGTACATAAACAAGTTCATCAATAAAATGAGATCTAAAATGTTGAGGCTCAAAGGGGCTAACAAATTATCACTACTCACGGGTAAGATACTTTTGGATACGGTTGTGCTCAATATAAACAAATGCCTTGATTATTTCTAATGCTTCCACAAAATCACAATAATCAAAAGATAAAAAATGAATCAAATGAATTAGACAAAGTTATCAGTCATCCAAGCATTTAGTAAACAAAGGAGGTTTCCTCACAAAAAGTGGCTTTTGGACCTAAGTGAAACAAGCAATCCAACAAGTTGCAAAATGAAACAAGAACACACATTTGCACAAAGCACAAAATTCTTAAATCATTCTAACATTCTATAAAGCAATACAATTTACCAGGCATACTTTCAACGCTCAACATCCATCCAGACTCAGTCGAAGCTTCATTGAATACTTTTATACACAAACCAACCAATCTAGATGTTCTCATCATTCCTGATCACACTAGAGAAAAACATTAAAGGAACACAAATGCATATAATATTAACAAATGTACAAATCTTAAAAATATATAAACTATGCGATGCGATTCAATATCTAAACACCGATCCCCGGCAACGGCGCCATTTTGTTGAACTGTAATATAGCAGCAAGCAACAAAAATTTATAGTAAGTAAGGACCAAGTTTTATCGTGTCCTCATGGATCAGTTCGAGGGAAAGAATGCCATTCAACGGTATCTATATTTCTAAGCTTATGATTCAAAAGTTCTGGTTTAAAGCGAACCAAAAGCAAATGCGGAAAATGTAAAGACTGAAAATATAAAGTAAAGACTGAATTATAAACGGATCCTTGTTGGAATTGGATCTCTTCAATTGATAACACATGCATTCTTCTAATCAAGTAAACATAAATCAATCATTCGCCTAATATCCTCGCGTATCACTCACAACAGAGGTTATGTCTAACGCAACATCGAGAGAACAATCATATTGTCTCATTGGTGATGTCTCACGCAACTCAACAACACAGAGAAGTAAGAATTGATACTCACGCAAGTGTTAAGCCTAAATCTATGTCTAGAGTTCAGTCCTAACAGATATTACTATAACATCCATATCAAATAAATGATTTCTTTGTATTTAAGCAAGATCAAAATACGTACACACGCTTAACCCTTTTTACATGTATTCAACTAATTTGCCCAATGAATGTGAATATCCTTCTTCATCCCTATTATCACGCATCCTCGCGATACCGTATCGATCCTACTCATGCTACCCATGCTACTTGATCAACACAATACAACAAAAGATAAAATGAATATCAACTCACAAAACCATGTTAAAAGCTTGTTCATTGATAGATGAAAATCTAAGACCAAAGATTTGTAAAGGTTTTGTCAAGACCACAAATAATCAATCAAAGACAACAACAATAGAAAATCAGAATTTAATTCACACACATACATTAGATGAAATACATAAGGTATCAAAAGATTACATCCCTCTTCAACAAGAAATCATAGATCCTACCTTTTCTCCCTTGGAAATGAAGAAATATAAGCTCTGATCTTTTTATTCACAAGTTCCTCTCCAAAATTCTAAAGATAATAACCTAAAATTGTGAAAATCCTATTTATACAGTTCAGGAATTTCACCGTTCGCACTGTGAACGATTTATTCGCACAACAAATGGCTAAAAACAGGCACTTCAGGTGCCTCTGCTGATCAAACCGCCCTAGAAAATTCACGTTACTTCGCACTGCGAACCTTCGCTTTCCCGTTCGCACTGCGAATTTTAGCTCCTTTTGGTTCTGTCCAATTTTGGGACTATTCGCTGTGACCTTTGCCAGAGTTCGCAAAGCGAACCTTCGCTGGCACTCTCCTTCCCATTCGCACTGCGAACCAACTGATGCATTCCTTACTTCTTTGACAGCTTGCATCATTTCTTGTGTCTTACACTTTTGATCATTTCATGCCTTATACTGCACAATAGCACACATATTACAAGCACCAAAGGTATTTTCTTAAGGTTAGAAGAACAACAACAATCATGGATAAAAACCAATGAAAACATGAGAAAAGAGTGGAAAAATGCAAAGAAAGATATGTCATTTTTAGGTCAAATCTGCACCTAACAGTGCACCCTAATATCTCTTTTTTCATCCGATTTTATTAAGAATTTTTTCTGACAAATTGTGAAAACATATACAACAACAACGGTTGGAAAAAGGATAACATCACGCGTGACCTGCCGATGTTACATAGGGTGTGGTTTATATGTGCTAGGTCTTATGACCGTTGTAGAAAACCTAAAAGCGCGCTATATATGATCACAGTTGCTATAACTAATCGTTGTAATTTATTAAAGGTCCTAGGTTCGATTCTCAGCAGCGCATCTTTTGGTGTAATTCATTATTCTGGACAGCGTTCACTATACAACCACGGTTATATATTACAACCATCGTTAAATTATATGCTTTTCTTAGAATAGTTTTTATGGATTTTGAAATTTTTCCATTTTTTTAACCTGTATTTTTTTTGAACCATATCAGAACAGAAACAACAATTGTATCATAATGAAGAATTGTATTGTATTACATCAAATCCATACATTGGATTAAGAACCAAACATTGCATATGTATTACATAAAAAAATGGCACAAAACAACCTACAAACATTACATAACATCACATAATTGTATGTTATAGTGTTTTGGTTTCTTTGTCTCTTGGTGTCTTGTCTCTTGTTGTATTGACTTTAAACACCTACAATTTCAAATAATCATACTTGTTAGTAAATATACTTAAAAATAATGACTGACATTAATTAAATTATGACCCATTATAAATTCTGAAATTTATATCAAAACAATATTGGAAATGGCACAACAAAATCTAAACCTAAAAAATGTCGAAAGACTAAAGCATATTCCATACAATAATACAACTCTAAATTCTAAGCATATGGATAAAGCATATTACCTTTGCAAGAAACAGACTTCAAAATCCAACAACAAAACATAAACCATATTCAGTACAATAATACAACTCTAAATCTTAAGCATATGGATAAAGCATATGAGTTTTTCAAGAAACAAATCACAAAATCAAACAAGAATGAAGATGATGAAGATTTTCAAGAATTAGGAAGATGAGGAAGAGAGTGAAGTTTGCACGAAATATACCATACTTCGAAGAGACCATGAATGAAAATACTGAAGATTATCAAGAATAAAGATTCAAATAAACGAAGCTTATCAAGAATGAAGATTCAAATAAACGAAGATTATCAAGATATAGATTTCGCTATCACTATTGTTGTCGTCTCTAGTTCGCTAGTTTGCTAGTTCGCTTAGGGCATGTTATGAAGGAAATAATGAATCTATTTTGTTTTAAATTTACCAGGAAAAACTTTAATTACGGTTGATATTTAGAACCACAATGAAATGTAGATATTCTTAGAATGGTTGTAGACTAAAACAATGGTTAAATAGTGTTCAACTTTTTATTTATTTCTGAACTTAACTGACACGCGTATTTTGTAATAGGAAAAATGGAAAAAAATTAGTTTCAAGGATTCGAAACATGTAACTATTGCTTTATCACCACGGTTATTTAAATAACTTTCAAAAAATAAAAAATATACCAGGTGAATCTAGTTTGCGGTATTACAATAGTGGAATGCATAACTGTAGTAGAAGTAGTGTTACCGAAGGCATATTTTGTAGTAGTGTTAATGAAATGTAACGCAAAATTTAGAAATGTATCGCAATGTAAGAAATAAGTTAAGGTACGCAAGAGTAAAACCTAAAGATGCAAGTTGAGATGCGGGGTTGCAATTTGTAACGCAAGGGTGTGAATTGAGTTTATGTATGAAATGTAACGTCAGGATGTGAATTATACGCGAGGGCATGAATTCTAATGCGAGATCGTGAGTTATAAAGTGAGGTTGTGAGTTCTAATGCGAGGGCGTGAATTGTAATGCCACGAAAGTTAAAGCTCAAATTCTAACGCAAGGTCAAAAATTCTAACGCAAGGTCAAAAATTTTAACTTGAGCGCACGAATTTCAACGGAGATGGGCAAATTGTAACAAAACACAATACCACACGCACACATAAAGAAACGACAAGAAACTCAAAGTGCTTACAATATCATATCCAGCATGCATTCATCGCAATCGAAACAAAAAATAAAACAATGAAAACTTGCAATCCCTCTACTTTCATAGCATGAATTTAAATTTTAAAGGAACTTTTAAAAATAATAGTAATTTAACAAATAGCTTAGAGGTGCTTTCAAATCTCAAAACCAATTTCTTGAATTTCTAAGTCAGATATCGTTTACACACTTTTGATGCATAAAAGATATTTTTGCATTCCTAATTCCGTAGTGAGTATTTATAACTTTAAGACATAAATTAAAAAAAACATTATTATCATTACGATTGATATTTATAAAACTTGCATGAGGTCCGTCGGTGTGATAGTCCTCATATCTCATACCATAGACTAGACTACTCAAACATGACTAATGATAACAAGACATAGTTATAACAAGCATACATTTTAAAAATAATAAAGTAAAACCTGTAATGCTATGAACATCTTTAAAATTAAGAATTCTCTATGGGGACTTTAGATCTAACACACTAGTAAATAAATTTCAGCACAAAAAAATAGCAAAATCGAAAATAACCAAAAACTCAAAAACTTGGATACAACAACAACCAGGCCTTATCCCACTTAATGGGATTGGATACATGGATCAACTTTCGCAATAATATTCTATCCATAACCCTGCTTCTATCCAAATCGTTAGTCTCAAGATCTTTCTTAATAACTTTTCTTATAGTTTTTATGGGCCTTCCTCTTCTCCTTGTTGTTTGACTGCTCTTTATGTGATCTACAATCCTTACCATAGAATCTACATGTCTTCTCTCTACATACCCAAACAACCTAAGTTTATTTTCCATCATCTTATCTACCTTAGCTTCTAACCCACTACTCTCTTGAATATATTCATCATTTCTAGTCTTGCCACACATCCAACGCAATATCTTCATTTCTTTAACACTTACTTTATTCTCGTGTTGATTCTTATGCCCCCTAAATTTTGTCCCATACAACATCGTAGATCATACTGCAGTCCGATAAAATTATTCCTTCAAATTGAGTGTTACCTTTGCTTCACATAAAATCCCCGAAGCCTTCCTCCATTTCAACCACCCAGCTTGAATTCAATGGTTTACATCCCCTTCTATTCCTGCATCATTTTATATTATAGACCTAAGATATAAAAATTAAGTGACTTGATGAATGATAAGGTCCCCAACTTTCACCTATATATTAGAAATGCTTATTCTTTTGTTGAACTTACATTCTATGTACTCCGTCATACTTATGCTTAGACGAAAACCATGTGTTTCTAAAGCTTGCCTCCAAGTATCCAACCTCTCACTTAAATCCTCCTTCGACTATCCAAGTAGGACTATATCATTTGTAAAAAACATGCATCTCGGTGATAGGTCTTGGATGTGTTCTGTGAGTAAATCCAAAATTAAGGTAAAAAGGTAGGGGTTTGTAGTTGAAACTTGATGCAAACCTATTGTGATACGAAAATTGTTTGTCTCTAATACGTTTTCATACATATCTTTGATAGCTCTATGTAGAAGCGGTAAAGCGGCAAGCAACAAAAAGATTTGGAAGTATTTTTCCAGGAATTTATCGTATCCCCAGAGATGGTTATTATTAAACTGCCGTTCGATAATTTAAATGTTAATGAGTTTGGCTTTTAAAATTGGTTTAAACTAAATGCGGGAAATAAAACTTATGAACAAAAAAAGAATTCATTCTTTGGAAAGTAGAGAACTCTTGGGTTCACATTTCATCTACCCTATCAAATACTTAAACTTACTACCCAATTGTACGCATCCTAAATCACTCGTCAACATTATCACATATCGCTCACAATAAACGGTATGTCTAACGCAAAGTGAGAGAGCAACCGCATCGCCTCATCAATGATGTCTCACGCAACCTGACCACACGGAAGCATTAAGAATCGATACCCAAGTGAAAATTAAGCTTAAATCTATCTCTAGAATCTAATATATGTTCATCCTAAACCCGGATTCAAAGAGGATATGTCAACCGCAACTCAAACCTAAATAAAGAAAGCAATCATCAACATTAATTTGTAAATTGAGTTTTATACAACACCATGAGCAATAAATATACATATAATCAAGGTAAACTTACATACAAACTTGCAACAAATGGAAACTACAAAGGGAAGAGAGAAGAGGATTCAAAATCTCTCGCGGTGTCAATCACAATCCAAGAATCATCCACCCTAATCGTCGAATTGCAACCTCCATTGATGCTTTTATAAGCCCTAAACTATCAAAAAATGAAGTTTGATGGAGTGGGAGAAAAAAAACCCAAACCATAACCTAAAAAATGCTGAAAAATGACTTAAATAGGCAAAATTGGGTTTCCAAGTTCGCACAGTGAACCCCCGTTCGCCCAACGAACATATGCCACCTTAGCTACTTCCAAAACAGTGTTTTTCACTCTTCTGGGCACGTTTTATTCGCCAGAGTTCACAATGCGAACTTCCCAGCGAATACGCTCCCCTCCAGTTCGCACAGCGAACATGACAGCACACCAGCCCTTGTTTTGATCACAACTTTTGAACTGTAACTCGGATTGACGCAAGGTCGGAATTGTTGGAAAGCTTATTCAATGCTCTATACAACAATGGCAAAATATCTTTGCTTGAATACCTACAAAAATGAGAGAAAATCAAATAAACTCAATGATATTTACACGATACGCAATATATACACTAAAACGTAAAGTAAACATAATTACAAACAAAAGCAGGGTTTATTAGTACGATATTAACCAAAAAGTATCGATAAGTGCAACAAAACTTATATACAAAAATAGCTACAATTTGTACTTATCAAACTCTCCCCAACTTAAACTTGTTTGTCCTCAAACAAGAATCAAGCGACTCAAAGAAACATAGTAACAACCAAAGAATCACGAATCAACAGGTTTTGAAAAATGGACAAATGAATGGTTCAAATGAAAAACGGTACACACAAAGTAAATACTTACCACTAAACTACAATGAAAACATAGTCACGAAACAAATGCAAAATACAAAAATCATGCCAAACATACTAAAATAACACAAGTTCAAATGTGAGTCACACTAAGCAAAAACAATCATCGGTAGATGAAAAACAAAAAATGAGGTACTTTTAACTCACAACAATCTTGCAAACAAAAGACTAAATTATGCATTCATCCAAAAATCATATTGAACATACAAAGGCAAGAATCACAAGAGCTTTTCACGGTTGTAACGTGGTCAGGTGAACAAACAAGGGACAATTTCTAAAGGTAATTGAAATAAAAACTTGCCTAAACCTAAGGGAGTGATCAACTCACAAAGACTTAAACACAAAATTCCAATCAACTTCTTCCAAAATCCCAAGTGTTACACAAAACACAATACTTATTTAGCACAATTATTTGAACTCTTTTTGTTTCCTTTCTCAAGGATTTTATTTTTCTTTTCTTTTCTTTTTCATATTTTTCTCTTTTTTCTTTTCTTTTTCAACCTCATAGAAACCAACCAATGAGTAAACAATCATTCTCTCCCCAACTTGAATTCAACCACATCATCATGTGAATACTCCCTACTTTCTAAGGCAAGGCAAAAATTCATATAACAACACAAAGTTGAGGGTTCAAGAAAAAACAACCAATCAAAATCCATACAAAAAGTGAATCCAATATTCATAGACAAGCATTAAGTTGAAACAACATGGATAATGATAGAAAAGCACAGTGGGGTTACGAATGATCACACCCTCACAAGGTGAATGACAATTTGGCTAGGTAGTTGTGCTCAAAATGAAACAAAATGCCTTGATCCTTTTCATGCTTTTATATAATCAACACAAACAAAAGATTAAGCATAATAAAATCCAGTTAGAGCATGAATGTTGGTACTCCGTGTATATATGAACAATGGAAAGCTACCTCATAAAAAAGGGTGGGAACTAAAGTGATTCACATCAAGAACAAGTATACAAAAGAATGAATGGCGTGGAAGTTTGTAAAATGCCTAAGTATCATGAACATGCTAAAGTCTAGAAAGCGATAAACACATACCTTGGAGGTGTACAAAACTTAACAATATCATTACCATACATCTGCAAGTTGAAACGATCAAACTTGAAACATCACCATAAATTTCCTCAAGCTACTCAAAACAAGTTCATTGACAAACATGAAAACTATTAATATGAACAAACTGAAAAACCGGCAAAAATTGTCTAAATAAATTTAAAATTGAATATTTAAATTTTAAGAGCTTGTTTGATTTAAATTTGTTTAGACAATAGCACCAAACTACATAAACGTAACAACAACAAAAGAAAATAACACAACATGCTTGTTTTACGTCGTAAGTTCGACGCCTTTACTATGCTTAGCTAGTAACTTCTTTCCTTCATGCCATGGTGATGCCTCACCGCGTAAACCAAAAGCAAGTGTCCTAACTAAACACTTGAACAAACGTTAATCTACAAGTATCAGTATAACAAGTGAAAATATACAATATATACGATATCTACAAAACTCAAAAACAAAGAAACTATCGCAATGTGAGCCAATAAAAACACCAATCCACGGCAACAGTGCCATTTTGTTGAAGCGGTAAAGTGGCAAGCAACAAAAAGATTTGGAAGTATTTTTCCGGGAATTTATCGTGTCCACAGAGATCGGTGCTATTGAACTGTCGTTCGACAATTTAAATGTTAATGAGTTTGGCTTTTAAAATTGGTTTAAATTAAATGCGGGAAATAAAACTTATGAACAAAAAAAGAATTCATTCTTTGGAAAATAGAGAACTCTTGGATTCACATTTCATCTACCCTATCAAATACTTAAACTTACTACCCAGTTGTACGCATCCTAAATCACTCGTCAACATTATCACGTATCGCTCACAACAAACGTTATGTCTAACGCAAAGTGAGAGAACAACCGCATCGCCTCATCGATGATGTCTCACATAACTCGACCACACGGAAGCATTAAGAATCGATACCCAATTGAATATTAAGCCTAAATCTATCTCTAGAATCTAGAACCTAATAGATGTTCATCCTAAATCCGGATTCAAAGAGGATATATCTACCGCGACTCAAACCTAAATAAAGAAAGAAATCATCAATATTAATTTGTAAAATGAGTTTTATACAACACCATGAGAAATAAATATACATATAATCAAGGTAAACTTACATACAAACTCACAACAAATGGAAACTACAAAGGGAAGAGAGAAGAGGAATCAAAATCTCTCGCGGTGTCAATCACGATCCAAGAATCATCCACCCCAATCGTCGAATTGCAACCTCCATTGATGCTTTTCTAAGCTCTAAACTATTAAAAAATGAAGTTTGATGGAGTGGGAGCAAAAAATACCCAAACCATCACCTAAAAAATGCTGAAAAATGACTTAAATAGCCAAAATTGGGTTTCCAGGTTCGTACAGCAAACCCCCGTTCGCCCAGCGAACATATGCCGCCTTAGCTACTGCCAAAACAGTGTTTTTCATGCTTCTGGGCTCTTTTTATTCGCCAGAGTTCACAATACGAACTTCCCAGTGAATACGCTGGCCTCCAGTTCGCACAACGAACATGTCAGCACACCAGCCCTTGTTTTGATCACAACTATTGAACCGTAATTCGGATTGACGCACGGTCGGAATTGTTGGAAAGCTTATTCAATGCTCTATACAACAATGACAAAATATCTTTGCTTGAATACCTACAAAAATGAGATAAAATCAATTAAACTCAATGATATTTACACGATACGCAATATATACACTAAAACGTAAAGTAAACGTAATTACAAACAAAACGGGGTTTATTAGTATGATATTAACCAAAAAGTATCGATAAGTGCAACAAAACTTATATACAAAAATAGCTACAATTTGCACTTATCACTCAAATATATGAAATCTTAACCTCTTTCTTCTCTAGGGATTTCCACAAAATCTCTCTAGGCCTTCTCCAAGTCAATAAAAATTAAATGCAAGTCTTGTTGGTATATCTGATACTGCTCCTTCACACATCTAAAACTTTCATAAATAATAAAATTTAGAAGTAGTTTAGTTCAAAGATGCTAGGTTCCTTTTCTCCTAATGTTACCATCTATTTATAAGCATATTTTGGCACTAAATAGCAAATAAGTGTCCTAATGATCAAGAAAAACTACAGGAAAACTAACGGAATCACAACCAGAAATGAAAAATTGAAAAAACAAAATCTCAAATATGGGGAAATGACGTGGCTGGATGGATAAGGGTGATTAGTTGACCGTGTAAAATAATTTTACACTGTTAGTGCATACCAATTATATATATTGATCGTACCTGGATCAGAAAGCATGACAGTGGCCAGCAACGTCATGAGATCTCCAACTCCGGTGGTGATGGAACGCCGGGGGAGGGGGTGTACCTGCAAGGTACTCCGATGCCAAAGTCAGGAAACGAGAGCAAGCAAGTACAAAATATGGGTGTGAGAAGTGAGAGGGTATTTAAAGAGTGCCCTCAACGCGGGGGCAATGGTCACCTGCACTGGGCTGGATTGCAAGGTCCAATCCAGGCAACTTCCAAGGCTTACGTGGCATAGGGAAGACTAGTACTTGGTCTTCGCCCTGGGGTAACAGTCCCGAGATCTCCCAAATGTGGGCAGACCGATTCCTTCGGAGGTGGGAGGTTACAAGATGACGTGTCCTCGCGGAGAGGACCACGTGGATGTCGAGGAGAGACGTGCTCCACAAGAATCAAAGCCTCTGCTTGACGATATCTGTTCAACGTGCCCGACATTGGTGGAGACTAGCACATGATCGACACAGGGCAAATATGGGCCTTGTTGGGCCATCTCAGACCATTGGGTTGGGCCTGCCCGACTGGTGGGCAAGCGCTGGCCTAGTCCAGAACAGGAGCACCCCAAGTTGTTGCTCCAAAGTGTTGGAGTAAAGACTTAAGGGTCAGCCACCATGTCGAGGACGCAGTAGACGTGCTCGAAAGACCGGGATGAAGGTAGTCCTACGGGTAACCCTTTGTCGGGGAAATGCGTTAAACGGGTACGTGTCCCTGTAATAACGGGCTTACGGCACTAGGATGGCCAAGAGCAAGGGACGTTAGACGAGCATGAATTTTGAAGTCAGCTCAAACTTCGTAAGTCGTTGTTGGGCGACGTAGCGGGGAGGTGAGAGGTTGTGGGCTCGAGCACCGAAGCAAATGAAAGGACATACGCGGAAATCCGCGTGCCATGTGTCACTCGTCATTATTACCTAGGGCGGCTAGTCTAGGGTCAAGCACTAGAATGCCTAGGGGCGCTTCGAATCACGTGCTAGGATTATAAATAGGTAGCGAGTCCATGTCAGTTGCACGTTTTCGCTCTATTCATCAGTCCTCTTTGCGCTCCACCTTGTCCTTGACATCTCCGTCGCTGCTGCCACTATGGTCCGCCGCCTCTCTGCAAACTCAACCCCCAAACTTCAAAGTAAGTTCCCTTGCCACCATTGGCGTAGTTTAACTCCTTTGTTTACTTTTGCGGTAGGAATGTAGTTTTTAGAGTAGAATTTAGGCATTCCGGTGATTATCGTTAATTTCCCGGTAGGGATACGAGTTTCTCGGCTTCGCTTGCGAAGTTTCCGGTGGAAGTGCTAGAGGTTTTCTTAGGGATAGTGTTAGCATTTTGTTGTATGCGATGAATGTGTCGGGCGTACGTGATGAAGGCCCCGGGGATACGTGATGAATGCCCTGGGGAAGCGCGACGAACATCTCTGGGGTCTGATGGATGCCCTTGGGAGTAGACGACCAGCTCGTCGGGGAGCCCTTCGCTCGTCGACTCCCGTCTGCTAGGCAGTCCCTCTTGTTTATGTCGGGAAGAGACATATGGGTTGCTCGGCGCCCTCTACGCCCTTTCACTTGACCTGCGGTGGAAGGGTGGATTGGATTCTAGAAGTCGAATTCACTGTGTTCCTCTGTTTTTCAGGTAAAATGGTCGTGAAGATTACGTGCATTATCAAGATAGATATTGAGCCCGACTTGGACGAGCCAGTCCTACTGCCCGGGGAAGAACCTATTCGAACATCGGCATATTGGGCCAGGGAAGAGCCCTTGAGAATCCGCTCGCGTTTTGCTGTCAATGACAAGGACGCCTTTGCAATTGTCGAGGACGTCGCTGTGGGGGGACAAGCGTCTTGGACATTTTTTAAGCCCAGGGAGCACCATCGTATATGCTCGAGTTTCCGAGGGCTAAGGTTCCCGATGTACGAGTTTGCGTTCAAAGAGGTCGGCCTTCGCCTCCCCTTCAATGACTTCTAGTTGGGGGAGTTCAATTGGGTGCGTCTGGCTCCCTCCCAGCTCCACCCTAATGCATTGGCTTTCATGGCAGAATTTGAGCTCGTGTGTGAATATCTTGGCATCGGGGCCACTCTTCCGCTGTTCTTCCTTACCTTTCACCTACAACGGTCATTTGACAGAGGGCGACATAGTTGGGTTTCTCTAAAGCAGGCGAAGAAGTTGTTCAAAGCGTATTTAGATTATGTCCGTAGTTTTAAGGACAGGTTTTACTATTTCATGCCCTCGACGCTCGAAGTCGTGGGGTCGCTATATACGATCGTGACCGAAGAAGCGGGGGACGAAAGATTTGCGTCTAAATTCCCCTTGGAGTGGGAGGACACGCACTTCGAGAGTGGTACGGAGGCTTACCTTGTGAAGCCCAATAAATTGGGTGTCGAAGATAGAGATGCTTTCTTGACGCTGGAAAAATATGTCGTCGGCTTTACGGGGGCCAAATGAATTAAGCGAGATGGGAGTTTCCTCCTCGACGCACGGTGACGGGTCTTGACTACGCCCTGTTATATAAATACTAAAGCCCTCCTCGAGTACAAATCTAAAGGCGAAGCTCTGAGGTTCCTAGGTAGTAGTCTTCCATTTTGGACGAATGTTCATCTTGTTTTGTTTCACATGTTGACCCGTTCCCCTTTGTTTTGTTGCAGATCACATGTCGAGCACAGAGGAACGCATCATGAAGTTGGCTGCGGAGTGAGGTGCAAAAAGGGGCAAGGGCCAGATCTAAGAAGTCTAGCAAACAGCGGTGCCCGTCGAGGGGGGAAGTGGTTCCTCTTCTCCTCAATGCAGCTAGTCTCCCCCTCCGGAGAGGACCCCCGCCAAGCGGCTGCGCGCCGAGGGTCCTATGCTCATAGACCTCGAGGAGGTCGTGCCTACCGAAAAGTTTATGTTGCCGGCCTGCCACCTTCATCGAGACTTCTTTGTGGGAAACCCCCCTACTGTGGCCGAAGCTCAGGTGCAGGTTGTTTTGGGAATTAAACAGGCGGCTAGAAGGAAAACGCTGGACGAGGACATGGCGGGTGTGGTGCATATTTTTGAGACCGCCTTGGTTCTGAATGATGAGACCTCTCCTGCTTCCGATTTGAAGAAGTTGCGGGACGAATACAATGTCCTTGAGAAGGAAAAGGATAAAGCTGAGAATGCCCTGCAGGAGGCCCAGTCAAAGTGCGAGACCTACGTGAACGTTCTCCACGAGTTGAACGAAACTAATGCTGAACTAAAGACGACTCAGGGGGAGAGTGCTCGCCTCTGGGCCCGGGTCGCTGAGCTAGAAGCTGATGCCCGTCCTGCCGAGGATAAGACAGCGGAGGAGAAGGGTTTCATCGACCGTGGTGCTCTGATCGCCAAGATTCGGGAGATTCAGCAGGTGATAAGTGCAAATTGTACCTATTTTTGTATATATGTTTTGTTGTACTTATCGATACTTTTTGTCTATATCGTTCGAATAAACCCCAATTTGTTTATAAATACATTTACTTTACATTTTAGTGTATAAATTGCGTATCGTGTAAATATTACTAAGTTTAATTGATTTTATCTCATTTTTTGTTGGTATTCAAGCAAGGTTATCTTGCCATATTCATGAAGAGCATTAAATAAGTTTTCCAGCACTTCCAACCGTGCGTAAATCAGAGATACAGTTTAGAAGTTGTGGTCAAAATAAGGACTGGTTTGCTGTCAAGTACGCTTTTTGAGTTGATAGCGAATGTTCGCTTTACGAAGGTCCAGCGAAGGCCCCAGCGAAGGAGTCCAGAATTGGACAGGGGAGAAAAGAACCAAAGTTCACTTTACGAACTGTGCAGCGAGTATTCGCTTTGCGAATAAATCGTTCGCACTGCGAACTTATGGAAATTTGCATATGCGATTTGACTATTTAGAGGCACTTAAGTACCATTTTTTGAGGTTCGCTAGGCGAATGATTCGTTCGCAAAGCGAATGTGACAGATTTGTAATTGTATATAGTTCATTTCAGTCACTTTTTAGGTTATGGTTTGGGTAATTTTTGCTCCCACTACATAAAACATCATTTTTCATAGGATTAGCTTAGAAAACAACATTGAAGCTTGCACACAGATGATCCGACTTAGATTTCTCATCGATCGGCGCCGACAAACCGCGAGATGTTTGGTTCATTTCTCTTCTTCTTTGTGTATTTCTTCTTTGTTGGGTGTTGTATAGTTACTATGAACATATGTATCTTTGTTGATCATAATATTGTATAAAATCTGCTTTACAAATCAATATCGATGTCTTCCTTGATCTTTTTGCATTTATGTTTGGATTTGTGTTGTGTTAGAGATAAACATCATGAATCTTGGTTAGGGATGGATATCTATTGTCTAGATGCTAGAGATAGATTTAGATAATAATCTTTATGGTGTCAGAACTTAATGTCTTCCGTGTTTCGAGGCGTCGTGTGCGAGAGTGACGACGAGAGTAATACGGTTGCTCTCTCAGCTCAGTGTGCCAGAGATGGACACTGTTGTGAGCGATATTGGATGATTTTGACAAGTATTGTAGTATAGTGAAAATGATCGATAAATTTATGTTTGTGACGAGTGGATTATATGTATGCTTGATAAGTTCTTTTCTCCGAAGAATGTATACTTTTTATGTTCTTATTTACTTTCCCGCATTTACTTTAAACCCATTTTAATCCAAACTCATTAACGCGAGAGATTGTCGAACGGCATTCTTTCCCTCGAACCGATCTATGTGGGCACGACATAAATCCCGGTGGGAATTCTTCCAAAATAAAATATTTTTGCTACTTGCCCTATTCTGCAATCAACAAAATGGCGTTGTTGCCGGGGATCGGTTTTGATATTGAATCGCATTGCGATAGTTTCTTTGTTTTTGAGTTTTGTATATATCGTATATATTGTCTATTTCCATTATGTTTGTTCAAGTGTTGTATACATTTTGTTCCCGTAATGTTTGTTTAAATGTTTGGTTAGGACACTTGCTTTTGGTTTGCGCGGTGAGACATCACTATGGCATGAAGGAAAGAAGTTGCTAGCTAAGCACTGTAAAGGTGTCGAGCTTACGACGTAAAACAAGCATGGTGTATTCTTTTCTTTTGTTGTTGTTTAGTTTAGGTAGTGTGGTGAGTATTCATTAAACAAGTTGTACTCGGATTTTTCGTAAAATTCTCAAATCTTCACTTTACAACTTGTTTAATGAATTTTTGCCGGTTTTTTATTTTGTGTATATTAATAGTTTTCGTGTTTGTCAATGAGCTTGTTTTGAGTAGCTTGAGGAAGTTGTGGTGATTTTCCAAGTTTTATCGTTTCTACTTGCGGATGTATGGTAATGATATTGTAAAGTTTTGTACACGTACAAGGTATGTGTTTATCGCTTTCTATACTTTCACATATTCATGATACTTGGGTTTTTTACAAACATTCATGCCATTCATTCTTTTGTATACTTGTTCTTGTGTGAATCACTTTAGTTCCCAACCTTTTTGTGAGGTGGCTTTCCATTGTTCATATATGTGGAGTACCAACATTCTTGTTCTAATTGGATTTTATTATGCTTAATCTTTTGTTTGTGTTGATTATATGAATGCATGAAAAGGATCAAGGCAATTTTGTTTCATTTTGAGGACAACTACCTTATCCAAATAGTCAATTCACCTTGTGAGTGTGTGATCATTTGTAACCCCTTTGAGCTTTTTGATCCGTGTTTTATTTGAACTTAATGCTTGTCTATGAGCGTTTAGTTCACTTATTTTTTATTGGATTTTGTTTTTTCTTGGACCTCAATTTTGCGTTGTTGTATGAATTTTTGCCTTGCCTTAGAAAGTAGGGAGTATTCACATGATGATGTGGTTGAATTCAAGTTAGGGAGAGAATGGTTGTTTACTCATTGGTTGGATTCTATGAGGAAAGAAAAAGAAAAGAAAAAAGAGAAAAATATGAAAAAGAAGAAGAAAAGAAAAAAAGAAAGAAAAAGAAAATCCTTGAGGAAGGAAACAAAAAGAGTTCAAATAATTGTGCTAAATAAGTATTGTGTTTTGTGTAACACTTGGGATTTTGGAAGAAGTTGATTGGAATTTTGTGTTTGAGTCTTTGTGAGTTGATCACTCCCTTAGGTTTAGGCAAGTTTTTATTTCAATTACCTTTAGAAATTGTCCCTTGTTTGTTCACCCGACCACGTTACAACCTTGAAAGTTCTTGTGATTCTTGCCTTTATATGTTCAATGTGAATTTGTGGATGGTTGCATAATTTAGTATATTGTTTGCATGATTGTTGTGTGAGTGATAAGAACCTCATTTTGTGTTTTTCATCTACCGATGATTGTTTTTGCTAGGTATGATTCACATTGAAACTTGTGTTCTTTTAGAATTTTTGGCATGATATTTGTATTTTGCATTTGTTTCGTGACTATGTTATCATCGTAGTTTAGTGGTAAGTATTTATTTTGTGTGTAATGTTTTTCATTTGAACCATACATTTGTTTCCGTTTTTCAAAACCTGTTGATTCGTGATTCTTTGGTTATTGCTTTTGTTTCTTTGAGTTGCTTGATTTTTTTTTAGGAGAAACAATTATTTAAGTTGGGTAGAGTTTGATAAGTACAAATTGAACCTATTTTTGTATATATGTTTTGTTGCACTTATCGATACTTTTTGTCTATATCGTTCGAATAAACCCCAATTTGTTTATAATTACGTTTACTTTACATTTTAGTGAATATATTGCGTATCGTGTAAATATTACTGAGTTTAATTGATTTTATCTCTTTTTTTTAGGTATTCAAGCAAGGTTATCTTGCCATATTCATGATTAGCATTGAATAAGCTTTCCAGCGCTTCTAACCGTGCGTAAATCAGAGATACGGTTCAGAAGTTGTGGTCAAAATAAGGATTGGTTTGCTGTCAAGTTCGCTTTGCGAGTTGACAACGAATGTTCGCTTTGCGAAGGCCCCAGCGAAGGAGTCCAGAATTGGATAGGGGAGAAAAGAACCAAATTTCGCTTTTCGAACTGTGCAGCGAGTATTCGCTTTGCGACTAAATCGTTCGCACCGCGAACTTCTGGAAATTTGCATAGGCAGTTTGACTGTTCAGAGGCACTTAAGTGCCATTTTTTGAGGTTCGCTAGGCGAATGATTCATTCGCAAAGCGAACGTGACAGATTTGTAATTGTATATAGTTCATTTCAGTCACTTTTTAGGTTATGGTTTGGGTAATTTTTGCTCCCACTACATCAAACATCTTTCTTTTCATAGGATTAGCTTAGAAAACAACATTAAAGCTTGCACACAGATGATCCGAGTTGGATTTCTCATCGATCGGGGCCGACAAACCGCGAGATGTTTGGTTCATTTCTCTTCTTCTTTGTGCATTTCTTCTTTGGTGGGTGTTGTATAGTTACTATGAACATATGTATCTTTGTTGATCATAATATTGTATGAAATCTGCTTTACAAATCATTATCGATGTCTTCCTTGATCTTTTTACATTTATGTTTGGATTTGTGTTGTGTTAGAGATAAACATCATGAATCTTGATTAGGGATGGATATCTATTGTCTAGATGCTAGAGATAGATTTAGATAATAATCTTTATGGTGTTGAAACTTAATGCCTTCTGTGTTTCGAGGCATCGTGTGCGAGAGTGACGATGAGAGTAATACGGTTGCTCTCTCAGCTTAGTGCGCCAGTGATGGACACTGTTGTGAGCGATACTGGATGATTTTGATGAGTATTGTAGTATAGTGAAAATGATCGATAAATTTGTGTTTGTGACGAGTGGATTATATGTATGCTTGATAAGTTCTTTTCTCCGAAGAATATATACTTTTTATGTTCTTATTTACTTTCCCGCATTTACTTTAAACCCATTTTAATCCAACCTCATTAACGCGAGAGACTGTCAAACGAAATTGTTTCCTTCGAACTGATCTCTGTGGACACGACAGCAGGAATGTTTGAAGGGCCTCGAGGTGGGCTTCAAAAGTGTCGTGGCTCAGATCGAGGCTAAAAACCCGGACGTCCAGCTTGCGCTTGACAGAGTCAGGCTATTCCACCGTGTGATCAATGGTAAGGTGGTCGTACTAGGGGAGGACGAGGATGATAACGGGGAGACTGGTACTTGTATCGAGGATAGATCGTTGTCTAGTTCTTTTGTTTGCTTGGCCTGCGTGCCATTTTTCATTTGATCTTGTTTGGTTCGGCCTGCGCGCCGTGAATTTTTTGTAGTGACTTTTGCCCGGCCTGCTTGCCAGGGGCTTTTTGTCAGGTTTGTAATATTTGCACAATGGGCTTCTGCCCGGTTTTAATGCTTTGCTTTTGCTTATCTGTGTGTGTAATGCTTGTATGTTTGATATACTTTGTCTATACTTGTAATATTTTGGGGTTTGCTTGACTTTGTCTATCCTCAACTGTGTGGGGAACTGGTTGAGTGACCGGAGGCATATTCCGACCTTCAACGAGGCTAAGAGCTCGGTTGAGGTCTTAGCTTCGTGGCGTGAACTTCCCATCGCGAGCTGGGCATTCTGCCTAATTGGTACGGTGACGACGGAGCTCGGTCGAGGTATCCTCGTCGGATCAAGGGTCCTCGCACACACACAATGCGGACCTTGACCTTCATGTTTCGTGGAGGGGAGTCGGGCTTGTACCTTATCGCATCCCCGTAATCGCGGCGTTATTGTGTCGCGGGCAGTGTTTAACTGTAGTATTGTTTAAGCTTCTCAGCATTCCATGGTCGAGCAAGTTCCTCCTCGTGTAGATTTCTGAGGTAGTAGGCTCTTGTCCCCGTTTTCGCGCGGACGTGGTAAGAGCCTTCCCAGTTCGCGGCGAGCTTGCCTTCTCGCGAATCTTTCGTGTTCCTTCGTAGGAAGAGGGTGCCTACTTGAAAATCACATTTAATAACTTTGTTGTTATAACGTAGAGTTATTTTCTGTTTAAGTGAGGCTTCTTGGAGGGATACGCCAGACCTTATATCCTCGACAAAGTCGAGCTCCTCCCTTAGGGCCTCATCGTTCATCTCCTCGTCGAGGGGAGACTCCGTTCTCCTCGAAGGTTCTCTTATTTCCACGGGGATCACCGCTTCTGTTCCGTAAGTTAAGCGGAAAGGTGTCTCCCCGATCGTGGAATGTGGAGTTGTTCGGTAGGCCCAGAGGACGTTGTGCAGCTCCTCGACCCACCTTTTCTTGGCGTCGCCTAGTCGGCGTTTCAGTACTCGCAGGATCACGATGTTCTCCGCTTCAGCTTGCCCGTTCGTTTGAGGGTGTTCGACCGACGTGAAGTGTTGCTTCGTGCCCAGTTTGGTGAATGAAGTGTTGGAAGTTCATGTCGGTGAACTATGTCCCGTTGTCGGTGACAATCGCTTGGTGTAACGCCCCGGTTTTTGTTAGATTTATTAAATCGAGTCGATTTAATTATTTTTGGTCTTTATATTATTTTATTCTTGGTTATTATGTTTTATCGCGTTTTGGGAACGTTTGCGAGAAAATTGAGTGTAGGGGTATTTTGGTCTTTTTGGCTTGGTTAGATATTGTTTTTCATTTAAAATAGAAACATAGAAAGAAAAATAGAAAGAAAAGAAGAGAAGAGAAAAGGAGAGTGAGAAGAAGAAAAGAGGAAAAACTTGGAGTGTAAGAAACCGATTCAACCGACACTTCGAAGCGCGATTAGTCGGGTAAGGGTGTGAAACTCGGTTATTCTATGTTTGCGTATGATTATGTATGTGTGTGTTGGAAGTTTTACTAGTTTTTCAATTATAGGTTGAAATGAGCTAAACGAATAGAAATCGATGTTTTCACAGTCGGAATTCGATATAAGTTGCGTTGTATGATCACACTGTGTTTATGAACAATCGTTAATACTTGTTTTGCTGTTGGAATTGCTTTGGGTGGAAAATGGGATTTTTGGGGTTTTGGAACAGTGTAGAACGTAGAAGAATTTTTTTGTTTCTGGTGTAGACCGTCGGGCGATGCCTTGAGCGCCAGGCGACGTATGGGTTGCGCCACTGCTCCGCCGGTCGATGCCCAAGAGGCGCAGCTTGTCACGCTGCTGACTCTTTTAAGTTATGGTTGGGGTTATACGCCGCTACTTCGCCGGGCGATGCAGAGGCGAAGGGAGCACCACCGGGTGAAAATAGGTATCGCTGGGCGCTCCTGGGGATTTTTCAATACTTTTGTTTTCTTTGAAAATGCATACCTTTTGATCTGTACTTCGGATCGGGACGTTCCTAGTATCTTTGGGAAGCTAATGAGATGTTCTTTCTTAAAAAAATGGTTTGGAGATTGGTGGCCGATTTAATTGTGTCGGGTAATTGAAAATGTGTCGTTTTGTCGACTTTTATCGTCGTAATTGTGTGTGTTATCATGCGATATGCTTTTGATATATAACGTATAGCTTGTGTGCTATTATATGATGTGAAGGTATGTGATGAAATGTTGTGATGATGGTTTGTGGTCTTATGGCAAATAAATGCATTGTGTTATGTTTGATTGTATATGCATGATTATGGATGTTGAAATGGTTCACATGGGTGTATATGTGTATGCATTTGATTGTCATGAGTCATTGTATGCCAAGCATCATGATATGCATTCTTGTGATGTCGTGTGCCCTAGTGGGTTTGAGCGACGAAATGATTCCCGAGGGAATCTGCTATAACAGTCATGAACCTTATACAAAGAGGACCGAAAGCGACGTTATAGACGATCGTGAGCCTTATATAAAGAGGACCGAAAGCGATCGGATCGTGAGCCTTATATAAAGAGGACCGAAAGCAATCCATAAACGTCGTGAGCCTTATACCAAGAGGATCGAAAGCGACGGGGAACATCGTTTGCCCGACGGGGAGTTACACCATGTAACAAGCGATGATTCCAATAATTCCTGAGTGAATTAATGGTGATAATGACGGATGGAACGGTACCGCATTGCATTTGCATAGAGTCGTTGTGTCGGTCTCTTTGCATTTCCGTAAGTCAGGAATAGATTGATTATGTGGGAGAATTGTGAATGGAATTGATGAGTTGATATATACATATGTTGGTGATAAATGTATTGATCATGATTGATATGCCTTTGTGATGGATGTATGAGATATGAATTGTGTTATTTGTATTTGAATTATGGTGTAAGTTTTGGTGAGAATGTTTTATATTGTGTATTTTGTGTTATTACATAATTGTATGCAACTATATTATAATTGTGTTTCTCACCCTTCGCTGTTTTTAATGCTCTACGAGACATTGCAGATTAGATGTTGGAGGTCTTTTTGTGAAGCTTATGTCTTCATTCTTTTGTCGGTCGGCTTTGATATGTAGCACCGGGTAGTCGGGGAGATCGTTATGTGACGTTATATATATATATATATATATATATATATATATATATATATATATATATATATATATATATATCTCTTTTTGAATTTGACATGTATGCCTCTATATAAGACAGACAAACTTTTATGTTTATATATATGAGATTTTAGTTGCAGATTTTCCGCTTTTATTCTGTATCTGAATTGTGGGTGTTAGGAACTGAGTTCCTTTGTTTATGTTGCTACCTAATTGTTGCATATCTTTATGAGCAGGTTATTATATTTCTTCATCATTTTGATGTGACGCTCCCGTCTATGCCATGAATGTTTTAATTATACTCTGATTATCTGTTATCGCTTTAATTAATTAGGGGTATAGATTAGGGGTGTTACATTAAATGGTATCAGAGCCAGTTTGTGTCAGTCCGTGCCAGTCCGTATCAGTCGTTTTGACCAAGTTGTTTGTTTTGCGTCAGTTGTGTTCTGGTGAGCTGATTGTTTAACCATAGGTACTGTTATTGGATATGAACAGAATATGGCTGGAAGGAATGACGTTGCTCTTGCTGCTGCCATGCAAGCTATGGCTCTGGCTGTGCAGGGTGCACATAATGCTGGTGGGAATGATGAGTTCAGGAAGAACAAACCGCCTATCTTCAAAGGAAGACATGATCCTGATGGTGCTCAGATTTGGCTTAAGGAGATTGAAAGAATCTTTTGAGTGATGGACTGTGCTGAGGAACATAACGTGAGATTGGGTACTCATATGTTGCAGGAGTAGGCTGATGATTGGTGGGTTAGTGCGCGTCATTTGTGGGAAGCTACAGGTGAAGAGGTCACTTGGGCTTTGTTTAGCAGGGAGTTTTTGAGGAAGTATCTTCCTGAAGATGTTAGAGGAAAGAAGGAAATAGAGTTCTTGGAGTTGAAACAGGGTTACATGTCTGTTATTGATTACACTGCTAAGTTTGTGGAGCTTGTTCAGTTTTATCAACATTATGTTGAAGCAACTGTAGAGTTTTCCAAATGTGTGAAGTTTGAGAACGGGTTGCATCCCGAGATAAAGCTGGCCATTGGTTATCAAAGAATTAGGAGGTTTTCGGATTTGGTGGATTGTTGTAGAATTTATGAGGAGGATAGCAAAGCTCGTTCTACTCATTATAAGAGTGTGAACGAAAGGAAAGGAAAGCAACCGTTTCGTGGCACTCCTTATGTGTCACCAGCTGACAAGGGAAAGCAAAGGGCTCATTCTGATAAAAGGCCAAGTGGGGGAGGTACGTATAATCCTCTGAGATGTTATAGGTGTGGTGACTTAGGACATCGTCAGTTTGAATGTAGAAAGGATATAAGGAAGTGTTCCAATTGTGGAGGTATAGGACATGTAACAGCTGAGTGCAAGAGGAATGTGGTGAAGTGTTTCAACTGTGGGGAACCTGGTCATATTAGTACGAAGTGTCCAAAACCAAAGCAAGCTCAAGCTGGAGGGAAAGTAATTGGATTGGCATGAACTTAGACTTCTAGTGCAGATCGTCTGATCAGAGGTACTTATTTTATTAATAGTATGCCTTTAGTTGCTATTATTGATTCCAGAGCGACTCATTCGTTTATTTCGTCTGAGTGTGCGCAGCGTTTGAATCTTTTGTTGTCATCGATGGATGGAGATATGGTTATCGATACTCCAGCAATGGGGTCGGTAACTACTTCTTTGGTTTATTTAAGTTGTCCTTTGACCATTTATGGTAAGGATTTTGATATGGATTTGGTGTGTCTGCCGTTGGAGGGTTTAGACGTGGTTCTGGGAATGAATTGGTTGTAGTTCAACCGAGTTCATATCAATTGTTATCATAAGTTGGTAAGACTTCCTTCTCTTGAAGAAAACGAGGAATCGAGTTTCTTATCTACCAAAGAGTTGAAGAAACTTTTGGCAGATGAAGCTCAGTTGTTCAGGTTGTTTGCATCGTTGACTGTGGATAGTCAAGTTGGAATTGATGTGTTTCCAATCGTGCGTGATTTTCCAGAGGTGTTTCCGGAGGATATTTCTGATGTGCCGCCAGAGAGAGAGGTGGGGTTTTCTATAGATCTAGTTCCTGGTACTAGACCTGTGTCTATGGAACCTTATCGTATGTCGGCATCTGAGTTAGTTGAGTTGAAGAAGCAGTTGAATGAATTATTAGAAAAGAGGTTTGTGAGGCCGAGTGTATCGCCTTGGGTGCTCTAGTTTTGTTGGTGAAAAAGAAAGATGGAAGTATACGATTGTGTATTGATTATCGCGAGCTGAATAAGGTGACGATTAAGAATAAGTATCCTCTTCTGAGAATTGATGATTTGATGGACCAGCTGGTAGGTGCGTGTGTGTTTAGTAAAATTAATTTGAGGTCATGTTATCATCAGATTAGAGTGAAAGAAGAAGATATTCAGAAGATGGCTTTTAGGACACGATACGGACATTACGAATATCCCGTGATGCCGTTCGGGGTTTCTAATGCGCCGGGAGTGTTTATGGAGTATATGAATCGCATTTTCCATGAGCATTTGGATCAATTTGTTATTGTGTTTATCGATGACATCTTGATTTATTCTAAGTCTCGGGAGGAACATGAGGAGCATTTGCGTATTGTATTGCAAATTTTGAAGGAAAAGAGACTTTATGCCAAGTTGTCCAAGTGTGAGTTCTGGTTATCAGAAGTGAGTTTTCTTGGGCATGTGATTTCAAGTAATGGTATTGCTGTGGATCCATCCAAAGTAGATGCAGTTCTACAATGGGAGGCTCCTAGATCTGTTACTGAAATTAGAAGCTTTTTGGGTTTAGCTGGATATTATCGAAGATTCATTGAAGGCTTTTCCAAGTTAGCACTTCCTTTGACCCAACTGACTTGTAAAGGTAAAGCATTTATTTGGGATATTCAGTGTGAGGAAAGTTTTAGTGAGCTGAAGAGAAGATTGACTACAGCTCCGATTTTGATCTTACCGAATCCTAGTGAATCATTTGTGGTGTATTGTGATGCGTCTTTGATTGGGTTAGGTGGAGTGTTGATGCAAAAAGGTAAGGTGGTGGCTTATGCTTCGAGGCAATTAAGGGATCATGAGAAAAATTACCCTACTCATGATTTGGAATTAGCGGCAGTGGTTTTTGTGTTGAAAATTTGGAGGCATTATCTCTATGGTGCAAGATTCGAAGTCTTTAGTGATCATAAGAGTTTGAAATACTTGTTTGATCAGAAAGAGCTGAATATGAGGCAACGGAGATGGTTGGAATTTTTGAAGGACTATGATTTTAGCTTGAATTACCATCCTGGTAAAGCTAATGTGGTAGCCGATGGGTTAAGCCGAAGATCTTTGCATATGTCTGCTTTGATGGTTAAAGAGTGGGAACTTTTGGAAGCATTTAGAGATTTGAGTTTGGTGTGTGAATTGACATCTGATGGCGTGAGGCTTGGTATGTTAAAGGTTACTAATGAGTTTCTGTTGACCGTTAGCGAGAAACAGAGGTTGGATGTGAAATTTGTTGATTTGATGACAGTTGGAGATAAAGGTGTGAATGGTGACTTTAAAGTGGATGGTAAGGGTGTTTTGAGATTCCGTGGTAGAATTTGTATTCCTGATGATTCGGAATTGAAAAAGATGATTTTAGAGGAAGGACACCGGAGTAGTTTGAGTATACATCCGGGAGCTAATAAAATGTACCAAGATTTGAAGAAGATCTTTTGGTGGTCCGGATTGAAGAGAGATGTGGCTCAGTTTGTTTATGCGTGTTTAACGTGTCAGAAGTCAAAGGTAGAACATCAGAAGCCTAGTGGATTATTGCAACCGTTGGATATTCCCGAGTGGAAATGGGACAACATTTCTATGGATTTTGTGACTGGATTGCCGAATACTCCGAGGGGACATGATGCCATTTGGGTGGTTGTGGATAGGCTGACTAAATTGGCGCATTTCATTCCGATTGACATCAGTTTTTCTTTGGAGAGGTTGACTGAGATTTATATCCGTGTGATTGTGAAGCTACATGGTGTTCCGTTGTGTATTGTTTCAGATCGAGATCCGAGGTTTACTTCCAGATTTTGGGAAAGTTTGCAAAAGGCGTTAGGTTCCAAGTTGAGATTGAGTTCTGCTTATCATCCTCAGACGGATGGTCAGACCGAGAGAACTATTCAGTCGTTGGAAGATTTGTTGCGGGCTTGTGTTCTTAAGCAAGGTGGTGCTTGGGATAGTTATCTTTCGTTGGTTGAATTCACGTATAACAACAGTTTCCATTCGAGTATTGGAATGGAACCTTTTAAAGTGTTGTATGGAAGAAGATGTCGAACACCGTTGTGTTGGCATGAATCTGGTGAGAGTTCGGCGGTTGGGCCGGAGTTAATTCAACAAACTACGGAAAAGGTGAAACTTATTCGTGAGAAGATGAAGGCTTCTCAGAGTAGGCAGAAAAGTTATCATGATCGAAGGAGGAAATATCTTGAGTTTAAAGAAGGCAATCATGTATTTTTGAGAGTTACACCGGTGACAGGTGTTGGTCGTGCATTGAAGTCGAAGAAGCTTACTTCTCGGTTTATTGGTCCTTACCAGATATCCGCGAGAGTGGGTGTTGTGGCTTATCGGGTGGCGTTGCCACCGAATCTTTCGAATTTGCATGATGTGTTCCATGTTTCACAGCTTTGGAAGTATGTTCCGGATCTGTCGCATGTGATTCCAATGGATGAGGTGGAGGTAAGGGAGAACCTTACGGTGGAGGCATTACCGGTGAGGGTTTTGGATCACGAGTTGAAGCGGTTAAGAGGCAAGGATATTGCGCTTGTGAAAGTAGCGTGGGGAGGCGCTGCTGAGGGCAATTTGACTTGGGAGTTGGAGAGTCGGATGCGGGAATCGTATCCGGAGTTGTTCGTCTCAGGTAATATTTTCGAGGACGAAAATTTCTAAGTGGGGGAGAGTTGTAACGCCCCGGTTTTTGTTAGATTTATTTAATCGAGTCGATTTAATTATTTTTGGTCTTTATATTATTTTATTCTTGGTTATTATGTTTTATCGCGTTTTGGGAACGTTTGCGAGAAAATTGAGTGTAGGGGTATTTTGGTCTTTTTGGTTTGGTTAGATATTGTTTTTCATTTAAAATAGAAACATGGAAAGAAAAATAGAAAGAAAAGAAGAGAAGAGAAAAGGAGAGTGAGAAGAAGAAAAAGAGGAAAAACTTGGAGTGTAAGAAACCGATTCAACCGACACTTCGAAGCGCGATTAATCGGGTAAGGGTGTGAAACTCGGTTATTCTATGTTTGCATATGATTATGTATGTGTGTGTTGGATGTTTTACTAGTTTTTCAATTATAGGTTGAAATGAGCTAAACGAGTAGAAGTCGATGTTTTCACGGTCGGAATTCGATATAAATTGTGTTGTATGATCACACTGTGTTTATGAACAATCGTTGATACTTGTTTTGCTGTTGGAATTGATTTGGGGTGGAAAATGGGATTTTTGGGGTTTTGGAACCGTGTAAAACACAGCAGAATTTTTCTGTTTCTGGTGTAGACCGTCGGGCGATGCTATGAGCGCCGGGCGACGCATGGGTTGCGCCGCTGCTCTGCCGGGCGATGTCCAAGAGGCGCAGATTGTCACGCTGCTGACTCTTTTAAGTTTTGGTTGAGGTTTTATGCCGCTTCTTCGCCGAGCGATGCAGAGGCGAAGGGAGCACCGTCAGCCGAAAATAGGTACCGCCGGGCGCTCCTGGGGATTTTTCAATACTTTTGTTTTCTTTGAAAATGGATACCTTTTGATCTATACTTCGGATCCGGACGTTCCTAGTATCGTTGGGAAGCTAATGAGATGTTCTTTCTTATAAAAATGGTTTGGAGATTGGTGGCCGATTTAATTGTGTCGGGTAATTCAAAACGTGTCGTTTTGTCGACTTTTATCGTCGTAATTGTGTGCGATTGATGTGTTATCATGCGATATGCTTTTGATATATAACGTATAGCTTGTGTGCTGTTATATGATGTGAAGGTATGTGATGAAATGTTGTGATGATGGTTTGTGGCCGTAAGGCAAATAAATACATTGTGTTCTGTTTGATTGTATATGCATGATTATGGATATTGAAATGGTTCACATGGGTGTATATGTGTATGCATTTGATTGTCATGAGTCATTGTATGCCAAGCATCATGATATACATTCTTGTGATGTCGTGTGCCCTAGTGGGTGTGAGCGACGAAACGATTCCCGAGGGAATCTGCTATAACGGTCGTGAGACTTATACAAAGAAGACCGAAACCAACGTTATAGACGATCGTGAGCCTTATACAAAGAGGACCGAAAGCGATGGGATTGTGAGCCTTATACAAAGAGGACCGAAAGCGATCCATAAACGTCGTGAGCCTTATACCAAGAGGACCGAAAGCGAGGGGGAACATCATTTTCCCGACGGGGAGTTACACTAAGTAACAAGAGATAATTCCAATAATTCCTGAGTGAATTAATGATGAGAATGACGGATGGTACGGTACCGTATTGTATTTGCATAGAGTCGTTGTGTCGGTCTCTTTGCATTTGCATAAGTCATGAATGGATTGATTATGTGGGAGAATTGTGAATGGAATTGATGAGTTGATATATACATATGTTGGTGATAAATGTATTGAGCATGATTGATATGCCTTTGTGATGGATGTATGAGATATGAATTGTGTTATTTGTATTTGAATTATGGTGTAAGTTGTGGTGAGAATGTTTTACATTGTGTATTTTGTGTTATTACATAATTGTATGCAACTATATTATAATTGTGTTTCTCACCCTTCTGCTGTTTTGAATGCTCTACGAGGCATTGCAGATTAGATGCTGGAGGTCTTTTTGTGAAGCTTATGTCTTCATTCTTTTGTCGGTCGACTCTGATATGTAGCACCGAGTAGTCGGGGAGATCGTTATGTGACTTTATGTATATATATCTTTTTGGATTTGACATGTATGACTCTGTATAAGACAGACAAACTTTTATGTTTATATATATGAGATTTCAGTTGCAGATTTTCCGCTTTTATTCTGTATCTGAATTGTGGATGTTAGGAACTGAGTTCCTCTATTTATGTTGCTACCTAATTGTTGCATATCTTTATGAGCAGGTTATTATATTTCATCATTTTGATGTGACGCTCTCATCTATGCCATGAATGTTTTAATTATACTCTGATTATCTGTTATTGCTTTAATTAATTGGGGGTATAGATTGGGGGTGTTACACTTAGGGCACGCCGAACCGGGCGAGTATGGTCCTCTTGTAGAAACGTAGTATGTTATGGGCCTTGATTTTAGCCAGGGCTTCCGCCTCAATCCACTTCATGAAATAGTACACGCCGACGATCAAGTACTTGTTTTGGTATGACCCCACGACGAAGGGCCCGAGGATATCCATTCCCCACCATACAAACGGCCACGGGGAGGACAGTGTTTTGAGTTCGTCGGGTGGGGCCAGGTGCATATCCCCGTGTCGTTGGCATTTGTCGCACTTCTTAACGTGCTCCTTGGCGTCCTGTTGCATGGTAGGCCAGTAGTATCCTGCTCGCAAAGCCTTGCGGGCTAAGGACCATTCACCGAGGTGTTGTGCATTGATGCCCTCGTGGATTTCCTGGAGTATACCGGGGACCTTGGTCTCTTCGACGCACCTGAGGAGGGGAATCGAAAAGCCACGTCGGTAGAGCTTACCTTTGACAATTGTGTATGAGCACGCTCATCGCTTAACTACCCCGGCTTCCTTGAGATAGTCGGGCAGTTTTCCAGTGGTGAGATACTCATATACCAGGGTCATCCAGTAGTTGCTGTCCCCAATGGTGTTCACGTCAGTCGCGGGGACAGACTTATCAATGCTTGGGCGTGAAAGCACGTCTTGTATAACAGACTTATTCTCGCCCTTCTTCTTCGTGCTCGCCAATTTTGACAAGACATCCGCTAGAGTATTGTGCTAACGAGGGATGTGGGTTACTTCTGCCGAGGTGAAGCGCTTCATCTTTTCCTTCACTAGGGTCAAGTACTCGATAAGACTATCGTTCTTGGCTTGGTACTCTCCCCGTACCTGGGATGCCACGAGCTGGGAGTCAGTGAATACTTTAACTTCTTTGGCCCCGAGGTCTTCAGCCAGGCGTAACCCTGGCGAGGAAAGCCTCGTACTCGGCCTGATTGTTCGGCGCTGGGAAAAACAGAGTGAGGGAGACTTCGATCAGGATACCCTCCTCGTTCTCGAGGATGATGCCCGCTCTGCTGCCTTTCGAGTTGGATGCCTTGTTGACGTAAATCATCTACTTTTGGGATCTGTCAGTCGAAGGTTAAGGGAGGGTAATTTCTGCCACGAAGTCTGCCAGCACCTGAGCCTTCAGGGCCTTGCGCCCCTCATATTGTATTTCGAACTCGGCGAGTTCGAGCGACCACCTGAGCATCCTCCCCGCCATGTCTGGCCGACCGAGAAGTCGTCGCACGGGTTGCTCGGTTCTTACCACGATTGTGTGGACCAAAAAGTAATGGCGCAGTCTTCTGGCCGTGGTGACTAGGGCCAGGGTGACCTTCTCGATCTGCTGGTATCTTAGCTCCGGACCTTGGAGGGCTTTACTTACGAAGTAAATTGGCTTTTTCCCGTCTGGGGTTTCCCAAATAAGGACCACGCTGACTGCTTCGCTCATGATGGCGAGGTATACGAAAAGGGTCTCCCCGTTCTCTGGTCGGGAGAGAACCGGGGGATGTGAGAGGGCTTGCTCGCATTCCTCGGTACATTCGAACGCGGCTTTCTGTCGTAGAACCTTGAAGAACGGGAGTGTGTATTGTGCGAACTTGGCCAAGAAGCGGGAAAGCGATGACAACATCCGTGCAGCGATTGTATCGACTTTTTCAAGTTCGGGGTTGGGATCTCAGAAAATGCCCTGCATTTGTCGGGGTTCGCCTCAATTCCCCGTTCCATGAGGTAAAATCCGAGGAATTTTCCTGTCCGAACGCCGAAGGTGCATTTGTCGGGGTTGAACCTCATCCTGCACTTTCTCGCGGTGTTGAAGACCTTTGTAAGATGAGCAGCGTGGTCGACTTCTTCTGTGGATTTGAAGATCATGTCGTCCATGTACACCTCGAGCATGTCGCCAATCTCTCCCCAGAAGACTTTGTTCATCATCCACTGGTAGGTCGCGCCGGTGTTCTTCAAGCCAAAGGGAATTAAATTGTAGTAGTAATTGCCTGACTCGGTCATGAAGGCGGTGTACTGTTTGTCCTCCTTGGCCATGGGGATTTGATTGTACCCCGAGTAGGCGTCCATGAAGGACAACAGTTTGAAACCAGCAGAATTGTCGACCAGCTGGTCGATGTTAGGCAAAGGATAAGAATCTTTCGGGAAAGTCCAGTTACGGTCGGTATATTCAACACACATTCTCCATTTTCCATTACTTTTTTTTACAAGTACAACGTTGGACAGCCAGGTCGTATACCTGGCCTCCGAAATGAAATTTGCCTCGATGAGGTCTTTTACAGCTTTTTCAGCAGCCTCCGCTTTTTCCGGAGACTGCCTACGCCTACATTGTACTATGGACCTAGCGGCCGGATCTATGGTGAGTTAATGGCAAGCCACCTCTGGGTCGAGCCTAGGCATTTCTGAAGCACTCCAGGCGAGCAAATCAGCGTTCTCACGGAGGCACACCTTCAGCGGTTTCTTCGCCAGGTCGGGGGGTGCCGTGCCAATCTTCACGCACCTATTCGGATCATCTCCGAGGGCAACTAGCTCAAAGTCTCTGTCTGGAATGGGGCGCATTGGGTGGAGAGATTGCCCGTTGCCTTCAGCTGGGAGGTCGTCACCTGCTGCTCCTTCTTCTTCCTCCTCGACGAGAAAGTGGCTGTCGAGGTCCACCGCATTGACCGGAGGGAGTGTCTTCCGTACCGCATCCGGGGACGACTTTTATTTGACTTTGGCCTTGGCCTTGATCGATTTTAAGCCCTTGGTCGCGGCTTCAAAGCAGCTCCTCGCAGCTTCAATGTCCCCGCGGATGGTAACTACCCGACCCCGTGCGGTGTAGTACTTCATCTTCAGATGTACCATAGATGGTAATTCTGTGAGCTCGACCAGAGTTGTCCTCCCCAGGATGCAGTTGTAGAAAGACGGGCACTCTACCACGAGAAAGCGAGTCTTGACTTGTCGGGCAGTGTCCTCTCTCCCGAACGTGGCCATTAGTTCAACATAGACCTACAATCTGGTGGTGCTGCCGTTGAAGCCCTGCAGATCCGAGCCCACGTACGGGGTCAGGTGTTTCTCGTCGAGCTGGAGGGTATCGAAGAGGTGGGCATACATGATTACCACCAAACTCCCTTGGTCGACTAGGATTTGGCGGACATCGAAGTTCGCCATATGCGCCCTGATAAGGAGAGGGATGGTTGAGTTGGGCGCCCCACCAGGCAGTTCCTCGAGGTAGAAGGGGATGGGGTTTGACCTCCCTTACACCTTCTCAAAAATTACAATTTGTCCTGAGGTCGCGGATTCCAGCTCATCAAACTTTCGCTTGATCGACCCGACAAATACCTTCTCGAAACCTCTGCCGGAAAGGACCATTGCCGTGGGGAAGCTCTCCCACGTGCTGCGGGCAGTGACAGGGTCTTTAGGAGGGAAGCTCGCCCATATGCTACGAACTGCCTTGGGGTCCTCGATTCCCTCGGGGACGTAGAAGTGCTAAGGTCGAGTGACACTCATGGAGACTTGCGGACGGCTCTCCACGGGAGGAGGTGTCGTCTCCTCGACGCTTTGGGTTTCCCAGGCACTAGGATGAGGAGCGTCATTCCTCTTGGCGTACTTTTTTAGGTGCCCTTTCTTGATCAGGATCTCTATTGCGTCCTTGAGGTGGATGCAATCTTCTGTGACATGTCCATAGCTCCGGTGGAACCTACAGTACTTGGACCTGTCTGTATTTGATTTGGGGGTTGTCGGCTTGGGAAAGCGGACACCCCCTTTCTGAAACTCCGAGTTGGCGCACTCGGAGAGAATTCACTCGCGGGGAGCGTTGAGCGGCCTGTACTCCATAAACTGGCCAGCTGGACCTCTCGGCTTGCGAGAGTCCTGTGGATGGCCTTCTCATCTTTTCCCTCCCCTGCCCCGGGGGGGAGGAGAGCCTTAATCTCTGTGGCCGTGGGGGTCATCCCGTCGTCGTGAGTCAGTGGCGATTTGGGCGGCCTCCGCCTATTCGAACTCGATGTACGATTGAGCTCGGTGGAGGAGGTCTTCCAAGTTTCAAGGTCTATGGATGCCCACAGACTTGGTAAACTCGGTCCCGATACGTAGTCCCCACACGATCAGGAACTTCTTCATGTCGTCGGTCGCGTGGACTTCGACGAATTCTCGGTTGAATCTCTCAATGTAGTCTCTGAGAGATTCGTTTCTCCCATGGAAGATGCCTTCCAACGAGGCCACCGTCTTCGGGTGATGGCGAGAAGCAGTAAAATATTTGGAGAAATATCCCTTCAGTTGCTTCCAAGACGTGATAGATTCAGGTGTAAGGTTTTTGTACCAAGTCATGGCACCTTTCCTAAGAGTGGTTGGGAAGAGCCTACACTTAATACCTCCCCGGACATTCCTATATTCGAGCATGTCTTCGAAGCTCTCGACATGGTCGTCGGGGTCGGCTGTTCCATCGTAGGTCCCCAACGGTGGAGGCTTCTCCATGCCCACTGGGATAGGCGTATTCTTAATCTTCCAGGACAGAGGGGTCCTCTGGTCATCCTCATCGCTTCTGACTGGTGACCGTGATGGGGAGTGATGGCCTCGACCAGGTCCATGTCGTTGTGGAGAGCTCCTGGAACGGCTCTTCGGCTTTTCCCCGTCAACTTTGCTCCTCTTCTTGGTCGGGGAGCACCGTGGCTCCTTCTGAGGAGGGGAGCGGGGGCACTTCTGGGTGACCACAGGCTGGGTTCATTCCAGGCGTGGTCGGCGGCCTACAGTTGTGGACAGGTGCTGCGAGAGTTCGCCGGTGGAGTCATTCACGGGGAAGGAGAATGATCCGGAGATGGCGGGTGACAACCTCTTCGCGGGGAAGAGCGTCGTTCCCGCCCTCTCTCAAGCGCTTCGATCCTAAGATTCTGCTGGACGATTAAATGGTTAGTCTGGTTGACCAAGGCGAACAGGGCCACCATGCCCGGTGAAGGTGTGAGAAAGGCACAAGAAAGGGGGGTTTGAATTGTGTATTTACTCTTTAACGAATTTTCACTTCTTATCGTTAATACGCTGAGATAGTATCAGAGTTCATTGAGAGACTCTGATTCACGGATTAACATTCAGACTTGCCATGCAAGAAGCATAAGAACCAAAAAAAGTCTGACCCCAATATGCATTATTTAGAACTTGCAGTGCGGAAGCTTATCAGAGTTAAGCTGCAAGGTTCTGACTCGCTTATGTAAGGTTCTGATACTCAATACAGAAACATAAACAATAACATAAAGGATAACAAGAGTAAAGGACACACAATATATCCTGGTTCACCACAAGGCTAATCCAGTCCACCTTCCTCAGGTGATTTCGCCTTGAACACAAGGACTTAATCCACTATAATCAATCTCGATTACAGATGCACGGGCAACATCTGGTGACTAACAACTTGCACAACCGCACTGTGACTAACCCATAATAACTTGTGTCATTGTCATCTCAAGTACCCAGATCGTCTCATGATCCCTTGAGGTATCTCTATCAGTGAACCGTTCAGGGATCCAAAGGATATAACATTCACTAGAGGAATCACAATGAGTTCCATTAGGGATCTCACAAGAGTCTGATCAACAAATGATCCTCTTCGAGATATGACTATCATTGACCCAACGTACCAAGATCTTTCAAGATCTCTAGTCAGGATTTCACGATGACCAGCATCCATCGTCTCCTCAACTATCCTGATCATCCCATGATCTACTTGAGGCATCCATCAATAGTGACTCATTCAGGGATCCAATCTGGATATTACGTCCGCTGGAGGAATCTCAATTCTTTTAGTAAAATTATCTTTCTGGAGATCAGTGAGGTGCTTCCTTGCAAGCAGATTCTCCTATGTTTGAGTACAACGTAACTTCTAAGAGTTACAGCAAGATATGAGCAACAGCTCGTTGCAAACTACATGATTCTAAGATGTACAAGATATTACATTTAGATTACATCTTAAGAATTCTTCATCTTCTTTGTTGAGAAAGCTTTGAATAATAGCTCCCTTGCTTCAAATCTTCAACGAGCTCCAAGATGATGTAGTTGGTGTTGATTGATGAATTTGTTAATTTCTTCGTCTTCTTAGAGTTCATCAATATCTGGTTGTTGTTGTAAATTAATAATCTTGATGTTGTAACAACGAACTCAGATTCTTAGATTGTTGTGTTGTTGATTTATGATCTTTTCATATTTGAGAAACAACTAAGATATCAACACTTTTATTGTTGTGGTTTTGGATGATTATGACTTTTTCGTTCCAAGAACCTTGTCAACAATTAGTCATCCTTTCCGTTAAATAGCCAAGTAAAATATAGTCGTTTGAATTACTGTTGGCTGTTAGAAAAGAAACGTTGTGTAATGATACAACTGTACTGACACATCTCCTTTTTACAGTGGAGGAAGTGACATGATATATCTTCTTGGGTGTTGTGTACGGTCTTTCACAACGGTAACATTTGTCTTCAAAACGTCAGAGGCTTCTGATGGTAATTAATTGAAGCATGAGTAGAGACTTCTTAACAGGATATCTGAAACTCCAAGTCTTCAGTCTTTCGAAGTCGTCCATTAGGAATCAGCCTTCAGAACTTCAGCACTTGTCTTTAAATCCGTTATCCTTTACTACTTCAAGTCTTCCAAAACTTCAGAGCTGTCCATTTAGAACCATGATCCTCAGAACACATAAGTCTTCAGAGTCTTTCTGCACTTGGTCTTCAGAGCCTTCTTCCTTCAGAACTTTAAGTCATTGGAATCTTCAGCACTTCGATTCTCTATAACATTATCTTTTTCAGAAGCCTCGCAATCTTCAGAATCACAACCACTTTCAGAGAGCATCCACAAGAACATTGCAACAGCAATATCGGCATCCTTGGATCTGACTGATCATGATCAGATACAGAAGCATTCTTGCAACTTGTGTCACACATAGTAACTTCGCATATAATCATTTACGCGCATCTGGCTGGTGCTTGTTGGATCTGATATCTTCTATGATTATGATCTGCACACAACATATGTTAGAACCTAAAATGGTTATTTCACAAATACCATTGTTATCATCAAAACATAGAGATGACTTGTAGAGACAACTCTTGCTCTAACAATCTCCCCCTTTTTGATGATGACAAAACCATGTATTTTGATTGAACATTTTATACAAGGTAATCACCAAAACTTAACAAATTCAGAGACAGGAACAATAGCTCCCCCTAAATGTGTTATCCTCAAGGTTTTATCTGTGATCATCTAGAATCTTATATGATCCAAAGACATACAGAATAACAACTTGAGTTGCCAGAACAAAGAATAGAAAAAGGACTACTTCTCTATCTTGTCTTTAAGGAAACAAAAGTCTTCAACATCTGGACTAGTTCATCAGAACTTCCATCTTCAGTTCTTTAAAAATTAGTTCCTTTTTAATGTCATATCAGAGCTTATAATCTTTAGAGTTATCTGAAGCATTTTCTACTTTTCAGCAGAATCATTTTAGAACAGAACAGAACAGTTCTTATCTAATAACATAGCCTCGCTATTTATCTTAAACAGACATTGTCTTAAGAAACTCCCCCTGAGTTTCAAACATTGTGAAGATTGAAGATTTTAACATTTGAATCTTCTAGTTAGTCTCCCCTTAGTTTTCATAAGTTAGATATTAGGATCTTCAGAATCGTAATCAGATATATTAATTTTAATTCACCAATAGATCATGACTTTTCAGAGTTTGACTTGGAACACAGGCGTTCATCTAAGAACCTTGTTAATGTCACAACTCAGTGTTTCATCAAAGCTTGATTCTTAATCTGATACCAATAGAAGGATAACTTAGTGATCAATCAACACTTGATTCTAAATCTGATACCAAAGTCAATCAAGATTCTTAGTCAGATTCTGAAGTATGTTGAGTCTAATACCAACTGAAAGTATCTTTATACCAATTGAAGGGTATTTCCTTAGTGTGCTGATATTGATACCAATGAAGGTATATGAAAACATTTCACAGCTTAGCTCTGATTGATATCACTACAGACTGAGTCTGATACCAATCTTTATATACAGAGTCTGATTACCAATTGTTGATTTAGTCTAATACCAAATCATTTTCTTTTTAATCAGTTCTTGGTTAAATCAGAACTACTTCTTCTTGGATCTTCAATCCGGATCTTCAGACAGTCCTTGGCATCTGATTTTCACAGTTCTTCTGAAAGGCATCTTGAGATGTAGACTTTGCTTTGACAGCTTTCAGTGCTTTTGTTTTCAAAGCTTTCCTTCTTCTGATTCTTATGTTCTGAATATCATATTTTCAGACAGCTTACAGCTTCTGAACCAAGTGAAACAGAGATCATGATAACTTTGACTTTCAGAAAGTTCTCAACTTTTGAACAGTACTAGGTAGATCAGATTCTGAACACATGTTCACGAAGTGTACAACTTCGATCATATAAACAAACAGTTCATAAGAACTTCTATCAGAGTTCTTCTTTCTTAACCTGTTCTAAGAATGCCTAGGGAACTTGTTCAGAGTTCCTTGGTTAACCATCAAACAACAAACATTAGTAGAAAATGCATTTTATATGATTAATTCATTTGTTTGAGTTTGCATTCTTTTTAAGATTTCTTCTTTTTAATCAAAATCATATTTCTATTTCTCCCCCTTTTTGTCATCATCAAAGAGTTTAGAGCATTTGAGCATAATGAGATCAAAATGATAATGAGCAATCTAACATAAAGTAGTTTCAAAAGATAGTTCCTTATGTTCAAAACATATAATCTTCTTAACCCTAAATGGTTCAGAGCAATCAAAGATATAGGTTGTGAATATAATAATAAGATCTTTAGAAGCCAAACATATGCATTTTCATTGATTAATCGATGTGGAACTATACAGGGAGGATAGGAACATCAACACAAAGCAACACAAAATGACATCTAATCAACAAGACATAACAACGACTGATAAAGACATCGAGGTTTAAAAACTTAATCAAAATCTTCAACATTGTCCACTCTTTCACATCTTGTTTCAATCACTGAAGATTCTGGTCCAAGTCTGCTTAACAAACCCCAGAACCTTTCTTTCAGCATTATCTAAGATAGTATCCTTCCGTAAGGAACGTAAGAATGCATCTGAGTTCTTGAAACTTTAATAGAGTGTTTCAAGTGATTGAAGATGGTTTTGGGAAGGTCAATCCTAAAGTGATGCGTCAAGAGGAAGACAAAGACTCTATCATCATGGGACAAAATGCTCCTTACAGTTACACGAGGATGAAGGTTGGTTAGAGAGAATCTAAACCAAGTTCTGGGAGAAGGAAGTTGCTTCTCAGGGTTGTTTGGTTCATAAGGCACCGAATCATCAAACAGAATTTTGCATCTCTCCACCATGCCCAAGTCAGATTGATAGTCATCAATAGTGACTCCAAAAGCGACACGTTTTGTGATCTTCTCTATTAAGGAGATAGAGATAGCAATTGGGAGGTGATAGACTTTTGACCAGATGGTATTTCCGTCATTACTAATCTTGGCATATTTCCAGAATTCTTTAACAAGAGCTGGAAAGACAGGACCGTTTACCAAGGAATAGTAACCATGCCAATATTGGATCTGCATGCTCTTTACAATTTCCACACCATCATGTTGGAGTCGAGCTAGGTTTGGTCGTTTTTCAGAGATGATTTCTAGAGTTTCTACATTTCCTCTAAAAGTTGGAGCAGCCATTGTTTTAGAACACAGGAGGTTTTGAATGATTATCAGTTTTATAATAAGAAAGAGAAAGGTTGGAGGATTGGTTCCTAGTATTTATAGAGGAATGGGATTAAGAACTCAATCTTTTGCATTAATTATGTCCTAGTTAGGTTATGAGTGCCTAAGGTATACTATGAGACATAAATAATTGGAAAAGGCAGGGAGCAGTTTGTCTTTTTAATTAGTGAATATCAACCGATCATGAATCAGTAACTACCCTCCACTTAGTGGCTGAAATAACTGTCACATATTAATGACTTCGAGGGGGAAGGTACGAAACTACTAACCTACTGTATTGATAGGAAATATTAAATGAGGATAATCATGGTTTGATCAATTCCAAGAAATTTTACTGCTCATTATGCACTCTTAAGTAGATATAATGATTTAAGATATAACCAAGGTTGCACACATTAATCATTTTCTAATTAAGTGATGTGTTCACATCTTTGGAAAACCAGAGGGTTTCCATTTGATAATAGATACTTCTAATCGTAATTGTTTAAATATTTTAGGGAGTTTTTAGAAGAGATAAGTCATTTACTCCAAAGGAGACTTTTCATTAATTGATAGACAATATGACACGTAATAAGATGATTAATTAAACTATTAGTCAGATAAGAGGCCAAAAACAAGGACACAAGACTTGATTAACTCATCAGAACAGACCATGTTCTTCTAACTACAAAAAACTTCACATTTAGTCTTCAATAAGCAATCTTCTGGAAGGTTTTCAGGACCAACTTCTTTAATTTTCTCTTTGATCATGTCCACAATACCATCTCTGAAGAAAATCTCAGATAAAACTCTTGTATAAGGAATGTAAGACTTTGTGAGGTTTCTGGACTCAGAGATGGATTTTCAGAGACAGTTGAAGATAGTGTGTGGTAGGTTTATTTGAAAACCATTCATCAGTAAATGAATGAATGTATGGTCATGGAATCTTAGTATGTCATGGTATGCTCCTCTGGGAAGGAAATTTGACAAAACTAGTTTGTACCATGCTTTGGGAATAGGTAGGAGATTTTCAGGATTGGATGGTTCATATCCGGATAAAAGGTTATAAAGGAATGCAAATCTTCTAGCAACAAAGAACTTGATTAGGTCACAGTCAACAGTGATTCCAACATTTTCATATCCAGTTGCTAGAATGACAGAGAAGGGAGTGATAGTGATATGTCCAGTTTGATGATCAAGGCAGTCATGCTTCCAGAAGTCCTTTACTAGATTTACGTAAATGGGTTTCTCTAGCATAGTGCTGTATATAGTCCATTGTTGAGTATATAACACATATGCTAGACTGCTAGCAATGTAACTCGAAAGAGGACGGGTATTGATTATAAACTATTTTTTTGGAATGATCTCAAGGAGATCTTGATTTCCAAGAAAGGTTAGTGGAGGCATGATGGTATACTAGGAACCAGGACCTTGACACTTATGGTTTTATGATAGAAGGATTTGAGTATGAAATATTTTGATAGGGAGAAGTGATTTATACATATTACTATGTAAGATGAGTTATGCCTATCCTAGGGAAAACATAGATCAAGTACACAAGAGGATTTTAATAAGATAAAAAAAACATATGTTGTTAGAGATATAAGATTCGCCATTCAGATTGAGGTTACGTTTGAGTGCACGTATTGTCAAAAGATTTTTCTTGTAAGGAGAGAATATTTCAGATCAATTATTTCTACCTACCAGACCAAATTAGTGTTTAACTATTTTAGGATAAAGAGGGTCATACCTTAGATAGTCTTAAATATATATTGTCATACTTGGTATTCAGTTCTGTCTCTAAGCTTCTGATTATCATCCTTCCACTTCTGCTTTCTTAAGCTATTTGACACTTGTTGAATCCCGCATACTCCATAATTTTGAAGTTGAAAAATGTTTGTATCTCCTCCATTTTGGTCTCAAGAATCATATTTTAGATGATCCTTTCTTTTTCGTTTAGCAACACTCCTCTGACTTCTGAGAGTAATCTTCAGATACATATATTCTGATCAACAGAACATCTTCCTTCCATCAAGGTCTCTCTTGAGCCAATGCATGCTTATGGAAGATCAGTAATTCCTTAGCTTGAACATAAACTGCTGAGAGATTATGTGCAAGAGAGAATTGATTGACATCTTAAAAAAATCTTCTGACTCTGTTTCTTTGAATAGACGCAAGGCTTGTTCAGAACCAAGCATCATCAAACATTTTTGTAACACGAGACATATTTTGCACGACACTTCTTATTTTTGTAATGCTAATCTAACTTGTTTAGAGTTAGTGCATGATAGAATTTACAACATATTCGTTTCTGAAAAAAATGTCAAATGATTACTTCAATCAGAAGGACATCATCAGCTTAACTCCTTTTAACTTTAAGTAGATGGTTTCCGTGTTTGCATCTGATCGAGCTACTTCTGATTACAGAATTTATGCAGCATGAACTTCTGAGAGAATTATCAGATAGTGATCTGATCAATCCTATTTGATTTAACTGAGATAGAATCTCAAGATAACCAGAACCCAATCATTTGTGTTAATTCAATCATGACTTAGAAATCATACTTAATTAAATTCTTGATGAATCATTGGATTTCTCCTTCCTGAATATTCTTTCAATTTTACTTCAAAGTTTTTCAATAAAACACTATTCAGTTCTTCATTGAATCTTCCAACTTCTTGATTAGTTAAGATTCAGATGTTGAATCATTTCTAAGAGTTTGAAATCTTCAGTTTTCGGACTTCTTCTGCAGACTTGATTCTAAAGTACAAAACCATAGAACAACAACCTTTCTTCTTTACATGAAGAAGTTCTGAATGAGTTTCAAACGAGAAAGTCAAGGGTGGACCTAATCTGTTTCTTGAAAACATCTCAAAAACTCATAAAGAATTAATCTTCAGCAAACAATACTTCTTGTTTTCTGATGATTCAACCTTAGGAAAATACTTGGTTTATCCACACGTATTTTCTAAGATAAGTATTCAACAGATACTACTACTTATCTGATGAGTCTATCATATCATTTGATTCTTCAAACTTCATCAAAACTTAAGTGAGGAAGATTTAGTTGTTGACAACTGCAAAACTTCCAAAATCAGTGACTTTCTCAAGTAATCCGATTGATTACAATTTTGTACACATTCATCTTCTGAGCTGTTACAGAAATTGTAAGTGGATTGAAATCTCACCCAGAGTATTTCTACGCACCGCATCTGGATCTTTTTCTGGCACTGTTAAGTGTTTGATATCCTATCAATAATAGAACCAGGGCTCTGATACCAATTGAAGGTGAGAGAAAGACACAAGAAAGGGGGTTCGAATTGTGTATTTACTCTTTAACGAATTTTTGCTTCTTATCGTTAAGACGCTGAGATAGTATCAGAGTTTGTTGAGAGACTCTGATTCGCAAAATAACATTCAGACTTGCTATGCAAGAAGCATAAGAACCAACAAGAGTCTAAACGCAATATGCATTATTCAGAACTTGCAGTGCGGAAGCTTATCAGAGTTAAGCTGCAAGGTTCTGACTCACTTATGTAAGGTTATGATACTCAATACAGAAACATAAACAATAACATAAAGCATAACAAGAGTAAAGGACACACGATATATCCAAGTTCACCAAAAGGCTAATCCAGTCCATCCTCCTCAGGTGATTTCGCCTTGAACACAAGGACTTAATCCACTATAATTAATCTCGATTACGGATGCATAGGCAACAACTGGTGACTAACAACTTGCACAGCCGCACTGTGACTAACCCACAATAACTTGCGTCATTGTCATCTCAAGTACCCAGATCATCTCATGATCCCTTGAGGTTTCTCAATCAGTGAACCGTTCAGGGATTCAATTAGGATATAACGTTCACTGTAGGAATCACAATGAGTTCCATCAGGGATCTCACAAGAGTCTGATCAACAAATGATCCTCTTCGAGATATGACTATCATTGACCCAACGTACCAAGATCTTTCAAGATCTCTAGCCAGGATTTCATGATGACCAGCAGCCATCGTCTCCTCAAGTATCTTGATCGTCCCATGATCTACTTGAGGCTTTCATCAATCGTGACCCGTTCAGGGATCCAATCTGGATATTACGTCCACTGGAGGAATCTCAATTCTTTTAGTAGAGTTAGCTTTCTGGAGATTAGTGAGGTGCTTCCTTGCAAGCATATTCTCCTCTGTTTGAGTACAACATAACTTCTAAGAGTTACGCAAGATATGAGCAACAACTCCTTGCAAATTACATGATTCTAAGATGTACAAGATATTATATTTAGATTAAATCTTTAGAATTCTTCATCTTCTTCGTTGAGCAAGCTTCGAACAACAGCTCCATTGCTTCAGATCTTCAATGAACTCTAAGATGACGTAGTTGGTGTTGATTGATGAATTTGTTAATTTCTTCGTCTACTTCGAGTTCATCAATATCTGGTTGTTGTTGTAAATTGATAATCTTGATGTTGTAACAACGAACTCAGATTCTTTGATTGTTGTGTTGTTGATTTATGATCTTTTCATATTTGAGCAACAACTGAGATATCAATACTTTTATTGTTGTGGTTTTGGATGATTATGCCTTTTTCGTTCCAACAACCTTGTCAATAATTAGGCTTCCTTTCCTTTAAATAGCCAAGTAAAATATAGCCGTTTGAATTACTGTTGGCTGTTAGAAAAGAGACTTTGTGTAATGATACAGCTGTACTAACATATCTCCTTTTTACAGTGGAGGAAGTGACATGATATATCTTCTTGGGCGCTGTGTACGGTCTTTCACAACCGTAACATTTGTCTTCAAAACGTCAGAGGCTTCTGATGGTAATTAATTGAAGCATGAGTAGAGACTTCTTAACAGGATATCTGAAACTCCAAGTCTTCAGTCTTTCAAAGTCGTCCATTAGGAATCAGCCTTCAGAACTTCAGCACTTGTCTTTAAATCCGTTATCCTTTACTACTTCAAATCTTCCTAAACTTCAGATTTGTCCATTAGGAATCCGTCTTCAGAGTCTTCAGCACTTGACCTTTGGAACCATGATCCTCAGAACGCATAAGTCTTCAGAGTCTTTCTGCACTTGGTTTTCAGAGCCTTCAGCCTGCAGAACTTCAAGTCATTGGAATCTTCAGCACTTCGGTTCTCTATAACATTATCTTCTTCAGAAACTTCGTAATCTTCAGAATCACAACCACTTTTAGACAGCATCCACAAGACCATTGCAACAACAATATCGGCATCCTTGGATCTGACTGATCATGATCAGATACAGAAGCATTCTTGCTTCTTGCGACTTATGTCACACATAGTAACTTTGCATATAATCATTTACACGCATCTCGCTAGTACTTGTTGGATCTGATATCTTCTATGATTATGATCTGCACACAACATACATTAGAACCTAAAATGGTTCTTTCACAAATACCATTGTTATCATCAAAACATAGAGACGACTTGTAGAGACAACTCTTGCGCTAACACCCGAATCGGCGTTTGGTGGTGCAGCGATTGGCTGGTAGACAACCGGCTGGTTGTCCTATTGGACGGCCTCATACGCCGCGTTGTCTAAGAACGGGGAGGCAATCTGCCCGTCACTTATGTCGCCTTCTTCGACGTGGACGGTAGCAGTGTTCTGGCGGTGGTCGTCGTTGTCGAACTAGGCAAGGGTGGCGTGCAGAGTCTGGTTCCCAGGCTGAGTGCTAGCCATGGTTGTTAGGAAAGTTGAAATTGCTTTGGTTTTACGGTGAGGAAAACGGGGAAGCAAAGGTCCCCACAGACGGCGCCACTGATCGTACCTGGATCAGAAAGGATGACAATGACCAGCAACGTCGTGAGATCTCTAACTCCGGTGGTGATGGAACAGCGGGGGGTGTACCTGCAAGGTACTCCGATGCCAAAGTAAGGAAACGGTAGTAAGCAAGTACAAAATATAGGTGTGAGAGTAAGAATGAATGTAACCTGACCCTCTCAAGTGAGAGGGTATTTATAGAGTGCCCCTAGCACGGGACCAACGGTCACCTGCACTGGGCTGGATTGCAAGGCCCCATCCAGGCAACTGTCAAGGCTTATGTGGCGTAGGGAAGACGAGCGCGTGGTCTTTGCCCTGGGGTTAAGGTCCCGAGATCTCCGGAAGGTGGGAAGGTCGATTCCTTCGGAGGTGGGTGGTTACAAGATGACGTGTCCTCGCGGGGAGGAGCACGTGGATGTCGAGGAGAGACGTGCTCCACAAGATTCAAAGCCTCTGCTCGACGATATCTGTTCAACGTGCCCGACATTGGTGGAGATTGGCACGTGATCGACACAGGACGAATATGGGCCTTGTTGGGGCATCTCAGACCATTTGGTTAGGCCTGCCCGACTAGTGGGCAGGCGCTGGCGCAGTCCAGAATATATATATATATATATATATATATATATATATATATATGGATTTTGTTTGGATACACCCACTTATTTTTATGAATGTGTGTTTTAGCAACATACACATTATGGTGTATTTAATGATTTTTTTAGTATTAATTGCTAACACACTTTTTCAAAAAAAAGGAAATAGGTATATTTTGGAAAATTCCTATAGGAGATGGTAACTTAAACCTATTTTTAATACCCTTTTTGATCCTCTAACTATAGGCCAGGGTCCAATTTGGTCCTTTTCCTTTTAAAAGTTCCAAATTGGTCTCATACGTTATTAAAATGGTCCACGTTGATCCAAACCGTTAAATAGATGCTAACGGTGTTAAAAATGATGATGTGGAATCTGATGTGTACTCTGGAAATGTACACTCAGCATCCTTCTGTCTTCCTTCCCCAATTTGCTTCGCCATCTTTTATAAACCTAAACCTAGGTTAAAAATTTCCATCCCCAATCTGAAAGGATTCCATCTTCCTCAAATTGAAACGCAATTTGACCTCCAACATGAGTTTTGGGCGCGATTCTTCTTCTTCCTCAAGAACTGGGTTCGAGCAAGATGTGTACACAAATTTTGGGAAGGTTATTTGTGCTTGTCGAGACCGAGCTATTTTTCGAAGAGCAAGAACACCCACTAACAATGGTAGGCTGTTTTGGGGCTGTAAACATTTTAAGGTAATGTTTTGTTTTCCTAACCTAGTATGAAATTCTTCTCTTCTTAATTCTGAACGCGAGTCTTTGTTGTACAGGGAATCACAAATTCTGGGTGTGACTACTTTGAATGGTTTTATGATGGTTCTAGTTCTAATGGTGAAATGGTAGAAAGCATCAGAAATATGCAATGGAAAGTAGAAATGCAATACAAAGAGATGGATGAAGTCAAAATAGAATTGGTTGAGGCAAAAAAAATTGTGGAAGTTCTGAGGCTAGAGAATCTGTAGTTGGTTGATGGCTTGAAGAACACTAACAAATGGAAGATTGTATGGAAGGGCCTGTGTTACATACTATTGTTTATCTTAGTGGTTATCAAGTTATGAAAATTAGGTCTAGTTTTTGTTGATCTTATGTAGTTGAGATGTAGTTGAGTTGTATTATGTTGGTCTGATGTACCAAGTTTATCATTAATGAAAAATGTTTGGTTTACTTTGTTGGTCTGATGTTAGGGTTCTTGCCATAATTTTATTACAATTTGTTTCCTCAATTTGTTGCCTTAATTTGTTGCTTATCAGTTTGTGTTCCACATCTTCATAACAGGTTTTGAATCTTAATATGATAACATTTCATAACATGTATTGAACCATAAGTTGATAACAGTCATAACAGGTTTTGAACCTTAATTTGATAACATTAATTTGATAGCATTCATAACAGGTGTTGAACCTTAATTTGATAACATTCACAACATGTATTGAACCATAAGTTGATAACATTATATAAACCAGAATTACATATACCAGAAGTTGATAACAGAAGTTGATAGCATTATATAAACCAGAAGTTGACAGCATTACATAAACCAGAAGTTGATAGCATTAAGTAGAGTTACACAAAATATCATTCAAAATGAACAGTTATGACAAAAGACAACATGACACAACACAACCTAAGCTACAGACTCTAAGAGGATTTCTGTTGGATGTTCCTTTTAGTAGGAGTTGTTGCTTGAGTAGACTGTGGTGCCTGCCCTGATGCACTTGCTTGAGTAGTCTGTGGTGTCTGCTTACACATGGATTGATTATGGCCAAATTTTCTGCACCTTGTACACCTCATAACCATGCCAGACATCTAGACTTCATTGAAGCAATTCCATGGACACATGGCAGACCTGTCAACCGAAAATTTCATAAATAGGAATGTAACGCCCCGATTTTGATTATTCCATCATTTTTGAGTCTTTTATTTTAATTGGGTGATAAATTATATTATTTGTTAAATTGGTGTGTTAAATGTTATTTTACCGTTTTCGAGAGTTTCGGGGAAATTAGAACGGAGGGTATTTTAGACTTTTCTCAATTAATCATAAGTTAGAAATTTTGTGGAATTAGAATTTTGTGAGAAAAATGAATTAAGTGTTTGTGTGGAAAAAGGAGAGAAAAGAAATAGAAAAGAAAGAAAATGGATAGAAAAGAGAAATAGAGAGAAATAGAGAAAGATAGAAAGAAAAAGAAGGGAAAGAAAGAGGAAGAGGGAAAAAGAGAAGAAAAACATGGGGAACTAGGAAATCATCAAGAACAATCAATTAGCAAGTTTGGAATCCGGGTAAGGGTGTGAAACATTGTTATCTTATCATTGTAGGTGATTATGTATGAATTGCTGTTGTTGTTGATGAATTTTGTGAGTTTTAGGGTATAACCCATTTTTGAGAAATTGATGGGAAATTGATCCAAAAGTGTGTAAACTCTTGTTGATTGTGTTCTTGTTGGTCTATACATGTTTAATATGTATTGTTATACTTCAAACTGGTATTTTTCTGAATTTAGATGATGAATTGGTGGATTTGGGAGTGGAAAACGCAGAACATTGTTCTGTAGAATTTTTCTGGAAATCCACTGGCCATACGGGTAAGGGGCATGTCCATACGCGTATGAGCCAGGGTGATACGCGTAACAATGGCCTGTGGAGGGGTCAATACGCGTATGGAGGGTGGCTTTTCCTGGCCCTCTGGTGATACGCGTATGGGTGATGGGCATACGCGTATGGGGTCTGAAAAGGGAAATTTGTGAAGGAAATGGGTTCTGCCCATACGCGTATGGACATGGGTGATACGCGTATGGACAGGAGGAATGTAAAAATGGGATTTTTCAAAATGTCGTTTTCGGTTTCGTCCGTAACTTTTGTTTCGAGTATCCGATTTTTACATTCTTGGTGTCGTTGGAAAGCTATTGAGCTGTACGTTGTGATTATCATGTTTTGGAAATCGTTAGCCGATTTAATTATATCGGAAAGTCGGGAATAGTGCTATTTAGCGACTTTTACCGTTTTGACTGTGTGTTTGAATGTGAATCATACAACATTGCATTGATGTGAATGTATATAGATTGTATGTGATTGTATGAGATGAATGCATGAATATATTGTGAATATGTATGCATTTCAAGAATGTCTTGTGTCATTTTGCATGTGAAGCATCATGAAATACATTCTTGTGTTGAGCGATTCTAATGAGAATCCGTCGTAACGCCGTGCGCCTATGTGAGGTGTGAGCGATGATTACGAATGATTGTGTGCCCATGTGGGGTGTGAGCAATCGGATCGTGTGCCCGTGTGGGGTGTGAGCGATCGGGTCGTGTGCCCATGTGGGGTGTGAGCGATCCATAAACATTGTGTGCCCATGTGGGGTGTAAGCAATGGGTGAACATCGTAGGCCCGACGGGGAGTTACTTCGGTAACGACCGATGGTTCCAGCAGAGTTCCTGAGTGAACTAGTGATGATTGAGTCGGTACCGCATTGCATTTGCATAGAGTCGTGAGTCGGTCTCTATGATTTGCATTTATCATCTTTATAATGATGTATTGTTGAATGAACATAATTGTGTAGGTTTATACGGAATGATTGAGAATTATGAAAGTGTGCATGATGAATATGCTTGGTGGATATATATATATATACATTGTGATGTATATGGATGAAAATGTGATGAATTATGGTGAGAATGTGTAATATGCGTATTTTTATGTTTATATATATAATTATATGCATTGCTATTATGATAATATTTCTCACCCTTCTGCCGTTTTATGATGCTCTATGAGGCATTGCAGAGTACGTATGCTGGAGGTCTTTTTGTGAAGCGTGTCTTCATTCTTTTGGTCGGTTGGCTCTGATATGTAGCACCGGGTAGCTAGGATGTATATTATTCCTTTGTGATACATTTGTACATGTATCTTGTTGATGAATGTTTATGTACACATGACTTATATTGATGGATGATACTTGGTGATGTATATATCTACGTATATATACTTTGATGTATTTCAATGTTTAGAATTTCCGCTTTTATTCTAAATATTGAGATGTGGGTGTAAGGACAAAGTTCCTCTGTGGCAAGTTACCCCACTGTTGCATATCAATATGTTGAGCAGGTGTTGTATGTATTAAATGCGTGTATGATGTGACATGCCTCTTTTATACTATGTTTTAATAGTACTCTGGAGAATTTTTTTATATGTGCCTAAATGATTTATGTGATTATTTGGGGGTATAGAAAGGGGGTGTTACATTAAGTGGTATCAGAGCCAGAGTTGAGTCAGTTGTGTCTGTCTTGTTGTTGTGTTGGTTGAACTGTTGTTTAACCTTGTTGTAATTTTTGGGAATAATCAGAATATGGTTGGTAGAAATGACAATGCGATGGCTGCTGCTTTGGAAGCAATGCTAATGACGAGTTCAGGAAGAATCAACCACCGGTCTTCAAAGGAAAATTTGATCCCGATGGAGCTCAAAATTGGTTGAAAGAGATTGAAAGAATCTTCAGAGTTATGGACTGTGCGGAGGAGAATAAGGTGAGGCTTGGATCTCACATGTTGAAGGAAGAAGCCGACGACTGGTGGGTCGGTATACGTGAAGTTCTTGAGGTGGATGATGAAGAGGTAACTTGGAATTTATTTCGTACTGAATTCTTGAGGAAGTATTACCCTGAGAGTGTGAAGGGAAAGAAGGAGATGGAGTTTCTTGAATTTAAACAAGGTAGTATGTCTGTGGTGGACTATACTACTAAATTTGTGGAGTTGGTTCAATTCCATCCCCATTATGCTGCGATTACTGCTGAGTTCTCAAAGTGTATTAAATATGAGAATGGTTTACGTCCCGAGATTAAGCAAGCTGTGGGATATCAAAGGATAAGAAGGTTTTCCGACTTGACGGAATGTTGTAGAATCTTCGAGGAAGATAGTAAGGCTCATTCTACACATTACAAAAGTTTGAATGAGAGGAAGGGGAAGCAACAAGCTAGAGGTGGACCTTATGTGACACCCGTTGATAAGGGCAAGCATAGGGGAAGCTTTGATAGGAGATCTGGAGGAGGAGGTTCCGGTGTTGTTAGGTGTTACAAATGTGGTGAAATTGGTCATAAATCATTTGAGTGTGGGAAGCCGGTAGCGAAATGTTCTAATTGTGGTGGTCTTGGGCATGCTGCTACAGATTGTAGAAGGAATATGGTGAAGTGCTATAATTGTGGAGAAGTGGGTCACATTAGTACTAAGTGTACTAAGCCGAGACAAGCTCAAGCGGGCGGAAAGGTGTTTGCATTGGCGGGGACTCAAACTACGAATGCAGACCGTTTGATTAAAGGTACATGCTTTATTAATAGTACACCTTTAGTTGCTGTTATTGATACAGGAGCGACTCATTCGTTTATTTCGTTTGAGTGCGCGAAGCTTTTGAATCTTGCGTTAACTTTGATGGGTGCTGAAATGGTTATTGAGACTCCTGCTTCAGGGTCGGTAAATACATCTTTGGTGTGTATGAGTTGTCCTTTAACCATGTATGGTAAAGACTTTGTTATGGATTTGGTATATTTGCCGTTTGTGGGATTGGACGTGATCTTGGGTATGAACTGGTTGCAATTTAATCAAGTTCATATAGATTGCTATCACAAATTAGTAAGGTTTCCTTCTTTAGAAGATGATGACTTTGAGAGTTTCCTATCCACTAAAGAGTTGAAGAAACTTTTAGCGGACGAAGCTCAATTGTTTGGTTTGTTTGCATCAGTGTCGGTGGAGAGTAAAGTTGAGCTTGATGTGTTCCCAGTGGTGTGTGAATTTCCAGAAGTGTTTCCGGAAGATATTACGGATGTACCGCCGGAAAGAGAAGTTGAATTTTCTATTGATCTAGTTCCGGGTACTAGACCGATTTCGATGGCACCGTATCGTATGTCGGCGTCGAAATTGGTAGAATTGAAAAAGCAATTGAATGACTTGTTGGACAAGAAATTTGTAAGGCCAAGTGTTTCTCCTTGGGGTGCTCCGGTATTGTTGGTAAAGAAGAAGGACAGGAGTATGCGGTTATGCATTGATTATCGACAGTTGAACAAAGTGACAATTAAGAACAAGTATCCGCTTCCAAGGATCGATGATTTGATGGACCAATTGGTTGGTGCGAATGTTTTTAGCAAGATTGATTTGAGATCAGGATACCACCAGATTCGTGTGAAAGGAGAGGATATTCAAAAGACGGCATTTAGGACACGGTATGGTCATTACGAATACTCCGTGATGCCATTCGGGGTTTCTAACGCGCCGGGTGTGTTTATGGAATACATGAATCGTATTTTTCATGAACAGTTGGATCGTTTTGTGGTTGTGTTGATCGATGATATTTTGATTTACTCTAAGTCTCAAGAGGAGCATGAAGAGCATTTGAGAATTGTGTTGCAAATTTTGAAAGAGAAACAATTGTATGCTAAGTTGTCAAAATGTGAATTTTGGTTATCGGAAGTAAGTTTCCTTGGACATGTTATTTCCGGTAGAGGTATTAGTGTTGATCCATCCAAGATAGATGCGGTGATGCAATGGGAGGCTCCTAGGTCGGTTACGGAGATTCGAAGCTTTTTAGGCTTGGCGGGTTATTATCGGAGGTTTATTGAGGGATTTTCGAAGTTGGCACTTCCTTTAACGCAATTGACTTGTAAAGGAAAGGCTTTCATTTGGGATATTCATTGTGAAGAGAGTTTCAATGAGCTAAAGAGAAGGTTGACAACGACTCCGATCTTGATTTTGCCTAATCCTAATGAACCATTTGTTGTGTATTGTGATGCTTCATTGACATGTTTAGGTGGTGTTTTGATGCAAGATGGAAAAGTTGTGGCATATGCTTCTAGACAATAAAGAGTGCATGAAAAGAATTATCCTACACATGACTTGGAGTTAGCGGTCGTGGTGTTTGTTTTGAAAATATGGAGGCATTATCTTTATGGTGCGAGATTTGAAATTTTTAGTGATCACAAAAGCTTAAGATATTTATTTGATCAGAAAGAATTGAACATGAGACAAAGGAGGTGGCTAGAACTTTTGAAGGATTATGATTTTGCTTTGAATTACCATCCGGGTAAGGCAAACGTGGTGGCCGATGCTTTAAGTCGGAGGTTGTTACATATGTCCGCATTGATGGTGAAAGAATGGGAACTTTTGGAGGATTTTAGAGACTTGAGTTTAGTTTGTGAAATGACGCCAAGAAGTGTGAGGCTTGGTATGTTACATGTTACGAATGATTTTCTTGCAACAGTGGGTGAAAAGCAAAAGTTGGACTTGAAATTCGTTGATTTGATGTTGAATGAGAATGAGGATTTCAAAGTTGATAATTTTGGAGTTTTGAGATTCCGTGGTCGCATTTGTATTCCCGATGATGTGGAGTTGAAAAAGATGATAATGGAAGAAGGGCACCGAAGTAATTTAAGTATTCATCCGGGTGCGAATAAAATGTATCAAGATTTGAAGAAAATCTTTTGGTGGTCCGGTTTAAAGAGGGATGTGGCTCGATTTGTGTATGCATGCTTAACTTGTCAAAAGTCTAAGGTGGAACATCAGAAACCGAGTGGATTTATGCAACCGTTGGATATTCCGGAATGGAAATGGGATAGTATATCGATGGATTTTGTTACGGGATTGCCGAATACGCAAAGAGGTCATAATGTTATTTGGGTAATTGTTGATAGGCTTACTAAATCTGCTCACTTTATTCCAATTGATATTAGTTATCCTTTGGAGAAGTTAGCCGAGATTTATGTTCTTGAGGTGGTTAAGTTACATGAAGTTCCTAAGAGTATTGTATCGGATAGAGATCCTAGGTTTACATCGAGGTTTTGGGAGAGTTTACAAAAGGCTTTGGGTTCTAAGCTAAGATTGAGTTCGGCTTATCATCCGCAAACGGATGGTCAAACCGAGAGGACGATTCAATCGTTGGAGGATTTATTGCGTGCTTGTGTACTCGAGCAAGGTGGTGCTTGGGATGGTTATTTGGCGTTGATTGAATTCACTTACAATAACAGTTTTCATTCGAGTATAAGTATGGCACCATTTGAGGCTTTGTATGGTCGGAGATGTCGAACACCTTTGTGTTGGCATGAAACCGGCGAGAGGACAATAGTTGGACCGGAAATGGTACAACAAACGACGGAGAAAGTAAAGTTTATTCGGGAGAAGATGAAAGCTTCTCAAAGTAGACAAAAGAGCTATCATGACAAGAGAAGGAAAGATCTTGAGTTTCAAGAAGGCGACCATGTGTTTTTGAGAGTTACACCAGTTACGGGTGTGGGTCGTGCTTTGAAGTCGAAGAAGTTGACTTCTCGTTTTATTGGTCCATATCAGATTACTTCACGAGTTGGTGTTGTGGCTTACCGTGTGGCGTTGCCTCCGAACCTTTCGAATTTGCATGACGTATTCCATGTTTCGCAACTTCGGAAATATGTTCCGGATTTGTCACATGTTATTCCTATGGACGAGGTTGAAGTAAGAGATAACCTTACGGTGGAAGCTTTACCGGTTAGGATTTTGGACCGCGAAGTTAAGAAACTAAAAGGCAAGGATATTGCGCTTGTGAAAGTAGCGCGGGGAGGCGCTGCGGAAGGCAATATGACTTGGGAACTAGAGAGTGGGATGCGGGAGTCGTATCCGGATTTGTTTGGATCAGGTAATATTTTCGAGGACGAAAATTTCTAAAGTGGGGGAGAGTTGTAACGCCCCGATTTTGATTATTCCATCATTTTTGAGTCTTTTATTTTAATTGGGTGATAAATTATATTATTTGTTAAATTGGTGTGTTAAATGTTATTTTACCGTTTTCGAGAGTTTCGGGGAAATTAGAACGGAGGGTATTTTAGACTTTTCTCAATTAATCATAAGTTAGAAATTTTGTGGAATTAGAATTTTGTGAGAAAAATGAATTAAGTGTTTGTGTGGAAAAAGGAGAGAAAAGAAATAGAAAAGAAAGAAAATGGATAGAAAAGAGAAATAGAGAGAAATAGAGAAAGATAGAAAGAAAAAGAAGGGAAAGAAAGAGGAAGAGGGGAAAAGAGAAGAAAAACTTGGGGAACTAGGAAATCATCAAGAACAATCAATTAGCAAGTTTGGAATCCGGGTAAGGGTGTGAAACATTGTTATCTTATCATTGTATGTGATTATGTATGAATTGCTGTTGTTGTTGATGAATTTTGTGAGTTTTAGGGTATAACCCATTTTTGAGAAATTGATGGGAAATTGATCCAAAAGTGTGTAAACTCTTGTTGATTGTGTTCTTGTTGGTCTATACATGTTTAATATGTATTGTTATACTTCAAACTGGTATTTTTTTGAATTTAGATGATGAATTGGTGGATTTGGGAGTGGAAAACGCAGAACATTGTTCTGCAGAATTTTTCTGGAAATCCACTGGCCATACGCGTAAGGGGCATGTCAAGATGCGTATGAGCCAGGGTGATACGCGTAACAATGGCCTGTGGAGGGGTCAATACGCGTATGGAGGGTGGCTTTTCCCGGCCCTCTGGTGATACGCGTATGGGTGATGGGCATACGCGTATGGGGTCTGAAAAGGGAAATTTGTGAAGGAAATGGGTTCTGTCCATACGCGTATGGACATGGGTGATACGCGTATGGACATGAGAAATGTAAAAATGGGATTTTTCAAAATGTCGTTTTCGGTTTCGTCCGTAACTTTTGTTTCGAGTATCCGATTTTTACATTCTTGGTGTCGTTGGAAAGCTATTGAGCTGTACATTGTGATTATCATGTTTTGGAAATCGTTAGCCGATTTAATTATATCGGAAAGTCGAGAATAGTGCTATTTAGCGACTTTTACCGTTTTGACTGTGTGTTTGAATGTGAATCATACAACATTGCATTGATGTGAATGTATATAGATTGTATGTGATTGTATGAGATGAATGCATGAATATATTGTGAATATGTATGCATTTCAAGAATGTCTTGTGTCATTTTGCATGTGAAGCATCATGAAATACATTCTTGTGTTGAGCGATTCTAATGAGAATCCGTCGTAACGTCGTGTGCCTATGTGAGGTGTGAGCGATGATTACGAATGATTGTGTGCCCATGTGGGGTGTGAGCAATCGGATCGTGTGCCCGTGTGGGGTGTGAGCGATCGGGTCGTGTGCCCATGTGGGGTGTGAGCGATCCATAAACATTGTGTGCCCATGTGGGGTGTGAGCAATGGGTGAACATCGTAGGCCCGACGGGGAGTTACTTCGGTAACGACCGATGGTTCCAGCAGAGTTCCTGAGTGAACTAGTGATGATTGAGTCGGTACCGCATTGCATTTGCATAGAGTCGTGAATCGGTCTCTATGATTTACATTTATCATCTTTATAATGATGTATTGTTGAATGAACATAATTGTGTAGGTTTATACGGAATGATTGAGAATTATGAAAGTGTGCATGATGAATATGCTTGGTGGATATATATATATATATATATATATATATATATATATATATATATATATATATATATATACATTGTGATGTATATGGATGAAAATGTGATGAATTGTGGTGAGAATGTGTAATATGCGTATTTTTATGTTTATATATATAATTATATGCATTGCTATTATGATAATATTTCTCACCCTTCTGCCGTTTTATGATGCTCTATGAGGCATTGCAGAGTAGGTATGCTGGAGGTCTTTTTGTGAAGCGTGTCTTCATTCTTTTTGTCGGTTGGCTCTGATATGTAGCACCGGGTAGCTAGGATGTATATTATTCCTTTGTGATACATTTGTACATGTATCTTGTTGATGAATGTTTATGTACACATGACTTATATTGATGGATGATACTTGGTGATGTATATATCTACGTATATATACTTTGATGTATTTCAATGTTTAGAATTTCCGCTTTTATTCTAAATATTGAGATGTGGGTGTAAGGACAAAGTTCCTCTGTGGCAAGTTACCCCACTGTTGCATATCAATATGTTGAGCAGGTGTTGTATGTATTAAATGCGTGTATGATGTGACATGCCTCTTTTATACTATGTTTTAATAGTACTCTGGCGAATTTTTTTATATGTGCCTAAATGATTTATGTGATTATTTGGGGGTATAGAAAGGGGGTGTTACAAGGACCATAAGAACCCTAGTTTTCGAAAGGGGCAAAAAACCCTATACTAAAGATTACACATTGCATGCAGACTATAACATCAGAAACGAAATCGTTACTAACCTCGTTTGGATTTCGTCTTCTTTTTCGTCTTCTTTTTCCTGAAACAGATCAAATCACACGGAAGAAGTTGAATCGTATGGATGAAACAGAGCCTAAGCAAGACGAAGGAGATTATAAGCGAGTCCTTGTGCGGTGGAAGATCATTTGTGATGTTGATGATTATGAATGCGTAGATTTGGAACCATTAGTGTGAAGGTTGTGACTGCACGGTGGTCCTCGTTTTCGCATCCAACCCGATTTCGCTGTTGACCCGCTTTTCCGTCTTTGACATTTTGTTTGGTGTTTTTGAACGAGTTCCGTTCTCAACATGCTGCACTGAAACCCCATTGCTCAAAGAATTTTTCTCTGGTAAATTCACATCTCCATTTGACCAGTCAGAGGGTACACTAGGAAGCTCTTTTATTAGTTTCTCAACCTGCAATTATGAATGAATATGTTAAATAAAAAGTGAGAAATGAAGAGCCTATAACCACCGTGCCTAATCCCTATTAAAAAACGTACACCTCAGCACAATCCATGACATGTCATCAATATTTTAATTGAAATTTTAACTTTTCTAACGGCGAGGACAAATGTGGACCTATTTAAAATCGTATAGGACCAATTTGGAACTTTTAAAAGCTAGAGGACTTATTTGGACCTACCCCTATAGCTAGAGGACCAAAAAGGGTATTACGGCTTATTTTTTTAAAATGAGTGTTTCAGTAACTTGTACCTTAAGGTGTATTTAATTATTTTTTAGTTAAAATTTGCTAAAACACACCTTCATATAAATAAGTGAGTGTATCCAAGCAAAACCATTTATATATATATATATATATATATATATATATATATATATATATATATATATATATATATATATATATATATATATATATATATATATTCTTTTAAAAAATGATGATATGCACTTTCCATTCGTGGAATGAAGCTTCAGCACTTCAGTTGTTTTATTTCCACCGAGTGTATGATATGCTATCTCAAATTTCCAGGATGGAATTAAAATATATCCCATTTGCATTATTTGATTTGGTTTCCTTGCACTAACTTAGTGCATAAATATATTTCTCTTTATATATAAGTCATTTGATTTTTATAGGTGAATAGAAAAGTTTGTTTTATAGCACTATCATTTTATCTTTTAAGAAACAATGAGAATATCATTTCAGTATCTACCATTTTTCTTACCTTTCATTTTTTTTCTTTCTTCTATGTCTCGTTTTATTGACTTGACTAACTAAAAGGTATATACACTTCCAACAAAGTTTATTCCACTCATTAAAGCTATGGAAAATCAATCCAACCAAAAAAAGTGAAGATCAATTGTCTCAACTTTTCGGGGCATGTATCTATTTTTATATAATAATACATTTGAACCATTTAATTTCCCCTATTTTCCACAATCAATGCGATTTGTGGAATGATTCTGGTGAATTTCTTTGAGAAATTGGTGGGTTCCTGAAATGATCATGAAAGACTTGTGTAACTGAAGTCGTTATGGTGTGCTGAAAATTGTGTGGAATCAAAACCATGGTGGGGTAACACTGCTTCACACGCTTGGAATCAAAATCGTTGTATAAATCATAAAACTTATACTGAACGCTTTGTTCTGTGTAGTGTTTTGCTTTGGAGATTTTGCCTGCCATCTCCATGTTTAATTCTGCCACTCATGTAGTAGTGTTTTTATCTTATAAACCTTCGTGAGTTTTACGTTTTTTTCCAAAAAAAATTGGGTGATTTTCGAATTTTTGGAATTTTTTTGAAAATTTACAGTATTTTAGAAAAATTACATGAGTTTTTTTTCCGAATTTCTTAGGTATCTATGCGTGTTTGTCGGAATTTTGAAAAACAATTGTAAAAAACGTATGTTTACACCTATTTTTAAAACCATAAGTGAAATCATAAATTTTTCCAAAAATATATAATTGTATGTCGGATTTTTTAAAAAAACGATGGAAAATCATACTTTTTAGGGTTAATAGGCATTTACCCTTCTGCAATATAGGCGAGTTTTGATTTTTCCCCTTTAAAAAAATAATTTTGGATTATCCCCTAAAATTTTGGAGTACTCTCTAAACGTGTAAAAACCAGGGGGTAAATAAAAAAAAAATTTACAAGGGGTAATTTTTCTACCTGGGGGTAAAAGACTTAAAATTTTAAAATTTATGGGAATAATCTAAAATTATTTTTTTAAAAGAGATAAATTAAAACTCGCCTATATTGCAGGGGGTAAATGACTATTATCCCTGCTTTTTAAATTGAATTTATCAAAAAATCGGGTAAAAATCATATCTTTTTGGGAAATTTTTTTATCATTGTTTTTAAATATGCCGAAAACTATAAAACATGTTGGATTTTTTCGAAAAATTCCATAGCGTTAACAAAATATACCGAGTTTTTTAAACATTAAAAAAAAGCCAAACATATCGGGTTTATCAAAAAATATGATAGTTTAAAATTCCTTTTTCATAGGCCTACTTGATACCATGCATATCAACTTTTTATAAAAAAAATTGTAAAAATGTAAAAATTTGCTTCGCAACATTCAGAAAAACTACAAGATTTTCTAAATGTACTATCAAATTTTTTGAACTTTGATACTTTTGGAGTAATTTTTTTTACCGAATGTTATTTTAAGAATTAATTAATAATCAGAAGGACATTTTAGTCAATACAAAAAATTGAAGGTGTTAGGTTTAAGTGTGAATATAAAAATCTCCAATTTACGATTGATGGACAGAATTTCAAACTTATATCCAAGGCTATTGCCGCTTACCCGCACATTTTTTTTGTCTAAAGGAGGGCAAGGCACGGGAAAAAACATTAGCCTATAGGAGGCAAAGGAGCTACACTTGAATCTCTAATAACTACATCTGAAAGGAAATCAGGACAGACCTCAAACCAAGATAAATTAGTAACCATAGAGGTACTGAATTTAACAAGGATATCCACACATATATTAGCTTCACAATGGATATGAATTATACGCCAATCTGGAATATTCTTCAAGTTGTCTGTAACTTTAATTTCCTATATGGTGATATAGATGAAACAATCCTGTTGAGGCAACATGAAAGATATGTAGAAAATGTAATGGAAGATTATGTGTGCAAGAGGAATAGGTCGTTATATGGCATAAAACAATCTCCTCGACAATGGAATATGAGATTCGACAAGTTCATGGCACACATATGTTTCACTAGGAGGCAGTTCGACCACTCTTTTTACATCAGATTTCTACCTAGAAATTCACTTGTTATTTTTATTTCTTTATGTGGATGACATCCTCATAGAAACCAAAAGTATCGAGGATGTTATGAGGTGAAGGTTGAACTCGATAAGGAGTTCGACATGAAGAATCTGGGAGATGCCTCTGATATTCTTAGAATTGGCATTCGGAGTGATAGAAAGCAGTCGAGATTATGTTTATTTGAAGGGACATACCTTCTAAAGATTCTCGACAAGTTTGGTATGTTGAATTCAAAGCCTGTTGTAACACCGACTGATCTGCAGTGTATGTCTCAAAGTCCTAGTACTGAAGTAGACAGAGCCTATATGAATAGAATTCCATATTTGGGTCTAGTAGGTTCTTTGAGTATGCTATGGTATGTACTAGGCCAGACATAACATATGCATTGAGCCTTGTAAGTAGGTACATGGCCAATCCTGAAAAAGCGTATTGACAAGCATTGAATTGGATTCTAAGGTATCTAAACGGGTTTCTGAGTAAAGTCCTGATTTATGGTGGATTTTGTGGTGATGATAGCACATAAAAAATTGAAGGATTTGTTGACTATGATTATTCAGATTGTTTGGTTTAGAGTAAATCTATTACTAAATATGTATTCACTATGTTTCGCACATCAATCAACTGGAATGCAACACTTCAGAAGGTCGTTGCCTTATCAACCATGGAAACGGGCTATATTTCACTAACTAAAGTTGTGAAAGAAGCATTGTGATATGAAGTGATCAGAATGGATCTTCGTGGCCTTCCGTGTAGGGCAGCAATGATGGTTGTTGGAGAAAAGAGGGGTGTACCTGCAAGGTACTCCGATGCCAAAGTAAGTTTGGGCTATAGAGAAAGCAAGTACAAAGTGTATAGGTATAAGTTAGAATATTGAATATTGATCAAACCCGACCCTTTCAAGTGAGAGGGTATTTATAGAAAAATCCCTCAGCGCAGGGCCAAGGTCTCCCAGGTGGCTAAAATATCTAGCTGGCCAATGGGAGATTTCCAGGTGGAAGGTTTAGCGCGTGACCTTTTGACCTGGTCCACCTGTCCCGTGAATTCCGGGAGGGCAGTTGGTCGCGTGAACTGTCAAGCGCGTGGGTGGACGTCCCCAACGGATATATTGTGCCCAACGGCTATATCGTGCCCAAAGGCTATATTGTGTCCAACGGCTAGATTGGCTGAATCTCGTTATTGGGCCTTGCCAACAGCTAGACTGGGTTGGGCCTTGCCCTACTTTGGGCCATGTGCCTGTCTAGTCCAAAATAGGAGCCCCCCAAGTCTTTGCTCTGAGGAAGAGTAATGACTTGAGATAGCCTTGTTGGTCGACCGAGGGGTGAGAGTTGCTACGTGGGGAAGCCTGTTGAGGTCGTTACTTTCGAACGAAAATGTTCGGGGACATGCCCTTCGCTTGTCTATGGTAAGCGTGGTCGACAGCCCCTTAGTATGAGAGGGTGTGCTGGCGAAAATGTTGTTTTTGTGTCGGCCAGGCTTAGTGAGAAGATTCCCGTAGAAATGACGCTTTATGTCGACCAGCCTCGATGAGGATGTGTCCTAGAAAGGGCGTTTTTCATGTCGACCAGCCCTGATGAGGATGTGACTTGTAAAGGGCACTTTTCATGTCGACCAACCCTGATGAGGAGGTGACTTGTTGTTATTTCTTTGATTTTGTGGTTGGCATTTATTTTGCTAAAACTATTCTAGCAGCAAGATGTTGAAACAAGATGTTCTAATTTACTGCATTCAACATGTCGGATAAAGATGTCCCATCCTGGATCTAAGACATCGCGTCTGTTATTGGTTTAAAAGAAAGATTGTGTTAGTTGTTTTTTGTTACTGAATATTCTGTGAATATTTAGTTATCCTATGTGGCGTCCAAAATAAATTGAGTTGAGTTTTTGTGTTGGTTTTCAGATTTTCTCTACTTTCTAAATATGGAGACATATTAGGAAATATTAGATTGAAGACCTATTTTCTTGGAGTTTATATTGCAGAATTATGTTCAGTCTCTCAGCTGCGTTTTGAAGCCCAACCCAGTCCAGATTTAATGATATATATTGACTAGTGTAAACCTAGTTTAGGTGTGGAACTTACATGTGTTTTTGTTAGGGTTTTTGATTGTTAATTGCGAGCCTAACTGGTATCATTCTGATAACAGTATAAGGACTGGTTTTGTGTTGTAAGTTCTGTCAGTTACTCATAAGCTTTTAAGCATTGAGTTTCTTGTGTGTCAGTTCTCATAAGCTTTGAAGTATTGAGAATTGTGTGTTTTTGAAAGTGTGTCCTTCGTTTTGTTACTTGTGTTGAAAGGAACCAGTCACGGTTTGTGATTGAAGAGGGATTTGAGGAGGGCCTCATACCTAGGTGAGTCTTAGGTAGAAGTCATAGGAAGGGTAGTGATTAAGTGAGCGGATTGTAACCGGGTGTGGTTGCTGGGTGATCTGTGAATGGATACTATCGTATATTGATTTCGTCCCTGGCATGGTAGCCCCTAGAGTAGGATTGTTGATCCGAACTGGGTAAACATATCACTGTGTTCTTTACTTTCTGCACTGTTATTTTTATTGTTATCTTGTTCATTGTGTTGGATATCCGTGTCTCATCATCTGTGTAGGACATATGATATCTGTGCCAGAATTTCAATTGGTATCAGAGCTTGCACCCTAGTTTGTGTCTAGGTGAGATTCAGGGAAGGTACTTTCTGGTGCAATGGACAAGGATGGAGGATTTTTGAACAAACCACCACTGCTTGATGGTTCCAACTATGACTATTGGAAACCAAGGATGATAGCATTCATCAAATCCATGGATGATCAAGCATGGAAAGTTGTTATCAAAGGATGGGAACCCCCAAAGGGTAGAGATGGAGAAGGTAATCCTACTGATGTGGTGAAGGAAGAGGAAGACTAGGATGATGCAGACTACAAAGGGTCTTTAGGAAATTCCAAAGCCATGAATACCTTGTTTAATGGTGTCATTAAAAATATTTTCAGGTTGATTGAACATTGCACCATTGGAAAAGAGGCTTGGCAGGTCTTGAAGGTTGCTCATGAAGGAACTTCAAAGGTGAAGATGTCAAAACTTCAGCTTCTCACTACCAAGTTTGATAATTTGAAGATGAAGGAAGATGAGAGCATTCATGATTTTCACATGAACATTATTGAGATAACTAATGCTTCAAGTGCCCTAGGTGAAAAGATGTCTGATAGCAAACTGGTCAAAAAAATCCTCAGATCTCTACCTAAGAGATTTGACATGAAAGTGACTGCTATAGAGGAAGCTCAAGACATAGATAAGATGAAAGTGGATGAGCTTGTGGGATCTCTTCAAACGTTCGAATTGGGGATCAGTGAAAAGTCTGAAAAGAAGAAGAGTATAACCTTTGTGTCAAATGCTGGTGATTCAGAAGATGAAGGTAACCAGGCCAGAGATGAAGGGGTGTCTAAATATCTGGTATTGCTTGGAAAACAATTTAACAAAGTGTTGAAAAGGATGGACTGGAAGTCAAGAGCTAATGTTCAAAACAAGTCACTCGACATCAATAAAAACCAGGATGTAGGCAGAAGGTCCAGAACTGAAGAAGACTTCAATCAAGGGAAGAGAGTTCAGTGCTTTGAATGTGAGGGATTTGGGCACATAAAAACTGAGTGTCCCACGTATCTCAAAAGGCAGAAGAAGGGCTTATTTGTGTCTTGGTCAGAAGGAGAGTCTGAGAGTGATCTTGAAAAAGAATCAACAAAATTGGTGACAGCCTTGACTGGAATCTGTAAATCTGATGGAGCAATAACTTATGAGTCTGATGAAGGAACAAGTTGTGATTCTGACAAAGAATCTTACATTGGAGAACTTACTAAATATGAAGTTATCACTGGGTTCTCAAAGTTGTGTATCAAGAATGAATATAGGTGATAGATAATATTAAACCAGAAGGTTCTGATAGCTCAACTAGAAGCTGAGAAGGAAGAACATCTATCGATCATTGCATATCTTAAAGAGGAGGTTGTATGGCAAAAGTTAAAACTTGACAATATGACCAAATCTATAAGAATGATGAACAACGGTTCCACACTGTTGGATGAGATTCTTCAGACTGGGAAAAATACTGGGAATGTACAAGGTCTTGGTTTTAACAATCAAGCAGAGAACTACAAGCAGTTTGTAGTAAAGTTTGTTCCTCAGAAAATAAAGCAAGAGGAGAATATGTCAAATCACATGTTTCAACATCAGCTGAAACATCAGAAAATAGTATATAGTTCAAAGTATAAACCATAGAGATGTCATTACTGTGGAAAGTTTGGTCACTTAAAGTCCTTTTGCTACAATTTGCATGGTTATCCCAAAACTGTTCATCAACCAAATAAAGAACAGATTTGGGTTAAAGTAAAGAAAGGATGGACTCCTAGAAATATGGTGGCTGGTTTCATAGCGCATACCTCTCTCAGAGCATCTGCAAGGGAAGATTGGTACTTAGACAGTGGTTGTTCAAGACACATGACTGGTGTGAAGAAATTTTTGTCAGATATCAAGCCTCACTCTACCAATTATGTCACTTTTGGGGATGGATCAAAAGGTGAAATAAAAGGTGTTGGAAAGCTGGACTACACAGGACAACCAAATCTGGATCGTGTTCTATTTGTCAAAGGGCTGACTGCAAATTTGATTAGTATAAGCCAACTGTGTGATCCAGGGCTCAAAGTAAATTTCACAAAATCTGAATGCCTAGTAACCAATGAAGAAAATGAAGTTGTTATGAAGGGAACCAGGTCTAAAGATAACTGCTATCTGTGGAATCCTCAAGAATTAGAAAGTTTGTCTACCTGTTTGATGTCAAAGGAAGATGAAACCAAACTGTGGCATCAGAAATTGGGTCACTTATATCTGAAAGGGATGAAAAAAGTTATGTCAAGTGAGGCTGTTAGAGGTATTCCCAAGCTGAAGATTGATGAGGATAGAATATGTGGTGAATGTCAAGTTGGGAACCAAACAAGTATGTCACACAAAAAGCTTCAACATCTTACCACAACTTCTAGAGTTCTGGAGCTGCTTCACATGCACTTAATGGGACCTATGCAGGTTGAAAGTCTTGGAGGGAAGAAGTATGCCTATGTTGTCGTTGATGATTACTCCAGATTCACCTGGATAAGCTTTATCAGAGAAAATTCTGAAGTATTTGCAGCTTTTAAAGAATTGTGTCAAAGGATTCAACGAGAAAAGGATTGTGGTGTTGTTTGAATCAGAAGTGACCATGGGAAGGAATTTGAAAATAGCAGGTTTGAAGAGTTTTGTTCATCTGAAGGAATCACTCATGAATTATCATCACCAATCACTCCTCAGCAAAATGGTGTGGTGGAACGCAAGAATAGGACTATTCAAGAGTGTGCAAGGGTCATGATTCATGCCAAAAAGCTTCCATATCATTTTTGGGCTGAAGCCATGAATACTACTTGCTATATACACAATAGGGTGACTATCAGATCAGGTACTTCTGTTACTCTTTATGAGCTATGGAAAGGAAGAAAGCCAAATGTGAAATATTTCCATGTTTTTGGGAGTAAGTGCTATATCTTGGCGGATCGTGAGTAGAGGCGAAAGATGGATCCTAAGAGTGAGGAAGGGATATTTTTGGGATACTCTACAAACATCAAAGCATATAGGGTATTTAATTCCCGAACTAAGGTGATGATGGAATCCATAAATGTGGTGGTTGATGACTCTGGAAGAGACGAAGATGTCCCAGATGATGTTGGAACATCCTTTCCCATGAACAATGAAATCTCACAAGACACTGAGTCCATAGAAGATAATGTTCAAGAGACTAGTACTAGACCTGAGAATGAAGAGGTAGAGGATGCTAACAGGGGACCCTCTATAAGGATTCAGAAGGATCACCCTAAGGAGTTGATTATTGGAAATCTGAATGAAGGTGTAAGAACCAGATCGAGGGAGGCTGTGTCAAATGCATGTTTTGTTTCAAAGCTTGAACCAAAAAATGTTAAAGAGGCTTTGACAGATGAGTTCTGGATAAGTGCTATGCAGGATGAGCTTTGTCAATTCAAGAGAAATGAAGTCTGGGAACTGGTACCACGACCAGCAGGAACAAATGTGATTGGAACAAAGTGGGTATATAAGAATAAGTCTGATGAACAAGGAGTTGCTACCAGAAACAAAGCCAAACTAGTTGCTCAAGGATACACACAGATTAAAGGAGTAGATTTTGATGAAACATTTGCTCATGTGGCTCGCTTGGAATCCATCAGATTGTTGCTAGGAGTGGCATGCTTTTTGAAATTCAAATTATTTCAAATGGATGTTAAGAGTGCCTTTTTGAATGGCTATCTTAATGAAGAAGTCTATGTTGAGCAGCCTTAAGGGTTTGTGGATCCAAATTTTCCTGATCATGTCTTCAAGTTAAAGAAGGCTTTGTATGGTTTAAAACAGGCTCCAAGAGCTTGGTATGAAAGGCTGACTGAGTTCTTAGTCAAACATGGATAAAGGAAGGGTGGTATTGATAAAACACTCTTTGTTAAGGAGAAAGATGGGAAACTGATGATTGCTCAGATTTATGTAGATGATATTGTGTTTGGTGGGATGTCGGATGTAAAACTCCCTCACAATGTCAATGTGCTACTCAGGAAAGGGAGAACAAAGTTTATCACATGCACCACCTTGGACATAATGGGCCGTGTTTCTATGGGGACCATCTGGATCAATCAAAATTATCCTGTCCGGCCAAATCGATCTCTTTTCTAGTTGTACATATCGTTGTTGTTGCTCGAGGCCAACAAAATGCGTCCTATCGAATTGGCCAGCAGGAGCTCGTCTGTTAGGGTTTGATGTCGAACCAACAAGACGCTGCTTCTTTCGTCCAGACATCTGAAAAAAAACAAAAACAAAAATAAACACAAAACAGTACCACACGTTAGCGGAAACAGCCAGCTAAAAAAAAAACTAAATCATAAAAAATTACATAGAACAATCACAGTGCAGCATAACAGAATTGAAAAAAGGGGGGATTTTCTGCAAATCTCAGAGCGCGCTGAGCGCGCAGGAGCGCGCTGAGCGTACTATGCAAAATGCAGAAAAAAAACCCCCTCTGCAACAGATGGTTCCAAACAGTTAAAACTATAATTAATTCCTCAACACAGCCATATTTACAGAAAAATGCCCAAAACGAATTCACATAAATTAAAAACTAATTAAACTATTGACAAAACCTAACTTCTAAAATTTCATACCCTCAATTCTAAAATTCTGACTTCTAACCAACATGCAATCATACTAAATAAACACTTATACAGAAATTAGTCATAAACAGAAGCAAAGGAAAGAAGTAGAATAAGAACATTCAACATTTAACAACAATGACCCAAAAATGGGTTTCTAAATGAAAATGAAAAATTGAAAAATAAAGACTTACAGTGTTGAAGATGATGATGCCTAGCAGAAAATAATAAGGAAGATGTTGTTAAGGAACTTGAAAATTCAAGGAGGTTTTGAAAATCTTGAAGGAGGAGAGAGCACAAGAGAGTTTTGAGAGAAAAAGAGGGGAATGAGGCAAAGATTCTGAACCCTAGAAACTTAAGTTACATTCTGGGCCGGGTACAGCTTTGTGGGCCCAGAAAAGCAAAATAGTTTTTCTCAAAATTTCGCAGACGGCGCTCAGCGGGCAATGACCTCACTCAGTGGGCTGGTTACTGCCTCGAAGGGGTCCAAAATCTCAAGAGCGCGCTGAGCGCGCACTGCAATGCTCAGAATCCTCCTAGCTTGAAAATATCAACTTACAGCAGTCCAAAACAACACTCTAAGCAGCATACAACATCAACTTTACAGAAAACATGATTTAAACAGAAAATGGACTATAAATGCGATAAATACTTACAGTGTTGGGGTGCCTCCCAACAAGCGCTTGTTTAACGTCAGATAAGCTCGACAGTTCAAGATGCTCACTTAAGAACATCAAGAAGAACAGAGCAACACTCGCGATCGAAATTCCCTCCTAGGTAAATTTTCAGACGTTGACCGTTTACGGTCCAACAGTCTTTCTTTTCCAAGTCCTCAATCACGACTGCTCCAAAACTCTTTACTTCTTTGACACGAAATGGTCCCGACCACTTTGATTTTAATTTTCCCGGAATAAGTTTTAATTGGGAATTGAACAAGAGAACCAGCTGGCCAACTTCAAATTCCTTATGCTTAATCTTCTTATCATGGTATCCTTTCACGTTCTCTTTGTACAACCAACTTGAATGGTATGCGGCATTCTGCATTTCTTCCAACTCAAGAAATTGCATTTTTCTTTTGTCACCGGCCAAGTTCTTATCGAAATTTAACATTTTCAAAGCCCACAAAGCCTTATGCTCCATTTCAACCGGTAAATGGCAAGTTTTACCATAAACCAATTGAAACGGAGTTAGACCGATTGGAGCTTTATAAGCGGTGCGATATGCCCATAAAGCCTCGTCCAACTTTTGCGACCAATCCTTCCTAGAACTTGACACAGTTTTTTCTAAGATTCTTTTTACCTCGCGGTTCGATACATCAGCTTGACCATTCGACTGTGGGTGGTAAGGGGTCGCCACCTTATGCGATACACCATAGTGTTTTAAAACATTTTCAAGAGGTGTATTACAAAAGTGTGACCCGCCATCACTAATGAGCACCCGAGGACTGCTAAAACGGGAAAATATGTGTTTCTTTAAAAATTTGATCACCGTTTTGCCATCCGCCTTAGGTGAGGCAATCGCCTCAACCCACTTCGATACGTAGTCAACTGCTACCAACATGTACTCGTTCCCAAAAGATGGTGGGAATGGACCAACAAAATCGATACCCCAACAATCAAAAACCTCTACCTCTTGTATGTTTTGGAGGGGCATTTCATCACGTTTTCCATTTCCACCCATTCTTTGGCACATGTCACAACTTTTCGCATGGAGATGTGCGTCTTTAAAAAGAGAAGCCCAATAAAAGCCCGATTGAAGGACTTTAGTGGCCGTCCTCGCACCATTAAAATGGCCTCCATACGGCGAGTTGTGGCAATGCCAAAGAATGCTTTGAGCCTCATCGCTCGTGACACACCTTCTTAAAAGGTTGTCACTTCCTAATTTAAACAAATACGGGTCGTCCCACACGTAGTAATTAGCATCCGAAAGGAACTTCCTTTTTTGGTTCCAAGTTAGGTCTTCGGGCACCCAACCAGTAGCTTTATGGTTAGCAAAATCTGCAAACCAAGGCCTAACTTGGACTTTAAAAAGTTTTTCATCAGGAAATTCCTCTCGGATTTCCTTTTCAGCTACGGTAACCTCAACATTGACAAGGCGAGACAAGTGACCCGCCACCAAATTTTCCGAACCCTTTTTATCTTTGATTTCTAAATCAAACTCTTGTAAACAACAACTTTTGACCCGATGAGGTAGGATCTAAATTTCTCAAGCGCATACACAATAGCAAGTAATTCCTTTTCGGTAGTGGCATAATTAACTTGTGCCTCATTTAAAACTTTACTTGCATAGTGTATGGCATGGAAACTTTTTTCCTTCCTCTGACCAAGTACCGCTCTAACAGCATAATCACTCGCATCGCACATAAGTTCAAAATTTAAAATCCAATTTGGAGCGATGATTATTGGAGCGGTAACTAACTTTTCTTTTAAAATTTCAAAAGCATGAAGACATTCATTGTTAAAGAGAAATACCTGTTCCTTGTTTAGCAAGTTGCTCAATGGTTTAACCACCTTTACAAAGTCTTTGATAAAACACCTATAAAATCCGGCATGCCCAAGGAAACTTCGGATCCCTTTTACATTAGTTGGAGAAGGTAACTTCTCTATCACTTCAATTTTTGCTTGATCCCCCTCGAGGCCTTTGGAAGAGAATTTATGGCCAAGCACAATCCCTTCCGTTACCATGAAGTTACACTTCTCCAAATTTAGCACTAGATTTGTCTTCACACACCTCTCTAAAACGGTTTCCAAATTTGTCAAGCATAAATCAAATGAACCTCCAAAAACCGAAAAGTCATCCATGAACACTTCCATCGTCTTTTATATAAGGTCGGCAAATATAGCTTGAACACACCTTTGGAAAGTTGCCGGCGCATTACACAAGCCAAAAGGCATCTTTCGATAAGCAAAAATTCCAAAGGGACAAGTAAAAGCCGTTTTTTCATGATCCGCCGGGTCAACCGCAATTTGATTATACCCCGAATAACCGTCCAAGAAACAATAGAATTGTTGACCGGATAACCTCTCAAGCATTTGATCCATGAATGGGAGTGGAAAATGATCTTTTCTAGTTGCGGTGTTCAATCTTCTATAGTCGATACACATTCTCGACCTCGTTGCAATCTTTGTTGGGATCAATTCATTCTTTTTGTTTCGGATAACGGTCATGCCACCCTTTTTAGGAACAACCTGCACGGGGCTTACCCATGGACTATCAGAGATCGGGTAGATCATTCCCGCATCCAAAAGCTTTACAACTTCTTTTCTAAAAACCTCTTTCATAGTAGGATTCAAGCGACGTTGTGGTTGAGCAACCGGCTTGAAATCCTCTTCCATAAGAATCTTGTGCATAAAATAAGATGGACTAATTCCCTTAAGATCGGAAAGAATCCACCCTATAGCTTCTTGATTTTTCTTCAACACTTGAATCAAACAGGCTTCTTCTTTTTCGGACAAAAGGTTGCTAATAATTACCGGCTTGTTCTCACTTTCATCAAGGAATGCATACTTCAAATTAGAAGGAAGCATTTTCAACTCAAATTGTGATTTCTCCTCTTTCACATCCTTTTTCAACCCTTCCGTTTCTACCTCCCATGGTTGCATCTCTTTGAAAGATTCAAGCTCATTTAAATATTCCTCAAGAGCTCTTTCTTCTTCTTCAGAAAATACTTCAAAAGAATCATTAGGAGTCATTTCCAAAGGAGAGATTATATGTACATGCTTAGAAACCTCCAACGTCGCTTCTTCAATTGCATCAATTCGAAAGCTATCATGTTTATCTTTTGAATGCTTCATAGCTTTGAAAAGATCAAAGCAAACCTCTTCATTTTGAACCCTCACCTTCGTTAAACCGTCATCCACATCAATCATCATTCGGGCAGTTTTCATGAAAGGTAGGCCAAGAATTAAAGGTGCATCTTCATCTTCTTCCATATCAATAACAACAAAATCAACCGGGAAGAAAAACTTTTCAACTTTTACCAAGACATCTTGAGCTAACCCATGAGGATGAGTTGTGGACTTGTCGGCCAATTGTAATGTCATACAAATGGCTTTCATCTCAATGTTCCCAAGCTTCTTTACAATGGATAATGGGATTAGATTAATGCTTGAGCCCAAATCGATTTAGCCCTTTCCAACATAGACGTCACCAATGGTTACCGGCAAAGTCACACGCCCCGGGTCAACTTCTTTTGTAGGAAGAGTTCTTTGGATGATGGCACTACAACTCGCGTCAAGAACAATAGTTTCCGGTTCCGAATACCTCTGCTTCTTTGTTAGAATGTCTTTCATAAACTTTGCATATTTCGGCATTTGCTCCAAAGCTTCGGCAAGCAGAATGTTAATTTGTAATTGCTTGAAAATATCCATGAAACGAGCGTAATGTCGTTCATTTTCTTTCTTTGAAGGAGCATGAGGATATGGTAAATTTTGGATCGGAATAGCGCTCACTACTTCCTTTCCCTTCTCCACTCTCATTCGTCTCTCTTTTATCTTCAACTCTTCACCACACTCCTTTTCTACTTCCACAATTTCATCATTTTTTTCAACTACACCCACATCATCACTTCTTTTATTTTCAACAACAACTTCACTTTCTTTATTTTCAACTACTTCCTCATCACTCCACTCCTCAACAACACCATCAATTTTTTTATCAACCACCTTTTTCTCAATTTCTTTTGTCAACTCCTTGCCACTTCTAGTAACAATTGCCTTGCAATGCTCCTTAGGATTCACTTGCATATTTGCGGAGAATGAAGGACCCGATTGTTGATCGGCAATTTGCTTGGCAAGTTGCCCACTTCATTTTCAAGGTTCTTAATCGCCGCATCACTACTCTTTTGGTTGGCCATTTAAATTTGCATGAATTGATTCAAAGTGTCTTCCAACTTTGAGCTAGCAATCGGAGGTTATGGAGGTTGATAAGGATTTTGCCGGCTTGAAGAACCGCCTCCATAACCTTGATTATTTTGGTAATTCTCCCTTGGTTGATACCCTTGATTTCCTTGATAATTTTGTTGAGAATTGTGTTGTTGTTGTTGGTAAGGTTGTTGTTGGTAAGGTTGTTGTTGTTTACCTTGATAATTTCTTTGATTTGCCATGTAATTCACCTCTTCAAATCCCGGAGGAGGACAAAAACTGGTGTCATGCTCTCCCTTGCACAGTTCACAATAAGCGACTTGCTTACTCTTGCTAGGTTCCTTTAACTCCTTGATTTGTTGAGTCAAAAGTTCCACTTGTTACGAAATAAGCTTGTTTTGCGCAAGTATTGCATCATTCGTTCCTAGTTCAAGTACCCCGGGCTTCTTTTGAGAAGAACCACAGTTGTGATTTCCTTGATGATCATTCAAGGCCATTTTTTCAATGATGGTCGTGGCTTCTTCAGCACTTTTGCCCATTAACGATCCACCCGCGGTGGCATCTAACAACGTTTTGTGCACAAGTTGAAGGCTATTTCAAAAAATGTGAATTTGATAGAGTTCATCAAAACCATGGCCTTTGCACTTCCTTAACATAGATTTGAATCTTTCCCATGCTTCATTAAGAAATTCATTTCCACCTTGGGTGAAAACTGCGATTGCCGTTTTGGCCTCCATAAAGCGATTGTGGGGAAAGAATCTTTCCAAAAACTTTGCTTCAAGCAAATTCCAATCCGTCATAGTAGCCGTCGGTTGGTCAAGATACCATTCTTTTGCCTTCCCAAGGAGGAAATGCGGGAATAGTCGCTTGATCAATGACTCCTCTTCTGCTTCAGGCACACCAGTTATACCCGCAATCTCATAAAACTTCGTCAAATGTGTGAAAGGGTCCTCGTGATCCATACCAGTAAAAGGGCTCTGATATAGAAGCGAGAGGATACCCGTCTTCATCTCAGAATGTCGACCATTGTGAGCGGTGCGTGCAAACTGGGCATTGTGCCTTAGACTGTTTACACATGGAACTGAAGGTGGTGGAATATCAGCCATTGGTGGCAGTAACTGTGGAATTGGTGGTGGTGTAGAAGTTGAACTTCCAACTTGCTCTTGCCTTTGTCTCGCTAGTTGCCTCCTTCGTCTCGTTCGGCTATTGATTCTACGAGCGGTTCTTTCAATCTCAGGATCAAAAAGAAGTTGGTCCGCCGGTAGTTTCCCTCGCATAAAACAAAGTCTGCACACTAAACAAAACAAATTAACAAGCTCAAGATAAAGTTAAACAAGTCTAAAATTTCACAACTATTGCAATGCTTGCAATATCAATCAACAATCCTCGGCAACAGCGCTAATTTGTTGAAGTACAAATAGAGTTAGGGTTTTTGTTATCGTATCCACAGGGATTGTTCGTGATATTACCGCCTTTCTACAATTGTAACGTTTCAAACTTTAAAGTAACAAGGTGTTTTAGGTTGGTTTCGTAGCGTTCGCATTCAAATTTAATTAAAAACGGTAAAGAGATTGTTTTAACGGTTTATAAAGGCATGTCAAGATTAGGGTTCGACAAACCACTTTGCACATATATAATCGATAAGCTAATGAACTCGGTTAAATGATAAATACAATCACATATCCTCCCAATATGTTTATCTCTAACACATATTGTGAGTTTTTCCATTTTGATACTTTGTTGATTTCTCACACAAACTATCAAAATGACAACATTAAAGTTCAATATTTGGTGAACATCAACTCCCAATCCTATCTCTAGCTCATGTTCATTGATGGCTGAAAAACCTAGATAAAGAGTTGGAGCATATTTCTCAATCATGAACCAACACAGAGAATAAACATAGAAAAACAAGGTTTTTCACCATATATTCATCATCAAAGAGTTCACAAACCAGAATCAATCCATATACATACAAAGGAAAGTTTACCTACCATCTAACCTTGACACAAAAGAGAAATTAGCTACACATATTCATGGTACCTTGATCAACAAGAATCGGGAGAAGAGAATCGAGCATCAACGACGATTTCTCGACAAAATGATGCTTTCAATCTTCCAAAGATGAAGTGCTACATTGTATAATGTATTTTGATCTAAAAATGTAAAAAAGGATCCTCTAAAATTCTTAACAAAATAACTTAAAAAGGGGCTGAGCGCGCAGCCGCCAGCTGAGCAGGCTCCACTTACAAAATAAACCACCTAAGAGCGCATCGAGCGGGCTAAGGACCCCGCTAAACGCGCAACCCCCTGTAACTACTACTACCAGCGCGCTTCCAGCATGCTCCAAAAATGATTATTTCCCAAAACTGCTTTTGTGGGGCCTTCATAGCTCCATTCTTCACACTTCTATGCAAAAATCTGCAATAAAAACACAAAAGTTAAATAGATAAGTCAAATAACGAAATTAGCTAGAAAACGGTTATAAAACGGAAACAATGGGAAAAAGCTTGGATTTACAAATAAAGCTCACAAAAAGGTGCTAAAAACTAATCTAAATATTAACACTTTTTACCACCTAACAGTTCTATTTGTCAAAGGGCTGACTGCAAATTTGATTAGTATAAGCCAACTGTGTGATCCAGGGCTCAAAGTAAATATCACAAAATCTGAATGCCTAGTAACCAATGAAGAAAATGAAGTTGTTATGAAGGGAAACAGGTCTAAGGATAACTGCTATCTATGGAATCCTCAAGAATTAGAAAGTTTGTCAACCTGTTTGATGTCAAAGGAAGATGAAACCAAACTGTGGCATCAGAAATTGGGTCACTTACATCTGAAAGGGATGAAAAAAGTTATGTCAACTGAGGCTGTTAGAGGTATTCCCAAGCTGAAGATTGATGAGGATAGAATATGTGGTGAATGTCAAGTTGGGAAGCAAACAAGGATGTCACACAAAAAGCTTCAAATCTTACCACAACTTCTAGAGTTCTGGAGCTGCTTCACATGGACTTAATGGGACCTATGCAGGTTGAAAGTGTTGGAGGGAAGAAGTATGCCTATGTTGTCGTTGATGATTACTCCAGATTCACCTGGATAAGCTTTATCAGAGAAAAGTCTGAAGTATTTGCAGCTTTTAAAGAATTGTGTCAAAGGATTCAACGAGAAAAGGATTGTGGTGTTGTTCGAATCAGAAGTGACCATGGGAAGGAATTTGAAAATAGCAGGTTTGAAGAGTTTTGTTCATCTGAAGGAATCACTCATGAATTATCATCACCAATCACTCCTCAACAAAATGGTGTGGTGGAACACAAGAATATGACTATTCAAGAGTGTGCAAGGGTCATGATTCATGCCAAAAAGCTTCCATATCATTTTTGGGCTGAAGCCATGAATACTGCTTGCTATATACACAATAGGGTGACTATCAGATCAGGTACTTCTGTTACTCTTTACGAGCTATGGAAAGGAAGAAAGCCAAATGTGAAATATTTCCATGTTTTTGGGAGTAAGTGCTATATCTTGGCAGATCGTGAGCAGAGGCGAAAGATGGATCCCAAGAGTCAGGAAGGGATATTTTTGGGATACTCTACAAACATCAAAGCATATAGGGTATTTAATTCCAGAACTAAGGTGATGATGGAATCCATAAATGTGGTGGTTGATGACTCTGGCAGAGACGAAGATGTCCCAGATGATGTTGGAACATCCTTTCCCATGAACAATGAAATCTCACAAGACACTGAGTCCATAGAAGATAATGTTCAAGAGACTAGTACTAGACCTGAGAATGAAGAGGTAGAGGATGCTAACAGGGGACCCTCTATAAGGATTCAGAAGGATCACCCTAAGGAGTTGATTATTGGAAATCTGAATGAAGGTGTAAGAACCAGATCGAGGGAGGCTGTGTCAAATGCATGTTTTGTTTCAAAGCTTGAACCAAAAAATGTTAAAGAGGCTTTGACATATGAGTTCTGGATAAGTGCTATGCATGATGAGCTTTGTCAATTCAAGAGAAATGAAGTCTGGGAACTGGTACCACGACCAGCAGGAACAAATGTGATTGGAACAAAGTGGGTATATAAGAATAAGTCTGATGAACAAGGAGTTGTTACCAGAAACAAAGCCAGACTAGTTGCTCAAGGATACACACAGATTGAAGGAGTAGATTTTGATGAAACATTTGCTCTTGTGGCTCGCTTGGAATTCATCAGATTGTTGCTAGGAGTGGAATGCTTTTTGAAATTCAAATTGTTTCAAATGGATGTTAAGAGTGCCTTTCTGAATGGCTATCTTAATGAAGAAGTCTATGTTGAGCAGCCTAAAGGGTTTGTGGATCCAAATTTTCCTGATCATGTCTTCAAGTTAAAGAAGGCTTTGTATGGTTTAAAACAGGCTCCAAGAGCTTGGTATGAAAGGCTGACTGAGTTCTTAGTCAAACATGGATACAGGAAGGGTGGTATTGATAAAACACTCTTTGTCAAGGAGAAAGATGGGAAACTGATGATTACTCAGATTTATGTAGATGATATTGTGTTTGGTGGGATGTCGGATGAAATGGTCCAATATTTTGTCAAACAAATGTAATCTGAATTTGAAATGAGCTTGGTAGGTGAATTAACTAACTTCCTTGGATTGCAAGTCAAGTAGATGGAAGATTCCATTTTTATTTGTCAGAGCAAATATGCTAGGAATATTGTGAAGAAGTTTGGATTGGATAATGCCAAGCACAAGAGAACTCCTGCTCCTACTCACTTAAAGTTATCCAAAGATGAAAAGGGAGTGAATGTTGAACAGAGGTTATACAAAAGCATGATTGGTAGTCTGCTGTATCTTACAGCAAGTAGGCCAAACATAACCTTTGCAGTTGGTGTATGTGCAAGATACCAAGAAGAACCCAAGGTCAGTCACATCAATCAAGTTAAGAGAATTCTTAAGTATGTGAGTGGTACGTGTGATTATGGGTTGTTATATTCCCATGATTAAAGTTCCATTTTAGTAGGATACTGTGATGCTGATTGGGCTGGAAGTGCTGATGATAGGAAGAGTACCTCTGGAGGTTGTTTCTTTTTGGGAAATAATCTTATTTCATGGTTTAGTAAGAAGCAAAATTATGTATCTCTTTCTAATGCTATAGTTGAGTACATAGCAGCTGGAAGTAGTTGTGCTCAACTGGTGTGGATGAAGCAAATGTTATCTGAGTATAATGTCACACAAGATGTCATGACATTATTTTGTGACAACCCGAGTGCTATTAATATTTCTAAAAATCCTATTCAACATAGCAGGACTAAGCTCATTGATATCAGGCATCATTTCATCAGAGAACTTGTGGAGGACAAAGTCATAACTCTTGAGCATGTTAGCACAGAAAATCAGCTTGCTGACATATTTACCAAGGCTCTGGATGCAGTTCAGTTTGAAAACCTGAGGAGAAGACTTGGGGTTTGTATTCATGAAGAATTATAGCAATTAATGTTCCTTTTGGCTGCCAGATTAAAAAGAATAAAGGTAATTCTGGTAGTGCAGCTTGTGCAGGTGTTTATGAAGGGAAAGGAGATGCTGAAGTTTGTGCATGACATTTGGTCATGTGAGTGTGTGTGCATCTGCTTTCTGATGCTGTTTATTCTGGTGTATGATTTGATCATTTCTCAAAATTAATAACTGTTCTACTTGCCTTTGTCATATTTATTGCTAAAAAGGGGGAGTAGTATGGGTAGTCTGGGTGGTGTGCTTGTGCTGGTGCTGCAGTTGAGGGGGAGAATGTTGTTGTTTCTGCAGTTGAGGGGGAGTTTTTTCGGTTGTGAACTTTTGCTGCTATGCTGTGTTTTTCGATGCTGTCTCTGATATTTTTTGTTTTGCTTGATTTATCTTTGCAAGATTGTTGTTGTGTAGTTTTAGCCAAAATAAGACAAAGGGGGAGATTGTTATTTCTTTGATTTTGTGGTTGGCATTTATTTTGCTAAAACTATTCTAGTATCAAGATGTTGAAACAAGATGTTCTAATTTACTGCATTCAACATGTCGGATAAAGATGTCCCATCTTGGATCTAGGACATCGCGTTTGTTATTGGTTTAAAAGGAAGATTCTGTTAGTTGTTTTTTGTTACTGAATATTCTGTGAATATTTAGTTATCCTATGTGGCGTCCAAAGTAAATTGAGTTGAGTTTTTGTGTTGGTTTTCGGATTTTCTCTACTTTCTAAATATGGAGACATATTAGGAAATATTAGATTGAAGACCTATTTTCTTGGAGTTTATATTGCAGAATTATGTGCAGTCTCTCAGCTGCGTTTTGAAGCCCAACCCAGTCCAGATTTAATGCTATATATTAACTGGTGTAAATCTAGTTTAGGTGTGGAACTTACGTGTGTTTTTGTTAGGGTTTTTGATTGTTAATTGCGAGCCTAACTGGTATCATTTTGATAACAGTATAAGGACTGGGTTTGTGTTGTAAGTTCTGTCAGTTACTCATAAGCTTTTAAGCATTGAGTTTCTTGTGTGTCAGTTCTCATAAGCTTTGAAGTATTGAGAATTGTGTGTTTTTGAAAGTGTGTCCTTCGTTTTGTTACTTGTGTTGAAAGGAACCAACCACGGTTTGTGATTGAAGAGGGATTTGAGGAGGGCCTCATACATCGGTGAGTCTTAGGTAGAAGTCATAGGAAGGGTAGTGATTAAGTGAGCGGATTGTAACCAGGTGTGGTTGCTGGGTGATCTGTGAATTGATACTATCGTATATTGATTTCGTCCCTGACTTGGTAGCCCCCAGAGTAGGATTGTTGATCCGAATTGGGTAAACATATCACTGTGTTCTTTACTTTCTGCACAATTATTTTTATTGTTATCTTGTTCATTGTGTTGGATATCCGTGTCTCAACATCTGTGTAGGACATCTGATATCTGTGCTAGAATTTCACTTGTGTGAATTGTCGAGGTGGGTATGCCCGCAGAGGGCTGAAGGGGATTTGCCTTGGGGAATGTAACGTTTTGGCTTTGAGAATACCAAACGAAAATTCCCTTCTGACACGTGTGACGACATAATTAATTTTTTCCAAGGCCAAAGGGGTCTAGGCTAGCCAAAAAATGATGGTTTTTGCCCTTTGCACTTCCCCATGCGTGCAAATGCTTATAAAAAGGGGGGACGAGGATTCATTTGCACACTTCGCACAAATTTCTCACCCCTACCTTATTTGCTCTACAACTTGTCTCTTTGCTGCAGTTTATCTCGCCATCGTTAGCCTTCATATTCTACTTGCAGATTTTCATCTTCAACCTCCAGATCTTCATCTTGAATCTCCAGATCTTCATCTTCAATCCTCCAGATTCAAGTAAGTTCTTCATCCTTGCTCGTTAGTTTTAGGATAGTTCTTGATTTTCTCGGAATTAGTGTATTTTCCGATTGAAGTTCGAGCGTTCTTTGATGAACATATGAACTTTCCAGTTGAAGTTCATGCGTTTGTTGATGAACACATGAATTATCTGGAAAATCCATGAAAATCTTAAAGTACATGATGAACCTATGATGAATGTTTTTGTATGTTAGGTAGAACTGTGTAGATCTTCGTAGGTTTTTGGTTAGAAGTATGTCTCGTTTGTAGTCGAGCATTAGGCCTCCTCGGCGCGAGAACTAATTTTCGCGTGCTTGATAGGTTTTATTTGTCAAGGAGACCCATCCACGTGGGAGCCTTTTGTAGAGTCGCGGAGACTCGTCCCCGTTCTTTGGGGGAAAGGATCTCGCCGTGTCTCGGTACTGTCGACTAGGGCTTGAGGGCATCCTCGTATTTATTCCTCGCCCTTTCACTTGATTTGTGGTGGAACGGTGAATTTGATCTCTGTCGTCGAATTCACTTTTGCTTCCTCTACTTTTCAGGTTAAATGGCCGATAGGAATGAGGGTCTCGTCCCCGACGCTGGAGCTATTAACGTGGAGGCTGTGCAACCTGTCAAGCATGCCAATGTCAGGATGACTGAGGGGGATCTTAGTTGGATCGCCCAAGAGCCATTGATAACGATATTGACATTTACCAAAGTGGAGGCCCGTTAGTTCTCTTACCTTGAGGACCGGGCAGAAGATGCACCCGCGGGCTGGAAAGAAATTTGTCCCTCAGAGGATGACCGGATATATTCGGTGTACCCGGGGATGAGATTTCCAATGTACGAATTCGCTTTCACGGAGGCGGGGTATCGTCTTTCCTTCACCGATTTCCAAGGGGCTATTTTTTGTCCTCTCGAGTTATGTTCTACCCAACTTCATCCGAACGCTTTGGCGTTTATTCGGGCCTTCGAGCTGGTATATCGGTATCTGATGATCGGAGCTACAGTGGAGCTGTTTTTCTGCGTCTTCTAGATTAAGAGGAGCACAACTGGTCCGAAGCAAAGCTGGGTGTCCTTTAAGCAAAAGAGCAGGCTGTTTTGGCCATATTCGGAGTCTATCCGAAACTTTAAATATAGGTTCTTGTTCGTGTAGCCTGTCAAAGAGGCGGCCAAGGAATCTCTGGCTACCATGGAAATTGTGGAGGTAGATGGTCGGGAAGTTATGAGGTTTGTATCAAAATTCCCACTAGAATAGGTGTATGCTCATTTTAGATATAGGAGCGACTAGTTCCTCGTTAAGCATGACCAGCTGAGCACCGAGCCCAAGAAATCCTTCCGAGCTTTGGCGGTGTTCATGGAGAGTTTTATCCATGCCTTTATAGTGGACAGGGACGTAAATGAGTTATACGGGGAGGATGGGGAGCCTGCTCCGGCAGCCCGCTATATAAATACCAAGGCCCTCCTCGAATGTGAGAACGAGGATGTCGCGTTCGAGGTCCTTGGTATATATTAAACCTTTGCTCGTAATGTTACTATCTTGTGCAATGTGTTAATCCTTTTTTATTTCTGCAGGAAAAATGATGAACATGCGTGAGTGCTTGGTCAGGTCCGCATTGGCCAAAAATCTCAAGAAGGGGCCAGTGTCGAAGGTCGACGCAGCTAAGCAGCAAGCAATGCTGGAAAAGTTCATTGGCGGTTCTACCTATTTCCCGGGCAGAACGTTGAATCCTCCTACCCCGGACATGACAAATAAAAGGAAGTGGGATGATATCAGCTCTTCCCCAGCTGTTGGTTCGAGCGGCTTCATCGGGGTAAATGTTTGTGCTACCACCTTCTTATCTGCAAGGAAAGATTTTTGATGGGGAAGGTTCAGTCGTTGTCCCCGACCTTGATGCGTCGGCCATTTTGTCTGCTGATCCTAAGGTGAGGAGGAAGCTCATATGCCAGGATGCAGCTGCTGTGATGAGAGTACTGGAGGCGGCGCTGGCCCTTGGGGACACGGAGACGATTCCGGTCGCGGAGTTTAAGAAGGTCAAGGCAAGGGAAACCGAGCTTGAGCTGGAAACTGCAGAGCTGTTCAACAAACTGACGACCCTCCAGGGAAATTACGAGGTCAAGGTCGAACTTTTAAAGGAGATGAACCAGACCAGGGAGGAGATGCAACGCTTGAAAGGGAAGAACACCAAGATGAAGGCGAAGGTTGTTGGAATGGAGGGCTCCTCAGCTTCCGGCCAAGATGAAACTGAGGAGGAAAGAGCTCTGAAGACCCGGGCATACCTAATCGGGAGAATTCGCATCCTTAAGCAGGACAACCTAGGGGCAGCTGAGTTTGGATTTAGCGCATCCGTGGAGCAGATCAAGGCCTTGAATTCTGACGTCCATCTAGTCACCGAGGGAATGGGTGTTCTGAACCAAGTTATTGACGGCTAGGTGGTTCTTCCCGAGCTTCCCAACGATGAAGTTTAGCTTTTGTTTTTGTACCATAGTATTTTGTTGTCCTGTGTGCCATTTTGATTGTAATTGATGATTGGGCTTGGCCCACATTTGTAATATATTGTGACAACTTTCCGGCCTTATGGCCGCACTTATATATATTTGTATTCGACATATTTTGTTCTTTATTAATATTTACGAATTGTGCTCGATAGATGTAGGACTTTGCTCGACTCGTTTTGATGCTCGACAGTTTGGGGAACTTGTCGAGGAGGCGAAGTAGCTTCGCCAGTCGTGGGACTAGGATCTCGGTCGAGGTCCTGATCACACAGGTCCTTATTATTATTAAGTTTTTTTAAAGAAATTTGAGATGAGAAGAGAGAAGACACAAGGGTAACTCTAAGGGGGACTATGAATCCTAAAGTTATCATGCATGGGTGACCTACGGTTAGTGAGGTTTGAAGACAACCTAAACCCTAAAGAGAGAAGATGAGGGAAGGAAAAAGTAAGGGTGACCATGGATACTTATCCATACCCTTAAAGAACTTACCTTAGACCCTGCATAAAAGATTAGTACATAATAGACATAAGTAAGAGAGATGAGGTGAATGAAAATCAAACAATGGCAAACAACAATGATTATCATCCAAACATGAATCAAAGAAACAAAGAAACAGCCCCAAAGCAAATGGCACAAGTGCCTTTTCAACCAGATAATCATACAAGGTCAAAGATGCGCCTGCAAGAAAATCTCAAGTGAAAACAAATCAGATAATTAGAAAATTGACTCCTAAAATTCCCAAATTAAACATTAAGGTTCCTCAACCAGAGGCAAACAACATATCAAAAGTCCCTGCAAAAAAATCAAGATATTAGTCATTCAAATAATTAGGCAGAGTTCAGGTGGGAATTAGGGCTCAGTGTGCCAAAGGGAAGGACCTAAATGCAATATGAAATAAATTTAAAAATGAAAGGAAAATATTTTTATGCACTTTAGAATGTTAATGAATAAATGCAAAAGGAACGGATCAAAATATTTTATAGATGAGGAGACTTAAAATAAAGAGATTTATGTATGCGGGAGATGTGTAATGCAAAAAGGAAATTAATAAAATAATTAATTTAAGTGATAACAATAAAATAAAAATAAAAAATAAAATTTGTAACTGGGAGCTTAGAATACACTGGTACAACGATGGACAATCAATGACCAGGAATTGCATTTTGATCGTCTTGGAGGTCTCCTCCTCTCCGAATGTGACTGGGAGCTCCACTTACCCCCAAGGTCTGGCGGTAGCCCCATTGAATCCTTGCAGGTCTGATCCCACGTACGGAGATAAATTCTTCTGGTCGAGCTTCAAGGCGCGGAACAAACTAGTGTACATGATGTCCACCGAGCTGCCCTGATCGACCAGGATCTGTCGGACATCAGTGCTAGCTAATCTTACCCTGATAAGTAGAGGGATGTGTGAGTTTGGGGAACCTCCAAGAAGTTCTTCATGGTAGAACGTGATGGGCTGAGAAGGTCCTCAGAACATCTCAAGGGTGGACAGTCAGTCAGATCTGCAATCGATCAGCTGATCGAACTTCCTTTTGACTGGCTCTACGGTGAGCTTGTTGTACCCACCACAAGAGATGACCATGGCCATGGGGAAAGCCTCCCAGGAACTGTGTGCGGAAAACTGGGGAGGATCCTCGAGATAGTCAGGGACGAAGAAGTCCTCTGGTCGCGTGATATACATGGCAACTTGCGGGGGAGGACTAGATGGCGAAGCTTCCGTTTCCTTCTTAGACTCGGAGGCCTATCGCCAGGAAGCTTTTCCTTTCTTAGTAATCCAATGGAATTATAGTGAGGCTTGATTATTGGCAAACTTGGTTCAAGGGCGGGACCTCTTTATGATGATGATTTTTGGTGATGACTTTTCTTTATAATTATTTTGATGATTATTTGAGTTGCATGCATGTTGGCTATACATAATCATGCATGCATATATTTTGGAGTTAAGTAGGACTTCGGTCCACTAATGGCCAAGTTCAGAGAGGAACCATGACGGTCTCATGTTCAGAGAGGGACATGGTTCAAGACGAACTGGAGACATGAGCAATCAGTAACAGACCCCTGAACCCAAAAACCCGGTACCACATGCATAATGATGAACGAGTTAGTGCATTAGCATTTTCATTTTAAATTGGATTGTGATTGTGTGTTGTGACAATATTATGTTGTTGTTGTTATGTTTTAGCATCCAGCTGTTAATTTTCACCATTAATATTTGTAAAGTGTATTCTCACACTTTTTTGTTGTTGTGGCATTTGTGCTTCTCTGGAGTACACACAATCAGGTACTCAACAGAAGTAGTAGCTTGTGAGTTGGAAAATGTTCTTTGAGTTTTTCTTTGTTTATTTTATCACTTATCGCTATTTAGTTCGTCTATATGCTCTATTCTGTAACATTGGGAACGGGGCTATTATTTGTCTTGAGTTAATGTTGGAGTTTATTTTCTTTGAGTATTATCCTTTAAATAATTATTTGATGTTGTGAGATACTTTGAGTCCCGCTGCGTTATTTTCAAAAATCTTCATGAAGTTTCATGTTGTATTTTGAGTAGCATCCTAAGTTGTGAATTTTCTCTCTTATTCAAAGTCGGGGTTTAGGGTGTTACATTATTCATTTGAATTTCATAAGCTTTGCATGCTTCATTTTTGTGTCCTCTTTTTGTGTTTGTGAGCTGAGTTGCCTGAGGACAAGCAATGATTTAATTTTGGGGGAGTTTGATATGTAGTATTTAAACCTTTTTTTTTATCAGTATTTCTTATGATTATTTACTTGTTTTATTTCTCTCTTACTACTTTCTAGTATAGTTTTATGTTCTTAGTATATAAGGAGTGCCAAGAGTCGAAGTGGAATAAAAACGGAACAAAAAACGCAAGAAGAGGAGTCCGCAATACACAAAAATCGTGGCCAACACGGTTGCGTCATTCATCTGGCACATGTCGTGGTAGCACCAACACCCTGTTTCATACATTACAGCCAAGGAAAACACTGGAAGGCCGCGTTTCCTAACACGAGTTGTGTAGCTTGACATGAACACCCGTGTTGAGGCCAACACCTATTACAATATCTTGCAGTTTTGTAACATTTTGTGACTTTTGGAAGCTCCAAAATTTAATTGCATTTACACGAATTTATGATTTATGGTGAATAATTTGTATAAATAGGATGATCATTGTCCCACTTTGAAAAAATACGACCTATACGATGGACGCGGAAAATGGAGTTCGAACAAAGTCGCCACCAAACTTTATTCATTCCAAGAAGTAACAAGAAAATATCGATAAAACCTTTAAGGAAAGAACATGGTCATCGCAACCAAGTTTTAGATTCGGGAGTCGGTTAGGCAAGGAGAAGGTATTATTACCCCCTCACATCCATTGTACTTAACGGGAACCTCTTAATTCAATTTGTGAGGAAAGTTAGCTAAGGATGTTTGTTTTCTTCTAAGGGAATAAAGCGAAAAGGTAAGGTAAAAGGATTTTGTTTTCGATGGGGAAATGGGTGGTTTTTTGTTAGGGTGCTTGCCCAGGATTGGAGTCCTTGTGCCTATGTAACACCCCAATTCCCATCGCGAATAAATAATACATAATTAAATCAGAGTAAGTAAAAATTTATTTTTCCGACAGAAACAAGGATGCCACATTTAAAGAAAGAAAACACAATCCCTGCTCATAAATTTTGATAAATAACACAAAATGGAATAACCTCAAAGAGAACTTTTTCCATATAAAAGGAAAGTTCAATTATGGAATAAAGCGGAAAGATCCATAACTGCCTTGTTTTGCAAAATAAATCGTCTTATAACATCAAAATATACATACAAAAGTAATACAAAATATATTCAACAAATGTATACATATATAATAAAAGTGTTCCTCGACTCCCGTGTTACGTATCAGAGCAGACAGACAAACGGATGGAGAACTAATCTTCACAAAAGCCTCCAAGACTACCAATCTGTAATTGCCACATAGAGCAACAAACCACAACAGAAGGGTGAGAAATAACAACTAAATCAAGATTGCATAATAATATGCAAACACATAAATATTCACATGCATTGTTATTCTCACCACAAGCATCACATACCAATACATATAGCATGCCACAGATACGTAACATATTTCTAATAATCCAAACACATAGCATATATCAATTATACCAACATAATAACATATTCACACCTAATGCATACTAAAGTTATGGCATATGGAAACACACCACCACATCACATAGCATATATCTATACATAAAACATATTATCCACAACCAATGCATTTATCACATATGCACATCAATTCACCAATCCAATCACAAACTCAACACATAATCAATCAATTCACAATCTTCCACACATAATCAATCCATTCATGATTTTCCACACATAATCAATCCATTCATGATTTATGCAAATGCAAAGAGACTGACACAACGACTCTATGCAAATGCGGTACCAATCCATCCATCATTCTCATCATCAGTTCACTCAAGAATTATTGGAATCATCTATTGTTACTTATTGTAACTCCCCGTCGGGCAAACGATGTTCCCCATCGCTCACACCTCTTTGTATAAGGCACACGACGCTTATGGATCGCTCACACCTCTTTGTGTAAGGCACACGACCCGATCGCTCACACCTCTTTGTATAAGGCACACGATCGTCCATAATCATCGTTCACACCTCTTTGTATAAGGCACACGATGTTATAGCGGATTCCCTCTGGAACCGTTTCGTCGCTCACACCCACTAGGGCACACGACATCCCAAGAATGCATATCATGATGCTTGGCATACATTGACTCATGACAATCAAATGCATAGATATACACATCCATGTGAACCATTCCAACATCAATAATCATGCATTTCAATCAAACCCAAAACAATGCATTTCATCCTAATCCACAAACCACAACAATTACAACAACTTATTACATGCTTCAACATCATATATAAACCACAACAATCCCACAAAACATCATAACAACATACATTGATATTCAATCAAACAATGTATTTTACCACACAACAACATAATTATCACATGCATCAACATCATATAAACCACATAAAAGCTCCACGTTATATAACAATAGCACAATACACGGTAAAACACCAACCGCATGCATTTAACGCGATAAAAACCCGACAACCCAACGCTTTTACAAAACCACGACTTAAATAATTCATCTACTGCCCTCCAAACCATTTTTAATAGAAATAATATTTCATTAGCTTTCCAACGCTTCGAACGGGGACCAAAACCGACTTACGGTTCAAACGTTATAAATTTTTGAAAATAATATTTTTCTGAAACTAACAGTGGTAACCGGTTACTCACCGGGTGTTAACCGGTTACTCGCAGCGCAGGGGCAAAAAAACCAGAATTTTATGATGCAAAAACCCCCCAAACTCATCCTTAAACCCCCCGATCATACCAACAAGTATTCTCGACTAAATCCTATCATTTCCCGACTATTCTACACGAACTACTCCGCATTCGAACCGTTAAAACATCGATTTCTATCGAATTGATCACAATCTCAACCAAAGTAAAAACATATATTTAACAACCAAAACATACCACAACACATACATATACATATACAAGCAAAAGACCAAAATACCCCTCAGCTCAAATATCTCGCAAACACTCTCAAAACGCGATAAAACATAAACAGCGATGAAATATATTTCGGGAAATAAAAGTTGAAAAGAAATTATAAATTATTGCAAATATTTTACCTATCAGGGAAATTAGTCAATTAACTCAATTAGCAGGTAAAATACAATAAATTCACACAAATGAAATAAATAAATACAATTAAACAAATCGGGGCGTTACAACTCTCCCTCACTTAGAAATTTCCGTCCTCGAAAATATAACCGATACGAAAAACTCCGGATACGACTCTCGTATCCGACTAACAAACCAACATGCTAACCAAAGGCACACCACAAATAACACAAACTGACAAACCACCTTGCTAACAACAACCACAACAACGACACGACAACGACGACAACTACAACGACAAGATGCAAAGCCCATACAATGCACTTGACGACCAACTCACAACTCAACGAATACCCCATTTACGAACACACACAGGTTCACTCTTGAACTGGAACACAACAAGATCGTTACCATCACCGTAGGTAACACTCCTCTAATTTACCACAGGGATTAGCTACTCGCACTCGACCCAACACGATAGGAACGAGGCAACAACACAAACAAGAACACAAGTTCCACGACCCAACATCGTCTCAACAACATCAACAAAACCAGGATACCAAACATAACATCAATACAACAACGTTGTGATTTACCCGCCAAACATGTAACCCAAAACATCCATCTACATAGTAGCCCATGAATAATATTTAAACCTTTGGCCTAACACTTCCATTCTGAAACGTCCAATGGTCTTACCATTCCTACATGTTCCCAATATTCAACCTATGAACTCTTACAAGTCACACACTCAAATACAAAATGTGCCACATCACGCTTCCGCTGTGCACTCTGATTACTCGAAACCATCAAGTCTACCAATCTCACGTCCAAAGTCTAACTCTTTCTCATATTCACCAAAAATCACTGTTCACTTTTAATATACCCAACCTCACACTTTACTGTGTTATCTCATACACCAGACACAAGTCTCAGAATTGCTCAAATAATTTTAATTCTCTGACCATCAAAACAGACATATATAAAAAATTTCGACTTAACTTTTTAGGCACAACCTTAGCTTTTCCCGAAGGATAATCCAAGCCAAACTCATAACTCGTCACGAATTCTAACCATTCTCGTTGTCTCATACTCTATTCCTTCAGACCAAACAAGTACTCAATATTCTTGTGGTTACTAAACACTTCGAATCTAGAACCATAAAGATAATACCTCCATATATTCCAACACAATCCAACCGCAACCAATTCAAAATCCCTAATAGTATAGATCCTTTTATGAATCCTCAAATTTCATAAAGCATAAGCCACGACTTTACCCTCTTGCATTAACACACAAACTAAACTCATCAAAGACACATCCCAATACTTCACAACCGGTTTATTAGGATCACACAGAATCAAAACTGAAGCCGTAAACAACTTCTACTTCAGTTCTCTGAAACTTTCCTCACAATGAACATCCAAAGCAAACGACTCACCCTTTGCAAGTCAACTGAGATAACAGAAGTACTAACTTAGCAAAGTCTTCCATAACCTGCAGTAACAACCAACTAAGTCCAAAAGTTCCTAATCTCCTTAACCAGCTTCGGAACCTCTCATCTGAAATAACATATCCAAGAACTAACCTTTTTCAAACAAGATTCTCACTTGAACAACTTAGCATAAAACTTCGCCCCTTTTCAACACTTGTACTTCAATTCTCAAACACTCTACTGATTCTTCCTCTGAGTTTATAACATATCCACATATCCTCAATCAAAACCACTACGAACTTACCCAAATAAATGTGGAAGATACAATTCATATACTCCATAAACATTCCAGACGCATTACTATCACCGAACAACATCACTGCACCTTGTAATGCCCAACCAAATTCCAAAAGATATAAACTCTTAAAGCTTTGCAAAATTTTCCACGGGGTAACTGGTTACTCACAAACAAGCTTAACCGGGTAAAGAACAGCCTATCCCGATGATAACAAACATAACCAGTCAATTAAATCGATCAAAGCCTCAACTCACACAATTCACCACTCTTATCAAACATTCCAACAATTGTCAATTCACTCAAACTCAACCAAACTGATCCAGTTATCTATTCATGAAAGTGGACATTTATCCTCAATCGTTACCTTATTTAACTATTAGTAGTCCATACCCAATTTCTTCTCTTACCAATTCAAATTCTATAAATCCCAACATGTAGCAACCACCAACCAAAAAGAACTCTCAAATATTACATCCACACCTAAGGGTTTTCTCAAGATTTCCATTAATGCTCTAAAACTCTAAAGACTTCAAACCTCACCAGAACTCTAAGTTTTGCTTTCCAAAGTCTCAACACCATTATACACATCATGCTTATTATTCCGTTCAATCATCCATCCTTTTTTTATTAACAATACTGGAGCTCTCTAAGACAACACTCTAAGGTTCCACCCAAAAACACATCTAAAAACCATGCACAACTGACGACCTATCACTGGGACTTCCTGCCCATTTCCAGAACACTATCATCACAAACCAAACCAACATCTTAGTCCCATCTACTAAGAGTTTTCTACTTACTTAACAAATATAGACCTCAACTATTCACCTTCGTCCAATTAAGTTCAATCTATACTCTCAGAGAAGCAACCCTTAAATAAAACCCAATCATTCTCTCTCAATGACTTCCCAACTTGACCAACATACCAAAACCTCTAATCCGCCTCATCTTCCGATATAGGAATCTTCATCAACTCATCAAAACAATCCGTAACCATTTTCTTAACTCCAAACAATCCATTGCACACACTATCAAAGCTGGAAAGACACGTCTATTCCATCCAACATAATTCCCGTCTAATATCAACAAAAGATTAAGGGTGATCAGTTCCTCAATTTGTCAATAGACAGCCGACAATCATGGTGGGGCATAAACCGTCTTTACCAAACTATAATAGCATTCCTTGCATCTTGTGCACAAAACTACCTAAGACACATATCCTTAGTCGACACAAACCTTACCTCCGCATCCCTTCTGGAACCGGGAACCACACTGTCCAAACAACACTTACAATCTTGCAACCAACGGCACACTGAGCCAATGCTCCACACCTGAAGCAACTTGGAGAAGTACCAGGTTCTCCCCCACTTATCTCATTCTAACACCTGAGGACAAAAGGTTAGAAAACCAGAAAGCACTGACAGTGTTTCACACACATATCACATACTAAGGGGCAAACAACATCAACAACATTCAACTGTTACACTAACTGACTCAACAACTTGGCAGGACGGACCGACCTGCTCTGATACCACTATTGTAACACCCTAATTCCCATCGCGATTAAATAATACATAATTAAATCAGAGTAAGTAAAAATTTACTTTTCCGACAGAAACAAGGATGCCACATTTAAAGAAAGAAAACACAATCCCTGCTCATAAATTTGGATACATAACACAAAATGGAATAACCTCAAAGGGAACTTTTTCCATATAAAAGGAAAGTTCAATTATGGAATAAATTGGAAAGATCCATAACTGCCTTCTTTTGCAAAATAAATCGTTTTATAACATCAAAATATACATACAAAAGTAATATAAAATATATTCAACAAATGTATACATATATAATAAAAGCGTTCCCCGACTCCCGTGTTACGTATCAGAGCAGACAGACAAATGGATGGAGAACTAATCTTCACAAAAGCCTCCGAAACTACCAATCTGTAATTGCCTCATAGAGCAACAAAGCACAGTAGAAGGGTGAGAAATAACAACTAAATCAAGATTGCATAATAATATGCAAACACATAAAAATTCACATGCATAGTTATTCTCACCACAAGCATCACATACCAATACATATAGCATGCCACATATACGTAACATATTTCTAATAATCCAAACACATAGCATATATCAATTATACCAACATAATAACATATTTACATCTAATGCATACTAAAGTTATGGCATATGGAAACACACCACCGCATCACATAGCATATGTCTATACATAAAACATATTATCCACAACCAATGCATTTATCACATATGCACATCAATTCACCAATCCAATCACAAACTCAACACATAATCAATCAATTCACAATCTTCCACACATAATAAATCCATTCATGATTTTCCACACATAATCAATCCATTCATGATTTATGCAAATGCAAAGAGACCGACACAACGATTCTATGCAAATGCGGTACCAATCCATCCATCATTCTAATCATCAGTTCACTCAGGAACTATTGGAATCTTCGCTTGTTACTTAATGTAACTCCCCGTCGGGTAAACGATGTTCCCCGTCGCTCACACCTTTTTGTATAAGGCACACGACGTTTATGGATCGCTCACACCTCTTTGTATAAGGCACACGACCCGATCACTCACACCTCTTTGTATAAGGCACACGATCGTCCATAATCATCGTTCACACCTCTTTGTATAAGGTACACGATGTTATAGCGGATTCCCTCTGGAACCCTTTCGTCGCTCACACCCACTAGGGCACACGACATCACAAGAATGCATATCATGATGCTTGGCGTACATTGACTCATGACAATCAAATGCATACATATACACATCCATGTGAACCATTCCAATATCAATAATCATGCATTGCAATCAAACCCAAAACAATGCATTTCATCATAATCCACAAACCACAACAATTACAACAACTTATCACATGCTTCAACATCATATATAAACCACAACAATCCCACGAAACATCATAACAACATACATTGATATTCAATCAAATAATGTATTTAACCACACAACAACATAATTATCACATGCATCAACATCATATAAACCACATAAAAGCTCCACGTTATATAACAATAGCACAATACACGGTAAAACACCAACCGCACGCATTTAATGCGGTAAAAACCCGACAACCCAACACTTTTACAAAACCACGACTTAAATAATTCATCTACTGCCCTCCAAATCATTTTTAATAGAAAGAATATTTCATTAGCTTTCCAACGCTTCGAACGGGGACCAAAACCGACTTACGGTTCAAACTTTATGAATTTTTGAAAATAATATTTTTTTGAAACTAACGGTGGTAACCGGTTACTCACCGGGTGTTAACCGGTTACTAGCAGCGCTGGGGCAAAAAAACCAGAATTTTATGATGCAAAAACCCCCCAAACTCATCCTTAAATCCCTCGATCATACCAACAAGTATTCCCGACTAAATCCTATCATTTCCCGACTATTCTACACGAACTATTTAGCATTCTAACTGTTAAAACATCGATTTCTATCGAATTGATCACAATCTCAACCAAAGTAAAAACATATATTTAACAACCAAAACATACCACAACACATACATATACATATACAAGCAAGGTATAATCGAAACTTCTCACCCTTACCCGATTAACCGCGCTTGAAACGGAGTTCTCTTCGATTTTCCTCTTTCTCCTCTTCTCTCTTCTCTTCCTTTCTCTCTTCTCTTTTTCTTTCTTTCTATTTTCTCTCTTTTTCTCTCTATTTCTATTTTTATGAAAAATAACCAAGCAAAAGACCAAAATACCCCTCAGCTCAAATATCTCGCAAACGCTCTCAAAACGCGATAAAACATAAACAGCGATGAAATATATTTCGGGAAATAAAAGTTGAAAAGAAATCATAAATTATTGCAAATATTTTACCTATCAGGGAAATTAGTCAATTCACTCAATTAGCAGGTAAAATACAATAAATTCACACAAATAAAATAAATAAATACAATTAAACAAATCGGGGCGTTACAGCCTACGTATCCTCATTCAAAAGAAATGAAGAATCAGGGCATTTGTAGTTCCTGGGACTACGGTAGGTTAGTTTGTTTTATCGAACTAATGTTTAGATCGCACTCTAAAGGATAAACATTAGCTTTTAGTTTGTACGCGCATTATAAGGAATTAAACACCGTTCTTTTAAGAAAATGTTTTAATCACACGGAAGAGAGAATTGGATTGATGTGTTGATGTTTTATTTGGATAACGATTATTTGGATGCCAAGAAAGACTTCTCGTACCCAAACAATCAGGAAAGTGAATCGAAGGCTCGACTCTCTCTCTTTTCAACCTTTAATGTAAAAGGGTTTAATATAGTTAAAGGGTTTTTAACAGATGACAAGCATTCGGACACCAAGGAAGGCTCCTTGTTTCCAAGTATTCGGGAGAGTGAATCGAAGACTCGACTTTCTCTCTTTTTCAACCTTAATTGATTTGAGAAAATTAGGTTTGATTTGATTTGTTGTAAAAATAGTTTGATGAAAAGAAGATTATAGGTCTTTTAGAGAAGACAATTATTCGAGTGTAAGGAAGGCTCCTCATACCCAAACAATCGAAGAGTCGAAGGCTCCAGTACAACTCCCTTTTCATCTTTTAATAAAATATGGTCTTAGTATGATTAATTGTTTTGAGTTAATTTGAAGAAAATACTCGATATTGATCGAGGTTTAAATTTGCGTTCAAAACGGTGGGAGAGTTTGAACTAAATGGGAAGGAGGTCCTAATTGTGTAGGGTAAGATCGATGCCGATGCACAAAGAAATTGACTTACAAGAGTGGGTAAGGCTTGATATATCTATCAAGTGTGCCTTAGATTTGGAATTCAAGACAAGATATAAACAGGCAAGTAAGAGAAAGAGATAAAATTATTTTACACTTCATGGGGATGAGGGTACATCTTTTTGAATGGGTATAAGCACGAATGGTAAACACACAACCCAAACAGTAAGCATACACAAGTAAGAGAATCATGGAGGCGATAAAATAATTAAATTAGTCGTAATTATGTGTGCACTAGCGAAGTGGGCTAGTCTTCTAAACGACCAACTAGAAGTAATTGATTGAATAGATCTCATTGTAAGAAAGCCCAAGAGTAAGCTATGAATGTTGTGTATAGTGATCATGAGGCTGATGGTGAAACACGAGGTGATCGACTTACAAGGGTGAAAATGGCTTGTCGTTGAATCGAGAATTCTTTTTTAAAAAAAAAGTTTAGGTTATACAAGTGAGGTACAAAGTCAAGACAATGTCATTATAGCATAAGCAATAAATTTTTTTAAAGAAAATCACAGAAACAAATTGATTCAAATAAAATATTAATTAAATTAAATAAATCCACTTGATAAAATTAATTAGTAATTTAATTAAATAAATAAAATAAAATTATTTAAAATATTTAATAATACATTTTGGCCTCTTTTAAACATGTTATAAGAAATAAATAAATAGCAAAATATAAAAAGAAATAGAAAAGAAATAAGAAAGAAAAACAAATAAAATAAAAAAGAAGAACAAGGCCAAATGGGCCAATAAAATGTAAAAAATGAGGGTGTACGCAGCAAAACCATAAAGGCCCACCAAGGAGGGACCCAAGGTGCTGAGGGTTTATGTGAACCCTAGTCAACACGAGTTGACTATTAATGAAGTAATCAGGGACGTTAGATCCTGAGAATCAACATGTTGACTCCTATCCTAAAGCTTTTAACTCATGGAACATGGTATGCTATCAGAGGGACGCGCACGTAGAATCATTCTAAGTTCTGATGATGATGCTTAGATGTGCTATGACGATGACAAGTGTCACCGTCCGAAATGCCACCTCAAAAATAACCTACACACTGGCAATGAATGGAAACGGAAAGAAATGAATGCTACACGTGAATCACTTATCATTTTTAGATTTCCTCCTTATGCTACTCTTCTCTCTCTGCAAGCTCAACACCGGAAAACATAAAGGGGTTTCCCGCAGAAGACGAGCCACGGCGAAAACCGTCGTCTTCTCCGGCGAGGGTTCCTCATCTCATCTCAAACCCAACACAAACCCCTACCTTTTTTCTATCCTGAAAACAAATCCGTTTTCAATTTCAACAAAATCCTAACAAAAGACACAAATCTAAACGCCCCTCTTTTGAAACCTAACCCCAGAACTACGTTAAAACGTGACAAGAACGAAACAGAAGGCTATAAATAAGGGTTTTGACCTAATTCAGTCTCTGAGTTGACTTTTGAAGCAATGCATGATCCCAAACCTCCAAATATGTTTCAAGGAACTAAAAAGCCTCATATCAATCCCTTCATATGATTGGATTAACCCAAAGAACTTAATTCATAAGCAATGATGGAATTCAAATTCATCTGGTCTACAAACTAGGGTTTCTGATGAAAAGTCAACTGCACTTTGACTTTTGACCAAGACATGATCTCAAGCATTGGGACATGACTCAGGACACTTAAAAACATCTTTGGAGTCCATCCATGATGTTTAATTTCGACCAAGGATTTGATTTCATAAAGGATCACAAAAGTTCAAAATTCATCTGATACAAAAGTCAACTGTGGCCAAAATCAAGTTTGACTTTTGGAAGTTTTTGGTCAAACATAGTCTCTTCAAGTCAATAATGATGTTAATATGTGATTTGGATCATGATTGATCAAGAAAAATCAAGAAATGCGAGGTTACTTGTGAAAAGGGCAACATTAAGAAAGTTGAATTTTTTCTAAGTTATAAAACTCAATAATTTTTACCCTACTTTGCAAAGGCGTAACTTCCAAACCAAGTAACCATTTTCTTTGATCCAAATGTCAAATTGAAGAGCTTGTTACATACTACAACTTTATCAATGAGGGTGGATTCCCAAAAGGTGCATAGATTTTGAGATATAAGGCCATGAAGTTGGAGGTTCCATAGACTTAGTAAAATTTTGTCCAAAATCTGTCTAGTGTTTAAGCCAACTTTAGGGCTTTTTTCACTATGATCCACTTTGATTCTAGGCTAACCTTAAACATCAAACTTGAAGTACATTATACCAGCTTTCCAAAATGCTCAAGAACATCCAAATCCTTTACTTGAGCTAGAAGTTATGGATGTTGCAATAGGGCTTGGTCAAGCTGAAATTCCAAGACAGATTAGCAACATGGTTGTTCCACAAGATTTGGATAAGTCTTGCAAACCTGAAATCTTCACAAGATCAACTCCCAATTGATCATACAAGCATGTGCTCTGCAAAGCACAACTAAAATTTCAAAATTTCATCACTTGACATGTGAAAGAAATCATTCAAAAGGTAGGAAGTGAGGTTTTGTCCTCTAACATTAAAGTGCTATAGTGAATTTGAGCAAAAATTATCCAATCTGTTAGAACCTGATCAGAACATCAAGGGATATGATGAGTCCTTGAGGAACAAAGCTTAAAATTTCAGAATGAGAGCCATGTGAAGAATAGCCCATATGTGCCTTGGCTTTCAAGTTATAGGTGCATGACATCACTTGTTGGATGATAGCCTACATCCAAATCCTTTCAAGCTCAAAATATCAGACACATTTCTCCTATAAATAGAGGTCAATTCCATCACAATAATCACACCAAAACATTGCCAATTCTTGTTATCTCACAAATCCTCTCTTATGCAAAGTTCAAAGATTTCAAAGAGTGAAAATTTGGAGTCCATTTCCACTCAATTCAACCATCTCCACACGTCACATACATCATGTGTAAGTGTTTCAAACCCCCCTAAACATTTATGTAACCTCAAAATCATCAAGTCATATGTCATTTGCTCCATACACATCACAAGATGCAGTTTGAATCGAGCCAAGTCATCCAGGAGGTTTCAACTCTTCCTAAGCATTGCAACATCATCCTTGAGGGTCAAGGAAGCTATCGGGATCATCAAATCACATCTGTAACACCTCCTACAGAGAATTCAATTCTCACTTGCAAGGTAAGATTCCTCAAAACCTGAACTCTATAATTCATTCATCATAAATGATCAATTGAGTTATCAGTGTGTTTCTGGGAATATGAGGATTATTTTCCCTCAATTAATTGATAGATATCATAACTGTATGGAATTTCATCTCAAATTTTCATTTTAGGGTTCATACGATTTTCAAATAAATTTCTTTTAATACATTGAACTTAAACAAAATTGGTTAATGTCATTCAGTTCCTCATCAAATTTCCACCAACTTTCATTTTTACATCGTGCAAAATGGTTGAGTATCCTAAGAGATAGCACTTGAGGAAGATGAAGATGATGAAGCTGATGAAGATGATGGCCATGGAGTCATATTTCAAAATAAAATGAAGTTTAATAATATAATTATTTGGGCATGGTTTGATACACGGATGTATCACCACCCTAGTTGTTAGAGCATGTGTTTTCAAGTCTTCCCATGTGCAAAGTCTGGGGTTCGAATCCCCCTCGCCCCAGACTTTTTCACTTTTATTTCTTCAATCATTTTCAAAACAAGACTCACTATATTATTTTCATCATGCGTTATACTAACAGTCATGGCACATGGCTCAGTTGGTAAAATTTTAAACCCTCCACCCCAAGGGCGCAGGTTCAAACCTTGGGAGGGCCATTCCTTCTTTTTAATCACATATTTTTTTCATTTTTTTTACAACTTCAAACATTTGTTTCACATAGCAAAATTCATTATTTTTAATTGATTTTTTGCACACTTCTCGTTCACATATCCTATTTTGTGAATATATTAAAAAATGTCAAAAAATAATATTTACTTCACACATTTTTATTAAGTTGAAAAGTAGTCCATTTTAAGGTATTTTCATACTTTTAATGACTTTCTTTTGATTTGTCTTTTAACTTAATTGACCTCTTTGTAATTATATGGCCATATTACACTCTGTATAAGTCTTGTAGATGTACATAACATGTTTTCTTGACTTATACACACCATGTTTAATTGATTTTCCTTTTGAAAATACTTTTGATTAAATGTTTAATTAGGGTTTTTACTTAGGTTGAACTTTCAAAACATCTTTGTACATAGTTAGGGCTTCCACTTGAGTTTGGATTCCCCCCAAAATCCTTTGATTCAACCATGTTTGAATGCTTTTTCCATATGTTTATCTCCTTTAGTGTTTTGTTTACCCTTTAATATATTCACTTGATCCTGGATTTATCTTGAAAATTTGTTTACTTAAACTCCATTGTGCTTACTTCCATGGATTAAATTTTTGCTCACATGTTCAAGTATTTCCTTCATAATCCCTTACCATATATCTCTTTATTTGATACTCATTCATATGTTGATATTTCATGCTTAATCATTTCATGCTTATGTCATCCTCGATGACTACACTAGTTTAAGAGCTTAAATCAAACTTGTCTTGTTAAGTTTCTATTGAAATTTAAAACATTTGCATAACTATTTTTTTCTTTTCAATACTCATCCCTAGTTTAGACTCAGTTCAAACTTTAGGATTCCCTTCAAACTAAAACTTAGTTAAAACATTAGGTTTCCCCTTTGTTGAAGTTCCCAATCAAAATAGCCTCCTCTTAGGCTTTATACAAGGAGGCTTCACAATAAACTTAGCCTCCTCTTGGGCTTTATACAAGGAGACTTCATAATCAACTTAGCCTCCTCTTAGGCTTTGTACAAGGTAGTTAGACTTCAAACTCAAAACATTTCAACAAAGAGATGAGAATTCCCATTTGGAGTCCTAAACTCAACACACTGCCCCTGGTGGCTTCAAACCTTTAAACCTCAAGTCAAACCCTAGCAAACCTTTGGCTACAAACTCAAAACACTACCCCAGAATTGAGACATGAGTCATCTCTATGGAAGAAATGCCTTTTCTATTTCCCACAACATAAATCAGACATTTTTCAAACTTTTTCCATTTAAGTGATGTAAGTGGCACACTTGTTGATTCAATATCCAAGCTGGAGTCCTTCTCTCATTATGGTACAAAGACACTTCTTTCATTTAAGTGATGTAAATGGCACACTTGTTGATTCTATATCCAAGTTAAGGTCTTTCTCTTATTATGCAAAGATTCCATTTAAAGGAAGATGTGGTATTACTCTGGATTTTCTACATCCAAGTTTAAGGGTTCTTCCCTTATTATTTTCTTTCTCAAAATGTTTATGGTGAATAGGTGAGATATCTCCCTTAAGATGACAATTTGTCTTCTCTCAAACCAACAAACCCTTTTCCACCCATTAGTAGGTGGAACTACGAACGCTCTGATTTCTCAAATTCCTTTTGAGAATATGTAGGCATAAGATTCCGAGATCTTAACGAGCATAATAATAAATAAAATCATTAGATTCCTTACACATTTTATCATCACTCACTCAAAACCAAATCAACAAATTCCCATTACACAACAAGTAAAATAGCAGTAACACAAATATAAGCAAGAGGTTCCTATAGGATACTATAGATATTTAGGGTGCTAATACCTTCCCTTTGTATAACCAATCTCGATTCCCAATCTCTTGAGTGCATTGTTTTAGCATGGCACACCAATTACAGGTTTATTCAGATTTTTCCCCCTTCCCTTCTTTGGGATAAATAAAAAGTTCACATGTAAAAGGGCGAGACTTTCACGTGGCTACAGAAAAATGGCGACTTCACTGGGGAATTAGGGATTTCATCCCATCTAAAAGGATTAAGTGCGTCTTATTGATTTGTGTATATTTGTGATTTTTGCTGTTGTTCATCCTATTTGTTTGGGCTCTTTGGTTGATCTCTTTGATTGAGAAAAATCCTAACCCGAATTTGAGTGTACATAAATAAGATAGGACGTTGACATAATCAAAAGTTACATGTCTGGAGTAATCCTCTGCATGTTCAAATGTTACCTTTAGTATCCTTTTACCCCCACTTGGCTTTTTAGGATGTAGTGTGGTGATTGTCCAGGTGTAGACCTAAGATACTTGATACGCAATACTATACTCAGAAGAGTTTCTCTTTAGAATATTATTGATTCCCGAGTAGTCGGTGTGTCGATAATATCCAAAAGATGGATCTATGACTCTGGGAACCATATTAGAACATGTTCTACATGTACAATAAACCCTAGTACATATTATTTTGGTTTGGTTAGACCCATGACTCCATGCTCGTGACGTCGAACCCTTGAACCCATTTTTTTTTGTATATGTGTGCATCCATACATTCATACATTCATTCAAACCTCATTTTCTAAAAAAACACAATTTTTCAAGGAACTTAAAACCTTTATGAAAAATATCATAGGTTTTGAAACATGGATTTTTGGAAAAGAAATACCAAGAAGTACAACTTCAAAGATCCTAATACAACATAACTGAGAAAGTTAGGTCGTCTGATTTCTTGTCCGGATAATTTTAGAAGAAGTTATGGAGGGCTCTTGGGTATTCTGAAGACCAATATTGAAGAAGGATTTATTGACACCCTTGTGCATTTCTATGATCCCCTCTACCATTGTTTCACATTTCAAGATTATCAACATACACTCACTTTGAAGGAATATTCATATTGGATTGGTTTTCCAGTACTGAACAAGATTCCTTTCAACGACTCAAAGGAAATTCCTAAGTACTAAGTTATTGCAAAGGCCCTTCATTTGGAAACTTCAAATGTGAAAAACAACTTCACTTCTAAAAAAGGAATCAAAGGTTTAACTTCCAAATTCCTGGTAGAAAAAGCTACAGAGCTAGTTAGAGCTAATAGTATGAGTGTCTTTTAAGCTATCTTTGCACTACTCATCTATGGTCTTGTACTATTTACAATCATCAACCACTATGTTGATCTCAATGCCATCCAAATATATTTGAGAGGTAAACCAGTACCTACTTTGCTTGGGGACACTTACCATTTAATTCATCACAGGACTATAAAGGGTAGTGGAACAATCATGTGTTGTGCACCTTTGTTGTACAGATGGTTCAAGTCGCACTTGCCAAGGACCAGACTCTTCAAAGAGAATCTAGAAAAACTTAGATGGTCTCAGAGACTTATGTCTCTCACTCATACTATTATGAATAGGTATGACCCAAACTATGACAAAGGAGTTATCATCGACAGTCGTGGAGAATTCCCCAATGTACCCCTTCTTGGTATACATGGAGGAATTAACTAGAACCCCGCTCTTGCAAGACGTCAGTTTGGTTACCCCATGAGAGACAAACCTAGTAGTCTTTTGGTGTCAAGTTTCTTCTACCTCAATGAGGGTGGAAATCCATATTTGAGAAAAGCAGTTATAAAGGCTTGGCACACCATTCATAAAAAGAGTAAAGATCAAGAACTCTTAACACGGATGAAGCTGGAAAGAGACACTTGGGAAGACAAATTCCATACTGCAAGGACTGAAAGACGAGAGTTAAAAAGGCAACTAAAAAAAATGACCTGATAGAAATCTTCACGCAAAATGCTATGGAGAGACAAGAAGAGCAGGAGAATTTATTTTTCTCTGGTCATATTCCTCTTACCTCAGGTGCTTGGAAAAAGATCGTCGATCAACTTACAATGGAAAACACACGACTAAAGAGGCAGAAGAAGAAGCAACAACATGTGGCTGGATCTTCATCAACAAGATTTCCCTAGGACCATATGCTTAGCCTTATCATTTCTATTATAGGTCTTTTTAAGTTATACTTTCATGGTTGTAATCCTTTGAATACATTAAATAAAATAAGATTTTTTTTTCAGTTATCTAAAGTGTTATCATTTTTTATGGTATTTACAACATAATTGTTAAAATTTCCTTGTAAAACAAAGTCATTTCATTCTTTTCACATCATAAATCATGTAAAGATTTTTGCATTTTCACCAGAAACTTACACACGTTCTCACTTTGAAGCCAAACTGTTTCATTCATACAATACTTGAACCAGTTGTCAGAAAAATATGGACGGACTTGAGCAAGAAAAAAATAACTTAGAGATGAAGTTACTATTCTAAAGGACAGGTTGTGGTTCCTGCCTATGGCCAGACCAAAAGAGGCCTCAATTTTTCTCCAGCACATGTAAAAACTACACAAAAGAGTGAAGGCATTCCTCCCATTCAAAATACTTTTTACAGTGGAGGTTTTATCTATTCTGTCCCTCAAGAGGTCGACGCCATTAATAGAGAATACTCTGAAGACGAACCCTCAGATTCCAAAGAAGAATAGAGATCCTACCTCAATGATTTTGTCTACATATCACAAGAAGAGACGCATATTCCTTTACCTTCTCCGCATGAGAAAAATAAGGATGCATTTAAGCCAGATGATGAAATGGATATAGAGGATTGCATCGTTGAAAATTGTCCTAATACCCTTACTTCACCAGAGGAGGATACGATTATGGAAGATAATTTTGGTCACCCCGAGGATGACTCACATATTCCTCCCGAGATCTGGGACCCCAACCTAGAAACCCCCGGGTACGACAGTCAACCAGAAGAGGCCTACATACAGTTTAATACTCCTCAACCCGTCGAAAGAATAGTAGAAGATAATATTTTTGACAAATCTGCAAAGAATTCTGAAAGAGATTTCATTCATTACACCATGGGAAAGTTTATCAAAATTGGATATTTATTGATGTTTTAACTGTTGTCTACATCTCAAAGTAAATGTTTATCTTTGTTTTGTCCTCCCGCTCCGCCCAAAGTGAGAGATGTTTTTAGGGCCACCTGTTAAATATTTCTTTATTAGGCTTTTGTTTCAAGAAATAATTGATTAATAATAAATATGTTATTTTCAATTTCATGTTATTTGTTTATTTTTACTTTTCTGTTCTTCGAAAAAAACGGTAATAAAAAAAAGAAAAAAAAGAAATGATAAACATTTTCGATGTATGTACGCCATCACATATATCTGTTTTCTAATAAAACAAAAATCAATCATATATGCAGATTAAACATCGAAAACTTCCTAGAAAAACATGACCATATGCCCTATCCAAACATTGAGTTCCCAGTATTCGAAGCTGAAGATGCAGAAGAGGAAGAAATTCCGAATGAAATTTCCCGACTGCTTAAGGAAGAAGAAGCCTTCATTCAGCCGTACAAAGATTCGATAGAGGTGATCAACCTCTGTTCCTATGAAGACAGAAAAGAGGTCAAGATTGGGGCACTGCTTAGTACATCTATTAAAATAAAAATGGTAGAACTCCTCAAAGAATACCCAGATGTGTTTGCTTGATCCTACCAGGATATGCTAGGATTGTACACCGATATTGTGGAACACCAATTTCCACTGAAGCCAGAATGCCCGCCAATCAAACATAAATTGAGAAGAACTCGCCCAGATATGGCCATCAAAATTAAAGAGGAAGTGCATAAGCAAATTGACGCAGGTTTCCTTGCCACGGCCGAATACCCTCAGTGGTTGGCCAACATAGTGCATGTTTCGAAAAAGGATGGAAAAGTCAGAATATGTGTGGACTACCGAGACTGAAACAAAGCTAGTCCAAAAGATGACTTTCCATTACCACATATCGACATGTCGGTCGATACCACTGCAAAATTCAAGGTATTCTTCTTCATGGATGGATTCTCTGGGTATAATTAAATAAGAATGGCACCTGAATACATGGAAAAAACCTCATTCATTACACCATGGGGAACATTTTGCTACAAAGTAATGCCTTTTAGTCTAAAGAAAGCAGGTGCAACCTACCAAAGAGCCATGACAACTCTTTTCCATGACATGATGCACAAAGAAATTGAGGTATACGTCGATGATATGATTTCCAATTCCAGAACTGAAGAAGAACATGTGGAATATTTGTTGAAGTTATTTCAACGTTTAAGGAAATTCAAACTCCGCTTGAATCCTAACAAGTGTACCTTTGGTGTTCATTCAGGGAAACTCTTGGGTTTCATTGTCAGTCAAAAGGGAATAAAAGTTGATCCAGATAAAGTCAAAGCCATTCAGGAAATGTCAGCGCCCAAAACTAAGAAACAAGTAAAAGAATTTCTGGGTCGTTTAAACTACATCTCCAGATTTATCTCTCGCATGACCGCTACTTGTGGGCCCATATTCAAGCTTCTTCAAAAAAATCAGAGTTGTATATGGATAGAAGATTGCCAGAATGCTTTTGACAACATCAAAGAATATTTACTTAAGCCTCATATCCTGATCCCTCCGGTAGAAGAAAGAACTTTGATCATATACTTAACAGTATTGGAAGATTCCATGGGCTGTATGCTTGGACAACAAGATAAGACTAAGAAGAAAGAGCACGCCATTTATTACTTAAGTAAGAAATTCACAGATTGTGAATCTCGTTACACTGTTCATGAAAAAACCTGTTGTGCCTTAGCTAGGACTGCTAAACATCTATGTCAATACATGATTTTTCATACCACTTGGTTGATCTCCAAAATGGACCAGATCAAGTATATCTTTGAAAAGCCTGCCTTAACTGGAAGGATTGCTCGTTGGCAGATGCTATTGTCAGAGTATGATATTGAATACCACGCTTAAAAGCCGTCAGGGGGAGTGTTCTAACTGATCACTTGGCTCATCAACCAATTGATGAGGGTGAATCTATTAAATTTGACTTCCTAGATGAAGATGTAATGTATCTGAAGATGAAAGACTGTGATGACCATTGCCAAACGAAGGGCCGGAGCCAGGATCCCGATGGGGATTAATATTAGACGGAGCTGTCAACACTTATGGAAACAGAATTGGGGCAATTATTATTATGCCTCAAGGTACCCATATTCCTTTCATCGCGAGGTTGACCTTAAAATGCACGAATAATGAAGATGGATGTGAAGTCTGTATCATGGGACTTGAAGAAGCCATTGATTTAAGGTTCAAAATTCTGGATGTATACGGAGACTCAGCTTTGGTCATAAATCAGATCAAACGTGAATGGGAAACTCGTCAACCCAAATTGATTCCTTACAAGGACTATGCAAGATGGTTGTTGCCTTTCTTCAATTAAGTTGAGTTTCGTCACATTCCTCATGAAGAGTATAACATGGTTGATGCACTGGCTACATTATCTTCCATGATTGTTGTAAATCGATGGAATGATGTACCTAAAATTGAAGTAATGCGCCTAGATAGGCCCGCTCACGTGTTTACAATAGAAAAGGTTGTTGATGATAAACCATGGTACCATGAAATCAAATGCTTCATTCAAAAATAAGAATACCCACTTGGGGCATCAAAGAAGGATAAGAAGACTCTCAGGAGAATGGCTGGCAAATTCATCCTGAATCAGGATGTGTTATACAAAAGAAACTTCGGCATGGTCTTGCTCAGATGCGTGGATAGACACGAAGCAAACATGTTAATAAAAGAGGTTCATGAAAGCTCTTTTGGTACTCCTGCCAATGGGAAAGAAAAGGAAAAACGAATGTTAAAAACAAGATATTATTGGTTGTCGATGGAATTGGATTGCTGTAAATACGTGAGGAAGGGTTGTTAGTTCTTTAATTTTAAGGGTTGGCATTAATTTTGTAAAACAAATAATAACATCAATATGTTAGATAGGATATTTTATCTTGCTAAAGAAGAACAGGTTGAGCAAGAAGTCCTAGTGTGCAATGGAACATGTTGAGTTGAAGTGGTTTCAACATCTGGAACATCATGTCGTATTATGATGTCCCATGAAGGTCCATTCGACATCGCACCAGAACTGAAGTGAATTAAAGATTCTGTTATGTCTTAACAGATGCAGAATATTCAGGGAATAATGTGCAAATTCTATGTGGCGTTGAATTAAAAGGTCTGAAGATTCAATTTGAAATTGAGAAGAATATTGAAGAATATACACTTTCTAAATATGGAGATATTTTAGGAAGTTAAAGATTGAAGACCTATTATGTAGCAGAAGTTTCTGCTGATTCGTAGCAGCTTATTTGCTGTGTTTTTGAAGGCCCAAACCCAGTTGGGAATAGGTTATATATAGATGCATTGTAACCTAGAATTGTAACTCAACCAAAGATGTAAAAGTTCTAGTATTAGGGTTGATTCCTGTACCACTCGACATGTTAGTTGGACAGTTTGTAGTGTGATCCTCGAAGCTGTTAAGTAAGAGGAGTATTGTTCTTGGAGGAAGCTTGTAAGTAACTCTAAGTTGTGTCTTGGAAGTATGTCTTCCTTGATGAATTGTTGTATAGGTAAAGAGCCGTTGATGCAGTGGCAGATAGTTGACTGCTAGACATCATTGCGATGATTGGGAGTGAGAAGAGTTTCTCATAGCTAGAGGGGATCTAGGTAGAAAGGTCATTGGATAGTGATTAAGTGATAAGCTGTAAACGGAGAGTTTAGCTTTGAATTGATACTACTGAAAGTGGACTTCATCCCTGGCTTGGTAGCCCCCAGAGTAGGTGTGTTAAACCGAACTGGGTTAACAATTCTGTGTGTCTTGCTTTTATCTTTTCAGTACCGTGATTACTGTTATATACCTTGCCATGTGCATTCATGTCAGACCAGATGTCGAATGACATGTTATAGGACATCTGAATTCTGCACATGTACCAGAATTTCAATTGGTATCAAAGCAGGTCATTCTGTTCTGTATCTGGATGAGATCCGAGGGAAGATACTTTCTGGTTCATGGTCAAGGTAGAAGCTTTCTACTGAAAAGTTGTTTGAACGTGGATACGTTCATATAGGTGTGAGAATGGTCCCTAGAAGTGGAGGATGGACTGTTCGTGACAGGCAGTGGCATGTCCTGAAGGCTTGGAGGTTTGGTTGAAAAGCTGCTGTGTTGTGGTTATGCTAGGTTTGATTTATTTTTCAAACCTTTGGTATTGTGTTATCACCTGGATTATGATGCTAGGGCTGATATGTGAGACCTGATGGTTTTGAGGAGTTTGTGTTTTGATCCGCTACGTATCTATCTGAAAACTCCTGAGGTTGTAACTGAGAAGGTTGTTCTTCTCTGAATGAATATCCTATGGTGATGGGATATATGCAAGACTGCTTCAACTTACCTTGTCAACGATACTTGAAGACTATTGTTCAAGTCCACTCATAAAGGCATTAAAAAGTTAAGTTTTTGTTTGCTTCTATTCCTAAAAGGGCTAATTTCCAGTCTTTGATCTCTTGATGTGTTCCTTGGAATGATGTCCTATCTTATGTTAGAACATCACGTCAGAATTGTGCAGAGTTCTGTGGTCTAAAGGAATGACATAGCAGATGCTCTGGGTGCTAAACTAATGTGGTTTGATCACATGGGTTTAGAACCTACTCCTGATCTGGAAGAGGAGGCATCTGGGTGGTCTGTCTAAGAAGTTTATGTCATTGGAACTTATCTTAGATGTGTGAGTTGATCTAGGTGTGATCGACATGTTATTTACTCCTGAGGTCAGTTTATTTCTGGTCCTTGCTGCAGGAGTGAAGAACCTAAAATTCAAGAAGGATTATCTCTAGCAGACTTCGTGAACATGAAGGTCAAAGATCAAAGAGTCTTGTGAAGCTAGATAAGTATTGACTATGTGTGATTAAGGATTGATTTGATCCAATCACAATCTGTGCTGCTATTAAAGGGAATGATTGCCTTTGGAGAATTGGAGGAGAGAATACTGTTCTTGTGTTCTTGTGATCTTCTGTGATGCGATAGGTTATGAGGGTTGTTTCTGGTCTCGAGGCTTAAAGGGTGAAGCTTGGAGCTTCTATTTTGGATCATGGTGTTTTTCTTAGTGCAGCTGGACTCTGTTCATGATGTCAAGACTGATGTCTTAACATTTGTTCAGAATGTTATGGTTTTTGTCTCCCTAGATCACAAGCCTCTACCTGATTTATGTACTGATGTGAGGTTCAAGCAATAGGTGAATGTGTTAAGCAGGTGTGTTGAACAGAGAGTGCGCTCTTGAAGACATGAAGATGAGTCTCATGTTCTCCATTCATTTAAGGTGTTCTTCTTACAAAGGAGTACTGGTGGTCTTAGATAGAGAAAAGTTGATCGGATTGGGATCATGTGAGTATTATTACAAGAGAGGATTGTGTTCAACTTGTGAGTTGAACAAAGAGTGAGCTCTTGAAGACATGAAGATGCGTCTTGTGTTTTCCATTCTTCAAGGTACGAATAAGCACAGGTTATCCTTGATAGGGGGAGAGTGTCAAAATTTTTTGCAGCTGGACGTGTGATGTTAAGGGGGAGATTGATAATTCTGCAGCTTTCGGTGTTGGCACTTATTTTGTTGTGACCTTTATTGCATATGTTTAGCTTAAAGAAAACAGAATTGAAACAAAATTTTATTGCACTGGTGATAGAATACAAGACTAGAAAAAGCAACAAACAAAGAGTCTAAAGATTATCCCAACCCCCCGAATCAAGAAATGTTTTCCAATCTTCGTCCCATTCATCATCAGAAGCTTGAAGTTGCACTGAAGGTTTTTTGATGGCCTTCATCCTTGTCTCTGATGTTTTTCTTGTTCTTGTGGCTCTTGAAGTTGCCCCAGCTGTGGACAGTGTTTTGTTCTTCAACTCCTGTGGATCTGGTTTCTTGACTTCCTGCATGTGTCTCTTTCCTGATTCCTTGTTAGATTGACTCATGGTTCTATCTGTGATGTGCTGTTAGGAGTAAGGAGGCTTGGTTTTTTTGACTGCATAAAGAGTCCTTGTTTGTATCGCCTGACCAGTCAAAATGGTCTTTGGTTTGGGAACTTGTTTTCTTGGGAACTTTTTTTTAACCTTGTCACGTTGGATGTCAGAACTTCGTGTTTGGTGCCTTGGTAGGTTAAGAGGTTGTCCTATTGTGGCTAAAATGATGGAGAGTGAGCCTAGGTTTTGTCTAGTTGTCTGATGTGATTCTTTTGAGTTTGCTTTCGGTAAAGCTGCTAGTGCTGGTTGTGATCAGGAGGTTGTGACTACTTGAATAAAATGTAGAAGGTGTGTTCTTTTGTCTTATGCTGATGTCCTACATGTTGTTACAACATCATTGTTTGTTGTGTAGTGTGCTTGTGGAGTTGGAAGAAGCAGCATTATTGTCTGAAGTGGCAGTTCTGACATAATGTGAATTAGAATGGGCAGATTCTGATCTTGATGTTAAGTAGTTTGGTCTGGCAATACATGACTACTTTCACGATGAAGACTTAATTAGGTGGCTATGAATGTAAGGACAAAAGGTTATTGTCAGTGGTGTGATCGGATCAGATTGGCTGAAGAAAAAGGAGGGTTCTCCCAATACAAATGAAAGGTGGTGGCAGTCCTTATCTTGTGTTACAAGTAATCTAAAGACATTTGTTATGGAATATGTGAGAAATTCCAAATCAAGTGGGCTCTTATATTGGACTTGGCAAATTAACATGGTGAGATCTTGCTCAACAAATACAAGAAGTGGCAGTTCTTAAGTGTTGAGAATGTGGCAATATCGTTGTGCTATCATTGGCTGTTTATGTCAGGGGGAGTTAAGGCTGTTGTCTATAGTTTATTACTGCTAGTGTGCAGACTTTTGTGTAGCTTGCGTGCTGTTTAAGTTTGTACAGAGTAATGTCAAACAACATGATGGGACATGTACTACTAAGTATGGTTGGGTGTTCCTAAGGCCGATGTGATATCCCAGCTGCGTGGAGCTAGTGCTTATGCAGGAGGATTTTGAAAAGCATAATTGTTATATCTGGGAGAATTTATTTTTCTCTGCTGTTCTGAAGGAGATGCGCTTGTGTTTTGGAATGTTTAATTTTCTATGGAGTCTTAGGACAATTGGTTGGTAAGATGTCAGAACATGATACAGGACATGTTTCTTTTGAGCCAAACAAGGAATTATTCTGGTCGGTAGTGTAAGGATAAGGTGAAACACGTGTCTCTGCCTATGCATGGAACATTATTGGCTTAATTTATGGTAAGATTCGGTTGAGAAACAATAAAGGCAGTCAAGACTGTTTTGGAAGGTAGACATTGAATTTGAATGGAGTTTTTGGTACCTAAAATAGCGTTTCTTTGACCAAGAACCTTGACATATTCAAAGCTCGTTAATTCCGAAGTAACTGGTCAGCTATTTATAGGGGTTGTTCCTTTCTCCTTCAGCCAGTGAGTGCTCTTGCTTCATAAGTCTTATGGCGTTTGTTCGTTTTTGGGTGAGTACCACTTGGGTCTGGTTCTGTGAGGGCTTTCTTTGCCAATTTTTGGCTAAAAAGGGGGAGAAAGGGTTTGCGAAATGGTTTGCGCAGATGCTATGTCTGGAGTCTGCAGTTCCAAATGTGTGTAGAGATGTCGAAGAGGGTGTCCTATCCTTGAGTTGGTGTTGAGTCTTTGTGACTTGTGTCCTGAGTTATGAACAAAGTTGTGACTTGTGTTCTGAGTTACCTGGGTTGGTAGATTGATACTTCTTAAGTTTCATCTTATGCCACTGGTCGACTAGGGGCGTCTGATCAATTAAGGTGTGCAGAAATCTCTTATGCCACCATTGGTCCTTTATGTCAAGACAGACGTTTCTTTTCTGGAGGAGTCTTCTACAATTATTCTGGGTCTGTCCTGGAAGGAAAAAGAAATGTGTTGTATTGAGGGGGAGTGTCAGATATCTTCTTCCTCATGTGCACCAAATGACTTCAGGACTTTCTACTTCTTAGGTCCTAATGTGCTGCCTGAAGTTGTTGTGCTGTGGTGCTCGGAGGTGATGTTATGGAGCTCATAGAATTTGCTGAAAAGAGTTGTCAAACATGATGTACTAACATCATTCAAGATTTCCCAAGAAGATGATTCTCCATGGTTTGCGAAACACAGTAGCTACTGATGGTTATTGTTAGGTACTGATGACTACTGACAGTAGTGTAGGGTTGTAATTGCTGCTGTAATCTGAGTTGTAATGTTTATATATTTGTTTTAGCCAAAATTTGCCAAAGGGGGAGAATGTTAGTTCTTTAATTTTAAGGGTTGGCATTAATTTTGTAAAACAAATAATAACAGCAATATGTTAGATAGGATATTTTATCTTGCTAAAAAAGAACAGGTTGAGCAAGAAGTCCTAGTGTGCAATGGAACATGTTGAGTTGAAGTGGTTACAACATCTAGAACAACATGTCATATTATGATGTCCTATGAAGGTCCATTCAACATCGCACCAGAACTGAAGTGAATTAAAGATTCTGTTATGTCTTAACAGATGCAGAATATTCAGGGAATAATGTGCAAATTTTATGTGGCGCTGAATTAAGAGGTCTGAAGATTCAATTTGAAATTGAGAAGAATATTGAAGAATATACACTTTCTAAATATGGAGATATTTTAGGAAGTTAAAGATTGAAGACCTATTATGTAGCAGAAGTTTCTGCTGATTTGTAGCAGCTTATTTGCTATGTTTTTGAAGGCCCAAACCCAGTTGGGAATAGGTTATATATAGATGCATTGTAACCTAGAATTGTAACTCAACCAAAGATGTAAAAGTTCTAGTATTAGGGTTGATTCCTGTACCACTCGACATGTGAGTTGGACAGTTTGTTAGTTTGATCCTCGAAGCTGTTAAGTAAGAGGAGTATTATTCTTGGAGGAAGCTTCTAAGTAACTCTAAGTTGTGTCTTGGAAGTGTGTCTTCCTTGATGAATTGTTGTATAGGTAAAGAGTCGTTGATGCAGTGGCAGATTGTTGACTACTAGACGTCATTGCGATGATTGGGAGTGAGAAGAGTTTCTCATAGCTAGAGGGGATCTAGGTAGAAGGGTCATTGGGTAGTGATTAAGTGATAAGCTGTAAACGGAGAGTTTAGCTTTGAATTGATACAACTGATAGTGGACTTCATCCCTGGCTTGGTAGCCCCCATAGTAGGTGTGTTAAACCGAACTTGGTTAACAATTCTGTGTGTCTTGCTTTTATCTTTTCAGTACCGTGATTACTGTTATATACCTTGCCATGTGCATTCATGTCAGACCAGATGTCGAATGACATGTTATAGGACATCTGAATTCTGCACATGTACCAGAATTTCAATTGGTATCAAAGCAGGTCATTCTGTTCTGTATCTGGATGAGATCCAAGGGAAGATACTTTCTGGTTCATGGTCAAGGTAGAAGCTTTCTACTGAAAAGTTGTTTGAACGTGGATAAGTTCATATAGGTGTGAGAATGGTCCCTAGAAGTGGAGGATGGACTGTTCGTGACAGGCAGTGGCATGTGCTGAAGGCTTGGAGGTTTGGTTGAAAAGCTGCTGTGTTGTGGTTATGCTAGGTTTGATTTATTTTTCAAACCTTTGGTATTGTGTTATCACCTGGATTATGATGCTAGGGCTGATATGTGAGACCTGATGGTTTTGAGGAGTTTGTGTTTTGATCCGCTACGTATCTATCTGAAAACTCCTGAGGTTGTAACTGAGAAGGTTGTTCTTCTCTGAATGAATATCCTATGGTGATGGGATATATGCAAGACTGCTTCAACTTACCTTGTCAACGATACTTGAAGACTATTGTTCAAGTCCACTCATAAAGGCATTAAAAAGTGAAGTTTTTGTTTGCTTCTATTCCTAAAAGGGCTAATTTCCAGTCTTTGATCTCTTGATGTGTTCCTTGGAATGATGTCCTATCTTATGTTAGAACATCACGTCAGAATTGTGCAGAGTTCTGTGGTCTAAAGGAATGACATAGCAGATGCTCTGGGTGCTAAACTAATGTGGTTTGATCACATGGGTTTAGAACCTAATCCTGATCTGGAAGAGGAGGCATCTGGGTGGTCTGTCTAAGAAGTTTATGTCATTGGAACTTATCTTAGATGTGTGAGTTGATCTAGGTGTGATCGACATGTTATTTACTCCTGAGGTCAGTTTATTTCTGGTCCTTGCTGCAGGAGTGGAGAACCTAAAATTCAAGAAGGATTATCTCTAGCAGACTTCGTGAACATGAAGGTCAAAGATCAAAGAGTCTTGTGAAGCTAGATAAGTATTGACTATGTGTGATTAAGGATTGATTTGATCCAATCACAATCTGTGCTGCTATTAAAGGGAATGATTGCCTTTGGAGAATTGGAGGAGAGAATACTGTTCTTGTGTTCTTGTGATCTTCTGTGATGCGATAGGTTATGAGGGTTTTTTCTGGTCTCGAGGCTTAAAGGGTGAAGCTTGGAGCTTCTATTTTGGATCATGGTGTTTTTCTTAGTGCAGCTGGACTCTGTTCATGATGTCATGACTGATGTCTTAACATTTGTTCAGAATGTTATGGTTTTTGTCTCCCTAGATCACAAGCCTCTACCTGATTTATGTACTGATGTGAGGTTCAAGCAATAGGTGAATGTGTTAAGCAGGTGTGTTGAACAGAGAGTACGCTCTTGAAGACATGAAGATGAGTCTCATGTTCTCCATTCATTTAAGGTGTTCTTCTTACAAAGGAGTACTGGTGGTCTTAGATAGAGAAAAGTTGATCGGATTGGGATCATGTGAGTATTATTACAAGAGAGGATTGTGTTCAACTTGTGAGTTGAACAAAGAGTGAGCTCTTGAAGACATGAAGATGCGTCTTGTGTTTTCCATTCTTCAAGGTACGAATAAGCACAGGTTATCCTTGATAGGGGGATAGTGTCAAAATTTTTTGCAGCTGGACGTGTGATGTTAAGGGGGAGATTGATAATTCTGCAGCTTTCGGTGTTGGCACTTATTTTGTTATGACCTTTATTGCATATGTTTAGCTTAAAGAAAACAGAATTGAAACAAAATTTTATTGCACTGGTGATAGAATACAAGACTAGAAAAAGCAACAAACAAAGAGTCTAAAGATTATCCCAACCCCCCGAATCAAGAAATGTTTTCCAATCTTCGTCCCATTCATCATCAGAAGCTTGAAGTTGCACTGAAGGTTTTTTGATGGCCTTCATCCTTGTCTCTGATGTTTTTCTTATTCTTGTGGCTCTTGAAGTTGCCCCAGCTGTGGACAGTGTTTTGTTCTTCAACTCCTGTGGATCTGGTTTCTTGACTTCCTGCATGTGTCTCTTTCCTGATTCCTTGTTAGATTGACTCATGGTTCTATCTGTGATGTGTTGTTAGGAGTAAGGAGGCTTGGTTTTTTTGACTGCATAAAGAGTCCTTGTTTGTATCGCCTGACCAGTCAAAATGGTCTTTGGTTTGGGAACTTGTTTTCTTGGGAACTTTTTTTTAACCTTGTCACATTGGATGTCAGAACTTCGTGTTTGGTGCCTTGGTAGGTTAAGAGGTTGTCCTATTGTGGCTAAAAGGATGGAGAGTGAGCCTAGGTTTTGTCTAGTTGTCTGATGTGATTCTTTTGAGTTTGCTTTCGGTAAAGCTGCTAGTGCTGGTTGTGATCAGGAGGTTGTGACTACTTGAATAAAATGTAGAAGGTGTGTTCTTTTGTCTTATGCTGATGTCCTACATGTTGTTACAACATCATTGTTTGTTGTGTACTGTGCTTGTGGAGTTGGAAGAAGCAGCATTATTGTCTGAAGTGGCAGTTCTGACATAATGTGAATTAGAATGGGCAGATTCTGATCTTGATGTTAAGTAGTTTGGTCTGGCAATACATGACTACTTTCACGATGAAGACTTAATTAGGTGGCTATGAATGTAAGGACAAAAGGTTATTGTCAGTGGTGTGATCGGATCAGATTGGCTGAAGAAAAAGGAGGGTTCTCCCAATACAAATGAAAGGTGGTGGCAGTCCTTATCTTGTGTTACAAGTAATCTAAAGACATTTGTTATGGAATATGTGAGAAATTCCAAATCAAGTGGGCTCTTATATTGGACTTGGCAAATTAACATGGTGAGATCTTGCTCAACAAATACAAGAAGTGGCAGTTCTTAAGTGTTGAGAATGTGGCAATATCGTTGTGCTATCATTGGCTGTTTATGTCAGGGGGAGTTAAGGCTGTTGTCTATAGTTTATTACTGCTAGTGTGCAGACTTTTGTGTAGCTTGCGTGCTGTTTAAGTTTGTACAGAGTAATGTCAAACAACATGATGGGACATGTACTACTAAGTATGGTTGGGTGTTCCTAAGGCCGATGTGATATCCCAGCTGCGTGGAGCTAGTGCTTATGCAGGAGGATTTTGAAAAGCATAATTGTTATATCTGGGAGAATTTATTTTTCTCTGCTGTTCTGAAGGAGATGCGCTTGTTTTTGGAATGTTTAATTTTCTATGGAGTCTTAGGACAATTGGTTGGTAAGATGTCAGAACATGATACAGGACATGTTTCTTTTGAGCCAAACAAGGAATTATTCTGGTCGGTAGTGTAAGGATAAGGTGAAACACGTGTCTCTGCCTATGCATGGAACATTATTGGCTTAATTTATGGTAAGATTCGGTTGAGAAACAATAAAGGCAGTCAAGACTGTTTTGGAAGGTAGACATTGAATTTGAATGGAGTTTTTGGTACCTAAAATAGCGTTTCTTTGACCAAGAACCTTGACATATTCAAAGCTCGTTAATTCCGAAGTAACTGGTCAGCTATTTATAGGGGTTGTTCCTTTCTCCTTCAGCCAGTGAGTGCTCTTGCTTCATAAGTCTTATGGCGTTTGTTCGTTTTTGGGTGAGTACCACTTGGGTCTGGTTCTGTGAGGGCTTTCTTTGCCAATTTTTGGCTAAAAAGGGGGAGAAAGGGTTTGCGAAATGGTTTGCGCAGATGCTATGTCTGGAGTCTGCAGTTCCAAATGTGTGTAGAGATGTCGAAGAGGGTGTCCTATCCTTGAGTTGGTGTTGAGTCTTTGTGACTTGTGTCCTGAGTTATGAACAAAGTTGTGACTTGTGTTCTGAGTTACCTGGGTTGGTAGATTGATACTTCTTAAGTTTCATCTTATGCCACTGGTCGACTAGGGGCGTCTGATCAATTAAGGTGTGCAGAAATCTCTTATGCCACCATTGGTCCTTTATGTCAAGACAGACGTTTCTTTTCTGGAGGAGTCTTCTACAATTATTCTGGGTCTGTCCTGGAAGGAAAAAGAAATGTGTTGTATTGAGGGGGAGTGTCAGATATCTTCTTCCTCATGTGCACCAAATGACTTCAGGACTTTCTACTTCTTAGGTCCTAATGTGCTGCCTGAAGTTGTTGTGCTGTGGTGCTCGGAGGTGATGTTATGGAGCTCATAGAATTTGCTGAAAAGAGTTGTCAAACATGATGTACTAACATCATTCAAGATTTCCCAAGAAGATGATTCTCCATGGTTTGCGAAACACAGTAGCTACTGATGGTTACTGTTAGGTACTGATGACTACTGACAGTAGTGTAGGGTTGTAATTGCTGCTGTAATCTGAGTTGTAATGTTTATATATTTGTTTTAGCCAAAATTTGCCAAAGGGGGAGAATGTTAGTTCTTTAATTTTAAGGGTTGGCATTAATTTTGTAAAACAAATAATAACAGCAATATGTTAGATAGGATATTTTATCTTGCTAAAAAAGAACAGGTTGAGCAAGAAGTCCTAGTGTGCAATGGAACATGTTGAGTTGAAGTGGTTACAACATCTAGAACAACATGTCATATTATGATGTCCCATGAAGGTCCATTCAACATCGCACCAGAACTGAAGTGAATTAAAGATTCTGTTATGTCTTAACAGATGCAGAATATTCAGGGAATAATGTGCAAATTTTATGTGGCGCTGAATTAAGAGGTCTGAAGATTCAATTTGAAATTGAGAAGAATATTGAAGAATATACACTTTCTAAATATGGAGATATTTTAGGAAGTTAAAGATTGAAGACCTATTATGTAGCAGAAGTTTCTGCTGATTTGTAGCAGCTTATTTGCTATGTTTTTGAAGGCCCAAACCCAGTTGGGAATAGGTTATATATAGATGCATTGTAACCTAGAATTGTAACTCAACCAAAGATGTAAAAGTTCTAGTATTAGGGTTGATTCCTGTACCACTCGACATGTGAGTTGGACAGTTTGTTAGTTTGATCCTCGAAGCTGTTAAGTAAGAGGAGTATTATTCTAGGAGGAAGCTTGTAAGTAACTCTAAGTTGTGTCTTGGAAGTGTGTCTTCCTTGATGAATTGTTGTATAGGTAAAGAGTCGTTGATGCAGTGGCAGATTGTTGACTACTAGACGTCATTGCGATGATTGGGAGTGAGAAGAGTTTCTCATAGCTAGAGGGGATCTAGGTAGAAGGGTCATTGGGTAGTGATTAAGTGATAAGCTGTAAACGGAGAGTTTAGCTTTGAATTGATACAACTGATAGTGGACTTCATCCCTGGCTTGGTAGCCCCCATAGTAGGTGTGTTAAACCGAACTTGGTTAACAATTCTGTGTGTCTTGCTTTTATCTTTTCAGTACCGTGATTACTGTTATATACCTTGCCATGTGCATTCATGTCAGACCAGAGGTCGAATGGCATGTTATAGGACATCTGAATTCTGCACATGTACTAGAATTTCAAGGGTTACAAATGTCAGATCTATGACGACAAGATTCTTGTACTGCCGACTCTTCTCAATATTCTCTACTCTCCATGGCCCTTCTCCATGTGGAGAATTGACATGATTGGCATGATTAAACCCAAAGCTTCCAAAGGAAATCGGTTCATCCTAGTGGCCATTGATTACTTCCCTAAATGGGTTGAAGCAGCATCGTATGCCAATGTAACCAAGCAAGTGGTGGTCCATTTTATTAAGAATAATCTAATTTGCCGTTATGGTGTTCCGTGTAAGATCATTAATGATAATGGATTGAACCTGAACAACAAGATGATGAAGGAACTATGTGTTTAATTCACAATTGAACACCATAACTCTTTTCCCTACCGGCCTAAAATGAATGGGGCTGTTGAAGCAGCTAACAAAAATATCAAAAGTATCATCCAGAAGATGGTAGTAACCTTCAAAGATTGGCATGAGATGCTACCGTTTGCTCTTTATGGATATTGTACATGTGTTCGTAATTCAACAGGGGCAACCAGCTAGCAGGGGCAAGTTTCTTTTGATTAAGTCCATTCAAATATGCATGATATATGTATGATATAAATGTTTGTGATTAATAGAAGCTTCATGCAAGACACCTATCAGCTCTCTTAAATCAAGTGAACAAATGTTGTACAAGTTGTTCCTAAAGTGATAAATAAGGAAGGACCATTGAGAAATCCTTACTCGAAGAATGAGCTGAGTCCCTTTCAAGGCGAAAGCTAAGAAAGATGGGAGGCTCATGACCTTTCCTTATACAAAAAGGCTTGTATGACAACCAAAAAGAGTAATTCTTTAAAGCCTTCACTCTAAAAGTCCTAAAGGGTAAAAACAACCGAATGTTGTAAGGGAGTAGTGACTACCCTAGGTGTCTGAACCATCACCAACTGTCATCAGTTCAATTCCTAGCCAATAGGAACCTTAATGTATAGCCTGAGTTAACTGAGCATAGGATTGAAGTTCCTCATGAAGATTGGGTGGGGACAAACAAACTTTGAGACTTTATCTTTTGTTTCATGAGCCGTGAACCAAGCCATGTTACAACCCTTAAAAGACCTAATTGAGGTAAGGTTGTTTTGAAATCATACTACAACAAGGTTTGATAACCTGACTCCTAATGATCTTTGCTAATTGTTTGTGTTGATCACTTCATCTGTCATTCCGTAAATGACTGATCTACTTTGTTTTGATTATTTAATCACTCCATTGTCTGATTTATCAATCACTATGCCAAACAAGACATTAGACAGCACTTTTTTAGGCCTTAGACAGCGCTTAAAAGCGCTGCCTAAGGTTGCGCTGTCGTAGGTAAAGACAGCGCTTTTTATTTATGAAAAAGCGCTCTCTAAAGTATACATTAGAGGGCGCTTTTTCAAGAAAAAGCATTGTCTAAAGGCCCCCTTTAGACAGCGCTTTTTAAAGCGCTGTCTAATGTATGCCTACAATTTTAGTTATCAATTTTTCTATACCTTTAGAGGGCGCTTTTTCAAGAAAAAGCGTTGTCTAAAGGCCCCCTTTAGACAGCGCTTTTTAAAGCGCTGTCTAATGTATGCCTATAATTTTAGTTATCAATTTTTCTATACCTTATAGGGCGCTTTTTAGGAAAAGCGCTTTCTGTTGTGAACTATAGACAACGCTTTTTCTAGAAAGCGCTGTCTTTTCTCTACGTATAATTTTAATGATTTTTTAAAAAAAAATCCCATTTTAACCATTTTTTTTATGCAGAAACCTGTATAATTCAAGCCATTTCAATAAACCTATATATTTCAAATTTCCATTAACAATTTCTAGTTTGGTTCATTAACCATCTCCATTAATCCCATAAATTACATAAACCAAGTAAACCATTTCCATTATAATTCAAGTCATTTACATTAACCATTCACAAAACTATACAATTACATTCCAAAATCACATAAATAACATAAACCATTCACAAAACTATACTGTCCCATAAAATAAACCATTCACAAAACTATACATTCACATAATCCCATAATCCTATACCTTATATGATTCTTTTTCCAATAAGGTATTCGCACAATTCCTCCTTAATTTCTTGCAATTTATCCTTCGTGTAATGAGAACACGCGTATTCATCAAAGTACTACATAACAAAACAAAATATGCATGATTTAGTTAAAAATAATAAATTATATGACATATCCGATAAATATTGAAATAAATCCTAAGTTATAAATCCATGCATACCGTAATAGGAATCTCTAATCGATCCATTTGAAGGATTTCTCTCATAAACCTCAAAACGAAATACCCGCAGTCTATGCCATTACGCTGACGAGGGCACTACACATAGACAAACAAATAAGAATTAATATATAGTTGTTTTGTGTTATCAAGTAGCATCACTAATAAGCAACATTGTGAAAATTAATATACCTCCACTTTGACCCATGTAACGTTGGTTTCTTTAGCCCGTTCTACTCGAGATTCTCTTTGTGCTCGGTATACGAGTATTGCTCTATAAAAGAAAAACGTAAATTTAGAACAATCTCACAGAAATAATTAAATATAAAAATACACACGAATATTTCGAACAATCTCACTTACGTATCAACCACATCCTTCATATCCTAATATGTTGACCAATTAGTATCTAATGAATTCAGATAATATACCACTTCTCTTGTAGGATTAATGGCAACCAACAACCAGTGTCCACTGTAAAATATAACAAAAGTTTAGATGAATAATTTCTACGCAAAAGATATAAATTAAAGATTAGAATGAAATTAGAATGAAAATCTTACCTGTTTCCAGTTATACGGTAAAAGAAACAAACTTTCTGTCTTGCTGGCCATAAATCTCTCGGTTAAGTGGTCTCTTACTGAAAGTGCATTCATACCAATTGCCGGTGCATTGACAAGGGTGCAAGAGAAGAAACGGAATCTGTTTGACAATTCTGTCCCCCGCATCAATTTTTCATACAAGCACCTTAAATAAAAACATAATAAACATTAGACTATTTTCATTGAAATGTGTAAATAAATTGTTCAACTAAATAAATAATAGATTGATCAGAGTACCAGATGTATAAATGCATAACACCGATGCCTAATTTAATATGCTTGAAAATCTGCTCCATGTCCTCTCTTCTGATTATCTCGGAATGAGGAAAACCAAAAACACCTTCGTCCATGTCTATTTGGCGAATAGCACCATCCATCAAATCTGACATTGCCATAAGTGTTTCTAGACACAAATGAAAGCGAGGAGGAGCTCTTTTTGCCTGCATGGTCCTAGTAGGAGCTTTTTTCTTGCTGGCCTGTTGTGAAGCTTGAGCAGGAACCTAACAATCATATAAGTTAGGTAAAATAGAAAATCATGAAACTTTTGAATTCGGATAATAGAATAACACTTAAAATGTACCTCTCTTTGTGATTCAACAGACTCGTTTTGCCGCAAAACCCCTTTATTCTTAGCTGCGGGTTTTGTAGGAGTCTAACATTACCATTTAAAAAAATGTAAGTAATGGTTCAGAATGATTTTCATAATCGTTCAGACTTGACATTTGAATACTAAGAGATTCGTAATGGTTTTCAACATACCTCATCATCTATGAAAATGAGGTCTAACGGCCATGCAACAAACGAACCTATTGCATCTCGCAGCAATGTAACCTCTGAAACCGAGCCAGGTATGGGTAGTACTGGATCCGTATCTAAAGCGATATCAACCGACACTTTCAGATGTCCATGAGGGAGCGGTTGATGGTGAAGTAACTCTCCCACATGGTTATGCACTTTTCCCTTGCCAACCATGCGATAAGTCGGTAACGACAAATACAGTTGGCAAGATGAAATGCCCTGAAGCAATAATAAATATGTAACTGTTAATGTGTATAAAGGTCAATTAAAATAAATGTGTTAATTTAATTAAAATAAATATGTGCTACTCACCTCGGGAATTTTATTTTGACAATTGATACTAGCTTTGTCACTAGCATCTTTCAAACCAGAACCGCGCTTTTCAGCCTCATATCTCTCTTTATCCTTTTGCAATTCACGGACTTGCGCCTTTAGTTCCTCCAATGATTGCATGACTTCTCGGTTGCTGGGATTTTTTCTCTTTGGATACAAGGAAGATGGAGTCACACCAAATCCTTTAACTCTCACCCGGTCGGAATACTCAGGAACATTTAGTACTCGACTAAGAATGCTCCTGCAATCCTCCTCGCCTGTGTTTAAGGATTTAGATAGAGTCTCCTGAAATTCATTGACATATCGTAAATTATTAGTGGGGATTACAAATTAATTATATTTTGATAAAATTTTGATTAACTTAAGGACATAATGTTATACTTACACATTCGTCATAAATATGCTGAACATCTTCCCTAACAACTCCATCCTTACCCACACGAGCTTCCTTCCACAAAACATGTACCGGAAGTGATGATTCTTCACTTTTCGTCTCTTCTAACTACACATTTAGTTAAATAATAAATTCATCAAGTATAACACAATAATACAATTAATAAAATCATAGCATTAATATATACTTACCAATTTTTGCTGTAACCGTGCATATCCCAAACACCCTTTTTTGTATGGATTCGCGGGTTTTGATGCTCTTTGGCGATTAATGTAACACCCCCTTTCTATACCCCCAAATAATCAAATAAATCATTTAGGCATGTATTGGAAATTTCATCAGAGTATAATTGTAAACACGGCATAAAAAGGCATGTCACATTATGCTTGAAATTAAAACATACAACACCTGCTCAACAAATGATATGCAACAGTGGGGTAACTTTCAAACAACAAAGGATCTCAGTCCTTATACCCACATCTCAATATTTAGAATAAAAGCGGAAACATCTAAAATATTGAATAACAACCACATATATACATCAACCTATATATACATCATCCAGTATGAATCACAAGCAACATCATGTTTATATACACAAATTCATCAGCAAGATACATATGCAAATGTATCACAAAAAGATCAAAACGTCCTAGCTACCCGGTGCTACATATTAGAGCCAACCGACCAACAAGGAAAATGAAGAAACGCTTCACAAAAAGACCGCCAGATACCTAATCTGCAATGCCTAATAGAGCATCATAAAACAGCAGAAGGGTGAGAAATATTATCATAATAACAATGCATATAATTATGTACTACAACATAAACATATAACACATATTCTCACCACAACTCATCATATATCACAATATAGATATATCATCAAGCATATTCATTATGCATACATTCACCATTATCATCATTCCACATAAACATACATATTATGTCTACTATGTCACAATCATCACATCTCACTCAATATATATCGCAAGGCATATATATATAAAACCAAGCATATTCCTCATAATGCTTATCATTCAACATAAACACACATATTCATGTTTATCCATCCATGCACACCGGCACAATTCTACTCATTCCACATCAACATATACATATATATGTTTATTCATCAATGCACAAATACAATGATGACAAATGCAACTCATAGAGACCGACTCACGACTCTATGCAGATGCATGCGGTACCGAATCATCACCCGAGCTCAATTGAAGAACTCAATGGAAATATCCTCCCTGCCGGGCCTACGATATTTCCCCATCGCTCATACCATCATGGCATCCGATGTTTCTGGATTGTTCACGCAGACACAATCCGATTGCTCAAATCCCACAAGGGCACACAATCATTCTGAAGATTCCCACGGAATCAAGTGTAACACATCGTAACGATTACACCCATTGACTACGCAATGTTCAGAGGATCCTTAAATGATCATTTGTGTAATCAATCACTCACACCCAACAGGGACGCGATATTACACCTGATTCTCCACGAATCGCGACACATGAATGCATGTCATGATGTTTCTCATACAAAATGACCACATACACTCATGCAATGCACACATATTTCACAATATAGTCAGGAATTCATCACATATAATCTACATACATTCACATCAATTGTATAACAACATACACAATTATCCAAACAATTCAATTTACGGTTCACCGGAAAAGTCGGTTAAAAGTCGACAAAACACATTATTCAGACATCATACATCCATCACCAATACATATCAATCATGCACAAAATTTTATCACATATACTCATGTCATATAACAGCACACAAGCTATACGTTACATATCAAAAGCATGTAGCATGATAACACATCATTCGCACACCAATACGACGGTAAAAATCCAACAATACAACACTTTTTCAAAATCACGACTTAAATAAATCATCTACTTACCTCCAACCCATTTTTATTAGAAAGAATATTTCATAAGCTTTCCAACGCTTCGAACGGGGGTCAAAATGGATTTACGGATCAAAAGTTACGATCGAAACAATTTTGAAGGAAAAACCTACAGCAGGGCTGACACGTCCCCCGTGTTGTGGGACACGGCCCGTGTCACTCAAAAACCCAAATTTCACATTTTTTTCACGTTTCCACCCTCCCTAGTCAGTGGTCTGACACGGCCCCCGTGCTGTGTGACACGGGCCGTGTCAGGGCCCAGAAAATGCATTTTTCATCGTCGGAAGCCTTCCGGACCTCCGATTTCGATTCTGTAAAAAGCTACGATCTCAAAATTCAACGTACTACAATATTTTCACCATTAAGAAGCCATCCAACACATTTTCCATTTTTGAAATATTTTAAAACATAATTTTATCATTGAATTCTAAATTCAAACTCGATCGAAACCGCGGAAAAACACGCAAACATCCATTCCCGATTAAACCCAAACCTTACCCGATGAAATATCAACCTATACCAATGTTACCAGACATATCCAAACACTCTTACTCGATCACAACATCAATTTACACAAAAACCTCAATATATACCAAAAACTCAAAAGTTATAAATTCAACTCGATTCAATCAAACGATCACACTAAATCAAGACCCAACATCACACGACTCTACTACGCGATTTATTCCGAATTTCATCCGTGAAAACATCGATTTCTATCCATTTTTCTCATTTCGACCTAGAATTGGAAAACTATGGAAAAACAAGAAAACCTTCACACAATCACACATACATAATCATACACAAAGTTAGGATAACAATATTTCACACCCTTACCCGATTAAATTCGATTGAAATGGAGCTTTTCCCGATTTTTCCCACTTTCTCCTCTTTTCTCTCTTCTTCCTCTTCTTTTCTCTTTCTCTTCTTTCTTCTTTTCTTCTTTCTCTCGTTTTCTCTCTATTTCTTTCTATTTATATAAAAACCTAAACTTACCCAAGCAAAAGACCAAAATACCCCTCAGCTCGAATATCTCCCAAACGCTCTCAAAATGCGATAAAACATCAACAACGATGAAAAATAATATATTGCCAAATAAAAGTCAATAATAAAATAATATAAAACCAAAACCAATTAAATCTATTCTATTAAATAAATCTAACAAAACTGGGGCGTTACAATTCTCCCCCACTTAGAAATTTTTGTCCTCGAAAATATACTGAGACGAACAACTCCGGACACGACTCTCGCATCCGACTAACAAACCAACATGCCAACAAAAGGCACACCACAAATAACACAACTGGCAAATCACCTTGCTAACCACAACTACAACAATGACACAACGATGATGACGACTAGAACGACAAGATGCAATGCCCATACAATGCACTTGACGACCAACTCACAACTCAAGGAAAACCACGATACCAACACACAGGTTCACTCTAGAACCGAAACACAACAAGATCGTTACCATCACCACAGATAACACTCCCCTAATTCCCCACAAGGAATTAGCCACACACACTCGAACCATCACGATGGAAACGAGGCAACAACACAAATAAGAACACAAGTTCCACGACACAACATCGATTCCACAACCTCTACAAAACCAGAATACCAACATCCTTGTCACAAAACCTTATTACAACAATGCTACGATTCCCAATCGAACATATAACCATAACATCCATCTACATAGTAACCCATGAATAATATTTAAACCTTTCACCTAACACTTCCATTCTGAAACGTCCAATGGTCTCATCATTCCTACATGTTCTCAATGTTCAACCTATGAACTCTTACAAGTCACACATGCATATACGAATCCTGCCACCTCACGCTTCCGTTGCACACTCTGATTACTCGTAACCATCAAAACTATCAATTTCACGTCTAAAGTCTAACTCTTTCTCATATTCGCCAAAAATCACTGTTCACTTTAATATTACCAACCTCACACTCTCCTGTGTTATCTCATACACCATACATAAGTCTCGGAATTGCTCAAATAATTCTAACTCCCTGACCATCAAAACAGACATGCATAGAAACTTCCGACTTAACTTTTCAGGCACAACAACAGCTTTTCCCCGAAGGATAATCCAAGCCAAATTCATAACTCATCACGAACTCTAACCATCCTTGTTGTCTCATAATCTATTCCTTTAGACCAAACAAGTACTCAATATCCTTGCGATTACCAAACACTTCGAACCTAGAACCATAAAGATAATACCTCCAAATATTCCAACACAATACCACCGCAACCAATTCCAAATCCATAATAATACAGATCCTTTTATAAATCCTCAATTGTCGTAAAGCATAAGCCATGACTTTACCCTCTTGCTTTACCACGTTGACTAAACTCATCAAAGACACATCACGATACCCCACAACCGGTTTATTAGGATCACACAAAATCAAAGCTGAAACTGTAGACAACTTCTAATCCAGCTCACCAAAACTTACTCACAACGAACATCCAAACAAACGACTCACCCTTTGCAAGTCAACTGAGATACCAGAAGTACGAACTTAACAAAGTCTTCCATAACCTGTAATAACAACCAACTGAGTCCAAAAGTTTCTAATCTCCTTAACTAACTTCGGAGCCTCTCATGTAGAACTACATCTACTTCCGATGGATCCATTAACCATACTCTCATCTGAAATAAAATTTCCAAGGAACTAACCCTTTTCAACCAAAATTCTCACTCGAATAACTTAGCATAAAACTTCGTCTCTTTTCAACACTTGTAATTCAAATCTCAAACACTTTACTCATTCTTGCTCTAAGTTTATAACAAATCCAAATATCCTCAATCGAAACCACTACGAACTTATCCAATTAAATATGGAAGATACGATTCCTTTACTCCATAAACATTAGAGACGCGTTACTAACACCAAATACCATAACCGTACGTTGCAATTCCCAACCAAAATCCAAAAGATATAAATCCTTAAAGCTTTTGCAAAACTTTTCACTGGGTAACTGGTTACTCACATACAAGCTTAACCGAGTAAATAACAACCTATTTCGAGGATAACAAACCTAACCAGTCACATTAAATCGATCAAACCCTCGACTCACACAATTCACCACTCTTATCAAACATTCCAAACAATTGTAATTCACTCAAACTCAACCAAACCATTCTAGTCATCTGTCCATGAAAGTGGACACTTATTCTCAATCATTACCTTATTCAACTGTTAGTAATCCATACCCAATTTCTTCTCCTGACCGTCCAATTCCGCAATTCCAACATGTATCAACAACCAACCAAAAAGAATTCTCAAACACAATGTTACATCCACCCACAAGGGTTTCCTCACAATTTCCATTAATGCCTTAAAACTCCAAAGACTCCAAACCCACCAGAACTCTAAGTTTGATGTCCATAGTCTCAATACCATTATACTTGTTATTCCATTCCATCATCCTTCCTTTTGTTACCAACAATACTGGAGCTCTCTAAGACAACACCTTAATGTTCCATCCAAAAACACATCTGAAAACTATGCCCAACTGACGGCCCATCACTGCGACTTCCTGCCAATTCCCAGAACACTACCATCACAGACAAAACAAACATCTTATTCCCATCTACTAAGAGTTTCCTACTTACTTAGCAGATATACACCTCAACTATTCACCTTCGTCCAATTAAGTTCAATCTCTACTCTCTGTGAAGCAGTCCTTAAATAAAACCCAATCATTCTCTCTCAATGACTTCCCAACTGGACTAACATACCAAAACCTCTAATCCATTTCATCTTCCGATATTAGCATCTTCATCGACTCATCAAAACAATCTGTAATCATCTCCTTAAATTCCAAACAACTCATTTCACACACTATCAAAGCCGGAAAGACCCGCCTATTCCATCCAACATAATTTCCGTCTGCTATCAACAAGAGATTAAGGGTGATCAGTTCCTCAATTTGCCAATAGACAGCCGCCAATCATGATGGGGCATAAACCGTCTTTACCAAACTATAATAGCCTTTCTTACATCCCATACACAAAACTACCTAAGGCACAAATCCTTAGTTGACATAAACCTTACCTCCGCATTTCTTACGGAATCGGGAACAACACTGTCCAAACAACACTTACCATCTTGCAATTCACAACACACTGAGCCAGCGTTCCACACCTGAAGCAACATGGAGAAGTACCATCTTCTCCCCCACTTATCTCATTCTAACTCCTGAAAACAAAGGATTAGAAAACCAGAAAGCACTGACAGTGTTTCACACACATATCACGTACTAAGGAACAAACAACACCGACAGTATTCAACTGTCACACCAACAGACTCAACAACTGACTCAACACTGGCTCTGATACCACTTAATGCAACACCCCCTTTCTATACCCCCAAATAATTAAATAAATCATTTAGGCATGTATTGGAAATTTCATCAGAGTATAATTGTAAACACGGCATAAAAAGGCATGTCACATTATGCTTGAAATTAAAACATACAACACCAGCTCAACAAATGATATGAAATAGTGGGGTAACTTTCAAACAACAAAGGATCTCAGTCCTTATACCCACATCTCAATATATAGAATAAAAGCGGAAACATCTAAAATATTGAATAACAACCACATATATACATCAACATATATATACATCATCCAGTATGAATCACAAGCAACATCATGTTTATATACACAAATTCATCAGCAAGATACATATGCAAATATATCACAAAAAGATCAAAACGTCCTAGCTACCCGGTGCTACATATCAGAGCCAACCGACCAACAAGGAAAATGAAGACACGCTTCACAAAAAGACCGCCAGATACCTAATCTGCAATGCCTCATAGAGCATCATAAAACAGCAGAAGGGTGAGAAATATTATCATAATAACAATGCATATAATTATGTACTACAACATAAACATATAACACATATTCTCACCACAACTCATCATATATCACAATATAGATATATCATCAAGCATATTCATTATGCATACATTCACCATTATCATCATTCCACATAAACATACATATTATGTCTACTATGTCACAATCATCACATCTCACTCAATATATATCGCAAGGCATATATATATATATAACCAAGCATATTCCTCATAATGATTATCATTCAACATAAACACACATATTCATGTTTATCCATCCATGCACACCGGCACAATTCTACTCATTCCACATCAACATATACATATATATATTTATTCATCAATGCACAAATACAATGATGACAAATGCAACTCATAGAGACCGACTCACGACTCTATGCAGATGCATGCGGTACCGACTCATCACCCGAGCTCAATTGAAGAACTCAATGGAAATATCCTCCCTGCCGGGCCTACGATATTTCCCCATCGCTCATACCATCATGGCATCCGATGTTTCTGGATTGTTCACGCAGACACAATCTGATTGCTCAAACCCCACAAGGGCACACAATCATTCTGAAGATTCCCACGGAATCAAGTGTAACACATCGCAACGATTACACCCATTGACTACGCAATGTTCAGAGGATCCTTAAATGATCATTTGTGTAATCTATCACTCACACCCAACAGGGACGCGATATTACACCCGATTCTCCACGAATCGCGACACATGAATGCATGTCATGATGTTTCTCATACAAAATGACCACATACACTCATGCAATGCACACATATTTCACAATATAGTCAGGCATTCATCACATATAATCCACATACATTCACATCAATTGTATAACAACATACACAATTATCCAAACAATTCAATTTACGGTTCACCGGAAAAGTCGGTTAAAAGTCGACAAAACACACTATTCAGACATCATACATCCATCACCAATACATATCAATCATGCACAACATTTTATCACATATACTCACGTCATATAACAGCACACAAGCTATACGTTACATATCAAAAGCATGTAGCATGATAACACATCATTCGCACACCAATACGACGGTAAAATCCAACAATACAACACTTTTTCAAAATCACGACTTAAATAAATCATCTAATGACCTCCAACCCATTTTTATTAGAAAGAATATTTCATAAGCTTTCCAACGCTTCGAACGGGGGTCAAAACGGATTTACGGATTAAAAGTTACGATCGAAACAGTTTTGAATGAAAAACCTACAACAGGGCTGACACGGCCCCCGTGTTGTGGGACACGGCCCGTGTCACTCAAAAACCCAAATTTCACATTTTTTTCACGTTTCCACCCTCCCTAGTCAGTGGTCTGACACGGCCCCCGTGCTGTGTGACACGGGCCGTGTCAGGGCCCAGAAAATGCATTTTTCATCGTCGGAAGCCTTCCGGACCTCCGATTTCGATTCCGTAAAAAGCTACGATCTCAGAATTCAACGTACTACAATATTTTCACCATTAAGAAGCCATCCAACACATTTTCCATTTTTGAAATATTTTAAAACATAATTTTATCATTGAATTCTAAATTCGAACTCGATCGAAACCGCGGAAAAACATGCAAACAACCATTCCCGATTAAACCCAAACCTTACCCGATGAAATATCAACCTATACCAATGTTACCAGACATATCCAAACACTCTTACTCGATCACAACATCAATTTATACAAAAACCTCAATATATACCAAAAACTCAAAAGTTATCAATTCAACCCGATTCAATCAAACGATCACACTAAATCAAGACCCAACATCACACGACTCTACTACGCGATTTATTTCGAATTTCATCCGTGAAAACATCGATTTCTATCCATTTTTCTCATTTCGACCTAGAATTGGAAAACTATGGAAAAACAAGAAAACCTTCACACAATCACACATACATAATCATACACAAAGTTAGGATAACAATATTTCACACCCTTACCCGATTAAATTCGATTGAAACGGAGCTTTTCCCGATTTTTCCCACTTTCTCCTCTTTTCTCTCTTCTTCCTCTTCTTTTCTCTTTCTCTTCTTTCTTCTTTTCTTCTTTCTCTCATTTTCTCTCTATTTCTTTCTATTTATATAAAAACATAAACTTACCCAAGCAAAAGACCAAAATACCCCTCAGCTCGAATATCTCCCAAACGCTCTCAAAATGCGATAAAACATCAACAACGATGAAAAATAATATATTGCCAAATAAAAGTCAATAATAAAATAATATAAAACCAAAACCAATTAAATCTATTCTATTAAATAAATCTAACAAAACTGGGGCGTTACAATTAATGGCACTCAAATCCTGGATAAACAAGTTTAAGTCATATCAGAACAAACTAATGCAACAAGTATATAATACAATTAATAGACATGACAAGATAACATTACATTGAATTTTTTGGTTTTCCGTTTGGCTACAAACATGGTCCATTCTTCGGGTTCAATCACGTCCGCATACAACTGTGGAAGTTCTGATTCAACAAAATTTTTATCCGCATCCCTAAGATATTTGTTTGATAATAAGGCTCGGAACCCTCTGTGTCTCTTTCCGGCCAACTGAAGACAATATTTTTTCCGGCTTTCATCAATATTAAAGGACCTCTACAAAAAAACATACACATATAAACATAAAGTGTGTTAGTATAAGTAAATTAAAGACTTATCTTATCTTATAAACATATAAATATAAAGTGTGTTAGTATAAGTAAATTAATGTACCTGTATATCAGTCCATATCTTATCTTTACCAGCTTTCAACTTTGGACTCCTCCAATTATCACTGGTAATTGGAATATGCTGATGGACAAGTGAACCACTGTATGAAGACAACATTGAACCGTTAGGCTCAATTAGTTGGTTCTCATCACTCCAATGTACATCAAACTTGATCCCTTTATCTCTAGCACAGATGATTGACTTCATAATAGTTATTCCACGTTTTATTTCACTTTCTACATTCGAAGGTTCATTCTGAGCTTCATTTTCATCATGTGTCTCATGTGTATTGCCCTGGTTACTAGCCATTTGACCTGTAAGAAAGAAAAAAACAAAAATTAAATGACAAATATAAAAATCCATAATCCATAATCCATTGAATGATATAAGCTATATATAACATGACAACTAATTAATATTATTGAATGATATAAGCTATAATTTTATAACTAGTACCTTTTTCACTAACGTCTCTTTCTTTTCTTGGTTGGAATATGTTCTACCCGTCTCATAACAACACGGCATTTATTTTGATAACTTAAACCTCTAAATTAAAAGGGCATTTATTTTGTACCTCTTAGGTGGTTTACGTCCCCAGAAAGAATCTGTTGAACTTTTCCCCAGCAAGATAAATTTTTTCCGCCTTGAAATCTATCCATGACATCATGTGGCAATCTCTTTATTTGAAAACCTTGTTCTTATCTCTGAATTTCCCCGTGAATCAGCAAATGACAGTCTCTTTCTGAGCATTTTGTCTGTCCCCGTTGAAGCTATCAACATATTAAAAAAAATTCATCACATGGCATATCTCCGAAGAAGTCTCGAAGAGAAGTATGATGAAGGTATTTTCCATCAAATGGCATCTCCCAAGTGAATCCCTGTGAGAAGTTTGATGAATATCCTTACGAAAAGTTTCTCTTTATTTGAGAAATTTATTTCACAAAGTTAACTAACCCGCATCTCTTTGAAGATCCTCGGGGAATTTAATATTTCAGCAAGTGATTACCCTTTTTAGAAACTTGTTGTTTTACCCTTTTTAAGAGAAATACTTGATAAGAAGAAACCAAGACCAATTTCATGGCTTATGTCTAGAAACAAGGGGAAGTTTATTCTAGAAATAGAGACCAGTTTCATGGCTAATGTCCAGAAACGAGGGGAAGTCTATTCCAGAAACCGAGACCAGTTAATGGCTTATGTCTAGAAATGAGGGGAAGTTTACACTAGAAAAACCAAGACCAGTTTCGTGGCATGCGACCCAAAACATTGGGAAGTTCATTTTACCCTTTCTAAGTAATGTTGCTTAGTTAAAGAAGATGTTGAATCATCTTCCAAAGATGGAAGTTCAAATTTCCAGAATTATAACACCATCCTCTGTGGAGTTGTGTTCCTCTCCCCATTAAAGTTGTTATCTCTCTCCAAATTGAGTTACAACATTTTTTCCAATTTTTCTTTCCCCTATGGATAATCCTGTTGTTAAACCCCTGTGGTTCAGATTATCCTCAGTCTCCTGTGGCATCATCATCCACAGATCTCATCTCTAGCACTCATAAGTACGTTCATATCATATCACCTTTTGTGGCTTATCTTAGCGTGCGATTTTTGTCGGTGACGCGACCACCTTATCGTCATGGGGATTTCCTCACCTAAATGGGAGGAACGTGGGTGCTACTTTCTGATTTGTGATTTATCCCGTGAAGCTGGTAGGGAAAGGGAAGCTATCTAAAACTAACCTTGCATGCAAATGTTTAACAGAACAAACGCTAAGAGAGATTGGGGAGTTTGGGGTCTGGTTATACAATGGGGAGTTGTCAGTTACCCATCCTATACATGGTTATCCATGGGTTGATTAGCATTAAGTTCTGCTTTCTACTTGATGGTGTTTGTCTGTAAATGGGAAAGTTTCTTCTTTGTGGGGATGTCTGAGAGAGAGTATTTTTGTTGTTTTTCGGGTTCTTCGATGTTTTTGGTAAGGTACTGGACCTAAGGTTTTTTGTTTAGTTTGCTCGCTTAAATTTCGCAATCTTATGCCTACGTATACCCGTAAAGAAGTATAGGGAAATCAGAGCAATCATAGTTCTTCCTATTCTAAGGGAGGAAAATATGTTTGGTGTCTTGTTCAAAGCCCAAGATTGAAGCTGAAAGGTTTGATTTGTGTCTTGTTCAAAGCCCAAGATTGAAGCTGAAAGGTTTGATTTGTGTCTTGTTCAAAGCCCAAGATTGAAGCTAAAGTTTTAATTGAGAGAGAATTTGTCATCTCTAAAGGGAGATATCTCATCTGTTTATCACAGCTGTTTGGGGGAGTGGTTTATAAAGGAGGATTACTTTAACTGAAATGCATGGAGTCCAACAATGCCATAATTTCCTTTATAGAGGATTTATCTTGAAGGAGGAAACTTTAACTCAATGTGAGCAATGCCATTTTTCCTTAGGATTTTTTCATGCTAAGAGAGGGACATTGGCTTGGATGTAAATAATCCAGAGGCTTTCCACTTACAACAATTAGATGAAAGAGTTTTAACTAGGACAATGAGGGACTACAACTTGGATGTTGATCTCAACAAGTGTGCCACTTACAGCAATTATCTGGAATTAGGGTATGTTTGATTATCTGTTATGATACACAGAGAAATGTCTTCCTGCAGAGATGTATTTGATTTCCTCTGAGGGGATGTTGATTTTTGTGTGCCTTGATCAAAGCCCAAGGTTGAAACTAAGATATTGATTGACTGACTCCACTGGGGAGATCTTTATACAAAGCCTAAGAGCAGGCTTATGGATTGATTGACTCAAACAAGAGAGTGTTTATTTGTGTCTTGTACAAAGCCCAAGATTGAGGCTAAATAGAATTGTCTCTTTTGGGAAATAGGTTTTATCTGTCTTGTATAAAGCCCAAGATTAAGGCTAAATAGATTTGACTCAATTAGAGAGTATCTGTCTTGTACAAAGCCCAAGATTGAGGCTGAAATTATGACTCTATTTAGGCAGTTTTTATATCTGTCTTGTACAAAGCCCAAGATTAAGGCTGAAAATTAACTGACTATACTGGATAGACATTTTTGGGGTGTCTTGTACAAAGCCCAAGATTGAGGCTGATGAACTACTGAGGAATTATCATTATACAAAGTCTAAGAAGAGGTAGGTTGGAGGCTAACTTCGGCTAAGGATTACTAAGATCCAGAGACAGGTCCTAATTTGGGGAATTCAACTCTTGCTGGGGATTACAGAAGAGTTGAGATATCAGATGCCTTGAGGTTGTGATTCTGTTGGGGATTTTGTTAATGGTGAATCAACAGTAATTGACCCTGACTGGGGAAATCTAGAGTGAGGGTTTAGAGATTGAGTTATGAAACTTGTGGAGGTTTTAACTCTGTTTGGAGATTGATCACGTGATCAGGATTCTTTTTCCTATTTTTTTAGGAAGTATGAAGGTTTCTTTGAAATCCAAAAAGGGGTGAGACTATCCAAGTCTACTGGTATATAAATGTTTTTTTTTGTATGATGCCCAAGAGAAGGCTGAGATGTTAAGGGATGAAGGTCAACCCTAAATTGGTTTGATATTTTGACTCAGGAAGACTGCTCTAGCAAAGGATGACTAGGTTCTGTCTTGTACCTTTAAGAGGTCTTTTGGGTCCTTGTACTAAGCCCAAGAGGAGGAATGAGAACTTTTAAGAAGCCTGAGGGTCCTTGTACAAAGCCCAAGAGGAGCCTGGGGATGCTTTTAGGAAGCCTGTGGGTCCAAACTTAAGAAAGTTAAAGAAAAGTTTCACCGGGAATTAATCCTTTCTTTAATGAACAGTTCTTGAGTTTGAAGAAATTCAAGAGAGGTTTCACCGGGAATTAATCCTCTCTGGGGGGAAATGAATTTCTTTGACAATTTTCTAATAGTGACATTCTGAGAAAAGTTTCACCGGGAATAATGCCTTTCTCTTTGTTCCATATTATGTAAGCCCAAGAGGAGGCAAGACTGTATCTGGAAATTCCTATGGGGAACTAGTTTTGACTGTGTTGAAAGAGTGACCACTGGTTTTATCTTATCTTAGACCTAATTGTCGGGGAAACTCTAAGCAGAATATACAATATATATACGATCGTGCCATAGTTTGAAAAGTACAGAGGGACTTATATAATGATTGAGGCCCAAAAATGTTTATGAACAAAGAGGATTGGATCTTACACTCTACTAGATGACCAAAGTTTATTTTTATACAAAATATGGGGCTTATAACTCAAGGAGAGGCCCAATGAAAGACAGTGATCACACCGTCGTTTTGAAAATTGTACTGGGACTTATACAATGACTGAGGCCCAAATTTATTTATGTACAAGTGAGAGTTGGGTCTTAAACTCTATTAGAGGCACAAAAGAGAGTTTGAAAAGAAAAGAAATGGGACTTACAACACAAGGGTAGGCCCAGGTGATTTTGTTTTGAAATGGCGATCGCGCCGAGATTTTTGAAATCGCAGTGGGGCTTATACAATTACTGAGGCCCAAATATTTTGGTTTTCAAAAGGGATTGGGTCTTACACTCTATTAGAGGCCCAAAGTGTTCGTAAAAATATTTGAAAAAAAATCAAAATCAAAGAAACCCTAATTTCATTTTAAAAGTAATTTTTCAAAGAAAAATTAGTAAAAAAAATGATAAAAAACATCAAAATAAGTTTAAACAACTTATGATTTTTTGGTTAAGGTTTGAAAAATGATGTTTTAATCACAAAGTGAATTAAAACTCATTTGGTTTTGAAAATTCAAGATGAAAATTCATTTTTTTGAAATGTAAAAAAAAAACCAATAAAAAATGAAATTATTTAAAAATATATCAACTATATTAAATAAATAATATAAATTTGATTTTTTTTGTGGAATATAATATTTTAACATTTTTGTGAATTTTTGCAAAAAGAGTCAACAAAAAATAATTAAAATTGAGAGAGAAATTAATTAATAAAAACCATGAAAATATGAAAAATAGCAAAAATATGAGAAAATAGCAAAAAGGTCTGGGTAGGTGTAGCGAGCGATTTTTGTCGGTGAAACGACCACCTTAGCGCTGGGTTTTCCTCACCGCAATGGTAGGAGGGAGTGCTACTCTCTGATTTCTTATTTATCCCATGAAGGTGGAAGGAAAAGGGAAGCTATCTAAAACTAACCTTGCACGCGAATGTTTAATTGAACAAACGCTTAAAAGAGATTGGGGGGTCCGGGGTCAGGTTATACAATGGAGAGTTGTCAATTACCCGTCCTATATGTGGTTATCCACAGGATATTAGATTTAGGTTTTGCTTTGTACTTGATAGTGTTTATCCGTTAATGGGTTGGGAAAGTTTCTTGGGAAATATGAGAGGGAGAGTGAGTTTTTGTTGATGTTCGGGTTTTTTTTCCAATGTTTTTGGTAAGGTACTGGACCTAAGTTTTGATTGATATGAAGGTACTAGACCTAGAGTTTTTGATTGGTATGCTCGCTAAGATTTCGCAATCTTATGCCTACGTATTCCCGTTTAAACGAAACAGGGAAATCAGAGCAATCGTAGTTCCTCCTATTCTAAGAGAGGAAAAAGATGTTTTAGTGTCTTGTTCAAAGCCTAAGACTGAAGCTAAAAGGCTTTGACTGAGAGAGAATTTGTCATCTCTAAAGAGGGATTGTTGATTTTTGTGTGCCTTAATCAAAGCCCAAGGTTGAAGCTAAGAGGTTGATTGACTCCACTGGCGAAATCCTTACCTAAAGCCTAAGAGGAGGCTAGATAAGACCGATTCAACAAGCGAGTGTATATATTGGTGTTTTATACAAATCCCAAGATTGAGGCAAAAAAGAGACTGACTCTTTGGGGATATCATTATACAAAGCCTAAGAGGAGGCTGGAAGTTTGACTTTTCTGGGGAAAGTGTTTTGTCTGTCTTTTACAAGGCCCAAGATTGAGGCTGAAAAAGGTTTTGACTCTGTCGGGGAGGTTTGTATATGTCTTGTACAAAGCCCAAGGTTGAGGCTGAAATGAGTTTGACTCTGCTTGGGAAATCATTCCTCAAAGCCTAAAAGAAGGTTGTGAGGAAATGACTCTGCTGGGGAAGATATATGTCCCAAGCTTAAGAGATGAAGATTTATGTCTTGTACAAAGCCCAAGATTGAGGCAAAAAGGGTTTGACTCAACAAGAGAGTGCTTTTATCTGTCCTGTACCAAGCTCAGGATTGTGGCTGAACAAGCTGGAGAATTTATCCTACACAACTTGAGAGGAGGCTAGATCCTGCTAGGGGAAATCTTTATACCGAACCTAAGATGAGGCTGGAAAAGATTGACTCAAAAAGAGAGTACTTTTATCTGTCTTGTACAAAGCCCAAGATTGAGGCTAAAAAGGTTGACTCAGTAAGAGAGTCTGAAAAGGTGATTGACTCAACAAGAGAGTCTTGAAGGTTTATTCGCTCAACAAGGGAGTCTGAAAAGTGATGGATTCAACAAGAGAGTCTGAAAAGGTTAGCTCCACTGGGGAGAATCATTGTACAAAGCCCAATAGGAGGCTAACTGTGTTGAGGAAAGATCATTATATAAAGCGTAAGACGAGGCTATCTTTCTGCTGGGGATTATTGAGATCCCTAGGCAGGTCCAAGTGGGGAATCAACTCTTGCTGAGGGTTCCAGAAAGGTTAAGATATCAGATGCCTTGAGGTTCTGATACTGGTGATAAACTGTCCCTGGTTGGGAATCTTTTAGGAGAGAGATTGGGTTTTAGAACCCATGGGCTTAACACTAATGGAGATCGATCCAGAATGACTGAGGTTTCTTCATATATGTGTAGGGAACTTGAGAATGTCTTTGAGACTCAAGGGGATTAGACTGTCTGAGTCTACTAGTGTGGAAGAGTTTTATTTTTTGTATGATGCCCAAGAGGAGGCGGGTGTTAAGGGATGAGAATTAACCCTAAGTCCGAGTTTTGACACTGGAAAGACTGCTCTAGCAAAGGATGACTAAGTTTTGTCTTATACCTTTAGGAGGTCTTCAGGGTCCTTGTATTAAGCCCAAAAGAAGGCATGAGAACTTCTAAGAAGTCGGAGGGTCCTTGTACAAAGCCCAAGAGGAGGCGGGGATGCTTTTTGGAAGCCCGTGGGTCTCAAACCAAGAAAAGTTCAAGAAATGCTATTCACTGAGAATATATCATTAGTGAAAGTTTGGAGGTTTGAAGAAACTCAAGAGATACTATTCACAAGGAATAGATCAACTCTGGGGAGTAGAATTTATTTGACAATTTCTAATAGTGACATCCTAAGAAAAGGTTCACGGAGAATACTGCCTTTCTCTTTGTTCCATATTGTTTAAGCCCATGAGAAGGCAAGACTGTATCTGGAAATCCTATGGGGATCTAGTTTTTATTGTATTAAGAGTGACCAACTGGCTTTACGTAGTTCTAGACCTAGTTGCCGGGGAAAAATCTAAATAACTATACTAGTATATATACAATTGATATATGACAAGTATTTAAAAGGATATGAAAGAAGAGTTACAGTGGAGCAGCTTCCGACAATACAGTTATATATATTTGACATGAATTTAAAAGAATGAAATAAAGACTTACAGGTGAGCAAGCTTCCCACAATACAGTTATATATATATATATACATATATATATATATATATATATATATATATATATATATATATATATATATATATGAAAGCGAGTAAATGAAAGCTGTTAAAACTTACAGGTGAGCAAGCTTCCATGCTGTATTGTTAGTTATTCAACGAAATTAAATAAAGTTTTGATAACAACATGTACATTTGAAGCTAAATCAAAAGAGAAGTTGTGTTGAAAAGATTGTTTTGAAATCCAAGGTTTAACAGTGATCGCACCGTTGTTTTGAAATCGCATCGGAACTTATACAACGACGGAGGCCCAGAGAGGTTTATTTACGAAAGGGTTAGGTCTTACAACTCAAGGAGAGGCCCAAAGAATTTGAAAATGAAAAAAGATGGGTATTATAGCTCAAGGAGAAGCCCAGTTGATTTTGTTAAAAAGGCGACAATCGCCGAACTTTTGAAAATATACAGAGGGACTTATACAATGTGTGAGGCCCAAAATTGTTTATTTACAAAGGGGTTGGGTCTTACACTCTATTAGAGGCCCAAAGTGTTGGAAAAAGATTTGTTAGGGTGAAAATCAAAGAAACCCTAATTTCATTTTCCTTTAAAAGTAATCCATTTAATAAAATGAATTAAAATGACAAAAATACCCAACAAGTCTAAATAAACTACTTGTGATTTTTGATTAAGGTTTTAAAAAATGAGGTTTTAATCACAAGATGATTTAGGACTCATTTGATTTTGATTCTCAAGATGAATATTCATTTTTGAAATGTTTAAAAACAATAAAAATGAATTTATTTACAAAAATACCAAATATATTAAATAAATAATATAAATCTGATTTTTTTTTGTGAAATAAAATATTTTAACATTTTTGTGATTTTTTGCAAAAAGAACCAATAAAAAATAATTAAAATTGAGAGAGAAATTAATTTTTCAATTAATTTAAAATAATATGACAAATATTAAAAAAAATGGAAAAAGTGTTAAAAAAGGGTCTAGGGCGAGGGGGATTCGAACCCCAGACCTCCAAGTAACAGCGCGCGCCTTATACCACTGGGGTGGTGATACATCTGTGTATCAAGACCACCCCATAAATACATAAGGGATGCCTTGTTTTAGGCCTCGGCAAGGCAAGGCAAGGCCAGCTTTTGGGCAAAAAACGTAAAGGTTGTAACTTTCTCAATTCTCCATGGATTGGGACAAAATTTAGGTTTATCCTGCTTAGAGTTTCACAAGGAATCCAATGGTGCCCTTGGTTTTTTCAGATGAGGTCCCCATTTTAAAACCCGATGGTGGTTTTGAAATAGGCCTATAATTGAAATTTCTATGCTACCTCATGTTACATGCAAGAATTACATGGGAAATTGGTTCAAACACAACATATACAACATGCATGAGAGGTTTATGATCAATGGACTTCAAAGCAATGCATATTTCAAAGAGTTCAAATTGTGATGCTTACCTCTTTGGGAGATTTTTGTGCTATCTTCCAAGTTTCTTGTGCCAGAAGTAATTTGATGCTTTAGACACTCTCAATTGATCCCTTAGAAACTTTTAGAATAGTTAGAACCAGCTAAAATCCTCAGGAACAAGTTTGAGCTCTTTCTTGCAAAAGGGGCTAAAGTGACCAATATGGCAACTCTCTCAAATGGTTTTCCAGATGTGGGGAACCATTTGGGACAGTTCAAGGATGATATTTGGAGTGTGTTTGAGGTTTTATCTAGTTTTGAAAGTTACTGAATCAAGACATGGCTTGAAAAATGCAAAAAAGTCCAAATTTGAGGTTTTGGAAGTGGACTTTGAGATTTTGGTGTTACAGGTCACATGTTAGCGTTTGGACAACTTAGATACAACATATTAGAGGTGTTTGGATCATGAGCTGTGATGGAATTGCTCTCTAACTCAAAACTCATAGATACCTTGCAAAAGAAGGCATTTTGGCCTAGAGAAAGGGATTTTGAGGAAAACAAGTGTTGTAGTGCTTTGGTGTACTCAAACTGAGCACAAATGAGCTCTATTTATAGTAGATCAAGTTTGGTTTGCAAGCAATAGTGAATGGAGGTTGCAGCAGGCCTTTGGCCAATGTTATGCAAAAGGAATCTCAAGTCTCTTCTAGCCATTTATGTTCCAATGGTTGTATCTCCTTGCTCAAATGGAGTTTGGAGATGATCTTGTACTTGTTGGAAAGCCCTCATGGCATACTTTCGCTTTGATGTTTACCCCTAGACCTGGTTTGACTTGGATCAAAGTGAAAAATCTCCCTACATTTTAGAAAAGGTAAGGCAGATTTTGACTTAGTGAAAATTTCACTAAGTGTTGGAAAAATGCCATTTTCATGTTTTCAGCCATTTTGATCACTCCATAGCTAAAAATCCATGAGTAATTGGAGTTTGATGTAGATGACACTTTTAAAGTATGCAATGATATCTACAAATCCAGCTTTGGACCATCCAAAATGGTTTCTTGGATCTCAAGTTATGGTCCTTGGAAGTTAGTACCCTAGCCACTTTGTTCCATAACTTAGAAAAATTATAAGTTTTTATGGTTACCCCTTTTACAAGTTAACACACTTTCTTTGATTTTTCTTGATGAATGATGATTCAAATCACATATTAACATTGTTTTAGGGCCAAGGAACCATAATTGTGAAAAATATCAAAAAGTCAAACTTGATTTTATGCACAGTTGACTTTTTATCGGATGAAATCCAAACTGTGTGATCTGTTGTGAAATCAAGTACTTGACCTAAATCAAACCTAATAGATGTATTCCATAGGTGTTATATGGTGTATTTAATCATGTCCCAAGGTTTGGGAGCATGTCTTGGTCAAAAGTCAAAGATACAGTTGACTTTTCCCTCGAAACCCTAATTGTGGTCCTAATGAAATTGAAACTTGTGGATCAAGCTTCTTGGATCAATCCATTGTTACAAATGGATCAATGTAGTGTATTAGATACCTTCAAACCATGTCTTGAGGTCTTGGCTCATGTTTTGTCCCAAAAGTCAACTTAGGGGTGAATTAGGTCAAGAAACCCTAATTCCTGATTTTTGGGCAAATGCATCCCCTGAGGTTAAAATGACTTGATGATTGGGTCTATGAGGTCCCTTGGAGTATCTTGGATTGTGCTATGAAGCATTGGCTCATGCCCAGAGGAAAATTTCCATCTCGAGGCCTCAGTCGACCAAAACCCTAATTTGGTGACACTGGCGATCTTGAGGCTTGATCCACTTGGAATGTTGCAACCTTGTGCTTGATTCTTGATGTGGGAGTCCTCTTGATCCTTTATGTATGTTTGAGGGGTTAGACAAGTTGAAGATCACGTCATTTCTTGAATGATCCTTTGTCTAAGTGCTCTGAGAGGGCTTGAAACCCTAATTCTTGATAGTGGTGAATGCTCCATAATTCCTGAGGAGATTGAGGAGACATATAGGTATACATCCATATTGTGATGATGATTTACACAATGATGGGAAATCTTGGTGGTCAAAATTTGAGGTATGACAGATGCCCCTATTTAATCTTCTTGGACCCAAAGGTATGAATGGCGAAGGTATTCGGGCATTCGGGGTGCAAGAGGATTAAATATCAGAATACCCGAAATTTTGATGGTGGTTATGAATGGTAGTTTGCTCACTCATCTTCTTTTGCTAAGAAATGATCCTTTGGAAAATGTGAAAACTTCCCCTCGATCCTGGTTTTCAGTCAAGGAACTGGTCTCAGTTTATGATATAACTTCTCCTCGATCCGAGGCTTCATCCACGGAACTGGTCTCAGTTTCTTTTGTCCATAAACTTCCCCTTGATCTTGGTCTTTAGCCACGGAACTGGTCTCAGTTTCTGAAATAAACTTCCCCTCGATCCTGGCCTTCATCTAAGGAACTGGTCTCAGTATCTTTTATCAATAAACTTTCTTGACAAGGGATGCTATTCGTAGCGGTTTTCCTCAAACTTCTCGCCGAACTTTTCTGAGGAGATGCCATTTGATGGGAAAAAGTTTTGATGTCAAACTTTTTGGGGAAACCCATTTGTCTGAGCTGTAGAGGCGCACAAACTTCTCTGTTGGAGACGCCATTTGTCGACTCTACTGGGGAACACGAGTCTCTTGAGAGACAGTTTCCTGCTTGGGGATATTACATCATACTTTTCCTCGAGATCTTCTCCGCGAAATGCCATGTGATGTAATCCAATTTGGAGGTGCTGATGACCTTTTCTTCAGCGAATTCTCCGAAGAAAACTATTGTATTGTCGAATCTTTGATAAAGGGGCTTTCTCTGGGGATTTTCCTTAATCCAGGAAAGCAAAGATATAATCTTCAATGGCGAAGAGTGACGTTTGTCGAAAGTTTTCTTGCTTTTCAGAGGTTCAAGTTATCAAAGTGGTCAAAGACCGTCTCCATCCTAGAAATAAACTGGAGGAGAGATTGTTCAGACGCAACATTTCCTGACGAGGAAAGAACTGACAACTCGATTGAGAGGACTTTTATCACTTGGGGATAAGACCGGCTAGAGTGATAGTGATGCAATATGAATATGAATGTAAATCAATAATGCATGATGTATGTATGTTTATGCTGACAAAACAGACACGACATACAGACTAGTGGATGAACACGACTGGATACTCGACCACTGTGGGGAACGAGGAAGTACCATCTTGTCTAAAATAGAAATTCTGCCTTCCTTAGGAGAGATAGTCCCTGTGGGGAAAACCGTTGGTCGGGCTTAGGAGATAAGAACTCTGCCGAGGATGTCGGACGGAACATTCGCATCTGACACAACTGATCCTTCATTCAGGCGTACTGGCTAAGAAGGAGTACTTTGATTCGCCACTTTGAGGTTCGATTACTTCTGGAGAAGCGATCGATGTTCTTTCAATGTTCAACAGTCAAAAGAAATTTCCATCTTTATTTAAAAGCATAAAAATGTTGACAAGTAAATTCATTTTTGTTTTATTTCTAGAATCGTTGATCATATTAAAATGTCGTTATGTAAAGCTAAAACAAATAAGAATTGCAATTAAAAGTACTAGGGCTCAAATTTTATTGATAGGATGGAAATCAGCCAAACGTGTGATTCCATGGAGTATTTACAAGGTTTAGAAAATGGTAATTTACGGGAAAAAGGCTACATTGAAACATAATGACCGCTATTCTTCTACCAACTTTGAATTCTGGACATCCTGAGCTTCCGTCGAAGATGACCTTGACTGGTGTTTTCCTGACGGATGGCATGACTACTGCTGGGGGATTTACCTCTTTGTTGGACGTAGTTACTTGCCATTATCCCTAACTTTTGCCTGGATTGTACTTTTGAGATTTCCAATCAATCGGGATGATTTTTGTTTATGTCTCTAATTTTTTCCTGGACCGCCCTTTCAGGTTTTCAATCCACCGAGACGTTATTTTTAGGCGAAGTATTTCTTGACTACGTCAACATTTGTGGGGTAGGTAAATTCCTCTCCATCCATGGTTGCGAGTCTCAAGGCGCCGCCTGAGAAGGTTTTCTTGACCACATAGGGGCCATCATAATTTGGAGTCCACTTGCCCCGGGAATCAGTGAGAAATGATTGTATCTTCTTGAGCACAAGGTCTCCTTTCCTGAAGACGCGTGGTCGGACCTTTTTGTCAATTGCCTTCTTTATTCCTTGTTGATACAACTGACCATGGCATAGAGCCGTTATTCACTTCTCTTCTATTAGATTCAATTCATCGTGTCGACTTTGACATCATTCAGCCTCTGTGAGCCTAGCTTCCATCAACACTCGGATTGATGGGATTTCACTTCTATGGGGAGCACTGCTTCCATGCCATATACTAGAGAGAAATGGGCTGCCCCTGTTGAAGTGCGGACAGACGTGCGATAACCGTGAAAAGCAAAAGGCAGCATTTCATGCCAGTCTTTATAGGTTACAGCCATCTTCTGAACGATCTTTTGACACTTGTAACACCTCCTCATGTAATTGTAGCAATCGGATTCCATGGTCAACTAGTAGTACCCTGCTCTCAGAATTTTTCTCGCCATTGTGTGTCCGTTGGCATGAGTGCCAAAGGATCCTTCATGAATTTCTTTTGCCAGCATGTTTGCTTCTAGTCTGCCTACACATCGGAGCAAGACAATGTCAAAGTTTCTCTTATAGACGGTATCACCGCTCAGAAAGAAGCTGCCTGCTAGCCTTCTGAGGGTTTTTCTGTCTTTTCTGGATGCCCCAGGTGGGTATTCTTGTTTTTGAAGGAAGCATTTGATATCGTGATACCAAGGTTTATCGTCTATGACTGCTTCAATTGTGAAAATGTAAGCAGGCCTCTTAAGGCGCATTATGTCAATCTTAGGTATGTCATTCCATTGACCTACACTAATCAGGGAAGAGAGAGTGGTTAATGCATCAGCCATATGATTCTCTTCACGAGGGATGTGATGAAACTCGATTCTGTCGAAGAATGGTAACAACCTTCTCGTGTAGTCTTTGTAAGGAATCAAACCTGATTGGTATGTGTTCTAATCTCCTTTGATCTAATTGAGACCCAGGGTTGATTCGCCATATACATCCAAGTTCTTGATCCTTAAGTCGACCGCTTCTTCGATACCCATGATGCAGGCTTCGTATTCGGCCTCGTTGTTTGTACACTTGAATGTCTGTCGGGCGGTGAAAGGAATGTGGGTACCCTGAGGTGTTATTATGATTGTCCCAATTCCATTTCTGTAATGATTGACAGCTCCCTCAAAGATTAGTCCCGATTGGGAACCTGGTTCTGGCCCTTCACTAGGTAGTGGTTCATCGCAATCTTTCATTTTCAAGTACATGACATCTTCGTCTGGGAAGTCAAATCCAATTGATTCCTGACCGTCAATCGGTTGATAAGCCAAATGATCGGCTAAAACACTTACTTTGATGACTTTCTGAGCATGGTACTCGATGTCGTATTCTGATAACAACATCTGCCAACGGGCGATCCTTCCCGTGAGAGCAGGTTTTTCAAAGACGTACTTGATTAGATCCATTTTGGAGATTAACCAAGTAGTGTGACATATCACATACTGACGAAGACATTTGGCTGCCCAAGCCAGAGCACATCAAGTTTTCTCGAGCATAGTGTATCGAGTCTCGCAATTGGTGAATTTCTTGCTCAAATAGTAGATGGCATATTCTTTTCTTTTTGTTTCGTCCTGTTAGCCAAGTACACAACCCATTTAGTCTTCCAATACTGTTAGGTAGATGATCAGTGGTCTTCCTTCCACTGGAGGTGATAGAATCAGTGGGTTCAACAGGTACTCTTTGATATTGTCGAAGGCGGTTTGGCAGTCTTCTGTCCATACGCAATCCCGATTCTTTTTCAGTAACATGAAGATTGGCGTGCATGTCGCGGTCATGAGGAATATAAATCTGCAAATGTAGTTCAGACGTCCCAAGAATCCTCTGACTTGTTTTTTAGTCTTTGGTGAAGGAATTTCTTGAATGGCCTTGACTTTGTCAGGATCAACCTCAATTCCTTTCTGGCTGACGATGAACCCTAGCAGTTTTCCTGAGCGAACACCGAACGTGCACTTGTTGGGATTCAAGCAGAGTTTGTACTTTCTCAACCGCTCGAATAACTTTGACAGGTGGGTCACATGCTTCTCTTCTGTTTTAGATTTGGCAATCATATCATCGACATTCACTTCTATTTCTTTGTGTATCATGTCATGAAACAGAGTTGTCATGGCCCTTTGATAGGTTGCCCCGGCGTTCTTCAAACCGAACGGTATTACCTTGTAACAAAAGGGGCCCCATGGGGTTATGAACGAAGTTTTCTCCATATCTTCCGGTGCCATTTTGATTTGATTATAGCCCGGGAATCCATCCATAAAGGAGAATACTTTGAACTTTGTTGTACTGTCTACTAGCATGTCAATTTGTGGTAAGGGAAAGTCATCCTTTGGACTGACCTTGTTCAGATCCCTGTAGTCTACACACATTCTGACCTTTCCGTCCGTTTTAGGAACTGGCACTATGTTGGCTAGCCATTGAGGATATTCTGATGTGGTGAGGAAACCCGCGTTAATCTGTTTCTGTACTTCCTCTTTGATTTTGATGGCCATGTTTGGATGAGTCCGTCTTAGTCTTTGTTTTACCGGCAGACATTCTGATCTTAACGGTAGATCATGTTCCATGATGCTGGTATCCAACCCTGGCATGTCCTGGTAGGACCAAACAAATACATCAGGAAACTCTTTGAGAAGCTTTATCAAACTTTATTTGACAATCGGACTGAGCAGTGCCCTAATATTGACTTCTTTTCTCTCTTCTTATGAACCCAAGTTGACCGTTTCCAACGGCTCTTTGTGATGTTTAATGGACATTTCCTCTTATCTGAGTAACCGGGAGATCTCTTCCGAAATTTCTTCGCCGTTTTCTTCTTCAGCCTCAAATACCGGGAATTCAAAGTTGGGAGAAGGCATTGGATCATATGTTTCAATGGGGTTTAAAACAAGTGTCATACCCCAAATTTTGACAACTAATATTTCCCATCATTGTGCAAATCATCATCACAATATGGATGAACCATCATGCCTCATTAGTCTCCCCAAAGATGGGTGAGCATTCACTACTATCAAAATTAGGGTTTCAAGCCCTCTAAGAGCTCTTAGACAAAGGATCAATCAAGGAATGACATGATCTTCAACTTTTCTAGCCTCTCAAACATCCACAATGGATCAAGAGGACTCCCACATCAAGAATCGAGAACAAGGTTGCAGCATTCTGAGTGGATTAAGCCTCAAGATCGCCAGTGTTACCAAATTAGGGTTTGGTCGACCAGGGCCTCTAGATGGAAATTTTCCTCTGGACATGAGCCAATGCTTCAAAGCATAACCTATGATGCTCTAAGGGACATCATAAACCCAATCACCAAGTCCATTTAGCCTCAGGGGATGCATACATCAAAAATTAAGAATTAGGGTTTCTTAACCTAATTCACCCCTAAGTTGACTTTTGGGACAAAACATGAGCCAAGACCTCAAGAGGGGATTTGAGGGTCTCTAACACACCACATTGATCCATTTGCAACAATGGATTGGTCCAAGAAGCTTTAGCAACAAGTTTCAAGTACATCTGAACCACAACTAGGGTTTCGCGGGAAAAGTCAATTGTAGCTTTGACTTTTGACCAAGACATGCTCCCAAACCTTGGGACATGATTCAATACACCCTATAACACCTATGAAATCAATCCATGAAGTTTGAGTTAGGTCAAGGACTTGATTTCATAGAGGATCGCATAGTTTGGAGTTCATATGACAAAAAGTCAACTGTGCACAAAAGTCAACTTTGACTTTTTTAGATTTTTCACAATTGTGGTTTGTTAACCCTAAAATGATGTTAATGTGTGATTTGAATCATCATTCATCAAGAAAAATCAAGAAAAGTGGGATAACTTGTAAAAGGGGTAACCATAAAAACTTAGAAAATTTTCTAAGTTATGGAACAAAGTTGCTAGGGTACCAACTTTGGAGGATCATAACTCCTAAACCACAAGGCCATTTTCTCCCATCCAAAGCTGGATTTGTAGCCCTCATGGCCCTCTACAAAAGCTTCAACTACACCACACTACAATTCATTATGGATTTTGAGTTATGGAATGATCAAAGTGGCTGAAAACATGAAATGCCACTTTTTCCAACACTTGGTGAAATTTTCACTAAGTCAAAATCTGCCTTCACATTTTCCCAAATGTAAGGGCATTTTTCACTTGGATCCAAAAACTATAAAAACCAATTATGATCAAACGGTTGTTGTATCATATGAGGGCTTTCCAAAAAGGTCAAGAACTCCATCAAAGTCCACTTGAGCCATGAGATATGACAATGCCAATATGCCTTGCTGAAAACTGCCAAAGCAAGGCAGATTTTGGAGTTTTGCTCGATTTGCCCAAATTTTGCAAAGGGCAAGCAACTCTATCCATCTGAACACCTCAAAGGGGGACCAAGGAGGAACCAACTCTGATCCCAAGCATCCCAAGTCTTTGGAACCAAAAGTAGCATGCCAAACCTAGAAATCCCTAAAAGAGGGACAAGACTCCAATTTTTGATTGGAGCATTTAATGGATGCACCAAGGTGCCATGGACTGACACATTTGCAACTGAATTTAGTCAAGAATGATCCAACAACTAGGGAACCACAACTCTGTGCTCTAACTTCTAGTCAATGGCTAGAGGAGACTTACGATTCCAAAGTGCAACCATTGGCCAAACCTCTGCAGTAGTTGCCATTCACTATTGCTTGCAAAACAAATTTGCTCTACTATAAATAGAGCTCATTTGTGCTCAGTTTGAGTACACCAAAGCCATCAAACAGATGCTTTCCTCAAAATCTCCTTCTTTACTCCAATTTTGCCTTCTAAGGCAGGTCACCATCGGATTTTGAGTTTGAGAGCAATTCCAATCAAACCAATCACACAGACACACCTCATAAACATCATATAGAGGTGATCCAAACACTTAAACAACATCTGGAACACTGATTTCTCAGAATCACCAGCCAACTGCTCAAGGTTTTAACCAAGTTGCAGTTGAGATACCATCTTCAGTTCCAACTTGTTTCAAACCATTCCAAGCATTCAAACACATCACTTGGCGCCTAGGGAAGCTATCCACATCATTGGAACCTAGCTGTAACACCTCTAACACAAAACACGATCACCCGCTGCAAGAGATCAAAATTTTATTTCGAAACATTAATCCAAGATCACAAATTGTTTTCCACATGTTAAACAATTTTGATCATTTTAATTGAATTTTTGTTCAATTAAAATACATTTTAATTCAACCATCATCAAACTTTTTCAAACTTTTTGGGTCTCTAGTAGAGTGTAAGACCCAACCCTTATAGAAAAACCAAAATAATTTGGGCCTCAGTTGTTGTATAAGTCCCACTGTGTTTTCAAAATCTCGGCGCGATCGTCGCTTTTCAAAAACATTTTCATTTTGGCCTACCCTCGTGTTATAAGCCCCATTCGTTTTCTTTAAACACCTTTGGGTCTCTAATAGAGTGTAAGATCCAATCCCTTTTTAACCAAAACAATCTTTGGGCCTCAGATATTGTATAAGTCCCTCTGCGTTAAAAGAAAATCTCGGCGCGATCACCAGTTCAAAAGACAAATCATATGGGCCTAACCTCGTTGTATAAGCCCCATTCTTTTTCTTTCAATAATTTTTTGGCCTCTTGAGAGAGTGTAAGACTCATCCCCTTGTACAGAAAACCTTTTTTTGGGCCTCAGTCACTTGTATAAGTCCCTCTACAAAACAACAGTGCGATCACTGATAAAACCCTCGGCCTCACCTTGAGCAGTAAGCCCCAATTTTCCTTTCAAAGCACTTTCTCCTTTGATTTTGAATATAATATTGTTATCAAAGTTTTCTTTGTTGAACAACTAACAAAACATCATGGAAGCTCTACAACCGAGTAAGTGTTTACCCGCTTTCAATTACCGCTTTCATATGTATATAACTGTATTGTGGGGCTGTTTCACTGTAAGTCTTCTTTCATAAACTCATATCGACTGTGTAATACTAGTATAGATATTTAGAGTTTCCCCAGCAACTACGTCTAGAACTAGACAAAACCTCGTCTCCTTAACTCCGACGTTCTCCCGGATATTTCAACATAACCTAACCATGAGAATTTTCTTTTACAACAATTTTAGATAACTAGATATAAGAAATCTCCCCCTTGAACAGTTCATATACAGAAGGCCAAAGTTCCAAGTGAAACCCCTTCTGGAACTGTTCATCAGCCTCCTCTTGGGCTTAGTGTAAGGACCCACATGCTTCCTAAAAGCATCCCCGCCTCCTCTTGGGCATTGTACAAGGACATGTCAGCTTCTTAGAAGTTTTCACATCCTCCTCTTAAGCTTCGTATAATGATTCTTCCTCCGGGAAGATAACCTCCTCTTGGGCTTCGTACAAATTGTCCCTTCGGCTTCTTAAAAGTTTTTCTCGCCTCCTCTTGGGCTTCGTACAAATTGTCTCAACGACCTCTTAAAGGTATAGGAACATAAATTAGTCATCATAATAGAACAGTCTTTCAAAGAGTCTATATCTTTCTACCGCGAACGTACTGTCTCTTAATCTCTCTTAAAGAATAGTACAAAAGATAAAACGCTAGACATGGACAGTCTAATCTCCTTGAGTCTCGAAGACCTTCTCAAGTTCTATTCAAAAATAGGGAGAAAACATCCGTAGACTTGAGCAGTCTCAATACCCTTCGGATTCCCTGTTTCCTTAAAGAACGGGAAATAATCCTGGTCCTCAGACGAAATCCATGAGTACAACATTACCCATATAAGAACTGATTTTCTCTTTTAACCAACATACTGGACCTGTCACTCAACTGAAACAGTAACCCTAGCCTCCTCTTAGGCTTTGTACAATGAGCAGAGTTAAACATTCTTTAGCCTTCATCTCGGGCTTCGTACGAGATACAAAATCACTCTCTTGTTGAGTATAAAAGACTCTATTCTTAAGTCAAACCTCTTTTAGCCTCCATCTCGGGCTTCATACGAGATACAAATCACTCTCTTGGTGAGTATAAAAGACTCTCTTGTTGAGTCAAACCCTTTTAGCCTCCGTCTTGGGCTTCATACAAGACACATACAAAAACACTCTCTTGTTGAGTCAACCCTTTTAGTCTCTATCTCGGGCTTCGTACGAGACACAAAAGCATCCTTTTGTTGGGTCAATAGCCTCCTCTTAGGCTTTGTATAAAGAAATCCCCGTTTGATTCAATCAACCTTTTAGCATCAAATCATGCTTTGGTCACAACATACAAACATCAACAACTCCTTTTCCCTCGTTTAATTGATGTAAGTGGCAAGCCTCTGGATTATTTACATCCACGCCACGGTCCCTCTTTTAGCATGAGAAATACCTAAGGAAAGATGGCATTGCTCTAAACTGAGTTAAAGTCTTCTCCTTCAGGTTAGAAATCCCCTATAAAGGAAATTATGGCATTGATGGATTCACATATCCCAGTTAAAGTAATTCTCCTTTATAATCAGTCACCCTACAATTGTGACAAACATACCTCTTTAGAGATGACAAATTCTCTCTAAAGTCAAACACCTTTTAGCTTCACATCTTGGGCTTCGAACAAGATACAAATAGACCCTTCAGCTTCACATCTTGGGCTTTGAACAAGATATAAACCACCTTTAGCTTCATGTCTTGGGCTTTGAACAAGACACCAAAACACCATTTCCTCCCATAGAATAGGAGGAACTACAATCGCTCTGATTTCCCTATCCCGGGAATACGTAGGCATAAGATTGAAAAAGAATCATAGCGAGCACACTAATAAAAAAACCCCAAAGTCCCCTACCTCCAACCAATCTAGCACAATATCCCAACAAATTCCCCATGAACAATCCTGGTATTTCGTTCTGAACAAAATAAGCAGAGAGAGACCCACGAACTAAAGCCGCATCTGTAAACCAACAGTTTTGACTGTTTAACCTCAGTTTGCAAGCAGGGTTAATTGGAGACATCTATTTCCCTTCCTTCATCAGCTTCAATAGGATAAAAAAATGAATCGAACTGTAGTACCAAAGCGATAGTGATTCGAAACCACAAAAACCGCGCTACAGAAAAATGGTGACCACAGTGGGAGGGACTTGGTAAGATCTTGTCGTCCCCATTTTTCACAAGAAAAATGGCACCCACCGTGGGGCCAAACAAAGGAATCTTGTCTCTCTTATCTCTCTGGTTGAAACCTTCTCTTAGGACGAGTCCTTTCATTCACAAGGTATCACCGAATGACGGTTCCATCGGGGAATGTCATTATTGCTAGAATCAGACCTCACTAGGATCTTAGGTCAAAAACCTTTAAGTTGGGAAGGTACCACAGAATGGCGCCTCCGTCGGGGAGCCATTTTCTGTTAGGATCATAGGATTCATAGCTCTTAAAAAGTCTTGGACATTAGGACAAATATATATACTATTTTTCCTAATTGATATCTTTGTTTATTTTTCTGCTAATGGGAATGCATGTGATGCTGCATGTGGAAAGATTGAGTATACACCTAGGAAAAACCTCTTTCAGTAGTGCAGAAGCTATCGAAAATAGTTGTCACGCGATACTACCCTCTTCTGAGATTCTTCGAAATACATCACCTAGCACAGTTCCCGGCCCGCTGATGTTATCTCGACAAGAATCAATGATTTTGAGAAACAGGTACAAAAATCACTAGTATTAACCTTTGGGATGGGTAGAGCCTTGACTTCATGACCCCGACCCTTTGACCCCATGTTTTTTCTATGTTTTTGTGTGCTGCATTCATGCATTCATTTTAAAAAACATTAAGCAAAGAAAAATTTTCTCTTCTAGTCTCTCTTTTTCAAATTAAACTAAGACAATGATTGCAAATGTCAGAGAGAAAAGGATTGTGCTCATGGATTTCGGTAGAAGAAAAACTCACAAGTATACCTTTAAGGTTCCAAAACTAGGGGATTTAAGAGGATTACCAAGGATGATCACTAACTCTGACGCTTTCAGAGCCAAGTACGGAGGTCTGCTACCTCTGTTAAGGGTCCATGTAATTGAAGGAATCCTGGAGGCACTCATTCAGTTTTATGATTCGGTCTATCACTATTTCACCTTCCCAGATTACCAGCTCGCACCAATGCTGGAGGAGTATTCTCATCTGATTGATCTACCCATTACTGATCAAGCTCCTTTTTCTAGATTGGAAGAAATTCCAAAGGTTCAGATCATTGCAAGAGCAATCTATTTGGATGAGTCGGAAGTCAAGACTCACCTGGCCACCAAGGGAGGAATCCTAGGTTTACCAGCCAAGTTTCTGGTAAAGGAGGCTTTGTACTTTGCTAGTATAGGGAACGTGACTGCTTTTGAAAGCATCTTTGTTTTGCTCACCTACGGGTTATTTTTGTTTCCCGACATTGATAACTCTGTCGATATCAACGCCATTAAGATATTTCTGATTGGAAACCCCGTACCAACCTTGCTCGCAGATGCTTATCATTCTGTACACTTGAGGAATTTGTACAGTGGAGGAATGATCACATGCTGTGTACCCCTGCTTTAAAAATGCTTCACTTCCCATTTACCCAAGTCTGCTGCTTTTTGGGACCGTAAGAGTACTCTACGTTGGTCACAGAGAATCATGTCTCTTACCAACTCTGACATAGATTGGTATAATAGGATTTATGAGGGGATAAAGATCATCGACCAATGCAGATATTTCCTTAATGTACCCCTCATAGGAACTAAAGGAGGAATCAACTATCATCCAATTTTAGTTCGCTGTCAACTCGGATACTCGATGAAGAATATCCCGCATAATGTTCATCTGGAAGGTCTTTTCTTCAAGGAAGGGGAAAATGATAGGGCACTAAAGAAGGAAATAGTGCATGCCTGGCAACATGTTCACAGGAAAGGAAGAGAGTCTCTAGGAAGACCAGACTGTATCTCCGTGGAACCTTATCTCCACTGGGTGCAAACTAGAGCCCTCAAGCTGAGGAAGCCTTACCCCCATCAAGAAGTTCTCCCATTAAAGGAATTTGTCCTTTATTTTATGTCTGATACAGAAAAACTTCAGGTTACTCTCAACAAAGTTCAACGGGAGAGGAGGTCTTGGAAGAACAAGTATCGCATTCTCAATGTGGAGTGTACCAAAATACAGCAACTGCTGAAAGATAAGGATGCTCTAATTGAGATTTTGGAGCAACATGCTGTAGAAAATCAGGATGACTAAAGGAATTTGCTCGCTCCTTTCACTTGGCAAAGGAATGACAACCCGACAACGGCCCAAGAGCCCCGGCCCAAGAAAAAGAAAGTACCAGAATCAGCACCCGAGTTCTCCTCAGAGAGGACTCGGGACCCATTAGCTTAGGTTTCTATTTCCGTACCTTGTAATTTACTGTATTTCCATGTCCGCAATCCTTTGAATTCAATAAAACGGGGGTCTCCCCACTGTTTGATATTTGCAATCTAGTTGTCGAAGTTTATTTTGATTAAACAAAAAAAAAACAATGAATATAATCATTGCATTCATCATTCTCACGTCACGTATTCTTCTTACCTAAGAATCTCACGTTTTTATCTCGGTTCTAGAGTCAAACTGTCTCATTCGTACAATACTCGGGCTAATCGTCAGAAAAAGATGGATGATCTCGAGGAAGAGAACAGAGAGTTGAAAGAAGAGATCGACGCTCTGAGAGAGGATATGGGAAAGCTTCGTAACGACATGCAAGCCATGGAAGAAGCTCAGCTACAAAGAACTGTGATCTCAGAGATCACCTCAACACCCATAGTGAAGAAGTATGATCCTAGGTATCAAATGACGAAAGATCGTCCCTGGGGCATGCCTGTTAACTATATCCCGGAAGGATATGTTCTGCCGATCACTAAAGATCAGGGAATTATAGCAGAAGCCGTTGGGCCTGAAGGTTACAAACTTCGGGAATGCGAGGATTCCAGAGGCATAATGAGGACTCCTGAAGGTTACAAACATTGGGAAATGCTAACATTCATTGCCGTAGTATCAGTACCACCCCCTGTGGTGCACACTGTCCCGGAAGGACAGATTCCACATATAACTTCTGGTAGAAAGGAAAGTATGTTCAATAGAATGGATGAATTCCAGGAGCAGTTCCTGGAAATGCAGTAGGAACTGCAAGCTATTTGCAGTCAGGATCTATTTGGAAAGGACGTTGCAGACCTTTGGTTGGTCCCCAATGTGAAAGTCCCGCACAAATTCCAAGTACCCAATTTTGAAAAGTACAAGGGTAACTCTTGCCCTCAAAGCCATTTGGTGATGTACGCTCGGCGAATGTTAGCTCAGATAGAGAACCAGGATCTACTAATTCACTACTTTCAGGATAGTTTATCCGGTGCTGCATTAAAATTGTTCATGGGTTTAAACCGCACTACGATTAGCACTTTCAGAGATCTTGGCACTTCCTTCGTCAAACAATATAAATACAATTTGGACATGGCACCAGACAGAGATCAACTCAGATCAATGTCGCAAAAGGACAAGGAAACCTTTAAGGAGTAGGCACAAAGATGGCGTGAAATTGCCGCCCAGATTTGTCCACCTCTTGACGAAAAAGAGATGACAAAGATCTTCTTAAAAACCTTGAGCTCATTTTACTACGACAGAATGGTCGCCAGTGCGCCCAGTGACTTCACCGAGATGGTAGGCATGGGAGTTCGTCTTAAGGAAGCCGTCCGAGAAGGACATTTAGTTAAAGATGCTGGATCGTGAAGTAGTACAAAACGATACGGTAGTGCTCTCCCTATGAAAAAAAGCAGGATATTGGGAATATCTCTCTCGGAAAGCAAAGGCAACGGTACCAACCAGTAGCAGCTGTAACTCCTGCTATCAACCTCGTGCCTATTTCTACGTATCAACCTCAGGTTTCTCAAAGTCAACCGCATTCGCAACAATTTTAGCAAAGGACACAACCTCCTCTTCAGCAGGCTCATCCTCAATACAACAACAATCGTACAACGCGGCCACCAGGATTTAATCCTATACCCGTATCATATGCAGAATTATTTCCGTTACTACTGGCCAAGGGGCATGTCTAGACTAAGTCTCCTCTTGCAGTACTGGAAAATCCGCCTTTTTGGTTTAAGATGGATCAGACTTGCCCTTACCATCAAGGAGGACCAGGGCATAACATTGAAAACTGTCTCAGTTTCAAATCCGATGTGCAAAAGTTTGTTAGGAGCGGGGTCTTATCTTTCAAAGATATGAATCTGAATGTTCTCATAAACCCGCTTCCTCAACACGAGAAGGCTACAGTCAATTTGATAGAGGGAGAGTCTAACAACACCTATCAAATTCATGATGTACTCTTATTGAGGGCCAACTAGGTCAAGATGCATTGTAGACAGAGCGGATATGGCCATGTGCCACCTCATAATTATCACCAGTGTGATATCTGCTCTAAAAACAGTCAGGGATGTTCTGTGGTGCAATCAGCTCTACAGAAACAATTGGATCTCGGATGGATCAAAGAGCACCGAGTTCGTGGAGTTAACATCGTTTATGCGAATTCCAACATCATTCAAAACCACAATATCCGTGCGATGAATGTCAACGTGGTGGCAATTCACTCAAGGCAAATCCAATATCATAATCTGCCGCGTCACGATTATAATTCCTCCCTGACTTGCTCGGTAAACAAACAGGGATGCTCTTTTGTACAGGAGGCCCTCCTGCGTCAGATGGATCTTGGATGGATTCAAGACTACCATGATAGGAATCATTATCAAATTAACATGATTCAAATCTTTGATATTCGCTTGATGAATACCAGCCTGGTGGAGTTACATGCTAAACAGGTCCGACTCGGGTTCCTGGTATCACATGATTATCAGGGCTGTAAAGCGGGTTGCGAAGACGATCAGGGCTGTGCCCTTGTTCAGGAAACACTTCAGCACTTGTTGAACCACTGGTGGCTTCCAATCTATATGGATGAAGACACCCAGCAAATTGGTATCACTAATGGGAATCCTACTAGATATCAAAGTCAGGATGTTCGGTCGATGGAAATAGATCTAGTAAGGTTACACTTTATTCAAAGCGGACGTGGCCAGGTGCCACTACACAACTATGAGTGGTGTGGAGTTTGCTAAATGGATAATCAAGGATGCTACCTCGTGCCCCTTCAAAGTCAGTTGGACCGCAAAGAGATTCAACCATGGTCAAGTTCTGGATCAATCAACTACTTCGCTGATCAAATCGAGGACGTTGTCGTAATCTATGATCATCAGAGGACTAGGGATGTTTGTACCATTATCCCTCTACTTGACGAATCGAGAGTTCCCAACCAGGAACAGATCGAAATTACTTACGATGGTCTAAAAAATCAGAAGGCTCCCATAGTCATCTATCTACCGGGACCGCTACCGTATGCATCATCTAAGGCTATCCCTTACAACTACGGTGCAACAACAATTGAGAATGGAAAGGAAATTCCATTACCCTCCGTCGAGAATATTGCAGACATCAGTCGAGTAACGCGGAGCGGTCGAATCTTCAACCAAGGAGTTGGAGAACCCAGCAAAGAAAAGGAACCTCAGACAGAAGTTCCCGATCCACCAGTCGGTCAATCCAGTAATCCCGACCTTTCAAAAAACAATGATGAGATGTTGAAGCTCATCCAAAGGAGTGAATACAACATTATTGATCAGCTGTTACAAACTCCTTCAAAGATCTCGGTTTTATCACTATTACTTAGTTCAGAAGTGCATAGGGAGGCTCTATAGAAAGTCTTGGAGCAAGCCTTTGTGGAACAGGATGTAACAATCAGACAGTTCGATAGCATTATCTCTAACATCACTTCCTGCAATAACTTGGGATTTAGTGATGAGGAATTACCTGAAGAAGGTCGCCGTCATAACATGGCACTTAACATTACAGTCAACTGCCAGGACGATGCTTTAGCCCGCGTACTGGTAGACACAGGGTCAGCCCTGAATGTTATGCCGAAGTCCACTTTGATGCAATTATCATTCAAAGGACCTCCGATGAGAACCAATGAGGTCGTCGTCAAAGCATTTGACGGATCCAAAAAAATGGTTATCGGAGAAGTCGACCTTCCCATAACTTTCCAGGTCATGGACATTCGTGCAACATATAGTTGTTTATTAGGAAGACCTTGGACACATCAGGTTGGGGCGGTTACTTCGACCCTCCACCAAAAGCTAAAGTTCGTCCAGAACGGCCAACTTGTCACGGTTTGTGGAGAACAGGCCTTGCTCGTAAGTAACTTGTCATTATCTACTTGTGTAAAACCCGAGGAGGTTGTTGGAACTCAGTTCCAAGTGCTTACAGTGAGCAATAAGAATCAATCAGAGAAAGGAACCTCGATTTCCTCATACAAAGAAGCTATCAAAGCAGTCAAGAATACCAATACAACAGGATGGGGACAACTTGTCATTCCTACTGACAATAAGAAAAAGAAGGGTCTTGGATTTTCCTCGACCTGTACCCGGACTGCTACTAACGATGAAAGTCTTCATCATATTCAAGACTTCTTCCATAGTGGAGGTTTCCTTCACCCAGTGTCTCAAGAAGTACATACCATCAACGAGGGTGACTCCTCCGATACAGATGAAGAATGGAAGTCTTATCTCAACGAGGACGGTTATACGTCTCAGGGCGAAACACAGACTCCCTTTTGCTATCCTGCACAGAGTTCGAGATTTATACCAAGGTCAGATGTCGAAATGATATACGGAGATTGTGATCCTGAAGGATGCCATGCTTCACCAAATTCATTAGAGGAAGACGCTTCAAATACAACTTTGACCACGACTATTATGGCCCAATGGATGGCTTTCCTATCTGGCAGCCATATCCCGGAGACTTGGGGCAAGAAAATCAGTCGAACAATGAAAATCAGTTGAGCATCATTGAACAGAATACCTGTGTCCCCGCCATGTCATGGGATCAACACTTAGGTCATTCCGAACTTATCCAGTATGATGATGAATTGGCAAAGCTTGTCAGACTAGAATTCATCAACTATGCTTTTCCCGAGGTCAACGTCATCGAGAGAGATGACTCCTCTAGTTCCAAAGAGGTGTGGGACACCCTGGGTCAACCAAGTGGAAAATTTGACTTCATGGTCAAGTACACCGCTCCTGAAAGCTCTCGTATCAGGTCCAAAGACATTCAGCCAACTAGATGGGGAGATACAGCTGAGAGTACAAATACTATGCAAAATACAACAGATGAAGCCTCCTACGACAACTCTGCCTGGGAGACAGATTCCAATGATCCTGCTCCACCAGAAATCAACGTTATTTCTGAAGACAAATCAAAGAAGGTACCAGACTTTGTGATTCACCGAGGAGTTCGCCGCCAATGGGTCGATGTCGATGTTCCGAAGATTGTTCATAAGTCTAAGTAATTGCCATCTTTGTTTTAAGCTTTCACCCTCCCTAGGTGAAATAGATGTTTTTATAGGGCTCACTTTTCTGTAAATATCCCTCTTCGCATCGCCCAAAGCGACAGAGTTTTGTTTTATAGGGCTATAGTTTCAAGAATTGACTTATTCATTAATAAAATAATGTCGTTCTGTAATTTCCGCATTAATTGTTGTTTTCTCTTTTTGCTTTTCAGAAAATGGTAATCCTAAAAAACAACTCAATAATAAAAACAAGCAGTAAAAGAAATACATTGCACACACTCTTGCATTCTCTCTATTTCTTCTAAACACAAATCATCACGTCATACAGATTGATTGTTTTAAACCCTGTTGAAACATACGATCCGGTGCCTTCTCCCAACTTTGAGTTCCCGGTATTTGGGGCTGAAGAAGAAGTTGACAATGAAATTCCAGAAGAGATCTCCCGACTACTCAGACAAGAGGAAAGGTCCATTGAACCTCACAAAGAGCAGTTGGAAATGATCAACGTAGGTTCAGAAAAAGAGAGAAAAGAAATCAGGATTGGGGCAATGCTCAGTCCAACTGTCAAAGAAAGTTTGACGAAACTTCTCATAGAGTTTCCCGATGTATTCCCTTGGTCTTATCAGGACATGCCAGGGTTGGATGCCAGCATCGTGGAACACCATCTACCGTTAAGATCGGAATGTCCACCGGTCAAAAAAAGGTTGAGACAAACTCATCTAGACATGGCTGTCAAAATCAAAGAGGAGGTACAAAAACAGATTGACGCGGGTTTCCTCGCTACGTCAGAATATCCTCAATGGTTAGCCAACATCGTACCAGTTCCGAAAAAGGACGGAAAAGTCAGAATGTGTGTCGACTACCGAGATCTAAACAAGGCAAGTCCAAAGGACGACTTTCCCTTACCACACATTGACATGCTGGTAGACAGTACAACAAAGTTCAAAGTCTTTTCTTTCATGGATGGATTCTCGGGCTATAATCAGGTCAAAATGGCGTCGGAAGACATGGAGAAGACCTCCTTCATTACCCCATGAGGGACCTTTTGTTACAAGGTAATGCCGTTCGGTTTGAAGAATACCGGGGCAACCTATCAGAGGGCCATGACCACTCTGTTTCATGACATGATACATAAGGAAATTGAGGTATATATCGATGACATGATTGCCAAATCTAAAATAGAGGAGGAGCATGTGACCCACCTGTCAAAACTATTCGAGAGGTTGAGAAAGTACAAACTCCGCTTGAATCCCAATAAGTGCACATTAGGTGTCCGTTCAAGGAAGCTCTTAGGGTTCATCGTCAGCTAGAAAGGAATTGAGGTTGATCCGGACAAGGTCAAGGCCATTCAAGAAATGCCTTCTCCGAAAACTGAAAAACAAGTCAGGGGATTTCTGGGAGGTTTGAACTACATCTTGTAACGACCCGAAAATCTAAATCAATTATTTAATTATTTATTTAATTAATTTAGAAGGAATTAAGAGGTTTTTGATAATTTTGGAGAATTTTGGAGTAAAAGAGTGTTTTTGAATAATTTTAATAAAGTAAATGAACATGTGTTATTTATATTATTATTATTATTAAAAATAAAATGAGAAAGGGCAAGGTGGTCTTATTGGAAAGTAAGTAAGGATAGGATGGGAAGTTCATAAGTTGGGATTTGTTAGCCAAAGAAAGAGAACAATCATTTTCTCATTTTGTCGTATCTTTTGTGAAGAACACTGAAGAAGAGAGAAGAAGGAGAACTAGGGCTTGAGGATTACTAGAGGAATCTTGAAGAAAGAAGGAAAAAGCTTCGGATTACTCTAAGGTATGGGGAGAGTTCATAATTTCTTATAGTTTTATAGAAATTGGAGATGAATAGATTAAAGATTGTATGAATTGTGTTGATTTTGATGATTGTTGATGTAGAATGAGTAATTTGATGAAAGTATGATGAATTTGATTGATATGTATAGCTATATGTGTGTTTTGTGAGTATTTTTGATCAAATTTCGTGTGGAACACTGATTTTGGGGTAATGGGAATAAAAAATGAAGAAAAATCACGTTTTGGGAAAAGTGGGTTTTTGTCGTACCCTGACACGGGCCGTGTCACACAACACGGGCACCCGTGTCAGCTTTCTGGTTGAAAAGTTGAAGTTTTGTGTTAACAGGTTGCCTGACGCGGGCCGTGTCACAGGACACGGGCGGCCGTGTCAGACTACTGCCATTGTTGCATTTTATGTTTTTTTTTGAATTGTTGTTCAGTGCTGCTGACACGGGCCGTGTCACAGGACACGGGCGACAGTGTCAGGCTACTGTCTTGTCGTTTTGTCGTTTCTTTCATGAGGTTTTTGGAGGTTTTCTCGTGTTGAATCGTTGTTGTATAGTTGTTGTTGATATATGGATGATAAAAACATGATTTTATGATGAATATTGTTGAAAATGAAATGAATGATGCACATGTTGATATTTGGATGAAATGAGGAGTTTTGCATCATTGCATTTTATGGCATTTTATGTTGGAGCTTTGGCCTATTGGTAGCTTCAATCCCATAGTGCGGATTGAAGTGATATGTTGTTATGATGTGCTCCCTTGTGGAGGGTTGATGGCCAGTGTCCATCACATGGAGGAAAATCGGTACCACATGCATCCTTTGCATATCATTATGTTTAACATCGCATTTTGTGAAGTAGTTGAGATTGTGTAGTGATAATTGTCGATGATGATTCCGATGTTGTTATTGCTTAATTATTTATTTTCCATGTCTTTGTATTACTATAATGAATTATGTTTTCTCACCCTGCCTGCTTGAAAATGTTGCCTCCGATGTGGGTAACTTGCAGATATCCAAGAATAGCTTCGAGGTGACGAAGGAAGTAGCTTTGGAGTGTTTCGTTATTGCTGTCTAGTTAGAGGTGTCCTGCTTTGTGTCATGTAACATCAGGTTGGAAAATTGTTGTGAACCTCGTTTCTTTTAGATTATGACTAAATTTTTATAATGTTGATGATGGTGTTTGATTTGGACATATTTATTATGAAGTATTTTATGGAATTGAAAACAAAAGATGATTTCCGCTACGTAGTTGTTAATGGATGTTAATGATGATTAAATAACCCGTGTTACGGGACAGGATAATGATTGTTACATGATGTCTTTGAATATGTGTGACACCCTTTATGTTGTTTTTACTCTGATAATATGAAATGTTTTACTAGAAATTGTATGTGTAGTACCCTAAATTTTGACCAGGTTTTTTTTTTTCACTTATTTTTGGATTCTTGTGCTATGGGGGGTGTCATTTGGATTTTGGGGGTTCATCAGTACTTTTGAAGCCCATTTGGGGATTTGGTTTAGTATAAGGTTTTTTTAGAATTTATTTTTTTAGTTTTTTTTTAAAAAAGCCTAAGAGTTTTTTTTTTAGAATAAAATTTAATTTCTTTTTATTATATATAATGTTTGTCTTTATTTTCATTTAGAATTTGTCATTTTAAGAGAAATTTGATGAGGTATTTTTTTAGAAGTTAAGATTTTTAGGATTGTTAAAGTTTTAGGATAATTAGGTTGATTATTTTTGGATTTAAATTTATTTAAATTATAGTCTTATTTTTATATTTTTAAGATTAATAAAAAGGATTTTGGGGATTTTTCATTTATTTTTAAATTTCATTAGGAATATTGTTTTCATATTTTATTTAGAAATTAGATTTTTTAAGTAAGAATAGTGGTTTTTAGAAATTAGATTTTTAGGATATTTAGATTGTTATTTTGGAATTTAAGTTTTAAATTAATTAGAAACAATTAGAGGATAATTTTAGATAATAGAATCTTAAGGTTTTTATTAACTTTAAATAAGTTTTATTTTAGTTTAATTAGGAAATAATGGTTTTTAATTTAGCTTAGGTTTTATTTTATTTTATTTTTTCTAATCATTGGTTTTTTTTATTAATACACATTAATTAGATTTTTCAGTTTTTTATTTAATTATTAATGATTAATTAAATAATTAATTAAAGGAGAGGTTATTTGGTCACGTGTTTTTGTATGGTTTTATTTATTTTATTTTACTCTTTATTTAGGATTGTGTATGGGTGTTATTTTGATATTTTATTTTTATTTAGATTTATTTTATTATTATTATTTTATGGGTCAAAATTGTTGACCGTGGACCCTGTTCATCTTCTTCCCCAACCAGCTCCAACCCTAACAGTGCACACATGAGATTGCAAAATCAGCTCAAAGCAGAAAGAATCATTTTTCATTAAACCTTACAATCAAAAAGTACAATAAAATCAAATCCGTAAATTACAGGAAATGAATGCTAAATCAAATTACAATCAAATCAAAAACTTAAAATTACAAATCACAATAAAAAATAATCACGAATTACATCAGATCAAAAATTCCTAAAACGAAAACCTAACCTAATCAATGCTAACCCTAAATTTTTAGCATATATAAACTAAAACAAAAATCAGAAAGGGGGGTTGGATGAAGTGGGGACGAGAGGGTGAGGAGGAATTAACCCAACGACGGCGAATCTCCCAAGTTGTTTTGATAACCTGCAAAAAGTCAAACGAGGAGAGATCAGAGGGAGATCAAGGAATAAAGTAAGAACAGACAAAAGGTAAATGACTTAGCTTTTGGATTGATCGATTGCTGAATGTCGCGATTTGGGGTTTCCAAGGTTTTCTGGAAATTTTGGGTTTAGGGCTCTTAGTGTTAGGGTTAGGGTTCCTCTAGGTAGGGTAGGGTTCTTTAGGGTTCTTGGGGTTTTGTTTGGATTCTGGGTTTTGATGAAGGTTTAGGTTAGGGTTCATGGGGGGTTAGGGTTTATATTCATAGGGTTCTTACGAACCCTGAAGAACATGGGGTTTCTGGGTTTGGTTTAGGTTAGGGTTTATAGGTTTAGGTTAGGGTTCTAGGTTTGGGGGTGGATGTTCATCACCCAGATAAACATGTTTGAAGATCCCGGTTGAGCTTCAACCGGAGATCTGGGTTTTGGGGTGGTTAACAGTGGTTGAGGGGGGCATCGCACGGTGGACGGACGGCCCACCGGCGACGGAATTCTAGAGAGAAGGGAGAGGACTGAGAGAGTTAGAGAGAGACGGAGAGGATTAGAGAGAGAAAGAGAGTGTGAAATGAGGGAGTCTAAAGGGGCTCCACCTTTTGTATCCCCTTTTTGGACGCTCTTGATTCACGCCAGGTGGCGTCCCCGGGCCCTTGGGATGGGTTGACTTTCCAGTCAACCAGGGAATCCAGTGCGTGTACGCATACCGTGAGTCTGGATTGACTCACGATCTGGATGACACGATCGTCATACTTAGGGATCAATGGATGAGGTTAACTGCTGAGAAATCCGTTTGATCTTCATCAGGCGCCCAGGAGAGAGTCAAAGTCAGACTCTCTCCACCGTGGACCCTCTTCCCTCAGATGGGCTTTTGGCAAATGGACCTTGCGCCCAGAATGATATTCGCACCCCCATTTTCAGCATAAAGGTTTTTTACTGGAAATTGCACCCCCCCGATTTTAATTTGATTAATTTAATTAATTGGATCATTCAACATGATTTAATTTAATTATTAATTGTATTTAAGGGCCAATTAGGAGATTTAGGGTTCTTTAGGGAAAATTAAAGGGTTTAGGATTTATTTGGATTTTTTACTTATTATTATTTTGGATTTTGTTCTGGGTCTTTTTTTTTTAATTCGAAAAATCGCAATTGAATCAATTCCTTGATTCAAGTTGTGAAATAAAAAAATAAAAATATTTTTATTATGTTGCTTAATTAGTTTTTATTATTATTTAACTCTTTTGTTAATTCTCATGTAATTAATTTTGTTATATATATGTAAATAAATTTTATTTTAGGTTTTTATGCATATATATATATATATGAAGGTTTTTTTTGTAAGAAAATCATTGTTTAGGGAAAAAGGGGATAAATATGGGGTGGGGATTAAAAAATAATAATTTTAACATTATTTTGGGATAAAAAATATATATATATATATTCTTTGAAGAATTATGGAAGTATGGACTTCATTTTTGGGTTTGGTTTTTTTTTAAAAAGGGTTTTTTAAAGCTTTAAGGGATTTTAATTTGGGATAAAGCTCTTGGTCCGAGAGCCTAAATAAAGGATGGGATAAGGGATAGAACTCTTGATATCCGAGAGTATAATTAAAAGGATTAAGGGATAAAGCTCTTGGTCCGAGAGCCGAAATAAGGGATGGGATTTGGATTTTGGTATAAAAGGGATAGAACTCCTCATCTAGGAGTATAAACACTAGATTTAAGGGATATAACTCATTATCCAAGAGTATAAATAGTGGATGGGATTTAGGGATAGGATTTGAGATTTAGGAATAGGATTAGGGGGTAGGAATAAGGGAGGTGAACTACGGTTACTTTGATCCTTCATCTTGAGGGTACGTAGGCATAGGGTTGCAAACCAACCCTAGCGAGTATAATTAGGAAAAAACTTAGGTTTTCTTTTCATTTAGACAAACAAACATGCCCTAAACTCAAAGGTAGATTCCATTGAGTACAATGGAAGTAATGGGTGTCTAACACCTTCCCTTTACTTAACCGACTCCCGAACCGTAGGAATCTCTACCTTAGGATAAGATATTTTGGTTTATCATCATTTTCCTTTAAAAAATATGGTGGCGACTCGAATATTTTTGTCGGCCGCGACAGTATGTGGGGTAGAAGGGTGTTACATTAGTAGTATCAGAGCAGGTCGGTCTGTCCGGCCGAGTTTTGTGTTGTCAGTCGTTACTTGTTAACTATTATTTGTTTCTTTCTGACGTAGTGAGTGTTGTACATAATGGCTGGAAACAACAAGCGCGCTCTTGCTGATGCTATTGCAGCTCTGGCTCGGAACCATGCTCCTGATGAGTTTCATGCGTTAGAGAAGTTTCAGAGGAAGAACCCACCGAAGTTTGAAGGAACTCATGACCCGGCAAACGCACAAAAGTGGCTCAAGGCGTTAGAGAAGATTTTTAGAGTGATGGGGTGCTCTGATGCACAGCAAGTGCAGTTCGGAACGCATATGCTGGAAGAAGAGGCCGAGGACTGGTGGGATAACACCCGTCAGAGGCTGGAAGATGTTGGCACTGTGGTGACTTGGAATGTGTTCAAGCAAGAATTTCTGGGCAAGTATTTTCCTGAAGATGCTCGTGGTAAGATGGAAGTGGAATTCATTGAATTGAAGCAAGGAAATATGACTGTGGCAGAGTATGCTGCCAAATTTGAGAGGCTTGCGAAGTTTTGTCCTCATTATAACCGTGCAGATGCTGAACTTTCTAAGTGTCTCAAGTTTGAGAATGGGCTGAGACCAGAGATTAAGCAGGGGATTGGATGCCAATAGATTCGCAGGTATGCGGAACTGGTGGATAAGAGTAGGATCTATGATGAAGATAGCCGAGCTCGATCTGCTCACTACAAACAGCTAAGTGAAAAGAAAGATAAGGGTCAGTTTAGAGAAAAACCTTATGCGACCCCAGGTGATAAAGGGAAACAGAGGGTATCAAATGAGAAGAAGTCAAGTAGGGGAGCCGTTAATGCACCTACTAAGTGCTATAAATGTGGAGAGTCAGGTCACAAAGCTGATGGGTGTACTAACAAAGTTCTGAGATGTTACCGTTGTGGTAAGACGAGGCATAGAATTGGTGATTGTCCGAATGAGGGTCCGACCTGTTTCAACTGCGGTGAACAGGGGCATATCAGTACTCAATGCCAAAAACTAAAGAAGACTGTTACTGCTGCCCAGACTACTGGAAGAGTGTTTGCTTTGGTTGGCTCAGAAGTTCCCAAGAAGGATAACTTGATTCGAGGTACTTGTTTTATTAACAATGTTGAGTTGATTACTATTATTGATACTGGAGCTACACATTCATTTATCTCTCTTGAGTGTGCTACTAGATTGGGTTTGAATTTGTCTAACATGAAAGGTAGTATGATAATAGAGACTCTGGCTAATGGTTCGGTGACTACCATGCTTGTTTGTTTGAAGTGTCCTTTGACAATCTTTGAGAAGAATTTTGTGATGGATTTGGTGTGCTTACCTTTGCACCGAATTGATGTTATCCTTGGTATGAACTGGTTGAAGTTCAACTACGTTCATATTAATTGTTATAGCAAGAATGTGAGGTTTCCAGAGTTAGGTGAGAATGGTGAAATAATGTTCTTATCTGCTAAACAAGTGGATGAACTTTTATTAGATGAAGCGTTGATGTTCGCAGTGTTTGCATCGTTACCAGTTGATGGTGAAGCCATCAGTGCTGAGTTGCCTGTGGTTTGTGAGTTTCAAGATGTGTTTCATGAGGATATAAGTCATTTACCTCCGGAACGTGAAATTGAGTTTGTTGTGGACTTAATACCAGGTACGAGTCCAGTGTCGATGGCTCCTTATCGGATGTCTGCTTCGGAGTTGAGTGAGCTGAAGAAACAACTAGAAGAATTGTTAGAAAAGAAGTTCATTCGACCTAGGGTTTCTCCATGGGGTGCCCCGGTGTTGCTCGTTAAGAAGAAAGATGGTAGTATGAGATTGTGTGTCGTTTATAGGCAGTTGAATAAGATGACCATCAAGAATAAGTATCTGCTTCCGAGAATCGACGATTTAATGGATCAACTCGTAGATGCTTGTGTGTTCCGTAAGATTGATCTGAGGTCTGTTATCATCAGATTAGAGTTAAAGCTGATGAAATTCCGAAAACAGCCTTCAGAACGAGGTATGGTCATTATGAATATACGGTGATGCCATTTGGAGTTTCTAACGTGCCTGGTGTGTTCATGGAGTATATGAACATGATCTTTCATGAATATCTTGATAAGTTTGTGGTGGTTTTCATAGATGACATCTTGGTATATTCTAAATCAGAAGAAGAGCATGCGGAACATTTGAAGATTGTGTTACAAGTATTGAGGGAAAAGAAATTGTATGCTAAGTTGTCAAAGTGTGAGTTCTGGTTAAAGGAAGTGAGTTTCCTAGGCCATGTGATTTCAAGTGGTGGAATTTCTGTGGATCCCTCAAAGATTGATGCGGTGTTGCAGTGGGAGACTCCGAAGTCTGCTACGGAGATTCGTAGTTTTCTTAGATTGGCTGGTTATTATCGTAAATTCATTGAAGGTTTTTCTATGTTGGCTTTGCCTTTGACGCAATTGACTCGAAAGGGGCAAGTGTATGCATGGGATGTTGCTTGTGAGGAAAGTTTTATGGAACTAAAGAAAAAGTTGACAACTGCTCCGGTGTTGGTTTTGCCAGACCCGAATGAGTCCTTTGTGGTTTATTATGATGCTTCAAAGATGGGCCTTGGTGGAGTTTTGATGCAAAATGGTAAAGTGGTCGCTTATGCTTCTAGGCAGTTAAGAGTCCATGAGAGGAATTACCCTACGCACGACTTAGAGTTGGCTGCTATAGTATTTGTACTGAAGATTTGGAGGCATTATCTTTATGGTTCAAAAATTGAGGTATTCAGTGATCATAAAAGTTTGAAATACTTGTTAGATCAGAAAGAGTTAAACATGAGGCAGGGAAGGTGGCTAGTATTGTTATAGGATTTTGATTTCGATTTGAATTATCATCCCGGTAAAGCAAATGTAGTGGCTGATGCTTTGAGTAGAAAGTCATTACATATTTCGATGCTTATGGTGAGAGAACTTGAAATGATTGAGCAATTCAGAGACATAAGTTTGTTGTACGAGACGACCGCTGATAGTGTGAAATTGGGCATGCTAAATCTAACTAGTGGAATTTTGGAGGAAATTCGGGAAGGTCAGAAATCTGATTTGAAATTAGTTAACCAGTTAATGAAGATTAATCAAGGTAATGAAGGTGAGTTCCGAATTGATGAAGATGGAGTTTTGAGATTTCGAGATAGAGTATGTATTCCAGATATTTCTGGAATCAAAAAGAGTATTTTGGAGGAAGGGCATAGAAGTCGATTGAGTATCCAACCTGGTGCTATGAAGATGTATCAAGACCTGCGTAGATTGTTTTGGTGGCCAGGTATGAAAAGAGATATTGCCGAATTTGTGTATGCATGTTTGACTTGCCAGAAGTCCAAGATTGAACACCAGAAGCCTTCAGGTATGATGCAGCTATTGAAAGTTCCTGAATGGAAATGGGATAGCATTTCCATGGATTTTGTGACTGGGTTACCGAAGACTGCAAGAGGTAATGACTCGATATGGGTAATTGTGGATAGGTTAACTAAGTCAGCGCATTTCTTGCCGATGAGAATTAATTATTCTATGCAGAAGTTAGCTGGGATTTATATTGATGAGATTGTGAAGTTGCATGGAACACCTTCGAGTATTATATCGGATAGAGATCCACGGTTTACGTCAAGGTTTTGGAAGAGTCTACAGGATGCTTTGGGTACCAAGTTGAAGATGAGCTCTGCTTATCACCTGCAGACAGATGGTCATACGGAAAGAACAATCCAATCTTTAGAAGATTTGTTGAGAGCTTGAGTGCTGGATCAAGGAGGATCTTGGGATAGTCACTTGCCGTTGATCGAGTTTACATACAACAACAGTTTTCATGCTAGTATTGGGATGGCTACATATGAGGCGTTGTATGGTAGACGTTGTGGAACTCCATTGTGTTGGTATGAGTCGGGAGAGAGTTATGTACTTGGACCTGAGATTGTTCAGGAGACAATGGAGAAGATTAAAATGATTCGAGATAAAATGAAGACATCGCAGAGTCGTCAGAAGAGTTACCATGATAAGAGAAGAAAAGCACTTGAATTCCAGGAGGGAGACCACGTGTTCTTAAGATTCACTCCGATGACTGGTGTGGGACGAGCTTTGAAGTCTAGAAAGCTCACTCTGCGCTTTATTGGCCCGTATCAGATTATGCAGAGGATAGGAGAGGTTGCCTATCGGGTGGCTTTACCACCGTCAATTGCAAATTTGCATGATGTGTTTCATGTGTCGCAGTTGAGGAAGTATATTTCGGATCCGTCACATGTGATTCAAATGGATGACGTTCAGGTGAGGGATAACCTGACAATAAAAGCTTTGCCTGTGAGGATTGATGGTCGAGAATTGAAGCAATTGCGAGGTAAAGAGATTGCTTTAGTGAAAGTATTGTGGGGCGGACCAGCTGGTGATAGTTGGACTTGGAAGCGTGAAGATCAGATGAAAGAGTCGTATCCGACTCTGTTTACTTCAGGTAATTTTTTAGGACGAAAATTCTTAAAGTAGGGGAGAGTTGTAACGACTCGAAAATCTAAATTAATTATTTAATTATTTATTTAATTAATTTAGAAGGAATTAAGAGGTTTTTGATAATTTTGGAGAATTTTGGAGTAAAAGAGTGTTTTTGAATAATTTTAATAAAGTAAATGAACATGTGTAATTTATATTATTATTATTATTAAAAATAAAATGAGAAAAAGGCAAGGTGGTCTTATTGGAAAGTAAGTAAGGATAGGATGGGAAGTTCATAAGTTGGGATTTGTTAGCCAAAGAAAGAGAACGATCATTTTCTCATTTTGTCGTATCTTTTGTGAAGAACACTGAAGAAGAGAGAAGAAGGAGAACTAGGGCTTGAGGATTACTAGAGGAATCTTGAAGAAAGAAGGAAAAAGCTTCGGATTACTCTAAGGTATGGGGAGAGTTCATAATTTCTTATAGTTTTATAGGAATTGGAGATGAATAGATTAAAGATTGTATGAATTGTGTTGATTTTGATGATTGTTGATGTAGAATGAGTAATTTGATGAAAGTATGATGAATTTGATTGATATGTATTGCTATATGTGTATTTTGTGAGAATTTTTGATCAAATTTCGTGTGGAACACTGATTTTGGGGTAATGGGAATAAAAAATGCATAAAAATCACGTTTTGGGAAAAATGGGTTTTTGTCGTACCCTGACACGGGCCGTGTCACACAACACGGGCACCCGTGTCAGCTTTCTGGTTGAAAAGTTGGAATTTTGTGTTAACAGGTTGCTTGACACGGGCCGTGTCACAAGACACGGGCGGCCGTGTAAGACTACCGTCATTGTTGCGTTTTCTGTTTTTTTTTTAATTGTTGTTCAGTGCTGCTGACACGGGCCGTGTCACAGGACACGGGCGACCGTGTCAGGCTACTGTCTTGTCGTTTTGTCGTTTCTTTCATGAGGTTTTTGGAGGTTTTCTTGTGTTGAATCATTGTTGTATAGTTGTTGTTGATATATGGATGATAAAAACATGATTTTATGATGAATATTGTTGAAAATGAAATGAATGATGCACATGTTGATATTTGGATGAAATGAGGAGTTTAGCATCATTGCATTTCATGGCATTTTACGTTGGGGCTTCGGCCTATTGGTAGCTTCAATCCCATAGTGCGGATTAAAGTGATATGTTGTTATGATGTGCTCCCTTGTGGAGGGTTGATGGCCAGTGTCCATCACATGGAGGAAAATTGGTACCACATGCATCCTTTGCATATCATTATGTTTAACATCGCATTTTGTGAAGTAGTTGAGATTGTGTTGTGAATAATTGTCGATGATGATTCCGATGTTCTTATTGCTTAATTGTTTATTTTCCATGTCTTTGTATTACTATAATGAATTATGTTTTCTCACCCTGCCTGCTTGGAAATGTTGCCTCCGATGTGGGTAACTTGTAGATATCCAAGAATAGCTTCGCGGTGACGAAGGAAGTAGCTTTGGAGTGTTTCGTTATTGCTGTATAGTTAGAGGTGTCCTGCTCTGTGTCATGTAACATCAGGTTGGGAAATTGTTGTGAACCTCGTTTCTTTTAGTTTATGACTGAATTTTTATAATGTTGATGATGGTGTTTGATTTGGACATATTTATTATGAAGTATTTTATGGAATTGAAAACAAAAGTTGATTTCCGCTGCGTAGTTGTTAATGGATGTTAATGATGATTGAATAACCCGTGTTACGAGACAGGATAATGATTGTTACACGATGTCTTTGAATATGTGTGACACCCTTAATGTTGTTTTTACTCTGATAATATGAAATGTTTCACTAGACATTGTATGTGAGGTAGAAGGGTGTTACACATCTCCCGATTCATATTCCTCATGACCGCGACATGTGCGCCGATTTTCAAATAACTCAAAAAGAATCAGGATTGCGTTTGGACAGAAGACTTCCAAACCGCCTTTGACAGTATTAAGGAATATCTGTTGAACCCACCGATTCTATCACCTCCAGTGGTAGGAAGACCACTGGTCATATACTTAATAGTCTTGGAAGACTCCATGGGCTGTGTGCTTGGTCAACAAGATGAAACGAAATGAAAAGAGTCTGCCATCAACTATTTGAGCAAGAAGTTTACAGACTGTGAGACTCGGTACACTATGCTCGAGAAAACTTGTTGCGCTATGGCTTGGCCAGCCAAACCTCTTCGCCAGTACATGATTCGTCACACTACTTGGTTAATCTCTGAAATGGATCTAATCAAGTATGTCTTTGAAAAGCCTGCTCTCACGGGAAGGGTTGCCCGTTGGCAGATGTTGTTATCAGAATATGACGTAGAGTACCACGCTCAGAAAGCCGTTAAAGGAAGCATTTTAGCCGATCATTTGGCTCATCAACCAATTGACGATCAGGAATCAGTCGAATTTGACTTCCTAGACGAAGATGTCATGTATCTAAAAATGAAAGACTGTGATGAACCGCTACCCAGTGAAGGGCCAGAACCAGATTCCCAATGGGGACTTATCTTTGACGGAGTTGTCAATCATTATGGAAACGGGGTACCCACATTCCTTTCACCTCTAGACTTACGTTCAAGTGTACAAACAATGAGGCCGAATATGAAGCTTGTATTATGGGTCTCGAAGAAGCGATCGACTTAAGCATCAAAAACTTGGATGTATATGGCGACTTATCTTTAGTCATTGATCGGAAAAATAGAAAGTGTACTACTTTTACCTATTGTAATAATAAAGGGACAATCCCAAATGTCGATCTCAAGGACTGCTTGATGATACAGAGTTCAAAGATGATTTCAATTAAACAAAAAGTCTTGGTAGTTTGATGATTTAATAACTAAAATTGCGATTAAAGAAAGCAAGTAAACAGTTGAACATATATGAGTAAATTTCTAGGGGTTCGGTGAATGAAACTTCCTGTAACGATAATGCTTTACCAATGCAATAAGAGTAAACTAAAACAATTGATTTCCGGTTCTCTAGGGCATCTAATCATGAGTCCTCAGTGAAAAGATCTTTGGTTATATAACCTAATTACTATGTCCATAGATAATCATGTTCATACCCAAGCATTCAAATATCAAGAATTTTCCGGTTCAGATAAAATACTCCTAGTCGTAGGTAATATTTATTATACAAAGTTCTTATCCAGATCAATAAAAATAATGCTGTCCAGCCAAAATATTTTTTAAGGTCAGAATCTGTTGGTCCGACGGATAAAGCATGAAGGATAGTAAAAAGAACAAACTAATTTTAATGAATAAAAATTGTCAATGCATTGAATCAATCAAAATACATTACATTCAGAAACAGGGTCACCCCCTAGCAATTGGGGGTTTAGCTACTCATAAAGAAAAATAAAACAAAAGATGAAAATGTTGTCATTACAGAATCTCTCAAGGAATCAATCTTCAATTGTCCAAAAACTCTTGAACATATGAAATCCTCGTCAAAATCTGAGTCGTCAGCCTTCCAAACTTGTATTTTGCTACCAGAAATCGTCCAACCCTTGCAAAATCGCGTTCCGGGACTAAGTAGTCCAACTCTAGGCTTTCAGCCATTTTGGAGCTCAATACGCGTATTGACTTACCTAATACGCGTATTGGTCTATTTTGCACCACATTCCCTACGCGTATGGACCCAGAAGCCAGCCAGCACGCAACATGATACGCGTATTGCCAAGACCAATACGCGTATGGGAAGAAGCTCTCTTTTTCCTCATTTTTCTCAGCCCTCTGCCCATTCACGTACCATACGCGTACCAGGCAGGGCCTTACGCGTATCACCTATAGCAATACGCGTATGGGCAGCAAGTCTTCCAAATATTGCATTTTTCTTCCGCTTTCTCGCACCGGCTCGATTGTAAATCCAACGCTCGATCCTCTGAGCTTCCAAATATGTATTCGACCTGCTGACATACCAAAAGTGTAAAATATCCTCGAGAAATTCATAATTCATGACACACTTGACAAAATCAAAATATACCTAAATACTACTAAAACAAACTCAGATTCACATAGTTTACCTGACTTATTCACAGTAAATCGCGGAATACATATCATAAATGGTGACTGATCGCAACCCCGAACTTATCTTGTTTCTTGCCCTCAAGTAACATTATATATAAAACATATCACGTCACCCCAAACTTACTGTAAAGACAGTTCTTACCACAATACTGCTGAAATCTTTCGCACTGAACCCTTCAATGTTCCCTTGGGTTTTCTGATTTTTCCTCATAACCAGCGAGCCAGAAACCTTTTCCTCTGAAACACTACTTCACCTGTCAGCTTATATCACACTCTCACCAATTCTCTCGGGGTTAAAGTTTTATCACACTCAAATCAAGGTAAGCAATATCATATCAGTAGTTTGAATAAATTCTCAAATCTTATCAACATGCACAAAACACACACTTTTTGAGGTCTTTTGGTTGTAACAGGGCTTGGGTTAAGGTAGGATATCAAAAGGAAAACAAGGGTTTTTGGTTCAGGGTATGTGAGATAATTTGTGTCACCATGTTTTTTTTTGTGGGGACATTTAAACTCCATTCGGTGAATGCAAAATTTTTTTTTTGAAGTAGGAACAATTTTTCTTCCCCTTTTTTTTTTCTTCCACTCACTGTGTTTTACTTTCATCAGTCTGCATAGCTACCCCAAACTTAAAGGTTGTTATTCCAACAGCAACCCCAAACTTAAAATTTAACATAGATCTCCAAACAAAAACACTTACTCTGAACAGGGTATGGAAAATAAGTTGGCCAATGGATTAATAATAACGGGTAAAAAAACAAAACAAAGGATACAGGCTCAAATGGGGTAAACGAAGGATAATAATAATAAAGGGATGGTTAGAAAGGCTCTAGGTGATAAATAAAAAGAAGTGCCTCAGTGTGTGTACTCATATAGTTAATATTAAAAAAGGACGGACGCAAACTATGATAGTTAAAGTCATACCTGATATTTCTCTCATGATGATTTGTCGTGTATGGCTTTTTCTGATCTCACTAGGATGGGTAAAGCTGACAGCGTCCATAATGTCCTGTGTTCAAGGCTCTTTTGCTCCTGGTTCTAACACTTTATTTAACCAATGCGTCCGATCATAAACAGCAGTATCAAACCATCAGGGTGACTGGATGCGAGGACAAGTAATTGTGAAAGTCATCTGTATCATCCATTATAGCTAGTAACCATCAAATATCAACTGAAATAACTCAAGAAACTATATGAAAACAAAATTCATTAAATTTGCAAAGCCCGAAAACGGGCACTTACACGACTTTCTAAAAGCAGAAAAATAAAATAGTAGGGAAATAAAAGTACAACATATAGAACTAAAAATACACCAAAGGGAAATACCAGAAAGTACAAATAAGAATAAAAATAAAAATAAAAATACTACTAAAAAGAAAAGAACTCAAAACAATCACTCAGAACTTTGCTCTGTTATCTCTACCCTGCATCTCAGCGTCAAAGTCTATGAGGTCAGTCGGCTCAATTTGTAATCGCCCATGGACAAAGGCAGTGACCGGTGTCATCTCCTCCGATCGCTCTGGGGGTGTCTGCTGCTGCTGAGGTCGGTAAAGACTCTGATGATGCGGTCGCGGTGTGGACTGCCGAGGCTGAGGTACCGGCCCTCCAATCTGAACTGGGTGAGTCCACCCAGGAAAAGTAAACTGTCCATAATAAGGTGCTGGAGGGTCGCCACCGAACCTGTCTGTGAACCTCTGAGCCCTTCCCCACACGTCAGTCTGATGTGTCAGATATCGACCAGAGAGTCCGTAATGATAGCAGAAGTCCTGCATCTTGCAAAAATGGGACAACTACATCCTATGCTCAAGTGAATCCTCATCAATAACTGGTGGGGGTACTGGAGGTGCCTCTGGCGCTGTCTGATGGTTATTCTAGTGCTGAGTGCTGGTACCCACCCTATGATCGTGCGATCGTCGGAGTGGTCGGCGCTCATCAACGGAAATAGTGTGTTCCTTCAGCCACAGAGCATCAAGACAACGTGCTGGCTTCAGCATCACATTACCGCTCAAATCAGTCACTCCGGCCTTCTTACACAGAAGATAAATCACCAAACCATATCCTAGAGACTTCTTTGATGATTGTGTTATCTCATCCATATCAGTCGAAATAATTCTCCCAATATTCAATAGTTGGTCCTTCAGAAAGAAATAGAGCGCCAGAGCTCTCTCAGTGATCAAATCAGAGCTGATTCGTGTCTAAAGTATGGTGAATGAAATAGGCCCGGGATTTTGGGATGGGGGGTAAATCAATGACTAGGATCTTTGATGGATATGCTTTGGTGGTCAGATGCCAATCTTTGCCCGGTCGTGCAATTAGATCCTTTATGGTGCTATAAGGCAATCTTTTCTTATCTGACAACTTCATATCGAAGAATGGACAGTGAGAGTCATAAAATTTACATTTGAGCACACTATTGATCATCTTCCAGTCATACTTGATTTCTTTTCCCCGGTCCCAAGACGTCATTTCAGTGACCTCGTTCTCTACAGCTCGCCCTGGCACCTTGTAGGCATTGGTATAAAATTCCCTTACCAGATCCATTGCAACCGGCCTTATGTTCTTATTTAAATAACTCAGTTTCTGCTTTTTCAGAATAGCAGCAACCTCGGGCAATTCATTGACTCCCAAACTCCATTGTTTTTCTTCTGTGAAGGTGCGAGTTCTGAGTTGGTGGTACCGTGCTTCATTATCGTCAGAGAGAAAGATCAGGGTTTCTTCAGATGGGGCAGCCATAGTGATAATTTCCTTTGATAACTGAAAGAAAAATAGAAAACACAGAGAAATAGAGTGATACGACGAAGTCGCGTAACAGAAAATTATAAAAATGACACGAACGCACGGAAAATAAATATAAATCTGACCTAAAACTAATACGCGTATCATACGCAGGCGTTACGCGTATAGAGATCTGTTACGTGTATGTTACGCACAAAAACTCATTGTAAAGTTCACTTTCGCCTAACAGATCACGTATTGAAGGATGATACACGTATCTGGATGAGGCCTTACGCGTATTGATTTTCATTACGCGTAACTGGATCACGTAAGAAAATAATACGTGTATGCTACGCGTTTCACTAGGGAACCCTTATTCTTTCACACCAATACGCGTAACATTCACTCCATACGCGTATTGGCAGAGGATATGTGATTTTTTCAAAAAAATTTCTTTTTCAAGATTTTTCTAAGTCCACATTTTTCCGAGGCCTTCCCTTGATGAGACTTGACTCAAAAGACATGAAACACAAACCAAAAAAATTTTAAATTAAACCAAAAATACTCTGACAAAATTAAAATAAAACATAAACTCCCTTGGGTTGCCTCCCAAGCAGCGCTTCGTTTAACGTCGCATGGCTCGACGGGTTACCTCATGCTCAGATGAGTTTAACCTCTTCTATTGGTCCTCCTTGGTCTTGATAATAAGGTTTTAACCTCTGCCCATTAACCTTGAAGGTATCTCCATTTTTCTCATTCTTTAGTTCTATTGCTCCATGAGGGAACACCTTGTGAATGATGAACAGACCAGACCATCTTGATTCCAGCTTACCAGGGAATATCTTCAACCTGGAATTAAACAACAATACCAATTGTCCCTCCCAGAATTCCTTCTTCTGGATCTTCCAATCATGCCATTTTTTCGTGTTTTCTTTATAAATTTTGGCATTCTCATAAGCTTGATTCCTAAACTCCTCCAACTCGTGAAGTTGAAGTGTTCGGGATTCACCAGCTTTCAGAAGATCACAGTTAAGGAATTTGGAAGCCCAAAAATCTTTGTGCTCGAGTTCGAGCGGTAGATGACAAGCTTTACCATACACGAGTTGATAAAGAGACATACCTATTGGTGTTTTGAAAGCTGTCCGGTATGCCCACAGTGCATCATCTAACTTCACAGACCAATCCTTTCGAGAACCACTAACAGTCTTTTCGAGAATCTGCTTTATTTACCTGTTGGAAACTTCAACCTGCCCACTAGTCTGGGGGTGATACGGTGTGGCTATCTTATGCTTCACATTCTACTTCTTCAACAAATTCTCCATCAGTTTATTCAGAAAGTGCGTACCTTCGTCACTAATTAAAGCACACGGTACCCCAAACCTAGAGAAGATGTTATGCCTCAAGAAATTTACCACCACTTTTGTATCATTTGCGGGTAATGCTACAGCTTCTACCCACTTTGACACATAATGAACCGCCACCAATATGTAATTCTTTCCAAATGATGGTGGAAACGGTCCCATAAAGTCAATACCCCAAACATCAAATAGTTCAACCTCCAACATGGAATTTTGAGGCATCTGATTTCGCCTCGTGATATTACCTGTTCGTTGGCATCTGTCACATTCTCGGACTAAATAATGAGCATCCTTGAATAGGGTGGGCCAATACAAATTGGAATGGAGGACTTTTGCCGCTGTTTTATCTCCACTGAAATGTCCTCCATACTCAAAATTATGACAAGCTTTCAGAATATCTGTCTGCTCACATTCGGGAACACATCTTCTTATTAAACTGTCCACCCCCTTTTTGTATAGGAATGGGTCGTCCCATAAATATAACCTGCAATCATAAAGAAACTTTTTCTTTTGGTGAGAATTAAAGTCATCAGGTATAACCCCACCTACCACATAGTTTGCATAGTCAGCAAACCATGGTACACCAGTAACAACAAGTATTCTCTCATCAGCAAATGTATCTTGAATGGGGTGCTCCTCCTTAGTTTCTTTTATTGGGGACATGCGAGACAAGTGGTCCGCAACCGTGTTCTCACACCCCTTTTTATCCTTGATCTCCAAGTCGAACTCCTGGAGGAGGAGTATCCATCTCAACAACCTTGGTTTTGATTCTTGCTTAGAAAACAAATACTTTAAAGCCGCATGATCAGTATACACAATAACTTTAGAACCAAGCAGATATGACCTGAATTTGTCAAAAGCATAAACCACGGCCAACAACTCATTTTGGGTAGTTGCATAATTCATTTGGGTCGGGTTAAGGACGTGACTAGCATAATAAATTACATGCAATAATCTGTCCTTCCTTTGTCCTAAGACAGCCCCCACAGCAATGTCACTTGCATCCCACATAAATTCGAAAGGTAAAGACCAATCAGGGGCAATGACAACAGGAGCAGTGATTAACTTACTCTTCAGCGTCTCAAAAGCTACCATACAGTTGTTATCAAAATTAAACGGCTTGTCTATGACAAGCAAATCAGTTAACGGTTTGGCCACTTTTGAGAAGTCTCTGATAAACCTGCGGTAAAAACCTGCATGACCCAAAAAACTCCTTATCCCCTTTTCATTCACCGAAGGTGGGAGGTTAGCTATCACCTCAACTTTTGCTCTGTCCACCTCAATTCCTTTGCGAGAAATTTTGTGTCCTAGTACGATACCTTCCTGCACCATAAAATGACATTTCTCCTAGTTGAGAATAAGGTTAGTTTCCTGGCATCTTTGCAAAACAAGAGACAAGTTAGCTAAACAATGATCAAAAGAAGAACCAAAAATAGAAAATTCATCCATAAACACCTCCATATGCTTTTCAAGCATATCGGCGAATATAGATGTCATACACCTCTGAAAAGTAGCCGGGGCATTGCATAACCCAAATGGCATCCGTCTGTAGGCGAAAATACCATAAGGGCATGTAAATACGGTCTTCTCCTGATCTTCCAGGGCTACAACAATCTGATTGTACCCATAGTATCCATCCATAAAACAATAGTACTCGTGACCTGCAAGTCTCTCTAACATCTGATCAATAAAAGGAAGGGGAAAATGATCCTTCGTTGTTGCAGTGTTAAGTCTCCTGTAATCAATACATACTCGTCAACCTGTTACTGTACGAGTTGGAATCAGTTCATTCTTTTCATTCACAACCACTGTGGTTCCTCCTTTCTTTGGTACCACATGCACAGGACTCACCCAAGAACTATCAGAAATGGGATAAATCAATCATGCATCTAACAACTTTACAACCTCTTTTCTTACCACTTCTTTCATTGCTGGATTTAACCTCCTCTGGGGTTGTACTACTGGTTTCTAATTATCCTCCATCAGTATCTTATGCATGCATATTGTGGGACTAATTCCCTTCAAATCCCCAATAGTCTACCCAATAGCACTCTTGTGTTTCTTAAGGACCTGTATCAACTTTTCTTCATCCTTTTCATTCAGCTCATAATTAATAATAGCAGGACATCTTGTTCCCGATTCCAGAAAGACATATTTAAGATTCACAGGTAATTGTTTTAATTCAGAACTTGTACCTGTTTCACTTCCTTTTTCAGTCTCTGTTTCTGGTGAAGCTCTCAAGTCCTCCCACCGGTGTGGTCTGGATTTCAACCAAGGTGGTTGTGCATCTAGCATAGCAAGAACTTCTTTTTCTTTCTCATCATCATGGTCCTCAATCTCCTTTGCTGACAAACTCATAACTCTTTCAAAAGGTGATTTAGGGAAGTTTCTTTGAATGGTGCTGGTCACTATCTGATCAATCACTTCCACTAAGTCGTTTGTACCTATATACTTTTTATGCTTCATAGAATTTCGAACATCAATTCTTAGCTCTTCATCTTAGACTTTGAGGGTTATGGTACCTCCCTCCATGTCTATCTTACATCTACCTGTTTCCAAGAAAGGTCTTCCCAGAATCAGAGGTATCTCTTCATCTTCTGGCATTTCCAAAATCACAAAGTCAACAGGAAATATAAATTTATCAACTTTGACCAGAACATCCTCAACTACCCCAAATGGTCTCTTAACTGAATGATCTGCAAATTGGAGTGTCATTCTAGTATCTTGAACACTTCTAATTCCTAGCTTCCTATAAATAGACAAAGGCATAAGGCTCACACTAGCCCCTAAGTCAATCAGTGCCCTTTTAAAGGACCTATCTCCAATGGTGCACGGAATAGTAACTGAGCCTCTATCTGGTTTCTTCACTGGAATCTTCATACCCTGCAAAATAGCACTACAAGTTTCGGTTAGTATAACAGGGTCAGTGTCAGTGGTGCGCTTCTTGGAGATGACGTCCTTCATGAATTTGGCATAGATAGGCATCTGCTCGAGTGCTTCAGAGAATGGAATATTGATTTCCAATTTCCTAAACATCTCTACGAATTTCTGGAAATTTTTCTCATCTTGCTTCTTCTTTTTGTTTCTCTGTGGGAATGGGAGCTTAATAATGGGTTTTGGTTCAGTGGGCTTTTCCTGCACCACTGGCTGTAGTACCACTTCTTCCTCAGGTTGTGTCTTGTTTTCTAGGATTTCAAGGTCTACTTCAAGCAATTGATCTTCCTCTTCATCCTTCTTTTCAGGTTCTTCAACAGATTTTCCTCTTCTTGTTGTTACTGCACTTACATTATTGTGTTCTCTCGGAATTGTCACAGTTGCACTAGCTAAGGCACCCGGTGCGTTAGAATTTGTCATCTGTTGTGCTATCTGACCCAATTGAACTTCCATATTTTTAATGGATGCATTGGTGTTCCTCTGATTATTTCTGGTTTCTTCTTGAAATTGAACACTCTGAGCAGCCATCTTTTCAATAGCAATTTCCCAATCTGCTTTCTTTGGTACCTGTTGCTGATAGGGTTGCTGTTGTGGTTGGTATTATTGCTGGTAGAGTGGTTGTTGCTGTGGAGGTCCCTGCTTCTGAACATTACCCTGCTGATCTTTCTAGGAGAAATTAGGATGATTTTTCCACCCCGGATTATATGTATTTGAATATGGATTATTCGGCCTCAGGTAATTAATCGCCTGCACTTGTTCTGCAGTGGCAACACAATGCATGGCGAAGTGTGGTCCCCCATAGATTTCACAAATCAATGTCTGAACCGGTTGAACTTGAACTACCTTCTAGGTACCTAAATTCATAGCTTTCAATCTTCTTTCAACTTCAGCTGCAATCTGATCTTCCATTTTCACTACCTGATTTGCCAGTTTCAAGTCAATTTTTCCTTCAGGTTGACTCACAGTACGGTCATATAGTTCCAAATGCTCATTTGCAGCAATAGCTTCGATGATCTTTTTGATACCAGTGGCTGTTGTAAAGTTGGTTGAGCCACCAGCAGCTATATCAATGAGTTGCTTAGTTTTCATCTTCAGCCCATTTACAAAATTTTGCATTTGTTCAGTTGCATCCAAATTATGTGTAGGACATGCAACTAAACACCGCTTGAACCTTTTTGTACGCATCTCCAAGTAATTCTCCATCCTTCTGTTTAAAATTTAGGATGTCATATCTTTTACGGATATACACAGAAGCTGGGAAGTACTCGTTCAAGAAGGCGGTTTCCATCTGTTGCCAAGTAGTAATACTTCCTGCAGGTAAGGAATAAAACCACTCTTCAGCGTCCTCAGATAAGGTGAATGGAAACATAACCAGCCTCTTTTCCTCTTCAGAATGCCCCTCAATTTTCAATGATGTAGTCATAGTCAGGAACCTCTGTAGGTGCTTGTTTGCATCTTCATTGATCTTTCCTGCAAAAGGCTTACTTTCCAACTGACGGATAGTTGAAGGGTGCAACTGGAAGTGGGCAGCATTGACTAGTTGGTTAACTATTATCAACCGCACTGCTGGATTATTCTCTCTTCCATAGTCACCCAAGAGTCTTTCCACTGGAGGTGGATCTGCAGCCATGTTAAGAGTGTCTGGATGTGAATCTGTTTCTGAATTAGTATCTTCAGAATGAACCGAGACTTATTCTTCAATCACTAGTTCTGTGTCCGATGTTGCCAGTTTTTCCCTTTTAGCTTGTCTGAGCCTAGCGTGCAAAGTTCTCTCTGGTTCTGCGTCAAAATGAATATCAGCTGAGGCCTTACCTCGCATACACAGATTAGTAACGATAAAAAGAAAAATAAAATTAAACAGAAAATAAAATTTTGGTTGCAGAGCAACAAAATTCTAATTGAAAAATCGTTAAACTCTATAATCTTTGGCAGTCCCCGGTAACGGTGCCAAAAACTTGATCGGAAAAATAACAAGTGTACTACTTTTGCCCATTGTAATAATAAAGGCATTATCCCAAATGTCGATCTCAAGGACTGCTTGATGATACAGAGTTCAAAGATGATTTCAATTAAACAAAAATTCTTGGTAGTTTGATGATTTAATAACTAAAATTGCGATTAAAGAAAGCAAGTAAACAGTTGAACAGATATGAGTAAATTGCTAGGGGTTCGGTGAATAAAACTTCCTGTAACAATAATGATTTACCAATGCAATAACAGTAAACTTAAACAATTGATATCCGGTTCTCTAAGGCATCTAATCATGAGTCCTCAATGAAAAGATCTTTGGTTATGTAACCTAATTACTATGTCTATAGATAATCATGTTCATACCCAAGCATTCAAATATTAAGAATTTTCCGGTTCTGATAAAATACTCCTAGTCCTAGGTAATATTTATTATCCAAAGTTCTTATCCAGATCAATAAAAATAATGCTGTCCAGCCAAAATATTTTTTAAGGTCAGAATCCATTGGTCAGACGAATAAAGCATGAAGGATAGTAATAAGAACAAACCAATTTTAATGAATAAAAATTGTCATTGCATTGAATCAATCAAAATGCGTTACATTCAGAATCTGGGTCACCCCCTAGCAATGGGGGGTTTAGCTACTCATAAAGAAAAATAAAACAAAAGATGAAAATGTTGTCATTACAGAATCTCTCAAGGAATCAATCTTCAATTGTCCGAAAACTCTTGAACATATGAAATCCTCATCAAAATCTGAGTCGTCAGTCTTCCAAACATGTAGAAATCGTCCAACCCTTACAAAATCGCGTTCCAGGACTACATAGTCCAACTATGGGCTTTCAGCCGTTTTGGGCCTCAATACACGTATTGACTTACCTAATACGCGTATTGGTATGTTTTCCACCACATTCTCTACGCGTATGGACCTAGAAGCCAGCCAGCATGCAACATGATACGCGTATTGCCAAGACCAATACGCGTATGGGCAGAAGCTCTCTTTTCCTCATTTTTCTCAGCCCTCTGCCCATTCACGTACCATACGCGTACCAGGCAGGGGCTTACGCGTATCACCTATAGCAATACGCGTATGGGCAGCAAGTCTTCCAAATATTGCATTTTTCTTCCGCTTTCTCGCACCGGCTCGATTGTACATCCAACGCTCGATCCTCTGAGCTTCCAAATCTGTATTCGATCTGCTGACATACCAAAAGCGTAAAATATCCTCGAGAAATTCATAATTCATGACACACTTGACAAAATCAAAACATACCTAAATACTACTAAAACAAACTCAAATTCACACAGTTTACCTGACTTATTTATAGTTAAATCACTGAATACATAGCATAAATGGTGACTGATCAGTCATCAATCAGATCAAAGGAGATTGGAACACATACCAATCAGGATTGATTCCTTACAAAGACTATGCAAGAAGGTTGTTACCCTTCTTCAACATAACCGAGTTTCATCATATCCCTCGTTAGGAGAATCACATGGTTGATGCATTAGCCACTCTCTCTTCTATGATTAGTGTAGGTCAATGGAATGACTTACCTAAGATCGACATAATGCGCCTTGAACGGCCCGCTTACATCTTCACGATTGAAGCAGTCATAGACGACAAACCTTGGTATCACGATATCAAATGCTTCCTTCAAAAACAAGAGTACCCACCTGGGGCATCCAAGAAAGACAGAAAAACCCTCAGAAGGATAGCAGGCAGTTTCTTCCTGAGCGGTGATGCACTCTATAAGAGGAACTTTGACATGGTCTTGCTCCGATGCATAGACAGACCAGAAGCTGACGTGCTGATAAAAGAAATTCATAAAGGATCCTTTGGCACTCATGCCAACAGACATACAATGGCGAGAAAAATTCTAAGAGCAGGGTACTATTGGTTGACAATGGAATTCGATTGCTACAAGTACATGAGGAAGTGTCACAAATGTCAGATATACTCCGACAAAATCCATGTACCGCCAACGCATCTCAAAGTTCTTTCTTCCCCATGGCCTTTTTCCACATGGGGAATCGACATGATTGGCATGATTGAGCCCAAGGCTTCAAACGGACATCGGTTCATCCGGGTAGTCATTGACTACTTCACCAAGTGGGTCGAAGCAGCATCGTACGCTAATGTAAACCGACAAGTGGTGGTCCGATTTATCAAAAACAATATCATCTGCCGTTATGGTGTTCCGAGCCAGATCATTACCGATAATGGATCCAACTTGAACAATAAGATGATGAAAGAGTTGTGTGCTGAGTTCAAGATTGAACACCATAACTCATCTCCCTACCGACCCAAGATGAACGGAGCAGTAGAAACGACTAACAAGAACATCAAGAAGATTGTTCAAAAGATGGTCGTAACCTACAAAGATTGGCACGAGATGCTACCCTTTGCTCTTCACGGTTATCGCACATCTGTCCGCACTTCAACAGGGGCTACCCCTTTCTCTCTAGTATATGGCATGGAGGCGGTGCTCCCCATAGAAGTAGAGATCCCATCAGTCCGGGTATTGATGGAAGCTAAGCTTACAGAAGCTGAATGGTGTCAAAGTCGGCACGATGAACTGAATATGATCGAAGAAAAGTGAATCACGGCAATATGCCATGGTCAGTTGTAGTAGCAAAGAATGAAGAAGGCGTTCGACAAAAAATTCCGACCTCGCGTCTTCAGGAAAGGAGACCTCGTGCTAAAGAAGATACCGTCCTTTCTCACCGGTTCTCGGGGCAAGTGGACTCTGAATTATGACGGCCCCTATGTGGTCAAGAAAGCTTTCTCAGGCGGCGCCTTGAGACTTGCAACCATGGACGGAGAGGAATTTTACTACCCCACAAATGTTGACGTAGTCAAGAAATACTTCGCCTAAATAAAAAAATAATAATAATAAAAAAAAACGTCTCGGTGGATTGAAAACCCGAAAGAGCGGTCCAGGTAAAAATTAGAGACATGATCAAAAATAATCCCGGTGGATTGGAAACCTCAAAGTACAATCCAGGCAAAAATTAGGGATAATGGCAAGTAACTACGTTCGACAAAGGGGCAAGTCCCTCGGCAGCAGTTACACCATCCATCATAAAACTCCATTCACGGTCATCTTCGACGAAAGCTCAGGATGCCCCGAAGTCAAAGTTGGTAGAAGGATAGTGGTCGTTATGTTTCAATATAGCCATTTTCCCTTAGATTACCATTTTCTAACTTTGTAAATACTCTAGGGAATCGCGTGTTTGGCTGATTTCCACCCTATCAATAAAATTTGAGCCCTTGTGCTTTTGTTTGCAATTCTTATTTGTTTTAGCTTTACAGAACGACGTTTTAACTTGATCAACGATTCTTCAAATAAAACAAAAATGAATTTTACTTTTCAAACTTTTCTGCTTTTAAAATAAAGATGGCAATTTCTTTTGACCGTTTAACATCGAAAGAACATTGATCGCTTCGCCAGAAGTAATAGAGCTTCACAGTGCAGAATCAAAGTGCTTCTTCTAAACCAGTGCACTTGAATGAAGGATCAACTGTGTCAGAGACCTTTGTTTCGTCTGACACCCCCGGCAGAGTTCTTATCTCCTAAGCCCGACCAACATAGCTCCCGACAGGGACTATCTTTCCTAAGCAAGGAAGAATTGCTATCTTGAACCAGCGATACCTCTTCTTCCCCAACTGTGATCGAGTATCCAGACATGTTCATCTATTAGTTTGTATGTCGTGTCAGTTTTGTCAGCATATACATACATACATCATGCATTACTACTTTGCGTTCATATTCATGTTGCATCACTATCCCTTTAGTCGGTCTTGTTCCCTAGTGATAAGAGTCCTCTCAATCGAGTCGTCAGTTCTTTCCTCGTCAGAAAATGAATCACCTAAGCTATCTCTCCTCCAGTTTATTTCTGGATTGAAGGTGGTTCTTTGACCACTTTGATAACTTGAACCTCTGAAAAACCAGAGAACCCTCATCCAGCATCACTCTTCGCCATGGAAGATGGTATCTTCGCTTTCTCGGATTAAGGAAAATCCATGGAGAAAGCCTCTCAACTAAAGACTTTCGGTAACACATTGGTCCTTCACTCCAGAATGTCAATGTCAACAAAGTCATCGGCACCTCAAAACTGGGGTACATCATATGGCATTTCTCTAAGAAGATCTCGAGAAAAGTATGATGTAATATCCGCAAATGAAAGCAGTCTCTCAAGAAGACGCGTTTTCCCCGGTAGAGTCGACAAATGGCGTCTCCCACGGAGAAGTTTGTGCCTCTCTACAATCAAAACTTTTTCGTCAAATGGTATATCCCCAGGAAAATTCGGCGAGAAGTTTGAGGAAAACCACTACACATAGCGTCCCTTGTCAAGAAAGTTTATTGACAAAAGAAACTAAGACCAATTCCTTGGTTGGAAACCAGGATCGAGGGGAAGTTTATATCAGAAACTTAGACCAGTTCCTTAGTTGAAAACCAGGATCGAGGGGAAGTTTACATCAGACACTTAGACTAGTTCATTGGTAGGAAACCAGGATCAAGGGGAAGTTTAAATCAGAAATTGAGACCATATCCTTGGTAGGAAACCAGGATCGAGGGCAGGTTCATTTCAGAAACAGACACCAGTTCCTTGGCTGAAGACCAGGATCAAGGGAAGGTTTACCTTTTCTAAGCATTATTGCTTAGCAAAAGAAGAAGGATGTGCAAACTGCCATTCATAATCACCATCAAAATTTTGGGTATTCCGATATTTAATCCTCTTGCACCCCGAATGCCCGAATACCTTCGCTATTCACACCTTCGTGTCCAAGAAGATTAAATAGAGGCATCTGTCATACCCGAAATTTTGACCACTAAGATTTCCCATCATTTTGCAAATCATCATCACAATATGGATGAACCATCATGCCTCATTAGTCTCCCCAAAGATGGGTGAGCATTCACTACTATCAAAATTAGGGTTTCAAGCCCTCTCAGAGCTCTTAGACAAAGGATCAATAGAGGAATGCCATGATATTTAACTTGTATAGCCTCTCAAACATCCACAATGGATCAAGAGGACTCCCACTCTGAGTGGATTAAGGATCGAGCACAAGGTTGCAGCATTCTGAATGGATTAAGCCTCAAGATCGCCAGTGTCACCAAATTAGGGTTTGGTCGACCAGGGCCTCCAAATGGAAATTTTCCTCTAGACATGAGCCAATGCTTCAAATCGTAACCTATGATGCTCTAAGGGACATCATAAACCCAATCACCAAGTCAATTTAGCCTCAGGGGATGCATACATCAAAAATCAGGAATTAGGGTTTCTTGACCAAATTCACCCCTAAGTTGACTTTTGGGACAAAACATGAGCCAAGACCTCAAGATGGGATTTGAGGGTCTCTAACACACCACATTGATCCATTTGCAATAATGGATTGGTCCAAGAAGCTTGAGCAACAAGTTTCGAGTTCATCTGAACCACAATTAGGGTTTTGCAGGAAAAGTCAACTGTAGCTTTGACTTTTGACCAAGACATGCTCTCAAACCTTGGGAAATGATTCAATACACCCTATAACACCAATGAAATCAATCCATCAAGTTTGATTTAGGTCAAGGACTTGATTTTATAGAGGATCGCACAGTTTGGAGTTCATCTGACAAAAAGTCAACTGTGCACAAAAGTCAACTTTGACTTTTTGAGATTTTTCACAATTATGGTTTTTTAACCCTAAAATGATGTTAATGTGTGATTTGAATCATCATTCATCAAAAAAATCAAGAAAAGTGGGATAACTTGTAAAAGGGGTAACCATAAAAACTTAGAAAATTTTCTATGTTATCGAACAAAGTGGTTAGGGTACCAACTTTGGAGGATCATAACTCCTAAACCACAAGGCCATTTTTTCCCATCCAAAGCTGGATTTGTAGCCCTCATGGCCCTCTACAAAAGCTTCAACTACACCTCATTCCAATTCATTATGGATTTTGAGTTATGGAATGATCAAAGTTGCTGAAAACATGAAATGTCACTTTTTCCAACACTTGGTGAAATTTTCACTAAGTTAAAATCTGCCTTCACTTTTTCCCAAATGTAGGGGCATTTTTCACTTGAATCCAAAATGTATCAAAACCAATTATGATCAAACAGTTGTTGTATCATATGAGGGCTTTCAAAAATGGCCAAGAACTCCATCAAAGTCCACTTGAGCCATGAGATATGACAATGCCAATATGCCTTGCTGAAAATTGCCAAAGCAAGGCAGATTTTGGAGTTTTGCTCGATTTGCCCAAATTTTGCAAAGGGCAAGCAACTCTATCCATCTGAACACCTCAAAGGGGGACCAAGGAGGAACCAACTCTGATCCCAAGCCTCCCAAGTCTTTGGAACCAAAAGTAGCATGCCAAACCTAGTAATCTCTAAAAGAGGGACAAGACTCCAATTTTGGATTGGAGCATTTAATGGATGCACCAAGGTGGTATGGACTGACACATTTACAACTGAATTCAGTCAAGAATGATCCAACAACTAGGGAACCACAACTCTGTGCTCTAACCTCTAGTCAATTGCTAGAGGAGACTTGAGATTCCAAAGTGCAACCATTGGCCAAACCTCTGCAGCAGTTGCCATTCACTATTGCTTGCAAAACAAACTTGCTCTACTATAAATAGAGGTCATTTATGCTCAGTTTGAGTACACCAAAGCCATCAAACAAATGCTTTCCTCAAAATCTCCTTCTTCACTCCAATGTTGCCTTCTAAGGCAAGTCACCATCGGGTTTTGAGTTTGAGAGCAATTCCAATCAAACCAATCACACACACACACCTCATAAACATCATATAGAGGTGATCCAAACACTTAAACAACATCTGGAACACTGATTTCACAGAATCACCAGTCAACTGCTCAAGATTTTAACCAAGTTGCAGTTGAGATACCATCTTCAGTTCCAGCTTGTTTCAAACCATTCCAAGCATTCAAACACATCACTTGGCACCTAGGGAAGCTATCCACATCATTGGAACCTAGCTGTAACACCTCTAACACAAAACACGATCACCAGCTGCAATAGGTCAAAATTTGATTTTTGAAACATTAATCCAAGAGCACAATTTGTTTTCCACATGTTAAACAATTTTGATCATTTTAATTGAATTTTTGTTCAATTAAAATACATTTTGAAAAAAAATTAGGGTTTTTGATTAATTCAAACCTCATCAAACTTTTTCAGACTTTTGGGCCTTTAGTAGAGTGTAAGACCCAACCCTTTTTGAAAAACCAAAATAATTTGGGCCTCAGTTGTTGTATAAGTCCCACTATGTTTTCAAAATCTCGGCGCGATCGTCGTTTTTCAAAAACATTTTCATCTGGGCCTACCCTCGTGTTATAAGCCCCATTATTTTTCTTTAAACACCTTTGGGCCTCTAATAGAGTATAAGACCCAATCCCCTTTTAACCAAAACAATCTTTGGGCCTCAGATATTGTATAAGTCCCTCTGCGTTAAAAGAAAATCTCAGCGTGATCGCCAGTTCGGAAAAAAAATCATATGGGCCTACCCTCGTGGTATAAGCCCCATTCTTTTTCTTTCAATCATTTTTTGGCCTCTTGAGAGAGTGTAAGACCCATCCCCTTGTACAAAAAACCTTTTTTTGGGCCTCAGTCACTTGTATAAGTCCCTGTACAAAACGACAGTGCGATCACTGATAAAACCCTGGGCCTCTCCTTGAGCTGTAAGCCCCAATTTTCCTTTCAAAGCACTTTCTCCTTTGATTTTGAATATAATATTGCCATCAAAGTTTTCTTTGTTGAACAACTAACAAAACAGCATGGAAGCTCTACAACCGAGTGAGTGTTTACCCGCTTTCATTTACCGCTTTCATATGTATATAACTGTATTATGTGGTTGTTTCACTGTAAGTCTTCTTTCATAAACTCATATCGACTGTGTAATACTAGTATAGATATTTAGAGTTTCCCCGGCAACTACGTCTAGAACTAGACAAAACCTCGTCTCCTTAACTCCGACGTTCTCCCAGATATTTCAACATAACCTAACCATGAGAATTTTCTTTTACAACAATTTTAGATAACTAGATCTAAGAAATCTCCCCCTTGAACAATTCATATACAGAAGGCCAAAGTTCCAAGTGAAACCCCTTCTGGAACTGTTCATCAGCCTCCTCTTGGGCTTAGTACAAGGACCCACAGGCTTCTTAGAAGTTTTCACAGCCTCCTCTTAGGCTTCGTATTATGATTCTTCCTCCGGGAAGATAGCCTTCTCTTGGGCTTCATACAAATTGTCCCTTTGGCTTCTTAAAAGTTTTCTCGCCTCCTCTTGGGCTTCGTACAAATTTTCCCGACGACCTCTTAAAGGTATAGGAACAGAAATTAGTCATCTTAATAGAACAGTCTTTCAAAGAGTCTAGATCTTTCTACCACGAACGTTCTGTCTCTTAATCTCTCTTAAAGCATAGTACAAAGATAAAACTCTAGACTTGACAGTCTAATCTCCTTGAGTCTCGAAGACCTTCTCAAGTTCCTTTTAAAAATAGGGAGAAAACATCCGTAGACTTGAGCAGTCTCAATACCCTTCGGATTCCTCGTTTCCTTAAAGAACAGGAAATAATCCCGGTCCTCAGACCAAATCCATGAGTACAACATTACCCATATAAGAACTGATTTTCTCTTTTAACAAACATACTGGACCTGTCACTCAACTGAAACAGTAACCCTAGCCTCCTCTTGGGCGTTGTATAATGAGCAGAGTTAAACATTCTTTAGCCTTCATCTCAGGCTTCGTACGAGATACAAAATCACTCTCTTGGTGAGTATAAAAGACTCTTTTGTTGAGTCAAACCCTTTTAGCCTCCTTCTTGGGCTTCATACAAGACACATACAAAAACACTCTCTTGTAAGTGGCAAGCCTCTGGATTATTTACATACACGCCACTGTCCCTCTTTTAGCATGAGAAATACCTAAGGAAATATGGCATTGCTCTAAACTGAGTTAAAGTCTTCTCCTTTAGGTTAAAAATCCCCTGTAAAGGAAATTATGGCATTGCTGGATTCGCGTATCCCAGTTAAAGTAATTCTCCTTTATAATCAGTCACCCAACAATTGTGACAAACAGACCCCTTTAGAGATGACAATTTCTCTCTAAAGTCAAACACCTTTTAGCTTCACATCTTGGGCTTTGAACAAGATACAAATAGACCCTTCAGCTTCACATCTTGGGCTTTGAACAAGATATAAACCACCTTTATCTTCATGTCTTGGGCTTTGAACAAGACACGAAAACACCATTTCCTTCCATAGAATAGGAGGAACTACGATCGCTCTGATTTCCCTATCCGGGGAATACGTAGGCATAAGATTGAAAAAGAATCTTAGCGAGCACACTAATCAAAAAACCCCAAAGTCCCCTACCTCCAGCCAATCTAGCGCAGTATCCCAACAAATTCCCCATGAACAATCCCGGTATTTCGTTCTGAACAAAATATGCAGAGAGAGACCCACGAACTAAATCCGTAATTAACGCATCCTTTACATAGGTATATTCATTCATGCTCAAATACATGTATCCCCAATACATCTCAATTCATCACCATTCATTCAACATAACACACATACACGTTTATTCACCAATGTATCATTACAAAGATACAACTCTTATCGCCATTCATCACATCTTACTCAATATACATCGCAAGGCATATATATATATATACAAAACCAAGCATATTCATCACAATGCTTATCATTCAACATAAATACATATATTCATGTTCATTCATCAATGCACATATACAAAGATGACCAATGCAAATCATAGAGACCGACTCGCGACTCTATGCAGATGCAATGCGGTACCGACTCCTTTCATCTCAAGTTCAATTGAAGAACTTGTTGGAACCATTCGCTCACACCTATCACATAGGCTCACGACGTTCACCCATTGCTCACACCTATCACATAGGCTCACAAGGTTTATGGATTGCTCACATCTATCACATAGGCTCACACCCCGACTGTTCACACCTGTCACATAGGCTCACAATCGTTTGTAATCATCGCTCACACCTTTCACACAGGCTCACGACGTTACAACGGATTCATCTTAGAACCCCTCAATGCAAGAATGCACATCATGATGTTTCACATACAACATGACTCATGACACTCTTGAAATGCATACATAGTCACAATATAGTCATGCATTTATCTCATACATATCACATACAATCCATACACATTCACCTCAATCAAGCCAAACGACAACAAACCGCACTTTACATTTAATCGGAAAAGTCGGCCAAAAGTCGGCTAAAAATAATATTTCTCATCACCACATAATAGCACATATTTTTAGCTTCACATCGATATAAAGAACACATAAATCGGATAACCGAGTAAAAAGATATGGATATTTCAAAATAACGCAAAAACATAAACCGGAGGCCCGACACTACGAAACGGTTCGAAAATACTGTTCCAATTGGACCAGGTTTAGACCTCAAAACCATTTTTCCTAGAAAGAACATCTCGTTAGCTTCCCAACGCTTCGAACGGGGGTCAAAACCGACTTACGGATCAAAAGATATGAATTTCCGAAGTTTCCCCGACAAACCAGAATTTTCTGGTTCAGCTCAGTATGTATCAATACATAGGCTTATGTATCGATGCATACAGGCCACATGTATCGATACATAGCACGCATGTGTCGACGCATGCTGTAGTGAAAATGCTGTTTTCTTAAATTTCTACAGTATGTATCGATGCATAAGGGTTATGTATCGATACATAAACCATTTCGTATTGATACATGGCTGTTATGTATCGATACATAACTCTGTTTTTCTCCAAAAACCAGAATTTTCTATTACACCATTGCTGTAACTTTCCGAATACCCGAAAACTTGACTAAATCGAACATTTTCACCGAAACAAACCTATACGCGCAACCACCAAATACATAAGAACAATTTAGAACACATAAACGAAATTACTACGACGTTCGATTTTTCGATTAAATTTCAACCTTTCAAAAACCAGAATTTTCAAACATCACCAAATCGAATAAAAAGCACGTTATACGACGACCTAACCTTACTCGATACAACTACGTAATTTATTTCGAAATTCATCCGTGAAAACATCGATTTCTATCGATTTCCTACAATTCGACCTAAACGGAAAAAAACAACGGAAACATAACGAAAACTAACCAAAACATAACCAAACTTCATGAAACTTTAAACAGCAGCTCACATACATATAACCAACCAACACATGTATTTATACGACTTTTCGACCGTAAAAACATCGGTTTCTATCGATTTCGTCAAATACGGCATAAACGGGAACATATGGAAAACCAACCAAAACATCCACACAAAACACATACATAATCATACACAAAGTTAGGATAACAATATTTCACACCCTTACCCGATTAAATCGACTCTGAAAGATTGATCTTGGTGATTTTCCACACTTTTCTCTTTGCTCTTCTCTTTTCTCCTCTCTTTTCCTTCTTCTTCTCTTTTTCTCTCAAAATTCTGTTTTTCTCTCTTTCTCACCTCTAACTTTCTATTTTAATAAAACAAATATCTATCCCCACAAAAAGACCAAAATACCCCTACACTCAAATATCTCGCAAACGCTCTCAAAACGCGACAAAATATAATCACGATGAAAAATAACATTTTTCTAAATAAAAGTCGAAAATAAAATAATATAATAATAAAATAATCAAAACGACTCGATTAATTAAATAAGACAAAACCGGGGCATTACAACTCTCCCCCACTTAGAAATTTTCGTCCTCGAAAATATACTGAGACGAACAACTCCGGACACGACTCTCGCATCTGACTAACAAACCAACATGCCAACAAAAGGCACACCACATATACACAACTGACAAACCACCGTGCTCACAGCAGATACAATAACGGCACGACAACGACGACAACAACAATGACAAGATGCAAAGCCCATACGATGCACTTGACGACCAACTCACAATTCAAGGAAAACCACGATACCAACACACAGGTTCACTCTAGAACCGAAACACAACAAGATCGTTACCATCACCACAGGTAACACTCCCTTAATTCACCACAAGAAATTAGCCACACCCACTCGAACCATCACGATGGAAACGAGGCAACAGCACAAACAAGAACACAAGTTCCACGACACAACATCGATTCCACAACCTCTACAAAACCAAAATCCAACCTCCTTGTCACACAACAATATTACAACCATGCTACGATTTCCAAATCGACCCTATAACCAAAACATCCATCTACACAGTAGCCCATGAATAATATTCAAACCTTTCACTTATCACTTCCATTTTGAAACGTCCAATGGTCTCATCAGTCCTACATATTCCCAATGTTCAACCTACGAAATCTTACAAGTTACACACTTATATATGAATTGGGCCCCTTACGCTTCCGCTGAGCACTCTGATTACTCGCAACCATCAAAACTATCAATTTCACGTCCAAAGTCTAACTCTTTCTCATATTCGCCAAAAATCACTGTTCACTTTAATATTACCAACCTCACACTCTCCTGTGTTATCTCATACACCATACACAAGTCTCGGAATTGCTCAAATAATTCTAACTCCCTGACCATCAAAACAGACATGCATAGAAACTTCCGACTTAAATTTTCAGGCACAACAACAGCTTTTCCCCGAAGGATAATCCAAGCCAAATTCATAACTCATCACGAACTCTAACCATCCTTGTTGTCTCATACTCTATTCCTTTATACCAAATGAGTACTCAATATTCTTGCGATTACCAAACACTTCGAACCTAGAACCATAAAGATAATACCTCCAAATATTCCAAACACAATACCACTGCAACCAATTTCCAAATCCATAATAATACAGATCCTTTTATAAATCCTCAATTGTCGTAAAGCATAAGCCACGACTTTACCCTCTTGCATTACCATGTTGACTAAACTCATCAAAGACACATCACAATACCCCAAAATCGGTTTATTAGGATCACACAAAATCAAAGCTGAAACCGTAGACAACTTCTACTCCAGCTCACCAAAACTTACTCACAACGAACATCCAAACAAACGACTCACCCTTTGTAAGTCAACTGAGATACCAGAAGTACGAACTTAACAAAGTCTTCCATAACTTGTAATTACAACCAACTGAGTCCAAAAGTTTCTAATCTCCTTAACTAACTTCGGAGCCTCTCATGTAGAACTACATCTACTTCCGATGGATCCATTAACCATACTCTCATCTGAAATAACATTCCCAAGAAACTAACCCTTTTCAACCAAAATTCTCACTCGAATAACTTAGCATAAAACTTCGTCTCTTTTCAACACTTGTAATTCAAATCTCAAACACTTTACTCATTCTTCCTCTGAGTTTATAACAAATCCAAATATACTCAATCGAAACCACTACGAACTTATCCAATTAAATATGGAAGATATGATTCCTCTACTCCTTAAACATTAGAGACGCGTTACTAACACCAAATACCATCACTGTACGTTGCAATTCCCAACCAAAATCCAAAAGATATAAATCCTTAAAGCTTTTGCAAAACTTTTCACTGGGTAACTGGTTACTCACATACAAGCTTAACCGAGTAAATAACAACCTATTCCGAGGATAACAAACCTAACCAGTCACATTAAATCGATCAAAGCCTCTACTCACACAATTCACCACTCTTATCAAACATTCCAAACAATTGTAACTCACTCAAACTCAACCCAACCATTCTAGTCATCTGTTCATGAAAGTGGACACTTATTCTCAATCATTACCTTATTCAACTGTTAGTAATCCATACCCAATTTCTTCTCCTGACCGTCCAATTCCGCAATTCCAACATGTATCAACAACCAACCAAAAAGAATTCTCAAACACAATGTTACATCCACCCACAAGGGTTTCCTCACAATTTCCATTAATGCCTTAAAACTCCAAAGACTCCAAACCCACCAGAACTCTAAGTTTGATGTCCATAGTCTCAATACCATTATACTTGTTATTCCATTCCATCATCCTTCCTTTTGTTACCAACAATACTGGAGCTCTCTAAGACAACACCTTAATGTTCCATCCTAAAACACATCTGAAACTAAGCCCAACTGACGGCCCATCACTGCGACTTCCTGCCAATTCCCAGAACACTACCATCACAGACAAAACAAACATCTTATTCCCATCTACTAAGAGTTTCCTACTTACTTAGCAGATATAAACCTCAACTATTCACCTTCGTCCAATTAAGTTCAATCCCTACTCTCTGTGAAGCAGTCCTTAAATAAAACCCAATCATTCTCTCTCACTGACTTCCCAACTGGACTAACATACCAAAACCTCTAATCCATTTCATCTTTTGATATTAGCATCTTCATCGACTCATCAAAACATCCGTAATCATCTCCTTAAATTCCAAACAATTCATTTCACACACTATCAAAGCCGGAAAGACCCGCCTATTCCATCCAACATAATTTCCGTCTGCTATCAACAAGAGATTAAGGGTGATCAGTTCCTCAATTTGCCAATAGACAGTCGACAATCATGATGGGGCATAAACCATCTTTACCAAACTATAATAGCCTTTCTTGCATCCCATACACAAAACTACCTAAGGCACAAATCCTTAGTTGACATAAACCTTACCTCCGCATTTCTTACGGAATCGGGAACAACACTGTCCAAACCACACTTACAATCTTGCAATTCACAACACACTGAGCCAGCGCTCCACACCTGAAGCAACATGGAGGAGTACCAACTTCTCCCCCACTTATCTCATTCTAACTCCTGAAAACAAAGGATTAGAAAACCAGAAAGCACTGACAGTGTTTCACACATATATCACGTACTAAGGGACAAACAACAACGACAGTATTCAACTGTCACACCAACAGACTCAACAACTGAATCAACACTGGCTCTGATACCACTATTGTAACACCCCCTTTTATACCCCCAAATATATCAATTAATCATTTAGGCACGTATTCAAAATTTCATCAGAGTATAATCATAACATGGTATAAAAGAGATATGCCACAACATACATGAAATTAAAACACATACAACACCTGCTCATAAGATATGCAACAGTGGGGTAACTTATCAATCGAGGAATCTACGTCCTTACACCCACATTTCAATATTTAGCATAAAAGCGGAACAACTAAACATTGAATAACAACCACATATATAAACATCATATATATACATATATCAACCAGTATGATTCATCAACATCAGTCATGGTATATACACAAAGTCATCAACCAGATACATATGCAAATGTATCACAAAAAGGAAATCAAAAGCATCCTAGCTACCCGGTGCTACATATCAGAGCCAACCGACTAACACGGACATGAAGCCACGCTTCACAAAAAGACCGCCAACAAGCCTACTCTGCAATGCCGCGTAGAGCATTATAAAACAGCAGAAGGGTGAGAAATATTATCATAATAACGTTGCATATAATTATATATCTCAACATATAATACACATATACCACATTCTCACCACAACTCATCACTATGCATGTATATATACACATAACACCAAGCATATACCATAAATCAAATACACGGCATAACAATCTGTAATTAACGCATCCTTCACATAGGCATATTCATTCATGCTCAAATACATGTATCCCCAATACATCTCAATTCATCACCATTCATTCAACATAACACACATACATGTTTATTCACCAATGTATCATTACAAAGATACAACTCTTATCGCCATTCATCACATCTTACTCAATATACATCGCAAGGCATATATATATATATACAAAACCAAGCATATTCATCACAATGCTTATCATTCAACATAAATACATATATTCATGTTCATTCATCAATGCACATATACAAAGATGACCAATGCAAATCATAGAGACCGACTCGCGATTCTATGCAGATGCAATGCGGTACCGACTCCTTTCATCTTAAATTCAATTGAAGAACTTGTTGGAACCATTCGCTCAAACCTATCACATAGGCTCACGACGTTCACCCATTGCTCACACCTATCACAAAGGCTCACAAGGTTTATGGATTGCTCACACCTATCACATAGGCTCACACCCCGACTGCTCACACCTGTCACATAGGCTCACAATCGTTTGTAATCATCGCTCACACCTTTCACATAGGCTCACGACGTTACAACGGATTCATCTTAGAACCCCTCAATGCAAGAATGCACATCATGATGTTTCACGTACAACATGACTCATGACACTCTTGAAATGCATACATAGTCACAATATAGTCATGCATTTATCTCATACATATCACATACAATCCATACACATTCACCTCAATCAAGCCAAACGACAACAAACCGCACTTTACATTTAATCAGAAAAGTCGGCCAAAAGTCGGCTAAAAATAATATTTCTCATCACCACATAATAGCACATATTTTTAGCTTCACATTGATATAAAGAACACATAAATCGGATAACCGAGTAAAAAGATATGGATATTTCAAAATAACCCAAAAACATAAACCGGAGGCCCGACACTACGAAACGGTTCGAAAATACTGTTCCAATTGGACCAGGTTTAGACCTCAAAACCATTTTTCCTAGAAAGAACATCTCGTTAGCTTCCCAACGCTTTGAACGGGGGTCAAAACCGACTTACGGATCAAAAGATATGAATTTCCGAAGTTTCCCCGACAAACCAGAATTTTCTGGTTCAGCTCAGTATGTATCAATACATAGGCTTATGTATCGATGCATACAGGCCACATGTATCGATACATAGCACGCATGTGTCGATGCATGCTGTAGTGAAAATGCTGTTTTCTTAAATTTCTACAGTATGTATCGATGCATAAGGGTTATGTATCGATACATAAACCATTTCGTATTGATACATGGCTGTTATGTATCGATACATAACTCTGTTTTTCTCCAAAAACCAGAATTTTCTATTACACCATTGCTGTAACTTTCCGAATACCCGAAAACTCGACTAAATCGAACATTTTCACCGAAACAAACCTATACGCGCAACCACCAAATACATAAGAACAATTTAGAACACATAAACGAAATTTCTACGACGTTCGATTTTTCGATTAAATTTCAACCTTTCAAAAACCAGAATTTTCAAACATCACCAAATCGAATAAAAAGCACGCTATACGACGACCTAACCTTACTCGATACAACTACGTAATTTATTTCGAAATTCATCAGTGAAAACATCGATTTCTATCGATTTCCTACAATTCGACCTAAACGGAAAAAAACAACGGAAACATAACGAAAACTAACCAAAACATAACCAAACTTCATGAAACTTTAAACAGCAGCTCACATACATATAACCAACCAACACATGTATTTATACGACTTTTCGACCGTAAAAACATCGGTTTCTATCGATTTCGTCAAATACGGCATAAACGGGAACATATGGAAAACCAACCAAAACATCCACACAAAACACATACATAATCATACACAAAGTTAGGATAACAATATTTCACACCCTTACCCGATTAAATCGACTCTGAAAGATTGATCTTGGTGATTTTCCACACTTTTCTCTTTGCTCTTCTCTTTTCTCCTCTCTTTTCCTTCTTCTTCTCTTTTTCTCTCAAAATTCTGTTTTTCTCTCTTTCTCACCTCTAACTTTCTATTTTAATAAAACAAATATTTATCCCCACAAAAAGACCAAAATACCCCTACACTCAAATATCTCGCAAACGCTCTCAAAACGCGACAAAATATAATCACGATGAAAAATAACATTTTTCTAAATAAAAGTCGAAAATAAAATAATATAATAATAAAATAATCAAAACGACTCGATTAATTAAATAAGACAAAACCGGGGCATTACAACTCTCCCCCACTTAGAAATTTTCGTCCTCGAAAATATACTGAGACGAACAACTCCGGACACGACTCTCGCATCTGACTAACAAACCAACATGCCAACAAAAGGCACACCACAAATAACACAACTGACAAACCACCGTGCTCACAGCAGATACAATAACGGCACGACAATGACGACAACAACAATGACAAGATGCAAAGCCCATACGATGCACTTGACGACCAACTCACAATTCAAGGAAAACCACGATACCAACACACAGGTTCACTCTAGAACCGAAACACAACAAGATCGTTACCATCACCAAAGGTAACACTCCCTTAATTCACCACAAGAAATTAGCCACACCCACTCGAACCATCACGATGGAAACGAGGCAACAACACAAACAAGAACACAAGTTCCACGACACAACATCGATTCCACAACCTCTACAAAACCAAAATCCAACCTCCTTGTCACACAACAATATTACAACCATGCTACGATTTCCAAATCGACCCTATAACCAAAACATCCATCTACACAGTAGCCCATGAATAATATTCAAACCTTTCACTTATCACTTCCATTTTGAAACGTCCAATGGTCTCATCAGTCCTACATATTCCCAATGTTCAACCTACGAAATCTTACAAGTTACACACTTATATATGAATTGGGCCCCTTACGCTTCCGCTGAGCACTCTGATTACTCGCAACCATCAAAACTATCAATTTCACGTCCAAAGTCTAACTCTTTCTCATATTCGCCAAAAATCACTGTTCACTTTAATATTACCAACCTCACACTCTCCTGTGTTATCTCATACACCATACACAAGTCTCGGAATTGCTCAAATAATTCTAACTCCCTGACCATCAAAACAGACATGCATAGAAACTTCCGACTTAACTTTTCAGGCACAACAACAGCTTTTCCCCGAAGGATAATCCAAGCCAAATTCATAACTCATCACGAACTCTAACCATCCTTGTTGTCTCATACTCTATTCCTTTATACCAAATGAGTACTCAATATTCTTGCGATTACCAAACACTTCGAACCTAGAACCATAAAGATAATACCTCCAAATATTCCAAACACAATACCACTGCAACCAATTTCCAAATCCATAATAATACAGATCCTTTTATAAATCCTCAATTGTCGTAAAGCATAAGCCACGACTTTACCCTCTTGCATTACCATGTTGACTAAACTCATCAAAGACACATCACAATACCCCAAAATAGGTTTATTAGGATCACACAAAATCAAAGCTGAAACCGTAGACAACTTCTACTCCAGCTCACCAAAACTTACTCACAACGAACATCCAAACAAACGACTCACCCTTTGTAAGTCAACTGAGATACCAGAAGTACGAACTTAACAAAGTCTTCCATAACTTGTAATAACAACCAACTGAGTCCAAAAGTTTCTAATCTCCTTAACTAACTTCGGAGCCTCTCATGTAGAACTACATCTACTTCCGATGGATCCATTAACCATACTCTCATCTGAAATAACATTCCCAAGAAACTAACCCTTTTCAACCAAAATTCTCACTCGAATAACTTAGCATAAAACTTCGTCTCTTTTCAACACTTGTAATTCAAATCTCAAACACTTTACTCATTCTTCCTCTGAGTTTATAACAAATCCAAATATCCTCAATCGAAACCACTACGAACTTATCCAATTAAATATGGAAGATACGATTCCTCTACTCCTTAAACATTAGAGACGCGTTACTAACACCAAATACCATCACTGTACGTTGCAATTCCCAACCAAAATCCAAAAGATATAAATCCTTAAAGCTTTTGCAAAACTTTTCACTGGGTAACTGGTTACTCACATACAAGCTTAACCGAGTAAATAACAACCTATTCCGAGGATAACAAACCTAACCAGTCACATTAAATCGATCAAAGCCTCTACTCACACAATTCACCACTCTTATCAAACATTCCAAACAATTGTAACTCACTCAAACTCAACCCAACCATTCTAGTCATCTGTTCATGAAAGTGGACACTTATTCTCAATCATTACCTTATTCAACTGTTAGTAATCCATACCCAATTTCTTCTCCTGACCGTCCAATTCCGCAATTCCAACATGTATCAACAACCAACCAAAAAGAATTCTCAAACACAATGTTACATCCACCCACAAGGGTTTCCTCACAATTTCCATTAATGCCTTAAAACTCCAAAGACTCCAAACCCACCAGAACTCTAAGTTTGATGTCCATAGTCTCAATACCATTATACTTGTTATTCCATTCCATCATCCTTCCTTTTGTTACCAACAATACTGGAGCTCTCTAAGACAACACCTTAATGTTCCATCCTAAAACACATCTGAAACTAAGCCCAACTGACGGCCCATCACTGCGACTTCCTGCCAATTCCCAGAACACTACCATCACAGACAAAACAAACATCTTATTCCCATCTACTAAGAGTTTCCTACTTACTTAGCAGATATAAACCTCAACTATTCACCTTCGTCCAATTAAGTTCAATCCCTACTCTCTGTGAAGCAGTCCTTAAATAAAACCCAATCATTCTCTCTCACTGACTTCCCAACTGGACTAACATACCAAAACCTCTAATCCATTTCATCTTTCGATATTAGCATCTTCATCGACTCATCAAAACATCCGTAATCATCTCCTTAAATTCCAAACAATTCATTTCACACACTATCAAAGCCGGAAAGACCCGCCTATTCCATCCAACATAATTTCCGTCTGCTATCAACAAGAGATTAAGGGTGATCAGTTCCTCAATTTGCCAATAGACAGTCGACAATCATGATGGGGCATAAACCATCTTTACCAAACTATAATAGCCTTTCTTGCATCCCATACACAAAACTACCTAAGGCACAAATCCTTAGTTGACATAAACCTTACCTCCGCATTTCTTACGGAATCGGGAACAACACTGTCCAAACCACACTTACAATCTTGCAATTCACAACACACTGAGCCAGCGCTCCACACCTGAAGCAACATGGAGGAGTACCAACTTCTCCCCCACTTATCTCATTCTAACTCCTGAAAACAAAGGATTAGAAAACCAGAAAGCACTGACAGTGTTTCACACATATATCACGTACTAAGGGACAAACAACAACGACAGTATTCAACTGTCACACCAACAGACTCAACAACTGAATCAACACTGGCTCTGATACCACTATTGTAACACCCCCTTTTATACCCCCAAATATATCAATTAATCATTTAGGCACGTATTCAAAATTTCATCAGAGTATAATCATAACATGGTATAAAAGAGATATGCCACAACATACATGAAATTAAAACACATACAACACCTGCTCATAAGATATGCAACAGTGGGGTAACTTATCAATCGAGGAATCTACGTCCTTACACCCACATTTCAATATTTAGCATAAAAGCGGAACAACTAAACATTGAATAACAACCACATATATAAACATCATATATATACATATATCAACCAGTATGATTCATCAACATCAGTCATGGTATATACACAAAGTCATCAACCAGATACATATGCAAATGTATCACAAAAAGGAAATCAAAAGCATCCTAGCTACCCGGTGCTACATATCAGAGCCAACCGACTAACACGGACATGAAGCCACGCTTCACAAAAAGACCGCCAACAAGCCTACTCTGCAATGCCGCGTAGAGCATTATAAAACAGCAGAAGGGTGAGAAATATTATCATAATAACGTTGCATATAATTATATATCTCAACATATAATACACATATACCACATTCTCACCACAACTCATCACTATGCATGTATATATACATATAACACCAAGCATATACCATAAATCAAATACACGGCATAACAATCTGTAATTAACGCATCCTTCACATAGGCATATTCATTCATGCTCAAATACATGTATCCCCAATACATCTCAATTCATCACCATTCATTCAACATAACACACATACATGTTTATTCACCAATGTATCATTACAAAGATACAACTCTTATCGCCATTCATCACATCTTACTCAATATACATCGCAAGGCATATATATATATATATACAAAACCAAGCATATTCATCACAATGCTTATCATTCAACATAAATACATATATTCATGTTCATTCATCAATGCACATATACAAAGATGACCAATGCAAATCATAGAGACCGACTCGCGATTCTATGCAGATGCAATGCGGTACCGACTCCTTTCATCTTAAATTCAATTGAAGAACTTGTTGGAACCATTCGCTCAAACCTATCACATAGGCTCACGACGTTCACCCATTGCTCACACCTATCACAAAGGCTCACAAGGTTTATGGATTGCTCACACCTATCACATAGGCTCACACCCCGACTGCTCACACCTGTCACATAGGCTCACAATCGTTTGTAATCATCGCTCACACCTTTCACATAGGCTCACGACGTTACAACGGATTCATCTTAGAACCCCTCAATGCAAGAATGCACATCATGATGTTTCACGTACAACATGACTCATGACACTCTTGAAATGCATACATAGTCACAATATAGTCATGCATTTATCTCATACATATCACATACAATCCATACACATTCACCTCAATCAAGCCAAACGACAACAAACCGCACTTTACATTTAATCAGAAAAGTCGGCCAAAAGTCGGCTAAAAATAATATTTCTCATCACCACATAATAGCACATATTTTTAGCTTCACATTGATATAAAGAACACATAAATCGGATAACCGAGTAAAAAGATATGGATATTTCAAAATAACCCAAAAACATAAACCGGAGGCCCGACACTACGAAACGGTTCGAAAATACTGTTCCAATTGGACCAGGTTTAGACCTCAAAACCATTTTTCCTAGAAAGAACATCTCGTTAGCTTCCCAACGCTTTGAACGGGGGTCAAAACCGACTTACGGATCAAAAGATATGAATTTCCGAAGTTTCCCCGACAAACCAGAATTTTCTGGTTCAGCTCAGTATGTATCAATACATAGGCTTATGTATCGATGCATACAGGCCACATGTATCGATACATAGCACGCATGTGTCGATGCATGCTGTAGTGAAAATGCTGTTTTCTTAAATTTCTACAGTATGTATCGATGCATAAGGGTTATGTATCGATACATAAACCATTTCGTATTGATACATGGCTGTTATGTATCGATACATAACTCTGTTTTTCTCCAAAAACCAGAATTTTCTATTACACCATTGCTGTAACTTTCCGAATACCCGAAAACTCGACTAAATCGAACATTTTCACCGAAACAAACCTATACGCGCAACCACCAAATACATAAGAACAATTTAGAACACATAAACGAAATTTCTACGACGTTCGATTTTTCGATTAAATTTCAACCTTTCAAAAACCAGAATTTTCAAACATCACCAAATCGAATAAAAAGCACGCTATACGACGACCTAACCTTACTCGATACAACTACGTAATTTATTTCGAAATTCATCAGTGAAAACATCGATTTCTATCGATTTCCTACAATTCGACCTAAACGGAAAAAAACAACGGAAACATAACGAAAACTAACCAAAACATAACCAAACTTCATGAAACTTTAAACAGCAGCTCACATACATATAACCAACCAACACATGTATTTATACGACTTTTCGACCGTAAAAACATCGGTTTCTATCGATTTCGTCAAATACGGCATAAACGGAAACATATGGAAAACCAACCAAAACATCCACACAAAACACATACATAATCATACACAAAGTTAGGATAACAATATTTCACACCCTTACCCGATTAAATCGACTCCGAAAGATTGATCTTGGTGATTTTCCACACTTTTCTCTTTGCTCTTCTCTTTTCTCCTCTCTTTTCCTTCTTCTTCTCTTTTTCTCTCAAAATTATGTTTTTCTCTCTTTCTCACCTCTAACTTTCTATTTTAATAAAACAAATATCTATCCCCACAAAAAGACCAAAATACCCCTACACTCAAATATCTCGCAAACGCTCTCAAAACGCGACAAAATATAATCACGATGAAAAATAACATTTTTCTAAATAAAAGTCGAAAATAAAATAATATAATAATAAAATAATCAAAACGACTCGATTAATTAAATAAGACAAAACCGGGGCGTTACAATATGCAATGATTATATTAATATTTTTTTGTTTAATCAAAAGAAACTTCGACAATTGGATTGGAAATATCATACAGTGGGGGAACCCTGTTTTATTGAATTCAAAGATTACGGTAATAGAAATACAGTAATTTACAAAGTGCTGTAAAAGGAAATGTCTAAACTTATGGATCCTGAGTCCTCTCTGAGGAGGGCTCAGGTGCAGGTTCTGGTATTTTCCTTTTCTTTGACCGGGGCTCTTGAGTCGTTGTCGGGTTGTCAGTCCTTTGCTAAGTGAAAGGAGCGAGCAAATTCCTTTGGTCTTCTTGATTTTCTATAGTATGTTTCTCTAAAATCTCGATCAGAGTATCTTTTTCTTTTAACAGTTGCTGTATTTTGTTACACTCCACATTGAGTATGCGGTATTTGTTCTTCCAAGACTTCTTCTCCTACTGAACTTTGTTGAGAGTAACCTGAAGTTTTTCCATATCAGACATAAAATAAAGCACGGATTCTTTTAAAGGAAGAAATTCTTGACGAGGTTAAGGCATCCTCAGCTTTAGAGCTCTAGTTTGTACCCAGTGGAGATAAGGTTCCATGGAGACACAGTCTGGTTTTCCTAGAGACTCTCTTCCTTTCATGTGAACATGTTTCCAAGCATGCACTATTTCTGTCTTTAGTGCCCTGTCATTTTCTCCTTCCTTGAAGAAAAGACCTTCCAGATGAACATTGCGCGGGACATGTCTCATCAGGTATCCAAATTGACGACGAACTAAAACTGGATGATAGTTGATTCGTCCTTTAGTTCCTATGAGGGGTACATTAGGGAAGTTTCCACAATGGTCAATAATTCTGATCCCGCCATAGATTCGATTGTACCAATCTATGTCAAAGTTGGTAAGAGCCGTGATTTTCTGTGACCAACGTAGTGCACTCTTATGATCCCAAAAAGCGGCAGACTTGGGTAAATGGGAAGTGAACCATTTGTATAGATGGGGTACATAGCATGTGATCATTCCTCCGTTGTACAAATTCCTTAAGTGTATAAAATGATAAACATCTGCGAGTAAGGTTGGTACAGGGTTTCTAATCAGAAATATCTTAATGGTATTGATATCAATGAAGTTATCAATGTTGGGAAACAGAAATAACCCGTAAGTGAGTAAAACAAAGACGCTCTCGAAAGTAGTCACGTTCCTTATACTAGCAAAGTACAGAGCTTTCTTTACCAAAAACTTGGCTGGTAAACCTTGGATTCCACCCTTAATGGTCAAGTGAGTCCTGACTTCTGACTCGTCTAAATAGATAGCTCTTGCAATGACTTGATCCTTTGGAATTTCTTCCAGTCTAGAAAAGGGAGCTTGGTCAGTGATGGGTAAATCAGTCACGTGAGAGCACTCCTCCAGTGTTGGTACTAGTTGATAATCCGGGAATGTGAAACAGTGATAGACCGTATCGTAGAACTGAATCAGCGTAGCTTAGATTCCCCCAATTTCATGGGCCCTTAACAGAGACAGCACTCCTCCGTACTTAGCTCTGAAAGCATCAGGGTTGGTGATCATCCTTGCCAACCCTTTTAAATCCTCTAGTTTTGGAACCTTGAAGGTGTACTTGTGAGTCTTTCTTCTACCAAAATCCATAACGCAATCTTTTTCTCTGATATTTGCAATCATTGTCTTAGTTTAATTTGAAAAAGAGAGAGACTAGAAGAGAAATTTTTTCTTTGTTTAAAGTTTTTTAATGAAATGAATGCATGAATGCAGCACACAAAAACATAGAAAAAACATGGGGTTAAAGGTTCGGTGTCATGAAGTCATGGATCTACCCATCCCCAAAGGTTGTACTGGAGAATTTTTGTACCTGTCCTCAAAATCATTGACCCCTCTTGGGATAACAACAACAGGCTGGTTCACTCGAGCGAGCTGCAGTATCTTAGAGCAATCTCAAATGAGGGTAGTATCGCATGACAACTATTTCCGATAACTTCCGCGCTACAAAAATAGTAACATGGTCTCAGCCTACTAAATCCTCAGTTTCATGGATACCACAATCGAACAATCTGCTTTCTACAACCGAAGTCGTTTAGACATTGAATCCGCAAAGGGTATCTCCACTGATTCGATGGTCTACCGGGGTCTCTTTTTTGGGAGTCACTCCCTGTAAGATTACCTGTCTAATGCCATCACTTATCTTAGGTGTCACTCAAACTTTCCAGATGCGGCATCACCTGCAGTCCCATTAGCAGAAAAGTAAACACGGATATCAATTAGGAAAAGCGATATATATATTAATTCCTAAAACTAACACCCTAGACCTCTTAGGAGCTATAATTCAATAATCCTATACAGATAATGACTCCCCAGCAGAGTCGTCATTTCATTGTAGCGAGCGATTTTTGTCGGTGACGCGACCACCTTATCGCTGGGTTTTCCTCACCGCAATGGTAGGAAGGTGTGCTACTTTTTGATTTCTTATTTATCCCATGAAGCTGGAAGAGAAAGGGAAGTTATCTAAAACTAACCTTGCACGCGAATGTTTAACTGAACAAACACTTAAAAGAGATTGGGGGGTCTGGGGTCAGGTTATACAATAGGGAGTTGTCTATTACCCATCCTATATGTGGTTATCCCCAGGATATTAGCTTTAGGATTTGCTTTGTACTTGATAGTGTTTATTCGTTAATGGGTTAGGAAAGTTTCTTGGGATATATGAGAGGGAGAGTGAGTTTTTGTTGATGTTCGGGTTTTTTTCGGATGTTTTTGGTAAGGTACTGGACCTAAGTTTTGATTGATATGAAGGTACTAGACCTAGAGTTTTTGATTGGTATGCTCGCTAAGATTTTGCAATCTTATGCCTTCGTATTCCCGTTTAAACGAAATAGGGAAATCAGAGCAATCGTAGTTCCTCGTATTCTAAGGGAGGAAAAAGTTGTTTTGGTGTCTTGTTCAAAGCCTAAGACTGAAGCTAAAAGGCTTTGACTAAGATAGAATTTGTCATCTCTAAAGAGGGATTGTTGATTTTTTTTGTGCCTTGATCAAAGCCCAAGGTTGAAGCAAAGAGGTTGATTGAATCCACTGGGGAAATCCTTACCCAAAGCCTAAGAGGAGGCTGGATAAGACCGATTCAACAAGAGAGTGTATATATTGGTGTCTTGTACAAAGCCCAAGATTGAGGTAAAAAAGAGATTGACTCTTTGGGGATATCATTATACAAAGCCTAAGAGGAGGTTGGATGTTTGACTTTTCTGGGGAAAGTGTTCTGTCTGTCTTGTACAAGGCCCAAGATTGAGGCTGAAAAAGGTTTTGACTCCGTTGGAGAGGTTTGTATGTGTCTTGTACAAAGCCCAAGGTTAAGGCTGAAATGAGTTTGACTCTGCTTGGGAAATCATTCCTCAAAGCCTAAAAGAAGGCTGAGAGGAAATGACTCTGCTGGGGAAGATATATGTCCCAAGCTTAAGAGATGAAGATTTATGTCTTGTACAAAGCCCAAGATTGAGGCAAAAAGGGTTTGACTCAACAAGAGAGTGCTTTTATCTGTCCTGTACCAAGCCCAGGATTGTGGCTGAACAAGCTGGAGAAATTATCCTACACAACTTGAGAGGAGGCTAGCTCCTACTAGGGGAAATCTTTATACCGAACCTAAGATGAGGCTGGAAAAGATTGACTCAACAAGAGAGTACTTTTATCTGTCTTGTACAAAGTCCAAGATTGAGGCTAAAAAGGTTGACTCAACAAGAAAGTCTGAAAAGGTGATTGACTCAGCAAGAGAGTCTTGAAAGTTTATTGGCTCAACAAGAGAGTTTGAAAAGTGATGGACTCAACAAGAGAGTCTGAAAAGGTTAGCTCCGCTGGCGAGAGTCTTGAAAGTTTATTGGCTCAACAAGAGAGTTTGAAAAGTGATGGACTCAACAAGAGAGTCTGAAAAGGTTAGCTCCGCTGGGGATAATCATTGTACAAAGCCCAAGAGGAGGCTAACTGTGTTGAGGAAAGATCATTATACAAAGCCTAAGAGGAGGCTATCTTTCTGCTTGGGATTATTGAGATCTCTAGGTAGGTCCAAGTGGGGAATCAACTCTTGCTGAGGGTTCCAGAAGAGTTGAGATATCAGATGCCTTAAGGATCTGATACTGGTGATAAACTGTCCCTGGTTGGGATTCTTTCAGGAGAGAAACTAGGATTTAGAACCCATGGGCTTAACTCTACTGGAGATCGATTCAGAATGACCGGGGTTTCTTTCTATGTTTGTAGGGAACTTGAGAATGTCTTTGAGACTCAAGGGGATTAGACTGTCCGAGTCTACTGGTGTGGAAGCACTACTACGAAAAACCCATTTAACAACGGTTGGGAATGACATATAATGACGCGGGCGAAGGCGTTGTTATGTAGATTGTCGTTGTAAGTTAGCTGTTTCTACAACGGGTTGGAAACCGTTATTGAAAGGTAGGGCGTGAGCCATATATCACACCAGTTATGATAATAAACCATTGTGATACATACACTTTGGTTCTGGGTTCAAAACCCATCAGCAGTGAAATTATATAAAACATAAATTACTTATGATATCGGTTACAATAGATAACTGTTGTTGTAAGTACCCTAAGTTTATTATATTAAATGTAGATTGCTTTTTTTCCAAACACCTCACTAAATAAATATACATGGATTCAATTTGATGAAGATGTCTATAATCTGTAAATTAAACTGTTCTTGAAAACCAACTTAAACAAACTAATGTTGTTTTCTGATTGCATTCGTCTCATCGTGTATTTCACGCTCTTTTACATATATTGTGGTTTATTGATCTGACTCCTTCAATATATCGCTATCTTCGATTATAGTTAAATTTCCATAAGATCAACAAGACATTGGATAATCTGCCTCATCTTTGATTTAACTATAATGGAAGATGGCGATGCATCTAAGGAGCCAGATCATTATACCATAACTTATATATAAAAGAACGTGAGATAAATGATGAGAGACATGCAATCAGAAAACAACATTGGTTTGTTTAAGTTGGTTTTCAAATACAACTTAATTTGCAGATTATAAGTATCTATGTCAAATTAACTGAATGTATTTTAAGTGAGGGTTAGTGAAACAAACAATTTACAAAGAATATAATAAACTTAAACAACATTCTATACCAGATCCAGATATTATAAACTCATATAATACGCTTGCTACCACCAGCAAACTTTAAGTGAGGGTTATTTAAACATACAATGTAAATAGAATATAATAAACTCAAACAACATTCTATACCAGATCCAGATATTATAAACTCATATAATACGCTTGCTACCACCAGCAAACTTTAAGTGAGGGTTAGTTAAACAAACAATGTAAATAGAATATAATAAACTCAAACAACATTCTATACCAGATCCTGAAATTATAAACTGATATAATACACTTGCTTCCACCAGCATCATCACCCTGTATCATCCCCTTAACCTGAAAGGAAACAAAGCAAACTTCAAAAATGAGCATCCTCAGTTGAAAACAAACCCTAAAACCATAATCCAGTGAAGAGTAAAGAGAGGAACAGGAATAGCGCACCTTTTAATGAAACTAATCGCGGAACAGGAATCAATTATGATGTTGAACTAGTTTGGGAAGCAATGAAAAAGAAATATAAGGAGGAAGAAGCTTACACAAAAGCTTCATACTTCTTATACTTCTTTTCATTGTTTCTAAAACTAGATAAAGTTTGCTTACAGTGTTTATTATTCATTTACTAACATCTTGTTCGTGAAGCTATGAAGAAAAAGTACAAGGTGTGTCGCTCCCAGGATTTTCATCCAGGTACAAACGCGAGAGTGGCGCGGAAAAACAGAGTCGCCAGCCGTGTAAATTTATCCCAAGAGAGGGAAAGGGAACACCGCATAAACCTGAGGAAGAGGGAAAGGAATGGTCATCGCAACCATAACCTGGGTTCGGGAGTCGGTTAAGCGAGGGGAAGGTGCTAGCACCCCACGCGTCTATCGTACTCGATGGGATCCACGCTTGTTGTCTAATATAAGGGTAAGTTATACTATCATCTAGGGCTGTACTAAAACGGGAGAAGGAAAGACAAAGACCGACTCGGTAGGACGTCGCCGTCCTAGGCCTACGTACCCCCCTTGTGCAATGGGGAATTCAGAGTCAACGTAGTTCGGACCAAGTTCTTTTTGTGTTTTTTATGAGCGACGTTAAGTTTGCGACCGGCAGTTAGGGTCGATGCCTGTTTGCGACTCAGACGGAAGGTAACGTGCCCTTTTTGAAAATAGCCTTTAAGTTGAAGGTCCCGAAGGACAAAAAGGTTTGGAGTTGGTTTGTGTTTTTTAGGACAGAAGTGACTTAAGTTAGTTCCTAAGTTGCATTGCACCAAAGTCTAGGGCACATGGGGCGTATACTTAACGCATCGTCCTAAGACAGGACGCTCGCTAAGCACTCTAGAAAGATGAGAGGAAGCCCCTCATCTCTCATTCCCTACGCTTAAGGCTCGTGCGCAATACACCTTATTATAATTAAGTGTTTTAAAGAAATTTGAGATGAGAAGAGAGAAGACACAAGGGTAACTCTAAGGGGGCTATGAATCCTAAAGTTATCATGCATGGGTGACCTACGGTTAATGAGGTTTGGCTTAAACCCTAAAGAATGAAGATAGGGGAGAAAGAAAGAACAAAGGTGAAGAGGGATACTTTTCCACCCTTAAAGAACTTACCTTAATCCCTGCATAAAAGATTAGTGAGAAACAAACATAGGTAAGAGAAAAGTGGTGAATGAAAATCAAACAATGGCAAACAACAATGATAATAATCCAAACATGAATTCATAAATCAAAGGAGCAACCCCAAAGCAAATGGCACAAGTGCCTTTCAAACAAATAATCATACAAGGTCAAAGATGCGCCTGCAAGAAAATCTCAAGTGAAAACAAATCAGATAATTAGAAAAATAACTCCTAAAATTCCCGAATTAAACATTAAGGTTCCTCAACCTGAGGCAAACAACATATCAAAAGTCCCTGCAAAAAATCAAGATATTAGTCATTCAAATAATTAGGCAGAGTTCAGGTGGGAATTAGGGCTCAGTGTGCCAAAGGAAAGGACAAAAATGTAATATGGAATGATTTTAAAAATGATGAAAAAATATTTTAATGTATTTTAGAATGTTAGTGAACAAATGCAAAAAGAACGGATAAAAAATATTTTATGAATGCAGAGAAATAAAATAAACAAATTGTGTATGCATGAAATGTATAATGCAAAAAGAAAATGAATAAAATAATTAATTTAAATGATAAAAATAAAATAAAAGTAAAAAATAAAATTTGTAAAAATTTTATAAAGTAATAAAGATGATGTATGAATTTTATGGGAATTTTAAAATGCAAGAAGGTATTTTTAAAATTAAAATATGAAAATGATAAATTAAATAAAAATAAAAAGAAATAAAATGGGCTGGGGGTGCGTTAAGTAAAAAAATACGTTGGAAATGGAATTGGGCTGAAGAGTGGGGAGTGCGTATAGCAACCCAGCCCACTAATTGATCAGAAAAAAAACAAAAATAGGAAGAGACTACCGTGGGCATTGTAACGCCCCGATTTGTTTAATTCTATTTATTTATTTCATTTATGTGAATTTTGTGAAATGTGTGAATTTATTGTATTTTACCTGCTAATTGAGTTAATTGGTGAATTTCTCTGATAGGTAAAATATTTGCAATAAATTATAAATTTTTTTCAACTTTTATTTCCCGAAATATATTTCATCGGTATGGTTATGATTTATCGCATTTTGAGAGCGTTTGGGAGATATTTGAGCTGAGGGGTAAAATGGTCATTTTGAGGGATTAGATATTTTTATAAATAGAGATTTGAGAGAAAGAGAGTATTTTAAGGTAACTCAAATAATTGATCAATTGGCATTAGAAGACAAATATCAATTGGAGATATTTGACCCTATTGAATTTATATTATATAATAAGTATTATATATTTATATTGGTTAGAAGAGAGAGAAAGAAAGGGGTTAGAAAAGAAGAAGATAGCAGAGAGAAAGAAGAGAGGAAGAAACGTGGGAAAAGAGAGAAGAAGGGGAAGAAGAGAAAATCATCAAAACAGAGCTTGATCTTCGATTAATCGGGTAAGGGTGAGAAATTCCAATTATATCTTGCTTGTATATGTATATGTGCATGTTTTCTTGGATTGTTTTGGTTGTTTTCTCTAGTTTTTCATTTAGGTTGAAAATGGTAGAGATGATTAGAAATCGATGTTTTCACGAACGAAAGTCAGAATAAATCGCTGAGTAGAGTCGTGTGATGTTTGGTCTTGATTTAGTGTAATCGTTTGATTGAATCGAGTTGAATTTGTAACTTTTAAGTTTTTGATATATGTTGATGTTTTTGTGCAAAATATGTTGTGATTGAGTAAAAGTGTTTGAATATGTCTGGTAACATTGGTACAGGTTGATATTTAATCGGGTAAGGATATAAATTAATTGGGGATGGTTAAGTGTATGTTTTCGAGTGGTTTTGAGCGAGTTTGGAGTTGGGATAAACGGATAAAACTATGTTTTAAAATATTTCAAAAATGGAAAATGTGTTGGATGGCTTTTTAATGGTGAAAATATTGTAGTATTTTGAATTCTGAGATCGCAACTTTTTACGGAATCGAAATCGGAGTTCTGGAAGTCATTTAACGATCGAAAACTAATTTTTCAGCAAAAACCTGCAATTGTGCGTCGACTCATGCATTCATGCGCTGACCCGGGCGAAAATATCAGGTTTACGCGTCGACCCATGATTCTATGCGTCGACCTCTGATTGCAGAATTTTCCAAAAATGTCCGATTTTGTTTTCTTCATAACTTTTGAACTGTAAGTCCGTTTTGACCCCCGTTTGAAGCGTTGGAAAGCTAATGAAAAGCTCTTTCTATTAAAAATGGTTTGGAGGTCATTAGGTGATTTATTTAAGTCGTGTTTTTGAAAAATAGTTGGGTTGTCGGGTTTTATCGCGTTAATTGTGTGTGAATGATGTGTATTATGCTATGTGCTTTTGATATGGATATTGTATGACGTTGTATGAGGTGAATGCATGTGATGACATGTTGTGGATATGCTTGTGGAGTGAACCCTTGATTGGGGAATTCTTTGTGATTTGTGGCTCTTTGGTGAATATATGCATTGTTTGAGTTAAATGATAATGCATGTTGATTGTGAATATATGATGAGATGTTGTGATGATGGATTGTTGTGGTTGATGGTGAGTAATTCTTGATGTGAATTGATATGGGTGTAATTGAGGAAATGCTATTTGTTGTGGGTTGTAGTTAGTGATAAATACATTGTTTAAGTAAGTATCAATGTATGTGGTTTCGAGTGTATGATTAATGTATGATATGGCGGCCTCTGTGGCGTAGATCCACAGCAAGATGAATGGTAAGGTATTGATTATCATGGGATTGCTATAATAGTAATATTTGGTGTCTGAATGGATTCCAATTGTGTCAGAATACTCATTGGGGTAGAATGGCTTATATGTCATTCCTAGTGAGGTATTAATGTTTTGGTCGAACGCATTAGGGTAGAATGACTATATGTTGTTCCTAGTGTTGTTGTGGTACTCACTGGGGTAGAATGACTATGTTGTCGTTCCTAGTGATGTACAATTGAGTTGTCGTGTCCACTGGGGTAGAATGACTATGTTGTCGTTCCTAGTGGGATACTCATTGGGGTAGAATGACTATGTTGTCGTTCCTAATGAGGTGTGGACTAGCGTAGAATGACGTTGATGTCGGTCCCTAGTGTGGTACTCACTGGGGTAGAATGACTATGTTGTCGTTCCTAGTGATGTACAATTGAGTTGTCGTGTCCACTGGGGTAGAATGACTATGTTGTCGTTCCTAGTGGGATACTCATTGGGGTAGAATGACTATGTTGTCGTTCCTAATGAGGTGTGCACTGGGGTAGAATGACGTTGATATCGTTCCTAGTGTGGTACTCACTGGGGTAGAATGACTATGTTGTCGTTCCTAGTGATGTACAATTGAGTTGTCGTGTCCACTGGGGTAGAATGACTATGTTGTCGTTCCTAGTGGGATATTCATTGGGGTAGAATGACTATGTTGTCATTCCTAATGAGAGGTGCACTAGGGTAGAATGACTATGTTGTCGTTCCTAGTGAGGTATGTATTGGGGTAGAATGACTATGTTGTCATTCCTAGTTATGTGATGCGAGGTATTGTTGGGTCTTGATTGGATTGGTGAATTATGCATGATGTGTGAATATGTTATCATGTTGGAATAATTGATGTATGCTATGTTGTTGGAAATGTTAGAAATATGTTAAGTATATGTGGTATGGTATATGTATCATATGTGATGCTTGTGGTGAGAATAACTATGTATGTGAATTTATATGTTTTTGCATATTATTATGCAATTTTGGTTTAGTTGTTATTTCTCACCCTTCTGCTGTTTTATAATGCTCTATGAGGCATTGCAGATTAGAGTGCTGGAGGTCTTTTGTGGAGATTAGTCCTTCGTTCTGTTGCTGGTCTTGGTGTCTGCTCTGATACGTAGCACGGGAGTCAGGGAACGATTATATATACGTATATATTTGTGGAATGTATTTGGTAGTACTTTTGTGTGTATAGTTGATGTTCTAAAATGATTTATTTTGTAAAACAAGTCGGTTATGGATCTTTCCGCTTTATTCTATAATTGACCTTTCCCTTTGTTGGAAAAAGTTTCCCTTGAGGGTATTATATTTTGTGCTATGTATTAAAAACATTGAGCAGGGATTGTATTTTATTTCTTTAGGTGTGGCATCCCTGTTTCTGTCAGAAAAATAAATTTTTTACTCACTCTGATTTATTTATGTATTATTCATTCGCGATGGGAATTGGGGTGTTACAGGCATGACATGTGCACGACGCGTGGATTTTTTAATGCGCTGGCGAGGTGTGGTTCGTATGATTCATCAAACGTACACGGTTGAGTCAACAGGTCAACAGTCAACAAAAAGTAAGCAAAACGACATATCGTCATTGGAGGAGCATGGTAGTTATAATGGGTGAATAAACATGTAATCAATAATTAAATTTCAGAAAAAAAATAAAAAGAAAAACACATGGCACGATGAGGATCGTTGGATGCATGGATCGGACGGTTGGGAGTCATCTCCAACCTTCCTTCGCCGGAACCCTCACAGCCGCCGGAGCTAGGGTTCTGGCCGCCGTCCTCCGCCACCTGCAACCTGAAAAGTGCCCAGAAAATACCAAACCATATACCGTTCGAACCAGAATTTCGCAAGGGTTCCAAATCTCTCATCCAAAATCACAAATAAACAACATATAATAAAAAATGAATGGATTAGTGTTAGGTCATAAAACTTCAAATGCACATAGCAAGCAATATACACATCCATATTAAAAACCAATTATATCAGCATGATCAGTGACAGTCACACAACAATATACACGTAGAAAATTGGAGTTTTAAGAGCACGAAAAAATTCATCAACCTGAGCTGGTGCAACTCCAATCCTTGCTCTTGGCTGCAAATGGTGGTTGGGTTGCGGTCTAGAAATTACCAGGAAGAGATTTGTGGAGGTACTTTGAAGAAAGATCTTGTAATTTGTGAGATCCAAGGAAAGAAAGCTTTAGGGTTCCAAATTGTGGTTCTCCTCCAAATGCACGTGAAATGAACCCTAACCAGTGCATGGATAGGTTTAAATAGGCTTGGGTTTTCTTCTGATGAGGAATTGGGCTTGGGTAATCCATTGTTTAATGATTTTTGAATAATTTTGGAAAAATGCATAATGTGAATTTCACCTTTCTCCTTGCATGGATACTTGAGAATTATTTGATGGATCACCTTCATTTGGATTGCTAATCACACCATATTTAAATTGGGCCTTGAGAACAAATGATTCATGAGTTTTTTGATGACTTGGCTTATTTTGAATAATAAAAAATAAGTGAAGAATAAACCATGGAATCACTTGATTAAAAGCCAAAAATGCTTCTTAGGAATTGTTTTTGGATGTTGGAACATGTCTTGAAGCAATGGAATTAATCATAGGTCCATATGTCCCAAAACCTAAAGGATGTGAAAATGAAACCCTAAAAACCACCTTGCCTTCTTTGGACCATAACTGGAGCTTGACAAAGGATATGGAGACCCACTAGTACTTGTTGGAAAGAGGAGAAAAATATCTTCAACTTTCATGTTGGAGAGAAATTCATTTGAAGCTTTCTTGATGATGAAAAGTCAAGTTGAATGCAGTGTAGATACTTGCCAAAAATGGAAACTTTTCATTATAGGTCACTTTCCAAATTTAGAAACTTTGCACCAACTCCTGATTTCTGATAAATATGTATGAAGCTTGACCCTTGAAGACCATATGAGGATGTGAGACCTTGAAACCTTGGAGAGAACCTCAAAATTCCACAGTTGACTTCTCCTCTCACTGTTGACTTTTATCCAATTCAACTGATTTTCAATCCATTGGCCAATTGAACTTCCCCTGAAACAAACTGATGGACAACCTCCCATCCCTAGGTACTTAGGGACCCAAGGAGTACCATGGAATCAAGTCTTGCCCAAAAAAAAATTAGAAATAAACTGACTTTATAGAAAACCCTAGTTGTGGTATCCTCAGTCTAGGAGGAAATAACACAGTCTCCAAATCCAAATCCCTCTGAATATGATGTGTATCCTCTCCAACAAAGATAATATATGCCATTTGATGATGATAAAAACCCAAGGAGCTTGCCCATTAGAGCAATAAACCCAAGAATCTCAAAACCCTAATCTATGCACTGGTTAGGAGAGGATGATCCACCTGAGCTCTCTTGGACAATACCAGGACTCTAGCTTGACCCTCTGAAGCACTGCCTCAGGCACCTTAACCCCATGCTAAGAACCAATGATATGCACACATGATAATGCAAAATGCAATGCAACATAAGCCAGTTAGTAATAAAGTAAGGAGAGCAAATTTTGGGGTGCAATAAGGTGGATGAAGTTTCTATCATAGCTTCATGCTTCTTGTACTTTTTTCCATAGCTACGCAAACATTATGAAGTTTCCAAAGCATAGTCTTTGTTAAGGTAGTGAAAACAAATCTGAAAAAATGAGAACAATCAACACAAATAACAATCCACAAATGAGATAATGGAAAATATCTAACAATAGATGGAAGAAGAAGGATACCTTAATGTATGATTCACGGCTAATGGTGAAAACGAAGAGAAAAAATGGGTTCTAGGGTTTCACTTTGAAGGCAACGGTGTTACTGTCAATTAAGTGAAAGTTATTTTGCTTATAAATGGGTAAACTATTTCACAACCGTTAACATAACAACTGTATAGATAAGTATTTATTATTATAAATATATCACTACGGTTAACTAGAATAACCGTAGTGATAACCTTTTTATCTGTGAATTTTAAAATAAATAAAAACCGTATAGATAGGTATTTATTTATTATAAATATATCACTACGGTTAACCAGGAGAACCGTAGTGATAAACCTTTTATTTGTGAATTTTAAAATAAATAAAAAAGAAAAGGTGCGCCTTAACTTCTCACTTAATGCATCTGCAGTTTTAACATCAACAATGTAATTCACAATGCATCTGCAGTTTAAACATCAACAATGTAATTCAAACCCTAATTCAACTATTACATTTCATAACAAAGTAAACATTAAACATAAAGGAGACAAGAAAACATAACATCTTGATATTTCCAGAAAATATCTCTGATTTCAGTTTGTTCTTCAAATTCTTGTTCTTTTTCTTTAAATCCTCTTACATAACCTTCAGATAGCCCACAACTTCCAACTCTGACTTCATAATGCTCTCATCGTCATTTCCATCTCTTTCTCCCACGTCTTCATCCCATATGAACAAATTACATGTTTCATCGCTCCTCCAAAATGGACATCTCCAAAAAAGCCTTCCTTTATTTTGTCCCTTCTTGCATTGATACGAAACCATACGACCATCACAACCACAAAAATTTCCAGATCGAGATTTTACACTGGAAGAAGACGTAGAAACACCTTTGGATGATTTTGTCTTTAAATACGACATTGCAACACCTTAAAGTAGAACACTTTCTTGTTGTTGTCTTCTTCCCGACAATGGTGACGGATGGCGTTGGTGTTAGGGTTGTTTCCTATTGTTTCTTTTTTCAATGGATAAATTGATATATACTTGGTGTTTAAAATACATAAAAAAAAGCTTCAGTTTGTAACAACGGTTTGAAGAAAAAGTCGTCGTGATATCTTTATTATTATTTAGTTAAATATTAATAAAACATAAAAAGGGAGCATTTACATCAAAGGGATAAACTATTTGAAGGCGATGAGGTTCGAACCCATGATAGCTAGATTGTAACACCACGGTTTTCATAACAACCGTTATTATACCCTTGAGATTTCTAATTAAAACAATGTGTGCACATCCAGTATTCACTATAAGAACGGTGTATAGGATGCCATTGTAAACCTGACGTTGTTGTTTGGCCGTTTTGTAGTAGTGAAGAGTTTTATTTTTTGTATGATGCCTAAGAGGAGGCGGGTGTTAAGGGATGAGAATCAACCCTAAGTCCGAGTTTTGACACTGGAAAGACTGCTCTAGCAAAGGATGACTAAGTTCTGTCTGATACCTTTAGGAGGTCTTCAGGGTCCTTGTATTAAGCCCAAGAGAAGGCATGAGAACTTCTAAGAAGCCGGAGGGTCCTTGTACAAAGCCCAAGAGGAGGCGGGGATGCTTTTAGGAAGCCCGTGGGTCTCAAACCAAGAAAATTTTAAGAAATGCTATTCACCGAGAATAGATCATTTAGTGAAAGTTCGGAGGTTTGAAGAAACTCAAGAGATGCTATTCATCGAGAATAAATCAACTCTGGGGAGTAGAATTTCTTTGACAATTTCTAATAGTGACAGCCTGAGAAAAGGTTCACGGAGAATACTGTCTTTCTCTTTGTTCCATATTGTTTAAGCCCAGGAGAAGGCAAGACTGTATCTAGAAATCCTAAGGGGATCTAGTTTTGATTGTATTTAAGAGTGATCAACTGGCTTTACCTAGTTCTAGACCTAGTTGCTGGAGAAAACACTAAATAACTATACTAGTATATATACAAGTGATATATGTCAAGTATTTAAAAGGATATGAAAGAAGACTTACAGTGGAGCAGCTTCCCACAATACAGTTATATATATTTGACATGTATTTAAAAGAATGAAAGAAGGACTTACAGGTGAGCAAGCTTCCCACAATACAATTATATATATATGAAAACGAGTAAATGAAAGTTGTTAAAACTTACAGGTGAGCAAGCTTCCATGCTGTATTGTTAGTTATTCAAAGAAATTAAAGAAAGTTTTGATAACAACATGTACATTTGAAGCTAAATCAAAAGAGAAGTTGTTTTGAAAAGATTGTTGGGACTTATACTCAAGGAGAGGCCCTAGGTTTAACAGTGATCGCACCGTTGTTTTGAAATCGCATCGGGACTTATACAACGACTGAGGCCCCGAGAGGCTTATTTACGAAAGAGTTGGGTCTTACAACTCAAGGAGAGGCCCAAAGAGTTTGAAAATGAACAAAATGGGTCTTATAGCTCAAGGAGAAGCCTAGTTGATTTTGTTAAAAAGGCGACGATCGCGCCGAACTTTTGAAAATATACAGAGGGACTTATACAATGTGTGAGGCCCAAAATTGTTTATTTACAAAGGGGTTGGGTCTTACACTCTATTAGAGGCCCAAAGTGCTTGAAACAGATTTGTTAGGGTGAAAATCAAAGAAACCCTAATTTCATTTTCCTTTAAAAGTAATCCTTTTAATAAAATGAATAAAAATGACAAAAATACCAAATAAGTCTAAATAAACTACTTGTGATTTTTTATTAAGGTTTAAAAAAATGAGGTTTTAATCACAAGATGATTTAGGACTCATTTGATTTTGATTCTCAAGATGAATATTCATTTTTGAAATGAATATTCATTTTTAAAAACAATATAAATAAATATATTTACAAAAATACCAACTATAATAAATAAATAATATAAATCTATTTTTTTTTTGTAAAATAAAATATTTTAACATTTTTGTGATTTTTTGCAAAAAGAACCAATAAAAAATAATTAAAATTGAAAGAGAAATTAATTTTTCAAATCATTTAAAATACTATGACAAATATTAAAAAAAATGGAAAAAGTGTTAAAAAAGCGTCTGGGGCGAGGGGGATTCGAACCCCAGACCTCTAAGTCATAGTGCGCGCCTTCTCCCACTGGAGTGGTGATACATCCGTGTATCAAAACCACCCCATAAATACATAAGGGATGCCTTGTTTTAGGCCTGGGCAAGGCAAGGCAAGGCAAGGCAAAGCCAGCTTTTGGGCCAAAAACGTAAAGGCTGTAACTTTCTCAATTCTCCATGGATTGGGACAAAATTTAGGTCTATGCTGCCTAGAATTTCACAAGGAATCCAACGGTGCCCTTGGTTTTTTCAGATGAGGTCCGCATTTTAAAACCCGATGGTGGTTTTGAAATAAGCCTATAATTGCATTTTCTATGTTACCTCATGTTACATGCAAGAATTACATGGCAAATTGGTTCAAACACAACATATACAACATGCATGAGAGGTTTATGATCAGTGGACTTGAAAACAATGCATATTTCAAAGAGTTCAAGTTGTGATGCTTACCTCTTTGGGAGATTTTTGTGCTATCTGCCAAGTTTCTTGTGCTAGAAGTAATTTGATGCTTTAGACACTCTCAATTGATCCCTTAGAAGCTTTTAGAATTGTTAGAACCAGCTGGAATCCTCAGGAACAAGTTTGAGCTCTTTCTTGCAAAAGGGGCAAAAGTGACCAATATGGCAACTCTCTCAAATGGTTTTCCAGATGTGGGGAACCATTTGGGACAGTTCAAGGATGATATTTGGAGTGTGTTTGAGGTTTTATCTGGTTTTGAAAGTGATTGAATCAAGACATGGCTTGAAAAATGCAAAAAAGTCAAATTTTGAGGTTTTGGAAATGGACTTTGAGATTTTGGTGTTACAGGTCACATGTTAGTGTTTGGACAGCTTAGATACAACATATTAGAGGTGTTTGGATCATGAGCTGTGATGGAATTGCTCTCTAACTCAAAAACTCAGAGATACCTTGCAAAAGAAGGCATTTTGGCCTAGAGAAATGGATTTTGAGGAAAGCAAGTGTTGTAGTGCTTTGGTGTACTCAAACTGAGCACAAATGAGCTCTATTTATAGTAGAGTGAGTTTTTTTTGCAAGCAATAGTGAATGGAGGCTAAAGCAGGCATTTGGCCAATGTTATGCAAAAGGATTCTCAAGTCTCTTCTAGCCATTGACTTGAGACTAGAGCACAGGCTTTGTAGCTTTGGTTCAGAGATAAACATGGACTGAATTCAGTTGGAATAGGCTCAGCTCATGCCACCTTGATGCATTCATTAAAGGCTTGGAGTCAAAATTGGAGTCTTGGCACTTTTTAGCTCTTTTAGGTTTGGCATGGCTACTTGTAGATTCTTGGACTTTGGAGGCTTGGAGATCAGATCATCCTCCTTGGATTTGATCCTCTAATGTGTCCAAATTGATGACAAGGCTTGGATTTATCAGATTTGGACAAATCGAACAAAATGCACAAATTCTGCCTTGTAAAAACCAGTTCAGGATGCCATGTTCCAAGGGTTGTATCTCCTTGCTCAAATGGGATTTGGAGATGATCTGGTACTTGTTGGAAAGCCCTCATAGTATACTTTCACTTTGATGTTTACCCCTAGACCTGGTTTTACTTGGATCAAAGTGAAAAATGTCCCTACATTTTGGAAAAGGTAAGGCAGATTTTGACTTAGTGAAAATTTCACTAAGTATTGGAAAAATGCCATTTTCATGTTTTCAGCCATCTTGATCACTCCATAGCTAAAAATCCATGAGGAATTGGAGTTTGATGTAGTTGACACTTTTAAAGTATGCAATGAGAGCTACATATCCAGCTTTGGACCATCCAAAATGGTTTCTTGGATCTCAAGTTATGGTCCTTGGAAGTTAGTACCCTAGCCACTTTGTTCCATAACTTAGAAAAATTCTAAGTTTTTTATGGTTACCCCTTTTACAAGTTAACTCACTTTCTTTGATTTTTCTTGATGAATGATGATTCAAATCACATATTAACATTGTTTTAGGGTCAAGGAACCATAATTGTGAAAAATCTCAAAAAATAAAACTTGATTTTATGCATAGTTGACTTTTTATCGGATGAAATCCAAACTGTGCGATCTGTTGTGAAATCAAGTCCTTGACCTAAATCAAACATAATGGATGTATTCCATACATGTTATAGGGTGTATTGAATCATGTCCCAAGGTTTGGGAGCATGTTTTGGTCAAAAGTCAAAGATACAATTGACTTTTCCAGAGAGGACTTGAAACCCTAATTCTTGTTAGTGATGAATGCTCCATAATTCCTGAGGAGACTGAGGAGGCATATAGGTACATCCATATTGTGATGATGATTTGCACAATGATGGGAAATATTGGTGGTCAAAATTTGGGGTATGACAGTGGGTGTTGAACCCATGACCTCCTACACAAACACACATGCGCGCTACCACTGGGGCGGTGATACATCCGTGTATCAAAACCACCCAATTAACATATATGGGTGACTTGGATTTTAGGCCAGGCCAAGGCAAAAATCCAAGTCTTGGTGGATATGCATGAAGGCACTAACTTTCTTATTAAATCCGTGGATTTGGACAAAATTTAGATGCATCTTGCCTAAAATTTCATGAGGAATCCAATGGTGTTTTTAGATTTTTCAAAAGATGTCCCTATTTTAAAACCCGATAGTGGCTTCAAAAAATGCCAAGATTTGCATGTTCTATGCTAACACATCATATAAGCACTAATAGCATGGTAAATTGGTTCAAACACAACATATATGATATGTATGAGATGTCTATGATCAGTGGACTTCAAAGCAATGCATAATTCAAAGATTTCAAGTTGTCATGCACTTACCTCTTGAAGCTTCTTGTGCTAACTGTCAAGATCCTTGTGCCAGAAGTAATCCAATGCTTTAGACACTCTTGATTGATCCCTTAGAAGCTTTTAGGATTATCAGAACCAGATGGAATCCTCAGGAATAAGAATTGGCTCTTTCTTGCAAAAGTGGTCAAAATGGTCTCTCACTCCAATGGTGTTCCAGACGAAGGAACCCAATTGGGACAGTTTGAGGATGATATTTGGAGTATGTTTGGATATTTGTTTGGTTTTGAAAGTGGCTGAATCAAGACATGGCTTGAAAAATGCAAAAAAGTCAAATTTTGAGGTTTTGGACGTTGACTTTTTGATTTTGGTGTTTCAGATCAAATGTGATTGTTTGAACAACTCATATATTATATATTGGATGTGTTTAGATCATGAGTTGTGATGGAATTACTCTCTAACTCAAAAACTCAGTTGTGACTTGCAAAAGAAGGCATATTTGGAGTGAAAGAGAGAATTTGAAGAAAGCAAGGGTAGTTGTGCTTTGGTGTACTCAAACAAATCAGAATTGAGGTCTATTTATAGTGTGTCAAGTTTGTTTTGGCATCAATAGTGAATGATAATTGTAGCAGGCCTTTGGCCAATTGTAGCATAAAGGTGTTCAAGTCTTCCATTGCCATTGACTTGAGGTTAGGGCACAGGCTTGTGGTCCTTTTGTTCAGAGCTGAATCTTGACTCATTTAGTGATCAAAGACTCAGTCCATGCCACCTTGATGTATCCATTGAATGCTTGGAAATAAAATTGGCGTTTTTGAACTTTTTAGCCTTTTTAGGTTTGTTATGGCTACATGTAGATTCTTGGACTTGGGAGGCTTATGGATCATATCATTCCTCTTTGTTTTTATCCCTTGAGTTGTCCAAATGGATGACAAGGCTGGGATTTATCTGATTTGGCCAAACGAGCAAGAATGCCAAATTTTGCCTTGTACAAGACAGTTGAAAATGGTGATTTTGAGGAGGTCATATCTCCTTGCTCAGATTGAGTTATGGGAGGCTCTTGTACTTTTTAAAGAGACCTCATATGGTACAACATATGTGTGATCATAGTTGGTCTTGAAACTATTTGGATCCATCTGAAAAAATCCCATGAACTTTGATGTCCAAGGCTGGTAACTTAGGCAGATTTTTACTATGTGTTTGAACTTTGATTTTAACCAATTTGATCTAACCATAACTAAATATCTATGAAGAATTGGAGTCTGAGGTAGTTGAAGCTTTTGTAGAATGTAGGAAGACCTAAAAATCAGGCTTTGAATAATTCCAAATGGATGTTTGGATCATATGTTATGGTCCTTGGAAGTTGGCACCAAATCCATTTAATTTTAGTAACTTAGAAAAAATTTCAAAATTTTCAAAGTTACCCCTTTCACAAGTTATCTTGATTTATTAATCAATTTTGGTTCAAATGATATTATAAGTCATATTTTATGAAAATATGAGTCATAAGGATCATTTTTTCCAAAAAAGTCATGTTTTGACTTTTGGCTCCGGATAGTTTCGGGTCGTAAAAACCCTAATTCCCGACTTTTGGGGAATGCACTCTCTGAGGTTGTTTTAACTTTTACAATGGTTTCTTAGGGTTATTTTGAGCATATTGAGGCATATGTTGAAGCCTTGTCTCATCCTCTTGTAAAAATCTCACTCTGGAGGTCCTAGTCGTCCAAAACCCTAATTCGGTGATATCGGGTGTTTCGAGGCCTAAATGTCCCGAGATTTTGCACTCTTGTGCTTGACTTTTGATATGGGAGACCTATTAAACCTTCATGGATGTTTGAGGGTTTAGACAAGTTGAAGATCATGTCATTTCTTAACTGATCTTTTGTCCAAACATTCTGAGAGGGCTCGAAACCCTAATCCTTGATCGTGGTGGATGCTCAACTATCTTTGAGGAGATTGATGAGGCATGAAGGTACATCCACATTTTGGTGATGATCCTCACAATGATGTGAGATCCTGGTGGTCAAAATTTGGGGTATGACACTTATTAGGGGCCAAAATTGTGTATTGTTGTATTTAAGCCTCCCATATCTGGTCGAGACTATGATGTCAATCTTCATCTCTCTGAATCGGAGAAACATAAATAGGGGCATCTGTCATACCCTAAATTTTACTCCCTAATAAGCCACCACAATTGAATCATTCACATAACATTCATTACTACATTTATACATGTCTTTATGTATCATTAACTCATCACAAGAATAAGATATGTGTGCTTGCTTGCTTTACAGGTTAGGTGATTCCTCAATGGTTCAAGCAGATGAATTATCAGAAGAAGAGCATCATTTTAAACATCTCAAGTCCCTATATCATTCATGAAGATCAAGATCTTTCACTCATCAATATTCAAGTGCAAAATTGCATCATGAACAAGCTCATCAAAGCTCGAGATCCTCAGTTCACCAAAACTAGGGTTTTGACCTAATTCAGTCCATGAGTTAACTTTTGAAGCAAGGAATGATCCCAAACCTCCAAATATGTTTCAAGGACCTTAAAAGCCTCATAATAATCCCTTCATATGATTGGATTAACCCAAATAACTTGATTCATAAGCATTGCAAGAATTCAAATTCATTTGGTCCACAAACTAGGGTTTCTGATGAAAAGTCAACTGCACTTTGAATTTTGACCAAGACATGATCTCAAGCATTTGGACATGACTCAAGACACTCAAAAGCACCTTTGGAGTCCATCCACGGTGTTTAATTTAGCCCAAGGATTTGATTTCATATAGGATCACAAAAGTTCAAAATTTATCTGATACAAAAAGTCAACTGTGGTCAAAATCAAGTTTGAATTTTGGAAGTTTTTGGTCAAACATTGTCTCTTCAAGTCAATAATGATGTTAATATATTATTTAGATCATGATTGATTAAGAAAAATCAAGAAATGTGAGGTTACTTGTGAAAAGGGTAACATTGAGAAAGTTGAATTTTTTCTAAGTTACAAAACTCAATGATTTTTACCCTACTTTGTAAAGGCATAACTTCCAAACCAAGTAACCATTTTCTTTGATCCAAAGGTCAAATTGAAGAACCTTTTACATACTAACAATTTTTCAATGAGGTTGGATTCCCAAAAGGTGCATAGATTTTGAGATATAAGGCCATGAAGTTGGAGGTTCCATACTTTAGAACTTTAACACTTAGTAAAATTTTGGACAGAATCTGTCTTGTGTTTAAGCCAACATTAGGGCTATTTTTCACTAAGATCCACTTTGATTCAAGGCCAAACTTAAACACAAACTTGAAGTACATTATACCAACTTTCAAAATAATCAAAATCATCCAAATCCTTTACTTGAGCTAGAAGTTATGGATGTTGCAATAGGGCTTAATCAAGCTGAAATTCCAAAACAGATTTGCAACATGGTTGTTCAACACAATTTGGATAAGTCTTGCAAACCTGAAATCTTCACAAGATCAACTCCCAAATGATCATACAAGCATGTGCTCTTCAAAGCACAACTGAATTTTCAAAATTTCATCACTTGGCATGGGAAAGAAATCATTTAAAAGGTAGGAAGTGAGGTTTTGTCCTCTAGCATTAAAGTGTTATAGTGGATTTGAGAAAAAATCATCCAATCTGTTAGAACTTGATTAGAAAATCAAGGGATAGGATGACTCCTTGAGGAACAAAGCTCAAAAGATCAGAATGAGAGCCATGTGAAGAATAACCCATGTGTTCCTTGGCTTTCAAGTTATAGGTACATGACATCACTTGTTGGATAATAACCTACATCCAAATCCTTTCAAGCTCAAAATATCAGACACATTTATTCTATAAATAGAGGTCAAATCCTCTCTTTTGCAATGTTCAAAGATTTCAAAGAGTGAAAATTTGGAAATCTGAAACAAGTCCATTTACACTCAATTCAACCATCTACAAACTTCACATACATCTTGTGTAAGTGATCCAAATGCCCGAAACATCTCCGTAACCTCAGAATCATCAAGTCATATGTCATTTGCTCCATACACATCACAAGTTGTAGTTTGAATCGAACCAAGTGATCCAGAAGGTTTCAACTCATCCTAGGCAGTGCAACACCATCCTTGAGGATCAAGAAAGTTGTTTGGATAATCAAATAACATCTCTAACACCTCCAACGGAGAATTTGATTCTCACTTGCAAGGTAAGCTTCCTCAAAACATGAACTCTATAATTCATGCATCATAAATGATCAATTGAGTTATCAATGTGTTTCTGGAAATATATGGATCATTTTCCCTTAATTAATTGATATATATCATAACTGTATGGAATTTCATCTAAAATTTTCATTTTAGGGTTCATACGTGTCATACCCCAAATTTTTACCACCAGATTTCCCATCATTGTGCAAATCATCACCACAATATGGATGTACCTTCATTGCCTCATCAATTTCCCAAGGGTTGATGAGCATGCACTACAACCAAGAATTAGGGTTTTTAGCCCTCTCAGAGCACTCAGACAAAGGATTAATCAAGAATGGACATGATCTTCAACTTGTCACGTCTCTCAAACATCCATAAAGGATCAAGAGGTCTCTCAAATCAAGAATTAAGCACAAGGTTGCAACATTCCAAGTCGGTCAATCCTTAAGATCATTAGTGTCACCAAATTAGGGTTTTTGTCGACTAAGGCCTCCAGATGAAAATTTTCATCTAGGCATGAGCCAATACTCCAAAACATGATTCAAGAAACTCAAAGGGACCTCATGGACCCAATCACAAAGTCAAAATAGCCTCAGGGGATGCATTCATAAAAAATCAGTAATTAGGGTTTCTTGACCTAATTCACCCCTAAGTTGACTTTTGGAGCAAAACATGAGCCAAGACCTCAAGAAGTGTTTTTAAGACCTACAATATATCATATTGATCCATTTACAAGATTGAATTGATTCAAATAACTTGGTTCATGAGCAATACAAGGATTCAATTTCATTTGGACCAATTAGGGTTTCCTGATGAAAAGTCAACTGTATCTTTGACTTTTGACCAAGACATGTTCCCAAACCTTGGGACCTGATTCAAGAAACTCTAAAACACCTATGGAATCCATCCATTAGGTTTGAATTAGGTCAAGGACTTAATTTCATAAAGGATCACACAGTTTGAAATTCATCTAACAAAAAGTCAATTGTGCCTAAAAACCAAGTTTGACTTTTTGAATTTCTTGAAAAACATGGCTTCCCTAAGTCAAAAACAATGTTGATTCATGGTTTTGATCATCATACATCAATAAAAATCAAGGAAAATAGGGTTACTTGCAAAAGGGGCAACCTTGAGAAACTTGAAATTTTCTAAGTTATGGAAGAAAAGTGATTTGGTACCAGATTTGCAAGGTCATAACTCCCAAACCACAAAGTTATTTGCTTCCATCCAAAGCTCAAATGAAAGCTCTCATTACATAATTCAAAATTGTTAACTACATCAGATTCCAAATCCTCATGGATTTTGAGTTATGGATTGATCAAAATCACAAAAACATGAAAATGACCACTTTTTCCAACACTTAGTGAAAATTTTGGACAGAATCTATCTTGGATTTTCACCAACTTTGAGGCCATTTTCACCTTAATCCAAGTTGATTCAAGACCAATGTTGGACATCAAAGTTAAAGTAGGATATACAAGCTTTCCAAAGAGTACCAGAACGCATCCTAATTCAACTTGAGTAGGGAGTTATGAGCATGGAAACATGACACCTACAAGACTGGTTTTACAAGACAGTCTTGTACATGCCACACGATTTTGTCATTTCCATGACTTGGCAAGCCTTGTCATCATACAAGACAAGTTTATAAAGTGCAATGAACATGATCTCTGCAGAGCTACAACACCATAGATCCTTGCAAGTCCAAAACCTCATCATTTGGCATGTGATATTCAAAGTTCAAAATCCAAAATCTCTAATTTTGTCATGTGGCATTTAAGGGATGCATAGAGTTGACATGTATCAGTCCGTGATCAACCAAATGAGTCAAGATAAACTCAAGCATCAGAGGACCATAGGCCTGCAAGATTGACCCAAGTCAATGGACAGAGGAAACTTTGGCAACAAGACAAGGTTCAATGGATAATGGAGTGATCCGACCTCCATTCATTATTGCTCCCAAAACAAATTTGCTCTACTATAAATAGAGCTTCTTTATGATCAATTCAAATACACCAAAGCATAGCAATACATGCTTTCCTCCAAATCACCCTAAAAAACCAGATTTTTACTTCTCATTCAAGTCACTATCTAATTTTCAATTTGAGAGCAATGCAATCCAAACTAATTATGCCAACACCTAAATACATCATATATGAGTGATCCATAACCTTAAAACTCATCTAGAACATCAGAATCACAAGGTCACCCCCCATTTGCACAAACCTTTTAGCCTATTTGCAGTTGAGGTGCCACAACAAGCTCAAGAGTGTTTCAATCAATTGCAAGCCTTCAAACACATTACTTGAGGTCCATTGAAGTTGTCCAGGTCATTACACAACATTTGTAACACCTCCAACATATAATTTGAATTCTTCTTGCAAGATGTAAGCCTGACACTCTCAAACTCTATAATTCATGCATCATAAATGTGTTTTCAAGTTACAAACATGTGTCTGCACTTATGTAGAGTGATTCCCCTCAATCAATTGCTTAGTAGCTTTCGTGTATGAGATTTCATAGTGTTCTTGCAGAAATTAGGGTTCTTGAGTTCATCACTTGATTTCTCACTCTACACTTAATATAAATGCAATTAATTTATATGGTTGAAATCCTTGTTAAAAAACACACAACTTTCATGTTTACAAAAGTCATTTTCATTAAAGTATTTAGTGAGATATGAGAGTCTTTGTAAAACGCCCATGGAGGGAAGTCACAAGGAAGAAGATGAAGTTCTTCGCGCCTTAATTCAAAATTTTGAATTTTTGAATATTTGATATTTTTATTAAATGATTTCAAAAATTAATTTCTCTCTTATTTTTTATCATTTTTTATTGGTTCTTTTTTTAAAAAGTCACAAAAATGTTAAATTATTTTCTTCTAAAAAAAACACATTTATATTATTAATTTAATATAGTTTGATTTTTGAATTTAATTTCATTTTTATTTGTTCTTAAACATTTTCAAATGAGATTCCCACCTTGATCTTTCAAAACCAATTGGATTTCAAGTTTTCATGTGATTAAATATGATTTTTCAAAATATTTTTGAAAGCTTACCACTTGTTTTTAAATATCTTTGATATTATATATTTAATTTCCTTTGAAAATTATATTTTTTAATTAAAATTAGGGTTTATCTCAATTTTAATTTTTCAAACACTTTTCAAATCATACTTTGGGCCTCTTGATAGAGTGTAAGTCCCATCCCTTTGTAAATAACGTTTTTGGGCCTCAGTCATTGTATAAGTCCCGATACGATTTTGAAAATCTCGGCGGGATCGCCATTTTCAAAACAATTTTCATCTGGGCCTCTCCTTGAAATGTAAGTCCCATCTATCTTCTTTTTCAATCCATTTTTGGCCTCTATTAGAGTGTAAGACCCATCCCTTGTCACACACAAACTTTTTTGGGCCTCGGTCATTGTATAAGTCCCTTTGTAGTTTTAAATATCACATCGCGATCGTCGCCTTTTCAAATAAATCATCTGGACCTCTCCTTGACTATAAGCCCCATTTTTCTCTTTTCACAAACACTTTTGGGCCTCTAATAGTGTGTAAGACCCAACCCTTTTTGTACAAAAACAATTTTCGGACCCCTGCTATAGTATAAGTCCCACAACGTCTGTTGGTATCACAGTGCGATCAATGTTATCAAATAAGTCATATGGGCCTCTCTTTGATCTATAAGCCCCAAACAAATCTTCTTTTAACAATTTTATTTTTTATTCAAATTCAAATTCAAAGTTTTTATCAAAACTTTCTTCAATTTCTTGAAAATCTAACCATACAGCTGTAGTTAATGCTTGGGCTTTCATCAGACTGTAAGTCCCACTATTTCTTCAACACATACTTGTTTATATATTTCATATGTATATATATATATATATATATATATATATATATATATATATATATATATATATATATGCTTGTATATACTTGCTTAGAGTTTCCCTAGCATTTAGGTCTAAGTTTAGATCAAACCAGAGGTTACTCTTTCAATATAGTCAAAACTAGTTTCCCATAGGAAATTCCAGATACAGTCTTGCCTCCTCTTGGGCTTATACAATATGGAACAGAGAAAGGAATTATACCCGGTGAAACTTTTATCAAGACCGTTAAACCTATAAATATAGATATAGGTATTATAAGAAGTTCATTTCCCCAAAGAGGATTAATTCCCGGTGAAACCTCTTCTAAATTTCTTCAAACCCTGTAACGGTTCAACAAAGAAATGATTAATTCCTAGTGAAACCTTTCTTGAACTTTTCTTAGGCTTGGACCCACATGCTTCCTAAAAGCATCCCTAGCCTACTCTTGGGCTTAGTACAAGGACCCTCAGGCTTCTTAGAAGTTCCCAGCCTCCACTTGGGCTTAGTACAAGGGCCCAAAGGCCTTCTAAAGGCATATGACATAAATTAGTCATCTTTGCTAGTTCAATCCTCAGGAGAGTTAGAATCCCAAAGCATCAGACCATTCTAGGGTTGATTCTCATCCCTTCATAAATCACTCTCCTCTTGGGCATCATACAAAGATCATTCTCCAGCTAAGAGTCAACCTCTTCACACCAGTAGACTTAGAAAGTCTCATCCCCTCTTAGATCTACAAGAAACCCTCAAGTTTCCTAAAGGAACTGGATAAAACTTGATCATTATATCCATACATCAATTCCCAGGAGAGTCAAGATTTCCTAAAGCATTCAAGCTTATCTTCTTCAATCTTTACTGATCCCCAACAAGGCTTGACATTCACCTTAAAAATCCTCAGTCAGGGTCAATTTACCATCAACAAATCCCTAACAGAATCAAAGCCTCGTGACATCTGATATTTCAACTCTTCTTCAATCTCTATCAAGATTTGATATTCCTTTTGGATTCCCCCATATAATTTGGACCTGTCTCTGGATTTCAATAATCCTCAGCAAAAGCTCAGCCTCCTCTTAGGCTTCATATAATGAAATCCCCTAGTCAGCCTCCTCTTAGGCTTTGTATAATGATTTTCCTCCGTAGAGTCAGCCTCAATCTTGGGCTTTGTACAAGACATACATACTCTCCAGCTGAGTCAGTTTCTTTAGCCTCAATCTTGGGCTTTGTACAAGACATATAAAACACTCTCTTGTTGAGTCAGTTTTCTTTAGCCTGAATCTTGGGCTTTGTACAAGACGAATATAAACCTCCCCAGTGGAGTCAATCTCTTTTCAACCTCAATCTTGTGCTTTGTACAAGATAGATATAACTCTCCCTAGTAGAGTCAACCTTTTAGATTCAACCTTGGGCTTTGATCAAGGCACACAAAAATCAACACCCTCAGAGGAAATAAAGAATTATCTCTGTAGGAAGATATTTTCTCTGTACATCACATATCAAAACAAACAATCACAACCTTTTTCCAGATAACTACTATAAGTGGCACACTTGTTGATTAAAAAATCCATGTTGTGGTACCTCTTTTATCCTGGTAAACTTCTTCTTTCATCTAATTGTTGTAAGTGACAAGCCTCTGGATTATTTACATCCAAGCCAATGTCCTCTCTTAGCATGGAAGACTCACAAGAAAAAATGGCATTGCTCTACAATGAGTTAAAGTTTCTTCCTCCACGACACCTCCCTTATAAAGGAAATTATGGCATTGTTGGATTCCATAAATTCCAGTTAAAGTAATTCCCCTTTATAACCCATCCTTCAAGAACTGTGATGAATAGGTGAGATATCTCCCTTTAGAGATGAAAAATTATCTCTCAGTCAAACCTTTAGCTTCAATCTTGTGCTTTGAACAAGACACAAACAAACTTTAGCTTCAATCTTGGGCTTTAAAGAAGACAACAAATATCTTTCCTCCCATAGAAATAGGAGAAACTACGATTGCTCTGATTTCCCTGAATATCTTTACGAGAATATGTAGGCATAAGATTGCGAAATCTTAGCGAGCACACAAATCAAAAACTTTAGGTCCAGTACCTTCCCAAAAACAACAGAAAACCCGAAAACAACAAAAATATCCTCTCAAACCCCTCAAAGGGGAAACTTTCCCCAACCCACAGCAGATAAACATCATAAATTATTTAAAGATAACAGAGAAACCTGTAAAAGGCCTATGGATAACCATATATACACTAGGTGTTAATAGCTTCCCTTTGTATAACTTAACCCCCAACCCCCCAATCTCTTTGCATTTGTTAAAGAAAACATTTGCGTGCAAGGTTAGTTTTAGATACCTTCCCTTTCCTTTCCAGCTTCATAGGATAAATAAGAAATCAGAAAGTAGCACCCAATTTCAACCATTGCGGTAAGGTGGTCGCGTCACCGACAAAAATCGCACGCTACAATATGGTTTTCAAATAAATTTCTTTGGATACATTGAATTTAAACAAAATTGGTTAATGTCATTCAATTCCTCATCAAATTTCCACCAACTCTCATTTTTACTTCGTGCAAAATGGTTGAGTATCCTGAGAGATAGCACTTGAGGAAAATGAAGATGATGAAGATGATGGCCATAGCGCCATATTTCAAAAAAAAATAAAGTTTTATAATATAATTATTTGGGTGTGGTCTGATACACAGATGTATCACCACCCTAGTGGTTAGAGCGTGTGTTTTCGAGTCTTCCGACGTGCAAAGTCTTGGGTTCGAATCCCCCTTGCCCCAGAATTTTGCACTTTTATTTTTTCATTCATTTTCAAACCAAGACTCGCTATATTATTTTCATCACGCGTTATACTAACAGCCATGGCACATGGCTCAGTTGGTAAATTTTTTAACCCTCCACCCCAAGGGCGCAGGTTCAAACCTTGGGAGGGTCATTCCTTCTTTTTAATCACCTATTTTCTTCATTTTTTTACAACATCAAACATTTCTTTCACATAGTAAAAATTCATTATTTTTAATTTATTTTTTGGACACTTCTTGTTCACATATCCTATTGTGGGAATATATTAAAAAACGTCAAAAATAATATTTATTTCACACATTTTTATTAAGTTGAAAAGTAGTCCATTTTAAGGTATTTTCATACTTTTAATGACTTTCTTTTGATTTTTATTTTAACCTAATTGACCCATTTGTACTTATATGGCCATATTACACTTTGTAAAAGTCTTGTCGATGTACATAACATGTTTTATTGACTTATACACACCATGTTTAATTTATTTTCCTTTTGAAAATACTTTTGATTAAATGTTTAATTAGGGTTTTTACTTAGTTTGAACTTTCAAAACATCTTTGTACATAGTTAGGGCTTCCACTTTAGTTTGGATTCCCCCCCAAATGCCTTTGATTCAACCATGTTTGAATGCTTTTTCCATATGTTTATGTCCATTAGGGTTTTGTTTACCCTTTAATATATTCATTTGATCCTCTATTCATCTTGAATATTTGCTTACTTAAACTCCATTGTGCTTTCTTCCATGGATTAAATCTTTGCTCACATGTTTAAGTATTTCCTTCATAAGCTCTTACCATGATGAATATATCTCTTTATTTGATACTCATTCAAATGTTGATATATCACGCTTAATCATTTCATGCTCATGTCATCCTCGATGACTACACTAGTTTAAGAGCTTAAATCAAACTTGTCTTGTTAAGTTTCTCTTGACATTTACAACATTTGCATAACTGTTGTTTTCTTTTCAATAATCATCCCTAGTTTAGACTCAGTTCAAACTTTAGGATTCCCTTCAAACTATAACTTAGTTAAAACATTAGGTTTCCCCTTTGTTTAAGTTCCCAATCAAAATAACCTCCTTTTGGGCTTTATACAAGGAGACTTCACAATCAACTTTTCCTCCTATTGGGCTTTATACAAGGAGACTTCACAATCAACTTAGCCTCATCTTGGGCTTTGTACAAGGTATTTAGACTTCAAACTCAAAACTCTTCAACAAAGAGATGAGAATTCCCTTTTGGAGTCCTAAAGTCAACACACTGCCCCTGGTGGCTTCAAACCTTTAAGCCTCAAGTCAAACCTTAGCCAACCTTTGGCTACAAACTCAAAAAACTCCCCCAGAGATGAGACATGAGTCATCTCCATGGAAGAGATGCCTCTTCTATTTCCCACAACATAAATCAGACATTTTTTCAAACTTTTTCCATTTAAGTGATGTAAGTGACACACTTGTTTATTTAATATTCAAGCTGGAGTCCTTCTCTTATTATGGTACAAATACACTTATTTAATTTAAGTGATGTAAATGGCACACTTGTTGATTCTATATCCAAGTTAAGGTCATTCTCTTATTATGCAAAGATTCCATTTAAAGGAAGATGTGGCATTACTCTGGATATTCTACATCCAAGTATAAAGCTTCTTCCCTTAATATTTTATTTCTCAAAATTTTTTTGGTGAATAGGTGAGATATCTCCCTTAAGATGACAATTTGTCTTCTCTCAAACCAACAAACCCTTTTCCACCCATTAGTAAGTGGAACTACGAACGCTATGATTTCTCATTTTCCTTTTGAGAATACGTAGGTATAAGATTGCGAGACCTTAGCGAGTACAATAATAAATAAAACCATTAGGTTTCTTACACCTTTTATCATCACTCACTTAAAACCAAATCAGAAAATTCCCATTACTTAACAAGTAAAACAGCAGTAACCAATCCTGATTCCCAATCTCTCGAGTGCATTGTTTTAGCATTGCACACCACACACTGGTTTATTCAGATTTTTCCCCTTCCCTTCTTTGGGGTAAATTAAAAGTTTACATGTAAAAGAGCGAGACTTTCGCGCGGCTACAATCCCCATTTCTTTTGTATGGTTATTCTTTTCTGATTTTGGATAGACTTTGGTGGATGTGTGTATGTTTATAATTGTCACATTAAATTGAAAATGAATTAGTTATGGATGTTTATGAAATGTGATATGCAAAGTAGATTGAATGAGTTTGGATGTGATTGAATGAAATATGATGAATTTGGATGTTGAAAATTGTCTTGGAAATTTGTTTGACATAGATGATAACATGAATTAAATATGGTAACATGGATTGAACTAAATGAAATGAATGTGAAATATGACCCATGATTGGTTTTGATGGCATGACTTGAATTATGAGTTGAGATGGAATTTGATGAACATTTGCATTGTGGCATGTCTTGAACCTTGATGAATTATCATAAGTGAATTGGCTTAGGTTTTTGGTTGTGATTTAGGTTTGAATTTGTTTTGGATTGAATTTCAATGATGAATTTAGTATGGATCGTGACATAGTTTGATCCATGATGTTGAATCATGAATTGAGTATGAATGTTGTTTTGGATGTTTGAATTGAACTTGGCGTGAATTAAATGTGAAATAATTAAATGATGATAACATGAATTGAATATGAATGTTATTTTGGATTTTTGAAATTAAATTGTGTGTTATGTTTGAATGATGATTATGAATTTATTTGGATCCATGATGCATTTGTATGGCATGATATGAAATTGATGAATTAACATAAATGAACATGAATGTGATGACATGAGGCATGAATTGGTTTAGCTCTTGAAATGTTTTGGCATGTTTTGAAGTTCGATTTGATAAATCATTGGAGTTGTGGCATGAATTGTGGTGTGATTTGGAATTATGAATTGAATGTGGAATTTACATTGGCATGAATTAGTTTTGGTTTGGATGAATTTGGAATTTTTTGTATGGTGATGCATGGTTTGGATATGTAGGATGTATAGGATGCATTGTGGGCTGAAACTTGGCATGGTAGATTAAACTATGGCATGAATTGATTCTTGATAGCATGATGAAATATTAAATTTGGAATTGTGGACATGAATTTTTTTTGGTGACGGAATTATGACAAGTGAAACTCGTACAAATGATACTCAAGACGGAAATAAAATATCACAAAGAGGCGTCACATTGCTTACCATTGTTTTTGTTGAGGTTCCATTGTTGTTGATGTTGTTGTTCATGTAGTTTTTGTGGTTGATGTTGAATGTGTGATAACACTTGTTTTATCTATTGTTGTGGTTGTTGTTGTTGAATATGTATGTGATAACATTTGATTAATCTTTTGTTGATGTTGTTGTTGTTGTTGAATGTGTATGATAACTTATTTGTATTCATGGTTATATTTGGAAATAATATATGAAAGAGTATGTTGTTGTTGTTGTTGTTGAGGTTCAGGTATTAATATTAATTTTAATCTATTCGATATGAATTTCTATAATTTCTAATACATTCTTATTGATTTAAATGTAGTTGACTTTTGAGTTTACGAATGATGAAAAGTTAAAAAAAAAGTGGGTAAGTCATGCAAGTACGTTTTGGAGGAGCTTTAAGTCACGGCTTACGCGTAACTATATTAGGGAGCCTTAGCCTGGTCTTGAGCACCCATGGGTGAGATATAGCTATCTTTCGAAGAAGGTTTGGAAAAAGTTTGCAAAGGACCGTCATTCTGAGAAATTCATGGTTAGTACTAGTCTAATTTATCTTTATAATTTTATGCTAATGATTTATAGATGCTAATCATATTTTCACTATATTTATAACAGGTTAAAAGTCAAGCAGGAATTCAAAATAAAGCAAAAAACATTTACCCCCATAGATTATCTTGTGGTGGTTATAGGAAACTTGAGAAAACAATGATGAATGAAAAAAAAAAAACCAACAAATGGAAGATGAGGACTCCATTAATCGTGATCGCAACCCATCTCCACCGTTAAGACATGAGAAGTGGAAGAGGACTCGACTAAGACCAAATTGAAAGTACACCTCAGATGCGTCAAGAGCAATTGCTGAGAAAATTGTAAGTATGATTTGTTGTGCGTATGTTATGTGTTATTTAAATTTTGTGATAGTTACAATATTACTATTATCTTGCATGTTGTGTATGATCTATTGGTTGAGGAGGCTCGTTGAGGCTCATTTGTTCCAGAACCATGACATGATGTACTAGTAGAAGCTATTGGAACAAATGAGCTTGGTGGGCACGTTCGTTGCATTGGAGAAGGAATCGGCCCGTGCGTAGGATGGACATGAGTTTGGTTTGGGTAGGGTACCATATTACCCGTCCTCAAACTTCCAGTTAAAAAAAATTCCCCGTACTCGAGTCCATACCTGTGCGGGCACCAATGTTTGTACTCATACTTGTGCCCTATGGGTACCTAAGTACACATACCTGTTTACTCGCATTTATAATAAAAAATGATCGATCAATTACAATTTATCATTTCATTTAAATTTTTTAACAACATTTAAGAAAAAATATTGAGGATGTTATTGTTGAAATAAAATATAAACAAAAAATTATATAAAAATGCGTAGAAGTTTAATAGTGATGTATTTAATAAAATCGTTAGATTAACATGTGTACATAATAATAATAATAATAATAATAATAATAATAATGTAAATGAATAAATAATTAATTAATGTTTAAGACCTATTTTTTCACACAATAATTAATGATTTTTAAAAGTATGTATGACAAAACTTATTTGATGGTTAGTTGAAGAATATGGTTTAAAAAGTAAAATATATAAAATATGAAAAAACAAAAATTAAATTCTATTTATTTTATGAATATGTGATAGTGGAAACGATGCAGACTTAGTTATTTATTATATATTACCAATACTACATATTTTAATAATTCAAAATCACTTTTATATAAAAAAGTAAAGTAATAATGAATAATCATTATATAATATATAATTTAGTCACTCAAACTTTCAACTTTGAATCTTTTCTAATAAAAAGATTAGAATAAACGGGATCTTGAAAAATTCCAATATCAACATCCATAGCTAATAACCATCGTCTGTTATCAATAACAGATGGATTACACTACTGGAACATGTAAGTACAATCTAAAACGGGATCTTGGAAAATTCCAATATCAACATCCATAGCTAATAACCTATAACACAAACAACATCAAATAACCTATAACTGTTGGGTCATGAGAAGGGGCATCAATATTGGGCTAAGAACAACACAAGTGAGAGAGACATCACATATTCACCTAAAACTTTAAGGTGATAGGTGTATGGGTTCTCCCACTAATAAATGCTCAACTCTCCCCATTTATAACCAATATGGGACTCTAAATCACACTTGTTATATTATTTTCAACACTCCCCCTCAAGTGGAAACTTTTGTCCACATACACATGTAACACCGTTGACACCTTTTTCCTTGGAAATTCGATACACCTCATACGGGGCATTTCGAGTTCAATGTGACACCTCTTCTTGGGCATTTCGATACAAGTAAGCTGGTCCCTTTACTCAAACCAAAGGCTCATGATACCATTGTTGGGGGAGTTTTTCACTAGGGAGCATTGAACATTGGGCCATGAGCAACACAAGTGAGAGAGACACCACATATCCACCCAAAACCTTAAGGTGATAGGTGTATGGGTCATCATACTTATAAAGTGCTCAACTGTAACGCCCTGTATAATATTTATCTAGAATAATACCATACAAGTGTTTTTATTGGGTACTGACATCATCATAAGTGTCTATTGGCATAATTCACATACTTGCTCATTAAAAAAACATAAATACAACATATGACACAAGTCATGGAAACTATCCAAAAAATTAAATCTAAGAAAAGGTTCAATATTCCTCATTGTACAAGAATGATAACCAGCGGAAATACTAAAACTAAGTTTCTCTTGAAACATTCAAGCATAGCTCCACTTGGAAATCAAACCTGCAAATATCTCCTGAAAATAATCAACAATAGTGGGGTGAGATACATCAAATCTCAGTGAGTCCCCTATCTTATGGATTCTCTCGGCCTTACAGGGTTTTAGCCAAATCCTAACTCAAGTCAAGGGGAAGGAAAATGACTTTGAGTACACAATTTTACACTATATGGAAACACGTTATTGAGCCCGTTACTCAAAAATATTCACTTATCGATAACCTTGTCAAGGTATCCCCTTTCTCCCGCCCTCTTCTACGTCTAGAAGTAGGAACGAGTCATGGACCCTCGTAGATATCTTTGCATACGAAATGGATTCGGAAATAAGGGACACATTATCACCTTAAATCGTCACTTCACACGGCTCGTACACTGTCATAAGTCTCTTTACCCGTAGGCTCCATTCGTACTATAACACTGGGAATCAAACCAACCAAGAAATTGTGCATTCATTACGGAGGAGCTCGTTACTCATGAAATGGCACATAATAGAATAATGGTTACGATTTCTTGATTACACATACAACCATAATTGTATACAACATTTCTATGCCACATTATCCTTTAGGCCTCTTTTGCCTTTCTCAAATAAACATAATAATTACACGTGTTTCATACTAGTGTTTCACTTATTTCTATACCATTCGGTAATGGACACAAGCCTCGGCCTCTTCTGTACGAGCGTTATCATTTTGTCATACATCAATTTCCTAGCCGTTACTAGGTTCCACTATCTTAAACTATACCATTTGTTTTGGGGGTAAAGTTTCCTCACTCTTTCAAATTCATATTTTAAGCATGCATATTCTCTTGATAATGTTTAACAACTATATTAGGAAAAGCATATGATAACGCAAAATTATATCGTGTATTTGACTTGACTTGCATGAATTTCTATTATGTTTTATTCGTTTTTTTCGATTTATGCTTTATATTACCCGCATTTATTTATGTTTTTCAGGTACTCGAGTCGGATCAGAATTTATCGGAAAGTGGAGATTTAGTGAAGAATTAAAGAAGAATTGAAGAAGAAAAAGAAAATATAATGGAAAGAATTAAGAAGGAGAAGAAATTGGAAGAAAAGAAAGAAGATAAAATATTAAAAAGAAAAAAAAAAGAAGAAAAAAATATATAAGGTGTGGGGGCCACCACACAACATAAGTGACGCCTGCCACACTTATGTGTGTGGCGCCCACCACACAAAGGCACAAATGGCGCCTGCCACTAAGAAAAGAAGGGAGAAGTGGTTCAAGCCACCTTATAAGTGGCACCTGCCACAATAAAATATATAAAATGGTGGCACCTGCCACCTAAAATGGGAAAAATGGTGGCACCTGCCACTTAAAATGCCAAACCTAATAATTAGTTAATATTAGGGAAAGTGGTGCATGCAACTAGGTTGGTGGCAACTGCCACTAACCCCGAATTTCTCCTATTTTTCCTGCACGACCAGAAACCCTCCACATTCAATGAAGTCCTCTGCAGCTCACGAAATTCATCCGAGTTTTACGAAGCAGCAGTTGAAGCCATTTCAATATAAAGAGGGAAGTCAGTTTCCAGAATCGGGGGTCGATGAATTTTAGCCAGAGTTTCCTTGCTTTAGAATTTCATAGGCAGTTTTCATTCACGATGTAAATGGAATAGTTCTCCACATCGGGGGACTATTCCCAATATAGTCTTAGGATTTATTTCTGCATTAATTCATGTTTTGGATTTAAGTCAGCCAGTGTATTACAACTCCAGTTTCTGATTAATTACAGGTTCATTTACTTTAATAGCAATCTACTTTCTTGCTTTTATTTTCAGCCATTTATAGTTATGCTTTATCTTTCAGCTATTGTTATCATTTCATGCTTTTACCATTTTTCTTCAAACATCGCTTTAAATTATATTAAACCGCTTCTTTTGTTTTTGTTTAATCTAAAAACCCAAAATTGCTTATTTCTTTCTGTCATTATGTCTAGCTAAATAGTTTAGAGTCCGACATATGAGGACCGCCGTTACCGACAGGACTCGGTAGAAAATAATAGGTGCGAACTTATGATTAAAATTCTGTTTTGGTTTTAATTTCCAAGTCTAATTTAAATAGCTTTGTCACGAGAGTGAGAGGTTATTTAACACGATTTTGTCACGAGAGTGAGAAATTAATTAAGGTTAGAGCCGGCACTGCGAGAGCGTGGGTGTCAAACCGGATAGTGGAAATTAGACATCATATCTAAATACAGCGAGAGCGCTTTAGATACGTTTAGGATATTATTGGCTTTCAAAATATATTTCCTAGTTACTGGGCGAGCGAGAGCAAAATCTTGGGATTAGGGAACATGACTTTATTTAATACCGCGAGAGCGTGAGGCGGAGTTTTTAAGTCGGTATATTCTACAGAACTAAGTTATAGTTGTAATTAGTACCCGAATTCTACGAAGTCCTTTAGGAACACGGAATCCATATTCCGGCCTCTCTTTTCTGTTATATTTTCTAAGATCATTTTAGTTTTAGTCTTAGTTTCCCTTTTTTCTAATATTATTAGCCTTAACTTTACAAAACGACGATAGATTACAGTAGGTTCACATTGGTCTCTGTGGGTTCGACAATCTTTTATATTACTTCGATATTTCCGTGCACTTGCGGACGCATCAAGTTTTTGGCGTCGTTGCCGGGGACCAACAATCAATATTGTTATTCTGTTGTTGCACCATATAGACTAAGGCACTCATTACTATGTATCACCCAAATTTTTTCTACAATTACCACTCCCAGTATTTCGAGGAATCGCAAGAATCCCATAATTCCAACCTTGAAATACAAATGGAGAATTTCAATACATCACTAACTCATTCTCACCCAAATTGCCTCTGCAACTACCAATCCCAACATTTTGAGGAGTCGCAAGAATCTCATAATTCCAACCTAGAAATATTAATGCAGGATTTCAATGCGACATTGAATCACTCCCAATATCTCGAGGAACTGCACCCAAATTTCCTCTACGATCTCCATTCCCAATATTTCGAGGAACCGCAAGAATCCGTTAATTCCAACCTCGAAACATTAATGGAGGATTTCATTGAAACAACAACTAATTCTAGGTTAGAATCTATGATGGAGCACTTTGTGGAGACACAAACTCTCCAGAATAAAGAGCTTAGAAGACAACATCTCGATACTTATGAAACCCTTAGGCAGATAAACACTATGGTCGGATCCCTCGCGACTCACACTGAGGCATTGGAGACTCAAATCTCCCTGCTTGTACAGACACCTATAGGACCCTCCCCTGAGGAGCATGTGGATGTTGTAACAACCATTCACGAAAAACAAATCGAGAATCCCGAGGAGAGTGATAATGAGGATGAGGAGAGTTCTGGTGAGAAGAGAGTAGAGATTGAGAAAAATCCATCGAAACCTTCCGAAAGGGAGGTTATCGAAGAGGTAGCGAAGGAAGCACCTAATGTCGTTCCTCATCCCTATAACCCACCAATTATTTTCCCGCAAAGGTTTGTAGAGGCTAGGGTAGACTCCCAATCTAAAACGTATGTGGAAATATTGGAAAATATCCACACTAACACACCTTTGTTTGAGGTCACACATAAAAAGAGAAAATCGAGGACCAAGAAACTAGGGATATCATTACTGTTAAGAGGGTAAAGTTAAACTTTGAGGTGATGGATGAAATAACTAAGCCCAAACTTGAAAAATTAATAGTTAGGATAGATTCTGAACCACCACCACAAGTTCAAAAGAATGAACCACCCCACAGAAGGAAGAAAAGAAAAGGTGAGGGATATGTGAGATGGCTTGATAAGTGGCCATGGAAACCGAAAAACATTAGTCGTCGAGCTATCGACGTTAAACAAAGCCCTGCGTGGGAGGCAACCCACGTGCTTTTAATTTAATGTTTTCCTTTTATTGTTTGTGTTTGCAGAAAATAAAGATTTGCATCTCTTATCACGTCTCAGCTACATTTAGGCAAAAGATCTTTAGATGACAATCCCTTGAGATGACCTGGTACCCACAGACATTCCTACGAATGTCGCTGCTGGTGGTGACGCTAATGATGAGTATGATAGGAGAGGGCATATCTCTCCCATTCGTAACTTACATCCTCCTTGTTATTTACATGGTCAGGTTCCACCTACACACACCGCACCATATTTTTCTAACAATTTTTGCAGGTATTTCCTTTGAAAATAGGTAATATGATGAGCGACTTCAGTAAAGTGAAGTTTCAGCAAATTCAGATAACTCGTACTACAAGGCGCCGGAGCAAGAGTGGTCAGCGAAGACAGGGACAACAAGGAAAGAATCAGAGTGAATTTGGCTGTGATAACATGAAATGGAATTCATACAGGTTCTCTCTTTCCTTTACCACCTTTTATCAAAACATTGAGGACAATGTTTGGTTTAAGTGTGGGGGAGGAACATTTACCGCTTTCATTTTACCGCTTTCTAGTTAGATTTACTGTTTTCTAGCATGATTTTAAAATTTTTTCTGTTTTAAATGTTTCGCCCGTCTATGCATGTGTTGTCGAGTGTTTATGCGTGATTTTATGTTGTTTATCGATCTCCCCATTCTCTAGAGTCATACCAAATATTTTGAAAATTTTTGAGTTAAAAATGGTGTTTCTTTTGAAAATCTTAGGTTACAGACAAAATTGAGGTTAGATTGTGAGACTTGGGAAAATTCCGCAAGATCGTTATCGTTTTAACATCGTGAGCCTCTAAATTATGGAAATCGATTTGAGTACTTGTTATGCCATAGCCTTAAGTTTTCACCCCTTTAGTAGTCCATAAGTAGTTTATTTAGCAGTCAGCACCATCCTGAGCACGCACTAAGTAGGAAGCCGATGCAAATAAGTGTATGATCTCAGGCTAAAAAGGTAAACTAAAAAAAAGGAATGAATGAAAAGAAATGCTCATTCTAAGTTAGGTGATCCTCATCCGATCATTTAGCCCAACGGTGCAAACTTCTTTATTTTATCAATATTTAAGCCAATGTGCAAAAGAAAAAAAATGATAATAATGAGATCATAATCACTAACAGGCCATCCTACCATGAGTGTGAAAGGATAACGGGCTTAATGTGATTGTGCCAGAATGAAAAGGGACGAAAGAAGGATGAGTGAGTTAGGCTTAGGTATAACGACATGATTCGGATTGGTTTGTATAGGAGGGAGGTAGATGACCGGAAAATTGTGATGTTACGATATCCTTAGTGTGTGAGCAAGTACCTATCGACACAAACTTAACCGAAGTAGAGTTGGTAGCTTGGGATGAGTATCTGTATACACTATTTTTCTTACGAGTCATGGTTTGCTTGAGGACAAGCAAATGTTTAAGTGTGGGGAAGTTTGATAACGCGAAATTATCTCGTGTATTTGACTTGACTTGCATGAATTTCTATTATGTTTTATTCACTTTTTTCCGATTTATGCTTTATATTACCCGCATTTATTTATGTTTTTCAGGTACTCGAGTCGGATCAGAATTTATCGGAAAATGAAGATTTAGTGAAGAATTAAAGAAGAATTGAAGAAGCAAAAGAAAATATAATGGAAAGAATTAAGAAGGAGAAGAAATTGGTAGAAAAGAAAGAAGAGAAAATATTAAAAAGAAAAAAAAAAGAAGAAAACAAAACTATAAGGTGTGGGGGCCACCACACAACATAACTGGCGCCTGCCACACTTATGTGTGTGGCGCCCACCACACAAAGGCACAAGTGGCGCCTGCCACTAAGAAAAGAAGGGAGAAGTGGCGCAGACCACCTTATAAGTGGCACTTGCCACAATAAAATATATAAATTGGTGGTACCTGCCACCTAAAATGGGCAAAATGGTGGCACCTACCACTTAAAATGCCAAACCTAATATTTAGTTAATATTAGGGAAAGTGGCGCATGCTACTAGGTTGGTGGCAACTGCCACTAACCCCAAATTTATCCTATTTTTCCTGCACGACCAGAAACCTTTCAGATTCAACGAAGTCCTCCGCAGCTCACGAAATTCATCCGAGTTTTACGAAGCAGCAATTGAAGCCATTTCAATATAAAGAGGGAAGTCAGTTTCCAGAATCGGGGGTCGATGAATTTTAGCCAGAGTTTCCTTGCTTTAGAATTTCTTAGGCAGTTTTCATTCACGATGTAAATGGAATAGTTCTCCACATCGAGGGACTATTCCCAATATAGTCTTAGGATTTATTTCTGCATTAATTCATGTTTTGGATTTAGGTCAGCCAGTGTATTACAACTCTAGTTTCTGATTAATTACAAGTTCATTTACTTTTACAGCAATCTACTTTCTTTCTTTTATTTTCTGCCATTTATATTTATGCTTTATCTTTCAGCTATTGTTATCATTTCAAGCTTTTACCATACTTCTTCAAACATCACTTTTAATTATATTAAACCGCTTCTTATGTTTTTGTTTAATCTAAAAACCAAAAATTGCTTATTTCTTCCTGTCATTATGTCTAGCTAAATAGTTTAGAGTCCGGCGTATGAGGACCGCCGTTACCGACAGGACTCGGTAGAAAATAATAGGTGCCAACTTATGATTAAAATTATGTTTTGGTTTTAATTTCCAAGTCTAATTTAAATAGCTTTGTCACGAGAGTGAGAGGTTATTTAACACGATTTTGTCACGAGAGTGAGAAATTAATTAAGGTTAGAGCCGACACTGCGAGAGCGTGAGGGTCGAACCGGATAGTGGAAATTAGGCAACATATCTAAATACAGCGAGAACGCTTTAGATACGTTTAGGATATTATTGGCTTTCAAAATATATTTCCTAGTTACCGGGCGAGCGAGGGCAAAATCTTGGGATTAGGGAACATGACTTTAGTTAATACCGCGAGAGCGTGAGGCAGAGTTTTTAAGTCGGTATATTCTACGGAACTAAGTTATAGTTGTAATTAGTACCCGAATTCTACAAAGTCCTTAAGGAATGCGGAATCCATATTTCAGCCTCTCTTTTTTGTTATATTTTCTAAGTTCATTTTAGTTTTAGTCTTAGTTTCCCTTTTGTCTAATATCATTAGCCTTATCTTTACAAAGCAACGATAGATTACAGCAGGTTGGCATTGGTCTCTGTGGGTTCGACAATCTTTTATATTACTTCGATATTTCCGTGCACTTGCGGACGCATCAGCATATTACAATATCAATCATAACACACACATGATAGCATAATATGTCAAACATACCCAAATAGTAGTTCTCACTCATTTTTAAGGCATTCAAGCCACTAATATCCTTTACCAAGCATCCTTGGTTAAATCATGGTCTCACATACCATTTAATATCACATTGGATTCTCTTTCCAAGGCTTCAAGTCCCATAACAATCGGCTTCCCGATTCATGAATTTAAGTGCAAACGAGGACTACAATATTCACACATACATTACTTTTCCATATTTTTCTTAAATATCCATAGCATATAACCAGGCTTCTACCTCATCATCACAAAGAGCATTGAAATAGCTTTCCAACGCTTCAAACGGGGACCAAAACGAACTTACGATTCAAAAGTTATGAAGAAAACAAAATCTGACATGTTGGAAAATTCTGTGACCACGAGTCAACACATAATCCTATGAGTCGACGCATAGTTGTAGTGATTCGACGCATACTTGCAGATTTTGCTAAAAAAATAGTTTCTGGCCGTTAAATGCCTTCCGGACCTCCGATTTCGATTTCGTAAAAAGCCCCGGTCTCAGAATTCGATATACTATGATATTTTCTCCATTAAAAGGCCATCCAACATAATTACAAAATTAATACAAATTTATCAAATAGGAAAAGTTTAAGTTTTTCAACCAAACCCATTCAATTCAACTCAATCCAACTTACCCAATCCATACTATATCAATCAAAACATGTTCCAAACATAACCACAAGTATTCTATGCAGTTTATACCGCATTTCATCCGTTAGATTTCATTGATTTATCCATTTAATATTTTTCTCTCAAATCTAACCTAAGTTCTAAACATATATTTCTAGAACTTAAAGTGTCTAACTAGAACCCACCTTAGCATTGAAGAGGAGGTTGAAGAAGATGATGAATAGTGATGATGATGAAGATCCAAGTTTTCTCCTTCTCTTCTTTCTCTTCTTCTCCCTTTCCACGTTTTCTTCTTTCTCTGTTTTTCTTTTTCTTCTTCTCACACACTTTCCAACAAATATATATATAAACCAATATTATATAATATAATCCAACAGGGTAAAATATCTCCAATTGATATTTTATCGTCTAACACCAATTGATCAATTATTAGAGTTATCTTAAAATCCTTTTCTCGAGTTAAAACAATTGATATGTCTCTTTATTAATTAATTGATCTCTTCAGAGTTCATTAGTTGCTCTATTGATCCCAATTGACAATACTTAAAGTACTTAGAGGATCCCATTAATCCAATTATCCAAAGATAGAGTACACAAAAGCTCATCTGATATCCAACTGAGTATTTAAATAATATGAGGTATTACACTCTCACCCCCTTAAATTGAAATTCGCCCCCTAATTTCCTTCGCTCAACAATAACCATAACTTGTATCAATGTCTTAGATCCACACTTAACTTTACTTCCATTAGAATTTATGACATAATCCAAAATCCAACTTGACTTCACAGAACAAAATCCTTGATTTCATGAATTATCAAACTTGACGTCCTTACTCATGCTCTTGTTCCAATATTGGGTAACTTCAAACGCTGTTTCCCCAATTCATCGGTTGTTCCTTACTAAAACACTTAGTCGCATTCTACCTTCCGCAAGAAAGTACCATTCTATACTCCTCTACTGGGTCACAACAAAACCATAACACCTTTTCTCAAATTAGGACAACAACACTCAACACATCTTCGCAATGTAATTCAGTGATTTATTATCTTCATGCAATTACTGATAATTATTCTTTCATAAATTTCTTAACGTTTCAAGCCATTTCATAGATTACCAAAAGAATTCTTTACCAATTCCACTTAATCTGATAGTTCATCTCTTTCGTATCACACCAAAAAGTAACACACTCAAAACAAGATCTCAACCAATAACACTTAACACCATCACGAAACTTCATCCATACGCGAATCACCACTTTTTAAAACTTAAACCATTCAAAGCGAAATTGTGAGTTTTCATACCACTCACCAATTCACATCCAACACTCCACATACACACACATCTTCGAAGTCCATACCACGTTTCTCAATTGAATCCATGTCTCTCATTCGTTCCGTTTCATAAACGATTCCAATTTACATGCTTAATTCCAGAACGTCCCATTCTTACTCGTACTTGTAAAGATAACTTTCAAATTTCACTCTGGATAAAGTACAATTGTACACATCTGGTACCACTCTCGTAGAGTCTAAATCTAAAACCATAAACTCTCGGAAGATAACAATTGCTAGCTCCGACCAACCATTTATACACTTCGTGAGTATTTTCCAACTTCGTCCATAAAGTTCTCAATAGTAATAATAACAATGTACCTAAGACTTTCTCATACTCAACCCAGTTCATAAGATTACATCCTCGAAGTCAAATTCCTTTGTCATATAAATAGATGATCGACTAAGTAACACCCTTCCACAAGTTCCAATTTCAAAACACAAATCTATCTTTCATTTCCTTACCATCTCGTTTTCCATTCACACACTACTCTCCACTCGGAGCAACATAAGGTAACAAAACACAGATGATGGTTCCCAAGGGATTCCATAATTTACACACACGTTAATCGATTAACCATCTGAGCTAATCGGTTAACTCCTCAAAATTCAACGTAAGACACTTTCCATGCACGTGTTAATCGGTTAACCCCATTGTGTTAATCGGTTAACACTGCTGCAGAAACTGAAAACCAGCTCCTTCTTAATTCAAGCCATCCCTACTGAAACCATCAATCCAATTTGTTCTAACCTGAAATATCATTCTCAACTCACGGCTTCATAACTTGTATAACATTCACCAACCATGATCCACTCAGGAAAAACCGACAAGGTCAAAACATGCACACGACACACTCCAACCAAGTAACAGCCAAAATTCCAAATTCTGAAGCGATCACACTACAAAACTTCAGCGGGGTTGTTCACTTTCTGCTCAAACAACTACGTTAGCGGCAAGCCAATACTGACGACATTCTAGGGTTTTAGCCTCAACTCATACTTGATTCGTCCATAAGTAAAACCAACACACAACCATTAAACGATACCACAAAATTGATGGACATCTCATATCAAGCATACAACCTTGTTCTCTCACTTGAACTCCTTGGTGAGAAATAAAACAACAACGTTCTTAGTTCAACAAAAGGTATATTCCGAATATTCCAATCATTCACAAATACAAAAGTTTCTCTATACTTGTAACTAAATCGGGGCAATGCATCCTCTTGAAGAACCTTTCCACCACTTCGTACACACTAACCGAGATTTCTTACCCTTTATTATCCATTACACACCACACTTACACCAAATTACTTAATGGAAAATCCGCAACTGACAATTCTCATCAACTATTTACAAAACCCTTCTGGTATAAATCGTTCCATGATTTACACTTAGTTCGTAATAAGCCCTGAATTGCTTTTCGTTGTTTTACCACAATCTTACTTCTTAAAATACAATACTTACTGTTCCACAAAGTACGTCCCTTCACACTTATCTCAAGAGTAAGAATCCATCACGTACATTGTGACTACGGTGCTACTACTACGCTTGTTCTAAGTACCAAGGTGTAACTTTTCTCATTCCACGTTATATTATTAGAGTTCCTCTCAGGTGAACCACCCGTAATTAGACTTCCTTAACTATAGGTTCACAACACCTTAAAAATTCCATCGCACACTCGTCCAAAATACATTCCGTTGTCACGTCTTCATAACATACAGTTAATACTGTTTTCCACACTGCGTTTACTTTGCTCTCCATTGTAATCCTCTTATGTCCAAATATAAAATCATCATTCTAAAATTTCCTTAAATCCAAGATACTTACTTTATTCCTTAACACAACTTCTTCCGGTCCGCATCCCTACACCTTCCGTTATTAAATGAAGTTCATTCTTTCTCCAACACAACACCTTATACGGTTCCTTGGGTAATTTAACATTTCCAAATTGGTCTCTCATCGAATATAGAAAATCCCGATGTAATATCTCGAACTTAATCTCTCTACATAACTGAATATACGCAATTCATCACACACTCTTCGTCCGACACATCCTTATTTCACTTGAACCATGTAAACACATCGTTGTGTTTCTTCACACGCTTCTCTACTACTTTAGGTTCCCATAAAAGTCAAACGTCCTTAACTTTCAAATCGTAAACCAGTTGGAAGATATTGTTTCAAACACATTCCTTAAGGTACTCTCGTCCATTCAAGATACCATAGTGACCTTAGAAACTGAAGCACCAATACTTATCTCACTTCCGGACCTTATGCTACGCGTTCCACAAAACAACTTTTCTTTTTCATGGAATGAGATTACTTGAAATTCTTATCCATACTAGTGGCCAATCCATCTCTACTAGCGATTTTACATATTCCTTAGTACCTTAACCACTCGTCCGATAGATATCCTTAACTTTTAGACTCCATCCTTTCCAAAGGATTACTTGAACAACACACCACCCTTCAATTCCATGTTACTCAAAGCATAACTTCTTCTAAGGCCTCAATGGAACTGACCAAAACTCTACACTACTAACTCTTGGCTTGAGCCTACCCTCACAGCACAAGTTCCAAAAACACTTTGGCGTCCTCGTGGTCGCTCAACCACGATTCTACCTATCACATACATAGCATTAGGTTAATCAGGCCCAACACTACATAGTATGATATTAAGTTTCATGATGGCAAGACACACTTAAGAGGCAGGAATATATTTACTTATGATGTTTCAAGGCTAGGTCGAGGACACGACCTGCTCTGATACCAATTGTAACGCCATGTATAATATTTATCTAGAATAATACCATACAAGTGTTTTTATTTGGTACTGACACCATCATAAGTGCCTATTGGCATAATTCACATACTTGTCCATTAAAAAAACATAAATACAACATATGGCACAAGTCATGGAAACTATCCAAAAAATAAAATCTAAGAAAAGGTACAATATTCCTCATTGTACAAGAATGATACACAGCGGAAATACTAAAACTAAGTTTCTCTTGAAACATCAAAGCATAGCTCCACTTGTAAATCAAACCTGCAAATACCTCCTGAAAATAATCAACAATAGTGGGGTGAGATACATCAAATCTCAGTGAGTTCCCTATCTTATGAATTCTCTCGGCCTTACAGGGTTCTAGCCAAATCCAAACTCAAGTCAAGGGGAAGGGAAATGACTTTGAGTACCCAATTTTACACTATATGGAAACACGTTATTGAGCCCGTTACTCAAAAATATTCACTTATCGATAACCTTGTCAATGCATCCCCTTTCTCCCGCCCTCTTCTATGTCTAGAAGTAGGAACGAGTCATGGACCCTCATAGATTTCTTGGCATACGAAATGGATTGGGAAATAAGGGACACATTATCCCCTTAAATCGTCACTTCACACGGCCCGTACACCGTCACAAGTCTCTTTACCCGTAGGCTCCATTTGTACTATAACATTGGGAATAAAACCTAACAAGAAATCGTGCATTCATTACAGAGGAGCTCGTTACTCATGAAATGGCACATAATAGAATAATGGTTACCATTTCTTGATTACACGTACAACCATAATTGTATTCAAACTTTCTAGGCCACATTAGACTTTAGGCCTCTTTTGCCTTTCTCAAATAAACATAATAATTACACGTGTTCCATACTAGTGTTTCACTCATTTCTATACCATTCGGTAATGGACACACGCCTCGGCCTCTTCTGCACGAGCGTTATCATTTTGTCATACATCAATTTTCTAGCCATTACTAGGCTCCACTATCTTAAACTATACCATTTTTTTTGGGGATAAAGTTTCCTCACTCTTTCTAATTCATATTTTAAGCATGTATATTCTCTTGATAATGTTTAACAATGATATTAGGCAAAGCATATTACAATATCAATCATAACACACACATGATAGCATAATATGTCAAACATAACCACATAGTAGTTCTCATACATTTTTAAGGCATACAAGCCACTACTATCCTCTACCAAGCATCCTTGGTTAAATCATGGTCTCATATACCATTTAATAGCACATTGGATTCTCTTTCCAAGGCTTCAAGTCCCATAACAATCGACTTCCCGATTCATGAATTTTAGTGGAAATGAGGACTACAATATTCACACTTATATTACTTTTCCATATTTTTCTTATCAATCCATAGCACATAACCATGTTTCTACCTCACCATCACAAATATCATTGAAATAGCTTTCCAACGCTTCAAACGAGGACCAAAACGGACTTACGATTCAAAGGATATGAAGAAAACAAAATCTGACATGTTGGAAAATTATGTGACCACGAGTCAACGCATAATCCTATGGGTCGACACAAAATCCTGGATGTTAACGCTGTGGTCAGCGCAAACCGACCATGAGTCGACGCATAGTTGCAGTGAGTCGGCGCATACTTGCAGATTTTGCTAAAAAAACAGTTTCCGACCGTTAAATACCTTCCGGACCTCCGATTTCGATTCCATAAAAAGCCCCGGTCTCAGAATTCGATATACTATGATATTTTCTCCATTAAAAGGCCATCCAACATAATTACAAAATTAATACCAATTTATCAAATAGGAAAAGTTTAGGTTTTTCAACCAAACCCATTTAATTCAACTCAATCCAACATACCCAATCCATACTATATCAATCAAAACATGTTTCAAACATAACCACAACTATTCTACGCAGTTTATACCGCATTTCATCCGTTATATTTCATTGATTTATCCATTTAATCATTTTCTCTCAAATCTAACCTAAGTTCTAAACATATATTTCTAGAACTTAAAGTGTCTAACTAGAACCCACCTTAGCATTGAAGAGAAGGTTGAAGAAGATGATGAATAATGATGATGATGAAGATCCAAGCTTTCTCCTTCTCTTCTTTCTCTTCTTCTCCCTTTCCACGTTTTCTTCTTTTTCTTCCTTCTCTGTTTTTCTTTTTCTTCTTCTCACCCACTTTCGAACAAATATATATATAAACCAATATTATATAATATAATCCAACAGGGTAAAATATCTCCAATTGATATTTTATCGTCTAACACCAATTGATCAATTATTAGAGTTACCTTAAAATCCTTTCTCGAGTTAAAATAATTGATATGTCTCTTTATTAAATAATTGATCTCTTCAGAGTTCATTAGTTGCTCTATAGATCCCAATTGACAATACTTAAAGTACTTAGAGGATCCCATTAATCCAATTATCCAAAGATAGAGTACACAAAAGCGCATCTGATATCCAACTGAGCATTTAAATACTATCGGGTATTACGTCAACCTTCACTTTTCTAAGCAATGTGGGACTTAGAACTCACACTTATTTCTCCATACAACTCACACTTGTTTCTCAATAATCTCCCCTCAAGTGTGAGTCCATCCACTATACACCCCCTCAAGCGGAAGCTCTTTTATCCACATACTTATACCACCGTTGAGAGACACCCTTAATTCATCATGGGCACTTCAACAAGACACACCGCCTGACCACCATGTCAAAAAGACTTTCAGCATAAGGAACCAGTCCCTTACTCGAACCGGGCTCTGATGATATGCTCTTGGAGTGAAGTAATGCCCTTGATTTCATGAATAAAGTTTCATGAAACCCTATAAGTGGTTACAAATGGCGTTACTATGCTTGGTGAAGATGCAACCGACGCACAGAGAATCTCTCATAAGGAGGCCAAGAAGAAGGATTGCAAGGCGGCGTTCTACATCCAATCGGCGGTTGATATGGCTAATTTTGACATAATCGCTCATGGTGAATCAGCTAATAAGGCATGGGATATTATTGTTAAGTACTATGAAGGAGGCGAGAAAGTTAAGGTTGTCAATTTCAAACTTTACGACGACAATATGAATTGTTGTCAATGGGAGAAGATGAAAAGATTGCAGGCTATGTGTCAAAGGTGCGGAAATTCGTCCATCTCATGAAGGGTTGTGATGAAACCCTAACTAATAAGATGATAGTTGAGAAGGTAACGCGTACGTTGACCTCTCACTTTGATCACGTTATCGTAGCTATTCAAGAATCCAACAATCTTGAAACCCTAAAACTAGAAGATTTAGTTGGTTCGTTGGAAGCGCATAAGATTAGGATTGTCGATAGGAAAGGAGTTCAAAACATGATACAAGCACTACAGGCTCAATCGTAGAAGAAGAATGGGGGTTCCAACAAATTCATAGGCAAAATCGACAAGATTCAAGGAAAGAAGTCTTAGTCGAATCCTCACAAGAATAAGATCGATGATAGAACTTCTAAATCCTTGAAGAGAGTGTAATACCCTAATTTTTGCCCCTAAGATTCTTTGCTTTTCATTTGCATTTTTGCATACAACAAACAAGATCACATATTGGTTCCCTCTCCAATAGGATTGTGCCTTGCAGGGATATTTGGGTTTATGTGTATTTGTTAGTTATTTTATTGTTTAATTGTTTATGTTTACTGACCATTAATCAAAATCCAAAAATATTTTGTTTTCTTTCACTAACATTTTCAAAGGAAGAACAGGTTAAAAATACCAAAAAAATCCAGTCCCGCAGCTCAAATGGATTTCATCTGATTAAAGTCAAAGTTGATCAGCAAACAATTCAAAATTTCATCTGATCAAGAGTTTCCAAGGTTTAATTGATTATTATTCAAGGGACTCCAAGGTTCATGTGTTTATTTCCATGCCTTCTTTGACAAGCAAGAAAAATCGAGTCGGAATCAAGACAGCACATCAAAAAGCCAAAATTTCCAAATTTTCACTGTGTTAACCGGTTAATACATTTGGTTAATCAGTTAACGCGTGCGAATTTTGAAAAAAAATGCCAGCAAATTCAAATTTTCAGCAATTGGCACCAATTTTCATCATTTTTGAATATTTCATCCCAGTTCTAATTCCCTACATCATCAATATTAATTCCTAACATATACCTCCACTAATCACCACTCTTTTAATTTCCCTCCAAAATTTGAATTCCAATCCTAATTTTGATCTTCCAAACCTAATTCCAAACCACCAGATTTCTCAAATTACACCCTTGCTGTAATTTTTCCGAAGTGCCCGAAAACTCGACTAAATCGAACATTTTCACCGAAACAAACGTATACGCGCAACCACCAAATACATAAGAACAATTTAGAACACATAAACGAAATTTCTACGACGTTCGATTTTTCGATTAAATTTCAACCTTTCAAAAACCAGAATTTTCAAACATCACCAAATCGAATAAAAAGCACGCTATACGACGACCTAACCTTACTCGATACAACTACGTAATTTATTTCGAAATTCATCCGTGAAAACATCGATTTCTATCGATTTCCTACAATTCGACCTAAACGGAAAAAACAACGGAAACTTTACGAAAACTAACCAAAACATAACCAAACTTCATGAAACTTTAAACAACAGCTCACATACATATAGCCAACCAACACATGTATTTATATGACTTTTCTACCGTAAAAACATCGGTTTCTATCGATTTCGTCAAATACGGCACAAACGGAAACATATGGAAAACCAACCAAAACATCCACACAAAACACATACATAATCATACCCAAAGTTAGGATAACAATATTTCACACCCTTACCCGATTAAATTCGATTCCTAGAGTTGTCTTGACGATTTCCTAGCTTTTCCAATCTTTTCTTCTCTTTTTCTTCTCTTGTTCTTCTTTCTCTCTATTTTTCTCTCTAACTCTCCTTTTCTCTCTTTTCTAACTCTTATACTTTTCTTTCGATTTCTTTTCTTACTACTTCCTTTTCTTTACTTTAAATATCTCACAAATACCCTTAAATCATTCCTCACTTAAATTCTAACTTAACAATAATTATGAAATGTCTAAAATACCCTCCAATCTAATTTCCCCCGAAAACTCTCAAAAACGGTAAAATAATATAACACGCCAACATATCAGATTAAAACACCAATTTCATAATAACATTATTATCACCCAAATTAAATAAAAGACTCAACAAAATAATACAAATTAGCACAAAATGGAGATAATCATAATCGGGCTGTTAGAACTCTCCCCCACTTTTGAAATTTTCGTCCTCGAAAATATTACCTGATTCAAACAACTCCGGATACGACTCTCGCACCCCACTCTCTAATTCCCAAGTCATATTGCCCTCCGAAGCGCCTCCCCACGCTACTTTCACAAGCGCAATATCCTTGCCTCTTAGCTTCTTAACTTCACGATCCAAAATCTTAATCGGTAAAACTTCAACCGTAAGATTATCTCTCACTTCTACCTCGTCCATAGGAATAATATGTGACGGATCCGGAACATACTTCCGAAGTTGCGAAACATGGAAAACGTCATGCAAATTCGAAAGATTCGGGGTAACGCCACACGATAAGCCACAGCGCCAACACGTGGTCGCCTTCTTGAAACTCAAGATCCTTCCTTCTCTTGTCATGATAGCTCTTTTGTCTACTTTGAGAAGCTTTCATCTTTTCCCGAATAAACTTCACTTTCTCCGTCGTTTCTTGTACCAATTCCGGTCCAACAATCGCCCTCTCACCAGTTTCATGCCAACACAAAGGTGTTCGACATCTCCGACTATACAAAGCCTCAAATGGTGCCATACCAATACTCGAATGAAAACTGTTATTATAGGTGAACTCAATCAATGCTAAATAACTATCCCAAGCACCACCTTGCTCTAGCACACAAGCACGCAACAAATCCTCCAACGATTGAATCGTCCTCTCGGTTTGACCATCTGTTTGCGGATGGTAAGCCGAACTCAATCTTATCTTAGAACCCAAAGCCTCTTGTAAACTCACCCAAAATCTCGATGTAAATCTCGGATCTCGATCCGATATAATACTCTTAGGAACACCATGTAACTTCACAATCACACGAACATAAATCTCAGCTAACTTCTCCAAAGGATAACTAATGTCAATTGGAATAAAGTGAGCAGATTTAGTAAGCCTATCAACAATCACCCAAATAGAATTATGACCTCTTTGCGTATTCGGCAATCCCGTAACAAAATCCATCGATATACTATCCCATTTCCATTCCGGAATATCCATCGGTTGCAACAAACCACTAGGCTTCTGATGTTCCACCTTCGACTTTTGACAAGTCAAACACGCATACACAAATCGAGCCACATCCCTCTTTAAACCGGACCACCAAAAGATCTTCTTCAAATCTTGATACATCTTATTCGCACCCGGATGAATACTTAAATTACTTCGGTGTCCTTCCTCTAAAATCATCTTTTTCAACTCCGCGTCGTCGGGAATACAAATACGACCACGGAATCTCAAAACTCCAAAGTTATCAACCTTGAAATCCTCATTCTCATTTATCATTAAATCAACGAACTTCAAATCCAACTTTTGCTTTTCACTAACCGTTGCAAGAAAATCATTCGTAACATGTAACATACCAAGTCTCACACTTCGCGGCGTCATTTCACAAACCAAACTCAAATCTCTGAAATCCTCCAAAAGTTCCCATTCTGTCATCATTAATGCGGACATATGTAACAACTTTCGACTTAAGGCATCGGCTACCACATTCGCCTTACCCGGATGGTAATTCAAACTAAAATAAAAATCCTTCAAAAGCTCTAACCATCTTCGTTGTCTCATGTTCAATTCTTTCTGATCAAATAAATATCTTAAGCTTTTGTGATCACTAAAAACTTCAAATCTTGCACCATAAAGGTAATGCCTCCAAATTTTCAAAACAAACACCACCGCCGCTAACTCCAAGTCATGCGTAGGATAATTCTTTTCATGCACTCTCAATTGTCTTGAAGCATATGCCACAACTTTTCCATCTTGCATCAAAACACCACCTAAACCAATCAATGAAGCATCACAATATACAACAAATGGTTCATTAGGATTCGGCAAAATCAAGATCGGAGCCGTTGTCAACCTTCTTTTTAGCTCAATGAAACTCTTTTCACAATCTATATCCCAAATGAAAGCCTTTCCTTTACAAGTCAATTGCGTTAACGGAAGTGCCAACTTCGAAAATCCCTCTATAAACCTCCGATAATAACCCGCCAAGCCTAAAAAGCTTCGAATTTCTGTAACCGATCTAGGAGTCTCCCACTGCATCACCGCATCAATCTTAGATGGATCAACACTAATACCACTCCCGGAGATAACATGTCCAAGAAAACTTACTTCCGATAGCCAAAAGTCACATTTTGACAACTTAGCATATAATTGTTTCTCTCTCAAAATTTGCAACACAATTCTCAAATGCTCTTCATGCTCTTCTTGAGACTTAGAATAAATCAAAATATCATCGATGAACACAACCACAAAACGATCTAACTATTCATGAAAAATACGATTCATGTATTCCATAAACACCCCCGGCGCATTAGAAACCCCGAATGGCATCACAGAATATTCGTAATGACCATACCGTGTCCTAAATGCCGTCTTCTGAATATCCTCGCTTTTCACACGAATTTGGTGATATCCCAATCTCAAATCAATCTTGCTAAAGACACGCGCATCAACCAATTGGTCCATCAAATCATCAATCCTTGGAAGCGGATACTTGTTCTTAATTGTCACCTTGTTCAACTGTCGATAATCAATACATAACCGCATACTTCCATCCTTTTTCTTTACCAACAATACCGGAGCACCCCAAGGAGAAACACTTGGCCTTATAAATCTTTTGTCCAACAAGTCATTCAACTGCTTCTTCAATTCTATCAACTCCGATGCCGACATACGATACGGTGCCATCGAAATCGGTCTAGTGCCAGGAACTAGATCAATAGAGAACTCAACTTCTCTTTTTGGCGGTACATCTGTAATATCCTCCGGAAACACTTCTGGAAAATCACACACCACTGGAAACACATCAATACCAATCTTACTCTCCACTGACAATGATGCAAACAAGCCAAACAATTGAGCTTCATCCTCTAAAAGTTTCTTCAACTCTTTAGTAGATAGAAAACTCTCATCTTCATTATCTTCCAAAGAAGGAAACCTTACCAACTTATGATAGCAATCTATATGAACTCGATTAAATTGCAACCAGTTCATACCCAAGATTACATCCAATCCCTCCAATGGCAAACACACTAAATCCATAATGAAGTCTTTACCATAAATGGTCAAAGGACAACTTACACACACCAAAGACGTAGTTACCGACCCTGAAGCAGGAGTCTCAATAACCATCTCAATACCCATCAAAGACAACGCAACATTCAAACGCTTCGCGCACTCAGACGAAATAAACGAATGAGTCGCTCCCGTATCAATAACAGCAACTAAAGGTGTACTATTAATAAAGCATGTACCTTTAATCAAACGGTCTGCACTAGTGGTCTGAGTCCCCGCCAATGCAAACACCTTTCCGCCCGCTTGAGCTTGTTTCGGCTTAGTACACCTAGTACTAATGTGACCCACTTCTCCACAGTTAAAACACTTCACCATATTCCTCCTACACTCAGCAGTAGAATGCCCTATACCTCCACAATTAGAACATCTCCCAACGGCCTTCCTACACTCAGTTGCTTTATGACCCATTCCACCACAATTGAAACACTTAATGAACCCAGAACTTCCTCCTCCAGATCTCTTATCAAAGTTTCCCTTATATTTACCCTTATCAGCGGGGGTCACATAAGGTCCACTTCTAGCTTGTTGTTTCCATCTACTCTCATTCACACTCTTGTAATGTGTAGAACGAGCTTTGCTATCTTCCTCGAAGATTCTGCAACATTCAGTCAAATCCGAAAACCTCCTAATCCTTTGATATCCCACAGCTTGCTTAATCTCAGGACGCAAACCATTCTCATATTTAATACACTTTGAGAACTCAGCAGTAATCGCAGCATAATGAGAATGAAATTGAACTAATTCCACAAACTTAGCAGTATAGTCCACCACTGACATACCACCTTGTTTCAATTCCAGGAATTCCATCTCTTTCTTCCCTTTCACACTTTCAGGGTAATACTTCAGCAAAAACTCGGTACGAAACAATTCCCAAGTTACCTCTTCATTATCCACCTCAAGAATTTCACGCATACCGACCCACCAATCGTCGGCTTCTTCCCTCAGCATGTGAGATCCAAGCCTCACCTTATTCTCTTCCGCACAGTCCATGACTCTGAAGATTTTTTCAATCTCTTTCAGCCAAAGTTGAGCACCATCGGGATCAAATCTTCCTTTGAAGACCGGTGGTTGATTCTTCCTGAATTCTTCATTAGCACTTACATTCGGCGCACCATGCACCGCCCTAGCCAATGCTTCCATGGCAGCAGCCATCGCATTATCGTTTCTACTAGCCATATTCTGATCACTCCCAAAAATAACAACAAAGGTTAAACAACAGTTCAACCAACACAACAACGAGACAGACACGACTGACTCAACCTTGGCTCTGATACCACTTAATGTAACACCCCCTTTTTATACCCCCAAATAATCAAATAAATCATTTAGGCACGTATTGGTAATTTCATCAGAGTATAATTGTAAACACGACATAAAAAGGCATGTCACATTATGCTTGAAATTAAAACATACAACACCTGCTCAACAAAATGATATGCAACAGTGGGGTAACTTTCAACGTAGGAACTCAGTCCTTACACCCACATCTCAATATTTAGAATAAAAGCGGAAAATCTAAACATTGATAACATCAAACATATATACATTACATATATATATACATAAACAAGTATGATACAACAAAATCATTCATGTTTATATACAAAAATTCATCAGCAAGATACATACACGAATGTATCACAAAAAGGAATCAAACATAAGCATCCTAGCTACCCGGTGCTACATATCAGAGCCAACCGACCAAAAAGGTATGAAGACACACTTCACAAAAGACCACCAGATACCTAATCTACAATGCCTCGTAGAGCATCATAAAACAGCAGAAGGGTGAGAAATATTATCATAATAACAATGCATATAATCATATATCTCAACACAAAAGTATACACATAACACATTCTCACCATTCTACCATTCCACATAAACATACATATTATATTCATTCTTCAATGCATCATTACAACGATATAATTCTTATCACAATTCATCACAATGCTTATCATTCAACATAAACACATATATTCATGTTCATTCATCCATGCACAAATACAAGGATGGCCAATGCAAATCATAGAGACCGACTCACGACTCTATGCAAATGCAATGCGGTACCGACTCATTTCATCTCAAGTTCAATTGAAGAACTTATTGGAACCATCGCTCGTTACTTAGTGTAACTCCCCGTCGGGCATACGATGTTCACCCATTGCTACCACCCCTCAAAAGGCTTACAATGTTTATGGATTGCCCCACCTCTCAAAAGGCTTACAATCCAATTGCTCCCACCTCTCAAAAGGCTTACAATCGTTTGTAATCATCGCCCCCACCTCTCAAAAGGCTTACGATGTTACAACGGATTCATCTTAGAACCCCACAATGCAAGAATGCACATCATGATGCTTCACATACAACATGACTCATGACACTCTTGACATGCATACATATTCACAATATAGTCATGCATTCATCACACACAATCCACATACATTCACATTAATTGTGCCAAACGGCAACCGAACGTTTTCACAAATAACCAAACAATTTGATTTACGGTTTACCGGAAAAGTCGGTTAAAAGTCGGCTAAAAATAATATTTTTCTTCTCCAAATCATAGAACATATTTTTAGCTTCCCATCCATATAAAGAACACCTCAATCGGATAAACAACGCAAAAGATATGGATATTTCAAAATAACGCAAAAACATAAACCGGAGACCCGACACTACGAAACGGTTCGAAAATACTGTTCCAATTGGACCAGGTTTAGACCTCAAAACCATTTTTCCTAGAAAGAACATCTCGTTAGCTTCCCAACGTTTCGAACGGGGGTCAAAACCGACTTACGGTTTAGAAGATATGAATTTCCGAAGTTTCCCCGATAAACCAGAATTTTCTGGTACAGCTCAGTATGTATCAATACATAGGCTTATGTATCGATACAAAAAGGCAACATGTATCGATACATAGCACGCATGTGTCGACGCATGCTGTAGTGAAAATTCTATTTTCTTAAAATTCTACAGTATGTATCGATACATAAGGGTTATGTATCGATACATAAACCATTTCGTATTGATACATGGCTGTTATGTATCGATACATAACTCTGTTTTTCTCAAAAAACCAGATTTCTCAAATGCGCCCTTGCTGTAACTTTTTCCAAATGCCCGAAAACCCGACTAAATCGAACATTTTCACCAAAACAAACATATACGCGCAACCACCAAATACATAAGAACAATTTAGAACACATAAACGAAATTTCTACGACGTTCGATTTTTCGATTAAATTTCAACTTTTCAAAAACCAGAATTTTCAAACATCACCAAATCGAATAAAAAGCACGCTATACGACGACCTAACCTTACTCGATACAACTACGTAATTTATTTCAAAATTCATCCGTGAAAACATCGATTTCTATCGATTTCCTACAATTCGACCTAAACGGAAAAAACAACGGAAACTTAACGAAAACTAACCAAAACATAACCAAACTTCATGAAACTTTAAACAGCAGCTCACATACATATAGCCAACCAACACATGTATTTATACGACTTTTCTACCGTAAAAACATCGGTTTCTATCGATTTCGTCAAATACGGCATAAACGGAAACATATGGAAAACCAACCAAAACATCCACACAAAACACATACATAATCATACCCAAAGTTAGGATAACAATATTTCACAACCTTACACGATTAAATTCGATTCCTAGAGTTGTCTTGACGATTTCCTAGCTTTTCCAATATTTTCTTCTCTTTTTCTTCTCTTGTTCTTCTTTCTCTCTATTTTTCTCTCTAACTCTCCTTTTCTCTCTTTTCTAACTCTTATACTTTTCTTTCTATTTCTTTTCTTACTACTTCCTTTTCTTTACTTTAAATATCTCACAAATACCCATAAATCATTCCTCACTTAAATTCTAACTTAACAATAATTATGAAATGTCTAAAATACCCTCCAATCTAATTTCCCCTGAAAACTCTCAAAAACGGTAAAATAATATAACACGCCAACATATCAGATTAAAACACCAATTTCACAATAACATTATTATCACCCAAATTAAATAAAAGACTGAACAAAATAATACAAATTAGCACAAAATGGAGATAATCATAATCGGGCTGTTACAACTCTCCTCCACTTTTGAAATTTTCGTCCTCGAAAATATTACCTGATTCAAACAACTCCGGATACGACTCTCGCACCCCACTCTCTAATTCCCAAGTCATATTGCCCTCCGAAGCGCCTCCCCACGCTACTTTCACAAGCGCAATATCCTTGCCTCTTAGCTTCTTAACTTCACGATCCAAAATCTTAATCGGTAAAACTTCAACCGTAAGATTATCTCTCACTTCTACCTCGTCCATAGGTATATTATGTGACGGATCCGGAACATACTTTCGAAGTTGCGAAACATGGAAAACGTCATGCAAATTCGAAAGATTCGGAGGCAACGCCACACGATAAGCCACAGCGCCAACACGTGCAGTAATCTGATACGGGCCAATAAAACGAGAAGTCAACTTCTTCGACTTCAAAGCACGACCCACACCCGTAACCGGTGTAACTCTCAAAAACACATGGTCGCCTTCTTGAAACTCAAGATCCTTCCTTCTCTTGTCACGATAGCTCTTTTGTCTACTTTGAGAAGCTTTCATCTTTTCCCGAATAAACTTCACTTTCTCCGTCGTTTCTTGTACCAATTCCGGTCCAACAATCGCCCTCTCACCAGTTTCATGCCAACACAAAGGTGTTCGACATCTCCGACCATACAAAGCCTCAAATGGTGCCATACCAATACTCGAATGAAAACTGTTATTATAGGTGAACTCAATCAACGCTAAATAACTATCCCAAGCACCACCTTGCTCTAGCACACAAGCACGCAACAAATCCTCCAACGATTGAATCGTCCTCTCGGTTTGACCATCTGTTTGCGGATGGTAAGCCGAACTCAATCTTAGCTTAGAACCCAAAGCCTCTTATAAACTCACCCAAAATCTCGATGTAAATCTCGGATCTCGATCCGATACAATACTCTTAGGAACACCATGTAACTTCACAATCACACGAACATAAATCTCGGCTAACTTCTCCAAAGGATAACTAATGTCAATTGGAATAAAGTGAGCAGATTTAGTAAGCCTATCAACAATCACCCAAATAGCATTATGACCTCTTTGCGTATTCGGCAATCCCGTAACAAAATCCATCGATATACTATCCCATTTCCATTCCGGAATATCCAACGGTTGCAACAAACCACTAGGCTTCTGATGTTCCACCTTCGACTTTTGACAAGTCAAACACGCATACACAAATCGAGCCACATCCCTCTTTAAACCAGACCACCAAAAGATCTTCTTCAAATCTTGATACATCTTATTCGCACCCGGATGAATACTTAAATTACTTCGGTGTCCTTCCTCTAAAATCATCTTTTTCAACTCCGCGTCGTCGGGAATACAAATACGACCACGGAATCTCAAAACTCCAAAGTTATCAACCTTGAAATCCTCATTCTCATTTATCATTAAATCAACGAACTTCAAATCCAACTTTTGCTTTTCACTAACCGTTGCAAGAAAATCATTCGTAACATGTAACATACCAAGTCTCACACTTCGCGGCGTCATTTCACAAACCAAACTCAAATCTCTGAAATCCTCCAAAAGTTCCCATTCTGTCATCATTAATGCGGACATATGTAACAACTTTCGACTTAAGGCATCGGCTACCACATTCGCCTTACCCGGATGGTAATTCAAACTAAAATCAAAATCCTTCAAAAGCTCTAACCATCTTCGTTGTCTCATGTTCAATTCTTTCTGATCAAATAAATATCTTAAGCTTTTGTGATCACTAAAAACTTCAAATCTTGCACCATAAAGGTAATGCCTCCAAATTTTCAAAACAAACACCACCGCCGCTAACTCCAAGTCATGCGTAGGATAATTCTTTTCATGCACTCTCAATTGTCTTGAAGCATATGCCACAACTTTTCCATCTTGCATCAAAACACCACCTAAACCAATCAATGAAGCATCACAATATACAACAAATGGTTCATTAGGATTCGGCAAAATCAAGATCGGAGCCGTTGTCAACCTTCTTTTTAGCCCAATGAAACTCTTTTCACAATCTATATCCCAAATGAAAGCCTTTCCTTTACAAGTCAATTGCGTTAACGGAAGTGCCAACTTCGAAAATCCCTCTATAAACCTCCGATAATAACCCGCCAAGCCTAAAAAGCTTCGAATTTCTGTAACCGATCTAGGAGTCTCCCACTGCATCACCGCATCAATCTTAGATGGATCAACACTAATACCACTCCCGGAGATAACATGTCCAAGAAAACTTACTTCCGATAGCCAAAAGTCACATTTTGACAACTTAGCATATAATTGTTTCTCTCTCAAAATTTGCAACACAATTCTCAAATGCTCTTCATGCTCTTCTTGAGACTTAGAATAAATCAAAATATCATCGATGAACACAACTACAAAACGATCCAACTGTTCATGAAAAATACGATTCATGTATTCCATAAACACCCCCGGCGCCTTAGAAACCCCGAATGGCATCACGGAATATTCGTAATGACCATACCTTGTCCTAAATGCCGTCTTCTGAATATCCTCGCTTTTCACACGAATTTGGTGATATCCCGATCTCAAATCAATCTTGCTAAAGACACGCGCATCAACCAATTGGTCCATCAAATCATCAATCCTTGGAAGCGGATACTTGTTCTTAATTGTCACCTTGTTCAACTGTCGATAATCAATACATAACCGCATACTTCCATCCTTTTTCTTTACCAACAATACCGGAGCACCCCAAGGAGAAACACTTGGCCTTATAAATCTTTTGTCCAACAAGTCATTCAACTGCTTCTTCAAATCTATCAATTCCGATGCCGACATACGATACGGTGCCATCGAAATCGGTCTAGTGCCAGGAACTAGATCAATAGAGAACTCAACTTCTCTTTCCGGCGGTACATCCGTAATATCCTCCGGAAACACTTCTGGAAAATCACACACCACTGGAAACACATCAATACCAATCTTACTCTCCACTGACAATGATGCAAACAAACCAAACAATTGAGCTTCATCCTCTAAAAGTTTCTTCAACTCTTTAGTAGATAGAAAACTCTCATCTTCATTATCTTCCAAAGAAGGAAACCTTACCAACTTATGATAGCAATCTATATGAACTCGATTAAATTGCAACCAGTTCATACCCAAGATTACATCCAATCCCTCCAATGGCAAACACACTAAATCCATAATGAAGTCTTTACCATAAATGGTCAAAGGACAACTTACACACACCAAAGACGTAGTTACCGACCCTGAAGCAGGAGTCTCAATAACCATCTCAATACCCATCAAAGACAACGCAACATTCAAACGCTTCGCGCACTCAAACGAAATAAACGAATGAGTCGCTCCCGTATCAATAACAGCAACTAAAGGTGTACTATTAATAAAGCATGTACCTTTAATCAAACGGTCTGCACTAGTGGTCTGAGTCCCCGCCAATGCAAACACCTTTCCGCCTGCTTGAGCTTGTTTCGGCTTAGTACACCTAGTACTAATGTGACCCACTTCTCCACAGTTAAAACACTTCACCATATTCCTCCTACACTCAGCAGTAGAATGCCCAATACCTCCACAGTTAGAACATCTCCCAACGGCCTTCCTACACTCAGTTGCTTTATGACCCATTCCACCACAATTGAAACACTTAATGAACCCAGAACTTCCTCCTCCAGATCTCTTATCAAAGTTTCCCTTATATTTACCCTTATCAGCGGGGGTCACATAAGGTCCACTTCTAGCTTGTTGTTTCCCTCTCCTCTCATTCACACTCTTGTAATGTGTAGAACGAGCTTTGCTATCTTCCTCGAAGATTCTACAACATTCAGTCAAATCCGAAAACCTCCTAATCCTTTGATATCCCACAGCTTGCTTAATCTCAGGACACAAACCATTCTCATATTTAATACACTTTGAGAACTCAGCAGTAATCGCAGCATAATGAGAATGAAATTGAACCAATTCCACAAACTTAGTAGTATAGTCCACCACTGACATACCACCTTGTTTCAATTCCAGGAATTCCATCTCTTTCTTCCCTTTCACACTTTCAGGGTAATACTTCAGCAAAAACACGGTACGAAACAATTCCCAAGTTACCTCTTCATTATCCACCTCAAGAATTTCACGCATACCGACCCACCAATCGTCGGCTTCTTCCCTCAGCATGTGAGATCCAAGCCTCACCTTATTCTCTTCCGCACAGTCCATGACTCTGAAGATTCTTTCAATCTCTTTCAGCCAAAGTTGAGCACCATCGGGATCAAATCTTCCTTTGAAGACCGGTGGTTGATTCTTCCTGAATTCTTCATTAGCACTTACATTCGGCGCACTCTGCACTGCCCTAGCCAATGCTTCCATAGCAGCAACCATCGCATTATCCTTTCTACCAGCCATATTCTGATCACTCCCAAAAATAACAACAAAGGTTAAACAACAGTTCAACCAACACAACAACGAGACAGACACGACTGACTCAACCTTGGCTCTGATACCACTTAATGTAACACCCCCTTTTTATACCCCTAAATAATCAAATAAATCATTTAGGCACGTATTGGTAATTTCATCAGAGTATAATTGTAAACACGGCATAAAAAGGCATGTCACATTATGCTTGAAATTAAAACATACAACACCTGCTCAACAAAATGATATGCAACAGTGGGGTAACTTTCAACGTAGGAACTCAGTCCTTACACCCACATCTCAATATTTAGAATAAAAGCAGAAAATCTAAACATTGATAACATCAAACATATATACATTATATATATATATATACATCAACAAGTATGATACAACAACATCATTCATGTTTATATACACAAATTCATCAGCAAGATACATACACGAATGTATCACAAAAAGGAATCAAACATAAGCATCCTAGCTACCCGGTGCTACATATCAGATCCAACCGACCAAAAAGGTATGAAGACACACTTCACAAAAGACCACCAGATACCTAATCTGCAATGCCTCGTAGAGCATCATAAAACAGCAGAAGGGTGAGAAATATTATCATAATAACAATGCATATAATCATATATCTCAACACAAAAGTATACACATAACACATTCTCACCATTCTACCATTCCACATAAACATACATATTATATTCATTCTTCAATGCATCATTACAACGATACAATTCTTATCACAATTCATCACAATGCTTATCATTCAACATAAACACATATATTCATGTTCATTCATCCATGCACAAATACAAGGATGACCAATGCAAATCATAGAGACCGACCCACGACTCTATGTAAATGCAATGCGGTACCGACTCATTTCATCTCAAGTTCAATTGAAGAACTTATTGGAACCATCGCTCGTTACTTAGTGTAACTCCCCATCGGGCATAAGATGTTCACCCATTGCTACCACTCCTCAAAAGGCTTACAATGTTTATGGATTGCCCCCACCTCTCAAAAGGCTTACAATCCGATTGCTCCCACCTCTCAAAAGGATTACAATAGTTTGTAATCGTCGCCCCCACCTATCAAAAGGCTTACGACGTTACAACGGATTCATCTTAGAACCCCACAATGCAAGAATGCACATCATGATGCTTCACATACAACATGACTCATGACACTCTTGACATGCATACATATTCACAATATAGTCATGCATTCATCACACACAATCCACATACATTCACATCAATTGTGCCAAACGGCAACCGAACGTTTTCACAAATAACCAAACAATTCGATTTACGGTTTATCAGAAAAGTCGGTTAAAAGTCGGCTAAAAATAATATTTTTCTTCTCCAAATCATAGAACATATTTTTAGCTTCCCATCCATATAAAGAACACCTCAATCGGATAAACAACGCAAAAGATATGGATATTTCAAAATAACGCAAAAACATAAACCGGAGGCCCGACACTACGAAACGGTTCGAAAATACTGTTCCAATTGGACCAGGTTTAGACCTCAAAACCATTTTTCCTAGAAAGAACATCTCGTTAGCTTCCCAACGCTTCGAACGGGGGTCAAAACCGACTTACGGTTTAGAAGATATGAATTTCCAAAGTTTCCCCGATAAACCAGAATTTTCTGGTACAGCTCAGTATGTATCAATACATAGGCTTATGTATCGATACAAAAAGGCAACATGTATCGATACATAGCACGCATGTGTCGACGCATGCTGTAGTGAAAATTCTATTTTCTTAAAATTCTACAGTATGTATCGATACATAAGGGTTATGTATCGATACATAAACCATTTCGTATTGATACATGGCTGTTATGTATCGATACATAACTCTGTTTTTCTCAAAAAACCAGATTTCTCAAATGCACCCTTGCTGTAACTTTTTCCAAATGCCCGAAAACTCGACTAAATCGAACATTTTCACCGAAACAAACATATACGCGCAACCACCAAATACATAAGAACAATTTAGAACACATAAACGAAATTTCTACGACGTTCGATTTTTCGATTAAATTTCAACCTTTCAAAAACCAGAATTTTCAAACATCACCAAATCGAATAAAAAGCACGCTATACGACGACCTAACCTTACTCGATACAAATACGTAATTTATTTCGAAACTCATCCGTGAAAATATCGATTTCTATCGATTTCCTACAATTCGACCTAAACGGAAAAAACAACGGAAACTTAACGAAAACTAACCAAAACATAACCAAACTTCATGAAACTTTAAACAGCAGCTCACATACATATAGCCAACCAACACATGTATTTATACGACTTTTCTACCGTAAAAACATCGGTTTCTATCGATTTCGTCAAATACGGCATAAACGGAAACATATGGAAAACCAACCAAAACATCCACACAAAACACATACATAATCATACCCAAAGTTAGGATAACAATATTTCACACCCTTACCCGATTAAATTCGATTCCTAGAGTTGTCTTGACGATTTCCTAGCTTTTCCAATCTTTTCTTCTCTTTTTCTTCTCTTGTTCTTCTTTCTCTCTATTTTTCTCTCTAACTCTCCTTTTCTCTCTTTTCTAACTCTTATACTTTTCTTTCTATTTCTTTTCTTACTACTTCCTTTTCTTTACTTTAAATATCTCACAAATACCCTTAAATCATTCCTCACTTAAATTCTAACTTAACAATAATTATGAAATGTCTAAAATACCCTCCAATCTAATTTCCCCCGAAAACTCTCAAAAACGGTAAAATAATATAACACGCCAACATATCAGATTAAAACACCAATTTCACAATAACATTATTATCACCCAAATTAAATAAAAGACTCAACAAAATAATACAAATTAGCACAAAATGAAGATAATCATAATCGGGCTGTTACAATATGTGGTTAGCCTTTGTGGTTTTGAAAAGGCAAGAGAGGCCTTAAGGCATTATAGCCTTGTGATTGTCGAATACAATCGTAATTGTTGTATGTGATCATGTAATCGTAACCAGTATATTTTGAGTGTAGTTTCATGGGTCTCGAGCTCCTCTGAAACGCGTACACAATTACTTGGTAGGTTTGAATTACCTACGTGTAGTACGATTGGAGCTTATGCTATGGGTAGAGACTTGTGATGGTTAACAGGCCATGAGAAGTGACGGTTCACGGTTAACAGGCCGATGATCCCGAATCCAATTCGTATGCCAAGTAACTACAAGGATCTATGACTCGGGTCGCCTTCTAGACGTAGAAGCGGACGGGAAGACGAGATGTCTTGGTATGGTTATCGATTAGTGACATTGTGAGTTAGTGAAGTCATGTCATGTTTCCATATAGTGTGAGAATTATAAAGTGTGAACTCAAGAGTCATTTTCCCTTTTCCCCGGACTTGAGTTAGGATTGTTAGAACCTTGTTAATCCGAGAGAATCCATAAGATAGGGAACTCACTGAGATTTGATGTATCTCACCCCACGTTGTTGATGTATTTCAGGTGCTCCAGTTTCCGAGAAGGGTAAGGATACGGTCGTGTGATCTTTTCCTTGCTTGTTGATGGCTAACTTCCGTAGTGGAGTTTATTTTGAGATCATTGTTGATCTAGTTCTTAGTTTTTATCTTTGAACATCTTATGTATATTATGCCTTTAGAACTTTTAGTTGTTGTATTTTGGGACATGTAATATATATAATGTGTTAACTAGGGGCTTATGGTGTTTCAGTACCAAACACTTGGATTCATATATAACATTTATGCTTTGATGTATGAGTTTTATATATGGGTGTTACACTATAGATCAACAAATCTCGAGCAGATTTGATAAAAGATTAATTGCATTTTTTTTCTATCTTGAAACTATGAGTTTGTTAAGAGTTAAAGCTTAAAAGAGAAGCTGGCAAATGGTAGAAATTGTGGCATGTATATGAGGAGTTGAATATCTTTGAGAGAAAGGATAGAAAGGGATATGGAAGACGAAGAAGAAGAAGAACTATGAGAGAGAGAGACAGAAAAGTGTAAAATAGATTAATAAAAATTTGTGAAACATAGTGGGTGGAACTTAGGGAAAGGAATGTTTTGAATCTAATAATAATAGAAATAGTGAGATACAAGAAAAAGTAAATTTAATGGCATGTGATATGTCAGAATTTGTGGGTAATGTGATTAGACAAATGAAACAAAACATAGCTGTTGCATGTTCTGCTATTAATGATACAGAGAAAAAGTTTATTATGTATGTTTTATGGTTGGGTGTGGGTTCCGATGGATTCATTTTTAACACTCGGGCCCGACAAAATTAATCCGTTGTAACTCATATTTACACATTTTTTTAACCGACACCCATATGAATCCGACCGAATAGTGCAATTTTCAATCGGATATACCGGTTTGCGGGTGGATCGAAAGTTTTTGTCCACCCCTAATTTTTACTATCAAACCATCCTTTCTTGTATGGCTAAAAATTAAAATCGAGTTCAACCCTTATTATCATTAAATATATATTAAAAAAAGGTACATGATCAATTCTATACTAAACCTCTAAGTGTCCTGCACATGATCAATTCTGATTTTAATTTATGAGTGTGTGAAATCTTCTACCATTTATTTTGAAAGTACATTTTATGTTAAGAAATCTAAAATTAGAATATTTGTGTAAAAAAAATGCTCCACGTTTAATTTTTTACAATGCTCTTTTAAAAATGCTCTTTTAAGTCAAGTAAACCAGAACTGTTTGACAATGGGCTCCACATTTCAAACACATGCCTATAGCACTTATTTTTCTATAAATAATGATCACATCTCAAAGCCCTCTATATCATAATACAAATTCTCTATTAGCAAAATGATGATCCGCATGATTCTTTTTCTCTACTTTGCTACCCAAGTGTTGGTTTATTTCATTCCAACTGCTACATTTGCTCTTTCTATGAGCTCACAGGCGGATAAGCTCGCTTTGCTAGCTTTGAAGGAAAAACTTACAAATGGTGCGCCTGATTCTCTGCCAGCATGGAATCATTCTTTGCATTTTTGTGAATGGCAGGGAGTTACATGTGGTCGTCGTCACATGAGAGTCTCTGTCTTGCATTTGGAGAACCAAACCTTGGGTGGCACTCTTGGTCCATCCTTGGGAAATCTAACATTTCTAAAAGTACTCACACTTTATGACGTTGCTTTGCATGGTGAAATTCCAGCTCAAATTGGTCATTTGAAGAGATTGCAATTTCTTACCTTAAGCAAAAACAAACTTGAAGGAGAAATTCCTATGGAGCTCTCCAATTGCACAAATCTGCTTGCAATTGACTTGTATGTCAATCACCTCACTGGAAGAGTCCGTTCATGGTTTGGATCGATGCGACTAACTGGGGTGGATCTTGCTTCCAATAATCTAGTTGGCACTATCCCACCTTCCTTGGGAAACATTTCATCACTCTCAGTTATATATCTTTCATGGAATCACTTGGTAGGAAATATACCTCATGCTTTAGGTAAGTTGTCAGGTTTGAAAATATTGGTTTTGAGTTCAAATAATTTGTCAGGTGAAATCCCTCATTCTCTTTATAATCTATCAAATATTCAAAGTTTTGATATTGGGTTAAACAACTTATTTGGTAGTCTACCATCAAATTTGTTTCTTGTTTTTCCCAATCTTCGACGACTATATGTAGGACGTAACCAAATAATCGGAACTTTTCCGTCTTCAATATCCAACCTCACTAAATTGGAAGTATTTGATATAAATAGCAATTCTTTTAAGGGGCCAATACCTAACACTTTGGGTCAATTACATAAACTTGAGAGTTTTCTTATTGGGGATAATAATTTTGGAAATGGAGGTGCTACGGATTTAGACTTCCTTTATTCGTTAACCAATTGTACCCAACTGTCGATGCTCAGTTTGGGTAAAAATAAATTTGGTAGTAAGTTGCCCGACCTTATAGGAAACCTTTCCATCAATCTTGAAATTTTTGAAATAGGGTCTAATCAAATATTTGGAGTGATACCCGAAAGAATTGGACAACTAATTGGTTTAACATACTTAGACATTGGAAACAATTCCCTCCAGGGATCAATTCCAAATTCAATTGGAAAACTTAAAAATCTAGGAGAATTGGTCTTGGAAGAAAACAAATTATCTGGTAAGATTCCTACAAATATTGGAAATCTTACTATCTTGTCTGAATTATATCTTTCAAACAATAAATTGGAAGGAAGTATTCCATTTTCTCTAAGATTTTGCACACAATTACAAAAAATTTATATTGAAACAAATAAATTGAGTGGTGATTTACCAAATCAAACATTTAGACATCTAGATGGTTTAATATATATTTACTTGTCAAACAACTCTTTGACTGGCCCCATTCCTTCAGAATTTGGTTATTTGAAACATCTTTCAATCTTGAGTCTAGACACAAATAAGTTAACAGGAGAAATTCCAAAGGATCTTGCTGCTTGTTTGGCATTAACATGGCTCTCATTGAGTAAAAACTTTTTTCATGGAAGAATACCTTCGTTCTTGGGTTCTTTAAGATCCCTTGAAATCTTAGATATTTCTAGAAACAATTTCTCAAGTACAATCCCCTTTGAACTAAAAAATCTCACAATTTTAAATACTTTGAACCTATCTTTTAACAATTTCTACGGTGAGGTTCCCATAGGAGGTGTCTTTAGCAATGTCACAGCAATTTCATTAATTGGAAACAAGAACCTTTGTGGAGGGATACCTCAATTGAAGCTTCCAAAATGTTTTATGGATTCCTCTAAGACACACAAACGGACTCTAAAGAACAAACTTATTATTGCTAGTGTGATTGGCGGGGTTTTGATCTCTTTCATAGCTTTTACAATTGTCCATGTTCTCACAAGAAAGTCAAAAAAGTTACCTTCTTCGCCAACTCTGCAAAATAGGGCACTGAGGGTTACTTATGGAGAGTTACATGAAGCAACCAATGGATTTTCTTCATCCAATTTGGTAGGAAGTGGAAGCTTTGGCTCGGTTTATAGAGGATCTCTTAACAACTTTGAAAGACCTATTGCTGTAACGGTGTTGAATCTTGAAACACGTGGGGCAGCAAAGAGTTTTGTGGCAGAGTGCAATGCTCTAGGAAAGATGAAACACCGAAATCTTGTGAAGATCCTAACTTGTTGTTCAAGTGTTGATTACAAGGGTGAAGATTTCAAGGCAATTGTTTTTGAGTTCATGCCAAAAGGGAGTCTTGAAAATGTGTTGCATAATAATGAAGGGTCTGAAAATCATACTCTCAGCCTCAGACAAAGAGTAGACATTTCTCTTGATGTAGCTCATGCTTTGGATTATCTTCACCGTGATGAAGAGCAAGTTGTTGTTCACTGTGATATTAAACCAAGCAATGTTCTTCTTGATGAAGATATTGTAGCTCACTTGGGAGACTTTGGCTTAGCAAGGTTCATTCATGGATCCACAAGTAAAGATCAAGTTGACTCCTCAACAATTAAAGGAACTATAGGATATGTTCCTCCTGGTAAAGTTCTTTCTATCCCTTGCTTGTTACTATATATCATTCATAATGTTTTGTATTTATTTGTGAATATCTAGCATGCACCTACTATAATTATTTTGAAGAAAGTATATAACTCAACAGATGAATAGTACTTGTCTGTTTAATATAGGTTAGTCAAGTAATATAGTATATAATCACATTGAGTTCTTGGTAAAAATGAACATTTCCTTATTGATAATTACCTTGTGGCTCAATAGAAAAACTCATCGATCTTGTTAACCATTTGTTTTTATTTAGCAATGATAGTTACTAGTTACTAGTTATTTATAAAATATACTAATTCAAGGTCATTTCTCCATTTCTCTATGACATACAATATTTTTTGCATATTTTATGACAATTGTTTCATTTAAATTTATTATATAAAAAGCATTTTTAAAATCATTATGTTATAAAATATTATTTATACTCGTTTATTTGTTTTATTTTAAAGTTTTTTTTTGGTTGATTGTAAAGAGTATGGAGCTGGTGGTCCGGTAACACCAGAGGGAGATATCTATAGCTATGGAGTTATGTTGTTGGAAATGCTTACAGGAAAGAGATCAACTGATGATATGTTTTATGAGAATCTTAGTCTACACAAATTGTGTAAGATGAAAACTCCTGAAGGAATTCTTGACATAGTTGATTCACGTTTGATTATGCCCTTTGTTCAAGATCATACATGGATTGTAGAAAACAATATAAAAGAGTGTCTAGTGATGTTTGCTAAAATAGGTGTTGCATGTTCTGAAGAAGTTCCTACTGAAAGAATGCTCACAAAACATGTCATTCAAAATTTGCTTAAAATTAAACACAAGTTGTCCTGCTAGATGTTAATGCTACTATGATCAATGGTGTTCTCCCGGATGGTTTACATGTCTTGTTTTCTCATATATTGTGTGTTTTACTATGTTAATTTGTACCATTTAATTCCAATATATGTAATGGAATAAGAATTGTGCTTGTAGTTTTTTTTTTTCCTAGACGTTTGCTTGTAGCCTGATACAATATATAGTATATGTATGGTATTTTTTGGAAATCACGTTAGTTATGCAATGGATTGTATGGAAACATTGGTTGGAGAAAAATTTATTATCATATTTTTATTGTTTTATAATGAAAATTTGTAAAAAGAAAATAATGTGATACTTTTTATTGTTACTAAATGTATGCTTCTTTAAGACAAGTGCTAACATCATCTTCATCGAACATTTAAATAATTTAGATAAACCAAAAAAGAAACAAGAAATATAAAAAGAATATCAAACTAACAGCATGTCCACTTTATTTTTCTTTTGAGATGGCGGCGTGATGTTACCTTTGTCTAATAGCAGTAAATGGAAAAAAATGACAGAAATTCCCATCTCTCTCTAACTTCTAAGCCTAATCTTTTTTTCCCTGCTCAACAACCATCACAATCTAACCACCGTATCTTCCACAATCATCTAATCGATCCTTAATAGTGTTGAAAACAGTAAAAAGGAGAGGCAAGAGTAGGATTAAGGAGAATTTATGATGAGACATGCAAGACAATCTGGGTAGTAAAAATCAAGGAGATGGAAAAGCACAAGGAAGGAACTCAGAGGTTGGGATCGCGTCGATCTACTTCATTGAGATCCTTAAAGATTTCATGGAAAATGATATCCGTTACGTCTTTAAAAACTATTGTGAGATAGATGAAATCGTGATACCACCTATAAGAAATAAATTAGGAACGAGATATGGGTTCGTAAGGTTTACGAATGTGGAAGTTGAAAGAATCCTTGCAATCAAGCTCAATACTATCTTCTTAAGCAACAGAAAAAATCATGCAAACCTTCATAGATTTGAAAGGAGCTCAAATGGTAAACATGTAGAAGCTTCGGGAGGTGCGAAAGAGGTTGATCAAGGACGTAAAGGAAGAGTTCAGAAGGATGAACAACATCCTTGGAATGATAGGAAGGTATCTAGGTTTTTCGGGGAAAGAAGAAATGAAAGTTAATGTGAAAGCACTACTGTATATTTGATATATAATAGCACATATTTAATAGCGCTTGTTTATAAACCGCTATTTGATATATTTTCCCAATACTTTTAATAGCACTTTTGTCTAGGCCTATAATAGTGCTTTACGAAAAACGCTATTATAGGCTATTTTTTTTTTAAAAGTGATTTTGAACTTATGATAGCGCTTTATCATAAAACACTATCATAGATAAAGTTAAAAAAGTTTATACAGTTTTTGGCTACAACTTCTACGCAAGTTTTTTTCGTTAATAGGCAAAAGATAAATATACCAAGGATACAAAGGGGTATCCAACCCGCTAACAAAGACTCAATCAATCACCAAAACCCTGGAAAACCTTACAAAAAATCCGAAGGGTGATTGAGCCAATCGTAATAATTACAATTAATCTTCTTTCTATGCTTCTTCCCAATCCACCACCAAGACATCAAAATGATGTTTTGGTTAACATGCTCTTCATCCCAAACCCCATCCTTAAACATAATATTATTCCTACTCAGCCAAATGTTCCAACCAATTACCAACCACAAAGCCACACTAATATTTGGACTAATCTTCTTCATAAGCAAAGCACTAATCCACTTAGAGAAATGATCCTGAACATCAATATAAACTTCCAACTTAACACCCAACCATGAACACATCCTATTCCACACATTAAGACTTTTACAGCAACAAAACAAAATATGAAACAGAGACTCGTCCTCCAGGAAACATAAAGGGCAAACTAAGTCGTGAGTATTTTGAATCACACCACGCACCTTCAAGTTGTCCCTTGTCGGCAGCCTATTGTGGAACATTCTCCAGCCAAACACAATTGTTTATAAAGGCGAAACCGCTCCCCACAGCAGCTTGAAATTAACATCAACAACACCAACACGATCGACCTCAACATCTCCCTTCATCAGCCAGGCGTATCCAGAATTAACGGTATATATACAAGAGGAATCAAAAGGCCACGAGTACTCATCTATGGTCAACACATTAGCAGAAACCGCCTGAAGCAGCTGTTGCAGCTCAGGTTCCTCCACCGCGACATTTCCAACAGCAGCATCCGAAGAGCAAAAAACCTGCCATGTCCAAAGGTTCTCAGACCAACCCCCAAACTGAGAAATTGTTCCATTTTTAACCGCAGAAAACTCCCAAAGACAAGGAAACCTATAAGCAAGGGACCTGTTTCCAATCCAAATGGATTCCCAAAAAAAAAAATTCTTACCATCACCTAAATTACCAGATAAAAGTTTTCCAAAAGACTTGTCACCAAAACTGTTGATAACCTGGAAAAGATCCCTCCACCATAAGGAAGGTCGGCAGACGTATTTTGGGAGCACACCAGCCGTCACCGAAAAAACGTAATCAACATATCTACTTTCTAACACTTTCCTCCACAAAAAATCTTTGTAACCTACAATTTTCCAAGCCCATTTCGCCATTAAAGCGAGGTTGAAATTCCGAATATCTTTAATACCAAGCCCTATATATACTTTACTCTTCCACACCGTCTTCCAATTAATCCATGCAATACCTCTTTTGCAAATCGAACCGGACCAAAGGAACCGTCTTTGGATAGACGTTAAAATATTAATGACTTTGCAAGGCATTTTGAAAAAAGACATATAATGAATATGTGAGTTGGATAAAACAGAGTTAATGAGAGTGGATCTACCCCCCATAGATAAAAACCGACCTTTCCAAGACGCCAATCTGAGCTTAACTTTGTCGATGACTGGTTTCCAAAAAGAAATAAGTCTATGATTACCTCCCACCGTAATGCCAAGGAACTTGAAAGGACCCTCAATGATCTTACACGAAAGAAAACTTTCAGCAGCCGCAAGAAAGGAGTGATTAACACCAAAACCAAGAATGGAACTCTTACTAAAATTTATCTCTAAACCCGAACAGATCTGGAAACCTTTAAGGATCGTCGTTAACGACCAAAGATTGCTTCAAGAGGCCTCACCAAGAATCACAGTGTCGTCTGCATATTGTAACAAATTAAAAGCAACGTCTCGATGAAGCATTATACCTCTAAAGACCTCTTTATCCACTTCCCTCTTAAGGAGAACCACTAAGCCTTCAACCGCGATTGCAAAAAGGAAAGGAGAAAGCGGGTCTCCTTGCCTAAGGCCACGAGAAAGTTCAAACTCGCAAGTAAGGCTCACGTTGACGAGAATAGACATGAAACTATGCATGACACACCCTTTTATCCACGTAATCCATTTATCACCGAATCCCATATAATTCATAACCTTGCATAAGTAAGACCAATCCACACAATCGTAGGCCTTTGCAAAATCCACCTTCATCAACAAACCTTTCCTCTTGCTTCTCTTAGTAAAATCCACGATCTCGTTTAAAGTAAGAACTTCGTCCAATAAACTTCTACCATCAATGAAAGCTGTTTGAGATAAAGAGATAATGTTGCTCATTACCTTTTTAATTCTATCAACAAGAATTTTGGAGATGACCTTGTACACACACCCAATCAAACATATGGGTCTATAATCATCAAGAGAACTAGGGTTGTCAGACTTAGGAATCAAAACCAAGAAAGATGAATTTAATACTTTAGGCATAGTACCTTCTTCAAAGAATTCCAAAACACAATTAGAGAAATCACCACCCACGATATCCCAACAAGATTTGAAAAAATCGAAACTGAAACCATCCGGGCCAGGAGTCTTTCCGCCACCACAATTTACAACAGCTCTTCTAATTTCATCCACCTCAACACGCGCTTCCAAAGAGATTTTGTCCATGACAGAAAGTTTATTAAACCCATTCTGGCCCAACAGCGCCAAATGTCTGTCGGCCCTCTGAAACCTCTGCTTAAAATGATTGAAAACCGCCTTTTTGACCCCCACAACATCTTCCATAACCTACTCATCAACCTTAACCGACAAATTGGAATTTGACATGTATCTTTTCCTAAATGCCGCATGAAAGAATTTGGTATTGTAATCTCCTTCTTCAATCCATTTGACTCGAGCTTTTTGGTGGAGAATACTACTTTTAATCCTCAAATGGCTCCACGTGTCCTCTACCGCCTTGCCTCTAATGGATAAAGCCTCATCATCAACCACACCTTTATTGTGATCTATTAAGTCTTCAATATCATATCCTAAATATTATCAATAATCTTAGTATCAACCCAGCCAAAAACATCATGGTTCCACCGCCTAAGCTTATCTCGCAAGAATTGCAACTTTTTAGAAAAAACAAAAGAGGCCTTCCCATGAAATTCACAAGACTCCCACGTATCCTTCACGAAAGGCATAAAGGTCGTATGCTCAAGCCAGTAATTCAAAAATCTGAACGGTTTAGGGCCCCAATTCACGTTCCTAACCGAGATTCACACTGGTTTGTGATCGGAAATGTCTCTTTCCCCAACTCTTTGATGAACCGTATTTCAATCATTCAAAAGACCATTGGAAATAATAAATCTATCCAGGCGGCTACAAGACTTACCAGATGCGTTGAACCAAGTATAATTATTACCAACAGCCGGTAGGTCGACATAGCCAGAAAGCTCTATAAAATCCCCGAATTCGGCCATATTCCTATTGCTAAGAGTATTTCTGCCATTTTTCTCATTAGCGCACTTAATGGCATTGAAATCGCCCCCGATCACCCATTCGCCCGCTGCCAAAGTGGATTTAAGGTGCAATATCTTGCACCATAAATCTCTCTTTTCCGACATAGAACAAGGAGAGTAGATATTGAAGAAGTAACAATTGATACCTTTCCAAATAGCATTAACTCCCAGGTATCCCTTGCTAATGAAGCTACACACCGACTGAAAAATGTTATTCCTCCACACAGTAAGAATGCCTCCTGCCAGGCCCATCACATTCGAAGAAGACCAATGACAAGAACTGTTCCCCCATAAGCTAGTCACCAACTCTACTGTCATGATAGAACACTTCGTCTCTTGGAAGAAACAAAGATCCACCCCCAACTTAGTCACCAAATCTCTTATTTTCCTCCTCTTGATATCACTCCCGCACCCTCTAATATTGTATGTTAAGAAATTCATAACTTACCTCTAGCTACATCCTTCTTTGCCTTAGAAAATTTCTCAACTTCAAGATTCCGAATAACGGTTTCGAAGGCCTCATCATCTACATCCACCTCCACTCCAAGGTTCCTGATTGAATTCAAAATTTTGACCGGTAGACCATCAAGTTTCTTTTTAATTCTTGAGTTGCTTTGTAGAACCTCAGCGTCTCCAATAGAATCAGCCACAGATTCAGATCCATCAGAGAATCAGGAAATGGAATCTTCCTCAGAGGAAACCTCTTTTTGAATATCACTACAGTCAGGCGACCCATGCCGAAAGGAAGTGCCCACACCTTGATAATCAGCACGTAACAATGAATAATATGAAGGGACATAGGGAATCTTGATCTTCTGATAAATTTCTTCAATTAATTTTTTCTTCCTAACAGGCTTAACTTTCTCCAATGGGCTACCTAGAACAGGCCCATTGTCCAACATCCGGTCCATACAAAAAACTGGGTCTTTTGATACAACAACACCAATATTGTCATTGGGAACCGATAAAAGGTTATTAATATTAACCCCAGGGTCCACCACAACATCCTCTGGAACATCCCTCTCAATAGTCAGGGGGTCCAAATCACAGTTGGTCAAACATAGTTGATTAGACAAATGCTTTGCGCTTCCTGACTCACCAGACACTCTATCATCTATGTTCTTAAATAATTTGTTTCTCTCACCTCCTATGCCTATCACCTCATCTATATTTTCATTGATAAAGCCTCCTGCTGTGTGAGACACAGAAAAGTTATCAACCTTATTACAAATATTGGTACCTGACACCATGACTGAATTGCGTAAACAACACTTCTTAGCCAAACTATCCAAAGACCGGTGGTCCCCGCTTCCACAGTTAACGCCCTCCTCGTCAACCTCCTTTGGCCACTGAGAAACACATATATGTTCAGAGTTTGGACTCTCTTGGTCATCATTCTCCGAAGAGCTCACTTCTGAACTTCCATCTCTCTCCTCCTCTCCAAATGAAAAGGATTTGAAGGAACAAATTCCGAACGAGTCCTCCACAATTTTAATACGAAACTGGATGTCATTAATGGCGATATTGACAAGCTCATTCAGATTCATCGCGAATTCCGTTCTGATAAGAAAGCGAGCAACATCCAATCTATTGTGCTTCTGCGTATCTTCATCCATCTTGACAAAACTCCTGATTCTATCAGCCAGAAATTTAAAGAAATTTTCCCCCAAACATGACATGGGACTCCAAAACAGCTGACCCAAGTGAGTCATTTTTTGTCAACATCAGATGGGGTCCAAGGATGCACTTCAACAAACCATCTCTCCACCCAAGCCTTATCTTCCGCCACCATCCTTTTGATATCACCAGTGACTTCCTCTTCTAATAAACACAAATTAGCCCCAAGAGGCATAGCTTTAATCTTAAAATACCCTTCCACATGTAGTGCCTCCTGCACTCCAAAGGACGTTCCAGGATTAACAAGATCCCCCATGAAAGCCTGATCAAATCTTTCGATGTGTTCCAAATCAACATTGAAACTCAAGAGGGAGAAATCCAGATTGTCACCTCTAAACATCAACTTAGGGTCGGATCTATCCTGACCAAATCCAACCCTACCCTCTTTGGTAATCTGAGCATATGAAGCACCTTTAAAATTCGACCTAATGCCAAAGCTCCTCGCACCGTTTTGAAAGACCTGCTTATTCCTAAGAGGCTGGTTAGTACCTTTCTCCTTTTGAAATTCCACCAACTTCTCCTTCCGGAATCTAGGAATGTTCAGAAACATCTTCTTGCCATTAATGACAATGTTGTCCAGTTTAATGGCGAAGAGATGTTCGTTAATGACTTGTTTAAATCTAACGAAACCAAACCTCTTTCCTCTTTTGTCAAATCTAGACAGAATATACACTTCTAAAACTGACCCATAATCATTAAATAAACCAAACATTTCCTTTGCATCGTAAGTCTCTGGGAATTCTATGAAAAAGAATGACGAAGCCACCTGATTATCTCCTACACTACCTTTACCCTCTGAAGCTTTCCAAATGGATCTTCTTGGAACAGGAGCAAAGATGGGGTTCTTCCTCCTAACATCCACCCAGTGATTATTCCCCGCCTTCATAATACCGAAATACTGATCGGGATAGCACCCAGAAATGAACTAAGAGAAAAACCAAAGAAACGAAGCCCAGACCGCACTCAAGCACTAGACTGAAAGCCACCCAACCACCTTGCAGAAAAACAAATAGAACACTCCCCTTAACAAGGCCCCTAAACCCTAAGGCTAGGAATTTAAGCCGAAGATAAGAAGAATGCTTATCCGTTATCCACACAGGTCAATGAGTTCGCTGGAAGAAGTGCAGTGTATGGTGCAACAGGTCAATGAGTTATTTTAGATGGAATTACAAAGTTAGTTGTAATACCGTAGTATGACATCAGCTAATGATCTTAAATATTTTGACGTTGATATGCATATGATATAAATTTCTGACACTTAAAAGGTGATGCATTTATATTTATAATTTAATAGAACTTGCGTGATAATTTTAATCATTATCAACTTCAAATCATCATGAAGTTATAGCTATATTTGAGGTCTACGGTTCCTTGTGTGGTTAGTGAATGCTATATACTAGTGTTGCACCCCAAATTTTACCCTCATTTCCTGCTAATTGATGCTTGGGTTATTTTTCTCTGCACTTTAATTTAATATGCTTTTTTTTTGTTATTTTATTTAATATTTATCTTAAATGTTTTATTTGCTTCCTTTATTTTATTTTATTTTACTTTCATCTAATATTTATATTAAATATTCTATTTGTTCTATTTTTAATTTCAATATGGCTCTCTTAAATTTTAATTATATTTTAGTAGTCCTTTTTGCTAATATCCATTAATCTTAATTTAAGTTTAATTTTGCATTAGTTTAATTATAATTTGTTAATCTAGTTTATTATTTTTAATTTGTTTAATTAACATTTTAATTATTATTATTATGATATAATTGAAAAAGAGAAAGAATTTTGTTCATTTCCCTTGCCATTGTATTGGCCCTCCGTGGCATTTGGATTTGCTTGTGATTGGAGGATTGGTCTCACTATCGACCAATAGGAATCAAGCAGTTTTTGTTTGACTTTTCAACCCATGTCATCAACCAGTGGATAGGTGCCGTGTGGCATTTGAAGAAGCCAACATCTTCATTTCTCCTTGTCGTATTCGTATACTGGGATTTGCAGAAGAAATGAAAAATTCAAACTCGTCTCAAGCTCATTTCAAAACGACCCTGCTACTTCCTCTGCTCAACCGTACGAAGCTGTCCCAACGTTAACCTGCATCTTGAAAATGACATTGCAACAACGGTACAAATTTCAAATAAGTGAAGGGCATATTCTGTTTTGCTAGTGATTATATAACAGATGAGAGAAGAGGATACAGGGGGCAAAGATTAAAAACAGAGAAAAAAACAACAACAACTCCATAAATCATCAACCAATAGCATCTCAACAAAACCTCCAAAATTACACTCAATCTCCTTCAACCTATTCATCCCGCCGGCCAACATCTGTGCCTCACCACCCTTCACTTCCTTCAACCGAAAAACACCCTTCAACAAAACAAGCCACACCAACCAAACCAACAGCGTCGCCTTCAGCTTCGTTTTTCACAGACTCCGCACCTCATCATCATCTTCAACCCGTCTCCTCCCAATCGCCTTCATCCCTAACCCAAAAACGTCAAACCTTCAATGGCAAACCCACCTTCAGTAAGCACATAACCCTTACTATATCTCCAACCTCTAAACTCCTTCACACGGCCAACTCCACCCTTCCAACCACAAATACTCAAACCGATAACAAACAACCAAAATCCCTTCTTCAACCGAAACCCCCTCGCCGGAACCTCGTCACCGCCATAAAACAAACGTCAACCACAAACCTCAGCCCACTCACACATCAGAATAAATCCAAAGAAAGAGACATGAAGTCAAGGGTGAATAAACCAAAGGCGTATCGAAACAAAACCAAACGAACCTGAATTCAAAGCAGAGCCAAAGAGAGAAATTAGGAAATCCCAAAATGAAACCCTTTTCAATCAAAACCGAAGCGGAAAGAGAAGAAGAGATCGAGGATAGAAACGAAACACGGACTTGAACACCTCCAATTCTCCGTCCCCGCCACCGTAAGCCAACGCGGTTCACACTTTTTGATTTTCGCTCATCTCTCTTTCGCATGGTGAAGAAGACGCTTTCCCTTTTTTTAATACATAACCCGTTTTATGAAAAGGAGAGTTGGAGTCTTTTGGTTTTGACCGTGTGATTTTTGGTCTTGGCCTTCTGAGTTAATGATAGCAGTCTTTGGGCTTGTAGCCCGTTTTCTTTTTCGTACGCGCACCCCTCCCTCAACTGCTGTCACCCAGCTCATTTTATGTGCTACCGGGCCTTGGCGTGAGAGTGGGTGATGGGTCCACAGCCCAAGTGATCCCATTCTTTTTTTTTATACACACCCTTCTAAATCAGCGCACCCCCTTTCTTTTTTTAAGAAAGTTATGTTCATTTTATTAACCTTTTTACAAGTTTTTTTTTGGATCTCTAGTTTTGCTATGCTTTTCTTTCTAATTTTATTTATAGTAATTCATTTTTATTTTAACCTTTTTGGCCAATGATATCACATAAATTTTGACTTAGTTGATTATCTCAAAATCACTAAAAGTCTAGATTTTGTAGGAGGCCATCTTTCTATTTTCATCTTTTTGGTCGATGAAAGTTAAAAATCTAAGATTATCAATTTATCGATTAAATCTTGATTTAAACGAGACAAATTTGGTTTTATTTTATTTTTGGTCGATGAAAGTTAAAAATCTAAGATTATCGATTTATCGATTAAATCTTGATTTAAACGAGACCAATTTGGTTTAATTTTATTTTTTTGTCGATGAAAGTTAAAAATCTAAGATTATCGATTTATCGATTAAATCTTGATTTAAACGAGACCAGTTTGGTTTTATTTTATTTTGGTCGATGAAAGTTAAAAATCCAAGATCATCGATTTGTCGATTAAATCTTGATTTAAACGAGACCAATTTGGTTTTATTTTATTTTGGTCGATGAAAGTTAAAAATCCAAGATCATCGATTTGTCGATTAAATCTTGATTTAAACGAGACCAACTTGATTTTTATTCCGATGTTATTTTGGTCGATGAAAGTTAAAAATCTAAGATTATCGATTTGTCGATTAAATATTGATTTAAATGAGACCAACCTTTTTTTATCCCGATTTTATTTTGTCGATGAAAGTCAAGAATTATTGATTATCGATTTCTCGATTAAATCATGATTAAGACGAGACTAGTTCATTTTTATTTCATCTTATGTTTAATCATTGTCTAATATGTTTTGATATCATGATTCTCACCGATATCATTATCTTAATTCGTGTATCGTCGTATTTAAATTATTAACCTGTTATCTTTTATCTTATAACTATTATATTCCCCTATTCCAAACGAAGGTTAAACATGTTGACTCCTAAAGTCATGACCCCCACCTTAACTTAGGCAATCTCTTAGGAGAAAACTTCAATTTCTTGGCCTCATCAGAGCCATAGAAATTACAACTAGCATTAGGAGAGAGTTCCTCAACTCTTAGTGATATTCATCATAATGAATTTATCACTTCCCCTGCTAACTAACCTTTAGCATAGAACCCTTTAGCAAACATAAGATAACACTAACAAGAGGCTCCCGTAGAGTACTACGGACGTTTAGGGTGCTAATATCCGGACGAAAAAAGGTGATATATTTGAACCTGCATGATCACTCCCCCTTCCCATTCTCAACATTTCTCCTACTACACTCACTCTCACTAACTCAAAAAACCCTACTTGAACAATCCCATTTCTCACTCAAAAAGTTCAAGTTTTTGGTGCAACAAATCAAAGGGAGCAAGGAAAGAATGAATTTCAGGTAAACATTCAACTTCATCCACTACATTTCTCACATTATCAATCTACATTTTTGAAAAAACAAGTTACGCTGCATCCAGATCTACGCATCCAGAACGAATTGAAACATTTCCGGATGTGCACATCCGGAAAAATACCTGAATCTAATTAATTTAAATTTTTAGCATTTTTTAATATATTTTATTTATACATATTAATTGTTCTATTCTTGTTTATAAATAGATATGGTGCACCCCGATAACATGGCAAAAGAATTAGTCGCACCGATTTCCCCGAAAGATGAAGGCATGCTCGTAAAGTCGGTTGATGTCGGCAGTGACTTTAACAACAAGCAAGACTTTGATGATCGTGAAAGCATGATCGTATACATTCGTATGACGGCTATTGAGCTTGGTTTTGGTGTAAATATCGGGAGATTGGATAATGGGTCGGATAGAAGAAAAGCTTTTGTAATTTTGGGTTGCGAAAGAAGCGGCAAATATCAAGCACCTCAAGGGAAGTTAAAGAAAGACGAGACCGGTACTAGAATATGTGAGTGCCCTTTTAAGATTGGTGGTTACATGTTAGTTTCCAAGAAATGGAGATTTACCGTTCGTTGTGGTATACATAACCACGAAATGTGCTCAAAGCTTCAAGACCATCCAAGTGTATGTCGGCTCAAGGCAGAAGAGAAGACATGTATAGCCGACATGACCTTGTAATATTTAAATTTATGTCGATGTCATGGCGATTTTCTCAATGTAATCCCGATTTTATTTTATGAATGTGAGAAACATTGTTGGATTTTTGGTGTTCTGCATCAGGTTTTATTCCGGATTTGCAAATACGAACGTTTACCGGATGTGCACATCTGGTAAAAACTAAAAAATTTTAAAAAAAAGGTACGTCCGGATTTGCACATCCAGAACCCGGGGGTATATTCGTCAGCGCGCTAGGTGCCTAAGAAGGTTGGGTGGTGTGTTAAGAAACATTCGTATATTATTATCAGTATCACGTTCCTTGCCAAATAATTAATGAAACTTGTGCGTTGATATATAACTTGTGTGTTATATGAATTATAATACAAAATATATACAATTTTGAATCCAATATATTATTTGCAAATCGTATAATATGTACATTTGTCCACGCTATGTTTGCTTAATGGGTATTTCTTATGTGTGTTTTTTTATTAGTATTCTTATGCTTATTTGCTTAATTTATTTCTCTTTTACTGCTTTCTGGTATGGTTTTATGTTTTCAGCTAATAAGAGCAGCCAAGAGTCGAAGCGGAATAAAAAAGGAGCAAAAAGTGCAAGAATAGGAGTCCCCTGTAACGCCCCGATTTCGATTATTCCAATTTTGTTGAGTCCTTTATTTAATTGAATGTTAAATTATTCTATTTATGACTTTGGTGTGATAATATGCTTTTATGCTGTGTTATGATGTATTATCTCGTTTGAGAGCGTTATTCGGGGATTTTGGGCTTAAGGGCATTTTGGTCATTTTATAACTATTAATGAGTTAGAGAAAATTAAGGAAGTAAATTGTAGAGGAAATTTATTAGAAAATGAATTAAGTGTAGAAATTAAATTAGAGGAAATATTGTGTAGAAATAGAAATGAGAGAAAAAGAAAATAAAAGAAAAGAAATAGGAATAAGAGGAAGGAAATAGGAGAGAAAGAGAAAAAGAGGAAATAGAAAGAAAAAGAAGAGAAAGAAAGAGGAAGAGGGAAAAAGAGAAGAAAAGAGGAAAAGGAGTAGAAATCATCAAGAACAAGAGCTAGATCATTTGGAATCCGGGTAAGGGTTAGAAACATTGTTATCTTGTCTATGTGTGTAGTTATGTATGTGTATGTTTGTGGATTGAAAGATTTATATGAGTTTTTAGAAAACCCTAAATTGGTGAAATGTTGTGATGATGATCAAAATGTGATTTTGTGTTTATAAATGTGCTTCTAATGATGTTTACATGTTGGGTAATGGTTTGGATGATGTTTTGGGTTGAAAAATATGGATTTTGGGTTTTCAACAGCGCTGGGGAAATCTGAGTTTTCCTTGGTTCGCCTAGCGAACCTGGGGCGAAGCAGCAGCGAGTGAGGTTTTCGCGGGTTCGCTTAGCGAACGATTCAGCGAGGGGTAGCGAAGGTTCGCTACGGGGGTTCGCCTAGCGAAGGTTGTATGTTTTTGGTTCTGTTTGGTTCTGACTTGGTTCGCCAAGGGCTCGCCTAGCGAACTTTCGGTCTGTTTTTAGCTAGTAGTGGTTCGCTGGAACATTCGCCTAGTGAAGGTGCTAGCGAGTGCTCGCGAGATGGTTCGCCCAGCGAACAATGTTGTGTGTGTAATTTTGTTTTCTGCATAACTTTTGATCTGTGGTTCGGTTTGAGGTGTGGTTTGATGCGTTGGAAAGCTATTGAGCTGTACTTTCTTATTATGATGGTTTAGAATTTGTTAGCCGATTTAATTATGTCACGAATAAGGAATAGAGTCGTTTTGTCGACTTTTGTTGTTATAATTGTGTGTAATTGGTGTGTATTATGTAATGTGCTTTGAATATGGATATCGTATGACTTGCATGATGTTATATGATGTGAATACATGTGATGGCATGTTGTGGTGATGAATCGTGGCCGAAGGGCAAATAAATGCAATGTGTTGTATTTGATTATATATGCTTGTTTATGGTTGCATATATGTGTGGAAATGCATGGTTGTCATGAGTTCTTGTGTGTCAAGCATCATGATATGCATTGTTGTTGCGTCCTGTGTGACGGCGGTTTCGGTGGGGAATCATCTATAACATCGTGTGCCTCGAAAATATGAAGGTATGAATAGCCTGAGGACTGAAAGCGATGGTTATAGACGATCGTGAGCCTCTCTCGGTGGAGGTGTGAGCGATCGGGTCGTGAGCCTCTCTCGGTGGAGGTGTGAGCGATCCATAAACACCGTGAGCCTCTCTTGGTGGAGGTGTACATTGATGTAACATTGTATGCCCGACGGGGAGTTACATTGATGTAACGAGCGATGGTTCCAGCAGAGTTCCTGAGTGAACTAGTGATGAGTCGATACCGCATATGTAATTGCATAGAGTCGTTGTGTCGGTCTCTTGCATTTACATAAATCATGATTGCATCGTTATACATGGAAAGTCATGATTGATTATTTGTGTGGAAAATGGTGATGTACATTTATGATAAATGTATTGTGCATGTTTGATATGCATTGATAAATGGTCGATTTTATGATTGAGCTTATGATAAGCCTTTGGAAATTGTTGTGCAATTGTGTTGGATGTAGTGAATTGTAAATGATATGTTTTGTGTATAAACGTATGCTTTGTATGAGAATAGGTGATTATGTGCATGAATGACATGCTTGGGTTATGATATTGTTATATAATGGAATTGGTGAGTAATAGTGTATGTGGTAATAAATGTGTTATGGGTTTTTTTATGTTGAAATATATAATTGTATGCATCGATATTATGATAATGTTTCTTACCCTTCTACTGTTTTATAATGCTCTATGAGGCATTGTAGAGTAGGTTGCTGGAGGTATTTTGTGAAGCTTAGGACTTCATTTCTTTCGGTCGGTCGGCTCTGATATGTAGCACTGGGTAGCTAGGATTACATGATTAATTTGTGATACATTTTGTATATGTATCTTGACTTGAATTGTTTATGTAAACATGATTCCGTGTTGACGGATAGTATTTGATATATATGTATATATATATATCTATATATATATATATATATATATATATATATATATATATATATATATATATATATGATGTTATTCAGTATTTAGATGTTTCCGCTTTTATTCTAAATATTGAGATCTGGTTGTAAGGACGAAGTTCCTCTGTGGAAGTTACCCCACTGTTGCATATCTCTGTTGAGCAGGTGTTGATTGTTTTAATTTCAAGTATAATGTGACATGCTTCTTTTATGCCATGCTTTGTAATTATACTCTGATGAAATATTTAATATATGCCTAAATGATTAATATGTGATTATTTGGGGGTATAGAAGGGGGTGTTACATTAAGTGGTATTAGAGCCAGTGTTGAGTCAGCTTGTTTCAGTCCTTGTTGGTCTTTGTGGTTCGGCGAGCGGTTTGTTTAACCATAGTTGTTGTTATTGGAAATGAACAGAATATGGCTCGGGCTGTGTAGGGTGTACCGGATGTTGCGGGTAATGACGAGTTCAGGAAGAACGAGCCACCTATCTTCAAGGGAAGATATGATCCTGATGGTGCACAATTTTGGCTTGAGGAGGTTGAAAGAATCTTCCATGTGATGGATTGTGCTGAAGAGAATAAGGTGAGACTGGGTACTCACATGTTGGAGGAAGAAGCAGCTGATTGGTGGGTTAGTTTGCGCCAAGTGTTGGAAGTGGATGATGAAGAGGTTACTTGGGATTTATTTGGCCGAGAGTTTCAGAGGAAGTATTATCCTGAAGGTGTGAAGGAAAGGAAAGAGATTGAGTTTTTGGAGTTGAAACAGGGTAATATGTCTGTTGTTGACTATGCTGCCAAGTTTGTTGAGCTGGTGCAGTTTTATCCTCATTATGCTGAAGCTACTCCTGAGTTTTCTAAGTGTGTGAAATATGAGAACGGATTGCGTCCGGAGATTAAACGGGCAATTGGTTATTGGAGGATTAGAAGGTTTTCTGATTTGGTGGATAGTTGTAGGATTTACGAAGAGGGTCGTAGGGTGCGTACTACTCCCTATAAGAGTGTGAATGACAGGAAAGGGAAACAACAGTCTCGTGGTGGTCCTTATGTCACACCAGCTGATAAGGGTACGCAAAGGGAGAATTTTGAGAAAAAGGCATGTGGTAGAGGAATTTCTAATTCTCCGAGGTGTTTTAGGTGTGGTGAGTGGGGACACCGTCGGTCCGAACGTGGGAAGAATTTGGTTAAGTGTTCCAAGTGTGGAGGTTCGGGACATGTCGCAGCTGATTGTAGGAAAATTAATGTGCAGTGTTTCAACTGTGGTGAAATAGGTCATATTAGCACGGGGTGTACGAAACCGAAGAAAGCTCCATCTGGTGGGAAGGTGGTTGCATTAGCAGGAGATGGGACTACTAGTGCGGATCATTGGACTCAAGGTACTTGTTTTATTAATAGTACGCCTTTATTTTTTATTTTTTTATTTTTTGCTATTATTGATACTGGAGTGACTCATTCATTTATTTCGTATGAGTGCGCGAAGAGTTTGATTTTGTGTTGTCTTTTTGGAGTGGTGAGTTGGTTATCGATACTTCTGCTTAGGGTCGGTAATTATTTCTTGGGTTTGTTTAATTTGTTCTTTGACCATTTATGGTAAAGGATCTGTGATGGATTAGGTGTGTTCACAGTTGGAAAGGTTAGAATGAGACAAGTGGGGGAGAAGCTGGTACTTCTTCGTGTTTCCTCGGGTGTGGAGCGTTAACTCGGTGTGTTGTGGATTGTGAGACCGTAAGTGTTATTTGGACAAAGTAGTTTCCGGTTTTAGGAAGGATACAGAGGTAAAATTTATGTCGACTAAGGATTTGTGCCATAGGTAGTTTTGTGCACGGGATGCAAGAAAGGCTATTATAGTTTAGTGAAGATGGTTTATGCCCCATCATAGTTGTCGGCTGTCTATTGACAAATTGAGGAACTAATCACCCTTAATCTATTGTTGATAGCAGACGGGAATTGTGTTGGATGGGATAGATGTATCTTTCCGGCTTTAATAGTGAAATGGAATACATTGTTCAGAATTAATGAAGGATTGTGGATTGATTTTGATGAGTTGATGAAGATCTTCATATTTGAAGACGAGACAGATTAGAAGTTTTAGTATGTTGGGAAGCCATTAAGAGAGTGTGATTGAGTATTATTATTGGTTGTTTTCAGAGTTGTTGGTAACAAAAGGAAAAGATGATTGCACGAGATAATGAGCAATGAGGTGTATGAGGGAATTTATGAGACTTGGGATGTCAAGGGAAGGAATTGTATATGAATTGTTGAGAAATGAATAAGGCGACGATTGAGAATGAGATAACTAGGATGGTTGGGATCATTTGATGGAAGTAGTGATTTGTTTGGGTTGGTGGCTTTGGTTTTCAGCATTTGAGAATTCATGAAAGGATTAGTACTATTGTGGAGTTGGAATTGGTTACGGTTGTGTTGTGTTGGAATATTGGAAGTATTATCTTTATAATTTTGAAATTCGAAGTGTTTAGTGATTTCGAGAGTATTGAGTACTTGTTTGGTCTGAAGGAATAGAGTATGAGACAACAAAGATGATTAAGATTCATGGCGAGTTATGAATTTGGTTTGGTTTTGGGAGAGGCAGTTGTTAGGCCTAGTGTGTAAGTCGAAAATCTTTATGTATGTCAGTTTTGATGGCAAGAGAGCTAGAATCGTTGAGCAGTTTAGAGACTTGTACCTAGTGAGAGAGGATTAGACTTTGGAAGCAAGACTGATGGACTCGATAGTTTGAGCAATCAGAGTGCGCAGTGGAAGCGTGATGTGATTCATTTTGTATGAATGTGTGAGACTTGTAAGAGTTCGTAAGTTGGACATTGGAGACATGTTGGAATGATGAAATTATTGGACGTTCCAGAATGGAAGTGTTAAGTGAAAAGTTTAAATTTATTTCGTGGACTACAATGTAGATGGATGTGTTGGTGATATGTTCGATTGGTGAATCGTAGCATAGATATGTGAACAAGGAGGTTGGTCTTGTGGTTATGTAGGAGTTCGTGAACGATGTTGTGTCATGGAACTTCCTGTCCTTATTTGTGTTGTTACCTCGTCTCCATTGTATTGGTTTGAGTGCGGGTAGTTAATTCCTGTGTGAGGGATTAGTGTTGTGTTACCTACGGTGATGGTAACGATCTTGTTGTGTTTCGGTTCAAGAGTGAACCTGTAAGTCGTGTTTGTGTATTCTTTGAGTTGCGAGTCGGTCGTCAAGTGCATTGTATGGGCTTTACATCTTGTCGTTATTGTCATCGTGGTCGTGTTGTCTTGGTTGTTGCTGTTAGTAAGGTGGTTTGTCAGTTGTGTTATTCTTGGTGTGCCTTTAGTTGGCCTATTATTTTGTTGGTCGGATGCGAGAGTTGTGTCCGGTGTTATTCGTATCAGTATATTTTCGAGGACCAAAATTCCTAAGTGGGGGAGAGTTGTAACGCCCCGATTTCGATTATTCCAATTTTGTTGAGTCCTTTATTTAATTGAATGTTAAATTATTCTATTTATGACTTTGGTGTGATAATATGCTTTTATGCTGTGTTATGATGTATTATCTCGTTTGAGAGCGTTATTCGGGGATTTTGGGCTTAAGGGCATTTTGGTCATTTTATAACTATTAATGAGTTAGAGAAAATTAAGGAAGTAAATTCTAGAGGAAATTTATTAGAAAATGAATTAAGTGTAGAAATTAAATTAGAGGAAATATTGTGTAGAAATAGAAATGAGAGAAAAAGAAAATAAAAGAAAAGAAATAGGAATAAGAGGAAGGAAATAGGAGAGAAAGAGAAAAAGAGGAAATAGAAAGAAAAAGAAGAGAAAGAAAGAGGAAGAGGGAAAAAGAGAAGAAAAGAGGAAAAGGAGTAGAAATCATCAAGAACAAGAGCTAGATCATTTGGAATCCGGGTAAGGGTTAGAAACATTGTTATCTTGTCTATGTGTGTAGTTATGTATGTGTATGTTTGTGGATTGAAAGATTTATATGAGTTTTTAGAAAACCCTAAATTGGTGAAATGTTGTGATGATGATCAAAATGTGATTTTGTGTTTATAAATGTGCTTCTAATGATGTTTACATGTTGGGTAATGGTTTGGATGATGTTTTGGGTTGAAAAATATGGATTTTGGGTTTTCAACAGCGCTGGGGAAATCTGAGTTTTCCTTGGTTCGCCTAGCGAACCTGGGGCGAAGCAGCAGCGAGTGAGGTTTTCGCGGGTTCGCTTAGCGAACGATTCAGCGAGGGGTAGCGAAGGTTCGCTACGGGAGTTCGCCTAGCGAAGGTTGTATGTTTTTGGTTCTGTTTGGTTCTGACTTGGTTCGCCAAGGGCTCGCCTAGCGAACTTTGGGTCTGTTTTTAGCTAGTTGTGGTTCGCTGGAACATTCGCCTAGTGAAGGTGCTAGCGAGTGCTCGCGAGATGGTTCGCCCAGCGAACAATGCTGTGTGTGTAATTTTGTTTTCTGCATAACTTTTGATCTGTGGTTCGGTTTGAGGTGTGGTTTGATGCGTTGGAAAGCTATTGAGCTGTACTTTCTTATTATGATGGTTTAGAATTTGTTAGCCGATTTAATTATGTCACGAATAAGGAATAGAGTCGTTTTGTCGACTTTTGTTGTTATAATTGTGTGTAATTGGTGTGTATTATGTAATGTGCTTTGAATATGGATATCGTATGACTTGCATGATGTTATATGATGTGAATACATGTGATGGCATGTTGTGGTGATGAATCGTGGCCGAAGGGGAAATAAATGCAATGTGTTGTATTTGATTATATATGCTTGTTTATGGTTGCATATATGTGTGGAAATGCATGGTTGTCATGAGTTCTTGTGTGTCAAGCATCATGATATGCATTGTTGTTGCGTCCTGTGTGACGGCGGTTTCGGTGGGGAATCATCTATAACATCGTGTGCCTCGAAAATATGAAGGTATGAATAGCCTGAGGACTGAAAGCGATGGTTATAGACGATCGTGAGCCTCTCTCGGTGGAGGTGTGAGCGATCGGGTCGTGAGCCTCTCTCGGTGGAGGTGTGAGCGATCCATAAACACCGTGAGCCTCTCTTGGTGGAGGTGTGAGCGGTGGGTGAACATCGTATGCCCGACGGGGAGTTACATTGATGTAACGAGCGATGGTTCCAGCAGAGTTCCTGAGTGAACTAGTGATGAGTCGATACCGCATATGTAATTGCATAGAGTCGTTGTGTCGGTCTCTTGCATTTACATAAATCATGATTGCATCGTTATACATGGAAAGTCATGATTGATTATTTGTGTGGAAAATGGTGATGTACATTTATGATAAATGTATTGTGCATGTTTGATATGCATTGATAAATGGTCGATTTTATGATTGAGCTTATGATAAGCCTTTGGAAATTATTGTGCAATTGTGTTGGATGTAGTGAATTGTAAATGATATGTTTTGTGTATAAACGTATGCTTTGTATGAGAATAGGTGATTATGTGCATGAATGACATGCTTGGGTTATGATATTGTTATATAATGGAATTGGTGAGTAATAGTGTATGTGGTAATAAATGTGTTATGGGTTTTTTTATGTTGAAATATATAATTGTATGCATCGATATTATGATAATGTTTCTTACCCTTCTGCTGTTTTATAATGCTCTATGAGGCATTGTAGAGTAGGTTGCTGGAGGTATTTTGTGAAGCTTAGGACTTCATTTCTTTCGGTCGGTCGGCTCTGATATGTAGCACTGGGTAGCTAGGATTACATGATTATTTTGTGATACATTTTGTATATGTATCTTGACTTGAATTGTTTATGTAAACATGATTCCGTGTTGACGGATAGTATTTGATATATACGTATATATATATCTATATATATATCTATATATATATATATATATATGATGTTATTCAGTATTTAGATGTTTCCGCTTTTATTCTAAATATTGAGATGTGGTTATAAGGACGAAGTTCCTCTGTGGAAGTTACCCCACTGTTGCATATCTCTGTTGAGCAGGTGTTGATTGTTTTAATTTCAAGTATAATGTGACATGCTTCTTTTATGCCATGCTTTGTAATTATACTCTGATGAAATATTTAATATATGCCTAAATGATATTATATGTGATTATTTGGGGGTATAGAAGGGGGTGTTACATTAAGTGGTATTAGAGCCAGTGTTGAGTCAGCTTGTTTCAGTCCTTGTTGGTCTTTGTGGTTCGGCGAGCGGTTTGTTTAACCATAGTTGTTGTTATTGGAAATGAACAGAATATGGCTCGGGCTGTGTAGGGTGTACCGGATGTTGCGGGTAATGACGAGTTCAGGAAGAACGAGCCACCTATCTTCAAGGGAAGATATGATCCTGATGGTGCACAATTTTGGCTTGAGGAGGTTGAAAGAATCTTCCATGTGATGGATTGTGCAGAAGAGTATAAGGTGAGACTCGGTACTCACATGTTGGAGGAAGAAGCAGCTGATTGGTGGGTTAGTTTGCGCCAAGTGTTGGAAGTGGATGATGAAGAGGTTACTTGGGATTTATTTGGCCGAGAGTTTCAGAGGAAGTATTATCCTGAAGGTGTGAAGGAAAGGAAAGAGATTGAGTTTTTGGAGTTGAAACAGGGTAATATGTCTGTTGTTGACTATGCTGCCAAGTTTGTTGAGCTGGTGCAGTTTTATCCTCATTATGCTGAAGCTACTGCTGAGTTTTCTAAGTGTGTGAAATATGAGAACGGATTGCGTCCGGAGATTAAACGGGCAATTGGTTATTGGAGGATTAGAAGGTTTTCTGATTTGGTGGATAGTTGTAGGATTTACGAAGAGGGTCGTAGGGTGCGTGCTACTCCCTATAAGAGTGTGAATGACAGGAAAGGGAAACAACAGTCTCGTGGTGGTCCTTATGTCACACCAGCTGATAAGGCTACGCAAAGGGAGAATTTTGAGAAAAAGGCATGTGGTAGAGGAATTTCTAATTCTCCGAGGTGTTTTAGGTGTGGTGAGTGGGGACACCGTCGGTCCGAACGTGGGAGGAATTTGGTTAAGTGTTCCAAGTGTGGAGGTTCGGGACATGTCGCAGCTGATTGTAGGAAAATTAATGTGCAGTGTTTCAACTGTGGTGAAACAGGTCATATTAGCACGGGGTGTACGAAACCGAAGAAAGCTCCATCTGGTGGGAAGGTGGTTGCATTAGCAGGAGATGGGACTACTAGTGCAGATCATTGGACTCAAGGTACTTGTTTTATCAATAGTACGCCTTTATTTTTTATTTTTTTATTTTTTGCTATTATTGATACTGGAGTGACTCATTCATTTATTTCGTATGAGTGCGCGAAGAGTTTGATTTTGTGTTGTCTTTTTGGAGTGGTGAGTTGGTTATCGATACTTCTGCTTAGGGTCGGTAATTATTTCTTGGGTTTGTTTAATTTGTTCTTTGACCATTTATGGTAAAGGATCTGTGATGGATTAGGTGTGTTCACAGTTGGAAAGGTTAGAATGAGACAAGTGGGGGAGAAGCTGGTACTTCTTCGTGTTTCCTCGGGTGTGGAGCGTTAACTCGGTGTGTTGTGGATTGTGAGACCGTAAGTGTTATTTGGACAAAGTAGTTTCCGGTTTTAGGAAGGATACAGAGGTAAAATTTATGTCGACTAAGGATTTGTGCCTTAGGTAGTTTTGTGCACGGGATGCAAGAAAGGCTATTATAGTTTAGTGAAGATGGTTTATGCCCCATCATAGTTGTCGGCTGTCTATTGACAAATTGAGGAACTGATCACCCTTAATCTATTGTTGATAGCAGACGGGAATTGTGTTGGATGGGATAGATGTATCTTTCCGGCTTTAATAGTGAAATGGAATACATTGTTCAGAATTAATGAAGGATTGTGGATTGATTTTGATGAGTTGATGAAGATCTTCATAATTGAAGACGAGACAAATTAGAAGTTTTAGTATGTTGGGAAGCCATTAAGAGAGTGTGATTGAGTATTATTATTGGTTGTTTTCAGAGTTGTTGGTAACAAAAGGAATAGATGATTGCACGAGATAATGAGCAATGAGGTGTATGAGGGAATTTATGAGACTTGGGATGTCAAGGGAAGGAATTGTATATGAATTGTTGAGAAATGAATAAGGCGACGATTGAGAATGAGATAACTAGGATGGTTGGGATCATTTGATGGAAGTAGTGATTTGTTTGGGTTGGTGGCTTTGGTTTTCAGCATTTGAGAATTCATGAAAGGATTAGTACTATTGTGGAGTTGGAATTGGTTACGGTTGTGTTGTGTTGGAATATTGGAAGTATTATCTTTATAATTTTGAAATTCGAAGTGTTTAGTGATTTCGAGAATATTGAGTACTTGTTTGGTCTGAAGGAATAGAGTATGAGACAACAAAGATGATTAAGATTCATGGCGAGTTATGAATTTGGTTTGGTTTTGGGAGAGGCAGTTGTTAGGCCTAGTGTGTAAGTCGAAAATCTTTATGTATGTCAGTTTTGATGGCAAGAGAGCTAGAATCGTTGAGCAGTTTAGAGACTTGTACCTAGTGAGAGAGGATTAGAATTTGGAAGCAAGACTGATGGACTCGATAGTTTGAGCAATCAGAGTGCGCAGTGGAAGCGTGATGTGATTCATTTTGTATGAATGTGTGAGACCTGTAAGAGTTCGTAAGTTGGACATTGGAGACATGTTGGAATGATGAAATTATTGGACGTTCCAGAATGGAAGTGTTAAGTGAAAAGTTTAAATTTATTTCGTGGACTACAATGTAGATGGATGTGTTGGTGATATGTTCGATTGGTGAATCGTAGCATAGATATGTGAACAAGGAGGTTGGTCTTGTGGTTATGTAGGAGTTCGTGAACGATGTTGTGTCATGGAACTTCCTGTCCTTATTTGTGTTGTTACCTCATCTCCATTGTATTGGTTTGAGTGCGGGTAGTTAATTCCTGTGTGAGGGATTAGTGTTGTGTTACCTACGGTGATGGTAACGATCTTGTTGTGTTTCGGTTCAAGAGTGAACCTGTAAGTCGTGTTTGTGTATTCTTTGAGTTGCGAGTCGGTCGTCAAGTGCATTGTATGGGCTTTACATCTTGTCGTTATTGTCATCGTGGTCGTGTTGTCTTGGTTGTTGCTGTTAGCAAGGTGGTTTGTCAGTTGTGTTATTCTTGGTGTGCCTTTAGTTGGACTATTATTTTGTTGGTCGGATGCGAGAGTTGTGTCCGGTGTTATTCGTATCAGTATATTTTCGAGGACGAAAATTCCTAAGTGGGGGAGAGTTGTAACGCCCCGATTTCGATTATTCCAATTTTGTTGAGTCCTTTATTTAATTGAATGTTAAATTATTCTATTTATGACTTTGGTGTGATAATATGCTTTTATGCTGTGTTATGATGTATTATCTCGTTTGAGAGCGTTATTCGGGGATTTTGGGCTTAAGGGCATTTTGGTCATTTTATAACTATTAATGAGTTAGAGAAAATTAAGGAAGTAAATTGTAGAGGAAATTTATTAGAAAATGAATTAAGTGTAGAAATTAAATTAGAGGAAATATTGTGTAGAAATAGAAATGAGAGAAAAAGAAAATAAAAGAAAAGAAATAGGAATAAGAGGAAGGAAATAGGAGAGAAAGAGAAAAAGAGGAAATAGAAAGAAAAAGAAGAGAAAGAAAGAGGAAGAGGGAAAAAGAGAAGAAAAGAGGAAAAGGAGTAGAAATCATCAAGAACAAGAGATAGATCATTTGGAATCCGGGTAAGGGTTAGAAACATTGTTATCTTGTCTATGTGTGTAGTTATGTATGTGTATGTTTGTGGATTGAAAGATTTATATGAGTTTTTAGAAAACCCTAAATTGGTGAAATGTTGTGATGATGATCAAAATGTGATTTTGTGTTTATAAATGTGCTTCTAATGATGTTTACATGTTGGGTAATGGTTTTGATGCTGTTTTGGGTTGAAAAATATGGATTTTGGGTTTTCAACAGCGCTGGGGAAATCTGAGTTTTCCTTGGTTCGCCTAGCGAACCTGGGGCGAAGCAGCAGCGAGTGAAGTTTTCGCGGGTTCGCTTAGCGAACGATTCAGCGAGGGGTAGCGAAGGTTCGCTACGGGGGTTCGCCTAGCGAAGGTTGTATGTTTTTGGTTCTGTTTGGTTGTGACTTGGTTCGCCAAGGGCTCGCCTAGCGAACTTTGGGTCTGTTTTTAGCTAGTAGTGGTTCGCTGGAACATTTGCCTAGCGAAGGTGCTAGCGAGTGCTCGCGAGATGGTTCGCCCAGCGAACAGTGCTGTTTGTGTAATTTTGTTTTCTGCATAACTTTTAATCTGTGGTTCGGTTTGAGGCGTGGTTTGATGCGTTGGAAAGCTATTGAGCTGTACTTTCTTATTATGATGGTTTGGAATTTGTTAGCCGATTTAATTATGTCAAGAATTAGGAATAGAGTCGTTTTGTCGACTTTTGTTGTTATAATTGTGTGTAATTGGTGTGTATTATGTAATGTGCTTTGAATATGGATATCGTATGACTTGCATGATGTTATATGATGTGAATACATGTGATGGCATGTTGTGGTGATGAATTGTGGCCGAAGGGCAAATAAATGCAATGTGTTGTATTTGATTATATATGCTTGTTTATGGTTGCATATATGTGTGGAAATGCATGGTTGTCATGAGTTCTTGTGTGTCAAGCATCATGATATGCATTGTTGTTGCGTCCTGTGTGACGGCGGTTCCGGTGGGGAATCAGCTATAACATCGTGTGCCTCAAAAATATGAAGGTATGAATAGCCTGAGGATTGAAAGCGATGGCTATAGACGATCGTGAGCCTCTCTCGGTGGAGGTGTGAGCGATCGGGTCGTGAGCCTCTCTCGGTGGAGGTGTGAGCGATCCATAAACACCGTGAGCCTCTCTTGGTAGAGGTGTGAGCGGTGGGTGAACATCGTATGCCCGACGGGGAGTTACAGTGATGTAACGAGTGTAGCGGCAAAATCGTGAGTGTAAGATATTAATTAACTTAACTCGAAAAGCAAGAGTCGCCACCGCACTTTTATTTTATCCAAAAGGAAAGGAAAAAGAGCGAACAAAACCTACACAAGCTCTACAACGAGAACAAGTGAAGAGAGTCCGGGTTCGGGGGGTTGGTTACGCAATGGGAAGGTGTTAGCACCCAAAACGTCTATAGTACTCTATAGGAGCCCTTTGAAATATCTACCGCTTTTGTTCTGAAAATGGTTTGCTTGAAAAGAGATTGAGGAGATGAGAAGAGAAGTTGTTTTTTAAGATTTTTGTGTTTGGAGAGACTTGTCGTCTCATGCCTACGTACCCACGATGTGCAATGTAGGATCAAAACCCCGTAGTTCGTGGTACAAAGAGTGAAAATTGTTTGTTTTGGTTGTTTTTAAATGTAAAGACAATTCGTCATTTCTAAGCGAATAATTCCGCTTAAAGAAATGAGTCATGTCTAAACTTATGAAAAAAGTTAAAGTGAAAAGTGCACGAGGGCACAAAAAGAGAGTAAGTGAGTTTGGTGTTTTTTAAGTCTTTTGAAAAAATGTCAATATGCTTATGTAGTTTAGCATTTGATTAAGAAATGAAAGGAAAAGAGTGAAATCACTTGACTAAGTCAAGGTTTGATTATGAAAGCGGTGAAAGTTTGAAATCAAGAATGTTTTGAAAAAGGGAGAGATTTTTGAAAATTAAAGAATGGGGAGGAGAAGAAGAGACGATCCTAAAGCATAAAAGAAAAGCTAAGGAAGAGAATAGCCTAACCACACAAGTAAGCTTCCAAGTCTTCGAACCATAATTCCAAAGCAAAGGGAGGAAGGTCCTAAGTCTAAGTCCAAGGTTCCAAGAATTGCATTGGATGTCCAAGGTCTAAGTTCAAAGCTCCATGTCCATTTGCATAGGATAGTAACCATAGTCCAAGATTAGAATCACAAGTTTTTTAGAGGTTTTGGCCTTTATTAATGTTTTAGGTCCAAATGGACAAAAGGAAAAGGCATAAGCATAAACATGTGTCCAACGGACAAAGGAAAAATTGCGGAAGCATAAACATACGTCCAACGGACAAAGGAAAAATTGCGGAAGCATAAACATGAAATGAAATGATAAAATGAAGCATAAAAGTAAAAGAGATAGGGTGCGAGAAGTAATTGTAAAGAAGTTAGTACAAGAGTAAATGTTAGTAAGTTAGTAATTAGTAGTTAAAGTTAGTGATCAATTATAATTGAATACTTGCACTTAGGTCAAGATTAATGAGAACTCATTAGAGGATTGATAAGACCAAAGCCTCTTAACAACAAGTTTCATAAGTTTTGAACCAAAAGACAAATAATCAACTATTCTTGATAGTTTTCCGAGGCGGGACAAATTTTGGCCTATGTTAAGCGCACGCCGAGTAATTTGTTCGAGCAATTACCCTACGAATGAGGCCGGCCATGAAATGTATGTGTTAATGCACGCGAGATAAACGATATAAGGATCGTTATCCTAAAGCGGTGCCACACGAAAAGAAAAGGTGGAAATGATCTCGTCTCGATCAAAATTCAACAAAGAAATTTCACGATCACTTCGACTTTCATCGATCAAAAAGAAAATAGATGAAGAAAAGTGGATCTAAAAAATTATGATCCACACAACCAACGAAAAGAAAATGCAAATAAAATCAAGAATTAAATGAAAACTCATGATATATTTTTTTATGACTTTTTCCAAGAAATTTTCTAAAACCAGAATTTTGAAATAAAATCTAATTTCAAAAGGTTACTAAAAAAGGTATATAGAAAAAAAAAGATTGAAATGATATTTTTAAGAAAAAAATGAAAGAGAGGTATGGATTAGGAAATGGAGGTGGTGTGTAGTAACAAATTGGAGCGGACGGGCTCTAGGCCCAATTTTCATTGAAAATTTTTTTAAACAACAAAAAAAAGAAAAAAAAGAGAAATAAATGATAGTAAAAAAAACAGAAAAGAAAAAAGATTGTTATCTTCTTCTTCTTCTTCCAACCGCGGTTACTATTCCTCTTCCATAGCCAACACCTCAAAACTCCACCAAATCGGAGCGGCGGGACGCAAAATTATGACGGAATCGATCGAAATTGAATGTTCTTCACAGTGATACCAACAATTTCAAGAAATGTTAACAACGGATACGACTCGAAAACGCCGAGATCTCTTCCAAACTACCTTTAAATCAAGGTGAACGATGCAATTGAACTTCTCTTTTTTCTGATGTGAGCAAATTGTTGTTGTTGTAATTGTGAGATGTGTTGATGATGGTGAAGGTGTGCGGAATTGTCGCGTTGGTTGATGTTGATGGCGAGCGATGTTGTATTGAAGATGAACGGAAAAGTGAAGGTGATGGAAATTAACTAATTGAAGGTTAGTGGTTGTGTGACGTTGTTGTTTGCGGAGAAGATGAAGAAATGAAAATTATGTTGAAGCTTGAAGTATGATTTTGGCAGGGTGATTGTAGGTTGTCCAAGCTTGAGATTGGAAGGAGGTGAGGTTGTTATTTATAGATGAATTGGTGAGAATTTGGAATGAAATTTGCGTTGCCGTTTTGAGCCATGGTTTGCGTTTTGAATTGGTGTGCAGGTCGCGTGACCTTTTTTCACAAATTGAATTGCTGCGTTTTGTGAAGTGATTTATTTTTTCATTGCCGTTTTGGAATCGTCTGCAGGTGTGTGCGTCGCGGCTTACAGCTTGGATTGTTTTTCAGTTCCTTTTGTAGCTCGTGTGTATTGCAACGGCTGGGAAATTGGAATGTACGGCTTGATATTGCTTCGTGTGGCTTCAGCTTGCGTGACGGCGTGCGAAATCATAAAGCGTGGAAGGTCTCGCTTGGAAGTAGCAGCTAAGGTAGTTTTGAAGTTTGGAATTTGGCAGCTGATGTAATTGGTAGCTTGGTTGGCTTGTGTGAATTTGGTGGCTTTCTCTTCTCATTTCATTTTTTTTTTGCAATTGTTTATATCATGGGCTTGTAACAAAAAAATGGGGAATGGGCTTATGAGTTCTTTCTTTTTTTTTTTAATGAATTTGATGCATAGTGGGCTTTGTAGATAAAGGAAGTGTTTTTTTTCTTTTTTTTTGGTAAGAAAAATATAATGGTATTGAAAATGGATATTGGAATATTGAACTTAAAATGGATTTGGATAAATGAATAATAAAAAAAATGGATTTTGATGTTAGAAATATTGATGGATATGAAAAATGGGTTTAGAAATTGGATATAAAAAATGAAAATGGACATGGACATTGGGTATTTGGATTTTAAATTGGATAGTGGTCATATTGGAATAGAATTGGATATGGAGAAAAGAGTTTAGATAATGGATATGGAAAAAATGGATAAATTGGTTAAAATGTGGATAATGGTTTATAATGAAAAATGGGTATAGGTTGATAATGGATCATGGATATCAAATCTTTATTTTCAGCCCAAAACCAAACTTGACTTTTTTTTCGCAAGCCTCTGATAACATATGCAACACAGCCACTACTGAACCAGCCACAACTGAACAACGGCCATTTGAATCTGACTTTCTGAACCCAAAACTCATATGAACCACTGCTTGATAAACTGAAGAATCTCAGCACAAGACATCTTGCTTTTGAACAACCACATGTGACTTGAAATCACTTCATTGTCTTTGACAAACCTGCACAACACACAGAGAGAGAAACAAGCAAACGGCAGCATATATTTTTTTGGTTAGAGGTTAGATAAACAGAAGCAAGTAAGAACAAGAGAATCACACAGGTGCTCAAGAGAAACACAGATTGTGATCTTGTTTGTGGTAATGATATGCAAATGAAATGTGAAATCTTAGGGGTAAAAATTAGGGTCTTACAGCTGCCCCTATTTAAGTTTCTGCAATCAGGAGATATAAAGGTTGAAAACTTCGTCTCGACAAGATTGAAGATACTTAAATACAGAAAACCGAATTTTTTGCCATAAGATGTCACAAGATGATATGAAAGCAAAGAATGAAACACACTGCGGAGAAAAATTGAAACAAAGGGTATAAGGTAAATTGAGTGAGATGAAGTGAAAAGACACGCCGGGGAACACAAGCTATTTCTGGAGATCTATCAAGGCGACAAGAAGTATCCATCAATAGTTAGAAAGAGAGGGACAAGACCCTGAAAGACGAGTAGTAACATCCAAGAATAGCATTGGGTGGAAACTACAAACAAGACAAAAGGTAAGTCAAATGACGTCCAAGAATAGCATTGGACAGCAACAAGAAAGTTTCTGGTAAAAACAGCAGCGTCATCCAAGCATAGCATTGGATGGAGGTGAAAAACACTCTGTTGGGTAAGATATCCAAGAATGGCATTGGATAAAGGCACTACAATATTCAAGAATGGCATTGAATGAGGCAATAACAGGCATCAGAGACATCCAAGAATAGCATTGGACTCAGCTGAGGAAAAGATATCCAAGAATGGCATTGGACTTAGCTGGGGAAAAGGTGTCCAAGAATGGCATTAGACTCTGTCGAGGAAATCATATCCAAGAATGGCATTGGACAAAAGAAATCACAACATCCAAGAATGGCATTGAATGTAGTGAGAAAAGTTCTGGAAAATATATCAGAATTATCCAAGAATGGCATTGGATAAAAGGTTCACAATATCCAAGAATGACATTGAATAAAGTGAGCAAGGACCTTCAGGAATGGCACTGAAAGGTAAGGATAAACTCATTCAGGAATGGCACTGAATGAACAGATACAACTTTCAGGAATGGCACTGAAAGGTAAAGGTAAATCACTTCATTCAAGAATGGCATTGAATGACAGTGAAAAAGACATCTAGGAATAGCACTGAATGCAAAGGAGAAAACTCATCCAGGAATGGCACTGAATGAACAGGTAAAACTTTCAGGAATGGCACTGAAAGTAAAGGTAAAAACTCATCCAGGAATGGCACTGAATGAACAGGTAAAACTTTCAGGAATGGCACTGAAAGATAAAGGTGAATCACTACATTCAAGAATGGCATTGAATGACAGTGAAAAAGACATCCAGGAATAGCACTGAATGCAAAGGAGAAAACTCATTCAGGAATGGCACTGAATGAACAGGTAAAACTTTCAGGAATGGCACTGAAAGTAAAGGTAAAAACTCATCCAGGAATGACACTGAATGAACAGGTAAAACTTTCAGGAATGGCACTGAAAGATAAAGGTAAAAACTCATCCAGGAATGACACTGAATGAACAGGTAAAACTTTCAGGAATGGCACTGAAAGTAAAGGTAAAAACTCATCCAGGAATGGCACTGAATGAACAGGTAAAACTTTCAGAAATGGCACTGAAAGTAAAGGTAAAAACTCATCCAGGAATGGCACTGAATGAATAGGTAAAACTTTCAGGAATGACACTGAAAGATAAAGGTGAATCATTACATTCAAGAATGGCATTGAATGACAGTGAAAAAGACATCCAGGAATAGCACTGAATGCAAAGAAGAAAACTCATCCAGGAATGGCACTGAATGAACAGGTAAAACTTTCAGGAATGGCACTGAAAGATATCCAAGCAGATCTGTTGGGGATTATAGAGGAAAGAAAAGACTTCCAGGAATAGCACTGGGAGAAACAAGAGGAACAAGGTATCCAGGAATGGCACTGGAGATCAAAAGAGACAGACATCCAGGAATGGCACTGGAGAAACAAGAGGCATACATCCAGGAACGACACTGGAGTGAAAGAATACAAAGATCCAGGAAAGCAGGACGTCCAGGAATAGCACTGGGTGAAAAGACAGGTAAACGACAACATTCAGGAATGGCACTGAATGAAACGGCAGGTAAAAGTTTTGGTAGGTGCCAAGTAAGTTGGACTTTGATCTCAAGGCAAGATGTTGAAAGCAACAGGACCTCGGAAATGCATATGAGCACGAAGCACACTTCGAGATATGAAAATGTTTCTATGCAATGATATGTAAATGATTTATGTATGCGATGCAGATGATAGAGACAACTGAGATAGACTCTTTTGTGAGGGTAGAATGGAACTCTGATTCCTCAACACAGGGAACGCTGGCCACTCTGCTTGGATAGAAGATGTTGAGCACATCTCTGTCACACTTATGAATTGTATCGGGTTGATGGTCTTTTGAGGAAAGACTTCTTGAGGATTCTTGAAGAAGATTGCCCCAGATTGCTTGACTGATGATGATAAACTGATCATAGCTTCAGTCTGTCTGCTACAGGGGAAAAAATGAACTGATCATGGCTTTAATTCTTGAAATGATTGTTGAGGATAAACTGATCATGGCTTCAGTTGCTCGGGATGAATGAACTGATCATGGCTTCAGTTTTTAAAATGACTGTTGAGAAGGTTAAACTTAGTGTGAATCTTGAAAGAGATCTTCTGGTTAACCAAATCTGAGAATACCTTGCACTGAGCAACAAATCTGATTCACAACAGGATCTGGATGTAATGTGCCCCTGATAAGATCACTGACCAAATTTCTCAAATGTTTGAAAATTCCTTGATGAGGAAATTCTGCCTGCAAATAAGATTATTCAAACAGACATGGTAATTTTAATGCAAAACTCATGCAATTTTGAAATCAAAAATCATTTTTGGAATGATGTTATTGATGTAAAGCAAAATGAAACACTTGTCAAAACACGGCGGTTAAGACATGCAAAGATGATTGGCAATAAACATAGGAGTCAGTTTACGCAACCTTGCTATAGTATGCTTTCAAAAGAAACCTGGCTTCAATTAGGTCTTTCGAATGTTGTAACGTGGTCTGGTTCACGGTTTTTGAAACAAAGGATATAGGCTCAAAGTTTATTTGTACCCAACCCATTCTTCGTGATGATCTCCAGTCCTACGCTCAGTTAATTCAGACTATGCATTCAGGTTCCAAGAGATTTTGGAATTGCAACACTGTTATGATGATGGTTCAAGGACCCAGGTATTTTTGAGATGGCAGTCATTCTTTCTTACAACATTTTGTTGTTTTTGATGAGGACCACAGTCAACTCATTTTGTCTTTGAGGATTTTGGTAACCTCTTGATTTTTCTTTTGTTATCCCTAACTTTTGCCTGAACTGTGTCATTTGAGCTTACAGTCAGCGGGATGCCCCAATTTTTTCCTAAGTCTCCTTCATAGGTTTTGACTTAGCGGGCTTTTATTTTCATTTTTTCATTTTTTTGAAAGATAGTGACTGCCTGGCTTAATGATTACGGTGAACCATCATTGGCTTTTGATTTGAAAGACATCTTCGACACTTCTTTGATGTGTACGAAGGAAAACTTGTGATTGCAACCTTTATTGAAAGTGTTTTGAATGCACAGTCAAATTAACTGAGAACTACCCATCCCCAGGTTAAGATGCGGGTTTTTTCGTACAGAAAGAAACTCCAACTTCTAGGCTCAAAGGGGTTGACAAGGGATTAACTTCCTTATTTCTCCAGTGTTTAGGAGTTGAAACAATGCCTGTACATCCACAGCCAAGTTTCAATTGAAAGCATACAGTCCAGCAATGTTAGGTATTTCGTTTTCATCATCCTCCCTCCAATCTTTGCATAAACAAAAGCTTGATAAAGAAATTGAACAGGAGATATATTTTTGTTTTGTGAAGAAGAAAGCATAAAGATTCACACAGTGGATATAAATGAATTGAATCAAAACATTGTAATGCTCATTTCATTGAAATTACCATGAAAGTACAAATAAAATTTGAAAGCAAACAGTCAATACAATCAAAGGAAAATGCAAACTGAAAGAAACAAGACCTAGTGATTAATCAGCAACAAAGATGAGCTGTCCTGTCTAAAACACTGGCTTTTAGGAGATGATTCGTTTGAACTGACTCAAACTTCACTTGGCATGCTCTGGCAAAGGATTGTTGACAACATTGGGATTATTATCAATAAAGTCCAGAATTTTTAAGTTCACCAATTCTTGTACTCTAGCTTTCAATGCAAAGCAACCTTCCAAGTTATGGCCTGCCCCACCTTGATGGAACTCGCAGTGAAGATCAGCCCTATAGCCGGCTGGAAGGGGATTTGGAGGAGGAGGTAGAGTCCTTGTTGTAATCAAACCTTTCTTTACAAGACATGGATATAGCTCAGTGTAGGACATCGGGATAGGATCAAAGTTAACCCTATTGCGATTCTGATTCTGTCTAGCAGGTTGACGAGGAGCTTGATCTGGTTGAGCATTGACAACAGGAGCGACTGCAGCTACATATTGTTGTTGTCTGCGACGAGGTTTACCTTCAACCGAAACAGCATGGGTATCACCATCCTTTTTCTTTTGAAAATTCCCAGTATACTTTTTGGCACCACTGAAAGCTTCAGTATTAGCAATCCTCCCTTTCTTGATACCTTCTTCTGGTCTTTCTCCAATAGTGACCAGGTCAGCAAAACCAGATGATACACTGCCTATCATCTTTTCCCAATAGAGTGGCTGAAGAGTGTCCATGAACAGACCAGTCCTCTGAGGTGGTTCACCTCTAGCAATCAGAACTTGCAGCATTTCTGTGAGCTTGGTCATACCAGCCTTCAACTCAGCAATTTCCATTCTGACTTCGGCATTGTGTTGTTCTTGACTTTCCATTCTCAATCTGATAGCAACTCTAGTTCCGTAGTTGTGTTGAGGAAACAGCTTGACGGCGAGCAGATAACTGGAGAAGGAGACAACCGAAATGAGTTTCTAAGACAACCTGGAAGAAATGCATATGTATGCTCATGGATGCAAGAGTGCATGGATGCAACAACCACAAACAAGATCACTCAAAGCACATAGGTTCAAAAGTTCGAGTCACGAGCATGGAGTCGAGGTCAAGAACCAATCCACAAAGGGTATGTACTAAGGTTTGTCTTCATTGTACCTGCAGAAAACAACGGTTCTAACAGAGTGCCCAGGGTCCACAATTCACTATCAGACACACCAGCACACCGATTTGCTCGGAGGTTGGTAGTTACCCTCAAGAGAATCTAACCTGAGTGTGGCATCGTGTGACAGCTAAGTCAGATTTGCATCTTCATAGCTTCCGCACCACGATCCTAAAATGGCTAGGATGGGTTAAGGGTTACTACGGTCCTCGGTGTTATAGGCTTCTATGGAAAAAGTAATGCCTTCTCGATTGCTCGATCGGCGTCAGTAATTCCAAAGAGGCAACCACCGAGTGGATGGATTCTCAAGTTCTTCTTTTTCAGGATTCGACTCCCTCAAAGTTCCCTTGACTATACCATCCTCCTATCTCAAAGTACACTCTGGTCCGGGTATAGGACCTATCTCACACACAGAGGAACTCCAAAACAGAACAATTAAGTAACAAGCAAATCAGACGAAAGGTAGTAAATAAGTCAAAGTAGGCTAAACCCCTCAAGGAACCAGAGATTCCCCAGCAGAGTCGCCACTTTTCTGTAGCGGCAAAATCGTGAGTGTAAGCTATTAATTAACTTAACTCGAAAAGCAAGAGTCGCCACCGCACTTTTATTTTATCCAAAAGGAAAGGAAAAAGAGCGAACAAAACCTACACAAGCTCTACAACGAGAACAAGTGAAGAGAGTCCGGGTTCGGGGGGTTGGTTACGCAATGGGAAGGTGTTAGCACCCAAAACGTCTATAGTACTCTATAGGAGCCCTTTGAAATATCTACCGCTTTTGGTCTGAAAATGGTTTGCTTGAAAAGAGATTGAGGAGATGAGAAGAGAAGTTGTTTTTTAAGATTTTTGTGTTTGGAGAGACTTGTCGTCTCATGCCTACGTACCCACGATGTGCAATGTAGGATCAAAACCCCTTAGTTCGTGGTACAAAGAGTGAAAATTGTTTGTTTTGGTTGTTTTTAAATGTAAAGACAATTCGTCATTTCTAAGCGAATAATTCCGCTTAAAGAAATGAGTCATGTCTAAACTTATGAAAAAAGTTAAAGTGAAAAGTGCACGAGGGCACAAAAAGAGAGTAAGTGAGTTTGGTGTTTTTTAAGTCTTTTGAAAAAATGTCAATATGCTTATGTAGTTTAGCATTTGATTAAGAAATGAAAGGAAAAGAGTGAAATCACTTGATTAAGTCAAGGTTTGATTATGAAAGCGGTGAAAGTTTGAAATCAAGAATGTTTTGAAAAAGGGAGAGAGTTTTGAAAATTAAAGAATGGGGAGGAGAAGAAGAGACTATCCTAAAGCATAAAAGAAAAGCTAAGGAAGAGAATAGCCTAACCACACAAGTAAGCTTCCAAGTCTTCGAACCATAATTCCAAAGCAAAGGGAGGAAGGTCCTAAGTCTAAGTCCAAGGTTCCAAGAATTGCATTGGATGTCCAAGGTCTAAGTTCAAAGCTCCATGTCCATTTGCATAGGATAGTAACCATAGTCCAAGATTAGAATCACAAGTTTTTTAGAGGTTTTGGCCTTTATTAATGTTTTAGGTCCAAATGGACAAAAGGAAAAGGCATAAGCATAAACATGTGTCCAACGGACAAAGGAAAAATTGCGGAAGCATAAACATACGTCCAACGGACAAAGGAAAAATTGCGGAAGCATAAACATGAAATGAAATGATAAAATGAAGCATACAAGTAAAAGAGATGGGGTGCGAGAAGTAATTGTAAAGAAGTTAGTACAAGAGTAAATGTTAGTAAGTTAGTAATTAGTAGTTAAAGTTAGTGATCAATTATAATTGAATACTTGCACTTAGGTCAAGATTAATGAGAACTCATTAGAGGATTGATAAGACCAAAGCCTCTTAACAACAAGTTTCATAAGTTTTGAACCAAAAGACAAATAATCAACTATTCTTGATAGTTTTCCGAGGCGGGACAAATTTTGGTCTATGTTAAGCGCACGCCGTGTAATTTGTTCGAGCAATTACCCTACGAATGAGGCCGGCCATGAAATGTATGTGTTAATGCACGCGAGATAAACGATATAAGGATCGTTATCCTAAAGCGGTGCCACACGAAAAGAAAAGGTGGAAATGATCTCGTCTCGATCAAAATTCAACAAAGAAATTTCACGATCACTTCGACTTTCATCGATCAAAAAGATAATAGATGAAGAAAAGTGGATCTAAAAAATTATGATCCACACAACCAACAAAAAGAAAATGCAAATAAAATCAAGAATTAAATGAAAACTCATGATATATTTTTTTTATGACTTTTTCCAAAAAAATTTCTAAAACCAGAATTTTGAAATAAAATCTAATTTCAAAAGGTTACTAAAAAAGGTATATAGAAAAAAAAAGATTGAAATGATATTTTTAAGAAAAAAATGAAAGAGAGGTATGGATTAGGAAATGGAGGTGGTGTGTAGTAACAAATTGGAGCGGACGGGCTCTAGGCCCAATTTTCATTGAAAATTTTTTTAAACAACAAAAAAAAAGAAAAAAAAGAGAAATAAATGATAGTAAAAAAATCAGAAAAGAAAAAAGATTGTTATCTTCTTCTTCTTCTTCCAACCGCGGTTACTATTCCTCTTCCATAGCCAACATCTCAAAACTCCACCAAATCGGAGCGGCGGGACGCAAAATTATGACGGAATCGATCGAAATTGAATGTTCTTCACAGTGATACCAACAATTTCAAGAAATGTTAACAACGGATACGACTCGAAAACGCCGAGATCTCTTCCAAACTACCTTTAAATCAAGGTGAACGATGCAATTGAACTTCTCTTTTTTCTGATGTGAGCAAATTGTTGTTGTTGTAATTGTGAGATGTGTTGATGATGGTGAAGGTGTGCGGAATTGTCGCGTTGGTTGATGTTGATGGCGAGCGATGTTGTATTGAAGATGAACGGAAAAGTGAAGGTGATGGAAATTAACTATTGAAGGTTAGTGGTTGTGTGACGTTGTTGTTTGCGGAGAAGATGAAGAAATGAAAATTATGTTGAAGCTTGAAGTATGATTTTGGCAGGGTGATTGTAGGTTGTCCAAGCTTGAGATTGGAAGGAGGTGAGGTTGTTATTTATAGATGAATTGGTGAGAATTTGGAATGAAATTTGCGTTGCCGTTTTGAGCCATGGTTTGCGTTTTGAATTGGTGTGCAGGTCGCGTGACCTTTTTTCACAAATTGAATTGCTGCGTTTTGTGAAGTGATTTATTTTCTCATTGCCGTTTTGGAATCGTCTGCAGGTGTGTGCGTCGCGGCTTACGGCTTGGATTGTTTTTCAGTTCCTTTTGTAGCTCGTGTGTATTGCAACGGCTGGGAAATTGGAATGTACGGCTTGATATTGCTTCGTGTGGCTTCAGCTTGCGTGACGGCGTGCGAAATCATAAAGCGTGGAAGGTCTCGCTTGGAAGTAGCAGCTAAGGTAGTTTTGAAGTTTGGAATTTGGCAGCTGATGTAATTGGTAGCTTGGTTGGCTTGTGTGAATTTGGTGGCTTTCTCTTCTCATTTCATTTTTTTTTTTGCAATTGTTTATATCATGGGCTTGTAACAAAAAGATGGGGAATGGGCTTATGAGTTCTTTTTTTTTTTTTTTTAATGAATTTGATGCATAGTGGGCTTTGTAGATAAAGGAAGTGTTTTTTTTCTTTTTTTTTGGTAAGAAAAATATAATGGTATTGAAAATGGATATTGGAATATTGAACTTAAAATGGATTTGGATAAATGAATAATAAAAAAAATGGATTTTGATGTTAGAAATATTGATGGATATGAAAAATGGGTTTAGAAATTGGATATAAAAAATGAAAATGGACATGGACATTGGGTATTTGGATTTTAAATTGGATAGTGGTCATATTGGAATAGAATTGGATATGGAGAAAAGAGTTTAGATAATGGATATGGAAAAAATGGATAAATTGGTTAAAATGTGGATAATGGTTTATAATGAAAAATGGGTATAGGTTGATAATGGATCATGGATATCAAATCTTTATTTTCAGCCCAAAACCAAACTTGACTTTTTTTTCGCAAGCCTCTGATAACATATGCAACACAGCCACTACTGAACCAGCCACAACTGAACAACGGCCATTTGAATCTGACTTTCTGAACCCAAAACTCATATGAACCACTGCTTGATAAACTGAAGAATCTCAGCACAAGACATCTTGCTTTTGAACAACCACATGTGACTTGAAATCACTTCATTGTCTTTGACAAACCTGCACAACACACAGAGAGAGAAACAAGCAAACGGCAGCATATATTTTTTTGGTTAGAGGTTAGATAAACAGAAGCAAGTAAGAACAAGAGAATCACACAGGTGCTCAGGAGAAACACAGATTGTGATCTTGTTTGTGGTAATGATATGCAAATGAAATGTGAAATCTTAGGGGTAAAAATTAGGGTCTTACAACGAGCGATGGTTCCAGCAGAGTTCCTGAGTGAACTAGTGATGAGTCGATACCGCATATGTAATTGCATAGAGTCGTTGTGTCGGTTTCTTGCATTTACATAAACCATGATTGCATCGTTATACGTGGAAAGTCATGATTGATTATTTGTGTGGAAAATGGTGATGTACATTTATGATAAATGTATTGTGCATGTTTGATATGCATTGATAAATGGTCGATTTTATGATTGAGCTTATGATAAGCCTTTGGAAATTGTTGTGCAAATGTGTTGGATGTAGTGAATTGTAAATGATATGTTTTGCGTATAAACGTATGCTTTGTATGAGAATAGGTGATTATGTGCATGAATGACATGCTTGGGTTGTGATATATGTTATATAATGGAATTGGTGAGTAATAGTGTATGTGGTAATAAATGTGTTATGGGTTTTTTTATGTTGAAATATATAATTGTATGCATCGATATTATGATAATGTTTCTTACCCTTCTGCTGTTTTATAATGCTCTTTGAGGCATTGCAGAGTAGGTTACTGGAGGTATTTTGTGAAGCTTAGGACTTCATTTCTTTCGGTCGGTCGACTCTGATATGTAGCACTGGGTAGCTAGGATTACATGATTATTTTGTGATACATTTTGTATATGTATCTTGACTTGAATTGTTTATGTAAACATGATTCCGTGTTGACGGATAGTATTTGATATATATGTATATATATATATATATGATGTTATTCAGTATTTAGATGTTTCTGCTTTTATTCTAAATATTGAGATGTGGGTGTAAGGACGAAGTTCCTCTGTGGAAGTTACCCCACTGTTACATATCTCTGTTGAGCAGGTGTTGATTGTTTTAATTTCAAGTATAATGTGACATGCTTCTTTTATGCCATGCTTTGTAATTATACTCTGATGAAATATTTAATATATGCCTAAATGATTAATATGTGATTATTTGGGGGTATAGAAGGGGGTGTTACATCCCCGAGTACTCAAAACTTGTGCCCAAAATGGTTAGACCGTATTAGACATCATGGGTCGTATTGGCACCTGCCCCCCATCACATACATTGCAGCCAAGGATAACACATGCAGACCGCCTTCCATAACACATGCCTTGTTTCGTGACACGAACCCTCTTGTGTCATGTAACACACTCGTGTCGAGCTCAGTGCCAGTTACGAGTTTTGACATTATGAAACAATTTATGACTTTTGGAAGCTCCAAACTATTCCAAATCCGTGATTAAAGGCTTTTAATTGCATTTACACGAATTTGGGATGGTTTATGGTAAATAATACATATAAATAGGTTAGTCATTGGCTTGAGAAAACAAACCTTACAACATTTCACTTATTTTCATTTTTAGTCCTCTTGTTCTTAATTTTGCTGTATTTTCAGAGAACTTTTCTTTATCGTTATTCAAGTAATATTGTCTTCATTCAGGATTATTTAAATTGTTATTGCTTTTATTTTGTTTGTTAAACTATGTATGCAATCTTTTTTATTATTTATCTTTTAATGTCTCCAACTATGTTTGAGTATTCTGTTTGCAAAATTCGGGGTAACTCAGATACCAATCGTATACTCAAAGGGTATGAATCGGTATGCAAAAGTGGATTTCTAAACAACTGAGTTCGAGGTGACACTAAAAGTGTGTCTCGCTCTCGGTTGAGAAATCCTAATAACTAGATTAAATATTACTCTTAGATGAATGATTCGGAATAGCGAAAGCAGGAAAATTATCCACAAAGAGAGTACAGACTAGGAAAGTAGGTGTTGTAAAAATTTGTCTATTTTCTATAACTCATTGTGTTTTTTCGTATTCAATTCGGAGAGTCAAATATGGTACGTCGGGATAGGTAGTCATGTACCCCATATCCTGTCTTTTATTTTTTGTTAATTTTATTCATCAACACTGAAACCTCATCGCCTTAGCTTTATACCGCTAAAGTCAAAATCGGTAATCAAATAATATCTCTCTGTTGTTTGGTATCTTTTGTACTTCTTTGCATTGTCGTGCAATTGCGACTTGCATCAAGTTTTTGACGCCATTGTTAAGGAGATAATTTTTTATATTGAATTTTTATTCTAGAACAGTATATGTTGCGGTAGGAATCGGATATCAAGCTATTGAATTAACTTGAATCATAAATCATGAAGTTCACCACCAAGCTTTGATTTATCCAAAGGAAAGGCTAAAGATCGAAGAAAATCCTAATTGTGCTATGTAACAATAAAGCTAAAGATCTAAGGTTCGGGGGTTGGTTATTCCTAGAGAAGGTCTTAGCATCCTAAATATCTGTAGTACTCTACAGAAACCTCTTGTTAGTATTTGTGTTATGCTAAAGTTTGCTTGCTAAGGAAAAGGTGCTAAGGTAAAGACCTAGGGTATGTACAAAGTATGCTCGCCAAGATATCGTATCTAGTGCCTACGTATCCTGAGTAGGATGGTATCAGAGCATTCGTAGTTCACTTAACTAGGGTCGAGGAACTCTTGATAATGATCAAGGTTCCAAGAGAAGTAAGTACTCATAACTATGATACTTACAAAGAGTGCGGCGACTCCAAACTAAGGATAAATATATAGGGAAAGTAAGTGTTCATCACTATGACACTTACATGGAGTCCGGCGACTCCAATCCTAAGGCTAGGATAGAAGGTAAGGTAAACTAGTCTCGGTCATGCAGCGGCGAAAGATAAGGGGAGTCAGTTATTAGTTGTTAGTGGGTTAGAGGGCTTGACAAGATATCGCATCTTGTGCCTACGTATCCTGACTCGGAATGAGGAATCAGAGCCTTTGTAGTTCACGTAACTAAGGTTAAGGAACTCTTGACTATGGTCAAGGTTCCAAAGGGAATAAGTATCCATAATCACGGTACTTACATGGAGTTAACAAACTCTCTAAGTCTAAGTTGAAAGACTAAATAAAGTTGACTTTAAACAAAGTCAAAAGGGGAAGTGAATACACATGTCAATGGTACTCACATAGATTTTACAAATTCTAAACCTTATTCTAAGTTTTAAAGACACGATGGCTCTAACAAGGCCAAGAAGGCAGGAATAAGTACTTATAACAATAATACTTACATAGGGTTTACAAACCCTAACCTAAAGTTAGGTTTAAAGGGAAGTGGCTCTAACAAGTCCAAGGGAATGATGATCCTAACAAGGTCAAGAGGTAAGTAGAGAAAGGTCTAAACTATCCTAAAATATGACTTATAAGTCAACAAGGTGACCCCTTTCCTTTGGAATGGAACAAGCAACTTATAACGAGGAACTAATATCAAGTCGCAAAGGCACAAGACACACATTTAGGCAAAGAGAAGTAATATGACGAAAGATATATGATGAACACAAGTTATGATCAACAACATAGTCGAAGTAAAATCAAAACCACGAGATTGACATAGAGATTAGTTAAAACATGAAAGTTAATCTTTAAGAAAATTAGTCAAAATCGAAAGGATCAAGAATTAATTCTACGTAACTAAATTCCAAACAAAAATTGAGACTCGAAGAGATAATATACACAAGCGAATTAAGAAAATATAAAAGTCAATAATGATTTAAGAAATTGCTTTATATTTAAAAATTTAAATGACTAAGGATGAGAAACCTAGTTAATTAAATTTAAAAGAGATAATTCAAAAACTAAATAAAACATAAAAAAAAAATTCTGAAGTTTTTATATTTAATAAATAACTAAAGCTCTTATTAATTTTGAAATTACAAAAAATAAAATACTAAATAGTTTGAAATTACCAAATAATAAAAATAAAGAACAAACAAAAAGACAATGGGTCAATGAGTGAAAACAAAAAAAGCCCACTAGAAGGAACTGGGTCGGTTATTGGTGACCCATTTGATGGTGGAACAAAAACCTAGTCGTTCAATTAATGAAGAAGACAAAACGACCTAAGAAAACTCAAAAAAAAAAAGTTCTTCTCTAAACACGACCAAACACATCCATTTTTTTCAACCTTCTTTCTCGATTGCCTCTCGTGATCTCCTTTCTTCCGTCTCCGTCTTGCGATCTCGACCTTTTCCTCTCTGTTCTCAGGTCGTGATGCTTTGTTTCTCGCTGCGGATCTCCCTCCTTTCTCTCTGCGGCGGTGCCTTATCTGCTTCAATCTCTTCGTCGCTAAATCTCTCGCTCTCACGGCGGATTTGCGACGAAATCAGGTTGAGTTGTTATGGTTTTTTTCCGATGACGCTACAAGTTTGGTTTGTTGAAAAGAGTGGTGGCCGGTTTTGGTTCGTGAATCGTTGGGGTCTTGGTTGAGTGTGTTGGCCGTGAGTGAAATAGAGGCGGTCGGTGGTTGTGTGTCGGTTTAAGACGATGTGGTGAAGAAGGAAGCTATGGTGGTGAGGAAGGTTTTATTGTTGTTGTTGTATAGCTGATGGTTTGGAAATTGGAATTTCACCTCCAATGTCGTAGCTGGAATCGTTGGCTTATTTAACTGAAGCTTTTTTCCAGTTTTGGCTTCTAGTTTTGGTTGTAAAGGTGACTTGGAAAGCCTTGGACATCAACTTGTTTTTTCTTTTTCTGTTCTTTCTGTGACTCCCTCCTCTTTCTCACCCTATTTCTCTCTGCTTTTTTTTTTAAAAACAAGAAAACAATTTGTCCTGTTGTTGAGGTTAGTACAGTTTCGTGAAGTTTTGGCGCAGCAAGTCTAGAGGAGGGAAGTGCAAGGCTTGGCAATTTTGTAGGTTACTTAGAGCATCCACATTCATCAACCACACTTTGGTTCTTTAAATGGGACCCACACAATTTTTTATATTATATTATATTTCTATATTTTCTAAACAATCCAACTACATTTTCTAAATATCCATACAACTCATCAAAAAACTCTAAAATGGGTCCCACCAAATCTTACAATATACTCAATAATTATATTATATAAAAAAATAATTAAAATACTTTAATTCAAATATAGCAAAATACATTAAAAAATTATACATTTAAAATAAAATAAAACAAAATAAAATAAATATATATTAAAAAATACAATACATCACACAAATAATTAATTAAAAAAACATTAAAACAAATTACTAGCACAAAATACATAAAAAGATATATTTAAAACATTTTTCAATTGTTGTTATTCTCGTGTCCATAACGTTGCCATATATGTTCTATCAAGTCTTGTTGAAGATGTCGATGAACTTGTTTATCACGAACAACAAATCTTCTACGTAGGAACTCTTGAAAATCAACATTAGAATCATTAGGCAATATTGTCGCATCATTACTCAAATGATCATAAGAAAAATCAAAATTTCCACCATAGGTTGCACATTCGTCTTCAACAATCATGTTGTGTAATATGATGCATGTATTCATTATGCGCTGGAGTGTGTCTAAGTGCCAAGGTCGTGCTGGGTTATGTATGATCGTAAATCGGGATTGGGGAACTCCAAATGCTCGTTCAATATCCTTTCTTGCCCCTTCTTGATGTTTGGCAAACAATTTTCTCTTATCCCCTTGTGGCATCGGGATACTTTTTACAAACATGGGCCATTTAGGATAAATACCATCTGATAGATAATAGCCCTTGTTGTATTCAGTACGATTGATTGTATAATGAACCTCGGGAGCTCGTCCTTGCAGAACATCGTTGAAGACATTGGATTAGTTCAAAACATTAATATCATTGTTTGAACCTGCTACCCCAAAGAATGCATGCCATATCCATAAGTCTTGTGAAGCCACTGCTTCAAGCATAACAGTTGGTTTCCCATGATCGCCTCGAACGTATTGCCCTTTCAATGCAACTGGACAATTTTTCCATTCCCAATGCATGCAGTCAATGCTCCCTAACATACCAGGAAATCCTCTTGCCTCTCCTATTTGCATTAGGCATTCAATGTCTTCGGCATTTGGCCTTCGCAAATATTGTGCACCAAAGATGCTGATCACTCCTCTGGTAAACTTATCGACACATTTTAGTGTCGTCGTTTTACCAATTCTCAAAGAATCATCCACACTGTCAGTAGATGTTCCATATGCCAACATACGGATAACAACAGTGCATTTCTGTAATGGTGAAAGACTTGCCCTACCTGTTGCATCAACCATCATTCGAAAATACTCATCATGTTGACCTAGAGCTTCAACAATACGAAGGAACACATGTTTATGCATTCGGTACCTTCTACGAAACTGCTCATTTGTGTATACCGGGGTTTCTGAAAAATAATCTTTGAACAATCGATCGTGTCCTTCTTCACGATTCCTCTCTATATTCCTTCTTTGACGCCTAGGCCTTCTAGAGCTCGAGGTTTCTTCTTCCATAAACAACCTCACAAGTTCTTCATCCATGTCATCATTCATATAATCCATGAACATTTTTGCAATGTGGGAAGGATTGGAAGGATCCATGTGAAAAGAAGTTTCATATTTAGTAGAAGATGATAACAAATTGTAGAGAATGCAAGAGGTTAATGTGCATGTTAATACTATTTATATGACTACTTTGAATAACGGCTAGTTTGAGTAACAGCTAGTTTGACTATGAATAACGGCTAGTTTGAATAAAAGGTAGTTTGACTTTTAATAACAACTAGTTTCACTTTGAATACATAATCATACTAATTAAGTTCAAAATACATAAGCATACTAATTAAGTCTATATTAATTAATTCCAAAATACATAATCATATCAATTAAGTTCAAAATACATAATCTTACTAATTAAACCCAAAATACATAATCATACTAGTTAAGTCCATATTTTTCTCTAATCATGTCGCACAACATTTCATGAGCTTGTAGTTGTCTTGCATCCATATTTGATGTATCTTTTGAGAGTATTTGCAGATCATTCATCTTCAATCTTTCCTCAGCACTCTCAGCCTTCTTAATCTTTGCATCAACCTTTTTTCTCTCTATATCAACTTTTTCACCCTCAATGCGTGCATAGTCCCATGCAAACATTGACATCAGATCAAATTTTTTTTAAAGTCATCTTTCAAAGAATCATATTTGACATTGGGAGTTGAAGACATTTCCACAAGCTTTTCTTTGTCCTTCCTTTTGGCTGCCTTTTGACCGATTGGACGGCGAGACAAAGTAGGTGATGATGGATCGTGTTCATTGCTCATTTGTGGATTTGAAGATGAAGAATATGCTCCTGAAGCTGAATTATTTGTTCTTTTTGAAGAAGCTTCTGAGGAATCTGCAAGCCATTTAGGTTCATCTTTCAATAATCTCCATGCAGCCTCAAAAGTAAACTTTTCACCTTCATCTTGGAAATAGATTTTATATGCAGCTTGCATGTTATTGCTCTCGGAGCTCCCACTTTGTTGTGTAGACACAGCTTGTTTGTAGCATCCAACAAACTTTTGAACAGATGGATTAATTTTGTGCCATCGACCTTTTAGTTGTGTCGGTTTCCTCTCATTGTAATTGAGGTCACGATGCTTGTTGTAAGCTTCGCCGATCCTCTTCCAAAAACTATCTCCTTTTTTATCAACCCCAACAATTAAATCCTTTGAAACGTTGAGCCATGATTGAATGAGAACGCCATCCTCTTTTTGTTGGAACCTTTCTTTATGCGTATTCACAACCGGCGCAGATGCAACTTCTTCACCAAGGTTAATAGTTTCCAAGCTATCTTGAGTGCAAAATTTTGGTGTTTCACGTTCTTCATCATTTGATTGCGCACCACTGCTACCTATTTGAGTCCCATGAGGCATAGTGGGGTTAGTTGATTAAGATATAAATGGTTGATGTTGATATGGATAATGTGGTGTATAATATGAGTAATTTCCAAAGTGTGGAATATTTTGTGGATTTGGGATAAAATGAGAATTTTGAAAATTTGGGTTATGATGTGAATTTGAGATAAAAGGTGCATTTCCAAAATATGAGTTGCTTTGTTGATTTGGATTAGAAGGATGACTACCACTATTTTGTATAAAATTAGACCAAGAATTGGGTTGATTGGGATTAACAAATAAATATGTAGCAGAAAAAAATTAAAATGAGATAAAATCAATAGATGAAAAATAGACTAGTTGTAAATGTAAATTGTAATAAAATTAGTAAATATTTATAAGATTAAAAAAAATTACCGTTACATTTTTAACAAGTAAAAAAGTACCCGTTAAATTTGGCATATATTTGATCAAAAAGTTAAGGCTTAAATAATGTTTTCGTCCCTGTAAGTTGGCGTGTATTTGGTTTTCGTCCCTGTATCTTTTTTTTTTTCGGTTTTAGTCCCTATATCTTACTTTTTGTTGGTGTTTAGTCCCTAAAGCCAAAATTCGCAGGAAAATCCGAAGGTTTCCTGCGGATTTTCCTAAAAATCAAAAATCAAAATCCGCAGGAAAATCTGAAGTAAAATCCCCAGGAAAATCCACAGGAAACCTCTGTAGGGACTAAACACCAACAAAAAGTAAGATACAGGGACTAAAACCGAAAAAAAAAGATACAGGGACGAAAACCAAAAACTCGCCAACTTACAGGGATGAAAACATTATTTAAGCCAAAAATTAAAGCATATATATTGGCATATATTTGTAACGGTACTTTTTTACTTGTCTATAATTTACAAGTTACATTTAAAACTTATAAAAAGTAACCGTTAAAATTAATATAAAATAATTGTTAAAACATGAAATGTAGCTAGTTGGCCATCAAAAATGTTCACACACCAGCCCACAGTCACAAACCAAAGCACCCTACTTTTGTTTAATTATCCCATAACTCTGACAACAATGGCCTTGGCATTTGTGTAGAAACTATATGTAGCAGGCGATGTGTATGCTCTTATTGCATTGGCATTGTGACAGGTTTTTGCATGGTTGCTATTTCATGCAGGAAAGTGTAGCAAGCTTTTGTCTTTTTTGCCGGTTTTCGTACGGATTGCAGGGTGTTTCGCAGGTTTTTGGTTTTGGATAAGAGCTGGTTTTGTTTCAGGTTTAGGGTGATTCAGTAGGTCAAGGTTGTGTTGTTGTTGTTGCTTGTAGTAGGGAGCTTTTGGTGTATATGTTGTGAAACGCAGGATTTTGGGGATATAGATTCTGTTGTGAAGTGATGTAAAGATGATCATTGGTACAATTTTATGGACTTCAAAATAATAATAATAAATACTCCATCTGTCTCATAAAAAGTGTCCTATTTGAGCAATGCGTAGTTTTTAAAAAAATTATTAGATGCGTTGGTTGTAGTGAAAAAGTTAATGTCATTTACTAAAATACCCCTATTAAATGTAGTTGATAAAGTAGTTGAATAAAGTGAAATTTAATGAATAGGGGTATAGTAGTGAAAAAATAATAATAATTACAATATTGGTAATGTAAATGGACAATTATTTTGAGTCAAAGAAAATGTGCAAATGAGACACTTTTTATGAGACGGATGGAGTAATGATAATGAATAATACAAATGATAATAAATGATAATAAGTAATAAGAATAATGAAATAATATAAATAATAATGATGAAATAATAAAAATAATAAAAATGAAATAGTAAAATTAATAATGATGAAATGATAAAAATAATAATAATGAAATGATAAAAATAATAATAATGAAATACTAATAATAAATAATAATAATAATAAATAATATTAATAATAAATAATAATAATAATAAATAAAAATAAAAATAAATAGAAATCCTAATAATAAATAATAATAAATAGAAATAATAATAAATAAATAAATAATTTTGGAACTAATCTAAAGACTAAAAAGTAATAAAAAAATAAAATTCTAAATTAAAAACCTAAAGTTCCAAAAAAATAAAAATTAACAATGAAACACACGTAAGATAAAACAGATAAAATTCAATCAAGATGAAATTAAGTGACAAAAATTAAACGGAAAAAGCACGATTATGATCAATGGATTACATGCTTATAAATGCAAAGACGATTGGCTTAAAATTATATGTATAATGATCTGAGGATCTGAGGATAAAATTTGGGGTATGACGGTATTGAAAAAGCAACTTTTCTTTTTTCATTTTTTTATTGTATGCAAAGAGCCCCTCTTTCAAAATAATCCTCACCAGAGGGTCTATCCAAGATATGGTCAATTATAAAAACAGTAACCGCATAAATCCATACTTCCACACCTATAATCTGGGGTGGATAGATCACCCAAAATTTACCTAAAGTAAATACCCCTAGTATGTCGAGTGACAACAAGGTTCACAACAATCAAATCTTGAAATGTTAATGGAGATTTTTGTGGCGACGTAAAATCACCAAAATGAAGATTTTAGAGATCAAAATCTCCATATAAGTTAAGTCCTTAAGTAGCTAACCACTATGAACGAGTCCCTCGCGACTCACAGATAAACATTTGAGACTAAAATATCCCAAGTTGCACAACAACGAGTTCATCTTATATCATTCTAAGATCCTTTCCTAAGGGACACATGAATATTGTAACAACCAGAAGTGGTAAATAGATTGAGAGTTATGGGGAGAAGGATAAAGAAGTTGAGGAGTGTTCTGGCAAGAAAAATGTATAGATTAAGAAAAATCTATTGATACCACCTAAAAAGAAGGTTTTCGAAGACGTAGAGATGGAAACACCTTATGTTTCTCCTCCTCCTTATAAGCCACTAATTCCATTTCCACAAAGATTTGCGAAGGATAAGGTAGAGGCCCAATTCAAAACATTTGCGGAACTATTGGAAAAAATTCATAATAATGCACCATTCACTGAGGCCTTGTCTTAAATACCTACGTATGACTAGTTGTAAAGAAAAAATTAGAGGACCATAAAACTGGAGCAATTATTGATGTTAAGAGGGGAAGGTTGACCTTTGAGACGGGGTATGTAAGGATTGAATTTGTAATGACAATTTTCCTAAAAGATGCTTATATGATGGTTTCTTGGTTCTTAATCGACGTGATTAATATTTGTACGAAAGTCAAACATGAACAACTGATACTTAGGGTAGAACCAAAACTACTGCCACAAGTTCAGAATTATGAACCACCCAACAAAAGTAAGAAAAAAAGAGTGTTGGATACGAGATATGGTTAGATAGGTGGACATGGATCCCTAAGACCGCTAAGCTTAAGGTGAGGGAACCACCATGAGTGTTTGCACTCATGGACAGTCGAGCTAAACGACCTTAAGTAAAGTTTTACACGGGATGCAACCCATGAAATTGTGTGTTTTATATTTCTTTTGCTTGATTAGTTTTGCAGGAATAAAAAAGAAAGTCACAAAAATAGTACTTCCTCCAACTAGACAATATGGGCCAACAAAAGGATAATCAGGAAAATTTTGAGCAAATGGTGCAGCAGCTTATGTTGCATTTTTTGCCTCCTCCCGGAGGTTCTATGTGATTGTTCTATTTACCATCTCTTTTCTTCTTCTGGAACATTGGAGATAATGTCCGTTTAAAGTTGGGAGGGGGAGGGGTATTACCTTTTTATGTTTATTTTTTACTTTTATTTTTATCACATTATGTGTGTTTGTTTGTATGTGTCTTTAGTAGATTTTAGATTTTTCTTCTTTTGCCATCTATATATACACTACTTTGAAGATTCTCCCAATCTTTGAGTCGTTATAAATTTTGTTAAGTTTTGATTTGATTGAGTAAAAAGGTATATAGAGATTTAGGGATGAAAGACTAAGATGTAGAACCTTAGGAAAAATTGATAAAATATGTATTGTTTGAACATCCAAACTGTAATGCCCCGTATTATCTAAATGCACAATTAGATATCAGATGAGATCAGATGAGTGTCTATATGATCTATCTTTGGTTAATTGGATTTGAGGAATCCTTTAAATGATTTAAGTATAGTCAATTGGGATAAATAGAGCAACTGGTGAACTCTGAAGAGATCAATTATTGATGAAAGAGACAGATCAATTATTTTAACTCGAGAAAAGGATTTTAAGGTAACTCTAATAATTGATCAATTTGGTTAAGACGATAAAATATCAATTGGAGGTATTTTACCCTGTTAGATTATATTATATAATAAGCATATATATATATATATATCTGTGTGTGTGTGTGTGTGTGTGTGTGTGTGTGTGTTAGAAAGAAAAAAAAAGAAAAGAAGAAGAAAGATAGTAAGAAGAAGTGGAAAGGAAGAGAAAGAGAGAAAGTGGAGAAAGAGGAAGAAGAGAGAAAAAGCTTGGATAATTGTTCTTCATCTTCTTCAACCTCCTCTTCAACGCTAAGGTGGGTTCTAGTTAGAAACTCTAAGTTCTAGAAATCCATGATTTGAACTTAGGTTAGATTTGAGAGAAAATGATTAAACGGATAAATCAATGAAATCTAACGGATGAAAATCAATATAAATTGCGTAATGTAGTCGTAATATGCATATGATCATTTGATAATACTTTTTTTGTGGTTTGGAAGTGATATGGTGAGGGAAGGGTGAATTTTGGAACCCTTGGAACCCCAAAAGCGCAGCAGAAAAATTCTGCTTCTAATACGCACCGCCGGGCGGCACTTTGAGCGCCGGCGGACGCAGGCTTACGCCGCTGCTCCGTCGGGCGAAAGTCAAGAGGCGTAACATGTTTTGCTTCTGAAACTTTTGGTTTTTGGTATGGGTCTTACGCCGCTGCTGCGCCAGGCGAAGTAGCAGGTACAAAAGGCTCCGCCGGGCGAAGTCTTGACCGCCAGGCGCTCTTGGCACTTTTTCAATTAATTTCTTTTCTTTAAAAATTCATCTTTTGATCCGTAACTCGGATTGGAGCGTTCTTGGTATCGTTGGAAAACTATGACGATCCTCTACCCATATCTTTTAAATTATGGGTGTGATGAGAGAGTAATTATTTAGTGGAAAATGAATGAAAATATGTTTATGTGGCATGTTGGAAATCCATATCTTTTAGATCGTAAATTTGATCGAGGCATAGTGATAGCCATTGGGAAGCTGTTGAAATATCCTATGCGATAAGAGTGAGAAATATTGATTCGATACCCGACTAAATGATCAGAGGGAAACCAAGAGTTATGTGACTTATGATTGAATTATTATTATATGTGTTTCTATTATGCAAATTGTGTTATGCTATGTGTAATTAATTGTTGTTAAACATGATCGAGAGAATATGCATGCTTAAAATGAATTAGGAAGAGTGAGAAAACTTACCCCGAACATAATGATATGATTCTAGGTTGTGAATAGAATTGTGATAGAAAACCTAGATGGCGATGCTCGGGCACTTGATGTAGAAAGGTGCATCTGGGACGAGTATTGGTCTAGGAGAGAGTGAAACACTAGTATGGAACATGTGTGAACCATTGTGACTATGAGAAAAGGCGCATGTGGCCTTGTGATTGTCGAATACAATCATGTTGTTTATATGATCACGTAATCGGAACCATTTTATTCCTTAATAAATATCCGTGACCCGTGTCCATAACTGTTTGGAAGGGTTGGCCGGGGAAAGTGTTTATTAAGTAAGTAACCTTGACCCGTGTCCATAACTCTTTGGAAGGGCTGGCCGGGGAAAGTAACTTAGTGGGTGGTATTAGTGACCTGTGTTGAAGAGCCTCTTGTGAAGGTTGGCCGGGGAAAGTACAATGTGTAGGTAACCGTGACCCGTGTTGAAGGGCCTCTTGTAGGCTGGCCGGGGAAAGTTATCTATGTTAGCTTACGGGACCCGTGTCCATAACTCTTTGGAGGATCTGGCCGGGGATAGATGTCTACGTTTTTAAGGATCCGTGACCTGGGTTGAACTCTCTTGTAGGGTTGGTCGGGGAAAGATGCCTTGATATGTGTTACCGATTATTGAGATTCTTGAGTTAACAGGCTCAGGACATATTCCATTCGTGGTGATTTTGAGTTAGCAGACTCATGACATGTTTCCATATAGTGTGAGATTGAGAACTCAAGGTCATTTTCCCTTCCCCTTGACTTCAGTTAGGTTTTGGCTAGAACCCTGTAAAGCCGAGAGAATCCATAAGATAGGGAACTCACTGAGATTTAATATCTCACCCCATTATTGTTGCTATTTTTCAGGTATTGAGTACAGGTTTGATTTACAAGTGAAGCTATGCTTGGATGTTTCAAGAGAAGCTTAGTTGAGCTTATTTCGTTGTGTATTTGTTGTATACAATTGAGGATATTGTATATTGATCTTAGATTTTGTTTTGGCTAGTTTCTGTATCTTGTACCATAGATTGTATTATGTTTTAGAATGGCCAAGTATGTGAAAATTACGCCATTAGGCACTTATGATGGTGTCAGTGCCACAATAAAATGCTTGTATTGTATTATTCAAGATAAATATTATACAGAGCATTACAGTTCTCCCAAATAAGATACCAATTTGACTTGTTTTGTGCTATAGTGTCTGAATTCTAAGAAGTATTTTTGTATTAATTATATAAAAATAGTCTAGCATATTATTATCAAGTTATACTTAGTTAGCTGAGAAAAAAAAGAAAGAAAAACAATTAGAAGGCAATTACACCTTTTAAGTTGGGTAACCCTTACCCGATTATTCAACCCAATGGTGATTGATCCCCAATGTAAAAAAAAAAAAACAATATTTGTGTGAATAAATACCAATAAGTTGGGAAAACTTTAAAGGGTCTCCCCTCCCAAAAGCTAACTCACTCAAGTGTTGTAAGTAAGAAATAAATCCTCAATTATCTTTGTATTGTTTGTGATGATTATCCATTATTACATTGCCTTACTTTAATTGTTAAAAGAACAAAAGGAGAAGAAAATCGATATGTGAGACTTAGGTACAACACCATAGCCGTAACAATATCTAATGTGGAAAATTTTGGTTTGTGTTTACATGTTTCGTGTCCTTGCAATTCCTATAAGGTTGATATAGTGCGAGGGAATTTGAAGGAAAGCCAATCGAAACTAATTTCAAATGAGTACTATTTCTAACACCCCGATTTTTAAATTAATATTTTATTTAATTATTTGAGTGTTTATTTGTGATATTTGAGTTATTTTGGTGTTTTGGGAGATTTAGGGGTATTTTAGTAATTTAATTATTATTGGGAATATTGAGTTTGATACGGATAAATAAAATAAGATTTATTTGAATTATTGGAGATAATTAGACAATTTTAATTATTTATTAATAATTGGAGAAAATAGAATTATTACGAATAAATCACATTTTTGAGCATTTTTATTAAATATTTATTTAATTGAAATTTTTATTTAAATAAAATAAAGTGTTATACTTTATTTAGAAAAAAACAATTTTGTAATAAAACATGAGCGCCAGATTTCTTTGGGGTGTGAGTGTGATGGTGTAAGCTAAATTGAGATTTGAGATAAAAATTAGGTTATTTTATATACTAAAGTTAGAGACAGAATTAGGTTACATTAAAATTAAAAAGTTTGGAAGCGGCATATCGTGGGAATTGGGATTGCACAAGGCATTAGAAACCGATCGTAGGAAAATGAAAAACTTCAATTTTGAGGTAAGGGGGAATTTCTTTACTAATAGGAGAGTCTAAGCAGTCTGGATGGTGAGGGGTCCTTACACTCCTACCTGTGTATTTTATATTGTATGGTTTGTGGCCTCGTTGTTGACGAAAGGGGTTTGGCCAAAACATATGAGGTTCTCAATTGACTGTTGATATAAGTTTGTTCCCTTTCGACAATTTTAAGTAATGAAATCATGACATATATGCATTTGATGTGATATATGTTTCGAGCGTTGAATGTAAAACAGGAATGAATGTGATTTATGTGTTTTGGCCAAAAAAAGGTTTCGGCAAAACGACGATTGATGGTGTAGTATTCTAATTTTGACGTATGTTACTGTTAATGTGTTTATCGATGAATTTTGGAAAAACCTTATTGGTCTTATTTTCCCCAAATATATGTGTTTATCGATGAATCACTGTGAAACCTTATGGTATAAATTCCCAAATGTTGTAAAATGACAGAAAAGTAAAAAATCATAAAAACAGGATTTTTTTATCGAAAATTAAAAAATAGAAAAATGCAGAAAATCGCAAGTAGACATTGAAGGGGATTGATCGTCTTATTTCATGCTTAAATTGAGTTTCGTAAGCTTGTTTGAGTGTCGTCTTTTGCATTAGAAAGCTAACGCAATAATTTTTCTTTTTGACACAGGGAAATCGGGTATAGGGGCGCTACAACAGTAGTAGATCACTGGCTTTTATACCAGAGGCGTAGTACAATTTAGTCTTGCGCTAGTCATCATTTTTCACGTGTAAGTTGTAACTTGAGTTTTGTAAGTCTGTTTAGGGTGGGGTTAGTTGCTTTAGAAAGAGAGTTTAATGATCTTTCAAACTGAAGAGTTTCATAATTTTATCATGAATATATAATTTTTCGTGCTATTTTAAATGAAGACATTCTATTTTAGATTTTATGCAGAAATTGTTGTGATATGGCTGAACTGAATCAAATAGAACTAAAGCTTCATAACTTCGCTCGAGGTGCAGTTAAGTGAATTTGAAAGAGGGTTTAAAGAAATTTAAAATTGGAGAGTTTCATAATTTTATCATAAGTCTATAATATTTGGTGCTATTTTGAAGTGAGACAATTCTAGAGTTATGTCTAGAGTTTTAGGAAAACCTTTAGCAATTTAAGGAATTAAGCATAATTATAAATAACTTAGAATTGAGTTAGTGATATGTTTTAGAGCTAATTAATTTAACAGAGTTAAGTTGGTACGAGTTTAGAGTTGTTAACATGTATAGTGTTGAATTTGAGTTCGGATATGCTTAGAGTAGTGAGTTAGTGTTGTATTTTGAATGACTAACATGTTTAAAGATGAGTCTGAAATAGTTGAGTTGACTCTAATGTGCTCAATGAGTTAGTTTGATGTGTTTGGAGTGTTAAGTGAATTACATTTTTTGAGTAGTTTTGAGCTAAACTACAACCCCTTAGAGTCCAAGAGACTTATCTTCTGTGAGAAGTTGTCAGTAGAGCAAGTTTGAGTACTTTAGATTTCTTTTGAGTATTCAAGAGTCATTTTGAGAGTTGTTGTTGAGCTTTTTGAGCTTTTTTAGAACACTATTGAGTTACAAAGAATATAATAAAATTTTGAGACTTTTTGAGTAATTTGGTTGATTTTAGAGTTGTTGAGTGAAAACATATATTTATTCTAAATGAGGTGTAAATATAATTTTTTTAAATTATATTTTTGAGATGAGTAATCTGGTGGGATTATAGTGAGGCATGTTTGTTGAAAAAATTATATTTTTGAAATTAGTAATCTCGTGGGATTACAACAAGGTCTGTTTATTGACAAAATTATGTTTTTGAATTTAGTAATACGGCGGGATTACAATGAGGTCTGATTATTGGAAAAATTATACTTTTTAAACTAGTAATCCGATGGGATTACAGTGAGGCATGTTTATTGTCAAAATTATGTTTTTAGAAATTAGTAATCCAATGGGATTATAGTGTGGCCTGATTATTGGCAAACATGGTTCAAGAGTGGAACCTATTTATGATGATGATTTTGATGATGATTTTTGGTGATGATTTTTTTTTTAAAATTATTTTGATGATTATTTGAGTTGCATGCATGTTCGCTATACATGATCATGCATGCATATATTTTGGAGTTAAGTAGGACTTTCGTCCACTGATGGCCAGGTTCAGAGGGGAACCATGACAATCTTGTGTTTAGAGTGGGACACAGTTCAAGATGAATCGCAGACATGAGCAATCAGTAACAAACCCCTGAGCCCAAAAACCCAGTACCACATGCATATAGATGAAGGAGATTGTGCGTTAGCATTTGCATTTTAAATTGGATTGTGATTGTGTGTTGTTTAAATATTTTATTTTTGTTGTTGTTGTTTACCATTCAGCTGTTAATTTTCACCATTAATATTTGTAAGGTGTATTCTCACCCCTTTTTGTTGTTGTGGCGTTTGTGCTCCTCTGGAGTACAGATAATCAGGTACTAAACATAAGTAGTTGCTTGTGAGTTGGAAAATTTTCTTTGAGTTCTTCTTCGTTTATTTTATCGCTTATCGTTATTTAGTTGGCCTATATGTTCTATTATATAACATCTAGAATTGGGCATATTATTTGTCTTTAGTTGATGTTGGAGTTTATTTTCTTTGAGTATTTTCCTTTATATAATTATTTGATGCTGTGAGATATTTTGAGTCCCGCTGCGAGATTTTCATATATCTTCATGAAGTTCCATGTTGTGTTTTGAGTAACATCCTAAGTTGTGAATTTTCTCTTTTATTAAGAGTCGGGGTTTAAGGTGTTACACTATTCATTTCAATTTCATAAACTTTGCATGCTTCATTTCTGTGTCCTCTTTTTGTATTTGTGAGCTAAGCTGCTTGAGGAAAAGCAATGATTCAATTTTGGAGGAGTTTGATAGGTAGTATTTATACCTCTTTTTATCAATATTTCTTATGATTTTTTCTTGTTTTATTTCTCTCTTAATACTTTCTAGTATGGTTTTATGTTCTTAGCCGATAAGGAGTGCCAAGAGCCGAAGCGGGATAAAAAAGGAACAAAAATCGTAAGAAGAGTCTGCAATACACAAAACTCGTGGCTAACACGGTTGGGTCATTCATCTGGCACATGTCGTGTTATCACCAACACCCCCTTTCATACATTACACCCGAGGACAACACTAGAAGGTACTACAAAACACGCATTCAACAACGCCATGGTCACCATGGTTTTTCCCTACACCGTGGTGACATATCTTAACTAAGGCACTACCATATTTATTTTGTTTTTTGATTAAAAATTATTTGTATATAACTGCGGTTACAGAACAACCGTTGTGATACAATCAAACTTTCGTCAGTTCGAACCTCAGCGCCAGAAAATATTTTATTCCTTTAATGTTAAGGCGCACCTTTTCTTTTTTATTTATTTTAAAATTCATAAATAAAATGGTTATCACTACGGTTCTTCTGGTTAACCGTAGTGGTATAGTTATACGGTTGGTATTGTTAACCGTTGTGAAATTGTTTACCCATATAGAAGCGAATTAACTTACACTTATTGACAGTAGCGTCGTTGCCTTCACAGTGAAACCCTAGAACCCATTTTTTCTCTTCATCTTCACCATTATCCGTGAATCTTATGCTTCATACATTAAGGTATTCTTCTTCTTCCATCTATTGTCAGATATTTCCCATTATCTCGTTTGTTGCATGTTGTTTTTGTTGATTGTTCTCATTTTTTCAGATTCGTCTTCACTACCTTAACAAAGACCATACTTTGGCTATGGTACATAATGTTTGTGTAGCTATGGAAAAAAGTACAAGAAGCATGAAGCTATGATGGAAACTTCATCCACCTTGTACTTCTTCTTCATAGCTTCACAAACAAGATGTTAGTAAATGAAGAAACAACAGTGTCAGCAAACTTCATCTAGTTTTAGAAACAATGAAAATAAATATAAGAAGTATGAAGCTTTTGTGTAAGCTTCTTCCTCCTTATATTTCTTTTTCATTGCTTCCCAAACTAGATGAAGAACATTGTTGATTCCTATTTACGCGAACTTTATAATATATCTCTTTTAATCTCTCTTTACTTTTCATTGGATTATGGTTTTAGGGTTTTGTTTCAACTGAGGATGGTCATTGTTTAAGTTTGTTGTGTTTCCTTACAGGGGATGATACATGGTGATGATGGTCGTGGTAGCAAGTGTATTGTATGAGTTTATAATATCTGGATCTGGTATAGGATGTTGTTTGAGTTTATTATATTCTATTTAGATTATTTGTTTCACTAATCCTCACTTAAAATACATTCATTTAATTTGACATAGATACTTATAATCTGCAAATTAAGTTGTATTTGAAAACCAACTTATATGAATCAATGTTTCCGAATAGCATGCCTCTTATCGTTCATCTCACGTTCTTTGATATATAGATTATGGTATAATGATTTGGCTCTTTAGATGCATCACTATCTTCCATTATAGTTAAATTTCATTAACAATAATTTATTAGTTAATTTGCCTCTCCATCATCACTTATAATCGTAAAACATACGATTATAAAAATTATGATGATAAGTGATGATGATGAGTCAGGCCAATAAACCACAATATATACGTAAAAGAGCGTGAAATGCACGATGGAACGAATGCAATCAGAAAATATTGGTATGTTTAAGTTGGTTTTCAAGAATAGTTAATTTGCAGATTATTGACTTCTTCGTCAAATTGAATCCTTGTATATTTCTTTAGTGAGGAGTTGGGAAAACAAGCAATCTACTTTTAATATAATAAACTCTGGGTACTTACAACAACGGTTATTTATTGTAACCGAGATCAAAGATAATATAATAAACTCTAGGTACTTTCAACAACGATTATCTATCGTAACTGAGATCAAAGATAATTTATGTTTTACATAGTTTGCTGCGGATGGGTTTCGAACCCAGTACCTAAGTGTATATATCACAACGGTTTATTAGCATAACCGTTGTAATATGTGGCACGCGTCCTTCCTTTCAATAACTGTTTCCAGACCATTGTAGAAACAACGAACTTACAACGACACTCTACTTAACAACGATATGTCAGGTGTGATGGTACCCCTTTTCAAACTGTTGTTAAAGGGGTTTTCCGTCGTAGTGAGGTCGTGTTTCCTGACACGAGTTGTGTTTCTTGACATGACCACCCCGTGTCAGGTAACACACCCGTGTTGAGGCCAACGCCTATTACAAATTCTTGAGGTTTTGTAACATTTTGTGACTTTTGGAAGATCCAAAATTTAATTGCATTTACACGAATTTAGAATAATTTATGATGAATCATTTGTATAAATATGATGATCATTGTCGCACCTCGAAAAATACGACCTTCGCGATAGACTCGGAAAATGGAGTTCAAATAGAGTCAGTACCGAACTTTATTCATTCCAAGAAGGAACAGGAAACTATCGATAAAACCTTTATGGAAAGAACATGGTCATCGCAACCAAGTTCTAGGTTCGCCAGTCAGTTAGGCAAGTGAAAGATATTATTACCCCTTCACGTCTGTTGTACTTAACGGGAACCTCTTAATTCGATTTGTGAGGAAAGTTAGCTAAGGTAGTTTGTTTTCATCTAAGGCAATAAAGCAAAAAGTTAAGGTAAAAGGATTTTTTTTATAAGGGGAAATGGGTGGTTTTTTTATTAGGGTGCTCGCCAAGGATTGGGGCCCTTGTGCCTACGTATCTTCATTCGAAAGAATTAAAGAATCAGAGCGTCCGTAGTTCGTGGGACTACGGTTGGTTGGTTTGTTTTATCAAACGGATGTTTAGATTGCACTCTAAAGCCTAAACATTATCCTGTATGCTCGTGGAGGGAGGCTTATTGTTTAGTTTGTATGTGTATTACAAGGAATTAAACACCGTTCTTTTAAGAAAAGATTTTAATGGCACGAAGTCAAGAAGTTGGATTGATGTGTTGATGTTTTATTTGGATGAAGATCATTTGGACACCAAGAAAGATTGTTCGTATCCAAACAATCGAGAAAATGAATCGAAGGCTCGACTCTCTCTCTCTCTCTCTCTCTCTCTCTCTCTCTCTCAAACCTTTATTGTAAAAGGATTTGATATACTTAAAGTGTTTTGAACAGATGACGAGCACTCGGACACCAAGGAAGGCTCCTTGTATCCAAGGGCAGTTCGAAACTGTATTGGGGAATGCAAGCGATTTACTCTTGCTAGGAATCAGGGAAGAGTTGAATTATCAAATGCCATGAGGCTTTGATTTCATTGAGGATTTGCTGATGGTAAATTGACCCTGGCTGGGATATTTAAGGTGAAAGTTTAAACCTTGTTGGGTGTCAGGGGAGTTTAAAGATGAGTTTGAAAAAACCTTAGAAGTTTTTTACTCTTCTGGAGACTGGTGTATGGATAAAATGATCAGGGTTTTTCCTATGATTTTAGGAAGCTTGGGGGTCTCTGTGTGAGATCTAAGAGGAGATGAGACTTTCCAAGTCTACTTGAATGAAGCCCAGGAGGAGACTGAGATTGTCCTAGTCTTTCAAGAATAGGTAGACTCTTGTTGGAGAAAGGTCTTTGTATGATGCCCAAGAGGAGGTTGTTGGTTTAAGGGATGGACATCAACCCTAGAATGGTATGATGTTCTAGAATTTGACTCTCTTAGGGATTGAACTAGTAGAGATAACTAATTTCTATCGTATGCCTTTAGGAAGCCTTTGGGTCCTTGTACTAAGCCCAATAGGACGCCGGGAAACTTCTAGGAAGCCTGTTGGTCCATGTACCAAGCCCAAGAGGAGGCTGGGGATACTTTTAGGAAGCCTGTGGGTCCAAACCTAAGAAAATTTCAAGAAAGGTTTTGTAACACCCTCTTTCTATACCCCCAAATAATCACATAAATCATTTAGGCACATATTAAAAAATTTGCCAGAGTACGATTAAAACATAGTATAAAAGAGGCATGTCACATCATACACGCATTTAATACATACAACACCTGCTCACAAAGATATGCAACAGTGGGGTAACTTTCAAACAACAAAGGATCTCAGTCCTTATACCCACATCTCAATATTTAGAATAAAAGCGGAAACATCTAAAATATTGAATAACAACCACATATATACATCAACATATATATACATCATCCAGTATGAATCACAAGCAACATCATGTTTATATACACAAATTCATCAGCAAGATACATATGCAAATGTATCACAAAAAGATCAAAACGTCCTACCTACCCGGTGCTACATATCAGAGCCAACCGACCAACAAGGAAAATGAAGACACGCTTCACAAAAAGACCGCCAGATACCTAATCTGCAATGCCTCATAGAGCATCATAAAACAGCAGAAGGGTGAGAAATATTATCATAATATCAATGCATATAATTATGTACTACAACATAAACATATAACACATATTCTCACCACAACTCATCATATATCACAATATAGATATATCATCAAGCATATTCATTATGCATACATTCACCATTATCATCATTCCACATGAACACACACATACTTGTTCATTCAACAATGCATCATTATAAGATACAGTTTATATCATTTCCCATAAACATACATATATCAATGTTTATTCATCAATACACGAATACAAAGATGATCAATGCAACTCATAGAGACCGACTCTCGACTCTATGCAGATGCATGCTGGTACCGACTCATCACCCGAGCTCAATTGAATAACTCAATGGAAATATCCTCCCTGCCGGGCCTACGATATTTCCCCATCGCTCATACCATCATGGCATCCGATGTTTCTGGATTGTTCACGCAGACACAATCCGATTGCTCAAACCCCACAAGGGCACACAATCATTCTGAAGATTCCCACGGAATCAAGTGTAACTCATCGCAACGATTACACCCATTGACTACGCAATGTTCAGAGGATCCTCAAATGATCATTTGTGTAATCAATCACTCACACCCAACAGGGACGCGATATTACACCCGATTCTCCACGAATCGCGACACATGAATGCATGTCATGATGTTTCTCATACAAAATGACCACATACACTCATGCAATGCACACATATTTCACAATATAGTCATGCATTCATCACATATAATCCACATACATTCACATCAATTGTATAACAACATACACAATTATCCAAACAATTCAATTTACGGTTTACCGGAAAAGTCGGTTAAAAGTCGGCTAAAAATAATATTTTTCATCACCATCAAATAGAACATATTTTTAGCTTCAGTTTGATATAAAGAACAGCTCAATCGGATAAACGACGAAAAAGTTACGGACTTTTAAAGAAAACAGTTTTCGGAAAACTAGCAGAGTTCAGTCGATTGCACTCCTGATGCAATCGATTGCACAGTCCCAGACTTGCAATTTTTCGCCCTTTTACATATGTGCAATCGATTTGCATCCTGCTGCAATTGATTGCACCTGTTAAAAACCAGAAAAATTAGCTGCTGCCTCAACACAAAACCCTCCGGAAACCCGACCGATTCAATTCTATGATACGAAACCAATACACAGTAATCCTTACCAAATATATATCAACGTTTTAGGACAATAAAACGATAATTCTACGACGTTCGATTTTCACCAAAATCTCACATTCTCAAAACCCAAAAATGTCAAAACTCACAATATCAACCGATTTCAACCAAACGAGTTTCTATAATCTCGGCCTAACCTCATACAACTAATCTACTCAATTTATTTCGAAATTCATCCGTGAAAACATCGATTTCTATCGATTGTGTTCAAATTCAACCTAACCACAAATATCTCTAAAACAACCAAACAATTCCAACACACACCCACATAATCATAAGCATGGATAATATAACAATGTTTCACACCCTTACCCGGATTCCAAATGATCTAGCTCTTGTTCTTGATGATTTCCACTCTTTTTCCTCTTTTCTTCTCTTTTTCCCTCTTCCTCTTTCTTTCTCTTCTTTTTCTTTCTATCTTTCTCTATTTCTCTCTCTTTCTCTTTTCTATCTATTTTCTTTCTTTTCTATTTCTTTTCTCTCATTTTCCACTAAATCAATTAATTCATTTTTTTCTCACATAATTCTAATTCCACAAAATTTCTAACTTATGATTAATTGAAAAAAGTCTAAAATACCCTCCATTCTAATTTCCCCAAAAACTGTTCTTGATGATTTCCACTCTTTTTCCTCTTTTCTTCTCTTTTTCCCTCTTCCTCTTTCTTTCTCTTCTTTTTCTTTCTATCTTTCTCTATTTCTCTCTCTTTCTCTTTTCTATCTATTTTCTTTCTTTTCTATTTCTTTTCTCTCATTTTCCACTAAATCAATTAATTCATTTTTTTCTCACATAATTCTAATTCCACAAAATTTCTAACTTATGATTAATTGAGAAAAGTCTAAAATACTCTCCATTCTAATTTCCCCGAAAACTCACGAAAACGGTAAAATAACATTTAACACACCAATTTAACAAATAAAATAATTTATCACCCAATTAAAATAAAAGACTCAAGAATAATGGAATAATCAAAATCGGGGCGTTACAACTCTCCCCCACTTTAGAAATTTCCGTCCTCGAAAATAATACCTGATTCAAACAACTCCGGATACAACTCTCGCATCCCACTCTCTAGTTCCCAAGTCATATTGCCTTCCGCAGCGCCTCCCCACGCTACTTTCACAAGCGCAATATCCTTGCCTCTTAGTTTCTTAACTTCGCGGTCCAAAATCCTAACCGGTAAAGCTTCCAGCGTAAGGTTATCTCTCACTTCATCCTCGTCCATAGGAATAACATGTGACGGATCCGGAACATATTTCCGAAGTTGCGAAACATGGAATACGTCATGCAAATTCGAAAGGTTCGGAGGCAACGCCACACGGTAAGCCACAACACCAACTCGTGAAGTAATGTGATAAGGACCAATAAAACGAGAAGTCAAATTCTTCGACTTCAAAGCACGACCCACACCCTTAACTGGTGTAACTCTCAAAAACACATGGTCGCCTTCTTGAAACTCAAGATCTTTCCTTCTCTTGTCATGATAGCTCTTTTGTCTACTTTGAGAAGATTTCATCTTCTCCCGAATAAACTTCAGTTTCTCCGTCGTTTCTTGCACCAATTCCGGTCCAACAATCGTCCTCTCACCGGTTTCATGCCAACAAAAAGGTGTTCGACATCTCCGACCATACAAAGCCTCAAATGGTGCCATACTTATACTCGAATGAAAACTGTTATTGTAAGTGAATTCAATCAACGCCAAATAACCATCCCAAGCACCACCTTGCTCGAGTACACAAGCACGCAATAAATCCTCCAACGATTGAATCGTCCTCTCGGTTTGACCGTCCGTTTGCGGATGGTAAGCCGAACTCAATCTTAGCTTAGAACCCAAAGCCTTTTGTAAACTCTCCCAAAACCTCGATGTAAACCTAGGATCTCTATCCGATACAATACTCTTAGGAACTCCATGTAACTTCACCACCACAAGAACATAAATCTCGGCTAACCTCTCCAAAGGATAACTAATATCAATTGGAATGAAGTGAGCAGATTTAGTAAGCCTATCAACAATTACCCAAATAGCATTATGACCTCTTTGCGTATTCGGCAATCCCGTAACAAAATCCATCGATATACTATCCCATTTCCATTCCGGAATATCCAACGGTTGCATAAATCCACTCGGTTTTTGATGTTCTACCTTAGACTTTTGACAAGTTAAGCATGCATACACGAATTGAGCTACATCTCTCTTTAATCCGGACCACCAAAAGATCTTCTTCAAATCTTGATACATCTTATTCGCACCCGGATGAATACTTAAATTACTTCGGTGTCCTTTCTCTAAAATCATCTTTTTCAACTCCGCGTCGTCGGGAATACAAATACGACCACGGAATCTCAAAACTCCAAAGTTATCAACCTTGAAATCCTCATTCTCATTTATCATTAAATCAACGAACTTCAAATCCAACTTTTGCTTTTCACTAACCGTTGCAAGAAAATCATTCGTAACATGTAACATACCAAGTCTCACACTTCTCGGCGTCATTTCACAAACCAAACTCAAATCTCTGAAATCCTCCAAAAGTTCCCATTCTTTCATCATCAATGCGGACATATGTAACAACCTCCGACTTAAGGCATCGGCCACCACGTTTGCCTTACCCGGATGGTAATTCAAACCAAAATCATAATCCTTCAAAAGTTCTAGCCACCTCCTTTGTCTCATATTCAATTCTTTCTGATCAAATAAATATCTTAAGCTTTTGTGATCACTAAAAACTTCAAATCTTGCACCATAAAGGTAATGCCTCCAAATTTTCAAAACAAACACCACGGCCGCTAACTCCAAGTCATGTGTAGGATAATTCTTTTCATGCACTCTCAATTGTCTAGAAGCATATGCCATAACTTTTCCATCTTGCATCAAAACACCACCTAAACCTGTCAATGAAGCATCACAATACACGACAAATGGTTCATTAGGATTAGGCAAAATCAAGATCGGAGTCGTTGTCAACCTTCTCTTTAGCTCATTGAAACTCTCTTCACAATGAATATCCCAAATGAAAGCCTTTCCTTTACAAGTCAATTGCGTTAAAGGAAGTGCCAACTTCGAAAATCCCTCAATAAACCTCCGATAATAACCCGCCATGCCTAAAAAGCTTCGAATCTCCGTAACCGACCTAGGAGCCTCCCATTGCATCACCGCATCTATCTTGGATGGATCAACACCAATACCACTACCGGAAATAACATGTCCAAGGAAACTTACTTCCGACAACCAAAATTCACATTTTGACAACTTAGCATACAATTGTTTCTCTTTCAAAATTTGCAACACAATTCTCAAATGCTCTTCATGCTCCTCTTGAGACTTAGAGTAAATCAAAATATCATCGATGAACACAACCACAAAACGATCCAACTGTTCATGAAAAATACGATTCATGTATTCCATAAACACACCCGGCGCGTTAGAAACCTCGAATGGCATCACGGAGTATTCGTAATGACCATACCGTGTCCTAAATGCCGTCTTTTGAATATCCTCTCCTTTCAGACGAATCTTGTGGTATCCTGATCTCAAATCAATCTTGCTAAAAACATTCACACCAACCAATTGGTCCATCAAATCATCGATCCTTGGAAGCGGATACTTGTTCTTAATTGTCACTTTGTTCAACTGTCGATAATCAATGAATAACCGCATACTCCCGTCCTTCTTCTTTACCAACAATACCGGAGCACCCCAAGGAGAAACACTTGGCCTTACAAATTTCTTGTCCAACAAGTCATTCAATTGCTTTTTCAATTCTACCAATTCCGATGCCGACATACGATACGGTGCCATCGAAATCGGTCTAGTACCCGAAACTAGATCAATAGAAAATTCAACTTCTCTTTCCGGCGGTACATCCGTAATATCTTCCGGAAACACTTCTGGAAATTCACACACCATTGGGAACACCTCAAGCTCAACTTGACTCTCCACCGACAATGATGCAAACAAACCAAACAATTGAGCTTCGTCCGCTAAAAGTTTCTTCAACTCTTTAGTGGATAGGAAACTCTCAAATTCATCATCTTCCAAAGATGGAAACCTTACTAACTTGTGATAGCAATCTATACGAACTCGATTAAATTGCAACCAGTTCATACCCAAGATCACGTCCAATCCCACCAATGGCAAACATACTAAATCCATAATGAAGTCTTTACCATACATGGTTAAAGGACAACTCATACACACCAAAGATGTATTTACCGACCCTGAAGCAGGAGTCTCAATAACCATTTCAGCACCCATCAAAGTTAACGTAAGATTCAAACGCTTCGCGCACTCAGACGAAATAAACGAATGAGTCGCTCCCGTATCAATAACAGCAACTAAAGGTGTACTATTAATAAAGCATGTACCTTTAATCAAACGGTCTGCATTCGTAGTTTGAGTCCCCGCCAATGCAAACACCTTTCCGCACGCTTGAGCTTGTTTCGGTTGAGTACACTTAGTACTAATGTGACCCACTTCTCCACAATTATAGCACTTCACCATATTCCTTCTACAATCTGTAGCAGCATGCCCAAGACCACCACAATTAGAACATTTCGCTACAGGCTTCCCACACTCAAATGATTTATGACCCATTCCACCACACTTGTAACACTTAACAACACCGGAACCTCCTCCTCCAGATCTCCTATCAAAGCTTCCCCTATGCTTGCCCTTATCAACGGGTGTCACATAAGGTCCACTTCTAGCTTGTTGCTTCCCCTTCCTCTCATTCAAACTTTTGTAATGTGTAGAACGAGCCTTACTATCTTCTTCGAAGATTCTACAACATTCTGCCAAATCCGTAAACCTCCTTATCCTTTGATATCCCACAGCTTGCTTAATCTCAGGACGTAAACCATTCTCATATTTAATACACTTTGAGAACTCAGCAGTAATCGCAACATAATGAGGATGGAATTGAACCAACTCCACAAATTTAGCAGTATAGTCCACCACAGACATACTACCTTGTTTCAGTTCAAGAAACTCCATCTCCTTCTTTCCCTTCACACTCTCAGGGTAATACTTCCTCAAGAATTCAGTACGAAATAAATTCCAAGTTACCTCTTCATCATCCACCTCAAGAACTTCACGTATACCGACCCACCAATCGTCGGCTTCTTCCTTCAACATGTGAGATCCAAGCCTCACCTTATTCTCCTCCGCACAGTCCATAACTCTGAAGATTCTTTCAATCTCTTTCAACCAATTTTGAGCTCCATCGGGATCAAATTTTCCTTTGAAAACCGGTGGTTGATTCTTCCTGAAATCGTCATTAGCATTCACGTTCGGCGCACCTTGCACCACCCTAGCCATTGATTCCAAAGCCGCAGCCATCGCATTGTCGTTTCTACCCGACATATTCTGATTATTCCCAAAAATAACAACAAGGTTAAACAACAGTTCAACCAACACAACAACAAGACAGACACAACTGACTCAACTCTGGCTCTGATACCACTTAATGTAACACCCCCTTTCAATACCCCCAAATAATCACATAAATCATTTAGGCACATATTAAAAAATTCGCCAGAGTACGATTAAAACATAGTATAAAAGAGGCATGTCACATCATACACGCATTTAATACATACAACACCTGCTCACAAAGATATGCAACAGTGGGGTAACTTTCAAACAACAAAGGATCTCAGTCCTTATACCCATATCTCAATATTTAGAATAAAAGTGGAAACATCTAAAATATTGAATAACAACCACATATATACATCAACATATATATACATCATCCAGTATGAATCACAAGCAACATCATGTTTATATACACAAATTCATCAGCAAGATACGTATGCAAATGTATCACAAAAAGATCAAAACGTCCTAGCTACCCGGTGCTACATATCAGAGCCAACCGACCAACAAGGAAAATGAAGACACGCTTCACAAAAAGACCGCCAGATACCTAATATGCAATGCCTCATAGAGCATCATAAAACAGCAGAAGGGTGAGAAATATTATCATAATATCAATGCATATAATTATGTACTACAACATAAACATATAACACATATTCTCACCACAACTCATCATATATCACAATATAGATATATCATCAAGCATATTCATTATGCATAAATTCACCATTATCATCATTCAACATGAACACACACATACTTGTTCATTCAACAATGCATCATTATAAGATACAGTTTATATCATTTCCCATAAACATACATATATCAATGTTTATTCATCAATGCACAAATACAAAGATGATCAATGCAACTCATAGAGACCGACTCTCGACTCTATGCAGATGCATGCGGTACCGACTCATCACCCGAGCTCAATTGAAGAACTCAATGGAAATATCCTCCCTGTCGGGCCTACGATATTTCCCCATCGCTCATACCATCATGGCATCCGATGTTTCTGGATTGTTCACGCAGACACAATCCGATTTCTCAAACCCCACAAGGGCACACAATCATTCTGAAGATTCCCACGGAATCAAGTGTAACTCATCGCAACGATTACACCCATTGACTACGTAATGTTCAGAGGATCCTCAAATGATCATTTGTGTAATCAATCACTCACACCCAACAGGGACGCGATATTACACCCGATTCACCACGAATCGCGACACATGAATGCATGTCATGATGTTTCTCATACAAAATGACCACATACACTCATGCAATGCACACATATTTCACAATATAGTCATGCATTCATCACATATAATCCACATACATTCACATCAATTGTATAACAACATACACAATTATCCAAACAATTCAATTTACGGTTTACCGGAAAAGTCGGTTAAAAGTCGGCTAAAAATAATATTTTTCATCACCATCAAATAGAACATATTTTTAGCTTCAGTTTGTTATAAAGAACAGCTCAATCGGATAAACGTCGAAAAAGTTACGGACTTTTAAAGAAAACATTTTTCGGAAAACTAGCTGAGTTCAGTCGATTGCACTCCTGATGCAATCGATTGCACAGTCCCAGACTTGCAATTTTTCGCCCTTTTACATATGTGCAATCGATTTGCATCCTGCTGCAATCGATTGCACCTGTTAAACACCAGAAAAATTAGCTGCTGCCTTAACACAAAACCCTCCGGAAACCCGACCGATTCAATTCTATGATATGAAACAAATACACAGTAATCCTTTCCAAATATATATCAACGTTTTAGGACCATAAAACGATAATTCTACGACGTTCGATTTTCACCAAAATCTCACATTCTTAAAACCCAAAAATGTCAAAACTCACAATATCAACCGATTTCAACCAAACGAGTTTCTATAATCTCGGCCTAACCTCATACAACTAATCTACTCAATTTATTTCGAAATTCATCCGTGAAAACATCGATTTCTATCGATTGTGTTCAAATTCAACCTAACCACAAATATCTCTAAAACAACCAAACAATTCCAATACACACCCACATAATCATAAGCATGGATAATATAACAATGTTTCACACCCTTACCCGGATTCCAAATGATCTAGCTCTTGTTCTTGATGATTTCCACTCTTTTTCCTCTTTTCTTCTCTTTTTCCCTCTTCCTCTTTCTTTCTCTTCTTTTTCTTTCTATCTTTCTCTATTTCTCTCTCTTTCTCTTTTCTATCTATTTTCTTTCTTTTCTATTTCTTTTCTCTCATTTTCCACTAAATCAATTAATTCATTTTTTTCTCACATAATTCTAATTCCACAATATTTCTAACTTATGATTAATTGAGAAAAGTCTAAAATACCCTCCATTCTAATTTCCCCGAAAACTCACGAAAACGGTAAAATAACATTTAACACACCAATTTAACAAATAAAATAATTTATCACCCAATTAAAATAAAAGACTCAAGAATAATGGAATAATCAAAATCGGGGCGTTACAGGTTTCACCGGGAATTAATCCTCTCTTGGGAAATGAATTTCTTGTATATATATATATATATATCTAAGTTTTGACAGTCTTGAGAAAAGTTTCAACGGGAATAATGCCTTTCTCTGTTCCATATTGAATAATCCCAAGCAGAGGTAGACTGTATTTAGAGAAGTTTTCTATGAGGGAACTAATTTTGACTAAGTTTAGAAATAACCTCTCGTTTGACCTAAGTGTATACCTAACATCTGGGGGAAACTCTAAACAACTATGCACAAGAATATATACAAATAAGTGTATTGACAAGTATATAAACAAATATGCATTAAAAAGGAAAGATGTTAGGACTTACACTCTGAGAAGAGGCCCTAGTGTATGGGAATTGATTGTATGATTTTAACTGTATGATTAGGGGTTTAAGAAATTGAAGAAAGTTTTGGGAAAACTTTGAGTTTGAATTTGAATTAAAAGAAAGTTGTTTGAAAATAAAAAAGTGTCTGGGACTTATAACTCAAAGAGAGGCCCATGTGGTTTATGAGCAGTTCCACCGGGAATAATGCTCCTCTTAGTACTAGTTAAAACAGATAGATGATTTTGAAAACAGAGGTATAAGGCTTACAACTCAAGTAGAGGCCCATGAAAGTTGTTTATTGTTTAAAACTGAGTTTATGTACAAAAAATTGGGGCTTATTCTCAAGGAGAGGCCCGGATGACTTATTTAAAAAGGCAATGATCGCGTCGCGGTTTTGAAAACCACAGAGGGACTTTATACAATGACTGAGGCCCCAAAAATTATTTATACAAAGGGATGGGTCTTAAACTCTACAAAGAGGCCCAAAAGGTTATTTTTATACAATAGTTGGGGCTTATAGCTCAAGGAGATGCCCAGTTAAAAAACAGCGATTGCACCATTTATTTTGAAAATCGTATCGGGACTTATACAATGACTGAGGCCCAAAATTTTTATTTACAAAGGGATGGGTCTTACACTCTACAATGAGGCCGAAAAGTGTTTGAAATGAAGTTTAAAAAATTAAAATCAAGGAAAACCCTAATTTGAATTAAAAAAAAAATCAAATTTTCAAAGAAAACTAAATAAAAAATGATATAAAATATCAAACATAATTAAAAACAAGTTTGAACTTTGAAAAATATTTTGAAAAATCATGTTATGTTTATATGAAAGTGTGAAATTCATTTGAATTTGAAAAATCAAGAGGAAAATTTCATTAAAAATGTAAAAAAACAATTAAAATAAAATTCTTTACAAAAATTCAAACTATATTATATAAATAATATAAATTTGATTTTTTATGTAGAATAAAATATTTTAACATTTTTGTGAAATTTTAAAAAAAGAACCAATAAAAAATGATTAAAAATGAGGGAGAAATTAATTTTTGAAATCAATTAAGAAAATAAGCAAAAATTCAAAATTTTAAATAATTTGAAAAAAAAGCCGCCAACGGTCACCTTCTTCTTCCTCGTGCCCGCGCCATGGACGATTTGCAAAACCTCACTTATCTCTCTAATTACTCAATGATTTTGCACGATTCAAATATCAACCTCACTCGTTTTTGAACAAGGATTCCAATGGTACCAATTAATTGCATTTATATTAAGTGTGGAGTGAGAATCAAGTGATGAACACATGAACCCTAATTTCTGTAAGAACACTACGAAATCATATACACGATAGCTACAAAGAAATTGATTGAGGGGAAACACTCTACATAAGTGTAGAAACATGTTCGTAACTTGAAAATACATTTATGATGCATGGATCATAGAGTTTGAGAGTTCAGGCTTATCTCTTGCAAGAAGAAATTGAATAGTGTGTTGGAGGTGTTATAGATGTTGTTTGATGACTTGGACAACTTCAATGGACCTTACGTAAGGTGTTTGGAAGCTTGGAATGGATTGAAACAACCTGGATCACCTAGTGGCAACTCAACTACAAATAGGTCTGAGTTTGATTTTGAGCTCTGTGATTCTGAGGTTACAGATGTGTGGGAAGTGTTTGGATAACTCACATATGATGTATGTGATGTGTATACACCATTGGTTTTGATAGAATTGCTTCCTATTGAAAAATACTCATGTTACTTGAAAAATAAGCAATTTTTAGTTTTTTGAGAGTGAAAGGAAGAAGAGCACGTGTTGTTATGCTTTGGTTTACTCAAACTGACCAGAAAGGGTCCCTATTTATAGTAGAGTAAGTTTGTTTTGGGAGCAATAGTGATTGGGGGTTGGATCACCCTATTATCCATTGAGTTTTGTCATGTAGCCAAAGTCTCCTCTAGCCATTGACTTGAGTCAATCTTGCAAGCCTATGGTCTTATGATTCTTGGACTAATCTTGTCTTATTTGCAATGTTGTGGACTGATACATACCATCTCTATGCATCCATTCAATGCTTCATGATGTCATGGTAATGAACCTTGAATGCCACATGCCTAAGGGATTGGATTTTTGACTTGGTGGCCTTGTGATCAGATTCTTCATCATTCATGTTGATTTTGGACAGAAATACAATGATGTAAGTGTCCAAAATTGGCTCAAGATATCATGGGATACAAGTTATGTACCAATGTTGTTGTGTAGGCAGGGTGAAAATGCCAATTTTGGAGGCTTATAACTTCTTGCTCAAGTTAAACCATGGGAGACTCTTGTACTTTTTGGAAAGCCCATATATCATACTTCAACTTTGATGTTTAACTTTGGTCTTGAATCATCTTGGATCATAATGAAAAATGGCCTCAAAGTTGGAAACAATGCAAACAGATTTCTGTCCAAAATTTCACTAAGTGTTTGAAAAATGTGCATTTTCTATTTTTTGTGATTTTGATCAATCCATAACTCAAAATCCACTAGGATTTGGAATATGTTGTAGTTGACAATCTTGTAGTATGTAATGAGAACTTTTGTTTGAGCTTTAGATGGAAGAAAAAGGTTACTTGGATCACAAATTATGGTCTTGCAAAGTTGGGTAAAAATCACTTTTTTCCATGACTTAGTGAAAATTCAAGTTTCTTAAGGCTGCCCATTTTGCATGTAACCCCACTTTTCTTGATCTTTCTTGATGGATGATGATCAAAACCATAAGTTAACATTGTTTTTGACTTAGAGAAGCCATGTTTGCTAAGAAATCCCAAAAGTCAAACTTGGTTTTTCGGCAAAGTTTACTTTTTGTCATATGAATTTAAAACTTTGTGATTTTCTATGAAATCAAGTTCTTGACCTAATTCAACCCTAATGGATGGATTCCATAGGTTTTTTAGAGTGTCTTTAATCATTTCCCAAGGTTTGAGATCATGTCTTGGTCAAAAGTCAAAGGTAGAGTTGACTTTTTCTCAGAAACCCTAGTTTGTGGTCCAGATGAATTTGCATCTTGATATTGCTCATGAACCAACTTCTTTGTGTCCATTTGAACTTGTAAGAGGGTCAATATAAGATTTTTGAGGTCTTCAAAAAATTCCTTGAGGTTTTGGCTCATGCCTTGTTCCAAAAGTCAACTTAGGGGTGAATTAGGTCAAGAAACCCTAATTCCTGATTTTTGATGAATGCATTCCCTGAGGCTATTTTGAACTTATGATTGGATCCATGAGGTTCCTTTGAGCTTATTGAATCATGTTTTGAAGTATTGGCTCATGCCCAGATGAAAATTTCCCTCTAGAGGCCTTGGTCGACCAAAATCCTAATTTGGTGACACTGGTGATCTTGAGGCTTGATCAACTTGAGATGTTGCAAACTTGTGATTGGTTCTTGATGTGGGAAACCTATTGATCCTTCATGGATGTTTGAGAGGCTTGACAAGTTGTGGATCATCTCCATTTTTGATTGATCCTTTGTCTGAGTACTCTAAGAGGGCTCAAAACCCTAATTCTTGATTAGAGTGAATGCTCAACAATCTTTGAGAGGATTGATGAGGCATGAAGGTAAATCTATATTGTGGTGATGATTTGCACAATGATGGGAAATATTGTAGTCAAAATTTATGGTATGACACTATTCAGGGATTGAATGAAATAATGACATCAAAGCAGACCATGCGTCTTTTTTGGGTAGCAGTCTGAGAAGTAAGCATGTCAGTTCTATTTTCTCCTACTTCAAACTTAATGTATTCGTAATCTGGTCCAGTTTGATCTTTATGTACTAAAATTTCTAATCTAAATTTTGTCTTGGTAACCATGTACATGCATTATTAATGAATGTTTTTATATCATCATTATTTAATGTTTTGTGAAAGGTTATTTTAGTAATGTTTTATACATAACGAAATTTTATAGGAACATCATGGTGTGGCATCTTAGGGCCCATTATTCCTTAAACACACATTACCACTTCTGTAATACCCCATATTATTTAAATGCTCATTTTGGTATCAGATGAGATCAGATGAGTATCTAGGTGCTCTATCTTTGGGTAATTGGATTAATGGAATCCTCTAAGTACTTTAAGTATTGACATTTGGGATCAATAGAGCAACTAATGTACTCTGAAGAGATTAATTATTTTACTAAAGATATAGATTAATAATTGATAGTTCAAGGAAGTAAATTTTGGTAACTCTAATAATTTATCGATTGGGTTGAGACAACAAAATATCAATTGGAGAGATTTACCCTATTGGATTATATTATATAATAATAGTATTATATATATATATATATATATATATATATATATATATATATATATATATATATGTATGTTAGAAAGAAAAGGAAAAGAAAGAAGAAAAACATAGTAAGAAGAAGAAGAAGAAGAAGAAGAAAAGGAGAAAGAAGAGAAGAAGAGAAAATGGAAAAGAGGGAAGGAAACGTGGATCATTGTTCATCATCTTCTTCAAACTCCTCTTCGGATATCAGGTGGGTTCTAGATAGAGACTTTAGAGTAAATTTCTGGAGGTTTTAGAGTTAGGTTAGATTTGGATAAAATGAATAATTTTGTTAAATCAAGGAAATCTAACGGATAGATTGATGAAATGTGTCTCTAAACGTATTCTAACATGTTGTTTTGGGTATTTGGATGCATTAATATCATGTGAGTTTAAGGTTTGGATCATTTTTGGGTCCCAAACCCGTTTTGGGAGAATTCTAGTTCGTCCAGATTTGCCAGGCGAGTAGGTGGCGAGTCTGCTTCGCCAGGGATTCGCCAGGCGAATTTACCTGGGACAGCAAAACATTATTTTTCGTATTTTTGCCATAACTTTTGATCCGTAACTCCGATTGACGCACGGTCGGAAGCGTTGGAAAGCTAATTTTATGCTCTATGAGATGGTGAGGTAGAAACATGATTATATGTCATGGATTGATGAAATATATTTTATGTGATATATTGTGTTAAATGTTTTACTTGTGTACATTGTATTATACCATGTCTATTAAATTGTGAACTGTGAATGAAAGAATATGCATGCTTAAAATATGAATTAGGAAGAGTGAGGAAACTTACCCCAAAACAAAATGGTAAAATTCTAGGTTGTGATTAGAATTGTGATAGAAACTCTGGATGGCGACGCTCGTGCATTCATTGACGAGTTCTGGCCCAGAGCAGATAACGTAATGACAACGCTCGTGCAAAACAGGCCGAGGCGTGTGTCCATTACCGAATGGTACAGAAATAAGTGAAACACTAGTATGGAATGCGTGTATTTTGTTATGTTTTATTGTTAAAGGCATGAGAGGCCTAAAGGCTAATGTGGCCTTGTGATTGTCGAATACAATCACGTTGTGTAATTGATCACGTAATCGTAACCATTTCTTTTGATTTGCCATTGAGAGGCCTTCATGAGTCACGAGCTCCTCTGAAGTGCAGGCATTACTACTTGGCAGGTTTGATTCCCAATGTTATAGTACGATGGAACCTACGGGTAGAGACTTGTGATGGCATCAGAGGCCATGTGAAGTGACGAATTAAGGAGATAATGCGTCCCTTAATTCCGAATCCATTCGTATGCCAAGTATCTACAAGGATCCAGGAATCGGGTTGACTTCTAGACGTAGAAGCGGATGAACAAGAGGGATGCCTTGGTACGGTTATCGATTAGTGATAAACTTTCGAGTTAACAGACTCGTAACGTGTTTCCATATAGTGTGAGATTGTGAGATTGTGAACTCAAAGTCATTTCCCTTCCCCTTGACTTGAGTTAGGATTGATAGAACCTTGTACAACCGAGAGGATCTATAAGATAGAGAACTCACTGAGATTTGATGTATCTCACCCCACTATAGTTGCTATATTTCAGGTTCGGGATGCAGGTTGATTTACAAGTGAAGCGATGCTTGGATGTTTCAAGAGAAGCTTGGCTTTAGTATTTCCGCTGTGTATTATTTTGTTGTATACAATTGAGGATATTGTATATTATTCTTAGATTTTATTTTTTTGGCTAGTTTCCATGACTTGTTCCATAGTTTGTATTATGTTTTAGAAATGGTCAAGTATTTGAATTACGGCATTAGGCACTTATGATGGTGTCAGTACCAAATAAAATGCTTGTATTGTATTATTCTAGGTATATATTATACAGGGCATTACAGTTGGTATCAGAGCAGGTCGTGTCCTCGACCTAGCCTTGAAACATCATAAGTAAATCTATTCCTGCCTCTTAAGTGTGTCTTGCCATCATGAAACTTAATATCATACTATGTAGTGTTGGGCCTGATCAACCTAATACTATGTATGTGATAGGTAGAATCATGGGCCTGACCACGAGGACTCTGTAGTGTTGTCGGAACTGGTGCTGTGAGGGAAGGCTCAAGCCAAGATTCAGTTGTGAGGAGTGTTGGCCAGCTCAGTAAGGTTTTGTTAGAATTTGTGCTTTGGGTAGCATGGAATTAAAGTGTAATGTGTGGTTTAAGAAATCCTTTGGAATGGATGGAGTCCGAAAGTTAAGGATCTCTATTGGACGATTGGTTAAGGTATCAAGAAATATGTAAAGTCGCTAGTAGAGCTGGATTGACCACTATTATAGATAAGAATTTCAAGTAATCTCATTCGGTAGAAAAGAAAAGTTGTTTTATGGAACGTGTGACGCAAGGTCCGGAAGTGAGATAAGTTTTGGTGCTTTAGTTTCTAAAGTTGTTATGGTATCTTAAATGGACGAGAGTACTTTAAGGAGGGTGTTCGGAACAATATCTTCCTCTTGGTTTAAGATTGAGAGTTAAGGAAGTTCGGCTTTTATGGGAACCTAAAGTAGTAGAGAAGTGTGAGGAGGAACACCAAGATGTGTTTACATGCTTCAAGTGGAATAAGTATGTGCCGGACGAAGAGTGGGTGATGAATTGAGTATATTCAGTTATGTAGAGAGATTAAGTTCGAGATAGTACATCGGGATTTTCTGTATTCGATGAGAGACCAATTTGGAATTTGAAAGTGTTTTGGTTTGGGAAAAGTTGGATTTTGAGGTTTGGAAACCATGAAAAACGCAGCAGAAAATTCTGCTTCTGGTGTGACTTGCCAGGCGAATTGGGAATCGCCAGGCGAATGGGGTCTCGCCGCTGGTTCGCCAGGCGAAGTGCTGGCGAAGAGGAATTCGCTAGGCGAATTACTTAGTCGCCAGGCGAAAATGAAGAAACAGAACATGGGTAGCTACTGGAACTTTTGAGTTTTTATGGAGTGAGGATTCGCCGCAGGTTCGCCGGGCGAGGTACTGGCGGAGTGGGATTCGCCAGGAGAAATCCTTAACCCCCAGGCGAATTTGGCTATTTCCAATCATTTTCCTTCCTTCAGAAATTCATATCTTTAGACTCGGGTGTCCGATTTAAGCGTTCTTTATATCGATATGAAGCTATGAAAGTGTTCTATGCCGTGGAAAGTGAAAATATTGTTTATGAGGTGGATTTTATTTGGTTATGTGAAATAAACAGTATTAACAAGTATGTTATAAGAAAGTTACACCTTGGTATTGAGAACAAGCGTAGTAGTGGCATCGTGGTTGCAATTGTACATAATGGATTCTCATTCTTGAGACAAGTGTGAAGGGACGTACCTTGTGAAGCAGTGAATGTTGTATTGTAAGAAGCATGTTTATGGTAAAACAACGAGAAGCAAATCAGGACTTATTATGGACTAAGTGTAAATCATGGACGATTTATACCGGAAGGGTTTTGTAGATAGTGGATGAGAATTATTGATTGCGAATATTTCGTTAAGTAACTTGGTCTAAGTGTGATGTGCAATGGATAATGAAAGGTAATAAATCCCAGTTAATGTGTACGAAGTGATGGAAAGGTCCTTCAAGAGGGTGCATTACCCCGATTTATTTTCAAGTATAGAGAACTCCTGTATTTGTGAATAATCGGAATATTCGGAATCTACCTTTTGTTGAACTAAGAATGTTGTTGTTTTAATTCTCACCAAGGAAATACAAGTGAGAGGACAAGGTTGTATGCTGACATGATAGGTCCATCGCTTTTGTAGTATGGTTTTCTGGTTGTGTGTTGGGTTTTGCTTATGGACGAATCAGGTATGAATTGTGATTAGAAATCCCAGAATGTCGTCATTATTGGTTTCCCGCAAGTGAAATTGTTTGAGTAGAAAAGTGAACTATCCCGCCAAAGAGTTGTCGTGTGACCGCGTCAGAATTTAGAATTCTACCTTGTGACTTGGTAGGAGTGTGTCATCTGCATGTGTTGACCTTGTCAGTTTACCCGAGTGGATCATGGTTGGTGAATGTTATACCAGTTAAGGAACCGCGAGTTGGAAAATGATATTTCGAGTTAGGACAAATCGGATTGATGGTTGAGTATGGGTGGCTTTGAATTAAGAGGAAACTGATTTTTAGATTCTGCAGCAGTGTTAACCGATTTACCAAGGTGGCTAACCGATTAACATGTGCGTTGAAGGTGTTACGTGGGATTGGAGAAGTTAACCGATTAGCTCAGATGGTTAATCGACGAACGTATGGGTAAGTTATGGAATCTCTTGAGAACCATCATCTGTATTTGTTACCTTATGTTGTTACGAGTTGAGAGTATTGTGCGGATGTAAACGGGATTACAAGTAAATGAAAGAAGGATTGTGTTTTGAAATCGGGACTTCTGGAAAGGGTGTTGCGTAGTTGACCCTTTCTTCAGGCAACAAGAGAGTTGACTTTGGGGGGAATAATCTTGGGAACTGTGGTGAGTATGAAAAGGTCTTAGGTGTATTACCGTTGCGAGTCTTAAGGACGAAGTTGGAAAATACTCACGAAGCATTTGATCTTGCAAGAACTGTATGTTGATGTGTAGTTATGATATTAGTAAGGTATAGAAGGTTGGTTCGAGATTGTAATTGCTATCTTCCGTGAGAGCAGTACAGGTTGTGTACAGTTGTGTCTTATCCAGATAAGGGAATTTGAAAGTTATCTTTCCAAGTACGAGTAGGGATTGGACGTCCCGAAGTTAAGCATGTAATTTGAATCGTTTATGAAACAGAACGAATGAAAAGAGTTGATTCAACTGAGAAGTGTGATATGGACTTCGAAGTGTGTGTGTATGTGGAGTATTGCACGTGAATTGGGGAGTAATATGGAAACTCACAATTGTGCTTGGGACAGTTTAAGTTGATAAGTGGTGACTCGCGTATGATTGAAGTATCGTGATGGTGTCATGTAATTTGGTTGAGATCTCGTGTCAACAAGGAATTTTGAGTAAGTCGGAAAACCGTAAGGATAATCGATTGGGAATGTGGTAACCAGAACCGAAGGTTATTAAACTACTTTGGATGAATTATTCGAGTTTTGAATGAATTTGGAGTCATATATTTTATGGTTGTAGCAATGTAACTCTTGTGTCTTTATCGTCTGGAGAGTGTTGGACAGATGTTAAGATATTGTGTGTTGGCAAACAAATTGTTCTACTATAGGACGTCAGTAAGTTTTTGTACCGTTGATTAGTAAGGATCTAAGTGGATAAGTGTGTTTCTCCGTGGACTATCAGCTATGTGGTAGGGCTTAAGAAATTGTGGTGTTCCACTGTTAGAATTGGAGTTGAGTAGTGGAAGGTGACAAATGAAAGGGCTCAGTCGGATTTATAAGAACCAGAGGAGAAATTGATGGTAAGATTGGAAATAAGGAGATTTTGTTCTAAGTGTGTTACCTTTTGGTGTGATACGAAAGAGATGAAATATCGGATGTGATGGGTACGATGTACAGCTCCAGACCAGATGAAACTGGTAAGAAGTTTGACAATCTATGAAGTTAAGGAATCACTGAATAACATCGCGAAGATGTGTTTAGGGTTGTTGTCACAATTTGAGATAAGATGTTACGGTCTTGTGGTGAGTCGGTAGAGGAATGTAGAATGGTACATTCTTTCCGAAGGTAAGAGATGACCCAATGTCGTAGTATGGAACAACTGATGAATTATGGGAAAAAGCAAGTTGAAAGTTAAATCAATATTGGAACAAGAGTATGACTAAGGACACGAAGTTTGATAAATGGTGGAAAATACGGATTTTTGGTCCGTGGAAATCAAGATGGAATTGGAATACGTCAGAACTTTTAACGGAAGTGAAGTTAAGGGTGAATTTGAAACAAGGACATAAGTTGCAGTCGTTGTTGAATAGAGGAAATTCGAGGGCGAATTTCAATTTAAGGGGGGAGAGTGTAATACCCCATATTATTTAAATGCTCATTTTGGTATCAGATGAGATCAGATGAGTATCTATGTGCTCTATCTTTGGGTAATTGGATTAATGGAATCCTCTAAGTACTTTAAGTATTGACATTTGGGGTCAATAGAGCAACTAATGAACTCTGAAGAGATTAATTATTTTACTAAAGAGACGGATTAATAATTGATAGTTCAAGGAAGTAAATTTTGGTAACTCTAATAATTTATCGATTAGGTTGAGACGACAAAATATCAATTGGAGAGATTTACCCTATTGGATTATATTATATAATAATAGTATTTTATATATATATATATATATATATATATATATATATATATGTATGTTAGAAAGAAAAGGAAAAGAAAGAAGAAAAACATAGTAAGAAGAAGAAGAAGAAGAAGAAGAAAAGGAGAAAGAAGAGAAGAAGAGAAAATGGAAAAGAGGGAAGGAAACGTGGATCATTGTTCATAATCTTCTTCAAACTCCTCTTCGGATATCAGGTGGGTTCTAGATAGAGACTTTAGAGTAAATTTCTGGAGGTTTTAGAGTTAGGTTAGATTTGGATAAAATGAGTAATTTTGTTAAATCAATGAAATCTAACGGATAGATTGATGAAATGTGTGTCTAAATGTGTTCTAACATGTTGTTTTGGGTATTTGGATGCATTAATATCATGTGGGTTGAAGGTTTGGATCAGTTTTGGGTCCCAAACCCGTTTTGGGAGAATTCTGGTTCATCCAGATTCGCCAGGCGAGTAGGTGGCGAGTCTGCTTCGCTAGGGATTCGCCAGGCGAATTTACCTGGGACAGCAAAACATTATTTTTCGTATTTTCACAATAACTTTTGATCCGTAACTCCGATTGACGCACGGTCGGAAGCGTTGGAAAGCTAATTTTATGCTCTATGAGATGGTGAGGTAGAAACATGATTATATGTCATGGATTGATGAAATATATTTTATGTCATATGTTGTGCTAATTGTTTTACTTGTGTACATTGTATTATACCATGTCTATTTAATTGTGAACTGTGAATGAAAGAATATGCATGCTTAAAATATGAATTAGGAAGAGTGAGGAAACTTACCCCAAAACAAAATGGTAAAATTCTAGGTTGTGATTAGAATTGTGATAGAAACTCTGGATGGCGACGCTCGTGCATCCATTGACGAGTTCTGGCCTAGAGCAGATAACGTAATGACAACGCTCGTGCAGAAGAGGCCGAGGCGTGTGTCCATTACCGAATGGTACAGAAATGAGTGAAACACTAGTATGGAATGCGTGTATTTTGTTATGTTTTATTGTTAAAGGCATGAGAGGCCTAAAGGCTAATGTGGCCTTGTGATTGTCGAATACAATCACGTTGTGTAAATGATCACGTAATCGTAACCATTTCTTTTGATTTGCCCTTGAGAGGCCTTCATGAGTCTCGAGCTCCTCTGAAGTGCAGGCATTACTACTTGGCAGGTTTGATTCCCAATGTTATAGTACGATGGAACCTACGGGTAAAGACTTGTGATGGCATCAGAGGCCAGGTGAAGTGACGAATTAAGGAGATAATGCGTCCCTTAATTCCGAATCCATTCATATGCCAAGTATCTACAAGGATCCAGGACTCGGGTCGACTTCTAGACGTAGAAGCGGATGAGCAAGAGGGATGCCTTGGTACGGTTATCGATTAGTGATAAACTTTCGAGTTAACAGACTCGTAACGTGTTTCCATATAGTGTGAGATTGTGAGATTGTGAACTCAAAGTCATTTCCCTTCCCCTTGACTTGAGTTAGGATTGATAGAACCTTGTACAGCCGAGAGGATCTATAAGATAGAGAACTCACTGAGATTTGATGTATCTCACCCCACTATAGTTGCTACATTTCAGGTTCGGGTTGCAGGTTGATTTACAAGTGAAGCGATGCTTGGATATTTCAAGAGAAGCTTGGCTTTAGTATTTCCGCTGTGTATTATTTTGTTGTATACAATTGAGGATATTGTATATTATTCTTAGATTTTATTTTTTTGGCTAGTTTCCATGACTTGTGCCATAGTTTGTATTATGTTTTAGAAATGGTCAAGTATGTGAATTACGCCATCAGGCACTTATGATGGTGTCAGTACCTAATAAAATGCTTGTATTGTATTATTCTAGGTATATATTATACAGGGCATTACAACTTCTTATGTAAATAGCATTAGGGCCTATATTAGTTTATTTAATGTTTTGATTTCCAATACCCCATCTTAAATAAGAATATAATAAAAAATGAATGAGTAACTTGACCATCACTATTCAATAACCAGCAATGGTTTTTGAATTAAAGAAATAATAATGACTTTCAACTAAAACGATTAGATTTTCAATGTAGAGAGAAGATGAAGAATACGAGAAATCATTATAAATACGTTATTCCTCTTCTTACCATCACACAAGCAGAATCATTGAAGAGGAATAATCGAAATGAGTTCCAACAATGCAATCCAGGTCCAACAAGCTATAGATGTTAAACAACCTGTCCATGTTAAAGATGCTGTAGATGTCTAAGAAGTTGTCCAGGTCGTAGAGGCTGTAGGGGTCCAATAAGTTGTCCAGCTCGAACAAGTTGTACAGACCCAACAGGCGGTCGCCTTGCAAGGAATACGAACTAAGAGGAGAATTAGGAGATCAAGAAGAAATAGAAGGAGGACAGCTACGGTCGATTCAGATGATGATGACGTAGCATCGTATAGTTGGAGTAACTTTATGTCAGCTAGGGCATTTAGATTTGATAATTAAAACTTAAAAGTGTCTTTATTCTCTTCAATATTCAGGAGTTTTAGATGTGTTAAATATGAAACTTGCACTTGTGAAACATTTTGTTGTCTTCGATATGGCACACAATTCTTATTAAAAGTACTTGAATGAATACTTTATCACAAATGTGGGTTGTAAATCTGCTGTGATATGATGAACAATAATACAAGTTAAAAAATGGGATTATATATAAAAGCAGGATGATATTTGTTAATCCTGCAGAATATATAACAACAGTTATACATCATAACCGTTAAAATATCTCGCACGATGTCCAGAAAAAAATAAATATCAAAACGGCGCAGTTGTGAATTGAACCTAGGACCATTAATTTTATCACAACAGTCCTTTGGAAAATCCGTGTGATAGGGCGCACACTTTCCAGTATATTACAAAGGTTACTGGGCCGTCATAGTAAGTATCATATATACAATGACACTCTACATAACAACGCCTGCGTCCGCGTGATTATACATCTTTCCCAACCGTTGTTAAATGGGTTTTCCGTAGTAGTGTCTTGTTGTTGTTCATGCTCTTGTTGTTCTTGTTATTCTTCCTACTGTTGTTATTGTTGTTGTTGATTTTGTTGTTCTTGGTGTTCTTATTGTTGTTGTAACTGTTGTTGCTGTTCTTCTTCTTCTTTTTATTATTCTTATTATTTTTATTAATCTTGTTGTTCTTGATGTTGTTGTTGTGTTAAACAATTTAATATTGTATATTGTGATGAAAATTATAAATGTAGTCAGGAAAAACATCACTACTACAAAATACACCTTCGATAACACTAATTCTACTACAGTTAGGCTTCCACCGTGATGATATGTCTTATTTAACGCGCGATAATATTCTTTTATTTACTTATGAAAATTTAGATATGATATAATCACGGATGAAACATACATCCATGGTTATATAATCACCCTTTCATGGGTTTGAATCTCAGAACCCTCAAATGTTTTATTTCTTTAACATTTAGTCGTGCCTTTGTATTTTTAACATTTCTATAACATTTGATACCACTACGGTTGAGTAACTCAACCATTATGTCTTGTTTTAAATAATTTAAATTGTATTATACTGAAGCGTCAAATGTTTTATTTCTTTAACATTTAGTCGCACCTTTTTATTTTGATTTATTTTTAATTTTTAAATAAATGTGATACCATCACGGTTGCGTAGCTGAACCGTTGTGAAATATTTTTCATTTTGTTTTAAATATTTTAAATAGTAATACACTGGCGCTTCTTTATGAAATTTAATTTGGTAAGAAACATACCACCATGATTCTTATTTTTGACCGTGGTGGTATCATTCATTCATTTTTATCAAGCTAACTAGCTTGTCTCTTCAGTAGCCATTCTTTGTTGAGAAACGATACACCATTTCAACCCTAACATTCAGTGCTGAGAAACAAAACACCATATCAACCCTAACATTCATCATTCATCATTCATCATTTTTCATCATCATCGGTTCATCGTTCATCATCATTCGTCATCATCGGTTCATCGTTCATCATTATTCGTCGTCATCGGTTCATCCTTTTGCATTCGTTGTTCATTTTCAAACCGTAGTCATCGTCATCAGTTCGTTTTCAACCCAAAGAGTATATGTCATGCACAAATCTTGTTCTAAAAGCTTTATATTGTGGTTTCTCTATATGTTAGAGATTGTCCTTTAGTATGATGGCATTGATCTATTTATAGCCTTTAAGGGGGCCTTTAATTGACTGAGCCTAGTCTCTCTCGAGAAACCTTCATGGGAGTGGGTGGTTAATACCCATAAACTCAAGGGAAATAGTTAGACCTTACAACTTTCTAGGAATTGATTGTTGATTCAACACACGCACGACATGGACGGTGAATTGGAAGTTGGGCGACTGATCTAGATAATGGGTCTCAGGCACAATGTACCAAACAAACACAACAAACAACATAGCTAATAGGTGGAAATAGGGAATGGGCCTCAGGCCCAATGTACCAAACACACATAGCAAAAAAACACAAAAGAATGGTAACCTTAATCCTAAATGAGAGGGGTACCTCTCTCTTACTAAGAAAATGACAATCGTGGAAAAAATGAGCTGAGGGAAAACGAAAAAAATGAAAGAATGAGCAAGGGAAAGCAAAAGGAATAAGTGATAAGGAGAATGATGAAAGTGGTGTTGTTAGTGTTGGTTCGGAGGTGGAAACGTGGTGATGACTACCAGAGATTAGTGGATCATCGGAGTTGTCAAAATATAGAGGACAAGTTGGCTGAGAGAGATGAAAAGAAGGATTTTTGTTCTCTTTTTATTTATTTATTTCTATTCTTCTTGATTTTATTGGATGTCTATTGTAGTTGATTTCAATGAAAAATGGAAAAATGATATGCACGACTCTCTTTGAAGATTGGAGTTTTTGTGATTTAAATGATGATGCTGGGAATGAAAGTGGTATTGGTAGTGAGTTTTAATGGCTGCTTGTAATTTAGATTCTACATACATATTTTCTTTTCTAATTTTTCTACTTTCTATTGCTTTTGTATTTTCGCCTTAGCTTCTCTCTCCCTTGTTTTTTTTATTTCCATTAATTTAAAGAGTTCTTTAATGAATTCTTGTGACCAAAATATTTATTTAATAACTAGAACTCTTGTTGTTTTAGATTAAATATTGGGTTTGCATCAATGAATATGGCAAGAAGTAGAAGAACTTTTTGGTTGAGTGAATATTTGGGAAAAATTAGTGACAATATTGAGAATAAAAGAAAAGGAGAAAGCAAGATGACAGTCAGAGCATTGGGAGAGAGGAACATGTTTCCTATGCTCCATAGGAAAAGTCAAATTTTAATTATTTTCTCGGGAACATTGGGTCACTACTACAGAAAACACATATTATAGAGCCCGCGTTACTACGGATATTCAATCAACTGTTGTACTATGTGATATTTAGTCTCATGTTTTTTTTAAATTTTATTTAACCACCTATAACCATGGTTGATTTTTATTTTTTTAAAATACTGACAGACCTTTCACCACGGGTATTTAAACCAACTGTGGTTATAGGTGGCGCCTTATTTACGAAACATTACCCTAGACGTACTTAGACAAACTTCATCTTCTGCCTCCAAACTTTTTCTATTTATGAAACATTATTCATCCACTAAACCAAACTTGAAAACATATTTTCTTCCACAAACGAAACACATTAACATTGCTTCCATTAACATGTTACAGTTTGTTCCTGTTTAACAAATCTACAAATAAAATGTTATTGTTTAATGATTATATTTTAGTTATTTATTTATTGTTATTCGTATGGTTTTTGTTGTCGTTGTGGTTGTTGTCGTTGCTTTTGTTGTTGTTCTTATTGTTTTTATTGTTGTTGTTGTTCTTGTTGTTACTGTTCTTGTTGTTGTTGTTGTTGTTGCTTTTGTTGTTCTTGTTGTTATTCTTATTTCTATTCTAATTGTTGTTATTGTGCTTCCTGTTCTTGTCGTTCTTGTTGTTGTTTGTGTTGTTGTTATTGTTCTTTTTTTCTTGTTTTTGCTCTTGTTGTTCTTGTTGTTATTCTTATTTTTGTTCTTGTTGTTGTTCTTGCTGTTGTTATTGCTCTTGTTGTTCTTTTTATTTTTCCTGTTGTTCTTGTTGTTGTTTTTGTTGTTCTTGGTGTTCTTACTTTTGTTCTTATTATTATTGTTACTGCTGTTGTTGTTGTTGTTGTTGTTGTTGTTGTTTTTGTTGTTCTTATTATTATTCTTATTAATCTTGTTCTTCTTGATGTTGTTGTGTTAAAATATTTAATATTGTATATTGTGATGAAAGTTATAAATGTAGTCAGGAAAAATATTCACTACTACAAAATACACCTTCGATAACACTAATTCTACTACGGTTAGGCTTCCACCGTGATGATATATCTTACTTATCCCGTGATAATTTTCTTTTATTTACTTATGAAAATTTTGATATGACATAATCACGGATGAAACATACGACCGTGGTTATATAATCACCCTTTCTTGGGTTCGAATCTCAGCACCCTCAAATGTTTTATTTCTTTAACATTTAGTCGCGCCTTTGTATTTTTAACATTTCTTTAACAATTAATACCACCACGGTTGAGTAACTCAACCGTTATGAATTGTTTTAAATATTTTAAATTATAATATACTAACGTGTCAAATGTTTTATTTCTTTAACATTTAGTCGCACCTTTTTATTTTGATTTATTTTGAATTTTTAAATTAATACGATACCATCACGGTTGCGTAGCTGAAACGCTGTGACATATTTTTCATTTTGTTTTAAATATTTTAAATTGTAATACATTGACGCTTCTTTATGAAACTTAATTTAGTAAGTAACATATCACCACGGTTCTTATTTTTGACCGTGGTGGAATCATTCATTCATTTTTATCAAACTAACTAGTTTGTCTCTTCAGTAGCCATTCTTTGTTGTGAAACGATAGACCATTTCAACCCCAACATCCAGTGTTGAGAAACGAAACACCATATCAACCCTAACATTCATCTTTCATCATCATCGGTTTGTCCTTCATCATCATTCATCATCATCAGTTCATCGTTTTCCATTCGTTATTCATTTTCAACCCGTAGTCATCGTCATCGTCATCGGTTCGTTTTCAACCCTAAAAAACCAACGCCAACACTAGCATCATCGTCATCGTCAAAGAGAAATACAACAAAACACTATCTGTATCAACTGAAATATTCACATTTACATAGTCATCTCGTTTACGGTATGTAAAACATTTTTTGTTGTTATCTTTCTGGTTCTTGTTGAATGTGTGTCATAAAACTTGATTAATCTTTTGTTGTTGTTGTTATTGTTGTTTAATGTGTATTTGATAATAGATGAAAGAGTTTGTTGTTGTTATTGTTGAATGTGTGTGTGATAATCTTTGAAAGAGTTTGTTGTTGTTGCTGTTCTTGGTGAATGTGTATGTGATAATAGATGAAAGAGTTTGTTGTTGTTTTTATTGTTGTTAAGGTTGTTATTGTTTTTGAAAATAGATGAACGAGTTATTGGATCCTTCCGCAAATAAAATCGCCATGTTATACGTTTTGGTTGCGGAAAGCGATGACTCGTATTCTCTTCCTCTAAAGCATTATCCATCGGTAGAGCTCTTATATTCTTCTCCTAATGACATACGAAATTTTCTCAATGGAAAAAAACTTCTAGACGTAGGGATATTGCACGTTTTGTGCATGTAAGTATATATTTGAACATGCATTTCATTATTTATATTATATTATCATTTTTGTAGTTCCTTACTTTTTTTTTATTTTGTTTAACCATTTAGGTAGATTCATCGTGTATGTATAGAGTTAAATAAATTCAAAACTTATGACATCTTGGATCCGTATAGTATTCGATGGACAAATAATAAGCCAAAAGAGATTGAGTCCTACATTTCTGAACGGTTAAGTTAAGGGGGAAAAGAATGTTACTTAGCACCATTTCTCAATGCGTAAATAATTTTAAAATTTTGGTTTATCTTTTAGAGTTAGTTTTGTTTTAGAAAATACTAATTATGTATATACTCATGTTTATTCAGTGATCATTGGCAATTGATCACCATATCCCTTATGACGAATGTGATAACGTCATTGTGTTCCTTACATAAACCACTCGAACAAAAAATGAGGCAAATTATTAATTGGTAAGTTTATGTTTATATGAAAAATTTTCGTAATATATATTTAGTTTGAATTTGTAATTGGTTTGTTTGGTTTAACCCGTAAAATATTTTCAATGTCCAATGTTGTGCAGCGACACAATATGTTGAACTATATTAGAAAAAAACCAACATTTATTTTGCCTAATGTAAGTGGCTATATTACTTGTGACATTCATTTATATATATTGTTACATGCTTGTGTGTTTATAACATTCATGAACTTAATGTTTAGTTTTGTAGATGAGAAAACAACCAAAGGGATTCGAGTGTGGTTATTATATAATGAAACACATGTTAAACATTGTCTTCACCGACATTGTTGATAAATGGGATCAGATATATATTATATATGTAATGAATTGTTTACAATGCGTTTATGGGTCCTCAATAATGAGCTTAATCTAGTATATTTTATGCAGACTTTTAATGACAAAACAACATTCCCATGCGAAGAATTTGTAGGCATTCGTAAACGTTTGGCGTATATGTTTAGTGCACTTAGGGTCCCTCAAACCTGATATATATATATATATATATATATATATATATATATATATATATATATATATATATATATATATATATATTTGGGTTAAATAGTGTTTACCCCCTGCCATATAGGCGTGTTTTGGTTTACCATCCCTGATGTTTTTTTTGTGTGATTCCCCCCTTGTAAAACCAAGATTCTGTTTGCAGAAAACCCTATCCCTTGTTTGGCTGACTGGGCATGGAGAATCTGCACACGTGGCATTTAGGGCATGCTGACTGGGCTTATTTTTAATTTTTTTTAATTTTTTTTAGTTTTCGTTTATTTAATTGTTTTTAGATTTTATTTAATTTGTAATTTTTTTATTTATTTAATTTTCGTATTAATTTTATTTATTAATATTATCAAATATTTCAATCTATGTGGCATTTATTAATTTATTTTTAATTTATTTTTTGTATAAATAATATTTATTTAAATTTTTATTTTAAAAATTAATATATTTGGGCCAACATCAAACACATAAGCCCAGCTAGCAGCAGCCCACTCACTTAACTTTGTTTTCAACTCATTACTCGACTTGTGTGTGTAGTATATAAACACTATTTCAATTGGAGGGGCTTACGATGTGGGACTTCTTGCTACACTCTCCACGACTCCAACTGGAACATCAACAAGCAATAACCAACCCCATAATGATTTTCCTCTCAATGTAAATGATTGTTACACAATGTTATCCATATTTCTTAGCCATCATCATTTACAGGAAAACCATACATGTAAGCTTCAACAAATGCATGAGCTGCTACTTATGTATATCAATTACAGCTTTTCATGTTTTTAGACTTAGTTTTGGAGTAGTAATTTAGGCTTATAGAATGAAGCGTATATAAGCATGTAAATCCAAGTATACATAACAAATCCAACTATTCACATATCTTTCTTCCTATCTCATTCCATATTCTCTCACACATTCATTCCCTAAGAACTCATCAGAATTCATAAAAACATAGCTGTTAATTATCAAGAAATGGAGAGCTATATTGAAACATATTTGATTGTTAATCACAAAGACACCGAGTTAAGGTTGGGATTACCTGGAAACGATGATGAAAATTCATGTAATATTGGATCTATTGTTAGAAGCAACAAGAGACCTTTTTCACCAGAAACAAGTATTGAAGAGTCCTCCATTTGCAATGCTTCGAGTTCCTCAACCACAAGTGATCATGACCAAAGCAGTGTTCAACCTTCAAAGTAAGTGGTGTATAATATAATGGATTGGATAATTAAACTTTTGTTGATTTTTGAGATTATATAACTAATGAATGAAAATTGATGAATATTGCAGGGTGCAAGTAGTTGGATGGCCACCAATTAGATCGTTTAGAAAGAACAGTTTACAACAAAAGAAAATGGAAGATAGTTGTGGAATGTACGTGAAAGTGAGCATGGCTGGTGCACCTCACTTGAGAAAGATAGATCTCAATGTTTACAAAAGCTATTCAGAACTTCTCATAGCTTTAGAAAATATGTTCAACTGTACATTGGGTAAGAACCATGCAGGAACAAACTGTAATCAATTGGTAAAATTTTCACTTTTTTGAGGTTAGTTAATTTACAATGATATATCAAACAGGTGAATATTCAGAAAGTGAAGGGTACAATGGATCTGAGCATGCACCTACTTATGAGGATAAAGATGGTGATTGGATGTTGGTTGGAGATGTTCCACGGAAGTAAGTTACAATAGTTAAATCAGCTTCCTTCTAATTTTTATTGTGTTCTGTGAACTAAACTAATTAATATGTGTGTATTTGTATTGATTGCAGCATGTTCGTATCTTCATGCAAGAGGTTGAAGATAGTGAAAGGATCAGAAGCAAAGTGATGACCAATGGGAACTTCGATGTAAAGTGAAGGAAGAAATCCAGAGACTGACGTCAGTCTCTTCCTTGGTTTAGATCATTGTAAATGTTGTATAAATGTTGATGTTGTAAATGGTGGTGTTGTGTTGGGAAACAAAATAGATGTTGATGGTAACAACAACAGAGTTGTAAGTTCCAGCTCTACAAGTCCCACATCGTTTGTGGGTTAAAATATTTTAATGTTTATATATCTAATTCACAAAGCTAATTACAAATGAGTAAAAGTAATGGGCTATAACATTGGGTTATGTGTTGGTATATTAAGTCCAATATGTTTAAAATATATGTTGTTTAAATAAATAAAAATTAAATAAATAAAAAAAATTATAAATTGAATTAAAAATAAATATCAAATATTATGTGGAAATGAAATTAATAAATAAAATTAATACGAAAATTAAATAAATAAAAAAATTATAAATTAAATAAAATCTAAAAAAAATTAAATAAACGAAAACTAAAAAAAATAAATAAAAAAAATTAAAAATAAGCCCAGTCAGCAGACCCTAAATGCCACGTGTGTAGATTCTCCACGCCCAGTCAGCCAAACAAGGGATAGGGTTTTTTGCAAACAGAAACTTGGTTTTACAAGTGGGAATCACACAAAAAAAACTTCAGGGGGGGTTGTAACACCCCATTTCTATACCCCCAAATAATCACATAAATCATTTAGCCACATATTAAAAAAAATTCGCCAGAGTACGATTAAAACATAGTATAAAAGAGGCATGTCACATCATACGCGCATTTAATACATACAACACCTGCTCAAACATCGATATGCAACAGTGGGGTAACTTTGCAACAGAGGAACTTTGTCCTTACACCCACATCTCAATATTTAGAATAAAAGCGGAAAATCTAAACATTGAATAACATCAAACATATATACATATATATACATGCATCATCGAGTATCATCCATCAACATAATTCATGTTTACATAAACATTCATCAACAAGATACATGTACAAATGTATCACAAAAGAATAATATACCTCGTAGCTACCCGGTGCTACATATCAGAGCCAACCGACCAAAAGAATGAAGACACGCTTCACAAAAGACCTCCAGCATACCTATTCTGCAATGCCTCATAGAGCATCATAAAACGGCAGAAGGGTGAGAAATATTATCATAATAACAATGCATATAATTATATATATAAACATAAAAATACGCATATTACACATTCTCACCACAATTCATCACATTTTCGTCCATATACATCACAATGTATATATATATATATATATATATATATATATATATATATATATATATATATATATATATATATATATATATATATATATATATATATCCACCAAGCATATTCATCATGCACACTTTCCTAATTCTCAATCATTCCGTATAAACATACACAATTATGTTCATTCAACAACACATCATTATAAAGATGATAAATGCAAATCATAGAGACCGACTCACGACTCTATGCAAATGTAATGCGGTACCGACTCAATCATCACTAGTTCACTCAGGAACTCTGCTGGAACCATCGCTCGTTACCGAAGTAACTCCCCGTCGGGCCTACGATGTTCACCCATTGCTCACACCCCACATGGGCACACAATGTTTATGGATCGCTCACACCCCACATGGGCACACGACCCGATCGTTCACACCCCACACATAAATAAAAAAAATTATAAATTGAATTAAAAATAAATATCAAATATTATGTGGAAATGAAATTAATAAATAAAATTAATACAAAAATTAAATAAATAAAAAAATTATAAATTAAATAAAATCTAAAAAAAATTAAATAAACGAAAACTAAAAAAAATAAATAAAAAAAATTAAAAATAAGCCCAGTCAGCAGACCCTAAATGCCACGTGTGTAGATTCTCCACGCCCAGTTAGCCAAACAAGGGATAGGGTTTTTTGCAAACAGAAACTTGGTTTTACAAGTGGGAATCACACAAAAAAAACTTCAGGGGGGGTTGTAACACCCCATTTCTATACCCCCAAATAATCACATAAATCATTTAGCCACATATTAAAAAAAATTCGCCAGAGTACGATTAAAACATAGTATAAAAGAGGCATGTCACATCATACGCGCATTTAATACATACAACACCTGCTCAAACATCGATATGCAACAGTGGGGTAACTTTGCAACAGAGGAACTTTGTCCTTACACCCACATCTCAATATTTAGAATAAAAGCGGAAAATCTAAACATTGAATAACATCAAACATATATACATATATATACATGCATCATCGAGTATCATCCATCAACATAATTCATGTTTACATAAACATTCATCAACAAGATACATGTACAAATGTATCACAAAAGAATAATATACCTCGTAGCTACCCGGTGCTACATATCAGAGCCAACCGACCAAAAGAATGAAGACACGCTTCACAAAAGACCTCCAGCATACCTACTCTGCAATGCCTCATAGAGCATCATAAAACGGCAGAAGGGTGAGAAATATTATCATAATAACAATGCATATAATTATATATATAAACATAAAAATACGCATATTACACATTCTCACCACAATTCATCACATTTTCGTCCATATACATCACAATGTATATATATATATATATATATATATATATATATATATATATATATATATATCCACCAAGCATATTCATCATGCACACTTTCCTAATTCTCAAACATTCCGTATAAACATACACAATTATGTTCATTCAACAACACATCATTATAAAGATGATAAATGCAAATCATAGAGACCGACTCACGACTCTATGCAAATGTAATGCGGTACCGACTCAATCATCACTAGTTCACTCAGGAACTCTGCTGGAACCATCGCTCGTTACCGAAGTAACTCCCCGTCGGGCCTACGATGTTCACCCATTGCTCACACCCCACATGGGCACACAATATTTATGGATCGCTCACACCCCACATGGGCACACGACCCGATCGTTCACACCCCACACGGGCACACGATCCGATTGCTCACACCCCACATGGGCACACAATCATTCGTAATCATCGCTCACACCTCACATAGGCACACGACGTTACGACGGATTCTCATTAGAATCGCTCAACACAAGAATGTATTTCATGATGCTTCACATGCAAAATGACACAAGACATTCTTGAAATGCATACATATTCACAATATATTCATGCATTTATCTCATACAATAACATACAATATATATACATTCACATCAATGCAATGTTGTATGATTCACATTCAAACACACAGTCAAAACGGTAAAAGTCGCTAAATAGCACTATTCCCGACTTTCCGATATAGTTAAATCGGCTAACAATTTCCAAAACATCATAATCACAACGTACAGCTCAATAGCTTTCCTACGACACCAAGAATGTAAAAATCGGATACTCGGAACAAAAGTTAAGGACAAAACCGAAAACGACATTTTGAAAAATCCCATTTTTACATTCCTCCTGTCCATACGCGTATCACCCATGTCCATACGTGTATGGGCAGAACCCATTTCCTTCACAATTCCACGTTTTCAAAACCCATACGCGTACGCCCCACACCCATACTCGTATCACCAGAGGGCCGGAAAAGCCACCCTACATACGCGTATTGACCCCTCCACAGGCCATTGTTACGCGTATCACCCTGGCTCATACGCGTATGGACATGCCCCTTACGCGTATGGCCAGTGGATTTCCAGAAAAATTCTGCAGAACAATGTTCTGCGTTTTCCACTCCCAAATCCACCAATTCATCATCTAAATTCAGAAAAATACCAGTTTGAAGTATAACAATACATATTAAACATGTATAGACCAACAAGAACACAATCAACGAGAGTTTACACACTTTTGGATCAATTTCCAATCAATTTCTCAAAAATGGGTTATACCCTAAAACTCACAAAATTCATCAACAACAACAACAATTCATACATAATCACATACAATGATAAGATAACAATGTTTCACACCCTTACCCGGATTCCAAGCTTGCTAATTGATTGTTCTTGATGATTTCCTAGTTCCCCAAGTTTTTCTTCTCTTTTTTCCCTCTTCCTCTTTCTTTCTCTTCTTTTTCTTTCTATCTTTCTCTATTTCTCTCTATTTCTCTTTTCTATCTATTTTCTTTCTTTTCTATTTCTTTTCTCTCCTTTTTCCACACAAACACTTAATTCATTTTTCTCACAAAATTCTAATTCCACAAAATTTCTAACTTATGATTAATTGAGAAAAGTCTAAAATACCCTCCGTTCTAATTTCCCCGAAAACTCTCGAAAATGGTAAAATAACATTTAACACACCAATTTAACAAATAATATAATTTATCACCCAATTAAAATAAAAGACTCAAGAATGATGGAATAATCAAAATCGGGGCGTTACAACTCTCCCCCACTTTAGAAATTTTCGTCCTCGAAAATATTACCTGATCCAAACAAATCCGGATACGACTCCCGCATCCCACTCTCTAGTTCCTAAGTCATATTGCCTTCCGCAGCGCCTCCCCACGCTACTTTCACAAGCGCAATATCCTTGCCTCTTAGTTTCTTAACTTCGCGGTCCAAAATCTTAACCGGTAAAGCTTCCACCGTAAGGTTATCTCTCACTTCAACCTCGTCCATAGGAATAACATGTGACAGATCCATAACATATTTCCGAATTTGCGAAACATGGAATACGTCATGCAAATTCGAAAGGTTCGGAGGCAACGCCACACGGTAAGCCACAACACCAACTCGTGAAGTAATCTGATACGGACCAATAAAACGAGAAGTCAACTTCTTCGACTTCAAAGCGCGACTCACACCCGTAACTGGTGTAACTCTCAAAAACACATGGTCGCCTTCTTGAAACTCAAGATCTTTCCTTCTCTTGTCATGATAGCTCTTTTGTCTACTTTGAGAAGCTTTCATCTTCTCCCGAATAAACTTTATTTTCTCCGTCGTTTGTTGTACCATTTCCGGTCCAACTATTGTCCTCTCGCCGGTTTCATGCCAACACAAAGGTGTTCGACTTCTCCGACCATACAAAGCCTCAAATGGTGCCATACTTATACTCGAATGAAAACTGTTATTGTAAGTGAATTCAATCAACGCCAAATAACCATCCCAAGCACCACCTTGCTCGAGTACACAAGCACGCAATAAATCCTCCAACGATTGAATCGTCCTCTCGGTTTGACCGTCCGTTTGCGGATGATAAGCCGAACTCAATCTTAGCTTAGAACCCAAAGCCTTTTGTAAACTCTCCCAAAACCTCGATGTAAACCTAGGATCTCTATCCGATACAATACTCTTAGGAACTCCATGTAACTTCACCACCACAAGAACATAAATCTCGGCTAACTTCTCCAAAGGATAACTAATATCAATTGGAATAAAGTGAGCAGATTTAGTAAGCCTATCAACAATTACCCAAATAGCATTATGACCTCTTTGTGTATTCGGCAATCCCGTAACAAAATCCATCGATATACTATCCCATTTCCATTCCGGAATATCCAACGGTTGCATAAATCCACTCGGTTTCTGGTGTTCCACCTTAGACTTTTGACAAGTTAAGCATGCATACACAAATCGAGCCACATCCCTCTTTAAACCGGACCACCAAAATATTTTCTTCAAATCTTGATACATTTTATTCGCACCCGGATGAATACTTAAATTACTTCGGTGCCCTTCTTCCATTATCATCTTTTTCAATTCCACATCATCGGGAATACAAATACGACCACGGAATCTCAAAACTCCAAAATTATCAACTTTGAAATCCTCATTCTCATTCAACATCAAATCAACGAATTTCAAGTCCAACTTTTGCTTTTCACCTACCGTTGCAAGAAAATCATTCGTAACATGTAACATACCAAGCCTCACACTTCTCGGCGTCATTTCACAAACTAAACTCAAGTCTCTAAAATCCTCCAAAAGTTCCCATTCTTTCACCATCAATGCGGACATATGTAACAACCTCCGACTTAAAGCATCGGCCACCACGTTTGCCTTACCCGGATGGTAATTCAAACCAAAATCATAATCCTTCAAAAGTTCTAGCCACCTCCTTTGTCTCATGTTCAAGTCTTTCTGATCAAATAAATATCTTAAGCTTTTGTGATCACTAAAAACTTCAAATCTCGCACCATAAAGATAATGCCTCCATATTTTCAAAACAAACACCACGGCCGCTAACTCCAAGTCATGTGTAGGATAATTCTTTTCATGCACTCTCAATTGTCTAGAAGCATATGCCACAACTTTTCCATCTTGCATCAAAACACCACCTAAACCTGTCAATGAAGCATCACAATACACAACAAATGGTTCATTAGGATTAGGCAAAATCAAGATCGGAGTCGTTGTCAACCTTCTCTTTAGCTCATTGAAACTCTCTTCATAATGAATATCCCAAATGAAAGCCTTTCCTTTACAAGTCAATTGCGTTAAAGGAAGTGCCAACTTCGAAAATCCCTCAATAAACCTCTGATAATAACCCGCCAAGCCTAAAAAGCTTCGAATCTCCGTAACTGACCTAGGAGCCTCCCATTGCATCACCGCATCTATCTTGGATGGATCAACACTAATACCACTACCGGAAATAACATGTCCAAGGAAACTTACTTCCGACAACCAAAATTCACATTTTGACAACTTAGCATACAATTGTTTCCCTTTCAAAATTTGCAACACAATTCTCAAATGCTCTTCATGCTCCTCTTGAGACTTAGAGTAAATCAAAATATCATCGATGAACACAACCACAAAACGATCCAACTGTTCATGAAAAATACGATTCATGTATTCCATAAACACACCCGGCACGTTAGAAACCCCGAATGGCATCACGGAGTATTCGCAATGACCATACCGTGTCCTAAATGCCGTCTTTTGAATATCCTCTCCTTTCACACGAATCTGGTGGTATCCTGATCTCAAATCAATCTTGCTAAAAACATTCGCACCAACCAATTGGTCCATCAAATCATCGATCCTTGGAAGCGGATACTTGTTCTTAATTGTCACTTTGTTCAACTGTCGATAATGAATGCATAACCGCATACTCCCGTCCTTCTTCTTTACCAACAATACCGGAGCACCCCAAGGAGAAACACTTGGCCTTACAAATTTCTTGTCCAACAAGTCATTCAATTGCTTTTTCAATTCTACCAATTCCGATCCCGACATACGATACGGTGCCATCGAAATCGGTCTAGTACCTGGAACTAGATCAATAGAAAATTCAACTTCTCTTTCCGGCGGTACATCCGTAATATCTTCCGGAAACACTTCTGGAAATTCACACACCACTGGGAACACATCAAGCTCAACTTTACTCTCCACCGACAATGATGCAAACAAACCAAACAATTGAGCTTCGTCCGCTAAAAGTTTCTTCAACTCTTTAGTGGATAGGAAACTCTCAAAGTCATCATCTTCTAAAGAAGGAAACCTTACTAACTTGTGATAGCAATCTATATGAACTCGATTAAATTGCAACCAGTTCATACCCAAGATCATGTCCAATCCCACCAACGACAAACATACTAAATCCATAACAAAGTCTCTACCATACATGGTTAAAGGACAACTCATACACACCAAAGATGTATTTACCGACCCTGAAGCAGGAGTCTCAATAACCATTTCAGCACCCATCAAAGTTAACGCAAGATTCAAACGCTTCGCGCACTCAGACGAAATAAACGAATGAGTCGCTCCCGTATCAATAACAGCAACTAAAGGTGTACTATTAATAAAGCATGTACCTTTAATCAAACGGTCTGCATTCGTAGTTTGAGTCCCCGCCAATGCAAACACCTTTCCGCACGCTTGAGCTTGTTTCGGCTTAGTACACTTAGTACTAATGTGACCCACTTCTCCACAATTATAGCACTTCACCATATTCCTTCTACAATCTGTAGCAGCATGCCCAAGACCACCACAATTAGAACATTTCGCTACAGGCTTCCCACACTCAAATGATTTATGACCCATTCCACCACACTTGTAATACTTACCAACACCGGAACCTCCTCCTACAGATCTCCTATCAAAGCTTCCCCTATGCTTGCCCTTATCAACGGGTGTCACATAAGGTCCACTTCTAGCTTGTTGGTTCCCCTTCCTCTCATTCAAACTTTTGTAATGTGTAGAACGAGCCTTACTATCTTCTTCGAAGATTCTACAACATTCCGTCAAATCCGCAAACCTCCTTATCCTTTGATATCCCACAGCTTGCTTAATCTCAGGACGTAAACCATTCTCATATTTAATACACTTTGAGAACTCAGCAGTAATCGCAACATAATGAGGATGGAATTGAACCAACTCCACAAATTTAGCAGTATAGTCCACCACAGACATACTACCTTGTTTCAGTTCAAGAAACTCCATCTCCTTCTTTCCCTTCACACTCTCAGGGTAATACTTCCTCAATAATTCAGTACGAAATAAATTCCAAGTTACCTCTACATCATCCACCTCAAGAACTTCACGTATACCTACCCACCAATCGTCGGCTTCTTCCTTCAACATGTGAGATCCAAGCCTCACCTTATTCTCCTCCGCACAGTCCATAACTCTGAAGATTCTTTCAATCTCTTTCAACCAATTTTGAGCTCCATCGGGATCAAATTTTCCTTTGAAAACCGGTGGTTGATTCTTCCTGAACTCGTCATTAGCATTCACGTTCGGCGCACCTTGCACCGCCCTAGCCATTGCTTCCAAAGCAGCAACCATCGCCTTGTCGTTTCTACCAGCCATATTCTGATTATTCCCAAAAATTACAACAAGGTTAAACAACAGTTCAACCAACACAACAACAAGACAGACACAACTGACTCAACTCTGGCTCTGATACCACTTAATGTAACACCCCCTTTCTATACCCCCAAATAATCACATAAATCATTTAGGCACATATTAAAAAAAAATCGCCAGAGTACGATTAAAACATAGTATAAAAGAGGCATGTCACATCATACGCGCATTTAATACATATAACACCTGCTCAAACATCGATATGCAACATTGGGGTAACTTTGCAACAGAGGAACTTTGTCCTTACACCCACATCTCAATATTTAGAATAAAAGCGGAAAATATAAACATTGAATAACATCAAACATATATACATATATATACATGCGTCATCGAGTATCATCCATCAACATAATTCATGTTTACATAAACATTCATCAACAAGATACATGTACAAATGTATCACAAAAGAATAATATACCTCCTAGCTACCCGGTGCTACATATCAGAGCCAACCGACCAAAAGAATGAAGACACGCTTCACAAAAGACCTCCAGCATACCTACTCTGCAATGCCTCATAGAGCATCATAAAACGGCAGAAGGGTGAGAAATATTATCATAATAACAATGCATATAATTATATATATAAACATAAAAATACGCATATTACACATTCTCACCACAATTCATCACATTTTCGTCCATATACATCACAATGTATATATATATATATATATATATATATATATATATATATATATATATATATATATATATATATCCACCAAGCATATTCATCATGCACACTTTCCTAATTCTCAATCATTCCGTATAAACATACACAATTATGTTCATTCAACAACAAATCATTATAAAGATGATAAATGCAAATCATAGAGACCGACTTACGACTCTATGCAAATGCAATGCGGTACCGACTCAATCATCACTAGTTCACTCAGGAACTATGCTGGAGCCATCGCTCGTTACCGAAGTAACTCTCCGTCGGGCCTACGATGTTCACCCATTGCTCACACCCCACATGGGCACACAATGTTTATGGATCGCTCACACCCCACACGGGCACACGACCCGATCGCTCACACCCCACACGGGCACACGATCCGATTGCTCACACCCCACATGGGCACACAATCATTCGTAATCATCGCTCACACCTCACATAGGCACACGACGTTACGACGGATTCTCATTAGAATCGCTCAACACAAGAATGTATTTCATGATGCTTCACATGCAAAATGACACAAGACATTCTTGAAATGCATACATATTCACAATATATTCATGCATTCATCTCATACAATCACATACAATCTATATACATTCACATCAATGCAATGTTGTATGATTCACATTCAAACACACAGTCAAAACGGTAAAAGTCGTTAAATAGCACTATTCCTGACTTTCCGATATAGTTAAATCGGCTAACGATTTCCAAAACATCATAATCACAACGTACAGCTCAATAGCTTTCCTACGACACCAAGAATGTAAAAATCGGATACTCGGAACAAAAGTTACGGACGAAACCGAAAACGACATTTTGAAAAATCCCATTTTTACATTCCTCCTGTCCATACGCGTATCACCCATGTCCATACGCGTATGGGCAGAACCCATTTCCTTCCCAATTCCACGTTTTCAAAATCCATACGCGTACGCCCCACACCCATACGCGTATCACCAGAGGGCCGGAAAAGCCACCCTCCATACGCGTATTGACCCCTCCACAGGCCATTGTTACGCGTATCACCCTGGCTCATACGCGTATGGACATGCCCCTTACGCGTATGGCCAGTGGATTTCCAGAAAAATTCTGCAGAACAATGTTATGCGTTTTCCACTCCCAAATCCACCAATTCATCATCTAAATTTAGAAAAATACCAGTTTGAAGTATAACAATACATATTAAACATATATAGACCAACAAGAACACAATCAACAAGAGTTTACACACTTTTGGATCAACTTCCAATCAATTTCTCAAAAATGGGTTATACCCTAAGACTCACAAAATTCATCAACAACAACAACAATTTATACATAATCACATACAATGATAAGATAACAATGTTTCACACCCTTACCCGGATTCTAAGCTTGCTAATTGATTGTTCTTGATGATTTCCTAGTTCCCCAAGTTTTTCTTCTCTTTTTTCCCTCTTCCTCTTTCTTTCTCTTCTTTTTCTTTCTATCTTTCTCTATTTCTCTCTATTTCTCTTTTCTATCTATTTTCTTTCTTTTCTATTTCTTTTCTCTCCTTTTTCCACACAAACACTTAATTCATTTTTCTCACAAAATTCTAATTCCACAAAATTTCTAACTTATGATTAATTGAGAAAAGTCTAAAATACCCTCCGTTCTAATTTTCCCGAAAACTCTCGAAAACGGTAAAATAACATTTAACACACCAATTTAACAAATAATATAATTTATCACCCAATTAAAATAAAATACTCAAGAATGATGGAATAATCAAAATCGGGGCGTTACAGGGGTAAATCAAAACATGTCTATATGGCAGGGGGTAAACACTATTTAACCCTATATATATATATATATATATATATATATATATATATATATATATATATATATATATATATATATATATATATATATGTTTGATGTACATTTAAGTTTGAGTGTTTTAATATACATCTTCAATTGTTGCTTCTATTATGTTACAATTTAAACAATACATGTTATAAAATGGAACATGTATAATGCAGAAATATATCTTCAATTGTTGTTTTTGTTCTGTTACAGTTTAAACAATACAGGTTATAAAATGGAACACAATGCAAAAACATATCTTCAATTGTTGTTACTGTTTAAACAATACTAGTTAAAAATGTATAATTTTCAAAATGGAAAAATATTTTTTTTTTTAAAACATATAATTTAACGACGATTTTTATTTATTACCGTGGTTGTATAGTTATAATATATAATTAAATCACGGTTTTTATAGAAGACCGTGGTTATATACGTAAAATGCGATGAGAATCAAACCTGGGACCTTTAATATATTACCACGTTTAGGTTATCAACCGTGATAATATATCGCACACTTTCAGGTTTTCTACAACGGTCATAAGACCGTGATTGTATGTTGCACATATACAACGACACCATATGTAACAACGGCAGGTCACGCGTGATATTATCCCTTTTCCAACCGTTGTTGTAGATGTTTTCCGTAGTAGTGATGTAGCAAAAATAAATAAAAAATTCTGACAGACCTTTCACAACGAGTATTTATAACAACCATAAACGGTCGATCCTGTGTGACACCCTATGTAACAACGGTCTATCCTGTGTGATAATATATCTTTTCCAACCGTTGTTGTATGTGTTTTTCGTAAAAGTGGGTATTTATTGTAATTAGTCATAAAAAATAAATAATATATATTTTTTGAATCTTTTACATGGTTATCATAGAAGAAAATAATTGATACCTACAAATATTAATATATTAATGTATTAAAACTATGTTTATTTATTTATTTATTTATTTATTTATGTGTGACTATTTCAAATATTTATTTATATTTTGTTAAAGTTATACAAGTATTTCGATCTTATAGGTGAGCTCGAATATCAAACATTAAATCAAATTACATTACGTGGATTAGTGTACTAGTATATCTTCACAATTTAAATTATAAATATAAGTCATTTGATCACAAATTTTGAGTCATGTATTTGTTAATGATGCTTAGATTCAAGAACTTTGACGTTTGATGGAATGTTAATCTATTATAATATAGTCCAAAACGGTGCATGGTTTGTTAAGCTATAAAGTAAGGGTAATGTAACTTTAGTTTTTTTGGATATAGACATTGGGTATGACATGCCTATCAAATTATATTGAAATGAAGGAGAAATGGAATGAATGCATGATTGGCCTAAGAATTATATGATGTTTATTCTTATATGATGTGTATTATGTAAAGGTGAGCTTTATCTTGCTAAACATTGACGTTTCTTTATCATTTTGTTGTTACTATTTAGTATCTATGTCTGGAAAATCTGCAAGTATATGTAATATACATGATTGAAATTTAAAAGTAAATTAATGGACAAAGTTTAATTTTGGGTAATGTAGTTGGGAAATTGTGAGTGTAAGCTATTGATTAACTTAACTAAAAAATGCATGAGTCGCCACCGCACTTTTATTTTATCCAAAATGAAAGGAAAAATAGCGAACAAAACCTAAACAAGTTCTAAAACAAGAACAAATAAACAAAAACTGGGTAAGGGGGTTGGTTACGCTAACGAAAGGTTTTAACACCCAAAACGTCTATAGTACTCTATAGGAACCCTTTGAAATATCTACGCTTTTTTTTGAAAAGGTTTGTTTGAAAATAAATTGGAGAGATGAGAAGAGAAATATTTTTTTAGATTTTTGTGTTTGAAGAGACTTATCGGCTCATGCCTACGTACCCACAAAGTGCAATATAGGATCAAACCTCGTAGTTCGTGGTACCAATAACAAAATTTGTTTGTAATGGTTGATTTTATATGTAAAGACAAGTCGTCATTTTAAGGAGAAAACTACGACTAGTCACCCACAAGTATAAGAAAACAACATTTGCATCACCTTAAGATGGAGGATTTTTGCTTAGATTAAAATCAACAAGTCTATCACTCAACATCTAAGTGGAAAATGTTAACATCTTAAATACTATAGGGAATAGGAGAATTATATCTCAACTATGAAAATGACTCATGTCTAAACTTTTTTAAAAGTTTTAAAAGAAAAAAGTGCACAAAGGCACAAAAGGTTTGAATGAGCTTTTGTATTTTTTATGTCTTTTTGAAATTAGTCAAAGTATGATTAACATTGATTGACATTTATTAAAGAAAACAAAGTTTGAAAAACACTTGACCAAAGTCAAGGTTTATTGTGAAAGAGGTTTAATTTTGAAAACATGAAGGTTTTGAAAAAGAGAGGAGATTTTGAAAACATGGTCTAATAGATTACCATGGGGAGGGCTCCAACTCGGATAAAATCAACGAGTATGCCAACTAACCCCCACGGGTAACAAGACAAATCCAATCTATTTCAAACTACGCCATGGAAGAGTAGGAAACTGATAATTCACTTACAAAACACAACGATTTTCCGATTTTGAGACAACATAGCGCTATGTTAAGGAGTCATAATCGGACTTACGTAGAAGCCACGACTATGTGAGTCCGGTCAATAACAATGTTAGTGCTAATGCATGCTAGAGAAGTGATATGTAGATCACTTTTCGAAAGCAATACCGCACGAAAAGAAAAGAAGTAACGATCTCATCTTCATCAAGAACTTAAAATAAGTCTAAATGATATTGAAGATTTTCATTGATCAAAAGAAAAAGAAGAAGAGGGGAAGGGAAACCAAATTGAATTACAATATTTGAATCAATCCATCTTTAAGTTCCATTACTCTTCTTGGTGGATTAAGGTACTAAACTTATCACTAATTCAAAGCACCTAAAATGAATCCAATGATCCACTTAAAGATAGATTTGATCTAATGAAGGTTTATCCAACCTCATCTAACACCCAAAGTCCATAGAATTTAAAGAGAAATTTGATCAACAATCACTACAATTCAAAGCAAAACCAAAGGAAATAGAAGAAAAAAGGAAAGAACTCAAAACAGTCCCAAAACAAGCCAAAAACACAATTCTGCTACTAGTTAATCGATAAACCATTTGCATGTGTAAATTGGTTAATTGATTAACCCTGGTAGGACAGCAAAAAAAATTTGAAAAATAAAAATCAGTATTCGTGATTCAATCATTTCTTCAAACACTTCATGATCATGAATGCAATTTAGTACGAAAATTCAAGTAAAACAACAGCAAATAACACCAATGAAACACAATTTGCAAGATCCAAAAATCAAGCAACAAGAATCAACAAGAGATCATATTGTGGAAGATGAATCAAGCACAACAATGGTGGAACAAGAGTTTACCACTTCCAATTCTGAAAATGCTTTAACTCAACTGTAAGAACCACACTCCAAAGCCTTGATCTACAGAATTTGATGATGAAAATGTGTTTTCATGGAAGTTTAGCTCAAAGATTAGTAAGCTTCAATGAAAATTTTACTAACTTTTAATGGAAGAAAGAGCTTTGGTGAATTTGGGTAGGAAGAAAATTGAGAATGAGGATGAATTTTGACAGGGTGAATTTGTCTATCAAAAGCTTGTAGAATGAATGAAATGATACCTCTATTTATAGAATTTAGGCTTAAGAATTTTGGTGGATTGGAGTTTGGTATGTAAACAAAATTAGGATAAAAATTTGAATTTGGAGGCAAAATCAAGATCAAGTGGTGACTAATGAGGGTGTATGGTGGGATTAATTATGATTATGTAGGGGAATTAAAATGAGATGGTCAAGAATATTTTCATGATGAAACAAATGAATTTGGTGCCAAAATGGTTCAGAATTTGAAAATTCTGTTTTTAGACAAAAAAACGCACTGGTTAATCGATTAACCATTTGCATGTACAAATGTGTTAATCGATCAATGATTTGCATGTACAACTGTGTTAATCGATTAACCATTTGCATGTACAAATGTGTTAATCGATTAACACGGTGAAAAAGTGAGAAAAAATACTTTTTGATGTGTTGTCTTGGCTCTGGCTTGATTCTTTTTGCTTTTCAAAAAGGCATGGAAATAAACACATAAACCTTAGAGTCTCTTGAATAATAATCAATTAAATCTTGGAAACTTTGCAAGATTCCTTCGGATTCACTTGAGTATTAGCCGAAAAGGTTTCTTTATGTTGTTCGGCTAGTTGCTTGGACAGTTGTCCAACTTGAGTTTCAAGGTTCTGAATTGCCGCATTCGTACTCTTTTTAGTGGAGATAGACATTTGCATTAATTGGTTGAAAGTTTCCCTAATCTTTAAACTTTCGCCTTGGTTTTGTTGAGGTTGGTTGTAACTTTGGTAAGGTTGATGGTTAGAAGATCCTGATTCTTGCCTCCACCCTTGTTGGTAACCTTAGCTAATACCTCCCGGTTGGTAGCTTGGTTATTGCTTTGATACAGTGGTCTTGGTTGATAGCCTTGCTTTTGGTTTCCCGTATAGTTGGATTCTTCAACGACTGGTGGACAATAGCTGGTAGGATGATCACCTTTACATAATTCACAACTTACGATTTGTTAAACTTTGTTGGGAACTTCTTGCATCTCTTTCATTTGTTGTGGAAGCTTTGATATTTTCTTTGTCAACAACTCCACTTGTTGCGAGAGTAGTTTATTTTGAGCAAGAATAACATCATTTGTTCCCAACTCGATAATTCCCAGTTTTCTTTGCGAACTACCACAGTTGTGTTGACCTTTATGATCATTTAGTGCCATCCTATCAATGATGAACATTGCATCTGCCGCACTTTTTGACATTAGAGAACCACCCGCTATAGCATTCAAAAGAGTTTTATGAACGTGTTGAAGTCCATTGTGGAAAATGTACACTTGAGTCAAATCATCAAAACCATGGCCCTTGCACTTTCTCAACATAGATTTAAATCTCTCCCAAGCTTCGTTGAGAGATTCGCTTCCTCCTTGCGCAAATACCGAAATTGAAGTATTGGCTTCCATAAATCTAGATTGAGGGAAAATCGTTCAAGAAACTTCGCTTCCAAAACATTCCAATCCGTCATCACAAGAGTAGATTGTTCAACATACCACTTCTTCACCTTCCCAATTAAGGAATGTGGGAATAGTCTCGTGAACAAAGATCCCTCTTTGACATCTGAAGCTCCAATTGCACCCACTATCAAATAAAACTTCGTTTGATATGTAAACGGATCCTCATGGTCCATCCCCGCAAAGGGATTTACATATAAAAGAGCTAGAAAACCCGTCTTAATCTCAGAATGCCTCCCATTGTAGGCGTTGCATGCAAACTAAGGGTTGTGTCTTAGACTATTAGCACATGGGGTTGAAGCAGGGGTGGTGGTGGTGGATCTGCCATGTTTGGCGTAACAATGTGTGTAGATGAAGAAGTTTCTCTGCGCTTTCGTCTTTCTTTAGCAAGTTGCTTCCTCCTCCTAGTTTTGTTATTAAGCCTACGAGCGGTTCTCTCAATCTCAGGATCGAAAAGAAGTTGGTACGCAGGTACACTCCCTCGCATAAACAAAATCTGCACACTTAACCAAACAAATTAAACAGCATAAATAAAATAAATAGAGGTAAGAAATCACAATACAAAGATCTTAAAATCAATAAACTATTGCAATGCGTGAAATATCAACAACAATCCACGGCAACGACGCCATTTTGTTCAAACTGTAGTGTTAAAGGGGGCTTTTTATTATCGTCTCCACAAGGATTATCCTAATATCTGATAATTTTCATTCAATAGTTTACCGTTCTAAGAAAAAGGGTTTCAAAGTTTTGTTCATAAATTGTCACGTTTTTAGTAGCAAAGCTTATAAATTTTAAAGTGTTTGACCAACAAAGTATATCAAAAGTAGTTTTCATCTATCCTAATTTAAACATATTCTTTCAATCTTACATGTGAAGTCGGATCCGATTAATATCATCGCATATTCTCTCAACACCGTCTATCTCTAGAGCGGCGTCGTGAGAAATACCGTATTCATCACAACACGATCTCTCCATATAAAAACCAATATAGTAAGATTTAAGTTCAATACAAATCGAATATCAACCATAGACCGATCAGTGCAATCTATAAATTGATAGATGAATATTTTATGTCAAGTTCCACAAAATATATGTCTAGAGTGTTACCAAACAAGAATGGATCATTAATACCAAAAATAATCATCATATATTAATCATCACTTGCTCACATACAAGGTCAATCAAAAGAAATACATAACCATGGTAGCTTGCTTTACAAGTCTTGAGAGAAGATGAATAAGCATTCACGTCAAAGAATTGAACTCGGATGCGAATCCAGCTTCTATTTGCAAAATACACTTTTTGGTGAAGAAATGCTGAAAAATGAAGTTTCTATGTGAAATATGGGTTATGATCCACAAAAAGTGTGAAAAGTACTTATATAGTACAACTAAAATCTATCAAGTTCGCCCTGCGAACTCATTCTTCGCCCAGCGAATACTACTTTATGGCACTTGAAGTGCCCTTAGAACAGCTAAACCGCCCTTGAGGATTTTACAAAGTTCTCTGTGCGAGCAATTCTATACCCAGCGAACTACTTCGCTACAAGTTCACACAGCAAATTTATGGTCCTTTAGCTATTGCCTCAAATCTGGGATGGTTCGCTGGTCCTTCGAATCAACCCTGCCTAGCGAACATTCGCTTCAAGTTCGTCCAACGAACTTAGTGCCATTTTCTTATTGCCATTATTTTGAGATGGTTCACCGGGCTTTGTCAGGAGTTCGCCCAGTGAACACTCGCTGCTACTCCTCGCTGGCTGTTCGCCCAGCGAACATGTTGAATCTCTTATTTTCCTTTGGCTTCCTTGTCCATTTACTTGTGTCTTACACTTTGATGATTTATGCCTAATTCATGCACAATAACACACAAACTAAAGCAACCAAAGGAATTTGCAACATTATTGAGGAATAGCATGAAAACATGGAGTAAATCCAATAAAACATAACAAATGAGATGTGTCGACACATCTAATAGAGGCTATTGGCTTTAATAATGTAGTGAATGATCTGCCCTATAAAGCAGATGTGTCGACACATAGAAAAAATAATTCTTGTATGTGTCGACCTGAAATATGTATGTATCGACCTATAGATTGATTTTTCACAAAAAATGTTTTTGATGCATTTTTTATGCATGAGATATTTTTTCTACTTGTTTCCAAATGGTTTTAACTTCCTAATGCTAAGATGCACATTGCAAATCAGAGGATAATGTCGAATATACATTAACGCTAAAGTATTCTAGTTTTGACGTAATGCAAAATAGATCTTACAGAAAGTTGCACTCATAACCTTACCAATGTACCATAAGTAAAATATATTCAACAGTAAACATACTTTGTATTTTTTTTGTCAACTTAATATTTAATTGTTCTCCGATTCTTCTTAGTGAAATTAACAGATATTGTATATATGTTTTTTGTTTCAAAAAATAATATTCACACGTATGTATATGAAGATGAAATTAACATATTTTGTGTATCTTACGTTTATACGTGAACTAAGTAAAGGTGTATTTTAGGGAGAGAAGCTCCTCCTTCTCTCTAACATTGTCCACCGGTTTTCAATTCTCAGGTCTCCATTCTCGCCGGATTTTTTCGCCACTCAAGACAACACGTATCAGGTACACTAAGGCCTTGCTCTACGTACTCTCCCCCTTTAGGTACATCAAATCAACCTAGCGCTTCAGTTGAATTGCTTTGAGTAGATACTGGGGTTTCTTCTCTCTTATCTTCGGCTTAAATTCCTGGCTTTAGGGCTCAGGGGGCTTGGTAAGGGGTTGTATTCCACTGGGTTTTATTGAGGCGGTGTGTTTTTGAGTGCTGAGCGTTGGTTTAGCATTGTGCTCTAGGTAAAAGAAATAGAGACACAATTTACTTTTGGTCTTGGTAAGGTCCGGGTGTTTAGAGACTGGGTGGAGTTAGATAATAACCTACAACGAGAAGCCTTTTGAGTAAAGATAGGTGACGTAGATACGGATATCGGGGAGCTATGGATCAGGGTTGGACGGAGGTTAGAAAACAAAAACAACATAATGGCACGTTGGCGAGAAGATCCATTTGGAGGGCGCATAGTGGTAAAGGGATTGAACAAGATATGACAGAAGCTTCTTCCTTATTCTTTACGGAATTCCCAGATGGTTACGCGGCAAGGAAAATGTTCGAGGTATTCAAAGAATATGGCCTAGTTCTTGAAGTTTTCATTCCTCCACGGTTAGACAAGAGAGGTAGAAGGTACGGATTCGTTAGATACAAGAAGGTGGATGAAGAACATCTTCTTGCCATTAAACTTGACAACATTGTCATTAATGGCAAGAAGCTATTTGCAAACACACCAAGATTCCACAGAGGAGAAGAGGAGTGGAAATGGAGGCGAAACTCAATAAACCTGCACATCAATTCTATAATGCTAAACCTAAGCATTTGTTATGTGAGAATAATCGCAGGTTTGATTCTTGGACCGGTGTGAGGTCGTTTGCCCAAGTCACAAAAGGCACACATACTACTCATAGACAATTCAAGAAGATGGTTAAACCTATGCTGATGGGAGTTAAACCAGACTTTGGACATCTGATGTTTAACGTGAGCGAGGAAGATATGGAAAGGTTCAATCAAGCCATCGTGGGAGTTATGGAAGTTCCGGGTACAACTTATGAAATATAAGAAGCTTTACACATTGAAGGGTATTTTAAGATAAAAGCAACTCCTCTCGGTCCAAACCTTTGTTTACTCGAAGAAGAAGTTAGCAGAGACGTAAACAAGATGGTTGTAGAAGATAGTGAATGGATCTCCAAATGGTTCTCGGAGATTCATCCTTGGACTCCGGCTGATGTTGACAAGGAGAGATTGACTTGGGTGAATATTTTTGGGTTGCCATGTCATATTTGGAGTGAATAATTCTTCAAGTTGTTGGCAGGGAGATTGGGCAATTTTGTGAAAGCTGATAATGAAACTCAGAAACACAAGAAGTTGGATGTGGCGCGAATACTCATCAGAATTAAATTAGCCATGAATCTCAATGAAGTGTGTAATATAGAAGTGAATAATAATATATATCGAATAAAGCTGGTGGAAGAATCGATGGCATTTGGTAATATGGATAAACAATCGCTCTCAGGTCATTCTATATCAAACAGCTCGGAGGAAATTGCATCAAACACAGAGGAGGAAAGATCAATAGGTGGATCTGAAATAGGGATGGAGATACATAATAGGAGTCAGGCCATGGCGAAACAGGTTGAAGACATGGCTGAGGGAGTTGGTTGGCTAGAGTCTAGGCCACAAGGTTCGAATATTGATGGTGACAAAGAGTTATGTGATGGGGAAGGTACAACCATATCGTGCTCAGATGACAATGAGGTGAACCAATCCTTATCTGGTACGGTAGTGGAAGAAACAGGAAAAGCTGCTTTGGACCACATGGATAGAATTGATAAAGGTGCACTTTTAGTACCGATGGGTAAAGACACGAGGCAACGTCATCAGGGGCCAAAATCCAAAGAGAAGAATGCATTAATGTTGGATAGAGACTTTACAGGTCCTGATATCGATGCAGAGGATATCAGAACTTCAAAAGACGTTATTCCCTCGGACACAGCGCGCTTGAATAAACCAAAGAGAAGAAAAAAAAATATTTTGGATGATATAATAGTGTAGCGAGTGATTTTTGGATGTGGTTGCAAAGCACGATCACTCTGGTACTACATCTCGATTCATTTTTTATCCTATTAAAGCTGATGAAGGAAGGGAAATAGATGTCTTCAATTAACCCTGCTTGCATACTGAGATTAAACAGTCAAAACTGTTGGTTTACAGTTGCTACAAAGATTCGGGGTTTCTCCTAGGTTTATTTTGTTGACGAGGGGTGCTTTAGGCTATCGGTTGAGATGTTAGGACGAATATATATGAAAGTATGAGATTTTGGGTTTTTGTTTAGTGTGCTCGCTAAGATTTTCCTTTCAATCTTATGCCTACGTATTCCCGTTTACCGAAACAGGGAAATCAGAGCGTTCGTAGTTCCTCCTATTCTATGGGAGGAAATGGTTGTTTTGGTGTCTTGTTCAAAGCCCAAGACGTGAAGTGAAAGGTAGTTTGTATCTTGTTCAAAGCCCAAGATGTGAAGCTAAAAGGTGATTTGTATCTTGTTTAAAGCCCAAGATGTGAAGCTAAAAGGTGTTGTCTTTAGAGAGAATTTGTCATCTCTAAAGAGGGGGTTGTTGTCACAACTGTTTATAAAGGAGAATTACTTTAACCGGGATTTGTGAATCCGGCAATGCCATAATTTCCTTTATAGGGGATTTCAACCTGAAGGAGAAGACTTTAACTCAGTTTAGAGTAATGCCATCTTTCCTTAGGAATTTCTCATACTAAAAGAGGGACATTGGCATGGATGTAGATGATCCAGAGGCTTGCCGCTTACAGCAGTTAGATGGAGGGGAAGGAGTTGTTGATGTTTGTGTACTGTGAACGAGGCACAAGTTTGATGCTAAAAGTTTGATTGGATCAACCAGTGGTTTTCTTATACGAAGCCTAAGAGGAGGCTATTATGTGTCTCGTACAAAGCCCGAGAGAGAGGCTAAAAGGTTTTTGACTCGATGATGGAGTCTTTTGGTATCTCGTATAAAGCCCGAGATGGAGGCTATTTGACTCAACAAGAGAGTTTTTTGTATCTCGTACGAAGCCCTAGATAGAGGCAAAAGGGTGATTGACTCAACGAGGGAGTCTCTTATGTGTCTCGTACAAAGCCCGAGAAAGAGGCTAAACGTTGTTAACTCCGTTGGGGAGAATCATTGTATAAAGCCCAAGAGAGAGGCTAACTGCACGGGAGAAGGATCATTATACAAAGCCTAAGAGGAGGCTGTGGCGACTGTTCAGTTAAGTGACAGGTCCAGTAGAGTGATTTTTAAAGAGAAAATCAGTTCTTATATGAGCAACACTATACTCGAGGATTTGATTCGAGGATCCGGGCCATTACTGTTCTTTAAGGAAGTGGGAAATCCGAAGGGTATTGAGACTGTCCGAGTCTACGGGTTTTCTTTAACGAAGGGGTCACTTGAGAATGTCTTTGAGACTCAAGGAGATTAGACTGTCCAAGTCTAGAGTGTCATCTTTTGTATTGTGCTTTGAGAAACAGTAGTAGACTCTATGAAAGGACTGTTCTATGCAGATGATTAAGTTCTATTCCTATACCTCTAGGAGGTCGTCGGGACAATTTGTATGAAGCCCAAGAGGAGGATGGAAACTTTTAAGAAGCCGACGGGTCCTTGTACGAAGCCCAAGAGTAGGCTATCATTCCCGGAGGAAGAATCATTATACGAAGCCTAAGAGGATGTTGTGAATACTTCTAAGAAGCCGAGAGGTCCTTGTACTAAGCCCAAGAGGAGGCGGGGTTGCTTTTAGGAAGCCTGTGGGTCCTTGTACAATGTCCAAGAGGAGGCCGATGCTTTTAAGAAGCCCGTGGGTCCCCAAACCCCGAGAAATTCAAGGCAAGCTATTCACAAGGAATAGATCAAGTCAGGAAAGTTTGAGAATTTGGAAGAAACTCAAAGATGCCATTCACGGAGAATACATTCTTCTCTGGGAATAGAGTTTCTTGACAATTCCTAATGAGGACAGCCAAAGAGAAGACTGTATTTGGTGATCCTATTGGGAATCTAGTTGTCTATTTCTATGAATAAACGAAACGGCGTCACCTAGTTCTAGACGTATTTGCCGGGGAAACTCTAAATATCTATACTATTATTACACATTTGATATGAGTTTATGAAAGAAGACTTACAGTGAAACAACCCCACAATACAGATATATGTATATGAAAGCGGTAAATGAAAGCGATAACCACTTACTCGGTTGTAGAGCTTCCATGCTGTTTGCTTAGTTGTTCAACAAAGAAAGATTGAAAACAACAGTATATTCAAAATCAAAGGAGAAAGTGTTTTGAAAAAGAAAGATTTAGGGCTTACATCTCAAGGAGAGGCCCATGGTTTTATCAGTGAGCGCACTGTTTGAATTTGTACAGAGGGACTTATACAAGTGATTGTGGCCCAAAAATTATTTTCTGTACAAAGGGATGGGTCTTACACTCTCTCAAGAGGCCCAAAAGGTTTAAAGAAAAAGAGTGGGGCTTATAACACGAGGGTAGGCCCAGATGATTTTTCCGTTTGAAATGGCGATCGTGCCGAGGTTTTCTTTTAACGCAGAGGGACTTATACAATAAGTGAGGCCCAAAATGTTTTTTTAAAAGGGGGTTGGGTCTTACACTCAATTAGAGGCCCAAAAAGTTTTGAATGGGTCTTATAGCTCGAGGAGAGGCCCAAGGTTATTTTTCAAAAGGGCGACGATCGCGCCGTTTGTTTTTGACGGTATCGGGACTTATACAATACACTGAGGCCCAAAAATGGTTTTGTCAAAAAAGGATTGGGTCTTACACTCTATTAGAGGCCCAAAGTGTTTTGAAAATGATTTATGAGGGTTGAATTAATCCAAAAACCCTAATTTGTTTTCAAAATGTGTTTTAATTGAATACAAATTCAATTAAAATGATCAAAATTGTTTAACATAGGAAAAACAAATTGTAATATTGGATTAATGCTTCAAAAATTAAGTATTGACCTACAAAATAATTAGAAAGCATTTAAAGTTGCAAAATCAAGGTGGAAAAAATATTTAAACGTTAAAAATAATTAAAACATTAATTCTTTGCAAAAATATCAATTATACAAAATAAATAATATTTTTGGGATTTTTTGGGAAAATAAAATATTTTAACATTTTTGTGAATTTTTAAAAAAAGAATCAACTCAAAATCATTAAAACTCAGAGAGAAATTAATTTTTGAATCAATTAAATAAAATCACAAAATTCAAATATTTGAATTTATGAAAATGGCGCCAAGAACATGGACCAAGAACACACGCGTTTTCTGCCTTGTCTAGATTTGCATTTTCTATCCAATCTCACTGAATACTTGATTATATCATGCAATCCACATATCAATATGCTCGTCTCAACCTCACGATCATGTTTATGACAATTAATTTCATTTAAATTAAGCATAAAACAAGAAATCACGATAAATCCTTATGAACCCTAATTTCGGCATGAAGGCTGGGATTTTTAATACACGATTCAAACAAAGCAATTACTTGAGGGCAAACATTCCATGCATGATTATGAACATTTGGCAAAAGTATTATGCGAGGAAATATGCATAGATTGAGAGATGACCAAGTTTAAGCTTACCTCTAGGTTGTGACAGCAAGAGCAAATTGATTTCTGAGTAGGAGGTGTTACAGATGAATGGTGATGATCTGAACAACTTCCCTACACCCTATGGAGTGTGTTTGAATGCTTGGACTTGACTGAGAATGGCTGGATCACTTCATGGCATCTCAACTGCACTTTGGTTAAAACCTTGAGCAATTGACTGGTGATTCTGAGAAATCAGTGTTCCAGTTGTTGTTTAAGTGTTTGATCAGCTCACATATGATGTATATGAGGTGTGTGTGTGATTGGTTTGAGTGGAATTGCTCTCTAATGAAAAACCCGATAGTGACTTGCTAAGAAAGGCATTTTTGAGAGTGAGAAGTGGTTTTTGAGAAAGGCAAGTGTTGTAGGCCTTTGGTGTACTTAAACTGATCATAATCGAGCTCTATTTATAGTAGAGCCAGTTTGTTTTGGGATCCACAGTGAATGGCAACTGCAGCAGGTGTTTGTTCAATTTTGGCCAATGGAAATCCAAGTCTCCTCTAGCCATTGACTAGAGGTTAGGGCATAGGGCTGTGGTTCCCTTGGTCTTGGATAAGTCTTGAATGAATTCAGTTGCAAATGGCTCAGTCCATGCCACCTTGATGCTTCCATTGAATGCTCTAATCCAAAATTGGAGTCTTGTCCCTATTTTGGCCATTCTAGGTTCAATATGCTATTTCTTGTTCCAAAGACTTTGGAGGCTTGGCTCAGTCATTGTCCCCTTTAGATTCAATCCTTAGAGGTGTCCAAGTGGATAGGAGCATTTGGATTTGGTTGATTTTGGCAAATCGACCAAAAGTGCAAATTCTGCCTTGCCTTGGCAGATTTCAGCAAGGCAACTTTCCAATGTCATATCTCATGACTCAAACTGAATTTGGTAATGTTCTTGGTCATTTTGGAAAGCCCTTACATGATACAACAACTGTTTGAACATATTTGGTTTTGACCTCTTTTGAATCCAAGTGAAAAATCCCCCTACATTTGGCAAAAAGTAGGGTAAAATCTGACTTAGTGAAATTTTCACTAAGTGTTGGAACAAAGTGACTTTTCTTGATTTTGATCACTCCATAACTCAAAATCCATGATGAATTGGAATTAGGTCTAGTTGAATTTTTTGTAGAGGACAATGAGATCTACAAATCAAGCCTTGGATGGGAGAAAATGGCTTTGTGGTTTAGGAGTTATCACCCTCCAAAGTTGGTACCCTAGCCACTTTATTTTTAACTTAGAAAATTTTCTAAGTTTTTTATGGTTACCCCTTTTACAAGTTACCCAACTTTTCTTTATTTTTCTTGATGAATGATGATTCAAATCATACATTAACATCATTTTAGGGTTAAAAATCCATTTTGGTGAAAAATCTCAAAAAGTCAAAGTTGACTTTTGTGCATAGTTGACTTTTTATCAGATGAATTCCAAACTGTGCAATTCTTCAGGAAATCATGTCCTTGACCTAAATCAAACTTGATGGACATGTTCCATGGATGTAATAGGGTATATTGATGCATGTCATAGGGCTTGGGAGCATGTCCTGGTCAAAAGTCAAAGATACAGTTGACTTTTTCCTTAAAACCCTAACTGTGGTGCAGATGAAATTGAGGCTTGTTGCTCAAGCTTCTTGGATTAATCCATTGTTGCAAATGGATTAATATAGTTCATTAGAGACCCTCAAATCATGTCTTGAGGTCTTGGTTCATGATTTGTCCCAAAAGTCAACTTAGGGGTGAATTAGGTCATGAAACCCTAATTCCTGATTTTTGATGCATGCATCCCTTGAGGCAAAATTGACTTGATGATTGGGTCCATGAGGTTCCATGGAGTATATTAGGTTATTTTTTGGATAATTGGCTTGTGCCCAGATGAAAAATTTCTATCTGGAGGCCCTGGTCGACCAAAACCCTAATTTGGTGACACTGTCGATCTTGAGACTTAATCCACCTAGAAGGGAGCAGCCTTGTGCTTAATCCTTGAAGTGGGAGTCCTTTTGATCCATTGTGGACATTTTAGAGGTTAAACAAGTTGAAGATCATGTCATTCCTTTATTGATCATTTGTCTAAGGCTCAAAGAGGGCTTGAAACCCTAATTTTGATTGTAGTGGATGCTCACCCATCTTTGGGGAGACTGATGAAGTATGATGGTTCCTCTATATTGTGATGATGATTTGCACAATGATTGTAAATCCTAGTGGTCAAAATTTGGGGTATGACAAATGCCCCTATTTAATCTTCTTGGACACGAAGGTGTGAATGACGAAGATGTTCGGGCATTCGGGGTGCAAGAGGATTAAATATCGGAATACCCGAAATTTTGATGGTGGTTATGAATGGTAGCTTACGCATTCATCTTCTTTTGCTAAGAAATGACACTTAGAAAAGGTAAAACTTCCCCCCGATCCTGGTTGTCTACCAAGGAACTGGTCTAAGTTGCTGAATTAAACTTTCCCTCGATCCTGGTTTCCTACCAAGGAACTGGTCTCAGTTTCTAAAATAAACTTCCCCTCGATCCTGGTTTCCTACCAAGGAATTGGTCTTAGTTTCTGATGTAAACTTCCCCTCGATCCTGGTTTCCTACCAAGGAACTGGTCTTAGTTTCTGATGTAAACTTCCCCTCGATCCTGGTTTCCTACCGAGGAACTGGTCTTAGTTTCTTTCGTCAATAAACTGTACTGACAAGGGACGTTATTCGTTGCGGCTTTCCTTCAAACTTCTCGCCAAATTTTCCTGGGGATATGCCATTTGAGTGGAAAAAGTTTTGATGTCAGACTTATTGGGGAACCCAGTCGTCTGAGTTGTAGAGGTGTACAAACCTTTCTATTGGAGATGCCATTTGTTGACTCTACTTGGGGAATGCGAGTCCCTTGAGAGATTGCATTCGTTTGGGGTCTTTACATCATACTTTTCTCAGAGATCTTCTCGGAGAAATGCCATATGATGTGATCCAATTTTGAGGTGCCGATGACCTTTTCATCAGTGGGTTTTTCGGAGAAAAACTGCAGTACTGCCGAATCTCCGATTTAGGAGGCTTTCTCTCGAGATTTTATTTAATTCGGGAAAACAAGGATATCATCTTCAATGGTGAAGAGTGATGTTAACTGAGGGCTCTCTGGTCTTTCATAGGTTCAAGTTATCAAAGTGGTCGAGGACCTAACTTCAATCTAGAAATAAAACTGGAGGAGAGAGAATGTTCAGACGTAACACTTCCTGACGAGGAAAGGGCTGACAACTCGATTGAGAGGACTTTTATCACTAGGGGACAAGACCGACTATAGTGATAGTGATGCAATATGAAATATGAATGCAAATCAATAATGCAATGATGCATGTATGTTTATGCTGACAAAACTGACGCGACATACAAACTGACAGGTGAACACGACTGGATACTCGGCCATCGCGGGGCGAAGAAGGACCGTTGGTTCAGAATAGCAATTCCACCTTGCTTGGGAGAGATAGTCCCTGTTGGGAGCTATGTTGATCGGGCTTAGGAGATAAGAACTTGGCTGAGGCGTGTCAGACGAAACAAGGTCTCTGACACAGTTGATCCCTTCATTCAGGCGTACTGGGTTAGAAGGAGTACTTTGATTCTGCACTTTGAGGTTCGATTACTTCTGGAGAAGCGACCAATGTTCTTCTAATGTTCAACAGTCAAAAGAAATTGCCGTCTTTAATTTAAAAGCAGAAAAAGTTTTAACAAGTAAGTTCATTTTTAGTTTTATTTCAAGGATCGTTAATCATGTTAACAACGTCGTTCTGTAAAGCTAAAACAAATAAGAATTATAAACAAAAGCACAAGGGCTCAAATTTTATTGATAAGATGGAGATCAGCCAAATGCGTGATTCCAAAGAGTATATACAAAGTTTGAAAATGGTAATTTATAGGGAAAAGGGCTGCGTTGAAACATAACGACCACTATCCTTCTACCAACTTCGAATTCGGGACATCCTGAGCTTCTGTCGAAGATGACCTTGACTGGAGTTTTCTGGCGGATGATGTAACTGTTGCTGCTGAAGGACTTGCCTCTGTTGAACATAGTTACTTGCCATTATCCCTAATTTTTGCCTAGATTGTACTGTGACGTTTCCAATCCACCGGGATGATTTTTTTCTTTTTGTGTCTCTAACTTTTGCCTGGACCGCCCTTTCGGGTTCTCAATCCACCGAGACGTTTTTTTTTAGTTTAGGCGAAGTATTGCTTGACTACATCAACATTCGTGGGGTAGGCAAATTCCTCTCCGTCCATGGTTGCAAGTCTCAAGGCGCCGCCTGAGAAAGCTTTTGTGACCACATAGGGCCTATCATAATTTGGAGTCCATTTACCTCGCGAATCAGTGAGAAATGATTGTATCTTTTTGAGCACGAGGTCTCCTTTTCTGAAGACACGAGGTCGGACCTTTTTGTCAAACGCCCTCTTCATTCTCTATTGATACAACTGACCGTGGCATAGTGCCGTGATTCGTTTCTCCTCGATCAGATTCAATTCGTTGTGTCGGCTTTGACACCATTCAGCTTCGGTGAGCTTAGCTTCCATCAATACTCGGATTGACGAGATCTCTACTTCTATGGGGAACACTGCTTCCATGCCATATACTAGAGAGAAAGGGGTTGCCCCTGTTGAAGTGCGAACAGATGTGCGATAACCGTGAAGAGCAAAGGGTAGCATCTCGTGCCAATCTTTATAGGTTACAACCATCTTTTGAACGATCTTCTTGATGTTTTTGTTAGCCGCTTCTACCGTTCCGTTCATCTTTCGTCGGTAGGGAGATGAGTTATGATGTTCGATCTTGAACTCAACACACGACTCCTTCATCATCTTGTCGTTCAAGTTAGATCCATTATCAGTAATGATCTGGCTCGGAACACCATAACGGCAGATGATATTATTTTTGATAAATCGGACCACCACTTGTCGGGTTACATTGGCAAATGACGCTGCTTCGACCCACTTGGTGAAGTAGTCAATGGCCACCAGGATGAACCGATGTCCCTTTGAAGCCTTGGGCTCAATCATGCCAATCATGTCGATTCCCCATATGGAAAAAGGCCATAGGGAAGAGAGAACTTTGAGATGTGATGGCAGTACATGAATTTTGTCGGAGTATATCTAACACTTGTGACACCTCCTCATGTACTTGTAGCAGTCGAATTCCATGGTCAACCAGTAGTACCCTGCTCTTAGAATTTTTCTCGCCATTGTGTGTCCGTTGGCATGAGTGCCAAAGGACCCTTCATGAATTTCTTTCATAAGCATGTCTGCTTCTGGTCTGTCTGCGCATCGGAGCAAGACCATCTCAAAATTTCTCTTATAAAGAGTTTCCCCGCTCAGGAAGAGGTTTCTAGCCAATCTTCTGAGGGTTTTTTTGTCTTTTCTGAGTGCCCCAGATGGGTACTCTTGTTTCTAAAGGAAGCATTTGATATCGTGATACCAAGGTTTGTCGTCTATGACTGCTTCGATCGCGAAGATGTAAGCAGGCCTTTCAAGGCGGATTATGTCGATCTTAGGTATGTCATTCCATTGACCTACACTAATCATAGAAGAGATGGTGGCTAATACATCAGCCATGTGATTCTCCTCACGAGGGATATGATGAAACTCGACTCTGTTAAAGAAGGGTAACAGCCTTCTTGCATAGTCTTTGTAAGGAATCAGTCCTGATTGATATGTGTTCCAATCTCCTTTTATCTGATTGATAACCAAGGCTGAATCGCCGTATACGTCCAAGTTTTTGATCCTTAAATCAATCGCTTCTTCGAGACCCATAATACAAGCTTCGTATTCGGCCTCATTGTTCGTAAATTTGAACGTAAGTCTGGCGGTGAAAGGAATGTGGGTACCCTGAGGGGTAACAATTATTGCCCCAATTCCGTTTCCATAATGATTAACTGCTCCGTCAAAGATTAGTCCCCATTGGGAACCTGGTTCTGGCCCTTCACTGGGTAACGGTTCATCGCAATCTTTCATTTTTAGATACATGACATCTTCTTCTGGGAAGTCAAACCCGATTTGTTCTTGATCGTCAATCGGTTGATGAGCCAAATGATCGGCTAAAATACTTCCTTTAACGGCTTTCTGAGTGTGGTACTCTATGTCATATTCTGCTAACAACATCTGCCAACGGGCAATCCTTCCCGTGAGAGCAGGTTTTTCGAAGACGTACTTGATTGGATCCATTTCGGAGATTAACCAAGTAGTATGACAAATCATGTATTAGCGAAGACGTTTGGCTGCCCAAGCTAAAGCGCAACAAGTTTTCTCAAGCATCGTGTACCGTGTTTCGCAGTCGGTGAATTTCTTGCTCAAATAGTAGATGGCAGACTCTTTCTGTTTGGTTTCATCTTGTTGGCCAAGTATACATCCCATTGAGTCCTCTAGGACTGTGAGGTAAATGATCAGTGGTCTTCCTTCCACTAGAGGTGATAGAATCAGAGGATTCAACAGATATTCCTTGATACTGTCGAAGGCGGTTTGGCAATCTTCTGACCAAATGCAATCCTGGTTCTTTTTGAGTAATTTGAAAATCGGCGCACACGTGGCGGTCATAAGGAATATGAACCTGGAGATGTAGTTCAAACGTCCCAGGAATCCTCTGACTTGTTTCTCAGTTTTCGAAGAAGGCATTTCTTGAATGACCTTGACCTTGTCAGGATCAACCTCAATTCCTTTCTGGCTGACGATGAACCCTAGTAGTTTCCCTGAACGGACACCAAAGGTGCACTTGTTGGGATTCAAGAGGAGCTTGAATTTTCTTAGACGTTCGAACAATTTTGACAGATGTTCAACGTGCTCACTCTCTGTTTTAGATTTTGCAATCATATCATCGACATACACTTCGATTTCTTTGTGTATCATGTCATGAAACAGAGTAGTCATGGCCCTTTGATAGGTTGCCCCGGCGTTCTTTAAACCGAACGACATCACCTTGTAACAAAAGGTACCCCATGGGGTAATGAATGAAGTTTTCTCCATGTCTTTCGGCGCCATTTTGATCTGGTTATAGCCCGAGAATCCATCCATGAAGGAGAAAATTTTGAACTTTGCTGTACTGTCTACCAGCATGTCAATGTGTGGTAAAGGAAAGTCGTCCTATGGACTGGCCTTGTTTAGGTCTCTGTAGTCGACACACATTCTGACTTTTCCGTCCTTTTTGGGAACGGGTACGATGTTGGCTAACCATTGAGGATATTCAGATGTAGCGAGGAAACCTGTGTCAATCTGTTTTTGTACCCCCTCTTTGATTTTGATGGCCATGTCTGGATGAGTCCGTCTCAACCTTTGCTTTACTGGCGGACATTCCGATCTCAACGGTAAGTGATGTTTCACAATGCTGGTATCCAACCCTGGCATATCCTGATAGGACCAAGCGAATACATCGGGAAATTCTTTGAGAAGCTTTATCAAACTCTCTTTGGCAGTTGGACTGAGAAGTGCCCCAATCCTGATTTCTTTTCTCTCTTGTTCTGAACCCAAGTTTACCGTTTCCAACGACTCTTTGTGAGGTTCAATGGACCTTTCCTCTTGTCTGAGTAGTCGAGAGATCTCTTCTGGAATTTTGTCATCATTTTCTTCTTCAGCCTCGAATACCGAGAACTGAAAGTTGGGAGAAGGCATCGGATCGTATGCTTCAACGGGGTTTAAAACAAGCAATCTGCATGACGTGATGATTCGTGTTTAGAAGAGATAGAGAAAATGCAAGTGTGTGCAGTGTTTTTAATTTACTGCTTGTTTTTATTTGAATTGTTTCTTAGGATTACCATTTTCTAAAAAAAACGAAAAGAGAAAATAGCAATTAATGCAGAAATTACAAAATGACGTTTTTTATTTATGAACAAGTCGATTCTTGAAACTACAGCCCTATAAAAGAAAACTCTGTCGCTTTGGGCTAAGCAAAGAGGGAAAATTTACAGAAAGCGAGCCCTATCAAAACATCCGTTTCACCTGGGCAGGGTGGAAGGTTAAATATGGCAATTAATTTGACTGGTGAACGATCTTCGGAACCTCAACGGCAACCCATTGGGGGCGAACTCCTCGGTGAATCACAAAGTCTGGCACCTTCCTTGATTTGTCTTCAGAAATGACGCTGATTTCTGGTGGAGCAGGATCATTGGAATCTGTCTCCCAGGCAGAATTGTCGTAGGAGAATTCCTCAGTTGCATTTTGCATAGCATTTGTGCTCTCAACTGTATCTCCCCATCCAGTAGGCTGGATATCTTCGAGCCTGACACGAGAGCTTTCGGGAGCGGTGTACTTGACCATATAGTTGTACCTTCCACTCAGTTGTCCCAAGGTGTCCCACACTTCTTTCGAACTGGAGGAGTCATCTCTCTCGATGATGTTGACCTCAGGAAAAGCATAGTTGATGAATTCAAGTCCTGGAAACGTTGCAAATTCATCTTCATGTTGAGTAGTTTCTGAATGACCTGAGTGTTGATCCCATGACATGGTGGGGACACAGGTATTCTGTTCAATGATGGTCAGCCGATTTTCATTGTTCGGCTGACTCTCTTGCCCCAAGTTTCCTGGGTAAGGCTGCCACATTGGCAGACCATCCATTGGGCCATAGTAATTGTGGTCAAAGTTGTCTTTCATCAGAGTGTCCTCCTCTAATGAATTTGGCGGAGCATGGCATCCTTCCGGATCATAATCTCCATAGATCATTTCGACGTCTAACCTTGGTATAAATCTCGGACTCTGTGCGGGATAGCAAAATGGTGTAGGCACCTCTTCCTGAGACATATAACCGTCCTCTTTAAGACAGGACTTCCATTCTTCATCTGTGTCAGAGGGATCTTCCTCATTGATAGCATGTACTGCCTGAGACACTGGGTGAAGAAAACCTCCACTGTGGAAGAAGTTTTGAAGGGGATGAAGACTTTCATAGTTGGCAGCTGTCCGGGTACAGGTTGCAGAAAAACCAAGACCCTTCTTTGTTTCATTGCTAGTAGGAATGACAAGCTGTCCCCATCCTGTTGTATCGGTACTCTCGACCACTATAATAGCATCATTGTATGAGGAAATCGAGGTTCCTCCTTTGAACTGATTGTTCTTGCTTACGGACAGTGCTTGGAACTGAGTTCCAATAACCTCCTCGGGTTCTATGCCAGTAGATGATGACAAGTTGCTTACAAGCAAGGCTTGTTCCCCGCAAACTGTGACAAGTTGATCGTTCTTGACGAACTTTAGCTTTTGGTGGAGGGTCGAAGTGACCGCTCTAGCCTGATGTATCCAAGGTCTTCCTAATAAATAACTGTACATTGCCCGGATGTCCATGACCTGGAAAGTGACTTGGAAAGTGTGAGGACCAATAGTTATGAGAAGATCAACTTCGCCGATAACTGTTTTTCTAGATCCGTCGAACGCTTTGACGACGACCTCGTCGATTCTCATCGGAGGGCCTTTGAATGATAATTGCATCAAAGTGGACTTCGGCATAATATTCAGGGCTGACCATATGTCTACCAGTACGCTGGATAAAGCATCGTCCTGGCAGTTAACTGTAATGTAGAGCGCCATGTTTTGACGGCGACCCTCTTCAGGTAATTCCTCATCACAAAATCCCAAATTATGGCAATAAGCAATGTTAGAGACAATGCTATCAAACTGTCTGATTGTTACATCCTGTTCCACAAAGGCTTGCTCCAAGACTTTCTGTAGAGCCTCCCTGTGCGCTTTTGAATTAAGTAACAGTGATAGCACCGAGATCTTTGAAGGAGTTTGTAACAGTTGATCGACAATGTTGTATTCACTCCTTTGGATGAGCTTCAGCATCTCATCATTATTTTTCGAAAGGTCGGGATTACTAGATTGACCGACTGGTGGATCAGGAGTTTCCGTCTGAAGTTCCTTTTCCTTGTTAGGTTCTCCAACTCCTCGGTTGAAGATTCTACCGCTCCGTGTTACACGACTGATGTCTGCAATATTCACGACGGATGGTAATGGAATTTCCTTTCCATTTTCAACTGTCGTTGCACCGTATTTGTAAGGGATTGCCTTAGCTGATTCATACGGTAGTGGTCCCGGCAGATAGATGACTATGGGAACCTTCTGATTTTTCTGACCATCATAATTAATCTCGATATGTTCCCGATTGGGAACTTTAGATTCGTCAAGTAGAGGGATAATGGCAAAAACATCCCTGGTCCTATGATGACCAGAGATCGTGACAACATCCTCAACTTGCTCGGCAAGGTAGTTCGGCGTCCAGTTGATGGGTCCAGAACCCGGATATGGACGAATCTCTCCACGATCCACCTGCCCCTGAAGAGTTGCTCTCACAAGGTAACACCCTTGGTTACTTTCCGAACAGACACCGCGACGTTCATAGTTGTGTGGTGGCACCTGGCCACGCCCACTTTGAATACAATGTAACCTCACTAGGTTAGCTTCCACAGATCGGACATCCTAACTCTGATGCCGAGTGGGGTTTCTGTTATTGATACTAATCTGCTGAGTATCTTCATCCATATAAATTGGCATCCACCAGTGATTTAACAAGTGCTGAAGTGCCTCCTGGACAAGGGTACAACCTCGATCGTTTTCGCAACCTGCCTTACAGCTTTGATAGTCATGTGATGTTAAGAATCCGAGTCGGACCTGCTCAGCATGTAACTCTACCAGGTTGGTATTCATCACGCGAATATCGAAGATTTGAACCATGTTGATTTGATAATGGTTCCTATCATGGTAGTCTTGGATCCATCCAAGATCCATCTGACGCTAGAGGGCCTCGTGTATGAAAGAGCATCCTTGTTTGTTTACCGAGCAAATCAGACAGGAACTGTAATCATGCCGCGGCAGATTATGATATTGGCTTTGCCTTAAGTTCATCGCCACTAGGTTGACATTCATTGCACGGATATCGTGGTTTTGAATGACGTTAGAATTCGTGTAGACTATGTTAACTCCACGAACTCGGTGCTTTTGGATCCATCCAAGATCCATCTGTTCTTGCAGAGCTGTTTGCACCAAAGAACATCCTTGATTACTCTTAGAGCAGATATCACACTGATGATAGTTATGAGGTGGCACATGGCCATATCCACTCTGTCTACAATGCATCTTGACCAAATTGGTTTTCAACAAGAGTACACCATGAATTTGATAGACATCCTTAGTCTCTCCTTCTATCAAATTGACTGCAGCCTTCTCGTGTTGAGGCAGCGGATTCGTGAGAACATTAGGATTCGTATCCTTGAAGGATAAGACCCCACTCCTAACAAGTTTTTGCACGTCAGACTTAAAATTGAGACAAGTGTCTATTTTATTCCCTGGACGTCCTTGATGATAAGGGCAAGTTTGATCCACCTAAAACCAAAAAGGCAGATTTTCCGGTACTGTAAGAGGAGATTTAGTCTGAATGTGCCCCTTAGCCAGTAGTAATGGAAACAGCTCAGCATACGACACAGGTATAGGATCAAATCCTGGTGGCCGTGTTGTACGGTTGCTGTTGTATGGAAGACGAGCCTGCTGAAGAGGCTGTTGTGTCCTTTGTTGATCAGGTTGGCTCTGCGTAACTTGAGGTTGATACGTAGGCGCGGTGCTGATAGCAGGAGTTACAGCTGCTACCCGGTTGATAACATCGCCTTTGCTTTCCAAGAGAGATATTTCCAATATCTTACTCTTTTTTCTTAGGGAGAGCACTACTGTATTTTTTGGTACCGCTCGTCGATCCAGTGTCTTTTACCAAACGTCCTTCTCGGACGGCTTCCTCAAGACGTACGCCCATGCCAACCATTTCGGTGAAATCACTGGGCGCACTGGCAACCATTCGGTCATAGTAAAATGAGCTTAAGGTCTTTAAGAAGATCTTTGTCATCTCTTTTTCCTCCAGAGGTGGACAAATTTGAGCGGCAATCTCACGCCACCTTTGAGCGTACTCCTTAAAGGTTTCCTTGTCCTTTTGCGACATCGATCTGAGTTGATCTCTGTCGGGTGCCATGTCCAAATTGTATTTGTATTGTTGGACGAAGGCAGTGCCAAGATCTCTGAATGTGCTGATCGTGGCACGGTTTAAATCCATGTACCATTTGAGTGCGACACCGGTTAAACTATCCTGAAAGTAGTGAATCAGTAGGTCCTGATTTTCTGTCTGAGCTGACATCTGTCGGGCGTACATCACCAGATGGCTTTGAGGGCAAGAGTTACCCTTGTACTTTTAAAAGTCGGGCACTTGGAACTTGTGCGGAACTTTCACATTTGGGACCAAGCAGAGATCTGCGGCGTCTTTTCCAAATAAATCCTGACCGCGAATGGCTTGCAGCTCCTTCTGCATTTCCAAGAACTGCTCCTGGAATTCCTCCATTCTGTCAAACACAGTTTCCTTCTCACCAGAAGGTATCTGTGGAATCTGTCCTTCCGGGACAGTGTGCACCACAGGGGGTGGTACCGTGACTACGGTAGTGAGTCTTTGCGTCTCCCAAAGTTTGTAACCTTCAGGAGTCTTTAGTATGCCTCTGGCATCTTCGCTTTCCCGAAGTTTGTAACCTTCAGGCCTAGCGGCTTCTGTTGTGATTCCCTGATCTTCAGTGATCGGCGGAACATATCCTTCTGGGATATAGTTAACAGGCATGCCCCAAGGACGATCTTTCGGTATTTGATACCTAGGATCATACTTCTCCACTATGGGCATTGAGGTGATCTCTGAGATCACAGTCCTTTGTAGCTGAGCTTCTGCCATGGCTTACATGTCGTTACAAAGCTTTCTCATATCCTCTCTCAGAGCGTCGATCTCTTCTTTCAACTCTCTGTTTTCTTCCTCAAGATCATCCATCTTTTTCTGACGATTGGCCCGAGTATTATACGAATGAGACAGTTTGACTCTAGAACCGAGACACAAACGTGAGATTCGTAGGTAAGAAGAATACGCGATGTGAGAATGATGAATGCAATGATTATATTAATTGTTTAAGGTTTAATCAAAATAAATTTCGACAATTAGATTGCAAATATCAAACGGTGGGGAAAACCCCTTTTTATTGAATTCAAAGGATTACAGAAATGGAAATAGAGTAGATTACAAGGTGCAGAAACATAAACCTAAACTAATGGGTCCTGAGTCCTCTCTGAAGAGAAATCGGGTGCTGATTCTGGTATCTTCCTTTTCTTTGACCGGGGCTCTTGGGCCGTTGTCGGGTTGTCATTCCTTTGCCAGGTGAAAGGAGTGAGCAAATTCCTTTGGTCATCTTGATTCTCTACAGCATGTTGCTCCAAAATTTCAATCAGAGCATCTTTCTCTTTCAGTAATTGCTGTATTTTGATGCACTCTACGTCGAGGGTGCGGTACTTGTTCTTCCAAGACCTTCTCTCCTTTTGAACTTTGTTGAGAGTAACCTGAAGCTTTTCAGTTTCCGTCATGAAGTACATGACAGATTCCTTTGGCGAAAGAATTCCGTAACGAGGATAAGGCATCTTTAGCTTGAGACCTCTAGTTTGTACCCAATGGAGGTAAGGCTCCACCGAGACACAGTCTGGTTTTCCCAGAGACTCTCGTTGTTTCTTATGAACATGCTTCCAAGCGTGCATTATTTCCATCTTTAGTGCTCTGTCATTTTCTCCTTCCTTGAAGAAAAGACCTTCTAGATGAACACCCCGTGGGACGTGTCTCATCGGGTATCCAAATTGACGACGAACCAACACCGAATGATAGTTGATTCCCCCCTTAATTCCTATAAGGGGTACGTTGGGGAAGTTTCCACAACGTTCAATGATCCTGATTCCATCAAAGATCCTATTACACCAATCTATATGAGAGTTGGTGAGGGACATGATCTTCTGCGACTAACGTAAGGCACTCTTACAATCCCAAAAAGCAGAAGACTTGGGCAAGTGGGAGATAAACCATTTGTAAAGCAAAGGTACACAGCATGTGATCTCCCCTCCGCTGTACAAATTTCCCAAGTGTACAGAATGATACGCATCTGCGAGCAAAGTCGGCACAGGGTTTCCAATGAGAAAAACCTTAATGGAGTTGATATCGACGAAATTATTAATGCTGGGAAACAAAAATAACCCGTAGGCGAGCAAGACAAAGACGCTTCCAAAAGCAGTCACGTTTCCTATACTGGCGAAATACAGGGCTTTCTTTGTCAAGAACTGGGCTGGCAAACCTTGGATGCCACCCTTGGTAGTTAGGTGAGTCCTGACCTCAGACTCGTCCAAATGAATTGCTCTTGCAATGGTCTGATTCTTTGGAATTTCTTCCACTCCAGTAAATGGAGCTCGATCAGTGATATGTAAATCGATCAGATGAGAATACTCCTCCAGCGTTGGTGCGAGCTGGTAATCCGGGAATGTGAAACAGTGATAAACCAGATCATAAAACTGAATGAGCGCATCCATGATTCCCTCAATCACATGGACTCTTAACAGTGGTAGCAAACCTCCGTGCTTGGCTCTGAAAGCCTCTTGGTTTGTGATCATTCCTGCTAACCTTCTCAAATCCTCTAGCTTTGGAACCTTGAAGGTATAACTATGAGTTCTCCTTCTACCGAAATCCATTAGTGCAATCCTTTTCTCTGATATTTGCAATCACAGTCTCAGTTTAATTTGAAAAACAGAGAGACTAGAAGAGAAATTTTATTTTGAATATTTTAATGTTTTTTAAATGAATGCATGAATGCAGCACACAAAAACATAGAAAAAACATGGGGTCAAAGGGTCGTTGTCATGAAGTCAAGGCTCTACCCATCCCCAAAGGTTTATACTAGGGTGATTTTTTGTACTTGTACTCATTATCATCAGCTCCTCCCAGGAAAGCAAAACAACAAGCGGATCGCCAGCGAGTTGTAGAGCAATCTTAGAGTAAGTGCCATTCACCGAGAATAGATCACCAGCCTCAAATGAGGGTAGTATCGCCTAACAACTATTCCCGATAGTTTCCGCACTACAAAAGGGTTTGGCTCCTCAGCTTCTCAGACATCACAATCGGCCCATTGTCTAGGTGAGAGAATGGGTTGCATTGGTCAGCCTCCACTGAGGTTGATGGTCGACCTCGTTGCCATCTCTTATATTAAGTGTATACTCGATCTTTCCATATGCGGCATCACACGCATTCCCATTAGCAGAAAAATAAACACATATAGCAATTAGGAAAAGCAGTATATATATTTGTCCTAATCATCCTAGACTTTTAAAAGCTAAGAATCTTAAGTTCCTGACAGAAAATGGTTTCCCGGCAGAGTCACCAATCTGTGGTTTCATTCCAAATTAACGGCGTTTTGACCTAAGATCCTAGTGACGTCAAGGTTTCCACAAAAAAGAACAAAATCCCTAAAGAGACCTGCGCATTCCTCAGCAGAGTCGCCATTTTTCTGTAGCGAGTGATTTTTGGCTGTGGTTGCGAAGCACGATAGCTCTGGTACTATAGCTCAATTCATTTTTATCCTATTAAAGCTGATGAAGGAAGGGAAATAGATGTCTCCAATTAACCCTACTTGCATACTGAGATTAAACAGTCAAAACTGTTGGTTTACAGATGCTACAAAGATTCGGGGTTTCTCCTAGGTTTATTTTGTTGACGAGGGGTGCTTTAGGCTATCGGTTGAGATGTTAGGACGGATATATATGAAAGTATGGGATTTTGGGTTTTTGTTTAGTGTGCTCGATAAGATTTTCCTTTCAATCTTATGCCTACGTATTCCCGTTTACCGAAACAGAGAAATCAGAGCGTTCGTAGTTCCTCCTATTCTATGGGAGGAAATGGTTGTTTTGGTGTCTTGTTCAAAGCCCAAGACGTGAAGCGAAAGGTAGTTTCTATCTTGTTCAAAGCCCAAGATGTGAAGCTAAAAGGTGTTGTCTTTAGAGAGAATTTGTCATCTCTAAAGAGCGGGTTGTATGTCACAACTGTTTATAAAGGAGAATTACTTTAACCGGGATTTGTGAATCCAACAATGCCATAATTTCCTTTATAAGGGATTTCAACCTGAAGGAGAAGACTTTAACTCAGTTTAGAGTAATGCCATCTTTCCTTAGGAATTTCTCATACTAAAAGAGGGACATTGGCATGGATGTAGATGATCCAGAGGCTTGCCGCTTACAGCAGTTAGATGGAGGGGAAGGAGTTGTTGATGTTTGTGTATTGTGAACGAGGCACAACTTTGATGCTAAAAGGTTGATTGGATCAACCAGTGGTTTTCTTATACAAAGCCTAAGAGGAGGCTATTATGTGTCTCGTACAAAGCCCGAGAAAGAGGCTAAAAGGTTTTTTACACGATGATGGAGTCTTTTGGTATCTCGTATAAAGCCCGAGATGGAGGCTATTTGACTCAACAAGAGAGTTTTTTGTATCTCGTACGAAGTCCGAGATGGAGGTGAAAGGGTGATTGACTCAACGAGGGAGTCTCTTATGTGTCTCGTATAAAGCCCGAGAAAGAGGCTAAACATTGTTAACTCAGCTGGGGAGAATCATTGTATAAAGCCCAAGAGAGAGGCTAACTTCACGGGAGAAGGATCATTATATAAAGCCTAAGAGGAGGCTGTGGCGACTGTTCAGTTAAGTGACAGGTCCAGTAGAGTGATTTTTAAAGAGAAAATCAGTTCTTATATGAGCAACATTGTACTCGAGGATTTGATTCGAGGATCCGGGCCATTCCTGTTCTTTAAAGAAGTGGGAAATCCGAAGGGTATTGAGACTGTCCGAGTCTACGGGTTTTCTTTAACGAAGGGGTCACTTGAGAATGTCTTTGAGACTCAAGGAGATTAGATTGTCCAAGTCTATAGTGTCATCTTTTATACTGTGCTTTGAGAAACAGTAGTAGACTCTATGAAAGAACTGTTCTATGTAGATGACTAAGTTCTATTCCTATACCTCTAGGAGGTCGTCAGGACAATTTGTACGAAGCCCGAGAGGAGGCTGAAAACTTTTAAGAAGCCGACGGGTCCTTGTACGAAGCCCAAGAGTAGGCTATCATTCCCGGAGGAAGAATCATTATACGAAGCCTAAGAGGAGGATGTGAATACTTCTAAGAAGCCGAGAGGTCCTTGTACTAAGCCCAAGAGGAGACGAGGTTGCTTTTAGGAAGCCTGTGGGTCCTTGTAAGATGCCCAAGAGGAGGCCGATGCTTTTAAGAAGCCCGTGGGTCCCCAAACCCCGAGAAATTCAAGGCAAGCTATTCACAAGGAATAGATCAAGTCAGAAAAGTTTGAGAATTTGGAAGAAACTCAAAGATGCCATTCACGGAGAATACATTCATCTCTGGGAATAGAGTTTCTTGACAATTCCTAATGAGGACAGCCGAAGAGAAGACTGTATCTGGTGATCCTATTGGGGATCTAGTTGTCTATTTCTATGAATAAACGAAACAGCGTCACCTAGTTCCAAACGTATTTGCCGGGGAAACTCGAAATATCTATACTATTATTACACAGTTGATATGAGTTTATGAAAGAAGACTTACAGTGAAACAGCCCCACAATACAGTTATATGTATATGAAAGCGGTAAATGAAAGCGATAACCACTTACTCGGTTGTAGAGCTTCCATGTTGTTTGGTTAGTTGTTCAACAAAGAAAGATTGAAAACAATAGTATATTCAAAATCAAAGGAGAAAGTGTTTTGAAAAAGAAAGATTTGGGGCTTACAGCTCAAGGAGAGGCCCATGGTTTTATCAGCGAGCGCACTGTTTGAATTTGTACAGAGGGACTTATACAAGTGACTGTGGCCCAAAAATTGTTTTCTGTACAAAGGGATGGGTCTTACACTCTCTCAAGAGGCCCAAAAGGTTTAAAGAAAAAGAGTGGGGCTTATAACACGAGGGTAGGCCCAGATGATTTTTCCGCTTGAAATGGCAATCGCGCCGAGGTTTTCTTTTAACGCAGAGGGACTTATACAATAAGTGAGGCCCAAAATGTTTTTTTAAAAGGGGGTTGGGTCTTACACTCTATTAGAGGCCCAAAAAGTTTTGAATGGTTCTTATAGCTCGAGGAGAGGCCCAAGGTTATTTTTCAAAAGGGCGACGATCGCGCCGTTTGTTTTTGACGGTATCAGGACTTATACAATACACTGAGGCCCAAAAATAGTTTTGTCAAAAAAGGATTGGGTCTTACACTCTATTAGAGGCCCAAAGTGTTTTGAAAATGATTTATGAGGGTTGAATTAATCCAAAAACCCTAATTTATTTTCAAAATGTGTTTTAATTGAATAAAAATTCAATTAAAATGATCAAAATTTTTTAACATAGGAAAAACAAATTTTAAAATTGGATTAATGCTTCAAAAATTAAGTATTGACCTACAAAATAATTAGAAAGCATTAAAAGTTGCAAAATCAAGGTGGAAAAAATATTTTAAATGTTAAAAACAATTAAAACATTAATTCTTTGAAAAAATATCAATTATACAAAATAAATAATATTTTTGGGATTTTTTGGGAAAATAAAATATTTTAACATTTTTGTGAATTATTAAAAAAAGAATCAACTCAAAATCATTAAAACTCAGAGAGAAATTAATTTTTGAATCAATTAAATAAAATCACAAAATTCAAATATTTGAATTTATGAAAATGGCGCCAAGAACATGGACCAAGAACACGCGCGTTTTCTGCCTTGCCTAGATTTGCATTTTCTATCCAATCTCACTGAATACTTGATTATATCATGCAATCCACATATCAATATGCTCGTCTCAACCTCACGATCATGTTTATGACAATTAATTTCATTTAAATTAAGCATAAAACAAGAAATCACGATAAATCCTTATGAACCCTAATTTCTGCATGAAGGATGGGATTTTTAATACACGATTCAAACAAAGCAATTACTTGAGGGCAAACATTCCTTGCATGATTATGACCATTTGACAAAAGTATTGTGCGAGGAAATATGCATATATTGAGAGATGACCAAGTTTAAGCTTACCTCTAGGTCGTGACAGCAAGAGCAAATTGATTTATGAGTAGGAGGTGTTACAGATGAATGGTGATGATCTGAACAACTTCCCTACACCCTATGGAGTGTGTTTGAATGCTTGGACTTGACTGAGAATGGCTGGATCACTTCATGGCATCTCAACTGCACTTTGGTTAAAACCTTGAGCAATTGACTGGTGATTCTGAAAAATCATTGTTCCAGTTGTTGTTTAAGTGTTTGATCAGCTCACATATGATGTATATGAGGTGTGTGTGTGATTGGTTTGAGTGGAATTGCTCTCTAATGAAAAACCCGATAGTGACTTGCTAAGAAAGGCATTTTTGAGTGTGAGATGTGGTTTTTGAGAAAGGAAAGTGGTGTAGGACTTTGGTGTACTTAAACTGATCACAATTGAGCTCTATTTATAGTAGGGCAAGTTTGTTTTGGGATCCATAGTGAATGGCAACTGCAGCAGGTGTTTGTTCAATGTTGGCCAATGGAAATCCAAGTCTCCTCTAGCCATTGACTAGAGGTTAGGGCACAAGACTGTGGTTCCCTTGGTCTTGGATAAGTCTTGACTGAATTTAGTTGCAAATGGCTCAGTCCATGCCACCTTGATGCTTCCATTGAGTGCTCCAATCCAAAATTGGAGTCTTGTCCCTATTTTGGCCATTCTAGGTTCAACATGTTATTTCTTGTTCCAAAGACTTTGGAGGCTTTGCTCAGTGATTGTCCCCTTTAGATTCAGTCCTCAGAGGTGTCCAAGTGGATAGGAGCATTTGGATTTGGCTGATTTTGGCAAATCGACCAAAAGTGCAAATTCTGCCTTGCCTTGGCAGATTTCAGCAAGGCAACTTTCCAATGTCATATCTCATGACTCAAACTGAATTTGGTAATGTTCTTGGTCATTTTGGAAAGCCCTTACATGATACAAAAATTGTTTGAACATATTTGGTTTTGATCTCTTTTGAATCCAAGTGAAAAATCCCCCTACATTTGGCAAAAAGTAGGGTAAAATCTGACTTAGTGAACTTTTCACTAAGTGTTGGAACAAAGTGACTTTTCTTGATTTTGATCACTCCATAACTCAAAATCCATGATGAATTGGAATTAGGTCTTGTTGAAGTTTTTGTAGAGGGCAATGAGATCTACAAATCAAGCCTTGGATGGGAGAAAATGGCTTTGTGGTTTAGCAGTTATCACCCTCCAAAGTTGGTACCCTAGCCACTTTATTTTTAACTTAGAAAATTTTCTAAGTTTTTTATGGTTACCCCTTTTACAAGTTACCCAACTTTTCTTTATTTTTCTTGATGAATGATGATTCAAATCATACATTAACATCATTTTAGGGTTAAAAATCCATTTTGGTGAAAAATCTCAAAAAGTCAAAGTTGACTTTTGTGCATAGTTGACTTTTTATCAGATGAATTCCAAATTGTGCAATTCTTCAGGAAATCATGTCCTTGACCTAAATCAAACTTGATGGACATGTTCCATGGGTGTCATAGGGTATATTGATGCATGTCATAGGGCTTGGGAGCATGTCCTGGTCAAAAGTCAAAGTTACAGTTGACTTTTTCCTTAAAACCTGAACTGTGGTGCAGATGAAATTGAGGTTTGTTGCTCAAGCTTCTTGGATTAATCCATTGTTGCAAATGGATTAATATAGTTCATTAGAGACCCTCAAATCATGTCTTGAGGTCTTGGTTCATGATTTGTCCCAAAAGTCAACTTAGGGGTGAATTAGGTCAAAAAACCCTAATTCCTGATTTTTGATGCATGCATCCCTTGAGGCAAAATTGACTTGATGATTGGGTCCATGAGGTTCCATGGAGTATATTAGGTTAGGTTTTGGATCATTGGCTTGTGCCCAGATGAAAAGTTTCCATCTGGAGGCCCTGGTCGACCAAAACCCTAATTTGGTGACACTGTCGATCTTGAGACTTAATCCACCTAGAAGGGAGCAGCCTTGTGCTTAATCCTTAAAGTGGGAGTCCTTTTGATCCATTGTGGACATTTTAGAGGTTAAACAAGTTGAAGATCATGTCATTCCTTGATTGATCATTTGTCTAAGGCTCAAAGAGGGCTTGAAACTCTAATTTTGATTATAGTGGATGCTCACCCATCTTTGGGGAGACTGATGAAGTATGATGGTTCCTCCATATTCTGATGATGATTTGCACAATGGTGGGAAATCTTAGTGGTCAAAATTTGGGGTATGACAGATGCCCCTATTTAATCTTCTTGGACACGAAGGTGTGAATGACGAAGGTGTTCGGGCATTCGGGGTGCAAGAGGATTAAATATCGGAATACCCAAAATTTTGATGGTGGTTATGAATGGCAGCTTATGCATTCATCTTCTTTTGCTAAGCAATGACACTTAGAAAAGGTAAAACTTCCCCCCGATCCTGGTTGTCTACCAAGGAACTGGTCTAAGTTGTTGAATTAAACTTTCCCTCGATCCTGGTTTCCTACCAAGGAACTGGTCTCAGTTTCTAAAATAAACTTCCCCTCGATCCTGGTTTCCTACCAAGGAACTGGTCTTAGTTTCTGATGTAAACTTTCCCTCTATCCTGGTTTCCTACCAAGGAACTGGTCTTAGTTTCTGATGTAAACTTCCCCTCGATCCTGGTTTCCTACCGAGGAACTGGTCTTAGTTTCTTTCGTCAATAAACTTTACTGACAAGGGACGTTATTCGTAGCGGCTTTCCTTCAAACTTCTCGTCGAATTTTCCTGGTGAGATGCCATTTGAGTGGAAAAAGTTTTGATGTCAGACTTGCTGGGGAACCCAGTCGTCTGAGTTGTAGAGGTGTACAAACTTCTCTGTTGGAGATGCCATTTCTTGACTCTACTTAGGGAATGCGAGTCCCTTGAGAGATTGCATTCGTTTGGGGTCTTTACATCATACTTTTCTCGGAGATCTTCTCGGAGAAATGCCATATGATGTGATCCAATTTTGAGGTGCCGATGACCTTTTCATCAGTGGGTTTTTCGGAGAAAAACTGCCGTACTGCCGAATCTCCGATTTAGGAGGCTTTCTCTCGAGATTTTCTTTAATCCGGGAAAACAAGGATATCATCTTCATTGGCGAAGAGTGATGTTAACGGAGGGCTCTCTGGTCTTTCAGAGGTTCAAGTTATCAAAGTGGTCGAGGACCCAACTTCAATCCAGAAATAAAACTGGAGGAGAGAGAATGTTCAGACGTAACACTTCCTGACGAGGAAAGGGCTGACACTCTAATAGAGGCATTGAGGCCCAAAATGGTTTGGTTTTCAAAGGGGGTTGGGTCTTACACTCTAATAGAGGCCCAAAAGATTTTGAATTTGTCTTATAGCTCGAGGAGAGGCCCAAGTGTTTGTTTTTCAACGGACGGTGATCGCGTCGAACTTTTTGAAATACAACGGGACTTATACAATAAGCGAGGCCCAAAAATAGGTTTGTATTTACAAAGGATTGGGTCTTACACTCTATTAGAGGCCCAAAAGTGTTTTTAAAAGTTTGATGAGGGTTGAATTAATCAAAAACCCTAATTTGTTTTTAAAATGTATTTTAATTGAATAAAAAATTCAATTAAAATGATCAAAATTGTTTAACATGTGGAAAACAAATTGTGATCTTGGATTAATGTTTCAAAAATCATGTTTTGACCTACAAAATGATTAGAAGTCATTAAAATTTGCAAAATCAAGAAGGAAAAAATATTTTAAATGTCAAAAACAATTAAAATATTAATTCTTTGCAAAAATATCAATTATATGAAATAAATAATATTTCTTGGGATTTTTTGGTAAAATAAAATATTTTAACATTTTTGAGAATTATTAAGAAAAGAATCAACTCAAAATCATTAAAACTCAGAGAGAAATTAATTTTTGAATCAATTAAATAAAATCACAAAATTCAAATATTTGAATTTTCAAAAAAGGGCACCAAGAACATCCAAGAACACGCGCCTGTTCTGAGTCTTGCCCAGATTTGCATTTTCTCTCCAATCTCACTGAATACTTGGTGGAATCATGCAAACCACCTATCAATCTGCTCGTTTCAACCTCACGATCATGTCTATGGTCTTTAATTTCATTTATTTTTAACATGGAATAAGAAATTAAGACAAAACCTCAAGAACCCTAAAATTTAGATGAAGGCTGAGAATTTTGATACCTGATTCAAACAAAGCAATTAATTGAGGGGAAACATTCTATGCATGATTATGAACATTTGGCAAAAGTATTGTGCGAGGAAATATGCATAAATTAAGATATGACCAAGTTTAGGCTTACTTGAAGGTCGTGACAGTAAGAGCAATGTGATTTTTGAGTTGGAGGTGTTACAGATGAGTTGTGATGATCTGAACAGCTTCCCTACACCCTATGGAGCGTGTTTGAATGCTTGGACTTGACTGGAAATGGCTGGATCACTTCATGGCATCTCAGCTACAACTTTGTTAAAACCTTGAGTAATTGGCTAGTGATTCTGAGAAATCAGTGTTCCAGATGTTGTTTAAGTGTTTGGATCACTTCTATATGATGTTTATGAGGTGTGTGTGTGATTGGTTTGATTGGAATTGCTCTCAAACTCAAAACCCGATAGTGACTTGCTTTGGAAGGCAATTTTGGAGTGAAAGAAGAGATTTTGAGGAAAGCATCTGTTTGATGGCTTTGGTGTACTCAAACTGATCACAAATGAGCTATATTTATAGTAGAGCAAGTTTGTTTTGCAAGCAATAGTGAATGGCAACTGCAACAGAGGTTTGGCCAATGGTTTCACTTTGGAATCCAAGTCTCCTCTAGCCATTGACTAGAGGTTAGGGCACAGGGTTGTGGTTCCCTTGGTCTTGGATAAGTCTTGACTGAAATCAGTTGAAAATGGCTCAGTCCATGCCACCTTGGTGTATGCATTGAATGCTCCAATCCAAAATTGGAGTCTTGTCCCTCTTTTAGGCAATTCTAGGTTTGGCATGCTACTTCTTGTTCCAAGGACTTTGGAGGCTTGGCTCAGTGTTTGTCCCCTTTAGATTTGATCCTCAGATGTGTCCAAAGTGATGACAAGGCTTGGAATCATCTGATTTTTCCAAATCGAGCAAAAGTACAAAATTCTTGCTAGCCTTGGTGTAGCGAGCGATTTTGGACGCGGTTCTTAAGCGATGGTCGCTCTCTGCAGTTTGAGCTTTGACTACAGGTCGATTTATTTTTTATCCTATTGTGAGCTGAATAAGGAAGGGAAATAGATGTCTCCAATTAACCCTGCTTGCATACTGAGTTTAAACAGCGGTCTGTTAGGTTACGGATGCTATCAATGTGGGGGGGCCTTGTACTGGTTATTTGTATTTTCGTCAATACGGTTTTCTTTCTTTTTTACCTGGGCAGAAGGTTTCTGGCAGGGAACAAGGATTAGGATGTTAGGACTGATGCTTTTGAAATACTGCTTTTGATTGATGGAGATATGGGATTTGGGTTTTTTGTTGATTGCGCTCGCTAAGATCTTTTCTTTCGATCTTATGCCTACGTATTCCCGTTTACCAAAACAGGAAAATCAGAGCATTCGTAGTTCCTCCTATTCTATGGGAGGAAATGGTGTTTTGGTGTCTTGTTTAAAGCCCAAGACGTGAAGCGAAAGGTGGTTTGTATCTTGTTCAAAGCCCAAGATGTGAAGCTGAAAGGTCTATTTGTGTCTTGTTCAAAGCCCAAGACGTGAAGCTGAAAGACCTCGACTTTAGAGAGAATTTGTCATCTCTAAAGAGGGGAGAAGGAGAATTACTTTAACTGGGATACGCGGATCCGAGCAATGCCATAATTTCCGAAGAAAGGGTTTTAACCTGAAGGAGAAGACTTTAAATCAGTGTAGAGCAACGCCATCTTTCCTTAGGAATTTCTCATGCTAAAAGAGGGACAGTGGCATGGATGTAGATGATCCAGAGGCTTGCCGCTTACAGCGATTAGATGAAGGGAAAGGAGTTGTTGATGTTTGTGTATTGTGAACGAGGCACAACTTTGATGCTAAAAGGTTGATTGGATCAACTAGTGGTTTTCTTATACAAAGCCTAAGAGGAGGCTAATTTCCGCTAGGAAAATCATTATACAAAGCCTAAGAGGAGGCTATTTTGTGTCTCGTACAAAGCCCGAGAGAGAGGCTAAAAGGTTTTGACTCAACGAGGGAATCTTTTGGTATCTCGTATAAAGCCCGAGATGGAGGCTATTTGACTCAACAAGAAAGTTTTGTATTTCGTACAAAGCCCGAGATGGAGGCTATTGTTTGTTTGGCTCAATAAGAACCTTTTTGTATCTCGTACAAAGCCCGAGATGGAGGCTAAAAGGGATGATTGACTCAACGAGGGAGTCTCTTATGTGTCTCGTACAAAGCCCGAGATAGAGGCTAAAAGTTTGACTCAACAAGAGAGTCTTTGATACTCAATAAGAGAGTGTTTTTGTATCTCGTACGAAGCCCGAGATGGAGGCTAAAGGTTTGTTTCAGTTGAGTGACAGATCCAATATACTGATTTTAAAAGAGAAAATCAGTTCTTATATGAGCCACACTGTACTCAGGGATTTAATTTGAGGATCAGGGATATTTCCTTCTCTTTGAGGAAATGGGAAATCCAAAGGGTATTGAGACTGTCCGAGTCTGCGGGTTTCCTTCCTATTTAACGAAGGGGTCAATTGAGAATGTCTTTGAGACTCAAGGAAGTTAGACTGTCCAAGTCTAGAGTTTTTTTCTTTTGTACTATGCTTTGAGAAACAGTAGTAGACTCTATGAAAGGATTGTTCTATGAGGATGACTAGGTTCTATTCCTATACCTCTAGGAGGTCGTCGGGACAATTTGTACGAAGCCTAAGAGGAGGCTGGAAACTTTTAAGAAGCCGACGGGTCCTTGTACGAAGCCCAAGAGGAGACTATCATTCCCGGAGGAAGAGATCATTATACGAAGCCTAAGAGGAGGCTGTGAATACTTCTAAGAAGCCGTAGTGTCCTTGAATAATGCCCAAGAGGAGGCCGATGCTTTTAAGAAGCCCGTGGGTCTATCATCTCCTTTCCATTAGGAGAGATAACTCTTTTAAAGATAAAAACCACTGGTAAACGTGCGAGGTTTACTATCCAGCGACTTTTAACTTTTAAAGAGGGTTCCTTAGTTAAGGTCCAAGATTATGACCGTAGTGGGTACCCAAACCCCGAGACATTCAAAGATGCCATTCACGGAGAATACATTCATCTTGGGGAGTAGAGCTTCTTGACGATTCCTAAGGAGGACAGCCGAAGAGAAGACTGTATCTGGTGCTCCTATTGGGGATCTAGGCGTCTATTTCTACGAATAAATGAAACGGCGTCACCTAGTTCTAGACGTAGTAGCCGGGGAAACTCGAAATATCTATACTATTATTACACAGTAGATATGAGTTTATGAAAGGAGACTTACAGTGAGCAGCCCCACAATACAGTTTATAATATGAAAGCAGTAAATGAAAGCGATAACCACTTACTCGGTTGTAGTGCTTCAATGCTGTTTGGTTAGTTGTTCAACAAAGAAAGATTGAAAACAACAGTATATTCAAAATCAAAGGAGAAAGTGCTTTGAAAAAGAAAGATTTGGGGCTTACAGCTCAAGGAGAGGCCCAGGGTTTTATCAGTGAGCGCACTGTTTCACTTTGTACAGCGGGACTTATACAAGTGACTGGGGCCAAAAAAATGGTTTTCTGTACAAAGGGATGGGTCTTACACTCTCTCAAGAGGCCCAAAAAAGGTTTAAAGAAAAAGAGTGGGGCTTATAACACGAGGGTAGGCCCAAATGATTTTTTGTTTAAAAATGGCGATCGCGCCGAGGTTTTCTTTTAACGCAGAGGGACTTATACAATAAGTGAGGCCCAAAATGTTTTGGTTAAAAGGGGGATTGGGTCTTACACTCTGATAGAGGCCCAAAGTGTTTTGAATGGGTCTTATAGCTCAAGGAGAGGCCCAGATGATTTTTATTTTTAAACGGGCGACGATCGCGCCGTTTACTTGTACAGAGGGACTTATACAATGGGTGAGGCCCAAAAAGTTTTTGTACAAGGGGGGATGGGTCTTACACTCTCTCAAGAGGCCCAAAAAGATTTGAAAGTGATTTATGAGGGTTGAATTAATCCAAAACCCTAATTTGTTTTCAAAATGTATTTAATTGAATAAAAATTCAATTAAAATGATCAAAAATTGTTTAACACATGGAAAACAAATTGTGATCTTGGATTAATGCTTCAAAAATTAAGTATTGACCTACAAAATAATTAGAAAGCATTAAAAGTTGCAAAATCAATGTAGAAAAAATATTTAAAATGCCAAAAACAATCAAAATATTAATTCTTTGCAAAAATATCAATTATATGAAATAAATAATATTTTTGGGATTTTTTGTGAAAATAAAATATTTTAACATTTTTTTGAATTATTAAAAAAATAATCAACTCAAAATCATTAAAACTCAGATAGAAATTAATTTTTGAATCAATTAAACAAAATCACAAAATTCAAATATTTGAAAATCTGAAAATGGCGCCAAGAACACAAGCAAGAACACGCGCGTTTTCTGGGGTTGGCTGATTTGCATTTTCTATCCAATCTCACTGAATACTTGATTATAACATGCAATCTACATATCATTATGCTCGCCTCAACCTCACGATCATGTCTATGTACTTTAATTTCATTTAAATTAAACATACAACAAGAAATCACGAAGAGACCTCAAGAACCCTAATTTCTGCATGAAGGCTAGGATTTTTGATACACGATTCAAACAATGCAATTAATTGAGGGAAAACATTCCATGCATGATTATGAACATATGGCCAAATTATTGTGCGAGGAAATATGCATAGATTGAGAGATGACCAAGTATGTGCTTACCTCCAAGTCGTGACAGCAAGAGCAGATGGGATTTTGAGTTGGAGGTGTTACAGACAAGTTGTGATGATCTGGACAGCTTCCCTACACCATATGGAGTGTGTTTGAACACTTGGATTGAATTGAAATGGACTGGATCAGTTTATGGCATCTCAGCTGCAACTTCACTTCAAACTTGTGTGGATGGCAAGTGATTTTGAGATTTTGATGTTCCAGAAGTAATCTAAGTGTTTGATCAGCTCATATGTGATGTATGTGAGGTGTGTGAGTGATTGGTTTGATTGGAATTGCTCTCAAACTCAAAACCCGATACTGACTTGCCTTAGAAGGCAAAATTGGAGTGAAAGAGGAGATTTTGAGGAAAGCATCTGTTAGATGGCTTTGGTGTACTCAAACTGATCACAATTGAGCTCTATTTATAGTAGAGCAAGTTTGTTTTGCAAGGAATAGTGCATGGCAGCTGGTAAGTAGGTTTGGCCAATGTTGTCCAATGGAAATCCAAGTCTCCTCTAGCCATTGACTAGAGGTTAGGGCACAGAGCTTTGGTCCCCTTGGTCTTGGATAAGTCTTGACTGATTTCAGATGAGAATGGATCAGTCCATGCAACCTTGATGGTTTCATTGAATGCCTCATTCCAAATTTGAAGTCTTGTCCCTATTTTGGCAACTCTAGGTTCAACATGCTATTCCTTGTTCCTTGGACCTTGGAGGCTTGGCTCAGTGATTGTCCCCTTTAGATTCAATCCTCTGAGGTGTCCAAGTGGATTGGAGCAATTGAATTTGGCTGATTTTGGCAAATCGACCAAAGTTGCAAATTCTGCCTTGCCTTGACAGATTTCAGCAAGGCTACTTGGCAATGTTGTATCTCATGGTGTAGGTTGAATTTGGCAATGTTCTTGGCCATTTTGGAGAGCTCTTACATGATACAACAACTGTTTGAACAAGTTTGGTTTTGATCTCTTTTGATTCCAAGTGAAAAATCCCCCTACATTTGGCAAAAAGTGAAGCAGAATCTGACTTAGTGAAAATTTCACTAAGTGTTGGAAAAAGTGACATTTTCACTTTTCAGCCACTTTGATCACTCCATAACTCAAAATCCTTAATGAATTGGAATGACTTGTAGTTGAAGTTTTTGTAGGTGATAATGAGGGCTACAAATCCATCTTTGGATGAGAAAAAATGGCCTTGTGGTTTAGGAGTTATGGTCCTCCAAAGTTGGTACCTTTGCCACTTTATTTTTAACTTAGAAAAATTTCTAAGTTTTATGGTTACCCCTTTTACAAGTTATCTCACTTTTCTTGATTTTTCTTGATGAATGATGATTCAAATCATACATTAACATCATTTTAGGGTTAAAAATCCATTTTGGTGAAAAATCTCAAAAAGTCAAAGTTGACTTTTGTGCACAGTTGACTTTTTATCAGATGAATTCCAAACTGTGCAATTCTTCAGGAAATCATGTCCTTGACCTAAATAAAACTTGATGGACATGTTCCATGGGTGTCATAGGGTATATTCAATCATGTATTAGGGTTTGGGAGCATGTCCTGGTCAAAAGTCAAAGTTACAGTTGACTTTTCCCTTAAAACCCTAATTGTGGTGCAGATGAAATTGAGACATGTTGCTCACACTTCTTGGATCAATCCATTGTTCCAAATGGATCAATATGGTATATTAGAGACCCTCAAATCATCTCTTGAGGTCTTGGCTCATGGTTTGTCCCAAAAGTCAACTTAGGGGTGAATTAGGTCAAGAAACCCTAATTCCTGATTTTTTATGAATGCATCCCCTGAGGTAAAATTGACTTGATGCAAGGGGTCATGAGGTTCCATGAAGTATATTAGGTCATGTTTTGGATCATTGCCTTGTGCCCAGATGAAAATTTCCATCTGGAGGCCCTGGTCGACCAAAACCCTAATTTGGTGACACTGTCGATCTTGAGACTTGATCCACCTAGAAGGGAGCAGCCTTGTGCTTAATCCTTGAAGTGGGAGTTCTTTTTGATCCATTGTGGATGTTTAAGAGATTATACAAGTTGAAGATCATGTCATTTCTTGATTGATCCTTTGTCTAAGCACTCAGAGAGGGCTTGAAACCCTAATTTTGATTCTAGTGGATGCTCACCCATCTTTGGGGAGACTAATGAAGCATAAAGGTACATCCATATTGTGATGATGATTTTCACAATGATGGGAAATCTAAGTGGTCAAAATTTGGGGTATTACACTTGGCAGTTTTCAACAATGCATATTGCCATTATCAAATCTCTTGGCCCAAGTGGAATTTGGGGATGTTCTTGGCTATTTTGGAAAGCCCTCATATGATACAACAACTGTTTGATCATATTTGGTTTTGATACCTTTTGAATCTAAGTGAAAAATCCCCCTACATTTGGAAAAAAGTGAAGGCAGATTCTGACTTAGTGAAAATTTCACTAAGTGTTGGAAAAAAGTGACATTTTCACTTTTTGTGATTTTGATCATTCCATAACTCAAAATCCATGAGGAATTTGGAGGGAGGTCAGTTTTAAGCTTTTGTAGAGGGTAATGATATCTATCAACCAAGCTTTGGATGGGGAAAAATGGCTTTGTGGTTTAGGAGTTATGATCCTCCAAAGTTGGTACCCTTGCCACTTTGTTTATAACTTAGAAAATTTTCTAAGTTTTTATGGTTACCCCTTTTACAAGTTATCCCACTTTTCTTGATTTTTATTGATGAATGATGATTCAAATCATACATTAACATCATTTTAGGGTTAAAAAACCATTTTTGTGAAAAATCTCAAAAAGTCAAAGTTGACTTTTGTGCACAGTTGACTTTTTATCAGATGAATTCCAAATTGTGCGATCCTTTAGGAAATCATGTCCTTGAACTAAATCAAACTTGATGGTCATGTTCCATGGGTGTTATAGGGTATATTGAATCATGTCCTAGGGTTTGGGAGCATGTCCTGGTCAAAAGTCAAAGATACAGTTGACTTTTCTCGCGAAACCCTAACTGTGGTACTGATGAAATTGAGACTTGCTGCTCAAGCTTCCTGGATCAATCCATTGTTACAAATGGATCAATGTGGTATGTTGGAGACCCTCAAATCATGTCTTGAGGTCTTGGCTCATGATTTGTCCCAAAAGTCAACTTAGGGGTGAATTAGGTCAAGAAACCCTAGTTCCTGATTTTTGATGTATGCATCCCCTGAGGTCAAATTGACTTGATGCTTGGGCCCATGAGGTTCCATGGAGTATTTTAGGATATGATTTGAAGCATTGGCTCATGCCCAGAGGAAAATTTTCATCTGGAGGCCCTGGTCGACCAAACCCTAATTTGGTGACACTAGCGATCTTGAGGCTTGATCCACCTGGAAGGGAGTAGCCTTGTGCTTAATCCTTGAAGTGGGAGTCCTCTTGATCCCTTGTGGATATTTGAGAGGCTAGATAAGTTGAAAATCATGTCATTTCTTGATTGATCCTTTGTCTAAGAGCTCTGAGAGGGCTGGAAACCCTAAATTTGATAGTAGTGAATGCTCACCCATCTTTGGGGAGACTGATGAGGTGTGATGGTTGCTCCATATTGTGATGATGATTTTCACAATGATGGGAAATCTTAGTGGTCAAAATTTGGGGTATGACAGATGCCCCTATTTAATCTTCTTGGACCCGAAGGTGTGAATGGCGAAGGTATTCGGACATTCGGGGTGAAAGAGGATTAAATATCGGAATACCCAAAATTTTGATGGTGGTTATGAATGGCATCTTGCGCTTCATTCTTCTTTTGCTAAGAAATGATGCTTAGAAAAGGTAAAAAAAACTTCCCCTCGATCCAGGTTTCCTACCAAGGAACTGGTCTTAGTTTCTGAAATAAACTTCCCCTCGATCCTGGTTTCCTACCAAGGAATTGGTCTAAGTTTCTGATGTAAACTTCCCCTCCATCCTAGTTTCCAACCATGGAGCTTTTCTCAGTTTCTTTTGTCAATAAACTTTCTTGACAAGGGACGCTATGCGTAGCGGTTTTCCTCAAACTTCTCGCCAAATTTTCCTGGAGAGATGCCATTTGATAGAAAAAGTTTTGATGTCAGAGTTGTTGGGGAACCCAGTCGTCTGAGTTGTAGAGGTGTACAAACTTCTCTGTTTGGAGACGCCATTTTCCTACTCTACTGGGGAAAATGAGTCTCTTGAGAGACTGTTGTCGTTTGGGGATATTGCATTATACTTTTCTCAGGATCTTCCAGGAGAAACGCCATATGATGTGATCCAATTTTGAGGTACTGATGACCTTTTCATCAGCTGTTTTTTTCAGAGAAAAACTGCGGTATTGCCGAATCTCTGCTTAAAAGGCTTCCTCTAGGGATTTTCCTTAATCCATAAAAGCGAAAATATCATCTTCAATGGCGAAGAGTGACATCGGTTGAAGGTTCTCTGGTCTTTCAGAGGTTCAAGTTATCAAAGTGGTCAAAGAACCACATTCAATCCAGAAATAAACTGGAGGAGAGATCACTTAGATGATTCATTTCCTGACGAGGAAAGAACTGACGACTTGATTGAGAGGACTCTTATCACTAGGGGATGAGACCGACTAGAGTGATAGTGATGGAATATGAATGTGAATGCAAATCAATAATGCACGATGTATGTATGTATATGCTGACAAAACTGACGCGACATACAAACTAATAGATGAACAAGACTGGATACTCGGCCATCGCGGGGCGAAGAAGTACCGCTGGTTCAAGATTGCAATTATGCATTGCTTAGGAGAAACGGTTACTGTTGGGAGCGACGCTGGTCGGGCTTAGGAGATGAGAACTCGGCCGAAGAGGTCAGATGGAGCATTCGCATCTAACATAGCCGATCCTTCATTTAGGTATACTGGTTTAAAAGGAGTACTTTGATTCTGTACTTTGAGGCTCGAACACCTTTGGAGAAGCGATCGATGTTCTTTCAATGTTCAACCGTCAAAAGAAATTGCCATCTTTATTTTAAAAAGCAGAACAATTTTAACAAGTAAATTCATTTTTGTTTTATTTCAAGAATCGTTAATCATGTTAAAAACATCATTCTGTAAAGCTAAAACAAATGTGAATTGCAAATAAAAGCACAAGTGCTCAAATTTTATTGATAGGATGGAAATCAGCCAAGCGCGTGATTCCATAGAGTATTTACAAAGTTTAGCAAATGGTAATTTACAGGGAAAAGGGGCTACGTTGAAACATAATGACCACTATCCTTCTACCAACTTTGAATTCTGGGCATCCTGAGCTTCTGTCGAAGATGATCTTAACTGGAGCTTTCCTGACGGATGATGTAACTGCTGCTGAGGGACTTGCCCCTTTGTCGAAAGTAGTTACTTGCCATTATCCCTAATTTTTGCCTGGATTGTACTTTGAGATTTCCAATCGACCGGGATGATTTTTGATCATGTCTCTAGTTTTTGCCTGGACCGCCCCTTCGGGTTTTCAATCCACCGAGACGTTTTTTTTTAGTTTAGGCAAAGTATTTCTTGACTATGTCAACATTTGTGGGGTAGGCAAATTCCTCTCCGTCCATGGTTGCAAGTCTCAAGGCGCCGCCTGAGAAAGCTTTCTTGACCACATAGGGGCCGTCATAATTCGGAGTCCATTTGCCCCGAGAATCAGTGAGAAAAGATTGTATCTTTTTTAGCACAAGGTTTCCTTTCCTGAAGATGTGAGGTCGAACCTTTTTGTCGAACACCTTCTTCATTCTCTGTTGATATAACTGACCATGGCATAGTGTTGTTATTCATTTTTCTTCGATCATATTTAGTTCTTCGTGCTGACTTTGGCACCATTCAGCTTCTGTAAGCTTAGCTTCCATCAATACCCGGATTGATGGGATCTCTACTTCTATGGGAAGCACTGCTTCCATGCCATATACTAGAGAGAAAAGGGTTGCCCCTGTTGACGTGCGGACAGATGTGCGATAACCGTGAACAGCAAAGGGTAGCATCTTGTGCCAGTCTTTGTAGGTTACAACCATCTTTTGAACGATCTTCTTGATGTTCTTGTTAGTCGCTTCTACCGCGCCGTTCATCTTGGGTCGGTAGGGAGATGAGTTATGGTGTTCGATCTTGAACTCTGCGCACAACTCTTTCATCATCTTATTGTTCAAGTTAGATCCATTATCTGTAATGATCTGGCTCGGAACACCATAACGGCAGATGATATTGTTTTTGATAAATTGGACCACCACTTGTCGGGTTACATTAGCGTATGATGCTGCTTCGACCCACTTAATGAAGTAATCAATGGCTACCAGGATGAACTGATGTCCGTTTGAAGCCTTAGACTCAATCAAGCCAATCATGTCAATTGCCCATATAGAAAAAGGCCATGGGGAAGAAAGAGCTTTGAGATGTGTTGGCGGTACATGGATTTTGTCTGAGTATATTTGACACTTATGACACTTCCTCATGTACTTGTAGCAATCGGATTCCATGGTCAACCAATAGTACCCTGCTCTTAGAATTTTTCTCGCCATTGTATGTCCGTTGGCATGAGTGCCAAAGGATCCTTTCGTGAATTTCTTTCATCAGCATGTCTGCTTCTGGTCTGTCTACGCATCGGAGCAAGACCATGTCAAAATTTCGCTTATAGAACGTATCACCGCTCAGGAAGAAACTACCTGCCAGCCTTCTGAGGGTTTTTCTGTCCTTCCTTAGTGCCCCAGGTGGGTACTCTTGTTTCTGAAGGAAGCATTTGATATCGTGATACCAAGGTTTGTCGTCCATGACTGCTTTAATCGTGAAGATGTAAGCGGGCCTTTCAAGGTGCATTATGTCGATCTTATGTAGGTCGTTCCATTGACCTACACTAATCATGGAAGAAAGAGTGGCTAATGCATCAGCCATGTGATTCTCCTCACGAGGGATATGATGAAACTCAACATTTTTGAAGAAGGGTAATAACCTTCTCGTGTAGTCTTTATAAGGAATCAATCCTGATTGGTATGTGTTCTAATCTCCTTTAATCTGATTGATAACCAGGGCCGAGTCGCCATATACGTCTAAGTTCTTGATCCTCAAATCAATCGCTTCTTCGAGACCCATAATACAAGCTTCGTATTCGGCCTCGTTGTTTGTACACTTAAACGTAAGTCTGGAGGTGAAAGGAATGTGGGTACCATGAGGGGTAACAATGATTGCCCCAATTCCATTTCCGTAATGATTGACAGCCCCGTCAAAGATAAGTCCCCATTGGGAACCTGGTTCTGGCCCTTCACTGGGTAGCGGTTCATCGCAGTCTTTCATTTTTAGATACATGACATCTTCGTCTGGGAAGTCAAACCCGATTGATTCTTGATCGTCAATCGGTTGATGAGCCAAATGATCGGCTAAAATACTCCCCTTAACGGCTTTTTGAGCATGGTACTCTATGTCATATTCTGATAGCAACATCTGCCAACGGGCAATCCTTCATGTCCCACCCTAATTTTTGACCCTAAGATCCCTTTTTCTTTGCATAGCATCTTAGGTCATCATTCATGCATAACTAACCGTTTTACCTAGTTGTTGTCTGTTTGTTTCATTTATGAGGACAGGTGTTGTTGCATAAGATTCAAGGTCCTGAAGGCTGTGTTGTGTGTGTGATTGTGGAGGTTCTCTGGTCCTGCGAGATTGTTCCTTCACCCTTTTTGATCCCTAAACCACTACCAAGCCTCTTCTCCCTCAAGATTTTCTCAGAAGACTCCCCACAGAACACTAGGTCCTTATACCCACTGATATGAAAATGGTCCCTTAAAGGCTAGTCACTAGCTGTGGGGCATTTCATATTACAAGATGGCATCTCTCCCCCTCTGTAAGCTCCTTAATTTAAAGATATATGTCTGCTCTACGTTCTTAAACTTTGGTTCATCAAGGAATAGTTCGATTCAGGAAGAATTAGAAGTTTGGATCCCGGAATGCAAATTCAAAACCATTATTGTCACCAGTCTACTAGGTCAAGTTTGAAAGTTCCTATATCATATCTATGTTTCAATTACGATTCAAGTACGAAGCTCATGCCCTATGTTTCCAGAAGGATTATTTGTTTCCTGAAGCTATTGTGTACTTTTCAAGCAAATTTGAAGATCATGGAAATTAATATTTTTGACCTTTGGCGGAAGATTTAGAATTCTCACAAATTCTCAAGACTTGGCTACAAAGTTCAGAGTCCAATTGGTTGTCCAAATCCGAGATTAGGTATCAAATACAAGTTCATGTGTATGGCAAGGTTTAATCAAATTACCATGTACACCTTTGGTTTCATTTTATTCTAAGTACCGAGGGGCGCATATAAAATATCTTGAATTGAAATTTATGATCAGCATATAAGATTCATTCAAATTCGATTCCCTTTCCAAGGATGCGGGTTGTCATGGATTCAAAGTTAAGTAGTTTGAAGTGCAAGAGTGTTCTGAAATTTAGAACCAAAGGTTTGATTGGGAATTCTTGAAGATGTATTGCAAGTTAGGGTATATTATCAAGAATGAAGTTCAATTTCACGTCAGTTATGTTTCCTCTTTTACAAAGTGTCACTAAGGGGGCTGGCATGTTTAGAATCCCGCACAAATTAAAGGACCAACCTTGTTTCATTGGAAGGAGTGGAAAACTCGTCTTATTCAAGATTGTTCAAAAGTTATTATCAAGGTTGAAGACCTAAAATTCTGATACAAATTATAAATTGTTTTTTTATAGAAGCACTTCCAAGTAGAAACCATAAAAGCCAAAATTAAGGATGTGTAGAGCTACTTTCTTTTGTTAACAGCAGGACACGACCAGTACTATTGGAAAATCTTCCAACTACACTTGGCAAAGACGCTTTGGAATTAAATAGAACACCAAAGGCTACAACCTGCAAAGCAATGAAACCGAAAATGGACGTCACATCATTATAAGCTGTCAAAACACAATAGAGCGTGTAAACAAGTCCTTGACTGATTGTTACAAAGAGATAGATGCACTATCCTCGAGGCAAACACAGTTCTGTTGTGGATGACTGATGTTGAAATGATAGCAGAAATCACAAGGAGGCATTTGGAGATCTTCACACCGAATTGATTAATGCGTATTTGTTCTAAGAACTGTCACAATAAAACAACACCTCAAAGCACAATAATAACCAAAATCACAAACATTAAGTTCCAAGACCAAACCCAACACAATGTCAAGAATAAAGCTTTTTTTTTCCGCAGACCAAGGCCATAGACATTTCCACAATGAAGTTTCATTATCAAAATTAGTTTCAGACAAGGATACTTATTTCCTAGATCATCACTAACAAATCGTAAAGTTAAGATTGCAGAATCAGAAATATTATTTCATTTTTCAAATTTGGAAGTTATGGGCAATGCATAGATACCACCAGCAAAACTCTCCAAAATAGAACAAAGAATCTCAGCCGTAATAAGGACACAATCAAACATTCTACTCAATAATCAATAAAATATTCAGACCTGTCAAAAGAAGAAAGTATCAAGTTTGCTTTTAAAACCAATTTCCAACGTGTTCCTCATCAATTCAATTTTTTTCCCAAAGAAAACTCAACGAACACATCCAAACATAATTGAAAGAGAACTGGAATCATCAAGTTGTTTCTAAAACAAGATTAGACATGTTCCTACAGCATTCAAAGACAAAATCACAACCAAACAGACATGTTTACAATATATTCCAAGAAAAGAATCAAATGTTTTAAACTAGTTTCCAAAATAGCTCACAACATGTCTCAAACACAAATGGAAACTATTCACAATGTTTTGACAACATCGCGTAGGAATCAAAGAAATTATGATTTCTATTCTATTCTTTCATTAATAACTCAAGCATGCTGAATGGAAAAAGGAAAAGGATTGAAAATGCAATAAGACATGTTCTGGTTGAGATGGAAAGCTCATCAAGACAGTGTTCAACACAATTATAATCCCACTTCAGTTACACAAAAGCCTATAAAAATGATGCTCATACGTACAAGAACGGGGGCAGAGGATAATCCAAAAATTCATCCACATATGACAACTACACCTCATCAATCACAAACCCTACCAAAACAACTCATCAATTCCATACGAGAACCAAACCATTTCGCCAAATTCGGATCATACATCAGCTCAAACCACATAAAAAAAAACACCCATTCAAAGTCAAATCGCAACCAAGTTCAACATACACTTTAGCACAAAAATTCATACACGAATCCAAAATCAATCCACAAAAAGGTTACAACAAATACATATCTATACAGAAGGGCAAAGTGAAAAGAGAGATAAGTTTCAAAAACTTATCTTCGGGAAATCACGATCTTGGACGTAGCTTGATCCCCTCATCCCAAAGGCTTTCGACAAGTCCTGTCACAGAACCCACAAGCAAAATCAATAAAAGCTTGCAATTGGACGCAGAGAAGCCACCTGCGAAAGCAACACACACATAGCTCATGAACGCAACAACAACAACACTCAAGAATACGGAAAAGAGGAAGGAGACTTCTCTGGAGATGAGATCTTGATGGTTGCCACCGCCTTTCTTCGCCTTCAACTGCCGGCATTTTCTTTATTTTCCCTCGATCTAATCTGTAATTTGTAAACAATATCATAGTGGACTGGGGTCGGGAATCGTGGGGTTAGGGTTTTATTTGTTTTATTGTTGTTGATTTAGGGCGCGAGTGGAGGAAACGATTGAGAGGGTGGTGGCGAGTCTGATTTTTAGGGTTTTTGAAAACCCATTGCTGAACAGAGATGATGGTGAGAAATGAGAGAGAGAGAGAGAGAGTATCGTGAGAGACTCTGAGAGAGAAGGAGAGGTTGTGAGGTGGCTTTTCTTTCTTGTTTATCATGTGATCGTGTACAGATGCACACAACCACGTTACCGTGCACCCTTCTATCACATGGGTTGCTCTCGCTTTGACCGCATCATAAGGTCGAGATTTGAGGGTCTATCATGGACCCTCTCTCCCTTGCAGCGCAGTATCCCTTTTTTTTTTATTAATAATCAATCCATTTTTTTATAAACGAATCCATAATAATAATTAAATTTGGTTTTTTATAAAATATAACCAAACCTTTTTTTTAAATAAATTCATCATGTTTGGAATATAACTTTTTTTTTTATCTAAAATAAATATATAACCTTTCTCCTTTTCTAATTAAAAAAAAAAGGCCTCTAATAATTTTTTTAAATATTAAAATAAAAATCTTATTTAATAATAAGAAAAACTTTATTAACCTTTTAATATAATTCTAAAGTTTAATAATAATAAAAAAACTTTTATTTATTAGAATATAAAAATAAAATCTTTTCTAAATTAGTATTGAAAACTCTTTTAATATTTTTTTTTAAAATTAAAAATAATAATCAAAGTCTTAAAATAATTAAACTTTTAATAAGAAAACCCTTTTTTAAATAACTCCTTATAATATAAACAAACTTTTTTTAAATATTAAAACTAACTCTTCTTAATTAATAAGAAAACCTTTAACCTTTTAAATTAATAACAACCTTTAATAATTCTATAATAATAAACCTCTAACTTTTTCTCAATTAACCTAAAATTAATCAACTCTTTTTAATAAATCAAAACTCATTTAGGTCCCCTCGCGCTTGAGTGAATCATATGTTGATTAATATCATGTCTTTGCTATGCCTCTATTTGAATGTATGTTATTACTCAAACCTTTTCAAAAATATAAAAAATCCTCGATCAAACGTCGAGCCCATTTTCTACCCATATAAGTCGATCGCCTTCGGGCATCGCATTCGACCTTTTGATCACAAGACACAAGTCTAGTATCACTTTGCTAGCACCCTCGCCTAAATAACAATAATTAACCGCATAAGATATCCAAGGGAAAATCCCATGCATGATAACCATGTTATTGTGCATGGTGCATATCATTTGCATTCATAATCGACACCCTAAGATAAGTCAATTAGACAACTTAGGATAGATTTCTTAGGTTAGTCCCCCTTAATTTTGATTTTTTAAATCAAGCTTTAGCCCACCTAATTCTCCACACAAGAGAATTAGATGTTAATCATCTCAAAGAAGGGACATACAATCCCATACCCCACAAAATCCAAACAATTTTTAAAAAAACTGTGGTGGTTTTCTTAAGATGATGACTCATATTCTCTCCTAAACCTTTAAAACATTTATTATCCTTAACGAGGAACTACAAGTGCTCTGATTCCCTCTTGACAGGATATGTAGGCACAAGATGCGATATCTTGTCGAGCACACTTAGGATTAAAATAATAAATCACATACCCTTAACCCTTAGCAAAAAAGATAACAGATAATATAAAATAAATCAAGAGGTTCCTGTAGAGTACTACAGATATCTAGGATGCTAACACCTTCCCTAGGTATAACCAACCCCCGGACTTAGAATCTTAATGCATTTGCATTGTATTGGGGGAATTCGGTTCTTTATCCCTTCCCTTGGATAAAATCAAAGACCGGTGGTGACATTAAAAATGCGATCCTAGTTAATAAATAACTATGGTATCCAATTTTCACCGCGACAGAAATGGCGACTTCACTGGGGATTCTCATAAGAGTGTTCCCCCTAACTTGATTAATTATGTTTTTGTTATATTTATCTATTATGTTTGCTTGGGTTATTACTTGTGTGGTGAGACAAAGTCCTACACCCGGACTAGAGTGAAATTAAGATAGGAAAACGGTGAGACTTCAATGATACTTTGAGGGAGTCGATTCCTGAAAAAGTAAATTGAGATTTCACCACTCAGTCTAGGCCCTCTCGAATAAAATATTTGTCCAACGAGTTCATTCGTGAAGACGATATGGTTTCGATCTAAAGGCCCTCGGGAATGGGGACCGTAGTTACCTTTAACCCAACTTAGCCTATTAGGGCGTAGTGCGGGGACTATGCGGGAGTCTATTTCTGCGATAGTTGCTACGCAATACTACACTCAGACAAGATTCTCTTGAGAATATTATTGACTACCAAGTGATCTGGAAAATCGATAATATCCGAAAGATGGATTGTAGACTCTGGGAACTTTTTAGAAGTCGTTCGGCAGGTACATTTGAAACTATAGTACACACCTATTGGGATGGTTAGCCTTTGGCTCCATGCTGTGACCTTTCAAACCTAGGACTTTTTGTCTGTTTGATTGCTTGTGTGTGCTTTGTGCTTTATGCTTTGTGTGTTTGCATCCCTGCATTCATGAGCATCATTTCATAAAGTTTCATGGAACTTAGTCTTGTTTATAAATATCATAAGGATATCATGGACTCTAAAAAAATAATAATAAAAACGTTGAAGTACACTTACAAGAGTTATAACCTGGACGATCTAAGGGGATTGGAGACCTTATTAACGGATAAAGAAAGGTTCAGGACCTTATATGGGGAAGCCCTTATTGACAAGGAAATACTATCTACTCTACTCCAGTCCATCACTATTGGTGACAACTCTTGAAGAATATTCTCAGCTAATGGAGTTACTTATTCAAGACAAGAATCCATTTACTATCTTCGGTAAATGTCCGAGCTAATATGACTAAAAAAGGGTAAATTTTGGAAAGAAGTTACTCTAGTCCTAAATCGATACCTTGGAAGCTCAATTGGAAGAAGAAGTCAAACGAAGACCATTGGAAGAGTCTCCTTAGATCCATCATTACTAGCTTTTATTTAGCTTTTCTGTTATGACTCTTGGAAAGTGTACCGACGCGTTGTAAACAATTTTGTAATAAATCAGTCTTTTAGTATTCCAATATTAATAATTATAACCGTTTTAATATTAAAAAATGAGTCTTTTGATATTCCTTGATGATTATAAATAGCCGAGTTCCATGAAACTTGCTGCATTTGCATTTGCATCTTTAGCATTGCATCCTCTTTGCATATGTCTTTTCTCCACCTCAGCTTATTCGGTCTCTTATCTTCTGGCATTCGCATCGAACTTGAAGCAGTTACTGGGGATAATGGATGGAACAGAGAATACGGATCCCATGTCAGGCTTCAGAGTGATGACGAATCCGATGTTTGGTTTTCCTATTGACGACAATGCTCCAAAAGAGGATGTTCCTTTTCGACCTCAGCCCGTGCAAGATAACCTGGTTGGTCAAGTTAATGAAAGAGCTTCCCATCTTCTAAGGTATAATCCAGATTCTCAGAACGCCTGTCATGTGACGACTGTGGACGATCTTAGAGTTGCGGGAATTGAGAAAGGATTTCGTGACCTCCAAGAGCAATTGAAGATGTTGAAAGGACCTAACACATCTGGTCTTAAGGCTCCTAACTTGTGTCTAGTTCCAGGTGTGGTTATTCCACCGAAGTTCAAAATGCCCGTCTTTGAAGTATACAAGGGTGTTAGTTGTCCAAGGTACCATTTGACAATGTTTTGTCGAAAGATGACTACTTATACCGACAATGACAAGATGATGATGCATTGCTTTCAAGAAAGTTTATCTGGGGCATCCTTGATGTGGTATATGAGGCTAGAAAGGAACCATATTCGGTCTTGGGAAGACTTAGCTAACGCTTTTGTGAAGCAATAAAACTACAATTTGGACATGGCTCCAGACAATGATCAATTGATGACCATGAGTCAGAAAGACAATGAGTCCTTCAAGGAATATGCGCAACGGTGGAAAGAATTGGCAGCCCAAGTTCGGCCACCACTTCAAGAGAAGGAGCTGGCCAAGATGTTTCTAAAGACACTGTCAAGCTCTTATTATGTCAGAATGATATGCGTTGTGCCATTAGAGTTCTCCAGAATTTTGGAAGTCGGAGTGAACATCGAGAACGCATTCAAAAGTGGGAAAATTAAAGACGTCTCGAATAGACAAGCTAATGAAGATAAGTCTGTTGGTGATTCCCTAGAGGAACTGAGTGTTAAAGGTAATGCAACTTTGGGCTCTCCTCAGACCTTGCAAGCTCCAGTACCGGTGCTTATCACAAACGACGGTTTACAGCGCCTGTTCAGTGCCAGCAATCACTACCTCATGGACTTCTATACAAACGACGAAGGTTGAATCCTCATAATCAATGTCAAAATCCACGAATTCAGAGCTTGAATCACCAGAATCAGTGTCAGGATCAGCAGAGACCTCTTAATAGTCCAGAAGAAAAGACTCGTTGGTTTGACCTAATCCCAATGACTTACAGTCAATTGTGGTCTTACTTTGCCCGAAACTTAGTGATGGCACCTAGAAAGACCAGAGCCATGAAATCTCGACCTCCTTGGTTCAATCCAGATGCCAGTTGTGAATTTCATGATGGAGTGTTGGGGCATTCGGTTGAAGATTGTAAGGTTTTCAAAGAAAAAGTCCAAGAAATGATTGACGATGAAGTGTTGACCTTCAAGAGAGGAAGCCCAGTTGTGAATGGAGCACCTTTGTGCTGATGGATGTGAGGACTCAAGAAATTCTTTCCAAGTCCATGGAATCAAGAGCAGAGCTCACTACCAGGATCATTAAGCTGTTTATTCATTTGCTTACATTTGTTGTTATTTCTTTGATTTTAAGCTTCTTTTGCATGTAAGAATTTGTTATTTTGAATGATTGATGCAATGACTAGTGTTTATCTTGAAGAAATCCATTCGTTTCACTCATTTTAAAATGTTCTTTCTATTTTAATAATGCCAATGTTGCCCAATCTCTTTCCTTGGCAGAGAATTGAATGGAGGATGATGAAATCAAACGCTAGATCTCTTGTTGTATGCTTTTGAATAAGACTCTGCTAGTGATATAAGGCATTGTTTCAAAATCCTAAACACCGAAGATATAAGGTGATAAATCCTTGTTAACCTTTTGAGCCTTTGAAGTAGGAGTTTTCTTCTTCCAAATAAAAAAACTCTCATTCTTAACCTAGGGCAGGGTAATTTTCAGTAAAAAAAAATGGAGTAAAATATCACGAAGATTGGGTGGGCATAAACAAACTTTGAGCTTTATATCCTTTGTTTCTTAAACCATGAACCAAACCGCAATACAACCCTTAAAAGACCTAATTGAAGCAAGGTTCATGTCAAAAGCATACTCATTGAGATATCGTTTCCTGAATCCTATGAGCTATGTTCAAAAACTTGCGCTGGCATTATAAAATCGGTGATTCAACCACCAAAACATTTTTAATAAAAACTTCGAGACAAACATACGTTGCATTAGCAGTTTCAGAATTAACATTTTTCTGTTCGATAACATTGTTTGACAACATAGAGGCTAACATACGAGGATCAGTGATAAACTCAATCCTGTGAGACTTGTGACTTTGATGAGTAAATGGCAGATCATTTCAAAGATGACTATATCCAGGGGCACGCTACCCGAAGACTCTACTAAGCAGGGGCAAGTTGTTGCCCAGTTGTTTCTTTCATAGTCTGAACTCAAGGGGCAAGTTTGACGACTCAGAACACCGTCAATCTGGGGCAGTTACGTCGAGATTTGGTAAATCTCTCAAAGAGTTTGAAGACTCAGAGCACCGTCAATCCGGGGCAGTTATGTCGAGATTCGACAATCTCTCCAAGAGTTTGAAAACATTGGAACACTTTGGATACCAAGTTTTCTGTAAAATCCTCTTGGAAACACTTCTTCTCATGAATCATATGGCCTGGGGCATTTGAGAATTGAAGACTCTGCATCCATTTGCAACAATTGTTGTTTCAAAATGGCGACTACCATGCAGGTTATCAATACAGAGCTACATCAGTCTCACGACTTTATTCACTCATACCTCCAAGGGTTTCTATCCTAAGTGATGTGACGACTCCCTAGTAAATCTTTACTTCAGGTAGTCACGACTACTGCCCGGTGAATCTCCACTTTGAGAAGTTATGGCAAGGTTGATGCAGGGTTCCCCAGTTGGCAGCCTAAGAATCCTCAATAAATGTATTTGGTTTTCAACCTTCTCCAACGAAGCGAGTGTTTATTTCACTCCTCAACGAATTTTCTCACTACCTCAATCTTCTCCAGTGAAGGCGGATGTTTATTTCATCCCCTCGAAATTTTATCTCCGACGTTTTCAACTACTATTGATCCAAGCTTCCCCGACGAAGCGGATATTTATTTTATCCGGTTACAATTTTCATTCAGACTATTTCAGTCCGCAGTGGGTATTTATTTTATCCCCCCATGAAGTCTCTTCGATCATGAGTTTGATTCGTTCCCAGTGAATCTTTCTCATCCCTAACAGAATCACAAGGTTCATCCTGGCAATCCTAAGTGAAGTCACGACTGTAACGCCCCGATTTCGAATATTCCTATTTGAGTTGAGTCTTTTATTTAAATTGAGTAATAATGATTTCATTTGTGAAATGATGTGTTAATATGTTATGTTTGCATATTATGTGATTTTACCGTTTTGAGAGTTTGCGGGGAAAATTAGAATAGAGGGTATTATGAGATATTTATGTTAAGTAGATAGTTTATGTTTGCGAGGAAAGAAATAGAGAGGATAGAAACAGAATGGAAAGAAAAGAGAGAAAAAGTATAAATAGAGAGAGATAGTAAGAGAATGGGGAAGAAAGAGAAGAGAAAGAAAGGGGAAGAGAAGAACAAGGAGAAAAGTGTGGAAAATCACCAAGATCAATCTTTCGGAGTCGATTTAATCGGGTAAGGGTGTGAAATCTTATTATCTCATCAATGTGTATGATTATGTATGTGTTTGCTTGGATGTTTCTTGCCTTTCCATGGTTTTTGAGTTTTAGGTCGAAAGCGATAAAATGATTAGGAATCGATGTTTTTACGGTCGGAAATCGATATAATTTGCGTTATATGATTACCATGTGTTTATGAATCATTGCTGGTAATTGTTTTGATGTTGGAATTGATTTGGAATGAAAAATGAGGTTTTTGGGGGTTTTGGAATAGTGTAACCCGTAACAGCATTTTTCTGATCCTGGTGCGATTCGCCAGGCGAATTGGGAATTTGCCAGGCGGATTAGGACTCGCCACTCGTTCGCCAGGCGAAGTGCTGGTGAAGGGTGATTCGCCAGGCGAAATTGTAAGTCTCCAGGCGAATTTGGAATGACAGAAATGGGGTAGCTTCTGTAACTCTTGGGGTTTTTCTAATTTGGTGACTCGCCACTAGCTCGCCAGGCGAACTGCTGGCGAATGGTGATTCGCAGGCGAAGTGCTGGCGAAGTGCTGGCGAATGGTGATTGGCCAGGCGAAGTGCTGGCGAAAGAGGTTTGGCCAGGCGAATTCTGAAGTGGCCAGGCGAATCTGGCTGTTTCTCACTAAATTCTTTTCTTTAAAAATGCATAACTTTTGATCCGTAACTCGGATCAGGACGTTCTTTATATCGTTGGAAAGCTTATGAAATGTACTTTCTTATGATGATAATTTTGAAATTGTTAGCCGATTAAATAAAGTCGAGAATTTGGGAATAGTGTCATTTACCGACTGTTGTCGCTTTAAATGTGTATATTGGTTGTGTAACATACAATGTGGCATTGATATTAATGTGTATGCCTTGTATGATGTGTTGTGGGTAGCTTTTGTGGTGTGAATCCCTTGTGGAAGTAATTGTGATGATGAAATGTTGTGACGATGGTTTGTGGCCTTATGGCAAGTATGTGAATTGTTTGATTGAGTATCAATGTATGTGCTTTCGAGTGTATGTTTAATGTATGATATGGCTGCCTCTGTGGCGTAAATCCATAGCAAGATGAATGGTAAGGTATTGATTATCATGGGATTGCTACAATAGTAATATTTGGTGTGTGGAATGGATTCCAATTGTGTTAGAATACTCATTGGGGTAGAATGGCTTATATGTCATTCCTAGTGAGGTATTAATGTTTTGGTCGAACACATTAGGGTAGAATGACTGTATGTTGTTCCTAGTGTTGTTGTTGTACTCATTAGGGTAGAATGACTTTATGTCATTCCTAGTGAAGTGCGAGTGTGTCGTCGTGTCCACTGGGGTAGAATGACTATGTTGTCGTTCCTAGTGGGATACTCATTGGGGTAGAATGACTATGTTGTCATTCCTAATGAGGTGTGCACTGGGGTAGAATGACGTTGATGTCGTTCCTGGTGTGGTACACACTAGGGTAGAATGACTATGTTGTCGTTCCTAGTGATGTACAATTGAGTTGTCGTGTCCACTGGGGTAGAATGACTATGTTGTCGTTCCTAGTGGGATGCTCATTGGGGTAGAATGACTATGTTGTCATTCCTAATGAGAGGTGCACTAGGGTAGAATGACTATGTTGTCGTTCCTAGTGAGGTATGTCTTGGGTAGAATGACTATGCTGTCATTCCCAGTTATGTGATGCGTGGTATTGTCGGGTCTTGATTGGATTGGTGAATTATGCATGATGTATATGTTGATGTGGAATGAGTAGAATTGTGCAGGTGTGCATGGATGGATAAACATGAATATGTGTGTTTATGTTGAATGATAAGCATTATGAGGAATATGCTTGGTTATATATATATATATATATGCCTTGCGATGTATATTGAGTGAGATGTGATGATTGTGACATAGTAAACATAATATGTATGTTCATGTGGTATGATGGAATGGTGAGAATATGTGATATATGTGTATTTTTATGTTGAGATATATAATTATATGCATTGTTGTTATGATAATATTTCTCACCCTTCTGCTGTTTTATAATGCTCTACGAGGCATTGCAGATTAGGTATCTGGCGGTCTTTTTGTGAAGCGTGTCTTCATTTTCCTTGTTGGTCGGTTGGCTCTGATATGTAGCATCGGGTAGCTAGGACGTTTTGATCTTTTGTGATACATTTGCATATGTATCTTGCTGATGAATGGTGTATATAAACATGATGTTGCTTGTGATTCATACTGGATGATGTATATATGTGGTTGTTATTCAATATTTTAGATGTTTCCGCTTTTATTCTAAATATTGAGATGTGGGTATAAGGACTGAGATCCTTCGTTGGTTGAGAGTTACCCCACTGTTGCATATCATTTGTTGAGAAGGTGTTGTATGTTTTAATTTCAAGCATAATGTGACATACCTTTTTATGCCGTGTTTACAATTATACTCTGATGAAATTTCCAATACGTGCCTAAATGATTTATTTGATAATTTGGGGGTATAAAAAGGGGGTGTTACAACGACCCCAAGTGGAGTGCTCCATTTTCCCCAGAGAAGTTTGAAGCCTTGAAGTAGGATTGTGATCCCATATATGGCTTTCCATTCATCCCCAGTGATGCTTCTTATATTGCGAAGATCGGCCGAGTGTCCGTATCGAGATGTTTGTTTTCATCTCCTGGTTGCTTCTTGTTGTTGTTTTGTCAGCATAAGCATAACATGACATTCTTTCATATAGATTCATGGCATGTGCACATTTCTACATTTTGCATTTTTGTGTTTGTTTATTTGTTCTGTCACTTTGGTTGCGCTTATCTCCAAATGACTGGGTTTGTCTGCTCCCTCCAAGTAGAGTCTTCAGCCCTAGGCAGAAAGAGCACACCCTTTCTAATTCCCCACTGAGTTCGACCCTCGTGGAAGATGGTTACTTTAGTTTTCTTTTCCACCTTTTGGATAAAGATAAACCCCAGTTGAGTTCGTTCCTCACTGGATAGGTTTTTGTTTGACCGTTTCTCTTCAGTTATTTCCTGAATTGAACTTCGGTCCCTGACAATCACGATTTCAGATATTTCTAAACTTTTGAACCCAGATCAAGCGGGCATATATTTTACACTTTGTCTCCCCAAGAAGAGTCTATTTGAAGATCTTTATGGAAGATAGAGAGTTATTCCTCCAGCACTATTATGGGATTTAAATCCAGACAACAAGTGGTAGCTCTTTATTTGAGCTCAGTTCTCTACCTGGATGACAAATGGCAGTCTCCTCAAGACATTTTGTCTATCCCCGATGAAATTATCAAGGTTATCAACTATTGAGGACTTTACAAGTATTCTCTTTATTTGAGAATCCCTATTGCAAGATTTTATCACTTCAACGAATTTTTGACTACAACAATATTACTTCACAGTGGTATTTTCCCCCAGTGAGTCCACGATTCAATTTGCTTCCATCAAATGGCATCTCTTCGAGAAGTTTGGTGAAGATTCAAATGATCTTACTCTTTATTTGAGAAGACATATTTTACAAGTCAGCCGACCCACATCTCTTTTGAAGATCCCCGATGAAGCTTCCAGAACCTCGGCAGTAGGTATTTTATTCTTATATTCTCTGGTTACTCTCGGCAGTAGATTTCCAGAAGACCTCGACAGTAGGTATTTCCCTGGTTATTCTCGGCAGTAGAATTCCAGAAGACCTCGGCAGTAGGTATTTTCCTGGTTATTCTCGACAGTAGATTTCCAGAAGACCTCAGTAGTAGGTATTTCCCTGGTTATTCTCGGCAGTAGATTTCCAGCAGACTTCGACAAACAGTCATTTCTTTCCAGGATTTCGGAAGTAAATTCCCTGGTTAACTTTAAACTTCGACAAACAGTCGTTGTTTTTGTGTTTTGGTCAGATGCCTCGCTTAGGCTACCGTGGTGGTATTAGGTCATCTTTCCTTTGGTGTTTACCTCGCTTAGGCTATCATATGCTTGATAGTAGGTAACACACCTTTCTTCTTGGTTGGACACCTATGCTTAGGCTATCATGTGTGATAGTAGGTAATATATGCCATTTTATTTCAATTGGATACCTTCGCGTAGGCTACCAGCTGTTGGTAGTAAGTTTTCCTTTTCCTTTCAATTTTCTTGCCATGCGCTTAAGCTACCCTGTGATTGTCAGTTGGTAGTCTCTTTTCCCCTAGTGCAGTTAGATCTTTCCCCGTGGAGTCTTGTCTTGCTGAGTCGTCCTCGTCGGGTCTTTCTTTCTTTGTGTTTTAACATCAGTTTCCTCTGCCTTGCATAGCATATCATCTTCATACCATGTCACGTGCATTTGGCGGCGTCTTAGGACCAAAAATTTTGTGCATGTTTTTATTGAAGTTTCTCCTGTCTCATCGAGACAAAGATTTCAATCTCCGTATCTCCGAATAGGAGAAACTTAAATAGGGGCATCTGTCGCACCCTAATTTTTTACCCTAAGATCCCTTTTTCTTTGCATAGCATCTTAGGTCATCATTCATGCATAACTAACCGCTTTACCTAGTTGCTGTCTGTTTGTTTCATTTATGAGGACATGTGTTGTTGCAGAAGATTCAAGGTCCTGAAGGCTGTGTTGGGTGTGTGATTGTGGAGGTTCTCTGGTCCTGCGAGATTGTTCCCTCACCCTTTTTGATCCCTAAACCACTACCAAGCCTCTTCTCCCTCAAGATTTTCTCAGAAGACTCCCCACAGAACACTAGGTCCTTATACCCACTGATATGAAAATGGTCCCTTAAAGGCTAGTCACTAGCTGTGGGGCATTTCATATTACAAGATGGCATCTCTCCCCCTCTGTAATCTCCTTAATTTGAAGATATATGTCTGCTCTACGTTCTTAAACTTTGGTTCATCAAGGAATAGTTCGATTCGGGAAGAATTAGAAGTTTGGATCCCGGAATGCAAATTCAAAACCATTATTGTCACCAGTCTACTAGGTCAAGTTTGAAAGTTCCTATATCATATCCATGTTTCAATTACGGTTCAAGTACGAAGCTCATGCCCTATGTTTCCAGAAGGATTATTTGTTTCCTGAAGCTATTGTGTACTTTTCAAGCAAATTTGAAGATCATGGAAATTAATATTTTTGACCTTTGGCGGAAGATTTAGAATTCTCATAAATTCTCAAGACTTGGCTACAAAGTTCAGAGTCCAATTGGTTGTCCAAATCCGAGATTAGGTATCAAATACAAGTTCATGTGTATGGCAAGGTTTAATCAAATTACCATGTACACCTTTGGTTTCATTTTATTCTAAGTACCGAGGGGCGCATATAATTATCTTGAATTGAAATTTATGATCAGCATATAAGATTCATTCAAATTCGATTCCCTTTCCAAGGGTGCAGGTTGTCATGGATTCAAAGTTAAGTAGTTTGAAGTGCAAGAGTGTTCTGAAATTTAGAACCAAAGGTTTGATTGGGATTTCTTGAAGATGTATTGCAAGTTAGGGTATATTATCAAGAATGAAGTTCAATTTCACGTCAGTTATGTTTCCTCTTTTACAAAGTGTCACTAAGGGGGCTGACATGTTTAGAATCCCGCACAAATTAAAGGACCAACCTTGTTTCATTGGAAGGAGTGGAAAACTCGTCTTATTCAAGATTGTTCAAAAGTTATTATCAAGGTTGAAGACCTAAAATTCTGATACAAATTATAAATTGTTTTTTTATAGAAACACTTCCAAGTAGAAACCATAAAAGCCAAAATTAAGGATGTGTAGAGCTACTTTCTTCTGTTAACAGCAGGACACGACCTGTACTATTGGAAAATCTTCCAACTACACTTGACAAAGACGCTTTGGAATTAAATAGAACACCAAAGGCTATAACCTGCAAAGCAATGAAACCGAAAATGGACGTCACATCATTATAAGCTGTCAAAACACAATAGAACGTGTAAACAAGTCCTTGACTGATTGTTACAAAGAGATAGATGCACTTTCCTCGAGGCAAACACAGTGTTGTTATGGATGACTGATGTTGAAATGATAGCAGAAATCACAAGGAGGCATTTGGAGATCTTCACACCGAATTGATTAATGCGCATTTGTTCCAAGAACTGTCACAATAAAACAACACCTCATAGCACTTTAATAACCAAAATCACAAACATTAAGTTCCAAGACCAAACCCAACACAATGTCAAGAATATAGCTTTTTTTTTCCGCAGACCAAGGCCATAGACATTTCCACAATGAAGTTTCATTATCAAAATTAGTTTCAGACAAGGATACTTATTTCCTAGATCATCACTAACAAATCGTAAAGTTCAGATTGCAGAATCAGAAATATTATTTCATTTTTCAAATTTGGAAGTTATGGGCAATGCATAGATACCACCAGCAAAAATCTCCAAAATGGAACAAAGAATCTCAGCCGTAATAAGGACACAATCAAACATTCTACTCAATAATCATTAAAATGTTCAGACCTGTCAAAAGAAGAAAGTATCAAGTTTGCTTTTAAAACCAATTTCCAATGTGTTCCTCATCAATTCAGTTTTTTTCCCAAAGAAAACTCAACGAACACATCCGAACAGAATTGAAAGAGAACTGGAATCATCAAGTTGTTTCTAAAACAAGATTAGACATGTTCCTACAGCATTCAAAGACAAAATCACAACCAAACAGACATGTTTACAATATATTCCAAGAAAAGAATCAAATGTTTTAAACTAGTTTTCAAAACAGCTCACAACATGTCTCAAACACAAATGGAAACTATTCACAATGTTTTGACAACATCACGTAGGAATCAAAGAAATTATGATTTCTGTTCTATTCTTTCCATAATAACTCAAGCATGCTGAATGGAAAAAGGAAAAGGATTGAAAATGCAATAAGACATGTTCTGGTTGAGATGGAAAGCTCATCAAGACAGTGTTCAACACAATTATAATCCCACTTCAGTTCCACAAAAGCCTATAAAAAGGATGCTCATACTTACAAGAACGGGGGCAGAGGATAATCCAAAAATTCATCCGCATACGACAACTACACCTCATCATACACAAACCCTACCAAAACAACTCATCAATTCCATACCAGAACCAAACCATTTTGCCAAATTCGGATCATACATCAGCTCAAACCACATAAAAAAAACACCCTTTCAAAGTCAAATTGCAACCAAGTTCAACATACACTTTAGCACAAAAATTCATACACGAATCCAAAATCAATCCACAAAAAGGTTACAACAAATACATATCTATACATAAGGGCAAAGTGAAAAGAGAGATAAAATTCAAAAACTTATCTTCGGGAAATCACGATCTTGGACGTAGCTTGATCCCCTCATCCCAAAGGCTTTTGACAAGTCCTGTCACAGAACCCACAAGCAAAATCAATGAAAACTTGCAACTGGACGCGGAGAAGCCACCTGCGAAAGCAACACACACATAGCTCATGAACGCAACAACAACAACACGCAAGAATACGGAAAAGAGGAAGGAGACTTCTCTCGAGATGAGATCTTGATGGTTGCCACCGCCTTTCTTCGCCTTCAACTGCCGGCATTTTCTTTATTTTCCCTCGATCTAATATGTAATTTGTAAACAATATCATAGTGGATTGGGGTCGGGAATCGTGGGGTTAGGGTTTTATTTGTTTTATTGTTGTTGATTTAGGGCGCGAGTGGAGGAAACAATTGAGAGGGTGGTGGCGAGTCTGATTTTTAGGGTTTTTAAAAATCCATTGATGAACAGAGATGATGGTGAGAAACGAGAGAGAGAGAGAGAGAGTTTCGTGAGAGACTCTGAGAGAGAAGGAGAGGTTGTGAGGTGGCTTTGCTTTCTTGTTTATCATGTGATCGTGTACACATGCACACAACCACGTTACCGTGCACCCTTCTATCACATGGGTTGCTCTCGCTTTGACCGCATCATAAGGTCGAGAATTGAAGGTCTATCATGGACCCTCTCTCCCTTGCAGCGCAGTATCCCTTTGTTTTTATTAATAATCAATCCGTTTTTTTATAAACGAATCCATAATAATAATTAAATTTGGTTTTTTATAAAATATAACCAAACCTTTTTTTAAAATAAATTCATCATGTTTGTAATATAACTTTTTTTTTATCTAAAATAAATATATAACCTTTCTCCTTTTCTAATTAAAAAAAAAAGGCCTCTAATAATTTTTTTAAATATTAAAATAAAATTCTTTTTTAATAATAAGAAAAACTTTATTAACCTTTTAATATAATTCTAAAGTTTAATAATAATAAAAAAACTTTTATTTATAAGAATATAAAAATAAAATCTTTTCTAAATTAGTATTGAAAACTCTTTTAATATTTTTTTTTTTAAAATTAAAAATAATAATCAAAGTCTTAAAATAATTAAACTTTTAATAAGAAAACCCTTTTTTAAATAACTCCTTATAATATAAACAAAGTTTTTTTAAATATTAAAACTAACTCTTCTTAATTAATAAGAAAACCATTAACCTTTTAAATTAATAACAACCTTTAATAATTCTATAATAATAAACCTCTAACTTTTTCTCAATTAACCTAAAATTAATCAACTCTTTTAAATAAATCAAAACTCATTTAGGTCCCCTCGCACTTGAGTGAATCGTATGTTGATTGATATCATGTCTTTGCTATGCCTCTATTTGAATGTATGTTATTACTCAAACCTTTTCAAAAATATAAAAAATCCTCGATCCAACGTCAAGTCCATTTTCTACCCATATAAGTCGATCGCCTTCGGGCATCGCATTCGACCTTTTGATCACAAGACAGAAGTCTAGCATCACTTTGCTAGCACCCTCGCCTAAATAACAATAATTAACCGCATACGATATCTAAGGGAAAATCCCATGCATGATAACCATGTTATTGTGCATGGTGCATATCATTTGCATTCATAATCGACACCCTAAGATAAGTCAATTAGACAACTTAGGATAGATTTCTTAGGTTAGTCCCCCTTAATTTTGATTTTTTAAATCAAGCTTTAGCCCACCTAATTCTCCACACAAGAGAATTAGATGTTAATCATCTCAAAGAAGGGACATACAATCCCATACCCCACAAAATCCAAACATTTTTTAAAAAAACTGTGGTGGTTTTCTTAAGATGATGACTCATCTTCTCTCCTAAACCTTTAAAACATTTAGTATCCTTAACGAGGAACTACAAGTGCTCTGATTCCCTCCTGACAGGATATGTAGGCACAAGATGCGATATCTTGTCGAGCACACTTAGGATTAAAATAATAAATTACCTCCCCTTAACCCTTAGCAAAACAGATAACAGATAATATAAAATAAATCAAGAGGTTCCTGTAGAGTACTACAGATATCTAGGATGCTAACACCTTCCCTAGGTATAACCAACCCCCGGACTTAGAATCTTAGTGCATTTGCATTGCATTGTGGGAATTCGGTTCTTTCTCCCTACCCTTGGATAAAATCAAAGACCGGTGGTGACATTAAAAATGCGATCCAAGTTAACAAATAACTATGGTATCCAATTTTCACCGCGACACTTCCCGTGAGAGCAGGCTTTTCAAAGACATACTTGATTGGATCCATCTCGGAGACCAACCAAGTAGTGTGACGAATCTTGTACTGGCGAAGACGTTTGGCTGCCCAAGCCAAAGCGCATCAAGTTTTCTCAAGCATAGTGTACCGAGTCTCACATTCGGTGAATTTCTTGCTCAAATACTAGATGGCAGACTCTTTCTGTTTGGTTTCGTCTTGCTGGCCAAGTACACAACCCATGGAGTCTTTCAGGACGGTGAGGTAGATAATCAGTGGTCTTCCTTCCAGTGGAGGTGATAAAATCAGAGGGTTCAATAGGTATTCCTTAATACTGTCGAAGGCGGTTTAACAGTCTTTTGTCCAAATGCAGTCCTGATTCTTTTTAAGTAATTTGAAAATCGGCGCACATGTCGCGGTCATGAGGAATATGAATCTGGACATGTAGTTCAAATGTCCCAGGAATCCTCTGACTTGTTTTTCAGGTTTTGGAGAAGGCATTTCTTGAATGGCCTTGACCTTGTCAGGATCAACCTCAATTCCTTTCTGGCTGATGATGAACCCTAAGAGTTTCCCTGAACGGACACCGAAGGTGCATTTGTTGGGATTCAAGCGGAGTTTGCACTTTCTCAAACGCTCGAATAGTTTTGAAAGGTGGGTCACATGCTCCTCCTCTGTCTCAGATTTTGTAATCATATCATCGACATATACCTCGATTTCTTTGTGTATCATGTCATGAAAAAGAGTAGTCATGGCCCTTTGATAGGTCGCCCCGGTGTTCTTCAAACCGAACGGCATCACCTTGTAACCAATGGTACCCCATGGGGTAATGAACGAAGTTTTCTCCATGTATTTCGGCCATATTTTAATCTGATTATAGCCCGAGAATCCATCCATGAAGGAGAAAACCTTGAACTTTGTTGTACTGTCTACCAGCATGTCAATGTGTGGCAAAGGAAAGTCGTCCTTTAGACTTTCCTTGTTTAGATATCGGTAGTTGACACACATTTTGTCTTTTCCGTCCTTTTTTGGAACAGGTACGATGTTGGCTAACCATTGAGGATATTCTGACGTAGCTAAGAAACCCGCGTCAATCTGTTTCTGTACCTCCTCTTTGATTTTGATGGCCATGTCCAGGTGAGTCCGTCTCAACCTCTGTTTTACTGGCGGATGTAACACCCCTTCTCTATACCCCCAAATTATCACATTTAATCATTTAGGCACATATTAAAAATTTCGTCAGAGTATACTTGTAAACAAGGTATAAAAAGAGGTACGTCACATTATACATTAAATTAAAACATACAACACCTGCTCAACCGTTGATATGCAACAGTGGGGTAACTTGCGACAGAGGAACTTAGTCCTCACACCCACATCTCAATATTTAGAATAAAAGCGGAAAATCTAAACATTGAATAACAACAAACATATATACATATATACATGAATCATCAAATATCCTCCACCAACATCATACATGTTTACATAAACATTCATCAGACAGATACATATACAAATGTATCGCAAAAGAATAATATACATCCTAGCTACCCGGTGCTACATATCAGAGCCAACCGACCAAAAGAATGAAGACGCGCTTCACAAAAAGGCCTTCAGCATACCTACTCTGCAATGCCTCATAGAGCATTATAAAACAGCAGAAGGGTGAGAAATATTATCATAATAACAATGCATATAATTATATATATCTTAACGTAACAATACACATATTCCACATTCTCACCACAATTTATCAAAACTCACCCATATACATCACAATGTATACATATATCACCAAGCATATTCATCAGACATGCTTTCGCCATTCTCAATCATTCCACATAAACATACGCATTCATGTTTATTCATCAATGCACAAATACAAAGATGATAAATGCAAATCATAGAGACCGACTCACGACTCTATGCAAATGCAATGCGGTACCGACTCAATCATCATTAGTTCACTCAGGAACTCTACTGGAACCATCGCTCGTTACCAATGTAACTCCCCGTCGGGCCTACGATGTTCACCCATTGCTCACACCCCACATGGGCACACAATGTTTATGGATCGCTCACACCCCACACGGGCACACGACCCGATTGCTCACACCTCACCTAGGCACACAATCCGATTGCTCACACCTCACCTAGGCACACAATCATTTGTAACCATCGCTCACACCTCACATAGGCACACGACGATACAACGGATTCTCATTAGAATCACTCAACACAAGAATGTACTTCATTATGCCTCACATGCAAAATGACCCCAGACATTCTTGAAATGCATACATATTCACAATATAATCATGCATTCACATCAATGCACTATTGTATGATTCGCATTCCAACACAAAATCAAAACGGTAAAAGTCGCTAAATAACACTATTCCCGAATTTTTGACATAATAAAATCGGCCAACAGTTTCCACACCATCATAATCACAAAGTATAACTCAATAGATTTCCAACGATATAAAGAACGCCTAAATCGGAATTACGGTTCGGGAATTATGAATTTTTAAAAGAAATGAAAATTATAAAAAAAACGAAAGCGCCCGGCGACAGGAACGTTTCGCCCGGCAACGCTTCCATTTCGCCTTCGCTTCGCCCGGCGAAGAAGGGGCGAAGGAAATTCCCCCAAATGTGAACCAAACCAGTAGCTTTACACCCTCGCGCCTCTCAATTTCGCCCGGCGAAGGCACGCACCGCCCGGCGCTCAGGGCTTTTCGCCCGGCACTTCACACCAGAAGCAGAATTTCTGCTTCGTTTTCACTGTTCCAAAACCCTCAAAAACTCCATTTTCTCCCCTAAATCACTTCCATCAGCAAAACAATGAATAGCAATGATTCATAAACATACGGAGATTATACAACACAAATTATATCGATTTCTATCCGCGAAAACATCGATTTCTACCATTTTCTACACCAATGGGTTTATACCCCAAAACTCATGAAAATCAACAATATCAACAATACAATCATACATAATCATACACATTGCTAAGATAACAAGATTTCAGACCGTTACCCGGATTCCAACTTGCTATGTGATTGATCTTGATGAATTTCTAAGTTTTCCTCTTTTCCTCTTCTTTTCTCTTCCTCCTCTTTCTTTCTCTTCTTCTTTCTCTCTAATTCTCTTTTCTTTCTATTTCTATTCTATTTCTTTCCTATCTCTCTTTTCTATTTTTCCTTCTTCTTATTTCTTTTTCCTTTCTATCTATTTTTCCCACTCAAATTCAATTAATTCATTTTCTCACAAAATTCCACACTTAATCATTTTTCCAACCATTATTACTAAATTTCTAACTTACTAATAATTGAGAAATGTCTAAAATACCTTCCATTCTAATTTCCCCGAAAACTCTCAAAACGGTAAAATAACATAACAGGTCAACATAACATATTAACCGACCAATTCCACAAATAAAATAATTTATCACTCAATTTAATTAAAAGACTCAACAAAATGGGAATAATTGGAATCGGGGCGTTACAACTCTCCCCCACTTTAGAAATTTTCGTCCTCGAAAATATTACCTGGTTCGAACAACTCCGGATACGACTCTCGCATCCTACTCTCTAGTTCCCAAGTCATATCGCCTTCCGCAGCGCCTCCCCACGCTACTTTCACAAGTGCAATATCCTTGCCTCTCAGCTCCTTAACATCACGGTCCAAAATCCTAATCAGTAAGGTTTCAACCGTAAGGTTATCTTTCACTTCAACCTCGTCCATAGGAATAACATGTGACGGATCCGGAACATACTTCCGAATTGCAAAACATGGAAAACGTCATGCAAATTCGAAAGATTCGGAGGCAACGCCACACGGTAAGCCACATCACCAACTCGTGCAGAAATCTGATACGGACCAATAAAACGAGAAGTCAACTTCTTCGACTTCAAAACACGACCCACACCCGTAATTGGCGTAACTCTCAAAAATACATGGTCGCCTTCTTGAAACTCAAGGTCTTTTCTTCTCTTGTCATGATAGCTCTTTTGTCTACTTTGAGAAGCCTTCATCTTCTCACGGATAAACTTAACTTTCTCCGTCGTTTGTTGTACCATCTCCGGTCCAACTACCGTCCTCTCACCTGTTTCATGCCAACACAAAGGTGTTCGACATCTCCGACCATATAAAGCCTCAAATGGTGCCATACCTATACTTGAATGAAAACTGTTATTATAGGTGAACTCAATCAACGCCAAATAACTATCCCAAGCACCACCTTGCTCGAGCACACAAGCACGCAACAAATCCTCCAACGATTGAATTGTCCTCTCGCTTTGACCATCCGTTTGCGGATGATAAGCCGAACTCAATCTTAGCTTAGAACCCAAAGCCTTTTGTAAACTCTCCCAAAACCTCGATGTGAATCTAGGATCTCTATCCGATACAATACTCTTAGGAACTCCATGTAACTTCACAACCACAAGAACATAAATCTCGACTAACCACTCCAAAGGATAACTAATATCAATTGGAATGAAATGAGCAGATTTAGTAAGCCTATCAACAATTACCCAAATAGCATTATGTCCTCTTTGCGTATTCGGAAATCCCGTAACAAAATCCATCGATAAACTATCCCATTTCCACTCCGGAATGTCCAACGGTTGCATCAATCCACTAGGCTTTTGATGTTCCACCTTAGACTTTTGACAAGTTAAGCACGCATACACAAATTGAGACACATCTCTCTTTAATCCGGACCACCAAAAGATTTTCTTCAAATCTTGATACATTTTATTCGCTCCCTGATGAATACTTAAGTTACTTCGGTGTTCTTCTTCCAATATCATCTTTTTCAACTCCGCATCATCGGGAATACAGATACGACCACAGAATCTCAAAACTCCAGAATTATCAACCTTGAAATCCTCATTTTCATTCATCATCAAATCAACAAACTTCAAGTCCAACTTTTGCTTTTCACACACGGTTGCAAGAAAATCATTCGTAACATGTAGCATACCAAGTCTCACACTTCTCGGCGTCATTTCACAAACCAAACTCAAGTCTCTAAAATTCTCTAAAAGTTCCCATTCTCTCATCATCAATGAGGACATATGTAACGACTTCCGACTCAAAGCATCGGCCACCACGTTTGCCTTACCCGGATGGTAATTCAAACCAAAATCATAATCCTTCAAAAGCTCTAACCACCTTCTTTGTCTCATGTTCAATTCTTTTTGATCAAATAAATATTTCAAGCTCTTGTGATCACTAAAAACTTCAAATCTCGCACCATAAAGATAATGCCTCCATATTTTCAAAACAAACACTACGGCCGCCAACTCCAAGTCATGCGTAGGATAATTCTTTTCATGCACTCTCAATTGTCTTGAAGCATAAGCCACAACTTTTCCATCTTGCATCAAAACACCACCCAAACCAACCAATGAAGCATCACAATACACAACAAATGGTTCCGTCGGATTTGGTAAAATCAAGATCGGAGCCGTTGTCAACCTTCTTTTTAACTCATTGAAACTCTCTTCACAATGAATATCCCAAATGAAAGCCTTTTCCTTACAAGTCAATTGCGTTAACGGAAGTGCCAACTTTGAAAATCCCTCAATAAACCTCCGATAATAACCCGCCAAGCCTAAAAAGCTTCGAATCTCCGTAACCGATCTAGGAGCCTCCCATTGCATCACCGCATCAATCTTGGATGGATCAACACTAATACCACTACCGGAAATAACATGTCCAAGAAAACTTACTTCCGATAACCAAAACTCACATTTCGACAACTTAGCATACAATTGTTTCTCTTTCAAAATTAGCAACACAATTCTCAAATGCTTTTCATGCTCCTCTTGAGACTTAGAATAAATCAAAATATCGTCGATGAACACAACCACAAAACGATCTAACTGTTCATGAAAGATATGATTCATGTATTCCATAAACACACCCGGCGCATTAGAAACCCCGAATGGCATCACGGAATATTCATAATGGCCATACCGTGTCCTAAAGGCCGTCTTTTGAATATCCTCTTCTTTCACATGAATCTGGTGATATCCCAATCTCAAATCATTCTTGCTAAAAACACGCGCAACAACCAATTGGTCCATTAAATCATCAATCCTTGGAAGCGGATACTTGTTCTTAATTGTCACCTTGTTCAATTGTCGATAATCAATGCACAACCGCATACTTCCATCCTTTTTCTTTACCAACAATACCGGAGCACCCCAAGGAGAAACACTTGGTCTTACAAATTTCTTGTCCAATAAGTCATTCAATTGCTTCTTCAATTCTACCAACTCCGATGCCGACATACGATACGGTGCCATCGAAATCGGTCTAGTACCCGGAACTAGATCAATAGAAAACTCAACTTCTCTTTCCGGCGGTACATCCTTAATGTCCTCAGGAAACACCTCAGGAAAATCACACACAACAGGAAACACATCAAGGGACACTTGACTATCCACAGACAATGATGCAAACAAACCGAACAATTGAGCTTCGTCCGCTAAAAGTTTCTTCAATTCTTTAGTGGATAGGAAACTCTCATCTTCATCATCTTCCAAAGAAGGAAACCTTACTAACTTGTGATAGCAATCTATATGAACTCGATTAAATCGCAACCAGTTCATACCCAAGATTACGTCCAACCCTTCCAACGGCAAACACACTAAATCCATCTCGAAGTCTTTACCATAAATGGTCAAAGGACAACTCACACAAACCAAAGAAGTAGTTACTGATCCCATCGCTGGAGTGTCAATAGCCATCTTACCATCCATCACAGACAACACAAGATTCAAACGCTTCGCGTACTCAGACGAAACAAACGAATGAGTCGCTCCCGTATCAATAATAGCAACTAAAGGCGTACTATTAATAAAGCATGTACCTTTAATCAAACGGTCTGCGTTAGTAGTTTGAGTCCCCGCCAATGCAAACACCTTTCCGCCCGCTTGAGCTTGTTTCGGCTTAGTACACTTAGTACTAATGTGACCAACTTCTCCACAATTATAGCACTTCACCATATTCCTTCTACAATCTGTAGCAACATGCCCAAGACCTCCACAGTTAGAACATTTTACCACTGGCTTCCCACACTCAAATGATTTATGACCCATTTCACCACACTTGTAACACTTAATAGAACCGGAACCTCCTCCCGATCTCTTCTCAAAGTTTCCCCTATGCTTGCCCTTATCAGCGGGTGTCACATACGGTCCACTTCTAGCTTGTTGCTTTCCCTTCCTCTCATTCAAACTTTTGTAATGTGTAGAACGAGCCTTGCTATCTTCCTCGAAGATTCTACAACATTCCGTCAAATCCGAAAACCTTCTTATCCTTTGATACCCCACAACTTGTTTAATCTCAGGACGCAAACCATTCTCATATTTAATACACTTTGAGAACTCAGCAGTAATTGCTGCATAGTGAGGATGGAATTGAACCAATTCCACAAACTTAGCAGTATAGTCCACCACGAACATACTACCTTGTTTCAATTCAAGGAACTCCATCTCCTTCTTCCCTTCACACTCTCAGGGTAATACTTTCTCAAGAACTCAGTACGAAATAAATCCCAAGTTATCTCCTCATCATCCACCTCAAGAACTTGACGCATACCGACCCACCAATCGTCGGCTTCTTCCTTCAGCATGTGAGATCCCAGCCTCACCTTATTCTCCTCCGCACAGTCCATGACTCTGAAGATCCTTTCAATCTCTTTCAACCAAAGTTGAGCACCATCGGGATCAAATCTTCCTTTGAAGACCGGTGGTTGATTCTTCCTGAACTCGTCATTAACATTCACGTTCGGCGCACCTTGCACCGCCCTAGCCATTGCTTCCAAAGCAGCAGCCATCGCATTGTCGTTTCTACCAGCCATATTCTAATCATTCCCAAAAATAACCACAAAGTTAAACAACAATTCAAACAATACGACAACAAGACAGACACAACTGACTCAACTCTGGCTCTAATACAGCTTAATGTAACACCCCCTCTCTATACCCCCAAATTATCACATTTAATCATTTAGGCACGTATTAAAAATTTCGTCAGAGTATACTTGTAAACAAGGTATAAAAAGAGGTACGTCACATTATACATTAAATTAAAACATACAACACCTGCTCAACCGTTGATATGCAACAGTGGGGTAACTTGCGACAGAGGAACTTAGTCCTCACACCCACATCTCAATATTTAGAATAAAAGCAGAAAATCTAAACATTGAATAACAACAAACATATATACATATATACATGAATCATCAAATATCCTCCACCAACATCATACATGTTTACATAAACATTCATCAGACAGATACATATACAAATGTATCGCAAAAGAATAATATACATCCTAGCTACCCGGTGCTACATATCAGAGCCAACCGACCAAAAGAATGAAGACGCGCTTCACAAAAAGGCCTTCAGCATACCTACTCTGCAATGCCTCATAGAGCATTATAAAACAGCAGAAGGGTGAGAAATATTATCATAATAACAATGCATATAATTATATATATCTTAACGTAACAATACACATATTCCACATTCTCACCACAATTTATCAAAACTCACCCATATACATCACAATGTATACATATATCACCAAGCATATTCATCAGACATGCTTTCTCCATTCTCAATCATTCCACATAAACATACACATTCATGTTTATTCATCAATGCACAAATACAAAGATGATAAATGCAAATCATAGAGACCGACTCACGACTCTATGCAAATGCAATGCGGTACCGACTCAATCATCATTAGTTCACTCAGGAACTCTACTGGAACCATCACTTATTACCAATGTAACTCCCCGTCGGGCCTACGATGTTCACCCATTGCTCACACCCCACATGGGCACACAATATTTATGGATCGCTCACACCCCACACGGGCACACGACCCGATTGCTCACACCTCACCTAGGCACACAATCCAATTGCTCACACCTCACCTAGGCACACAATCATTTGTAACCATCGCTCACACCTCACATAGGCACACAACGATACAACGGATTCTCATTAGAATCGCTTACACAAGAATGTACTTCATTATGCCTCACATGCAAAATGACCCCAGACATTCTTGAAATGCATACATATTCACAATATAATCATGCATTCATCTCATACAATCACATACAATCTATATACATTCACATCAATGCACTATTGTACGATTCGCATTCCAACACACAGTCAAAACGGTAAAAGTCGCTAAATAACACTATTCCTGATTTTCCGACATAATAAAATCGGCCAACAGTTTCCACACCATCATAATCACAAAGTATAGCTCAATAGCTTTCCAACGATATAAAGAACGCCTAAATCGGAATTACGGTTCGGGAATTATGAATTTTTAAAAGAAATGAAAATTATAAAAAAAACGAAAGCGCCCGACGACAGGAACGTTTCGCCCGGCGACGCTTCCATTTCGCCTTCGCTTCGCCCGACGAAGAAGGGGCGAAGGAAATTCCCCCAAATGTGAACCAAACCAGTAGCTTGACACCCTCGCGCCTCTCAATTTCGCCCGGCGAAGGCACGCACCGCCCGGTGCTCAGGGCTTTTCGCCCGGCGCTTCACACCAGAAGCAGAATTTCTGCTTCGTTTTCACTGTTCCAAAACCCTCAAAAACTCCATTTTCTCCCCCAAATCACTTCCATCAGCAAAACAATGAATAGCAATGATTCATAAACATATGGAGATTATACAACACAAATTATATCGATTTCTATCCGCGAAAACATCGATTTCTACCATTTTCTACACCAATGGGTTTATACCCCAAAAGTCATGAAAATCAACAATATCAACAATACAATCATACATAATCATACACATTGCTAAGATAACAAGATTTCACACCCTTACCCGGATTCCAACTTGCTATGTGATTGATCTTGATGAATTTCTAAGTTTTCCTCTTTTCCTCTTCTTTTCTCTTCCTCCTCTTTCTTTCTCTTCTTCTTTCTCTCTAATTCTCTTTTCTTTCTATTTCTATTCTATTTCTTTCCTATCTCTCTTTTCTATTTTTCCTTCTTCTTATTTCTTTTTCCTTTCTATCTATTTTTCCCACTCAAATACAATTAATTCATTTTCTCACAAAATTCCACATTTAATCATTTTTCCAACCATTATTACTAAATTTCTAACTTAATAATAATTGAGAAATGTCTAAAATACCTTACATTCTAATTTCCCCGAAAACTCTCAAATCGGTAAAATAACATAACAGGTCAACATAACATATTAACCGACCAATTCCACAAATAAAATAATTTATCACTCAATTTAAATAAAAGACTCAACCAAATGGGAATAATTGGAATCGGGGCGTTACAGCGGACATTCCGATCTCAACGGTAAATGATGTTCCACGATGTTGGTATCCAACCCTGGTATATCCTGATAGGACCAAGCAAATACATCGGGGAATTCTTTGAGAAGCTTTACCAAACCCTCTCTGGCAGTTGGACTGAGTAGCGCCCCAGTCCTAATTTCTTTTCTCTCTTTTTCCGAACCTAAGTTTACCGTTTCCAACGGCTCTTTATGAGGTTCAATGGACCTTTCCTCATGTCTGAGTAATCAGGAGATCTCTTCTGGAATTTCGTCGTGATTCTCTTCTTCAGCCCCAAATACCGGGAACTCAAAGTTGGGAGAAGGCATCGGATCGTATGTTTCAACGGGGTTTAAAATAAGTAATCTGCATGACGGTATGATTTGTGTTTAGAAGAGATAGAGAGAATGCAAGAGTGTGTGCAGTGTATTTCTTTGAAAACCTGTTTGTTTATTATTATTGATTTGTTTTTTAGGATTACCATTTTCTGAGAAAAGCAAAAAGAGAAAACAACAATTAATGTGGAAATTACAGAACGACGTTATTTTATTAATGAACATGTCGCTTTGGGCAAAGCGAAGAGGGAAATTTACAAAAAGTGAGCCCTATCAAAACATCTGTTTCACCTAGGCAGGGTGAAAGATTAAAGAAGGCAATTATTTTGACTTATGAACAATCTTCGGAACATCGACAGCAACCCATTGGCGGCGAACTCCTCAGTGAATCACAAAGTCTGGCACCTTCCTTGATTTGTCTTTAGAAATAACGCTGATTTCTGGTGGAGCAGGATCATTGGAATCTATCTCCCAGGAAGAATTGTCGTAGGAGGATTCCTCTGTTGCATTTTTCATAGCATTTGTGCTCTGAGGTAGATCTCCTCATCCAGTTGGCTGGATGTCTTCAAACCTGATACGAGAGCTTTCGGGAGCAGTGTACTTGACCATATAGTCGTATTTCCCACTTGGTTGTCCCAGGGTGTCCCACACTTCTTCGGAACTAGAGGAGTCATCCCTCTCTATGACGTTGACCTCTGGAAAAGCATAGTTTATGAATTCAAGTCCTGCAAATGTTTCAAATTCATCGTCGTACTGGACGTTTTCTGACTGACCTGATTGTTGATCCTCGGACATGGTGGGGACGCAGGTATTCTTTTCAATGATGCTCAGCTGAGTTTCATTGTTTGGCTGATTTCGTTGCCCCAAGTCTCCTGGATACAGCTGCCACATTGGCAGGCCATCCATCGGGCCATAATAGTTGTGGTCAAAGTTGTCCTTCATCAGAGTGTCCTCCTCTAATGATTTTGGTGGAGCACGGCATCCTTCCGGATCACAATCTCTGTATATCATTTCGACATCTGACCTCGGTATAAATCTCGGACTCTGTGTAGGAAAGCAAAAGGGCGTAGGCACCTCTTCCTGAGACGTATAACTGTCCTTGTTAAGATAGGACTCCCATTCTTCCTCCATATCAGAGTGTAGCGAGCGATTTTGGACGCGGTTGCGAAGCGCTATCGCTCTTTAGTGTCTACAGCTCGATTCATTTTTTATCCTATTAAAGCTGATGAAGGAAGGGAAATAGATGTCTCAAATTAACCCTGCTTGCAAACTGAGTTTAAACAGCGGTCTGTTAGGTTACAGATGCTACAAAGATTCGAGGTCTCTATCGGGTTTATTTTTTTAAAAGTGGTGGGAGGTTTAGATGTTAGGACAGATACTTCTTGATAGATATGTGAGAGTATGGGATTTAGGGTTTTTTGTTTAGTGTGCTCGCTAAGATTTTTTCTTTCAATCTTATGCCTACGTATTCCCATTTACCGAAATAGGGAAATCAGAGCGTTCGTAGTTCCTCCTATTCTATGGGAGGAAATGGTTGTTTTGGTGTCTTGTTCAAAGCCCAAGACATGAAGCGAAAGGTGGTTTGTATCTTGTTCAAAGCCCAAGATGTGAAGCGAAAGGTCTATTTGTATCTTGTTCAAAGCCCAAGATGTGAAGCTGAAGGGGTTTGACATTAAAGAGAATTTGTCATCTCTAAAGGGGGTCTGTATGTCACAGCTGTTTATAAAGGAGAATTACTTTAACCAGGATTTGTGAATTCGGCAATGCCATAATTTCCTTTAAGGGGGATTTTAACCTGAAGGAGAAGACTTTAACTCAGTGTAGAGCAATGCCATCTTTCCTTAGGAATTTCTCATGCTAAAAGAGGGGAAGTGGCATGGATGTAGATGATCCAGAGGCTTGCCGCTTACAACGATTAGATGAAGGGGAAGGAGTTGTTGATGTTTTTGTACTGTGAACGAGGCACAGCTTTGATGCTAAAAGGTTGATTGGATCAACCAGTGGTTTTCTTATACAAAGCCTAAGAGGAGGCTAATATGTGTCTCGTACAAAGCCCGAGAGAGAGGCTAATAGGTTTTTGACTTGACGATAGAGTCTTTTGGTATTTCGTATAAAGCCCGAGATGGAGGCTAAAATTTGTTTGGCTCGATAAGAACCTTTTTGTATCTCATATAAAGCCCGAGATGGAGGCGAAAGGGGTAATTGACTCAACGAGGGGGTCTCTTATGTGTCTCGTACAAAGCCCGAGAGAGAGGCTAAACGTTGTTTGACTCCGCTGGGGAGAATCATTGTACAAATCCCAAGAGGAGGCTATAGTGACTATTTCAGTTGAGTGACAGGTCCAGTATACAGATTTTGAAAGAGAAAATCAGTTCTTATATGAGCAATGCTGTACTCAGGGATTTTGATTCGAGGATCAGGGATATTTCCTGTTCTTTAAGGAAGTGGGAAATCCGAAGGGTATTGAGACTGTTCGAGTCTATGGGTTTTCTTCCTATTTAACGAAGGGGTCACTTGAGAATGTCTTTGAGACTCAAGGAGATTAGACTGTCCAAGTCTAGAGTTTCATCTTTTGTACTATGCTTTGAGAAATAGTAGTAGACTCTTTGAAAGGATTGTTCTATGCATATGACTAAGTTCTGTTCCTATACCTCTAGGAGGTCGTCGGGACAATTTGTACGAAGCCCAAGAGGAGGCTGGAAACTTTTAAGAAGCTGATCGGTCCTTGTACGAAGCCCAAGAGGAGGCTATCATTCCCGGAGGAAGAGATCATTATACGAAACCTAAGAGGAGGCGGTGAATAGTTCTAAGAAGCCGGAGGGTCCTTGTACTAAGCCCAAGAGGAGGCTAGGTTGCTTTTAGGAAGCCTGTGGGTCCTTGTACGATGCCCAAGAGGAGGCCGATGCTTTTAAGAAGCCGATGGGTCCCCAAACCCCGAGAAATTCAAGATAGGCTATTCACGAGGAATAGATCAAGCCAGGAAAGTCCGAGAATTTGGAAGAAACTCAAGAGATGCCATTCACAGAGAAAAGATCATCTCTGGGGAATAGAGTTTCTTGACAAGTGCTTTTAAGAAGCCTGTGGGTCCCCAAATCCCGAGAAATTCAAGACAGGCTATTCACGAGGAATATATCAAGCCAGGAAAGTCCAAGAATTTGGAAGAAACTCAAGAGATGCAATTCAAGGAGAACAGATCATCTATAGGGAGTAGAGTTTCTTTGACAACTTCTACGAGTGACAGTCTATGAAAGGGTTCACAGAGAATGTTGCCTTTCATATCTCCATATTGTTTAACCCCAAGAGGAGGGAAGACTGTGTCTGGTAATCCTATGGGGATATAGTTTTGACTATTTAAGAGTGATCAACGGGCTTAGTGCTAGACGTAGTTGTCGGGGAAACTCTAAATATCTATACTATTATTACACAGTTGATATGAGTTTATGAAAGAAGACTTACAGCGAAACAACCCCACAATACAATTATATGTATATGAAAGCGGTAAATGAAAGCATATAAACACTTACTCAGTTGTAGAGCTTCCATGCTGTTTGGTTAGTTGTTCAACAAAGAATGATTGAAAAACAATAGTATATTCAAAATCAAAGGAGAAAGTGCTTTGAAAAAGAAAGATTTTGGGGCTTACAGCTCAAGAAGAGGCCCAGGGTTTTATCAGTGAGCGCAATGTTTGAATTTGTACAGAGGGACTTATACAAGTGACTGAGGCCCAAGAATGTTTTGATGTACAAAAGGATTTGGGTCTTACACTCTCTCAAGAGGCCCAAAAAGTTTTAAAGAAAAAGAGTGGGTCTTATAACACGAGGGTAGGCCCAGATGATTTTTCGTTTAAAATGGCGATCGCGCCGAGATTTTCTTTTAACGCAAAGGGGCTTATACAATATCTGAGGCCCAAAGTTGTTTTTGGTTAAAAGGGGGTTGTGTCTTACACTCTATTAGAGGCCCAAAAGTTTTGAATGGGTCTTATAGCTCGAGGAGAGGCCCAAAAGGTTATTTTTCAAAAGGCGACGGTCGCGCCATTTGTTTTTGACGGTATCGGGACTTATACAATGCACTGAGGCCCAAAAATGATTTGGTCAAAAAAGGATTGGGTCTTACACTCTATTAGAGGCCCAAAGAGTTTTAAAGAAAAGAAATGGGTCTTACTACTCGAGGGTAGGCCCAAGGTTTGTTTTTTCAACGGATGATGATCGCGTCGAACTTTTTGAAATACAACGGGACTTATACAATAAGTGAGGCTCAAAATGGGTTTGTATTTACAAAAGATTGGGTCTTACACTCTATTAGAGGCCCAAAGAGTTTTGAAATGTTTTATGAGGGTTGAATTAATCCAAAAGCCTAATTTGTTTTCAAAATGTGCTTTAATTGAATAAAAATTCAATTAAAATGATCAAAATTATTTAACATATGAAAAACAAATTGTGATCTTGGATTAATGCTTCAAAAATTAATTATTGACCTACAAAATAATTAGAAGGCATTAAAAGTTGCAAAATCAAGGTGGAAAAATATTTTAAATGTCAAAAACAATTAAAACATTAATTCTTTGCAAAAATATCAATTATACAAAATAAATAATATTTTTGGGATTTTTTGGGAAAATAAAATATTTTAACATTTTTGTGAATTATTAAAAAAAGAATTAACTCAAAATCATTAAAACTCAGAGAGAAATTAATTTTTGAATCAATTAAATAAAATCACAAAATTCAAATATTTGAATTTTCAAAAAATGGCGCCAAGAACAGCTGAAGAACACGCGCGTGTTATGGGTTTGGCTGATTTGCATTTTCTCTCCAATCTCACTGAATACTTGATTATATCATGCAATCCACACACTAATCAACTCGTTTCCCCCTCACGATCATGTCTATGACAATTAATTTCATTTAAATTAAGCATAAAACAAGAAATCACGAAAAATCCTCAAGAACCCTAATTTCTGCATGAAGGCTAGGATTTTTGATACACGATTTAAACAATGCAATTAATTGAGGGGAAACATTCCATGCATGATTATGAACATATGGCCAAATTATTGTGCAGCAAAAATTGCATGGATCATAGAGTTAGAAGAGCTCATGCTTACCACTTGTAGCTGGTGATCGTGATTTGTGTTGGAGGTGTTACAGCGACATTCCAATGATCTGGATAACTTCCCTAGGTGCCATGGAGTGTGTATGAATGCTTGGAATGGATTGAAATGATCTGGAACTTGAGATGGTACCCCAACTACAAATTTGTCAAGAACTTGAGCAATTGGCTGGTGATTTTGTGAAATCTGTGTTCCAGATGTTATGTGAGTGTTTGGATCACTTCTATATGATGTATATGAGGTGTGTGTGTGTGATTGGTTTGATTGGAAAAGCTCTCAAACTCAAAACCCGATAGTGACTTGCTTTGGAAGGCAAAATTGGAGTGAAAGAAGAGATTTTGAGGAAAACATATGTTTGATGGCTTTGGTGTACTCAAACTGATCACAATTGAGCTCTATTTATAGTAGAGCAAGTTTGTTTTGCAAGGAATAGTGAATGGCAACTGCTGAGTAGGTTTGGCCAATGCTGGCAACTGAAAATCCAAGTCTCCTCTAGCCATTGACTAGAGGTTAGGGCACAGGCTGCTGGTTCCCTTGGTCTTGGATAAGTCTTGACTGAATTCAGTTGAGAATGGCTCAGTCCATGCCACCTTGATGCTTCCATTGAATGCTCCAATCCAAAATTGATGTCTTGTCCCTATTTTGGCAATTCTCGGTTCAACATGCTATTTCTTGTTCCAAAGATTTTGGAGGCTTGGCTCAGTGATTGCCCCCTTTAGATTCAATTCTCAGAGGTGTCCAAGTGGATAGGAGCATTTGGATTTGGCTGATTTTGGCAAATCGACCAAATGTGCAAAAATCTGCCTTGCCTTGGCAGATTTCAGCAAGGCAACTTGCCAATGTCATATCTCATAGCCCAAATTGAATTTGGTAATGTTCTTGGTCATTTTGGAAAGCCCTTACATGATACAACAACTGTTTGAACATGTTTGGTTTTTATCTTTTTTGAATCCAAGTGAAAAATCCCCCTACATTTGGCAAAAAGTAAGGTAGAATCTGACTTAGTGAAATTTTCACTAAGTGTTGGAACAAAGTGACTTTTCTTGATTTAGGAGTTATGGTCCTCCAAAGTTGGCACATTAGTGTCACTTTTTCCATAACTTAGAAATTTTTCTAAGTTTTTATGGTTACCCCTTTTACAAGTTATCCCACTTTCTTTGATTTTTCTTGACGAATGAAGATTCAAATCATACATTAACATCATTTTGGGGTTAAAAATCCATTTTGGTGAAAAATCTCAAAAAGTCAAAGTTGACTTTTGTGCACAGTTGACTTTTTATCAGATGAATTCCAAACTGTGCAATTCTTCATGAAATCATGTCCTTGACCTAAATCAAACTTGATGGACATGTTCCATGGGTGTCATAGGGTATATTGAATCATGTCTTAGGGCTTGGGAGCATGTCCTGGTCAAAAGTCAAAGTTACAGTTGACTTTCCTCGCGAAACCCTAATTGTGGTGCAGATGAAATTGAGACTTGTTGCTCAAGTTTCTTGGATTAATCCATTGTTCCAAATGGATCAATATAGTTCATTAGAGACCCTCAAACCTTCTCTTGAGGTCTTGGCTCATGATTTGCCCTAAAAGTCAACTTAGGGGTGAATTAGGTCAAGAAACCCTAATTCCTGATTTTTGATGAATGCATCCCCTGAGGCAAAATTAACTTGATGATTGGGTCCATGAGGTCCCATGAAGTATATTAGGCTATGTTTTGGATCATTGGTTTGTGCCCAGATGAAAAATTTCCATCTGGAGGCCCTGGTCGACCAAAACCCTAATTTGGTGATACTGTCGATCTTGAGACTTGATCCACCTAGAAGGGACCAGCCTTGTGCTTGATCCTTGAAGTGGGAGTCCTTTTCATCCATTGTGGATGTTTGAGAGGTTAGACAAGTTGAAGATCATGTTATTCCTTGATTGATCCTTTGTCTAAGGCTCTGAGAGGGCTTGAAACCCTAGTTTTGATTGTAGTGGATGCTCACCCATCTTTGGGGAAACTGATGAAGTATGAAGGTTCCTCCATATTGTGATGATGATTTTCACAATGATGGGAAATCTTAGTGGTCAAAATTTGGGGTATGACAGATGCCCCTATTTAATCTTCTTGGACCCGAAGGTGTGAATGACGAAGGTGTTCGGGCATTCGGGGTGCAAGAGGATTAAATATCGGAATACCCGAAATTTTGATGGTGGTTATGAATGGTAGCTTACGCATTCATCTTCTTTACCTAAGCGATGATGCTTAGAAAAGGTAAACTTCCCCTCGATCCTGGTCTTCAGCCAAGGAGCTGGTCTCAGTTTCCTTTTGGGACAAACCTCCCCTTGATCCTGGTTTCCTACCAAGGAACTGGTCTTAGTTTCTCTTGTTAACTTCCCCTCGATCCTGGTTTCCTACCAAGGAACTGGTCTTAGTTTCTGATTTAAACTTCCCCTCGATCCTGGTTTCCTACCGAGGAACTGGTCTAAGTTTCTGATTTAAACTTCCCCTCGATCCTGGTTTCCTACCGAGGAACTGATCTCAGTTTCTGATGTAAACTTCCCCTCGATCCTAGTTTCCTACCAAGGAATTGGTCTCAGTTTCTTTTGTCAATAAGCTTTATTGACAAGGGACGCTATTCGTAGCGGTTTTCCTCAAACTTCTCGCCGAATTTTCCTGGGGAGATGCCATTTGATGGAGAAAAACAAAAAATTTGATGTCAGACCTGCTGGTGAACCCAGTCGTCTAAGTTGTAGAGTTGCACAAACTTCTCTGTTGGAGACGCCATTTGCCGACTCTATCTGGGGAAAGCGAGTTTCTTAAGAGGCTGCTTCTGCATGGGATCTTACATCATACTTTTCTCGGGATCTTCCCGGAGAAATGCCATATGACGGGGTCCAATTTTGAGGTGCCGAGGACCTTTTCATCAGCGATCTTTTCAGAGCGAAACTGGCATGCTGCCGAATCTCTGATTACGAGGCTTTCTCTATTGATTTTCCTTAATCCGGGAAAGCAAGGATATCATCTTCAATGGCGAAGAGTGATGCTGACTGAAAGTTCCTCTGGTTTTTCAGAGGTTCAAATTATCAAAGTGGTCAAGGGCCAACTTCCTTCCAAAAATAAACTGGAGGCGAGGTTGTTCAAACGCAACATTTCCTGACGAGGCAAGAACTGACAACTCGATTGAGAGAACTTCTATCACTAGGGGACAAGACCGACTAGAGTGATAGTGATGCAATATGAAATGAATGCAAATCAATAATGCATGATGTATGTATGTATATGTTGAAAAAACTGACGCGACACACAAACTAAGAGATGAACATGACTGGATACTCGGCCATCGCAGGGCGAAAAAGTATCGCTGGTTCAAGATAGCAATTCCACCTTGCTTAGGAAAGATAGCCCCTGTTGGGAGCTATGTTGGTCGGGCTTATGAGACAAGAACCCAGCCGAGGCGTGTCAGACGAAACAAGGACTCTGACACAGCTGATCCCTTCATTCAGGCGTACTGGGTTAGAAAGAGTACTTTGATTCTGCACTTTGAGGTTCGATTACTTCTGGAGAAGCGACCGATGTTCTTCTGATGTTCAACAGTCAAAAGAAATTGCAGTCTTTATTAAAAAGCAGAAAAAGTTTTAACAAGTAAATTCATTTTTGTTTTATTTCAAGAATCGTTAATCATGTTAAAATGTCGTTCTGTAAAGCTAAAACAAATAAGAATTACAAACAAAAGCACAAGGGCTCAAATTTTATTGATAAGATGGAGATCAGCCAAACGCGTCATTCCAAAGAGTATATACAAAGTTTGAAAATGGTAATTTACAGGGAAAAGGGCTACGTTGAAACATAACGACCACTGTCCTTCTACCAACTTTGAATTCGGGACATCCTGAGCTTCTGTCGAAGAGGACCTTGACTGGAGTTTTCCTCCGATGGACGGCGTAACTGCTGTTGAGGGACTTGCCTCTGTTGAACATAGTTACTTGCCAGTATCCCTAATTTTTGCCTGGATTGTACTATGATGATTTCCAATCCATCGGGATGATTTTTTTTTATGTCTCTAACTTTTGCCTGGACCGCCCTTTCGGGTTTTCAATCCACCGAGACGTTTTTTTTTTTTAGGCGAAGTATTTATTGACTACATCAACGTTCGTGGGGTAGGCAAATTCCTCTCCGTCCATGGTTGCAAGTCTCAAGGCGTCGCTTGAGAAAGCTTTCGTGACCACGTAGGGGCCATCATAATTCGGAGTCCACTTGCCCCGGGAGTCAGTGAGAAATGGTTGTATCTTCTTGAGCACAAGGTCTCCTTTCCTGAAGATGCGGGGTCGAACCTTTTTGTCGAACGCCTTCTTCATTCTTTGTTGATACAATTGACCATGGCATAGTACCATTATTCTCTTTTCTTCGATCAGATTCAGTTTGTCGTGTCGGCTTTGACACCATTCAGCTTCGGTGAGCTTAGCTTCCATCAATACTCAGATTGATGGGATCTCTACTTCTATGGGGAGCACTGCTTCCATGCCATACACTAGAGAGAAAAGGGTTGCCCCTGTTGAAGTGCAGACAGATGTGCGATAACCGTGAAGAGCAAAGGGTAACATCTCGTGTCAGTCTTTGTAGGTTACAACCATCTTCTGAACAATCCTCTTGATGTTCTTATTGGCCGCTTCTACCGCTCCGTTCATCTTTGGTCGGTAGGGAGATGAGTTATGTTGTTCGATCTTGAACTCTGTGCATAACTCTTTCATCATCTTGTTGTTCAAGTTAGATCCATTATCAGTAATGATCTCGCTTGGAACACCATAACGGCAGATGATATTGTTTTTGATAAATCGGACCACCACTTTTCGGGTTACATTAACGTACGAAGCTGCTTCGACCCACTTGGTGAAATAGTCAATGGCTACCAGGATGAACCGATGTCCGCTTGAAGCCTTAGGTTCAATCAAGCCAATCATGTCGATTCCCCATATGGAAAAAGGCCACGGGGAAGAAAGAACTTTGAGATGTGATGGAGGTACATGAATTTTGTCGGAGTATATCTGACACTTGTGACACCTCCTCATGTACTTCTAGCAGTCAGATTCCATGGTCAACCAGTAGTACCCTGCTCTTAGAATTTTTCTTGCCATTGTATGTCCGTTGGCATGAGTGCTAAAGGATTCTTCATGAATTTCTTTCATAAGCATGTCTGCTTCTAGTCTGTCTACGCATCGGAGCAAGACCTTGTCGAAGTTTCTCTTATAGAGAGTGTCACCGCTTAGAAAGAAGCTGCTAGCCAATCTTCTGAGGGTCTTTCTATCCTTCCTGGAAGCCCTAGGTGGGTACTCTTGTTTCTGAAGGAAGCATTTAATATCGTGATACCAAGGTCTGTCGTCTGGGACTGCTTCAATCGTGAAGATGTAAGCGGGCCGTTCAAGGCGCATTATGTCGATCTTAGGTAGGTCGTTCCATTGACCTACACTAATCATGGAAGAGAGAATGGCTAATGCGTCAGCCATGTGATTCTCATCACGAGGGATGTGATGAAACTCAACTCTATTGAAGAAAGGTAACAACCTTCTTGCATAATCTTTGTAAGGAATCAGTCCTGATTGGTATGTGTTCCAATCTCCTTTTATCTGATTGGCAACCAGGGCTAAGTCGCCATATACGTCCAAGTTCTTGATCCTTAAATCAATCGCTTCTTCGAGACCCATGATACACGCTTCGTATTCGGCCTCGTTGTTCGTACACATGAACGTAAGTCTGGCAGTGAAAGGAATGTGGGTACCCTGAGGGGTAACAATGATAGCCCCAATTCTGTTTCCGTAATGATTAACTGCTCCGTCAAAGATAAGTCCCCACTGGGAACCTGGTTCTGGCCCTTCGCCGGGTAGCGGTTCATCGCAGTCTTTCATTTTTTGATACATGACATCTTCTTCTGGGAAGTCAAACCCGATTGGTTCTTGATTGTCAATCGGTTGATGAGCCAAATGATCGGCTAAAATACTTCCTTTAATGGCTTTCTGAGTGTGGTACTCTATGTCATATTCTGATAACAGCATCTGCCAACGGGCAATTCTTCCCGTGAGAGCAGGCTTTTCGAAGACATACTTGATTGGATCCATTTATGAGATTAACCAAGTAGTATGAAGAATCATGTATTGGCGAAGACGTTTGGCTGCCCAAGCCAAAGCGCAATAAGTTTTCTCAAGCATCGTGTACCGAGTTTCGCATTCGGTGAATTTCTTGCTCAAATAGTAGATGGCGGACTCTTTCTGTTTAGTTTTGTCTTGTTGGCCAAGTACACATCCCATTGAGTCCTCTAGGACTGTGAGGTAAATGATCAGAGGATTCAACAGATATTCCTTGATACTGTTGAAGGCGGTTTGGAAATCTTCTGACCAAACGCAATCCTGGTTCTTTTTGAGTAATTTGAAAATCGGCACAGAGGTCGCGGTCATAAGGAATATGAATCTGGAGATGTAGTTCAAATGTCCCAGGAATCCTCTGACTTGTTTTTCAGTTTTCGGAGAAGGAATTTCTTGAATGGCCTTGACCTTTTCAGGATCAACCTCAATTCCTTTCTGGCTGATGATGAACCCTAAGAGTTTCCCTGAACGGACGCCGAGGTGCACTTGTTGGGATTCAAGTGAAGTTTGTACTTTCTCAAACGCTCGAATAGTTTTGACAGGTGGGTCACATGCTCCTCTTCTGTCTTAGATTTTGCAATCATATCATCGACATATACATCGATTTCTTTGTGTATCATGTCATGAAAAAGAGAAGTCATGGACCTTTGATAGGTTGCCCCGGCGTTCTTCAAACCGAACGACATTACCTTGTAACAAAAGGTACCCCATGGGGTAATGAATGAAGTTTTCTCCATGTCTTTCGGCGCCATTTTGATCTGGTTATAGCCCGAGAATCCATCCATGAAGGAGAAAATTTTGAACTTTGCTGGACTGTCCACCAGCATATCAATATGTGGTAAAGGAAAGTCGTCCTTTGGACTAGCCTTGTTTAGATCCCTATAGTCGACACACATTCTGACCTTTCCGTCCTTTTTGGGAACAGGTACAATGTTGGCTAACCATTGAGGATATTCTGATGTGGCGAGGAAGCCCGCGTCAATCTCTTTCTGTACCTCCTCTTTGATTTTGATCGCCATGTCCGGGTGAGTCCGTCTCAACCTTTGCTTTACTGGAAGACATTCTGATCTTAACGGTAAGTGATGTTCCACGATGCTGGTATCCAACCCTGGCATATCCTGATAGGACCAAGCGAATACATCGGGAAATTCTCTAAGAAGCTTTACCAAACCATCTCTGGAAGTTGGACTGAGCAGTGCCCCAATACTGATTTCTTTTCTCTCTCTTTCCGAACCCACATTAATCGTTTCCAACGGCTCTTTGTGAGGTTCAATGGACCTTTCCTCTTGTCTGAGTAGTCGGGAGATCTCTTCTGGAATTTCATTGTCAACTTCTTCTTCAGCCCCAAATATCGGGAACTCAAAGTCGGGAGAAGGCATCAGATCGTATGTTTCATTTGGGTTTAAAATAAGCAATCTGCATGACGTGATAATTCGTGTTTAGAAGAGATATAGAAAATGCGAGAGTGTGTGCAGTGTATTTATTTTACTGCTTGTTTTTATTATTGATTTGTTTTTTAGGATTACCATTTTCTGAAAAAAAACGAAAAGAGAAAACAGAAATTAATGCAGAAATTACAGAACGACGTTTTTTATTAATGAACAAGTCGATTCTTGAAACTACAGCCCTATAAAACAAAACTCTGTCGCTTTGGGCAAAGCGAAGAGGGAAAATTTACAGAAAGCGAGCCCTATCAAAACATCTGTTTCACCTGGGCAGGGTGAAAGGTTAAAAGATGGCAATTACTTTGACTGGTGAACGACCTTCGGAACATCGACAGAAACCCATTGGCGGTGAACTCCTCGGTGAATCACAAAGTCTGGTACTTTCCTTGATTTGTCTTCAGAAATAACGCCGATTTCTGGTGGAACAGGATCATTGGAATCTGTCTCCCAGGCAGAGTTATCGTAGGAGAATTCCTCTGTTACATTTTGTATAGAATTTGTGCTCTTAGCTGTATCTCCCCATCCAGTAGGTTGGATGTCTTCGAACCTGATACGAGAGCTTTCGGGCGCAGTGTACTTGACCACATAGTCGAATTTTCCACTTGGTTGTCCTAAGGTGTCCCAAACTTCTTTGGAACTGGAGGGGTCATCTCTCTCGATGACGTTGACCTCAAGAAAAGCATAGTTGATGAATTCAAGTCCTGCAAACATTGCGAATTCATCTTCATGTTGAGTAGCTTCAGGATGACCTGAGTGTTGATCCCATGACATGGTGGGGACACAGGTATTCTGTTCAATGATGGTCAGCTGATTTTCATTGTTCGGCTAACTTTCTTGCCCCACATCTCCTGAATAAGGTTGCCACATTGGAAGACCATCCATTGGGCCATAGTAGTCGTGGTCAAAGTTGTCTTTCATCAGAGTGTCTTCCTCTAATGAATTTGGCGGAACACGACATCCTTCCGGATCACAATCTCCATATATCATTTCGACATCTGACCGTGGTATAAATCTCGGACTCTGTGCAGGATAGAAAAATGGCGTAGGCACCTCTTCCTAAGACATATAATCATCCTCATTAAGGTAGGACTTCCATTCGTCATCTGTTTCAGAGGGATCTTCCTCATTGATAGCATGTACTGCTTGAGACACTGGGTGAAGGAAACCTCCACTGTGGAAGAAGTTTTGAAGGGGATGAAGACTTCCATCGCTGGCAGCTGTCTGGGTACAGGTTGCAGAAAAACCAAGACCCTTCTTTGTTGTATTGTTAGTAGGAATGACAAGTTGTCCCCATCCTGTGGTATCGGTACTCTCGACTGCTTTGATAGCATCATTGTATGAAGAAATGGAAGTTCCTTCTTTGAACTGATTGTTCTTGCTCACCGACAGTGCTTGGAACTACGTCCCAATAACCTCCTCGGGTTCTACGCAAGTAGATGATGATAAGTTACTCACGAGCAAGGCCTATTCTCCACAGACTATGACAAGTTGATCGTTCTGAACGAACTTTAGCTTTTGGTGGAGGGTCGAAGTGACCGCTCCAGCCTGATGTATCCAAGGTCTTCCTAATAAACAACTGTATGTTGCCCGGATGTCCATGACCTGGAAAGTGACTTGGAAAGTGTGAGGATCGATAGTTATGGAAAGATCAACTTCACCGATAACTGTTTTTCTGGATCCGTCGAACGCTTTGACGACGACCTCGCTGATTCTCATCGGAGAGCCTTTGAATAATAATTGCATCAAAGTGGACTTCGGCATAACATTCACGGCTGACCCTGTGTCTACCAGTACGCTGGCTAAAGCATCGTCCTGGCAGTTAACTGTAATGTTGAGCGCCATGTTATGACGGCGACCCTTTTCGGGTAATTCCTCATCACTAAATCCCAAATTATTGCAGGAAGTGATGTTAGAGACAATGCTATCGAACTGTATGATTGTTACATCCTGTTCCACAAAGGCTTGCTCCAAGACTTTCTGTAGAGCCTCCCTGTGGGCTTCTGAACTGAGTAACAGTGATAATACCGAGATCTTTGAATGAGTCTGTAACAGCTAATCAACAATGTTATATTCACTCCTTTGGATGAGCTTCAGCATCTCATCATTATTTTTCAAAAGGTCGGGATTACTGGATTGACCGACTGATGGATTGAGAGCTTCTGTCTGAAGTTCCTTTCCCTTGTTAGGTTCTCCAACTCCTCGGTTGAAGATTCGACCACTCCGTGTTACACGACTGATGTCTGCAATATTTACGACGGAGGGTAATGGAATTTCCTTTCCATTTTCAATTGTTGTTGCACCGTATTTGTAAGGGATCGCCTTAGCTGATTCAGACGGTAGTGGTCCTGGTAGATAGATGACTATGGGAACCTTCTGATTTTTCTGACCATCATAAGTAATCTCGATCCTTTCCCGGTTGGGAGCTCTAGATTCGTCAAGTAGAGGGATGAAGGCAAAAACATCCCTGGTCTGGTGACGACCAGAGATCGTGACAACCTCCTCGACTTGATTGGCAAGGTAGTTCAGCGCCAATTGATGGGTCCAGAACCCGGATATGGGCGAATCTCTCCACGATCCACCTTACCCTGAAGAGCTGCTCTCACAAGGTAACACCCTTGGTTACTTTCTGAACAGACACTACAACGGTCATAATTGTGTGGTGGCACCTGGCCACACACACTTTGAATACAATGTAACCTCACTAGGTTATCTTCCATTGATCAGACATCCTGACTCTGACGCCGAGTAGGATTCCTGTTACTGGTCCTAATCTGCTGAGTATCTTCATCCATATAGATTGGCATCCACTAGTGATTTAACAAGTGGTGAAGTGCCTCTTGGACAAGGGTACAACCTTGATCATTTTCGCAACCCGCTTTACAACTTTGATAGTCATATGATATCAGGAATCCGAGTCGGACCTGTTCAGCATGTAACTCTAATAAGTTGGTATTCATCACGCGAATATCAAAGATCTGAACCATGTTGATCTGATAAGGGTTCCTATCATGGTAGTCTTGGATCCATCCAAGATCCATCTGACGCTGGAGGGCCTCCTGTATGAAAGAGCATCCCTGTTTGTTTTTAGAGCAGATATCACACTGGTGATAGTTATGAGGTGGCTCATGGCCATATCCACTCTGTCTACAATGCACCTTGACCAGATTGGTCTTCAACAAGAGTACATCGTGAATTTGATAGACAATGTTAGATTCTTTCTCAATCAGGTTGACTGCAGCTTTCTGGTGTTGAGGCAGCGGGTTCGTAAGAACATTAGGATTTGTATATTTGAAAGATAAGAGCCCGCTCCTAACAAGCTTTTGCACGTCAGATTTGAAATTAAGACAATTCTCTATATTATGTCCTGATCCTCCTTGATGATAAGGGCATGTTTGATCCACCTTAAACCAAAAAGGCAGATTTTCTGGTACTGTAAGAGGAGACTTAGTCTGGATGTGCCCCTTAGCCAGTAGTAACGGAAATAATTCTGCGTTCAACATGGGTATAGGATCAAACCCTGATGGTCGTGTTGTACGGTTGTTGTTGTATGGAGGACAAGCCTGCTGAAGAGGCTGTTGTGTCCTTTGCTGATTAGATTGGCTCTGCGCAACCTGAGGTTGATACGTAGGAATAGGCACAGGGCTGATAGCATGAATTACAGTTGCTACTGGTTGATATCGACGCCTTTGCTTTCCGAGAGAGATATTCCCAATATCTTGCTCTTTTTTCTTAGCGAGAGCACTACCGTATCATTTTGTACTGCTTGATGGTCCAGCGTCTTTTGCCAAACGTCCTTCTCGGACGGCTTCCTCAAGACGAACTCCCATGCCCACCATCTCGGTGAAATCACTGAGTGCACTGGCAACCATTCTGTCATAGTAAACTGAGCTTAAGGTCTTTAGGAAGATCTTTTTCATCTCTTTTTCCTCAAGAGGTGGACAAATTTGAGCGGCAATTTTGTGCCACCTTTGAGCATACTCCTTAAAGGTTTCCTTATCCTTTTGCGACATCGATCTGAGTTGATCTCTGTCGGGTGCCATGTCCAAATTGTATTTGTATTGTTGGACAAAGGCAGTACCAAGATCTCTGAATGTGCTAATCGTAGCACGGTTTAAACCCATGTACCATTTGAGTGCGGCACCGGTTAAACTATCCTGAAAGTAATGAATCAGTAGGTCCTGATTCTTCGTCTGAGCTGACATTCGCCGAGCGTACATCACCAGATGGCTCTGAGGGCAAGAGTTACCCTTGTACTTTTCAAAGTCGGGCACTTGAAATTTGTGCGGGGATTTCACATTGGGGACCAGACAAAGGTCTGCGGCGTCCTTTCCAAATAGATCCTGACCACGAATGGCTTGCAGTTCCTTCTACATTTCCAAGAACGGTTCCGGGAATTCATCCATTCAGTCAAACATAGTTTCCTTTTTACCAGAAGGTATCTGTGGAGTCTGTCCTTCCGGGACAGTGTGCACCACAGGGGGTGGTACCGTGATTACGACAGTGAATCTTGGCGTTTCCCGAAGTTTGTAACCTTCAGGAGTCTTCAGTATGCCCCTGGCATCTTCGCTTTCCCGAAGTTTGTAACCTTCAGGCCCAGCGACTTCTGTTATGATTCCCTGATCTTCAGTGATCGGCGGAACATATCCTTCCGGGATATAGTTAACAGGCATGCCCCAAGGACGATTTTTTGACATCTGATACCTAGGATCGGACTTCTCCACTATTGGCGTTGAGGTGATCTCCGAGATCACACTCCTTTGTAGCTGAGCTTCTGCCATGGCTTGCATGTCGTTATGAAGCTTTCTCATATCCTCTCTCTGAGCGTCGATCTCTTCTCTCAACTCTCTGTTCTCTTCCTCGAGATCATCCATCTTTTTTTGACGATTGACCCGAGTATTGTATGAATGAGGCAGTTTGACTCTAGAACCGAGACACAAACGTGAGATTCGTAGGCAAGAAGAATACGTGACGTGAGAATGATGAATGCAATGATTATATTAATTGTTTTGTTTTTAGTTTAATCAAAATAAACTTCGACAATTAGATTGCAAATATCAAACAGTAGGGAAACCCCGTTTTATTGAATTCAAAGGATTGCGAAAATAGAAATACAGTAGATTATAAGGTGCGGAAACAGAAACCTAAGCTAAGGGGTCCCGAGTTCTCTCTGGGAAGAAATCGGGTGCTGATTCTGGTACTTTCCTTTTCTTGGACCGGGGCTCTTGTGCCTTTGTCGGGTTGTCATTCCTTTTCCAAGTGAAAGGAACGAGCAAATTCCTTTGGTCATCCTGATTTTCTATAGCATGTTGCTCTAAAATCTTGATTAGAGCATCCTTATCTTTTAGCAGTCGCTGTATTTTGGTACACTCTACATTGAGGGTGCGGTACTTGTTCTTCCAAGACCTCCTCTCCTGTTGAACTTTGTTGATAGTAACCTGAAGTTTTTCCATTTCAGTCATGAAGTACATAACAGATTCCCTCGGCGGAAGAACTCCGTGACGAGGATAAGACATCTTTAGCTTGAGAGCTCTAGTTTGTACCCAGTGGAGATAAGTCTCCACCGAGACACAGTTTGGTTTTCCAAGAGACTCTCGTCCTTTCTTATGAACATGTTTCCAAGCTGTCGCTCCCGAGGATTTGCATCCATGGTACAAACGCGAAAGTGGCGCGGAAAAATAGAGTCGCCAGCAATGTGTATTTATCCCAAGAGAGGGAAAGGAAACATTGCGTAAACCTGAGGGAAGGGAAAAGCATGGTCATCGCGACCAAGAGAAACGGTTAAGGGAGTCGGTTACGCGAAGGGAAGGTGTTAGCACCCCACGCGTCCATCGTACTCGATGGGATCCACGCTTGTTGTCTCGGTCAAAGGGTGTCGTCGTCTGGAGCTCCACTGCTACTAGAAAGGAGAAGAAACGGGAACGGAAAAGAATGAAGAAACGACGAAGAAAAGAAAAAAAGAAGTGACTCGATAGGACATCGCTCGTCCTATGCCTACGTACTCCCTCGTGCAATGGGAAAGTCAGAGTCAACGTAGTTCAGACACGAACTGGGGGGAGGTTGCTCGCCAAGACATTGTCGTCTGGTGCCTATGTATCCTCAATCTAACTAGAGAGAGGAAATTAGAGCAGTCGTAGTTCGACCTAACGAGGTCGGTTAGTGTTTTTTACGAGCGACGTTAGATTCGCGTCCGATAGTTAGGGTCGATGTCTGTTTGCGACGAGACGGAAATAACGTGCCCTTTTCTAAAAATGAGTTGAGATTAACGATCCCGAAGGATGAAAAGAGTTTGAGTTTGTTTTTGTGTTTTTTAGACAGAAGTGGATTGAAGTTAGTTCGTAACTTACATTGCACCAAAGTCTACCATGCGGGAACGAGTGAATCGCATGGTCGCCCCCAAATGGGACGTATGCTAAACACTCTAGAAGAGGAGGGGAGACCCTTCGTTCTTCATTTCCTACACTTAAGGCTCGAGCGCAATATTCGTTATATTTATTAAGTGTTTTAGAAGTGTTATGAGATGAGAAGAAAAGACTCAAAAGAAAACACTAAGGGGAAACTAAATATTCCTAATGTTATCATGCAAAGGTAGTGTAATACCCCAAAATTTGCTCTCTCTTTTGTCATCATAGCATAGCATTATCATATATCATATCATATCCATCTCATTAGCATTGCATTGCATCCTTAACATAGAAAAATGAAGCATAACATCCTTCTTACCATCAAGGCATGTGATAAGGGGAAAGGTGGACAATCAAGGAATCATTCAAGGCACAAAAGGTCAAACAAGTTGTTTCAAGGCAAGCCAAGAGGTCTGTCATGTCTCATGCTATCTCAATTGATCATCCAAAACCTCAAGAAAGTGAGATTCAATAGGAGATTGAAGCATTACATCCTTCACTATGCAAGAGATCCAAAAAATGAAGGGAAATCCTCAAAAGAGATGGTTCATTGGCTCAAAATCACCCTCAAGTGGCATATCTCATCATCCTTTAAGAGGATACACAACATACTCTGAGGAATTTGAATTTGAAGACTACACATTTTTCCCTTAGGAGGTGGGTACAAAAATTAGGGTTTCCAATTAAATCAGGTCATCTCTGATTTTTCGGGCAAAACTTGATGTCATGGTATTATAAATGTCCTTAAGTGTATGTGTGTGGAAAATTGCCTCTCAATTGGTTTCAGAAGGGTCTCAATTGATTAGTTGCTTGATAATCGAGAAATTGGGGAAAAAGTCAACTGTGGACTGAAAAAGTCAACTCCTGACTTTTTGGGGTCAAATTCATGAAATTCATGTTATATATGTTTTATAGACAAAATTTGATCGAGAAGTAATGGAGGAATAATGAAAAATCAAGAAATTGCAAAACTGCCAAAAATAGAAATTTTGGAGTTTCCAAAAATAGTAAGTTTTGGCCATTTTGCACCAAACTTTGAACCAAGGCCATTCAAAATTGAGACATCAAATAAAAATTCCACCAGGCCACAACAAAAGAAATTGTTTCAAGCTTCAAATCCATATAAAGAACAGCTCCATTGGATAAAAATTGAGTGAGATGTGATTGATCAAAGTTTGAGCAAAGTAGGTCAAAAAACCAAGTCATGGCAAGGCAAGTGCAGGCCCATGCGCCATAATTTTGTCGAACACTTGGTGTGCCAAATGTCCAGCCACTTTTCCCCATGATGGAAGCTCCAAACGAAAAAATATTGAACATCAAACTTGTTCATCTCAATGTCCTCTTCAACTTTGATGTTGGACATTTTTCCATTTGAGCAAGTTATGATGGGGTTATGATGGTCCCAAGTTGACGTGTTCATGCTGAATTTTCCAAGTCAGATTGCCATGCCACCCTACCAACCTGCCAAGCCCATGCACCAGTTCTGAACCATGATGTTTGGAGTCATTGTACACCATTCTACAAGCCTCTATCCAATTCACTTTCAACATCAAAATTATTCTTCTATATCTACTCTTTCATTTGCCACAAAAATTACACATTTCCATTCATTAAAGTGAAAGAAATTCATCACCAAACTTCCTTATTTTAATTGATTTTATGCTGCTATAAAATCAGAAAAATAACATTGTTGTTGTTGTTAATTCAAATATTCACATACATGCTACACCATTCCACTTTCTATTTCATTAAACTAAAAATTTCCTTACATCACCACCCTCCATTTTAAACCCCACTATACACTTCACAAACTCACCCACACCATAATAAATTTTCCCAACTCACCTCTAACTGTCATGACTCAGTTAGTTAGAACCCACTCAGTTAACCCAACTCTAACTCACTTAACTCACTCAGTTTACCATGGTTAATCACAGTAAACCCTAACTATATAAACAAATTTACACACAATTTCAACTCTCTCTCTCATTTTTCCACATTTCTCAGAACTCATTCTCAATCATTCTCTCAATTTTCTCTCTAATCTCACACATTTCTCACACTTTTCATCACAATTTCTCAAGAAATCTCAAATTTTTCTTTCACTCTCAAGAATTCAAATCCAGATTTCTCTTTCGTTTCTTCATCATTTTCGAAGATCTTTGAAGCAGAATCATCTCCATAATCTCCTCTTTCTACTGTATGCATTAGATTCGATTGAATCCACCATCGAAAAATCTCAAGTTTCACTCATCACTTCCAATTTCTACTCCAAGCAAGTATTGGATCTGGTTTTCACCTTTATTTGGCACAAAGTGTTGATTTGAAGATCTTGCAGGAAGTTTTTGGATTTCTAAAACAAAAAAGTGCATCACACAAGGTTAGAGATCTTGAAACTTTTTCTTTAGTTCATCATAATTTTAGAAATTTACAATGTGAAATTAGTACTCATGCATTACATCTGGAAGTCCTGAAATGATGGCACACCACTGTTGTTTAATTTGAAGTTTATGTGATTTTGTGATTTTTGTGAAATTCATGTTGAAATGTGTCACTTTCGTGCCATTTTTATTGATGTTAGAATGATCTTTTGGTGATTTATTTGGAATATTCATGATCTATGAAGTTTGGGCTTCAGTTTGGTATCTTACTTTGTTAATTTTCATTAAGAAATGAGAGAGATATTTTAGGAAAAAGATTGGCAAAAATTTTGCATATTTTAGTAAAATTCTGCACTTTTTGCATGAGTTTATGGTGAGTTGGCAACGTGGAAGCACCTGATTGGCCATGTTCTTATGGTCTTAATGATTAACTAATAATCACATAATGATTGGATGATTGGTGTGAGAGAGTGTGTGTGTGGCGTGTTCTAATTGGTAGAACCAATATGATTTGCGGCTGGCCAATCACCATTCAGCACCGCATTAATGATGGCATGGCTGTGTCACGTGACACAAGTTTGAGCTACCAGACGTTCGTGTGCGCGTGTGTGCATTGTAGTTTGCGTGCACATGCGTTCTAATCCGTTGATGTGAAGATCCTGGCTTGATCGTGTGGATGGGAGTGAAAGTCACATGGAGCTAAAAATGCACTCTCTCACACGTGATTTTCTGATTTTTATGGATTACATTAATGGCTTTTCGCACCCCCTTTAGAAGCCCAAGCCTTTTTTTTAACTAAACAATTGCTATTGTTACACCCCCTTGCCAATTCTCTTGCATTTTAATTTCCTTTTCATATATGTTTCATTTTTAATTTTTTAAAAATACTAAAATACATTAGAAAATTCCAGAAAAATCCATGAACATTTATAAGACATTTAGGAAATTTTTGATATTTTTATTTCACGATTTTATTACATTTTTACAGCTGTTCCATAATTTTCTTTGAATTTCCATTTGTATGCATGCCAAATATGATACATGAATTTGTATAATTTTGTTTTTGCTCATTACAAATTTTTTTGACCTGGTTCTTTTTGTATTGATTCAATAATACATTGAAGTGTGTTGTATTATTTTTTGTTTGATTTTTAGGTAATTTATGACATGTTTTAATACTTGTTTTTGAACCACTTTGCATGATGTTTTAATTTGACCTAATTGCATTGGTTGAAGTCATTTTGCTTTGAATTTTGACATGCTATCTTGATGTATGATTTACTTCTGACTTAGAAATTCAAATAACATGCTTGCATAATTTTCATAAGCCCATTTGATTTTTGTTTGATGCATTACATTTGAAGCCTAATACATGTCATATCATTCTAACTTTAGTGTATGTTTGCATGATTTCTTTTGTGCATAGTTGTATGAGAATTAGCATATTTTATGAGCCATTCATGTAATATTATAGGTCATTTGTATGATATTATAGGTCACCTTTGATTGCATTATAAGTCATTTTGGTTTGCGTTTACATTTGACATGAGTTTGTGCATTCTAAGTTGAGTTATGACTTGCTTCCATATCTCACTTCTTCTTATGCTATATGTGATTCATGTTTGCATTTTGGTGTACCATTTCCTTCATGCCATTTGCATCTCATGTATAATATGCTACTGTCCATGTGCATTCATTAACCATTTCATATGTTATGCATTTATAATATGTCATTTTGTGCATTTAATTGAACATGTTTCACTTCTCTTTTCTTCTACTTCATCTTATCTCTTCCACTTGCACTCTTCTATTCTTGAATTACATGATGGTTCATATGCTTTGTAAGACCTTTGTGAATTGAATTTAATTCTGACCTTGACTTTATATGAAGCATAAATGCATGATCACTTTGCATTTCCATCCATTCTTCATCTATTTCTTCTACGGTTCACTTCTTTAATGTTTAGGACCTTACTTGTCCATAGTTGATGTGTGTTTGATGTCTTAATATTAGGGAGTACTCTTATTGTTTAGATTCTGACCTTGATTAGTTTGTATCTCTTAGGATCTTATTTCTTTGGTTCTTAATTGATTTGATCATCGCTTGTTGTTTTTTCCTTTATTTCATACTTGTAAATACTGTGGACTAACCTTTTCATGTAGGTGCATGGTAAGTAAGTGTGGGGACATAGTTCCACATACACTTCTCTCCCTCATCTTTTCTTATCTCTTTTAAATAATTCAATTTGTGTTTGATAAGCATTTACATGCTTTCCTTGAATAATTCTTCTCCATCCCTCTTTAAGTTCAACTTAACTTCCATTTTGGAAGTAAGTCGCTTCTTTTGCTCTTCTTCTTCTTTCTTTTAGAAGTAGGCTTGATAAAGCACATCGACCATAGGATCTCCGAGCATGCTAACACTAGGGTGTGTATTAGTCTCCCCTTAGTTTTCACCTTTACCTCTCTCTTAAGTCTCTTCTCTCTCTTCTCATAATAAAAGTAAAAAAATACTTAATAAAGGCATAACAAATATTGTATTTAGGCCTTTCATGTGGGAACAAGGACGTGAGGGGTCTTCTCTCATTTCTTTGGGAGAATGTTTAGCATACGTACCGTCTGGGGACGATATCCGAGGCATTCAATCTCACATGAGGGACTTAAATACAATGTGCGTTACAAAAACAAAATAATCAAAACACTTCTTTCTAAAAAACAAAAAACAAACAATAACGTCTTTCCTTCGGGAATTATTTTCTCATCTCATTCACTCCTTCCTTAAGGATGCGTCATTTCCGTTCTACCACAAACAGGTAACGCCTAAGTCTCCCTACAGCGAGCTGCAACACCGAACTGCTGGAACGTGAACGTTGACGTATTCCACTAAAAAACACAAACAATCCATCCCTAGTGAGGGGAACTACGTCGCTCTGATTCTCATGTTCCCGATGAGATACGTAGGCAGTGGGGTAGGGCCCATTCGAGCACTTCTTTTATTTTCCCTACATTTGTTTCTCTTTCTCTCTCCTTTCCTTTTCCAGTTCTCCAGTTAGCAGTTCCTTTTCCAGTATCCTTACACCCTATGATTGAAGCAGCAAACGTGGATCCCATCGGGTACGATGGACGCGTGGGGGTGCTAATACCTTCCTCACGCGTAACCGACTCCCGAGCCCAGTTCTCTTGGTCGCAAGACCGTGTTCTTTCCTTCCCTTCAGGTTTATGCGGTGTTTCCTTTCCCTCTCTTGGGATAAATACACATTGCTGGAGACTCTGTTTCGGTGCCACTTTCGCGTTTGTACTAGGATGAAAATCCCGGGAGCGACAGCTGGCGACTCTGCTGGGGACAGATTGACCTCTTGCTGGTCCATGCCTTGGCGAGTCAATCCTAGCGCTTATCTGTTTTCTTTCATTGGGTGTTTACCGTGGTGCTGTGTTTTGCTATATTTACTGTTGTATTGTATTGCTATTTACTGTATTACCTCTTTACTGTACTTTACTGTATTTATCGCATTTACTGCATTACATATCATTATTATGCTGGACTGTGCTGGTTTTCTGTTTGGCGGGATGGGTGTTCTGAGAGATAAGCCCACTACCCAGGCTTGAGCATACACATAGGTTTTAGAGTGGATAGTCATGGCGCTTGCGTGGTGGTGACCACGTATTGTTGTTCATGAGACCCACAACCAGACGAGGTTCTATCAGGAGCTTTCTGCTACTGCATGTTATGCAGGCCATTAGTTATTCTCTTGAGGAACTGTCGACTCTGGTGACCATTCCCGAGGACTCAGTTGCGGCACTCCTCCCGAGTTGTGACAGTGGCAGACCACGTTCTGTGGCAAACCCATTGCACATTCTCGATCCGAGGACCCAATGCTGGGAACTCGCTGTAGGATATCCCTTTTGAAAGAGAATCAGTGGAGGCACTCCTTGATTGGCGATAGTACTGTACCCCGAGGGATGAATGTACTATTGCTTCTCGACCTCAGTGCCAGAAGCTGAGGACCTTTCATTTTGGAGAATCAGTTGAGGCCTCCTCGATTGATGATGATGCCAAACCAGAAATGGTGAACGTGTCATCATTTCTCGACCTGAGAGCCCGGGATACTGAACATCCTAGCACCCACATGTGAGAAGGGCGGGTTATTTACAGGTTTGCAGGTAACCATGACCTCCTACATACCCGGTTTTCTATCATCATTGCACAAAAGGAAGTTTCATCCTATTGTATTAAGATGTTTCTTATTTATGGTTCTATATTAATCTCAGAGCTACATTGACACCGTTCATAGTTCAGCACAGACACTTGGCACCCTGATACCATGCCCTTTGCATTGCATTATCATATCCTAACATACATGTTTATTCATTTCCAGGTGCATATTTTACGCTTGATTCCAGTCGTCAGGTCCTCGCAAAGATGAACACTAAAGAAAGGAAGGATATCATCAGCTACAAGTTCTTTACGCCTACTCTGGGTCCTATTATTATTCTGAAGGGAATGGCGAGCCCTGAAGTGCGAGCAGCTTTCGAGGAGAAATATGGTTGGATCTTATCTTTTGTGTACAATGTCAGTGAATACGAGTACAAGGGTCTCCATACTTTGATGTAGTTCTATGACCCTCCGCTGAGGTGTTTTGTATTTCCAGATTATTTGTTGGTACCTACTTTGGAGGAATATTCCAACATGTTGGAGATCGCTATCAAGGAGGAGCCTCCTTTCTTTGGGTCTGTGGGAGATCTTGACTTTAGAAAAGTGGCTGGTGCTCTTTATTTGAGTAAATCAGAGTTAGAAGCCAATGTCTCCAACAAAGGAAAGATTTGTGGTTAAAAGCTGGAATATCTGATTAAGAAGGCTCAGGAAGCAGCTAAATGCGAGAATTGGGTTGTTTTTAATGCTTTGCTAGCCCTTTGTGTATACGGCATTGTATTGTTTCCCAATGAGCCGGATTTCTTTGATACGGACGCCATACGGATATTCATGATGAAAAATCTAGTACCAACATTACTGGGAGATCTTCACTACTCCTTGTACAACCGAAACGAAAAGAAAAGAGGAGGGATAATTCGTTGCTGTGCACCTTTGTTCTATAAGTGGTTTGCAAGTCGCTTACCACAATCAGGGGCTTTTGTGGATTCCAAAGATTCTCTAGAGTGGAGTCATCGCCTAATGGGATTAGTGGCCAAGGACATTATATGGGTAGATCATGGGCTGATTGGCAAGAATATTATCCACAGCTGTGGTAAGTTCCCTAATGTTCTACTGATAGGAAGAATGGGGGGGGATTAACTACAATCCTTCTTTGGCCGTTCGGCAATTTGGGTACGCCATAACAAGTCCTCCTATTAAGTGAGATGTAGAGGAGTCCCTATATTTTCATACATCAGATGGTTGGGAAACAGCACAAAGAGCTTTTGAAAGTTGTGTTAGCATACTGAAGAAGGGGAAAGTTGCTCTAGGCAAGCCTAACAACCGGGCTTATCCAGCATATGAAGAGTGGGTGAAGAAAAGAGTTGAAGATTTTCTCTTGCCTTTTGGTAAGGTACCCCTTTTGTATCCGGAGAATGAGAAAGCAAGAAGCACTGCTACTGTGGAAGAAGTTGACAAGTTGCAAGCCTTGGTGAAAAAGCTTCAAGGAGAGAATTTCGAGTTGAGTAGCCGTCTTCAGAATGCTCTGCATGCCAACAAGGAGTTGGAGCGAAAAGCACAAGATGCTGAACGAATCCTAGCTGCAAAAGAGAAAGAATTTGCTGGAAGAGCCCAACATTTCCAAAAGATTAGTAAAGGTGCTGATGCTGCTACTCAAGCTCAAAAGCAAACCAAACAGGCCTTAGCGTAGAACAAAGAGAAGTTAGCCAAGTTTCAGCAAGCTTGGGATGAAGTCAGGCTCGAGAATGCTGAGTTACAGGAACAGTTGCAGAATAAAGATGAAGAGCTGAAGAAAGCACATGTAGGAAGAAGAAGGTATCGAGAGGATCTTGGCAAAAGTCAAGAACAGGCAAGGAATGCTGAAGATAAGCTGAAAATTGCCAACAAAGAGCTTGAAGATGTCACGGCAGATCTGAAGCTGGTTAAAATTCAAGCTGGAATTAAGAGGCGCAAAGGAGCCAATGAAGATGAAGCCTTGCTGATGCACATGGGCTCATTATCTGATGTGCTGGAAAAAAGGGACGTCGTAATCAAAGAGCTGATTGAGAAGCCACATCATCAGCGTACCCGCATCCTGTTCGAAGAGATTAAGTATTCCAGCCAGAAGCTGAAAGACGTAGAGCTATCAGATTAATAATTTTTGTCATTTCTTTGTAATTTGCAATGGTTACCATCAGAATTGTTGATGGATCCATTTGACTGCTTGTTTCTTATTCTGTTGCTAAAACTATGACAAATGTACTTGAAAACTTTTGGGAATTTGTATGAAATGAGCTATTTCTGTTCACAATTTCTGGTCTTCAGATACAGGTGATGTGATAAGATATCTGTACACTGACACACTACAAAATCATTATTTCTGGTCATCAGATATTTGTGATTTACGTATATGAATATCTCTTCAAGGCAAAACTCTTTATATCACGATTTCTGGTCTTCAGACTTCCGTGGTTAAGGTTGGAATCAGGGGTTTATATCACGATTTCTGGTCTTCAGATTTCCGTGGTTAAGGTTAGAATCAGGGTGTGAACCCCCTCGGAAATGATAAACATGGAATTTGCATTTGCATAGCATATCATTGTTGTATTGCAGGTTTTCTTTTTTGCAGGCGCCTGCTAACCTTTATTTGGTTTACAGGCACGATAGCTAATACCCCAGTTCACCGATATTCTACCCGACGCAATCAAGCCAGAGTCATGGAGCAAGTTCAGACTGAATTAGCTGATTTGAGGGGGAGGATGGAACAGTTCATGAACCTTATGCAGGGGATTGCTCAAGGTCAGCAGGAGCTGAGGGCCGGTCAGGAAAACATGAGGGTTGGTCAAGATGTCATGAGAGCCACTATCCAGAGGCTGGAGACTGAAATCCCAAATCACAATGTATGCACTCCCCCTATTGGCAACATCCCCACTGGTGGGGTACATCTGGGATTTGATAATGGTGGTTTAGAGGATGGTCAAGATGACCAGTTTACCGCATTCAACAACGACATGGGTTTCTACAATGAAGACCGGAAGTACGAAGGGTTAGATGAAAGACTCAAGGCTATTGAGAGCCAAAATCCTCTGGGAATTGACGTGGAGGACATGGGTCTCGTGCAAGGTGTGAAAATTCCTCCGAAGTTCAAGGCGCCTATTTTCGAAAATTACAATGGATCCACCTACCCTAAGCTTCACATCAGGGCATATTCCAGCAAAATGTCTGCTTATACGGATGATGAGAAGCTGCTGATGCATTTCTTTCAAGACAGCTTAACTGGGGCATCTTTAGACTGGTACATGATATTGGAGAGAACGCATATTAAGAGCTGGAGGGATTTGGCAGTAGCTTTCCTTAAGCACTATCAATACAATACGGACATGGCGCCCAATAGAATGGAGTTGCAGAATCTTTCTCAGAAACAAAACGAAAGCTTCAAAGAGTATGCTCAGAGGTGGCGCGAATTGGCTTCCCAAGTTCAACCTCCGATGTTGGAAAGAGAGCTCGTTGATATGTTCATGGATACGCTTCAGGGGCATTATTATGAGAAATTGGTTGGATGTTTGTCAGCTGGATTTTTGGGTCTTGTATTGGCAGGAGAAAGAGTCGAGAATGGCATCAAGACGGGAAAGATTCGAATTGCTGCTAAAGATACAAAGAAACCTTATGTTGGGCCCTCCAAGGGAAAGGAAGGAGAAACTAGTGTTGTGTATATTCCTCCTGTTGTTCAATAGCCTGTTCAATATCAGCGACCTTATGCTCCTCAGCGACAGAGACAACAAAGATCACGAAGGCCTGCGAGAAGGTTCGATCCACTCCCTATTCCTCACAGTGATGTTCTTGCCCATCTACTTGAGAGTTCTCTGGTTGAGCTAAGGGATGCCAAGCCTGTCCCTGACCCCATTCCTCCTGATTATGATCTGGATGCTAGATGCGAGTATCACTCAGACACACCGGGTCATTCCATTAAAAATTGCAACGTGTTCAAGCACAAGGTGCAAGACCTGGTGGACTCAGAGATCATTGCAGTCACCGAAGATGATATGTACATCAATTGAAGCCTCCTGTCTCAAGTGAGCACTCAATTTACAAGGGCGTCCAGACAGAATCAAGCCTCCTCAGCGATGGCAATCTTCAGCTTCTTTACTGCATTTTCATTTGTAGTTTTTCATTTCTTGTTAAAGCGTTGTATGCACTAAAAACTTGTTTGTGTTCTGAATGATGTTTTAATGCAATGAATATGTTTTTTCTTGAAGTAATTCATTTTTATTCATTCATATAATATTTTTGCGCATTGCAATACCAATTTTCTTGCTTAAACTCTTGGAGGGAGGATGATGAATTAAAAATGCAAAATCTTTGGTTGTGTGCTTTTGGATAAAACCCTGTTGAGGATATACAGGCATTGCTTCAAAGCCCAAACATTGGAGATATAAGGGAGATAGACCCTTGTTAACCCCTTTGAGCCTTGAAGTAGGATTTTCTTTTCATTCGAAAAAACCCTCACATTTAACCGGGGGCAGGGTAGTCGTCAGTAATTTGACCAAGCGTTCAAATTTCTAAAGGAGTGTGCATCGAAGGATCCATTACCTTTTACTCATCGGGAGGTAGAAAGAGTTGAAACCACAATGGTTATCCCTCACCAACCGAAGAGTGAGGCAGTCACAATCCTTTCAAACAAGTCAGACAACCAGTGTCGCACGATTGGTTCAAAAAAAAAAGAAGAAGAATAAAAAAGAATAAAAAGAGGAAGCCTGCTAAGTCCAAACTTGAAAATAAGCGACTTAGGCAAAAGTTAGGGCATCCCGCTGGACTTCAAAATCTAAAAATTCAGAAAGAATCAGTCCAGGCAAAATCAGGGAAATAAAGAAGCGAAAAATGAAAAAAGAAATGTTCAAAAGAGAAAATCCTCGATATGGAATAAGTCGTGTGAGCAAAACACGGAGGACACAAAAAGGGTGACTGTCATTTCAAAAACCTCATGGGTTCCTTAACCATCGATCCTCACAAAAAATCCTTTAGGATGATGAGCGCTTGTGCCAAATTAACTGAGCATAGGACTGGAGAACATCAAGGAGAATGGGTGGGTAAAAACAAATTTTGAGCCACAAATCCTTTTTTCTAAAACCATGAACCAGGCCACGTTACAACCCTTAAAAGTCCTAATTGAAACAGGGTTTATTCCGAAGGCGTACTTCAACGAGATAGCGTTCCTGACTCCCATGAGTTGTGCTAATAAGATTTTTGTTGGTATTGCATGTGCCTATTGTTTTCCATTCAAAAATCAATGTCGTAACTAGTGACTCGTTCACAGGGTTTTGCGACATATTTTCAATCAACTTCAAGGTCAACATGTTTGTTGCATTAGAATTATTATTCTCATAATAAACTTGTTCTGCTTGCATACACGTGCCTAAGCATCAATGAAGCTTACACAGTGAACGTCAGTCGAGAAGCTTGATCCTGCCAAGTTAGGATGCTTGAAAATTCTGAAGGACAGTCATATCAAGGGGCATGTTGCCAAGAGACTCAGTGCCGTGGGCTCTCCCCAGTAAGTCGTGTTGAAATATAGCCAATCTGGGATAGTCACGTCGAGAAATCTCTCCAAAAGCAGATACTCTGGGGCATTCATTCAAAGATCAGGGACAAAGTCACTTCAAAGCTCATATCGAGGCAGGCCACCTCCGGAGCATAAGAAGTTATCCTCTCCAGAAGATAGTTGATCAGAGGTACCCCTTCAAGGTTCAAAACACTGAGGCAGAGTATTTTAAGTCATTACAAGTCCTCTCGGGGCAAATTCCTTCACAGATCATACAGTCCAGGGCAGTTACGTCGAGATCCGATGAATCTCTCCAGCAGTTTGAAGACCCTGAGGCATTGTTGAACGTCCGGTCTTCTGTAAAATCCTCTTGAGATGATTTCTTTCAATGGACCCTGTGGTCTGGGGCAAGTCAGGAAAGAACCGTTGTTCACTCTTGACAATCGGCATGCAGTCGATCAGCAGAAACTTGAAGCCTTAACTCTCTTCCCCAGCAAGGAGCCAGAAGGTATCCTTTGCCAGTGAGGTGTTGGAATTTCTATGCTTCCTCAAGCAGAGAATCGTCCTCAAATCGAAAAGGGTTTATCATGAGGATTTCTTATCCCCAACAGTGTAGGTGGATTCATCATCCTCGGCAGGGTAAGACGATGGAATATTTTCAAGCGGTTTGAAGATGGTGAGAAGTCAGAGTATTCTCTTCCTCAACAGTCAGGTTTGGTATTCTCCGTAAGTCAAAGTACAACGGTTATTGGCATTCTCAGCGGTTCAAAGTCCAATCTTTATTGGCATCTCCCCAACAGAGTTTGCAATTCAGCTTGCGGTTCCTCGACAGGGTTGGCATCACCAGTGGTTATTGGTGGTACAGTTGGTTATCTCCCCACAGGAGGTCAGATATTGGTGATCCCTTCCTCAGCGAAGTTTGCTTGTTCTGTTCTGCGCATTCCTCGGTGGAGTGTCCTCTCATTCTTGCATATAGTAATCATCATTGCATTGCATCCTCAAAACGCGTAGCATTTCCATTTCGTATGGAGCATTACGCCATGGAAATAAAATTCAAACATGCATCGAAGCATAAGCCAGATTTGGTACCTTGTGCAAAAACCCAGATCAACCCTCAATCGAAACAGTGCTCTCCAACCTCAGAGTTGAAGCCTTATTTTTACCGACCTCAGAGTTGTCGTATAGCCTTTCCCCAACTTCAAAGTTGTTGTATACCTTTTATCGACCTCTGAGTTGATGAAAATGCTTATTCTTCCCCAACCTCAGGGTTGACGCCAACTTTACCAACTTCAGAGTTGTGGTGGTTCTTTTCTCGACCTCCGAGTTGATGAATACCTTCTTTTGCCCCAACCTCAGGGTTGACGCCAACCTTACCAACTTCAAAGTTGTCGTGTACCTCTTCTCAACCTCAGAGTTGATGAATGTCCCTTTCTTCCCAAAACTCCTAGTTGACGCCTTTCGTCCCCGACCTCAGAGTAGACATATTGTGGCATGTCTCCAATCTCAGAGTTGACGTATATTCTTCTTCCGACCCCAGAGTTGGAGTTATGGTTTTTCTCAACCTCAGAGTTGATGTCTACCTTTTCCTCAAACATTCAAAGTTGGTGTTTACTCCAAATTTATTTTCAACCTCAGAGTTGATGGTCTACCCTCTAATTCCCAGCGGAGTTGTTGACCATCCCAGGCACGGGGTATTTTGAATTTCCCCAGCAAAAGATATTCCCAATCTATTATCCCCAGTAGAGTTGAAGACGTTTGGTCTTCTATAAAATCCTCTCAAAAGGCATTCCCCAGCAAGGTTTAAAGAGATCGACAGAATCTCTTCTTCAGCAAGGTGTCAACATATGATATTACCCAGCAGGTGGTGTAATTCTCAGCAGTGCTCATTTACAATCTAAAGTCCAATTTATTTTTGGCATGCGTACAGTTTGTTCATGTTATTCCAGCAGGTGGAGTGATCATTTGGCAATTTTAAGCTTCCCACGACAGTTGGGTAAGCACCGAAGTCCAACGACAGTTTGGCAAAGCTTCCCACGACAGTTTGGTAAGCATCGAAGTCCAACGACAGTTTGGCAAAGCTTCCAAAGCCGGTTTGGTAAGCACTGAAATCCAACGACAGTTTGGTAAAAGCTGCAAAAGTCCATCTGAAGATGGCAAATTTGAGATCCCAAACGCCGGTTTGGTAATCCTCGAAGTCCAACGACAGATTGGCAGAAATCCAGCACAAATTGGTGAAAGTCCAACGACGGGTTGGCAGAAGTCCAACGACGGATTGGCAGAAATCCAGCACAAATTGGTGAAAGTCCAACGACAGTTTGGCAGAAAGTTCAACGGCAGATTGGCAGAGCAGCTAAAGTCCATCGACGGTATGGCAAGCCAGTAGTCGCCTGGCGTCGTTCAAAAAGACATTGTTGAAAGTCCATTGACGGTATGGCAAGCCAGTAGTCATCTGGCGTCGTTCAAAAAGACATTGTTGAAAGTCCATCCATAGTATGGTAAGCTAGTAGTCATCTGGCGTCGTTCAAAAGACAGATCTCTCCGACAACGTTTCATTGAAGATTCAATCCGGCAGTCTCGTTGGGTTTATATCCCTTTTGTTCTTCATCATCCAGAGCAAATTTTTGGTTATATTTGGTATTCAATCACTATATACCTTGAACGTCTGAAAGCAATCGCTTTCAGACATTCAGGTCTACAGCGTTTGAATAGGGGCAGCTGTAATACCCCAAAATTTGCTCTCTCTTTTGTCATCATAGCATAGCATTATCATATATCATATCATATCCATCTCATTAGCATTGCATTGCATCCTTAACATAGAAAAATGAAGCATAACATCCTTCTTACCATCAAGGCATGTGATCAGGCGAAAGGTGGACAATCAAGGAATCATTCAAGGCACAAAAGGTCAAACAAGTTGTTTCAAGGCAAGCCAAGAGGTCTGTCATGTCTCATGCTATCTCAATTGATCTTCCAAAACCTCAAGAAAGTGAGATTCAATAGGAGATTGAAGCATTACATCCTTCACTATGCAAGAGATCCAAAAAATGAAGGGAAATCCTCAAAAGAGATGGTTCATTGGCTCAAAATCACCCTCAAGTGGTATATCTCATCATCCTTTAAGAGGATACACAACATACTCTGAGGAATTTGAATTTGAAGACTACACATTTTTCCCTTAGGAGGTGGGTACCAAAATTAGGGTTTCCAATTAAATCAGGTCATCTCTGATTTTTCGGGCAAAACTTGATGTCATGGTATTCTACATGTCCTTAAGTGTATGTGTGTGGAAAATTGCCTCTCAATTGGTTTCAGAAGGGCCTCAATTGATCAATTGCTTGATAATCGAGAAATTGGGGAAAAAGTCAATTGTGCAGTGAAAAAGTCAACTCCTGACTTTTTGGGGTCAAATTCATGAAATTCATGTTATATATATGTTTTATGGACAAAATTTGATCAAGAAGTAATGGAGGAATAATGAAAAATCAAGAAATTGCAAAACTGCCAAAAATAGAAATTTTGGAGTTTCCAAAAATAGTAAGTTTTGGCCATTTTGCACCAAACTTTGAACCAAGGCCATTCAAAATTGAGACATCAAATAAAAATTCCACCAGGCCACAACAAAAGATTTTGTTTCAAGCTTCAAATCCATATAAATAACAGCTCCATTGGATAAAAATTGAGTGAGATGTGATTGATCAAATTTTGAGCAAAGTAGGTCAAAAAACCAAGTCATGGCAAGGCAAGTCCAAGCCCATGCGCCATAATTTTGTCGAACACTTGGTGTGCCAAATGTCCAGCCACTTTTCTCCATGATGGAAGCTCCAAACGAAAAAATATTGAACATCAAACTTGTTCATCTCAATGTCCACTTCAACTTTGATGTTGGACATTTTTCCATTTGAGCAAGTTATGATGGGTTTATGATGGTCCCAAGTTGACGTGTTCATGCTGAATTTTCCAAGTCAGATTGCCATGCCACCCTACCAACCTGCCAAGCCCATCCACCAGTTCTGAACCATGATGTTTGGAGTCATTTTACACCATTCTACAAGCCTCTATCCAATTCACTTTCAACATCAAAATTATTCTTCTATATCTACTCTTTCATTTGCCACAAAAATTACACATTTCCATTCATTAAAGTGAGAGAAATTCATCACCAAACTTCCTTGTTTTAATTGATTTTATGCTGCTATAAAATCAGAAAAATAACATTGTTGTTATTGTTAATTCAAATATTCACATACATGCTACACCATTCCACTTTCTATTTCATTAAACTAAAAATTTCCTTACATCACCACCCTCCATTTTAAACCCCACTATACACTTTACAAACTCACCCACACCATAATAAATTTTCCCAACTCACCTCTAACTGTCATAACTCAGTTAGTTAGAACCCACTCAGTTAACCCAACTCTAACTCACTTAACTCACTCAGTTTACCATGGTTAATCACACTAAACCCTAACTATATAAATAAATTTACACACAATTTCAACTCTCTCTCTCATTTTTCCACGTTTCTCAGAACTCATTCTCAATCATTCTCTCAATTTTCTCTCTAATCTCACACATTTCTCACACTTTTCATCACAGTTTCTCAAGAAATCTCAAATTTCTCTTTCACTCTCAAGAATTCAGATCCAGATTTCTCTTTCGTTTCTTCATCATTTTCGAAGATCTTTGAAGCAGAATCATCTCCATAATCTCCTCTTTCTACTGTATGCATTAGATTCGATTGAATCCACCATCGAAAAATCTCAAGTTTCACTCATCACTTCCAATTTCTACTCCAAGCAAGTATTGGATCTGGTTTTCGCCTTTATTTGGCACAAAGTGTTGTTTTGAAGATCTTGCAGGAAGTTTTCGGATTTTTAAAACAAAAAAGAGCATCACACAAGGTTAGAGATCTTGAAACTTTTTCTTTAGTTCATAATAATTTTAGAAATTTACAATGTGAAATTAGTACTCATGCATTGCATCTGGAAGTCCTGAAATGATGGCACACCACTGTTGTTTAATTTGAAGTTTATGTGATTTTGTGATTTTTGTGAAATTCATGTTGAAATGTGTCGCTTTCGTGCCATTTTTCTTGATGTTAGAATGATCGTTTGGTGATTTAATTGGTATATTCATGATCTATGAAGTTTGGGCTTCAGTTTGGTATCTTTGTTAATTTTCATTAAGAAATGAGGGAGATATTTGAGGAAAAAGATTGGCAAAAATTCTGCATGTTTTAGTAAAATTTTACACTTTTTGCATGAGTTTATGGTGAGTTTGGCGACGTGGCAGCACCTGATTGGCCATGTTCTTATGGTCTTAATGATTAACTAATAATCACATAATGATTGGATGATTGGTGAGAGAGAGTGTGTGCGTGTGGCGTGTTCTAATTGGTAGAACCAATATGATTTGCAGCTGACCAATCACCATTCAGCACCGCATTAATGATGGCATGTGTGCGCGTGTGTGCATTGTAGTTTGCGTGCACATGCGTTCTAATCCGTTGATGTGAAGATCCTGGCTTGATCGGGTGTGGATGGGAGTGAAAGTCACATGGAGCTAAAAATGCACTCTCTCACACGTGATTTTCTGATTTTTATGGATTACATTAATGGCTTTTCGCACCCCCTTTAGAAGCCCAAGCCTTTTTTTTAACCAAACAATTGCTATTGTTACACCCCCCTTGCCAATTCTCTTGCATTTTAATTTCCTTTTCATATACGTTTCATTTTTAATTTTTTAAAAATACTAAACAACATCAAAAAATTCCAGAAAAATTCATGAACATTTATAAGACATTTAGGAAATTTTTTATATTTTTATTTCACGATTTTATTACATTTTTACCCCTGTTCCATAATTTTCTTTGAATTTCCATTTGTATGCATGCCAAATATGATACATGAATTTGTAGAATTTTGTTTTTGCTCATTACAACTGTTTTGACCTGATTTTTTTTGGATTGATTCAATAATACATTGAAGTGTGTTATATGATTTTTTGTTTGATTTTTAGGTCATTTATGACATGTTTTGATACTTGTTTTTACACCACTTTGCATGATGTTTTAATTTGACCTAATTGCATTGGTTGAAGTCATTTTGCTTTGAATTTTGACATGCTATCTTGATGTATGATTTACTTCTGACTTAGGCATTCAAATAACATGCTTTCATAATTTTCATAAGCCCATTTTATTTTTGTTTGATGCATTACATTTGAAGCCTAATACATGTCATATCATTCTAACTTTAGTGTATGTTTGCATGATTTCTTTTGTGCATAGTTGTATGAGAATTAGCATATTTTATGAGCCATTCATGTAATATTATAGGTCATTTATATGATATTATAGGTCACCTTTGATTGCATTATAAGTCATTTTGGTTTGCGTTTACATTTGACATGAGTTTGTGCATTCTAAGTTGAGTTATGACTTGCTTCCATATCTCACTTCTTCTTATGCTATATGTGATTCATGTTTGCATTTTGGTGTACCATTTCCTTCATGCCATTTGCATCTCATGTATAATATGCTACTGCCCATGTACATTCATTAACCATTTCATATGTTATGCATTTATAATATGTCATTTTGTGCATTTAATTGAACATGTTTCACTTCTCTTTTCTTCTACTTCATCTTATCTCTTCCACTTGCACTCTTCTATTCTTGAATTACATGATGGTTCATATGCTTTGTAAGACCTTTGTGAATTGAATTTAATTCTGACCTTGACTTTATATGAAGCATAAATGCATGATCACTTTGCATTTCCATCCATTCTTCATCTATTTCTTCTACGGTTCACTTCTTTAATGTTTAGGACCTTACTTGTACATAGTTGATGTGTGTTTGATGTCTTAATATTAGGGAGTACTCTTATTGTTTAGATTCTGACCTTGATTAGTTTGTTTCTCTTAGGATCTTATTTCTTTGGTTCTTAATTAATTTGATCATCACTTGTTGTTTTTTCCTTTATTTCATACTTGTAAATACTGTGGACTAACCTTTTCATGTAGGTGCATGGTAAGTAAGTGTGGGGACATAGTTCCATATACACTTCTCTCCCTCATATTTTTTTATCTCTTTTAAATAATTCAATTTGTGTTTGATAAGCATTTACATGCTTTCCTTGAATAATTCTTCTCCATCCCTCTTTAAGTTCAACTTAACTTCCATTTTGGAAGTAAGTCGCTTCTTTTTCTCTTCTTCTTCTTTCTTTTAGAAGTAGGCTTGATAAACCACATCGACCATAGGATCTCCGAGCATGCTAACACTAGGGTGTGTATTAGTCTCCCCTTAGTTTTCACCTTTACCTCTCTCTTGAGTCTCTTCTCTCTCTTCTCATAATAAAAGTAAAAAATACTTAATAAAGGAATAACAAATATTGTATTTAGGCCTTTCATGTGGGAACAAGGAGGTGAGGGGTCTTCTCTCATTTCTTTGGGAGAATGTTTAGCATACGTACGATCTGGGGACGATGTGCGAGGCATTCAATCTCACATGAGGGACTTAAATACAATGTGCGTTACAAAAAGAAAATAATCAAAACACTTCTTTCTAAAAGACAAAAAACAAACAATAACGTCTTTCCTTCAGGAATTCTTTTCTCATCTCATTCACTCCTTCCTTAAGGATGCGTCATTTCCGTTCTACCGCAAACAGGTAACGCCTAATTCTCCCTACAGCGAGCTGCAACACCGAACTGCTGGAACGTGAACGTTGACGTATTCCACTAAAAAACACAAACAATCCATCCCTAGTGAGGGGAACTTTGTCGCTCTGATTCTCATGTTCCCGATGAGATACGTAGGCAGTGGGGTAGGGCCCATTCGAGCACTTCTTTTATTTTCCCTACATTTGTTTCTCTTTCTCTCTCCTTTCCTTTTCCAGTTCTCCAGTTAGCAGTTCCTTTTCCAGTATCCTTACACCCTATGATTGAAGTAGGAAGCGTGGATCCCATCGGGTACGATGGACGCGTGGGGGTGCTAATACCTTCCTCACGCGTAACTGACTCCCGAACCCAGTTCTCTTGGTCGCAAGACCATGTTCTTTCCTTCCCTTCAGGTTTATGCGGTGTTTCCTTTCCCTCTCTTGGGATAAATACACATTGCTGGCGACTCTGTTTCGATGCCACTTTCGCGTTTGTACTAGGATGAAAATCCCGGGAGCGACAGGTAGCCTTATAGTTGAGGTTGAAAGGGGAACTTCTACCTAGGTTAGCATGAAAAGGGAAGCCTAATGCTTATCCTACTGCAAGCTTAATCAAAAATTAAGTTGGACTAGGTAGCTCTAAGGGAGTGAATCCAAGACTTAAACAAGTCTTGAGATTCAAGGGAAGAGAAAGAGTGAAGGAAGACGAAGGAGGAAAGGAAGCGAATAAAAATAGCAGCTACCACAACGTTCCTGCACCAAAACAACGGTAAAAAGCAGCCCACAAGCAGCACAGCTTATAACAGCATACAATTCAGCACAAGAAAGGGCGTAAAATGTCAGCTAGCAGCACATACAACAACACACATACACATAGACAGCTGTAGAAACCGGGCAGCATGCGATACATTCGAATACGAATCAAGCATGGCAAAGCAAACGCGCATCAAACATCATGCATTATGATTACAAACACATCATATATCATGGTAAACAATCTTGGAGACGACATGAAAGAATGCACCACATCATGAGAGGATGCACAACATCAAGCATATGAACAAAGTTGAAAACAAGCATGTATCTCATGAAATTAAATGCACGCAATCAAGTTCAAACAAACCACTCCAGCAACATTAACAACGAGTCACAATCAACATGCTTAAGAAGTGTGTGCAATGTGTTCATCGCATCAATTAATCAACAACACAAACATAAACATTTATCGACGAAAACCAAGACTCGCGTGTCGAAGAATCGTGTTCATGCAATAGTGTGAGATGCAACAGCTCAAGAATAGTACGAAAATCATCAATGCATTAATCCATGAAGTTTCGGCATGCATCGGATCTCAAACGACCAAGAAAATGCAAGTAAATATCACTCTGCAGCAGTGGTAATCGATTACTCACTTTGAGTAATCGGTTACTCAGTTGAAATTTGACCAAAAATGTGAAAATTAGGCAGAGTAATCGGTTACTCTGTTAGGGTAATCGATTACCATTGAAACAGAGGCAGAAAATCAACTTTGAAAAGCACTTTTCAGCATCCAATCACTTATGCAAACATCCAAATGATCATGCAATCAATTAATCACGAAATTCACATCAAATATCAGTAATCAAACACCAATTCATCAATCAAACAACAAGATCACAAATCAAATCAAGCAAATGGATCAAATCACATCACAAACCAAGGATCTACATTGCATAAGTTGAAATTAAGTTAAATCAAACATAGATCTAAGGAAAACCAACCTACAAGGCTGAGATTTGCCTTGGTGATTGTTGAGCACGAAAATTGGTGAATCCAAGCAAGAAAACCAGAGATCTATACAATAATCTTCAAGATCCTAGCAAGAAACTTCAAGATCCAAGCAAGAACACTCCAAATAATCAAAAGTTCTTCCCAAAAGTGATTCCAAGATCCAAACCAGTAGCTATATCAAAATTGAACCAAGAATGATGATGTGATGGAGGTTTAGCTCAAGAATTCACAAATTCCAATGAACAATTAGTGAATCTATGGATATGGAGCTTTGGTGAGAGGTTGAAAATGAAGATCAAAAGTGGAAAAAGTGAGAGAGAATTGAGAGCAAAATTCTGAAAAAATGAGAGTGAAAATGATCTAGGTTGAAGAGGTTTGGAATGAATTGGTTTAAATAACCCCTAGGTTAGGAGTTAAGTTTGGGTTGGGAGTGAGGTTAAGTGAGTGGAAATTGGGATGAAATGTGAATTAGGAAATGAATTGAGGAATTAGAGTGGAAAAATGATGGAGAGAATTTGAATTTTGGGTGGAAAAGGATGCAAATAGATCAGTTCTAGATCCTTCCCACACATGCACAAGCTAAGCACATGACCACAAAATACTCCAAAATTCTGCAGTGCTGAAAATGCCACATTTTTGCAATTTCGTTCAGAGTAATGGGTTACTCACTTTGAGTAATCGATTACTCCATTCAAAATTTCAAAATTGGCGCCAAAAGGAGGGAAACTTGGATATTTGCTCGGTTCCACCTGTTTTGGACCATGATAGATCTCTAAAACTTGCCGACTGATATTACCACTGGAATACACTAGAAATATGCTGCGAAATGTTTTTCGCACTCGGATTAAACTGCTGATAGCAACCGTATGGTGCTGAATAACTGATCAAAAATCGACTGCCGGGGTTTCTGATCATCCAATCGCTTAATGAGCAAAATAAATGCTCAAAAGACTTGGAAAGCTATCTGCTTGGCTCTGAACACTGTTAAAAATCGTACTGGAACCGATGATGCCGTGAGCTACTAGAGAATACCTTGATCCCATGCTCAAAAGGATAATGCAAATGCAGGAATGATAAAGCGAATGAAAGGAAGCATAAACCAGTTAGGTTAGAAGCAAAAGGGCAAATTTTGAGGTGTTACAGCTGCCCCTATTCAAACTTCTTGGATCCGAGGATATGGAAGCAACGGCTTTCAGACGATCGAGATACACGGAGATTAACTACCAAAATAAGCTGAAAAATTTGCACCCTGCGGGGATGATGAAATAATGCGAATACGAGAACGGCCGAAGGTGAACTCGGAAAGGCAGACCGGCTGAAGGCGGACTAAATTGGGGATATAAGGATAAACGAGGATGGCAGAAGGTGAACTCGAAAAGGTGGACCGACCAAAGGCGGACCACGCTGGGGAGATACAAAGGGTACGATACCATGCCGAAGGTGGGCTCGACAGAGAAAGACCAAGCCGAAGGTGAGGTTTCAAAGAAAGACTACGAGGCCATGTCGAAGGTGGGCTCGAAAAAGAAAGATACGAGACCATGCCGAGGGTGGATTTGAAAAAGAAAGACCAGACCGAAGGTGGACTTTCAAAGAAAGACTAAGCCGAAGGTGGACTTTCAAAGAAAGACTAAGCCGAAGGTAGACTCTCAAACAAAGGATGCGAGACCATGCCGAAGGTGGGCCCGAAAAGGAAAGTCCAAGCCAAAGGTGGGCTCAAAAAAGAAAGATACGAGACCATGCCGAGGGTGGACTTGAAAAAGAAAGACCAGGCCGAAGGTGGACTTTCAAAGAAAGACTAAGCCGAAGGTGGACTTTCAAAGAAAGACTAAGCCGAAGGTACACTCTCAAACAAAGGATGCGAGACCATGCCAAAGGTGGGCCCGAAAAGGAAAGTCCAAGCCGAAGGTGGGCTTTCAAAGAAAGACTAAGCCGAAGGTAGACTTTCAAACAAAGGATACAAGATCATACCGAAGGTGGGCTCGAAAAGGAAAGACCAAGCCGAAGGTGAGATTTCAAACAAAGGATACGAGACCATGCCGAAGGTGGGCTTGAAAAAGAAAGACCAAGCCGAAGGTGGGCTTTCAAAGAAAGACTATGCCGAAGGTAGACTCTCAAACAAAGGATACAAGGCAATGCCGAGGGTGGACTCGAAAAGGAAAGACCAAGCCGAAGTTGGGCTCTCAAAGAAAGACTAAGCCGAAGGTAGACTCTCAAACAAAGGATGCGAGACCATGCCGAAGGTGGGCCTGAAAAGGAAAGTCCAAGCCAAAGGTGGGCTTTCAAAGAAAGACTAAGCCGAAGGTAGACTTTCAAACGAATGATATGAGGCCATGCCGAAGGTGGACTCGAAAAAGGAAAGACCAAGCCGAAGGTGGGCTCTCAAAGAAAGACTAAGCCGAAGGTAGACTCTCAAACAAAGGATACGAGGCCATGCCGAGGGTGGACTCAAAAAGGAAAGACCAAGCCGAAGGTGGGCTCTCAAAGAAAGACTAAGCCGAAGGTAGACTCTCAAGCAAAGGATGCGAGACCATGCCGAAGGTGGGCCCGAAAAGGAAAGTCCAAGCCGAAGGTGGGCTTTCAAAGAAAGACTAAGCCGAAGGTATACTTTCAAACGAATGATATGAGGCCATGCCGATGTCGTACCTCGAAAAATACAATCCTCGCGATGGACTTGGAAAAAACTGTTCGAAACAGAGTCGCCACCGAACTTTATTCATTCCAAGGAAGGAATAGGAAAATACCGATAAAACCTTTAAAGGGATAAGAAAATGGTCATCGCAACCAAATTCGGGTTCGGGAGTCGGTTACGCAAGAAGGAAGGTATTAGCACCCTCTACGTCCGTTGTACTCAACGGGAACCTCTTGATTCGATTCGTGAGATAAATTAGCTAGGTTTGTTTGTTATCTTCTAAGGTAAAAAGATTATTTTTTTTTTAAAAGGGAAAATGGGTGGTTTATTATTAGTGTGCTCGACAAGGATTAGAACCCTTGTGCCTATGTATTCCCTCGTTCAATGGGAAAGTTAGAGCATTCGTAGTTCGTGGGACTATGGTTGTTTGGTTTGTGTTTTTTATGTAGGCGCCAATTGTCCACACACGAGTAAGAGAACTCGCACCCAAACAATTGAGGAGAAAGGTCAAAGACTCGACCACCCTCACATCACCTTTTAGAAAGTTGTTTTTGAATATACTGAAATTCTGGTATCAGACGTGTGATGTTAAGGTGTGATGTCACAACAACACACTCTGCAAATGGACAGCAATAACAGTAACAAATAACACAAGGAATTGTTCACCTAGTTCGGTCTAACTACCTACGTCTGGGGGCTACCAAGCCAGGGATGAAATTCACTACTTGTAGAATTAATTTACAGACTCAACAACCCAGTTGACAATCTCCTAAACTTAATTCCTACTAGTGACTTTCTACCTAAGAAACCACTTAGATATGAGAACACTACTCAATCCCTAAAACACTTCAAAGATCGCACATTTTGAATACCACTACTTGATTCTGCTTCACAGCTTTGATCAAGAAAAACTCAAAATCACAATACCAATTCACTCTCGAATGGCTTACAAAACATGCATGAAGACACAAAATGACTCTCAGTCTTTGGCTCACTTTATTCGTCACTTTTCTCTAGTACTGGTGCGCTTTATATAGCTCCTTGAATTGGTCTTGGACCTGCTACAATATCTGACCTGATTTGTTATTTAAAACTGAATATTTAAAACAGATTTTCTCCTCAAATCTTTTCAAACCTTCAACCTTTTAAATCTCCTACAAATCTGCACCAGATCTCCTATGCAGCAGAAAATATCTATCCCAAGATATTCGCTTCCAATGAGACAGCTTGCTCTCCACAATTCCAGCTAACACGCAAACCCTAACAACATCACAACCTGATGTTATTAATTCTGCAGATCTAATGTCACAACATCGCATGTGACATCAGATATCCAACTTCAGCAATTTAAATACTTAACACAACCCAGTTTTAAGACTCAATGTTGCAACATCAGCACCTTGACATCAACATTGAACATACTTTGTTTTACCAAAATTCCAGCCAATCCAAGAACTAACATATACGATTAAGTGTGTTAAAGGGTTTGATTAAGAAAAGAGGATTTTATTTGTATTTGTTTTAGGGCTTCGCTCGCGCGGGAAAGAAGAGTTTTAGTCGTGTCGGATGTTTTAGAGGTGACAATTGTCCACACACGAGTAAGAGAACTCGCACCCAAACAATTGAGGAGAAGGGTCAAAGACTCGACCACCCTCACTTCACCTTTAATAAAATGGGTTTAAATAGGATTAAGTGTTTTAATAATTGCTTGGAAATAGGTTTGAATCTTGTCGAGTTACAAGTGTTTTAAAGGCGTCAATTGTCCACACACGAGTAAGAGAACTCGCACCCAAACAATTGAGGAGAAAGACCAAAGACTTGATCCCCCTCCTATTCACCTTTTAAGAAATGATATTTAAGTAGAGATTACATGCTTTAATAATGGAAAAAGAATTTTGAGTGTTGTCGGATTACAAGTGTTTTAAAGGCGTCAATTGTCCACACACGAGTAAGAGAACTCGCACCCAAACAATTGAGGAGAAAGACCAAAGACTTGATCCCCCTCTTTTTGACCTTTTAAGAAATGATATTTAGTATAATTAAATGTATTAATTTGATTTAAGAAAAATACTCGACGTTGGATCGAGGTTTGGATTTGCGTGTGGAATGGTTTGAGCACTAATGGAAAGGAGGTCCTATGGTTTAAGGTAAGGTCGATTACGAGGCAAAAGCACTCGACTTACAAGAGGGGTAAAGGGACTTGATATGTGGATCAAGTGAATGCTTGAGGATACATTAATTTGATTTGGAAAATACTTGACGTTGGATCAAGCTTGTTTATTGTTGTAAAAAAAAGGGGTTGATTTTAATCTTATGGGAGAGGGGTGTAATTAATCAAGTGGGAATAATTGAGCCATGAATAAAGTGAGCCAATCACATACACACATACAAACCAAAGTGAAATGTGCAACAATTATCGTTGTATAAAGCCTAAGAGGAGGCATTGTGAGGTCGATTGTGATCGTGAAAACGATCGACTTACAAGGTATTAAAAGGGCTTGACATTAAGTCAAGATATTAGTTTCAAAAAGATTTTTGGTTTGGACAAGTATAATATGAATAGCATACATATAACCAAGGCATGAAATAAATCCACAAGAGAAAATCATACACCTCGCATAAAGATCATAAATAAAATGGGGGAGAAATAATCAAGCATATTAGTTAGTTAGTATCCTAAATTCCTAAGATTAATCTAAGGAGGGGAAATCCTAAACGAAAAAATTAAGTTCTAGGTTTTTTAGAATAAAGTTCCAATAATTAATTAGATTAAATCAAAATATTTAATAAAATTAATTATCAAAAATTAATCAATATTAAATAAGATAATTTAATAAAATTAATTAAATAAGAATTGAGGACTTATTAAATAAAAGTGTTTTTTAGAAATTTTTAGATTTGAAACCAAATTAATAATTAATTAAATTAAAATTCAATGTTTAATAAAATTAATCATAAATAGATTAATTAATATTAAATAAAAAATTTGAATAAAATTAACTAACCTGTTTTAATAATATTGTTTTTCAAAAGTTTGTTTTTAAAAGGAAATAAAATAAAATGTTTCTCTAATAATTAAAAAAAACAAATAAGGAAACTTAAAAAAAACAAAACAAAATGGGCCAGGAATTAGTGAAGCAAAAAGGGGGGTGTGGTTCAAAAATTTCCAGGCGCATGGGCCTGAGTCTGCAGGCCCAAAGGAATTTCTCAGCCAAAGGGGGTGCAGAGTAGTGATACGAGTGGTGCGAATAGCCATCAGGCGCATGGGCCTAAGTCAAGGCCAAAAGACCTTTTGTCCGTGTACAGGGGGTGTTGCCAGGGGTTTTATGGTGTAGAACAGAAACACATTGGGCCTTGAGCCCGGTCCATTATTTACAAAGATTTAACCAAACAAAACTAAACTCAGCTTAAAAAGCCAGTCGTTATCCCCTCCATCATGTTACTTCTCCCTCTGTTCAATCTCACCGTCACTCACCTCTCTCAAATCTCTTCCTCACCGTTCCACCTATTTACTTCTGTTTAGAAACTCAACCCCTTTCCAAATCGCACCGTCACGCCGTACACCTTCCATCATCTTTGTAAAATTTTGTCGGAAACCTCCTCTCAAGTCAACTCAGTTCGTCAAATCTCTCAACAATGAAATGTAACGAAGTCAAAAATTATAGAAGCCTAAACCACAACGCAAATGGAAACAACAACAAAATAATCTAAAGCTCAAACCATGGAGATTTGGCTCCTACAAGACAAACTACATTGCGGCTTCAAGAAATGAGCAAGGAATCAGAATTTGACCAACCTACAGAACCGAGAATCGTTCTGGTGAATGTGCTGAAGAAGTCGAAGAATTAAGTCGTAAGTTCTAGCTTCTTCTTCTACTGCAATTTCTCTTTCTTCGATCTTTTGTGAAATTGTTGACGCAGCAGATCCTTCTTCTTTTCTTTTTCTGAATCTTCTTCTTGCTTCTGAGAGTATTGTTGCGTTGATTGTTGTTAAGGAGTAGAGTTGAAAAGTTTTGTGGGGTTGTTGTTAATGAGAGTAAACGTTGAATGAAAAATGGATGGAGGGATTGAAAACTATTATGGGTGCGTGATGATTTTTGTTGAGGCTGCAGTGTTTTCACATGGTCGCTGCTACAAAAGGGTGGTTTTGGTGGGTCGTGGAAAGTGTTGCGTTGTGGTTTCAGGGTGAAAATTCTTTTTCGCTTGCATGTTGTTGAGGAAAGGACATTGAGGTATTGTGGTTTGAGAAGTGTTGTGTTTGTGGATGCGATTTGGCTTGCGAGGTTTGGGAATGATGGAGTTTATTTGTTGAAGAAGGGTTGTCCCCCTTTGCAGTAGAAGAATGATGATGATTTTATACTGGAATTATGGAGGGTAGAATGGGGAATGTATTGGGAATATAAGGTGGAATTTGTTTCGTGAATTTGAAATGGTTTCCGCATGATGTACGGTTTGTGGTGTGGTGCGCAGCGTGTTGTTGTAGTGGTGGGAAGGTTCATACGTTTGGAGTGGGCTGCTAATGTACGGTTATGAGGTACCTTTCAGGAGAATGAATATGAGCAAAATAAAGGTTATTTAGTTGTGGCACTGTGTAAATTCATAAAATGATGATATACTTTGTTTTTTTGTTTGGCAAGTTGTGAAGTGGCTCTTGTATTGGATCGTATGACTTTTATTCATGTGGACAGGTCGTGTATGAGCTTGTAATTCAAGTGGCCTTTTGTTATTTGTAATGAACTTTGACATTGGATAAAAAATATAATGGTATTTTAAATAGAAAATGGATGAGGTAAAAATATATTGAATTGAATATTGAATTGTCACATGGATCAAGAAATGGATTTTTGCAATGGATAATGGTTATAAAAATGGATATGAGTATTAAAAATGGATAATGAAATAATATTAAAAAATGGAATTGGATATTGGAAATGTGTATATTTATGAATAGAAGAAAAAGATAAGTGAATTAAAAATGAAAATGGACAAATGGATTGGGTATAGATATGAATGGTGTAATGGATAAAATGAATTTGGTCATAGAAAGAAAATGGATAGCAAAAAAGATAAAAATAGATATTGGATAAAAAAATGGTTTAAGGTGAAAATGAGGGTGTGACAGATGAAATTTATACACAGGTAGGACAAATTTGGGGTATGACTGATGCCCCTATCTAATTGGCTTGAACCCGAGAGAGTGAACGGCTGCATGGCGTTCATTTTAAGGGTAGAAGTCAATTAGATATAAGAATGCCCCAAAAATTTGTCTCACAAAAGGTAAAGTGTTTGTAGAGTAAGAGCTGACAGAATGAAGTGGCAGGGTTCCAACTGAACAACATAACTTCAGATCCTTTGGGTTGTCGAAGCAGTCCCTTATCTATTAAAGTTCCTCGATGATACCAAAGTTGTATGTTTGAAAAGGCAGAGGATTCTCTGGGTCATCGAAGCAGTCCCTTATCCATTAAGGTTCCTCGATGATACCAAAGCAGTATCTCTGAAGGCAGAGGATTCTCTGGGTCGTCGAAGCAGTCCCTTATCCGTTAAGGTTCCTCGATGATACCAAAGCAGTATCTCCACGGTAAATTTGTTGAAGGATAGTTGAGCAAGATTCCTGTCGGAGGAAATGTGCTAGCTCTGCAGGGGAAAGCTCACAAGAAACTTTCTAGGATATCCTCTGCTTGGGGAGTAAGAATAGCAATAGCTATTGGGGATTGTCATTATCAACTGCATGGCTGAAGAATTACTTGCTGGGGAATAGAATTCCTTGAGTATGTGCGGGGTACCAACTCTTCTTCAGATGAATACTGCCGGCTTTGAAGGAGGACTGTCCAAGATGCTTGCGAACTGATCCTGGATCCTACTATGATATGCTGGGGATGGAAATGCCATGCATACAAGAATGAAAATGAACTTGTTTTCATGAGATGCATATGGGAATGCAACTGGGCAAGGCTTCACTTCTGGTTTCCAAAGAAGGATTAATTGGGGATCAGATGGAGCAAGGTGAAAGATTCACTGGGAATACTGGCATATCAACTCGAAAATACATTATCGACTCGAGGGTCGAGAAACATTAAGATAAATTGTCGTCAACTCGGGGGTTGAGAAAAAGGAAATACTATCGACTCGGGGGTCAAGAAACATTAAGATAAACTATCGTCAACTCGGGGGTTGAAAGAAAGGTAAAGGTAATATCGACTCGGGGGTCGAGGAAATAAAGACAAAATATCATCAACTCGGGGGTTGAAAGAAAGGTAAACATCGACTCGGGGGCTGAAGAAAATAAAGACAACATTGACGCAGGGGTCAAGAACAAATCAATATATATCAACGCGGGGGTTGAGGAAGGAAATAGGTTATTATGTATGCATATGATGCTTGTATGTTGTATGTGATGCATATGCGAATGCAAGCAGGTTATTGGTTTTATGAAGATGCCAGCAGGGTGGACTTTTGGTGGTTGCCAAGCAAGGTTGGACTTTATGGAGGTGCCAACCAGGGTTGGACTTTAGGAGGTGCCAAGCAGGGTTGGACTTTATGTGGTGTCAAGTTGGGTTGGACTTTATGGAGGTGCCAAGTAGGGTTGGACTTTAGGAGGTGCCAAGCAGGGTTGAACTTTTGGTAGGTGCCAAGCAGGGTTGGACTTTATGTGGTGCCAAGCAGGGTTGGACTTTATGGAGGTGCCAAGCAGGGTTGGACTTTAGGAGGTGCCAAGCAGGGTTGGACTTTTGGTAGGTGGAAAGATTTGATTTCCCGACACTCAAAAGTGAAAGATATTATGATCACTAAGCCAATGTGATTCTCTTGTTGCGCCAAGTTTGATCCTCTGCAGAAATTGCGTGCTTGGTTCATGAGAGAACCTCACTTATAGCTGATATGCCATGAATGGTCTTATGAGCGCAGCGACGTAACCAATGCATGTTGATTGTGTGAGCATATCGACTTAACCAATGCATGTTGATTGTGTGAGCGTAGCGACTTAACCAATGTGTTCTGATTGTGCATTTACTCTGCCCCAAGGCTTTTAATACTTGTTGAACTCAAGGGTCGCTTAGTGCATGGCATGGCACGTTTGACCAACTTGAATGTATGAAGGGAATCTGCCCCTGCCTGGAAGGTAACGAGATTATCTGCCCCAGTGTCTGGATTTTGCAGTGGTCTGCCCCTGTGTCTGGATTTTGCAGTGGTCTGCCCCAGTGTCTGGATTTTGCAGTGGTCTGCCCCTGTGTTTGGATTTTGAAGTGGTCTGCCCCTGTGTCTGGATTTTGCAGTGGTCCGCCCCTGTGTTGGTTTTTGAAAGACTTGCCTCAGATTAAATAAGTATTTCTTTGAAGGGCTTGCCCCAGCTTCACAAGGTTATGAGATAGTCTCGATTCGAGTCAGTGCCAACGAATACTCACGTTTCCCTCTGATTGCACTTTGTTGGAATTCCCATAATGTCAAGTGTTGATTTACAGTTAAAATTGATCATTCAGAAATGGTAATTTTAATGCGTCATTCATGCACGTTTTTGAAAACACATTTATTGGAATGATGTGTCAGTGTGTGACGAGTGGACCATTAGTCCAAACGCAGTGCTGATTTACTGGTGTAAAAGATATAGCATGAATACGACACCAACTTAGAAGATTAGCAAATATGTAGGAGTCAATTTACGCAACCTTGCTGTAGTATGCTTTAAGAATAAACCCCACTTCAATTAGGTCTTTTGAGGGTTGTAACGTGGTCTGGTTCACGGTTATAGAATCAAAGGATATAAGGCTCAAAGTTATATTTGTACCCACCCCTTCTTCGTGATGATCTCCAGTCCTGCGTTCAGTTAACTCGACACACGTACTTAGATTTGGACGGTGTAAGAGTGAAGATGAAGGTTCAAGATTCGCTTGAGATGGCAGTCATCTTATTTTATTTTTTGATGGATGTCAGTGACCTTTTGATTTTTGATATGGTGGTCACTGAATCTTATTTTGCTTCGCTTGAGGATTTAAGGACTTTTTTATTTTTTTTATTTTTTGATCCCTAATTTTGCATGGACTGATTTTATTCTACGAGTCTATCGGGATTGCCCCAATTTTTGCCTAAGTCTCCCTTTTGAGGTGTTTGACTTAGCGGGCTCTCTTATTTTTTTTTGTAAGGCTTGTGACTGCCAAGTCAGTAGTCATTGAAGAACAACCATCATAACTTCTGGATTTTGCATGATTTCTTCGTCACCTCAAGACATGTACAAAGAATACGGAGTCAGATTAACTGAACACTACCCTGCCCCGGGTTGAGTCTAAGGGTTTGAATATCCGAAGAAAACTTCTACTTCTCGGCTAGAAGTGGTGAACTAGGGATTAACTCCTTATCTCTCCAGTGTTTGGAGATTTGAAACAATACATGTACATCATCAGCAAGATTTTATCCGAAAGCACACCATCAGCAATTATGGGTATCTCGTTTTCATCATTCTCCCTCCGACCTTTGCTAAACACAATGTGGTAAACAAAGTGAATGAGAGGTATATAGATGAACATTTTTTTTATATAAGTGAAGAAAATGTGAGCGAATGCGACGTGATTAGTTCAAAAAATGCATGATCACTCCATTAATATTACCATTAATAAACAACAATGTCTAAAAGCAAATAGCACATAACAAAAAGAAACTACAAATGCATAGAAATAACATGATCTAAAAATTGCCAGCGTTGAGAACTAGGCTTTTCTTTCTTGACCCACTGTTGGACTAGCATTCTTGTTTATCGAGACCACTATGGTAGCCTTCTTCACACCTACTCTCAGCAACTTCTTCCATAACATGGGCGGATGGACCCACCTGATCAAGTGAAGGATTGACGTTGATTTGAAGACCTCGAGGTGTAAATGAGATTATCTTAGACTCAATCAGATCTTGGATCTTGTTTTTGAGCTGTTTACAATTCTCAGTTGAATGCCCCATGGCGCCAGCATGGTATCCACATCGTGCATTGGCGTCAAAGCCTGGTGGGTATGGAGGAATAACAAGATCCAAGCCCTTTGGCAATATTAGCCCACTACTAATCAAACGTGGCAATATATGACTGAATGGAACTGGCAAATGATCAAAATTCCTTTTTGGTCTTTGACTATGGTAGAGTCGGGGTTGTGAAGACTGTTGTTGTGCAATCTGTTGTTGACGAGGGGGACCTCTATTGGCAGGAGTATATTGACCATGGGGAGAGAATGGAATCGCACAGGGAAGCCCATGGGATTGCTAACTTTGAACATTTGAGATACTTGGGTATTGAGGATAAGGTATCGGAGATGGAGCTTGTAAAGTGTCCCAGATTGCATTGATTTCATCCTCCTCTTCCTCTTGAGAACTGACAATGGATTCGGTCTCTCTAGCCCGGATGTTCGAGGCATCTTGGATCTTTCCACTTTTGATATGACTCTCAATGCGTTCTCTTACTAAAACCAAGTCAGAGAAGTTTGATGTCCCATTGCTCATCATTTTTTCTAGGTATGGGCCTTGCAAAGAATTTATGAACAGGTCAACCAATTCTCTATCTAAAAGTGGTGGTTGAATGCTAGCAGCCACCTCTCTCCATCTCTGAGCATACCCCCTGAAGGATTCGTTCTCCTCTTGAGATAAGCCTTGCAACTGTATGCAGTTGGGAGCCATGTCAAGATTGTATTGGTATTTTTTCACAAAGACGTTGGCTAAGTTCAACCACGACTGGATATGGTTACTCTGTAGCTGCATGTACCAACTCAACGATGCCCCACTCAGATTGTCTTGGAAACAGTGGATCATAAGTTTATTATTGAGAGCATTGGAGGTTATCTTTCTACAAAACATCACCAAATGTTGCTTTGGACATCTATCTCCTTTGTACTTCTCAAATTTTGGCATCTTGAACTTCGGAGGTAATACAAGTCCGGGTACCAAACACATGTTCAAAGCATTCAGATCAAAATCATCACGCCCCTTTATGGTTTCAAGCTTCTCTTCCAACACACGACATCTTTCAGCAAACTCAACATCTTGAGGTCATTCAGTATTCACCACCAGGCTTATCCCTCGGGAATTCGGTGTAGTGAATGCAAAGTTATGGTATTCAATTGCATCATGACACGAGGTATGTTCATCTTGAATAGTGTGACATTCTTGTATAACCTGGTCCCCAACAGGAATCCGCATAGGTTGATATCGGACAAGACTATTCACTTGAGGCAGAATCACGTTCTCAGTGACTGTAGGCCTTTGAATGTTGTCCTCTTTCCTTGACAAGGCTATCATAGCTTCCACAAGTTGGTCTAGCTGGTTCTTCATCAAATCCACATATGCTCTTGACGCAAACTGGTTCTGCTCTTCTGAATCCATGATTCTTCCAAAAGCGACTTCTATTCCAATACGAGTGTCGGGATATCAACTGCGGGTTATGGACAGATGATGGTTGAGTTTGTTGGAAAAATGATATGCTAATGAGTATGCAATGCTGATGTCATGAGTATGCAATGCTTATGCACGGTTCCAAAATCAAAACAACATCTGATTCTGAGGAAGGAGTTAGACACAGGATATCTCTGATCACAAGACCCCCCATATGTAGGCTCTAATCGGGTAGGTGCCTAGAGTTATGGATATCTTTCAAAGACATTATAGCCATGGGGAAGGAACATCAGACTATAATATCCTTGAAAGGATCTCGTCTAGGTGAAGTCTTCGTTTCTTCCCCACGAGAAAGACTCCTCGGAGGCGCCCACTACACAACCATCGACACACGGGTTCTCAGTAGGGTTCTCAGAATCTTAGATCGAGGTCGAAAATATTACTGTCAGGAAGTAATACGTTCGAGGGATCTCATCTGATTGTGGCATTCGCATTAACCCACAAAGAGTTAACACTACCAACCACTATGGATAAAATGGGTTAAAGGTCTTTGGGATCGACGATTCAGGCTCAAAAACATTATCATCGTGACGAAGTAACATCAAAACGATAACATTTCCAAGGGAATCTACTCCAAGCGGGGTCTTTGCTTTGGCTCAAGCGGAAGAGACGACGCAAGCCTCCACTACACAACCACCATCCTAATCCTATGGTTATACTCCGACTCGGGTATAAAGCCATCTCACAAAGTTCCCAATGTCAGAATACCCCCACAGTGTCACAAGAAACAGTCATAGGATATAATAATAATAAGCAAGCAAATAGATAACAAATAATCAGACAAGCAAGCAAATAAGCAAGAGAAGATAAATAAACATACGGATCTAACACTCACGAATCGAGTCAAGTTAGGCTTGACTCTCTCTAGCATAGGGCAATGCAATCCCCAGCAGAGTCGCCATCTGTCGTACCTCAAAAAATACGATCCTCGCGATGGACGCGGAAAAACTGTTAGAAACAGAGTCGCCACTGAACTTTATTTATTCCAAGGAAGGAATAGGAAAATATCGATAAAACCTTTAAAGGGATAAGAAAATTTTCATCGCAACCAAATTCGGGTCCGGGAGTCGGTTACGCAAGAGGGAAGGTATTAGCACCCTTTACGTCTGTTGTACTCAACGGGAACCTATTGATTCGATTCGTGAGATAAATTAGCTAGGTTTGTTTGTTATCTTCTAAGGTAAAAGGATTAATTTTTTTTTAAAAAGTGAAAATGGGTGGTTTTTTATTAGTGTGCTCGGCAAGGATTAGAACCCTTGTGCCTACGTATTCCCTCGTGCAATGGAAAAGTCAGAGCATTCGTAGTTCGTGGGACTACGGTTGTTTGGTTTGTGTTTTTTATGTAGGCGCCAATTGTCCACACACGAGTAAGAGAACTCGCACCCAAACAATTGAGGAGAAAGGTCAAAGACTCGACCACCCTCACATCACCTTTTAGAAAGTTGTTTTTGAATATACGATTAAGTATGTTAAAGAGTTTGATTAAGAAAAGAGGATTTGATTTGTATTTGTTTTAGGGTTTCGCTCGTGCGGGAAAGAAGAGTTTTAGTCGTGTCGGATGTTTTAGAGGTGACAATTGTCCACACCCGAGTAAGAGAACTCGCACCCAAACAATTGAGGAGAAGGGTCAAAGACTCGACCACCCTCACTTCACCTTTAATAAAATGTGTTTAAATAGGGATTAAGTGTTTTAATATTTGCTTGGAAAAAGGTTTGAATGTTGTCGAGTTACAAGTGTTTTAAAGGCGTTAATTGTCCACACACGAGTAAGAGAACTCGCACCCAAACAATTGAGGAGAAAGTCCAAAGACTTGATCCCCCTCCTTTTCACCTTTTAAGAAATGATATTTAAGTAGAGATTATGTGCTTTAATAATGGAAAAATAAATTTGAGTGGTGTCGGATTACAAGTGTTTTAAAGACGTCAATTGTCCACACACGAGTAAGAGAACTCGCACCCAAACAATTGAGGAGAAAGACCAAAGACTTGATCCCCCTCTTTTTCACCTTTTAAGAAATGATATTTAGTATAATTAAATGTATTAATTTGATTTAAGAAAAATACTCGACGTTGGATCGAGGTTTGGATTTGCGTGTGGAATGGTTTGAGCACTAATGGAAAGGAGGTCCTATGGTTTAAGGTAAGGTCGATTGCGAGGCAAAAGCACTCGACTTACAAGAGGGGTAAAGGGACTTGATATGTGTATCAAGTGAATGCTTGAGGATAAATTAATTTTATTTGGAAAATACTTGACGTTGGATTAAGCTTGTTTATTGTTGTAAAAAAAAGGGTTCATTTTAATCTTATGGGAGATGGGTGTAATTAATCAAGTGGGAATAATCGAGCCATGAATAAAGTGAGTCAATCACATACACACATACAAACCAAAGTGAAATGTGCAACAATTATCGTTGTATAAAGCCCAAGATGAGGCATTGTGAGGTCGAATGCGATCGTGAAAACGATCGACTTACAAGGTATTAAAAGGGCTTGACATTAAGTCAAGATATTAGTTTGAAAAACATTTTTGGTTTGGACAAGTATAATATGAATAGCATACATATAACCAAGGCATGAAATAAATCCACAAGAGAAAATCATACACCTCACATAAAGATCAAAAATAAAATGGGGGAGAAATAATCAAGCATATTAGTTAGTTAGTATCCTAAATTCCTAAGATTAATCTAAGAAGGGGAAATCCTAAACTAAAAAATTAAGTTCTAGGTTTTTTAGAATAAAGTTCCAATAATTAATTAGATTAAATCAAAATATTTAATAAAATTAATTATCAAAAATTAATCAATATTAAATAAGATAATTTAATAAAATTAATTAAATAAGAATTGAGAACTTATTAAATAAAAGTGTTTTTTAGAAATTTTTAGATTTGAAACCAAATTAATAATAATTAAATTAAAATTCAATGTTTAATAAAATTAATAATAAATAGATTAATTAATATTAAATAAAAAATTTTAATAAAATTAACTAACCTGTTTTAATAATATTGTTTTTCAAAAGTTTGTTTTTAAAAGGAAATAAAATAAAATGTTTCTCTAATAATTAAAAAAACAAATAAAGAAACTTAAGAAAAAAAACAAAACAAAATGGGCCAGGAATTAGTGAAGCAAAAAGGGGGGTGTGGTTCAGAAATTTCCAGGCGCATGGGCCTAAGTGTGCAGGCCCAAAGGAATTTCTCAGCCAAAGGGGGTGCAGAGTAGTGATACGGGTGGTGCGAATAGCCATCAGGCGCATGGGCCTAAGTCAAGGCCGAAAGACCTTTTGTCTGTGTACAGGGGGTGCGGCCACGGGTTTTATGGTGTAGAACAGAAACACATTGGGCCTTGAGCCCTGTCCATTATTTGTAAAGATTTAACCTAAAAAAACTAAACTAAGCTTAAACATCCAGCCGTTATCCCCTCCATCATGTTACTACTCCCTCTGTTCAATCTCACCGTCACTCACCTCTCTCAAATCTCTTCCTCGTCGTTCCACCTATTTCTTTCTGTTTAGAAACTCAACCCCTTTCCAAATCGCATCGTCACGCCGTACACCTTCCATCATCTTTGTAAAATTTTGCCGGAAACCTCCTCTCAAGTCAACTCAGTTTGTCAAATCTCTCAACAATGAAATGTAACGAAGTAAAAAATTATAGAAGTCTAAACCACAACGCAAATGGAAACCACAGCAAAATAATCTCAAGCTCAAACCATGGAGATTTGGCTCCTATAAGACAAACTACATTGTGGCTTCAAGAAATGAGTAAGGAATCAGAATTTGACCAACCTACGGAACCGAGAATCGTTCCAGTGAATGTGCTAAAGAAGTCGAAGAATTAAGACGTAAGTTCTAGCTTCTTCTTCTACTGCAATTTCTCTTTCGTCGATCTTCTGCGAACTTTTTGACGCAGTGGATCCTTCTTCTTTTCTGTTTCCGAATCTTCTTCTTGCTTCTGAGAGTATTGCTGCGTTGATTGTTGTTAAGGAGTTGAGTTGAAAAGTTTTGTGGGGTTGTTGTTGATGAGAGTAAACGTTGAATGAAAAATGGTTGGAGGGATTGAAAACAGTTATGGGTGCGTGATGATTTTTGTTGAGGCTGCAGCGTTTTCACATGGTCGCTGCTATAAAAGGGTGGTTTTGGTGGGTCGTGGAAAGTGTTGCGTTGTGGTTTCAGGGTGAAAATTCTTTTCCGCTTGCAGGATGTTGAGGAAAGGACATTGAGGTATTGTGCTTTGAGAAGTGTTGTGTTGGTGGATGCGATTTGGTTTGCGAGGTTTTGGAATGATGGAGTTTATTTGTTGAAGAAGGGTTGTCCCCCTTTGCAGTAGAAGAATGATGCTGATTTTATACTGAAATTATGGAGGGTAGAATAGGGAATGTATTGGGAATATGAGCTGGAATTTGTTTCGTGAATTTGAAATGGTTTCCGCATGATGTACGATTTGTGGTGTGGTGCGCAGCGTGTTGTTGTAGTGGTGGGAAGGTTCGTACGTTTGGAGTGGGCTGCTAATGTACTGCTATGAGGTACCTTTCAGGAGAATGAATATGAGCAAAATAAAGGTTATTTAGTTGTGGCACTGTGTAAATTCATAAAATGATGATATACTTTGTTTTTTTGTTTGGCAAGTTGTGAAGTGGCTCTTGTATTGGATCGTATGACTTTTATTCATGTGGACAGGTCATGTATGAGCTTGTAATTCAAGTGGCCTTTTGTTATTTGTAATGAACTTTGACATTGGATAAAAAATATAATGGTATTTTGAATAGAAAATGGATGAGGTAAAAAAATATTGAATTGAATATTGAATTGTCACATGGACCTAGAAATGGATTTTTGCAATGGATAATGGAAATGGTTATAAAAATGGATATGAGTATTAAAAATGGATAATGAAATAATATTAAAAAATGGAATTGGATATTGGAAATGTGTATATTTATGAATAGAAGAAAAAGTTAAGTGAATTAAAAATGAAAATGGACAAATGGATTGGGTATAGATATGAATGGTGTAATGGATAAAATGAATTTGGTCATAGAAAGAAAATTGATAGCAAAAAAGATAAAAATAGATATTGTATAAAAAAATGGTTTAAGGTGAAAATGAGGGTGTGACAGATGAAATTTATACACAGGTAGGACAAATTTGGGGTATGACAGCCGAAGGTGGACTCGAAAAAGGAAAGACCAAGCCGAGGGTGGGCTTTCAAAGAAAGGCTATACCAAATAGGATAACTCTACTGGGGATAACAAGATAACAACGGGTGTGAGGATAATCGAAGGCGAACTCGAGAAAAGAGAAAGATCAGGCCGAAGGTGGACTTTCAAAGGAAGACTAAGACGAGGGTAGACTTTCAAACAACAATATGTAGAATTGACCGTTCCACAAAGATGACTCCGCCGGGGAAAAGAGAAATCTAAACAGACACCTCTGCGGGGGAGTACAGGAAGGACTAACAAGAAGGACGAATCCACTGGTTGCGGTGTAATGTAAAATAACATCTTCTGAATTTTGTTACTTTCTGCTGGGGAAAGAAACTGGTAAAGGATATCAAACCTGGCCTATGCTTCGAATGCATATGTTTGAATTTTGCCGTAATGTTCCATACAATGGAATGCTACGCTTTTGGGAGGATGCCATGCAAAAATGCTTATACAATGTAAAAGAGGTGTCTCAGCAAAATAAATGCTGAAGACCAAGGCAGCTCCACTGGGAATGACAAACTAAATTGTCCTCTGAATCCAAGAGACCCTGCTGAGGAAGACTTCACTCTGCTTAGGAAGATCCTGATCACAAACTCTGCTGGATATGAAAAATCCGAGAGAAATTCCACTCTGTCGGGGATGGATAAAAATGAACAATTGAAAATGGAATCCGAAGAGAAACTCTCTTCGCTGGGGATGACCAACGACTTCCACCTGGACCTGAAAGAATGCCAATAACCATTGGACTTAAAACCTGATGGGGGTTTCAACTGCTGTTGAACAAACCACTATGAAGATCACCACCAAACTCTGCTCGGGGAGACAAGTCGATGGTTCCAAACCTATTTGGGGATATCACCGAACTCAACCTGATGTTGGAAGGTGCTCTTTCCTTTCTACCCTACCGGGGAATATCAGTACTTTTACCCTGCTGGGGAGTACCCGCCATGACTAGCAGACCTGCTTGAGGAACGGTAGATGATGACATAAACTCTGCTAGAAGATAACATCAAGCTTACTCATCTCAGGGGATTAACCCATACCGTTGCTGGTGAGGAAAACATTTCTCGACTAGCTGAGGAGAATGAGTGCTCAGGCTCTGTGGGGAAATAACATCTTTGTCCCAAGAAGATATTCCATCAGTCTCTTGCTGGGGATGCAACAGCTTCAACTTCTGATTGTTTGCTGGGAAAGTGATAAATCAATCACAACTATAGTTGGGGAATTAATCCTTTGTACCCTGCTGAGGAAAATAATTCTCGACACTCTAGTTGGGGAAAAATAACAACCTGCTGCTGTTGGATGAACTTTTCAACGTCGAGGAGACTAGCTCTACTGGGGAGAAATTCAACGAAACCTGCCAAGGTATATCATTAAGCTTGACCTGCTGTTGGAGGACAGATTCTACCCTGCTGGGGATTAGAGCATGCCTTTGGTGACGAAACTACGCTTCCTGACCTCCTGAGGAAAGTGCCTACCAAGATCTGTGGGGAACACAAAGTCTTTTCAAAGACATCCAACACACCTCCTGCTGGAGATACAACCACACTCACCTCCGAGCAATCCACTTTAAACTGCTTGTTGGGGGGAATGGGTTCTGCTGAGGATGATGAACTTTCAGTGCTGGGGGAGGCGACTCCGTTGGGGAAGAACAAACCTGTTGTCCTGCAAACACAATCAACAGGAAGTTCTATACACAAAAAGATCACCTCTATTACCAATACAACGACCGTTACCTAAGCAATTTCCACTGTTTTCTGATACGCTTCGCAAAGCTTAACATTTTCGCATGCAATGTTTTATCTAAATATCGGACGTTTTCACAAACAAAACAGCAAAAGTAAAAACACAAATGGAAAGCTTTTGAGTGAAATGAAGATTTTATTGAATGAAATTGGCCTGTGAATAGGCATTTACATTTGGAAGCAATTCCTCGAAAGAGGTAATTGCGAAAAGAAATAAAAGAAAATACACATGTCGGCAATGTGGGGAACATAAATCCACCATGATTCAATTCAGCTATGACCCAGTATGCCTTGCTTATCCGCAGATGCTCTGGCTTTCGAAAAGACTCACTGGACTGATTCCTTTCCTTCGAAACTTCCATGTATCAAAGGTTTTCACAGATCGTAGCCTCTTGCTTTTAAATCCCTAAATTTTGCCTGGATCGGCCTTTTCGGGTTTTCAATCCACCGGGATACCCTTTTTTGCCAAAGTTTCCTTTTCAGGTTTTCAACTTTGCGGGTTTATTCTTTTTTTCCTTTTATTCCTAACTTTTGCCCAAACCTTTTTCTTTTGATGGTTCGCCGGGATGCCCTTTTTTTGCCTAGACTTTCTTTTTGTGTCCAACGGGTCTCTTTTATGCAAAGTATTTTTTGACTACGTCTGCGTTCACAGGGGCCGTAAAATCTTCGCCATCCATAGTTGAGAGTAATAAGGCTCCACCAGAGAAAACCTGTCTTACTACATATGGCCCTTCGTAGTTTGGAGTGCATTTGCCCCTGTGATCTGTTTGAGGAGGAAGGATCCTTTTCAAAACCAATTCACCAGCCTGAAAACAACGAGGACGCACTTTCTGATCAAAGTCTTTCTTCATCCTGCTCTGATACAACCGACCATGTACAATGGCTGCCAATCTCTTCTCTTCAATGAGGTTCAGCTGATCTAGTCTCGAGCGCACCCACTCAGCTTCATCAAGTTTCACGTCTGCCAGAATTCTTAAAGAAGGAATCTCAACCTCTAATGGTAGAACTGCTTCCATACCATATACCAATGAGAAAAGAGTTGCCCCAGTTGATGTGCGTACCGAAGTACGATAACCGTGTAAAGTATATGGCAACATCTCATGCCAGTCTTTATAGGTCATTACCATTTTCTGCATAATCTTCTTAATGTTCTTATTTGCCGCTTCAACAGCCTCATTCATCTTCGAACGATAGGGAGAAGAGTTGTGATGTTCAATCTTAAAGCTCTGACATAGCTCCTTCATTATCTTGTTATTCGAATTTGAACCATTATCAGTAATGATTCTCTCCGGGACTCCATACCGGCAGATGATGTCCTTCTTGATAAATCTAGCTACCACTTGTTTGGTGACGTTGGCAAACGAGGCTACTTCCACCCACTTTGTGAAATAATCAATGGCAACCAAGATGAAACGATGCCCATTGGAATCAATCGGCTTAATCTTTCCGATCATATCAATGCCCCACATGGCGAAGGGCCAAGGTGATGACAACACATTCAAAGGAGTAGGTGGCACATGCACCTTATTAGCATAAATCTGGCATTTATGACACTTCTGGGCGTATTTGAAACAATCAGATTCCATAGTCATCCAATAATACCCCGCTCTCAGCAGTTTTCTGGTCATAGCATACCCATTGGCATGGGTACCAAAAGACCCTTCATGGACTTCTTCCATTAACAGGTTTGCCTCGTGTTCATCAACACAACGTAGCAAGACCATGTCAAAATTCCTCTTGTACAGTACATCGTCTTTTGTTAGAAAGAAATTTCCCGCCAACCTCCTCAGAGTTTTCTTGTCTTTGGTGGATGCACCTTCTGGATACTCTTGACTCTTTAGAAAAACCTTGATATCATGATACCAAGGTTTGCCATCTGATACACCTTCAACTGCAAATACAAAAGCTGGTCTATCCAGACGCATGATTCTGATCGAAGGAGTTTCATTCCAACGATTCACCTGATACATCGAAGAAAGTGTTGCCTGTGACGACCCCAATCTATACCCCCAAATAATGATAAAATAATAACACTTAATAAAAATTTCGTCAGAGTATATTTGAAAACATGGCATAGACCGGGAGGGTCGCATCAATTTGGAACAAAACATAACATACAACACCTGCCCATAAAGATATACAACAGTGGGGTAGCAATCAACAGAGGAAACTTTGTTCCTTACACCCACATTTTCAGAATTTAGAATAAAAGCGGAAAATCTAAAAACTGAATATCATACATACATATCACATAAAAAGTTGGTCATACATCAGTTGTGCAAGCACCAACCAAAATATATATATACATCGTACACCATAACCACAAACGGCCACCCTAGCTACCCGGTGTCAGATATCAGAGCCGACCGACAAAAAGGGTGAAGACACAAAGCTTCACAAAAAGACCTCCAGCAACTCTAATCTGCAATGCCTCACAGAGCATTATAAAACAGCAGAAGGGTGAGAAATAACAACTAAACCAAGATTGCATAATAATATGCAAAAACACATGAAAATCACATACACAGTTATGCTCACCTCACGCATCACATACCAATGCATTTATCACATATGCACATCAAATTACCAATCCAATCATAAATCTCAACACATATTCAATCAATTCACAATTTCCCACACATAATCACATAATCAATCAAATCATGATTTTCCACACATAATCACATAATCAATCAAATCATGATTTTCCACACATAATGCATCCATGATTTATGCAAATGCATAGAGACCGACACAACGACTCTATGCACATGCCATGCGGTACCGACTTCCATTGTCACGTCACTAGTTCACTCAGGAACTCTGCTAGAACCATCGCTCGTTACATCACTGTAACTCCCCGTCGGGCCTACGATGTTCACCCGTCGCTTGCAGTCCTCCTAATATGAGGCTCACGACGTTTATGGATCGCTTGCAGTCCTCCTTGTATAAGGCTCACGATCCGATTGCTTGCAGTCCTCCTTGCATAAGGCTCACGATTACCTATAACCACCGTTTTCAGTCCTCCTTGCATAAGGCTCACGAGGTTATAGTAGATTCTCTCAGGAATCAAACCGTCACTCAGGACGTCACAACAATGCATATCATGATGCTTAGCATACAAGAACTCATGACAACCAATGCATTTTCACACATATATGCAACCATAAACATGCATATACATCCAAATACAACAATTACAACAACTTGTCACATGCTTCAACATCATCACATTCATGCATTGCAAAATAATTCAAACAATGCATTTCATCACATACCACATACCACAACTATCATACAATCATCACAATTCATTCCACAAGAGATTCACACCATGAAGGCTATTCACAACACATCATAACAACATCATTTAATCATGCATTGACCTCATATAAACCACATAAAAGCTCCACGTTACCTAACCACAAACATATTGCATGATAACGCATCAATCGCACATAATTACGATGATAAAAACCCGACAACCCGACTATTTTTCAAAAACACGAATTAATTAAATCATATTTTAACCTCCAAACCATTTTTAAAAGAAATAACATTTCGTTAGCTTTCTAACGCTTCGAACGGGGGTCAAAACGGATTTACGGTTCAAAAGTTATGAAGAAAACAAAATCGGACATTTTGGGAAAACCTGTGATCAGAGGTCTACGCATGATGCTGAGGGGTCAGCGCATAAACCTTACAATTTTGCCCGGGTCAGCGCACAGAATCATGAGTCGACGCACAGTTGCAGGGGGTTAGCGCATGAAGTGCAGATTTTGCAGAAAAATCAGTTTTCGATCGTTAAATGACTTTCGGACCTCCGATTTCGATTCCGTAAAAAGCTGCGATCTCAGAATTTGAAATACTACAATATTTTCACTATTAACAAGCCATCCAACCCATTTTCCATTTTTGAAATATTTTGAAACATGATTTTATCAATTTATCCCCACTCCAAACTCGTTCAAAACTACTCGAAAACACACAAATAACCATTCCCGATTAATTCCTATCCTTACCCGATTAAACATCAACCTATACCAATGTTACCAGACATACCCAAAAACTTTTACTCGATCACCACATTAATTGCACAAAAACATCAATATATCAAAAACTCAAAAGTTACACATTCAACTCGATTCAATCAAACGATCACTCTAAATCAAGACCCAACATCACACGACTCTACTACGCGATTTATTCTGACTTTCATCTGTGAAAACATCAATTTCTAATCATTTTTCTCATTTCAACCTAGAATTGGAAAACTATGGAGAACAAGAAAACATTCACACAATCACACACATATACATATACAAGCAAGATATAATTGAAACTTCTCACCCTTACCCGATTAAATGAAGATCAAGCTTTGTTTTGATGATTTTCTCTTCTTCCCCTTCTTCTCTCTTTTCCCACGTTCTCCTTCTCTTCCTCTACTATCTTTCTCTCTTTTTCTTTCCGCTCTAATTCTACTTATATAAAAATATATATTTCTAATAAAATATCTAACCTCCAAAAAGACCAAAATACCCCTCAGCTCAAATATCTCTTAAACGCTCTCAAAATGCGATAAAACATAAACAGCGATGAAATATAATATATTGTCAAATAAAATTCAATAATAAAATAATATAAAAATGAAATTTATTAAATCGACTCGATTAAATAAATCGGACAAAACGGGGCGTTACAATTCTCCTCCACTTAGAAATTTTCGTCCTCGAAAATCTAACTGAGACGAACGACTCCGGATACGACTCTCGCATCCGACCAAACTAACATGCCATCCAAAGGCACACCACGAATAACACAAACTGACAAGCCACCTTGCTAACAACAACCACAACAACGACACGACACAGATGACAACTACAACGACAAGATGCAAAGCCCATACAATGCACTTGACGACTAACTCACGACCCAAAGAAAACCCAAGCTACGAACACACAGGTTCACTCTAGAACCGAAACACAACAAGATCGTTACCATCACCGTAGGTAACACTCCCCTAATTCCCCACATAGGAATTAGCTACTCGCACTCGAACCAACACTATGGAAACGAGGCAACAACACAAACAAGGACACAAGTTCCACGACACAACATCGATTAAACAACCTCCACACAACCTTAATACCAACATCCTTGTCACACAACCATACTACAACAATGCTACGATTCCCCCAATCGAACATACAACCAAACATCCATCTACATAGTAGCCCATGGATAATATTTAAACCTTTCACATATCACTTCCATCCTGAAACGTCCAATGGTCTCAACACTCCTACACGTTTCCAATGTCCAACCTATGAACTCTTACCAGTGTCACCCGCACATACAAAATGTGCCCCATCACGCTTCCACTGCGCACTCTAATTACTCGAAACTATCAAGTCTGCCAATCTCACATCCAAAGTCTAACTCTTTCTCATATTCGCCAAAACTCACGATTCACTGTTAATATACCCAACCTCACACTCTACTGTTAGTAATCCATACACAAGTCCTTCTCTTAACCGTCCAAATTCCATAAATCCCAACATGTCACAACAACCAACCAAAAAGAACTCTCAAATATTACATCCACACCTAAGGGTTCTCTCAAAATTTCCATTACTGCTCTACAATTCCAAAGACTCCAAACCTCACCAGAACTCTAATTTTCGCTTTCCATAGTCTCAATACCAATACCATCATCTCCATCATACTTGTTATTCCATTCAATCACCATTCCCTTTTGTTACTAGAAAAGTTGGAGCCCTCTGAGACCACACCTTAATGTTCCATCCAAAAACACATCCAAAAACCAGTCACAACTGACGGCCCATCACTGTGACTTTCCTGCCAATTTCCAGAACACTATCACCACAAACAAGACAACATCTGATTTTCGCTTCCTAAAAGTTCTTCTACTTACTTAACAGATCCAAACCTCAAATTCTCACCTTCGTCTAATTTGAGTTCACTCTCTACTCTCTGAGAAGCAGTCATTAATAATACCCAATCATTCTCTCTCAATGACTTCCCAACTGAACCAACATACAAAAATCTCTAATCCGGCCCATCTCCCGATATAAGAATCTTCTTCAACTCAACAAAAAAATCCATAATCATTTCCTTAATTACCAAACAACTCATTTTACACGCTATCAAAGCCGGAAAGACACGTCTATTCCATCCAACATAATTCCCGTCTACTATCAACAAGAGATTAAGGGTGATCAGTTCCTCAATTTGTCAATAGATAGCCGACAATCATGATGGGGCATAAACCATCCTTACCAAACTATAATAGCATTCTTGCATCCTGTGCACAAAACTACCTAAAGCACAAATCCTTAGTTGACGTAAACCCTACTTCTGCATCCCTTCTTGAACCAGAAACCACAATTATAATCTTGCAATTCATAACACACTGAGCCTGTGCTCTACACCTGACGCAACATGGAGAAGTACCAGCTTCTCCCCCACTTATCTCATTCTAACCTCTCCAACTATAACCACACTAAATCCATCACAAGCCTTTACCATACAGGTCAAAGAACAATTTAAACAAACCGAAAAAATAATTACTGACCCCATTGCTGGAGTATCAATATCCATCACACCACCCCAAGAAGACAACCACAATTTCAAACACTTCACGCACTCATACGAAATAAAGGAATGAGTCGCTCCAGTATCAATAATAGAAAATAAAGGCGCGCTAATAAAACAAGTACCTTGATTAAACGGTCCGCAGCAGTAGTCTTAGTTCCTGCCAAAGCACAAGCCTCCCCACCAGCCTAAGTTTGTTTTGGTTCTGTACACCTCGTACTAATATGACATGTTTCACCGCAGTTGAAACACTTCATCCCATAGTCCTTACAATCAGCTGTGTCATGTCCCGAACGTCCACAATTGGAACATTTCAGTTTATTGTTCACACAATCAAACTGAAGATGTCCTACTTCACCACACTTGTAACATCTCGGAGGATTAGACGTTCCTCCGCCACTTGCCTTCCTCTCAAAATTACCCCTATGCTTACCATCATCAGCGGGTGTCACATAAGGACTACCACGAGACTGTTGTTTCCCTTTCCTGTCATTCACACTTTTGTAGTGAGTCGAACGAGCCTTTCAATCTTCTTCATAAATCCTACAACAATCGACCAAGTCAGCAAACCTTCTAATCCTTTGGTAACCGATTGCCTGCTTGATTTCAGGACGCAATCCACTTTCATACTTCACACACTTAGAAAATTCAGCAGTCGCTTCCTCATAAGGTGGATAAAACTGCACCAGCTCCACAAACTTAGCAGTATACTCAACAACAGGCCTATTACCTTGTTTTAATTCCAAAAACTCTATCTCTTTCTTTCCTCGGACATCCTCGGGAAAATACTTCCTCAGAAACTCTCGTCGAAACACTTCCCAAGTGATCTCTTCTTCCTACGCAGCTTCCAAAACCTGACGAGTACTGACCCACCAGTCATCAGCCTCTTCATGTAGCATATGAGTGCCCAGCCTCACCTTATAATCATTTTCACAATCCATTACTCGGAAAATCCTCTCAATCTCTTTCAACCAAATCTGCGCACCATCCGGATCATGTTTCCCCTTAAAGACCGGCGGCTTATTCTTTCTGAACTCATCATTTCCTGCAGCATTCGGTGCACCCTGCACAGCTCGTGCCATAGCTTGCATCGCCGCAGCCAAAGCAGCATCATTTCGACCAGCCATATTCTGTTCATCTCCAATAACAGCAACTATGGTTAAACAAACAGCTCGCCGAACCACAAAGACCAACAAGGACTGACACAATAGACACAAACTGGCACAAACCGGCTCCGATACCACTTAATGTGACGACCCCAATCTATACCCCCAAATAAGGATAAAATAATAACACTTAATAAAAATTTCGTCAGAGTATATTTGAAAACATGGCATAGACCGGGAGGGTCACATCAATTTGGAACAAAACATAACATACAACACCTGCCCATAAAGATATGCAACAGTGGGGTAGCAATCAACAGAGGAAACTTTGTTCCTTACACCCACATTTTCAGAATTTAGAATAAAAGCGGAAAATCTAAAAACTGAATATCATACATACATATCACATAAAAAGTTGGTCATACATCAGTTGTGCAAGCACCAACCAAAATATATATATACATCGTACACCATAACCACAAACGGCCACCCTAGCTACTCGGTGTCACATATCAGAGCCGACCGACAAAAAGGGTGAAGACACAAAGCTTCACAAAAAGACCTCCAGCAAATCTAATCTGCAATGCCTCACAGAGCATTATAAAACAGCAGAAGGGTGAGAAATAACAACTAAACCAAGATTGCATAATAATATGCAAAAACACATGAAAATCACATACACAGTTATGCTCACCTCACGCATCACATACCAATGCATTTATCACATATGCACATCAAATTACCAATCCAATCATAAATCTCAACACATATTCAATCAATTCACAATTTCCCACACATAATCACATAATCAATCAAATCATGATTTTCCACACATAATCACATAATCAATCAAATCATGATTTTCCACACATAATGCATCCATGATTTATGCAAATGCATAGAGACCGACACAACGACTCTATGCACATGCCATGCGGTACCGACTTCCATTGTCACGTCACTAGTTCACTCAGGAACTCTGCTAGAACCATCGCTCGTTACATCACTGTAACTCCCCGTCGGGCCTACGATGTTCACCCGTCGCTTGCAGTCCTCCTAATATGAGGCTCACGACGTTTATGGATCGCTTGCAGTCCTCCTTGTATAAGGCTCACGATCCGATTGCTTGCAGTCCTCCTTGCATAAGGCTCATGATTACCTATAACCACCGTTTTCAGTCCTCCTTGCATAAGGCTCACGAGGTTATAGTAGATTCTCTCAGGAATCAAACCGTCACTCAGGACGTCACAACAATGCATATCATGATGCTTAGCATACAAGAACTCATGACAACCAATGCATTTTCACACATATATGCAACCATAAACATGCATATACATCCAAATACAACAATTACAACAACTTGTCACATGCTTCAACATCATCACATTCATGCATTGCAAAACAATTCAAACAATGCATTTCATCACATACCACATACCACAACTATCATACAATCATCACAATTCATTCCACAAGAGATTCACACCACGAAGGCTATTCACAACACATCATAACAACATCATTTAATCATGCATTGACCTCATATAAACCACATAAAAGCTCCACGTTACCTAACCACAAACATATTGCATGATAACGCATCAATCGCACATAATTACGACGATAAAAACCCGACAACCCGACTATTTTTCAAAAACACGAATTAATTAAATAATATTTTAACCTCCAATCCATTTTTAAAAGAAATAACATTTCGTTAGCTTTCTAACGCTTCGAACGGGGGTCAAAACGGATTTACGGTTCAAAAGTTATGAAGAAAACAAAATCGGACATTTTGGGAAAACCTGTGATCAGAGGTCTACGCATGATGCTGAGGCGTCAGCGCATAAACCTTACAATTTTGCCCGGGTCAGCGCACAGAATCATGAGTCGACGCACAGTTGCAGGGGGTTAGCGCATGAAGTGCAGATTTTGCAGAAAAATCAGTTTTCGATCGTTAAATGACTTCCGGACCTCCGATTTCGATTCCGTAAAAAGCTGCGATCTCAGAATTTGAAATACTACAATATTTTCACTATTAACAAGCCATCCAACCCATTTTCCATTTTTTAAATATTTTGAAACATGATTTTATCAATTTATCCCCACTCCAAACTCGTTCAAAACTACTCGAAAACACACAAATAACCATTCCCGATTAATTCCTATCCTTACCCGATTAAACATCAACCTATACCAATGTTACCAGACATACCCAAAAACTTTTACTCAATCACCACATTAATTGCACAAAAACATCAATATATCAAAAACTCAAAAGTTACACATTCAACTCGATTCAATCAAACGATCACTCTAAATCAAGACCCAACATCACACGACTCTACTACGCGATTTATTCCGACTTTCATCTGTGAAAACATCAATTTCTAATCATTTTTCTCATTTCAACCTAGAATAGGAAAACTATGGAGAACAAGAAAACATTCACACAATCACACACATATACATATACAAGCAAGATATAATTGAAACTTCTCACCCTTACCCGATTAAATGAAGATCAAACTTTGTTTTGATGATTTTCTCTTCTTCCCCTTCTTCTCTCTTTTCCCACGTTCTCCTTCTCTTCCTCTACTATCTTTCTCTCTTTTTCTTTCCCCTCTAATTCTACTTATATAAAAATATATATTTCTAATAAAATATCTAACCTCCAAAAAGACCAAAATACCCCTCAGCTCAAATATCTCTTAAACGCTCTCAAAATGCGATAAAACATAAACAGTGATGAAATATAATATATTGTCAAATAAAATTCAATAATAAAATAATATAAAAACGAAAATTATTAAATCGACTCGATTAAATAAATCGGACAAAACGGGGCGTTACAATTCTCCTCCACTTAGAAATTTTCGTCCTCGAAAATCTAACTGAGACGAACGACTCCGGATACGACTCTCGCATCCGACCAAACTAACATGCCATCCAAAGGCACACCACGAATAACACAAACTGACAAGCCACCTTGCTAACAACAACCACAACAACGACACGACACAGATGACAACTACAACGACAAGATGCAAAGCCCATACAATGCACTTGACGACTAACTCACGACCCAAAGAAAACCCAAGCTACGAACACACAGGTTCACTCTAGAACCGAAACACAACAAGATCGTTACCATCACCGTAGGTAACACTCCCCTAATTCCCCACATAGGAATTAGCTACTCGCACTCGAACCAACACTATGGAAACGAGGCAACAACACAAACAAGGACACAAGTTCCACGACACAACATCGATTAAACAACCTCCACACAACCTTAATACCAACATCCTTGTCACACAACCATACTACAACAATGCTACGATTCCCCCAATCGAACATACAACCAAACATCCATCTACATAGTAGCCCATGGATAATATTTAAACCTTTCACATATCACTTCCATCCTGAAACGTCCAATGGTCTCAACACTCCTACACGTTTCCAATGTCCAACCTATGAACTCTTACCAGTGTCACCCGCACATACAAAATGTGCCCCATCACGCTTCCACTGCGCACTCTAATTACTCGAAACTATCAAGTCTGCCAATCTCACATCCAAAGTCTAACTCTTTCTCATATTCGCCAAAACTCACGATTCACTGTTAATATACCCAACCTCACACTCTACTGTTAGTAATCCATACACAAGTCCTTCTCTTAACCGTCCAAATTCCATAAATCCCAACATGTCACAACAACCAACCAAAAAGAACTCTCAAATATTACATCCACACCTAAGGGTTCTCTCAAAATTTCCATTACTGCTCTACAATTCCAAAGACTCCAAACCTCACCAGAACTCTAATTTTCGCTTTCCATAGTCTCAATACCAATACCATCATCTCCATCATACTTGTTATTCCATTCAATCACCATTCCCTTTTGTTACTAGAAAAGTTGGAGCCCTCTGAGACCACACCTTAATGTTCCATCCAAAAACCAGTCACAACTGACGGCCCATCACTGTGACTTTCCTGCCAATTTCCAGAACACTATCACCACAAACAAGACAACATCTGATTTTCGCTTCCTAAAAGTTCTTCTACTTACTTAACATATCCAAACCTCAAATTCTCACCTTCGTCTAATTTGAGTTCACTCTCTACTCTCTGAGAAGCAGTCATTAATAATACCCAATCATTCTCTCTCAATGACTTCCCAACTGAACCAACATACAAAAATCTCTAATCCGGCCCATCTCCCGATATAAGAATCTTCTTCAACTCAACAAAACAATCCATAATCATTTCCTTAATTACCAAACAACTCATTTTACACGCTATCAAAGCCGGAAAGACACGTCTATTCCATCCAACATAATTCCCGTCTACTATCAACAAGAGATTAAGGGTGATCAGTTCCTCAATTTGTCAATAGATAGCCGACAATCATGATGGGGCATAAACCATCCTTACCAAACTATAATAGCATTCTTGCATCCTGTGCACAAAACTACCTAAAGCACAAATCCTTAGTTGACGTAAACCCTACTTCTGCATCCCTTCTTGAACCAGAAACCACAATTATAATCTTGCAATTCATAACACACTGAGCCTGTGCTCTACACCTGACGCAACATGGAGAAGTACCAGCTTCTCCCCCACTTATCTCATTCTAACCTCTCCAACTATAACCACACTAAATCCATCACAAGCCTTTACCATACAGGTCAAAGAACAATTTAAACAAACCGAAAAAATAATTACTGACCCCATTGCTGGAGTATCAATATCCATCACACCACCCCAAGAAGACAACCACAATTTCAAACACTTCGCGCACTCATACGAAATAAACGAATGAGTCGCTCCAGTATCAATAATAGAAAATAAAAGCGCGCTAATAAAACAAGTACCTTGATTAAACGGTCCGCAGCAGTAGTCTCAGTTCCTGCCAAAGCACAAGCCTCCCCACCAGCCTAAGTTTGTTTTGGTTCTGTACACCTCGTACTAATATGACCTGTTTCACCGCAGTTGAAACACTTCATCCCATAGTCCTTACAATCAGCTGTGTCATGTCCCGAACGTCCACAATTGGAACATTTCAGTTTATTCTTCACACAATCAAACTGAAGATGTCCTACTTCACCACACTTGTAACATCTCGGAGGATTAGACGTTCCTCCGCCACTTGCCTTCCTCTCAAAATTACCCCTATGCTTACCATCATCAGCGGGTGTCACATAAGGACTACCACGAGACTGTTGTTTCCCTTTCTTGTCATTCACACTTTTGTAGTGAGTCGAACGAGCCTTACAATCTTCTTCATAAATCCTACAACAATCGACCAAGTCAGCAAACCTTCTAATCCTTTGGTAACCGATTGCCTGCTTGATTTCAGGACGCAATCCACTTTCATACTTCACACACTTAGAAAATTCAGCAGTCGCTTCCGCATAAGGTGGATAAAACTGCACCAGCTCCACAAACTTAGCAGTATACTCAACAACGGGCCTATTACCTTGTTTTAATTCCAAAAACTCTATCTCTTTCTTTCCTCGGACATCCTCGGGAAAATACTTCCTCAGAAACTCTCGTCGAAACACTTCCCAAGTGATCTCTTCTTCCTCCGCAGCTTCCAACACCTGACGAGTACTGACCCACCAGTCATCAGCCTCTTCATGTAGCATATGAGTGCCCAGCCTCACCTTATGATCATTTTCACAATCCATTACTCGGAAAATCCTCTCAATCTCTTTCAACCAAATCTGCGCACCATCCGGATCATGTTTCCCCTTAAAGACTGGCGGCTTATTCTTTCTGAACTCATCATTTCCTGCAGCATTCGGTGCACCCTGCACAGCTCGTGCCATAGCTTGCATCGCCGCAGCCAAAGCAGCATCATTTTGACCAGCCATATTCTGTTCATCTCCAATAACAGCAACTATGGTTAAACAAACAGCTCGCCGAACCACAAAGACCAACAAGGACTGACACAATAGACACAAACTGGCACAAACCGGCTCTGATACCACTTAATGTGACGACCCCAATCTATACCCCCAAATAAGGATAAAATAATAACACTTAATAAAAATTTCGTCAGAGTATATTTGAAAACATGGCATAGACCGGGAGGGTCACATCAATTTGGAACAAAACATAACATACAACACCTGCCCATAAAGATATGCAACAGTGGGGTAGCAATCAACAGAGGAAACTTTGTTCCTTACACCCACATTTTCAGAATTTAGAATAAAAGCGGAAAATCTAAAAACTGAATATCATACATACATATCACATAAAAAGTTGGTCATACATCAGTTGTGCAAGCACCAACCAAAATATATATATACATCGTACGCCATAACCACAAACGGCCACCCTAGCTACTCGGTGTCACATATCAGAGCCGACCGACAAAAAGGGTGAAGACACAAAGCTTCACAAAAAGACCTCCAGCAACTCTAATCTGCAATGCCTCACAGAGCATTATAAAACAGCAGAAGGGTGAGAAATAACAACTAAACCAAGATTGCATAATAATATGCAAAAACACATGAAAATCACATACACAGTTATGCTCACCTCACGCATCACATACCAATGCATTTATCACATATGCACATCAAATTACCAATCCAATCATAAATCTCAACACATATTCAATCAATTTACAATTTCCCACACATAATCACATAATCAATCAAATCATGATTTTCCACACATAATCACATAATCAATCAAATCATGATTTTCCACACATAATGCATCCATGATTTATGCAAATGCATAGAGACCGACACAACGACTCTATGCACATGCCATGCGGTACCGACTTCCATTGTCACGTCACTAGTTCACTCAGGAACTCTGCTAGAACCATCGCTCGTTACATCACTGTAACTCCCCGTCGGGCCTACGATGTTCACCCGTCGCTTGCAGTCCTCCTAATATGAGGCTCACGACGTTTATGGATCGCTTGCAGTCCTCCTTGTATAAGGCTCACGATCCGATTGCTTGCAGTCCTCCTTGCATAAGGCTCACGATTACCTATAACCACCGTTTTCAGTCCTCCTTGCATAAGGCTCACGAGGTTATAGTAGATTCTCTCAGGAATCAAACTGTCACTCAGGACGTCACAACAATGCATATCATGATGCTTAGCATACAAGAACTCATGACAACCAATGCATTTTCACACATATATGCAACCATAAACATGCATATACATCCAAATACAACAATTACAACAACTTGTCACATGCTTCAACATCATCACATTCATGCATTGCAAAACAATTCAAACAATGCATTTCATCACATACCACATACCACAACTATCATACAATCATCACAATTCATTCCACAAGAGATTCACACCACGAAGGCTATTCACAACACATCATAACAACATCATTTAATCATGCATTGACCTCATATAAACCACATAAAAGCTCCACGTTACCTAACCACAAACATATTGCATGATAACGCATCAATCGCACATAATTACGACGATAAAAACCCGACAACCCGACTATTTTTCAAAAACAAGAATTAATTAAATCATATTTTAACTTCCAAACCATTTTTAAAATAAATAACATTTCGTTAGCTTTCTAACGCTTCGAACGGGGGTCAAAACGGATTTACGGTTCAAAAGTTATGAAGAAAACAAAATCGGACATTTTGGGAAAACCTGTGATCAGAGGTCGACGCATGATGCTGAGGGGTCAGCGCATAAACCTTACAATTTTGCCCGGGTCAGCGCACAGAATTATGAGTCGACGCACAGTTGCTGGGGGTTAGCGCATGAAGTGCAGATTTTGCAGAAAAATCAGTTTTCGATCGTTAAATGACTTCCGGACCTCCGATTTCGATTCTGTAAAAAGCTGTGATCTCAGAATTTGAAATACTACAATATTTTCACTATTAACAAGCCATCCAACCCATTTTCCATTTTTGAAATATTTTGAAACATGATTTTATCAATTTATCCCCACTCCAAACTCGTTCAAAACTACTCGAAAACACACAAATAACCATTCCCGATTAATTCCTATCCTTACCCGATTAAACATCAACCTATACCAATGTTACCAGACATACCCAAACACTTTTACTCGATCACCACATTAATTGCACAAAAACATCAATATATCAAAAACTCAAAAGTTACACATTCAACTCGATTCAATCAAACGATCACTCTAAATCAAGACCCAACATCACACGACTCTACTACGCGATTTATTCCGACTTTCATCCGTGAAAACATCGATTTCTAATCATTTTTCTCATTTCCACCTAGAATTGGAAAACTATGGAGAACAAGAAAACATTCACACAATCACACACATATACATATACAAGCAAGATATAATTGAAACTTCTCACCCTTACCCGATTAATCGAAGATCAAGCTTTGTTTTGATGATTTTCTCTTCTTCCCCTTCTTCTCTCTTTTCCCACGTTTTCCTTCTCTTCCTCTACTATCTTTCTCTCTTTTTCTTTCCCCTCTAATTCTACTTATATAAAAATATATATTTCTAATAAAATATCTAACCTCCAAAAAGACCAAAATACCCCTCACCTCGAATATCTCTTAAACGCTCTCAAAATGCGATAAAACATAAACAGCGATGAAATATAATATATTGTCAAATAAAAGTCAATAATAAAATAATATAAAAACGAAAATTATTAAATCGACTCGATTAAATAAATTGGACAAAACGGGGCGTTACATTGCCAATGCATCGGCCATCTGATTCTCTAACCGGGGTATATGATGGAAGTCAATTCTGTCAAAGAACGCTAACAACCTTCTGGCGTAGTTATTATAAGGCACCAAGTTCACTTGACGAGTTTCCCATTCACCTGTAATCTGATTGACTACCAACGCGGAATCACCATAAACATTGAGGTTCTTGATTCTCAAATCAATCGCTTCTTCTAACCCCATGATGCTTGCTTCATACTCCGCCTCATTGTTGGTACATATGAACGCCAATCGGGAAGTGAAAGGTATATGAGAACCTTTTGGAGTTGTAATGACTGCCTCGATTCCGTTACCATATGAATTAACAGCCCCGTCAAAGACCAGCTTCCATTGGGATCCAATTTCAGGTCCATCATCAGGTAAAGGCTCTTCACAGTGTTTCATCTTCAGATACATATTATGCTCATCAGGAAATTCAAACTTCAACGGTTGATAATCCTCAATTGGTTGTTCAGCGAGATATTCTGACAAAACACTTCCCTTGATGGCTTTTTGGGAAACTTATTGAATATCGTATTCTGTCAGAACCATCTGCCAACGGGCTATTCTTTTGGAAAGCGCCGACTTTTCAAACACATATTTGATCGGATCCATCTTTGAAATCAAAAGGGTTGTGTGGTTTAACATATATTGCCTCAAACGCTTAGCTGCCGAAGCGAGTGCACAACATGTTTTCTCCATCATCGAGTACTCGACTCACAATCAGTAAACTTCTTACTCAGGTAGTAAATAGCATGCTCTTTTCAACCTGACTTGTCGTGTTGACCGAGCACACACCCCATTGAGTTCTCAAGAACCATAAGATACATAATCAAAGGCCTTCCTGGCACTGGAGGCATAAGGACCGGAGGTTCCTGCAAATACTCTTTTATTTTTTCGAACGCCTTTTGACAATTTTTGTTCCACCTGACCTCTTGATCTTTTCTTAGCAACTTGAATATCGGTTCACACGTGGATGTAAGATTAGAAATGAATCTAGCAATGTAGTTCAACCTCCCTAAGAAACCACGGACCTCTTTTTCTGTTCTTGGTTCAGGCATTTCCTGAATGGCTTTTACTTTAGCAGGGTCAACCGCGATACCTCTTTCGCTGACAATAAAACCCAGTAACTTTCCAGATCTCACCCCGAAGGTGCACTTGTTCGGATTCAACCTCGGTCTGAACTTTCTCAACCTTTCAAACAATTTCTGAAGATTAACCAAATGTTCTTCCTCCGTCTGTGACTTCGCAATCATGTCATCAACATAGACCTTGATCTCTTTGTTAATCATATCATGAAAGAGAGTCACCATCGCCCGCTGATATGTTGCCCCAGCATTTTTCAATCCAAAGGGAATCACTTTGTAACAGAAAGTTTCCCACGGTGTTATGAACGTCGTTTTCTCCATGTCCTCTGGGGCCATCTTGATTTGGTTATACCCAGAGAAGCCATCCATGAAGGAAAAAATAGAATACTGAGCGGTGTTGTCCACTAACACATCAATGTGAGGAAGCGGGAAGTCGTCTTTTGGGCTTGCTCTATTGAGATCCCTGTAATCCACGCACATCCTGACCTTTCCATCCTTCTTAGGTACAGGTACAATATTAGCAACCCACGGAGGATAATTCGTTACAACAAGAAACCCAGCATCTAACTGTTTCTGAACCTCTTCTTTAGTCTTGACGGCCATTTCCGGTTTCGTCCTTCACAGCTTCTGCGCAACCGGAGCACATCCTTCTTTGAGCGGCAGCCGGTGTATCACGATGTCAGTATCGAGCCCAGGCATGTCTTGATAAGACCAGGCGAAGATATCCACATACTCCCGGAGCATTTCAATCAATCTTCCCTTGACAGTGTCTTCCAAAGCAGCCCCAATCCGTACCTCTTTCTTTGCGTCCTCGGTTCCCAAGTTAACAACCTCGATTTCCTCATGATGAGGCAAAATGATCTTTTCCTCCTGTTTTAACAGCCTGGCTAATTCCTCTGGTAAGGCACAGTCTTCATCAGTCCTCTCTTCAGCCTGATATATGGGATTATCGAAGTCATACTGAGCCATAGCCAAATCATGATGAGTGGAATCTGAACAAGAAAACCTGCATGATTGATGGTATATGTTTATTATGGATGCATCAAACAAAAACACATTGCCATTTTGATGTGATTTTAATGCAAAAAAAAAAATAGAAAAACAGGGATCTAAACATTTGAATGCGAAAACGTCCTTTATTAATGATAAAGAAAAGCATACAAAAACATTCAAGCCCTACAAACATGAATCACTACGTCTTGGGCAGAACGTATGATTAACATAAATGACAAACAAAAGCAATTACTCTGGTCCTGTCACTTGAATGGCTCTTTCTGATGACCAGTTGTGAAATGAGGAATTAGAGTGGAAAAATGATGGAGAGAATTTGAATTTTGGGTGGAAAATGATGCAAATAGATCAGTTCGAGATCCTTCCCACACATGCACAAGCCAAGCACATGACCACAAAATACTCCAAAATTCTGCAGTGCTGAAAATGCCACATTTTTGCAATTTCTCCCAGAGTAAACGGTTACTTTCTTTGAGTAATCGATTACTCCATTCAAAAATTCAAAATTGGCGCCAAAAGGAGGGAAACTTGGATATTCGCCTGATTGCACCTGTTCTGGACCATGATAGACCTCTGAAACTTGCCGACTGATATTACCACTGGAATACACTTGAAATATGCAGCGAAATGTTTTTCGCACTCAGATTAAACTGCTGATAACAACCGTCGGGTGCTGAAAAACTGATCAAAAATCGACTGTCGGGGTTTCTGATCATTCAATCGCTTAATGAGCAAAATAAATACTCAAAAGACTTGGAAAGCTATCTGCTTGGCTCTGAACACTGTTATAAATTGTACTGGAACTGATGATGTCGTGAGCTGCTAGAGAATACCTTGATCCCATGCTCAAAAGGACAATGCAAATGCAGGAATGATAAAGCGAATGAAAGGAAGCATAAACTAGTTAGGTTAGAAGTAAAAGGGCAAATTTTGAGGTGTTACACAAGCGTGCACTATTTCCATCTTTAGTGCCCTATCATTTTCTCCTTCTTTGAAGAAAAGACCTTCCAGATGTGCATTACGCCGGACATGCCTCATCGGGTATCCAAATTGACGACGAACCAATACTGGATCATAGTTGATTCCTCCCTTAGTTCCTATGAGGGGTACGTTGGGGAAGTTTCCACAATGATCAATGATCCTGATCCCGTCATAAATCCTATTGCACCAATCTATATCAGAGTTGGTAAGAGACATTATTTTCTGCGACCAACGTAAGGCACTCTTATGGTCCCAAAAAGCAGCAGACTTAGGCAAATGGTAGATAAACCATTTATATAGTAGAGGTACACAGCACATGATCATCCCTCCACTGTACAAATTTCCTAAGTGTACAGAATGATATTCGTCCGCGAGCAGAGTTGGCACAGGGTTTCCAATGAGAAAAACCTTAATGGCGTTGATATCGATGTTGGGAAACAGAAATAACCTGTAGGTGAGTAAGACAAAGATGCTTTCAAAAGAAGTCATGTTCCCTATACTAGCAAAGTACAGAGCCTTCTTTGTCAGGATCTGGGCTGAAAAATCTGGGAGCCCACCCTTGGTGGTCATATGAGTCTTGATTTCCGACTCATCTAAATAGATTGCTCTTGCAATGGTTTGATCTTTTGGAATTCCTTCCAGTCCAGAAAATGGAGCTCGATCAGTAATGTGTAGATCGGTTAGGTGAGAACACTCCTCCAGCGTTGGTGCGAGCTGGTAATCCGGGAATGTGAAATAGTGATAGACCGGATCGTAAAATTGAATGAGTGCCTCCATGATTCCTTCAATCACATGGACTCTTAACAGAGGTAGCAAACCTCCGTACTTGGCTCTGAAAGCTTCAGGGTTAGTGATCATCCTCACTAATCCTCTCAAATCTTCTAGTTTTGGAACCCTGAAGGTATACTTATGAGTTCTCCTTCTACCGAAGTCCATCAGCGCAATCTTTTTTCTCTAACATTTGCAATCATTGTCTTAGTTTTATTTGAAAAAGAGAGACTAGAAGAGAAGTTTTTCTTTGATGTAATGTTTTTTAGATGAATGCATGAATGCAGCACACAAAAACATAGAAAAAACATAGGGTCAAAGGGTCGGTGTCATGAAGTCAAGGCTCTACCCCCCCCCCCCCCCCAAAGGTTTATACTAGTGATTTTTGTACATGTCTCTCAACATCATCAGTTCTTGTCGAGAAAACACCAGCGGGCCGGGAACCGTGCTAGGTGATGTTTTTCGAAGAACCATCAGAAGAGGGTAGTATCGCGTGACAACCATTTCCAATAGTTTCCGCACTACTAAAAGAGGTTTTTCCTAGGTGTATACTCAATCTTTCCACATGCGGCATCATATGCATTCCCATTGGCAGAAAAATAAACACAGATATCAATTAGGAAAAGCAGTATATATATTTGTCCTAAAGTCCTCGACTTTAAAGAGCTATGAATCTTATGTTCCTGACAAAAATGGCTCTCCGGCGGAGTCTCCATCCTGTGGTACCTTCCCAACTTTAAAGGTTTTTGACCTAAGATCCTAGTGAGGTCAACAAAAATCCTATCCCAGTGAAGTCCCTAGTGAAGTCATCATTCTTTGGTTTCTACGTGAGAGATAAAAAAGAGGGGCCCACGGTGGGCGCCATTTTTCTGTGGTGGCCACCGCCATGAAAATGACTTGTCCAAGCATTCTACCTAAAACTGTAAGAAAGAACGAGATGGCCCCACGATGGGCACCATTTTTCTGTAGCGAGCGATTTTGGACGTGGTTCTTAAGCACTGCCGCTCTGGGTTACTACAGGTCGATTCATTTTTTGTCCTATTGAAGCTTATGAAGGAAGGGAAATAGATGTCTCCAACTAACCCTGCTTTGCAAACTGAGGTCAAACAGTCAAAGTTGTTGGTTTACAGATGCGATTAATGTGGGGGGCCTCTCTTAGGTTATTTTGGTTAAATTTAGACTTTTGGTGGGGAATACGGACTCGGATATTTTGATGGATATGTGAGGATTTGTGACCTGAGGTTTTTTGATGTGGTGTTCTCGCTAAGATTTTTCTTTCAATCTTATGCCTACGTATTCCCGTTTACGGAAACAGGGAAATCAGAGCGATCGTAGTTCCTCCTATTCTATGGGAGGAAATGGTGTTTTGGTGTCTTGTTCAAAGCCCAAGACATGAAGCTGAAGGTGGTTTGTATCTTGTTCAAAGCCTAAGATGTGAAGCTGAAGGGTCTATTTGTATCTTGTTCGAAGCTCAAGATGTGAAGCTAAAAAGGTGTTGTCTTTAGAGAGAACTTGTCATCTCTAAAGGGGGTCTGTTTGTTTGTCACAACTGTTGGGTGACTGACTATAAAGAAGAATTACTTTAACTGGGATATGTGAATCCTAGCAATACCATAATTTCCTTTATAGGGGATTTTAACCTGAAGGAGAAGACTTTAACTCAGTGTAGAGCAATGCCATCTTTCCTTAGGAATTTCTCATGCTAAAAGAGGGACAGTGGCATGGATGTAAATAATCCAGAGGCTTGCCGCTTACAGCGATTAGATGAAAGGAGTTGTTGATGTTTGTATCCTGTGAACGAGGCACAGTTTTGATGCTAAAAGGTTGATTGACTCGACCGGGGTTTTCTTATACAAAGCCTAAGAGGAGGCTATTGGCCCAACAAGAGGGTGTTTTTTGTGTGTCTTGTACGAAGCCCAAGACGGAGGCTAAAAGGGTTTGACTCAACAAGAGAGTCTTTTATACTCACCAAGAGAGTGATTTGTATCTCGTACGAAGCCCAAGATAGAGGCTAAAGGTGATCGACTCAACGAGAGAGTCTTTTTATACTCAACAAGAGAGTGTTTTGTATCTCGTACGAAGCCCGAGAGAGAGGCTAAAAGAGAGATTGACTCAAAAAGAGAGTCTTTTTGTATCTCGTACGAAGCCCGAGGTACAGGCTAAAGGATTGTTGTTTCAGTTGAGTGACAGGTCCAGTAGGTTGGTTAAAAGAGAAAGTCAGTTCTTATAAAGAGACTGATTAAAGGTAAGGCTATGCTTTGGGATTGATCAGAGGATCAAGGTTGTTTCCTGTTCTTTAAGGAAATGGGGAATCTAGAGGGTATTGGAGACTGTCCGAGTCTACTGGTGTTTTTCCCTACTTGAGAATGCCTTCGAGACTTAAGGAGATTAGACAGTCCAAGTCTCGAGTTTTATCTCTTGTACTCTTCTTAAAGAAACAGTAGTAGTACGTTCATGGTAGAAAGATCTAGACTCTTTGAAAGACTGTTCTATTAAGATGACTAATTTCTGTTCCTATACCTCTAGAAGGTTGTCGGGACAATTTGTACGAAGCCCAAGAGGAGGCTGGAAACTTTTAAGAAGCCGAAGGACAATTTGTACAAAGCCTAAGAGAAGGCTCTCTTCCCGAAGGAAGAATCCTTATAGGAAGCCTGAGAGGAGGCTGTGAATACTTCTAAGAAGCCGTAGGGTCCTTGTACAACGCCCAAGAGGAGGCGGGGATGCTTTTAGGAAGCCTGTGGGTCCCCAAACCCCGAGAAAGTCAAGACAGGCTATTCACAGAGAATAGATCAAGCCAGGAAAGTTTGAGAATTTGGAAGAAACTCAAGAGATGCCATTCACGGAGAAAAGATCATCTCTGGGGAGTAGAGTTTCTTCGACGATTTCTAAGGGTGACAGTTTGAGAAAGGGTTCACCGAGAATGCTGCCTTTCACGTCTCCATATTGTTTAACCCCAAGAGGAGGGAAGACTGTATCTGGTAATCCTATGGGGATCTAGTTTTGTCTATTTTAGAGTGATCAACAAGGCTTAGTGCTAGACGTAGTTGCCGGGGAAACTCTAAATATCTATACTAGTATTACATAGTTGATATGAGTTTATGAAAGAAAGCATATAACCACTTACTCAGTTGTAGAGCTTCCATGCTGTTTGGTTAGTTGTTTAACAAAGAAAGATTGAAAACAGCAGTATATTTAAAGGAGAAAGTATTTTGCAAAGATGGTTGGGCTTACAGCTCAAGGAGAGGCCCAAGGTTTATCAATGATCGCACTGTCATTTTGTACAGAGGGACTTATACAAGTGACTGAGGCCCAAAAAGTTTTTTGTACAAGGGGATTGGGTCTTACACTCTAATAGAGGCCTAAAAGATTTATTTTTGTACAAGTGGTGGGGTTTCAGCTCAAGGAGAGGCCCAGGGTCATTTGTTTTTTTTATTGGCGATCGCGCCGAGGTTTTTTGAAAACGCGGTGGGTCTTATACAATGCATTGAGGCCCAAAATGGTTTGGTTTTCAAAGGGGGTTGGGTCTTACACTCTAATAGAGGCCAAAAGATTTTGAATGAGTCTTATAGCTCGAGGAGAGGCCCAAGTGTTTGTTTTTCAACGGACGATGATCGCGCCGAACTTTTTGAAATACAACGGGACTTATACAATAAGTGAGGCCCAAAAATAGGTTTGTATTTACAAAGGATTGGGTCTTACACTCTATTAGAGGCCCAAAAGTGTTTTTAAAAGTTTGATGAGGGTTGAATTAATCAAAAACCCTAATTTGTTTTCAAAATGTATTTTAATTGAATAAAAAATTCAATTAAAATGATCAAAATTGTTTAACATGTGGAAAACAAATTGTGATCTTGGATTAATGTTTCAAAAATCATGTTTTGACCTACAAAATGATTAGAAGTCATTAAAATTTGCAAAATCAAGAAGGAAAAAATATTTTAAATGTCAAAAACAATTAAAATATTAATTCTTTGTAAAAATATCAATTATATGAAATAAATAATATTTTTTGAGATTTTTTGGTAAAATAAAATATTTTAACATTTTTGTGAATTATTAAAAAAAGAATCAACTCAAAATCATTAAAACTCAGAGAGAAATTAATTTTGGAATCAATTAAATAAAATCACAAAATTCAAATATTTGAATTTTCAAAAAAGGGCGCCAAGAACACCCAAGAACACGCGCGTGTTCTGAGTCTTGCCCAGATTTGCATTTTCTCTCCAATCTCACTGAATACTTGATGGAATCATGCAAACCACCTATCAATCTGCTCATTTCAACCTAACGATCATGTCTATGGTCTTTAATTTCATTTATTTTTAACATGGAATAAGAAATTAAGACAAAACCTCAAGAACCCTAAAATTTGCATGAAGGCTGAGAATTTTGATACATGATTCAAACAAAGCAATTAATTGAGGGGAAACATTCTATGCATGATTATGAACATTTGGCAAAAGTATTGTGCGAGGAAATTTGCATAGATTAAGAGATGACCAAGTTTAGGCTTACTTGAAGGTCGTGGCAGCAAGAGCAATGTGATTTTTGAGTTGGAGGTGTTACAGATGAGTTGTGATGATCTGAACAGCTTCCTTACACCCTATGGAGTGTGTTTGAATGCTTGGACTTGAATAGAAATGGCTGGATCACTTCATGGCATCTCAGCTGCAAATTGGTTAAAACCTTGAGCAAATGGCTGGTGATTCTGAGAAATCGGTGTTCCAAATGTTGTTTAAGTGTTTGGATCACTTCTATATGATGTTTATGAGGTGTGTGTGTGTGATTGGTTTGATTGGAATTGCTCTCAAACTCAAAACCCGATAGTGACTTGCTTTGGAAGGCAATTTTGGAGTGAAAGAAGAGATTTTGAGGAAAGCATCTGTTTGATGGCTTTGGTGTACTCAAAATGATCACAAATGAGCTCTATTTATAGTAGAGCAAGTTTGTTTTGCAAGCAATAGTGAATGGCAACTGCAGCAGAGGTTTGACCAATGGTTGTACTTTGGAATCCAACTCTCCTCTAGCCATTGACTAGAGGTTAGGGCACAGGGTTGTTGTTTCCTTGGTCTTGGATAAGTCTTAACTGAATTCAGTTGCAAATGGCTCAGTCCATGCCACCTTGGTGTATGCATTGAATGCTCCAATCCAAAATTGGAGTCTTGTCCCTCTTTTAGGCAATTCTAGGTTTGACATGCTACTTCTTGTTCCAAGGACTTTGGAGGCTTGGCTCAGTGTTTGTACCCTTTAGATTTGATCCTCAGATGTGTCCAGAGTGATGACAAGGCTTGGAATCATCTAATTTTTCCAAATCGAGCAAAAGTACAAAATTCTGCCTAGCCTTGGCAGTTTTCAGCAAGGCATATTGCCATTATCATATCTCTTGGCCCAAGTGGAATTTGGTGATGTTCTTGGCCATTTTGGAAATCCCTCATATGATACAACAACTGTTTGTCATATTTGGTTTTGATACCTTTTGGATCCAAGTGAAAAATCCCCCAACATTTGGAAAAAAGTGAAGGCAGATTCTGACTTAGTGAAAATTTCACTAAGTGTTGGAAAAAAGTGACATTTTCACTTTTTGTGATTTTGATCATTCCATAACTCAAAATCCATGAGGAATTTGGAGGGAGGTCATTTTTAAGCTTTTGTAGAGGGTAATGAGATCTATCAATCAAGCTTTGGATGGGGAAAAATGACTTTGTGGTTTAGGAGTTATGATCCTCCAAAGTTGGTACCCTTGCCACTCTGTTCATAACTTAGAAAATTTTCTATGTTTTTATGGTTACCCCTTTTACAAGTTATCCCACTTTTCTTGATTTTTCTTGATGAATGATGATTCAAATCATACATTAACATCATTTTAGGGTTAAAAAACCATTTTTCTGAAAAATCTCAAAAAGTCAAAGTTGACTTTTGTGCACAGTTGGTTTTCTATCAGATGAATTCCAAACTGTGCGATCCTTTAGGAAATCATGTCCTTGACCTAAATCAAACTTGATGGTCATGTTCCATGGGTGTTATAGGGTATATTGAATCATGTCCTAGGGTTTGGGAGCATGTCCTGGTCAAAAGTCAAAGATACAGTTGACTTTTCTCGCGAAACCGTAACTGTGGTACTGATGAAATTGAGACTTGTTGCTCAAGCTTCCTGGATCAATACATTGTTACAAATGGATCAATGTGGTATGTTGGACACCCTCAAATCATGTCTTGAGGTCTTGGCTCATGATTTGTCCCAAAAGTCAACTTAGGGGTGAATTAGGGCAAGAAACCCTAATTCCTGATTATGGATGTATGCATCCCCTGAGGTCAAATTGACTTGATACTTGGGCCCATGAGGTTCCATTGTGTATTTTAGGATATACTTTAAAGCATTGGCTCATGCCTAGAGGAAAATTTTCATCTGGAGGCCCTGGTCGACCAAACCCTAATTTGGTGACACTGGCGATCTTGAGGCTTGATCCACCTGGATGGGAGCAGCCGTGTGCTTAATCCTTGAAGTGGGAGTCCTATTGATCCCTTGTGGATATTTGAGAGGCTAGACAAGTTGAAAATCATGTCACTTCTTGATTGATCCTTTGTCTAAGAGCTCTGAGAGAGCTGGAAACCCTAAATTTGATAGTAGTGAATGCTCACCCATCTTTGGGGAGACTGATGAGGTATGATGGTTCCTCCATATTGTGAGGATGATTTTCACAATGATGGGAAATCTTAGTGGTCAAAATTTGGGGTATGACAAATACTAACATCACTAACCACTGTTGACTGCTACTAACCATTGACGGGGAGTAGTGTTGGTTGTCGCTCCCGGGATTTTCATCCAAGTACAAATGCGAAAGTGGCACCAAAACAGAGTCGCCAACAATGTGTATTTATCCCATGAGAGGGAAAGGAAACACCGCATAAACCTGGGGAAAGGAAAGAGCATGGTCTTGCGACCAAGAGAACTGGGTTCGGGAGTCGGTTACGCGAAGGGAAGGTATTAGCACCCCCACGTGTCCATCGTACCCGATGGGATCCACGCTTGCTTGTCTCGATCAAAGGGTGTAAGGAAAGGATACTGGAAAAGGGAACTGCTAGCTGGAGAACTAAAAAAAAGGAAAGGAGAACGAAAGAGAAACAAATGTAGGGAAAATAAAAGAAGTGCTCGCATGGGCCCTACCCCACTGCCTACGTATCTCATCGGGAACATGAGAATCAGAGCGATGTAGTTCCCCTCAACGAGGGTCGCTTTGTTTGTGTTTTTTAGTGGAAACGTCAGAGTGCGCGTTCCAGCAGTTAGGTGTTGCAGCTCGCTGTAGGGAGACTTAGGCGTTACCTGTTTGCGGTAGAACGGACATGACGAGTCCTTGAGGAATAGAATGAATGAGACGAGGAAAGAATTTGTTTGTTTGTTTTTGTCTTTTAAGAAAGAAGTGTTTTGTTTATTTGGTGTTTTGCAACACATATTGTATTTAAGTCCCTCATGTAAGATCGAATGCCTCGCATATCGACCCAAGACGGAACGTACACTAAACATTCCCAAAGAAATGAGAGAAGACCCCTCACCTCCTTGTTCCCCACATGAAAGGCATAAATACAATACTTGTTATGCCTTTATTAAGTGTTTTTTACTTTTATTATGAGATGAGAAGAAGTGACTCAAATGGAGCAAAAGGTGAAACTAATAAGGGAGACTAAGACTCAATCCTAATGTTATCATACATGGTGATCTTATGGTTAATGAGGTTTAAAGAAATCTAATCTTAAAAGAAAGGAGAAGAAGAGCAAAAGAAACAACTTACTGCCAAGATGGAAGTTAAGTTGATCTTAAAGAGGGATGAAGAAGAAATTATTCAAGAAAAGCATGTAAATGCTTATCATAATCACAAGTTTGAAAGCTTAAAAAAAGATAAAGGAAAAGATTGTATGTGGGTGCACACCCACACACATGACTTACCAATAGCCCCTGAAAATGTTAGCAAAGCAAATGTATATGAAAGCAAAAGGGAAGGAAATAAGGCAATTAATCAAAGTTAGAATTAAAATGCTAACTAAAAAAGGAATATTAAATCCTAAGTAAGAAAGTTAAATTGAGATTAAATCTAAAGTTAATCCTAAAATTAGTTCAAGTTGATTCTAAAGCAAATTAATCCTAAAATTAAATCTAGAGTTAAAACTAATACTAATCCTAAAATTGATTCCAATTAATTTCTAATTAAAAACTAATCAAATTCCAAAGTTAAGACTATAAACTAACTCTAAAGAAGATTAGTTCTAAAGAAAAACTAATATAAAAATCTAAATGAAAATTCTAATTTCTAATCAAAATCTAATTCTAATATTAAGCAATTTCTAATTCATACTTCTAATCCAGTTATCCTAAATCATTAACCAAAGTTAATTGTTAATTTCCTAAAATCTCTAATTCTATATCAAAACTTAATTCCAAAATAAATTCTAAAAACAAGCAGTTAAGACAAAGTCTAGAATTAACTAATAATTAACAACATAAGGGGTGTAGCAGTGACTTGGGAGTTGTGGATAGAAATTCCAGCATTGGGCCCAATGAATCTCAGTGCAGCCAGGGGGTGCGGAGTGAATTTTGGAGGTGCAAAAATGAAAAACAGCATGGGCTTAATCAATCCGTGAAACATTAGGGTTCTTACCCAATTCAACATCCTATTTCACCCTCATACTTCAACGTCTTCACACGTTTTTTCATAAACCCTAAAACGCCGCCGGAACATCCTTCTTCCAAACATCGCCACCGTTCTCAACACACCACCACCGTCTTTGCCATCAAATCGCACGACCTCCATCTCCATGAACTTCTCACATCTTCATTCTTCGGACATGCCGTCTCCGCCATCACGACACCTCTTTCCTTTATTTCACTCACACGCCGCCGACAACACATCTTCTTCTCCGCTCACCTCTCAACCATCGTGGTCCTTCTCCCAACTCCAACACCATCGCACAGCTCCGTTCAGTCTCCACCTTTGACACTTCGCGCATGATCAAAAAAAAATACAACGGAACCTCACACTAACGACGGAAAGGACCTCACAACCTCAACACCACGTCATCTTTCACGATTTCAACAGAAAACTAATTCTTCGCTACCAATCGAAGCCTAAACAGAACCGATCTAGTCCACACAAAGAAAGAGATGCGAAAGAGGAAGAAGCTTACCTATCGGAGTTCGTCCGATGCATCTTTACAAGCGAGGTATGCGTATCCTTCGACTTCTGATTTTGAATTCCATTCCGCATCCCTCTTCTTTTTCGTGATTCTCTTTCTCTTCCTCTTCTTCTTCGTGATTCTCTTGCTGATTTTGAAGAATAGTTGATGAAGTGATGTCGTTCACTTTCGGCTTCGAAGTTGTTGTGGCGATGGAGTCGATATTGAAGATTGTGGCAGGTTGTTGTAGATGTTGAAGGTGGTGATTTCTGATGATATGAATCGAATTTGTTGCAAAATCGTTGATTGAAACTGTGTTGTGAATTTGTTGCTAGGTTCTGAATTTTGATTTTGCATAATTGGTGAAGATGATGTCGCAGGGTTTGAATGGAGATTGAAGATTGATGATCGAAGATGGTGATGAAGGTAAATGGAGGAAAGTTACAGAGAATTGGAGAATTGAAGATGAAGAGTGGAAGAATGAGAATTGAGAAATGGTGCAGAATGAAGAAGAGAGCTTGAAGAATGAAGAGGATGAAGTTTTTATAGCAGAAGTTGGATGAGGGCAAATTGGTATTTTCAGGTGAAATCGGTTAGAGTTGGTTAGAAACTTGTTAGAGAAGTTAAAGGTTCTGTTAAAGTTGGGAAATTTTGTTATGGTGGTTAGAACTTAAGATTAATGTTAGGGAAAGTTATGAATTGTTGGTTATGTTGGTATGTATTAGCAGGTTTTTACTTACTGTTAAAATGGTGAGTGGTTTTTTTTTGGTGAGTTTTCTGGTTGTAGAATTTTTGTTATGAGAGGTTAAGTGAACTCTGCTATGATATTGTTATATACATTTTCCTGGTGAATTTGGAAAACCACTATGTATTTTTATTTTCCTCTGCTATTAATTGCTGTGTAATTCTTATTTCTGTTGTGACTTTGCCACTGATAAGCTGTCGTGCTTGTACTGCTACGTAATTCTTTTTGGTCATGGAGAAAAACTGTCACATAATTTTCTTTTGTGATTTCTAAGTAGTGTAATGGAAACTGATTGGTTATTCCTTGAAACAGATTGCGAAACACCGTTATGATAACTATAGGAAAGAAAAATGTCTTTGTTACTGTTTCCAGTAGGAGAAATGTGATCAATTATTATATTGTCACCAAAAGAATTTCAGCAGGCAATATGCATCTTTCACACCTAAGGCCCAGGGATTCATGAATACATGTTGAGTTGGTATCCTGTGAGTACACAGCTTCTCAGCAGGAACTTGTAATTCATTCCACATAGGATGTATCTTAGTACTAGCTTCAAATGTTCTTCGGAACACGTCAGGTAAAACACTGGATTGGACAGTCTGTGCAAATTGAAGCTTATGAATTGTGAAGATTGGGTCGTGTATCCATTGATAATGGTAGTCCTTTATTTCACTTTTTGTTGCAAGTTATGATGTAATGTACCATGTGCTTTGTAGTACTTTATGAGCACGTTTTCTTTTAATTTTCTTGAAATGGGACCTACATTTATCTTGTCCGTTATGTACCAACTGCACCTCATATGATTTGGTTTTTTTGGCAATGAAACCTGCTGTATTAAATTCTTGCGCCACCTTTTATTATTTCTCCATAAAGTACTATGTATTCATACATGTGCAGATGTGAAGCTCATTTGGCATGTTGTAATTTTATATATCAGTACACATGGAACGGACTCATTGAGGATGGGCTTTGCAACCTTTGGCCTTTGAAATAAAAGTTGGATTTTTCTTGGACAAGAGAGGAATTTTAAATGGAAATAGAATGAAAATGGTCATGGAGTTTAAGTTTAGAAAATGAAAATGGTGGGAGAATGGAGTCAAACGAAAATGGACAAATGGAATGGATATTGGATATAAAATTTGGCTATGAATCTAAGAGTGGACTGTAAATGGATTTGAAATGTGAATGTGGGTTTTCTTTATTTTGAATATGGATGTTGAAATTGGATAGAACTATATTTGGGAAATGGATATTGGGTAATTGGATTTACCAATGAAATTGAATTTAGGGAAAGGTGATTAAATGGATAATGACGGACAGAAAATGGATTATGGATAAAAACCAATCTTGACTCTTTCACCCATGCTACTGAAATAAAACATCTGAATCAAACATCCTTTGCATTTCCGACCAATGGAAACCTGACTTTCTGAACTTACGCCTCACATGGCCCACTGTTCATTGACCTGAGGACTTCCACCCACAACAACTTGACCTTACACACACCGCCTGAGAAATAACCACTTTGAATGCACCCAGATAATCTTCTGAATACGGAAAGTTCAAACCAAAGGAAGATGCCTTGATCACACGTCTTAGGAGCCCAATGCAAATGTATGACAATGCGTTATGACCTAATGGAAAATGCAGATGATTGCGAAACAAAAGGCAGAAAAAGTTAGGGCAAATTTTGGGGTGCTACATTGGTGCTTCTTGCAGAAGAAGGTATTGGTTGAGGGGGATACAAAAAGTTTTGTGTTCCGCTGCTGTTTTGATGATGGTCTCCCTGTTTTGATTATTGTTGTCTGCAGGTTAATTGAAGTTAGTTTTAGCCAAAATCTGCCAAAGGGGGAGATTGATGAGTCCAAGCCTTTGAGGTTGGGATCAATTTGGGTAAAACTAACTTAGCAGAAAGATGTTGGACAAGATGTCTTGACATGATGAACGAACTGCAAGTTAAGGTGTTAGACAAGATGTTTTATCATGTTCATTCGGCATCTTTGTTTGTTACAGTTTGGAATAACTGTGTCTGTTTTCCAGGTGTTATTGGAATATGATTTGGTCATAGGTGGCATTTGTGATTAAGGAATCAGAGATTCTGATTCTAAAAAGAATATGCGATTTCCATTTAAGGAGACATTTTTGGAAACATAGGATTGAAGAAAAGAATAGGTTGCAGATTTTGTGGTGGTGAATTGCTGCAATTTTGAAGCCTAAACCCAGTTCTGTTTTGCAATATAAATAGGATGAATTTAACCTAGAATAGGTGAGGGAGTATACAGCTGCTATAGAGTACTAGGGTTTGTACTTTTGTAAGCCTCTCTTGTATTGCGTGAATACCTAAGTAGGACAGTTTATTGAGTTGTAATTTTCAGTCACTGTTGTGGTTGAAGGGGAATTGAGAAGAGTCACATACCTAGGAGTGTCTTAGGTAGAAATCTAGGAAGGGTAGTTTTTAGGTGCTAAGTTGTAAACGTTGGAGTTTAGCTTAGAACCAATTCTACTTAGTTGATTTCATTCCTGGCTTGGTAGTCCCCAGACGTAGGTGTTGTTGATCACCGAACTGGGTTAACAATTATGGTGTGTTTTTTTTCTTTCTGCTGTTTGCATTCGGTCCTTCAGTATCCTTGTGTGAAAAGCAGAGATCAAGTGTCACGACATCCTATCTAACATCTTAGTGATCTGCTTAACCAGAATTTTAGTATATTATTGAATATATTAGTAAACTCATTCAACGATGTTATTCTCTGGGAATGAGGTGTTAAATGTTAAGATGTGGAATAAATTGACACCATTAAAGGTGGTGGCAATCTTTGCTTGGCAACTGAGTCAAGATAGCATAAGAGAAAACGTTATTTTTTTATATCTTTTTCTTTTATTTATTATTTATTAAAGTAGGAATGAATTTTTTTCAAAAGTCATATCTTCTTTTTAAAGAGATTATGATTGTAATTTCGGTGGGAGTTAACTTTTTTAAATCTAAAGGATATAACATTACTTTTTTCATGATATTTTCTCTTAATTTTGACTAAATTGAAAGTTGAAACCAACACTTGAATTGAAAATATTGAAAATTCTGCCTTACGTTACATACTCCTTTAAGAATGTGCCCCTAATCTTTGAAGTTTTATTTCATACCAACTAATCTTGTTTGCACCCTCATCGCATTCACAATTTCATATTAACAATTTTCAACACTGTCCAAAACCTCATCATCAACACAAATGAATATATCACAATATAATAATAATATATTCATATTTACACCCCTTAATATTTTCTTACTAGTATATTGTAGTCCATATAACCTGGAAAAAGACTGGTGGCTAGATTAGAAACACAATATTCTTCCTAAATAAACCAGAAACAACCTTTGCAGCAGAAAAAAAGGTCAAGAAATGAAGATGGCACAAAACATATGCAATAGTGAAGGAAACTTAGACAATAAAAGTTTCAGCATACCTCTGTCATGGATAGGAATCTACATAGCATCAACATCACTTTTCTGTCTGATTTCATTCTCAGCAGATCTCATCAAAGGTTTCAAAGCCCGTAAAATATGGTTCCCTTGCAAATACTTTTGTCTCAACGCAACTCCCTTAACCATAATCGCTATTTCTGTTAAACTCTCTATTGATCTCAACACCCTTATGTAGCGAGCGATTTTTGTCGGTAACGCGACCACCTTATCGCTGAATTGGGTTTTCCTCCTCAAGGAGAAAGGGGTGCTACTTTCTGATTTCTTATTCATCCCGTGAAGCTGGAAGGGAAAGGGAAACTGTCTAAAACTAACATTGCACGCGAATGTTTAACTAAACAAACGCTTAAAGAGATTCGGGGAGTTCGGGGTCAGGTTATACAATGGGGAGTTGTCAGTTACCCATCCTATATGTGGTTATCCACAAGATGTTAGCATTAGGATACGCTTTAGACTTGATGGTGCTTATCTGTTAATGGGTTGGGAAAGTTTCTTGGGAAATATAAGTGAGAGAGTGAGTTTTTTTGTTGATGTTTGAGTGATATGAAGATATTGGACCTTGGTTTTAATTGGTATGAAGGTACTGGACCTAGAGTATTTTGTTTGGTATGCTCGCTAAGATTTCGTAATCTTATGCCTACGTATTCCCGTTTAAACGAAACAGGAAAATCAGAGCAATCGTAGTTCCTCCTATTCTAAGGGAGGAAAAAGATGTTTTGGTGTCTTATTCAAAGCCCCAGATTGAAGCTAAAAGGTTTTTTGTGTCTTGTTCAAAGCCCAAGATTGAAGCTAAAAAGGTTTGACTTAGAGAGAAATTGTCATCTCTAAAGGAAGACATCTTTGTCTATTTATCACGATTGTTGGGTGACTGTTTATAAAGGAGGATTACTTTAACTGGGATGTATAAATCCAGCAATGCCATAATTTCATTTATAGGGGGTTTTGACCTAAAGGAGAAGACTTTAACTCAGTGTAGAGCAATACCATATTTCCTTAGGAATTTCTCATGCTAAGAGAGGGACAGTGGCGTGGATGTAAATAATCCAGAGGCTTGCCGCTTACAGCAATTAGATGAAAGAAATAGAGTTTTAATTTTTCTGTTTTGACATGTGATAAATAGAGAAATGACTTCCTACAGAGGGATTTTGATTATCTCTGAGGGGATGTTGATTTTTGTGTGCCTTTATCGAAGCCCAAGGTTGAAGCTAAAAGGTTGAAGCTAAAAGGTTGATTGACTTCACTAGGGAAGTCCTTATACAAAGCCTAAGAGGAGGCTGGGAATGACTGACTCAACAAGAGAGTGTTTATATATGTCTTGTACAAAGCCCGAGATTGAGGCTAAAAGAGACTGACTCCTTGGGGATATCATTATACAAAGCCTAAGAGGAGGCTAAAAGTTGACTTTTCCGGGGAAAAGTATTGTCTGTCTTGTACAAAGCCCAAGATTGAGGCTAAAAAGGATTTTGACTACGCCGAGGAGGGTTTGTATGTGTCTTGTACGAAGCCCAAGATTGAGGTTGAAAAGAAGACTGACTCTGTGGGAAAGAAATCTTTATCTGTCTTGTACAAAGCCTAAGATTGAGGCTAAAAATGAGATTTTTACTGACTCGGGTGAGGATATTTTAAGTGTCTTGTACGAAGCCCAAGATTGAGGCTAACCTGAGTTTGACTCTACGGGAGAGTATTATCTATCTTGTACAAAGCCCAAGATTGAGCCAGAAAAGAGTTTGACTCTGCTTAGGATTTCTAATTCCCATAGCCTAAAAGAAGGCTGGGAGGAATTGACTTAGCTGGGGAAGATATTTATCCAGAGCTTAAGAGAAGGTTATGATTATTTGTGTCTTGTACAAAGCCTAAGACTGAGGCTAAAAGGGTTTGACTCAACAAGAGAGTGTTTATATCTGTCATGTACAAAGCCCAAGATTGTGGCTGAACAAGCTAGAGAAAGCCTACAAGGAGGCTAACTTCTGCTAGGGGGAATCATTATACCCAGCCAAAAAGGAGGCTGGAAAAGATTGTCTCTGCAAGAGAATATTTTTATCTGTCTTGTACAAAGCCCAAGATTGAGGCTAAAAGGGTCGACTCAATAAGAGAGTGTTTTAAAGTGATTGACTCAACAAGAGAGTCTGAAAAGGATGATTGACTTAACAAGAGAGTCTGAAAAGGATGATTGACTTAACAAGAGAGTCTGAAAAGGATGTGTAGCGCGAGTTTTATGTGTGGTTGCGAAGAACTATCGCTTTGGGGTACTATTGTTCGATTCATTTTTTATCCTATTGAAGCTGATGAAGGAAGGGAAATAGACGTCTCCAATTAACCCTTCTTGCAAACTGAGTTTAAACAGATAACTGTTGGTTTACAGATGCTACAAAGATTGTGGGTCTCTCTTAGGTTATTTTGTTAAGAACACAGGGTTTAGACTATTGGTAGGATGTTAGGACTGATGTTTTTCGATTGATGTATGAAGGTACGGGATTTTGGGTTTTTGATTAGTGCGCTCGCTAAGATTTTTCAATCTTATGCCTACGTATTCCCGTTTATGAAACAAGGAAATCAGAGCAATCGTAGTTCCTCCTATTCTATGGGAGGAAATGGTGTTTTGGTGTCTTGTTCAAAGCCCAAGACATTAAGCTAAAGGTGGTTTGTATCTTGTTCAAAGCCCAAGATATGAAGCTGAAGGGTCTATTTGTATCTTGTTCGAAGCCCAAGATGTGAAGCTAAAGGGTTTTGAATTTAGAGAGAATTTGTCATCTCTAAAGGGGAATATTTGGTCTATTTGGCACAACTGTTGGGTGACTGATTATAAAGGAGAATTACTTTAACTGGGATATGCGAATCCAGCAATGCCATAATTTCCTTTATAGGGGATTTTCAACCTGAAGGAGAAGACTTTAACTCAATTTAGAGCAATGCCATCTTTCCTTAGGATTTCTCATGCTAAAAGAGGGATAGTGGCTTGGATGTAAATAATCCAGAGGCTTGCCGCTTACAGCAATTAGACGAGGAAAAGGAGTTGTTGATGTTTGTATGCTGTGACCAAAGCATGATTTGATACTAAAAGGATAATTGAATCAAATGGGGATTTATTTATACAAAGCCTAAGAGGAGGCTATTGACCCAACAAGAGGATGCTTTTGTGTCTCGTACGAAGCCCGGGATAGACGCTAAAAAGGTTGACTCAACAAGAGAGTGTTTTTATATGTGTTTTATACGAAGGCCAAGACGGAGGCTAAAAGGGTTTGACTCAACAAGAGAGTCTTTTATACTCACCAAGAGAGTGATTTGTATCTCGTTCGAAGCCCGAGATAGAGGCTAAAAGTGTCTGACTCAACAAGAGAGTCACTAATATGAAAAACCCATTTAAAACCGGTTGGAAATGACATATAATGACGGGGGCGAAGGCGTTGTTATGTAGAGTGTTGTTGTATATGAGGTACGTACAATGACGGTCCTGGAACCGTTGTTGTATTCCAGTTTGCGCGCACCATTTCACGACGGTTAGTTTAGTCAACCGTTGTGATATACTAAACTGTGATCTGGTTCGATTCTCAGCAACAACATTTTTTATTTATATTAGCGTTTGACATACAACTACGGATAGGTTTATAACCGCTACCAAAAACAGACTGTTTTAAATATAATATTTATCTTCGTATCAAATTATTCCCATAATTTATCCTGTCAAAACAGCTTCTGTTTACATGCAAACACAATATGTGCATCAAACACAATTCTTCCTATATTGTATCCTTATAAATGAATCACATAATTTACATCAAAAGAAATTTACATCAAAAGCTAAATGAATCAGAGAATTAAACTGCTAACATTGTTTAAATCAAAAGCCAATATTATTGATTTCATTATGTGCATCAAAAGCCAAAACTATTGTTCACATTATGTGCATCAAAAGCAAAAAATATGTGCATCAAAAAATGTTGCTGATATATCATACAGCAGGAGCAGAACCCTTAAGCTGATTGTGGATATACGCCCAACGTTTACGAAGATCCACAAAGTCCTCAAGGGGGAATGGGGTTTCGTCGTTAAACATCTACATAAGAGCAAAAAATTGAAGATACATCATGCATGATAATAATTCAATAGTCAACTTATATATTAATATATGTAAATATTTTATGGCATATATTACCGTATCCCATGAATCAACAGTGCCGGCAAGGACGATGTTTAACATATGTTTCATGATAAAATACCCACACTCGTAACTCCCGCGTTGTTTCCTCGTCTACAAATTACATGAATATAAAAACATGAATACAACCACACTTGCATGAATGTAAATGAAATAAACAGGTAATCGGGCCACTTACTTTAGGAGCAAGGTATGTGGGCTTTTTTCTAACATTCCTCAATATATTAACTTGCTCCACAATACTGCACATTGAAAAATGAATTAAACATATTACATGATAAACTAATTACAATTAATGCTAAAGAAAATGATATTAAACAAAGACACTTACGTTAATACAAGATCTTTCATTGGTTTGTGGAGTGGATCGTGCAAGGAACACAGTAAGGTCACCGTATTTGTCCTAAACGATATTACGATCAATTGCCAATGACCACTGAATGAACACGAGAATATATATATATATATATTATCTGTTGTTACTAAAACAAAACTAAATATAGAATATAGAAATAAATTACAACAATACTAACCTACATAGGAATGGTACAAGGTAACATTCCTTTCCTCCGTTATTTAGCCGGCTTTTCAAGTACTATTCTCTGATAGCTTTATCATTATATGCCCAAGCAATAAAACTTGGGTCCAAGATTCCATATGTACTTGATTTATTCAATTCTATACAAACACGGTGAATGTACCTAAATGGTCAAAGAAAATGAATAAATTAAGGGAGAAAATACAAAAAATTATAATGTTCTATAATGACATCTATATTCGACTATATACTTACGTGCACCAAACTTGCAAAATAGATAAGTCAAGCCACTTATATCCTGCGAGAAAATCCCTCACATCTTCATGAGTGTAATACACTAAATCCAATTGTGGGCAATGTTCTAGCGTGAGGGGCTGCGCAAGGTCTGTTGTTGAAATGTAGTAGTATAAACTTGTTATTTCATTTGGACTAGGGTCCAATATCCCATTGCGGTTATCTACAGGTGGGGGGGGGGGGGGGGCTGTACAATTACTCCCTTTTGTAGAAGCGTGATTTACGACACTTCTACTTGGAGTTTGATCTTCACCAACGCAATGCTGATCTTCATTAGTTCGTTGTTTGAGACTTTCACTTAATCTCTACATCATAACATTCAATTAGAACATAAAACAAAAAAAGAACAATATATTCAATTAGAACATATAATATATATCATACAAGAATAAGCGCGATTTACGACACATACCGAATACATCTCTTGTAACCTTTCCACTTCTTTCTCCATGTTTTCCCTCTCCTCCTCAAACAGCCTCCTTTGCTCCGCCAATTGCTTCTCAACATTATCAATCTTTTGTCGTTGAGCAAGAAATTCAGCGGTTTCGGTGCTTCTTCTTTGAGATCCAAAGTATGACCTCAAGCCGACACCATCTCCAACACCACGGACACGGCCTCCATGCTCAGCTATTCCGATAGCTTCGACTAATATGTCATGTCGTGCTTCCGGAACAAATGTGCCTTCACGGGCCGCCACAACCAAGTTATCCTACACAACATGAGCAACTTACATAAGCAAACTCATTTAAATAACAACTCATCATGAGCAATTTACATAAGAAAACACATTTAAACAAAACATATATTTACAATTTTCTCAGCAACTACTCTTGAAGCCTCAGAGGTGTACTCTCCATTAGGTCTTAATCGAGCCCTCTTCCATTTCTCATGTCTTGAAGGTGGAGATGGAATGTCACCATCTCCTCGTTCATGTAGTTTTTCCTACAGGATCCTCTTCTCAAGTTTCTTGTAACCCCCACGAGACAATCTATGGGGGTACATGTTTTTTGCCTTGTTCTGAATTCCCACTTCGCTTTTAGCCTGTTATTAACATAGTGAAAAATGTGTATGATTAGTATCTATAATTCATTAGCATAATATTATAGGTTACATAAGACTACTAGTACTAACCTTGAATTCCTCAGCACGGCATTTCTTCGCAAACTTGTGCCACACCTTCTTCGATAACAAACTATATCGAATCCGTGGAGGTTGAATACCGCTCTTAGGCTTCGTAATGTAGTCAGCCATGAGTCGTGACTTAAATCCCCTCCAACGAACACCGACATAAGTTATCCACATTCTTTTCAATTTTGAGTCATCGGTAAACTCAAAATTCAACTACATTAAATCAATGTATAAGTATGAATTAGAAACTATAGGTAGTGATATCAAATTTATGAAAATTATAGTATGAAATACCTTAACTTCTGTCCATATGCTATCTTTGACATTACCATCCACTTCTCTCCAATAATCAATCAGTATAATGACTTTGCTACGTGCAAGGAATGCAACATAACTCCTAAAAGTAGCGTAATGTGGACAATCCACTAATCTGTAGTGTGAATCAAACTCGATCGGAGTTTTTGCACCAGATGAGTTGCAGACTGATGTGAACTGGGGAATCATTGTGACACCTCTTTGTGATCTTTTCGTTTGACTTTCAGTTGTTTGAGTTTCATTGGCTAACCTTTCATTTGTTTGAGTTTCTTCGCTGGTTTCTGATGAAGAACTTGACAAGGTCGACATCTAAGTTCAAAAACAACAACAACAACATGAACAACAATGGAAAAAGAGTTTATTGTAGATGCATGGGGAAACTATTTTACGTACCCTAAACGTGACGACGAAGTAAACGATGTTGGTGTTGGTGTTGTTGTTGTCTTCCTTCCTTACGACAACGACGGTGACGATGATGACGACGGTGTTGGTATGTGCGTAATCTTCTATTTTCTTCACTATCGTGACGATGATGATGAAAATGACAACAAATGGATACTGATGATGCAAGCTTTGGTGGAATCGTGTATTGTTTCACAGTATTGAAGGTTAGGGTTTAGGGTTGAAATCGTGTAACGTTTCGTCTGGTTTCTATTTTCAATGGAATCGAAATAAGGATACTGAAGAGACAATGAGACTACCTAGTTTGGAAACTATTGAAACACTACTGCGACGGTCAAGAATTTACACCGTTATGATATATTATTTACATAATGAAATTTCATATTAAAGCGCCAGAGTTATTTTTAGAATTAAAAATTAAAAAAACCTACAAAATATATCACAAGGTGTATATAAACAATCATAGTCATAACTTTTAATTTTTTTAATTAGAAGTAAATAAAAAAAGTAAATGCGCGCTTTAACATAAAAGGAATAATATATATGAATACGTTGAGGTTCGAACACATGAAAGCTTGAAGGTATCACTACGGTTGATTTATCAACCGTTTTTATATACAATTAATCACCACGGTTGGTTTATCAACCGTTGTTATATACAGATAAGTTTTATTCAATAAACAAATAAAATACAACCGCGCCTTAGTTGAAATATGTCACAACGGTGTTGGGATGAAGCGTTGTGAGCAAGGCGTCGTTGTTTACACGTTTTGTAGTAGTGAGTCTTTTATACTCAACAAGAGAGTGTTTTTGTATCTCGTACAATGCCCGAGATGGAGGCTGAAAATGTTTGACTCAACAAGAGAGTCTTTTATACTCAACAAGAGAGTGATTTGTATCTCGTACGAAGCCCGAGATAGAGGCTAAAGAAGGATCGACTCAACAAGAGAGACTTTTTATACTCAAAAAGAGAGTGTTTTTATATCTCGTACAAAGCCCGAGATGAAGGCTAAAAATGTTTGACTCAACAAGAGAGTCTTTTATACTCAACAAGAGAGTGATTTATTTCTCGTACGAAGCCCGAGATGGAGACTGAAGGTGAAGTGACTCAACAAGAGAGTCTGAAAAGGTTAGCTCCACTGGCGAGAATCATTGTACAAAGCCTAAGAGGAGGCTATCAATGCTGGTGACTGTTTCAGTTTAGTAACAGGTCCAGTATGTTAGTTAAAAGAGAAAATCAGTTCTTATAAAGAGACTGATTCCAGGTGAGGTTGTACTTTGTGTCATACACCAAATTTTGACCACTAAGATTTCCCATCATTGTGCAAATCATCATCACAATATGGGGAAACCATCCTACCTTGTCAGTCTCCCCAAAGATGGGTGAGCATCCACTACAATCAAAATTAGGGTTTCAAGCCCTCTCAGAGCTTAGACAAAGGATCAATCAAGAAATGACATGATCTTCAACTTGTCTAACCTCTCAAACATCCACAATGGATCAAAAGGACTCCCACTTTAAGGATTAAGCACAAGGATGCTCCCTTTCAGGTGGATTAAGTCTCAAGATCGACAGTGTCACCAAATTAGGGTTTTAGTCGACCAAGGCCTCCAGATGGAAATTTTTCATCTGGGCACAAGCCAATGATCCAAAACACTACCTAATATACTCCATGGAACCTCATGGACCCAATCATCAAGTCAATTTGGCCTCAGGGGATGCATACATCAAAAATCAGGAATTAGGGTTTTTTGACCTAATTCACCCCTAAGTTGACTTTTGGGACAAATCATGAACCAAGACCTCAAGCGAGAGTTTGAGGGTCTCTAATGAACTATATTGATCCATTTGGAACAATGGATTAATCCAAGAAGCTTGAGCAACAAGTCTCAATTTCATCTGCACCACAATTAGGGTTTTAAGGGAAAAGTCAACTGTAACTTTGACTTTTGACCAGGACATGCTCCCAAACCCTAGGACATACATCAATATACCCCATGACACCCATGGAACATGTCCATCAAGTTTGATTTAGGTCAAGGACATGATTTCCTGAAGAATTGCACAATTTGGAATTCATCTGATAAAAAGTCAACTGTGCACAAAAGTCAACTTTGACTTTTTGAGATTTTTCACTAAAATGGATTTTTAACCCTAAAATGATGTTAATGTATGATTTGAATCATCATTCATCAAGAAAAATCAAGAAAAGTGGGATAACTTGTAAAAGGGGTAACCATAAAACTTAGAAATTTTTCTAAGTTATGGAAAAGTACCACTAAGGTACCAACTTTGAAGGACCATAACTCCTAAACCACAAGGCCATTTTTTTCCATCCAAAGCTTGATTTGTAGGTCTCATTACCCTCTACAAAAACTTCAACTAGGCCTAACTCCAAATCATTAGGGATTTTGAGCTATGAGTGAGCCAAAGTGGCTGAAAACATGAAAATATACCATTTTCCAACACTTAGAAAAATTCTGTCCAAGACAGATTTTGTTGAAACACCAAAACTTGTGAGATACTTTCACATAGATGCAAGCTGAATCAAGTCCAAAGTTAAACATCAATGTTGTTGCATATGTTACTAAGAATTCAAAGAGCTCAACAACATGAATTGATTCAACTTAAGCCATGAGAAATTCATGCCCAAAGTCATGCTGCTGCAAGCTGTTTTGGAAAAATCAGTTTGCATGTTTGCTTGCCACACACGATTTTGAGCCAAAGACTAAGGGTCACTATGCCACCTGTGTTCAAACCAATCACAATGCAACTGATCCAACTGATAAGTCTGAGTCAAAAGGCCAAGGAATCTTCCAACTTGAGGTTCATCCACTTTGGCACATTTTGCCTTGAATTCAAAGTGCATTAATGTGGAATAGTGCATTGTCAAGGTAGCTACCCTACTCAGTCAATTTCTCTGATTAAACAACATTAAAAACATTTGAGGAATGTGGTTTTGGTCAAGGCATAGCCCTGCTCTTGGGAATGCCTAGCTTGCCTTGCTTGAGAATAAATCCTCCAAGCCAATCCATGCAAATGTGATCTGATCCAGCAGCCATTCACTATTCCTCCAAAACAAAAAATGATCACCTATAAATAGAGGTCCCAATGGATCATTCAACTCACACCAAAGCCAGTTACAGCACTGCTTTCTCTCATTCATTCTTAAACCTCAAGTTTTCTTGTTTTTGAGTAACCACTATCGGGTTTTGAGTTGCAGCCACAATCAATCCATTCCAATTGCTCAAACACATCACATATGATGTATTTGAGGTGTCCAAACACTTAAACACCAACTGTAACACCCCAGGCTCAAAATCACTCTTCAACCAAGCCATTATGCTTCAATTTTGCAGGTGGAGGTCTCCAGCTTGATCCAAAGAATTTTAAAGTGTTCCAAAGCTTGCAACACACTCCATAACATCCATTGAAGCTATAGGGATCATCAATTCACGACTGGAACACCATCTGGGCAAAGTTCCATTTCAGCTTGCATCAAGGTGAGCTTCAAACTCAAACTCCATGATCCATGCATATTTCCTCGCATGATATTTTTGCCATTTGATTGCCATCATGTGTTGATTGTTTTGCCTCAAGAAATTGAATCATAGACCTTATAATCATGCCTGCATGATTGCTTTTGCAAATTAGGGTTCATCTGTGTTCATCATGATTATTTTACTCCACACTGAAAGTGAATAAAATTGGGTATTGACATCTTATTCCTTGTGAAAAAACGCACGGGTTTGGTGTTTGAATCATGTCCAATGGTTGAGAGATGAGTGAGATATGGTGCTTCACGCACGAGCTCGAGGAAGAAGATGGCCATGGCGCCATTCTTCAGGTTTTCCAACTAAGTTTGATATATATTTTTCACTTACCATGTTATTAATGAATTGGCATTGCGCCCCAGTGGTTCATCAACTGGTTTTGTGAGTATTGGCAAGCGAGAGGTCTGGGGTTCGAATCCCCCTCGCCCCAGACTTCTTTTTATCACTTTTTTATTTTATTATTTTTCATATTATTATTTTTAATGATTTGAAAAATTAATAACTCCTTCAATTTTTATCATTTTTGATTGGTTCTTTTTGCAACAATTCACAAAAATGTTGAAATATTTTATTCCACCAAAAAATTAAATTTATATTATTTTTTTAATATAATTAGTATTTTGTGAATAAATTCATTTTTAATTGTTTTTAAACATTCTAAAAATGAATATTTACTTTGAAAATCAAAACCTAATGAATTTAAATATTCCTTGTGATTATCCCTCATTTTTTTCAAACCTTGAGCAAAATCATAAGTGGATTATTCAAATTTATTTTGAATTTTGTTTGATTTTCTTTAAATATTTACTTTTAAAGATTAAAATTAGGGTTTTTTTTTATTCAACTTTCAAAATTGATTTTCAAAACACCATGGGCCTCTAATAGAGTGTAAGACCCAATCCTTTTTTGACCAAATCATTTTTGGGCCTCAGTGTATTGTATAAGTCCCGACACCGTCAAAAACAAACGGCGCGATCGTTGCCTTTTTAAAATAACCTTGGGCCTCTCCTCGAGCAATAAGACCCATTCAAAATACTTTTGGGCCTCTAATAGAGTGTAAGACCCAACACACTTTTAACCAAAACATTTTTGGGCCTCACTTATTGTATAAGTCCCTCTGCGTTAAAAGGAAACCTCGACGCGATCGCCATTTTAAATGGAAAAATCATATGGGCCTACCCTCGTGTTATAAGCCCCAATCTTTTTCTTTAAAACCTTTTGGGCCTCTTGAAAGAGTGTAAGACCCATCCCTTTGTACAGAAAACCTTTTTGGGCCTCAGTCACTTGTATAAGTCCCTCTGTACAAATTCAACAGTGCGCTCACTGATAAAACCCTGGGCCTCTCCTTGAGCTGTAAGCCCCAAATCTTTCTTTTTCAAAGCAATTTCTCCTTTGATTTTGAATATACTGTTGTTTTCAATCTTTCTTTGTTGAACAACTAACCAAACAACATGGAAGCTCTACAACCGAGTAAGTGGTTATTGCTTTCATTTACCGCTTTCATATACATATAACTGTATTGTGGGGCTGTTTCACTGTAAGTCTTCTTTCATAAACTCATATCAACTGTGTAATAATAGTATAGATATTTCGAGTTTCCCCGGCAACTACGTTTAGAACTAGGTGACGCTGTTTCATTTATTCGTAGAAATAGACAGCTAGATCCCCAATAGGATCACCAGATACAGTCTTCTCTTCGACTGTCCTCATTAGGAATCGTCAAGAAACTCTACTCCCCAAGATGAATGTATTCTCCGTGAAATGGAATCTTTGAGTTTCTTCCAAATTCTCGAACTTTCCTGACTTGATCTATTCCTTGTGAATAGCTTGCCTTGAATTTCTCGGGGTTTGGGGGCCCACGGGCTTCTTAAAAGCATCGGCCTCCTCTTGGGCATTATACAAGGACCCACAGGCTTCCTAAAAGCAACCCAGCCTCCTCTTGGGCTTAGTACAAGGACCCTACGGCTTCTTAGAAGTATTCACAGCCTCCTCTCAGGCTTCGTATAATGATCTCTTCCTCCGGGAATGATAGCCTCCTCTTGGGCTTAGTACAAGGACCGATCGACTTCTTAAAAGTTTCCAGCCTCCTCTTGGGCTTCGTATAAATTGTCCCGACGACCTCCTAAAGGTATAGGAACAGAACTTATTCATATGCGTAGAGCAGTCCTTTCATAGAGTCTACTACTGTTTCTCAAAGCATAGTACAAAAGATAAAACTCTAGACACGGACAGTCTAATTTCCTTGAGTCTCAAAGACATTCTCAAGCACCCTTCAAGAATAGGAAGGAAACCCGCAGACTCGGACAGTCTCAATACCCTTTGGATTTCCCGCTTCCTTAAAAAACAGGAAAAACCCGGATCCTTGAAATCAGATCCTTGAGTACAGTGTTGCTCATATAAGAACTGATTTTCTCTTTCAAAATCAGTATACTGGACCTGTCACTTAAACAGTTACCACAGTCTCCTCTTGGGCTTTGTACAAATGATTCTCCCTAGCGGAGTCAAACAACGTTTAACCTCTCTCTCGGGCTTTGTACGAGATACAAAAGGTTCTTATTGGGCCAAACAAACAATAGCCTCCATCTCGGGCTTTACACGAGATCGTCGGGTCAAAAACCTTTTCGCCTCTCTCTCGGGCTTTGTACGAGACACATAATAGCCTCCTTTTAGGCTTTGTATAAGAAAACCACTGGTTGATCCAATCAACCTTTTAGCATCAAAGATGTTCCTCGTTCACAGTATACAAACATCAACAACTCCTTCCCCTTCATCTAATCACTGTAAGCGGCAAGCCTCTGGATCATCTACATCCATGCCACTGTCCCTCTTTTAGCATGAGAAATTCCTAAGGAAAGATAGCATTGCTCTACACTGAGTTAAAGTCTTCTCCTTCAGGTTAAAATCCCCTATAAAGGAACTTATGGCATTGCCAGATTCACATATCCCGGTTAAAGTAATTCTCCTTTATAACCAGTCACCCAACAGTTGTGACAGACAAACCCTTCTTTAGAGATGACAAACTCTCTCTAAAGTCGAGGTCCTTCAGCTTCACGTCTTGGGCTTTGAACAAGACACAAATAGACTTTTCAGCTTCACATCTTGGGCTTTGAACAAGATACAAACCACCTTTCGCTTCACGTCTTGGGCTTTGAACAAGACACCAAAAACACCCATTTCCTCCCATAGAATAGGAGGAACTACGAACGCTCTGATTTCCCTATTTCGGTAAACGGGAATACGTAGGCATAAGATTGAAAGAAAAATCTTAGCGAGCACAATCAACAAAAAAACCAAATCCCATAAACATCAGTCCTAACATCCTAATCCTTATTCCCCCCCCCCCGAAAACTTCTGCCTAGATAACAAACCAGTATTGGCGAAAATTCAAATAACCAGTACAAAGCCCCCCCCACATTGATAGCATTCGTAACGTAACAGACCGCTGTTTAAACTCAGTATGCAAGCAGGGTTAATTGGAGACATCTATTTCCCTTCCTTATTCAGCTCACAATAGGATAAAAAATGAATCGACCTGTAGTTTAAAGCTCAAACCGCAGAGAGCGACCAGCGCTTAAGAACCGCGTCCAAAATCGCTCACTACAGAAAAAATGGCACCCACCGTGGGGCGATCAAAGATAGATCTAGGCACGGTCTTCTTTTTCACCTCTTGTGAATACCACAGATTGGGGCTTCCGCCGGGGAAGCCATTTCTGTTAAGAACTTAGGATCCTTAGCTTCAAAGGTCTAGGATGTTTAAGACAAATATATATACTGCTTTTCCTAATTGCTATACGTGTTTATTTTTTTCTGCTAATGGGAATGCGGGTGATACCGTATGTGGAAAGACTGAGTATACACTTAAGATAAGTGATGGCGACAGGGTCGACCATCAACCTCAGTGGAGGCTGACCAACGCAACCCATTCACTCTCTTAGCCAATGGGCCGGTTGTTAAGTCTGAGAAGCTGAGGAGACAAACCCTTTCGTAGTGCGGAAACTATCGGAAATAGTTGTTACGCGATACTACCCTCATTTGAGGCTGGTGATCTATTCTCAGTGAATGGCACTTACTCTAAGATTGCTCTACAACTCGCTGGCGATCCGCTTGTTGTTTTGCTTTCCTGGGAGGAGCTGATGATAATGAGTACAGGTACAAAAATCACCCTAGTATAAACCTTTGGGATGGGTAGAGCCTTGACTTCATGACAACGACCCTTTGACCCCATGTTTTTTCTATGTTTTTGTGTGCTGCATTCATGCATTCGTCTAAAAAACATTAAAACATTCAAAAAACTTCTCTTCTAGTCTCTCTACTATTTTTCAAATTAAACTAAGACTGTTTTTGCAAATATCAGAGAAAAGGATTGCACTGATGGATATCGGTAAAAGGAGAACTCATAAGTATATTTTCAAGGTTCCAAGACTAGAGGATTTGAGAAGGTTAGCAAGGATGATCACTAACCCTGAGGCTTTCAGAGCCAAACACGGAGGTCTGCTGCCTCTGTTAAGAGTCCATGTGATTGAGGGAATCATGGATGCGCTCATTCAGTTTTACGATACGATTTATCACTGTTTCACATTCCCAGATTACCAGTTAGCACCAACGCTGGAGGAGTATTCTCATCTGACTGATCTACATATCAGTGATCGAGCTCCATTTTCTGGACTGGAAGAAATTCCAAAGAATCATACCATTGCAAGAGCAATTCATTTGGACGAGTCTGAGGTCAGGACTCACATGACTACTAAAGGTGGCATCCAAGGATTTTCGGCCCAATTCTTGACGAAGAAGGCCCTGTATTTTGCCAATATAGGAAACGTTACTGCTTTTGAAAGCATCTTTGTCTTGCTCACCTACGGGTTATTTTTGTTTCCCAACATTAATAATTTCGTCGATGTTAACTCCATTAAGGTTTTTCTCATTGGAAACCCTGTGACGACTTTGCTCGCAGATGTGTATCATTCTGTACACTTGGGAAATTTGTACAGTGGAGGGGAGATCACATGCTGTGTACCTCTTCTTTATAAATGGTTCATCTCTCACTTGCCCAAGTCTGCTGCTTTTTGGGATTGTAAGAGTGCCTTACGTTGGTCGCAGAAGATCATGTCTCTTACCAACTCTGATATAGATTGGTGTAATAGGATTTATGAGGGAATCAGGATCATTGATCGTTGTGGAAACTTCCCCAAAGTACCCCTCATAGGAACTAAAGGAGGAATCAACTACCATCCGGTATTGGTTCGCCGTCAATTTGGATACCCGATGAGACACATCCCACTGGGTGTTCATCTGGAAGGTCTTTTCTTCAAAGAAGGAGAAAACGAAAGAGCACTAAAGATGGAAATAGTGCAAGCTTGGAAACATGTTCATAAGAAAGGACGAGAGTCTCTGGGAAAACCAGACTGTGTCTCGGTGGAGCCTTATCTACATTGGGTACAAACTAGAGCTCTCAAGCTAAAAATGCCTTATCCTTGTTACATAATTCTTCCGCCGAGGGAATCTGTCATGTACTTCATGACAGAAACTGAAAAGCTTCAGGTTACTCTCAACAAAGTTCAACGGGAAAGAAGGTCTTGGAAGAACAAGTACCGCACTCTCGACATAGAGTGCATCAAAATACAGCAATTACTGAAAGAGAAAGATGCTCTGATTGAAATTTTGGAGCAACATGCTGTAGAGAACCAAGATGACCAAAGGAATTTGCTCACTCCTTTCACCTGGCAAAGGAATGACAACCCGACAACGGCCCAAGAGCCCCGGTAAAAGAAAAGGAAAGTCCCAGAATCATCACCCGATTTCTCTTCAGAGAGGACTCGAGACCCATTAACTTAGGTTTCTGTTTCTACATTTTGTAATCTACCGTATTTCCATTTCTGTAATCCTTGGAATTTCAATAAAAAGGGGTTTCCCCACTGTTTGATATTTGCAATTTAATTGTCGAAGTTTATTTTTATTAAACCAAGAAAAAAAAATAATATAATCATTGCATTCATCATTCTCACATCACGTATTCTTCTTCCTTACGAATCTCACGTTTGTGTCTCGATTCTAGAGTCAAACTGTCTCATTCGTACAATACTCGGGCCAATCGTCAGAAAAATATGGATGATCTTGAGGAAGAAAACAGAGAGTTGAAAGAAGAGATCGACGCTCTGAGAGAAGATATGAGAAAGCTTCGTAACGACATGCAAGCCATGGCAGAAGCTCAGCTACAAAGGACTGTGATCTCAGAGATCACCTCAACGCCCATCGTGGAGAAGTATGATCCTAGGTATCAAATGCCAAAAGATCTTCCTTGGGGCATGCCTATTAAGTATATCCCGGAAGGATATGTTCCGCCGATCACTGAAGATCAGGGAATCACAACAGAAGTCGCTGGGCCTGAAGGTTACAAACTTTGGGAAAGCGAAGATGCCCGGGGCATACTGAAGACTCCTGAAGGTTACAAACTTCGGGAAACGCCAAGATTTGCTGCCGTAGTCACGGTACCACCCCCTGTGGTGCACACTGCCCCGGAAGGACAGATTCCGCCAACACCTTCTGGTAAGAAGGAAACTATGTTCGATAGAATGGATGAATTCTAGGAACAGTTCCTGGAGATGCAGAAGGAACTGCAAGCCATTCGCGGTCAGGATCTATTTGGAAATGACGCTGCGGATCTCTGCTTGGTCCCCAATGTGAAAGTCCCGCACAAGTTCCAAGTGCCCGACTTTGAAAAGTACAAGGGTAACTCTTGCCCTCAAAGCCATCTGGTGATGTACGCTCGGCGGATGTCAGCTCAGACGAAGAATCAGGACCTGCTGATTCACTACTTTCAGGATAGTTTAACCGGTGCCGCACTCAAATGGTACATGGGTTTAAACCGTCCTACGATCAGCACTTTCAGAGATCTTGGTACTACCTTCATCCAACAATATAAATACAATTTGGACATGGCACCCGACAGAGATCAACTCATATCGATGTCACAAAAGGACAAGGAAACCTTTAAGGAGTATGCTTAAAGGTGGCGTGAAATTACCGCTCAAATTTGTCCACCTCTTGAGGAAAAAGAGATGACAAAGATCTTCTTAAAGACCTTAAGCTCATTTTACTATGGCCGAATGGTTGCCAGTGCGCCCAGTGATTTCACCGAAATGGTGGGCATGGGTGTACGTCTTGAGGAAGCCGTCCGAGAAGGACGTTTGGTAAAAGACACTGGATCATCGAGCGGTACTAAAAAATATGGTAGTGCTCTCCCTAAGAAGAAAGAGCAAGATATTGGGAATATCTCTTTCGGAAAGCAGAGGCGACGTTATCAGCCAGTAGCAGCTGTGACTCCTGCTATTTGCCTTGCACCTATTCCTACGTATCAACCTCAGGTTGCGCAGAGCCAACCTGATCAACAAAGGACGTAACAGCCTCTTCAGCAGGCTCGTCCCCAATACAACAACAACCGCACAACACGGTCACCAGGATTTGATCCTATACCCATAACGTACGCAGAGTTGTTTCCCTTACTGCTAGCCAAGGGGCACATTCAGACTAAGTCCCCTCTTACAGTTCCGGAAAATCTGCCTTTTTGGTTTAAGGTGGATCAAACTTGCCCTTTTCATCAAGGAGGTTCAGGGCATAACATTGAAACTTGTCTTAATTTCAAGACCGACGTGCAAAAGCTTGTTAGGAGCGGGCTCTTATCTTTCAAAGATACGAATCCTAATGTTCTTACGAACCCGCTACCTCAACATGAAAAGGCTTCAGTCAATCTGATTGAGAAAGAGACTAACAACGTCTGTCAAATTCAGGATGTACTCTTGTTGAAGACCAATCTGGTCAAGATGCATTGTAGACAGAGTGGATATGGCCATGTGCCACCTCATAACTATCATCAGTGTGATATTTGCTCTAAAAACAATCAAGGATGTTCTGTGGTGCAAGCATCTCTACAGGAACAGATGGATCTCGGATGGATCCAAGAGCACCGGGTTCGTGGAGTTAACATGGTCTATACGAATTCCAATGTCATTCAGAACCACGATATCCGTGCAATGAATGTCAACTTGGCGGCAATGCACTCAAGGCAAAGCCAGTATCATAATCTGCCGCGGCACGATTACAATTCCTGTCTGACTTGCTCGGTAAACAAACAGGGATGCTCTTTCATACAAGAGGCCCTCCAACGTCAGATGGATCTGGGATGGATCCAAGACTACTGTGATAGGAATTCCTATCAGGTCAATATGGTTCAGATCTTTGATATTCGCGTGATGAATACCAACTTGGCAGAGTTACATGCTGAGCAGGTCCGACTTGGATTCTTAATATCTCATGACCATCAAAGCTGTAAAGCAGGTTGCGAAAACGATCAGTGTTGTACCGTTGTCCAAGAGGCACTTCAGCACTTGTTAAATCACTGGTGGATGCCAATCTACATGGATGAGGATACTCAACAAATTAGTATCAATAACAGGAATCCTACTCGACGTCAAAGTCAGGATGTCCGAGCAATGGAAGGTAACCTAGTGAGGTTACATTGTATTCAAAGTGGGCGTCGCCAGGTGCCACTGCACAATTACGACCATTGTAGCGTCTATTCGGAAAGTAATCAAGGGTGTTACCTTGTGCGAGTGGCTCTTCAGGGTCAGATGGATCGTGGAGAGATTCGTCCATATCCGGGTTTTGGACCTATCGACTGGACGCCAAACTACCTTGCCAATCAAGTCGAGGATGTTGTCACCATCTCTGTTCATCACAGGACCAGGGATGTTTTTGCCATCATCCCTCTACTTGACGAATCTAAAGTTCCCAACCAGAAACGGATCGAGATTACTTATGATGGTCAGAAAAATCAGAAGGTTCCCATAGTCATCTATCTACCGGGACCATTACCGTATGAATCAACTAAGGCTATCCCTTACAAATACGGTGCAACAATAGTCGAAAATGGAAAGGAAATTCTGTTACCCTCCGTTGTGAATATTGCAGACATCAGTCGTGTGACACGGAGTGGTAGAATTTTCAACCGAGGGGTTGGGGAAGTTAACAAAGAAAAGGAACTTCAGACAGAAGCTCCCGATCCACTTGTCGGTCAATCCAGTAATCCCGGCCTTTCAAGAAACAATGATGAGATGCTGAAGCTCATCCAAAGGAGTGAATACAACATTGTCGATCAACTGTTACAAACTACTTCAAAGATCTCGGTATTATCACTGTTACTCAGTTCAGAAGCCCACAGGGAGGCTCTACAGAAAGTCTTGGAACAAGCCTTGGTGGAACAGGATGTAACAATCAGACAGTTCGATAGTATTGTCTCTAACATCACTTCCTGCAATAATTTGGGATTTAGTGATGAGGAATTACCCGAAGAGGGTCGCCGTCATAACATGGCACTCAATATCACAGTCAACTGCCAGGACGATGCTTTAGCCAGCGTACTGGTAGACACAGGGTCAGCCCTGAATGTTATGCCGAAGTCTACTTTGATGCAGTTATCATTCAAAGGCCCTCCGATGAGAGTCAACGAGGTCGTCGTCAAAGCATTCTACGGATCCAGAAAAACAGTTATCGACGAAGTCAACCTTCCCATAACTATCGGTCCTCACACTTTCCAGGTCACTTTCCAAGTCATGGATATCTGGGCAACATAGAGTTGTTTATTAGGAAGACCTTGGATACATCAGGCTGGAGCGGTTACGTCAACCCTCCACCAAAAGCTAAAGTTCGTCAAGAACGATAAACTTGTCACGGTTTGTGGGGGACAAGCCTTGCTTGTGAGCAACTTATTATCATCTACTGGTATAGAACCGAGGAGGTTATTGGAACATAGTTCCAAGCACTGTCGGTAAGCAAGGACAATCAATTCGAAAGAGGAACCTCGATTTCCTCATACAGCGATGCTATCAAAGCGGTCAAGAACACCGATACGATAGGATGGGGACAGTTTGTCATCCCTATTAACAATAAAACAAAGAAGGGTCTTGGTTTTTCTGCGACCTGTACCCAGACAGCTGCCAACGATGAAAGTCTTCATCCCCTTCAGAACTTCTTACACAGTGGAGGTTTCCTTCACCCAGTGTCTCAGACAGTTCATGCTATCAATGAGGAAGATCTCTCTGACACAGATGAAGAGTGGAAGTCCTATCTTAATGAGGATGGTTATATGTCTCAAGAAGAGGTGCCTATGCCTTTTTGCTATCCCGCACAGAGTCCAAGATTTATACCAAGGTCAGATGTCGAAATGATATATGGAGATTGTGATTCGGAAGGATGCCGTGCTCCGCCAAATTCATTAGAGAAAGACACTCCGATGAAAGACCAATTTGACTACAACTACTATGGCCCAATGGATGGTCTGCCAATGTGGCAACCTTATCCAGAAGACTTGGGGCAAGAGAGTCAGCCGAACAATGAAAATCAGCTGAGTCTCATTAAACAGAATACCTGTGTCCCCACCATGTCATGGGATCAACACTCAGGTCATTCAGAAACTACTCAACATGAAGATGAATTTGCAACGTTCGCAGGACTTGAATTCATCAACTATGCTTTTCCTGAGGTCAACGTCATCGAGAGAGATGACTCCTCCAATTTCAAAGAAGTGTGGGACACCTTGGGACAACCAAGTGGAAAGTACGACTTTATGGTCAAGTACACCGCTCCCGAAAGCTCTCGTATCAGGCTCGAAGATATCCAGCCTACTGGATAGGGAGATACAGCTGAGAGCACAAATGCTATGCAAAATGCAACAGAGGAATTCTCCTACAACAATTCTTCCTGGGAAACAGATTCCAATGATCCTGCTCCACCAGAAATCAGCGTTATTTCTGAAGACAAATCAAGGAAGGTGCCAGACTTTGTGATTCACCGAGGAGTTTGCCACCAATGGGTTGCCGTCGAGGTTCCGAGGGTCGTTCGTCAGTCAAAGTAATTGCCATCTTTTAACCTTTCACCCTGCCCAGGTGAAACGGGTGTTTTGATAGGGCTCGCTTTCTGTAAATTTTCCTCTTCGCTTTGCCCAAAGCGACAGAGTTTTGTTTTATAGGGCTGTAGTTTCAAGGATCGACTTGTTCATTAATAAAATAACGTCGTTCTGTAAGTTCCGCATTAATTGCTATTTTCTCTTTTTGCTTTTTCAGAAAATGGTAATCCTAAAAAACAATTCAATAATAAAAACAAGCAGTAAAATAAATACACTACACACACTTGCATTTTCTCTGTCTCTTCTAAACACGAATCATCACGTCATGCAGATTGCTTGTTTTAAACCCCGTTGAAACATACGATCCGATGCCTTCTCCCAACTTTGAGTTCCCGGTATTCGAGGCTGAAGAAGAAAATGACAACAAAATTCCAGAAGAGATCTCCCGATTACTCAGACAAGAGGAAAGGTCCATTGAACCTCACAAAGAGCCGTTGGAAACGGTAAACTTGGGTTCAGAAAAAGAGAGAAAAGAAATCAGGATTGGGGCACTGCTCAGTCCAACTGCCAGAGAGGGTTTGATAAAGCTTCTCAAAGAATTCCCCGATGTATTCGCTTGGTCCTATCAGGATATGCCAGGGTTGGATACCAGCATCGTGGAACATCACTTACCGTTAAGATCGGAATGTCTGCCAGTAAAGCAAAGGTTGAGACGCACTCACCCGGACATGGCCATGAAAATCAAAGAGGAAGTACAAAAACAGATTGACGCAGGTTTCCTCGCCACATCAGAATATCCTCAATGGTTAGCCAACATCGTACCCGTTCCCAAAAAGGACGGAAAGGTCATAATGTGTGTTGATTACAGATATTTGAACAAGGCAAGTCCAAAGGACGACTTTCCTTTACCACACATTGACATGCGTGTAGACAGTACAGCAAAGTTCAAAGTTTTCTCCTTCATGGATGGATTCTCGGGCTATAACCAAATCAAAATGGCGCCGAAAGACATGGATAAAACTTCGTTCATCACCCCATGGGGTACCTTTTGTTACAAGGTAATGCCGTTCGGTTTGAAGAACGCCGGGGCAACCTATCAAAGGGCCATGACTACTCTGTTTCATGACATGATACACAAAGAAATCGAGGTATATGTCGATGATATGATTGCAAAATCAAGAATAGAGAGTGAGCACGTTGAACATCTGTCAAAATTGTTCGAACGTCTAAGAAAATTCAAGCTCCGCTTGAATCCCAACAAGTGCACCTTCGGTGTCCGTTCAGGGAAACTACTAGGGTTCATCGTCATCCAGAAAGGAATTGAAGTTGATCCTGACAAGGTCAAGGTCATTCAAGAAATGCCTTCTCCGAAAACTGAAAAACAAGTCAGAGGATTCCTGGGACATTTGAACTACATCTCCAGATTCATATTCCTCATGACCGCCACTTGTGCGCCGATCTTCAAATTACTGAAAAAGAACCAGGACTGCGTTTGGACAGAAGATTGCCAAACCGCCTTCGACAGTATCAAGGAATATCTGTGGAATCCTCCGATTCTATCACCTCCAGTGGAAGGAAGACCACTGATCATTTACCTCACAGTTCTAGAGGACTCAATGGGATGTGTACTTGGCCAACAAGACGAAACCAAAAGGAAAGAGTCTGCCATTTACTATCTAAGCAAGAAATTCACCGACTGTTAAACTCGGTACATGATGCTCGAGAAAACTTGCTGTGCTTTGGCTTGGGCAGCCAGACGTCTTCGCCAATACATGATTCGTCATACTACTTGGTTAATCTCTGAAATGGATCCAATCAAGTATGTCTTCGAAAAACCTTCTCTCACGGGAAGGATTGCCCATTGGCAGAGGTTGTTATCAGAATATGACATAGAGTACCACGCTCAGAAAGCCGTTAAGGGAAGTATTTTAGCCGATCATTTGGCTCATCAACCGATTGACGATCAGGAATCAATCGGGTTTGACTTTCCAGACGAAGATGTCATGTATCTAAAAATGAAAGATTGCGATGAACCGCTACCCAGTGAAGGGCCAGAACCAGGTTCCCAATGGGGACTGATCTTTGACGGAGCAGTTAATCATTATGGAAACGGAATTGGGGCAATCATTGTTACCCCTCAGGGTACCCACATTCCTTTCACCACTCGACTTACGTTCAAGTGTACAAATAACGAGGCCGAATATGAAGCTTGTATTATGGGTCTCGAAGAAGCAATTGATTTAAGGATAAAAAATTTGGACGTATACGGCGACTCAATCCTGGTTATCAATCAAATAAAAGGAGATTGGAACATATACCAATCAGGATTGATTCCTTACAAGGATTATGCAAGAAGGTTGCTACCTTTTTTCAACAGAGTTGAGTTTCATCACATCCCTCGTGAGGAGAATCACATGGCTGATGCATTAGCCACTATCTCTTCCATGATTAGTGTAGGTCGATGGAATGACCTACCTAAGATCGACATAATGCGCCTTGAACGGCCCGCTTACATCTTCACGATTGAAGCAGTCATAGACGACAAACCTTGGTATCACGATATCAAATGCTTCCTTCAGAAACAAGAGTACCCACCTGGGGCGCTCAGAAAGAATAGAAAAACCCTTAGAAGATTGGCTGGAAACTTCTTCCTGAGCGGTGACACTCTCTATAAGAGAAATTTTGACATGGTTTTGCTCCGATGCATCGACAGACCAGAAGCAGACACACTTATGAAAGAAATTCATGAAGGATCCTTTGGCACTCATGCCAATGGACACACAATGGCGAGAAAAATTCTCAGAGCAGGGTACTATTGGTTGACAATGGAATCCGACTGCTACAAGTACATGAGGAGGTGTCACAAGTGTCAAATATACTCCGACAAAATTCATGTACCGCCATCACATCTCAAAGTTCTTTCTTCCCCATGGCCATTATCGATATGGGGAATCGACATGATTGGCATGATTGAGCCTAAGGCTTCGAACGGACATCGGTTCATCCTGGTAGCCATTGATTACTTCACCAAGTGGGTCGAAGCAGTGTCGTACGCCAATGTAACCCGACAAGTGGTGGTCCGATTTATCAAAAACAATATCATCTTCCGTTATGGTGTTCCAAGCCAGATCATTACTGATAATGGATCTAACTTAAACAATAAGATGATGAAAGAGTTGTGTACTGAGTTCAAGATTGAACACCATAACTCATCTCCCTACCGACCCAAGATGAACGGAGCGGTAGAAGCGGCTAACAAGAACATCAAGAAGATCGTTCAAAAGATGGTTGTAACCTATAAAGACTGGCACGAGATGCTACCCTTTGCTCTTCACGGTTATCGCACATTTGTCCGCACTTCAACAGGGGCTACCCCTTTCTCTCTAGTGTATGGCATGGAAGCAGTGCTCCCCATAGAAGTAGAGATCCCGTCAAACCGAGTACTGATGGAACCTAAGCTCACCGAAGCTAAATGGTGTCAAAGCCGACACGACGAACTAAATTTGATCGAGGAAAAGCGAATCATGGCACTATGCCACGGTCAGTTGTATCAACAGAGAATGAAGAGGGCGTTCGACAAAAAGGTCCGACCTCGTGTTTTCAGGAAAGGAGACCTCGTGCTCAAGAAGATACAATCATTTCTCACTGATTCCCGGGGCAAGTGGACTCCGAATTATGATGGCCCCTATGTGGTCACGAAAGCTTTCTCAGGCGGCGCCTTGAGACTTGCAACCATGGACGGAGAGGAATTTGCCTACCCCACGAATGTTGATGTAGTCAAGAAATACTTCGCCTAAACTAAAAAAAAAAAAAACTTCTCGGTGGATTGAAAACCCGAAAGGGCGGTCCAGGCAAAAATTAGAGACATGAAAAAAAATCATCCCGGTGGATTGGAAATCTCAAAGTACAATCCAGGAAAAAATTACGGATAATGGCAAGTAACTATGTTCAATAGAGGCAAGTCCCTCAGCAGCAGCAGTTACATCATCTGTCAAAAAACTCCAGTCAAGGTCATCTTTGACAGAAGCTCAGGATGCCCCGAATTCAAAGTTGGTAGAAGGATAGTGGTCGTTATGTTTCAACGTAGCCCTTTTCCCTGTAAATTACCATTTTCTAACTTTGTAAATACTCTTTGGAATCACACGTTTGGCTGATCTCCATCTTATCAATAAAGTTTAAGCCCTTGTGCTTTTGTTTGTACTTCTCATTTGTTTTAGCTTTACAGAACGACGTTGTTAACGTGATTAGCGATTCTTGAAATAAAACAACAATGAATTTACTTGATAAAAATTTTTTCTGCTTTTTTTTAAAATAAAGATGGCAATTTCTTTTGACTGTTGAACATCGAAAGATCATCGATCGCTTCTCCAGAAGTAATCGAACCTCAAAGTGCAGAATCAAAGTACTCCTTCTAATCCAGTACGCCTGAATGAAGGGATCAACTGTGTCAGAGACCTTGTTTCGTCTGACCCGCCTCGGCCGAGTTCTAATCTCCTAAGCCCGATCAACGATATTCCCCGCAGGGACTATCTTTCCTAAGCAAGGTGGAATTGCTATCTTGAACTAGCGATATCTCTACACGCCCCGCGATGGCCGAGTATCCAGCCATGTTCATCTTTTAGTTTGTATGTCGCGTCAGTTTTGTCAGCATATACATACATACATCATGCATTATTGATTTGCATTCACATTTCATATTGCATCACCATCACTCTAGTCGGTCTTGTCCCCTAGTGGTAGAAGTCCTCTCAATCGAGTTGTCAGTTCTTGCCTCGTCAGGAAACGCTGAACCTGAACAATCTCTCTCCTCCAGTTTATTTCTGGAAAGAAGTTGGTCCTTGACCACTTTGATCATTTGAACCTCTGAAAAGCCAGGGGAACGTTCAACAAATGTCACTCTTTGCTATTGAGGATAAAATCCTTGCTTTCCTGGATTAAAGAAAATCCCAAAAGGGAAGCCTCATAATCAGAAATTCGGCAGCATGCCAGTTTCGCTCCGAAAAGACCACTGATGAAAAGGTCATCGACACCTCAAAATTGGACCCCATCATATGGCATTTCTCCTGAAAGATCCCGAGAAAAGTATGATGTAAGCTCCCAAACGAAAACAGTCTCTCAAGAGACTCGCTTTCCCCAGTAGAATCGACAAATGGCGTCTCCAACAGAGAAGTTTGTGCAACTCAATAACTCAGACGACTGGGTTCCCCCAGTGAGTCTGACATCAAAATTTTTCCCATCAAATGGCATCTCCCCAGGAAAATTCGGCGAGAAGTTTGAGGAAAACCGCTACGCATAGCGTCCCTTGTCAATAAAGCTTATTGACAAAAGAGACTAAGACCAGTTCCTTGGTAAGAAACCAAGAACGAGGGGAAGTTCATTTCAGAGACTAAGACCAGTTCCTTAGTAGGAAACCAAGAATGAGGGGAAGTTCATCTCAAAAGAAAACTGAGACCAGTTCCTTGGCTGAAGACCAGGATCGAGGGGAAGTTTACCTTTTCTAAGCATCATTGCTTAGCTAAAGAAGATGAGTGCGTAAGCTACCATTCATAACCTCCATCAAAATTTCGGGTATTCTGATATTTAATCCTCTTGCACCCCGAATGCCCGAACACCTTCGTCATTCACACCTTCGGGTCCAAGAAGATTAAATAGGGGCATCTGTCATACCCCAAATTTTGACCACTAAGATTTCCCATCATTGTGCAAATCATCATCACAATATGGGGAAACCATCCTACCTTGTCAGTCTCCCCAAAGATGGGTGAGCATCCACTACAATCAAAATTAGCGTTTCAAGCCCTCTCAGAGCTTAGACAAAGGATCATTCAAGAAATGACATGATATTCAACTTGTCTAACCTCTCAAACATCCACAATGGATCAAAAGGACTCCCACTTTAAGGATTAAGCACAAGGATGCTCCCTTTCAGGTGGATTAGGTCTCAAGATCGACAGTGTCACCAAATTAGGGTTTTGGTCGACCAGGGCCTCCAGATGGAAATTTTTCATCTGGGCACAAGCCAATGATCCAAAACGCAACCTAATATACTCCATGGAACCTCATGGACCCAATCATCAAGTCAATTTGGCCTCAGGGGATGCATACATCAAAAATCAGGAATTAGGGTTTCTTGACCTAATTCACCCCTAAGTTGACTTTTGGGACAAATCATGAACCAAGACCTTAAGAGAGAGTTTGAGGGTCTCTAATGAACTATATTCATCCATTTGGAACAATGGATTAATCCAAGAAGCTTGAGCAACAAGTCTCAATTTCATCTACACCACAATTAGGGTTTTAAGGGAAAAGTCAACTGTAACTTTGACTTTTCACCAGGACATGCTCCCAAACCCTAGTACATACATCAATATACCCCATGACACCCATGGAACATGTCCATCAAGTTTGATTTAGGTCAAGGACATGATTTCCTGAAGAATTGCACAATTTGGAATTCATTTGATAAAAAGTCAACTGTGCACAAAAGTCAACTTTGACTTTTTGACATTTTTCACTAAAATGGATTTTTAACCCTAAAATGATGTTAATGTATGATTTGAATCATCATTCATCAAGAAAAATCAAGAAAAGTGGGATAACTTGTAAAAGGGGTAACCATAAAACTTAGAAATTTTTCTAAGTTATGGAAAAGTACGACTAAGGTACCAACTTTGAAGGACCATAACTCCTAAACCACATGGCCATTTTTTTCCATCCAAAGCTTGATTTATAGGTCTCATTACCCTCTACAAAAACTTCAACTAGGCCTAACTCCAATTCATTATGGATTTTGAGCTATGAGTGAGCCAAAGTGGCTGAAAACATGAAACACCAAAACTTGTGAGATCTTTTCACATAGATGCAAGCTGAATCAAGTCCAAAGTTAAACATCAATGTTGTTGCATATGTTACTAACAATTCAAAGAGCTCAACAGCATGAATGGATTCAACTTAAGCCATGAGAAATTCATGCCCAAAGTCATGCTGCTGCAAGCTGTTTTGGAAAAATCAGTTTGCATGTTTGCTTGCCACACACGATTTTGAGCCAAAGACTAAGGATCACTATGCCACCTGTGTTCAAACCAATCACAATGCAACTGATCCAACTGATAAGTCTGAGTCAAAATGCCAAGGAATCTTCCAACTTGAGGTTCATCCACTTTGGCACATTTTGCCTTGAATTCAAAGTGCATTAATGTGGAATAGTGCATTGTCAAGGTAGCTACCCTACTCAGTCAATTTCTCTGATTAAACAACATTAAAAACATCTGAGGAATGTAGTTTTGGTCAAGGCATAGCCCTGCTCTTGGGAATGCCTAGCTTGCCTTGCTTGAGAAGAAATCCTCCAAGCCAATCCATGCAAATGTGATCTGATCCAGCAGCCATTCACTATTCCTCCAAAACAAAAGTTGATCACCTATAAATAGAGGTCCCAATGGATCATTCAACTCACACCAAAGCCAGTTACAACACTGCTTTCTCTCATTCTTTCTTAAACCTAAAGTTTTCTTATTTTTGAGTAACCACTATCTGGTTTTGAGTTGCAGCCACAATCAATCCATTCCAATTGCTCAAACACATCACATATGATGTATTTGAGGTGTCCAAACACTTAAACACCAACTGTAACACCCCAGGCTCAAAATCACTCTTCAACCAAGCCATTATGCTTCAATTTTGCAGGTGGAGGTCTCCAGCTTGATCCAAAGAATTTTAAAGTGTTCCAAAGCTTGCAACACACTCCATAACATCCATTGAAGCTGTAGGGATCATCAATTCATGACTGGAACACCATCTGGGAAAAGTTCCATTTCAGCTTGCATCAAGGTGAGCTTCAAACTCAAACTCCATGATCCATGCATATTTCCTCGCATGATATTTTTGCCATTTGATTGCCATCATGTGTTGATTGTTTTGCCTCAAGAAATTGAATCATAGACCTTATAATCATGCCTGCACGATTGCTTTTGCAAATTAGGGTTCATCTGTGTTCATCATGATTATTTTACTCCACACTGAAAGTGAATAAAATTGGGTATTGCCATCTTATTCCTTGTGAAAAAACGCACGGGTTTGGTGTTTGAATCATGTCCAATGGTTGAGAGATGAGTGAGATATGGTGCTTCACGCACGAGCTCGAGGAAGAAGATGGCCATGGCGCCATTCTTCAGGTTTTCCAACTAAGTTTGATATATATTTTTCACTTACCATGTTATTAATGAATTGGCATTGCGCCCCAGCGGTTCATCAGCTGGTTTTGTGAGTATTGGCAAGCGAGAGGTCTGGGGTTCGAATCCCCCTCGCCCCAGACTTCTTTTTATCACTTTTTTATTTTGTTATTTTTCATATTATTATTTTTAATGATTTGAAAAATTAATAACCCCTTCAATTTTTATCATTTTTGATTGGTTCTTTTTGCAACAATTCACAAAAATGTTGAAATATTTTATTCCACCAAAAAATTAAATTTATATTATTTATTTAATATAATTAGTATTTTGTGAATAAATTCATTTTTAATTGTTTTAAAACATTCTAAAAATGAATATTTACTTTGAAAATCAAAACCTAATGAATTTAAATATTCCTTGTGATTTTCCCCCATTTTTTTCAAACCTTAAGCAAAATCGTAAGTGGATTATTCAAATTTATTTTGAATTTTGTTTGATTTTCTTTAAATATTTACTTTTAAAGATTAAAATTAGGGTTTTTTTTTATTCAACTTTCAAAATTGATTTTCAAAACACCACGGGCCTCTAATAGAGTGTAAGACCCAATCCTTTTTTGACCAAATCATTTTTGGTCCTCAGTGTATTGTATAAGTCCCGACACCGTCAAAAATAAACGGCGCGATCGTCGCCTTTTTAAAATAACCTTGGGCCTCTCCTCGAGCTATAAGACCCATTCAAAATACTTTTGGGCCTCTAATAGAGTGTAAGACCCAACCCCCTTTTAACCAAAACATTTTTGGGCCTCACTTATTGTATAAGTCCCTCTGTGTTAAAAGGAAACCTCGGCGCGATCGCCATTTTAAATGGAAAAATCATATGGGCCTACCCTCGTGTTATAAGCCCCACTCTTTTTCTTTAAAACCTTTTGGGCCTCTTGAAAGAGTGTAAGACCCATCCCTTTGTACAGAAAACCTTTTTGGGCCTCAGTCACTTGTATAAGTCCCTCTGTACAAATTCAACAGTGCGCTCACTGATAAAACCCTGGGCCTCTCCTTGAGCTGTAAGCCCCAAATCTTTCTTTTTCAAAGCACTTTCTCCTTTGATTTTGAATATACTATTGTTTTCAATCTTTCTTTGTTGAACAACTAACCAAACGGCATGGAAGCTCTACAACTGAGTAAGTGGTTATTGCTTTCGTTTACCGCTTTCATATACATATAACTGTATTGTGGGGCTGTTTCACTATAAGTCTTCTTTCATAAACTCATATCAACTGTGTAATAATAGTATAGATATTTCGAGTTTCCCCGGTAACTACGTCTAGAACTAGGTGACGTCGTTTCATTTATTCGTAGAAATAGACAGCTAGATCCCCAATAGGATCACCAGATACAGTCTTCTCTTCGACTGTCCTCATTAGGAATCGTCAAGAAACTCTACTCCCCAAGATGAATGTATTCTCCGTGAAATGGCATCTTTGAGTTTCTTCCAAATTCTCGAACTTTCCTGACTTGATCTATTCCTTGTGAATAGCTTACCTTGAATTTCTCGGGGTTTGGGGACCCACGGGCTTCTTAAAAGCACCGTCCTCCTCTTGGGCATCATACAAGGACCCACAGGCTTCCTAAAAGCAACCCAACCTCCTCTTGGGCTTAGTACAAGGACCCTACGGCTTCTTAGAAGTATTCACAGCCTCCTCTTAGGCTTCGTATAATAATCTCTTCCTCCGGGAATGATAGCCTCCTCTTGGGCTTAGTACAAGGACCGATCGGCTTCTTAAAAGTTTCCAGCCTCCTCTTGGGCTTCGTACAAATTGTCCCGACGACCTCCTAGAGGTATAGGAACAGAACTTAGTCATATGCGTAGAGCAGTCCTTTCATAGAGTCTACTACTGTTTCTCAAAGCATAGTATAAAAGATAAAACTCTAGACACTGACAGTCTGATTTCCTTAAGTCTCAAAGACATTCTCAAGCACCCTTCAAGAATAGGAAGGAAACCCGCAGACTCGGACAGTCTCAATACCCTTTGGATTTCCCGCTTCCTTAAAAAACAGGAAAAACTCGGATCCTTGAAATCAGATCCTTGAGTACAGTGTTGCTCATATAAGAACTGATTTTCTCTTTCAAAATCAGTATACTGGACCTGTCACTTAAACAGTTACCACAGCCTCCTCTTAGGCTTTGTACAAATGATTCTCCCCAGCGGAGTCAAACAACGTTTAGCCTCTCTCTCGGGCTTTGTACGAGATACAAAAGGGTTCTTATTGAGCCAAACAAACAATAGCCTCCATCTCGGGCTTTATACGAGATACCAAAAGACTCCATCGTCGGGTCAAAAACCTTTTCGCCTCTCTCTCGGGCTTTGTACGAGACACATAATAGCCTCCTCTTAGGCTTTGTATAAGAAAACCACTGGTTGATCCAATCAACCTTTTAGCATCAAAGTTGTGCCTCGTTCATCGTATACAAACATCAACAACTCCTTCCCCTTCATCTAATCGCTGTAAGCGGCAAGCCTCTGGATCATCTACATCCATGCCACTGTCCCTCTTTTAGAATGAGAAATTCCTAAGGAAAGATAGCATTGCTCAACACTGAGTTAAAGTCTTCTCCTTCAGGTTAAAATCCCCTATAAAGGAAATTATGGCATTGCCAGATTCACATATCCCGGTTAAAGTAATTCTCCTTTATAACCAGTCACCCAACAGTTGTGACAGACAAACCCTTCTTTAGAGATGACAAATTCTCTCTAAAGTTGAGGTCCTTCAACTTCACGTCTTGGGCTTTGAACAAGACACAAATATACTTTTCAGCTTCACATCTTGGGCTTTGAACAAGATACAAACCACCTTTCGCTTCACGTCTTGGGCTTTGAACAAGACACCAAAAACACCAATTTCCTCCCATAGAATAGGAGGAACTACGAACGCTCTGATTTCCTTGTTTCGGTAAACGGGAATACGTAGGCATAAGATTGAAAGAAAAATCTTAGCGAGCACAATCAACAAAAAAACCAAATCCCATAACATCAGTCCTAACATCCTAATCCTTGTTCCCCGCCCGAAAACTTCTGCCTAGATAACAAACCAGTATTGGCGAAAATACAAATAACCAGTACAAAGGCCCCCCCACATTGATAGCATTCGTAACGTAACAGACCGCTGTTTAAACTCAGTATACAAGCAGGGTTAATTGGAGACATCTATTTCCCTTCCTTATTCAGCTCACAATAGGATAAAAAATGAATCGACATGTAGTTTAAAGCTCAAACCGCAGAGAGCGACCAACGCTTAAGAACCGCGTCCAAAATCGCTCGCTACACTTTGGTACTGATCAGAAGATCGGGGTTATTTCCTGTTCTTTAAAGAAATGGGAAATCCAAAGGGTATTGAGACTGTCCAAGTCTACTGGTGTTTTGGAGAAATCGATTCTCAGATAGTGAATGATCTTTGTATAATGCCCAAGAGAAGGCTGGGTTACTGCTGAGGATTAAACCCATAAGCAGGCCAAAGAGTGAGGAACTCTCATGAGAGAGGTCGGCTTTTGGAGCGATAAGTGGAATTTTTTGATTTGTGAAAGGAACTTGAGAATGCCTTTGAGACTCAAGGGGTTTTAGACTGTCCAAGTCTAGAGTTTTATCTTTTGTACAATGCCCAAGTAGAGGCACGAGCATTAAGTGATGAGTATCAGCCCTTAAATGGCCCGAGTTTTGACGCTGGAAAGACTTCTCTAGCAAAGGATGATTAAGTTCTGTCTTATACCTTTAAGAGGTTGTCAGGGTCCTTGTATTAAGCCCAAGAGAAAGCATAAGAACTTCTAAGAAGCCGAAGGGTCCTTGTACAACGCCCAAGAGGAGGCGAGGATACTTTTAAGAATCCTGTGGGTCCCCAAACCCCGAGAATTTCAAGACATGCCATTCACAGAGAATATATCAAGCCAGGAAAGTCCGAGAATTTAGAAGAAACTCAAGAGACGCCATTCACGGAGAAAATATCATCTCGGGGGAGTTAGAGTTTCTTTGACAATTTTTAAGGGTGCTTTTAAGATGCTTGTGGGTCCCTAAACCCTGAGAAGTTTAAGACATGCCATTCACAGAGAATAGATCAAGCCAGGAAAGTTCGAGAATTTGGAAGAAACTCAAGAGATGCCATTCACGGAGAAAAGATCATCTCTAGGGAGTAGAGTCTCTTTGATAACTTCTAAGGGTGACAGTCTGAGAAAGGGTTCACCGAGAATGCTGCCTTTCACGTCTCCATATTGTTTAACCCCAAGAGGAGGGAAGAATGTGTCTGGTAATCCTATGGGGATCTAGTTTTGACTGTATCTAAGAGCGATCAACGGGGCTTTACCTAGTGCTTAGACGTAGTTGCCGGGGAAAACATTAAATAACTATACTAGTATTACACAGTTGATATTTGACAAGTATATAAAAGTTTGTGAAAGTAGACTCACAATACAGTTATATATATATGAAAGCGGATAAAGAAAGCAGGTAAACACTTACTCGGTTGTAGAGCTTCCATGTTGTTTGGTTAGTTTGTTCAACAAAGAAAGCTTTGATAACAATAATATACTCAAAATCAAAGGAAAAAGTGCTTTGAAAAGATTGTTGGGGCTTACAGCTCAAGGAGAGGCCCAAAGTTTTATCAGTGATTGCACTGTGGAATTTGTATAGGGACTTATACAAGTGACTGAGGCCCAAAAAGGTTTTCTGTACAAAGGGATGGGTCTTACACTCTCTCAAGAGGGCCAAAGGTTTATTTTTGTACAAGTGGTGGGGCTTACAGCTCAAGGAGAGGCCCAAAAAAATGGTTTTTGAACTGGCGATCACGCCGAGATTTTCTTTTAACACAGAGGGACTTAAACAATATCTAAGGCGCAAAATAGTTTTGGTTAAAAGGGTTTGGGTCTTACACTCTAATAGAGGCCCAAAGGTGTTTAAAGAAAAAGAATGGGGCTTATAACACGGGGGTAGGCCCAAGGGTTTAATTTGTTGGAAAGGCGACGACTGCGCCGAATTTTTTGATGGTATCGGGACTTATACAATACATTGAGGCCCAAATTATTTTGGTTTTCCAAAAGGGTTGGGCCTTACACTCTACTAGAGGCCCAAAAGGTTTGAAAAAAGTTTGATGAGGGTTGAATTAATCAAAAACCCTAATTTGTTTCCAAAATATATTTTAATTGAATAAAAATTCAATTAAAATGATCAAAATTGTTAAACATGTGGAAAACAAATTGTGATCTTGGATTAATGTTTCAAAAATCAAGTTTTGACCTACAAAATGATTAGAAGTTATTAAAATTTGCAAAACCAAGAAGGAAAAAATATTTTAAATGTCAAAAACAATTAAAATATTAATTCTTTGCAAAAATATCAATTATATGAAATAAATAATATTTTTGGGATTTTTTGGTAAAATAAAATATTTTAACATTTTTGTGAATTATTAAAAAAAGAATCAACCCAAAATCATTAAAACTCAGAGAGAAATTAATTTTTGAATCAATTAAATAAAATCACAAAATTCAAATATTCAAATATTTGTAAAAGGGCGCCAAGAACATGGCAAGAACACGCGCCCTTCCTCTGTTTCTGCAGATTTGCGTTTTCTATCCAATCTCACTGAATACTTGATTATATCATACAATCTACATATCAATCTACTCGTTTCAACCTCACGATCATGTCTATGGTCTTTAATTTCATTTATTTTAAACATGGAATAAGAAATCAAAGAGAAACCTGAAGAACCCTAAAATTTGCATGAAGGTTCAGAAATTCCATACACGATTCAAACAATGCAATTGATTGAGGGAAAACACTCCATGCATGATTATGAACATATGGCCAAATTTTTGTGCAGCAAAAATTGCATGGATCATAGAGTTAGAAGAGCTCATGCTTACCACTTGCAGCTGGTGATCGTGTTTTGTGTTAGAGGTGTAACAACTTGGTTCCAAGGTTATGGACAGCTTCCCTAGGTGCAATGGAGTGTGTCTGGATGCTTGGAGTGGATTGATTTGAGCTGGAACTTGATTTGGCACCTCAACTGCAAATCTGTCAAAGGCTTGAGCAGTTGGCTAGTGATTTTGTGATTTTGGTGTTCCAGATGTTATGTGAATGTTTGGATCACTTCTATATGATGTTTATGAGCTGTTCGTGTGATTGGTTTGATTGGAATTGCTCTCAAACTCAAAACCCGATAGTGACTTGCTTTGGAAGGCAAATTTGGACTGAAAGAGGAGATTTTGAGGAAAGCATATGTTTGATGGCTTTGGTGTACTCTAACTGATCACAAATGAGCTCTATTTATAGTAAAGCAAGTTTGTTTTGCAAGGAATAGTGAATGGCAACTGCTGCATAGGTTTGGCCAATGTTGATCAATGAGAATCCAAGTCTCCTCTAGCCATTGACTAGAGGCTAGGACACAGGCTGCTGGTCCCCTTCATCTTGGATAAGTCTTGACTGAATTCAGTTGGCAATGGCTCAGTCCATGCCACCTTGGTGTATGCATTGAATGCTCCAATCCAAAATTAGAGTGTTGTCCCTCTTTTAGGCAATTCTAGGTTTGACATGTTATTTTTGGTTCCAAAGACTTGGGAGGCTTGGGATCAGAGTTGGTTCCTCCTTGGTCCCCCCTTGAGGTGTTCAGATGGATAGAGTTGCTTGTCCTTTGCAAAATTTGGGCAAATCGAGCAAAACTCCAAAATCTGCCTTGCTTTGGCAGTTTTCAGCAAGGCATATTGCCATTGTCATATCTCATGGCCCAAGTGGAATTTGATGGAGTTCTTGGCCATTTTGGAAAGCCCTCATATGATACAACAACTGTTTGATCATAATTGGTTTTGATACTTTTTGGATCCAAGTGAAAAATGCCCCTACATTTGGAAAAAAGTGAAGGAAGATTCTGACTTAGTAAAAATTTCACTAAGTGTTGGAAAAAAGTGACATTTTCACTTTTTGTGATTTTGATCATTCCATGACTCAAAATCCATGATGAATTGGAAAGAGGTGTAGTTGAAGCTTTTGTAGAGGTTAATGAGAGCTACAAATCCAACTTTGGATGGGAAAAAAATGGCCTTGTGGTTTAGGAGTTATGATCCTCCAAAGTTGGTACCCTAGCCACTTCGTTCCATAACTTAGAAAAATTTCTAAGTTTTTTATGGTTACCCCTTTTACAAGTTATCCCACTTTTCTTGATTTTTCTTGATGAATGATAATTCCAACCACACATTAACATCATTTTAGGTTTAAGGAACCATAATTGTGAAAAAGCTCAAAAAGTCAAAGATTGACTTTTGTGCACAGTTGACTATTTATCAAATGAATTCCAAACTGTGCGATCCTCGATGAAATCAAGTCCTTGACCTAAATCAAACTTGACTGATTGATTTCATAGGTGTTATAGGGTGTATTGAATCATGTCCTAGGGTTTGGGAGCATGTCCTGGTCAAAAGTCAAAGATACAGTTGACTTTTCTCGCGAAACCCTAACTGTGGTTCAGATGAAATTGAAACTTATTGATCAAGCTTCTTGGATCAATCCATTGTTGTAAATGGATCAATGTGGTGTATTAGAGACCCTAAAATCACCTCTTGAGGTCTTGGCTCATGTTTTGTCCTAAAAGTCAACTTAGGGGTGAATTAGGTCAAGAAACCCTAATTCCTGATTTTTTATGCATGCATCCCTTGAGGCTAAATTGACTTGGTGATTGGGTTCATGAGATCCCTTGGAGCATCATAGGTTATGCTTTGAAGCATTAGCTCATGCCCAGAGGAAAAATATCCATCTGGAGGCCCTGGTCGACCAAACCCTAATTTGGTGACACTGGCGATCTTGAGGCTTAATCCACTTAGAAGGGAGCAGCCTTGTGCTTAATCCTTGAAGTGGGAGTCCTCTTAATTCTTTTAGACAAGCTGAAGATCATGTCATTCCTTGATTGATCCTCTATCTAAGAACTTTGAGAGGGCTTGAAACCCTAAGTTTGACTGTAGAGGATGCTCACCCATCTTTGGGGAGACTAATGAGGCACAATGGTTTGCCCATATTGTGATGATGGTTTGCACAATGATGGGAATCTTAGTGGTTAAAATTTGGGGTATGACAGAATGATTGACTCAACAAGAGAGTCTGAAAAGGTTTGCTCCGCTGGGGAGAATCATTATACAAAGCCCAAGAGGAGGCTGGCTGTTGTGAGGAAAAGGATCATTATACAAAGCCTAAGAGGAGGCTATCTTCTGCTGAGGACTCTTAGGATCCCGAGGCAGGTCCAAATGGGGAAATCAGCTCTTGTAGGGGAATGCGGAAGAATTGAGGTATCAGATAACTTGAGGTTCTGATAGGGATAGTGTTATACCGATGATAAATTTACCCTGGTTGGGGGAAATTTTAGGAGAGTGACTGGGTTTTAGCTCTGCTGGAGATTGATCTAGAACGTCCAGGGTTTCTCCTATATTTTACAGGGAACTTGAGAATGTCTTTGAGACTCTAGGGGATTTATACTTCCAAGTCTATTGGTAGAGTTTAGCTTTGTATTATGCCCAAGAGGAGGTTGACTCTTTTAAGGGATGAGTATCAACCCTAAAATTGGTCTGAGGTTTTGACTCTTTTTAGAAAGACAGCTCTAACGAAGGATGACTAAGTTCTATCTTATACCTTTAAGAGGTCTTCAGAGTCCTTGTATTAAGCCCAAGAGAAGGCATGAGAGCTTCTAAGAAGCCGAAGGGTCCTTGTACAAAGCCCAAGAGGAGGCGGCGATGCTTTTAGGAAGCCTGTGGGTCCCAAACCAAGAAAAGTTCAAGAAATGCTATTCACCGAGAATAGATCATTTAATGAAAGTTCTGAGTTTTGAAGAAATTCAAGAGATGCTATTCACCGAGAATAGATCACCTCTGGGGAGTAGAATTTCTTTGAAAATTTCTAAAGTGACAGTCTGAGAAAAGGTTCACCGAGAATACTGCCTTTCTCTTTGTTCCAAATTGTATAAACCCAAGAGAAGGCAAGATTGTATCTGGAAATCCTATGGGGATCTAGTTTTAACTGTATTAAAGAGTGACCAACTGGCTTTACCTAGTTCTAGACCTAGTTGCCGGGGTAAACTCTAAATAACTATACTAGTATATATACAGTTGATATATGACGAGTATGTAAAAGGATATGAAAGAAGACTTACAGTGGAGCAGCTTCCCACAATACAGTTATATATATATATATATATATTTGACATGTATTTAAAAGGATGAAAGAAGGACTCACAGTGGAGCAGCTTCCCACAATATATATATATATATATGAAAGCAAGTAAATGAAAGCAGATAAAAACATACAGGTGAGCAAGCTTCCATGCTGTATTGTTAGTTGTTCAAAGAAATTAAAGCAAGTTTTGATAACAACTGTATATTTGAACCTAAATCAAAATGGAAGTTGTTTTGAAAAGATTATTGGGGCTTATACTTAAGAAGAGGCCCAAGGTTTAACAGTGATTGCACCGTTATTTTGAAAATTGTACATGGACTTATACAATGACTGAGGCCCAAAAAGGTTTTCTGTATAGAGGGATGGGTCTTATAACTCAAGGAGAGGCCCAAGATGATTAAAAAAGAAAAATAAATGGGACTTACAACACAAGGGTAGGCCCAGGTCTTTTGATTTTGAACTGGCGATCGCGCCGAGGTTCTTGAAAATGTGTTGGGACTTATACAATGTCTGAGGCACAAAAAGTTTTGGTTAAGAAAAGGATTGGGTCTTACACTCTATTAGAGGCCCAAAGATATGTTTTTTGTACAAGTGAAGGGGCTTACAACTCAAGGAGAGGCCCGGATGATTTTCGTTTTGAAATGGCGATCGCGCCGAGTTTTTTTCATTGTGTCGGGACTTATACATTATCTGAGGCCCAAAAAATTGTGTATTTACAAAGGGGATGGGTCTTACACTCTAATAGAGGCCCAAGGATTGTTTTAAGTAAAAGGTTATTTTTCAAAGGAAATTAAATGAAAAAAATTGATATAAAATACCAAATATGTTCAAAAATGAGTTGTACACATTGAAAAATGTTTTGAAAAATCATGTTTAATTACATGAGAGTTTGAAATTCAATTGGTTTTGAAAGATCAAAGTGGGGATTTCATTTTAAAATGTTTAAAAACAAATAAAATGAAATTAATTATAAAAATTCTAACTATATTAAAAAAATAATATAAATTATATTTTTTTGTAAAATAAAATAATTTAACATTTTAGTGAATTTTGAGAAAAATAATCAACCAAAACCCATAAATATCCAGATAGAAATTAATTTTTGAATCAATTAACAAAAATAACAAAAATTCAAATATTTGAATATTTGAAAAAGGGCGCCAAGAACACCAAGTTCTTGCCCGCGTGCCCTGTTTCTGCAGATTTGCGTTTTCTCACTTTTCTGCATGATTTCTCAATGGTTTTGCACAATTGAAAGACTAATCTTGTTCGCTTTTGAACAAGGATCACAACCATATAGATTAATTGCATTTATATTTGGTATTGATGGAGAAATCAGAAGAAAATCTCAAGAACCCTAATTTCAGCATGAACACAATGAAATTCCACACACGATTGATTCATGGAAATTGATTGAGGGTTATCACTCCATACATGATTAGGAACATATGGCAAAATTATTGTGCAACAAAATATGCATTGATCATGGAGTTTGAAGAGCTCATGCTTACCTCTTGCAGCTGGTGATTGAGTTTGGTGATGGACGTGTTGTAAGTTGGTTCCAATGATTTGGACAGTTTCCTTAGGTGCCAAGGATTGTATTTGAATGCTTGGAATGAATTGAATTGAGCTGGAACCTGAGATGGTACCCCAACTGCAAATCTGTCAAAAGCTTGTGCAGATGACTAGTGATTTTGAGAATATAATGTTCCAGATGTTGTGTAAGAGTTTGGATCACTTCTATATGTTATATGTGAGGTGTGGGAACCATTGGTTTGGTTGTAATTTCTCCCAAACTCAAAACCTGATAGTGACTTGAGTTAGAAGGCAAAATTTGAAGTGAAGAAGAGATTTTGAGGAAAGCATCAGTTTGGGTGCTTTGGTGTACTCAAACTGATCACAAATGAGGTCTATTTATAGTATGTCAAGTTTTTTTGGCTGCAATAGTGTGTGGCAACTGCAGCAGGCATGTGGCCAATTGGAGCATAATGGAATCTCTAGACTCCTCTAGCCATTGACTTGAGATTAGAGCACAGGCTTTGTAGCTTTTGTTCAGAGATAAGTTTGGACTGAATTCAGTTGGAATAGGCTCAGTTCATGCCACCTTGATGCATTCATTAAAGGCTTGGAAACAAAATTGAAGTCTTGGCATCTTTTTAGCCTTTTTAGGTTTGGCATGGCTATTGTAGATTCTTGGACTTGGGAGGCTTATGGATCAGTGTTTGTTCCTTGGTTGTTCCCCCTTGAGGTGTGCAGATGGATAAGCATGCTTGAAATTGCACAATTTGATCAATTCGAGGCCTAATGCACTAATCTGCCTTGCCAAGACAGTTTGCAGCAAGGCATGTTGCAGCTGTCATAACCTATAGCTCAGGTGGAGTTTGATGAAGTTTTTGGGCATTTTGGAAAGCTGGCATATGCTACTTCAACATGATTTCCAACTTTGGTTTTGATCCATCTTGAAATACAATGGAAAATGCCTCTAAATTTTGAAAAAAATAATGCAGATTCTAACTTAGTGTAAAGTTCACTAAGTGTTGGAAAAAGGGCATTTTCATGTTTTTAGCCATTTTGATAACTTCATAACTTAAAATCCATGAGGAATTGGAATTTGATTTAGTTGAAGCTTTTGTATAGTGTAGCAAGACCTACAAATCCAACTTTCAATCACTCAAAATGGTTGCTTGGATCTCAAGTTATGATCCTTGGAAGTTGGTACCCTAGCCACTTTGTTCCATAACTTAGAAAAATTCTAAGTTTTTATGGTTACCCCTTTTACAAGTTAACTCATTTTTCTTGATTTTTCTTGATGAATGATGATTCAAATCACATATTAACATTATTTTAGGGTTAAGGAACCTTGTTTGACCAAAAAATCCAAAAAGTCAAACTTTGACTTTTGTATAGTTGACTTTTTCAACAGATGAATTTTAAACTGTGCGATCTTTTGTGAAATCAAATCCTTGACCTAAATGAAACCTAATGGATGGACTCCATAGGTGATATAGGGTGTATTGAATCATGTCCCAAGGTTTGGGAGCATGTCCTGGTCAAAAGTCAAAGGCACAGTTGACTTTTTTCCTCGAAACCCTAATTGTGGTCCTGATGAAATTCAAACTTGTGAATCAAGTTTCCTGGGTCAACCCATTGTTGCAAATGGATCAATGTAGTATATTGGAGGCCCTAAAATCATGTCTTGAGGTCTTAGATCATGCCTTGTCCCAAAAGTTAACTTAGGGGTGAATTAGGTCAAGAAACCCTAATTCCTGATTTTTTTGTAAATGCATCCCCTGAGGTTAAATTGACTTGGTGGTTGGGTCCATGAGGTGCCTTAAAGTATCTTGGGTTATATTTTGAAGCATTGGCTCATGCCCAGATGAAGATTTCCATCTGGAGGTCTCAGTCAACCAAAACCCTAATTTGGTGATACTGGCGATCTTTAGGCTTGATCCCCTTAGAATGTTGCAACTTTGTGCTTGATTCTTGATGTGGGAGTCCTCTTGATCCTTAGTGGGTGTTTGAGAGACTAGACAAGTTGAAGATCATGTCATTTCTTTATTGATCCTTGGTCTAAGTGCCCTGAGAGGGTTCAAGACCCTAATTCTGGATTGTAGTGAATGTTCAACAAACCTTGAGGAGATTGATGAGGCATGAGGGTTCATCCATATTGTGATGATGATTTGCACAATGATGGGGAATCTTGGTGGTCAAAATTTGGTGTTTGACAGATGCCCCTATTTAATTTTCTTGGACCCGAAGGTGTGAATGGCGAAGGTATTCGGGCATTCGGGGTGCAAGAGGATTAAATATCGAAATACCTGAAATTTTGATAGTGGTTATGAATGGTAGTTTGCCAATCCATATTCTTTTGCTAAGCAATGATGCTTAGAAAAGGGTGAAAACTTCCCCTCGGTCCTGGTTTTTAGCCGCGGAACTAGTCTAAGTTTCTGAAGTAAACTTCCCCTCGATCATGGTCTTCTACCAAAGAACTGGTCTCAGTTTCTTTAGTAAAATTCCTCTCGGTCCTGGTTTCCTACCAAGGAACTGCTCTTAGTTTCTGAAGTAAACTTCCCCTCGATCCTGGTTTCCTACCAAGGAACTGGTCTCAGTTTCTTTTGTTGATAAACTTTCTTGACAAAGGACGCTATTTGTAGCAATTTTCCTCAAATTTCTTGCCGAATTTTCCTAGAGAGATGCCATTTGATAGGAAAAAAGTTTTGATGTCAGACTTTTTGGGGGAACCCATTCGTCTGAGTTGTAGAGGTATTCAAACTTCTCCGTTGGAGACGCCATTTGTCGACTCTACTGGGGGAAACGAGTCTCCTGAGAGACTGTTTCCTGCTTGGGGATATTACATCATACTTTTCCTTGAGGTCTTCTCAGAGAAAATGCCATGTGATGTAATCCTATTTTGAGGTGCTGATGACTTCACTATCATTGACTTTCTTGAGAGAAAAACCAATGTGTTCCGGAGAGTCTTTAGTTTAGAGGCTTTCTCTGGGGATTTTTCTTAATCCGGGAAAGCGAAGATATCATCTTCAACGGTGAAGAGTGATGTTCTGAAGGTGTCTTCTTTTTTTTTTCAGAGGTTCAAGCTATCAAAGTGGTTGAGGACCCCCTTCATCCTAGAATTAAACTGAGAAGAGATTGCTTAGATGATTCGCTTCCTGACGAGGAAAGAACTGACAACTCGATTGACAAGAAGACTTTTATCACTGGGGGGATAAGACCGACTAGAGTGATAGTCATGCAATATTATTATGAGTGAAAATTAATAATGCATGATGTATGTATGTATATCCTGACAAAACTGACACAACATACAGACTAGTGGATGAATACGACTGGATACTCGGCCACTGCGGGGGAAGAAAAGTATCGTTGGTTCAAGATAGCAATTCTGCCTTGCTTAGGGGAGGTAGTCCCTGCGGGGAACAACGCTGGTCGGGTTTAGGAGATAAGAACTCTGCCTGAGATATTAGATGGGAAAACCACATCTGATACAGTTGATCCTTCATTCAGGTGTATTGGTTTAGAAGGAGTCTTTTAATGATGCACTTTGAGGTTCAACCACCTTCGGAGAGGCGATCGATGTTCTTTCGATGCTCAACAGTCAAAAGAAATTGCCATCTTTATTTTTAAAAGCAGAAAAATTTTGACAAGTAAATCTTTGTTTTATTTCAAGAATCGTTAATCATGTTAAAACGTCGTTTTGTAAATCTAAAACAAATAAGAATTGCAAACAAAAGCACAAAGGCTTAAATTTTATTGATAGGATGGAAATCAACCAAGCGCTTGATCCCATAGAGCGTTACACAGTTTCGAAAATGGTAATTTAAGGGAAAAAGGGCTACGTTGAAACATAACGACCGTTATCCTTCTACCACCTTTGAATTCTGGACATCCTGAGCTTCCGTCAAAAATGACCTTGACTGGAGTTTTCTTGATGGACGGCATTACTGCTGCTGGGGGATTTGCCCCTTTGTTGGACGTAGTTACTTGCCATGAATCCCTAATTTTTGCCGGATTGTACTTTGGAGATTTCTAATCCACCGGGATGATTTTTGATTATGTCTCTAATTTTTTCCTGGATCGCCCTTTCGGGTTTTCAATCCACCTAGACGTTCTTTTTTTTTAATTTAGGCGAAGTATTTCTTGACTACGTCAACATTCGTGGGATAGGAAAATTCTTCTCCATCCATGGTTGCGAGTCTCAAGGCGCTGCCTGAGAAGGCTTTCTTGACCACATAGGGGCCATCGTAGTTCGGAGTCCATTTGCCCCGAGAATCAGTGAGAAATGATTGTAAATTTTTTAGCACAAGGTCTCCTTTCCTAAAGACGCGGGGTCGAACCTTTTTGTCGAACGCCTTCTTCATTCTTTGCTGATACAACAGACCGTGGCACAGAGCTGTTATTCAATTTTCTTCGATTAGGTTCAGTTCATCGTGTCGACTTTGACACCATTCAGGCTCTGTTAGCTTAGCTTCCATCAATACTTGGATTGATGGGATTTCTACTTCTATGGGGAGTACTGCCTCCATGCCATATACTAGAGAGAAAGGGGTTGCCCCTATTGAAGTGCAGACAGATGTGTGATAACCGTGAAGAGCAAAGGGTAGCATCTCGTGCCAGTCTTTGTAAGTTACAACCACCTTTTGAACGATTTTCTTGATGTTCTTGTTAGCCGCTTCTACGGCCCTGTTCAACTTGGGTCGGTAAGGAGATGAGTTATGGAGTTCGATCTTGAACTCAGCACATAACTCCTTCATCATCTTATTGTTCAAGTTAGATCCATTGTTAGTAATGATCTGGCTCGGAACACCATAACGGCAGATGAGATTGTTTTTTATAAAGCAGACCACGACTTGTCTGGTTACATTGGCGTATGACGCTGCTTCGACCCACTTGGTGAAGTAATCAATGGTTACCAGGATGAACCAATGTCCGTTTGAAGCCTTGGGTTCGATCATACCAATCATGTCGATTCCCCATATGGAAAACGACCATGGGGAAGAAATAATTTTGAGATGCGTTGGCGGTACATGGATTTTGTTTGAGTATATCTGACACTTATGACATCTCCTCATGTATTTGTAGCAATCGGATTGCATGGTCAACCAGTAGTACCCTGCTCTTAGAATTTTTCTCGCCATTGTGTGTCCGTTGGCATGAGTGCCAAAGGATCCTTCGTGAATTTATTTTATCAACATGTTTGCTTACAGTCTGTCTACACATCAGAGCAAGACCATGTCAAAGTTTCTCTTATAGAGTGTATCACTACTTAGGAAAAAGCTGACGGCCAGTCTTCTGAGAGTCTTTCTGTCCTTTCTTGATGCCCCCGGTGGATACTCTTGTTTTTGAAAGAAGCATTTGATATCGTGATACAAAGGTTTGTCGTCTATGACTGCTTCAATTGTGAAGATGTATGCGGGCCTCTCAAGGCGCATTATGTCGATCTTTGGTACATCATTCCAATGATTAACAGCAATCATGGAAGAGAGAATGGCTAATGCATCAGCCATGTGATTTTCTTCACGAGGGATGTGATGAAACTCGATTCTATGGAAGAATGGTAACAAACTTCTCGCATAATCTTTGTAAGGGATCAGTCCTGATTGGTATGTGTTCCAATCTCCTTTGATCTGATTGATAACAAGGACTGAGTCTCCATACACATCCAAGTTCTTGATCCTTAAGTCGATTGCTTCTTCGAGACCCATGATACAAGCTTCGTATGCAGCCTCGTTGTTTGTACACTTGAATGTTAGTCTGGCAGTGAAAGGAATGTGGGTACTCTGAGGTGTTATGATGATTGTCCCAATTCCATTTCCGTAATGATTGACAGCTCCGTCAAATATTAGTCCCTATTAGGAACCTGGTTCTGGCCCTTCACTGGGTAGCGATTCATCACAATCTTTCATTTTCATGTACATGACATCTTCGTCTGGGAAGTCAAATCCGACTGATTCCTGATCGTCAATCGATTGATGAGCCAAATGATCGGCTAAAATTCTTCCTTTGATGACTTTTTGAGCGTGATACTCAATGTCGTATTCTGATAGCAACATCTGCCAACGGGCAATCCTTCCCGTGAGAGCAGGCTTTTCAAAGACATACTTGATTGGATCCATTTCGGAGATTAACCAAGTAGTGAGCCGAATCATATACTGGCCAAGACGTTTGGCTGCCTAAGCCAGAGCGCAACACGCTTTCTCAAGCATAGTGTACCGAGTTTCACAGTCGGTAAATTTCTTGCTCAAATAGTAAATGGCAGACTCTTTTCTTTTTGTTTCGTCTTGTTGGCCAAGTACACAACCCATTGAGTCTTCCAAGACTGTTTGGTAAATGATCAGTGGTCTTCCTTCCATTGGAGGTGATAGAATCGGTGGATTCAACAGGTATTCCTTAATACTGTCGAAGGCGGTTTGGTAGTCTTCTGTCCAAACGCAATCCTGATTCTTTTTGAGTAATTTGAAGATTGGTGCGCATGTCACGGTCATGAGGAATATAAATCTAGAAATGTAATTCAAATGTTCGAGGAATCCCCTGACTTGTTTTTCAGTCTTCGGAGAAGGCATTTTTCGAATGGCCTTGACCTTATCAAGATCAACCTCAATTCCTTTCTGGCTGACGATGAACCCTAGCAATTTTCCTGAATGGACATCGAATGTGCATTTTTTAGGATTCAAGCGGAGTTTGTACTTCCTCAAACGCTCGAATAGCTTTGACAGGTGGGTCACATGCTCCTCCTCTGTCTTAGATTTGGCAATCATATCATCGATATACACTTCTATTTCTTTGTGTATCATGTCATGAAACAGAGTAGTCATGATGGCCCTTTGAAAGGTTGCCCCGATGTTCTTCAAACCGAACGACATTACCTTGTACCAAAATGTGCCCCATGGGGTGATGAACGAAGTTTTCTGCATGTCTTTCGGTGGCATTTTTATCTTATTATATCCCGAGAATCCATACATGAAGGAAAAAACTTTGAACTTTGCTGTACTGTCAACCAACATGTCAATGTGTGGTAGGGGAAAGTCATCCTTTGGACTGGCTTTGTTCTGATCCCTGTAGTCTACACACATTCGGATCTTTCAGTCCTTTTTTGGAACCGGTACTATGTTGGCTAACCATTAAGGATATTCTGATGTGGCGAGGAAACCCGCGTCAATCTGTTTCTGTACTTCCTCTTTGATTTTGATGGCCATATCTGGATGAGTCCGTCTCAATCTCTGTTTCACAGGCAGACATTCTGATCTTAACAGTAAATGATGTTCCACGATGTTGGTATCCAACCCTAGCATATCCTGATAGGACCAAGCGAATACATCGGGAAATTCTTTGAGAAGCGTTATTAAACTTTCTTTGGCAGTCGGACTGAGCAGTGCCCCAATCTTGACTTCTTTTCTCTCTTCTTCAGAAACCAAGTTGACCGTTTCCAACGGCTCTTTGTGAGGTTCAATGGACCTTTCCTCTTGTTTGAGTAATCGGGAAATCTCTTCTGGAATTTCTTCATCATTTCCTTCTTCAGCCTCGAATACCAAGAATTCAAAGTTGGGAGAAGGCATTGGATCGTATGTTTCAATGGGGTTTAATACAACAATCTGTAAGACGTGATGATTGTGTTTTAGAAGAGATAGAGAGAATGCAAGACTGCGTGCAGTGTGTTTTCTGAAAAAGCTTGTTTTTATTATTTGAATTGTTTTTAGGATTACCATTTTCTGAAAAAGAGAAAAGAGAAAACAACAATGAATGCAGAAATTACAGAACGACGTTATTTTATTTATGATCTAGTCGATTCTTGAAACTACAGCCCTATAAAACAAAACTCTGTCGCTTCGGCCAAAGCGAAGAGGAACATTTACAGAAAGTGAGCCCTAACAAAACACCCGTTTCACCTAGGCAGGGTGAAAGGTTAAGATAAAGACGACAAATACTTAGACTTATGGACGATCTTCGAAACATCGACAGTAACCCATTGGCGGCGAACCCCTCGGTGAATCACAAAGTCTGGTACCTTCTTTCTTGGTTTGTCCTCAGAAAAAACGTTGATTTCTGGCGGAGCAGGATCGTTGGAGTCTTCCTCCCAGGCAGAGTTGTCATAGACGAACTCTTCTGTTGTATCTTGCACAGTGTTTGTACTCTCAGGTGGATCTTCCCATCCAGTTCGCTGGATGTCTTCGAGCCTGATACGAGAGCTTTCAGGAGCGGTGTACTTGACCAAGTAGTCGTACTTGCCACTTGGTTGTCCTAAGGTGTCCCATATTTCTGTGGAACTGGAGGAGTCATCCCTCTCGATGACGTTGACCTCAGGAAAAGCGTAATTAAAGAACTGCTGCCCTATAATCTTTGCAAATTCATCGTCGTGCTGGATATCTTCCGAATGCCCTGAGTAATGATCCTATGACATGGTGGGGACGCAGGTATTCTTTTCAATGATGCTAAGTTGATAAGTGTCGTTGGGCTGACTCTTTTTCCCCAAGTCTTCTGTATATGGCTACCAAATAGGCAAGTAATCCAGTGGGTCAAAATAGTTATAGTCGAAGTTGTCTTTCATCAGAGTGTCCTCCTCTAATGAGTTTGGTGGAGCACGGCATCCTTCCGGATCTTAATTTCTATATATCATTTTGACATCTGCTCTTGGTATAAATCTCGAACTTTACGCGAGATAGGAAAATGGCGTAGGCATTTTGTCCTAAGACATATAACCGTCCTCGTTGAGATAGGACTTCCATTCTTCATCTATATCGGAGGAATCACCCTCGTTGATGGTATGTACTTCTTGAGACACTGGGTGAAGGAAACCTCCACTGTGGAAGAAGTTCTGAATGAGATGAAACCTCAACTGTGGAAGCAGTTTGGGTACAGGTTGAGGAAAAACCAAGACCTTTCTTCGTCTTGTTATCAGTAGGAATGAAAAGTTGTCCCCATCCTTTGGTATTGTTACTTTTGATCACTTCGAGAGCATCTTTGTATGATGAAATCGAGGTTCCCTTTTCTGATTGGTTGTCATTGCTCACCGAGAGTGCTTGGAACAAAGTTCCAACGACCTCCTCTGGTTCTACACATGATGATGATAAGTTGCTCATAATCAAGGCTTGCTCTCCACAGACTGTGACTAGTTGGTCATTCTTAACAAACTTCAGCTTCTGGTGAAGTGTCGAAGTGACTGCCCCAGCCCCGTGTATCCAAGGTCTTCGAAACAAACAAGTGTATGCTGCCCGGATGTCCATGACCTAGAAAGTGACTTGGAAAGTGTGAGGACCGATAGTTATGGGAAGATCTATTTTGCCGACAACTGTTTTTCGGGATCCATCAAATGCTTTGACAATGACCTCACAGCCTCTCGTCGGAGATCCTTGAAATGATAGTCGCATTAGAGTATACTTTGGCATAACATTTAGAGCTGATATGGTATCTACCAGTATGCTGGCTAAAGCATCGTCCTGGCAGTTGACTGTAATGTTAAGCACCATATTGTGACTTTTGCCTTCTTTCGGCAGTTCCTCATCACTGAATCCTAAGTTGTTGCAGGAAGTGATGTTGGAGATGATGTTGTCAAATTGTCTTATCGTTACATCTTGTTCCCCAAAGGCCTGCTCTAAGACTTTCTTTAGAGCTTCCCTGTGAGCTTCGGAACTGAGTAATAGAGATAACACAGAGATTTTCGAAGGAGTTTGCAACAGTTGATAAACAATGTTGTACTCACTCGTTTGGATGAGCTTCAGAATCTCATCATTGTTCTTTGAAAGGTCGGGATCATTGGATTGACTAACTGGTTGAACTGGAACTTTTGTTTGAGGTTCCTTTTTTCTGGTGAGTTCTCCAACTCCTCGGTTGAAAATTCGACCACTCGTTGTTACTCGACTGATGTCTGTAATATTCACGACGGAGGGTAATGGAGTTTCCTTTCCATTCTCAATTGTTGTTGCACCGTATTTGTAAGGGATATCTTTATCGGATTTGTACAGTACTGGTCCCGGCAGATACATAACTACAGGAGCCTTTTGATTTTTCTTACCATCATAGATGGCCTCTATTGGATCGAGGTTGAGAATCTTTCCACTATCAAAAGGAACTCTTGATTCATGGAGCAAAGGGATTATGGAGCATACATCTTTGGCCACTTCCCGTTTAGGGATCAAGACAACTTCTTTGTCTCGATTGGGAAGATAGTCTGACATTATGTTAACTGGACCAGAGCTTGAACATGGTCGAATCTCTTTGTGGTCCAACTGACTTTGAAGGGCTGCTCGCACAAGGTAGCATCCTTGGTTATCCTCCGAGCAAACTCTACAGCGCTCATAGTTGTGTGGTGGCACCAGGCCACGTCCGCTTTGTATGCAGTGCAACCTCACTAGATCTGTTTCCATTGATCGAACATCCTGACTTTGATGTCTAGTAGGGTTCCCGTTAATCATACTGACTTGTTGTGTGTCTTGATCTAAATAGATCAGAAGTCACCAATGGTTCAACAAGTGTTGAAGCGTTCTTTGGATGAGAGCACATCCTTGGTCACTCTCACGACATCCTTTACAATTCTCATAGTCATGTGAAGTCAGAAAACCGAGCTGGACTTGCTTAGCGTGTAATTCCACCAAGCTGGTATTCATTAAGAGAATATCGAAGATTTGAATAATATTGACTTGATAATGACTTCTATCACGGTAATCCTGGATCCATCCAAGATCTATCTGACGCTGGAGTGCCTCTTGTACAAAAAAGCATCCCTTATTGTTTACCGAGCAGATCAGACAGAAATTGTAATCGTGCCGCGGCAGATCATGGTGTTGGTTTTGCCTTGAGTGCATCGCCACTAAATTGACATTCATCGCATGGATGTAGTGGTTTTGAATGATGTTGGAATTTGTATAAGTCATGTTGACCTCACGGATTCGGTGATCTTGGATCCATTCGAGATCCATCTGTTCCTGTAGAGCTAATTGCACCACAGAACATCCTTGATTATTTTTAAAGCAGATATCACACTGGTGATAATTGTGAGACGGTACATGACCGTATCCAATTTGTCTGTAATGCATCTTGACCAGGTTAGTTTCCAATAAGAGTACATCGTGTATTTGATAGTTATGATTAAACTCTTCCTCTATCAAATTTACTGCAGCTTTCTCGTGTTGAGGCAACGGGTTCATTTGAACATTTGGATTTGTATCCTTGAAGGATAAGACCCCGCTCTTGACAAGCTTCTGCACATCGGATTTGAAACTGAGACAGTTTTCTATGTTATGCCCTGGTCCTCCTTGGTGATAAGGACAAGTCAGATCCGCTTTGAACCAAAAAGCCAGATTTTCTGGTACTGTAAGAGGAGACCTGGTTTGGACGTGCCCCTTGGCCAGTGGTAATGGAAACAATTATGTGTACAACATTGTTATAGGGTCGAACCCTGGTGGTCGCATTGAACGGTTGTTGTTGTACGGAGGACGAGCCTGCTGAAGAGGTTGTTGTGTCCTTTGCTGATATTGTTGTTGATTCGGTTAGCTCTGAGCAACCTGAGGTTGATACGTTGGAACAGGCACGTGGTTAATAGCAGGAGTTACAACTGCTACTGGTTGATATCTTCGCCTTTGCTTTCCAAGAGAGATATTACTGATATCTTGCTTCTTTTTCTTAGGGAAAGCACTACCGTATCTTTTGGTACTGCTTGATGATTCTGTACCTTTGACTAATCGTCCTTCTCAGACTACTTCTTCAAGACGAACTCCCATATTCACCATTTCAGTAAAGTCACTGGGCGCACTGGCGACCGTTCGGTCATAGTAAAATGAACTCAAGGTTTTCAAAAATATTTTTGTCATCTCCTCTTCCTCAAGAGATGGACAAATCTGGGCGGCAATTTCACGCCATCTCTGAGCATATTCCTTGAAGGTTTCCTTATCCTTCTGCGACATGGCTCTAAGTTGATCTCTGTCTGGTGCCATGTCCAGGTTATACTTATATTGTTGAACGAAGGCAGCGCCAAGATCTCTGAAAGTGATGATGTTAGTGCGGTTTAAACCCATGTACCATTTAAGTGCAGTACCGGTTAAACTGTCTTGAAAATAATGGATCAGTAGCTATTGATTCTCTGTCTGAATTGACATCTTTCGAGCGTACATCACCAAATGAATATGAGGGCAAAAGTTGCCCTTGTATTTCTCAAATTCGGGCACCTTGAATTTGTGCGGAATTTTCACATTGGGGACCAAACAAAGGTCTACGGCGTCCTTTCCAAATAAATCCTGACCGCGAATGGCATGCAGTTCCTTCTTCATTTCCAAGAACTGCTCCTGGAACTCATTCATTCTGTCATTCATGCTTTCATTTCCACCAAAGGGTATCTGTGGAATCTGTCCTTCCGGGACAGTGTGTATTACGGGTGGTGGTATAATCATTATGGCAGTGACTCTTGGTGCTTCCCTATCCCGAAGTTTGTAACCTTCAAGAGTTGCTGTTATGCCCCTTGCATCTTCGCTTTCCCGAAGTTTGTAACCTTCAGACCCAACGGTCTCTGCTGCAGTTTTCGGATCTTCCGTGATCGGCGGAATATATCCTTCTGGGATATAATTGAGTGGCATGTCCCAGGGCTGATCTTTAGGCATGTTGTATCGAGGATCATACGTCTCCACTATGGGAGTAGATGTGATCTCAACTCTGAGCTGTTGCCTCTGAGTTGTTGCCAGAGATTGCATGTCACTGTGAAGTTTCCTTAAATCCTCCTTTAGAGCGTCGATTTCTTCTCTCAACTCTCTGTTCTCAATATGCCAAACAAGACATTAGACAACGCTTTTTTAGGCCTTAGACAGTGCTTAAAAGCGTTGCCTAAGGTAGCGTTGTCGTAGGTAAAGACAGCGCTTTTGATTTATGGAAAAGCGCTCTCTAAAGTATACATTAGACATCACTTTTTCCTTAAAAAGCGCTCTTTAAAGTGGGCCTTTAGACAGCGCTTTTGCAGAAGCGCTGTCTAATGTATACGTATAAAATTTTAATGAATTTTTTTATATACCTTTAGAAAGCGCTTTTTCAGGAAAAAGCGCTGTATAAATGCCTCCATTAGAGAGCGCTTTTTAAAGCGCTGTCTAATGTATGCCTATAATTTTAGTTATCAATTTTTCTATACCATTAGAGGGCGCTTTTTAGGAAAAGCGCTTTCTTTTGTGAACTATAGACAACGCTTTTTCTAGAAATCGATGTCTTTTCTCTACGTATAATTTTAATGATTTTTTTTAAAAATCCCATTTTAACCATTTTTTATGCAGAAACCTGTATAATTCAAGCCATTTCAATAAACCTGTATATTTCACATTTCCATTAATAATTTCTAGTATGGTTCATTAACCATTTCCACTAATCCCATAAATCACATAAACCACATAAACCATTTCCATTATAATTCAAGTTATTTACATTAACTATTCACAAAACTATACAATTACAATCCAAAAACACATAAAGGGCATAAACCATTCACAAAACTATACATTCACATAATCCCATAATCCTATACCTTATATAGGATTCTTTTTTCAATAAGGTATTCGCACAATTCCTCCTTAATTTCTTGCAATTTATCCTTCGTGTAATGAGAACACGCGTATTCATCAAAGTACTACATAACAAAACAAAATATACATGATTTAGTTAAAAATAATAAATTATATGACATATCCAATAAATATTAAAATAAATCCTAAGTTATAAATCCATGCATACCGTAATAGGAACCTCTAATCGATCCATTTGACAGATTTCTCTCATAAACCTCAAAACGAAATACCCGCAGTCTATGCCATTACGCTGACGACGACACTACACATAGACAAACAAATAAGAATTAATATATAGTTGTTTTGTGTTATCAAGTAGCATCACTAATAAGCAACATTGTGAAAATTAATATACCTCCACTTTGACCCATGTAACGTTGGTTGCTTTAGCCCGTGCTACTCGAGATTCTCTTTGTGCTCGGTATACTTCTCTTGTAGGATTAATGGCAACCAACAAGCAGTGTCCACTGTAAAATATAACAAAAGTTTAGATGGATAATTCCTACGCAAAAGATACAAATTAAAGATTAGAATGAAATTAGAATGAAAATCTTAGTACCTTTTTCACTAACGTCTCTTTCTTTTCTTGGTTGGAATATGTTCTACCCGTCTCTTAACAACACGGACGATTGGATTGAGCCAAATACCCTCATTATGATCATTTCTTGTATATGATTCATTCGCAATAATATTTTCATCTTGATAATTTCTAGTAAATGATTCAATACCAACATCAATATCACCTTGATCTCCAATGTTTTCATCAATTACTTTGTTAGATAAAAGCACTATAGACCATTTTGTACTTGTCGGATCAGTGACATAAAACACTTGTTTAGCTTGAGAGGATAGAATAAAAGGCTCATCTTTGTACCCCACCCTCTTAAGATCCACTTCCAAAAATCCTGACTTATCCATTCGTACGCCATTATTATTTTCAACCCACTTGCAACGAAATATAGGAATCTGAAACTTCTCATAATCAAACACCCAAATACCCTCGATAACCCCAAAATACGACAGATTTGCAAATTTGGGGTTTAAATCTTTCACACTTGAAATGTGCATTGCTTCAGCTACCACGGTGACACCACTATTTTGCATAGTACTTTTATCATCTTGTTCTTTGGTATAAAATGTGTATCCATTAATTGCGTATGCGCTATAAGAAAACACAACCAAAATTGGACCATATGCTAAATATCTCAACCTTTCTGTTATTGAAGCGGGATCTGAATAATACTTTGAATAAATATGATCCGTAAACCAAGGTATGAAACTTCGATTGTGCTCTCGTACTATCCAATTCTCATTTCTATTCGGATTTAAACCTCGGAGAACATCCTTGTGCATTTCAACATACGGCTCAACCTCATTCTCATTGTGCATGAAATTCTGGCACAGATATCAGATGTCCTATACGGGTGTTGGGACACTGATATCCAACATAATGAACAAGATAACAATTAACAATAACAGTGCAGAAAGTAAATAACACAGCGATATGTTTACCCAGTTCGGTCTAACACACCTACTCTGGGGGCTACCAAGCCAGGGACGAAATCAATATACGATAGTATCAATTCACAGATCATACAAACACCGGATAATCTGCTCACTTAATCACTACCCTTCCTATGACTTCTACCTAAGACTCACCTAGGTATGAGGCCCTCCTCAAATCCCTCTCCAAACACAACCCGTGATTGGTACCTTTCCACACAACAAACAAAAACGAAAGACACACTTTCAAAACACACAATCCTCAATACTTCACAGCTTATAAGGATTGACACACAAGAAACTGAATGCTTAAAAGCTTATGAGTAACTTGACAGAACTTACAACACAAGAAATCAGTCCTTATACTGTTATCAGAATGATACCAGTTAGGCTCACAAAATACACTCGAAAACCCTAAAAACACAAGTAAGTTCCACACCTAAAACTAGGTTTACATCAGTCAATATATAGCAATTAATCTGGACTGAATTGGGCTTCAAAAACGCAGCAATTAGACTGCTCACAAATCTGCAAAAATAACTCCAACAAAATAGGTCTTCAATCCAAAGTTTCCTATTATGTCTCCATAATTAGAAACAGCAGCAAATCCGAAAACCACCAAATAACCACAATCCAAAAATGCTTTGGATTCCACATAGGATGACCAAATATTCCCAGAATATTCAGTAACCATTTACACAAACAGAATCTGCATTAAAACTGAATTCCATGCGGGAGCAGTCATGGAACATCTTCATTCGACATGTTGAAAGCAGCCACTTAGAACATTAAGATTCAACATCTTGCTACTAAAATAGTTTTAGCAAAATAAATGCCAACCACAAAAGCACAGAAATAACAGTGCAGAACATACAAATGCACTTGATCCCGTTCGACCCTTGATACTGTCACAACTTCATTTCCAATGAACTTTTTTCCTCCTTTTTTTTCGACAATATGAGATTTGGGGAGTCCAATTGATTGTACATTGGACAGATATTCAGTACAAAACTCAATCGCTTCTTCAACAATGTATCGTTCGGCAATACAACCCTCTGGTCGACTTCGGTTTTTCACATACCCTTTTAATATTTTCATAGAATGTTCAGCAGGGTACATTCATCTCATATAAGCCGGTCCACACAATTATGTCTCTTTCACCAGATGAACAACTAGATGAACCATTATGTCAAAAAACGAGGGAGGAAAAATCATTTCAAGATCACACAAAGTAATAACTATTTCTTTTTGCAATGTTGGTAAGATCACAGGATCGATCACCTTACTGCAAATTGACTTGAAGAAAAAACACAATTTAGTTATTGCGCTTCTTACTTTTTCTGGCAGAATAGAACGTATAGCTATTGGTAGAAAATGTTCCATTATAACATGGCAGTCATGCGCTTTAAACTCTTTAACTTGAGGTCTTTCATAGACACAAGTCTTCTAATATCGGAAGAGTATCCTTCTGAAACTTTAACTTCACTTAGAAACTTACACAATATGTTCGTGTTCCTTTCTTCACGGGTCCTAATTCATTTCTTATTCCCATCGCTACCAGGTCATTTCTTGCTTTAAGGCCATCCTTAGACTTTCCTTGTATATTGAGTAACGTACCAATAACACTGTCAAATACATTTTTTTCAATATGCATAACATCGAGAAAATGTCTTACATACAACGACTTCCAATATGGCAGTTCAAAAAAAATTGACCTCTTCTTCCACCCACTCTTGACAAGTGTATGTGCCAAAGGCTTTCCAAACTGAGTACTCACATCTTTCACCTTTTCAATAATTTGATCACCTGTCAATATAGTTGGAGCTCTACCATGTTCTGCCTCTCCATTGAATGCTTTTCTCCACCCACGATAGTGATGATTAGAATTTAAGAATCTACGATGACCGAGAAATACATTCTTCTGACCAAACTCCAATCGCGTCCAATCTGTTTTATCTTCACAAATAGGACACGCACATTGACCTTTTATGCTGTACCTTGATAGATTTCCGTATGCTGGAAAATCATTAATTGTGCCAAACAACATCGCCCTCAAGTTGAAACTTTCTTTCCTATACCCATCATAAACCTCCACACCGTTCTCCCACAAAAACTTTAAATCTTCGATTAAGGGTGCCAAGTATACGTCTATGTCATTCCCTGGTTGTCAAGGCCCAGAAATTAACATAGATAACATCATGTACTTACGCTTCATACATAGCCATGGAGGTAGGTTATAAATCATTATGATCACAGGCCAAGTGCTATGTGAGATACTCTGAAGACCGTGTGGGTTCATTCCATCAGTAGATAATGCCAAGCGAAGGTTTCTTGATTCTTTTCCAAATTCAGGATAATCATCATCAATTTTCATCCACTGTGGTGAATCTGCCGAATGTCACAACTTTCCATCAATAATTCTTTCATCTGCATGCCAAGTCAAGTGTCTTGAATCGGTCTCACTACGAAACATGCGTCTAAATATCGGAATTATAGGAAAATACCATAAGACTTTTGCTGGAGACAACTTTTCCTTATATCGAGAGACACCGCATTTAGGACACTCATTTAATGATGCATACTCATTTCGAAACAAAACGCAATCGTTTGGACATGCATGTATCTTATCATAGCTCATGCCAAAAGAGCACAACATCTTTTTGGCCTCATATGTTCGATTGGGAAGAACATTATCCTCTGGAAGCATATCTTTCATAAGGGCCAATAACTCTGTGAAACTTTTATCCGACCATCCATTGCCCGCCTTTAAGTTGTACAACTTTAATACCGCAGACAATCTTATGAATTTGGTGCAACCATTATATAGCGGTTTCTCTGCATCGCTTACCAACCTCTCAAACATTTTGGGAAAATCCTTAAGATCTTCTTCAAGTGATTCTGCAATCTCTTCGACTCGATCAGAATCGTATGTATCTGTGCCATTGTCATTTGAAGCATAGGTCGTATTATCCCCCAGTTCAACATTCCCGTTAATTTTCTCACCATGCAAATTCCAACATGTATAACTTCTATCAATTCCACTCCTCATTAAATGCGATGCCAACTGAACCACGTCAACCCGACTCCCAAAACAACACCCAAGCAAGGACATCTCATTCGACTGGGGTCTTTGGCGTGCGCAACAGCAAACTTAACGAATTCCGATACCCCATTCTCGTACTCTTTCGACAATCGACTTGAAGCCATCCATTTCTTATCCATAGTTATACTAATTAAACTAAACAAAAACAAAAATAAAATATATTTACCTGTAGAGATGTAAACAACTTCTTGACCCACACAGTGTCCAGATAGGTTAGAATTACCAGGATCCCCCTGTACACGTATCTTAAAATGAAATATCATTAATTGGCCAATTATGAGTCATAACTTGATAAGTGGCAACATGTAATCACAAACAACCAACAATTAGAGGTAAACACCTACATAGTGGCCTCAAAAGTAAGTACTCTTTCTCAATATATATAGTCACTATATAATAGCATTGTTGTGATTGGTTTCATAACACAAGGGGTGGAATTCAAAGATATTAACAAGGCTTTTAATTATCTCCAACAAGGAAAGAGCATTTGTTGCACTATAAGGATGGATCATTAACAAACTACACAAAATTTTCTTTTAATTAATCTTAAAACTATGTCTTTCTTTTATATCCAATATATGATAGTAAACTACACAACATATGATAGTAATCCATGATACCAATGTTGCTAACCACACAACAAGATCCGCGAGAGAACTGGGCTTGCTGTTAGATTACCCCCTTTTGAAAAAATAATTTTAGATTACCCTCCTATCACTTTTGCTCACATCTTCATAAAAAACAATCTCCATTTTTTCTAAATCAAGAAAACCCATCTCCTTCTACTATTCTGTTGTGTTACTTCAACACACAAAATATTCTCCTCTTGTCTCTTAACAACAATAAACACAATTCCTAAAGCGAACCAAACAACAAGAACAACAATGACGGAAAAAGTATCAACAATGACGGAAAAAGTTTCAATGGTAAGATGCAAGAACAACGACAAGAACGTACCTCTTCATTTTCGTCTTCTCCTTCACGAATGCGAGGGTTTCAGAACGGTGGCAACTGTGATGGAAAAAGTATTAGAACGACGGCAACCGTGACGGAAAAAGTATCAGAACGACGACAATGGCAAGGTTTCAGAACGCATGCAAGAACGATTGAAAGCAAGGGTTTCAGAACGCATGAAAGCAACGGTCGAGAGAAGAAAATGAAAAGAGGTTTCTGAAAATGAATAGAAATTGTTTTATAATTTAATTCATAATTGACCTTAGAGAGCACTTTTCATAAAACCGCTTTCTTAAGTGCTACATATAAGAGCGCTTTTCTGAAAGCGCTTTCTAAGGTTAATACCTATAGCAGCGCTTTTCCAAAAAGCTCTTTCTAAGGTGGCTTCCATTTAACAGCGCTTTTAAAAAGCGCTTTCTAAAGTCTGTCTTTTACAGCGCTTTTTTTAGCAAAATTTTTTTATTCTTTTTAGCAGCGCTATGTGCAAAAAGCGCTTTCTAAGGTGGCTTCCATTTATGGCATTTAACAGCGCTTTTAAAAATCGCTTTCTAAAGGCTGTCTTTTACAGCGCTTTTTTTTTGGGAAATTTTTTTATTGTTTTTAGCAGCGCTTTTTGATAAAAGCGCTGTCTTTTTAGTGCTGCTAATCCTATTTTTGGCGTAGTGTCTCTTCCTCGAGATCATCCATTTTCTTTTGTCGATTGGCCCGAGTATTGTATGAATGAGACAGTTTGACTCTAGAATCGAGACACAGATGTGAGATTCTTAGAGAAGGAGAATGCGTTATGTGAGAATGATGAATGATAAATAATGATATATTTATGTTAATTGTTTGGTTTTAATCAAAAGAAACTTCAATAAATAGATTGCAAATATCAAACAGTGGGGAAACCCCGTTTTATTCAAATCAAAGATTACAGAAATGGAAATACAGTAATTTACAAAGTGTTGTAAATGGAAATGTCTAAACTTATGGATCCTGAGTCCTCTCTGAGGGGAGCTCAGGTGCTGGTTCTGGTATTTTCCTTTTCTTTGACCAGGGCTCTTGAGCCGTTGTCGGTTTTCCATTCCTTTGCCAAGTGAAAGGAGTGAGCAAATTCCTTCGGTATTCTTGATTCTCTACAACATGTTGCTCTAAAATCTCGATTAGAGTATCTTTTTCTTTCAACAGTTGTTGTATTTTGGTACATTCCACATGGAGAATACGATATTTGTTCTTCCAAGATTTCTTTTCCAGTTGAACTTTGTTGAGAGTAACCTGGAGTTTTTCCGTATCAGACATAGTCTAAAGGACATATTCCTTTGACGGAAGAACTTCGTGACGAGGGTATGGCATCCTCAGCTTGAGGGCTCTAGTTTTTACCCAGTGGAGATAAGGCTCCACAGAGACACAGTCTGATTTTCCTAGAGACTCTCTTCCTTTTCTGTGAACATGTTTCCAGGCATGCACTAATTTTGTCTTTAGTGCCCTGTCACTTTCTCCTTAGTTGAAGAAAAGACCTTCCAGATGGACATTATGTGGGACATGTCTCATCGGGTATCCGAATTGACGACGAACTAAAACTGGATGATAATTGATTCCATCATTAGTTCATATAAGGGGTACATTAGGGAAATTTCCACAATGGTCAATGATTCTTATCCCATCATAGATTTGATTGTACCAATCTATGTCAGAGTTGGTAAGAGACATGGTTCTCTGTAACCAAGTAGAGTACTCTTATGATCCCAAAAAGCAGCAAACTTTGGTAAATAGGAAGTGAACCATTTGTATAGCAGGGGTACACAGCATGTGATCATTCCTCCACTGTACAAATTCCTTAAGTGTACAGAATGATAAGCATCTGCGAGCAAGGTTGGTACTGGGTTTCCAATCAAAAATATCTTAATGGAATTGATATCAATGAAGTTATCGATGTTGGGAAACAGAAATAACCCGCGGGTGAGTAGAAAAAAGATATCCTCGAAAGCAGTAATGTTTCCTATACTGGCAAAGTACAGGGCTTTCTCTATCAAAAACTTGGTCGGTAAACCTGGGATTCCATCCTTAGCGGTCATGTGTGTTCTGACTTCTGACTCATCAAAATAAATTGCTCTTGCAATGGTTTGATCCTTTGGAATTTCTTCTAGTCCAGAAAAGGGAGCTTGGTCAGTGATTGGTAAATCAGTCAGGTGAGAGTACTCCTCCAGTGTTGGTGCTAGCTGATAATCCGAGAATGTGAAACAGTGATAAACTGGGTCATAAAACTGAATCAGCGTAGACAGAATTCCTTTAACTATATGGACCCTTAACAGAGATAGCATTCCTCCGTTCTTGGCTCTGAAAGCCTCAGGGTTGGTGATCATCCTTGTCAACCCTCTTAAATCCCCTAACTTTGGATCCTTGAAGGTGTACTTGTGAGTCTTCCTTCTACCGAAATCCATAACGCAATCTTTCTCTCTGATATTTGCAATCATTGTCTTAGTTTAATTTGAAAAAGAGAGACTAGAAGAGAAAATTTTCTTTTTTTAAAGTTTTTTAGATGAGATGAATGCATGAATGCAGCACACAAAAACATAGAAAAAACATGGGGTCAAAGGTTCGATGTCATGAAGTCATGGCTTTACCCATTCCCAAAGATTGTATTCTGGTGATTTTTGTACCTGTCCTCAAAATCATTGACCCCTCTTGGGATAACAACAGCAGGCTGGTTCACCCGAGCGAGCTGTAGTATCTTAGAGTGATCTCAAATGAGGGTAGTATCGTGTGACAACTATTTCCAATAGCTTCCGCACCACAAAATAGTAACATGGTCTCAATCTACTAAATCCTCAGTTTCATGGATACCACAATCGAACAATATGCTTTCGCAACCGAAGTCACTAGACATTGAATCCGCAAAGGGTATCTCCACATATTCGATGGTCTACCGAGATCTCTTATTCGGGAATCACTCCCTGTAAGATTACCCGTCTCATCCCATCACTTATCTTAGGTGTCACTCAAACTTCCCATTAGCAGAAAAATAAACACGGATATCAAGTAGGAAAAGAGATATATATATTTATTCCTAAAACTAACATCCTAGACCTCTTAATAATTCTAGTTTATAAACTTATACAAAACAAAATGACTCCCCAGCAGAGTTGCCATTTTCCTGTTGGAAAATGGGGACGATGATGACTGAGGTAAAATAAATCCTAACGAGACTCCCCAGCAGAGTCGCCATTTTCCTGTAGCGAGCGATTTTTTTCAGTGACGCGACCACCTTATCGATGAATTGGGTTTTCCTCCTCGAGCAGAAAGGGGTGCTACTTTCTGATTTCTTATTTATCTCGTGAAGCTGAAAGGGAAAGGGAAGCTATCTAAAACTAACCTTGCACGCGAATGTTTAACTGAACAAACGCTTAAAGAAATTCGGGGAGTTCGGGGTCAGGTTATACAAAGGGGAGTTGTCAGTTACCCATCATATATGTGGTTATCCACAGGAAGTTAGCATTAGGATACGCTTTATACTTGATGGTGCTTATCCGTTAATGGGTTGGGAAAGTTTCTTGGGAAATATGAGTGAGAGAGTGAGTTTTTTGTTGATGTTTGGGTGATATGAAGGTATTGGACCTTGGTTTTGATTAGTATAAAGGTACTGGACCTAGAGTTTTTTGTTTGGTATGCTCGCTAAGATTTTGCAATCTTATGCCTACGTTTTCCCGTTTAAACGAAACAGGGAAATCAGAGCAATCGTAGTTCCTCCTATTCTAAGGGAGGCAAAAGATGTTTTGGTGTCTCGTTCAAAGCCCAAGATCGATGCTAAAAGGTTTTTTGTGTCCTGATCAAAGCCCAAGTTTGAAACTAAAAAGGTTTAACTTAAAGAGAAATTGTCATCTCTAAAGGGAGACATCTTTGTCTGTTTATCACGACTGTTGGGTGACTGTTTATAAAGGAGGATTACTTTAACCGGGATGTATGAATCCAGCAATGCCATAATTTCCTTTATAGGGGGTTTTGACCTGAAGGAGAAGATTTTAACTTAGTGTAGAGCAATGCCGTCTTTCCTTAGGAATTTCTCTTGCTAAGAGAGGGACAGTGGCGTGGATGTAAATAATCCAGAGGCTTTCCGCTTACAGCAATTAGATGAAAGAAAAAGAGTTTTAATTTTTCTGTTTTGACATGTGATAAAGCCCAAGAGGTCTAATGAAGGATGACTAAGTTCTGTCTTATACCTTTAAGAGGTCTTCAGGGTCCTTGTATTAAGCCCAAGAGAAGGCATGCCAACTTCTAAGAAGTCGAAGGGTCCTTGTACAAAGCCCAAGAGGAGGCGGGGATGCTTTTAGGAAACCTATGGGTCCCAAACCAAGAAAAGTTCAAGAAATGCTATTCACCGAGAATTGATCATTTAATGAAAGTTCTGAGGTTTGAAGAAATTCAAGAGATGTTATTCACCGAGAATAGATCACCTATGGGGAGTAGAATTTCTTTGACAATTTCTAAAATGACAGTTTGAGAAAAGATTCACCGAGAATACTGCCTTTCTCTTTTTTCCATATTGTATAAGCCCAAGAGAAGGCAAGACTGTATCTGGAAATTCTATGGGGATCTAGTTTTGACTGTATTAAAGAGTGACCAACTGGCTTTACCTAGTTCTAGACCTAGTTGTCGGGAAAAACTCTAAATAACTATACTAGTATATATACAGTTGATATATGACGAGTAAGTAAAAGGATATGAAAGAAGACTTACAGTGGAGCAGCTTCCCACAATACAGTTATATATATTTGACATGTATTTAAAAGGATGAAAGAAGGACTCACAGTGGAGCAGCTTCCCACAATACAGTTATATATATACGAAAGCAAGTAAATGAAAGCAGATAAAAACTTACAGGTGAGCAAGCTTCCATGCTGTATTGTTAGTTGTTCAAAGAAATTAAAGAAAGTTTTGATAACAACTGTATATTTGAACCTAAATCAAAAGGGAAGTTGTTTTGAAAAGATTATTGGGGCTTATACTTATGAAAGGCCCAATGTTTAACAGTGATCGCACCATTATTTTGAAAATTGTACTGGGACTTATACAATGACTGAGGCCCAAAAAGGTTTTCTGTACAGAGGGATGGGTCTTATAACTCAAGGAGAAGCCCAAGATGATTGAAAAAGAAAAAGAAATGGGACTTACAACACAAGGGTAGGCCCAGGTGATTTGATTTTGAACTGGCGATCGCGCCGAGGTTCTTGAAAATGTGTTGGGACTTATACAATGTCTGAGGCCCAAAAGGTTTTGGTTAAGAAAAGGATTGGGTCTTACACTCTATTAGAGGCCCAAAGATATGTTTTTTGTACAAGTGACGGGCTTACAACTCAAGGAGAGGCCCGGATGATTTTCGTTTTGAAATGGAGATCGGGCCGAGTTTTTTTCATTGTGTCGTGACTTATACATTATCTGAGGCCCAAAAAATTGTGTATTTACAAAGGGGATGGGTCTTACACTCTAATAAGGCCCATGGATTATTTTAACTTAAAATCAAGAGGAAACCCTAATTTTAAGTAAAAGGTTATTTTTCAAAGGAAATTAAATGAAAAAAATGATATAAAATACCAAATATGTTAAAAAATGAGTTGTACACTTTGAAAGATATTTTGAAAAATCATGTTGAATTACATGAGAGTTTGAAATTCAATTGGTTTTGAAAGATCAAAGTGGGGATTTCATTTTAAAATGTTTAAAAACAAATAAAATGAAATTAATTACAAAAATTCTAACTATATTTAAAAAAATATAAATTGGATTTTTTGTAAAATAAAATAATTTAACATTTTAGTAAATTTTGAAAAAAAGAATCAACTCAAAAACATAAATATCCAGAGAGAAATTAATTTTTCAATCAATTAACGAAAATAACAAAAATTCAAATATTTGAATATTTGAAAAAGGGCGCCAAGAACACCAAGTTCTTGCCCGCGTGCCCTGTTTCTGCAGATTTGCATTTTCTCACTTTTCTCCATGATTTCTCAATGGTTTTTCATGATTCAAACACCAATCTTGTTCGCTTTTGAACAAGGATCACAACCATATAGATTAATTGCATTTATATTAAGTATTGAGGGATAAATCAGAAGAAAATCTCAAGAACCCTAATTTCAGCATGAACACAATGAAATTCCACACACGCTTGATTCATGGCAATTGATTGACGGTTATCACTCCATACATGATTAGGAACATATGGCAAAATTATTGTGCAGCAAAATATGCATGGATAATGGAGTTTGAAGAGCTCATGCTTACCTCTTGCAGCTGGTGATCGAGTTTGGTGATGGAGGTGTTGTAAGTTGGTTCCAATGATCTGGACAGTTTCCTTAGGTGCCAAGGATTGTGTTTGAATGCTTGGAATGAATTGAATTGAGCTGGAACCTGAGATGGTACCCCAACTGCAAATCTGTCAAAAGCTTGTGCAGATGGCTAGTGATTTTGAGAATCTGATGTTCCAGATGTTGTGTAAGAGTTTGGATCACTTCTATATGTTATATGTGAGGTGTGTGAACCATTGGTTTGGCTGGAATTGACCCCAAACTCAAAACCCGATAGTGACTTGAGTTAAAAGGCAAAATTTGAAGTGAAGAAGAGATTTTGAGGAAAATTTCAGTTTGGGTGCTTTGGTGTACTCAAACTGATCACAAATGAGGTATATTTATAGTGTGTCAAGTTTGTTTTGGTTACAATAGTGTGTGGCAACTGCAGCAGGTCTTAGGCCAATTGGAGCATAATGGAATCTCAAGTCTCCTCTAGCCATTGACTTGAGATTAGAGCACATGCTTTGTAGCTTTGGTTCAGAGATAAGTTTGGAATGAATTCAATTGGAATATGCTCAGTTCATGCCACCTTGATGCATTCATTAAAGGATTGGAAACAAAATTGAAGTCTTGGCATCTTTTTAGCCTTTTTAGGTTTGTCATGGCTATTGTAGAATCTTGGACTTGGGAGGCTTATGGATCAGTGTTTGTTCCTTGGTTGTTCCCCCTTGAGGTGTGCAAATGGATAAGCATGCTTGAAATTGCACAATTTCATCAATCCGAGCCCTAATGCAATAATCTGCCTTGCCAAGACAGTTTGGAGCAAGGCATGTTGCAACTGTCATAACCTATAGCTCAGGTGGAGTTTAATGGAGTTTTTGGGCATTTTGGAAAGCTGACATATCCTACTTCAACATGATGTCCAACTTTGGTTTTGATCTATCTTGAATTACAATGGAAAATGCCTCTACATTTTGAAAAAAATAAGGCAGATTCTGACTTAGTGAAAATTTCACTAAGTGTTGGAAAAAGGGGGCATTTTCATGTTTTTAGCCTTTTTGATCACTTCATAACTTAAAATCCACGAGGAATTGGAACTTGATGTAGTTGAAGCTTTTGTAGAGTGTAGCAAAACCTACAAATCCAGCTTTGAATCACTCAAAATGGTTGCTTGGATCTCAAGTTATGATCCTTGGAAGTTGGTACCCTAGCCACTTTGTTCCATAACTTAGAAAAATTCTAAGTTTTTATGGTTACTCCTTTTACAAGTTAACTCATTTTTCTTGATTTTTCTTGATGAATGATGATTCAAATCACATATTAACATTGTTTTAGGGTTAAGGAACCTTGTTTGACCAAAATATCCAAAAAGTCAAACTTTGACTTTTATACAGTTGACTTTTTCAACAGATGAATTTTAAACTGTGCGATCCTTTGTGAAATCAAATCCTTGGCCTAAATCAAACCTAATGGATGGACTCCATAGGTGATATAGCGTGTATTGAATCATGTCCCAAGGTTTGGGAGCATGTCCTGGTCAAAAGTCAAAGGCACAGTTGACTTTTCTCCTCGAAACCCTCACTATGGTCCTGACGAAATTGAAACTTGTGAATCAAGTTTCCTGGGTCAATCCATTATTTCAAATGGATCAATGTAGTATATTGGAGGCCCTTAAATCATTTCTTGAGGTCTTGGCTCATGCCTTGTCCCAAAAGTTAACTTAGGGGTGAATTAGGTCAAGAAACCCTAATTCCTGATTTTTTTGTAAATGCATCCCCTGAGGTTAAATTGACTTGGTGGTTGGGTCCATGAGGTCCCTTAAAGTATCTTGGGTTATATTTTGAAGCATTGGCTCATGCCCAGATGAAGAATTCCATCTGGAGGTCTCAGTCGACAAAAACCCTAATTTGGTGATACGGGCGATCTTGAGGCTTGATCCCCTTAGAATGTTGCAACTTTGTGCTTGATTCTTGATGTGGGAGTACTTTTGATCCTTAGTGGGTGTTTGAGAGACTAGACAAGTTGAAGATCATGTCATTTCTTGATTAATCCTTGGTCTAAGTGCCCTGAGAGGGTTCAAGACTCTAATTCTTGATTGTAGTGAATGTTCAACAACCCTTCAGGAGATTGATGAGCCATGAGGGTTCATCCATATTGTGATGATGATTTGCACAATGATGGGGAATCTTAGTGGTCAAATTTTGGGGTATCACACCTTATGACTCACCATTATGATCTGCAACCAAAACCCGCTAGCAGTGCTATAATCTGCACAATCATGGCTAATTCCATGCTTTCTCTTGGTGTCACACTGAATAACGAAACCATGATGAATGTTATGGCCATGGCTATTTTAGTTATTACCATGATTGTTAATATTTGTATCCAGTTTGCAACTGGTGTTATCTGTGAGTTTCTTCATTCAAAGTCTCATTTAACTAGTATTTTACCTTGTTTTCCACATAAAGCATGTATGCAAAGGTATAATATAAATTTATATATATTATAATTCTCAAGAATTCTCCTTCTAGTAGTATTTCTACATAACATAAAAGACATGAAGTATGTTTCAATTTTAACCATCAGTAGTATTTCTACATGTCCCCAGTCACATAATGCCATCAGTAGCTTGTAGAATTTATGCTCACTACCTTTCAAAACAAGGGTTCTATCTACCGCCTATAAAAACAAGGGTTATATCTAACAGAGCTTAAGCTTCTCAATTTATAGAAAACAATTCTCTCTACCAGAGCTTAAGCTTCTCAATTGAGAGAAACAAACTACCAGAGCTTAAGCTTCTCAGTTGAGAGAAAACAATTCTCTCTACCACCTATCAAAACAAGGGTTCCATCTAACATAATGATGAATGCATAAATGTGTCAATTCTCATGCTCACAAGCAAAAGTACATCTACAAAAGAAACAAAAATATTTTAAAAATTAATATTTAATTTTTACAAAGACAAAATTGCAAATCTTCTCAAGCAATGATAACATAACCATATTCAAGATTTACTTGTAAATGTGTTGAACAACCAAACAACCTATTCCACATCGAAAGTCTCAATCGCGTAATTGGCCACGCATCGCGTGGGCATACATCTAGTTAGATATAAAACTCATAACAACATAAGATATGCAAGGCATGAGCAACAAAGCTACACAGTTTTGACTGCCACTCCAAAATTGAAAGTCTGAATCCTGTAATTGGCTGCGCATCGAGTGGGCATACATCTAGTTATATATAAAGTTCATAACAACATAAGATATGCTAGGCATGAGCAACAGAGCGGCACCGTTTTGATTGCCACTCCAAAATTGAAAGTTTCAATCCCGTAATTTTCCAGGCATGGCGCAAGTATACATCTAGATATATATAAAATTCATAACAACATAAGATCTGCAGTTTATCTAAAAGAGGTAGATTATCCAGAGAGATTTATTGTATGTTGTGTTGTAATATGTTAAAGTTTAGGAGTTCCAACCGTTTGAGATGATAATCAAGATTTATGTTTTATTTCAATTTGATGTATCTAGAAGCACTATATGATACTACATGTTATAAATGCCAGTGTAGTAAACCACATAAGAGCATACATCAATGACTCTTGTACATTTTGACATTCTAAACTATGATTTTTGTATTAATACCTAAAAATTTCTCTAACCACAAAAATTAGTCCATAACATCTAATATGCTAAAATCATACAAGAGAATATAACAAGTTCTATATAAGATGGGAAAAAAACAAACTAGTTATGTATTAAACCAACACAATAATGAGATAATCTATCATGTTTGAATAACTTATGCCACACACAACATGGAAAAAGACCTATACTAAAACCAACTAGTGAACATTCAGAAGCTTAAGAATACATACATTAGACAATGTAAGTATTTAATGCAATCCAAACAGTAACAGAAAGGAAAACAAAAATACTTGAAACAACCCCATTCTACCAACAAAGAAGCCTCATTTTCTAATTTTTGTAAACAAACCATGTTAAATATTTATGCATCAAACAATTACAAGGATAAGGAAAAACTCACCAGCTAGCAAATAGAGTTATGAATCCAACAATTTAGTTGGAGAAACCACTGCAGATCTGTCAATAAATAACCACAACATCAAATATTAGGATAAGATTCATACAAGTAAGTCAAAAGGAAATGACATAGTGAGATACAACAACAAGCAAAGACAACTTACAACGTAAGATTCACCCAAAAATCTATAATACAATATTAGCTAGAACATGAAGCTAAAATAACAAACACATGTTCATCCATCCATCTTAAATCCAATCAACCACCTAATAATATTTCCAATTCTTTTAACAAAGTTAGTGTACATTAATTAGTTCTGAGGTTGATGGTGGTGGTAGGGATCAATGGATGTGGTGATGAAGGTAACAAAATTAAATAGAAAGAGAAACAAAAGAATTCATCCACAATATTATTCAGAATTTTGATATATAGTTGTTAAATGCCATTGAATAGAACCAAATTTGGTGACCTAAATTATAAGATAAACCAGAGAACTAAGGAAATACTATCATTCAAACTACCCTAAAAGCACTCTTCCACAAGAATATATCAAGAACTTGAACTTAGACAAAAAATATCCAAATGAATATAGAATAATATATTCAAATAATGCTAATCTTGTGAAAAATGAAATAAAATTATCACCTGAGTCTCATAAACCATAACAGTTATGTCATTATCATAAATCATGTTGTGAAAAAACGAAAGCACATTATTACCTTAAAATTGGTGGATTGTGGAATTTTGGATTGTTAAGTAGCAAAATTGAGCACTAGATCGATCGATTGTGGAACAACAGATTGTAGAGCAGCAGAACAGAGCAGCAAAAAACCTAATTGTGGAATAGCACAAAACTTGATTGTTAGGGTTCCATATTGATACTGATATTGAATAGGGGTGATTCTAATTTCAAATAATTGTTAGGGTTTGAATTTGAATGAAAGAAATAAATTGAGATCGAAAGGGTTTACCGAAAACTGAACGGAAGGAAAGGAATATGAGAAATTTGAAACTGAAGCTGAAATTCTGAGAAGAAAGCTCAAAATCGGAAAAGAGAGCTTCAATATCGATAGGGTTGAGAAGAACGTAGGGTTATTTTGAACGTTCGAAGAAGAAGAAGGGCATAAGAATAATGGTTTTATTTTTTATTTCCAGAATAACATTATTATTATTATTATTATTAAAAGGGAATGGGTATTAAAAAGGGAATGAAGAATTAGAAGAAAGCATTTCACACATCATGTGCGAGAATTTAAAAAACAATTAAGTAAATAGTGCACTACTACGAAAAACCCATTTAACAACGGTTGGGAATGACATATAATGACGCGGGCGAAGGCGTTGTTATGTAGATTATTGTAAGTTCGCTGTTTCTACAACGGTCTGGAAACCGTTGTTGAACGGCAGGACGCGCGCCATATATCACAACAGTTATGATAATAAACCGTTGCGATACATACACTTAGGTTCCGGGTTCGAAACCCATCAGTAGCGAATTTATATAAAACATAAATTATTTATGATATCTGTTATAATATATAACCGTTGTTGTAAGTACCCTGAGTTTATTATATTAAACGTAGATTGCTTGTTTTCCAAACACCTCACTAAATAAATATACATGGATTAAATTTGATTAAGATGTCTATAATCTGCAAATTAAACTGTTCTTGAAAACCAACTTAAACAAACCAATGTTGTTTTTTGATTGCATTCGTCTCATCGTGCATTTCACGCTCTTTTACATATATTGTGGTTTATTGATCTGACTCCTTCGATATATCGCTATCTTCGATTATAGTTAAATTTCCATAACAAGACATTGGATAATTTGCCTCATCTTTGATTTAACTATATTGGAAGATGGCGATGCATCTAAGGAGCCAGATTATTATACCATAATATATATATATATATATATAAGAACGTGAGATAAATGATGAGAGGCATGCAATCAGAAAACAACATTGGTTTGTTTAAGTTGGTTTTCAAATACAACTTAATTTGCAGATTATAAGTATCTATGTCAAATTAACTGAATGTATTTTAAGTGAGGGTTAGTGAAAAAAATAATCTACATAGAATATAATAAACTCAAACAAAATTCTATACCAGATCCAGATATTATAAACTCATATAAGACGCTTGCTACCACCAACAAACTTTAAGTGAGGGTTAGTTAAACAAACAATGTAAATAGAATATGATAAACTCTAACAACATTCTATACCAGATCCAAAAATTATAAACTGATATAATACGCTTGCTTCCACCAGCATCATCACCCTGTATCATCCCCTTAACCTGAAAGGAAACAAAGCAAACTTAAAAAATGAGCATCCTCAGTTGAAAACAAACCCTAAAACCATAATCCAGTGATGATTAAAGAGAGGAACAGGAATAACGCACCTTTTAATGAAACTAATCGCGGAACAGGAATCAATTATGATGTTGAACTAGTTTGGGAAGCCATGAAAAAGAAATATAAGGAGGAAGAAGCTTACACAAAAGCTCCATACTTCTTATACTTCTTTTCATTGCTTCTAAAACTAGATAAAGTTTGCTTACACTGTTGTTTCTTCATTTACTAACATCTTGTTCGTGATGCTATGAAAAAAAGGTACAAGGTGGATGAAGTTTTCATCATAGCTTCATGCTTCTTATACATTTTTCGATAGCAACACAAACATTATGAAGTTTCCAAAGTATGGTCTTTGTTAAGGTGGTGAAAACGAATCTGAAAAAATGAGAACAATCAACAAAAACAACATGCAACAAACGAGATAATGGGAAATATCTAACAATAGATGGAAGAAGAAGAATACCTTAATGTATGAAGCACAAGATTCACGGCTAATGGTGAAAACGAAGAGAAAAAAAGGGTTCTAGGGTTTCACTTTGAAGGCAACGACGTTACTGTCAATTAAATGAAAGTTATTTCGCTTATATATGGGTAAACTATTTCACAACGGTTAACAATAACAACCGTATAGATATGTATTTATTTATTATAAATATATCACTACGGTTTACCAAAATAAACGTAGTGATAACCCTTTTATCTGTGAATTTTAAAATAAATAAAAACCGTATACATAGGTATTTATTTATTATAAATATATCACTACGGTTGACCAGAAGAACCGTAGTGATAACCCTTTTATTTATGAATTTTAAAATAAATAAAAAAGAAAAGGTGTGCCTTAACTTCTAACTTAATGCATCTGCAGTTTAAACATCAACAATGTAATTCACAATGCATCTGCAGTTTAAACATCAACAATGTAATTTGAACCCTAATTCAACTATTACATTTCATAACAAAGTAAATATTAAACATAAAGGAGACAAAAAACATAACATCTTGATATTTCCAGAAAATATCCCTGATTTCAGTTTGTTCTTCAAATTCTTGTTCGTTTTCTTTAAATCCTCATACATAACCTTCAGATAGCTCACAGCTTCCAACTCTGACTTCATAATGCTCTCATCGTAATTTCCATCTCTTTCTCCCACGTCTTCATCCCATATGAACAAATTACATGTTTCATCGCTCCTCCAAAATGGACATCTCCAAAAAAGCCTTCCTTTATTTTGTCCCTTCTTGCATTGATACGAAACCATACAACCATCACAACCACAAAAATTTCCAGATCGAGATTTTACACTGGAACAAGACGTAGAAACACCTTAGGATGATTTTGTCTTCAAATGTGACATTGAAACACCTTAAAGTAGAACACTTTGTTGTTGTTGTTGTTGTCTTCTTCCCGACAATGGTGACGGCGTTGGTGTTAGGGTTGTTTCAACGGATAAATTGATATATATACTTGGTGTTTAAAATACATAAAAAGAATCTTCAATTTGTAACAACGGTTTTGAGAAATATCTGTCGTGATATCCTTATTAGTTTTTAGCTAAATATTAATAAAACTTAAAAAGAGAGCATTTACATCAAAGGGATAAACTATTTGAGGGCGATGAGGTTCGAACCCATGATAGCTAGGTTGTATCACCACGGTTTTCATAAAAACCGTTATTATACCCTTGAGATTTCTAATTAAAATAATGCGCGCTTATCCAGTACGCACTATAAGAACGGTGTATAGGATGTCGTTGTATACCTGGCGTTGTTGTTTGGCCGTTTTGTAGTAGTGGTGGCAGTTTTAGTTACTAATGTTACGTCGTTTATAAAAACCGCCGTAATCAACCGTATATTATGGCGTTTTAATATAAACGCCATAATTAAACCGCCATAATTTACGCGAATTTTTGTAGTGTAGACATATCAGGGGATTGATCGTCTTATTTCATGCTTAAATTGAGTTTCGTGAGCTTGTTTGAGTGTTGTCTTTTGCGTTAGAAAGCTAACGCAATAATATTTCTTTTTGACATGGGGAAATCGGGTCTAGGTCTCGGGTCCAGGGCTGTAGTCCATTTCAGTCTAGCGCTAGTCATCATGTTTCACGTGTAACTTGAGTTTCGTAAGTCTGTTTAGGGTGCGGTCAGTTGCGTTAGAAAGAGAGTTTAATGATCTTTCAAACTGGAGAGTTTCATAATTTTATCATGAGTATATAATTTTTCGTACTATTTTGAAGGCAGACGTTCTGTTTTAGATTTTATGCAGAAATTGTCGTGATATGGCTGAACTGAAATAAATAGAACTAAAGCTTCATAACTCCACTTGAGGTGCAGTTAAGTGAATTTGAAAGAAGGTTTAAATAAATTTCAAATTGGAGAGTTTCATAATTTTATCCTAAATATATAATATTTGGTGCTATTTTGAAGTGAGACAATTCTAGAGTTAAGTCTAGAGTTTTAGGAAACCCTTTAGCAATTTAAGGAATTAAATATAATTATAAATAACTTAGAATTAAGTAAGTGATATGTTTTTGAGTTGATTAATTTAAAAGAGTTAAGTTGTTATGAGTTGTTGTTAACATGTCTAATGTTGAATTTGAGTTCGGATATGCTTAGAGTAGTGAGTTAGTGTTGTATTTTAAATTACTATCATGTTTAAAGCTGAGTCTGAAATGGTTGACTTTACTCTAATGTGCCCAATGAGTTTGTTTGATGTGTTTGGAGTGTTATATCAATTACATATTTTTGAGTAGTTTTAAGCTAACCTGCAACCCCTTAAAGTCCAAGAGAGTTATCTTCTAAGAGAAGTTGTCAATATAGCATGTTTGAGTACTTTAGAGTTCTTTTGAGTATTCGACAGTCATGTTGAGAGTTGTTGTTGAGTTTTTTGAGCTTTTTGAGAACTCTACTGAGTTACAAAGAATATAATAAAATTTTCAGATTTTTTGAGTAATTTCGTTGATTTTAGAGTTGTTGAGTGATAACATACATTTATTCTAATTGAGGTGTAAAACTAATTATTTTTAAATTATTTTTTTGAGATGAGTAATCTGGTGGGATTACAGTGAGGCATGTTTATTGACAAAATTATATTTTTAAAATTAGTAATCCAGTGGGATTACAACAAGGTCAGTTTATTGGCAAAATTATGTTTTTGAAATTAGTAATCCGGTGGGATTACAGTGAGGCCTGATTATTGGCAAAATTATATTTTTTAAATTAGTAATCCAATGGGATTACAGTGGGGCCTGTTTATTGACAAAACTATGTTTTTTGAAATTAGTAATCCAATGGAATTATAGTGAGGGCTGATTTTTCGCAAACTTGGTTCAAAAGTGGGACCTATTTATGATGATGATTTTTGGTGATGATATTTTTTTATAAATTATTTTGATGATTATTTGAGTTGCATGCATGTTGGCTATACATGATCATGCATGCATATATTTTGGAGTTAAGTAGGACTTTGAACCACTAATGGCCAAGTTCAGAGAGGAACCATAACGGTCTCATGTTCTTAGAGGGTCACAATTTTAGACGAACCGGAGACATGGGCAATCAGTAACAGACCTCGGAACCCAAAAACTCGGTACCATATGCATAATGATGAAGGAGTTGGTTCATTAGAATTTTCATTTTAAATTGGATTATGATTGTGTGTTGTGAGAATATTATGTTGTTGTCGTTTTCGTTTACCATCCAGCTATTAATTTTCACCGTTAATATTTGTAAGGTGTATTCTCACCCTTTTTGTTGTTGTGGCGTTTGTGCCCCTCTGGTGTACAAATAATCAGGTACTCAACAGAAGTAGTTGCTTGTGTGTTGGAAAATGTTCTTTGAGTTTTTCTTCTTTTATTTTATCGCTTATCACTATTTTGTTCGTCTATATGCTCTATTCCGTAACATCAGGAGCGGGGCGTATTATTTGTCTTGAGTTGATGTTGGAGTTTATTTTCTTTGACTATTTTCCTTTAAATAATTATTTAATGCTGTGAGATACTTTGAGTCCCGCTGCGAGATTTTCAAAAATATTCATGAAGTTTCATGTTGTGTTTTGAGTAGCATCCTAAGTTGTGAATTTTCTCTCTTATTAAGAGTTGGAGTTTAGGGTGTTACACTAATCATTTCAATTTCATAAACTTTGCATGCTTCATTTCCCTGTCATCTTTTTGTGTTTGTGAGCTGAGTTGTTTGAGGACAAGCAATGATTAAATTTTGGGGGAGTTTGATATGTAGTATTTATACCTCTTTTTTATCAGTATTTCTTACGATTATTTCCTTGTTTTATTTCTCTCTTACTACTTTCTGGTATGGATTTATGTTCTTAGCTGATAAAAAGTGCCAAGAGTCAACGTGGAATAAAAAAGGAACAAATAACACAAGAAGAGGAGTCTGTAATACACAAAACTCATGGCCAACACGGTTGGGTCATTCATATGACACATGTCGTGTAAGCACCAACACCCCATTTCATACATTACAGCCGAGGACAACACTAGAAGACTGTGTTTCCTGGCACGAGTTGTGTTGCTTGACACGACAACCCTATGTTAGGTAACACACCCATGTTGAGGCCAACGCCTATTACAAGTTCTTGAAGTTTTGTAACATTTTGTGACTTTTGGAAGCTCCAAAATTTAATTGCATTTACACGAATTTGGAATGATTTATGGTGAATAATTTGTATAAATAGGCTAATCATTGTCACGCCTCGAAAAATACGACCTTCGCAATGGACACGTAAAATGGAGTTCAATCAGAGTTGCCACAAAACTTTATTCATTCCAAGAAGGAACATGAAAATATCGATAAAACCTTTAGGGAAAGAACATGGCCATTGTAACCAAGTTCTAGCTTCGGGAGTCGGTTAGGCAAGGGGAAGGTAATATTACCCTGTCACGTCCGTTGTACTCAACGGGAACCTCTTAATTCGATTTGTGAGGAAAGTTAGCTAAGCTTGTTTATTTTCTTCTAAGGGAATAAAGAAAAAAGGTAAGGTAAAAGGATTTTGTTTTCTAAGGGGAAATGGGTGGTTTTTTATTATGTGCTCGCCAAGGATTGGGGCCCTTGTGCCTACGTATATTCATTCAAAAGAAATGAAGAATCAGAGCGTCCGTAGTTCATGGGACTACAGTTGGCTGGTTTATTTTATCTAAGAGATGTTTAGATCGCGCTCTAAAGGCTAAACATTAGCTTATATGCCCGCAGAGGGAGGCTTAAGCGTTTAGTTTGTACGCGCATTAGAAGGTATTAAACACCGTTCTATTAAGAAAAGGTTTTAAACGCATGGATGCGAGAAGTTGGATTAATTTGTTGATGTTTTATTTGGATGACGATCATTTGGACGCCAAGAAAGACTTCTCATATCCAAATAGTCGGGAAAGTGAATCGAAGGCTCGACTCTCTCTCTTTTCAACTTTTATTGTAAATGGGTTTAATATAGTTAAAGTGTTTTAAATAGATGACAAACACTTGGACACCAAGGAAGGCTCCTTGTAACCAAGTATTCGGGAGAGTCAATCGAAGACTCAAATCTCTCTCTTTTTCAACCTTAATTGATTTGAGAAAATTAGGTTTGATTTTATTTGTTGTGAAAATAGTTTGATGAAAAGCATATTATAAGTCTTTTAGAGAAGACAATTGTTCGAGTGTAAGGAAGGCTCCTCATACCCAAACAATCGAAGAGAGGACTTGAAGGCTCTAGTCCAACTCCCTTTTCATCTTTTAATAAAATATGGTCTTAATATGATTAATTGTTTTGATTTGATTTGAAGAAAATACTTGATATTGATCGAGGATTAAGTTTGCGTTCGAAATGGTGGGAGAGTTTGAACTAAATGGGAAGGAGGTCTTAATTGTGTAGGGTAAGGTCGATGTTGATGACAAAGTAATCGACTTAGAAGAGTGGGTGGGGATTGATATATGGAAAAAGTGTGCCTTAGGGTTTGGAATTCATGACAAGATATAAACAGGCAAGTAAGAGAAAGAGATAAAATTATTTTACACTTTATGGGGATGAGGGTACTTATTTTTGAATAGGGATAAGCACGAATGGTAAACACACAACCCAAACAATAAGCATACACAAGTAAGAGAATCATGGAGGCGATAAAATAATTAAATCGGTCTTTATTACGTGTGCACTAGCGAAGTGGGCTAGTTTTCTAAACGACCAACTAGAAGTAATTGATTGAATAATTCTCATTGTAAGAAAGCCCAAGAGCAAGCTATGAATTTCATGTATAGTGATCATGAGGTTGATGGCAAAGCACGAGGCGATCGACTTACAAGGATGAAAATGGCTCGACGTTGAATCGAGAATTCATTTTTTTTTTGAAAAAATAGTTTAGGTTATACAAGTGAGGAACAAAGTCAAGAAAATTTCATTATAGCATAAGCAATAATTTTTTTTAAAGAAAATCACACAAACAAATTGATTCAAATAAAATTTTAGTTAAATTAAATAAATCCACTTGATAAAATTAATTAGTAATTTAATTAAATAAATTAAATAAAATTATTTAAAATACTTAATAATACATTTTGGTCTCTTTTAAACATGTTATAAGAAAGAAAAACAAATAAAATAAAAAAGAATAACAATGCCAAATGGGAGAGTAAGAAAGTAAAAAAGGAGGGTGTATGCAACAAAACCATAAAGGCCCACCAAGGAGGGACCCACGGTGCCGAGGGTTTATGTGAACCCTAGTGAACAAGAGTTTACTATTAAGGAAGAAATCAGGGACATTGGTTCTTGTGAATCAACCCGTTGACTCCTATCCTAAATCTAATAACACAGGGATCATGGTATGCTATCAAAGAGACGCACGCGTAGGATCATTCTAAGTTATGGTGATGATGCTTAGATGCGCTATGGCGGTGACAAGTGTCATCGTCCCAAATACCACCTCAAAAATAACCTACATGCTGGCAATGAATGGAAAGGGAAAGAAATGAATGCTACACGTGAATCACTTATCATTTTCAGCTTTCCTCATGATGCTACTCTTCTCTCTTTGCAAACTCAATAGTATAAAACATAAAGGGGGTTGCCGGAGAAGATGAGGCACGGCCGAAATCGCCGTCTTCTCCGGCAAAGGTTCTACATCTCATCTCAAACCCAACACAAACCCCTATCTATTTTCTATCCTGAACCCAAATCTGCTTTCAATTTCAACAATATCCTAACAAAAAAACAAATTGAAACCCCCCTCTTTTGAAACCCTAACCCTAGAACTACGTTAAAACGTGACAAGAACGAAACAGAAGGATAACTACACGTAAACAAAGAAGGATTTATGCAAAGAAAGCTCGAATCAAAAGACTCACCCTTGAAGCTTCCAAACGCAGGTATGAATTTCCTCCTTCGTTCCTCCTTACTCTTCTTCTTGCAACGGCCGTTTTAGGGTTTTTAGTGGTAGAGACCTTAGGATTAGGGTTAATAGACACTTTTGTACTGTGAATTGAACCTCTATTTATACTCATAGCATTAGGGTTAACAAACAATTTTGTAGAATTTCTGAAATCCTCTGCATTGCTATGGTTAGGCCTTGTCTGCTACAATTTTGTCTCGTTCCTATTTTTGTTTTAGGATTTTGTACTGTGTAAAACTTTGCTACTTCTTTGCCTTTCCATATTTGCTATATTTGAAGGTGGTCCCCATTTCTTTTGCTTGGTTATTATTTTCTGATTTTGGATAGGCTTTAGTGGATGTGTGTATGTTTATGATTGTCACATTACATTGAAAATGAATATGTTATGGATGTGTATGAAATGTGATATGCAATGTAGATTGAATGAGTTTGGATGTGATTGAATGGAATATGATGAATTTGGATGTTGAAAATTGTGTTGGAATTTTGTTTGACATAGATGATAACATGAATTGAATATGGTAACATGGATTGAACTAAATGAAATGAATGTGAAATATGACACAAGATTGGTTTTGATGGCATGACTTGAATTATGAGTTGAGATGGAATTTGATGAACATTTGCATTGTGGCATGTCTTGAACCTTGATGAATTATCATAAGTGAATTGGCTTCGGTTTTTGGTTGTGATTTAGGTTTTGAATATGTTTTGGATTGAATTTCAATGATGAATTTAGAATGGACCATGGCATAGTTTGATCAATGAGTTGAATCATGAATTGAGTATGAATGTTGTTTTGGATGTTTGAAATGAACTTGGCATAAATTAAATGTGAAATGATTGAATGATGATAACATGAATTGAATATGAATGTTGTTTTGGATGTTTGAAATGAAATTGTGTGTTATGCTTGAATGATGATTATTGTAACGCCCCGATTTTGATTATTCCATCATTTTTTAGTCTTTTATTTTAATTGGGTGATAAATTATATTATTTGTTAAATTGGTGTGTTAAATGTTATTTTACCGTTTTCGAGAGTTTCGGGGAAATTAGAACGGAGGGTATTTTAGACTTTTCTCAATTAATCATAAGTTAGAAATTTTGTGGAATTAGAATTTTGTGAGAAAAATGAATTAAGTGTTTGTGTGGAAAAAGGAGAGAAAAGAAATAGAAAAGAAAGAAAATGGATAGAAAAGAGAAATAGAGAGAAATAGAGAAAGATAGAAAGAAAAAGAAGGGAAAGAAAGAGGAAGAGGGAAAAAGAGAAGAAAAACTTGTGGAACTAGGAAATCATCAAGAACAATCAATTAGCATGTTTGGAATCTGGGTAAGGGTGTGAAACATTGTTATCTTATCATTGTAGGTGATTATGTATGAATTGCTGTTGTTGTTGATGAATTTTGTGAGTTTTAGGGTATAACCCATTTTTGAGAAATTGATGGGAAATTGATCCAAAAGTGTGTAAACTCTTGTTGATTGTGTTCTTGTTGGTCTATACATGTTTAATATGTATTGTTATACTTCAAACTGGTATTTTTCTGAATTTAGATGATGAATTGGTGGATTTGGGAGTGGAAAACGCAGAACATTGTTCTGCAGAATTTTTCTGGAAATCCACTGGCCATACGCGTAAGGGGCATGTCCATACGCGTATGAGCCAGGGTGATACGCGTAACAATGGCCTGTGGAGGGGTCAATACGCATATGGAGGGTGGCTTTTGCCGGCCCTCTGGTGATACGCGTATGGGTGATGGGCATACGCATATGGGGTCTGAAATGGGAAATTTGTGAAGGAAATGGGTTCTGCCCATACGCGTATGGACATGGGTGATACGCGTATGGACAGGAGGAATGTAAAAATGGGATTTTTCAAAATGTCGTTTTCGGTTTCGTCCGTAACTTTTGTTTCGAGTATCCTATTTTTACATTCTTGGTGTCGTTGGAAAGCTATTGAGCTGTACGTTGTGATTATGATGTTTTGGAAATTGTTAGCCGATTTAATTATATCGGAAAGTCGGGAATAGTGCTATTTAGCGACTTTTACCGTTTTGACTGTGTGTTTGAATGTGAATCATACAACATTGCATTGATGTGAATGTATATAGATTGTATGTGATTGTATGAGATGAATGCATGAATATATTGTGAATATGTATGCATTTCAAGAATGTCTTGTGTCATTTTGCATGTGAAGCATCATGAAATACATTCTTGTGTTGAGCGATTCTAATGAGAATCCGTCGTAACGTCGTGTGCCTATGTGAGGTGTGAGCGATGATTACGTATGATTATGTGCCCATGTGGGGTGTGAGCAATCGGATCGTGTGCCCGTGTGGGGTGTGAGCAATGGGTGAACATCGTAGGCCCGACGGGGAGTTACTTCGGTAACGAGCGATGGTTCCAGCAGAGTTCCTGAGTGAACTAGTGATGATTGAGTCGGTACCGCATTGCATTTGCATATAGTCGTGAGTCGGTCTCTATGATTTGCATTTATCATCTTTATAATGATGTATTGTTGAATGAACATAATTGTGTAGGTTTATACAAAATGATTGAGAATTATGAAAGTGTGCATGATGAATACGCTTGGTGGATATATATATATATATATACATTGTGATGTATATGGATGAAAATGTGATGAATTGTGGTGAGAATGTGTAATATGCGTATTTTTATGTTTATATATATAATTATATGCATTGCTATTATGATAATATTTCTCACCCTTCTGCCGTTTTATGATGCTCTATGAGGCATTGCAGAGTAGGTATGTTGGAGGTCTTTTTGTGAAGCGTGTCTTCATTCTTTTGGTCGGTTGGCTCTGATATGTAGTACCGGGTAGCTAGGACGTATATTATTCCTTTGTGATACATTTGTACATGTATCTTGTTGATGAATGTTTATGTACACATGACTTATATTGATGGATGATACTTGGTGATGTATATATCTACGTATATATACTTTGATGTATTTCAATGTTTAGATTTTCCGCTTTTATTCAAAATATTGAGATGTGGGTGTAAGGACAAAGTTTCTCTGTGGCAAGTTACCCCACTGTTGCATATCAATATGTTGAGCAGGTGTTGTATGTATTAAATGCGTGTATGATGTGACATGCCTCTTTTATACTATGTTTTAATTGTACTCTGGCGAATTTTTTTATATGTGCCTAAATGATTTATGTGATTATTTGGGGGTATAGAAAGGGGGTGTTACATTAAGTGGTATCAGAGCCAGAGTTGAGTCAGTTGTGTCTGTCTTGTTGTTGTGTTGGTTGAACTGTTGTTTAACCTTGTTGTAATTTTTGGGAATAATCAGAATATGGCTGGTAGAAACGACAATGCAATGGCTACTGCTTTGAAAGCAATGGCTAGGGCGGTGCAAGGTGCGCCGAACGTGAATGCTAATGACGAGTTCAGGAAGAATCAACCACCGGTCTTCAAAGGAAAATTTGATCCCGATGGAGCTCAAAATTGGTTGAAAGAGATTGAAAGAATCTTCAGAGTTATGGACTGTGCGGAGGAGAATAAGGTGAGGCTTGGATCTCACATGTTGAAGGAAGAAGCCGGCGACTGGTGGGTCGGTATACGTGAAGTTCTCGAGGTGGATGATGAAGAGGTAACTTGGAATTTATTTCGTACTGAATTCTTAAGGAAGTATTACCCTGAGAGTGTGAAGGGGAAGAACGAGATGGAGTTTCTTGAATTGAAGCAAGGTAGTATGTCTGTGGTGGACTATACTGCTAAATTTGTGGAGTTGGTTCAATTCCATCCCCATTATGCTGCGATTACTGCTGAGTTCTCAAAGTGTATTAAATATGAGAATGGTTTACGTCCCGAAATTAAGCAAGCTGTGGGATATCAAAGGATAAGAAGGTTTTCCGACTTGACGGAATGTTGTAGAATCTTCGAGGAAGATAGTAAGGCTCGTTCTACACATTACAAAAGTTTGAATGAGAGGAGGGGGAAGCAACAAGCTAGAGGTGGACCTTATGTGACACCCGTTGATAAGGGCAAGCATAGGGGAAGCTTTGATAGGAGATCTGGAGGAGGAGCTTCCGGTGTTGTTAGGTGTTACAAATGTGGTGAAATCGGTCATAAATCATTTGAGTGTGGGAAGCCGGTAGCGAAATGTTCTAATTGTGGTGGTCTTGGGCATGCTGCTACAGATTGTAGAAGGAATATGGTGAAGTGCTATAATTGTGGAGAAGTGGGTCACATTAGTACTAAGTGTACTAAGCCGAGACAAGCTCAAGCGGGCGGAAAGGTGTTTGCATTGGCGGGGACTCAAACTACGAATGCAGACCGTTTGATAAAAGGTACATGCTTTATTAATAGTACACCTTTAGTTGTTGTTATTGATACAAGAGCGACTCATTCGTTTATTTCGTCTGAGTGCGCGAAGCGTTTGAATCTTGCGTTAACTTTGATGGGTGCTGAAATGGTTATTGAGACTCCTGCTTCAGGGTCGGTAAATACATCTTTGGTGTGTATGAGTTGTCCTTTAACCATGTATGGTAAAGACTTTTTTATGGATTTGGTATGTTTGCCGTTGGTGGGATTGGACGTGATCTTGGGTATGAACTGGTTGCAATTTAATCAAGTTCATATAGATTGCTATCACAAGTTAGTAAGGTTTCCTTCTTTAGAAGATGATGATTTTGAGAGTTTCCTATCCACTAAAGAGTTGAAGAAACTTTTAGCGGACGAAGCTCAATTGTTTGGTTTGTTTGCATCAGTGTCGGTGGAGAGTAAAGTTGAGCTTGATGTGTTCCCAGTGGTGTGTGAATTTCCAGAAGTGTTTCCGGAAGATATTACGGATGTACCGCCGGAAAGAGAAGTTGAATTTTCTATTGATATAGTTCTGGGTACTAGATCGATTTCGATGGCACCGTATCGTATGTCGGCGTCGGAATTGGTAGAATTGAAAATGCAATTGAATGACTTGTTGGACAAGAAATTTGTAAGGCTAAGTGTTTCTCCTTGGGGTGCTCCGGTATTGTTGGTAAAGAAGAAGGACGGGAGTATGCGGTTATGCATTGATTATCGACAGTTGAACAAAGTGACAATTAAGAACAAGTATCCGCTTCCAAGGATCGATGATTTGATGGACCAATTGGTTGGTGCGATTGTTTTTAGCAAGATTGATTTGAGATCAGGATACCACCAGATTCGTGTGAAAGGAGAGGATATTCAAAAGACGGCATTTAGGACACGGTATGGTCATTACGAATACTCCGTGATGCCATTCGGGGTTTCTAACGCGTCGGGTGTGTTTATATAATACATGAATCGTATTTTTCATGAACAGTTGGATCATTTTGTGTTTGTGTTCATCAATGATATTTTGATTTACTCTAAGTCTCAAGAGGAGCATGAAGAGCATTTGAGAATTGTGTTGCAAATTTTGAAAGAGAAACAATTGTATGCTAAGTTGTCAAAATGTGAATTTTGGTTGTCGGAAGTAAGTTTCCTTGGACATGTTATTTCCGGTAGAGGTATTAGTGTTGATCCATCCAAGATAGATGCGGTGATGCAATGGGAGGCTCCTAGGTCGGTTACGGAGATTCGAAGCTTTTTAGGCTTGGCGGGTTATTATCGGAGGTTTATTGAGGGATTTTCGAAGTTGGCACTTCCTTTAACGCAATTGACTTGTAAAGGAAAGGCTTTCATTTGGGATATTCATTGTGAAGAGAGTTTCAATGAGCTAAAGAGAAGGTTGACAACGACTCCGATCTTGATTTTGCCTAATCCTAATGAACCATTTGTTGTGTATTGTGATGCTTCATTGACAGGTTTAGGTGGTATTTTGATGCAAGATGGAAAAGTTGTGGCATATGCTTCTAGACAATTGAGAGTGCATGAAAAGAATTATCCTACACATGACTTGGAGTTAGCGGCCGTGGTGTTTGTTTTGAAAATATGGAGGCATTATCTTTATGGTGCGAGATTTGAAGTTTTTAGTGATCACAAAAGCTTAAGATATTTATTTGATCAGAAAGAATTGAACATGAGACAAAGGAGGTGGCTAGAACTTTTGAAGGATTATGATTTTGGTTTGAATTACCATCCGGGTAAGGCAAACGTGGTGGCCGATGCTTTAAGTCGGAGGTTGTTACATATGTCTGCATTGATGGTGAAAGAATGGGAACTTTTGGAGGATTTTAGAGACTTGAGTTTAGTTTGTGAAATGACGCCAAGAAGTGTGAGGCTTGGTATGTTACATGTTACGAATGATTTTCTTGCAACGGTAGGTGAAAAGCAAAAGTTGGACTTGAAATTCGTTGATTTGATGTTGAATGAGAATGAGGATTTCAAAGTTGATAATTTTGGAGTTTTGAGATTCCGTGGTTGCATTTGTATTCCCGATGATGTGGAGTTGAAAAAGATGATAATGGAATAAGGGCACCGAAGTATTTAAGTATTCATCCGGGTGCGAATAAAATGTATCAAGATTTGAAGAAAATCTTTTGGTGGTCCGGTTTAAAGAGGGATGTGGCTCGATTTGTGTATGCATGCTTAACTTGTCAAAAGTCTAAGGTGGAACATCAGAAACCGAGTGGATTTATGCAACCGTTGGATATTTCGGAATGGAAATGGGATAGTATATCGATGGATTTTGTTACAGGATTGCCTAATACGCAAAGAGGTCATAATGTTATTTGGGTAATTGTTGATAGGCTTACTAAATCTGCTCACTTTATTCCAATTGATATTAGTTATCCTTTGGAGAAGTTAGCCGAGATTTATGTTCTTCTGGTGGTAAAGTTACATGGAGTTCCTAAGAGTATTGTATCGGATAGAGATCCTAGGTTTACATCGAGGTTTTGGGAGAGTTTACAAAAGGCTTTGGGTTCTAAGCTAAGATTGAGTTCGGCTTATCATCCGCAAACGGACGGTCAAACCGAGAGGACGATTCAATCGTTGGAGGATTTATTGCGTGCTTGTGTACTCGAGCAAGGTGGTGCTTGGCATGGTTATTTGGCGTTGGTTGAATTCACTTACAATAACAGTTTTCATTCGATTATACGAATGGCACCATTTGAGGCTTTGTATGGTCGGAGATGTCGAACACCTTTGTGTTGGCATGAAACCGGCGAAAGGACAATAGTTGGACCGGAAATGGTACAACAAACGACGAAGAAAGTAAAGTTTATTCGGAAGAAGATGAAAGCTTCTCAAAGTAGACAAAAGAGCTATCATGACAAGTGAAGGAAAGATCTTGAGTTTCAAGAAGGCGACCATGTGTTTTTGAGAGTTACACCAGTTACGGGTGTGGGTCGTGCTTTGAAGTCGAAGAAGTTGACTTCTCGTTTTATTGGTCCGTATCAGATTACTTCACGAGTTGGTGTTGTGGCTTACCGTGTGGCGTTGCCTCCGAACCTTTCGAATTTGCATGACGTATTCCATGTTTCGCAACTTCGAAAATATGTTCCGGATCCGTCACATGTTATTCCTATGGACGAGGTTGAAGTGAGAGATAACCTTACGGTGGAAGCTTTACCGGTTAGGATTTTGGACCGCGAAGTTAAGAAACTAAGAGGCAAGGATATTGCGCTTGTGAAAGTAGCGTGGGGAGGCGCTGCGGAAGGTAATATGACTTGGGAACTAGAGAGTGGGATGCGGGAGTCGTATTCGGATTTGTTTGGATCAGGTAATATTTTCGAGGATGAAAATTTCTAAAGTGGGGGAGAGTTGTAACGCCCCAATTTTGATTATTCCATCATTTTTGAGTCTTTTATTTTAATTGGGTGATAAATTATATTATTTGTTAAATTGGTGTGTTAAATGTTATTTTACCGTTTTCGAGAGTTTCGGGGAAATTAGAACGGAGGGTATTTTAGACTTTTCTCAATTAATCATAAGTTAGAAATTTTGTGGAATTAGAATTTTGTGAGAAAAATGAATTAAGTGTTTGTGTGGAAAAAGGAGAGAAAAGAAATAGAAAAGAAAGAAAATGGATAGAAAAGAGAAATAGAGAGAAATAGAGAAAGATAGAAAGAAAAAGAAGGGAAAGAAAGAGGAAGAGGGAAAAAGAGAAGAAAAACTTGTGGAACTTGGAAATCATCAAGAACAATCAATTAGCAAGTTTGGAATCCGGGTAAGGGTGTGAAACATTGTTATCTTATCATTGTAGGTGATTATGTATGAATTGCTGTTGTTGTTGATGAATTTTGTGAGTTTTAGGGTATAACCCATTTTTGAGAAATTGATGGGAAATTGATCCAAAAGTGTGTAAACTCTTGTTGATTGTGTTCTTGTTGGTCTATACATGTTTAATATGTATTGTTATACTTCAAACTGGTATTTTTCTGAATTTAGATGATGAATTGGTGGATTTGGGAGTGGAAAACGCAGAACATTGTTCTGCAGAATTTTTCTGGAAATCCACTGGCCATACGCGTAAGGGGCATGTCCATACGCGTATGAGCCAGGGTGATACGCGTAACAATGGCCTGTGGAGAGGTCAATACGCGTATGGAGGGTGGCTTTTCCCGGCCCTCTGGTGATACGCGTATGGGTGATGGGCATACGCGTATGGGGTATGAAATGGGAAATTTGTGAAGGAAATGGGTTCTGCCCATACGCGTATGGACATGGGTGATACGCGTATGGACAAGAGGAATGTAAAAATGGGATTTTTCAAAATGTCGTTTTCGGTTTCGTCGGTAACTTTTGTTTCGAGTATCCGATTTTTACATTCTTGGTGTCGTTGGAAAGCTATTGAGCTGTAGTTGTGATTATAATGTTTTGGAAATTGTTAGCCGATTTAATTATATCGGAAAGTCGAGAATAGTGCTATTTTGCGACTTTTATCATTTTGACTGTGTGTTTGAATGTGAATCATACAACATTGCATTGATGTGAATGTATATAGATTGTATGTGATTGTATGAGATGAATGCATGAATATATTGTGAATATGTATGCATTTCAAGAATGTCTTGTGTCATTTTGCATGTGAAGCATCATGAAATACATTCTTGTGTTGAGCGATTCTAATGAGAATCCGTCGTAACGTCGTGTGCCTATGTGAGGTGTGAGCGATGACTACGAATGATTGTGTGCCCATGTGGGGTGTGAGCAATCGGATCGTGTGCCCATGTGGGGTGTGAGCGATCCATAAACATTGTGTGCCCATGTGGGGTGTGAGCAATGGGTGAACATCGTAGGCCCGACGGGGAGTTACTTCGGTAACGAGCGATGGTTCCAGCAGAGTTCCTGAGTGAACTAGTGATGATTGAGTCGGTACCGCATTCCATTTGCATAGAGTCGTGAGTCGGTCTCTATTATTTGCATTTATCATCTTTATAATGATGTATTGTTGAATGAACATAATTGTGTAGGTTTATACGGAATGATTGAGAATTATGAAAGTGTGCATGATGGATATGCTTGGTGGATATATATATATATATATACATTGTGATGTATATGGATGAAAATGTGATGAATTGTGGTGAAAATGTGTAATATGCGTATTTTTATGTTTATATATATAATTATATGCATTGCTATTATGATAATATTTCTCACCCTTCTGCCGTTTTATGATGCTCTATGAGGCATTGCAGAGTAGGTATGCTGGAGGTCTTTTTGTGAAGCGTGTCTTCATTCTTTTGGTCGGTTGGCTCTGATATGTTGCACCGGGTAGCTAGGATGTATATTATTCCTTTGTGATACATTTGTACATGTATCTTGTTGATGAATGTTTATGTACACATGACTTATATTGATGGATGATACTTGGTGATGTATATATCTACGTATATATACTTTGATGTATTTCATTGTTTAGATTTTCCGCTTTTATTCTAAATATTGAGATGTGGGTGTAAGGACAAAATTCCTCTGTGGCAAGTTACCCCACTGTTGCATATCAATATGTTGAGCAGGTGTTGTATGTATTAAATGCGTGTATGATGTGACATGCCTCTTTTATACTATGTTTTAATTGTACTCTGGCGAATTTTTTTATATGTGCCTAAATGATTTATGTGATTATTTGGGGGTATAGAAAGGGGGTGTTACAATTATAACCTTATTTGGAACCATGATGCATTTGTATGTGCTATGCCATCTTGGTTGGAATTGAATTTGGATGGCATGGTATGAAATTAATGAATTAACATAAATGAACATGAATGTGATGACATGAGGCATGAATTGGTTTAGCTCTTGAACTGTTTTGGCATGTTTTGAACTTGGATTTGATTAATCATTGGAATTGTGGTGTGATTTGGAATTATGAATTGAATGTGGAATTTGCATTGGCATGAATTAGTTTTGGTTTGGATGAATTTAGAATTTTTTTTTGGTGAAGCATGGTTTGGATATGTAGGATGTATAGGATGCATTCTGGACTGAAACTTGGCATGGCAGATTGAACTATGACATGAATTAATTCTTGATATCATGATGAAATATTAAATTTTGAATTGTGGACATGAATTGTTTTTGGTATTGCTCATCTAGTTGTGACGAAACTATGACAAGTGAAACTCGTACAAATGATACTTAAGACGGAAATAAAATATCACAAAGAGGTGTCACATTGCTTACCATTGTTGTTGTTGAGGTTCCATTATTGTTGATGTTGTTGTCCATGTTGTTTCTGTGGTTGATGTTGAATGTGTGATAACACTTGTTTAATTTATTATTATGGTTATTGTTGTTGTTGAATGTGTATGTGATAACATTCGATTAATCTTTTGTTGATGTTGTTGTTGTTGAATATGTATGATAACATATTTCTATTCATGGTTATATGTGGAAATAATAGATGAAAGAGTGTGTTGTTGTTGTTGTTGAGGTTGTTGTTGTTTTTGAACATAGATGTCGGCTTCGTTATATTCTTTATCTAGTGGTGACGAAACTATGGTAAGTGAAACTCATACAAATGATACTCAAGACGGAAATAAAAGATCACAAAGAGGTGCCACAATGCTTACCAAATTAACAAAAGTCCGCAACTCTGGTAACAAATTACTGACCGTATTTGATGCATATTACAGAGTAGTTCATGGTGAATACTCTTCCCTTTTTAAAGGTTATGTTACGTTCTTGGACATAGCAAAGTTAGTATATTGATAAATTATTGGAAAAAAGTGCCAAAGGCTGTCAAAAATAGCATATGGACAGACGTTCAAGTAATAATTTTAATTTTCATCTATTCGATATGAATTTCTATAATTTCTAATACATTCTTATTAATTTAAATGTGGTTGACTTTTGAGTTTACAGATGATGATAAGTTGAAAAAATGTACGTAAGTCATGCTAGTACGTGTTGGAGGAACTTTAAGTCACGACTCACGCGTAACTACATTATGGAGTTTAAGCCTGGACTTGAGCGTCCATGGGTGATATATAGCTATCTTTCGAAGAAGGTTTGGAAAAAGTTTTCAAAGGACCGTGTTGCGGTGAATATTAGATAACAAGCTATTAATTAACTTGCATCATATTTCTTTTACAACCGACTTTGATTTATCCAAAGGAAAGGTTCAAGATCGAGAAAAACCTAAAAGGGGGAGATCTAAGGTTCGGGGGTTGGTTATACTAAGGGAAGGTAATAGCACCCTAAGTATCTGTAGTACTCTACAGGAACCTCTTGTTAAGTTTGTGTTATGTTATGTTTTCTTACTAAGGGAATCTGCTAAAAGATAAAGGTAAGGACCTAGGGGTATATACACTAAGTTTGCTCGCCAAGACGTCGCATCTTGTGCCTACGTATCTGACTAAAGAATCAGAGCAACCGTAGTTCACCTAACTAAGGGTGAAAGAGGAACCATTTACTATGGTCAAAGTTCAAAAGGGAAATGCGTACGAGCTCATTTAGAGTTCACGATAACTCTCTAAGTCTAAGTTAAAAGGGGAAAGTGAGTTCTCATTATGGTGAGAATCACATAGAGTTCACGATAACTTTATAAGTCTAAGTAAAGGAAAAGTGAGTTCTGATGGTGGTGAGAATCACATAGAGTTCACCATAACTCTATCCTATTACTTAACTATGAGGAAAATGGCTCTTATGAGGCCAAGGTGAAATGGGAATGGATTGTGACTTAGGAGTCAACGTGAAAAAACTTTCCTTTGGAAGGAGGGTCAAATGAGTCAAGTATGAATATACAGTGAACAATATGTACAATAATATAATAAAGATAATATGAACAAGATATAATAAAAAAATAAATCAAGATATATTGACTGAAAGTAAAATTAGTGGTTAATGATTAATTTATTGGATCGATGAATCAGGTCCAATGTTGTGCTAAACCGTTGTAGCACGGTCTTTGAGGAAGACCATACTATAGGAGGATGTACAACTCGATATTTGTGCTAAGACACGATGGAGAAATGATATTGAGGATCATTCTCCAAAGAAATCGTGTCGCACGAAAAGAAAAGGTGGAGATCTCGTCTTAAATCACAAACTCTCGTTAATTTATCGAAGGTAACCTATCACGATCCCAAAGTATAGAAAGAGATCTCTATGATCACTCACTACAGATTTGGAATAATGAAGGTTGATCACCTCGACAATTAACGTTCGTGAACAAAGAACTTCATCGATCAAAAATAAAAATGAAGATAAAAAAATATATGTGATATGAAGTGAGAATAAAGTCGGTCTCGTCTTAATCAAGAGTTAATCGAAAAAATGATAATCTTGATGTTTGACTTGTATTGACCAACGAGCTAAAAAATAAAATTAAACGGCCTCATATTTATCAAGACTTTTAGTAATTTGAATAAATCGCCAAGTCCTGATTTTTGTGATATCATCGGCCCAAATAAAAGAAAATGGACTCAAAGTGAAAAATAAAGTTGGTCTCGTATTTAATCAAGATTTATATCGGTAAATCGATGATCTCGATATTTAACTTTCATCGACCAATAAAAATAAATAAAAGGTGGCCTCATACTAATCAAGAGATTTATTGATTTTGATAAATCAACAAAACGTGATTTTTGTGAGATCATTGGCCTATAAAAGAAAATGGAACCGAAATGAAAAATAAAGTCGGTCTCGTCTAAATAAAGATTTAGATCGATAAATCAAAAATCTCTTGATTTAGACTTTCATTGACCAACAAAATAGAAAATAAAAAGTGGCCTCATATTTATCAAAACTTATGGGTTTGAAATAACCAACAAAGTTAAGATTATTTTTATGTCATTGGCCCAAAAATAAATAAAATCGAAAATGGTAACCAAATCAGAATGGAGATAAGAATCAAAAATTAAACATCAAAAACTTAAATCAACAATAAGAACTCCATAAAGAAAATAAAATGACTTCATTAAAAAACTATAAAAAGAAAATATAAAGAAATAAGCAAATGAAGGGGTGTAGGGATTGAAAAGGATGTGCGAATCCTCATGGACTTTCAGCCCATTCATCACCATCTCATACGGTTAAAAGAGGAACAAAAAAATGGTATGGGGCACAAAAAAGAAACTAATCCAACTGAACAAAACAACATTGCTTTATCAAGACGAATTGCTCAGCAAAGGAACCTTTTCATCATCGCTGCCAATTCAACTGCAAAAATGAGAAGGGTACGTGGCATTGAGGTGTGTAGGCTAAAACAAAATGGAACCCGACCCATTAATCAAATACTAGACCCTTCATTCTTAAAGAAAATAAAAAGCAGAAAAAAAAGTCAAGGCAATGAATCTCATTTAGTGTAACAACAGCAAAGATCCAAAAAACCAAACAACACCAGTTATTCTCCTGAAACAACATTGGGTCGTTTTTTTTTTAAATACATTTGAGGAAACAAAACAATACGCTCAACAACATCATCATCATAGCAAATGAAATCGAAACACAACCAAACGAGAAGACCCGTCTTCGATTCCGTCTCATTTGCTCTCTTCGCTCAGGTTTGAATCTGTTTCTTGTTCACTCTTCATCTCGATCTACTCTTTACTTTCAATTCGGATTATTGTTTATAGGTTGTGTTTGGAGGAAGGGATTTTATCAGGTTTTTTGGCGGTGATGGATGGTGGTGAAAAGAGGATAAGGGTCGTTGTTGTTGTATGGTCGGAAACAGAGCTCGAAGTTGTCGTAAACGTCGGAGCGGCACGGAGTTGTGTGGTGCGGGGTTGAAATAACTTGATGGAGTTTGTATGCGTTGTTAAGCTACCAACATGAATGACTTGACGCTGTCAGAGCTTAAACGTGTGAGGTGTTGAACACATACCATAGTTGCAGATGGATGAAAATAACTCAGTGACGCGAATTGCAGACTCAGATTCAATCAAAACAACATCATATTTGTGGACAAACAGAACCTCAAAATCTCAGTATGCTCGACGATTTCACTGCTGCGTTTTATCACTTTTGGCATCATTGTAATAAACATCACAAAACGATTTCATCGTTATCAAATGAGCTCAGAATAACTCGAGTGATACCTTCTGAAATATCCTCGAACCTTGCCAAAACCATTGTTGGTGAATAGCAGAAGTTGGACGCGAGTTGTATGAAGTAGTCGTTTGGTGGCTCATCAGAGAGAGAACTCAGTTAGTTGGTGGTGACGGAAGTGAAAGATGAGGAAGTTCCAGTGAGATCTGAATTTGTTGTTGGTTGTTTTATGGTGGTTGAAAGGGTTTAACATGGCGAGTGATGTAGTGAAAGGTTGGAACAGAGAGGACCCAAGGAGATGTTGAAGAGAAGAAAGTCTCTTATGAGTTTTTCTTCAAAAGCTCATTCAAAATGAGGTTCAGACCAAAAATTTGTGCGCCGTGTGTAGTTGTGATCATGTGGTCTCTCTTCATAACACATATATAGTCTATCAATTAGGGTTTTTATTTATTTTTCAAAATGCCAAACATACCCTTATGCAAACTTAATCAACAAGAATGCTCAAAAATAGAAAGGATAAAATAATGAAAAAGGACAAATACAGTTTGTTATATTTATTTTTAAAAAGAGAAATGTGTGGATAGAATCAAAATGAAATTAATTATCTTAAAACATTATTCTATCTAAAAAAGTTAAAATAAAATAACAAACCGAGTACCAAAGTGTCCGAAAAAAAAAGACGGTTGCACTAAAATTATTAGCACGGAATAAACCACTCGGAAAAAATACAGCATTTTGTCCGATTTTGAATTTAGTCGGAACTAGTAAAATTGATCAGATTGATTGAAATGTGACTGAAAAGTCAAAAAGAAAAAAAAAAGACGAGCGCGTAAGGTTAAACTACGTGAACAGTAGATCAATATCACTGACTTCTGCAAGCTTAAATTCGAAACTTTGTAACCACTGACTTTTTGCACAAATGACTTTCAGTTTGACTGATCTGTCTGTAAATCCGAGATTTCTACTCCGACTGACATGTTAGGCAGTATGCAAGATGAGAGGCATGTTATACTATGCGGATGATTGAACTAAAATGATATGCAAAAGATCAAAGAATCTAAGGGTAAAATTTGGGGTACAACAGACCGTCGTTCTGAGAAATTCATGCTTAGTACTAGTCTTATTTATCTTGATAATTTTATGCTAATGATTTATAGATACTAATCATATTTTCTCTATATTTATAACAGGTTAAAAGTCAAGCAAGAATTCAAAATAAAGAAAAAAATATTTACCCCCATAGATTGTCTCGTGGTGGTTACAGGAAACTTGAGAAAACAATGTTGAATGAAAAAAACCAACAAATGGGAGATGAGGACTCCATTAATCGTGATCGCAACCCATCTCCACCGTCAAGACACGAGAAGTGGAAGAGGGCTCGACTAAGACCAAATGGAAAGTACACCTCAGATGCGTCAAGATCTATTGCTGAGAAAATTGTAAGTATGATTTGTTGTGTGTAAGTTATGTGTTATTTAAATGTTGTGTTAATTACAATATTAATATTATCATGCATGTTGGGTTGGGATCTATTGGTTGAGGAGGCCCGTGGAGGCTCATTTGTTCCAGAACCACGACATGATATACTAGTGGAAGCTATTGGAACAAATGAGCATGGTGGGCGCGTTCGTGGTGTTAGAGAAGGAGTCAGCCTGAGATTATTCTTTGGTTCATCCAAGAAAGCGCTCAAAGCACCGAATTACAAGTGCAAAAAGAAAAAAATGCGGCTTTTGAGAAGTAGTTAGAAGAACAAAAAAATATGTTAGAAGCGGAGCAGGAAAATCGAAGGAAAGACATGGAAAAGATAGAAAAGTTAGAAGAGTTATATGTGGTATGTGTTTTATCTAAAATGCTAGTTTGTTATCTGAAATGTATGATATATTTATTGTGTTTTATCTGAAAAGTTAGAAAAGATAGAAATGTATATATTATGTATTGTGTTCAAAACGAATATTATGTTGCAGAGAATAAGTGGATCTGACCAACAACATACGAATGAAAATGATAATGATGTTGATGATCAATTGCTCGAAACAAATGTTGTACGTGGTGCTAGCACAAAAGAAAGAAATTGTTTAGCCGCCCCACTCAAGAGATCAATGAGATATTGGATCCTTCCGCACATGAAATCACCACGTTAGAGTTGTTGGTTACGGATATCAATGACCCAATTTCTCTTCTACTTGAGCATTGTCCAAAGATAGAGATCTTATATTCTGCTCCTAGAGATATACGAGAACTTCTCTTTGGAAATCATTGGCTGGACGTACGGATATTACAAGTTTGGTGTACGTAAGTATATAATTGAATATGCATGTCGTTATATATAGTGCATTATCGATTTTGTTGTTCCTCACTTATGTTTTGAATATTGTTTAACCATTTAGGCACATTCACCGTGTTTGTATAAAATTAAATAAATCGAATATTTATGGCATCTTGGATTCATATAGTCACTACTACAAAACGCACAAACAACAATGTTAGGTTTACAACGGCATCATATACACCGTTGTAATAGTGCGTAGTGGATGCGCGCATTTTTTTAAATCTTATTAAAATGCTTTTAATGACGGTTAAAATTCTAACCGCGGTGAAATGTGAGGCCTTTCGCCACGGGTATTTAAAAAACCGTCATTATAGGTATTTTACATATTCAAGTCCCAGCACCAGTATTTATGGTTTTTTACATATTTTTTCAAAATGCTGACAACTTTTCACCATGGGTATTTAAAAAATCGTCATTATAGCCTATAGTCTAGTTTTTTGTCTTGCTCTTCAAAAAAACGATTTTAGGGAAAATCGCCTCCTTTTGGAGACCTGTTTCGTGCATTTGAAGCAGAAAAAATGTGCGGTCATTAGTCCCTTACTCTAGATGAGTTATGGGTCTTCACCCTCAAAACCCCAAATTCATCTTTTTTCTATTTTTAATGAATTTTTTACTATTTTCAAAGTCTCAAAAAATTCCAAAATAATTCTCAAAATTCTTATTTTACCTAATTAGATTAAATTTCGTGTTTTTAGATTTTTCTGAATTTATTCTAATCATGTTACTTCTTTCCTATTTTTTCAAAATGATGACAGACCATTCACCACGGGTATTTAAAAAATCGTCATTATAGGTAGCGTTTTTTACTTATTTTTTCAAAATGCTGACAGACCTTTCACCACGGGTAGGTAGCGTCTTGTCATGGGTTCAAGTCCCAACACTAGCATTTTTGGTTTTTTTCTTATTTTTTCAAGTCCCATTACCAACATTATAGGTGGCGCGCATATTGAGTTTATTCACTATCCTTAAACAAATATTGGTCGTCCATTTAGTGATTATCAACGACCCAGACACTACTATTGGTGATCCGCGTGAAACCTAAAACTTAGACGAACTACATCTTCTACCTCCAAACATCATCTTTCATTTACGATACTCTATTTCTCCACTAAACCAAATTTCAGAACTCGAGTTAACAATGTTAGTTGTTGGTGTTCTTTTTTAATTTTTGTTATTCTTGTTGTTCTTTTTTATTATTTTTGTTCTTGTTGTTCTTTTTTATTAATGTTGTTCTTGTTGTTGTTATTGTTGTTGTTGTTGTTGTTGTTGTTGTTCTTCTTCTTCTTCTTCTTCTTCTTCTTCTTCTTCTTCTTTTTCTTCTTCTTCTTCTTCTTCTTCTTCTTCTTCTTGTTGTTGTTGTTGTTATTCTGATTGTCGTTCTTGATGTTCCTGTTGTTCTTGCTGTTGTTCTTGTTCTAATGCTGCAATTTTTTTTATTTTATTAAAAGACATCCAACAACGGGTATTTAAAATAACCGTCATTATAGGTAGTATACCACAACGGTTCTTTAAAATAACCGTCATTATAGGTAGTTCTAGTGCTGCTTTTTTTTTTAATTTTATTAAAAGACATACAACAACGGGTATTTAAAATAACTGTCATTATAGGCAACACTCTTTCCAATTTATAATAACGCTTACTGGGTCGTGATTGAAAGTATCATATATACAACGACACTCTACATAACAACGTCTGTACCCGCGTCATTATATATCTTTCCCAACCGTTGTTAAATGGGTTTTTCGTAGTAGTGAGTATTCGATGGACAAATAATGATTCAAAATGGATTGAAGCTTACATTCCTACATTTCATAACGGTTAAGTGAGGGGGAAAATAATGTTACTTAGCACCATTTTTAATATTGTAAGTAAGGGATTAGGTAATTCTGAATCAATCTTGATGAACAAGATTCAATTAATCGATCAAATTCCTCTCTTGTTCTTCACTTTCACTCGAGTGAATCAATCATGCCTTGATTGCAAGAATTATTATGCCCAACAATTGTTAATGAAAGAAAAAAGAAAATTGAATAAGAAAGAAGATTATGGGTTGACAAAAATTTAGGAAGAATTAGATGATTTTTGCAGAGTATTCTCTGCACACAAACTATGGAAATCTTATTAATTTTGTAACTGCAAGTGATTACAAGATTATTCTACTTCTTCTTACTCAAAATAGGGTTACTCCTTCTATTTATAATTGAGCTAGCTTGCTCTCTATACTAAAGTCCAAAAATGCAAAAGCCAAAAATAACTATTTTGGTCTAAGTAGAAATTTTTTGTCAAGCAACCTGCTTCGACACTTCGACATCTAATTCTACTCGACACACAATACACGTTTCAACACATCCTTGTTTTTGTCGAGCACTACCTACTTCAACACAAGGAATTACCATTTCAACAATTTTATATTATAGACCTAAGATATTTAAACTCTGTGACTTGATGGATGATAAGGTCTCAAACTTTCATCTCTAGATTACGAACGCTTCTTCTTTTGTTGAATTTACATTCTATATACTCCATCTTATTTATGCTTAGATGAAAACCATGCGTTTCTAAAGCCCCTTTCCAAGTTTTCGACCTCTCATTTAAATCCTCCTTCGACTCTCCAAGTAGGACTATATCATTTGCAAAAAACATACATCTTTTATGCCTTCTTGCTCTTTTATGCTCTTTTTCTCTCTTGATCAGCGTTCAATGCCAAATACCTGTATAACCGAAACACGCTGAAAATACCCACCTTTGAGAATAAAATAAAAATAAAAACACAAAAAAAAAAGAAATAATATATATATATATATATATATTCTTTTAAAAAATGATGATGTGCACTCTCCATTCGTGGAATGAGCCTTCAGGACTTCGGTTGTTTTATTTCCACCGAGTGTATGCTATAATATTCAGTTTTTAGCTATGACTCTACACTAACTTAACTTTACAAGGTGGAATTAAAATATATCCCATTTGCATTATTTGATTTGGTTTCCTTGCACAAACTTAGTGCATAAATATATTTCTCTCTCTATATATATATATTCTTTTAAGAAATGATGATGTGCACTCTCCATTCGTGGAATGAGCCTTCAGGACTTCGGTTGTTTTATTTCCACCGAGTGTACGATATAATATTAAGTTTTTTGCTTTGACTCTACGCTAACTCAACTTTACAAGTTGGAATTAAAATATATCCCATTTACATTATTTGATTTGGTTTCCTTGCAATAACTTAGTGCATAAATATATTTCTCTCTATATATCAATCATTTGATTTTTATAGGAGAATAGAAAAGTTTGTTTTATAGCACTATCATTTATTCCACTCATTAAAGCGATGGAAAATCAATCCATTAAAAATAAAGTGATTCTGGTGACTTTCTTTTAAAAAATCAATAATCTTCAGTTTTCGGGGCAGGTATCTATTTTTATATATTAATGCATTTGAACCATTTAATTTCCCCTATTTTCCACAATCAATGCGGTTTGTGGAATGATTCTGGTGACTTTCTCTGAGAAATTGGTGGGTTCCTGAAATGATCATGAAAGACTTGTGTAACTGAAGTCTTTAAGGTGTGCTGAATATTGTGTGGAATCAAACTTTGGAGTGAAAACTAGGGTTGTTCATGGTATAATTCTATGAGAAAATTGAACTGAACCGAACCGAACCATTATATAAAGTTATCTGAATCGAACCGAACCGTTTCCAATTATTTTAGAACAGAACTGAACTAAAATTTTGAGTTTGGCATAACAGTTCGAAACTCCGAACTGTACCAAACCATTTGAAGACAAATTTTTCCAAACCGAACAATTTGTTAAAGAACCGAACTGTTATACTTGTTTATTTATGTCATGCTCAGATGAAGTTAAGCTTGTTTCTTGATATGTCAAACCAGTCTCTTAATATTCAAAAACAGCTAATAAAGTTAACATAACCAGATAATAAAGTTAACAAAACCACTACAACGAAGCAATACTCATTCAAATGGCATGCAATTTCAATAACAAAACAATGTGGAAAGAAACTAGGCATACCGAAATGTTTGATATTTCATTAATATGTATCATATACCACTAAATTCACATCAAACATACATTTTAAAAAGGAACAGTGTTCTCATATAACAAGAAATTCATTTACTTTGCATATCAGACAACATAAGAAACAACAGAGTACAATGAAACTGTCACCTGCATCTGCTAGATCAAGATTGAAGAAAATTACTCTTAAGATACTCATTGGCTCAAGTGTGAATGGCATACAAAATTAAATGAGCAACCATATGATAGGAACATACCTCAAAACTCAAACTACCTTAACATAATTAAGTATAGCTTACTCAAAACTAATAATACCACACAACCAAACAACTGAACAATGAAATAGTTCTATAATCATGTTGAAAAATCAAGTACATACTAAATAGAAAATTAAACAGAAACAATGAGGTTGTAAACACAGTCGTTCAAAAATATTCGCCCCAATCACAAATAACAAATTAATTCTATAAACTCCGTATCCAACAAAACAACAATTCTAAAAAAAAATTATAGCAGATGCCAAAAGGCAGTGAACAAAGTAGAGTTTACTTGAATTTGGTTATTAATTCAGAACAATTCAAGAAAATTTTGTCAGCAAAACAATGTAGTGGCAAAAAAAAAACCGTTCAAATGAATATGGTTATTTTTTTTTATAAGCAAGAATTCATTGATAGCGAGAACAATGGGTTCTCGAACACACTTACAAAAAAACGAGGCTAACCACGAGCCAAAAAGAATATTACAACCCAATTAAGCCTTAAGACAAGTAGTATAGAAGAAACCTACTAAACTCATAAAAGCTAAAATTGGAGTGGGTAATTTTCCCGATGAAAGACCATCTCCAAATTATCGTCTTAATATTCCAAACGATATCCAACACATTCCAATTATCATTCCTAAAAATAATTCTGTTCCGCAAATTCCACATATACCAAGTCGTAGCCAACCAAACACAACCAACTTTCCCTTTCTTCACCCTCTTAAGATTAGAAAAGGCACACCACTTTAAAAAACATTCTTTAAGGTTATTAGCTCCCCATTCCTCAAAACCGATCCAAACGGCCATCTCTTTCCAAACCAACTTAGCAACACAACAATTCAAAAAAATATGGTCTAATGAATCCTCCGCCGAAGAGCAAAAAATGCACTCCAAACCACTACCCGGAAAAACACAACCTCTACCAAAGAGAACAACCTTAGTAGGAAGCCTATTCAAAAAACTCCTCCAACCAAAAACCTTAACCTTAGATGGAACTTCTAAATTCCAAATATAAGAAAAAGCTTCATCGAATCTATCGCTCGGCCCAAAAGGAATGCGGTAATTTAAAACGAAATTATAAAAATCACGTACCGAATAACCCTCCATGGGACACCTAATCCAAACAACCGTTCCCACGGCATCGTGGATTGGATGGACATCCTCCAACAAGAAGCGCAACCGAACCAACTCCGCGGCTTCAACATCAACCAACGGACCGGTCACCCCAAAATCACTCCAAGACCACCTCTCTTATTTTCAACCTCCCATGCAAGCCACCGAAACACCTTTAAGACAAGATAATTGAAAAAGAATAGGAAAACTATCCTTTAAACAACACTCTCCAATCCACCAAGAGTGCCAAAAGGACAATAAAAAACCATTACCAATGGAAAAAACCATTACCAATGGAAAAACCTTTTTCCAAACTACATAAATCTCTCCACCAAAAGGAAGAACAACTCGCCTTCAAAGAAGAGCAACTACTATCCACCATCTCCAAATTAATATCTCCATATCTAGCTTTTAAAACATTATACCATAAAGTATTTTTTTCCGTTAAGATCCTCCACCTCCATTTGTTGATAAGAGCTAAATTGAAATCATTCACCCTTCTCAAACCTAAACCACCTTTATAGAGCGGAAGACACACATCCTTCCAACTTACCCAATGAATTTTTCTTTTCTCCTCCTTACTTCCCCAAAGAAAATTACTTTGAATACGGGTAATCTCTTTAACCACCTTCTTCGGAACTTTGTAGAAGGAAAGCAAAAAAATAGAAACACTAGAAAGCACCGATTTTAACAATGTAAGTCTTCCTCCAAAACTAAGGAATCTATTGTTCCAACATGAAAGCCTCCGGTTCATTTTCCCCACCAACTCCTTCCACATATCCCTACTATTGGAATTGAATCCAATAGGAATTCCAAGGAAAACAAAATTACTATCCTCCCTCCTACAAAAGAGGAAAAAAGAAGCAATCTCCAAAAACCTATTTTCCAAATTAACACCAATAAGTTTGCTCTTATGAAAATTAATTCCCAAACCGGACACTAATTCAAACCCTCTCAAACCGCTTTAATAGCCCAAAGATGCTTCTAACTTCCCTCACCAAACAAAAGAGTGTCATCCGCATATTGAAGGATATCAACAAGGCACTTACCCTTAATATTAAATCCCTCAAACTCCTCATTCGCCACCGATCTAGAAACCATAGCCTTCAAACCTTCCGCAACTATGACATAAAAAAAAGGGGAAAGAGGATCTCCTTGTCTGAAACCTCTTTCCACCAAAGATTCCTTCGTAGGCCTACCGTTGACAAGCACTGACATTTTACTTGAAAAAATCAAAGCTTCCATCCATTTCATCCAAACCTCCCTAAATCCCATCTTACGGAGCATAAAATGAAGGAAGTTCCAACTAACATTATCGTAAGCTTTCTCAAAGTCAACCTTGAAAATTAAACAACTTCTACCTTCCTTCTTAGCAAAATCTACGACTTCATTAGCCACCAAAACTCCATCAAGTAATTGCCTCCCCGGGACAAAAGCACTTTGGCAATTTAATATAACCGAATTCAAAACCAACTTCAATCTACCCACCAAAAGCTTCGACAAAGCTTTATATACACACCCGATGAGACATATGGGTCTATAATCATCCAATCCCATAGGATTAGAAGATTTAGGGACCAACGTCAAGAAAGAGAACACAAATGCCTTAGAGAAAAAGGCTCCGGAGTGAAAGCTTTGAAAACAACAAATAAAATCTTCTTTCATGAAGGGCCAACACTTTTTAATAAAAAGAAAAGTGTATCCATCGGGACCCGGACTTTTAGAGCCCTCACAACTCCAAACCACCTCTTTAATCTCCTTCTCCGAAAAAGGGGCTTCAAGAAGAGTTTTCTCCGTGAGACTAATAGCTTTGAAGTCAATGTCATCAAGTCTCGGCCTATCCAAGTCCGTTTCCAAAAATTTAGAAGCGAAATGATTCCTCACTTCCTCCTTAACCTCCTCTACCTTATCAATGATACCATTTTCCGACCGAATTTAGCCGATGAAGTTACGCCTCCTCCTCTCTTTCATTACTCTATGGAAATAGCAGCTATTAGAATCCCCATCATTAAGCCACTTCAATCTAGCTTTTTGAATGAGCATATTTTCCTTAATCTTTAAATTTCTCCCAAAATATGCTACTAGCTCTTTTTTTCTTTCTCATGAGTTCTTCCTCCTCAACCTCCCCTAAATCCACCTCCTCGTCATCCCCTTCATTCAAAACCTTAACGCCCTCCTCCATTCCCAAATCAAATTTTCCAAAAATATTGATGTTCCACCATTTTAGACTCTCTTTTAATAAACGCAACTTCTCTTTAAGAACAAAATATTTCCTCCCAGTCACAAATAAATTATTCCACTCCTTTTCAACAAAAGGAAGAAAAGAGGAGTTGGAAAGCCATTCATTATTAACTCTAAAAGGTTTCAGACCCCAATCCGATTTATCAACTAAAAGCCAAATCAGACAATGATCGGAAATGTCCCTATCACCAATCAATTGGGCCACCGCCCCCCAATCTTCCACAATACCATTTATTACTAAGAACCGATCAATCCTACTTTTTGCCTTGCCGTACTCTCTGTAACAGCCCGATTTTGATATTTCCATTTTTGTGTTGATTGATTCTATTTGGTTGAGTCTTTTATTTAATTGGGCAATAATTATGTTATTTGTGATATTGGTGTGTTAATATGTTATGTTTGCATATTATGTGATTTTACCGTTTTTGAGAGTTTGCAGGGAATATTAGATTGGAGGGTATTTTAGATATTTCACATTTAATGATAGTTAGTTAGTAGATATTTTGAGAAAATATAAAGAAATAGAAAGAAAAGTATAAGAGTTAGAAGAGAGAGAAAAGGAGAGTTAGAGAGAAAAATAGAGAGAAAGAAGAACAAGAGAAGAAAAAGAGAAGAAAAGATTGGAAAAGCTACAAATCATCAAGATCAAGCTTCCAAGAATCGAGAAATCGGGTAAGGGGTGTGAAACATTGTTATATTATCCATGCTTATGATTATGTGGGTGTGTGTTGGAATTGTTTGGTTGTTTTAGAGATATTTGTGGTTAGGTTGAATTTGAACATAATCGATAGAAACCGATGTTTTCGTGGATGAAATTCGGAATAGATTGTGTAGATTAGTCGTATGATGTTAGGCCGTGATTATAGAAACTTGTTTGGTTGAAATTGGTTGAGTTTCGTAACTTTCGATATTTTGGATATTAGAGGGTTTGAGTTTTCGGGTGAAAATCGAACGTCGTAGAATTATCGTTTTATGGTCCTAAAACGTTAATATATATTTGGTAAGGATTACTGTGTATTTGTTTCGTATCATAGAATTGAATCGGTCGGGTTTCCGGAGGGTTTTGTGTTTGGGCAGCAGCTATTTTTTCTGGTTTTTAACAGGTGCAATCGATTGCAGCAGGATGCAAATCGATTGCACATATGTAAAGGGCGAAAAATTGCAAGTCTGGGACTGTGCAATCGATTGCATCAGGAGTACAATCGATTGCACTCTGCTAGTTTTCCGAAAAATGTTTTCTTTAAAAGTCCGTAACTTTTTCGTCGTTTATCCGATTGAGCTGTTCTTTATATCAAACTGAAGCTAAAAATATGTTCTATTTGAGGGTGATGAAAAATATTATTTTTAGCCGACTTTTAACCGACTTTTACGGTGAACTGTAAATTGAATTGTTTGGATAATTGTGTATGTTGTTATACAATTGATGTGAATGTATGTGGATTATATGTGATGAATGCATGACTATATTGTGAAATATGTGTGCATTGCATGAGTGTATGTGGTCATTTTGTATGAGAAATATCATGACATGCATTCATATGTCGCGATTCATGGAGAATCGGGTGTAATATCGCATCCTTGTTGGGTGTGAGTGATTGATTACACAAATGATCATTTGAGGATCCTCTGAACATTGCGTAGTCAATGGGTGTAATCGTTTCTCTCTTTTTCTTTCTAACTATCTATTTCTATTCTTTTTCTTTCTTTCTATTTCTTTCTATTTCTTTATATTTTCTCAAAATATCTACTAACTAACTAACTATGATTAAATGTGAAATATCTAAAATACCCTCCAATCTAATATTCCCCGCAAACTCTCAAAAACGGTAAAATCACATAATTATGCAAACATAACATATTAACACACCAATATCACAAATAACATAATTATTGCCCAATTAAAATAAAAGACTCAACCAACTAGAATCAATCAACACAAAAATGGAAATATCAAAATTGGGCTGTTACAACTCTCCCCCACTTTAGAAATTTCCGTCCTCGAAAATAATACCTGATTCAAACAACTCCGGATACGACTCTCACATCCCACTCTCTAGTTCCCAAGTCATATTGCCTTCCGCAGCGCCTCCCCACGCTACTTTCACAAGCGCAATATCCTTGCCTCTTAGTTTCTTAACTTCGCGGTCCAAAATCCTAACCGGTAAAGCTTCCACCGTAAGGTTATCTCTCACTTCAACCTCGTCCATAGGAATAACATGTGACGGATCCGCAACATACTTCCGAAGTTGCGAAACATGGAATACATCATGCAAATTCGAAAGATTTGGAGGCAACGCCACACGATAAGCCACAGAACCAACTCGTACAGAAATCTGATACGGACCAATAAAACGAGAAGTCAACTTCTTCGACTTCAAAGCACGACCCACACCTGTAACTGGTGTAACTCTCAAAAACACATGGTCACCTTCTTGAAACTCAAGATCTTTCCTTCTCTTGTCATGATAGCTCTTTTGTCTACTTTGAGAAGCTTTCATCTTCTCACGAATAAACTTCACTTTCTCCGTCGTTTCTTGCACCAATTCCGGTCCAACAATCGTCCTCTCACCGGTTTCATACCAACACAAAGGTGTTCGACATCTCCGACCATACAAAGCCTCAAATGGTGCCATACTTATACTCGAATGAAAACTGTTATTGTAAGTGAATTTAATCAACGCCAAATAACTATCCCAAGCACCACCTTGCTCGAGTACACAAGCACGCAATAAATCCTCCAACGATTGAATCGTTCTCTCGGTTTGACCGTCCGTTTGCGGATGGTAAGCCGAACTCAATCTTAGCTTAGAACCCAAAGCCTCTTGTAAACTCTCCCAAAACCTCGATGTAAATCTAGGGTCTCTATCCGATACAATACTCTTAGGAACTCCATGTAACTTCACAACCACAAGAATATAAATCTCGGCTAACTTCTCCAAAGGATAACTAATATCAATTGGAATAAAGTGAGCAGATTTAGTAAGCCTATCAACAATTACCCAAATAGCATTATGACCTCTTTGCGTATTCGGCAATCCCGTAACAAAATCCATCGATATACTATCCCATTTCCATTCCAGAATATCCAACGGTTGCATAAATCCACTCGGTTTTTGATGTTCCACCTTAGACTTTTGACAAGTTAAGCATGCATACACGAATTGAGCTACATCTCTCTTTAATCCGGACCACCAAAAGATTTTCTTCAAATCCTGATACATCTTATTCGCTCCCGGATGAATACTTAAATTACTTCGGTGTCCTTCTTCTAGAATCATCTTTTTCAACTCCGCATCATCGGGAATACAAATACGACCACGGAATCTCAAAACTCCAAAATTATCAACCTTAAAATCCTCATTCTCATTCATCATCAAATCAACGAACTTCAAATCCAACTTTTGCTTTTCACATACGGTTGCAAGAAAATCATTCGTAACATGTAACATACCAAGTCTCACACTTCTCGGCGTCATTTCACAAACCAAACTCAAGTCTCTAAAATTCTCCAAAAGTTCCCATTCTCTCATCATCAATGCGGACATATGCAACGATTTCTGACTCAAAGCATCGGCCACCACGTTTGCCTTACCCAGATGGTAATTCAAACCAAAATCATAATCCTTCAAAAGCTCTAACCACCTTCTTTGTCTCATCTTCAATTCTTTCTGATCAAATAAATATCTCAAGCTCTTGTGATCACTAAAAACTTCAAATCTTGCACCATAAAGATAGTGCCTCCAAATTTTCAAAACAAACACCACGGTCGCTAACTCCAATTCATGTGTAGGATAATTCTTTTCATGCACTCTCAATTGTCTTGAAGCATAAGCCACAACTTTTCCTTCTTGCAACAAAACACCACCTAAACCCACCAATGAAGCATCACAATACACTACAAATGGTTCCGTCGGATTTGGCAAAATCAAGATCGGAGCCGTTGTCAACCTTCTTTTTAGCTCATTGAAACTTTCTTTACAATGAATATCCCAAATGAAAGTCTTTTCTTTACAAGTCAATTGCGTTAACGGAAGTGCCAACTTCGAAAACCCCTCAATAAACCTCCGATAATAACCTGCCAAGCCTAAAAAGTTTCGAATCTCCGTAACTGATCTAGGAGCCTCCCATTGTATCACCGCATCTATCTTTGATGGATCAACACTAATACCACTACCGGAAATAACATGTCCAAGGAAACTTACTTCCGACAACCAAAATTCACATTTCGACAACTTAGCATACAATTGCTTCTCTTTCAAAATTCGTAACACAATCCTCAAATGCTCTTCATGCTCCTCTTGAGACTTAGAGTAAATCAAAATATCATCGATGAACACAACCACAAAACTATCTAACTGTTCATGAAAAATACGATTCATGTATTCCATAAACACACCCGGCGCGTTAGAAACCCCGAATGGCATCACGGAATATTCGTAATGACCATACCGTGTCCTAAATGCCGTCTTCTGAATATCCTCGCTTTTCACACGAATTTGGTGATATCCTGATCTCAAATCAATCTTGCTAAAAACATTCGCACAAACCAATTGGTCCATCATATCATCGATCCTTGGAAGCGGATACTTGTTGTTAATTGTCACCTTGTTCAATTGTCGATAATCAATGCATAACCGCATACTCCCATCCTTCTTCTTTACCAACCATACCGGAGCACCCTAAGGAGAAACACTTGGCCTTACAAATCTCTTGTCCAACAAGTCATTCAATTGCTTCTTCAATTCTACCAACTCCGATGCTGACATACGATACGGTGCCATCGAAACTGGTCTAGTACCCGAAACTAGATCAATAGAAAACTCAACTTCTCTTTCCGGCGGTACATCCGTAATATCTTCCGGAAACACTTCTGGAAATTCACACACTACTGGGAACACATCAAGCTCAACTTGACTCTCCACCGACAATGATGAAAACAAACCAAACAATTGAGCTTCGTCTGCTAAAAGTTTCTTCAACTCTTTAGTGGATAGGAAACTCTCAAATTCATCATCTTCCAAAGAAGGAAACCTTACTAACTTGTGATAGCAATCTATATGAACTCGATTAAATTGCAACCAGTTCATACCCAAGATCACGTCCAATCCCTCCAACGGCAAACACACTAAATCCATAATGAAGTCTTTACCATACATGGTCAAAGGACAACTTACACACACCAAAGACGTAGTTACCGACCCTGAAGCAGGAGTCTCAATAACCATTTCAGCACACATCAAAGTTAACGCAAGGTTCAAACGCTTCGCGCACTCAGACGAAATAAATGAATGAGTCGCTCCCGTATCAATAATAGCAACTAAAGGTATACTATTAATAAAGCATGTACCTTTAATCAAACGGTCTGCATTCGTAGTTTGAGTCCCCGCCAATGCAAACACCTTTCCGCCCGCTTGAGCTTGTTTCGGCTTAGTACACTTAGTACTAATGTGACCCACTTCTCCACAATTATAGCACTTCACTACATTCCTCCTACACTCAGTAGTAGCATGCCCTACTCCTCCACAGTTAGAACATTTCACCACAGTCTTCCTACAATCAAATGATTTATGACCCATACCTCCACACTTGAAACACTTTACGGGACCAGAACTTCCTCCTCCATACCTCCTATCAAAGTTTCCCCTATGCTTGCCCTTATCAACAGGTGTCACATAAGGTCCACCTCGAGCTTGTTGCTTTCCCTTCCTCTCATTCAAACTTTTGTAATGTGTAGAACGAGCCTTACTATCTTCTTCGAAGATTCTACAACATTCCGTCAAATCCGTAAACCTCCTTATCCTTTGATATCCCACAGCTTGCTTAATCTCAGGACGTAAACCATTCTCATACTTAATACACTTCGAGAACTCAGCAGTAATTGCAGCATAATAAGGATGGAATTGAACCAACTCCACAAACTTAGCAGTATAGTCCACCACGGACATACTACCTTGTTTCAGTTCAAGGAACTCCACCTCCTTCTTCCCTTTCACACTCTCAGGGTAATACTTCCTCAAGAACTCGGTACAAAATAAATCCCAAGTTATCTCTTCATCATCCACCTCAAGAACTTCACGCATACCGACCCACCAATCGTCGGCTTCTTCTTTCAGCATGTGAGATCCAAGCCTCACCTTATTCTCCTCTGTACAACCCATAACTCTGAAGATCCTTTCAATCTCTTTCGGGATCAAATCTTCCTTTGAAGACCGGTGGTTGATTCTTCCTGAACTCGTCATTAGCATTCACGTTAGGCGCACCTTGCACCGCCCTAGCCATTGCTTCCAAAGCAGCAGCCATCGCATTGTCGTTTCTACCAGCCATATTCTGATCATTCCCAAAAATTACAACAAGGTTAAACAACAGTTCAACCATCACAACAACAAGACAGACACAACTGACTCAACTCTGGCTCTGATACCACTTAATGTAACACCCCCTTTCTATACCCCCAAATAATCACATAAATCATTTAGGCACATATAAAATAATTCGCCAGAGTACGATTAAAACATAGTATAAAAGAGGCATGTCACATCATACACTCATTTAATACATACATCACCTGCTCATAATATTGATATGCAACTGTGGGGTAACTTGCCACAGAGGAACTTTGTCCTTACACCCACATCTCAATATTTAGAATAAAAGCGGAAACATCTAAAATATTGAATAACAACCACATATATATACATCAACCAGTATGAATCACAAGAAACATCATGTTTATATACACAAATTTATCAGCAAGATACATATGCAAATGTATCACAAAAAGATAAAACGTCCTAGCTACCCGGTGCTACATATCAGAGCCAACCGGCCAACAAGGAAAATGAAGACACGCTTCACAAAAAGACCGCCAGATACCTAATCTGCAATGCCTCATAGAGCATCATAAAACAGCAGAGGGGTGAGAAATATTATCATAATAACAATGCATATAATTATGTACTACGACATAAACATATAACACATATTCTCACCACAACTCATCATATATCACAATATAGATATATCATCAAGCATATTCATTATGCATACATTCACCATTATCATCATTCCACATGAACACACACATACTTGTTCATTCAACAATGCATCATTATAAGATACAGTTTATATCATTTCCCATAAACATACATATATCAATGTTTATTCATCAATGCACAAATACAAAGATGATCAATGCAACTCATAGAGACCGACTCTCGACTCTATGCAGATGCATGCGGTACCGACTCATCACCCGAGCTCAATTGAAGAACTCAATGGAAATATCCTCCCTGCCGGGCCTACGATATTTCCCCATCGCTCATACCATCATGGCATCCGATGTTTCTGGATTGTTCACGCAGACACAATCCGATTGCTCAAACCCCACAAGGGCACACAATCATTCTGAAGATTCCCACAGAATCAAGTGTAACTCATCGCAACGATTACACCCATTGACTACGCAATGTTCAGAGGATCCTCAATGATCATTTGTGTAATCAATCACTCACACCCAACAGGGACGTGATATCACACCCGATTCTCCACGGAATCGCGACACATGAATGCATGTCATGATGTTTCTCATACAAAATGACCACATACACTCATGCAATGCACACATATTTCACAATATAGTCATGCATATACCATTAAATACACACATTGCAATTTCTTGCCTTTCAGCCATAATTCATCACCACAACATGTATTTCATGCAATTTCACTTCACCACAACACGGAAGTCATACCATATCTATACCATCAACACATTGCATGATATACACTAATTACACACAATTGTAACCGTAAAATTCGACAAAACAACACATTTTCCAATTTCCGACATAATTTAATCGGCCAAAAATCTCAAAAACCATTTTTAAAAGAAATAAAATTTCATAAGCTTTCCAACGATATAAAGAACGTCCTGATCCGAGTTACGGATCAAGAGTTATGAATTTTCAAAAGTTCAGAATTTATTGAGAAACAGCCAAATTCGCCTGGCGACTTCAGAATTCGCCTGGCCAAACCTCTTTCTCCAGCACTTCGCCTGGCCAATCACCATTCGCCAGCACTTCGCCAGCACTTCGCCTGGCGAATCACCATTCGCCAGCAGTTCGCCTGGCGAGCTAGTGGCGAGTCACCAAATTAGAAAAACCCCAAGAGTTACAGAAGCTACCCCCTTTCTGTAATTCCAAATTCGCCTGGCGAATGGCGAATTCGCCTGGCGAATCTGCCTTCGCCAGCACTTCGCCTGGCGAGCTAGTGGCCAGACTCAATTCGCCTGGCGAATCCCAAATTCGCCTGGCGAATCACACCAGAACCAGAAAAATGCTGTTACGGGTTACACGACCCAAAACCCCCAAAAACCTCATTTTTCATCCCAAATTAATTCCAACAACAAAACAATTATCAGCAATGATTCATAAACACATGGTAATCATACAACACAAATTATATCGATTTCCGACCGTAAAAACATCGATTCCCAATCATTTTATCGTTTTCGACCTAAAACTCAAAAGCTATGGAACCAAGAAAACGTCCAAGCAAACCCATACATAATGATACACATTGATAAGATAATAAGATTTCACACCCTTACCCGATTTCTCGATTCTTGGAAGCTTGATCTTGATGATTTGTAGCTTTTCTTCTTTTTCTCTTCTCTTTTTCTCTCTTGCTCTCTTTTCTCTCTTTTTCTTTCTAACTATCTATTTCTATTCTTTTTCTTTCTTTCTATTAATTTATATTTTCTCAAAATATCTACTAACTAACTAACTATGATTAAATGTGAAATATCTAAAATACCCTCCAATCTAATATTCCCCGCAAACTCTAAAAAACGGTAAAATCACATAATTATGCAAACATAACATATTAACACACCAATATCACAAATAACATAATTATTGCCCAATTAAAATAAAAGACTCAACCAACTAGAATCAATCAACACAAAAATGGAAATATCAAAATTGGGCTGTTACAGTTAACTCCTGTGGTCAGCACAAATCCAATTTACATATTACGGAATCAACCAATTCATCACATTAACAACAAAATTCAAACATTGATCTGTATATGATTTGTATTGAATTCGTACCTCACAATGAGATCACCAAACATGTTAAATGTTAGTAGCAAAACTACAAAGACATCCAATGATAACCATCAACAGTGTTTTGATTGTCCTACCAAAAATTCTCATCTGGATTTTATGCACAAACATTATAACCAAAATAACAGAGTCATCACTCACAAATTGCATACATCAATTAGTGATTCAAGATTCAAAAACATATTTATTTCCCAAGAAGTAATGCCAACAACAGTATAATACTCATGCTGAAGAAGTTACTACCAATTAAAGATGATTACAAAATTAGCATATAAATAAACATCTAACTACACATTTGATAAATTTGTACTATCAAGGATCCAAAAAATCATATAAAAAATGTTAATAGCATAAGCTGATAAGCATGTAACTGTTTTCATCCAGGTTGAAATGCAGAGAAGTTAGAAGAAAAAATGAGAAGTTATAACCATTAATTAGAAAACGAATAGTTGAAATTGCAATTGCAACACACATACACACAATATATAACAATGTTTTATAAAGCTACAGCCAATGCAAGAATCTTCTTATTCCTCCCCAACAGCTTGCTTGCAGTTTGATAATCAATGGTAATTAAGCAGACATTTGGCATTTACAACCTCAAATAACAAACAAACCTTGCTATCCTCCTAGTGTCCAAGTAATTTCTTGGTTGTGTATTCATCATTGTTGATTGATGCAACATAAGAAGTCTTTCATTTTTCCTGTCTTCCAACATTACCTAAAGGTGAAACATGTTAAAGACAACTAACTCAGGAAGAGCATAAAAGCATGCAATTACCTAAAAAATTGGTCTTCGCCAACTTCCTTGAAAGCAACTGCATCTGATGTGCATTTACCGACAAGAAGCAGGAAAAGGGTGGTCCAGGTATCAGATGTGGCACCAGGCAGGTTTCCTCTTCTTTTGCTTCCAACAGCAACACCCAACATTTATGTCAGAAAAGCAATCACAACCAGAAAAGTACATTGATTGGTATCTAACCAAATGAAAAAATTAAAAAATATTTTTTAATAATTGAGGGTGTGGAATAATTAGCAGGAAAACCTAAACCAGGTCGTATTTCAAAGAAGGTATATGTTCGGATCACCACTTAACACCAAACCGGCCATTCTTATGTTGAACAGGACCAACACACCAAAGTGTGTTGATTGGCACAGCCTGTTATCAAATGTTATCTTCATAATGACCTTTGTCAAACCCTCCATTGCTCTTGGTGGAGGATTAACCAATTACCATGTTACATGAAGGAAGTTAAAACCACGATTCATGACATCTTGACTAATTAGTCACAAAACAGGGCACAAGAAAAGGACTGTGTTTTAGAAAAACATGTGACATGTACACATAAGGGAAATTCAAATACATACAATGATAGAAAACAAAAAGGAGTGATTTCCATTATTTTTCTGAGAGCTGAACTTACTTATTTTTCTGAATTTCCATGATTGCTCCCAGCAGTATTCAAAATAATGATCAAATAGAAACGTTTTAGAGTTAAGGACCTTAAGCTACAAATTCAAATAAACGCCTGTGTCGAGTTGTAACATGCAGAAATAGCCAAAATTACCTGCTTTTTCTGAATTTATTCATTCTCTTCTTTTAATTTAGCAACTTTTGCTTCTAATTCCATGGTATAAGCCTGGAAATAAATGAAAATAAAAATGTAAGACTGGACTTCAATTCATTCCCATGTCCCGTTCCCACCAAAATCCATTTACATGCTACTTATTATATGCTATTATGGATCTTATGATGATCCAAATGCATTATATTCCCTAAACAACTGCAATATTACCTTGCTAAAACTTGAATCTGTTCATCTTTCCATGATCGTAACATGTCAATGTAAACCATCAGTGAAAAATAAATTAGCCATAGCGTAAACCAAACATAGATAACGATGAAGAAAATGAAGCTTCTTACAATCCAAATGTTGTCAATACCACGAAGGACTATTGTCATCATACCTCATTTTCCTTATCAGAATCTGCAACCAAATACATAGTATATTCGCGAATCGATCAACATACATAGAATCAAATTGAATACATATGATTGAATACAGAGGTTATTAAAATCAAAATTCAAATAAGTGTGAATACCGATTCAAACAAAATTGCATTCTAAAATAGAAGAATTAAAATGAGAAGAGATGCGAAATTCATGAAAGTGCTTACTTGATTGTCGATGGTGTAGAAGTATTTAGAAGTGAATTCGGTGAAAATTGAATTTTAGGGTTTGCTTGAGAAAATTGGATTTCAGCACCGACAAGTAACCAAATCACTGACTTACCCACTCGAATCTCGATTCCATGCCTCCTGAAAGAACAACATCAAAAAAATCAGATACGAAGAAGAGGGAAAGGAAGAAGAAGAAGAGAGTTTGTGAGAGAGAGAAAGGACGAGAGAGAGAAAGAGATTTTGGGACGGTTGAAAAATTAGATTAATGGGTGTTGAAACCGTTTTGAATGTGGAATATGGAGATTCAATCGTTTCTTTAATCCAATGGATTGGATTAGAATTGGTTAATTTTGGATTAGAATGGTTAAGTTGCCAAGTGACACATCATTGTGAATTTAAGTTGCCAAGTGGCAGATTATCTGCTAATAAGGGTAATTAGGGGTTTTTAAGACCACCTTTTTTTCTTATATGATAGATTGGGTGTTTTTTGAATTTTGGGAAATTTTTTAGATTTTACCGGATTTTTGAAGAATTATATGAGTTTTTATCGAATTTTTTAGTTGTCTATCCGTGTTTGTCGGAATTTTGAAAAAAAAATGTAAAAGACATACTTTTACACATGTTTTTAAAACTAGATGTGAAATCATAAACTTTTCCAAAAATATATTATTTTATGTAAGATTTTTTTAACAAACCGATGCAAAATCATACTTATCAGTTTTTGGGAAATTTTTGGGAAATTTTTTGGGAAATCATACTTATCGGTATAAAATCATATAATTTTGGGAAAATTTTTTATCAGTTTTTCAAATATGTCGAAAACTCTAAAACATGCTGGATTTTTTCGAAAAATTTGGTAGCGTTAATGTTTTTTGTTTTACCTATAAAATATGAACTATCGAATTTTTTAAAATTCCAAAAAAAATACAAAACATATCGGATTTATCAAAAAAATATGATAGTTGAAATTCGTTTTACATAGGCCTACTTGATACCAAATATATCAAATTTTTATAAAAAATTGTAAAAATGTAAAAATTTGCTTCTTTATATTCAGAAAAACTACAAGATTTTCTAAATGTACTATCAGATTTTTTGAACTTTGATACTTTTTTAGAGTAAATTTTTTTGACCAAATGTTATTTTGAGATTAAGTAAATAATGAGAAGGACATTTTGGTCAATACAAAAAATTGAGGGTGTAGGTTTAAGTGTGAAGGTGGTAAGTAAAAATCTCCAATTTACGGCTGATGGACAAAATCTCAAACTTATATCCACAGTTATTGACACTTACTAGCAATTTTTTTTTTGGGCTAAAGGAGGTCCTTGGCCCAGAAAAAATACTAGCCTACAGGAGGCAGAGGAGCTACACTTGAATCTCTACTAACTACATCTGAAAGGAAATCAAGACAGTCCTCAAACAAACATAAATTACTAGCCATGGAGATATTGAATTTAGCAAGGCGATCCACACACATATTAGCTTCACGATGGATGTGAATGATATGCCAATCCAGAATATTCATCACGTTGTCTTTAACGTTAACTTCCTGTATGGTGATCTAGATGAAAAAATCCTGATGACGCAACATGAAAGGTATGCAGAAAAGGGAATGGAAGATTATGTGTGCAAGATGAATAGGTCATTATATGACCTGAAATAATCTCCTCGACAATTGAATAAGAGATTCGACAAGTTCATGGCACACATAAGGTTTCACTAAGAGCCAATTCAACCATTGTGTTTACCTCAGATTTCTACTTGGAAATTCACTTGTTATATTATTGCTTTATGTGGATGACATCCTCATAGAAAGAACAGTGTCGAGGATGTTATGAAGGTAAAGGCTGAACTCGATAAGGAGTTCGACATGAAGGATCTAAGAGCTGCCTCCGGGATTCTTGGGTTTGACATTCAGAGAGATAGAAAGCAGTCGAGATTATTCTTATCTAAAGAGACATACCTACTGAAGATTCTCGACAAGTTTGGTATGTCGAATTCAAAGCTTGTTTTAACACCGATAAATCTTCAATGCATGAATCAAAGTCCTAGTACTGAAGTAGAAAGAGCCTAAATGAATAGAATTCCATAAGCTAGTATAGTAGGTTCTTTGATGTATGCTATTGTATGTACTAGACCAAACATAACATATGTAGTGAGCCTTGTAAGTAGGTACATGGCCAATCCTGAAAAAGGCGCACTGACAAGCATTGAAGTGGATTCTAAGGTATCTAAATGGGTCTCTGAATATAGTTCTGATATATGGTGGAGTCTAAGGTGATGATAGCAAAGTCAAAATTGAAGGATTTGTTGACTCTGATTATTCAGATTGTATGAATTCTAGTAAATCTATTTCTAATATGTATTCATTATGTTTCGCACATCAATCAGCTGGAAAGCAACACTTCAGAAGGTTGTTGCCTTGTCAACCATTGAAGCAGAGTATATTTCCCTAACTAAATCTATGAAAGAATCATTGTGACTTGAAGGTTTTACATAAGACGCTGAAATTTCAAGGTCAAGCCATCACTGTTAGACGTGATAATTAAGTGTAATTCACCTACTGAAGAATTTAGCTTATCATGAGCAAACCAAGCACATCAATGTGAGATTAGATTTCGTCAGGATATTCGAACATAGAGAAGTGCAAGAGCTGAAGGTTTTGACCAATGACAATATTGTTGATATGATCATCAAGACATTGTCAAGTTGCATGTTTTTCAACTGTATGCGGCTGATAGGACTGCTGTTTACCGTGAAAATTGATAAACAACCACTAGTCTTCCAAAATTTGGTTTACTTGCAAGATCAACCAGTGAATCCTAAGGACATAGCTATTATTTCAATATATTTCTGGAAAATTGAAGAAAACTTCGACAGTATTCATTTGTATAAAAGATTGTTTTGAAAGGATTAAACTTTGTAAAAGTTGATAAAGATAATGCAATGAAGAAAATAACATCAAAGTAAAAGTTCAGTAAAGAAAAATTGATAAATGAAAGTAAATATCTATTGAAATGAAATAAAATGTGGTGTTTCAAACGTACATTCTCAATGATAACTCTTTTCTCACTTGACTAAGATACTTTGAGTAAATTTCTTAGTATTGTACAGCAAATGAACACACAGAAATCCTAACTTTAAGACCCCTATTTATAACACGTCAAAATAATTGTCTTCAAAGGACATTTCTCCAAAAAGTGACATGTTTAGCCCTGAATGTCTTCATTTCGCCATAGTTCTCCACGCGTCTCTCCTGAGAAACAGATAAGGACAAAAGATAGTTATTTATCCGTATTTCGAATTTTAAATCTTCTGACGAATGAAAGCTTCAGACATCCTCCGTCGAAGTAACTTTCCATACTTAGAAAATATTTCTAAGTATTGTCCAAACACGTCTCCCTCATGGAAACTACTTCGACCAAACTTCACACAAGCTCCTGTCGAAGTCAGCAAAATTCAAGAAACTTGATTTTCACTTAATATCTCAAATGAAAGTCTGGCGTCGAAATTCCTAGCCAACAAATTGCCCCCCGAAAATGTAATTTTCTACTGAAATGGAGAAAAAGACATTTTTTGAAGTTTTTACATTCGACGCTAGAAACCTTTGGACTGCTATGACGTTATCATCATCATGACAACTTTCCCAAAACGTCTCCTCAAACCCATGCGCGAATCTTTTTCAATCATCACACGTCTAGTCCCTAAGAAATCGTGGTCTAGGTTTTAACTTCTACCGTCCCATCACACAACCCTCACATGACATGCGTCCCATGATTTTTATCACCATTAATGTTTTACAGTAACCGTTTCCACTTCATCCATCTATAAAATAGTGGAAAACACAATTTTCACACTTTTCACTCTTTGAACCCCCTTAAGTGCACTTTTTTCATATCTTCATCTCTTTCAAATCTTCTTTCTACAAACCCATTCCATCAATGGCTTCTTCAACCAAGATCTCCAAAGAGATAATCAAGAACACTAAAGAGCCCAAGAGATCTAAAGAGCTTGCTCCAGTCCACAAAATATTGGGTCCCAACGTGGTAGGCAACCAACAATACATCTCTGAGCCACCTTTTAAGGAGGAGAAGCGCAAGATTGACTAATCACAGGTACTCATTCCTATCCTTGTTTCTGGTAAGACAAACGCTATGTTAGGTCCTCTTCATAACCTTGCTGCTGATCCTGCAAAGATTAAGCAAAGGTTGATAGTCAAGATTCTCCTTCGACCATAGCTTCTAGGGACCCAATTAACTTGGAGTTTATGAACGGTAGTTTTAGGGTATTTAGGTCATTCCCCTTGTTTAAAGATCCCTCTGATTATCTTGCTTGGTTCGAAAAAATAGAGAAAGCAAAATCCTAAATCTGGAAAGACATGGGCATTTTCGACATAATTTAGTTGTCAAAGGTGGGGCCTAGATATTGCACATCCATGTTGATCGCTGCCCTCTATTTCTGGGATATCACTCACAACAACTTCCAAATCCCTTGTGGAATGATGAGTCCCACCTTGTTCGATGTTGCTTCCATCACATGCCTCAAACCTATTGGAGTAGATTATGATCCTAACCTCTTAGCTGATGATACCATAGGCTCCAACTCAAAGAAGTTAGGTTTTACCATTTATATAACCTACTACCATGATAAAGAAACTGAAGAAGCTTTCGATCAAGAACATGTTGCATTTCTGGCTCTTTGGCTTTCTCGCTACATTTTTTGCTCAAGGTCCCTTCAGGTGGCGAAGAAATACCTAACAATGTCCAATCAATTACACGCTGGACATGATATTTGTCTTAACAAATGATTCTAACAAATATTTATGAATCCCTTTGGTAAGTCGTTATAGCGCTAAAAACAATCAAGTCGGGAGGAAACGTACTTCTTTCTAGACCCTTTTGGCTGTTACAACTATGGCTAAATGCCACATTTGAAGCGTCCCTCCCTATTCATAATCCTATCAATGCAGAATCTGCTGAAGTGAAGAATAGGAGGGTTGAAGGTATGAGGCTTGCTTTGTTAACTCCCAGCGACGAAGGACTAAACCTTCAGCAAACCTTCACCAGCTATGTGATGATGTTTGCAAAATGCAACAATTTCTTGCCCAACATGGCCCCTTTTGCAGAAAGAAAGTTAGGCCTTGAATGGTTCACCGGAAAGTTTCCTCCTGAGTCGAAGGCACAAGAAGCACAATCTCTTGATATCTGGAAATCTTTTCTTACACCAAGATTGCTGGCTTCAAGACACAATCCCTAAAAACTTCGAATCATTCTCGTTAGTTACCAACCAAACCTCGGTGCTCGACAGTTTGGCCTCATCCAAACAAAAAAAAATCACTCTTCCCTAAAAAAGGTTCGTTGATTCACTACAACATGTGGCACAATGGGGCAGAATGTAACAAAATTACTGGCCAAATACATTGAACTTACAGAATTCAATCCTGTGGCTTTCAAACCATCTTTTCTTTGCACCAAAGAGTTCGACACTTGCTGGAGAGAGTACTATACTACAAATTTTTTTGATGTAGCTGCCTTCAACCTCCATCTCATTCATGCCTTTGCCCTTGTGCATGAAAAAGTGAAGAAAGGTACTTCGACATATATCAAAGAGATCTATACATTCCAGAAGTACTTTGAAACTGCTTACAGGCCAGATGATCTTAGTTGAACCATTAGTCAAGCAGCAGTCACTTTAAAAGAAAAGTTTACAAAGAAATTAGAGGACTTAAAACTTCCTTCGTACGTTAGACGTGATCAACGTTACGAGTTAGCTTTTAATGTATATCCTCCAAAATTCCCTCGACTGCCAAGTGCTGATTTTGGTGTGGCCTTTAGCCCTCTATTTCTAGACAGGTTCGTCTGTGGGGATTTTGTGAAAATCCTTCGACATGAATCATAAAAACGTGCTAAGCGAGGGGTTCCGACTAAGTACACCCTGGACAGTTTCAAAGGCCACCTTCATATTGTCATAGAACACATTCACGTGGAGTCTCCAATATATGAAGGTGTGGAACGGGAGGTTCTTTGACACCACTTCTCTTAATCATTTTTATTTATCTATGTTCTTCTTTTTATCTATGCTAATTTGCTTTTAATTTCTTGTAGGTGTAAGAATTCCAGCCAAGAAACCTACTCCTGTTGAGAAGGAAGTTGTCGAAGAAGAAGACGAAGACAACACCAAGAAAACAACAACAAAGATCAACTTTGTGATTATTGTTCTTTTTACATATTGCTTTCCCAATCTAACATCTGAAATGTATTATTATTATTTACAGGGAAGTTGAAGACCACCTCTGACACCAAAAAAGAGAAAGCAAAAGGAACCTGAGGTTTAAATAATTGAATAAGATGATGGGGAACTTTCTCCAAATCACTCCAAACAACCCAAAAAAAAGAAGAAACAGACAAAAATCACTGATGCCGGTTTTCGACCCCAATCAAAAACAACTAAAGCTCCTATAAAGAAACCTTCCACTCCAAAGGTGGTAGAGAGTGATGCCACCCCCAGTACTAAAAAACCACCTAGCAAGACGAATCCTGATCAAGTGGAGATTGACTACTCCAACCTTAGGGCTAAGGGCCCTGAGGTACACAAATCTCTTCTTTGTCTTTAGATTTTGTAATTATCTTCGAGTAATTTGCTTCTAATTTTTTCTCTTGATTTCTTCTTCTTAGGGTGCCAAAGATGACAAATGGAAACCCCTTGTTAAACAAATCCTTCCTACCACCTGCATTGATCCTTTCTACCATCCGACAAGTCCTTCCTCCCAACACCAAACTTCTCCTAAGGATTCCACCAAAGAATCCGTAGACGAAGTGAGTCAGCTGACCGGTGAACATCAAAAGAAATCACCACCCAAGGTCACAACTGAGCTTTTGCAAACCAACGATTCTGATCATGACAAAAGCCCACTAGGCGAAGAAGCCTTAATTGATGTCGAAGGAGACATAGAGATGCCATCTGCAAAAAAATTGTCGAAGACAAGTCTGGAGATGACTCACTAATCAATATATAACAAGGTAGTGGTGGCGAAAAAGGTGAAGAGGAAGAGAAGGAAGAAGAAGATCGCTCCATATTCGACTACGAAAGGGAGATCGTTGTGGAAGATGAAGATGAAAATGGAGAAAAAGAAGATAAAACTTAAAATGAGGAAAAGAAAGAACAACAAGAGGACCAACCAAAAGCTAACCCAAATCCTGATGCTTCGACTGGAATAAATACTAGCAGCCTCTCTCATGAGGAGCTAGAGTTCTTGAAGGTGGAAAGACCATTTGAATATCTAAAGGCTATGATTATTTCCAGATTCAGTTGGACTGACAAAAGCACTAGCACTTCGACTGCATCAGGCGATCAGTCTGCCAAAAAAATTGAGGATGACTTGCTTCCTCAGATTAAAGAGAAGGTCTTCAATGTTGATTTGTTCAAACTTTTAGAGAAAGACATTATGGCTTGTTTTGGGATAAAAAATATATTAAAACAAGTCAATGTCTTAGAGGTTCCTCCAAGGGTTGCGGACACCATAATGGAATTGGGATCGCTGATTGACCTTGATGTTGTTGATCTCAACCGCCTCAAAGACTTTACGAACAAAATTCAAAACAAATCAGAGACCTAACTGGCTGAATGGGACGCAACCACTAAATTCACTACAAAGGTTGCAGAGTTGGAAAATGTCTCTGAACAAAATAAGAAGGAAATTGAAACCTGCGACAAGAATGTCGAAGACTAGGAGCAGCAGATCAAAGATTTACAAATCAAAATTTCTTAGGCTAAGCAACGCAAAGTCGAACTTCTAAAGTTTGATCATGAAGAAGTGACCAAAGAACTTCAAGTCAGGATGCATCACGTCGACCGAGCTCAAAAACTTGGAAAGGAAATTGAAGACCCCTCGACTAACAAAACTATCTGTGAGCGGCGCTTGATGCTCCAAAAATCAAAATATCAGAAGATGAAGAATTCTCTCCCATTTTATTTTTATTGTTGATGAACTTGTTTTCCTGGTTGTAACTTTAAGCCCTTCGTGGTATTTATTATAATGACTTATCCATTTTGGCAACCTTTTACTTTGATTCCCATTTTGGCTTCGACTATCCTTTGCATGAATTTTTCCTTACTTATCTTTACTTCTTGAAGTACAGGCTTGTATTTCTTTAAATATTTACCACTTACTTTCAAGATTTTACTATCTTCATTTAACTCTTCGATTTCATATGCGCCATTGGAAAAGACTTTAATAATTTGAAAAGGACCTTCCCACTTAGGAGACTATTTACCCAAAGTTCTAACTTTTTTATCCATTGGCAAAATCACTTTCCAAATTAAATCTCTAGGCGAAAATAACTTAGCTTTCACCTTTTTATTATATGAATTTTCTACTCTGTTCTTTTGCATTTTTAATAACTCTAAGGCATTCAGCCTTTATTCATCCAAGTCAACAAATTCGTCCAACATCATGTTCCAATAGGACTCAGATGGGATCTCATGTTGTCTTTGGATTCTGGTTGACTGTAAGTAGATTTCGACTGGTAATACAACATCATGACCATATGTTAGTCGAAAAGGTGTAGTGTTTGTAGCATCCCTAGGGGAGGTTCGACAAGCCCACAACACTTGGTCAAATGTCTTATGCCAATTTCATGGCTTCTTCCCCACATTTTTATTAATTAACCCAATCACTACCTTATTTGCTACTTCGACTTGAACATTAGCCTAAGCATAATAAGTTGTGGATGTCAAAAGTTTGAACTTTATTTCTTTAGCAAACTCTTGCATCTTTCGACCAGTAAAAATTGATCATTGATCTGTTGTAATAGTTTATGGGATTCCAAAGTTGTAAATAATATGTTTTTGGATGAATGTGATCACTGCATCCTGATCCATATTTACCAATGGTATAACCTCAATCCACTTAGTGAAATAGTCTATTCCCATTAGAATGTATTTTTGACTCTTGGATGATGCTGGTCGAATTTTACTAACTTAATCCAAAGCCCATCCTCTGAAGGGCTAAGGCTTCACTATGGAATGTAGTTCGCTTGCAGGAATGTGTTGAATGCCTGCACGTATTTGGCATTCTTTACATCCTTTGGCGAATTCAATACAATCTTTAAGAATTATAGGCCAATACATTCCTTGTCGAAATAATAACCATTTCATCTTATGGCCTACTTGATGCGCTCCACATGCCCCACTATGGACATTAGAAAGAGCCAAGTATGACTCAGATTCACTAAGGCATTTGAGTAAGACACCTTCAGGCGTCTTTTTGAATAACTCATTCCCCATTAGAACATAACTTAAGGCACGATATTTGACCTTTCGTTTGACAGAAGTTGTTGGGTTTTGCAAGTATTCTACTATTGGCTTTCTCCAATCTTCGTCTGTCAAACTATCTATAGTCAATATTTCAAAGCTTTCTTCGTCAGCATATCCTAGCTTCATTGTCTCTAAGTCTGTTGGGGATAGTTTAGTTGATGTAACTCTCCCTATTACTTTGATTGCATCTTGTAATTTTTCCTTCGAAAATTTGTATCCTGAAGCAATCTGGGCCAAGTCATTGGCCTATTGATTCTCAAGTCGAGGTATGTGTCGAATACTTACCATTTCAAATCTCCGTAACAACCTATTGGCTATCACAAAATACATGATCAGATTTTCCTTGACACATTTATACTCCTTTGTAATTTGCTTTGTGACCAACTCTGAGTCACCCATTATTTCGACTCGAGTTTCCCCCAATTCCAACAAGATTTCAAGTCCAACAATTAAAGATTCATACTCAGCTTCGTTATTTGAACAAAGGCCTTCGACCTTATACTTAAATTTTGTTGGAATTTTGTTAGGAGAAATAATAAATACTCCCACTCCCGTGCGATCCTTATGACTAGAACTGTCGAAGTATAACTTCTAAGGTTCAAGCTCCACATAGTTTAGGGAGTTTTCGACTATAGAGTGGTCGACTATAAAGTCTGGTACGACTTGTCTTATAAAAATCCTTAAAGGCATATAAGTTAAAGAATATCTAGTTAAGGCTAAAGCCCATTTGCTAATTCGACTATGTAAAATAGGTTTAGAAAGCATATGTTTAATAACGTCGAAATGAGATGAAACATAAATTTCAACTAGCTTTATATAATGCTTTAATTTTATACCAGAGAAGTATAGACAAAAACACACTTTTTCGACTATACTATATCTAGTTTCTGCATCATTCAAGACTATACTAAGGTAATAAATGGCTCTTTCGATGCAATTTTCATTCTCTTGAGCTAACATGCTCCCTAAAGTATTGTCAGACGCAGATATGTACAATCTCATACTCCTATCTCTACAAGGAGGCACCCGAATTGAAGGGTGAGAAAGGTATTCTTTAATCTTGTCAAACGCTTCTTGCTGTATATGCCACCACTCAAAACCTTGTTGCTTGAGTTGAGGTAGAGGTGAGAAAGATTGAGTCTTGCCACTTAGATTGGAAATGAATCTCCTTAGGAAGTTGATCTTTCCTAGCAATGACTGCAACTCCTTCATTGTCGAAGGCGCTTTCGCCTCCATGATGGGCTTGGTCTAATTCTGATTAATCTATATTCCTTTCTTGTGGACCACAAAGCCTAGAAAATCCCCCGCCTGCACACAGAAAGCACACTTACGAGGATTCATCTTGATACCATGCTTCCTCATTCCTTCAAATGATTATCGAAGATGGTCTATATGACTTTTTCCTGAAATTGACTTAACCACAATATCATCAATATAAATCTGCATAAATGTTTCTATAAATTCATGGAAAATAGAATTCATTGCTCTTTGGTAAGTTGCTTCAAAATTCTTTAGGCCAAAGGGCATTACTACCCATTCGCAAGTTCCTAAGGCTCCAGGGCATCGAAATTCCGTTTTCGACACGTCTTCTTCGGCAATGTAAATATGATTGTATCCAGAATATCCGTCGAGCATACTTAGATACTCATGGCCTGCAGTAGAGTCGACTAGCATTTCTACCACAGACATTGAATACTCATTTTTTGTGGTTGCAACATTTAAGTCTCTAAAATCTATACAAACCCTTAAAGTTCCATTTTTCTTAATAACTGGAACAATGTTGGAAATCCATTCGACATACCTGGTCGTACAGGTGAATTTTCATCTTAGAAGTATTTCGACCTCCTTTTTATCTTTGAGAGAACTTCAGGTGCAAAGCGCCTTGGAGTCTTCTTGATGGGCTTCTTCCAAGGCTTTATTGGCATCTTCGGTTTGACCAGATCTCTGCTTAAACCAAGAATTTCGTTGTAATCCCACGTGAAGCAGTCTTTGAACTCCCTAAGCAATTGAATTACTTCGACTCTGAGCTGTGGGTCAAGGTTGACACTGATGTAAGTTGGCCTTTTTGTTGTCCATTCTCCCATGTCAATTTCTTCCAAAGGATCTTGCCCCAGCATTTTGATATTGTTTGCTAGCAGATCCTTCTCAAAACCCAAAGGCTCATCATCATAGATGGCATCTATCCTTTGGCCTTGCACTTCAACTTGATCTCTATCAGGTGGCTCCGGATCGAAGTCCTTCCCAGGACCTTCAAAGTGTTTTTCTTCAATTTTGGCTTCGACAACCATGCATCTTACTTTAGCCTCTAAAGCCGCTTTCAATTTATTTTCAGCAATATAAGCTGAAATCTTCCTAAGTGCCAATGACTCGGTCATTGTCACTAAACTTACTACCCCCAACCAGTTGGTTGGATTCCAGTTGTTCCAAACACATAATCTTCTTCGCCTACCACCTCCATATCCCACTAAAAGTCGTGGGTGGGATGTAGGTATAAGGAATAGAAATCAATATCTGCAGGTGTGAATTCGAAACCTGCAGGGTTACAAGGCGCTATGTTGGCTATGTTTTTGTCAAAGTGTCGCCCACTTACTAGATTGACCTCAGCCATATAGTAGCTTTAGTCCACCTCTAGGTCTTCGAAAATTCCATCACTTCGCCAGATGGAGATTCTTTGGTGAAGTGATGATGGAACTTCACCTACTCCATGTATGCTTTCTCTTCCAAGGAGCATATTAAAATTTGTCTTAGATGCAATCACCATGAACATCGTTGGCCTGGTGATTTTTCCAACAGTCAAATCCACTTGAATGACTCCCATAGTGGTGCCCACTTTCCCATCGTAGTTTAAGAGGACCATGTTGTGGGGCTTTGTGTCGGAGTCATTTTTTCCAATCTTCTATAGCATATAATGCGGCATCAAGTTTACAGCCACTTCGCCGTCCACGAGTATTTTGTTGATACCAACATTCTCTATTTTTCCTCTAATAAATAGAGGCTTTAGGTGATTCTTCATGGCTTCGTCGGGCCTTTCAAAGAAGGCATTATGCTCTTTGACATAGCCATTATTCAGAATATAATAACATACTGGCCTTTGACTGACCACTTCTAATCCGACCTCATCTTCTGGGTCATCCATCTCCTTCACCTTATCATATTCTCTGGGCAGCATAGATACTACATTGCAGATAATGTCTAACGACTGTTCTGACCCTGAATCGAAATTTTCCATCATCATATCATCATCTGCAGCCATCTGGTCAGATTTCTCCTTTACTTCTTCCTTTTGGTCAGCAAAAAAATTTCTCTCGACTACTTTCTTTTCGACAGGTTTTCTATCTTTGTTGCTATCCTTTTTGATTGGCATGTTGCTGCTTGGCTCAGCTTTTTCTTTTTATGCAGCTTCCCTCTCAGCTTTGTGCCTCCGTTGTTGATGTCTCCACTAAGACCTTGTCATAGGGGTTTTCCCCTAATAATTCCTTGAGCTCCATGCTGATTGTTTGGAAGCTTGAAATTCCCTCCGGTACGCCATCGAAGATCCTCTTTCAACTTTGATATTTTGACATTTTTTCTAGCCATGTTCTCTCTTCCCGATTGGCCTTACCCACTTGCCCTTGGGGGCGTCAGCAATGGGTTTGAATGTCGATGGCCTATTCCCACGTACCCCTGGTCCACTTTGATCATATCTTCTTGGTGCTCCCTTCCTGTCGAAAGTGCCAATATTGTTTGAATACCTCAAGTTGTTTATATTCCTTGCCCTTCGAACTCCTTGAATGTTCTCCGCAAGTTTTCGATCAAAGACTGCACTACACCTGGGGCACATAATTACTTGAGATTTCTTTCGTTGGCATCTATGGAGGAACTCGACCAAATTCTCCTCCTGTTTTGGATATGCCACCTTGACATATTCTTCTTGTTTAAGATTGTGTTCGTCCACCTCCAAGGTTGGTACCTCCAGTGATATCCAATTCTTGTAGTTTGATTATAAGGCCTTTAATAACCTTAGTTTCATTGTTAATTTGTATGAAACCATCAGCAGTCTCATACATTGCAATTACTCGGTTGGAACCCTCAGTAGTCCCTTTGTCGAAGCCTTTAGCAGCTTCCTTCATGAAACCCACAGTAGCTTATATTTTGAAGTCATTAGTGACTTTCATAGCGAAGTACTCGGTAGCTTCCTCGTCGAAGTTGTCAGTGACTCCGTGATTAAAGTTCTCAGCAACCTAGATGAAACCCTCAGTGCTTTCTTTGTTAGGATCCTCAACAACTCCTCTAGTGAAGCCATCAAAAACTTCAACCATTACAGCATCATTGGTGAAGTCATCATCAACTTCCACCATGTTAACCATAAATAGTTATGAGTAATGTGCATCAGCTATAGGGAGAGGGTCAAAGTCTATCTTCATCTAATTTTTTGACTTGTCAGCAAACTTGAGTCTTCCCTCCTTGTTGACATTTTGAACAAGATCCTTGAAAATAAAACAATGAGAAGTTTTATGGCCCAGAAAATTTTGATACTTACAAAAACCTCTCTTTTTTGTTTGTTCTAAAGGAGGCATTTTAGCGCCAGGAGACACTATCATCTGGCCATCTTTACCTAATAAATCAAATATTTCATCACACTTGGTGACGTCGAAGGTATAGGTTCTCTTAGGGAACCTATCATTCTTCTCTGAATCGACTGGATTCTCTTCCATTCGACGGTGTTAAGACTTTACAGGAGTAAGATGGGCCTTGCTTTAATTAAGAAAGGTCAATTTCACTCTCATCGAAAAATGGATCAACACTAGTTCCTTATTCGTCTCCGTCGAATTCGACGTAGGCTACCCTCTGAGGCTGTCGAGGGGGTTGTGGAACACCAAAGAAATCAGTAATGCGCGTCATTTGCACTGCCAATTGTTGGTTTGTTTGTGTAGTATTTTGGATCAAGGGATTGAATATGACACCCATTTTTTGGACAAGCATCTGGACCATCTCGTTTTTACTTTCGTCCATCTGTTGCCTTATCACTGCTGCAGAATTGTTGGTGATATTTGGCATCTGGGTAGGAAATCCTGTCACTAAGTGTTGGCTAATTCGACCCTTCTGGTGATACCTGAACCAGATCCTGGTAATGGTGAAGTTACATTCACCATTGGGTCTGAAAATGCTGATGAAGAATTGTGTAAACTTGTCATCACTGATGTTGGCATACCATAAGGTTGGCCATGTCCTATTGAAGGCATTCAAAATCCAGGCACATAAGGCCTGAATAAATTATTCCCTACTAGAGGGGGGTCATTGGCGGACCCTGTGTTCCCGCATAGGATAAAATGGGGCAACTTTGGGCAATCGACTACACAAGTGTCGAACTTGCCGTGGATGGTACAACTTCAGATACTGATTCTTAAACCGTATATCCCCCTGTCGAAGAAGAAGGGTGTGGTTCTCCATCATTTGATGGATTTTGATAACTTGGTGGATTTTTATTCACAATCCTCCTTACGTATCTTCTCATTGGCCTCTCTTTGTTATTTGTGGTTATTCTACCACTCCTAAATCTCTTGCAACGAAGTGTAGAGAGATCGTAAAAATGAAGAACTTAAATGTAAAAACTTTCTAGAAAAAGTTAAAAGAATGTTTTTTAACACAATAGCATTGTCCCACTGCGCGTTCCAATTTGTTTACCATGAAAGTTGGTAAACAACCGTTAGTCTTCCAAAAATTGGTTTATTTGCAGGATCAACCAGTGAATCCTAAGGACCTAGCTATTGTTTCAATATATTTCTGTAAAATTGAAGAACACTTTGACAATATTCATTTGTATAAAAGATTGTTTTGATTGTTTTGAAAGGATTAAACTTTGTAAAAGTTGATAAAGACAATTCAATGAAGAAAAGAACTTCAAAGTAAAAGTGCAATAAAGAACAATTGATAAATGAAAGTAAATTTCTATTGAAATGAAATAAAACGTGGTGTTTCAAACGTACATTCTCAATGATAACTCTTTTCTCACATTACTTAGATACTTTAAGTAAATTTTTGAGTATTGTACAGCAAATGAACACATAGAAAACCTAACACTAAGACACCTATTTATAACACTTCGAAATAACTGTCTTCAACGGACATTTCTCCAAAAATTGACACGTTTCACCCTGCATGTCTTCATTTCTCCATAGTTCTCCACACGTATCTCGTGAGAAATAGATAAGGATACAAGACAGTTATTTATCCGTATTTTGAATTCTAAATCTCCTAACGAAGAAAGGCTTCTGACATCCTCCGTCAAAGTAACTTTCCATACTTAGAAAATATTTCTAAGTATTGTCCAAACACGTCTCCCTCATGGAAACTACTTCAACCAAACTTCACACAAGCTCCTATCGAAATCAGAAAAATTCAAGAAACTTGATTTTCACTTAATATCTCAAACGAAAGCTTGGCGTCGAAATTCCCAGCCAACAACTGCGTGATGACAACTAGTTGGTTTCGTGGTTCGGAGTTTGTTTCAAGGTGGAGATTTGTAGCTTATGGGCTATAAGCTAGTGTTGTAGTAAACTCTGACGAAGCCGAAGGGTTAGTGTAGCTATCAAAAAATATGCTAGGTTGTTAGCATGTTGAATTGGGTCAGTCAGTTAGGCCAATTGTTTGGTATGTTAGTTGAAAGCAATGGTTTAGTTTTCTTATAAATATCATACTAGTTATCAATTCTCTATCAATCTCTGCACTACTACAAAATATACCTTTCATAACACCAATTTCGTAACGGCCATAGAGTTAACCATGGTAATACTTTATTTCTAGGCGCTCCTTTTTGGTGTTTACTAGAGGACATGTTACAACGATCAGGTGAAGCAACCGTGGTGAAAAGGTAAACGAGGTTAAATGGTTCGAATCCCAACACCTACAATTAACCATTTATCGTGATAAAAATGTTATTTAGGTTGTATATCACCAGGGTTTTTATTAACAACCGTGATGAAAGGTGAAACTTTATTTATATATTAGCGGAGCTATCTATCGCTTCAGTATATTACAACCGCCTCTCTCAAAACAAAACCCTAACAACTCTTTCACTCGTCTCTCTAAAAACAAAATCCTAACAACTCCCTAACTCTTTCCTCTCATATGGAAATCCCAAAACGAAACCATAACAATAAATCATAGCCAATGGATATTTACAGGTTTATTTCTCTATAGTTTTTTTTTTCAAAATTTGTTTCATGATGTTTGAACTTCTTTCTTGTTTTGTCTTGTAGGTATGGATGCTTCTTTCAGTAAAGAGGACAAATATAAATTTAGCCTGACAAACTTGTGTCAAAGATCCAGAATGACATCTATTCAAATTCTACACAAGTTTGTTGGTCTAAATTTATCTTCATTCTTATTTCATTGACAACACGCAATGTGTGGTTTGTTTCTGAAGCATTTTATGACTTGATATGTTTGTTGTATCGTTTTTTGTTGTTTATGGTTTGTTGTTGATCAATGTTTTTTATGAATGTTATTATTAATGTTTGTTTTAAAAGATGTGTTTATCATATATTATGTGGTTTGAGTGTTTTTCCAATCCCTTACCGAATATATAACTTTCTAAACTGTATTAGAAAATTATGATATGATAGATAAAATTGTATTAGAAAATAAGTACACCTTTAATTCTTGACAAGTATTCTTCACACTGTTAACTGCATGTTAATCCTTGACCGTTAGAACTTGGTTTAATGATCCTAGATCTTTCACCACCTCTATCCACCTATAATTTTGAATAAAAGTAAATAATATTTAACAAAAACATTAGAGTTGAAGTCAGGGGCGGTTGAAGAACTAGGATCATTAAATTAAGTTTGTACTGTCAAAGAACAAATACAGATAAGGTGTTGAAGATCGCTTGTCAAGCATTGAACGTGAACTTATTCTTCTAATATAACTTAATTTGTCATATTATAATGTTCTAGTGCATATTGGAAGGTTATATGTTTAGTGATCATTGGCGAAATAAGCATTCCACATAATTTTTAATAAACTCGGGTCTATATTTAATCACGGTTGAGTAGAAAAATCGTGATTAAATATGTTGCATTAAATAATACCACAACACTTGGCTAAAGTAACAATTGTGGTAGGTAGAGTGTTACATAGATACAATCACGGTTGCAAGACCGTGATGGAAATCATCATACATATAATCACACCTTACAACACAACGGTTGGATCTGCGTGGTGGTATCACTTTTCTAACCTTTGTGATATGTGTTTTCTGTAATAGTGCTGATAATTCTGATCAGAAGAAGAAAGTGGCGTGGTTGAGATTCCATTGTAAACATTGTTCCATAATTTGTAATTGAATTAAGGATTCAGGGTTTCAACCCACTTTAAATTGTCTTTCTTTTTTCTTCATTCTTTTTTCTTTACGTTATGATTTTCTTGCTTATAAATAAATCGATCAAACTTTATTTTTTGTACATGGATTTCACAACACATATATCTCTGCCTTTAACCAATTTCAACATAGAAAGTAAAGTATTATAAACCAAAACAAACACATTTTCTTTCTTCTTTCTTATACTAGTAACATCAAATTCTTCTAACAAACTCCATCTTTTAAAATAACCGGAGAGTTCTATTTTAAGAAAGATGAATACAAAGTAAAGAAAGTTATGTGTATCTAATCTCTAATTAAACTTTTTCATCATTACATATTTTTAACGATTTCTCTATCTCTTGATAGAGCTAACAATTATTTTGAAAAATTGAGAGACTCTAAAGCTTTCAACTTCTTTGAAAAAAAGTAGATGTGTATCTAATCACTATTATATCATTTCATTATTACATTTTTTAAATAATTTTTCTATTCTCTAAATAGAGGTGACATTTTAATTTGAAAAATAGAAAGACTTGGTATAGACTTATCATCAATTAACATCATTAGTAGCAACAATTTATCCATTTACACATTCACAACAAAAGCTCTATTAGTTCCAGGTATTATCAGTGTGCTTTGAATTAGTTTTTGTGAAAAAAATTCATCTAATCAAGATAAAATTATTTGCAAAACGATTCGATTTTAAATGAATATTATCAAAACACAATTTCAATCTAGAAGAAATTATAAAATAAAATAAAAAAAGAAATCAACAATTAACAAAAAAGGAAAAAAAAAGTAATTAACAATAGAAAAAAAAAGCAACTGACTGATAAAAGTTGTATTCATTGAGAAGAAGTTATATTTTTTCTTAATTAAATTTTCTATGAGAAGTATTCATTCATGTCCATATATTTTCCATGATAAATATATTTTCCATGATATGGTGGCAGAGCTTCCTAGAATTTTTTGAAAAGTCAAAATGTAGATGTGTATCTAATCTCTAAATAGAGGTAACATTTTCCATTATAGAATTCTCTGTGGTGGCAGAGCTTCTTAGAAATCTTTGAAAGGACTAAATATATTTTTAGTATCAAACTATCCTTTCTTGTATGGCTAAAAATTAAAATCGAGTTCAACCCTTATAATCAACCCTTAAATATATATATAAAAAAAGGTACATGATCAATTCTATACTAAACCTCTGAGTGTCCTGCACATGATCAATTCTGATTTTAATTTATGAGTGTGTGAAATCTTCTACCATTTATTTTGAAAGTACATTTTATGTTAAGAAATCTAAAATTAGAAGATTTGTGTAAAAAAAATTGTTCTGGATTGGGCCGGGGTCTGCCCCTCAATCGAGCAGGCCCAACCCACACGTTCCGGGATGGCCCAACAAGTGCCTCTTAGCACGACCCATGTCGGGCATATGCCTCCTCAACATTGTCGGGCACATGCACGGTATAGAGCGTCGGGCAGGATGCTAAGCCTCCCTGGCCTCGCTCCTCCCCGACACTCAGGTTCTCCTCCCCCGCGAGGAGCCATCTCCGTCTACACATAAGAGTCATCCCCGCGAGGACACGTCTCTCCCCGACGCGCAAGACTCCTCCCCGCGAGGACACGTTATCGTGTAATCACCCACTCCCGATGGAATCGGTCTGCCCTAATTCCGGAGATCTAGGAACGGTTACCCCAGGGCGAACACCACGTGCTGGCCTTCACTACGCCACGTAAGCCCTGACAGTTACTTGGATTGGGCCTGGAAATCCAGCCCAATGCAAGTAACCGTTGGCCCCGCGCTGGGGGCTCTCTATAAATACCCTCTCACTTGAGAGGGTCAGGTTACACACTTTCTTACTCTCTAACCTTGTACTTGCTTTTACTTATGACCCTTGCATTTCTTGAGCGTCGGAGTACCTTGCAGGTACAACCCCCCCCCCCCCCGGCCGTCTTTCAACCGCACCGGAGCTGAAGTCCACAAGACATTGCTGGCCATTAAATACTGTCTGATCCAGGTACGATCAGTGGCGCCGTCTGTGGGAATCCTTTGCTTCCCCATTTTTCCTCCAATAAACCAAAGCAATCCTCTCGTTCATCACCATCATGGCCGGCAACCCGTCTGCTAACAAAGCTCTGGCCACCGTCCTCGCGCAACTCGAGAACGGGAACCACCGCGAAGACGCTGCTGCCCTCCACGTCGAAGAGGGCGACGTGAGAGACTGGCAGACCGCCTCCCCAGACTCCCAAGACGCGGCTTACAACGCTGCCCAGCAGGACGACCAACAAGTCGTCTTTCAGCCAGTTGCTCCTCTGTCCAATGCAGACGCGAGCACCCTGGCCCTATTTGCCTTGATCAATCAGACCAATCAGCTGATAGCACACCAGAATACCAGAATTGAAGCACTAGAGCAAGGGCGGACACGGGGATCTTCCCCGCGAAGACATCGTCGTCCACCCTCGCTTCGCTGCTCCTCTTCCATGCGAAGGACTCCATCCGAAGAATCTCGAACCCCCTCGCCGGTGCGTGAGGGCCGTCGTCCAGGCCTTGAACGCCCCCAGTCGGCGGTCTCCTAGAAGCGCCATTGTTCCCCACCTCGGAAGGAACCCTGGCCCTCCGCAACTACCAAGAAGTCCAAAACCACCGAGGAGAGACCAAGGAACCGTTCGAGGAATTCCCCTCCACGACATCACCGATCTCCTTCGAGATCCCCGGCCGGAAGCGATGACGACGACCAGAGGACCCCTTTGTTGTGGGAGATCATGAACGCCCCAATTCCTGCGGGCATGGAGAAACCCCCGCCACTGGGGACCTACGACGGTCTGGCCGACCCAGACGATCACGTTGAAAGTTTCGAAGCCATGCTCGACTTCAGAAACTTCAGGGGAGCCATTAAGTGTAGGCTTTTCCCCACCACCTTACGGAAGGGCGCCATGACATGGTACAAGGGTCTGCCACCCGGGTCGATCACATCGAGGAAGCAACTAAGACAATGCTTCACCAAACACTTTACTGCGTCTCGTCGACACCCGAAGACGGAGGCTGCCCTAGGGAGCATCTTCCAGGGGAAGAACGAATCTTTCCGGAACTACACTGAGAGATTCAACAGAGAGGCTGTCGAGGTTCATACGACCGACGACATGAAGAAGTATCCGATCATCCATGGGCTACGTTTTGGATCTGATTTTGGCAAGTCCGCGGGCCTCCGCAGACCCCGCCGTCTCGAGGACCTCCTCCAACAAGCTCAGTCATATATCGAGCTCGAGGAATCGGAGGCAGCGCATATCGCCCTTGAGTCGAGACGCAAGGAAGGCCCCCGCGGCCACAAAGAAGAAGACTCTCCTCCCCGACGAGGAGGAGAAAGAAAGAAAGAAAATTGCCCCTGTGATCCTCGTGAACCGCGCGGACCAGATGGCAGGTTCACGGAGTACACCCCGCTCAATGCTCCCCGTGCGAATCCTCTCCGAGTGCTAGAACTCGGAATTTCTGAAAGGAGGCGTCCGTTTTCCGAAGTCGACTACTCCCAAGTCAAAAACTGACAAGTCAAAGTACTGTAGGTTCCACCGGAGCCACGGGCATGTCACAGAAGACTGCATCCATCACAAGGATGCAATTGACGAGTAGTGACGATGCACGGGGACATAGACGCGGCCAGAAGATGCTTCGACACCGCCATCAAAGGCATAAGTTCCATCGACACCAAACCCAAGACCGTGGCCAAGCCACCCCCGGACGCCGAACAGGTACCTCTCCCGCGCGTCAACGCGGTCGAACTCGACGGCAGGTTCCCGGGCGAACCCGATGAAGACGGGGCAGAAGTCCTCGACATCCAGGCGGAAAACAACGAGCGGACTCTCCACCCAAGGCGCCCCATCCCCGACGGAGACTTTGAGCTCATGGTACTCTGGGACGATCCAGTCCATAACGTGAAGATTGGCACCGGAATCCCCGACCTGGCGAAGGAGCAGCTGAAGGCATGTCTAAGGGAGAACGCTGATCTCTTCGCTTGGAGCACCTCCGAGATGCCTGGCCTCGACCCCGAGGTGGCTTGCCATCAGCTCACAGTAGATCCGGCCGCTAGGGCCATAGCTCAATGTAGGTGTAAGCAGTCTCCCAAAAAAGCGGAGGCTGCTGAAAAAGCTGTAAAAGACCTCCTAGAGGCAAATTTTATTTCGGAGGCCAGGTACACAACCTGGCTGTCCAACGTTGTACTCGTCAAAAAGAATAATGGAAAATGGAGGATGTGTGTTGATTATACTGATCTTAACCGAGCTTGCCCGAAAGACTGCTATCCTTTGCCTAACATCGACCAGCTGGTCGACAATTCTGCAAGTTACAAACTATTATCCTTCATGGACGCATACTCGGGATACAACCAAATTCCCATGGACAAGTTCGACAAATAGCACACGGATTTCATGACCAAGTCGGGCAATTACTACTACAACGTAATGCCTTTCGGCTTGAAGAACGCCGGTGCGACCTACCAATGGATGAGGAACAAGGTTTTCCAGGCTGAAATCGGCGACATGCTCTAGGTCTACATGGACGACATGATTGTCAAATCGGCCGAAGAAGTCGACCACGCCGCACACCTCAAGAAAGTGTTCGACACAGCGAGGAGGTGCCGCATGAGGTTCAATCCCGACAAATGTACCTTCGTCGTTCGGGTAGGTAAGTTCCTCGGTTACTACCTCACAGAGTGAGGGATCGAAGCTAACCCCAAAAAATGTAGATCTTTTTTCGAGATCCCTACTCCGGACTCAAAGAAGTCAATACAATCATTAAACGGGATGCTCACCGCCCCCTTCCGCTTCGTCGCCAAGTCGGCGCAGTACGCACTCCCATTTTTCAAACTTCTCCGACAAAAAGCGGAGTTTGAATGGAGCGAGGAGTGCGAGCAGGCGCTCTTCCACCTAAAACAAGTCTTATCGCAACCCCCAGTCCTCTCACGGCCTGAGAGCGGGGAAACACTTTTCTTGTATCTCGCAATCACGAGTGAAGCAGTCAGCGCCGTCCTCATTTGGGAAACCCCGGACGGACAGAAACTAGTTTACTTCATGAGCAAAGCCCTCCAAGGCCCCGAGCTCAGGTATCAGCAGATATAGAAAGTCGCCCTAGTCCTCGTTACCGCGGCTAGGAGGCTACGCTGCTACTTCCTCGCCCACACTGTCGTCATAAGGACCGAACAACCTATAAGGCAACTCCTTGGACGACCAGATATGGCGGGGAGGATGCTCAGGTGGTCGCTCGAACTTGCCGAGTTTGACATCCAATACGAAGGAAGGAAAGCCTTGAAGGCTCAGGTACTGGCCGACTTTGTGGCAGAGATGACCGTCCCGAAACCTTCGACCAACGGATCCCAAAAATGGATGATCTATGTCGACGGAGCATCCAGCCCGAAGGGAAGCGGGGCGGGCATCATCCTCGAAAACGAGGAAGGCATCCTGATCGAGGTATCCCTCGAACTATCCTTCCCGACGTCGAACAACCAAGCGGAGTACGAGGCTTTCCTCGCAGGACTTCGGCTGGCCGAGGACCTCGGCCCCAAGGAGGTCAAAATCTTCACCGACTCCCAGCTCGTGGCCTCGCAAGTCCGAGGAGAGTACCAGGCAAAGAACAACAACCTCATCGAATACTTGACCTTGGTGAAAGAAAAGATGAAAAGGTTCACCTCCGCGGAAGTAACTCACATCCCTCGCGAGCACAATGCCCGAGTAGATGTCTTGTCTAAATTGGAAAGCTCAAAAAAGAAAGGCGGGAACAAATCCGTCATACAAGAAGTGCTTTCCCGGCCGAGCATCGACAAACTCGCTCCAGTGGCGGACGTAATCACCATTGGTGATAGCAATTGCTGGATGACCCTCGTGTACGAGAACCTCACGACGAGCAAACTGCCCTAAGATCCCAAGGAAGCCGGAATGGTCAAGGGGCGGACATGCTCATACACGATAGTCGAGGAGAAGCTATACCGGCGAGGGTTCTCTATCCCCCTCCTCAGGTGCGTCGAGGAGACCAAGGTCCCCGACATCCTACAGGAAATCCACGAAGGAATCAATGCACAGCACCTCGGCGGGAGATCGTTAGCCCGTAAGGCACTTCGAGCAGGGTACTACTGGCCCACCATGCAACAGGACGCCAAGGAACACGTTAAGAAGTGCGATAGATGCCAGCGACACAGGGACATGCACCTTGCTTCTCCTAACGAGCTCAAAACACTGTCCTCCCCATGGCCGTTTGTGTGGTGGGGGATGGATATCCTCGGACCTTTCGTCCAGGGGTCGTGTCAAAACAAATACCTCATCGTCGGGGTGGACTACTTCACGAAGTGGATTGAGGCGGAAGCATTGGCCAAAATCACGGCCTTCAACATACAACGTTTTTACAAAAGGAACGTCCTCTCCCGATTTGGCGTGCCTCAAGCTATTGTCACCGACAACGGAACACTGTTCACCGACAAGAACTTCCAAGACTTCGTCTCCAAGCTAGGCACGAAGCAACACTTCACGTCGGTAGAGCACCCTCAAACGAACGGACAGGCTGAGATGGCGAACAGAGTAATCCTATGAGGATTGAAACGTCGATTAGGCGACGCCAAGCAACGGTGGGTCGAGGAGCTACACAACATCCTCTGGGCCTAATGAACGACCCCACATTCCATGACTGGGGAGACCCCTTTTCGTCTGACCTACGGAATGGAAGCGGTGATCCCCGTGGAAATCAGGGAGCCCTCGAGGAGGACAGAAACCCCCCTCGACGGGGACGCGAACAACGAAGCCCTGAGGGAAGAACTTGATTTCGTCTAGGAGACACGTTCGGGCGCTTCTCTTCGAGAGGCTTCACTAAAACAGAAAATAACACTGCGTTATAACGACAAAGTTATCAAACGTGATTTTCAGGTGGGCACCCTCCTCCTACGAAGGAACCAGAAAGACTCGCGAGAAGGAAAACTCGCCGCGAACTGGGAGGGCTAGTACCGCGTCCGTGCAAAAACGGGGACAGGAGCCTATTTCCTTGAAAATCTGCACGGGGAAGAACTTGCTCGACCATGGAATGCTGAGAAGCTCAAACAATACTACAGTTAAGCACTGCCCGCGACTCACGAACCCACGATTACAGGGACGCACTAAGGTACGAGCGCGACACCCCTATATAGAACACGATGATCGAAGGCCGCGTTGCGTGTGCGCGAGGAATTTTGATCCGATGGGGATACCTCGATCGAGCTCCACCGTCGTTGTACCAATTAGGCAGAACACCCAGCTCACGATGGGAAGTTCACGCCACGAAGCTAAGACCTCGACCGAGCTCTTAGCCTCGTTGAAGGTCGGAATACGTCTTCGAACACCCGACCAGCTCTCCACGTGGTCAGGGACTATCAAGGTCGAGCAAATCCCAAAGTCTTTATTACTTAGGAAAAAAAACAAAGTACAGAAGTCTTTATTACTTAGACAAAAACAAAGTATAACAAATGCTATAACATCACACACAGTATAAACCATACAAACAGCACACGAGCAGATAAGAAAAAATGCATTGAAGCGGGCAGAAGCCCATTGTACAAATATTACAAACAAGTATCAAAAGCCTCTAGCACGCAGGCCAGGCATACGTATTGAAAAATAAATAAAACGGCTCACAGGCCGAACAAAACGAAGAAGAAAAGCCTACTCGGTGACAGTCCTTTCGGGCTCCTCGCGTTCATGAACCTCGTCCACCCGCATCGGCTGCACGATCTGACTGTCGACCACCTCGGATTCGGGGTCAATCCCTTCGGTCGTGAGGTCGGGGTTGAGAACTCGAAGCTGCTGCACGGCGTTTCTGAATCCTATGTCGTCCGCTACAAGGTTGTCCTCCTCGGATTCCCGGAGCTTCGCTATGAGCGCTGCCCGCGAGGTCAGCAACCTATCTTCCTCGGTTTCCTCATCAGCGGGGCGGACAGCCTCCTCCAACTCGGCATTCCTCGCCAAGAGACGATCCCTCTCCTCTTCAATCCCGACGAGACGTCTCCGCTCTTCCTCAGCATTCTTCAACTTTTCCTCCAACTTCCCTTGAAGCTCAACCTGGGCCTGGTTCTGGCTTCTGCAGTCGGCCAGCTCCTTGCCCACCTTCTCCATTTCGGCTGAGATAGACTGGAAACTCTCGCGTAACCTATTTAGTTCGCCTTCCAGGTACGCCACGTCGTTCAGAACCAGCGCCCTTCTCCGAGAGACCTTGTCGACGCCTAAGACGGCCTGAGCTTCGGGGGCACCCACACAAAGGGAATTATTCCCAATGAAAAAGTTTGGCCTAGAGTGACAAGGCGGGAGCACGAATTTTACAGCTGGGGTACCCTTATTCTCAGTAAGGTCGATGGCCACTGTGTCCGTAATTCGCCGCCTCTTCGGGGAGACCTGGGGGCTGGGAGAACCACTATCCTGGTGAGAGCCAGAAGAACCCCCGGTTGTCTGAGTGGGAACAGATTCCTGCGCTCGGATCTGCTCGAGACGGCTTTTTCCTCCCTTCTTCGTAGCACGGTTAGCCTTCAACTTTTTGAGGCGCTCCTCAGCAGACGACATCTTACCTGCACAAAAAACAAAGAGGTAAGTAATTCAAAAAGAAGGACGAAGGGAAAGGCAGGTCGGGGAGGCCACCACACCTAATAGCTCAAGAGCCTCCTTGTCAGAAAACGTCTCGAGGAGAGCCCTAGTGTTGATCAATCGACGCTTCGTTAAGACCGCCCCATCGTCTCCCAGAAGGAAGTCCCCGTTCGGCGTCATGAACTTGGCTTTGTTAAACCCACTGAAGAACTTGACTATGGCCTCGTGAGCCAAGCGATCCCCTTCACAGAGTTTACCAGGGCTGACGATATAGTTGTTTGTTCCCCTCTTGAAGTGTTCTTCAATCCAGAACAACGGAAACCTGGGCACAATGGCCTTCTCTCGCCGCCCATCCACTTCCTCAACGACTCGACGGTACACTGTATTTACAGCCTTATGTGTGAGCAGCCTCACGAGGATGTACCGATACTTGAAGTCCCGAACGGAGTCTAGATAAGTGTGAAACAGGCTGCTCACCTGCTTGAAGGACACCCAGCCATGCTTGCCATTGACAGCCTGCCGTTGAAGATGGAAAATGCGAAAAAATAGGGGCACCGTCGCCCCAATCTTCAGGTATTTGCACACGAGCTCGAAAGCCTTGATGAAAGCGAGAGAGTTGGGGTGGAGTTGAGAAGGGGCCAGACGCAGGTGGGCAAACACTGACTGTTGAAAATCCGTGAAGGGCAAACGCCACCCCGCCTCGTCGAACATAAACTCATATACGGGAAACCGCATCCCGCTATATGTCGAGCATATTCGATGATTGGGCAAAGGCCTGAACACGTTCGACGACTTCTGTGAACCTATTAGGCGGTGCTCGACGATGCAAAATATGTCGGCCTCGTTCAGGTCGACAAACTCGGAGATCATGTTCACTGCCTCATCGCAGGCCCACTCGTCGGGAAGCCTCTCCCCGGCGCTGGTTGTCTCTGCCATAGGTGAATCGGGCCCGTCGTAAATATCCAAAGATCCCTCGGCCACGGGAAATACGTCCATTTACCTGAAAAGCAGAAGGAAATGGTGAATTCGATGACCCATATCAAATCCACCCCTTCCACCGCTGATCAAGTGAAAGGGCGAGGAGGGAACGTCGGGGAACACGAATCCGCGACCATCCTCAGGTCCGCGGGGAGCGAAATTGGGCGGGACCCCGGGGTATTCGACCCATATCCCCGAGATAAACGTCGGCTCCCCGGGTATTCCGTCCTTGATCCCCGGAATGTTCAACAAAAGAACTAAGAAACGTTCATCTCAAGACCCCGAGATATTCTTCGTGTCCTCAGAGATTTCATCGTCTCTCCCCGCGAGATTCAACAACTAAACTATGAAATTCTGCCATTTTCGCCGGATATTTCGTGATTTCCATGAGAACTTCACCAGCTCACCATGAATCCACCTTAAAAAAGGCAAATGAAAGGAGAAAAAAAGAAAGAAACTTACTTGAAATAACTTCCGGTAGGTTTCCGGCACGGCAGTTGGCGGCGGCAGAACAAGAGAAGGAAGAAAGAGTGAATCTGAGCGAAGGGGGAGCCAAAAGTGCAAATGGAACGAGATGACCCTTATTTACAAGGCTCTCACAAGTTTCGAGGGCTCCAAGGCAATCGATTACGCTACCCAAGCGTAGCCGCCATAGACAATGATGAGCTGCGAAACGTGGCGCACGCTCTCCCAAATGTGTCGTCTCATTCCCCAATATGTGTCTTTTCATTCACCTCGTTTTAGATTTCCCGTATCCCCGCGATGTCACCCATCCACGACCAGTCTAGCACGAGCAGGCCGACTCTTTTTTGCCCGGTTACCAACTGTTCCTGGTTTAGAGTCCCTTCCCCGACTAGTAAGTCCTCAACATAGCTGGCCCTTAAGTCATTACTCCGACACCTCAGAGCAATGACTTGGGGGGCTCCTGTTCTGGACTGGGCTGGGGTCTGCCCCTCAATCGAGCAGGCCCAACCCACACGTCCCGGGATGGCCCAACATTGGCCTCTTAGCACGACCCATGTCGGGCATATGCCTCCTCAACATTGTCGGGCACACGCACGGTATAGAGCGTCGGGCAGGACGCTAAGCCTCCCTGGCCTCGCTCCTCCCCGACACTCAGGTTCTCCTCCCCCACGAGGAGCCATCTCCGTCTACACATAAGAGTCATCCCCGCGAGGACACGTCTCTCCCCGACACACAAGACTCCTCCCCGCTAGGACACGTTCTCGTGTAACCACCCACTCTCGATGGAATCGGTCTGCCCTAATTCCAGAGATCTAGGAACGGTTACCCCAGGGCGAAGACCACGTGCTGGTCTTCACTATGCCACGTAAGCCCTGGCAGTTACTTGGATTGGGCCTGGCAATCCTGTCCAATGCAAGTAACCGTTGGCCCCGTGCTGGGGGCTCTCTATAAATACCCTCTCACTTGAGAGGGTCAGGTTACACACTTTCTTACTCTCTAACCTTGTACTTGCTTTTACTTGTCACCCTTGCCTTACTTGAGCGTCGGAGTACCTTGTAGGTATACACCTCCCCCCACCCCCCCCCCCCCCCCCGGCCGTCTTTTAACCGCACCGGAGCTGAGCATCAAAACTGTCTGATCCAGGTACGATAAAAAATGATCCACGTTTAATTTTTTACAATGCCCTTTTAAAAATGCTCTTTTAAGTCAAGTAAACCAAGGGTAATTGAACAAATCAAAGAAGGAACGTGATAATAATTATTATTATTGTCATTGAGGCTAAAAATAATATTCAATGTTAGAGAGAGAGGCTTCAACCTCTCTCTAACTTTTCTGGGTTTTCTGGGGTGTTTGGGTATTCTTTTCTTCTTCATGGCATGGGTTCCGGTTTCAAGGAAATTTCATCGTTCTAAGTCGGTTAAGTGGGACATTTTTCCTCACGGTAAGGGTTTAATGGGCAAGGAGTTAGATGGAGTTTCGTCTTTCTTCTTTTCTGATTTTCCTGAGCAAATCAAGGCAAGGGACATTTTTGTGCTCTTCGGTTGTGTTGGAAGCGTGGTAGAGGTGGTGATCCCACCCAGATGGAACAGATTGAGGAAAAGCTTTGGGTTCACAAGGTTCAAGGAGGTTGAAGATCTTAGAATGCTAGGAGTGAAATTGGATAATGTTCTGATTGATGGAAAAAATATTCATGCGAATCCTCCGAGATTTGAGAGGGGCACAGAGAGAGATAAAAAGGGTTTCGCTTGGAGGAACAATGGAGGGAAGGTTGTCGGAGATACGGTTACCAAAATCACGGTTGGACAGAAGGGTTTACGAGAAACATCAACACAGCTAAAGGGGACGAGTAGAGGAGGGTTGGTCACAAGGAAGTTCGACGGTTCTGTGTCTTTTGCGGAGGTGCTGGGGAAGAAAAAAGAGGACGCTCCCATTACTAATTTTATGAGTTTTAATACTATCTTAGAGGTCAAAGAGAGGATGAGGAAAGCATATGTTGGAACCACTCTAAGCCCTGGTATGTCTTACAATTTGCAAACACTCTTCGAAACTGAAGGTATTTTCACGATCAAGGTTACTCCTTTGGGTTCGAGTTTGTGTCTGTTGGAAGATATGGAGAGTGGGGTTATTGAAGAATTAGTTGAAGAAGGCGTTTGATGGAAGAAATGGTTTAGCAATATCAGTAAGTGGAGTGAAGAAGTTGTTGATGAAGAGAGAGTTACTTGGATCAGAGCTTACGGAGTGCCGTGTCACGCATGGTGTGGGGAGTTTTTTGAATCAATCGCAAACTCATTTGGTTCTTATATTTGTTATGACGAGAACACGTTAAACGGAGCCAACATGGACATAGCAAGATTCATGGTTAGAGTCCCATCTAGTTTCAAACTGAAGGATAGATTAATGGTAAACATTGATGGCAAGGACTTCATTATTCACTTAAGAGAGAATACGTACGGTCCAATTCGTATCTTGGCTTCTAATCGTAACGTGAAGGTGAGTGATATTTCTTCTTCTAATTCTGAGTTGGAACGGTTTATGGGGGAGACGGAGTGTGATGAGGAAGAAGGCAAATTTTTCGAGGCTAGTATGGAGGTAGACGTTGATAGAGGTCAGGGTAGGGTGTGCAAAGCTACTGATGCAGTCTTGTCTTGTAGTAGCTCGGTGTCTGTTCGTGAAAAGTTTGCAGAAGTACAGCTTAAGGTTGGCTCATTTGACGATGCAGTGGTGAATTGTAAAGCTACTTCCTGTCTTATTAAGAATAGTAAGGAGTGTGGGGTAGAAATACCCTCTGACACTTGGGTGGGGGACACTTTGGAAACTATTGAGGAATGGTCAGATGAAAAAGGGGAGTCGAAGCAGGGTGGGGTCAAGGAGAAGAGGAATAGTTATTTTAAAAAAATAAAATATAAAAGTATGCTGGGCCCACATGGCTTGGTTGGAGAGTATAAAAAAAGTGGCAACAAAGGAAAGTTAAAGAAGAATATGCCATTCCGTAAGGGACAATTGAGTCTTTCTATTTCTAGTTCGCATGCGGTAGTAAAGGAAAGTTTACCGGTTGGCTTTTATTGTGAAAATTCTGCAGAGTCGGATATAGCCAGGAGCAATTCTAGGGTGTGGGAAAACTTGGAATCCAATATAGGGGGAAAGCTATGGGAGGCAATTTCAAATTTGGGGATAGTTGCGGCGGACACACTACGCCAAAATTTGCTTTTGGCAGCACAAAAAAGACAGCGCTTTTATTACAAAGCGCTGCTATAAGTTTTGGAAAAAATCCGCTAAATAAAAGCGCTGCTAAAGGCCTAACATAGACACCACCTGAGAAAGCGCTTTTATAAAAGCGCTGCTAAAGGTATAACCTTAGAAAGCGCTTTCTAAAAGCGTTGCTAAAGGTATAACCTTAGAAAGCGCTGCTGAATGTCAACCTTAGAAAGCGCTTTTGAAAAAGCGCTGCTAAAGGCCTTAAATTGGCCCCACATTTGAAAGCGCTGCTAAATATAGCACTTAAGAAAGCGCTTTTCAAAAGCGCTGTCTTAGGTCATTTATTAATTAAAAATTAAAAAACACCACATTTTCAGAAGAGCCCTATTCAATTTTTCTAATCATTTTCACTCTCGCGACTGTTCTTCCTTTCTCCTTCCTCCTTTCTCCGACCGTTATCTCTCATTTATTTCCGTTCTCTCTGCATTTTTTCCATTATCAACCGTCTGCTACTCATTTTTCGTTCGAACAAGAAGAATAACACTACAAGAAAAATAGTGTTTTGCGACACATTGATTGCGACAGTTCCATAAAAACCGTCGTCATTTGTAAGTTACGGCGGTTGCCACGACGGTTTTAGACAATCGTCGTTAAATTTTTTAAAAATTTAAACATATTGCGACGGTTTTGGATAACCGTCGTTAAATTTTTTAAAAATTTAAAACATATTACGACGGTTTTGGATAACCGCCGTTAAATTTTGTTAAAATTTAAACATATTGCAACGGTTTTGGATAACCGCCGTTAAATTTTTTAAAAATTTAAAACATATAAATTATTTTTAACATATTGCGACGGTAATTTTAACATATTGCGACGGTAATTTTATAGATTATATTAATAATTTTTTATTTAATTATTTTTAACTATAAATTAAAATAAAACTATAAATTATAAATAAAACTTAAATTATAAAATAAAATTTAGAAATTAATAAAATTAAATTAAAACTTTATTAAACTCAAATTTATAAAATAAAATCAATAATATAAATTAGTAAAATAAAATAAAGTTTAAACTAAATTAATAAAAATAAATTAAAATTGAAATAAAATTGAGTTTATAAAATAATATTTAAAATGTAATCTTTAAAAATTTATTAAAAACCTATAAGTTATTAAAAACTTAAATTATTTTAAACTCATAAATAAAATATACTTATTTTATTATTTTAATTAAAAAATATAATTATAAAAATATATATAATTTTAAACTATAAATAAAAAAATTCAAAAAACCTATTTCAAAAATCCCAAGACTTTGACGGTTGTTTCACCTGCCGCCCCACCCCTATTCAAAGTCGCGACGGGTTCTTCACCCGCCGTTTCCTAATTCCATTCTAAACCGTAAAAAACAGTGTAAAACGCAAAGGCTAAGACGGTTACTTCACCCGCTGCGATGGGTACTTTATCTTCCGTTTCTCCAAAATCCTAAAGCGCGAAGCTCAAAAGGTTATTTCACTTTTTCTCTTCTTCTTTTTTCTTTGCCCGACCATCAAGCATGCGCACATCCTCTTTACGAGTCAACTCATTGTGTTATCTTGAACGGTTAACCTGTAAGTGTTTGATTCTGTTTCTATTTCCCATTCTACTATGAACGATTTCGATTGTTATTACTTTTTTTTGGTTTTTTAGGTTTTGAATTTTAGGGTTTTGAACTCTGTTGTGTTAAATTCTTGAATTTCATAGGATGTGTTAAATTCTTGAATTTCATAGGGTTTTAAACTATGTTCTTAATTTGCACTCTAAAGTGTAACATGGTGACTGATTTATTATTTGGTCCTCTTGCTTTGTCGTATAATCAATTTGCATCAGTTTTAGTTTTATTTGTTTTTGACACTTTGCAACATTGGAATATAAATGTGACATCCAGTCTTACTGTGAGTTTCTTACTTGGTGAAAGAATAGGATTTGTGATAGCACCGTTGTTATTGTCGATTTGAGAGTGAAAAAAAAATGAATTTTGGAGAATTTGAGATTTCAAAATTCAAATTAGAGAGTGTTGATTATGAAGCGGGTTTGAATCTTTGCTTGATTTGGGATAAAATCCAACTCAGACATTTTAACAAAAAGGTAATGAGTACATTGGAAAGGTTATTAAGAGGAGGATTAAGCAAGGATTATAAAAAAATCTGATTTTTTTGTTGGGTGTTTAAACGAGTATAAGTAGTTTTAGTTATTCGAGTGAAGATGAGTCTAATGACGATGATGAGGATGTTGAAGAGGAGAAGAGGTTTAAGGTTTATTTTTGTAGTAGGACACATTCTCAGCTTTCGCAGTTCGTGAAGGAGTTGAGGAGGACGGTGTTTGCTAATGAGATGTGAGTTGTGAGTTTAGGTTCCAAGAAGAATCTTTGTGTTAATAAAGATTTGGGATTTTGCTTAATTTGAAAGGTTCTTTTGTGTTCTCCTTTTGATTACTTGATTATGTTGGTGTTGTTTCAAATGTTCGTATGTTGTGTGTTTTACAGAAGTACTTGCAATTGGGACCTCTGCAGGCATAAAAGAGCAATGCTTGGAACTCCGAAAGAAAACGAAAAATGACGCGTCAAAGTTAAGGTGCGTGGAGGTTGGATTTTAAAGAATATTAAAGAATGTGGCTTCTTAGTACTCATGAAAACATGAATATTAAGGAATTTAGTGTCCTAGGTGTCTAACTCAGTACTACTCACTGCCTAGCATTACCAATCAATCTTCTGTCGGGAAACGCTGTGGAATGTTTGAAAGGGTTTATACTAGATCTTATATATTTTTTATTTGTGACTAACTTGTATAAACCGCCAACCCTAATTAGCAATTACTATACCTGCTATTTGCCATTTCTCGGTTTAGGTGGTTTGGGCACGCAGAGAGAAAACACCGGTATATTCTGAAGTAGGGAGAGAAGATCAAATTTAGGGTAGCCAAATCACTAGAGGCAGAGGTCAACCTAGAAAATACGCAGGAGAAACTATTAAGTAATATTTGGAGATTCATGAGTTGGATAGAAACACGATTCATGTGTTGGATAGAAACATGTTATATGATAGAACTTTATAGTGTCGATTGATCCATGTGTTGGCCCCACTTAGTGGGGGTTAAGGCTTGATTCTTTGTTATTTACAATTACTTTACCAGCTTCTATCTGTTCTACAAATTTGCGGACCATCATCTCACATATATCTCGTGCAAATCCTTTAGTTTTGGTAGGGAAATCAGAATATGGCTCAGTTAGATTTGAAAATTCTCTGAATAAGAAATTTAGCTATTGGATTCAGCTGACTGTAATATATGTTGAAGCAGATGCCAATACCTATTGGCTGCTATGGTGGATGGAATGTGATGATTGACTGTGATCAGCTATGCTGATATAAGGCTATAGCATAATAATTTGTTACGTCCAATGCTTTTGTTCTCTGTTATAAGTTTCTCTAGTATATTTCTGTAGCATAGAGAATGACTTTGAAAGTGAACTTGAGTGTGAGAATTCATGGATGCTAACTGTTATAAATGTGCCTTTGCCTTTGTTTTTGTTCTTTGCTATTTGATCTTTGCATTGTTAGGTTTGAATGTGGTGTGCATCTTTGATGTTAGCATGGCTGTTGATGAATATAGTTAGTTAATGAATGGTTTTGTTGTTGTGGATTAGTGAACATGTTGTGTTGATCTGAACTGTTAAACATTTGCCCTGATATGAACTGTATTTGACTGTCATGGCATGTTGTGTTGCTAATCTTTCTTGATTTTTCTGCAGCTTGTTTTCTCGGCTTGTGTTGGTGCAGTGTAGCCCAACGAGTTAAATGATTTAATAGGATATTTCCTATGAAGCAAATGCACATAATATCTTCATGCTCTTTCATAATAGGGATTATGCCTTGTGTTTGCTTTACTGTTATTGGTACTAAACTTGTAGAAAAACTAAAAGCAAATAATTATGAAGAATAGGTCCATATAGTGGCATGAAACTTGCAAGTAATATGTATTACATTATAGTCAATGATAAATTATTATGATTGGAAGCATCCTTACAAGACTTCTTGCTTATTTTCATGGCCAATACAGAAAAATCCAAGCTCAGCAGCACCGCGAAATTTCCGACGACGCATCCGACTATGCAACAATAATTCGAGCTCATTTTGGTTGGTTTTCGAATCCATACTTATGCATGTTCTTTGAATCTCGGTGAGCAGTATGTAGTTGTGATGTTTTATGTATTGTTGCGGTTCATTTGGATTATGCTGTCGGTTAGGTACACATTTTATTATTTGTGTTTACTGTGAATCATTTGATAATATGAGTAATGTAAATGTAATATGTATTAAACTGCTTGTCGTATATCATTGTGTGTTTAATTTTGATGCGTGTTCGATGAGGCTACTGTTTATATTTGATATCCTTGAGGAATTCCTATTAGAGCTCACTCTGTGAACATATAAAGACATGCTGTGAATCAATATAGATTAATATGCTTGCTACTGAGTTTGTGCACTGATGAAGTATGAATAACACTTGGTGCTGCAATTGATTATGTGAGTTCAATTGATTATTGCGTATCCGTGTTTTCCATTTCCATCACAACATCATAAGCTTATATTTTTCTATAATAAATGCCATGCTACTGCTGTTTGTGGTGATTAATTTACACTTTGTTTGCTACTTTGTTTTGTTTTTCATACAATGTCAGTTTCGTAAGCATTTCGATAGTTTGGCGATGATGGACTGATATCATTTTGTATACCGTATTGCTGCCTGTGTTGTTGTTTCAGTTACTTATAGAAGTTTCAAATTGTAGTTTTGGTCAGATTATTGGTTTGGAGTTTTAAGGGTATGCCATCCAACTTGATCAACAATCACAATATCATACAGTTGTGGCCAGTGTAGCCAGTGTGTTATCTCTACAATGCACTGCAATCTGCAGTTTATATCATTCTGAACTAAAAAACAACTAGTTCCAATATCATTTTTAAAATTTTGGATTTGGATTGAGAGTAAAGAGAAACTTATAGGCCATACCATTAAGAGGGATTTGGATTTAATTGTCTATCACTATACACGATTTTCCATAGGACATTATGATGTTTATGCTCTTTTCATTTATGTTTGTTGCATTGGGGATACAAGTATAAACTGTCTATTGCCAAACGAAATTCCTTACTATGTTTCTATTAGCGCGAGTACCATTTTATAAATTTTTTGAAGTTCTTACTAAGACAGATTATCAAGAAATGCCATCAATCTTTATATCTGCTTTAACCAATAATTCATGCTTTTGGCAGTATGATTCCTTGTATTATTGTTGTCTTTTCACCTGTTTTTATTTCTTTTAGGTCCTTGAAGGTAGATCTTATCGTCTACAACATCCTTGGGTTGGTATAGTAAATCGATCTCAAGCAGATATCAACAAAAATGTTGATATGATTATTGCCAGACGCAAGAAGGTTGAGTATTTTGAAACCAGTCCTGACTATGGCCACTTTGCCAGTAAAATGGGTTCAGAATACCTTGCAAAACTTCTATCACAGGTTTGTATCATGGAAAGGTGTTTGCCTTTAATGAAATATGGTTTAACTTTAATACTGTTTGATCATTTTGTAGCACTTGGAGTCAGTTACTAGGGCACGTATACCTAGTATAACATCTTTGATAAACAAAAGCATTGAAGAACTTGCATCAGAGATGGACCATCTTGGGAGACCAATTGTTGTTGATGCGGGGGTGAGGGGTTTACATTTGTAATTATTTCAGAAAGAGTATAGACTTTTTATTCATCCATTAGAATAATATTTTAACTGTATCTTTCCCTTTTAGGCTCAACTATACACAATCCTCGAAGTTTGCCGCAAGTTTGAACGGGTATTCAAAGAGCATTTAGATGGAGGGTAAATACTTACTATCATGCTCTACTTTTGCTCTATTCTATTATATATGTGAATGCTATGGGTCGACAAGGTCTACTGTTTGTAAATTGATGATTTTGTTCCATACTTGAGAAAAAAAGGCTTTTTTATTCTCAGCTTACTGAGATAGCTTTTGGAAAAAAGATAAAGTGATTAGTTTTCATAAAAGAAAACTATTGCCTACAATCCGCTTATTTCAAACTGGATATTAGATTGGATTAAATTACGTCTCAACTCAACAATACTCTATTTGTTTTGAGTTGGTCTTTATTTTGTTTTTACTTTTGGCTCTTTTTGAGAAAAAACTACTGCATACTGTTGTGCAATAGATTTGATATACCAACTGTATATTTAAGCATTTTGGAATGATTATTGTGAAATCAGCTTGTTATCTGAATCCGGTGGACAAGTTCATAGGTCTATTTGGTTACACAATCATCTCTCTTTTTTAATTGTCACAGGCGGCCAGGAGGAGATATGATATACAATGTCTTTGACAATCAGCTTCCTGCTGCTTTATGAAAGCTTCCGATTGACAAACATATTTCTCTTCAGAATGTGAAGAGAGTGGTGTCAGAGGCGGATGGTTACAAGCCTTATTTAATTTCCCCAGAGCAAGGTTACCGGCGACTAATTGAGGGGGCTCTCAGTTACTTTAGAGGCCCAACCGAAGCCTCAGTTGATGCAGTAAGCTGTCTTAGTTGTTTTATTCTGTGTTAAAGCTAAAATGAATGAAAATATTAAGCTGTATCTCTATGATTTGGATGTAGGTTCACTTTGTCTTAAAAGAACTTGTTAGAAAATCAATAGGTGAAACTGAGGTAAAGTTTGTGGATTCATTTTGTAGCAACCCTGTTTGAAAAGTATTAGAATAGTTTGTGGATTCATTTTTTCTATGAACAGGAATTGAGACGTTTCCCTACTCTTCAAGCTAAATTATCTGCAACTACAAATGAGGCTACGAAGAAATAATTAGTAACAGTCCTAGGTAGTGGCACTAGGCTAATGCTTTTGTATGAATAAATAGTACTTCGTTGGTGATCATTGTGTTTACTTTCATACTTCTTGTTTGGATTGATGTTGAGTTTGGTGAAACTATTATTTATAATTAGTTGTGAGTTGATAACACCTAGATTGATCTTTGTTCTATGGCCTTTAATATTGCATCATGATAATTTTAATTGTTTGAATTGAATATTGTAATAAAATTACAATTTTTAATTTTTTTTAAAAATAAAATAAAATTACGGCGGTTCTAAACCGTCACTATTTTAAATGAAATATATTATATAATTATGGCGGTTAAAACCGTCGTTATTTTCATTGAAATATATATTATATAATTGTGGCGGTTGAAACCGTCGTAAAAAACTATCGCGGAAAGTTACGGCGGTTGGAGCGACAGTTTTACAAACCGTCGTAAAAGAGCCTCGCGACACATGTTTCTACGACGAAAGAGAAACCGTCGTGATTTGCAATTTACGTCGGTTGTAACCGTCGTAATCTGCCAAATATAACCGTCGTAATTTGCGAATTTTCTTGTAGTGTAAGCGGAAAACGAAAACGAAGAAGAGGCATTATGTATTCTTCTCCGACCGTTATCGTGCAGGTACGCATTCTTCTCCGACCGTTTTAGGTTTTCTTGAGATGTTAGAGTTTAAGTTTAGCCTATTTTCTTGAATGTTGGTTCTTGAGTGTTACTGTCATCATATTTTAGGTTCTTGAATGTTGGTTCTTGAGACTTACTGTCATCATATTTTAGGTTCTTGAATGTTGGTTCTTGAGAGTTCTTGAACGAAAAAATGTTGGTTTTTGAATGTTGCTCATGTTGTATTGAATCATGTTGTATTGACTCTGTGTTGTTTAGGGTTGTAAAGACCAATGTAAAGGCCAATGTAAAGAAACTCAAGCAGCGGCTATAGCTTGCGTTTCACAAACTCACCAACTCACTACTAAAGCCTTTTTAGCGGCTATACCCTTTTTAGTGCCAAGAAGATTGAAACGCAAGCTATATATAACATATTGGCCTTTTTAGCCGCTGTTTTTTGCATTGTTTGTTAAATTGTATATAATTGTGTAGTCATGTTAAAAGGAACAGTTAGCTCAATTTCTAATATTAATTAACATGCGTCATCATCAATCATCATAAAATAGCTCAATTCCATAGGTTTCATTGTTAGCATATGGAGATGGAAGTGGTGTCAACGTGGTAATTGTAATAATACTTTTCTTATTTGTGTATGTATAGGAAATAATAGAAATATGCATAGGTTCTTGAGGGTTCATATGTTGTAACACACATGTTGGTTCTAGAAAACATTATTGGAATGAGATATTTGTTGAAAATATAAAATACAACACAGCTTAGATTGAAGAATTTTGAGGCATAGGATTGAGTCAATATATATTATGTAGAATTCTTGAATAAATTACTGTTAGAATTGGGCATATGATATATCTTGTTGAAGAGACATTGAAAAGTGAAAAGTTGGATTGATATTGATAGTATGATTGTTTTACAGGTGCAGAGTGAAAGTCTGATCGTTGGAGGAATCTTACATTGTGTGGGTCCAGAACTTGATTACTTCTCTACAGGTAATTAGTTGTTCTTTTGCTATAGTTGCGTGAATAATTAATGTTTTTGTTTAGCTTAATTAGTAAAACCATTTGAATGAACTACTTTGAATGAACTGCTATGATGGATGAGCATTGCTTGCAATGATTGAGAACTAACTTATTGAATTTGCTATATATAGGGGTTACTTGTGATCAAAGTGTGAAAGTCGGATCGTTTCCCTACAGGTAAATTTTTTTTATTTTGTTTTTGTTTAGCTTAATTAGTATAACTATGGATAAGAAATGTATGTCTTCAAGTCGATTGTCGAAAGAGTATGAGAATGGGGTATCGGAATTTGTTAAGTTTGTTGTTGCGCATGCCGATGACCCCAGTCGAATGATATGTCCTTGCTTGGGTTACTGTTTTGGGAGTCGGGTTGACGCGGTTAAGTTGGCATCGTATTTAAAGAGGCGTGGAATTGATAGAAGTTATACATGTTGGAATTTGCATGGTGAGAAAATTAACGGGAATGTTGAACCGGGGGATAATACGACCTATGCTTCAAACGACAATGGCACAGATACATACGATTATGATCGAGTCGAAGAGATTGCAGAAGCTCTTGAAGAAGATCTTAAGGATTGTCCCAATATGTTTGAGAGGTTGGTAAGCGATGTGAAGAAACTGTTGTATAATGGTTGCACTAAATTCACAAGATTGTCTGCGGTATTAAAGTTGTACAACTTAAAGGCGGGCAATGGATGGTCGGATAAAAGTTTCACAGAGTTATTGGCCCTTATGAAAGATATGCTTCCAGAGGATAATGTTCTTCCCAATCGAACATATGAGGCCAAATAGATGTTGTGCTCTATTGGCATGAGCTATGATAAGATACATGCATGTCCAAACAATTGCGTTTTGTTTCGAAATGAGTATGCATCGTTAAATGAGTGTCCTAAATGCATTGTCTCTCGATATAAGAAAAAGTTGTCTCCAGCAAAAGTCTTATGGTATTTTCCTATAATTCCGATATTTAGACGCATGTTTCATAGTGAGACCGATTCAAGACACTTGACTTGGCATGCAGATGAAAGAATTATTGATGGAAAGTTTCGTCATCCTGCAGATTCACCACAGTGGACGAAAATTGATAATGATTATCCTGAATTTGGAAAAGAAGCAAGAAACCTTCGCTTGGCATTATCTACTGATGGAATGAACCCACACGGTCTTTAAAGTACCTCACATAGCACCTGGCCTATGATCATTATGATTTATAACCTACCTCCATGGCTATGTATGAAGCGTAAGTACATGATGTTATCTATGTTAATTTCTAGGCCTAGACAACCAGGGAATGACATAGACGTATACTTGGCACCCTTAATCGAAGATTTAAAGTTTTTATGGGAGAACGATGTGGAGGTTTATGATGGGTATAGGAAAGAAATTTTTAACTTGAGGATGATGTTTTTTGGCACAATTAATGATTTTCCAGCATACGAAAATCTATCAGGGTACAACATAAAAGGTCAATGTGCTTGTCCTATTTATGAAGATAAAACAGATTCGACGCGATTGGAGTTTGGTCAGAAGAATGTCTTTCTCGGTCATCGTAGATTCTTAAATTCTAATCATCACTACCGTGGGTGGAGAAAAACATTCAATGGAGATCCAGAACAAGGTAGAGCTCCACCTATATTGACAGGTGATCAAATTTTTGAAAAGGTGAAAGATATGAGTACTCAGTTTGGCAAGCCTTTTGCACATACACTTGTCAAGAGAGGGTGGAAGAAGAGGTCAATTTTTTTGACCTGCCATATTGGAAGTCGTTGTATGTAAGACATTTTCTCGATGTTATGCATATTGAAAAAAACGTATTTCACAGTGTTATTGGGACGTTACTCAATATATAAGGAAAGTCTAAGGATGGCCTTAAAGTAAGAAAGGACTTGATAGCGATGGGGATAAGAACTGAATTAGGATCCTTGAAGAAAGGAAAACGAATATATCTACCACCTGCTGCGTATACTCTATCTAGAAAGGAGAAAAAAGTATTGTGTAAGTTTCTAAGTGAAGTTAAAGTTCCAGAAGGATACTCTTCAGATATTAGAAGACTTGTGTCTATGAAAGACCTTAAGTTAAAGAGTTTAAAGACGAATGACTGCCATGTTATATTGGAACATTTTCTACCAATAGGTATATGTTCTATTCTTCTAGAAAAGGTAAGAAGCGCAATAACTAAATTGTGTTTTTTCTTCAAGTCAATTTGCAGTAAGGTGATCGATCCTGCGATCTTACCAACATTGCAAAAAGAAATAGTTATTACTTTGTGTGATCTTGAAATGTATTTTCCTCCCTCTTTTTTTGACATAATGGTTCATCTAGTTGTTCATCTGGTGTAAGAGACACTATTGTGTGGACCGGCTTATATGAGATGGATTTACCCTGCTGAATGTTATATGAAAATATTAAAAGGGTATGTGAAAAACCGAAGTCGACCAGAGGGTTGTATTGCCGAACGATACATTGTTGAAGAAGCGATTGAGTTTTGTACTAAATATTTGTCCAATGTACAATCAATTGGACTCCCCAAATCTCATATTGTCGAAAAAAAGAAGGAAAAAAGTTAATTGGAAATGAAGTTATGACAGTATCAAGGGTCGAACGGGATCAAGTGCATTTGTATGTTCTGCACAATGAGAATGAGGTTGAGCCGTATGTTGAAATGCACAAGGATGTTCTCCGAGGTTTAAATCCGATTAGAAATGAGAATTGGATAGTATGAGAGCATAATCGAAGTTTCATACATTGGTTTAAGGATCATATTTATTCAAAGTACTATTCAGATCCTGCTTCAATAACAGAAAGGTTGAGATGTTTAGCATATGGTCCAAGTTTGGTTGTGTTTTCTTATAGCGCATACGCAATTAATGGATACACATTTTATACCAAAGAACAAGATGATAAAAGTACTATGCAAAATAGTGGTGTCACTATGGTAGCTGAAGCAATGCACATTTCAAGTGTGAAGGACTTAAACCCCAAATTTGCAAATCTGTCATATTTTGGGGTTATCGAGCGCATTTGGGTGTTTGATTATGAGAATTTTCAGATTCCTATATTTCGTTGCAAGTGGGTTGAAAATAATAATGGCATACAAATGGATAAGTCAGGATTTTTGCTAGTGGATCTTAATAGGGTGGGGTATAAAGATGAGCCTTTTATTCTAGCCTCTCAAGCTACACAAGTGTTCTATGTCACTGATCCGACAAGTACAAAATGGTCTATAGTGCTTTTATCTAACAAAGTAATTGATGAAAACATTGGAGATCAAGGTGATATTGATGTTGATATTGAATCATTTACTAGAAATGATCAAGATGAAAATATTATAGCGAATGAATCATATACTAGAAATGATCATAATGAGGGTATTTGGATCAATCCAAACGTCCGTGTTGTTAAGAGATGGGTAGAACATATTCCAACCAAGAAAAGAAAGAGACGTTAGTGAAAAAGGTACTAGTTATAAAATTATAGCTTATATCATTCAATAATATTAAATAGTTGTCATGTTATATATATTCAATGGATTATGGATTATGGATTTTTATATTTGTCATTTAATTTTTGTTTTTTTCTTTCTTATAGGTCAAATGGCTAGTAACCAGGAAGACTCACACGAGACACATGATACAAATGAAGCTCATAATGTAGAAAGTGAAATTAAACGAGGAATAACTATTATGAAGTCAATCATCGATGCAAGAGATAAAGGGATCAAATTTGATGTACATTGGAGTGATGAAAACTAACTAATTGAGCCAAACGGTTCAATGTTGACTAGTTACATAGGTTCCCTTGTCCGTCAGCACATTCCAATCACCAAGGATAATTGGAGGAATCAATTGTTGCAAGCTGGTAAAGATAAAATATGGACTGAGATACAGGTACTTACCAAATATAATTGATGTTATTAGATTTTTGTTGACGATTAAGACTTTAATTTACTTATACTAACACACTCTATGTGTATGTTTTTTCGTAGAGGTCTTTTAATATTGATGAAAGCCGAAAAAAGTATTGTATTCAATTGGCCAGAAAAAGACACAGAGGGTTTCGAACTATGTTATCAAACAAATATCTTAGGGATGAGAAAATTTTTTTGCTGAAGCAGAACATCCACAGTTGTATGCGGACTTGATTACACCTGAAGAATTGGGCACTTTTGTAGCCAAACGAAAAACTGAAAAATTCAATGTAATGTTAATTTGTCATGTCTATTAATTGTATTACATACTTGTTGCATTAGTTTGTTCTGATATGACTTAAACTTGTTTATCCAGGAATTGAGTGCCATTAATTGCAAAAGAGCATCAAAACCCGTGTATCCATACAGAAAAGGGCGTTTGGGATATGCACACTTACAGCAAAAAATGGTAAGTATATATAAATGCTATGATTTTATTAATTGTCTTATTGTGTTATAATTGATGATCTTATTATTTATCCCAATGTGTAGTTAAAAGAGACGAAAAGTGAAGAAACATCACTTCCAGAACATGTTTTGTGGAAGGAAGCTCGTGTGGGCAAGGATGGAGTTGTTAGGGAAGATGTTCAGCATGTTTATGACGAATGTGTAAGTATAACATTATGTCTTTAAGTTAATTGAAGTTTTATTAAAATATAATTAATTTTTAATCCCCACTAATAATTTTCGATATGTCAATGAATTTCAGGAGACTGTATCTAAATCCTTAACCACAGGTGAGGAGGATTGCAGAAGCATACTTAGTCGAGTAATAAATGTTCCTGAGTATTCCGGTCGGGTGAGGGGTAAAGGATTTGGTGTAACTCCATATTCCTTGTATAAGCATCCAAAGAGAAAAAATCCTAGCAATCAAGAAGTGATGCAATCGTTGGAGGAATTAAAAGCGCAAGTTCGTGAATTGCAAAAGGATAAAGAGAGATATGAGGCGGAAAAGCACGGTTCAGAGTTGAATGATACTAGTGACAAAGCTAGTATCAATTGTCAAAAGAAAATTCCCGAGGTAATTATATATGTTATTATGAAATTAAATTAGCCCATTCATTTTAATTGACATATATACACATTAACAGTAACATATCTATTATTGGTTTATGGCATTTCATCTTGTCAGCTGTATTTATCGTCACCGACTTATCGCATAGTTGGCAAGGGAAAAGTGAAAAACACTTTGGGAGATTTACTTCACCATAAACCGCTACCTGATGGATATCTGAAAGTATCGGTTGATATGGCATTAGAGCTGGATGCGTTGCTACCGATACCTGACGTTGTTTCAGAGACAACATTGTTGCGGGATACAATAGGATCGTTTGTTGCATAGCCGCCAGGCCTCATTTTCATAGATGATGAGGTATATTGAAAACCATTATGAATCTTTTAGTATTCAAATGTCAATTCTAAACCATTATGAAAATCATTCTGAACCATTACGTACATTTTTTTTACATGGTAATGTTAGACTCCTACAAAACCCGCATCTAAGGATAAAGGGATTTTGCCACACAACGAGTCTGTTGCGTCACAAAAAAAGGTACATTGAAAGTGTTATTCTATGATCCGAATTCAAAAGCTTCATAATTTTCTACTTTACCTAACTTATATGATTTTTAGGTTCGTGCTCAAGTTTCACAACAAGCCAGCAAGAAAAGAGCTCCTACAAAGACCGAGCAGGGAAAAAGAGCTCTTACACCTCGCTTTCGGATGTGTCTTGAAACACTTGTTATTCGTCAAATAGACATGGACGAAGATGTTTTTGGTTTTCGTCATTCCGAAATAATTGCAAAAGAGGACATGGAATAGATTTTTCGGCATCTTGAATTAGGCATCGCTGTTATGCATTCCTACATCTGGTACTCCGATCAGTCTATTATTTAATTAGTTGAACAATTTATTTACACATTTCAAAGAAAATAGTCTAATGTTTATTATGTTTTTATTTAAGGTGCTTGTATGACAAATTGATGCGCGGGAATCAATTGTCAAACAGATTCTATTTCTTGTCTTGCGCCCGTGTCAATGCACCGGTAATTTCTATTGATCTAAATTCAGTAAGAGATCACTTACTCGCGAGATTTATGGCCAGCAATACAGAAAGTTTGTATCTTTTACCGTATAATACTGGAAACGGGTAAGATTTTCATTTTAATTTCATTATAATCTTTGTATCTTTTGCGTAGAAATTATCCATTTAAACTTTTGTTATATTTTACAGTAGACCCTAGTTGTTGGTTGTTATTAATCCTACAAGAGAAGTGGTGTATTATCTGAATTCATTAGATCATGATTGGACAACATATCAGAATATGAAGGATTTGGTTGATACGTAAGTGAGATTGTTCTAAATATTCATCTATATTTGTATATTTAATTATTTCTGTGAGATTGTTCTAAATTTACGTTTTTCTTTTATAGAACAATACTAGTATACCGAGCACAAAGAGAAGCTCGAGTATCACGGTCTAAAGCACACAACATTACATGGATCAAAGTTGAGGTATATTAATTTTCACAATGTTGCTTATAATAGTGATGCTACTTGATAACACAAGACAACTATATATTAATTCTTAGTTGTTTTTCTATGTGTAGTGTCCTCGTTAGCGTAATGGTATAGACTGCGATTATTTCGTTTGAGGTTTATGAGAGAAATCCTTCATTTGGATCGATTAGAGATTCCCATCACGGTATGGATTTATAACTTAGGATTTATTTTAATACTTATCGAATATTTCATATAATTTATTATTTTAAACTAAATCATGCATATTGTGTTTTGTTATGTAGTACTTTGATGAATACACGTGTGCTCATTACACGAAAGATAAATTGGAAGAAATCAAGGAGGAATTGTATGAATACCTTATTGAGAAAAGAATCATATAAGGTATGGAAGTTGGTGTATAGTTTTGGAAGTTGTTGTATATTAGGAGATCTTTAGAAGTTAAAGGATTAGAATGGTTTAATTATGTGAATGGTTTATGTGAATGGTTTATGGATTAGAATAGTTTAATTATGTGAATGGTTTATGTTAATGGTTTATGGATTAGAATGGTTTAATTATGGAAATGGTTTATGGATTAGAATGGTTTTATTATTATGTGAATGGTTTATGGATTAGAATGGTTTAATTATGGAAATGGTTAATGGAAATGGCCTAAAATGTGAATCATGGATTACAATGGTTTATGTGATTTATAAGGATTAGAAATGGTTAATGGAAATGACTTAAAATGTGAAGGAAAATATACAGGTTTTTACAGGTTTCTGCATAAAAAAGAAGGAAAATGTGATTTTTTTTAAAAATCATTAAAAAAAACGTGAAGAAAACAAAGCGCTTTTAAGAAAAAGCGCTGCCTATAGTGAAAATAAAAAATAAAAAAGAAAGCACTTTCAATTAAAAGCGCTACCTTAAACTGAAAATAAAAAAATAAATTAGACAGCGCTTTCAAAAGCGCTGTCTAAAGGGGGACAATAGAAAGCGTTTTTTTCTGAGAAAGCGCTGCCTAAAGATGCCAATAGAAAGCATAAAAGGATAGAAAAAGCGCTGCTAAAGGCCCACTTTAGAAAGCGCTTTTTCAGTTAAAAGCGCTGCTAAAGGCCTACTTTAGAAAGCACTTTTAAAGGTAAAGCGCTGCCTAACGTAGGCCTTTAGCAGCGCTTTCTCATAAAAAAAAAGCGTTGTCTTTATCTACAGCAGCGCCACCTTAGGCAGCGCTTTTAAGCGCTGTTAAATGCCAAAAGAAGCGCTGTCTTTTCCTTTCTTTGACGTAGTGAATATGTAACACGGTGGGAGAACTAACTTTTTTTTGTTTTGTTTTCGTAAAACATGTTGCGGTTAGCAAGAGTCGCCACTGACTTTTCTTTTATCCAATAAGGAAAGGCTGAAAAGAACAGGAAAGACCTTGATAGATTTTGAGTTCGGGGGGTAAGTTATACAAAGGGAAGGTATTAGCACCCTTCGTATCCATGGTTATCCATGGGCTCTTAAATGCTTAGCTCACCTTTTTTACTTACTTTTTGAATGTGTGTGAACGTTTTGAAAATATTTTGTAAAAGTTTGACTTTGTAATAATTCGTGTAAGAATGTATACAAAGTGTTTTTTTTTCGAAAATATTTTTGGAAGAGTGAGATATGAATAGTATTTGTTTTTGAGTTGTGAGCAAGCATTTAAAAGTTACTTACCCCTAATTTGTAAGGTCTTTCTTGTACTTATCGTTTTCCTTGAGAGATAGTGTTATCCATACCATTAGTGGGTAGGTAGTACTGTCTATTGGATGTGGAGGGACAGCGAAGGGTCATCGAATGGTCATAGAAGGCAACATGTAAGGATACTTTAGCAATGCGAAGGGACTATCATCATTTTTTCCATAGGGTCGTCGAGGGACAAGATCATCTTTTTGTAGGCAGCTCGAAGGGTCATCGAGGGACTATGATCTTTATATCGAAGGGACTATGATGATATTAATCATAAGCGTCTGTAGCGAGCGATTTTGGACGCGGTTCTTAAGCGTTGGTCGCTCTCTGCGGTTTGAGCTTAAACTACAGGTCGATTCATTTTTTATCCTATTGTGAGCTGAATAAGGAAGGGAAATAGATGTCTCCAATTAACCCTGCTTTGCATACTGAGTTTAAACAGCGGTCTGTTAGGTTACGGATGCTATCAATGTGGAAGGGCCTTTGTACTGGTTATTTGTATTTTCGCCAATACTGTTTTCTTTCTTTCATTTTGACAGAAGGTTTCTGGCGGGGAACAAGGATTAGGATGTTAGGACTGATGCTTTTGATAGATACATGAGAGTATGGGATTTTGGGTTTTTGTTTAGTGTGCTCGCTAAGATTTTTCTTTCAATCTTATGCCTACGTATTCTCGTTTACCGAAACAGGGAAATCAGAGCGTTCGTAGTTCCTCCTATTCTATGGGAGGAAATGGTTGTTTTGGTGTCTTGTTCAAAGCCCACGACATGAAGCGAAAGGTGGTTTGTATCTTGTTTAAAGCCCAAGATGTGAAGTGAAAGGTGGTTTGTATCTTGTTTAAAGCCCAAGATGTGAAGCTGAAGGTGATTTGTATCTTGTTCAAAGCCCAAGATATGAAGCTGAAAGACCTCGACTTTAGAGAGAATTTGTCATCTCTAAAGAAGGGTTTGTCTGTCACAACTGTTGGGTGACTGGTTATAAAGGAGAATTACTTTAACCGGAATATGCGAATCCGGCAATGCCATACTTTCCTTTATAGGGGATTTTAACCTGAAGGAGAAGACTTTAACTCAGCGTAGAGCAATGCCATCTTTCCTTAGGAATTTCTCATGCTAAAAGAGGGACAGTGGCATGGATGTAGATGATCCAGAGGCTTGCCGCTTACAACGATTAGATGGAAGGGGAAGGAGTTGTTGATGTTTGTGTATTGTGAACGAGGCATAGCTTTGATGCTAAAAGGTTGATTGGGTCAACCAGTGGTTTTCTTATACAAAGCCTAAGAGGAGGTTGATATGTGTCTCGTACAAAGCCCGAGAGAGAGGCTAAAAGGTTTTGACTCAACGAGGGAATCTTTTGATATCTCGTATGAAGCCCGAGATGGAGGCGGAAATTCGTTTGGCTCAGGAAGAACCCTTTTGTATCTCGTATAATGCCCGAGATGGAGGCGAAAAGGTGATTGACTCAACGAGGGAGTCCCTTATGTGTCTCGTACAAAGCCCGAGAGAGAGGCTAAACGTTGTTTGACTCCGCTGGGGAGGATCATTGTACAAAGCCCAAGAGGGACGCTATGGTTACTGTTTCAGTTGAGTGACAGGTCCAGTATACTGATTTTAAAGAGAAAATCAGTTCTTATATGAGCAACACTATACTCATGGATTTGATTCAAGGATCCGGGTTATTCCTGTTCTTTAAGGAAGCGGGAAATCCAAAGGGTATTGAGACTGTCCGAGTCTGCGAGTTTCCTTCCTATTTAACGAAGCGGTCACTTGAGAATGTCTTGGAGACTCAAGGGTCTTAGACTGTCCAAGTCTAGAGTGTCATCTTTTGTACTATGCTTTGAGAAACAGTAGTAGACTCTATGAAAGGACTTTTCTATGAAGATGGCTAAGTTCTGTTCCTATACCTCTAGGAGGTCGTCGGGACAATTTGTACGAAGCCCAAGAGGAGGCTGGAAACTTTTAAGAAGCCGACGGGTCCTTGTACGAAGCCCAAGAGGAGGCTATCATCCCGAAGGAAGAGATCATTATACGAAGCCTAAGAGGAGGCTGTGAATACTTCTAAGAAGCCGTAGGGTCCTTGTACTAAGCCCAAGAGGAGGCGGGGTTGCTTTTAGGAAGCCTGTGGGTCCTTGTACGATGCCCAAGAGGAGGCCGATGCTTTTAGGAAGCCGATGGGTCCCCAAACCCCGAGAAATTCAAGGCAAGCTATTCACGAGGAATAGATCAAGTCAGGAAAGTTTGAGAATTTGGAAGAAACTCAAAGATGTCATTCACGGAGAATACATTCATCTCTGGGAATGGAGTTTCTTGACAATTCCTAATGAGGACAACCGAAGAGAAGACTGTATCTGGTGATCCTATTGGGGATCTAGTTGTCTATTTCTACGAATAAACGAAACGGCGTCACCTAGTTCTAGACGTAGTTGCCGGGGAAACTCGAAATATCTATACTATTATTACACAGTTGATATGAGTTTATGAAAGAAGACTTACAGTGAAACAGTCCCACAATACAGTTATATGTATATGAAATCAGTAAATGAAAGCAATAACCACTTACTCGGTTGTAGAGCTTCCATGCTGTTTGGTTAGTTGTTCAATAAAGATAGATTGAAAACAACAGTATATTCAAAATCAAAGGAGAAAGTACTTTGAAAAAGAAAGATTTGGGGCTTACACCTCAAGGAGAGGCCCAGGGTTTTATCAGTGAGCGCACTGTTTGAATTTGTACAGAGGGACTTATACAAGTGACTGAGGCCCAAAATGTTTTTCTGTACAAAGGGATGGGTCTTACACTCTTTCAAGAGGACCAAATGTTTTAAAGAAAAAGAGTGGGGCTTATAACACGAGGGTAGGCCCAGATGATTTTTCCGTTTAAAATGGCGATCGCGCCGAGGTTTTCTTTTAACGCAGAGGGACTTACACAATAAGTGAGGCCCAAAATGTTTTGGTTAAAAGGGGATTGGGTCTTACACTCTATTAGAGGCCCAAAAGTTTTGAATGGGTCTTATAGCTCGAGGAGAGGCCCAAAAGGTTATTTTTCAAAAGGCAACGATCGCGCCATTTGTTTTTGACGGTATCGGGACTTATACAATACACTGAGGCCCAAAAATGGTTTGGTCAAAAAAAGGATTGGGTCTTACACTCTATTAGAGGCCCAAAGTGTTTTGAAAATGATTTATGAGGGTTGAATTAATCCAAAAACCCTAATTTGTTTTCAAAAATGTATTTAATTGAATAAAAATTCAATGAAAATGATCAAACTTGTTTAACATATGGAAAACAAATTGTGATCTTGGATTAATGCTTCAAAAATTAAGTATTGACCTACAAAATAATTAGAAAGCATTAAAAGTTGCAAAATCAATGTGGAAAAAATATTTAAAATGTCAAAAACAATTAAAATATTAATTCTTTGCAAAAAAACTCAATTATATGAAATAAATAATAGTTTTGGCATTTTTTCGGAAAATAAAATATTTTACCATTTTTGTGAATTATTAAAAAAAGAATCAACTCAAAATCATTAAAACTCAGAGAGAAATTAATTTTTGAATCAATTAAAGAAAAATCACAAAATTCAAATATTTGAAAATTCAAAAAAGGCGCCAAGAACAGCTGAAGAACACGCGCGTGTTCTGGGTTTGGCTGATTTGCATTTTCTATCCAATCTCCCTGAATACTTGATTATAACATGCAATCCACATATCATTATGCTCGTCTCAACCTCACGATCATGTCTATGTCCATTAATTTCATTTAAATTAAACATATAACAAGAAATCATGAAAAATCCTCAAGAACCCTAATTTCTGCATGAAGGCTAGGATTTTTGATACACGATTCAAACAATGTAATTAATTGGGGGAAAATATTCCATGCATGATTATGAACATATGGCCAAATTATTGTGCGAGGAAATATGCATAGATTAAGAGATGACCAAGTGTATGCTTACCTCTAGGCCGTGACAACAAGTGCAATGTGATTTTTGATTTGGAGGTGTTATGGATGAGTGGTGATGATCTGAACAGCTTCCTTACACCCTATGGAGTGTGTTTGAATGCCTGGACTTAATTGAAAATGGCTGGAACGATTTGTGGTACCTCAGCTGCAACTTGATTGAAAGTTTGAGCAACCAGCTGGTGATTTTGTGAAATCTGTGTTCCAGATGTTATGTGAGTGTTTGGATCACTTCTATATGATTTATGTGAGGTGTGTGAGTGATTGGTTTGATTGGAAAAGCTATCAAACTCAAAACCTGATAGCTACCTTGCTAAGAAAGACATTTTTGCCAAGAGAAAGAGATTTTGAGGAAAGCATCTGTTAGATGGCTTTGGTGTACTCAAACTGATCACAATTGAGCTCTATTTATAGTAGAGCAAGTTTGTTTTGCAAGGAATAGTGAATGGCAACTGGTAAGTAGGTTTGGCCAATGTTGGCAAATGAAAATCCAAGTCTCCTCTAGCCATTGACTAGAGGTTAGGGCACAGAGCTTTGGTTCCCTTGGTCTTGGATAAGTCTTGACTGATTTCAGATGAGAATGGCTCAGTCCATGCCACCTTGATGCTTCCATTGAATGCTTCAATCCAAATTTGGAGTCTTGTCCCTATTTTGGCCATTCTAGGTTCAACATGCTATTTCTTGTTCCATGGACTTTGGAGGCTTGGCTCAGTGATTGTCCCCTTTAGATTCAATCCTCAGATGTGTCCAAGTGGATAGGAGCATTTGAATTTGGTTGATTTTGGCAAATAGAGCAAAATTGCAAATTCTGCCTTGCCCATGACAGATTTCAGCAAGGCAACTTGCCAATGTCATATCTCATGGTGTAAGTTGAATTTGGTAATGTTCTTGACAATTTTGGAAAGCCCTTACATGATACAACAACTGTTTGAACATATTTGGTTTTGATCTCTTTTGAATCCAAGTGAAAAATCCCTCTACATTTGGCAAAAAGTGAAGGCAGATTCTGACTTAGTGAAAATTTCACTAAGTGTTGGAAAAAGTGATATTTTCACATTTCAGCCACTTTGATCACTCACTAACTCAAAATCCTTAATGAATTGGACTTAGGTCTAGTTGAAGTTTTTGTAGAGGGTAATGAGGGCTATAAATCCATCTTTGGATGAAAAAAAATGGCTTTGTGGTTTAGGAGTTATGATCCTTCAAAGTTGGTGCCCTTGTCACTTTATTTTTAACTTAGAAAATTTTCTAAGTTTTTATGGTTACCCCTTTTACAAGTTATCCAACTTTTCTTGATTCTTCTTGATGAATGATGATTCAAATCATACATTAACATCATTTTAGGGTTAAAAAACCATTTTGGTGAAAAATCTCAAAAAGTCAAAGTTGACTTTTGTGCACAGTTGACTTTTTATCAGATGAATTCCAAACTGTGCAATTCTTCAGGAAATCATGTCCTTGACCTAAATCAAACTTGATGGACATGTTCCATGGGTATCATAGGGCATATTGAATCATGTCTTAGGGCTTAGGAGCATGTCCTGGTCAAAAGTCAAAGTTACAGTTGACTTTTTCCTAAAAACCCTAATTGTTGTGCAGATGAAATTGAGACTTGTTGCTCAAGCTTCTTGGATTAATCCATTGTTCCAAATGGATCAATATAGTTCATTAAAGACCCTCAAACCCTCTCTTGAGGTCTTGGTTCATGATTTGTCCCAAAAGTCAACTTAGGGGTGAATTAGGTCAAGAAACCCTAATTCCTGATTTTTTATGAGTGCAACCCCTGAGGCAAAATTGACTTGATGAATGGGTTCATGAGGTTCCATGGAGTACATTAGGTTGTGTTTTGGATCATTGGCTCATGCCCAGAAGAAAAATTTCCATCTGGAGGCCCTGGTCGACCAAAACCCTAATTTGGTGACACTGTCGATCTTGAGACTTGATCCACCTAGAAGGGAGCAGCTTTGTGCTAAATCCTTGGAGTGGGAGTCCTTTTGATCCTTTGTGGATGCTTGAGAGGTTAGACAAGTTGAAGATCATGTCATTCCTTGATTGATCCTATGTCTAAGGCTCTGAGAGGGCTTAAATCCCTAATTTTGATTGTAGTGGATGCTCACCCATCTTTGGGGAGACTGATGAAGTATGATGGTTCTTCCATATTGTGGTGATGATTTGCACAATGATGGGAAATCTAAGTGGTCAAAATTTGGGGTATGACAGCGTCTTTTGCTAAAGTACCCCTACTTTCGAGGGACATGACCGTTTTAATCGTAAGGCAACAGAGAGAGGCTACCCTAGAGGTGAATGTGCGCAAGGTGCGTTGATTCAATTATATTATCTTGAGTTATAGGTTATTCTAACGTTTGATTTTAGATCTTTCCATACATGCCTATTTATCTAGCAAATAAAATATAAGTGCAAAAAATAAATTCCTACACTATTACATGGCTTATGGGCAGTTACATGATATAATCGTGCGAGAATGTAACATAGACTATTACAAGGCTTCTGGACAGTTACATAATATAATCGTGCGAGAAATGTAAACTACACTATTACAAGGCTTATGAACAGTTACATAATATAATCGTACAAGAAATGTAAACTACACTATTACAATTTATGCACAAACTTATACATTTATTCTAAGAAAATAAATGATAAACGAAAAGCAATTACATATTAAAAATCAAGTTAAATGTCCTAAATATCTAAGTCAATATTCGTTTTTTTTTATTTTTGAGAAATAATTTTAAAATAAATAAACCTAATTTCTAATTCATTTGTACAAAAATTAATTAATTATAAGCCAAAGTATAAAAAATTAATTTTAATAAAAATAATTTATGCCTAAAAAATGATTACATAACCTAAACTATATTTTTTATTCTTTTAACGGTTTTATGATTTTTTTATTGTTTTAATTTAATTGAAAAGAAATAAATTAATTAATTGATATATGATAAAAGAAAGGGATTAGAAAATGGTTAAAAGGAAATTGCATGAGGTGAGAATCGAACCTTCAGGATGAGTATTTAATCCTTGGTTTGGATTGAGAATGATTGGAAATGGAGTTGTAAATTTTCACCTTTTTTTCAAGAATTTTGTTATTTGGAAGCCTTCCTTTGTGAACCCTCTTCTCTTGTGTTTGAACCTTATATTTATAGGAGAAACATGGTAGACAAAGAATCATTGAAGAGCTAGGATCAAGGAACACGTTTCCAACCATTTTAATTTTTTTTGAAAACCATGTTTCCTTCACTCTATCCCACGATTTTATTTGGGTTTTGATGGCCTTGAATGACATGTTTTAACCTTCTAGAAACTCCATTAAAAAGGATCCATGTGCCCGCCATTATTTGATTTATTTTGTTTTATTTAATTTTGTTTATTTTTTTGAATAAAATCAAAATAAAATAAAATAAAAATCAAAATAATATCAAAGTGAACTTTGAGGTCCTTGAATATGTCATAAAAATGATTCAACCTTAAAAGATAGGTCCATTGGTCCAAAAGCTCAAAAATGTTCAATGTAGGTTTCATGCGTTTCTCAAATTTTGCTCAACCTGCACCAATAATAACTCTCTCAATTTTTGTCATATGAAGGTGATCTTGGACTTTTTTGAACCCTCAAGATGTCCCCTACAACTTTCGTGTTGATCACTTTTTCATTTGAAGTCTTTATTTTTGTGTAAATTGTTTTGACGAAAACAAGTGTCTTTTTGTTGATTTTCAAAATGACCTGTAAAGTTTTGGTCCATATCTCTCAAACGAGGCATTTTTGGCCTTGATTTTAGAGAGACAAAGTTGTAGAGAATTGAATTTCCTTCAAAATGAACTTTGGTTGAGGAATTTCTGATGAAGTGTGTGAAAGTTGTACGTGGTCAAAGTTCAGTTGACTTTTCCTTAAGAAAACCCTAATTTGGCAATTTTTTGACTTTTGAGTAAATCTTGATTTTCTTGAGGAATCATGATCAACCCTTGATCAAATGATGAATGGGACTTCAAAATCTTGATGTTGGCAAGAAATGATGACGTTTTACTGTAAATTGGTCAAAATTGACTTTTGGTCCAATACAATCGACTGTTGATCATTTGAGCAATTGACTGAGCAAACTTGTGAAGAAAGGCTTGAGACTTGACATGAGGATACCCTAGAGCATATAGAGAACCATGAAGTCCATCTGAGGTATTGAGAGCTCAATTCCTTTTGAGAAAAAATAAAACCCTAGTTGTAGGTTGATTGTTTAGGAGGAGAGCTTGTATGGTCAATCCTTGAGTAGTCTTGAGCTTTTGAGACTCCTAGGAATGTGAGGAAGCTTCTTGAATCAATTTTTCTCAAAGATGTGAGGGCAAATTTTAGGGTGCAACAGTTGCCCTTGTTCAATTTTCTTAAACCTGAAGAGTTAGATTGGCGCCTCCGCCATTCGTGATCTGAAGGTGGAAGAGGATTGAACACTTAAGTGCCCAAAAATTTGCACTCACGGGTGCACGAAGTAACGCTGTTGGTTGATTGTATTGCTTAAATGGGCTTAAAGATGCCATTCAGAAAGATGACAGGATGGAGATGGGCTTATAGATGCCATCCAAAGTAACTGCTGACAAGAGTATCAAAAGGAGTCTAGGTTTGACTGTATCTGAGGAGTATACTAGAATGAGTCCGTGTCCAACTGTATCTAGCAGATGTGTTGGGGAATGTCAGAATGAATCTACGCCTTGATTATATCCATCTCTGAACTGAATCTGGAACATATTCTGGAATAAGTATCAGAATTAAATCTCAAGAGACTCGCTTTCCCCAGTAGATTGGACAAATGGCGTCTCCAAACAGAGAAGTTTGTGCACCTCTACAACTCAGACGACTGGGTTCCCTAGCAAGTCTGACATCAAATGTTTTTCTGTTAAATGGCATCTCCCGAGGAAAATTCGGTGAGAAGTTTGAGGAAAACCGCTACGAATAGCGTCCCTTGTCAATAAAGTTTATTGACAAAAGAAACTAAGACTAGTTCCTTGGTAGGAAACCAGGATCGAGGGGAAGTTTACATCAGAAACTGAGACCAGTTCCTTGGTAGGAAACCAGGATCGAGGGGAAGTTTACATCAGAAACTGAGACCAGTTCCTTGGTAGGAAACTAGGATCGAGGGGAAGTTTACCTTTTCTAAGCATCATTGCTTAGCGAAAGAAGATGTATTCGCCGTCAAAATTTTGGGTATTCCGATATTTAATCCTCTTGCACCCCGAATGCCCGAATACCTTCGCCATTCACACCGTCGTGTCCAAGAATATTAAATAGGGGCATCTGTCATACCCCAAATTTTTACCACTAAGATTTCCCATCATTGTGAAAATCATCATCACAATATGGAGGAACCATCATACTTCATCAGTCTCCCCAAAGATGGGTGAGCATCCACTACAATCAAAATTAGGGTTTCAAGCCCTCTTAGAGCCTTAGACAAAGGATCAATCAAGGAATGACATGATCTTCAACTTTCCTAACCTCTCAAACATCCACAATGGATCAAAAGGACTCCCACTTCAAGGATCAAGCACACGGTTACTCCCTTATAGGTGGATCAAGTCTCAAGATCGACAGTATCACCAAATTAGGGTTTTGGTCGACTAGGGCCTCCAAATGGAAATTTTTCATCTGGGCACAAGCCAATGATCCAAAACATAACCTAATATACTTCATGGGAGCTCATGGACCCAATCATCAAGTCAATTTTGCCTCAGGGGATGCATTCATCAAAAATCAGGAATTAGGGTTTCTTGACCTAATTCACCCCTAAGTCGACTTTTAGGGTAAATCATGAGCCAAGACCTCAAGAGAGGGTTTGAGGGTCTCTAATGAACTATATTGATCCATTTGGAACAATGGATTAATCCAAGAAGCTTGAGCAACAAGTCTCAATTTCATCTACACCACAATTAGGGTTTCGCGAGGAAAGTCAACTGTAACTTTGACTTTTAACCAGGACATGCTCCCAAGCCCTAAGACATGATTCAATATACCCTATGACACCCATGGAATATGTCCATCAAGTTTGATTTAGGTCAAGGACATGATTTCATGAAGAATTGCACAGTTTGGAATTCATCTGATAAAAAGTCAACTGTGCACAAAAGTCAACTTTAACCTTTTGAGATTTTTCACCAAAATGGATTTTTAACCCTAAAATGATGTTAATGTATGATTTGAATCATCATTCATCAAGAAAAATCAAAGAAAGTGGGATAACTTGTAAAAGGGGTAACCATAAAAACTTAGAAAAATTTCTAAGTTATGGAAAAAGTGACACTAATGTGCCAACTTTGGAGGACCATCCTAAACCACAAGGCCATTGTTCCCCATTCAAAGCTTGATTTGTAGATCTCATTGCCCTCTACAAATGCTTCATACTGACCTATGTCCAAATTCCTCATGGATTTTGAGTTATGGAGTGATCAAAATCAAGAAAAGTCACTTTGTTCCAACACTTAGTGAAAATTTCACTAAGTCAGATTTTACCTTACTTTTTGCCAAATGTAGGGGGATTTTTCACTTTGATTCAAAAGAGATCAAAACCAAACATGTTCAAACAGTTGTTGTATCATGTAAGGGCTTTCCAAAATGACCAAGAACATTACCAAATTCTATTTGAGTCATGAGATACAACATTGGCAAGTTGCCTTGGTGAAATCTGTCAAGGCAACGCAGATTTTGCATTTTTGATCGATTATCCAAAATCAGCCAAATTCAAATGCTCCTATCCACTTGGACACCTCTGAGGATTGAATCTAAAGGGGACAATCACTGAGCCAATCCTCCAAAGTCTTTGGAACAAGAAATAGCATGTTGAACCTAGAATTGCCAAAATAGGGACAAGACTCCAATTTTGGATTGGAGCATTCAATGGAAGCATCAAGGTGGCATGGAATGAGCCATTAGCAACTGAATTCAGTCAAGACTTATCCAAGACCAAGGGAACCAGCAGCCTGCGCCCTAAACTCTAGTCAATGGCTAGAGGAGACTTGGATTTTCATTTGCCAACATTGGCCAAACCTACTCAGCAGTTGCCATTCACTATTCCTTGCAAAAAAAACTTGCTCTACTATAAATAGAGCTCAATTGTGATCAGTTTGAGTACACCAAATCCATCAAACAAATGCTTTCCTCAAAATCTCTTCTTTCACTCCAATTTTGCCTTCTAAGGCAAGTCACTATCGGGTTTTGAGTTTGGGAGCTTTTCCAATCAAACCAATCACTCATACACCTCACATACATCATGTAGAAGGGATCCAAACACTCACATAACATCTGGAACACATATTTCACAAAATCACCAGCCAATTGCTCAAGTTCTTGACAGTTTTGCAGTTGAGGTACCATCTTCAACTCCAAACCATTTCAATCCATTCCAAGCATCCAGACACACTCCATGGCACCTAGGGAAGCTATCCAGATTATTAGAACCTAGCTGTAACACCTCCAACACAAATCACGATCACCAGCTGCAAGTGGTAAGCATGAGCTCTTCTAACTCTATGATCCATGCAATTTTTGCTGCACAATAATTTGGCCATATGTTCATAATCATGCATGGAATGTTTCCCCTCAATTAATTGCATTGTTTGAATCGTGTATCAAAAATCTTAGCCTTCATGCAGAAATTAGGGTTCTTGAGGATTTTTCATGATTTCTTGTTATATGTTTAATTTAAATGAAATTAAATACCATAGACATGATCGTGAGGTTGAAACGAGTTGATCGGTATGTGGATTGCATGATATAATCAAGTATTCAGCGAGATTGGAGAGAAAATGCAAATATGGGCAAACCCAGAACACGCGCGTGTTCTTGGTGTGTTCTTGACGCCATTTTTTTGAAAATTCAAATATTTGAATTTTGTGATTTTATTTAATTGATTCAAAAATTAATTTCTCTCTGAGTTTTAATGATTTTGAGTTGATTCTTTTTTTAATAATTCACAAAAATGTTAAAATATTTTATTTTCCCAAAAAATTCCAAAAATATTATTTATTTTGTATAATTGATATTTTTGCAAAGAATTAATGTTTTAATTGTTTTTAACATGTAAAATATTTTTTCCACCTTGATTTGGAACTTTTAATGCTTTCTAATTATTTTTTAGGTCAATACTAAATTTTTGAAGCATTAATCCAAGATCACAATTTGTTTTTCCTATGTTAAACAATTTTGATCATTTTAATTGAATTTTTATTCAATTAAAACTCATTTTTGAAAACAAATTAGGGTTTTTGGATTAATTCAACCCTCATAAATCATTTTCAAAACACCTTGGCCCTCTAATAGAGTGTAAGACCCAATCCTTTTTTGACCAAATCATTTTTGGGCCTCAGTGCATTGTATAAGTCCCGATACCGTAAAAAACAAACGGCGCGACCGTCGCCTTTTGAAAAATAACCTTTTGGGCCTCTCCTCGAGCTATAAGACTCATTCACAACTTTTGGGCCTCTATTAGAGTGTAAGACCCAATACCCTTTTAACCAAAAATAACTTTGGGTCTCAGATAATGTATAAGCCCATTTGCGTTAAAAGAAAATCTCGGCGCAATCGCCATTTTAAACGAAAAATCATCTGGGCCTACCCTCGTGTTATAAGCCCCACTCTTTTTCTTTAAAACTTTTTGGGCCTCTTGAGAGAGTGTAAGACCCACCCCTTTGTACAAAAAACCTTTTTTTTGGGCCTCAATCACTTGTAAAAGTCCCTCTGTACAAATTCAAACAGTGCACTCACTGATAAAACCCTGGGCCTCTCCTTGAGCTGTAAGCCCCAAATCTTTCTTTTCAAAGCACTTTCTCCTTTGATTTTGAATATGCTGTTGTTTTCAATCTTTCTTTGTTGAACAACTAACCAAACAGCATGGAAGCTCTACAACCGAGTAAGTGGTTATTGCTTTCATTTACCGCTTTCATATACATATAACTGTATTGTGGAGCTGTTTCGCTGTAAGTCTTCTTTCATAAACTCATATCAACTGTGTAATAATAGTATAGATATTTAGAGTTTCCCCGGCAACTACATCTAGCATTAAGCTCGTTGATCACTCTTAAATAGTCAAAACTAGATCCCCATAGGATTACTAGACACAGTCTTCCCTCCTCTTGGGGTTAAACAATATGGAGATATGAAAGGCAGCATTCTCTGTGAACTCTTTCATAGACTTTCACTCGTAGAAGTTGTCAAAGAAACTCTATTCCCTAGAGATGATCTCTTCTCCGTGAATTGCATCTCTTGAGTTTCTTCCAAATTCTCGGACTTTCCTGGCTTGATCTATTCTCGGTGAATGGCATGTCTTGAACTTCTCGTGGTTTGGGGACCCACAGGCTTCTTAAAAGCACTTGTGAAGAAACTCTATTCCCTAGAGATGATCTTTTCTCAGTGAATGGCATCTCTTGAGTTTCTTCCAAATTCTCGAACTTTCCTGGCTTGATCTATTCCTCGTGAATAGCCTGTCTTGAATTTCTCGGGGTTTGGGGACCCATCGCCTTCTTAAAAGCATCGGCCTCCTCTTGGGCATCGTACAAGGACCCACAGGCTTCCTAAAAGCAACCCCGCCTCCTCTTGGGCTTAGTACAAGGACCTGCCGGCTTCTTAGAAGTATTCACCGCCTCCTCTTAGGCTTCGTATAATGATCTCTTCCTCCTGGAATGATAGCCTCCTCTTGGGCTTCATACAAGGACCGATCCGCTTTTTAAAAGCTTCCAGCCTCCTCTTGGGCTTCGTACAAATTGTCCCGACGACCTCCTAGAGGTATAGGAACATAACTTAGTCATCTGCATAGAACAGTCCTTTCAAAGAGTCTACTACTGTTTCTCAAAGCATAGTACAAAAGATGAAACTCTAGACACGGACAATCTAATATCCTAGAGTCTCAAAGACATTCTCAAGTGACCCCTTCGTTAAATAGGAAGAAAACCCGTAGACTCGGACAGTCTCAATACCCTTTGGATTTCCCACTTCCTTAAAGAACAGGAGATAACCCTGATCCTCGCATAAAAAATTCCTGAGTACAGTGCTACTCATATAAGAACTGATTTTCTCTTTAAAAATCAGTATACTGGACCTGTCACTTAACTGAACAGTCGCCATAGCCTTCTCTTAGGCTTTGTATAATGATCCTTCTCCAGTGAAGTTAGCCTTCTCTTGGGCTTTGTACAATGATTCTCCCCAGCGAAGTCAAACAACGTTTAGCCTCTCTCTCGGGCTTTGTACGAGACACATAAGAGACTCCCTCGTTGAGTCAATCACCCCTTTAGCCTCCATCTCGGGCTTTATACGAGATACAAAAAGGTTCTTATTGAGCCAAACAAATTTTAGCCTCCATCTCGGGCTTTATACGAGATACCAAAAGACTCTATCGTCAAGTCAAAACCTTTTAGCCTCTCTCTCGGGCTTTGTACGAGACACATATTAGCCTCCTCTTAGGCTTTGTATAGGAAAACCACTGGTTGACCCAATCAACCTTTTAGCATCAAAGTTGTGCCTCGTTCACAGTACACGAACATCAACAACTCATTCCCCTTCATCTAATTGCTGTAAGCGGCAAGCCTCTAGATCATCTACATCCATGCCACTGTCCCTCTTTTAGCATGAGAAATTCCTAAGGAAAGATAGCATTGCTCTACACTGAGTTAAAGTCTTCTCCTTTAGGTTGGAAACCCCCTACAAAGGAAATTATGGCCTTGCCGGATTCACATATCCCGGTTAAAGTAATTCTCCTTTATAAACAGTTGTGACAAACAGACCCTCTTTAGAGATGACAAATTCTCTCTAAAGACAACACCTTTTAGCTTCACATCTTGGGCTTTGAACAAGATACAAATAGACCCTTCAGCTTCACATCTTAGGCTTTGAACAAGATACAAACCACCTTTAGCTTCACGTCTTGGGCTTTGAACAAGACACCAAAACACCATTTCCTCCCGTAGAATAGGAGGAACTACGAACGCTCTGATTTCCCTGTTTCGGTAAATGGGAATACGTAGGCATAAGATCGAAAGAAAAGATCTTAGCGAGCATACTAAACAAAAACCCAAAATCTCATATTCTCACATATCTATCAAGAAGCATCCGTCCTAACATCTAAACCTCCCACCACTTTTAAAAAAATAAACCCGATAGAGACCCCGAATCTTTGTAGCATTTGTAACCTAACAGACCGCTGTTTAAACTCAGTTTGCAAGCAGGGTTAATTTGAGACATCTATTTCCCTTCCTTCATCAGTTTTAATAGGATAAAAAATGAATCGAGCTGTAGACACCAAAGAGCGATGGTGCTTCGTGTAACACCCCAATTCCCATCGCGAATAAATAATACATGAATAAAATCAGAGTAACTAAAAATTTATATTCCGACAGAAACAAGGATGTCACCTTAAATAAACAAAACATCATCCCTGCTCATAAATTTGATACATAGCGTAAAATAGATTACCCTCAATTGGGAAACTTTTCCATATAAAGGTAATACCAAATATATTCAACAATTATATATATAAATAACATAATCGTTTCCCCGACTCCCGTGCTACGTATCAGAGCAGACACCAAGACCGACAACAGAACGGAGGGCTAGTCTCCACAAAAGACCTCCAGCAACTCTAATCTGCAATTCCTCATAGAGCATTATAAAACAGCAGAAGGGTGAGAAATAACAACTAAATCAAGATTGTATAATAATATGCAAACACACATTCAAACACATGTATAAATTATCTCACCCATACCATCACATACTAACACATATAGCATACCACAAATACAACATACCACACATAATAAATCAAATCATGATTTTCCACACATAACACATCCATTCACAATTCGCACCACAATTCATCACAACTCACTCATATACATCACAATGTATATATGTACAAAACCAAACATATTCATCATGCACACTTCCACAATTCTTATCACTCCACATAAAGATACATATTTATGTTTATTCATCAATGCACAAATATAGAGATGATAAATGCAAATCATAGAGACCGACTCACGACTCTATGCAAATGCAATGCGGTACCGACTCAATCATCACTAGTTCACTCAGGAACTCTGCTGGAACCATCGCTCGTTACCGAAGTAACTCCCCGTCGGGCCTACGATGTTCACCCATTGCTCACACCCCACATGGGCACACAATGTTTATGGATCGCTCACACCCCACCTGGGCTCACGACCCGATCGCTCACACCCCACACGCGGGCACACGATCTGATTGCTCACACCCCACCTGGGCACACAATCCGATTGCTCACACCTCACCTAGGCACACAATCGTTTGTAATCATCGCTCACACCTCACATAGGCACACGACGTTACAACGGATTCTCATTAGAATCCCACAACACAAGAATGTACATCATTATGCTTCACATACAAAATGACTCAAGACATTCTTATAATGCATACATGTATACAAACATTGTCATGCATTCATCTCTTACAATCACATACAATTCATCAATATGAATTATTTCACCATCTTTATTCATGCATTAGAAATCAATCCAACAATGTATTTTCTTGCCATACGGCCACCAATTAGCATACATTGAACTTCACGTAAGCAATTCATTTTCCCACATACATGTAATCATAAACATGCATATAAAACCAATTACAACATATCACATTCATTTGCCTTTCAGCCACACTTTATCATCACAACATTTCATCACATGCACTATCATTACACAACATCATACAAGGCATACACATGAATATCAATGCCACATTGTATGTTACCCAACCAATATACACATCCTCATATTCATGCATTAAAAACAATTCAAACAATGCATTTCATCACCTACCACAACAATCATACAAATCACAATGACTTCCACAAGGGATTCACACCACAAAGGCTACCCACGACACATCATAACAACATACATTGATATTCAATCAAACAATGTATTTTTACCACACAACAACATCATTAATCATGCCTCGAAGTCTAATCCAAAACAATGCACATGTTTGCCACAAAGCCACAAACCATCATCACAACATTTCCTCATGTATATTCACATCATATAACGGTCTACAAGCTACATGTTACATGTCACAAGCATATATCATGCTAACACATCAATTGCACACATTATACGCGATAAAAACCCGACAACCCAACACTTTTCCAAAACCACGACCTAAATAATTCATCTACTGCCCTCCAAACCATTTTTTATAGAAAGAGCTTTTCATGAGCTTTCCAACGCTTCAAACGGCGACCAAAACGGACTTACGGTTTGAAAATTACGATGAAAACAAAATTGGAAAATATCATGTTCGCTCCAGTATTCGCTAGGCGAACCCTAGCGAACCAAGGCAGTGGAAAACAGTCATAAAGTTCGCTAGGCGAACCATATAGCAAACGTTCGCCCGTTCCTTCGCTGGGGTTCGCTAGGCGAACCCGCGAAACCCAGAATTCGCAGCAGCGTCAACCTAGGTCATATGGGACCAAAATACATCATTTTTATCACCCAAACCCTTCTAATTCATACCAGAACAACCAAAACATGTTTAGACGTAATCAACGAGTATTCTACGCGGTTTATATCGAATTTCATCCGTGAAAACATCGATTTCTATCAATTGCTCCTAATTTGAATCGATTAGAAAAGTCGCGAAATAACCAAAACAATTACAACAAGCAACACATATACATACACAAGCAAGATATAATTGAAACTTCTCACCCTTACCCGATTATTCGCGCTCGAAACGGGGTTCCCGCGATTTTCCTCTTTTCTCCTCTTTTCTCTCCTCTTCCTTTCCTTCCCTTCTCTTTCTTTCTTTTTTCTTTCCCTTCTCTCTTTTTCTTTCCACTTACTATTTATATAAAATATCTAAACCCCTAAAAGACTATTTTACCCCTCAAACTCAAATATCTCGCAAACGCTCTCAAAACGCGATAAAACTTAAACATCGGTGAAATATATTTTGGGAAATAAAAGTTGAAAAGAAATTATAATTTAATACAATTATTTTATCTATCAGAGAAATTAACCAATTAACTCAATTAGCAGGTAAAATACAATAAATTCACACATTCCACCAAATTCACATAAATGAAATAAATAAATGGAATTAAACAAATCGGGGCGTTACAATTCTCCCCCACTTAGACATTTTCGTCCTCGAAAATATACCGAGACGAACAACCCCGAACACGACTCTCGCATCCGACCCACAAACCAACATGCCAACAAAAGGCACACCACGAATAACACAACAGACAAACCACCTCGTTAACAACGACTACAACAACGCCACGACCAAATGCAATGCCCATACAATGCACTTGACCACCAACTCACAACTCAAAGAAAACCAAGATACCAACACACAGGTTCACTCCAGAGCCGAAACACAACAAGATCGTTACCCTACCATAGGTAACACTCCCCTAATTCCCCACACAGGAATTAGCTACACACACTCGAACCATCACCATGGAAACGAGGCAACAACACAAACAAGAACATAAAGTTCCACGACACCACAAGGTCTCAACAACATCAACAAAACCAGAACACCAACAGCAATGCTACGATTCACCAATCGAACATGCAACCAAACATCCATCTACATAGTAACCCATGGATAACATTTGAACCTTTCACCTAACACTTCCATTTTAAAACATCCAATGGTCTCTTCACTCCTACATGTTCCCAATGTTCAACCTATGACCTCTTACAAGTCCCACACGCAAATACAAATTGTGCCACACCACGCATCCGCTGCGCACTCTGATTACTCGTAACCATCAAAATTACCAATTTCACGTCCAAAGTCTAACTCTTTCTCATTTTCACCAAAAATCACTGTTCACTGTTAATATACCCAACCGCACACTATCAGACGTCAATTCACACACCAACCCAAATCTCTAAATCCTCCCAAAAGTTCCCACTCTTTAACCATCAAAGCAGACATAAGTAAAACTTTTGACTTAACTCATCACGCACGACATGAACTTTACCAATAGGATAATTCGAGCCAAGTCATAACTAATCAGGAATTCCAATCATCCGACCGTGCCTCAATCTGAGTCACCAATCAAAAGTTAGAAAGGAAACAAAGTTGGACAACCTGCCATGTTCGCTAGGCGAACCTTCTAGTGAACCCTCACCTTGTCGTTCGCTCCGCGAATCCCTTGGCGAACCAAGGCAGCAACCACCAACATCAAAAACACCCAAACCTCGCTAGGCGAACAACTCAGCGAACCTTCGCTGACCTTCGCTAACTGGTTCGCTAGGCGAACCCGCGAAAACCTCACTCGCTGCCACCTTCGCCTCAGGTTCGCTAGGCGAACCTGCGAAAACTCAGAATTTTATTGCGCTATTTGAAACCCCAAAATCCACATTTTTCAACCCAAAACATTTTCAAACCCACATAAATATGGAAGGTACGATTCCTCTACTCCACAAATATTACAGGCGCATTACTATCACCGAACAACATCACTGCACGTTGTAATGCCCAAACAAACCAAACCTCATTCAAACTTGTCCAGACTCACATTAAATCAATCAAAGCCTCAACTCACACCATTCACCACTCTTATCAAACATTCCATCCAATTGCAATTTCACTCAAACTCAACCAAACCATTCCAGTTATCTATTCATGAAAGTGGACACTTATTCTCAATCGTTACCTTAATCAACTGTTAGTAACCCATACACAATTTCTTCTCTTAACAGTCCAAATTCCATAAATCCCCACGCGTAGCAACAACCATCCCAAAAGAACTCTCAAATAGTACATTCACACTTAAGGTTTTCTCAAAATTTCCATTAACGCTTTATAATTCCAAAGACTCCAAACCTCTCCAGAACTTTAAGTTTCGCTTTCCATAGTCTCAATACCAATACCATCATAATGCTTGTTATTCCATTCAATCATTTCTCCATTTTGTTACTACCCATACTGGGGCTCTCCAAGACGACACACTTGGCCTCACAATTCTCCTTTCCAGTAAATCTTCCAACTGCTCTATCAGTCCAGGTACTTCTAATACTAACATCCAATATTCCATCCGGGAATACATCTAAAAATTACGCACAACCGGTAGCTCATCACTGTGTCCTTTCTGCTAATTCCTAGAAAACTATCGTCATAGACATAATAACATCTTAGTTTCACGTCCTAAAAGTTCTTTTACTTACTTAGCAGATTCAACCTCAAATCCTTACCTTCGTCCAATTTGAGTTCACACCCTATTCTCTGAGAACAACCTTTAACATTACCCAATCGTTCTCTCCCAATGACTTCCCAACTTGACCAACATACCCAAAACCTCTAATCCGTCTCATCTTCCAGTATAAGAGTCTTCATCAACTCATCAAAGCAATCCGTAATCATTTTCTCAATTCCAAATAATTCATGGCACACACTATCCAAGCCGGAAAGACCCTCTATTCCATCCAACATAATTCCCGTCTACTATCAACAAGAGATTAAGGGTGATCAGTTCCTCAATTTGTTAATAGACAGCCGATAATCATGATGGGGCATAAACCGTCTTTACCAAACTATAATAGCCGTTCTTGCATCCCATACATAAAGCTACCTAAGGCACAAATCCTTAGTTGACATAAACCTTACCTACGCATTCCCTCCGGAATCGGGAACAACACTGTCCTAACAACACTTACAATCTTGCAATCAACGGCACACTGAGCCCACGCTCCACAACCGAAGCAACTTGGAGAAGTACCAGCTTCTCCCCCACTTATCTCATTCTCAATTCTGAAGACAAAGGATTAGAGAAACCAGAAAGCACTGACAGTGTTTCCCACACATATCACGTACTAAGGGACAAACAACAATGACAGTATTCAACTGTCACACCAACTGACTCAACAACTTGGCCGGACGGACCGACCTGCTCTGATACCACTAATGTAACACCTCAATTCCCATCGCGAATAAATAATACATGAATAAAATCAGAGTAACTAAAAATTTATTTTTCCGACAGAAACAAGGATGTCACCTTAAATAAACAAAACACCATCCCTGCTCATAAATTTGATACATAGCGTAAAATAGATTACCCTCAATTGGGAAACTTTTCCATATAAAGGTAATACCAAATATATTCAACAATTATATACATAAATAACATAATCGTTTCCCCGACTCCCGTGCTACGTATCAGAGCAGACACCAAGACCGACAACAGAACGGAGGGCTAGTCTCCACAAAAGACCTCCAGCAACTCTAATCTGCAATGCCTCATAGAGCATTATAAAATAGAAGAAGGGTGAGAAATAACAACTAAATCAAGATTGTATAATAATATGCAAACACACAGTCAAACACATGTATAAATTATCTCACCCATACCATCACATACTAACACATATAGCATACCACAAATACAACATACCACACATAATAAATCAAATCATGATTTTCCACACATAACACATCCATTCACAATTCGCACCACAATTCATCACAACTCACTCATATACATCACAATGTATATATGTACAAAACCAAACATATTCATCATGCACACTTCCACAATTCTTATCACTCCACATAAACATACATATTTATGTTTATTCATCAATGCACAAATATAGAGATGATAAATGCAAATCATAGAGACCGACTCACGACTCTATGCAAATGCAATGCGGTACCGACTCAATCATCACTAGTTCACTCAGGAACTCTGCTGGAACCATCGCTCGTTACCGAAGTAACTCCCCGTCGGGCCTACGATGTTCACCCATTGCTCACACCCCACATGGGCACACAATGTTTATGGATCGCTCACACCCCACCTGGGCACACGACCCGATCGCTCACACCCCACACGCGGGCACACGATCTGATTGCTCACACCCCACCTGGGCACACAATCCGATTGCTCACACCTCACCTAGGCACACAATCGTTTGTAATCATCGCTCACAGCTCACCTAGGCACACGACGTTACAACGGATTCTCATTAGAATCCCACAACACAAGAATGTACATCATTATGCTTCACATACAAAATGACTCAAGACATTCTTATAATGAATACATGTATACAAACATTGTCATGCATTCATCTCTTACAATCCCATACAATTCATCAATATGAATTATTTCACCATCTTTATTCATGCATTAGAAATCAATCCAACAATGCATTTTCTTGCCATCATCACAACATTTCCTCATGTATATTCACATCATATAACGGTCTACAAGCTACACGTTACATGTCACAAGCATATATCATGCTAACACATCAATCGCACACATTATACGCGATAAAAACCCGACAACCCAACACTTTTCCAAAACCACGACCTAAATAATTCATCTACTGCCCTCCAAACCATTTTTTATAGAAATAGCATTTCATGAGCTTTCCAACGCTTCAAACGGCGACTAAAACGGACTTACGGTTTGAAAATTACGACGAAAACAAAATTGGAAAATATCATGTTCGCTCCAGTATTCGCTAGGCGAACCCTAGCGAACCAAGGCAGTGGAAAACAACCATAAAGTTCGCTAGGTGAACCATCTAGCGAACGTTCGCCCGTTCCTTCGCTGGGGTTCACTAGGCGAACCCGCGAAACCCAGAATTCGCAGCAGCGTCAACCTAGGTCATATGGGACCAAAATACATCATTTTTATCACCCAAACCCTTCTAATTCATACCAGAACAACCAAAACATGTTTAGACGTAATCAACGAGTATTCTACGCGGTTTATATCGAATTTCATCTGTGAAAACATCGATTTCTATCAATTGCTCCTAATTTGAATCGATTAGAAAAGTCGCGAAATAACCAAAACAATTACAACAAACAACACATATACATACACAAGCAAGATATAATTGAAACTTCTCACCCTTACCCGATTATTCGCGCTCGAAACGGGGTTCCCGCGATTTTCCTCTTTTCTCCTCTTTTCTCTCCTCTTCCTTTCCTTCCCTTCTCTTTCTTTCCTTTTTCTTTCCCTTCTCTCTTTTTCTTTCCACTTACTATTTATATAAAATATCTAAACCCCTAAAAGACTATTTTACCCCTCAAACTTAAATATCTCGCAAACGCTCTCAAAACGCGATAAAACTTAAACATCGGTGAAATATATTCCGGGAAATAAAAGTTGAAAATAAATTATAATTTAATACAATTATTTTATCTATCAGAGAAATTAACCAATTAACTCAATTGCAGGTAAAATACAATAAATTCACACATTCCACCAAATTCACATAAATGAAATAAATAAATGGAATTAAACAAATCGGGACGTTACACTTCGCAACCGCATCCAAAAATTGCTCGCTACAGTTCCTTCCGGCGAGAATCAGATCAGCATCAGAAAAGCCTAGACCATTATCAGTTGTCAGGCTAGCGACACAATTTTCAAGCTGGTCAACAGAGATTTCTTGCGGCACGTGCGCAGATTTCAAAAGCTTCACCAAAGCTGTAGCATGGGCCTCGGAGCACAACAACAGAGATAGCATAGAGATCTTGGAGGGGGTGTGCCCCAACTGTTCAACAGTATTTTAATCACTCTTGCGGATAATTTTCAGCACTTCCTCCATTTCTTGCTTGGAGGAATCTTCGATAGCAGTTTCACCCGGGGGCTCCCTCTGGGCAGGCTCAATCATTGGTTCTTTGCCTCGAGTCTTAGTAATTGGCTCGTAGGCAGAGATACGAATTGGAGTAGTAACAGTCTTCAGAGATATTTCTGGGGAGAAGATCCTTCCACTTCGGGTAACCTTACTAGTCCCAACAATATTGTCGACATCGGGATTAGTAACTTCAGCAGTTCCATCAGTCAAAGGCTCTTGCTTGACACCATGAATGTAAACATCAGCACCATAATTCAAAGGGATAGCCTTGCTAGAGGAATACGGAATCGGACCGGGCGTAGTAATAATCAGGGGAGCCACTCTAGGCTCGGCAGTAATCTTCACAGGACCTTTAGAGGTGATCCTCACTGGAGTTTTAGAATTAGTAACCACAGATACGTCCTCAAACTTCAGACCTCAGGACAAATTTTCACATAAGCTCTCCATAGAAGGAGTATTCTCAAATAATATAGTACGGTCGTCCATCAAATGCTGGATGCCTTCTTTCAGCTTCACACAACCATTGGATTGAGATGCACAATAATAACAGTTTTCAACGCAGCCCGGAAATAAACCGGCTTGCAACAGCTTCTTCTTAACAATTGATAGAGGAACAATCAAGTCAACCACGGTAGAAATACAAGAACCATCGTCAATAGCATTAACGATCTAGTCATGATTTGGCATAGGAGCGGTAATCACATTAGGAGTCTCAGGGGGATCAAACTCAATCTCCTTAGCGTCAATTATGTCTTGAATCTTGTTCTTCAGTGCCCAACAGCTGTTCGTATCATGTCCAGGACTATTAGAATGGTATGCACACCTTGCATTAGGATTATGGCTAGGGGCAGAAGTATTAGGATTCCTAGAAGGATCCCTCAAAGTAATTAATTCTGCCTTCAACATATGCTGCAACGCCTGAGCCAATGACATGTTGATCTTTGTAAACTGTCCCCTGGGTGCATCCTGCTTACGCTGACTACCCTGTAGTTGTTGTGGTACCGGTGCAGAGATCAGAACTGCCTCAACATATTGGTTGCGGTCATTCTTATTATGACCCTTCTGGCTGTACACAACATTAGACTCCTTCTTCCCATTATGTGGCTTCTTTGTAGTGTTTGAAGATGTAGCCACTTGTATTTTACCACTTCGAATTCCACTTTCAACACGTTTTCTTGTCAATATCAGCTCGGTGAAACTGGATGACGAGCTTCCAAGTAGATGACTATAGAAAGGACCGGTTAGTGTGCTCATGAACATGTCAACCGACTCTCTGTCAGCTAAAGGAGGCTGAACCCTGCTTGCAAGATCTCTCAATTTCTAGGCGTACTCTTTGAAACTTTCATTAGGGCCCATGGACATGCTTTGGAGTTGCATTCGAGTTGGCACCAAATCAGAGTTATATTGGTATTGCCGGTAGAAAGCTTCAGCCAAATCATTCCAGGTACGAATATTGGTACTCTCAAGTTGATAGTACCACTTCAGTTGAGCTCCAGACAACCTCTCTTGGAAAAAATGCATCCACAACTTTTTGTCAGTAGTATGTGGCTGAATCTTTCGGACATAAGATCTCAAATGCAACTTCGGGCAAGACACACCGTCATATTGAGCGAACGTGGGAATTTTGAACCTAGGAGGAATGACAACTCCTAAAACCAAGCCCAAGTCATTAAAATCCAAACCAGGTACTTTCTGAACCTCCATGGCCATCAGACGTTCTTCAAGTAATTTGTATTTCTCATCACCAGGGGGATACTGATCATCCAGATAATCATCTTCCTCTTCATAGTTGTCATCCAGTTCATCATCTTGGTCTACTGGGATCCCAATTTCCTTGACCTGTTTAGTCGGACCTTTGAATCTCCTCCCCATGTTGATGACGCTAGTTGATTTTCTTGCTTTCTTCTTCTTCTTGGTCAGAAGTGCTTTCAATTCTTCTTGCCCCTTGGACAAGTTCAAGATCAGCTCTTGGAACTGGGCGTTCTGGGCCTGGAGATCTTTGACGGTTTGCTCGAGAGCCATTTCTACTGAAATAAACAGCGAGAAGATGAGAAACCTGTCTTAGAAACCTGCTATGCAATGATTATGAGATGTAGAAGCATATGCAATGATTTCAAGGACTTTAGAGTTTACCTTTGCAAACAAACATAAACAAAAGGAAAACTTTTATTAGTAAACTCAAAATTCCTTTTTTTTTCTTTTATACCTCTTGGGCTACAATGAAAGGAAATTTCAAAAAGTAAATTGAAAAACGCCTAAGACCTAGGACTCAAGAGACAAGTCTCCCACAGGCGCTTCCTCTTTGTGCCGATGTAAGCATTGATGCTCTGCTCCTCATGAAGTAATTTCGTCAACTCCAACACCTTCTTCTCACTAGCATAGAACTGAGTCTCAAAGGTGTCCCTTTCTTCTTTCATCAGAACCCAGGACTTCTGCAGCTCTTCAAGATCGGTAGGCATATCTGGATGGAGAATGACTTAAGGAACACCTTTTTCAAACTCAGGTTCAACAATCACTGGTCTGACAGCTAGATATGGCATAATAAAATCTCGAGCACGAGTGTGCACCCATCTGAGGTAAGGCTTCAAAGGAATAGAGTTCTTTTGTCCCAAGGTCTTGCTTTCAATCTTATACATCTTATTCCACGCGCGTATAAACCTTTGACGGTAACCTTGAGGATCATCTTCATAATCGAACACAATACCCTGAATAAGCATATCATGAGGACCATCCCTTCGAGCATAACCAAATTGCCCCAAAGCTAGCGAAGGATTATAGGTGATGCCTCCCCTAATGCCAAGGAGTGGCACATTAGGGAATTCCCCACAATGATCAATAAGAGTGAAGTCTTCAAGAGATCGGGCACACCAATAGATATCTGAATGGGAGAGTGACATTATCCTTCGAGACCACTGTAACCTTTCTTCATTCTTCAACACTGACTGAGGAAGGTGCGAAATAAACCACCTGGATAGTAAGGGTACGCAACACATGAGAGCCCCTCGCTCCTTGATAGTACGAGTGTGAAGCGAGTGCAGAATATCTCCGAGCAAGGTAGGTACCGGGTTATGAGTCAGAAATATTTTTATAGCGTGCACGTCTATGAGTTGGTCTGGATTAGGGAACAACACCAACCCATAGATCAACAAAGCCAATACTTCCTCAAAAGCATGGTAACTCATAGCATTTAGGAACAATTGAGCCTTCTTAATCAGGAACTTAGTAATAAATCCCTTGACTCCACTCCTTGTTTCCCAATTGGACACAATGTCTGACCTCTTCAGATGTAAAGCAGCTACAATGACTTCAGGCTTTGGAATGTCTTCTAGACCGGTAAAAGGTATCTGATCGAGAATAGGTATTCCAAGTAGCTTAGAGAATTCCTCCATTGTGGGCACCAATTGGTAATCCGGGAAGGTGAAACAGTGGTGCTTAGGATCAAAGAACTGGAATAGGACTCTCATCATGTCTTCTTCAAAACCTGAGGTAACAAAGTTGAGTAGAAAACCATGCCTTTCGGTGAATCGAGAGCCATCGGGAACCTTTGAGACCAATTCTTTAAGCTGGGAAGGAACCCATACAAAGTTGACTCGGATGAAATTTCTAGGAACGGAAGCCATTGCCTGCAACGGCGAATAAAGATAAATTCCTTGGTCCTTGAAATGGTTAGTGAAAATGATATGTTATGATGTTATGATGTCATCTACATGTTAATAGTAAATAAGTAGCACACACAAATAAATCATACAAGAGCCTTAGGTTTAAAGGCTTGTATGAAGTCCAAAGGTAAGTACCCTTCCCCACTGAGGTTTAGTTGGTTCAACCTGTCCTAGAATAGTAACCGGGTTCTAAAGGACTCATATCACTGATCTTTCTCGAAGGCTTTATTTTAGTGCGACACTCGAGTGGCCGACCAAAACATCCCGAAAGTCTGATCTCAATGAGCGTAGCCTCGAGTATCAACCAACTTCAGTCTAAATCCAAAGTCGGCCATCTCACTACCTTCTAATGGCCAAAGATGAGTTAACTAGGGTTCTAAAGACTGTGACCATCATATCAACCATATCAGTACATGTCGTACAGTCTCCATGATCTATTATCACTTACCTAAGGAATCACTAGGTCCGGGTGTAGGACCTTTCACACAAGTAACCCCAAAAAAAAGCCCAATAGAAATAAAGCACATAAGTCAAATAATTTTAAGCAAGTGGTAAAGTGATCTAACTCTAAGGTAACCCCTCTTTTATTGTACTCCCCAGCAGAATCGCCAGTTCTGTAACACGGTGGGAGAACTGACTTTTTTTTGTTTTGTTTTCGCAAAATATGTTGCGGTTAGCAAGAGTCTCCACCGACTTTTATTTTATCCAATATGGAAAGGCTGAAAAGAACAGGAAAGACCTTGATAGATTTTGAGTTCGGGGGGTAAGTTATACAAATGGAAGGTATTAGCACCCTTCGTATCCATGGTTATCCATGGGCTCTAAAATGCTTAGCTCACCTTTTTTACTTACTTTTTGAATATGTGTGAACGTTTTGAAAATATTTTGTAAAAGTTTGACTTTGTAATAATTCTTGTAAGAATGTATACAAAGTGTTTTTTTTTTTTAAATATTTTTGGAAGAGTGAGATATGAAAAGTATTTGTTTTTGAGTTGTGAGCAAGCATTTAAAAGTTACTTACCCCTAATTTGTAAGGTTTTTCTTGTACTTATCGTTTTCCTTGAGAGATAGTGTTATCCATACCATTAGTGGGTAGGTAGTACTGTCTATTGGATGTGGAGGGACAGCGAAGGGTCATCGAATGGTCATAGAAGGCAACATGTAAGGATACTTTAGCAATGCGAAGGGACTATCATTATTTTTCCATAGGGTCGTCGAGGGACAAGATCATCTTTTTGTAGGCAGATCGAAGGGTCATCGAGGGACTATGATCTTTATATCGAAGGGACTATGATGATATTATTCGTAAGGGTCTATTGCTAAAGTACCCATACTTTCGAGGGACATGACCGTTTTAATCGTAAGGCAACAGAGAGAGGCTACACTAGAGGTGAATGTGTGCAATGTGCGTTGATTCAATTATATTATCTTGAGTTATAGGTTATTCTAACGTTTGATTTTAGATCTTGCCATACATGCCTATTTATCTAGCAAATAAAATATAAGTGCGAAAAATAAATTCCTACACTATTACATGGCTTATGGGCAGTTACATGATATAATCGTGCGAGAATGTAACATAGACTATTACAAGGCTTATGGACAGTTACATAATATAATCGTGCGAGAAATGTAAACTACACTATTACAAGGCTTATGAATAGTTACATAATATAATCGTACAAGAAATGTAAACTACACTATTACAATTTATGCACAAACCTATACATTTATTCTAAGAAAATAAATGATAAACGAAAAGCAATTACATATTATAAATCAAGTTAAATGTCCAAAATATCTAAGTCAATATTCGTTTTTTTTTTTTTTTTTGAGAAATAATTTTAAAATAAATAAATCTAATTTCTAATTCATTTGTACAAAAATTAGTTAATTATAAGCCTAAGTCTAAAAAATTAATTTTAATAAAAATAATTTATGCATAAAAAATTATTACATAACCTAAACTATATTTTTTATTCTTTAACGGTTTTATGATTTTTTTTATTGTTTTAATTTAATTGAAAAGAAATAAATAAATTAATTGAAATATGATAAAAGAAAGGGATTAGAAAATGGTTAAAAGGAAATTGCATTGGGTGGGAATCGAACCTTCAGGATGAGTATTTAATCCTTGGTTTGGATTGAGAATGATTGGAAATGAAGTTTTGAATTTTCACCTTTTTTTCAAGAATTTTGTGATTTGGAAGGCTTCCTTTGTGAACCCTCTTCTCTTTTGTTTGAGCCTTGTATTTATAGGAGAAACATGGTAGACAAAGAATCATTGAAGAGCTAGGATCAAGGAACATGTTTCCAACCATTTTAATTTTTTTGAAAACCATGTTTCCTTCACTCTCTCCCACGGTTTTATTTGGGTTTTGATGGCCTTGAATGACATGTTTTAACCTTCTAGAAACTCCATTAAAAAGGATCCATGTGCCCACCATTATTTGATTTATTTTGTTTTATTTAATTTTGTTTATTTCTTTGAATAAAATCAAAATAAATTAAAAAAAATCAAAATAATACCAAAGTGAACTTTTAGGTCCTTGAATATGTCATAAACATGATTCAACCTTAAAAGATAGACCCATTGGTCCAAAAGCTCAAAAATGTTCAATGTAGGTTTCATGCGTTTCTCAAATTTTGCTCAACTTGCACCAATCGTAACTCTCTCAATTTTTGTCATATGAAGGTGATCTTGGACTTTTTTGAACCCTTAAGATGTCCCCTACAACTTTCGTGTTGATCACTTTTTCATTTGAAGTCTTTATTTTTTGTAAATTGCTTTGACGAAAACAAGTGTCTTTTTGTTGACTTTCAAAATGACCTGTAAAGTTTTGGTCCATATCTCTCAAACGAGGCATTTTTGGCCTTGAGCTTAGAGAGACAACATTGTAGAGAATTGAATTTCCTTCAAAATGAGCTTTGGTTGAGGAATTTCTGATGAAGTATGTGAAAGTTGTGCGTGGTCAAAGTTCAGTTTACTTTTCCTTAAGAAAACCCTAATTTGGCAATTTTTTGACTTTTGAGTAAATCTTGATTTTCTAGAGGAATCATGATCAACCCTTGATCAAATGATGAATAGGACTTCAAAATCTTGATGTTGACAAGAAATGATGACGTTTGACTGTAAATTGGTCAAAATTAACTTTTGGTCCAATACAATCGACTGTTGATCATTTGAGCAATTGACTGAGCAAACTTGTGAAGCAAGGCTTGAGACTTGACATGAGGATACCCTAGAGCATATAGAGAACCATGAAGTCCATCTGAGGTATTGAGAGCTCAATTCCTTTTGAGAAAAAATAAAACCCTAGTTGTAGGTTGATTGTTTAGGAGGAGAGCTTGTATGGTTAATCCTTGAGTAGTCTTGAGCTTTTGAGACTCCTAGGAGGGTGAGGAAGCTTCTTGAATCAATTTGTCTCAAAGATGTGAGGGAAAATTTTGGGGTGCAACAGACAACAAAAAAGATTACAAGCAGAGGCTGGATGTATTGGAAAAAATGGAGAAGAACAGAAAGCGGAAAGGGAAGGCGAAATTAGTGAAGTCAAAATGATTATTGGTTCACTTAATATTAGAGGGGGAGGTAGTTTGGTTAATAGAAAAAGAATTAGCCAAATTATCAAGAGAGGTAAAGCAGATATGTTATTTATTCAAGAAACAAAGTTATCATCTTTGTCGGGTGTGGTAGCTAGGAGCTTATGGTCCAAAGAGAATATTTGTTGGACATTTTCAAATGTCGAGGGATCTTCCGGAGGGTTAGCTATTTTATGGAAAATGAGTAGTGTGGAAGTTGTGAGTAGCTTTAAAGATGAAGGTTTTGTAGGTGTCAAAGTTTGGCGGAGAGAATTTTATTATTACATGGTCAATGTATACTCCTCTTGTGATTTGATTAAGAAAAGAATTCTTTGGAGCAAGTTGTTGAAGTTGAAAGCTTTATTTTCGGATGGGGAGTGGTGCATTGGAGGTGACTTCAACGCGATCAGTGATTCTTGGGAAAGGAAAGGTAGAGGTTTTAGTAATCGCAAGAATGAAATGAAAGAGTTTGCGGAGTTTGTGGCGAATAGTGAATTAGTGGATGTTCCATGTAAGGGAAAGAGGTTTTCTTGGTATAGTGGTAATGGTTGTTCGATGAGTAGAATCGATCGTTTCTTGATTTTGGAGGAGATTATTAGAAAATGGGGAGTGATTGGCCAATTCATTGGCACGAGGTATGTTTCGGACCATTATCCGATATGGCTTGTTGTTGATCACTCGGATTGGGGTTCGAAACCTTTCGTCTTCAATAACGAGTGGTTCTCTAATAAGCATTTTTTGGAGTTTGTAGAAAAGGAGTGGTTCAGGTTAACGGGAGGAGCGATTATGTTCTTAAAGAGAAATTAAAGCTCCTTAAAATTAGCCTTAGAAGATGGAACTCAGAGGTTTTTGGTAAAGTTGAGTTGGATGTTGAGGATTGCGTTAGGGAGATTAATGAGGGCGATGAGTCGGCGGGTATGGTTAATGGTGAATTATCGTAATACTTTATCATTAACCGTAAGTTGGCATCTAGCCATTTTTGGTTAAATTTGAGAATCAAGGAGAATATTCTCCTTCAAAAATCCAAGTTAAAGTGGCTTAATGATCTGATAACAATTCTAGATACTTCCATTGTGTCATGAAAGAGAGAAGAAGGCGTAACCACATTGGGTCTATTAACTCGGATAAAGGAGTGTTGATGTCGGTAAACGAGGTAAAGGAAGAGGTGAGAAATCACTTTGCAGAAAAATTTATCGAGTCCGAGAGGGCGAGCCCGATTTTGGAAGGGATCCATTTTAATGAGATCAATTAAGAGGAGAAAGAGATGCTTGAAGGTTCTTTCTCGGAAGAAGAAAATAAGGAGGCGGTGTGGGGTTGTGGTAGTTCTAAAAGTCCGAGTCCGGATGGATATTCCTTTATGTTCATTAAAAAATGTTGGTCTTTCATTAAGGAAGAATTCTTTCAATATTTCAAGGACTTCCATAAAGGGGCCATGTTGTCTAAGTCTATTGTTTCATCGTTTTTGACGTTGATTCCTAAGTGTGCGAATCCTTTAGAGTTAGATGACTATAGACCCATTTGTCTTGTTGGGTGCTTGTATAAGGCTCTTTCTAAGCTCTTGGCGGCTAGGCTTAAGAGAGTCTTGAATTCTTTAATTTCTCCTTGCCAAAGTGCTTTCTTTCCGGGTAGACAATTATTGGATGGAGTGTTGGTTGCTAATGAGGTGGTGGATTTTGCTAATAAGGAGAAGAAACCGTGTATCCTTTTTAAGGTGGATTTTGAGAAAGCCTATGATAAAGTTAGTTGGAATTATATTAGATATATGATGAGGAGAATGGGTTTCGGGGAGATTTGGATGAGGTGGATGGAGGCTACCATTTTCTCTAGCAAGATGTCCGTTTTGGTTAATGGTAGCCCAACTAAGGAATTTGTGGTGGAAAGAGGTTTGAGACAATGAGATCCCCTCTCTCCGTTTATTTTCATTAAGGTGACGGAGGGTTTAACGGGCCTTGTGAAGAAATCCATTTCGGTTGGTGAATTTTCCAGTTTGAATGTTAAGGGGAAATGTTCAGTTGACATCCTTCAGTTCGCGGATGACACCCTCTTGTTGGGGGATAGTAGTTGGAGACAACTGTGGGCGATCAAATCGGTTCTTCATGGATTTGAATTAGTCTCGGGTCTTGATATTAATTTCCATAAAAGTAAAATCATTGGCATTAATGTTCCTAACAATATGCTTGAGGCGGGAGCCTTATTTCTCTCGTGTAGGTCGAAGTCCAACACTACGCCAAAATTGTGTTTTGGCAGCGGAACAAAGACAGCGCTTTTTGGCCGAAGCGCTGCTATAAGTTTAGCCAAAAACAAAAATAAAAAACGGAGAAAAAAAGCGCTGCTAAATAGGGGTCCTACGAAAGCGCTTTTGAAAAGCGCCGCTAAAGGGTTAAAGCAGGTGAACTTTAGAAAGCGCTTTATGAAAAGCGTTGTTAATAGGATACAATAAGCTAGCGCTTTTCAAAAATGCTGCTAAAGGGCTTTCTTACAACACACTTTGGCCAGCGCTTTTGGAAAGTGCTGCTAAAGGCCTTTCATTAATCCCACATTAGAAAGCACTTTTACCTCCAAAGCGCTGCTAAAGGCCTAACATAAGAAAACGCTTTCTAAAAGCGCTGCTAAAGGTCTTTTAAAATATCAAAATTAAAACAGATTCTGATATCCCTCTATTTTCATTTCGACCGTTTCTATTTAACCCTAACTCTCGCGATAGTGTTTCTCTTCATCTTCTTCTTCTGCGCCATGCGTCCTCCGTCCTCCGTCGTTTCTTCCCTCCATTCGTGGCTTACTCACGGCCTCCATTCGTGGCTTCCCTCCGTCGTCCGTCGTTTGAGGTATGTTTCTCTTCCTTTTTCTAGTTTTCTCTCCACTAATGGAAATGCCTAATATTCTCCATTGTTGATTGTTTCTCTGTTGTTTCTATGAGATAAATTTGTTGTATTATTAGTTGTTGATGTTAGGTTTTCATTTTTTGATTTGTAGAAGTTAGTTATAACTAGTTCCTGATATTGGTGATGAGTGAAGTCTAGGGCCTAGTCGAATGCCTCTCTATTGTGCTGAAACTGCTCATAGATAGAGGTGGAGTGTGTTGACGTTGTTGTTGAGCTACCTGCCTGATAGCTGAGTCATGATCGTTATACAAATTGGAAATGTGAATTAAAGTGAATTGTTGACTATTGGATTATTTAGATCTAGGGTAATACTTGTTGATTTAGAAAAAAATTGAACTAGAATTTTAATGTAGACTAAGTGTTTGATAAAATACTTAAGTGAATTTTTGAACTCAAGAATTGTGATAATAATTGTGATGAGATTTGGATTCTTGAATTGGTTCTAATTGTGATAATTGTGTTGAATCCTATAATTTTTTATTTGTTTCGAGATTGTGAAGTTGTTTGAGAATTAGATTGTGAATTTTTTATTCTTGAAGAGCTACTAACTTGTGCATGTCGAAGCCTCTTTTGGTTACTACTTGTTGATAATTTTTCATGTGAAATAGTTGCTGCCCAGTGCACGGAAATGGTACTTCCGTTGGCATGTTTGTAGGCTATCGTACGACTTTCATGCGATTCCGTTCTGATGATTTGTGCGCCTATTTTTGAATTTAATGCTATTCGAATCCATTTGATGTGTACATTTTTGTATGATATATGTTTGAGTCTTTTTGGTCATTTACAGACTATTGCGCTTGAGTTTGCTTGTTTCCGGATTGGTTTTGTATACGTTTCAAACAATTGCGTCACCGATGCCCGGGTTTCAAAGTATTGGTTCCGATGTTTGTTCGGATTGCATATTATCATGTTGCTACTTGTTTTTGAGTTGTGAATTGAATGTTCAAATTCCGGTTGCATTTCCTTGTTGTTTATAGTATGAACTGTGTAGAATATAATGATGTAGTTGTCTGAGGTGTTATTAACTTATTGAATTTGCTATATATAGGGGTTACTTGTGAACTGCGCAATACTTTAACATGAGCACTTCCTCAAAAAACTCTACGGCCAAGAAGGTGACCGAGAAAATGAAGAAGGACGGTCCAAATGTTGCAATATCTGCTGCATCATCAATCGGAGCAACCTTGTCCGGGAAGAAATCTGTGACAAAGATGAAATCCCTCACAAAAGACCGCGCTTCGAAACGTGATTTTGGTGCAGATGTTGATGAGGACTGGGATGAAGACTGGTTCAATTTTCTTCATTCAGGAGGCGGGAGAGAGAGCGATTAGCTTCTAGCGGGGAAGTTGTATTTTGTTGTTGTTTTGATTGTCCCTTTATATGGGTGTTAGTGATTTTTCTAGCCTTCAGGCTCTCTTTTTAATTGTATTGTACAATGTTTTGGCTCATCTGAGGCATTTTATATAATATGTCGTTTTTCCTCCTGCAAGGAATTACCCTTTTAAATATATGCTAACCCCTCGAGTACTTAAGTTAAGATGACTTAGAGTGGTCGATCATGAGGTACCAAGCGTTATTTTTTTGCCTTTTTGTTTTCTTAGACTTTATATTTGTGGTATGAAAAAGCGGTGTCTAAAGATGCCAATAGAAAGCATAAAAGGCCAGAAAAAGCGCTGCTAAAGGCCCACTTTAGACAGCGCTTTTCCAGAAAATGCGCTGCTAAAGGCCTACTTTAGAAAGCGTTTTTCCAGAAAAGCGCTGCTAAAGGCCTACATAAGGCAGCGCTTTTGCAGAAAACCAAAGCGCTGTCTTTACCTATAGCAGCGCCACCTTAGGCAGCGCTTTTAAGCGCTGTTAAAAGCAAAAAAAAAACGCTGTCTTTTCCCTTCCGTGGCATAGTGCAAGGAGTTTACCTTCCTTGGTATTCCTATCGGTACTAATCCTAGGAGAATATCCTCGTGGGTTCCCTTAGTCAAAAAGTTGGAAAGAAGGTTATCTAGTTGGCATGGTAGATTTTCGAGCTTCGATGGTAGAATTACTCTTATCAAATTGGTTCTTAGTAGTCTATCTATTTTCCACCTTTCTTTTTATAAGGCTCCGATAAAGATACGTAAGGAGATTATTAAACTTCAAAGTGGTTTTCTTTGGGGCGATACGACGGAGAAGAGAAAGATTCATTGGATTAAGTGGTACTCTCTTTGCTTGCCCTATGAAAAAGGAGGTCTTAATTTGCTGAGTATCGGGGAGTTTAATTTGGCGCTTCTTCATAAATGGAGATGGAGAATTCTTGAGGGATCGGATAATTTGTGGTTCAAAATTTTACAAGCGCGTTATGGGGATGTTAAATTACTTATGTCCAATAACGAGTTTGTTCTTCCCCGTTGGAGTTCGGTTTCGGCTTGGTGGATCGATATTCTTAATCTTTCTAAGTATCATCAGGATGATATATTCATTAAAAACTGTTTGTTTCAGGTTAGCAATGGGTTCTCTATCTCGTTTTGGCGGGTTAATTGGCTTGGCGATGACAATCTAATGTCCTTATTCCCGCAGCTTTTCTTTAATTCTCAGCTTAAAGATGTGGCAGTGGCGGGCTTCGGTGGTTGGACAGACGGGAAATGGGACTGGGGGAATTTGGGAATTGATTCTATTGGTCCTATTGAGGCAGTGTTTGAGGGATTGAGCAACAATTCTGTTTCTGTTAACATTGAGAGGCACTTGAATGACACTGGAGGATCGTTGACTGGGTCTGATGCGGGATTTTCTGGGGAGCCTGTTGATGGCTCTTCTGCTGTTCCTGAAGAGGGATCTTCTGCAGGTAATGTTTTTCTTGTACCTACTACTATTCGCTTGGAGTCCACTGTTGTTAGTTTGTATGGCAGTAGGGCTGCTGGATTTGCGGCTGTGTTATCTACTCATTTGGCTGTAACCGCGGAAGGCCCCTCGGCTGAGGGCGACTTGAATTCTCTGTGTCGCAGGCTGGCCGAGGTGCGGTTAGATCCTTACATCAACGATTCGGTCCGCATTTACAGTGAATTCATTCTACCGGCTTCTTATGGCCTATCACGTACCTTTCGATCCGGTCAACCGGAACGACATTGCTTTTAATTGAATTTGGAAAGTCTCGGTTCCGCAGAAAATTAAGGGTTTCGGATGGAGGAGTTTTTTAAACAAATTACTCCTTTATCTAGTAATATAAATTGTGTGTTTTGCAATGATTGTCCGGAGTCTTTGTTTCACATTTTCTTCTCTTGCCCGGTGGCCATCATTGTTTGGAGGGAGGTCACTCATTGGTTTGGCATGAAAGGCATGGGCAACACCGATGTTATGAGTAGCTTTATGGATTGGTTTGCTTTTTGTAAATCTAAGCGTATTAAGGAAGGTAAGGAGGGGTGTCTTTGTTTGCTGTTTGTTGGACTTTGTGGAGCCTTAGGAATAATATTTCTTTCAGGAACATTGGATGGAATGTGAGTGACATTATTTGGAAGGTTAAGTTCACTGTTTGGCGTTGGTCTTTTATAGGAGATATTACCCATCCCAATTGTAATTTGTATGAATTCAACAAAGACTCTTTGTTTTATTTGTCTTAAATTCCAATTGGTTGATAATTTCTTTGTTTTGTCGAGCCTCGTCTCGCTCTCTTTATAATCAGGTTCGAGTACCCTTTGTACTCGTTTTATGATAGAACTTGCTTAAAAAAAAATAAAAGTCAAGTAAACCAGAACTGTTTGACAATGGGCTCCACATTTCAAACACATGCCTATAGCACTTATTTTTCTATAAATAATGATCACATCTCAAAGCTCTCTATATCATAATACAAATTCTCTATTAGCAAAATGATGATCCGTATGATGTTTTTTCTCTTCTTTGCTAGCCAAGTGTTAGTTTATTTCATTCCGTCAGCAACATTTGCTCTTTCTTTGAGCTCACAGACGGATAAGCTTGCTTTGCTAGCTTTGAAGGAAAAACTTACAAATAGTGTGCCTGATTCTCTGCCATCATGGAATCATTCTTTGCATTTTTGTGAATGGCATGGAGTTACATGTGGTCGTCGTCACATGAGAGTCTCCGTCTTGCATTTGGAGAACCAAACCTTGGGTGGCACTCTTGGTCCATCCTTGGGAAATCTAACATTTCTAAAAAAACTCAAACTTTATGACGTTGCTTTGCATGGTGAAATTCCAGCTCAAATTGGTCATTTGAAGAGATTGCAATTTCTTACCTTAAGCAAAAACAAACTTGAAGGAGAAATTCCTATGGAGCTCTCCAATTGCACAAATCTGCTTGCAATTGACTTGTATGTCAATCACCTCACTGGAAGAGTCCCTTCATGGTTTGGATCGATGCGACTAACTGGGGTGGATTTTGCTTCCAATAATCTAGTTGGCACTATCCCACCTTCCTTGGGAAACATTTCATCACTCTCAGTTATAAATCTTTCATGGAATCAATTGGTAGGAAATATACCTCATGCTTTAGGTAAGTTATCAGGTTTGAAAATATTGGCTTTGAGTTCAAATAATTTGTCAGGTGAAATCCCTCATTCTCTTTATAATCTATCAAATATTCAAGATTTTGATGTTGGGTCAAACAACTTATTTGGTAGTCTACCATCAAATTTGTTTCTTGTTTTTCCCAATCTTCGAGGACTATATGTAGGAGTTAACCAAATGAGCGGAACTTTTCCGTCTTCAATATCCAACCTCACTAAATTGGAAGTATTTGATATAAATAGCAACTCTTTTAAGGGGCCAATACCTAACACTTTGGGTCAATTACATAAACTTGACAGTTTTCTAATTGGGGATAATAATTTTGGAAATGGAGGTGCTCAGGATTTGGACTTCCTATCTTCGTTAACCAATTGCACCCGACTGTCAATGATATGTTTGGGTAAAAATAGATTTGGTAGTAAGTTGCCAGACCTTATAGGAAACCTTTCCATCAATCTCGAATTTTTTGAACTAGGATCTAATCAAATATTTGGAGTGATACCTGAAAGAATTGGACAACTAATTGGTTTAACATACTTAGGCATTGGAAGCAATTCCCTCCAGGGATCAATTCCAAATTCAATTGGAAAGCTTAAAAATCTAGGAGAATTGGTCTTGGAAGAAAACAAATTATCTGGTAAGATTCCTACAAATATTGGAAATCTTACTATCTTGTCTGAATTATATCTTTCGAACAATAAATTGGAAGGCTGTATTCCATTTTCTCTTAGATATTGCACACAATTACAAAAAATTTATATTGAAAAAAATAAATTGAGTGGTAATTTGCCAAATCAAACATTTAGACATCTAGATGGTTTAATATATATTTACTTGTCAAACAACTCTTTCACTGGTCCCATTCCTTCAGAATTTGGTTATTTGAAACATCTTTCAATCTTGAGTCTACACTCAAATAAGTTAACAGGAGAAATTCCAAAGGATCTTGCTGCTTGTTTGACATTAACATGGCTCTCGTTGAGTAAAAACTTATTTCATGGAAGAATACCTTCGTTCTTGGGTTCTTTAAGATCCCTTGAAATGTTGGATATTTCTAGAAACAATTTTTCAAGTACAATCCCCTTTGAACTAAAAAATCTCACAATTTTAAATACTTTCAACCTATCTTTTAACAATCTCTACGGTGAGGTTCCCATAGGAGGTGTCTTTAGCAATGTCACAGCAATTTCATTAATTGGAAATAAGAACCTTTGTGGAGGGATACCTCAATTGAAGCTTCCAAAATGTTTTATGGATTCCTCTAAGACACACAAATGGACTTTAAAGAACAAACTTATTATTGCCGGTGTGATTGGCGGGGTTTTGATCTCTTTCATAGCTTTTACAATTGTCCATGTTCTCACAAGAAAGTCAAAAAAGTTACCTTCTTCACCATCTCTGGAAAATAGGGCACTGAGAGTTACTTGTGGAGAGTTGCATGAAGCAACCAATGGATTTTCTTCATCCAATTTGGTAGGAACTGGAAGCTTTGGCTCGGTTTATAGAGGATCTCTTCACAACTTTGAAAGACCTATTGCTGTGAAGGTGTTGAATCTTGAAACACGCGGGGCAGCAAAGAGTTTCGTGGCAGAGTGCAATGCTCTAGGAAAGATGAAACACAGGAATCTTGTGAAGATCCTAACTTGTTGTTCAAGTGTTGATTACAAGGGTGAAGATTTCAAGGCTATTGTTTTTGAGTTCATGCCAAAAGGGAGTCTAGAAAATGTGTTGCATAATAATGAAGGATCTGAAAATCATACTCTCAGCCTCAGACAAAGAGTAGGCATTTCTCTTGATGTAGCTCATGCTTTGGATTATCTTCACCATGATGAAGAGCAAGTTGTTGTTCACTGTGATATTAAACCAAGCAATGTTCTTCTTGATGAAGATATTGTAGCTCACTTGGGAGACTTTGGCTTAGCAAGGCTCATTCATGGATCCACAAGTAAAGATCAAGTTGACTCCTCAACAATTAAAGGAACTATAGGATATGTTCCTCCTGGTAAAGTTCTTTCTATCCCTTGCTTGTTACTATATATCATTTATAATGTTTTGAATTTATTTGTGAATATCTAGCATGCACCTACTATAATTATTTTGAAGAAAGTATATAACTCAACAGATGAATAGTACTTGTCTGTTTAATATAGGTTAGTCAAGTAATATAGTATATAATCACGTTGAGTTCTTGGTAAAAATGAACATTTCCTTATTGATAATTACCTTGTGGCTCAATAAAAAAACTCATCGATCTTGTTAACCATTTGTTTTTATTTAGCAATGATAATTACTAGTTATTTATAAAATATACTAATTCAATGTCATTTCTGCATTTCTCTATGACATACAATATTTTTAGCATAGTTTATGACAATTATTTCATTTAAATTTATTATATAAAAAGCATTTTTAAAATCATATGTTATATAATATTATTTGTACTCTTTTATTTGTTTTATTTTAAAGTTTTTTTTTGGTTGATTGTAAAGAGTATGGAGCTGGTGGTCCGGTAACACCAGAGGGAGATATGTATAGCTATGGAGTTATGTTGTTGGAAATGCTTACAGGAAAGAGATCAACTGATGATATGTTTTATGAGAATCTTAGTCTACACAAATTGTGTAAGATGAAAACTCCTGAAGGAATTCTTGACATAGTAGATTCACGTTTGATTATGCCCTTTGTTCAAGATCATACATGGATTGCAGAAAACAATATAAAGGAGTGTCTAGTGATGTTTGCTAAAATAGGAGTTGCATGTTCTGAAGAAGTTCCTACTGAAAGAATGCTCACAAAACATGTCATTCAAAATTTGATTAGAATTAAACACAAGTTGTCCTGCTAGATGTTAATGCTACTATGATCAATGGTGTTCTCCCGGATGATTTACATGTCTTGTTTTCCTCATATATTGTGTGTTTTATTTGTGTTAATTTGTACCACTTTAATTCCTATATATGTAATGGAATAAGAATTGTGCTTGTAGTTTTTATTTTCATCAACGTGTGCGTAGTTCGATACAGTATATAGTATATGTATTGTATTTGTTGGAAATAACGTTAGTTATGCAATGGATTGTATGGTAACTTTGGTTGGAGAAAATTTTATTATCATATTTTTATTATTTTATTATGAGAATTTTAAGAAAGAAAATAATGTGATATTTTTTTATTGTTACTAAATGTATACTTCTTTAAGACAGGTGCTAACGTAATCAATTTTCATCGAACATTTAATTAATTAAGATAAACCAAAAACAAAACAAGAAATATAAACAAAAATATAAAACTAACAGCAGGCCCACTTTATTTTTCTTTTGAGATGGTGGCGTGATGTTACCTTTTGGTTAAAAGCAAGAAATGGAAGAAAAAAAATTCGACAGAAACTCCCATCTCTCTCTAACTTCTAAAACAAATTTTTTTGTTACCGCTTACCAACCACCGCAATCAAACCATCTTCCACCACTCGTCTAATCGATCCTTAATAGAGTGTCAAAGTAGGATTAAGGAGAATTTAAACATGCATGAGAATCTCGGTAGTAAAAATCAAGGGGGTCGAAAAGCGCAAGGAAGTAGTTTAGTGGTTGGGATCACGTCGATCTACTTCACTGAGATCCTTGAGGATTTCTTGGCAAAGAATATCTACTACGTCTTTAAAACCCATGGCAAGATAGATGGGTTAAGTATAACATGTATGAGTAGTAGGGATGTTCAAATAAACCGGTTTGATGGTTTATCCATAACCATATCCAGATCCAGTTATCAAAAATCGGTTAATTTTATTTTGGTTTTTCAACCAATCCGTTTTAAAATTTATTTGGACACCCATAACCAGTTGGTGGGTTAACCTCTTATTAGTTTATATGGTAGATTAGTGATTTTCGGTGCTGATTACACATTTTCTTTTGCCTCTTATTAGTTTGCAATGATTGAGAAGAAACTGAGAAATTGTGAGAAAGTTTGCTCTGAGTTTTATTCTGTATTTTCTGATTTAACCTCTGGTTATAGTGGAATATCCAACACTACAGTTTTAACTTACAAATGATAGAATGATAGTCAGCAGCTATGACCTCTACAAGATTCTAATCAGACTAAAGTTCAGGGACCAACTTAGTGAGTTTGAGCTACATTACATTTATTACTGGGAAAGGGGGTACACTCTGCTATTGGAACACAATTGAAGAAACTTGGGTGGGATTCATAGATTTGGCGAGGAAGTCTTCCTAGTGGCCATTGATCTTAACGTGGCACATGAATAACAGTCAGCTAATTTCTTTTGCTATGTCCAATTCCATTTGTTTATTTTAGGCATTTATGTTGAATTGGACTGTGATTCACTAAATGATGCTCCCTATTACACCTCTTAAGTTATTAATTTTTTTTAAAGAATGCAAATCTGTTATGTTAGCCATGTGTGCAGTTGGTTTGTTGAATTCTGTTTGAATCAATTTGTTTTTTGAAATTATTTGATGTAAGCTAAGTTGGAACTCTGCTAGGATCAATTTGTGAAGATGAAGATCAGTTACAGGTGAGGTCAGTTGTACTATTGGAGAGTCAATTAGACCAGTTGTGGAATTCAGTTAGTTGTCATTCGTTGCATTGAGGTTGCGTGTAAATAATTAAGTTATCGAGCCTAACACTTACTGTAAGTTGTAGTAGCTCTTAAAAGTTGCAGTATTGCAGGACTATTCCTTTCTGTCATATGTATACTGCATATTCAATTGATAGAAATTGATAGTTTGAAAATAGTTCAATTTATGGTCAAATTTTAATTTAAGTGATTCGTGGTTGATCTATATATATGGGCTCTCCTTGCTATAACTTTTATTTTTCATATGAAGTAAAATTAGAATTTAAAAGCACTTGCAATGCACATTATCATATATGCAGTTAGTGAAATTTAGTGAAAATTTTGTGGTTTAGGCATTTTCTTTGTGGATTTGTATGCCTCTCTGATTGATTTGTTTTCAAACAATTCCCCTCCTTTTATTTTCACTGTAGTGACATTGTTGGGTGAATTGGGAAAATTTTGAATTGGCCTTTTACTTGTATTGCTTAACTCAGTTGTGCTCTTCTGTGGTTCCATGTGAATGTATGATGCATAATTGTCCTTTGATCACGCCACATTGTAAAACAATTTTGTATTTCCTTGGTTTTGAATCCAACAACTTATGCATTTAAATGGTATGGTTTGCGTTGTTGACATTATTTTCTCTTGGTGTAATAGGTCCTTGATGGTGTATCATGGTTGGCCAAAGTAGATGGAATGGCTTGTAGGTGAGTCAATGGAGCAAGTAGCTTGGAGATAATTTGGGAATAAGGAAAAATGAAGGTCTTTGTAGCTTAAGCACCAAGTTATAACTTGTAACAGTAGGCTTAGCTTGTAGTTCACTCTAGGCTTATGTAAAAATTTCCAAATGTACCTATTCTGGACTGGACCAATGGCTAGACATGGCCCAATCCGCTTCTGCTCCAGAGCGGTCCAAATTGCCTAGGTCCAACCTGTAACGCCCCGATTTTGATTATTCCATTATTCTTGAGTCTTTTTAATTTAATTGGGTGATAAATTATTTTTATTTGTTAAATTGGTGCGTTAAATGTTATTTTACCGTTTTCGAGAGTTTTCGGGGAAATTAGAATGGAGGGTATTTTAGTCTTTTCTCAATTAATTATAAGTTAGAAATTTTGTGGAATTAGAATTGTGTGAGAAAAATGAATTAAATTGATTTAGTGGAAAATGAGAGAAAAGAAATAGGAGAGAAAAGAAAATAGAAAGAAAAGAGAAATAGAGAGAAATAAGAGGGAAATAGAGAAAGATAGAAAGAAAAAGGAGAGAAAGAAAGAAGAGGAAGAGAAAAGAAGAGTAAAGGAGGAAAAACTTAGACATTCATCAAGATCAATCAATTAGCAAGCTTGGAATCCGAGTAAGGGTGTGAAACATTATTATCTTATCAATGTATGTGATTATGTATGAATTGTTGTTGTTGTTGTTGAATTTTGTGAGTTTTAGGGTATAACCCATTTTTGAGAAATTGATTGGAAATTGATCCAAAAGTGTGTAAACTCTTGTTGATTGTGTTCTTGTTGGTCTATACATGTTTAATATGTATTGTTACACTTCAAACTGTTGTTTTTCTGAATTTAGATGATGAATTGGTGAAGTTGGAGGTGGAAAAACGCAGAACATTGTTCTGCATAATTTTCTGGAAATTCCCTGGCCATACGCGTAAGGGGCTTGTCCATACGCGTATGAGCCAAGGCGATACGCGTAACAATGGCCGGTGGAAGGGTCAACACGCGTATGGAGGGTGGCTTTTCCCGGCCCTCTGGTGATATGCGTATGGGTGAGGGGCGTACGCGTATGGGTTTTGGGAACGTGGAATTGTGAAGGAAATGGGTTCTGTCCGTACGCGTATGGACATGGGTGATACGCGTATGGACAGGAGGAATGTAAAAATGGGATTTTTCAAAATGTTGTTTTCGTTTTCGTCCGTAACTTTTGTTCCGATTATCCGATTTTTACATTCTTGGTGTTGTTGGAAAGCTATTGAGCTGTACATTGTGATTATGATGTTTTGAAAATCGTTAGCCGATTTAATTATGTCGGAAAGTCGGGAATAGTGCTATTTAGCGACTTTTACCGTCTTGACTGTGTGTTTGAATGTGAATCATACAATAGTGCATTGATGTGAATGTATATAGATTGTATGTGATTGTATGAGAAGAATGCATAAATATATTGTGAATATGTATGCATTTCAAGAATGTCTTGTGTCATTTTGCATATGAAGCATCATGAAATACATTCTTGTGTTGAGCGATTCTAATGAGAATCTGTCGTAACGTCGTGTGCCCATGTGGGGTGTGAGCGATGATTACGAATGATTGTGTGCCCATGTGGGGTGTGAGCAATCGGGTCGTGTGCCCATGTGGGGTGTGAGCGATCCATAAACATTGTGTGCCCATGTGGGGTGTGAGCAATGGGTGAACATCGTAGGCCCGACGGGGAGTTACTTCGGTAACGAGCGATGGTTCCAGCAGAGTTCCTGAGTGAACTAGTGATGATTGAGTCGGTACCGCATTGCATTTGCATAGAGTCGTGAGTCGGTCTCTATGATTTGCATTTATCATCTTTGTATTTGTGCATTGATGAATAAACATGAATGTGTATGTTTATGTGGAATGATTAAGAATTGCGAAAGTATGTACGATGAATATGCTTGGTTGTATATATATATACACTGTGATGTATACGGATGAGTTTTGATGAATTGTGGTGAGAATGTGGAATATGTGTATTTTTATGTTAAGATATATATAATTGTATGCATTGTTATTATGATAATATTTCTCACCTTTCTGCTGTTTTATGATGCTCTATGAGGCATTGCAGAGTAGGTATGCTGGGGGTCTTTTTGTGAAGCGTGTCTTCATTCTTTTGGTCGGTTGGCTCTGATATGTAGCACCGGGTAGCTAGGATGTATATTATTCTTTTGTGATACATTTGCATATGTATCTTGCTGACGAATTTGTGTATATAAACATGATGATGCTTGTGATTCATACTGGATGATGTATATATATGTGGATGTATATATATGTGGTTGTTCTTCAATATTTTAGATGTTTCCGCTTTTATTCTAAATATTGAGATGTGGGTGTAAGGACAAAGTTCCTCTGTGGCAAGTTACCCCACTGTTGCATATCAATATAATGAGCAGGTGTTGTATGTATTATATGCGTGTATGATGTGACATGCCTCTTTTATACTATGTTTTAATCGTACTCTGGCGAATTTTTTTTTCTTAATATGTGCCTAAATGATTTATGTGATTATTTGGGGGTATAGAAAGGGGGTGTTACATTAAGTGGTATCAGAGCCAGAGTTGAGTCAGTTGTGTCTGTCTTGTTGTTGTGTTGGTTGAACTGTTGTTTAACCTTGTTGTCATTTTTGGGAATAATCAGAAGATAGCTGGTAGAAACGACAATGCGATGGCTGCTGCTTTGGAAGCAATGGCTAGGGCAGTGCAAGGTGCACCTAACGTGAATGCTAATGACGAGTTCAGGAAGAATCAACCACCGGTTTTCAAAGGAAGATTTGATCCCGATGGAGCTCAATTGTGGTTGAAAGAGATTGAAAGAATCTACAGAGTTATGGGCTGTGTGGAGGAGAATAAGGTGAGGCTTGGGTCTCACATGCTGAAGGAAGAAGCCGACGATTGGTGGGTCAGTATGCGTGAAGTTCTTGAGGTGGATGATGAAGAGGTAACTTGGAATTTATTTCGTACTGAATTCTTGAGAAAGTATTACCCTGAGAGTGTGAAGGGAAAGAAGGAGATGGAGTTTCTTGAACTGAAACAAGGTAGTATGTCTGTGGTGGACTATACTGCTAAATTTGTGGAGTTGGTTCAATTCCATCCTCATTATGCTGCGATTACTGCTGAGTTCTCAAAGTGTATTAAATATGAGAATGGTTTACGTCCTGAGATTAAACAAGCTGTGGGATATCAAAGGATAAGGAGGTTTGCGGATTTGACGGAATGTTGTAGAATCTTCAAAGAAGATAGTAAGGCTCGTTCTACACATTACAAAAGTTTGAATGAGAGGAAGGGGAAGCAACAAGCTAGAAGTGGACCTTATGTGACACCCGTTGATAAGGGCAAGCATAGGGGAAGCTTTGATAGGAGATCTGGAGGAGGAGGTTCCGGTGTTGTTAGGTGTTACAAATGTGGTGAAATAGGTCATAAATCATTTGAGTGTGGGAAGCCTGTAGCGAAATGTTCTAATTGTGGTGGTCTTGGGCATGCTGCTACAGATTGTAGAAGAAATATCGTGAAGTGCTATAATTGTGGAGAGGTGGGTCACATTAGTACTAAGTGTACTAAGCCGAAACAAGCTCAAGCGGGCGGAAAGGTGTTTGCATTGGCGGGGACTCAAACTACGAATGCAGACCGTTTGATTAAAGGTACATGCTTTATTAATAGTACACCTTTAGTTGCTGTTATTGATACGGGAGCGGCTCATTCGTTTATTTCGTCTGAGTGCGCGAAGCGTTTGAATCTTGCGTTAACTTTGATGGGTGCTGAAATGGTTATTGAGACTCCTGCTTCAGGGTCGGTAAATACATCTTTGGTGTGTATGAGTTGTCCTTTGACCATGTATGGTAAAGACTTCATTATGGATTTAGTATGTTTGCCGTTGGTAGGATTGGACGTAATCTTGGGTATGAACTGGTTGCAATTTAACCGAGTTCATATAGATTGCTATCACAAGTTAGTAAGGTTTCCTTCTTTGGAAGATGATGAATTTGAGAGTTTCCTATCCACTAAAGAGTTGAAGAAACTTTTAGCGGACGAAGCTCAATTGTTTGGTTTGTTTGCATCATTGTCGGTGGAGAGTCAAGGTGAGCTTGATGTGTTCCCAGTGGTGTGTGAATTTCCAGAAGTGTTTCCGGAAGATATTACGGATGTACCGCCGGAAAGAGAAGTTGAGTTTTCTATTGATCTAGTTCCGGGTACTAGACCGATTTCGATGGCACCGTATCGTATGTCGGCATCGGAATTGGTAGAATTGAAAAAGCAATTGAATGACTTGTTGGACAAGAAATTTGTAAGGCCAAGTGTTTCTCCTTGGGGTGCTCCGGTATTGTTGGTAAAGAAGAAGGACGGGAGTATGCGGTTATGCATTGATTATCGACAGTTGAACAAAGTGACAATTAAGAACAAGTATCCGCTTCCAAGGATCGATGATTTGATGGACCAATTGGTTGGTGCGAATGTTTTTAGCAAGATTGATTTGAGATCAGGATACCACCAGATTCGTGTGAAAGAAGAGGATATTCAAAAGACGGCATTTAGGACACGGTATGGTCATTACGAATACTCTGTGATGCCATTCGGGGTTTCTAACGCGCCGGGTGTGTTTATGGAATACATGAATCGTATTTTTCATGAACAGTTGGATCGTTTTGTGGTTGTGTTCATCGATGATATTTTGATTTACTCTAAATCTCAAGAAGAGCATGAAGAGCATTTGAGAATTGTGTTGCAAATTTTGAAAGAGAAACAATTGTATGCTAAGTTGTCAAAGTGTGAATTTTGGTTATCGGAAGTAAGTTTCCTTGGACATGTTATTTCCAGTAGTGGTATTAGTGTTGATCCATCCAAGATAGATGCGGTGATGCAATGGGAGGCTCCTAGGTCGGTTACGGAGATTCAAAGCTTTTTAGGCTTGGCGGGTTACTATCGGAGGTTTATTGTGGGATTTTCGAAATTGGCACTTCCTTTAATGCAATTGACTTGTAAAGGAAAGGCTTTCATTTGGGATATTCATTGTGAAGAGAGTTTCAATGAGTTAAAGAGAAGGTTGACAACGACTCCGATCTTGATTTTGCCTAATCCTAATGACCCATTTGTTGTGTATTGTGATGCTTCATTGACAGGTTTAGGTGGTGTTTTGATGCAAGATGGAAAAGTTGTGGCATATGCTTCTAGACAATTGAGAGTGCATGAAAAGAATTATCCTACACATGACTTGGAGTTAGCGGCGGTAGTGTTTGTTTTGAAAATATGGAGGCATTATCTTTATGGTGCGAGATTTGAAGTTTTTAGTGATCACAAAAGCTTAAGATATTTATTTGATCAGAAAGAATTGAACATGAGACAAAGGAGGTGGCTAGAACTTTTTAAGGATTATGATTTTGGTTTGAATTACCATCCGGGTAAGGCAAACGTGGTGGCCGATGCCTTAAGTCGGAGGTTGTTACATATGTCCGCATTGATGATGGAAGAATGGAAACTTTTGGAAGATTTCAGAGATTTGAGTTTGGTTTGTGAAATGACGCCGAGAAGTGTACGACTTGGTATGTTACATGTTACGAATGATTTTCTTGCGACGGTTAGTGAAGAGCAAAAGTTGGACTTGAAATTCGTTGATTTGATGTTGAATGAGAATGAGGATTTCAAGGTTGATAATTATGGAGTTTTGAGATTCCGTGGTCGTATTTGTATTCCCGACGACGCGGAGTTGAAAAAGATGATTCTAGAAGAAGGACACCGAAGTAATTTAAGTATTCATCCGGGTGCGAATAAGATGTATCAAGATTTGAAGAAGATCTTTTGGTGGTCCGGTTTAAAGAGGGATGTGGCTCGATTTGTGTATGCATGCTTAACTTGTCAAAAGTCTAAGGTGGAACATCAAAAACCGAGTGGATTTATGCAACCGTCGGATATTCCGGAATGGAAATGGGATAGTATATCGATGGATTTTGTTACGGGATTGCCGAATACGCAAAGAGGTCATAATGCTATTTGGGTAATTGTTGATAGGCTTACTAAATCTGCTCACTTTATTCCAATTGATATTAGTTATACTTTGGAGAAGTTAGCCGAGATTTATGTTCTTGTGATTGTGAAGTTACATGGAGTTCCTAAAAGTATTGTATCGGATAGAGATCCAAGGTTTACATCGAGGTTTTGGGAGAGTTTACAAAAGGCTTTGGGTTCTAAGCTAAGATTGAGTTCTGCTTATCATCCGCAAACGGACGGTCAAACCGAGAGGACGATTCAATCGTTGGAGGATTTATTGCGTGCTTGTGTACTCGAGCAAGGTGGTGCTTGGGATGGTTATTTGGCGTTGATTGAATTCACTTACAATAACAGTTTTCATTCGAGTATAAGTATGGCACCATTTGAGGCTTTGTATGGTTGGAGATGTCGAACACCTTTGTGTTGGCATGAAACCGGCGAGAGGACGATAGTTGGACCAGAAATGGTACAACAGACGACGGAGAAAGTGAAGTTTATTCGGGAGAAGATGAAAGCTTCTCAAAGTAGACAAAAGAGCTATCATGACAAGAGAAGGAAGGATCTTGAGTTTCAAGAAGGCGACCATGTGTTTTTGAGAGTTACACCAGTTACGGGTGTGGGTCGTGCTTTGAAATCGAAGAAGTTGACATCTCGTTTTATTGGTCTGTATCAGATTACTTCACGAGTTGGTGTTGTGGCTTACCGTGTAGTGTTGCCTCCGAACCTTTCGAATTTACATGACGTATTCCATGTTTCTCAACTTCGGAAATATGTTCCAGATCCGTCACATGTTATTCCTATGGACGAGGTTGAAGTGAGAGATAACCTTACGGTGGAAGCTTTACCGGTTAGGATTTTGGACCGCGAAGTTAAGAAACTAAGGGGCAAGGATATTGCGCTGGTGAAAGTAGCGTGGGGAGGCGCTGCGGAAGGCAATATGACGTGGGAACTAGAGAGTGGGATGCGAGAGTCGTATCCGGAGTTGTTTGAATCAGGTATTATTTTCGAGGACGAAAATTTCTAAAGTGGGGGAGAGTTGTAACGCCCCGATTTTGATTATTCCATTATTCTTGAGTCTTTTTAATTTAATTGGGTGATAAATTATTTTTATTTGTTAAATTGGTGCGTTAAATGTTATTTTACCGTTTTCGGGGAAATTAGAATGGAGGGTATTTTAGTCTTTTCTCAATTAATTATAAGTTAGAAATTTTGTGGAATTAGAATTGTGTGAGAAAAATGAATTAAATTGATTTAGTGGAAAATGAGAGAAAAGAAATAGGAGAGAAAAGAAAATAGAAAGAAAAGAGAAATAGAGAGAAATAAGAGGGAAATAGAGAAAGATAGAAAGAAAAAGGAGAGAAAGAAAGAAGAGGAAGAGAAAAGAAGAGTAAAGGAGGAAAAACTTAGAAATTCATCAAGATCAATCAATTAGCAAGCTTGGAATCCGAGTAAGGGTGTGAAACATTATTATCTTATCAATGTATGTGATTATGTATGAATTGTTGTTGTTGTTGTTGAATTTTGTGAGTTTTAGGGTATAACCCATTTTTGAGAAATTGATTGGAAATTGATCCAAAAGTGTGTAAACTCTTGTTGATTGTGTTCTTGTTGGTCTATACATGTTTAATATGTATTGTTACACTTCAAACTGTTGTTTTTCTGAATTTAGATGATGAATTGGTGAAGTTGGAGGTGGAAAAACGCAGAACATTGTTCTGCAGAATTTTCTGGAAATTCCCTGGCCATACGCGTAAGGGGCATGTCCATACGCGTATGAACCAAGGCGATACGCATAACAATGGCCGGTGGAAGGGTCAATACGCGTATGGAGGGTGGCTTTTCCCGGCCCTCTGGTGATACGCGTATGGGTGAGGGGCGTACGCGTATGGGTTTTGGGAACGTGGAATTGTGAAGGAAATGGGTTCTGTTCGTACGCGTATGGATATGGGTGATACGCGTATGGACAGGAGGAATGTAAAAATGGGATTTTTCAAAATGTCGTTTTCGTTTTCGTCCGTAACTTTTGTTCCGATTATCCGATTTTTACATTCTTGGTGTTGTTGGAAAGCTATTGAGTTGTACGTTGTGATTATGATGTTTTGAAAATCGTTAGCCGATTTAATTATGTCGGAAAGTCGGGAATAGTGCTATTTAGCGACTTTTACCGTCTTGACTGTGTGTTTGAATGTGAATCATACAATAGTGCATTGATGTGAATGTATATAGATTGTATGTGATTGTATGAGAAGAATGCATAAATATATTGTGAATATGTATGCATTTCAAGAATGTCTTGTGTCATTTTGCATATGAAGCATCATGAAATACATTCTTGTGTTGAGCGATTCTAATGAGAATTCGTCGTAACGTCGTGTGCCCATGTGGGGTGTGAGCGATGATTACAAATGATTGTGTGCCCATGTGGGGTGTGAGCAATCGGGTCATGTGCCCATGTGGGGTGTGAGCGATCCATAAACATTGTGTGCCCATGTGGGGTGTGAGCAATGGGTGAACATCGTAGGCCCGACGGGGAGTTACTTCGGTAACGAGCGATGGTTCCAGCAGAGTTCCTGAGTGAACTAGTGATGATTGAGTCGGTACCCGCATTGCATTTGCATAGAGTCGTGAGTCGGTCTCTATGATTTGCATTTATCATCTTTGTATTTGTGCATTGATGAATAAACATGAATGTGTATGTTTATGTGGAATGATTGAGAATTGCGAAAGTATGTACGATGAATATGCTTGGTTGTATATATATATACACTGTGATGTATACGGATGAGTTTTGATGAATTGTGGTGAGAATGTGGAATATGTGTATTTTTATGTTAAGATATATATAATTGTATGCATTGTTATTATGATAATATTTCTCACCCTTCTGCTGTTTTATGATGCTCTATGAGGCATTGCAGAGTAGGTATGCTGGAGGTCTTTTTGTGAAGCGTGTCTTCATTCTTTTGGTCGGTTGGCTCTGATATGTAGCACCGGGTAGCTAGGATGTATATTATTCTTTTGTGATACATTTGCATATGTATCTTGCTGACGAATTTGTGTATATAAACATGATGATGCTTGTGATTCATACTGGATGATGTATATATATGTGGTTGTTCTTCAATATTTTAGATGTTTCCGCTTTTATTCTAAATATTGAGATGTGGGTGTAAGGACAAAGTTCCTCTGTGGCAAGTTACCCCACTGTTGCATATCAATATAATGAGTAGGTGTTGTATGTATTAAATGCGTGTATGATGTGACATGCCTCTTTTATACTATGTTTTAATCGTACTCTGGCGAATTTTTTTTCTTAATATGTGCCTAAATGATTTATGTGATTATTTGGGGGTATAGAAAGGGGGTGTTACACAACCCACAGCGGGGCAAAAGTTACCTTTCTGCCCCTCCAACCGGGCAAGGAATGCAACATTCCTCCCCGGAATCATTGCCCGTTACGCACGACTCCATTACTCCCCGAACAGCTGTGGGCAGGTGCCCGGAACCATGCCTATGCCCGACATAACGGCTAGTTTGGGTAGTTACCTATTCTTTGGGGAAAACGGTTATTTCGCACCGAAAATAGGACCGTTGCCCACGCGCTAGGGGCTCTATATAAACCCTCTCGCTTGAGAGCGTCAGGTATCCAATATTCACCCTAAGAATTCATACTTTGTACTTGCCCCTTTTCTCTGACCCTTTCTTACTTGAGCGTCGAAGTGCGTTGCAGGTACACCCCCTCCTCTCCTTACGACTAGCATCCTTGACGCACTTGGCGGCCCAATTCTACAGGATCTGATCCAGCCTTCACGATCAGTGGCGCCGTCTGTGGGAAACATTGTTCTCCCCATCTTTCTTTCCTCAGAAACCGAAGATCAAAACAATTCTCAAAGATCATCACGATCATGGCCTCCCAAGATCGCACCAAGGATGCTCTCCAAACCACTATCTTCCCCGTCAACAAATCTGACGTTGATGGCCAGTCATCTCTCCTCGGAGATGCCCATTTTCTAAGGGACGGAGCCACTGCTTCTACTTCCCCTGCCCCTGCTGATCACAACAACGATCAGTCTTCACTTGGTGTCCATCCCGTTTCTGTTCCGCCCAACACCGACCCGGCCGTGGCAGCCCTCCTAGAAGCAATCAACAAGACCAACACCCTGATTCTGCATCAAAACGAGAGGATTGGGGCGTTAGAAGAGTCCAACCGTCCAAGATCCCCTCATACGCGGAGGAACCAGTGACGATCAAGGAGCCCACAACACCGGAGAGATGTTGACCGAAGACTGTGCCAAGAGCCTGATCCTCGCGCAGCCGGAAGCGCGACCAGATCTCCCCGCGTGACCAGCAGTCTCACGACCACAAGAGGACTCGAAGGAACGAACAATCTCCCCCGGTCAAGTCTAAGGGTCGGGTCCGTTCACCTACCCTCCGAAGGAACCGCTCACCTTCTCCTCGAAGGAACCGTTATCCTTCTCCCCAGAGGAATCGCCACCGCGAGCGTCCCGTTCGGTCCCCATCATACACCAGTTCTAGCAGCAACGACGAGCCTCGCAGCCTGTTGTCCCAGGAGATCTTGGCTACCTGTCTCCCAAAAGGCTTGGAGAAACCCCTGTCACTTGGCACGTACGACAGGACCACTGACCCCGACGAGCACATCGAGAACATCGATGTGCTATTAGACTATCGCGGCATATGGGGCGCCATCAAATCCGACTGTTCCCGACCACGCTCCGAAAGGGAGCAATGACATGGCACAAGCAACTGCCCGAGGAGTCCATTACCTCATGGAGACAGCTGGGCATGATGTTCTCGCGGAACTTCACAGCATATCGCCGCCACCCTAAAACTGAGGCCTCCCTTGAAGCCATAATCCAAGGAAAAGATGAACCTCTCCGCATATATATCGAGAGGTTCAACAAGGAAGCCGTACAAGTCCCTACAACGGACGAAATGAAGAAGTTTCTGCTCGAGCAAGGGCTCCGCCCAGGCTCTGAGTTTTCTAAAGCCATTGGCCTCGCACCACCGAGGAACTTAGACGTCCTCTTCCTCAAAGCCCAATCACACATTCAGTACGAAGAGAAGGTTGCGGCCAGCAACGTTCGAGCATCACGCCATCAGGAGAATGCTCGGGCATCCAGAGGAGAGGAAGCCTCGATATCTCGTCGGGACGAATGGAGGCGCGAGGATCGTCCTCGTGACTCGCGTGACAACAAGGGGCCCTCCGGGCGGTTCCATGACTACACTCCCCTGACCGTCTCCAGGGAAAAGATCTTGTCCGAATGTGTCAATTCGAAGTTTAAGCAGGCAGGGGTCCGCTTCCCCAAAGAACTGCCGAACAGACCAAACGTAGACAAATCAAAATACTGCCGTTTCCACAAGAGTCACGACCACACTACAGAGGACTGCATCCATCTTAAGGATGCCATTGAGATACTGATCAGGGACGGGCGCCTGAAACAGTTCGCGAAGAAGAAGGACACTCCTCGGCAGGACGCCCAGGAGTTCAAGAAGATAGAGGAGGAAATGCCCTCCTCGGAAGACGCCAACATACAAGTCGCTATATCCATATCGCGACCAGAGGTCTTCTCCGTCCCGGACGGGCTCAGTGCCCCTGGTTATTTTGCGGCCCACAGCCCGTGGGAGACTTTTCCCTCCGCCATGGTCATCTCTAGCGGGGGCTTCAACAATGTCACTGTAGGCTCCGTGAAACCAAGTTCAAGCATCTGATCAACACGAGCTCCAATAAAGTGACCACGTTCGATCAGGCCCAGAAGGGCTCCGTCCCTATCTCCTTCTACCGGGAAGAGCTCCTCGGCGGATCCTCGAACTCGAGCATACCTTTGCTCGTCAGAGCCCGAATGGCGAACTTCGACGTTCGCAAAATGCTCGTCGACCAGGGCAGCTCGGTCGACATCATGTACTCCCAGCTGTTCTCAACGCTTCAGCTGGACGAATCGCACCTTACCCCTTAAGTAGGGTCCGATTTACAGGGATTCAACGGATCCGTGACCAAGCCGTGGGGCTACGTCGAACTGATCGTAACCTTCAGATCAGTTGAGACGGCCAGATCTGTCAAGGTACAACTTCTGGTGATCGACTGCCCGTCGCTTTACCAGTGCATATTCGAAAGGCCAACTCTGGCAGAGTTGGTAGCGGTGCCTTCAACAGTCCACCTGAAGATGAAGTATTACACTTCAAAAGGGATGGTCACCACCCTCCACGGCGACATTGAAGCTGCACGTAGGTGTTTCGAGGCAGCTACAAAGGGGCTCAACGCCATTGCGTTCAAGCCAAAAGCGTCAGGCAAGCCAGCATTGCCAAGCAGCTCCGAGGAAGCCAAGCCTCTTTCCCTGGTCGACTCTAACGACCTCGACAGTCGCTTTCAAGAAGAAGACCGGCAGGAGGAACGAGCAGCTTCAGCCGACCCGTCCACATCGTCCAGCAGCAACTCCCATCCGATGCGCCCGATCCCGAATGGCAACTTCGAGATTGTTCTGTTCGGTGACGACCCTCAGCGAGGAGTGCAGATTGGAGCAGACCTGCCCGACATTACAAGGAAGCAGCTCAAACCATGCCTCTGGGAGAATGCCGACCTATTCACATGGAGCGCCGCCGAAATTCCCGGACTGGATCCGTCCGTCGCCTGCCACCAGCTGACAATTGACCCGGCCATCAAGGCCGTAGCACAACATAGGAGAAAGCAGTCTCCGGAGAAAACGGAGGCTGCTGAAAAAGGTGTAAAGGACCTCCTCGAGGCCAAATTTATTTCGGAGGCCAAGTACACCACTTGGCTGTCCAACGTTGTACTAGTTAAAAAATCTAATGGAAAATGGTGCATGTGCATTGATTACACCGATCTCAATAAGGCATGCCCGAAGGATGCCTACCCCCTCCCCAATATTGATAAACTCGTTGATAATTCCGCTGGTTTTAAACTTTTATCGTTCATGGACGCCTACTTGGGCTATAATCAAATTCCGATGGCAGTGTCCGACAAAAAATATACGGCCTTCATGACCGAGTCGGGCAACTATTACTACAACATAATGTCCTTCGGCCTGAAGAATGCCGGAGCAACGTACCAACGAATGATGAACAAGGTATTCTGGGGAGAAATAGGCGACATGCTCAAAGTCTACATTGACGAAATGATCGTGAAATCCCACGAGGAAACCGATCATACTGCCCATTTGAGAAAGGTCTTCGAACATGCCAGAAAAAACAAAATGCGTTTTAACCCGGAGAAGTGCACGTTCGGTGTCCGGGCAGGCAAATTCCTCGGCTTCTACTTAACAGAACGAGGAATCAAAGCCAATCCTGAAAAATGCCGAGCATTCTCCAAGTTTCCTACGCCCAAGTCCAAATAATTCATCCAGTCCCTCAACGGGATGCTCGCGTCACTATCTCGTTTCGTGGCCAAGTCCGTCCAGCACGCCCTACCATTCTTCAAACTCCTTCGCAAAGAGGCAGCATTCGAATGGACCAAGGAGTGTGACGAGGCCCTTCTCCATCTGAAACAAGCACTCTCAGAGCCACCGGTCCTCTCTCGCCCATACAATGGCGAATCGTTGTACCTGTACCTCGCCGTAGCAACCGAAGCAGTGAGCGCCGCTCTCATCCGCGAGACACCTGACGGGCAGAAGCCCATGTATTTCACGAGCAAAGCGCTACAAGGACTAGAGTTAAGATACTAGCAAATAGAGATGGTGGCGCTGGCCCTCATCAACGCAGCCAGAAGGTTAAGACACTACTTCCTGGCTCACACGATCGTGATTCGAACATATCAACCCATAAAGCAGCTGCTCGGACGACCAGACATGGCCGGTCAGATGCTCAAATGGTCGTTGGAACCGTCTGAATTCGACATCCAATACAAAAGCAGAACAACCCTCAAGGCCCAAGCTTTGTCGACTTCGTCGCGGAAATGTCATTTGCAGACTCCCCCGCGAGCGAAGCGCGTAAATGGACCATTTTCGTTGACGGTGCCTCGAGCTCGGCGGGGAGCGGCGAGGGCATCATACTGGAGAGTGACGAAGGAATCATTGTTGAAGTTTCACTCACCTTGTCCTTCCCAACCTCCAATAACCAGGCTGAATACGAGGCCTTCCTCGCTGGGCTACGCCTTGCCAAGGACCTGGGCGCAGAAGAAGTCGTCATTTGCACGGATTCACAACTCGTGGCCCTCCAGGTCCGGGGAGAATACCAAGCCAAAAACGACAACCTGACCGAATACTTGGCCCTGGTCAAGAAGAAGATGGCGAAGTTCACAAGAGTCGAAGTGAAACACGTTCCCCGCGAACATAACGTGCGAGCAGGCGTGCTATCCAAACTAGCCAGCACAAAGAAGAAAGGCGGAAACAAATCCGTCATACAGGAAGTACTTCCTCGACCCAGCATCGAGAAGACCTCCCCGACACTCGACGTACAGGTGACCGGCGACAACAACTGCTGGATGACCCCCGTCTACAACAATCTCGCCAAAGATGAACTTCTGTCCGACCCAAAGGAGGCCAGCACAGTCAGGCGAAAAGCCTGCTCTTATGTCTTGGTCGAAGATAAACTCTACAGGCGGGGATTCTCCATCCCGCTGCTCAAATGTGTCGAGGAGGAAATGGTCGCGCACATCATGCGCGAAATCCACGAAGGAATCAACGTCCAACATCTCGGCGGAATCCACGAAGAAATGCGATAAATACCAACGACACGGGGACATGCACCTGGCTCCGCCCAAGAAGCTCAAGGCTATGTCCTCCCCGTGGCCATTCGCCTGGTGGGGCCTAGACAATCGTCGTGCTTTAGCCAGGCATTGTTAAAGCGGAACGGTTTCGGTCCCCAGTCAATCTTTGTAACGCCCCAGTTTCGATCATTTTATTTAATCGAATCGATTTAATTATTTTGAGTATGATATTATTTTTATTTATGACTTTGGTGTGATAATATGTTGTTTTGTACAGTTATTATATTTTATCGCATTTTGGGATCATTTGAGAGATAATTGAGAGTAAGGGTATTTTAGTCTTTTCCCTAATTATTTACTAAATTAGTAAAGAAAAGAGATAGAAATAGAAAGGAGAGAAAAAATAGAGAGAAAGAAAAAGAGAAGAAGAAAAAGGGAAGAAAGAAAAGAAGAGAAAGGAGAAAAAGAGAGAAAAAGAGGAAAAAGCTAGGAATCTCCAAATCAACTTCTAGGAATCGATTTAATCGGGTAAGGGTGTGAAATTCAATTATCTTATACATGTGTATGATTATGTATGTGTTTGTTTGTTGTTTGGTTGGATTGTATGAAAAATATAATAAAACCCATTTTTGTTGAAAGTGGTAGAATTTGATTTAATCGAGTTAGAAATCATGTTTTTCGTGTTCCTTGTTGTTGGTACATATTAGGTTCATGTTGTTATGCATTGTATTGGTAATTTTCTGAGTGTAGGTGAAAAATTGGATGAATTTGGGTAAGAAAACGCAGAACAAAGTTCTGCAGAAATTTTTCTGGTTTTTCCAGGTCATACGCGTATGGGGCATGTTCATACGCGTATGGACCTTGGCATTACGCGTAACGTGGGCGAGCCATGTGCCCATACGCGTATGAGATGTTGTTTTGCATGGCCATCTGCCCATTTACGTATGGTACGCGTATCACTTTAGGGCATTACGCGTATGAGGGGATGCAATACGCGTATGGGGTTCAAAATGGGAATTTTGGGAAGACAATGGTTCTGCCCATACGCGTATGAGATGTTGTTTTGCACGGCCATCTGCCCATTTGCGTATGGTATGTGTATCACTTTAGGGCATTACGCGTATGAGGGGATGCAATACGCGTATGGGGTTCAAAATGGGAATTTTGGGAAGAAAATGGTTCTGCCCATACGCGTATGGCCTTGGGCAATACACGTATGGCACGGCGAGGATTTTGGGCAATACGCGTATGGCTCAGGGCAATACGCGTATGGCCAGGAGAATGGAAAAATGTGATTTTTCAAAATGTCGTTTTCGTTTTCGTCTGTAACTTTTGTTTCGATTATCCGATTTTTACATTCTTGGTGTCGTTGGAAAGCTATTGAGCTGTACAATATGATTATGATGTTTTGGAGATTGTTAGCCGATTAAATTATGTCGAGAAATGTGAATAGTGTCATTTTGTCGAGTTTTACCGTTTTAATGGTGTGTAAATGATGTGTATTATGCTATGTGCTTTTGATATGGATATCGTATGACGTTGTATGATGTGAATGCATGTGACGACATGTTGTGGTGATGAATTGTGGCCGAAAGGCAAATAAATGCAATATGTTGTATTTGATTATATATGCATGTTTATGGTTGCATATATGTGTGAAAATGCATGGTTGTCATGAGTTCTTGTGTGTCAAGCATCAGGATGTGCATTGTTGTCGCGTCCTGAGTGACGGCGGTTCCGTGGGGAATCAGCTATAACATCATGTGCCTCGAAAATATGAGGTATGAATAGCCTGAGGACTGAAAGCGATGGTTATAGACGATCGTGAGCCTCTCTTGGTGGAGGTGTGAGCGATCGGGTCGTGAGCCTCTCTCGGTGGAGGTGTGAGCGATCCATAAACACCGTGAGCCTCTCTTGGTGGAGGTGTGAGCGGTGGGTGAACATCGTATGCCCGACGGGGAGTTACAGTGATGTAATGAGCGATGGTTCCAGCAGAGTTCCTGAGTGAACTAGTGATGAGATATGAAATCTTGGAGTCGGTACCGCATATGCATTTGCATAGAGAGTCGTTGTGTCGGTCTCTTTGCATCTGCATGAATTATGATTGCATTGGTTACATGTGGAAAATCATGATTTGGTTGATTATGTGCGAGACGTTGTGATATGCATTCGTGATAAATGTATTGGGCATGAATAATATGCAATTGGGGATGGAGACATTGTGTGATTGAGCTTGTGATAGCATTTGTTAATTGATGTGCATTCGTGTTAAATGCCTTGAATTATGAATGATATGTTTTGTGTGTATCAACATATGCATGATGTGTGAATATGGGATTATGTGAATATAATCTGTATATGCTTTATGTGTAGACATGTGATAATTGTGGTGAGAAAATTTGATATGTGTATTTTTATGTTGATATATATAATTATATGCATTTATATTATGGTTGTTTTTCTCACCCTTCTGCTGTTTTATAATGCTCTATGAGACATTGCAGATTAGAGTTGCTGGAGGTCTTTTGTGAAGCTTATGTCTTCATTCTTTTGTCGGTCGGCTCTGATATGTGACACCAGGTAGTTAGGGAGGCCGTTAGTGATTATTGTGTATTATGTATATATATCTTTGGCTTGTGCATGTATAACTTGATGTATGACCAACTTTTCGTGTGATATATATATGATAATCAGATTTTAGATTTTCCGCTTTTATTCTAATTTCTGAAAAGTGGGTGTAAGGAACTGAGTTCCCTCTGAATGAATGCTACCCCACTGTTGCATATCTTTATGAGCAGGTGTTGTATGTTTTGTTTCAATATAATGTGATTCTCCCTGTCTATGCCATGATAATTTAAATATACTCTGATGAAATTTTGAATTTTGAATTATCTATTTGTTTACTTGGGGGTATAGATTGGGGGTGTTACAATCTTCCCCATTTGAAGCTATATAGGACGATGGTCTGATATGTCTCTGCTACCTACTCTTTGGTCTATCACATTCCTCTCTTCAATCAAATTTCTAGTAAGTAGAAATCTGTCAATCCTACTCATAGCTTTACCATTGCCTTTGAACCAAGTAAATCTACCACCCACACAAGGAACATCCACCAAATCCATTGCCTCAATAAAATTTCTAAAATCAGCCATGTCTCAACTCCTAAGAGCATCCCCCACTCCAAGTCTCTCCTCTCTATAGCACACTTCATTGAAATCTCCTCCTAAACACCAATCACCCGAGCCTCCGCCCGACTTCCTAGCCTCCATTTCACTCCAAAGCAGCCTCCTAAGAGCTGCACAGTTAGGTGCATAAATATTCACAAAATTATATTCCTTCCCTTTCCAAACTGCATTAATTCTCACATACCCATTTCCAGAGAAACTATAGTTCAAATCAAGAAAATTACGCCTCCAAAGAATCATCATCCCACCCAACGCTCCTGTCAAATTACTTGCTGTCCATTCCACCTCCAAATTACCCCAAAAATACCGTGCTAAATTATCATCAAAAGAAGAGATTTTAGTTTCCTGAATGAAGCATAAATCAATGTACTTGATTTAATAGGGAAGCTAACTCTTTTCTTCTTCACACTCGATCCACCCCCTCTAATATTGTATGATAAAATATTCATCATAACAATATTGATTTCGCCTTCAACCCTTCTTTATCTCTTGTCTCCATGAATTCCACTTCTTTGATGCAATTTTCTTCGTCCACCCTGTTGATTATTCCTAATCTGGCTATTCACTCCCACATCTTCTTACCCACCTCTGAATAATCACTCTTCAACAACCTCATATTGCATCTGAAAACTTCGGAATCCATTAGCGAGTTACAGTTTGAAATTGAGAAGTTTGAGATGTTATCCTCTCCTCTGAGATTCAACTTCGCAAGCCCAGAGGTATTAACGATTTTTCTTTGAACCAGGCAAGCGTAATTAGAAGGGAGAACGTCCACTCTTTCCCCCAATTCTCTTACTTCCCTTAGATTGATTCTACTGGGCTTGTCCACCTTTAGGTTTCTACAGGCCTCATCAAAGGTTTTTGGGCCTTATAAAAAGATCCTATTTGACATAGGCCCACTTGAACCTTCAACGATATTGATCTCCAAAAAAGTATTTTTGTCTTTCAAAAAGTTATCTCCACTACACGCCTTCTTCTCACACTCTCGAATATCACTACTTACCAAACATGCACCTTTGCCTTTCTGAATTCTCATGGTTTGAGTTGACCTTTTCTCCTTTGAGGAAACAAACTTTTCCTTGCAAAGGACAGACTTGCGCTTTTTTGGATGGGACATCACCTTTTTCTTTTTGCATGAAACCTCATTTGTAGCCTCCTGGGTTTGCACCAATGTAGGCAAAAATTCATTAATGCTCTCTTCTGTCTCATTCACCATACTCTGCAAATCCTTTTCCCTACCATCTACTTCATCGAAATCTGAGAAACCATCTTCATCCCCCTCTCCGTCGTTCCCATACTCCGACGACCCATTTGTCTCCATCTCTTCTTCCGATATGCAATCACCCACCAAAGTAACCTTGGGGCCTTGCAGTTCTTCCACTCAAATGATTCTGAAAATGGACTCATCAATCTTGACTGACAAAGCTTCTTGAATGACTTCAACATATGTTGTTCTGATCTTTATCCTTGCTACATCCATTCGAACCTTCATTAAAGTATCTCCGTCACAACAAACATAGGACCCCAGAGCTGCCGATAAGAATTCAAAAAAGCTATCTGACCAAGCATGGCATGGTATCCCCGAGACTCTGAGCCAAGTAATCCTCTCAGGGTCTACATCTTCTGGTTTCCATGGTATAATCTCTTTAATCCAATTACCCATCCATATTTCACTCTCGCTAATGAAGTCCAAAACATATCCTTCAATCAAATCCTCTAAGTGAAATAATACGTTGATGAATCTAAGTTTCTTCCTCCTCCTCCACTTCCTTCTATGACCCACCTCTTATTCCTTATTCCTTTATCCCTCTTCGATGCCACCTTCCTCTAACCACCGTTAAAAGAACTTTGATCTGTGGACCTCACTATTTGGAAGAGATCCAGAAAAAAGAAGATGAAAAGTTAGAGAGAGGGCATAGTTTCTCTCTCTACATTAAAATACACACTAAAACGTTAAAAGGAATAGTCTCTCTACATTAAAATTTCATTTTAGCGCATTAGTCTCAAGAAAGGAATAAAGTAGATTTTTGTTAAAGTCCAAACAAAAACCACATTGAATATTATAACAACATTTGACGAGATAATTTACATTAAAAGGATGAAAGATGAGTCACAATTTTATTCAAACCAACATTTTAAATATATACTATTATCTAAGGTAGATCTGTTAAAATGGACTATCCCACATGGGCCGATTCACCTAACCCGAAAAATCATAGGACCTGTCCCTTTAAATTTGAGCCCATAATTTTAGGACTTTTTATCCCGGCTTTAAAAAGCTCGCTACCCATAAGGGTTATCCCGTATGGGCCGTGGATAGTCCTTTAGGCCCGCATAACTATAAATTTATAAAATATATATTAATACTTGTATTTTTTTACTCGAAAACAACACATTGATTTCACTCACCTCACTAAATTTTATCTCTATTCTATTCAATGTTTCTCTTTTAAATTTTAGACATTAATATAAGGGTTAATAGTCATTTACCCTCTGCAATATTGGCGAGTTTTGATTTACCCCCTTTAAAAAAATAGTTTTCGATTACCCCCCTGAAATTTTGGGGTACCCCCCTAAGCATGTAAAAACCAGGGGGGTAAATAAAAAAAATTATTTTACAGGGGGATAATTTTTCTACCTGGGGGGCAAAAGACCTTGAATTTTAAAATTTCAGGGGGGTAATCCAAAATTATTTTTTTAAAGGGGGGTAAATCAAAAGTCACCTATATTGCAGGGGGTAAATGACTATTAACCCTTAATATAATAAACAATCTTTCCTCGTATTCTATTAGTTTATCTTATGTTAAATATTTGAGTATTACTTTATACAATTTAAACATGTGTTGTATTTAAAAACATAATATAATATTTATAAAATATAATATAATACTTAAAATGTATGATGTTTAAAATAATATAATTTTTAATTTCATTTATAATAAATAATATGGAGTTTTTATTTTAATTTTTTATTTAAAAAACCCTATTTAGCGTTGGGTACTCTGAAGCTCATTTAGGGCTGTGTTCGGGTAGTAATTTTCAAACTCATATTACAACAGAGCTTTTTTGAACCAACCCTAAAAATCCCAAAGATCGTCAGATCAGGCCCGTTTAGGATCAAGTAGCCCATTTTGATAGCATTAATCTACGGCAAAGTTGCATCTACTTTACATAGCAAATAACAAACTCTATTACACACTTGGATCTTTAGAGTTAAAATAATCTAATTAGTTTCCCTAAAGAAAGAAGGTAATTACACACCAAACAACATCGACAACAACAGCAACAATAGCAGCAACAACAAAGCTTTATTCCACTAAGTAGTGTCGGTTACATGGATCATCTTCTGTCATAATGGGTGTGTCACTAAAGTCTTATCGCAATCCGATAAAACTTTTTCTTAAACTTGAGCAGTGCATTTCTATCACATAAAATCCATGAAGCCCTCTTCCATTTCAACCACCCAACTTGAATTCGAAGGTTTATATTCCTTTCTATTTCTCCAACATTTTATATTATAGACTAAAGATACTTAAACTGTGTTACTTGAAGGATGAGATGGTCTCCAACTTTCACCTCTAGATTAGAAACGCTTCTTCTTTTATTGAAATTACATTCTATATAATCTGTCTTACTTATGCTTACGAAAACCGTGTGTTTCTAAAGCTCGTCTCCAAGTATCCAACATCTCGTTTAAACCATGTGTTTCTAAAATTGAACCACTTTTAACTCCTTGAATACCAGGATACACAACACGACTGACTCTTCTTTGAAACCTTGGGATATTGGCATGAAGTTTTCTTCCATCGAGAAACAGGTTATCTAACTTTGTCACCAAAAGTCTTTTGTTTTCTACATTGAAATACGCAAAAAACCAAAATGTCTCCCTATTTTATCCTCCGATGGAGGTATTATGACCTCATATATGTCGCCCAGCTCTTTGAATTCAATATATAAGTCTTTGGCACACCATTTATCATTAAACTTGGTAAAATAATACGCTGATGAATCTAAGTTTCTTCCTCCTCCTCCGCTTCCTTTTATGTCTCACCTCTTATTCCTTATTCCTCTATCCCTCTTCGATGCCACCTTCCTCTAACCATCATTAAAAGAACCTTGATCTGTGGACCTTACTATTAGGAAGAGATCCAGAAAAAAGAAGATGAAATGTTAGAGAGAGGGCAGAGTTTCTCTCTCTACATTAAAATACACACTAAAACATTAAAAGGAATAGTCTCTCTACAATTAAATTTTATTTTAGCGCATTAGTCTCTAGAAAGGAATAGAGTAGATTTTTGTTAAAGTCAAAACAAAAACCAAATTGAACATTATAACAAAATTAGATGAGAGAATTTACATTAAAAGGCTGAAAGATGAGTCACAATTTTATTCAAACCAACATTTTAAATATATACTATTATCTAAGGTAGATCTGTTAAAATGGACTAGCCCACATGGGCCGATCCACCTAACCCGAAAAATCATAGGACCTGTGATGCGTTGTATTCGCAAGTGCACGAATCGCGTCAGAGTAATATAAAAAGTTATCGTATCCACAGGGACCAAATGTCGATCTAACGATTTCCGTTTGTTACAGTGCTTATCTAAGGCAGTTCAATTCAGGGTTTACTAATGCAGAGGAAAATAAATAAAAGTAAATGACGAGGTAATAAAATTCAGACAAAACAATAGGCTTGAATGTAATTCCCATAACCGATAATATTTCTATATTCATCAACAGAACTACTTACGGGCAATATCTTCTATTTTAAGAAAAGAATTCGATTTAACAGGAACTGTCGCTTTCGCGTAGTCAGAACCAAGTTTACCCTCTAAACTAACCCCTTTATTGTCACTTATAAAAAGGCGCGCATTGCGTTAGAGTCATGGAAAACTTACTTTTAAGAAATGCAAATTCTAGACTAAACAGAAAAGTATTTTGACCTGAAATTTCTAAACTAAAGAGGTTCGAAATGAACCAGATTCTAATCCCACTAACGCGTCCGAAAATAGTTTTAAATCTCTTTTCTAAAGTGTTAAAAATGCCTACTCAACTGAGCAAAGCGCTTTCGCTGTATTTGATCAGTTGAGAACTAAACAGGTTTACAAATTGTTGGACGGCTTTCGATCTTACCCAACATTGCTTTTAGGGACAGAAAACTTGTGTTAAAGATTAAAACATCCCTTAAGTATTTCTATTAACACATAGACATATTACGGTGGTTATGGTCTTTACATTCTTGCCTATCTAAAACTTAGCCAGCCATGGTAGTAACAACAGTCATGTTAATTCTTATCATGTATGGAATTAAGTCTTTTGAAAAAGTAAAGTATTGAAAAGTAAGGCAAGACAATAAATAAACAAAATAAAGCAAGTGCGAGAAATAAATGAAAGTAAATGCGATTAAAATAAAACCTGCTCCAAAGCGGAGTCTTTAAATCTGGTACAATGCACGGAAAATAAAATGCTCCAACTTGATTACAGACACTCCAAGACTTGATTACAAACTCGATCACACACAGTGCAATAACTCCTCGATGTGAGAAGATTACCGCTTTACAAGAGTGAAATTTATGCCTAGGGTGAAGTAAACTAAGATTGGATGCTCCTAAAGTTCGAGTTCTACAAGTATTTATAGGCAACGTTGGTGTGGTGTAAAGACAAGAGTGTCCTTGGTTTGAAAATGGGCGGGAACACCTTTTTGCCTTGTCCCGCCCGCGACAGGATCATCGCGCCCGCGACAAGAAGAAAGTGGCAAAGGAGAGTGCTGATCGTGGGAACGTGGCAGTTGAGTTGATGAGATCATGGGACACATCGTCGCCTACCCTGGGGCGTCCGCGACAGGAGAAGCGACAAGAGCAATTTGCTGCCAAACTAGAATTCTTGCTCCTTTTGCATCCTTTTCCGTCTGGGACCTCGATTTTATTGAAAACCTGAAAAACAAAGGAAAACATAACAATAACAAAGCATAAAAATAGAAAAACAACTAATATGCATGTGAAATCAGAGTCGAAAATACAGTATAATTTAGTGTCATCAAATTCTCCCACACTTAGACCTTTACTTGTCCTCAACCAAAACATTTAAAGCTCAGAAGAAAAATCAGTGTCGATCGAGGATTTTGGACAAAAAGGGCTTCTAAGTCCGAGTCTGGATGCAGCGGTCAGTACTAACTGAGTGAACCAAGGGCATCGTGATGACACTAATCCCGAAAATACGGACATAAACTTCGCTCCTATACTAATCTACCCATTATATCCCACAATACTTAGGCCTTCCTTTTCCATCTCTTTTGAGTCCTTTTCATTCAAGCGCAATCACATTAAGCCCATTTTCCGCACATGTTTCATGGTAGAGTGACCTGTTAGTGATTCTGATCCTTTTATACCGGATTTCTGGCACAGGGAACTGTGTAAAATCCTTTTATTCTTCTCAAGTGCAGTTGTGGGGGATTGGATCGTAATCCGCCCTACCGAGTTCAGTGCCAGATACCTCTGAACCAACTGAAATGAGCAAGTTAAACATCTTATTACTTTTTTTCTTTTTCTTCTTTTCTTTTTTCTTCTTTTTTTTTTCTCTTTTTTTTTTTGAATATGCACTCAGATCAGTCACTTATATTCGTCGGTCTCCTACTTAGAACATGTTTAGGCCGGAGCTGATTGCTGAAATAAACTACTAAGGATGATTTTGAAATGAAATTAGGGCCATGGTACATGGGGTTTCAGATGTGATTCTTATATTTACGAAGTTCAAGGTGTAAGGACGATACTGATGTTTCAAAGGTTCTCCCAAGTCACCGCATCCTAACCCGAACCTGTCTTAAAGTCCAAAAAAATTTCAGAACAACACTTATTTTCTAAAAAAAAAATTTATTGGGGCTAAAAAATGTGGAAAAAAAATGAAGGTGAACCAAAAACATACTTATACTAGTGACTCTTCAAACACACGCATTTCCTAAAACAGAAACAAAAGTAAATAACTGAAGGGAAATAAAAAATAAACTACTAAAATGACGGAAATAAAAATGATAAAATCTCCTCCCACACTTAAATCGAACACTGTCCCCAATGTTTCGAAGTAAGCTAAGGAGAAAGGAACCTGGCAAAACTAGTGAGGACCGCTGGTGCCCTCGCCGCCCTGTGCTGGATGCTCGGAACGACGGGATCTGCTACGGTGACGGTCTCGCTGGTCCATCCTAGCCATCAAGTCTGTCTGAGCAGCTTTCACCTCACGAAGGTTACCTAAGATGGAACCCTGAGTGGTCTCCATAAGCTAAAAGTGCTGATGATTATACTGCTGTTGACGGGACTGCTCATTGGTGATCGTAAGCAGAGTACGGGAGATGGTCTCGTAAGACTGGTCCGCTCTCCGCCGTGACTCTTGCATAAAGCTCATTTGGTCCGCCATTTGTTGCTGAATGGAAGAGAGCAGGTCTTCATGTCGTGCTTCTCTAGCCATATGGTCTCGCCACATCTCCTCCGTAATGTAAAATCCGGGAGCAGCTCCTGCAAAAGTGTTAGAAGCAGATGATGCGGTGTGTGATTGTGTAGGACGAGGGGGGGACACATGCTCTCTATGGTCATACTCACCATTTGTGTCAGGCCCCTCGTTGTCATGGTCATTAGGAGGAATTGGACCTAGAAAAGGTGGTGCAGTAAGGTCATAGGTCCAGTTCCTCTCGAATCGTACATCTGTACGTCTACTGCATGGTATCACAATCGATTCGATGGCTACCCCGTGAATCATTAACTCATAACCACCAGCCCTCCTTGATCGGCACAATTTCATGTCTTTCAGAAATTTCAAATTAATTGTACGAGGGGGCAGTGGTTCCAAGGTAGCTATCTCATCATTTAAATTCAGTGCCCGAGCAATAGACGTAATCATTCCGCCAAAAACTATCGGTCCACCCTTATTTATCGTTAAGCACATATGGGCGATCATAAATGGGACCGGATTGATTCTATTATTTGTGAGGCATCCTTGCAAGAACAAAAGTTCTTTGCTATTAACCTTGTTTTGGTTCTCCCGGCCAAAAATAGAGCATGCCAAAAGATATCTGAAAATTCTTATGGTCGGGTTCTGAATGGTCGAGGCGAGTAATCCCTTAAAGGAATCAGCAATAGTATCTGACAACCTGCGCCAGAAGGCGAATACCCCGACTGACCATTCAGCATCTGAAGGAGCCTCACAAACAGCACCCTCCCCGTGAGGGAATCCCAATAGACCTGCTAGTTCATCGGTACTGAACTCATACTCAACAGCAAATAGTCTAAAATGCACAGTACCGATTGTGCTAGCAGTGTTGGGACGGACGGTATAAACCAATGAACTTAAAAGCTCAATCGTCATCCTCTCATAGGTGGGTTCTCTTGCGGTAAAAATAGTGCTTAAACCTACAAATTCTAACAAATGAAAAACACTATGATGGACCCCTAAAGTGTGCAAGCAAGAATCGTCGACATACCTCGTCGAGAGAATTTCTCGATCCTGAAGCTTTTGAAGTTGTCTCCTCTGCCTATTGTAATACCCCAAAATTTGCTCTCCCCTTTTGGCATCATAGCATGGCATTATCATTTATCATATCATATCCACCTCATTAACATTGCATTGCATTTAACATAGAAAAATGAAGCATGGCATCCTTCTTACCATCAGGGCATGTGATCAGGTGGAAGATGGACAATCAAGAGATCATTCAAAGCACAAAAAGGTCAATCAAGTTGCCTCAAGGCAAGCCAAGAGGTCTTTCCTGTCTCATACCATCTCAATTGATCATCCACAACCTCAAGGATAAGAGATACAATGGGAGATTGAAGCATTACATCCTACACTATGCAAGAAGTCCAAAAATTGAAGGAAAACCCTCAAAAGAGATAGCTCATTGATTCAAAATCATTCCCAAATGGTATATCTCATCATCCTTTAAGAGGATACACAACATACTCTGAGGAATTTGAAATTGGAGACTGCACTTTTACCTCCTAACCAGAGGGGGCCAAAATTAGGGTTTCCAGTTAAATCAGGGAATCTTTGCTTTTTTGGGCAAAACTTGATGTCATGGTATTCTACATGTTCTTAAGTGTATGTATGTGTAAAATTGCATCTCAATTGGTTTTAGAAGTGGTTCAATTGGAAGAAAGATCAAGAATCAGAGAAATTGGGGCAAAGTCAAATAATCAGAGGAAAAAGTCAACTCTTGACTTTTTGAGCCCAAATTCATGAAATTCATGTTACATGTGTCCAATGTACAAAATTTGGTCAAGAAATTCCAAAGGAATCATGAAAAATTCAAGGTGTAGAAAGTTGCCATTTTTGGATGAAGAAGGGTTACTAAAAATAGCAAGTTTTGGCCATTTTGCATCAGAGTTTGAACCAAGGCCATTTAAATTTGGAGCACCAAGTGAAAATTCCACTCTGCCTCAATGAAAGGTCTTGTTTTAAGCTTCAAATCCATGTGTAGAACATCTCCATTGGATAAAAATTGAGAGAGATATGATTGATCAAAGTTGGAGGAAAGTAGGCCAAAACTAGGCCATGACCAAGAATTTTCAGGTCATGCACGCAGTCATTTCAACAAGCATGTGGTGGGCCAGAAGTCAACCCTAATTTCTCCAAGAAGAAAGCTCCAAATGAGAAAATTTTCAACATCAAAGTTATTCCTTGTAGTGCACTCTTCAATGTTCATGTTGGACAAAATTTGATTTGATCATGTTATAAGGGAGAAATATTGGTTCCAAGTTAGGGTGATCTTGCTGAAAATCCATGCCATACACACCATGCCAGCCAACCTCACCTGCACGCCCATACACCAATTGGTTTCCTTCTGTTTCAAGCTATTTTTCATCATCTTGTACACCTCCATTTGACTTGTCTTCAACACCAATATTGCTCCCCAATGTACTCTCTTCCAAATGAACCCATAAACTCACCAACTCATTCATGGAGTAGAGAGAAAAACACTTGCAAAGCACCCTATGTTGGCACTGATACATTAATGGTTCTGCTGCACAATTTGGTTCACACACACACCAAACACCTCACATCAGATTTCCACATTAAACCAAACACACATGACATAAACCTCATACACTAGCACGTGCCTGGCATGAAAATGGAAAGAGCAAACTTGTTGAACAAGTTTCTGATAACAGCTGTGCCATTCATTCCACTTTCTTCTTCACCATAGCTTACCATAGGGAATCACCACCATATCATTACTCTCCCTAACTAACTTGACTCAGTTAGTTAGGGATGACTCACTCAAACCACCATGACTCAGTTAATTCACTCAGCTTAACCCTGGTTAGCTCCCCCTATAAAACAGATTTCACCCTATTCTTTTGGCCCCAGCTTCATTTTTCTCATTTTTCACTTCAAAACACTTCAAACTCTCCCTCACATTCTCTCTACTTTCCCTCTGATTTCACACGAGCTTCACCATCTTCCCTTCATCTACTTCATCTTCATCATCATCAATGGCATTGGATTGAAGTTTTCTACACAGTCCTCAAGGTTTTGGAAGCATTGTTCAACATTGAATCTCTCTGCTCTCAAGACCACTGGTTATATAGCATTCATTTTGCTAAGTTTGTGAAGCTCCAAGGTTGAAGAAGAAGCTAAGATCTCTGGTTTTCTGAAGAGTACTTCCAAATCTCCAATATTCAGGTACGAGTTTCATCCATTATAGACTTGATGTGAGTTTGTTTTCAGGTTCTTGCAGCTTCTTATAAGCTCAAGAACTTGCCTGGCTAGTTGATAGGCCTTTAGAGGCATAGACCAAATGTTAGGGCAAATCTGTTTCCGTTGGATTCTCTCATATCATGAATTGTTTGTGCATTTTGTTCTTGAATTCGTGTTCTACCTTAGTTCCTCTTTCTATTGGTATACGTTTTGTGGATTTCTGGAGAAATCAAGGTTGCAGACGGTGGTGAGTGACCGGAGAAGGTGACCGGAGGTCCCTCTCCGGCCGGTGGCTTCATGTTAGGGTTTTATGACCAGTTTGAATGTGATCCGTTGGATGAGCGTGATCTAATGGCTACCATGCTGCCAACACATAAAAATTCATGTGCATGTCACGTGATTCTTCTGATTTCATTTTTAAACATTGTGTGGCATGGTACATGGTAGCTATGGTGAACATTCATGCACATGCGTGAGATTAGGTTACTTTGACTTTGGTTTGACTTGGACTTGATCTGATGGTTGGGAGTGAGTCAAGATTGTTGACTGAGGGTTCATGTTTGTTAGTATGCTCTGCGCGCTTAGTGGACTTAGCCAGAATGCTATTCGCACCTCCCTGTTTTAAGGCCCAATTGATTTTGAACTGAATAGTTACTAGGCATGCACCCCCATTCACATTTACATTCCATTTTATTTTTTCCATTTTTGTTACACGTTTCATAATTAATTTTTAAAAATATCAAATGGTATCAGAAAATTCTACAAAAATTCATGTGTATTCTTAAAACATTTAGGAAATTTTTCATGATTTTATTTTCTGATTTTATGACCTTTTTGCCCCTGTTCCATAATTTTCTTTGAATTTCCACTTAGATGCATTCTAAGCATGATACATGAATTTGTTTAATTTTGTTCTTGCTCATTACCAACTATTTTGACATGATTCTTTTTGCATTGATTCAATAATACATTGAAGCATGTTAGAGGATTTTTGTTTGATTTTTTAGGTCACTTTATGACATGTCTTGATGCCTATATTTGTACCACTTTGCATGATGTTTCAATTTGACCTAATTGCTTTGTTTGAAGTCATTTTGCTTTGAATTTTGATATGCTATTTTGATATGTGATTCATCCCTGATTAGTGAACTCCAATACCATGTTTTCATAATTTTCATGAGGACATTTGATTTTTGCTTGATGCATTTCATTTAAGGCATTATGACCTGTTATATCATTGTAATCTTTAGTGCATGTTTGCATGAATTCTTTTGTGCATATTTGTATGAGCATTTGCATAGTTGTGTGAGTCATTCATATGATATTATAGGTCTTTGATACACATTATAGGTCATCTTTACATGTTCATTTCAATTTGAACTTTGTGCATCATTAACATGTTTTGTTTGCACTTTCTTTTTGGAACTTTCATTTCAATTCTTCTCATATTACTTCTTGAATGCCTTGAAGTTGATTCATAAATACTTTTGAGATGTTTATAAACCATTTGCCATTTAGTTTCAATTCTGGTTGTTGATTTACATGTTCCATTTATGCATGTCTTCTTCATTTCTTTCCATCTTTCATCTACCCTTTCTTCTTGTAACATGTTTAAATGCTAATGGATGATGTTTGTTGCCTATTCACTTGCACTTGTATGATGATATTCATTTGTTGTCCATATGATGTACATTCTGATTGTGGTTCTAGGATTTGGTTTCTCATTTAATTCTTTTGAGTTTTATGATGCATTACATGTTCTTTTACTTCTTATACTTCTTATACATGTTTACTAACCATGTAGGGGCTTCGGTAAGTTTCAATTGAGTGTGGATAAGGAATCCACATTCAACTTCTATCCTTTCTCTTTTACAATTCCATTTTGTGTTTTGTTAAGCATTTATGTGCTTTCTTTAATAACTCATTACTTTCCCTTTTTGAATTACAATTCATCTTCTACTTTGGAAGTGAATTGTTTAATTCTTTCTTTCTTTAGACTTTAGGTTGAAACCTCACAAACCTTTAGGATCACTCTCTTTAATCTTCAATTAGGATTGAGTCTTAGTCCACATAGGTTTTACCTTTGCTCCTCTCTTGAGTCTCTTTTCTCATCTCAAAGAAAATTCAAAACATATAATAAAGGTAGGCATTTATTGCATTTAGGCCTTTCATATAAAGAAAAGATTATAAGGGGTCTTCTCTTGTAATCTTAAAATATATAGCATATAGCCCATCTTGGGTCAATGTGTTAAACATTTGATCTTGTATGAGGGACTTAAATGCAATACTTGTTGAAAATACAAATAAATAAAAAACACTTCTTCATTTCTTAATCAACAAAAACACTTAATAAATACAAGTATGCTAGTGTGTTTGAACCTTGATAATTGGAACTAAGTGTGAGGGTCTTCTTCACCCTTAGTGTGCTTTCTTACCCATTCCATCTTGGAATGTGAGAAAGTACGCATTCCAATGACTAAGATTCAGATACACTATCATATGCAAACAAATGAAAAAACTTCTAAAAGGCAAAAACAAACAATAACGTCTTTCCTTCGGGAATTCTTTTCTCATCTCATTCATTCTCAACGCACGAACGCGCTTCTACTCGTTCTCTTGCAAGATGGTAACGCACTCGGACCAGCGAGCCTGCAACACCTGAGCTAGAACGTAAGCCGTTCTCTAAAAAACACAATCCATCCCCAGTGAGGGGAACTACGTCGCTCTGATTCTCATGTTCCCGATGAGATACGTAGGCAGTGGGGTAGGGCCCATGCGAGCACTTCTTTTATTTTCCCTACATTTGTTTCCCGTTCCTTTTCTTTTCTTTCTCCTTTCTTTCTTTCAGTTCCTTTTCCAGTATCCAGTTTTCTACACCCTTTGATTGAAGCAAGCAAGCGTGGATCCCATCGGGTACGATGGACGCGTGGGGGTGCTAATACCTTCCTCTCGCGTAACCGACTCCCGAACCCATTTCTCTTGGTCGTAAGACCATGCTTTTCCTTTCCCTCAGGTTTACGCGGTGTTTCCTTTCCCTCTCTTGGGATAAATACACATTGCTGGCGACTCTGTTTCGGTGCCACTTTCGCGTTTGTACTAGGATGAAAATCCCGGGAGCGACAGCTGGCGACTCTGCTGGGGACAGGTTGACCTATTGCTGGTCCATCCTAAGCGAGTCAATCCTAGCGCTTGTTTGCTTTTCTTTCATTGGGTGTTTTCTGTTGTGCTTTATTTTGCTGTTTAGTTACTTTACAGTATTTACTGCATTTTAGCATTACATATCATATATTATATTGTGCTGCACTGTTTTGTCTGTTTGGCGGGATGGGATTTCTGAGAGATAAGCCCATTACACAGGCTTGAGTATACACTTAGAATTAGAGTGGAGAGTAGTGGGACCTACGTGCCGTTTGGAGTGCGTTGGGTGTTCACGAAATTCACAGCTAGATGAGGCTATCTTGGGACACGTCGTGGCATACGCATCTTGCGTATTCCAGGATGTAGATCTAGAGAGCTGTCGACTCTAGTGACCGATCATGAGGACCTTAGTGGAAATATCCCTCTTTAGTGGTGACAATGGCAGACCACATTCTGTGGCAAACCCATTCGCACCCGAGGGCCCACTTTGGAACTTGCATAGGATGACCTTTATTTTCTAAGGGGAGTCAGTGGACGACCTCTTTGATTGGCATAGCATTGTATCCTACGGGCTGAATGTGCTATTGCTTCTCAAACCTCCGAAGCTGACAAGCCTTATTTTCTAAGAACCACATGTGAGCATGGGCGGGATGTTTACAGGTTTGCAGGAAACCCAGCCTCCTACCTACCTTACTCGTGATTCTATGATGATTTCAGACATTGTATCCTATGACAGTGATTTAAGTGTTCATCTCAGATATTGCCAGACTCAGTACAGAGACACAGTGCACACAGTTCAATACAGACACCGACACTTGATTACCTGATCACATGCCCTTTTGCATTGCATTATCATATCATAACAGTTATGTTTGTCATTTTCAGGTGCATAATACATTTCTGATTCCAATCCATGGGTTCAACAGAGATCGTCGCCGAGAGAAAGAACAATGTGTCTTACAAGTTTCCAGATCCTGTCTTGGATTCATTGCTCAAAGTTATAGATATGGCTGGTCCGGGTATTCTTGATAGGTTTCAGAAGAGCTACGGGAATTTGGTTGGGATGGTCCGTACAATCACCAAGTATGAGCATGATGCTTTACACACTCTGCTGCAGTTCTACGAGCCTTCGTTGAGGTGCTTTCTTTTTTCAGATTACATTTTGATGCCAACACTGGAAGAATTCTCATTTATTTTGGGAATTCCGATTACGTCGGCAATACCATTCTTCTCTGGTAGTTCTCCCAGCGTAAAAGAAATTGCTGCTGCTTTACAAATGGATCAGGCAGTGATAAAGAGTGGTGTGAACAGTAAAAATGGAGTTAGCGGATTTCATTTAGAATTTCTGTCTGGACGGGCCCAGGAGGCTGCAAGTGCTAAAAATTGGACGGTTTACAATTCCATTCTGGCTCTCTGCATATATGGCCTAGTTTTCTTTCCCAATCAGCAAGACTTTGTGGATATGCAAGCAACGAGAGTTTTTGTCCTTAAAAATCCAGTCCCTACTTTGTTAGGAGATTTTTATCATTCCGTGCACTATAAGAATGAGAAAAGGAGGGGAGGATCTGTTAGTTGTTGCACTCCACTGCTGAGTCATTGGTTTTTCAAACATTTGCCTCAGACAGGTGTCTTTGTGGAAACCAAAGATGTGGCGAAATGGTCTAAACGATTGATGAGTTTAACTGCTGATAACATTGTATGGTTTGATCACCGGTTGTTGAGAATAGAGCTTGTCACAAGATGCGGAAATTTTCCAAATGTGCCTTTGATTGGCAGAAAAGGAGGGATCAATTATAATCCAGTTTTGGCCATCCGACAGTTTGGGTATGCTTCCAGGGATCCTCCTACGGAGCAAGATGTGGAAGAATCTTTATTCTTTACAGGAACTAAAGATGCGAAGGTGGTAGAAGTAGTGAATGCTTGGAAAGATAAGCACAAAATTGGAAAAGCAGTTTTTGGAAAAGGAGATTGTAGATCTTATCCTGAATATGACAGGTGGATTGAAACGAAAGTAAAGGAATTGCTTTTACCCTTTTCAAGGGGACCTCTTTTATGTGCAGTACAGCCAGAACAACCCACTATGGTGGCTATTGAAGAATGTGAGAAGTGGAAGAAAATGGTCAGAGAGTTGCAGATAGAGAATTCTGGAATGAGCAGATGTCTTCAGAAAGCTCTAGCTGACAACAAAGAGTTGGAAAAGAGAGCCTTGAAAGCGGAAAAAACCTTGGCTGACAAAGAGGAAGATTTTGATGACCGAGCTCGGTACTTTCGGAAACTTACTTTGGGAGCAGATGACACTAGTCAGGCTCACAAGATTACAAAACAGGCTTTAGCCCGAAGCAAGGATTCATTAACTCAACTTCGTCAAGCTTGGGATGAAGTCAGAATTGAAAATGCCGAGTTAAAGGATCAGTCGAAGACTAAAGACGAGGAGCTTAAAAAGGCACATGAGCAGAGGAGAAAGTATCGGGAAAGCCTCGGTAAGAGTCAAGAACAGTTAGAAGAAGCTAGAAGCCAGTTGAAGAATACCAAGAAAGAGCTTGAAGACGTCATGATAGAAAGGGAGATACTCAAGACGCAAGCCGGCATAAAGAGACACAAAGGAGTGTGTGATGACGAAGCTCTGATGCTGCATATGGGTTCTTTAAATGAAGCTCTTGAGAAAAGGGATGTCTTGATCAAAGAAATGATTGAAAAGCCGAATCACCAGCGTACCCGTATACTTTTTGAGGAAATCAAGTATTCAAGTGATAAGCTGAAGGGTGTGGAATTGTCAGATTGATGTGCTTTTCCCTGTATTTTGTTGTTAATGGATACCATCAGGCTTGTTGATGGATCCATTTCTTCCTTGTATTGCATTTGCGGTTGAACCTTTCTTAAATGTACTTGAATATTTTATTGAATGAGTATGAGCAGTTTTATTCAGAATTATTCTTTATCAGATAGCTGCGCACAAGCACATGACCACGACACGTCTCTTTATATCACAATTTCTGGTCTTCAGATTTCTGTGGTTGGATTGGAATCAGGGTATAAAGCACCTAGGAAATGACAAACATAGCATTGCATGGCATTGCATATCATTTTGCATTTTGTTACTTGCTTTTCAGGTACTCGTTGCGGGGTCTCTAACCTTTATTTGGTTTCAGGCAGTATAGCGGAGAGTCATATTCACCGATATTCGACGCGAAGGAATCAAGTAAGAATCATGGATCAAGTGCAAAGTGATTTGGCGGAAATGAGGGCGCGTATGGACCAGTTCATGACCCTCATGACTGGCATGGCGCAAAATCAGGAGAGACTGAGGCTTCTGGTAGAGCGTCCCGACAATGGGCCCGAAGGTGATCATCATGACAATTCACAGGGACACGGCATCCCTCCTCCCGGTGGCAACCCTCCTCCTGGTGGTAACAATCGGGGTAATGGAAATGGTAGGCATGCTGGTGTTACTCTTGAAGATACTCTGGAAGACCAATTTACTCTACTAGACGCTGATGTGGGTAATCAAGGTGATCGAAGGTATGAGGAGTTAGCAGAAAAGATCAGGGCCATAGAATGCAAGAACTCTATGGGTATTGATGTTACTAGCTTGGGGCTGGTCTCAGGAGTCAGAATTCCCCCTAAATTCAAACCTCCTACTTTTGATAAGTATCACGGCAATGCGTGTCCCCAAACGCATCTTCAAGCTTACTTTGGGAAGATTTCAGCCCATACTGATGACGAGAAGCTATGGATGCACTATTTTCAGGACAGTCTGGCGGGGGCGTCTTTGACCTGGTACATGAAGTTGAGTAGAGCTGCTGTGAAGAATTGGAAAGATCTGGCAGAAGCGTTCCTGAAGCAATACCAGTATAATATTGACATGGCGCCCAACCGCACTCAATTGCAGGGGTTGTCACAAAATGCCAAGGAGAGTTTCAAAGAATATGCACAGAGGTGGAGGGAAATGGCTGCCCAGGTTCAACCTCCCTTATCAGACAGAGAAATGGCAGATATGTTCATGGGCACCTTGCAAGGGGCCTATCTGGATAGATTAGCTGCTTGTCCGTCAACTGGATTTGCTGATATTGTGATTGCGGGAGAAAGAATAGAAAGTCTGTTAAAGCTTGGAAAGATCCAGGATGTGAGTGGGGCTGGCTCTTCGGGGACGAAGAAACCGTTTGCTAGTAACCAGAAAAGAAGAGAAGGTGATACGAATGCTGTGTTTAGAGGACGAGGCAGAGGGCGTTCTCGAGCTTATTATCAGGTAGATGCTGTGACAATCCCCACACCGTCTGTTCAGAAACAACAACCCCAACAACAAGTTCAACAGCAACAACCTTTTTTCCAGCAAAGGTCTAGACAGAGGGATCGTAAGATGGATCCTCTCCCTATGACTTATGCCGCGCTGTTGCCCCGGCTACTCGAGTTAAAGTTGGTAGAACTCCGTACTATGAAAGCTCCGGTTGCCGGAAACCTGCCACCTAACTTCGATGCTAATGCTCGTTGTGAGTTCCACTCAGGTGCTCAGGGGCACTCCATTGAAAAATGCTGGGCTTTCCATCATAAAGTACAAGATTTGATTGATGCTAAAGCCATCAATTTCTCTCCCGCTCCTAATATTACTCAGCATCCCATGCCTGATCATAGCGCAGCAAATGTGTACGCTATTGAAGATGGGAGGAGATTGAATCTGGTGACAGATATTCGTCAAGTGAAAACTTCTTTGTTGGTTGTAAAAGATCGTTTATTGAAGGGACAGGTGTTCCCGGGCTGTAATCAAGATTGCTTTGAGTGTATGAATCAGGAGAACGGCTGTGATAAGTTGAAGATGGGTTTACAGAATCTGATCGATGAAGGATGTCTACAGTTCGACAGAGTCGTGAAAGACACTGATGAGATATCAACCGTGACCATCTATTACACTCCCGCTGAGATTCAAATGCCGGTCAATGCAGTTCCCGTGGCGAGTGTTGCGCCAGAAGGGCCCAGTCCTGTCACTATCACGGTGCCAGGACCAATTCCGTTCACATCCACGAAAGCTATCCCATGGCACTATGGGGCAGATGTATATTACGAAGGTAAAAAGCAGGAAGTTGAGTCATCAGTCAGACCAAGTATTGATAATGTAGGGGGTGTAGGGGGCTTCACGAGGAGTGGAAGGTTGTTCGCTCCCCAAACCTTGAGAAGTGATAAGGAGGTAGAAGCTGCAGCAAAGGCTAAGGGTAAACAGGTGGTTGAAAGTGCGCCTACACCTGAAGCAGAGACAAAGATTACTTTTGATAAGGAAATGGAAGAATTTATGAAGATAATCAAGAAAAGCGATTATAAGATTGTGGACCAACTGAATCAGACCCCTTCAAAGATTTCAATCTTGTCACTATTGATGTGCTCTGATGCGCACCGACAGGCGTTGTTGAAAGTGTTGAAGAGTGCGTACGTGCCACAAGAAATTACTGTTAATCAGCTCGAGGGCGTAATCTCCAATGTTAATGTCAGCCACGGCTTGGGCTTTACAAGTAGAGATTTGACTGTTGAAGGAAGAAACCATAATAAGGCTTTGCATATCACGATGGAGTGTAAGGGCGCAGTGTTATCTCATGTACTGGTAGACACTGGTTCATCACTCAATGTCTTGCCCAAGAAGGCATTGATGAAGCTGGAAGTTGATGGTTTGATCTTAAGGCCTAGTGAATTGGTGGTCAGAGCATTCGATGGAACTAGACGATCTGTGTTTGGTGAGGTGGAATTGCCCGTACAAATTGGACCACAGGTATTCAAATCCACGTTCCATGTAATGGACATACAACCTGCATATAGCTGCCTATTGGGACGCCCTTGGATTCACGGAGCTGGAGCTGTTACTTCCACTCTACATCAAAAGCTGAAGTATGAGTTTGAAGGGCAGGTTGTGACAGTGTGTGGGGAAGAAGACATCTTTGTGAGTCACTTGTCCACGTTCAAGTACATTGAAATGGATGGGGAAATTCATGAGATGCTGTGCCAATCATTTGAAGCAGTCAATATTGACGATGCACCTGAGTCTTCTTCTGTACCAGTTGGGGCTGGTACCTCCATTTCATCTTACAAACAAGCTGTCGAAGTCGTTAGGGCAGGCAACGCCCAAGGTTGGGGCAGGTTGATAGAGACCCCAATGAAGGAAGACAAATTTGGTATTGGTTATCATCCTTCTACAACTTCAGATGCGGGGAGCAGGGGACCCATTACTTTCAATAGTGGGGGAATTATCTACATGGACCAGTCTTGTGCAGCCACAGAGGATAGTGTTGACAGTAATTGTGACCTGGACAACTGGGTACGCCCTCGTGCTCCGGGACAACAAGTGCAAAACTGGTCCGTTGAAGAAGTCATCCGGGTTACTCTTCAGACAGAGTAATTTTTCTTCGTTTTTTCTAACCATAATGCATGACAAAATCTTGCGCTCTGCCCAAGGCGTATAGATTCATTTGTAGGGCCACCATGGTTGCATTTGCAATGTTTAATCATTAATAAAGGACGTTTTGCAATCAAATTTTGTTCTCTGTCTTTCAGTTTTTATTTTTGCACAAAAAATAAAATGGCAATGTTTCATTTTCTTTTGTTTTGCTTAAAAATAAATTCTAAAATAAGGCATGAACCCGTTCATGCAGACTTGATCCTCCGGATACCACTGATAACGATTTTGATATGTCCATGTATGACTTTGACAATCCGATTTATCAAGCCGAAGAAGGGGATGGGAAAGATTGTGAACTTTCTGAAGAACTGGCCAGATTGTTGAAACAAGAGGAAAGGGTCATCCAGCCTCATCAGGAGACTGTAGAAATCATCAATATTGGTACCAAGGACGCCAAGAAAGAGATCAGGATTGGTGCCAGCTTGCAAGCAGATGTGAAGCAAACTTTGACGGAAATGTTGCGCGAGTATGTTGACATCTTCGCCTGGTCGTATCAAGACATGCCGGGGTTGGATACGGATATTGTTGTGCACAGGCTGCCATTGAGAGAAGAATGTCCGCCAGTCAAGCAGAAACTTCGTCGGACTCACCCCGACATGGCTTTAAAGATTAAGGAGGAAGTCCAGAAGCAGTGGGACGCTGGTTTTCTTGCTGTGACAAAGTATCCGCCATGGGTAGCCAACATCGTGCCAGTACCGAAGAAAGATGGAAAAGTGAGAATGTGTGTGGATTATCGAGATCTTAATAAAGCTAGCCCGAAAGATGATTTTCCACTACCTCATATTGATGTGCTGGTCGATAATACAGCTCAGTTTTCAGTGTTCTCATTTATGGACGGTTTCTCCGGGTACAACCAGATCAAGATGGCACCTGAAGATATGGAGAAGACCACGTTCATTACTCCGTGGGGTACATATTGTTATAAAGTAATGCCTTTTGGGTTGAAAAACGCAGGGGCAACGTACCAGCGGGCGATGGTGACATTGTTTCATGACTTGATTCATAAGGAGATCGAATGTTATGTAGATGATATGATTGCCAAGTCGAGAACAGAAGAGGAACATCTGGTTAATCTGAAAAAGCTGTTTGAAAGGTTGAGAAAGTTCCGTCTGAGATTAAATCCAAACAAGTGCACGTTTGGGGTGTGTTCTGGAAAGTTACTGGGCTTCATTGTGAGCGAAAGAGGAATCGAGGTTGATCCTGCCAAGGTGAAAGCAATACAAGAAATGCCTGAACCGAGAACAGAAAAAGAGGTTCGTGGTTTCTTGGGTAGATTGAACTACATTGCAAGGTTCATATCTCACCTAACAGCCACGTGTGAGCCAATATTTAAATTGTTAAGGAAAGATCAAACGGTCAGGTGGAATGACGATTGCCAATTGGCATTCGATAAGATAAAAGAATACTTGCAGGAACCTCCGATTCTAATGCCTCCAGTTGAAGGGAGACCGCTGATAATGTATCTGACAGTGCTTGAAGGTTCCATGGGTTGTGTTCTCGGTCAACATGACGAGACAGGTAGGAAGGAGCATGCTATTTACTACCTGAGCAAAAAGTTCAATGATTGTGAGTCCCGATACTCAATGCTTGAAAAGACATGCTGTGCGCTTGCATGGGCCGCTAAGCGATTGAGGCAATATATGGTTAGGCACACAACCTTGTTGATTTCAAAAATGGATCCTATCAAGTACATTTTCGAGAAACCAGCATTGACAGGCAGAGTTGCACGGTGGCAGATGGTCTTGACAGAGTATGACATTCAGTACACTTCACAAAAGGCCATCAAAGGAAGTATCTTGTCTGACTATCTTGCGCAACAGCCGATAGATGATTACCAACCCATGAAGTTTGACTTCCCTGATGAGGACATCATGTTTCTCAAAGCTAAAGACTGCGAGGAACCACTCCCGGAGGAGGGGCCAGACCCTGAATCCAAATGGAGTCTGATGTTTGATGGGGCTGTCAATATGAATGGGTGCGGAGTTGGAGCAGTTCTTATCACGCCGGAAGGTGTTCATGTGCCTTTCACTGCCCGAATAACTTTCGGGTGCACCAACAATGAAGCAGAGTACGAAGCTTGTATAATGGGGATCGAGGAGGCGATTAATCTACGGATTAAAACCCTTGATATATTCGGTGATTCAGCTTTGGTAATCAATCAAGTGAAAGGGAGTTGGTACACGCACCAAGCAAATCTAGTGCCGTATAGAGATTATACGAGGAGATTGCTGACATTTTTCACAACAGTGAAACTGTACCATATTCCTCGAGATGAGAATAGGTTCGCTGATGCCTTGGCCACTCTGTCTTCCATGATCAAAGTGCAAGGATGGAACCATGTACCTAAGATTGAGGTATCCCGCCTTGACAGACCAGCATTTGTGTTTGCGGTCGATGCGACGTCTGATGACAAGCCATGGTTTCATGATATTAAGTGTTTCTTGAAAAGTCAAGAGTACCCGTCAGGGGCATCGTCCAAAGACAGGAAGACGTTGAGAAGGTTAGCTGGTAGTTTCTTCTTGAACAAAGATGGCGTGCTGTATAAAAGAAATTTTGACACGGTCCTGCTTAGATGTGTGGATAGACATGAAGCAGACTTGTTGATGATTGAAGTGCACGAAGGCTCTTTCGGTACTCACGCCGGAGGGCATGCAATGGCTAAAAAGTTGTTAAGATCGGGATATTATTGGTTGACTATGGAGTCAGATTGTTGTAAATATGCCCGCAAATGCCATAAATGCCAGATCTATGCAGACAAGGTGCATGTGCCTCCAAATCCGTTGAGCATCATGTCGTCGCCTTGGCCGTTTGCCATGTGGGGCATTGATATGATCGGAAAGATTGAGCCTACAGCTTCCAATGGTCATCGTTTCATCTTGGTGGCAATTGATTACTTCACCAAATGGGTTGAAGCCGCATCCTATGCCAATGTTACAAAACAAGTGGTCGCTCGTTTCTTAAAACGGGATATCATTTGCCGATATGGAGTTCCCGAAAGAATCATTACTGATAATGGTTCTAATTTGAACAATAAGATGATGGCTGAGTTATGCCGGGACTTCAAAATCGAGCATCACAATTCTTCTCCGTACCGCCCAAAGATGAATGGCGCGGTCGAAGCGGCCAACAAAAATATCAAGAAGATTGTGCAGAAGATGGTTGTCACGTACAAAGATTGGCATGAGATGTTGCCATTTGCTTTGCATGGGTATCGAACGTCGGTACGCACGTCCACTGGGGCAACCCCATTCTCACTTGTATATGGTATGGAGGCAGTGCTACCGGTTGAAGTAGAGATTCCGTCCCTCAGAGTTATGATGGATGTTAAGCTAGATGAAGCTGAATGGGTACGAGCCAGATTTGATCAGTTGAGCCTTATTGAGGAAAAGCGATTGGCGGCTGTATGTCATGGGCAACTATATCAGCGCAGAATGAAACAGGCATTTGACCAAAAGGTGCGTCCTCGGGTTTACAAAGTCGGAGATGTGGTACTCAAAAGGATCCTTCCTCCCAATACAGATCACAGGGGCAAATGGACTCCTAATTATGAAGGTCCATTCGTGGTTAAAAAGGTCTTTTCGGGCGGAGCTTTATTGCTTACAACCATGGATGGCGAAGACTTTTCATCCCCTGTCAACTCGGACGTAGTCAAAAAATACTTCGCATGAATAGACCCGCTGGATAACAAAAATAAAAAAAATAAAATAAAAAATCCAGGCAAAAAAGGGCATCCCGGCGAACCAAAAACAGAATAAGGTTCGGGCAAAAATTAGGGATATAATTGAAAAAATTGTACACCCGGTAAGTTGAAAACCCGAAAGGGCAACTTAGGCAAAAAAGGGTATCCTGGTGGATCGAAAACCTGAAAGGGCGGTCTACACAAAAGAGGGATTTAAGCGAATGACTACGGTCTGAGTTATCTGTACCCATTACCGTTTGAACAACTGACGTTCTGAAAGATAGGAATCGGTCTGATCATTCCTCAGAAGGCAAGGTCGGAGAGTTTTGAAGACATACTGGTCATAACAGAATGGAAACTCGGTGGAATTCCGTTTTCACATTGCCATTAGGATAGTTTCTTTTCTCAATTTTCAGCGATCACCTCTTTCCAGGGATTGCTTCCGGATGTAATTGCCTATTCTGGGCTCTCAGTCAATAAATTGAATTTCAATAAAAAGCTCTCTATTTTTGTTTTATTGCTTTGTTTGCAAAAACGTCCTAATTTTTGATAAAACATTGCATTTGAAAACATGGCAGCCTTACAATAACATGCGCAGAAAAAACATTTGAAATTACTTCGAATGTTGAATACTCCCGGATGATGGATTCTAGCCACGCAATATTCGGGGCATGTGGGCATATTCTTTTGTTGCAGGTAGCAGGTGCAGATGATTTTAAGCACAAGACTAGCAATAAATCACTCCACGCAAAAGACTGGGGCAATTATGGGTAAGGAGATCGGCGTTCATCGGGTCTATCTCAGCGAATTAAGTTCAACTGGGTACCGTTGTATCTTATTAAGTCGATTCTCTCATTCAGTACTTCCAACAACTACAAGCTTTTCTGTGTCGATAACGGTCACAGGTTCCCCAAAAGGGTGGTCTCATCGACACTGAAACTGATGGTCATTATCCCCAGCGAAGTCACAAGAGTTTGAAGAGGCTAGATCTTCTGTAAAATCCTCTTATGACATCCCCTTCGGGGACGAATTGTTGTTTTGTCCAAGCACGGGGCATGTTTGGTTCCCCAGCATGAAGTGTTGATCATCCCCAGTAGAGTTTGAGGACAGTTGGTCTTCTGTAAAATCCTCTCAAAAGGCATTCCCCAGCACGAGACGTTTTAAAGCAGTTTCCTCCAACAGAGTTTGTTATAAACTCGCCATCCCCAACGGAATTGTCTAAGGGAAGGCTCGCCTAACATGGGGCATTGTAGTACTTATCCTAAGCTCGATAGTCACATTCTTCAGCAGACTACTGTGGATTTGCTTTGGGTTTCCCCAACAGATCTCTAATGACTCTTCGTAGCAAGTTGCAGTAGAATGTTCTAACCAGGATTTGCATACCCCTGGCAGAGTAGCCCTGATACCCGGCAAGATCGTATCTCTGGTCACGGTATCCCCACAGAGGTCAGCATCGAATCTTGTCAGCAATACTCCCCAGCTGAGTTGTCGTTCTCCCCGCAGAGGTTTATAAGATCGGCAGAATCTATTCCTCAACAAGGATGGCACAGTCTTTCCCCAGCCGGGTCAGAAGGTTGATAATCCCTATAAAGGATTTTGGGTTGAATAAATCCCCAAGCAGAGTTTTAATGGCTCATTTCCCCAGCAGGACGTCATTCAAAAATTCTCATCCCCAGCGGAGTTGCTGTGACTAGAATCCAGCCCCAAACAGATGGAATAATTCCTGGCAGAGTCATCATTCCCTCATATCTTAAAGTCCAATTTATTGTTGGCAAGCTTGACAATTCGAAGCAGAGGGATTGTTCATCCATTCGCCAGCAGAGATATTATCCTCTCAGGAACCTCTAAAGTCAAGTCATTGATCATTGTTCCTCAGCAGAATCAGCAGAGATGTCTGACACGGATGCAGAGAGTAATACAATTTTGCAAATTCTTAAAGTCCAACAGTGGATTGGCGAAAGGTCCATCTAAGGGTGGCAAATTCTTAAAGTCCAACAGTGGATTGGCAAAAGTCCGTCTTCGGGTGGCAAAAGTCCAACAGTGGATTGGCAAAAGTCCATCTTCGGGTGGCAAAGCAGCTAAAAGTCCAACAGTGGATTGGCGAAAGGTCCATCTAAGGGTGGCATATTCTAAAAGTCCAACAGTGGATTGGCAAAAGTCCATCTTCGGGTGGCACGAAGCTGCAAAGTCCACCAGTAGTGTGGCAAGCCAGTAGTCGTCTGGCGTCGTTCAAAAAGACATTATTAAAGACCACCAGTAGTGTGGCAGGCCAGTAGTCGTCTGGAGTTGCATAAAAGACATTTTTAAAGTCCACCAGTAGCGTGGCAAGCCAGTAGTCGTCTGGCATCGTTCAAAAGACAGATTTCTCCGACGTTTCGTCGAAGATTCAATCCAGCAGTCTTGTTGGGTTTATATCCCTTTTATTCTTCACCCAGAGCAAATTTTTTGGTTATTTTTGGTATTCAATCACTATATACCTTGAAAGTCCGAAAGCAATTGCTTTCAGGCATTCAGGTCTACAGCGCTTGAATAGGGGCAGCTGTAATACCCCAAAATTTGCTCTCCCCTTTTGGCATCATAGCATGGCATTATCATTTATCATATCATATCCACCTCATTAACATTGCATTGCATTTAACATAGAAAAATGAAGCATGGCATCCTTCTTACCATCAGGGCATGTGATCAGGTGGAAGATGGACAATCAAGAGATCATTCAAAGCACAAAAAGGTCAATCAAGTTGCCTCAAGGCAAGCCAAGAGGTCTTTCCTGTCTCATACCATCTCAATTGATCATCCACAACCTCAAGGATAAGAGATACAATGGGAGATTGAAGCATTACATCCTACACTATGCAAGAAGTCCAAAAATTGAAGGAAAACCCTCAAAAGAGATAGCTCATTGATTCAAAATCATTCCCAAATGGTATATCTCATCATCCTTTAAGAGGATACACAACATACTCTGAGGAATTTGAAATTGGAGACTGCACTTTTACCTCCTAACCAGAGGGGGCCAAAATTAGGGTTTCCAGTTAAATCAGGGAATCTTTGCTTTTTTGGGCAAAACTTGATGTCATGGTATTCTACATGTTCTTAAGTGTATGTATGTGTAAAATTGCATCTCAATTGGTTTTAGAAGTGGTTCAATTGGAAGAAAGATCAAGAATCAGAGAAATTGGGGCAAAGTCAAATAATCAGAGGAAAAAGTCAACTCTTGACTTTTTGAGCCCAAATTCATGAAATTCATGTTACATGTGTCCAATGTACAAAATTTGGTCAAGAAATTCCAAAGGAATCATGAAAAATTCAAGGTGTAGAAAGTTGCCATTTTTGGATGAAGAAGGGTTACTAAAAATAGCAAGTTTTGGCCATTTTGCATCAGAGTTTGAACCAAGGCCATTTAAATTTGGAGCACCAAGTGAAAATTCCACTCTGCCTCAATGAAAGGTCTTGTTTTAAGCTTCAAATCCATGTGTAGAACATCTCCATTGGATAAAAATTGAGAGAGATATGATTGATCAAAGTTGGAGGAAAGTAGGCCAAAACTAGGCCATGACCAAGAATTTTCAGGTCATGCACGCAGTCATTTCAACAAGCATGTGGTGGGCCAGAAGTCAACCCTAATTTCTCCAAGAAGAAAGCTCCAAATGAGAAAATTTTCAACATCAAAGTTATTCCTTGTAGTGCACTCTTCAATGTTCATGTTGGACAAAATTTGATTTGATCATGTTATAAGGGAGAAATATTGGTTCCAAGTTAGGGTGATCTTGCTGAAAATCCATGCCATACACACCATGCCAGCCAACCTCACCTGCACGCCCATACACCAATTGGTTTCCTTCTGTTTCAAGCTATTTTTCATCATCTTGTACACCTCCATTTGACTTGTCTTCAACACCAATATTGCTCCCCAATGTACTCTCTTCCAAATGAACCCATAAACTCACCAACTCATTCATGGAGTAGAGAGAAAAACACTTGCAAAGCACCCTATGTTGGCACTGATACATTAATGGTTCTGCTGCACAATTTGGTTCACACACACACCAAACACCTCACATCAGATTTCCACATTAAACCAAACACACATGACATAAACCTCATACACTAGCACGTGCCTGGCATGAAAATGGAAAGAGCAAACTTGTTGAACAAGTTTCTGATAACAGCCGTGCCATTCATTCCACTTTCTTCTTCACCATAGCTTACCATAGGGAATCACCACCATATCATTACTCTCCCTAACTAACTTGACTCAGTTAGTTAGGGATGACTCACTCAAACCACCATGACTCAGTTAATTCACTCAGCTTAACCCTGGTTAGCTCCCCCTATAAAACAGATTTCACCCTATTCTTTCGGCCCCAGCTTCATTTTTCTCATTTTTCACTTCAAAACACTTCAAACTCTCCCTCACATTCTCTCTACTTTCCCTCTGATTTCACACGAGCTTCACCATCTTCCCTTCATCTACTTCATCTTCATCATCATCAATGGCATTGGATTGAAGTTTTCTACACAGTCCTCAAGGTTTTGGAAGCATTGTTCAACATTGAATCTCTCTGCTCTCAAGACCACTGGTTATATAGCATTCATTTTGCTAAGTTTGTGAAGCTCCAAGGTTGAAGAAGAAGCTAAGATCTCTGGTTTTCTGAAGAGTACTTCCAAATCTCCAATATTCAGGTACGAGTTTCATCCATTATAGACTTGATGTGAGTTTGTTTTCAGGTTCTTGCAGCTTCTTATAAGCTCAAGAACTTGCCTGGCTAGTTGATAGGCCTTTAGAGGCATAGACCAAATGTTAGGGCAAATCTGTTTCCGTTGGATTCTCTCATATCATGAATTGTTTGTGCATTTTGTTCTTGAATTCGTGTTCTACCTTAGTTCCTCTTTCTATTGGTATACGTTTTGTGGATTTCTGGAGAAATCAAGGTTGCAGACGGTGGTGAGTGACCGGAGAAGGTGACCGGAGGTCCCTCTCCGGCCGGTGGCTTCATGTTAGGGTTTTATGACCAGTTTGAATGTGATCCGTTGGATGAGCGTGATCTAATGGCTACCATGCTGCCAACACATAAAAATTCATGTGCATGTCACGTGATTCTTCTGATTTCATTTTTAAACATTGTGTGGCATGGTACATGGTAGCTATGGTGAACATTCATGCACATGCGTGAGATTAGGTTACTTTGACTTTGGTTTGACTTGGACTTGATCTGATGGTTGGGAGTGAGTCAAGATTGTTGACTGAGGGTTCATGTTTGTTAGTATGCTCTGCGCGCTTAGTGGACTTAGCCAGAATGCTATTCGCACCTCCCTGTTTTAAGGCCCAATTGATTTTGAACTGAATAGTTACTAGGCATGCACCCCCATTCACATTTACATTCCATTTTATTTTTTCCATTTTTGTTACACGTTTCATAATTAATTTTTAAAAATATCAAATGGTATCAGAAAATTCTACAAAAATTCATGTGTATTCTTAAAACATTTAGGAAATTTTTCATGATTTTATTTTCTGATTTTATGACCTTTTTGCCCCTGTTCCATAATTTTCTTTGAATTTCCACTTAGATGCATTCTAAGCATGATACATGAATTTGTTTAATTTTGTTCTTGCTCATTACCAACTATTTTGACATGATTCTTTTTGCATTGATTCACTAATACATTGAAGCATGTTAGAGGATTTTTGTTTGATTTTTTAGGTCACTTTATGACATGTCTTGATGCCTATATTTGTACCACTTTGCATGATGTTTCAATTTGACCTAATTGCTTTGTTTGAAGTCATTTTGCTTTGAATTTTGATATGCTATTTTGATATGTGATTCATCCCTGATTAGTGAACTCCAATACCATGTTTTCATAATTTTCATGAGGACATTTGATTTTTGCTTGATGCATTTCATTTAAGGCATTATGACCTGTTATATCATTGTAATCTTTAGTGCATGTTTGCATGAATTCTTTTGTGCATATTTGTATGAGCATTTGCATAGTTGTGTGAGTCATTCATATGATATTATAGGTCTTTGATACACATTATAGGTCATCTTTACATGTTCATTTCAATTTGAACTTTGTGCATCATTAACATGTTTTGTTTGCACTTTCTTTTTGGAACTTTCATTTCAATTCTTCTCATATTACTTCTTGAATGCCTTGAAGTTGATTCATAAATACTTTTGAGATGTTTATAAACCATTTGCCATTTAGTTTCAATTCTGGTTGTTGATTTACATGTTCCATTTATGCATGTCTTCTTCATTTCTTTCCATCTTTCATCTACCCTTTCTTCTTGTAACATGTTTAAATGCTAATGGATGATGTTTGTTGCCTATTCACTTGCACTTGTATGATGATATTCATTTGTTGTCCATATGATGTACATTCTGATTGTGGTTCTAGGATTTGGTTTCTCATTTAATTCTTTTGAGTTTTATGATGCATTACATGTTCTTTTACTTCTTATACTTCTTATACATGTTTACTAACCATGTAGGGGCTTCGGTAAGTTTCAATTGAGTGTGGATAAGGAATCCACATTCAACTTCTATCCTTTCTCTTTTACAATTCCATTTTGTGTTTTGTTAAGCATTTATGTGCTTTCTTTAATAACTCATTACTTTCCCTTTTTGAATTACAATTCATCTTCTACTTTGGAAGTGAATTGTTTAATTCTTTCTTTCTTTAGACTTTAGGTTGAAACCTCACAAACCTTTAGGATCACTCTCTTTAATCTTCAATTAGGATTGAGTCTTAGTCCACATAGGTTTTACCTTTGCTCCTCTCTTGAGTCTCTTTTCTCATCTCAAAGAAAATTCAAAACATATAATAAAGGTAGGCATTTATTGCATTTAGGCCTTTCATATAAAGAAAAGATTATAAGGGGTCTTCTCTTGTAATCTTAAAATATATAGCATATAGCCCATCTTGGGTCAATGTGTTAAACATTTGATCTTGTATGAGGGACTTAAATGCAATACTTGTTGAAAATACAAATAAATAAAAAACACTTCTTCATTTCTTAATCAACAAAAACACTTAATAAATACAAGTATGCTAGTGTGTTTGAACCTTGATAATTGGAACTAAGTGTGAGGGTCTTCTTCACCCTTAGTGTGCTTTCTTACCCATTCCATCTTGGAATGTGAGAAAGTACGCATTCCAATGACTAAGATTCAGATACACTATCATATGCAAACAAATGAAAAAACTTCTAAAAGGCAAAAACAAACAATAACGTCTTTCCTTCGGGAATTCTTTTCTCATCTCATTCATTCTCAACGCACGAACGCGCTTCTACTCGTTCTCTTGCAAGATGGTAACGCACTCGGACCAGCGAGCCTGCAACACCTGAGCTAGAACGTAAGCCGTTCTCTAAAAAACACAATCCATCCCCAGTGAGGGGAACTACGTCGCTCTGATTCTCATGTTCCCGATGAGATACGTAGGCAGTGGGGTAGGGCCCATGCGAGCACTTCTTTTATTTTCCCTACATTTGTTTCCCGTTCCTTTTCTTTTCTTTCTCCTTTCTTTCTTTCAGTTCCTTTTCCAGTATCCAGTTTTCTACACCCTTTGATTGAAGCAAGCAAGCGTGGATCCCATCGGGTACGATGGACGCGTGGGGGTGCTAATACCTTCCTCTCGCGTAACCGACTCCCGAACCCATTTCTCTTGGTCGTAAGACCATGCTTTTCCTTTCCCTCAGGTTTACGCGGTGTTTCCTTTCCCTCTCTTGGGATAAATACACATTGCTGGCGACTCTGTTTCGGTGCCACTTTCGCGTTTGTACTAGGATGAAAATCCCGGGAGTGACACCTATTCCCGGATTGTCCTTCACGAAGAGTGATCCCGTTGAACTCCATTGATGAAGATGGTGAAGAGGGTGAAAAAATGGGTATAATAAAGGTTGAATTTTTTTGGGTTTTTGTTGATGGAATTTGAAATGGAGGGGTAAAAGATGATGATTGAATGTTAGAGATGTGAAATCAATGGGGATTTATAGGGAATTTTCGGAGGGAAAAAATGGGTTTGGAGAAGTTAGAGGTTCAAAAATGGTGAAAATGGAAGTTCTGCCCCGAATTTACAGGGACGCCGTCGCGGGCGCGATGGGTGTGTCGCAGGCACGACAAGGCAAATCCGCTGATGGGCCTTTGTCATTATGAATGGGCCTTTGTGTCCTTCCTTTGGCCTTGGGGGGCCTCTTTAGCATTCCACATTTCCTAAAAATGTAGTTTTTGCATAAATTTTCCACAAAGTATATATATATTATTTTTTTTACAATACTAATTTTTTTTCTATATATTTTGTCAAGAAAAAATAAAATAAAATAAAAGAGAATATTAGCATATAAACATAAAAAAAACTCAAATCTCAATATAAATAGGAAATATATCAAATGCAAATAGTAGGAAATATGTCTGGGTGATACTGGAAGTAAATCAATGCATAAGAAATATAGTAAATAATACGAAAATGGAAATCAAGATGTCTGGTCATCTCCACGGAGTCTCGCTATCTCATGACGGAGCTCCGCTATGTCTTCATACAGCACATCGGACTCAGTAGCGTGGGTCAGCTCTGACACTTCCATCCTCAGGTGTAGGTCAGCAAGAGTCTGTCAGAGATCTGTTATCTCCTGGCGCATCATCGCCATCTGGGTCTGCATATCTGGAGTACCTAATGCATGATTATTTGACCACACCGTAGTCCTGTCAGCTGGTGGAGCTGGAATGTATTCTGGCTCTGGGCAGGGTCGTGGTGCGTCTACCGTCTCACCGTGTCCCTCTAAGGCATATGTCCAGTTTGCTGGGTCATGGACACTGGTCATAACAGGATCTGGCAAAGTGAAATGATGTATGGTCTCACAGTCGATCAGGAGTCTGAACTGAGAGGGATTAAAGGAGTTCCTTCTCATCAATCCCCGATCTAAGCAAAAATCAATATCCATGGTGGTATGGCTGCAGTAGGGAGTCAAATGAAATAGCTTTCGGCCAAGGCCTAGAGCAGCAGCAATCTCAGACACATTACCTCCTACATGTATAGGTCCTCCTGCCCAGGTGGCAACACCACTAAAGGAGTACAGCATAAAGTTACCACAAGCTAAACGACGTGACTGATTCGCACAAAACATGAAAAATATGTCCTCCTCAGTAACGTGGTCATCAGTATCTTCTCTCCCAAAGAATGTATGGGCAATGATCATCTGAAAGTATCGGAGAGCTGGGTTATAGATAACCTGTGCAATGTGAGTGTCAGGGTCAGGGCCTCCACCTCCAGAGATGTCACTCCAAAATTTCTCCACGCCTCTATTCATGAAGTAACCCATGGGCAGCTCAGGGATAGCGCCAACTCCAGTCTCAAATCCAAGAAGATCACCGAACTCAGTATGGGTGAACGAATACTCTGTGCCAAATAACCTGAAACTAGTGTGGCCATCTGGTCCCAAGTACGGATCATAGGAGAAAGAGCTGAGGAACTCCAGAGTGAGGTTCCTATAGGTGGGATGCAAATCATCAGCGTACTGGTCCCATTTGAGCTGGTGGGCCAAGTATCGGACACTGGGCTCTATGCCCAAAGCTTCCATGCAATCACTGTCTGGGTAGCGAGTGGGTGCCATGGGTCTGAGTGAAAGCATCTCATAACGCTCTCTCTGAGTGTCGTCTCTAAAGGTCACGTGCATGTCGTCCACTGGTGGCATCCTGAAAGAAAAGGTTAGGAAAAACGGGCCCTGAAATCAAACACACAAAACAAGTTAGACATATATGTACAAACAAGCAAATAAACGTAAATCAAAATAAATACGAAAAGGAAAAGAGCCATGGGTTGCCTCCCATGCAGCGCTTGTTTAACGTCATTAGCTCGACGAGTTCAAGTCACGTATCTGGTACGAGGATAGGTGGGTCTGTTAACGTGAACCTGGAGTAGTATGCTGGAATGTCGCCTCCTTCATAATGCTTGAGCCTTTGTCCATTTACTACGAACGGACTGCAAGATTTGTTCTTAATTTCCACTGCCCCGGATTTTAGGACTTTGGAAACTTCGAACGGGCCCGTCCATCTGGATCGAAGCTTACCTGGAAAAAGTCGCAGTCTTGAATTGTATAGAAGAACAGGGTCACCTATGTTGAAGTCTTTCTTGATGATCTTCTTGTCATGCCATGCCTTGGTTCTCTCTTTATATATGATGGCATTCTCATAGGCTGATTGTCGGAGCTCTTCTAGCTTATGTATGTCTAAGATGCGTTTCTCACCAGGTGCTAAGTAATCAAAATTTAGAGTTCTGATGGCCCAATATGCTTTGTGTTCCAATTCAAAGGGTAAGTGACATGATTTTCCGTAAACTAGTTGGTAAGGGGTTGTTCCAATGGGAGTCTTGTAGGCTGTCCTGAAGGCCCACAGTGCTTCTGAAAGCTTCTGTGACCAATCTTTTCTGGATATCGAGACAGTTTTTTCTAAGATATGCTTGATCTCTCTATTGGATACTTCTACTTGCCCACTGGTTTGCGGATGGTAAGGTGTGGCTACTCTATGTTTAACTCCATACTTCCTCAATAGTTTGTCAAAAATCCGAGATATAAAATGTGATCCTCCATCACTTATGACTAGTCTGGGAACTCCGAATCTAGGGAATATATACTGCTTGAACATCTTAATCACCACTCGAGTGTCGTTTGTGGGTGCAGCTATAGCTTCAATCCACTTGGACACGTAATCGACAGCGACTAAAATATATTTGTTTCCTAAGGATGACGGAAAAGGTCCCATAAAGTCGATTCCCCAAACATCAAAAAGTTCTACTTCTTGAATGTTTCTTAATGGCATTTCATTTCTTCTCGAGATGTTTCCGGAGCGCTGACACGGGTCACACTTGGTTATATATGTATGAACATCACGCCATATAGTTGGCCAATAAAGACCAGCTTGTAAGATTTTAGCGTGAGTCTTAGATGTGCTTGCGTGTCCTCCGTAGGGTGCTGAGTGACAATGTTCTATGATATGGTGCACTTCTTCCTCTGGAACACACCGACGAAAGATTCCGTTAGTGCCTCTCTTAAAGAGGAGTGGTTCATCCCAATAGAAATGTTTAACGTCATTGAAGAACTTCTTTTTCTGCTGATAACTGAGGTCAGGAGGTATTATATCTGCAGCAAGATAGTTAACAAAATTTGCATACCAAGGTACATTATTTACCGCTAAGGATTTTTCAGAGTCTTCTAGGATTTCTAAACTTATATCTCCAATGGCATCTAGCTTAGCGATTAACCTGTCGTAAGCAAAGTCATCATTTATGGGTACTATATCAGGTTTCAAGAACTCAAGCCTGGAAAGGTGATTGGCAACTACATTCTCGGTGCCATTCTTATCTCTGATATCAAGGTCAAATTCTTGCAATAAAAGTATCCACCGGAGTAACCTAGGTTTAGCATCCTTTTTATTCAAAAGGTATCGGATGGCGGCATGATCAGTGTAAACAATTATTTTGGCTCCCACCAAATAGGATCTAAATTTGTCTATGGCGAAAACTACGGCTAGGAGTTCTTTTTCTGTGGTTGCATAGTTTAGCTGAGCAGAATCTAGAGTTCTACTGGCGTAGTAAATCACATGTAACTTCTTATCAGATCTTTGCCCTAGCACAGCTCCTACAGCGTAATCACTAACATCACACATAATTTCAAAAGGTTTTGTCCAATCCGGTGGTTGCATAATGGGTGCTGAGATTAAAGCTTGTTTTAAAAGGTTGAATGCTTCGTTGCATTTTTCATCAAAAATGAACTCGGCATCTTTCATCAGAAGACCTGTCAAAGGTTTAGTGATCTTAGAGAAGTTTTTAATGAAACCCCGGTAAAATCTGGCATGTCCGAGAAAACTTCGAACTTCTCTAATTGTTTTGGGTGGTTTAAGATTCTCTATCACCTCGATCTTAGCTTTATCAACTTCAATGCCTTTTTCAGAAACGATATGTCTTAGAACTATACCTTCAGTGACCATGAAGTGACATTTCTCCCAATTTAATACCAGGTTTACTTCGACACATCTCTTCAAGATATTTTCAAGGTTGACTAGACAGTTATTGAAATCAAATCCGCAGACTGAGAAATCGTCCATGAATACTTCCATAATTCCATCAAGATAATCAGTGAAGATTGACATCATGCAACGCTGAAAAGTTGCTGGGGCATTACAGAGTCCGAAAGGCATACGTCTATAGGCAAAAGTTCCATATGGGCATGTGAAGGTTGTTTTCTCTTGGTCATCAGGGTGTATAGGAATTTGGAAAAAACCTGAATCTCCGTCGAGGTAACAGAAGTAGGAATATCTAGCTAGACGTTCCAACATCTGATCTATAAAAGGTAATGGGAAATGGTCTTTCCTAGTGGCTTTGTTTAATTTTCTGTAATCTATGCACATACGCCAACCTCCTTTTATCCGTTTTGTAACGTGCTCACCTTTTTCGTTTTGAACCACGGTGATGCCTCCCTTTTTAGGTACTACATGCACAGGGCTTAACCATTTACTGTCCGAGATCTGATATATTATCCCTGCTTCCAACAACTTAAGAACTTCCTTCTTAACTACGTCACTCATTATAGGGTTAATCCTCCTTTGGTGTTCTCTCGAAGGTTTAGCATCTTCCTCAAGTGAAATCCGGTGCATGCACACGGATGGACTTATTCCTTTAAGATCTGAGATGTTGTACCCTAGTGCTGAGGGATATCTTCGCAAGACATCTAAGAGTTGGTTCGTTTCATTTTGGTTCAGAACGGCACTGACTATAACTGGTATGTCCATTTCTTTGTCTAAAAACTCATATCTTAGATTCTTGGGTAATTCTTTTAATTCTAAGGTTGGTTTGCTGGGGCTTTGTATAGGATCTGGAGTTAAGGATAGACATTCAAAAAGGCTGTCATCTATGTAGGGTTCCATACTGTCATCATCTTTCTCAATGGGCGTTGAAGGTAGTTTTATTCTTTCTATTGGCTCTCCCTGATTAAGTTCATGGACACATTCATCAATAACATCAACTGCATAACATGCATCTCCTATTACTGGTGCCGCGAGAAACTTTGCTAGGACAAACTCTATTTTTTCGTTACCCACCTCAAAAGTCAATTTTCCTTTCTTGACATCTATTATGGCTCCTGCAGTTGATAGGAAGGGTCTACCTAGGAGGATTGGGATATCTTTATCTTCTTTGATGTCCATTACGACGAAGTCGGTGGGAATGAACAACTTTCCTATTCTAACTGGGATGTCTTCTAATACGCCTACAGGGTATTTTATAGATCTGTCAGCTAATTGGAGAGACATCTTAGTAGGTTGCAAATCTCCTAGTTTCAATCGTTCACAAACTGCAAGGGGCATTAGGCTTACACTGGCTCCTAAGTCCAGAAAGGCTTTATCTATGACATGATTCCCCAAAATACAAGGTATAGAGAAATTCCCCGGATCTTTGTCTTTTTTGGCAAGTTTGTTCTCGGAAATGGAATTACACTCCACTGGTTTTGGATCGTCAAGTCTACGTTTATTGGCGAGGATGTCCTTCAGGAATTTAGTATAAGATGGTATTTGGGTGATGGCTTCTGTAAAAGGAATCTCTACATGAAGTTTTTCTATAACTTTAACAAACTTTTGGAATTGGTCATTGATCTTTGTTTGTTTGAGTCTTTGTGGATAGGGAATTGGTGGTTTGTATGGCTGAGGGGGTGCTGAAGCTTTGTCCGTAACTTCTCCTTTATCTCTGTCTTTTGGTTTCTCAATCTCTACGGGCTCCTCACATTCGGGGGTAGCATCCTTTTTGGAAACTTCGGAGTCACTCAATGTTGGGTTTTTAGGCCCTTCATAAGTGGTTCCACTTCGTAAGGTAACAATGTTAGCTTGCCCTCGAGGGTTCTGTTGAGGTTGTCCGGGAAATTGTCCTCCAGGAGTAGTTTGGGGTGCTTGCTTTAAGGCTACCTGAGAGATCTGGGTTTCAAGCATTTTGCTGTGGGTGGCCATTTGATCCATTTTGGTTCCTAGTTGGGTAAGCAACTCATTCACATGAATATTCTGATTTAGGAACTCTTTGTTTTGCTGGGCTTGTGCTGTCATAAAATCATTTAGCACTTTCTCAATATTTGGCTTAGGTGGCACTGCTTACATAGGTTGGTTTTGTCTAGGTGCTTGATTGTTGGTTGATCTCGGAGGTGCTTGGTTTTGGGTAGGGTTATTGTTTTTGTAGGAAAAGTTAGGGTGATTTCTCCATCCAGGGTTGTAAGTATTCGAGAACGGGTTTCCTTGGGCATAGTTGACTGGGTCTGGGTTAGTCTCGTTTAACAGATGGCAGTCAGCTAATTGATGACCTTTAGTACCACAAAGTTCACAATCCGACACTACTGCTGCTGCAGCGGTTGGTTGTGCGTACATTTGATCGATCTTGAGGGCCATAGCATCCATTTTGGCTTGCATCATGTCTATAGAGCTTACCTCATGTTTACCTCCTTGGGCTTCTTTCTTTTCCACTGTTGCTCTTTCGTTTCCCCATTGATGATGGTTTTGAGCCATATCTTCAATGAGACTACAAGCGTCGGGATAGGGTTTGTTCATCAGGGCACCGCCAGCGGCAGCGTCGATGGACCTCTTTGTGTTATAATGAAGTCCGTGGTAAAAGGTATGTATAATCAACCATTGCTCCAAACCGTGGTGTGGACAAGCCCTTAGAAGGTCTTTATACCTTTCCCAAGCTTCAAATAGCGATTCTCCTTGGTTTTGGGTAAATCTTGTTATTTGGTTTCGGAGAACGGTTGTTTTGCTTGGGGGAAAGTATCTAGCAAGGAATGTTCTCCTAAGGTCTTCCCATGTTGTTATAGAATTGGCTGGAAGGGAATCTAACTAAGTTAGGGCTTTGTCGCTAAGGGAAAAGGGAAATAGTCTTAAACGAATCGCCTCAGGACTAGCACCATTGGTCTTAAAGGTGTTTGACAACTGGACAAAGGTTTTTAGATGTTGGTTTGGGTTTTCAGATGGTAGTCCTGCGAATTGGTTTTGTTGAACTAGTTGTAATAGGCACGGTTTTAGTTTAAAATTATTGGCAGGAATGGTAGGGTTAACTATACTAGAGCTCGGTTCTTCGTCAGCAGGCTGAGGGAATTCCTTAAGGGGTCTTTGGTTACGATCTTCGGCCATAGCTTGCTTAATTCGACGAAGCCAAAGTCGTGCGCGAGCGTAACGTTCTGGTTCCACTAAAGGATCTATTACACTACTGGAGCTCCAAGATCTTCGCATCGACCAGTTCGTGCGGCCCTAGTCTAAACGGTGATAACAAACGAAATTTGAAATTCGGCGAAATTGGTCCCCGGCAACGGCGCCAAAAACTTGATGCGTTGTATTCGCAAGTGCACGAATCGCGTCAGAGTAATATAAAAAGTTATCGTATCCACAGGGACCAAATGTCGATCTAACGATTTTCGTTTGTTACAGTGCTTATCTAAGGCAGTTCAATTCAGGGTTTACTAATGCAGAGGAAAATAAATAAAAGTAAATGACGAGGTAATAAAATTCAGACAAAACAATAGGCTTAAATGTAATTCCCATAACCGATAATATTTCTATATTCATCAACAAAACTACTTACGGGAAATATCTTCTATTTTAAGAAAAGAATTCGATTTAACAGGAACTGTCACTTTTGCGTAGTCAGAACCAAGTTTACCCTCTAAACTAACCCCTTTATTGTCACTTATAAAAAGGCGCGCATTGCGTTAGAGTCATGGAAAACTTACTTTTAAGAAATGCAAATTCTAGACTAAACAGAAAAGTATTTTGACCTGAAATTTCTAAACTAAAGAGGTTCGAAATGAACCAGATTCTAATCCCACTAACGCGTCCGAAAATAGTTTTAAAATCTCTTTTCTAAAGTGTTAAAAATCCCTACTCAACTGAGCAAAGCGCTTTCGCTGTATTTGATCAGTTGAGAACTAAACAGGTTTACAAATTGTTGGACGGCTTTCGATCTTACCCAACATTGCTTTTAGGAACAGAAAACTTGTGTTAAAGATTAAAACAGCCCTTAAGTATTTCTATTAACACATAGACGTATTACGGTGGTTATGGTCTTTACATTCTTGCCTATCTAAAACTTAGCCAGCCATGGTAGTAACAACAGTCATGTTAATTCTTATCATGTATGGAATTAATTCTTTTGAAAAAGTAAAGTATTGAAAAGTAAGGCAAGGCAATAAATAAACAAAATAAAGCAAGTGCGAGAAATAAATGAAAGTAAATGCGATTAAAATAAAACCTGCTCCAAAGCGGAGTCTTTAAATCTGGTACAATGCACGGAAAATAAAATGCTCCAACTTGATTACAGACACTCCAAGACTTGATTACAAACTCGATCACACACAGTGCAATAACTCCTCGATGTGAGAAGATTACCGCTTTACAAGAGTGAAATTTATGCCTAGGGTGAAGTAAACTAAGATTGGATGCTCCTAAAGTTCGAGTTCTACAAGTATTTATAGGCAACGTTGGTGTGGTGTAAAGACAAGAGTGTCCTTGGTTTGAAAATGGGCGGGAACACCTTTTTGCCTTGTCGCGCCCGCGACAGGATCATCGCGCCCGCGACAAGAAGAAAGTGGCAAAGGAGAGTGCTGATCGTGGGAACGTGGCAGTTGAGTTGAGGAGATCATAGGACACATCGTCGCCTACCCTGGGGCGTCCGCGACAGGAGAAGCGACAAGAGCAATTTGCTGCCAAACTAGAATTCTTGCTCCTTTTGCATCCTTTTCCGTCTGGGACCTCGATTTTATTGAAAACCTAAAAAACAAAGGAAAACATAACAATAACAAAGCATAAAAATAGAAAAACAACTAATATGCATGTGAAATCAGAGTCGAAAATACAGTATAATTTAGTGTCATCAACCTGTCCCTTTAAAATTGAGCCCATATTTTTAGGACTTTTTATCCCGGCTTTAAAAAGCTCGATACGCATAAGGGCTATCCCGTATGGGCCGTGGATAGTCCTTTAGGCCCGCATAACTATAAATTTACAAAATATATATTAATACTTGTATTTTTTTACTCGAAAACAACACATTGATTTCACTCACCTCACTAAATTTTATCTCTATTCTATTCAATGTTTCTGTTTTAAATTTTATACATTAATATAAAAAACAATCTTTCCTCGTATTCTATTAGTTTATCTTATGTTAAATATTTCAGTATTATTTAATACAATTTAAACATGTGTTGTATTTTAAAACGTATTATAATATTTATAAAATAAAGTATAATACTTAAAATGTATGATGTTTAAAATAATATAATTTTTAATTTCATTTATAATAAATAATATGGATTTTTTATTTAAAAAACCCTATTTAGGGTTGGGTACTCTGAGGCTCATTTAGAGCTGTGTTCGGGTAGTAATTTTCGAACTCATATTACAACAGAGCATTTTTGACCCAACCCTAAAAATCCCAAAGATCGTCAGATCAGACCCGTTTAGGATCAAGTAGCCCATTTTGATAGCTCTAATCTACGGCAAAGTTGCATCTACTTTACATAGCAAATGACAAACTCTATTACACACTTGGATCTTTAGAGTTAAAACAATCTAATTAGTTTCCCTAAAGAAAGAAGGTAATTACACACCAAACAACATCGACAGCAACAGCGACAACAACAACAACAACAAAGCTTTATTTCACTAAGTAGTGTCGGTTACATGGATCATCTTCTGTCATAATGGGCGTGTCGCTAAAGTCTTATCATAATCCGATAAAACTTTTTCTTAAACTTGAGCAGTACATTTCTATCACGTAAAATCCATGAAGCCCTCTTTCATTTCAACCACCCAACTTGAATTCGAAGGATTATATTCCTTTCTATTTCTCCAACATTTTATATTATAGACCAGAGATACTTAAACTGTGTTACATGAAGGATGAGATGGTCTCCAACTTTCACCTCTAGATTAGAAACGCTTATTCTTTTGTTGAAATTACATTCTATATAATCTATCTTGCTTATGCTTATGAAAACCATGTGTTTCTAAAGCTCGTCTCCAAGTATCCAACAACTCATTTAAACCATGTGTTTCTAAAACTGCACCATTTTTGCCTCATTGAATACCAGGATACACAACACGACTGTCTCTTCTTTGAAACCTTGGGATATTGGCATGAAGTTTTCTTCCATCGAGAAACAAGTTATCCAACTTTGTCGCCAACAATCTTTGGTTTTCTACATTGAAAAACGCAAAAAACCAAAGTGTCTCCCTCTTTTATCCCTCGATGGAGGTATTATGACCTCATATATGTCGCCCAGCTCTTTGAATTCAATATATAAGCCATTGGCACACCATTTATCATTAAACTTAGTAAAATAATATGCTGATGAATCAAAGTTTCTTCCTCCTCCTCCGCTTCCTTCTATGTCCCACCTCTTATTCCTTATTCCCCTATCCTTCTTCAATGCCACCTTCCTCTAACCACCGTTAAAAGAACTTTGATCTGTGGACCTTACTATTTGGAAGAGATCCAAAAAAAAGTAGATGAAAAGTTAGAGAGAGGGCAAAGTTTCTCTCTCTACATTAAAATACACACTAAAACATTAAAAGAAATAGTCTTTCTACAATTAAATTTCATTTTAGCGCATTAGTCTCTAGAAAGGAATAAAGTAGATTTTCGTTAAAGTCTAAACAAAATCCAAATTGAACATTAAAACGACATTAGACGAGAGAATTTACATTAAAAGGATGAAAGATGAGTCACAATTTTATTCAAACAAAAATTTTAAATATATACTATTATCTAAGGTAGATCTGTTAAAATGGACTAGCCCACATGGGCCGATCCACCTAACCCGATAAATCATAGGACCTGTCCCTTTAAATTTGAGACCATATTTTTAGGACTTTTTATCCCGGCTTTAAAAAGCTCGCTACCTATAAGGGCAATCCCGTATGGGCCGTGGATAGTCCTTTAGGCTCGCATAACTATAAATTTACAAAATATATATTAATACTTGTATTTTTTTACTCGAAAACAACACATTGATTTCACTCACCTCACTAAATTTTATCTCTATTCTATTCAATGTTTCTCTTTTAAATTTTATACTTTAATATAATAAACAATATTTCCCCGTATTATTTTATACAATTTAAAGATGTGTTGTATTTGAAAACATATTATAATATTTATAAAAGATAATATAATACTTAAAATGTAAGATGTTTAAAATAATATAATTTTTAATTTCATTTATAATAAATAATATGAAGTTTTTATTTTATTTTTTATTTAAAAAACCTTATTTAGGGTTGGGTACTCTGAAGCTCATTTAGGGCTGTGTTCGAGTAGTAATTTTCAAACTCATATTACAACAGAGCTTTTTTAACCCAACCCTAAAAATCCAAAAGATAGTCAGATCGGGCCCGTTTAGGATCAGGTAGCCCATTTTGATAGCTCTAATTGGATCTTTAGAGCTAAAACAATCTAATTAGTTTCCCTAAAGAAAGAAGGTAATTACACACTAAACAACATCGACAACAACAAAGCTTTATTCCACTAAGTAGTGTCGGTTACATGGATCATCTTCTGTCATAATGGGCGTGCCACTAAAGTCTTATTGCAATCCGATAAAACTTTTTCTTAAACTTGAGCAGTACATTTCTATCACATAAAATCCATGAAGGTCTCTTCCATTTCAACCACCCAACTTGAATTCGAAGGTTTATATCCCTTTCTATTTCACCAACATTTTATATTATTGACCTGAGATACTTAAACTATGTTACTTGAAGGATGAGATGGTCTCCAACTTTCACCTCTAGATTAGAAACGCTTCATCTTTTGTTGAAATTACATTCTATATAATCTGGCTTACTTATGCTTACGAAAACCATGTGTTTCTAAAGCTCGTCTTCAAGTATCCAACATCTCATTTAAATCCTCCTTCGACTCTCCAACTAGGATATATCATTTGCAAAAAACATACATTTCAGTGTTAGCCCTTGGATGTGTTCTGTGAGTACATAAAAAATTAGGATAAAAAAGGCAGGGGCTTATGGTTGAAACTTTATTCAAACCTATTGTGATGGAGAAATCGTTTGTCTCTCGTATGTTTTCATAAATATCTTTGATAGCCCTAATATATGAAATCCTAACCCCGTTCTTCTCTAGGGATTTCCACAAAATCTCTCTAGGCATTTTATCATAGGCTTTCTCCATGTAATCCTCTTTTCTAGCCATTACAGTCGTAATCTTCATTACGAGTCAAATGTCATCTCTTATGCTTTCTCCCTCTTTTATGGTCTTTCTCTTTCTTCTTCAACAATCAATGTTAAATACCTTTATAACTGAAACACGATGAACATAACCACCTTTAAGAACAAAATAAAAATAAAAACATAAAAAAAAATATTGATAAAAAAGTGTTAAAAACATTGTTTATTATATATATATATATATATATATATATATATATATATATATATATATATATATATATATATATATATATAAGCGTTATTTTTACTCCAGGAGTAAGTTATATATAAATTTGTAACAGACTTTCTTCCCACGACAATCTCGCTCTTAAAGTTATTGTCGTTTCTTCCCATGATAAAGTCTGTGTTTTGTGCTTCCATGATAACGAGGACGTTGCTCATTTATTCCTTAAGTGTCCTAAGGCGCTTCAGCTGTGGAACAAGATAGCAGCCTGGCTTGGCTTTTCGCCGGTGCCGTCTAATTCTATCACCGAGCATGCTTTACATTGGTTTTTGACGTTGTACGATAAGGGAAAGGATGATATGAGTTGTTATGTTTGGATTATCGTTTCTTGGTGTTTATGGAACACAAGAAACAACATTTTCTTCAACGATGCTATTTTTGATTCGGAAACCATTTTCAATAATGTGGTTACTCTCTCGTGGAATTGGTTGGAGATTGGGCGTAAAAGATGTTATTTTTATGATTGGATGAAACATCCTATAGATCACTTGTAATTTTAGGTTTCCGCTTTTTCCTTGATTGATTGGCTTTTTGTATTGGGTTGGAGAATCCTTTTTCTCCTTTTTTTAATCCTAATTGCTTAAAAAAAAAAAAAAAGAACTTATTCCACATTTTAACCATTCATCTGTTTTTAAATTAAAAGTAAATGAATAGTCTGTGGAATAAGTTTTAATAACATACTATTATTTATTGTATGAATAACCATTTTTATTTATACATTATTGATTGTCTTTTAAAAAATGATGTGTGCTTTCTGCATTCGTAGAATGAGCCTTCAGGACTTCAATTGTTTCATTTGAACCGAGTGTATGATATAATATTAGGTTTTTTGCTATGACTCTATGCTAACTCAACTTTCCAAGGTGGAATTAAAATATATCCCATTTACATTATTTGATTTGGTTTCATTGCACTAACTTAGTGCATAAATATATTTCTCTTTATATAAGTCTTTTGATTTTTTATAGGAGAATAGAAAAGTTTGTTTTATTATAGCACTATCATTTTATCTTTTAAGAAACATTGTGAATATCATTTAACTATCTACCATTTTTCTTACCTTTCACTTTTTCTTTCTTCTATGTCTCTTTTTATTGACTTGACTAACTAAAAGGCATATACACTTCCAACAAAGTTAATTCCACTAATTAAAGTTATGGAAAATCAATCCAACAACAATAAAGTGAGATCAATTATCTCAACTTTTAAATATGAATACAATTGACCATTTCATTTCCCTCATTTTCCACAATCAATATATATCTTTCTTTGAGAAATTGGCGGGTTCGTGAAATGATCATGGAAGACTTGAGAAAAATGTGTGGAATCAAAATCTTGGTAGGGTAACGCTGCTTAACACGCTTCCAGTGAAAACAATTTACTGGCAACAACACAATTCCGTAGGTGAAACTCACGAATTTTAGAAGAATTACATAAGTTTTTCTCGAATTTTACCAAATTTTAGAAGAATTACATAAGGTTTTATCGAACTTTTTAAGTGTCTATGCATATTTATCGGAATTTTGAAAAACAAATGTAAGAAACATTCTTTTACACCTATTTTTAAAAACAGATGTGAAATCATAAATTTTTCCAAAAATCTATGATTTTATGTCAAATTTTTTTAACAAACCGATGCAAAATCATACTTTTTACATTGCATTTATCAAACAAATTCGGAATAAATTAATATATTTTTAGAAACCTTTTTTTTTTAGTTTTTTGAAATATGCTGAAAGCTATAAAACATGTCGAATGTTTTCGAAAAATTCGATAGTGTTAACATTTTTTGTTTTTCCTATCGAATATGAACTACCGAATTTTTTAAAAATCCAAAAAAAAAAAAAAGAGATATCGGATTCATAAAAAAATATGATAGTTTAAATTTTTTTTCATAGGCCTACTAGATGCGAAACATATCGGATTTTTATAAAAAAATTGTAAACATTTAAAAATTTGCTTCGTAACATTAAAAAAAAATACAAGATTTTCTAAATGTACTATCGGATTTTTTGAAATTAAATACTTTTTTAGACTAATTTTTTTTACCAAATGTTATTTTGAGATTGAGTAAATCATGATAAGGACATTTTGGTCAATACTAAAAATTGAGGGTATTAGGTTTAAGTGTGGGAGTGGTAAGTAAAAATCTCCAAATTACTATTGATGGACAGAATCCCAAACTTATATCCACGACTATTAACACTTACCCACACATTTTTGGGGGCATAAAGAGGGCTAAGGCCCAGAAAAAAAAACATTAGACTATAGGAGGCAAAAGGGCTACACTTGAATCTCTACTAACTACATCTGAATGGAAATCAGGACAGTCCTCAAGCAAACATAAATTCCTAACCATGGAGATACGGAATTTAGAAAGGTGATCTATGTAACACCCCCTTCTATACCCCCGAATAGTCACTTATTAATCATTTAGGCATATATTAATAATTTCATCAGAGTATAATTACAAAGCATGGCATAAAAGAAGCATGTCACATTATACGTGAAATTAAAACAATCGACACCTGCTCAACAGAGATATGCAACAGTGGGGTAACTTGCACATAGGAACTTCGTCCTTACACCCACATCTCAATATTTAGAATAAAAGCGGAAACATCTAAATACCGAATAACATCATATATATAGATATATATATATATATATCAAATACTATCCGTCAACACGGAATCATGTTTACATAAACAATTCAAGTCAAGATACATATACAAAATGTATCACAAAATAATCATGTAATCCTAGCTACCCGATGCTACATATCAGAGCCGACCGACCAAAAGAAATGAAGTCCTAAGCTTCACAAAAAACCTTCAGCAAATAATCAATCATGACTTTCCACATATAACAATGCAATCATGATTCATGTAAATGCAAGAGACTGACACAACGACTCTATGCAATTACATATGCAGTACCGACTCATCACTAGTTCACTCAGGAACTCTGCTGGAACCATCGCTTGTTACATCACTGTAACTCCCCGTCGGGCATACGATGTTCACCCGTCGCTTTAGGTCCTCACATAGGCACACGACGTTATGGATTGCTTTAGGTCCCCACATGGGCACACAACCCGATCGCTTTAGGTCCTCACCTTAGGCACACAATCGTCTATAACCACCGCTTTAGGTCCTCACATAGGCACACGATGTCATAGCAGAATTCTCTTTGAATCCCTCAACACAAGAATGCAATCATTATGCTTCACATACAAAATGATTCATGACATTCTTATAATGCATACATGTATACAAACATTGTCATGCATTCATCTCTTACAATCACATACAATTCATCAATATGAATTATTTCACCATCTTTATTCATGCATTAGAAATCAATCCAACAATGCAATTTTCATGCCATACGGCCACCAATTAACATACATTGAACTTCACATAAGCAATTCATTTTCACACATACATGTAATCATAAACATGCATATAAAACCAATTACAACATATCACCTTCATTTGCCTTTCGGCCACACTTTATCATCACGACATGTCATCACATGCATTATCATTACACAATATCATACAAGGCATACACATTAATATCAATGCCACGTTGTATGTTACACAACCAATATACACATTTAAAACGACAAAAGTCGGTAAATGACACTATTCCTGACTTCCCGACATAATTAATCAGCTAACAATCTCAAAACCATCCTCATAAAAAGAAACATTTTATAAGCTTTCTAATGCATCAAACCACGCCTCAAACCGAATCACAGATCAAAAGTTATGCAGAAAACAAAATTACACGAACAGCACTGTTCGCTGGGCGAACCTCCCTCGCGAGCATTCGCTAGCTCCTTCACTAGGCGAATGTTCCAGCGAACCAACTGTTAGCTAAAAACAGACACAAAGTTCACTAGGCGAGCACTTGGCGAACCAAGTCAGAACCAAACAGAGCCAAAAACACCCAAAGTTCGCTAGGCGAACACTCTAGCGAACCTTCGCTCATGCCTTCGCTAGGCGAATACCCGTAGCGAACATTCGCTACCCTTCACTGATTGGCTCGCTAGGCAAACCTGCGAAAACTCAGAATCCTTCAGCGCTGTTGAAAACCCAAAAACCATATTTTTAACCTAAAACATTTTCCAAAACAACATATATCAATCAGAACCCAATCCCATCATGACACCAAACATTCTACCACATTTACGTCAATTTCCAACCACGAAAGTATCGATTTCTCACAAAATTCTCATTTTTAACCTAAAACTCAAAAGCTATGGAAGACAAGCAAACATACAAGAAAACACTTACATAACTACACACATAAACAAGATAACAATGTTTCTAACCCTTACCCGGATTCCAAATGATCTAGCTCTTGTTCTTGATGATTTCCACTCTTTCTCTCTTTTCTTCTCTTCCTCTTTCTTTCTCTTCTTTTTCTTTCTATTTCCCCTTTTTCTCTTTCTCTCCTATTTCCTCTAATTCAATTTCTACACTTAATTCATTTTCTAATAAATTTCCTCTACAAATTACTTCCTTAATTTTCTCTAACTCATTAATAGTTATAAAATGACCAAAATGCCCTTAAGCCCAAAATTCCCGAAAACGCTCTCAAACGAGATAATACATCATAACATAGCATAAAAGCATATTATCACACCAAAGTCATAAATAGAATAATTTAACATTCAATTAAATAAAGGACTCAACAAAAATTGGAATAATCGAAATTGGGGCGTTACAATCTACACACATATTAGCTTCACAATGGATGTGAATTATACGTCAGAGATTTCAAGGGAATGGAGGATATATATGTGCAAGATTAATGGGTAGTTATATGGCGTGAAATAATCTCCTCGATAATGAAATACGAGATTCGACAAGGTCATGGCACACATAGGTTTCACTAGGAGTCAATTTCACCATTGTGTTTACCTCAGATTTCTATTTGGAATTTCACTTAGTTTTTTTATTGCTTTATGTGAATGACATCCTCATAGAAAACAATAGTCTCGAGGATGTTATGAAGGTGAAGGCTGAACTCGATAAGGAGTTCGACATGAAGGATCTTGGAGCTGCCTCCGGGATTCTTAGGATTGACATTCTGAGAGATAGAAAGTAGTCGAGATTATACTTATCTGAAGACACATACCTACTGAAGATTCTCGACAAGTTTGGTATGTCGAATTCAAAGCCTGTTGTAACACCGACTAATCCTCAGTGTATGACTAAAAGTCCTAGTACTGAAGTAGAAAGAGCCTATATGAATAGAATTCCATATGCTAGTATATTAGGTTCTTTTATGTATGATATGGTATGTACTAGGCTAGACATAACATATGCAGTGAGCATTGTAAGTAGGTACATGGTCAATCTTGAAAAGGCACACTGACTAGTATTGAGGGGTATTCTAAGGTATCTAACTGGATCTCCGAGTAGAATCCTGATTTATAGTGGAGTCCGTGGTGATGATAACAGAGTAGAAATTGAAGGATTTGTTGACTCTGATTATTCAGATTGTATGGCTTTTATAAAATCTATTTCTAAATATGTATTCACTATGTTTCACACATCAATCAGCTGGAAATCAACACTTCAGAAGGTTGTTGTCTTATCAACCATTGAAGCGGAGTACATTTCCCTAACTAATGTTGTGAAAGAAACATTGCGACTTTAAGATTTTACTAAGACGCTGAAACTTCAAGGTCAAGCAATCACTCTTAAATGTGATCATCAAAGTGAAATACACCTGTAGAAGAATTAAACTTATCATGAGTGAACCAAGATCATCAATGTGAGACTGCAATTCATCAGAGAGATATTCGAACATGGGGAAATGCAAGTGCTGAAGGTTTTGACTGATGACAATGTTGCTGATATGAATATAAAGACATTTCCAAGTTGCATGTTTTTCCACTGTATGTACAAGTTTTAAAATAAATATTTTTGTTACATTTAATTTTTTAACTTGTCCATAAAAGCACTAATTAATATTCGTTTTTAAGTCAAGTAAACTAGAAGTGTATGACAATGGGCTTCACATTTCAAACACATGCCTATAGCACTTATTTTTCTATATATAATGATCACATCTCAAAGTTTTGTATATCATAATACAAATTCTCTAATACCAAAATGATGATCCGCATGCTGCTTTTTCTCTTCTTTGCTATCCAAGTGTTGGTTTATTTCATTCCGACTGCTACATTTGCTCTTTCTTTGAGCTCACAGACTGATAAGCTTGCTTTGCTAGCTTTGAAGGAAAAACTTACAAATGGTGTGCCTGATTCTCTGCCATCATGGAATCATTCTTTGCATTTTTTGTGAATGGCAGGGAGTTACATGTAGTCGTCAAATGAGAGTCTCTGTCTTGCATTTGGAGAAACAAACCTTGGGTGGCACTCTTTGGCCATCCTTGGGAAATCTAACATTTCTAAAAGTACTCTCACTTTATGACGTTGCTTTGCATGGTGAAATTCCAGCTCAAATTGGTCATTTGAAGAGTTTGCAATTTCTTACCTTAAGCCAAAACAATCTTCAAGGGGAAATTCCTATGGAGCTCTCCAACTGTACAAATCTACAAGTAATTGAATTGAATGAGAATCACCTCGTTGGAAGAGTCCCTTCATTGTTTGGATTGGTGAAACTTTATTGGTTGGCTCTTTCTTCCAATAATCTAGTTGGCACTATCCCACCTTCCTTGGGAAATATTTCATCACTCTCAGATATATATCTTTCATGGAATCACTTGGTAGGAAATATACCTCATGCTTTAGGTAAGTTGTCAGGATTGAAATTATTGGTTTTGAGTTCAAATAATTTGTCAGGTGAAATCCCTCATTCTCTTTATAATCTATCAAATATTAAAAATATTGATGTTGGGTCAAACAACTTATTTGGTAGTCTACCATTAAATTTGTTTCTTGTTTTTCCCAATCTTCAAAGACTATATGTAGGTCATAACCAAATAAGTGGAAATTTTCCGTCTTCAATATCCAACCTTACTAAATTGAAAATATTTGATATAGATACCAATTCTTTTAAGGGGCCAATACCTAACACTTTGGGTCAATTACATAAACTTGACAGTTTTCTTATTGGGGATAATAATTTTGGAGTGATACCCGAAAGAATTGGACAACTAATTGGTTTAACATACTTAGACATTGGAAACAATTCCCTCCAGGGATCAATTCCAAATTCAACTGGAAAACTTAAAAATCTAGGAGAATTGGTCTTGGAAGAAAACAAATTATCTGGTAAGATTCCTACAAATATTGGAAATCTTACTATCTTGTCTGAATTATATCTTTCAAACAATAAATTGGAAGGAAGTATTCCATTTTCTCTTAGATATTGCACACAATTACAAAAAATTTATATTGAAAAAAATAAATTGAGTGGTAATTTACCAAATCAAACATTTAGACATCTAGATGGTTTACACTACAAGAAAACACAGTCTTAGCGTCGGCCAAAAAGCCCTCGCTAATACAAAAAAAACCGACACTAAAGTGGTTTAGCGTCGGCTTAGCGTGGGTGTCGGGGTGGACTTTCCAAAGCTGGAAGTTAATAATATTAGCGTCGGCTTGAGTGTGACACTCAAGTAGCGTCGGCCCAAAGCTCCCACTAAAACCCTCACTAGTTGCTGGCCAAAATTACGCATCTAATTAGTGCGTTAGCGTCGGTTTCCTGGGACGCTAAATACTGGCAGGTGTCCTTTTTTAATTGGGTAGAGTGTCATTAAAGTTTTTGCCACGTGCTTTTAGCCAACATGATATACAATTGTAGCGTCGGCCATATGGCCGCCACTAATAATATTAGCTAGTGTCTTTTCTGCTGATAGCGTGGGCCGCGTGGCCGCCACTAATAACATTAGACAGCTTATTTTCGGCTGATAGCGTGGGCCACGTGGCCGCCACTAATAATATGCGACATCACATTTTTTGCTTATAGCGTCGGCCACGAGGCCGCCACTAATACTATTAGACATCGTATTTTTTTCCTTGTAGCGTCTGCATCGTGGCCGCCACTAATCCTATTAGACAGCGTATTTTTTGCTTGTAGCGTCGGCGTCGTGGCCGCCACTAGTAATTGAAATTACCATATTTTGATGGTAGCGTCGGTCTTATGGCCGACACTACTGCTATTATTGTTGGTTTGGTTTAATTTGAAATCGTCACGTTCGCTTTATACCAGCGCCACTCAAACCACCTGTTCTGATCAAGACCTGTTTTACAATACCACAATTCAGGTGATCCAAAAAAATTTTACTTACAAATACATAATCTGAATACACCAACATCAATATATTAATGAGTTCCAAAATACATCAACATCAATATATGAATGAGTTCCAAAATACATCAACATCAATATATTAATCAATCCACAATTCAGGTGATCCAAAACAAATTAACTTACAAATACATAATCTGAATATACCAACATCAATATATTAATGAGTTCCAAAATACATCAACATATTAGTGAGTTCCAAAATACTAGTGAGTTCCAAAATACTGATAATCTCCTAAACGATCTACATATTAATCATGATAACCAACATCAACTTCCTCATCATCATCCTCATAATCCTCCTCCTCCTGCAACATCCAAAATAAATAGTCATGAGTCAGACACATAAAAATTCAAGTGATAAAGTCTCAGTAGAGATGACCAATACAGTATCAAATTGAAGACAGCTCAATAAAGATCCCACTGCATAACATGTGCAGAATTTTGTAGAAAAAAAATGTTGCCAAACAGTGACTATAGGGCTTATAAGGACTAGTGTGTAGCAGAATTTAGACAAATAACTAATTTCCGATTCAAAACATGAACTAATTTCCAATTCAAAACATGAACTAATTATCAATTCAGTCACTAATTTCCAATTTCCGATTCAAAACATGAACTAATTTAGACATAACATCTAGAAATCAAGCATATTTCAACTCAGTCCATAACATCTAAAAATTCAACTCAGTCCATATCATCTAGAAATCAAGCATATTTCAACTCAGTCCATAACATCTAGAAATCAAGCATATTTCAACTCAGTCCATAACATGAACTAAATATTCATATCGCATCAATTTTAAACTATAACCGTCAAAAGATGATTAACAATTCACATTAACTATAATCGTTATAATCAGGATGACCACTCACAGGAGCACTCGAAGGACCCGCCTGAAGAGAATGCAACATGTCAAATTTCTTTGACAATTCATCAAATTTCTTTGATAATTCATCTGTCCGCGCATTAGCCCGTGCAGCCTCTTCACGTGCAGCAGCAACTTCGGCTCTGGCAGCCTCAATGGCCTGGTTATCGGCTTCTCTATGTGGATTTGTAATTGACACCTGAGTCAAAAAGTTTACTTCATATCTTATGTTACGTGCCAATTGTCCAGTTCCATAACATCGCCCCCGTGTTTTACCCCCTGCGGCTTCTTTCCAAATTTGTATTCTTGTTGATCCTTCCACTTCATCACCAACTTGTGTCAAGCTATTGCAGAATTTTTCCTGTACATAGCACACACATTAGATCCTAATGCAATTTATATAAACAACGAAGTGTCATACTACGGAATCGAAGTGTCATACTACGGAATCGAAGTGTCGTACTCAAGGACCGAAACACGATGAAAATACTAAATGGATATATAGAAACGTTATCAGCATAACGCCATAACATTGTCGAATTCGCGGATCAAAGTCTGATTAAAAATGCAATGAAAATCAAACTCAAACAGCAACAACTCAGTATATATAATGCTTACAAATTCATCGTAGTGTCCAAACGCAAGCAAAAGAAATAACAATTATGACAACAAAATTGAATCATAAAGCTACAACCACACACTACACAAGAGAGATGTTAAACCCGATTGTTTACCACAATGCCCTGTCAACAGCATGTACACCGAAATCAAGCACAAAATCATAGCAGCAACATAAACATAATATGATATGTAGAATGATAACTTGTCTAAACCGAAACGTTACTGAAAGATGTTGTTAATGCAGTAGCTACAACATGTGATTGTTTCTTAACGAATTCAGCAGCAACACGCAAGTGTATTTACAATGTTTACACAATATTATAATAAAATCCAGCCGATTAACTAAAACCAAATGGCATAAACAACAATGGAAACACAATAGACCATAAACTCACGCATCACAACAGTATACATTATATTTACAAGCATCAATGTAACCGGAAAAAAAATCTGCACAACACTTACACTGTCCAAATATTGTTTACAAAAATGTTACACAAAAAGCAAAACAAATGCTGAGAAAATTTTAACAGTCCTTTTCAGAGATAAATGGACTCAAATGAATATCAAAGCGCAAACAGAAACAAACGAAGATGAAATAAGACGCAAAGAAAACCAACCGAAACGCAAGTTTTTCTGCGTTGTTGCTACACATCCGGTGACAAAATCAGTGTGGACCTCAAGGTGTGTGGTTAACAGTGATGGGAGGTGAAGGTTGACGAAGTTATGGCTATCGATTAAGAAATGGAGTAATTTGAAGATAATCGGAATTGGAGAAGGGAGCAGACTGGTTGAGGTTATAGGAGATTCGATGGGGGGCGAAGGTGAAGAGAGGCGAATGTTGGGTATGAATTTTGGTGAGATGGTGTTTTGTGGTGGTGAGTTTGTTTGGATTCGAGTGAGGTGAGAGCAGGACGAACAATATGAAGGCTAGAAGAATGAAAAATGGGAGCATCTATTCATATTTTCTATGGCCTATCATAGGCTTATTTTTAGGCAATTTATATATCCACACAAGTGCACTAGATTATGACTGAATGAGCTAAACACAATTGTGTAAACTAAAACAAGGTGATAATCAATGCAAAGCGATAAATCAGAAGTTACACAAGGTGAGCAAACTTACATGTGTTGCCGCTGCACGAGCGTCAACCCACTCCCCATTCTTCTTTTTATGGGTGGCAATGAAAATCTCATCTGGATGTGCAGGTCGATTGAGTTTCATCTGTCTTCCACTTGTCTAGAAGATATGTCCATGTATCTACACCCATCCAACCCGGCTTCCGCCCCTTTTCTCTAGCCTTTCGTTGTATATCAGACAGTCGTTTTCCACATTTCTGATGAAACAATTCTTCCATATTTGCATCATCACAACTGTCCCAACACACAAGCCTCTGACAAAATAAACAAATAATAAATAAAACTCAATAGTATACATCATCATCAAACTACTAAAAAACAAATTTCATGTCTTACTTTAAATTCATTGAACCATTCCTTTCTCACGGCATCTCTTCCGTCACGTTTCAGCTCACCATAATTAACGAAGGTTCCTCGATAATTCTTTTCAATAACTTTTCGAACCATTGCGGCAACAAGATCACTTGGATGTAACCTACATATAAACAGAAATATTATTAGATGATAAATATGGTGAACGCATACAAACGTACTATTCTTCTCCATAACCTACTCACAACCTATCTCTATAGAATTGAATACAAGCATGACATGTTCAATTTCAAAGTAATTATAAACCTGCAGCATAGATAATACACCAGAAATAACAGAAAAGTACTACAGAAAGTACTAATTAACATCATTAACAAAAAGTACTACAGGCAAATAACAGAAATAACAGGTGTTCAAGATTTAGCAAAATAGACATCTTCTTGCCCAAGATTTCAAGCAACCAGAATCTACTCGAATGCAGAGTAATAGCATGCTCCATAGCCGGGATTGCCCCTATAAGTTTAGCAAAATGGACATCTTCTTGCCCAAGATTTCAAGCAAGACTACCCAAATGCCCACTCTTATAATTTCTAAAAATTCTCCCACAAGATTCCCTGATAGGTGTTCCACCTGAAGCGCCAATGCTTGAAAATGTTTTGAAACTGGACAAGGTTGATCAGTGCAACCAGTGCAAGTTCGAGCTTGGATCAGTTGCATGTTGAATAAATTTAATTGTTAAATTATCCATTGTGAATGTTTTATTTTGTTTCTGTTAATGACTACATGCACTACTCTGTAATGTAATGGTTTAATTATGGTTGGTAATTAAATAGTTTATTGAAGAATCTACAAACATAATTAAATATACTTGAACAAGGAGAATTTAGAGAAATATAAATTGGACTTGTATTACACTTACGCATTTGATTTTTCCACAATATAGATCTTCGGTTTTTGCCCACCGTCGTGTTGTTGCTCTTCATTAGAAAGTGTTTGGGGAGGACTTTGCGACTGAGGCTGCGGCTGCGGCTGAGGCTGAAGCTGAGGCTGAGGCTGAGGCTGAGGCTGAGGCTGAGGCTGAGTATATCCTAGAGTAGGAATGAATATGAGGCTAGGTGGTGGTGTTGGGTTTGTTAGAATCAGTACTGGAGGCTGAGTAAGTGGCGAAGGTGGTGGAGGCTGAGTAGGTGGTGAAGGCTGAGTAGGTGGTGGAGGTTGAGTATGTGATGGTGTTGGTTTTGTTAGAATCAATGGTGGAGGCTGAGTAGACAGTGGTGGGTTTCTCTTAGTACGTGGTGGTAGGGGGTTCGTTGAACCAGGTTTGCTATGGACTTTACGAGAATTGTTTATAGCAATAGTCCCAGGTGGAATCTGTCGTTGACGGCATAACCTATCAACAACTCTTTTTTACAAAGAAACCATTAAAAAAATAAGTATAAATCCAAGCATTATTATTTGATTAGGACAAAAAAACAAATAGGAGAAAAGGTTTAGTCATCTTACTTAGATGTGCTCGATGGTGCTTTTCTCTTTCCGTTTTGTCCGGTCATTTCAATAAAATTGTCTCAAAGCTACCAACACTGAGTAACAATGCACAATTATATTAGCCCAAAGTCATCATCACAACTGAGTAACATATTGAAAAACTACAGGCATATTTACATACAAGCATAGCAATTGAATTGAAAGATTGTGATTATTGTGCAACATTTGTCTTTTTGATAGAGAAATGATAAAAACAGAAAGATGAAGGAAGTAAGATAAATCATAAAATATGAAAGTAATTTTTTCATGATCAACAGATCAAACTGCTAGTACATATACAAATGGATAACTACATAAAGTTAAAGCCAACAACAGATTAACTACTAGTTAACCAATCTAACAAACTGGTAAACAAATTGATAATAAGTTTGACAAAACAAGTGCATAAAAGTCTATAATAAAAACAAGATAAAATGTTCTCTCAATCTTGAGTCATTGGGTCAGTTGTCATTGTTATTGGCTCAACCACGTCAATTAACCCTCCATCAGCTAAACCATGTATTTCTTCAACTTCTGTAATAGGCACAACTGGTAACATTTCAACAGATTGATAAGGAATTGCATCCCCGGTGTTGTCTATCTCGACATAACCCCTTGGTTTTGTGGTGATTGCTACACACCATCCACTCATATTCCTACACATTTCTGGATATGGGACATAATAAACTTGTTTTGCTTCTTGTGCAAGAATGAACGGGTCATACTGACGATATCGCTTATTCATCTTAATGTCAACAATGTTGTACTCAATATTAACTTTTGTGCCAGTATTATTTGTAGGATCAAACCAATCACAATAAAATAGGGAAATCTTGTTGCTTAAGCCATGGTATTCCAATTGAAGGATACGTTGGATGATGCCATAAAAATCGTTTTCTCCTCCACTTGTAACACCTTTAACATGTACCCCACAATTAGTAGTCTTTTTACCATGACTCCATTCTTGAGTGTGAAACTTGTACCCATTAACAAAGTATATGTTCCATGATGTTGCCTTCGGATTAGGGCCGAGAGCTAAGGCCTTCAGATATGGACTAGTTGTTCCATTTCTCTCATCATTCACCTAAAAATATATATCTAACCTTAGAGATTGTTTATTGTCAACCACATAATATAAATTGTGAGAAATATACTAACATAGTCTTTTAGCCATGAAGGAAACTGCTCGTGTATAAGACCTGAAGCATCTTCCTCATTGATAGAATGATATTGCATGAACAATCTGACATCGATCATAAAATTGATGAGTGTATTTATAAAAATTGGTTGAGAACAACGCAGTTGTCTTACAAAAATGTACTTACTCGAGATACGGCTTAATCTCATCACAATTGATTAGGACATGCACGTGGGCAGACTTCCATTCCTTATCTATCAACCAATAGAGTCGAGCCTTTCCACTAGGACAACCACATTTACTAAAAACTGAAAGACTTGGTTGGGAATTCTCGTGATCTGATCGAGGATCGTTCCTTAGACTTGTACTTGGCACCAAATTAAAGGTCTTGAAATAGTGAGAGAAAAAATGAGTAGTTTCACTGTGCAAGTAGGCAGTGCATATTGAACCTTCAACCCTTGCTTTATTTTTCACCGAACGCTTGTAGTCTCCCATCAATCTACACATGAAACGATTAAAAAATGTTTTTTCATTTGATTAATCTACAAAAATTGAACATCAATTACCTTTCAAATGGATACATCCAACGATAATGTACAGGACCACCAAGGATTGCTTCAGCAGGTAGGTGAATCGGGAGATGTTCCATCGAGTCAAAGAATCCTGGTGGAAAAATTCTTTCTAGATTGCATATGATGATGGGAATGTTTTTTTCCAACCTAACAAGATCTTCCAACTTCAATGTATTACAACACAAGTCTTTAAAAAAACGACTCAACTCAGTTAGCGGCTTCCATATCTCAATGGGCAAGGAACGAAAAGCAATTGGAAGCAAACACTCCATGAATACATGACAGTCATGGCTTTTCATCCCCTTCATCCTACCCTTGGTAGCATCAGCACACCTAGAAAGATTCCAGGAATAACCATCCGGCATTTTTAGTTCCTTAATCCATCTACAGACTAACTTTGCCTCTTCTGGTGTCAATGAAAATTTTGCCTTTGGCTTAGCCATCTTTCCATTAGGTAGAGGGCGCATCTCTAAATCCCCACATGAATAGTTATGAGGTAAATCCAATCTTGCCTTCTCATTGTCCTTTGATTTTGCAGGATCATTCATGACAGTGTAAAACACATTATCAAATACATTCTTCTCTATGTGCATCACATCAAGGTTGTGCCTTAACAAGTTGTCCTTCCAGTATGGAAGATCCCAAAATATACTTCTTTTATTCCAATTATGTTGTTTCCCATACCCTGGAAATTTGGTGGCCCAGACATTGTCTGTGACTTTTGGAAAATCACGAATAGCTTCCCAAATATCATGGCCGGTAAACATTGGTGGTGGTCTTTTTTTCACAATCTTGCTTTTTGTAAATCGCTTTTTACTTTTTCTGAAAGGATGATCCATTGGTAAAAACCTACGATGACAATCAAACCAACAACTTTTTCCACCAAATCGTAAGGTGAAAGAATCTGTATTGTCCATGCAATAAGGGCATGCTAATTTACCTTGTGTCCCCCATCCAGACAACATACCATATGTTGGAAAATCATTGATTGTCCACATTAAATGCGCTCTCATAACAAAATTCTGCTGCATAGAGATATCATATGTCACAATATCATCTTTCCACAACAGCTGCAAATCATCAATCAAAGGTTGCAAGTAAACATCTATTTTAACTTTTGGGTTGTACGGTCCAGGTACAAGACAAGTCAAAAACATGTATGGTTTGGTCATGCACATTTCGGGAGGGAGATTGTATGGTGTGACTATTATTGGCCAACATGAATATGGAGAACTAGAGGCTTGAATGTAATGGGTAAATCCATCACTACATAAACCCAATCTTACATTTCTTGGGTCACTAGCATAATCGGGATAAACTTCGTCGAAGTGTTTCCAAGCTTTTCCATCAGATGGGTGACGCAAAACATTTGGATTGCTGGTGTTCTCACGATGCCATCTCATCTGAGCTGCAGATTCCTTTGAAGCATAAAGTCGTTGTAACCTAGGAATGATTGGAAAATAGAAAATTCTCTTCACTGCCACATCTTTGTATTTTCCCATTCCACACTTTCGAGGAACATACCTAGCAGCTCCACAAACTCTGCACTGAGTTAAGGTACTATCTTCTTTAAAATATAATAAGCACCCATTCACACAACAATTAATTTTCTCAACTTTCAATCCTAACTTAGACACCAACTTCTTCACTTGGTAATAGTTTCCAGGTAAGCATTCTTTAGTTGGACAAACATCAACGAGCATTTGAGAGAAAAAATCCATGGCCTTTTGAGGAACATGCCAACTAGACATGGCATCCAACAACTTAACTGAAATAGATAGTCTGGATTCAGAAGCTCCCTCATAAATGGGTTGGTTTGCAGAGATTAATTCATCATAAAATCGTTGAGCTTTTTCATTTGGTACCTCACCCTCACTAATTGTTTCGTTTTCCATATTAGCATTCACATTTGGGACATTAACAAATGGCTTGAAAACATCAGAGACCATTTCATTCATTGCATCAAATTGTTCTTCATCACCTAGATTATCCCCACCAGCATTCCCGCCACTACTAGAATGACCATCAAGATCCACATTTGATTCTCTTCTCCATGATCAGTCCATGTGTAATAGTTGGATAAAAAACCATCTTTGTACAAGTGGTGTTTGACCTCATTAGGCGTTTTCAAGAGAATGCAGACGCAATTTACACAAGGACACCTTATCCCTCCTTCGTTTAAAAACTGAGGTCGATTCATCGCTTTATTGACAAACTCTTCAACTCCACTAATAAATTCATCCTTCAAACCATACCTATCGGAGTTTACTCTATCATACATCCAACTTCGATCCATTTTCTACATAAAAAACAAATATAAGTACTTCTAATCTTAATTTGTTCAATTGACTTCTATGTTTAGGAAACTAAACTCCGACCGCAAAGTGGAACACTTTGTCGTTGAATAGAGGAATTACTAATATGCTGCAAAATTAATAAATACCACAAAATACATATAGGATTGATTCTTTATTCATTTATGCGAGTTGAAAATCCAACATAAAATAGTTTTTATTTACAAATTCAATAAAGAATGCACATAAAGAATGTACATACCCTGTTGTACACTTTAGCAAAACTTTTCAGCTTCTCCTCCAAAGTATGTACCTTCAGCAAAAAAAAAATGCCAACAACGAAGGTTTAAAAATGATATAAAATTCTACTTATTTGATTCAAACAGTAATAGAATAAATAGAAATAGCATAATAGAATAGCGGAGGATAGGATTAACAAGACATACAACAATGAAGCAACTAAATAAGATTTCACAATTGTGAAGAAATACCCTACAAAAAATTGAATCAGATTCACTAAGATGTAGAGACTACCGATGGGTGAAGAGAACCTGAGTGATTGAGATGTAGAGATCCAAAACTATGGCTTGGATGGAGATGCCGGAACTGTCTTGATGAAAACACGTATTGGATAGTGTCGGAACCTGAGTCAAAAATTGTGATAGAAAATCATAAGGAAAGTATTGAATCTATGTTCTCTTATGGTTATTATTTGTAATGAAAATGAAAGCAGGAAATACAAGAAGTATCAGATGCAAGTGAAATAGTATTAGTTTGAGTAATTTCATAACAGAAGGCATCATGTTTTCTGGCAATGACTCAAGCTGTTAACAATTATAAAAAGAAAGTGTTTCTAGTGTGTAGATGCAAGCGGTGAAAGAAGAGACTCGTCAAAACCGTTCAAGGACTTCTGGTGTGCAAATGCAGGCGGTGAAAGAAGAAAATCGTCAAAATCGTTCAAGGACTTCGAGTGTGCAAATGCAACCGGTGAAAGAAGAGAATAGTCAAAAGCGTACAAGGAATCCAACCGTGCAAAGGCCCCCAAAAAAACAAAAGAATCCAATCTCAAGAAGGGCTTCAAATGTGCAAATGCCACAGATAAAACAAGAGAAGAATCATTTGATTATCTTGGATTAGTAGACTGACTATATAATATTTTTATATTTAGATTAGCTATTAAATGCTTTGGTTTTGAGACTTTTATGAGGTAATTTTGAGATAGATACTTTTACATTTCAATAAAATTACTATATACCTGCCGGTTGCAAAGTGTTTTTGGAAACATTGTACTTGCTATATGCATGCAGCTTGGCAGTATATAGCTATGTCAGTTCAGAATACTCTGTTATGTGTTATCATTTGAAGGAAATGAGAAGTTCTTCTCAAGATAACAAACAATATTTAAAGAATAACTAATTGATTATTCATTTTAATGCAAGTGCACAGTTGACACTAACAATATGTTGTTATTGGATTACAATCATACTAGATATCTTATTGCTTTATGCTCGGATTCTAATAAATACTGCATACAAAATTGTAATTTACATGTTGTCAAACATCATGTAGGATTGGTTTACAAGTCTTGGTGATCTTAACTTTCTATTGTTTAGTGTGATATGAAAAGAATATGGCTTTGAAAGGAAATTGAATCCCCTTTGAGAGTGGCTATGTAACGATACCTGCTTAGTGTGTTATCTATCATATAAGAAAACTAGCCACTACAAGAAAACACAGTTTTAGCGTCGGTCAATAACTGAACAATTGAGACAATATAATATATGGTTGCATAGCACAAAAAATCAGGTCTCTGTAAAATTGATCAGCAGAGACTATATCATATATGGTGGCAGAGCACAAATAATAATCAGTAATTGGAATTGTTAACGAAATAATTTAGGCATATAAGGACATCTATACTATAAGGAACACAAATATAATCATTTATAACTCATATGTATCTCTACTTGCCATTATCTCATTTCTTTTTACAAACATATTCTTATCTTGTCAAAATTAAATGAATGTAGATAATTAAGATCTTGCATGACATGTTCAATTTCAAAGTAATTATAAACCTGCAGCATAGAAAATCATAAGGAAAGTATTGAATCTATGTTCTCTTATGGTTATTATTTGTAATGAAAATGAAAGCAGGAAATACAAGAAGTAAATGGACTGTTAGTGTTTGTCTATTATGAAAAGGATATTAAATTTGATTTTGTGGTTCTCACTAATTCTAACATTGTACAAAACATTCAATGGTTCTCACTGGTTTTAACTTAGATAGAAATACAAAACAAGGTTCATAGTTTATCGAGCTTTCAAGATTCAATAGGATTGACAAGTTGTTTTGGACAGAAACAGTAAACTATATTCTATTGATGACTTCAGATAAAAGTTAGTTGATGTCAAAAATATATTTGTAAGTTTGTAACATGTATTGAAAATATTCAACATAGTATATGAATAAAATGGTGACACCAGAATGATCATAATTTCTGAGAGTCAACAACATGTATCATCAATAAAGAATAGAATTAAAAATCAGATGCAAGTGAAATAGTATTAGTTTGAGTAATTTCAGAACAGAAGGCATCATGTTTTCTGGCAATGACTCAAGCTGTTAACAATTATAAAAAGAAAGTGTTTCTAGAATCCATTTTCATCTATGGACTTCATTTCATATACATTTTGTTCTTGTCCGTTAAATTTATTATATCATTCACAGATAAATGATTAGAAGGAAACATACAAGAATTATCCTAACTTAGAAGTTCATTACTAAAACACAGAAAAAATGGAAGTAAAAATATAATGTTTAAATGCAGAGTGGCCACATACTGCACAAGGCATGGAGAATTATTATCTGCAAAATCAAGGTTTGCAAATAGTAAGAATACTTATTTGCATCTTATCATAATTGTGCAACAGTCTATCAACATCTAAACAAGCATGACTAATGAACTATTACAACTTATCAGAATTGTGCAACATATGAAAGAAGCATGACTAATGAACTTAACAGATTTTGCATCAACATATAAACAATTCAAACTAACAGTTAAGTCACTCACAGTTTAACAATTCAAACTCGTTCTCAGTTGTTCGTGCTTTTTCGGTTCGTCTTCGTTTCTCTCTTCAATCCCGGCCTCGTTCTGCATCAGATTTCAAGCTAACTGTCACCAATGTCATAACATTCACACCAGTTAACACATTAACATCGAAAGCAACAACATCCTAACCTATATACTACTAACAGATTTTGCATCAACATATAATCAATTCAAACTAACAGTTAAGTCACTCACAGTTTAACAATTCGAACTCGTTCTCAGTTGTTCGTGCTTTTTCGGTTCGTCTCCGTTTCTTTCTTCAATCGCGGACTCTTTCTACGGAAGATTTCTTGAGGTCTTGGATTCGCTCAACCCCGCTCGGTTCTCCTCCGTCTCTTGTGCGATTAGGTATGGCTTGTTTCTGGTTTTCGTTTCAATCTCAATCTCTCTCTTTTACTCATTCTTGGCTGTGGGTTTGATTTGGGAATGATTTTTGGGTTTGTGAAATGAGGTTGAGGTTGGAGGGTTTTGAATAGAGGAGTTAAGGTTGAGGGTGAGTTGAGGATAGAGACGAAAGAAAGAAAGAAAGAAGTTGGGTTTGTGAAATAAAAATACTTTATATTTTTTATTTTATAAAAACTTTATAACTTTAGTTTATTAATTTGGTGGGGAACTGCAATTTTTTCGCACCAATATTAGCGTCGGCTACGGCCGACGCAACTGTTCTAGAATAAATAATTATTTAAAACAATATAGAAAAGGAGGCAAATGAAAATGGTGGGGGGAAATGAAATTATTTTGCACCAATAATAGTGTCGGCCCTAGCCGACGCCATGTTAAAAATAATTTAAAAAATATAAACTTTCAAGTGAATGTTACTTAGCGTCGGCTATACCCGACGCTACTATTAATGATCCATTAAAAAAATAAAGAAAAATGATTTTACTCTCGTAGCGTCGGCTTATGGGGACACTTCACCGACACTAATAGCGTCGGAGTCGGGGCCGACGCTAAATTGTTGATGCTGAAACGTGATTTTCTTGTAGTGTTAATATATATTTACTTGTCAAACAACTCTTTCACTCGTTGATAGAGAGTATCAAGTTATATTTTAGTTTATTAATTTAAGGTTTTATATTAGTTGGTATTTTAGTTTAATTGTTATTGAATTGGGCTTCCACGAGTATTTGGGTATTTAAGTCATTGGCCCATTAGTATCATTATATATGTAGTGTCTATGACACATTAGAAAAATATCAATCAAGAAAAATGTCTTTATTTTATTAATTAGTTTTATTTCTCTTTCTTAGTACTCTCTAGTTTTGTTAGGGTTTACTAGCATCTTAACAATTGGTGCTTTAATTTTCAATCTCATTTTCCGTTTTAAATCATGACAATATTATTGTTTGATGGAGAAGAAGATGCCTATTGTTGGATTCTTTGTTTTGAGAAATTTTTTAAAGAGCATGGAACACATGAGTCATTGAAGGTGTTGAAAGCTGTAGGAGCTTTGAGAGGTTCTGCTCTCAAATGGTGGTTATGGTGGTCTCGTGTTCATCGCAGATATAGTTGGGACACATTTACAACAACTTTATTATGGAGATTTAAACTGGAATGGAAAGAAATTTTGCCAGAACAAGAGGATGAGCCAGATCTGAAACCAACTTTTGTATTAATGGAGTCCAAAAATTTACAAGTTGTTGAAGAGGATGTAGCGGAAGAACAAAATCTGATGCTACATCAGGATGAAGAAACCGAGACGGTGAAAGAAATCAATAACACAAATCCTCCAGAAGAATCAGAAGCACTTGAAGCATTTCTACTTCAAGAACCACCAAGAATCAATCTGCAACTTGTTTGTGCAAACCTAGTTTCTAAATCAGATCTTCTCCAACAGCAAAAAAATGTCGTTGATTTAATTCAGGAGGATTTTTCTCGCACCACGTCACATGTATATAATATGTCTCTTTCTATAAGTCATGGACTGGTGGATAAACCAATTGAATTAGGATTTGCATCCAGTTCTTCCCATGACCCTCATGTTACTGCAGTAAAGTCTGCTAAACCTTCTGCATGTGTGGATGATACTAGGGTGTCATCAAGTGTCGATGTCCTCTCCTCTGTTGCAAGCTCTTCAACGCTTGAATCCACAGCTAGCTTGGGTTTTAGCAACATATATGTTGCAACTGTTGCATATCAATTAAAGACACTTAATGTATCCAATCTTCCTAATTCAGAAAGCCCGAGTTATGAAGAAAAATTGAAGACTAGCTACCAGAATAATATGATGCAACGACAAGTATTCCCACAACAAAGCAATTCGAGTGAAGTTCCTAGTACCAATTCTCAACTTATGACCACATTGGGGAAATATTTTGTTATAGTTGATCAGTTTGTTACTGAATTTTTGTTTTGTGGAACAAGTGAATCAAGAAAGTATAATGGAATTGTATTCTCAGATACTGTCCACCATCTGTTTGTTAAAATACCCCAGCCACCCATTCCCTTATTTTATTTAACTATTCTTATCATCCAAGACAGTGAAACCATTTTCACTCTTATTTCATTTTGTTCTTTACAACCTGAGTGTTTCACCATGAGTGACACTTTATCCTATTGTGTAATTTTTGGAAGCTTGCATTGCAAAATTATTGAACAAAGAATTGCATGGCCTTACCTTTGGGCTTATCGAGGAAGCACATCTGTTTTCATCATTTGCGGTCAAACTGTCCCTAGTCCTTGCTTGGATCCCATTCTCAAGGATATACATTTTCTTCATCACCTTGGAATTCAGTTTGCCTTTGTTCCTGGTACTCGTGTGAAAATTGACAAGCTTTTGACAGAGAGAGGGAGCAGGCCTAAGTATGGTGGGAGATATAGAATAACAGATAGATCCAACAGTGTCTTTTCCAATATCGAAATTTGTCATATTTCTCGCATTAATCGCTGCAATTTCAGTAGTGATGAAATCCCTATAGATCTCAAACCAGTTCCAGAAGCTGTTGGAACAATGAAAATCGAAAAGGTGAAAGAGTCGACCAAGAACTTGCTCAGAGGAAGTAGGTATCTAATTGTGCTTGATAATGTGTGGCATGTGAATGTATGGGATGCTGCGAGGCTTGCTTGGCCTAATGTCAACCGCAGAAGTAGAGTCATGATTACCATGCGCAATGTAACACCCCAGTTCCCATAGCTTGCAATTAATACATAATTAAATCAGAGTGAATAAAAATTTATTTTTCCCGACAGAAACAAGGATGCCACAACAATAAAAGAAAACACAATCCCTGCTCATACCTATTTGATACATAACACCAATCTGTAATCGCCTCAAAGGGAAACTTTTTCCATAAATAATATATGGTCAATTATGGAATAAAGCGGAAAGATCCACAATTGCCTTGTTTTACAAAATAGATCGTTTTATAACATCAGAATATACGTGCAAAAATAATACAAAGACATATTCAATTTGTATACACAAATATAATAAAAGCGTTCCCCGACTCCCGTGCTACGTATCAGAGCAGACAAACCGACAAAAGAATGGAGAACTAATCTCCACAAAAGCCTCCAAGACTACAATCTGCAATTGCCTCATAGAGCAATAAACCACAGCAGAAGGGTGAGAAACTCAATCATGATATAAATGCATATGATTATATATATTGACATAAAAATACACATACCAAGTATTCTCACCACAATTATCACATGCCAACACATAAAGCATATATAGATTATATTCACATAATCACCTATTCACACATAATGCATATGTTTATACACAAATATATCATTCATAATTCAATGCATTTAACCCAAATGCACATCAATTCTCAAATGCTATCACAAGTTCAAACACATAGTTACTTCATTTCCCCCCTTGCATATTAATCATGCACAATACATTCATCACAAATGCATATCACAATGTCTCACACATAACCAGTTAAATCATGATTTTCCACATATAAAAATGCAATCATAATTCATGCAGATGCAAAGAGACCGGCACAACGACTCTGTGCAAATGCATATGCGGTACCGACTCCATCATTTCTCAACACTAGTTCTCTCAGGAACTCTGCTGGAACCATCACTCGTTACATCACTGTAACTCCCCCTCGGGCCTACGATGTTCCCCGTCGCTCACACCCCACACGGGCACACGACGATTATGGATCGCTCACACCCCACACGGGCACACGACCTGATCGCTCACACCCCACCTGGGCACACGATCGTCTATAATCATCGTTCACACCCACATGGGCACACGACGTTACAGCGGATTCCCTCTGGAACCAATCCGTCACTCAGGACGTCACAACGATGCATATCATGATGCTTGACACACAAGAACTCATGACAACCAATGCATCTTCACACATATATGCAACCACAAACATGCATATATATAACCAAATACAACACATTGCATTTATTTGCCTTTCGGCCACAATTCATCACCACAACAATCATACAATAACAATTACTTCCACAAGGGATTCACACCACAAAGGCTACCCACAACACGTCATAACAACACACATTGATATTCAATCAAACAATGTATTTTACCACACAACAACATCATTTATGGATCGCTCACGCCCCACACGGGCACACGACCCGATTGCTCACACCTCACCTAGGCACACAATCGTTACAACAGATTCTCATTAGAATCACACAACAACAGAATGTACATCATTATGCTTCACATACAAAATGACTCATGACATTCTTGAAATGCATACATATTCACAATATACTCATGCATTCATCTCATACAATCACATACAATCTATATACATACACATCAATGCACTATTGTATGTTTCACATCCCAAACACACATTCCAAACGGTAAAAGTCGCTAAATAACCCTATTCCCGACTTTCCGACATAATTAAATCGGCGAACAATTTCAAAACCATCATATTATGAAAGTACAGCTCAATAGCTTCACAATGATACAAAGAATGTAAAAATCGGATAAGCGGATCAAAAGTTACGAAAGAAAAACGAAAACGATATTTTGAAAAATCCCATTTTTACAATTTGCCTGACCATACGCGTATTGCCCTGAGCCATACGCGTATTGCTCAAAATCCTCGCCATGCCATACGCGTATTGCCCAAGGCCATACGCGTATGGGCAGAAACCATTTTCTTCCCAAAATTCCCATTTTGAACCCCATACGCGTAGTGCATCCCCTCATACGCTAATGCCCTGAAGTGATACGCGTACCATACGCAAATGGGCAGATGGCCGAGTGAAATAACATCTCATACGCGTATTGGCCCATGGCTCGTCCACGATACGCGTAGTGCCAGGGTTCATACACGTATGAATATGCCCCATACGCGTATGACCTGGAAAAACCAGAAAAATTCTTCTGCATAATTTTGCTTACGGGTCCCAATCCAAAACACCCTAAATTCATCATCTAAACTCAGAAAAACACCAATTTGAGGTATAACAATACATATCCAACATGTATAAACAACAAAGAACACAACTACATGAGTTTAAACACATTTGGAATCAATTTCTACCAATTTCTACACATTATGATTTTTACTATATTTCTCCAATTCAATCCAATAACAATAAAAAACATACATACATAGTCACACATAAGCATATCATAATCAAGTTTCGCACCCTTACCCGATTTAATTGCGCTTGAAATGGACGATTCCTCGATTTTCCTCTTTTCCTTCTTCTCTCTTTCTTTCTCTTCTCTTTCCTCTTTCTTTTCTCTAATTTTCTCTCTTTCTATTTTATTAAAACAATACCCAAGCAAAAGACCAAAATACCCCTCAGCTCAAATATCTCTCAAACGCTCTCAAAACGCGATAAAACATAAACAACAATAAAATATATTTCGAGAAATAAAAGTTGAAAAGAAATTATAATTTGATGCAAATATTTTACCTATCAGTGAAATTAACCAATTAGCGGGTAAAACACAATAATTCATATAAATGAAAGTAATAAAATAAATTCACACATTTCATAAATTCACATATTTGAAATAATTAAATACAATAAAACAAATCGGGGCGTTACAACTCTCCCCCACTTAGACATTTTCGTCCTCGAAAATACACTGATACCAACAACTCCGGACACGACTCTCGCATCCGACTAATCAAACCAACAGACCAACCAAAGGCACACCACGAATAACACAACTGACAAACCACCTTGCTAACAGCAACAACAAAAATAATACGACCACGACTACAACAACAACGACAAGATGAAAAGCCCATACAATGCACTTGATGACCAACTCACAACTCAAGAATACCCAAGCACAAACTCACAGGTTCACTCTTGAACCGAAACACCACAAGATCGTTACCATCACCGTAGGTAACACACCTCTAACTCCCCATACAGGAATTAGCCACTTGCATTCTGGAACGTCCAATGGCCTCATCGTTCCAATATATTTCCAATGTTCATCCTATGAACTCTTACAAGTCCCACACACAAATACGAAATGTGTCATATCACGCTTCTTGTAACACCCCCTTCTATACCCCCAAATAATCACATATTAATCATTTAGGCATATATTAAAAATTTCATCAGAGTATAATTACAAAGCATGGCATAAAAGAAGCATGTCACATTATACTTGAAAATAAAACCATCAACACCTGCTCAACAGAGATATGCAACAGTGGGGTAACTTGCACATAGGAACTTCGTCCTTACACCCACATCTCAATATTTAGAATAAAAGCGGAAACATCTAAATACTGAATAACATCATATATATATATATATATATATATATATATATATATATATATATCAAATACTATCCGTCAACACGGAAACATGTTTACATAAACAATTCAAGTCAAGATACATATACAAAATGTATCACAAAATAATCATGTAATCCCAGCTACCCGGTGCTACATATCAGAGCCGACCGACCAAAAGAAATGAAGTCCTAAGCTTCACAAAATACCTTCAGCAACCTACTCTGCAATGACTCATAGAGCATTATAAAACAGCAAAAGGGTAAGAAACATTATCATAATATCGATGCATATAATTATATATTTCAACATAAAAATACACATAACACATTTATTAACACATGCACTATTACACACCAATTCCATTATATAACATATATCACAACCCAAGCATATCATTCATGGACATAATCACCTATTCTCATACAATGCATACGTTTATACACAAAACATATCATTTACAATTCACTACATCCAACACAATTGGACAACAATTTCCAAAGGCTTATCATAAGCTCAATCATAAAATCAACCATTTATCAATGCATATCAAACATGCACAATACATTTATCATAAATGTACATCACCATTTTCCACACAAATAATCAATCATGACTTTCCACATATAACAATCCAATCATGATTCATGTAAATGCAAGAGACCGACACAACGACTCTATGCAATTACATATGCGGTACCGACTCATCACTAGTTCACTCAGGAACTCTGCTGGAACCATCGCTCGTTACATCATTGTAACTCCCCGTCGGGCATACGATGTTCCCCCGTCGCTCACACCTCTTATTTTTAAGGCACACGATCCGATCTGATCGCTCACATCTCTTATTTTTAAGGCACACGACGTTTATGGATCGCTCACACCTCTTTGCATAAGGCACACGACCCGATCGCTCACACCTCTTTGTATAAGGCACACGATCATCTATAACCATCGCTCACACCTCTTATTTTTAAGGCACACGATCCATCCGATCGCTCACACCTCTTATTTTTAAGGCACATGATGTTATATCGGGTTCTTATTAGAATCCCTCAACACAAAAATGCACATCATTATGCTTCACATGCAAATGACTCAAGACATTCTTGAAATGCATACATATTCACAATATGATCATGCATTCATCTCATACAATCACATACAATTCATCAATATGAATTATTTCACCATCTTTATTCATGCATTAGAAATCAATCCAACAATGCATTTTCTTGCCATACGACCACCAATTAACATACATTGAACTTCACGTAAGCAATTCATTTTCACACATACATGTAATCATAAACATGCATATAAAACCAATTACAACATATCACATTCATTTGCCTTTCGGCCACACCTTATCATCACAACATGTCATCACATGCATTATCATTACACAACATCATACAAGGCATACACATTAATATCAATGCCACATTGTATGTTACACAACCAATATACACATTTAAAACGACAAAAGTCGGTAAATGACACTATTCCCGAATTCTCGACTTTATTTAATCGGCCAACAGCCTCAAACTCCTCATCATGAGAAAGTACAGTTCAAAAGATAACCGACACTTCGAACGACATCAAAAACGGATTCACGGTTTGAAAGTTATGAAAGAAACAAGTTTTGAAAATTTTTCAGCATTCGCTACCATTCGCCAGGCGAATGCTAGCGAATGATGGCAGAAGAAAAAGGAACCTAAGTTCGCCAGGCGAGCCCCAGCGAACCTTCGCTGGGTTGCTCGCTGGCCTTTGCCAGGCGAGTTCCCGAGCCCAGAAATGTTCATCCGTTCGCCAGGCGAGTGCTGGCGGGCCCTCGCTGGCCCATTCGCCAGGCTTCGCCAGGCGAACCTGCGATACCAGAAATTCCCAGAACGCTGTTCTGAGTTTTCTCCCAACCCAAAACCCCATCAAAATCAGTCCTACTCCAATAGACATCATCCAAACCATTACCCAACATGTAAACATCATTAGAAGCACATTTCTAAACACAAAATCACATTTGGATCATCATCAACAACATTTCACCAATTTAGGGTTTTCCAAAACCTCATAAAAATATTTCAATCCACACACATACACATACATAACTACACACATAGACAAGATAACAATGTTTCTAACCCTTACCCGGATTCCAAATGATCTAGCTCTTGTTCTTGATGATTTCCACTCTTTTTCCCTCTTCCTCTTTCTTTCTCTTCTTTTTCTTTCTATTTCCCCTTTTTCTCTTTCTCTCCTATTTCCTTCCTCTTATTACTATTTCTTTTCTTTTATTTTCTTTTTCTCTCATTTCTATTTTTACCACATAATTCTATTTCTCTCCCAATTCTCTTATTTTCTATTTCTACACAATATTTCCTCTAATTCAATTTCTACACTTAATTCATTTTCTAATAAATTTCCTCTACAAATTACTTCCTTAATTTTCTCTAACTCATTAATAGTTATAAAATGACCAAAATGCCCTTAAGCCCAAAATTCCCGAAAACACTCTCAAACGAGATAATACATCATAACATAGCATAAAAACATATTATCACACCAAAGTCATAAATAGAATAATTTAACATTCAATTAAATAAAGGACTCAACAAAAATTGGAATAATCGGAATCGGGGTGTTACACTTCTGTTGCACACTCTGATTACTCATAACCATCAAAACTGACATGTATAAAAACTTTCGACTTAACTTATCACGTACGACACTAACTTTTCCCAAGGATAATCCAATCCAAATTCATAACCCATCACAAATTCTAACCATCCTCATTGTCTCATACTCTATTCCTTCAAACCAATCAAGTACTTAAAACTCTTGCGATTACCCAACACTTCGAGCCGAGAACCATAAAAATAATACCTCCAAATTTTCCAACACAATACAATCGCGACTAATTCCAAATCCAGAATAGCATAGATCCCTTTATGAATCCTCAATTGTCGTAAAGCATAAGCCACGACTTTACCCTCTTGCATTAACACATTGACTAGATTCATCAAAGACGCATCCCAATACCCCACAAACGGTTCATCAGGGTCACACAGAATCAAAACTGCAGCCGTAGACAACTTCTACATCAGTTCTCTGAAACTTTCCTCACAATGAACATCCACAACAGACGACTTACCCTTTGCGCGTCAACTGTCATAATAGAAGTACGAACTTAGCAAAGTCTCCAATAACCAGCGGTAATAACCAACTAAAGTCCAAAAAGCTTCTAAGCACTTTAACCGACTTTGGAGTCCCTCAACGTAGAACTGCATCTACTCCCGATGAATCCACAACAAATACCACCATCAGAAATAACATATCCAAGGAAACTAACCTTTTCAACCAAAATTCTCACTTGAATAACTTAGCATAACACTTTGTCTCTTTTCAACACTTTCAAGTCAATTCTCAAACACTCCACTCGTTCTTCCTCCGAATTTATAACAGATCCAAATATCCTCAATCAAAACCACTACAAACTTATCTAATTAAATATAGAAGATACAATTCCTCTACTCCACAAACATTACGGACGCATTAATAACACCAAGCAACGTCACTGTACACTGTAATTCCCAACCAAAATCCAAAAGATATAAATTCTTAAAGCCTTTGCAAAACTTTCCACTGGATAACTGGTTACTCACATACAAGTTTAACCGAGTAAATACCAACCTATCCCGATGATAACAAACATAACCGATCACATCAAATCGATCAAAGCCTCAACTCACACAATTCACCACTCTTATCAAATGTTCCAAACACTTGTAATCTCGATCAAACTCAACCAAACTAAGAGAACTCTTTATATCAATATTACATCCACACGTAAGGTTTTTCTCAAGACTTTCCATCAATGCTCTAACTTTCCAAAGACCTCAAACCCCACCAGAATTCTAAGTTTTACTTTCCATAGCATCAGTACCATCATACCCACATGCTTGTTATTCCGTTTAATCATCCTTCCTTTTTGTTACTAACAAAGTTGGAGCTCTTCTAAGACAACACCTTAATGTTCCATCCAAAAACACATCTGAAAACTGTGCACAACTGACGACCCATCACTATGGCTTCTTGCCAATTTCCAGAACACTATCATCACCGACAAAACAAATTTCTTAGTCCCATCTACTAAGAGTTTCCTACTTACTTAGCAGACATAAACCTCCACTATTCACCTTCGTCCAATTAAGTTCAATCTCTACTCTCTGAGAAGCAGTCCTTAATAATACCCAATCATTCTCTCTCAATGACTTCCCAACTTGACCAACATATGGAAACCTCGAATCCGTCTCCTCTTCCGATATAAGAATCTTCTTCGACTCGACAAAACAATCCGTAATCATTTCCTTAAATTCCAAACAATTCATTGCACACACTATCAAAGCCGGAAAGACCCGTCTATTCCATCCAACATAATTTTCGTCTACTATCAACAAGAGATTAAGGGTGATCAGTTCCTCAATTTGTCAATAGACAGCCGACAATCATGATGGGGCATAAACCGTCTTTACCAAACTATAATAACATTCCTTACATCCTGTGCACGAAACTACTCAAGGCACAAATCCTTAGTTGACATTAGCCTTGCCTCCGCATCCATTCTGGAACCGGAAACCACACTGTCCAAAGAGCACTTACAATCTTGCAATTCAAAACCCACTGAGCCAACACTCCACACCTGAAGCAACATGGAGAAGTACCAGCTTCTCCCCCACTTATCTCAATCTAAATCCTGCAAACAAGGACTAGAAAAACCAGAAGGCACTGACAGTGTTCCACACACATATCACGTACTAAGGAACAAACAACACCGACAGTATTCAACTGTCACACCAACTGACTCAACGACTTGGCCGGACGGACCGACCTGCTCTGATACCACTTTGTAACACCCCAGTTCCCATCGCTTGCAATTAATACATAAATAAATCAGAGTGAATAAAAATTTATTTTTCCCGACAGAAACAAGGATGCCACAACAATAAAAGAAAACACAATCCCTGCTCATACCTATTTGATACATAACACCAATCTGTAATCGCCTCAAAGGGAAACTTTTTCCATAAATAATATATGGTCAATTATGGAATAAAGCGGAAAGATCCACAATTGCCTTATTTTACAAAATAGATCGTTTTATAACATCAGAATATACATGCAAAAATAATACAAAGACATATTCAATTTGTATACACAAATATAATAAAAGCGTTCCCCGACTCCCGTGCTACGTATCAGAGCAAACAAACCGACAAAAGAATGGAGAACTAATCTCCACAAAAGCCTCCAAGACTACAATCTGCAATTTCCTCATAGAGCAATAAACCACAGCAGAAGGGTGAGAAACTCAATCATGATATAAGTGCATATGATTATATATATCGAGATAAAAATACACATACCAAGTATTCTCACCACAATTATCACATGCCAACACATAAAGCATATATAGATTATATTCACATAATCACCTATTCACACATAATGCATATGTTTATACACAAATATATCATTCATAATTCAATGCATTTAACCCGAATGCACATCAATTCTCAAATGCTATCACAAGTTCAAACACATAGTTACTCCATTTCCCCCCTTGCATATTAATCATGCACAATACATTCATCACAAATGCATATCACAATGCCTCACACATAACCAGTTAAATCATGATTTTCCACATATAAAAATGCAATCATAATTCATGCAGATGCAAAGAGACCGACACAACGACTCTGTGCAAATGCATATGCGGTACCAACTCCATCATTTCTCAACACTAGTTCTCTCAGGAACTCTGCTGGAACCATCTCTCGTTACATCACTGTAACTCCCCGTCGGGCCTACGATGTTCCCCGTTGCTCACACCCCACATGGGCACACGACGATTATGGATCGCTCACACCCCACACGGGCACACGACCCGATCGCTCACACCCCACCTGGGCACACGATCGTCTATAATCATCGCTCACACCCCACATGGAACACGACGTTACAGCGGATGTCCTCTGGAACCAATCCGTCACTCAGGACGTCACAATGATGCATATCATGATGCTTGACACACAAGAACTCATGACAACCAATGCATCTTCACACATATATGCAACCACAAACATGCATATATATAACCAAATACAACACATTGCATTTATTTGCCTTTCGGCCACAACTTATCACCACAACAATCATACAATCACAATTACTTCCACAAGGGATTCACACCACAAAGGCTACCCATAACACGTCATAACAACACACATTGATATTCAATCAAACAATGTATTTTACCACACAACAACATCATTTATGGATCGCTCACACCCCACACGGGCACACGACCCGATTGCTCACACCTCACCAAGGCACACAATCGTTACAACGGATTCTCATTAGAATCACACAACAACAGAATGTACATCATTATGCTTCACATACAAAATGACTCATGACATTCTTGAAATGCATACATATTCACAATATACTCATGCATTCATCTCATACAATCACATACAATCTATATACATACACATCAATGCACTATTGTATGTTTCACATCCCAAACACACATTCCAAACGGTAAAAGTCGCTAAATAACCCTATTCCCGACTTTCCGACATAATTAAATTGGCGAACAATTTCAAAACCATCATATTATGAAAGTACAGCTCAATAGCTTCACAAAGATACCAAGAATGTAAAAATCGGATAAGCGGATCAAATGTTACGAAAGAAAAACGAAAACGATATTTTGAAAAATCCCATTTTTACAATTTGCCTGACCATACGCGTATTGCCCTGAGCCATACGCGTATTGCTCAAAATCCTCGCCATGTCATACGCGTATTGCCCAAGGCCATACGCGTATGGGCAGAAACCATTTTCTTCCCAAAATTCCCATTTTGAACCCCATACGCGTAGTGCATCCCCTCATACGCTAATGCCCTGAAGTGATACGCGTACCATACGCAAATGGGCAGATGGCCGAGTGAAATAACATCTCATACGCGTATTGGCCCATGGCTCGTCCAAGACACGCGTAGTGCCAAGGTTCATACGCGTATGAACATACCCCATACGCGTATGACCTGGAAAAACCAGAAAAATTCTTCTGCATAATTTTGCTTATGGGTCCCAATCCAAAACACCCTAAATTCATCATCTAAACTCAGAAAAACACCAATTTGAGGTATAACAATACATATCCAACATGTATAAACAACAAAGAACACAACTACATGAGTTTAAACACATTTGGAATCAATTTCTACCAATTTCTACTCATTATGATTTTTACTATATTTCTCCAATTCAATCCAATAACAATCAAAAACATACATACATAGTCACACACAAGCATATCATAATCAAGTTTCGCACCCTTACCCGATTTAATTGCGCTTGAAATGGATGATTCCTCGATTTTCCTCTTTTCCTTCTTCTCTCTTTCTTTCTCTTCTCTTTCCTCTTTCTGTTCTCTAATTTTCTCTCTTTCTATTTTATTAAAACAATACCCAAGCAAAAGACCAAAATACCCCTCAGCTCAAATATCTCTCAAACGCTCTCAAAACGCGAAAAAACATAAACAACGATAAAATATATTTCGGGAAATAAAAGTTGAAAAGAAATTATAATTTGATGCAAATATTTTACCTATTAGTGAAATTAACCAATTAGCGGGTAAAACACAATAATTCATATAAATGAAAGTAATAAAATAAATTCACACATTTCATAAATTCACATATTTGAAATAATTAAATACAATAAAACAAATCGGGGCGTTACACGCAACACAGATATACCATCGTATTCGTTTGCTGGATTTGTTCGGGTGCTTTGGCTACACGAGGAACGTCAAACATCGAAGAGTGGCAGTTTGTTTGCAGATGTTTTGGATCTGAAATTGCTAGAAATGAAAAGTTGGAGGACATGAAGAAAGTGCTTCCCTTAACTTTCAAGGAGTTGCCTTACAATCTTAAATCATCTTTGTTGTATTTAAGCATGTTTCCTGGACGACATGCTATCGAGCATACGAGATTGATTCGGCTGCGGATAGTTGATGCATTTGTAAATGGTGAAGATGGTAAGACACTAGAGGAAGTTACAGATAGATACCTTAAGGAGCTTTTGAGCAGAAGTTTTCTCCATGTGGTAGAAAAAAACCAGTGACAAATCAAAGGATCAGAACTTGGCTACAATAGCAGAACTCGGCGTTGGTCGGTCATTAATTCGTCAAATGATGTACTTAGACAGAATAAGACCAGATTGAAACTTAGGTCTCTGCTAATGTTTGCATCGTCAGATTCACTCAATCATTTTTCTCTCCATGCATTATGCTCCTACACTGGTGTTAAGTTGCTTAGGGTGTTAGATTTTAAGGACTCAGCTTTGGAGGATTTTCCTGCTGAAATTGTCAATCTTTACCTTTTGAAGTATCTATATTTGAAGAATGTAAAGGTGAAAATCATTTTGGGCTCCATTAAGAAGCTGCAAAATTTTGAGACATTGAATCTTAAACATACTTATGTCACTGAATTGCCTGTTGAAATTGCGGAGATGAAACGGGATACTTGCAATCCATTTTTGGTGTATACTCTGTTAGAATTGAAAATGTTGGAGTTAGAAGGCCACCCAGTGACGATGCTAAATTCCTCGGTGTTGCAAAGGCTAATGATTTCAGGCGATATGATGCGCCTATCAAACATTAGAAATGAGATAGTTTCAAGACAAGGCCTCCAATTTCAGGATGCTTTTGTCAAGTTTCTGGAGTTGGAAAAGTTAACAAAGCATTGGGAAAAGGATAGAACTGCCAAGTCTAACATTTCTCTCGCTGAGCTGTATTATGATTTTGGGTTATGCTCATCCACTGATTCTAAACAACTGGAATGGATGTCAGAGGCATCTTATCAGCATTGCAAGATTGTTGAGTCTGTAGCTCTGGAGTATCCTTTTCACCTGACTAGTGCCTTGAATGAAGGTTGCAGTTTAATTGATGGTTTTCAAGAGACTAGTGGAACATCAATAAACAACTCCACTGAAAATAATTCAGATTTAGACAGCTCGCTTCTGATGAAAAATAGTTCATTCTGGTATCGTTTTTATTGGATAAGTGGGAGATTGTCTATTTTTGAAGGCAACAAGGAAAAAGCTTGTGAAGGACCAAGGATTGTTCAGTTTAAGCAATGGGACCCAGAGTAGGTTTAGAACCTTGAGGACAAGGTTCAAGTGAACCCCGCGGCAATGCTAGAGAGTATCAAGTTATATTTTAGTTTATTAATTTAAGGTTTTATATTAGTTGGTATTTTAGTTTAATTGTTATTGAATTGGACTTCCACTAGTATTTGAGTATTTAGGTCATTGGGCCATTAGTATCATTATATTTGTAGTGTCTATGACACATTAGAAAAATATCAATCAAGAAAAATGTCTTTATTTTATTAATTAGTTTTATTTTTCTTTCTTAGTACTCTCTTGTTTTGTTAGGGTTTACTAGCATCCTAACATTGGTCCCATTCCTTCAGAATTTGGTTATTTGAAACAACTTTCAATCTTGACTCTAGACTCAAATAAGTTAACAGGAGAAATTCCAAAGGATCTTGCTGCTTGTTGGACATTAACATGGCTCTCGTTGAGTAAAAACTTATTTCATGGAAGAATACCTTCGTTCTTGGGTTCCTTAAGATCCCTTGAAATCTTAGATATTTCTAGAAACAATTTCTCAAGTACAATCCCCTTTGAACTAAAAAATCTCACAATAGAAGGTGAGGTTCCCATAGAAGGTGTCTTTAGCAATGTCACAGCAATTTCATTAATTGGAAATAAGAACCTTTGTGGAGGGATACCTCAATTGAAGCTTCCAAAATGTTTTATGGATTCCTCTAAGACACACAAACGGACTCTAAAGAACAAACTTATTATTTCCGGTGTAAATTGTAACACCCCCTTCTATACCCCCAAATAATCACATTTTAATCATTTAGGCATTCATTAAAAATTTCATCAGAGTATAATTATAAACATAGTATAAAAGAAGCATGTCACATTATACTTGAAATTAAAACAATCAACACCTGCTCAATAGAGATATGCAACCGTGGGGTAACTTGCACAGAGGAACTTCGTCCTTACACCCACATCTCAATATTTAGAATAAAAGCGGAAACATCTAAATACTGAATAACATCATATATATATATATATATATATATATATATATATATATCAAATATTATCCATCAACACGGAATCATGTTTACATAAACAATTCAAGTCAAGATACATATACAAAATGTATCACAAAATAATCATGTAATCCTAGCTACCCGGTACTACATATCAGAGCCGACCGACCAAAAGAAATGAAGTCCTAAGCTTCACAAAATACCTTCAGCAACCTACTCTGCAATGCCTCATAGAGCATCATAAAACAGCAGAAGGGTAAGAAACATTATCATAATATCGATGCATATAATTATATATTTCAACATAAAAATACACATAACACATTTATTACCACATACACTATTACTCACCAATTCCATTATATAACATATATCACCCCAAGCATATCATTCATGCACATAATCACCTATTCTCATACAATACATACGTTTATACACAAAACATATCATTTACAATTCACTACATCCAACACAATTGCACAACAATTTCCAAAGGCTTATCATAAGCTCAATCATAAAATCGACCATTTATCAATGCATATCAAACATGCACAATACATTTATCATAAATGTACATCACCATTTTCCACACAAATAATCAATCATGACTTTCCACATATAACAATGCAATCATGATTCATGTAAATGCAAGAGACCAACACAACGACTCTATGCAATTACATATGCGGTACCGACTCATCACTAGTTCACTCAGGAAATCTGTTGGAACCATCGCTCGTTACATCATTGTAACTCCCCGTCGGGCATACGATGTTCCCCATCGCTCACACCTCTTATTTTTAAGGCACACGATCTGATCTGATCGCTCACACCTCTTATTTTTAAGGCACACGACGTTTATGGATCGCTCACACCTCTTTGTATAAGGCACACGACTCGATCGCTCACACCTCTTTGTATAAGGCACACGATCGTCTATACCCATCGCTCACACCTCTTATTTTTAAGGCACACGATCCATCCGATCGCTCACACCTCTTATGTTTAAGGCACACGATGTTATATTGGGTTCTCATTAGAATCCCTCAACACAAGAATGCACATCATTATGCTTCACATACAAAATGACTCAAGACATTCTTATAATGCATACAGGTATACAAACATTGTCATGCATTCATCTCTTACAATCACATACAATTCATCAATATGAATTATTTCACCATCTTTATTCATGCATTAGAAATCAATTCAACAATGCATTTTCTTGCCATACGGCCACCAATTAACATACATTGAACTTCACGTAAGCAATTCATTTTCACACATACATGGGTTCGCTGTTGATCTTGGCGAACAATCTCTGGTTTACCAGAATGGTGAAGTCTGGGTTACTTGCAGGATTAACCAAACAAATCCTAGGACGTCGGGCGAAAACTTAGATCAACGTGATAATTTTAAGTCAAGGGTGATATCTTGGTGCTTGGTTTTATGTATTTGAGTCTTTTAGAATGAAAGATTTCAACTAACTCTAGATAAAAGTCTGAGGTAAAAGAAAATGACTTTGAATAGAACTTTTTAAAGTAAAATGGCGAAGAAAGAACTTTAAAGTAAAATGGCGAAGAAAACATAAAGATGCTGGTAATGTAAAGAAATTGGTAAAAAGACTTTGATTGATAAAGAAATTGAAAGATGGTGTTTACACGTACATTTTTCCGAATAACTCTTTTCTCTCACACGGGTACTTTGAGTAATTGCAGGAAGTTTTTGTACAAGTTTTTCACACTGAATTCTAATAACAACTATCCTATTTATAGATAAACAAAATAACTGCTATTAATGACTAAATCCTAAAACTTCGACATCTGGCCTTCTGCATGTCTCCCTTTCGCCAGGTGCTTCCACGCGTCTTCTGCCAAACGTTATAATTCTCTTGAATTTGAATCTTTAAGTTATGTCGAACAAACGCGTCAGTTCAGACTTGTCGAATTGTCGAACTATCACAACGTTCTTCATACTTGTCAAAACCTTTTCTATTTGCAGAAATCTTTACTTGACGAAATGTCAAAACGTTTCCCCGTCGAAATGTCGAAGAATGTTAAAGAATATCTCCCAAGTAGATATACTCTTTCAGTTGTGCTTCTTTTGGCATGTACCTCCACTTTGTCGAAAACAACTCTTTACGTGTTGAACTCATGGCGTCGAAAATACGCATATACAAATTGCCCCCCAGCAAAGGTATTTCGACTATCCTGGAGAAATAATCCTTTGGTGTTCAACCAATATTTTGACGCCATGTCATCCTAATTTTAAATTACACAATTTCAAGTCCCAACATATTTCATCATTTTACTTTTCTCAAAACGTCAACTCCAGCCCACGTTCTAGCTTCTAGCCCATTATTACTTAACCTAACATCATGGCTATTTCTTTTTAACTTCCACTTTTCGTCATCACCGTCAAGATGATGCCACGTGCCCTCCATGATCACCACTAAACCCAAAGGGTTCTCTTTATTTATTTATTTTTTTATTTTTTTTATTTTTTTTAATCATCTCCTCTTATAAATACATAAACCCTTATTTCTCTTTCTTTTTTTTGCTTTTGAACTTTTCTTCTTCACAACCGCTCCAAATCTTCATCTTCTTTCTAAAAAACTTTCTGATTCAACAATGGCTTTTCAAAAACCATCAAGCAGCAAACTTTCCAAGAGTGAGCAACCTTCCATCATCCCTCATGCGCATAGGTTGGATGAACCAACACTGATTGGGGATCAACAATACATTCCTGAGCCTCCAAACGCGAGGGAAAAAGATTGCATTTTTAAATCCCAGGTACTCATCCCTGTTATTATTTCTGGTAATCATTATGCCATGTTAGGACCACCCCTAACCCAGAAATTAAACCTGAGCGTTCACAAGAGTTTTTTCCCACTTATTCTCACACAAAACCCATAGGTGCTGGGGTCAAACCCCCAACTCTTGAGAAACCAGTAGAACAAACTGAACCTCAAGGTTCAAATGAAAAAGATGAGGAAGTAATAAATTTAACCTATCTAAATCATACTAGGATTTTTAGAACTTGCCCTTGGTCGAAAGACCTTTCAGATTACCTGTCTTGGTTGAACAGAGTTGAAAATGTTAAAGAAAAATTTTGGAAAGAAATAGGAATTTTTTACTTGATACAATTATCAAGAGTAGGACCCAATGTTTGCCCTAACATGCTGCTAGCCTCCCTTTATTTTTGGGATAGTACGTATAACACCCTCCACCTCCCTTGTGGGATGGTCACCCCTACGCTGTTCGACATAGCTGCCATAGTTGGCCTTAATCCAGTTGGCATTGACTTCGACCCCACTCACCTGAACGAGGACTCCATAGATTTCGACACTAGTTTCGCCCCATACTCCCTTTTTATGTCTCACTACCATGGCGAAGATGACAAAGAAGTTTCTGACAAAGAGCACATAGCTTTTCTAACCTTGTGGCTAACCAAATTTGTCTTTTGCTCCCGCTCACTTCAAGTGGCTAAGAGGTTCATCACTATGGCGAACCAACTCCATGCTGGGATCAAATTATGCTTGAGTGAGGTAATCCTGGAGAACTTGTATGAGTCCTTGAGCGAAAGCGTGCGTTCTTTGAAAACTTTGAAGGACAAAGGGAAGCTTAATTTGGCAGGCCCCTTTTGGCTCTTGCAACTATGGCTGAATGCCACCTTCGAAGCCTTTATTCTTGCGAAGCATGACATAAATGAAGAGGAATTCAAAAACAGGAGTGTCGAATGGCCTAGATTGGTGCAACTGACACCAACTGATGAAGCAATTAGCCTTCGACGGGCCTTCATTAGCTATGTAATGATGTTTGCTGAGAGACATCATTTTACTTCGACTATGGCTCCATTTGCTGACAGAACAATTGGACCTGAATGGTTTACACGACAATTCCCCTTGCAAACCAAAAAAGATGAAAACATCTTCCTAAATGTCTGGGAATCCTTTTTGACCCCTAGGCTCCTGTTCTCCCACCGCAATACTACGAAACCCCGGATTGCCTTAATAGTTTATCAACCTAACTTGGTTGCCAGGAAATTTGGCCTAATTCAAATCATGCCTCGACCTCTTTTCCCTAAAAAAGGGGCCATCATTTTCTACAACTCCTTCCACGATGAAGCCACCAGCAGGGAATTGTCGAACAGGCTGACTGACGAATCTTTGGATATTCGACCGGTGGTTTTTCAACCATCATTCCTTTGCACTCCTGAGTTCGACACATGGTGGAGGAAATACTATGCTACCAAATTTTTCGACGTAAAAGCTTTCAACACTCATCTGACGAATGCTTTTGCTCTTGTGCAGGAACGGACTAAAAAAGGTACACAAAGACACATCCAAGAAATACAAAAATTTCAAAAATATTTTGAAACCGTTTACAGACCTGATGATCTTAGTCGAACCATACGCGAAGCAGCGGTTACTTTAAAAGAAAAATTCACGGAGAAGTTGGAGAAGTTGAAACTGCCTTCACACATTCGACCAGAAATGCGTTATGACTTGGCTTTCAGCTATTATCCTCCTAAGTTTCCACCTTTACCATCTGCTGAATTTGGTGTGGCTTTAAGTCCTCCATTTCCAGATTGGTTCACATGTGGGAACCATATGAAAGTTCTTCGTGAAAGTTATAAAAAACCTGCTGAACGCGTGGTTGCGACTAAGTATCATCTGGATAACTACCCAGGGCACCTTCATATTGGAATAGAACACGTTCGCGTGGAAGATCCCATTCTTGAAGGTGTTAACAACAAAACGAATTTTGTCATTTTATTATCACGTATTTCTCACTGTCTAACTTTCCCTTTTTCTTTTCAGCTGTGAAAGCGCCTGCAAAGAAAGCTTCCGTCGAAACTCCACAAAGTGCCGCCCAGACACCTTCGACTAAGGTATAAATCTCTTCCTCTTTTGATCTATTCTTTTGTTTCTTTAAGACACTCAGAAAATTGCCTCACAAAAATCCATTGTCAAATCATCTAAAAGGGAATCTTCTAGCAGTCCTGCTACAAAACATCAGCCGAAGGACACGGGGAGTGGAAAGTCTAGCTCCAAAACTGAGACCTCTAAGGTAAAATTCAATTTCGACCCCTCTCGTTTATTTTATTTCATTTCTAACTTAGAAATTCTTCTTTTGATAGAAGCAAAAGGTCGTCGAAAAACAGCCTGAGACAATCCAGGAGGAGGTAGCTCGAGAGGAGGACACTCCCATCAAAGAACTTGAGAGACAAACGGTCGAAGCATTCGACACTACTGTGGGAGCTGATTCTGATAACAACTCTCCTTCTCATCCTGGATTACACGCAGAGCAACCAAGAGATGATGATGTTGAAGCAGACACTGCTGTCAAAGGAGATCCTGAAGAGAAGACCGCTGAAGAAGAAGATCTGTCGAAGCAACAGGAAGCTAGGCGAACTTCAGAGCATAACAACCAGCCTACTCCTGACCAAACTAAAAGGAGTTCCCAAACAACTGGTTTGACTAGTCTTTCTCATGAAGAGCTTGAAAATCTCAAGGTGCAGAAACCCCTGGACTACCTGAAAGCCATACTTAGCACCAGATTCAACTTTAAAGACTCTTCCTACAACAGTTTGACTACTTCTGGAGCCACTTCTGAATTGCAGTCTCTACCCAATATCATGACTCAGATCAAGGCAAAGATCCTTGATGTTGACTTGTTCCAAGTTCTAGAGGAAAATTCCACTGCTCTAATGGAGTTGAAGAAACTGTTGAAGCAAGTTAACGTCTTGAATGCTTCTGTCGAAGTCTGCAATTTTGTGATAGAGCTGACAACTGTGATTGACTTATCCAGCGCAGATCTTCACCGTCGAAGGGACTTGTGTCAACAAATCTCTAAAAAAATGGACCAACAAGCTGCTGAATGGAACTCTGTTTCTGTTTCGACAAATAAGGTTTCGAAACTTCAAGAGCTTTCTGAAGCCTCTGTCAAGAAGATTGCTACTTACCATAACCACATTCAAACATGGAAGAAACAAATAGCAGTTCTCCAAGAGAAAATTTCCAAAGAGGAGGAACTCATAGCTTCTATCCAGCAGCCTAGGCAAAGCAAGATTGATGAAGAGTTGAAGGTTGGCATTCAACACGCAAAGACAGCTCAAAAGATCAACCAAGAGAGTGAAGTTGCCCATATTCACAGGAACCTCTGTGATCGTCGAATTCAATTTCAGAAAGACAAATTTACAGCTTTGAAGGCACAATTTGCAAACCTTCAGCTTTAGTCGAATTTGCCTGTCAATTTTCAGCCCTTTGAGGCTTTATTTGTAATGATTTAACGCCATCTGTTTGGCAGCACAATATTTCCTTTCAATTTCAATTTTATTCGACTGCTATCTTTATTTCCTGCAATATTGGTTTATACCTTTTCAAATATTTGCCATTTATTTTTAATATCCTTTCGTCTTTCCCTATCTCTTCGACCTCATATGCGCCATTAGAAAATATTTTCAAAACTTTGAAAGGTCCTTCCCATTTGGGAGACCATTTTCCCATAACTCTGTCTTTTCGATCCATAGGAAGAATTACCTTCCACACAAAATCACCAATTGAAAAAGTCTTAAATTTTACTTTTTATTGTAAAACTTTTCGACTCTCTCTTTTTGTCTCTTTATGAGATCTAAGGCACGTAGCCTTTCTTCGTCTAAATCAACCAATTCATCCATCATCATACTCCAGTATGTCTCTGATGGGATCTCATGATGCCTTTGAACCCTAACTGATTGCAAATACAATTCGACTGGCAAAACTGCATCATGCCCATACGTTAATTTAAATGGAGTCGAATTGGTTGCTTCTTTAGGAGATGTTCGACAAGCCCATAAAATTTGATCTAAGGTATTATGCCAATTTTTTGGCTTTCCACCTACATGCTTTTTGATCAAATTTATCACTACCTTGTTAGCTGCTTCGACTTGTCCATTAGCCTGAGCATAATAAGGTGTCGAAGTAAGGAGCTTAAAACCTGTTTCTTGTGCAAACTTCTGCATCTTTCGACCAGTAAACACAGATCCTTGATCTGTTGTTATTGTTTCCGGTATCCTAAATCTGTAGATTATGTGCTTTTGGATAAAATCCATAACTGCTTCTTGATCTACATTCACCAATGGTATGGCTTCAATCCACTTAGTAAAATAATCTACTCCAACTAAAATGTACCTTTGCCCTCTTGAAGAAGCTGGTCGAATTTCACCAATTAAATCTAAAGCCCAACCTCTGAATGGCCAAGGTTTTACAATCGAATGTAACTCACTTGCAGGAACATGTGGTATGCCTGCATGTACTTGGCACTCTTGACACCCTTTTGCAAATTCGACACAATCCTTCAGCATTGTTGGCCAATACATTCCTTGTCGAAACAATAACCACTTCATTTTGTGGCCTGCTTGGTGTGCGCCACACGCTCCACTATGCACATTCGACAACGCTATGTATGCTTCATTTTCGCCTAAGCATTTCAACAAGACTCCTTCTGCAGTCTTCTTGAACAATTCATTGCCAAAAAGTACATAACTCAAAGCTCTATATCTTACCTTTCGTTCGACTTTTTGATTTGGATCTTGCAAATATTCTTTGATGGGTTTTCTCCAGTCTTCGACTCCTGCATCATCTACATTGCAAATATCATAATTCTCTTCGTCACCATATCCCAATTTTATTGTCTCTAAATCTGATGGGGACAAACCTACAGATATGATTCTTCCTCTGACTTCAATGGCTTTTTCTAACTTCTCCTCCGACACTTTGTATCCTGATGCCAGTTGAGCAAGATCATTCGCCTCTTGATTCTCCATCCTGGGAATGTGCCTAAAAGCCACATTGTCGAACTTCTTGAGAAGTCTATTTGCTATCACGAAGTACATTATTAGATTCTCTTTCACACATTTGTACTCCTTAGTCAACTGCTTTATTACCAACTCAGAGTCACCCATTATTTCGACTCTTGTTGCCCCCAATTCCAACAAGATTTCAAGTCCAGCAATCAAAGCTTCATATTCGACTTCATTGTTCGAACATAGCCCTTCGACTTTGTACTTGAACTTTGTTGGAATTTTGTCAGGAGAAATAATCACCATCCCAATACCAATTCCATTCTTATGCCTGGAACCGTCGAAATACAGTTTCCATGGTGCTAATTCGACGTACTCTATAGTTTCGACTATAGAGTGGTCGGCTATAAAATCAGCCACCACTTGTCCTTTCATAGCCTTTAAAGGCAAATATTTTAAGGAGTATTTTGTTAGAGCCAAAGCCCACTTTCCAATTCGACTATGCAAAATAGACTTAGACAACATATGTTTTATTACGTCGAAATGAGAAGATACATATACATCAACAGGCTTTATATAATGCTTCAATTTCATACAAGAGAAATGTACACATAAACATAGTTTTTCTATGGCACTATATCTAGTTTCAGCATCATTTAACACTCTGCTGAGATAATAGATGGCCCTTTCGACGCCATTCTCATCCTCTTGACACAACATACTTCCTAATGTCTTGTCTGATGCAGAGATATACAATCTCATGCTTCTTTTCCTACAAGGGGACATCAAGATTGGAGGACTAGCCAAGTACTCTTTGATCTTGTCGAAAGCCACTTGTTGCTCTTGCCCCCATGTGAATTCTTCTTTCTTTAGTCGAAGTAGAGGAGAAAAGGCTTGTGTTTTTCCACTGAGGTTGGAGATGAATCTTCTTAGAAAATTGATCTTCCCTAGTAGAGACTGCAGTCCCTTTTTCATTGATGGCGCTTTCGCTTCCATTATAGCTTTGGCTTTGTTTTCATTTATTTCGATCCCTTTCTTGTGGACCACAAAACCTAAAAAATCACCCTCCTGCACACCAAAAGCACATTTAAGGGGATTCATCTTTAGACCAAACTTTCTCATCCTCTCAAAGGATTGTCGAAGATGGTCTATATGATCTTTTCCTGAAACAGACTTGATTACAATATCATCAATGTAAATCTGCATAAACGTCTCAATAAAATCATGGAAAATTGAATTCATAGCCCTTTGGTAAGTGGCTCCAGCATTCTTTAAACCAAAAGGCATCACTACCCATTCATAAGTTCCAATTGCTCCAGGACAACGAAAAGCTGTCTTAGAAACATCTTCTTCAGCAATAAAAATTTGGTTATAGCCTGAGTATCCATCAAACATACTTAGATACTCATGACCTGCTGCAGAATCTATAAGCATTTCTGCTACTGGCATAGGATATTCGTCCTTTGGGGTAGCAGAATTTAAATCTCTAAAATCAATGCATACCCTAAGTTTGCCATTTTTCTTAATAACTGGAACTATATTTGCAATCCAATCAACATACCTGGTAGTGCGGATGAAGTTGCATTTTAGAAGTCTTTCGACCTCTTCTTTTATCTTCGACAGAACTTCTGGTGCAAAGCGCCTTGGAGTTTGCTTGACTAGCTTCTTCCCTTCTATGATTGGCAGCTTCAATTCGACCAAACTTCTGTCCAAACCAGGCATTTCGTCATAATCCCATGCAAAGCAATCTTTGAACTCCTTCAACAACTGGATTATTTCGACTCTGAACTGAGGATCCATCCTTGTACTTATGTAAGTTGGTCTTTTTTCTGCCCCGAGTCCCAAGTTGATTTCTTCTAAAGGATCCTGCACCACCATCTTCAAATTGTTCGACACTGGATCTTTTTCGAACCCCAAAGGTTCGTCGTCATAAATGGCGTCAAGTTTCTGGTGTTGCCATTCGTCTATTTGGTTGTTATCATCATTTTCCTCAACGTCTTTTTGAAGACATTGTTCATTTGAATCTTCATGATTGGCTTCGACAGCCATGTATTTTACTTCGGCCTCCAGAGCCGCTTTGAATTTGTTTTCGGCTATGTAAGTCGTAATTTTGTCGAGCACTGCTTGTTCACTCATCATCATTGTCGAACTCACTCCCCCATCCTGTTGGTGCTATGTTGGTAGTCCCCCACATGTAGTTGGAGTCACCAATGACTTCCTTATCCCACTGAAAACCATGTGTAGGATGGAGATACATGGAACAGTACGCGCTGTCCGTTGCCTTCAAGTCGAATTTCGCCGGACTGCAAGGAGGTATGTGGGCTAAGTTTTTGTCGAAACTTCGATCACTTACATTGTTTACTTCAGACATGAAGTAACTTTGGTCTGCTTCTATGTTATCGACGATTCCATCTGGCCTCCAAATAACTATTCTCTGATGCATCGACGAAGGCACAACACCTATACCATGGATCCATTCTCTTCCCAACAGCAAGTTGTATTTTGCCCTAGAAGCAATAACTATAAACATTGTTGGCCTTGTTATAGTGCCAACTGTCAGATCCACTTGAATAACTCCCATGGTTGTTCCTACCTTTCCTTCGTAATTCGACAGAACCATGTTGTGGGGCTTTGCATCCGAGTCATCTTTGCCAATCTTTTTCAGCATGAAGTGGGGCATTAAATTTACAGCAGCACCACCATCCACTAGGATCTTGTTCACACCAACACTCTCAATTTTTCCTTTGATAAACAAAGGCTTCAAGTGCGCCTTCATGGAATCGTCTGGTCTTTCGAAGAAAGCATTTTGCTCTTCGACACAACCATTATTCATTACGTAGTAACACACGGGCTTGTGCACCATCGTTTCCTCTTCCATCCCATCCTCTTCGTCTTCGACTTCCATGATCCTATCATAGTCTCTGGGAAGGACCGAGACCACGTTACAGACAACGTCGAAGGATGCCTCCGAATCATCTGTCATCTCGTCATCCTCCAACTTCTTCTCTTTGGACACACTTTGCACTGCTACGCTGTTTGGTTTGATCTGCTGGAGAGGCTTCTTCTTGTTTTCCATTTGAGCGTTGCTGCTACATTCTGCTTCGTCCTTGTTTCCAGCCACTTTTCTCATCATACCTTTTTCAGCAACTTCTTTCTCAACCCTCTTTTGCCTTTGGAACCTCCTCCACTGGGATCTCGACATGGGGTTCTTTCCCTTATAATTCTCTGAAGGATATGGCCTAGGTTTATATTTCTCCAACTCCTTCTTGTTTTCCATTGGAGCGCCTCTCTGCACTTCAAAATTCTTCCACTTCTTCTAGCCTTGGGCATCTCTGATGGGTTGAACCCATTTGTCATCTATCACTTTGTTTGATGGCTTATAAGTGCCATAGTGTCTGTCTCCGCGCCTCCATTGGTGGTGCTCACTCCTTCTTGGATCATATCTTGTTGCTCCCCCATTTGCCTTCCTTCTTGCTTGATCTATTGCCTCCAAGTTGGTGGCAGCCTTTCTGTCGAAAATGGAACTGCAACGAGGGCATAGCATCACGTCACTCTTCCTTCTCTGGCACCTTTTGATGAATTCGACCAAACTCTCATCTTCTTTGGGGTACGCCAGCTTTTGGTACTCCTCTCGACGTTGATCTTCATCTACTGCTGCCTGAGTTTTCTGAGACACTTCTACCATATTTATTCCCGCATTTTGTTTGTCAGCAATGGTTAGTTTGTTCATCTTTTCAATGAGCTTTTCCTCTTCGACTCTGTCCTTCTTTTTTGTCAGGTCGAACTTCCCTTCTGGGCAGCAACACCAGGATATGTTCCTAGGAGCATGCTTGCAGCAACACTTGTTTGACTCTTCTCTAGGATCCTCCTTTATTCTTCGTAGGATCCCATAAGTCCCAGGTTTCCCACGGCCATGCACAACTTTTTCTTTCATCCCTGTGACCTCCTTGTCGAAAGGTCCCATGATGTTGATGCAGTAATTTGCAACACCAGCTTCCTTCGTGTTGTCAAGATCAAGGCCTTCAGTAGTCTTGTTTTCAGCAACAAAGTCCTCAGTAACTTCCTCCTTGGCGATAGGGGAATCACCATCGTCATCAAAATCACTTCCCCAACCAGTTGGTTGTATTTCGCTGATGTCGGTGTGATAGGTTGCAGGACTAGTGTACTTCACCAGGTAGTCGAATTTTCCACTTGGCTGTCCCAAGCAATCCCAGATTTCTCCTGGTCGAACCACCACATCTTCAGCAACACTGTCATGGTTCTTTTCGTCGAAACCCTCTGTAGTTTTCTTCAATTTCTGATTGTCAAAGCTTTCAGTAACTTCGACCTTACCTTCATCGTCGAAGTCCTCAGTGACTTCAACTGTGTTTTTGTTGTCAAGATCTTCAGTGACTTTGACTTCATTATCGTTGTCGAACGCTTCAGTGCCTTCGACTTCGTTCTGGCCTGCAAGATCTTCAGTAATCTCGACCATGTTGACACTGGTGTCGAAACCTTCCATAGCCTCCACCATCTCGAAACTGCCATCAGAAGCAACTTCAATCTCCACCATATTCACAGTGGATGGTTCAGCATAGTGCGCTTCGACAACCTGCATAGGATTCGAATCAATCCCCATTTGTTGTTTTTGCTTCTCGCCAAACTTCAGCCTTCCATCACGGATAGCATTTTGAACTAGATCCCTGAAAAGAAAACATTGAGATGTTTTATGACCCAAAAAGTTATGGTACTTACAAAAACCCCTCTTTTTCTGTTGTTCGACAGGAGGTTCTTTAGTGCCTGGTGGTTTTATTAACTGACCATCTTTGACCAATAAATAAAAAATTTCGTCACACTTGGTGACGTAGAACGTATAAGTTCGTTTAGGAAACTTATCATTCTTTTCAGTTTCGACTGGATTTTTTCCATTCGACGGAGCTAGTACTTTACAGGCGTATGGTGGGCCTGACTTTAGTTCTGCCAGATCAATTTCTTGTTCGTCGAACAAAATTAGTTCATTTTCGCCACCATCATCATCCTGGCATACTCCTACATAGGCCACTCTTTCCTTTTTATTTTTATTTGATCTAAATTTCTCAGCTTTTAGCCTTTCAATCTGTCTTACCCTATCTGCTAATTGTGCCATATCTTTTAAGTATTGAGTGTCTAATTTCTTCCTTATAGAATAATCTAGACCTCCGGCAGCCATTTCGACTAACTCTCGTTCCGGCACTTGTGTGAAACATCTTGCCTTAAGCAACCTGAACCTATTTAGGTAATCATCTATAGGCTCTGAAAATTTCCTCTTAACACTAGCTAATTCCTTCAAACTTATCTTAGTCTGACCCATATAGAATTGTTCATGGAACAATCTTTCTAATTGGGTCCATGTGAATATAGAGTTCGCAGGCAAGGATGTAAACCAGGTGAATGCATTTTTTGTCAAAGAACTTGGGAAGTACTTCATTTTCAAATTTTCATTATTGGCTATTTCTCCTGCTTCTATTAGATAACGCGCTACGTGCTCTATAGTAGATTCACTAGTATCTCCTGAAAACTTAGTAAACTTAGGAACTTTCCATCTTGGGGGTAGTTCCTCTTGCAGAATGTATTCTGACAATGGGGAAGTATAAGTAGGCCTTTTCAACCCTACATTTACACCGTTTTGGGCCATTATCCTTTCGACCATGGCTGTTATGTTATTTTCGACAGGCAAGTTATTATATCGTATTCGCTGTTGCAACACATCATCATCATCTTGGCCTCTCTGGACTATTACCCTCCTAGGCTCTTGTTGAACGGGGATTTCGACACGAGGCTGTTCGACCACTGCCTCTTGGTTTCTAGGGTTTGCCTAAGGATTCTCTAAAGGCCTTTGATTTATCGTGGGTTCCTCTTCGACATTTACTACTTGGTTTTGAATCACTTGTTCTCTTTGTCGTGTTTGAGGAACACCAAAAAAGTCAGCAATGCGCGTCATTTGCGCAGCCAACAATTAGTTGGTTTGGGTAGTGTTTTGTATTAAAGGGTTAAACACTGCTCCCATTTGTTGAGTCAACATTTGGACCATATCATGATTACTTTCGTCCATTTGTTGTCGAATTACTTGCGCAGAATTATTGGTAATTGCTGGTATTTGGAAATTTGGTAGGGATTGGTTCAATCTACTCATATTTCCACCATATCCTGACCCTTGCAGTGGCGAAGACATGTGGACCATGGCGTCAGAATACAAGGGTGGTGCACTTTGTAAGTTTGCCATTACTGACGTTGGCATTCCATATGGTTGTTCTCTTCCGAACATAGGCATGGAAAAATTTGTCTGGAATGGCCTAAAATTTTGTCCTCCATGAGGAAGCGTCCCCATAGGCCTTGAATGTCCCATTGTGGAAGAACTAGGCATACTTTGGGAGAGCGAAACCGCTGGTATAGATCCTGTTGACGAAGGCATAACCTCCTCCAAAACAGGGTTTGAATCCACATTTCCCCCTGTCGAAGGTATAGGGTTGGAAACTGGAATGTTTTCATTTGGATTTGGATTGGGATTAGGATTATTTGACTGATTCGCCATTTTCCTTACTCTAGTTCTTTTGGGTCTCTCTACGTCAGATACGGCTAATTTACCGCTTCTTAGTATCATACAACGAAGAAAAAGCCTTAATTTAAAATTATTTAAGTTTTATATTGCACTAGTCCCACTGGGCGTGCCAATTTGTTCGCTGTTGATCTTGGCGAACAATCTCTGGTTTACCAGAATGGTGAAGTCTGGGTTACTTGCAGGATTAACCAAACAAATCCTAGGACGTCGGGCGAAAACTTAGATCAACGTGATAATTTTAAGTCAAGGGTGATATCTTGGTGCTTGGTTTTATGTATTTGAGTTTTTTAGAATGAAAGATTTCAACTAACTCTAGATAAAAGTCTGAGATAAAAGAAAATGACTTTGAAAAGAACTTTTTAAAGTAAAATGGCGAAGAAAGAACTTTAAAGTAAAATGGCGAAGAAAACATAAAGATGCTGGTAATGTAAAGAAATTGGTAAAAAGACTTTGATTGATAAAGAAATTGAAAGATGGTGTTTACACGTACATTTTTCCGAATAACTCTTTTCTCTCACACGGGTACTTTGAGTAATTGCAGGAAGTTTTTGTAGAAGTTTTTCACACTGAATTCTAATAACAACTATCCTATATATAGATAAACAAAATAACTGCTATTAACGACTAAATCCTAAAACTTCGACATCTGGCCTTCTGCATGTCTCCCTTTCGCCAGGTGCTTCCACGCGTCTTCTGCCAAACGTTATAATTCTCTTGAATTTGAATCTTTAAGTTATGTCGAACAAACGCGTCCTTTCAGACTTGTCAAATTGTCGAACTATCACAACGTTCTTCATACTTGTCAAAACCTTTTCCATTTGCAGAAATCTTTACTTGACGAAATGTCGAAACGTTGCCCCGTCGAAATGTCGAAGAATGTTGAAGAATATCTCCCAAGTAGATATACTCTTTCAGTTGTGCTTCTTTTGGCATGTACCTCCACTTTGTCGAAAACAACTCTTTATGTGTTGAACTCATGGCGTCGAAAATACGCATATACAACATGTAATCATAAACATGCATATAAAACCAATTACAACATATCACATTCATTTGCCTTTCGGCCACACTTTATCATCACAACATGTCATCACATGCATTATCATTACACAACATCGTACAAGGCATACAGATTAATATCAATGCCACATTGTATGTTACACAACCAATATACACATTTAAAACGACAAAAGTCGGTAAATGACACTATTCCCGACTTTTCCAACTTATTTAATCGGCCAACAGCCTCAAACTCTTCATCATGAGAAAGTACAGTTCAAAAGATAACTGACACTTCGAACGACATCAAAAACGGATTCACGGTTTGAAAGTTATGAAATAAACAAGTTTTGAAAATTTTTCAGCATTCGCTACCATTCCCCAGGCGAATGCTAGCGAATGATGGCAGAAGAAAAAGGAACCTAAGTTTGCCAGGCGAGCCCCAGCGAACCTTCGCTGGCCTTCGCCAGGCGAGTGCCCGTGCCCAGAAATGTTCATTCGTTCGCCAAGCGAGTGCTGGCGAGCCCTCGCTGGCCCATTCGCCAGGCTTCGCCAGGCGAACCTGCGATACCAGAAATTCCCAGAACGTTGTTCTAAGTTTTCTCCCAACCCAAAACCCCATCAAAAATCAGTCCTACTCCAATAGACATCATCCAAACCATTACCCAACATGTAAACATCCTTAGAAGCACATTTATAAACACAAAATCACATTTGGATCATCATCAACAACATTTCACCAATTTAGGGTTTTCCAAAAACTCATAAAAATCTTTCAATCCACTAACATACACATACATAACTACACACATAGACAAGATAACAATGTTTCTAACCCTTACCCGGATTCCAAATGATCTAGCTCTTGTTCTTGATGATTTCCACTCTTTTTCCTCTTTTCTTCTCTTTTTCCCTCTTCCTCTTTCTTTCTCTTCTTTTTCTTTCCACTTTCTATTTATATAAAATATCTAAACCCCTAAAAGACTATTTTACCCCTCAAACTCAAATATCTCGCAAACGCTCTCAAAACGCGATAAAACTTAAACATCGATGAAATATATTTCGGGAAATAAAAGTTGAAAAGAAATTATAATTTAATACAATTATTTTATCTATCAGAGAAATTAACCAATTAACTCAATTAGCAGGTAAAATACAATAAATTCACACATTTCACCAAGTTCACATAAATGAAATAAATAAATGGAATTAAACAAATCAGGGTCCGATAATAAGAATAGCAACTAAAGGCATACCATTAATAAGACAAGTACCTGATGGGTGTGTGAAACACCATCAGTACCTTCTGGTTTTCCTGTTCGGTGGTCAGCAGGTGTTAGGATGAGATAAGTGGGGGAGAAGCTGGTACTTCTCCGTGTTTCCTCGGGTGTGGAGCTTTAACTCGGTGTGTTGTGGATTGTGAGATCGTAAGTGTTATTTGGACAGAGTTGTGTCCGGTGTTATTTGTATCAGTATATTTTCGAGGACGAAAATTCCTAAGTGGGGGAGAGTTGTAATGCCCCGATTTCGATTACTCCAATTTTTGTTGAGTCCTTTATTTAATTGAATGTTAAATTATTCTATTTATGACTTTGGTGTGATAATATGCTTTTATGCTATGTTATGATGTATTATCTCGTTTGAGAGAGTTTTCGGGAATTTTGGGCTTAAGGGCATTTTGGTCATTTTATAACTATTAATATGTTAGAGAAAAATTAAGGAAGTAATTTGTAGAGGAAATTTATTAGAAAATGAATTATGTGTAGAAATAGAAATGAGAGAAAAAGAAATAGGAATAAGAGGAGAAAAGAGGAAAATCGCGGGAACTCCGTTTCGAGCGCGAATAATCGGGTAAGGGTGAGAAGTTTCAATTATATCTTGCTTGTGTATGTATATGTGTTGTTTGTTGTCATTGTTTTGGTTGTTTCACGACTTTTCTTATCGATTCAAATTAGGAGCAATTGATAAAAATCGATGTTTTCACGGATGAACTTCGATATAAACCGCGTAGAATACTCGTTGATTATGTCTAAACATGTTTTGGTTGTTCTGGTATGAATTAGAAGGGTTTGGGTGATAAAAATGATGTATTTTGGTCCCATATGACCTAGGTTGACGCTGCTGCGAATTCTGGGTTTCCCGGGTTCGCCTAGCGAACCCCAGCGAAGGAACGGGCGAATGTTCGCCTAGCGAACTTTATGACTGTTTTCCACTGCCTTGGTTCGCTAGGGTTCGCCTAGCGAATACTGGAGCGAACGTGATATTTTTTCTATTTTGTTTTCTTCATAATTTTCAAACCGTAAGTCCGTTTTGGTCGCTGTTCGAAGCGTTGGAAAGCTAATGAAAAGCTCTTTCTATTAAAAATGGTTTGGAGGGCAGGAGATGATTTATTTAGGTCGTGGTTTTGGAAAAGTGTTGGGTTGTCGGGTTTTTATCGCGTATAATGTGAGCGATTGATGTGTTAGCATGATATATGCTTGTGACATGTAACGTGTAGCTTGTAGACCGTTATATGATGTGAAAATACATGATGAAATGTTATGATGATGGGTTGTGGCCTTATGGCAAATATGTGCATTGTTTTGGATTAGACTTCGATGCGTAATTTAATGATGTTGTTGGGTAGTAAAATACATTGTTTGATTGAATATCAATGTATGTTGTTATGATGTGTTGTGGGTAACCTTTGTGGTGAGAATCCCTTGTGGAGGTAATTGTGGTTGTATGATTGTTGTGGTTTGTGATGATATGCATTGTTTATGTGAAATTCAATGTGTGTTATTTGGTGGCCTTTATGGTTTGAAATGCATTGTTTGAATTGGTTTGCAATGCATGAGTGTGATGATGTTGATTAATTCATATGGTTGAATTGTGATTGTATGAGATGAATGCATGAATATATTGTGAATATGTATGCATTTCAAGAATGTCTTGAGTCATTTTGTATGTGAAACATAATGATGTACATTCTTGTGTTGAGTGATTCTAATGAGAATCCGTTGTAACGTCGTGTGCCCATGTGGGGTGTGAGCGATGATTACAAGCGATCGTGTTCCCTTGTGGGGTGTGAGCGATCGGATCGTGTGCCCGTGTGGGGTGTGAGCGATCCAGAAACGTCGTGTGCCCATGTGGGGTGTGAGCGACGAATTGGTTCCTGAGGGAATTTGCTATAACGTCGTGTGCCCATGTGGGGTGTGAGCGATGATTATAGACGATCGTGTGCCCGTGTGGGGTGTGAGCGATCGGGTCGTGTGCTCATGTGGGGTGTGAGCGATCCATAAACATTGTGTGCCCATGTGGGGTGTGAGCAATGGGTGAACATCGTAGGCCCGACGGGGAGTTACAGTGATGTAACGAGCGATGGTTCCAGCAGAGTTCCTGAGTGAACTTGAGATGATTGAGTCGGTACCGCATTGCATTTGCATAGAGTCGTGAGTCGGTCTCTATGATTTGCATTTATCATCTCTATATTTGTGCATTGATGAATAAACATAAATATGTATGTTTATGTGGAGTGATAAGAATTGTGGAAGTGTGCATGATGAATATGCTTGGTTTTGTACATATATACATTGTGATGTATATGAGTGAGTTGTGATGAATTGTGGTGAGAATTGTGAATGGATGCGTTATGTGTGGAAAATCATGATTTGATTTATTATGTGTGGTATATTGTATTTGTGGTATGCTATATGTGTTAGTATGTGATGGTATGGGTGAGATGATTTATACATGTGTTTGAATGTGTGTTTGCATATTATTATACAATCTTGATTTAGTAGTTATTTCTCACCCTTCTGCTGTTTTATGATGCTCTATGAGGCATTGCAGATTAGAGTTGCTGGAGGTCTTTTGTGGAGACTAGCCCTCCGTTCTGTTGTCGGTCTTGGTGTCTGCTCTGATACGTAGCACGAGAGTCGGGGAAACGATTATGTTATTTATGTATATAATTGTTGAATATATTTGGTATTACCTTTATATGGAAAAGTTTCCCAATTGAGGGTAATCTATTTTACGCTATGTATCAAATTTATGAGCAGGGATGATGTTTTGTTTATTTAAATGTGACATCCTTGTTTCTGTCGGAAAAATAAATTTTTAGTTACTCTGATTTTATTTATGTATTATTTATTCGCGATGGGAATTGGGGTGTTACATAATTGGCGGGGTTTTGATCTCTTTCATAGCTTTTACAATGGTCCATGTTCTCACAAGAAAGTCAAAAAAGTTACCTTCTTCACCATCTCTGCAAAATAGGGCATTGAGAGTTACTTATGGAGAGTTGCATGAAGCAACCAATGGATTTTCTTCATCCAATTTGGTAGGAACTGGAAGCTTTGACTCAGTTTATAGAGGATCTCGTCACAACTTTGAAAGACCTATTGCTGTGAAGGTGTTGAATCTTGAAACACGCGGGGCAGCAAAGAGATTCGTGGCAGAGTGCAATGCTCTAGGAAAGATGAAACACAGGAATCTTGTGAAGATCCTAACTTGTTGTTCAAGTGTTGATTACAAGGGTGAAGATTTCAAGGCTATTGTTTTTGAGTTCATGCCAAAAGGGAGTCTAGAAAATGTGTTGCATAATAATGAAGGATCTGAAAATCATACTCTCAGCCTCAGACAAAGAGTAGGCATTTCTCTTGATGTAGCTCATGCTTTGGATTATCTTCACCATGATGAAGAGCAAGTTGTTGTTCACTGTGATATTAAACCAAGCAATGTTCTTCTTGATGAAGATATTTTAGCTCACTTGGGAGACTTTGGCTTAGCAAGGCTCATTCATGGATCCACAAGTAAAGATCAAGTTGACTCCTCAACAATTAAAGGAACTATAGGATATGTTCCTCCTGGTAAAGTTCTTTCTATCCCTTGCTTGTTACTATATATCATTTATAATGTTTTGCATTTATTTGTGAATATCTAGCATGCACCTACTATAATTATTTTGAAGAAAGTATATAACTCAACAGATGAATAGTACTTGTCTGTTTAATATAGGTTAGTCAAGTAATATAGTATATAATCACGTTGAGTTCTTGGTAAAAATGAACATTTCCTTATTGATAATTACCTTGTGGCTCAATAAAAAAACTCATCGATCTTGTTAACCATTTGTTTTTATTTAGCAATGATAATTACTAGTTATTTATAAAATATACTAATTCAATGTCATTTCTGCATTTCTCTATGACATACAATATTTTTAGCATAGTTTATGACAATTATTTCATTTAAATTTATTATATAAAAAGCATTTTTAAAATCATATGTTATATAATATTATTTGTACTCTTTTATTTGTTTTATTTTAAAGTTTTTTTTTGGTTGATTGTAAAGAGTATGGAGCTGGTGGTCCGGTAACACCAGAGGGAGATATGTATAGTTATGGAGTTATGTTGTTAGAAATGCTTACAGGAAAGAGATCAACTGATGATATGTTTTATGAGAATCTTAGTCTACACAAATTGTGTAAGATGAAAACTCCTGAAGGAATTCTTGACATAGTAGATTCACGTTTGATTATGCCCTTTGTTCAAGATCATACATGGATTGCAGAAAACAATATAAAGGAGTGTCTAGTGATGTTTGCTAAAATAGGAGTTGCATGTTCTGAAGAAGTTCCTACTGAAAGAATGCTCACAAAACATGTCATTCAAAATTTGATTAGAATTAAACACAAGTTGTCCTGCTAGATGTTAATGCTACTATGATCAATGGTGTTCTCCCGGATGATTTACATGTCTTGTTTTCCTCATATATTGTGTGTTTTATTTGTGTTAATTTGTACCACTTTAATTCCTATATATGTAATGGAATAAGAATTGTGCTTGTAGTTTTTTTTTCATCAACGTGTGCTTGTAGTTCGATACAGTATATAGTATATGTATTGTATTTGTTGGAAATAACGTTAGTTATGCAATGGATTGTATGGTAACTTTGGTTGGAGAAAATTTTATTATCATATTTTTATTATTTTATTATGAGCGTTTTAAGAAAGAAAATAATGTGATATCTTTTTATTGTTACTAAACTAGTAGAAGACCCGTGCGTCCGCACGGGTAACTTGATTCCTAGCTTAAATCATTCGATAAAAATTTTTAACAATAATTGATAAAGTTTCAATAAAAAATATCAAGACTAATCATCTCAAAAATAGTTATTTGAGTATAGTAATGATTCAGCTTACATGTGTATTGGAAACTAATTTGTTGTATCCCGTACCACTTCATAAAATTACATGAAAGACAAGTACAAATGAGTGATGATTCAATACCTTTAAAATAATACCAAAATATATAGAAAGAGTTTGTATATCATTAAGCATTGTGCTATGTATATCATTGTCAGTGGGCCAATGCTCTTAACAGTGAGATGTCAGCATGTTGAAATCAGTGTTCTTGCAATCAGATGTCTCTACACAATTATCAATTGAGCTGTCTTAACGGAATGTTTTTGAAATTATTTTTACCATCATTAAAATTAGTGTTTAAAGTAATGAAATGAAATCCAAAAATTGTACTTTTGATATCATTTTTTGTGTGATCAAATTAGTATTTCAACTGGTCTTTTGTAAAACCAAACCGATAACATTAAATAATTGTTAATGTCATCTATAGAATTAATATGATTTGAAACAAAAATGTGTTTGATATCAACACCTGTTTCTTAATTGGAATTCTCTGTATATAAAGTGAAAGAAAGAGGAAAAAAATACATAAATGGCGAGCTGATTCATCCGTCATTGTATATATATTGTATAAAGAAATACAAGACCCTTTGTACTCCCTATTGACTTGCGTCCCATAAATGCAAACATTACAACAAAGAAAAAAACAAAACAGAATATATTAACTACAATAATCCCACATTGATGCTGCTATATGAAGTTTGTCATTTCTTGACATCATCAGTAGCTGCTTCTGATTTATTTGTGGTAGCAGAATGAGCCATCAGATTATCAAACTTCTCAGACTTACCCAACACAATTTCAATCTACAAAATACCAACAAAAACTTATGTTTAAGAGAATGATTGAAAATTTTAACGCTCTTCGTTTCATCGGGATTATCTTTCCTTTGCCTTTTGGATGAGCCGTCCTTTGATCTCATCCTTCATGCCGACTGTAGAAGTCAATACTTCTGTTTCATCCCAACAACATTCATTGATTGGTTAGAATTGCTACAATCACCATATGATGAATGAGAGAAATAATACCAAAAAGAACCATCTACATAGAATTTATCAAGTTATGAAGTGTACTTGATAATTAATATATACTTCATGTTCATAAAACCAAAGCTACACCCAAAATTTCTTCATGGGAAAAGTTTACTAAATACTAAAACATGATTTTGTTACACAGAAACAGAAAAATAACACATTCTCCAAAAGTTTTACACAAATTGATAATGTATAACCAAAGTTATCTCAAAAAATGACAAAATCTTGAAATAGATGTTTTCCATAAAAAAATATGAAAACCTGATTTCATGAATTTTCAGAAATAGATAAGTTAAAGTGTAATCCAATTATGATAGGGACAAAAAATCATACTAAGAAAAAATATTAGTTCTATCAATCGCTGAAAACGAAAAGTAAAATTTTGGATAGCAGAAAGTTCACATATTGATTCCTTAGTAGTCAAAGGTGAATTTATGCCTTCATACCTGTTGAATGTCTTCTTTAGTGATTCTGCCATCAGCATCTTTATCAACCTTAAATTCCAAATTAATACACTTCAGTATATGTCAAAGAATGTTCTATGCCCATAATCAAAACTCTAGTAAGAAATCTAGTCCCAAAAATCTTTTAAATTAATTCGTTCTTATGAATATTTCTCCTCCCAGACATAGCAACAAATAGATCATCTGCAAAAGCACAAATAGGTTACCCGTATAAAGCAGATTGCAAGATCAGCATTGTATAACATTTTGAAATATATAAAAAGTGAAAACTTATCGTCTGTTTTATTTGAAAGAAAAAAGATGACATCGGAAATTAACTTAAACTTCCAAAAAACAATATTTAGTAAACACTTGAAGAATCATTCAAACACCACCAATCCAAACTTTAGACTGCATGTATGCTTAAATTCAATTTTGGGAGAGCCATAAGTGATTATGAAGACTTAAATCAATATGTGTATGCTTGTAAGTTTTCAATCAGACCTCTAAATCCAGTTTCAATAGGCTACCTACTATTTTCAGAACAGCCATGGAAAAAGGGAGGGTGTCACAAACATCATGTCATTCAAGCAAGGCTAATTTGCAACAACTCACAGTGCTACCAAACCTTCATTTCATTAACAACAGGGTCATTTGACAGTATCATGAAGTTAAATTTGAAGTAACATTCTGACAGCATTTCGGCACGTATTTCTACAAGCAAGTTAACAACCAAAAATGGCATATACAATTCTAGTATCATACCTTTTGAACTCATCATAGTACCCACTGGCTAATCCAAGGCAGCATCTTCCGGTATTTAACTGAATCCGCAAGGTTTGGAATTCACAAAAGTTGGCCCTTTGAACCACCAGTTGTTACAAAATGAAGAAAAGATGTTTTCTTTGTTGATCAGAATCCAGGAATGATTAAAAGCCTGCACTATAGAAGGGCTTCCAGACATTGCACCACACTTTAGTAGAGAAAATTCAGCTGTCCATGCTTCAACTACAGTAATTAGTATATCAGTCACCCTCTGTCCCTATTCTAAACCAGCAAGCTACTTCTCCGGAAGTTGCAAGTGAGAGCTCCGCACATGCGAAGTTATGAGCAGTCAAAATTTTTTGGTTATAGCCAGGACAATACTCATAACTTGAGAGACATTCATGCACTGCAAATGGAATAGTGTCTCACTGGGACCAACAACTTCTGAACAAAATCAACAGCATCACTGGGACCAAATACCTGACACAAACCCAAAATGTTATTTTCATTCTAGAACAGAAATTCAAACCATCAAAATGAGTTATGGTCTAATCTAATGATAAGAAAAGAACATACCCCCCACAATCCATCGCAACCAAGAATGATGAAATGATCTCTATCAGTAAGGTCAAATGAATGGATATCTGGGGTTGCTACAAGACCCACTTGCATGATGTATTATTCCTCAGAATTACAAAAAACTTGTAGGTCTGCAAATGCTCTTTTAGACATAGCCAGTGTTGTCAGCCGTGGATTGCAGAAAATAGCAGTTAGTTTGTTAAAAGTCTACTACGCGGCAGTACTATATCCATGATTTGACAACATGGGTATTAAATAGCACAATGTGGAAAATTAGCAGTTTATTCAAACTCGCTGCATTATAGAGCTATAGCACTGCTATAACCACTACTCAATAAACATTTCCTTTTGCTGACTGAAAAAACCAACAAATGAACATTTCCAGAAGTTGATAGACAAACCTTTTTGAACTGCCGATCTCCAAAAGCCCTAGATACTTCAAGACGCCCTTGTAATCGTCCATTTGAGCTCACAACACCACCAGCCTAGAATATATCAGGCTAGAAAACTAATTGAGGTGACAACTTCAACAGCAAATATACACATATAGATAGTAATAATTTCACTCTAAAGTCACCAATTTTAAAATGAAATGCATCACAAAAAAAATGAATACTTCAGGTACTTCCTGGCCCCCCTGGGACTTGAGTTGGTCGAGCTGTTGGCAACACAAAGTGATGGATATGGAAAAAAGCCATAATATGTGTGCATAGCTTAATCTCAAACTGTTTAATTTAGCTCAATAATGAGAATTGAAAATATGTTTACAGAGAGTGCAGAGTAAAAAATGGAAGCATTAATGGATAGCAGGAAATCAGGGTCTTATTTGGTAAAAGAAATTAGCGATATAATGAACCAACATTGATGCATTTTAAACCTTCTGAATGCGTGAACGCTCCTGTGGGAATATAGGTTTGTGTTCTCTCGTCAAAACAATGGCCTTGAGAGCATGGACTTTGTCTGAGTTATCTTGGGATCCAACAGATACAACTGACCGAGCTAAAACTGCTTTTGCATCTCCTACATTTGCGACAAAAATCTAACATTCGGCAAACACAAAAGGCCAAAATGTTATCATTGTTAACTGTTATGGGAGAACAATGAAACAAACCAAAAGCAAAGGAAAATAAACAAAAGATTGATTTTTTTCTCTATCTCTCACTATGATGAAACCAACAATAGTCAAAGTAACAAATAAATAAAGAAATAAAAATTAAACCTTTGATGTCATGAGACAAATGCATTGGCAGTGTGTATTGCTGGATCACATTTTAGACAGCGTAGAGGGCGAGAATGCTTCCTGCAAGATATAAAATGATACACTTGAAACTCATCCTTTAGTTTTTCTTTGTCTTGTAAATGGTATTGGTTCTTCCTTAGGAAACCAACATTATAGAGAATTCTTATTTCCAAATACAGCAGATGCAGTAACAATAGTAACTCATTTTGGAAACTGATAACACATCTTGGGAAGCAGATATTGTAGGCTGCATTAACAATAGTAACTCATTTTGATAAGTAAGGTTTTCATAGTAGAATGCTTTTTAAAAAGTGCAAGGTTAACATGATATATAATTATTCAACAAACTTACCATGTGGACACGAGTTGGAGTGACAACATCTTTGTCGGGAAGTGATAGGTTTGTAACAGATTCTGCCCCATTGAGAATAGGAACATTGTTGGGAATTTGAGAAGATTCCTGCAGTAATAATTATGACAAGGATCAAGTTCAATAGCTACAAGCTCAATTCATGAAGTAGATGTTATAAAATGAATGAAAAAACTCAATTTTAACCATGGCATCTTTGATCATTTTGATGATTTGTTTATCCTCAGTAAGCTTGACAACAGATGATTGCTTATAGTCTGGTTGATATTTCACACGGAAAGCAAACACATGCATATAACAATAGAAGTTAGTTAGATTAACATACTTAGCTTTGAAGATATCACTTGTGGATGATTATAATCAATAAACAATTTAGATCCATTCCAAGCGTTCGAGATGTAGAGCTTTCCAGTGGCTAGAAAAAAGGAAAATACAATTAAAAAAAATCATAACTAAGTGGGACAACATTAATAGAATAATGCGTAAGCAACACGATAGGAAGGATACTTGAACTATGCTGACACATTGCATGAGTGAGTATGATAATTTTTGGGCCAGATGTTGTATCTTCAGCTGTGTCTGTCATGAATTGATTGGCGTATGTTTCCCATAGCGTAAGATCAATTTCACTTTCACTGCAAACAAACAAACATTAATACTTAGTAAAGTATGATTATAAATAAGAAAGATTTTGGGCAAAATAAGTGAATGGTTAGAAGACAACATCTCATCTGAAAAAACAATGTTGACACACGCCTTTCATCTGGCACCTGCAACCTGAGTCTTCATTACTTGGTGGAGTACACCAATAACATATGCATCAGGTGCAACAATGTATACAAGTTTCATAGGCTTTCAGATGAGAATCTGAACCTTATGACCTTTGTAAATAAAGGTTCATTTGTTGAGCTGTCCAATCTTCGCTTATGCTGTTCATTTCCCAGGCCAACCGTTCTTGCAAAAGATGAATAAGCACTGACCTGAAATTGTATGTACCCCATAAGCAATAAAATTAAAATCAAGACCAAAAATGAAGGATGAAGAACACAGTTACAACAAAATGATGCATATTTAAACAAAAACTTCACAAACCCTTCACAGAATAATGAATCTGGTGTAGATGTAGTTTCATCAACAAGCAAAATGACGCACATGTAAACAAAAACCTCACAAACCCTTCACAGAATAATGAACCTGGTGTAGATGTATGGTTGCATAAAGTAATGGATAATTTTACATCTCAGCCACTAAATTATTGTTTTGACTTTGTGAGGGTTTTGTTTGTGCGTGCACAATTTCTAAATCAATAAAGCATCCAAAATCTCATAGTATTTGAAAGTGAATGTCTTTTAAACAGAATGAGTGGCAAATAATTCTGAAGCATCCAATTGGACAATCATATACAAACAAATTAGAAGCCTAAGTAGTAAGTACTGCAATGATTTCAGTTTTCGGAATTTAGCAAAATAGTCACCAGTTTATAATTTTAATCAAAAGCCGCAACATAAACAGCCAAAATTACAACGAATATGAAAGAAGCAATTACAAGGAGAAGCAATTACCACGAGAAGCTAGAGAAGCTTTTAGAAGATCTGAATTGACGCACTCTGAATAGGGATCCCTGAGAAGGGAAAGAACACGTATACCTTATTCCTCAATATATCCAAAACTCATATGGAAAAAACCAAAACGGCAGATAATACTACTAATTAATTTCAGCAGTTCACTTCCTGTGAATGTTACTTTAACAGGCTTATGCCATACAGGTTTAGAAATTATCTATACATTAGCTATAAATAATAGTCTTCAGTTCAATAAATTGTTCTTATAATAGATAATAGATTTATATGAATGAACTGAACAACAAACAAGCTATTAGTTCTTGGCGAACTGACACCTTACCAACTTGAGGGACCACCGATGAAATTCTTTGAGCTTCCATCCTTCTTGTTATTCTGTATTTGTTCTGATGACTTAGCATCACATTCCATAAAATTCGCCTCATCTTTTAGCTTCAATTGGGCTAGATGACTACCATCTTTATCAGCATCTGATTGATTTTGTTTGGGAGCTAATCTGGCAGTGGCTCCACATACATCCACGGCTACAGAGGAAGAATGGCGTTTAATCTTCTGTAGTGCTCTTTCAGTGCTATGCTTTTCAACATACATCAATTCAGAGACAATAAAAGATTGGCAAACAATATACATTCCATATTTGAATGTTCTGATAATTGGGACAGATCGCCAAAAGCATGAATATTTTATTTAATGGCATCAAGAAAATGGGATACTAACGCACACTTCAGTGTGATGAAAAGCAAGCAGAGGTCAACACATAATATAGTTCTTCCTGTAAGTGTAACTATAACTAAACCAACCAGAAGACTTAATAAGAAGAATTCTAAATAAGACGACTATTTTAATTATTTTGCCCCAGCAGAACTTAGCACCCATTATAAAAAGAAAGACGATACTAACTAAATGCATTGATCAACCAGAGTTTTGAAGAGCGGTTATCATATTCATATCCCAAAAATTCAAAACCATATCAAACATTGTTCAAAAGTTGAAAACCTGTTGTTTATTAGTGTCCACTCCAGAAAGCCAACATCCAAATCCAGGATGTGAATGATACCAACCTACAACCATCTATGGTCTGAAACAGAACGTATAAGTTTCAAACAACTAATGTAAAGTTCTTCAGTCCAGATATTATTCATGGCACAGAAGCATAGATCATGGAATAACAAAACCAGCATACCTCGATTTTAAGAGCAACAACTATTGTCCCTCGGCCCATATATAGTTCTCACATAATGCAATCAGTGCTCCATAAACAATCGAAATCCATGGCCTGCATTTATAATGAACATTTGGCAGAGTGTATGTATTAGCAAAAAACAACCGGTAATCATTATGAACAAAGGTATATCACCTTTGAATTTCCAATAACGGCGTAACATTAAAAAATAATGGCAAAAGCAATATACAGGATATGAGATATCACACAGAGTAATTGTGACTGTCTACCTTATGCAATCGCAAGACGAGATCCCGAACTCAGAATGAGCCATATCCTTCACAAACCTTCACCAAAACCCAAAATCCTCATTAACGGATCCCTACACATTTCCATATAAAAAAAATCAAACCTAATACCAAAACCATCAAAACCAGAACTCAGAACTAAAACCAGATATCATAACACATTCAAATCAAAACCTCCATCCAAACCAAAACAAAATCAGAATGATTAAGAAATTAAGAGAGCAGATAAAATCAGAACAACATGGTAAAATACAACTTTAAATTAGATCATACATAACACGCCCAAACTTAGATATCAGACGAAATAAAACAAAAATGGAACCAAATATAGTAGAGACAAACCGTGAAAGGATATGAAGAAAGGATAAACCCACAAATCCTTGAGCAGCACAACCGATTCGTGAAACCGTTTAGGGTTTTGGTTGAAAGAGAGAACACGAAGAGAGAAAGGGGTGGTGGTAGGCGTGGATATGGCGGAAAAAGGGACCACGGAGAAAGGGGTGGTGGAGATGTTAGGGTTTGAAGGGAAAAGGAAAGACGATACTAACTAAATGCATTGATCAACCAGAGTTTTGAAGAGCGGTTATCATATTGATATCCCAAAAATTCAAAACCATATCAAACATTGTTCAAAAGTTAAAAACCTGTTGTTTATTAGTGTCCACTCCAGAAAGCCAGCATCTAAATCCAGGATGTGAACGATACCAACCTACAACCATCTATGGTCTGAAACAGAACGTATAAGTTTCAAACAACTAATGTAAAGTACTTCAGTCCAGATATTATTCATGGCACAGAAGCATAGATCATGGAATAACAAAACCAGCATACCTCGATTTTAAGAGCAACAACTATTGTCCCTCGGCCCATATATAGTTCTCACATAATGCAATCAGTGCTCCATAAACAATCGAAATCCATGGCCTGCATTTATAATGAACATTTGGCAGAGTGTATGTATTAGCAAAAAACAACCGGTAATCACTATGAACAAAGGTATATCACCTTTGGAATTTCCAATAACGGCGTAACATTAAAAAATAATGGCAAAAGCAATATACAGGATATGAGATATCACACAGGGTAATTGTGACTGTCTACCTTATGCAATCGCAAGACGAGATCCCGAACTCAGAATGAGCCATATCCTTCACAAACCTTCACCAAAACCCAAAATCCTCATTAACGGATCCCTACACATTTCCATATAAAAAAATCAAACCTAATACCAAAACCATCAAAACCAGAACTCAGAACTAAAACCAGATATCATAACACATTCAAATCAAAACCTCCATCCAAACCAAAACAAAATCAGAATGATTAAGAAATTAAGAGAGCAGATAAAATCAGAACAACATGGTAAAATACAACTTTAAATTGGATCATACATAACACGCCCAAACTTAGATATCAGACGAAATAAAACAAAAATGGAACCAAATATAGTAGAGGCAACCGTGAAAGGATATGAAGAAAGGATAAACCCACAAATCCTTGAGCAGCACAACCGATTCGTGAAACCGTTTAGGGTTTTGGTTGAAAGAGAGAACACGGAGAGAGAAAGGGGTGGTGGTAGGCGTGGATATGGCGGAAAAAGGGACCACGGAGAAAGGGGTGGTGGAGATGTTAGGGTTTGAAGGGAAAAGGGGGAAAAGAGAGGGGAGACGACAGAATACGAATGAGAGAGAGACTGAGAGTGAAATGAGAAGAGAAAAAAAGAGAGGGAATGTGATGTTTGAGTTGAAACAAGCCACGTGGCCAAATGAGCCATTTTCATTGGACAATGAGTTTTCATTTAGTAAATGACGTTTAAGGGCATGTATTAATAGGTTAATTTGAAATTAAGGAAAGGGCATTAGAGGTGGTTTGGTAGCATATTCCATTTATATGTAGTTAGTTGATGTATACTTCTTTAAGACAGGTGCTAACGTAATCAATTTTCATCGAACATTTAATTAATTAAGATAAACCAAAAACAAAACAAGAAATATAAACAAAAATATAAAACTAACAGCAGGCCCACTTTATTTTTCTTTTGAGATGGTGGCGTGATGTTACCTTTTGGTTAAAAGCAAGAAATGGAAGAAAAAAAATTCGACAGAAACTCCCATCTCTCTCTAACTTCTAAAACAAATTTTTTTGTTACCGCTTACCAACCACCGCAATCAAACCATCTTCCACCACTCATCTAATCGAACCTTAATAGAGTGTCAAAGTAGGATTAAGGAGAATTTAAACATGCATGAGAATCTGGTAGTAAAAATCAAGGGGGTGGAAAAGCGCAAGGAAGGAGTTTAGTGGTTGGGATCACGTCGATCTACTTCACTGAGATCCTTGAGGAATTCTTGGCAAAGAATATCTACTACGTCTTTAAAATCAATGGCAAGATAGATGGGTTAAGTATAACATGTATGAGTAGTAGGGATGTTCAAATAAACCGGTTTGATGGTTTATCCATAACCATATCCAGATCCGGTTATCAAAAACCGGTTAATTTTATTTTGGTTTTTCAGCGAATCCGTTTTAAAATTTATTTGGACACCCATAACCAGTTGGTGGGTTAACCTCTTATTAGTTTATATGGTAGATTAGTGATTTTCGGTGCTGATTACACATTTTCTTTTGCCTCTTATTAGTTTGCAATGACTGAGAAAAAACTGAGAAATTCTGAGAAAGTTTGCTCTAAGTTTTATTCTGTATTTTCTGATTTAACCTCTGGTTATAGTGGAATATACAACACTACAGTTTTAACTTACAAATGATAGAATGATAGTAAGCAGCTATGACCTCTACAAGATTCTAGTCAGACTAAAGTTCAGGGACCAACTTAGTGAGTTTGAGCTACATTACATTTATTACTGGGAAAGGGGGTACACTCTGCTCTTGGAACACAATTGAAGGAACTTGGGTGGGATTCATAGATTTGGCGAGGAAGTCTTCCTAGTGGCCATTGATGTTAACGTGGCACATGAATAACAGTCAGCTAATTTCTTTTGCTATGTCTAATTCCATCTGTTTATTTCATGCATTTATGTTGAATTAGACTGTGATTCACTAAATGATGCTCCCTATTACACCTCTTAAGTTATTAGTTTTTTTTAAAGAATGAAAATCTGTTATGTTAGCCATGTGAGCAGTTGGTTTGCTGAATTCTGTTTGAATCAATTTGTTTTTTGAAATTATCTGATGTAAGCTAAGTTGGAACTCTGCTAGGATCAATTTGTGAAGATGAAGATCAGTTACAGGTGAGGTCAATTGTGCTATTGGAGAGTCAATTAGACCAGTTGTGGAATTCAGTTAGTTGCCATTCGTTGCATTGATTTTGCAGGTTGAATGTAAATAATTAAGTTATCGAGCCTAACACTTACTGTAAGTTGTAGTAGCTCTTAAAAGTTGCAGTATTGCAGGACTATTCCTTTCTGTCATATGTATACTGCAGATTCAATTGATAGAAATTGATAGTTTGAAAATAGTTCAATTTATGGTCAAATTTTAATTTAAGTGATTCATGGTTGATCTATATATATGGGCTCTCCTTGCTATAACTTTTATTTTTCATATGAAGTAAAATTAGAATTTAAAAGCACTTTCAATGCACATTATCATATATGCAATTAGTGAAATTTAGTGAAAATTTTGTGGTTTAGGGATTTTCTTTGTGGATTTGTATGCCTCTCTAATTGATTTGTTTTCAAACAATTCCCCTCCTTTTATTTTCACTGTAGTGACATTGTTGAGTGAATTGGGAAAATTTTGAATTGGCCTTTTACTTGTATTGCTTAACTCAGTTGTGCTCTTGTGTGGTTTCATGTGAATGTATGATGCATAATTGTCCTTTGATCACGCCACATTGTAAAACAATTTTGTATTTCCTTGGTTTTGAATCCAACAACTTATGCATTTGAATGGTATGGTTTGCGTTGTTGACATAATTTTCTCTTGGTGTAATAGGTCCTTGATGGTGTATCATGGTTGCCCAAAGTAGATGGAATGGCTTGTAGGTGAGTCAATGGAGCAAGTAGCTTGGAGATAATTTGGGAATAAGGAAAAATGAAGGTCTTGGTAGCTTAAGCACCAAGTTATAACTTGTAACAGTAGGCTTTGTTCTGGACTGGACCAATGCCTAGACATGGCCCAATCCGCTTCTGCTCCAGAGCGGTCCAAATTCCCTAGGTCCAACCCACAGCGGGGGAAAAGTTACCTTTCTGCCCCTCCAACCGGGCAAGGAATGCAACATTCCTCCTCGAAATCACTGCCTGTTACGCACGGCTCCATTACTCCCCGAACAGCTGTGGCCAGGTGCCCGGAACCATGCCTATGCCCGACAAAACGGCTAGTTTTGGGCACCCTGCCCGACATAACGGCTAGTTTGGGTAGTGTCGCTCCCAAGATTTTCATCCAGGAACAAACGCGAGAGTGGCGCGGAAAAACAAAGTCGCCAGCCGTGTAAATTTATCCCAAGAGAGGGAAAGGGAACACCGCATAAACCTTAGGAAGGGGGAAAGGAATGGTCATCACAACCATAACCTGGGTTCGGGAGTCGGTTACGCGAGGGGAAGGTGCTAGCACCCCACGCGTCCATCGTACTCGATGGGATCCACGCTTGTTGTCTAATCTAAGGGTGAGTTATACTATCATCTAGGGTTGTACTAAGACAGGGAGGAGAAGACAAAAATAGACTCGGTAGGACGTCAACGTCCTAGGCCTACGTACTCCCTTTGTGCAATGGGAAATTCAAAGTCAACGTAGTTCGAACCAAGTTCTTTTTGTATTTTTTATGAGCGACGTTAAGTTCGCGTCCGGTAGTTAGGGTCGATGCCTGTTTGCGACTCAGACGGAAGGTAACGTGCCCTTTTTGAAAATAGCCTTTAAGTTGAAGGTCCCGAAGTACAAAAAGGTTTGAAGTTGGTTTGTGTTTTTTAGGACAGAAGTGGCTTAAGTTAGTTCCTAAGCTGCATTGCACCAAAGTCTAGGGCACAGGGGCGAATACTTAACGCATCGTCCCAAGACAGGACGCTCGCCAAGCACTCTAGAAAGGTGAGACGAAGCCCCTTATTTCTCATTCCCCATACTTAAGGCTCGTGCGCAATACACCTTATTCTTGTTAAGTGTTTTAAAGAAATTCGAGATGAGAAGAGAGAAGACACAAGGGTAACTCTAAGGGAGACTATGAATCCTAAAGTGATCATGCATGGGTGACCTACGGTTAGTGAGGTTTGACGACAACCTAAATCCTAAAGGAAAGAGATGAGAGAAGGAGAGAATAGTAAAGGTGAATATGGATGCTTGTCCACACCCTTAAAGAACTTACCTTAGACCCTGCATGAAAGATTAGTACAGAATAGACATAAGTAAGAGGGATGAGGTGAATGAAAATCAAACAATGGCAAACAACAATGATTATCATCCAAACATGAATCAAAGAAATAAAGAAACAGCCCCAAAGAAAATGGCACAAGTGCCTTTTCAAACATATAATCATACAAGGTCAAAGATGCGTCTGCAAGAAAGTCTCGAGTGAAAACAAATCAGATAATTAGAAAAATGACTCCTAAAATTCCCAAATTAAACATTAAGGTTCCTCAACCAGAGGCAAACAACATATCAAAAGTCCCTGCAAAAAATCAAGATATTAGTCATTCAAATAATTAGGCAGAGTTCAGGTGGGAATTAGGGCTCAGTGTGCCAAAGGGAAGGACCTAAATGCAATATGAAATAAATTTAAAAATGAAAGAAAAATATTTTTATGTAATTTAGGATGTTAGTGAACAAATGCAAAAAGAACGGATTAAAAATATTTTATAGAGGCAGAGAAATAAAATAAAGAAATTTAAGTATGCATGAGATGTGTAATGCCAAAAGGAAATTAATAAAATAATTAATTAGGATGATGAAAATAAAATAAAAATAAGAATAAAATTAGTGAAAATTTTATAAAAATAACAAAAATGATGAATGAATTTTATAGGAATTTTTAAATGCGATTTCCTATTTTTAAATAATTAATAATGAAAATGTTAAATTGAATAAAATAAAAAAAAAGAAATAAAATGGGCTGGGGGTGCGTTAAGTAAAAAAAATACGTTGGAAATGGAATTGGGCTGAAGAGTGGGGGTGCGTATAGCAACCCAGCCCACCCAATTATCAGAAAAATAGCGAAAATAAAAAAAGGTTTACCGTGGGAAGCCATGTGCTGGCGAGATGAGGACCGTCTGATCCATCAGACGGTTCATGACTTAGTCAACGGAAACAAAAGTAGGCCAAATAGAAACATGTAATTGGAGGAGCATGATAGTTATTGTATGATAATAAACACACGATTACAAAATAAAAATCAGAAAAAAAAAATAAAACAAAAACATGTGGCACGCTGTGGACCGTCAGATCCCAAGATCCAACGGCCACAACGTCGTCTTCTCCAAAATCCCATCGGCGACCTGCAATTTTTCCCGGCGACGGACTTAGGGTTCCGATCGTCACCTTGGATGCACACCAACATGCAGCTGCCCAGAAACTACAAACAAATACACTAATCCAACCAGTTTTTCATGAGGATTAAGATTATGCACTCCAAATTCAAAAATAACCAACATATATTGAAAAACGAAGAAGAATACATTAGGGCATACAACTTTAAATGGTCATTACAAGCCATATACGCATCCATATTAAAAACCAATTATATTAGGATGATCAGCAGACATAACACAACAAAATAGACATAAAAAATAGGAGTTTTGGGAGCACGAAAAAAATCATCAACTTGAGATGGCACAGCTCCAATACTTGCTTTTGGCTGCGAATGGTGGTTGGGTTGTGTTCTAGAAATCACCAGGAAGAGATTGGTGGAAGAACTTTGAAGAAACTCTTTATAATTCGTGAGATCCAAGGAAAGGAAGCTTTAGGGTTCCAAATTGTGGTTCTCCTCCAAATGCACGTGAATGAACCCTAACCAGTGCATGGATAGGTTTAAATAGGCTAGGGTTTTCTTCTGATGAGGAATTGGGCTTGGGTAATCCATTGTTTAATGATTTTTGAATAATTTTGGAAAAATGCATAATGTGAATTACACCTTTCTCCTTGCATGGATACCTGAGAATTATTTGATGGGTCACCTTCATTTGAGTTGCTAATCACACCACATTTAAATTGGGCCTTGAAACTTTTTTGATTCATGACTTTTGAACAATTTGGCATTTTTGAACAATGGAGAATAAGTGAAGAACACACCATGGAATTTCTTCATTCTTGGGCCCAAAATAAACCTTAAGGAATGTCTTTTAATATTGGAATGTGGCATGAAGCAATGGAATTGATTATAGGTCATTATGCCCAAAGTTGTGAAAATGGGATCATGAGAAACCCTAAAAACCACCTTGCCTTCTTTTGATCATAACTGGAGTTTCACAAATGATATGGAGACCCACTAGTACTTGTTGGAAAGAGGAGAAAAATATATTCAACTATCATGTTGGAGAAAAATTCATTTGAAGCTTTCTTGATGATGAAAAGTCATGTTGAATGCAGTGTAGGAACTTGCCAAAAAAGGAAACTTTTATTATAGGTCACTTTCCAAATTTAGAAGCTTTACACCAACTCCTGATTCCTGACAAATATGTATGAAACTTGACCCTTGAAGACCATATGAGGATGTGAGACCTTGAAAACCTTGGAGAGACCCTCAAAGTTCCACTGCTGACTTCTCCTCTCACTGTTGACTTTTACCCCATTCACCTGATTTTCAATCCAATGGCCAATTGAACTTCTCCTGAACCAAACTGATGGACAACCTCCCATCCCTAGGTACTTAGGGACCCAAGGAGTACCATGGAATCAATTCTTGCCCAACAAATCAAAAATAAACTGACTTTATAGCAAACCCTAGCTGTGGTACCCTCTGTCTATGAGGAAATAGCACAGTCTCCAAATCCAAATTCCTCTGAATATGATGTGTATCCTCTCCAACAAAGATAATATATGCCATTTGATGATGATAAAAACCCAAGGAGCTTGCCCATTGGAGTAATAAACCCAAGAATTTCAAAACCCAAATTCATGCACTGGTTAGGAGAGTGATTCCACTTGAGATCCCTTGCAACCTGTGAACTCTTGATGAGGTAGTAGACCAGATAGGACTTTACCCTAACCCCATGCTAATGATATGTATACATGATAATGCAAAAATGAAATGAAACATAAGCCAGCTAGTACTAAAGTAAGGGGGGCAAATTTTGAGGTGCAACAGGTAGTTACCAATTCTTTAGGGAAAACGGTTATTTCGCACCGAAAATAGGACCGCTGGCCACGCGCTGGGGGCTCTATATAAACCCTCTCGCTTGAGAGGGTCAGGTATCCAATATTCACCCTAAGAATTCATACTTTGTACTTTCTCCTTTTCTCTGACCCTTTCTTACTTGAGCGTCGGAGTGCGTTGCAGGTACACACCCCTCCTCTCCTTACGACTAGCATCCTTGACGCACTTGGCGGCCCAATTCTACAGGATCTGATCTAGCTTTCACGATCAGTGGCGCCGTCTGTGGGAAACATTTTTCTCCCCATCTTTCTTTCCTAAGAAACCGAAGATCAAAATAATTCTCAAAGATCATCATGATTATGGCCTCCCAAGATCGCACCAAGGATGCTCTCCAAACCACTATCTTCCCCGTCAACAAATCTGACGTTGACGGCCAGTCATCTCTCCTCGGAGATGCCCGTTTTCTAAGGGACGGAGCCACTGCTTCTCTTTCCTCTGCCCCTGCTGATCACAACAACGATCAGTCTTCACTTGGTGTCCAGCCCGTTTCTGTTCCGCCCAACGCCGACCCTGCTGTGGCAGCCCTCCTGGAAGCAATCAACAAGACCAACACCCTGATCCTGCAGCAAAACGAGAGGATTGGGGCGTTAGAAGAGTCCAACCGTCCAAGATCCCCTCCTACACGGAGGACCCAGCGACGATTAAGGAGCCCGCAGCCCCGGAGAGACGTCGACTGAAGACTGCGCCAAGAGCCTGATCCTCGCGCAGCCCGGAAGCGCGACCAGATCTCCCCGCGTGACCAGCACGCTCACGACCACAAGAGGACTCAAAGGAACGAGCAATCTCCCCCGGTCAAGTCTACGGGCCGGGTCCGGTCACCTACCCTCCGAAGGAACCGCTCACCTTCTCCTCGAAGGAACCGCTCTCCTTCTCCCCGGAGGAATCGCCGCCGCGAGCGTCCCGATCGGTCCCCATCATACACCAGTTCTAGCAGTGACGACGAGCCTCGTGGACCGTTGTCCCAGGAGAACTTGGCTACCCGTCTCCCAAAAGGCTTGGAGAAACCCCCGTCACTTGGCACGTACGACAGGACCACTGACCCTGACGAGCACGTCGAGATCATCGATGCACTGTTAGACTATCGCGGCGTATGGGGCGCCATCAAATACCGACTGTTCCCAACCACGCTCCGAAAGGGAGCAATGACATGGTACAAGCAACTGCCCGAGGAGTCCATTACCTCGTGGAGACAGCTGGGCATGATGTTCTCGCGGTACTTCACATCATCTCGCCGCCACCCCAAACCTGAGGCCTCCCTTGGAGCCATAATCCAAGGAAAAGATAAACCTCTCCGCGCATATATCGAGAGGTTCAACAAGGAAGCTGTACAAGTCCCTACAACGGACAAAATGAAGAAGTTTCTGCTCGAGCAAGGGCTCCGCCCAGGCTCTAATTTTTCTAAAGTCATTGGCCTCGCACCACCGAGGAACTTAGACGCCCTCCTCCTCAAAGCCCAATCACACATTCAGTACGAAGAGAAGGTTGCGGCCAGCAACGTCCGAGCATCACGCCATCAGGAGAATGCTCGGGCATCCAGAGGAGAGGAAGCCTTGACATCTCGTCGGGGCAAACGGAGATGCGAGGATCGTCCTCGTGACTCCCGTGACAACAAGGGGCCCTCCGGGCGGTTCCATGACTACACTCCCCTGACCGTCTCCAGGGAAAAGATCTTGTATAAATGTGTCAATTTGGAGTTTAAGCAGGCAGGGGTCCGCTTCCCCAAAGAACTGCCGAACATACTAAACGTAGAAAAATCAAAATACTGTCGTTTCCACAAGAGTCACAGCCACACTACGGAGGACTGCATCCATCTGAAGGATACCATTGAGATACTGATCAGGGACGGGCACCTGAAACAGTTCGCGAAGAAGAAGGACACTCCTCGGCAGGACGCCCAGGAGTCCAAGAAGATAGAGGAGGAAGTGCCCTCCTCGGAAGACGCCAACATACAGGTCGTTATATCCATATCGCGACCGGAGGTCTTCTCCGTCCCGGACGGGCTCAGTGCCCCTGGTTATTTCGTGGCCCACAGCTCGTGGGAGACTTTTCCCACCGCCATGGTCATCTCTGGCGGGGGCTTCAACAAAGACACTGTGGGCTCCGTGAAATGCAAGTTCAAGCATCCGATCAACACGAGCTCCAATAAAGTGACCACGTTCGATCAGGCCCAGGAGGGCTCCGTCCCTATCTCCTTCTACCGGGAAGAGCTCCTTGGCGGATCCCCGAACTCGAGCATACCTTTGCTCGTTAGAGCCCGAATGGCGAACTTCGACAATCGCAGAATACTCGTCGACCAGGGCAGCTCGGTCGACATCATGTACTCCCAGCTGTTCTCAACGCTTCAGCTGGACGAATTGCACCTTACCCCCTATGTAGGGTCCGATTTACAGGGATTCAATGGATCAGTGACCAAGCCGTGGGGCTACGTCGAACTGATCGTAACCTTCAGATCAGTTGAGACGGCCAGATCTGTCAAGTTACAATTTCTGGTGATCGACTGCCCGTCGCTTTACTTGTGTATATTGGAAAGGCCAACTCTGGCCGAGTTGGTAGCGGTGCCTTCAACAGTCCACCTGAAGATGAAGTATTACACTTCAAAAGGGATGGTCGCCACCCTCCACGGCGACATTGAAGCTGCACGTAGATGTTTCGAGGCAGCTACAAAGGGGCTCAACGCCATTGCGTCCAAGCCAAAAGCGTCGGGCAAGCCAGCATTGCCAAGCAGCTCCGAGGAAGCCAAGCCTCTTCCCCTGTTCGACTCTATCGACCTCGACAGTCGCTTTCAAGAAGAAGACTGGCAGGAGGAACGAGCAGCTTCAGCCGACCCGTCCACATCGTCCAGCAGCAACTCCCATCCGATGCGCCCGATCCCGGATGGCAACTTTGAGATCGTTCTGTTCGGTGATGACCCTCAGCGAGGAGTGAAGATTGGAGCAGACCTGCCCGGCATCACGAGGAAGCAGCTCAAAGCATGCCTCTGGGAGAATGCTGACCTATTCACATAGAGCGCTGCGGAAATGCCCGAACTGGATCCGTCCGTCGGCTGCCACCGGCTGACAATTGACCCGACCATCAAGGTCGTAGCGCAACGTAGGAGAAAGCAGTCTCCGGAGAAAACGGAGGCTGCTGAAAAAGCTGTAAAGGACCTCCTCAAGGCCAAATTTTTTTCGGAGGCCAAGTACACCACTTGGCTGTCCAACGTTGTACTAGTTAAAAAATATAATGGAAAATGGCGCATGTGCATTGATTACACCGATCTCAATAAGGCATGCCCGAAGGATGCCTACCCCCTCCCCAATATTCATAAACTCGTTGATAATTCTGTTGGTTTTAAACTTTTATCGTTCATGGACGCCTACTCGGGCTATAATCAAATTCCGATGGCAGTGTCCGACAAAAAATATACGGCCTTCATGACCGAGTCGGGCAACTATTACTACAACATAATGCCCTTCGTCCTGAAGAACGCGGAGCAACGTACCAACGAATGATGAACAAGGTATTCCGGCGAGAAATAGGCGACATATTCGAAGTCTACATGGACGAAATGATCGTGAAATCCCACGAGGAAACCGATCATACTGCCCATTTCAGAAAGGTCTTCGAACAGGCCAGAAAAAACAAAATGCGTTTTAACCCGGAGAAGTGCACGTTCGGTGTCCGGACAGGCAAATTCCTCGGCTTCTACTTAACGGAACGAGGAATCAAAGCCAATCCTGATAAATGCTGAGCATTCTCCGAGTTTTCTACGCCCAAGTTCAAAAAATCCATCCAGTCCCTCAACGGGATGCTCGCGTCAATATCTCGTTTCGTGGCCAAGTCCGCCCAGCACGCCCTACCATTCTTCAAACTCCTCCGCTAAGAGGTAGCATTCGAATGGACCAAGGAGTGTGACGAGGCCCTTCTCCATCTAAAACGAGCACTCTCAGATCCACCGGTCCTCTCTCGCTCGGAAATGGCAAAACTTTGTACCTGTACCTCACCGTAGCAACCGAAGCAGTGAGCGCCGCTCTCATCCACGAGACACCTGGCGGGCAGAAGCCCATGTATTTCACAAGCAAAGCGCTACAAGGACCAGAGTTAAGATACCAACAGATAGAGATGGTGGCGTTGACCCTCATCAACGCAGCAAGAAGGTTAAGACACTACGTCCTGGCTCACACGATCGTGATTCGAACAGATCAACCCATAAAGCAGCTGCTCGGACGACCAGACATGGCCGGTCGGATGCTCAAATAGTCGTTGGAACTGTCCAAATTCGACATCCAATACGAAAGCAGAACAACCCTCAAGGCCCAAGCTCTGGCCGACTTCGTCGCAGAAATGACATTCACAGACTCTCCCGCGAGCGAAGCGCGCAAATGGACTATTTTCGTTGACGGTGCCTCGAGCTCGGCAGGGAGCGGCGCGGGCATCATACTGGATAGCGACGAAGGAATCATTGTTGAAGTTTCACTCACCTTGTCCTTCACAACCTCCAATAACCAGGCTGAATACGAGGCCTTCCTCGCTGGGCTACGCCTTGCCAAGGACCTGGGCGCAGAAGAAGTCGTCATTTGCACGGATTCACAACTCGTGGCCCTCCAGGTCCGGGGAGAATACCAAGCCAAAAACGACAACCTGACCGAATACTTGGCCCTGGTCAAAAAGGAGATGGCGAAGTTCACAATAGTGGAAATGAAACACGTTCCCCGCGAACATAATATACGAGCAGACGTGTTATCCAAACTAGCCAACACAAAGAAGAAAGGCGGAAACAAATCCGTCATACAGGAAGTACTTTCTCGACCCAGCATCGAGAAGACCTCCCCGACACTCGACGTACAGGTGACCGGCGACAACAACTGCTGGATGACCCCCGTCTACAACTAACTCGCCAAAGATGAACTTTTGTCTAACCCAAAGGAGGCCAGCACAGTCAGGCGAAGAGCCTACTCTTATATCTTGGTCGAAGATAAACTCTACAGGCGGGGATTCTCCATCCCGCTGCTCAAATGTGTCGAGGAGGAAATGGTCACGTACATCCTGCGCTAAATCCACGAAGGAATCAACGCCCAACATCTCGGGGGAAGGTCGCTTGCCCGAAAGGCCCTCCGAGCAGGATACTATTAGCCAACCATGCAGCACGACGCGAAAGAGAATGTGAAGAAATGCGATAAATGCCAACAACACGGGGACATGCACCTGGCTCCGCCCAAGAAGCTCAAGGTTATGTCTTCCCCGTTTGAAGCCATATAGGATGGTGGTCTGATATGTCTCTGCTACCTACTCTTTGGTCTATCACATTCCTCTCTTCAATCAAATTTCTAGTAAGTTGAAATCTGTCAATCCTACTCATAGCTTTACCATTGCCTTTGAACCAAGTAAATCTACCACCCACATAAGGAACATCCACCAAATTCATTGCCTCAATAAAATTTCTAAAATCAGCCATGTCTCAACTCCTAAGAGCATCCCCCACTCCAAGTCTCTCCTCTCTATAGCACACTTCATTGAAATCTCCTCCTAAACACCAATCACCCAAGCCTCCGCCTGACTTCCTAGCCTCCAATTCACTCCAAAGCATCCTCCTATGAGCTGCACAGTTAGGTGCATAAATATTCACAAAATTATATTCCTCCCCTTTTCAAACTACATTAATTCTCACATACCCATTTCTAGAGAAACTATAGTTCAAATCAAGAAAATTACGCCTCCAAAGAATCACCATCCCACCCGACGCTCCTGTCAAATTACTTGCTGTCCATTCCACCTCCAAATTACCCCAAAAATACCGTGCTAAATTATCATCAAAAGAAGAGATTTTAGTTTCCTGAATGAAGCATAAATCAGTGTACCTGAATTAATAGGGAAGCTAACTCTTTTCTTCTTCACACTTGATCCACCCCCTCTAATATTGTATGATAAAATATTCATCATAACAATATTAATTTCTCCTTCAACCCTTCTTTATCTCTTGTCTCCATGAATTCCACTTCTTTGATGCAATTTTCTTCGTCCACCATGTTGATTATTCTCAATCTGGCTATTGACTCCCACATCTTCTTACCCACCTCTGAATAATCACTCTTCAACAACCTCATATTGCATCTGAAAACTTCGGAATCCATTAGCGAGTTACAGTTTGAAATTGAGAAGTTTGGGATGCTATCCTCTCCTCTGAGATTCAACTTCGCAAGCCCAGAGGTATTAATGATTTTTATTCGAACCAGGCAAGCGTAATAAGAAGGGAGAACGTCCACTCTTTCCCCCAATTCTCTTACTTCCCTTAGATTGATTCTACTGGGCTTGTCCACCTTTAGGTTTCTACCGGCCTCATCAAAGGTTTTTGGGCCTTATAAAAAGACCTTATTTGACATAGGCCCACTTGAACCTTCAACGATATTGAACTCCAAAAAAGTATTTTTGTCTTTAAAAAAGTTATCTCCACTACACGCCTTCTTCTCACACTCTCGAATATCACTACTTACCAAACATGCGCCTTTTCCTTTCTGAATTCTCATGGTTTGAGTTGATCTTTTCTCCTGTGAGGAAACCAACTTTTCCTTGCAAAGGACAGACTTGCGCTTTTTTCGATGGGACGTCACCTTTTTCTTTTTGCATGAAACCTCCTTTGTAGCCTCCTGGGTTTGCACCAATGTAGGCAAAAATTCATTAATGCTCTCTTCTGTCTCATTCACCATACTCTGTAAATCCTTTTCCCTACCATCTACTTCATCGAAATCTGAGAAACCGTCTTCATCCCCCTCTATAACACCCTTCTACCCCACATACAATTTTAGGAAAAACACTTGATATTATCAGAGTAAAAATTCAACAAGAAGGGCGACACATATATTCAACCGACATTCAAAATCAATATCCCGTCCCGTAACACGGGTTATTCATTCATCATTAATATAAATTAACAACTACACAGCGGAATTAGACATTTTAATCCAGGTCAACAAAATACTTCATAGATAAAAGTCTCCAATTTAAAATGATATCACAATATAAAAAGAAATTCCAACACACAACCAAAAGGAAACACAAGGTTCACAACTAATCCCAACCCGATGTTACATGACACAGAGCAGGACACCACTTAAAACGCGACTAAAACGACAAAAGGACGCTTCGAGACTTAATCCTCCAGCGCCGCAAGTCTACTCTTGGTTATCTGCAAGTTACCCACATAGGAGGCAACATTTTCAAGCAGGCAGGGTGAGAAATCACAATTCATTATAATAATATAAGCCATGGAAAATAAACAGAATAAGGTACACAACATCATAGCATCATCAACAAAATCTCCACAACAAAATCACGATTTCATCATTCATATGCAATGTCAATTATAATGAAATGCAATGGATGCATATGGTACCAATTCAACGTGGATGGACACTGGCCATCAACCCTCCAAATGGAGCACAACGTAATAAACGTATCTCTCCAATCCGCACAATGGGATTGAAGCTACCAATGGACCGAAGCCCCAACATAAAAATGGAATGAAATTCAATGATGCTAAATCTCCTCAACTCATCAAAATCAACGTGTGCATCATCCATTTCATTTCATATTCAACAATTGTTTATCATATAATCATGTTTGATCAACTCATATCAACAACAACTCAACCCCAAAAGATCAGCACGAGAAGCGTCAAGAAAATTCAAGAAAACAACAAAACAGCAAAACAGTGGTCTGACACGGCCAACCGTGTCCTGTGACACGGCCCGTGTCCGGAAACCTGTAGCACGAATCCAACAAAACAAAATGCAGCAAGAGTCATTGGTCTGACACGGCCACCCGTGTCCTGTGACACGGCCCGTGTCAGGAAACCTGTAGATAAAATTTTTCAAACGCCCAACCAGAAGGCTGACACGGGTGCCCGTGTTGTTTGACATGGCCCGTGTCAGGGTGCGACAAAACCCACTTTTCCTGAAAAGTGCTTTTACTGCGTTTTTGACTTCGATTACCCAAAAAATCAGTCTTTCCCCCAAGAAAATTCGATCACAAAGCTTACATAATACACATATATCAACACATACCACTCAATTTCGTCATATTATCATCAAATCATTCATTCTACATCAACATTCACCACAATTACACTAAATCTACAAGTACCTAATCTATTCATAACCAATCCTATAGAACTATAATAAACCATGAAAACTCCCCACACCTTAGAGAAATTTTGCAGCTTTCCTCCTTCTCCAAGATTCTTCAGCAACCTTCAAGCCTTAAGGTCCTTCTCCTTCTCTTCCTCTAAGTTCTTCACAAAACACGATCAGTTAGAAAGTGATCGATCTTTTCCTCTTTAGACAAAATATCCCAGTTTAGGAACTTCCAACTCTATCCTTACCTCTTTTCTTTTATGACCACCTTGTCCTTCCCTTATTATTTTTAATAATAATAATAATAATAGTATAAATAATACAGTATTTATTTATTCTATTAAATTAATTAAAAATACTCTTTTGGTCCAAAATTCTCCAAAATTACCAAAACTTCTTACTTCCTTCTAAATTGATTAAATAAATAGATAAATGATTAATCTAGATTTTCGGGGCGTTACAACTCTCCCCCACTTTAAGAATTTTCGTCCTTGAAAATTTACCGGATTCCAATAACTCGGGATAGGATTCCTTCATCTTGCTTTCTAGCTCCCAAGTCATGCTTTCTCCGGTAGCTCCTAACCAGACAACTTTCACCAACGCAATCTCCTTGCCTCTTAGAATCTTCATCTCACGCTCCACAATTCGTACAGGCATCGTCTCCATAGTAAGATTATCCCGTACTTGCACATCATCCATATGAATCACATGAGATGGGTCTGGAACATACTTCCGGAGTTGTGACTCATGGAACACATCATGTAAATTCGACAAAGTAGACGGTAAAGCCACTCTATAAGCAACATTTCCAACTCTGTCCGAAATTTGATACGGACCAATAAATCGCGGAGTAAGCTTCTTAGACTTCAGCGCCCGCCCAACACCTGTCACAGGAGTAACTCTCAAAAACACATGGTCACCTGCTTGGAATTCTAAATCCTTTCTTCGCTTGTCATGATAACTTTTCTGCCTACTTTGGGAAGATTTCATCTTTTCTCGGACAACTTCACCTTCTCAGTAGTATCTCGAACAACTTCAGGTCCTAGCACTACACTCTCTCCAGATTCATGCCAACATAAAGGAGTCCTACATCTCCGACCATACAGTGCTTCAAAGGGTGTCATTCCGATACTAGAATGATAACTGTTATTATAAGTGAACTCTATTAACGGTAAATGAGTGTCCCAAGAACCTCCCTGCTCGAGAACACATGCTCGGAACAAATCCTTCAACGACTCAATAGTCCTCTCTGTTTGACCAACTGTCGGAGCGTGATATGCCGAACTCAACCTCAACTTGGAACCCAACGCTTCTTGCAAGCTCTTCCAAAAATCAGAAGTGAACCGCGGATCTCTATCCGACACAATACATAAAGGAACACCATGCAGCTTCACAATTACCCGAATATAAATCTCCGCCAATTTCGATACTGGAAAAGTGATGTTAATAGGAATAAAATGTCCCGACTTTGTAAGCCTATCAACAATCACCCAAATCGAATCGTGCCCTCTTGAAGTATTAGGCAATCCCGTCACAAAGTCCATTGAAATGCTATCCCATTTCCACTCTGGAACTTCTAACGGTTGCATCAACCCTGCAGGCTTATGATGTTAAACTTTCGACTTCTGACAAGTTAAACATGCATACACAAAACGAGCTACATCACGCTTCATCCCAGGCCACCAAAACAAATTCTTCAAATCTTGATACATTTTTGTAGCTCCCAGATGAATACTCAATTTACTTCTATGACTCTCCTCAAGAATCGCTTTCTTCATTTCTGCATCATCAGGAATACAGATTTGATTACGGAATCTTAACACACCATGCGCGTCCAACTTAAAATCGCTATTCTCAGACCGATCAATTCCAACCATTGAATCTACCAGTTTCACATCTAACTTCTGAGCTTCTCTGATACTATCCAGGAAATCATTGTTAATCTTCAACATTCCTAACATAACACTCTGCGGCGTCACTTCGCAAACCAAACTCATATCCCTGAACTGTTCAATTAATTCCAACTCATTTACCATCATCGCCGACATATGTAAAGCCTTTCGACTTAAGGCATCAGCCACAACATTAGCTTTTCCTGGATGATAATTCAGACCGAAATCATAATCTTTTAATAACTCCAACCATCTTCGCTGTCTCATATTCAACTCCTTCTGGTCAAATAAGTACTTTAAACTTTTATGGTCACTAAATACTTCAAATCTAGAACCATAAAGATAATGTCTCCAAATCTTCAGCACAAAAACAACCGCAGCAAGTTCTAAATCATGTGTAGGATAATTCTTTTCATGAATTCTCAACTGCCTCGACGCATAAGCAACTACCTTGTCATTCTGCATAAGTACACCTCCTAAACCCATTTTAGAAGCATCACAATATACCACAAAAGGTTCTCCTGGGTTAGGTAATGTCAAAACCGGAGCCGGCGTCAATCTCTTCTTCAATTCGTTGAAACTTTCTTCACATTGAACGTCCCACACAAAAGCTTTACCTTTACAAGTCAACTTAGTCAACGGAAGTGCTAACTTAGAAAATCCCTCGATAAACCTTCGGTAATAACCGGCTAGTCCCAAAAAGCTTCTAATCTCGGTAGCCGACTTTGGAGTTTCCCATTATAACACAGCATCCACTTTGGACGGATCCACAGCAATGCCATTACCTGAAATGACATGACCGAGAAAACTAACCTCCCTTAACCAAAATTCACATTTGGACAGCTTTGCATATAACTTCTTCTCTTTCAAAACTTTCAACACTAGTCTTAAGTGTTTTGCATGCTCTTCTTCCGATTTAGAGTAAATCAATATATCATCAATAAACACCACCACAAACCGATCCAAATAAGTACGAAAGTTATGGTTCATGTACTCCATGAATACTCCCGGCGCATTAGTAAAACCGAAAGGCATCACCGAATACTCATAATGTCCATAACGCATTCTGAAAGCCGTCTTCTGAATATCTTCATCCTTCACTTTAATCTGATGATATCCTGACCTCAAATCAATCTTGCTAAACACATGAGCACCTACCAACTGATCCATCAAGTCATCTATTCTCGGAAGCGGATACTTGTTCTTAATCGTCACTTTATTTATTTGTCTATAATCAACACAGAGCCTCATACTTCCATCTTTCTTCTTTACTAACAACACTGGAGCTCCCCACGGCGACACACTTGGCCTCACAAATTTCTTTTCAAGCAAGTCCTCCAATTGTTTCTTTAATTCTAGCAATTCAAATGCTGACATCCTGTATGGTGCCATAGAAACAGATCTGGTACCAGGTACAAGGTCAATTGAAAATTCCACTTCTCTTTCTGGAGGTACATCAGGAATTTCATTAGGGAAAACTTCAGGAAATTCACGCACCACGTGCAACTCCTCAATTACAGCCTGGCTCTCAACGGATAACGACGCCACCAATGAGAACATCTGAGCTCCCCCTTGCATCAATTGTTGTAACTCCCTAAAAGACAACAAACTAGCTTCTTCCTCTTCAGGAGTAGAAAATCTCACAGTAAATACAACAATTGATATGAACATAGTTAGACTCTAACCAGTTCATTCCCAAGATTACATCTATCCCAGATAACGACAAACACACCAAATCAACAGTAAAGTCTCTGTCGAAGATCGTCAAAGGGCACTTTAAACACACAAGAGAAGTGGTCACCGAACCCTTAGCTGGAACCTCGACGACCATTTCTCCATTCATAGAAGACAACATAAGACCTAGTCTTTCAACACATTCAGCAACAATAAAGCAATGAGTAGCACCAGTGTCAATCATAGTAATTAAGGGAGTACTATTAATGAAACAAGTACCTCTGATGAGTCTGTCCTCAGTAGTGGTCTGAGTCCCAGCCAAAACGAACACCTTCCCACCGGTTTGCGCCTTCTTCGGTTCCTGACACTGACTACTAATGTGTCCTTCTTCGCCACAGTTGAAACAAATCACCTCTTTATGCTTGAACTTAGATATGGCATGCCCAGCCTTACCACAACGGAAACACCTCTTCACTTCAGTAGTACACACATTACTCTTATGACCAGATTTCCTACATTTGAAACAAGTTATGCTAGCAGGAGCATCTCCCCCACTAGTCCTCTTGCCATCAACCACTTTCTGTTTACCTTTTCCAGCCGGAGCATCATAAGGTTTGCCACGGTGCTGTTGGTGCTTACTCTTCCTCTCATTAATGATCTTATAGTGAGCATTGTTGTCCTCTTCAAAAATTCTGCAACTATCAATCAAATCAGCAAAAATACGAATCTTCTGGTATCCAACTGCCTTTTTTATCTCTGGGCGCAATCCACTCTCAAACTTGATGCATTTAGAAAACTCAGCATCATCATCGTTATAGTGCGGATAAAACTTAGCCAATTCAACAAACCTTGCAGCATAATCAGTAACTGACATGTTTCCTTGTTTCAGCTCAAGAAACTCGATTTTCTTCTTACCACGGACATCCTCTGGATAATACTTCCTCAGGAACTCACTTCTGAATACATCCCAAGTGATACCTTCACCTGCAGTCTCCAACCTTTGACGAGTCTCTAGCCACCAGTCATCAGCCTCGAATGCTAGCATATGAGTCCCATATCGAACTTTCTGTGCTGGAGTGCAGTCCATCACACGGAAGATTCTCTCTATCTCTTTCAACCAATCAAACGCTCCATCAGGATCATACTTGCCCTTGAAGGTAGGCAGATTCTCCCTCTGAAAAGTTGCCAAACTGCGAGATCCAGCATTCTCGTCAGCGTTCGGCTGATTCTGCAAAGCCTGAGCCATTGCTTCCAACGCAGCAGCAATTGCAGCGTTGTTCCTTCCAGCCATCTCAAGTTATCAATACAACATAAGCAAAAGTTAGAACTAGTTAACAATACTCGATTGTTAAACAAACTACGACTCGACAACTTGGCCGGACGGACCGACCTGCTCTGATACCACTAATGTAACACCCTTCTACCCCACACACAATTTTAGGAAAAACACTTGATATTATCAGAGTAAAAATTCAACAAGAAGGGCGACACATATATTCAACCGACATTCAAAATCATTGTCCTGTCCCGTAACACGGGCTATTCATTCATCATTAATATAAATTAACAACTACACAGCGGAATCAAACGTTTTAATTCAGGTCAACAAAATACTTCATAGATAAAAGTCTCCAATTTAAAATGATATCACAATATAAAAATAAATTCCAACACACAACCAAAAGGAAACACAAGGTTCACAACTAATCCCAACCCGATGTTACATGACACAGAGCAGGACACCACTTAAAACACGACTAAAACGACAAACGGACGCTCCGAGACATAATCCTCCAGCGCCGCAAGTCTACTCTTGGTTATCTGCAAGTTACCCACATAGGAGGAAACATTTTCAAGTAGGCAGGGTGAGAAATCACAATTCATTATAATAATATAAGACATGGAAAATAAACAGAATAAGCGACACAACATCATAGCATCATCTACAAAATCTCCACAACAAAATCACGATTTCATCATTCATATGCAATGTCAATTATAATGAAATGCAAAGGATGCAAGTGGTACCATTTCAACGTGGACGGACGCTGGCCATCAACCCTCCAAATGGAGCACAACGTAATCAACGTATCACTCCAATCCTCACAATGGGATTGAAGCTACCAATGGACCGAAGCCCCAACATAAAAATGCTATGAAATGCAATGATGCTAAATCTCCTCAACTCATCAAAATCAATGTGTGCATCATCCATTTCATTTCATATTCAACAATTGTTCATCATACAATCATGTTTGATCAACTCATATCAACAACAACTCAACCCCAAAAGATCAGCACGAGAAGCGTCAAGAAAATTCAAGAAAACAACAAAACAGCAAAACAGTGGTCTAACACGGCCACCCGTGTCCTGTGACACGACCCGTGTCAGGAAACCTGTAGATAAAATTTTTCAAACGCCCAACCAGAAGGCTGACACGGGTGCCCGTGTTGTGTGACACGACCCGTGTTAGGGTGCGACAAAACCCACTTTTCCCGAAAAGTGCTTTTTCTGCGTTTTTGACTTCGATTACCCCAAAAATCAGTCTTTCCCCCACGAAAATTCGATCACAAAGCTTACATAATACACATATATCAACACATACAACTCAATTTCATCATATTATCATCAAATCATTCATTCTACATCAACATTCACCACAATTACACAAAATCTACAAATACCTAATCTATTCATAACCAATCCTATAGAACTATAATAAACCATGAAAACTCCCCACACCTTAGAGAAATTTTGCAGCTTTCCTCCTTCTCCAAGATTCTTCAGCAACCTTCAAGCCTTAAGGTCCTTCTCCTTCTCTTCCTCTAAGTTCTTCACAAAACACGATCAGTTAGAAAGTGATCGATCTTTTCCTCTTTAGACAAAATATCCCAGTTTAGGAACTTCCAACTCTACCCTTACCTCTTTTCTTTTATGACCACCTTGTCCTTCCCTTATTATTTTGAATAATAATAATAATAGTATAAATAATACAATAATTATTTATTCTATTAAATTAATTAAAAATACTCTTTTGGTCCAAAATTCTCCAAAATTACCAAAACTTCTTACTTCCTTCTAAATTGATTAAATAAATAAATAAATGATTAATCTAGATTTTTGGGGCGTTACACCCTCTCCGTCGTTCCCATACTCCGATGACCCATTTGTCTCCATCTCTTCTTCTAATATGCAATCACCCACCGAAGTAACCTTGGGGCCATGCGGTTCTTCCACTAAAATGATCCTGACAATGGACTCATCAATCTTGACTGACAAAGCTTCTTGAATGACTTCAACATATCTTGTTCTGATCTTTATCCTTGCTACATCCATTCGAACCTTCATTAAAGTATCTCCGTCACAACAAACATAGGACCCCAGAGTTGCCGATAAGAATTCAAAAAAGCTATCTGACCAAGCATGGCATGGTATCCCCGAGACTCTGAGCCAAGTAATCCTCTCAGGGTCTACATCTTCTGGTTTCCATGGTATAATCTCTTTAAACCAATTACCCATCCACATTTCACTCTCGCTAATGAAGTCCAAAACATATCCTTCAATCAAATCCTCTAAGATACACACGTTCGCTCAGATAGGAGTTACCCATATAGTGAAAATACCTTCTTCATGGAAAATCTTCTTCATGTTGTAAGTTAAGCCTGCTTCCTTCACAATCCCGACAATAACTTTTCCATACCTTTTTAAATCATTAGCTTCTGATGAAAACAACAGTGACCTGTTGTATTGTACTTCTCTATGCTGATAGTGAATAGTCTGACCCTGGTTCCCAATTACTTCAACAAAGGATTTTTTGTCTTTCAACTTGAAGAACCTTTTAGCTCGATTGTTATCTCCATGTAATTCAACCTTCTGATCCCTGTTCCCCTAAAAAACGAAACCACTTTTGCCTCCTTGAATACCAGGATACACAACATGACTGACTCTTCTTTGAAACCTTGGGATATTGGCATGAAGTTTTATTCCATCGAGAAACAGGTTATCCAACTTTTTCGCCAATAGTCTTTCGTTTTCTACATTGAAAAACGCAAAAAACCAAAATGTCTCCCTCTTTTATCCCTTGATGGAGGTATTATGACCTCATATATGTCGCCCAGCTCTTTGAATTCAATATATAAGTCTTTGGCACACCATTTATCATCAAACTAAGTGAAATAATACGTTGATGAATCTAAGTTTCTTCCTCCTCGCCCACTTCCTTCTATGTCCCACCTCTTATTCCTTATTCCTTTATCCCTCTTCGATGCCACCTTCCTCTAACCACCGTTAAAAGAACTTTGATCTGTGGACCTCACTATTTGGAAGAGATCCAGAAAAAAGAAGATGAAAAGTTAGAGAGAGAGGGCATAGTTTCTCTCTCTACACTAAAATACACACTAAAACATTAAAAGGAATAGTCTCTCTACGTTAAAATTTCATTTTAGCGCATTAGTCTCAAGAAAGGAATAAAGTAGATTTTTGTTAAAGTCCAAACAAAAACCACATTGAATATTATAACAACATTAGACGAGAGAATTTACATTAAAAGGATGAAAGATGAGTCACAATTTTATTCAAACCAACATTTTAAATATATACTATTATCTAAGGTAGATCTGTTAAAATGGACTAGCCCACATGGGCCGATCCACCTAACCCAAAAAATCATAGGGCCTGTCCCTTTAAATTTGAGCCCATATTTTTAGGACTTTTTATCTCGGCTTTAAAAAGCTCGCTACCCATAAGGGTTATCCCGTATGGGCCGTGGATAGTCCTTTAGGCCCGCATAACTATAAATTTATAAAATATATATTAATATTTGTATTTTTTTACTCGAAAACAACACATTGATTTCACTCACCTCACTAAATTTTATCTCTATTCTATTCAATGTTTCTCTTTTAAATTTTAGACATTAATATAAGGGTTAATAGTCATTTACCCCGCTGCAATATTAACGAGTTTTGATTTACCCCTCTTTAAAAAAATAATTTTGGATTACCCCCCTGAAATTTTGGGGTACCCCCCTAAGCGTGTAAAAACCAGGGGGGTAAATTAAAAAAATTATTTTACAGGGGGATAATTTTTCTAACTGGGGGGCAAAAGACTTAGAATTTTAAAATTTCAAGGGGGTAATCCAAAATTATTTTTTTAAAGGGGGGTAAATCAAAAGTCGCCTATATTGCAGGGGGTAAATGACTATTAACCCTTAATATAATAAACAATCTTTCCTCGTATTCTATTAGTTTATCTTAAGTTAAATATTTGAGTATTATTTTATACAATTTAAACATGTGTTGTATTTAAAAACATAATATAATATTTATAAAATATAATATAATACTTAAAATGTATGATGTTTAAAATAATATAATTTTTAATTTCATTTATAATAAATAATATAGAGTTTTTATTTTAATTTTTTTTTAAAAAACCCTATTTAGGGTTGGGTACTCTGAAGCTCATTTAGGGCTGTGTTCGGGTAGTAATTTTCAAACTCATATTACAACAGAGCTTTTTTGACCCAACCCTAATAATCCCAAAGATCTTCAGATCAGGCCCGTTTAGGAACAAGTAGCCCATTTTGATAGCTCTAATCTATGGCAAAGTTGCATCTACTTTACATAGCAAATAACAAACTCTATTACACACTTGGATCTTTAGAGTTAAAACAATCTAATTAGTTTCCCTAAAGAAAGAAGATAATTACACACCAAACAACATCGACAACAACAGCAACAACAAAGATTTATTCCACTAAGTAGTGTCGGTTACATGGATCATCTTCTGTCATAATGGGCGTGTCACTAAAGTCTTATCGCAATCCGATAAAACTTTTTCTTAAACTTGAGCAGTACATTTCTATCACATAAAATCCATGAAGCCCTCTTCCATTTCAACCACCCAACTTGATTTCGAAGGTTTATATTCCTTTCTATTTCTCCAACATTTTATATTATAGACCAGAGATACTTAAACTGTGTTACTTGAAGGATGAGATGGTCTCCAACTTTCACTTCTAGATTCGAAACGCTTCTTCTTTTGTTGAAATTACATTCTATATAATGTGTCTTACTTATGCTTACGAAAACCATGTGTTTATAAAGCTCGTCTCCAAGTATCCAACATCTCGTTTAAACCATGTGTTTCTAAAATTAAACCACTTTTGACTCCTTGAATACCAGGATACCCAACACGACTGACTCTTCTATGAAACCTTGGGATATTGGCATGAAGTTTTCTTCCATCGAGAAATAGGTTATCCAACTTTGTCACCAACAGTCTTTTGTTTTCTAAATTGAAATACGCAAAAAACCAAAATGTCTCCCTATTTTATGCCCCGATGGAGGTATTATGACCTCATATATGTCGCCCAGCTCTTTGAATTCAATATATAAGTCTTTGGCACAACATTTATCATTAAACTTGGTAAAATAATACGCTGATGAATATAAGTTTCTTCCTCCTCCTCCGCTTCCTTCTATGTCCCGCCTCTTATTCCTTATTCCTCTATCCCTCTTCGATGCCACCTTCCTCTAACCATCATTAAAAGAACTTTGATTTGTGGACCTTACTATTAAGAAGAGATCCAGAAAAAAGAAGATGAAATGTTAGAGAGAAGGCAAAGTTTCTCTCTCTACATTAAAATACACACTAAAACATTAAAAGGAATAGTTTCTCTACAATTAAATTTTATTTTAGCGCATTAGTCTCTAGAAAGGAATAAAGTAGATTTTTGTTAAAGTTTAAACAAAAACCAAATTGAACATTATAACAAAATTAGACGAGAGAATTTACATTAAAAGGATGAAAGATGAGTCACAATTTTATTCAAACCAGCATTTTAAATATATACTATTATCTAAGGTAGATATGTTAAAATGGACTAGCCCACATGGGCCGATCCACCTAACCTGAAAAATCATAGGGCCTGTCCCTTTAAAATTGAGCCCATATTTTTAGGACTTTTTATCCCGGCTTTAAAAAGCTCGCTACCCATAAGGGCTATCCTGTTTGGGCCGTGGATAGTCCTTTAGGCCCGCATAACTATAAATTTACAAAATATATATTAATACTTGTATTTTTTTACTCGAAAACAACACATTGATTTCACTCACCTCACTAAATTTTATCTCTATTCTATTTGTTAGCTCTTGGATTGGCTTGAATTTTGGTAAAACAAAGATGTTGAAGTCTAATGTCACATGGGTGATGTCTTAACATTTAGTCTTAACATTGGTTAACGTTATTTGTTTTAGTTAGAGATCTGTTGAAGTCTGATGTCACATGCGATGTCTTGACATCACTATACCAGATCATTAAAACATCAGGTTTGAGATGTTTTTAGGGCTGCGCATGTTAGCTTGCTTTGTGAAGATCTGTTGGAGAGATTGGATGCGAATATCTTGGAGGAGATATTTTCTGTTGCAAACAAATTTGATGCAGATTTGTAAGAGTGTTTAAAGGCTGAAGATTTAAGAAGATTTTAGGGAGAAAATCTGTTTTGAAGATTTAGTTTTAAATAACAAATCAGGTCAGATATTGTAGCAGGTCCAAGTCCAATTCAGATAGCTATATAAAGCGCATCAATCCTGAAGGAAAGTGACGAAGAAAAGAGAGCTAAAGACTGTGTGTCTTCATGTATGCATTATAAACCATTCTAGTGTGAATTAGTGTGGTTGTTTTGAGTTGTTATTGATCAAAGCTGTGAAGCAGAATCAAGTTATGTTTTTAAAAGTGTGTAATCTTTGAATTATAGAAGTGATTGAGGGATTGATTAGTGTTCTCATACCTAAGTGGTCTCTTAGGTAGAAGGTTCATTAAGTAGTAATTAAGTTTAGGAGATGTCAACTGGGTTGTTGAGTCTGTAAATTAATACTACTGATAGTGAAATTCATCCCTGGCTTGGTAGCCCCCAGACGTAGGTAGTTAGACCAAACTAGGTGAACAATTATGTGTGCACTATTCTGTTGTTTTACTTTGTCCATTGCAGATTGTGTTGTTGTGACATCACACGTAACATCACATATCTGGTACCAGAATTTCAATTGGTATCAGAGCAGGCATCCTGCTCTGCATCTGGGTGAGATCTAGGGCTGATACTTTATGGTAAAGATGGACAAGGAAGTTGGTGGATTGGTGAATAGACCCCCTATTCTGGATGGCTCGAATTATGATTATTGGAAGCCAAGGATGATTACCGTTTTGAAATCCTTGGACAGCAGGGCTTGGAAGGCTATCATAAAAGAATGGAAAGCACCTGTTGTTGTTGAGAAAGATGATGCTGGGAAAGAAAAAGAAGGCAGCTCAAAACTAAAACCTGAAGAAGAATGGACCAAGGAAGAAGATGAGCTTGCCCTTGGAAATTCCAAAGCGTTAAATGCTATTTTCAATGGAGTTGATAAGAACATATTCAGGTTGATCAATACCTGTGAAGTTGCAAAGGAAGCTTGGGACATCTTGAAGACTACACATGAAGGAACATCTAAAGTTAAGATGTCAAGACTTCAACTTCTAACATCAAATTTTGAAAGTCTAAAGATGAAAGAAGATGAAACTATTCATGATTTTCACATGAGTATTCTTGAGTTGTCCAATGCATCCAGTGCTCTTGGAGAAAAGATGACTGAAGAAAAGTTGGTAAGGAAAATCCTTAGGTCCCTTCCCAAGAGATACAAGATGAAGGTGACTGCAATTGAAGAAGCCCAAGACATCAGTAAAATGAGGGTTGATGAGCTTATTGGATCTCTTCAAATTTTTGAGTTAGGGTTGAATGAAGAGGAACCTGAAAAGAACACAAAGAGTATAGCCTTGGTATCTAATACTCAAGAAGAGAAGAATGGGAATGGTGCTGAATCTCAGGAGGAGTTGTCTCAGGCCATTGCTATGCTGGGAAGACAGTTTAATAAGGTTTTCAAGAGGATAAATAGGAGTTATAATCCCAATGTTAAGAACATTGCTTCTGACATCAACAGATCAGAAGAACAAGGGAAGAAGTCTAAAGATGAGGAAAAGTCCAGTAATGACAAAGGGATACAATGCTATGAGTGCAAAGGGTATGGACATGTCAAGATGGAATGTCCTACTTTTCTAAAGAAACAGAAAGGGTTATCAGCTTCTTGGTCTGACAGTGAGAGTGAATCTGAAGAAAATTCAGCTAAACTTGTTAGAGCTATGGTGGGGGTTTATGAGTCAGATGATGATTCTTGTGGCGATGAGGTTACTTATGATGAACTTGCTGTCACTTATAAAGATCTTTTCGTAAGAAGTGAACAAGTTTGTCGGGAAAGAGAAAAGCTGAAAGAAACCATAGTTCAGTTAAAAGCTGAAAAGGCTGAACTTGAATCTGAAGTCAGTTTGCTTAACTATAAACTAGACTCTATGACCAAAACTATCAGAATGTTGAACAATGGTACTGATGCTCTAGACAACATTCTTAGTATTGGGAAGATGGCCGTAGACAAATGTGGTTTGGGATTCACTAATGATGTTATCACCTCCAAGCCAGTAATGTTAAAATAGATGTTAAAACATCATGACATAACGACTTCTAAGAAGAAATACAGGCACTGGAGATGTCACCATTGTGGATGTTTTGGACACATCAAGGCTTATTGCTATAAGCTACATGGATATCCACGGAAGGCTCATCAAGTGGTTCCCAGACAAAACTGTAATAGAGGAAGGCAGGTTCCCAAGCCCAAGAAGCAATGGGTCCCTAAAGTTAAGGGTACCAGCCTCATAGCTCACACTTCTTTAAGGGTGTCTACCAAAGAAGATTGGTACTTTGACAGTGGGTGTTCAAGGCACATGACTGGAGTTAAGAATCTGTTGGTAAATGTGAAGTTTCATTCCTCAGGCCATGTTACATTTGGTGATGGGGTCAAAGGAGAGATCAAGGGGATTGGTAAACTTAATTGTGCTGGTGCTCCCAGACTGGATGATGTTCTTCTTGTCAAAGGACTGACAGCAAATTTGATTAGCATTAGCCAATTTTGTGATCAAGGATTCAAAGTAGACTTTACAAAGTCTGAATGCATTGTCAAAGATGATGAAGGAGAAGTCATTATGAAGGGAGTCAGGTCTAAGGACAATTGTTATCTTTGGGTGCCACAAGACACAAATTCTTCCACTTGTGTTCTTGCTAAAGAAGATGAGGTAAAAATCAGGCATCAAAAGTTGGGACATCTTCACCTAAAGGGAATGAAGAGAATCATCTCCTCAGAAGCAGTCAGAGGAATTCCCAAACTTAATATTGAGGAAGAAAATGTTTGTGGAGACTGTCAAAAAGGGAAGCAGACAAAGATGTATCATCTGAAGCTTCAACATGACACCACCTCCAAGGTCTTGGAACTACTTCATATGGACTTGATGGGACCTATGCAGGTTGAAAGTCTGGGTGGAAAGAAATATGCGTATGTAGTTGTGGATGACTATTCAAGGTACACCTGGGTGAGCTTCATCAAAGACAAGTCAGAGGTGTTTGATGTGTTTAAAGATCTTTGTCAAAGACTCCAAAGAGAAAAGGAAAGTAAAGTTATCAGAATAAGGAGTGACCATGGAAGAGAGTTTGAGAATAGCAAGTTTGAAGAATTTTGTTCTGCTGAAGGTATAAGTCATGAGTTTTCATCTCCTATTACTCCTCAGCAAAATAGAGTAGTTGAGAGGAAGAACAGAACTATCCAAGAGTCTGCTAGAGCTATGATCCATGCCAAGAAAGTTCCCTACCATTTCTGGGCTGAAGCCATGAACACTGCCTGCTACATTCACAATAGGGTTACCCTGAGAAGAGGCACTTCATCCACTCTGTATGAACAGTGGAAGGGAAGAAAACCTAATGTTAAATACTTTCATGTTTTTGGAAGTAGATGTTATATTCTGGCTGATAGAGAACAGAGAAGAAAATTGGATTCCAAAAGTGATGAAGGAATATTTTTGGGATACTCTACCAACAGGAGAGCCTTTAGGGTTTTCAACTCTAGAACCAAGGTGATGATGGAGTCCATCAATGTGGTGATTGATGACAATGATAAGCAGGAAGATGATGATGTCCCAGATGATGTTGGAACATCAGTTGGTGAAGTTGCACCAGAAACTGATGACAGAAGTCCAACTCCTAGTGTTGCTACTGCTCAGCCTAAATCGGAGCAACCTCATAAAGATCCTTCTATCAGAGTGCAGAAGGACCACCCAAAGGAGCTTATTATAGGTGATCCAAATTATGGAGTGAGGACTAGATCAAGAGAAGTTGTAGCAAGCTCATGTTTTGTCTCCAAAGTTGAACCAAAGAGTGTCAAGGAAGCATTGACTGATGAGTTTTGGATAAATGCAATGCATGAAGAGCTGGAGAAATTCAAGAGGAATGAAGTATGGGATCTTGTTCCAAGGCCTGAAGGGGTGAATGTGATTGGCACCAAGTGGATCTACAAAAACAAGTCTGATGAACAAGGAGTGGTCACCAGAAACAAGGCTAGATTAGTTGCTCAGGGATACACTCAGGTTGAAGGAATTGATTATGATGAAACCTTTGCTCCTGTGGCAAGACTGGAATCAATTAGATTACTCTTAGGGGTGGCTGGTAATGTCAAATTCAAGCTTTTCCAGATGGATGTTAAGAGTGCCTTCTTGAATGGTTACTTAAATGAAGAGGTATATGTTGATCAACTAAAAGGATTTATTGATCCAACATTTCCTGACCATGTTTACAAACTAAGGAAAGCTCTATATGGTTTGAAGCAAGCACCAAGAGCTTGGTATGAAAGGCTTACAGAATTCTTAGCATTAATGGCTACAGAAAAGGAGGAATTGACAAGACCTTGTTTGTCAAGGAAGAAGGAGGAAACCTGATGGTAGCCCAAATCTATGTTGATGACATTGTATTTGGTGGGATGTCAGATGAAATGGTGAAACTTTTTGTGCTACAGATGCAATCTGAATTTGAAATGAGTTTGGTTGGAGAACTCAGCTATTTCCTTGGTCTACAAGTTAGACAAATGGAGGACTCCATCTTAATTTCTCAGAGCAAATATGCGAAGAACATAGTGAAGAAATTTGGCCTAGAAAATGCTAATCATAAGAGGACTCCTGCTCCTACTCATTTGAAATTATCCAAGGATGAACATGGAGTTAGTGTGGATCCAAGTTTATATAGAAGCATGATTGGGAGTCTGTTGTATCTCACAGCTAGCAGACCTGACATTTCTTTTGCTGTTGGTGTTTGTGCCAGATATCAATCTGAGCCGAAGGTTAGTCACTTGAATCAAGTGAAGAGGATCCTGAAATATGTTAATGGCACTAGTGACTATGGGATGTTGTATAGTCATGGATCTGGGACTGAGTTAATGGGATATTGTGATGCTGACTGGGTTGGGAGTGCTGATGATAGGAAAAGCACTTCAGGAGGTTGTTTCTTTATAGGGAATAATCTAATCTCTTGGTTTAGTAAGAAGCAAAACTGTGTGTCTCTTTCTACTGCTGAGGCCGAGTACATAGCAGCAGGGAGTAGTTGCTCTCAACTGGTGTGGATGAAGCAAATGCTGAGTGAATACAATGTCAAGCAAGATGTCATGACATTGTACTGTGATAATTTGAGTGCTATCAACATCTCTAAGAATCCTATTCAGCATAGCAAAACCAGGCATATTGATATAAGGCATCATTTTATAAGAGAGTTGGTAGAGGACAAAATTGTTGCATTAGAGCATGTAGCTACAGACAAACAGTTAGCTGATATCTTCACTAAAGCATAAGATGCAAACCAATTTGAAAGGTTGAGAAGCAAATTGGGAATTTGCATTTATGAAGATTAAATGTGCTAGAAAGTGTATTGTGCAGTTGTGTACTTTATTGGAAATTGATTTTTATTCAACTGCTGAAGGCCTACAGAATTGGAGTACATCAAAAGCTACAAACAAGAGTCTACAGTTTGTCCTAACCCCCTGCATCTAGAAAAGCTTTCCAGTCTTCATCTCATTCATCATTAGAAGCATGTTGTTGCACAGGAAGTTTCTTGCTAGGTTTCATGGTAGTCTCTGAGGTTCTGCCTGTCTTTGTAGTTCCTGAAGAAGTTTCAGCTGCAGTCATTGTTATGCTCTTCTTCTTAGGAGGAGCTAAAGTCTTGTCCTTCTGCTTGAGGTTCATTACTGCATCTTTGGTGTTTGATTGGCTCATTCTTGGTTGCTGTGTGGTACTGCTAGAAGGAATAAGGTTGTTTTTATAATACAAACAAGGAGCATTGGGTGTATCGCTTGACCAGTCAAGGTGTTGGAAGTTGTTTTTGAATGAGTCATTTATTATGTCAAGACATTGTGTTTGGTTCTTGTCAAATTGTGGCTAAAAAGGGGGAGAGATAGCCTAGTTGTTGCTGAGAGTGTGACCTATCTCAGTTCTGATGTGGTGCAGAAGTTGAGGGGAAGTGTGCATGTTGAGAAGTTGGTTCTGGTTTAGAGGGGGAGCTTGACCCCTGTTGCTGAGCTGATGAAGTTGTATGTGAAGCATTTTGAAGTAGGAAGTTTTTTATGTGGAAGCTGGTTGAATGCTGCTTGGAGTTCATAACATTTTTTTGAAAAGGTTATCCGCTGCTGAAGTCTCTGGTGTTGCAGAGATTGTTTTAGCCAAAATTAGCCAAAGGGGGAGATTGTTAGCTCTTGGATTGGCTAGAATTTTGGTAAAACAAAGTTGTTGAAGTCTGATGTCACATGGGTGATGTCTTAACATTGAGTCTTAACATTGGTTAATGTTATTTGTTTTAGTTGGAGATCTGTTGAAGTCTGATGTCACATGCGATGTCTTGACATCACTATACCAGATCATTAAAACATCAGGTTTGAGATGTTTTTAGGGCTGCGCGTGTTAGCTTGCTTTGTGAAGATTTGTTGGTGAGATTGGATGCGAATATCTTGGAGGAGATATTTTCTGTTGCAAACAGATTTGATGCAGATTTGTAGGAGTGTTTAAAGGCTGAAGATTTAAGAAGATTTTAGGGAGAAAATCTGTTTTGAAGATTCAGTTTTAAATAACAAATCAGGTCAGATATTGTAGCAGGTCCAAGTCCAATTCAGATAGCTATATAAAGCGCATCAATCCTGAAGGAAAGTGACGAAGTAAAGAGAGCTAAAGACTGAGAGTCGTTTGTGTCTTCGTGTATGCATTGTAAACCATTTTAGTGTGAATTGGTGTTGTTTTTTTGAGTTGTTCTTGATCAAAGCTGTGAAGCAGAATCAAGTTGTGTTTTTCAAAGTGTGTGATCTTTGAATTATAGAAGTGATTTAGGGATTGAGTAGTGTTCTCATACCTAAGTGGTCTCTTAGGTAGAAGGTTCATTAAGTAGTGATTAAGTTTAGGAGATGTCAACTGGGTTATTGAGTCTGTAAATTAATACTACTGATAGTGAAATTCATCCATGGCTTGGTAGCCCCCAGACGTAGGTAGTTAGATCGAACTGGGTGAACAATTCTATGTGCACTATTCTGTTGTTTTACTTTGTCCATTGCAGAGTGTGTTGTTGTGACATCACACGTAACATCACATATCTGGTACCAGAATTTCACTATTCAATGTTTCTCTTTTAAATTTTATACATTAATATAATAAACAATCTTTCCTCGTATTCTATTAGTTTATCTTATGTTAAATATTTGAGTATTATTTAATACAATTTAAACATGTGTTATATTTTAAAACGTATTATAATATTTATAAAATATAATATAATACTTAAAATGTATGATGTTTAAAATAATATAATTTTTAATTTCATTTATAATAAATAATATGGAGTTTTTATTTTAATTTTTTATTTAAAAAACCCTATTTAGGGTTGGGTACTCTAAGGCTCATTTAGGGCTGTGTTCGGGTAGTAATTTTCGAACTCATATTACAACAGAGCATTTTTGACCCAACCCTAAAAATCCCAAAGATCGTCAGATCAGGCCCGTTTAGGATCAAGTAGCCCATTTTGATAGCTCTAATCTACGGCAAAGTTGCATCTACTTTACATAGCAAATGACAAACTCTATTACACACTTGGATCTTTAGAGTTAAAACAATCTAATTAGTTTCCCTAAAGAAAGAAGGTAATTACACACCAAACAACATCGACAACAACAGCGACAACAGCAGCAACAACAAAGCTTTATTCCACTAAGTAGTGTCGGTTACATGGATCATCTTCTGTCATAATGGGTGTGTCGCTAAAGTCTTATCGTAATCTGATAAAACTTTTTCTTAAACTTGAGCAGTACATTTCTATCACGTAAAATCCATGAAGCCCTCTTCCATTTCAACCACCCAACTTAAATTCGAAGGATTATATTCTTTTCTATTTCTCCAACATTTTATATTATAGACCAGAGATACTTAAATTGTGTTACATGAAGGATGAGATGGTCTCCAACTTTCACCTCTAGAATAGAAACGCTTATTCTTTTGTTGAAATTACATTCTATATAATCTATCTTACTTATGCTTACGAAAACCATGTGTTTCTAAAGTTCGTCTCCAAGTATCCAACAACTCATTTAAACCATGTGTTTCTAAAACTGCACCACTTTTGCCTCATTGAATACCAGGATACACAACACGACTGACTCTTCTTTGAAACCTTGGGATATTGGCATGAAGTTCTCTTCCATCGAGAAACAAGTTATCCAACTTCGTCGCCAACAATCTTTCGTTTTCTACATTGAAAAACGCAAAAAGCCAAAGTGTCTCCCTCTTTTATCCCTCGATGGAGGTATTATGACCTCATATATGTCGCCCAGCTCTTTGAATTCAATATATAAGTCTTTGGCACACCATTTATCATTAAACTTAGTAAAATAATACGCTGATGAATCTAAGTTTCTTCCTCCTCCTCCGCTTCCTTCTATGTCCCACCTCTTATTCCTTATTCCTCTATCCTTCTTCAATGCCACCTTCCTCTAACCACCGTTAAAAGAACTTTGATCTGTGGACCTTACTATTTGGAAGAGATCCAAAAAAAAGTAGATGAAAAGTTAGAGAGAGGGCAGAGTTTCTCTCTCTACATTAAAATACACACTAAAACATTAAAAGAAATAGTCTCTCTACAATTAAATTTCATTTTAGCGCATTAGTCTCTAGAAAGGAATAAAGTAGATTTTCGTTAAAGTCTAAACAAAATCCAAATTGAACATTAAAACGACATTAGACGAGAGAATTTACATTAAAAGGATGAAAGATGAGTCACAATTTTATTCAAACAAAAATTTTAAATATATACTATTATCTAAGGTAGATCTGTTAAAATGGACTAGCCCACATGGGCCGATCCATCTAACCCAAAAAATCATAGGACATGTCCCTTTAAATTTGAGACAATACTTTTAGGACTTTTTATCCCGGCTTTAAAAAGCTCACTTCCCATAAGGGCGATCCCGTATGGGCCGTGGATAGTCCTTTAGGCTCGCATAACGATAAATTTACAAAATATATATTAATACTTGTATTTTTTTACTCGAAAACAACACATTGATTTCACTCACCTCACTAAATTTTATCTCTATTCTATTCAATTTTTCTCTTTTAAATTTTATACATTAATATAATAAACAATCTTTCCCCGTATTATTTTATACAATTTAAACATGTGTTGTATTTGAAAACATATTATACTATTTATAAAAGATAATATAATAGTTAAAATGTATGATGTTTAAAATAATATAATTTTTAATTTCATTTATAATAAATAATATGGAGTTTTTATTTTATTTTTTATTTAAAAAACCCTATTTAGGGTTGGGTGCTCTGAAGCTCATTTAGGATCAGGTAGCCCATTTTGATAGCTCTAATTGGATCTTTAGAGCTAAAACAATCTAATTAGTTTCCCTAAAGAAAGAAGGTAATTACACACCAAACAACATCGACAACAACAAAGCTTTATTCCACTAAGTAGTGTCGGTTACATGGATCATCTTCTGTCATAATGGGTGTGCCATTAAAGTCTTATTGCAATCCGATAAAACTTTTTCTTAAACTTGAGCAGTACATTTCTATCACATAAAATCCATGATGGCCTCTTCCATTTCAACCTCCCAACTTGAATTCGAAGGTTTATATCCCTTTCTATTTCACCAACATTTTATATTATTGACCTGAGATACTTAAACTGTGTTACTTAAAGGATGAGATGGTCTCTAACTTTCACCTCTAGATTAGAAACGCTTCTTCTTTTGTTGAAGTTACATTCTATATAATCTGTCTTACTTATGCTTACGAAAACCATGTGTTTCTAAAGCTCGTCTTCAAGTATCCAACATCTCGTTTAAATCCTCCTTCGACTCTCTAACTAGGATATATCATTTGCAAAAAACATACATTTCAGTGTTAGCCCTTGGATGTGTTCTGTGAGTACATAAACAATTAGGATAAAAAAGGTAGGGGCTTATGGTTGAAAATTGATTCAAACCTATTGTGATGGGGAAATCGTTTTTCTCTCGTATGTTTTCATAAATATCTTTGATAGCCCTAATATTTGAAATCCTAACCCCGTTCTTCTATAGGGATTTCCACAAAATCTCTCAAGGCATTTTATCATAGGCTTTCTCCAAATAATCCTCTTTTCTAGCCATTACAGTCGTAATCCTCGTTACGAGTCAAATGTCATCTCTTATGCTTTCTCCCTCTTTTCTGGTCTTTCTCTTTCTTCTTCAACATTCAATGTCAAATACCTTTATAACTGAAACACGATGAACATAACCACCTTTAAGAACAAAATAAAAATAAAAATTTTAAAAAAATATTGATAAAAAAATGTTAAAAACATTGTTTATTATATATATATATATATATATATATATATATATATATATATATATATATATATATATATATATATATATATAAGCGTTATTTTTACTCCAAGAGTAAGTTATATATATATTTGTAACAGACTTCCTTCCCGTGACAATCTCGCTCTTAAAGGTATTGCCGTTTCTTCCCATGATAAAGTCTGTGTTTTGTGCTTCCATGATAACGACACTACGGGAAAAGAGGGAAAAGAGGGCGCTTTTTTTGCCCTATAAAAGCGCTTAAAAGCTCTGTCTAAGCCTGCGATGTCGTAGGCAAAGACGGCGCTTTTTTATTTATGAAAAAGCGCTCTCTAAAAGGGAACTTTAGACAGCGCTTTTAAAAGCGCTGTCTAAAGTATACGTTTAAAATTTAAAATTTTTTTTTATAAACTTTAGAAAGCGCTTTTTCCTTCAAAAGCGCTCTCTAAATTTGGTTTTAGACAGCGCTTTTGAAAGCGCTGTCTAATGTATACTTGAAAATGATTTTTTTATATACCTTTAGAGAGCGCTTTTCCCTAAAAGTGCGCTCTAAAGGGGACTTTAGAGAGCATTTTTTCCTTAAAAGCGCTCTCTAAAGTATACCTATAATTTTATTGGTTTTTTCTACGTATAAAAAATCCCATTTTAGCCATTTTTTTATGCAGAAACCTGCATAGTTTCAAACCAGCATTTCTTATATAATTTCTTGCAACAACAGAATTCTTATACATTTCAAGAAATAGAATTCTTGCAACAACAGAATTCATATATACATTTCAATAAAATTAACATTCACAAAACTTACAACAGAATTCACAAAATTTACAAAATTCACAAAATTCTTGCAACAACAGAATTCACAAAATTTACAACAGAATTCTTCTTGCAACAGAATTTTCTTATATTCACAAAACTAAAATTTACATTCACATGCAAAACTATACATTCAAAAAATTCTTCTTAGAAGAAAGAATTCGCACAATTCTTCCGTAATATAATTCAATTGTTTCCTTGTGTAAGAAGAACACACCATATCTTCGAAATACTACATAATAAAACAAAATACGCATTATTTAGTTAAAAATAATAAATTATATGACATATCCGATAAATATTAAAATAAATCCTAAGTTATAAAACCATGCATACCCTAATAGGAATCTCCAATTGTTCCATTTGAATGATTTCTCTAATGAACCTCAAAACGAAGTACCCGGAGTCTATGCCATTACGCTGACGAGGGCACTACACATAGACAAACAAATAAGAAATAATATATAGATGTTTTGTGTTATTAAGTAGCATCACTAATATTGTGAAAATTAATATACCTCCACTTTGACACATGTAATATTGGTTGATCTAGCCCGTGCTACTCGAGTCTCTCTTTGTGCACGGTATAGTAGTATAGCTCTATAAAAAGAAATACGTAAACTTAGAACAATGTCACAGAAATAATTAGATATACAAATACACACGAATATTTCGAACAGTCTCACTTACGTGTCAACCACATCCTTCATATTCTGATATGTGGACCAATCGGTATCCAATGAATTAAGATAATAGACCACTTCTGTTATAGGATTAATGGCAACCAACAACCAGTGTCCACTGTAAAATATAACAAAAGTTTAGATGGATAATTTCTACGCAAAAGATACAAATTAAAGATTAGAATGAAATTATAATGAAAATCTTACCCGTTTCCAGTATTATACGGTAAAAGAAACAGACATTCTGTGCTGCTGGCCGTAAATCGCTCAAGTTAGAAAATCATGAATTCGGATAATAGAATAACACTTAAAAAGCTACCTCTCTGTGTGATTCAACAGACTCGTTTTGCAGCAAAACCCCTTTATTCTTTGCTGCGGGTTTTGTAGGAGTCTAACATTACCATGTAAAAAAAATGTAAGTAATGGTTCAGAATGATTTTCATAATCGTTCAGAATTGACATTTGAATACTAAGAGATTCGTAATGGTTTTCAACATACCTCATCACCTATGGAAATGAGGTCTAACGGCCATGCAACAAACGAACCTATTGCATCCCGCAGCAATGTAACCTCTGAAACCGAGTAACAGGTACCAAGTAACAGGTACCAAGTAAATAAACAAACACCCTTATAAAAGAATGATAAGATTCGGAGTTTCTAATTCTAACAAGAAATTGATACTTGTTAGTAACAGGTACCAAAAGGAGAGGTCAATAGTAATCCTATACAAAATATTCGAATTTTATCATCATTCTACACAGAAACTCTAGCTTTCACTGCAGGGTCATATTCTATTATATATACCAAACATGAACAACAATAATAGTTTAAAAATCAAGAGAAATAAATTTATAAACAAAAAACATCAACAAAAATGTTGTTTTACGTTTCTTTTAAAAAAAAAGAAGAAGAAGTTGCAGGTGGTGGTAAGAAACACTTTTGCTTTATGACAAGAACGAACAACAACGAACAACAGTAACATGCAAGAACGATTGACAATAACGATGACAAGAACAACAACAACGAACAATGTTAGAAGTAAGAACAGCAACAACAATGTACCTCTTCTTCGTCACGAAGGCAGCAGCGAAGTCACGACAATGAACGACGGCAGCAGAACGACGGCAACCGCGAATGAACGACGGCAATGGCGGATGAACGACGGCAATGGCAAAGGGTTTCAGCAGAGAAGAAAGAGAGCAAGGGTTTTAGCAGAGAAGAAAGAGAGCAAGGGTCGAGACAAGAAAATGATTAGAAGCAGTTTCAGAAAATGAAATGAAATGTGTTTTATATTTTAATTAATAAATGACCTTAGAGGGCGCTTTCCTTAAAAAGAGCTTTCTAAAGTGAGGAGACTTAAAGATCTTAGAGGGCGCTTTTCTTAAAGCGCTTTCTAAGGTTAAACTTTAGACAACGCTTTTCTAAAGCGCTTTCTAAAGGCTATTTTTAGAAGGCTTATAACAGCGCTTTGTCCTTAGAAAGCGTTGTCTAAGGTTTACCTGAAAATGTCAAAAAATATAAAAATGAGTCTAGGGCAAGGGGGATTCGAACCCCAGACTCAAAGCATGGCAAACAAACACACAAACCTCCTTGACCAGCGGTACTACGCCCTCATCCATTGTTTATACTCACACCATAAATATATAAAATATGGTGTCAACATATATATTTAAATATATTATTTGAATAATTTTAAATATAATTTATAATAAATTAAAATATAATTTAATATAATTTAAATATATTAAATATAATTTGATATATTAATATAATTTAAAGTATATTTTAAATTATATATTAATATAATTTATATATATTAAATATAATTTAATTAAGTTAAAATGTTTGTTTATAAAACATATATATTTAAATATATTATTTGAATAATTTAAAATATAAATTAAAATAAATTAAAATATAATTTAATATAATTTAAATATATTAAATATAATTTGACATATTAATATAAATTAAAGTATATTTTAAATTAATATATTTTAAATTATATATTAATATAATTTATATATATTAAATATAATTTAAATAAGTTAAAATGTTTGTATTTAAAACATATATATTTAAATATATTATTTTAATAATTTAAAATATAATTTAAAATAAATTTAAATATAATTTAAATATATTAAATATAATTTGATATATTAATATAATTTAAAGTATATTTTAAATTAATATATTTTAAATTATATGGTTAAACTTTAGACAGCGCTTTTCTAAAGCGCTTTCTAAAGGCTATTTTTAGAAGGCTTATAACAGCGCTTTGTCCTTAGAAAGGGCTGTCTAAGGTTTACCTGAAAATGTCAACAAATATAAAAGAGTCTGGGGCAAGGGGGATTTGAACCCCAGACTTAAAGCATGACAAACAAACACACAAACCTCCTTGACTAGCGGTACTACGTCCTCATCCATTGATTATACTCACTCCATAAATATATAAAATAAGGTGTCAACATATATATTTAAATATATTATTTAAATAATTTTAAATATAATTTAAAATAAATTAAAATATAATTTAAAATAATTTAAATATATTAAATATAATTTGATATATTAATATAATTTAAAGTATATTTTATATTATATATTAATATAATTTATATATATTTAATATAATTTAAATAAGTAAAATGTTTGTATTTAAAACATATATATTTTAATATATTATTTTAATAATTTAAAATATAATTTAAAATAAATTAAAATATAATTTAATATAATTTAAATATATTAAATATAATTTGATATATTAATATAATTTAAAGTATATTTTAAATTATATATTAATATAATTTATATATATTAAATATAATTTAAATAAGTAAAATGTTTGTATTTAAAACATATATATTTAAATATATTATTTTAATAATTTAAAATATAATTTAAAATATATTTTAATATAATTTAAATATATTAAATATAATTTGATATATTAATATAATTTAAAGTATATTTTAAATTATATATTAATATAATTTATATATATTAAATATAATTTAAATAAGTTAAAATGTTTGTATTTAAAACATATATATTTATATATATTATTTGAATAATTTAAAATATAATTTAAAATAAATTTAAATATAATTTAAATATATTAAATATAATTTGATATATTAATATAATTTAAAGTATATTTCAAATTATATATTAATATAATTTATATATATTAAATATAATTTAAAAAAGTTAAAATGTTTGTATTTAAAACATATATATTTAAATATATTATTTTAATAATTTAAATTAAATTTAAATATAATTTAAATATATTAAATATAATTTGATATATTAATATAATTTAAAGTATATTTTAAATTAATATATTTTAAATTATATATTAATATAATTTATATATATTAAATATAATTTAAATAAGTTAAAATATATAATTTAAATATATTAAATATAATTTGATATATTAATATAATTTAAAATTCCTTTCCCTACCTAAAGAGCGTGGGTTCGACCCCCCCTTTTGCCATTTTTTGTGATTCTTGACTTTAGAATTGTTTTATATTTTAATTAGTAAATGACTTTAGAGGGCGCTTTTTCTTAGAAAGCGCTTTCTAAAGTTAAAAGAAATTGAGCCCTATTAGAGCGCTTTCTAAGGTGATACCTATAACAGCGCTTTTTAAAAGCGCTCTCTAAAGTGATACCTATAGCAGCGCTCTTTGGAAAAGTGCAGTCTAAGGTGGCACTCTTTTACATTCTTTTACAACGCTTTTGTAAAGCGCTTTCTAAAGCCTTTCTTTTAAGGCGCTTTTTTTTAGCGAAATTTTTTTATTCTTTTTAGCAGCGCTTTTGCATAAAACCGCTGTCTTTTTGGTGCTGTCTAATCATATTTTTGGCGTAGTGCGAGGACGTTGCTCATTTATTCCTTAAGTGTCCTAAAGCGCTTCAGTTGTGGAACAAGATAGCAGCCTGGCTTGGCTTTTCGCCGGTGCCGTCTAATTCTATCACCGAGCATGCTTTACGTTGGTTTTTGACGTTGTACGATAAGGGAAAGGATGATATGAGTTGTTATGTTTGGATTATCGCTTCTTGGTGTTTATGGAACACAAGAAACAACATTTTCTTCAACGATGCTATTTTTGATTCGGAAACCATTTTCAATAATGTGGTTACTCTCTCGTGGAAATGGTTGGAGATTGGGCGTAAAAGATGTTATTTTTATGATTGGATGAAACATCCTATAGATCACTTGTAATTTTAGGTTTCCGCTTTTTCCTTGATTGATTGGCTTTTTGTATTGGGTTAGAGAATCCTTTTTTCTCCTTTTTTTTAATCCTAATTGCTTATAAAAATAAAAATAAAACTTACTCCACATTTTAACCATTCATCTGTTTTTAAATTAAAAGTAAATGAATAGTCTGTGGAATAAGTTTTAATAACATACTATTATTTATTGTATGAATAACCATTTTTATTTATACATTATTGATTGTCTTTTAAAAAATGATGTGTGCTTTGTGCATTCGTAGAATGAGCCTTCAGGACTTCAATTGTTTCATTTGAACCGAGTGTATGATATAATATTAGGTTTTTTGCTATGACTCTATTTAACTCAACTTTCCAAGGTGGAATTAAAATATATCTCATTTGCATTATTTGATTTGGTTTCATTGCACTAACTTAGTGCATAAATATATTTCTCTTTATATAAGTCTTTTGATTTTTTATAGGAGAATAGAAAAGTTTGTTTTATTATAGCACTATCATTTTATCTTTTAAGAAACATTGTGAATATCATTTAACTATCTACCATTTTTCTTACCTTTCACTTTTTCTTTCTTCTATGTCTCTTTTTATTGACTTGACTAACTAAAAGGTATATACACTTCCAACAAAGTTAATTCCACTAATTAAAGTTATGGAAAATCAATCCAACAACAATAAAGTGAGATCAATTATCTCAACTTTTAAATATTAATACAATTGACCATTTCATTTCCCTCATTTTCCACAATCAATATATATCTTTCTTTGAGAAATTGGCGGGTTCGTGAAATGATCATGGAAGACTTGAGAAAAATGTGTGGAATCAAAATCTTGGTAGGGTAACGCTGCTTAACACGCTTGGAGTGAAAACAATTTACTAGCAACAACACAATTCCGTAGGTGAAACTCACGAATTTTAGAAGAATTACATAAGTTTTTATCGAATTTTACCAAATTTTAGAAGAATTACATAAGTTTTTATCGAATTTTTTAAGTGTCTATGCGTATTTATCGGAATTTTGAAAAACAAATGTAAGAAACATTCTTTTACACCTATTTTTCAAAACAGATGTGAAATCATAAATTTTTCCAAAAATCTATGATTTTATGTCAGATTTTTTTAACAAACCGATGCAAAATCATACTTTTTACATTGCATTTATCAAACAAATCCATAATAAATTAATATATTCTTAGAAACCTTTTTTTTCAGTTTTTTCAAATATGCCGAAAACTATAAAACATGTCGAATGTTTTCGAAAAATTCGATAGTGATAACATTTTTTGTTTTTCCTATCGAATATGAACTACCGAATTTTTTAAAAATCCAAAAAAAATAAAAATATCGGATTCATCAAAAAATATGATAGTTAAATTTTTTTTTCATAGGCCTACTAGATGCGAAACATATCGAAATTTTATAAAAAAATTGTAAACATTTAAAAATTTGCTTCGTAACATTAAAAAAAAATACAAGATTTTCTAAATGTACTATCAGATTTTTTGAAATTTATTTTTTTACCAAATGTTATTTTGAGATCGAGTAAATCATGATAAGAATATTTTGGTCAATACAAAAAATTGAGGGTATTACGTTTAAATGTGGGAGTGGTAAGTAAAAATCTCCATATTACGATTGATGGACAAAATCCCAAACTTATATCCATGACTATTAACACTTACCCACACATTTTTGGGGGCATAAAAAGGGCTAAGGCCCAGAAAAAAAAAACATTAGACTATAGGAGGCAAAAGGGCTACACTTGAATCTCTATTAACTACATCTGAAAGGAAATCAGGACAGTCCTCAAGCAAACATAAATTCCTAGCCATGGAAATACGGAATTTAGCAAGGTGATCCACACACATAATAGCTTCACAATGGATGTGAATTATACGTCAGAGATTTCAAGGGAATGGAGGATATATATGTGCAAGTTAAATAGGTAGTTATATGGCCTGAAACAATCTCCTCGATAATGAAATACGAGATTCGACAAGTTCATGGCACACATAGGTTTTACTAGGAGTCAATTTCACCATTGTGTTTACCTCAGATTACTATCTGGAATTTCACTTAGTTTTTTTATTGCTTTATGTGAATGACATCCTCATAGAAAAAAATAGTCTCGAGGATGTTATGAAGGTGAAGGCTGAACTCGATAAGGAGTTCGACATGAAGGATCTTGGAGCTGCCTCCGGGATTCTTGGGATTAACATTCTGAGAGATTGAAAGTAGTCGAGATTATACTTATCTGAAGAGACATACCTACTGAAGATTCTCGACAAGTTTGATATGTCGAATTCAAAGCCTGTTGTAACACCGACTAATCCTCAGTGTATGACTAAAAGTCCTAGTACTGAAGTAGAAAGAGCCTATATGAATAGAATTCCATATGCTAGTATATTAGGTTCTTTTATGTATGATATGGTATGTACTAGGCTAGACATAACATATGCAGTGAGCCTTGTAAGTAGGTACATGGCCAATCTTGAAAAGGCACACTGACTAGCATTGAAGTGTATTCTAAGGTATCTAAATGGATCTCCGAGTAGAATCCTGATTTATAGTGGAGTCCGTGGTGATGGTAACAGAGTAGAAATTGAAGGATTTGTTGACTCTGATTATTCAGATTGTATGGCTTTTATAAAATCTATTTCTAAATATGTATTCACTATGTTTCACACATCAATCAGCTGGAAAGCAACACTTCAGAAGGTTGTTGTCTTATCAACCATTGAAGCGGAGTATATTTCCCTAACTAAAGTTGTGAAAGAAACATTGCGACTTTAAGATTTTACTAAGACGCTGAAACTTCAAGGTCAAGCAATCACTGTTAAATGTGATCATCAAAGTGAAATACACCTATAGAAGAATTAAACTTATCATGAGTGAACCAAGATCATCAATGTGAGACTGCAATTCATCAGAGAGATATTCGAACATGGGGAAATGCAAGTGCTGAAGGTTTTGACTGATGACAATGTTGCTGATATGAATATAAAGACATTGCCAAGTTGCATGTTTTTCCACTGTATGTACAAGTTTTAAAATAAATATTTTTGCTACATTTAATTTTTTAACTTGTCCATAAAAGCACTAATTAATATTCTCTTTTAAGTCAAGTAAACCAAAAGTGTATGACAATGCGCTCCACATTTCAAACACATCTCAAAGTTTTGTATATTATAATACAAATTCTCTAATACCAAAATGATGATCCGCATGCTGCTTTTTCTCTTCTTTGCTATCCAAGTGTTGGTTTATTTCATTCCGACTGCTACATTTGCTCTTTCTTTGAGCTCACAGACTGATAAGCTTGCTTTGCTAGCTTTGAAGGAAAAACTTACAAATGGTGTGCCTGATTCTCTGCCATCATGGAATCATTCTTTGCATTTTTGTGAATGGAAGGGAGTTACATGTGGTCATCAAATGAGAGTCTCTGTCTTGCATTTGGAGAAACAAACCTTGGGTGGCACTCTTGGTACATCCTTGGGAAAGCTAACATTTCTAAAAGTACTCTCACTTTATGACGTTGCTTTGCATGGTGAAATTCCAGCTCAAATTGGTCATTTGAAGAGTTTGCAATTTCTTACCTTAAGCCAAAACAATCTTCAAGGGGAAATTCCTATGGAGCTCTCCAACAGCACAAATCTACAAGTAATTGAATTGAATGAGAATCACCTCATTGGAAGAGTCCCTTCATTGTTTGGATTGGTGAAACTTTATTGGTTGGCTCTTGCTTCCAATAATCTAGTTGGCACTATCCCACATTCCTTGGGAAATATTGTTGAAATATTAAATTAGATTTGATTTGATATGATTAGATTTGATTAGATTTAATATTTAGATATAATCCAAGTTGTGTTAGCCCAGGCCCAATTAGGGTTGTATTTAAATAGACCTAACTTGTATCATTATTTACACAATTAAATAATACAAATCCTTATTTCCTTATTCTCTCGTTCTCTCCTCACTAAAAGTGCCTCACGCACTAACAAATTGGTATCCAGAGCTTTCGGTTTTTGTTCTTGATCGAGTTTTCAAGAACTTCACGTCAGAGATCGTGTTTCCAGGGCAAGTGAATCAACCGCTGCAAAGATGACTGGTGATAAGAGCATTCCGAGTTCCCTTCCAATGCTTGACGGCAAGAATTGGATTCGTTGGAAAAAACAGATGCAATCCTTATTTGGCTTCCATGATACCCTAGAAGTGGTTACCGGCGGTGTTCCTATGTTGGCTGAAAATGCAACCGAAGAATAGAAAAAAACCCACAACGAAGTCAAGAAGAAAGATTGCAAGGCTGCTTATTGCATTCAGACGGCGGTCGATGCTGCTAACTTCGACAGAATCTCTCATGCTGAAACGGCGAAGGAGGCATGGGATATTCTGGTGAAGTATTATGAAGGAAGTGAGAAAGTCAAGGTTGTCAAGTTACAAACCTTGCGTCGACAATATGAGTTATTGTCGATGGGAGAAGACGAAAAAGTTGCAGAATATGTGTCGAAGGTTCAGAAACTCGTACATCTCATGATGGGTTGTGGTGAAACCATAACTGATAAGATGATAGTTGAGAAGGTAATGAGAACGTTGACCTCTCACTTTGAACACGTTATCGTAGCTATTCAAGAATCCAACAATCTTGAAACCCAAAAAGTGGAAGATTTGGTTGGTTCGTTGGAGGCGCATGAGATGAGGATTGTCGAAAGAAAGGGAGTTCAGGATTCGATACAAGCATTGCAGGCTCAGTCATGGAAAAAGAATGGTGGTTCCAACAAATTCAAAGGCAAAGTCGACAAGACTCAAGGAAAGAAGTCTTGGTCGAACCCTCACAAGAATCAGGTCGAAGATAGAGATTCTGAATCCTCGAAAAGAGGAGGAGGAAACTATCGAAAGGACAAAGAAGTTAAGAAAGGTATACGGTGTTATAACTGTGAAAAGAGGGGTCATTTGGCCAAACATTGTTGGTACAAGAAAGACAATGGATCGGAAAAAGGCAAGGACGAAGGAGCGAACCTTGCACGCCAAGATTCAGATGAGCAAGATTTTTGGTGCAACTGTTAATTTAATCTGGGTGGATTGTGGTGCAACTGTTAATTTAATGCCAAGATTTTTGCTGAGCAAGATTGGGAAGTTTGAGACTGATACCAAACCCCACAACATGGTTCTGTCGAACTATGAAGGAAAAGTTGGTTCCACTCTAGGAGTGATTCAAGTGGATCTCACTGTGCGAACCATTACCAGACCAATAGTGTTTATGGTCGTTGAGACGAAAGCTAACTACAATCTACTCTTGGGTAGGGAGTGGATTCATGGAATAGGTGTTGTACCTTCATCTATGCATCAAAGAATCACCATTTGGAGACCAGATGGGATAGTTGAAAATATAGAAGCTGATCAAGGGTACTTTAAGGTGCCTATTAATCATGTGGATAGTAGACAGTTTGAGAAACATTTGGCGAACATTGCTCCATGTCCTCCAGCCGACTTTGAGTTTATGCGTGATGAAAAAACATTTTATTCATTGTATTTACACCCTGTCGAAGGTTTCAGATGGGACAGGGAAGTACCAGGAGGAAGGTTGCCATGCTTAGGCTCACCTCCAATAGAGCCCACAGGATGGGGAAATGAATTCAGTGATCATGACTGAGTTCGAACCTTTAAAAAGGATTTCGGCCTATGTGGCTGAAACAAAACTACAAGCAGCTTTGGAAGCTGCCAATGACAATATGGCTGGCGAAGCCATTTTTGAATTTTATCAAGAAAGTCCTGGTAAGGACTTCGACCCAAAACCTCCAGCTAAGGTTGAAACTAGAGAGCAAAGCCAGAGGCTCGACGCCATCTATGAAGATGAGCCTTAGGGATTTGAGAAGGATCCGTTGGCAAATAATATCAAAATGCTAGCACAAGATCCTTTAGAAGAAGTTGACCTCAGTGAGGGGACAACCAAAAGTCCTACCTACATCAGTGCCAACCTTGATCCCCAGTTGAAGGTTAAAGTGGTTCAGTTGTTAAAAGATTTCAAGGACTGCTTCGCCTGGGATTATGATGAGATGCCTGGTTTGAGCAGGGAGTTGGTCGAACACAGGTTACCTATGACACCTGGAAAAAAACCATTCAAGCAAAATCCAAGACGGTTTGCACCAGAGATATTGTCAAAGATCAAGGAGGAAGTCGAAAGACTGCTTCGTTGCAAATTCATTCGCACGGCAAGGTATGTCGAATGGTTGGCTAATATAGTACCTGTTATCAAAAAGAATGGATCTTTGAGAGTTTGCATTGATTTTAGAGATTTAAACTCTATAACTCCTAAAGATGAATATTCAATGCCAGTAGCAGAAATGTTAATAGATTCTGCAGCAGGACATGAATATCTTAGTATGCTGGATGGATATTCTGGCTACAACCAAATATTCATTGCTGAGGAAGATGTTCATAAACCTGCTTTTAGATGCCCTGGAGCCTTAGGCACCTATGAATGGGTAGTGATGCCTTTTGGTCTTAAAAATGTTGGTGCCACTTATCAAAGGGCGATGAATTCAATCTTCCATGATTTTATAGACACATTCATGGAAATTTACGTTGATGATATTGTTATAAAATCTATTTCTGGGAAGAATCACATTGACCATCTTCGACAGTCCTTTGAAAGGATGAGAAAATATGGTCTTAAAATGAATCCTCTCAAATGTGCTTTTTGTGTGAAGGCAGGGGATTTCCTAGGCTTTGTGGTCCACCAGAAAGGGATCGAAATAAATCAGAATAAAACCAAAGCCATAATGGAGGCGAAAGCGCCATCAACTAAAAATGAGTTGCAGTCGTTGCTGGGCAAGATTAACTTCTTAAGAAGGTTTATATCCAACCTGAGTGGAAAAACGCAAGCCTTTTTGCCATTGCTTCGTTTCAACAAAGATGGTTTTGAGTGGGGGCAATTACAGCAGGAAACCTTCGACAAGATTAAGGAGTACCTAAGCCACCCTCCAATTCTTTCACCACCTTGTAGAAACAAGAGTATGAGATTGTATATAGCTGCATCAGATAAAACTCTAGGGAGCATGTTAGCTCAGGAGGATGAAAATGGAGTCGAAAGAGCCATTTATTACCTTAGTCGAGTTTTAAATGATGCATAAACTAGGTATAGCATGATTGAAAAGTTATGTTTATGCTTGTATTTCTCTTGTACTAAATTGAAGCAATATATAAAGCCAGTTGATGTGTATGTTTCTTCTCACTTTGATATTGTAAAACATATGTTATCTAAGCCTATTTTGAATAGTCGAATTGGCAAATGGGCATTAGCATTAACAGAATTTTCTCTAACATATCAACCTTTAAAAGCCGTGAAAGGGCAAATAGTTGCAGACTTTATAGTTGACCACTCCATAAATGAAAATGATTTGAATTATGTTGAATTAAAATCCTGGGAGTTATACTTTGATGGGTCAAGTCATAAAAATGGAACAGGAGTGGGAATATACATTATTTCTCCTGAAAAAATTCCAACAAAATTCAAGTACAAGGTCGAAGGACCTTGCTCTAACAATGAGGTTGAATATGAGGCATTAATTGCTGGCCTTGAAATTTTGTTAGAATTGGGGGCAACTAGAGTCGAAATAATGGGAGACTCAGAATTGGTTATAAAACAAATCACAAAGGAATATAAATATGTTAAAGAAAATCTCATTATGTACTTTGTGATAGCCAATATATTATTAAAGAAATTTGAGGTAGTGGCCATCCAACACATACCTAGAATAGAGAATCAAGTTGCTAATGACTCGGCTCAAATTGCCTCTGGATACAAAGTGTCGAAGGAAAATCTTCAAGAAGTAATTGAAGCAAGAGGTAAAGTGGTGGTTGTTGGATTGTGCCCATCAGACTTAGAAACAACTAAGCTTAGATGCATAGATGGCGAAAATTTTGAAGTTTTTGCTATAGATAATTTGACAGATGAAGACTGGAGGAAGCCTATAGTTGAATACTTGCAAAATCCAACGGCTTCGACAGAGCAAAAAATCAGGTATCAAGCTTTAAGCTATGTACTTTTGGGTAATGAATTGTTTAAAAAGACCCCTGAGGGAGTCTTATTGAAATGACTTAGTGAAGCAGAGGCATATTTGGCTCTTTCGACAGTACATAGTGGGGCATGTGGAGCACACCAAGTTGGCCAGAAGATGAAATGGTTGTTGTTTCGACAAGGCATGTATTGGCCTACTATGCTGAAAGATTGCATAGAATTTGCTAAGGGTTGCCAAGAATGTCAAATTCATGCTGGCATACAACATATCCCTGCAAGTGAATTACATTCCATAGTGAAACCATGGCCTTTCAGAGGATGGGCTTTGGATATAGTGGGAGAGATTCGACCAGCATCTTCAAAGAACCAAAGATATATTTTGGTGGGAATTGATTATTTCACCAAGTGGATTGAAGCAATACCACTGGCGAATATAGGTCAAGAAGATGTTATTGAATTCATTCAAAATCACATTATTTATAGATTTGGTATTCTTGAAACAATCACTACGGATCAAGGATCAGTGTTTACTGGTCGAAAGATGCAGGAGTTTGCCAAAGAAATAGGTTTTAAGTTATTGACTTCTACACCTTATTATGCTCAGGCCAATGGGCAAGTCGAAGCTTCCAATAAGGTAGTGATTGGACTAATTAAGAAGCATGTAGGAAAGAGGCCTAGAAATTGGCACAAGACATTAGACCAAATTCTTTGGGCATGTCGAATATCCCCTAAAGAGGCTACTAATACTACCCCATTTCGACTTACTTTTGGTCATGATGCAGTATTGCCTGTTGAGATTTATTTACAATCTATAAGAGTTCAAAGACATCATGAGATTCCCTCTGAGGATTATTGGGAAATGATGATGAATGAATTAGTGGATTTGGATGAAGAAAGGCATAGAGCCTTGGAGTTGTTAAGAAGACAAAAGAAAAGGGTCGAAGAATCCTACAACAAAAAGGTTAAGTCTAAATCTTTTACATGTGGGGATTTAGTTTGGAAACGTGATGAGTAGTAGCAGTTATGTTCAGACTGCAAACATATATTTTCAAGAAGGGAGTTATGATGAGTGCTGCTGAAGAGACGTTTAAGGGTTTATCATGATGGCATGATGTCATAAGCGTGGGTTAAAGAAACGGAACAGTTGAGCCACTGAGTGATTAGTGGATTATTCAGTTGAAGCCATGCAAACAAGCGTCGAAATGGTTGTTGAATCAAAAAATGACCTTCTTACCAATTCTGGCGAAAGGACATTTCTTGGGGGGCAATTTGTTAACCCTCATTTTCGACGCTAGAAATAATCAAAGCTATTTTAAGTTAAAAAATTATTTTTAACGTAAAGAAGGCTTCGACCCAGTTTTGGTGAAGCCTGAGTCGAATAGGGGTTTTGGAAACCTCAAATGGCTAAGTGTTGGGAGATGCTTCGACCGTGAGAATGCTGAAACGCGCGTTGCAGTTATCACATTGAGGCTGGAGGGAAAATTTCAAATGTTTAAATTTCAAAAGGATCAGTTGCTGAACGTGGGAGCAGTTGAAATGGAGAAAAGCGCCAAGAGGACACGTTTGGAAGCATAACCACCACTTAGTAGTTATTTCTTAGCACTATAAATAGGAGTTATTTCTATAGAATAGAGGTGTTCGTATTTTTGTACAAGTTACTCAAAGAAACTCAAAGTACCCGCGTGTAGAGAAACGAGTTCGTGAGAATGTACGCAATGTAACACCATTTTCTTTCAATGCAATTTATCTTCATCATGTTTATGTTTCGGCACTTTACATTTTCCTGAACTTCGCCACTTTACATTTTCGTGAGAATGCCCCTTTTAAAGTTTTAAACTGTTTGAAAAGGCTAGGGGTTGAGGGGGAGTTAGAAGATGAAGATTTTGTTAGTATATTAAGGGATTTGGATGAAGAAGATAAACAAGGAAATAAAGGCAAGAAAAATGTTGGAAGAGGTGATCTATGAATATAGTGACGTTTAATGTCCGTGGGTGTTGTAGTTTTCTTAAGAGAAGGAGGATTTCCCAAATTTTGGGTAAAGGCAATGCTGATTTGTGCCTTATTCAAGAAACAAAGTTGAGAAATACTGATGATGGGATTGTAAATGGGATTTGGAATTCTTCTAGTTTTGATTGGTCGGCTTCTAATTCAGATGGGCAATCGGGTGGTATCCTTACTATTTGGAAGAAGGATTTGGGGTTCGCCTGTGCTACTTTCAAAGGAAATGGCTTCTTAGGTGTTCAATTTATTTGGAATAGTATGAATTTATATGTTTTCAACGTCTATAGGTGGCTGGATTATAGCAGGTGATTTTAATGCTATAAAAGTTACTGAGGAGAGGAAGGGCAGGTATGTAGGTAATTACGGAGAGATGTTGGAATTCAATGCCTTCATCGACAACTTGAACTTGATAGATTTGCCTTTGGTGGGTAGTAAATTTACTTGGTTTAAAGCAAATGGGAGTTTTTGTAGAAGATTAGACAGATTCCTGGTGAGTGAATCTGTTATCGATTTATTGGATTTGAAGAGTCAATGGGTGGGAGATCGTGATATCTCTGATCACAGGCCGGTGTGGTTGAAGTCTAATTATACTAACTGGGGACCTAAGCCGTTCCGATTCTTCAATTGCTGGTTGGAACTTAAAGACTTTCATGAGTTTGTAAAAAAGTCTTGGGAGTCGGTGGATATTTCTGGTTCTCCAAGTTTCGTCTTATGGAATAAGTTTAAAGTTCTTAAAAGAGACCTTAGGTGGTAGAATATCCACGTTTTTGGGTGGATGGATTTGAAGATTGAGAATAACATCAATAAATTAAATGAGAAGGAGCTGCATTGGAATTGGAATTTAACCAATCAAGATGAAGAGATGGTTAAAGAAAAAATTGAGGTCCAAGAAGAATTGTGGAGAAATCTTAAGTATAAAGAAATTATGATTAAGCAGAAGTCGAGAAAATTATGGGTCAATGATGGTGATAACAACACACGATTCTTTCACGCTTCTCTTAAAGCAAGATATCGTGCAAATAATATTTCGGGCATTAGAGTGGGAAGTACTATTGTGGAGGATCCGGTGTTGATTAAGGATGAGGCTAAGAATTTCTTTGAGGAAAAATTTAAAAATCAGAGGAGGTATGATTTGTATGGTAAGTTTGATGGGGTAAGTGTGCTTAGTATGGAGGATAAAGATACCCTGGAGGCTGATTTTAAGAATGAAGATGTAAGGGTTGTTGTGTTTGGTTGTGAAGGTAATAAATGCCCTGGCAATGACAGTTTTAATTTCAATTTTATCATGGCTTGTTGGGAGATTGTGGGATTGGACATTAGTAACTGTGTTCTGGAATTCTTTAGTACTGGTATATTAGACAAACCTTATGTTTCCTCCTTCCTGTCACTGGTGCCAAAGGTTGAGAATCCACAAAGATTTGAAGAGTTTAGACCTATTTGTTTAATAGGTTGTGTGTTAAAAATTATTTCTAAGATGCTTGCTATTAGATTAAGTGTTGTGATTGGTAAATTAATTTCGCCCACTCAAACGACGTTTATCCCTGGCCGACAACTTTTGGATGGTGTTCTAGTGACCAACGAAACCATTGATTTTGCTAAGAGAAAAAAGAAGAAGTGTCTCCTTTTCAAGGTGGATTTTGCGCAGGCATATGACTGCGTCGACTGGAATTATCTTGAGAGTATGTTGATTCTTATGGGCTTTGGATCTAAATGGATGTCGTGGATTCGCGGTTCAGTTTTTAATAGCTATATGTCAGTCTTAATCAACGGGAGTCCCTCTAAAGATTTCAAAGCTATGAGAGGTTTAAAACAAGGAGATCCCCTATCTCCTTTCTTGTTTGCAATTGTGGGAGAGGTATTGGCAAGATTAGTGAAGACGGCTTCCGCCATCAATCTTCTTAAGAACTTCAAGTTCAGTGATGAGGCTTCGGTTAGTTTACTCTAGTTTGCCGATGACACTATCCTCCTAGGTGATGGATCTATTTCGAATATTTTGGCTTTTAAATCTATTTTGAGAGGATTCGAAGTCATTTCTGGTCTTAAGATAAATTATGCTAAGAGTTGTTTGTATGGGGTTGGTATAGATAAGGAGATGTTGGCAACTGCTGAGATTTTTCTCAATTGTAAGTCAGGTTCTCTTCCTTTTAAATTCCTTGGACTTAGAGTTGGTGGAAATCCTAGGAGTGTCTCTTTTTGGCGTCCTGTAGTGTAGGGTATGAGGGCTCGGTTATCTAATTGGATAAGTCGTAAATTATCGATTGGAGGGAGGGTGACGCTTATCAATAACGTGTTAGCTAACCTTCCGATCCATCATCTTTCTTTCTATAAAGTTCCTAAGAAGGTAGTGAAAGACCTTATAGCCATTCAAAGAAACTTTCTTTGGGCGGGTTGTTCGAATAATAGGGGTATTTCTTGGGCGAGTTGGAATACGGTGTGTAAATCGAAAAGCTGCGGAGGGCTTGGAATCAAAAATATTGGGCTTTTCAATAAAGCTCTCCTTGCAAAATGGTTGTGGAAATTCTGTAATGAAGGTACTGAAATATGGCGGCCTATCCTTGTAAGCATTTACGGCAATTTAAGTCGTAAACTGCAGTTTTACAGTGTTCAAGGTAATTTGAAATCTGATTCTATTTGGCTGAAGGATGTTTTCTCTTCTTCTAATCATGTTCCTCAATTCCATTTTAATGATAATATTATAGCGGATTTAGGGAATGGTAATGGGGTGTTGTTTTGGCATTCGAATTGGTGTGGGGGTAGACCTTTAAAGGAGATTTTTAATAGCTTGTATCAGGTGAGCTTCAGTAAAGACAGCACCGTGGCTGATTTAGGAGAATGGGTGGATGGTGTTTGGAGTTGGAAGGTTTCAGAAATACTCCCATTAAACCTTTATACGGGTAATAGTGATTTGATTGCTTTGATTCAGCTTATTGACTCTGTTATCGTGCAAGAAAAAGTTAATGATAAGTGGATATGGATTTTCGACAGAAACGTTGGATTCTCGGTCAAGTCCTTTTTTGACATTGCGTCATCTCATGAAGATTTAGTTTCGATCGATGATAATTCGATTAAGTTGTTAGATTTTGTTTGGAAATCAGATTGCCCTCTGAAAGTCAAAATTTTTATGTGGAGATTGATAATCGATAGGCTGCCTACTCGGTCGAACTTGGTAAAAAGGGGAATTTTAAGTAACCCTCATGAAACTGTCTGTGTTTTTTGTTTCAGGTATTTTGAAGAAGCTGGCCATCTTTTTTTCAAGTGTCATAGGTCTGTTAGGGTATGGAAGATGGTTTGCGATTGGATGGACATTGAGCGGATTTCCGACCGCGAATGTTGTTTGTAACACCCCCCTTTCTATACCCCCAAATAATCACATAATCATTTAGGCACATATTAAAAATTTCATCAGAGTATAATTATAAACATAGTATAAAAGTGGTTTGTCACATTATACATGAAATTAAAACATTCAACACCTGCTCAACAATTGATATGCAACAGTGGGGCAACTTTACAACAGAGGAACTTAGTCCTTACACCCACATTTCAAATGTTTAGAATAAAAGCGGAAAATCTAAACATTGAATAACATCAAACATATATACATATATATATATCATCAAGTATTATCCACCAACATAATTCATGTTTACATAAACATTCAACAACAAGATACATGTACAAATGTATCACAAAAGAATCATATACTTCCTAGCTACCCGGTGCTACATATCAGAGCTGACCGACCAAAAGAATGAAGACACACTTCACAAAAGACCACCAGCATAACTACTCTGCAATGCCTCCTAGAGCATCATAAAACAACAGAAGGGTGAGAAATATTATCATAATAACAATGCATATAATTATATATCTTAGCATAAAAATACACATATTCCACATTCTCACCACAATTCATCATGATTCACTCATATACATTACAATGTATATATACACAAAACCAAGCATATTCATCATGCATACTTTCACAATTCTTATCATTCCACATAAACATACATATTCATGTTTATTCATCAATGCACCATTATAAAGATGATAAATGCAAATCATAGAGACCGACTCACGACTCTATGCAAATGCAATGCGGTACCGACTCAATCATCTAAAGTTCACTCAGGAACTTATTGGAACCATCGCTCGTTACCAATGTAACTCCCCGTCGAGCCTACGATGTTCACCCATTGCTTACACCTCACATAGGCACACAATCTGATTGCTCACACCCCACATGGGCACACAATCGTTTGTAATCATCGCTCACACCTCACATAGGCACACGACGTTACAACGGATTCTCATTAGAATCACACAACACAAAAATGTACATCATTATGCTTCACATACAAAACGACTCAAGACATTCTTGAAATGCATACATATTGACAATATATTCATGCATTCATCTCATACTATCACATACAATCTATATACATTCACATCAATACACTATTGTATGATTCACATCTAAAACACACATTCAAAACGGTAAAAGTCGCTCAATAACACTATTCCCGACTTTCCGACATAATTAAATCAGCTCACAATTTCCAAATCATCATAATAAGAAAGTACAGCTCAATAGCTTCACAACGATACCAAGAATGTAAAAATCGGATAAACGGAACAAAAGTTACGAAAGAAAAACGAAAACGATATTTTGAAAAATCACATTTTTACACTTGTCCTGACCATACACGTATGACCCTTCTCATACGCGTACGGCCCTGATTCCTCGCCATTCCCATACGCGTATTGCCAAGACCCATACGCGTATGGGCAGAAGTCATTTTTCCCCCAAAATTCACATTTAAAAGTCCATACGCGTATGCCCAACACCATACGCGTATCACCAGTTGGCCGGGAAAAGTCACATTCCATACGCGTAATGGCCCAAAAACAAGCCAATGATACACGTAACGCCTAGGATCATACGCGTATGAACATGCCCCATACGCGTACGGCCAGGGCAAATGCAGAAAAATTCTGCAGAACTTGGTTCTGCGTTTTTCATCCAAACCATACCCAAATTCATCATCTAAATCCAGAAAAATACCAATTTGATGTACAATAACATATATCTATCATGTATCAACAACAAGGAACACGAAAACGTCATTTCCAACATGATTAAATCGAATTCTAACACTTCTACACAAATGGGTTTATACAAAAACTCATAAAAATCAACAACAACAACAACACAATCATACATAATGATATACATTGATAAGATAATAAGATTTCACACCCTTACCCGGATAATTCGATTCCTAGAAGTTTTTTTGAAGATTTCCAAGCTTTTCCTCTCTTTTCTTCTCTTTTCTCCTCTTCCTCTTTCTTTCTCTCCTTTTTCTCTCTATCTTTCGTTTCTTTCTCTTTCTCTCCTATTTCCTCTCCTTATCTCTTTTTCTTTTTTATTTCTTATTTTCTACTCAAATTAAATTAATTCATTTTCTCACAACATTCTATTTCCACTAAATATCTAACTTATCATTAATTGAGAAATGTCTAAAATACCCTCCATTCTAATTTCCCCGAAAACTCTCAAAAACGGTAAAATATCATAACACGTCAACATAGCATATTAACATACCAATTTCACAGATGAAATAATTTATCACTCAATTTAAATAAAAGACTCAACAAAATGGGAATAATCGAAATCGGGGCATTACAACTCTCCCCCACTTTAGAAATTTTCGTCCTCGAAAATATTACCTGATTTAAACAACTCCGGATACGACTCTCGCATCCTACTCTCTAGCTCCCAAGTCATATTGCCCTCCGTAGCGCCTCCCCACGCTACTTTCACAAGCGCAATATCCTTGCCTCTTAGCTTCTTAACTTCACGGTCCAAAATCCTAATCGGTAAAGCTTCAACTGTAAGGTTATCTCTCCCTTCAACCTCGTCCATAGGAATAACATGTGACGGATCTGGAATATACTTCCGAAGTTGCGAAACATGGAATACATCATGCAAATTCGAAAGATTCGGAGGCAACGCCACACGGTAAGCCACACCACCGACTCGTGCAGAAATCTGATACGGACCAATAAAACGAGAAGTCAACTTCTTCAACTTCAAAGCACGACCCACACCCGTAACCCGCGTAACTCTAAAAAACACATGGTCGCCTTCTTGAAACTCAAGATCTTTCCTTCTCTTGTCATGATAGCTCTTTTGTCTACTTTGAGAAGCTTTCATCTTCTCACGAATAAACTTCACTTTCTCCGTCGTTTGTTGTACCATCTCTGGTCCAACTATCGTCCTCTCACCGGTTTCATGCCAACACAAAGGTGTCCGACATCTCCGACCATACAAAGCCTCAAATGGTGCCATACTTATCCTTGAATGAAAACTATTATTGTAGGTGAACTCAATCAACGCCAAATAACTATCCCAAGCACCACCTTGCTCGAGCACACAAGCACGCAATAAATCCTCCAACGATTGAATTGTCCTCTCGGTTTGACCATCCGTTTGCGGATGATAAGCCGAACTCAATCTTAGCTTAGAACCCAAAGCCTTTTGTAAACTCTTCCAAAACCTCGATGTAAATATTGGATCTCTATCCGATACAATACTCTTAGGAACTCCATGTAACTTCACAATCGCAAGAACATAAATCTCGGCTAACTTCTCCAAAGGATAACTAATATCAATTGGAATGAAGTGAGCAGATTTAGTAAGCCTATCAACGATTACCCAAATAGCATTATGACCTCTTTGTGTATTCGGCAATCCAGTAACAAAATCCATCGATATACTATCCCATTTCCACTCCGGAATGTCCAACGGTTGCATCAATCCACTAGGCTTTTGATGTTCCACCTTAGACTTTTGACAAGTTAAGCACGCATACACAAATTGAGCCACATCCCTCTTTAATCCGGACCACCAAAAGATTTTCTTCAAATCTTGATACATTTTATTCGCTCCCGGATGAATACTTAAGTTACTTCGGTGCCCTTCTTCCAATATCATCTTTTTCAACTCCGCGTCATTGATAAGTGTAAAATGTACCTATTTTTGTACATGATTTTAGTTGCACTTATCGTTGCTTTTTGTTAAATATCATACGAATAAACCCTGTTTTGTTTATAAATGCGTATAGTTTATATTTTAGTGTATATATGTGTTTCGTATAAATATCATTGAGTTTAATTAATTTTATCTCATTTTTGTAGGTATTCAAGCAGTGGGATTTTGCCATCATTGTATAGAGCATTGAATAAGCTTTCCAACGCTTCGAACCGGGCAAAAAACGGAATTACGGTTCAAGAGTTATGAAGAAAATAAGCTTTGGATTTTCAAGCATGCTTGGAGCGCGCTGAGCGCGCTCCAAGCCCAGGAAGCATGCTTGGAGCACGCTGAGCGCGCTCCAAGCCCCCAGAAACAGCTACTTATAGTAGGTTGCGCGCTGAGCATGTTCCAAGCCCGCTGAGCGCGCTTGTAAGGCGGTTTAACTTTAAAAAGAGCGCGCTGAGCGCCCATAGCGCGCTGAGCGCGGTCTGCGACTTTGACAGCAATAAATATAGTGAAAAAACACATTTTTTGGGATGGTTTTGGGTATTTTTTGCTCCCAACTCCATCAAACTTCATTTTTCTTGTAGATTAGCTTAGAAAACATCATTGGAGCTTGCATTTGGATGATCCGGAGTCGAATCTCTCGTAGATTGGTGTTGACAAACCAAGAAATGTTTGGTTCCTCTTCTCTCTTCTCTTTTTAATTTCTTTTTGTTGGGTATTGTATAGTTGCTATGAACATATGTATCTTTGTTGATCTTAATATTATATGAAATTTGCTTTACAAATCATTATCGATGTCTTCCTTGATCTTTTTGCATTTATGTTTGGATTTGTGTTGTGTTAGAGATAAACATCACAAATCTTGATTAGGGATGGATATCTATTGTCTAGATGCTAGAGATAGATTTAGAGGATAATCTTTTGGGTGTCGGAACTTAATGTCTTCCGTGTTTCGAGGCTTCGTGCGCGAGAGTGACGAAGAGAGTAATACGGTTGTCTCTCAGCTCAGTGTGCCAGAGATGGACACTGTTGTGAGTGATGCTGGATGATTTTGACGAGTATTGCAGGTGGAGTATAATTGGTCGGTAAATTTATGTTTGTGACGAGTGGATTATATGTATGCTTGATAAGTTCGTCATGTTGAAGAATGAATTGTTTTTATGTGAATATTTACTTTTCTGTTTCTATGTTTAAAACCATTTAAACCCAAACTCATTAACAATTAAATTGTCGAACGGCAGTTCAGTAGCACCGATCTCTGTGGACACGATAAATTCCCAGAAAAATACTTCCAAATCTTTTTGTTTGCTTTCCCTATACAGCAACCAGCAGTCATCAGGAATACAAATACGACCACGGAATCTCAAAACTCCAAAATTATCAACCTTGAAATCCTCATTCTCATTCGTCATCAAATCAACGAACTTCAAATCCAACTTTTGCTTTTCACATACGGTTACAAGAAAATCATTTGTAACATGTAGCATACCAAGTCTCACACTTCTCGGCGTCATTTCACAAACCAAACTCAAGTCTCTAAAATTCTCCAAAAGTTCCCATTCTCTCATCATCAATGCGGACATATGTAACGACTTCCGACTCAAAGCATCGGCCACCACGTTTGCCTTACCCGGATGGTAATTAAAACCAAAATCATAATCCTTCAAAAGCTCTAACCACCTTCTTTGTCTCATATTCAATTCTTTTTTATCAAATAAATATTTCAAGCTCTTGCGATCACTAAAAACTTCAAATCTTGCACCATAAAGATAGTGCCTCCAAATTTTCAAAACAAACACCACGGCCGCCAACTCCAAGTCATGTGTAGGATAATTCTTTTCATGCACTCTCAATTGTCTTGAAGCATAAGCCACAACTTTTCCATCTTGCATCAAAACACCACCTAAACCAACCAATGAAGCATCACAATACACAGCAAATGGTTCCGTCGAATTTGGCAAAATCAAGATCGGAGCCGTTGTCAACCTTCTTTTTAGCTCATTGAAACTCTCTTCACAATGAATATCCCAAATGGAAGCCTTTCCTTTACAAGTCAATTGCGTTAACAGAAGTGCCAACTTCGAAAATCCCTCAATAAACCTCCGATAATAACCCGCCAAGCCTAAAAAGCTTCGAATCTCCGTAACCGATCTAGGAGCCTCCCATTGCATCACCACATCAATCTTGGATGGATCAACATTAATACCACTACCGGAAATAACATGTCCAAGAAAACTTACCTCCGACAACCAAAATTCACATTTCGACAACTTAGCATACAATTGTTTCTCTTTCAAAATTTGTAACACAATCCTCAAATGCTCTTCATGCTCCTCTTGAGACTTAGAGTAAATCAAAATATCGTCGATGAACACAACCACAAAACGATCTAACTGTTCATGAAAAATACAATTCATGTATTCCATAAACACACTCGGCGCATTAGAAACCCCGAATGGCATCACGGAATATTCGTAATGACCATACCGTGTCCTAAAGGCTGTCTTTTGAATATCCTCTTCTTTCACACAAATCTGGTGATATCCCGATCTCAAATCAATCTTGCTAAAAACACGTGCACCAACCAATTGGTCCATCAAATCATCGATCCTTGGAAGCGGATACTTGTTCTTAATTGTCACCTTGTTCAATTGTCGATAATCAATGCATAACCGCATACTTCCATCCTTCTTCTTTACCAACAATACCGGAGCACCCCAAGGAGAAACACTTGGTCTTACAAATCTCTTGTCCAACAAGTCATTCAATTGCTTCTTCAATTCTACCAACTCCGATGCCGACATACGATACGGTGCCATCGAAACCGGTCTAGTACCCGGAACTAGATCAATAGAAAACTCAACTTCTCTTTCCGGCGGTACGTCCGTAATATCCTCTGGAAACACTTCTGGAAAATCACACACCACTGGGAACACATCGAGCTCAACTTTACTCTCCACCGACAATGATGCAAACAAACCGAACAATTGAGCTTCGTCCGCTAAAAGTTTTTTCAACTCCTTAGTGGATAGGAAACTCTCATCTTCATCATCTTCCAAAGAAGGAAACCTCACTAACTTGTGATAGCAATCTATATGAACTCGATTAAATTGCAACCAGTTCATACCCAAGATTACGTCCAATCCCTCCAACGGCAAACACACTAAATCCATAAGGAAGTCTTTACCATACATGGTCAAAGGACAACTTACACACACCAAAGACGTAGTTACCGACCCTGAAACAGGAGTCTCAATAACCATCTCACCACCCCAAGAAGTCATAAACAAATTCAAACGCTTAGCGCACTCACGAGAAATGAATGAATGAGTCGCCCCCGTATCAATAATAGCAACTAAAGGCGTACTATTAATAAAGCATGTACCTTTAATCAAACGGTCTGCACTAGTAGTGTCCGTTCCCGCTAATGCAAACACCTTTCCACTCGCTTGAGCTTGTTTTGGCTTAGTACACTTAGTACTAATGTGACCCACTTCTCCACAATTATTGCACTTCACTATATTCCTTCTACAATCGGTAGTAGCATGCCCAAGGCCTCCACAGTTAGAAAATTTCACCACAGTCTTCCCACACTCAAATGATTTATGACCCATTTCACCACACTTGTAACACTTAACGGAACCGGAACCTCCTCCTCTAGATCTCTTCTCAAAGTTTCCCCTATGCTTGCCTTTATCAACGGGTGTCACATAAGGTCCACCTTTAGCTTGTTGCTTTCCCTTCCTCTCATTCAAACTTTTGAAATGTGTAGAACGAGCCTTGCTATCTTCCTCAAAGATTCTACAACATTTTGTCAAATCCGTAAACCTTCTTATCCTTTGATATCCCACAGCTTGCTTAATCTCGGGACGCAAACCATTCTCATATTTAATACACTTTGAGAACTCAGCAGTAATTGTAGCATAGTGAGGATGGAATTAAACCAACTCCACAAACATAGCAGTATAGTCCACCACGGACATTGTAACACCCCCTTTCTATACCCCCAAATAATCACATTATGTCATTTAGGCACATATTAAAAATTTCCTCAGAGTATAATTATAAACATGGTATAAAAGCGGTATGTCACATTATACATTAAATTAAAACATACAACACCTGCTCAAACAGTGATATGCAAAAGTGGGGTAACTTTGCAACAGAGGAACTTTATCCTTACACCCACATCTCAATATTTAGAATAAAAGCGAAAAATCTAAACATTGAATAACATCAAACATATATATATATATGCGTCATCGAGTATCATCCATCACATAATTCATGTTTACATAAACATTCACCAGCAAGATCCATATACAAGGGTATCGCAAAAGAATCATATACATCCTAGCTACCCGGTGCTACATATCAGAGCCAACCGACCAAAAGAATGAAGACACGCTTCACAAAAAGACCTCCAGCATACCTACTCTGCAATGCCTCATAGAGCATCATAAAACAGCAGAAGGGTGAGAAATATTATCATAATAACAATGCATATAATTATATATATATCGTAACACAAAAATACACATATTCCACATTCTCACCACAATTCATCAAAACTCACCCGTATACGTCACAATGAATATATATATATATTCACAACCAACATATCCATCATGTATACTTTCACAATTCTTATCATTCCACACAAACATACACACATATGTTTATTCATCGATGCACCATTATAAAGATGATAAATGCAAATCATAGAGACCGACTCATGACTCTATGCAAATGCAATGCGGTACCGACTCAATCATCTCAAGTTCACTCAGGAACTCTGCTGGAACCATCGCTCGTTACATCACTATAACTCCCCGTCGGGCCTGCGATGTTCACCCATTGCTCACACCCCACATGGGCACACAATGTTTATGGATCGCTCACACCCCACACGGGCACACGACCCGATCGCTCACACCCCACACGCGGGCACACGATCCGATTGCTCACACCTCACCTAGGCACATAATCGTTTGTAATCATCGCTCACACCTCACCTAGGCACACGACGTTACAACGGATTCTCATTAGAATCGCTCAACACAAGAATGTACTTCATTATGCTTCACATGCAAAATGACTCAAGACATTCCTGAAATACATACATATTCACAATATATTCATGCATTCTTCTCATACAATCACATACAATCTATATACATTCACATCAATGCACTATTGTATGATTCACATCCAAACACACATTCAAAAACGGTAAAAGTCGCTAAATAACACTATTCCTGACTTTTCCGATTTATTTAATCGGCCAACAATTTCTAAATCATCATAATCATATAGTACAGCTCAATAGCTTCACAATGATACCAAGAATGTAAAAATCGGATAATCGAAACAAAAGTTACGGACGAAAACGAAAACGACATTTTGAAAAATCTCATTTTAACACTCTGCTGCTCATACGCGTATGGACCTATGTCATACGCGTATGGCCAAAACCCCTTACGCGTACACTACGCAAATCACCAGATGTCCAGGAAAAAGGAAGGTTCATACGCGTATTGGCCCTGAAATGCGCCATCCATACGCGTATTGCCCAAGTCAATACGCGTATGGCCCTCCCCATTACGCGTATGGCCAGGCAGAATGCAGAATTTTCCTGCAGAATTCTGTTCTGCATTTTCCACCCAACCCACACCCAAAATCATCATCTAAACTCAGAAAAATACCAATTTGATATTTAACAACATGTATCATTCATGTAACAACCACAAGGGACACGAAAACATCATTTTCAACACGATTAAATCGATTTCTATCATTTTCTATACAATTGGGTTTCCACCAATATTCATAAAAATCAACAACAACAACAACACAATCATACATAATCATACACATTGATAAGATAATGATATTTCACACCCTTACCCGGATTTAATTGATTCCTAGAAGTTGATTTCTTGATCTCCTAGCTTTTCCCCTATTTTCCTTCTCTTTTCTCCTCTTCTTCTTTCTTTCTCTCCTTTTTCTCTCTATTTCTCTTTTCTTTCTATTTCCTTCTATTTTCCTTTCTTTCTTTTCTTTTCTATCTTTCTTTTCTATTTCTATTCTCTTTTTCTTTCTTTTCTATTTTCCACTCAAATACAATTAATTCATTTTCTCACAAAATTCTACACTTAATCATTTTTCCAACAATTTCTACTAAATTTCTAACTTACTAATAATTGAGAAATGTCTAAAATATTCTCCATTCTAATTTCCCCGAAAACTCTCAAAACGGTCAAATATCATAACACATCAACATAGCATATTAACACACCAATTTCACAAATAAAATAATTTATCACTCAATTTAAATAAAAGACTCAACAAAATGGGAATAATTGGAATCGGGGCGTTACAACTCTCCCCCACTTTAGAAATTTTCGTCCTCGAAAATATTACCTGATTCAAACAACTCCGGATACGACTCTCGCATCCTACTCTCTAGCTCCCAAGTCATATCGCCTTCCGCAGCGCCTTCCCACGCTACTTTCACAAGTGCAATATCCTTGCCTCTTAACTTCTTAACTTCACGGTCCAAAATCCTAAGCGGTAAAGCTTCCACCGTAAGGTTATCTCTCACTTCAACCTCGTCCATAGGAATAACATGTGAAGGATCCGGAACATACTTCCGAAGATGCGAAACATAGAAAACGTCATGTAAATTTGAAAGATTCGGTGGCAACGCCACACGGTAAGCCACAACACCAACTCGTGCGGAAATCTGATACAGGCCAATAAAACGAGAAGTCAACTTCTTCGATTTCAAAGCACGACCCACACCCGTAACCGGTGTAACTCTCAAAAACACATGGTCGCCTTCTTGAAATTCAAGATCTTTCCTTCTCTTATCATGATAGCTCTTTTGTCTACTTTGAGAAGCCTTCATCTTTTCACGAATAAACTTCACTTTCTCCGTCGTTTGTTGTATCATCTCCGGTCCAACTATTGTCCTCTCGCCGGTTTCATGCCAACACAAAGGTGCTCGACATCTCCGACCATACAAAGCCTCGAATGGTGCCATACTTATACTTGAATGAAAACTGTTATTGTAGGTGAACTCAATCAACACCAAATAACTATCCCAAGCACCACCTTGCTCGAGCACACAAGCACGCAATAAATCCTCCAACGATTGAATTGTCCTTTCGGTTTGACCATCCGTTTGCGGATGATAAGCCGAACTCAATCTTAGCTTGGAACCCAAAGCCTTTTGTAAACTCTCCCAAAACCTCGACGTGAATCTAGGATCTCTATCCGATACAATACTCTTAGGAACTCCATGTAACTTTACAACCACAAGAATATAAATCTCGGCTAACTTCTCCAAAGGATAACTAATATCAATTGGAATGAAGTGAGCAGATTTAGTAAGCCTATCAACAATTACCCAAATAACATTATGACCTCTTTGCGTATTCGGCAATCCCGTAACAAAATCCATCGATATACTATCCCATTTCCACTCCGGAATGTCCAACGGTTGCATCAATCCACTAGGTTTTTGATGTTCCACCTTAGACTTTTGACAAGTTAAGCATGCATACACAAATCGAGCCACATCCCTCTTTAAACCGGACCACCAAAAGATCTTCTTCAAATCTTGATACATCTTATTCGCACCCGGATGAATACTTAAATTACTTCGGTGTCCTTCCTCTAAAATCATCTTTTTCAACTCCGCGTCGTCGGGAATACAAATACGACCACGGAATCTCAAAACTCCAAAGTTATCCACCTTGAAATCCTCATTCTCATTTATCATTAAATCAACGAACTTCAAATCCAACTTTTGCTTTTCACTAACCGTTGCAAGAAAATCATTCGTAACATGTAACATACCAAGTCTCACACTTCGCGGCGTCATTTCACAAACCAAACTCAAATCTCTAAAATCCTCCAAAAGTTCCCATTCTCTCATCATCAATGCAGACATATGTAACGACTTCCGACTCAAGGCATCGGCCACCACGTTTGCCTTACCCGGATGGTAATTCAAACCAAAATCATAATCCTTCAAAAGTTCTAGCCACCTCCTTTGTCTCATGTTCAATTCTTTTTGATCAAATAAATATTTCAAACTTTTGTGATCACTAAAAACTTCAAATCTCGCACCATAAAGATAATGCCTCCATATTTTCAAAACAAACACCACCGCCGCTAAATCCAAGTCATGTGTAGGATAATTCTTTTCATGCACTCTCAATTGTCTAGAAGCATATGCCACAACTTTTCCATCTTGCATCAAAACACCACCTAAACCAACCAAAGAAGCATCACAATACACAACAAATGGTTCCGTCGAATTTGGTAAAATCAAGATCGGAGCCGTTGTCAACCTTCGTTTTAGCTCATTGAAACTCTCTTCACAATGAATATCCCAAATGAAAGCCTTTCCTTTACAAGTCAATTGCGTTAACGGAAGTGCCAACTTCGAAAATCCCTCAATAAACCTCCGATAATAACCCGCCAAGCCTAGAAAGCTTCGAATCTCCGTAACCGATCTAGGAGCCTCCCATTGCATCACCGTATCAATCTTGGATGGATCAACACTAATAACACTACCGGAAATAACATGTCCAAGAAAACTTACTTCCGACAACCAAAACTCACATTTCGACAACTTAGCACACAATTGTTTCTCTTTCCAAATTTCTAACACAATCCTCAAATGCTCTTCATGTTCCTCTTGAGACTTAGAGTAAATCAAAATATCATCGATGAACACAACCACAAAACGATCCAACTGTTCATGAAAAATACGATTCTTGTATTCCATAAACACACCCGGCGCGTTAGAAACCCCGAATGGCATCACGGAGTATTCGTAATGACCATACCGTGTCCTAAATGCCGTCTTTTGAATATCCTCTTCTTTCACACGAATCTGGTGGTATCCCGATCTCAAATCAATCTTGCTAAAAACACGCGCACCAACCAATTGGTCCAACAAATCATCGATCCTTGGAAGCGGATACTTGTTCTTAATTGTCACTTTGTTCAACTGTCGATAATCAATGCATAACCGCATACTCCCTTCCTTCTTCTTTACCAACAATACCGGAGCACCCCAAGGAGAAAAACTTGGTCTTACAAATTTCTTGTCCAACAAGTCATTCAATTGCTTCTTCAATTCTACCAACTCCGATGCCGACATACGATACGGTGCCATCGAAATCGGTCTAGTACCAGGAACTAGATCAATAGAAAACTCAACTTCTCTCTGCGGTGGTACCTTTGTAATATCCTCAGGAAACACTTCAGGAAAATCACACACAACAGGAAACACATCATGTGACACTTGACTATCCACAGTTAAAGATGCAAACAAACCGAACAATTGAGCTTCGTCCGCTAAAAGTTTCTTCAACTCTTTAGTGGATTGGAAACTCGAGTCTTCGTCCTCTTCCAAAGAAGGAAACCTCACTAACTTGTGATAACAATCTATATGAACTCTATTAAATTGCAACCAATTCATACCCAAGACCACATCCAATCCTTCCAACGGCAAACACACTAAGTCCATCTCAAAGTCTTTACCATAAACGGTTAAAGGACAACTTAAACAAACCAAAGAAGTAGTTACTGACCCCATTGCTGGAGTATCAATAACCATCTTACCATCCATCAGAGACAACACAAGATTCAAACGATTCGCGCACTCAGACGAAATAAATGAATGAGCCGCTCCCGTATCAATAATGGCAACTAAAGGTGTACTATTAATAAAGCATGTACCTTTAATCAAATGGTCTGCATTAGTAGTTTGAGTCCCCGCCAATGCAAACACCTTTCAGCCCGCTTGAGCTTGTTTCGGTTTAGTACACTTAGTACTAATGTGACCAACTTCTCCGCAATTATAGCACTTCACCATATTCCTTCTACAATCGGTAGCAACATGCCCAAGACCTCCACAGTTAGAACATTTCACCACTGGCTTCCCACACTCAAATGATTTATGACCCATTTCACCACACTTGTAACACCTAATAGAACCGGAACCTCCTCCTCCAGATCTCATATCAAAGTTTCCCCTATGCTTGCCCTTATCAACGGGTGTCACATAAGGTCCACTTCTAGCTTGTTGCTTTCCCTTCCTCTCATTCAAACTTTTGTAATGTGTAGAACGAGCCTTACTATCTTCCTCGAAGATTCTACAACATTCCGTCAAATCTGAAAACCTTCTTATCCTTTGATATCCCACAGCTTGCTTAATCTCAGGACGTAAACCATTCTCATATTTAATACACTTTGAGAACTCAGCAGTAATCGCAGCATAATGAGGATGGAATTGAACCAACTCCACAAATTTAGCAGTATAGTCCACCACGGACATACTACCTTGTTTCAATTCAAGGAACTCCATCTCTTTCTTCCCTTTCACACTTTCAGGGTAATACTTCCTTAAGAACTCAGTACGAAATAAATCCCAAGTTACCTCTTCATCATCCACCTCAAGAATTTGACGCATACCGACCCACCAATCGTCGGCTTCTTCCTTCAGCATGTGAGATCCAAGCCTCACATTGTTCTCCTCCGCACAGTCCATGACTCTGAAGATCCTTTCAATCTCTTTCAACCAAAGTTGAGCACCATCGGGATCAAATCTTCCTTTAAAGACCGGTGGTTGATTCTTCCTGAACTCGTCATTAGCATTCACATTCGGCGCACCTTGCACCGCCCTAGCCATTGCTTCCAAAGCAGCAGCCATCACATTGTCGTTCCTACCAGCCATATTCTGATCATTCCTAAAAATGACAACAAGGTTAAACAATAGTTCAACCAACACAACAACAAGACAGACACAATTGACTCAACTCTGGCTCTGATACCACTTAATGTAACACCCCCTTTCTATACCCCCAAATAATCACATTATGTCATTTAGGCACATATTAAAAATTTCGTCAGAGTATAATTATAAACATGGTATAAAAGCGGTATGTCACATTATACATTAAATTAAAACATACAACACCTGCTCAAACAGTGATATGCAACAGTGGGGTAACTTTGCAACAGAGGAACTTTATCCTTACACCCACATCTCAATATTTAGAATAAAAGCGGAAAATCTAAACATTGAATAACATCAAACATATATACATATATATATGTATATATATATATATATATATATATATATATATATATGCGTCATCGAGTATCATCCATCACATAATTCATGTTTACATAAACATTCACCAGCAAGATACATATACAAGGGTATCGCAAAAGAATCATATACATCCTAGCTACCCGGTGCTACATATCAGAGCCAACCGACCAAAAGAATGAAGACACGCTTCACAAAAAGACCTCCAGCATACCTACTCTGCAATGCCTCATAGAACATCATAAAACAGCATAAGGGTGAGAAATCTTATCATAATAACAATGCATATAATTATATATATCGTAACATAAAAATACACATATTCCACATTCTCACCACAATTCATCAAAACTCACCCGTATACGTCACAATGTATATATATATATATATTCACAACCAACATATCCATCATGTATACTTTCACAATTCTTATCATTCCACATAAACATACACACATATGTTTATTCATCGATGCACCATTATAAAGATGATAAATGCAAATCATAGAGACCGACTCACGACTCTATGCAAATGCAATGCGGGTACCGACTCAATCATCTTAAGTTCACTCAGGAACTCTGCTGGAACCATCGCTCGTTACATCACTGTAACTCCCTGTCGGGCCTGCGATGTTCACCCATTGCTCACACCCCACATGGGCACACAATGTTTATGGATCGCTCACACCCCACACGGGCACACGACCCGATCGCTCACACCCCACACGCGGGCACACGATCCGATTGCTCACACCTCACCTAGGCACACAATCGTTTGTAATCATCGCTCACACCTCACCTAGGAACACGACGTTACAACGGATTCTCATTAGAATCGCTCAACACAAGAATGTACTTCATTATGTTTCACATGCAAAATGACTCAAGACATTCTTGAAATGCATACATATTCACAATATATTCATGCATTCTTCTCATACAATCACATACAATCTATATACATTCACATCAATGCACTATTGTATGATTCACATCCAAACACACATTCAAAAACGGTAAAAGTCGCTAAATAACACTATTTCCGACTTTTCCAACTTATTTAATCGGCCAACAATTTCCAAATCATCATAATCATATAGTACAGCTCAATAGCTTCACAATGATACCAAGAATGTAAAAATCGAATAATCGGAACAAAAGTTACGGACGAAAACGAAAACGACATTTTGAAAAATCTCATTTTAACACTTCTGCTGCTCATACGCGTATGGACCTATGTCATACGCGTATGGCCAAAACCCCTTACGCGTACACTACGCAAATCACCAGATGGCCGGAAAAAATGAAGGTTCATACGCGTATTGGCCCTGAAATGCGCCATCCATACGCGTATTGCCCAAGTCAATACGCGTATGGCCCTCCCCATTACGCGTATGGCCAGGCAGAATGCAGAATTTTCCTGCAGAATTCTGTTCTATGTTTTCCACCCAACCCACACCCAAAATCATCATCTAAATTCAGAAAAATACCAATTTGATATTTAACAACATGTATCATTCATGTAACAACCACAAGGGACACGAAAACATCATTTTCAGCACGATTAAATCGATTTCTATCATTTTCTATACAATTGGGTTTCCACCAATATTCATAAAAATCAACAACAACAACAACAACAACACAATCATACATAATCATACACATTGATAAGATAATGATATTTCACACCCTTACCCAGATTTAATTGATTCCTAGAAGTTGATTTCTTGATCTCCTAGCTTTTCCCCTATTTTCCTTCTCTTTTCTCCTCTTCTTCTTTCTTTCTCTCCTTTTTCTCTCTATTTCTCTTTTCTTTCTATTTCCTTCTATTTTCCTTTCTTTCTTTTCTTTTCTATCTTTCTTTTCTATTTCTATTCTCTTTTTCTTTCTTTTCTATTTTCCACTCAAATACAATTAATTCATTTTCTCACAAAATTCTACACTTAATCATTTTTCCAACAATTTCTACTAAATTTCTAACTTACTAATAATTGAGAAATGTCTAAAATATTCTCCATTCTAATTTCCCCCAAAACTCTCAAAATGGTAAAATATCATAACACATCAACATAGCATATTAACACACCAATTTCACAAATAAAATAATTTATCACTCAATTTAAATAAAAGACTCAACAAAATGGGAATAATTGGAATCGGGGCGTTACAAACATACTACCTTGTTTTAGTTCAAGGAACTCCATCTCCTTCTTCCCTTTCACACTTTCAGGGTAATACTTCCTCAAGAACTCGGTACGAAATAAATTCCAAGTTATCTCTTCATCATCCACCTCAAGAATTTGACGCATACCGACCCACCAATCGTCGGGTTTTTCCTTCAGCATGTGAGACCCAAGCCTCACCTTATTCTCCTCCGCACAACCCATAACTCTGAAGATCCTTTCAATCTCTTTCAACCAAATTTGAGCACCATCGGGATCAAATATTCCTTTGAAGACCGGTGGTTGATTCTTCCTGAACTCGTCATTAGCATTAACGTTCGGCGCACCTTGCACCACCCTAGCCATTGCTTCCAAAGCAGCAGCCGTCGCAATGTCGTTTCTACAGCCATATTCTGATCATTCCCAAAAATGACAACAAGGTTAGACAACAGTTCAACCATCACAACAACAAGACAGACACAACTGACTCGACACTGGCTCTGATACCACTTAATGTAACACCCCCCTTTCTATACCCCAAAATAATCACATAATCATTTAGGCACATATTAAAAATTTCGTCAGAGTATAATTATAAACATAGTATAAAAGAGGTTTGTCACATTATACATAAAATTAAAACATTCAACACCTGCTCAACAATTGATATGCAACAGTGGGGTAACTTTGCAACAGAGGAACTTAGTCCTTACACCCACATTTCAAATGTTTAGAATAAAAGAGGAAAATCTAAACATTGAATAACATCAAACATATATACATATATATATCATCAAGTATTATCCACCAACATAATTCATGTTTACATAAACATTAAACAACAAGATACATGTACAAATGTATCACAAAAGAATCATATACTTCCTAGCTACCCGGTGCTACATATCAGAGCCGACCGACCAAAAGAATGAAGACACGCTTCACAAAAGACCACCAGCATACCTACTCTGCAATGCCTCATAGAGCATCATTAAACAGCAGAAGGGTGAGAAATATTATCATAATAACAATGCATATAATTATATATCTTAGCATAAAAATACACATATTCCACATTCTCACCACAATTCATCATGATTCACTCATATACATTACAATGTATATATACACAAAACCAAGCATATTCATCATGAATACTTTCACAATTCTTATCATTCCACATAAACATACATATTCATGTTTATTCATCAATGCACCATTATAAAGATGATAAATGCAAATCATAGAGACCGACTCACGACTCTATGCAAATGCAATGCGGGTACCGACTCAATCATCTCAAGTTCACTCAGGAATTTATTGGAACCATCGCTCGTTACCAATGTAACTCCCCGTCGGGCCTACGATGTTCACCCATTGCTCACACCTCACATAGGCACACAATGTTTATGGATTGCTCACACCTCACATAGGCACACAATCCGATTGCTCACACCCCACATGGGCACACAATCGTTTGTAATCATCACTCACACCTCACATAGGCACACGACATTACAACGGATTCTCATTAGAATCACACAACACAAAAATGTACATCATTATGCTTCACATACAAAACGATTCAAGACATTCTTGAAATGCATACATATTCACAATATATTCATGCATTCATCTTATACTATCACATACAATCTATATACATTCACATCAATGCACTATTGTATGATTCACATCCAAAACACACATTCGAAACAGTAAAAGTCACTCAATAACACTATTCTCGACTTTCCTACATAATTAAATCGACTCACAATTTCCAAATCATCATAATAAGAAAGTACAGCTCAATAGCTTCACAACGATACCAAGAATGTAAAAATCGGATAAACGGAACAAAAGTTACGAAAGAAAAACGAAAACGATATTTTGAAAAATCACATTTTTACACTTGTCCTGACCATACACGTATGACCCTTCTCATACGCGTACGGCCCTGATTCCTCGCCATTCCCATACGCGTATTGCCAAGACCCATACGCGTATGGGCAGAAGTCATTTTTCCCCCAAAATTCACGTTTAAAAGTCCATACGCGTATGCCCAACACCATACGCGTATCACCAGATGGCCAGGAAAAGTCACATTCCATACGCGTAATGGCCCAAAAACAAGCCAATGATACGCGTAACGCCTAGGCTCATACGCATATGAACATGCCCCATACGCATACGGCCAGGGCAAATGCAGAAAAATTCTGCAGAACTTGGTTCTGCGTTTTTCATCCAAACCATACCCAAAATCATCATCTAAATCTAGAAAAATACCAATTTGATGTACAATAACATATATCTATCATGTATCAACAACAAGGAACACGAAAACATCATTTCCAACATGATTAAATCAAATTCTAACACTTATACACAAATGGGTTTATACAAAAACTCATAAAAATCAACAACAACAACAACACAATCATACATAATGATATACATTGATAAGATAATAAGATTTCACACCCTTACCCGGATAATTCGATTCCTAGAAGTTGTTTTGAAGATTTCCAAGCTTTTCCTCTCTTTTCTTCTCTTTTCTCCTCTTCCTCTTTCTTTCTCTCCTTTTTCTCTCTATCTTTCTTTTCTTTCTCTTTCTCTCCTATTTCCTCTCCTTGTCTCTTTTTCTTTTCTATTTCTTATTTTCTACTCAAATTAAATTAATTCATTTTCTCACAAAATTCTATTTCCACTAAATTTCTAACTTATCATTAATTGAGAAATGTCTAAAATACCCTCTATTCTAATTTCCCCGAAAACTCTCAAAAACGGTAAAATATCATAACATGTCAACATAGCATATTAACATACCAATTTCACAGATGAAATAATTTATCACTCAATTTTAATAAAAAACTCAACAAAATGGGAATAATCGAAATCGGGGCGTTACATTGTTCCCATGGTTTGGCTTGGATTTTAAGATTAACTGGAAGATGTAAGGAGAAGTATATTCTTGCAATTTGGTGTATTTGTTGTTGGAATATTTGGAGTTATAGGAATAACATTTTATTTAGGGACGAAGTTTGTAATGTAAAGTCGATATTTTACGCTATTATAGCGACTTCTTGGACTTGGTTAATGTATGGTAAGAGGAATATGCAGTACTGTAGTTTTTATGATTGGAACAAATCCCCTTTAGATTTTATGTAGTAGGCTGCCCTTTCGGGTTGTTGTGGGATTGTCTTGTTCTCTTGTATGTTGGTTAGAGATTTCCTTAATCTCTCTTTATTGAATTTGCCTATAAAAAAAAAAATTGTCCATGTTCTCACAAGAAAGTAAAAAAAGTTACCTTCTTCGCCATCTCTGGAAAATAGGGCACTGAGAGTTACATATGGAGAGTTACATGAAGCAACCAATGGATTTTCTTCATCCAATTTGGTAGAAACTGGAAGCTTTGGCTCGGTTTATAGAGGATCTCTTCACAACTTTGAAAGACCTATTGCTGTGAAGGTGTTGAATCTTGAAACACGCGGGGCAGCAAAGAGTTTCGTGGCAGAGTGCAATGCTCTAGGAAAGATGAAACACAGGAATCTTGTGAAGATCCTAACTTGTTGTTCAAGTGTTGATTACAAGGGTGAAGATTTCAAGGCTATTGTTTTTGAGTTCATGCCAAAAGGGAGTCTAGAAAATGTGTTGCATAATAATGAAGGATCTGAAAATCATACTCTCAGCCTCAGACAAAGAGTAGGCATTTCTCTTGATGTAGCTCATGCTTTGGATTATCTTCACCATGATGAAGAGCAAGTTGTTGTTCACTGTGATATTAAACCAAGCAATGTTCTTCTTGTTGAAGATATTGTAGCTCACTTGGGAGACTTTGGCTTAGCAAGGCTCATTCATGGATCCACAAGTAAAGATCAAGTTGACTCCTCAACAATTAAAGGAACTATAGGATATGTTCCTCCTGGTAAAGTTCTTTCTATCCCTTGCTTGTTACTATATATCATTTATAATGTTTTGCATTTATTTGTGAATATCTAGCATGCACCTACTATAATTATTTTGAAGAAAGTATATAACTCAACAGATGAATAGTACTTGTCTGTTTAATATAGGTTAGTCAAGTAATATAGTATATAATCACGTTGAGTTCTTGGTAAAAATGAACATTTCCTTATTGATAATTACCTTGTGGCTCAATAAAAAAAACTCATCGATCTTGTTAACCATTTGTTTTTATTTAGCAATGATAATTACTAGTTATTTATAAAATATACTAATTCAATGTCATTTCTGCATTTCTCTATGACATACAATATTTTTAGCATAGTTTATGACAATTATTTCATTTAAATTTATTATATAAAAAGCATTTTTAAAATCATATGTTATATAATATTATTTGTACTCTTTTATTTGTTTTATTTTAAAGTTTTTTTTTTGGTTGATTGTAAAGAGTATGGAGCTGGTGGTCCGGTAACACCAGAGGGAGATATGTATAGCTATGAAGTTATGTTGTTGGAAATGCTTACAGGAAAGAGATCAACTGATGATATGTTTTATGAGAATCTTAGTCTACACAAATTGTGTAAGATGAAAACTCCTGAAGGAATTCTTGACATAGTAGATTCACGTTTGATTATGCCCTTTGTTCAAGATCATACATGGATTGCAGAAAACAATATAAAAGAGTGTCTAGTGATGTTTGCTAAAATAGGAGTTGCATGTTCTGAAGAAGTTCCTACTGAAAGAATGCTCACAAAACATGTCATTCAAAATTTGATTAGAATTAAACACAAGTTGTCCTACTAGATGTTAATGCTACTATGATCAATGGTGTTCTCCCGGATGATTTACATGTCTTGTTTTCCTCATATATTGTGTGTTTTATTTGTGTTAATTTGTACCACTTTAATTCCTATATATGTAATGGAATAAGAATTGTGCTTGTAGTTTTTTTTTCATCAACGTGTGCTTGTAGTTCGATACAGTATATAGTATATGTATTGTATTTGTTGGAAATAACGTTAGTTATGCAATGGATTGTATGGTAACTTTCGTTGGAGAAAATTTTATTATCATATTTTTATTATTTTATTATGAGAATTTTAAGAAAGAAAATAATGTGATATTTTTTTATTGTTACTAAATGTATACTTCTTTAAGACAGGTGCTAACGTAATCAATTTTCATCGAACATTTAATTAATTAAGATAAACCAAAAACAAAACAAGAAATATAAACAAAAATATAAAACTAACAGCAGGCCCACTTTATTTTTCTTTTGAGATGGTGGCGTGATGTTACCTTTTGGTTAAAAGCAAGAAATGGAAGAAAAAAAATTCGACAGAAACTCCCATCTCTCTAACTTCTAAAACAAATTTTTTTGTTACCGCTTACCAACCACCGCAATCAAACCATCTTCCACCACTCGTCTAATCGAACCTTAATAGAGTGTCAAAGTAGGATTAAGGAGAATTTAAACATGCATGAGAATCTCGGTAGTAAAAATCAAGGGGGTGGAAAAGCGCAAGGAAGGAGTTTAGTGGTTGGGATCACGTCGATCTACTTCACTGAGATCCTTGAGGATTTCTTGGCAAAGAATATCTACTACGTCTTTAAAACCTATGGCAAGATAGATGGGTTAAGTATAACATGTATGAGTAGGAGAGATGTTCAAATAAACCGGTTTGATGGTTTATCCATAATCATATCCAGATCCGGTTATCAAAAACCGGTTAATTTTATTATGGTTTTTCAACCAATCCGTTTTAAAATTCATTTGGACACCGATAACCAGTTGGTGGGTTAACCTCTTATTAGTTTATATGGTAGATTAGTGATTTTCGGTGCTGATTACACATTTCCTTTTGCCTCTTATTAGTTTGCAATGACTGAGAAGAAACTGAGAAATTGTGAGAAAGTTTGCTCTGAGTTTTATTCTGTATTTTCTGATTTAACCTCTGGTTATAGTGGAATATCCAACACTACAGTTTTAACTTACAAATGATAGAATGATAGTTAGCAGCTATGACCTCTACAAGATTCTAGTCAGACTAAAGTTCAGGGACCAACTTAGTGAGTTTGAGCTACATTACATTTATTACTGGGAAAGGGGGTACACTCTGCTATTGGAACACAATTGAAGGAACTTGGGTGGGATTCATAGATTTGGCGAGGAAGTCTTCCTAGTGGCCATTGATCTTAACGTGCACATGAATAACAGTCAGCTAATTTCTTATGCTATGTCCAATTCCATTTGTTTATTTTAGGCATTTATGTTGAATTGGACTGTGATTCACTAAATGATGCTCCCTATTACACCTCTTAAGTTATTAGTTTTTTTTAAAGAATGCAAATCTGTTATGTTAGCCATGTGTGCAGTTGGTTTGCTGAATTCTGTTTGAATCAATTTGTTTTTTGAAATTATCTGATGTAAGCTAAGTTGGAACTCTGCTAGGATCAATTTGTGAAAATGAAGATCAGTTACAGGTGAGGTCAGTTGTGCTATTGGAGAGTCAATTAGACCAGTTGTGGAATTCAGTTAGTTGCCATTCGTTGCATTGATTTTGCAGGTTGCGTGTAAATAATTAAGTTATCGAGCCTAACACTTACTGTAAGTTGTAGTAGCTCTTAAAAGTTGCAGTATTGCAGGACTATTCCTTTCTGTCATATGTATACTGCAGATTCAATTGATAGAAATTGATAGTTTGAAAATAGTTCAATTTATGGTCAAATTTTAATTTAAGTGATTCGTGGTTGATTTATATATATGGGCTCTCCTTGCTATAACTTTTATTTTTCATATGAAGTAAAATTAGAATTTAAAAGCACTTGCAATGCACATTATCATATATGCAGTTAGTGAAATTTAGTGAAAATTTTGTGGTTTAGGGATTTTCTTTGTGGACTTGTATGCCTCTCTGATTGATTTATTTTCAAACAATTCCCCTCCTTTTATTTTCACTGTAGTGACATTGTTGGGTGAATTGGGAAAATTTTGAATTGGCCTTTTACTTGTATTGCTTAACTCAGTGGTGCTCTTGTGTGGTTCCATGTGAATGTATGATGCATAATTGTCCTTTGATCACGCCACATTGTAAAACAATTTTGTATTTCCTTGGTTTTGAATCCAACAACTTATGCATTTGAATGGTATGGTTTGCGTTGTTGACATTATTTTCTCTTGGTGTAATAGGTCCTTGATGGTGTATCATGGTTGGCCAAAGTAGATAGAATGGCTTGTAGGTGAGTCAATGGGGCAAGTAGTTTGGAGATAATTTGGGAATAAGGAAAAACGAAGGTCTTGGTAGCTTAAGCACCAAGTTATAACTTGTAACAGTAGGCTTAGCTTGTAGTTCACTCTAGGCTTATGTAAAAATTTCCAAATGTACCTATTCTGGACTGGACCAATGGCTAGACATGGCCCAATCCGCTTATGCTCCAGAGCGGTCCAAATTGCCTAGGTCCAACCCACAGCGGGGCAAAAGTTACCTTTCTGCCCCTCCAACCGGGCAAGGAATGCAACCTCCCCGGAATCACTGCCCGTTACGCACGACTCCATTACTCCCCGAACAGCTGTGGGCAGGTGCCCGGAACCATGCCTATGCCCGACATAACGGCTAGTTTGGGTAGTTACCTATTCTTTGGGGGAAAACGGTTATTTCGCACCGAAAATAGGACCGTTGGCCACGCGCTAGGGGCTCTATATAAACCCTCTCGCTTGAGAGGGTCAGGTATCCAATATTCACCCTAAGAATTCATACTTTGTACTTGCCCCTTTTCTCTGACCCTTTCTTACTTGAGCGTCGGAGTGCGTTGCAGGTACACCCCCCTCCTCTCCTTACGACTAGCATCCTTGACGCACTTGGCGGCCCAATTCTACAGGATCTGATCCAGCCTTCACGATCAGTGGCGCCGTCTGTGGGAAACATTGTTCTCCCCATCTTTCTTTCCTCAGAAACCGAAGATCAAAACAATTCTCAAAGATCATCACGATCATGGCCTCCCAAGATCGCACCAAGGATGCTCTCCAAACCACTATCTTCCCCGTCAACAAATCTGACGTTGACGGCCAGTCATCTCTCCTCGGAGATGCCCGTTTTCTAAGGGACGGAGCCACTGCTTCTACTTTCTCTGCCCCTGCTGATCACAACAACGATCAGTCTTCACTTGGTGTCCATCCCGTTTCTGTTCCGCCCAACGCCGACCCGGCCGTGGCAGCCCTCCTGGAAGCAATCAGCAAGACCAACACCCTGATCCTGCAGCAAAACTAGAGGATTGGGGCGTTAGAAGAGTCCAACCGTCCAAGATCCCCTCATACGCGAAGGAACCAGTGACGATCAAGGAGCCCACAACACCGGAGAGACGTCAACCGAAGACTGCGCCAAGAGCCTGATCCTCGCGCAGCCCGGAAGCGCGACCAGATCTCCCCGCGTGACCAGCACGCTCACGACCACAAGAGGACTCGAAGGAACGAGTAATCTCCCCCGGTCAAGTCTACGGGTCGGGTCCATTCACCTACCCTCCGAAGGAACCCCTCACCTTCTCCTCGAAGGAACCTCTATCCTTCTCCCCGGAGGAATCGCCACCGCGAGCGTCCCGTTCGGTCCCCATCATACACCAGTTCTAGCAGCGACGGCGAGCCTCGCGGCCCGTTGTCCCAGGAGATCTTGGCTACCTGTCTCCCAAAAGGCTTGGAGAAACCCCCGTCACTTGGCACGTACGACGGGACCACTGACCCCGACGAGCACATCGAGAACATCGATGCGCTGCTAGACTATCGCGGCATATGGGGCGCCATCATATCCGACTGTTCCCGACCACGCTCCGAAAGGGAGTAATGACATGGTACAAGCAACTCGCCGCCACCCTAAAACTGAGGCCTCCCTTGGAGGCATAATCCAAGGAAAAGATGAACCTCTCCGCGCATATATCGAGAGGTTCAACAAGGAAGCTGTACAAGTCCCTACAACGGACGAAATGAAGAAGTTTCTGCTCGAGCAAGGGCTCCGCCCAGGCTCTGAGTTTTCTAAAGCCATTGGCCTCGCACCACCGAGGAACTTAGACGTCCTCCTCCTCAAAGCCCAATCACACATTCAGTACGAAGAGAAGGTTGCGGCCAGCAACGTCCGAGCATCACGCCATCAAGAGAATGCTCGGGCATCCCGAGGAGAGGAAGCCTCGATATCTCGCCGGGGCGAATGGAGGCGCAAGGATCGTCCTCGTGACTCGCGTGATAACAAGGGGCCCTCCGGGCGGTTCCATGACTACACTCCCCTGACCGTCTCCAGGGAAAAGATCTTGTCTGAATGTGTCAATTCAGAGTTTAAGCAGGTAGGGGTCCGCTTCCCCAAAGAACTGCCGAACAGACCAAACGTAGACAAATCAAAATACTGCCGTTTCCACAAGAGTCACGGCCACACTACGGAGGACTGCATCCATCTTAAGGATGCCATTGAGATACTGATAAGGGACGGGCACCTGAAATAGTTCACGAAGAAGAAGGACACTCCTCGGCAGGATGCCCAGGAGTCCAAGAAGATAGAGGAGGAAGTGCCCTCCTCGGAAGACGCCAACATATAGGTCACTATATTCATATCGCGACCGGAGGTCTTCTCCGTCCCGGACGGGCTCAGTGCCCCTGGTTATTTCGCGGCCCACAGCCCGTGGGAGACTTTTCCCTCCGCCATGGTCATCTCTAGCGGGGGCTTCAACAAACTCACTGTGGGCTCCGTGAAACGCAAGTTCAAGCATCTGATCAACACGAGCTCCAATAAAGTGACCACGTTCGATCTGGCCCAGAAGGGCTCCGTCCCTATCTCCTTCTACCGGGAAGAGCTCCTCGGCGGATCCCCGAACTCGAGCATACCTTTGCTTGTCAGAGCCCGAATGGCGAACTTCAACGTTCGCAGAATGCTGGCCGACCAGGGCAGCTCGGTCGACATCATGTACTCCCAGCTGTTCTCAATGCTTCAGCTGGACGAATTGCACCTTAAACCCTATGTAGGGTCCGATTTACAGGGATTCAACGGATCCGTGATCAAGCCGTGGGGCTACGTCGAACTGATCGTAACCTTCGGATTAGTTGAGACGGCCAGATCTGTCAAGGTACAACTTTTGGTGATCGACTGCCCGTCGCTTTACCAGTGCATATTCGAAAGGCCAACTCTGGCCAAGTTGGTAGCGGTGCCTTCAACAGTCCACCTGAAGATGAAGTATTACACTTCAAAAGGGATGTTCGCCACCCTCCACGGCGACATTGAAGCTGCACGTAGGTGTTTCGAGGCAGCTACAAAGGGGCTCAACGCCATTGCGTCCAAGCCAAAAGTGTCGGGCAAGCCAGCATTGCCAAGCAGCTCCGAGGAAGCCAAGTCTCTTTCCCTGGTCGACTCTATCGACCTCGACAGTCGCTTTCAAGAAGAAGATCGGCAGGAGGAACAAGCAGCTTCAGCCGACCCGTCCACATCGTCCAGCAGCAACTCCCATCCGATGCGCCCGATCCCGGATGGAAACTTCGAGATTGTTCTGTTCGGTGACGACCCTCAGCGAGGAGTGAAGATTGGAGCAGACCTGCCCGACATTACAAGGAAGCAGCTCAAAGCATGCCTCTGGGAGAATGCCGACCTATTCACATGGAGCGCCGCCGAAATGCCCGGACTGGATCCGTCCGTCGCCTGCCACCAGCTGACAATTAACCCAGCCATCAAGGTCGTAGCACAACGTAGGAGAAAACGGAGGCTGCTGAAAAAGCTGTAAAGGACCTCCTCGAGGCCAAATTTATTTCGGAGGCCAAGTACACCACTTGGCTGTCCAACGTTGTACTAGTTAAAAAATCTAATGGAAAATGGCGCATGTGCATTGATTACACCGATCTCAATAAGGCATGCCCGAAGGATGCCTACCCCGTCCCCAATATTGATAAACTCGTTGATAATTCTACTGGTTTTAAACTTTTATCGTTCATGGACGCCTACTCGGGCTATAATCAAATTCCGATGGCAGTGTCCGACAAGAAATATACGGCCTTCATGACCAAGTCGGGCAACTATTACTACAACATAATGCCCTTTGGCCTGAAGAACGCCGGAGCAACGTACCAACGAATGATGAACAAGGTATTCCGGGGAGAAATAGGCGACATGCTCAAAGTTTACATGGACGAAATGATCGTGAAATCCCACGAGGAAACCGATCATACTGCCTATTTGAGAAAGGTCTTCGAACATGCCAGAAAAAACAAAATGCATTTTAACCCGGAGAAGTGCACGTTCGGTGTCCGGGCAGGCAAATTCCTCGGCTTCTACTTAACAGAACGAGGAATCAAAGCCAGTCCTGATAAATGCCGAGCATTCTCCGAGTTTCCTACGCCCAAGTCCAAATAATCCATCCAGTCCCTCAACGGGATGCTCGCGTCACTATCTTGTTTCGTGGCCAAGTCCGCCCAGCACGCCCTGCCATTCTTCAAACTCCTCCGCAAACAGGCAGCATTCGAATGGACCAAGGAGTGTGACGAGGCCCTTCTCCATCTGAAACGAGCACTCTCAGAGCCACCGGTCCTCTCTCGCCCGGACAATGGCGAATCGTTGTACCTATACCTCGCCGTAGCAACCAAAGTAGTGAGCGCCGCTCTCATCCGCGAGACACCTGACAGGCAGAAGCCCATATATTTCACGAGCAAAGCGCTACAAGGACCAGAGTTAAGATACTAGCAAATAGAGATGGTGGCGCTGGCCCTCATCAATGCAGCCAGAAGGTTAAGACACTACTTCCTGGCTCACGCGATCGTGATTCGAACAGATCAACCCATCAAGCAGCTGCTCGGACGACCAGACATGGCCGGTCGGATGCTCAAATGGTCGTTGGAACTGTCTGAATTCGACAACCAATACGAAATCAGAACAACCCTCAAGGCCCAAGCTCTGGCCGACTTCGTCGCGGAAATGACATTTACAGACTCTCCCGTGAGTGAAACGCGTAAATGGACCATTTTCGTTGACGGTGCCTCGAGCTCGGCGGGGAGCGGCACGGGCATCATACTGGAGAGCGACGAAGGAATCATTGTTGAAGTTTCAATCACCTTGTTCTTCCCAACCTCCAATAACCAGGCTGAATACGAGGCCTTCCTCGCTGGGCTAAGCCTTGCCAAGGACCTGGGCGCAGAAGAAGTCGTCATTTGCACGAATTCACAACTCGTGGCCCTCCAGGTCCGGGGAGAATACCAAGCCAAAAACAACAACCTGACCAAATACTTGGCCCTGGTCAAGAAGGAGATGGCGAAGTTCACAGCAGTGGAAGTGAAACACGTTCCCCGCGAACATAACGTGCGAGCAGACGTGCTATCCAAACTAGTCAGCACAAAGAAGAAAGGCGGAAACAAATCCGTCATACAGGAAGTACTTCCTCGACCCAGCATCGAGAAGACCTCCCCGACACTCGACGTACAGATGACCGACGACAACAACTGCTGGATGACCCCCGTCTACAACTATCTCGCCAAAGATGAACTTCCGTCCGACCCAAAGGAGGCTAGCACAGTCAGGCGAAGAGCCTGCTCTTATGTCTTGGTCGAAGATAAACTCTACAGGCGGGGATTCTCCATCCCGCTGCTCAAATGTGTCAAGGAGGAAATGGTCCCGCACATCCTGCGCGAAATCCACGAAGGAATCAACGTCCAACATCTCGGCGGAATCCACGAAGAAATGCGATAAATGCCAATGACACGGGGACATGCACCTGGCTCCGCCCAAGAAGCTCAAGGCTATGTCCTCCCCGTGGCCATTCGCCTGGTGGGGCCTTGACAACCGTCGTGCTTTAGCCAGGCGTTGTTAAAGCGGAACGGTTTCGGTCCCCAGTCTATATTCCCCATTTGAAGCCATATAGGACGATGGTCTGATATGTCTCTGTTACCTACTCTTTGGTCTATCACATTCCTCTCTTCAATCAAATTTCTAGTAAGTAGAAATCTGTCAATCCTACTCATAGCTTTACCATTGCCTTTGAACCAAGTAAATCTACCACCCACACAAGGAACATCCACCAAATCCATTGCCTCAATAAAATTTCTAAAATCAGCCATGTCTCAACTCCTAAGAGCATCCCCCACTCCAAGTCTCTCCTCTCTATAGCACACTTCATTGAAATCTCCTCCTAAACACCAATCACCCAAGCCTCCGCCCGACTTCCTAGCCTCCAATTCACTCCAAAGCAACCTCCTATGAGCTGCACAGTTAGGTGCATAAATATTCACAAAATTATATTCCTCCCCTTTCCAAACTGCATTAATTCTCACATACCCATTTCCAGAGAAACTATAGTTCAAATCAAGAAAATTACGCCTCCAAAGAATCACCATCCCACCCGACGCTCCTGTCAAATTACTTGCTGTCCATTCCACCTCCAAATTACCCCAAAAATACCGTGCTAAATTATCATCAAAAGAAGAGATTTTAGTTTCCTGAACGAAGCATAAAACAATGTACCTGAATTTATAGGGAAGCTAACTCTTTTCTTCTTCACACTCGATCCACCCCCTCTAATATTGTATGATAAAATATTCATCATAACAATATTGATTTCGCCTTCAACTCTTCTTTATCTCTTGTCTCCATGAATTCCACTTCTTTGATGCAATTTTTTTCGTCCACCCTGTTGATTATTCCCAATCTGGCTATTGACTCCCACATCTTCTTACCCACCTCTGAATAATCACTCTTCAACAACCTCATATTGCATCTGAAAACTTCGGAATCCATTAGCGAGTTACAGTTTGAAATTGAGAAGTTTGAGATGTTATCCTTTCCTCTGAGATTCAACTTCGCAAGCTCAGAGGTATTAACAATTTTTCTTCGAACCAGGCAAGCGTAATTAGAAGGGAGAACGTCCACTCTTTCCCCCAATTCTCTTACTTCCCTTAGATTGATTCTACTGGGCTTATCCACCTTTAGGTTTCTACAGGCCTCATCAAAGGTTTTTGGGCCTTATAAAAAGACCCAATTTGACATAGGCCCACTTGAACCTTCAACGATATTGATCTCCAAAAAAGTATTTTTGTCTTTCAAAAAGTTATCTCCACTACACGCCTTCTTCTCACACTCTCGAATATCACTACTTACCAAACATGCGCCCTTGCCTTTCTGAATTCTCATGGTTTGAGTTGACCTTTTCTCCTTTGAGGAAACAAACTTTTCCTTGCAAAGGATAGACTTGCGTTTTTTTGGATGGGACATCACCTTTTTCTTTTTGCATGAAACCTCCTTTGTAGCCTCCTGGGTTTGCACCAATGTAGGCAAAAATTCATTAATGCTCTCTTCTGTCTCATTCACCATACTCTGCAAATCCTTTTCCCTACCATCTACTTCATCGAAATCTGAGAAACCGTCTTCATCCCCCTCTCCGTCGTTCCCATACTCCGACGACCCATTTGTCTCCATCTCTTCTTCCGATATGCAATCACCCACCGAAGTAACCTTGGGGCCTTGCAGTTCTTCCACTAAAATGATTCTGAAAATGGACTCATCAATCTTGACTGACAAAGCTTCTTGAATGACTTCAACATATCTTGTTCTAATCTTTATCCTTCCTACATCCATTCGAACCTTCATTAAAGTATCTCCGTCACAACAAACATAGGACCCCAGAGTTGCCGATAAGAATTCAAAAAAGCTATCTGACCAAGCATGGCATGGTATCCCCGAGACTCTGAGCCAAGTAATCCTCTCAGGGTCTACATCTTCTGATTTCCATGGTATAATCTCTTTAATCCAATTACCCATCCACATTTCACTCTCGCTAATGAAGTCCAAAACATATCCTTCAATCAAATCCTCTACGATACACACGTTCGCTCAGATAGGAGTTACCCGTATAGTGAAAATACCTTCTTCATGTTGTAGGTTAAGCCTGCTTCCTTCACAATCCCGACCAAAACTTTTCCATACCTTTTTAAATCATTAGCTTCTGATGAAAACAACAGTGACCTGTTGTATTATACTTCTCTATGCTGATAGTGAATAGTCTGACCCTGGTTCCCAATTACTTCAACAAAGGATCTTCTGTCTTTCAACTTGAAGAACCTTTTAGCTCGATTGTTATCTCCATGAAATTCAACCTTCTGATCCCTGTTCCCCTAAAAAACGGAACCACTTTTGCCTCCTTGAATACCAGGATACACAACATGACTGACTCTTCTTTGAAACCTTGGGATATTGGCATGGAGTTTTATTCCATCGAGAAACAGGTTATCCAACTTTTTCGCCAACAGTCTTTCGTTTTCTACATTGAAAAACTCAAAAAACCAAAATGTCTCCCTCTTTTATCCCTTGATGGAGGTATTATGACCTCATATATGTCGCCCAACTCTTTGAATTCAATATATAAGTCTTTGGCACACCATTTATCATCAAACTAAGTGAAATAATACGTTGATGAATCTAAGTTTCTTCCTCCTCCTCCACTTCCTTCTATGACCCACCTCTTATTCCTTATTCCTTTATCCCTCTTCGATGCCACCTTCCTCTAACCACCGTTAAAAGAACTTTGATCTGTGGACCTCACTATTTGGAAGAGATCCAGAAAAAAGAAGATGAAAAGTTAGAGAGAGGGCATAGTTTCTCTCTCTACATTAAAATACACACTAAAACGTTAAAAGGAATAGTCTCTCTACATTAAAATTTCATTTTAGCGCATTAGTCTCAAGAAAGGAATAAAGTAGATTTTTGTTAAAGTCCAAACAAAAACCACATTGAATATTATAACAACATTTGACGAGAGAATTTACATTAAAAGGATGAAAGATGAGTCACAATTTTATTCAAACCAACATTTTAAATATATACTATAATCTAACGTAGATCTGTTAAAATGGACTAGCCCACATGGGCCGATCCACCTAACCCGAAAAATCATAGGACCTATCCCTTTAAATTTGAGCCCATATTTTTAGGACTTTTTATCCCGGCTTTAAAAAGCTCGCTACCCATAAGGGCTATCCCGTATGGGCCGTGGATAGACCTTTAGGCCCGCATAACTATAAATTTATAAAATATATATTAATACTTGTATTTTTTTACTCGAAAACAACACATTGATTTCACTCACCTCACTAAATTTTATCTCTATTCTATTCAATGTTTCTCTTTTAAATTTTAGACATTAATATAAGGGTTAATAGTCATTTACCCCACTGCAATATTGGCGAGTTTTGATTTACCCCCTTTAAAAAAATAGTTTTGGATTACCCCGCTGAAATTTTGGGGTACCCCCCCTAAGCGTGTAAAAACCAGGGGGGTAAATAAAAAAAATTATTTTACAGGGGGATAATTTTTCTACCTGGGGGGCAAAAGACTTAGAATTTTAAAATTTCAGGGGGGTAATCCAAAATTATTTTTTTAAAGCGGGGTAAATCAAAAGTCGCCTATATTGCAGGGTGTAAATGACTATTAACCCTTAATATAATAAACAATCTTTCCTCGTATTCTATTAGTTTATCTTATGTTAAATATTTGAGTATTATTTTATACAATTTAAACATGTGTTGTATTTAAAAACATAATATAATATTTATAAAATATAATATAATACTTAAAATGTATGATGTTTAAACTAATACAATTTTTAATTTCATTTATAATAAATAATATGGAGTTTTTATTTTAATTTTTTATTTCAAAAACCCTATTTAGCGTTGGGTACTCTGAAGCTCATTTAGGGCTGTGTTCGGGTAGTAATTTTCAAACTCATATTACAACAGAGCTTTTTTGACCCAACCCTAAAAATCCCAAAGATCGTCAGATCAGGCCCGTTTAGGATCAAGTAGCCCATTTTGATAGCTTTAATCTACGGCAAAGTTGCATCTACTTTACATAGCAAATAACAAACTCTATTACACACTTGGATCTTTAGAGTTAAAACAATCTAATTAGTTTCCCTAAAGAAAGAAGGTAATTACACACCAAACAACATCGACAACAACAACAACAACAAAGCTTTATTCCACTAAGTAGTGTCGGTTACATGGATCATCTTCTGTCATAATGGGCGTGTCACTAAAGTCTTATCGCAATCCGATAAAACTTTTTCTTAAACTTGAGCAGTACATTTCTATCACATAAAATCCATGAAGCCCTCTTCCATTTCAACCACCCAACTTGAATTTGAAGGTTTATATTCCTTTCTATTTCTCCAACATTTTATATTATAGACCAGAGATACTTAAACTGTGTTACTTGAAGGATGAGATGGTCTCCAACTTTCACCTATAGATTAGAAACGCTTCTTCTTTTGTTGAAATTACATTCTATATAATCTGTCTTACTTATGCTTACGAAAACCATGTGTTTCTAAAGCTCGTCTCCAAGCATCCAACATCTCGTTTAAACCATGTGTTTCTAAAATTGAACCACTTTTAACTCCTTGAATACCAGGATACACAACACGACTGACTCTTCTTTGAAACCTTGGGATATTGGCATGAAGTTTTCTTCCATCGAGAAACAGGTTATCTAACTTTGTCACCAAAAGTCTTTTGTTTTCTACATTGAAATACGCAAAAAACCCAAATGTCTCCCTATTTTATCCCCCGATGGAGGTATTATGACCTCATATATGTCGCCCAGCTCTTTGAATTCAATATATAAGTCTTTGGCACACCATTTATCATTAAACTTGGTAAAATAATACGCTGATGAATCTAAGTTTCTTCCTCCTCCTCCGCTTCCTTCTATGTCTCACCTCTTATTCCTTATTCCTCTATCCCTCTTCGATGCCACCTTCCTCTAACCATCATTAAAAGAACCTTGATCTGTGGACCTTACTATTAGGAAGAGATCCAGAAAAAAGAAGATGAAATGTTAGAGAGAGGGCAGAGTTTCTCTCTCTACATTAAAATACACACTAAAATATTAAATGGAATAGTCTCTCTACAATTAAATTTTATTTTAGCGCATTAGTCTCTAGAAAGGAATAGAGTAGATTTTTATTAAAGTCTAAACAAAAACCAAATTGAACATTATAACAAAATTAGATGAGAGAATTTACATTAAAAGGATGAAAGATGAGTAACAATTTTATTTAAACCAACATTTTAAATATATACTATTATCTAAGGTAGATCTGTTAAAATGGACTAGCCCACATGGGCCGATCCACCTAACCCGAAAAATCATAGGACTTGTCCCTTTAAAATTGAGCCCATATTTTTAGGACTTTTTATCCCGGCTTTAAAAAGCTCGTTACCCATAAGGGCTATCCCGTATGTGTAACACCCCAATTCCCATCGCGAATGAATATTACATAAATAAATCAGAGTGAGTAAAAAATTTATTTTTCTGACAGAAACAGGGATGCCACACCTAAAGAAATAAAATACAATCCCTGCTCAATGTTTTTAATACATAGCACAAAATATAATACCCTCAAGGGAAACTTTTTCCAACAAAGGGAAAGGTCAATTATGGAATAAAGCGGAAAGATCCATAACCGATTTGTTTTACAAAATAAATCATTTTAGAACATCAACTATACACACAAAAGTACTACCAAATACATTCCACAAATATATACGTATATATAATCGTTCCCCGACTCCCGTGCTACGTATCAGAGCAGACACCAAGACCAGCAACAGAACGGAGGACTAATCTCCACAAAAGACCTCCAGCACTCTAATCTGCAATGCCTCATAGAGCATTATAAAACAGCAGAAGGGTGAGAAATAACAACTAAACCAAGATTGCATAATAATATGCAAAAACATATAAATTCACATACATAGTTATTCTCACCACAAGCATCACATATGATACATATACCATACCACATATACTTAACATATTTCTAACATTTCCAACAACATAGCATACATCAATTATTCCAACATGATAACATATTCACACATCATGCATAATTCACCAATCCAATCAAGACCCAACAATACCTCGCATCACATAACTGGGAATGACAGCATAGTCATTCTACCCCAATACATACCTCACTAGGAAGGACAACATAGTCATTCTACCCTAGTGCACCTCTCATTAGGAATGACAACATAGTCATTCTACCCCAATGAATATCCCACTAGGAACGACAACATAGTCATTCTACCCCAGTGGACACGACAACTCAATTGTACATCACTAGGAACGACAACATAGTCATTCTACCCCAGTGAGTACCACACTAGGAACGACATCAACGTCATTCTACCCCAGTGCACACCTCATTAGGAACGACAACATAGTCATTCTACCCCAATGAGTATCCCACTAGGAACGACAACATAGTCATTCTACCCCAGTGGACACGACAACTCAATTGTACATCACTAGGAACGACAACATAGTCATTCTACCCCAGTGAGTACCACAACAACACTAGGAACAACATACAGTCATTCTACCCTAATGCGTTCGACCAAAACATTAATACCTCACTAGGAATGACATATAAGCCATTCTACCCCAATGAGTATTCAGACACAATTGGAATCCATTCACACACCAAATATTACTATTATAGCAATCCCATGATAATCAATACCTTACCATTCATCTTGCTGTGGATCTACGCCACAGAGGCCGCCATATCATACATTAATCATACACTCGATACCACATACATTGATACTTACTTAAACAATGTATTTATCACTAACTACAACCCACAACAAATAGCATTTCATCAATTACACCCATATCAATTCACATCAAGAATTACTCACCATCAACCACAACAATCCATCATCACAACATCTCATCATATATTCACAATCAACATGCATTATCATTTAACTCAAACAATGCATATATTCACCAAAGAGCCACAAATCACAAAGAATTCCCCAATCAAGGGTTCACTCCACAAGCATATCCACAACATGTCATCACATGCATTCACCTCATACAACGTCATACAATATCCATATCAAAAGCACATAGCATAATACACATCATTCGCACACAATTAACGCGATAAAACCCGACAACCCGACTATTTTTCAAAAACACGACTTAAATAAATCACCTAATGACCTCTAAATCATTTTTAATAGAAAGAGCTTTTCATTAGCTTTCCAACGCTTCAAACGGGGGTCAAAACGGACTTACGGTTCAAAAGTTATGAAGAAAACAAAATCGGACATTTTTGGAAAATTCTGCAATCAGAGGTCGACGCATAGAATCATGGGTCGACGCATAAACCTGCTATTTTCGCCCGGGTCAGCGCATGAATGCATGAGTCGACGCACAATTACAGGTTTTTGCTGAAAAATCAGTTTTCGATCGTTAAATGACTTCCGGAACTCCGATTTCGATTCCGTAAAAAGCTGCGATCTCAGAATTCAAAATACTACAATATTTTCACCATTAAAAATCTATCCAACACATTTTCCATTTTTGAAATATTTTAAAACATAGTTTTATCCGTTTATCCCAACTCCAAACTCGCTCAAAACCACTCGAAAACATACACTTAACCATCCCCAATTAATTTCTATCTTTACCCGATTAAATATCAACCTGTACCAATGTTACCAGACATATTCAAACACTTTTACTCAATCACAACATATTTTGCACAAAATCATCAACATATATCAAAAACTCAAAAGTTACAAATTCAACTCGATTCAATCAAACGATTACACTAAATCAAGACCCAACATCACACGACTCTACTCAGCGATTTATTCTGACTTTCGTCCGTGAAAACATCGATTTCTAATCATCTCTACCATTTTCAACCTAAATGAAAAACTAGAGAAAACAACCAAAACAATCCAAGAAAACATACACATATACATATACAAGCAAGATATAATTGGAATTTCTCACCCTTACCCGATTAATCGAAGATCAAGCTCTGTTTTGATGATTTTCTCTTCTTCCCCTTCTTCTCTCTTTTCCCACGTTTCTTCCTCTCTTCTTTCTCTCTGCTATCTTCTTATTTTCTAACCCCTTTCTTTCTCTCTCTTCTAACCAATATAAATATATAATACTTATTATATAATATAAATTCAATAGGGTCAAATATCTCCAATTGATATTTGTCTTCTAATGCCAATTGATCAATTATTAGAGTTACCTTAAAATACTCTCTTTCTCTCAAATCTCTATTTATAAAAATATCTAATCCCTCAAAATGACCATTTTACCCCTCAGCTCAAATATCTCCCAAACGCTCTCAAAATGCGATAAATCATAACCATACCGATGAAATATATTTCGGGAAATAAAAGTTGAAAAGAATTTATAATTTATTGCAAATATTTTACATATCAGAGAAATTCACCAATTAACTCAATTAGCAGGTAAAATACAATAAATTCACACATTTCACAAAATTCACATAAATGAAATAAATAAATAGAATTAAACAAATCGGGGCGTTACAGTATGGGCCGTGGATAGTCCTTTAGGCCCGCATAACTATAAATTTACAAAATATATATTATACTTGTATTTTTTTACTCGAAAACAACACATTGATTTCACTCACCTCACTAAATTTTATCTCTATTCTATTCAATGTTTCTCTTTTAAATTTTATACATTAATATAAAAAACAATCTTTCCTCGTATTCTATTAGTTTATCTTCTGTTAAATATTTGAGAATTATTTAATACAATTTAAACATGTGTTGTATTTTAAAACGTATTATAATATTTATAAAATATAATATAATACTTAAAATGTATGATGTTTAAAATAATATAATTTTTAATTTCATTTATAATAAATAATATGGATTTTTTATTTAAAAAACCCTATTTAGGGTTGGGTACTCTGAGGCTTATTTAGGGTTGTGTTCGGGTAGTAATTTTCGAAGTCATATTACAACAGAGCATTTTTGACCCAACCCTAAAAATCCCAAAGATCGTCAGATCAGGCCCGTTTAGGATCAAGTAGCCCATTTTGATAGCTCTAATCTACGGCAAAGTTGCATCTACTATACATAGCAAATGACAAACTCTATTACACACTTGGATCTTTAGAGTTAAAACAATCTAATTAGTTTCCCTAAAGAAAGAAGGTAATTACACACCAAACAACATCGACAACAACAGCGACAACAACAACAACAACAAAGCTTTATTCCACTAAGTAGTGTCGGTTACATGGATCATCTTCTGTCATAATGGGCGTGTCGCTAAAGTCTTATCGCAATCCGATAAAACTTTTTCTTAAACTTGAGCAGTACATTTCTATCACGTAAAATCCATGAAGCCCTATTTCATTTCAACCACCCAACTTGAATTCGTAGGATTATATTCCTTTCTATTTCTCCAACATTTTATATTATAGACCAGAGATACTTAAACTGTGTTACATGAAGGATGAGATGGTCTCCAACTTTCACCTCTAGATTAGAAACGCTTATTCGTTTCTTGAAATTACATTCTATATAATCTATCTTACTTATGCTTACGAAAACCATGTGTTTCTAAAGCTCGTCTCCAAGTATCCAACAACTCATTTAAACCATGTGTTTCTAAAACTGCACCACTTTTGCCTCATTGAATACCAGGATACACAACACGACTGACTCTTCTATGAAACCTTGGGATATTGGCATGAATTTTTCTTCCATCGAGAAACAAGTTATCCAACTTTGTCGCCAACAATCTTTCGTTTTCTACATTGAAAAACGCAAAAAACCAAAGTGTCTCCCTCTTTTATCCCTCGATGGAGGTATTATGACCTCATATATGTCGCCCAGCTCTTTGAAGTCAATATATAAGCCTTTGGCACACCATTTATCATTAAACTTAGTCAAATAATATGCTGATGAATCAAAGTTTCTTCCTCCTCCTCCGCTTCCTTCTATGTCCCACCTCTTATTCCTTATTCCTCTATCCTTCTTCAATGCCACCTTCCTCTAACCACCGTTAAAAGAACTTTGATCTGTGGACCTTACTATTTGGAAGAGATCAAAAAAAAAGTAGATGAAAAGTTAGAGAGAGGCCAGAGTTTCTCTCTCTACATTAAAATACACACTAAAACATTAAAAGAAATAGTCTCTCTACAATTAAATTTCATTTTAGCGCATTAGTCTCTAGAAAGGAATAAAGTAGATTTTCGTTAAAGTCTAAACAAAATCCAAATTGAACATTAAAACGACATTAGACGATAGAATTTACATTAAAAGGATGAAAGATGAGTCACAATTTTATTCAAAAAAATTTTTTAAATATATACTATTATCTAAGGTAGATCTGTTAAAATGGACTAGCCCACATGGGCCGATCCACCAAACCCGATAAATCATAGGACCTGTCCCTTTAAATTTGAGACCATATTTTTAGGACTTTTTATCCCGGCTTTAAAAAGCTCGCTACCCATAAGGGCGATCCCATATGGGCCGTGGATAGTCCTTTAGGCTCGCATAACTATAAATTTACAAAATATATATTAATACTTGTATTTTTTTACTCGAAAACAACACATTGATTTCACTCACCTCACTAAATTTTATCTCTATTCTATTCAATGTTTCTCTTTTAAATTTTATACATTAATATAATAAACAATCTTTCCCCGTATTATTTTATACAATTTAAAGATGTTTTGTATTTGAAAACATATTATAATATATAAAAGATAATATAATACTTAAAATGTATGATGTTTAAAATAATATAATTTTTAATTTCACTTATAATAAATAATATGGAGTTTTTATTTTATTTTATATTTAAAAAACCCTATTTAGGGTTGGGTACTCTGAAGCTCATTTAGGGCTGTGTTCGAGTAGTAATTTTCGAACTCGTATTACAACAGAGATTTTTTAACCCAACCCTAAAAATCCAAAAGATAGTCAGATCGGGCCCGTTTAGGATCAGGTAGCCCATTTTGATAGCTCTAATTGGATCTTTAGAGCTAAAACAATCTAATTAGTTTCCCTAAAGAAAGAAGGTAATTACACACCAAACAACATCGACAACAACAAAGCTTTATTCCACTAAGTAGTGTCGGTTACATGGATCATCTTCTGTCATAATGGGCGTGCCACTAAAGTCTTATTGCAATCCGATAAAACTTTTTCTTAAACTTGAGCAGTACATTTCTATCACATAAAATCCATGAAGGCCTCTTCCATTTCAACCACCCAACTTGAATTCGAAGGTTTATATCCCTTTCTATTGACCTGAGATACTTAAACTATGTTACTCGAAGGATGAGATGGTCTCCAACTTTCACCTCTAGATTAGAAACGCTTCTTCTTTTGTTGAAATTACATTATATATAATCTGGCTTACTTATGCTTACGAAAACCAAGTGTTTCTAAAGCTCGTCTTCAAGTATCCAACATCTCATTTAAATCCTCCTTCGACTCTCCAACTAGGATATATCATTTGCAAAAAACATACATTTCAGTGTTAGCCCTTGGATGTGTTCTGTGAGTACATAAAAAATTAGGATAAAAAAGGTAGGGGCTTATGGTTGAAACTTTATTCAAACCTATTGTGATGGGGAAATCGTTTGTCTCTCGTATGTTTTCATAAATATCTTTGATAGCCCTAATATATGAAATCCTAACCCCATTCTTCTCTAGGGATTTCCACAAAATCTCTCTAGGCTTTTTATCATAGGCTTTCTCCAAGTAATCCTCTTTTCTAGCCATTACAGTCGTAATCTTCATTACGAGTCAAATGTCATCTCTTATGCTTTCTCCCTCTTTTATGGTCTTTCTCTTTCTTCTTCAACATTCAATGTTAAATACCTTTATAACTGAAACACGATGAACATAACCACCTTTAAGAACAAAATAAAAATAAAAACATAAAAAAAAAATTGATAAAAAAGTGTTAAAAACATTGTTTATTATATACATACATATATACATATATATATATATATATATATATATATATATATATATATATATATATATATATATATATATAAGCGTTATTTTTACTCCAGGAGTAAGTTATATATATATTTGTAACAGACTTCCTTCCCACGACAATCTCGCTCTTAAAGTTATTGCCGTTTCTTCCCATGATAAAGTCTGTGTTTTGTGCTTCCATGATAACGAGGACGTTGCTCATTTATTCCTTAAGTGTCCTAAGGCACTTCAGCTGTGGAACAAGATAGCAGCCTGGCTTGGCTTTTCGCCGGTGCCGTCTAATTCTATCAACGAGCATGCTTTACGTTGGTTTTTGATGTTGTACGATAAGGGAAAGGGTGATATGAGTTGTTATGTTTGGATTATCGCTTCTTGGTGTTTATGGAACACAAGAAACAACATTTTCTTCAACGATGCTATTTTTGATTCGGAAACCATTTTCAATAATGTGGTTACTCTCTCGTGGAAATGGTTGGAGATTGGGCGTAAAAGATGTTATTTTTATGATTGGATGAAACATCCTATAGATCACTTGTAATTTTAGGTTTCCGTTTTTTCCTTGATTGATTGGCTTTTTGTATTGGGTTGGAGAATCCCTTTTTCTCCTTTTTTTTAATCCTAATTGCTTAAAAAATAAAAAATAAGAACTTACTCCACATTTTAACCATTCATCTGTTTTTAAATTAAAAGTAAATGAATAGTATGTGGAATAAGTTTTAATAACATACTATTATTTATTGTATGAATAACCATTTTTATTTATACATTATTGATTGTCTTTTAAAAAATGATGTGTGCTTTCTGCATTCGTAGAATGAGCCTTCAGGACTTCAATTGTTTCATTTGAACCGAGTGTATGATATAATATTAGGTTTTTTGCTATGACTCTATGCTAACTCAACTTTCCAAGGAGGAATTAAAATATATCCCATTTACATTATTTTATTTGGTTTCATTGCACTAACTTAGTGCATAAATATATTTCTCTTTATATAAGTCTTTTGATTTTTTATAGGAGAATAGAAAAGTTTGTTTTATTATAGCACTATCATTTTATCTTTTAAGAAACATTGTGAATATCATTTAACTATCTACCATTTTTCTTACCTTTCACTTTTTCTTTCTTCTATGTCTCTTTTTATTGACTTGACTAACTAAAAGGTATATACACTTCCAACAAAGTTAATTCCACTAATTAAAGTTATGGAAAATCAATCCAACAACAATAAAGTGAGATCAATTATCTCAACTTTTAAATATTAATACAATTGACCATTTCATTTCCCTCATTTTCCACAATCAATATATATCTTTCTTTGAGAAATTGGCGGGTTCGTGAAATAATCATGGAAGACTTGAGAAAAATGTGTGGAATCAAAATCTTGGTAGGGTAACGCTGCTTAACACGCTTGGAGTGAAAACAATTTACTAGCAACAACACAATTCCGTAGGTGAAACTCACAAATTTTAGAAGAATTACATAAGTTTTTATCAAAATTTACCAAAATTTAGAAGAATTACATAAGTTTTTATCGAATTTTTTAAGTGTCTATGCGTATTTATCGGAATTTTGAAAAACAAATGTAACAAACATTCTTTTACACCTATTTTTCAAAACAGATGTGAAATCATAAATTTTTCCAAAAATCTATTATTTTATGTCAGATTTTTTTAACAAACCGATGCAAAATCATACTTTTTACATTGCATTTATCAAACAAATCGGGAATAAATTAATATATTTTTAGAAACCTTTTTTTTTTCAGTTTTTTCAAATATGCCGAAAACTATAAAACATGTCGAATGTTTTCGAAAAATTCGATAGTGTTAACATCTTTTGTTTTTCCTATCGAATATGAACTACCGAATTTTTTAAAAATCCAAAAAAAAAAATAAAAGATATCGGATTCATCAAAAAATATGATAGTTAAAATTTTTTTCATAGGCCTACTAGATGCGAAACATATCGAATTTTTATAAAAAAATTGTAAACATTTAAAAATTTGCTTCGTAACATTAAAAAAAAATACAAGATTTTCTAAATGTACTGTCGGATTTTTTGAAATTAAATACTTTTTTAGACTAAATATTTTTTTACCAAATGTTATTTTGAGATTGAGTAAATCATGATAAGGACATTTTGGCCAATACAAAAAATTGAGGGTATTAGGTTTAAGTGTGGGAGTGGTAAGTAAAAATCTCCAAATTACGATTGATGGACAAAATCCCAAACTTATATCCCCGACTATTAACACTTACCCACACATTTTTGGGGGCATAAAGAGGGCTAAGGCCCAGAAAAAAAACATTAGACTATAGGAGGCAAAAGGGCTACACTTGAATCTCTACTAACTACATCTGAAAGGAAATCAGGACAGTCCTCAAGCAAACATAAATTCCTAGCCATGGAGATGCGGAATTTAGAAAGGTGATCTATGTGACGCCCCCAATCTATACCCCCAAATAATTATAAAACAATAAACACTTAATAAAATTTCGTCAGAGTATATTTAAAAACACGGCACAGACGAGGAAATCACATCAATTTGATACAAAACATACAACACCTGCTCATAAAGATATGTAACAGTGGGGTAGCATTCAACAGAGGAACTCAGTTCCTTACACCCACATTTCAAAGTTTTTAGAATAAAAGCGGAAAATCTAAAAACAGAATATCACATATATATATATCAATGAAAATTTGGTCATACATCAGTTATACAAGTACAAACCTAAAGATATAAATATACACAATACACCAAAAACACAAACGACCTCCCTAACTACCCGGTGTCACATATCAGAGTCGACCGACAAAAGAATGAAGTCCTAAGCTTCACAAAAAAACCTCCAGCAACTAATCTGCAATGCCTCATAGAGCATTATAAAACAGCAGAAGGGTGAGAAACACAATCATAATACAGTTGCACATAATTATATATAACACAAAATACACATATAGAATATTCTCACCACAAATGCACCACCATCAATTCAACACATATTTCATATATACGTCACCAATACATCTCAAATATATACAACACACTCATCATCAACACAATTGTACATGTTTCAACTCATCAATCTCATTCCCAATTATTACACGCCAACACCCAAAGCATATAAAGATTATATTCACATAATCACATATTCACGCATAATGCATATGTTTATACACAAATACATATCATTCATAATTCAATACATTTAACACAAATGCACCTCAATTCACAAACTCACATCACAGTGTCTCACACATAATCAACTAAATCATGATTTCCACATATAACCAATGCAATCATAATTCATGCAGATGCAAAGAGACCGACACAACGATTCTATGCAAATGCATATGCGGTACCGACTCCATCAAATCACAATACTAGTTCTCCCAGGAACTCTGCAGAACCATCGCTCGTTACATCACTGTAACTCCCCGTCAGGCCTACGATGTTCACCCACCGCTCACACCACACACACGGGCACACGGTGTTTATGGATCGCTTTAAGTCCTCAGGCTTTTCTCACCTCATATTTTTGAGGCACACGATCATCTATAATCATCGCTTTAGGTCCTCAGGCTATTCATACCTTTCATATTTTCGAGGCACACGATGTTATAGCTGATTCCTCACCGGAACTGCCGTCACTCAGGACGCAATTGCATATAACCATCGCTTTAGGTCCTCAGGCTATTCATACCTTTCATATTTTCGAGGCACACGATGTTATAGCTGATTCCCCACCGGAACCACCGTCACTCAGGACACAACAACAATGCATATCATGATGCTTGACACACAAGAACTCATGACAACCATGCATTTCCACACATATATGCAGTCACAAACATGCATCTATAACCAAATACAACACATTACATTTATTTGCCTTTCGGCCACAATTCATCACCACAACATGTCATCACATGCATTCACCTCATACAACGTCATACAAGTCATACGATATCCATATCGAAAGCACATAGCATAATACACATCATTTACACACCATTAAAACGACAAAAGTCGACAAAAAGACACTATTCACATTGCCCGACATAATTAAATCGGCTAACAAATTCCAAAACATCATAATCACAAAGTACAGCTCAATACCTTTCCAACGACACCAAGAATGTAAAAATCGGATAATCGGAACAAAAGTTACGGACGAAAACAAAATTACACAAACAGCACTGTTCGCTGGGCGAACCCTCTCGCGAGCATTCGCTAGCACCTTCGCTAGGCGAATGTTACAGCGAACCAACTACTAGCTAAAAATAGACACAAAGTTCGCTAGGCGAACCAAGTCAGAACCAAACAGAACCAAAAACATACAACCTTCGCTAGGCGAACCCCCGTAGCGAACCTTCGCTACCCTTCGCTGAATCGTTCGCAAGGCGAACCCGCGAAAACTTCATTCGCTACTGCTCGCCCCAGGTTCGCTAGGCGAACCTGCAAAAACTCAGAATTTTCTGCGCTATTTGAAACCCCAAAAATGATATTTTTCCAACCCAAACATTTCCAAATCAACATATATCAATCAAAACCTATTCTAATCATATCAACAAGTAATCTACCACATTTACATTGATTTCCACCCGCTAAACCATCGATTCTACTCATTTTATCGTTTTCGACCTAGAAGTGAAAAACATAGAAAGCAAGAGAATCATCCAAACACATACATACATAATCATATACAAGCATAGTATAATCGAGTTTCGCACCCTTACCCGATTAAATCGATTCCTAGAAGTTGATTTGATCCAACCTAGCTTTTTCTTCTTTTTCTCTCTTTTTCTCTTCTCCTCTTTTCCTTCTTCTCCTTTCTTTCTTTCTATTTTTCTTCTTTTCTAATTCTCTCTCTTTTCTCTCTTTTACTAACTTAGTAAAAATAATGCAAAATGACCCAATTGCCCCTACTCTCAACTATCTCACAAATGTTCCCAAAACGCGATAAAATATAATCACAATGTAAAACAACATATTATCACACCAAAGTCATAAATAAAAATAATATAATACTCAAAATAATTAAATCGTCTCGATTAAATAAAATGGTCAAAACTGGGGCGTTACAACTCTCCCCCACTTGGAAATTTTCGTCCTCGAAAATAAAGCCAAACCCAACAGCTCCAATCACGGCCCTCGCATCTGACCAACAATCATAGACCGACCAAAAGCACACCACAAATAACACAACTGACTAACCACCTCGCTAGCAGCAGAAACAACAACGACATGACAATGACGACAACAACACCGACAAGATGCAAAGCCCATACAATGCACTTGACGACCAACTCACAACTCAAGGAATACACAAGCACCAACTCACAGGTTCACTCTTGAACCGAAACACAACAAGATCGTTACCATCACTGTAGGTAACCCACCTCTAATTCCTCACACAGGAATTAGCTATCCGCACTCGAACCAACACAATGGAAACGAGGCAACAACACAAACAAGAACATAACGTTCCACGACACGACAAGGTCTCCACAACATCAACAAAACCAGGATACCAACACTCTTGTCACACAACCTTATTACATTAATGCCACGATTCACCAATCGTACATATAACCAAAACATCCATCTACTTAGTAGTCCAAGAATACCATTGAACCCTTTCACCTAACACTTCCATTCTGAAACGTCCATTGGTCTCATCATTTTTACAGATTCCCAATGTTCAACCTAAGAACTCTTACAAGTCAGACACGCATATACGAAATGTGCCACATCACGCTACCGCTGCGCACTCTGATGACTCGTAACCATCAAAACTACCAATCTCACGTCCAAAGTCTAACTCTTTCGCATACTCACCAAAACAATCTGTAACCAACTCTTTACCTTTCAAGTAATCCATTCCGCACCACTATCAAAGCCGGAAAGACACGTCCATTCCATCCAACATAATTCCCGTCTGCTATCAAAAAGAGATTAAGGGTGATCAGTTCCTCAATTTTTCAATAGACAGCCGACAACCATGATAAGGCCTAAAGCGTCTCCACCAAACCATAATAGCATTCCTTACATCCTACACACAAAACTACCTAAGGCACAATTCCTTAGTTGACATAATCCTTACCTCCGCACCCCTTCTTGAACCAGAAACCAAACTTATAATCTTGCAATTTACAACACACTGAGCCAGCGCTCTACACCTGAAACAACACGGAGAAGTACCAGCTTTTCCCCCACTTATCTCATTCTAATCCTTTCAACTGTAAACACACTAAATCCATTACAAATCCTTTACCATAAACAGTCAAAGAACAATTAGACAAACCCCAAGAGTAATTACCGACCCCTAGACAAAAGTATCGATAACCATCACACCACCCCAAGAAGACACACAATTCAAACGCTTCGCGCACTCATACGAAATAAATGAATGAGTCGCTCCAATATCAGGAATAGAAAATAAAGACGTACTATTAATAAAACAAGTACCTTGAGTCAGACGATCTGCACTAGTAGTCTCATCTCCTGCCAATGCAACAACCTTCCTACCAGTCTGAGCTCCCTTCGGTTTCGTACACCTCGTACTGATATGACCTGTTCCACCGCAGTTGAAACACTTCATCCTAATTCTCTTACAATCAGCTGCGACATGTCCCGAACCTCCACAATTAGAACATTTCAGTTTATTCCTCCTACAATCCAACTTACGATGTCCTACTTCCCCACACTTGTGACACTTAATGTAACACCTCGGAGGACTAGACATTCCTCCCCCACTACGAGACTGTTGTTTCCCTTTCCTGTCATTCACACTCTTACAGGGAGTAACACGCGCCCTACGATCCTCTTCGTAAATCCTACAGCTGTCCACCAATTTAGAAAACCTTCTAATCCTCTGATAACCGATTGCTCTTTTAATCTCCGGACGCAATCCGTTCTCGTACTTCACGCACTTAGAAAATTCAGCAGTCGCTTCCGGATAATGAGGATAGAACTGCACAAGTCCCACAAACCTTGCAGTGTAATCAACCACAGACATATTACCTTGTTTCAACTCCAAGAACTCAATCTCTTTCTTTTCCTTCACACCCTCAGGATAATACTTCCTCCAAAACTCTCGGCTAAATAAATCCCAAGTAACTTCTTCATCATCCACTCCCAACACTTGACGTAAACTAACCCACCAATCAACTGCTTCTTCCTCCAACATGTGAGTACACAGTCTCACCTTGTCCTCTTCAACACAATCCATCACATGGAAGATTCTTTCAACCTCCTCAAGCCAAAATTGTGCACCATCAGGATCATATATTCCCTTGAAGATAAGCGGTTCGTTCATCCCGAACTCATTATTACCCGCAACATTCAGTACACCCTGCACAGCCCGAGCCATATTCTGTTCATTTCCAATAACAGCAACTATGGTTAAACAAACAGCTCACCGAACCACAAAGACCAACAAGGACTGACGCAAACTGACTCAACACTGGCTCTGATACCACTTAATGTGACGCCCCCAATCTATACCCCCAAATAATTATAAAACAATAAACACTTAATAAAATTTCGTCAGAGTATATTTAAAAACACGGCACAGACGAGGAAATCACATCAATTTGATACAAAACATACAACACCTGCTCATAAAGATATGTAACAGTGGGGTAGCATTCAACAGAGGAACTCAGTTCCTTACACCCACATTTCAAAGTTTTTAGAATAAAAGCGGAAAATCTAAAAACTGAATATCACATATATATATATATATCAATGAAAATTTGGTCATACATCAGTTATACAAGTACAAACCTAAAGATATAAATATACACAATACACCAAAAACACAAACGCCCTCCCTAACTACCCGGTGTCACATATCAGAGCCGACCGACAAAAGAATGAAGTCCTAAGCTTCACAAAAAGACCTCCAGCAACTAATCTGCAATGCCTCATAGAGCATTATAAAACAGCAGAAGGGTGAGAAACACAATCATAATACAGTTGCATATAATTATATATAACACAAAATACACATATAGAATATTCTCACCACAAATGCACCACCATCAATTCAACACATATTTCATATATACGTCACCAATACATCTCAAATATATACAACACACTCATCATCAACACAATTGTACATGTTTCAACTCATCAATCTCATTCCCAATTATTACACGCCAACACCCAAAGCATATAAAGATTATATTCACATAATCACATATTCACGCATAATGCATATGTTTATACACAAATACATATCATTCATAATTCAATACATTTAACACAAATGCACCTCAATTCACAAACTCACATCACAGTGTCTCACACATAATCAACTAAATCATGATTTCCACATATAACCAATGCAATCATAATTCATGCAGATGCAAAGAGACCGACACAACGACTCTATGCAAATGCATATGCGGTACCGACTCCATCAAATCACAATACTAGTTCTCTCAGGAACTCTGCAGAACCATCGCTGTTACATCACTGTAACTCCCCGTCGGGCCTACGATGTTCACCCACCGCTCACACCACACACACGGGCACACGGTGTTTATGGATCGCTTTAAGTCCTCAGGCTTTTCTCACCTCATATTTTCGAGGCATACGATCGTCTATAATCATCACTTTAGGTCCTCAGGCTATTCATACCTTTCATATTTTCGAGGCACACGATGTTATAGCTGATTCCCCACCGGAACTGCCGTCACTCAGGATGCAATTGCATATAACCATCGCTTTAGGTCCTCAGGCTATTCATACCTTTCATATTTTCGAGGCACACGATGTTATAGCTGATTCCCCACCGGAACCGCCGTCACTCAGGACGCAACAACAATGCAGATCATGATGCTTGACACACAAGAACTCATGACAACCATGCATTTCCACACATATATGCAGTCACAAACATGCATATATAACCAAATACAACACATTACATTTATTTGCCTTTCGGCCACAATTCATCACCACAACATGTCATCACATGCATTCACCTCATACAACGTCATACAAGTCATACGATATCCATATCGAAAGCACATAGCATAATACACATCATTTACACACCATTAAAACGACAAAAGTCGACAAAAAGACACTATTCACATTGCCCGACATAATTAAATCGGCTAACAAATTCCAAAACATCATAATCACAAAGTACAGCTCAATACCTTTCCAACGACACCAAGAATGTAAAAATTGGATAATCGGAACAAAAGTTACGGATAAAAACAAAATTACACAAACAGCACTGTTCGCTGGGCGAACCCTCTCGCGAGCATTCGCTAGCACCTTCGCTAGGCGAATGTTACAGCGAACCAACTACTAGCTAAAAACAGACACAAAGTTTGCTAGGCGAACCCTTGGCGAACCAAGTCAGAACCAAACAGAACCAAAAACATACAACCTTCGCTAGGCGAACCCCCGTAGCGAACCTTCGCTACCCTTCGCTGAATCGTTCGCTAGGCGAACCCGCGAAAACTTCATTCGCTACTGCTCGCCCCAGGTTCGCTAGGCGAACCTGCAAAAACTCAGAATTTTCTGCGCTGTTTGAAACCCCAAAAATGATAATTTTCCAACCCAAACATTTCCAAATCAACATATATCAATCAAAACCTATTCTAATCATATCAACAAGCAATCTACCACATTTACATTGATTTCCACCTGCTAAACCATCGATTCTACTCATTTTATCGTTTTCGACCTAGAAGTGAAAAACATAGAAAGCAAGAGAATCATCCAAACACATACATACATAATCATATACAAGCATAGTATAATCGAGTTTCGCACCCTTACCCGATTAAATCGATTCCTAGAAGTTGATTTGATCCAACCTAGCTTTTTCTTCTTTTTCTCTCTTTTTCTCTTCTCCTCTTTTCCTTCTTCTCCTTTCTTTCTTTCTATTTTTCTTCCTTTCTAATTCTCTCTCTTTTCTCTCTTTTACTAACTTAGTAAAAATAATGCAAAATGACCCAATTGCCCCTACTCTCAACTATCTCACAAATGTTCCCAAAACGCGATAAAATATAATCACAATGTAAAACAACATATTATCACACCAAAGTCATAAATAAAAATAGTATAATACTCAAACTAATTAAATCGACTCGATTAAATAAAATGGTCAAAACTGGGGCGTTACAATCTATATTATTTTTACTTATGACTTTGGTGTGATAATATGTTGTTTTGTACTGTTATTATATTTTATCGCATTTTGGGATCGTTTGGGAGATAATTGAGAGTAAGGGTATTTTAGTCTTTTCCCTAATTATTTACTAATTTAGTAAAGAAAAGAGAATAGAAATAGAAAGGAGAGAAAAATAGAGAGAAAGAAAAGAGAAGAAGAAAAAGGGAAGAAAGAAAAGAAGAGAAAGGAGAAAAAGAGAGAAAAAGAGGAAAAACTTGGAAACTCAAGAAAATCACTTCTAGGAATCGATTTAATCGGGTAAGGGTGTGAAATATTGTTATCCTAACTTTGTGTATGATTATGTATGGGTTTTGTGTGGATGTTTTGGTTGGTTTTCCATATGTTTCCGTTTATGCCGTATTTGACGAAATCGATAGAAACCGATGTTTTTACGGTCGAAAAGTCGTATAAATACATGTGTTGGTTGGCTATATGTATGTGAGTTGCTGTTTAAAGTTTCATGAAGTTTTGTTATGTTTTGGTTAGTTTTCGTTATGTTTACGTTGTTTTTTCCGTTTAGGTCGAATTGTAGGAAATCGATAGAAATCGATGTTTTCACGGTTAGAATTCGAAATAAATTACGTAGTTGTATCGAGTAAGGTTAGGTCGTCGTATAGCGTGCTTTTTATTCGATTTGGTGATGTTTGAAAATTCTGGTTTTTGAAAGGATGAAATTTAATCGAAAAATCGAACGTCGTAGAAATTTCGTTTATGTGTTCTAAATTGTTCTTATGTATTTGGTGGTTGCACGTATATGTTTGTTTCGGTGAAAATGTTCGATTTAGTCGAGTTTTCGGGCATTTCGGAAAAGTTACAGCAAGGGTGTAATTTGAGAAATCTGGTTTTTGAGAAAAACAGAGTTATGTATCGATACATAACAGCCATGTATCAATACGAAATGGTTTATGTATTGATACATAACCCTTATGCATCGATACATACTGTAGAATTTTAAGAAAACATAATTTTCACTACAGCATGCGTCGACACATGCGTGCTATGTATCGATACATGTTGCCTTTTTGCATCGATACATAAGCCTATGTATTGATACATACTGAGCTGTACCAGAAAATTCTGGTTTATCGGGGAAACTTCGGAAATTCATATCTTTTGATCCGTAAGTCGGTTTTGACCCCCGTTCGAAGCGTTGGGAAGCTAACGAGATGTTCTTTCTAGGAAAAATGGTTTTGAGGTCTAAACATGGTCCAATTGGAACAGTATTTTCGAACCGTTTCGTGGTGTCGGGCCTCCGGTTTATGTTTTTGCGTTATTTTAAAATATACATATCTTCTTCGTTGTTTATCAGATTTAAGTGTTCTTTATATCGAATCGAAGCTGTGGATGAGTACTTTTTGATGATGATGGAAAATATTATTATTAGCCGACTTTTAACCGACTTTTACGGTGAACCGTAAATTGAATTGTTTGGATAATTGTGTATGTTGTTATACAATTGATGTGAATGTATGTGGATTATATGTGATGAATGCATGACTATATTGTTAAATATGTGTGCATTGCATGAGTGTATGTGGTCATTTTGTATGAGAACATCATGACATGCATTCATGTGTCGCGATTCGTGGAGAATCGGGTGTAATATCGCGTCCCTGTTGGGTGTGAGTGATTGATTACACAAATGATCATTTGAGGATCCTCTGAACATTGCGTAGTCAATGGGTGTAATCGTTGCGATGAGTTACACTTGATTCCGTGGGAATCTTCATAATGATTGTGTGCCCTTGTGGGGTTTGAGCAATCGGATTGTGTTTGCGTGAACAATCCAGAAACATCGGATGCCATGATGGTATGAGCGATGGGGAAAAATCGTAGGCCCGACAGGGAGGATATTTCCATTGAGTTCTTCAATTGAGCTCGGGTGATGAGTCGGTACCGCATGCATCTGCATAGAGTCGTGAGTCGGTCTCTATGAGTTGCATTTGTCATCATTGTATTTGTGCATTGATGAATAAACATATATATGTATATGTTGATGTGGAATGAGTAGAATTGTGCAGGTGTGCATGGATGGATAAACATGAATATGTGTGTTTATGTTGAATGATAAGTGTAACGCCCCAGTTTTGTTAGATTTATTTAATAGAGTAGATTTAATTGGTTTTGGTTTTATATTATTTTTTTATTGACTTTTATTTGGCAATATATTATTTTTCATCGTTGTTGATGTTTTATCGCATTTTGAGAGCGTTTGGGAGATATTCGAGCTGAGGGGTATTTTGGTCTTTTGCTTGGGTAAGTTTATGTTTTTATATAAATAGAAAGAAATAGAGAGAAAATGAGAGAAATAAGAAAAGAAGAAAGAGGAGAAAGAGAAAAGAAGAGGAAGAAGAGAGAAAAGAGGAGAAAGTGGGAAAAATCGGGAAAAGCTCCGTTTCAATCGAATTTAATCGGGTAAGGGTGTGAAATATTGTTATCCTAACTTTGTGTATGATTATGCATGTGTGATTGTGTGAAGGTTTTCTTGTTTTTCCATAGTTTTCCAATTCTAGGTCAAAATGAGAAAAATGGATAGAAATCGATGTTTTCACGGATGAAATTCGGAATAAATCGCGTAGTAGAGTCGTGTGATGTTGGGCCTTGATTTAGTGTGATCGTTTGATTGAATCGAGTTGAATTTATAACTTTTGAGTTTTTGGTATATATTGAGGTTTTTGTGTAAATTGATGTTGTGATCGAGTAAGAGTGTTTGGATATGTCTGGTAACATTGGTATAGGTTGATATTTCATCGGGTAAGGTTTGGGTTTAATCGGGAATGGTTGTTTGCGTGTTTTTCCGCGGTTTCGATCGAGTTCGAATTTAGAATTCAATGATAAAATTATGTTTTAAAATATTTCAAAAATGGAAAATGTGTTGGATGGCTTCTTAATGGTGAAAATATTGTAGTACGTTGAATTCTGAGATCGTAGCTTTTTACGGAATCGAAATCAGAGGTCCGGAAGGCTTCCGACGATGAAAAATGCATTTTCTGGGCCCTGACACGGCCCGGGTCACACAGCACGGGGGCCGTGTCAGACCACTGACTAGGGAGGGTGGAAACGTGAAAAAAATGTGAAATTTGGGTTTTTGAGTGACACGGGCCGTGTCCCACAACACGGGGGCCGTGTCAGCCCTGCTGTAGGTTTTTCTTTCAAAATTGTTTCGATCGTAACTTTTGATCCGTAAATCCGTTTTGACCCCCGTTCGAAGCGTTGGAAAGCTTATGAAATATTCTTTCTAATAAAAATGGGTTGGAGGTTAGTAGATGATTTATTTAAGTCGTGATTTTGAAAAAGTGTTGTATTGTTGGATTTTTACCGTCGTATTGGTGTGGGAATGATGTGTTATCATGCTACATGCTTTTGATATGTAACGTATAGCTTGTGTGCTATTATATGACGTGAGTATATGTGATAAAATGTTGTGCATGATTGATATGTATTGGTGATGGATGTATGATGTCTGAATAGTGTGTTTTGTCGACTTTTAACCGACTTTTCCGGTGAACCGTAAATTGAATTGTTTGGATAATTGTGTATGTTGTTATACAATTGATGTGAATGTATGTGGATTATATGTGATGAATGCCTGACTATATTGTGAAATATGTGTGCATGCATGAGTGTATGTGGTCATTTTGTATGAGAAACATCATGACATGCATTCATGTGTCGCGATTCGTGGAGAATCGGGTGTAATATCGCGTCCCTGTTGGGTGTGAGTGATTGATTACATAAATGATCATTTAAGGACCCTCTGAACATTGCGTATTCAATGGGTGTAATCGTTGCGATGAGTTACACTTGATTCCGTGGGAATCTTCAGAATGATTGTGTGCCCTTGTGGGGTTTGAGCAATCGGATTGTGTCTGCGTGAACAATCCAGAAACATCGGATGCCATGATGGTATGAGCGATGGGGAAATATCGTAGGCCCGGCAGGGAGGATATTTCCATTGAGTTCTTCAATTGAGCTCGGGTGATGAGTCGGTACCGCATGCATCTGCATAGAGTCGTGAGTCGGTCTCTATGAGTTGCATTTGTCATCATTGTATTTGTGCGTTGATGAATAAATATATATATGTATATGTTGATGTGGAATGAGTAGAATTGTGCCGGTGTGCATGGATGGATAAACATGAATATGTGTGTTTATGTTGAATGATAAGCATTATGAGGAATATGCTTGGTTTTATATATATATGCCTTGCGATATATATTGAGTGAGATGTGATGATTGTGACATAGTAGACATAATATGTATGTTTATGTGGAATGAAGATAATGGTGAATGTATGCATAATGAATATGCTTGATGATATATCTATATTGTGATATATGATGAGTTGTGGTGAGAATATGTGTTATATGTTTATGTTGTAGTACATAATTATATGCATTGTTATTATGATAATATTTCTCACCCTTCTGCTGTTTTATGATGCTCTATGAGGCATTGCAGATTAGGTATCTGGCGGTCTTTTTGTGAAGCGGGTCTTCATTTTCCTTGTTGGTCGGTTGGCTCTGATATGTAGCACCGGGTAGCTAGGACGTTTTGATCTTTTTGTGATACATTTGCATATGTATCTTGCTGATGAATTTGTGTATATAAACATGATGTTGCTTGTGATTCATACTGGATGATGTATATATATGTTGATGTATATATGTGGTTGTTATTCAATATTTTAGATGTTTCCGCTTTTATTCTAAATATTGAGATGTGGGTATAAGGACTATAATCCTTTGTTGTTTGAAAGTTACCCCACTGTTGCATATCATTTGTTGAGCAGGTGTTGTATGTTTTAATTTCAAGCATAATGTGACATGCCTTTTTATGCTGTGTTTACAATTATACTCTGATGAAATTTCCAATACATGCCTAAATGATTTATTTGATTATTTGGGGGTATAGAAAGGGGGTGTTACATAAAGTGGTATCAGAGCCGGTGTTGAGTCAGTTGTTGAGTCTGTTGGTGTGACAGTTGAATACTGTCGGTGTTGTTTGTTCCTTAGTACGTGATATGTGTGTGAAACACTGTCAGTGCTTTCTGGTTTTCTAATCCTTTGTTTTCAGGAGTTAGAATGAGATAAGTGGGGGAGAAGCTGGTACTTCTCCATGTTGCTTCAGGTGTGGAACGCTGGCTCAGTGTGTTGTGAATTGCAAAATGGTAAGTGTTGTTTGGACAGTGTTGTTCCCGATTCTGTAAGAAATGCGGAGGTAAGGTTTATGTCAACTAAGGATTTGTGCCTTAGGTAGTTTTGTGTATGGGATGCAAGAAAGGCTATTATAGTTTGGTAAAGACGGTTTATGCCCCATCATGATTGTCGACTGTCTATTGGCAAATTGAGGAACTGATCACCCTTAATCTCTTGTTGATAGCAGACAGAAATTATGTTGGATGGAATAGGCGGGTCTTTCCGGCTTTGATAGTGTGTGAAATGAGTTGTTTGGAATTTAAGGAGATGATTACAGATTGTTTTGATGAGTCGATGAAGATGCTAATATCAGAAGATGAAATGGATTAGAGGTTTTGATATGTTAGTCCAGTTGGGAAGTCATTGAGAGAGAATGATTGGGTTTTATTTAAGGACTGCTTCACAGAGAGTAGAGATTGAACTTAATTGGACGAAGGTGAATAGTTGAGGTTTATATCTGCTAAGTAAGTAGGAAACTCTTAGTAGATGGGAATAAGATGTTTGTATTGTCTGTGATGGTAGTGTTCTGGGAATTGGCAGGAAGTCGCAGTGATGGGCCGTCAGTTGGGCATAGTTTTCAGATGTGTTTTTGGATGGAACATTAAGGTGTTGTCTTAGAGAGCTCCAGTATTGTTGGTAACAAAAGGAAGGATGATGGAATGGAATAACAAGTATAATGGTATTGAGACTATGGACAGCAAACTTAGAGTTCTGGTGGGTTTGGAGTCTTTGGAGTTTTAAGGCATTAATGGAAATTGTGAGGAAACCCTTGTGGGTGGATGTAACATTGTGTTTGAGAATTCTTTTTGGTTGGTTGTTGATACATGTTGGAATTGCGGAATTGGACGGTCAGGAGAAGAAATTGGGTATGGATTACTAACAGTTGAATAAGGTAATGATTGAGAATAAGTGTCCACTTTCATGAACAGATGACTAGAATGGTTTGGTTGAGTTTGAGTGAATTACAATTGTTTGGAATGTTTGATAAGAGTGGTGAATTGTGTGAGTTGAGGCTTTGATCGATTTAATGTGACTGGTTAGGTTTGTTATCCTCGGAATAGGTTGTTATTTACTCGGTTAAGCTTGTATGTGAGTAACCAGTTACCCAGTGAAAAGTTTTGCAAAAGCTTTAAGGATTTATATCTTTTGGATTTTGGTTGGGAATTACAACGTACGGTGATGGTATTTGGTGTTAGTAATGCGTCTTTAATGTTTATGGAGTAGAGGAATCGTATCTTCCATATTTAATTGGATAAGTTCGTAGTGGTTTCGATTGAGGATATTTGGATTTGTTATAAACTCAGAGGAAGAATGAGTAAAGTGTTTGAGATTTGAATTACAAGTGTTGAAAGGAGACGAAGTTTTATGCTAAGTTATTCGAGTGAGAATTTTGGTTGAAAAGGGTTAGTTTCTTGGAAATGTTATTTCAGATGAGAGTATGGTTAATGGATCCATCGGAAGTAGATGTAGTTCTACATGAGAGGCTCCGAAGTTAGTTAAGGAGATTAGAAACTTTTGGACTCAGTTGATTATTATTACAGGTTATGGAAGACTTTGTTAAGTTCGTACTTCTGGTATCTCAGTTGACTTGCAAAGGGTGAGTCGTTTGTTTGGATGTTCGTTGTGAGTAAGTTTTGGTGAGCTAGAGTAGAAGTTGTCTACGGTTTCAGCTTTGATTTTGTGTGATCCTAATAAACCGGTTGTGGGGTATCATGATGTGTCTTTGATGAGTTTAGTCAACGTGGTAATGCAAGAGGGTAAAGTCGTGGCTTATGCTTTACGACAATTGAGGATTTATAAAAGGATCTGTATTATTATGGATTTGGAATTGGTTACGGTGGTATTGTGTTGGAATATTTGGAGGTATTATCTTTATGGTTCTAGGTTCGAAGTGTTTGGTAATCGCAAGGATATTGAGTACTTGTTTGGTCTAAAGGAATAGAATATGAGACAACAAGGATGGTTAGAGTTCGTGATGAGTTATGAATTTGGCTTGGATTATCCTTCGGGGAAAAGCTGTTGTTGTGCCTGAAAAGTTAAGTCGGAAGTTTCTATGCATGTCTGTTTTGATGGTCAGGGAGTTAGAATTATTTGAGCAATTCCGAGACTTGTGTATGGTGTATGAGATAACACAGGAGAGTGTGAGGTTGGTAATATTAAAGTGAACAGTGATTTTTGGCGAATATGAGAAAGAGTTAGACCTTGGACGTGAAATTGATAGTTTTGATGGTTACGAGTAATCAGAGTGTGCAACGGAAGCGTGAGGTGGCAGGATTCGTATATGCATGTGTGACTTGTAAGAGTTCATAGGTTGAACATTGAGAACATGTAGGAATGATGAGACCATTGGACATTTCAGAATGGAAGTGTTAGGTGAAAGGTTTAAATATTATTCATGGGCTACTATGTAGATGGAGGTTTTGGTTATATGTTCGATTGGGAATCATAGCATTGTTGTAATAAGGTTGTGTGACAAGGATGTTGGTATTCTGGTTTTGTAGAGGTTGTGGAATCGATGTTGTGTCGTGGAACTTGTGTTCTTGTTTGTGTTGTTGCCTCGTTTCCATCGTGATGGATCGAGTGTGTGTGGCTAATTCCTTGTGGGGAATTAGGGGAGTGTTATCTATGGTGATGGTAACGATCTTGTTGTGTTTCGGTTCTAGAGTGAACCTGTGTGTTGGAATCGTGGTTTTCCTTGAGTTGTGAGTTGGTCGTCAAGTGCATTGTATGGGCATTGCATCTTATCGTTCTAGTCGTCATCATCGTTGTGTCATTGTTGTAGTTGTGGTTAGCAAGGTGATTTGCCAGTTGTGTTATTTGTGGTGTGCCTTTTGTTGGCATGTTGGTTTGTTAGTCGGATGCGAGAGTCGTGTCCGGAGTTGTCCGTCTCAGTATATTTTCGAGGACGAAAATTTCTAAGTGGGGGAGAATTGTAACGCCCCAGTTTTGTTAGATTTATTTAATAGAGTAGATTTAATTGGTTTTGGTTTTATATTATTTTATTATTGACTTTTATTTGGCAATATATTATTTTTCATCGTTGTTGATGTTTTATCGCATTTTGAGAGCGTTTGGGAGATATTCGAGCTGAGGGGTATTTTGGTCTTTTGCTTGGGTAAGTTTATGTTTTTATATAAATAGAAAGAAATAGAGAGAAAATGAGAGAAAGAAGAAAAGAAGCAAGAGGAGAAAGAGAAAAGAAGAGGAAAAAGAGAGAAAAGAGGAGAAAGTGGGAAAAATCAGGAAAAGCTCCGTTTCAATCGAATTTAATCGGGTAAGGGTGTGAAATATTGTTATCCTAACTTTGTGTATGATTATGTATGTGTGATTGTGTGAAGGTTTTCTTGTTTTTCCATAGTTTTCCAATTCTAGGTCGAAATGAGAAAAATGGATAGAAATCGATGTTTTCACGGATGAAATTCGGAATAAATCGCGTAGTAGAGTCGTGTGATGTTGGGCCTTGATTTAGTGTGATTGTTTGATTGAATCGAGTTGAATTTATAACTTTTGAGTTTTTGGTATATATTGAGGTTTTTGTGTAAATTGATGTTGTGATCGAGTAAGAGTGTTTGGATATGTCTGGTAACATTGGTATAGGTTGATATTTCATCGGGTAAGGTTTGGGTTTAATCGGGAATGGTTGTTTGCGTGTTTTTCCGCGGTTTCGATCGAGTTCGAATTTAGAATTCAATGATAAAATTATGTTTTAAAATATTTCAAAAATGGAAAATGTGTTGGATGGCTTCTTAATGGTGAAAATATTGTAGTACGTTGAATTCTGAGATCGTAGCTTTTTACGGAATCGAAATCGGAGGTCCGGAAGGCTTCCGACGATGAAAAATGCATTTTCTGGGCCCTGACACGGCCCGTGTCACACAGCACGGGGGCCGTGTTAGACCACTGACTAGGGAGGGTGGAAACGTGAAAAAAATGTGAAATTTGGGTTTTTGAGTGACACGGGCCGTGTCCCACAACACGGGGGCCGTGTCAGCCTGCTGTAGGTTTTTCTTTCAAAATTGTTTCGATCGTAACTTTTGATCCGTAAATCCATTTTGACCCCCGTTCGAAGCGTTGGAATGCTTATGAAATATTATTTCTAATAAAAATGGGTTGGAGGTTAGTAGATGATTTATTTAAGTCGTGATTTTGAAAAAGTGTTGTATTGTTGGATTTTTACCGTCGTATTGGTGTGCGAATGATGTGTTATCATGCTACATGCTTTTGATATGTAACGTATAACTTGTGTGCTATTATATGACGTGAGTATATGTGATAAAATGTTGTGCATGATTGATATGTATTGGTGATGGATGTATGATGTCTGAATAGTGTGTTTTGTCGACTTTTAACCGACTTTTCCGGTGAACCGTAAATTGAATTGTTTGGATAATTGTGTATGTTGTTATACAATTGATGTGAATGTATGTGGATTATATGTGATGAATGTCTGACTATATTGTGAAATATGTGTGCATTGCATGAGTGTATGTGGTCATTTTGTATGAGAAACATCATGACATGCATTCATGTGTCGCGATTCGTGGAGAATCGGGTGTAATATCGCGTCCCTGTTGGGTGTGAGTGATTGATTACACAAATGATCATTTAAGGATCCTCTGAACATTGCGTAGTCAATGGGTGTAATCGTTGCGATGAGTTACACTTGATTCCGTGGGAATCTTCAGAATGATTGTGTGCCCTTGTGGGGTTTGAGCAATCGGATTGTGTTTGCGTGAACAATCCAGAAACATCGGATGCCATGATGGTATGAGCGATGGGGAAATATCGTAGGCCCGGCAGGGAGGATATTTCCATTGAGTTCTTCAATTGAGCTCGGGTGATGAGTCGGTACCGCATGCATCTGCATAGAGTCGTGAGTCGGTCTCTATGAGTTGAATTTGTCATCATTATATTTGTGCATTGATGAATAAATATATATATGTATATGTTGATGTGGAATGAGTAGAATTGTCTCGGTGTGCATGGATGGATAAACATGAATATGTGTGTTTATGTTGAATGATAAGCATTATGAGGAATATGCTTGGTTTTATATATATATGCCTTGCGATATATATTGAGTGAGATGTGATAATTGTGACATAGTAGACATAATATGTATGTTTATGTGGAATGATGATAATGGTGAATGTATTCATAATGAATATGCTTGATGATATATCTATATTGTGATATATGATGAGTTGTGGTGAGAATATGTGTTATATGTTTATGTTGTAGTACATAATTATATGCATTGTTATTATGATAATATTTCTCACCCTTCTGCTATTTTATGATGCTCTATGAGGCATTGCAGATTAGGTATCTGGCGGTCTTTTTGTGAAGCGTGTCTTCATTTTCCTTGTTGGTCGGTTGGCTCTGATATGTAGCACCGGGTAGCTAGGACGTTTTGATCTTTTTGTGATACATTTGCATATGTATCTTGCTGATGAATTTGTGTATATAAACATGATGTTGCTTGTGATTCATACTGGATGATGTATATATATGTTGATGTATATATGTGGTTGTTATTCAATATTTTAGATGTTTCCGCTTTTATTCTAAATATTGAGATGTGGGTATAAGGACTGTAATCCTTTGTTGTTTGAAAGTTACCCCACTGTTGCATATCATTTGTTGAGCAGGTGTTGTATGTTTTAATTTCAAGCATAATGTGACATGCCTTTTTATGCCGTGTTTACAATTATACTCTGATGAAATTTCCAATACATGCCTAAATGATTTATTTGATTATTTGGGGGTATAGAAAGGGGGTGTTACAATAAGCATTATGAGGAATATGCTTGGTTTTATATATATATGTCTTGCGATGTATATTGAGTGAGATGTGATGATTGTGACATAGTAAACATAATATGTATGTTTATGTGGTATGATGGAATGGTGAGAATATGTGGTATATGTGTATTTTTATGTTGAGATATATAATTATATGCAACGTTATTATGATAATATTTCTCACCCTTCTGCTATTTTATGATGCTCTATGAGGCATTGCAGATTAGGTATCTGGTGGTCTTTTGTGAAGCGTGACTTCATTTCCTTTTTGGTCGGTTGGCTCTGATATGTAGCACCGGGTAGCTAGGATGCTTATGTTTGATTCCTTTTTGTGATACATTCGTGTATGTATCTTGCTGATGAAATTGTGTATATAAACATGAATGATGTTGTTGTATCATAATTGTTGATGTATATATATATATAATGTATATATGTTTGACGTTATCAATGTTTAGATTTTCCGCTTTTATTCTAAATGTTGACATGTGGGTATAAGGACTGAGATCCTTTATTGTTGAAAGTTACCCCACTGTTGCATATCTTTTTGAGCAGTGTTGTATGTGTTTAATTTCGTGCATAATGTGACATTCTCTTTTTATGCCATAGTTACAATTATACTCTGATGAAATTTTCAATACGTGCCTAAATGATTTAATTGATTATTTGGGGGTATAGAAAGGGGTGTTACATTAAGTGGTATCAGAGCCAGTGTTGTGTCAGTTTGCGTCAGTCCTTGTTGGTCTTGTAGTTCGGTGAGCTGTTTGTTTAACCATAGTTGCTGTTATTGGAAATGAACAAAATATGGCTCGGGCTGTGCAAGGTGTACCAAATGTTGTGGGTAATGATGAGTTCAGGAAGAACGAACTGCCTATCTTCAAGGGAAGATATGATCCTGATGGTGCACAATTTTGGATTGAGGAGGTTGAAAGAATCTTCTATGTGATGAATTGTGCTGAAGAGAATAAGGTGAGACTGGGTACTCACATGCTGAAAGAAGAAGCAGCTGGTTGGTGGGTTAGTTTGCGCCAAGTGCTGGGAGAGGATGATGAAGAGGTTACTTGGGAGTTATTTGGTCGAGAGTTTCGGAGGAAGTATTATCCTGAGGGTGTGAAGGAAAAGAAAGAGATTGAGTTCTTGGAGTTGAAACAAGGCAATATGTCTATTGTGGATTACACAGCAAAGTTTGTGGAACTTGTGCAGTTCTATCCTCATTATGCTGAAGTGACTGCTGAGTTCTCAAAATGTGTTAAGTATGAGAACGGTTTGCGTCCTGAGATTAAGCAAGCTGTGGGATACCAGAGGATTAGAAGATTTTCAGATTTTACTGAATGTTGTAGAATTTTTGAGGAAGATAGCAAGGCTCGTTCTGCTCATTACAAAAGTGTGAATGAGAGGAAAGGTAAACAGCAAGCTAGGGATGGTCCTTATGTGACTCCTGTTGATAAAGGCAAGTATAAAGGAAATTTTGATAAGAGATCTGGAGGAGGAGGTTCCGGTTATATGAAGTGTTTCAGGTGTGGCGAATTGGGTCATAAAGTAACTGATTGTAGGAAGACTGTACCAAAATGTTCTAACTGTGGAATCCTAGGGCATGTTGCTAATGATTGAAGAATAAATATGATGAAGTGTTTTAACTATGGAGAAGTAGGTCACATTAGTCCTAACTGTACTAAACCGAAACAAGCTCAAGCGGGTGGAAAGGTGTTTGCATTAGCTGGGTGAGACACTACTAGTGCGGATCGTTTGATTGAAGGTACCTGTTTTATTAATAGTACGCCTTTAATTGCTATTATTGATACTGGAGCGACTCATTCGTTTATTTTGTATGAGTGCGCGAAGCGTTTGAATTTGTTGTTGTCTTCTTGGGGTGGTGTGATAGTTATCGATACTTTCTGCATAGGGGTCGATAATTACTTCTTGGGTTTGTTTATTAGTTCTTTGACCATTTATGGTAAAGGATTTGTGTTGGATTTGGCGTATTTACAGTTGGAAGGATTAGAATGAGATAAGTAGGGGAGAAGCTGGTACTTCTCCAAGTTGCTTCAGGTGAGGAGCGTTGGCTCGGTGTGTTGTGAATTGCAAGATTATAAGTGTGGTTGCTGGTTCAAGACAGAATGCAGAAGTAAGGTTTATGTCAACTAAGGATTTGTGCCTTAGGTAGTTTTGTGTATAGGATGTAATGAATACTATTATAGTTGGTGGAGACGGTTTATGCCTCATCATGATTGTTGCCTGTTTATTGACAAATTGAGGAACTGATCACCCTTAATCTCTTGTTGATAGCAGACAGGGATTATGTTGGATGGAATGGACGTGTCTTTCTGGCTTTGATAGTGTGTGCAATGAATTGTTTGGAATTTAAGGAAATGGTTACAGATTGTTTTGTTGTGTCGATGAAGATTCTTATATCAGAAGATGAGATGGATTAGAGGTGCTGGTATGTGGTTAAGTGGTGAATTCATTAAGAGTCCTTTTTGGTTGGTTGAGTTTGATTAGAATCACAATTGTTGGAATGTTTGATAAGAGTGGTGGTTTGTTTAAGTTGTGGTTTATGTTCTTCGACATTTAAGGATTCGAGGAAGGATCAGTACTATTGTGGAATTGGTTGTAGCTGTGTTATGTTGGATTATAGGAAGTATCATCTTTGTGATTCTAGATTCGAAGTGTTTGGTAATTATAAGAATATTGAATATTGAATATTGAGTTGGTCTGAAAGAATAGAGACAACGAGGATGATTAGGATTCATGGCGAGTCATGAATTGGTTTAGGATTATCCTTGGGGAAAGGATGTTGTTGTGCCTGATGTGTAAGTCGGAAATTTTTATGCGTGTCTGTTTTGATGGTCAGAGAATTGGAATTATTTGATCAGTACAGAGGCTCGTGTTTAGTGTGGTTGGATATATTGGCAGTGAAGAGTGATTTTTGGTGGATATGAGAAAGAGTTAGGTTTTGAGCGTGGGGTTGATAGTCTTGATGGTTTCGGGTAATCAGAGTGCGCGGCGGAAGCGTGATGTGGTACATTTTGTATTTGAGAGTGAACCAGCAAGTTGTGCTTGTGTATTCTTTGAGTTGGGAGTTGGTCGGCAAGTGCATTGTATGGCCTTTGCGCCTTGTCGTTGTTGTTGCTGCTGTTAGCCAGGTGGTTAGTCAGTTGTGTTATTTGTGGTGTGCTTTTGGTTGATCTAGTGTTTGTTTGGTCGGATGCGAGGGCCGTGTTTGGAGTTGTTGAGATCGGTTATATTTTCGAGGACGAAAAATTTCCAAGTGGGGGAGAGTTGTAACGCCCCAGTTTTGATCGTTTTATTTAATCGAGTCGATTTAATTATTTTGAGTATTATATTATTTTTACTTATGACTTTGGTGTGATAATATGTTGTTTTGTACTGTTATTATATTTTATCGCATTTTGGGATCGTTTGGGAGATAATTGAGAGTAAGGGTATTTTAGTCTTTTCCCTAATTATTTACTAAGTTAGTAAAGAAAAGAGAATAGAAATAGAAAGGAGAGAAAAATAGAAAGAAAGAAAAGAGAAGAAGAAAAAAGGAAGAAAGAAAAGAAGAGAAAGGAGAAAAAGAGAGAAAAAGAGGAAAAGCTTGGAAACTCAAGAAAATCACTTCTAGGAATCGATTTAACCGGGTAAGGGTGTGAAATATTGTTATCCTAACTTTGTGTATGATTATGTATGGGTTTTGTGTGGATGTTTTGGTTGGTTTTCCATATGTTTCCGTTTATGCTGTATTTGACGAAATCGATAGAAACCGATGTTTTTACGGTCGAAAAGTCGTATAAATACATGTGTTGGTTGGCTATATGTATGTGAGCTGCTGTTTAAAGTTTCATGAAGTTTGGTTATGTTTTGGTTAGTTTTCGTTATGTTTCCGTTGTTTTTTCCGTTTAGGTCGAATTGTAGGAAATCGATAGAAATCGATGTTTTCACGGTTAGAATTCGAAATAAATTACGTAGTTGTATCGAGTAAGGTTAGGTTGTCGTATAGCATGCTTTTTATTCGATTTGGTGATGTTTGAAAATTCTGGTTTTTGAAAGGTTGAAATTTAATCGAAAAATCGAACGTCGTAGAAATTTCGTTTGTGTTCTAAATTGTTCTTATGTATTTGGTGGTTGCACGTATATGTTTGTTTCGGTGAAAATGTTCGATTTAGTCGAGTTTTCGGGCATTTCGGAAAAGTTACAGCAAGGGTGTAATTTGAGAAATCTGGTTTTTGAGAAAAACAAAGTTATGTATCGATACATAACAGCCATGTATCAATACGAAATGGTTTGTGTATTGATACATAACCCTTATGCATCGATACATACTGTAGAATTTTAAGAAAACAGAATTTTCACTACAACATGCGTCGACACATGCGTGCTATGTATCGATACATGTTGCCTTTTTGCATCGATACATAAGCCTATGTATTGATACATACTGAGCTGTACCAGAAAATTCTGGTTTATCGGGGAAACTTCGAAAATTCATATCTTTTGATCCGTAAGTCGGTTTTGACCCCCGTTTGAAGCGTTGGGAAGCTAACGAGATGTTCTTTCTAGGAAAAATGGTTTTGAGGTCTAAACCTGGTCCAATTGGAACAGTATTTTCGAACCGTTTCGTGGTGTCGGGCCTCCGGTTTATGTTTTTGCGTTATTTTGAAATATACATATCTTCTTCGTTGTTTATCGGATTTAAGTGTTCTTTATATCGAATCGAAGCTGTGGATGAGTACTTTTTGATGATGATGGAAAATATTATTTTTAGCCGACTTTTAACTGACTTTTACGGTGAACCGTAAGTTGAATTGTTTGGATAACTGTGTATGTTGTTATACAATTTATGTGAATGTATGTGGATTATATGTGATGAATGCATGACTATATTGTTAAATATGTGTGCATTGCATGAGTGTATGTGGTCATTTTGTATGAGAACATCATGACATGCATTCATGTGTCGCGATTCGTGGAGAATCGGGTGTAATATCGCGTCCCTGTTGGGTGTGAGTGATTGATTACACAAATGATCATTTGAGGATCCTCTGAACATTGCGTAGTCAATGGGTGTAATCGTTGCGATGAGTTACACTTGATTCCGTGGGAATCTTCAAAATAATTGTGTGCCCTTGTGGGGTTTGAGCAATCAGATTGTGTCTGCGTGAACAATCCAGAAACATCGGATGCCATGATAGTATGAGCGATGGGGAAATATCGTAGGCCCGGCAGGGAGGATATTTCCATTGAGTTCTTCAATTGAGCTCGGGTGATGAGTCGGTACCGCATGCATCTGCATAGAGTCGTGGGTCGGTCTCTATGAGTTGCATTTGTCATCATTGTATTTGTGTATTGATGAATAAACATATATATGTATATGTTGATGTGGAATGAGTAGAATTGTGCAGGTGTTCATGGATGGATAAACATGAATATGTGTGTTTATGTTGAATGATAAGCATTATGAGGAATATGCTTGGTTTTATATATATATATGCCTTGCGATGTATATTGAGTGAGGTGTGATGATTGTGACATAGTAAACATAATATGTATGTTTATGTGGTATGATGGAATGGTGAGAATATGTGGTATATGTGTATTTTTATGTTGAGATATATAATTATATGCAACGTTATTATGATAATATTTCTCACCCTTCTGCTGTTTTATGATGCTCTATGAGGCATTGCAGATTAGGTATCTGGTGGTCTTTTGTGAAGCGTGGCTTCATTTCCTTTTTGGTCGGTTGGCTCTGATATGTAGCACCGGGTAGCTAGGATGCTTATGTTTGATTCCTTTTTGTGATACATTCGTGTATGTATCTTGCTGATGAAATTGTGTATATAAACATGAATGATGTTGTTCTTTCATAATTGTTGATGTATATATATATATATATATAATGTATATATGTTTGATGTTATCAATGTTTAGATTTTCCGCTTTTATTCTAAATGTTGAAATGTGGGTATAAGGACTGAGATCCTTTATTGTTGAAAGTTACCCCACTGTTGCATATCTTTTTGAGCAGTGTTGTATGTGTTTAATTTCGTGCATAATGTGACATTCTCTTTTTATGCCATAGTTACAATTATACTCTGATGAAATTTTCAATACGTGCCTAAATGATTTAATTTATTATTTGGGGGTATAGAAAGGGGTGTTACAATCTACACACATATTAGCTTCACAATGGATGTGAATTATACGTCAGAGATTTCAAGGGAATGGAGGATATATATGTGCAAGATTAATAGGTAGTTATATGGCCTGAAACAATCTCCTCGATAATGAAATACGAGATTCGACAAGTTCATGGCACAAATAGGTTTCACTAGGAGTCAATTTCACCATTGTGTTTACCTCAGATTTCTATCTGGAATTTCACTTAGTTTTTTTATTGCTTTATGTGAATGACATCCTCATAGAAAACAATAGTCTCGAGGATGTTATGAAGGTGAAGGCTGAACTCGATAAGGAGTTCGACATGAAGGATCTTGGAGCTGCCTCCGGGATTCTTGGGATTGACATTCTGAGAGATAGAAAGTAGTCGAGATTATACTTATCTGAAGAGACATACATACTGAAGATTCTCGACAAGTTTGGTATATCGAATTCAAAGCCTGTTGTAACACTGACTAATCCTCAGTGTATGACTAAAAGTCCTAGTACTGAAGTAGAAAGAGCCTATATGAATAGAATTCCATATGCTAGTATATTAGGTTCTTTTATGTATGATATGGTATGTACTAGGCTAGACATAACATATGCAGTGAGCCTTGTAAGTACGTACATGGCCAATCTTGAAAAGGCACACTGACTAGCATTGAAGTGTATTCTAAGGTATCTAAATGGATCTCCGAGTAGAATCCTGATTTATAGTGTAGTCCGTGGTGATGATAAGAGAGTAGAAATTGAAGGATTTGTTGACTCTGATTATTCAGATTGTATGGCTTTTATAAAATCTATTTCTAAATATGTATTCACTATGTTTCACACATCAATCAGCTGGAAAGCAACACTTCAGAAAGTTGTTATCTTATTAACCATTGAAGCGGAGTATATTTCCCTAACTAAAGTTGTGAAAGAAGCATTGCGACTTTAAGATTTTACAAAGACGCTGAAACTTCAAGGTCAAGCAATCACTGTTAAATGTGATCATCAAAGTGAAATACACCTGTAGAAGAATTAAACTTATCATGAGTGAACCAAGATCATCAATGTGAGACTGCAATTCATCAGAGAGATATTCGAACATGGGGAAATGCAAGTGCTGAAGGTTTTGACTGATGACAATGTTGCTGATATGAATATAAAGACATTGCTAAGTTGCATGTTTTTCCACTGTATGTACAAGTTTTAAAATAAATACTTTTGTTACATTTAATTTTTTAACTTGTCCAAAAAAGCACTAATTAATATTCTCTTTTAAGTCAAGTAAACCAGAAGTGTATGACAATGGGCTCCACATTTCAAACACATGCCTATAGCACTTATATTTCTATATATAATGATCACATCTCAAAGTTTTGTATATCATAATACAAATTCTCTAATACCAAAGTGATGATCCGCATGCTGCTTTTTCTCTTCCTTGCTATCCAAGTGTTGGTTTATTTCATTCCGACTGCTACATTTGCTCTTTCTTTGAGCTCACAGACTACTGATAAGCTTGCTTTGCTAGCTTTGAAGTAAAAACTTACAAATGGTGTGCCTGATTCTCTGCCATCATGGAATCATTCTTTGCATTTTTGTGAATGGCAGGGAGTTACATGTGGTCGTCAAATGAGAGTCTCTGTCTTGCATTTGGAGAAACAAACCTTGGGTGGCACTCTTGGTCCATCCTTGGGAAATCTAACATTTCTAAAAGTACTCTCACTTTATGACGTTGCTTTGCATGGTGAAATTCCAGCTCAAATTGGTCATTTGAAGAGTTTGCAATTTCTTACCCTAAGCCAAAACAATCTTCAAGGGGAAATTCCTATGGAGCACAAATCTACAAGTAATTGAATTGAATGAGAATCACCTCGTTGGAAGAGTCCCTTCATTGTTTGGATTGGTGAAACTTTATTGGTTGGCTCTTGCTTCCAATAATCTAGTTGGCACTATCCCACCTTCCTTGGGAAATATTTCATCACTCTCAGATATATATCTTTCATGGAATCACTTGGTAGGAAATATACCTCATGCCTTAGGTAAGTTGTCATTAAATTTGTTTCTTGTTTTTCCCAATCTTCAAAGACTCTATGTAGGTCATAACCAAATAAGTGGAAATTTTCCGTCTTCAATATCCAACCTTACTAAATTGAAAATATTTGATATAGATACCAATTCTTTTAAGGGGCCAATACCTAACACTTTGGGTCAATTACATAAACTTGAGAGTTTTCTTATTGGGGATAATAATTTTGGAAATGGAGGTGCTACGGATTTGGACTTCCTTTCCTCGTTAACCAATTGTACCCAACTGTCGATGCTCAGTTTGGGTAAAAATAAATTTGGTAGTAAGTTGCCCGACCTTATAGGAAACCTTTCCATTAATCTCGAAATTTTTGAAATAGGGTCTAATCAAATATTTGGAATGATACCCGAAAGAATTGGACAACTAATTGGTTTAACATACTTAGACATTGGAAACAAATTATCTAGGAGAATTGGTCTTGGAAGAAAACAAATTATCTGGTAAGATTCCTACAAATATTGGAAATCTTACTATCTTGTCTGAATTATATCTTTCAAACAATAAATTGGAAGGAAGTATTCCATTTTCTCTTAGATATTGCACACAATTACAAAAAATTTATATTGAAAAAAATAAATTGAGTGGTAATTTACCAAATCAAACATTTAGACATCTAGATGGTTTAATATATATTTACTTGTCAAACAACTCTTTCACTGGTCCCATTCCTTCAGAATTTGGTTATTTGAAACAACTTTCAATCTTGAGTCTAGACTCAAATAAGTTAACAGGAGAAATTCCAAAGGATCTTGCTGCTTGTTTGACATTAACAAGGCTCTCGTTGAGTAAAAACTTATTTCATGGAAGAATACCTTCGTTCTTGGGTTCCTTAAGATCCCTTGAAATCTTAGATATTTCTAGAAACAATTTCTCAAGTACAATCCCCTTTGAACTAAAAAATCTCACAATTTTAAATACTTTGAACCTATCTTTTAACAATCTCTACGGTGAGGTTCCCATAGGAGGTGTCTTTAGCAATGTCACAGCAATTTCAATAATTGGAAATAAGAACCTTTGTGGAGGGATACCTCAATTGAAGCTTCCAAAATGTTTTATGGATTCCTCTAAGACACACAAATGGACTTTAAAGAACAAACTTAATATTGCCGGTGTGATTGGCGGGGTTTTGATCTCTTTCATAGCTTTTACAATTGTCCATGTTCTCACAAGAAAGTCAAAAAAGTTACCTTCTTCGCCATCTCTGGAAAATAGGGCACTGAGAGTTACTTGTGGAGAGTTGCATGAAGCAACCAATGGATTTTCTTCATCCAATTTGGTAGGAACTGGAAGCTTTGGCTCGGTTTATAGAGGATCTCTTCACAACTTTGAAAGACCTATTGCTGTGAAGGTGTTGAATCTTGAAACACGCGGGGCAGCAAAGAGTTTCGTGGCAGAGTGCAATGCTCTAGGAAAGATGAAACACAGGAATCTTGTGAAGATCCTAACTTGTTGTTCAAGTGTTGATTACAAGGGTGAAGATTTCAAGGCTATTGTTTTTGAGTTCATGCCAAAAGGGAGTCTAGAAAATGTGTTGCATAATAATGAAGGATCTGAAAATCATACTCTCAGCCTCAGACAAAGAGTAGGCATTTCTCTTGATGTAGCTCATGCTTTGGATTATCTTCACCATGATGAAGAGCAAGTTGTTGTTCACTGTGATATTAAACCAAGCAATGTTCTTCTTGATGAAGATATTGTAGCTCACTTGGGAGACTTTGGTTTAGCAAGGCTCATTCATGGATCCACAATAAAGATCAAGTTGACTCCTCAACAATTAAAGGAACTATAGGATATGTTCCTCCTGGTAAAGTTCTTTCTATCCCTTGCTTGTTACTATATATCATTTATAATGTTTTGCATTATTTGTGAATATCTAGCATGCACCTACTATAATTATTTTGAAGAAAGTATATAACTCAACAGATGAATAGTACTTGTCTGGTTAATATAGGTTAGTCAAGTAATATAGTATATAATCACGTTGAGTTCTTGGTAAAAATGAACATTTCCTTATTGATAATTACCTTGTGGCTCAATAAAAAATCTCATCGATCTTGTTAACAATTTGTTTTTATTTAGCAATGATAATTACTAGTTATTTATAAAATATACTAATTCAATGTCATTTCTGCATTTCTCTATGACATACAATATTTTTAGCATAGTTTATGACAATTATTTCATTTAAATTTATTATATAAAAAGCATTTTTAAAATCATATGTTATATAATATTATTTGTACTCTTTTATTTGTTTTATTTTAAAGTTTTTTTTTGGTTGATTGTAAAGAGTATGGAGCTGGTGGTCCGGTAACACCGGAGGGAGATATGTATAGCTATGGAGTTATGTTGTTGAAAATGCTTACAGGAAAGAGATCAACTGATGATATGTTTTATGAGAATCTTAATCTACACAAATTGTGTAAGATGAAAACTCCTGAAGGAATTCTTGACATAGTAGACTCACGTTTGATTGTACCCTTTGTTCAAGATCATACATGGATTGCAGAAAACAATATAAAGGAGTGTCTAGTGATGTTTGCTAAAATAGGAGTTGCATGTTCTGAAGAAGTTCCTACTGAAAGAATGCTCACAAAACATGTCATTCAAAATTTGATTAGAATTAAACACAAGTTGTCCTGCTAGATGTTAATGCTACTATGATCAATGGTGTTCTCCCGGATGATTTACATGTCTTGTTTTCCTCATATATTGTGTGTTTTATTTGTGTTAATTTGTACCACTTTAATTCCTATATATGTAATGGAATAAGAATTGTGCTTGTAGTTTTTTTTTCATCAACGTGTGCTTGTAGTTCGATACAGTATATAGTATATGTATTGTATTTGTTGGAAATAACGTTAGTTATGCAATGGATTGTATGGTAACTTTCGTTGGAGAAAATTTTATTATCATATTTTTATTATTTTATTATGAGAATTTTAAGAAAGAAAATAATGTGATATTTTTTTGTTGTTACTAAATGTATACTCCCTCCATTCTTATTTATAAGTAAATTTTAACATTTTAGATTCATTAAGTAAATAATGCATTTAATCTATATATAGTGCAGATACATCATTTAGTGAATGAACCTAAAAAATAAAAATTTGCTTATAAAAGAGAATGGAGGGAGTACTTCTTTAAGACAGGTGCTAACGTAATCAATTTTCATCGAACATTTAAATAATTAAGATAAACCAAAAACAAAACAAGAAATATAAACAAAAAAAATGGAAGAAAAAAAATTCGACAGAAACTCCCATCTCTCTCTAACTTCTAAAACAAATTTTTTTGTTACCGATTACCAACCACCGCAATCAAACCATCTTCCACCACTCGTCTAATCGAACCTTAATAGAGTGTCAAAGTAGGATTAAGGAGAATTTAAACATGCATGAGAATCTCGGTAGTAAAAATCAAGGGGGTGGAAAAGCGCAAGGAAGGAGTTTAGTGGTTGGGATCACGTCAATCTACTTCACTAAGATCCTTGAGGATTTCTTGGCAAAGAATATCTACTACGTCTTTAAAACCTATGGCAAGATAGATGGGTTAAGTATAACATGTACGGGTACGTAGTAGGGATGTTCAAATAAACCGGTTTGATGGTTTATCCATAACCATATCTAGATCCGGTTATCAAAAACCGGTTAATTTTATTTTGGTTTTTCAACCAATCAGTTTTAAAATTTATTTGGACACCCATAACCAGTTGGTGGGTTAACCTCTTATTAGTTTATATGGTAGATTAGTGATTTTCGGTGCTGATTACACATTTTCTTTTGCCTCTTATTAGTTTGCAATGACTGAGAAGAAACTGAGAAATTGTGAGAAAGTTTGCTCTGAGTTTTATTCTGTATTTTCTGATTTAACCTCTGGTTATAGTGGAATATCCAACACTACAGTTTTAACTTACAAATGATAGAATGATAGTCAGCAGTTATGACCTCTACAAGATTCTAGTCAAACTAAAGTTCAGGGACCAACTTAGTGAGTTTGAGCTACATTACATTTATTACTAGGAAAGGGGGTACACTCTGCTCTTGGAACACAATTGAAGGAACTTGGGTGGGATTCATATATTTGGCGAGGAAGTCTTCCTAGTGGCCATTGATCTTAACGTGGCACATGAATAACAGTCAGCTAATTTCTTTTGCTATGTCCAATTCCATCTGTTTATTTCAGGCATTTATGTTGAATTGGACTGTGATTCACTAAATGATGCTCCCTATTACACCTCTTAAGTTATTAGTTTTTTTTAAGAATGCAAATCTGTTATGTTAGCCATGTGTGCAATTGGTTTGCTGAATTCTGTTTGAATCAATTTGTTTTTTGAAATTATCCGATGTAAGCTAAGTTGGAACTCTGCTAGGATCAATTTGTGAAGATGAAGATCAGTTACAGGTGAGGTCAGTTGTGCTATTGGAGAGTCAATTAGACCAGTTGTGGAATTCAGTTAGTTGCCATTCGTTGCATTGATTTTGCAGGTTGAGTGTAAATAATTAAGTTATTGAGCCTAACACTTACTGTAAGTTGTAGTAGCTCTTAAAAGCTGCAGTATTGCAGGACTATTCCTTTTTGTAATATGTATACTGCAGATTCAATTGATAGAAATTGATAGTTTGAAAATAGTTCAATTTATGGTCAAATTTTAATTTAAGTGATTCATGGTTGATCTATATATATGGGCTCTCCTTGCTATAACTTTTATTTTTCAAATGAGGTAAAATTAGAATTTAAAAGCACTTGCAATGCACATTATCATATATGCAGTTAGTGAAATTTAGTGAAAATTTTGTGGTTTAGGGATTTTCTTTGAGGATTTGTATGCCTCTCTGATTGATTTGTTTTCAAACAATTCCCCTCCTTTTATTTTCACTGTAGTGACATTGTTGAGTGAATTGGGAAAATTTTGAATTGGCCTTTTACTTGTATTGCTTAACTCAGTTGTGCTCTTGTGTGGTTCCATGTGAATGTATGATGCATAATTGTCCTTTGATCACGCCACATTGTAAAACAATTTTGTATTTCCTTGGTTTTGAATCCAACAACTTATGCATTTGAATGGTATGGTTTGCGTTGTTGACATAATTTTCTCTTGGTGTAATAGGTCCTTGATGGTGTATCATGGTTGGCCAAAGTAGATGGAATGGCTTGTAGGTGAGTCAATGGAGCAAGTAGCTTGGAGATAATTTGGGAATAAGGAAAAACGAAGGTCTTGGTAGCTTAAGCACCAAGTTATAACTTGCAACAGTAGGCTTAGCTTGTAGTTCACTCTAGACTTATGTAAAAATTTCCAAATGTACCTGTTCTGGACTGGACCAATGGCTAGACATGGCCCAATCCGCTTCTGCTCCAGAGCGGTCCAAATTGCCTAGGTTCAACCCACACCGGGGAAAAAGTTGCCTTTCTGCCCCTCCAACCAGGCAAGGAATGCAACATTCCTCCCCGGAATCACTGCCCGTTACGCACGGCTCCATTACTCCCCGAACAGCTGTGGGCAGGTGCCCGGAACCATGCCTATGCCCGACATAACGGCTAGTTTTGGGCACCCTGCCCGACATAACGACTAGTTTGGGTAGTTACCTACTCTTTGGGGAAAATGGTTATTTTGCACCGAAAATAGGACCGTTGCCCATGCGCTGGGGGCTCTATATAAACCCTCTCGCTTGAGAGGGTCAGGTATCCAATATTCATCCTAAGAATTCATACTTTGTACTTGCCCCTTTTCTCTGACCCTTTCTTACTTGAGCGTTGGAGTGCGTTGCAGGTACACCCCCCTCCTCTCCTTACGACTAGCATCCTTGACGCACTTGGCGGCCCAATTTTACAGGATCTGATCCAGCCTTCACGATCAGTCGCGCCGTCTGTGGGAAACATTGTTCTCCCCATCTTTCTTTCCTCAGAAATCGAAGATCAAAGCAATTCTCAAAGATCATCACGATCATGGCCTCCCAAGATCGCACCAAGGATGCTCTCCAAACCACTATCTTCCTCGTCAACAAATCTGACGTTGACGGCCAGTCATCTCTCCTCAGAGATGCCGGTTTTCTAAGGGACGGAGCCACTGCTTCTCCTTCCCCTGCCCCTGCTGATCACAACAACGATCAGTCTTCACTTGGTGTTCAGCCCGTTTCTGTTTCGCCCAACGCCGACCCGGCCGTGGCAGCCCTCCTGGAAGCAATCAACAAGACCAACACCCTGATCCTGCAGCAAAACGAGAGGATTGGGGCGTTAGAAGAGTCCAACCGTCCAAGATCCCCTCATACGCGGAGGAACCAGCGATGATCAAGGAGCCCGCAGCCCCGGAGAGACGTCGACCGAAGATTGCGCCAAGAGCCTGATCCTCGCGCAGCCTAGAAGCGCGACCAGATCTCCCCGCGCGACCAGTACGCTCAGGATCACAAGAGGACTCGAAGGAACGAGCAATCTCCCCCGGTCAAGTCTACGGGCCGGGTCCGTTCACCTACCCTCCGAAGGAACCGCTCACCTTCTGCTCAAAGGAACCGCTCTCCTTCTCCCTGGAGGAATCGCCACCGTGAACGTCTCGTTCGGTCCCCATCATACACCAGTTCTAGCAGCGACGACGAGCCTCGCGGCCCGTTGTCCCAGGAGATCTTGGCTACTCGTCTCCCAAAAGGCTTGGAGAAACCCCCGTCACTTGGCACGTACGACGGGACCACTGACCCCGACGAGCACATCGAGAACATCGATGCGCTGTTAGACTACCGCAGCGTATGGGGCACCATCAAATGCCGACTGTTCCCGACCACGCTCCGAAAGGGAGCAATGACATGGTACAAGCAACTGCCCGAGGAGTCCATTACCTCGTGGAGACAGCTGGGCATGATGTTCTCGCGGCACTTCACAGCATCTCGCTGCCACCCCAAAACTGAGGCCACCCTTGGAGCCATAATCCAAGGAAAATATGAACCTCTCCGTACTTATATCGAGAGGTTCAACAAGGAAGCTATACAAGTCCCTACAACGGACAAAATGAAAAATTTTCTGCTCGGGCAAGGGCTCCGCCCAGGCTCCGAGTTTTCTAAAGCCATTGGCCTCGCACCACCGAGGAACTTAGATGCCCTCCTCCTCAAAGCCCAATCACACATTCAGTACGAAGAGAAGGTTGCGGCCAGCAACGTCCGAGCATCACGCCATTAGGAGAATGCTCGGGCATCCAGAGGAGAGGAAGCCTCGACATCTCGTCGGGGCGAACGGAGGCGCGAGGATCGTCCTCGTGACTCCCGTGACAACAAGGGGCCCTTCGGGCGCTTCCATGACTACACTTCCCTGACCGTCTCCAGGGAAAAGATCTTGTCCGAATGTGTCTATTCGGAGTTTAAGCAGGCAGGGGTCCGCTTCCCCAAAGAACTGCCGAACAGACCAAACGTAGACAAATCAAAATACTGCCATTTCCACAAGAGTCACGGCCACACTACGGAGGACTGCATCCATCTGAAGGATGCCATTGAGATACTGATCAGGGACGGGCACCTGAAACAGTTTGCGAAGAAGAAGGACACTCCTCGGCAGGACACCCAGGAGTCCAAGAAGATAGAGGAGGAAGTGCCCTCCTCGGAAGACGCCAACATACAGGTCGCTATATCCATATCGCGACTGGAGGTATTCTCTATCCCGGACGGGCTCAGCGCCGCTGGTTATTTCGTGGCCCACAGCCCGTGGGAGACTTTTCCCTCCGCCATGGTTATATCTGGCGGGGGCTTCAACAAAGTCACTGTGGGCTCCGTGAAACGCAAGTTCAAGCATCTGATCAACACGAGCTCCAATAAAGTGACCACGTTCGATCAGGTCCAGAAGGGCTCCGTCCTTATCTCCTTCTACCGGGAAGAGCTCCTCGACGGATCCCTAAACTCGAGCATACCTTTGCTCGTCAGAGCCCAAATGGCGAACTTCGACGTTCGCAGAATACTCGTCGACCAGGGCAGCTCGGTCGACATCATGTACTCCCAGCTGTTCTCAACGCTTCAGCTGGACGAATCGCACCTTACCCCCTATGTAGGGTCCGATTTACAGGGATTCAACGGATCAGTGACCAAGCCGTGGGGCTACGTCGAACTGATCATAACCTTCGGATCAGTTGAGACGGTATGATCTGTTAAGGTACCATTTCTGGTGATCGACTGCCCGTCGCTTTACCAGTGCATATTCGAAAGGCCAACTTTGGCCAAGTTGGTAGCGGTGCCTTCAACAGTCCACCTGAAGATGAAGTATTACACTTTAAAAGGGATGGTCGCCACCCTCCACGGCGACATTGAAGTTGCACGTAGGTGTTTCGAGGCAGCTACAAAGGGGCTCAACGCCATTGCGTCCAAGCCAAAAGCGTCGGGCAAGCCAGCATTGCCAAGCAGCTCCAAGGAAGCCAAGCCTCTTCCCCTGTTCGACTCTATCGACCTCGACAGTCGCTTCCAAGAAGAAGACCGACAAGAGGAACGAGCAGCTTCAGCCGACCCGTCCACATCGTCCAGCAGCAACTCCCATCCGATGCGCCCGATCCCGGATGGCAACTTCGAGATCGTTCTGTTCGGTGACGACCCTCAGTGAGGAGTGAAGATTGGAGCAGACCTGCCCGACATCGCGAGGAAGCAGCTCAAAGCATGCCTCTGGGAGAATGCCGACCTATTCGCATGGAGCACCGCCAAAATACTCGGACTGGATCCGTCCGTCGCCTGCCACCAGCTGACAATTGACCCGGCCATCAAGGCCGTAGCACAACGTAGGAGAAAGCAGTCTCCGGACAAAACGGAGGCTGCTGAAAAAGTTGTAAAGGACCTCCTCGAGGCCAAATTTATTTCGGAGGCCAAGTACACCACTTGGCTGTCCAACGTTGTACTAGTTAAAAAATCTAATGGAAAATGGCGCATGTGCATTGATTACACCGATCTCAATAAGGCATGCCCGAAGGATGCCTACCCCCTCCCCAATATTGATAAACTCGTTGATAATTCCGCTGGTTTTAAACTTTTAGCGTTCATGGACGCCTACTCGGGCTATAATCAAATTCCGATGGCAGTGTCCGACAAAAAATATACGGCCTTCATGACCGAGTCGGGCAACTATTACTACAACATAATGCCCTTCGGCCTGAAGAACGCCGGAGCAACGTACCAACGAATGATGAACAAGGTATTCCGGGGAGAAATAGGCGACATGCTCGAAGTCTACATGGACGAAATGATCGTGAAATCCCACGAGGAAACCGATCATACTGCCCATTTGAGAAAGGTCTTCGAACAAGCCAGAAAAAACAAAATGCATTTTAACCTGGAGAAGTGCACGTTCGGTGTCCGGGCAGGCAAATTCCTCAGCTTCTACTTAACGGAACGAGGAATCAAAGCGAATCCCGACAAATGTCGAGCATTCTCCAAGTTTCCTACGCCCAAGTCCAAAAAATCCATCCAGTCCCTCAACGGGATGCTCGCGTCACTATCTCGTTTCGTGGCCAAGTCCGCCCAACACGCCCTACCATTCTTCCAACTCCTCCGCGAAGAGGCAGCATTCGAATGGATTAAGGAGTGTGACGAGGCCCTTCTCCATCTGAAACGAGCACTCTCAGAGCCACCGGTCCTCTCTCGCCCGGACAATGGCGAAACCTTGTACCTGTACCTCGTCCTAGCAACCGAAGTAGTGAGCGCCGCTCTTATCCGCGAGACACCTGACGGGCAGAAGCCCTTGTATTTCATGAGCAAAGTGCTACAAGAACCAGAGTTAAGATACTAGCAGATAGAGATGGTGGCGCTGGCCCTCATCAAAGCAGCCAAAAGGTTAAGACACTACTTCCTGGCTCACACGATCGTGATTCGAACAGATCAACCCATAAAGTAGCTGCTCGGACGACCAGACATGGCCGGTCGGATGCTCAAATGGTCGTTGGAACTGTCTGAATTCGACATCTAATACAAAAGCAGAACAACCCTCAAGGCCCAAGCTCTGGCCGACTTCGTCGCAGAAATGACATTCGCAGACTCCCCCGCCAGCGAAGCGCGCAAATGGACCATTTTCGTTGACGGTGCCTCGAGCTCGGCAGGGAGCGACGCGGGCATCATACTGGAGAGCGGCGAAGGAATCATTGTTGAAGTTTCACTCACCTTGTCCTTCCCAACCTCCAATAACCAGGCTGAATACGATTCCTTCCTCGCTGGGCTACGCCTTGCCAAAGACCTGGGCGCAGAAGAAGTCGTCATTTACACGGATTCACAACTCGTGGCCCTCCAGGTCCGGGGAGAATACCAAGCCAAAAACGACAACCTGACCGAATACTTGGCCTTGGTCAAGAATGAGATGGCAAAGTTCACAACAGTGGAAGTGAAACACGTTCCCTGCGAACATAACGTGCGAGCAGACGTGCTATCCAAACTAGCCAGCACAAAGAAGAAAGGCGGAAACAAATCCGTCATACAAGAAGTACTTCCTCGACCCAGCATCGAGAAGACCTCCCCGACACTCGACGTACAAGTGATCGGCGACAACAACTGCTGGATGACCCCCGTCTACAACTATCTCGCCAAAGATGAACTTCCGTCCGACCCAAAGGAGGCCAGCACAGTCAGGCAAAGAGCCTGCTCTTATGTCTTGGTCAAAGATAAACTCTACAGGCGGGGAATCTCCATCCCGCTGCTCAAATGTGTCGAGGAGGAAATGGTCGCGCACATCCTGCGCGAAATCCACGAAGGAATCAACGCCCAACATCTCGGCGGAAGGTCGCTTGCCCGAAAAGCCCTCAGAGCAGGATACTATTGGCCAACCATGCAGCACGACGCGAAAGAGCATGTGAAGAAATGCGATAAATGCCAACGACACGGGGACATGCACCTGGCTCCGCCCAACGAGCTCAAGGCTATGTCCTCCCCGTGGCCATTCGCCTGGTGGGGCCTTGACATCCTAGGACCCTTCGTGGTAGGATCGAGTCAGAACAAATACCTAATAGTGGGCGTAGACTATTTCACAAAGTGGATAGAAGCGGAAGCTCTAGCCAAAATAACTGCCCTCAACATCCTGCGCTTCTACAAACGAAACATCCTTGCACGCTTTGGTATCCCCCAAGCTATAGTAACGGACAATGGGACACAATTTACGGATAGGAAGTTCCAAGACTTTGTCGCCCAACTGGGCACGAAGCAGCACTTCGCATCCGTAGAGCATCCTCAAAGAAACGGACAGGCTGAAGCAGCCAACCGAGTCATCCTTTGAGGCCTCAAGCGAAGGCTGGACGAAACAAAGAAGCCAAGGGTCGAGGAACTGCACAACATACTCTGGGCATACCGCACAACTCCACACTCAACGACTGGGGAAACACCTTTCTGTCTAGCATACAGGACCGAGGCTGTAATTCCCGTCAAAGTTCGCGTACCCTCTAGGCGGACAGAGTCGCCCCTAGACGAGGAGATGAACGACGACTCATTGCGAAAAGAACTCGACCTTGTCGAGGAAATCCGAACCGGAGTAGCCCTCCGCGAAACCTCTTTGAAACAAAAAATTACCATCAGGCACAACGCCAAGGTGATACGTGTAACGCCCCAGTTTTTGTCAGTTTTTGTCCGTTTTATTTAATAGAGTCGTTTTTTATTATTTTATTATTATATTATTTTATTTCTGACTTTTATGTGAAAATGTGTTATTTTTCATCGTGAATATATTTTATTGCGTTTTGGGAGCGTTGGCGGTATATTTTAGTGTGGGGGTATTTTGGTCTTTTCGGTTTATTTTTCCTAAGTTAGTATGAATAGAATAGAAAGAGAGAAAAATAGAAAGGAAAGAAAAAGAGGAGAAGAAAAGTAGAGAGAAAGAAGAAGAGAAGAAAAAGAGAGAACTTGGGAAAGAAGAAAACTATACAACCGACTTTCTAAACACGATTAAATCGGGTAAGGGTGCGAAACTCGATTATACTATGCTTGTGTATGATTATGTATGTGTGTGCTTGTATGTTTGCTTGTCTTTACATAGCTTGTGATTCTAGGTTGGAAATGAGAAATATGTTGAGAAATCGATGTTTTCGCGGTTAGAAATCGATGTAAATGTGGTAGATTACTTGTTGCCATGAGTAGATTAGGTTCTGATGGATATATGTTGGTTTGGAAAAGTTTTGGGGGAGAAAATTGGGTTTTGGGTTATGTAACAGCGCTGCAGAAGTTCTGGGTTTTCGCTGGTTCGCCTAGCAAACCTGGGGCGAAGGTCAGCGAAGGTTCGCTAACGTTTTTCGCCTAGCGAAGGTGGTAGCGAATGCTCGCTAAAGGGTTCGCCTAGTGAACTTTGTATGTTTTTGGTTCTGTTTGTTTCTGCCTTGGTTCGTCAAGGGGTTCACCTAGCGAACTTAGTATCTATTTTTATCTGGTAGTGGGTTCGCGGGACGTTCGCCTAGCGAAGGTGGTAGCGAATGCTCGCTAGAGGGTTCGCCTAGCGAACATAGCTGTTTGTGCAATTTTGGTTTCTTCCTAACTTCTGCTCTGTGGTTCGGTTTGAGGCATGGTTTGATGCGTTAGAAAGCTTATAAAGTGTTCTTTCTTATGATGATGGTTTTGAGATTGTTGCCCGATTTAATTATGTCGGGAATTTGGAATAGTGTCATTTTGTTGACTTTTGTCGTTATAATTGTGTGTAATTGATGTGTATCATGCAATGTGCTGTTGATAGGGATATGGTATGACTTGTGTGTTGTGGTATGGTGTAAATGCATGTGATTAGATGGTGTGATGAGGGTTTGTGGTCGTATGTCAAATAAATGCATTGTTTTGGGCTTGAATTGCAAAGCATGATTTTGTTGATTGAGATGATTGCATATATGTGTGCATTTTGAATGTCATGAGTCATTGTATGCCAAGCATCATGATATGCATCCTTGTAACGTCGTGTGCCCATGTGGAGTGTAAGCGATGGTTTGGTTCCAGAGGGAATCCGCTATAACGTCGTGTGCCCGTGTGGGGTGTGAGCGATGATTATAGACGATCGTGTGCCCGTGTGGGGTGTGAACGATCGGGTCGTGTGCCCGTGTGGGGTGTGAGTGACGGGGAACATCGTATGCCCGACGGGGAGTTACAGTGATGTAACGAGCGATGATTCCAGCAGAGTTCCTGAGTAAACTAGTGTTGTGAAATGATGGAAGTCGGTACCGCATGTGCATTGCATAGGGTCGTTGTGTCGGTCTCTGTGCATTTGCATAAATCATGAATGGATTGATTGTGTGTGGAATTGTGAATGTGATTGATGAGATGAAATGTGTGTTGTTTTGTATTTGATTGTGGTGTAGTTGTGGTGAGAACATTTTACTTGTGCATTTCTGTGTTAATATATAATTATATGCAATTATATTATAATTGTGTTTCTCACCCTTCTGCTATTTTAATGCTCTACGAGGCATTGCAGATTAGATGTTGGAGGTCTTTTGTGAAGCTTAGGTCTTCATTCTTTTGTCGGTCGGCTCTGATATGTGACACCGGGTAGTCGGGGAGATCGAGTGTGATTATTTTTGTATTATGTATATGTATATTTTGGATGTACTTGGTTGAATTTGAATATAACAAACTTTTATGATATATATATATATATATATATGTATATATATATATATATATATATATATATATATATGAGATTCAGTTACGGATTTTCCGCTTTCATTCTGTTTCTGAATTGTGGGTGTATTACTACCTGAAGTGTTGCATGTCTTTATGAGCAGGTGTTGTATGTTTGTTTCAAATTGATGTGGCGCCCCTTTCTATGCCGTGTTTTAAATATACTCTGATTATTTGTTATCGCTTTAATTTAATTGGGGGTATAGATTGGGGGTGTTACATTAAGTGGTATCAGAGCCAGTCCGTGTCAGTTTGTGTCAGTCCTTGTTGGTCTTTATGGTTCGGTGAGCTGTTTGTTTAACCATAGTTGCTGTTATTGGAAATGAACAGAATATGGCTGGTAGGAATGATGCTGCTTTAGCTGCTGTGATGCAAGCTATGGCTCGGGCTGTGCAGGGTGCACCTAATGCTGCTGGAAATGATGAGTTCAGAAAGAATAAACCACCTGTCTTCAAAGGGAGGCACGATCCTGATGGCGCTCAGATTTGGCTGAAAGAGATTGAAAGGATCTTCAGAGTGATGGATAGTGCGAAGGATCAGAAGGTGAGACTGGGTACTCACATGTTACAGGATGAGGCTGATGATTGGTGGGTTAGTACTCGTCATGTGTTGGAGGTTGCAGAGGAAGAGATTACTTGGGCTTTGTTTAGTGTTGAGTTTCTGAGGAAGTATTTTCCCGAAGATGTAAGGGGAAAGAAAGAGATCGAGTTCTTGGAGTTAAAACAAGGTAATATGTCTGTTGTTGATTATACTGCTAAGTTTATGGAGCTTGTGCAGTTTTATCCTCATTATGCTGAAGCGACTGCGGAGTTTTCAAAGTGTGTTAAGTTTGAGAATGGATTGCGTCCTGAGATTAAGCAAGCTATTGGTTATCAGAGGATTCGAAGGTTTTCAGATTTGGTGGATTGTTGTAGGATTTTTGAAGAAGATAGTAAAGCTCGTTCTACTCACTACAAGAGTGTGAGTGAAAGGAAATGGAAGCAACAGTTCCGTGGTGGTCCGTATGTAACACCAGCTGATAAGGGTAAACAAAGGGGTAATTTTGAGAGGAGGTCAAGTGGAGGAGGTATGTATAATTCTTTGAAATGTTACAAATGTGGTGAAGTGGGGCATCTCCAGTTCGAATGTAGGAAGGACTTGAGGAAGTGTTCTAATTGCGGCGGTTTAGGACATGTTGCTGCTGATTGTGCCAGGAAGAATGTGGTGAAATGTTACAATTGTGGGGAACCTGGCCATATTAGTACAAAGTGTCAGAAACCAAAGCAAGCTCCAGCGAGTGGGAAAGTATTTGCCTTAGCAGGGACTCAGACTTCAAGTGCAGATCGTCTAATCAGAGGTACTTATTTTATTAATAGTATGCCTTTAGTTGCTATTATTGATACTGGAGAGACTCATTCGTTTATTTCGTCTGAGTGCGCGAAGCGTTTGAATCTTGTGTTGTCTTCGTTGGATGGAGGGATGGTTATTGATACTCCAGCAATGGGGTCAGTAACTACTTCTTTGGTTTGTTTAAGTTGTCCTTTGACCATTTATAGTAAAGACATTGAAATGGATTTGGTGTGTTTGCCGTTGGAGGGTTTAGATGTGGTTCTGGGAATGAATTGGTTGTAATTCAATCGGGTTCATATTGATTGTTATCATAAGCTAGTAAGGTTTCCATCTCTTGAGGAAGACGAAGACTCGAGTTTCTTATCTACCAAAGAGTTGAAGAAACTTTTGGCGGATGAAGCTCAGTTGTTTGGGTTGTTTGCATCATTGACTGTGGAGAGTCAAGTTTCACTTGATGTGTTTCCTGTTGTGTGTGATTTTCCGGAAGTGTTTCCTGAGGATATTTCAGATGTGCCGCCAGAGAGAGAGGTGGAGTTTTCTATAGATCTAGTTCCTAGTACTAGACCTGTGTCTATGGCACCTTATAGAATGTCGGCATCCGAGTTGGTTGAGTTGAAAAAGCAGTTGAATGACTTGTTGGAGAAAGGGATTATGAGGCCAATTGTTTCTCCTTGGGGTGCTCTAGTTTTGTTGGTGAAAAAGAAAGATGGAAGTATGCGATTGTGTATCAATTATCGCCAGTTAAATAAGGTGACGATTAAGAATAAGTATCCTCTTCTGAGAATTGATGATCTGATGGACCAGTTGGTTGGTGCTTGTGTGTTTAGTAAGATTGATTTGAGATCAGGGTATCATCAGATTAGGGTGAAAGGGGAAGATATTCAGAAGACGGCTTTTAGGACACGATACGGTCATTATGAATATTCTGTGATGCCGTTCGGGGTTTCTAATGCGCCAGGTGTGTTTATGGAGTACATGAATCGTATTTTTCACGAGCATTTGGATCGTTTTGTTGTTGTGTTTATTGATGATATCTTAATTTATTCTAAGTCTCGGGAGGTGCACGCGGAGCATTTGCGTATTGTTTTGCAGGTTTTGAAGGAAAGGAAACTTTTTGCAAAATTGTCCAAGTGTGAATTCTGGTTGTCGGAGGTGAGTTTTCTTGGACACGTGATTTCAGGTAATGGTATTGCTGTGGATCCATCTAAAGTAGAAGCAGTTCTACAATGGGAGGCTCCGAGATCCGTTACTGAAATTCGAAACTTTTTGGGTTTAGCCGGATATTATCGGAGGTTTATTGATGGTTTTTCTAAGCTAGCACTACCTTTGACCCAGTTGACTTGTAAAGGGCAAGCGTTTATTTGGGATATTCGATGTGAGGAAAGTTTTAATGAGCTGAAGAGAAGATTGACGATAGCTCCGATTTTGATTTTACCGGATCCTAATGAACCATTTGTGGTGTATTGTGATGCGTCTTTGATTGGTCTAGGTGGAGTGTTGATGCAAGAAGGTAAGGTGGTGGCGTATACTTCAAGGCAATTGAGAGTGCATGAGAAAAATTACCCTACTCATGATCTTGAATTAGCGGCTGTGGTTTTTGTGTTGAAGATTTGGAGGCATTATCTTTTTGGTGCGAGGTTCGAAGTCTTTAGTGATCACAAAAGTTTGAAATATCTGTTTGATCAGAAGGAACAGAATATGAGGCAACAGAGATGGTTAGAATTCTTGAAGGACTACGACTTTGGCTTGAATTACCTTCCTGGTAAAGCTAACGTGGTAGCCGATGCGTTGAGTCGGAAATTGTTGCATATGTCGGTTTTGATGGTTAAGGAGTGGGAACTTTTGGAATCGTTTAGAGATCTGAGTTTGGTATGTGAAGTGACGTCGGATAGCGTGAGGCTTGGAATGTTAAAGGTTACTAAGGATTTTCCGATGACTGTTAGTGAGAAACAGAAGTTGGATGTGAAATTGGTGGATTTGATGTTGGTTGGAGGAAAAGATGCGAGTAGCGATTTTGAAGTGGATGTTAATGGTGTTTTGAGGTTCCGCGGTAGAATTTGCATTCCGGATGATTCGGAGTTGAAAAGGATGATTTTGGAGGAAGGACACCGGAGTAATTTGAGTATACATCCGGGAGCGAATAAAATGTACCAAGATTTGAAGAAGATTTTCTGGTGGTCTGGATTGAAAAGAGATGTGGCTCAGTTTGTGTATGCTTATTTGACGTGCCAAAAGTCAAAAGTAGAACATCAGAGGCCTAGTGGTTTGTTGCAACCGTTGGATATTCCTGAGTGGAAGTGGGACAACATTTCCATGGATTTTGTGACAGGGTTGCCAAACACTCAGAGAGGGCATAATGCTATTTGGGTGGTTGTAGACAAACTGACTAAATCGGCGCATTTCATTCCGATTGACATCAGTTTTTCTTTGGAGATGTTGGCGGAGATTTATATCAGTGTGATTGTGAAGTTGCATGGGGTTCCGTTGAGCATTGTTTCGGATCGAGATCCGAGGTTTACTTCGAGATTTTGGGAGAGTTTACAGAAGGCTATGGGATCTAAATTGAGATTGAGTTCGGCTTATCATCCTCAGACCGATGGTCAGACGGAGAGAACGATTCAGTCTTTGGAGGATTTGTTGCGGGCTTGTGTTCTTGAACAAGGTGGTACGTGGGATAGTTATCTTGCATTGATTGAATTCACGTATAATAACAGTTTTCATTCTAGTAATGGAATGGCACCGTTTGAAGCGTTATATGGACGAAGGTGTTGAACACCGTTGTGTTGGCACGAATCTGGTGAGAGGACGGTGGTGGGACCGGAGTTGGTGCAGCAGACTACGGAAAAGGTGAAGCTTATTCGCGAGAAGATGAAGGCTTTTCAGAGTAGGCAAAAGAGTTATCATGATCGGAGATGGAAGGATCTCGAGTTCCAAGAGAGCGATCATGTATTTCTGAGGGTTACGCCGGTAACGGGTGTTGGTCGTGCATTGAAATCAAAGAAACTTACTTCTCAGTTTATTGGTCCTAACCAAATATCCGCGAGAGTTGGTGTTGTGGCTTATCGGGTGGCGTTGCCGCCGAATCTGTCGAATTTGCATGATGTGTTCCATGTTTCACAACTTCGGAAGTATGTTCCGGATCCGTCGCATGTGATTCCGATGGATGAGGTTGAGGTAAGGGAGAACCTTACGGTTGAGGCTTTACCGGTGAGTATTTTGGATCGCGAGTTGAAGAGGTTAAGGGGCAAGGATATTGCACTGGTGAAGGTAGCGTGAGGAGGCGCTGCTGAGGGCAATTTGACTTGGGAGTTGGAGAGTCGGATGCGGGAGTCGTATCCGAAGTTGTTCATCTCAGGTATATTTTCGAGGACGAAAATTTCTAAGTGGGGGAGAGTTGTAACGCCCCAGTTTTTGTCAGTTTTCGTCCGTTTTATTTAATAGAGTCGTTTTTTATTATTTTATTATTATATTATTTTATTTCTGACTTTTATGTGAAAATGTGTTATTTTTCATCGTGAATATATTTTATCGCGTTTTGGGAGCGTTGGCGGGATATTTGAGTGTGGGGGTATTTTGGTCTTTTCGGGTTATTTTTCCTAAGTTAGTATGAATAGAATAGAAAGAGAGAAAAATACAAAGGAAAGAAAAAGAGGAGAAGAAAAGTAGAGAGAAAGAAGAAGAGAAGAAAAAGAGAGAACTTGGGAAAGAAGAAAACTATACAACCGACTTTCTAAACACGATTAATTTGGGTAAGGGTGCGAAACTCGAATATACTATGCTTGTGTATGATTATGTATGTGTGTGCTTGTATGTTTTCTTGTCTTTACATAGCTTGTGATTCTAGGTTGGAAATGAGAAATATGTTGAGAAATCGATGTTTTCGCGGTTAGAAATCGATGTAAATGTGGTAGATTACTTGTTGCCATGAGTAGATTAGGTTCTGATGGATATATGTTGGTTTGGAAATGTTTTGGGGTAGAAAATTGGGTTTTGGGTTATGTAACAGCGCTGCAGAAGTTCTGGGTTTTCGCTGGTTCGCCTAGCGAACCTGGGGCGAAGGTCAGCGAAGGTTCGCTAACGTTGTTGGCCTAGCGAAGGTGGTAGCGAATGCTCGCTAGAGGGTTCGCCTAGCGAACTTTGTATGTTTTTGGTTCTGTTTGTTTCTGCCTTTGTTCGCCAAGGGGTTCGCCTAGCGGACTTAGTATCTGTTTTTATCTGGTAGTGGGTTCGCGGGACGTTCGCGGGACGTTCGCCTAGCAAAGGTGGTAGCGAATGCTCGCTAGAGGGTTCTCCTAGCGAACATAGCTGTTTGTGCTATTTTGTTTCCTTCCTAACTTCTGCTCTGTGGTTCGGTTTGAGGCGTGGTTTGATGCGTTAGAAAGCTTATAAAGTGTTCTTTCTTATGATGATGGTTTTGAGATTGTTGTCCGATTTAATTATGTCGGGAATTTGGAATAGTGTCATTTTGTCGACTTTTGTCGTTATAATTGTGTGTAATTGATGTGTATCATGCATTGTGTTGTTGATATGGATATGGTATGACTTGTGTGCTGTGGTATGGTGTAAATGCATATGATTAGATGGTGTGATGAGGGTTTGTGGCTGTATGGCAAATAAATGCATTGTTTTGGGCTTGAATTGCAAAGCATGATTTTGTTGATTGAGATGATTGCATATATGTGTGCATTTTGAATGTCATGAGTCATTGTATGCCAAGCATGATGATATGCATCCTTGTAACGTCGTGTGCCCATGTGGGGTGTAAGCGATGGTTTGGTTCCAGAGGGAATCCGCTATAACGTCGTGTGCCCGTGTGGGGTGTGAGCGATGATTATAGACGATCGTGTGCCCGTGTGGGGTGTGAGCGATCCATAAACGTCGTGTGCCCGTGTGGGGTGTGAGCGACGGGGAACATCGTATGCCCGACGGGGAGTTACAGTGATGTAACGAGTGATGATTCCAGCAGAGTTCCTGAGTGAACTAGTGTTGTGAAATGATGGAAGTCGGTACCGCATGTGCATTGAATAGGGTCGTTGTGTCGGTCTCTGTGCATTTGCATAAATCATGAATGGATTGATTGTGTGTGGAATTGTGAATGTGATTGATGAGATGAAATGTGTGTTGTTTTGTATTTGATTGTGGTGTAGTTGTGGTGAGAACATTTTACTTGTGCATTTCTGTGTTAATATATAATTATATGCAATTATATTATAATTGTGTTTCTCACCCTTCTGCTATTTTAATGCTCTACGAGGCATTGCAGATTAGATGCTGGAGGTCTTTTGTGAAGCTTAGGTCTTCATTCTTTTGTCGGTCGGCTCTGATATGTGACACCGGGTAGTCGGGGAGATCGAGTGTGATTATTTTTGTATTATGTATATGTATCTTTTGGATGTACTTGGTTGACTTTGAATATAACAAACTTTTAATATATATATATATATATATATATATATATATATATATATATATATATATATATATATATATATATATATATATATATATATACATGAGATTCAGTTACGGATTTTCCGCTTTCATTCTGTTTCTGAATTGTGGGTGTATTACTATCTGAAGTGTTGCATGTCTTTATGAGCAGGTGTTGTATGTTTGTTTCAAATTGATGTGGCGCCCCTTTCTATGCCGTGTTTTAAATATACTCTGATTATTTGTTATCGCTTTCATTTAATTGGGAGTATAGATTGGGGGTGTTACAATACGACGAGAGTTCGACGTGGGAAGCCTTGTTCTAAGAGGGGCCCTATCGCGTCCGAGCAAAAACGGAAAATGGGGCCTACTACATGGAACATCTCACCGGGGAAGAACTTGCTCGACCATGGAACGTGGAAAGGCTAAAACAATACTACAGCTAAATTCTCGGTTCGACCCGTCACAACGACGGACGTCAGCTACCCAACCACTATGCACGTCTAGGTACAAGCGTCGCATTCGAATAAAGCAGAACCTCGCTCAGTAACGAGTCGGGTAACTGCTCGACAGCGGTCCTCGATCGAGCATCGCTGTCGTCAAAGTACCACGACTGGCAGAACCCCAGCTCGCGATGGGACGTTCACGCCGCGAACTCAGGCCTCAAACGCGACCTGAGCTCTGCACCCCCGCCAGGATATTCCCCGGCCGTTTGACCAGTTCCCCTCACTGCCAAACACATCTACGAAGGGCAATCCCCCCAAATTATTCGTACAAGTCAAATACCCCCTATCACGGGCGGACATACATTCACAACGAGCATGAGTACAACACTTAGCAAAAAATAAAAGCAAGTAAATTCATGCAGATAACAGAATCGAACATATAATAACTTAACATGATAAGTGGCCACAAGGACCACGATTGTACTGGGTTACATCAAACGGGGGCCACGCCCCCCAAGAAATAAATTACAATGGTTACACGGCACGCAGGCCGGACAAATTACAACGGTTACACGGCACGTAGGCCGGACAAATTACAACATCAAAAATACAAACTCCTCACTCATCCACATGCTCGGTAGGCTCGGACTGAGGCCCATGGTCCTCCATGGGCTGATCCTCGTTATTCCCTTCAAGGAGAGCATCGGGCATGACGATCCGGCCATCCTCAACGTGCGCCAGATAGTGGGTGCCCTCGACAGAAAAGTCAAGCTCAGGGTTCACCACCCGCAGTTGAGCCACGGCGTTCCCAAAAGACTCCTCCACAACGACAATACCATCATCCTCGGCCGTTAGCAAACGGGCAACCAGCTTGAATCTCGTCTTCAATGCCTTCACATCTTCTGGCTCATCATCACCCGGGGCATTGGCCGCCCTCAGCCGCTGGACCAGCTCCTCGACAACTTTCTTCTCCGCCGCCAGCGTGGAGTTCTCCTTCTTCAACCGAGCCACCTCCTCCTCAACCTTCTTCCGAGCATCTTCGGCAACTTTAGTTTCTTCTCTGAGGGACGCCATGGAAGCCCGAGCAGCGGTAAGTTCGGCCTCTATTGCAGAGTCCCCTTCGGCGTACACGACTGCCATCTCCAGCATCCTGACCAAGGCGGAAGCATCTTGAGCCACCAACGCCCTCTTGCTCAGGCGGTCCATGTTTTCCAAGCAAAGAGACTCTGCCCGAGGCACAATCAGAGAGTTCCCCTCGAAGAATTTCCTGTCATGGATGCAAGGAGAAAGCTCGAACTTCCCCTTCTCTGATGCCCGAGTGAGATCCATAGCGTCAGTGATTCTTGGCCGCTTGGATTGACCTGTCAAAGGAAGAGGAGACCCCCGAGGAGCAGGTGTAGGAGAGGAAGAGGTCCCCACAGCAGACTGCGCCGGAGGAGGAGCATTAGCACTGGAAAACCGAGACTTCAGAGGAGCCGCACCGGCCTTGTTCCTCGCGAGAGCATTCCTCGCAACCCGGTCATGAGCCTGAGGCATCTCACCTGCACAAACAAAATACGAGCACGTTAGTTACGAGGAAAAGAAATAAAGCAAACAAATTTAAACAACTAAGACTACCAAGTAGCTTCCCGACATCCTCGGGGGTCTTGCACTCCAGCAGTGCCTTAATATTGATAAATCGATGCTCAACCTTCTGACTCCCATCTTCCTCGAAGATCGGATTACCCTTGCTCGTCCAGCACTCAGCAAGCCGGAAGGAGTTGACCCACTTCACCAACTCCTCATACGCCACGACATCCTGCCCGTGGAGCTCGTTCGGTTGGAGGACATAGTCGTTGGGCTTCTTGGCGAAATGATCGGGCGACCAATGGATGGGGAACTTATAGATTCTCTGCCCAATAAATTTCCCCTCCTCGTCACGCAGGTCGTTCCCATCCTCGTCCACCTCAATCTCCTAGATGTATGTACTGTCCTGGGCAGCTTCGGACAGGGGCTCGACAATGTAATATCGCTCCTTGAACATCCGCATCGATTCGGAGAAAGGCTTGAACAGCTTATGTGGCTGCTTCAAAGAAACCCAGTCGTACTTCCTCCCCCATAGCTGCCTTTGAAGATGGAAGACAGTGAAGAACAGAGGGAGAGTAGCCCCTATGAAGAGATGCTCACATACCAGCTCGAATGCCCGGATAAAGGCCAACGATTTGGGATGCAGTTGCGTAGGGGCCAATCTTAAATGAACGAACACTGAGTGCTGAAATTCAGTGAACGGCAACCTCAGGCCCAACTCCTTAAAAGCTTATTCATACATCGTAAAACGGTCCCCGATGTTCATGCATACCCGCTCTTCCTCAGTAGGAAAGTGCACCTTCCACTCCGCTTCCGGTCCAACCTCCGTGAAGACATCGCCCAAATATGTTGCGAAAGTGGACACATGTTCGGAAGGCTCGGCCACCTCCCATTCTTCATCAGGACCTTCAGCGGCGTCCTCGTCCATAACTTCCAAGTCTTCTTCCTCCCCGACATCACTGGAGGTGCTCGAGGCCGTCGAGCTACTATTTTCCGAAGAGCCTGTTTCTTCCTCAAATGTATCTAGGATAACCTCTCTATCTGGCCCCATCGCCATTACGATCACCTGAAAAGCAGAGAAGAAAGTGAATTCTACAACAAATCAAATCCACCCTTCCACCGCAAAGTCAAGTGAAAGGGCGCGCAAAGGGCTGAGGACAACGTCCCCGGCCTAAGCCTTAACATCAAAGGAAAAGTGGAAACCTCCCCGTGAGGAGACGCTCGTAATTAATTATCCCCGAGCGAGGAGCTTCCCCGCACCCATACCCAGTTTCCATTCGAAGCTTCGCCGGAAATCGCAAAGCGTCACCGGAATCTGGGAATGTCCTACCGGAAAACTCATCACCCACTCAGATGAACAGACACGGCAGTCACACATGCATAGCTATCACGGCGACGCCGTGAACCGCCCTCCTCGCTAGAACATACTACTAACTCCGATGACATGTCAGAGGTAGAAAAATGGCATAACCACCGGCCACCACCAACAATCGCCGAAAACTCACCCATTTCGTCCTCTAAACCTAGCCCTAACCACATGCAACCTACCATTGACAACAAAAGGGAGTAAAACAAGCAAAGGATCATAAAACTTACTTGATTTAAGTAGACGAAAGTAGCTCCTCGAAGCTTGAAGCGGTGGTCGGAGTAGGCAGACGGCGGTTACGAGCAAGAATGCTGGAGAAAACAGAGAGAAATCAGAGCAAAAAGTTCCAAATGAGACGAATTTCCCCTTTTTATACAAAGGGGCACGTGCGAACACGTGCTCGTAGGCCATGATGGCTATCCACTAGCCATAATTGCCTAGTAACTGCTACACGGAGCTCTAAGCACACGTGGCGTCCCAACATTTCCAATTCTGTCTGACCATTAGTCTCCCCGAATACCGGGCAACAAGGTCACGACCACGAATTTCACGGACACCGGGGGTCACGAGCACATTGAGACAATCCTCCTCATCTTCAAACGACGGCTCCATGCTAGCTCCCCGGAGAAACGACTTGGGGGGCTCCTGTTCTGGACTGGACCAATGGTTAGACATGGCCTAATCCGCTTCTGCTCTAGAGCGGCCCAAATTGCCTAGGTCCAACCCACAGCGGGGCAAAAGTTACCTTTCTGCCCCTCTAACCGGGCAAGGAATGCAACATTCCTCCCCGGAATCACGTCCCGTTACGCACGACTCCATTACTCCTCGAACAGCTGTGGACAGGTGCTCGGAACCATGCCTATGCCCGACATAACGACTAGTTTGGGTAGTTACCTATTCTTTGGGAAAAACGGTTATTTCGCCCCGAAAATAGGACCGTTGGCCACGCGCTGGGGGCTCTATATAAACCCTCGCGCTAGAGAGGGTCAGGTATCCAATAATCACCCTAAGAATTCATACTTTGTACTTGCCCCTTTTCTCTGACCCTTTCTTACTTGAGTGTCGGAGTGCCTTGCAGGTGCACCTCCCTCCTCTCCTTACGACCAGCATCCCCGACGCACTTGGCGGCCCAATTCTACAGGATCTGATCCAGACTTCACGATCATTACCAAATGAAATTTGAATTGTGAATGTCAAGTTTGTAACTTCCAATGATATAATGTAATAACATTTGAACACAATTAAAATGAATGTAATGCTTTAGTTGAATTACAACCATTATGCCTTTAAATTCTAACATGACATGTTTGGATATGATTGGAGTGAAAATAACATGCTTTTACAAATTGCACAAAGTGTATGTATGCTACTGAAATGGAGAAAAAATCAATAATTAATCATGAATAAGTATATGAATTAATGGATGAGATAGTAAATGAAAACGAAACTCCTAATCTAAAACCAACATCGTAATTGAAATAAAAGTTGTGTAGAATTAATTCCCCTTTGCTTTACTTTAAGCTTTTGTATTATTTTTAAGAATATGAAAAAAAAATTGTGTAGAATTCATATATAAAAACTGGTTTTTTTTTTTAAGAATATGAAAAAAAAATTGTGTGTAAAATTCATTTATAAAAACTGGATTTTTAAGTCGAAAACCGGTTTTAGCTTAAAAACCAGTTGTAAGAAAATCAATATCCAGTTTTAAAAACTGAATTTTTATATCCAAATCCGGTTTTAAGTTGAAAACTGGTTATTAAACATATAACCGGTTATAAAATTTGGTTATGGATATAACCGGTTTATAACCGGTTTTGTAAAAACAAAACCATTTATATGGATTGGTTACAATAATCGGTTAAGGTAAATGGTTTTATATTGGATATGGATTGGTTATAGGAATAAACCAACTTTGAGCATCCCTAATGAGTAGTATGTGTAATAGTTCAACATTAACTAGAAATGTGAAGACTTGAGCATTTATAAGTGGGAGAACTCATACACCTATCACCTTAAAGTTTTGGGTGAATATGTAGTGTGTCTTTTACAAAAGTGTTGCTCTAGAAAAGAAGTACCTTAATATTGTTCAATGCTCCCTAGTTGAAAAGCTTCCCCAACAAGATGAAATCATGATACCACCTAGAAGAAATAAATCAGGAAGGAGAAATGTGTTCGCAATGTTTAAGAATATGAAAGATGAGAGAATTCTCGCAATTAAGCTCGATAACATCTTCTTGGACAACAGAAAAATTCATGCAAACCTTCCTAGGTTTGAAGGAGCTTAAAGGGTATACATGCAGATGCTTTGGGAGATGCGAAAGTTGTTGATTAAGGACGTAAAGGAAGAGTTCAAAAGGATGAACAACATCCTTCGAAGGATAGGAAGGCATCTGAGGCTTTTGGAAAAAGAAGAAATGGAAGTTACAGTGAAAGCACTACTATATATTTGATATATAATAGCACAAATTTAATAACACTTGTTTGTAAACCGCTATTAAATATATTATCCCAAGAATTATAATAGCGTTTTTGTGAAGGGCGCTTTTGTGTAGCACGCTATTATAAGTTGTTAAAAGTGAAAAAAAATTGTCTAGGCCTATAATAGAGCTTTACCAAAATCGCTATTATAAGCAAAAAAAATTTTTTTTTTAAATTATTTTGAACTTATGATATCACTTTATCAAAAGAACACTATCACAGATAGATTTATAAAAATATATACAATTTTTGCACGCCAATCGCACTCGAACATAAGACCTCAAATAATTTTTTCTTTCAAGTGTAATGGCTACAACTTCTTGGACAACAGAATAATTCATGCAAACCTTCCTAGGTTTGAAGGAGCTTAAAGGGTATACATGCAGATGCTTTGGGAGATGCGAAAGTTGTTGATTAAGGACGTAAAGGAAGAGTTCAAAAGGATGAACAACATCCTTCGAAGGATAGGAAGGCATCTGAGGCTTTTGGAAAAAGAAGAAATGGAAGTTACAGTGAAAGCACTACTATATATTTGATATATAATAGCACAAATTTAATAACACTTGTTTGTAAACCGCTATTAAATATATTATCCCAAGAATTATAATAGCGTTTTTGTGAAGGGCGCTTTTGTGTAGCACGCTATTATAAGTTGTTAAAAGTGAAAAAAAATTGTCTAGGCCTATAATAGCGCTTTACCAAAATCGCTATTATAAGCAAAAAAATTTTTTTTTTTTAATTATTTTGAACTTATGATATCACTTTATCAAAAGAACACTATCACAGATAGATTTATAAAAATATATACAATTTTTGCACGCCAATCGCACTCGAACATAAGACCTCAAATAATTTTTTCTTTCAAGTGTAATGGCTACAACTTATACGCAAGTTGTTGTTGGAAAAATAAACAAGACATAGAGAAAAAAGGAGGAATACAATCACAACACAAGAATATAACGTGAAAACTCCCAGACCGAAGAAAAAACCATAACCGTTGTCAATAGACAACCAGAGAATAATACTATGTGAAAATTGTTACAACACATAATATACTCTCACAAACCCAGGCCCCCACTACACCCACACCCTCTAAAACTAATATTTAACTACATCTTACAACACTCTAAAACACAAGTATAAGAGAATAAAAAAAGTCAAATACAAGATTAAAGTGTTTTTTACTAGTGCATCTTTGAATGAAGAACTTGAATCCTATATATAGCCTTGGACTCCTTCTTCCTTCACAAAACTAGGCGATGTGGGACTTCAAAGAACTTGCATCCTATATATAGCCTTGAACTCTCTCTTCATTCACAAAACCAAGCAATGTGGGACTTCTTCAACATGTATATTTTCAACCAACCCTAACAATCTCTACCTTGATTGAAAATAATATATAAACTTTCATTGTCTTCACTGACAATCATACTCCACCATAAAGAGTATCAACATGTATATTTTCAACCAAACCCAACAATCTCCACCTTGATTGAAAATAATACATAAACATTAATTTCCTACATCGACAATCATACTCCACCATAAAGAGTATAGTCACTTAAAGCTACACCACTCCAAGAATTTTCACATTGTCTTCACCGACAATCATAGTTTTTAAAAATTATCATACTCTCTCATGAAAAATATATTTCACTTTAAGATAAACCACTTCAAGAATTTCACATTGCCATCACTGACAATAATATACTTTATCATGAAGAATAAATTTCACGTGAAGCTAAACCACTCCAAGAATTTTACATTGTCTTCACCGACAATCATAGTTTTTTAAAAAACTATTATACTCTCTCATGAAAAATATATTTCACTTGAAGATAAACAACTTCAAGAATTTCATATTGTCATCACCGACAATCATATAGTTTATCATGAAGAATAAAGTTCACTTGAAGCTAAACCACTCCAAGATTTTCACATTGTCTTCACCGACAATCATAGTTTTAAAAAACTAACATACTCCACCTAAAGAAAAGTATACTTCACTTGAACTTAAACCACTTCAAGAATTTTCACATGTCGAAAATCAGGTTGAAACATTATGGTGCAACTTCCTTGTTGGCAGGAAGCTCTTCAACCACCGACATAATCTTACACCTTATGTAATCTTGATTGTATCAACACATCTTTGACTTGAACTTTCCACAAGTAAAAAAAAAGTCTTCCATCAATTTTCTCTAACCCAAACAGCACAGCCGAATTCGTGACTACAGCTCAACAACTCTTTCACAACACTACACTTCTTTTCTGATGTGGAAGATCAGACAAAACTGCAACCACAGAGCATACTAAGAACACTCATCACTGGATCGAACCAAAAGCTGTGATACCAGTTGTTGGAAAAATAAACAAAACATAGAGAAAAAAGGAGGAACACAATCACAACACAAGAATATAACGTGGAAACTCCAAAACCGGAGAAAAAACCACGACCGTTGTCAATAGACAACCAGAGAATAATACTATGTGAAAATTGTTACAACACATAATATACCATCACAAACCTAGGCCCCCAGTACACCCACACCCTCCAAAACTAATATTTAACTACATCTCACAACACTTTAAAACAAGAGTATAAGAGGATAAAAAAAGTCAAATACAAGCTTAAAGTACTTTTAACTGGTGCATCTTTGAATGAAGAACTTGAATCCTATATATAGCCTTGGACCCCTTCTTCCTTCACAAAACTAGGCGATGTGGGACTTCAAAGAACTTGCGTCCTATATATAGTCTTGAACTCTCTCTTCATTCACAAAACCAAGCAATGTGGGACTTCTTCAACATGTATATTTTCAACCAAACTCAACAATCTACACCTTGATTGAAAATAATACATAAACTTTCATTGTCTTCACTGGCAATCATACTCCACCATAAAGAGTATCAACATGTATATTGCCAACCAAACCCAACAGTTGTTTTAGATGGAAGTACACATTTAGTTGTAATATTGTAGTATGATATCATCTAATGATCTTAAATATTTTGATGTTGATATACATTTATATTTATAATTTAATAGAACTTGTGTGATCATTTTAATCATTATCAACTTCAAATCATCATGAAGTTATAACTATATTTGATGTATATGGTTACTGGTGTGGTTAATGAATGTTATATACTAGTATATTATTATCAGTATTATGTTCCTTGCCAAATCATTCTTGAAACATTTACATTGCTATAGAATTTGTGTTACCTGAATTAGAATACAAAATATATACAATTATGAATCCAGTATATGATTTGCAAATCATATAATATGTACATTTGTCCACTCTGTGTTTCCTTAATGGGTATATCAATCCTGGTAAGTAATGAGTTTAAAACAAGTCTCAAAAGGGCTTTATTAGCAATTTTCTTGAAATTACTATTTAATAAAAGACATATAATAGCGCTTTTACAACAAGTGTTATTAAATCCATGGCCTAGTCAAGGTTACTCCTCTTGGAGTAAATATATGTCTCTTGGAAGAAGGTGAAGACGAAGAGCTGGTTGCCTTAATTAACGAGGCTAAAGTCTGTGTAGGCCAATGGTTTGCACAAGTTAGAGAATGCAAAGAATTAGATATCAATAACAAAAGGTTGACTTGAATGAGGTGTTAGAGAGTACCCTTCAATGCATGGTCCCCAAGTTTTTTTGAGGTCATTGAATCACCTGTTGGGGTATATGTTTGTTTCGATTTATAACACTCAATCAGTCACATATGGTTGTAGCAAGGTTCATCATAAGAATTATGAATTATGAGGTCTTTAATGAACTTGTTACTCTTCAAGACTTGAATGGCCCTTTCAGAATCGTTACGAATCATCAAACAACTAGCTTAAATGGAGCATAAATAGTAGTAATAATGATCAGGGAGTCTTGGAAATGATGGAGCTTGAAATTTTTTATGTTCGAGACAGATAAATCGCTTTTGGAAGTCAACCAAGTCCGAGGAGAAGAATTTGAGGACAAAGGAAAGGACATTAGCTTATGTGAGGCGGGTAAGTTGGAGGCGATACAAGGAGAAGGTAAAGGTGTAAGGAAAAAGGTGAGTGTTAAAAATAAATCCATGGTAAAATAGTCCAAGGAACTAGTAGACCATTTAGAGGCGTCTAGTTCTTTTAAGGAGGTGGGCCATGGACCAAGTAAAGAGGGAGGTTTAAACAATTATTTTCTTTTTGGGCCAAAAATTGGCGCTTTTGAGGAGTTAAAGAAGGCTAAAGAAGTTAATCTAGTTCAAGCTCATGATTCAAGAAGAGAATCAGAAGAACATTATTTAGGAGGATATGTGTTATGTTGTGATAAAACCACAGACTTAGATGTAGTTCAGGGCAACTTAAGATTTTCGGCTAATATGGAATCCAGTTAGGAGAGAAGCGTTAACTCATATCATCCAATGAATATAATCTCTTTCAAAATTAGAGATAGAGGCAACAATGCAAAGCCAATGAGAATTAGTCAAATCATTCAATCAGGTATGGTCGATGTGTGTTTTATCCAAGAATTTAAGTTAATCTCTGTAGATTTTAATTTAGCTTGCGGGTGGGTGGGGTGCCTCAACTGGGAATTGTTAGTTAGAATAAAGGGTTGTAAGTTGTATGTCCAAGGTTCAACTCCTGGAAGCAGCATTTATTTGTAATTTCTTTCAAAATGTAAATAGGTTGTTGATATTAATAAATCAATAACTTTAAAAAAATAGTTAGTAGTTTTTGGGGAAATAAAAAGGTAAATTGGTAGTTTTGTGGATCACTTGGCTTGTAGAAGGGATGATAATTTGGTGAAAACCTAGGCTTTTGGACTTGAATTTCAGTTTTAGGGGAGCGGTTTTTATTGGGATTAATGTTTTTTGGAAGAGGAATTCCCTTTTCTTTGTTAATGTTTATTCATCATCACTACTACAAAACACGCATTCAACGACGCCATGGTCACCACGGTTTTTCCCTACACCGTAGTGACATATCTTAATTAAGGCACTACCATATTTATTTTGTTTTTGATTAAAAATTATTTGTATATAACAGCGGTTACAGAACCAACCGTTGTGATATACTCAAACTTTCGTCGGTTCGAACCTCGGCGCCATAAAATATTTTATTCCTTTAAAGTTAAGACGCACCTTTTCTTTTTTATTTATTTTAAAATTCACAAATAAAAGGGTTATCATTACGGTTCTTCTGGTTAACCGTAGTGATATATTTATAATAAATAAATACCTATCTATACAGTTTTTATTTATTTTAAAATTCACAGATAAAAGGGTTATCACTACGGTTCTTCTGGTTAACCATAGTGATATATTTATAATAAATAAATGCCTATCTATACGGTTGGTATTGTTAACCGTTGTGAAATAGTTTACCCATATATAAGCGAAATAACTTTCACTTTCACTTGTTGACAGTAGCGCCGTTGCCTTCAAAGTGAAACCATAGAACCCATTTTTTCTCTTCGTTTTCACCATTAGCCGTGAATCTTGTGCTTCATACATTAAGGTATTCTTCTTCTTCCATCTATTGTTAGATATTTCCCATTATCTCGTTTGTTGCATGTTGTTTTTGTTGATTGTTCTCATTTTTTTAGATTCGTTTTCACTACCTTAACAAAGACCATACTTTGGAAACTTCGTAATGTTTGTGTAGCTATGGAAAAAAGTATAAGAAACATGAAGCTATGATGGAAACTTCATCCAACTTATACTTTCTCTTCATAGCTTCACGAACAAGATGTTAGTAAATGAAGATACAACAATGTAAGCAAACTTCATCTAGTTTTAGAAACAATGAAAAGAAGTATAAGAAGTATGAAGCTTTTGTGTAAGCTTCTTCCTCCTTGTATTTCTTTTTCATTGCTTCCCAAACTAGTTGAACATCATAATTGATTCCTGTTCCGCGATTAGTTTCATTAAAAGGTGCGTTATTCCTGTTCCTCTCTTTACTTTTCACTGGATTATGGTTTTAGGGTTTGTTTTCAACTGAGGATGCTCATTTTTGAATTTGTTGTGTTTCCTTACAGGTTAAGGGGATGATACAGGGTGATGATGCTGGTGGTAGCAAGCGTATTATATGAGTTTATAATACTTGGATCTGGTATAGAATGTTGTTTGAGTTTATTATATTCTATTTAGATTGTTTGTTTCACTAACCCTCACTTAAAGTTTGCTGGGGTAAGCAAGCGTATTATATGAGTTTATAATATTTGGATCTGGTATAGAATGTTGTTTGAGTTTATTATATTCCATGTTGATTGTTTGTTTCACTAACCCTCACTTAAAATACATTCATTTAATTTGACATAGATACTTATAATCTGCAAATTAAGTTGTATTTGAAAACCAACTTATATGAATCAATGTTTTCGAATTGCATCCCTCTCATCGTTCATCTCACGATGTTTAATATATATATTATGGTATAATGATCTGGCTCCTTAGATGCATTGCCATCTTCCATTATAGTTAAATTTCATTAACAACAAATTATTAGTTAATCTGCCTCTCCATCAACACTTATAATCGTAAAACTTCCGATTATAAAAATTATGATGATAAGCGATGATGATGAGGCAGATTATCCAATGTCTTGTTCTTATGGAAATTTAACTATAATCGAAGATAGCGATATATCGAAGGAGTCAGTTCGATAAACCACAATATATATGTAAAACAACGTGAAATGCACGATGAGACGAATGCAATAAGAAAACATTGGTTTGTTTAAGTTGGTTTTCAAGAACAGTTTAATTTGCAGATTATAGACTTCTTCATCAAATTGATTCCATGTATATTTCTTTAGTGACGTGTTTGTAAAACAAGCAATCTACATTTAATATAATAAACTCAGGGTACTTACAACAACGGTTATCTATTGTAACCGAGATCGTAGGTAATTTACGTTTTACATAATTCGCTGCTGATGGGTTTCAAACCCAGTACCTAAGTGTATGTATCACAACGGTTTATTATCATAACCGTTGTGATATATGGCGCGCGTCCTGCCTTTCAATGACAATCTACATAACAACGCCTTCGCCAGTGTCATTATATGTCATTCCCAACAGTTGTTAAATGCGTTTTTCGTAGTAGTGCATGCAACATTGCCAAAAGGAGGAGGATTTGGAGGGGATTAGTAGATTTCCAAAATGAATCAGTAGTGGATGATTGATGTATAGGTGGAGATTTTAACACCATTTTAATTAATAGTAAGAGGAAAGGAGTGGATTATTATAATAAAAGACGAGAGATACAAGAGTTTAGAAAATTTGTGGCTTACATGGTTGTGGTTGATGTTCCTAACATCGACAACAAGCTCTCTTGGTTCAATGGAGATGGAGGAAGCCTCTAGAAGTAGGTTGGATAAATTTTTATCATCTGAATCCATCACAACCAAATGGAACATTGTAGGGCTGGTCATTAGGGAAAGGGACAATTCTGACCATATTCCTATTTGGTTGAAGGCCAATAATCTTAATTGGGGCCCTAAAACTTTTAGGATCCTAATTATTGGTTAGATCACTAAATGTTTGTGAATTTTGTGGACAAGGAGTGGAAAACTATGAGGTTTTCAAGAAGGATAGTTTCATTTTAAAGGAAAAACTTAAGTCTCTTAAGACCATCCTAAGAATATGGAACAAAGATACTTTTGGGTGGGTGGATCTAAATGTAGATGAAGATGTGAAAGAAGTTAATACTCTGGATGCCCATATAGGTTACTGCTTTTAAGACATGGCTCCTGATCTGATAAAGAAGAGAGCCTTATCAACTAACAATACGATGAATTACATGATATTTTTAATGATTTATATGATGAATGTCTAAATCTTTTTAAATTAAATTCCAAGCAACGGAAAATTATTTCTTCTTTATATAGTAAAACTAATGACATGCAAGAAGAGTTAGATAAAATTATATAAAAAGTCGACACTCATGCTAGTTCTTCAACATGTGATAAATGTATATCTCTTGAATCCAAAATTGTTAATTGTAATCAAGTTATATGCAATTATTAAAAAGTAAAAAATGGATTGAAAAATGTTCTAAGTAGTCAAAGATATGTTAATTATAAAAATGGATTAAAATGTTCTAAATTTGAAAATTCTAATCAAATCTAAAAGGCTATCTTTGTCAAATCTAACAATGTTTGTAGAAATGTTCAATCAACAAAAGTATGTCATAATGTTCATCCTATAAAGGCATATAACATATATTATTTATGTGATTATAAGAAAATTCCCAACATATCACATACTTATTTTTTATTGCAATTGTAAAGGTCATACTTCTAATGCATGTTATATTAGAAATATTGGTGTACCTAGTGAAAATTATGTATGGGTTGAGAAAGGAATTAACCTTAAAGGATTCAAAGAAATTTGGATACCTAGAAAGAACTATTAATTATCTTTTGTATGTATGCCTGAAAATCATGTGCTAAAATTGAAAAATTAAGATTGGTTGTTCAAAATACAATAAGACAATATGATATGGTAAGATTAAAGTTTTGTTTGGTTGAAGATGAATAGAAAACATTGGAATTTTCAAAGAGTTTCTCATTAATATCAACATAATCACTTTAGAAGAGAATCAAAATTGACATCAAATCATTGTAAAGAAGATAAGTTGTTCGATATATGATGTATCTTTTCCCTATATTACTTTACTTTGGATTTTACTCATTTTACTTTTGATAATGTCAAAAAGGGGGAGAAAAAAATTATTGTTTTTGTTGTTTTCAAGATAACTAAGGCATAACATAAATTTAAAAATTGAAATCTGGCACACAGATACCAGATATCAAGACATATGTCAGGACACTGGGATCAAGACAGCAACCAACACTTATGCAGAAAAAATAAGAGCTTGAATATAAATAATAACACATTCAATTGTTAACCCAGATCTGTGCAACATCACCTACATATGGGGCATCCAAGCCAGGAAGGAAGTCCATTATAATAGTATTATTTCAAAGCCACAGCAAACACCCACAGGATTACAAGCTTCTCACCTAATCACTACTCGTGCTAACTTCTTCCTAGGAAATCCTAGATATGAGACCAATCTCACTTCCCACCAGTCGCACAACAGTGAAAAACTCAACAGAGAAAAAATAGAAGTCGCACTTCAAAGACACAAAATCCACTATTTACTAAAAGGCTTATGAGTGAATTCACAATTACAACTAAAAAAAAATAGTCTAGCTCTAGTGTCAAGGGGATAGAAGAGAGGATCACAATCAACAAATAACACATTCCTACTCAGATGTTAGAAGACATAAGAGAGGAAAACAAAGAACAAAACTCTCTAAACCCTAAAAACTCTTTCTTTCAATACACGACTTCTCTACTTCATTAGTTTTAAAAACTCCTTTAAATCGACATCACAATAGCATGGGCTTGGGCTCTTGAAATGCATATCACAAGGCATCAAGTTTAAATCACTTGCACGATCTCTTGCATAATAATAAGAACTAAACATAAAGTCTCCTAAAAAGGCTCCAAGACCCTTTTTAAGAAATACAAGCAAATCTGTCAAGACAGAAGTTTCTAAAATATCCCTCCTTGGATTGCGACACTGTGTGAATTAAAACACTATCAAATCTCACACTTTAAATACCAAATCATCCCAGCCCTAAACTTCTGGTATAAAATGTTCTGGCCACATGTCTCAACATTGTGTTGATCATGCTGTCTGACTAACTTGTCACAACATCTGTCTCAACATCTTGTTGAATACTGTTTTAAAAAAATTTCTGCCAATCAAAATCCACATAACTTACAATCTCCCCCTTTGGAAAATTTTGGCTAAAACAACCTTTGCATGGAAACTTGGAGAACTAAAATCAATCATAACAGGAGCAATAAAAAAGTTTATTCGCAAAACACATCAGAGTCACACACAACGGAAAAAAAAACACACAGCAAGACCCAAAAAAACTTCATTACAAAATAGCAAGAACTACCCATGAATTACATAGCCATCAATTCAGTAAACAAAATTAAATACAAAGTCAAGACATCTTGTCTGACATTACAGTCAGCAACATAACTCCCTCTGTCCCAAATATCCCTCTCCTGCATAAATTCTCCTAGACACATGATGAAATGATGTCAGAACATATAGAATGACATCCTAGCACCACCAGCAAAGACCTCCCAGCAACACAAAAGAAAAAATAAAAGTAGGGCTCATCATCATTCCCATGCTCCACACCCTAAGATACCTGAGACATCCTCCCTTTCATATCACTGTTAACCCTGCCATCACTACCATCACCACTACGCCCCCTTTTTAGGCATAAATTTGACACCAGCTTTCTCCTTTGCATAATATCCTCCATAATCAAGACTAATTGCTATAATTCTTTAAAAATTCAAATTCTGAGTTCACCCCTAAGCTTCTTAAACTGATTTGCATCCAAAGTCTTAGTAAAGATATTAGCCAATTGCTTCTCAGTGGCAACATGTTCCAGAATGAGCACTTTGTCTTCAACAAGATCCCTGATAAAATGATGACAAATGTCAATATGTTTTGTCCTGCTATGTTGAATATGATTCTTGCAGATGTTGATAGCAGTCAAGTTGTCACAGTATAATGTCATGACATCCTGCTTGATATTGTACTCCTTCAGGATCTGCTTCATCCAAAGTAGCTGAAAAACAGTTGCTTTCAGCTGCAATATACTCAGCCTCAGCAGTGGATAGGGAAACACAATTCTGCTTCTTACTAAACCAAGAGATAAGGTTGTTTCCCAAGAAAAAACATTCATCAGAAGTGTTTTTTCTATCATCAGCACTCCCTGCCCAATCAACATCATAATATCCAACAAGCATGGCATTAGAGCTATGTAAATACATCATACCATAGTCACTTATACCATTGGTGTGACTAATTTTAGGTTCATCTTGATACCTAGCACAAACCCCAACAGCAAATGTGATATCAGGCCTGCTAGCTGTCAGATATAATAGACTGCCTATCATGCTTCTATAAAGACTTTAATCCACATTCACCCCGTTTTCATCTTTGGATAACTTCAAATGAGTAGGTGCAAGAGTCCTCTTGTGATTAGCCTTCTCGATACCAAACTTCTTCTCTATGTTCTTGGCATACTTACTTTGAGATATGAAGATAGAATCTTCCATCTGTCTTACTTGAAGTCCAAGAAAATAAGTGAATCCTCCTACTAGACTCATCTCAAATTCAGATTGCATATGTTTGACAAAATGTTGGACCATCTGGTATGACATCCCACCAAAGACAATATCATCCACATATATCTGAGCAGTCATAAGCTTGCCATCCATTTATTTAACAAACAAGGTCTTGTCTATTTCTCCTTTTCTGTAACCATTGCTGACCAGAAATTCTGTCAGTCTTTCATACCAAGCTCTAGGGGCTTGCTTTAGACCATAACGAGCCTTCTACAGTTTGTACACATGATTTGGAAAAACGGAATCAACAAACCCTTTTGGTTGTTCAACATACACCTTTTCTTGTAAGAACCCATTCAATAAGGCACTTTACACATCCATCTGAAACAACTTGGATCTCAGCAAACATGTCACTCCTAGTAATAGTCTTATGGATTCAAGATGAGAAAATGGAACAACATTCTCACAGACTTGGTCATATTTTCAAGTTTGGAGGTCAACATGGTTACCGCATCTTGCAGACTATGGATGTTGGACAAATATTCTTCCTTCTCACTCTGAAGTTGAGAGATAATATTTTGTTTCTTGTCACTTATGATACGCAGATCTTTGTAAGAAGCAACCAGTTCAGTATACGAGATTTTTTCATCACAAGAATCTACATCAGATGCCCATCTTCCAGTTAGAGAAGTAACATGTTTGGCAGATTCATCCTCAGTTTCGCTTTCATCATCGACCAAGAAGTAGTCATCCTTTTATGTTGTTTCTTGAGATAGGTGGGGCATTCTGCTCTAATGTGTCCAAATCCATTACATTCATGAAATTGAACCCCTCTATTCTGATTGAACTTTTCTTCTGTTCTTGTTTTTCTTTGAGAGTCATAGTTTCTTCCAGTATCAGGACTGATGTTCTGGACATTGGGTCTTGACTTCCTCTCCATTCTCTTTAGCACTTGGTTAAATTGTCTTCCAAGTAGAACAATGGCATTTGACATACCTTCATTAGTGTCTAGATCACATTCTCCCACTCCATCTTTAGTGTTGGAGACAAAATCTATGCTTTTATTCTTCTTTTCAGTTCTGTCAGTAATGGTCAATTCAAAAGTTTGAAGTGACCCCACAAGTTTATCAACTCTCATGTTGCTGAAGTTTTGGGCTTCTTTTATATATGTTACCTTCATTTCAAACCTCTTGGGAAAAGACCTTATAATCTTCCTAAACTGCTTTTCTTCTGATATTTTCTCTCCTAGGGCACTAAAGGCATTAGATATTTCAAGAATATTCATGTGAAAAGCATGGATACTCTCATCCTCCATCATCTTTAGATTTTCAAATTTGGTAGTGGGCAACTGAAGCCTAGACATCTTCACCTTAGATGTACCTTCATGAGTTGTCTTGAGAATTTTCCAAGCATCCTTGGCTACAGTGCATGTGTTTATTAACCTAAACATGTTTTTGTCAACTCCATTGAATAGGGCATTCAAGGCTTTGGAGTTTCCAAGAGCAGTCTCATCTTCTTCCTTGGTCTTGTCCTCTTCAGGTTTAAGATTTTCCTTCCCATCTTCATTTTCAACCACAGGATGTATCCAACCCTTGATGATAGCTTTCCAAGCTTTGCTATCCAGGGATTTTAAGAAGGCCACCATGCGTGCCTTCCAATAGTCATATTTGGTTCCATCCAAGATGGGAGGTCTGTTCACATTCCCTCCTACTTCCTTGTCCATTATGCCAGAAAGGATATTTACTTAGAGCTCACCCAAAATAGAACAGGGTGACCTGCTCTGATGCCAATTAAAATTCAGGCACACAGATACCAGATGTCATGATAGATGTCAGGACACTGGGATCAACACAGCAACCAACACTTATGAAGAAAAAATAAGAGCTTGAAAGTAAACAATAACACATCCAATTGTTAACCAAGTTTGATGCAACATCACCTACATCTTGGGGCATCCAAGTCAGGAAGGAAATCCACTATAATAGTATTAGTTCAAAACCACAACAAATACCCACAGGTTTTCAAGCTTCTCACCTAATCACAACCCGTGCTAACTTCTACCTAGGAACTTCTAGATATGAGACCCCTATAACTTTCCACCAGTAACATAATAGGGACAAACTCAAAAATAGAGAACAAAAAGAAGTCACACTTCAAAGACACAAAATCCAATATTTGCTTAAAAGCTTATTAGTGAATTCACAATTACAACTCAAAAGAAATAGTCCAGCTCTAGTATCAAAGAGATACAAGAGAGGCTCTCAATCAATAAATAACACAGTCCTACTCAGATGTCAAAATACATAATAGAGGAAACCAAAGAACAAAACTCTCTAAACCCTAAAAATTCTTTCTTTCAATACACGGATTCTCTACTTCATTAGGTTTAGATAACTCCTTTAAATATATATCACAATAGCATGGGCTTGGGATCTTGGAACGCATATCACAAGGCATCAGCTTTAAATCACTTGCACGATCTCCTGGACAATAATAGGAACTAAACATAAAGTTTCCTAAAATGGCTCCAAGACCCTTTTTAAGAAATATAAGCAAATCTATCAAGACAGAAGTTCATAAAATATCCCTCCTTGGATTGCGACACTGTGTGAATCAAAATACTATCAAATCTCACACTTTAAATACCAAATCATCTTAGCCCTAAACTTCTAGTATAACATGTCCAGAGCACATGTCCCAACATCATGCTAATTATCCTGTTTGACTAACTTGTCACGACATCTGTTTCAACATCTTGCTGAAAATTGTTTTAACAAAATTTTTGCCAATCCAAAACCACAAAACTTACAATAAAAATAAAGGGGAGATATGCAAGATAGAGGGAGATATACAAGATAGGGGAAGCAATCAAATGTCAAGAAAAAACGTTCCGTCAAAATATTATGTCATCATCAAAAATTGGTTGATTATGAAGATGTTCATCATCTATCTTATTTTAGTTTTAATGAAGACCAAAGAATATCAAAGAAGAAATATCCAAGAAGAAAAAGCTTGTAATAAAGAATAAAGAATGCATAAGCTTATAGATATTTTGAGAGTAAAGGAAATTGATATTGATACTAAGGTACTCAATTGCAATTCACTATGTATAAACTTTCGTTACTGAAAAAATTACGCATCTTCATCTCTAAAGTTCTCAAATTATCATGCATAAAAATCTTGGAAGCAAATGCATAAAAAGCTTATTTTTAATAAGTTGTCAGCATTTTTAAGTCAGGTTCGTTGCACTTTTTAAGTTAGGTCTGGTTAACAAATTTAACAAAACTTGTTGTTGTTTGAAATTTAAAAAATTATTTGAAAATTGAAGATTGTTCTGCACTTTTTAAATCAGGCATCCGTTTAATCGATTTAAGAAGTCATGTACAGAATGTAAAATTGTGTCATTTCATGAACCATTGTCACTCTAAACTTTTGCAAACCTTCATGAAAATGTCTCAAACTTTTATATCAATTCATAGAGGTTCATAATGATGTATATAAAAGTTTATACATCATAAAATCAATTTAACCTCTTTCATACAAATTTTAATACAATTTAAATAAATTTCTAAGTGTTCATTCATTTTCAAAAATGTTGAAACTTTGTGCATAACTTTAAAATTATTCATGAAGTTTCATAACGTATTTTGAGCACTTAAGGTTTATATATACTGTTGAATTATATATTGAAAGGGAAGAATAATGATTTATTCTAGGAAACTGTCCAAAAATTATCTTTTATTTGAAAGCATCATTTTGTTATAACTTGACCACCAAGTGTGTGGTGACAATTACTTGTAAATAGAAAGTGGTGTGCTTTCTAAGTGTTGTAAACAGAAAATGGTGAGCTTTCTGGTTTATGTGAGAATCATCATAATGGTTAATGATTTTAGAAAATGTTCTTGAATAGGTTTGATTCAAAGTCCACCATATGTTTTTAGTGTTTATATTAGAAGATTGTAAGAAATGTCTTAGTGTGAAGCTTGTACATAGATCTAACATAGCGGAAAATCCTTCAAGGTGTGGAGGGACTAAATGTACCCTTAAGTTGGAAAGGGGAACTAGGATAAATCTCTTGTGTTCATTTACTTTCTTGCACTCTATCTTTTTATACACTTTTATTCAAAATTAATACACTTAATTGTTGAAAAAAAATAAAAGAAAAGAAAATCTACAAAATTACGAGAAAAATCCAAAAACCCTATTTCACCCCCTCTTAGGTTGCATTTTTTATTACACTCAACATCAAGAAAGTGTCTAATGCGTGATGATAGGTCTCCCGACACAGAGCATGAGGCCACATGGATTTGGATGATAAGCTGCCCGAAGTAAACTCCATTACCCATTCACACAATAAATTGGGGTGATGATGTTTCCAAAAGGTGACCTACTAGAGAGAGAGAGAGAGTCAACGGGGAAAATGTATCCCTCGTGATTAAAGGTAGAACGAGTTCCCTTTTATCCATGTTTAAGTGATAGAGCTTGGGTAACCGATTATTGGCTCTCTAGCAAGACAGTGCAATTACTATGTATAACCCCACTTCCAGAATAGGGAAATTGATCTCCAATTCTTCAAAAATAAGAGCCTTGAAAAACCCTACTTGAGTAGATCCTTATCATACTTAAGTTTCATAAACACTCAAATAACCCTACACGAACAAGACTACCTATCATTATACTTGTTCTGCATGGGAACCATAATTGTGATTTATTGGTCATGATTGAATTTTGACATGGTGGCGCGACTCTTTAATAAGACATCATAGTGATGGACCGACAAGGTTAGCATTCTGATTCCCATGTTAGTTATAGATTCCAAAATGGAGTAGGGTCTTAGTATGGAAAAAGTGTTTCTAAGTTGTGATTTACGCGTGCTTATTATATATGATGGATGAATTTAGTTGGCTTCACCTTTTTGGGATCAACACTTGGGTCTTTCAAGTGTTAGGCCTTTAGCAAGTCCAAAACAATTGCCCCCAAGGCTTGTCGGGCGTTCGTTGACTTTAGGAAGAACTTTTCACAACTTCTTTGAATTGAAAATCTACTTTTCCACTATGAGAGATGCTTCTGGTCTTCACTTCAGAAAATTTTATTTTGAGTTTTTATTTTCCTTTGGAATAAAGTGTCTTTTCGCTTGCGTTAAACCTCCACTTCCCATATTCGTCTTCGTTTTATCAAGTACCATTCTTAAGCTAAACTCATTTTCCATTTCCAATTTTATTCCTTTATCCTGGCGCACATAAACCATCATCTTGTATGTATACCTTGTAACTCTGATGGTAGTAGCAATACCCTTTTCTTTGGAAGAATTGACATTCCCACTAGTTCTGATACAACCCTTTAGGTTACTAGTTGTTCTTCCCCTCGTAATAAGTTTTTTTTCCTTCGACGATTTTTCCTCCAACAAAAGGGTCAAAGTGCCGCCCAAATGTGATTGTGTGCCTAGTTCTGCCGTTGCACCCTCCATACTTGTCAATAGTTGCTTCTTCTTGACTTGCGTAAGGTGGTATACAATGGATTCTTGGTGGATGATGCAAATTCCTCTGACCAAGGTGTTGATGATTAATTTTGTGTAATTTTTATTGGGCGTCATGCCTTTTTGCTTCCTTGTAACATGTATTAGTAATATGTTTTATTTTACCTTTTTTTTGTTTGGTAGCACTAAGCATACTACATTTTATTAAGTGTTCTTTTGTCGCCCTTTGTTATGTTTATAAGTTTGTTTTTTGGTTTCATCTATTAGTTTTGAGTATGTTTGAGACGCTTCTAGTATCATGTCGTTCTTTATATGAGTCTGGGGGAACTGTGTTGCGCTCTGACTTGTTTGCTTTCCTGGTGGAAAACTTACACAACACTTAGTGCTTAACCTTCATGAAGGTGAGAAAACACTACTACAAAACACGTAAACAACGACGCCATGCTCACAATGCTTCATCCCTACACCGTTGTGACATATCTAAACTAAGGAGCTGTTGTATTTTATTTGTTTATTGAATAAAAATTATCTGTATATAACAACGGTTGATAAACCAACCATGGTGATTATCTGTATATAACAACGGTTGATAAATCAACCGTGGTGATACCTTCAAGCTTTCATGTGTTCGAACCTCAGCGCTTCATATATATTATTCCTTTTATGTTAAAGCGCGCCTTTACTTTTTTATTTATTTTTAATTAAAAAAATTAAAAGTTATGACTACGGTTGTTTATATACACCGTTGTGATATATTTTGTATGTTTTTTTAATTTTTAATTCTAAAAATAACTCTGGCGCTTTAATATGAAATTTCATTATGTAAATAATATATCATAACAGTGTGAATTCTTGACCGTCGCAGTAGCTTTTCAATATTCTCCAAGCTAGCTAGTTTCACTGTCTCTTCAGTATCCTTTTTTCCATTGAAAATAGAAACCAGACGAAACGTTACACGATTTCAACCCTTAACCCTAACGTTCAATATTGTGAAACAATACACGATTCCACCAAAGCTTGCATCATCAGTATCCATTTGTTATCATTTTCGTCATCATCGTCACGATCGTGAAGAAAATAGAAGATTACGAACATACCAACACCGTCGTCATCATTGTCACCGCCGAGAAGGAAGATAACAACAACACCGTCGTTGTCGTAAGGAAGAAAGACAACGACAACACCAACACCAACATCATTTACTTTTTTGTCACGTTTAGGGTACGTAAAATATTTTCCCCATGCATCTACAGTAAACTCTTTTGCCATTGTTGTTCATGTTGTTGTTGTAGTTTTTGAACTTAGATGTCGACCTTGTCGAGTTCTTCATCAGAAACCAGCGAAGAAACTCAAACAAATGAAATGTTAGCCAATGAAACTCAAACAACTGAAAGTCAAACGAAAAGATCACAAAAAGGTGTCACAATGATGCCCCAATTCACATCAGTCCGCAACTCATCTGGTGCAAAAATTCCGATCGAGTTTGATTCGCACTACAGATTAGTGGATTGTCCACATTACACTACTTTTAGGAGTTATGTTGCGTTCCTTGCACGTAGCAAAGTCAGTATACTAATTGATGATTGGAGAGAAGTGGATGTTAATGTCAAAGACAACATATGGACAGACGTTAAGGTATTTCATACTATAATTTTCATATATTTGATATCACTACCTATAGTTTCTAATTCATACTTATATATTGATTTAATGTAGTTGAATTTTGAGTTTACCGATGACTCAAAATTGAAAAGAAAGTGGATAACTTATGCCGGTGTTTGTTAGAGGGGATTTAAGTCACGGCTCACGACTGACTACATTACGAAGGCTAAGAGCAGTCTTCAACCTCCATGGATTCGGTATAGTTTTTTATCGAAGAAGGTGTGGCACAAGTTTGCGAAGAAACGCCGTTCTGAGGAATTCAAGGTTAGTACTAGTCTTATGTAACCTATAATGTTATGCTAATGAGTTATATATACTAATCATACACATTTTTCACTATGTTAATAACAGGCTAAAAGCGAAGTAGGAATTCAGAACAAAGCGAAAAACATGTACCCCCATAGATTGTCTCGTGGGGGTTACAGGAAACTTGAGAAGAGGATCCTGCAGGAAAAACTACAAGACGGAGGAGATGGTGACATTCCATCTCCAACTTCAAGACATGAGAAATGGAAGAGGGCTCAAATAAGACCTAATGGAGTGTACACCTCTGAGGCTTCAAGAGTAGTTGCTGAGAAAATTGTAAGTATATGTTTTGTTTAAATGCATTTGCTTATGTAAGTTGCTCATGAGTTGTTATTTAAATGTGTTTGTTTATGTAAGTTGCTCATGTTGTGTAGGATAATTTGGTTGTGGCGGCCTGTGAAGGCACATTTGTTCCGGAAGCACGACATGACATATTAGCCGAAGCTATCGGAACAACTGAGCATGGAGGTTGTGTCCGTGTTGTTGGAGATGGTGTCGGCTTGAGGTCATACTTTGGATCTCAAAGAAGAAGCATTGAAACCGCTGAATTTCTTGCTCAACGACAAAAGATTGATAATGTTGAGAAGCAATTGGCAGTGAAAATGAGGCTGTTTGAGGAGGAGAGGGAAAAAAGGGAGAAAGAAGTGGAAAGGTTACAAGAGATGTATTCGGTATGTGTTGTAAATCGCGCTTATTTTTGTATGATATATATTGTATGTTGTAATTGAATATATTGTACTAATTTTGTTCTATGTTCTAATTGAATGTTTTGATGTAGAGATTAAGTGAAAGCCTCGAACAACGAACTAATGAAGATCGTCGTTGCGTTGGTGATGATCAAACTCCAAGTAGAAGTGTCGTAAATCACGCTTCTACAAAAGGGAGTAATTGTACAACCCCTCCCCCACCTGTAGATAACCGCAATGGGATATTGGACCTTAGTCCAAATGAAATAACAAGTTTATACTACTCCATTTCAACAACAGACCTTGCGCAAGCTCTCCCGCTAGAACATTGCCCAAAATTGGATTTAGCGTATTACACTCCTGAAGATGTGAGGGATTTTCTCGCAGGATATAAGTGGATTGACATATCTATTTTGCAAGTTTGGTGCACGTAAGTATATAGTCGAATATACATGTCATTATAGAACATTATAATTTTTTGTATTTTCTCCCTTAATTTATTCATTTTCTTTTACCATTTAGGTACATTCACCGTGTTTGTATAGAATTGAATAAATCAAGTACCTATGGAATCTTGGACCCAAGTTTTATTGCATGGGCATATAATGATAAAAATATCAGAGAAAAGTACTTGAAAAGCCGGCTAAATGACGGAGGAAAAGAATGTTACCTTGCACCATTCCTATGTAGGTTAGTATTGTTGTAATTTATTTCTATATTCTATATTTAGTTTTGTTTTAGTAACAATGAATAATATATATATATATATATATATATATATATATATATATATATATATTCTCATGTTCATTCAGTGGTCATTGGCAATTGATCGTAATATCGTTTAGGACAAATACGGTGACATTACTGTGTTCCTTGCACGATCCACTCCACAAACCAATGAAAGATCTTGTATTAACGTAAGTGTCTTTGTTTAATATCATTTTCTTTGACATTAATTATAATTAGTTTATCATGAAATATGTTGAATTCAATTTTCAATGTGCAGTATTGTGGAGCAAGTTAATATATTGAATAATGTTAGAAAAAAGCCCACATACCTTGCTCCTAAAGTAAGTGGCCCGATTACCTGTTAATTTCAGTTACATTCATGCATGTGTGGTTGTATTCATTTTTTTATATTCATGTAATTTGTGGACGAGGAAACAACGCGGGAGTTACGAGTGTGGGTATTTTATCATGAAACACATGTTAAACATCGTCCTTGCCGGCACTGTTGATTCATGGGATACGGTATTATATGCCATTAAATGTTTACATATATTAATATATAAGTTGACTATTGAATTATTATCATGCATGATCTTTAATTTTTTGCTCTTATGTAGATGTTTAACGAAGAAACCCCATTCCCCGTTGAGGACTTTGTGGATCTTCGTAAACGTTGGGCGTATATCCACAATGAGCTTAAGGGTTCTGCTCCTGCTGTATGATATATCAGCAACATTTTTTGATGCACATATTTTTTGCTTTTGATGCACATAATGTGAACAATAGTTTTGGCTTTTGATGCACATAATGAAATCAATAATATTGGCTTTTGATTTAAACAATGTTAGCAGTTTATTTCTCTGATTCATTTAGCTTTTGATGTAAATTTCTTTTTATATAAATTCTCTGATTCATTTATAAGGATAAAATATAGGAAGAATTGTGTTTGATGCACATATTGTGTTTTCATGTAAACAGAAGCTGTTTTGACAGGATAAATTATGGGATTAATTTGATAAGCAGATAAATTTTATATTTAAAATAGTCTATTTTTGGAAGCGGTTATAAACCTATCCGTAGTTGTATGTCAATCGCTAATATAAATAAAAAAATGTTGTTGCTGAGAATCGAACCTGATCACAGTTTAGTATATCACAACGGTTGACGAAACTAACCGTCGTGAAATGGTGCGCTCATACTGCAATACAACAATATTTCCAGGACCGTCATTGTACGTACCTCATATACAACAACACTATACATAACAACGCCTTCGCCCCCGTCATTATATGTCATTTCTAACCGTTGTTAAATGGGTTTTTCGTAGTAGTGAAAGTACACAAGAAGGGGGGGTTGAATTGTGTTTTTCGTTTTCTTAGTTTGCATTTGATTAGAGTTCAGAATCTAAACTGGTATTCAAATTCTTGTTAATTCTTAGCAGCGAAATGTTGACAGAAGCAAATAAATAATAGCAGAAGACACAAAGATTTATACTGGTTCCTTCCCTAACTAAGAGTAGTCCAGTCCCCTTGCCTCACAAGGGATTTTCACTATAATCAAAACATGATTACAATCGTTTATGCATTCTGCATAAGACTTTTACACCAGCTCAAACCCAAGGTCCAAGACTTCTGCTTAAGCTCCTCACTCAATACTTCCTGCTCAAGTTCCACGAACCCAAAACTTCCTTTCTCAGGCTCCTCGCCTAAGACTTCTGCTTTAAGTTACATAAAACACGCCTCTCTACTTGCACCCTACTGGCCAAGACTTACTACTCCTAATTCCATGCACCGAACTATCCTACCCAAGCCACACTGGCTCAAGGCTTTCCTGCTCAATCAATCTACTTGATTAAGACTTTCACAGCTCAAGCACATAGCAAGAGACTTATGTGGCTCAAGCATCTTGGCTCGAGACGTCCTTGCTTATATTCCAATGATACAAGACTTCTGCTTAATCAATCCACTTGATTAAGACTTTCACAACTCAAGCACATAGCAAGAGACTTACGTGGCTCAAGCATCTTGGCTCGAGACTTCCTTGCTTGTATCCCGATGTCACAAGTCTTTTATCTAAACTGCTGAATAAGCTCAGCAAAATAGAGAAGAAGGTATACATGATACAAGTATTAGAGGTACAAGAAATTACCATAACATAACAAAGACCTAAAGCTCTTAAGATTTCTAAGATGTAGAATGTTTAAGAAATCTTAAGGCTTTTACAATTACAACCTACATCAAAAATATCTACATAAACATTGAGTTGATAATTGTTGATCTTGTTACTCCTTCTTCTGGTTGATCCCTGTTAAAGATTATGTTTGAACCTTCAACCATATTTATAGCCTTTTCAGAAACTATTAGTTGAAGAGGTAACTTGATCAAGAGTCTTTGTTGTTACTCCATAGTACACCAGAAGATCTTGATCCAATGTGTAACATGTTTAAACTTTGAGTCTTCAAGAGATTCTGTACTGATAAAGCCGCTGAGAGTAGATATTCATAAAACATCTCAACTTTTCTTGAGCCATGCAATTTGTAGACTCTAGCTGACAAACTGATTTGACAATACAACTTGCTTTCTGCAGTACGAACAACTTCAGCTTTATCACCAACTCTGAATGGGACCAGAGGTCAATTTATATTCATTAAGTGTAGATAAAATTATGTTCTTTCTTTTGATGCTGAGACCTTCATCTTCAGAGTCTCCACCAGACACTGCTTGGCAAGTGTTCTTCAGATTCTGCCACCAGAAGCTAGCAATTAAGCAACTCTCAAAGTGTGCTTAATGTTGAATAGACTTTGACCATAATATTTACAAGTATTAGAACTTAGACACATGTAACACACAATTAAACCCTTGTTCTTTCAATACTTTGTTATTATCAAAACCCAAGGAAAATATGTCAAGAACAAATCTTGTTCTAACAATCTCCCCCTTTTTTATGATGATAAAGACAAGTATTTAAAGGGCAATGTTGGGCAGTTATAATTTTCTTTACTACATCAGGATATGAGGTTTGTAAGCTCCCCCTGAGTCTAATAGTCCAAAGTAGAGTTCTGTAGACATCTTACTAGGAACTACTCTCAAGAAAATGTAATTCAGTCTTCTTAGTAACATCAGAGTCTGAGGTTTGTAAGCTCCCCTTGAGTCAAACAGTTCCAAGGTTGAGGTTTGTAAGTTCCCCCTTAGTTCCATATTTAAGAAAATAAAAAATAATATTTTAACCTCCTTTGGAAACATCAGAATACGAGGTTTGTAAACTCCTTCTGGGTCTGATAGGCTAAGGCTAAGGTTTGTAAGATCTTCCTTAGTTTTATGTACAAGAAAGTTAAAATGTGTAGCTCGAGAAAGATAACCATAAAAATAGAAATATTAATGACAAAATTATAAATGACCAATATTTACAACTGAATAGGTACTCAATGGGTTCAGTTTCTAATTAAATACTCAAGATAATTTCTCCCCTTTTTGTCACATCAAAAAGAAATAAAAAGAAAAGAATTATTATCATAAATGCTTCACAAATCATCATTATAGGATCGGTTTCCAAGAAATTGAAAGACAATCAAGTAACATGGGTCATTAAAGATTGAATAGTGCATGCCTTAAATTTTTAATGGTTGTTATTGTTTCAAGAATCAAGCAGGATTAAATCAGACGTTTGAGTTGCTCAGAAGTCATTATAAAAGCAGTCCAAACCTAGTCCATTTTCATCAACATCCATAAGAATCATGGAAGCGTCAGCTGAGAGTCGTAAGACTTATGTGGTAATAGAAATCTCCCAGAGCTCTACGAGACAAGATGTCCAAGACGTTCATAAACTAGTTATTTTTGAAACATCTACCACTGGGCCTTTGCCCTCTGCAAGACTCACTTCTGAAGAAGCAATGTCAGTAGCTCCAACATAACCTACAGGAGCAGGTTCATCAAGAGCTGTGATGAAGCCCAGAAGAAAGATAACGAAGAGATCAAAGAAGAGAATACGGTCCAACAAGTTGTTCTACCGTCCAATCTTAGATGCAGAAGATGAAGATATAGATGAAGATGAGCTAGACATAGGCTATGACAATTTTTTTCGTCATTAGGCTCAAAATAACTTATATAGGGACCTATATTAAGCATTAGTGATTCCTTATGATTCAATGTTGTGTAATCCTTTGCCTCAATTAATGAAAAGTACCTTTTTGACCAAATTGTGTTTATTGCATGCATACACTTTCAATAACTTCCTTTAGATTTACTAAAATAGATTAATTAAGTAAAACTGACACCAGAAATGACAGTTAAATAAGTCAAGTATAAAGTTCATAGTTGTTAAAGAATTTTTAATAGGTTAGACTGCTAGATAACATTTCCAAGATATATTGAAATTTTGGTATGCGGATCTCAAATGTCCTAAGAGATGTCGAGACATTGATCTCTGCTTAACAAGACAAGGACATAACAAGGACATTCTGATATCTCAAAGTCCTAACAGTGTCATGACAAATGTTTCAACATCTTTTAAGACATATATTTTAGATTATAAGAACAGACTGAATTATACATAGCAGAATGATAAATAACACCAAGATATGATGACCCAATTCGGTGTACACCAACACCTACATCTAGGGGCTACCAAGCCAGGAACGAATTCACTATCAGTAGTGTTAATTCTAAGTATACAACCTCCGGTAACTTATCACTTAATTACCTAACCATTGCAATTCTACCTAGAAACCCATCTAGATAAGAGAAACCCATCTCAATTCCTAAATCACCTCAGGATATCTAACTGTCATAACCTCCAGTGACTGCATCAAACAGTTCAATTGAAAGACAACTCTTTCAACACATTATTCAGTCAATACTATTAACTAACACTACTATTTGAATTTTCTTAAAAGCTTCATCCAAGAACAATACACAATTTATTACCTACAGGTTTCTGAATATGAAAAACTACTTCTACCATAATGTATCAAACCGATACAAGGGGTGACTTACAATACAAGAAAAGACACGACTCTCAAAGCCCTAAACCCTTATTTTCACTTTACATAAGTTTTAACAATGACTCCTTATTTTTCCCTAGGTCTTGGTCTTCCTTTTATAATCTTCAGTTGTCCATGGGCTTCGAAAACTCTGTCCAATCATTCCTTGATCCATGTTCTGATTGCACCTTAAATCTTGGAACAGATCTGCAACAAACCTGCTGTATCAGACCAAGATGTGGAGTCATCATGATAGAACATCTTGTCTGACATGTTGTTCTCTACAGATTTCTTCATGTTATGACATCTTGTTCAACATCACGTTTTACAAAAATTTAGTCAAATCTTAGAGCCTTCAATCTCCCTATTTTGACAAATTTTGGCTAAAACTTCTTTTGCACAATAAACCCAGGAAATCAAGGAGAAGAAAGAGTAGAAAGTCCTAAAGTCATTTCATCCGGCCTATGATGAGTCCAGCAGAAAATAATGTGACTCCTGGAAGCTTTCATTCTTCTTGTCCAGCTGTTCGGAGGATTTACCCAGCACACACCACCTATTGTATGATGTGTACCCTTTTCCCTGGCGTACATGAGGAAGAAGATGTAAGACACTTCCCCCTCAAAACCAGTCCCAATTTACCATCCTTTATTATCTAGATCAAGGCTCAGTCGACCAAACCCCAACTCCGGATAACTCAGAACACAAGACACAATTGTGTTCATAACTCACATCACAAGACACAAAAAGAAGATTCAGAACAAAAAGAATTGAGACACAGACAGGATGTTAGAAGATCCTACCCAACATCCTTGCAAAACAACTGCAAGAATGGACTCAAGACACAAATGAAGACCAGTCATGTGTGTAGCGAGCGATTTTGGACGTAGTTCTTAAGCACGGTCGCTCTTTTGGGGTGACTACAGGTCGATTCCTTTTTTATCCTATTAAAGCTGATGAAGGAAGGGAAATAGATGTCTCCAATTAACCCTGCTTGCATACCAAGTTTAAACAGCGGTCTGTTAGGTTACGGATGTTATGTGTTCGTGGGGCCTTTCTCGTGCTTATTTTGACAGAATGACAAATTTCTGGTGGGGAACAAGGATTAGGATGTTAGGACTGATGCTTTTTTATAGATATGTGAGAGTATGGGATTTTGGGTTTTTGTTTAGTGTGCTCGCTAAGATCTTTTCTTTCAATCTTATACCTACGTATTCTCGTTTACCGCAACAGAGAAATCAGAGCGTTCGTAGTTCCTCCTATTCTATGGGAGGAAATGGGTGTTTTGGTGTCTTGTTCAAAGCCCAAGACGTGAAGCGAAAGGTTGTTTGTATCTTGTTCAAAGCCCAAGATGTGAAGCTGAAAGGTCTATTTGTATCTTGTTCAAAGCCTAAGATGTGAAGCTAAAAGGTGTTGACTTTAGAGAGAATTTGTCATCTTTAAAGAGGGGTTTGTCTGTTATGACTGTTTATAAAGGAGAATTACTTTAACCGGGATGTGTGAATCCGGCAATGCCATAATTTCCTTTATAGGGGTTTTTAAACCTGAAGCAGAAGACTTTAACTCAGTGTAGAGCAATGCCATCTTTCCTTAGGAATTTCTCATGCTAAAGGAGGGACAGTGGCATGGATGTAAATAATCCAGAGGCTTGCCGCTTACAGCGATTAGATGAAGGGGAAGGAGTTGTTGATGTTTGTGTACTGTGAACGAGGCACAACTTTGATGTTAAAAGGTTGATTCGATAAACCAATGGTTTTCTTATACAAAGCCTAAGAGGAGGCTAATATGTGTCTCGTACGAAGCCCAAGAGAGAGGCTAAAAGGTTTTGACCCAACAAGAGGATCTTTTATACTCAACAAGAGAGTGTTTTTGTATCTCGTACGAAGCCCGAGATGGAGGCTAAAAGTTTGTTTGGCTCAATAAGAACCTTTTTGTATCTCGTACAAAGCCCGAGATTGAGGCTAAAGATTTGTTTGACTCAACGAGGGAGTCTTTTGTGTGTCTCGTACAAAGCCCGAGAGAGAAGCTAAAGGAGTTTGACTCAACGAGGGAGTCTGTTGTATCTCGTACGAAGCCCGAGAGAGAGGCTGAAAGGTTTGCTATCTCAGTTAAGTGACAGGTCCAATATACTGATTAAGAGAAAAATCAGTTCTTATATGAGTAACACTGTACTCATGGATTTGATCTGAGGATCGGGATTGTTCCCTGTTCTTTAAGGAAACCAGGAATCCAAAGGGTATTGAGACTGTCCGAGTCTGTGGGTTTCTTCCTATTTTGAAGGGGACTTGAGAATGTCTTTGAGACTCAATGAAATTAGACTGTCCAAGTCTAGAGTTTTATCTTTTGTACTATGCTTTGAGAAACAGTAATAGACTCTTTGAAAGGACTATTCTATGAAGATGACTAATTTCTGTTCCTAAACCTCTAGGAGGTCGTCGGGACAATTTGTACGAAGCCCAAGAGGAGGCTGGAAACTTTTAAGAAGCCGAGGGGTCCTTGTATGAAGCCCAAGAGGAGGCTATCATTCCCGGAGGAAGAGATCATTATACGAAGCCTAAGAGGAGGCTGTAAATACTTCTAAGAAGCCGACGGGTCCTTGTACTAAGCCCAAGAGGAGGTGGGGTTGCTTTTAGGAAGCCTGATGGTCCTTGTACAATCCCCAAGAGGAGGCCGATGCTTTTAAGAAGCCCATGGGTTCCCAAACCCCGAGAAATTCAAGGCAAGCTATTCACAAGGAATAGATCAAGTCAGGAAAGTTCGAGAATTTGGAAGAAACTCAAAGATGCCATTCACGGAGAATACATTCATCTTTGGGAGTAGAGTTTCTTGACAATTCTTAATGAGGACAGCCGAAGAGAAGACTGTATCTGGTGATCCTATTGGGGATCTAGCTGTCTATTTCTACGAATAAACGAAACGGCTTTTCCTAGTTCTAGACGTAGTTGCTGGGGAAACTCTAAATATCTATACTATTATTACACAGTTGATATGAGTTTATGAAAGAAGACTTACAGCGAAACAACCCCATAATACAGTTATATGTATAGGAAAGCAGTAAATGAAAGCGTATAAACACTTACTCGGTTGTAGAGGTTCCATGCTGTTTGGTTAGTTGTTCAACAAAGAAAGATTGAAAACAACAATATATTCAAAATCAAAGGAGAAAGTGCTTTGAAAAAGAAAGATTGGGGCTTACAGCTCAAGGAGAGGCCCAGGGTTTTACTGTTGAATTTGTACAGAGGGACTTATACAAGTGATTGTGGCCCAAAAAAGGTTTTCTGTACAACGGGATGGGTCTTACACTCTCTCAAGAGGCCCAAAAAGTTTTAAATAAAATGAGTCGGGCTTATTACACGAGGGTAGGCCCAGATGATTTTTTGTTTAAAATGGCGATCGCGCCGAGGTATTCTTTTAACGCAGAGGGACTTATACAATAAGTGAGGCCCAAAAGGTTTTGGTTAAAAGGGGGATTGGGTCTTACACTCTAATAGAGGCCCAAAAGTTTTGAATGGGTCTTATAGCTCGAGGAGAGGCCCAGATGGTTTATTTTTAAACAGGCGACGATCGCGCCGATTACTTGTACAGAAGGACTTATACAATGAGTGAGGCCCAAAATTTTTTTTGTACAAGGGCGGTGGGTCTTACACTCTCTCAAGAGGCCCAAAGAGTTTTGAAAATGATTTGTGAGGGTTGAACTAATCCAAAAACCCTAATTTGTTTTCAAAATGTGTTTTAATTGAATAAAAATTCAATTAAAATGATCAAAATTGTTTAACATGTGGGAAACAAATTATGATCTTGGATTAATGCTTCAAAAATTAAGTATTGACCTACAAAATAATTAGAAAGCATTAAAAGTTGCAAAATCAAGATGGAAAAAATATTTCAAATGTTAAAAACAATTAAAACAATAATTCTTTGCAAAAATATCAATTATATAAAATAAATAATATTTTTGGGATTTTTTGGGAAAATAAAATATTTTAACATTTTTGTGAATTATTAAAAAAAGAATCAACTCAAAATCATTAAAACTCAGAGAGAAATTAATTTTTGAATCAATTAAACAAAATCACAAAATTCAAATATTCAAATTTCTGAAAATGGCGCCAAGAACACACCAAGAACACGCGCATTTTCAGTTTTACCCAGATTTGCATTTTCCATTCAATCTCACTGAATACGTAATCATATCATGCAATCCACATACCAATAAACTCGTTTCAACCTCACGATCATGTCTATAGCATTTAATTTCATTTAAATTAAGCACAAAACACAAAATCACGAAGAATCCTCAAGAACCCTAATTTCTGCATGAAGGCTAGGATTTTTGATACACGATTCAAACAATGCAAATAATTGAGGGGAAATATTCCATGCATGATTATGAACATATGGCCAAATTATTGTGGAGCAAAAATTGCATGGATCATAGAGTTAGAAAAGATCATGCTTACCACTTGCAGCTGGTGATCGTGATTTGTGTAGGAGGTGTTACAGTTGTGTTGTGATGGACTTGATGGAAATTGGCTGGATCACTTCATGGCATCTCAACTGCACTTTGGTTAAAACCTTGAGCAATTGACTTGTGATTCTGAGAAATCAGTGTTCCAGTTGTTGTTTAAGTGTTTGATCATCTCATATGTGATGTATATGAGCTGTGTGTGTGATTGGTTTGAGTGGAATTGCCCTCTAGCTCAAAACCCGATAACTACCTTGCTAAGAAAGGCATTTTTGCCAAGAGAAAGAGATTTTGAGAAAGTCAAGTGTTGTAGGCCTTTGGTGTACTTAAACTGATCACAATTGAGCTCTATTTATAGTAGAGCAAGTTTGTTTTGCAAGGAATAGTGAATGGCAACTACTGAGTAGGTTTGGCCAATGTTGGCAAATGAAAATACATGTCTCCTCTAGCCATTGACTAGAGGTTAGGGCACAGAGCTTTGGTTCCCTTGGTCTTGGATAAGTCTCGACTGAATTCAGTTGAGAATGGCTCAGTCCATGCCACCTTGATGCTTCCATTGAATGCTCCAATCCAAATTTGGAGTCTTGTCCCTATTTTGGCCATTCTAGGTTCAACATGCTATTTCTTGTTCCAAGGACTTTGGGGGCTTGGCTCAGCGTTTGTCCCCTTTAGATTCAATCCTCCGATGTGTCCAAGTGGATAGGAGCATTTGAATTTGTCTGATTTTGGCAAATCGAGCAAAATTGCAAATTCTGCCTTGCCTTGACAGATTTCAGCAAGGCAACTTCCCAATGTCATATCTCATGGCCCAAGTTGAATTTGGTAATGTTATTGGCCATTTTGGAAAGCCCTTACATGATACAACAACTGTTTGAACATGTTTGGTTTTGATCTCTTTTGAATCCAAGTGAAAAATCCCCCTACATTTGGCAAAAAGTGAGGTAAAATATGACTTAGTGAAATTTTCACTAAGTGTTGGAACAAAGTGACTTTTCTTGATTTTGATCACTCCATAACTCAAAATCCCCGAGGAATTTGGACATAGGTCAGTATGAAGTTTTTGTAGAGGGTAATGAGATCTATAAATCAAGCTTTGAATGGGGCACAATGGCCTTGTGGTTTAGGAGTTATGGTCATCCAAAGTTGGTGTATTAGTGTCACTTTTTCATGACTTAGAAAAATTTCTAAGTTTTATGGTTACCCCTTTTACAAGTTATCCCACTTTTCTTGATTTTTCTTGATGAATGATGATTCAAATCATACATTAACATCATTTTAGGGTTAAAAATCCATTTTAGTGAAAAATCTCAAAAAGTCAAAGTTGACTTTTGCGCACAGTTGACTTTTTATCAGATGAATTCCAAACTGTGCAATTCTTCAGGAAATCGTGTCCTTGACCTAAATCAAACTTCATGGACATGTTCCATGGGTGTCATAGGGTGTATTGAATCATGTCCTAGGGTTTGGGAGCATGTCTTGGTTAAAAGTCAAAGTTACAGTTGACTTTTCCCGCGAAACCCTAATTGTGGTGCAGATGAAATTGAGACTTGTTGCTCACACTTCTTGGCTTAATCCATTGTTCCAAATGGATCAATATAGTTTATTAAAGACCCTCAAACCCTCTCTTGAGGTCTTGGCTCATGATTTGTCACAAAAGTCAACTTAGGGGTGAATTAGGTCAAGAAACCCTAATTCCTGATTTTTGATGTATGCATCCCCTGAGGTCAAACTGACTTGATGATTGGGTCCATGAGGTTCCATGGAGTATTTTAGGATATGCTTTGAAGTATTGGCTCATGCCCAGAGGAAAATTTCCAACTGGAGGCCCTGGTCGACCAAAACCCTAATTTGGTGACACTGTCGATCTTGAAGCTTGATCCACCTAGAAGGGAGCAGCCTTGTAGATTCTTGGGAGTTTAGACAAGTTGAAGATCAAGTCATTCCTTGATTGATCCTTTGTCTAAGGCTCAGAAAGAGTTTAAAACCCTAATTTTGATTGTAGTGACTGCTCAACAACCCTTGAGGAGATTGATGAGGCATAAAGGTCCATCCATATTGAGATGATGATTTGCACAATGATGGGAATCTTAGTGGTCAAAATTTGGGGTATGACAGATGCCCCCATTTAATCTTCTTGTACACGAAGGTGTGAATGACGAAGGTATTCAGGCATTCGGGGTGCAAGAGGATTAAATATCGGAATATCCAAAATTTTGACGGTGTCTATGAATGGTAATTCACGCATTCATCTTCTTTTGCTAAGCAATGATGCTTAGAAAAGGTAAACTTCCCCTCGATCTTGGTTTCCTACCAAGGAACTGGTCTCAGTTGCTGAAATAAACTTCCCCTCGATCCTGGTTTCCTACCAAGGAACTGGTCTCAGTTTCTGAAATAAACTTCCCCTCGATCCTGGTTTTCTACCAAGGAACTGGTCTCAGTTGATGTAAACTTCCCCTCGATCCTGGTTTCCTACCAAGGAACTGGTCTCAGTTTCTTTTCTCAATAAACTTTTTTGACAAGGGACGCTATTCGTAGCAATTTTCCTCAAACTTCTCGCCGAATTTTCCTGGGGAGATGCCATTTGAAGGAAAAAGTTTTGATGTCAGACTTGCTGGGGAACCCATTCGTCTGAGTTGTAGAGGTACACAAACTTCTCTGTTGGAGATACCATTTGTTTCTACTGGGGAAAGCGAGTCTTTGGAGAGACTGCTTCTACTCGGAGTCTTACATCGTAATTTTCTCAGTATCTTCCCGAAGAAATGCCATATGATGGGATCCAATTTTGAGGTGCCGATGACCTTTTCATCAGCGGTTTTTCGGAGGAATACTTATGTACTGCCAAATCTTTGTTTAAGAGGCTTTCTCTGGGGATTTTCCTTAATCCGGGAAAGCAAGGGTATCATCTTCAATGGCGAAGAGTGATATTTGTTGAAGGTTCTCTGGTCTTTCAGAGGTTCAAGTTATCAAAGTGGCCGATTGCCGACTCTGATCTAAAAATACACTAGTGGCGAGATTGATCAAACGCAGCATTTCCTGACGAGGAAAGAACTGACAACTCGATCGAGAGGACTTCTATCACTAGGGGACAAGACCGACTAAAGTGATAGTGAAGCAATATGAGTGTAAATGCAAAGAAATAATGCATGATGTATGTCTGTATATGCTGACACAACAGAAGCGATATACAGACTAGTAGATGAACATGACTGGATACTCGACCACAGTGGGGCATGTAGTACCGTTGGTTCTGAATAGCAATTCCACCTTGCTTAGGAGGGATAGTCCCTGTTGGGAGCTATGTTGGTCGGGCTTAGGCGATAAGAACTCGGCCGAGGGTATCAGACGGGAAAACCGCATCTGATACAGTTGATCCTTCATTCAGGCGTGCTGGCTTAGAAGGAGTACTTTGATTCTGCACTTTGAAGTTCGCTTACTTCTGGAGAAGCGATTGATATTCTTCTGATGTTCAACAATCAAAAGAAATTGCCATCTCTATTTTAAAAGCAGAAAAAGTTTAACAAGTAAATTCATTTTCGTTTTATTAGTTTAGGCGAAGTATTTCTTGACTACATCAACATTCGTGGGGTAGGCAAATTCCTCTCCGTCCATGGTTGCAAGTCTCAAGGCGCCGCCTGAGAAAGCTTTCGTGACCACATAGGGGCCATCATAATTCGGAGTCCATTTGCCCCGAGAATCAGTGAGAAAAGATTGTATCTTCTTGAGCACGAGGTCTCCTTTCCTGAATATGCAAGGTCTGACCTTTTTGTCAAACGCCTTCTTCATTCTTTGCTGATATAACTGACCATGGCATAGTGCCGTGATTCGCTTCTCTTCGATCAGGTTCAGTTCGTCGTGTCGACTATGACACCACTCAGCTTTGGTGAGCTTGGCTTCCATCAATATTCGGATTGATGGGATCTCTACTTCTATGGGGAGCACTGCTTCCATGCCATACACGAGAGAGAAAGGGGTAGCCCCTGTTGAAGTGTGGACAGATGTTCGATAACCGTGAAGAGCAAAGGGTAGCATCTTGTGCCAATCTTTGTAAGTTACAACCATCTTTTGAACGATCCTCTTGATGTTCTTGTTAGCCGCTTCTACCGCTCCGTTCATCTTGGGTCGGTAGGGAGATGAGTTATGGTGTTCGATCTTGAACTCTGCGCACAACTCTTTCATCATCTTATTGTTCAAGTTAGATCCATTATCTGTAATGATCTGGCTTGGAACACCATAACGGCAGATGAGATTCTTTTTGATAAATCGGACCACCACTTGTCGGGTAACATTAGCGTACGACGCTGCTTCGACCCACTTGGTGAAGTAATCAATGGCTACCAGAATGAACCGATGTCCGTTTTAAGCCTTAGGTTCAATCAAGCCAATTATGTCAATTCCCCATATGGAAAAAGGCCATGGAGAAGAGAGCACTTTGAGATGCGATGGAGGTACATAGATTTTGTCGGAGTATATCTGACACTTGTGACACCTCCTCATGTACTTGTAGCAGTCGGATTCCATGGTTAACCAGTAGTACCCTGCTCTTAGAATTTTTCTCGCCATTGAATGTCCGTTGGCATGAGTGCCAAAGGATCCTTCATGAATTTCTTTTATCAGCATGTCTGCTTCTGGTCTGTCGACTCATCGGAGCAAGACCATGTCAAAATTCCTCTTATAGAGAGTATCACCGCTCAGGAAGAAGCTGCCTGCTAGCCTTCTGAGGGTCTTTCTGTCTTTCCTGGATGCCCCAAGAGGATACTCTTGTTTCTGAAGGAAGCATTTGATATCGTGATACCAAGGTTTGTCGTCTATGACTGCTTCAATCATGAAGATGTAGGCGGGCAGTTCAAGGCGCATTACATTAATCTTAGGTAAGTCATTCCATCGACCTACGCTAATAATGGAAAAGAGAGTGGCTAATGCATTAGCCATTTGATTCTCTTCACGAGGGATATGATGAAACTCAACTCTGTCGAAGAAGGGAAACAACCTTCTTGCATAATCTTTGTAAGGAATCAATCCTGATTGGTATGTGTTCCAATCTCCTGTGATCTGGTTGATAACCAAGGCTGAGTCTCCGTATACGTCCAAATTCTTGATCCTTAAATCAATTGCCTCTTCGATACCCATAATACAAGCTTCGTATTCGGCCTCGTTGTTCGTACATTTGAACATAAGTCTGGTAGTGAAAGGAATGTGGGTACCCTGAGGGGTAACAATGATTTCCCCAATTCCAATTCCGTAATGATTAACTGCTCCGTCAAAGATTAGTCCCCATTGGGAACCTGGTTCTGGCCCTTCACTGGGTAGTGGTTCATCGCAATCTTTCATTTTTAGATACATGACATCTTCGTCTGGGAAGTCAAACCCGATTGATTCTTGATCGTCAATCGGTTGATGAGCCAAATGATCGGCTAAAATACTTCCCTTAACGGCTTTTTGAGGATGGTACTCTATGTCATATTCTGATAACAACATCTGCCAACGGGCAATCCTTCCTGTGAGAGCAGGCTTTTCAAAGTCGTACTTGATTGGATCCATCTCGGAGACCAACCAAGTAGTGTGACGAATCATGTACTGACGAAGACGTTTGGCTGTCCAAGCCAAAGCACAGCAAGTTTTCTCGAGCATCGTGTACCGAGTCTCGCAGTCGGTGAACTTCTTGCTCAGATAGTAAATGGCAGACTCTTTCCTTTTGGTTTCATCTTGTTGGCCAAGTACACATCCTATTGAGTCCTCTAGGACCGTGAGGTAAATGATTAGTGGTCTTCCTTCCACTGGAGGTGATAGAATCGGAGGATTCAACAGATATTCCTTAATATTGTCGAAGGCAGTTTGGCAGTCTTCTGACCAAACGCAGTCCTGGTTCTTTTTCAGTAACCTGAAAATAGGCGCACACGTGGCGGTCATAAGGAATATGAATCTGGAGATGTAGTTCAAACGTCCCAAGAATCCTCTGACTTGTTTTTCAGTTTTCGGAGAAGGCATTTCTTGAATGGCCTTGACCTTGTCAGGATTAACCTCAATTCCTTTCAGGCTGACGATGAACCTTAATAGTTTTCCTGAACGGACTCCAAAGGTGCACTTGTTGGGATTCAAGCGGAGTTTGTACTTTCTCAACCGCTCGAATAGTTTTGACAGATGGGTCACATGCTCCTCTTCTATTTTAGATTTTGCAATCATATCATCGACATATACCTCGATTTCTTTGTGTATCATGTCATGAAACAGAGTAGTCATGGCCCATTGATAGGTTGCCCCGGCGTTCTTCAAGCCGAACGGCATTACCTTGTAACAAAAGGTACCCCATGGGGTAATGAACGAAGTTTTCTTCATGTCTTTCGGCGCCATTTTGATTTGATTATAGCCCGAGAATCCATCCATGAAGGAGAAAACTTTGAACTTTGTTGTACTGTCAACCAGCATGTCAATGTGTGGTAAAGGAAAGTCGTCCTTTGGACTAGCCTTGTTCAGATCCCTGTAGTCGACACACATTCTGACTTTTCCGTCCTTTTTGGGAACAGGTCGATGTTGGCTAACCATTGAGGATATTCAGACGTAGCAAGGAAACCCGCGTCAATTTGTTTTCGTACCTCCTCTTTGATTTTGATGGCCATGTCCGGGTGAGTCCATCTCAACCTTTGTTTTACTGGCGGACATTTCGATCTCAATGGTAAATGATGTTCCACGATGCTGGTATCCAACCATGGCATATCCTGATAGGACCAAGCGAATACATCGGGGAATTCTTTGAGAAGCTTTGTCAAACTCTCTTTGGCAGCTGGACTAAGCAGTGCCCCAATCTTGATCTGTTTTCTCTCTTTTTCTGAACCCAAGTTTACCGTTTCCAACGGCTCTTTGTAAGGTTCAATGGACCTTTCCTCTTGTCTGAGTAATTGGGAGATCTCTTCTGGAATTTCGTCATCAACTTCTTCTTCGGCCTCAAATACCGGGAACACAAAGTCGGGAGAAGGCATCGGATCGTATGTTTCAACGGGGTGTAAAACAAGCAATCTGCATGACATGATGAATTGTGTTTAGAAGAGATAGAGAAAATGAAAGTGTGTGCAGTGTATTTTTGTTTTACTACTTGTTTTTATTATTTTTGAATTGTTTTTTAGGATTACCATTTTCTGAGAAAAGCAAAAAGAGAAAACAGCAATAAATGCGGAAATTACGGAACGACGTTATTTTATTAATGAACAAGTCGAATCTTGAAACTACAACCCTATAAAACAAAATGTTCTCGCTTTGGACAAAGCGAATAGGGAAATTTACAGAAAACGAGCCCTATCAAAACATCCGTTTCACCTGGGCAGGGTGAAAGGTTAAAGATGGCAATTACTTTGACTGGTGAACGACCTTCGGAACCTCGACAGCAACCCATTGGCGACAAACTCCTCGGTGAATCACAAAGTCTGGCACCTTCCTTGATTTGTCTTCAGAAATAACGCTGATTTCTGGTGGAGCAGGATCATTGGAATCTGTCTCCCAGGAAGAGTTGTCGTAGGAGGATTCCTCTGTTGCATTTTGCAGAGTATTTGTGCTCTCAGCTATATCTCCCTATCCAGTTGGCTGGATATCTTCGAGCCTGATACGAGAGCTTTCAGGAGCGGTGTACTTGACTATATAATCAAATTTTCCACTTGGTTGCCCCAAGGTGTCCCACACTTCTTTAGAACTGGAGGAGTCATCTCTTTCGAGGATGTTGACCTCGGGAAAAGCATAGTTGATGAATTCAAGTCCTGCAAACGTTGTGAATTCATCGTCATGTTGAGTAGTTTCTGAATGACCTAAGTGTTGATCCCATGACATGGTGGGGACACAGGTATTCTGTTCAATGATGCTCAACTGAAGGTCATTACTCGGCTGACTTTCTAGCCCCAAGTCTCCTGGGTAAGTTGCTACATTGGAAGACCATCCATCGGGGCATAGTAGTTGTGGTCAAAGTTGTCTTTCATCAGAGTGTCTTCCTCTAATGAATTTGATGGAGCACGACATCCTTCCGGATCACAACCTCCGTATATCATTTCGACGTCTGACCTGGGTATAAATCTCGGACTCTGTGCAGGATAGCAAAATGGAGTTTGCGTTTCGTCCCGAGACATATAACCGTCCTCGTTAAGATAGGACTTCCATTCCTCACCTGTGTCAAAGGGATCCTCTTCATTGATAGCATGGACTGCTTGAGTCACTGGTTGGAGGAAGCCTCTACTATGGAAGAAGTTCTGAATGGGATGAAGACTTTCATCGTTAGCAGCAGTCTGGGTGCAGGTTGCAGAAAAACCAAGACCCTTCTTTGTTTTATTGTCAATAGGAATGACAAGTTGTCCCCATCCTGTGGTATCGGTACTCTCGACCGCTTTAATAGCATCTTTGTACGAGGAAATCGAAGTTCCTCCTTTAGATCGATTGTCTTTGTTCACCGATAGTGCTTGGAACTGAGTCCCAATAACCTCCTCGGGTTCTACACAAGTAGATGATGATAAGTTACTCACGAGCAAGTATTGTTCTCCACAAACCGTGATGAGTTGATCGCCCTTGACGAACTTTAGCTTTTGGTGGAGAGTCGAAGTGACCGCTCCAGCCTGATGTATCCAAGGTCTTCCTAATAAATAACTGTACGTCGTCCGGATGTCCATGACCTGGAAAGTGACTTGGAAAGTGTGAGGACTGATAGTTATGGGAAGATTAACTTCGCCGATAACCGCTTTTCTGGATCCGTCGAACGCTTTGACGACGACCTTGCTGATTCTCATCAGAGGGCCTTTGAATGATAATTACATCAAAGTGGACTTCGGCATAACATTCAGGGCTGACCCTGTGTCTACCAGTACGCTGGCTAAAGCATCGTCCTGGCAGTTGACTGTGATATTGAGTGCCATGTTATGACGACGACCCTCTTCAGGTAATTCCTCATCACTACATCCCAAGTTATTGCAGGAAGTGATGTTAGAGACAATGCTATCGAACTGTCTGAGGGTTACATCCTGTTCCACAAAGGCTTGCTCCAAGACTTTCTGTAGAGCCTCCCTGTGCGCTTATGAACTGAGTAACAATGATAACACTGAGATCTTTGAAGGAGTCTGTAACAGTTGATCAACAATGTTGTATTCACTCCTTTGGATGAGCTTCAGGATCTCATTTTTGTTCCTTGAAAGGTCGGGATTACTGGATTGACCGACTGGTGAATTAGGAACTTCTGCCTGAGGTTCCTTTTCTTTGTTAGGTTCTCCAACTCCTCGGTTGAAGATTCGACCGCTCCGTGTTACACGACTGATGTCTGCAATATTTACGACGGAGGGTAATGGAATTTCCTTTCCATTTTCAATTGTTGTTGCACCGTATTTGTAAGGGATCGCCTTAGCTGATTCATACAGTAGTGGTCCCAGTAAATAGATGACTATGGGAACCTTCTGGTTTTTCTGACCATCATAAGTAATCTCGATCCGTTCCCGGTTAGGAATTTTTTATTCGTCAAGCAGAGGGATGATGGCACAAACATCTCTAGTCCTCTGATGATCATAGATTATGACAACTTCCTCAATTTGATTAGCAAGGTAATTCGGCGTCCAGTTGATGGGTCCGGAACCCAGATATGGACGAATCTGACCCTAAAGAGCTGCCCTCACAAGGTAACATCCTTGGTTACTTTCTGAACAGACTCTACACTGGTCATAATTGTGTGGTGGCACCTGGCCACGCCCACTTTGAATACAATGTAACCTCACTAGGTTAGTTTCCGCAGATCGAACATCCTGACTCTGATGCCGAGTAGGATTCCTGTTATTGATACTAATTTGCTGAGTATCTTCATCTGTATAGATTGGCATCCACCAGTGATTTAACAAGTGCTGAAGTGCCTCCTGGATAAGGGTACAACCTCGATCATTTTCGCAACCCGCTTTATAGCTTTGGTAATCATGTGATATTAGGAATCCGAGTCGGACCTGCTCAGCATGTAACTCTACCAGGTTGGTATTCATCACACGAATATCGAAGATCTGAACCATGTTGATCTGATAAGGGCTCTTATATGAAAGAGCATCCCTGTTTGTTTACCGAGCAAGTCAGACAGGAACTGTAATCGTGCCGCGGCAGATTATGATACTGGCTTTGCCTTGAGTGCATTGCCACCAAGTTGACATTCATTGCACGGATGTCGTGGTTCTGAATGACGTTAGAATTCGTATAGACCATGTTAACTCTACGAACTCGGTGCTCTTGGATCCATCCGAGATCCATCTGTTCCTATAGGGCTGATTGCACTACCGAACATTCTTGATTGCTTTTAGAGCAGATATCACACTGGTGATAATTATGAGGTGGCACATGGCCATATCCACTTTGTCTACAATGCATCTTGACCAAATTAGTCCTCAACAAGAGTACATCGTGAATTTGATAGACATTGTTAGATTCTTTCTCAATCAGGTTGACTGCAGCTTTCTTGTGTTGAGGCAGCGGGTTCGTGAGAACATTGGGATTTGTATCTTTGAAAGATAAGAGCCCGCTCCTAACAAGCTTTTGCACGTTGGATTTGAAATGGAGACAATTCTCTATGTTATGCCCCGATCCTCCTTGATGATAAGGGCATGTCTGATCCACCTTAAACTAAAAAGGCGGATTTTCCGGTACTGTAAGAGGAGACTTAGTCTGGATGTGCCCCTTAGCCAGTAGTAACGGAAATAGTTCTGCGTACAATACGGGTATTGGATCAAATCCTTGTGGCCGCGTTGTACAGTTGTTGTTGTATTCAGGACGAGCCTGCTGAAGAGGCTGTTGTGTCCTTTGCTGATTAGGTTGGCTCTGCGCAACCTGTGGTTGATACGTGGAATAGGCACGGGATTGATAGCAGGAGTTACAGCTCCTACTGGTTGATAACACCGCCTTTGCTTTCTGAGAGAGATATTCCCAATATCCTGCTCTTTTTTCTTAGGGAGAGCACTACCGTATCGTTTTGTACTACTTGATGATCCAGCGTCTTTTGCCAAACGTCCTTCTCGGACGGCTTCCTCAAGACGAACTCCCATGCCCACCATCTCAGTGAAGTCACTGGGCGCACTGGCGACCATTCTATCGTAATAAAATGAGCTCAAGGTCTTTAAGAAGATCTTTGTCATCTCTTTTTCCTCAAGAGGTGGACAAATTTGAGCGGCAATTTCACGCCATCTCTGAGCGTACTCCTTAAAGGTTTCCTTGTCCTTTTGTGACATTGATCTGAGTTGATCTCTGTCGGGTGCCATGTCCAAATTGTATTTATAATGTTGAACGAAGGCAGTGCCAAGATCTCTGAATGTGCTGATCGTGGCGCGGTTTAAACCAATGTACCATTTTAAGGCGGCACCGGTTAAACTATCCTGAAAGTAGTAAATCAGCAGGTCCTGATTTTCAGTCTGAGCCGACATTCGTCAAGCGTACATCACCAAGTGACTCTGAGGGCAAGAGTTACCCTTGTATTTTTCAAAGTCGGGCACTTGGAATTTGTGCGGGACTTTCCCATTGGGGACCAGACAAAGGTCTGCGGCGTCCTTTCCAAATAAATCCTGACCGCGAATGCCTTGCAGTTCCTTCTGCATTTCCAAGAACTGTTCCTGGAACTCATCCATTCGGTCAAACATAGTTTCCTTTTTTCCAGTAGGTATCTGTGGAATCTGTCCTTCCGGGACAGTGTGCACCACAGGGGGTGGTACCGTAACTATGGCAGTGAATCTTGGCGTTTCCCGAAGTTTGTAACCTTCAGGAGTCTTCAATATGCCTCTGGCATCTTCGCTTTCCCGAAGTCTGCAACCTTCAGGACCAGCGGCATCTGTTGCGATTCCCTGATCTTCAGCGATCAGCGGAACATATCCTTCCGGGATATAGTTAGAAGGCATACCCCAGGGACGATCTTTCGGCATTTGATACCTAGGATCAAACTTCTCCACTATGGGCGCTGAGGTGATCTCTGAGATCACAGTTCTTTGTAGCTGAGCTTCTGCCATGGCTTGCATGTCGTTACGAAGCTTTCTCATATCCTCTCTCAGAGCGTCGATCTCTTCTTTCAACTCTCTGTTCTCTTCCTCAAGATCATCCATCTTTTTCTGACGACTGGCCCGAATATTGTACGAATGAGACAGTTTGACTCTAGAACCGAGACACAAACGTGAGATTCGTAGATAAGAAGAATACGTGATGTGAGAATGATGAATGCAATGATTATATTAATTGTTTTTTTGGTTTAATCAAAATAAACTTCGACAATTAGATTGCAAATATCAAACAGTGGGGAAACCCCTTTTTATTGAAATTCAAAGGATTACAGAAATGGAAATACAGTAGATTACAAGGTGCAGAAACAGAAACCTAAGCTAATGGGTCCCGAGAGAACTCGGGTGCTCATTCTGCTACTTTCCTTTTCTTGGACCGGGGCTCTTGGGCCGTTGTCGGGTCTTCATTCCTTTGCCAGATGAAAGGAGCGAGCAAATTCCTTTGGTCATCCTGATTATCCATAGCATGTTGCTCTAAAATCTTAATCAGAGCATCCTTATCTTTCAGTAGTTGCTGTATTTTGGTACACTCCACATTGAGGGTGCGGTACTTGTTCTTCCAAGACCTCCTCTCCCGTTGAACTTTGTTGAGAGTAACCTGAAGCTTTTCTGTTTCAGTCATGAAGTACATGACAGATTCCCTTGGTGGAAGAACTCCATAACGAGAATAAGGCATTTTTAGCTTGAGAGCTCTAGTTTGTACCTAGTGGAGATAAGGCTCCACCGAGACATAGTCCGGTTTTCCTAGAGACTCTCGTCCTTTCTTATGAACATGCTTCCAAGCGTGCACTATTTCCATTTTTAGTGCTCTGTCATTTTCCCCTTCCTTGAAGAAAAGACCTTCTAGATGAGCATTCCGGGGGACATGCCTCATCGGGTATCCAAATTGACGACGAACCAATACCGGGTGATAGTTAATTCCTCCTTTAGTTCCTATGAGGGGTACGTTGGGGAAGTTTCCACAATGATCAATGAACCTCATTCCATCATAAATCCTATTACACCAATCAATGTCAGAGTTGGTGAGAGACATGATTTTCTGCGACCAGCGTAAGGCGCTCTTATGATCCCAAAAAGCAGCAGACTTAGGCAAATGGGAGATAAACCATTTGTAAAGCAGAGGTACACAACATGTGATCTCCCCTCCGCTGTACAAATTTCCTAAGTGTACAGAATGATACGCATCTGCGAGCAAAGTCGGCACAGGGTTTCCAATGAGAAAAACCTTAATGGCGTTGATATCGACGAAGTTATTAATGTTGGGCAACAGAAATAATCCGTAGATGAGTAAAACAAAGATGCTTTCAAAAGCAGTCCCGTTCCCTATACTAGCAAAGTACAGAGCTTTCTTTTTTTAAGAACTGGGCTGGCAAACCTTGGATGCCACCATTGGTAGTCATGTGAGTCTTGACTTCTGACTCATCCAGATGAATTGCTCTTGCAATGGTCTGATCCTTTGGAATTTCTTCCAGTCCAGAAAATGGAGCTTGATCAGTAATGTATAGATCGATCAGGTGAGAATACTCCTCCAGTGTTGGTGCTAGCTGGTAATCCGGGAATGTAAAACAGTGATAAACCGGATCGTAAAACTGAACGAGCGCATCCATGATTCCTTCAATCACATGGACTCTTAGCAGAGGTAGCAGACCTCCGTACTTAGCTCTGAAGGCCTCTTGGTTTGTGATCATTCTCGCCAAACCTCTCAGATCCTCTAGTTTTGGAGCCTTGAAGGTGTACTTATGAGTTATCCTTTTACCGAAATCCATTAGCGTAATCCTTTTCTCTGATATTTGCAATCACAGTCTTAGTTTAATTTGAAAAATAGAGAGACTAGAAGAGAAATTTTTTTTGTTTTAATGTTTTTTAAATGAATGCATGAATGCAGCACACAAAAACATAGAAAAAACATGGGGTCAAAGGGTCGTTGACATGGAGTCAAGGCTCTACCCATCCCCAAAGGTTTATACTAGGGTGATTTTTGTACCTGTACTCATTATCATCAGCTCCTCCCAGGGAAACAAAACAACAAGCGGATCGCCAGCGAGTTGTAGAGCAATCTTAGAGTAAGTGCCATTCACCGAGAATAGATCACCAGCCTCAAATGAGGGTAGTATCGCGTGACAACTATTTTCGATAGTTTCCGCACTACAAAAGGGTTGGCTCCTCAGCTTCTCAGACATCACAATCGGCCCATTGCGTAAGAGAGGGAATGGGTTGTATTGGTCAGCCTCCACTGAGGTTGATGGTCGACCTCGTCGCCATCACTTATCTTAAGTGTATACTCAATCTTTCCACATGCGGCATCACACGCATTCCCATTAGCAGAAAAATAAACACGTATAACAATTAGGAAAAGCAGTATATATATTTGTCCTAATGTCCTAGACTTTAAAGTTATGAAACCTATGTTCCTGACAGAAATGGCTCCCCGGCGGAGTCACCATTCTGTGGTTTCTACAAGAGATGAAAAGAAAAGAGATCTTCGCCCCACGGTGGGCGCCATTTTTTCTGTAGCGAGCGATTTTGGACGTGGTTCTTAAGCACAATCGCTCTTTTGGGGTGACTACAGGTCGATTCATTTTTTACCCTATTAAAGCTGATGAAGGAAGGGAAATAGATGTCTCCAATTAACCCTGCTTGCATACCAAGTTTAAACAGCGGTCTGTTAGGTTACAGATGCTATGTGGTCGTGGGGCCTTTCTCGTGCTTATTTTGACAGAATGACAAATTTCTGGCGGGGAACAAGGATTAGGATGTTAGGACTGATGCTTTTTGATAGATATGTGAGAGTATGGGATTTTGGGTTTTTTGTTTAGTGTACTCGCTAAGATCTTTTCTTTCAATCTTATGCCTACGTATTCCCGTTTACCGAAACAGGGAAATCAGAGCGTTCGTAGTTCCTCCTATTCTATGGGAGGAAATGGGTGTTTTGGTGTCTTGTTCAAAGCCCAAGATGTGAAGCGAAAGGTTGTTTGTATCTTGTTCAAAGCCCAAGATGTGAAGCTGAAAGGTCTATTTGTATCTTGTTCAAAGCCCAAGATGTGAAGCTAAAAGGTGTTGACTTTAGAGAGAACTTGTCATCTCTAAAGAGGGGTTTGTCTGTTATGACTGTTTTAAAGGAGAATTACTTTAACCGGGATGTGTGAATCCGGAAATGCCATAATTTCCTTTATAGGGGTTTTTAACCTGAAGGAGAAGACTTTAACTCAGTGTAGAGTGTAACGCCCCGATTTTGATTATTCCATTATTCCTGAGTCTTTTAATTTAATTGGGTGATAAATTATTTTATTTGTTGAATTGGTGTGTTAAATGCTATTTTACCGTTTTCGAGAGTTTTCGGGGAAATTAGAATGGAGGGTATTTTAGTCTTTTCTCAATTAATTATAAGTTAGAAATTTTGTGGAATTAGAATTGTGTGAGAAAAAAATGAATTAAATTGATTTAGTGGAAAATGAGAGAAAAGAAATAGAAAAGAAAGAAAATAGAAAGAAAAGAGAAATAAGAGAGAAATAGAGAAAGATAGAAAGAAAAAGGAGAGAAAGAAAGAGAGGAAGAGAAAAGAAGAGGAAAGGAGGAAAAACTTAGAAATTCATCAAGATCAATCAATTAGCAAGCTTGGAATCCGGGTAAGGGTGTGAAACATTGTTATCTTATCAATGTATGTGATTATGTATGAATTGTTGTTGTTGTTGTTGATGAATTTTGTGAGTTTTAGGGTATAAACCATTGTTGAGAAATTGATTAGAAATTGATCCAAATGTATTAAAACTCATGTTGATTGTGTTCGTGGTTGTTTATACATGATTGGTATGTATTGTTATACATCAAATTGGCATTTTTCTGAGTGTTAGGTGAAGATTTGGATGATTGGGGAGTGGAAAACGCAGAACTTCGTTCTGCAGAATTTTTTGGGTATGCTCTGGCCATACGCGTAAGGGGCATGTCCATACGCGTATGAGCCAAGGCGATACGCGTATCATTGGCTTGTTTTTGGGCCAATACGCGTATGAATCTTGGCATTACGCGTAACATGGGCGAGCCATGGGCCAGTACGCGTATGGGCTTTGAGACGAGGAATTTGTGAAGGAAATGGCTTCTGTCCGTACGCGTATGGACATGGGTGATACGCGTATGGACAGGAGGAATGTAAAAATGGGATTTTTCAAAATGTCGTTTTCGGTTTCGTCCGTAACTTTAGTTCCGAGTATCCGATTTTTACATTCTTGGTGTCGTTGGAAAGGTGTTGAGCTGTACGTTGTGATTATGATGTTTTGAAAATCGTTAGCCGATTTAATTATGTCGGAAAGTCGGGAATAGTGCTATTTAGCGACTTTTACCATTTTGACTGTGTGTTTGAATGTGAATCATACAATAGTGCATTGATGTGAATGTATATAGATTATGTGTGATTGTATGAGATGAATGCATGAATATATTGTGAATATGTGTGCATTTCAAGAATGTCTTGTGTCATTTTGCATATGAAGCATCATGAAATACATTCTTGTGTTGAGCGATTCTAATGAGAATCCGTCGTAACGTCGTGTGCCCATGTGGGGTGTGAGCGATGATTACGAATGATTGTGTGCCCATGTGGGGTGTGAGCAATCGGATCGTGTCCCCGTGTGGGGTGTGAGCGATTGGGTCGTGTGCCAATGTGGGGTGTGAGCGATCCATAAACATTGTGTGCCCATGTGGGGTGTGAGCAATGGGTGAACATCGTAGGCCCGATGGGGAGTTACTTCGGTAACGAGCGATGGTTCCAGCAGAGTTCCTGAGTGAACTAGTGATGATTGAGTCGGTACCGCATTGCATTTGCATAGAGTCGTGAGTCGGTCTCTATGATTTGCATTTATCATCTTTGTATTTGTGCATTGATGAATAAACATGAATGTGTATGTTTATGTGGAATGATTGAGAATTGCGAAAGTATGTACGATGAATATGCTTGGTTGTATATATATATACACTGTGATGTATACGGATGAGTTTTGATGGATTGTGGTGAGAACATGGAATATGTGTATTTTTATGTTAAGATATATATAATTGTATGCATTGTTATTATGATAATATTTCTCACCCTTCTGCTGTTTTATGATGCTCTATGAGGCATTGCAGAGTAGGTATGCTGGAGGTCTTTTTGTGAAGCATGTCTTCATTCTTTTGGTCGGTTGGCTCTGATATGTAGCACCGGGTAGCTAGGATGTATATTATTCTTTTGTGATACATTTGCATATGTATCTTGCTGATGAATTTGTGTATATAAACATGATGTTGCTTGTGTTCATACTGGTTGATGTATATATGTTCGATGTTATCAATGTTTGGATTTTCCGCTTTTATTCTAAATATTGAGATGTGGGTGTAAGGACAAAGTTCCTCTGTGGCAAGTTACCCCACTGTTGCATATCAATCTAATGAGCAGGTGTTGTATGTATTAAATGCGTGTATGATGTGACATGCCTCTTTTATACTATGTTTTAATCGTACTCTGGCGAATTTTTATTTTACATATGTGCCTAAGTGAATTATGTGATTACTTGGGGGTATAGAAAGGGGGTGTTACATTAAGTGGTATCAAAGCATAAGTTGAGTCAGTTGTGTCTGTCTTGTTGTTGTGTTGGTTGAACTGTTGTTTAACCTTGTTGTCATTTTTGGGAATAATCAGAAGATGGCTGGTAGAAACGACAATGCGATGGCTGCTGCTTTGGAAGCAATGGCTAGGGCGGTGCAAGGTGCACCTAACGTGAATGCTAATGACGAGTTCAGGAAGAATCAACCACCGGTTTTCAAAGGAAGATTTGATCCCGATGGAGCTCAATTGTGGTTGAAGGAGATTGAAAGAATCTTCAGAGTTATGGGCTCTGTGGAGGAGAACAAGGTGAGGCTTGGGTCTCACATGTTGAAGGAAGAAGCCGACGATTGGTGGGTCGGTATGCGTGAAGTTCTTGAGGTGGATGATGAAGAGATAACTTGGAATTTATTTCGTACTGAATTTTTGAGGAAGTATTACCCTAAGAGTGTGAAGGGAAAGAAGGAGATGGAGTTTCTTGAACTGAAATAAGGTAGTATGTCTGTGGTGGACTATACTGCTAAATTTGTGGAGTTGGTTCAATTCCATCCTCATTATGCTGCGATTACTGCTGAGTTCTCAAAGTGTATTAAATATGAGAATGGTTTACGTCCTGAGATTAAACAAGCTGTGGGATATCAAAGGATAAGGAGGTTTGCGGATTTGACGGAATGTTGTAGAATCTTCGAAGAAGATAGTAAGGCTCGTTCTACACATTACAAAAGTTTGAATGAGAGGAAGGGGAAGCAACAAGCTAGAAGTGGACCTTATGTGACACCCATTGATAAGGGCAAGCATAGGGGAAGCTTTGATAGAAGATCTGGAGGAGGAGGTTCCGGTGTTGTTAGGTGTTACAAATGTGGTGAAATAGGTCATAAATCTTTTGAGTGTGGGAAGCCTGTAGCGAAATGTTCTAATTGTGGTGGTCTTGGGCATGCTGCTACAGATTGTAGAAGAAATATGGTGAAGTGCTATAATTGTGGAGAAGTGGGTCACATTAGTATTAAGTGTACTAAGCCGAAACAAGCTCAAGCGGGCGGAAAGGTGTTTGCATTGGCGGGGACTCAAACTACGAATGCGGACCGTTTGATTAAAGGTACATGCTTTATTAATAGTACACCTTTAGTTGCTGTTATTGATACGGGAGCGACTCATTCGTTTATTTCGTCTGAGTGCGCGAAGCGTTTGAATCTTGCGTTAACTTTGATGGGTGCTAAAATGGTTATTGAGACTCCTGCTTCAGGGTCGGTAAATACATCTTTGGTGTGTATGAGTTGTCCTTTGACCATGTATGGTAAAGACTTCATTATGGATTTAGTCTGTTTGCCGTTGGTAGGATTGGACGTGATCTTGGGTATGAACTGGTTGTAATTTAACCGAGTTCATATAGATTGCTATCACAAGTTAGTAAGGTTTCCTTCTTTGGAAGATGATGAATTTGAGAGTTTCCTATCCACTAAAGAGTTGAAGAAACTTTTAGCGGACGAAGCTCAATTGTTTAGTTTGTTTGCATCATTGTCGGTGGAGGGTAAAGTTGAGCTGGATGTGTTCCCAGTGGTGTGTGAATTTCCAGAAGTGTTTTCGGAAGATATTACGGATGTACCGCCGGAAAGAGAAGTTGAATTTTCTATTGATCTAGTTCCGGGTACTAGACCGATTTCAATGGCACCGTATCGTATGTCGGCATCGGAATTGGTAGAATTGAAAAAGCAATTGAATGACTTGTTGGACAAGAAATTTGTAAGGCCAAGTGTTTCTCCTTGGGGTGCTCCGGTATTGTTGGTAAAGAAGAAGGACGGGAGTATGCGGTTATGCATTGATTATCGACAGTTGAACAAAGTGACAATTAAGAACAAGTATCTGCTTCCAAGGATCGATGATTTGATGGACCAATTGGTTGGTGCGAATGTTTTTAGCAAGATTGATTTGAGATCAGGATACCACCAGATTCGTGTGAAAGAAGAGGATATTCAAAAGACAGCATTTAGGACACGGTATGGTCATTACGAATACTCCGTGATGCCATTTGGGGTTTCTAACGCGCCGGGTGTGTTTATGGAATACATGAATCGTATTTTTCATGAACAGTTGGATCGTTTTGTGGTTGTGTTCATTGATGATATTTTGATTTACTCTAAGTCTCAAGAGGAGCATGAAGAGCATTTGAGAATTGTGTTGCAAATTTTGAAAGAGAAACAATTGTATGCTAAGTTGTCGAAGTGTGAATTTTGGTTATCGGAAGTAAGTTTCCTTGGACATGTTATTTCCGGTAGTGGTATTAGTGTTGATCCATCCAAGATAGATGCGGTGATGCAATGGGAGGCTCCTAGGTCGGTTACGGAGATTCGAAGCTTTTTAGGCTTGGCGGGTTATTATCGGAGATTTATTGAGGGATTTTCGAAATTGGCACTTCCTTTAACGCAATTGACTTGTAAAGGAAAGGCTTTCATCTGGGATATTCATTGTGAAGAGAGTTTCAATGAGTTAAAGAGAAGGTTGACAACGACTCCAATCTTGATTTTGCCTAATCCTAATGAACCATTTGTTGTGTATTGTGATGCTTCATTGACAGGTTTAGGTGGTGTTTTGATGCAAGATGGAAAAGTGGTGGCATATGCTTCTAGACAATTGAGAGTGCATGAAAAGAATTATCCTACACATGACTTGGAGTTAGCGGCGGTGGTGTTTGTTTTGAAAATATGGAGGCATTATCTTTATGGTGCGAGATTTGAAGTTTTTAGTGATCACAAAAGCTTAAGATATTTATTTGATCAGAAAGAATTGAACATGAGACAAAGGAGGTGGCTAGAACTTTTGAAGGATTATGATTTTGGTTTGAATTACCATCCGGGTAAGGCAAACGTGGTGGCCGATGCCTTAAGTCGGAGGTTGTTACGTATGTCCGCATTGATGATGAAAGAATGGGAACTTTTGGAGGATTTCAGAGATTTGAGTTTGGTTTGTGAAATGACGCCGAGAAGTGTACGACTTGGTATGTTACATGTTACGAATGATTTTCTTGCAACGGTTAGTGAAAAACAAAAGTTGGACTTGAAATTCGTGGATTTGATGATGAATGAGAACGAGGATTTTAAGGTTGATAATTATGGAGTTTTGAGATTCCGTGGTCGTATTTGTATTCCCGATGATGTGGAGTTGAAAAAGATGATTCTAGAGGAAGGACACCGAAGTAATTTAAGTATTCATCCGGGTGCGAACAAAATGTATCAAGATTTGAAGAAGATCTTTTGGTGGTCCGGTTTAAAGAGGGATGTGGCTCGATTTGTGTATGCATGCTTAACTTGTCAAAAGTCTAAGGTGGAACATAAAAAACCGAGTGGATTTATGCAACCGTTGGATATTCCGGAATGGAAATGGGATAGTATATCGATGGATTTTGTTACGGGATTGCCGAATACGCAAAGAGGTCATAATGCTATTTGGGTAATTGTTGATAGGCTTACTAAATCTGCCCACTTTATTCCAATTGATATTAGTTATCCTTTGGAGAAGTTAGCCGAGATTTATGTTCTTGTGATTGTGAAGCTACATGGCGTTCCTAAGAGTATTGTATCGGATAGAGATCCAAGGTTTACATCGAGGTTTTGGGAGAGTTTACAAAAGGCTTTGGGTTCTAAGCTAAGATTGAGTTCGGCTTACCATCCGCAAACGGACGGTCAAACCGAGAGGACGATTCAATCGTTGGAGGATTTATTGCGTGCTTGTGTACTCGAGCAAGGTGGTGCTTGGGATGGTTATCTGGCGTTGATTGAATTCACTTACAATAACAGTTTTCATTCGAGTATAAGTATGGCACCATTTGAGGCTTTGTATGGTCGGAGATGTCGAACACCTTTATGTTGGCATGAAACCGGCGAGAGGACGATAGTTGGACCGAAAATGGTACAACAGACGACGGAGAAAGTGAAGTTTATTCGGGAGAAGATGAAAGCTTCTCAAAGTAGACAAAAGAGCTATCATGACAAGAGGAGGAAAGACCTTGAGTTTCAAGAAGGCGACCATGTGTTTTTGAGAGTTACACCAGTTACGGGTGTGGGTCGTGCTTTGAAATCGAAGAAGTTGACATCTCGTTTTATTGGTCCGTATCAGATTACTTCACGAGTTGGTGTTGTGGCTTACCGTGTGGCGTTGCCTCCGAACCTTTCGAATTTGCATGACATATTCCATGTTTCGCAACTTCGGAAATATGTTTCGGATCCGTCACATGTTATTCCTATGGACGAGGTTGAAGTGAGAGATAACCTTATGGTGGAAGCTTTACCGGTTAGGATTTTGGACCGCGAAGTTAAGAAACTAAGGGGCAAGGATATTGCGCTGGTGAAAGTAGCGTGGGGAGGCGCTGCGGTAGGCAATATGACGTGGGAACTAGAGAGTGGGATGCGAGAGTCGTATCCGGAGTTGTTTGAATCAGGTATTATTTTCGAGGACGAAAATTTCTAAAGTGGGGGAGAGTTGTAACGCCCCAATTTTGATTATTCCATTATTCCTGAGTCTTTTAATTTAATTGGGTGATAAATTATTTTATTTGTTGAATTGGTGTGTTAAATGCTATTTTACCGTTTTCGAGAGTTTTCGGGGAAATTAGAATGGAGGGTATTTTAGTCTTTTCTCAATTAATTATAAGTTAGAAATTTTGTGGAATTAGAATTGTGTGAGAAAAAAATGAATTAAATTGATTTAGTGGAAAATGAGAGAAAAGAAATAGAAAAGAAAGAAAATAGAAAGAAAAGAGAAATAAGAGAGAAATAGAGAAAGATAGAAAGAAAAAGGAGAGAAAGAAAGAGAGGAAGAGAAAAGAAGAGGAAAGGAGGAAAAACTTAGAAATTCATCAAGATCAATCAATTAGCAAGCTTGGAATCCGGGTAAGGGTGTGAAACATTGTTATCTTATCAATGTATGTGATTATGTATGAATTGTTGTTGTTGTTGTTGATGAATTTTGTGAGTTTCAGGGTATAAACCATTGTTGAGAAATTGATTAGAAATTGATCCAAATGTATTAAAACTCATGTTGATTGTGTTCATGGTTGTTTATACATGATTGGTATGTATTGTTATACATCAAATTGGCATTTTTCTGAGTGTTAGGTGAAGATTTGGATGATTGGGGAGTGGAAAACGCAGAACTTCGTTCTGCAGAATTTTCTGGGTATGCTCTGGCCATACGCGTAAGGGGCATGTCCATACGCGTATGAGCCAAGGCGATACGCGTATCATTGGCTTGTTTTTGGGCCAATACGCGTATGAATCTTGGCATTACGCGTAACATGGGCGAGCCATGGGCCAGTACGCGTATGGGCTTTGAGACGAGGAATTTGTGAAGGAAATGGCTTCTGTCCGTACGCGTATGGACATGGGTGATACGCGTATGGACAGGAGGAATGTAAAAATGGGATTTTTTAAAATGTCGTTTTCGGTTTCGTCCGTAACTTTAGTTCCGAGTATCCGATTTTTACATTCTTGGTGTTGTTGGAAAGGTGTTGAGCTGTACGTTGTGATTATGATGTTTTGAAAATCATTAGCCGATTTAATTATGTCAGAAAGTCGGGAATAGTGCTATTTAGTGACTTTTACCGTTTTGACTGTGTGTTTGAATGTGAATTATACAATAGTGCATTGATGTGAATGTATATAGATTGTATGTGTTTGTACGAGATGAATGCATGAATATATTGTGAATATGTGTGCATTTCAAGAATGTCTTGTGTCATTTTGCATATGAAGCATCATGAAATACATTCTTGTGTTGAGCGATTCTAATGAGAATCCGTCGTAACGTCGTGTGCCCATGTGGGGTGTGAGCGATGATTACGAATGATTGTGTGCCCATGTGGGGTGTGAGCAATCGGATCGTGTGCCCGTGTGGGGTGTGAGTGATCGGGTCGTGTGCCCATGTGGGGTGTGAGCGATCCATAAACATTGTGTGCCCATGTGGGCTGTGAGCAATGGGTGAACATCGTAGGCCCGACGGGGAGTTACTTCGGTAACGAGCGATGGTTCCAGCAGAGTTCCTGAGTGAACTAGTGATGATTGAGTCGGTACCGCATTGCATTTGCATAGAGTCGTGAGTCGGTCTCTATGATTTGCATTTATCATCTTTGTATTTGTGCATTGATGAATAAACATGAATGTGTATGTTTATGTGGAATGATTGAGAATTGCGAAAGTATGTACGATGAATATGCTTGGTTGTATATATATATACACTGTGATGTATACGGATGAGTTTTGATGGATTGTGGTGAGAACGTGGAATATGTGTATTTTTATGTTAAGATATATATAATTGTATGCATTGTTATTATGATAATATTTCTCACCCTTCTGCTGTTTTATGATGCTCTATGAGGCATTGCAGAGTAGGTATGCTGGAGGTCTTTTTGTGAAGCATGTCTTCATTCTTTTGGTCGGTTGGCTCTGATATGTAGCACCGGGTAGCTAGGATGTATATTATTCTTTTGTGATACATTTGCATATGTATCTTGCTGATGAATTTGTGTATATAAACATGATGTTGCTTGTGATTCATACTGGTTGATGTATATATGTTCGATGTTATCAATGTTTGGATTTTCCGCTTTTATTCTAAATATTGAGATGTGGGTGTAAGGACAAAGTTCCTCTGTGGCAAGTTACCCCACTGTTGCATATCAATCTAATGAGCAGGTGTTGTATGTATTAAATGCGTGTATGATGTGACATGCCTCTTTTATACTATGTTTTAATCGTACTCTGGCGAATTTTTATTTTACATATGTGCCTAAGTGAATTATGTGATTACTTGGGGGTATAGAAAGGGGGTGTTACATAGAGCAATGCCATCTTTCCTTATGAATTTATCATGCTAAAGGAGGGACAGTGGCATGGATGTAAATAATCCAGAGGCTTGCCGCTTACAGCGATTAGATGAAGGGGAAGGAGTTGTTGATGTTTGTGTGCTGTGAACGAGGCACAACTTTGATGTTAAAAGGTTGATTTGATCAACCAGTGGTTTTCTTATACAAAGCCTAAGAGGAGGCTAACATGTGTCTCGTACGAAGCCCAAGAGAGAGGCTAAAAGGTTTTGACCCAACAAGAGGATCTTTTATACTCAATAAGAGAGTGTTTTTGTATCTCGTACGAAGCCCGAGATGGAGGCTAAAAGTTTGTTTGGCTCAATAAGAACCTTTTTGTATCTCGTACAAAGCCCGAGATGGAGGCTAAAGATTTGTTTGACTCAACGAGGGAGTCTTTTGTGTGTCTCGTACAAAGCCCGAGAGAGAGGCTAAAGGAGTTTGACTCAACAAGGGAGTCTATTGTATCTCGTACGAAGCCCGAGAGAGAGGCTGAAAGGTTTGCTATCTCAGTTAAGTGACAGGTCCAGTATACTGATTAAGAGAAAATCAGTTCTTATATGAGTAACACTGTACTCGTGGATTTGATCTGAGGATCGGGATTATTCCCTGTTCTTTAAGGAAACTGGAAATCCAAAGGGTATTGAGACTGTCCGAGTCTGCGGGTTTCTTCCTATTTTGAAGGGGACTTGAGAATGTCTTTGAGACTTAAGGAAATTAGACTGTCCAAGTCTAGAGTTTTATCTTTCGTACTAGGCTTTAAGAAACAGTAGTAGACTCTTTGAAAGGACTGTTCTATGAAGATGACTAATTTCTGTTCCTATACCTCTAGGAGGTCGTCGGGACAATTTGTACGTAGCCCTAGAGGAGGCTAGAAACTTTTAAGAAGCCGAGGGGTCCTTGTATGAAGCCCAAGAGGAGGCTATCATTCCCGGAGTAATAGATCATTATACGAAGCCTAAGAGGAGGCTGTAAATACTTCTAAGAAACCGACGGGTCCTTGTACTAAGCCCAAGAGGAGGCGGGGTTGCTTTTAGGAAGCCTGAGGGTCCTTGTACATTGCCCAAGAGGAGGCCGATGCTTTTAAGAAGCCCATGGGTCCCAAAACCCCAAGAAATTCAAGGCAAGCTATTCACAAGGAATAGATCAAGTCAGGAAAGTTCGAGAATTTGGAAGAAACTCAAAGATGCCATTCACGGAGAATACATTCATCTTTGGGAGTAGAGTTTCTTGACAATTCTTAATGAGGACAGCCGAAGAGAAGACTGTATCTGGTGATCCTATTGGGGATCTAGCTGTCAATTTCTACGAATAAACGAAACGAATTTTCCTAGTTCTAGACGTAGTTGTCGGGGAAACTCTAAATATCTATACTATTATTACACAGTTGATATGAGTTTATGAAAGAAGACTTACAGCAAAACAGCCCCACAATACAGTTATATGTATAGGAAAGCAGTAAATGAAAGCGTATAAACACTTACTCGGTTGTAGAGCTTCCATGCTGTTTGGTTAGTTGTTCAACAAAGAAAGATTGAAAACAACAATATATTCAAAATCAAAGGAGAAAGTGCTTTGAAAAAGAAAGATTAGGGCTTACAGCTCAAGGAGAGGCCCAGGGTTTTACTGTTGAATTTGTACAGAGGGACTTATACAAGTGACTGTGGCCCAAAAAAGGTTTTCTGTACAAAGGGATGGGTCTTACACTCTCTCAAGAGGCCCAAAAAGTTTTAAAGAAAAAGAGTGGGGCTTATAACACGAGGGTAGGCCCAGATGATTTTTTGTTTAAAATGGAGATCGCGCCGAGGTTTTCTTTTAACGCAGAGGGACTTATACAATAAGTGAGGCCCAAAAGGTTTTGGTTAAAAGGAGGAATGGGTCTTACACTCTAATAGAGGCCCAAAAGTTTTGAATGGGTCTTATAGCTCGAGGAGAGACCCAGATGGTTTATTTTTAAACGGGCGGCGATCGTGCCGTTAACTTGTACAGAGGGACCTATACAATGAGTGAGGCCCAAAATGTTTTTTGTACAAGGGGGTGGGTCTTACACTCTCTCAAGAGGCCCAAAGAGTTTTGAAAATGATTTGTGAGGGTTGAACTAATCCAAAAACCCTAATTTGTTTTCAAAATGTGTTTTAATTGAATAAAAATTCAATTATAATGATCAAAATTGTTTAACATGTGGGAAACAAATTATGATCCTGGATTAATGCTTCAAAAATTAAGTATTGAGCTACAAAATAATTAGAAAGCATTAAAAGTTGCAAAATCAAGATGGAAAAAATATTTCAAATGTTAAAAACAATTAAAACATTAATTCTTTGCAAAAATATCAATTATATAAAATAAATAATATTTTTGGGATTTTTTAGGAAAATAAAATATTTTAACATTTTTGTGAATTATTAAAAAAAGAATCAACTCAAAATCATTAAAACTCAGAGAGAAATTAATTTTTGAATCAATTAAACAAAATCACAAAATTCACATATTCAAATTTCTGAAAATGGCGCCAAGAACACACCAAGAACACGCGCGTTTTCAGTTTTGCCCAGATTTGCATTTTCCATTCAATCTCACTGAATACATAATCATATCATGCAATCCACATACCAATCAACTCGTTTCAACCTCACGATCATGTCTATAGCATTTAATTTCATTTAAATTAAGCACAAAACACAAAATCGCGAAGAATCCTCAAGAACCCTAATTTCTGCATGAAGGCTAGGATTTTTTATACACGATTCAAACAATGCAAATAATTGAGGGGAAACATTCCATGCATGATTATGAACATATGGCCAAATTATTGTGCAGCAAAAATTGCATGGATCATAGAGTTAGAAGAGCTCATGCTTACCACTTGCAGTTGGTGATCGTGATTTGTTTAGGAGGTGTTACAGTTGTATTGTGATGATCTGAACAGCTACCTACACCCTATGGAGTGTGTTTGAATGCTTGGACTTGATGGAAATTGGCTGGATCACTTCATGGCATCTCAACTGTACTTTGGTTAAAACCTTGAGCAATTGACTGGAGATTCTAAGAAATCAGTGTTCCAGTTGTTGTTTAAGTGTTTGATCAGCTCATATGTGATGTATATGAGGTGTGTGTGTGATTGGTTTGAGTGGAATTGCCCTCTAGCTCAAAACCCGATAGCTACCTTGCTAAGAAAGGCATTTTTGCCAAGAGAAAGAGATTTTGAGAAAGGCAAGTGTTGTAGGCCTTTGGTGTACTTAAACTGATCATAATTGAGCTCTATTTATAGTAGAGCAAGTTTGTTTTATAAGGAATATTAGTGAATGACAACTGCTGAGTAGGTTTGGCCAATGTTGGCAAATGAAAATCCAAGTCTCCTCTAGCCATTGACTAGAGGTTAGGGCACAGAGCTTTGGTTCCCTTGATCTTGGATAAGTCTCGACTGAATTCAGTTGAGAATGGCTCAGTCCATGCCACCTTGATGCTTCCATTGAATGCTCCAATCCAAATTTGGAGTCTTGTCCCTATTTTGGCCATTCTAGGTTCAACATGCTATTTCTTGTTTCAAGGACTTTGGGGGCTTGGCTCAGTGTTTGTCCCCTTTAGATTCAATCCTCCGATGTGTCCAAGTGGATAGGAGCATTTGAATTTGTCTGATTTTGGCAAATCGAGCAAAATTGCAAATTCTGCCTTGCCTTGACAGATTTCAGCAAGGCAACTTACCAATGTCATATCTCATGGCCCAAGTTGAATTTGGTAATGTTATTGGCCATTTTGGAAAGCCCTTACATGATACAACAACTGTTTGAACATGTTTGGTTTTGATCTCTTTTGAATCCAAGTGAAAAATCCCCCTACATTTGGCAAAAAGTGAGGTAAAATATGACTTAGTGAAATTTTCACTAAGTGTTGGAACAAAGTGACTTTTCTTGATTTTGATCACTCCATAACTCAAAATCCCCGAGGAATTTGGACATAGGTCAGTATGAAGTTTTTGTAGAGGGTAATGAGATCTATAAATCAAGCTTCGAATGGGGCACAATGGCCTTGTGGTTTAGGAGTTATGGTCATCCAAAGTTGGTGTATTAGTGTCACTTTTTCATGACTTAGAAAAATTTCTAAGTTTTATGGTTACCCCTTTTACAAGTTATCCCACTTTTCTTGATTTTTCTTGATGAATGATGATTCAAATCATACATTAACATCATTTTAGGGTTAAAAATCCATTTTAGTGAAAAATCTCAAAAAGTCAAAGTTGACTTTTGCGCACAGTTGACTTTTTATCAGATGAATTCCAAACTGTGCAATTCTTCAGGAAATCGTGTCCTTGACCTAAATCAAACTTGATGGACATGTTCCATGGGTGTCATAGGGTGTATTGAATCATGTCCTAGGGTTTGGGAGCATGTCTTGGTCAAAAGTCAAAGTTACAGTTGACTTTTCCCGCGAAACCCTAATTGAGGTGCAGATGAAATTGAGACTTGTTGCTCACACTTCTTGGCTTAATCCATTGTTCCAAATGGATCAATATAGTTCATTAAAGACCCTCAAACCCTCTCTTGAGGTCTTGGCTCATTATTTGTCCCAAAAGTCAACTTAGGGGTGAATTAGGTCAAGAAACCCTAATTCCTGATTTTTGATGTATGCATCCCCTGAGGTCAAACTGACTTGATGATTGGGTCTATGAGGTTCCATGGAGTATTTTAGGATATGCTTTGAAGTATTGGCTCATGCCCAGAGGAAAATTTCCAACTGGAGGCCCTGGTCGACCAAAACCCTAATTTGGTGACACTGTCGATCTTGAAGCTTGATCCACCTAGAAGGAGTAGCCTTGTGCTTAATCCTTGAAGTGGGAGTCCTCTTGATCCATTGTAGATTCTTGGGATTTTATACAAGTTGAAGATCAAGTCATTCCTTGATTGATCCTTTGTCTAAGGCTCAGAAAGAGTTTAAAACCCTAATTTTGATTGTAGTGACTGCTCAACAACCCTTGAGGAGATTGATGAGGCATAAAGGTCCATCCATATTGTGATGATGATTTGCACAATGATGGGAATCTTAGTGGTCAAAATTTGGGGTATGACAATGTGTTGCAAGGAACAACACACAACTGAGATTGACATATAACATATCTCCCCCTTTTTAGCCAAAAATTGTCAAAAGTATCCAACACAACTCATTACCCAAACAATACTCACCCAAACCCGGAAAAATGCCATAAACTCACGACACAACAAACACAACCTGAGACAAAAGAAGCAAAGACCCCCTTTAAATACCCGAGCAATTTCCTTAGGAATTAACGACCCATTGATATTACCGAAGATCAATTCAATAGGGACATAAATTGAGGTAGATTACTTCAGCATAAATGAATGTGCATCGCCCAACTCAGTTTTGATTGTTTCTTCTTTAATGAGAATCGTCCAAAGAAAATGCATGTACCGAAGAACCATGTTTTCCACTCCTTCTTTAATGCACGTTTTCCACCGTCCAAAGAACATTGTCCACATAGAGCCACTTGTAAACAAACACGAGTCCTAAACAATGTCCTGACACCCAGCCAGACCTTGTCTACTCCCTCTTATAAACACTGAAGCATAGTCATAGAGTCATCCAATGAACTCCAAGCATACTCCTTTCAGCCAGAATTAGAAAAGGCTAACCATGATGGAAAGACATTATGTGTGACATCTCCCATTTATCAACAAAGCTCCCATGAACCTTATCCCAATCTGCAGAGAAAAATAAATTCTCCCAGACAATATCCAATTGTATTTCTCAGGTCTCTCCTAAGAATTAAGAACATAGTTGAAATAAGTCAAAGCCTTAACAAATTAAATTCCCAAGTAGAATCTCATAAGCTAAAGAGTCAACACACCACGATGTCAAGACATCTTGTTTAACATTACAACCTCACATAAATCACATGAGAATCTTCATGCTCATAAGTGAGGAAATACCAGGATCACACTCCTTGTACCATAACCAAAAAAAAACTCTTGGATTGAGACCAAATTGTGGTGCGAATTTTTGGACGTGGTTGCGAAGCACTATCGCTTTTGGGGTACTACAGTTCGATTCATTTTTTATCCTATTGAAGCTGATGAAGGAAGGGAAATAGATGTCTCCAATTAACCTTGCTTGCATACTGAGTTTGAACAGATGACTGTTGGTTTACAGATGCTACAAAGATTGTGGGTCTCTCTTAGGTTATTTTGTTAAATAGTGCCCATGCGATTGGTGGGAGGTTAGGACTGATTCTTTTCGATTGATATGTGAAGGTACGGGATTTGGGGATTTGGATTAGTGTGATCGCTAAGATCTTTCTTTCAATCTTATGCCTACGTATTCCCGTTTACCGAAACAGGGAAATCAGAACGATCGTAGCTCCTCCTATTCTATGGGAGGAAATGGTGTTTTGGTGTCTTGTTCAAAGCCCAAGACGTGAAGCTGAAAAGGTGGTTTATATCTTGTTCAAAGTCCAAGATGTGAAGTTGAAGGGTCTATTTGTATCTTGTTTAAAGCCCAAGATGTGAACCTAAAGGGTTTTGACTTTAGAGAGAATTTGTCATCTCTAAAGGGGTTCTGTTTGTCACGACTGTTGGGTGACTAACTATAAAGGAGGATTACTTTAACCGAGATATGTGAATCCTAGCAATGCCATAATTTCCTTTATAGGGGGTTTTAACCTGAAGGAGAAGACTTTAACTCAGTGTAGAGCAATGTTATCTTTCCTTAGGAATTTCTCATGCTAAAAGAGGGACAATGGCGTGGATGTAAATAATCCAGAGGCTTGCCGCTTACAGCCATTAGATGAAAGGATTTATTGATGTTTGTATCCTGTGAACGAGGCACATTTTTGATACTAAAAGGTTGATTGACTCAACCGGGGTTTTTCTTATACAAAGCCCAAGTGGAGGCTATTGACCCAACAAGAGGATGCTTTTATGTGTCTCGTACGAAGCCCGAGAGAGAGGTTAAAAGGGTTTGACTCAACAAGAGAGTGCTTTTAGATGTGTCTTGTACGAAGCCCAAGACGGAGGCTAAAGGTTAACTCAACAAGAGAGTCTTTTATACTTAACAAGAGAGGGTATTGAAGACTGCCCGAGTCTACTGGTGTTTTTCCCTCCTTTGAGAGTGTCTTCGAGACTCAAGGAGATTAGACTGTCCAAGTCTAGAGTTTTATCTTTTGTACTATGCTTAAAGAAACAATAGTAGTACGTTCACGGAAGAAAGATCTAGACTCTTTGAAAGACTGTTCTATTAAGATGACTTAATTTCTGTTCCTATACCTTTAGGAGGTCGTCGGGACAATTTGTACGAAGCCCAAGAGGAGGCTGGAAACTTTTAAGAAGCCGATGGACAATTTGTATGAAGCCCAAGATGAGGCTCTCTTCCCGAAGGAAGAATCCTTATACGAAGCCTAAGAGGAGGCTGTGAATACTTCTAAGAAGGCGTAGGGTCTTTGTACAATGCCCAAGAGGAGGCGAGAATGCTTTTAGGAAGTCTGTGGGACCCCAAACCCCGAAAAATTCAAGACATGCTATTCACAGAGAATAGATCAAGCCAGGAAAGTCTGAGAATTTGGAAGAAACTCAAGAGATGCCATTCATGGAGAAAAGATCATCTCTGGGGCGTAGAGTTTCTTTGACGATTTCTATGGGTGACAGTCTGTGAAAGGGTTCACCGAGAATGCTGCCTTTCATGTCTCCATATTGTTTAACCCCAAGAGGAGGGCACACTGTATCTGGTAATCCTATGGGGATCTAGTTTTGTCTATTTAAGAGTGATCAACAGGGCTTAGTACTAGACGTAGTTGCCGGGGAAACTCTAAATATCTATACTAGTATTACACAGTTTATATGAGTTTATGAAAGAAGACTTACAGTGAAACAGCCCCACAATACAGTTATATGTATATGAAAGCGGTAAATGAAAGCGTATAACCACTTATTCGGTTGTAGAGCTTCGATGATGTTTGGTTAGTTATTCAACAAAGAAAAATTGAAAACAACAGTATATTCAAAATTAAAGGAGAAAGTATTTTGAAAACATGTTGAGGCTTACAGCTCTAGGAGAGGCCCAAGGTTTATCAGTGATCGCACTGTCGTTTTGTACAGGGGGACTTATACAAGTGACTGAGGCCCAAGAAAGGTTTTCTGAAAAAGGGGATGGGTCTTACACTCTCTCAAGAGGCCCAAAAGATTTATTTTTGTACAAGTGGTGGGGCTTACAGCTCAGGGAGAGGCCCAGGGTCATTTGTTTGAAAATGGCGATCGCGCCAAGATTTTTGAAAACTTGGTGGGTCTTATAGAATGCATTGAGGCCCAAAATGGTTTGGTTTTCAAAGGGGGTTGGGTCTTATACTCTAATAGAGGCCCAAAAGTGTTTTTGAATGGGTCTTATAGCTCGAGGAGAGGCCCAGGGTTTTTTCAACGGACGATGATCGCGTCGAACTTACAACGGGACTTATACAATAAGTGAGGCCCAAAAAGGTTTGTATTTACAAAGGATTGGGTCTTACACTCTATTAGAGGCCCACAAGATTTTGAAATTGTTTGATGAGGGTTGAATTAATCAAAACCCTAATTTTTTCCCAAAATGTATTTTAATTGAATAAAAAATTCAATTAAAATGATCAAAATTGTTTAACATGTGGAAAACAAATTGTGATCTTGGATTAATATTTCAAAAATCATGTTTTGACCTATAAAATGATTAGAAATCATTAAAATTTGCAAAATCAAGAAGGAAAAAATAATTTAAATGTCCAAAACAATTAAAATATTTATTCTTGGCAAAAATATTAATTATGTGAAATAAATAATATTTTTGGGATTTTTTGGTAAAATAAAATATTTTAATATTTTTGTTAATTATTAAAAAAAGAATCAACTCAAAATCATTAAAACTCAGAGAGAAATTAATTTTTGAATCAATTAAATAAAATCACAAAATTCAAATATTCAAGGCTTAAATAATGTTTTCGTCCCTGTAAGTTGGCGAGATTTTGGTTTTCGTCCCTGAATCTTTTTTTTTTCGGGTTTAGTCCCTATATCTTACTTTTTGTTGGTGTTTAGTCCTTAAAGCCAAAATTCGTACGAAAATCGATTTTCCTTAAAACTAAAATCCGCAGGAAAATCCACAGGAAAATTCGTAGGAAACCTCTATAGGGACTAAGCTCCAACAAAAAGTAAGATATAGAGACTAAACCCCAAAAAAAAAAAGATTCAGGGACGAAAACCAAAAACTCGCCAACTTACAGGGACGAAAACATTATTTAAGCCAATATTCAAATATTTGAAAAAGGGCGCCAAGAACATGGCAAGAACACACGCCACCCTCTGTTTCTGCAGATTTGCATTTTCTATCCAATCTCACTGAATACTTGATTATATCATGCAATCTACATATCAATCTACTCGTTTCAACCTCACGATCATGTCTATGGTCTTTAATTTCATTTATTTTAAACATGGAATAAGAAATCAAAGAGAAACCTCAAGAACCCTAAATTTTGCATGAAGGTTCAGAAATTCCATACACGATTCATACAAAGCAATTGATTGAGGGTAAACACTCTATGCATGATTATGAACATGTGGCCAAATTATTGTGCAGTAAAAATTGCATGGATCATAGAGTTAGAAGAGCTCATGCTTACGACTTGCAACTGGTGATCGTGTTTTGTGTTAGAGGTGTTACAGCTAGGTTCCAATGATCTGGATAGCTTCCCAAGGTGCCATGGAGTGTGTCTGGATGCTTGGAATGGATTGAAATGATCTGGAACTAGAGATGGTACACCAACTGTAAATCTGTCAAAGGCTTGAGCAATTGGCTAGTGATTTTGTGATTTTGGTGTTCCAGATGTTATGTGAGTGTTTGGATCACTTCTATATGATGTTTATGAGGTGTGTGTGTGATTGGTTTGATTGGAATTGCTCTCAAACTCAAAACCCGATAGTGACTTGCTTTGGAAGGCAAAATTAGAGTGAAGAAGGAGATTTTGAGGAAAGCATCTGTTTGATGGCATTGGTGTACTCAAACTGATCACAAATGAGCTCTATTTATAGTAGAGCAAGTTTGTTTTGGGATCAATAGTGAATGGCAACTGCAGCAGAGGTTTGGCCAATGGTTGCACTTTGGAATCCAAGTCTCCTCTAGCCATTGACTAGAGGTTAAGGCACAGGGTTGTGGTTCCCTTGATATTGGATAAGTCTTGACTGAATTCAGTTGCAAATGGCTCAGTCCATGCCACCTTGGTGTATGCATTGAATGCTCCAGTCTAAAATTGGAATCTTGTCCCTCTTTTAGGCAATTCTAGGTTTGGCATGCTACTTCTTGTTCCAAGGACTTTGGAGGCTTGGCTCAGTGTTTGTCCCCTTTAGATTTGATCCTTAGATGTTTCCAAAGTGATGACAAGGCTTGGAATTATTTGATTTTTCCAAATCGAGCAAAAATACAAAATTCTCCCTAGCCTTGGCAGTTTTCAGCAAGGCATATTGCCATTGTCATATCTCATGGCCCAAGTGGAATTTGGTGATGTTCTTGGCCATTTTAGAAAGTCCTCATATGATACAACAACTGTTTGATCATATTTGGTTTTGATACTTTTTGGATCCAAGTGAAAAGTCCCCCTACATTTGGAAAAAAATGAAGGCAGATTCTGACTTAGTGAAAATTTCACTAAGTGTTGGAAAAAAGTGACATTTTCACTTTTTGTGATTTTGATCATCCCATAACTCAAAATCCATGATGAATTTGGAGGGAAATCAGTTTTAAGCTTTTGTAGAGGGTAATGAGATCTACAAATCTAGCTTTTAATGGGGAAAATGGCTTTGTGGTTTAGGAGTTATGATCCTCCAAAGTTGGTACCCTTGCCACTTTAATCATAACTTAGAAAATTTTCTAAGTTTTTATGGTTACCCGCTTTTACAAGTTATCCCACTTTTCTTGATTTTTCTTGATGAATGATGATTCAAATCATACATTAAGACCATTTTAGGGTTAAAAAACCATTTTTGTGAAAAATCTCAAAAAGTCAAAGTTGACTTTTGTGCACAGTTGACTTTTTGTCAGATGAATTCCAAACTGTGCGATCCTTTAGGAAATCATGTCCTTGACCTAAATCAAACTTTATGGATTGATTTCTAGGTGTTATAGGGTGTATTGAATCATGTCCTAGGGTTTGGGAGCATGTCCTGGTCAAAAGTCAAAGCTACAGTTGACTTTTCTCGCGAAACCCTAACTGTGGTTCAGATGAAATTGAAACTTGCTGCTCAAGCTTCCTGGATCAATCCATTGTTACAAATCGACCAATGTGGTATGTTGGAGACCCTCAAATCTTCTCTTGAGGTCTTGGCTCATGATTTGTCCCAAAAGTCAACTTTGGGGTGAATTAGGTCGAGAAACCCTAATTCCAGATTTTTTATGTATGCATCCCCTGAGGTCAAATTGAATTGATGCTTGGGCCCATGAGGTTCCATGGAGTATTTTAGGATATGCTTTGAAGCATTGGCTCATGCCCAGAGGAAAATTTTCATCTGGAGGCCCTGGTCGACCAAACCCTAATTTGGTGACACTGGCGATCTTGAGGCTTGATCCACCTGGAAGGGAGCAGCCTTGTGCTTAATCCTTGAAGTGGGAGTCCTCTTGATCCCTTGTGGATATTTGAGAGGCTAGAAAAGTTGAAGATCATGTCATTTCTTGATTGATCCTTTGTCTAAAAGCTCTGAGAGGGCAGGAAACCCTAAATTTGATTGTAGTGGATGCTCACCCATCTTTGGGGAGATTGATGAAATATGATGGTTCCTCCATATTGTGATGATGATTTTCACAATGATGGGAAATTTTAGTGATCAAAATTTGGGGTATGACAGATGCCCCTATTTAATCTTCTTGGACCCGAAGGTGTGAATGGCGAAGGTATTCGGGCATTCGGGGTGCAAGAGGATTAAATATCGGAATACCCGAAATTTTGATGGTGGTTAAGAATGGTAGCTTGCGCATCCTTCTTCTTTTGCTAAGCAATGATGCTTAGAAAAGGTAAACTTCCCCTCGATCCTGGTTTCCTACCAAGGAACTGGTCTTAGTTTCTGATATGAACTTCCCCTCGATCCTGGTTTCCTACCAAAGAATTGGTCTCAGTTTCTGAAATAAACTTCCCCTCGATCCTGGTTTCCTACCAAGGAACTGGTCTTAGTTTCTGATATAAACTTCCCCTCGATCCTGGTTTCCTACCAAGGACATGGTCTCAGTTTCTTTTGTCAATAAAGTTTCTTGACAAGGGACGCTATTCGTAGCGATTTTCCTCAAACTTCTCGCCGAATTTTCCTGGGGAGATGCCATTTGATAGAAAAATTTTGATGTCAGACTTGCTGGGGAACCCAGTCGTCTAAGTTGTAGAGGTGCACAAACTTCTCTGTTGGAGACGCCATTTGTCGAATCTACTGGGGGAGAACGAGTCTCTTGAGAGACTGCTTTTGCTTGGGGATATAACATCATACTTTTCTCGGGATCTTCCGGAGAAACGCCATATGATGTGATCCAATTTTGAGGTGCTGATGACCTTTTCATCAGCGGATTTTTTTCTTTTTCGGAGAACAACTGCAGTATTACCGAATCTCTGCTTAAGAGGCTTCCTCTAGGGATTTTCCTTAATCCGGGAAAGCGAAGATATCATCTTCAATGGCGAAGAGTGACATCGGTTGAAGGTTCTCTGGTCTTTCAGAGGTTCAAGTTATCAAAGTGGTCAAGAGCCAATTCTAATCCAGAAATAAACTGGAGGAGAGAGATTGTTCAGACGCAACGTTTCCTGACAAGGAAAGAACTTGACAACTCGATTGAGAGGACTGTTATCACTAGGGGATAAGACCGACTAAAGTGATAGTGATGCAATATGAATGTGAATGCAAATCAATAATGCATGATGTATGTATGTATATGCTGATAAAACTGACGCGCCATACAGACTAATAGATGAACATGACTGGATACTCGGCCATCGCGGGGAGAAGAAGTACCACTGGTTCAAGATAGCAATTCTACCTTGCTTAGGAGAAACAGTCCCCATTGGGAGCGACGCTGGTCGGGCTTAGGAGATGAGAACTCAGCCGAAGAGGTCAGATGGAGCATTCACATCTGACATAGCTGATCCTTCATTCAGGCATACTGGTTTAGAAGGAGTACTTTGATTCCACACTTTGAGGCTCGAACACCTTTGGAGAAGCGATCGATGTTATTTCGATGTTCAACCGTCAAAAGAAATTGCCATCTTTATTTTTAAAAGCAGAACAATTTTACAAGTAAATTCATTTTTGTTTCGTTTCAAGAATTGTTGATCATGTTAAAATGTCGTTTTGTAAAGCTAAAACAAATATGAATTGCAAACAAAAGCATAAGGGCTCAAATTTTATTGATAGGATGGAAATCAGCCAAACGCGTGATTCCATAGAGCATTTACAAAGTTTAGCAAAATGGTAATTTACAGGGAAAAGGGGCTACGTTGAAACATAACGACCACTATCCTTCTACCAACTTTGAATTCTGGGCATCCTGAGCTTCTGTCGATGATGACCTTAACTGGAGCTTTCCTGACGGATGATGTAACTGGTGCTGAGGGACTTGCCCCTTTTTCGAAAGTAGTTACTTGCCATTATCCCTAATTTTTACCTGGATTGTACTTTGAGATTTCTAATCCACCGGGATTATTTTTTTTATTATGTCTCTAATTTTTGCCTGGACCGCCCTTCCGGGTTTTCAATCCACCGTGTAGCACCCCAAAATTTGCTCTCCCTACTTTAGTACTAACTGGCTTATGTTTCATTTCATTTTTGCATTATCATGTGTGCATATCATTGGTTCTTAGCATGGGGTCAAGGTGCTTGAGGCAGTTCAAGTGTTTTTCAAAGGGCCAAGCAAGAGTCCTTGTATTGTCCAAGAGATTGAGAGGAGAAGTGGTTATTGATGCCACCATTATTTGAGTCACTATGGGGCCTTGGGGCTCAAGAGGTCCTATTTGGTCTATCACATCATCAAGAGTTCACAATTGGCAAGAGATCTCAAGTGGATCACCCTTTCCTAACCAGTGCAGAAATTAGGGTTTTGAGATTCTTGGGTTTATTGCTCCAATGGGCAAGCTTCATGGGTTTTTATCATCACCAAATGGCATATCTCATCTTTGTTGGAGAGGATACACATCATATTCAGAGGAATTTGGATTTGGAGGACGTGTTAATTCCTCCTAGACTGAGGGTACCAAAATTAGGGTTTGCTATAAAATCAGTTTATTTCTGATTTTTTGGGCAAGACTTGATTCTATGGTATTCCTTGGGTCCCTAAGTATCTAAGAATGGAAAATTGTCCATCAATTTGATTCATAAGAGGTTCAATTGATCAATTGGTTGAAAATCAGGAGAATTGGGGAAAAGTCAACTGTGTAGAGGAAAAAGTCAACTCCTAACTTTTTGAGGTCAAATTCATGTTCCTCATCTCAAATATGTCCATTGATGAAGACTTGATCAAGAAATATCAAGGGATTCACCAAAAATCAAGAGTTGTGAAAAGTTTCCAAAAATAGAAACTAGGGTTTCCATTTATGGCAAGGTGTGTCAAGTTGAGTACCCATCTTTGGAGCATTCTTTTTCTGTGATCCAAGCTCCAAACTTAAATGTTATGGAGGCCTTCCAAAAGTTCACATTCCAAGCTTCAAAACCATACCAAGAACATCTCCATTGGATAAAAATTGAGTGAGATATGGTGGTTTAAAGTTTGGGGTTTCTAGGGCAAAATGACCAGCCATGGCAAGTCATGGGCGAGCCAGCATGCCCTCAATTCTACACACACTTGGTGTGCATGTTTTGTCCAACTTCAAGCGAAAATATCTCATGGATAGAGGTTTCAAATGCAAAATTGTTCAATATCACTTTTGTTGCTCTCCACCTCCTCTACAACTTTGATGTTGGGAGATTTTTCATCTGATCAACCATTGGAGAGATATAAGGGGTCAAAGTGGGAAGCCTCACACTGAAAATCTCACACGCCCATGAGCAGGTCACGACAAGGCAAAGTGACATACAAAATCAGTCCCAACCACACTACTTTAGGGTCACTTTTAGGTCCCTAAGAGGACTCTATTCATTTCACTTCCAACACCAAAGATGCTCTCCCCATTTCCCTTTATCCAAAGAGTCCAAGGGTGCATCAAAGGGACACATGGTTCTCAAGTTAGGGACACCCAAAGTGTTGGGTCCAAATCAGATTGTCATGGCATTGTGTGATCAAAGTGAATCAAAACTTTCCATTCTCGTAAGCTGGGTTACTTAGCACGTATCAGGCCCATAGTATCCACCAGAATAACCCTAATGCACTCTATAAAAGGAGGTGGAGTTGAGTGGAAAAAAGGGACACGAACTTGGGGAAAAAAAATAAGGGTTATGCTGCTGAAATTTTGAGTAAGCTACGTACTTTCTTTTACCTTTATTTGGCCAGTAAGGTTCAGCAAGAAGCAAGGGCTCCTCTCTCTTTTTCTTGAGTTACAAACATCCAAAATCCGCAGGTATAAACTTCTCTTTTCTTTTTTCAGACTCTAATGAATTCATGTTGTTTTTGTGTGTTTTGCTTGTGTGTGGTGTCCACTAAGGATTTTGGCAGGATCTGGGTGGTAGTAGACACCATACGTTTGAGTTTCAAATTCTAGGGCATAACTTATTCTCTTCGTGTTGATCTGTGTACATGTTATTTTTCATTTTTGAGATTGGATATGTGATCTACAGGAGGAGAGGATCATTTTGGTATAGGTTTTATGTTTTTCTGGGCACCTGAAATTTTTGCCTCGGTGGAGACTCACCGGAGAAGAGGACCGGAGTCTTCTCCGGCCACCTGAAAACCCTCCTCTGTGACAGCGCATTAATGAGAGAGGGTGGGGGTCACGTGTTCTTTTTTTTTTATTTTCTGATTTACTTAATGATTGTGTGCAGATGTAGCATCATAGGATAGTGTGAACTTGCATTGTGATCCGTGTGTTGGTTTACTTTTTGTGATCATCTTGTTTGACCCTAATCTAAGGGCTCTTATTGAGTCAATTGGTTGACCAGGCCACATGCCATACACCCTTTCTGATTTACGCATTTGGGCATTTCCCCAGTTGCTTTTCGCACCCACTCTTTTTGTGCCCAGTGCATTTCCAACTGCATTTTTACTTTTGTGGCACCCCTTGGCCCATTTATTCTATTTTATTTTTCCTTTTGCTATTTGTTTCATTTTTATTTATTAAAGGTATTTCTGAGCATTATAAAATTCCCAAAAAATTCATGATGCATCCTTACCCATTTAAATAATTTTTGATAATTTTATTTTCTTATTTTTTGCATATTTTTATGTTGCGTTTGGAATTTTCTTTTAATTTCTTTTATAGGTGCATTTAGTCATGGTATTTGCATTTTCCCATTTTTGCTTGACATAGTTATCATCTGAATTTTCACATGAGACCTTATCCATGTTGACATGATACATTGAGGCATTCCATGCATTTTTTATGGATTTTTTAGAGCATTTCTTGTTGACCATTGAGTGCCATATTTGGACAATTTGTTTGTGTGGTTTGCATGAGATGTTGAGGTATCTTTGATCAAGTTTGGTGATGATTTTTTTGCACACTCTTTTGACACATGTTTGCCCACTGGTTTCACTTCATAACACTTGCATTTCCTAATTTCCTCATCCTTCTAACATGATTTGTAATCCATCTTAATTGCATATGAACTTGTGTGAACTAGTTTTGCTTCCTTTCTTCTATGTGTTTGCATACATGATTCACTTGCCATCTCCATGATCATTCTTGCATCCAAAATGTCATCTCACATGTTACATACGACTAGTTGGCATTCATTTCCATACTTGTTCATCTTGTGTCTTCATTCTTTGCTTATGTCACAAATATGATTCATGTATGAACTTAAGTGAATTGTTTTCATTCCTTCTTGCTTTAACCATCCTCCATGCTTGCATTCATGACTCTTATGCCTTCTTGAGGACATTTCCATGCATACTTTAAACGTCATTTTCTTCTGGGTTTAATGTTTTCCTATGCATTATTGAATGATCCATTTGTTTTCATTTCTCATAATTATTCCATAATCTACATTGGCATAATCTTGGGGTGCACGTTCCAACTTAGGTTGACCTTTGCCTAGTACCTTAGCCTTGGTATGGTGTATTGAGATGGGCCTAATACCCTAGGAAGTCCCTTAGCCTTTAGGACCTTTCCCTTTGGTTTAAGTCTTATTTGCTTCTTTAGTTGTCTTCTCAGGGCAACTAGCTTGTTTGGGTTTATCTTTCAGTACTTGCTTTCAATTATTGTTACTATTCTGTACTAACCTTTGGTGCAGGGGCAGAGGTAAGTTATTTGAGGGTGTGGATAGTCATCCATGTTCACCCTCATTCTCTCATTCTCATTTCTTTTCCTTAAGTTTTGGATTTCACTTTGTGTGATTGAATTGGGTAATGTTTACTTGTGTTTGTTCACTTGATCCCCCTAGGATTCCTAGCTCCACTTAATTTCTGATTAAGTCGGAGGTAGGAGAGACACTAGGCTTTCAATCCTTTGCATGCTAACATTAGGTAGTCTTCCCTTCTAAACCTCAACCTTAGGGCTATCTTTGCATGTTAACATTAGGATAGAATCCCCTTAGTGTTTTTCTTTTATTTTGAGTCCCTCTTCTCATCTCTTAACACCTCTAAGATACTTAATAAGGTCAACTTGCCTTGCACACAAGCCTTAAACATAGGAAATGAAGATTGAGGGGTCCCCCTTCTCTCTTCTAGAGTGTTAAGCATACGTCCCATTGGGGACGACCATGCGACGCATTCGTTCCCGTGTCATAGACTTTGGTTCAAGGTGGGTTACGAACTAACTCAAGTCACTTCTGTCCTTAAAAATACAAACAAATTTCAAATCATTTTTGTCCTTCGGGATTGTCAAACTAAAGGCTATTTTCAAAAAGGGCACGTTACTTTCCGTTTGAGTCGCAAACAGGCATCGACCCTAACTGCCGGACGCGAACTTAACGTCGCTCATAAAAAACACAAAAAGAACTTGGTCCGAACTACGTTGACTCTGAATTTCCCATTGCACAAAGGGAGTACGTAGGCCTAGGATGTCGACGTCCTACCGAGTCTGTCTTTGTTTTCCCTTCCCCGTTTCAGTACAGCCATAGATTTTAGGATAACTCACCCTTAGATTAGATAACAAGCGTGGATCCCATCGAGTACGATGGACGCATGGGGTGCTAATACCTTCCCCTCGTGTAACCGACTCCCGAACCCAGGCTATGGTTGTGATGACCATTCCTTTCCCTTTTCCTCAGGTTTATGCGGTGTTTCCTTTCCCTCTCTTGGGACAAATATACATTGTTGGCGACTCTGTGTTTCGCGCCACTCTCGCGTTTGTACCTGGATGAAAATCCTGGGAACGACAGCTGGCGACTCTGCTGGGGATTCTGGTTCCCTCAGCGGGTCTGTCCTAGCGCTTATTTGTTTTTGTTCTCTTTGGGTGTTTTTGTTTTTTGTTTTTCTTTATTTGTTGTATTTTATTTTTACCGCATTTACTGCATTACATATTATTATCAGCTGCTGCACTGTTTTCCTGTTTGGCGGGTTGGGAGTTCTGAGAGATAAGCCCAATACCCAGGCTTGAGCGTACACGTAGGATTAGCATGGAAAGTAGTGTGACTTGTGTGGCATTTGGCCAGACGTAGTATACATGAAAACTCCACATCCAGACGAGGTTTTCCTTAGTAATGTTCTATCTTGCGCATTGGTGCAGATGATTGAATGTAACTTGGAGAACTGTCGACTCTGGCGGCCATTCCCGAGGACTCGGTAACGGCACTCCTCCCAAGACGTGATAATGGCAGACCAGAAATGGCAAACCCATTACACATGTCGATCCGAGGACCCAATGCTGGGAACTTGCCATAGGGTTTTCTTTTGAAAAAGAATCGGTGGAAGCACTCCTCGATTGGCGATAGTACTGTACCCTGAGGGATGAATGTACTATTGCTTCTCGACCTCAGTGTCGAAGCTGAGGACTTGCCATGGGATGTTTCTTTTTGAGGGAAATCAGTTGAGGCCTCCTCGATTGGTGATGATGCCAAACCAGAAATGGTGAACGTATCATCATTTCTCGACCTGAGAGCCCGTGATATTGAGGATCCTCGGCTTTCTAGTACCCACATGTGAAAGGGCAGGGTGTTTACAGGTTTGCAGGTAACCTTGGTCTTCAACATACCTGGTTTTCTGGTCAGCTGATTTATCAGTGTGGTTTCATGGTTATTCTGGTATTCTGGGTATTTGGGCAGATCTTTGAGATTATACAGTTGTTCAGTGCAGCAGTTGTCCAGTCTGTGTGGCATCCTTGATCCCATGTGTGCATTTGCATCATCATTTTGCATCCTAACATGTTTGTTCATTTGCAGGGTTGCATCCTAACTTTGATTCTGGTTTTTGAAGACTACTAAGGATGAGCACTAAGAACAGAACGAATATTATAGTGTACAAGTTCCCGTCACTTATTCTGGATCCTGTTCACAAGATTGTGTCTATGGCAGAACCTGGGGTATTGGCAGATTTTAGAGGAGAGTATGGAAGAATTCTGAATTTGGTCGCGACATCACCAATTACGAGTATAGGGCTTTGCACACTCTGGTGCAATTCTATGACCCTCATATGTGATGTTTTCTGTTTACTGATTATCTTTTGGCTCCGACATTGGAGGAGTTTGCTCTCATTCTGGATGTTTCTATCAAAGAAGGGGCTCCTTTCTATCCTTCTAAAGAACTTCCTGATTTGGAAAAGGTCTCTGAGGCTTTGCATTTGGATCCATCTTTGTTGAAAAACAACGTTGCCAGTAAGGGAGGGTGTGAAGGCTTTCATATGAAATTTTTGGTAGAACAGGCTGTTGCTTATGCTAAGGCTAGGTGTTGGTCGGTTTTCAATGCCATCTTGGCTATGTGTGTCTATGGAACGGTGTTGTTCCCAAATGTGAAAGATTTTGTGGACATGTATGCTGTCCGGATATTTACCATGAAGAATCCGGTACCTACTTTGCTTGGAGATCTGTACCACTCAATGCATTATAAGAATGAGAAGATGAGCGGAGGACCCCTGTATTTTTGTTCATCAGTCTTCTACAAATGGTTTGCAGATCGTCTTCCCAAATCTGGGGCATTTGTAGATACTCAAGAAACATTGGATTGGTCCAAAAGATTAATGGGCTTGAGGGCAGATAATCTAATTTGGGTTAACCGTGACTTGTTGGGCCAATATATCATGATTAGTTGTGGAGGTCTCCCAAATATGCCTCTAATAGGAAGGAAAGGGGGAATTAACTACAACCCTATTCTTGCTATTAGGAAATTCGGGTATGCCTTGAAGGAGCCACCAAAAGACGAGGATGTCCAAGAATCTCTATATCTGAGTGGGGAAATCAATCCAGAACTGTTGAAAGAAGCTGCAAATACTTGGGAAGATCGTCATAAGAAGGGGAAGATTTCTTTTGGGAAGAGCAATAACAGAGCATTTCCTGCATACGATGATTGGGTTCAGAAAAGGGTAGAGAAGGAACTTTTGCCATTCACCAGAGAACCACCATCTTACCCCTTGCTGATTGAGCCTCCTACCACAGTTGGAATAGAGAAGTTTAACAAATTGTGGGTTGAAAAGGAAAAGCTGCGAGAAGAAAACAGTGAGCTACAAAGAGAGATTTATCAGTTGAAACATGAGCGGGGTGAAGCTGTTCATATCGCCGAGTTGAAGACAGAGCTTCTCGCTAAGGCAGAGAAGGAGCTAGCTGACAAGATCACAACCAGAAAAAGAATGAAGCAAGCTCTAGATGGTATCAGTAAGGTTCTCGAGTCTAAGAAGGAGGAATTGGCCAAGGCTTTATTGAAAATTCACAAGTTTAATGATCACTGAGACACTGCAATGGCTGAGAATAAGTAAAAGGAAGACGATTATCTAGCTCAGATTGATCAATTGAAGTTGAAGCTTAAGAAAAAGGATGCGGAGATTCTATCAGGGGTATTCCAGAAATAAGCAGTCCAAGATCGACTCAATGAAGTTATAGCCTCCATAGAGGAACTGAAGATCCAAGCTGAAGTGAAGAGACCTAGAAATGGGGGTCCTAACATGGATGGTGTTTCTGGAGAAGACGCTTGGAAGTTGCATTGCCGATACTTGGAAGGGATCATGAATAGGAGAGATGTTCTCATTCAAGAGTTAATTCAGAGACCGAAGCATCCCGACACCAAAAAGTTGTTCAAGGAGATTCAAGACTGGTGCAAAAAGCATAATGGATGGGGGGGATTGGCACTTGTGGACTTTGATGACATGCAATAGTCTTCTATTTTCTTTTATTGTATTTGGATCACCACCAAGCTTGTTGGTTGGGAACCATGATTATTGTGTTCAAACTTATTATTTTGGGTTGTGATTGTTGACAGTTGGTTATCCTCTGGTTTTTCTTAATACATGAGCAGAAGTTCCGTTCTATCTTGTTGTTAAACTGGAATCAAGGGGTGGATCGCCTTGCGAATATTCAAACATGTTCATTTGGATTTCCATATTCATGATCATTTTGCATAATAGGTGTTTATCTCCGGTGTTCTTATCTTTTTCTAATCTCAGTACAGGATTGCAGATCAACACGTTCACCGGTATTCTACCAGACAAAATCAGAAGAAAGTCATGGATCAACTACAAGTCGAGATGATTGAGATGCGGACTCGCATGAACCAATTCATGGATTTAATGCAAGGGGTTGCTCAAGGCCAAGAGCAGTTAAGAACTCTTGTCCAACCACTGATTGCAAGGATTGATGAAGATGGTGTCCTTCATGGAGGAGTTCATACTGGTGTCAATGGCAATAATGATCAGAATGGTCCTCCGGGTGGAGGTATTCCTGTTTCTAGCGTTGTGATTCCTCCAGGCGGGGCTGAAAATGTTGGGGGAGGAGGTATTGGTGTCTGTGCTATTCATGGCCGTCAGTATGATGATGTTCAAGATGATGCATTTTCTGTGCCAGGTAGGGATGCTGGTCCCCAGATTGACAATGATCAGAGGTTCAGGTTGATTGAGGAACAACTGAGGGGTTTTGTAAATCAGGATTCTGTGGGTATGGATCTAGAGGATTTGGGGCTGGTTCTAGGCGTTGTTATCCCGCACAAGTATCAGACTCCTACTTTTGAAAAGTACAACGGTATGACTTGCCTAAGGACTCATGTGAGGGCGTACGCAAGTAAGATGGCTGCGCATGCGAAGAATGAAAAATTGATGATGCACTGCTTCCAGGATAGCCTATCTGGGGCATCCCTGGAGTGGTACATGCAACTAGAAAGGAAAGATGTGCGTAGTTGGAGAGATCCGGAAGGGGCATTTATTAGACACTATCAATATAACACTGACATGGCTCCTAACAGAACACAGCTGCAGAACTTATCACAGAAGAACAATGAGAGTTTCAAGGAGTACGCCCAGAGGTGGCGTGAATTGACAACAAGGGTTCAGCCTCCCATGTTGGAACTTGAAATGATAGGTATGTTTATGGCCACCTTGCAGGGTCATTACTATGAAAAGCTGGTACCGTGTATGACTGGAAAGTTTTCTGATCTCATCTTAGTAGGAGAAATGGTGGAAAGCAGAATTAAGGCGGGAAAAATATCAAGCGGTGATGGGTCCTCATCTGGAGGAGGTAAAAAGCCTTATGCCAGTGGTTACAAGAAGGAGGGAGATACAAACTCTGTGTTATCATATCGTGGTAGAGAAGGACCTCGTCAGAACATTAACCAGCAGGTGGCTTCTGTAACCATCCCAGCAGCACCTCAGCAGCCAGCAGTGTCTCAACAACAAAATCAGGTTCCTCGCAGATCACAACCTGCGTCTAGGCGGGATAGGTATCTTGACACTCCGCCTATTCCCTATTCTCAATTATTTCAGCACTTGTTAAAGCTACAGTTAATTTAGAAGAGAACATTGGCTCCACCTACTGGTAATCCACCTCTCGGCTATGACGCTAACGCCCACTGTGAATTCCATTCTGGAGCACCCGGACATCGTACTGAGAACTGTAGAGCTTTTAAGCATCTGGTTCATGATCTAGTGGATTCTAAAGCCATCAATTTCTCTAATGATGCTCCAAATGTGAATCAGAACCCGATGCCGAATCACGGTGGGCCGAGGGTCAATGCTATTATCAAAGACTGTGAAGACTTGAGTTTGATTTCAGATGTGAACGAAGTCCAAACTCCCTTTGGTGTGGTGAAGGGAAGACTGTTGAAGGGAGGGGTATTTCCTGGTTGTGATGAAGGCTGTGTAGGGTGTGTGGCGCAACCGGACGGTTGTGATTTATTGAAAGTGGGTATTCAGAGAATGATCAGTGAAGGGATATTACAGTTTGACAGGGGTTGTAAGCAGAGTAAAGTTACTGACAGAAAGGTTGATGTTGCCATAGTAACAATTCCATTCAAGACAATAACTATATCAGCACCGGCGAGACCAGCGCCAGTCATTATCACTGTTCCTGGACCAGTCCCATATGAGAGTACCAAGGCCATCCCATGGAACTATGGGGCCGAGGTATTTGTTAATGGTGAGAAGCAGGAGTTGGTGGGACATCAGCTGCGAGCGTAGGGGTTGAAAATCTTGTTGAAGCAGGGGCTATCACTAGGAGTGGTAGAGTCTTTATTCCATCTGAGGATCAAGGTGGCAGTTCGAAGCAAGACAAGGGGAAACAGATGATGGATGAGTCTGTGCAGAGACAAGAGGCAAATAATTCTATGACAAAGCCAGGTGGGGATACTTTCTCAGAAGATGTAGAGGAGTTTATGAGACTGATCAAAAAAAGTGATTACAGAATTGTTGATCAACTTCACCAAACTCCATCGAAGATTTCCACCCTATCCTTACTGTTGTGCTCTGAGGCACACCGAAATGCATTACTGAAGGTTCTGAACATGGTTTATGTACCGCAGGAAATATCTGTCAATCAGCTAGAAGGGGTTGTGTCTCATGTGAATGTTGGTAATGGTTTGGGTTTCACCGATTTAGATTTGACTCCGGCTGGGAGGAATCACAAGAAAGCTCTGCATATTTCAGTGGAATGTCGTGGTTCCTTAATGTCGCACGTGTTAGCTGATACTGGGTCGTATTTGAATGTGTTACCGAAGAAGGCTTTGATGAAATTGGATACTCATGGGTTGATTTGTACATCAAGTGACTTGGTGGTACGTGCTTTTGATGGCTCCAAGAGGTCAGTTTTTGGAGAGTTAGTTCTGCCGATCAAGGTGGGCCCTGAGACTTTCAACATCACCTTTTACATAATGGATATTCAGCCTGCCTATAGTTGTTTGTTGGGTCGCCCTTGGATCCATGGTGCTGGAGCAGTAACATCTACGCTGCACCAGAAGTTGAAGTATATGGTGGAGGACCACGTTGTGACTGTTTGTGGTGAGGAAGAAATCATGGTAAGTCACCTATCAACCTTCAAGTATGTAGAGGTAGATGGTGAAGTACAGGAAACTTTGTGCCAAGCCTTTGAAGCTATGAAAATTCCCGAGGAACCCCCAAAGGCAGTCAGTCAGCCTGAGGTGGTTGCCCAACCCGAAGTTGTCAGACAACCAGAGGTTCCGATGTCCTCTTTCAAAGAGGCGCGCGCTATAGTTGAAGCTGGTAGTTCTCAGAGGTGGGGTCGTGTCATTGATGTTCAAAGGAAGCAAGATACCCATGGACTGGGGTACAAGCCACCACGACAAGCTCAAGAGCCTCCCAAGTATGTTGGCCCTATTCGGTTCACAAGTGCTATGGTTTTCTTTAATCAGGTTAATGCTGTCGAGGATGAAGGAGATATTGACTGTGACATGGATGAATGGATCCGTCCCTGCACCCCTGGTCAGAGTTTAGGCAACTGGTCTTCCGAGAAAGTCATCCAAGTGACTCGCCCGGAGTAATTTACTTTTGTTTTCTGTTATGTTAAATCCAACGTTCTGCCCAAGGCGTAGTGATATTTATTTGTAGGGCTTGTATGTTTTATTTGCTACTTTTATCATCAATAAAGGACGTTTTTTCACTCAAATATTCTGATCCCTGTTTTTCTGTTTTTTACTTTTTGCATTAACCCACATCAAAATGGCAATGTGTTTTCTTGTTTGTTGCACTCATAATAAACATAAAACATCCATCATGCAGGTTTCTTTGTTCAGATTCCACCCATCATGACTTAGCTATGGCTCGATACAACTTCGACAATCCTATCTATCATGCCGAAGAAAAGACTGACGAAGACTGTGACTCACCAGAAGAGTTAGCCAGGCTACTTAAACAGGAGGAAAGGGTTATTCTACCTTATCAGGAGGAAGTTGAGACTGTTAATCTGGGAACCGAGGATGTTAAACGAGAAGTAAGGGTTGGGGCTTCTTTGGAAGACACTGTTAAGGGAATATTGGTTGAGTTGCTTCGAGAGTATGTGGATATCTTCGCCTGGTCTTACCAAGACATGCCCGGGCTTGACACTGACATTGTTGCACACCGATTGCCGCTTAAAGAGGGTTGTACTCCAGTCAAGCAGAAACTGAGAAGGACGAAACCAGATATGGCTGTCAAGATCAAGGAAGAGGTTCAAAAACAGTTGGACGCCGGATTTCTTGCTGTGACAAATTATCCCCCGTGGGTTGCTAATATTGTACCTATACCTAAAAAGGATGGGAAGGTCAGGATGTGTGTTGATTACCGAGATTTGAATAGGGTAAGCCCGAAGGATGATTTCCCACTCCCCCACATTGATGTGTTAGTGGACAATATGACTCAATATTCTGTGTTTTCCTTCATGGATGGCTTCTCCGGGTATAACCAAATCAAAATGGCCCCAGAGGACATGGAGAAAACAACGTTCATAACACCGTGGGGAACATTTTGCTATAAGGTAATGCCCTTTGGATTGAAGAATGCTGGGGCAACCTATCAGCGGGCAATAGTGACTCTCTTTCATGATATGATTCACAAGGAGATTGAAGTCTATGTTGATGACATGATTGTGAAGTCACAGACAGAGGAAGAACACCTGGTGAACCTCCAGAAGCTGTTTGAAAGGTTGAGGAAGTTCTGATTAAGGTTGAATCCAAACAAGTGTACTTTCGGTGCGAGGTCTGGTAAATTGTTGGGATTCATTATTAGTGAAAGAGGTATTGAGGTCGATCCTGCAAAAATAAGAGCCATACAAGAGATGCCTGAGCCAAGAATAGAGAAAGAGGTTCGTGGTTTCTTGGGGAGGTTGAATTATATTGCTAGGTTCATCTCTCATCTTACAGCCACATGTGAACCAATTTTCAAGTTGTTAAGAAAAGATCAGGAGGTCAGGTGGGATGAAAATTGTCGGAAGGCGTTTGAAAAGATAAAGGAATATTTGCAGGAACCTCCAGTCCTTATGCCACCAGTGCTCGGGAGACCATTAATTATGTATCTTACGGTTCTTGAGAATTCGATGGGTTGTGTGCTCGGTCAACACGACGAGACAGGTAGGAAAGAGCACGCCATTTACTACCTGAGTAAGAAGTTCACTGATTGTGAATCAAGATACTCTATGTTGGAAAAGACATGTTGTGCACTCGCCTGGGCAACCAAGCATCTGAGGCAGTATATGTTAAATCACACAACCTTGTTGATTTCGAAGATGGATCCGATTAAGTACGTGTTTGAGAAGCAAGCACTTTCTGGAAGGATAGCCCGTTGGCAAATGGTTTTGACAGAATACGATATTCAGTATGTTTCCCAGAAGGCCATTAAGGGAAGTGTTCTGTCAGAATATCTGGCTGAACAGCCGGTCGAGGATTATCAGCCAATGAATTTTGAATTTCCAGACGAGCGTGTTATGTTTCTGAAAATGAAAGATTGTGAAGAGCCTCTGACCTGACGAAGGACCTGAGATTGGGTCTCAATGGAAGATGATTTTTGATGGAGTTGTCAACTCATATGGTAATGGAATTGGGGCAATCATTACAACCCCAAAAGGTTCTCATATACCTTTCACTGCCCGGTTAGCATTCGTGTGTACCAACAACGAGGTGGAGTATGAAGCATGCATCATGGGGTTAGAATAAGCAATTGATTTGAGAATTAAGTACCTCGATGTCTATGGTGATTCCGCGTTGGTAGTTAATCAGATTATAGGAGAATGGGAGACTCGTCAGGCGAATTTGGTGCCTTATAACAACTATGCCAGAAGGTTGTTACCTTTCTTTGACAGGGTGGATTTTCATCATGTGCCCCGAGCTGAGAATCAGATGGCTGATGCGTTGGCGACAATGGCATCCATGTATAAGGTGAACCGTTGGAATGAAACTCTGGCGATCAGAATCATGCGTCTGGATAGACCAGCTTTTGTGTTTGCAATTGAAGATGTGTCAGATGGCAAACCGTGGTATCATGATATTAAGGTTTTTCTGAAGAAACAAGAGTATCCAGAGGGTGCCTCCACCAAGGATAAGAAGACTCTGAGAAGGTTGGCAGGAAACTTCTTTTTGAACAAGGATGATGTATTATATAAGAGGAACTTCGATATGGTCTTGCTACGTTGTGTTGATGAACACGAGGCAGACTTATTGATGGAGGAAGTTCACGAGGGTTCTTTAGGTACTCATTCCAGTGGACACACCATGGCTAGAAAGTTGTTGAGGGCAGGATATTATTGGATGACTATGGAGTCTGATTGTTTCAAGTACGCTCGAAAGTGCCACAAATGCCAGATTTATGCAGATAAGATGCATATACCGCCTACACCTCTAAACGTGTTATCATCTCCTTGGCCTTTTGCAATGTGGGGCATAGATATGATTGGAAAGATTAAGCCCACTGCTTCCAATGGGCATCGTTTCATTTTGTTTGCCATTGACTATTTCACAAAGTGGGTAGAAGCAACCTCGTACGCCAACGTCACCAAGCAAGTGGTAGCCCGGTTTATAAAGAAGGACATCATCTGTCGTTATGGGGTCCCGGAGAGAATCATTATTGATAATGGCTCGAATTTGAACAATAAGATGATGAAGGAACTATGTCAGAGTTTTAAGATCGAGCATCATAATTCCTCTCCATATCGTCCGAAGATGAATGGGGCTGTTGAGGCAGCGAATAAGAATATCAAGAAAATTGTACAGAAGATGGTGGTAACGTATAAGGACTGGCATGAGATGCTACCTTATGCCCTACATGGTTACCGTACTTCGGTGCGTACGTCAACTGGGGCAACCCCTTTCTCGTTGGTATATGGTATGGAAGCAGTTTTACCCTTAGAGGTCGAGATTCCGTCTTTGAGAATTCTGGAAGACGTAAAGCTTGATGAAGCTGAGTGGGTGCATTCCAGATTGGATTAGTTGAACCTTATTGAGGAAAAGAGATTGGCAGCCATTGCACATGGTCGGTTGTATCAGAGCAGGATGAAGAACGCCTTTGACCAGAAAGTGCGTCCTCGGAATTTTCAGACAGGTGAATTGGTTTTGAAAAGGATCCTTCCTCCTCAGATAGATCACAGGGGCAAATGGACTCCAAACTACGAAGGGCCATATGTGGTAAGAAAGGTTTTCTCTGGTGGAGCCTTACTACTTTCAACTATGGATGGCGAAGATTTTACATCCCCTGTGAACGCAGACGTAGTCAAAAAATACTTTGCATAAAAGAGACCCGCTGGACATAAAAAGAAAGTCCAGGCAAAAAAGGGGCATCCCGGCGAACCATAAAAAGGAAAAGGTTCGGGCAAGAATTAGGGATAAAATGTAAAGAAAAAACGTGTAAACCCGCAAAGTTGAAAACCAGAAAAGGCAACTTTGGCAAAAATGGGTATCCCGATGGATTGAAAACCCGAAAAGGGCGATCCAGGAAAAAGTTAGGGATTTGAAAGCGAAAGACTATGGTCTGCGTTCGATCTATAAGCACTCACGATACTTGGAATTTCTGAAAGGAAGGAATCAGTACAGTTAGTCTCTTCAAAGGTCAAGATATTTGTGGATAAGCAGGACATATGGGTCATAGCTGAGTTGAATCATGGTGGACATATGTTCCCGCATTGCCGACATTTGTATTTTTTATTTTCTTTTGCTTTTGCGCAATTACCTCTTTTTAGGAATTGCTTCCAATTGTAAATGCCTATTTACAGGTCACTTTTCTCAATAAAATTTTCATTTCTCTCAAACAGCTTTCTATTGTTTATTTTACTTTTACTGTTTTGTTTGCAAAAATGTCCGATATTTTTTATAGACATTGCATATAAAACTTCGAGCTTTGCAGAGCATAACGAAAAGGAGTAGAAATTACTTAGGCATTATTTGGTGATAGTCATGGCATATTCTATTTGTTGTTATTTGACTTGCAGGGCAACAGCGTTGTACTCCCCCAGTAGGGTTGCTCTCCCCAGCATTGAGATTGCACCTTTCCTCAGCGGAGCAGACCTCCCCCAGCAGGAGACTTGGGAAGTATTTTCTCTGGATCAAGACGTTATTTCCCAACAGAATCAGGGTGTTCACTTTCCCGATCCAGTCAGGAAGCGTGCTTTCACTGACAATGTCATGTTCTAATCCCCAACAAGGTGGCAGTAAAGACATTCTCCCTATCAGTAGGCTAAGTTCAGCAGTATCCCCAAGCAGGATGGTATTATGGGCTGGCATCCACCAGCAGGTTCTAAGCCCAATTGTTATTGGCAAATTTCAGTAACAGACTTCCGGTTCCGTTATTGGCATTCATTCTCAACTCTCCCAGCAAAGGAGGAATCTCAAGTTCAATGTCACCTTCAGTAAAGGACATGTGTAATCCCCGGTAGAGTGAATATGCTTTTGGACTCCATCCCCGACAGAAGTTGTGGATCCAAAGAGTTGGTCAGTGTGATCCTTCTCAGCAGAGTTCTGGGATTCAGAGGACAGTTTATTTTTGTCATCCCTAACGGAATTAGTCTCTTCTCTCCAGCATTTATTTTGCCGGAGGGGCCCTTGTTGCATATCATAAGCATTTGCATTGCATTCTCAAATGCGTAGCATTTCCACTTCGTGTGGAGCATTACGGAAAAATTCAAACATAGGCATCCGAAGCATAAGCCAGGTTTGAGTTCTCCTTCGTCGGGAAAAAAGCAGATTTCGGAGAATATCATTCGACTTTACTCCATAAGTGTTGAGCAATATTTGACATTCCCTTGCAGAGTTGTTTGCCAGGAGCGTTAATCCATGATTTCGTCTTTACCCCTTCGTCCAGGTGGTCCATTGGTTTATTCCCTCAAAGGTTTTTACCGTCAGACACCCATCCGTGTTTGAACCGTTGTTTCAATGCCCGTCCGTATTGACATTTGGCACCCGTCCGTGTTCTTTCAGCACCCGTCTGTGTTTGAACCTTTGTTTCAATGCCCGTCCGTATTGACATTTGGCACCCGTCCGTGTTCTTTCAGCACCCGTCCGTGTTTGAACCTTTGTTTCAATGCCCGTCCGTATTGACATTTGGCACCCGTCCGTGTTCTTTCAGCACCCGTTCGTGTTTGAACCTTTGTTTCAATGCCCGTCCATATTGACATTTGGCACCCGTCTGTGTTGCCTTTCATTCCCCAGCGTGATCAATCCCCAGTAAATTTACCTTTTACACCCGTCCGTGTATCATTTCAAGTACCCATCCGTATTGAACCTTCTTACACCCGTCTGTGTATCTTTTCGATACTCGTCCGTATTGAACCTTCTTACACCCGTCTGTGTATCTTTTCGATACCCGTCCGTATTGCACCTTTTTACACCCGTCCGTGTATCTTCTCAGTACCCGTCCGTATCGAACCTTTTTACACCCGTCCGTGTATCTTTTCGGTACCCTGTTCGTATTTGATATCTTTGACTCCTTGACACCCGTCCGTGTTTATCCCCAGCATAGTTAACACTCATTTGTGTTTATTTCATGACATTCCAATACATTGTTCATATTGGTTTCCAACACTCGTACATGTTGTGACAAGTGTAACATTTATTGCTTGTTCCCTAGTGGAGTCGTCCCTCCTTTGAGAATTGCAAATTTTAGGTTTCTTTTGGTATTCAATCCCCGTGAATCCTTCGAACGCATGCCAGTCGTTGCTATCATACCTTCAGGACCAAGTTGATTGAATAGGGGCAGCTGTAGCACCCCAAAATTTGCTCTCCCTACTTTAGTACTAACTGGCGTATGTTTCATTTCATTTTTGCATTATTATGTGTGCATATCATTGGTTCTTAGCATGGGGTCAAGGTGCTTGAGGCAGTTCAAGTGTTTTTCAAAGGGCCAAGCAAAAGTCCTTGTGTTGTCCAAGAGATTGAGAGGAGAAGTGGTTATTGATGCCACCATTATTTGAGTCACTAAGGGGCCTTGGGGTTCAAGAGGTCCTATTTGGTCTATCACATCATCAAGAGTTCACAATTGGCAAGAGATCTCAAGTGGATCACCCTCTCCTAACCAGTGCAGAAATTAGGGTTTTGAGATTCTTGGGTTTATTGCTCCAATGGGCAAGCTTCTTGGGTTTTTATCATCACCAAATGGAATATCTCATCTTTGTTGGAGAGGATACACATCATATTCAGAGGAATTCGGATTTGGAGGATGTGCTAATTCCTCCAAGACTGAGGGTACCAAAATTAGGGTTTGCTATAAAATCAGTTTATTTCTGATTTTTTAGGCAAGACTTGATTCTATGGTTTTCCTTGGGTCCCCAAGTATCTAAGAATGGAAAATTGTCCATCAATTTGATTCATAAGAGGTTCAATTGATCAATAGGTTGAAAATCAGGAGAATTGGGGAAAAGTCAACTGTGTAGAGGAAAAAGTCAACTCCTGACTTTTTGAGGTCAAATTCATGTTCCTCATCTCAAATATGTCCATTGATGAATATTTGATCAAGAAATATCAAGGGATTCATCAAAAATCAAGAGTTGTGAAAAGTTTCCAAAACTAGAAACTAGGGTTTCCATTTATGGCAAGGTGTGTCAAGTTGAGTACCCATCTTTGGAGCATTCTTTTTCTATGATCCAAGCTCCAAACTTAAAGGTTATGGAGGCCTTCCAAAAGTTCACATTCCAAGCTTCAAAACCATACCAAGAACATCTCCATTGGATAAAAATTGAGTGAGATATGGTGGTTTAAAGTTTGGGGTTTCTAGGGCAAAATGACCAGCCATGGCAAGTCATGGGCGAGCCAGCACGCCCTCAATTCTAGGGCAAACGTTGGGAGAATGGTGTGCATGTTTTGTCCAACTTCAAGGGAAAATATCTCATGGATAGAGGTTTCAAATGCAAAATTGTTCAACATCACTTTTGTTCCTCTCCACTTCCTCTATAACTTTGATGTTGGGAGATTTTTCATCTGATAAACCATTGGAGAGATATAAGGGGTCAAAGTGGGGAGCCTCACACTTAAAATCTCACACGCCCATGAGCAGGTCACGACAAGGCAAAGTGACATACAAAATCAGTCCCAACCACACTACTTTGGTGTCACTTTTAGGTCCCTTAGAGGACTCTATTCATTTCATTTCCAACACCAAAGATGCTCTCCCCATTGCCCTTTATCCAAAGAGTCCAAGGGTGCATCAAAGGGACACATGGTTCTCAAGTTAGGGACACCCAAAGTGTTGGGTCCAAATCAGATTGTCATGGCATTGTGTGATCAAAGTGAATCAAAACTTTCCATTCTCGTAAGATGGGTTACTTAGCACATTTCAGGCCCATAGTATCCACCAGAATAACCCTAATGCACTCTATAAAAGGAGGTGGAGTTGAGTGGAAAAAAGGGACACGAACTTGGGGAAAAAAAAGAAGGGTTATGCTGCTGAAATTCTGAGTAAGCTACGTACTTTCCTTTGCCTTTATTTGGCCAGTAAGGTTCAACAAGAAGCAAGGGTTCCTCTCTCTTTTTCTTGAGTTACAAGCATCCAAAATCCGCAGGTATAAACTTCTCTTTTCTTTTTTCAGACTCTACTGAATTCATGTTATTTTTGTGTGTTTTGCTTGTGTGTGGTGTCCACTAAGGATTTTGGCATGATCTGGGTGGTAGTAGACACCATACGTTTGAGTTTCAAATTCTAGGGCATAACTTATTCTTTTTGTGTTGATCTGTGTACATGTTATTTTTCATTTTTGAGATTGGATATGTGATCTACAGGAGGAGAGGATCATTTTGGTATAGGTTTTATGTTTTTCTGGGCACCTAAAATTTTTGCCACGGTGGAGACTCACCGGAGAAGACGACCGGAGTCTTCTCCGGCCACCTGAAAACCTTCCTCTGGCCAGAACCCTAATATCCTCCCAGAATATAACACATCCGTTGATTGGTTTTAATCCAAGGGCCCCCATCGTGACAGCGCATTAATGAGAGAGGGTGGGTGTCACGTGTTCTTTTTTTTTATTTTCTGATTTACTTAATGATTTTGTGCAGATGTAGCATCATAGGATAGTGTGAGCTTGCATTGTGATCCATGTGTTGGTTTACTTTTTGTGATCATCTTGTTTGACCCTAATCTAAGGGCTCTTATTGAGTCAATTGGTTGACCAGGCCACATGCCATACGCCCTTTCTGATTTGCGCATTTGGGCCTTTCCCCAGTTGCTTTTCGCACCCACTCTTTTTGGGCCCAGTGCATTTCCAACTGCATTTTTACTTTCGTGGCACCCCCTGGTCCATTTATTCTATTTTATTTTTCCTTTTGCTATTTGTTTCATTTTTATTTATTAAAGATATTTCTGAGCATTATAAAATTCCCAAAAAATTCATGATGCATCCTTACCCATTTAAATAATTTTTGATAATTTTATTTTCTTATTTTTTGCATATTTTTATGTTGTGTTTGGAATTTTCTTTTAATTTCTTTTATAGGTGCATTTAGTCATGGTATTTTCATTTTCCCATTTTTGCTTGACATAGTTATGATCTGAATTTTCACATGAGACCTTATCCATGTTGACATGATACATTTAGGCATTCCATGCATTTTTTATGGATTTTTTAGAGCATTTCTTGTTGACCATTGAGTTCCATATTTGGACAATTTGTTTGTGTGGTTTGCAAGAGATGTTGAGGTATCTTTGATCAAGTTTGGTGATGATTTTTTTGCACACTCTTTTGACACATATTTGGCCACTGGTTTCACTTCATAACACTTGCATTTCCTAATTTCCTCATCCTTCTAACATGATTTGTAATCCATCTTAATTGCATGTGAACTTGTGTGAACTAGTTTTGCTTCCTTTCTTCTATGTGTTTGCATACATGATTCACATGCCATCTCCATGATCATTCTTGCATCCAAAATGTCATCTCACATGTTACATACCACTGGTTGGCATTCATTTACATACTTGTTCATCATGTGTCTTCATTCTTTGCTTATGTCACAAATATGATTCATGTATGAACTTAAGTGAATTGTTTTCATTCCTTCTTGCTTTAACCATCCTCCATGCTTGCATTCATGACTCTTATGCCTTCTTGAGGACATTTCCATGCATACTTTAAATGTCATTTGCTTCTGGGTTTAATGTTTGCCTATGCATTATTGAATGATCCATTTGTTTTCATTTCTCATAATTATTCCATAATCTACATTGGCATAATCTTGGGGTGCATGTTCAAACTTAGGTTGACCTTTGCCTAGTACCTTAGCCTTGGTATGGTGTATTGACATGTGCCTACTACCCTAGGAAGTCCCTTAGCCTTTAGGACCTTTCCCTTTGGTTTAAGTCTTATTTTCTTCTTTAGTTGTCTTCTCAGGGCAACTAGCTTGTTTGGGTTTATCTTTCAGTACTTGCTTTCAATTATTGTTACTATTTTGTACTAACCTTTGGTGTAGGGGCAGAGGTAAGTTATTTAAGGGTGTTGATAGTCATCCATGTTCACCCTCATTCTCTCCTTCTCATTTCTTTTCCTTAAGTTTTGGATTTCACTTTATGTGATTGAATTGGGTAATGTTTACTTGTGTTTGTTCACTTGATCCCCTTAGGATTCCTAGCTCCACTTAATTTCTGATTAAGTCAGAGGTAGGAGAGACATTAGGCTTTCAATCCTTTGGATGCTAACATTAGGTAGTCTTCCCTTCTAAACCTCAACCTTAGGGCTATCTTTGCATGTTAACATTAGGATAGAATCCCCTTAGTGTTTTTCTTTTCTTTTGAGTCCCTCTTCTCATCTCTTAACACCTCTAAGATACTTAATAAGGTCAAATTGCCTTGCACACAAGCCTTAAACATAGGAAATGAAGATTGAGGGGTCCCCCTTCTCTCTTCTAGAGTGTTGAGCGTACGTCCCATTGGGGACGACCATGCGACGCATTCGTTCCCGTGTCATAGACTTTGGTTCAAGGTGGGTTACAAACTAACTCAAGTCACTTCTGTCCTTAAAAATACAAACAAATTTCAAATCATTTTTGTCCTTCGGGATTGTCAAACTAAAGGCTATTTTCAAAAAGGGCACGTTACTTTCCGTTTGAGTCGCAAACAGGCATCGACCCTAACTGTCGGACGCGAACTTAACGTCGCTCATAAAAAACACAAAAAGAACTTGGTCCGAACTATGTTGACTCTGAATTTCCCATTGCACAAAGGGAGTACGTAGGCCAAGGACGTCGACGTCCTACCGAGTCTGTCTTTGTTTTCCCTTCCCCGTTTCAGTACAGCCATAGATTTTAGGATAAGTCACCCTTACATTAGATAACAAGCGTGGATCCCATCGAGTACGATGGAAGCATGGGGTGCTAATACCTTCCCCTCGCGTAACCGACTCCCGAACCCAGGCTATGGTTGAGATGACCATTCCTTTCCATTTTCCTCAGGTTTATACGGTGTTTCCTTTCCCTCTCTTGGGATAAATATACATTGCTGGCGACTCTGTGTTCCGCGCCACTCTCGCGTTTGTACCTGGATGAAAATCCTGGGAGCGACACACCGAGACGTTTTTTTTATTTAGGTGAAGTATTTCTTGACTACGTCAACATTTGTGGGGTAGGAAAATTCCTCTCCGTCCATGGTTGCAAGTCTCAAGGCACCGCCTGAGAAAGTTTTCTTGACCACATAGGGGCTGTCATAATTTGGAGTCCATTTACCCCGGGAATCAGTGAGAAATGATTGTATCTTTTTGACCACAAGGTCTCCTTTCCTGAAGACGCGAGGTCGAACCTTTTTATCAAACGCCATCTTCATTCTTTGCCGATACAACTGACCGTGGCATAGTGCCGTTATTTGTTTCTCTTCGATCAAATTCAGTTTGTCGTGTCGATTCTGACACCATTCAGCTTCTGTTAGCTTAGCTTCCATCAATACCCGGATTGATGGGATCTCTACTTCGATGGGAAGCACTGCTTCCATGCCATAAACTAAAGAGAAAGGGGTTGCCCCTGTTGAAGTGCGGACAGATGTACGATAACCGTGAAGAGCAAAGGGTAGCATCTCGTGCCAATCTTTGTAGGTTACAACCAACTTATTAACAATCTTCTTGATGTTCTTGTTAGCCGCTTCTAGCTCTCCGTTCATCTTTGGTAGGTAGGGAGATGAGTTATGGTGTTCGATCTTGAACTCTGCGCATAACTCTTCCATCATCTTATTGTTCAAGTTAGATCCATTATCAGTAATGATCTGGCTCGGAACACCATAACGACAGATGATATTATTTTTGATAAATCAGACCACCACTTGTCGGGTTACATTGGCGTACGACGCTTCTTCGACCCACTTGGTGAAGTAATGAAGGACTACCAGGATGAATCGATGTCCGTTTGAAGCCTTAGGCTCAATCATACCAATCATGTCGATTCCCCATATGGAAAAAAGCCATGGGGAAGAAAGAACTTTTAGATGCATTGGCGGTACATGAATTTTGTCAGAGTATATCTGACACTTGTGACACTTCCTCATGTACTTGTAGCAGTCGGATTCCATGGTCAACCAATAGTACCCTTCTCTTAGAGTTTTTCTCGCCATTGTGTGTCCGTTGGCATGAGTGCCAAAGGATCCTTCGTGAATTTCTTTCATCAGCATGTCTGCTTCTGGTCTGTCTACGCATCGGAGCAAGACCATGTCAAAGTTTCTCTTATAAAGTGTATCACCGCTCATGAAGAAGTTTCCTGCCAATCTTCTAAGGGTTTTCCTGTCTTTCCTTAGTGCCCCAGATGGGTACTCTTGTTTCTGAAGGAAGCATTTGATATCGTGATACCAAGGTTTGTCGTCTATGACTGCTTCAATCGTGAAGATGTAAGAGGGCCGTTCAAGGCGCATTACGTCGATCTTAGGTAGGTCATTCCATTAACCTACACTGATCATGGAAGAGAGAGTGGCTAATGCATCAGCCAGGTGATTCTCCTCACGAGGGATGTGATGAAACTCAACTCTATTGAAGAAGGGTAGCAACCTTCTCGCGTAGTCTTTGTAAGGCATCAATCCTGATTGGTATGTGTTCCAATCTCCTTTGATCTGATTGATAACCATGGCTAAGTCGCCATATACGTCCAAGTTTTTGATCCTCAAATCAATTACTTCCTCGAGACCCATAATACAAGCTTCGTATTCGGCCTCGTTGTTTGTGCACTTGAATGTCAGTCTGGCGGTGAAAGGAATGTGGGTACCCTGAGGGGTGACAATGATTGCCCCAATTCCGTTTCCGTAATGATTGACAGCTCCGTTAAAGAATAGTCCCCATTGGAAACCTGGTTCTGGCCCTTCAGTGGGTAGCGGTTCATCGCAATCTTTCATTTTTAGATACATGATATCTTCGTCTGGGAAGTCAAATCCGATTGATTCTTGATCGTCAATTGGTTGATGAGCCAAATGATCGACTAAAATACTCCCTTTAACGGCTTTTTGAGCATGGTACTCTATGTCATATTCTGACAGCAACATCTGCGAACGGGCAAACCTTCCCGTGAGAGCAGGTTTTTCAAATACATACTTGATTGGATCCATCTCAGAAATCAACCAAGTAGTGTGACGAATCATGTACTGGCGAAGACGTTTCGCTTCCCAAGCCAAAGCGCAACAAGTTTTTTCAAGCATAGTATACCGAGTCTCGCAGTCGGTGAATTTCTTTCTTAAATAGTAGATGGCAGACTCTTTCCTTTTGGTTTCGTCTTGTTGGCCAAGTACACATCCCATTGAGTCCTCGAGGACTGTGAGGTAGATAATCAGTGGTCTTCCTTCCACTGGAGGTGATAGAATCGGAGGATTCAACAGGTATTCCTTGATACTATCGAAGACGGTTTGGCAATCTTCTGTCCAAACGCAGTCCTGATTCTTTTTAAGTAATTTGAAAATCGGCGCACATGTCGCGGTCATGAGGAATATAAATCTGGAAATGTAGTTCAAACGTCCCTGGAATCCTCTGACTTGTTTTTCAGTCTTTGGAGAAGGCATTTCTTGAATGGCCTTGACCTTGTCAGGATCAACTTCAATTCCTTTCTGGCTGACGATGAACCCTATGAGTTTTCCCGAACGGACACCGAAGGTGCACTTGTTGGGATTCAAGCGGAGTTTGTACTTTCTCAACCGCTCGAATAGTTTTGACAAATGGGTCACATGCTCCTCTTCTGTCTTAGATTTGGCAATCATATCATCGACATATACCTCGATTTCTTTGTGTATCATGTCATGAAAAAGGGTAGTCATGACCCTTTGATAGGTTGCCCCGACGTTCTTCAAACCGAACGGCATCACCTTGTAACAAAAGGTACCCCATCGGGTAATGAACGAAGTTTTCTCCATGTCTTTCGGCGCCATTTTGATCTGGTTATATAGCCCGAGAATCCATCCATGAAGGAGAAAACATTGAACTTTGTTGTACTGTCTACCAGCATGTCAATGTGTGGTAAAGGAAAGTCGTCCTTTGGACTAGCCTTGTTCAGATCTCTGTAATCGACACACATTCTGACTTTTCCGTCCTTTTTTGGAAAGGGCACGATGTTGGCTAACCATTGAGGATATTCTGATGTGGCGAGGAAACCTGCGTCAATCTGTTTCTATACCTCCTCTTTGATTTTGATGGCCATGTCCGGATGAGTCCGTCTCAACCTCTGTTTTACTGGCGGACATTCCGATCTCAACGGTAAATGATATTCCACGATGCTGGTATCCAACCCTGGCATATCCTGATAGGACCAAGCGAATACATCAGGGAATTCTTTGAGAAGCTTTACCAAACCCTTTCTGGCAGTTGGACTGAGCAGTGCCCCAATCCTGATTTCTTTTCTCTCTTTTTCCGAACCTAAGTTGACCATTTCCAACGGCTCTTTATGAGGTTCAATGGACCTTTCCTCCTGTCTGAGTAATCGGGAGATCTCTTCTGGAATTTCATCATCATTCTCTTCTTCAGCCCCAAATACCGGGAACTCAAAGTTGGGAGAAGGCATCGGATCGTATGTTTCAACGGGGTTTAAAACAAGCAATCTGCATGACGTGATGATTTTGTGTTTAGAAGAGATAGAGAAAATGTAAGAGTGTGTGCAGTGTATCTTTTTTTACTGCTGTCGCACCTCGAAAAATTGCTAATCGAAGACACCACCCTCGTGCGAAAAGCGCGGAAGAAATTGTGATTCGACAGAGTCGCCACCGAACTTTATTTATCCCAAAATAGGGAAAGGAAAATATCGAGAAAACCATTAAGGGAGATAAGAACATGGTCATCGCAACCACATTCTGGGTTCGGGAGTCGGTTACGTGATGGGAAGGTACGCACACCCCCTCACGTCCGTTGTACTCAACGGGAACCTCTTAGTTCGATTTGTGAAGAATGTTAGCTAAGCTTGTTTGTTTTCTTCTCAATGATAAATGCGAAACGGTAAGATGAAGGGATAGATGCTAAGGGAGAAATGAGGTGGTTTTAGGTTAGGGTGCTCACCAAGAATTGGGGCCCTTGTGCCTACGTATGCTCATTCGGACGAGAATGAGAAATCAGAGCAATCGTAGTTCGACTACGGGAGAGGATAGAGGGAATACGGAAGGTGGAGGGAAGGTAGCTCGCCAAGATCATCGCAATCTTGTGCCTACGTATCTTTACTCGGACGAGAATAAAGAATCAGAGCAGTCGTAGTTCGTGGTACGCCCACGAAAAAAGGGGTTAGTGTTTGAATTTTAGGAGATGAAAGATTGAATGACATACAACCCAAGGGGCGTGCCTGGAGAGAATTCACTCAAGAATCCAAGGAATGTGAGACTCCAAGAACTCAGTTCTTTCGTGAGTTGATTACGAAAATTTTGATAATGATTAAGTGTTTTAAGATGAAAGGGTGAATGAACAACAACCCAAGGGCGTGCCTCAAGAGTCATTCATTCGAAGACCCAAGGAATGCTAGACTCCAAGAATCTTCTCCTTTCGTAAGTTGATTAAGAAAACGAGAATCAATACTAGTCCCTAGGGGTGCTCCTAGTAACGAAACCACGATAGAATGCGAGAATGGTTGATGGCGAATGCTAACGAGCACTCGACTTACGAGGGGTATTTTAAAATGGCTCGACGACGAATCGAGGATTGGTTTTGGGATGGTTTGATTTGAAAGGATCGAAAGGTTGAATGAACGACAACCCAAGGGGCGTGCCTCAAGAGCCATCCATTCGAAGATCCAAGGAATGCTAGATTCCAAGAATCTCCTTTTTTAGAAGTTTGATCGAGAAAATGTTTGGTTGTGTGTTCGAATCGAATTAGGGTAAGAGAAGGGTTCGTTTGTACGGAGCTGCGAATATGAGGTTTGATTTGTTAAGTGTTTTAGGGAGAATGACGAGTATTCGATAAACGAGACGTCGGCCTTGCAACCAACTAATCGGGGCATTATTGGGATGCTAGATCCCAATGACACCTTTTTCATTCGATTGATTTGCGAAATATTGTTTGATTAACAACGAAAGTACCACGTGGAATGCTAGACTCCAATGGCATTCCTTTGTCCAAATAGTTAAGGCGCGTGTCTTAGGAACGAAAGGTCGAATGATCACAACCCAAGGCGTGCGCCCTAATAGCGATCACTCAAGAACCCAAGACGTGCGAGACCTCAAGAATTCAATTCTTTCGCAATTTAATTAAGAAAAATGATTGATTAGGTGTGTTGAGTGTTTTAATCGAAAATTAAGTGTTTAAGAGTTTTGATAACCTTAGCGTTAATTAATTTTTTTTTAGGAACGAAAGACGAAACGGTCACAACCCAAGGCGTGTGCCCCAAGAGCGACCGTTTAAGAACCCAAAAAGTGCTAGACCTCAAGAGTTCACTACTTTCGTAATTAATTAGGAAAACGAATTTGATTTGATTAGAGTATTTTAATTAGACGTACTTAATCGAATTAGGGTTTGAACGAATTAAAAGTTTTGTAGGAGGATTAAGTGTTTTAATAGGATTGAGATTTAAGTGTTTTAGAAATGAAAGATGGAACAAACACAACCCAAAGCATGCGCCTCAAGAGCGTTCGTTCAAGGACCCAAGGAGTGCTAGACCCCAAAAGCCCACTACATCCATAATTAATTAGAGATAATTTTAATGTTGCTTTCTAAATGAGAAAGATTTAGATTATTGTTAATCATAAATTGACTCCTAAGATCAAATACCTAAAAAATAAATAAATGAATCCTATTGATTATCAATGTTAGAATTTTGATTAAGGAAACGCATGACTAATATAATTAATTAGTTGAGGGGATCATGAATGATGCTAATTACACTTATTCATAAAGAGTTAAGTAAAAGTCAAATAATTAGATAAAAGAGGGAAAGCTAAGCTTATGAGGGTGTACTGCCAAAACAACAAGTTAATTAAAGGGAGTCTACGCAAATTGGGCCTCTACATGGCCCAGAGATACTACATGTTCCATCCTAAAATGAATGTGGCAGCTAAATGAGTTTGAACATTCACATGTGACTTTGGGAAATGCAACCAGGAAAAACAATTAAAAGAAACTAATATTCAAAAGACCAAATCAATGAGTCACCGCTAACTGTCTCCTCATTCCCTGAACCCACGCTTCATGTTGAGAAAAGAAATGAAAAGTCAAGTATAGTATGTCGTAGGGTAGCGTGTAGCCGTTGGGGGAATACTGATATCTAACATGCATCGAAACTTTATCAGAATTAAAAAGCATGGTTTTGAACCACCAAAGGTTACATCACATTTTTCATAAAGCCACATTGTTTGCTTTTAAGTTATTATGTTCTTCTAAAAACAACCTAAGCCTCTTCACTTTCTTCGACCCAAACCCTTATTCCTTTTTTAATCTTCCATGAAAATCGTCTCCAACATAAAAACTCGCAACAATCAATTCATAGCAAATGTAGATGAAGCAAAAATAACCCAACCCTAAGCATAATCTGAACCTCTCTCTCACTTCAAGGGTGAATCAGGCATACGAAAACAACAAGGGAACACAGTTACATGGATTAAGAAAACAATGCGGAGTTCTACAATCTAAAGCATGCAATCAACGAAATCAACAAATAGAGAAGCAATGTAAAAGGCCTCACCTGAGTTTGAAGCTCCGGCGAATTTTCCGGCGACGACGCTACCTTGAGTAAGTTCGTATACCGCTTTCACTGCGTTCCACTCCTTTCTTTACTTACTTCTTTCTCTTTTTCGTGTCCTCACCGTATTTGTTGAAAATGTGTTGCTATGAGAGTGTAGGTTTGGGTCTAAGCTCATTATCTTAGAGTTTCAGTGTGAAGCTCTAAGAAGTTTTTAAGAAATTCGAGCTTTAGTGAGGGTTGGGGGTTGATTTTGACAGAGTTTCAGTAGGATTTCTCAGGGTGTCTTTTCACTGATGATTAATGTTCTATTTATAGGGGATTTGGGGCTTGGTTGGTACGTGTGATTCAAGGAATTCTCAGAGGAATATCCTCTAATTCGTGTGAGTGTGAGCTGGGAATTTGCAATTCCGTTAGAGAGGATCCTCGTAATGGGATTTTGTGGGACCAAGGCTGATGGTGACTCATTTTAGATTTGTCTGTAGTGGGCGTCTAGAATAGCTTTAAATTTTCACTCCGTGAATGTGTAATTTTCACTGCTCTTTACTGCTACTAAATTCTTAATGACGTGGCTTTTATTTGACTCAAAGCAATCCTTGACATTTGCTATTTTTTGTTTCTTCCTCTATGAGTTATTATGCAGAACTCTTTTTATCATTAACCTGTTCGTTCCTTCCTGGTTTGCCTTTGATGCCCACTCACATAGTAATTTTTATGCAGCTGTGTCTTGTTCAATGGTGGAGTTTGTATGGAGTGGAGTATGGTGTAAGCATCAAGGAACAAAATGTCATTGTTTACAGGTTAGGATTTGTGAGATTCTTTTATGACATTTGAGTTTTATGATTTCTTTTCACATGGTGCAGTATTGCTTTTGGTACACTATGCTCACTTATTGCCATTTTTCTTTTCATGTGTGTTGACGCGAGGAGTTTGACACGGTGATTTGTATGAGCATCTATCAATGCACTTTCAACCACAATCTGAGGTAAGGATGAAGAGGACTTCTTTTTGGTCATTCTTATATAGTAATTGAAACTCTAGCATTCTTTCAAGTACATAGGTTCTTCATTGTCTTCACTTATTTTTTTCAAATTCCACAAAAACATTGATTTGGTCCTTGTATTTTGCCTTGTTAGGGAACCATAACTGCTATTTCGATGCATGGAGAACAGAGGTTTTGAAAAGTTAAGGGAAAGAGAGCATGTGACGGCTTCCTTGGCATAATGAGCATATGGAGAGAAATTGCTCTGATGCGCATGAAGCTCTGGCAAACGAAGAGTTGTGTTGTTATGAGCAATGAAAATGTCGTGGCCTTGGTGAAGACTTGAGGACAGGATTTGGTTTGAATATCTCAAAGAAATAACCATGAGGTTAGTCTTAATTTTAGTGTGACTTGCTAGAATCTTGCATCTAAGTAGGGCAATGCTTGAAATTTAGTTGAAATTTAATGCCCATTTTGTGATAGAATTTGGACTTGTATATTTATACTTGTAAGTTCTTTTTGCTGTTTGGATGTCTCCTGCAACATCAGGCCTGTGTAGGATATATTCTTTGCGAAATTGTACTTTTTTCTTTCCATAGCCCTTTGGTCACAAGTTATTTGAAAATTTGAAATGCAATAGATTCTTTTCTGAAGTTGCTGCTCACCTTGCAATTCATTATTATTCGTTCAGCATAATTGAAGCAAATGAGTAAAATTTGTTATGAATTTATTCATGAGCTCATTGCATGACTATTATGTATTGGATGCTTCTTGTAGGATATTGATGGGGGGTCCATGATATCTCTTGACGGTACAAACATGAATTATGGCAGCTTTGTATGAAGTATGGAATTTGAAGCACTTGGTATTACTAGCTCTAAGTCTATGTATTGAAGAGCTTAGTATTTTAGGTCTCATGAACTTTGGAACTTTGGTGGACTTTTGCTTGTAATAACATCGTTTAGGAATTCTCCATTCTATTTTAGTGATGTTGTAAAATTGGACGTGGATAGCATGGTTTTAACACATGGATCATACGCAATTTATAGCATTATTAGCTTTTCTTAAACTTGGCTTGAATGTCTCAGATAAATCCAATCATATCTTGCAAATGGGTTTTTGACATGTCTTGAAAGCTTAATGACTAAATCTTGAAATTTAAATCTTGAAGAATGGCTCACATTTTGCTATCACTTGAAATGCTACTTGCACAGGCACTGTTCACATTTTTTGAATGGTTGCTTTAAAACCAACAAACAGATTAATCATGGTCGTGATTCAACTAAAGTCATAACTTGAAAACTCAATTCCAATCATGACTTAAATTAACACAATTCAAATGATTCCATCATGATTTAGAAATAATCCAAGCATAGCATAGAGATGATTCCTATCCATGGCTAGAATTTTCAAATGAGCCCAACAAACTTGCTTTTAGACACAAGTGCCCTTTGAGATAAGCTTAGAATCCATGACTTGCAAATAAACTAATTGCCTCTTGCATAGACTCTGATTATGACCTTGAATCAGTTTGCATCATAATTTGATTACGTATTGGGTATGCCAATCTTACCATGCATATGGCCTAAAAATTATCCACCAATTCTAAAGCCAACTCAAACTTGGATTAAAATCAAACATGACCTAAATATGAATGGCCATTTCTTAGCTTGTTTTAACCGTATAGCCTCAGTGTCACACTTGGAATATGGTTAAAAACCTTCTTGATCATAGCTTAAAATCAGTTTGAAGCCGATTGATCATGTCTTGACTGAATAATCATAAAATGAGTGCCCAATCCTCCTTTATCTCTGCTTGAAATCAAAGCAACCCAACAAGAGCTAGCAACCCTCACAAACTCATACAAGATCCTCAATGACTTGAACACAAAATTTTGGTATAAGAAAAAATGCAATAAGTAGGACAAATTTGGGGTATGACAACTGCTAGTTTTTATTATTTGATTTGTTTATTAGGATTACCATTTTCTGAGAAAAGCAAAAAGAGAAAATAACAATTAATGCAGAAATTACAGAACGACGTTATTTTAGTAATGAACAAGTCGATTCTTGAAACTACAACCCTATAAAACAAAACTCTGTCGCTTTGGGCGAAGCGAAGAGGGAAATTTACAGAAAGTGAGCCCTATTAAAACATCTGTTTCACTTGGGCAAGGTGAAAGGTTAAAGTAAAGATGGCAATTACTTTGACTTATGAACGATCTTCGGAACATCGACAGCAACCCATTGGCGGCGAACTCCTCGGTGAATCACAAAATCTGGTACCTTCCTTGATTTGTCTTCATAAATGACGCTGATTTCTGGTGGAGCAGGATCATTGGAATCTGTCTCCCAGGCAGAGTTGTCGTAGGAGGATTCCTCAGTTGTATTTTGCATAGCATTTGTGCTCTCAAGTAGATCTCCCCATCCAGTTGGCTGGATGTCTTCGAGCCTGATACAAGAGCTTTCGGGAGAAGTGTACTTGACCATATAGTCGTATTTCCCACTGGGTTGTCCCAGGATGTCCCATACTTCTTTTGAACTGGAGGAGTCATCTCTCTCGATGACGTTGACCTCTAGAAAAGGATAGTTGATGAATTCAAGTCCTGCAAATGTTGCAAATTCATCGTCGTACTGGACGTTTTCTGAATGACCTAATTGTTGATCCCATGACATGGTGGGGACGCAGGTATTCTTTTCCATGATGCTCATCTGATTTTCATTATTCGGCTGATTTCCTTGCCTCGAGTCTCCTGGATACGGCTGCCACATTGGCAGGCCATCCATCGGGCCATAATAGTTGTGGTCAAAGTTGTCCTTCATCAGAGTGTCGTCCTCTAATGAGTTTGGTGGAGCGCGACATCCTTATGGATCACAATCTCTGTATATCATTTCGACATCTGACCTGGGTATAAATTTCGGACTCTGTGCGGGATAGCAAAATGGCGTAGGCACCTCTTCCTGAGACGTATAACCGTCCTTGTTAAGATAGGACTCCCATTCTTCCTCCATATCAGAGGAATCATCTTTATTGATGGTATGCACTTCTTGAGGAACTGGGTGAAGGAAACCTCCACTGTGGAAGAAGTCTTGAATGGGATGAAGACTTTCATTACTGGCAGTAGTTGTCTGCGTACAGGTTGCAGAAAAACCAAGACCCTTCCTTGTTTTATTGTTAGTAGGAATGACTAGTTGTCCCCATTCGGTTGTATTGGTACTCTCGACCGCTTTGATAGCATCTTTGTATGAGGAAATGGAAGTTCCCTCTTCGGATTGATTGTCCTTGCTCACCGATAGTGCTTGGAACTGAGTTCTAATAACCCCCTCGGGTTCTATACCAGTTGATGATGATAAGTTACTCACGAGCAAGACTTGTTCTCCACAGACCGTGACGAGCTGGTTGTTTTGGACGAACTTTAACTTTTGATGGAGGGTCGAGGTGACTGCCCCAGCCTGATGTATCCAAGGTCTTCCTAATAAACAACTGTTTGTTACCTGGATGTCCATGACCTGGAAAATGACTTGGAAAGTGTGAGGACCAATAGTTATGGGAAGGTCGACTTCGCCGATAACCATTTTTATGGACCCGTCAAATGCTTTGACGACGACCTCGCTGGCTCTCATCGGAGGTCCTTTGAATGATAATTGCATCAAAGTGGATTTCAACATAACATTCAGGGTTGACCCTATGTCTACCAGTACGCTGGCTAAAGCATCGCCCTGGTAGCTGACCGTGATATTGAGCGCCATGTTATGACGACGGCCCTCTTAAGGTAATTCCTAATCACTAAATCCCAAGTTATTGCAAGAAGTAATGTTAGAGACAATGCTATCGAACTGTCTGATTGTTACATCCTGTTCTACAAAGGCTTGCTCCAAGACTTTCTGTAGAGCCTCCCTGTGCGCTTCTGAACTGAGTAAAAGTGACAGCACAGAGATCTTTGAAGGAGTTTGTAATAGCTGATCAACAATGTTGTATTCACTCCTTTGGATGAGCTTCAGCATCTCATCATCATTTTTCGAAAGGTCAGGATTACTGGATTGACCGACCGGTGGATTGGGAACTGCTGTCTAAGGTTCCTTTTCTTTGTTAAGTTCTCCAACTCCTCGGTTGAAGATTCGACCACTCCATGTTACTCGACTGCTGTCTGCAATATTCACGACGGAGGGTAATGGAATTTCCTTTCCATTATCGACTGATGTTGCACCGTATTTGTAAGGGATAGCCTTAGTTGATTCATACGGTAATGGTCCCGATAGATAGATGACTATGGGAGCTTTCTGATTTTTCTGACCATCATAAGTAATTTCGATCCGTTCCTGGTTGGGAACTCTCGATTCATCAAGTAGACGGATGATGGTACAAACATCCCTATCCCTCTGATGATCAGAGATTATCACAACATCCTCAATTTGATCAGCGAGGTAGTCCGGCGCCCAGTTGATTGGTCCGGAACCCGGATATGGGCGAATCTCTCTACGATCCACCTGACCCTGAAGAGCTGCTCGCACAAGGTAACATCCTTGGTTACTTTCCGAACAGACTCTACAACGTTCATAGTTGTGTGGGGGCACCTGGCCACGCCCGCTTTGAATACAATGTAACCTCACAAGGTCAGTTTCCACAGATCGAACGTCCCGACATTGATGCAGAGTAGGGTTCCCGTTGGTAATACTAATTTGCTGGGTGTCTTCATCCATATAGATTGGAAGCCACCAGTGGTTCAACAAGTGCTGAAGGGTTTCCTGGACAAGGGCACAGCCTTGATCGTTTTCACAACCTGCCCTACAGCTCTGATAATCATGTGATACCAGGAACCTGAGCCGGACCTATTTAGATGTAACTCCACCAGGCTGGTAATCATAAAGCGAATATCGAAGATTTGAATCATGTTGATCTGATAGGGATTCCTATCATGGTAGTCCTGGATCCATCCAAGATCCATCTGACGCTGGAGAGCCTTTTGTACAAAAGAGCATCCCTGTTTGTTTACCGAGAAAGTCAGACAGGAACTGTAATCGTGCCGCGGCAGATTATGATACTGGCTTTGCCTGGAATGCATCGCCACCAAGTTGACATTCATTGCACAAATATCGTTGTTCTGAATGATGTTAGAATTCGTGTAAACCATGTTAACTCCACGAACTAGGTGCTCTTGGATCCATTCGAGATCCATCTGTTCCTGTAGAGCTGATTACACCACAGAACATCCTTGATTCGTTTTAGAGCAGATATCACACTGGTGATAGTTTTGAGGTGGCACATGGCCTTATTCACTCTGTCTACAATGCATCTTGACCAAGTTGGCCCTCAGTAAAAGTACATCGCGAATTTGATAAACGTTGTTAGTCTCTTCCTCTATCAAATTGACTGTAGCTTTCTCGTGTTGAGGCATCGGGTTTGTGAGAACATTAGGATTTGTATCCTTGAAAGATAAGACTTCGCTCCTAACAAGCTTTTGTACGTCGAATTTGAAATTGAGACAGTTTTCTATGTTATGCCCTGGTCCTCCTTGATGGTAAGGGCAAGTATGATCCACCTTAAACCAAAAAGGCGGATTTTCCGGTACTGTAAGAGGAGCCTTAGTCTGGACATGCCCCTTAGCCAGTAGTAACGGAAATAGTTCTGCGTACAATACGGGTATAGGATCAAATCCTGGTGGCCGCGTTGTACGGTTGTTATTGTATGGAGGACGAGCATGCTGAAGAGGCTGTTGAGTCCTTTGCTAATTAGGTTGGCTCTACGCAACCTGAGGTTGATACGTAGAAATAGGCGCAGGATTGATAGCAGGAGTCACAGCTGCTACTGGCTGATAACGTCGCCTTTGCTTTCCGAGAGAGATATTCCCAATATCTTGCTCTTTTCTCTTAGGGAGAGCACTACCGTATCGTTTTGTACTACTTGATGATCCAGTGTCTTTGATTAGACGTCCTTCTCGGACGGCTTCCTCAAGACGAACTCCCATACCGGCCATCTCGGTGAAGTCACTGGGCGCACTGGCAACCATTCTGTCGTAATAAAATGAGCTTAAGGTCTTTAAGAAGATCTTTGTCATCTCTTTTTACTCAAAAGGTGGACAAATTTGAGAGACAATTTCATGCCATCTCTGAGCGTATTCCTTAACGGTTTCCTTGTCCTTTTGTGACATTGATCTGAGTTGATCTCTGTCGAGTGCCATGTCCATATTGTATTTATATTGTTGGACGAAGGCAGTGCCAAGATCTCTGAAAGTGCTAATCGTAGCACGGTTTAAACCCATGTACCATTTTAATGCGGCGCCGGTTAAACTATCCTGAAAGTAGTGAATCAGTAAATCCTGATTCTCTGTCTGAGCTGACATTCGCCGAGCGTACATCACCAAGTGACTCTGAGGGCAAGAGTTACCCTTATACTTTTCAAAGTCGGGCACCTAGAATTTGTGTGGGACTTTCACATTAGGGACCAAACAGAGGTCCGCGGTGTCCTTTCCAAATAAATCTTGACGTGAAGGGCCTGCATTTCTTTCTGCATTACCAGGAACTGTTCTTGGACTCATTCATTCTTTCAAACATGTTGTCGTTTCCACCAGAAGGTATCTGTGGAATCTGTCCATCCGGGACAGTGTGTACCACGGGCGGTGGTATAGTCATTATGGCCGAGACTCTCGGTGCCTCCCGAAGTTTGTAACCTTCGGGAGTTGTTGTCATGCCCCTGGCATCTTCGCTTTCCCAAAGTTTGTAACCTTCAGACCCAGTGGTTCCTGTTGCAGTTCCTTGATCCTCATTGATCGGCGGAACATATCCTTCCGTGATATAGTTAAGTGGCATGCCCCAGGGACGATCTTTTGGCATTTTGTACCTAGGATCGGACTTCTCCACTATGGGCGTTGAGGTGATCTCCGAGACCACAGTCCTTTGTAGCTGAGCTTCTGCCATGGCTTGAATGTCGTTATGAAGCTTTCTCATATCCTCTCTCAGAGCGTCGATCTCTTCTCTCAACTCTCTGTTCTCTTCCTCGAGATCATCCATCTTTTTCTGACGATTGGCCCGAGTATTGTAGGAATGAGACAGTTTGACTCTAGAACCGAGACACAAACGTGAGATTCGTAGGTAAGAAGAATACGTGACGTGAGAATGATGAATGCAATGATTATATTTATTGTTTTTTTTGGTTTAATCAAAATAAACTTCAACAATTAGATTGCAAATATCAAACAGTGGGGACACCCCCGTTTTATTGAATTCAAAGGATTGCGGAAATGGAAATACAGTAATTTATAAGGTGCTGGAAATATAAACCTAAGCTAATGGGTCCCGAGTCAAGAACTCGGGTGCTGATTTTGGTACTTACCTTTTCTTGGACCGGGGTTCTTGGACCGTTGTTGGGTTTTCATTCCTTTGCCAAGTGAAAGGAATGAGCAAATTCCTTTGGTCATCCTGATTATCCACAACAAGTTGCTCTAAAATCTCAATCAGAGCATCCTTATCTTTTAGCAGTCGCTCTATTTTGGTACACTCTACATTGAAGGTGCGGTACTTGTTCTTCCAAGACCTCTTCTCCTGTTGAACTTTGTTGAGAGTAACCTGAAGTTTTTCCATTTTAGTCTTGAAGTACATGACAGATTCCCTCGGCGGAAGAACTCCATCACGAGGATAAGGCATCTTTAGCTTGAGAGCTCTAGTTTGTACCCAGTGGAGGTAAGGCTCCACCGAGACACAGTCTGGTTTTCCTAGAGACTCTCGTCCTTTCTTATGAACATGTTTCCAAGCGTGCACTATTTCCATCTTTAGTGCCCTGTCATTTTCTCCTTCCTTGAAGAAAAGACCTTCCAGATGAGCATTACGCGGGACATGCCTCATCGAGTATCCAAATTGACGACGAACTAAGACTGGATGGTAATTGATTCCTCCCTTAGTTCTTATGAGGGGTACGTTGGGGAAGTTTCCACAACGGTCAATGATCCTGATCCTGTCATGAATCCTATTCCACCAATCTATATCAGAGTTGGTAAGAGACATGATTTTCTGCGACCAACGTAAGGCACTCTTATGATCCCAAAAAGCAGCAGACTTAGGTAAATGGGAGATAAACCATTTATATAGCAAGGGTACACAGCATGTGATCATCCATCCGCTGTACAAATTTCCTAAGTGTATAGAATGATACGCATCTGCGAGTAAGGTTGGCACAGGGTTTCCAATGAGAAAAACCTTAATGGCGTTGATATCGACGAAGCTATTAATGTTGGGAAACAGAAATAACCCGTAAGTGAGTAAGACAAAGATGCTTTCAAAAGCAGTCATGTTCCCTATACTAGCAAAGTATAGAGCCTTCTTTGTCATGAACTGGGCTGGCAAACCTGGGAGCCCACCTTTGGTGGTCATGTGAGCTTGATTTCTGACTCATCCAAATAGATTGCTCTTGTAATGGTTTGATCCTTTGGAATTTATTCCAGTCCAGAAAATGGAGCTCGATTAGTAACGTGTAGATCAGTTAGGTGAGAATACTCCTCCAGCGTTGGTGCGAGCTGGTAATCCGGGAATGTGAAATAGTGATAGACCGGATCTTAAAACTGAATGAGAGCCTCCATGATTCCTTCAATCACATGGACTCTTAACAGAGGTAGCAGACCTCCATACTTGGCTCTGAAAGCTTCAGTGTTAGTGATCATCCTCGCTAATCCTCTCAAATCCTCTAGTTTTGGAACCCTGAAGGTATACTTATGAGTTCTCCTTCTACCGAAATCCATGAGCACAATCTTTTTCTCTGAAATTTACAATCATTGTCTTAGTTTAATTTGAAAAAGAGAGACTAGAAGAGAAAATTTTTCTTTGATGTAATGTTTTTTAGATGAATGCATGAATGCAGCACACAAAAACATAGAAAAAACATGGGGTCAAAGGGACGGTGTCATGAAGTCAAGGCTCTACCCCCCCAAAGGTTTATACTAGTGATTTTTGTACCTGTCTCTCAACATCATCAGTTCTTGTCGAGAAAACACCAGCGGGTCGGGAACCGTGCTAGGTGATGTTTTTCGAAGAACCATCAGAAGAGGGTGGTATCGCGTGACAACCATTTCCAATAGTTTCCTTACCACTAAAAGAGGTTTTTCCTAGGTGTATACTCGATCTTTCCACATGCGGCATCACACGCATTCCCCTAAGATCCCCGACGAAGTCACCATTTTGTGGTACCTTCCCAACTTTAAAGGTTTTGACCTAAGATCCTAGTGAAGTCAAAAGAGTCCTATCCCAGTGAAATCCCCAAAGAAAGAAAGAAAAGAAAAAGGCCCCACGGTGGGCGCCACTTATCTGTGTACTTTTTTATGGTTTCTACCTATGAGATGGGAAGAGAACAAGATCTCGTTGACCCCAGTGAAGTCGCCATTTTTCTGTAGCGCAAATTTTTGGACGTGGTTGCGAAGCACTATCGCTTTTGGGGTACTATAGTTCGATTCAGTTTTTTATCCTATTGAAGCTGATGAAGGAAGGGAAATAGATGTCTCCAATTAACCCTGCTTGGATACTGAGTTTGAACAGATGACTGTTGGTTTACAGATGCTACAAAGATTGTGGGTCTCTCTTAGGTTATTTTGTTAAAATAGTGCCTGGGCGATTGGTGGGAGGTTAGGACTAATTCTCTTCGATCGATATGTGAAGGTACGGGATTTGGGGATTTGGATCAGTGTGCTCACTAAGATCTTTCTTTCAATCTTATGCCTACGTATTCCCGTTTACCGAAATAGGGAAATCAGAGTGATCGTAGTTCCTCCTATTCTATGGGAGGAAATGGTGTTTTGGTGTCTTGTTTAAAGCCCAAGACGTGAAGCTGAAAAGGTGGTTTATATCTTGTTCAAAGCCCAAGATGTGAAGCTGAAGGGTCTATTTGTATCTTGTTTGAAGCCCAAGATGTGAAGCTAAAGGGTTTTGACTTTAGAGAGAATTTGTCAACTCTAAAGGGGTTCTGTTTGTCACGACTATTAGGTGACTAACTATAAAGGAGGATTACTTTAACCGGGATATGTGAATCCTAGCAATGCCATAATTTCTTTTATAGGGGGTTTTAACCTGAAGGAGAAGGCTTTAACTCAGTGTAGAGCAATGCTATCTTTCCTTAGGAATTTCTCATGCTAAAAGAGGGACAGTGGCGTGGATGTAAATAATCTAGAGGCTTGCCGCTTACAGCGATTAGATGAAAGGAGTTGTTGATGTTTGTATCCTGTGAACGAGGCACACTTTTGATACTAAAATGTTGATTGACTCAACCATGGTTTTTCTTATACAAAGCCCAAGAGGAGGCTATTGACCCAACAACAGGATGCTTTTATGTGTCTCGTACGAAGCCCGAGAGAGAGGCTAAAAGGGTTTGACTCAACAAGAGAGTGCTTTTAGATGTGTCTTGTACGAAGCCCAAGACGGAGGCTAAAGGTTGACTCAACAAGAGAGTCTTTTATGCTCAACAAGAGAGTGCTTTTAGATGTGTCTTGTACGTAGCCCAAGACGGAGGCTAAAGGTTGACTCAACAATAGAGTCTTTTATACTCAATAAGAGAGTGTTTTTGTATCTCGTACAAAGCCCGAGGTAGAGGCTAAAAGGGAGATTGACTCAACAAGAGAGTCTTTTTGTATCTCGTATGAAGCCCGAGATAGAGGCTAAAAGGATTGTTATTTCAGTTGAGTGACAGGTCCAGTAGGTTGGTTAAAAGAGAAAATCAGTTCTTATAAAGAGACTGATTAAAGGTAAGGCTATGCTTTGGGATTGATCAGAGGATCAGGGTTATCCAGAGGGTATTGAAGACTGCCCGAGTCTACTGGTGTTTTTCCCTCCTTTGAGAATGTCTTCGAGACTCAAGGAGATTAGACTGTCCAAGTCTAGAGTTTTATCTTTTGTACTATGCTTAAAGAAACAGTAGTAGTACGTTCACGGAAGAAAGATCTAGACTCTTTGAAAGACTGTTCTATTAAGATGACTTAATTTCTGTTCCTATACCTTTAGGAGGTCGTTGGGACAATTTGTACGAAGCCCAAGAGGAGGCTGGAAACTTTTAAGAAGACAAGGGACAATTTGTATGAAGCCCAAGAGGAGGCTCTCTTCCCGAAGGAAGAATCCTTATACGAAGCCTAAGAGGAGGCTGTGAATACTTCTAAGAAGCAGTAGGGTCCTTTTACAACGCCCAAGAGGAGGTGGGGATGCTTTTAGGAAGCCTGTGGGTCCCCAAACCCCGAAAAATTTAAGACAAGCTATTCACAGAGAATAGACCAAGCCAGGAAAGTCCAAGAATTTGGAAGAAACTCAAGAGATGCCATTCACGGAGAAAATATCATCTCTGGGGAGTAGAGTTTCTTTGACGATTTCTAAGGGTGACAGTCTGTGAAAGGGTTCACCGAGAATGCTTCCTTTCACGTCTCCATATTGTTTAACCCCAAGAGGAGGGCAGACTGTATCTGGTAATCCTATGGGGATCTAGTTTTGTCTATTTAAGAGTGATCAACAGGGCTTTGTACTAGACGTAGTTTCCGGGGAAACTCTAAATATCTATACTAGTATTACACAGTTGATATGAGTTTATGAAAGAAGACTTACAATGAAACAACCCCACAATACAGTTATATGTATATGAAAGCGGTAAATGAAAGCGTATAACCACTTACTCGGTTGTAGAGCTTCCATGCTGTTTGGTTAATTGTTCAATAAAGAAAGATTGAAAACAACAGTATATTCAAAATTAAAGGAGAAAGTATTTTGAAAAGATGTTGGGGCTTACAGCTCAAGGAGAGGCCCAAGGTTTATTAGTGAATGCACTGTCATTTTGTACAGAGGGACTTATACAAGTGACTGAGGCCCAAGAAAGGTTTTCTCTACAAGGGGATGGGTCTTACACTCTCTCAAGAGGCCCAAAAGATTTATTTTTGTACAAGTGGTGGGGCTTACAGCTCAGGGAGAGGCCCAGGGTCATTTGTTTGAAAATGGCGATCGCGCCGAAATTTTTGAAAATGCGGTGGGTCTTATACAATGCATTGAGGCCTAAAATGGTTTGGTTTTCAAAGGGGGTTGGGTCTTACACTCTAATAGAGGCCCAAAAGTGTTTTTGAATGGGTCTTATAGCTCGAGAACAGGCCCAGGGTTTTTTCAACGGACGATGATCGCGTCGAACTTTTTGAAATACAGCGGGACTTATACAATAAGTGAGGCCCAAAAAGGTTTGTATTTACAAAGAATTGGGTCTTACACTCTATTAGAGGCCCAAAAGATTTTGAAATTGTTTGATGAGGGTTGAATTAATCAAAACCCTAATTTGTTCCCAAAATGTATTTTAATTGAATAAAAAATTGAATTAAAATGATCACAATTGTTTAACATGTGGAAAACAAATTGTGATCTTGGATTAATATTTCAAAAATCATGTTTTGACCTATAAAATGATTAGAAATCATTAAAATTTGCAAAATCAAGAAGGAAAAAATATTTTAATTGTCTAAAACAATTAAAATATTAATTCTTGGAAAAAATATTAATTATGTGAAATAAATAATATTTTTGGGATTTTTTGGTAAAATAAAATATTTTAACATTTTGGTGAATTATTAAAAAAAGAATCAACTCAAAATCATTAAAACTCAGAGAGAAATTAATTTTTGAATCAATTAAATAAAATCACAAAATTCAAATATTCAAATATTTGAAAAAGGGCGCCAAGAACATGGCAAGAACACGCGCCACCCTCTGTTTCTGTATATTTGCATTTTCTATCCAATCTCACTGAATACTTGATTATATCATGCAATCTACATATCAATCTACTCGTTTCAACCTCACGATCATGTCTATGGTCTTTAATTTCATTTATTTTAAACACAGAATAAGAAATCAAAGAGAAACCTCAAGAACCCTAAATTCTGCATTAAGGTTCAGAAATTCCATACACGATTCATACAAAGCAATTGATTGAGGGTAAACACTCTATGCATGATTATGAACATATGGCCAAATTATTGTGCAGCAAAAATTGCATGGATCATAGAGTTAGAAGAGCTCAAGCTTACCACTTGCAGCTGGTGATCGTGTTTTGGGTTAGAGGTGTTACAGCTAGGTTCCAATGATCTGGATAGCTTCCCTAGGTGCCATGGAGTGTGTCTGGATGCTTGGAATGGATTGAAATGATCTGGAACTAGAGATGGTACCCCAACTGCAAATCTGTCAAAGGCTTGAGCAATTGGCTAGTGATTTTGTGATTTTGGTGTTCCAGATGTTATGTGAGTGTTTTGATCACTTCTATATGATGTTTATGAGGTGTGTGTGTGATTGGTTTTATTGGAATTGCTCTCAAACTCAAAACCTGATAGTGACTTGCTTCGGAAGGCAAAATTGGAGTGAAGAAGGAGATTTTGAGGAAAGCATCTGTTTGATGGCTTTGGTGTACTCAAACTGATCACAAATGAGCTCTATTTATAGTAGAGCAAGTTTGTTTTTGGATCAATAGTGAATGGCAACTGCAGCAGAGGTTTGGCCAATGGTTGCACTTTGGAATCCAAGTCTCCTCTAGCCATTGATTAGAGGTTAGGGCACAGGGATGTGGTTCCCTTGGTCTTGGATAAGTCTTGACTGAATTTAGTTGCAAATGGCTCAGTCTATGCCACCTTGGTGTATGCATTGAATGCTCCAATATAAAATTGGAGTCTTGTCCCTCTTTTAGGAAATTCTAGGTTTGGCATGCTACTTCTTGTTCTAAGGACTTTGGAGGCTTGGCTCAGTGTTTGTCCCCTTTGGATTTGATCCTTAGATGTGTCCAAAGTGATGACAAGGCTTGGAATTATCTGATTTTTCCAAATCGAGCAAAAATTCAAAATTCTGCCTAGCCTTGGCAATTTTCAGCAAGGCATATTGCCATTGTCATATCTCATGGCCCAAGTGGAATTTGGTGATGTTCTTGGCCATTTTGGAAAGCCCTCATATGATACAACAACTGTTTGATCATATTTGGTTTTGATACTTTTTGGATCCAAGTGAAAAATCCCCCTACATTTGGAAAAAAGTGAAGGCAGATTCTGACTTAGTGAAAATTTCACTAAATGTTGGAAAAAAGTGACATTTTCACTTTTTGTGATTTTGATCATCCCTTAACTCAAAATCCATGACGAATTTGGTGGGAAGTCAATTTTAGGCTTTTGTAGAGGGTAATGAGATCTACAAATCTAGCTTTGGATGGGGAAAAATGGCTTTGTGGTTTAGGAGTTATGATCCTCCAAAGTTGGTACCCTTGCCACTTTGTTCATAACTTAGAAAATTTTCTAAGTTTTTATGGTTACGCCTTTTACAAGTTATTCCACTTTTCTTGATTTTTATTGATGAATGATTATTCAAATCATACATTAACATCATTTTAGGGTTAAAAAACCATTTTTGTGAAAAATCTCATAAAGTCAAAGTTGACTTTTGTGCACAGTTGACTTTTTGTCAGATGAATTCCAAATTGTGCGATCCTTTAGGAAATCATGTCCTTGACCTAAATCATACTTGATGGATTGATTTCATAGGTGTTATAGGGTGTATTGAATCATGTCCTAGGGTTTGGGAGCATGTCCTGGTCAAAAGTCAAAGCTACAGTTGACTTTTCTCGCGAAACCCTAACTGTGGTTTAGATGAAATTGAAACTTGCTGCTCAAGCTTCCTGGATCAATCCATTGTTACAAATGGATCAATGTGGTATGTTGGAGACCCTCAAATCTTCTCTTGAGGTCTTGGCTCATGATTTGTCCCAAAAGTCAACTTAGGGGTGAATTAGGTCAAGAAACCCTAATTACTGATTTTTGATGTATGCATCCCCTGAGATCAAATTGACTTGATGCTTGGGCCCATGAGGTTCCATGGAGTATTTTAGGATATGCTTTGAAGCATTGGCTCATGCCCAGATGAAAATTTTCATCTGGAGGCCCTGGTCGACCAAACCCTGATTTGGTGACACTGGCGACCTTGAGGCTTGATCCACCTGGAAGGGAGCAGCCTTGTGCTTAATCCTTGAAGTGAGAGTCCTCTTGATCCCTTGTGGATATTTGAGAGGCTAGACAAGTTGAAGATCATGTCATTTCTTGATTGATCCTTTGCTAAAAGCTCTGAGAGGGTTGGAAACCCTAAATTTGATTGTAGTGGATGCTCACCCATCTTTGGGGAGACTGATGAGGTATGATAGTTCCTCCATATTGTGATGATGATTTTCACAATGATGGGAAATCTTAGTGGTCAAAATTTGGGGTATGACACAAATAACACCATTGATCACTCTCCCCCTGAACACATCCATACACTGTACAAATCCATCTTGAATCTTTCAGCCAAAGACAACCTTGTTCTTTGAGAATAAATCCAATCAAACCTGGAATGCTCAAATCCCCGAAAGAGACATACAATTTCACTTAACTCCTCGGTTGGCCAAGGTGTCATCCACACCTGAATGACATCAACCCCTTTTTCATATGAAGAGAGATACATCCTCAGCCTGCTTCCTTCTCAAGGTTCAGCCTGATACAATCTTTTCAGAGATACTTCCAGCAGAACCTACCATTGACTCACAGATAAACATAATCCACATAGTCTTAACCAGTAGCTTTACACCATACTGCACAATGAATAGATATAGCTCTAAAGCTGAAAGACAAACTCAGTCATCCTCCAAGAATAACCAATAGCAGGAATGATGTTCCAACATCATTTAGGACATTAATCTTAATCAAAGGAGTCATGTACTTAGATTCTTCAAACACCAATCACAGAGCTTACCATTTGTATAATAATTTTTACACCTCGTTAAGGTACACATGAAGATCATAATATGATACACACTTGTATCGCCTTAATCTTCACACGAATCAGAAATCCACTGAGGGAAATAAACTCTCATGTATCTCATGAAGCTTTTACCAGAAACAGAATATGTAAGAAATCTATCTGATGTTAGGGACATCAATTATCCTTAAGTATCTTGGGATTTCTTCTATCTCAACAGAACAAGACTTCCATGTTCTCATAGACTTTAAACTTATATTCAAGTTTGAGTAAACAACCTCCATCCTATTTTTTAAGAAAAACAACACCTAGTCTTCTGAAAAACCATCTTAATCAATTGCTTCTTTAAGATCTTTTCTCCAACAAAATCGTATATACCAGAGGCTAATCTATTTGAGCAGAGTATTCACAAGCATGTTCACACGAATCTAGCGTTATATGATTAGAATAATCTTCAAGATATCTGAGAAAGATCCTCCATATAGTCTGGTTGAGATACCTTTAACAGTCCTCCACTAGGAATTAGAACACATACTCCTATAGAGATAATGGAACATAGCTTCTGCACCCCTTTACGATTAGATCACACATAAACTGACCCAATGAATGATCATCATGATGATCATGTGTTAATATTCACATCCACCAACACACCTATCCATAACAAGTTTCTTGGATAGAGACTTCCTAACCAAATGTCTCTTCAAGTCCAATCTGAAGAAGATTCCCAACACTTTAGATCAACACACATTTTTTTAGCATCCAGAGCATATGCCACAACACTCCTTTGTCCAAGAAGTTCACTCCTTGGATTAACAAGATTCTGCACACACTCTTCTGGAAAGATGTTCCAACACCTGGTTGAACATCAGTTCCAGATCATTGAAATTGGTTCTGAAGCCATTTCTAGAATTACACATCTTGATTATATTTAAAGACAAGATAATAACCTTTTGGGAACTTCATAGATGATACCAACTGTATCCATTCTACAAGACACATCAGATACATAGAATAGGTTCTTGAGTTCTTGCAACAGTGTGAAGCTGCACCTGCTGGTGTGACATTTTGACATCATCTTTCTTGAACACCAAGCAAATGGATAATCAATTAAATACTTGCTAAGGCCACAATGTATTCTTCAGTCACCAAATATCATTAGACTCCCTTTTATCTAGAGAATCCTAATAATGATTACAATGTTGAGACGTTATGATTAACATCCATGATACAACCTCTTGACGGTTCAGTGTTCTCTTTGGTGTTCAGATTAGGAAAACCATATCCTCCTGAACCTTCCGAAAACATCTTCTCTAGATGATCCATCCACAACTGTTCAGTCCTTACAGACTCCTATTTCTTCAGATTGACACCTCTCCTTACTCTAGCTGCAAGATCAGGAATAAGACATCCAGCATAACTTAGGAAGAATTTTTCAAAGCATAAATCTTCCTTAGAAGACCATCTTTAGACAAAAAAATAATATCCTTCAATAATCAGGATCACTTTCCAAGATTTAGAAACCTCAAGTAGTAGCTCTTGAGATCAGTAGGAAAAAATTCTTCACAAGGATCCAATGTCTTCACACTCATAAGACCTCTTTGACATTGATCAACATTTACTCCAGTTCTAGCCTAGTTGAATGTCAGTACAATTGTGCTGACATTTGAACAACCATAGCGTTCCTTCTATAGAATTCCTTCCAAGAATTCTGATAGGGAATCCTCAAGCATAGACAATCTCTTATAGGGTTGGTAGAAAAAATAAATTGCTCTTGTCTTTCTTCAATTGTATGACATTCTCATGTCATGCTTCTTAAAGAAGTACCCTTGGAACTTCTTCTTGATCATCATCTCTTTTGAACTCTATTGATCAAACAAAATTAGAATTGCCTTTATGAGTGGACTTAAGAGAAAACTCAAGTATATTGGGCTACTTTAACCATGACATAGAGTATCTACTAAATCCATAGATCATGAATTTGATAAACAAGACCTCAACTTAATTTGATAAACAAGACCTCAGCTCAACCTTTTTCCTCCTATTATCCTTTGCACAACAAGAAGGGATAAACTATACAGAAACCTTTGCACCAGTTTCCAAGTAAGAATCTATTCGCATTTTAATTTAATTTACTGTGAATCATGACATTACTTTATATCAGATGGCTGTAAAGAGTACATTTTTAAATGGGTATATTTCTGAAGAAGTGTATGTGCACCAACCTCCTGGTTTTGAGAGTTCTGAAAACCCAGATTTTGTTTTCAAACTTAAAAAATTGTTATATGGTCTGAAACAGAGTCCCAGATCTTGGTATGAAAGGCTAAGTAACTTTCTTTTGGAAAATGACTTTACCAGAGGAAAACTGGATACAAAACTCTTTTGTAAAACCTTTAAAAATGACACTCTGATTGTTCAAATCTATGTTGATGATATTATATTTGGTTCTGCTAATATTTACTTGTGCAAGGAATTTTCTAAGTTAATGCAGGCTGAATTTGAAATGAGTCTGATGAGAGAACTCAGATTCTTTCTGGTAATTCAGATTGATCAACGTGTAGAAGGAACGTATATTCATCAGAGCAAGTATGCAAAAGAACTTATGAAGAAATTCAATATGCCAGAAAGTAAATCTGCTAAGACTCCTATGCATCCGACATGCATTCTGGAGAAAGAAGAAGTAAGTAAAAAGGTTTGTCAGAAGCTCTATCGTGGTATGATAGGCTCTCTTCTATAAAAATGTGTGTTATTTATTTATTGACCTTCTGATTCATGATACTTCTACAAGTTAGAAGATGTCCTAATCAGAAACTAGTCCAGCCAGATACCTCTTGGTATTCTTGACTTTGGGAATATCAAACGTACTCTCTTGAAAACAAACGGTTATGATTATTTGTGACATTTGTCCAAAATCAAATCATACCTACTGTTGAAGAGACACCTCGAGCGTTGTGATTTCGTGAGACTAGGTTTCAAGTAATTATTTCCTATTACTCCCATCTTGTCATAATCGTCATTTTTGTTATAAATACGCACTCTCTCGCCTTCACACACTACGCTACTCTCACTTCCCACGCTTTTTCTTAGAAACCATAAAATCGTTTTGTGCTCTGAAACTTCATCATCTTCGTAAAATGGATCCTCAAAAACAAAGAGTTTTTGAATTCTCTCAACAACATCAACAAGAAGAATCGACCTCAATGGCTTCATCAATAACTGCTCAAACAGAATCAACTTCACTCCATCAATCACTATCCACTTTTCAGAAATCAACAGTAGTTCACATAGTGGATCACCCTGCTTATATTCATCTGGCTACTCCTTTCTCAGAACTTGAAGTTCTAAGTGAATGGCTGGTAGACTTTTATAACCTGACGGAAAATGGAATAGACTTGTCTGAGAATCTAAATGCTAAAGGTTGGAAAACCTGTTTTGATCGTCTCTACGGTCCCGTTTACTTAAATCTCGTCAAGGAATTTTGGAGATATGCTGACACTGATGAACACTTCATTCTATTATATGTTCTAGGAAACAAGGTCATCATTACTGAGAAATCCATAGCCACGCTGCTTGGAATGGAAAAATCTAGTGGAAAGAGAATTTACAAGATGAACCTTAAATCAAAGTTTCTCTCTGATGTGGTCAACCCAGCAATTTTCACTCAATCTTTCAGTGGAAAACCACCTTTCAAAACTCTAGATTTATCAAAAGAACTTTGTGTATGGCTGAAAATTATTCTGGGATGCATCTATCACAGACCAAATTCAAGTTCTTCTGACTTTCTTAACACTGATCGGAAATTCATGCTTTATTATCTGATAAAAGGAGAGAAAATCTGCCTTCCCTCAGTTCTATTCAGATATCTCAAAGACTCAGTAAGAGAAACAAGATATCAATCAAAGAAATCTAAGAACTACATTCCTTTTAGTAGATTGATCTCAGATATTCTGGTTGAGAGTAGAATGATTGACCATCTGTCAAAAATGCCAGTCACAGATGAATTAGATAACATAACTGGAACTCCCCTAAACTGCAAAAATCTGAATAGAATGCAGATTATTGATGAAATCAGAGTTGAACCAAGTATGGCAACAGATGGGGAGAGTCTAAAGTCAAAAAGATTGATGTTAGATGGATATCCTCTGTTCACCAAACATGATAATCCATAAGTTATAAAAGCATATATAGAGCTTCGAGAAGCTGAAGGGTATGATTTATCTAACTTCAGCATTGAAGATCTGATGGATCATCCACCTGATATGATGAAGAATAAAATACTCTACTCCAACACAGCTCCTAAAATGAAATCTGCAAAAAGGAAAAAGAAATATCTCGATAAAGCCAGCACAAGGAACATTTCTCTGAAATCATATCCAGAACAACAAAGTAAGTCTTTTGAATCTCCTTCTGTAACTGCACCTGTATTTATTAACAGAAATTTATCTTCATCTCTTCCCACATCATCACCACCCCCTACAACTCAACCATTATTCTTCACTCCTCCACCAATTGTTTCTACTGTTGTCACCACCTTCCCAACACCCATTTCTAAATCACCTACTGAAATAATACCAACTTATGCACCATCCATACAGTTTTCACCAACAATACCAGAAATCACATCAACTTTACCATCTTCCACCATCTCCATACAACCAAACCCCATCACTACTGCACAATCATCTCCAAACATTTCACTTCCACTAGTCACTCAATCTCATTCAGAAGAATTTCCCACTGAACTTCTTCATACAAAAAACTCTTCATCAACCACTCCATTAAACGCTCCACAAATTATACCAGAAGTCATAACAAACAATGCTGAACCATCTTTCAACAATGATACCAGCAATCCTGGTGATTCTGTTGAAGAAAATCATCCTTAACCTGAGAATCAACCCTCTGACCTTCCTCCTAACCTAGATGGAGTAATCTCTGTTTTTAAGGACAGTGTGATTATGAGATTCAAGACACTATCTGATGAATCAAATTCTAGCAAAGACCCTTCTGCTGTGGGTGCTCCGTGGGATCAATTCAATTAGCGGATGCCTGAGGAATTTTAGAAGATTCAGAATCTTTTTGTTCAGACAATGGATTATTTTGTTCAGGAAGCTGAAAATAGGTTGAAAGAGAAGAAGGAAGTTGAAGCTAAGCTAGCTGTTGAAAGGGAATTAGCTAAAAGATTAGCTAAGAAAGCTATAGATAGAGAGGATGAAAGGTTGGCTGAGCAAGCTAAAGATCAAGCTGAGAGGGAAGCTGCTGAAAACGCTTCCTATGATCCAGTGTTGAAAACTCTGGCTACCATTCAGATGGAGCAAGAGTTGTCCGGAACAAGAATGGCCAAGTAAGATGAAGTCATTGTCATCATTCAGAATGCACTTTCTCAAATCCTACAGATGCTTCATCCTCCTTCTCAACCTTAGGCACCTTTTTAGGCTACCCTGTAATGTGTCTTTGACTGTTTATTTCTGATATGATGTACTTTGAATTATCAATTTAATTACCCTTTTTGATTATGACAAAAAGGGGGAGTATTCAAATGGAAAGTTATTTTGATAAATATCTTGTCTCTAATCATAGCTCTAACATTCTAACACTTTAATTGAAAATTTTTCTTAGAATTTTTTTTCAAGAAAAATATTTATATTAGCAAAATGACTCTGATATCAATCAGGCTCTGATTTACATAATCAAGCTCTGTTATCAGAATGCATTACCACTATAATAAAGCTCTAATATTTTGGATCTGTCTAGATCCTTACATTCAGGCTCTGTATCCCAAATCTTATAAGATTTTCTTTAAGTCTTAGATTCAGGGAGAGCTTGATATACGGAAGTTTACTTTGAACTTATCCAAGTCAATTCTCATTATCATCGTACAAAATTGTGTTATCAAAATACATTGTTTGTCATTATTAAAAAGGGGGAGATTGTAAGAACAAGATTTGGTTCTGCAAGATATCTCTAAGTTTTGATAATAACAAAGTTGTATTTGTGTGAGAATAATTTTCGTACTCTAACGTTTGTTTTCTAAAGTATTGACAAACACGTTCTGACTCTGATAAAGATAATTCTGACTCTGATAAACATAGCTCTGACCCAGATAGAGATCATGTGGAACGTCACTCTCAAATTATCAAAAGTCGTTTCTGCGTCAAAGAAAGAAAGATTGCTTCTGATCTACTGTGCTTCAGAAAGACTCTAAGAAGACAATATGTTGTTGCTGCAATGTTCTCTTGGATTCTGGCTCTGAATATAACTCGGATATCTATCTTCTTAAGACCAAGTGTTGAAGACTCTGAAGACAAGGTTCTGATGAACAATGCTCTGAAGACTCTGAAGACTTAAGTTTCTGAGGAACAAGTTCTGAAGACTCTAAAGATAAGGTTCTGCTGAACAAGTTCTGAAGACTCTGAAGACCTATGTTTCTGATAACCAAGGGTTTTGAAGAAGGAGTGTTGAAGACTCTGAAGACAAGGTTCTGCTGAACAAGTTCTTAAGACTATGAAGACTCATGACTCTAAAGACCGAGTGATCTATTCTTCTGATCATGCTTCAACCATATCAATTCAGAAGCCTCTGATAAATAGAAGAAGATGATATGTTTGCGAGGGAAAATAGTACATAGTACAGATCAAACACGTTCTTTTCCACTACCATTCCACTACCCTGATTTGGTGGTACAAATGACAATTTCAGTGTACGATTTTCATCCCAACATAAAAAAATTATTTCAAGTTGCCAGTAATTTTACAGATATTCCTGATCTGCCTTTCAATGGATCTTTTTCTGGCTATATAAAGACTTGATCACTCTAAGAATCAATAAAACACCAAAAAGTGTGAAAAAGATATATACTACGACACTGATTCATACGAGAAAGAAACACAGAAGTACAAATAAAGAAATCCATTAGTGAACAGTAAAGCACTACAATACAAAGAAGAAAATTATTCTTACTGTATAAATTTTTTCTAAGTTAGTTTGAGCTAGAAATTACGTTTATATCAGCTTGCGTAGAAGCACTTTATTGTAAACATTTTATTTGATCAAACAGTTGTTTGTATTCCTTAAGGGACCAGTTGGGTCAGAATCCTTAAGAAGAGACAATTAGTTTGTGTATGTTAGTCACCAGGAGTTGCTAGTGTAGTTGTAATCAGTTTGGTTATAGTGGATTAAGTCCTTGTGTATAAGGCGAAATCACCTTGGCGGGTGGACTGGATTAACTTGATAGTTTTCAAGTGAACCAGAATATATAGTGTGTTTTTTTCTATTGTTAGTCTATTTGTGATCTTTGTTTGAGTTTCAAAAAAAGCTTTCATTTTGAAAACCAAATTCAAACCCCACTTTCTGGTGTTTTTCTCACACCTTCAATGAATTCTAACGCGAGATCGCGAGTTCTAACGTGAGTTTGTGAGTTCTAACGCGAAGGCGTGAATTTTAATGCCACAAAAGTTAAATCCCAAATTTTAAAGCAAGGTCAAACATTCTAACGCAAGGTCACGATTTTTAATGTGAGGGCACGAATTTTAACAGAGAGGCGCGAATTGTAACGAAACGTAATACCACACTCACACAAACAACGAAACGATAAGAAACTCAAAGTGCATACAACATCATATCCAGCACGCGTTCATCGCAGTCAAAACGAAAAAAAACAATGCAAACTCGCAATCCCTCTACTTTCATAGCACAAATTGTAATTTTAAAGGCACTTTAAAAAATAAAGGTAATTTAACAAATAGCTTAGAGGTGCTTTCAAATCTCAAAACCAATTGCTCGAATTTCTAAGTCAGATATCGTTTACACACTTTCGGGGCATAAAAGATATTTATGTGTTCCTAATTTCGTAGTGAGCATTTTTAATTTTAAGACATAAATTGAAAAACAAAACATTATTATCATTACAATTGATATTTATAAAACTTGCATGAGGTCTGTCAGTGTGATAGTCCTCATATATCATACCTTAAACTAGACTACTTAAACATGGGTAATGATAACATGACATAGTTATAACAATCATACATTTTAAAAATAATAAAGTAAAACCTGTAATGTCGCGAATATCTTTAAAATTAAGAATTCTCTATGGGGACTTTAGATCCAACACATCACTAAATAAAGCTCAGCACAACAAAATAGCAAAAGTGAAAATAACGAAAAAACTCGAAAACTTGGATAAAACAACAACAACAACCAAGCCTTATCACACTAAATGGGATCAGTCACATGGATTAAATTTCGCAATAATGTTCTATCCATAACCATGGTTTTATCCAAATCGTTTGTCTCAAGATCTTTCTTAATTACTTTTCTTATAGTTTTTCTAGGACTTCCTCTTTCCCTCGTGGATTGACTAATCTCCATGTGATCTACACTCCTTACTGTAACGCCCCGATTCCAATTATTCCCATTTTGTTGAGTCTTTTATTTAAATTGAGTGATAAATTATTTTATTTGTGGAATTGGTATGTTAATATGCTATGTTGATGTGTTATGTTATTTTACCGTTTTGAGAGTTTTCGGGGAAATTAGAATGGGAGGTATTTTAGACATTTCTCAATTATTAGTAAGTTAGAAATTTAGTAATAATTTTTGGAAAAATGATTAAGTATGGAATTTTGTGAGAAAATGGGTTAATGATATTTGAGTGGAAAAATAGATAGAAAGGAAAAAGAAATAAGAAGAAGAAAAAGAGAAATAGAAAGAAAAAGAGAATTAGAGAAAAAGAAGAAGAGAAAGAAAGAGGAGGAAGAGAAAAGAAGAGGAAAACTTAGAAATTCATCAAGATCAATCACATAGCAAGTTGGAATCCGGGTAAGGGTGTGAAATCTTGTTATCTTAGCAATGTGTATGATTATGTATGATTGTATTGTTGATATTGTTGATTTTCATGAGTTTTGGGGTATAAACCCATTGGTGTAGAAAATGGTAGAAATCGATGTTTTCGCGGATAGAAATCGATATAATTTGTGTTGTATAATCTCCATATGTTTATGAATCATTGTTATTAATTGTTTTGCTGTTGGAAGTGATTTGGGGGAGAAAATGGAGTTTTTAAGGGTTTTGGAACAGTGAAAACGAAGCAGAAATTCTACTTCTGGTGTGAAGCGCCGGGCTAAATGCCCAGAGCGCCGGGCGGTTCGTGCCTTCGCCGGGCGAAATTGAGAGGCGAGAGGGTGTCAAGATACTGGTTTGGTTCACGTTTGTGGGGATTTCCTTCGCCCCTTCTTCGTCGGGCGAAGCGAAGGCGAAATGGAAGCGTCGTCGGGCGAAACGTTCCTGTCGCCGGGCGCTTTCGTTTTTTTTTATAATTTTCGTTTCTTTTAAAGATTCATAATTCTCGAACCGTAACTCCGATTTAGGCGTTCTTTATATCGTTGGAAAGCTGTTGAGCTGTACTTTATGATTATGATGGTGTGGAAACTGTTGGCCGATATTATTATGTCGGAAAGTCAGGAATAGTGCTATTTAGCGACTTTTACCGTTTGGACGGTGTGTTTGAATGTGAATCACACAATAGTGCATTGATGCGAATGTATATAGATTGTATGTGATTGTATGAGATGAATGCATGAATATATTGTGAATATGTATGCATTTCAAGAATGTCCTGTGTCATTTTGCATGAGAAGCATCATGAAATACATTCTTGTGTTGAGCGATTCTAATGAGAATCCGTGGTAACATCGTGTGCCTATGAGAGGTGTGAGCGATGATTACGAACGATTGTGTGCCTATGTGAGGTGTGAGAAATTAGATCGTGTGCCCGCATATGGGGTGTGAGCGATCCATAAACGTCGTGTGCCCATGTGAGGTGTGAGTGACAGATCGGTTCCAGAGGGAATCCACTATAACCTCGTGTGCCGAGGTGGGGTGTGAGCGATGATTATAGACGATCGTGTGCCGATGTGGGGTGTGAGCTATCGGGTCGTGTGCCCGGGTGGGGTGTGAGCAATCCATAAAGATTGTGTGCCCATGTGGGGTGTGCGCAATGGGTGAACATCGTAGGCCCGAAGGGGAGTTACATTGGTAACGAGCGATGGTTCCAGTAGAGTTCCTGAGAGAACTAATGATGATTGAGTCGGTACCGCATTGCATTTGCATAGAGTCGTGAGTTGGTCTCTATGATTTCCATTTATCATCTTCGTATTTGTGTATTGATGAATAAACATGAATGTGTGTGTTTATGTAAAATGATTGAGAATGGCGAAAGCATGCCTGATGAATATGCTTGGTGATATATATATATATATATTGTGATGTATACGGGTGAGTTTGGGTGAATTGTGGAGAGAATGTGGAATATGTGTATTTTTATACTAAGATATATATAATTATATGCATTGTTATTATGATAATATTTCTCACCCTTCTGTTGTTTTATAATGCTCTATGAGGCATTGCAGAGTAGGTATGTTGGTGGTCTTTCTGTGGAACGTGTCTTCATTCTTTTGGTCGGTTGGCTCTGATATGTAGCACCGGGTAGCTAGGATGTATATGATTCTTTTGTGATACATTTGTATATGTATCTTGCGGATGAATGTTTATGTAAACATGAATGATGTTGGCAGATAATATTTGATGATATGTATATGTATGTATGTATGTTGGTTGTTATTCAATGTTTAGATTTTCCGCTTTTATTCTAAATATTGAGATGTGGGTGTAAGGACTAAGTTCCTCTGTTGCAAGTTACCCCACTGTTGTATATCAATGTTGAGCAGGTGTTGTATGTTTTAATTTAAAGTATAATGTGACATATCTCTTTTATACCATATTATAATTATACTCTGACGAAATTTTTAAAATGTGCCTAAATGATTTTGTGATTATTTGGGGGTATAGAAAGGGGGTGTTACATTAAGTGGTATCAGAGCCAGAGTGGAGTAAGTTGTGTCTGTCTTGTAGTCTTATTGTTTGAACTGTTGTTTAACTTTGTTGTTATTTTTGGGAATGATTAGAATATGGCTGGTAGAAACGACAATGCGATGGCTGCTGCTTTGGAAGCAATGGCTAGGGCGGTGCAAGGTGCGCCTAATGTGAATGCTAATGACGAGTTCAGGAAGAATCAACCACCGGTTTTCAAAGGAAGATTTGATCCCGATGGTGCTCAACTTTGGTTGAAAGAGATTGAAAGGATCTTCAGAGTCATGGACTGTGCGGAAGAGAATAAAGTGAGGCTTGGGTCTCACATGCTGAAGGAAGAAGCCGACGATTGGTGGGTCGGTATGCGTCAAATTCTTGAGGTGGAAGATGAAGAGGTAACTTGGGATTTATTTCGTACTGAGTTCTTAAGGAAGTATTACCCTGAAAGTGTGAAAGGGAAGAAGGAGATGGAGTTCCTTGAATTGAAACAAGGTAGTATGTCCGTGGTGGACTATACTGCTAAGTTCGTGGAGTTGGTTCAATTCCATCCTCACTATGCTGCAATCACTAAAGTGTATTAAATATGAGAATGGTTTGCGTCCTGAGATTAAACAGGCTGTGGGATATCAAAGGATAAGAAGGTTTTCGGATTTGACGGAATGTTGTAGAATCTTCGAGGAAGATAGCAAGGCTCGTTCTACACATTACAAAAGTTTGAATGAGAGGAAGGGAAAGCAACAAGCTAGAAGTGGACCTTATGTGACCCCTGTTGATAAGGGCAAGCATAGGGGAAACTTTGAGAAGAGATCTGGAGGGGGAGGTTCTGGTCCCGTTAAGTGTTATAAGTGTGGAGAAATAGGTCATAAATCATTTGAGTGTGGGAAGACTGTGGTGAAATGTTCTAACTGTGGAGGTCTTGGGCATGCTGCTACAGATTGTAGAAGGAACATGGTGAAGTGCTATAATTGTGGAGAAGTTGGTCACATTAGTACTAAGTGTACTAGGCCGAAACAAGCTCGAGCGGGCGGAAAAGTGTTTGCATTGGCGGGGACTCAAACTACTAGTGCATACCGTTTGATAAAAGGTACATGCTTTATTAATAGTACGCCTTTAGTTGCCATTATTGATACGGGAGCGACTCATTCGTTTGTTTCGTTTGAGTGCGCAAAGCGTTTGAATCTTGCGTTGTCTCTGATGGATGGTAAGATGGTTATTGATACTCCCGCAATGGGGTCAGTAACTACTTCTTTGGTTTGTGTGAGTTGTCCTTTGACCATTTATGGTAAAGACTTCGAGATGGATTTAGTGTGTTTGCCGTTGGAAGGGTTGGACGTAATCTTGGGTATGAACTGGTTGCGATTTAATTGAGTTCATATAGATTGCTATCACAAGTTGGTAAGGTTTCCTTCTTTAGAAGATGATGAAGATGAGAGTTTCCTATCCACTAAAGAGTTGAAGAAACTTTTAGCGGACGAAGCTCAATTGTTCGGTGTGTTTGCATCATTGTCGGTGGAGAGTAAAGTTGAGCTTAATGTGTTTCCAGTGGTGTGTGATTTTCCTGAGGTGTTTCCTGAGGACATTAAGGATGTACCGCCGGAAAGAGAAGTTGGGTTTTCCATTGATCTAGTTCTGGGTACTAGACCGATTTCGATGGCACCGTATCGTATGTCGGCATCGGAGTTGGTAGAATTGAAGAAGCAATTGAATGACTTGTTGGTCAAGAGATTTGTAAGACCAAGTGTTTCTCCTTGGGGTGCTCCGGTATTGTTGGTAAAGAAAAAGGATGGGAGTATGCGGTTATGCATTGATTATCGACAATTGAACAAGGTGACAATTAAGAACAAGTATCCGCTTCCAAGGATCGATGATTTGATGGACCAATTGGTTGGTGCGCGTGTTTTTAGCAAGATTGATTTGAGATCGGGATATCACCAGATTCGTGTGAAAGAAGAGGATATTCAAAAGACGACCTTTAGGACACGGTATGGCCATTACGAATATTCCGTGATGCCATTCGGGGTTTCTAATGCGCCGGGTGTGTTTATGGAGTACATGAATCGTATCTTTCACGAACAGTTAGATCGTTTTGTGGTTGTGTTCATCGATGATATTTTGATTTATTCTAAGTCTCAAGAGGAGCATGAAGAGCATTTGAGAATTGTGTTACAAATTTTGAAAGAGAAACAATTGTATGCTAAGTTGTCGAAATGTGAGTTTTGGTTATCGGAAGTAAGTTTCCTTGGACATGTTATTTCCGGTAGTGGTATTAGTGTTGATCCATCCAAGATTGATGCGGTGATGCAATGGGAGGCTCCTAGATCGGTTACTGAGATTCGAAGCTTTTTAGGATTGGCGGGTTATTATCGGAGATTTATTGAGGGATTTTTAAAGTTGGCACTTCCGTTAACGCAATTGACTTGTAAGGAAAAGGCTTTCATTTAGGATATTCATTGTGAAGAGAGTTTCAATGAGTTAAAAAGGAGGTTGACAACGGCTCCGGTCATGATTTTGCCAAATCCGACGGAACCATTTGTTGTGTATTGTGATGCTTCATTGGTTGGTTTAGGTGGTGTTTTGATGCAAGATGGAAAAGTTGTGGCTTATGCTTCAAGACAATTGAGAGTGCATGAAAAGAATTATCCTACGCATGACTTGGAGTTGGCGGCCGTGGTGTTTGTTTTGAAAATATGGAGGCACTATCTCTATGGTGCGAGATTTGAAGTTTTTAGTGATCACAAAAGCTTAAAATATTTATTTGACCAAAAAGAATTGAACATGAGACAAAGAAGGTGGTTAGAGCTTTTGAAGGATTGTGATTTTGGTTTGAATTACCATCCGGGTAAGGCAAACGTAGTGGCCGATGCTTTGAGTCGGAAGTCGTTACATATGTCCTCATTGATGATGAGGGAATGGGAACTTTTGGAGAATTTTAGAGACTTGAGTTTGGTTTGTGAAATGACGCCGAGAAGTGTGAGACTTGGTATGCTACATGTTACGAATGATTTTCTTGCAACCGTGGGTGAAAAGCAAAAGTTGGACTTGAAGTTTGTTGATTTGATAATGAAGGAAAATGAGGATTTCAAGGTTGATAATTTTGGAGTTTTGAGATTCCGTGGTCGTATCTGTATTCCCGATGATGCGGAGTTGAAAAGGATGATATTGGAAGAAGGACACCGAAGTAACTTAAGTATTCATCCGGGAGCGAATAAAATGTATCAAGATTTGAAGAAAATCTTTTGGTGGTCCGGATTAAAGAGAGATGTGGCTCAATTTGTGTATGCGTGCTTAACTTGTCAAAAGTCTAAAGTGGAACATCAAAAGCCTAGTGGATTGATGCAACCGTTGGACATTCCGGAGTGGAAATGGGATAGTATATCGATGGATTTTGTTACGGGATTGCTGAATACGCAAAGAGGACATAATGCTATTTGGGTAATTGTTGATAGGCTTACTAAATCTGCTCACTTCATTCTAATTGATATTAGTTATCCTTTGGAGAGGTTAGCCGAGATTTATGTTCTTGTGGTTGTGAAGTTACATGGAGTTCCTAAGTGTATTGTATCGGATAGAGATCCTAGATTCATGTCAAGGTTTTGGGAGAGTTTACAAAAGGCTTTGGGTTCTAAGCTAAGATTGAGTTCGGCTTATCATCCGCAAACGGATGGTCAAACCGAGAGGACAATTCAATCGTTGGAGGATTTATTGCGTGCTTGTGTGCTCGAGCAAGGTGGTGCTTGGGATGGTTATTTGGCGTTGATTGAGTTCACCTACAATAACAGTTTTCATTCAAGTATAGGTATGGCACCATTTGAGGCTTTATATGGTCGGAGATGTCGAACACCTTTGTGTTGGCATGAAACAGGTGAGAGGACGGTAGTTGGACCGGAGATGGTACACCAAACGACGGAGAAAGTGAAGTTTATTCGTGAAAAGATGAAAGCTTCTCAAATTAGACAAAAGAGTTATCATGACAAGAGGAGAAAAGATCTTGAGTTTCAAGAAGGCGACCATGTGTTTTTGAGAGTTACGCCGATTACGGGTGTGGGTCGTGCTTTGAAGTCGAAGAAGTTGACTTCTCGTTTTATTGGTCCGTATCAGATTTCTGCACGAGTTGGTGTTGTGGCTTACCGTGTGGCGTTGCCTCAGAATCTTTCCAATTTGCATGATGTATTCCATGTTTCGCAACTTCGGAAGTATGTTCCGGATCCGTCACATGTTATTCCTATGGACGAGGTTGAAGTGAAAGATAACCTTACGGTTGAAACTTTACCGATTAGGATTTTGGACCGTGAAGTTAAGGAGCTGAGAGGCAAGGATATTGCACTTGTGAAAGTAGCGTGGGGAGGCGCTGCGGAAGGCGATATGACTTGGGAGCTAGATAGTAGGATGCGAGAGTCGTATCCGGAGTTGTTTGAATCAGGTTATATTTTCGAGGACGAAAATTTCTAAAGTGGGGGAGAGTTGTAACGCCCCGATTCCAATTATTCCCATTTTGTTGAGTCTTTTTTTTAAATTGAGTGATAAATTATTTTATTTGTGGAATTGGTATGTTAATATGCTATGTTGATGTGTTATGTTATTTTACCGTTTTGAGAGTTTTCGGGGAAATTAGAATGGGAGGTATTTTAGACATTTCTCAATTATTAGTAAGTTAGAAATTTAGTAATAATTTTTGGAAAAATGATTAAGTATGGAATTTTGTGAGAAAATGGGTTAATGATATTTGAGTGGAAAAATAGATAGAAAGGAAAAAGAAATAAGAAAAAGAAAAAGAGAAATAGAAAGAAAAAGAGAATTAGAGAAAAATAAGAAGAGAAAGAAAGAGGAGGAAGAGAAAAGAAGAGGAAAACTTAGAAATTCATCAAGATCAATCACATAGCAAGTTGGAATCCGGGTAAGGGTGTGAAATATTGTTATCTTAGCAATGTGTATGATTATGTATGATTGTATTGTTGATATTGTTGATTTTCATGAGTTTTGGGGTATAAACCCATTGGTGTAGAAAATGGTAGAAATCGATGTTTTCGCGGATAGAAATCGATATAATTTGTGTTGTATAATCTCCATATGTTTATGAATCATTGCTATTAATTTTTTTGCTGTTGGAAGTGATTTGGGGGAGAAAATGGGGAATTTGAGGGTTTTGGAACAGTGAAAACGAAGCAGAAATTCTGCTTCTGGTGTAAAGCGTCGGGCGAAATGCCTAGAGCGCCGGGCGGTTCGTGCCTTCGCCGGGCGAAATTGAGAGGCGAGAGGGTGTCAAGATACTGGTTTGGTTCACGTTTTTGGGGATTTCCTTCACCCCTTCTTCGCCGGGCGAAGCGAAGGCGAAATGGAAGCGTCGCCGGGCGAAACGTTCCTGTCGCCGGGCGCTTTCGTTTTTTTTTATAATTTTCGTTTCTTTTAAAGATTCATAATTCTCGAACCGTAACTCTGATTTAGGCGTTCTTTATATCGTTGGAAAGTTGTTGAGCTGTACTTTATGATTATGATGGTGTGCAAACTGTTGGCCGATCTTATTATGTTGGAAAGTCGGGAATAGTGCTATTTAGCGACTTTTACCATTTGGACGGTGTGTTTGAATGTGAATCACACAATAGTGCATTGATGTGAATGTATATAGATTGTATGTGATTGTATGAGATGAATGCATGAATATATTGTGAATATGTATGCATTTCAAGAATGTCCTGTGTCATTTTGCATGAGAAGCATCATGAAATACATTCTTGTGTTGAGCAATTCTAATGAGAATCCGTGGTAACATCGTGTGCCTATGAGAGGTGTGAGCGATGATTACGAACGATTGTGTGCCTATGTGAGGTATGAGCAATCGGATCGTGTGCCCGCATGTGGGGTGTGAGCGATCCATAAACGTCGTGTGCCCATGTGGGGTGTGAGCGACAGATCGGTTCCAGAGGGAATCCGCTATAACCTCGTGTGCCCAGGTGGGGTGTGAGCGATGATTATAGACGATCGTGTGCCCATGTGGGGTGTGAGCAATGGGTGAACATCGTAGGCCCGAAGGGGAGTTACATTGGTAACGAGCGATGGTTCCAGCAGAGTTCCTGAGAGAACTAATGATGATTGAGTCGGTACCGCATTGCATTTGCATAGAGTCGTGAGTTGGTCTCTATGATTTGCATTTATCATCTTCGTATTTGTGTATTGATGAATAAACATGAATGTGTGTGTTTATGTAAAATGATTGAGAATGGCGAAAGCATGCCTGATGAATATGCTTGGTGATATATATATATATATATATATATATATATATATATATATATATATATATATATATATATATATATATATATATATATATATATATTGTGATGTATACGGGTGAGTTTGGGTGAATTGTGGAGAGAATGTGGAATATGTGTATTTTTATACTAAGATATATATAATTATATGCATTGTTATTATGATAATATTTCTCACCCTTCTGCTGTTTTATAATGCTCTATGAGGCATTGCAGAGTAGGTATGCTGGTGGTCTTTCTGTGGAGCGTGTCTTCATTCTTTTGGTCGGTTGGCTCTGATATGTAGCACCGGGTAGCTAGGATGTATATGATTCTTTTGTGATACATTTGTATATGTATCTTGCGGATGAATGTTTATGTAAACATGAATGATGTTGGCAGATAATATTTGATGATATGTATATGTATGTATGTATGTTGGTTGTTATTCAATGTTTAGATTTTCCGCTTTTATTCTAAATATTGAGATGTGGGTGTAAGGACTAAGTTCCCCTGTTGCAAGTTACCCCACTGTTGCATATCAATGTTGAGCAGGTGTTGTATGTTTTAATTTAAAGTATAATGTGACATATCTCTTTTATACCATGTTATAATTATACTCTGACGAAATTTTTAAAATGTGCCTAAATGATTTTGTGATTATTTGGGGGTATAGAAAGGGGGTGTTACACTTACCATAGAATCTACATGTCTTCTCACTACATACCCAAACAAACTAAGTTTATTTTCTATCATCTTATCTACCATAGGTTCTACCCCAATACTCTCTTGAACATATTCATCATTTCTAGTCTTGCCACACATCCAACGCAGCAACTTCATTTCTTCAACATTTACTTTATTCTCGTGTTGATTCTTATGTGCCTTACATTTTGTCTCATACAACATCATAGATCTTACTGGAGTCCGATAAAATTATCCCTTTAAATTGAGTGTTTCCTTTGCATCACATAAAATCCCCGAAGCCCTCCTCCATTTCAACCACCCAGCTTGAAATCAATGGTTTAAATCCCCTTCTATTCCTGCATCATTTTATATTATAGACCTAAGATATTTAAATTGTGTGACTTGATGGATGATAAGGTCTCCAACTTTCACCTCTATATTAGAAACGCTTATTCTTTTGTTGAACTTTCATTCTATGTACAACATCATACTTATGCTTAGACGAAAACCATGCACTACTACAAAACACCCAAACAACAACGCCAGGTTTACAACGGTATCCTATACACCGTTGTAATAGTGCGTACTGGATGCGAGCGTATTGTTTTAAGTCTTATTAAAAGGCCTTTGATGACGGGTAAAATTCCAACCGTGGTAATAGTGCGTAATAGATGCACACGCATTATTTTAATTAGAAATTTCAAGGGTATAATAATGGTTGTTGTGAACACCATGGTGATACACTCAAGCTTTCATGGGTTCGAACCTCATCGCCCTAAAATAGTTTATTCCTTTGACTTAAATGCACCCTTTTTAAGTTTTATTTATATTTAACTAAAAACTAATAAGGATATCACTACGGTTATTTCTTAAAACCGTTGTTACAAACTGAAGCTTCTTTTTATGTATTTTAAACACCAAGTATATATCCATTTATCCACTGAAAAGAGAAACAAGACGAAACAACCCTAACACCAACGTCGTCACCATCGTCGGGAAGAACACAACAACAAGAAAGTGTTTTACTTTAAATTGTTGCAATTTCGCATTTGAAGAAAAACTCATCCAAAAGTGTTTATATGCCTTCTTCCGCTGTAAAATCTCGATCTGGAAATTTATGTGGTTGTGTTGGTCGTATGGTTTCGTACCAATGCAAGAAGGGACAAAATAAAGGAAGACTTTTTTGGAGATGTACATTTTGGAGGAGCGATGAAACATGTAATTTGTTCATATGGGATGAAGACATGGGAGAAAGAAGTGGAAATGAGGATGAGAGCATTATGAAGTCAGAGTTGGAAGTTTTGGGCTATTTGAAGGTTATGTATGAGGATTTAAAGAAGAAGAACAAGAATTTGAAGAACAAACTGAAATCAGAGAGATTTTCTGGAAATCACAAGATGTTATGTTTTCTTGTCTCCTTTATGTTTAATGTTTACTTTTTTATGAAATGTAATAGTTGAACTAGGGTTTGAATTACATTGTTGATGTTTAAACTGCAGATGCATTGTGAATTACATTGTTGATGTTTGAATTACATTTTGAATACAAGAATGCAACTATTAAAAGACAGCTTCTTACGAGTAAGTTCAATGCAAACTTTTAATTTTCAATTAGTTATCTGTTTGTTAGTATATTAGTTGATAGATATTGTAGTTCTAGTTTAAACTGTTAAGCAAAAATATTAAAATTTCATTAGATAAATTAAGTTTCATTTCATGAACTTTTCATTACAGAAACTTAATCATCAAATCTAAATGTTCTGGATGAGAGGAAGTTTGACCAACCATAGTCAGCCTCATCATCATCATCAGAATCGACAACAACCATCTGCCTTCTCAACATTCTTCTCCTTATTATCTTTCTTCTCCTCACCAAAGAGCTATCCTTCTTTCCGCAGCAGCCCCATCTACAACAGCAACTTGTTGATTCTGAGGAAGGTTTTGAACGACAACCCCTTCTACAACAACATTTTGATTTTGAGGAAGATTTTGAACCACATCCCCCTCTACAGCAACAGCTTCATTCTCAACATTTTTGGTAGTTTGAGCAGTAGAACTCATTTTGATTCTTTTGGATTAAGTAGTTTTTATGTTTTGGCCTTTACGCTTTTATATTGTTTCTTCTGATTCTTCATCTTCTCTTGGAAGCTAAAGAAGTTTCTGCAAATCTCGAGTTGTTGAATTAATGATTATATCTCTTTGTCTTTTGAAATTTCATTTTTCATCCTTTGATATTCCTTCGTAATTAATGGTTTTGATATCTGTTTACAAATGGTGTATTGCTGATTCTGGTATGATACGTTTGTTTATTATTCATACACAATATCACAACGGTTATTACTCTTAACCGTTGTTATATGGCGCGCGCTTTCCAATTTATTACAATGGTCACATGACCATCATTGTAAGTAGCTTATATATAACAACACTCTACATAACAACGCATGTGTCCGCGTCATTATATATCTTTCTCAACTGTTGTTAAAAGGATCTTCTGTAGTAGTGATGTGTTTCTAAGGCTCGACTCCAAGTCTCCAACCTCTTACTTAAATCCTCCTTCGACAATCCAAGTAGGACTATATCATTTGTAAAAAAACATACATCTCGGTGACAATTATTGGATGTGTTCTGTGAGTACGTCTAAAATTAAGGTAAAAAGGTAAGGGCTTATAGTTGAAACTTGATGCAAACCGTGATAGGGCAATTGTTTGTCTCTAATATGTTTTCATACATATTTTTGATAGCTCAAATATATGAAATCTTAACCCCATTCTTCTCTAGGGATTTCCACAAAATCTTTCTAGGCCTTCTCCAAGTAAATAAAAATTAAATGCAAGTCTTGTTGGTCTATCCGATACTGCTCATTCACACATCTAAAACTTTCATAAATAATAAAATTTAGAAGTAGTTTAGTTCAAAGATGCTAGGTTCCTTTTCTCCTAATGTTACCATCTATTTATAAGCATATTTTGGCACTAAATAGAAAATAAGTGTCCTAATGATAAAAAAAAACTACAGGAAAGCAAACAGAATCACAACCAAAAACGGAAAAAATGAAAAACAAAATCTCAAATATGGGGAGATGACGGTTGTGATGGCTTCTGGCGAGTTGACTGTCATCTCTTCAAAATGCTAGAGGGTGTACATCTTCTAATTTCATTACAATCATCTTTCCTAGCCATTACAGTCGTAATCTTTATTATGAGTCAAATGTCATCTCATATGCTTTCCCGTTCTTTTATGCTCTTTTTCTCTCTTGTTCAACATTCAATGCCAAATACCTTTATAACTGAAACACGCTGAAAATACCGACTTTTGAGAACAAAATAAATATAAAAACACAAAAAAAAGAAAGTAAATCTTAATAAAAAGGTGGTAAAATTATTGTTTATTATATATATATATATATATATATATATATATATATATATATATATATATATGGAGCATATAAAATGAGAGTGATGTTAAATGAGAAATGAGTGGAATAAACAACAATCATTAGATCAAATTAAGAAAAGAGATGAAATGCAGGTTAATAAGAGAGAGAAATTAATAGCCATATTAATGAGAAAATTTAATCATAATTTTTTTATTGATCCAATGGTTGTTATTTGTTCGTCTTAGCTCTCATTTTAAAATCTCTTTAACGTGATATTGATATGCCCCTTATATATATATATATATATATATATATATATATATATATATATATATATATATATATATATATATATATATTCTTTTAAAAAATGATGATGTGCACTCTCCATTCGTGGAATGAAGCTTTAAGACTTCAGTTGTATTATTTCCACCGAGTGTAAAATATGCTAAGTCAACTTTCTAAGTCGGAATTAAAATATATCCCATTTGCATTATTTAATTTGGTTTCCTTGCACTAACTTAGTACATAAATATATTTCTCTTTATATAAGTCATTTGATATTTATAGGAGAATAGAAAAGTTTGTTTTATAGCACTATCATTTTATCTTTTAAGAAACAATGAGAATATCATTTCACTATCTACCATTTTTCTTACCTTTCATTTTTTTCTTTCTTCTATGTCTCTTTTTATTGACTTGACTAACTAAAAAGCATATACACTTTCAACAAAGTTTATTCTACTTATTAAAGCTATGGAAAATCAATCCAACAAAAATTAAGTGAAGAACTAAGATCAATTATCTCAACTTTTCGGGGCATGTATCTATTTTTATATAATAATACATTTGAACCATTTAGTTTCCCCTATTTTCCACAATCAAAGAGGTTTGTGGAATGATTCTGGTGACTTTCTTAGAGAAATTGGCGGGGTTCTGAAATGATCATGAAAGACTTGTGCAACTGAAGTCTTTATGGTGTGCTGAAAATTATGTGGAATCAAAATCATGGTGGGGTAACGCTGCTTCACACGCTTGGAGTGAAAACTATTTGACTAGCAACAAAACAATTCTGTGTACTTTGATTAATTTATCTCCATGTTTAATTCTGCCACTCATGTAGTAGTGTTTTTATCTTATAAACCTTCGTGAGTTTTACATTTTTCAAAAAAATTGCGTGCTTTTCGAATTTTTGAATTTTTTTTTGAGATTCTATCCGTTTTTAGAAGAATTACATGAGCTTTTATTGAATTTCTTAGGTATCTATGCGTGTTTGTTGGAATTTTGAAAAACAAATGTAAAAAAACATACTTTTACACCTATTTTTAAAACCATAAGTGAAATCATAAGCTTTTCCAAAAATATATGATTTTATGTCGGATTTTTTTTAAAAACCGATGCAAAATCATATTTTTTAAATTAGATTTATCAAAAAATCTGGTATAAAATCATACATTTTTGGAAAAAAAATTTTATCAATTTTTTCAAATATGCCGAAAACTATAAAATATGTCGGATTTTTTGAAAAATTCGGTAGTGTTAACGTTTTTTGTTTTCCTCATCGAATACGAACTACCCAAGTTTTTAAAAATTCAAACAAAAACAAATACCAAACATATCAAATTTATCAAAAAATATGATACTTTAAATTCGTTTTTCATATGCCTACTTGATACCATGCATATCAACTTTTTATAAAAAATAACTGTAAAAATGTAAAAATTTGCTTCGTAACTTTCAGAAAAACTACAAGATTTTCTAATTGTACTATCGAATTTTTTGAACTTTGATACTTTTTTAGAGTAATTTTTTTGACCGAATGTTATTTTAAGATTGAGTAAATAATGAGAAGGACATTTTGGTCAGTACGGAAAATTGAACGTGTTAGGTTTAAGTGTGGTAAGTAAAAATCTCCAATTTACGGCTCATGGACAGAATCTCAATCTTATATCCAAGGTTATTGACACTTACCCGCACATTTTTTTTGGCTAAAGGAGGGCCAAGGCCAAAAAAAAAAAACCTAGCCTACAGGAGGCAAAAGAGCTACACTTGAATCTCTAATAACTACATCTAAAAGAAAATCAGGACAATCATCAAACAAACATAAATTACTAGCCATGGAGATACTGAATTTAGCAAGGATATCCACACACATATTAGCCTCACAATGGATGTGAATTATACGCCAATCTGGAATATACTTCAAGTTGTCTTTAACTTTAACTTCCTATATGGTGATATAGACGAAACAATCCCGATGAGGCAACATGAAAGGTATGCAGAAAAGGTAATGGAAGATTATGTGTGCAAGAGGAATAGGTCATTATATGACCTGAAACAGTCTCCTCGACAGTGGAATAGGAGATTCGACAAGTTCACGACACACATATGTTTCACTAGGAGGCAGTTCGACCACTGTTTTTACATTAGATTTCTACCTGAAAATTCACTTGTTACTTTATTGCTTAATGTGAATGACATCCTGATAGAAAGCAAAAGTATCGAGGATGTTATGAAGGTGAAGGTTGAACTCGATAAGGAGTTCAACATAAAGGATCTGGGAGCTGCCTCTGAGATTCTTGGGATTGACATTCGGAGAGATAGAAAGTAGTCGAGATTATGCTTATCTGAAGGGACATACCTACTAAAGATTCTCACAAGTTTGGTATGTTGAATTCAAAGTCTGTTGTAACACCGACTGATCCTCAGTGTATGACTCAAAGTCCTAGTACTGAAGTAGACAAAGCACTACTACAAAACGCTAAAACAACAACGCCAGGCTTACAACGCATCCTTTTATGCCGTTGTAATAGGTTAAAAATTCCGCGCCCATTTAAAAGCTGAGTCATTTAATGACGGTTGAATGAAACCACCGTAGTAATAAATTAAATGTATCAAGCTTTGATTCCCTGCAACTACATTTTTTCCATTTTTTAGAGTACATTTAGCGTGTGTCAATTAAGTCCATTATTTATAAAATAAATTGTAAATTATTTTACAATGGTTAAGATGAGCAACCGTAGTAATAAATAAAATGTATCAAGCTTCGATTCCCTGCAACTACATTTTTTCCATTTTTTAGAGTACATTTAGCGTGTGTCAATTAAGTCCATTATTTATAAAATAAATTGTAAATTATTTTACAACGGTTAAGATGAGCAACCGTAGTAATAAATGAAATGTAACAAGCTTCGATTCCCTGCAACTACATTTTTTCCATTTTGTAGAGTACATTTCACTTAAGATTCCACTACGGTTTAATTCTCCACCGAGATTAAAAGGTTTACTGATAAATTAAAACAAAACTTATTATGTATTTCTTTCATAAGACGCCCTAATCGAACAAGTGAGTCAGCGACGTCCTAACCTTTACACTCTTCAACATCTTCATTCCTTTTTTCTTGGTTTATGCTCAAATATTGACCTTCTTCATTCATTTGCTTCTTCAGCTTCGAAGTAAGGTTCTCTTCAACATCTTCATTCCTTTTTTCTTGGTTTATGCTCAAATATTGTCCTTCTTCATCATTTGCTTCTTCAGCTTCGAAGTAAGGTTCTCTTCAACATCTTCATTCCTTCTTTCTTGGTTTATGCTCAAATATTGACCGTCTTCATTGTTCATTTGCTTCTTCAGCTTCGAAGTAAGGTTCTCTTCAACATCTCCATTCCTTCTTTCTTTGTTCATATTGTATATGCTCAAGTCAGAATGAGATGTTTCATATGCTTTACGTTTAGTATTAGAGTACATCTTCATTGATTTTTTCTTTGTTCATATTGTATATGCATATGCTTGAGTTTTTGGATTAGATTTTGGTGTGTCATTCACATTATTATACATGTATAAATTTCAGAAGTTGTAATGGATCGTAGTTGGATGAAAGCCAATAGATTAGATCCGGTTTATGAGAACGAAGTTTGTGAATTCCTTGAATACGCTGATAAACATCTTCCTGGCAATGACGATATCTTTTATTGTCCTTGTGTTGTTTGCGCTAATATCAAAAAGGGTACAAAGAAAGAAATACACAATCACCTTTATTATGATGGTATATGTCAAAATTATATAATATGGGCGTGGCATGGTGAGGTGGATAATAAGGAAAGTCGGGCGTCACAAAGTCAAAGAGTGGAGGAAGATGAATATATGAAAGATCACCTAGAGGATATGTTCCGTGATATTGGGGAATCTTCTTTTATGAATGCTCATATTTATGATAATTTATGTAGTGATAAAGACACCCCTTTATATAAGGGATGCACAGAGTTCACACGATTGTCGGCGGTGTTAAAGTTGTTTAATCTGAAGGCAAAAAATGGATGGTCGGATAAAAGTTTCACGGAATTACTTGAATTGCTACATCAAATGTTACCAGAAGATAACAAATTGCCGGTTCGTTGTTATGAGGCCAAGAAGATATTGTGCCCACTGGGTCTGGAGTATATCAAGATACATGCTTGCCCTAATGATTGCATATTATTCCAGAAAGAGTTTGAAGACTTGTTTCAATGTCCGAAATGTGGTGTGTCGTGTTACAAGCAGAAGGCTAGCAATGGTGATGACAATGATCACTATGACAATGTTAGTAGGAAGCATCCTCCTGCTAAAGTGTTATGGTACTTGCCAATACTTTCACGATTAAAGAGACTTTTTGCTAATTCGAATGACGAAAAGAATCTTAGATGGCATGCAGATGAAAGGATTCGTGATGGAAACATTCGCCATGTAGCTGATTCTTTGCAATGGAAGAAAATTGATTCGTTGTTTCCGGATTTTGGAGTCGAGCCAAGAAATCTTAGGCTTGGGCTTTCCACCGATGGAATGAACCCCTTTGGTAATATGAGCACTAATCATACTTTGTGGCATGTTCTTCTCACTATTTACAACCTATCTCCTTGGTTGTGCATGAAGCGCAAGTATATACTGTTAAGTATGATGATTTCTGGACCACAACAACCTGGTAACGACATAGATGTTTATCTTAGTCCATTAATTAATGATTTACGACTCTTGTGGGATGATGGCGTTGAAGTTGATGATGCATATTCTGGGGAAAAGTTTAATATGCGTGCAATGTTATTTTGCACAATTAACGACTTTCCAGCTTACGGTAACTTGGCGGGATACAGTTACACAATCAAACTTCGATTGTCACTATTAAGGATATACGAAGAATCATCACCGACCGGAAGCTTCGATTGTTGAAAGGTACATCACAAAAGAAGTTGTTGAGTTTTGTACAAACTATTTGTCGGATGCAGATTCTATAGGAATTCCAAAGTCTCGTCATGCTGACACACACGGAAGAGGTATTCAAAGTCTAAATGTTAGGTCAATGGCTCGGGATGTAGTTATTCATTCACATTTCTATATTTTGAATAATATTGATGAGGTTCAACCTTTCATAGATACTCACAAAAGACGTATGAAGAAAAAATATCCCCGAATGAATGACAAGTTGTTGTTGATAGAGCATAACAATAGATTCATGGATTGTTTTAATAAAAGTGTATCTAATGATCCTAGTGCATCCGAGATACTTAGATGGTTGTCGTACGGGCCAAAATTTTGTGTCATTACCTGGAGTGCATACGACATTGGTCATTATACCTTTTATATAAAATCAAAAGATGATCGTAGTACAATGCAAAATAGTGGGGTTATGGTTGAAGCCGAATCGATGTATTTCTCTAGTTCGAAAGATAAGAATCCGGTATTGGCAACTACCGCGTTTTATGGTGTCATTGATGAGATTTGGGAGATTGATTATGTTATTTTCAAAGTGGCTTTATTTAAATGCAAGTGGGTTCCCAATAATAGTAATGGTGTAGACAATGATGACTTAGGATTCACCCGTGTCGACCTTGGCAAGGCATCTTTTAATACAGAACCATTCATCATGGCTTCTCAAGCAAAAAAAGTTTTCTATGTTTCCGATCCATCGGACAAATCGGGGAAATGGTCAATCGTTCTCCAAGGAAAATACATTCCTCTTAGTGATGAAAGTCTTGATATTCCGTCCACACCTTCTTACACAACACAAGTTCCTACCTCATATGATGAAGTTGATGGAGATGCTGTGCATGCTATACGACTCGATCATGAAGAAGGCATATGGGAAAATTAACAAGTACGTAATTTATTATTTATTCATTGTATGTTATAGTTTAGAAGTATTTTTACTAACAAGTATAATTATTTGAAATCATAGGAATTTTGAGTCCAGACACCAGGCCAGGAGACAAGACACCAAGAGACAAGATACCAATATGCCAAGTTACAATTATGTGAAGTTATGTAATGTGTGTAAACTGTAATATGGTATATGTGATATTTTATTTATGTAGGTTGATTGTTCTGATAAACTGTAAACTGGTATATGTGATATTATGAATATGACACGATTAATATTATTATGAAAACGGTATCACAAAATGTGAATTGCATTTTTCTGCTGTGCTGAGATATGGAGAACAATAATACAGGTAAAAAAATGGGATTAATTATAAAAGCAAGATGATATTTGTTAATTTTGCTGAAACTTTAGCGACGGTTATATTTCCGAACCGTTATAATATCTGGCGCACTGGCCAGCAAAAAATAAATATCAAAACTGTGCTGCTGGGAATCGAACCGAGGACAATTATAGTTATTACAACGGTGTAATGTAAAATTGTTGTGATAGTTAGCGCAGTTTCCTCATTATTACAACGCTACACAAGGCCGTCGTTGTAAGTATCATATATACAACAACAATCTACATAACAACGCCCTCGCCCGCGTCATTATATGTCATTCCCAACCGTTGTTAAATGGGTTTTTCGTAGTAGTGAAGCCTATATGAATAGAATTCCATATGCTAATATAGTAGGTTCTTTGATGTATGTTATGGTATGTACTAGGCCAGACATAACATATGCATTGAGCCGTGTAAGTAGGAATAAAGGACTTGGACTGGTTCAACAAAGCTCTTATAATGAAATGGAAGTGGAGACTCCTAAGTTCAAATAATTGTGTTTGGAAGGGTCTTTTGGAGAATAGGTATGGTAAAAGGTTAACTTTGAGCATCAATTGCTATGAAGTGGAAGCATCCAATATGAATGAGTCAATCTGGTGGAGGGATTTAAGGGAATTGTATTATGACAAAGTTTCTAATAGAGACTGTTTTGTGGAGAGTCTTAAGTGCAAATTGGGGAATGGAATGGATGTATCATTCTGGCTGAACAAATGGGTGCTTGAGGTTCCTCTTTGTAGCGAGCGATTTTGGACGTGGTTCTTAAGCACTGTCGCTCTTTGGGGTGACTACAGGTCGATTCATTTTTTATCCTATTAAAGCTGATGAAGGAAGGGAAATAGATGTCTCCAATTAACCCTGCTTGCATACCAAATTTAAACAGCGGTCTGTTAGGTTACGGATGCTATGTGGTTGTGGGGCCTTTCTCGTGTTTATTTTGACAGAATGACAAATTTTTTGGCGGGGAACAAGGATTAGGATGTTAAGACTGATGCTTTTTGATAGATATGTGAGAGTATGGGATTTTGGGTTTTTGTTTAGTGTGCTCGCTAAGATCTTTTCTTTCGATCTTATGCCTACGTATTCCCGTTTACTGAAACAGGGAAATCAGAGCGTTCGTAGTTCCTCCTATTCTATGAGAGGAAATGGTGTTTTGGTGTCTTGTTCAAAGCCCAAGACGTGAAGCGAAAGGTTGTTTGTATCTTGTTCAAAGCCCAAGATGTGAAGCTGAAAAGTCTATTTGTATCTTGTTCAAAGCCCAAGATGTGAAGCTAAAAGTCTCGACTTTAGAGAGAATTTGTCATCTCTAAAGAGGGGTTTGTCTGTTTATAAAGGAGAATTACTTTAACCGGGATGTGTGAATCCGGCAATGCCATAATTTCCTTTATAGGGGGTTTTAACCTGAAGGAGAAGACTTTAACTCAGTGTAGAGCAATGCCATCTTTCCTTAGGAATTTCTCATGCTAAAAGAGGGACAGTGGCATGGATGTAAATAATCCAGAGGCTTGCCGCTTATAGAGATTAGATGAAAGGGAAGGAGTTGTTGATGTTTGTGTACTGTGAACGAGGCACAACTTTGATGCTAAAAGGTTGATTGGATCAACCAGTGGTTGTCTTATATAAAGCTTAAGAGGAGGCTAATATGTGTCTCGTACAAAGCCCGAGAGAGAGGCTAAAAGGGGTTGACCCAAAAGGAGAATCTTTTATACTCAACAAGAGAGTGTTTTTGTATCTCGTACGAAGCACGGGAGGGAGGCTAAAAGTTTTGTTTGGCTCAATAAGAACCTTTTTGTATCTCGTACAAAGCCCGAGATGGAGGCTAAAATTTTGTTTGGCTCAATAAGAACCTTTTTTGTATCTCGTACAAAGCCCGAGATGGAGGCTGAAATTTGCTATCTCAGTTAAGTGACAGGTCCAGTATACTGATTAAGAGAAAATCAGTTCTTATATGAGTAACATTGTACTCATGGATTTGATCCGAGGATCGGGATTGTTCCCTGTTCTTTAAGGAAGTGGAAAATCTGAAGGGTATCGAGACTGTCCGAGTCTACGGGTTTCTTCCTATTTTGAAGGGGACTTGAGAATGTATTTGAGACTCAAGGAAATTAGACGGTCCAAGTCTAGAGTTTCATCTTTTATACTATGCTTTGAGAAACAGTAGTAGACTCTTTGAAAGGACTGTTTTATGAAGATGACTAAGTTCTGTTCCTATACCTTTAGGAGGTCGTCGGGACAATTTGTACGAAGCCCAAGAGGAGGCTAGAAACTTTTAAGAAGCCGATCGGTCCTTGTACGAAGCCCAAGAGGAGGCTAGAAACTTTTAAGAAGCCGATTGGTCCTTGTACGAAGCCCAAGAGGAGGCTATCATTCCTGGAGGAAGAGATTATTATACGAAGCCTAAGACGAGGCTGTGAATACTTCTAAGAAGCCGACGGGTCCTTGTACTAAGCCCAAGAGGAGGCGGGGATGCTTTTAAGAAGCCTAAGGGTCCTTTTACAATGCCTAAGAGGAGGCCGATGCTTTTAAGAAGCTTGTGGGTCCCCAAACCCCGAGAAATTCAAGGCAAGGTATTCACAAGGAATAGATCACGTCAGGAAAGTTCGAGAATTTGGAAGAAACTCAAAGATGCCATTCACGGAGAATACATTCATCTCTGGGAGTAGAGTTTCTTGACAATTCCTAATGAGGACAGCCAAAGAGAAGACTGTATCTGGTGATCCTATTGGGGATCTAGCTGTCTATTTCTACGAATAATCAAAACGGTTTTTTCTAGTTCTAGACGTAGTTACCGGGGAAACTCTGAATATCTATATTGTTATTACACAGTTGATATGAGTTTATGAAAGGAGACTTACAACGAAACAGCTCCACAATACAGTTATATGTATAGGAAAGCAGTAAATGAAAGTGTATAAACACTTACTCGGTTGTAGAGCTTCCATGCTGTTTGGTTAGTTGTTCAACAAAGAAAGATTCAAAACAACAGTATATTTCAAAATCAAAGGAGAAAAGGCTTTGAAAAAGTAAGATTGGGGCTTACAGCTCAAGGAGAGGCCCAGGGTTTTACTGTTGAATTTGTACATAGGGACTTATACAAGTGACTGTGGCCCAAAAAAGGTTTTTTGTACAAAGGGATGGGTCTTACACTCTCTCAAGAGGCCCAAAAAGTTTTAAAGAAAAAGAGTGGGGCTTATAACACGAGGGTAGGCCCAGATGATTTTTCGTTTAAAATGGCGATCGCGCCGAGGTTTTCTTTTAACGCAAAGGGACTTATACAATAAGTGAGGCCCAAAAATTGTTTTGGTTAAAAGGGGGATTGGGTCTTACACTCTAATAGAGGCCCAAAGTTTTTGAATGGGTCTTATAGCTCGAGGAGAGGCCTAGATGGTTTATTTTTAAACGGGCGACGGTCGCGCCGTTTACTTGTACAGAGGGACTTATACAATGAGTGAGGCCCAAAAAGTTTTTGTACAAGGGGGGTGGGTCTTACACTCTCTCAAGAGGCCCAAAAGTTTTGAAAATGATTTATGAGGGTTGAATTAATCCAAAAACCCTAATTTGTTTTCAAAATGTGTTTTAATTGAATAAAAATTCAATTAAAATGGTCAAAATTGTTTAACATGTGGGAAACAAATTATGACTTTGGATTAATGCTTCAAAAATTAATTATTTACCTACAAAATAATTAGAAAGCATTAAAAGTTGCAAAATCAAGATGGAAAAAATATTTAAAATGTTAAAAACAAATAAAACATTAATTCCTTGCAAAAATATTAATTATATAAAATAAATATTATTTTTGGGATTTTTTTGGGAAAATAAAATATTTTAACATTTTTGTGAATTATTAAAAAAAGAATCAACTCAAAATCATTAAAACTCAGAGAGAAATTAATTTTTGAATCAATTAAACAAAAATCACAAAATTCAAATATTTGAATTTCTGAAAATGGCGCCAACATGCCCAAGAACACGCGCGTTTTCAGTTTTGCCCTGATTTGCATTTTCCATCCAATCTCACTGAATCCGTAATCATATCATGCAATCCACATACCAATCAACTCGTTTCAACCTCACGATCATGTCTATAGCATTTAATTTCATTTAAATTAAACATAAAACAAGAAATCACGAAGAAACCTCAAGAACCCTAATTTCTGCATGAAGGCTAGGATTTTTGATACACGATTCAAACAATGCAAATAATTGAGGGGAAACATTCTATGAATGATTATGAACATATGGCCAAATTATTGTGCAGCAAAAATTGCAAGGATCATAGAGTTAGAAGAGCTCATGCTTACCACTTGCAGCTGGTGATCGTGATTTGTGTTGGAGGTGTTACAGTTGAGTTGTGATGATCTGAACAGCTTCCCTACACCTTATGGAGTGTGTTTGAATGCTTGGACTTGATGGAAATTGGTTGGATCACTTCATGGCATCTCAACTGCACTTTGGTTAAAACCTTGAGTAATTGACTGGTGATTCTGAGAAATCAGTGTTCCAGTTGTTGTTTAAGTGTTTGATCAGCTCATATGTGATGTATATGAGGTGTGTGTGTGATTGGTTTGAGTGGAATTGCCCTCTAGCTGAAAACCTGATAGCTACCTTGCTAAGAAAGGCATTTTTGCCAAGAAAAAGAGATTTTGAGAAAGGCAAGTGTTGTAGGCCTTTGGTGTACTTAAACTGATCACAATTGAGGTCTATTTATAGTAGAGCAAGTTTGTTTTGCAAGGAATAGTGAATGACAAATGCTGAGTAGGTTTGGCCAATGTTGGCAAATGAAAATCCAAGTCTCCTCTAGCCATTGACTAGAGGTTAGGGCACAGGCTGCTGGTTCCCTTGGTCTTGGATAAGTCTTGACTGAATTCAGTTGAGAATGGCTCAGTCCATGCCACCTTGATGCTTCCATTGAATGCTCCAATCCAAAATTGGAGTCTTGTCCCTATTTTAGGCAATTTTAGGTTCAACATGCTATTTCTTGTTCCAAGGACTTTAGAGGCTAGGATCAGTGTTTGTCCCCTTTAGGTTCAATCCTCAGATGTGTCCAAGTGGATAGGAGCATTTGGATTTGGCTGATTTTGGCAAATCGAGCAAAGTTGTAAATTCTGCCTTGCCTTGACAGATTTCAGCAAGGCAACTTGCCAATGTCATATCTCATGACTCAAGTTGAATTTGGTTATGTTCTTGGCCATTTTGGAAAGCCCTTACATTGCACAACAACTGTTTGAACATGTTTGGTTTTGATCTTTTTTGAATCCAAGTGAAAAATCCCCCTACATTTGGCAAAAAGTGAGGTAAAATCTGACTTAGTGAAAATTTCACTAAGTGTTGGAACAAGTGACTTTTCTTGATTTTGATCACTCCATAACTCAAAATCCATGAGGAATTTGGACATAGGTCAGAATGAAGTTTTTGTAGAGGGTAATGAGATCTACAAATCAAGCTTTGAATGGGGTACAATGGCCTTGTGGTGTAGGAGTTATGGTCATCCAAGGTTGGTGCATTAGTGCCACTTTTTCATAACTTAGAAATTTTCTAAGTTTTTATGGTTACCCCTTTTACAAGTTATCCCACTTTCTTTAATTTTTCTTGATGAATGATGATTCAAATCATACATTAACATCATTTTAGGGTTAAAAATCCATTTTAGTGAAAAATCTCAAAAAGTCAAAGTTGACTTTTGTGCACAATTAACTTTTTAGCAGATGAATTCCAAACTGTGCAATTCTTCAGGAAATCATGTCCTTGACCTATATCAAACTTGATGGACATGTTCCATTGGTGTTATAGGGTATATTGAATCATGTCCTAGGGTTTGGGAGCATGTCCTGGTCAAAAGTCAAAGTTACAGTTGACTTTTCCCGCAAAACCCTAACTGTGGTGCAGATGAAATTGAGACTTGTTGCTCACACTTCTTGGATTAATCCATTGTTCCAATCTTGGCTCATGATTTGTCCCAAAAGTCAACTTAGGGGTTAATTAGGTCAAGAAACCCTAATTCCTGATTTTTGACGTATGCATCCCCTGAGGTCAAACTGACTTGATGATTGGGTCCATGAGGTTCCATGGAGCATTTTAGGATATACTTTGAAGTATTGGCTCATGCCCATAGGAAAATTTCCAACTGGAGGCCCTGGTCGACCAAAACCCTAATTTGGTGACACTGTCGATCTTGAAGCTTGATCCACCTAGAAGGGAGCAGCCTTGTGCTTAATCCTTAAAGTGGGAGTCCTCTTGATCCATTGTAGATTCTTGGGAGATTAGACAAGTTGAAGATCAAGTCATTTCTTGATTGATCCTTTGTCTAAGGCTCAAAGAGAGTTTGAAACCCTAATTTTGACTGTAGTGGATGCTCAACAACCTTTGAGGAGATTGATGAGGCATAAAGGTACATCCATATTGTGATGATGATTTGCACAATGATGGGAATCTTAGTGGTCAAAATTTGGGGTATGACAGATGCCCCTATTTAATCTTCTTGGACACGAAGGTGTGAATGACGAAGGTATTCGGGCATTCCGGGTGCAAAAGGATTAAATATCAAAATATCTGAAATTTTGACGGCGTCTATGAATGGTAATTCACGCATTCATCTTCTTTTGCTAAGCAATGATGCTTAGAAAAGGTAAACTTCCCCTCGATCCTGGTTTCCTACCAAAGAACTGGTCTTAGTTTCTAAAATAAACTTCCCCTCGATCCTGGTTTCCTACCAAGGAACTGGTCTTAGTTTCTGATGCAAACTTCCCCTCAATCCTGGTTTCCTACTAAGGAACTGGTCTCAGTTTCTTTTGTCAATAAACTTTATTGACAAGGGACGCTACTCGTAGCGGTTTTCCTCAAACTTCTCGCCGTATTTTCCTGGGGAGATGCCATTTGAGCGGAAAAAGTTGACGTCAGACTCGCTGGGGAACCCAATCGTCTGAGTTGTAGAGTTGCACAAACTTCTCTATTGGAGACGCCATTTGTTTCTACTGGTGAGAGCGAGTCTCTGGAGAGACTGCTTCTTCTTGGAGTCTTACATCATACTTTTCTCGGGATCTTCCCGGAGAAATGCCATATGATGTGATCCAATTTTGAGGTGCCGATGACCTTTTCATCAGTGGGTTTTTCAGAGAAAAACTGTTGTACCACCAAATCTCTGATTAGGAGGCTTTCTCTCGGGATTTTCCTTAATCCGGGAAAGCAAGGATATCATCTTCAATGGCGAAGAGTGACATTTGTTGAAGGTTCTCTGGTCTTTTAGAGGTTCAAGTTATCAAAGTGGTCGATTGCCGACTCTGATCTAAAAATACACTAGAAACGAGTTTGATCGAACACAACATTTCCTGACGAAGCAAGAACTGACAAACTCGATCGAGAGGACGGTTATCACGGTGGGATAAGACCGACTCAAGTGATAGTTGTATAAGACCGACGGTTATCTTAAAATGCATGATGTATATACGTATATGCTGACAAAACTGACACAACATACAAACTAAAAGATGAACATGACTGGATACTCGGCCATCGCGGGGCGTCGAAATATCGTTGGTCCAAAAGTAGCAATTCCACCTTGCTTAGGAGAGATAGTCCCTGCTGTGAGCTATGTTGGTCGGGCTTAGGAGATAAGAACTCGGCCGAAGGTATCAGACGGGAAAACCGCATCTGATACAGTTGATCCTTCATTCAGGCGCACTGGCTTAGAAGGAGTACTTTGATTCTGCACTTTGAGGCCCGACCACCTTTGGATACGCAATCGAGGTTCTTTCGATGTTCAACAGTCAAAAGCAATTTCCATCTTTAATTTAAAAGCAGAAAAAGTTTTAACAAGTAAATTCATTTTGTTTCATTTCAAGAATCGTTGATCATAGTTAAAAACATCATTCTGTAAAGCTAAAACAAGTAAGAATTACAAACAAAAGCACAAGGGCTCAAATTTTATTGATAAGATGGAGATCAGCCAAACGCGTGATTCCAAAGAGTATTTACAAAGTTCAGAAAATGGTAATTTATAGGGAAAAGGGCTACGTTGAAACATAACGACCACTATCCTTCTACCAACTTTGAATTTCGGACATCCTGAGCTTCTGTCGAAGCTGACCTTGACTGGATTTTTCCTCCGATGGGCGATGTAACTGCTGCTAAGGGACTTGCCTTGTTGAACATAGTTACTTGCCACTATCCCTAACTTTTGCCTGGATTGTACTTTGATGTTTCCAATCCACCGGGATGATTTTTTCATGTCTCTAACTTTTTCCTGGACCGCCCTTTCGGGTTTTCAATCCACCGAGACGTTTTTTTTTTTAAGTTTAGGCGAAGTATTTCTTGACTACATCAACATTCGTGGGGTAGGAAAATTCCTCCCCGTCCATGGTTGCAAGTCTCAAGGCGCCGCCTGAGAAAGCTTTCGTGACCACATAGGGGCCATCATAATTCGGAGTCCACTTGCCCCGAGAATCAGTGAGAAAAGATTGTATCTTCTTGAGCACGAGGTCTCCTTTCCTGAAGACACGAGGTTTGACCTTTTTGTCAAACGCCTTCTTCATTCTTTGCTGATACAACTACCGTGGCATAGAGCCGTTATTCGCTTTTCTTCTATCAGATTCAGTTCGTCGTGTCGACTTTGACACCACTCAGCTTCGGTGAGCTTAGCTTCCATCAATACCCAGATTGATGGGATCTCTACTTTTATGGGGAGCACTGCTTCCATGCCATATACTAGAGAGAAAGGGGTAGCCCCTGTTGAAGTATGGACAGATGTGCGATAACCGTGAAGAGCAAAAGGTAGCATCTCGTGCCAGTCTTTGTAGGTTATAACCATCTTTTGAACGATCTTCTTGATGTTCTTGTTAGCCGCTTCTACCGCTCCGTTCATCTTGGGTCGGTAGGGAGATGAGTTAGGGTGTTCGATCTTGAATTCTGCGCACAACTCTTTCATCATTTTATTGTTCAAGTTAGATCCATTATCAGTAATGATCTAGCTTGGAACACGATAACGACAGATGATATTGTTTTTGATGAATTGGACCACCACTTGTCGGGTTACATTGGCGTCCGACGCTGCTTCTACCCACTTGGTGAAGTAATCAATGGTTACCAGAATGAACCGATGTCCGTTCGAAGCCTTAGGTTCAATCAAGCCAATTATGTCGATTCCCCATATGGAAAAAGGCCATCGGGAAGAAAGAACTTTGAGATGCGTTGGCGGTACATGAATTTTGTCGAAGTATATCTGACACTTGTGACACCTCCTCATGTACTTGTAGCAGTTGGATTCCGTGGTTAACCAGTAGTACCCTGCTCTTAGAATTTTTCTCGCCATTGTGTGTCCGTTGGCATGAGTGCCAAAGGATCCTTCATGAATTTCTTTTATCAGCATGTCTGCTTCTGGTTTGTCGACGCATCGGAGCAAGACCATGTCAAAGTTTCTCTTATAGAGAGTATCGCCGCTCAGGAAGAAGCTGCCTGCTAGCCTTCTGAGGATCTTTCTATCTTTCCTGGATGCCCCAGGAGGATACTCTTGTTTCTGAAGGAAGCATTTGATATCGTGATACCAAGGTTTGTCGTCTACGACTGCTTCAATCGCGAAGATGTTTGCGGGCCGTTCAAGGCGCATTACGTCAATCTTAGGTAGGTCATTCCGTCGACCTACGCTAATCATGGAAGAAAGAGTGGCTAAAGCATCAGCCATGTGATTCTCACCACGAGGGATGTGATGAAACTCAACTCTGTTGAAGAAGGGTAACAACCTTCTTACATAGTCTTTGTAAGGAATCAATCCTGATTGGTATGTGTTCCAATCTCCTGTGATCTGATTGATAACCAAGGCTGAATCGCCGTATACGTCCAAGTTCTTGATCCTTAGATTAATTGCCTCTTCGAGACCCATAATACAAGCTTCGTATTCGGCCTCGTTGTTCGTACATTTGAACGCAAGTCTGGCAGTGAAAGGAATGTGGGTACCCTGAGGGGTAACAATGATTGCCCCAATTCCAAATCCATAATGATTAACTGCTCCGTCAAAGATTAGTCCCCACTGGGAACCTGGTTCGGGCCCTTCACTGAGTAGCGGTTCATCGCAATCTTTCATTTTTAGATACATGACATCTTCGTCTGGGAAGTCAAACCCAATTGATTCTTGATCGTCAATCGGTTGATGAGCCAAATGATCGGCTAAAATACTTCCCTTAACGGCTTTTTGAGCATGGTACTCTATGTCAAATTCTGATAACAACATTTGGCAACGGGCAATCCTTCCCGTGAGGGCAGGCTTTTCAAAGACGTACTTGATTGGATCCATCTCTGAGATTAACCAAGTAGTGTGACGAATCATGTACTGGAGAAGACGTTTGGCTGCCCAAGCCAAAGCGCAGCAAGTTTTCTCGAGCATCGTGTACCGAGTCTCGCAGTCGGTGAACTTCTTCCTTAGATAGTAAATGGCAGACTCTTTCATTTTGGTTTCGTCTTGTTGGCCAAGTACACATCCCATTGAGTCCTCGAGGACCGTGAGGTAGATGATCAGTGGTCTTACTTCCACTGGAGGTGATAGAATCGACGAATTCAACAGATATTCCTTAATATTGTCAAGGCAGTTTGGCAATCTTCTGACCAAACGCAGTCCTGGTTCTTTTTCAGTAATCTAAAAATCGGCGCACACGTGGCGGTCATGAGGAATATGAATCTGGAGATGTAGTTCAAACGTCCCAGGAATCCTCTGACTTGTTTTTCAGTTTTCGGAGAAGGCATTTCTTGAATGGCCCTGACTTTGTCAGGATCAACTTCAATTCCTTTCTGGCTGACGATGAACCCTAAGAGTTTCCCTGAACGGACTCCAAAGGTGCACTTGTTGGGATTCAAGCGGAGTTTGTACTTTCTCAACCGCTCGAATAGTTTTGCCAGATAGGTCACATGCTCCTCTTCTGTCTTAGATTTTGCAATCATATCATCAACATATACCTCGATTTCTTTGTGTATCATGTCATGAAACAAAGTAGTCATGGCCCTTTGATAGGTTGCCCCGGTATTCATTAAATCGAACAACATCACCTTGTAACAAAAGGTACCCCATGGGGTCATGAACGAAGTTTTTTCCATGTCTTTCGGCGCCATTTTTATCTGATTATAGCCCGAGAATCCATCCATGAAGGAAAAAACTTTGAACCTTGCTGTACTATCAACCAGCATGTCAATGTGTGGTAAAGGAAAGTCATCCTTTGGACTTGCCTTGTTCAGATCCCTGTAGTCTACACACATTCTGACCTTTCCATCCTTTTTGGGAACAGGTACGATGTTGGCTAACCATTGAGGATATTCAGATGTAGCAAGGAAACCCGCGTCAATCTATTTTCGTACCTCCTCTTTGATTTTGATGGCCATGTCCGGGTGAGTCCGTCTCAACCTTTGTTTAACTGGCGGACATTCCGATCTCAACGGTAAGTGATGTTCCACGAAGCTGGTATCCAACCCTGGCATATCCTGATAGGACCAAGCGAATACATCGGGAAATTCTCTGAGAAGCTTTATCAAACTCTCTTTGGCAGTTGGACTGAGCAGTGCCCTAATCCTGATTTCTTTTCTCTCTTTTTCTGAACCCAAGTTTACCGTTTCCAACGGCTCTTTGTGAGGTTCGATAGACCTTTCCTCTTGTCTGAGTAATCGGGAGATCTCTTCTGGAATTTTGTCGTCAACTTCTTCTTCAGCCCCAAACACCGGGAACTCAAAGTCGGGAGAAGGCATTAGATCGTATGTTTCAACGGGGTGTAAAACAAGCAATCTGCATAACGTGATGATTTGTGTTTAGAAGAGATAGAGAAAATGCAAGAGTGTGTGCAGTGTTTTTTTTTGGAAAACTGCTTGTTTATTTTGATTTGTTTTTTAGGATTACCATTTTCTGAGAAAACGAAAAGAGAAAACAGCAAATAATGCGAAAATTACAGAACGACGTTATTTTATTAATGAACAAGTCGAATCTTGAAACTACAGCCCTATAAAATAAAACTCTGTCGCTTTGGGCGAAGCGAAGAAGGAAATTTATAGAAAGCGAGCCCTATCAAAACATCCATTTCACCTGGGCAGGGTGAAAGGTTAAAGATGGCAATTACTTTGACTGGTGAACGACCGTCGGAACATCGACAGCAACCCATTGGCGGCGAACTCCTCGGTGAATCACAAAGTCTGGAACCTTCCTTGATTTGTCTTCAGAAATAACCCTGATTTCTGGTGGAGCAGGATCGTTGGAATCTGTCTCCCAGGCAGAGTTGTCGTAGGAGGATTCCTCTGTTGCATTTTGCAGAGTATTTGTGCTCTCAGTTGTATCTCCCCATCCAGTTGGCTGGATATCTTCGAGCCTGATACGAGAGCTTTCGGGAGCGGTGTACTTAACCATGAAGTCAAATTTTCCACTTGGTTGTCCTAAGGTGTCCCACACTTCTTTAGAACTGGAGGAGTCATCCCTCTCGATGACGTTGACCTCAGGAAAACCATAGTTGATGAATTCCAGTCCTGCAAACGTTGCGAATTCATTGTCATGTTGAGTAGTTTCGGAATGACCTGAGTGTTGATCCCATGACATGGTGGGGACACAGATATTCTGTTCAATGATGCTTAGCTGAGTGTCATTACTCGGCTGACTTTCTGGCCCCAGGTCTCCTGGGTAAGGTTGCCACATTGGCAGACCATCCATTGGGCCATAGTAGTTGTAGTCAAAATTGTCTTTCATCAGAGTGTCTTCCTCTAATGAATTTGGTGGAGCACGGCATCCTTCTGGATCACAATCTCCATATATCATTTCGACATCTGACCTGGGTATAAATCTCGGACTCTGTGCAGGAAAGCAAAAGGGAGTTTGCGTTTCGTCCTCTTCATTGATAGCATGGACTGATTGAGTCACTGGTTGGAGGAAGCCTCCACTATGGAAGAAGTTCTGAATAGGATGAAGACTTTCATCATTAGCAGCAGTCTGGGTGCAGGTTGCAGAAAAACCAAGACCCTTCTTTGTTTTATTGTCAATAGGAATGACAAGCTGTCCCCATCCTGTGGTATCGATACTCTCGACCGCTTTAATAGTATCTTTGTATGAGGAAATCGAAGTTCCTCCTTCAGATTAATTGTCCTTGCTCACCGACAGTGCTTGGAACTGCGTCCCAATAACCTCCTCGGGCTCTACACAAGTAGATGATGATAAGTTACTCACGAGCAAGGCTTGTTCTCCATAAACCGTGATGAGTTGATCGCCCTTGACGAACTTTAGCTTTTGGTGGAGAGTCGAAGTGACCACGCTTCAGCCTGATGTATCCAAGGTCTTCCTAATAAAAAACTGTACGTTTCCCGGATGTCCATGACCTGGAAAGTGACTTGGAAATTGTGAGGACCGATAGTTATGGGAAGATCAACTTCGCCGATAACCGCTTTTCTGGATTCGTCGAACGCTTTGACGATGACCTCGCTGATTCTCATTGGAGGGCCTTTGAATGATAATTGCATCAAAGTGGACTTCGGCATAACATTCAGGGTTGACCCTGTGTCTACCAGTACGCTGGCTAAAGCATCGTCCTGGCAGTTGACTGTGATATTGAGTGCCATGTTATGACGGCGACCCTCTTCAGGTAATTCCTCATCACTAAATCCCAAATTATTGCAGGAAGTGATGTTAGAGACAATGTTATCGAACTGTCTGATTGTTACATCCTGTTCCACAAAGGCTTGCTCCAAGACTTTCTGTAGAGCCTCCCTGTGGGCTTCTGAGCTGATTAAAAGTGATAACACTGAGATCTTTGAAGGAGTCTGTAACAGTTGATCAACAATGTTGTATTCACTCCTTTGGATGAGCTTCAGCATCTCATCATTGTCTTTTGAAAGGTCGGGATTACTGGATTGACCGACTGGTGGATTGGGAACTTCTGTCTGAGGTTCCTTTTCTCTGTTAAGTTCTCTAACTCCTCGGTTGAAGATTCGACCACTCCGTGTTACACGACTGATGTCTGCAATATTCACGACGGAGGGTAATGGAATTTCCTTTCCATTCTCGATTATTGTTGCACCGTATTTGTAAGGGATCGCCTTAGCTGATTCATACGGTAGTGGTCCCGGTAGATAGATGACTATGGGAACCTTCTGGTTTTTCTGACCATTGTAAGTAATCTCGATCTGTTCCCGGTTGGGAACTTTTGATTCGTCAAGCAGAGGGGTGATGGCACAAACATCTCTAGTCCTCTGATTATCAGAGATTACGACAACGTCCTCAATTTGATCGGCGAGATAATTTGGCGTCCAATTGATAGGTCCGAAACCCGGATATGGACGAATCTCTCCACGATCCACCTGACCCTGAAGAGCTGCTGTCACAAGGTAGCATCCTTGGTTACTTTCTGAACAGACTCCACAACGTTCATAATTGTGTGGTAGCACCTGGCCACACCCACTTTGAATACAATGTAACCTCACTAGGTTAGTCTCCACAGATCAGACATCCTGACTCTGACGCCGAGTAGGATTCCTGTTATTGATACTAATTTGCTGAGTATCTTCATCCATATAGATTGGCATCCACCAGTGATTTAACAAGTGCTGAAGTGCCTCCTGGACAAGGGTACAACCTCGATCATTTTCGCAACCCGCTTTACAGCTTTGGTAATCATGTGATATTAGGAATCCGAGTCGGACCTGCTCAGCATGTAACTCTACCAGGTTGGTATTCATCACGCGAATATAAAAAATCTGAACCATGTTGATCTAATAAGGGCTCCTATCATCGCAATCTTGGATCCAGCCAAGATCCATCTGACGCTGGAGGGCCTCTTGTATGAAAGAGCATCCCTGTTTGTTTACCGAGCAAGTCAGACAGGAACTGTAATCGTGCCGCGGCAGATTATGGTACTGGCTTTTCCTTGAGTGCATTGCCACTAAGTTGACATTCATTGCACAGATGTTGTGGTTTTGAATGACGTTGGAGTTCGCATAGACCATGTTAACTCCACGAACTCTGTGCTCTTGGATCCATCCGAGATCCATTTGTTCCTGTAGAGCTGATTGCACTACCGAACATCCTTGATTGCTTTTAGAGCAGATATCACACTGGTGATAATTATGAGGTGGCACATGGCCATATCCACTCTGTCTACAATGCATATTGACCAGATTGGTCCTCAACAAGAGTACATCGTGAATTTGATAGACATTGTTAGATTCTTTCTCAATCAGGTTGACCGTAGCTTTCTCGTGTTGAGGCAGCAGGTTTGTGAGAACATTAGGATTCGTATCTTTGAAAGATAAGAGTCCTCTCCTAACAAGCTTTTGCACGTCGGATTTGAAATTGAGACAATTCTCTATGTTATGCCCCGATTCCTCCTTGATGATAAGGGCATGTCTGATTCACCTTAAACCAAAAAGGCGGATTTTCCGGTACTGTAAGAGGAGACTTAGTCTGGATGTACCCCTTAGCCAGTAGTAACGGAAATAGTTCTGCGTACGATACGGTTATTGGATCAAATCCTTATGGCCGCGTTGTACGGTTGTTGTTGTATGGAGGACGAGCCTGCTGAAGAGGCTGTTGTGTCCTTTGCTGATTAGGTTGGCTCTGCGCAACCTGAGGTTGATACGTAGGAATAGGCGCGGGGTTGATAGCAGGAGTTACCGCTGCTACTGGTTGATAACGTCGCCTTTGCTTTCCGAGAGAGATATTCCCAATATCCTGCTCTTTTTTCTTAGGGAGAGCACTACCGTATCGTTTTGTACTACTTGATGATCCAGCGTCTTTTGCCAAACGTCCTTCTCGGACGGCTTCCTCAAGACGAACCCCCTTACCGACCATTTCGGTGAAGTCACTGGGTGCACTGGCGACCATTCTGTCGTAGTAAAATGAGCTCAAGGTCTTTCAGAAGATTTTTGTCATCTCTTTTTCCTCAAGAGGTGGATAAATTTGAGCGGAAATTTCACGCCATCTCTGAGCGTATTCCTTAAAGGTTTCCTTGTCCTTTTGTGACATTGATCTGAGTTGATCTCTGTCGGGTTCCATGTCCAAATTGTATTTGTATTGTTGGACGAAGGCAGTGCCAAGATCTCTGAATGTGCTGATCGTGGCACGGTTTAAACCCATGTACCATTTTAAGGCGGCACCGGTTAAACTATCCTGAAAGTAATGAATCAGAAGGTCCTGATTCTCTGTCTGAGCTGACATTCGCTGAGCGTACATCACCAAGTGACTCTGAGGGCAAGAGTTACCCTTGTACTTTTCAAAGTCGGGCACTTGGAATTTGTGCGGAACTTTCACATTGGGGACCAGACAAAGGTCTGCGGCGTCCTTTCCAAATAAATCCTGACCGCGAATGGCTTGCAATTCCTTTTGCATTTCCAAGAACTGTTCCTGGAATTCATCCATTCTGTCGAACATAGTTTCCTTTTTACCAGAAGGTATCTGTGGAATCTGTCCTTTCGGGATAGTGTGTACCACAGGAGGTGGTACCGTAACTACGGCAATGAATCTTGGCGTTTCCCGAAGTTTGTAACCTTTAGGAGTCTTCAATATGCCTCTGGCATCTTCGATTTCCCGAAGTTTGTAACCTTCAGGGCCAGCGGCATCTGTTGCGATTCCCTGATCTTCAGCGATCGGCGGAACATATCCTTCTGGGATATAGTTAGCAGGCATGCCCCAGGGACGATCTTTCGGCATTTGATACCTAGGATCAAACTTCTCCACTATGGGCGCTGAGGTGATCTCTGAGATCACAGTCCTTTGTAACTGAGCTTCTGCCATGGCTTGCATGTCGTTACGAAGCTTTCTCATATCCTCTCTCAGAGCGTCGATCTCTTCTTTTAACTCTCTGTTTTCTTCCTCAAGATCATCCATCTTTTTCTGACGACTGGCCCGAGTATTGTTCGAATGAGACAGTTTGACTCTAGAACCGAGACACAAATGTGAGATTCGTAAGTAAGGAGAATACGCGATGTGAGAATGATGAAATGCAATGATTATATTAATTGTTTTTTGGTTTAATCAAAATAAACTTCGACAATTAGATTGCAAATATCAAATAGTGGGGAAACCCCTTTTTATTGAAATTCAAAGGATTACAGAAATGGAAATACAGTAGATTACAAGGTACAGAAACAGAAACCTAAGCTAATGGGTCCCGAGAGAACTCGGGTGCTGATTCTGGTACTTTCCTTTTCTTTAACCGGGGCTCTTGAGCCGTTGTCGGGTTGTCATTCCTTTGCCAGGTGAAAGGAGCGAGCAAATTCCTTTAGTCATCTTGATTATCCACAGCATGTTGCTCTTAGATCTCGATCAGAGAATCTTTCTCTTTCAGTAGTTGTTGTATTTGGGTACACTCCACATTGAGGGTGCGGTACTTGTTCTTCCAAGACCTCCTCTCCCCTTGAACTTTGTTGAGAGTAACCTGAAGCTTTTCCGTGTCAGTCCTGAAGTACATGACAGATTCCCTTGGCGGAAGAATTCCGTAACGGGGATAGGGCATCTTTAGCTTGAGAGCTCTAGTTTGTACCCAGTGGAGATAAGGCTCCACCGAGACACAGTCCGGTTTTCCTAGAGACTCTCGTCATTTCTTATGAACATGTTTCCAAGCGTGCACTATTTCCATCTTTAGTGATCTGTCATTTTCTCCTTCCTTGAAGAAAAGACCTTCCAGATGAGCATTCCGTGGGACATGCCTTATTGGGTATCCAAATTGACGATGAACCAATATCGGATGATAGTTGATTCCTCCTTAAGTTCCTATGAGGGGTACGTTGGGGAAGTTTCCACAACGATCAATGATCCTCATTCCATCATAAATCCTATTACACCAATCAATGTCAGAGTTGGTGAGAGACATGATTTTCTGCGACCAACGTAAGGTACTCTTATGATCCCAAAAAGCAGCAGACTTAGGCAAATGGGAGATAAACCATTTATAAAGCAGGGGTACACAACATGTGATCTCCCCTCCGCTGTATAAATTTCCTAAGTGTACAGAATGATACGCATCCGTGAGTAAAGTCGGCACAGGGTTTCAATGAGAAAAACCTTAATGGCGTTGATATCGACGAAGTTATTAATGTTGGGCAACAAAAATAATCCGTAGGTGAGTAAAACAAAGATGCTTTCAAAAGCAGTCCCGTTCCCTATACTAGCAAAGTGCAGAGCTTTCTTTGTTAAGAATTGGGCTGGCAAACCTTGGATGCCAACCTTAATAGTCATGTGAGTCTTGACTTCTGACTCATCCAGATGAATTGCTCTTGCAATGGTCTGATCCTTTGGAATTTCTTCCAGTCCAGAAAATGGAGCTCGATCAGTAATGTGTAGATCGATCAGGTGAGAATACTCCTCCAGCGTTGGTGCTAGCTGGTAATCCGGGAATGTGAAACAGTGATAAACCGGATCGTAAAACTGAACGAGCACATCCATGATTCCTTCAATCACATGGACTCTTAGCAGAGGTAGCAGACCTCCGTACTTGGCTCTGAACGCCTCTTGGTTTGTGATCATTCTCGCCAAACCTCTCAGATCCTCTAGTTTTGGAGCCTTGAAGGTGTACTTATGAGTTCTCCTTCTACCGAAATCCATTAGCGTAATCCTTTTCTCTGATATTTGCAATCACAGTCTTAGTTTAATTTGAAAAACAGAGAGACTAGAAGAGAAATTCTTTTTGTTTTAACGTTTTTTAAATGAATGCATGAATCACAAAAACATAGAAAAAACATGGGGTCAAAGGGTCATTGTCATGGAGTCAAGGCTCTACCCATCCCAAAGGTTTACTAATGATTTTTGTACCTGTCTCTCATCATCATTAACTCTTGTCAAGAAAACACCAGCGGGCCGGGAACCGTGCTAGGTGATGTTTTTTGAAGAGTCCTCAGAAGAGGGTGGCATCGCATGACAACTATTTCCGATAGCCTCTGCGCCACTAAAGGGGTTTTCCTAGGTGTATACTCAATCTTTCCACATGCGGCATCACACGCATTCCCATTAGCAGAAAAATAAACACATATATCAATTAGGAAAAGCAGTATATATATTTGTCCTAATGTACTAGACTTTTAAGCTATGAATCCTATGTTCCTGACAGAAATGGCTCCCCGGCTGAGTCACCATTCTGTGGTTTCTACAAGAGATGAAAAGAAGGGCCCCACGGTGGGCGCCATTTTTCTGTAGCAAGCGATTTTGGACGTGGTTCTTAAGCACTGTCGCTCTTTGGGGTGACTATAGGTCGATTCATTTTTTATCCTATTAAAGCTGATGAAGGAAGGGAAATAGATGTCTCTAATTAACCCTGCTTGCATACCAAATTTAAACAACGGTCTATTAGGTTACGGATGCTATGTGGTTGTGGGGCCTTTCTCGTGTTTATTTTGATAGAATGACAAAATTTCTGGCGGGGAACAAGGATTAGGATGTTAGGACTGATGCTTTTTGATAGATATGTGAGAGTATGGGATTTTGGGTTTTTGTTTAGTGTGCTCGCTAAGATCTTTTCTTTCGATCTTATGCCTACGTATTCCCGTTTACCGAAACAGGGAAATCAGAGCGTTCGTAGTTCCTCCTATTCTATGGGAGGAAATGGTGTTTTGGTGTCTTGTTCAAAGCCCAAGACGTGAAGCGAAAGGTTGTTTGTATCTTGTTTAAAGCCCAAGATGTGAAGCTGAAAAGTCTATTTGTATCTTGTTCAAAGCCCAAGATGTGAAGCTAAAAGTCTCGACTTTAGAGAGAATTTGTCATCTCTAAAAAGGGGTTTGTCTGTTTATAAAGGAGAATTACTTTAACCGGGATGTGTGAACCCGGCAATGCCATAATTTCCTTTATAGGGGATTTTAACCTGAAGGAGAAGACTTTAACTCAGTGTAGAGCAATGCCATCTTTCCTTAGGAATTTCTCATGCTAAAAGAGGGACAATGGCATGGATGTAAATAATCTAGAGGCTTGCCGCTTACAGCGATTAGATGAAAGGGAAAGAGTTATTGTTGTTGTTTGTGTACTGTGAACGAGGCACAGCTTTGATGCTAAAAGGTTGATTGGATCAACCAGTGGTTATCTTATACAAAGCCTAAGAGGAGGCTAATATGTGTCTCGTACAAAGCCTGAGAGAGAGGCTAAAAGGGGTTGACCCAAAAGGAGAATCTTTTATACTCAACAAGAGAGTGTCTTTGTATCTCGTACGAAGCCCGAGATGGAAGCTAAAAGTTTTGTTTGGCTCAATAAGAACCTTTTTGTATCTCGTTCAAAGCCCGAGATGGAGGCTAAAATTTTGTTTGGCTCAATAAGAACCTTTTTTGTATCTCGTACAAAGCCCGAGATGGAGGTTGAAATTTGCTATCTCAGTTAAGTGACAGGTCTAGTATACTGATTAAGAGAAAATCAGTTCTTATATGAGTAACACTGTACTCATGGATTTGATCTGAGGATCGGGATTGTTCCCTGTTCTTTAAGGAAGTGGAAAATCCAAAGGGTATCGAGATTGTCTGAGTCTACGGGTTTCTTCCTATTTTGAAGGGGACTTGAGAATGCCTTTGAGACTCAAGGAAATTAGACGGTCCAAGTCTAGAGTTTCATCTTTTATACTATGCTTTGAGAAATAGTAGTAGACTCTTTGAAAGGACTGTTCTATGAAGATGACTAAGTTCTATTCCTATACCTTTAGGAGGTCGTCGGGACAATTTGTACGAAGCCCAAGAGGAGGCTGGAAACTTTTAAGAAGCCGATCGGTCCTTGTACGAAGGCAAGAGGAGGCTGGGAACTTTTAAGAAGCCGATCAGTCCTTGTACGAAGCCCAAGAGGAGGCTATCATTCCCGGAGGAAGAGATCATTATACGAAGCCTAAGAGGAGGTTGTGAATACTTCTAAGAAGCCGACGGGTCCTTGTACTAAGCCCAAGAGGAGGCGGGGATGCTTTTAGGAAGCCTGAGGGTCCTTGTACAATGCCCAAGAGGAGGCCGATGCTTTTAAGAAGCCCGTGGGACCCCAAACCCCGAGAAATTCAAGGCAAGCTATTCACAAGGAATAGATCAAGTCAGGAAAGTTCGAGAATTTGGAAGAAACTCAAAGATGCCATTCACGGAGAATACATTCATCTCTGGGAGTAGAGTTTCTTGACAATTCCTAATGAGGACAGCCGAAGAGAAGACTGTATCTGGTGATCCTATTGGGGATCTAGCTGTCTATTTCTAAGAATAATCGAAACGGATTTTTCTAGTTCTAGACGTAGTTGCCAGGGAAACTATGAATATCTATACTATTATTACACAGTTGATATGAGTTTATGAAAGGAGACTTACAGCGAAACAGCCCCACAATACAGTTATATGCATAGGAAAGCAATAAATGAAAGCGTATAAACACTTACTCGGTTGTAGAGCTTCCATGCTGTTTGGTTAGTTGTTCAACAAAGAAAGATTGAAAACAACAGTATATTTCAAAATCAAAGGAGAAACTGCTTTGAAAAAGAAAGATTAGGGCTTACAGCTCAAGGAGAGGTCCAGGGTTTTATTGTTGAATTTGTACAGAGGGACTTATACAAGTGACTGTGGCCCAAAAAAGGTTTTCTGTACAAAGGGATGGGTCTTATACTCTCTCAAGAGGCCCAAAAAGTTTTAAATAAAAAGATTGGGCTTATAACACGAGGGTAGGCCCAGATGATTTTTCGTTTAAAATGGCGATCGCGCCGAGGTTTTCTTTTAACGCAAAGGGACTTATACAATAAGTGAGGCCCAAAATTGTTTTGTTTAAAAGGGGGATTGGGTCTTACACTCTAATAGAGGCTCAAAATTTTTAAATGGGTCTTATAGCTCGAGGAGAGGCCCAGATGGTTTATTTTTAAACGGGCGACGATCGCGCCGTTTACTTCTACAGAGGGACTTATACAATAAGTGAGGCCCAAAAAGTTTTTGTACAATGGGGGGTGGGTCTTACACTCTCTCAAGAGGCCCAAAAGTTTTGAAAATGATTTATGAGGGTTGAGTTAATCCAAAAACCCTAATTTGTTTTCAAAATGTGTTTTAATTGAATAAAAATTCAATTAAAATGGTCAAAATTGTTTAACATGTGGGAAACAAATTATGACTTTGGATTAATGCTTCAAAAATTAATTATTTACCTACAAAATAATTAGAAATCATTAAAAGTTACAAAATCAAGATGGAAAAAATATTTAAAATGTTAAAAACAAATAAAACATTAATTCCTTGCAAAAATATTAATTATATAAAATAAATAATATTTTTGGGATTTTTTTGGGAAAATAAAATATTTTAACATTTTTGTGAATTATTAAAAAAAGAATCAACTCAAAATCATTAAAACTAAGATAGAAATTAATTTTTGAATCAATTAAACAAAAATCACAAAATTCAAATATTTGAATTTTTGAAAATGGCGCCATGAACATGCCCAAGAACACGCGCGTTTTCAGTTTTGCCCAGATTTGCATTTTCCATCCAATCTCACTGAATCCGTAATCATATCATACAATCCACATACCAATCAACTCGTTTCAACCTCACAATCATGTCTATAGCATTTAATTTCATTTAAATTAAACATAAAACAAGAAATCACGAAGAAACCTCAAGAACCCTAATTTCTGCATGAAGGCTAGGATTTTTGATACACGATTCAAACAATGCCAATAATTGAGGGGAAACATTCCATGCATGATTATGAACATATGGACAAATTATTGTGCCGCAAAAATTGCATGGATCATAGAGTTAGAAGAGCTCATGCTTACCACTTGCAGCTGGTGATCGTGATTTGTGTTGGAGGTGTTACAGTTGAGTTGTGATGATCTGAGCAGCTTCCCTACACCCTATGGAGTGTGTTTGAATGCTTGGACTTGATGGAAATTGGCTGGATCACTTCATGGCATCTCAACTGCACTTTGGTTAAAACCTTGAGCAATTGACTGGTGATTCTGAGAAATCAGTGTTCCAGTTGTTGTTTAAGTGTTTGATCCGCTCATATGTGATGTATATGAGGTGTGTGTGTGATTGGTTTGAGTGGATTTGCCCTCTAGCTCAAAACCCGATAACTACCTTGATAAGAAAGGCATATTTGCTAAGAGAAAGAGATTTTGAGAAAGGAAAGTGTTGTAGGCCTTTGGTGTACTTAAACTGATCACAATTGAGCTCTATTTATAGTAGATCAAGTTTGTTTTTCAAGGAATAGTGAATGGCAACTGTTGAGTAGGTTTGGCCAATGTTGGCAAATTAAAATCAAAATCTCCTCTAGCCATTGACTAGAGGTCAGGGCACAGGCTGCTGGTTCCCTTGGTCTTGGCTAAGTCTTGACTGAATTCAGTTGAGAATGGCTCAGTCCATGCCACCTTGATGCTTCCATTGAATGCTCCAATCCAAAATTGGAGTCTTGTCCCCATTTTAGGCAATTCTAGGTTCAACATGCTATTTCTTGTTCCAAGGACTTTGGAGGCTTGGCTCAGTGTTTGTCCCCTTTAGATTCAATCCTCTGATGTGTCCAAGTGGATAGGAGCATTTGGATTTGGCTGATTTTGGCAAATCGAGCAAAGTTGCAAATTCTGCCTTGCCTTGACAGATTTCAGCAAGGCAACTTGCCAATGTCATATCTCATGATTCAAGTTGAATTTGGTAATGTTCTTGGCCATTTTGGAAAGCCCTTACATGACACAACAACTTTTTGAACATGTTTGGTTTTGATATTTTTTGAATCCAAGTGAAAAATCCCCCTACATTTGGCAAAAAATGAGGTAAAATCTGACTTAGTGAAATTTTCACTAAGTGCTGGGACAAAGTGACTTTTCTTGATTTTGATCACTCCATAACTCAAAATCCATGAGGAATTTGGACATAGGTCAGTATGAAGTTTTTGTAGAGGATAATGAGATCTACAAATCAAGCTTTGAATGGGACACAATGGCCTTGTGGTTTAGGAGTTATGGTCATCCAAAGTTGGTGCATTAGTGCCACTTTTTCATAACTTGGAAAATTTTCTAAGTTTTTATGGTTACCCCTTTTACAAGTTATCCCACTTTCTTTGATTTTTCTTGATGAATGATGATTCAAATCATACATTAACATCATTTTAGGGTTAAAAATCCATTTTAGTGAAAAATCTCAAAAAGTCAAAGTTGACTTTTGTGCACAGTTGACTTTTTAGCAGATGAATTCCAAACTGTGCAATTCTTCAGGAAATCATGTCCTTGACCTAAATCAAACTTGATGGACATGTTCCATGGGTGTTATAGGGTATATTGAATAATGTCCTAGGGTTTGGGAGCGTGTCCGGGTCAAAAGTCAAAGTTACAGTTGACTTTTCCCGCAAAACCCTAACTGTGGTGCAGATGAAATTGAGACTTGTTGCTCACACTTCTTGGATTAATCCATTGTTCCAAATGGATCAATATAGTTCATTAGAGGCCCTCAAACCCTCTCTTGAGGTCTTGGCTCATGATTTGTCCCAAAAGTCTACTTAGGGGTGAATTAGGTCAAGAAACCCTAATTCCTAATTTTTTATGTATGCATCCCCTGAGGTCAAACTGACTTGATGATTGGGTCCATGAGGTTCCATATGGCATTTTAGGATATAATTTGAAGTATTGGCTCATGCCTAGAGGAAAATTTACAACTGGAGGCCCTGGTCGACCAAAACCCTAATTTGGTGACACTGTCGATCTTGAAGCTTGATCCACCTAGAAGGGAGCATCCTTGTGCTTAATCCTTGAAGTGGGAGTCCTCTTGATCCATTGTAGATTCTTGGGAGGTTAGACAAGTTGAAGATCAAGTCATTTCTTGATTGATCCTTTGTCTAAGGCTCAAAGAGAGTTTGAAACCCTAATTTTGACTATAGTGGATGCTCAACAACCCTTGAGGAGATTGATGAGGCATAAAGGTACATCCATATTGTGATGATGATTTGCACAATGATGGGAATCTTAGTGGTAAAAAATTGGGGTATGACACTCTTAAGGATGTTTTCCCTAACATATTTCAGTTTGCTGTCAATTCTAAAAGTTCTGTTGCAGAGTCTGGTACTTGGAATGGGGTGGAATGGTTGTGGGAGCCAAACCTTTATGACTTTCCTGATAGTTCAGTTATGGCTAGGGAAAAGGAGGACCTTATGGATCTGTTGGAATCAATTTCTCCTAAGTGTGATCAACTTGATGTTTTCGTTTGGGACCTTGTAAACTACCATTGTTCCTCCTCTATTGATGGATTTTCTGTTGGATCCTGTTATGATACTTTGTGTCAGGATAGAGTAGATAATAGAATAGGAGAAGAAGATCTTGCTGCTATAAGAAAGGTCAGGAATGTGAGTTTGCCGTCCAAAGTTAAAATTTTCCTATGGCGTGTCGTGAGAGACAAGTTAGCAACCAAAGTGCAGTTGGCTAAGAGGAATATTGTTGGAGGTGGAAATGTGAACTGTTTGATATGTGTTAATGCAGAGGAAAGCACTGAGCATGTGTTAATGGAGTGTGAGTTTGCTGAGGAAGTTTGGAAGGGAATAGAAAGATAGATTGGCATATCATTTTACAGACTAGGAAATTGTGTTGATTTCATGAAGGAATTTGTAGAAGTGGTGCATAGAGATAATGGCTGCTCAAATGGTCTTATTGTTTAGGGTACGGTGGTGCGGTTCTTGTGGTATGGTAGGAACTGCATAATTTTTGGCATCAAACACAAGTTAGTTGACGATTTGTTGAACTCAATTAAATATTTCTGGAAGTGGTTTTGTGCTTCTAGGACTTTGTCTAATTTATCTTTCTATGAATGGTTCACATCCCCTCTAGTTTGTTTAAAGGGTATGAAGTAATGTAATGTATTGTTTTATTGTGTTATGAGGGTTGTTGCACCCCTTGTGCAGCCTGTTATTGATTCATTGCTTTTAGAAAAAAAAAAGGTACATGATCAATCCTGAAAAGGCGCATTGACAAGCATTGAAGTGGATTATAAGGTATCTAAATGGGTTTTCGAGTAAAGTCCTGATTTATGGTTAATTTTGTGGTGATGATAGCCTAGTAGAAATTGAAGGATTTGTTGACTCTGATTATTCAGATTGTTTGGATTCGAGTAAATCTATTTCTAAATATTTATTCACTATGTTTCGCACATCAATCAGCTGGAAAGTAACACTTCAGAAGGTTGTTTCCTTATCAACTATTGAAGTGGGGTATATATCCCTAACTAAAGATGTGAAAGAAACATTGCGACTTGAAGGTTTTACTAAGACGCTGAAACTCCAAGGTCATGCACTCACTGTTAAATGTGATAATCAAAGTGCAATACACCTATTGAAGAATTCAGCCTATCACGAGCAAACCAAGCACATCAATGTGAGACTGCATTTCGTCAGAGAGATATTCAAACATGAAGAAGTGCAAGTGCTGAAGGTTTCGACCTATGAAAATGTTGTTGATATGATCATCAAGTCATTGCCAAGTTGCATTTGTTTGTACTATATGTGGCTGATAGGACTGCATGTTGACAACTAGTTGAATTCGTGGTTCAGAGTTTATTTCAAGGTGGAGATTTGCAGCTTATGGGCTATAAGCTAGTGTTGTAGAAAACTTTGTCTAAAACGAAGGGTTAGTGTAGCTGTCAAAAAATATGTTAGGTTGTTAACATGTTGAATTGGGTTAGTCAGTTGAACCAATTGTTTGGTATGTTAGTTGAGGCAATGGTTTAGTTTTCTTATAAATATCATACTAGTCTTCACTTCTCTATCAATCCCTGATAATTTTGATCAGAGGGAGAAAGTGACGTGGTTGAGATTCAATTGTAAACATTATTCCATAATGTGTAATTGAATCAAGAATCTAAAGTTTTAAATCACTTTGAATTGTCTTTCTTTTTTTCTTTTTTCTTTTTCCTTTACTTTATGGTTTTCTTACTGATAAAAGATCCAATCATACTTTATTTTTTGTACATCGATTTCACAACACATATGTCTCCGCCTTTAACCAATTTCAATGCCGAAAGTATAGTATTATAAACCAAAGCAAACACATTTTCCTTCTTCTTTCTTATACTAGTAACATCAAATTGTTCCAACAAACTCCATCTTTTAAAATAACGGGACACTTTTATTTAAAGAAAGATGAATACAAAGTAACGAAAGTTATGTGTATCTAATCACTAATAAACTTTTTCATCATTACATTATTTAAATATTTTTCTAATCTCTAATTAGAGGTAAAATATTCCATAATAGAAATATCTGAGGTGGCAATTCATTATCCATATATTGTCAATAGATTTCTCTATGGCGGCAGGGCTTCGTAAAAATCTTTGAAAGGACTAATTATATTTTTAGTATCAAGGATGAAGATGCGAAAGTGGCCATGTTGCGATCATGTTGGTATTTTTCCTTCTTGAAAAAAAGGGGATCAAAGAAAGGACATGATAACGGTTGAAGTTCTTGTTCGCAAAGTTTGTTTTTCTCGGAAGCCAATTCCTTAGCTTTTGGGTTCGAGGTGTAATGCCTCTGGACCGTCGAGCTTAGCCGACGTTAAATAAGCGCTTGTTGGGAGGCACCCCAACATTGTAAGTATTTATGCTTTATTTGTTGTTTTAATGATTTAAGATGTTTAAATTTGGTTTAGGAACTGGTAGCAGTGCAGAAAATTTGAGTTGCGACGGTTATCACAAAACCGTCCTTATTTCTGGATTGCGATGGTTGTCACGACAGTTAGGGTCAACTGTCGCAGATTTTTTGCGACAGTTATCACAAAACCCTCCTTATTCCTGGACTACGACAGTTGTCACGACGATTTGGGCCAACCGTCGTAGATTTTTTAGGCATGTTGTGTAAAATAATTGCGACAGTTACCAAAGAACCGCCCTTTTTCCACACTCGCGACAGTTAGGGCGAACTGTCGCAATTACTTTAGCCAAACATAATCACTATTTTTTTATTCCTTTAATTTTCTACTTTTTTCATTCATTTTTATTTTCCAACCTTTTCACTCTAAAAAAAACGCGAAAACCCTTTAATATTTCGCTCTCAATTTTTTCGCTCTCAAAAAAACGCGAAAACCCTATAATATTTCGCTCTTCATAGGCATTGCTACATGCATATGAAGGCTTAAATTTAATTTTAGCATTTGAATTTCTATTTTTAATGTTGTTTATTGAGTTTTTAAAATTTAAAATAAATCTTTGTAATAGGAAAAATATCAATATTTGATTTTATTGTTTATGTAATTGATGCTAAAGTTGATCAAAATCACATATTTTACATATTACATGGATAAATTATAAATAACATTTTCGATATTTAAAAAATAAAATAAAACAAATTGTAAGGGCTAAACATATAAAATAATTTAAATTTTAAAATAAAATGATATATTTGAGCAAGTGAGACATGTTTTAAAAAATTATTTATATTACTTTTGAAAATTGTTAATTTTACTAAATAATTAATGTTCTCCTCTTACAGACTTATCCAAAATTATAGTCCACTTTTATCCAATTTTAGAATTCATTCAAATCCAAAATATTTCCTCCCATAAATTTTTAGAATCCCTCTAACCCAAACTTCAGGAACCCTCGAGTCTCCCTCTTGAAATACTAAGAACTCCTTCCAACTCAATACATACCCTTATTAAAAAAAAACACTAAGAACTTCATCAATCTGATTTGTTCTAACTCTACAATCAACCTTAAGTTTCTTGTTCATCGATTCTCCGTGTACGGATTCACAGTGTTTGACGCTATGGTTGCCGAGTGTGTAGATTCACCGTGTTTTTTTGCAGTGCATGGATTCACAATGTTTGTTTGCCTCAATCCACCGTAAATAGCCTCCACTTGCAATCATCCTCTATATAAGAGTAGCTCTCCACCGGGTAAGTAAATCAGAAACCTATTCTTTATATCTCATCGATTTAACAATCCCAAGTTATCAATCAATTTCACATACAATCAAGAATCTTCTTTAATTGCAAATCGCAACCTTCACAAATAATCTCTGTTACGTAAAATCAATCTGTATATATAGACTATAGATTTTTCTCAAGTATTATTATTTCAATGATTTCTCCACATTTAGTTTCATTAGAATTTAGGGTTTTTTCTCTCTAACAAGTAAATCCTTATTGTTTGATTCATCAATTGTTTTAGTATATTCATTATAGCATGATGGTCATCCCCAAGTAAATTGACCTCTTTCTTTTGTGAGGACATTGGTGTTCTACTTGTTCATTCTAACATGCTAATGTTTTGTCTTGCATTGCAGCGGATTTTTAAGATACATTTCATAAGAAATATTTGCTGCAGGTTTTAAAGAGAGACTTCAGTTCTACCTTTGGACTATATGTTTGGACTACAGGTACATAGTATGACTACATGTTCATAAATCATTATTTTCTTATAATTTTATGTGAGTGATTTTTGAATTGTCCATCTTCTAAAAGGTCAAACACCTAATCTATCTAGAAGATCTTAATATTTTGTTTGCTTACTAGGTCTCAACTTGAATATAACAATATAAGAATATATTGTTCAAATCCACTTTTGTATTGAGTTTTTTGATGCTGCTGGAACAATTTAACTCATTTATTTGCTATTAAGATGTTGTCCCAATCTGCTGGCTACTGTGTTCTCTTGTCTTTTTCCCGAGTTTGATGTTCAGACTAGGAACAGTGGTATGTATTTCGTCTTTGGTCTGGTAAAGTCTAGCTTGTGTGTTTTTTCTTTGATGCCATGTTGTGTTTTTGTCGTGTCTTTTGGCAGATTTTGCAATGTTATTACATTCTCTGGTTAATTGGCTTCTTGAGAATTCATAGATTTCAATTAATTTTTGTGATTTATGGAGGTGATGTTTCCGTTTTTTTCATGTAGTTTGTTGGTATGTGTTGTTCTCGGATTTAATGACTTTTATATTAATTTTGCTAATTCATAAAAAGATTTTGATTCTGAATTAGTAACATGTTTGCTTTCAAAGGTCTTGTTACAAAATAGTTATTTTAATTTGTTTCCTAAATGATAGTTTAGTATTCAAAAGATATGCGATGAGAAGTTTTTATGCTTTTCCTAACTCACTACTAAAAAAATCGCGTTTAGTGATTGAATTAGAGACCGAAAAAGCCTAAAAATCGGTCACTATGATGTTTAGCAACTAATAACACGACTATCAAATTTCGGTTGGAAAAGTGCTAGTCGTTAACCTTTAGAGACGGATTTAGTGACCGAAATTAGTGACCGATTTTAGCGACTGAAATTAGTGACCAATTTTAGTGACCATTTGTCGCTCCCGGGATTTTCATCCAAGTACAAACGCGAAAGTGGCACCGAACAGAGTCGCCAGCAATGTGTATTTATCCCAAGAGAGTTAAAGGAAACACCGCATAAACCTTAGAGGGAAGGATAGAGCATGGTCTTGCGACCAAGAGAACTGGGTTCGGGAGTCGGTTACGCACAGGGAAGGTATTAGCACCCCCACGCGTCCATCGTACCCGATGGGATCCACGCTTGCTTATCTCGATCAAAGGGTGTCGTTAACTGGAGCTCCGCTGCTAGCTGAAGGAAAGGAAAGAAGAAAAGATAGAGAAAGAGAAACAAATGTAGGGAAAATAAAAGAAGTGCTCGAATGGGCCCTACCCCACTGCCTACGTATCTCATCGGGAACATGAGAATCAGAGCGACGTAGTTCCCCTCACTAGGGATGGATTGTTTGTGTTTTTTAGGAAATGGCTAACATTCTAGCTCAGGTGTTGCAGGCTCGCTGGTCCGAGTGTGTTACCATCTTGCAAGAGAACAAAGAGGAGCACGTTCGTACGTTGAGAATGAGTGAGATGAGAAAAGAATCCCAGAAGGAAAGACGTTATTGTTTATTTTTGTCTTTTAAGCAAGAAGTGTTTTTTTTAATTGTTTTTGTTTTGTAACGCGTATTGTATTTAAGTCCTTCACGTAGGATTGAATGCCTCGCATATCGACCCAAGACGGGACGCACGCTAAACATTCCAAGGAAATGAGAGAAGACCCCTCACTCCCTTGTTCCCACATGAAAGGCTTAAATACAATATTTGTTATGCCTTTCTTAAGTATTTTTTACTTTTTGTTTGAGATGAGGAAGAGAGACTCAAAAGAGGGTCAAAGGAAAAAATCTAAGTGGGGGACTAGGACACAATCTTAATGTTGTCATATATGGTGATCCTATGGTTAGTGAGGTTTAAGGAATCTAATCCTAAAAGAAAAGGAAGAAGAAGATAGAAAGCAACTTACTTCCAAGATGGAAGTTAAGTTGTTTCTAAGAGGGATGAAAGAAGGTTATGAAAGCAAAACATCATTAAATGCTTAAATAACACAAATTGAATGATTAAAAGATGAAGGATGAAATTAGAATGTGGATACATATCCACACTCAAGTGACTTACCAATGGCCCCTGAAATGGTTAGTACAATTATTCACAAGTGAAGAACAAGCTAAAATGAACAAGTGAGATTTAAACAAATTCAATAAACAAAGAAAAGCATCTTAAATTGTTAAGGAAAGTTTAAAGTCAGAATGTACATCCCAAGAGTGTTCTCTAATACTATGAGATCAAACACAAATCAAATGCACACAAACAAAGTCTTAAAACCCAAAGAAGTGCATTATAAAAGAAGTAAATGAAGAATGAAAGGATATGCAAAGTAATTATGCAATAATACCTCAAGTAATATCAAAGTCAGAATGTGTATGACCTAAACATGTGCCTAAACATGATGTACAAATGTCACATGAGGCAAACCAACAAGTATCTAAGCATTAGGAGTGATTAGGAGAAGAAGTGAGAAGATATGAACATGAATATAACATGGAAAGAAATCACTTAAGGTAAAAGTCAAACCTAAAAAATTTAAGATGAAACTCAAGTATCCAAGTCAGAAGTAATATTTCATGGTAAAGATGAGGATAAGATGCACCAATCAATCACATTCAAGCAATTACAAGTCATTTAGAAGCTAGAAGAAAAAGAAACATGCATTTGGATGAAACATGTTCAAGCATTTAAAGAAAAAACATGAATAGCATATGGAATGAATGCAATACTTCAAGGTCAGAGGTATACATCATATGAAATGCAAATGGATAGTATGGCATGGCATAAGCAAAACAAATACAAGTCAAATTGGAACTTAGATGCAAAAGCAAGAGGAAATAGGTCAAAAGGAAACATGTGAAACAAGTATTGAACATGTACACAAAGACACATCAACTTCAAACCAATGACCTATAATTTCATTCAACAGACCTATAATGATCTAAACATGGCTCAAAAAGTCAAGAAGAATGAAATCATACAATGGCACTAGTGCCTTATCAAGCAAGTGAACAAATATGATCGAAGAAGTTCACAAAAAGAGACCTCAAACAAGAGTCATCAAAAAAATATCAAACATGATTGAAAAAATGATCAAAATAAGTCTCAAGAGACCTCAACCAGAGGCAAACATCATACCAAAAGTTTATACACAAATTCAGAGAGTAAAGACCTCAAACAATCAAGCAATAGTTACTTATGAATCATGAACCAAAGTGCAGAGATGGGGGACCTAAATGCAATAAAAGAAAGTCTTACAAATGAAAAAAAAATATTTTTAAGAATTTTTGGATGTTACTGAATGGATACAAAAAGATTGATGCAAAAATGTTTAAGGATCTAAGAGAAATAAATCTTTTGAAATGAAGATGTGAAAATATCAACAATTTTTAAAAGAAACAAAAGAAAAATATGGAATAATATGAAAATATCCAAAAAATCACAATTAAAAATAATAGAAAATTATTTAAACATGTTTAGATGTCACCTGAATTTTTGTAAAATTTTCCATAATGTTTTGGTATTTTTAAAAATCAGTTATGAAACGAATATAAAAAAAAGAAAATAGAAAGTAATAGCAAGCAGGGGGTGCAGAGAAGCAATTTCCATGTTCAGAAATACATTGGGCTCAGAGGAGGGGGTGCAAATAACAATTAAAGTCCAAGTCCATTCGTGTGATTGTGTGTGGCGCGTGTACATGCAGTCAACCATGTAACTCAACAATGACCATAGGATGCAGTCAACAGTCAAACAAAGCAAAAGCAAATCAGATGAGAGGCTCAGATACATCACACCATTATAACAACCATGTACTCACACGCGTGGAATCACCAAGTCAAAGTATAAGACATGTGACTAGAACATGCTTCACTAATGTGCTGGCACAATGTGGAACGTCGGATCAAACATTTACACATATCAGATGGATCAAAGATGAGGTTCACCATACGTATCATGCTCATTCACACACAAAAGCCATTCAGATTCAAAACATGCACGTGAGGGGGAGGTTGTGTTTTAAAACGTTGTCATCATATTAGCCACACGATGATGATAATCCAACGGTCCTGATTTAAAACAACATAAACCATAGCAATCAAAACTACCGACCGGAGAAGGACCTCCAGTCATCTTCTCCGGCCACTCACCACCGTTTGCAATTTTCCTCTTCACCAGAATTTCACAAATATGGTACCAAAATGAAGAGGAGCTCTTGTAGATTAAGAATTCAAGTATAAAAACAATACATCATGCACGCATGGCAAGAACAGAGTAGATGAAAACATGCCCTAGATTTTGAATCTATGCCTCTAAGAGGCCTATCAACTAGCCGGAGTTAATAGAGCTTCTAGCAAGCTTTAAATAGCAAAACAACTTAAAATTAATGAGAATCGAATGAAACAAGTTGAGTGTGATGAAACCTAAAAACGTGGAGAAACTTGAAGTGTTGAGAAAACCAGAGAAAAGCTTGAGATTCTGAGCTTCTAGATCTTCAACCTTAGCAAAATAAATGCTGTTGATTCACGAGTATATGAAGAAGATTGAGGATTGCTGTGGTGCTGAACTTGCAGAGATTGAGTTGTTCTTGTTGCTCTTGATTCAAAAAACACCAAACAATGAGCAGTGGAGGAACAATAAAGATGAAATCGTGAAGAGAAGATGAGAGAACTCAGAGAGAAAGAGAGAGAAGTTCTGAGGTGAATGTGGAAAAATGAGAGTTGAAATGAATTTTTGAGTGAAGTTTTGATTTATAGTTTGAGTTAAATGTGAACCAGAGGTGGTTAAATGAGTTGGTTAAGGTGAGTTTGTTGAGTTAACTGAGTTATCCCTAACTAACTGAGCCAAGTTAGTTAGGGCGAGTGAGGTGAGTGGAGCTATGGTGTGGAAGGTGTATGATGTTATGGTGGAGATTGATGAAAGTGAATGGTGATGATGAGGTCACAGCTGCACCAGAAACTTGTTCCACAAGTTTGGTTATTTTCTTCTCTTATGTATGAAGCAACATGGGGAATTCATCGTGCATGAGAGATGTTTGGCTTAAAGTGGAATGAACATAGGGTGCATGCGTGTGAATGTTAAAACAACAACAACAACTTCATTTTATGATTTTTATGACAGCTTGGTTCAAATGAAAACATGGTGGTTTGGTGGTGAATTTCTCCATGCATAGTAAATGATTTAGTGAATTTTTTATGCCAAATAAAAGAGGGAATGTTATGGAACACATTTGATGTTGATTTTAGATTGAAATGAGGTTTGGAAAAGGATGCAAAATAGCTTGGAACCCAAAGGTTTGGAACTGGTGGAAGGCGTGACAAGATGTGGCATGGCAAGGCAACATGGCGCCTGGGTTTTCAGCATAATCACCATGACTTTGAACCCTTAGAACTATCTCATAACTTGATCAAATCAAAATTTGTCCAACATCAACATTGAAGAGGGCATTGCAAGGAACAACTTTGATGTTGAAAAGTTTTTCATTTGGAGCTTTTATCATTGAGAAAAATGGGTGAATATTTGGCACACCAAGTGTTTGTCTAAATGATGGCCGGTGGGCTTGGTCACGCCTGGTCATGACTTGGTTTGTGACCTACTTTTGCCAAACTTTGGTTAATCATATCTCATTCAATTTTTATCCAATGGAGATGTTATTTATATGGATTTGAAGCTTAGAACATGAACTTTAATTGGCTCCACTTAGACCTGAGGTTTGGAGTTTTTATCTTGAAGAAAGAGAGCCTCAAAGTAGGGTGCAAAATGACCCAAACTTACTATTTTTGGCAACCCTAAAGTTTCCATTTTTGGCAGTTTTGTAACTTCTTGATTTTTCATTATTCCTCCATCAAGTCTTGATCAAATTTTGTCCATTGAACATATGTAACATGAATTTCATGAATTTGACCTTAAAAAGTCAGGAGTTGACTTTTTCCACTGCACAGTTGTCTTTTTCCCTAATTTCTTGATTATCAAGCAACTGATCAATTGAGACCCTTCTGAAACCAATTGATGAGCAATTTTCCATCCATATACACTTAAGAACATGAGGAATACCATGAGACCAAGTCTTGTCCGAAAAATCAGAGATAAACTGCTTTTAGGTCAAACCCTAATTTTGGCACCCTCTGGTTAGGAGGAAATAACACATCCTCCAAATCCAAATTCCTTTGAATATGATGTGTATCTTGTCTAACAAAGATGAGATATGACATTTGGGGATGATAAAACTCAAAGAGCTTGCCTATTTGGGGGTCAGATCCCAATTTTTGACTGCCTTGTGTAGGAGATGGTGCACTGCCCAATCTTCTTGATGAATTCTCCTCTTCCCATGACTTGTGGGACCAATTGAGATGACATATGATGTAAGAGACCCTTTAGGCTTGTTTCAAGACCCTTGGCTCTTGTTCCCTTGCTTTGGATGATCAACACCTTGGAGAAACACTGATCACATGCCCTTATGCAAGATGCAATGCTAAATGCATAATGTTTTATTTTTCTATGCTTGAATGCAATGCAATGAAATGAAAGCTCATGCTAAATGATATGAGGAAATGAGAGGTCAAATTTTGGGGTATTACAGCTGCCCCTATTCAATCACTGTAGACCTGAATGGATGATAGTGATTGCTGTCAGACTTTCAAGGTATGGAGGGATTGAATACCAAAAATAACCAGAAAATTTGCACTCTATGGAGAAGAAGAAAAGGGATATAAACCCAACCAAATGAACTCTGCTTTAATAAAACTCTGATGATAAGCATAACACTGGTGAGATGTCTTTTGTACAACGCTAGACGACTACTGGCTTGCCACGCTGCTGGTGGACTTTGAAAACGTCTTTTGGAACGACGCCAGACGACTACTAGCTCGCCACGCTACTGGTGGACTTTGCAGCCATGTCTTTTAGAACAACGCCAGATGACTACTAGCTTGCCACGCTGCTGGTGGACTTTGCAGCCTTGTGCCACCCTAAGACGGGCTTTTACCAATCTGCTGTTGGACTTTTACTGATTTGCCACCCTAAGACAGACTTTTGCCAATCTGCTGTTGGACTTTTGCTGCTTAGCCACCCTAAGACGGACTTTTGCCAATCTGCTGTTGGACTTTTGCTGCTTTGACACCCTAAGATGGACTTTTGCCAATCTGCTGTTGGACTTTTGCTGCTTTGCCACCCTAAGACGGACTTTTGCCAATCTGCTGTTGGACTTTTGCTGCTTTGCCACCCGAAGACGGACTTTTGCCAATCTTCTGTTGGACTTTTGCTGCTTTGACACCCTAAGATGGACTTTTGCCAATCTGCTGTTGGACTTTGCGAATTTTCCACCCTAAGACGGACTTTTGCCAATCTGCTGTTGGAATTTTACTGCTTTGCCACCCTAAGACTGACTTTTGCCAATCTGCTGTTGGACTTTGTGAATTTTCCACCCGAAGACGGACTTTTGCCAATCTGCTATTGGACTTTGCGAATTTGCCACCCGAAGACGGACTTTTACCAATCTGCTATTGGACTTTTGCTGATTTGCACCCCGAAGACGGACTTTTGCCAATCTACTGTTGGACTTTAAGAATTTGAATACTGGATTACTCTCTGCATCCGTGTCAGACATCTCTGCTGAGGAACAATGATCAATGATTTAACTTTAGAGACTCCTGAAAGGATGGTATCTCTGCTGGAGAATGAATGAACAATCTGCTGCTTCGAATTATCATTCTTGCCAAAAATAAATTGGACTTTGAGATATGAGGGGAGTGATGATTATGCCAGGGATTACTTCATCTGCTTGGGGATGAATTCTGGTCACAGCAACTCCGCTGGGGATGAGAATTTTTGAATGACGTCCTGCTGGGGAAGAATAGTCATTAAACTCTGCTTGGGGATCTATCAAACTCGAGATCCTTTGCGGAGATCATCAGCCTTATAACTTGGTTGGGGACAGAATGTGCTTACACTCTGCTGAGGAATAGATTCCATTAATCAATAAACCTCTTGCGTGGAAGACAACAACTCAGCTGGGGGAGTATAGCTGACACGATTCAATGCTGAACTCTGTGGGGATACCAATACCCAAGATACGATCTTGCTGGGAATCAGGGTTACTTTGCCAAGGATGTGCAAATCCTAGTTAGAACATTCCACTGCAATCTGTTGAGAGAGAGTCCTTAGAGATCTGCTGGGGAAACCCAAAGCAATTCCACAGTAGTCTGCTGAGGAATAAGACTATTGAGCCTAGGATAAGTGCCATCATGCCCCATGTTAGGCGAACTTTCCGTCTGATGATTCTGTTGGGGATGATGAGTTTATAACAAACTCTGCTGGGAAAACTGCTTTGGAGCGTCTCGTGCTGGGGAATGTCTCTTGAAAGGATTTTACAGAAGACCAAGCGTCTTCAAACTCTGCTGGGGATAATAAATATGGAACATCTTCTGCCGGGGAAATTCAATATGCCCCATGCTTGGGAGGGCAACAACTTGCTTCTTTTTTTTTTTGCTCCATGATGTAAGACTGATCCGAAGAACACGTCCTAGGAGGATTTTACAGAAGAGTAAGTGTCTTCAAACTCTTGGTGACTTCACTGGGGATTGACCATCAACTTCGGTGTCTGCGAAGCACTTTACTGGGGAATTCGCAACCGTTATCGACACAGAAAAGCTTGTAGCTGTTGGAAGTACTGAATGAGAGCATCGACTTAATAAGCTACAACGATACCCAGTTGAACTCAAGTCGCTGATATCGAAACGTCGTAACCGACCGTCGACCGAATGATGGACTCGATCAGTAAACGTTGTGACAAAAGGGTGACATGTGAACCCTTTCTTGAACATGATTGCCCCAGTCTTCTGCATGGGAATAAGTGATTACTTTTTTAGGAATAAACGATCCATAATCTCGAAAAGGCTTCCATCTCGCTTTTGAGCTTAGTATGGGGCTGCTACCTGTAAACAAAGGATGTCCGCGTATGCCCCGAGCTGGATATAACTTCTGCAACTACGAAAATCTAACCCTGAACCATCCCTTGTTGGGGAAGAAAAGTTTTGCTGCATCTCTTGCTGGGGACCACAAATGCCTTGGGTTGGCATGCCCCTTTGCTTCAAGCCTTTTGGCTGATTGACTGCATATGCGTGAACAACAGTTTTTCTTCACTTGCCCCAGGCCAACACGGTCTACCAGGAGAAATTGGCATCAAGAGGATTTTACAGAAGACTTGACATCCAAAACGCCTCAATGTCTTTAAACTCTTGGAGAAATTCGTCGGATTTCGACATAACTGCCTCGGACTGTATGGTCTACAGAGGAATTCGCCTCGAGAAGATTCATGAACAACCTCATATCACCATGAGATATTCTGCCTTAGTATTCTGAACCCCGGATAAGCTGGTCAGTCGTCTGAATGGACTAACTTTTCATGCTCTTGGGATGGCTTGCCCCAGTATGAATCTTAAAATGGTATTGCCCCTGACTACTGATCTTCGAAGGAAGACCCAGAATACATGCCTTTGGAGAGATTTGAATCTCGAAGTGATTGCCCCAGTTTGGCTGAACTTTGAAGAGATTTCTCGACGTGATTGGCTCAGATTGGCTACACCTTAAAGAGATGGTTCGACGTGATTGCCCCAGATCAACTACGTCTTAGCACAACTTGTTGGGAAAGCTCCCGCTCAACAAATTTTCCTGAGGAAGTACCACCGGATGTGGCTGTCCTTCGGGAGTTTCAGGATTCTCAACTCGGCAAGATTAAGCTTCTGGACTGAATTTCCATATGTAAACTTCTTTTGATGTCAAACAAATGTATGCAAGCAGAAAATGTTTTACTCTGAGAATGAAAATTCTAATGCAACACACATGTTAATCTTGAAGTTTTACTGAAAAGATGTCGCAAACCCTTTGTGAGCGAATCACGGATTAGAACACGACATTAATTTTTGAATGAATGAATGCACTGCACATGCAACACCAACAAAGATCTTTTAGCACAACTCTTAGGAGTCAGGAACGCTATCTCTTGGTAGTATGCTCTCGAAATAAACCCTGTTTCAATTAGGACTTTTGAGGGTTGTAACATGGCCTGGTTCACAGTTTTAAGAAAAAGGATTTAAGGCTCAAAGTTTATTGGTGCCCACCCGCTCTTCGTGATGTTCTCCAGTCCTACATTCAGCTAATTTGCACAAGCGTTCGCCTCTCAAACAGAATTTTTTGATCTTTCAAGAACCCATGCATCTGAGGGTTCAACACCTAATGAGGCTTTGGAGTACCAGTCACCCCTTTTGTCTTTTGTTCGTAGTCGCACGACTTTGTTCTTGCTTGAGGATTTTCTTTTGTAATCCTTTTGTTTTTCGCTTTCATATTCTTTTGCTTATCCCTAGCTTTTTCCTGGATAGATTCTTTTGAATCTTTGATTATGAAGTCCAGCGGGATGCCCTAACTTTTGCCTAAGTTGCTTGTTTTCAAGTTTCAACTTAGCGGGCTTTTTCATTTCTTTTTTTTATTCTCTTTCTTTTTTCTTGAACACATCGTGTGACAACGGCTGGTCTTGACTTTATTGAAAGGGTTGTGACTGCATCACTCTTTGATTGTTGATGGATAATCATTGTGGTTTCACATCTCTTGACCTCTTGATGGTGGAATAGAAGGTAATGGATCCTCAAATGCACACTCCTTTTGAAATTTGAACGCTCGGTCAAATCAACTGACGCCTACCCTGCCCCAGGGTTAAATGTGAGGTTTTTTCATACGAAAGAAACTCCTACTTCAAGGCTCAAAATGGTTAACGAGGGTCTATCTCCCTTATACCTCCAGTGTTTGGGGAGTTGAAACAATGCCTGTACATCCTCAACAGGGTTTTATCCAAGAGCACACAATTAGAGATTTTTGCGTTTTCAGATCATCATTCTCCCTCAGAGAGTTTAAGCAAGATAGTTGGTATTGCAGTGCATATTAACATTAAATGAGTAAACACAAATGAAATTCTTCCAGAAAAACATATTCGTTGCATTAAAACATCATACCAAATACAAAAAAGTTTTAACATGCAAACAAATCTGAACAAACAAATGAATGTTACATATGAAAATGCAGCAAAGAAGCTAAATGATTGTCCTTGTTAAGGAGGCTTGACTCCGTCTGGACTTATTACTTCTGACGATTTTTTTTCTTTTTACGTGCTCTTTTTTCACTTGGGAAGCTTTAGTAAACATACAGACCATCTGCAGTGAAAATAATGATCCCAGCATCAACCAGATCTTGCACTTTATGCCTGAACACTTTACAATCTTCAATGACATGTCCCTGTGTCCCTGAGTGGTACTCGCACTTAGCATTCTTGTCATAACCCGGCGGAAGGGGATACGGGACATGAGCAACTTCCATTAACTGAATCAAAGAGTCCTGAAGTAAATGGCCGAGCAGCTGACTGTAAGAGACAGTAATGGGATCAAATTTTCTCTCGGGCTTTTTGGGTCTTTGATATCTCTTCTGGGAGCTAGTCCACTGTTGATACTGATTTGGGTACTCCTCTCTTCCCTGCATTTTCCTTTTCAAACTTGGCTGACGATCGGGAGCAAGTTGCTGATATGGGGATTTTGAGACCAAAGACTGCAAGGTATGCCCTTGACTTGAGGCCGCTTCAAGAGGGAACGCTGGGAAATTCATACTCTTCGCAGCAGTAGGAGTAGAATTATCCTGTATGCTTACGCCGCCCAGCGCAAAATCTATCACCTTTGAATCAATCAGATCTTGGACAACATTATGAAAGGCTTTACATTTTTCCACATTGTGCCCCGGCGCACCAGAGTGAAAATCGCAACGGGCACTTGCATCATAATTGAGTGGGAGCTTTCCACTAGGGCGATTTACCGTCCGAAGTTTAACCAATTGGAGTTGAAGTAGGTACCTCAACAGCTGAGCATAAGGCATAGGAAGTGGATCAAAAATTCTGTCAGTTTTCTCCGACTTTGGTAGGTACTTCCTAGCCTTAGAGCCGTCTGGGGAAACAAAAGGCAACTGCTGGTGAGTAGGTTTCAGAACTCCAGGTGGTGCAGAAAATCCGTGAGGCACATCACTCTTGGGGATAGGTTCCACAGGCAAGGGTGGAACGACAACTTCTGTTATAGCCTCAAGTGTGGGATTACCATCCTTTCTGAGCACATTTCTCACAACTTCCATAACAAAACTCATCTGGGTCTTCACTTGATTGATCTCTTCTTTCATCATTTTCTGGCCCTGAATCAAAGCTTGCATGTCCACCATAAAGTGCCCCAGTTGGGCCTTCATCTCAGTCACCTCCACTCGGAGTTCTTCCATATCTGAACCCTGATTGTGGTGAATTGAGTAGTTGGAAGAAGTCATGTTTGCCGTCCTGAAGAGAATACCCAATCAAAATGAGAAATCAGCTCCAGAACACCTGTTATGCATATGAGTATGAGAATGCCATGCAGAATGCCATGTTCGAATATTTCCAAGGGATCATTATGCTTTGATTCGAAAATTTTTTTTAGAAAAAACATAAGAAATGGATGGAAATGCTCAGTGGCAAGTCTCAAAGTTAATATCCCTTGGACATACAAGAACATGTATGCAAAAATGATGATGCAGATGCAACAGGCATGGGATCAATGCTTCCATATAATCTGGACAACTGCTGTGCTGGTAACCAAATAAGCTCATAGGTCGGCTCTGAAGAGACCACCGGAATGCTAGAATATCCAACTAATCAGAATACCAGGATGCCGGGGTATCGGCATAATCAGAATACCAGAACACCGGCGTGATCAAAATATGGGAATGCCAAAATATCGGCATAACCAGGGTGCCGAAATAATCGGAATACCATAATACCAGGCTGATGAGTTCACACTGATAAGAGAACCAGAATACCAGGTAGGATGAAAGTCAAGGTTACCTGCAAACCTGTAAACAACCCGCCCCTCTCACATGTAGGTACTAGATCATCGGTTCCTCAGTTTCGGATTCTCGATTTGAGAAGCAATAGCACATTCAGCCCGTAGGATACAATGCTATCGCCAAACAAAGAGGTCGTCCACTGATTCCCCAAAAAAAGGTCATCCTATAGCAAGTCCTCAGCATTGGGTCCTCGGATCGAGAATGTGCAATGGGTTTGCCACATAATGTGGTCCGCCACTATCACATCTCGGGAGGAGTGCCGCAACCGAGTCCTCGGGAATGGTCACCAGAGTCGACAGCTTTCTAGATCAACACCCCGAAATGCACAAGACGCGCAAGTCAGAACATCTCCCAAGAAAACCTCGTCTGGTTGTGGATTTCGTGTAAACCATACATAACAAGACGCTACGTAGGCCACACTACCGTCCACTCTAGTCCTATGTGTGCACTCAAGCCTGTGTAATGGGCTAATCTCTAAGAATACCCATCCCGCCAAACAGAAAAACCAGTACAGCACAGTCCAATATAGCATAATACAGTAAATGAAAAAGCTAAAATGCAGTAAATATAGTAATACAGTAATACAGTAAAACTATACAATAAAATAGTAAATACAGCAAAACAATAAACACCCAATGAAAGAAAAATAGACAAGCGCTAGGATTGACTCGCTAAGGAAACCAGAGATTCTGGGTTCGATCCCCAGCAGAGTCGCCAGCTGTCGCTCCCGGGATTTTCATCCAAGTACAAACGCGAAAGTGGCACCGAACAGAGTCGCCAGCAATGTGTATTTATCCCAAGAGAGGGAAAGGAAACACCGCATAAACCTGAGAGGGAAGGATAGAGCATGGTCTTGCGACCAAGAGAACTGGGTTTGGGAGTCGGTTACACGCAGGGAAGGTACTAGCACCCCCACGCGTCCATCGTACCCGATGGGATCCACGCTTGCTTGTCACGATCAAAAGGTGTCGTCGACTGGAGCTCCGCTGCTAGCTGAAGGAAAGGAAAGAAGAAAAGATAGAGAAAGAGAAACAAATGTAGGGAAAATAAAAGAAGTGCTCGAATGGGCCCTACCCCACTGCCTACGTATCTCATCGGGAACATGAGAATCAGAGCGACGTAGTTCCCCTCACTAGGGATGGATTGTTTGTGTTTTTTAGGAAACGGCTAACGTTCTAGCTCAGGTGTTGCAGGCTCGCTGGTCCGAGTGCTTTACCATCTTGCAAGAGAACGAAGAGGAGCACGTTCGTACGTTGAGAATGAGTGAGATGAGAAAAGAATCCCCGAAGGAAAGACGTTATTGTTTTTTAAGCAAGAAGTGTTTTTTTTATTGTTTTTGTTTTGTAACGCGTATTGTATTTAAGTCCTTCACGTAGGATCAAATGCCTTGCATATCGACCCAAGACGGGACGCACGCTAAACATTCCAAGGAAATGAGAGAAGACCCCTCACTCCCTTGTTCCCACATGAAAGGCCTAAATACAATATTTGTTATACCATTCTTAAGTATTTTTTACTTTTTGTTTGAGATGAGGAAGAGAGACTCAAAAGAGGATCAAAGGAAAAAATCTAAGTGGGGGACTAGGACTCAATCTTAATGTTGTCATATATGGTGATCATATGGTTAGTGAGGTTTAAGGAATCTAATCCTAAAAGAAAAGGAAGAAGAAGATAGAAAGCAACTTACTTCCAAGATGGAAGTTAAGTTGTTTCTAAGAGGGAAGAAAGAAGGTTATGAAAGCAAAACATCATTAAATGCTTAAACAACACAAATTGAATGATTAAAAGATGAAGGATGAAATTAGAATGTGGATACATATCCACACTCAAGTGACTTACCATTGGCCCCTGAAATGGTTAGTACAATTATTCACAAGTGAAGAACAAGCTAAAATGAACAAGTGAGATTTATACAAATTCAATAAACAAAGAAAAGCATCTTAAATTGTTAAGGAAAGTTTAAAGTCATAATGTACATCCCAAGAGTGTTCTCTAATACTTTGAGATCAAGCACAAATCAAATGCACACAAACAAAGTCTTAAAACCAAAATAAGTGCATTATAAAAGAAGTAAATGAAGAATGAAAGGATATGCAAAGTAATTATGCAATAATACCTCAAGTAATATCAAAGTCAGAATCTGGATGACCTAAACATGTGCCTAAACATGATGTACAAATGTCACATGAGGCATACCAACAAGTATCTAAGCATTAGGAGTGATTAGGAGAAGAAGTGAGAAGATATGAACATGAATATAACATGGAAAGAAATCACTTAAGGTAAAAGTCAAACCTAAAAAATTTAAGATGAAACTCAAGTATCCAAGTCAGAAGTAAAATGTCATGGTAAAGATGAGGATAATATGCACCAATCAATCACATTCAAGCAATTACAAGTCATTTAGAAGCTAGAAGAAAAAGAAACATGCATTTGGATGAAACATGTTCAAGCATGCAAAGTAAAAACATGAAAAGCATATGGAATGAATGCAATACTTCAAGGTCAGAGGTATACATCATATGAAATGTAAATGGATAGTATGGCATGGCATAAGCAAACCAAATACAAGTCAAATTGGAACTTAGATACAAAAGCAAGAGGAAATAGGTCAAAAGGAAACATGTGAAACAAGTATTGAACATGTACACAAAGATACATCAACTTCAAACCAATGACCATTAATTTCATTCAACAGACCTATAATGATCTAAACATGGCTCAGAAAGTCAAGAAGAATGAAATCATACAATGGCACTAGTGCCTTATCAAGCAAGTAAACAAATATGATCAAAGAAGTTCACAAAAAGAGACCTCAAACAAGAGTCATCAAACAAATATCAAACATGATTGAAAAAATTATCAAAATAAGTATCAAGAGACCTCAACCAGAGGCAAACATCATACCAAAAGTTCATACACAAATTCAGAGAGTAAAGACCTAAGCAATAGTTACTTATGAATCATGAACCAAAGTGCAAAGATGGGGGATCTAAATGCAATAAAAGAAAGTCTTAAAAATGAAACAAAAATATTTTTATGAATTTTTGGATGTTACTGAATGGATGAAAAAAGATTGATGCAAAAATGTTTAAGGATCTAAGAGAAATAAATCTTTTGAAATGAAGATGTGAAAATATCAACAATTTTTAAAAGAAACAAAATAAAAATATGGAATAATGTGCAAATATCCATAAAATCACAATTAAAAATAATAGAAAATTATTTAAACATGTCAATATGTCACCTGAATTTTTGTCAAATTTTCCATAATGTTTTGGTATTTTTAAAAATCAGTTATGAAACGAATATAAAAAAAAAAGAAAATAGAAAGTAATAGCAAGCAGGGGGTCCAGAGAAGCAATTTCCATGTTCAGAAATACATTGGGCTCAGAGGAGGGGGTAAAAATAACAATTAAAGTCCAAGTCCATTCGTGTGATTGTGTGTGGCGCGTGTACATGCAGTCAACCATGTAACTCAACAATGACCATAGGATGCAGTCAACATTCAAACAAAGCAAAAGCAAATCAGATGAGAGGCTCAGATACATCACACCATGATAATAACCATGTACTCACACGCGTGGAATCACCCAAGTCAAAGTCTAGGACATGTGACTAGCACATGCTTCACTAATGTGTTGGCACAATGTGGAACGTCGGATCAAACATTTATACATATCAGATGGATCAAAGATGAGGTTCACCATACGTATCATGCTCATTCACACACAAAAGCCATTCAGATTCAAAACATGCACGTGAGGGGGAGGTTGTATTTTAAAACTTTGTCATCATATTAGCCACACGATGATGACAATCCAACGGTCTTGATTTAAAACAACATAAACCCTAGCAATCAAAGCTACCGACCGGAGAAGGACCTCCGGTCATCTTCTCCGGCCACTCACCACCGTCTGCAATTTTCCTCTTCACCAGAATTTCACAAATATGGTACCAAAATGAAGAGGAGCTCTTGTAGATTAAGAATTCAAGTATAAAAACAATACATCATGCACGCATGGCAAGAACAGAGTAGATGAAAACATGCCCTAGATTTTGAATCTATGCCTCTAAGAGGCCTATCAATTAGCCGGAGTTAATAGAGCTTCTAGCAAGCTTTAAATAGCAAAACAACTTAAAATTAATGAGAATCGAATGAAACAAGTTGAGTGTGATGAAACCTGAAAACGTGGAGAAACTTGAAGTGTTGAGAAAACCAGAGAAAAGCTTGAGATTCTGAGCTTCTAGATCTTCAACCTTAGCAAAATAAATGCTGTTGATTCACGAGTATATGAAGAAGATTGAGGATTGCTGTGGTGCTGAACTTACAGAGATTGAGTTGTTCTTGTTGCTCTTGATTCAAAAAACACCAAACAATGAGCAGTGGAGGAACAATGAAGATGAAATCGTGAAGAGAAGATGAGAGAACTCAGAGAGAAAGGGAGAGAAGTTCTGAGGTGAATGTGGAAAAATGAGAGTTGAAATGAATTTTTGAGTGAAGTTTTGATTTATAGTTTGAGTTAAATGTGAACCAGAGGTGGTTAAATGAGTTGGTTAAGGTGAGTTTGTTGAGTTAACTGAGTTATCCCTAACTAACTGAGCCAAGTTAGTTAGGGCGAGTGAGGTGAGTGGAGCTATGGTGTGGAAGGTGTATGATGTTATGGTGGAGATTGATGAAAGTGAATGGTGATGATGAGGTCACGGCTGCACCAGAAACTTGTTCCACAAGTTTGGTTATTTTCTACTCTTATGTATGAAGCAACATGGGGAATTCATCGTGCATGAGAGATGTTTGGCTTAAAGTGGAATGAACATAGGGTGCATGCGTGTGAATGTTAAAACAACAACAACAACTTCATTTTATGATTTTTATGACAGCTTGGTTCAAATGAAAACATGGTGGTTTGGTGGTGAATTTCTCCATGCATAGTAAATGATTTAGTGAATTTTTTATGCCAAATAAAAGAGGGAATGTTATGGAACACATTTGATGTTGATTTTAGATTGAAATGAGGTTTGGAAAAGGATGCAAAATAGCTTGGAACCCAAAGGTTTGGAACTGGTGGAAGGCGTGACAAGATGTGGCATGGCAAGGCAACATGGCGCCTGGGTTTTCAGCATAATCACCATGACTTTGAACCCTTAGAACTATCTCATAACTTGATCAAATCAAAATTTGTCCAACATCAACATTGAAGAGGGCATTGCAAGGAACAACTTTAATGTTGAAAAGTTTTTCATTTGGAGCTTTTATCATTGAGAAAAATGGGTGAACATTTGGCACACCAAGTGTTTGTCAAAATGATGGCCGGTGGGCTTGGTCACGCCTCGTCATGACTTGGTTTGTGACCTACTTTTGCCAAACTTTGGTTAATCATATCTCATTCAATTTTTATCCAATGGAGATGTTCTTTATATGGATTTGAAGCTTAGAACATGAACTTTAATTGGCTCCACTTAGGCCTGAGGTTTGGAGTTTTTATCTTGAAGAAAGAGAGCCTCAAACTAGGGTGCAAAATGGCCAAAACTTACTATTTTTGGCAACCCTAAAGTTTCCATTTTTTGCAGTTTTGTAACTTCTTGATTTTTCATTATTCCTTCATCATTTCTTGATCAAATTTTGTCCATTGAACATATGTAACATGAATTTCATGAATTTGACCTTAAAAAGTCAGGAGTTGACCTTTTCCACTGCACAGTTGACTTTTTCCCCAATTTCTTAATTATCAAGCAACTGATCAATTGAGACCCTTCTGAAACCAATTGATGAGCAATTTTCCATCTATATACACTTAAGAACATTAGGAATACCATGAGACCAAGTCTTGTCCAAAAATCAGAGATAAACTGCTTTTAGGTCAAACCCTAATTTTGGCACCCTCTGGTTAGGAGGAAATAACACATCCTCCAAATCCAAATTCCTCTGAATATGATGTGTATCTTGTCTAACAAAGATGAGATATGACATTTGGGGATGATAAAAACTCAAAGAGCTTGCCCATTTGGGGGTCAGATCCTAATTTTTTATTGCCTTGTGTAGGAGATGGTGCACTGCCCAATCTTCTTGATGAATTCTCCTCTTCCCATGACTTGTGGGACCAATTGAGATGACATATGATGTAAGAGACCCTTTAGGCTTGTTTGAAGACCCTTGGCTCTTGTTCCCTTGCTTTGGATGATCAACACCTTGGAGAAACACTAATCACATGCCCTTATGCAAGATGCAATGCTAACTGCTTAATGTTTTATTTTTCTATGCTTGAATGCAATGCAATGAAATGAAAGCTCATGCTAAATGATATGACGAAATGAGAGGGCAAATTTTGGGGTATTACACCATTTTCAATTGTTTAAAAACATAAAATAAAACAAAAGTTTTGTCTCTAGCAAGAATCAAACCAATGCACTTTCCTTTATGAGGCTTTCAAGTGTCCACTAAGTCATTTGGTTTTTGATGTACAATTCACATCTGAAATGTATATATTATTAATGAAATAGTACTTACAAATATTATTTAAAAATATTCTTACACTAATTGCTATTAAAATTATATTTTATCTAAATTAATAAATTTCTATGAGTTAATTATTTCTATAAATATATGTTTTATTTGTTAAAACAATAAAAATGTAAAATTTTGACTAAAAAAAAAATTAAAGGAGAAAATTGGGAGGGATGTAACTTAATAATGAGAAAAAACAAAAAAAAAATATTATTGACCGAAATTTCGGTCACTGAATTTTTAATGAATTAATTTATATAAAAATGATTATTTGAGACTGAAAATTACGGTCACAAAATATCAGTCACTAATTCGGTGGCTAATTTTATTTAGTGACCAATTTAGTGACTTTTACAATTTTACTAACATGATGTCTAATTTTGGTGGCTAATTCGGTCACTAGAGTGACCAGAATTTTTCAATCACTAATTCGGTCACTAAAAGTGAATTTTCTAGTAGTGACTGTTTTCTCAACAAAATATTGGTGGTAAATATGCTACTGTTAGGGCTTGATTACAATTGAAGGGGATTCTCTTCCTTTGACTTTTTCTTAAAGAGGAATAAGAAATTATGCTTCTAAAGTAATTTGGTTTCATGATTTCTTCTAGTGATTATGTTGATATAGAGAAATTATACTTGTTGTACTGATATATAATTGATGATATATAATTGATGGCCCAATGATGTTTTTTTCTCTAACCTCACACTGTATTTGATATGTATTAGTATAACTAACTTATGTAATTGGTTTGAGTTCATGTTTGTTTATTTAGTTAGTTAGCATAAACACAACACACATCAGTAGCCCAACCTTTTCATAATAGCTAAATAAAAACATTTGGTTCTTTTATTGTATCTGTTCAAGGCCATGTATTATGTTTGAGATTACTAAGAATATTGATTGCAAATAAGCAGGGCCTTTAGAACCTTGGCTAAATCTACTTAATATTTAAGTGTCAATATTATTCTATTTTTATTGATTTCAAATTAACATTTTAGCACCATGATAAAAGGGAAACAATTATTTGTGGTACTTCCCTTCTGATGATTTAATCCCTAATGAAATTTTATATGGAGTTTTGTTATAGGTATACACTAATTTTATATGGAATTTTGTTATAGGTATACATTAATTCTAGCATTGCATCATTTGTTTCTAATTCTACATGTGCATGTCTTCAATAGTCAATATGTGTAACTGAGAAAATTACATATAAGGTTGAAGGTCAGTTGTTAAAATCTCCAAAAGATTTTCTTCGGCATTAACATGTAAGCTTTCTCGCTCCATCTTTTTTATACATATTTGTCAAATGTTAGTACAGGGGTCTGGAAACTGTATTGATATACCACTACAAGAATAATTGAAGTTTGTGACGCATGATTCTCGTTTTGTTCTTTCATAAAATTTCCTCCAGACATAGCCAAAGGTTCACGTTCGCTTTGCGAACCTGGGGCGAGCATTCGCTGCCTTGTTCATACTGCGAACTCAGCGAGACAGGGAAATGTTTTCTGCTACCACCTCATAAAAAAAAGTAATTTTTGTTATGGGTGGGCCAGACACTTGGGCCCATGACCCATCTCATATTCTGATTATTGAGAGGCAACCCTAGTCCCTTTGACACTCTCACTCTTGCCTCATTCACAAACATCTCACAAGAACACTTTCTCACGTTTGCTAAGTTCCTCTCAATTTTCGTCAAGTTTTTCCCCAATTCACTAACAAGTTCAGGTTTGAATCTCGTTTTCTTTATGTTAATTTCTGATTAGACATTGTGGTTAGGGTTGTGGATTAAACATTAAATACATTGTTGATTCTAGGTTTTCACCTCTATTTTAAAATTTCTTTGCTGTTGCATATTGAATTTTATGTAAATTTTAGAATAGAGGTGGTATTGTGAAAACAATTCTGATGGGAAAGTTTAGATGCTGGTATTTTTGAAAAAACTGCGGGTCGCTGTCCAGTTCGCTTTGCGAAACTGGGCGAGCATTCGCCAGAACCTCGCTTTGCGAATCTGGGGAGAATGTTCGCTAGCCTTCGCTTTGCGAACTTAGCTGCGAACATGTTAGAATTCTGAATTTTTTTATGTCTCAGTTTGTGATTTTGTTTTGGCTCCCATTTCTAATGGACTGTGTTGTTGCTTGTTGTTGTTTTATTTATTAATTTGTGCAGATGGCTCCTAAAATTAATCCCGCAAAGAAAAGAAAGGCCAACACTTCGCGACAAGTACCAATTCAATTTGACAGCATTCGTTTCAGGGGAGCCAAGCAGATAGCAAGGTATCTAACCTTGGAGAGGAGTCTATTTTACCTGAAAAGAGATTTAACCTGAGTGAACAAGGGAGTTATCTGTCGGTGGCTGCACTCCAAGAATCTAAAAAGTGGGGGAGACTTATAACTCCTTTGGATAGTTACAATGTTAAGTTCGTCCGCGAGTTTTATGCTAATGCTCTTCCCGATGATGGGGAGGCTTTTAGTTAGACAACTTTCGTTGGGGGAAAATTTGTGAGATTTGATCGTGGAACAATCAACACCATTCTTGATATCCCATTACCTTTGAGAGCAAGCCAGATACATGACTACCATAGAGACTTACATCTTCACCGAGACATTCCGAAGATGACTAGAGATCTTTTATGATTAAGTAAAACTATAGAGCTCAACCCATCTGGGGTTGCCATAAGATATCGGCGTGAAGACATGCAACCTTTGGCGCAATTAATCTTGCTTTTGGTTGTAACCAATATTAAGCCAAAATGGCATACATCGACCATCCCGATTCCTCTTGCCCATCTTGTCCACAACATTTTGTGCAATGTACAGATTGATGTAGCTCGGATTATCGCGGATGCGATAACGGCTATTGTTGAGAGTGGTCTTGGTGGTTACGCTTCTCGGAAGAATGCCCCCCTTGCTTTTCCTTGCCTCATCATGACTTTGTGTGCGAGTGTTGGGGTTGATATCCCCACGCACCGACAGGTGACTATCCCTTCTGCTATCGATGACCGATATGTGGATAAGTTTTGTAAGCCTAAGGGGGCGAGAGGTGAGACTTCTGGTGCTGGTGCTGATGCCGGCACAAGGGGTGGCGATGGGTCTAGTTCTGGGTCACAAGGTTTCTATCCTTATCAACAGGAGATTTTCCAGTATAACTGGGATTGGATGACGGCTTCTCAGCGCGCCATGACTGACTTACATGACTCCATGCAGGTACTTCAGCTTCAGATCCGTGAACCCGCCGCTGATCATACTTTGATGACAAGGGAGCAATTCCTTGCTCATGCTGGTTGTCCTAAGGCAAGGCCTATTTTCAGAGGGGGAGCATATGCGGCTGGTCCTGATGACGCTGATGAGGAGGATAATGCTGATGGTGATGATGTTGAGGTTACTGGTTCTGTTTATGGTTCAGAGGACTGATTTTGTTGTTATGATTTTGTACTTCCTTTAGTGAAGTTTTCTTATGTTTTATGTTATTATGCTTTTTGTATCAGTTTGTAGTATTGTACTTTATCCACTTGTTGGATTATTTTGAGAAGTATTGTACTTTGTACCCTTTTGTGGTACTTTTGACTTTGTTGGTGTTTTTCACACCATTACATTATTATCATTATTAGTAATATTTTGTTTTTCAGTAAAATATTCTGCTTTAAATTTTACTAATATTTCGTTTTTCATTGATGTTATTAAAAGTTGAATTCTTCTGTTAACGAATGTTCAACTCTTAAATTGTTGGTATGATTTTTATTGTTTTATGTTGGTATGCTTTTTATTGTTTTATGTTGATATGCTTGTGGAAGTTTAATATTTCCAACTTTTGGATGTTAACTTGAAAGAATTTTAGGTTGGTGATTGTTGTTCATCAAAGAAGATTCCTCCAAGTTGGATGGCTATGATAGTATTTTAAGCATGATATTGTTGACAAGGTACATAGTTACCTAGTTCTAGAATTTAGAATGTTTTAGAACTTTTTGTCTTTGTACAAATGAAATTGTCTTTCTTGTTACAACTTTATTGAGTGCTTGTGTCATTTAAGTCCAAAACTAGAAAAGTGAGAAACCTCCATGTTATACTATATGCATTGGATTGATGATGAATTTTGTTTTATACTTTTAATTCATACTTTATCTTGTGATTTGTGTGATATTGTGGAAGCATTAGAAATGATCAAGGCACTAGTTGATATTGAGCACAACCATTTCCAAATAGTGATTTACCTGTGAGTAGCGAGTATTCGTTAGCCCTTTGTGCCTAAATAGTTTAGATCTCGTTTAGTGATGAACTTTGTATTGTATATAATTTGAAAATCAAGATCATCATTGAATTTTTTAGAGTTTCTAAAAAATTTCTTCTTGAACCTTGGAACTTTGTTTTTATTGATTTCCTTGCCTTAAAAAGCAAGGAGCATTCACTTAAGGTTTAGTTGAAAATAAGTTGGGGAGAATGAAAGAAAAAAAGAAGATTGGTAAATTACTCAAACTTTTGAAAAAAAAAATCAAGCAAGCATGAAAAGGAAAACAAAATGTGAATATGTATATAAAAAAAAAAAGAGAAAAAGAATGCTTGCTTGAATGAGAAAAATAGATTCCAATAATTGTGCATAATAAAGTTTGAGAAGATGTGATAAAGGAAGGAAATTGGTGAATGAAGTTGAGATGTTTGTGAATAACTTGTAGAGTGAATGTTCTTGTGCATCGGCAATTTCGATTCAACGGCCTTTAGAAATGTCCCTTTATTGTTAACCCGACCAAGCTACAAGCTTAAAGCCCTTAGTGATCTTTTGCTTCCATAATTTCTTATTTGATCGGTTAGATATTGTATGAATTGCTTTGTATTTGCATAATTTGTCATTTGAGCCATTTTGTCCCATGCTTGTATGCGCGTTTTCCTTCAATTTTTTTTCGAAGAGGAGTGTTAGAGTGACATGAGCATGATGGTTTAGTTGTCTCTTGAAACATTGTCTGAGATTTGTTTAAGAATCAAGTTCTTTTGCATTGTTGATTCTAGGATTGTGTAAATGTTGCTTTGTTACAATTGTTGTTTATTTAAGTCGTTTACCTTGTCTTGGTTGAATCAAATGCTCGAGCAAATCCTCTTGTTTTCAATGAGAAGCATACTTTGCTTGAGGACAACCAAAGAGTTAGTTGGGGAGAGTTTGTTAGATGTCAAACATGCTATATATTTGTATTTAATACTTGGCATTTTTCAACACTTTCTTGTTTTAATTGTGGATTTTAGTACTAAATTGTTTTTGTTCTTCAAACATTGTATATATACCTTTGGTGCTTGTAATATGTGTGCTATTATGTAGGAAAGTGCACTAATTAATCAAAGAACGAAGACACAAAAGAATTGATGCAAGTTACCAAAGAACAGAGGAAAACATCAGCAAGTTTGCTTTGCGAACTTGCCAGCGAGTGTTCGCGTTGAGAACACTGGCAAAGTCTCCAGCGAATGGTTCCAGAATTGGACAGTAGGAAAAGGGAGTAAAGTTCACTTTGCGAACTCCCAGCGAATGTTCACTGATTTACTCCCTTTGCAAAGCACCTGGCGAACAACCCTTGGCTGAGGCAGTGGCAAAAGGACCCAAAATTAGCTTTGAAAACTTTTTGGCGAGTAGTTCGCTTTGCGAATGAAACGTTCGCATTGCGAACTTATGCAGACAAACAAGGGTGGTTTAACTTATCAGAAGGCATCAGATTCCAAGTGTACTATAAATATATTTTTTCACTTTATTGGGATCATAACTTCACCTTTTCAATCCAAAACCAGTTTTTCTGAATTTTCTTCATCCAAGGGTGATTTTTCACATAGAGAAGCTGGATTTGCATCCGATCTCGATTCTTTGACGCAGATGCTTTTTCATCTCCTCCCGAAACTTGTGAAGCAAGCAACCATGAATATGTGTAGCTGAACACATATTGTGTCAAGATTAGAGGTAGTTAATCTTGCTTATATGTATTTCTTTTGATCTTTTGTATATGAACAAGGTTGATGATCAATATATGATGAAGTTGTTTGCTTTTAATGTTATATTTGTGGTTTGAATCACTCTAGACATAGATTTTCCAAATCATGATCTAATATCTTCATCTCTTAAAAACGAAACTCTAGATATAGATTTGGGATTTGATATTTGCTTTGTATTGATCTTAACAGTTGTTGTTTCAATTGTTAGCGTGATACATCATCTAACGATTTAAACAACAATACTCACGAATTTGCTTTAGACATAAACTTATTTTCGAGGATATGCGATTGTATTGATCGAAACTAAGTTCATATGCTTGATTAATCGGATACATATGAAAAGGATTAGCGAAATCTAGTCTTGACATGCTTTAATAAAACTTACAACATCTTTGCTTTAAATTACTTCTTTGCTACAAATTTATGTTACTAAAACAAGAATCATTTGAAAAACCCCTTACTTAAAACGGTAAACTATTGAACGACAAACATTGATATCACACAATCCCTGTGGATACGATAAAACACCCCCCAAAATACTTTTCAACAGAAGACAACCTTCATGTATGGTGATCTAGATGAAACGATCCTAATGAGGCAACTTGAAGGGTATGCAGAAAAGGGAAAGGAAGACCATGTGTGCAAGATGAATAACTCTTTGTATGGCCTGAAACAATCTCCTCGACAATGGAATAAGTGATTCAACAAGTTCATGGCACAAATAGGTTCCACTAGGAGCCAATTCAACTGTTGTGTTTACTTCCGATTTTGACCTGGAAATTTGCTTGTTATCTTGTTGCTTTATGTGGATGATATCCTCATAGCAAGCAACAATGTCGAAGATGTTATGAAGGTGAAGGCTGAACTCGATAAGGAGTTCGACATGAAGGATTTGGAAGCTGCCTCCAGAATTCTTCGGATTGACATCCAGAGAGATAGAACGCAGTAGAGATTATGCTTATTTTAAAATAAATACCTGAAGATGATTCTCGACAAGTTTGGTATGTCGAATTCAAAGCCTATTCTAACACCGACTAATCCTCAGTACAAGATGAGTACTATCAAAGTCCTACTACTGAAGTCAAAAGAGAAAATATAAATAGCATTCCATATGCTAGTATAGTAGGTTCTTTGACGTATGATATGGTATGTACGAAGCCAAATATAGCGTACGGAGTGAGCCTTGTAAACAGATATATGGCCAATCCTGGGAAGGCGCGCTGACAAGCATTAAAGTGGAGTTTTAGGTACATTAATGGGTCTCTGAGCAGAGTCCAGATTTATGGTGGAGCCTATGGTGATGATAGCAAAGTCGAAATCGAAGGATTTGACAACTCTGGTTATGCAGGTTGTATGGATTTCATAAAATCTATTTTTGGATATGTGTTCACTATGTTTGGCACAACAATCAGTTAAAAGCAAAATTTCAAAAGGTTGTTGCCTTATCAACCACTGAAGCGGAGTATATCGCCCTTACTGACACTATGAAAGAGGCATTATGGCTTGAAGGTTTCACTAAAGTGCGGAAACTTCAAGGTCGAGTTATCACTGTTAAATGTGATAGTCAAAGTGCAATACACCTGTCAAAGAATTGAGCCTATCATGAGCAAACCAAACATGAGCAAACCAAGTTCTGAAGGTTTCGACTGATGAAAATATTTCTGATATAATCACCAAGACATTGCCGAGTAGCAAGTTTTTCCACTGTATGTAGTTGATAAAGCTTCATGATGAAAGCTAGTTTGTTCCCTTATTAGTGTAGAGTTTGTTCCAAGGTGGAGATTTGTTGTATTTAGATCGACCTCTAGTGTTAACAAGGGTAGCTTCATGGTTCGACAGGAGTTCTGCATGTTGTAGTCCATGTCTGTTCTATCATGCTGTCGAAATATGTTAACTTGTATTCTAACGTAGTATGTCGAATTGGGCCTTGCTTGTAAGCCCAATTGTTAAGTTATCTTGTTTCCCAGGTTAGCTTAGTAGTCTATAAATAGACTAGTTATTTCAGGTTGTTGAAAGAGGTTAAATGTTGGTATTCACATGTAATCTTTGAACCCTTATAGAGAAAGTGAATCGTAAAACAAATTTAACCAATTCTTCTTCTTCCTTCTTCTCCATCTCTTGTAAAACCTAATAGGGTTTCTTGTGTTTATTCAAGAAACTTAATCTTTTTCTCATATTTTGGTTTGTTCTTGACAACATTAATTTACAACATCTGTTATTTGGAGAGAGAGATTTTATAAGCAATATACGGGGTTCCTTTGATTTGTGTTTCCTTGGTGGAAAGGGGTATCCCTCCTTATAGATAAAAAGGACAACCCTTTATAATGGTTTTGGGATAGTTCGGTTAACAAAGTTGGTTCCGATCTTCTCACTTTATTATGGAGTTAAGTTCCCTAGGATATTTTCTTTTTAACAAGAAAGAATGTTATGTAGGGGAGATGGGGAGGTAAAACGGTCATTCGTGGCTTTGGAATCTTAAGTGGAAGAGGAATCTAATTTTTGAGCATGGGCAATTTTGACATCTGGTCTTCTTTGGCGATTAAGGACTTCATTCCTTCCACTCAGTCTGATAAATGATGGTGACATTTTTCCAAAGGTGGTTTATACTCTGTGTACTCTTTCATAATCACTCGAGACCTATTTTTAGATCGTTAAATTCTACTTGTGGAGTTGGCTCTCTCTAATATTGGAAAAGTTGCACCCCTTTATAGTTACTATTTTCCCCTAGAAGCTCTTGCAGGATCGTATTCCTACCAAAGAAGACCTCCTTAAGTATGGGACCGATCTAGGGTCGGAGGGTGTATTTTTTTACCACTACAACATTACGGGAAGAAGGCATATGTTCCAAAGTCTGGAACTTAAGCCTGGAGGATTCGTTGGTTTCGGAGGAAACTAGAAAGGAAAAATCATTGGCTCTGGAACTGTTGGTAATGGTAAACTTCCGTCTATTACTGATGTTGTTTTGGTCGATGGTTTGATGCATAACTTGTTGTCAATTAGTTAACTTAGTGACAATGGTTATGATATCATCTTTAATCAAAAGTCCTGTAAGGCTGTAAGTCAGAAAGATGGTTCAATCATGTTTGTCGGAAAGAGGTAAAACAACATTTATAAAATTAGACTTTCTGATCTTTGTGAACAAAATGTCAAATGCTTAATGTCTGTTAATGAAGAGCAATGGGTATGGAATAAACGTTTAGGCCCTATTAGCATGACGAGGATTTCTGAGCTAAATAAGCATGGACTTGTCAGAGGCTTGCCAAATCTGAAGTATTCTTCAGATGCTCTTTCTGAAGCATGTTGGAAAGGAAAGTTTTCTAAAACTTCCTTTAAAGAAAAGAATGTTGTATCCACCTCTAGACCGTTAGAACTTCTACACATTGATTTATTTGGACCAGTGAAAACTGCTTCAATTAGTGGAAAGAAGTATGGATTAATAATCGTTGATGATTATAGTCGTTGGACATGGGTAAAATTCTTGAAACACAAGGATGAGTCTCATTCTGTGTTCTCTACCTTTTGCTCTCAAGTGCAAACAGAGAAGGATTGCAAAATAGTCAGAGTCAGAAGTGATCATGGTGGAGAATTTGAGAACAGATACTTTGAGAATATTTTTGATTCCCATGGAATTTCCCATGATTTCTCCTGTCCCAGAACTCCACAACAAAATGGAGTAGTGGAAAGGAAGAATAGGACTTTGCAAGAAATGTCTCGTACCATGATCCAAGAAACTGACATGGCTAAGCACTTATGGGCAGAGGCAGTAAATAAAACATGTTACATTCAGAACAGGGTTTCAATAAGACCTATTCTGGGTAAGACTCCTTAAGAATTATGGTAGAATAGAAAACCCAACATTTCATATTTTCATCCTTTTGGCTGTATTTGTTTTATGATGAACACTAAAGAGAATCTTGACAAGTTTGACTCCAAAGCTCAAAAGTGTTTACTGTTAGGATACTTTGTACGCTCTAAAGGCTACAGAATCTATAACATAGAAACATGAATTATTGAGGAATCAATTCATGTCAGATTCAATGATAAGCTTGATCCTGAAAAGTCAAAGCTAGTTGAAAAGTTTGCAGATCTAAAGATCACCTTATCAGAATCTAAAGAAGAAGAAGATTCAAAAGAAGTAGACAAAGATGCAGACTCTCCAGATTCAGATATAACCTTACCAGAAACAGAAAATAGTTTATCCCATCAGAAGAAGAATAGATTAAAGACTTATCATTCTAAAGAATCGATTCTGGGAGACAAAGTTGATCCAGTCAGAACCCGTTCATCAATCAAACCTTCAGAAGAAACTCTTCTGGGTTTGGTGTCTCTGATAGAGCCAACATCATTTGATGAAGCTCTTAGGGAAAATGAGTGGATTCAGGCTGTTAGGTGTGTAAATGTGTTTATTTTCATAGGTTATTTGTACACCTTTTGAGCTCTGTTATTCGCTTTAACCGAAAAAACGACTTATTAATTAAGCTGGTCTGGCATTTTTGTGGCCATATGGTGCTTTGATGTGTTTGCTACTTTTTACAGGTATTCTGGTTGAGTAATCGCTTTCAATTCGACCTGTTTTTGAAGTGGTGAAAAATTCATGTTTTTGGTCTTGGGCCTCTTGACCGCCCGGCGGTGCACAGGCGGTAGGATCCCCCAAATTTCTCAAGCATTCATACCAAGTTCCAGTAACTTGGCACTGCTTCGCCTCTTTGACCGCCCGGCGGTACATCTCTTTCGCCCGGCGCTTGGGATATTTTGCCCGGCGATGCACAGGCGGTAGGATCCCCCATGTTTCATACCAAGTTCTAGTAGCTTGGCACTGCTGCGCCTCCTGCTTCGCCCGACCGTTAATTGCGCATCGCCCGGCGGTGGATGTCTTTCGCCCGGCGCTCTTGGAAAAATATCTGTCCCACTTGTGGCTTGGTAGCTGTCACGTGTGCTGAAAAGTGTCTTTCGCCCGGCCGTATGCTCACCGCCCGGCGCTCCTTTCTGGGAAATACCTCTATTTAGGCTGATGTTGTTTCATTTGGAGGACTACTACATTACCTACTACTTTTCATCTTCTCACTTTTGTACTAGAGATATTTTGGAGAGAAAAACTCCATTGAAACCCATTTTCTAGTTTCTGAGTTTTTATGCTTCAATCTTTGATTCTTGAAGATTGATGCTCCAAAAACTTTGTTCATTACTTATTGTGCAAGCTACCATGAAGATGTGTATCTAATCTCTCTTTTGTGTCAAGGTTAGATGTAGGTAAACACTTACTTTGTATGTATATGGATTGATCCTATCTTATGAACTCTTGGATGATAAATATATGATGATAAACCTTGTTTTTATGTTTATTCTTTGTGTTGGATCATGATTGAGAAATATGCTCCAACTCTTTACCTAGGTTTGTCATCCATCAATGTATATTGGCTAGAGATAGCAATGTGTGTTGATGTTCATAAATATTGAACTCTAATGTTGTCATGTTGATAGTTTGTGTGAGAGATCAACAAAGGATCAAAATGGCAAAACTCACAATATGTGTTAGAGATAAACATATTGGGAGGATATGTGATTGTATTTATCATTTGAGCAAGTTCAGTAGCTTTATCGATTATCTACGTACGAAGTGGGTTTCCGAACCCTAATCTTGACATACTTTTATAAACCGTTAAAACAATCTTTTTACAGCATTTAATTAACTTTGAATGCAAACGCTACGAAAACAATCTAAAAACCCCTTGTTACTTTAAAGTTTGAAACGTTACGATTGTAGAACGGCGGTAATATCACCAAACAATCTCTGTGGAACGATAACTAAAACCCTAACTCTATTTGTACTTCAACAAATTGGCGCCGCTGCCGGGGATTGTAAATTGATATTTCAAGCATTGCAATAGTTGTGAAGTTTTCAACTTGTTACAATTTTTCTTGTGCTTGTTGATGTGTTTTGTTTAAGTGTGCAGACTTGGTTTATGCGAGGGAAACTACCGGCGGACCAACTTCTTTTCGATCCTGAGATTGAAAGAACCGCTCGTAGGCTCAATAGCAGAACTAGACGGAGAAGGAAGCTTGCGAGACAAAGACAAGAGCAAGAAGGAAGTTCTACTACAACACCACCACCACCACCATTCACACCAATCATGGCGCAACCACCTCCACCTCCTGCATCCACACCTTGTGTGAACAGTCCACGACATACCGCTCAGTTTGCCAACAACAATCAAGGAAGGCAAGCTGAAATGAAAACTGGAACTTTGAATTTATTGTATGGAAGTCCATTCACCGGAATGGACCATGAAGATCCTTTTGCGTTTCTCACAAAATTCTATGAGATTGCATTAGCGGCTGGTGTAGATCCAGCACAAGAGTTACCTCTCTTTAAAAGATTATTTCCGCATGCTTTGCTTGGCAAGGCAAAGGATTGGTACCTCGATCAAACTCCAGCCGTGATGACCGATTGGAATGTCTTGGAGGAAAAATTTATTGAACGGTTCTTCTCTCATAACCGTTTCATGGAGTCAAAAACAGCAATTTCAGTGTTCTCTCAAGGCACTAATGAATCCCTCAATGAAGCATGGGAACGATTCAAGTCCATGCTTCGCAAATGTAAAGGTCACGGGTTTGATGAGTTAACACAAATTCATATCTTCAAGAATGGTCTCCAACCAAATTGTAAGACTTTAGGAAGCAACTGATATTATCAATAGAATGGCTCTAAACGATCTTCAAAGTCAAAGCCGTGGCAACTCTCAAAAGAAGCTCGGTGTCCTTGAATTGGGAACTAACGATGCGATCCTTGCGCAAAACAAGCTTATCTCTCAACAAGTGGAGCTTTTGACTCAACAGATCAAAGAAATGAAGGAGCCAAGCAGAAGTAAGCAAGTAGCTTGTTGCGAACTTTGTAAGGGGGAGCATGACACCGGATTTTGTCCTCCTCCGGGTTTTGAAGAAGTGAACTATATGGCAAATCAAAGAGATTATCAAGGTAGACAACAACAACCTTACCAACAACAACACAATTCTCAACAAAATTATCAAGGAAATCAAGGATTTCAACCGCGAGCAAATTATCAAAATAATCAAGGTTATGGTGCCGGTCCTTCAAACCGGCAAAATCCGTATCAACCTCCACCACCTCCGGTTGCTAGCTCTAAATTGGAAGACACTTTGACTCAATTCATGCAAATGTCAATGGCCAACCAAAAGAGTAGTGATGCGGCGATTAAGAATCTTGAAAACCAAGTGGGGCAACTTGCCAAGCAAATTGCCGAACAACAATCGGGTCCTTCCTTTTCCGCGAATACTCAAGTGAGTCCTAAGGAGCATTGCAAGGCGATTGTTACTAGAAGTAGGAAGAAGTTGGTTAAAAAGAAGGAGGAAAATGTAGAGGAAGAAAAACTTGATGGTCTTGTGGAGGATTGTAGTGATGAGGAAGTAGTTGAAAATAAAAATGATAAAATGGTAGAAGTTGAAAATAATAGTGGTGATGAGTCGAAGAAAAAGGAGAAACTTAGGAGAGTGAAGAAGGGAAAAGCGTTAGTGAGCGCTATTCCAATCCAAAACTTACCATATCCTCATGCTCCTTCAAAGAAGGAAAATGAGAGGCACTATACGCGGTTCATGGACATCTTCAAGCAATTACAAATTAACATTTCGTTTGCCGAAGCTTTGGAACAAATGCCGAAGTATGCAAAGTTCATGAAAGACATTCTCACGAAGAAGCGGAGGTATTCAGAACCAGAAACTATTGTTCTTGACGCGAGTTGTAGCGCAATCATCCAAAGGACTCTTCATAAAAAAGAAGTTAATCCGGGGCGTGTGACTTTGCCGGTCACCATTGGTGACGTCTATGTTGGAAAGGGCTTAATTGATTTGGGCTCAAGCATTAATCTTATCCCATTGTCCATTGTAAAGAGCTTGGGAACATTGAGATGAAAGCCATTCGTATGACTTTACAATTGGCCGACAAGTCCACAACTCATCCTCATGGGTTAGCTCAAGATGTCTTGGTAAAAGTTGACAAATTTTTCTTTCCGGTGGACTTCATTGTTATTGATATGGAAGAGGATGATGATGCTCCTCTTATTCTTGGACGGCTTTTTATGAAAACCGCACGTATGATGATTGATGTGGATGACGGTTTGATGAAGGTGAGGGTCCAAAATGAAGAGGTTTGTTTTGACCTTTTCGAAGCTATGAAACATTCCAAAGATAAACATGATAGCTTTCAGATCGATGCAATTGAAGAAGCAACTGTGGAGGTTTCTAAGCATGTACATGAAATCTCTCCTTTGGAAATGGCTCTTAATGATTCTTTTGAAGTATTTTCCGAAGAAGAAGAAAGAGCTCTTGAAGAGTGTTTAAAAGAGCTTGATTCCCTCAAAGAGTTGCAACCTTGGGAGGTAGAACCGGAAGAATTAAAAAAGGATTTGAAAGTTGAGAATTCACCACTTGAATTGAAGGTCTTACCTTCCAATTTATAATACGCTTATCTTGATGACGGTGGTAACAAGCCGGTTATCATTAGTAACGTGTTGTCAAAAAAAGAGGAAGGTCGTCTAATTCATGTTTTGAAGAAAAACCAAGATGCGATAGGTTGGGTCCTTTCCGATTTAAAAGGAATTAGCCCGTCTTATTGCATGCATCGTATCTTGATGGAAGAAGATTTCAAGGCGGTAGCCCAACCGGAACGCCGCTTAAACCCAACAATGAAAGAGGTGGTGAGAAAAGAAGTGGTTAAGCTATTGGAAGCCGGTATGATTTACCTGATTTCCGATAGCCCTTGGGTTAGTCCTGTCCATGTTGTGCCAAAAAAGGGAGGAATGACCGTGATTCGTAACGAGAACAATGAGTTGGTTCCAACAAAAACAATGATGGGGTGGAGGATGTGTATTGATTATAGACGGCTCAACACCGCGACAAGAAAATATCATTTTCCATTACCGTTTATGGACCAAATGCTTGAGAGGTTATCCGGGCAGCAGTTCTAATGTTTTTTGGACGGATATTCGGGGTATAACCAAATTGCGGTTGACCCGGCGGATCATGAGAAGACGGCCTTTACTTGTCCCTTTGGTATTTTTGCGTATCGTAAGATGCCTTTTGGTTTATGTAATGCGCCGGCAACTTTTCAACGGTGCGTTCAAGCCATCTTCTCCGACTTAATAGAAAAGACAATGGAGGTGTTCATGGACGACTTTTCCGTTTTTGGAGGTTCGTTTGATTTGTGCTTAACAAATTTGGAAACTGTGCTAGAGAGGTGTGTGAAGACAAACCTAGTGTTGAATTGGGAGAAGTGTCACTTTATGGTAACGGAGGGAATTGTGCTCGGCCACAAAGTTTCGTCCAAAGGCCTTGAGGTTGATAGAGCGAAAGTTGAAGTGATTGAGAAGTTGCCTCCTCCGACCAACGTGAAAGGGATCCGTAGCTTCCTTGGGCATGCCGGATTTTATCGGCGTTTTATCAAAGACTTTGCAAAGGTGGCTAGACCATTGAGCAACTTGCTTAGCAAGGATCAGGTATTCCTTTTCGACGATGAATGTCTTCACGCTTTTGATATTTTGAAAGAAAAGTTAGTTACCGCTCCAATAATAATCGCTCCAAATTGGACTTCAAATTTTGAACTTATGTGCGATGCGAGCGATTATGCTATTGGAGCGGTACTTGGCCAGAGGAAGGAGAAAAATTTCCATGCGATACACTATGCAAGTAAAGTATTAAATGAGGCACAAATTAATTATGCCACAATTGAAAAAGAATTACTTGCTATAGTGTATGCGTTTGAGAAATTTAGATCCTACCTCATCGGGTCTAAAGTTGTTGTCTACACCGATCACTCGGCGCTCAAGTATTTGCTAACCAAACCGGATTCGAAGCAAAGGCTCATCCGATGGATCCTTTTATTACAAGAGTTTGACTTGGAAATAAAAGATAAAAAAGGATCGGAAAATTTGGTGGCAGATCACTTGTCTCGCCTTGTGAATGTTGAGGTCACCATTGCTGAAAAGGAAATCCAAGAGGAGTTTCCTGATGAAAAACTTTTCAAAGTCCAAGTTAGGCCTTGGTTTGCAGATTTTGCTAACCATAAGGCTATCGGTTGGGTGCCCGAAGACCTGACTTGGAACCAAAAGAGGAAGTTCCTTTCGGATGCCAGTTATTACGTATGGGACGACCCGTATTTGTTTAAGTTAGGAAGTGACAACCTTTTGAGAAGGTGTGTCACGAGTGATGAGGCTCAAAGCATTCTTTGGCATTGCCACAACTCGCCATATGGAGGCCATTTTAATGGTACGAGAACGGCCACTAAAGTCCTTCAATCAGGATTTTATTGGCCTTCTCTTTTTAAAGACGCACATCTCCATGCTAAAAGTTGTGACATGTGCCAAAGAACTGGTGGAATCGGACAAAGAGATGAAATGTCTCTCCAAAACATACAAGAGGTAGAAATTTTTTATTGTTGGGGCATCGATTTTGTTGGTCCATTTCCACCATCTTTTGGAAATGAGTACATGTTGGTTGCAGTAGACTACGTTTCGAAGTGGGTTGAGGCGATTGCCTCACCTAGGGCGGATGGAAAAACGGTGATAAATTTTTTAAAGAAATGCATTTTTTCCCGTTTTGGCACGCCTAGGGTGCTCATTAGCGATGGTGGGTCGCACTTTTGTAATACACCTCTCGAAAATGTTTTAAAACACTATGGTGTATCACATAAGGTGGCGACCCCTTACCACCCGCAGTCGAATGGTCAGGCTGAGGTATCCAACCGAGAGATAAAAAGAATCCTTGAAAAAACCGTGTCTAGTTCAAAAAAGGATTGGTCACAAAAATTGGATGAGGCTTTGTGGGCATATCGCACTACTTACAAAGCTCCAATTGGTCTAACTCCGTTTCAGCTAGTTTATGGTAAAACTTGCCATCTACCGGTTGAATTGGAGCACAAGGCCTTGTGGGCCTTAAAAATGCTGAATTTTGACAAGGACTTGGCGGGTACCAAGAGAAAAGTGCAACTTCTTGAGTTGGAAGAAATGCGTAATGCCGCATACCACTCAAGCTGGTTGTATAAGGAAAAAGTGAAAGAGTACCACGACAAGAAGCTCCGGCAAAAGGACTTCAAGGCCGGATAATTCGTATTGCTGTTTAACTCTCGGTTAAGACTCTTCCCGGGAAAGTTAAAGTCCAAGTGGTCCGGTCCGTTTCGTGTGAAGGAAGTAAAGGAGTTTGGAGTGGTGGTTATCGAAGACCTGGAAAAGAAGGATTCTTGGACCGTAAACGGTCAGCGCCTGAAAATTTACCTTCTTGGAAATTTCGATCGCGCCTCTAGTGCTGTTCTCCTTGATGTTCTTAATTGAGCATCTTGGACCGTCGAGCTTATCCGACGTTAAACAAGCGCTTGTTGGGAGGCACCCCAACATGGTAAGTATTTCCTTTAATTTCTTGATTTTTAGTGTTTTTGAGTGTACCATGCCTTGTAGTGTTGTGTGAAATTTTCTGCACTAATGATGTAGAAGCTTTGATGCACTTGCTGAAACTGCTGCACCAAAGCAGAGAAATTGTCTCTGGTGTAAAGCGCCCGGCGCTTGAATCACACCGCCCGGCGGTTGTGTGTTTGATGGCCCCTCCTGGGCCAGGCGTGAGATTTTGGTGGGAGAGGATTGTTTGTATTTTCAAATTCTTTGCTGAGGGTTTATTTTTAATTATTATAAATTTAATGGGGTTTTGACCATTATGCCCTTCTGGTTTTAAAACCCTTGGAAAGTGATATTGTTGCTTTTATCTCTCATTTGGAACTCACAAACTAGTCTCTCCCTCTGCTCTCACACTCTCTCAACTCCAGTTTTTTTTTCTCTGCAATCCAGGTATGCATGACAGTGTTTTGCTTTGATTCATGTTCATTTCATCATTGTTTGATTTTGAAAATTACTTACTCAAACCCTCACTCAATTTCATTTTTCTGGTTTGAAAGCAATTTGCATGTCTGATTTCTGTTAAAATTCTGGAGTGGGTTTTGAGTAAGTATGCATGTGTGATAATTTGATTTTTCTGGTATGGGTGTGATAATTTCAGTAAAACCCATTTCTTGTGCATTTCTGCTGCTGTTGTGTAAATAAATTTTAACAATTTTCGTGCCACCGCCCGGCCGTGCAGAGGCGCTGCATCGCCTGCACATCGCCCGACGGTTGAGGGGCGGTGCATCGCCTGCATATCGCCCGGCGGTCTAGGGGTGTTTTGTCCTGTTCTATTTTTTTCGTTCTGTTCCATTCTTTGTGTCTGACAGGGCTGATGTCTTTTTGTCTTTGCATTGCTGTTATGGTTGTTTTTGTTGCAGATGGATTCTTTTGGACCTCAACGTCGAAGAACAAAAAAGCGAAGTGTAGAATCCACATCCAACGTTTCTGCGCAATTCGACAGCCACTGATTTATCTCCGCGTATCATGAATCACGGATCAAGTCTCTAGAGGGCAGAACTGTCCTCTCTGAAAAGAGGTTTACTATCAACCGCCAAGGGGATTATCGGCGAATTCAGGCCATATTTGAAAAGAAGGGGTGGGGAACTTTGTTGAACCCCGCTGATCGTGTTTGCTTTCAGTTGATTAGAGAATTCTATGCAAACGCGATTCAGCCCGAAGATGAATTTTACAGGTTCAAAACCTACGTACGGGGCAGGGAAATCAGTTTTAGCCGAGATGCCATCAACAAAATCTTGGGAAAGCCGAGTTCCTTGGGTATCTTGCAGACCGACGATTACACCAAACTGTTGAAAGAATTGCATAATCACCAACTTGTTGGTAGTGTACTCCTAAAACCAGGGTGCTCGGTTGATAGAAATGCTAAAGGGGAGCCGATTAAGTACAGTCGGAAGTACATGACTCCGGAGGCACAAGTTGTCCTCCTTTTGTTATGCTACAATGTAATACCGCGGCAGCACCACTCTTCTGTCCCGCTTGATGTCGGTCTCCTCATGTATTGTATTATGACAGATAAGGAGGTGGATGTTGCACAGGTCATTGCTGGAGAAATGAAAAATTTTGTTGAAAATACCCGGAGGCCAGGAGTTCATGATGATGCTCCTATTATTTTTCCTTGTTTGGTTCAATCTTTGATCTATGAAACTGATATTCTCATTCCAGGCGTCATTAACGAAAAACTGAAGTTTTTGGTTGATGACAATTATTTGGATCGATTTTGTAAGCCAAAGGAGGAGAGGAAGAAAAAGGTTGCAGCAGAGAAAGGGAGCGAGAAAGGGAGCAGTTCTCGTGTTCAGGTGGATACGAGCGACTCATCCGTCTTCGATATGAAGGCGGCATTCAACTATACTTGGGATATGGGTGAGTCGCTCAACAGGTCTAACCAATTTAATTTTGATTGCATGCAGCAATTGTATCATTATCAGACGCACCCGACGGAGTATCTTCCTTTTCCTACAAGGGAGGCGTACGACGCTTATGCAAATTGGCCTGGGGACAGGCGACCATTCTTTTTGGAGGGGGCAAGCACCGGTGGTGTTGTTGCGGAGGATGATAATGATGATGATGATGAAGATGATGGTGATGAGGGCATTGATGAGATGCAGGATGATCTCCATGATTTGGTTAATTAGCGGAGGCGTCAAAGTGAAGGATTTTATTTTATTATTGCGTTTTAGGAATTTTAGTTTCAGTATTTTATTTTCAGTTTTTATATTTCAGTTAGAATTTTGGATCGCTTCGGCGAGAATTTTCTGGTGTTGTATTGTGGTTCGCTTCGGCGAGTACAATTTTGGGTGTGTTTACACCAGTACTTATATTATTTCAGTTGGTGTTTAAATTCTGTTTTTAATTTATGTGTGTTTGCACAAAGAAAGTGAAAATTGCCCTTAAAATTTTTGAAAGTTTGTGTGTTAACACAAGGAAGAGAAAAGATTACCTTGTTGGCTTTCATCATGGATGGTGATGATATTATTCTTGATGGTGTGCAACCAAAGTTTGGAATTTTGTGTGGTAGAATCATTGTGTGAATGCGAGTTTTTACTTTTGGTAAAGTTTGTCAATGCAATGTTTGGTAAACTCTTGTTCGATGTGATTCAATTAGGACATAACCATATATGTGAGTGCCCTCCATTGTTCAAAAAGAAAATTAATGAGGGATTTTAGTAATTGTTGCTTACTCAAATTTTTTATGTTTAATCTTACTTTTTGTTTTGAATTATGGAACTTTGAAATGATCAAGGCAATTTTTGAGTATTATGAGTAGAACCATTGTTCCAAAAATTCACTTCAATATTACCTTGCGAGTGTGTGAACATTTGATACCTCTCTTTAGACTAAAATGAAAAATTTTTGTTTTCTTGAAGCATGAACCCTTACTTTAACCGTTTGATGAGCATTTTGAATTGAGACATAATATTGTTGAAGTTGGGGAGATTGGTTCATTTTGATAAGAGAAGAAGGAATTGTGGGCAATGCATTCTCAAAAAGATTGGAAAAGAAAAAGAAACAAAAATGATAAATATGATGAATGATATATATATATTTGTGAAATTCAAAAGAAAGAGAAATAGAATGCATTGTGAGAAAAGTTGGGAAGTTTGGGCATAAAAGCTTGTTTCGAACAGAAAATGCTCATCGAAAAATTTACCCCTTTCGTGTTCAATGGCCGTGTACTTATGTCCCTTATTTCTTAGCCCAGCCAAGTTAGCTTAGTAGTCTATAAATAGACTAGTTATTTCAGGTTGTTGAAAGAGGTTAAATGTTGGTATTCACATGTAATCTTTGAACCCTTATAGAGAAAGTGAATCGTAAAACAAATTTAACCAATTCTTCTTCTTCCTTCTTCTCCATCTCTTGTAAAACCTAATAGGGTTTCTTGTGTTTATTCAAGAAACTTAATCTTTTTCTCATATTTTGGTTTGTTCTTGACAACATTAATTTACAACATCTGTTATTTGGAGAGAGAGATTTTATATGCAATATACGGGGTTCCTTTGATTTGTGTTTCCTTGGTGGAAAAGGGTATCCCTCCTTATAGATAAAAAGGACAACCCTTTATAATGGTTTTGGGATAGTTCGGTTAACAAAGTTGGTTCCGACCTTCTCACTTTATTATGGAGTTAAGTTCCCTAGGATATTTTCTTTTTAACAAGAAAGAATGTTATGTAGGGGAGATGGGGAGGTAAAACGGTCATTCGTGGCTTTGGGATCTTAAGTGGAAGAGGAATCTAATTTTTGAGCATGGGCAATTTTGACATCTGGTCTTCTTTGGCGATTAAGGACTTCATTCCTTCCACTCAGTCTGATAAATGATGGTGACATTTTTCCAAAGGTGGTTCATACTCTGTGTACTCTTTCATAATCACTCGAGACCTATTTTTAGATCGTTAAATTCTACTTGTGGAGTTGGCTCTCTCTAATATTGGAAAAGTTGCACCCCTTTATAGTTACTATTTTCCCCTAGAAGCTCTTGCAGGATCGTATTCCTACCAAAGAAGACCTCCTTAAGTATGGGACCGATCTAGGGTCGGAGGGTGTATTTTTTTGCCACTACAACATTACGGGAAGAAGGCATATGTTCCAAAGTCTGGAACTTAAGCCTGGAGGCTTCGTTGGTTTCGGAGGAAACTAGAAAGGAAAAATCATTGGCTCTGGAACTGTTGGTAATGGTAAACTTCCGTCTATTACTGATGTTCTTTTGGTCGATGGTTTGATGCATAACTTGTTGTCAATTAGTTAACTTAGTGATAATGGTTATGATATCATCTTTAATCAAAAGTCCTGTAAGGCTGTAAGTCAGAAAGATGGTTCAATCATGTTTGTTGGAAAGAGGTAAAACAACATTTATAAAATTAGACTTTCTGATCTTTGTGACCAAAATGTCAAATGCTTAATGTCTGTTAATGAAGAGCAATGGGTATGGAATAGACGTTTAGGCCCTATTAGCATGACGAGGATTTCTGAGCTAAATAAGCATGAACTTGTCAGAGGCTTGCTAAATCTGAAGTATTCTTCAGATGCTCTTTCTGAAGCATGTTAGAAAGGAAAGTTTTCTAAAACTTCCTTTAAAGAAAAGAATGTTGTATCCACCTCTAGACCGTTAGAACTTTTACACATTGATTTATTTGGACCAGTGAAAACTGCTTCAATTAGTGGAAAGAAGTATGGATTAATAATCGTTGATGATTATAGTCGTTGGACATGGGTAAAATTCTTGAAACACAAGGATGAGTCTCATTCTATGTTCTCTACCTTTTGCTCTCAAGTGCAAACAGAGAAGGATTGCAAAATAGTCAGAGTCAGAAGTGATCATGGTGGAGAATTTGAGAACAGATACTTTGAGAATATTTTTGATTCCCATGGAATTTCCCATGATTTCTCCTGTCCCAGAACTCCACAACAAAATGGAGTAGTGGAAAGGAAGAATAGGACTTTGCAAGAAATGGCTCGTACCATGATCCAAGAAACTGACATGGCTAAGCACTTATGGGCAGAGGCAGTAAATAAAACATGTTACATTCAGAACAGGGTTTCAATAAGACCTATTCTGGGTAAGACTCCTTAAGAATTATGGTAGAATAGAAAACCCAACATTTCATATTTTCATCCTTTTGGCTGTATTTGTTTTATGATGAACACTAAAGAGAATCTTGACAAGTTTGACTCCAAAGCTCAAAAGTGTTTACTGTTAGGATACTTTGTACGCTCTAAAGGCTACAAAATCTATAACATAGAAACATGAATTATTGAGGAATCAATTCATGTCAGATTCAATGATAAGCTTGATCCTGAAAAGTCAAAGCTAGTTGAAAAGTTTGCAGATCTAAAGATCACCTTATCAGAATCTAAAGAAGAAGAAGATTCAAAAGAAGTAGACAAAGATGCAGACTCTCCAGATTCAGATATAACCTTACCAGAAACAGAAAATAGTCTATCCCATCAGAAGAAGAATAGATTAAAGACTTATCATTCTAAAGAATCGATTCTGGGAGACAAAGTTGATCCAGTCAGAACCCGTTCATCATTCAAACCTTCAGAAGAAACTCTTCTGGGTTTGGTGTCTCTGATAGAGCCAACATCAGTTGATGAAGCTCTTAGGGAAAATGAGTGGATTCAGGCTGTTAGGTGTGTAAATGTGTTTATTTTCATAGATTATTTGTACACCTTTTGAGCTTTGTTAATCGCTTTAACCGAAAAACGACTTATTAATTAAGCTGGTCTGGCATTTTTGTGGCCATATGGTGCTTTGATGTGTTTGCTACTTTTTGCAGGTATTCTGGTTGAGTAATCGCTTTCAATTCGACCTGTTTTTGAAGTGGTGAAAAATTCATGTTTTTGGTCTTGGGCCTCTTGACCGCCCGGCGGTGCACAGGCGGTAGGATCCCCCAAATTTCTCAAGCATTCATACCAAGTTCCAGTAACTTGGCACTGCTTCGCCTCTTTGACCGCCCGGCGGTACATCTCTTTCGCCCGGCGCTTGGGATATTTCGCCCGGCGATGCACAGGCGGTAAGATCCCCCATGTTTCATACCAAGTTCCAGTAGCTTGGCACTGCTGCGCCTCCTGCTTCGCCCGGCCGTTAATTGCTCATCGCCCGGCGGTGGATGTCTTTCGCCCGGCGCTCTTGGAAAAATATCTGTCCCACTTGTGGCTTGGTAGCTGTCACGTGTGCTGAAAAGTGTATTTCGCCCGGCCGTATGCTCACCGCCCGGCGCTCCTTTCTGGGAAATACCTCTATTTAGGCTGATGTTGTTTCATTTGGAGGACTACTACATTACCTACTACTTTTCATCTTCTCACTTTTGTACTAGAGATATTTTGGAGAGAAAAACTCCATTGAAACCCATTTTCTAGTTTCTGAGTTTTTATGCTTCAATCTTTGATTCTTGAAGATTGATGCTCCAAAAACTTTGTTCATTACTTGTTGTGCAAGCTACCATGAAGATGTGTAGCTAATCTCTCTTTTGTGTCAAGGTTAGATGTAGGTAAACATTTACTTTGTATGTATATGGATTGATCCTATCTTATGAACTCTTGGATGATAAATATATGATGATAAACCTTGTTTTTATGTTTATTCTTTGTGTTGGATCATGATTGAGAAATATGCTCTAACTCTTTACCTAGGTTTGTCATCCATCAATGTATATTGGCTAGAGATAGCAATGTGTGTTGATGTTCATAAATATTGAACTCTAATGTTGTCATGTTGATAGTTTGTGTGAGAGATCAACAAAGGATCAAAATGGCAAAACTCACAATATGTGTAGAGATAAACATATTGGGAGGATATGTGATTGTATTTATCATTTGAGCAAGTTCAGTAGCTTTATCGATTATCTACGTACGAAGTGGGTTGCCGAACCCTAATCTTGACATACTTTTATAAACCGTTAAAACAATCTTTTTACAGCTTTTAATTAACTTTGAATGCAAACGCTACGAAAACAATCTAAAAACCCCTTGTTACTTTAAAGTTTGAAACGTTACGATTGTAGAACGGCGGTAATATCACCAAACAATCTCTGTGGAACGATAACTAAAACCCTAACTCTATTTGTACTTCAACACAGGCCATGCCAGATGAATTGAATGTATTCACCAGAAATGATGTTTGGGATCTTGTTCAGAAACCCAAAGGTGTCCACGTCATTGGAACAAACTGGGTATTTAGAAATAAGTTAGATGAGAAAGGTGAGGTCGTAAGAAACAAAGCATGACTGGTTGCACAAGGTTATAGTCAACAAGAATGGATAAACTATACAGAAACCTTTGCACTAGTTTCCAAGTAAGAATCTATTTGCATTTTAATTTCATTTACTGTGAATCATGACATTACTTTATATCAGATGGCTGTAAAGAGTACATTTTTAAATGGGTATATTTCTGAAGAAGTGTATGTGCTCCAACCTCCTGGTTTTGAGAGTTCTGAAAACCCAAATTTTGTTTTCAAACTTTAAAAATCGTTATATGGTCTGAAACAGAGTCACAGAGCTTGGTATGAAAGGCTAAGTAACTTTCTTTTGGAAAATGACTTTACCAGAGGAAAAGTGGATACAACACTCTTTTGTAAAAACTTTAAAAATGACATTCTGATTGTTCAAATCTACGTTGAAAATATTATATTTGGTTCTGCTAATATTTCCTTGTGCAAGGAATTTTCTAAGTTAATGCAGGCTGAATTTGAAATGAGTCTGATGGGAGAACTCAGATTCTTTCTGGTAATTCAGATTGATCAACGTTTAGAAGGAACATACATTCATCAGAGTAAGTATGCAAATGAACTTCTGAAGAAATTCAATATGTCAGAAAGTAAATCTGCTAAGTCTCGTATGCATCCGACATGCATTCTGGAGAAAGAAGAAGTAAGTAAAAAGGTTTGTCAGAAGCTATATCATGGTATGCTAGGCTCTCTTCTATAAAAATGTGTGTTATTTATTTATTGACCTTCTGATTCATGATACTTCTACAAGTTAGAAGATATCCTGATCAGATACTAGTCCAGCCCGATACCTCTTGGTATTCTTGACTTTGGGAATATCAAACGTACTCTCTTGAAAACAAACGGTTATGATTATTTGTGACATTTGTCCAAAATCAAATCATACCTACTGTTGAAGAGACACTTGGAGCGTTGTGATTTCGTGAGACTAGGTTTCAAGTAATTATTTCCTATTACTCCCACCTTGTCAAAATCATCATTTTTGTTATAAATACGCACTCTCTCGCCTTCACACACTACGCTACTCTCACTTCCCACACTTTTTCTTAGAAACCATAAAACCGTTTTGTGTAACGCCCCAGTTTTGTCCATTTTATTTAATCGAGTCGTTTTGATTATTTTATTATTATATTATTTTATTTTTGACTTTTATTTGGAAATATGTTATTTTTCATTGTTGTGATATTTTATCGTATTTTGGGAGCGTTTGCGAGATGTTTGAGTGTAGGGGTATTTTGGTTTTTTCATTTATTTTCTTAAGTTAGAAACATAAGAGAAAAGAAAAGAGAGAAAATAGTAAGGAAGGAAAAGGAAAAGAAGAAAAAGAGGAAGAAAGAAAAGAGAAAGAAAAGGAGAAAATATGAGAAAACTTGTGGATTAAGAAACCGATTCAACCGACTTTCAAAAACACGATTAATCGGGTAAGGGTGCGAAACTCGATTATCTTATGATTTTGTATGAATATATATGTGTGTGTTTGAATGATTCTCTTACCTTTCCATGGTTTTCACTTCTAGGTTGAAAATGAGAAAATGATTAGGAATCAATGTTTTCGCGGTCGGAAATCGATATAAATTGCGTTGCATGATCACAATGTGTTTATGAGTAATTGCTGATGATTGTTTTGCTGTTGGAATTGATTTGGGATGAAAATGGGGTTTTTGGGGGGTTTTGGAACAATGTAACCCATAGCATAATTTTTCTGGTTCTGGTGTGATTCGCCAGGCGAATTGGGGATTCGCCAGGCGAATTAGGTCTCGCCACTCGTTCGCCAGGCGAAGTTCTGGCGAAGGGGTATTCGCCAGGCGAAATCGTAAGTCGCCAGGCGATATCAAAAAGACAGAAATGGGTTAGCTTCTGTAACTTTTGGGGTTTTCTAAATTTGTGGTTCGCCACTAGTTTTCCAGGCGAAGTGCTAGCGAAGGGGGATCCGCCAGGTGAAATCCTAAGTCGCCAGGCGAATCTGGCTGTTTCTAAATAAATTATTTTCTTTGAAAATTCATAACTTTTGATCCGTAACTCGGATCGAGGCGTTCTTGGTACCGGTAGAGAGCTACTGAAATGTTCTTGCTTATTAAAATGGTTTTGAGATTGTTGGCCGATTTAATTATGTCGGGAATTTGGAATGTGTCGTTTTGTCGACTTTTACCGTTTTAATGGTGTGCATTTGATGTGTTATTATGCAACATGCTTGTGATATGTATTGTATGACTGGTGTGATGTTATATGATGTGAATGCATGCGATTACATGTTGTGATGATGGTTTGTGGCCTAAGGACAATTAAATGCAAGTGTTGTGGTTGGTTATGTACGCATGGTTATGGTTGCATATGTGTGTGCATTTGAATGTCATGAGTCATTGTATGCCTAGCATCATGATATGCATTCTTGTGATGTCGTGTGCCCTAGTGGGTGTGAGCGACGTAACGATTCCAGAGGGAATCCGCTATAACATCGTGCGCCTTATACAAAGAGGACTGAAAGCGATGATTATAGACGATCGTGCACCTTATACAAAGAGGACCGAAAGCGATCGAATTGTGCGCCTTATACAAAGAGGATTGAAAGCAATCCATAAACGTCGTGCGCCTTATACCAAGAGGACCGAAAGCGACGGGGAACATCGTTTTCCCGACGGGGAGTTACACTAAGTAACAAGCGATGGTTCCAATAGTTCCTGAGTGAACTGGTGATGAGATTGATGGATGGATGGTACCGCATGGCATTTGCATAGAGTCGTTGTGTCGGTCTCTTTGCATTTGCATAAATCATGAATGGATTGATTTTATGTAAAATTGTGAATGGAATTGATGAGTTGATATATATATATATATATATATATATATATATATATATATATATATGTATGTGTGTGTGTGTGTGTGTTGTTGATAATTGAATTGTGCATAATTGATATGCTTTTGTGACGGATATATGAGAAAATTCATTGTGTTGGTTTGTACGTGATTATGGTGTAAGTTGTGGTGAGAATATGTTATATGTGTATTTTCTCACCATTCTGCTGTTTTTAAATGCTCTATGTGGCATTGCAGATTATATTATGACTGTATTTCTCACCCTTCTGCTGTTTTTAAATGCTCTATGTGGCATTGCAGATTAGATGCTAGAGGTCTTTTTATGAAGCTTAGGTCTTCATTTTTTTGTCGGTCGGCTCTGATATGTAGCACCGGGTAGTCGGGGTGATCGAGTGTGATTGATTGTATTATGTATACACTAATTTTGGATTGAATATGTATGGATCTATACATGACAGACAAACTTTTATGATGTGTATATATGAGATTCAGTTACAGATTTTCTGCTTTTATTCTGTATCTGAATTGTGGGTGTTAGGAACTAAGTTCCTTTATTATGTGCTACCTGAATTGTTGCATATCTATATGAGCAGGTTATTGTATTTAGTCTCAATTGATGTGACGCCTCCGTCTATGCCGTGATTTTTTTAATTATACTCTGATGAAATTTTTATCGCTTTATTTATTTGGGGGTATAGATTGGGGGGTGTTACATTAAGTGGTATCAGAGTCAGTCCGTGTCAGTTTGTGTCAGTCCTTGTTGGTCGTTGTGTTTGGGTGAGCTGTTTGTTTAACCATAGTTGCTGTTATTGGGAATGAACAGAATATGGCTGGTAGGAATGACGCTGCTTTAGCAGCTACGATGCAAGCAATGGCTCGGGCTGTGCAGGGTGCACCTAATGCTGTTAGGAATGATGAGTTCAATAAGAACGAACCGCCTGTCTTCAAAGGGAGACATGATCCTGATGGTGCTCAGATTTGGCTGAAAGAGATTGAAAGGATTTTTCGAGTGATGGATTATGCTGAGGATCAGAAGGTGAGACTGGGTACTCACATGTTGCAGGAGGAAGCGGATGATTGGTGGGTTAGTACTCGTCATGTGTTGGAAGCTGCAGAGGAAGAAGTCACTTGGGCTTTGTTTAGTGTTGAGTTTCTGAGGAAGTATTTTCTCGAAGATGTTAGAGGAAAGAAAGACATAGAGTTCTTGGAATTGAAACAAGGTAGTATGTCTGTTGTTGATTATACTGCTAAGTTTGTGGAGCTTGTGCAGTTTTATCCACATTATGCTGAAGCGACTTCAGAGTTTTCTAAGTGTGTGAAGTTTGAGAGTGGGTTGCGTCCTGAGATTAAGCAGGCTATTGGTTATCATAGAATTCAGAGGTTTTCAGATTTGGTGGACTGTTGTAGGATTTATGAGGAAGATAGTAAATCTCATTCTACTCACTATAAGATTGTGAACGACAGGAAAGGAAAGCAACCATTTCGTAGTGGTCCTTATGTGACACCAACTGATAAGGGTAAGCAAAGGGGTAATTTTGAGAGAAGGCCAAGTGGAGGAGGTATGTCAAATTCTCTGAGATGTTATAGGTGTGGTGACTTAGCACATCGTCAGTTTGAGTGTAGGACAGATATGAGGAAGTGTTCTAATTGTGGAGGTTTAGGACATGTAACAGCTGAGTGCAAGAGGAAGAATGTGGCGAAGTGTTTTAACTGTGGTGAAGCTGGTCATATTAGTACGAAGTGTCCGAAACCAAAGCAAGCTCCAGCTGGGGAGAAAGTTTTTGCTTTGTCAGGGACTCAGACTACAAGTGCAGACCGTCTGATCCGAGGTACTTATTTTATTAATAGTACACCTTTAGTTGCTATTATTGATACCGGAGCGACTCATTCGCTTATTTCGTCTAAGTGCGCGAAGCGTTTGAATCTTGTGTTGTCTTTGATGGGTGGAGAGATGGTTATTGATACTCCAGCAATGGGGTCAGCAACTACTTCTTTGGTTTGTTTAAGTTGTCCTTTGACCATTTAGGGTAAAGATTTTGAAATGGATTTGGTGTGTTTGCCGTTGGAGGGTTTAGATGTGGTTTTGGGAATGAATTGGTTACAGTTCAATCGGGTTCATATTGATTGTTATCATAAGCTAGTAAGATTTCCTTCTCTTGAGGAAGACGAGGACTCGAGTTTCTTATCTACCAAGGAGTTGAAGAAACTTTTGGCGGATGAAGCTCAGTTGTTCGGGTTGTTTGCATCGTTGACTGTGGATAGTCAAGTTGCACTTGATGTGTTTCCAGTGGTGTGTGATTTTCCAGAGGTGGTTCCTGAGGACATTTCAGATGTACCGCCAGTGAGAGAGGTGGAGTTTTCTATAGATCTAGTTCCTGGTACAAGACCTGTATCGATGGCACCATATCGAATGTCGGCATCTGAGTTGGTTGAGTTAAAGAAGCAGTTGAATGAATTGTTAGAAAAGAGGTTTGTGAGGCCAAGTGTGTTGCCTTGGGGTGCTCCAGTTTTGTTGGTGAAAAAGAAAGATGGAAGTATGCGATTGTGTATTGATTATCGCCAGCTGAATAAGGTGACGATTAAGAATAAGTATCCTCTTTCGAGAATTGATGATCTGATGGGCCAGTTGGTTGGCGCGTGTGTGTTTAGTAAGATTGATTTAAGGTAAGGGTATCATCAGATTAGGGTGAAAGAAGAAGATATCCAGAAGACGGCTTTTAGGACATGATACGGTCATTATGAATATTCTATGATGCCGTTCGGGGTTTCTAATGCGCCAGGTTTATTCATGGAATATATGAATCGTATTTTCCATGAGCATTTGGATCGATTTGTTGCTGTGTTTATTGATGATATCTTAATTTATTCTAAGTCTCGGGAGGAGCACGCGGAGCATTTGCGTATTGTGTTGCAGGTTTTGAAGGAAAGGAAACCTTTTTCCAAATTGTCCAAGTGTGAGTTCTGGTTGTCAGAAGTGAGTTTTCTTGGGCACGTGATTTCAGGTAATGTTATTGCTGTGGATCCATCTAAAGTAGATGCAGTTCTACAATGGGAGGCTCCTAGATCTGTTACTGAAATTAGAAGCTTTTTGGGTTTGGCTGGATATTATCGGAGGTACATTGAAGGTTTTTCTAAGTTAGCACTTCCTTTGACCCAGTTGACTTGTAAAGGCAAAGCGTTCATTTGGAATATTCAGTGTGAGGAAAGTTTTAGTGAGCTGAAGGGGAGATTGACTACAGCTCGGATTTTGATTTTACAGGACCCTAATGAACCATTTGTGGTGTATTGTGATGCGTCTTTGATTGGGTTAGGTGGAATGTTGATGCAGGAAGGTAAGGTGGTGGCTTATGCTTCGAGGCAATTGAGGGTTCATTTGAAAAATTATCCTACTCATGATCTTGAATTAGCGGCTGTGGTGTTTGTGTTGAAAATTTGGAGGCATTATCTCTACGGTGCAAGATTCGAAGTCTTTAGTGATCATAAGAGTTTGAAATACTTATTTGATCAGAAAGAGTTGAATATGAGGCAACGGAGATGGTTGGAGTTTTTGAAGGACTACGACTTTGGCCTGAATTACCATCCTGGTAAAGCTAATGTGGTAGCCGATGAGTTAAGCCGGAAATCATTGAATATGTCCGCTTTGATGGTTAAAGAGTGGGAACTTTTGGAATCGTTTAGAGATTTGAGTTTGGTGTGTGAATTGACGTCGGATAGCGTGAGGCTCGGAATGTTAAAGGTTACTAATGATTTTTTGATGACTGTTAGTGAGAAACAGAAGATGGACGTGAAATTTGTTGATTCGATGACGGTTGGGGATCTAAGTGTGAATGAGGACTTTAAAGTGGACGATAAAGGTGTTGGCACGAATCTGGTGAGAGTTCGGTGGTTGGACCGGAGTTGGTGCAATAGACTACGGAAAAGGTGAAGCTTATTCGCGAGAAAATGAAGGCTTCTCAGAGTAGGCAAAAGAGTTATCATGATCGAAGGAGGAAAGATCTTGAGTTTCAAGAGGGCGATCATGTATTTTTGAGAGTTACACCGGTGACGGGTGTTGGTCGTGCATTGAAATCAAAGAAGCTTACTTCTCGGTTTATTGGTCCTTATCAGATATCGCGAGAGTTGGTGTTGTGGCTTATCGGGTGGCATTGCCGCCGAATCTTTCGAATTTGCATGATGTGTTCCATGTTTCACAACTTCGGAAGTATGTTCCGGATCCGTGCATGTGATTCCGATGGATGAGGTTGAGGTAAGGGAGAACCTTACGGTTGAGGCATTACCAGTGAGTATTTTGGATCGCGAGTTGAAGCGGTTAAGAGGCAAGGATATTGCACTTGTGAAGGTAGCGTGGGGAGGCGCTGCTGAGGACGAAAATTTCTAAGTGGGGGAGAGTTGTAACGCCCCAGTTTTGTCCGTTTTATTTAATCGAGTCGTTTTGATTATTTTATTATTATATTATTTTATTTTCGACTTTTATTTGGAAATATTATATTTTTCATTGTTGTGATATTTTATCGCGTTTTGGGAGCGTTTGCGAGATGTTTGAGTGTAAGGGTATTTTGGTCTTTTCATTTATTTTCTTAAGTTAGAAACATAAGAGAAAAGAAACGAGAGAAACACTACAAGAAAAATGCCATTTTACGACACTTAGGTTGCGACGGTTTATTGAAAACTGTTGTTATACATACATTACGACGGTTATTACGGCGGTTTTTTGAAACCGCCCTTAAAATTTGGGAAAAAAATTACATATTGCGACGGTTTTTGGAAACCGCCCTTAAAATTTGGGAAAAATAATTACATATTACGACGGTTCTTGAAAACCGCCCTTATTATTTGAAAAAAGTAATACATATTACGACGGTTCTGTTTTAACCGCCATAAAATGTATTTTGCAACAGTTCTTAACCGTCGTGATATAATATGTAGCACTGTTCATTGGGCTGCGACGGTTGAGCCCAACCGCCTTCATTTCTGGCCCACTTTGAAATCTACGATGGAGAATAAACCGCCTCCATTGAAAACTTAAAGGAATCGCGCCTTCTTCAGAAAATTTCAAGAAAAGTAGCAAACATTTCAAGAAAATTTCAAGAAAGGAATCGCGCCTCCAATGAAAACTCCGGAACGCCGCTGCTGCCGAAGAACTGCTGTTGCCGGAACGCCATTTGCATCAACCCTATGTTCAAAAAAACCCTATTTTAACTGGTCAGTTCTCTTGATTCTCTTGTGTGTGTTTCACAAAAACCCTATTTTCTGTTAACACATTTCAAACCCTATGTTCAAATAGTTGTCTTTTTCGTCTTTCTTTGATTTTCTGTTATGAATGGATTGTGATAGATTTATTATAGAGTGGAGTTTGTGTCTATTGTTGTGATAAAGATTGCAATGGAATAGCGGAAAATCGGGAAATTTTTCTCGGGTACTGTTAGGGAAAATCAGTTAGTGTTAGGTCAGTTGTTAGAGCTCGATTTTCCTGAGCAAAGTAGTTAGGGTTAACTAACTGTGTTAATTTGAATTGGAGAGAAAAACTGCTAGGTTAGTTCACTGAGAAAAACAATTTCAAATCTATGGCAGCACAACACTTACAAAGCAAAAAGGAATTGCACAACAAATCTATGGCAAAACAATTTAAGGAATTAAACTGTTAGGTTTGAGTACTTATTACTCTTCATCACACTACTATTGTAGTCATTGTCTATAGACATCGATCTCTCCGTGATGTTGCCATTTTTCCCTGCCGAAAACATAGCAGCAGCTGTCTCTACATCCTTCCTCCACTGATCACAGTGCACTTTGATTCTCTTCAATTCAGCTTCTTTTTCTGTATTCGCCGCTTGTGCTGCTTCGAGCATCTCAGTCACTCTTGCCGCCTTATTATTGCTCCTATCTGCCTCCTCAATCAATTTCTTAAGTTTTGCGAATGCATCGCGTTCTACAGCCTTTGCCGCCCCTATTTCGGCTACCCATACTTTTAACTTAAAATTGGCCTTGACTTGTGGATGATTGTAAAGGTGTTTAGCAAGGGTTGTTTTACCAATCCCTCCCATACCAACAACGGAAATGATTCTGATATTACTATCACCATCAGTATTAGACAACAAAAGATCCTTAAGTTTCTCAATATCACAGTCTCGTCCATAAATAGAAGATTCAGCATCCAAAATAGAACTAAAGGCTGGTAATATTTCAATTAATTCTTCGGTTTTAGAATTAATCATATCAATGCAATATTGTAAACTAGCAACAGTTTTGAGTTGATTAATAATAGTTAAGGTATCATACCATGTAAAATCCATTTCCAATCAGAAAGTAGCAAGTTGAGAGACAGCATGTGTGAGCAAATCCAGCGACAGGTTGGCAGCTCGATTGGAGATCAGTCTCTCCTTATCATAACAAAGTAAATTTTGAAGATCAAACAGTTTTTTCTTCAACTTTTTCAAAAATGAAACGTCAACCTTGGGCCTTCTGAAGTTATCCTCTCTGTTTCACAGGAGATAACCTGTATAATGTCTCGTTTTCTTTGGAACCTGTGGCAGCTCGAGTTTCACATTCTTTTTCTTTGTAGCTGCAGTTGAAGGTTCACATTCTTTCTGTTCATAGTTATAGTCAGAGGTTCACATTCTTTCTGTTTATAGCTTTGGGAAATAACATTCAATATATTAGTTATATATGATGTATTTATTTTGGTATTTGGGATAAATTTCAAGAACCACCAAACATTAGTGAATCCTCTATTTGCATGCTACAGTTTAATTAAAACAGAAGCACAACATTAGTGAAATCTAAGACTTTCTCAAATTGATGCATCTTCCTGTGCAGATACACCATTACTATGACAAAAAGCAAAGGGGATATAGGGTTATTCTATCTCAAACCCCTCTTTGCTCAACTCTTTGGTGTGGACATCATTAATTCTGAACCGACAAGTCACTGTAGTAACAACAATCATAATCCACCTTATGAATTTCCTAGGAAAACCAGTCTCCTTCAAAATTGTCTCTATAGCATTCTAATCAACGGTATCATTAATTTTTTGGATGTTCATTAATTTTTTGTCTATTTCTTGCTGGCCAATCTTTGGAATTGAAAAATCTACTTGATGTTTCATTTCCTACTTGCTTAAGGAGTAAATAGATAACTTTGATATCTCAGTTTCTTCTATTCTTTTGTGAGTATAAATCTGAAAACCACAGCCATGTTTTATGGTACAAAAGCTGTATGGACCTGGTTTACTATGTGGCTCATAATCTTGCCCATTCTAGAAGCCATCACCTTTGTAATAACCTTATAAATGGGAGAGCATCAGGATAGGGGTCTATACTCTTTAATAGTTTTAACATCTCGAGTTTTAGGAATGAGTGGTGAGGGAGTTTTAGGAATGAGTTTTAACCTTCTCGAGTTTTAGGAATGAGTTTTACTAATGTTTGGCGGGAACGAAGAAAGATGGTCGTGTTGGAGTTGAAGTTGTAATGAGTTTGTGAAGTTGGAAAGATGAAAGTGTTCTCTTTTTTGAAATGAAGCTTAATGGTTATGGCTGGGTTATGAAGTAGAGAGTGAAGAAGTATTGTACATGCTACTGTGTTTGAGTTATTCTACATGGATGGTGGTAGTGAAAGTTGTGGATTGTAATGGAAGAGAAATGTGAAAAGATTTTACTGTGTTATTCTACTGTGGGAGAAAGACTTGTGTTATGGATTGTAATGGAAGAGAAATGTGAAAAGATTTAATAGTAGATGAAGAAGATCAAACTCTTTTAGCTTATTTTTCACTTTTTTATTTGAAATCAAAGTTAAGAGAGTTCTGAAAATGTTGATTAGTGAAGGAGGGAGGTAAGGAGTAAGGAGATTGTTTTGTGGTTCATGAAGAGTAGAGGTTTTATGGAGTTGTAGTAGAAGAAAGGCGGTTGTTTGTGGACGACTTGAAGGACATGGAGATGAAATCTGCAACAGCTTTACAATACTACAATAGCTCTCGGCATATGAACCTTTACTACGAAGATCTTATGAGAAATCACATTGTAAGGACTTCACCATATTTCTTCTATCCCGCTTTGACATAAACTCAAAGTCAATTCTTGTGGTTTATGCCATGAAACAACACGGATACATGCATGTTAGATGTTCAATACATGTCAGGTCAGGATCCCACACCAACACAACACAACACGGATACTTCATGAAAAGCCTCGAGAGTTTGGGTTTGATTCTGGAACACCGTCGCGGTGTTTCTGATGCCTTTTCTTGTCAACACACCCTATTTGATGAAATAAATACATATGATTATTATAATAATGGCTTTTCTTCCTCTGAGATAACATGGATATATATATATATATGCCACTTCCTTCTAATTAGTTTATGTAAGTAGAGCTCAAATCATTTTGTGTGATTAGTTTAGATTGAACAATATTAGGTCTCACTGATGTTTGATATCCTTTCTTCTTTTGGGTTTGTTTTGGGTGGATGGGAAGAACTCTAACCGTCGCATCTGCTTGGCGTTAACTCCACTCACTTTTAATTTTTTAATTTTATGATATTTTTAGATTTCACATTGTAAAGGGGGTATATTTCAACTTTATCCAGAGATAATGGATAACAAAAACAAATGTTTGGAAAGTGTACTTGAACACACTTGGTTCTTCTGTTTCTTCTGTTGTAACACCAAAGAAGACTAATAAAAAGTGTTTGAATTCCAAAAAAAAAATTATGTTGCATGGATTTATGTATAGATATTATAATTCATTAAGTGTTTTTATTCATCATCATTCATAATAACTGCGATGAGGTAAAGAAAGAAGTTGGTGTGTGTTTGGTAGACATCATAGTAATATCCTTTCATAAACTTAATAACCGAGTGTTACCAACAACAAAATTTAGATATTTAAAGATAAAAAATGAAATAATAATAAAAAATCCTCTTTATCACGTGAAGAAGTAGAAACAACATTAGATAGCGAAATGACTCGTGCCAATTGTCCTTTTAGATTTTCATTTTCAATTTTCAAAGACAGACAAGTGTCATTGCTACCCTTCCCACTTTCTTTCTTTCTTTCTCATTTAATTTTTGTTATGGATTTTGTAGTGAAATTGCAAGAAGTGGTCTTCATATCCTATTTGGAGGTGTTTGTACTTGGAGGTGTTTGTACTTGGAGGTGTTTGTTTTCGCTTCGTAAGTACTTTATCTACCTTCCTTTTGGCTTATTTGTTATACTTTTTTAAAGATATTTGGTTCAAATTGTTTTTGTTTGGCTGGATTAAAACTTGGCCATGTTTTTTTTGAAGAAATGGATAAGTCATGGATTACAAAGCCACAATCATCGATCGCGTATCAACAAGGGATAAAAGAATTTATTGATTTTGCATTTAAAGGTGCAAAAGAAAATGACATAGTAATATGCCCTTGTAAATGTTACGGTTTTAGAAAATCAAAGAGTAGGAGTGAAATGTTCGACCACTTAATGTGGTCACTATTTCCGAAGGGATACACTATGTGGATTCATCATGGAGAGTCTTTTGACCTACCTAGTACTATCTCCCCTAGTACTACTCCAAATATGGTCGAAGATGCTATCATTGTCGAAGATCGTATTCAGAACATGATCGACGATGCATTTGGAGTTGATAGGAATCATGCTAATGAAATACCATCTGCATCAAATTTGGAGATTGACCAAGAAGATTATGTGATGCCAAATGCAACTCAGGAAAGAAACGAAGCCAAAGAGTACTATGAATTGGCTAGAGAAGTAGAACAACCTTTATATGAAGGGTGTAGACAATATTCTAGACTATCTTCATTATTTTCCATTAAAACCTCGATTACAGAGATTATTTTTTTCATCAAAGACGGCCAAGGATATGAGGTGGCATGCATCAGATACTAACAATGATGGAATGTTGAGGCATCCTAGAGATTCAGAAGCTTGGAAGAAATTTAACTCGACATATACTAGGTTTTCATCAGATTCGCGAAATGTGCATCTTGCATTGGCTAGTGATGGTTTTAATCCTTTTGGTTTGATGAGTGCAAACAATAGAATTTGGCCAGTTGTTCTCATTCCATTTAACACTCCTCATTGGGTTTGCATGAAGCAGACATCGTTTATAATGTCAATGATAATTCCCAGTAAAGAAGCACCAGGAAATAATATCGATGTCTACTTACAACCCTTAGTCAAAGAGCTAAAGGATTTATGGACAAATGGGGTGGATACATACGATTCTTTCAAGAAAGAGATGTTCAAGTTGCATGCGAATCTGATTTCTACGATTAGTGACTTTCCAGGTTTGGGTGCACTTTCTGGGTGGAACACATATACAGGACTTGCTTGTCCATCGTGTAACTTTCAAACTACATATATCCGTCTCACAGCTAGTCATAAATGGTGTTTTATGGGTCATCGTCGTTTCCTTGATCGTAGACACAGGTTTAGATTGAACAGGATTCGGTTTAACGGTGAACAAGAAATGCGGAGTCCACCGAGAACATTATCTGGACATGAAGTTTTTGAGCAGGTTAAAGATGTTGAAGTCATATTTGGTAAAAAGCCAGTGAAAGAAAAATTGGTAAAAAAACACGTAAGGGACAACCTATAGAAGGTGCTAGTACACAACGTGTTCCTACGCAAGGTCATCCTCAACAATGGAAAAAGAAAAGCATATTTTTTGAACTTCCATACTGGAAGGATAATCTTCTAGGCGATAATCTTGATTCGATGCATATTGAGAAAAATGTGTGTGATAATGTCATATTTACTTTACTAAATGATAGGCAAAAGAGTAAAGATCATTTTAAAGCTAGAGAAGACCTTCAAAACATAGGCATAAGACCTGATCTTTGGCCTGATGAAAATGGTAGAATTTCTCCGTCGGCCTTTAGTCTAACGGGTAAAGATAAAAGAATTTTTTTATCAATTTTAAAGAATATTAGGGTGCCTGATGGTTATTCAAGCAACATTTCTAGATGCATTGACTTGGTAAATCTCAAGGTGAATGGAATGATGAAGAGTCATGATTGTCATATATTAATGGAACAACTTCTACCATTAGCCATTCGTACAACATTACCTCATGAGATTTCAGCAGTATTGATTGAGTTGTGCTCATTCTTTAAACAATTATGTGGTAAGGTAATTAAAATTGAAGACTTGGAAAAATTACAGAACCAAATTGTCCTCACTTTATGCCACATGGAAATGATATTTCCTCCCTCGTTCTTCACTGTTATGGTTCACTTGGTTGTTCACCTTATTGAAGATGTTAAACTTGGAGGTCCTGTCCATTATCGGTGGATGTATCCTATTGAAAGGTAAACTATGTGATTTTGTTGTAATGATACTAACTTAGAAAGTAGTTTTTTTTTAACCGATACTAATGTGGTTCAATAATAGGTACTTGGGAAAACTTAAATCACATGTACGTAATAAGGCAAAACCATAAGGGTCTATTGTGGAAGGATACCGTTTCGAAGAGATTCTTACATTTTGTTCAAGATATCTAGACAACATTGAGACTAGATGGAATCAACCTGGACGTGTAGATGATGATCCTATTGGTGATATGCAAACAGGTTCACGTGTAGCTGAATTATTTCCTAGAGTTGGAAAACCTGTGGGTGGATCTTCATATTACAATCTAATAAATTATTTCCTGAATTATTTGCAGGCTCATAGACACGTTTTAACGAATTGTCTAATAGTTGACGACTATCTAAAGTAAGTAGTTTTATTCCATTTAAGTAATATCCTCTACACTATTAATGTTTTTTTACATCTAATATCGAATAACCAAATAGGCAGTTCCGAAGTATTACTCAGAAACAAATGAGGCGTGGTCAACGAAGTGCTGCTGAGATAGACAAGATGGTTCATAGAGAGTTTGCTCATTGGTTCCGCAATCGTGTGAGTTTTCATACAAAAATAGATGTTTGTATTGAATTTCTTTTTGATAATAACAAGACTAATTGGATGTTGTATCGTGTATAGATTTGCAACAATCTTGACAGCATTGATGGACCAGATAAATATGTTCTCATTAGTCTTGTTCATGGCCCTTTTGATAAAGTTAAAAGGTATACTGCGTTCAATGTCAATGGGTTCAAGTTTCGAACGTTGGAACGAGACAATCATTTAAAAACTCAAAATAGTGGGGTTTTTGGCATGTTTGGGACACGAAGTTATTCAAGCAATAGTGATACCCAAATGAGATTTGGAGGGGTCCCTTACTATGGAAGATTGATAGACATTATTGTGCTTTCCTATGATGGCTTCACAGTGCTCATGTTTAAATGTGAATGGGCTAATACCACAAAACCAAGAGGCATTAAGATAGATAAGTTGGGTTTTACCTCTATAAACTTTGCAAGACTATTACATGCTATGGAACATGAAGATAATGAGCCATACATTCAAGCGTCAGAAGCTCAGATGGTTTTTTATGTGGATGATGAGAGTGAACAAGGATGGAGCATACCTGTTCATTTGAAGCCAAGAGACTTGTATGACATGGGTGGAAATGATGAAATTATGACACCCATTGAGCCATATCCATCACAAAAGTTGGAACAAATTTTTTCTAATGATGATCCTGGAACTTCAGCGAAAAATGATGCCAATAATTAAGATATATTTTTTTATAGATAAGAAGTCTAGCTTGTTTGTAACTCGTGTGAGACTTATGTTTTTTTGTTTCTTATCCCTAATTAATGTATGAGATTCTTACTTTTTCAGTTGATTCATCGTTATGAAATGAAGTACCATCGTATGACATTGTCACTCTATGTTTTATTGCATAATTTATCTTTTAATTTATTGTGTTTATGTTATGTTTATTAAATTTATAGTCATGATTGATGTTACTCTTTGTGATTATGTTATACTGATTAAAGTTGTAGTCATAATTTATCTTTTAGTGTACTGACTTGTTTATCACCTATACTTGCAGTTGAAATCTGTTGTGCAATAATGAATCCATCATATGAGGATATTCGCCGCAAAACAATTGAAGAGAATCAAAAAAAGATGCGGGCTCTCAATCTTACTAAACTCTCTCAATCCCTTTACAAATCATCTTCGTCTTCTTCAAAACCATCACCGGTTAGTAATATATTCTCATATAACTAATAATATCAATAATGTTTCAAAACTAATTAATTGTATTGATTGTTGACTGATATTCACTGATGCATTTTATTTAGTCTGTGAAGGGTCGTCCGAGGTTTGTACAACCTGGAGACGTTGAAGTAAACAAGAAGCGCTTACGTTCAACGACAACTCAAAAATCATCAATAGCCTCTCCGCCAATCCAAACTACAATAACACCTTCGCCAATCGAAACTACAATAACCCCTCCGCCAATACAAACTACAATAATCCCTCCGCCAATCCAGACTACAATTGAAGATGTTGTGGTAGAAGATGAGGATGGAGATGTTGTGATAGAAGATGAGACCGAAAATGTTGTGATAGGAGACGAGGCTGAAGATGTTGTGGTAGGAGACGAGGCTGAAGATGTTGTGGTAGGAGATGGGACTAAAGATGTTGTTTGAGTGGCTAGTTCTGAGTATTGGGATGTAAAAATTATTAGTAAGTAATTTAAGGTTAAAGTATCTGTAAGTAATTTAATTTTTTACATAGTTGAGTTATGACATTAATTTGTTTACTTTTTTATGTGATAGATGAGGAGGGTTATGTTTCAAACACATGTTTATGTGTGAAAGATTTGGTTGCGAAATCAGAGTCTGATGGAACATGGATAATACTTGAATGGGATAAGACTCATCGTGCAGTAGGACCGGCAGCTGGTTTGTTAGCTGGGTATTTGGGTGTACTTATTAGAATGTTTAAAGACTTTCCCATAATGTTCGAGAGTTGGAGGAGTATTTCAATGGATAAAAAAACATTGTTTTATGATTCAAAGATAAAGGTATCATTAATAAACAATTGCATATTTTGTAAATTAGTTTTATCGTGCCTATCATTTGTTTTATTAACCCATTTTTATTCGTATGGTTAGTTCCATTTTAATGTTGATGATGGGCGTGACAAAGATTGCATACTTGGTTCTGCTGCAAAGAAATGGAAGGATAGTCGTTGTCAGTTGTTTCAAAAATTTTATAAATGGGATCTCACTTTGGAGGAAAATCTTCAAAATTATCCAAAATGCAAAGGCATTGAGGAAAAAGATTGGGCTGTTTTTGTTCAATATAGGCGGAAAGAAAAAACACAGGTAATATTAGTGTTTTACTCATATAATTTTATTTTTAATATATAAATAATGCATTGTATCTTATTCCTATCTATAACGCATGTTTTTTTTTTGTTACTAATGTAGAGATTAGCAAAACAAAATGCCCAAAATAGAGAAAAATTGAAGATTCCGCATACACTTGGATCTAAGTCGCTTGCAAGGAAGCAACATGAGTTGGTATGTCTAAATCTATATATTGTTGATTTTATGCTTGATAGTACAAATAATTAATATTCGTTCTTATTTGTAGGAATTGAGAGCTGGACGATCATACAGTAGAGGAGAAATGTATGCAATTTCGCATAAAAAGTCTGACGGGTCTTTTGTCAATGAACATGCACAGAACAATAATGTAGGTACAATTTAATTTTTTAAAAATATTTGTTAGTCTCCTTAAGGTTTGAGAAAAAATCAAACCTTTTGGCATCTCTTAGAGGTGGGGAAAACCTGGCTGAAAATTAATTAATATTCATGTCTGTGTCTGCATGTAAGTACTAGTTATAATATTTATAGCACCGATACTTAGTTAAGAGCCCAATCATAAGGTTGGTAGAAGTGGTAGCTGCTAACATAGATGTTTGTTTAGTTTTAAATTGTATGAATTCGAACCCTAGGATAACAAGAATAGTATTTTCAAAGGGATCGTCTCTAAAAGGACAGGAGGTGTTTGTCTCTGACATGTTAGTGGTAAGATCTGCAGCCAATATTGCCTGGGAACATCAGCCATATATCAGGCCAATGCTAAATAGACACTAGCTGGACTCTGATTCCTTTTTAGCTAAACTGCCAAAGGTATAAAGAATAGTTAGCATGGGCTTTGTCCACACTAGTCATTGTTTGTTTGTCCCATACTAAAAGAATTGTCGGTCTTTAGCAATTACTGCATTTGCATTGAAATTAAATATTGCCAAAATGGATCACAAATGGATACACTGGACGTAGCAAAATGGATCACGTAGTCCTATTGCCAAAATGGATCACAAAATAATACACTGGCCGTAGCAATTACTGCTCACAGACCTGTCAAACTATTAAAAATCAAAGTAGTTCAAAGCCAGTTGCTTTCATGATTGCACAATGTTCATTTCAAAACAAGACCTGCCGAATTAACATTGCCAACTAGTGCATTTTATTTGTTTTTATTTGACTTATTAAAAGCCATAGTTCAACAGGTTCAGTGAAACTGAGATACAATAAAATCATATTGTTTTTATTTGACTTATTTGACTTATTGGTTTTACCTATGGTGTGGATATATGAATGAGTGTTTTTATTTTTTCTTATTGATATTATTTTGCACGCAATGAATTTAGCTTCAAACCACTCCTATTTATACAGCTAGATACTTAATTAAACCAAATTAAAGAAATAAATAGTATAAGGTGAATGATACAATATAATGGTTTAACAAATGAATTTTAGGATGGTGACTTTTGAGCCATTAATTATGCTGTTGTCATCACTTGTAATATGGACAAAGGCTGCATGCTTCTAATACACTAACCTACATTCCACATGGTTTCTATCTCTTTATGGTTTCTATCTCTTTTCATATGATAGTGCTATGATAATGTATTTGAGAGAGACAGAACTAGCATCGAGAACCTTTGTGTAACACGCAAATAAAAATTTGTCAAAAATTTATGTTTATACAATGTGCAGTCGTACAATGTGCTGTCATACACTATGTTTTGAAAATAGATTTTGGATGAAATTTTTATTGTGCAGGAAAAATTACAAGCTGCAATTAAGGATTCTGTGTCTAAAAATTAGGCATTTCAGAAAGTATTTGGAAAAGAACATCCTGGATATGTTCGTTCTATGGGACTTGGAGTTACACCATCTCTGATTAATAGATCTACGAGATCGTCATCTTCTTTTGAAGAAAATGAAAAAATAAAGAAAATGCAAGAAGAAATTGATGCGCTTAAAGAACAAAATTCAAAAATTGATGACTTGATGAATGCAATCACATTCTTAAAGGAAACACTAGTGTAAAAAACAATTTTTAAATCAGACATTTTAAATCAGATGATATCCACTTGATTTAAAAACCTAAAAAGCTAGGACACGGAAGATGCACTTTTACTAAATTGAATTTAAATCAATTAATCTGATTTAAAAACAATTTTTTTTATAATTTTTTATAATTAAAAAAAATATAGTTTCACTCTTCTCCGTGAAAGCATAAACCATTCCTTCTAAACCCTTTTCCTTCTCTCACTTTCTCTCTCGGCCAGTGAAAACATTGTTTCAGTTTCTCTCTCGGCCGGCGAAAAAACCCTAAGCTCACACTTTCTCTCTCGGCCGGCGAAAAAACCCGTTACTTCCGTCTCACCTTCTCTCTCTGCAAAGACGAAAACATTGTTTCAGTTTCCATCGACATTTAGACTTCCTTCAATCTCTCTTAGGTACTTTTCTTCTTCAATTTCATACACAATCACTTTTTTCATAATCACTTTTTTCAGGTAAAACCCGTTTTGCAGCGCGCGATAGGTTACTGTGTCGGGTTTCGGGGCTCCAATTCTTCAACCACCACAAATAGAGTTGAATTGCATCTAGCATCGAAATCTGGGTTGGTCTCACTTGTTTTCTAATCTTTAATGTGTTTGGTTTTTCTGCTTTAAACTCTGCTGGATTCGATTGCTTTTCGAATTTGCGGCATAAAGTCGAAATAATACTTGGTTTGCGTTATTATAACCCCTGTGATAAATAAGGTTCCTAGTTTTGATTTCATGTTCTGTGTGTGTGCTGTACATTATGTATCAGTTTACCTGCTTGTTGTGGTGTTAGTTATGGTTGCAATAAAAATTTTGAGTGTTGATTGCTTACGGCATAGTTACTGTGTATCTCGAATAGATTTCGTCAATATTGTGGTAAAAATTTTGTTGCTAGTTTTGTTTCAACTCAAATTCAATTTCTTACTGATACATTTAGATTGTGTATGATTCTTAGGATTGGTTTTTGCTAGCTTAATATGTACAGGTATATGGGTGGCGAATGAATTAAGAATTATGAATATACAATAGTCGCTTTATCTTATATAGATTTTGAAGTAAATCATGTTGCGTTCTTCAGATCTTTTCTTGAATGCATATTCCATGTGCTAAGTGAAGTCATAAGTATCATATATTAGCTGCTTATCCAAAACAGTAACGAGGAAAAGAGTTCACCATTCGTTCACATATTAATTTGGAATTTAATTTAGAAAAATGAAGTTAGTACAAGTCTGCTACGTTATAAATGTGATGCGTTTGCTAGATTGTTATGCATCCGAAAATTGGACACATATCTATAACAATAATTAAGGTGTTTCTTCCTTTTAGTTTCCGTGGCAATTTCATTTGCTTTAAACACTGAAAAATGCACCCCTAATGCAGAATTGACAGTCCCATCTAGCAGTACTGCACTATAGCCTCTTGCTGATGAGGAATCACGAAAAAAAGCTCTGAGGCAGCAAATGCTCTTTGATCAACGACAAAGAGATATTCAAGTATGGAGAAACAAAGATATTATGAATCATTTAAAATTTTAAAATTTCTAATCTATTAGTAAAATATTTCCATCTTTGTGTTTTTGTAGGAATTGAAATATATGGTGTGCTATTGCTTTGTCAAATATGGCTAAAAAGGGGGAGAGTGTGTGATTGCATGATGTGCTGATATCTGATGTCCCATATGATGTTCTAACATTAATTTGTGATTGCTAGTGTGAGTGGTGAGCTAGTTGGTAAATGTTGTTGTGAAGTTGCTGCTGTGTGAGGTTGTGTATGTGTGTAGATGAAGATTGAGTGCTGATCTGCTTGTGTAGGTGTTGTAGTGCTGATAATTGTTTTATCTGCTACTGATGTGTGTGACTATCTTCTGGTGCTGATATATTTGATATGATATGATGCTTCTAGCCAAAATTTGCCAAATGGGGAGTTTGTTAGTTCTGCAGCTATGCAGTATTTGTGTTGGCATTAATTTTGGTAAAACTGATTGTGATTGATATACGCCTAAAAAGATGTTCTAACTTCTGTTTTCTGCTGCTGCATTTTCCTTTAATATGATGTGTATGATCAAATTATGTTTTGGCCAAAAATTTGCCAAAGGGGGAGATTGTAAGTTCTGAGTAGGCAGCAATTTTTGCAAAACATGTTGCTCAGGAAAATGTTATGAAGAATGTCTTGACATAAGAGTAGAACATCACTGCAGGATGTGTCAATGTTAGAATAGATGATGATCTACAGTAGGTGCTACTGCATTTTGTGTATCTGCCATATTAGATTAGTTGCAGGTTGTGGAGATGTCAAGTGTGATGTCTTGACATGTTGTGCTGCACTAAGCTGATATGAGTGCATGGTTGTTTTAAGGTGTTGTTGTTTTGCTGTCATGTGATGGTTAATCAAGATGTTCTATTTTACTGCATTCAACATGTCGGATAAAGATGTCCCATCCTGGATCATAGGACATCGCGTCTGTTATTAGATTAAAAGGAAGATTATGTTAGTTGTTATGTGTTATTGAATATTCTGTGAATATTTAGTTATCCTATGTGGCGTCCAAAGTAATTGAGTTAAGATTTTGTGTTGGTTTTTGGATTTTCACTACTTTCTAAATATGGAGACATATTAGGAAATATTAGATTGAAGACCTATTTTCTTGGAGTTTATTTTGCAGAGTTATGTGTTGTTTCTCAGTTGTGTTTTGAAGGCCCAAATCCAGTTGGAAATAGGTTATATATAGATGCTTTGTAACCTAGAATTGTAACTCAACCAAAGATGTAAAAGTTCTATTATTAGGGTTGGTTCCTGTACCACTCGACTTGTGAGTTGGACAGTTTGTAGTGTGATCCTCAAAGCTGTTAAGTAAGAGGAGTATTGTTCTTGGAGGAAGCTTTTAAGTAACTCTAAGTTGTGTCTTGGAAGTGTGTCTTCCTTGTTGAATTGTTGTATAGGTAAAGAGCCGTTGATGCAGTGGCGGAGTGTCGACTGCTAGACATCATTGCGATGATTGGGAGTGAGAAGGGTTTCTCATATCTAGAGAGGATCTAGGTAGAAGGGTCATTGGGTAGTGATTAAGTGATAAGCTGTAAACAGGGAGTTTAGCTTTGAATTGATACTACTGATAGTGGACTTCATCCCTGGCTTGGTAGCCCCCAGAGTAGGTGTGTTAGACCGAACTGGGTTAACAATACTGTGTGTTTTGTTTTTATCTTTTCAGTACAGTGCTTATTGTTGAATACCTTGCCATGTGTGTTCATGTCAGACCAGATGTCGAATGATATGTTATAGGACATCTGAATTCTGTACATGTACCAGAATTTCATGGAGGAGCGATGAAACATGTAATTTGTTCATATGGGATGAAGACGTGGGAGAAAGAGGTGGAAATGAAGATGAGAGCATTATGAAGTCAGAGTTGGAAGTTGTGGGCTATTTGAAGATTGAGTATGAGCATTTAAAGAAGAAGAACAAGAATTTGAAGAACAAACTGAAATCAGAGAAATTTTCTGGAAATCTCAAAATGTTATGTTTTCTTGTCTCCTTTATGTTTAATGTTTACTTTGTTATGAAATGTAATAGTTGAATTACGGTTTGAATTACATTGTTGATGTTTAAACTGTAGATGCATTGTGAATTACATTGTTGATGTTTGAATTACATTTTGAAGACAGGAATGCAACTATTAAAAGACAGTTTCTTACGAGTAAGTTCAATGCAAACTTTTAATTTTTAATTAGTTATCTGTTTGATAGTATATTAGTTGATAGATATTATAGTTCTAGTTTAAACTGTTAAGCAAAAAGGTTAAAATTTCATTAGATAAATTAAGTTTCATTTCATGAACTTTTCATTACAGAAACTTAATCATCAAATCTAAATGCTCTGGATGAGAGGAAGTTTGACCAACCATAGTCAGCCTCATCATCATCATCAGAATCGACAACAACCATCTGCCTTCTCAACATTCTTCTCCTTATTCTCTTTCTTCTCCTCACCCAAAGAGTTATCCTTCTTTCCGCAGCAGACCCATCTACAACTGCAACTTGTTGATTCTGAGGAAGGTTTTGAACGATAACCCCTTCTACAGCAACATTTTGATTTTGAGGAAGATTTTGAACTATATCCCCCTCTACAGCAACAGCTTCATTCTCAACTTTTTTGGTAGTTTGAGCAGTAGAACTCATTTTGATTCTTTTGGATTAAGTAGTTTTTATGTTTTGGCCTTTACGCTTTTATATTGTTTCTACTGATTCTTCATCTTCTCTTGGAAGCTGAAGAAGTTTCTACCAACTTCGAGTTGTTTAATTAATGATTATATCTCTTTGTCTTTTGAAATTTCATTTTTCATCCTTTGATATTCCTTCGTAATTAATGGTTTTGATATCTGTTTACAAATGGTGTATTGCTGATTCTGGTATGATACGTTTGTTTATTATTCATACACAATATCACAACGGTTATTACTCTTAACCGTTGTTATATGGCGCGCGATTTCCAATTTATTACAACGGTCACAAGATCGTCATTGTAAGTAGCATATATATAACAACACTCTACATAACAACGCATGTGTCCGCGTCATTATATATCTTTCCCAACAGTTGTTAAAAGGATCTTCCGTAGTAGTGATGTGTTTCTAAGGCTCGTCTCCAAGTCTCCAACCTCTTACTTAAATCCTCCTTCGACAATCCAAGTAGGACTATTTCATTTGCAAAAAAACATACATCTCGGTGACAAGTCTTGGATGTGTTCTCTAAGTACATCTAAAATTAAGGTAAAAAGGTAAGGGCTTATAGTTGAAAGTTGATGCAAACCGTGATAGGGAAATTGTTTGTCTCTAATATGTTTTCATACATATCTTTGATAGCTCAAATATATGAAATCTTAACCCCATTCTTCTCTAGGGATTTCCACAAAATCTTTCTAGGCCTTCTCCAAGTCAATAAAAATTAAATGCAAGTCTTGTTGGTCTATCCGATACTGCTCATTCACACATCTAAAACTTTCATAAATAATAAAATTTAGAAGTAGTTTAGTTCAAAGATGTTAGGTTCCTTTTCTCCTAATGTTACCATCTATTTATAAGCATATTTTGGCATTAAATAGAAAATAAGTGTCCTAATGATCAAGAAAAACTACAGGAAAGCAAACAGAATCACAACCAAAAACAGAAAAAATGAAAAACAAAATCTCAAATATGGGGAGATGACGGTTGTATTGGCTTCTGGCGAGTTGACTGTCATCTCTTCAAAATGCTAGAGGGTGTACATCTTCTAATTTCATTACAATCATCTTTCCTAGCCATTACAATCGTGATCTTTATTATGAGTCAAATGTCATCTCTTATGCTTTCCCGTTCTTTTATGCTCTTTTTCTCTCTTGTTCAACGTTCAATGCCAAATACCTTTATAACTGAAACACGCTGAAAATACCGACTTTTGAGAACAAAATAAATATAAAAACACCAAAAAAGAAAGTAAATCTTAATAAAAAGGTGGTAAAATTATTGTTTATTATATATATATATATATATATATATATATATATATATATATATGGAGCATATAAAATGAGAGTGATGTTAAATGAGAAATGAGCGGAATAAACAACAATCATTAGATCAAATTAATAAAAGAGATGAAATGCAGGTTACTAAGAGAGAGAGAAATTAATAGCCATATTAACGAGGAAATTTAATCATAATTTTTTTATTGATCAAATGGTTGTTGTTTGTTCCTCTTATCTCTCATTTTAAAATCTCTTTAACTTGATATTGATATGCCCCTTATATATATATATATATATATATATATATATATATATATATATATATATATATATTCTTTTAAAAAATGATGATGTGCACTCTCCATTCGTGGAATGAAGCTTTAAGACTTCAGTTGTATTATTTCCACCGAGTGTAAGATATGCTAAGTCAACTTTCTAAGTTGGAATTAAAATATATCCCATTTGCATTATTTGATTAGGTTTCCTTGCACTAACTTAGTACATAAATATATTTCTCTTTATATAAGTCATTTGATTTTTATAGGAGAACAGAAATTGTTTTATAGCACTATCATTTTATCTTTTAAGAAACAATGAGAATATCATTTCACGATCTACCATTTTTCTTACCTTTCATTTTTTTCTTTCTTCTATGTCTCTTTTTATTGACTTGACTAACTAAAAAGCATATACACTTTCAACAAAGTTTATTCTACTCATTAAAGCTATGGAAAATCAATCCAACAAAAATAAAGTGAAGAACTAAGATCAATTATCTCAACTTTTCGGGGCATGTATCTATTTTTATATAATAATACATTTGAACCATTTAGTTTCCCCTATTTTCCACAATCAAAGAGGTTTGTGGAATGATTCTGGTGACTTTCTTAGAGAAATTGGTGGGGTTCTGAAATGATCATGAAAGACTTGTGTAACTGAAGTCTTTATGGTGTGCTGAAAATTATGTGGAATCAAAATCATGGTGGGGTAACGCTGCTTCACACGCTTGGAGTGAAAACTATTAGACTAGCAACAAAACAATTTTGTGTACTTTGATTAATTTATCTCCATGTTTAATTCTGCCACTCATGTAGTAGTGTTTTTATCTTATAAAAGGAAATCAGGACAGTCATCAAACAAACATAAATTACTAGCCATGGAGATACTGAATTTAGCAAGGATATCCACACACATATTAGCTTCACAATGGATGTGAATTATACGCCAATCCGAAATATTCTTCAAGTTGTCATTAACTTTAACTTCCTATATGGTGATATAGACGAAACAATCCCGATGAGGCAACATGAAAGGTATGCAGAAAAGGTAATGGAAGATTATGTGTGCAAGAGGAATAGGTCGTTATATGACCTGAAACAGTCTCCTCGACAGTGGAATAGGAAATTCGACAAATTCATGACACACATATGTTTCACTAAGAGGAAGTTCAACCACTGTTTTTACATCAGATTTCTACCTGGAAATTCACTTGGTATTTTATTGCTTAATGTGGATGACATCCGGATAGAAAGAAAAAGTATCGAGGATGTTATGAAGGTGAAGGTTGAACTCGATAAGGAGTTCGACATGAAGGATCTGGGAGCTGCCTCTGAGATTTTTGGGATTGACATTCGGAGAGATAGAAAGTAGTCGAGATTATGCTTATCTGAAGGGACATACCTACTGAAGATTCTCGACAAGTTTGGTATGTTGAATTCAAAGTCTGTTGTAACACCGACTGATCCTCAGTGTATGTCTCAAAGTCCTAGTACTGAAGTAGACAAAGCCTATATGAATAGAATTCCATATGCTAATATAGTAGGTTCTTTGATGTATGTTATGGTATGTACTAGGCCAGACATAACATATGCATTGAGCCTTGTAAGTAGGAATAAAGGACTTGGATTGTTTCAACAAAGCTCTTATGATTAAATGGAAGTGGAGACTCCTAAATTCTAATAATTGTGTTTGGAAGGGTCTTTTGGAGAATAGGTATGATAAAAGGTTAACTTTGAGCATCAATTGCAATGAAGGGGAAGCAGCCAATAGGAATGAGTCAATCTGGTGGAGGAATTTAAAGGAATTGTATTATGACAAAGTTTCTAATAGGGATTATTTTGTGGAGAGTCTTAAGTGCAAATTGGGGAATGGAATGGATGTATCATTCTGGCTGAACAAATGGGTGCTTGAGGTTCCTCTTAAGGATGTTTTCCCTAACATACTTTAGTTTGTTGTCAATTCTAAAAGTTCTGTTGCAGAGTCTGGTAGTTGGAATGGGGTGGAATGGTCGTGGGAGCTGAACCTTTATGACTTTCCTGATAGTTCAGTTATGGCTAGGGAAAAGGAGGGCCTAATGGATCTGTTGGAATCAATTTCTCCTAAGTGTGATCAACTTGATGTTTTCGTATGGGACCCTGTAAACTACCATTGTTCCTCCTCTATTGATGGATTTTCTGTTGGATCTTGTTATGATACTTTGTGTCAGGATAAAGTAGATAATAGAATAGGAGAGGAAGATCTTGTTGCTATGAGAAAGGTGTGGAATGTGAGTTTGCCGACCAAAGTTAAAATTTTCCTATGGCGTGTCGTGAGAGACAGGTTTGCAACCAAAGTGCAGTTGGCTAAGAGGAATATTGTTGGAGGTGGAGATGTGAACTGTTTGATATGTGTTAATGCAGAGGAAAGCATAGAGCATGTGTTAATGGAGTGTGAGTTTGCTGAGGAAGCTTGGAAGGGAATAGAAAGATGGATTGGCATATCATTTTACAGACTAGGAAATTGTGTTGATTTCATGAAGGAATTTGTAGAAGTGGTGCATAGAGATAATGGTTGCTCAAATGGTCTTATTGTTTAGGGTACGGTGGTGTGGTTCTTGTGGTATGGTAGGAACTGCAGAATTTTTGGCATCAAGAACAAGTTAGTTGACGATTTGTTGAACTCGATTAAATATTTTAGCTGGAAGTGGTTTTGTGCTTCTAGGACTTTGTCTAATTAATCTTTCTATGAATGGTTCACAGCCCCTCTAGTTTGTTTAAAGGGTATGCAGTAATGTAATGTATTGTTTTATTGTGTTGTGAGGGTTGCTGCACCCCTTGTGCAGCCTGCTATTGATTCATTGCTTTTATAAAAAAAAGGTACATGGTCAATCCTGAAAAGGCACATTAACAAGCATTGAAGTGGATTATAAGGTATCTAAATGGGTTTTCTAGGAAGTCTCCACATCAATTGGAGACTCCCTTGTAATTTTTTACACTAGGTTGCCAATTGAATTGGCGACTTGATAAGCAGTCACCAGTTCAATTGGTGATAGCTTGGATGCCCCTAAAGAAGGGTTGCCAATTGATTTGGCGACAATGTGCAATCTCAAATCTAAGTGGGGTACTTTGGGAATTTTTCTGAAACGTTGGGTACTTTGGGAATTTTGCTGAAAAAGAAGGGTATTTGGGTAAAAATTTCTTAAAGTGGATTATAAGGTATCTAAATGGGTTTCTGAGTAAAGCCCTGATTTATGGTGGATTTTGTGGTGATGATAGCACAGTAGAAATTGAAGGATTTGTTGACTCTGATTATTCAGATTGTTTGGATTCGAGTAAATCTATTTCTAAATATTTATTCACTATGTTTCACACATCAATCAGCTGGAAAGTAACACTTCAGAAGGTTGTTTCCTTATCAACTATTGAAGCGGGGTATATATCTCTAACTAAAGATCCTAAAGAAACATTGCGACTTGAAGGTTTTACTAAGACGCTGAAACTCCAAGGTCAAGCACTCACTATTAAATGTGATAATCAAAGTGCAATACATCTGTTGAAGAATTCAGCCTATCATGAGCGAACCAAGCACATTAATGTGAGACTGCATTTCGTCAGAGAGATATTCAAACATGAAGAAGTGCAAGTGCTGAAGGTTTCGACCTATGAAAATTTTGTTGATATGATCATCAAGTCATTGCCAAGTTGCAATTGTTTGCACTATCTGCGGCTGATAGGACTGCATGATGACAACTAGTTGATTTCGTGGTTCAGAGTTTATTTCAAGGTGGAGATTTGTAGTGTATGGGCTATAAGCTAGTGTTGTAGAAAACTTTGTCTAAAACGAAGGGTTAGTGTAGCTGTCAAAAAATATGTTAGGTTGTTAGCATGTTGAATTGGGTCAGTCAGTTGAGCCAATTGTTTGGTATGTTAGTTGAGGCAATGGTTTAGTTTTCTTATAAATATCATACTAGTCTTCACTTCTCTATCAATCCCTGATAATTTTGATCAGAGCGAGAAAGTGACGTGGTTGAGATTCAATTGTAAACATTGTTCCATAATGTGTAATTGAATCAAGAATCTAAAGTTTTAAATCACTTTGAATTGTCTTTCTTTTTTTCTTTTTTCTTTTTCCTTTACTTTATGATTTCACTGATAAAAGATCCAATCATACTTTATTTTTTGTACATCGATTTCACAACACATATGTCTCCCCGCCTTTAACCAATTTCAACACAGAAAGTATAGTATTATAAACCAAAGCAAACACATTTTCCTTCTTCTTTCTTATACTAGTAACATCAAATTGTTCCAACAAACTCCATCTTTTAAAATAACGGGACAGTTCTATTTTAAGAAAGATGAATACAAAGTAACGAAAGTTATGTGTATCTAATCACTAATAAACTTTTTCATCATTACATTATTTAAATATTTTCTAATCTCTAATTAGAGGTAAAATATTCCATAATAGAAATCTCTGAGGTGGCAATTCATTATCCATATATTGTCAATAGATTTCTCTATGGCGGAAGAGCTTCGTAGAAATCTTAAAAAGGACTAAATATATTTTAGTATCAAACCATCCTTTCTTGAATGACATTTTTATGTAAGAACATGAGAATTAATCTGAATCATTAAATTTTATAATAAATGATGGAGATTATGTGAGGTTTTTGTTTTTCTCTCTCCTCCATTATTAAAATAAATGATGGAGGAGAGAGGAAAAAAACTGACACATACTCTACACTATTTATTTTAAAATTTAATGGTTCAGATTTATTCTTACATTCTCACATAAAAATAATATTCTCATGTGATACGTTATATATATATATATATATATATATATATATATATATATATATATATATATTTCACCTCATGGATCTACAACATTAGTGCAAACAAATTTGCTTACATCTAATGTTGCTGCTAATAGATTAATTAGGTGGAACGAGATAAATTTCCCCGAGATTTGGTCCCTGCCTCGAGAAATTGAGCCAGAACCAATTCTAAACCAAGATGTTGAACAAATTGTCCAAACCACTAAAGGAGACGTTGAAATAAAATTCAACCAACAACGTAGGTTTATGTTACCTAGAACCTTGTCTACTAGATATTCTACCCGTAGTGATTATGTTACTGCTCCTAGTATGTTACCTAGGGTTTCCACTTCCAAGACAAGAGAGGAAGTTTTGGATCAAGAATATGTTGAAAACATTAGGTTGAGCGAAAATAGAATTCCTCATGGAATCTATCAAACCAAAGAACCTAGGGTTGAATCTCCAACTCAATCTGAAATGTCGTTTCATTTATGATAGATTTTTCAAAGTGTAGTGAAACCAGAAAACTCATTAGTAATGAGTTTAATAATGAGAGAAATTCCGAATTTAGAAATTGGTATTTCAAAAAATTCTCCAAAACTGAATTACAAGAATTCAAGGATCTCTTTTACGAAGACTTGAATAGAAAGCAAACCCTTACCCCTTTCACTCGTTGGTTTGTTATCTTCTTTATTAAAAGAACTCAAGACTAAATTTTGGTCGTTCAACAGGATAATATCCTTGTTTTACAAAGATCTTGAAGCACTTTACCCTCCGGAGAAGGCGATTCAATTAGCTGAGAATGCTGAGGCTAGTGCGTATAATACCATTAAAAGACTAGAAACTAGTCAAGTCACCATTAGAGAGCTAAACTCTTTAATAAGAGCTCAAAATTTTACCAATGATTTTCTTACTTGCTTAGGTGATCATATGGTTGCTTTGGAAAAACTGATCATCTCTGTTAAAGAAAGTATGGAAAAACAGATGAATCAACATAGCCTGATCCTAAATCAATGGCCTAAGAATAAAACCATTCCCTTTCAAGAAGAATCCTCGTCTAGAAATGTTCCAGACACTCCTATAATCCAACCTCCCATACAAATTAGTGGGTTCAAGATGGATGAAGATCATAATGAATTTATCAAAATCCTTGAAGATAAACTTAAGAATTTACACCTTAGAGTTTTATCCCAGGGAGATGACCCTTCTGAAGAAAATTATACTTCTGAAGAGAACGATGAGGTCTTTGGAGACATTAACCAATTAACCCAAATGTTTGCTGATCAAAACATTAACAATGATCATGAGATAAATCCTATTCACGTGACCAAACCTGTAGGAAAATACTACTACAAGAGACCTACCCCTCAAGATGTTCTTTTTGAAGAACCTGATAATTACCAAAATTCTTACTCAGGAAAAGCCATATCTGAATGGGACATAGATGGCCTTAATGAGAAACAAATCTTAGACACCATACATAGAATGCTCATGTATGCAACAGTTTGTAAGCAAAATGAAATTTGGATAGCTCTGTTGCTTCTTTCGTAACAACTGGCTTTGTGGGCCAACTAAGAGGTTGGTGGGACCATTACCTTACGGAATCACAAAGGAAAGATATTTTTTCCCATAAGAAATTAATTAAGACTGAAGGAACAAGCACTCCTACCGTCGCCTCTACTAGAGAGGAGGATGCGGTCTATACCTTAAGTCTTTCTATCCTTCAACATATTATGGGATCTAATCAACCCATAGAAGAGAAAATTCAAACCCTCCTTTAAAACCTTAGGTGTCCCTCTCTAACCCATTTTAGATGGTATAAAGACATCTTTCTTTCTAGGGTATTTCAATTAAATAATTCCAATTCGGCCCATTGGAAATCCAAATTTATAGACGGGCTTCCCCATCTTTTCTCTGAAAGAGTTAGGAAAGCTCTTAGAGATAAAAATGATGGAATTAACATCAATTATCCAGACTTGACCTATGGTCACATCATTAACAGTTGTATAACTGAGGGATTAGCTTTATGTAATGACATTAAGCTTAAGCATCAACTTAAGAAGCAAAAGGTCTTCGAAAAACACCAATTAGGAGAATTTTGCGACCAATTCGCCTTTGACCTTGGGAAACCACCCGGAGAAAAAATGATAAAATCCCTTAAGCATAGTAAGAGAAAAGATTCTCATAAGGGTAAAACTCATAGTTCTTACCAAACCCCTTATAAAGATTATAAGAGAAGAAACTATAAGTAAAGAAGAACTAAACCTATGGATAAACCCTCGTATAATAAGGGAAAACGAAAAGCTAAAAAGCTTGACATAACTTGCCACAAATGTGGTAAACAAGGTCACTATGCCAATAGATGCTGGACCAAGAAAGCTCTCAATGAGATTGAAGATGATAAACTTCGTGCTCAGCTTGAAAAGGTTCTTCTCATAGAATCTAATTCTGAAGATAACTCTTCTAGTGAAGAAATTGAGGTCATTAACTCCTCTGATTCAGAATCCTCAGAATCTTCGACCAATGATTGTCAATGTAATGAACTCAACTATTGGAAATCCATAGTTGACATGAATGGATTACATGTCCTAACCAGTGATCATGACCAAGCCTTAAAGGCTATTGAAGCCATTTCAGATCCCAGGATAAAGAGAAAAATGCTAGAAATCCTTATTCAAGAACAACCCAAAGTTGAGGCTCCCTGTTTAATAGAAACTCCCTACCAATTAAGTGAAGTTTTATCCAGATTTCATCAGTCCAATATTAAGGGAACTCCTACTTCTTTGAATGACCTTAGAAGTGAGATTTCTCAACTTAAATCTGAAATTAGACAAATTAAGAAGAATAATAAACTTTTTAACCAACGACTTACTGTCTTAGAAAAAGGAAAAGGAATTAGTCATTCCCTTGAAGAGAACTATTTAGACCTTCATGAACAGGTGGATACCCTTAAAGCCCTTAGTCAACGTTTAGGGTCTCTTAGCAATGAGGAAACAGAAAAGAAGGATGAAGACATCACTCCACCTTCAGAAAATTATCTAAATCTTCTTGACAGAGTAACCTCCCAAAAATGGTATGTTAAAATCACCGTTCTTGTTAAGAAGAAATTTATTATTAAAGATGAAGTTGCCCTTATTGATAGTGGAGCAGATTTAAACTGTCTTCAAGAAGGAATTATCCCTACCAAATATTTTGATAAAACAACTCAATCCCTTACTCAAGCAGGTGGGAGCAAGCTCAAAGTTAAGTATAAACTTTCAGATACCTATGTCTGTAATCAGGATGTCTGCATTCCTACTTCCTTTCTTATGGTAAAAAATCTTACTAGAAGGATAATATTAGGAACTCCTTTTTGCATAGTATTATGCCCGTTAAGATTGACCAACAGAGAATAACTACTGTTCTAAAGGACAAAACAATTAAGTTTGAATTCATCACTGACCCTCAAACTAGGATGATAAATGAAGTTAAAGATATGCTTCTCAAGCATAAAGAAAAACAATTATGTTTTCTTCAAGAAGAAATTAGTTTATTAAGTATTGAAGAACAACTTAGTAAAGACAATGTTAAAAATCAAATTAAGAATATCGAGGATCAATTTAAATTTGAAGTTTGTAGTGATCTTCCCAATGCTTTCTGGGAAAGAAAGAAACACATTATTTCGCTTCCCTATTTAGATGACTTCAATGAAAGTCAGATTCCCACTAAGGCTAGACCAACCCAGATGAACAGAGACTATTTGGAGCTCTGCCAGAAAGATATTGAGTCTTCACAAATTAAAGGACTTATAAGACCGTCCAAGTCTCCATGGTCGTGCACAGCTTTCTATGTCAACAATGCGGCTGAGAAGGAACATGGTGTTCCTAGACTGGTTATCAACTACAAACCCCTTAATAAGGTTTTCAAGTGGATTAGATATCAAATCCCCAACAAAAAAGATTTGTTGGATAGGCTAAACAATGCCCTTATTTTCTCTAAATTCGATATGAAGTCCGGATATTGGCAAATTCAAATTGAAGAATCTGATAAGTACAAAACAGCCTTCACTATGCCCTTTGGACACTTTGAATGGAACGTCCTTCCCTTTGGACTTAAGAATGCTCCTTCTGAATTCCAGAACATTATGAACGATATTCTCAACCCTTATTCTGAGTTCATAATTGTCTATATTGACGACGTGCTTGTTTTTTCTAAATCTTTAGATCAGCACATTAAAAACTAAATTTTTTTTAAGGGAATTATTAAGCATAATGGGTTGGTTATATCAGCACCAAAAATGAAACTCTTCCAAACTAAGGTGAGATTTTTGGGTCATGAAATAAACAAAGGTACTATAGTCCCTATTAGTAGAAGCATTGAATTTGCTTCCAAATTTCCAGATATATTATTTGAAAAGAAACAACTTCAAAGATTCTTAGGTAGTCTCAATTACATTTCCGACTACTATAAGGATTTAGCCAAGGATACAGCTATCCTTTACAAAAGATTGAAAAAGATCCCTGAACCGTGGACTGAGAACCACACCCAGGCAGTTCAGAGAATTAAGAACAAAGTAAAATGTTTACATTGCCTTTCTCTAGCTAACCCTAGTTATTTCAAAATTGTTGAGACTGATGCCTCTGATCAAGGTTATGGAGGTATCCTCAAGCAAATTGATCCTAAGACTTCTAAAGAAATCCTTGTCAGATTTACTTCTGGTAAATGGAACTAGACACAATCCAAGTATTCGACTGTCAAAAAAGAAATGCTCTCTATTATAAAGTGCATTTCAAAATTTCAAACAGATTTACTTAATCAAAAGTTTTTACTTAGAATTGATTGCAGTTCTGTAAAATCCATTATTGAAAAGGATATTAAAAATCTTGTAGCAAAACAAATTTTTGCTTCTTGGCAAGCACAATTAGGTGTTTTTGAATTTGATATCCAATATATTAAAGGAGAAAATAATTCTCTTGCTGACTTTCTCACTCGTAAATTTTTACAGGGAAATGAGCACCCCTTATAGGGGAAGAGGCGGCCGCTCCTTTGGCTGGGGAGGAAGAGGGAGTAACAATATGTTACCCCAAGTTGAACAAAACATTCCCCTAATATGAGAATGGACTACTGTGTATCCTAATAGACCCAGAATGCAGCAATTGCCTGCACCTTCTAAAAATAAAGAAGAATCTTCATCATCCAATTCCAAGAACAATGATTCCTATAAAAATATTGCTGCCAATGATCCTGTGCAGGAACAAGCAGTAGATTACTTTGAGAATCCTACAGCTGAACAAATCATGTTTATAGAAGAAGAGGATATTCAAATAGCCAACAATGATGGTTGGGCTATTCAGACTAGATATCTTGAATCTAGAGGATATTCAGGCCTTTTTGGTAAATCTAGACCCAATCTGGAGATATTACTCCTTGTAACTGGTTCAGTTACTATCACGCATCACTATCAGATTAATAATCCTAGTAGTTTTATAAATTTTTCAAAATGCCATATCAATAAGGTATTGCAGCCCAGAGAATGGGGATTGAATCCAAATGCAGAAAAAACAATAAAAATTGCTGATGGTAAACATGTTTACTATAATTACTGGGATTATATCCAAGCATTTTCTAAAGCATTTTATTATCAAAACCACAAGAATAAACATTCTTGGTTCTTCTCTATAAACCCAGAAATTCTGGAAAAACCTATACCAAATTGGTTCTTTAATTGGTGGTTAAAATTTGGGCCATCATTAGAAATATTACCTGGTGAAATAATGAAATTATATACCCCATGGTGTAATGAAAGTCCTTTAATCTTAAGGGTTTTATCAAAGAATCTGATAACTGGACAATATCCGTTTATTTATTTTACCAAGTTTCAATTACCATGGATCTGGAGATGGACAATTACAGTCTCTAGAAACAGTCATAATATTCCAATTTTGCAGAGAAATTTCTTTTGCAAATGGTGGACCAAACTGGATCCCAAAGACTTCAAAGACAAAGTGGCTCTAATAGAAACCACAATCGAAGAAGATAATATAATCCTATAAAGAAGCGAAATTCTTCCCAGATGTTCATGCTTCAATTAAAAGAATACTTCCAAAGAAAATTTCCTAAAGAAGATGAAGAAGAGATCATGATCAGAATTCTTGATCACATGAAAACCCAGTTTTTCAATATCTTCCCAACAACTAAGGAAGATTGTATGTCAATAAACACTAGCTCATCACGAGAATCAATGGACACTATCTTAGCTGGCGAATCGCAAGACCAAGAACCCACGGCAGAAGACGTGTGGGATTCTCTCACTTTCTCTATGGCTCAGAGATTAGGCAAAGGAAAAGCTTCCCAATAATTACTAGAAGCCAAAACCAGTGGGTCCCGCAATAAAGCTGTCTCCCACTCAGTCTCCCACTATCTATATTGATGTAAATGTCCACCCAACTAAAGCTGTAGTGGACAGCAGAATCTGCTTTATCTTTTATCTTTTTATCTTGTCAGTTGTCTTTTGTGATCATTATAGTGTCGATGGGGCCCAGAGAGCACCCGGCTTAAATGATTCACTTTGTAACCTTTTAGTGTGAGTCTCTTTTCTTTTTACCAATTACAATAGGTAGCCTTTCCCCTATATAAGGGACTTCGTTTTTCATTTGTAAACACGCTGAATTATGTACCATATTCTCTCTCTAATATAATCTTTCAGTTTTCTCTTTACGCTTCCAATTCCAAATAATCCATAACTACAAACAGTAACCAAAATCTAAAGATATCCAGGTTGCGCCACTGTTCCTGGTATATATATATACCAAAGAATGTCATTTTTATGTAAGAACCTGAGAATGAATCTGAATCATTAGATTTTAAAATAAATGGTGGAGATTATGTGTGGTTTTTGTTTTTCTCTCTCATCCATTATTAAAATAAATGATGGAGGAGAGAGAAAAAAAACTGACACTTAATCTCCACCATTTATTTTAAAATCTAATGGTTCAGATTCATTCTCATATTCTCAAATAAAAATAGCATTCTCATATAATATGTTTAGAGCTGTCAAATGGGCCGGCCCGACCCGGCCCGCATCGACCTGGTGGGCTAACACTTATAAATGGGCTAAAGTGGACTGGCCCGATAACTTCATGGACTATCAAAATTGAGCCTGACCCAGTTCTTTATGGGTTGTGCAGCCCAATGGGCCAGACCCGCCTATATATTTCAATATTATAATTTTAATTTTTAAATTTAGAGACAATAAAATACAATCATACATAAAAAAATAATTACTCATCTAACCGTTCAAAATAGATATAAAAATAAATTATAAAGTAGACAATTTTTTGGATAAGTCCCCTGAACACTTGGTGAATCCAACAATTGTCACATAGTGTAACTTTAGAGACAATAGAATACTTTCACACTGAAATTCTGGTATAACATATGTGATGTCAAGTGCAATGTCACAACATCAATATCTACTATATGAACAAGGAAATAATAGTAACAGTAAACCAACACACAAGGATTGTTCACCAAGTTCGGTCTAACAACCTACATCTGGGGGCATACCAAGCCAGGAAGGAAGTCCACTATTAGTAGTATCAAATTACAGACTTAACAATCCCAGTTGAGAATCTCCTAATCTAATCACTACCCAATGACCCTTCTACCTAAGTTCACCCTAGATAAGAAACTGCATCTCACTTCCAATCATCGCAATGATGTCTAGCAGTCAACATCTCAGCCACTGCATCAACAGCGTAATTTCCAACAACTCTTCAATCATAGAAAAGTAGAAGACACACTTCCATGACAATACCTAGACATGACACACATAACTAAGAACAATACTTAGAGTTGCTTAACAGCTTCCTCCAAGAACAATACATCTCTTACCTACAGGCTTCGAGATAAAGACGATGACCATCCCACAAACCGGGTGGTTCATCAACCAACACAGCCTTTATAATCTACATGATGGTTGGCTTCCCAAAACTAGGTTACAATGCTTCTATTTATAACCTATTTCCCAACTGGATTTGGGCTTTAAATCTCAGCATATTAACTGCTACAAATCTGCAGAAGATTCTACTACTAAATAGATCTTCAATTAAATCTTCAATTAATTAAATCTTCAATTAAATCTTCATATCTTTTAGCCTTAAAAACAGCAACAAGATCTGCTCCAAATCTGATTGCAACTGAATATATCTTTTCCAAGATATTCGCCTACAATCTCTCACTCTCTTCAGCAGAATATCTCTCCAATAACAGAAACACGCAGCCCTAATAAAATAACTCAGACTGATGTTTTATCAACTGATGTCTTAACATCGGGTTTGACATCAGCACAGAATCTGCAACCATTTACAACTTAACACAACCAGAATGTTAGAAACTCATGTTGAAACATCAACCATGACTTCCACATTGTTTTACCAAAATTCCAGCCAACTACAAGAACTAACAATCTCCCCCTTTGGCTAATTTTGGCTAAAACACTTTCAGCTTGCAGCGGAAAAAAACTTACTAAGATTCACAGCACAACCTGCAGCAATACCAACCAGCTGCAACAACTAGTAAATCAGCACAAAACAAATTCCCCCTCAAAGCAAGAACCATCATACCAGCTGTTCAAACACGATTACTCCCCCTCAAGCCTATACCAACAAAACTAGGAAACACATGGGCTAACTCTCCCCCTTTTTAGCCACAATTGGCCAACCTCTGAACATAGCAGCAAGCATTGGGGTAAACTGTTATGTCTAAACTTCTGGTTCATTGACACACCAGGTCTAAACTGTCATGTCCACCATGAACTTCACCAGAACACAATGTCACGACATCTTGTCTGACATAACATCCTCACCAGAGCCACAAACAACTGCATTACTTCAACAACAAAAATTCAACTCCCCTTATCTAAGATAACCAGTGCTCCTTTGCAAGATGAACACCTTAAATGAATGGAAAACATAAGACTCATCTTCATGTCTTCAAGAGCGCACCCTCTGTTCAACACACCTGCTGAACGCATTCACATAATGCTTGATCCTCAAACACCACTAGCACATTTAACAAACAGAAGTTGCTCCTTCAACAAGAAACACCACAAAATCACCAGTGATATCCCGTGACACCTTTATGATCATATAGTAAGAAAGTACCAGTATCACATCCTTGTACTACCCCCTAAGTAAAGTCCTCTTACTTTGAATTAATAACACATACCAAGACAAGTGTGACATCTCCCATCAACCAAGACCTCTACAGAGTTCTTCCAACAAAAGCTGCAGAGAAAAATAAATTTTCCCAGACACAGTAAGGAGTTCCACATCTTTTCAGCAGCAGCAATCACGCATGACATACTATCATGCTCCCCCTAAATATTTGCACAAGTTCAGCAACAAAAATGTATCTACTCATCCTAAGCAGTAGTACACACATGATATAAAGTCATGACATCTGATCTGACATCATAAACATCAAACAAAACACCACTTTACTCCCCCTGAGGCACACAACAGAAACACCACTCCTCAGTTCAAGCACATGAACATCTTCATGCTCATACAGACCCCACGAATTCTCAGCTTACTTAAAAGCTTTACTGAGATCCAATCTCTTCAAGAGGTACTTGCAGCAGAAGAAAGAACAGCTCAAAAAACTTTATGATCAAATCACATCATATGACACAAATCCTCTACCATTACATTCACTATTAGTTGTTGATCCTAGTGAAGTCTTAAAAATTAGTAGTCATGCTTTGCCAGAACATACTACTAAAACCAAGCTCAGAATCTCCACATTCTAATCCACATAGTCAGAAACACCTCTTCTGACAATAATGCTTGAGCATCCAACTCCACAAGAAGTTACAATTAGGCTATTTGTGAGGAACATAAGAATCACCATCCCCCTTCAAACAAACTGTTAGATAAGGATCAAAGTCACATAGATCCCCCAACTCTCCAAAGGCAGTCATAACTGATCTACTTCAGTCTTCTCTACATTCTTCATTCAAGGCAGACCTTCTACTTCATCATTCTCCCGTATGACTATGTAGACGCTCCTTAGGCATAATGTAGGCACCACGCTTCTGAACCAGAGCATAATCATCCTTCACCAAGGATATCCAACCAGATAATGTCCCAACACAAGTTAGAACATCTGCCACACACCAAGACATCATCACCATGATTCTTGATATGCTCCACCAACTGGACTTACTATTGCATAGTAATCCAAAGAACTAGAAAATTAACCTCTCATCCACCTTCAAGAAGAATAATCTCCTTGAGTCTTCAACTCATCACCCTTCTGCCCAAGAGTAACTTGTTCCAAGACAATCCTCAATAATAACCAGCTGCCACACTCTGATTATCTTGATTCTTTGAATCCACTTCTGAGATCAACCAAATGCCACAGTTTGATCACCTCATTCATGAATCCTCATATGAATACAACCAAATGCCACATTTTGATCTTTTTCACGTTTGTCAGAACTCTCACAAAGATATCTTGATCCACTAAGGAAACTTGATCTTCAAGTCACATGTTCCACTTGCTCAAAAGCAAACACACTTAGACTCCCTAAGCCATTGTCATGTAACATCTTTTCCTTCCTGCAGCTCCCGCAAACTGCCATGAGAACGATCTTTTTGAAGCCTCCTATTGTTCACTCCTGTAGATCACCCTATCATTAGCTGATGTGCCACATCACCAGCTGAGACTCCTGATGTTAAGCTAGATGTCAGAACATTATGACATCCAACTGTTGAATTTAGCTCTTCCTTCTGCCACCCAGAAGAACCTCCTCCCTTTGCAGAAACAGATTTCCATGCTCTCATAGACTTGATTCAACAACTAAGTTTGAGTAGACAACCTCCATCCAGCTTAGAAACTCCAAAGACATCAAACCTACCCCATCTGAATCTTCAGAAAATAAGTAGTCCAAGACTACCCCATAGCAATACTAAAGAAAGTCACTTCCCTTAGTAGAGCCGTCAGTAGAAAGCTAGAGATAACTGCCACTTATCCTCAACCTTCACAACCAGAGCAAACACCATGCTCCAAACCACTTAGATCAGAAATAAACTAATCCAATCTGTAACCATCAAGATTATGATGTCTTCATAGTCTTCCATCTTCATCTTCAACAGCACCACCATCTGGACAAGTCATTCACACTAGTTTCTAGGAACATATGCTAAGCAATAATCCCAGGTCAACACCTAGGCGACTTGTGAGCGAATGTAGAACCCCTCCCATGATTCTCCAAACCTCTGATGAAAAGATGTTAAAACAATTGATAGAACATCCTTAATCTTGTCTTTCAAGGATAATAAATTAAATAATTGTGAATTTCACAAATAGCAATTGATCCCTGTGGTTTAACCCTTCTTCAGATTCCAGCATCTTCTGAATCTTCTTCATGACAGACCATTATGACAACCATTCATCCCACAAAAGCCTTCCAGGTTAGGTCAGTGTCTTGATCTTTTACTCCACCCTGAGCAAAGAACTGAAATGATGTTTCAACATCAGTTCTGACATTAGTCTAAATCACATTAAACATCTCATATGGATTTGGAGACTACAACCATATTAATCCATACATATCTCTTGTAGGGAACACACGAGAACATATCAACATCTGATCAACTTCCAAGATCAGACCAACAAGACTGCAGTAACTTGCATAACACACTCTTCCAGAAGCTTCTTCTTATAAGCACAAGGTTCAGACCTCTCGTCTAACTTAAGATTGATAACATACCATAGACAATCTGCTACTTCCAATCCTTCAAGCCACAAAATTGAAAGAGCTCATGCATACACCAATTGACCACAGGCTGATTTACACTGCTACTGCACACAAACTCTTGGATGCATTTTCCCTATAAAATTGTCCTCAGACATTTTAGCTTAAACAAGGATCATCTCCTTCTCTTCTGCTATAAGGATTACTACCTTTTCTTCAACCAGCACAGTTGAGATGCTATGACATTATGAACAGCATCTCAAAACTTGTTCAACTTCATAGCTTCAGTGATCCTTCAAAACAGTTACAATCTAATAGGTCTTTGACTTAGCATTTACCATAAACTGCTAATGTGTAGCGTGATGTCGAGACATTAGCATTGACATATTAAGCTCAACTTCTTTCTTGATGAAACTCCCTCCAGTTCATGATTTTGAAAATCAAAACCATGTATCTTCCCAAGAGAATTCATCTTCTGATATACCAGAACTACATTTGACATCATAACCAGGAAGATCCTCCTAATTAGGTCACCACAACTAAGCTTAAGAGATAACTTATCATGATCTTCACTCCCGTATGAAAGATTTGACAGTGATACTCTTTTGCTTTGGCTCCACCTTCTTCTTTCACCATCAAGAAAATTGATAAAGAAGGAATCAATGTTCTAGACAGATTGGTCTTCAATGCCTGATTTGAAATATACTGAACCTTCCAGGTCATACAGTCTTTAATAAGATCCATTCACCTTTTGATCACTTCTTTCACAAAACAGAGATATGAGATAATCCTCAAGTATCTTTGGCATCTCTAACCAAACGGTTGAAGCTGTCTTGCATACACTACCACAACATAGAATATCCTGTTGAGGAGACCAAACCCTAATGTCTTTCCAAGAGAATACCTTCCTAGAATATCACCACCAGAGATACAAGAACCAACCAGGGTTACATCAGATACCATGCAGCGGAACACACACCAACTCCTCAACAACCTTCAGGCACTACTCAATAATCCTTGCATACCATCACCATAAACCAAGTGCCAACAAATCAAACTCACAATAGCAGTTCTCCTGATAACAACAGACAGGTCCAATACATACCCTGTCATGAATAGTCCATCCTTCACTTCAAGGGATCATACAAACAACTATATGAACTGACCAAGTCCATAACCCAACAAAATTATCTTCCTTGCTCATGAACCAGAAAGTATCTTCCCTAGATCTCATCCAGAAACAGACAGGATGCCTGCTCTGATACCAACTGAAATTCTGGTATAACATATGTGATGTCAAGTGCAATGTCACAACATCAATATCTACTGTATGAACAAGGAAATAATAGTAACAGTAAACCAACACACAAGGATTGTTCACCAAGTTCGGTCTAACAACCTACATCTGGGGGCATACCAAGCCAGGAAGGAAGTCCACTATTAGTAGTATCAAATTACAGACTTAACAATCCCAGTTGAGAATCTCCTAATCTAATCACTACCCAATGACCCTTCTACCTAAGTTCACCCTAGATAAGAAACTGCATCTCACTTCCAATCATCGCAATGATGTCTAGCAGTCAACATCTCAGCCACTGCATCAACAGCGTAATTTCCAACAACTCTTCAATCATAGAAAAATAGAAGACACACTTCCATGACAATACCTAGACATGACACACATAACTAAGAACAATACTTAGAGTTGCTTAACAGCTTCCTCCAAGAACAATACATCTCTTACCTACAGGCTTCGAGATAAAGACGATGACCATCCCACAAACCGGGTGGTTCATCAACCAACACAGCCTTTATAATCTACATGATGGTTGGCTTCCCAAAACTAGGTTACAATGCTTCTATTTATAACCTATTTCCCAACTGGATTTGGGCTTTAAATCTCAGCATATTAACTGCTACAAATCTGCAGAAGATTCTGCTACTAAATAGATCTTCAATTAAATCTTCAATTAATTAAATCTTCAATTAAATCTTCATATCTTTTAGCCTTAAAAACAGCAACAAGATCTGCTCCAAATCTGATTGCAACTGAATATATCTTTTCCAAGATATTCGCCTACAATCTCTCACTCTCTTCAGCAGAATATCTCTCCAATAACAGAAACACGCAGCCCTAATAAAATAACTCAGACTGATGTTTTATCAACTGATGTCTTAACATCGGGTTTGACATCAGCACAGAATCTGCAACCATTTACAACTTAACACAACCAGAATGTTAGAAACTCATGTTGAAACATCAACCATGACTTCCACATTGTTTTACCAAAATTCCAGCCAACTACAAGAACTAACAATCTCCCCCTTTGGCTAATTTTGGCTAAAACACTTTCAGCTTGCAGCGGAAAAAAACTTACTAAGATTCACAGCACAACCTGCAGCAATACCAACCAGCTGCAACAACTAGTAAATCAGCACAAAACAAATTCCCCCTCAAAGCAAGAACCATCATACCAGCTGTTCAAACACGATTACTCCCCCTCAAGCCTATACCAACAAAACTAGGAAACACATGGGCTAACTCTCCCCCTTTTTAGCCACAATTGGCCAACCTCTGAACATAGCAGCAAGCATTGGGGTAAACTGTTATGTCTAAACTTCTGGTTCATTGACACACCAGGTCTAAACTGTCATGTCCACCATGAACTTCACCAGAACACAATGTCACGACATCTTGTCTGACATAACATCCTCACCAGAGCCACAAACAACTGCATTACTTCAACAACAAAAATTCAACTCCCCTTATCTAAGATAACCAGTGCTCCTTTGCAAGATGAACACCTTAAATGAATGGAAAACATAAGACTCATCTTCATGTCTTCAAGAGCGCACCCTCTGTTCAACACACCTGCTGAACGCATTCACATAATGCTTGATCCTCAAACACCACTAGCACATTTAACAAACAGAAGTTGCTCCTTCAACAAGAAACACCACAAAATCACCAGTGATATCCCGTGACACCTTTATGATCATATAGTAAGAAAGTACCAGTATCACATCCTTGTACTACCCCCTAAGTAAAGTCCTCTTACTTTGAATTAATAACACATACCAAGACAAGTGTGACATCTCCCATCAACCAAGACCTCTACAGAGTTCTTCCAACAAAAGCTGCAGAGAAAAATAAATTTTCCCAGACACAGTAAGGAGTTCCACATCTTTTCAGCAGCAGCAATCACGCATGACATACTATCATGCTCCCCCTAAATATTTGCACAAGTTCAGCAACAAAAATGTATCTACTCATCCTAAGCAGTAGTACACACATGATATAAAGTCATGACATCTGATCTGACATCATAAACATCAAACAAAACACCACTTTACTCCCCCTGAGGCACACAACAGAAACACCACTCCTCAGTTCAAGCACATGAACATCTTCATGCTCATACAGACCCCACGAATTCTCAGCTTACTTAAAAGCTTTACTGAGATCCAATCTCTTCAAGAGGTACTTGCAGCAGAAGAAAGAACAGCTCAAAAAACTTTATGATCAAATCACATCATATGACACAAATCCTCTACCATTACATTCACTATTAGTTGTTGATCCTAGTGAAGTCTTAAAAATTAGTAGTCATGCTTTGCCAGAACATACTACTAAAACCAAGCTCAGAATCTCCACATTCTAATCCACATAGTCAGAAACACCTCTTCTGACAATAATGCTTGAGCATCTAACTCCACAAGAAGTTACAATTAGGCTATTTGTGAGGAACATAAGAATCACCATCCCCCTTCAAACAAACTGTTAGATAAGGATCAAAGTCACATAGATCCCCCAACTCTCCAAAGGCAGTCATAACTGATCTACTTCAGTCTTCTCTACATTCTTCATTCAAGGCAGACCTTCTACTTCATCATTCTCCCGTATGACTATGTAGACGCTCCTTAGGCATAATGTAGGCACCACGCTTCTGAACCAGAGCATAATCATCCTTCACCAAGGATATCCAACCAGATAATGTCCCAACACAAGTTAGAACATCTGCCACACACCAAGACATCATCACCATGATTCTTGATATGCTCCACCAACTGGACTTACTATTGCATAGTAATCCAAAGAACTAGAAAATTAACCTCTCATCCACCTTCAAGAAGAATAATCTCCTTGAGTCTTCAACTCATCACCCTTCTGCCCAAGAGTAACTTGTTCCAAGACAATCCTCAATAATAACCAGCTGCCACACTCTGATTATCTTGATTCTTTGAATCCACTTCTGAGATCAACCAAATGCCACAGTTTGATCACCTCATTCATGAATCCTCATATGAATACAACCAAATGCCACATTTTGATCTTTTTCACGTTTGTCAGAACTCTCACAAAGATATCTTGATCCACTAAGGAAACTTGATCTTCAAGTCACATGTTCCACTTGCTCAAAAGCAAACACACTTAGACTCCCTAAGCCATTGTCATGTAACATCTTCTCCTTCCTGCAGCTCCCGCAAACTGCCATGAGAACGATCTTTTTGAAGCCTCCTATTGTTCACTCCTGTAGATCACCCTATCATTAGCTGATGTGCCACATCACCAGCTGAGACTCCTGATGTTAAGCTAGATGTCAGAACATTATGACATCCAACTGTTGAATTTAGCTCTTCCTTCTGCCACCCAGAAGAACCTCCTCCCTTTGCAGAAACAGATTTCCATGCTCTCATAGACTTGATTCAACAACTAAGTTTGAGTAGACAACCTTCATCCAGCTTAGAAACTCCAAAGACATCAAACCTACCCCATCTGAATCTTCAGAAAATAAGTAGTCCAAGACTACCCCATAGCAATACTAAAGAAAGTCACTTCCCTTAGTAGAGCCGTCAGTAGAAAGCTAGAGATAACTGCCACTTATCCTCGACCTTCACAACCAGAGCAAACACCATGCTCCAAACCACTTAGATCAGAAATAAACTGATCCAATCTGTAACCATCAAGATTATGATGTCTTCATAGTCTTCCATCTTCATCTTCAACAGCACCACCATCTGGACAAGTCATTCACACTAGTTTCTAGGAACATATGCTAAGCAATAATCCCAGGTCAACACCTAGGCGACTTGTGAGCGAATGTAGAACCCCTCCCATGATTCTCCAAACCTCTGATGAAAAGATGTTAAAACAATTGATAGAACATCCTTAATCTTGTCTTTCAAGGATAATAAATTAAATAATTGTGAATTTCACAAATAGCAATTGATCCCTGTGGTTTAACCCTTCTTCAGATTCCAGTATCTTCTGAATCTTCTTCATGACAGACCATTATGACAACCATTCATCCCACAAAAGCCTTCCAGGTTAGGTCAGTGTCTTGATCTTTTACTCCACCCTGAGCAAAGAACTGAAATGATGTTTCAACATCAGTTCTGACATTAGTCTAAATCACATTAAACATCTTATATGGATTTGGAGACTACAACCATATTAATCCACACATATCTCTTGTAGGGAACACACGAGAACATATCAACATCTGATCAACTTCCAAGATCAGACCAACAAGACTGCAGTGACTTGCATAACACACTCTTCCAGAAGCTTCTTCTTATAAGCACAAGGTTCAGACCTCTCGTCTAACTTAAGATTGATAACATACCATAGACAATCTGCTACTTCCAATCCTTCAAGCCACAAAATTGAAAGAGCTCATGCATACACCAATTGACCACAGGCTGATTTACACTGCTACTGCACACAAACTCTTGGATGCATTTTCCCTATAAAATTGTCCTCAGACATTTTAGCTTAAACAAGGATCATCTCCTTCTCTTCTGCTATAAGGATTACTACCTTTTCTTCAACCAGCACAGTTGAGATGCTATGACATTATGAACAGCATCTCAAAACTTGTTCAACTTCATAGCTTCAGTGATCCTTCAAAACAGTTACAATCTAATAGGTCTTTGACTTAGCATTTACCATAAACTGCTAATGTGTAGCGTGATGTCGAGACATTAGCATTGACATATTAAGCTCAACTTCTTTCTTGATGAAACTCCCTCCAGTTCATGATTTTGAAAATCAAAACCATGTATCTTCCCAAGAGAATTCATCTTCTGATATACCAGAACTACATTTGACATCATAACCAGGAAGATCCTCCTAATTAGGTCACCACAACTAAGCTTAAGAGATAACTTATCATGATCTTCACTCCCGTATGAAAGATTTGACAGTGATACTCTTTTGCTTTGGCTCCACCTTCTTCTTTCACCATCAAGAAAATTGATAAAGAAGGAATCAATGTTTTAGACAGATTGGTCTTCAATGCCTGATTTGAAATATACTGAACCTTCCAGGTCATACAGTCTTTAATAAGATCCATTCACCTTTTGATCACTTCTTTCACAAAACAGAGATATGAGATAATCCTCAAGTATCTTTGGCATCTCTAACCAAACGGTTGAAGCTGTCTTGCATACACTACCACAACATAGAATATCCTGTTGAGGAGACCAAACCCTAATGTCTTTCCAAGAGAATACCTTCCTAGAATATCACCACCAGAGATACAAGAACCAACCAGGGTTACATCAGATACCATGCAGCGGAACACACACCAACTCCTCAACAACCTTCAGGCACTACTCAATAATCCTTGCATACCATCACCATAAACCAAGTGCCAACAAATCAAACTCACAATAGCAGTTCTCCTGATAACAACAGACAGGTCCAATACATACCCTGTCATGAATAGTCCATCCTTCACTTCAAGGGATCATACAAACAACTATATGAACTGACCAAGTCCATAACCCAACAAAATTATCTTCCTTGCTCATGAACCAGAAAGTATCTTCCCTAGATCTCATCCAGAAACAGACAGGATGCCTGCTCTGATACCAACTGAAATTCTGGTATAACATATGTGATGTCAAGTGCAATGTCACAACATCAATATCTGCTGTATGAACAAGGCAATAATAGTAACAGTAAACCAACACACAAGGATTATTCACCCAGTTCGGTCTAACAACCTACATCTGGGGGCATACCAAGCTAGGAAGGAAGCCACTATTAGTAGTATCAAATTACAGACTCAACAATCCTAGTTGAGAATCTCCTAATCTAATCACTACCCAATGACCCTTCTACCTAAGTTCACCCTAGATAAGAAACTGCATCTCACTTCCAATCATCGCAATGATGTCTAGCAATCAACATCTTAGCCACTGCATCAACAGCGTAATTTCCAACAACTCTTCAATCATAGAAAAGTAGAAGACACACTTCCATGACAATACCTAGACATGACACACATAACTAAGAACAATACTTAGAGTTGCTTAACAGCTTCCTCCAAGAACAATACATCTCTTACCTACAGGCTTCGAGATAAAGATGATGACCATCCCACAAACCGAGTGGTTCATCAACCAACACAGCCTTTATAATCTACATGATGGTTGGCTTCCCAAAACTAGGTTACAATGCTTCTATTTATAACCTATTTCCCAACTGGATTTGGGCTTTAAATCTCAGCATATTAACTGCTACAAATCTGCAGAAGATTCTGCTACTAAATAGATCTTCAATTAAATCTTCAATTAAATCTTCATTTCTTTTAGCCTTAAAAACAGCAACAAGATCTGCTCCAAATCTGATTGCAACTGAATATATCTTTTCCAAGATATTCGCCTACAATCTCTCACTCTCTTCAGCAGAATATCTCTCCAATAACAGAAACACGCAACCCTAATAAAATAACTCAGACTGATGTTTTATCAACTGATGTCTTAACATCGGGTTTGACATCAGCACAGAATCTGCAACCATTTACAACTTAACACAACCAGAATGTTAGAAACTCATGTTGAAACATCAACCATGACTTCCACATTGTTTTACCAAAATTCCAGCCAACTACAAGAACTAACATTCTCCCCCTTTGGCTAATTTTGGCTAAAACACTTTCAGCTTGCAGCGGAAAAAAACTTACTAAGATTCACAGCACAACCTGCAGCAATACCAACCAGCTGCAACAACTAGTAAATCAGCACAAAACAAATTCCCCCTCAAAGCAAGAACCATCATACCAGCTGTTCAAACACGATTACTCCCCCTCAAGCCTATACCAACAAAACTAGGCAACACATGGGCTAACTCTCCCCCTTTTTAGCCACAATTGGCCAACCTCTGAACATAGCAGCAAGCATTGGGGTAAACTGTTATGTCTAAACTTCTGGTTCATTGACACACCAGGTCTAAACTGTCATGTCCACCATGAACTTCACCAGAACACAATGTCACGACATCTTGTCTGACATAACATCCTCACCAGAGCCACAAACAACTGCATTACTTCAACAACAAAAATTCAACTCCCCTTATCTAAGATAACCAGTGCTCCTTTGCAAGATGAACACCTTAAATGAATGGAAAACATAAGACTCATCTTCATGTCTTCAAGAGCGCACCCTCTGTTCAACACACCTGCTGAATGCATTCACATAATGCTTGATCCTCAAACACCACTAGCACATTTAACAAACAGAAGTTGCTCCTTCAACAAGAAACACCACAAAATCACCAGTGATATCCCGTGACACCTTTATGATCATATAGTAAGAAAGTACCAGTATCACATCCTTGTACTACCCCCTAAGTAAAGTCCTCTTACTTTGAATTAATAACACATACCAAGACAAGTGTGACATCTCCCATCAACCAAGACCTCTACAGAGTTCTTCCAACAAAAGCTGCAGAGAAAAATAAATTTTCCCAGACACAGTAAGGAGTTCCACATCTTTTCAGCAGCAGCAATCACGCATGACATACTATCATGATCCCCCTAAATATTTGCACAAGTTCAGCAACAAAAATGTATCTACTCATCCTAAGCAGTAGTACACACATGATATAAAGTCATGACATCTGATCTGACATCATAAACATCAAACAAAACACCACTTTACTCCCCCTGAGGCACACAACAGAAACACCACTCCTCAGTTCAAGCACATGAACATCTTCATGCTCATACAGACCCCACGAATTCTCAGCTTACTTAAAAGCTTTACTGAGATCCAATCTCTTCAAGAGGTACTTGCAGCAGAAGAAAGAACAGCTCAAAAAACTTTATGATCAAATCACATCATATGACACAAATCCTCTACCATTACATTCACTATTAGTTGTTGATCCTAGTGAAGTCTTAAAAATTAGTAGTCATGCTTTGCCAGAACATACTACTAAAACCAAGCTCAGAATCTCCACATTCTAATCCACATAGTCAGAAACACCTCTTCTGACAATAATGCTTGAGCATCCAACTCCACAAGAAGTTACAATTAGGCTATTTGTGAGGAACATAAGAATCACCATCCCCCTTCAAACAAACTGTTAGATAAGGATCAAAGTCACATAGATCCCCCAACTCTCCAAAGGCAGTCATAACTGATCTACTTCAGTCTTCTCTACATTCTCCATTCAAGGCAGACCTTCTACTTCATCATTCTCCCGTATGACTATGTAGACGCTCCTTAGGCATAATGTAGGCACCACGCTTCTGAACCAGAGCATAATCATCCTTCACCAAGGATATCCAACCAGATAATGTCCCAACACAAGTTAGAACATCTGCCACACACCAAGACATCATCACCATGATTCTTGATATGCTCCACCAACTGGACTTACTATTGCATAGTAATCCAAAGAACTAGAAAATTAACCTCTCATCCACCTTCAAGAAGAATAATCTCCTTGAGTCTTCAACTCATCACCCTTCTGCCCAAGAGTAACTTGTTCCAAGACAATCCTCAATAATAACCAGCTGCCACACTCTGATTATCTTGATTCTTTGAATCCACTTCTGAGATCAACCAAATGCCACAGTTTGATCACCTCATTCATGAATCCTCATATGAATACAACCAAATGCCACATTTTGATCTTTTTCACGTTTGTCAGAACTCTCACAAAGATATCTTGATCCACTAAGGAAACTTGATCTTCAAGTCACATGTTCCACTTGCTCAAAAGCAAACACACTTAGACTCCCTAAGCCATTGTCATGTAACATCTTCTCCTTCCTGCAGCTCCTGCAAACTGCCATGAGAACGATCTTTTTGAAGCCTCCTATTGTTCACTCCTGTAGATCACCCTATCATTAGCTGATGTGCCACATCACCAGCTGAGACTCCTGATGTTAAGCTAGATGTCAGAACATTATGACATCCAACTGTTGAATTTAGCTCTTCCTTCTGCCACCCAGAAGAACCTCCTCCCTTTGCAGAAACAGATTTCCATGCTCTCATAGACTTGATTCAACAACTAAGTTTGAGTAGACAACCTCCATCCAGCTTAGAAACTCCAAAGACATCAAACCTACCCCATCTGAATCTTCAGAAAATAAGTAGTCCAAGACTACCCCATAGCAATACTAAAGAAAGTCACTTCCCTTAGTAGAGCCGTCAGTAGAAAGCTAGAGATAACTGCCACTTATCCTCGACCTTCACAACCAGAGCAAACACCATGCTCCAAACCACTTAGATCAGAAATAAACTGATCCAATCTGTGACCATCAAGATTATGATGTCTTCATAGTCTTCCATCTTCATCTTCAACAGCACCACCATCTGGACAAGTCATTCACACTAGTTTCTAGGAACATATGCTAAGCAATAATCCCAGGTCAACAACTAGGCGACTTGTGAGCGAATGTAGAACCCCTCCCATGATTCTCCAAACCTCTGATGAAAAGATGTTAAAACAATTGATAGAACATCCTTAATCTTGTCTTTCAAGGATAATAAATTAAATAATTGTGAATTTCACAAATAGCAATTGATCCCTGTGGTTTAACCCTTCTTCAGATTCCAGCATCTTCTGAATCTTCTTCATGACAGACCATTATGACAACCATTCATCCCACAAAAGCCTTCCAGGTTAGGTCAGTGTCTTGATCTTTTACTCCACCCTGAGCAAAGAACTGAAATGATGTTTCAACATCAGTTCTGACATTAGTCTAAATCACATTAAACATCTCATATGGATTTGGAGACTACAACCATATTAATCCACACATATCTCTTGTAGGGAACACACGAGAATATATCAACATCTGATCAACTTCCAAGATCAGACCAACAAGACTGCAGTAACTTGCATAACACACTCTTCCAGAAGCTTCTTCTTATAAGCACAAGGTTCAGACCTCTCGTCTAACTTAAGATTGATAACATACCATAGACAATCTGCTACTTCCAATCCTTCAAGCCACAAAATTGAAAGAGCTCATGCATACACCAATTAACCACAGGCTAATTTACACTGCTACTGCACACAAACTCTTGGATGCATTTTCCCTATAAAATTGTCCTCAGACATTTTAGCTTAAACAAGGATCATCTCCTTCTCTTCTGCTATAAGGATTACTACCTTTTCTTCAACCAGCACAGTTGAGATGCTATGACATTATGAACAGCATCTCAAAACTTGTTCAACTTCATAGCTTCAGTGATCCTTCAAAACAGTTACAATCTAATAGGTCTTTGACTTAGCATTTACCATAAACTGCTAATGTGTAGCGTGATGTCGAGACATTAGCATTGACATATTAAGCTCAACTTCTTTCTTGATGAAACTCCCTCCAGTTCATGATTTTGAAAATCAAAACCATGTATCTTCCCAAGAGAATTCATCTTCTGATATACCAGAACTACATTTGACATCATAACCAGGAAGATCCTCCTAATTAGGTCACCACAACTAAGCTTAAGAGATAACTTATCATGATCTTCACTCCCGTATGAAAGATTTGACAGTGATACTCTTTTGCTTTGGCTCCACCTTCTTCTTTCACCATCAAGAAAATTGATAAAGAAGGAATCAATGTTCTAGACAGATTGGTCTTCAATGCCTGATTTGAAATATACTGAACCTTCCAGGTCATACAGTCTTTAACAAGATCCATTCACCTTTTGATCACTTCTTTCACAAAACAGAGATATGAGATAATCCTCAAGTATCTTTGGCATCTCTAACCAAACGGTTGAAGCTGTCTTGCATACACTACCACAACATAGAATATCCTGTTGAGGAGACCAAACCCTAATGTCTTTCCAAGAGAATACCTTCCTAGAATATCACCACCAGAGATACAAGAACCAACCAGGGTTACATCAGATACCATGCAGCGGAACACACACCAACTCCTCAACAACCTTCAGGCACTACTCAATAATCCTTGCATACCATCACCATAAACCAAGTGCCAACAAATCAAACTCACAATAGCAGTTCTCCTGATAACAACAGACAGGTCCAATACATACCCTGTCATGAATAGTCCATCCTTCACTTCAAGGGATCATACAAACAACTATATGAACTGACCAAGTCCATAACCCAACAAAATTATCTTCCTTGCTCATGAACCAGAAAGTATCTTCCCTAGATCTCATCCAGAAACAGACAGGATGCCTGCTCTGATACCAACTGAAATTCTGGTATAACATATGTGATGTCAAGTGCAATGTCACAACATCAATATCTGCTGTATGAACAAGGCAATAATAGTAACAGTAAACCAACACACAAGGATTATTCACCCAGTTCGGTCTAACAACCTACATCTGGGGGCATACCAAGCTAGGAAGGAAGCCACTATTAGTAGTATCAAATTACAGACTCAACAATCCCAGTTGACAATCTACTAATCTAATCACTACCCAATGACCCTTCTACTTAAGTCCACCCTAGATAAGAGACTCCATCTCACTTCCAATCATCGCAATGATGTCTAGCAGTCAACATCTCAGCCACTGCATCAACAGCTTGATTTCCAACAACTCTTCAATCACAGAAAAGTAGAAGACACACTTCCATGACAATACCTAGACATGACACACATGACTAAGAACAATACTTAGAGTTTCTTAACAGCTTCCTCCAAGAACAATACATCTCTTACCTACAGGCTTCGAGATAAACACGATGACCATCCCACAAACCGGGTGGTTCATCAACCAACACAGCCCTTATAATCTACATGATGGCTGGCTTCCCAAAACTAGGTTACAATGCTTCTATTTATAACCTATTTCCCAACTGGATTTGGGCTTTAAATCTCAGCATATTAACTGCTACAAATCTGTAGAAGATTCTGTTACTAAATAGATCTTCAATTAAATCTTCAATCAAATCTTCTATTAAATCTTCAATTAATTAAATCTTCAATTAAATCTTCATATCTTTTAGCCTTAAAAACAGCAACAAGATCTGCTCCAAATCTGATTGCAACTGAATATATCTTTTCCAAGATATTCGCCTACAATCTCTCACTCTCTTCAGCAGAATATCTCTCCAATAACAGAAACACGCAGCCCTAATAAAACAACTCAGACTGATGTTTTATCAACTGATGTCTTAACATCGGGTTTGACATCAGCACAGAATCTGCAACCATTTACAACTTAACACAACCAGAATGTTAGAAACTCATGTTGAAACATCAACCATGACTTCCACATTGTTTTACCAAAATTCCAGCCAACTACAAGAACTAACACACACATACATTACCAAATAATTAATCACCTAACAATTCAAATTATATAACAAAATAAACTATAAAGTAGACAATGTTGTGGCCTAAGTCTCTTGAACACTTGGTAAATCCAACAATTGTATCTCCCCTACTTCTACTATGATAATCTTTTTAAGCCTATTTTCTAGGAATGATTATATTAACAAATGGTAAAGCAGTTATGTTTTTATATGTTTCTACCTCTCTGTCCGGCCCTTTAATTTATAATACCGTAGATGAACATTAAACTACCACCTTGTGGTGCATGCATGCCCTTGTTAATGTTACAACATAATTGGCAACTCAATAGCTTGAAAACAAATGTAAATTAAAAATAAAATACAAAGACTATTAATTACAGTTTAAAAACTCACTAGAAGGTCCAACATCTTTAAAATCATGCAACCAATTACGCGTACAAATTAATGCTTGCACAGTTTCAGGGAGTAAACAATTCCTATACTTATGCAAAATACGACCTCCAATGCTAAAAGTAGATTCAGAAGCCACTGTTGTACTTGGAATGGTTAAAATGTCACAAGCCATTATAGCAAGTTCAGGAAATCGAAAACTATTTAATTTCCAGTATTGAAGAATATCCACATCATCATCCAAACATTTTTCATCCAGGTATATTTCAAGTTTGGACTTGCCATCTTTTGAAATCTTTTGTATCTTTTATTGATGGTATTCTTAAAATTAGACATGCAAAAACTATTTAAACTATGCTTGAATAGAAGAATAAAGTAATATAATGAGTACAAATTACTATTTTTAAATATTTTTAATGCGCCAGCCCGAAGCCCGCTTGCCCGGTCCGGCCCAGCCCATAAAAAACGTTGGCCAGATGGGCTGGCCCAAAAAGATAGGGTTGTATTTTTTAATACTTTTTTATGGTCCGACCCGTGCTAAAATTTAGGGCTTATGGGCTGACTCAATGGGCTGGGTCCATTTTGTCAGCTCTAAATATGTTCCATATATATATATATATATATATATATATATATATATATATATATATATATATATATATAATGGTACATGATCAATTCTAAACTAAACCTCTGAGTGTCCTTGCACATGATCAATTCTGATTTTAATTTATGAGTGTGTCTTCAACCATTTAATTTGAAAGTACATTTTATGTTAAGAAATCTAAAATTAGAAGATTTTTGTATTAAAAATGCTCTGAACTTACTAAAAAAAAACCAATGTATAAGTTTTAAAATTTATATATATATATATATATATATATATATATATATATATATATATATATATATATATATATATATATATATATATATATATATATATATATTACATTTTATTTTTTAACTTGTTCATAAAAGCACAAATTAATATTCTCTTTTAAGTAAGTAAACCAGAACTGTATGACAATGGGCTCCACAAATTTCTGATTGTGCTAAGAAATGATCACATTTCAAACACATGCCTATAGCACTTATTTTTCTCTATATAATGAATACATCTCAAAGCTCCCTATATCATAATACAAATTCTCTAATAGCAAAATGATGATCCGTTTGATGTTTTTTCTCTTCTTTGCTACCCAAGCGTTAGTGTATTACATTCCGACAACTATAGTTGCTCTTTCTTTGAGCTCACAGACGGATAAACTTGCTTTGCTAGCTTTGAAGGAAAAACTTACTAATGGTGTGCCTGATTCTCTGTCATCATGGAATCATTCTTTGCATTTTTGTGAATGGCAGGGAGTTACATGTGGTCGTCGTCACATGAGAGTCTCTGTCTTGCATTTGGAGAACCAAACCTTGGGTGGAACTCTTGGTCCATCCTTGGGAAATCTAACATTTCTAAAAAAACTCACACTTTATGACGTTGCTTTGCATGGTGAAATTCCAGCTCAAATTGGTCATTTGAAGAGATTGCAATTTTTTACCTTAAGCACAAACAAACTTCAAGGAGAAATTCCTATGGAGCTCTCCAATTGCACAAATCTGCTTGCAATTGACTTGTCTGTCAATCGCCTCACAGGAAGAGTCCCTTCATGGTTTGGATCGATGCGTCTATTTGGGGTGGATCTTGCTTCCAATAATCTAGATGGCACTATCCCACCTTCCTTGGGAAATATTTCATCACTCTCAGATATATATCTTTCATGGAATCACTTGGTAGGAAATATACCTCATGCTTTAGGTAAGTTGTCAGGATTGAAATTATTGGTTTTGAGTTCAAATAATTTGTCAGGAGAAATCCCTCATTCTCTTTATAATCTATCAAATATTCAAACTTTTGATGTTGGGTTAAACAACTTATTTGGTAGTCTACCATTAAATTTGTTTCTTGTTTTTCCCAATCTTCAAAGACTATATGTAGGTCATAACCAAATAAGTGGAAATTTTCCGTCTTCAATATCCAACCTTACTAAATTGAAAATATTTGATATAGATACCAATTCTTTTAAGGGGCCAATACCTAACACTTTGGGTCAATTACATAAACTTGAGAGTTTTCTTATTGGGAATAATAATTTTGGAAATGGAGGTGCTACGGATTTGGACTTCCTTTCCTCGTTAACCAATTGTACCCAACTGTCGATGCTCAGTTTGGGTAAAAATAAATTTGGTAGTAAGTTGCCCGACCTTATAGGAAACCTTTCCATCAATCTCGAAATTTTTGAAATAGGGTCTAATCAAATATTTGGAGTGATACCCGAAAGAATTGGACAACTAATTGGTTTAACATACTTAGACATTGGAAACAATTCCCTCCAGGGATCAATTCCAAATTAAATTGGAAAACTTAAAAATCTAGGAGAATTGGTCTTGGAAGAAAACAAATTATCTGGTAAGATTCCTACAAATATTGGAAATCTTACTATCTTGTCTGAATTATATCTTTCAAACAATAAATTGGAAGGAAGTATTCCATTTTCTCTTAGATATTGCACACAATTACAAAAAATTTATATTGAAAAAAATAAATTGAGTGGTAATTTATCAAATCAAACATTTAGACATCTAGATGGTTTAATATATATTTACTTGTCAAACAACTCTTTCACTGGTCCCATTCCTTCAGAATTTGGTTATTTGAAACAACTTTCAATCTTGAGTCTAGACTCAAATAAGTTAACAGGAGAAATTCCAAAGGATCTTGCTGCTTGTTTGACATTAACATGGCTCTCGTTGAGTAAAAACTTATTTCATGGAAGAATACCTTCGTTCTTGGGTTCCTTAAGATCCCTTGAAATCTTAGATATTTCTAGAAACAATTTCTCAAGTACGATCCCCTTTGAACTAAAAAATCTCACAATTTTAAATACTTTGAACCTATCTTTTAACAATCTCTACGGTGAGGTTCCCATAGGAGGTGTCTTTAGCAATGTCACAGCAATTTCATTAATTGGAACCAAGAACCTTTGTGGAGGGATACCTCAATTGAAGCTTACAAAATGTTTTATGGATTCCTCTAAGACACACATATGGACTTTAAAGAACAAACTTATTATTGCCGGTGTGATTGGCGGGGTTTTGATCTCTTTCATAGCTTTTACAATTGTCCATGTTCTCACAAGAAAGTCAAAAAAGTTACCTTCTTCGCCATCTCTGGAAAATAGGGCACTGAGAGTTACTTATGGAGAGTTACATGAAGCAACCAATGGATTTTCTTCATCCAATTTGGTAGGAACTGGAAGCTTTGGCTCGGTTTATAGAGGATTTCTTCACAACTTTGAAAGACCTATTGCTGTGAAGGTGTTGAATCTTGAAACACGCGGGGCAGCAAAGAGTTTCGTGGCAGAGTGCAATGCTCTAGGAAAGATGAAACACAGGAATCTTGTGAAGATCCTAACTTGTTGTTCAAGTGTTGATTACAAGGGTGAAGATTTCAAGGCGATTGTTTTTGAGTTCATGCCAAAAGGGAGTCTAGAAAATGAGTTGCATAATAATGAAGGATCTGAAAATCATACTCTCAGCCTCAGACAAAGAGTAGGCATTTCTCTTGATGTAGCTCATGCTTTGGATTATCTTCACCATGATGAAGAGCAAGTTGTTGTTCACTGTGATATTAAACCAAGCAATGTTCTTCTTGATGAAGATATTGTAGCTCACTTGGGAGACTTTGGCTTAGCAAGGCTCATTCATGGATCCACAATAAAGATCAAGTTGACTCCTCAACAATTAAAGGAACTATAGGATATGTTCCTCCTGGTAAAGTTCTTTCTATCCCTTGCTTCTTACTATATATCATTTATAATGTTTTGCATTTATTTGTGAATATCTAGCATGCACCTACTATAATTATTTTGAAGAAAGTATATAACTCAACCGATGAATAGTACTTGTCTGTTTAATATAGGTTAGTCAAGTAATATAGTATATAATCACGTTGAGTTCTTGGTAAAAATGAACATTTCCTTATTGATAATTACCTTGTGGCTCAATAAAAAATCTCATCGATCTTGTTAACCATTTGTTTTTATTTAGCAATGATAATTACTAGTTATTTATAAAATATACTAATTCAATGTCATTTCTGCATTTCTCTGTGACATACAATATTTTTAGCATAGTTTATGACAATTGTTTCATTTAAATTTATTATATAAAAATCATTTTTAAAATCATATGTTATATAATATTATTTGTACTCTTTTATTTGTTTTATTTTAAAGTTTTTTTTTGGTTAATTGTAAAGAGTATGGAGCTGGTGGTCCGGTAACACCAGAGGGAGATATGTATAGCTATGGAGTTATGTTGGTGGAAATGCTTACAGGAAAGAGATCAATTGATGATATGTTTTATGAGAATCTTAGTCTACACAAATTGTGTAAGATGAAAACTCCTGAAGGAATTCTTGACATAGTAGATTCACGTTTGATTATGCCCTTTGTTCAAGATCATACATGGATTGCAGAAAACAATATAAAGGAGTGTCTAGTGATGTTTGCTAAAATAGGAGTTGCATGTTCTGAAGAAGTTCCTACTGAAAGAATGCTCACAAAACATGTCATTCAAAATTTGATTAGAATTAAACACAAGTTGTCCTGCTAGATGTTAATGCTACTATGATCAATGGTGTTCTCCCGGATGATTTACATGTCTTGTTTTCCTCATATATTGTGTGTTTTATTTGTGTTAATTTGTACCACTTTAATTCCTATATATGTAATGGAATAAGAATTGTGCTTGTAGTTTTTATTTTCATCAACGTGTGCGTAGTTCGATACAGTATATAGTATATGTATTGTATTTGTTGGAAATAACGTTAGTTATGCAATGGATTGTATGGTAACTTTGGTTGGAGAAAATTTTATTATCATATTTTTATTATTTTAGTATGAGAATTTTAAGAAAGAAAATAATGTGATATTTTTTTATTGTTACTAAATGTATACTTCTTTAAGACAGGTGCTAACGTAATCAATTTTCATCGAACATTTAATTAATTAAGATAAACCAAAAACAAAACAAGAAATATAAACAAAAATATAAAACTAACAGCAGGCCCACTTTATTTTTCTTTTGAGATGGTGGCGTGATGTTACCTTTTGGTTAAAAGCAAGAAATGGAAGAAAAAAAATTCGACAGAAACTCCGATCTCTCTCTAACTTCTAAAACAAATTTTTTTTTACCGCCTACCAACCACCGCAATCAAACCATCTTCCACCACTCGTCTAATCGAACCTTAATAGAGTGTCAAAGTAGGATTAAGGAGAATTTAAACATGCATGAGAATCTCGGTAGTAAAAATCAAGGGGGTGGAAAAGCGCAAGGAAGGAGTTTAGTGGTTGGGATCACGTCGATCTACTTCACTGAGATCCTTGAGGATTTCTTGGCAAAGAATATCTACTACGTCTTTAAAACCTATGGCAAGATAGATGGGTTAAGTATAACATGTATGAGTAGTAGGGATGTTCAAATAAACCGGTTTGATGGTTTATCCATAACCATATCCAGATTTGGTTATCAAAAACCGGTTAATTTTATTTTGGTTTTTCAACCAATCCGTTTTAAAATTTATTTGGACACCCATAACCAGTTGGTGGGTTAACCTCTTATTAGTTTATATGGTAGATTAGTGATTTTCGGTGCTGATTACACATTTTCTTTTGCCTCTTATTAGTTTGCAATGACTGAGAAGAAACTGAGAAATTGTGAGAAAGTTTGCTCTGAATTTTATTCTGTATTTTCTGATTTAACCTCTGGTTATAGTGGAATATCCAACACTACAGTTTTAACTTACAAATGATAGAATGATAGTCAGCAGCTATGACCTCTACAAGATTCTAGTCAGACTAAAGTTCAGGGACCAACTTAGTGAGTTTGAGCTACATTACATTTATTACTGGGAAAGGGGGTACACTCTGCTATTGGAACACAATTGAAGGAACTTGGGTGGGATTCATAGATTTGGCGTGAAGTCTTCCTAGTGGCCATTGATCTTAACGTGGCACATGAATAACAGTCAGCTAATTTCTTTTGCTATGTCCAATTCCATTTGTTTATTTTAGGCATTTATGTTGAATTGGACTGTGATTCACTAAATGATGCTCCCTATTACACCTCTTAAGTTATTAGTTTTTTTTAAAGAATGCAAATTTGTTATGTTAGCCATGTGTGCAGTTGGTTTGCTGAATTCTGTTTGAATCAATTTGTTTTTTGAAATTATCTGATGTAAGCTAAGTTGGAACTCTGCTAGGATCAATTTGTGAAGATGAAGATCAGTTATAGGTGATGTCAGTTGTGCTATTGGAGAGTCAATTAGACCAGTTGTGGAATTCAGTTAGGTGCCATTCGTTGCATTGATTTTGCAGGTTGCGTGTAAATAATTAAGTTATCGAGCCTAACACTTACTGTAAATTGTAGTAGCTCTTAAAAGTTGCAGTATTGCAGGACTATTCCTTTCTGTCATATGTATACTGCAGATTCAATTGATAGAAATTGATAGTTTGAAAATAGTTCAATTTATGGTCAAATTTTAATTTAAGTGATTCGTGGTTGATCTATATATATGGGCTCTCCTTGCTATAACTTTTATTTTTCATATGAAGTAAAATTAGAATTTAAAAGCACTTGCAATGCACATTATCATATATGCAGTTAGTGAAATTTAGTGAAAATTTAGTGGTTTAGGGATTTTCTTTGTGGATTTGTATGCCTCTCTGATTGATTTGTTTTCAAACAATTCCCCTCCTTTTATTTTCACTGTAGTGACATTGTTGGGTGAATTGGGAAAATTTTGAATTGGCCTTTTACTTGTATTGCTTAACTCAGTTGTGCTCTTGTGTGGTTCCATGTGAATGTATGATGCATAATTGTCCTTTGATCACGCCACATTGTAAAACAATTTTGTATTTCCTTGGTTTTGAATCCAACAACTTATGCATTTGAATGGTATGGTTTGCGTTGTTGACATTATTTTCTCTTGGTGTAATAGGTCCTTGATGATGTATCATGGTTGGCCAAAGTAGATGGAATGGCTTGTAGGTGAGTCAATGGAGCAAGTAGCTTGGAGATAATTTGGGAATAAGGAAAAACGAAGGTCTTGGTAGCTTAAGCACCAAGTTATAACTTGTAACAGTAGGCTTAGCTTGTAGTTCACTCTAGGCTTATGTAAAAATTTCCAAATGTACCTATTCTGGACTGGACCAATGGCTAGACATGGCCCAATCCGCTTCTGCTCCAGAGCGGTCCAAATTGCCTAGGTCCAACCCACAGCGGGGCAAAAGTTACCTTTCTGCCCCTCCAACCGGGCAAGGAATGCAACATTCCTCCCCGGAATCACTGCCCGTTACGCACAACTCCATTACTCCCCGAACAGCTGTGGGCAGGTGCCCGGAACCATGCCTATGCCCGACATAACGGCTAGTTTGGGTAGTTACCTATTCTTTGGGGAAAACGGTTATTTCGCACCGAAAATAGGATCGTTGGCCACGCGCTAGGGGCTCTATATAAACCCTCTCGCTTGAGAGGGTCAGGTATCCAATATTCACCCTAAGAATTCATACTTTGTACTTGCCCCTTTTCTCTGACCCTTTCTTACTTGAGCGTCGGAGTGCGTTGCAGGTACACCCCTCTCCTCTCCTTACGACTAGCATCCTTGACGCACTTGGCAGCCCAATTCTACAGGATTTGATCCAGCCTTCTGTAGACATATATTTTTCGACACCATGTCTTGGTAGGTAAAATGATGTTCTTTAACTAAAGAAAATGACTACAGATGAAGAAGAAAGAAAATGAAGGTGTTCAGAAGTTTTTGACACTTCGACGAGAACAGATTTTCGACAAGTTCGACAGAAACATAAGGAAGTTCTCATCAGACAAGGTTTGAAGGACATTTATTACTTTTCGACAATTCGACAAGGTGAAGAGGCGCAACGTTTCGACACAAAGAGAAAATTAAAATTCAAGAGTTATAACGTTTGGCAGAAGACACGTGGAAGCTTTAGAAGAAAAGAAGACATGCAGAGGGCCAAGTGTCAAAGATTTAGAATTTTTCCGTTATTAGACAGTTATTGTATTTGTATATAAATAAGATAGTTGTTGTAGAATTTTAGTGTGTGAAAACTTGTACTAAATTCCTGTAAATACTCAAAGTACCCATGCGAGAGAAAAGAGTTTATTGTCTAGAAATGTACGTGTGATACACCATCTTTTTAAGTTTATAGAAATTCAAAGTCTTTTATAATTGCCTTTACTTTTCCCAGTCATTTATCCTTTGTCATTTACTTTATGCAAGTTGTAATTTCATTCAATTTACCTTTTCGCCAGAAGTTGTTATTTAACCAAACCATTCGTACATAAAAGATATTACAAAACAAACCATCAAAACACCATTATCCTAAGAGTTAGATAAATTTGCACATGTATCCCAGGATTTGTGTGGTTGGTCCTGCAAGTAACCCAGTTTTATAAGAAATTGGTAAACCAGAGGTTGTTCGTCAAAATCAACAGCGAACAAATTGGCACACCTGGTGGGACCAGTGCGAAATTTTAGAATTTTTTACAGAATAACTCTTAGCCAAATAGTTTCTACTTCGTCGTATGATTTTGAGAAGCGGTAAATTAGCCGTAACCGACGTAGAAAGACCTAAAAGAACAAGAGTAAGAAGAATGCCAAATCAGCCAAATAATCCAAATCCAAATGAAACCATTCCAGTTTCCAACCCTATCCCTTCAACCAGGGGAAATGTGGATTCAAACCCTGTTCTGGAGGAGGCTATGCCTTCATCAACAGGATCTATACCAGCGGTTTCGCTCTCTCAAAATATGCCTAGTTCTTCCACAATGGGACATTCAATGCCCATGGGGACGCCTCCCCCTAGAGGACATAATTATAGGCCATTTCAGACAAATTTTTCCATGCCTATGTTTGGTAGGGAACAACCATATGGAATGCCAACTTCAGTGATGGCGAACTTGCAAAATGCACCATCCTTGTATTCTGATGTCATGGTCCACGTGTCTTCACCACTACAAGGGTCGGGATATGGTGGAAATACGAGTAGATTGAACCAACCCCTACCAAATTTCCAAATGCCAGCAATTACAAATAATTCTGCGCAAGTAATTCGACAACAAATGGACGAAAGTAATCATGATATGGTCCAAATGTTGACACAACAAATGGGAGCAGTGTTTAATCCTTTAATACAAAACACTACCCAAACCAACCAATTGTTGGCTGCGCAAATGACACGTATTGCTGACTTTTTTGGTGTTCCTCAAACGCGACAAAGAGAACAAGTACTTCAAAACCCAGTAGTGAATGTCGAAGAGGAACCCACAATAAATCAAAGGCCTTTAGAGAATCCTCAGGCAAACCCTAGAAACCAGGAGGCAGTGGTCGAACAGCCTCGTGTCGAAATCCCCGTTCAACAAGAACCAAGGAGGGTAATAGTCCAGAGAGGCCAAGATGCTGATGATGTGTTGCAACAACAAATACGATATAATTACCTGCCTGCCGAAAACAATTTAGCAGTCATGATCGAAAGGATAATGGCGCAAAATGGGGTAAATGTGGGATTACAAAGGCCTAGTTATGCTTCCCCATTATCTGAATATGTTTTACAACAGGAATTACCCCCAAGGTGGAAAGTCCCCAAATTTACCAAATTTTCAGGGGACACTATCGAATCCACCATAGAGCATATAGCGCGTTATTTGATCGAAGCAGAAGAAATAGCCAATAATGAAAATTTGAAAATGAAATACTTCCCAAGTTCTTTGACAAAAAATGCGTTTACCTAGTTTACATCATTGCCTGCGAACTCTATATTCACATGGACCCAATTAGAAAGATTGTTCCATGAACAATTTTATATGGGTCAGACTAAGATAAGTTTGAAGGAATTAGCCAGTGTTAAGAGGAAATTTTCAGAGCCTATAGATGATTACCTAAATAGGTTCAGGTTGCTTAAGGCAAGATGTTTGACACAAGTGCCAGAACAAGAGTTAGTCGAAATGGCTGCAGGGGGTTTAGATTATTCTATAAGAAAGAAATTAGACACTCAATATTTGAGAGATATGGGTCAATTAGCAGATAGGGTAAGACAAATTGAAAGGCTAAAAGCTAAGAAATTTAGATCAAATAAAAATAAAAAGGAAAGAGTGGCCTATGTAGGAGTATGCCAGGATAATGATAGTGACGAAAATGAACTAATTTTGTTCGACGAACAAGAAATTGATCTGGCAGAACTAAAGTCAGGCCCACCATACGCCTGTAAAGTACTAGCTCCATCGAATGGGAAAAATCCAGTCGAACCTGAAAAGAATGATAGGTTTCCTAAAAGAACTTATACGTTCGACGTCACCAAGTGTGACGAAATTTTCGACTTATTAGTCAAAGATGGTCAATTAATAAAACCAGCAGGCACTAAAGAGCCTCCTGTGGACCAACAGAAAAAGAGAGGTTTTTGCAAATACCATAACTTTTTGGGTCATAAAACTTCTCAATGTTTCCTTTTCAGGGATCTCGTTCAGAATGCAATCCGTGATGGAAGACTAAAGTTTGGCGACAAATCAAAACAACAGATGAGGATTGACTCAAACCCCATGCAGGTGGTCAAAGCCAATTATGCTGAACCTTCCACTGTGAATATGGTGGAAGTCGAAGTAGCCTCTGATTATAGTTTTGAAATGGTGGAAGCTGTTGAGGGCTTTGACAATAATATCAACATGGTGGAGGTTGCTGATGATCTCCTAGACAAGCCTGAGGTGGAAAAAATATCTAAGGATTTTGTATACCAGCCAGTGTTGATCAAGATTACTGAAAATCTTGATGTAGGAAATTTGAATAACGATATTAGCAAAGTTGAGACTACTGAAGGTTTCGACAGTAAGAACAAAGTTGGAGATACTGAAGTCTTCGACAGTCAGAAGAAGGAGGAAACTACTGAAGGTTTCAACGACCAGAATGCAGTTGGAATTACTGAAGGGTTCGACAAAGAGAATAACAACAAAATTGTTGAAGATGGAGTAATTTGGGATACTTTAGGGGAGCCCAGTGGAAAATTCGACTATCTCGTGAAATACTCTGCACCCCCAAGTTCTCGTATTGACATCAACAAGATCCAGCCAACTGGCTGGGGAGATTTCTTTGAAGATACTAATGAAGGAGCAAATGATAATGCCCCTATCATCAAAGAGGAGGCTACTGAAGGCCTTAATCATGACAAAATAGAGACAATGAGAGTTGCTGACAAGGTCAACACTATGGAACCAGTCAATAAGAACGTTACCAGAATCAAGGCAGAGGCTGCTGAAGGCCTTGTGAAGCCTGCCCCTTATGGAATTTTGGGTAGAACAATAGAAGACCATAAAGGAAACTCAGTCGAGCAATGCTGCAAGCTCATCTCCAGGGATTTACCCTCAGGAGGAAGCTTCGACCAGGCGAAAGGGAATGCTGAAGAGGAGGCAAGACTTATTGAAAGAATGAATAAATTAAGTATCACTGATGACCAGAATGTGGATATCAACATGGTGGAAATTTCTCAGAAGAAACAAACAGAAACTGACGAAGAACGCCGTCGAGAAGAGTATCAGAAGTTGGCTTACCCTAAGGAGGAGGAAAACTTAGTCGAATTCATCCAAAGGTGCCAGAGTAAGAAGGCTGAAGTCATGTTGTGCCCACGTTGTAGTGTGGTGTTCGACAAGAAAGCAGCAAGCAATCTGGAGGGGGTAGAGAAAGCCAAAAGAAGAGGAAACTGGGGGGCAATCCCAGCAGCCAGAAATGGAAGGTTCGATCCAAGGAGGAGTGAGCATCACAACCAAAGGTTTGGCGAAGGACGTCATAGAACTTACAAGCCATCTGTCAAAACTGAGGATGATAAGTGGGTCCAACCAATCAGAAATGCTCAAGGGCAGAAAAAATGGAAGAATTTTGAAATACAGAGAGGTTCCTCCATGGAAGGAAAAAGGGAGGTCGAAAAACAGAAACCAAGACCATACCCATCAGAGAACTATAAAGGAAAGAATCCCATGTCAAGGTCTCAGTGGAGAAGGTTCCAAAGATAGAAAAGAGCAGAAAATGAGGCTGCAGAAAAGAACAAAATCAAGGAAAACACTGTTGATGAAAATAAATCTGAGTCAAGCAAGAACGTGCAGATAATGAATAAAGAAGAGTCTGTTCCCAAAAACGAGCCCTCTCAAAAGAACAAACCAAGCAACATGGTGGAGATGTCGAAGCCTAACAACAAGGTGCCAGAAGACAATGAAGTGACTGATGATTTTAGGTCAGACTCAGAAGCATCTTTCGATGTCACATGCAATGTGGTTTCAGTGCTGCCTAGAGACTATGATAGAGTGATGGAGATCGAAGACGAAGAATATGATGTTGAAGACGACAACATGGGGCTCAGGCCTGTGTGTTATTATATAATGAACAATGGCTGTGTCGAAGAGTAGAACGCTTTCTTTGAGAGACCAGATGATGCAATGAAGGCACACTTGAAGCCTTTGTTCATAAAAGGAAAAGTGGAGAACGTTGGTGTCAACAAGATATTAGTAGATGGTGGAGCTGCTGTGAATTTAATGCCCCATTTCATGATAAAAAAGATTGGAAAGGATGTCTCAGACACAAAGCCCCACAACATGGTGTTGTCAAATTATGAGGGAAAAGTAGGAAATACCATGGGAGTAATCCAGGTGAACCTAACTGTGGGAACCATAACAAGACCAACAATGTTTATAGTAATAGCTTCAAGGGCGAATTATAACTTACCGCTTGGAAGAGAGTGGATTCATGGGATAGGAGTCGTACCATCATCCATGCATCAACGAATAGCCATCTGGAGGCCAGATGGGATTGTCGAGAATATTGAAGCAGATCAAAGCTATTTTATGACTGAAGTAAACAATGTGAATAGTCAAAGTTTCGACAAGAATTTAGCTCACATATCCCCCTGCAATCCAGCAGAATTTGACTTGAAGGCGACAGACAACGCCTATTGTTCCATGTACCTTCACCCAACACATGGTTTTCAATGGGACAAAGAAGTAATTGGCGAACCAAGTCACGTATGGGGAACTTCTCATACTGAGCCAACCGGTTGGGGAAGTAAATTTGATGACTATGATGAGTGAAGCCTCAGCGATCGAAAGAATTACGACTTATATAGCCGAAAATAAACTCAAAGCGACCCTAGAGGCCGAAGTAAAATACATGGCTGTCGAAGCCAACAAAGAAGATTTTGAAGAGCAATGTCCCCAAAGGGATATTGAAAAAGGTTATGATAACAATCAGACTGGCGAATGGCAGAATCAGAAGCTTGACGCCATCTATGATGACGAACCCTTGGGGTTCGAAAAGGATCCAGCGTCGACTAACATGAAGATGGTGGCACAGGATCCATTAGAAGAAATCAATTTAGGACTGGGGGCAGAAAGAAGGCCAACTTACATCAGCGCCAAGATGGATCCTCAGTTCAAAGTCGAAATAGTCCAATTGCTAAATGAGTACAAAGATTGTTTTGCATGGGATTATGACGATATTCCAGGATTAGACAGGAGTTTGGTCGAATTGAAGCTGCCAATAATGGAGGGAAAGAAGCCAGTAAAGCAGACTCCCAGACGCTTCGCACCAGAAATCTTGTCGAAAATAAAAGAAGAGGTCGAAAGTCTTCTAAAATGTAGATTCATCCGCACCACCAGGTATGTCGAATGGATTGCGAACATAGTTCCTGTAATTAAGAAAAATGGCAAGCTGAGGGTGTTCGCTGTTGATCTTGGCGAACAACCTCTGGTTTACCAGAATGGTGAAATCTGGGTTACTTGCAGGATTAACCAAACAAATCCTAGGACGTCGTGCAAAAACTTAGATCAACGTGATAAATTTTAAATTAAGGGTGATATCTTGGTTCTATGTATTTAAGTCTTTTGGAACAAAAGATTTCAACTAACTCTAAATGAAAGTCTAAGATAAAAGAAAATGAGTTTGAAAAGAACTTTTAAAGTAAAATGGCGAAGAAAGAACTTTAAAGTAGAATGACGAAGAAAACATAAAGATGCTGGTGAATGTAAAGGAATTGATAAAAAAGACTTTGATTGATAAAGAAATTAAAAGATGGTGTTTACACGTACATTTTCCAAATAACTCTTTTCTCTCACACGGGTACTTTGAGTAATTTCAGGAAGTTTTGTACAAGTTTTTCCACACACAATTCTAATAACAACTATCCTATTTATAGATAAACAAAATAACTGCTATTAACGACTAAACCCTAAAACTTCGACATCTGGCATTCTGCATGTCTTCCTTTCGCCAGGTGCTTCCACGCGTCTTCTGCCAAACGTTATAATTCTCCTGAATTTAAATCTTCAAGTTATGTCGAACAAACGCGTCGTTTCAGACTTGTCGAATTGTCGAACTATTGCAACCTTCTTCATACTTATCCAAACTATTTTGCAGAAACCTTTACTTGACAAAATGTCGAAACGTTGTCTTGTCGACATGGCGAACGTTGTCTTGTCGAAATGTCGAAGGGTGTTGAAGAATATCTCCCAAGCAGATATACTCTTTCAGTTGTACTTCTTCTGGCATGTTCCTCTATTTGTTGAAAACAACTTTTTACGTGTTGAACTCATGGCGTCGAAAAAATGCATATACAAATTGCCCCCCAGCAAAGGTATTTCGACTATCCTGGAGAAATAACCCTTTGGTGTTCAACCAATATTTTGACGCCATGTCATCCTAATTTTAAATTACACAATTTCAAATTCCAACATAAATCATCATTTTACTTTCTCAAAACGTCAACTCTAGCCCACGTTCTAGCTTCTAGCCCATTATTACTTAACCTAACGTCATGGCCATCTCCTTTTTAACTTCCACTTTTCTTCATCACCGTCAAGATGATGCCACGTGCCCTCCATGATCACCACTAAACTCAAAAATCATTTCCTCTTATAAATACATAAACCTCTATTTCTCTTTCTTTTTTACACTTTTGAACCTTTCTTCTTCACCATCATTCAAAATCCTCATCTTCTTTCTAAAACTTTCTGATTCAACAATGGCTTTTCAAAAATCATCAAGCAGCAAACCTTCCAAGAGTGAGCAACCTTCCATCATCCCTCCTGCGCATAGGTTGGATGAACCGACACTGATTGGGGATCAACAATACATTCCTGAGCCTCCAAATGCGAGGGAAAAAGATTGCATTTTTAAATCCCAGGTACTTATCCCTGTTATTATTTCTGGTAATCACTATGCTATGTTAGGACCACTCCCTAACCCAGACATTAAACCTGAGCGTTTACGAGAGTTCTTTCCTACTTATTCTCACACAAAACCCATAGGTGCTGGGTTGAAACCCCCCACTCTAGAGAAACCAGTAGAACAAACTGAACCTCAAGGTTCAAGTGAAAAAGATGAGGAAGCAATAAATTTAACTTATCTGAATTATACTAGGATTTTTAGAACTTGCCCTTGGTCGAAAGACCTTTCAGACTACTTGTCTTGGTTGAACAGAGTTGAAAACGTTAAAGAAAAATTTTGGAAAGAAATAGGAATTTTTGACTTGATACAATTATCAAGAGTATGACCCAATGTTTGCCCTAACATGCTGCTAGCCTCCCTTTACTTTTGGGATAGTACGTATAACACCTTCCACCTCCCCTGCGGGATGGTTACCCCTACGCTATTCGACATAGCTTCCATAGTTGGCCTTAGTCCAATTGGCATTGACTTCGACCCCACTCACCTGAACGAGGACTCCATCGATTTCGACACTAGTTTCGCCCCATACTCCCTTTTTATGTCTCACTACCATGGCGAAGATGACCAAGAAGTTTCAGACAAAGAGCACATAGCTTTCCTAACCTTGTGGCTGACCAAATTCGTCTTTTGCTCCCGCTCACTTCAAGTGGCTAAGAGGTTCATCACTATGGCGAACCAACTCCATGCTGGGATCAAATTATGCTTGAGTGAGGTAATCTTGGCGAACCTATATGAGTCCTTGAGTGAAAGCGTGCGTTCTTTGAAGACATTGAAGGACAAAGGGAAGCTTAATTTGGCAGGCCCCTTTTGGCTCTTGCAATTATGGCTGAATGCCACTTTTGAAGCCTTTATTCCTGCGAAGCATGACATAAATGAAGAGGAATTCAAAAGCAGGAGTGTCGAATGGCCTAGATTGGTGCAATTGACACCAACTGATGAAGCAATTAGCCTTCGACGGGCCTTCACTAGCTACGTAATGATGTTTGCTGAGAGACATCACTTTACTTCGACTATGGCTCCGTTTGCTGACAGAACAATTGGACCTGAATGGTTTACACGACAATTCCCCCTGCAAACCAAAAAAGATGAAAAAATCTTCCTAAATGTCTGGGAATCCTTTTTGACCCCTAGGCTCCTGTCCTCCCACCGCAATACTACGAAACCCCAGATTGCCTTAATAGTTTATCAACCTAACTTGGTTGCCAGGCAATTTGGGCTAATACAAATCATGCCTCGACCTCTTTTCCCTAAAAAAGGGGCCATCATTTTCTACAACTCCTTCCACGATGAAGCCACCAGCAGAGAATTGTCGAACAAGCTGACTGACGAATCTTTGGATATTCGACCGGTGGTTTTTCAACCATCATTCCTTTGCACTCCTGAGTTCGACACATGGTGGAGGGAATACTATGCTACCAAGTTTTTTGACGTAAAAGCTTTCACCACCCATCTGACGAATGCTTTTGCTCTTGTGCAGGAACGGACTAAAAAAGGTACACAAAGACATATCCAAGAAATACAAAAATTTCAAAAATATTTTGAAACCGTTTACAGACCTGATGATCTTAGTCGAACCATACGCGAAGCAGCGGTTACTTTAAAATAAAAATTCACGGAGAAGTTGGAGAAGTTGACACTGCCTCCACACATTCGACCAGAAGTGCGTTACAACTTGGCTTTCAGCTATTACCCTCCTAAATTTCCACCTTTACCATCTGCTGAATTTGGTGTGGCTTTAAGTCCTCCATTTCCAGATTGGTTCACATGTGGGAATCATATGAAAATTCTTCGTGAAAGTTATAAAAAACCTGCTAAACGCGTGGTTGCGACTAAGTATCATCTGGATAACTACCCAGGGCACCTTCATATTGGAATAGAACACGTTCGCGTGGAAGATCCCATTCTTGAAGGTGTTAACAACAACACGAATTTTGTCATTTTATCATCAAATATTTCTCACTGCCTAACTTTCCCCTTTTTCTTTTTTAGCTGTGAAAGTGCCTGCCAAGAAAGCTTCCGTCGAAACTCCACAAAGTGCCGCCCAGACACCTTCGACTAAGGTATAAATCTCTTCCTCTTTTGATCTATTCTTTTATTTCTTCAAGACACTCACTATTTTTTATTTATATGATCAGGTAAGTCAAAAACCCTCTACATCCCAAAAAAGAAAGAAAATACCAGAGATAATCCCTGTCGAAGAGTCCAGTGATGAGTCTCCATCTCCAAATCCTCCTCCTCCAAAGAAGAAAAGACTGCAGAAAATTGCCTCACAAAAATCTATTGTCAAATCCTCTAAAAGGGAATCTTCTAGCAGTCCTGCTACAAAACGCCAGATAAAGGATACGGGGAGTGGAAAGTCTATCTCCAAAACTGAGACTTCTAAGGTAAATTTTAATCTCGACCCTTCTTGTTTATTTTATTTCATTTTTAACTTAGAAAATTTCCTTTTGATAGAAGCCAAAGGTCGTCGAAAAGAAACCCGAGACAATCCATGAGGAGGCAGCTCGAGAGGAGGACACTCCCATCAAAGAACTTGAGAGACAAACGGTCGAAGCATTCGACACTACTGCGGGAGCTGATTCTGATAACAACTCTCCTTCTCATCCTGGATTACATGCTGAGCAACAAAAAGATGATGATGTTGAAGCAGACACTGCTGTCAAAGGATATCCTGAAGAGAAGACTGCTGACGAAGAAGATCTGTCGAAGCAACAGAAAGCTAGGCGAACTTCAGAGCATAGCAACCAGCCTACTCCTGACCAAACTCAAAGGAGTTCCCAAACAACTGGTTCGGCTAGTCTTTCTCATGAAGAGCTTGAAAGTCTCAAAGTGCAGAAACCCCTGGACTACCTGAAAGCCATACTTAGCACCAGATTCAACTTTAAAGATTCTTCCTACAGCAGTTCGACTACTTCTGGAGCCACTTCTGAAGTGCAGTCTCTACCCAATATCATGACTCAGATCAAGGCGAAGATCCTTGATGTTGACTTGTTCCAAGTTCTAGAGGAGAATGCCACTGCTCCAATGGAGTTGAAGAAACTGTTGAAGCAAGTTAACGTCTTGGATGCTTCTGTCGAAGTCTGCAATTTTGTGATAGAGCTGACAACTGTGATTGACTTATCTAGCGCAGATCTTCACCGTCGAAGAGACTTATGTCAACAAATCTCTAGAAAAATGGATCAACAAGCTGCTGAATGGAACTCTGTTTCTGTTTCGACAGATAAGGTTTCAAAACTACAAGAGCTTTCTGAAGCCTCTGTCAAGAAGATTGCTACCTGCCATAACCACATTCAAACGTGGAAGAAACAAATAGCAGTTCTCCAAGAGAAAATTTCCAAAGAGGAGGAACTCATAGCTTCTATCCAGCAGCCTAGGCAAAGCGAGATTGATGAAGAATTGAAGGTTGGTATTCAACACGCAGAGACCGCTCAAAAGATCAACCAAGAGATTGAAGTTGCCCATATTCACAGGAACCTCTGTGATCGTCGACTTCAATTTCAGAAAGACAAATTTACCGCTTTGAAGGCACAGTTTGCAAACCTTCAGCTTTAGTCGAATTTTCCTGTCAATTTCTAGCCCTTTGAGGCTTTATTTGTAATGATTTTAACGCCATCTATTTGGTAGCACAATACTTACTTTCAATTTCCATTTTATTCGACTGCTATCTTTATTTCCTGTAGTATTGGTTTATACCTTTTCAAATATTTGCCATTTATTTTTAATATCCTTTCGTCTTTCCCTATTTCTTCGACCTCATATGCGCCATTAGAAAATATTTTCAAAACTCTGAAAGGTCCTTCCCATTTAGGAGACCATTTTCCCATAACTCTGTCTTTTCGATCCATAGGAAGAATTACCTTCCACACACAATCACCAATTGAAAAAGTCTTAAATTTTACTTTTCTATTGTAGAACTTTTCGACTCTCTCTTTTTGTCTCTTTATGAGATCTAAGGCACGAAGCCTTTCTTCGTCTAAATCAACCAATTCATCCATCATCATACTCCAGTATGTCTCTGATGGGATCTGATGATGCCTTTGAACCCTAACCGATTGCAAATACAATTCGACTGGCAAAACTGCATCATGCCCATAAGTTAATTTAAATGGAGTCGAATTGGTTGCTTCTTTAGGAGATGTTCGACAAGCCCATAAAATTTGATCTAAGGTATTATGCCAATTTTTTGGCTTTCCACCTACATGCTTTTTGATCAAATTTATCACCACCTTGTTAGCTGCTTCGACTTGTCCATTAGCCTGAGCATAATAAGGTGTCGAAGTAAGGAGCTTAAAACCTGTATCTTGTGCAAACCTCTGCATCTTTCGACCAGTAAATACAGATCCTTGATCCGTAGTTATTATTTCCGGTATCCCAAATCTGTAGATTATATGCTTTTGGATAAAATCCATAACTGCTTCTTGATCTACATTCACTAATGGTATGGCTTCAATCCACTTAGTGAAATAATCTACTCCAACTAAAATGTACCTTTGCCCTTTTGAAGAAGCTGGTCGAATTTCACCAATTAAATCTAACGCCCAGCCTCTGAACGGCCAAGGCTTTACAATCGAATGTAACTCACTTGCAGGAACATGTGGTATACCTGCATGTACTTGGCATTCTTGACACCCTTTTGCAAACTCGACACAATCCTTTAGCATTGTTGGCCAATACATTCCTTGTCGAAACAATAACCACTTCATTTTGTGGCCTGCTTGGTGTGCGCCACACGCTCCACTATGCACATTCGACAATGCTATGTATGCTTCGTTTTCGCCTAAGCATTTCAACAAGACTCCTTCCGCGGTCTTCTTGAACAATTCATTGCCAAAAAGTACATAACTCAAAGCTCTATATTTTACCTTTCGTTCGACTTTTTGATTTGGATCTTGCAAATATTCTTTGATGGGTTTCCTCCAGTCTTCGACTCCTGCATCATCTATGTTGCAGATCTCATAATTCTCCTTGTCAACATATCCCAATTTTATTGTTTCTAAATCTGATGGGGACAAACCTACAGATATGATTCTTCCTCTGACTTGAATGGCTTTTTCTAACTTCTCCTCCGACACTTTGTATCCTGATGCCAGTTGAGCAAGATCATTCGCCTCTTGATTCTCCATCCTGGGAATGTGCCTAAAAACCACATTGTCGAACTTCTTGAGAAGTCTATTTGCTATCACGAAGTACATTATTAGATTCTCTTTCACACATTTGTACTCCTTAGTCAACTGCTTTATTACCAACTCAGAGTCACCCATTATTTCGACTCTTGTTGCCCCTAATTCCAACAAGATTTCAAGTCCGGCAATCAAAGCTTCATATTCGACTTCATTGTTCGAACATAGCCCTTCGACTTTGTACTTGAACTTTGTTGGAATTTTGTCAGGAGAAATAATCACCATCCCAATACCAAGTCCATTCTTATGCCTGGAACCATCGAAATACAGTTTCCATGGTGCTAATTCGACGTACTCCATAGTTTCGACTATAGAGTGGTCAGCTATAAAATCAGCCACCACCTGTCCTTTCATAGCCTTTAAAGGCAAATATTTTAAAGAGTATTCTGTTAGAGCCAAAGCCCATTTTCCAATTCGACTATGCAAAATAGATTTAGACAACATATGTTTTATTACGTCGAAATGAGAAGACACATATACATCAACAGGCTTTATATAATGCTTCAATTTCATACAAGAGAAATATACACATAAACATAGTTTTTCTATAGCACTATATCTAGTTTCAGCATCATTTAAGACTCTGCTGAGATAATAGATGGCCCTTTCGACGCCATTCTCATCCTCTTGACACAACATACTTCCTAATGTCTTGTCTGATGCAGAGATATACAACCTCATGCTTCTTTTCCTACAGGGGGACATCAAGATTGGAGGACTAGCCAAGTACTCTTTGATTTTGTCGAAAGCCACTTGTTGCTCTTGCCCCCATGTGAATTCTTCTTTCTTTAGTCGAAGTAGAGGAGAAAAGGGTTGCGTCTTTCCACTGAGGTTGGAGATGAATCTTCTTAGAAAATTGATCTTCCCTAGTAGAGATTGCAATCCCTTTTTCGTTGATGGCGCTTTCGCTTCCAGTATAGCTTTGGCTTTGATTTCATTTATTTCGATCCCTTTCTTGTGGACCACAAAACCTAAAAAATCACCCGCCTGCACACCAAAAGCACATTTAACGGGATTCATCTTTAGACCAAACTTTCTCATCCTCTCAAAGGATTGTCGAAGATGGTCAATATGATCTTTTCCAGAAACAGACTTGATTACAATATCATCAATGTAAATCTGCATAAATGTTTCAATAAAATCATGGAAAATTGAATTCATAGCCCTTTGGTAAGTAGCTCCAGCATTCTTTAAGCCAAAAGGCATCACTACCCATTCATAAGTTCCAATTGCTCCAGGACAACGAAACGATGTCTTAGAAACATCCTCTTCAGCAATAAAAATTTGGTTATAGCCAGAGTATCCATCCAACATACTTAGATACTCGTGACCTGCTGCAGAATCTATAAGCATTTCTGCTACTGGCATAGGATATTCATCCTTTGGGGTAGTAGAATTTAAATCTCTAAAATCAATGCATACCCTAAGTCTGCCATTTTTCTTAATAACCGGAACTATATTTGCAATCCAATCAACATACCTGGTAGTGCGGATGAAGTTGCATTTTAGAAGTCTTTCGACCTCTTCTTTTATTTTCGACAGAACTTCTGGTGCAAAGCGCCTTGGAGTTTGCTTGACTGGCTTCTTCCCTTCTATGATTGGCAGCTTTAATTCGACCAAACTTCTGTCCAAACCAGGCATTTCGTCATAATCCCATGCAAAGCAGTCTTTGAACTCCTTCAACAACTGGATTATTTTGACTCTGAACTGAGGATCCATCCTTGCACTTATGTAGGTTGGTCTTTTTTCTGCCCCCAGTCCCAAGTTGATTTCTTCTAAAGGATCCTGTGCCACCATCTTCAAATTGTTCGACACTGGATCTTTTTCGAACCCCAAAGGTTCGTCGTCATAAATGGCGTCAAGTTTCTGGTGTTGCCATTCGTCTATTTGGTTGTTATCACTATTTTCCTCAACGTCTTTTTTGAGACATTGTTCATTCGAACCTTCATGATTGGCTTCAACAGCCATGTATTTTACTTCGGCCTCAAGAGCCGCTTTGAATTTGTTTTCGGGTATGTAAGCCGTAATTTTGTCGAGCACTGCTTGTTCACTCATCATCATGGTCGAACTCATTCCCCCATCCTATTGGTGCTACGTTGGTAGTCCCCCACATGTAGCTGGAGTCACCAATGACTTCCTTATCCCACTGAAAACCATGTGTAGGATGGAGATACATGGAACAGTACGCGTTGTCCGTTGCCTTCAAGTCGAATTTCGCCGGACTGCAAGGAGGTATGTGGGCTAAGTTTTTGTCGAAACTTCGATCACTTACATTGTTTACTTCGGACATGAAGTAACTTTGGTCTGCTTCTATGTTCTCGACGATTCCATCTGGCCTCCAAATAACTATTCTCTGGTGCATCGACGAAGGAACAGCACCTATACCATGAATCCATTCTCTTCCCAACAGCAAGTTGTAGTTCGCCCTAGAAGCAATGACTATAAACATTGTTGGCCTCGTTATAGTACCAACTGTTAGATCCACTTGAATAACTCCCATGGTTGTTCCTACCTTTCCCTCGTAATTCGACAGAACCATGTTGTGGGGCTTTGCATCCGAGTCATCTTTGCCAATCTTTTTCAGCATGAAATGGGGCATTAAATTCACAGCGGCACCACCATCCACTAGGATTTTGTTCACACCAACACTCTCAATCTTTCCTTTGATAAACAAAGGCTTCAAGTGTGCCTTCATGGAATCGTCTGGTCTTTCGAAGAAAGCATTTTGCTCTTTGACACAACTATTATTCATTACGTAGTAGCACACGGGCTTGTGCACCATCGTTTCCTCTTCCATCCCATCCTCTGAATCCTTCGACTTCCATGATCCTATCATAGTCTCTGGGAAGGACCGAAACCACGTTACAGACAACGTCGAAGGACGCCTTCGAATCCGACTTGAAATCATCTGTCATCTCGTCATCCTCCAACTTCTTCTCTTTGGGCACATTTTGCGCTGCCACGCTGTTTGGTTTGATTTGCTGGAGAGGCTTCTTATTGTTTTCCATCTGAATGTTGCTGCTACATTCTGCTTCGTCCTTGTCTCCAGCCACTTTTCTCATCATACCCTTTTCAGCAATTTCTTTCTCAAACCTCTTTTGCCTTTGGAACCTCCTCCACTGGGATCTCGACATGGGGTTCTTCCCTTTATAATTCTCTGAAGGATATGGCCTAGGTTTATATTTTTCCAACTCCTTCTTATTTTCTATTGAAGTGCCTCTCTGCACATCAAAATTCTTCCACTTCTTCTGGCCTTGGGCATCTCTGATGGGTTGAACCCATTTGTCATCTATCACTTTGTTTGATGGCTTGTAAGTGCCATAGTGTCTGTTTCCGCTCCTCCATTGGTGGTGCTCACTCCTTCTTGGGTCATATCTTGTCACTCCCCCATTCGCCTTCCTTCTTGCTTGATCTGTTGCCTCCAAGTTGGTGGCAGCCTTTCTGTCGAAAATGGAACTGCAACGAGGGCATAACATCACGTCACTCTTCCTTCTCTGGCACCTTTTGATGAATTCGACCAAACTCTCATCTTCTTTGGGGTATGCCAGCCTTTGGTACTCCTCTCGACGTTGATCTTCATCTACTGCTGCCTGAGTTTTCTGCGAAACTTCTACCATATTGATCCCCACATCTTGCTTGTCAGCAATGGTTAGTCTGTTCATCTTTTCAATGAGCCTTTCCTCTTCGACTCTGTCCTTCTTTTTCGTCAGGTCGAACTTCCCTTCTGGGCAGCAACACCAGGTTATGTTCCTAGGAGCATGCTTGCAGCAACAATTGTTTGACCTTTCTTTAGGGTTCTCCTCTATTCTTCGCAGGATCCCATAAGTCCCAGATTTCCCACGGCCATGTACAACTTTTCCTTTCATTTCTGTGACTTCCTTGTCGAAAGGTCCCATGATGTTGATGCAGTAATTTGCAACATCAGCCTCCTTCGTGTTGTGAAGATCAAGGCCTTCAGTAGCCTTGTTTTCAGCAACGAAGTCCTCAGTAACTTCTTCCTTGGCGATAGGGGAATCACCATCGTCATCAAAATCACTTCCCCAACCAGTTGGTTGGATTTCACTGATGTCGGTGTGATATGTTGCAGGAATAGTGTACTTCACCAGGTAGTCAAATTTTCCACTTGGCTGTCCCAAACAATCCCAGATTTCTCCTGGTTGAACCACCACGTCTTCAGCAACACTGTCATCGTTCTTTTCGTCGGAATCCTCTGTAGTTTTCTTCAATTTCTGATTGTCAAAGCTTTCAGTAACTTTGACCTTACCTTCATCGTCGAAGTCCTCAGCGACTTCAACTGTGTTTTTGTTGTCAAGATCCTCAGTGACTTTGACCACATTATTGTTGTCGAACGCTTCAGTACCTTCGACTTCGTTCTGGCCTGCAAGATCTTCAGTAATCTCGACCATGTTGACACTGGTGTCGAAACCTTCCATAGCCTCCACCATCTCGAAACTGCCATCAGAAGCAACTTCAATCTCCACCATATTCACAGTAGATGGTTCAGCATAGTGTGCTTCGACAACCTGCATAGGATTCGAATCGATCCCCATTTGTTGTTTTGGTTTCTCGCCAAACTTCAGCCTTCCATCACGGATAGCATTCTGAACTAGATCCCTGAAAAGAAAACATTGAGATGTTTTATGACCCAAAAAGTTATGGTACTTACAAAAACCCCTTTTTTTCTGCTGTTCGACAGGCGGTTCTTTAGCGCCTGGTGGCTTTATTAACTGGCCATCTTTGACCAATAAATCAAAAATTTCGTCACACTTGGTGACGTCGAACGTATAAGTTCGTTTAGGAAACTTATCATTTCTTTCATTTTCGACTGGATTTTTTCCATTCGACGGAGCTAGTACTTTACAGGCGTATGGTGGGCCTGACTTTAGTTCTGCCAGATCAATTTCTTGTTCGTCGAACAAAATTAGTTCATTTTCGTCACCATCATCATCCTGGCATACTCCTACATAGGCCACTCTTTCCTTTTTATTTTTGTTTGATCTGAATTTCTCAGCTTTTAGCCTTTCAATCTGTCTTACCCTATCTGCTAATTGTGCCATATCTCTTAAATATTGGGTGTCTAATTTCTTCCTTATAGAATAATCTAGACCCCCTGCAGCCATTTCGACTAACTCTCGTTCTGGCACTTGTGTGAAACATCTTGCCTTAAGCAACCTGAACCTATTTAGGTAATCATCTATAGGCTCTGAAAATTTCCTCTTAACACTAGCTAATTCCTTCAAACTTATCTTAGTCTGACCCATATAGAATTGTTCATGGAACAATCTTTCTAATTGGGTCCATGTGAATATAGAGTTCGCAGGCAAGGATGTAAACCAGGTGAATGCATTTTTTGTCAAGGAACTTGGGAAGTACTTCATTTTCAAATTTTCATTATTGACTATTTCTCCTGCTTCTATTAGATAACGCGCTACGTGCTCTATAGTAGATTCACTAGTATCTCCTGAAAACTTAGTAAACTTAGGAACTTTCCATCTTGGGGGTAGTTCCTCTTGCAGAATGTGTTCCGACAATGGGGAAGTATAAGTAGGCCTATGCAAACCTATATTTACACCGTTTTGGGCCATTATCCTTTCGACCATGGCTGTTATGTTATTTTCGACAGGAAAGTTATTATATCGTATTCGCTGTTGCAACACATCATCAGCATCTTGGCCTCTCTGGACTATTACCCTCCTAGGTTCTTGTTGAATGGGGATTTCGACACGAGGATGTTCGACCACTGCCTCTTGGTTTCTAGGATTTGCCAGAGGATTCTCTAAAGGCCTTTGATTTATCGTGGGTTCCTCTTTGACATTTACTACTTGGTTTTGAATCACTTGTTCTCTTTGTCGTGCTTGAGGAACACCAAAAAAGTCAGCGATGCGCGTCATTTGCGCAGCCAACAATTGGTTGGTTTGGGTAGTGTTTTGTATTAAAGGGTTAAACACTGCTCCCATTTGTTGAGTCAACATTTGGACCATATCATGATTACTTTCGTCCATTTGTTGTCGAATTACTTGCGCAGAATTATTGGTAATTGCTGGCATTTGGAAATTTGGTAGGGATTGGTTTAATCTACTCATATTTCCACCATATCCTGATCCTTGCAATGGTGAAGACATGTGGACCATGGCGTCAGAATACAAGGGTGGTGCACTTTGCAAGTTCGCCATTACTGACGTTGGCATTCCATATGGTTGTTCTCTTCCGAACATAGGCATGGAAAAATTTGTCTGGAATGGCCTAAAATTTTGTCCTCCCGGAGGAGGCGTCCCCAAGGGCCTTGAATGACCCATTGTGGAGGAACTAGGCATACTTTGGGAGAGCGAAACCGCTGGTATAGATCCTGTTGACGAAGGCATAACCTCTTCCAGAATAGGGTTTGAATCTACATTTCCCCTTGTCGAAGGTATAGGGTTGGAAACTAGAATATTTTCATTTGAATTTGGATTGGGATTAGGATTATTTGACTGATTCGCCATTTTCCTTACTCTAGTTCTTTTGGGTCTCTCTACGTCAGATATGGCTAATTTACCGCTTCTTAGTCTCATACAACGAAGACAAAACCTTAATAAAAATTTTTTTTTTTCAAGCTTTATATTGCACTGGTCCCACTGGGTGTGCCAATTTGTTCGCTGTTGATCTTGGCGAACAACCTCTGGTTTACCAGAATGGTGAAATCTGGGTTACTTGCAGGATTAACCAAACAAATCCTAGGACGTCGTGCAAAAACTTAGATCAACGTGATAAATTTTAAATTAAGGGTGATATCTTGGTTCTATGTATTTAAGTCTTTTGGAACAAAAGATTTCAACTAACTCTAAATGAAAGTCTAAGATAAAAGAAAATGAGTTTGAAAAGAACTTTTAAAGTAAAATGGCGAAGAAAGAACTTTAAAGTAGAATGACGAAGAAAACATAAAGATGCTGGTGAATGTAAAGGAATTGATAAAAAAGACTTTGATTGATAAAGAAATTAAAAGATGGTGTTTACACGTACATTTTCCAAATAACTCTTTTCTCTCACACGAGTACTTTGAGTAATTTCAGGAAGTTTTGTACAAGTTTTTCCACACACAATTCTAATAACAACTATCCTATTTATAGATAAACAAAATAACTGCTATTAACGACTAAACCCTAAAACTTCGACATCTGGCATTCTGCATGTCTTCCTTTCGCCAGGTGCTTCCACGCGTCTTCTGCCAAACGTTATAATTCTCCTGAATTTGAATCTTCAAGTTATGTCGAACAAACGCGTCCTTTTAGACTTGTCGAATTGTCGAACTATTGCAACCTTCTTCATACTTATCCAAACTATTTTGCAGAAACCTTTACTTGACGAAATGTCGAAACGTTGTCTTGTCGAAATGGCGAACGTTGTCTTGTCGAAATGTCGAAGGGTGTTGAAGAATATCTCCCAAGCAGATATACTCTTTCAGTTGTACTTCTTCTAGCATGTTCCTCTATTTGTTGAAAACAACTTTTTACGTGTTGAACTCATGGCGTCGAAAATATGCATATACAAATTGCCCCCCAGCAAAGGTATTTCGACTATCCTGGAGAAATAACCCTTTGGTGTTCAACCAATATTTTGACGCCATGTCATCCTAATTTTAAATTACACTGCGCAAATGACACGTATTGCTGACTTTTTTGGTGTTCCTCAAACGCGACAAAGAGAACAAGTACTTCAAAACCCAGTAGTGAATGTCGAAGAGGAACCCACAATAAATCAAAGGCCTTTAGAGAATCCTCAGGCAAACCCTAGAAACCAAGAGGCAGTGGTCGAACAGCCTCGTGTCGAAATCCCCGTTCAACAAGAACCAAGGAGGGTAATAGTCCAGAGAGGCCAAGATGCTGATGATGTGTTGCAACAACAAATACGATATAATAACCTGCCTGCCGAAAACAATTTAGCAGTCATGATCGAAAGGATAATGGCGCAAAATGGGGTAAATGTGGGATTACAAAGGCCTAGTTATGCTTCCCCATTATCTGAATATGTTTTACAACAGGAATTACCCCCAAGGTGGAAAGTCCCCAAATTTACCAAATTTTCAGGGGACACTAGCGAATCCACCATAGAGCATATAGCGCGTTATTTGATCGAAGCAGGAGAAATAGCCAATAATGAAAATTTGAAAATGAAATACTTCCCAAGTTCTTTGACAAAAAATGCGTTTACCTAGTTTACATCCTTGCCTGCGAACTCTATATTCACATGGACCCAATTAGAAAGATTGTTCCATGAACAATTTTATATGGGTCAGACTAAGATAAGTTTGAAGGAATTAGCCAGTGTTAAGAGGAAATTTTCAGAGCCTATAGATGATTACCTAAATAGGTTCAGGTTGCTTAAGGCAAGATGTTTGACACAAGTGCCAGAACAAGAGTTAGTCGAAATGGCTGCAGGGGGTTTAGATTATTCTATAAGAAAGAAATTAGACACTCAATATTTGAGAGATATGGCACAATTAGCAGATAGGGTAAGACAAATTGAAAGGCTAAAAGCTGAGAAATTTAGATCAAATAAAAATAAAAAGGAAAGAGTGGCCTATGTAGGAGTATGCCAGGATAATGATAGTGACGAAAATGAACTAATTTTGTTCGACGAACAAGAAATTGATCTGGCAGAACTAAAGTCAGGCCCACCATACGCCTGTAAAGTACTAGCTCCATCGAATGGGAAAAATCCAGTCGAACCTGAAAAGAATGATAGGTTTCCTAAAAGAACTTATACGTTCGACGTCACCAAGTGTGACGAAATTTTCGACTTATTAGTCAAAGATGGTCAATTAATAAAACCAGCAGGCACTAAAGAGCCTCCTGTGGACCAACAGAAAAAGAGAGGTTTTTGCAAATACCATAACTTTTTGGGTCATAAAACTTCTCAATGTTTCCTTTTCAGGGATCTCGTTCAGAATGCAATCCGTGATGGAAGACTAAAGTTTGGCGACAAATCAAAACAACAGATGAGGATTGACTCAAACCCCATGCAGGTGGTCGAAGCCAATTATGCTGAACCTTCCACTGTGAATATGGTGGAAGTCGAAGTAGCCTCTGATTATAGTTTTGAAATGGTGGAAGCTGTTGAGGGCTTTGACAATAATATCAACATGGTGGAGGTTGCTGATGATCTCCTAGACAAGCCTGAGGTGGAAAAAATATCCGAGGATTTTGTATACCAACCAGTGTTGATCAAGATTACTGAAAATCTTGATATAGGAAATTTGAATAACGATATTAGCAAAGTTGAGACTACTAAAGTTTTCGACAGTTAGAACAAAGTTGGAGATACTGAAGTCTTCGACAGTCAGAAGAAGGAGGAAACTACTGAAGGTTTCAACGACCAGAACGCAGTTGGAATTACTGAAGGGTTCGACAAAGAGAATAACAACAAAATTGTTGAAGATGGAGTAATTTGGGATACTTTAGGGGAGCCCAGTGGAAAATTCGACTATCTCGTGAAATACTCTGCACCCCCAAGTTCTCGTATTGACATCAACAAGATCCAGCCAACTGGCTAGGGAGATTTCTTTGAAGATACTAATGAAGGAGCAAATGATAATGCCCCTATCATCAAAGAGGAGGCTATTGAAGGCCTTAATCATGACAAAATAGAGACAATGAGAGTTGCTGACAAGGTCAACACTATGGAACCAGTCAATAAGAACGTTACCAGAATCAAGGCAGAGGCTGCTGAAGGCCTTGTGAAGCCTGCCCCTTATGGGATTTTGGGTAGAACAATAGAAGACCCTAAAGGAAACTCAGTCGAGCAATGCTGCAAGCTTATCTCCAGGGATTTACCCTCAGGAGGAAGCTTCGACCAGGCGAAAGGGAATGCTGAAGAGGAGGCAAGACTTATTGAAAGAATGAATAAATTAAGTATCACTGATGACCAGAATGTGGATATCAACATGGTGGAAATTTCTCAGAAGAAACAAACAGAAACTGACGAAGAACGCCGTCGAGAAGAGTATCAGAAGTTGGCTTACCCTAAGGAGGAGGAGAACTTAGTCGAATTCATCCAAAGGTGCCAGAGTAAGAAGGCTGAAGTCATGTTGTGCCCACGTTGTAGTGTGGTGTTCGACAAGAAAGCAGCAAGCAATCTGGAGGGGGTAGAGAAAGCCAAAAGAAGAGGAAACTGGGGGGCAATCCCAGCAGCCAGAAATGGAAGGTTCGATCCAAGGAGGAGTGAGCATCACAACCAAAGGTTTGGCGAAGGACGTCATAGAACTTACAAGCCATCTGTCAAAACTGAGGATGATAAGTGGGTCCAACCAATCAGAAATGCTCAAGGGCAGAAAAAATGGAAGAATTTTGAAATACAGAGAGGTTCCTCCATGGATGGAAAAAGGGAGGTCGAAAAACAGAAACCAAGACCATACCCATCAGAGAACTATAAAGGAAAGAATCCCATGTCAAGGTCTCAGTGGAGAAGGTTCCAAAGATAGAAAAGAGCAGAAAAGGAGGCTGCAGAAAAGAACAAAATCAAGGAAAACACTGTTGATGAAAATAAATCTGAGTCAAGCAAGAACGTGCAGATAATGAATAAAGAAGAGTCTGTTCCCAAAAACGAGCCCTCTCAAAAGAACAAACCAAGCAACATGGTGGAGATGTCGAAGCCTAACAACAAGGTGCCAGAAGACAATGAAGTGACTGATGATTTTAGGTCAGACTCAGAAGCATCTTTCGATGTCACATGCAATGTGGTTTCAGTGCTGCCTAGAGACTATGATAGAGTGATGGAGATCGAAGACGAAGAATATGATGTTGAAGACGACAGCATGGGGCTCAGGCCTGTGTGTTATTATATAATGAACAATGGCTGTGTCGAAGAGTAGAACGCTTTCTTTGAGAGACCAGATGATGCAATGAAGGCACACTTGAAGCCTTTGTTCATAAAAGGAAAAGTGGAGAACGTTGGTGTCAACAAGATATTAGTAGATGGTGGAGCTGCTGTGAATTTAATGCCCCATTTCATGATAAAAAAGATTGGAAAGGATGTCTCAGACACAAAGCCCCACAACATGGTGTTGTCAAATTATGAGGGAAAAGTAGGAAATACCATGGGAGTAATCCAGGTGAACCTAACTGTTGGAACCATAACAAGACTAACAATATTTATAGTAATAGCTTCAAGGGCGAATTATAACTTACTGCTTGGAAGAGAGTGGATTCATGGGATAGGAGTCGTACCATCATCCATGCATCAACGAATAGCCATCTGGAGGCCAGATGGGATTGTCGAGAATATTGAAGCAGATCAAAGCTATTTTATGACTGAAGTAAACAATGTGAATAGTCAAAGTTTCGACAAGAATTTAGCTCACATATCCCCCTGCAATCCAGCAGAATTTGACTTGAAGGCGACAGACAACGCCTATTGTTCCATGTACCTTCACCCAACACATGGTTTTCAATGGGACAAAGAAGTAATTGGCGAACCAAGTCACGTATGGGGAACTTCTCATACTGAGCCAACCGGTTGGGGAAGTAAATTTGATGACTATGATGAGTGAAGCCTCAGCGATCGAAAGAATTACGACTTATATAGCCGAAAATAAACTCAAAGCGGCCCTAGAGGCCGAAGTAAAATACATGGCTGTCGAAGCCAACAAAGAAGATTTTGAAGAGCAATGTCCCCAAAGGGATATTGAAAAAGGTTATGATAACAATCAGACTGGCGAATGGCAGAATCAGAAGCTTGACGCCATCTATGATGACGAACCCTTGGGGTTCGAAAAGGATCCAGCGTCGACTAACATGAAGATGGTGGCACAGGATCCATTAGAAGAAATCAATTTAGGACTGGGGGCATAAAGAAGGCCAACTTACATCAGCGCCAAGATGGATCCTCAGTTCAAAGTCGAAATAGTCCAATTGCTAAATGAGTACAAAGATTGTTTTGCATGGGATTACGACGATATTCCAGGATTAGACAGGAGTTTGGTCGAATTGAAGCTGCCAATAATGGAGGGAAAGAAGCCAGTAAAGCAGACTCCCAGACGCTTCGCACCAGAAATCTTGTCGAAAATAAAAGAAGAGGTCGAAAGACTTCTAAAATGCAGATTCATCCGCACCACCAGGTATGTCGAATGGATTGCGAACATAGTTCCTGTAATTAAGAAAAATGGCAAGCTGAGGGTATGCATTGATTTTAGAGATCTAAATTCAGCTACCCCTAAGGATGAATATCCTATGCCAGTGGCAGAAATGCTCGTAGATTCTGCAGCAGGCCATGAGTATTTGAGTATGCTTGATGGATACTCTGGCTATAATCAAATTTTTATTGCTGAAGAAGATGTTCCTAAAACAGCTTTTCGTTGCCCTGGAGCAATAGGAACTTATGAATGGGTAGTAATGCCCTTTGGTTTAAAAAATGCTGGAGCAACTTATCAAAGAGCCATGAATTCAATTTTTCATGACTTTATTGACACTTTTATGCAAATATACATTGATGATATTGTGGTCAAGTCCATTTCAGGAACAAGTCATATAGACCATCTTCGACAGTCCTTTGAAAGGATGAGAAAGTTTGGTTTAAAAATGAATCCCCTTAAATGTGCTTTTGGTGTGCATGCGGGTGATTTCTTAGGTTTTGTGGTCCACAAGAAAGGGATCGAAATAAATGAAAACAAAGTCAATGCCATAATGGAAGCGAAAGCGCCATCGACAAAGAAGGGATTGCAGTCTCTATTAGGGAAAATCAACTTTCTCAGAAGGTTCATTTCCAACCTTAGTGGGAAGACACGAGCCTTTTCACCTCTACTTCGACTAAAGAAGGAAGATTTCACATGGGGGCAAGAACAACAAGATGCTTTCGACAAGATCAAAGAGTATCTGGCTAGTCCTCCAGTTTTGATGTCTCCTTGTAGAAAAAGAAGTATGAGGTTGTACATTTCAGCATCAGACAAAACTTTGGGAAGCATGCTGTGTCAAGAAGATGAAAATGGCGTCGAAAGGGCCATCTATTATCTCAGCAGAGTCCTAAATGATGCTGAAACTAGATATAGTGTGATAGAAAAATTATGTTTGTGTGTATATTTCTCTTGTACAAAGTTAAAGCACTATATAAAACCTGTTGATGTATATGTTTCTTCTCATTTCTACGTAATAAAGTATATGTTATCTAAATCCATTTTACATAGTCGAATTGGGAAATGGGCTTTGGCATTGACAGAATATTCCTTAAAATATTTCCCTTTAAAGGCTGTTAAGGGACAAGTGGTTGCTGATTTTATAGCTGACCACTCAATAAATGAAAATGAAGTAGAATATGTCGAATTACAGTCATGGAAGTTATATTTCGACGGTTCCAGTCCTAAGAATGGAACTGGTGTTGGAATACTAATTATTTCTCCTGACAAAATTCCAACAAAATTCAAGTACAAAGTCGAAGGCTTATGTTCGAATAATGAAGCAGAATATGAAGCTTTGATTGCCGGACTTGAAGTATTGTTGGAATTGGGGGCAACAAGAGTCGAAATAATGGGTGACTCTGAGTTGGTAATAAAACAATTGAAAAAAGAATATAAATGTGTCAAAGAAAATCTGATTATGTACTTCGTAATAGCTAACAGACTTCTCAAAAAATTCGACAACGTGGTCATTAAACACATTCCTAGATTGAAGAATCAAGAAGCAAATGATCTGGCTCAACTTGCGTCAGGCTACAAAGTGTCGAAAGAAAACTTGGAGAAAGCTATTGAAGTAAGGGGAAGAGTCATATCCACCAAATTAGCTCCTTCAAATTTTGAGACAATAAAATTAGGTTATGGGGATGAGGAAAATTTTGAAATTTTCAATGTAGATGATTCAGAAATTGAAGATTGGAGAAAACCTATCAAGGATTATCTACAAGACCCAAATCAGAAAGTCGAAAGAAAAGTAAAGTACAGAGCTTTAAGCTATGTACTTTTTGGAAATGAATTATTTAAAAAGACTGCAGAAGGAGTCTTGCTAAAATGTTTGGGCGAAGATGAAGCTTACATAGCTTTGTCGAACGTGCACAGTGGTGCATGTGGCGCACACCAAGCAGGCCACAAAATGAAATGGTTATTATTTCGACAAGGAATGTACTGGCCAACAATATTGAAAGATTGTGTCGAATTTACAAAAGGGTGTCAGGAATGCCAAGTGCATGCAGGTATACCACATGTCCCTGCAAGTGAGTTGCATTCAATTATAAAACCTTGGTCATTCAGAGGTTGGGCTTTGGATTTAATTGGTGAAATTCGACCAGTTTCTTCAAAAGGGTAGAAGTACATTTTAGTAGGAATAGATTATTTCACTAAGTGGATTGAAGCTATACCACTGGTAAATGTGGATCAAGAGACAGTTATAGAGTTTATCCAGAAACATATAATTTACAGATTTGGGATACCAGAAACAGTAACTACTGATCAGGGATCTGTGTTTACTGGAAAAAACATGTAAATGTTTGCAAAAGACACAGGTTTTAAACTCTTAACTTCGACACCTTATTATGCCCAGGCAAATGGACAAGTCGAAGCAGCAAATAAGGTTGTGATAAATTTGATCAAAAAGCACGTGGGTAGAAAACCTAGAAACTGGCATAAGACTTTGGATCAAATTTTATGGGCTTGTCGAACGTCTCCTAAGGAAGCGACAAATTCTACTCCATTCAAATTGACTTATGGACATGATGTAGTTTTACCAGTTGAGATTTATTTACAGTCGATTCGAATTCAGAGGCATCATGAAATTCCATCAGACATATATTGGAATATGATGATGGACGAGTTAGTCGATTTGGGCGAAGAAAGATTGAATGCGTTGGATTTATTGAGAAGGCAAAAAGAAAGAGTCGAAAAGTTTTACAATAAGAAAGTGAAATTTAAGACCCTTTCAATGGGGGATCTTGTTTGGAAAGTAATTCTTCCTATGGATCGAAAAGATAGATTAATGGGAAAATGGTCTCCTAAGTGGGAAGGGCCTTTCTAAATTTTAAAAGTTTTTTCAAATGGCGCATATGAGGTCGAAGAGATAGATAAAGATAAAAGAATACTAAAGATAAATGGAAAGTATTTGAAAAAATATAAGCCAACACTGCAAGAAATTAAAATAGCAGTTGAATAATTGTAGAAAGAAAAGCAATATGGCGGATAAAAATCTTCTCGCCAAATAATACAGATCCATTGTCATTACAAAAAAGGGCTTTAAAAGCCAAACAAAAATTACAAGTATTCAAACGGGAAAAGATGCTTTCAGCTTCTCAAATTTCGACTTCTGGATTTGAAGGCGTCGCTCACAAAGTGTCTTGTTTTTAGAAATCTCTTCAATCTCCTCGCCAAGCTTACGGGCCCTGTCGACATGGTGCACACCAACTTCTAGCTCTTTGCGGATTTCTTCCTGGTCATTCTTCTGCAGTTCTGCTTGACGTTTTTCCGCTTGTGAAATTTTGCCTTGGAGGACAGCAATTTGGTTTTTTCATTTTAGAATGTTTTCGCCACACAAAGCTGCTTCTTGCTTATTTTGCTCAGAAACTTGCTCCATTTCAGTTACCTTGTTGGACGAATTTGATGCAGCTTCCCACTCAGCAAGTTGGGTATCTGTTTTGTTTTCAAGCTTCTTGGAGTACTCTCGAAGTCGATTAAAGTCAGTTGCCACAAGATCTATCAAGGTAGTAAGGTCCAGCACCACATCAGTGACTTCAGGAGGAGCCTCCAGGACATTGACTTTCTTTAGGAATTTCTTCAAGTCGAATTGAGCAGAGGAGTCATTCTCCAGAAGTTGAAATAAGTCAATATCAAGGACCTTCTGTCGAATGTTTGCAAGCGATTCGTCCATTGATTTGGCATCAGAAGTAGTTCCTGAGGTGGTTGAACTACTGATGGTAGTATCAGCAAAGTTGTAGCGGGAACTGAGCATGGTCTTTAGGTACTCAAAAGGCCTTTACACCTTCATACTTTCTAGCTCCTCATGAGAGAACTGGGTCGAAGTCGTCCCGGTCGAAGCAGCTTTAGCTGTTTTACCAAGATTTTCTTCGACATTTTCTGTCTTATCGTCAATATCAGCAGCAGGAGTTGGTGGCCTTTCATGTTCTTTTTCTTCTTCTTCTTCGGCATCACTTGCAGCCTCCTCATCTTTCTCTTTGTCAGTAAATTCTGAATGGGGGGAGATTGATCTTCAGCTTCATTTCTAGTAGCAGCCGCTGCAGTAGGCATCACGGTATCCCCATCAGTTCGACGAAGTCTTCAGTATCAGGACCAGTCTCTTCTTCCACTACTTTTGGAATTCGTATAGAAATGGCAACGGGTTGATCTACTTCGGTGGCTGATTCCTTCGCTGAATTCTTGGGAGAGGATTTGGAGGCGCTGGCTGGGTTATAAGTAGGATCACTGCTAGTCTTGGGAAGAACTTGGACCATAGGTTGTCCATGAATATCGACAGGCACCTGAAGGATAAATAGGTCAAAGAAGCGAATACAGGTAAAACAGCTTGTTAGCATCGAAAGGAAAAGGAAAATCATACCTTTGGAATTTTGGTCTTCAGGCTAGAACTTTCACTTTCCGCTGGAGCAGGAGTGATTTCCTCACCTGGTTCCTTTGATAAAATTTTCTCTAAAATTTTGGGAGTAGGAGGTTTCTGTGGGAGAGGTTTGGTTGCCTTTTTCTTCTTTTTGGTGGGTTTTACCTGATCTGGTGACTCATCACCATCATCAATTTCATCAGCTTTGACTGCTTTTGCTTTTCTTTTCTTTGGCGTTGGTGGGGGTCTTCGACTGCCCTGTGGATCAAAGAAATTTCATTAGTTAGTTCAAGAAAATGAAACACTTGGATTGTAAAAAAAAAAAAAAAAAAAAAAAAAAAAAAAAAAAAAAAGAAAGTAAATTGATACCTTCGCCAAAGGTGTCTTGGCAGTGTCTTTCTGAGGCTCTGCTTCTCCTGCGGTTGTTGCTTCGACCGTGGCAGGTTTCTTGATTGGAATATTAATAGCTAGAAAAGAAGAAAAGAGAAAGAGTCAAGCATAAAAACATATATTCGAAGAAATAAAAAGTGAGTTTGAACTGCTTCCCGTTGTCCACACCTTCATATATAGGGGTTTCCACGCGAACGTGTTCTAGGCCAATATGAAGGTGACCTTTGAAATTGTCCAGGGTGTACTTAGTCGGAACCACTCGCTTGGCACGTTTTTGGTTGTCCTGGCGAAGAATTTTTAAATGCTCCCCACAAATGAACCAATCTGGGAATTGAGGGCTAAAAGCCACGCCAAATGCAGCAGATGGTAGAGGGGGAAATTTTGGGCGATAAAGTTTAAAGGCTACCTCATAACGTTGTTCTGGTCGAACATACGAGGGTAGTTTTAACTCATCAAGTTTTTCTGTAAACTTTCGTTTCAAAGTAACTGCTGATTCGCGTATGGTTCGACTAAGATCATCAGGCCTGTAGGCAGTTTCAAAGTATTTCTGGAAAGCTTGGATTTCTTTGATATGTCGAGAAGTACCTTTCTTGGTCCTATCCTGCACAAGGGCAAAAGCTCTAGTCAGTTGGGTGGTAAAAGCATCCACGTTAAACATCTGAGACTCATAGTAAGCTCTCCACCATTCATCAAACTCTTGAGTACAGAGGAAGATAGGTCGAAAAACCACTGGTTGGATTTCGACCAGGTTAGAATACTTCGCCAGCTGTTCAGCGCATTCATCTTTAGTGTGGGTCATGTTGTAATGGATCAGAGAACTTTTCCTGGAGAAAAGAGGTTTTGGTATGATCTGTATCAACCCAAACTGTCGAGAAACCAGGTTGGGCTGATAGTTGACAAGGGAAACTTTGAGTTTTGAAAGGCCAAGTCTAGAAACTAGAAGTCTTGGAGTGAGGAAAGATTCCCAGACGTTGAGGAATTCGTCTTCCAGAGATTTCGACTCCAAGGGGAGTTTTCTAGTAAACCATGAGGGTCCCACCTTCCTTTCAGCAAAGGGAGCCATGTTGGGTGTAAAACTAAAACGTTTCGCAAACATCATGACATAGCTAGTAAAGGTTTGTTGAAGACTCAGGCCTTCGTCATGAGGTGTCAGCTGCGCCAAACGAAGACCTTCGACGCGTTTGTCCCCTAGAACGGTTGGGTCCACAGTGGATTTGTTGGGAAGAGAAGCTTCGAAAGTGGCATTGAGCCACAACTGTAAAAGCCAAAAAGGCCCTGATAGCATCAAAGTCTTCTTTTCCTTGATGTTCTTTAAAGTGGTGACTCCTTCGCCAAGAGATTCATATAGATTCGCCAGGATCATCTCGCTAAGACATAGCTTGTGCCCAGCATGAAGCTGATTCGCTATGGTGATATAGCGCTTCGCCACCTAGAGAGATCTGGAGCAGAAAACGCACCTCGACAGCCAAAGGGCCGGGAAAGCTACATGTTCTTGGTCAGAAACTTCCTTGGTTTCCTTGTCATGGTAATTGGCAATATAGGCTGTGAAGGTGGCCTTATTGGTGTCGAAACCTATTGAATCGTCAGTAAGCAAGTTGGGGTCATAGTCAACTCCTAGGGGGCTTAATCCAGTGATAGCAGCTATGTCGAAAAGCGTAGGAGTGATCATCCCACAGGGAATATGGAAATTGTTGTAGGTACTATCCCAGAAATAGAGAGAGGCCAAAAGCATGGAAGGGCAATATCTTGGCCCTACCTTCGACAATTGAATAAGATCGTAAATGCCCATGGTTTTCCAGTCACTGCTCTTAACCCTTTCTATCTTTTCCAACCATGCCAAATAGTCAGAGGGATCCTTCGACAGAGGACAGGACCTAAAAATCCTAAAATTATTCATGTATTCTAGGTTTATTATTTCGTCAGAAGGAGTCCCTTGGCCATCTATTTTGGATTTTTCATCTATAATCTTCTCCTTCTCCGTCCTAGGCCTAACACCATTCGCTATGGGTTTGTAGCGATGGTAGGTGGAAAAAAATTCTCGCACCTTAACTGGGTCTAGCGTTAAGTCTGGTAGCGGTCCTAAAATTGCATGAGATTTTCCAGAAATTAAAATGGGAATAAGTACCTGAGATTGGTAAATGGAGCACTTTTCTTCTTCATAAGGAGGTTCTGGAACGTACTCGTGATTCCCCACCACTTTGGGCCCAAGAATTCTCTCCATTGGTGCTAGACTGTTGGACTTCCGAGAGTCTTTGTCGGTGACCTTTTGAGAAGTGGAGGAAGCCATTGCTGGTTATAGAGAAAATGGAAAAGGAAATAAGGAAAATGAAGTTTTGAAAGAGCTCTTGGAGTGGAAACGAGGAAGATGAAGTTTGAAAAATAACGTAAAAGGGGGAGAAAGGAAGTTTTTAGCTTATATATAAGTTGGGAAAAAGGAGCGGTTGGTATTCTGAAAGTGGAAATGGAAAAGTAGTGGGAAAGTTATGGGACACGTGGTGAATACGAAGTGGGTAATGCTGACGGTGGCAGTTAGGGTTTGACCCACGATGTGATAGGAGTAGAGTAGGAATGATGAGAGCTCAAAAACGTGGGCTGAAATGACGTTTTGGGAAAAGCGCAATGATGGTTCTGACATTTCTAATGTCTAAATCATATGAACAGTCTCCAGTCGAATAGTCCATGGTGTCGAAAGGCACTGGCAAAAAATGTTTTTCTCCCTTAGTCGAAAACGCATTTTTTGGGGGGCAATTTGTAGACATATATTTTTCGACACCATGTCTTGGTAGGTAAAATGATGTTCTTTAACTAAATAAAATGACTACAGATGAAGAAGAAAGAAAATGAAGGTGTTCAGAAGTTTTCGACACTTCGACAAGAACAGATTTTCGACAAGTTCGACAGAAACATAAGGAAGTTTTCATCAGACAAGGTTTGAAGGACATTTATTACTTTTCAACAATTTGACAAGGTGAGGAGGCGCAACGTTTCGACACAAAGGGAAAATTCAAATTCAAGAGTTATAACGTTTGGCAGAAGACGCGTGGAAGCTTTAGAAGAAAAGAAGACATGCAGAGGGCCAAGTGTCAAAGATTTAGAATTTTTCCGTTATTAGGCAGTTATTGCATTTGTATATAAATAAGATAGTTGTTGTAGAATTTTAGTGTGTGAAAACTTGTACTAAATTCCTGTAAATACTCAAAGTACCCATGCGAGAGAAAAGAGTTTATTGTCTGGAAATGTACGTGTGAAACACCATCTTTTTAAGTTTATAGAAATTAAAAGTCTTTTATAATTGCCTTTACTTTTCCCAGTCATTTATCCTTTGTCATTTACTTTATGCAAGTTGTAATTTCATTCAATTTACCTTTTCGCCAGAAGTTGTTATTTAACCAAACCATTCGTACAAAAAAGATATAACAAAACAAACCATCAAAACACCATTATCCTAAGAGTTAGATAAATTTGCACATGTATCCCAGGATTTGTGTGGTTGGTCCTGCAAGTAACCCAGTTTTATAAGAAATTGGTAAACCAGAGGTTGTTCGCCAAAATCAACAGCGAACACCTTCACGATCAGTGGCGCTGTCTATGGGAAACATTATTCTCCCCATCTTTCTTTCCTCAGAAATTGAAGATGAAAATAATTCTCAAAGATCATCACGATCATGGCCTCCCAAGATCGCACCAAGGATGCTCTCCAAACCACTATCTTCCCCGTCAACAAATCTGATGTTGACGGCCAGTCATCTCTCCTCGGAGATGCCCGTTTTCTAAGGGACGGAGCCACTGCTTCTACTTCCCCTGCCCCTGCTGATCACAACAACGATCAGTCTTTACTTGGTGTCCATCCCGTTTCTGTTCCGCCCAACGCCGACCCGGCCGTGGCAGCCCTCCTGGAAGCAATCAACAAGACCAACACCCTGATCCTGCAGCAAAACGAGAGGATTGGGGCGTTAGAAGAGTCCAACAATCCAAGATCCCCTCATACGAGGAGGAACCAGTGACGATCAAGGAGCCCACAACACCGAAGAGACGACGACCGAAGACTGCGCCAAGAGCCTGATCCTCGCGCAGCCCAGAAGCGTGACCAGATATCCCTGCATGACCAGCATGCTCACGACCACAAGAGGACTCGAAGGAACTAGCAATCTCCCCCGGTCAAGTCTACGGGTCGGGTCCGTTCACCTACCCTCCGAAGGAACCACTCACCTTCTCCTCGAAGGAACCACTATCCTTCTCCCTGGAGGAATCGCCACCGCGAGCGTCCCGTTCAGTCCCCATCATATACCAGTTCTAGCAGCGATGACGAGCCTCGCGGCCCGTTGTCCCAGGAGATCTTGGCTACCTGTCTCCCAAAAGGCTTGGAGAAACCCCCGTCACTTGGCACGTACGACGGGACCACTGACCCCGACGAGCACATCGAGAACATCGATGCGCTGTTAGACTATCGCGGCATATGGGGCGCCATCAAATCCGACTGTTGCCGACCACGCTCCGAAAGGGAGCAATGACATGGTACAAGCAACTGACCGAGGAGTCCATTACCTCATGGAGACAGCTGGGCATGATGTTCTCGCGGAACTTCACAGCATCTCGCTGCCACCCTAAAACTGAGGCCTCCCTTGGAGCCATAATCCAAGGAAAAGATGAACCTCTCCGCGCATATATCAAGAGGTTCAACAAGGAAGCTGTACAAGTCCCTACAACGGATGAAATGAAGAAGTTTCTGCTCGAGCACGGGCTCCGCCCAGGCTCTGAGTTTTCTAAAGCCATTGGCCTCGCACCACCGAGGAACTTAGACGTCCTCCTCCTCAAAGCCCAATCACACATTCAGTACGAAGAGAAGGTTGTGGCCAGCAACGTCCGAGCATCACGCCATCAGGAGAATGCTCGGGCATCCAGAGGAGAGGAAGCCTTGATATCTCGTCGGGGCGAACGGAGGCGTGAGGATCGTCCTCGTGACTCGCGTGACAACAAGGGGCCCTCCGGGCGGTTCCATGACTACACTCCCCTGACCGTCTCCAGGGAAAAGATCTTATCCGAATGTGTCAATTCGGAGTTTAAGCAGGCAGGGGTCCGCTTCCCCAAAGAACTGCCGAACAGACCAAACGTAGGCAAATCAAAATATTGTCGTTTCCACAAGAGTCACGGCCACACTACGGAGGACTGCATCCATCTTAAGGATGCCATTGAGATATTGATCAGGGACGGGCACCTGAAACAGTCGTGAAGAAGAAGGACACTCCTCGGCAGGACGCCCAGGAGTCCAAGAAGATAGAGGAGGAAGTGCCCTCCTCGAAAGACACCAACATACAGGTCGCTATATCCATATCGCGACCGGAGGTCTTCTCTGTCCCGGATGGGCTCAGTGCCCCTGGTTATTTCGCGGCCCACAGCCCGTGGGAGCCTTTTCCCTCCGCCATGGTCATCTCTAGCGGGGGCTTCAACAAAGTCATTGTGGGCTCCGTGAAATGCAAGTTCAAGCATCTGATCAACACGAGCTCCAATAAAGTGACCACGTTCGATCAGGCCCAGAAGGGCTCTGTCCCTATCTCCTTCTACTGGGAAGAGCTCCTCGGCGGATCCCCGAACTCGAGCATACCTTTGCTCGTCAGAGCCCGAATGGCAAACTTTGGCATTCGCAGAATGTTCGTCGACCAGGGAAGCTCGGTCGACATCATGTACTCCCAGCTGTTCTCAACGCTTCAGCTGGACGAATCGCACCTTACCCGCTATGTAGGGTCCGATTTACAGGGATTCAACGGATCCGTGACCAAGCCGTGGGGCTACGTCGAACTGATCGTAACCTTCAAATCAGTTGAGACGGCCAGATCTGTCAAGGTACAACTTCTGGTGATCGACTGCCCGTCGCTTTACCAGTGCATATTCGAAAGGCTAACTATAGCCGAGTTGGTAGCGGTGCCTTCAATAGTCCACCTAAAGATGAAGTATTACACTTCAAAAGGGATGGTCGCCACCCTCCACGACGACATTGAAGATGCACGTAGGTGTTTCGAGGCAGCTACAAAGGGGTTCAACGCCATTGCGTCCAAGCCAAAAGCGTCGGGCAAGCCAGCATTGCCAAGCAGCTCCGAGGAAGCCAAGCCTCTTTCCCTGGTAGACTCTATCGACCTCGACAGTTGCTTTCAAGAAGAAGACCAGCAGGAGGAACGAGCAGCTTCAGCCGACCCGTCCACATCGTCCAGCAGCAACTCCCATCCGATGCGCCCTATCCCAGATGGCAACTTTGAGATTGTTCTATTCGGTGACGACCCTCAGCGAGGAGTGAAGATTGGAGCAGACCTGCCCGACATTACGAGGAAGCAGCTCAAAGCATGCCTCTGGGAGAATGCCGACCTATTCACATGGAGCGCCGCCGAAATGCCCGGACTGGATCCGTCCGTCGCCTGCCACCAGCTGACAATTGACCCGGCCATCAAGGCCGTAGCACAACGTAGGAGAAAGCAGTCTCCGAAGAAAACGGAGGCTGCTGAAAAAGCTGTAAAGGACCTCCTCGAGGCCAAATTTATTTCGGAGGCCAAGTACATCACTTGGCTGTCCAACGTTGTACTAGTTAAAAAATCTAATGGAAAATGACGCATGTGCATTGATTACACCGATCTCAATAAGGCATGCCCGAAGGATGCCTACCCCCTCCCCAATATTGATAAACTCGTTGATAATTCCGCTGGTTTTAAACTTTTATCGTTCATGGACACCTACTCGGGCTATAATCAAATTCCGATGGCAGTGTCCGACAAAAAATATACGGCCTTCATGACCGAGTCGGGCAACTATTACTACAACATAATGCCCTTCGGCCTGAAGAACGCCGGAGCAACATACCAACGAATGATGAACAAGGTATTCTGGGGAGAAATAGGCGACATGCTCAAAGTCTACATGGAAGAAATGATCATGAAATCCCACGAGGAAACCGATCATACTGCCCATTTGAGAAAGGTCTTCGAACATGCCAGAAAAAACAAAATGCATTTTAACCCGGAGAAGTGCATGTTCGGTGTCCGGGCAGGCAAATTCCTCGGCTTCTACTTAACAGAACGAGGAATCAAAGCCAATCCTGACAAATGTCGAGCATTCTCCGAGTTTCCTACGCCCAAGTCCAAATAATCCATCCAGTCCCTCAACGGGATGCTCGCTTCACTATCTCGTTTCATGGCCAAGTCCGCCCAGCACGCCCTACCATTCTTCAAACTCCTTCGCAAAGAGGCAGCATTCGAATGGACCAAGGAGTGTGACGAGGCCCTTCTCCATATTAAACGAGCACTCTCAGAGCCACCGGTCCTCTCTCGCCCGGACAATGGCGAATCGGTGTACCTGTACCTCGTCATAGCAACCGAAGCAGTGAGCGCCGCTCTCATCCGCGAGACACCTGACGGGAAGAAGCCCATGTATTTCACGAGCAAAGCGATACAAGGACCAGAGTTAAGATACTAGCAAATAGATATGGTGGCGCTGGCCCTCATCAACGCATCCAGAAGGTTAAGACACTACTTCCTGGCTCACACGATCGTGATTCGAACAGATCAATCCATAATGCAGCTGCTCGAACGACCAGACATGGCAGGTCGGATGCTCAAATGGTCGTTGGAACTGTCTGAATTTGACATCCAATACGAAAGCAGAACAACCCTCAAGGCCCAAGCTCTGGTCGACTTCGTCGGGGAAATGACATTTGCAGACTCCCCCGCGAGCGAAGCGCGTAAATGGACCATTTTCGTTGATGGTGCCTCGAGCTCGGCGGGGAGCGGCGCGGGCATCATACTGGAGAGCGACGAAGGAATCATTGTTGAAGTTTCACTCACCTTGTCCTTCCCAACCTCCAATAACCAGGCTGAATACGAGGCCTTCCTCGCTGGGTTACGCCTTGCCAAGGACCTGGGGGCGGAAGAAGTCGTCATTTGCACGGATTCACAACTCGTGGCCCTCCAGGTCCGGGGAGAATACCAAGCCAAAAACGACAACCTGACCGAATACTTGGCCCTGGTCAAGAAGGAGATGGCGAAGTTCACAACAGTGGAAGTGAAACACGTTCCCCGCGAACATAACGTGCGAGCAGACGTACTATCCAAACTAGCCAGCACAAAGAAGAAAGGCGGAAACAAATCTGTCATACAGGAAGTACTTCCTCGACCCAGCATCGAGAAGACCTCCCCGACACTCGACGTACAGGTGACCGACGACAACAACTGCTGGATGACCCCCGTGTACAACTATCTCGCCAAAGATGAACTTCCGTCTGACCCAAAGGAGGCCAGCAGAGTCAGGCGAAGAGCCCGCTCTTATGTCTTGGTCGAAGATAAACTCTACAGGCGGGGATTCTCCATCCCGCTGCTCAAATGTGTCGAGGAGGAAATGGTCGCGCACATCCTGCGCGAAATCCACGAAGGAATCAACATCCAATATCTCGGCGAAATCCACGAAGAAATGCGATAAATGCCAACGACACGGGGACATGCACCTGGCTCCGCCCAAGAAGCTCAAGGCTATGTCCTCCCCGTGGCCATTCGCCTGGTGGGGCCTTGACAACCGTCGTGCTTTAGCCAGGCGTTGTTAAAGTGGAACGGTTTCGGTCCCCAGTCTATCTTCCCCATTTGAAGCCATATAGGACGATGGTCTGATATGTCTCTTCTACCTACTCTTTGGTCTATCACATTCCTCTCAATCAAATTTCTAGTAAGTAGAAATCTGTCAATCCTACTCATAGCTTTACCATTGCCTTTGAACCAAGTAAATCTACCACCCACACAAGGAACATCCACCAAATCCATTGCCTCAATAAAATTTCTAAAATCAGCCATGTCTTAACTCCTAAGAGCATCCCCCACTCCAAGTCTCTCCTCTCTATAGCACACTTCATTGAAATCTCCTCCTAAACACCAATCACCCAAGCCTCCGCCCGACTTCCTAGCCTCCAATTCACTCCAAAGCAACCTCCTATGAGCTGCACAGTTAGGTGCATAAATATTCACAAAATTATATTCCTCCCCTTTCCAAACTGCATTAATTCTCACATACCCATTTCCAGAAAAACTATAGTTCAAATCAAGAAAATTACGCCTCCAAAGAATCACCATCCCACCCAACGCTCCTGTCAAATTACTTGCTGTCCATTCCACCTCCAAATTACCCCAAAAATACCGTGCTAAATTATCATCAAAAGAAGAGATTTTAGTTTCCTGAATGAAGCATAAATCAATGTACCTGAATTAATAGGGAAGCTAACTCTTTTCTTCTTCACACTCAATCCACCCCCTCTAATATTGTATGATAAAATATTCATCATAACAATATTGATTTCACCTTCAACCCTTCTTTATCTCTTGTCTCCATGAATTCCACTTCTTTGATGCAATTTTCTTCGTCCACCCTGTTGATTATTCCCAATCTGGCTATTGACTCCCACATCTTCTTACCCACCTCTGAATAATCACTCTTCAACAACCTCATATTGCATCTGAAAACTTCAGAATCCATTAGCGAGTTACAGTTTGAAATTGAGAAGTTTGAGATGTTATCCTCTCCTCTGAGATTCAACTTCGCAAGCCCAGAGGTAAAGCGTAATTAGAAGGGAGAACGTCCACTCTTTCCCCCAATTCTCTTACTTCCCTTAGATTGATTCTACTGGGCTTGTCCACCTTTAGGTTTCTACAGGCCTCATCAAAGGTTTTTGGGCCTTATAAAAAGACCCTATTTGACATAGGCCCACTTGAACCTTCAACGATATTGATCTCCAAAAAAGTATTTTTGTCTTTCAAAAAGTTATCTCCACTACACGCCTTCTTCTCACACTCTCGAATATCACTACTTACCAAACATGCGCCTTTGCCTTTCTGAATTCTCATGGTTTGAGTTGACCTTTTCTCCTTTGAGGAAATAAACTTTTCCTTGCAAAGGACAGACTTGCGCTTTTTTGGATGGGACATCACCTTTTTCTTTTTGCATGAAACATCCTTTGTAGCCTCCTGGGTTTGCACCAATGTAGGCAAAAATTCATTAATGATCTCTTCTGTCTCATTCACCATACTTTGCAAATCCTTTTCCCTACCATCTACTTCATCGAAATCTGGGAAACCGTCTTCATCCCCCTCTCCGTCGTTCCCATACTCCGACGACCCATTTGTCTCCATCTCTTCTTCCGATATGCAATTACCCACCGAAGTAACCTTGGGGCCTTGCAGTTCTTCCACTAAAATGATTCTGAAAATGTAATCATCAATCTTGACTGACAAAGCTTCTTAAATGACTTCAACATATCTTGTTCTGATCTTTATCCTTGCTACATCCATTCGAACCTTCATTAAAGTATCTCCGTCACAACAAACATAGGACCCCAGAGTTGCCGATAAGAATTCAAAAAAGCTATCTGACCAAGCATGGCATGGTATCCCCGAGACTCTGAGCCAAGTAATCCTCTCAGGGTCTACATCTTCTGGTTTCCATGGTATAATCTCTTTAATCCAATTACCCATCCACATTTCACTCTCGCTAATGAAGTCCAAAACATATCCTTCAATCTAATCCTCTAAGATACACACGTTCGCTTAGATAGGAGTTACCCGTATAGTGAAAATACCTTCTTCATGGAAAATCTTCTTCATGTTGTAGGTTAAGCCTGCTTCCTTCATAATCCCGACCAAAACTTTTCCATACCTTTTTAAATCATTAGCTTCTGATGAAAACAACAGTGACCTGTTGTATTGTACTTCTCTATGCTGATAGTGAATAGTCTGACCCTGGTTCCCAATTACTTCAACAAAGGATCTTCTGTCTTTCAACTTGAAGAACCTTTTAGCTCGATTGTTATCTCCATGTAATTCAACCTTCTGATCCCTGTTCCCCTAAAAAACGGAACCACTTTTGCCTCCTTGAATACCAGGATACACAACATGACTGACTCTTCTTTGAAACCTTGGGATATTGGCATGAAGTTTTATTCCATCGAGAAACAGGTTATCCAACTTTTTCGCCAACAGTCTTTCGTTTTCTACATTGAAAAACGCAAAAAACCAAAATGTCTCCCTCTTTTATCCCTTGATGGAGGTATTATGACCTCATATATGTCGCCCAGCTCTTTGAATTCAATATATAAGTCTTTGGCACACTATTTATCATCAAACTAAGTGAAATAATACGTTGATGAATCTAAGTTTCTTCCTCCTCCTCCACTTCCTTCTATGACCCACCTCTTATTCCTTATTCCTTTATCCCTCTTCGATGCCACCTTCCTCTAACCACCGTTAAAAGAACTTTGATATGTGGACCTCACTATTTGGAAGAGATCCAGAAAAAAGAAGATGAAAAGTTAGAGAGAGAGCATAGTTTCTCTCTCTACATTAAAATACACACTAAAACATTAAAAGGAGTAGTCTCTCTAGAATTAAATTTTATTTTAGCGCATTAGTCTCTAGAAAGGAATAGAGTAGATTTTTGTTAAAGTCCAAACAAAAACCACATTGAATATTATAACAAAATTAGACGAGAGAATTTACATTAAAAGGATGAAAGATGAGTCACAATTTTATTCAAACCAACATTTTAAATATATACTATTATCTAAGGTAGATCTGTTAAAATGGACTAGCCCACATGGGCCGATCCACCTAACCCGAAAAATCATAGGACCTGTCCCTTTAAAATTGAGCCCATATTTTTAGGACTTTTTATCCCGGCTTTAAAAAGCTCGCTACCCATAAGGGCTATCCCGTATGGGCCGTGGATAGTCCTTTAGGCCCGCATAACTATAAATTTATAAAATATATATTAATACTTGTATTTTTTTACTCGAAAACAACACATTGATTTCACTCACCTCACTAAATTTTATCTCTATTCTATTCAATGTTTCTCTTTTAAATTTTAGACATTAATATAAGGGTTAATAGTCATTTACCCCCCTGCAATATTGGCGAGTTTTGATTTACCCCCTTTAAAAAAATAGTTTTGGATTACCCCCCTGAAATTTTGGGGTACCCCCCTAAGCGTGTAAAAACCAGGGGGGTAAACAAAAAAAATTATTTTACAGGGGGATAATTTTTCTACCTGGGGGGCAAAAGACTTAGAATTTTAAAATTTCAGGGGGGTAATCCAAAATTATTTTTTTAAAGGGGGGTAAATCAAAAGTCGCCTATATTGCAGGGGGTAAATGACTATTAACCCTTAATATAATAAACAATCTTTCCTCGTATTCTATTAGTTTATCTTATGTTAAATATTTGAGTATTATTTTATACAATTTAAACATGTGTTGTATTTAAAAACATAATATAATATTTATAAAATATAATATAATACTTAAAATGTATGATGTTTAAAATAATATAATTTTTAATTTCACTTATAATAAATAATATGGAGTTTTTATTTTAATTTTTTATTTAAAAAGCCCTATTTAGCGTTGGGTGCTCTGAAGCTCATTTAGGGCTGTGTTCGGGTAGTAATTTTCAAACTCATATTACAACAGAGCTTTTTTGACCCAACCCTAAAAATCCCAAAGATCGTCAAATCAGGCCCGTTTAGGATCAAGTAGCCCATTTTGATAGCTTTAATCTACGGCAAAGTTGCATCTACTTTATATAGCAAATAACAAACTCTATTACACACTTGGATCTTTAGAGTTAAAACAATCTAATTAGTTTCCCTAAAGAAAGAAGGTAATTACACACCAAACAACATCGACAACAACAGCAACAACAACAGCAACAACAAAGCTTTATTCCACTAAGTAGTGTCGGTTACATGGATCATCTTCTGTCATAATGGGCGTGTCACTAAAGTCTTATCGCAATCCGATAAAACTTTTTCTTAAACTTGAGCAGTACATTTCTATCACATAAAATCCATGAAGCCCTCTTCCATTTCAACCATCCAACTTGAATTCGAAGGTTTATATTCCTTTCTATTTCTCCAACATTTTATATTATAGACCAGAGATACTTAAACTGTGTTACTTGAAGGATGAGATGGTCTCCAACTTTCACCTCTAGATTAGAAACGCTTCTTCTTTTGTTGAAATTACATTCTATATAATCTGTCTTACTTATGCTTACGAAAACCATGTGTTTCTAAAGCTCGTCTCCAAGTATCCAACATCTCGTTTAAACCATGTGTTTCTAAAATTGAACCACTTTTAACTCCTTGAATACCAGGATACACAACACGACTGACTCTTCTTTGAAACCTTGGGATATTGGCATGAAGTTTTCTTCCATCGAGAAACAGGTTATCTAACTTTGTCACCAAAAGTCTTTTGTTTTCTACATTGAAATACTCAAAAAACTAAAATGTCTCCATATTTTATCCCCCGATGGAGGTATTATGACCTCATATATGTCGCCCAGCTCTTTGAATTCAATATATAAGTCTTTGGCACACCATTTATCATTAAACTTGGTAAAATAATACGCTGATGAATCTAAGTTTCTTCCTCCTCCTCCGCTTCCTTCTATGTCTCACCTCTTATTCCTTATTCCTCTATCCCTCTTCGATGCCACCTTCCTCTAACCATCATTAAAAGAACCTTAATCTGTGGACCTTACTATTAGGAAGAGATCCAGAAAAAAGAAGATGAAATGTTAGAGAGAGGGCAGAGTTTCTCTCTCTACATTAAAATACACACTAAAACATTAAAAGGAATAGTCTCTCTACAATTAAATTTTATTTTAGCGCATTAGTCTCTAGAAAGGAATATAGTAGATTTTTGTTAAAGTCTAAACAAAAACCAAATTGAACATTATAACAAAATTAGATGAGAGAATTTACATTAAAAGGATGAAAGATGAGTCACAATTTTATTCAAACCAACATTTTAAATATATACTATTATCTAAGGTAGATCTGTTAAAATGGACTAGCCCACATGGGCCGATCCACCTAACCCGAAAAATCATAGGACCTGTTCCTTTAAAATTGAGCCCATATTTTTAGGACTTTTTATCCCGGCTTTAAAAAGCTCACTACCCATAAGGGCTATCCCGTATGGGCCGTGGATAGTCCTTTAGGCCCGCATAACTATAAATTTACAAAATATATATTAATACTTGTATTTTTTTACTCGAAAACAACACATTGATTTCACTCACCTCACTAAATTTTATCTCTATTCTATTCAATGTTTCTCTTTTAAATTTTATACATTAATATAAAAAACAATCTTTCCTCGTATTCTATTAATTTATCTTATGTTAAATATTTGAGTATTATTTAATACAATTTAAACATGTGTTGTATTTTAAAACGTATTATAATATTTATAAAATATAATATAATACTTAAAATGTATGATGTTTAAAATAATATAATTTTTAATTTCATTTATAATAAATAATATGGATTTTTTATTTAAAAAACCCTATTTCGGGTTGGGTACTCTGAGGCTCATTTAGGGTTGTGTTCGGGTAGTAATTTTCGAACTCATATTACAACAGAGCATTTTTGACCCAACCCTAAAAATCCCAAAGATCGTCAGATCAGGCCCGTTTAGGATCAAGTAGCCCATTTTGATAGCTCTAATCTACGGCAAAGTTGCATCTACTTTACATAGCAAATGACAAACTCTATTACACACTTGGATCTTTAGAGTTAAAACAATCTAATTAGTTTCCCTAAAGAAAGAAGGTAATTACACACCAAACAACATCGACAACAACAGCGACAACAACAACAACAACAACAAAGCTTTATTACACTAAGTAGTGTCGGTTACATGGATCATCTTCTGTCATAATGGGGGTGTCGCTAAAGTCTTATCGCAATCCGATAAAACTTTTTCTTAAACTTGAGCAGTACATTTCTATCACGTAAAATCCATGAAGCCCTCTTTTATTTCAACCACCCAACTTGAATTCGAAGGATTATATTCCTTTCTATTTCTCCAACATTTTATATGATAGACCAGAGATACTTAAACTGTGTTACATGAAGGATGAGATGGTCTCCAACTTTCACCTCTAGATTAGAAAAGCTTATTCTTTTGTTGAAATTACATTCTATATAATCTATCTTACTTATGCTTACGAAAACCATGTGTTTCTAAAGCTCGTCTCCAAGTATCCAACAACTCATTTAAACCATGTGTTTCTAAAACTGCACCACTTTTGCCTCATTGAATACCAGGATACACAACACGACTGACTCTTCTTTGAAACCTTGGGACATTGGCATGAAGTTTTCTTCCATCGAGAAACAAGTTATCCAACTTTGTCGCCAACAATCTTTCGTTTTCTACATTGAAAACGCAAAAAACCAAAGTGTCTCCCTCTTTTATCCCTCGATGGAGGTATTATGACCTCATATATGTCGCCCAGCTCTTTGAATTCAATATATAAGCCTTTGGCACACCATTTATCATTAAACTTAGTAAAATAATATGCTGATGAATCAAAGTTTCTTCCTCCTCCTCCGCTTCCTTCTATGTCCCACCTCTTATTCCTTATTCCTCTATCCTTCTTCAATGCCACCTTCCTCTAACCACCGTTAAAAGAACTTTGATCTGTGGACCTTACTATTTGGAAGAGATCCAAAAAAAAGTAGATGAAAAGTTAGAGAGAGGGCAGAGTTTCTCTCTCTACATTAAAATACACACTAAAACATTAAAAGAAATAGTCTCTCTATAATTAAATTTCATTTTAGCGCATTAGTCTCTAGAAAGGAATAAAGTAGATTTTCGTTAAAGTCTAAACAAAATCCAAATTGAACATTAAAACGACATTAGACGAGAGAATTTACATTAAAAGGATGAAAGATGAGTCACAATTTTATTCAAACAAAAATTTTAAATATATACTATTATCTAAGGTAGATCTGTTAAAATGGACTAGCCCACATGGGCCGATCCACCTAACCCGATAAATCATAGGACCTGTCCCTTTAAATTTGAGACCATATTTTTAGGACTTTTTATCCCGGCTTTAAAAAGCTCGCTACCCATAAGGGCGATCCTGTATGGGCCGTGGATAGTCCTTTAGGCTCGCATAACTATAAATTTACAAAATACATATTAATACTTGTATTTTTTTACTTGAAAACAACACATTGATTTCACTCACCTCACTAAATTTTATCTCTATTCTATTCAATGTTTCTCTTTTAAATTTTATACATTAATATAATAAACAATCTTTCCCCGTATTATTTTATACAATTTAAAGATGTGTTGTATTTGAAAACATATTATAATATTTATAAAAGATAATATAATACTTAAAATGTATGATGTTTAAAATAATATAATTTTTAATTTCATTTATAATAAATAATATTGAGTTTTTATTTTATTTTTTATTTAAAAAACCCTATTTAGGGTTGGGTACTCTGAAGCTCATTTAGGGTTGTGTTCGAGTAGTAATTTTCGAACTCATATTACAACAGAGCTTTTTTAACCCAACCCTAAAAATCCAAAAGATAGTCAGATCGGGCCCGTTTAGGATCAGGTAGCCCATTTTGATAGCTCTAATTGGATCTTTAGAGCTAAAACAATCTAATTAGTTTCCCTAAAGAAAGAAGGTAATTACACACCAAACAACATCGACAACAACAAAGCTTTATTCCACTAAGTAGTGTCGATTACATGGATCATCTTCTGTCATAATGGGCGTGCCAGTAAAGTCTTATTGCAATCCGATAAAACTTTTTCTTAAACTTGAGCAGTACATTTCTATCACATAAAATCCATGAAGGCCTCTTCCATTTCAACCACCCAACTTGAATTCGAAGGTTTATATCCCTTTTTATTTCACCAACATTTTATATTATTGACCTGAGATACTTAAACTATGTTACTTGAAGGATGAGATAGTCTCCAACTTTCACCTCTAGATTAGAAACGCTTCTTCTTTTGTTGAAATTACATTATATATAATCTGGCTTACTTATGCTTACGAAAACCATGTGTTTCTAAAGCTCGTCTTCAAGTATCCAACATCTCATTTAAATCCTCCTTCGACTCTCCAACTAGGATATATCATTTGCAAAAAACATACATTTCAGTGTTAGCCCTTGGATGTGTTCTGTGAGTACATAAAAAATTAGGATAAAAAAGGTAGGGGCTTATGGTTGAAACTTTATTCAAACCTATTGTGATGGGGAAATCATGTAGTCTCTCGTATGTTTTCATAAATATCTTTGATAGCCCTAATATATGAAATCCTAACCCCGTTCTTCTCTAGGGATTTCCACAAAATCTCTCTAGGCATTTTATCATAGGCTTTCTCCAAGTAATCCTCTTTTCTAGCCATTACAGTCGTAATCTTCATTACGAGTCAAATGTCATCTCTTATGCTTTCTCCCTCTTTTATGGTCTTTCTCTTTCTTCTTCAACATTCAATGTTAAATACCTTTATAACTGAAACACGATGAACATAACCACCTTTAAGAACAAAATAAAAATAAAATAGTGTTAACACTGAAATATATATATATATATACTCACAGAACATACTAAAAAAATTTGATAAAATAGTGTTAAAAACATTGTTTATTATATATATATATATATATATATATATATATATATATATATATATATTTTTTTTTTTTTTTTTTTTTTTTTTTTTTTTTTTTTTTTTTTTTGATAAGTAAATATTGTATTAAAAGGAGAAAAAAGGGATTCTCCAACCCAATACAAAAGGAACACAAGAAGCAAACAGAGTTACATAAAATCAATCGTGGATTTCACCCAATGATAAAAACTACATTTACTCCGACCTAAGGCCAACCAATTCCAAGAGAAGGAGAGGATACAATGGTAGATTTGATCGACATCACAGAACTCATCACCAAAAATAATATTATTTCTCGCTCTCCAAATACACGAAGTCGTGATAAACCAAATATAACAGCACATATCTTCTTTGCACTTATCAGCCAAAGACAAAAACCACAAAAGAGAGTGATTGCACAAAGAATCAGATGTAGGTCTATCCATACCAATCCACGCATAAACCTTGGACCAAATTTGTTGAACTTTAGGACAGGTAAGGAATAGGTGATTAGAATCCTCATCCGCTTGAAAACAAAAAAACACACGCAGAGTCTTGCGAAGATAACACTAATCCTTTAGAAACAAGATTCAATCTTGTCGGTAAACGGTTGAGGAGAAGTCTCCAAGCAAACACTTTAAGTTTCAACGGAATGCTAGTTATCCAAACCACTTTTAAGGCTAACCTCTGATTATCCTCCAAAGGAATCCCAATGACCTCATCTCTAATAGAATTATAGCAGGAACTGACCGAGAAAGAAAAGGAATTGTCCAGCAGCCAAACCCAGTTGTCGGGCTTATGCCGCACCAGCCTCACGGACTGCAACAGATTCTGCAGCAGAGCTACAGAGGCAGGATCCACCAGCAGAACATCAAGTCCAAGTTTACCAACATCCCAACTCCATCCATCCGCATCCCAAATACCAATATCCCCCACGTAACAAGATCTGTTCACAGCAGCAAGATGAAGATTAGGAAAAACAGTTTTCAAATTGAAATCACCACACCAATTAGAGTCCCAAAAACAAGCTTTACTGCCACAACCTATATCCAAACGATAAAAGGTCGAGAAATTAATTGAGTGACACAAAGACATTAAATATCTCATCCAAAGCGAGACCCCTTTAGCGAAACACAAACGGTTGGGGTTAAGAACACAGAGTTGAAGGCAACCGTATCTACTAGATAAGAGGTATCTCCAAATCTGATTTCCTTCAAGAATAAATTTCGATAACTATTTGGATAAAAGCGAGATATTAAGGGTTCCCACATGTTTAATACTAAGCCCACCATCCTCTTTAGGCTTGCAAATCTGACTCCATTTAACCCAAGGAATACAAGACTTTTCCACCGAACCCGACCAAAGAAACTTACGTTGAATTGCGATAATTTCTTTCACAATTTTGGAAGGCATCTTGAAGAAGGCTAGATAGTGGATAGGGAGATTAGAAATGACAGAATTAATAAGAACCACTCTAGCCCCAATGGACAAATTCCTACCGATCCAAGAATTTAACCGACAATTAAGAGAATCCAGAACCGGCTTCCAAAATTCCAATCTCCTATGATTGCCCCCAATCATAATCCCTAAGAATTTGAAAGGCAGCCTACTAGACCTGCAAAAAAGAAATGATTCGGCAGCTAGCAAGAAATCATGATCCAACCCGATACCAAAAAGACGACTTTTGGCGAAGTTAATTTTCAACCCCGAAACCATTTCAAACCCACAAAGGATGGTTTTAAGAGCCCATAAATTAGAGAACTTTTCATCACAGATAAAGAGGGTATCATCAGCAAACTGCAAAAGCTCAAAGGAGGTATCACCATCAATTCTAAAACCAGATAACATATTGAGGGCAGCAGCACGGCGAGTCATAACAGCTAGAATTTCAGCAACCATAACAAACAAGAACGGGGCAAGAGGATCCCCTTGCTTGAGACCTCTCAAAGCCACGAAATCCGCAGAGGGACTGCCGTTAACCAGGACAGAGACGAAACTAGAGCAAACATTACCTTTAATCCATTTAATCCACTGGGGGGCAAAGTTCATAGCAGTTAAGACAGAGATGAGAAAATCCCAATTGACACAATCATAGGCTTGGGAGAAATCAACTTTAAAAAGAAGGCACTTACGCTTATCTCTCCTAGCCAGGTCCACGACCTCGTTAGCAACTAAAACACCATCATGGATATTCCTACTAGGCACAAAAGCCGTTTGCGAATCCGAGACTAATTTAGAAATCACACCAGAAAGTCTATAGGACATCAGCTTAGAAATCACCTTAGCAATGCACCCTAACAGGCAAATAGGCCTGAACTCCATGAAATCAACAGGACTATCAACTTTAGGCACCAAAACCAAAAACGCAGAAGAGAAAGCTTTGGGGAGATTTCCAGTCTTGAAAAAGAACTGAACACAATTGATAAACTCCTCCCCCACAATCTCCCACGTTTCCTTGAAAAAGTTAAGGGAAAAACCATCCGGCCCCCGAGCTTTGTTGCCGTCACAATCAAAAACAGCCTTCCTTATCTCATCCCGAGAAAAATCACTGTCCAGAAAAGCTCGGTCCAAGTCACTAAGTTTAGGAATGTCATGAAGGTCCATGGCCGGTCTAGCAACTGAGTCACTATGATACTTGGTCTTGAAGTAATCATATGCAGCTTTTTTAATTTCTACCGGCCCTTTAATGCGATTATCATCAGAACCCAAGGCTAAAATAAAATTAACTCTAGCCCTATTCTTGACAGTAGCATCAAAAAACCGATAATTCGCATCACCTTCCTTCACCCACTTCAATCTAGACTTTTGGTACAGCATACTTTCTTTATAACGAAGATTCTTCCACACATTTTCTTGTTCTTTCAGTCTATTCAAAAGCAATTCATCCGACAGACCCCCCCCCCCCAATCGTCTGACAATTGCAACTCAATTTCATTCAGCTTCTCAACACAGCCCTCTATCTTGAAATCAATCCATCCAAACACCTCGCGATTCCACGTCTTCAAACAATCCTTAAGAGATTGAAGCTTCCTTTTAAAGACATAAGACGGGGAGCCACGAAACTCAAAAGACTTCCAGCTATTTTTCACAAAAACCAGGAAATCCTTATGGCCTAACCAAGCATTAAAGAAACGGAAAGGTTTTGGACCCCAGTCAATATTAGAAGAGGAAAGCCAAACCGGACGGTGGTCTGAGACATCCCTCTTACCCACAGACTGAGCCTTAAAATCCCAGATATCAACAAGGAAATCATCCACTAAAAACCTATCAAACTTACTACAACAAAAGCCACTTGAATTGAAATAAGTAAATTTGTTACCGACAGAAGGTAGGTCGATCAAACCTGACGCATTAATGAAGGAATTAAACTCCAAACAGTCGCATGCTAACATGTAAACTCCTCCCAATTCTTTCATCACGCGATATATATATATATATATATATATATATATATATATATATATATATATATAAGCGTTATTTTTACTCCAGGAGTAAGTTATATATATATTTGTAACAGACTTCCTTCCCACGACAATCTCGCTCTTAAAGTTATTGTCGTTTCTTCCCATGATAAAGTCTATGTTTTGTGCTTCCATGATAACGAGGACGTTGCTCATTTATTCCTTAAGTGTCCTAAGGCGCTTCAGCTGTGGAACAAGATAGCAGCCTGGCTTGGCTTTTCGCGGGTGTCGTCTAATTCTATCACCAAGCATGCTTTACGTTGGTTTTTGACGTTGTACGATAAGGGAAAGGATGATATGAGTTGTTATGTTTGGATTATCGCTTCTTGGTGTTTATGGAACACAAGAAACAACATTTTCTTCAACAATGCTATTTTTGATTCGGAAACCATTTTCAATAATGTGGTTACTCTCTCGTGGAAATGGTTGGAGATTGGGCGTAAAAGATGTTATTTTTATGATTGGATGAAACATCCTATAGATCACTTGTAATTTTAGGTTTCCGCTTTTTCCTTGATTGATTGGTTTTTTGTATTGGGTTGGAGAATCTCTTTTTCTCCTTTTTTTTAATCCTAATTGCTTTAAAAAAAAAAAAAATAAGAACTTACTCCACATTTTAACCATTCATCTGTTTTTAAATTAAAAGTAAATGAATAGTCTGTGGAATAAGTTTTAATAACATACTATTATTTATTGTATGAATAACCATTTTTATTTATACATTATTGATTGTCTTTTAAAAAATGATGTGTGCTTTCTGCATTCGTAGAATGAGCCTTCAGGACTTCAATTGTTTCATTTGAACCGAGTGTATGATATAATATTAGGTTTTTTGCTATGACTCTATGCTAACTCAACTTTCCAAGGTGGAATTAAAATATATCCCATTTACATTATTTGATTTGGTTTCATTGCACTAACTTAGTGCATAAATATATTTCTCTTTATATAAGTCTTTTGATTTTTTATAGGAGAATAGAAAAGTTTGTTTTATTATAGCACTATCATTTTATCTTTTAAGAAACATTGTGAATATCTTTTAACTATCTACCATTTTTCTTACCTTTCACTTTTTCTTTCTTCTATGTCTCTTTTTATTGACTTGACTAACTAAAAGGTATATACACTTCCAACAAAGTTAATTCCACTAATTAAAGTTATGGAAAATCAATCCAACAACAATAAAGTGAGATCAATTATCTCAACTTTTAAATATTAATACAATTGACCATTTCATTTCCCTCATTTTCCACAATCAATATATATCTTTCTTTGAGAAATTGGCGGGTTCGTGAAATGATCATGGAAGACTTGAGAAAAATGTGTGGAATCAAAATCTTGGTAGGGTAACGCTGCTTAACACGCTTGGAGTGAAAACAATTTACTAGCAACAACACAATTCCGTAGGTGAAACTCACGAATTTTAGAAGAATTACATAAGTTTTTATCAAAATTTACCAAAATTTAGAAGAATTACATAAGTTTTTATCGAATTTTTTAAGTGTCTATGCGTATTTATCGGAATTTTGAAAAACAAATGTAAGAAACATTCTTTTACACCTATTTTTCAAAACAGATGTGAAATCATAAATTTTTCCAAAAATCTATTATTTTATGTCAGATTTTTTTAACAAACCGATGCAAAATCATACTTTTTACATTGCATTTATCAAACAAAACGGGAATAAGTTAATATATTTTTAGAAACCTTTTTTTTTTCAGTTTTTTCAAATATGCCGAAAACTATAAAACATGTCGAATGTTTTTGAAAAATTCGATAGTGTTAACATTTTTTGTTTTTCCTATCGAATATGAACTACCGAATTTTTTAAAAATCCAAAAAAAAAATAAAAGATATCGGATTCATCAAAATATATGATAGTTTAAAATTTTTTTCATAGGCCTACTAGATGTGAAACATATCGAATTTTTATAAAAAAATTGTAAACATTTAAAAATTTACTTCGTAACATGAAAAAAAATACAAGATTTTCTAAATGTACTATCGGATTTTTTGAAATTAAATACTTTTTTAGACTAAATATTTTTTTACCAAATGTTATTTTGAGATTGAGTAAATCATGATAAGGACATTTTGGTCAATACAAAAAATTGAGGGTATTAGGTTTAAGTGTGGGAGTGGTAAGTAAAAATCTCCAAATTACGATTGATGGACAAAATCCCAAACTTATATCCCCGACTATTAACACTTACCCACACATTTTTTGGGGCATAAAGAGGGCTAAGGCCCAGAAAAAAAACATTAGACTATAGGAGGCAAAAGGGCTACACTTGAATCTCTACTAACTACATCTGAAAGGAAATCAGGACAGTCCTCAAGCAAACAAAAATTCCTAGCCATGGAGATACGGAATTTAGAAAGGTGATCTACACACATATTAGCTTCACAATGGATGTGAATTATACGTCAGAGATTTCAAGGGAATGGAGGATATATATGTGCAAGATTAATAGGTAGTTATATGGCCTGAAACAATCTCCTCGATAATGAAATACGAGATTCGACAAGTTCATGGCACACATAGGTTTCACTAGGAGTCAATTTCACCATTGTGTTTGTAACAGCCCGATTTAGATATTTCCATTTTTGTGTTGATTGATTCTATTTGGTGGAGACTTTTATTTAATTGGGCAATAATTATGTTATTTGTGATATCGGTGTGTGAATATGTTATGTTTGCATATTATGTGATTTTACCGTTTTTGAGAGTTTGCGGGGAATATTAGATTTGAGGGTATTTTAGATATTTCACATTTAATGATAGTTAGTTAGTTAGTAGATATTTTGAGAAAATATAAAGAAATAGAAAGAAAGAAAAGTATAAGAAAGAAAAGGAATAGAAATAGAAAGTTAGAGGTGAGAAAGAGAGAAAAACATAATTTTGAGAGAAAAAGGAGAAAAGAGAAGAGCAAAGAGAAAAGTGTGGAAAATCACCAAGATCAATCTTTCGGAGTCAATTTAATCTGGTAAGGGTGTGAAATATTGTTATCCTAACTATGTGTATGATTATGTATGTGTTTTGTGTGGATGTTTGGGTTGGTTTTCCATATGTTTCCGTTTATGCCGTATTTGACGAAATCGATAGAAACCGATGTTTTTACGGTCGAAAAGTCGTATAAATACATGTGTTAGTTGGTTATATGTATGTGAGCTGCTGTTTAAAGTTTCATGAAGTTTGGTTATGTTTCGGTTAGTTTTCGGTATGTTTCCGTTGTTGTTTCCGTTTAGGTCGAATCGTAGGAAATCGATAGAAACCGATGTTTTCACGGTTAGAATTCGAAATAAATTACGTAGTTGTATCGAGTAAGGTTAGGTTGTCGTATAGCGTGCTTTTTATTCGATTTGGTGATGTTTGAAAATTCTGGTTTTTGAAAGGTTGAAATTTAATCGAAAAATCGAACGTCGTAGAAATTTCGTTTATGTGTTCTAAATTGTTCTTATGTATTTGGTGGTTGCGCGTATATGTTTGTCTCGGTGAAATTGTTCGATTTAGTCGAGTTTCGGGCATTTCGGAAAAGTTACAGCAAGTGTGTAAATTGAGAAATCTGATTTTTTGAGAAAAACAGGGCTATGAATCGATACATAACAGCTATGTATCGATACGAAATGGTTTATGTATCGATACATAACCCTTATGCGTCGATACATACTGAAGAAATTTGAGAAAACAGCATTTTCACTACAGCATGCGTCGACACATGCGTGCTATGTATCGATACATGTGGCCTCTATGCGTCGATACATAAGCCTATGTATCGATACATACTGTGCTGAACCAGAAAATTCTGGTTTGTCGGGGAAACTTCGGAAATTCATATCTCTTTAACCGTAAGTCGGTTTTGACCCCCGTTCGAAGCGTTGAGAAGCTAACAAGATGTTCTTTCTAGGAAAAATGGTTTTGAGGTCTAAACCTGGTCCAATTGGAACAGTATTTTCGAACCGTTTCGTAGTGTCGGGCCTCCGGTTTATGTTTTTGCGTTATTTTGAAATATACATATATTCTTCGTTGTTTATCGGATTTAAGTGTTCTTTATATCGAATCGAAGCTGTGGATGAGTACTTTTTGATGATGATGGAAAATATTATTTTTAGCCGACTTTTAACCGACTTTTCCGATAAACCGTAAATCGAATTGTTTGGTTATTTGTGAAAACGTTCGGTTGCCGTTTGGCACAATTGATGTGAATGTATGTGGGTTGTGTGTGATGAATGCATGACTATATTGTGAATATTTATGCATGTCAAGAGTGTCATGAGTCATGTTGTATGTGAAGCATCATGATTGCATTCTTGCATTGTGGGGTTCTAAGATGAATCCGTTGTAACGTCGTAAGCCTTTTGAGAGGTGGGGGCGATGATTACAAACGATTGTAAGCCTTTTGAGAGGTGGGAGCAATCGGATTGTAAGCCTTTTGAGAGGTGGGGGCAATCCATAAACATTGTAAGCCTTTTGAGAGGTGGTAGCAATGGGTGAACATCGTATGCCCGACGGGGAGTTACACTAAGTAACGAGCGATGGTTCCAATAAGTTCTTCAATTGAACTTGAGATGAAATGAGTCGGTACCGCATTGCATTTGCATAGAGTCGTGAGTCGGTCTCTATGATTTGCATTGGTCATCCTTGTATTTGTGCATGGGTGAATGAACATGAATATATGTGTTTATGTTGAATGATAAGCATTGTGATGAATATGCTTGGTTTTGTATATAATATATATATATATATATATATATGCCTTGCGATGTATATTGAATGGGATGTGATGAATTGTGATAAGAATTGTATCATTGTAATGATGCATTGAAGAATGAATCTAATATGTATGTTTATGTGGAATGGTAGAATGGTGAGAATGTGTTATGTGTATACTTTTGTGTTGAGATATATGATTATATGCATTGTTATTATGATAATATTTCTCACCCTTCTGCTGTTTTATGATGCTCTACGAGGCATTGCAGATTAGGTATCTGGTGGTCTATTGTGAAGTGTGTCTTCATACCTTTTTGGTCGGTTGGCTCTGATATGTAGCACCGGGTAGCTAGGACGTTTTGATCTTATTGTGATACATTTGCATATGTATCTTGCTGATGAATTTGTGTATATAAACATGATCTATATATATGTATATGTTGATGTATATATGTGGTTGTTATTCAATATTTTAGATGTTTCCGCTTTTATTCTAAATATTGAGATGTGGGTATAAGGACTGAGATCCTTCGTTGTTTGAAAGTTACCCCACTGTTGCATATCTTTGTGAGCAGGTGTTGTACGTGTTTAATTTCAAGCATAATGTGACATACCTTTTTATGTCGTGTTTACAATTATACTCTGATGAAATTTCCAATACGTGCCTAAATGATTTATTTGATTATTTGGGGGTATAGAAAGGGGGTGTTACATTAAGTGGTATCAGAGCCAAGGTTGAGTCAGTCGTGTCTGTCTCGTTGTTGTGTTGGTTGAACTGTTGTTTAACCTTTGTTGTTATTTTTGGGAGTGATCAGAATATGGCTGGTAGAAACGATAATGCGATGGCTGCTGCTATGGAAGCATTGGCTAGGGCGGTGCAGGGTGCGCCGAATGTAAGTGCTAATGAAGAGTTCAGGAAGAATCAACCATCGGTCTACAAAGGAAGATTTGATCCCGATGGTGCTCAACTTTGGCTGAAAGAGATTGAAAGAATCTTCAGAGTCATGGATTGTGCGGAAGAGAATAAGGTGAGGCTTGGATCTCACATTCTGAGGGAAGAAGCCGACGATTGGTGGGTCGGTATGCGTGAAATTCTTGAGGTGGATAATGAAGAGGTAACTTGGGAATTGTTTCGTACCGAGTTTTTGCTGAAGTATTACCCTGAAAGTGTGAAAGGGAAGAAAGAGATGGAATTCCTGGAATTGAAACAAGGTGGTATGTCAGTGGTGGACTATACTGCTAAGTTTGTGGAATTGGTTCAATTTCATTCTCATTATGCTGCGATTACTGCTGAGTTCTCAAAGTGTATTAAATATGAGAATGGGTTGCGTCCTGAGATTAAGCAAGCTGTGTGATATCAAAGGATTAGGAGGTTTTCGGATTTGACTAAATGTTGTAGAATCTTCGAGGAAGATAGCAAAGCGCGTTCTACACATTACAAGAGTGTGAATGAGAGGAGAGGGAAACAGCAAGCTAGAAGTGGACCTTATGTGACCCCCGCTGATAAGGGTAAATATAAGGGAAACTTTGATAAGAGATCTAGAGGAGGAAGTTCTGGGTTCATTAAGTGTTTCAATTGTGGTGGAATGGGTCATAAAGCAACTGAGTGTGGGAAGGCCGTTGGGAGATGTTCTAACTGTGGAGGTATTGGGCATTCTACTGCTGAGTGTAGGAGGAATATGGTGAAGTGTTTTAACTGTGGAGAAGTGGGTCACATTAGTACTAAGTGTACTAAGCCGAAACAAGCTCAAGCGGGCGGAAAGGTGTTTGCATTGGCGGGGACTCAGACCACTAGTGCAGACCGTTTGATTAAAGGTACATGCTTTATTAATAGTACACCTTTAGTTGCTGTTATTGATACGGGAGCGACTCATTCGTTTATTTCGTCCGAGTGCGCGAAGCGTTTGAATCTTGTGTTGTCTCTGATGGATGGTAAAATGGTTATTGATACTCCAGCAATGGGGTCAGTAACTACTTCTTTGGTTTGTCTAAGTTGTCCTTTAACCATTTATGGTAAAGACTTCATTATGGATTTAGTGTGTTTGCCGTTGGAGGGATTGGATGTAATCTTGGGTATGAACTGGTTGCAATTTAATCGAGTTCATATAGATTGTTATCATAAGTTGGTAAGGTTTCCTTCTTTGGAAGATAATGAAGATGAGAGTTTTCTATCTACTAAAGAGTTGAAGAAACTTTTAGAGGATGAAGCTCAATTGTTTGGTTTGTTTGCATCATGGTCAGTGGAGAGTAAGATTGGTATTGATGTGTTTCCAGTGGTGTGTGATTTTCCAGAAGTGTTTCCGGAGGATATTATGGATGTACCGCCGGAAAGAGAAGTTGAGTTCTCTATTGATCTAGTTCCTGGCACTAGACCGATTTCGATGGCACCGTATCGTATGTCGGCATCGGAGTTGATAGAATTGAAGAAGCAGTTGAATGACTTGTTGGACAAAAGATTTATAAGGCCGAGTGTTTCTCCTTGGGGTGCTCCGGTATTGTTGGTAAAGAAAAAGGATGGAAGTATGCGGTTATGTATTGATTATCGACAGTTGAACAAGGTGACAATTAAGAACAAGTATCCGCTTCCAAGGATTGATGATTTGATGGACCAATTGGTTGGTGCGCGTGTCTTTAGCAAGATTGATTTGAGATCGGGATATCACCAAATTCGTGTGAAAAGCGAGGATATTCAGAAGACGGCATTTAGGACACGGTATGGTCATTACGAATATTCCGTGATGCCATTCGGGGTTTCTAATGCACCGGGGGTGTTTATGGAATACATGAATCGTATTTTTCATGAACAGTTGGATCGTTTTGTGGTTGTGTTCATCGATGATATTTTGATTTATTCTAAGTCTCAAGAAGAGCATGAAGAGCATTTGAGAATTGTGTTGCAAATTTTGAGAGAGAAACAATTATATGCTAAGTTGTCAAAATGTGACTTTTGGCTATCGGAAGTAAGTTTTCTTGGACATGTTATCTCCGGGAGTGGTATTAGTGTTGATCCGTCTAAGATTGATGCGGTGATGCAGTGGGAGACTCCTAGATCGGTTACGGAAATTCGAAGCTTTTTAGGCTTGGCGGGTTATTATCGGAGGTTTATAGAGGGATTTTCGAAGTTGGCACTTCCGTTAACGCAATTGACTTGTAAAGGAAAGGCTTTCATTTGGGATATAGATTGTGAAAAGAGTTTCATGGAGCCAAAAAGAAGGTTGACAACAGCTCCGCTCTTGATTTTGCCGAATCCTAATGATCCATTTGTGGTGTATTGTGATGCTTCCTTGATTGGTTTAGGTGGTGTTCTGATGCAAGATGGAAAAGTTGTGGCATATGCTTCAAGACAATTGAGAGTGCATGAAAAGAATTATCCTACGCATGACTTAGAGTTAGCGGCGGTGGTGTTTGTTTTGAAAATTTGGAGGCATTACCTTTATGGTGCAAGATTTGAAGTTTTTAGTGATCACAAAAGCTTAAGATATTTATTTGATCAGAAAGAATTAAACATGAGACAACGAAGATGGTTAGAGCTTTTGAAGGATTTTGATTTTAGTTTGAATTACCATCCGGGTAAGGCGAATGTGGTAGCCGATGCCTTAAGTCGAAAGTTGTTACATATGTCCGCATTAATGATGACAGAATGGGAACTTTTGGAGGATTTCAGAGATTTGAGTTTGGTTTGTGAAATGACGCCGCGAAGTGTGAGACTTGGTATGTTACATGTTACGAATGATTTTCTTGCAACGGTTAGTGAAAAGCAAAAGTTGGATTTGAAGTTCGTTGATTTAATGATAAATGAGGATGAGGATTTCAAGGTTGATAACTTTGGAGTTTTGAGATTCCGTGGTCGTATTTGTATACCCGACGATGCGGAGTTGAAAAAGATGATTTTAGAGGAAGGACATCGAAGTAATTTAAGTATTCATCCGGGTGCGAATAAGATGTATCAAGATTTGAAGAAGATCTTTTGGTGGTCCGGTTTAAAGAGGGATGTGGCTCGATTTGTGTATGCGTGTTTGACTTGTCAAAAGTCGAAGGTGGAACATCAGAAGCCTAGTGGTTTGTTGCAACCGTTGGATATTCCGGAATGGAAATGGGATAGTATATCGATGGATTTTGTTACGGGATTGCCGAAGACGCAAAGAGGTCATAATGCTATTTGGGTGATTGTTGATAGGCTTACTAAATCTACTCACTTTATTCCAATTGACATTAGTTATCCTTTGGAGAAGTTAGCCGAGATTTATGTTCGTGTGATTGTGAAGTTACATGGAGTTCCTAAGAGTATTGTATCGGATCGAGATCCGAGATTTACATCGAGATTTTGGGTGAGTTTACAAGAGGCTTTGGGTTCTAAGCTAAGATTGAGTTCGGATTACCATCCGCAAACAGATGGTCAAACCGAGAGGACGATTCAATCGTTGGAGGATTTGTTGCGTGCTTGTGTGCTAGAGCAAGGTGGTGCTTGGGATAGTTATTTAGCGTTGATTGAGTTCACCTATAATAACAGTTTTCATTCGAGTATTGGTATGGCACCATTTGAGGCTTTGTATGGTCGGAGATGTCGAACACCTTTGTGTTGGCATGAAACTGGTGAGAGGGCGATTGTTGGACCGGAATTGGTACAAGAAACGACGGAGAAAGTGAAGTTTATTCGGGAAAAGATGAAAGCTTCTCAAAGTAGAAAAAAGAGCTATCATGACAAGAGAAGGAAGGATCTTGAGTTTAAAGAAGGCGAACATGTGTTTTTGAGAGTTACACCGGTTACGGGCGTGGGTCGTGCTTTGAAGTCGAAGAAGTTGACTTCTCGTTTTATTGGTCCGTATCAGATTACTGCACGTGTTGGCGCTGTGGCTTATCGTGTGGCGTTGCCTCCGAATCTTTCGAATTTGCATGACGTTTTCCATGTTTCGCAACTTCGGAAGTATGTTCCGGATCCGTCACATATTATTCCTATGGACGAGGTAGAAGTGAGAGATAATCTTACGGTTGAAGTTTTACCGATTAAGATTTTGGATCGTGAAGTTAAGAAGCTAAGAGGCAAGGATATTGCGCTTGTGAAAGTAGCATGGGGAGGCGCTTCGGAGGGCAATATGACTTGGGAATTAGAGAGTGGGGTGTGAGAGTCGTATCCGGAGTTGTTTGAAACAGGTAATATTTTCGAGGACGAAAATTTCAAAGTGGGGGAGAGTTGTAACAGCCCGATTTAGATATTTCCATTTTTGTGTTGATTGATTCTATTTGGTGGAGTCTTTTATTTAATTGGGCAATAATTATCTTATTTGTGATATTGGTGTGTGAATATGTTATGTTTGCATATTATGTGATTTTACCGTTTTTGAGAGTTTGCGGGGAATATTAGATTGGAGGGTATTTTAGATATTTCACATTTAATGATAGTTAGTTAGTTAGTAGATATTTTGAGAAAATATAAAGAAATAGAAAGAAAGAAAAGTATAAGAAAGAAAAAGAATAGAAATAGAAAGTTAGAGGTGAGAAAGAGAGAAAAACAGAATTTTGAGAGAAAAAGGAGAAAAGAGAAGAGCAAAGAGAAAAGTGTGGAAAATCACCAAGATCAATCTTTCGGAGTCAATTTAATCTGGTAAGGGTGTGAAATATTGTTATCCTAACTATGTGTATGATTATGTATGTGTTTTGTGTGGATGTTTGGGTTGGTTTTCCATATGTTTCCGTTTATGCCGTATTTGACGAAATCGATAGAAACCGATGTTTTTACGGTCGAAAAGTCGTATAAATACATGTGTTAGTTGGTTATATGTATGTGAGCTGCTGTTTAAAGTTTCATGAAGTTTGGTTATGTTTCGGTTAGTTTTCGGTATGTTTCCGTTGTTGTTTCCGTTTAGGTCGAATCGTAGGAAATCGATAGAAACCGATGTTTTCACGGTTAGAATTCGAAATAAATTACGTAGTTGTATCGAGTAAGGTTAGGTTGTCGTATAGCGTGCTTTTTATTCGATTTGGTGATGTTTGAAAATTCTGGTTTTTGAAAGGTTGAAATTTAATCGAAAAATCGAACGTCGTAGAAATTTCGTTTATGTGTTCTAAATTATTCTTATGTATTTGGTGGTTGCGTGTATATGTTTGTTTCGGTGAAATTGTTCGATTTAGTCGAGTTTCGGGCATTTCGGAAAAGTTACAGCAAGTGTGTAAATTGAGAAATCTGATTTTTTGAGAAAAACAGGGCTATGAATCGATACATAACAGCTATGTATTGATACGAAATGGTTTATGTATCGATACATAACCCTTATGCGTCGATACATACTGAAGAAATTTGAGAAAACAGCATTTTCACTACAGCATGCGTCGACACATGCTTGCTATGTATCGATACATGTGGCCTCTATGCGTCGATACATAAGCCTATGTATCGATACATACTGTGCTGAACCAGAAAATTCTGGTTTGTCGGGGAAACTTCGGTAATTCATATCTCTTGAACCGTAAGTCGGTTTTGACCCCCGTTCGAAGCGTTGGGAAGCTAACAAGATGTTCTTTCTAGGAAAAATGGTTTTGAGGTCTAAACCTGGTCCAATTGGAACAGTATTTTTGAACCGTTTCGTAGTGTCGGGCCTCCGGTTTATGTTTTTGCGTTATTTTGAAATATACATATCTTCTTCGTTGTTTATCGGATTTAAGTGTTCTTTATATCGAATCGAAGCTGTGGATGAGTACTTTTTGATGATGATGGAAAATATTATTTTTAGCCGACTTTTAACCGACTTTTCTGGTAAACCGTAAATCGAATTGTTTGGTTATTTGTGAAAACGTTCGGTTGCCGTTTGGCACAATTGATGTGAATGTATGTGGGTTGTGTGTGATGAATGCATGACTATATTATGAATATTTATGCATGTCAAGAGTGTCATGAGTCATGTTGTATGTGAAGCATCATGATTGCATTCTTGCATTGTGGGGTTCTAAGATGAATCCGTTGTAACGTCGTAAGCCTTTTGAGAGGTGGGGGCGATGATTACAAACGATTGTAAGCCTTTTGAGAGGTGGGAGCAATCGGATTGTAAGCCTTTTGAGAGGTGGGGGCAATCCATAAACATTGTAAGCCTTTTGAGAGGTGGTAGCAATGGGTGAACATCGTATGCCCGACGGGGAGTTACACTAAGTAACGAGCGATGGTTTCAATAAGTTCTTCAATTGAACTTGAGATGAAATGAGTCGGTACCGCATTGCATTTGCATAGAGTCGTGAGTCGGTCTCTATGATTTGCATTGGTCATCCTTGTATTTGTGCATGGGTGAATGAACATGAATATATGTGTTTATGTTGAATGATAAGCATTGTGATGAATATGCTTGGTTTTGTATATAATATATATATATATATATATATATATATATATATATATGTCTTGCGATGTATATTGAATGGGATGTGATGAATTGTGATAAGAATTGTATCATTGTAATGATGCATTGAAGAATGAATCTAATATGTATATTTATGTGGAATGGTAGAATGGTGAGAATGTGTTATGTGTATACTTTTGTGTTGAGATATATGATTATATGCATTGTTATTATGATAATATTTCTCACCCTTCTGCTGTTTTATGATGCTCTACGAGGCATTGCAGATTAGGTATCTGGTGGTCTTTTGTGAAGTGTGTCTTCATACCTTTTTGGTCGGTTGGCTCTGATATGTAGCACCGGGTAGCTAGGACGTTTTGATCTTATTGTGATACATTTGCATATGTATCTTGCTGATTAATTTGTGTATATAAACATGATCTATATATATGTATATGTTGATGTATATATGTGGTTGTTATTCAATATTTTAGATGTTTCCGTTTTTATTCTAAATATTGAGATGTGGGTATAAGGACTGAGATCCTTCGTTGTTTGAAAGTTACCCCACTGTTGCATATCTTTGTAAGCAGGTGTTGTACGTGTTTAATTTCAAGCATAATGTGACATACCTTTTTATGCCGTGTTTACAATTATACTCTGATGAAATTTCCAATACGTGCCTAAATGATTTATTTGATTATTTGGGGGTATAGAAAGGGGGTGTTACAGTGTTTACCTCAGATTTCTATCTGGAATTTCACTTAGTTTTTTTATTGCTTTATGTGAATGACATCCTCATAGAAAACAATAGTCTCGAGGATGTTATGAAGGTGAAGGGTGAACTCGATAAGGAGTTCGACATGAAGGATCTTGGAGCTGCCTCCGGGATTTTTGGGATTGACATTCTGAGAGATAGAAAGTAGTCGAGATTATACTTATCTGAAGAGACATACCTACTGAAGATTCTCGACAAGTTTGGTATGTCGAATTCAAAGTCTGTTGTAACACCGACTAATCCTCAGTGTATGACTAAAAGTCCTAGTACTGAAGTAGAAAGAGCCTATATGAATAGAATTCCATATGCTAGTATAGTAGGTTCTTTTATGTATGATATGGTATGTACTAGGCTAGACATAACATATGCAGTGAGCCTTGTAAGTAGGTACATGGCCAATCTTGAAAAGGCACACTGACTAGCATTGAAGTGTATTCTAAGGTATCTAAATGGATCTCCGAGTAGAATCCTGATTTATAGTGGAGTCCGTGGTGATGATAAGAGAGTAGAAATTGAAGGATTTGTTGACTCTGATTATTCAGATTGTATGGCTTTTATAAAATCTATTTCTAAATATGTATTCACTATGTTTCACACATCAATCAGCTGGAAAGCAACACTTCAGAAGGTTGTTGTCTTATTAACCATTGAAGCGGAGTATATTTCCCTAACTAAAGTTGTGAAAGAAACATTGCGACTTTAAGATTTTACTAAGACGCTGAAATTTCAAGGTCAAGCAATCACTGTTAAATGTGATCATCAAAGTGAAATACACCTGTAGAAGAATTAAACTTATCATGAGTGAACCAAGATCATCAATGTGAGACTGCAATTCATCAGAGAGATATTCGAACATGGGGAAATGCAAGTGCTGAAGGTTTTGACTGATGACAATGTTGCTGATATGAATATAAAGACATTGCCAAGTTGCATGTTTTTCCACTGTATGTACAAGTTTTAAAATAAATATTTTTGTTATTTAATTTTTTAACTTGTCCATAAAAGCACTAATTAATATTCTCTTTTAAGTCAAGTAAACCAGAAGTGTATGACAATGGGCTCCACATTTCAAACACATGCCTATAGCACTTATTTTTCTATATATAATGATCACATCTCAAAGTTTTGTATATCATAATACAAATTCTCTAATACCAAAATGATGATCGGCATGCTGCTTTTTCTCTTCTTTGCTATCCAAGTGTTGGTTTATTTCATTCCGACTGCTACATTTGCTCTTTCTTTGAGCTCACAGACTGATAAGCTTGCTTTGCTAGCTTTGAAGGAAAAACTTACAAATGGTGTGCCTGATTCTTTGCCATCATGGAATCATTCTTTGCATTTTTGTGAATGGCAGGGAGTTACATGTGGTCGTCAAATGAGAGTCTCTGTCTTGCATTTGGAGAACCAAACCTTGGGTGGCACTCTTGGTCCATCCTTGGGAAATCTAACATTTCTAAAAGTACTCTCACTTTATGACGTTGCTTTGCATGGTGAAATTCCAGCTCAAATTGGTCATTTGAAGAGTTTGCAATTTCTTACCCTAAGCCAAAACAATCTTCAAGGGGAAATTCCTTTGGAGCTCTCCAACTGCACAAATCTACAAGTAATTGAATTGAATGAGAATCTCCTCGTTGGAAGAGTCCCTTCATTGTTTGGATTGGTGAAACTTTATTGGTTGGCTCTTGCTTCCAATAATCTAGTTGGCACTATCCCACCTTCCTTGGGAAATATTTCATCACTCTCAGATATATATCTTTCATGGAATCACTTGGTAGGAAATATACCTCATGCCTTAGGTAAGTTGTCAGGATTGAAATTATTGGTTTTGAGTTCAAATAATTTGTCAGGTGAAATCCCTCATTCTCTTTATAATCTATCAAATATTAAAAATATTGATGTTGGGTCAAACAACTTATTTGGTAGTCTACCATTAAATTTGTTTCTTGTTTTTCCCAATCTTCAAAGACTATATGTAGGTCATAACCAAATAAGTGGAAATTTTCCGTCTTCAATATCCAACCTTACTAAATTGAAAATATTTGATATAGATACCAATTCTTTTAAGGGGCCAATACCTAACACTTTGGGTCAATAACATAAACTTGAGAGTTTTCTTATTGGGGATAATAATTTTGGAAATGGAGGTGCTACGGATTTGGACTTCCTTTCCTCGTTAACCAATTGTACCCAACTGTCGATGCTCAGTTTGGGTAAAAATAAATTTGGTAGTAAGTTGCCCGACCTTATAGGAAACCTTTCCATTAATCTCGAAATTTTTGAAATAGGGTCTAATCAAATATTTGGAGTGATACCCGAAAGAATTGGACAACTAATTGGTTTAACATACATAGACATTGGAAACAATTCCCTCCAGGGATCAATTCCAAATTCAATTGGAAAACTTAAAAATCTAGGAGAATTGGTCTTGGAAGAAAACAAATTATCTGGTAAGATTCCTACAAATATTGGAAATCTTACTATCTTGTCTGAATTATATCTTTCAAACAATAAATTGGAAGGAAGTATTCCATTTTCTCTTAGATATTCCACACAATTACAAAAAATTTATATTGAAAAAAATAAATTGAGTGGTAATTTACCAAATCAAACATTTAGACATCTAGATGGTTTAATATATATTTACTTGTCAAACAACTCTTTCACTGGTCCCATTCTTTCAGAATTTGGTTATTTGAAACAACTTTCAATCTTGAGTCTAGACTCAAATAAGTTAACAGGAGAAATTCCAAAGGATCTTGCTGCTTGTTTGACATTAACAAGGCTCTCGTTGAGTAAAAACTTATTTCATGGAAGAATACCTTCGTTCTTGGGTTCCTTAAGATCCCTTGAAATCTTAGATATTTCTAGAAACAATTTCTCAAGTACAATCCCCTTTGAACTAAAAAATCTCACAATTTTAAATACTTTGAACCTATCTTTTAACAATCTCTACGGTGAGGTTCCCATAGGAGGTGTCTTTAGCAATGTCACAGCAATTTCATTAATTGGAAACAAGAACCTTTGTGGAGGGATACCTCAATTGAAGCTTCCAAAATGTTTTATGGATTCCTCTAAGACACACAAACGGACTCTAAAGAACAAACTTATTATTGCTAGTGTGATTGGCGGGGTTTTGATCTCTTTCATAGCTTTTACAATTGTCCATGTTCTCACAAGAAAGTCAAAAAAGTTACCTTCTTCGCCATCTCTGCAAAATAGGGCACTGAGGGTTACTTATGGAGACTAACATGAAGCAACCAATGGATTTTCTTCATCCAATTTGGTAGGAACTGGAAGCTTTGGCTCGGTTTATAGAGGATCTCTTCACAACTTTGAAAGACCTATTGCTGTAAAGGTGTTGAATCTTGAAACACGCGGGGCAGCAAAGAGTTTCGTGGCAGAGTGCAATGCTCTAGGAAAGATGAAACACCGAAATCTTGTGAAGATCCTAACTTGTTGTTCAAGTGTTGATTACAAGGGTGAAGATTTCAAGGCAATTGTTTTTGAGTTCATGCCAAAAGGGAGTCTTGAAAATGTGTTGCATAATAATGAAGGGTCTGAAAATCATAGTCTCAGCCTCAGACAAAGAGTAGACATTTCTCTTGATGTAGCTCATGCTTTGGATTATCTTCACCATGATGAAGAGCAAGTTGTTGTTCACTGTGATATTAAACCAAGCAATGTTCTTCTTGATGAAGATATTGTAGCTCACTTGGGAGACTTTGGCTTAGCAAGGCTCATTCATGGATCCACAAGTAAAGATCAAGTTGACTCCTCAACAATTAAAGGAACTATAGGATATGTTCCTCCTGGTAAAGTTCTTTCTATCCCTTGCTTGTTACTATATATCATTCATAATGTTTTGCATTTATTTGTGAATATCTAGCATGCACCTACTATAATTATTTTGAAGAAAGTATATAACTCAACAGATGAATAGTACTTGTCTGATTAATATAGGTTAGTCAAGTAATATAGTTTATAATCACATTGAGTTCTTGGTAAAAATGAACATTTCCTTATTGTTAATTACCTTGTGGCTCAATAGAAAAACTCATCGATCTTGTTAACCATTTGTTTTTATTTAGCAATGATAGTTACTAGTTACTAGTTATTTATAAGATATACTAATTAAAGGTCATTTCTCCATTTCTCTATGACATACAATATTTTTTGCATATTTTATGACAATTGTTTCATTTAAATTTATTATATAAAAAGCATTTTTAAAATCATTATGTTATAAAATATTATTTATACTCGTTTATTTGTTTTATTTTAAAGTTTTTTTTTGGTTGATTGTAAAGAGTATGGAGCTGGTGGTCCGGTAACACCAGAGGGAGATATCTATAGCTATGGAGTCATGTTGTTGGAAATGCTTACAGGAAAGAGATCAACTGATGATATGTTTTATGAGACTCTTAGTCTACACAAATTGTGTAAGATGAAAACTCCTGAAGGAATTCTTGACATAGTTTTTTTTTTGATAAGCAAAGGGAATTAATTAAAAAGCACTAGGGGTGCTTAACCCAAATTACAAAGATAAAGGAAATGTTCCCACCACACCCAAAAAGAATCAAAACCGAACAACCTTAACAAAAGCCAACCGTTGGATCAAGACACCAATCCGACCACGACATCTTAAAGTCACCTCTAAACAAAATCAAAGACCAATCCCAAGAGAGTTTCTTCGCAATCCCCACCCCATCCAAATTGGACAAAAAAAGACCCTCAAAAAGAATATCATTCCTACATTTCCAAATAACCCAACAAAAGACCAACCCAAAAAACCAACCGGTGTCCAACTTCCAAGCCACCTTACAATTCAAGTCCAATAAAATGAGGCCTTCCAAAATGGAGGTAGCCGACGAGATATGATCCACTCGGAGCCACTCGCACAAAGTTCTCCACCAACCTCTAGAAATAGAGCAATTCAAGAAAAGGTGATCTAAATCCTCTTCAACTCCAAAACATAAAGGGCAAACCAAAGAATGTGGTCCCGTCAAAGTTGATTCACGTTTGATTATGCCCTTTGTTCAAGATCATACATGGATTGTAGAAGACAATATAAAAGAGTGTCTAGTGATGTTTGCTAAAATAGGAGTTGCATGTTCTGAAGAAATTCCTACTGAAAGAATGCTCACAAAACATGTCATTCAAAATTTGCTTAAAATTAAACACAAGTTGTCCTGCTAGATGTTAATGCTACTATGATCAATGGTGTTCTCCCGGATGATTTACATGTCTTGTTTTCCTCATATATTGTGTGTTTTAATTGTGTTAATTTGTACCACTTTAATTCCTATATATGTAATGGAATAAGAATTGTGCTTGTAGTTTTTTTTCATCAACGTGTGCTTGTAGTTCGATACAGTATATAGTATATGTATTGTATTTGTTGGAAATAACGTTAGTTATGCAATGGATTGTATGGTAACTTTGGTTGGAGAAAATTTTATTATCATATTTTTATTATTTTATTATGAGAATTTTAAGAAAGAAAATAATGTGATTTTTTTTATTGTTACTAAATATATACTTCTTTAAGACAGGTGATAACGTAATCAATTGTTGGAAATGCTTACAGGAAAGAGATCAACTGATGATATGTTTTATGAGAATCTTAGTCTACACAAATTGTGTAAGATGAAAACTCCTGAAGGAATTCTTGACATAGTAGACTCACGTCTGATTATACCCTTTGTTCAAGATCATACAAGGATTGTAGAAAACAATATAAAGGAGTGTCTAGTGATGTTTGCTAAAATAGGAGTTGCATGTTCTGAAGAAGTTCCTACTGAAAGAATGCTCACAAAACATGTCATTCAAAATTTGATTAGAATTAAACACAAGTTGTCCTGCTAGATGTTAATGCTACTATGATCAATGGTGTTCTCCCGGATGATTTACATGTCTTGTTTTCTCATATATTGTGTGTTTTACTGTGTTAATTTGTACCATTTAATTCCTATATATGTAATGGAATAAGAATTGTGCTTGTAGTTTTTTTTCCCCTCGACGTTTGCTTGTAGCTCGATACAAAATATAGTATATGTATGGTATTTTTTGGAAATCACGTTAGTTATGCAATGGATTGTATGGAAACATTGGTTGGAGAAAAATTTATTATCATATTTTTATTGTTTTATAATGAAAATTTGTAAAAAGAAAATAATGTGATACTTTTTATTGTTAGTAAATGTATGCATCTTTAAGACAAGTGCTAACATCAATCTTCATCGAACATTTAAATAATTAAGATAAACCAAAAAAGAAACAAGAAATATAAAAAGAACTAGAATAGGACCCGCGCGATGCGCGGGTTGTAAAAAGATAATGCGGATGGTAAATAGAAGTTGTTGAAATAAAATATACATTTATGAATAATGAAAATGCAATGTGAGACATCAAATTAAATGTTAAAACGTGAAAGAAGTCTATAAAATTATAATCGATTTTTAAGGGTTTTGGTTGTTTTTATTCTTAGATGAGGCTTCGTTGTTCCTTTGTTTTTTTAATGGATTTTTGAGTCTTCATTTTGTGTATAAGAAGTGACTCGTCATCAGACGATAATAAAGTTCATTGTTGCTACTATTATTTTTTTAATTCTCTTTGATATGAGTTTCATCATTTGATGTTGTTATGATTAGCATTCATTTAGCACTGTGAGTTTTTGTTTTTCTTTTCTTATATGGTTTACCATTGATGTTGCCATCATCATTTCCTCTTTCACGTTCTTCTTCTTAATGATCTTTAAATCATTTATGGTGATATGGACTCCTATATGTAATAAGTATATTGTTAAGATTCATAAAGTTAGTAGCATATTCACAAAAGAGTTTTTAAATAAAATTTATAGTGTACCGAACATCTCACTCTCGTGTCATTGTCATTATATTTTGTAATGCAGTTAAAATTTGAGTCATTCTCTTTTGAGTAGACATATTTGAAAACTTAGTTATTTGAATTTCCTTTATTTTTAACTGACCATTTGATGGACTGTATAATTTATACAAAATAAAAAAGAGATAGTAAAAGATTATCTTTAAATTTAATTTTTTTAAAATGATAGTTCATAATTGTTAGTAAATTTTGATTAAGAATATTGTTTATAGTAATTTTTTTTATATGTATATAAATGGAAATGATTTGAGATAAAGGTGTAAAACTAATTCTCCTAATAATAAAAAATATGTACATTTGATTGAATATAATTTAATTATCTAATTAGTTTTTAATTGTCATAAAATTAATTATTAAACGTGTAAAATATGATTGTCATAATAAAAAATGAATGTTTTTTCTAATATTGAGACAATTAGAATTCAATTAATTCTTAATTATGATCAAATTGAATTTTTTTAATTATTTAACATGTATGAAAAAATTGAATGTTAATAATTCAATCAGTTTTAAAATGTATGAGTTGTGAGTTACAATGAACAATAAATCGTATCAATTCTATTATTATATTCACCACAAAGTCCATCAATTCATCGATTTTCTAATCTAACAAATAGTCTATTATATTTATTGTCATTATTTCATGAGTTTTATTTTTTTAACGGGATATAAATAATAATAATAATACACATATTTGTTGAAGTATTTAAAAAAATAAAATAAATTATTTTTGTAACATTATTTTATGTACTATTAATATTTGGGATAAAATATTTTATTTATTAGTTTTTTAAATGTGTATGAATAAAATAATATATTTATTATTCATATGCATATTTCATATGCATTTTTCAATTTTTAATAATAATGTTAATAATACAAAATTTAATTATTTATTATATTCATTGTTTAATTTTTATGACATTAATTTTTTTAAAAATTTTACAATCATTTATGACCTTTTTGTTCTTATAAATACTATTTTATTTATTTATTTTTGGATAAAAAATATAATATATTAAAATGATAGTATTAAAGGTTAAAAGTAAGGGTGGTGTAATTGTTTCATTAAATATATAATTAAAGATTTTATTAAATTTTTATTGGTAATAAATATTTCAATTTATTTCACAAATGAAATTGATAATTTTTTTGTTATCATTATGAAATAAATAATTATAAACTTGATGAAATTTTATTGTTTAGTAATAAAAAATTAAATTAAATTACATATGGATAATCAAAAATATAATGTAATATATTCAATTAATTTTTCAATTTTTAGTAGTGATGTTAATAACATAAATTTTAAATATTTATTATATTCATCATTGCATTTAATTGGGAATGACTTTAAATATAAGTTTTTGTATATACTTAATAAACATTTGTTTCTTAATAGTGGCATTAATTTTTATGATATTAATGTTATCAATAACTTTGTACAACGATTTCCAACGTTTTTATTCGTAGTAATATTTGTTATTATTTATTTTTATATAAATGAAAATTATTTATTCTTTGTAATATTTGAGACAATCATAAAATCTATATATATATATATATATATATATATATAAACTTTCTAATAATAAAAAATATTTACATTTGACTTAATATAATTTAATTATCCAATTAGTTGTTAATTGTCATAAAATTGATTATTAAACAAACATGTAAAAAATGATTGTCATAATAATAAATGAATATTTTTTCTAAATTATAATACAATTAGAATTCAATGCAGCTAGTCTCCCCCTCCGGAGGGGACCCCCGCCAAGTGGCTGCGCGCCGAGGGTCCTATGCTCGTGGACCTCGAGGAGGTCGTGCCTACCGAAAAGTTTATCCTGCCGGACTGCCACCTTCGTCGAGACTTATTTGGGGGAAACCCCCCTGCTGTGGCCGAAGCTGAGGTGCAGGTTATTTTGGGAATTGAACGGGCGGCTAGAAGGAAAACACTGGACGAGGACATGGCGGCTGTGGTGCATATTTTTGAGACCGCCTTGGTTCTGAATGATGAGACCTCTCCTGCTTCCGATCTGAAGAAGCTGCGGGACGAATACAATGTCCTTGAGAAGGAAAAGGATAAATCTGAGAATGCCCTACAGGAGGCCCAGTCAAAGTGCGAGACCTACGTGAACGTTCTCCACGAGTTGAATGAAACTAATGCTGAACTAAAGACGACTCAGGGGGAGCGTGATCGCCTCCGGGCCCGGGTCGCTGAGCTAGAAGCTGATGCCAGTCCTGCAGAGGATGAGACAGCGGAGGAGAAGGGTTTCATCGACCGTGGTGCTCTGATCGCCAAGATTCAGGAGATTCAGCAGGTGATAAGTGCAAATTGTACCTATTTTTGTATATATGTTTTGTTGCACTTATCGATACTTTTTGTCTCTATCGTTCGAATAAACCCCAATTTGTTTATAAATAAGTTTACTTTACATTTTAGTGTATATATTGCGTATCGTGTAAATATTACTGAGTTTAATTGATTTTATCTCATTTTTTGTAGGTATTCAAGCCAGGTTATCTTTCCATATTTATGAAGGGCATTAAATATGCTTTCCAGCGCTTCCGACCGTGTGTAAATCAGAGATACAGTTCAGAAGTTGTGGTCAAAATAAGGACTGGTTTGTTGTCAAGTACGCTTTTCGAATTGACAGCGAATGTTCGCTTTACGAAGGTCCAGCGAAGGCCCCCGCGAGGGAGTCCAGAATTGGACAGGGAGAAAAGAACCAAAGTTCACTTTACGAACTGTGCAGCGAGTATTCGCTTTGAGAATAAATCATTCGCACTGCGAACTTCTAGAAATTTGCATTGGCGAATTGACTATTCAGAGGCACTTAAGTGCCATTTTTTGAGGTTCGCTAGGCGAATGATTCGTTCGCAAAGCGAACGTGACAGATTTGTAATTGTATATAGTTCATTTCAATCACTTTTTAGGTTATGGTTTGGGTAATTTTTGCTCCCACTACATAAAACATCAGTTTTTCATAGGATTAGCTTAGAAAACAACATTGAAGCTTGCACACAGATGATCCGGCTTAGATTTCTCATCGATCGGCGCCGACAAACCGTGAGATGTTTGGTTCATTTCTCTTCTTCTTTGTGTATTTCTTCTTTGTTGGGTGTTGTATAGTTACTATGAACATATGTATCTTTGTTGATCATAATATTGTATAAAATCTGCTTTACAAATCATTATCGATGTCTTCCTTGATCTTTTTGCATTTATGTTTGGATTTGTGTTGAGTTAGAGATAAACATCATGAATCTTGATTAGGGATGGATATCTATTGTCTAGATGCTAGAGATAGATTTAGATAATAATCTTTATGGTGTCGAAACTTAATATCTTCCGTGTTTCAAGGCGTCGTCCGCGAGAGTGACGACGAGAGTAATACTGTTGCTGTCTCAGCTCAGTGTGCCAGAGATGGACACTGTTGTGAGCGATACTGGATGATTTTGACAAGTATTGTAGTATAGTGAAAATGATCGATAAATTTATGTTTGTAACGAGTGGATTATATGTATGCTTGATAAGTTCGTTTCTCCGAAGAATGTATACTTTTTATGTTCTTATTTACTTTCCTGCATTTTCTTTAAACCCATTTTAATCCAAACTCATTAACGCGAGAGATTGTCGAACGAAATTCTTTCCCTCGAACCGATCTATGTCGACACGACATAAATCCCAGAGGAAATTCTTCCAAAAATAAATATTTTTGCTACTTGCCCTATTCTGCAATCAACAAATAGGCACTGTTGTCGGGGATCGGTTTTGATATTGAATCGCATTGCGATAGTTTCTTTGTTTTTGAGTTTTGTTTATATCGTATATATTGTCTATTTCCATTATGTTTGTTCAAGTGTTGTATACATTTTGTTCCCGTAATGTTTGTTTAAATATTTGGTTAGGACACTTGTTTTTGGTTTGCGCGGTGAGGTATCATTATGGCATGAAGGAAAGAAGTTGCTAGCTAAGCACTATAAAGGCGTCGGGCTTACGACGTAAAACAAGCATGGTGTATTCTTTTCTTTTGTTGTTGTTTAGTTTAGGTAGTGTGGTGAGTATTCATTAAACATGTTGTACTCGGATTTTTCGTAAAATTCTCAAATCTTCACTTTACAACTTGTTTAATGAATTTTTGCCGGTTTTTTAGTTTGTGTATATTAATAGTTTTCGTGTTTGTCAATGAGCTTGTTTTGAGTAGCTTGAGGAAGTTGTGGTGATTTTCCAAGTTTTATCGTTTCTACTTGCGGATGTATGGTAATGATATTGTTAAGTTTTGTACACGTCCAAGGTATGTGTTTATCGCTTTCTATACTTTCGCATATTCATGATACTTAGGCTTTTTACAAACATTCATGCCATTCATTCTTTTGTATACTTGTTCTTGTGTGAATCACTTTAGTTCCCAACCTTTTTGTGAGGTGGCTTTCCATTGTTCATATATGCGGAGTACCAACATTCTTGTTCTAACTGGATTTTATTATGCTTAATCTTTTGTTTGTATTGATTATATGAATGCATGAAAAGGATCAAGGCAATTTTGTTTCATTTTGAGCATAACTACCTTAGCCAAATAGTCAATTCACCTTGTGAGTGTGTGATCATTTGTAACCCCTTTGAGCTTTTTGATCCATGTTTTATTTGAACTTAATGCTTGTCTATGAGTGTTTAGTTCACTTATTTTTTATTGGATTTTGTTTTTTCTTGGACCTCAATTTTGCGTTGTTGTATGAATTTTTTCCTTGCCTTAGAAAGTAGGGAGTATTCACATGATGATGTGGTTGAATTCAAGTTGGAGAGAGAATGGTTGCTTACTCATTGGTTGGATTCTATGAGGAAAGAAAAAGAAAAGAAAAAAGAGAAAAATATGACAAAGAAGAAGAAAAGAAAAAAGAAAGAAAAAGAAAATCCTTGAGAAAGGAAACAAAAAGAGTTCAAATAATTGTGCTAAATAAGTATTGTGTTTTGTGTAACACTTGGGATTTTGGAAGAAGTTGATTGGAATTTTGTGTTTGAGTCTTTATGAGTTGATCACTCCCTTAGGTTTAGACAAGTTTTTGTTTCAATTACCTTTAGAAATTGCCCCTTGTTTGTTTACCCGACCACGTTACAACCTTGAAAGTCCTTGTGATTCTTGCCTTTGTATGTTCAATGTGAATTTTTGTATGGTTGCATAATTTAGTCTATTGTTTGCATGATTGTTGTGTGAGTGATAAGAACCTCATTTTGTGTTTTTCATCTACCGATGATTGTTTTTTCTAGGTGTGATTCACATTGAAACTTGTCTTCTTTTAGAATTTTTGGCATGAATTTTGTATTTTGCATTTGTTTCGTGACAATGTTATCATCGTAGTTTAGTGGTAAGTATTTATTTTGTGTGTACTGTTTTTCATTTGAACCATACATTTGTTTCCGTTTTTCAAAACCCTTGTTGATTCGTGATTATTTGGTTATTGCTTTTGTTTCTTTGAGTTGCTTGATTTTTGTTTGAGGAAAAACAATTATTTAAGTTGGCGAGAGTTTGATAAGTGTAAATTGTACCTATTTTTGTATATATATTGTGTTGCACTTATCGATACTTTTTGTCTATATCGTTCGAATAAACCCCAATTTGTTTATAAATACGTTTACTTTACATTTTAGTGAATATATTGCGTATCGTGTAAATATTACAGAGTTTAATAGATTTTATCTCATTTTTTGTAGGTATTCAAGCAAGGTTATATTGCCATATTCATGAATAGCATTGAATAAGCTTTCAACCGCTTCCGACCGTGCGTAAATCAGAGATACGGTTCAGAAGTTGTGGTCAAAATAAGGATTGGTTTGCTGTCAAGTTCGCTTTGCGAGTTGACAGCGAATGTTCACATTGCGAAGGTCCAGCGAAGGCCCCATCGAAGGAGTCCAGAATTGGACAGGGGAGAAAAGAACCAAAGTTCGCTTTGCGAACTGTGCAGCGAGTATTCGTTTTGCAACTAAATCGTTCGCACTGCGAACTTCAGGAAATTTGCATAGGCGGTTTGACTGTTCAGAGGCACTTAAGTGCCATTTTTTGAGGTTCGCTAGGCGAATGATTCATTCGCAAAGCAAACGTGACAGATTTGTAATTGTAAATAGTTCATTTCAGTCACTTTTTAGGTTATGGTTTGGGTAATTTTTGCTCCCATTACATCAAACATCTTTTTTTCATAGGATTAGCTTAGAAAACAACATTAAAGCTTGCACACGGATGATCCGCGTTGGATTTCTCATCGATCAGGGCCGACAAACCGCAAGATGTTTTGTTCATTTCTCTTCTTCTTTTTGTATTTCTTCTTTGGTGGGTGTTGTATAGTTACTATGAACATATGTATCTTTGTTGATCATAATATTGTATAAAATCTACTTTACAAATCATTATCGATGTCTTCCTTGATCTTTTTGCATTTATGTTTGGATTTGTGTTGTGTTAGAGATAAACATCATGAATCTTGATTAGGGATGGATATCTATTGTCTAGATGCTAGAGATAGATTTAGATAATAATCTTTATGGTGTCGAAACTTAATGTCTTCCGTGTTTCGAGGCGTCGTGCGCGAGAGTGACGACGAGAGTAATACAATTGCTCTCTCAGCTCAGTGTGCCAGAGATGGACACTGTTGTGAGCGATACTGGATGATTTTGACGAGTATTGTAGTATAGCGAAAATGATCGATAAATTTATGTTTGTGACGAGTGGATTATATGTATGCTTGATAAGTTCTTTTCTCCGAAGAATGTATACTGTTTATGTTCTTATTTACTTTCCCGCATTTACTTTAAACCCATTTTAATCCAAACTCATTAACGCGAAAGATTGTCGAACGACATTCTTTCTCTCGAACTGATCTCTGTGGACACGACATAAATCCCAGAGGGAATTCTTCCAGAAATGAATATTTTTGCTGCTTGCCCTTTTCTGCAATCAACAGCAGGACTGTTTGAAGGGCCTCGAGGTGGGCTTCAAAAGTTTCGTGGCTCAGATCGAGGCTAAAAACCCAGACGTCCAGCTTGCGCTTGACAGAGTCAGCCTGTTCCACCGTGTGATCAATGGTAAGGTGGTCGTACCAGGGGAGGACGAGGACGAGAACGGGGAGACTGGTACCCGTATCGAGGATAGATCGTCGTCTAGTTCTTTTGTTTGCTTGGCCTGCGTGCCATTTTTCATTTGATCTTGTTTGGTTCGGCCTGCGTGCCGTGAATTTTTTGTAGTGACTTTTGCCCGGCTTGCGTGCCAGGGGCTTTTTGTCAGATTTGTAATATTTGCACAATGGGCTTCTGCCCGGTTTTAATGCTTTGTTTTTGCTTATCTGTGTGTGTGATGCTTGTATGTTTGATATACTTTGTCTATACTTGTAATATTTTGGGGTTTGCTCGACTTTGTCTATCCTCGACTGTGTCGGGAACTGGTTGAGTGGCCGGAGGCGTATTCCGACCTTCAACGAGGCTAAGAGCTCGGTTGAGGTCTTAGCTTCGTGGCGTGAACTTCCCATCGCGAGCTGGGCATTATGTCTAATTGGTACGGCGACGACGGAGCTCGGTCGAGGTATCCTCGTCGGATCAAGGGTCCTCACCTACACACAATGCGGACCTTGACCTTCGTGTTTCGTGGACGGGAGTCGCGCTTGTACCTTATCGTGTCCCTATAATCGCGGCGTTATTGTGTTGCAGGAAGTGTTTAACTGCAATATTGTTTAAGCTTCTCAGCATTCCATGGTCGAGCAAGTTCCTCCTCGTGTAAATTTTTGAGGTAGTAGGCTCCTGTCCCCGTTTTCGCGCGGACGTGGTAAGAGCCCTCCCAGTTTGCGGCGAGCTTGCCTTCTCGCGAATCTTTCGTGTTCCTTCGTAGAACGAGGGTGCCTACTTGAAAATCACGTTTAATAAATTTGTTGTTATAACGTAGAGTTATTTTCTGTTTAAGTGAGGCTTCTTGGAGGGATGCGCCGGACCTTATCTCCTCGACAAAGTCGAGCTCCTCCCTTAGGGCCTCATCGTTCGCCTCCTCGTCGAGGGGAGACTCCGTTCTCCTCGAAGGTTCTCTTATTTCCACGGGGATCACCGCTTCTATTCCGTAAGTTAAGCGAAAAGGTGTCTCCCCGATCGTGGAATGTGGAGTTGTTCGGTAGGCCCAGAGGACGTTGTGCAGCTCCTCGACCCACCTTTTCTTGGCATCGCCTAGTCGGCGTTTTAGCCCTCGCAGGATCACTATGTTCTCCGCTTCATCTTGCCCGTTCGTTTGAGGGTGTTCGACCGACGTCAAGTGCTGCTTCGTGCCCAGTTTGGTGAATAAAGTGTTGGAAGTTCTTGTCGGTGAACTATGTTCCGTTGTCCGTGACAATCGCTTGGGGCACGCCGAACCGGGTGAGTATGGTCCTCTTGTAGAAACGTAGTATGTTATGGGCCATGATTTTTGCCAGGGCTTCCGCCTCGATCCACTTCATGAAATAGTCCACGCCGACGATCAGGTACTTGTTTTGGTATGACCCCACGACGAAGGGCCCGAGGATATCCATTCCCCACCATGCAAACGGCCACGGGGAGGACAATGTTTTGAGTTCGTTGGGTGGGGCCAGGTGCATGTCCCCGTGTCGTTGGCATCTGTCACACTTCTTAACGTGCTCCTTGGCGTCCTGTTGCATGGTAGGCCAGTAGTATCCTGCTCGCAAAGCCTAGCGGGCTAAGGACCATCCGCCGAGGTGTTTTGCATTGATGCCCTCGTGGATTTCCTGGAGTATACCGGGGACCTTGGTCTCTTCGACGTACCTGAGGAGGGGAATCGAAAAGCCACGTCGCTAGAGTTTACCTTCGACAATTGTGTATGAGCACGCTCGTTGCTTAACCACCCCGACTTCCTTGGGATCGTCGGGCAGCTTGCCAGTGGTGAGATACTCATATACCAGGGTCATCCAATAGTTGTTGTCCCCGATGGTGTTCACGTCAGTCGCAGGGACAGACTTATCAATGTTTGGGCACGAAAGCACGTCTTGTATAACAGACTTATTCCCGCCCTTCTTCTTCGTGCTCGCCAATTTTGACAAGACATCTGCTAGAGTCTTGTGCTCGCGTGGGATGTGGGTTACTTCTGCCGAGGTGAAGCGCTTTCTCTTTTCCTTCACTAGGGTCAAGTACTCTATAAGACTATCGTTCTTGGCTTGGTACTCTCCCCGGACCTGGGATGCCACGAGCTGGGAGTCAGTGAATACTTTAACCTCTTTGGCCCCGAGGTCTTCAGTCAGGCGTAACCCCGGCGAGGAAAGCCTCGTACTCGGCCTGATTGTTCGGCGTTAGGAAAAACAGAGTGAGGGAGACTTCGATCAGGATGCCCTCCTCGTTCTAGAGGATGATGCTCGCTCCACTGCCTTTCGAGTTGGATGCCTTGTCGACGTAAATCGTCCACTTTTGGGATCTGTCAGTCGAAGGTTCGGGGAGGGTAATTTCTACCACGAAGTCTGCCAGCACCTGAGCCTTCAGGGCCTTACGCCCCTCATATTGTATGTCGAACTCGGCGAGTTCGAGCGACCACCTGAGCATCCTCCCCGCCATGTCTGGCAGACCGAGAAGTTGTCGCACTGGTTGCCGGTTCTTAACACGATTGTGTGGACTAAGAAGTAATGGCGCAGTCTTCTGGCCGCGGTGACTAGGGCCATGGCGACCTTCTCGATCTGCTGGTATCTTAGCTTCGGACCTTGGAGGGCTTTACTGACGAAGTAAATTGGCTTATGCCCGTATGGGGTTTCCCAGATAAGGACCGCGCTGACTGCTTCGCTCGTGATGGCGAGGTATAGGAAAAACGTCTCCCCGTTCTCTGGTCGGGAGAAAATCGGGGGCTGTGAGAGGACTTGTTTGAGGTGAAGGAGGGCTTGCTCGCATTCCTCGGTCCATTCGAACGCGGTTTTCTGTCGTAGAAGCTTAAAGAATGGGAGTGCGTATTATGCGGACTTGGCCACGAAACGGGAAAGCGATGTCAGCATCCGTGCAGCGATCTCGGGGTTGGGATCTCGGAAAACGTCTTGCATTTGTTGGGGTTCACCTCGATTCCCCGTTCCGTGAGGCAAAATCCGAGGAATTTTCCTGTCCGAACGCCGAAGGTGCATTTGTCGGGGTTGAACCTCATCCTGCACTTTCTTGCGGTTTCCCAGGCACTAGGACGAGGAGCGTCATTCCTCTTGGCGTACTTCTTTAGGTGCCCTTCCTTGATCAGGATCTCTATTGCATCCTAGAGGTGGATGCAATCTTCTGTGACATGTCCATGGCTCCGGTGGAACCTGCAGTACTTGGACTTGTCTGTATTTGATTTGGGGGTTGTCGACTTGGGAAAGCGGACACCCCCTTTCTGAAACTCTGAGTTGGCGCACTCGGAGAGAATTCACTCACGAGGAGCGTTGAGCGGCGTGTACTCCGTAAACTGGCCAGCTGGACCTCTCGGCTCGCGAGAGTCCCATGGACAACCTTCTCATCTTTTCTCTCCCCCGCCCCGGGGGGGAGGAGAGCCTTCATCTCTGTGGCCGTGGGGGTCATCCCGTCATCGTGAGTCGAGGGCAATTTAGGCGGCCTCCGCCTCTTCGAACTCGATGTACGATTCAGCTCGGTGGAGGAGGTCTTCCAAGTTGCGAGGTCTATGGATGCCCACAGACTTGGCAAACTCGGTCCCGATATGTAGTCCCCGCACGATCAGGAACTTCTTCATGTCATTGGTCGCGTGGACTTTGACGACTTCTCAGTTGAATCTCTCAATGTAGTCTCTGAGAGATTCGTTTCTCCCCTTGAAGATACCTTCCAACGAGGCCACTGTCTTCAGGTGATGGCGAGAAGTAGTAAAATATTTGGAGAAACGTCCCTTCAGTTGCTTCCAAGACGTGATAAATTCAGGTGTAAGGTTTTTGTACCAAGTCATGGCACCTTTCCTAAGAATGGTTGGGAAGAGCCTACACTTAATACCTCCCCAGACATTCCTATAGTCGAGCATGACTTTGAAGCTCTCGACATGGTCGTCGGGGTCGGCTGTTCCATCGTAGATCCGCATCGGTGCAGGCTTCTCCATGCCCACAGGAATAGGCGTGTCCATAATCTTCCTAGACAGAGGGGTTCTCTGGTCGTCCTCATCGCTTCTAACTGGTGACCGTGATGGGGAGTGATGGCCTCGACCAGGGCCATGTCGTTGAGGAGAGCTCCTGGAACGGCTCTTCGGCTTTTCCCAGTCAACTTTGCTCCTCTTCTTGGTTGGGGAGCGTCGTGGCTCCTTCTGAGGAGGGGAGAGGGGGCACTTCTGGGTGACCACGGGCTGGGTTCATTCTAGGCATGGTTAGCAGCCTGCAGGTTGTGGGGAGGTGATGCGAGAGTCCGCCGGTGGAGTCATTCGCGGGGAAGGAGAACGATCCGGAGATGGCGGGTGAGATATCTTCGCGAGGAAGAGCGTCGTGGCCGCCCTCTCTCAAGCGCTTCGATCCTGAGATTCTGCTGGGCGATTAATTGGTTGGTCTGGTTGACCAAGGAGAACAGGGCCACCATGCCTGGTGACGGTGTGAGAAAGGCACAAGAAAGGGAGAGTTTGAATAGTGTATTTACTCTTTAACGAATTTTCAATTCTTATCGTTAATACGCTGAGATAGTATCAGAGTTCGTTGAGAGACTCTGATTCGCGAAATAATATTCAGACTTGCCATGCAAGAAGCATAAGAACCAAAAAGAGTTTGAACACAATATGCATTATTTAGAACTTGCAGTGCGGAAGCTTATTAGAGTTAAGCTACAAGGTTCTGACTCGTTTATGTAAGGTTCTGATACTCAATAAAGAAACATAAACAATAACATAAAGGATAACAAGAGTAAAGGTCACACAATATATCCTGGTTCACCACAAGGCTAATCCAGTCCACCCTCCTCAGGTGATTTCGCCTTGAACACAAGGACTTAATCCACTATAATCAATCTCGATTACAGATGCACGGGCAACAGTCGGTGACTAATAACTTGCACAACCGCACTGTGACTAACCTATAATAACTTGCGTCATTGTCATCTCAAGTACCCAGATCATCTCATGATCCCCTGAAGTGTCTCTCTTAGTGAACCATTCAGGGATCCAATCAGGATATAACGTTCACTGGAGGAATCACAATGAGTTCCTCAGGGATCTCACAAGAGTCTGTTCAAAAAATGATCCTCTTCGAGATATGACTATCATTGACCCAACGTACCAAGATCTTTCAAGATCTCTAGTCAGGATTTCACGATGACCAGCAGTCATCGTCTCCTCAAGTATCCTGATCATCCCATGATCTACTTGAGGCTTCCATCAACAGTGACCCATTCAGGGATCCAATATGGATATTACGTCCACTGGAGGAATCTCAATTCTTTTAGTAGAATTGGATTTCTAGAGATCAGTGAGGTGCTTCCTTCCAAGCAGATTCTCCTATGTTTCAGTACAACATAACTTCTAAGAGTTACAGCAAGATATGAGCAACAACTCGTTGCAAACTACATGATTCTAAGATGTACAAGATATTACATTTAGATTACATCTTAAGAATTCTTCATCTTCTTTGTTGAGCAAGCTTTGAACAACATCTCCCTTGCTTCGGATCTTCTACGAGCTCCAAGATGATGTAGTTGGTGTTGATTGATGAATTTGTTAATTTCTTCGTCTTCTTCGAGTTCATCAATATCTGGTTGTTGTTGTAAATTGATAATCTTGATGTTGTAACAACGAACTCAGATTCTTAGATTGTTGTTGTTGCACCCCAAATTTTACCCTCAGATATCTTGATTTTCTGTCATACAATCTTAGGTCATATGTCTAAACATCTGCAGTCATTTGGTCTATCAATCATTAATTGTGCATTTTTTTTATCGCCTGGTCATTTTGATTTTTGTTCATAATCTCTAGATTTAATTTTGAAATTTTAGAACTTTTGTTTTTTTTAGTTTAGAAATTTATTCATCTATTTTAATCTTTAGATCAGTTTTATTATTAAATATAGTTTATTTATCCTAACTATTTTATTTATTATTATTATCATTATTATCATTACAACTATTTATCAGCTTTTTTTTTATTTTATTTTTATTATTATTCATTAGTATTGTTAATTGTTATCATTAAATCAAAACAAAACAAAAAAAGCAATGAGATGGGCCAATGCCATCCGCACGGCCCACCCTCCTTGGAACCCAAAACACCTCGCTGCACCAAGACGTGTACAATAACAATTTCAAACAAATCAATGCAACCTCTGCGTATCATCCTCAAAAGCAAGACTTTGACCAACTCTTTTTGAAGTAACAACGTACTGCTGCAAAGAAACATTTCACCAAAACGTGAAAAACCAGACCTCACTCTTCAGCTTGTACGTTCCCACTCTGCAATAATCACAGCTCATAAATCTGCACCGAAAGTGACATTTCATGAAACTACACGGTAAAACCAACAACATTGAAACAGACAGAGAAAAAAGAATTAATAAAGAGGAAGAGCTTGAGAGTTGTTTGGAGGGGGGAACCACACGATAAAATTAGACAACAAACCTTGACTTTTTTCTGATAAAAGCCTCACTTGGCTCTTGTATTCGCACGGCAAATAGCACAAACTCTCCTCCCTCTCACCAAAACCGTGACACCCTTTCCTTCCCATCATTAACCACAATCCTTCTCCAATCTTCTGAACCCAAAATTCACCTCTTAACCAAACATCAACTTCACAACACCATATCCACCCCAAATCATAATCATCAACAACAACTGAACGATTCCTCACCATCATTACCATGAATAAGTCATCGCTCAAACCCAATAAACCATTTTCAACATCTCAACCAAAATCCTCTTCGTTCCACCACCATCAACCACAACCCATTTTCCAGATCAAAACCCAGTAAAGAAAAACAGAATGAGAAGAGGGGGGAGCTTGAGTGAAAACAGGATGAAATGAATCAAATTTACAAACCCGGATCGAGCAACCCAACCTGAGAAACTGAGACTGATCGACGCTCACAAGAAGATTGGGAAACGTTGACGTCGTGATTTCCTTCATTTTCAAGATGATTTTGATCTCGATGGACGTTGTTTTTGGCCTTCGTATTTCTTCACCGTGTTGTCTTTCTCACTTTCGTTTTGGACCTTGTACAGTGTAGCTCGCTTTTCATTTTCTCAAGATGAAGTGATGAACCTGAACTAGTTGACCGCCCCTTGTTGTTTTCTTTTGATTTTGATCAGTAGATTAGGTTTTGTGTAGTTTCTCTTAGTTATTTCTTTTACCTTCAACCATAGTGGGCTAGGCCCATGGTGATTTTACCACACAATACTCACACGCTTCGCACCGCCCCTGTTTCATTTATTTTGTTTTTTTCTTTTAAGTTCTTTCTAGTTTTGGAAGACATGTGTGTGGGCTGTAGGCCCGAGTTGATTTCAAAGTCCACTTTTTTTTTTCCTTTTTAAAAATAGTGGTCAATCGTGTTTTGGAAGTGGATAAACGGGCAAAGCCCATGCTGATTCAGACCTTATCACACCCATCATGATCCATACACCACCCTTTTTTATTATTTTAATTAATTTCCTTTATTTATATTTTCAACAAAAGGTTTTAATACTTTGCCTTAGATTTGTTTAGATTTTGGATAAATAATATTTGATTTTTGATATTTCTTTTTATTTATTGTTGGTTTTTCATTTTTATTTTTTGGGCCTATGATATATCAAAATCATAATTTTTGTTGATTTATGTGAATCAATAAATTGTGATGAATATGAGGCCTATTTTCTATTTTTTTGGTCAATGAGAGTTTAATTAAAGATTTATCGATTTTATCGATTTAAAATCTTAATTTAGACTAGACCGACTTTACGCTTCATTTCAATCTCATTTTATTTTCTATTTTATTGGTCAATGAAAATCTAATAAAAAGGTATTCGATTTATCGATCTAAAATCCTTATTTAGATGAGACCGATTTTATTTTCATTTCGAGCCCGTTTCTTTATTTTATGGCCGATGATATTGCAAAATCACGACTTTTTATCGATTTATTTCAAATCACTAAGTCGTGATATATATGAGGCAACTTCTTTTATTTTGTCGGTCGATGAAAGTTGAAAATCATAGATTATCGGTTTCTCGATTAAATCATGATTAAGACGAGACCGACTTTATTTCTACTTCATTCTGTATTTTCTTATATCTTCATTTTCATTTTGACCGATGAAGTCTTTCTATTCACGAACGTTGTTAGCGAAGCGACGAACCTTCATTATTTCAAATCTGTAGTGAGTGATCATCGAGATCTCTTTCTATACTTTGAGATCGTGATAGGTTACCTTCGACTAATCAACGAGAGTTTGTGATTAAGACAAGGTCTTTACCTTTTCTTTTCGTGTGGCACGATTTCATCGGAGAATGATCTTCTATATCGTTTCTCCATCGTGTCTCAACACAAAGATCAAATTGTGCATCCTCCTATAGTATGGTCTTCCTCATAGACCGTACTGCGACGGATCAACACTACATTGGACCCGATTCATCGATCCAATAAATTAATCAACAATCACTAAATTTACTTTCAGTCAATATATATATCTTGATTTATTCTTTATGTCGATTATTATCCTTGTTGATATTATCATTGTACATATTTATATCTTGTTTATATTGTTCACTTCATTTGTTCATTTAAAATACACTAATAAATATCAAAACCCTAAAAAACTTAATTGACCGGACTGTGGTTACTATTATGTTTTGGACTGGGACTTAGATTTAGGATTTTTACCCTATGCTCTTGGAGTGGAGGTTTTGATCTTGGTTTGTCAATGGCTCACCAGCATGCACTCTATTTGGGTTAGATCTTTCTATCTCTTACTCATTTATATCGATGCATTTTCTTTATGTCTGCATGTATATATATGTTTGCCTGACATTGTTTTCTAGCATGTTAAGCATGATACCATGTGGTTACCATCATTCTTTGATTTATTATCATTTGATTTTGATGTTTTGATTATTACCATGTTCATATCACTTTGTTCATACTATCTTGATTACACTTTGTTCATATTCATACTGTTTATATCATATTCATGATTGTTCATACTTGACCCTCCTTCCAAAGGAAAGTTCCTACTTTGACTCCTAAGTCATAATCCATTCCCATTTCATCCTTAGCCTCATAAGAGCCGTTTCCCTCATAGTTTAGTAATAGGATGGAGTTATCGTGAACTCCATGTGATTCTCACTATCATGAGAACTCACTTTACCTTTTACTCAGACTTACAGAGTTATCATGAACTCTGTGTGGTTCTCACTATCATGAGAATTCACTTCCTCCCTTCATAACGTAGACTTAGAGAGTTATCGTGAACTCTAAAATAAGCTTATACTCATTTCCCTTTGGAACGTTGGCCATAGTCGATGTTTCCTTTCTTTCACCCTTAGTTAGGTGAACTACAGTTGCTCTGATTCTTTAGTCAGATACGTAGGCACAAGATGCGACGTCTTGGCGAGCAAACTTAGTGTACATACCTAGGTCTTTACCTTACCTTAGTACAGATTTCCCTTAGCAAGAAAACATAATATAACACAAGCTTAAACAAGAGGTTCCCGTAGAGTACTACGGATATTAAGGGTGCTAATACCTTCCCTTAGTATAACCAACCCCCGAACCTTTAGATCTCCCCCTTTAGGTTTTTTTAACGATCTTGAACCTTTCCTTTGGATAAATCAAAGTCGGTTGTAAAAGAAATGTGATGCAAATTAATTAATAATTTGTTATTCAATTTTCACCGCAACAGAAATGGCGACTTCACTGGGGATGACTCCCTAAGAGGGTTAAGCCTATCTTGTTTGTATTTGTGTTATCTACATGTTTGTTTGCTTGTACATTTGTATATTTATATCTGTATATATACCTGTTGTGCTTGAGTTTTTCTATGTGCAGGGTTGCTATCTTGAGTGGTGAGATAAGTCCTAACCCGGACTTGAGAGCACTTATGATAGGATCGTGGTGTAATCAATAGTCGGTTGTTGGCAGTAGTACCAACAATTTATGGCATATGATGACCACACTCAGATGAGGCCCTTTGGGATTGTTGATGTCTGATGTGAGCAGTCACATTGATATTACTTTTTCAATTGAGTGCCAGGGATTCTGAGGACCGTAGTTACCTTTACCCCACTTGGCCTTTTAGGATGTAGTGCGGTGACTATGAGGGAGCCAGTCCCGAGTAGTTGTCACGCGATACTACACTCAGACGAGTTTATCTTGAGAATATTATTAGCCTGTGTAAGTAGTTACATGGGCCGATAATATCCGAAGGATTTACGTAGACTCTGGGAACTTTTTAGAACCCTGTTCTGCAGATGAAAACCCATAGTACACACCTTTTGGGACGGGTAGACCATGGCTCCATGCTTGTGATCTTCAAACTTAGGTCCTATCTGGTTTGTATGTGCATATCTGTGAATAGCTGTATATATTTGTTTATGCATATCCGTGAATACCAGTGTACATATGTTTGTGCTTGTATGCTTTTGCGTGTGCATATGTTTATGTTTTGTGTGCCCGTGTTTGTGCATTGCATACATCTCATCGCATCCATTGATGGTTTCAAGGAACCCAGACGTTCTTTTCTTTGCAAAGATCCTTAGAGATCGCGGATTTTAAAACAAAACTCTTCAGTTTCCAAAATGTTTGCAGCTGGCCTTTGAGTTCCTTGAAACCATTTGGCTTGCATTAGCATTGCATTCTCATTGCATGTCATTTGCATTGCATTTGCATTTCTTAGCCTCGAGTCTTGTCCGTCCTTTGTCTGTAACCCAGACGGCTTCCTAAAGCCATTATTGGACTTGAAGTAGCTTTTGAAGTTGTCTTTTTTAGACTCGTTCGTTGTGACCACCATGCTGGGGCACAGAGGCATTCAGCTGAAGACTTAGGGTACTCAGAAGCCAGGTCTAGACTTTGTTTGACTCTGATATATTCTCATTCACGCCTCAAGGCGTCCAAATCAGCAAACCTTCGCCTAATCAGGCAGGTTCATCAGACTCTGAGGTGGAAGAATTTTCTGAGAGTATGTGTGAAGATGATTCTCAGGCGGATCTCGACAATCAAAGATGACTATCTCAGCTTGGCAGATTAAGAAGGAAATTTCAGTTCCCTAAAGCTGGCAATCATTTGGCTATTTAGCATTTTTGTTGTATTTTCTTTGCATGTTTGAATTATATTTGCTTATAAGCATTGTTGTACTTTCAAATTGGCAAGATTAATGAAATATTTGTGCATCTTTTGATTAAGTCCATTCGTTTCACTCATTTACTTTTGTGTTCATAAAGAAAAAAAAAACAGACAAATTTTTTTTTCCCTTATCAAACTGTTTATTCAAGCAAAGATTGGGGAGGATGACGAAAATATTAACCATAATTGTTGTGGTATGCTTTCGACTAAACCTTGCCGAGGATGTAAGGCATTGTTTCAATTCCCAAACACTGGAGAAATAAGGAAGATAATCCCTCGTTAACCCTTCGAGCCTAGAAGTAGGAGTTTTCTTTCTTTATACAAAAACCCTTAAAATCTCAACTTTGGGGCAGGGTAGTTCTCAGTTTAACTTGGTTACGCATTCGAACGCAAGCGCTTTATGCAAGACACCAGTCAGCTCTCTCAAATCAAATGAGTTAGCGTTTGTACAAGTTATTCCTCCAAACAACAAATAAGGAAGGATCGTTGAAAAAAATCCTTAATCAAAGAATGAGCCGAGTCCCTTTCAAGGCAAAAGCCAAGAAAGATGGGAAGCCCAGAACTTTTCCTTATACAAAAAGAACTTGTACAACAGCCAAAAAAGGAGTTTCAAAGCAACAATCAAACAAAAAGGAGGTCCTAACCACAAACAAAGAGAGGTATCGTGACCTCAATCAAATCAAAAGAAGAGGTATCGTGACCTCAACCAGCAAAGACAAGGAGAAGTCTCAAAGTCTCAAAGATTAACCAAATTCTGCAAGGGAGCGGTGCCTATAAAGGTGTCTGAATCGTCAACTATCATCGATTCATTCTTAGTCTATAGGAACGTAAATGTATAGCTTAGGTAAACTGAGTGTAGGATTGAAGTTCATCACGAAGATGGGGTGGGTACAAATAAACTTTGAGCCTTTATCTTTTGTTTCTTAAACCATGAACCAAACCACGTTACAACCCTTAAAAGACCTAATTGAGGTAAGGTTGTTTTGAAAGCATACTACAACAAGGTTGATTAACCTGACTCCTAATGATCTTTGCTAGTTGTGTGTGTTGATCACTTCATCTGTCATTCTGTAAATGACTAGATCCACTTTGTTTTTGATTTAATTACTCCACTGTGTCTGTTTCATCAATAAACTTGATTTCAAAAGCTTGCATGAATTTAAGCACTAAAATTGCCAATTTTAAATGAACAATACTTGTTTGCAAAAAAAAAAAAAAAAAAAAAAAAAATGGTTCAACATCAAAGGAATCCCGACAAATGCAGTCAACTAGGGAATTTGATTTGATAAAGGAAGCTCAGTCAAGGGGCAGAACTCTTCAAAGTTCGGAATATTGGAGCAAGCCTTCGGGAGGTCATCTTATGGCAAGTTTAGACTCCTCAGCAGGGGCAGCTTTGTCCTCCAGTTGTTTCTACCACAGTTTAAAGGACTTTATATTGCGAAGGTAGTTGAACTGGGGCAGTTACGTCAAGGTTCCTAAATCTCTTCAAGAGTTTGAAGACATTGAAGCATCTGGCATGTCAATTCTTCTGTAAAATCCTCTTGATGACTTATTCTCACAGATCAACTCGACAGGGGCAAGTTTGTTCCCCAGTTGTCAATAACCAGTCCGAAGCACAAGTTCAAGGACTTTATCGTGCATACGTTGTTAATCTTGGGCTCTGTACACTCCGTGATGAGTATAAACTATCAGACAGCCTCCTCTTAGGCTTTGTATAAGGATTCTCCCATGCGGAGTCAGTCAGTCAACAGATAGCCTCCTCTTAGGCTTTGTATAATGATCTTTCCCCAAGTGGAATCCAGCCTCCTCTTAGGCTTTGTATAAATATTCTCCCTAGCGGAACCCAATCAATCTCTCAGCCTCAACCTGGGGTTTCGATCAAGACATCAACTAGTTCAGGGACTTCGTCACGCGAAGGCAGTCAATCAGGGGCAATTATGTCGAGATTCGGTAAATCTCTCCAAGAGTTTGAGGATGTTGAAACACCTTGTATGCCAATTCTTCTGTAAAATCCTCTTGATGTATTCTTCTGACAGACCATGTACCCTGGGGCAGATGAGTTATGCAGAACTACTAAGCTTTTGTGGCGTCTCTGCCAGCTCCCAGTAAGTTGTCTCTTCAGCTAAATCTTGGCACTTCCCAATGGATCTCTTTTCTTCAATGAAGAAATTAAACTCATGATGGTATTCCTAGTGAAGTCAAGATGCTATGTCAAATGGAGTACTCTTTCCCCGGAGAAGGACATAACCTTGAAGTAAAGTTATTTCACCCCCAGTGATGGTCCGACTTTCTGAGTTTGGATGGGTATCCTTGTCGAGATGTTTATTTCATCTCCAGTCTCATTTATTATCTGTTTTGTCAGCATAAACATAAGCATGGCATAAGCACTCATATGCATAGCATATTATCATTTTTGCTACATGTTTCTGGTGTTTACCTGTGTTGTTCACTTTGGCGTTCATCTCCCCAAGTGACTGGGTTTGTCTTTTCTCTCCAATAGAGGCGTCAGCCCTAGGCATAAAGTGCTCATTTCTTCTGAATTCCCCATAGAGTTTTATCCTCGTGGATGATGGTTGCTTCAGTTATCTTTTTCCACAGTCGGATAAGATAAATCCCCAGTTGAATTCATTCCTCAATTGGAGTCTTGTTTGACCGTTTCTTTCTAGCTTGCTCCTAGACTGAACCTTGGTCCCTGACAGGTGTGGTTTCTGAACCCACTTTCAAGTGCATTTATTTTGCATTGTGTCTCACAGGAAGAATCTTTTATAGATCCCCATTGAAGACAATTATTCCTCCAGCAGTGTTGTAATACCAACATCTCTTTGGAATTTATACCCAACAACAAGTAGCAATCTCCTTGAGAAGTTTGTGTTGTTATCATTACCTCTACAAGGATAAGTGGTAATCTCTTTCCCGAGAAGCCTACCTGTCCTTTGTCTTATTCATACTTCTACAGTTACCAATGGTGTTACCCTCGATCAGACGTTTCCATCAATTCCTTGATGAGTTTCTTATTTGAGGTCTTCTCATTTCTGTCAACTCTTTGATGATGTCATCATTTATGTCGATATCTTTTCATCAACCCTTTGATGATGTCACTCTTTAGCGAGCCGATTGTTGCTCCGTCAATCCTTTGACGATGATGGCTTTCTTTCCATCAATCCTTTGATGATGTGACCATTTATTCCATTGTCTTTACCATCTGTCCTCTGATGATGCCACTTTTAGTGATTTGTTTCATTCTGTCAATCCTTTGACGTGGATGATGTTTGGGGTTGTTTTCATTCTGTCAATCCTTTGACGTGGATGATGTTTGGGGTTGTTTTCATTCTGTCAATCCTTTGACAATGTTGATGTTTGGCTCTGTTCCTTTCCGTCAATTCTTTGGCGAGGTGTCTCTTCTATGAGGTCAATTCCTTCATTCTCATCAACCCTTTTGATGATGTCACTCTTTAGTTACCAATTGTTACTCCGTCAATCCTTTGACGATGTCAGCTTTCTTTCCATCAATCCTTTGGTGATGTGACTCTTTAATTCAGTTGTACCTTGCCGTCAATATATTTGATGAGGTGTTTTGAGTTTAGGTTCTATACCCTCGAATTTGTTTTGGTTCCTTGCCGTCAATATATTTGATGAGGTGATTCGAGTTTAGGTTCTATACCCTCGGATTTGTTTTGGTTCCTTGCCGTCAATCCATTTGATGAGGTGTTCCGAGTACAGGTTCTATACCCTCGGATTTGTTTTGTTTCCTTGCCATCAAGCTTCTTGATGATGTGATCCCTATTTTTGTTCCTTGCCGTCAACCTCTTTGCAACCGTAATGGGTATTCCCCAGGAAGTCTAATCTTAATTGATGCAACCCTGGTACCAATCTAGCTGATACTCAATCACCTCATTTGGATACCTAAAGTCCAGTAATCACTGGCATTGTTTAACCAGGTCAAATTTGAACCTAAACTTCGAGTTATCGTGAGCTTGTTGTTTATCCTTTGTTTGCTTCAGATTATCGTGAGTCTGTTGTCAAAACCATCTTTGTTTGAATCAAGTCAAACATTGTTAGCTTCAGATTATCGTGAGTCTGTTGTCTAAAACCGTTCTTGTTTGAATCGAGTCAAACCTGAACCTGAACCTCAAGTTATCGTGAGCTCGTTGTTCATCTTTTTGTTTCAGTTTGTTCTTGTTTGAATCGAGTCAAACTTGAACCTGAACCTCGAGTTATCGTGAACTCGTTGTTCATCTTTTATTTCAGTTTGTTCTTGTTTGAATCATGTCAAACCTGAACCGAGTCCTTGTTCGAATCGTGTCGGACATTGTCTCTTGTTTTAAGATCTTGTTCTTGTTTGAATCGTGTCAAACCTGAACCGAGTCCTTGTTCGAATCGTGTCGGACATTGTCTCTTGTTTTAAGATCTCGTTCCTGTTTGAATCGTGTCAAACTTGAACCCAAAGTCCAATTATCGTTGGCACCGTCTTTGGTTTGAATCGAGTCACCTTAGACTTTTATTTCAGTTTGTTCTTGTTTGAATCATGTCAAACCTGGACCGAGTCCTTGTTCGAATCGTGTCGGACCTTGTCTCTTGTTTTAAGATCTTGTTCTTGTTTGAATCGTGTCAAACCTGAACCGAGTCCTTGTTCGAATCGTGTCGGACATTTCCTCTTGTTTTAAGATCTCGTTCTTGTTTGAACCGTGTCAAACTTGAACCCAAAGTCCAATTATCGTTGGCACCGTCTTTGGTTTGAATCGAGTCACCTTAGACTTTTATTTCAGTTTATTCCTGCTTGAATCGTGTCAAGCTTGAACCTAAAGTCCAGTCATTGTTGGCATCCTCCATAAGCGGAATTATATTTGTTCTCTCAACCAGTTATGGTACATTTTTGGTTCATTAACCTTATCCTTAGCCAAAAGGTCCAGTCACCTTTCATCGTCTGACGCAGAGTTTACCTCTATCGTTTGAACTCTTCAGTATAGGAAATCCCCAGAAAATCTTTGTAGGATGTCTATCCTCTTATTTCAAACTGATCCCCTGTGGTGATCATGTCTTCTTTCTGGTTTCATGCCCAGTAAGAATGTGTCTTTACCCCAGTATCGTCCGGTCACATATGAACCTATCGTCCATCTCCCTGGATCTTACCCCAGTGGAGAATACCTTTCTGGCTCTCATCTCCAGTAAGAACTTGTAGGGTCTCCCCTCAGTTTTTCTATCCCCAGTGTTTCCTTGGAGTCTCCCCAGTAAGTCTCGTTTGTCTTTTATCTTGTATCCCCAGTGAGTTTACCTCATGGATACTAACCTTCATCCTTCCCCAGTATAACTCACCTGCGGTTGTTTGCTCGATTGTTTGCATTTTTGCACCATCATGGCACCATACCATCATACTAGAAGTTCATGGCACGTGCGCATCCTAGGCTAGTTTGGTTTATATCATTGCATATCAGCGTATCTAAGGGCAAAATTTTCGGTTATCTATATTTAAATATCTTTCACCATCTTTCCATATCTCTTGTCATTCGGTGAAAATATTTAAATAGGGGCAACTGTTGCACCCCAAATTTTACCCTCAGATATCTTGATTTTCTGTCATACAATCTTAGGTCATATGTCTAAACATCTGCAGTCATTTGGTCTATCAATCATTAATTGTGCATTTTTTTTATCGCCTGGTCATTTTGATTTTTGTTCATAATCTCTAGATTTAATTTTGAAATTTTAGAACTTTTGTTTTTTTTAGTTTAGAAATTTATTCATCTATTTTAATCTTTAGATCAGTTTTATTATTAAATATAGTTTATTTATCCTAACTATTTTATTTATTATTATTATCATTATTATCATTACAACTATTTATCAGCTTTCTTTTTATTTTATTTTTATTATTATTCATTAGTATTGTTACTTGTTATCATTAAATCAAAACAAAAAAAAAAAGCAATGAGATGGGCCAATGCCATCCGCACGGCCCACCCTCCTTGGAACCCAAAACACCTCGCTGCACCAAGACGTGTACAATAACAATTTCAAACAAATCAATGCAACCTCTGCGTATCATCCTCAAAAGCAAGACTTTGACCAACTCTTTTTGAAGTAACAACGTACTGCTGCAAAGAAACATTTCACCAAAACGTGAAAAACCAGACCTCACTCTTCAGCTTGTACGTTCCCACTCTGCAATAATCACAGCTCATAAATCTGCACCGAAAGTGACATTTCATGAAACTACACGGTAAAACCAACAACATTGAAACAGACAGAGAAAAAAGAATTAATAAAGAGGAAGAGCTTAAGAGTTGTTTGGAGGGGGGAACCACACGATAAAATTAGACAACAAACCTTGACTTTTTTCTGATAAAAGCCTCACTTGGCTCTTGTATTCGCACGGCAAATAGCACAAACTCTCCTCCCTCTCACCAAAACCGTGACACCCTTTCCTTCCCATCATTAACCACAATCCTTCTCCAATCTTCTGAACCCAAAATTCACCTCTTAACCGAACATCAACTTCACAACACCATATCCACCCCAAATCATAATCATCAACAACAACTGAACGATTCCTCACCATCATTACCATGAATAAGTCATCGCTCAAACCCAATAAACCATTTTCAACATCTCAACCAAAATCCTCTTCGTTCCACCACCATCAACCACAACCCATTTTCCAGATCAAAACCCAGAAAAGAAAAACAGAATGAGAAGAGGGGGGAGCTTGAGTGAAAACAGGATGAAATGAATCAAATTTACAAACCCGAATCGAGCAACCCAACCTGAGAAACTGAGACTGATCGACGCTCACAAGAAGATTGGGAAACGTTGACGTCGTGATTTCCTTCATTTTCAAGATGATTTTGATCTCGATAGACGTTGTTTTTGGCCTTCGTATTTCTTCACCGTGTTGTCTTTCTCACTTTCGTTTTGGACCTTGTACAGTGTAGCTCGCTTTTCATTTTCTCAAGATGAAGTGATGAACCTGAACTAGTTGACCGCCCCTTGTTGTTTTCTTTTGATTTTGATCAGTAGATTAGGTTTTGTGTAGTTTCTCTTAGTTATTTCTTTTACCTTCAACCATAGTGGGCTAGGCCCATGGTGATTTTACCACACAATACTCACACGCTTCGCACCGCCCCTGTTTCATTTATTTTGTTTTTTTCTTTTAAGTTCTTTCTAGTTTTGGAAGACATGTGTGTGGGCTGTAGGCCCGAGTTGATTTCAAAGTCCACTTTTTTTTTTCCTTTTTAAAAATAGTGGTCAATCGTGTTTTGGAAGTGGATAAACGGGCAAAGCCCATGCTGATTCAGACCTTATCACACCCATCATGATCCATACACCACCCTTTTTTATTATTTTAATTAATTTCCTTTATTTATATTTTCAACAAAAGGTTTTAATACTTTGCCTTAGATTTTTTTAGATTTTGGATAAATAATATTTGATTTTTGATATTTCTTTTTATTTATTGTTGGTTTTTCATTTTTATTTTTTGGGCCTATGATATATCAAAATCATAATTTTTGTTGATTTATGTGAATCAATAAATTGTGATGAATATGAGGCCTATTTTCTATTTTTTTGGTCAATGAGAGTTTAATTAAAGATTTATCGATTTTATCGATTTAAAATCTTAATTTAGACTAGACCGACTTTACGCTTCATTTCAATCTCATTTTATTTTCTATTTTATTGGTCAATGAAAATCTAATAAAAAGGTATTCGATTTATCGATCTAAAATCCTTATTTAGATGAGACCGATTTTATTTTCATTTCGAGCCCGTTTCTTTATTTTATGGCCGATGATATTGCAAAATCACGACTTTTTATCGATTTATTTCAAATCACTAAGTCGTGATATATATGAGGCAACTTCTTTTATTTTGTCGGTCGATGAAAGTTGAAAATCATAGATTATCGGTTTCTCGATTAAATCATGATTAAGACGAGTCCGACTTTATTTCTACTTCATTCTGTATTTTCTTATATCTTCATTTTCATTTTGACCGATGAAGTCTTTCTATTCACGAACGTTGTTAGCGAAGCGACGAACCTTCATTATTTCAAATCTGTAGTGAGTGATCATCGAGATCTCTTTCTATACTTTGAGATCGTGATAGGTTACCTTCGACTAATCAACGAGAGTTTGTGATTAAGACAAGGTCTTTACCTTTTCTTTTCGTGTGGCACGATTTCATCGGAGAATGATCTTCTATATCGTTTCTCCATCGTGTCTCAACACAAAGATCAAATTGTGCATCCTCCTATAGTATGGTCTTCCTCATAGACCGTACTGCGAAGGATCAACACTACATTGGACCCGATTCATCGATCCAATAAATTAATCAACAATCACTAAATTTACTTTCAGTCAATATATATATCTTGATTTATTCTTTATGTCGATTATTATCCTTGTTGATATTATCATTGTACATATTTATATCTTGTTTATATTGTTCACTTAATTTGTTCATTTAAAATACACTAATAAATATCGAAACCCTAAAAAACTTAATTGACCGGACTGTGGTTACTATTATGTTTTGGACTGGGACTTAGATTTAGGATTTTTACCCTATGCTCTTGGAGTGGAGGTTTTGATCTTGGTTTGTCAATGGCTCACCAGCATGCACTCTATTTGGGTTAGATCTTTCTATCTCTTACTCATTTATATCGATGCATTTTCTTTATGTCTGCATGTATATATATGTTTGCCTGACATTGTTTTCTAGCATGTTAAGCATGATACCATGTGGTTACCATCATTCTTTGATTTATTATCATTTGATTTTGATGTTTTGATTATTACCATGTTCATATCACTTTGTTCATACTATCTTGATTACACTTTGTTCATATTCATACTGTTTATATCATATTCATGATTGTTCATACTTGACCCTCCTTCCAAAGGAAAGTTCCTACTTTGACTCCTAAGTCATAATCCATTCCCATTTCATCCTTAGCCTCATAAGAGTCGTTTCCCTCATAGTTTAGTAATAGGATGGAGTTATCGTGAACTCCATGTGATTCTCACTATCATGAGAACTCACTTTACCTTTTACTCAGACTTACAGAGTTATCATGAACTCTGTGTGGTTCTCACTATCATGAGAATTCACTTCCTCCCTTCATAACGTAGACTTAGAGAGTTATCGTGAACTCTAAAATAAGCTTATACTCATTTCCCTTTGGAACGTTGGCCATAGTCGATGTTTCCTTTCTTTCACCCTTAGTTAGGTGAACTACGGTTGCTCTGATTCTTTAGTCAGATACGTAGGCACAAGATGCGACGTCTTGGCGAGCAAACTTAGTGTACATACCTAGGTCTTTACCTTACCTTAGTACAGATTTCCCTTAGCAAGAAAACATAATATAACACAAGCTTAAACAAGAGGTTCCCGTAGAGTACTACGGATATTAAGGGTGCTAATACCTTCCCTTAGTATAACCAACCCCCGAACCTTTAGATCTCCCCCTTTAGGTTTTTTTAACGATCTTGAACCTTTCCTTTGGATAAATCAAAGTCGGTTGTAAAAGAAATGTGATGCAAATTAATTAATAATTTGTTATTCAATTTTCACCGCAACAGTTGTGTTGTTGATTTATGATCTTTTCATATTTGAGCAACAACTGAGATATCAACACTTTTATTGTTGTGGTTTTGGATGATTATGTCTTTTTCGTTCCAACAACCTTGTCAACAATTAGTCATCCTTTCCTTTAAATAGCCAAGTAAAATATAGTCGTTTGAATTACTGTTGGCTGTTAGAAAAGACACGTTGTGTAATGATACAGCTGTACTAACACATCTCCTTTTTACAGTGGAGGAAGTGACATGATATATCTTCTTGGGCTCTGTGTACGGTCTTTCACAACTGTAACATTTGTCTTCAAAACGTCAGAGGCTTCTGGTGGTAATTAATTGAACCATGAGTAGAGACTTCTTAACAGGATATCTGAAACTCCAAGTCTTCAGTCTTTCGAAGTCCTCCATTAGGAATCAGCCTTCAGAACTTCAGCACCTGTCTTTAAATCTGTTATCCTTTACTACTTCAAGTCTTCCAAATCTTCAGAGTTGTCCATTAGGAATCCATCTTCAGAGTCTTCGGCACTTGATCTTTGGAACCATGATCCTCAGAACGCATAAGTCTTCAGAGTCTCTCTGCACTTGGTCTTCAGAGCCTTCATCCTTCAGAACTTCAAGTCATTGGAATCTTCAGCACTTCGGTTCTCTATAACATTATCTTCTTCAGAAGCTTCGCAATCTTCAGAATCACAACCACTTTCAGAGAGCATCCACAAGAGCATTGCAACAGCAATATCATCATCCTTGGATCTGACTGATCATGATCAGATACAAAAGCATTCTTGCTTCTTGCGAATTGTGTCACACATAGTAACTTTGCATATAATCATTTACGCGCATCTGGCTGGTGCTTGTTGGATCTGATATCTTCTATGATTATGATCTGCACACAACATACGTTAGAACCTAAAATGGTTCTTTCACAAATAACATTGTTATCATCAAAACATAGAGACGAATTGTAGAGACAACTCTTGCTCTAACAATCTCCCCCTTTTTGATGATGACAAAACCATGTATTTTGATTGAACATTTTATACAAGGTAATCACCAAAACTAAACAAATTCAGAGTCCGGAACAACAACTCCCCCAAAATGTGTTATCCTCAAGGTTTTATCTGTGATCATCTAGAATCTTATATGATCCAAAGACATACAGAATACCAACTTGAGTTGCCAGTACAAAGAATAGAAAAAGGACTACTTCTCTATCTTGTCTTTAAGGAGACAAAAGTCTTCAACATCTGGACTAGTTCATCATAACTTCCATATTCAGTTCTTTAGAAATTAGTTCCTTTTTAATGTCATATCAGAGCTTATAATCTTCAGAGTTATCTGAACCATTTTCTACTTTTCAGCAGATTCATTTTAGAACAGAATAGAATAGTTCTTATCTAATAACATAGCCTCGCTATTTATCTGAAACAGACACTATCTTAAGAAACTCCCCCTGAGTTTCAGACATTGTGAAGATTGTAGATTTTAACATTTGAATCTTCTAGGTAGTCTCCCCTTAGTTTTCATAAGTCAGATATTGGGATCTTCAGAATCGTAATTCAGATATATTAATTTTAATTCACCAATAGATCATGACTTTTCAGAGTTTGACTTGGAACACAGGCGTTCATCTAAGAACCTTGTTAATGTCACAACTCAGTGTTTCATCAAAGCTTGATTCTTGATCTGATACCAATAGAAGGATAATTTAGTGATCAATCAACGCTTGATTCTGAATCTGATACCAAAGTCAATCAAGATTCTTAGTTAGATCCCGAAGTATGTTGAGTCTAATACCAACTGAAAGTATCTTTATACCAATTGATGGGTATTTCCTTAGTGTGCTGATATTGATACCAATGAAGGTATATGAAAACATTTCACAGCTTAGTTCTGATTGATATCACTACAGACTGAGTCTGATACCAATATTTATATACAGAGTCTGATTACCAATTGTTGATTTAGTCTAATACCAAATCATTTTATTTTTAATCGGTTCTTGGTTAAATCAGAACTACTTCTTCTTGGATCTTCAATCCGGATCTTCAGACAGTCCTTGACATCTGATTTGCACAGTTCTTCTGAAAGGCATCTTGAGATGTAGACTTTGCTTTGACATCTTTCAGAGCTTTTGTTTTCAAAGCTTTCCTTCTTCTAATTCTTATGTTCTGAATATCATATTTTCAGACAGCTTACAGCTTCTGAACCAAGTGAAACAGAGATCATGATAACTTTGACTTTCAGAAAGTTCTCAACTTCTGAACAATACTAGGTAGATCAGATTCTGAACACATGTTCACGGAGTGTACAACTTCGATCATATAAACAAACAGTTCATAAGAACTTCTATCAGAGTTCTTCTTTCTTAACCTGTTCTAAGAATGCCTAGGGAACTTGTTCAGAGTTCCTCGGTTAACCATCAAACAACAAACGTCAGTAGAAAATGCATTTTATATGATTAATTCATTTGTTTGAGTTTGCATTATTTTTAAGATTTCTTCTTTTTAATCAAAATCATATTTCTATTTCTCCCCCTTTTTGTCATCATCAAAGAGTTTAGAGCATTTGAGCATAATGAGATCAAAATGATAATGAGCAATCTAACATAAAGTAGTTTCAAAAGATAGTTCATTATGTTCAAAACATATAATCTTCTTAACCCTAAATGGTTCAGAGCAATCAAATATATAGGTTGTGAATATAATAATAAGATCTTTAGAAGCCAAACATATGCATTTTCATTGATTAATCGATTTAGAACTATACAGGGAGGATAGGAATATCAACACAAAGCAACACAAAATGACATCTAATCAACAAGACATAACAACGACTGATAAAGACATCGAGGTTTAAAAACTTAATCAAAATCTTCAACATTGTCCACTCTTTCACATCTTGTTTCAATCACTAAAGGTTCTGGTCCAAGTCTGCTTAACAAACCCCAGAACCTTTCTTTCAGCATTATCTCAGATAGTATCCTTCCGTAAGGAACGTAAGAATGCATCTGAGTTCTTGAAACCTTAATAGAGTGTTTCAAGTGATTGAATATGGTTTTGGGAAGGTCAATCCTAAAGTGATGCGTCAGGAGGAAGACAAAGACTCTATCATCATGGGACAAAGTGCTCCTTACAGTTGCACGAGGACGAAGGTTGGTTAGAGAGAATCTGAACCATGTTCTGGGAGAAGGAAGAAGCTTCTCAGGGTTGTTTGGTTCTTAAGGCACCGAATCATCAAACAGAATTTTGCATCTCTCCACCATGCCCAAGTCAGATTGATAGTCATCAATAGTGACTCCAGAAGCGACACGTTTTGTGATCTTCTCTATTAAGGAGATAGAGATAGCAATTGGGAGGTGATAGACTTTTGACCAGATAGTATTGCCGTCATTACTAATCTTGGCATATTTCCAGAATTCTTTAACAAGAGCTGGAAAGACAGGAACGTTTAACAAGGAATAGTAACCATGCCAAGATTGGATCTGCATGCTCTTTACAATTTCCACACCATCATGTTGGAGTCGAGCTAGGTTTGGTCGTTTTTCAGAGATGATTTCTAGAGTTTCTACATTTCCTCTAAAAGTTTGGGCAGCCATTGTTTTAGCACACAGGAGGTTTTGAATGATTATCAGTTTTATAATAAGAAAGAGAAAGGTTGGAGGATTGGTTCCTAGTATTTATAGAGGAATGAGATTAAGAACTCAATCGTTTTCATTAATTATGTCCTAGTTAGGTTATGAGTGCCTAAGGTATACTACGAGACATAAATAATTGAAAAAGGCAGGGAGCAGTTTGTCTTTTTAATTAGTGAATATCAACCGATCATGAATCAGTAACTACCCTCCACTTAGTGGCTGAAATAACTGTCACATATTAATGACAACGAGGGGGAAGGCACGAAACTACTACCCTACTGTATTGATAGGATATATTAAATGAGGATAATCATGGTTTGATCAATTCCAAGAAATTTTACTGCTCATTATGCACTCTTAAGTAGATATAATGATTTAAGATATAACCAAGGTTGCACACATTAATCATTTTCTAATTAAGTGATACGTTCACGTCTTTGGAAAACCAGAGGGTTTCCATTTTATAATAGATACTTCTAATCGTAATTGTTTAAATATTTTAGGGAGTTTTTAGAAGAGATAAGTCATTTACTCCAAAGGAGACTTTTCATTAATTGATAGACAATATGACACGTAATAAGATGATTAATTAAACTATTAGTCAGATAAGAGGCCAACAACAAGGACACAAGACGTGATTAACTCAACAGAACAGACCATGTTCTCCTAACTACAAAAAACTTCACATTTATTCTTCAACAAGCAATCTTCTGGAAGGTTTTCAGGACCATCTTCTTCAATTTTCTCTTTGATCATGTCCACAATACCATCTCTGAAGAAAATCTCAGATAAAACTCTCGTATAAGGAATGTAAGACTTTGTGAGGTTTCTGGACTCAGAGATGGATTTCCAGAGACAGTTGAAGATAGTGTGTGGTAGGTTTATTTGAAAATCATTCATCAGTAAATGAATGAATTGATGGTCATGGAATCTTAGTATGTCATGGTATTCTCCTCTGGGAAGGAAATTTGACAAAACTAGTTTGTACCATGCTTTGCGAATAGGTAGGAGATTTTCAGGATTGGATGGTTCATATCAGGATAAAAGGTTATGAAGGAATACAAATCTTCTAGCAACAAAGAACTTGGTTAGGTCACAGTCAACAGTGATTCCAACATTTTCACATCCAGTTGCTAGAATGACAGAGAAGGGAGTGATAGTGATTTGAACTTCAAGAACAAAAGAGGTGATATGTCCAGTTTGATGATCAAGGCAGGCATGCTTCCAGAAGTCCTTTACTAGATTTACGTAAATGGGTTTCTCTAGCATAGTGTAGTATATAGTCCATTGTTGAGTATATAACACATCTCCTAGACTGCTAGCAGTGTAACTCGAAAGATGAGGGTTATTGATTATAAACTGTTTTTTCGGAATGATCTCAAGGAGATCTTGATTTCCAAGAAAGGTTAGTGGAGGCATGATGGTATATTGGGAACCAGGACCTTGACACTTATGTTTTTATGATAGAAGGATTTAAGTATGAAATCTTTTGATAGGGAGAAGTGATTTATACATATTACTATGTAAGATGAGTTATGCCTATCCTAGGGAAAACATAGATCAAGTACACAAGAGGATTTTAATAAGATAAAAAAAACTTATGTTGTCAGAGATATAAGATTCGCAATTAAGATTGAGGTTACGTTTGAGTGCACGTATTGTCAAAAGATTTTTCTTGTAAGGAGAGAATATTTCAGATCAATTATTTCTACCTACCAGACCAAATTAGTGTTTAACTATTTAGGATAAAGTGGGTCATACCTTAGATAGTCTTAAATCTTTATTGTTATACTTTGTATTCAGTTTTGTCTCTAAGCTTCTGATTATCATCCTTCCACTTCTGCTTTCTTGAGCTATTTGAAACTTGCTGAATCCCGCATACTCCAGAATTTTGAAGTTGAAAAATGTTTGTATCTCCTCCATTTTGATCTCAAGAATCATATTTCAGATGATCCTTTCTTTTTCGTTTAGCAACACTCCTCTGACTTCTGAGAGTAATCTTCAGATACAGATATTCTGATCAACATAACATCTTTCTCCCGTCAAGGTCTCTGCTTATGGAAGATCAGTAATTCCTTAGCTTGAACATAAACTGCTGAGAGATTATGTGCAAGAGAGAATTGATTGACATCTTAAAAAAATCTTCTGACTCTATTTCTTCGAATAGATGCAAGGCTTATTCAGAACCAAGCATCATCAAACATTTTTGTAACACGAGACATATTTTGCACGACACATCTTATTTTTGTAATGCTGATCTAACTTGTTTAGAGTTAGTCCATGAGAGAATTTACAGCATATCCGTTTCTGAAAAAAATGTCAACTGATTACTTCAATCAGAAGGACATCAGCAGATTAACTCCTTTTGACTGTAAGTAGATGATTTCCGTGTTTGCATCTGATTGAGCTTCTTCTGATTACAGAATTTAAGCAGCATGAACTTCTGAGAGAATTATCAGATAGTGATCTGGCCAATCATATTTGATTTAACTGAGATAAAATCTCAAGATAACCAGAACTCAATCGTTTGTGTTAATTCAATCATGACTTAGAATTCATACTTAATTAAATTCTTGATAAATCATTGGATTTCTCCTTCCTGAATATTCTTTCAATTTTACTACAAAGTTTTTCAATAAAACACTATTCAGTTCTTCATTGAATCTTCCAACTTCTTGATTAGTTAAGATTCAGATGTTGAATCATTTCTAAGAGTTTGAAATCTTCAGTTTTCGGACTTCTTCTGCAGACTTGATTCTGAAGTTCAAAACCATAGAACAACAACCATTCTTCTTTACATGAAGAAGTTCTGAATGAGTTTCAAACGAGAAAGTCAAGGGTGGACCAAATCCGTTTCTTGAAAACATCTCAAAAACTCATAAAGAATTAATCTTCAGCAAACAAGACTTCTTGTTTTCTGATGATTCAACCTTGGGAAAATACTTGGTTTATCCACACATATTTTCTAAGACAAGTATTCAACAGATACTACTACTTATCTGATGATTCTATCATATCAGTTGATTCTTCAAACTTCATCAAAACTTAAGTGAGGAAGATTTAGTTGTTGACAACTGCAAAACTTCCAGAATCAGTGACTTGCTCAAGTAATCCGATTGATTACAATTTTGTACACAGTCATCTTCTGAGCTGTTACGGAAATTGTAAGTGGATTGAAATCTCACCTAGAGTATTTCTACGCACCGCATCTGGATCTTTTTCTGGCACTGTTAAGTGTTTGATATCCTATCAATAACAGAATCGGGACCCTGATACCAATTGAAGGTGCGAGAAAGACACAAGAAAGGGGGGTTTGAATTGTGTATTTACTCTTTAACGAATTTTCGCTTCTTATCGTTAAGACCATGAGATAGTATCAGAGTTCGTTGAGAGACTCTGATTCGCAAAATAACATTCAGACTTGCCATGCAAGAAGCATAAGAACCAACAAGAGTCTGAACGCAATATGCATTATTCAGAACTTGCAGTGCGGAAGCATATCAGAGTTAAGCTGCAAGGTTCTGAATTGCTTATGTAAGGTTATGATACTCAATACAGAAACATAAACAATAACATAAAGCATAACAAGAGTAAAGGACACACGATATATCCTGGATCACCACAAGGCTAATCATGTCCACCCTCCCCAGGTGATTTCACCTTGAACACAAGGACTTAATCCACTATAATCAATCTCGATTACGGATGCACAGGCAACAGGCGATGACTAACAACTTGCACAGCCACACTATGACTAACCCATAATAACTTGCGTCATTGTCATCTCAAGTACCCAGATCATCTCATGATCCCTTGAGGTATCTTTCTCAGTGAACCGTTCAGGGGTCCAATCAGGATATAACGTTCACTGTAGGAATCACAATGAGTTCCATCAGGGATTTCACAAGAGTCTGATCAACAAATGATCCTCTTCGAGATATGACTATCATTGACCCAACGTACCAAGATCTTTCAAGATCTCTAGTCAGGATTTCACGATGACCAGCAGCCATCCTCTCCTCAAGTATCTTGATCATCCCATGATCTACTTGAGGCTTTCATCAACAGTGACCCGTTCAGGGATCCAATCTGGATATTACGTCCACTGGAAGAATCTCAATTCTTTTAGTAGAGTTGGCTTTCTGGAGATTAGTGAGGTGCTTCCTTGCAAGAAGATTCTCCTCTGTTTGAGTACAACGTAACTTCTAAGATTTACAGCAAGATATGAGCAACAGGTCCTTGCAAACTACATGATTCTAAGATGTACAAGATATTACATTTAGATTACATCTTAAGAATTCTTCATCTTCTTCTTTGAGCAAGCTTCGAACAACAACTCCCTTGCTTCAGATCTTCAATGAGCTCCAACATGATGCAGTTGGTGTTGATTGATGAATTTGTTAATTTCTTCGTCTTCTTCGAGCTCATCAATATCTGGTTGTTGTTGTAAATTGATAATCTTGATGTTGTAACAACAAACTCAGATTCTTAGATTGTTGTGTTGTTGATTTATGATCTTTTCATATTTGAGCAACAACTGAGATATCAATACTTTTATTGTTGTGGTTTTGGATGATTATGTCTTTTTCGTTCCAACAATCTTGTCAACAATTAGGCATCCTTTCCTTTAAATAGCCAAGTAAAATATAGCCGTTTGAATTACTGTTGGCTGTTAAAAAAGAGACGTTGTGTAATGATACAGCTGTACCGACACATCTCCTTTTTACAGTGGAGAAAGTGACATGATATATCTTTTTGGGCGCTGTGTACGGTCTTTCACAACGGTAACATTTATCTTCAAAACGTCAGAGGTTCTGATGGTAATTAATTGAAGCATGAGTAAAGACTTCTTAACAGGACATCTGAAACTCCAAGTATTCAGTCTTTCGAAGTCGTCCATTAGGAATCAGCGTTCAGAACTTCAGCACTTGTCTTTAAATCCATTATCCTTTACTACTTCAAGTCTTCGAAACTTCAGAGTTGTCCATTAGGAATCCGTCTTCAGAGTCTTCAGCACTTGACCTTTGGAACCATGATCCTCAAAATGCATAAGTCTTCAGAGTCTTTCTGCACTTGGTCTTCAGAGACTTCAGCCTTCAGAACTTCAAGTCATTGGAATCTTCAGCACTTCGGTTCTCTATAACATTATTTTCTTCAGAAGCTTCGCAATCTTCAGAATCACAACCACTTTCAGAGAGCATCCACAAGAGCATTGCAACAGCAATATCAACATCCTTGGACCTGACTGATCATGATCAGATACAGAAGCATTCTTGCTTCTTGCGACTTATGTCTCACATAGTAACTTTGCATATAATCATTTACGCGCATCTGGCTAGTGCTTGTTGGATCTGATATCTTCTATGATTATGATCTGCACACAACATACGTTAGAACCTAAAATGGTTCTTTCACAAATACCATTGTTATCATCAAAACATAGAGACGACATGTAGAGACAACTCTTGCTCTAACACCCGGATCGGCGTTTGGTGGTGCAGCGATTGGCTGGTAGACAACCGGCGGGTTGTCCTATTGGACAGCCTCATACGCCGCGTCGTCTGAGAACGGGGAGGCAATCTGCCCGTCACTTATGTCGCCTTCTTCGACGTGGACAGTAGCAGTGTTCTGGAGGTGGTCGTCGTTGTCGAACTAGGCAAGGGTGGCGTGCAGAGTCTGGTTCCCAGGCTGAGTGCTGGCCATGGTTGTTAGGAAAGTTGAAATTGCTTTGGTTTTACGGTGAGGAAAACGGTGAAGCAAAGGTCCCCACAGACGGCGCCACTGATCGTACCTGGATCAGAAAGGATGACAATGACCAGCAAAGTCGTGAGATCTCTAACTCCGGTGGTGATGGAACGGCTGGGGGTGTACCTGCAAGGTACTCCGATGCCAAAGTCAGGAAACGGGAGTAAGCAAGTACAGAATATAGGTGTGAGAGTAAGAATGAATGTAACCTGGCCCTCTCAAGTGAGAGGGTATTTATAGAGTGCCCCCAGCGCGGGACCAACGGTCACCTGCACTGGGCTGGATTGCAAGGCCCAATCCAGGAAACTGTCAGGGCTTATGTGGCGTAAGAAAGACGAGCGCGTGGTCTTCGCCCTGAGCTTCAGCACTTCAGTTGTTTTATTTCCACCGAGTGTATGATATGCTATCTCAAATTTCCAAGATGGAATTAAAATATATCCCATTTGCATTATTTGATTTGGTTTCCTTGCACTAACATAGTGCATAAATATATTTCTCTTTATTTATAAGTCATTTGATTTTTATAGGCGAATAGAAAAGTTTGTTTTATAGCACTATCATTTTATCTTTTAAGAAACAATGAGAATATCATTTCACTATCTACCATTTTTCTTACCTTTAATTTTTTTTCTTTCTTCTATGTCTCGTTTTATTGACTTGACTAACTAAAAGGTATATACACTTCCAACAAAGTTTATTCCACTCATTAAAGCTATGGAAAATCAATCCAACCAAAAAAAGTGAAGATCAATTGTCTCAACTTTTCGGGGCATGTATCTATTTTTATATAATAATACATTTGAACCATTTAATTTCCCCTATTTTCCACAATCAATGCGGTTTGTGGAATGATTCTGGTGAATTTCTTTGAGAAATTGGTGGGTTCCTGAAATGATCATGAAAGACTTGTGTAACTGAAGTCTTTATGGTGTGCTGAAAATTGTGTGGAATCAAAACCATGGTGGGGTAACACTGCTTCACACGCTTGGAATCAAAATCGTTGTATAAATCATAAAACCTATACTGAACGCTTTGTTCTGTGTAGTGTTTTGCTTTGGAGATTTTGCCTGCCATCTCCATGTTTAATTCTGCCACTCATGTAGTAGTGTTTTTATCTTATAAACCTTCGTGAGTTTTACGTTTTTTCCAAAAAAAATGGGTGCTTTTCGAATTTTTGGAATTTTTTTGAAAATTTACAGTATTTTATAAAAATTACATGAGTTTTTTTTCGAATTTCTTAGGTATCTATACGTGTTTGTCGGAATTTTGAAAAAGAATTGTTAAAAACGTATGTTTACACCTATTTTTAAAACCATAAGTGAAATCATAAATTTTTCCAAAAATATATAATTTTATGTCGGATTTTTTAAAAAAACCGATGGAAAATCATACTTTTTAAAATGAATTTATCAAAAAATCGGGTAAAAAGTCATATCTTTTTGGGAAATTTTTTTTATCAGTGTTTTCAATTATGCCGAAAACTATAAAACATGTTGGATTTTTTCGAAAAATTCCATAGCGTTAACAAAATATACCGAGTTTTAAAAAAAATAAAAAATAAAAACCAAACATATCGGTTTTATCAAAAAATATGATAGTTTAAAATTCCTTTTTCATAGGCCTACTTGATACCATGCATATCAATTTTTTATAAAAAAATTGTAAAAATGTAAAAATTTGCTTCGCAACATTCAGAAAAACTACAAGATTTTCTAAATGTACTATCAAATTTTTTGAACTTTGATACTTTTAGAGTAATTTTTTTTAACGAATGTTATTTTAAGAATTAATAAATAATCAGAAGGACATTTTGATCAATACAAAAAATTGAAGGTGTTAAGTTTAAGTGTGGATATAAAAATCTCCAATTTACGATTGATGGACAGAATTTCAAACTTATATCCAAGGCTATTGACGCTTACCCGCACATTTTTTTGTCTAAAGGAGGGCAAGGCACGGGAAGAAACATTAGCCTATAGGAGGCAAAGGAGCTACACTTGAATCTCTAATAACTACATCTGAAAGGAAATCAGGACAGACCTCATACTAAGATAAGTTACTAACCATGGAGATACTGAATTTAACAAGGATATCCACACATATATTAGCTTCACAATGGATGTGAATTATACGCCAATATGGAATATTCTTCAAGTTGTCTTTAACTTTAATTTCCTATATGGTGATATAGATGAAACAATCCTGATGAGGCAACATGAAAGATATGTAGAAAAGGTAATGGAAGATTATGTGTGCAAGAGGAATAGGTCGTTATATGGCATAAAACAATCTCCTCGACAATGGAATAAGAGATTCGACAAGTTCATGGCACACATATGTTTCACTAGGAGGCAGTTCGACCACTCTTTTTACATCAGATTTCTACCTGGAAATTCACTTGTTATTTTATTTCTTTATGTGAATGACATCCTCATAGAAACCAAAAGTATTGAGGATGTTATGAGGTGAAGGTTGAACTCGATAAGGAGTTCGACATGAAGGATCTGGGAGATGCCTCTGATATTCTTAGAATTGACATTCGGAGTGATAGAAAGCAGTCGAGATTATGTTTATTTGAAGGGACATGCCTTCTGAAGATTCTCGACAAGTTTGGTATGTTGAATTCAAAGCCTGTTGTAACACCGACTGATCTGCAGTGTATGTCTCAAAGTCCTAGTACTGAAGTAGACAGAGCCTATATGAATAGAATTCCATATTCGGGTCTAGTAGGTTCTTTGAGTATGCTATGGTATGTACTAGGCCAGACATAACATATGCATTGAGCCTTGTAAGTAGGTACATGGCCAATCCTGAAAAGGCGCATTGACAAGCATTGAATTGGATTCTAAGGTATCTAAACGGGTTTCTGAGTAAAGTCCTGATTTATGATGGATTTTGTGGTGATGATAGCACAGAAAAAATTGAAGGATTTGTTGACTATGATTATTCAGATTGTTTGGCTTGGAGTAAATCTATTACTAAATATGTATTCACTATGTTTCGCACATCAATCAACTGGAATGCAACACTTCAGAAGGTTGTTGCCTTATCAACCATGGAAGCGGGCTATATTTCACTAACTAAAGTTGTGAAAGAAGCATTGTGATATGAAGTGATCATAATGGATATTCGTGGCCATCCGTGTAGGGCAGCGATGATGGTTGTAGGAGAGGAGAGGGGTGTACCTGCAAGGTACTCCGATGCCAAAGTAAATTTGGGCTAGAGAGAAAGCAAGTACAAAGTGTATAGGTATTAAGTTAGAATATTGAATAATCCCCCGGTGCAGGGCCAAGGTCTCCCATGTGGCCGAAATATCTGATCGGGCAATGGGAGACTTCCAGGTTGAAGGTTTAGCGCGCGACCTTTTGACCTGGTCCAACTGTCCCGTGAATTCCGAGAGGGCAGTTGGTCGCGTGAACTGTCAAGCGCATGAGGTGGACGTCCCCAACAGCTATATTGTGCCCAACGGCTATATCGTGCGCAAAGGCTATATTGTGCCCAACGGCTAGATTGGCTGAATCTCGTTATTGGGCCTTGCCAACAGCTGCACTGGGTTGGGCATTTCCTTACTTTGGGCCATGTGCCTGTCTAGTCCAAAACAGGAGCCCCCCAAGTCTTTGCTCTGAGGAAGAGTAATGACTTGAGATAGCCTTGTTGGTCGACCGAGGGGCGAGAGTTACTACGCGGGGAAGCCTGTTAAGGTCGTTACTTTCGAACGAAAATGTTCGGGGACATGCCCTTCGCTTGTCTATGGTAAGCGTGGTCGACAGCCCCTTAGTATGAGATGGTGTGCTGGCGAAAATGTTGTTTTTGTGTCGGCCAGGCTTAGTGAGAAGATGCCCGCAGAAAGGACGCTTTATGTCGACCAGCCTCGATGAGGATGTGTCTTAGAAAGGGTGTTTTTCATGTCGACCAACCCTGATGAGGATGTGACTTGTAAAGGGCGTTTTTCATGTCGACCAGCCCTGATGAGGAGGTGACTTGTGTGAATTGTCGAGGAGGGTATGCCCGGAGAGGGCTGGAGAGGACTTGCCTTGGGGAATGCAACGTTTTGGCTTTGAGAATACCAAACGAAAATTCCCTTTTGACACGTGTGACGGCGTAATTAATTTTTGTCAAGGCCAAAGGGGTCTAGGCTAGCCAAAAAATGATGGTTTTTGCCCTTTGCACTTCCCCATGCATGTCCTGCCATGTTGGTACGACAACGACAGAGCTTTATTGAGGTATCCCCGTTGGGCACAGAGTCAGCTCGTCCCATGAGCAGAATCTTAACTTCATTGTAATTTTAAGGATTGTGCTTGCACCAGGGCACGCTCCCGAGGCCGAGCAACCTCTCCGTAGTAAGGGGGAGCTTGTCGGAAGTTAGTCCTGACTGTGCTAACTGTAATATTGTTTGAGATTTTCAGCATTCCATGGTAGAGAAAATGGTTCTCCATCTAGCTGTTCAAGATAGCAGGCGCCGGTGCCTGTTTTTTATTTGACCCTGTATGGTCCTTCCCAGTTTGCAGCTAGCTTGCCCTCGTGTGAATCCTTTTGATTTTGGTGTAGGACCAGGCTGTCCACTTCGAAATCGCGCTTTATGACTTTCGCGTCGTGGCGCAGAGTTATTTTTTGTTTCAGTGAAGCTTCACGGAGAGCTGCCCCTAAGCGGATTTCTTCGACCAGGTCGAGTTCTTTTCTTAAAGCTTCGTCGTTCAGCTCCTCGTCGAGAGGAGTTTCTGTTGGCATGGAGGGTTCCCTGATCTCCACCGAGATTACTGCCTCGGTTCCTTTGCTAGTCGGAAGGGAGTCTCCCCAGTAGTTGAGTGTGGGGTTGTTCTAAAGGCCCAGAGCACGCTATGTAGCTCCTAGACCCATCTCATTTTGGCTTCGCCTAGTTTTCTTTTTAGACCTTGAAGGATCACCCTGTTCGCGGCCTCTGCCTGCCCTGTAAAGTGTTGCTTTGTGCCTAGTTTGGCGACGAAGTCTTGAAACTTCTTGTCCGTGAATTGGGTCCTATTGTCGGTTACAATGGCCTGGGGCACCCCGAATCGTGAGAGGACGTTTCTTTTGTAAAAACAAAGTATGTTGAAGGATGTGATCTTTGTGAGAGCTTCGAATTCGATCCACTTTGTAAAGTAATCGGCGGCCACGAACATAAATTTTTTCTGATTGGACCCCATTTTGAAGGGGCCGAGGATGTCCATCCCCCACCAGGCGAAGGGCCATGGGGAGGACAAAGTCTTCAACTCGTTAGGGGGTGCCAAGTGCATATCCCCATGGCGCTGGCATCTGTCACATTTCTTGATATGCTCCTTAGCATCGTACTGCATGGTCGGCCAGTAGTATCCTGCTCGGAGGACCATCCGTGCCAAGGATCTCCCTCCCAAGTATTGTGCGTTGATCCCATCGTGATTTTCTTGGAGAACGTCGGGAACCTTGTCCTCCTTAACACATTTTATGAGGGGGATGAAGAATCCCCGTCGGTAGAGCTTGTCGTCGACCAGGACGTATGAGAAGGCCCTTGGCTTGGTTATACTGGCCACTTTGCTGTCTTCGGGTAACTCCCATGTGGTGAGGTAGTTGTATACTGGGGTCATCCAGCAGCTGCTGTCGCCAATGGCGTGGACGTCGAGCAGCCCCGATGGTTTTTCGATACTTGGGCGGGGAAGTATCTCTTGTATGACCGATTTATTGTCACCTTTCTTTCTGGTGCTGGCCAATTTGGACAGGACATCTGCTCGAGTGTTTCTTTCATGGGGGATGTGCTGGACTTCCCACGTGTTGAACCTAGTTATCTTCTCTTTTAACAGTGCCATGTATTTGACGAGATGATCATTTTTGGCCTGATACTTTCCTCGTACTTGGGATGCCACGAGCTGGGAATCCGTGAAGATATTCACTTCCTTAGCGCCCAGGTCCTCATCCAATCATAAGCCTGCGAGGAATACCTCATACTCGGCTTGATTGTTCGAGGTAAGAAAGGATATGACTAATGAAACTTCGATTAGGATGCCTTCTTCATTCTCGAGGATGATGCCTGCACCACTGGCTGTGGAGCTGGAAGCTCCGTCGACGAAGATGGTCCATTTGTGTGCTCCGTTTGATGCGTACACTGGAGGCGTCATTTTTGCCACGAAATCATCCAGGACTTGTGCCTTGAGGGCCTTCCTGCTCTCGTAATGGATGTCAAACTCTGACAGCTCCAGAGACCATTTGAGCATTCTGCCGGCCATGTCTGGCCGACCAAGCAATTGTCTGATGGGCTGGTCTGTTCGCACCACTATCGTGTGGGCCAGGAAGTATTGCCTTAATCTTCTCGCAGCGTCGATCTGCTGGTATTTGAGTTTTGGCACTTACAAGGCCTTGCTGGTGAAGTATATTGGCTTCTGCCCATCGAGGGTTTCTCGAATAAGGGCGGCACTAATGGCCTCGTTAGTGACGGAGAGGTACAAGTACAACATCTCCCCGATGTCTGGTCATGACAAAACTAGCGGTTCAGACAAGGCTCCCTTGAGGTAGAGCAGAGCCTGCTCGCATTCCTCTGTCCATTCAAATGTGGCCTTTTTTTGTAGAAGCTTGAAGAAAAGCAGAGCGTGCTGGGCAGACTTATGGCTAAATAATTGGACAATATCGTCATTAATGGCAACAAGATATTTACCAACTTACCGAGATTTCAGAGAGAAGTTAAGGAAGTAGGTGGAATGAAGAATAAGTAGAAGAGAGATTTCGTTAAGATGGCAGATGGGGCCCCTCCATATAAGCCTAATGTTAGGGGTTGGAATGATGATGGTGCTACATATGCACAAATGGCTAAAGGAGACATTGGACGGAATAGGAGTAATTCGAATCAGGTTCTATTAGGGGATAAACCCAACTTTGCACACTTGAGGTTCAATGTCAACGGTGAAGATATGGAGAGATTCGAACAAGCTTTTGTTGGTGTGTTGGAAAATCCTGGGTCTGCGGTTGAAGTTAAGGAAGGTTTTCAAATGGAGGGATATTTTAATATTAAGGCCAGCCCTTTGGAGGAAAATTTATGTTTACTAGAAGAAGACAATCTGGGTGATATCAAAAAGATGGTAGAAGAGGGCAAAGAGTGGATTTCCAAGTGGTTTTCTGATATCCACCCTTGGTCCCCCAACGATGTTGATCAGGAGAGACTCACATGGGTGAATATTTTTGGGTTACCTTGTCACGCTTGGGGAGAAAAATTCTTCAAATTCCTAGCAGCAACAATTGGTGTTTTTATTAAAATGGATGAAGACACTCAGAAACAGGTGAGAATGGATGTAGCACTCGTTCTGATACGCATAAAATATGATATGAACCTAAACGAAGTGATTGGTGTTGAAGTGAATGATAAGACTTATCGGATCAAGATTGTTGAAGATTCTTTTAGGCCTTATATAAGAGAATATCGTCATAACAAAGACGCTAGGTTTGAAGAAGATAGCTCAAAAGAAGTAGAATCGGTTTCAGAGGAGGAAGAAGTGTACTGGGATAATAATCTTAAGATTCTCAGTAGTCACTGAAACACTTCAGAGTACATTCTTGAAAAAGGTGAAGCAGGAGAGTCTCAAAACAATGGTCCCTTGAGAGCGCGTGAAGATGTGGGTGAGTCCCAAGGAGCAGTGGGACCTGATGGTACTTCCAGTATCAAGACAGGGATGGGTATTAATGAGAAGGTCAAAGTGACACAGCAAACGAGACAAGATAGTGACATATCTTTAGGTGGTTCTGCTGCAAGCTTTGGAACGAGCGAAAATCAGAGTTCCAAGGCAGAACATGTGACCTGCAGTCTTGAGATACAAAAAAGAAACGTTGGGACTGAGGACATCATGAAAAGAAGTGAGAAAAAATTATTGTGCTTCAATAGCTCTTTCGATGATGAGATTTCAAACTCTCCAGGCGGAATGGCAGGTGGCGATTCAGTAACTTTGGGTTTAGCTAGGATGGTGAAGAATACTTCTAAGAAGAAAAAGAAGTTAATTGAAGATAAGATCAAAATACCGTTCTCTCCCTCTTATTATGCCACTCTATTGCAAGCAGAGTGTTCTCATCCTAAAGTTTTTATTCCCTGCAATGCCCCAGATGGAAAGGAAGTGTAGAGGAAGAACAAACTTTACCTTTGTCCCCTAAGGTCTCAACTTCAATAGAAAACTCTATTGGTGACTCTGTTTTTCTGCAGAGTAATTCTAGAATTAAGAAGAGATTAGAAAACCTACCTGTTAGAGTTTGGGATTCTATAAAATCATTGGGCATAGAGGCGGAAGAAGATGATGAAGCATTTGAATCTATTCTTCGTAATTTGGAAGCTGTAGATAGAAAATCTAAGAAAGGTAAGAAGGTGGCAGCAATCGGCCATCCATGAATCTAATCACATACAACATTAGAGGTTGCGGGGGTGGTATAAAGAGATAGAAAATAAGTACCACGATTAACAAGGGAGGTGCGGAGATATGTTTCTTACAAGAAACTAAATGCACAAATATGGCAGATGATATGGTGTATATCATATGGGGTGATAGAAAATGCCAGTGGTCGACAACGTATTCAGTTGGCCTAGCAGGAGGTTTGCTTACCATTTGGAAAGAAGGAGTTCTGGTTCCGATTTGTAGCTATAGTGGCAAAGGATATTTAGGAATGCAGGTAGTATGGAGAGGGAGAAATTTTTACCTGTTCAACATATATTCGCCTTGCAATATTAAGGAGAAAAGAGACTTATGGTCCAAGCTTTTAGAATTAAAAGTTAATCTCGAGCCAGGGGAGTGGATCATGGGCGGTGACTTTAATGCAATCAAACGTCCGGGTGAACAAGTTGGATGTACTAGCCACAATAAGAGATACATGGATGAATTTGCGGAGTTTATCAATATGAGTGGTTGTGTGGACATACCAGTATATGGTAACAAGTATTCCTGGTTCACACCGAAAGGTAAGATATGTAGTCGTCTCGACAGATTCTTAGTTTCTCCTGGTGTTTTAAATGAGTGGAACATGGTCTGTCAAAAGATTGGTGAGCGGGACGTCTCAGATCATAGACCGGTTTGGATCTCCGCCAAAAATACCAACTGGGGACCTAAACCGTTCAAATTTCTATCGTGCTAGTTTGATCATCCAAGTTTTATGTCGTTTGTGAAAAAAGAGTGGGAAGATTGTGTGGTGGTTAGGAAGGCCTCATTTATCCTGTCCAGGAAATTACAATACCTTCGGGAGAAACTTCGGTGGTGGAATGTTAATATATTCGGTTGGATTGATACCAAAATCAAGGTGGATGTGAGCATTATTAATGATGTTGAAGATCTTATTGAGATTAATCAAGGCTGTATTGCATCACAAGACTTGGATAACAGGAATGCTGCAGAAGATAATCTTTGGAAAAGTTTAAGGATCAATGAATGTATTCTAAGACAAAAATCTCAGATGAAATGGATAGAAGATAGGGACTTTAATACAAAATACTTTCATGCTGCTCTAAAAAGTCGCATCAACTTGAACACGATTTCGGTAGAGGATGTGGTGGGAGTCAAAGAAGTTGTTAGGGATCATTTTGTAAAAAGGTTTAATAAAGTTACAAGGCTTTTCCCCCATGTTGGAGAGCTTGGTTTCAAACGACTCTCTGATCAAGACAGCGAAGAGCTGGAAGCAGAATTTAACTTGGCTGCGATTAGAAGTGTAGTTTTTGAGTGTGCAGGTGATTGGAGCCCGGGTCCTGACGGTTTTAGTTTCGAGTTTTTTAAAAAGTGTTGGAATATTGTAGGCCAAGATTTTACAAATTGTATCTTGGAGTTCTTTTAAGGTCAGAAATTACATAAGGTCCTCGCTTCCTTTTTGGTCCTCATTCCTAAAAACGATAGCCCGAAGAATTTAGATGATTACAGACCAATATCTCTAATTGGTTCGGTATATAAAGTTGTGTCTAAGTTACTTGCAAATAGACTTAAAGGCAAAATTGGAAGCATTATTTCAAAATCTCAAATGGCGTTCATTGAAGGAAGGAACTTACTTGATGGTGTTCTGGCTTTAAACGAAGTTATTGATTTCGCTAAAAGATCCAAGAAAGGGCTATTGCTACTAAAGGTAGACTTTGCCAAAGCCTACGATTGCGTGGAGTGGAATTACTTGCGAGATGTCATGAAAATCATGGGATTTTGTGAAAAATGGATGCGGTGGATGGACAATGGGGTTTTCAGTAGCTTCATGTCGGTTTTGGTTAACGGGAGTCCTACAAAGGATTTTGCAGTTTCTAGAGGCCTCAAACAAGGCGACCCGTTAGCACCTTTATTATTTACAATAGTAGTGGAAGGACTTGCGATGTTAATGGATAGATCGGTGGCTAGAGGTACATACTCGGGTTTCAAGGTTACTCAGGATGTTTCTTTTCACTTATTACATTGTGTGGATGATTCGGCTATGGTGGGTGACGGATCGTGGAGTAATATTTTGGAAATAAAGGCTATACTAAAGGGATTTCATCTGGTTTCCGGACTTGAAATTAATTTCAATAAAAGCTCTCTTTACGGTTTTGGAGTCGAAGAATCGGTACTCAAGCCTGCGGAAAACTTCCTAGCATGTAAAGTATCTGAGTGTTCTCTTAAGTTTCTTGGTATTTTCATTGGTGGAAATCATATATTAGTCTCTTTCTGGAAACCTATGATTGATAAGGTGCGTTCTAGATTGAATTCCTGGAAAGGCCGGTTTTTATCCATGGGTGGTAGAATAACATTAATCAATTCCATGTTAGCAAATCTCCCAATTCATTACATGTCATTCTACAAGCTTCCTAGTAGGGTTACACGTATCCTTACTTCTATTCAAAAAAGATTCTTGTGGAATGGTTCTATGTCAAAAAAAGGTGTATCTTGGGTTCGGTGGAGTACGGTGTGTAAAACCAAAGAAGATGGTGGCCTAGGGGTTAATGACATAAAGCTTTTCAATATAACTTTGCTCTTTAAATGGATTTGGAAAATTTTGTCGTTGGAGGAGTTTTTGTGGAGAGGCATTATTGACTGTCGATATCCTAATTCTGTGTACGACTTTCATATTGGCGAGGTTCCTAAGTATCATGTCTCCCCATCATTATGGTGGAGAGATTTGTTTAATGTCTCTATCTTGTGTGGCACTAACCATTTTGCAGGACTGTTATCTCATAAGATTGGAAATGGAGTTAATGTTTCTCTCGGGTTATCCCGATAAGCAGGAACAACTGCTTTGGCAACATCTTTTCCGGAGCTATGGAACTGTGCTGCTAACAAGGCCAGTCGGGTAGTTGATAATGGTTACTGAAAAGACGGATTGTGGGGATCGAAAGTGGAGTTGTCTCATCAAAACCTGACTGAAGAATACATACAGCAGTTCATTAATCTTCAGGCCGTGCTGAATGATTTCGCTGTGTGTGATGAAGCTCAAGATAAGGTAGTTTGAATGCATAACAACAACGCTCAATTGTCTGTTTCCTCCCTGTACCACTTCCTGCAGGCTAATGAAAACGACAGTGGATGGATCTGTGAGGAGGATTTGAGGTAAGCTCTCAAACTAGTTTGGTTAGCGCAGGTACCCCTTAAGGTTAATGTATTTGGGTGGAGGTTGATGCACAACAAAATTCCAACCCGTGAGAATCTCGCTCGTAGAGGTATAATAACTGATATTCATGCTAAGGTCTGCTCATTTTGCTTCTTAGAAGAAGAAAAAGCTGAACATGTTTTCTTCCACTGTTCTAATTGTATTTTGGCGTGGAAGTATGTGTGCAATTGGTTAGGTATTGCGGAAATTTATTTTGGTGATATTCTGATTCATTTATCAAGTTGGATAAACGGTTGTGTGCAGAAAAAATTTAGTGTTAGAAATGTTGTTGGGTTGTGGCTGATTGTTTGTTGGGTAATCTGGTTGTCTAGAAACAACATCATGTTTAGAGACGAATTTTGGGATCTCGATACAATTACTAATCGAGTCATAATTTTTTCTTGGGGGTGGATAGGTAAGAAACACAAAAATGCAATTAATTGTAACTACTACGATTGGGTTAATGCCCCTTGTGTTTTTTTGTAGGTTTCGATTTTAGGTAAAGGCCTTTTTGCTGTATATGGGTTTGGATAGCCTTTTGTATCCTAGATATATAATATACAATTTTGCTTATTAAAAAAAATGGTAAGGATGTGGAGTACGTTTTAATAACTTACTCATAGTGTAAAAATAACCACATATATATATATATATATATATATATATATATATATATATATATATATATATATATATATATATATATAATTTGTCTTTTAAAAAATGATGTGAGCTTTCTGCGAACTTCAGTTGTTTTATTTGCACCGAATGTATGATATAATTTTAGGTCTTTTGCTATGACTCTATGCTAACTAAACTTTTCTTGTTGGAATTAAAATATATCCCTTTTGCATTATTTTTTTTTATATGTAATTCATTAATAGGAGATTAATGGAATCTCAAACCAAAACACGCTCCTCTAAACACAAGGAGACTAATTACAAATAGTCGAATGGGAACTTATGCCATTCGTAAAGCCTACACTTCCTACTATCATCTTGACCTAAGATCAACCAATTCCACGAGACAATTTTGACATCGCTAACAATGTCGTCTACACTATACAAGGCATCATTGAACATAATGTTGTTTCTAGATCTCCAAAGGATCCAACAAGTAATAAACCAAATGGCGTTTACCTTGCCCGATTTACTACGACCTTTGAGTTTTGCATTCCAATCCTGCAAATGGAGCCGACACGAAACAGCCAAAATACGACTAATGTCAACCCAATTACAGATTTTATTCCAAACCAACGAGGAGAAACTACAGGAAAAGAAGAGGTGGGAATTGACCTCGGAATAACGGAAACAGAACGCACAAGCCTTGTCATGCTTAGAAGTTAATACTCCTCTTTTCTCCAGATTGTGTCTAGTAGGGAGTCTGTTGAGGATCAATCTCCACCCAAAGATATGACCCTTTTGCATTATTTGATTTGGTTTCCTTTAACTAACTTAGTGCATAAATATACTTCTCTCTATATATAAGTCATTTAATTTTTATAGGAGAATAGAAAAGTTAGTTTTATAGCACATTCATTTCATCTTTTAAGAAACAAAGAGAATATCATTTCACTATCTACCATTTTTCCTACCTTTCACTTTTTCTTTCTTCTGTCTCTTTTTATTGACTTGACTAACTAAAAAGTATATATATATATATATATATATATATATATATATATATATATATATATATATATATATATATCCAACAAATTTACAATCCAACGGTTAAAATCCAACTTACAATCCAACGGTTAAAAAATTATTAATATAAATTAATTGAATAACAATTATTTAAGAAGAGAGAGAAACTAGTATGTGAAAAAAATTTCCGCTGGAATACCAATGATTAAGGCTGGCAATGAACTAAACCAACTCGAAAATAGTTTGAAATTCGATTCAAAAATTAAATCGTTGAACTAGGTTCATGAACCAAATGAGCTGAATATGAGCTAAAAACTAAGTTCGTTAACTAAATGATCTGAACTTGAGCTATACATAGTTCGACTCGTTAGGTTCATAAGTCAATTCGATTATATATGAGATAGATTATATTGTCTTTAAGAGTAGGTTTAAAGATTTGTTCTAAATCTTTGTCTCATATTTTCTTTTAATCTAACTGTTTTAATTGATAATTTATATTCTCAAGTGAGTAAAATATTTTTCGAATATCTATACAAATAAAATTAACATCGTATAAATTCCAATCTTATAACTTTTATTTTATTTCTATATTTTTTATTTAAAAAATATTAATTTAAAATGTCAAATATATATATATAAAATAAATTTTCAAAAATTACTTTTAAGTCTGTGAAATAAGCGAATTGAACGTAACAAGATAAACCTAACGAGTTGAACCGAGATATTCGTGAACTTCTAACAAGTCGAGTTTGACCTGAAAAAAAAGTTCGTGATGAACTCGAACTCGGCCAATTCTTAACGAGTCGAGTTTGAACTGAAAAAAAAGTTTGTGATGAACTCGAACTCGAACTCGGCTAATTCTTAACGAGTCGAACTGAGCTAAGGCGAGTTCTACTCGATTCGACTCATTTCCAGCCCTACCAACGATCAATATTCTGTAGCTTTCCAATATTATTATTATTTTTAGTTTTACAACTACACACTATTCCAACAAAAAATAGCCTCAAAGAAAATTTTCAGAAACTAAATTCTTTCACCATTTCATCAATACAATTTCCAGAAGGATACATAGTCAGTTTTTATAACTTTGGTTTTTTTTATTTGTGAGTTAATGTTATAACTTGTGAAATTGTGAATATAATATTATAACTTATGAAATTGACAGAATGATTATGAATATTAATATTATAACTTGTGAAATTGACATTGTCATGAACAAATTACATATATTATAGTATATAGTTATAAGGTATTTTTCTACACTAAAATTATATGTTTATAGACTAATAATTTATTTAAACATTCAAGTTTTATTTTTTATTTTTTATTTTAGAGACTGTAAATAAATTGCATATATTTTTGTGTATGTAGAAAATGGAAGAAGATTGGAAACCAAAGTTAAAAATGATTTTTGATAGCATTGAAGATGCTTGGAAGTTTTGGGTTAATTATTACAAAATTAAAAAAATAATTCAAAATATTTAAATTATGTTTTTATAAAATTTAAAAAATAATTAAGAATTTTTAAATTAATGGATGGATTGGATGGATTTTATCTTGTAATAGATGGATTTTTTTTTTTTTTTGATAATCTAGCAAAATATATTAATCAGGGATACAAAGGGGTATCCCAACCCGTATACATCAATAGACCTACTAGAAATCTAGGCCTACAAAAAATCACCTGGAGAAATTATCCAAGTATAATAATTACAAAGAGATGCATTCTTCTGCATCTTACCTATCCACCTCCAAGAGAATGTAATAATACGATTCGAAATTGTGTCCATATCCCAAAACTCATCCCTAAATATAATGTTATTACGTGATGCCCAAATAACCCAACAGATTATCAACCAAAGCCCCACAGCATTAGAGATTTGGAACTTCCTTCTAACACATCCTGCCAACCAACAAGATAAGTGATTCATCATAGACTCTACAAGAATATGAGGTAATCCTACCCAACTACATACATAATTCCACACCAGCACTGATTTTTGACAGTAAAATAAAATATGTTCAACCGTTTCAAGGTGCAAGAAGCAGAAGGGGCAGGGTAATTCGTGACTATTGGTAATGATCCCTCTACGAAACAAGTTGTCTCTCGAAGGTAATCTTTTGTGCAACATCCTCCAGCCGAACACTTTCACTTTAAGGGGGACTTGGGCTAGCCAATTGAGTTTGCACGCAGCTTTAAGTTCGACATTAACGCCTGAATCAGGGGCAACCAGCTTATCCTGCAAATATTTATACAAAGATGAAACAGAAAAAGTATAGTCGTCGTTGAGTAGCCATGATATTTCATCCACCGTTCCAATACACGGTTGGTACACGGACAGGAAGCTGTATAGCCGTGACAGCTGCCTTTGGTTTTGCTGCGAGAGAGAGTGAAACTCACCTAAAATGTTCCAAACCCACACTCCATTAACCCACATGCCGTTATCCGCCACTGAACAACCCTTGTTTTCTACTAATAAAAATATTTCTCTAAAGTCAACAGCAAGAATATTATCTCCAGCCCACCTCGATAGCCAAAATGGTGTTCTGACGCCATTTCCTAGTTTATATGAAATGCAACCAGCAATTGTATCCAACCCACAAAATATGCCAACCTGTACCAAATCGCGCCACCAAATAGACGCCGGAACTGAATATTTAAGACTCACACCCGAATATAATTCGAATGAATGTTTAGGATACCTAACCGCAATTAAATGCCACCACAGAGTATCCCGACCAACCAAGATTCTCCACAGCCATTTAAACATCAAAGCATTATTGAAAATTCTTATATCTTTCACTCCTAAACCTCCCTCTTCCCTCCTTTTGCATACCGTTTTCCAAGCAATCCATGACACTCCCTTTTTGGAGACCAACCCATTCCATAAGAAGATCTTTTGGATAGAAGTGAGAATGCTGATAACTTTGGCAGGAAGTTTGTAAAATGACATATAATGTATTGGCAGGTTTGCAAGGACAGAATTAATTAGAGTCACTCTACCACCTATCGATAAGAATCTACTTTTCCAAGAATTCAATCTAGACCGGACCTTATCTATTAATGGTTTCCAAAATGCAATACTCCTGTGATTACCACCAATTTGAATGCCAAGAAAATTAAAAGGACAGGAAGACACCTTACAAGCAAGATAGAGACCTGCAGCAGACAGCATTACCTCATCTATGCTAATACCGAAAAAGGAACTCTTGTTGAAGTTGATATCCAGACCAGAGACTAGCTGAAACCCTTTAAGTATTGACTTCATTGCCAATAAATTCCTCCAAGATCCATCCCCTAGGATAACCGAGTCGTCTGCGTATTGCAACAAGTGGAATTGCACATCAGGGCTGACTTCAAAGCATGAAAAACATCCATTGGCTATCGCTCTTCTCATTAATACAGCTAAACCTTCAGCAGCAATAGTGAACAGTAGGGGGGCAAGAGGGTCCCCTTGTTTAAGTCCACGATACACACCAAAATCTTGAGTAGAACTACCGTTAACCAAAACAGAAGCATAACTGTTGAAAACTCCATAATCCATCCACGACAACCATTTTCGACCAAACCCCATAATCTTCATGACGTCTCTTAAATAATTCCACTCAATACAATCATAAGCTCTGGAAAAGTCAACCTTCAAAAGCATGAGCTCTTTCTTGGACCGCTTGGCAAAGTCGATAACTTCATTAAGGACGAGAATGCCATCAACCAAATTTCTACCTTCTATAAAAGCTGTTTGGGAATTGGAAATGATACCACCAATTTTGCTTTTGAGTCTGTTGGCTAGAATCTTGGATATAACTTTGTAAACAGAAGAAATTAGAGATATTGGCCTGTATTCATCTAAACACATAGGGCTGTCCACTTTGGGAATGAGAACTATGAACGAAGAAGCAAAAACTTTATGTAATTTCTCACCTTGGAAAAATTCCAGAATGCAGTTTGTGAAATCTTTTCCTACAATACTCCAACATCGTTTAAAGAATTCAAAACAAAATCCGTCAGGACCTGGGCTACGATCACCAGCACACTCAAACACATTCCTTCTGACCTCTGATTCATCCACATCAACCTCTAACTCCAAACTATCGGTATAAGACAAACTCTTGAAGCCAGATTCACCAATAGCTGGATAAGGTCTTGAAACTCTGCAGAATCTCTTAGCAAAATGATCCTTGACAGCCCCTTTGACCTTCTTAACATCTTCCACCATCATACCATTGATACACACTGATGAGATGGTATTCATGTTTATACGGTTCCTCAAGGCAGCATGAAAAAGTTTAGTATTATCGTCTCCATCTGCATCCCATTTCATCCTGGATTTTTGTTTTAAAATACTTTCTTTAATCCTCAAAGATTTCCATAGGTCAGCTTCTGCTACATTCCTTGTTGAACTTTCCTCATCTGATATAACTCTATTTAAGGCAAATAAGTCTTCAATCATGTTTATAACATCAACATCCTTCTTGATTTTAGTATCAGCCCAACCGAAAACGTTATTATTCCACCAACGGAGCCTTTCTCTCAGATTTTGCAGTTTTCTAGCCAGAATATAAGATGCCTTACCTTCAACCTGAAACTCCTCCCATTCTTTTTTGATAAATGGCATAAAGTTTGAGTGTTCAAACCAACATAACATAACTTTGAAAGGCTTGGGCCCCCAGTTAATGTTTTTTGCAGAGATCCACACAGGCCTATGATCAGAAATATCGCGTTCCCCTATCCTTTGGTTAACCATATTCCATTCGCTGAAGACTCCATGTGTGACTAAGAATCTATCCAACCGACTACAGACATTACCTTTCGACTGAAACCAAGAGTATTTGGAGCCAATAAGGGGCAAATCCACACACCCCATTGAGTTAATAAATTCAGAAAATTCCATCATATATCTTGAATTTAGAGAAGAGTAACCAATTTGTTCAGTAGCGGACTTAATAGAGTTAAAGTCCCCACCAAGTATCCATTCACCAGGTTCTAAGTTGTTTTTAAGATTAATGAGCTGAGACCATAAGTTCCTTTTCTCTGTGATAGAACAAGGAGAATAAACGTTGAACATATAACAGTTCTTGCCTCTCCAGCTGACTTGTAAACCTAAATACCCCATGCCTCTATAACTGCATATAGGTTCCACAACTCCTTCCTTCCAAATAGTCAATAGGCCACCCGATAATCCATTAGAACTATTCGCAGACCAACCACAAAACGAATCACCCCAAATGCTGTGCACTATTAAATCCGTCATTTCTGGTCGTTTAGTTTCCTGAATGAAACACATTTCAGCTCCTACCTTACGAAGGACTTCTCTGATTTTCAACCTCTTCGAAGTACCTCCACACCCTCTTATGTTGTACGTGACTAAATTCATTTTCCACCTGTGCCAGCCTCCTTCTTACCTTTCCTTGGCTTCCTATCCTTCTTCTCAAAATTTCTCAAAATACCCTCAAAAACTTCATCATCTTCCTCCGTTTCAATAGCAAGCGACTTAATAGAACCCCAAATCCTAGCAGGCAGGTTCTCCAGTTGCTTCTTAATTCTAGAGTTATTTTGAATGACACCAGAATCCGAGATAGAATTGTTAAAAGACTCAGCTGCTTTTTCAACCTGAGGTGACATCCTCTGCATCATAGAACCCTCACCCTGACATGATTGATTCAGAACCGACCTGTGATTGTTACTCTCCGATCGTAGCAAAATAGCGTAGTAAGATGGACAAAAAGGAATCTTATTCTTTTGGTAAATGTCATCTATAACAATCTTTTTCTTCTTCTTAACTTTAGACCCCCCCAAAATCTCTCCTGAAAGAATACCATTACCAGCTGTATCCGGGCTCGTATGGGATAAAGGCGATTCTACTTGTCTAAACTCAACAGCTCCAGGAAAACTCTCATCAGGACGAAACTGACACTCAGATGAGCACGAAACATGAGAAGGAGCAGAGCCAGAAGATTGACAAATCTCCCTCAATTCCTCTACACAATCATCAGCCAATAAATCTGTTGACTGATTCCCTCCACTAACATGAGGTAAAGCCTTGACTTGGAAAGGAGTGGATTGATCTCTAACTTCCACAATAGGAACACCAGCATCCTCAGACATCAACCTATTTGGTAATTCCTTATCATCCTCACAACCTTGTGTCACCAAATCTTTAGAAAAACCCCTATCTTCTTGATCCTCCCACCCTTGGTTGGTAGGTCCAGGCGACTTAGACTGAGAGCTGAAAACCTCAGAAGACTTCTCCCAAAGTTCCCCATCATCCACCAGGTCAGAATCTGACTCGACAACATCTGAGCTATCTTCGTCAAAGTACGAAACTTTGTTCCTAGATTGGTCACTCACATAAGGACCAAACGAATCTTCGACCAATTTGATTCTATACATACTGTCATTCACCTCTATATTAATAACTTCATTAAGAGAGATAGCGAACTTTGTGCGAATCAGGATTCTAGCTACATCCAATCTCGAATGTTTCCTCGTATCTTCATCCATCTTAACAAAAGCTCCAGTGGTTCTAGCTAAAAATTTAAAGAATTTTTCACCCCACACATGGCACGGCAACCCAAAGATCTTAACCCAGGTTAGTCTCTCCTAATCAACATCATCAGGGGACCACGGACGAATTTCAGAAAACCATTTAGAAATCCACTTGTGCTCTTCTGAAACCAGCTTTTTAATGTCGCCCGGGTTATCTTCCTCAATGAGACATAGGTTGGCCCCCATAGGGGTAATCTTAATGTTGAAAAAACCTTCCATTTGGAATGCTTCAGATACCTCAGCCGCAGATCCGGGTATCTCTAAAATTCCAGTGTAGGCCTGCTCAAACCTTTCCAATTCCTCTTTTGATACTTCAAAACTTAAGTGAGCATAGTTAGGCCTATCCCCAATAAGAGGCTGCTTCGAGTTATTTGCCATCAGAGTGTGTCCTCCACTAGTCACTTGAGCAAAAGAGTTATTAAGGGCATACCTTTTGTTTAATCCGTGTTTGTGGGGAGGAGCAACATCTTGTTTCAGGTCCAAATTCCTTTTCTTGGAAATGAGATCATCACCACCTGCCTTAGAATTTCTTCGAAATCTTGGAAGATTAACAAATATCTTAGAACCATTAAGCACGATGTTGTCAAGCTTAATGGCTAGAAGATGTTCGTCTTCGACTCTAATGAATCTGACAAATCCAAAACGTTTACCCCTAATATCCAATCTCCCAGGGATAAAAACCTCAAGAATGAAACCAAATTCCTTAAAAACTTCAAACATCTGCCTAGCATCAAACGAAATTGGGATCTCAGTAAAGAAAAAGGACGAAACCGCTTTTAGGTCATCTTCATTGGGTTTTCCTCTAATGTTCTTCCAAATCGACATTCTCGGAGTATTGAAGTTACGAGTATGTTTTCTTTTAACCTCCACCCAAGTCTCTTTGTTTCGACTCGCCATTGATGAAGACCCAGAGCACCCAGAGTCTTTATAGCCACCACGAGAATCCAGCTACCTCCGATAAAAATCCAACACTGTGAATTAAGACCCGCTGGGAGGAAGGTCCCTAACCCTAAGGTTAGGACTTTAAACCAAACCCAGACGACTCTAACAATGTTGAACCCTAACCAGAAGGAAGAAGGCGAAACATGCACACCAGATTAATGCACTTGATACATTTTGTTGCCGGCGACAAGAGTTTGGAAAATGAGAAGGAGGTGACAGCGGTGGAAGATAGATGGATTGGATTGAATTTTTATTAAGAGAGTTTAGTGGATTGTTAATGGATTAATGGATTGCTTTGATCCATCCATTAACAATCCAATTCATATCCATCCAATCCATCCATTTTGCCACCCCTATGAAAAAAAATTTAACACTATCATATTTTTTTGATAAATTCGATATGTTTTGTAATTTTTAGAATTTTGAAAAAATCCGGTAGTTCATATTCGATAGACAACAAGAAATGTTAACACTACTTAATTTTTCAAAAAAATCTATTATGTTTTATAGTTTTTGGCATATTTGAAAAAACTGCTAAAATATCTTTTATGTTTTATAACTTTGGTTATTTTTAATTGTGAGTTAATGTTATAACTTGTGAAATTGTGAATATAATATTATAACTTCTGAAATTGACCGAATGATTATGAATATTAATATTATAACTTGTGAAATTGACATTGTCATGAACAAATTACATATATTATAGTATATAGTTATAAGGTATTTTTCTACACTAAAATTATATGTTTATAGACTAATAATTTATTTAAACATTCAAGTTTTATTTTTTATTTTTATTTTTAGAGACTGTAAATAAATTGCATATATTTTTTTGTATGTAGAAAATGGAAGAAGATTGGAAACCAAATTTAAAAATGATTTTTGATAGCATTGAAGATGCTTGGAAGATTGAAAATGATTTTCCAGAAGGATACATAGTCAGTTTTTATAACTTCTGTAGTAGAGTTTTGATCGTAATAACCTTTCCGCGATTTTATCAAACTTTTTAAATGTATATGAGTGAGTGTTTATCGGATTTTTGAAAAACAAATGTGAAAAATATATTTTTACACCTGATTTTAAAACCAGGTGTGAAATCATAAACTTTTTCTAAAATCAAGGATTTTATACCAGATTTAAAAAAAACCGATGCAAAATCATACTTTTTACATCGGATTTATCAAAAAATCCGGTATAAAATCATAGATTTCTAAAAAAAAGATATTTTAGCCGTTTTTTCAAATATGCCAAAAACTATAAAACATAATAGATTTTTTTGAAAAATTAAGTAGTGTTAACATTTTTTGTTGTTTATCGAATATGAACTACCGGATTTTTTCAAAATTCTAAAAATTACAAAACATATCGAATTTATCAAAAAAAATATAATAGTGTTAAATTTTTTTTCATAGGGGTGGCAAAATGAATGGATTGGATGGATATGAATTGGATTGTTAATGGATGGATCAAAGCAATCCATTAATCCATTAACAATCCACTAAACTCTCTTAATAAAAATTCAATCCAATCCATCTATTACAAGATAAAATCCATCTAATACATCCATTAACATATTTCTAATGGATGGATATCCATCCATCCAAAAAATTAATTTAAAAATTCTTAATTATTTTTTGAATTTCATAAAAACATAATTTAAATATTTTGAATTATTTTTTTAATTTTGTAAAAAAATTTAAATTTCACAATTTTTTTTAAATATTCTTAATTATTTTTTAAATTTCATAAAAAAAAAAATTAATTTCACAAAAAAAATCATATTCGTAATTGTTTTTTAAATTTCATTAAAAATTTTAAATTTCACAAAAAAATTTATTTAAATTTTATTAAAAAATTTAAATTCATGAAAAAATTAAATTTCACAAAAAAAAAATTAATATTCTTGATTATATTTTAAATTTCTTAAAAAATTTAACTTTCACAAAATGGTGATGAAGTAATTATTCTTAATTATTTTCAGTAAGACTTCCTTATTTTCAAATTATATACAAATCTTTTAAGTAATTATTCTTAATTATTTTTTAAATTATTAATAATTATTTAAGAAAAAGGTGATGAAGTCTAATTGAAAATAATTAAGAATATATATATAAACAAATATTTTAAGTAAATGGGAAAATGCATTATTCTAAGCAGTAAATTGTACATACCCTGGTCTAAATGATACAATTTTTGTAATACAAATTTAAGAGTCTTCATAAATTAATGTTAATGAAGTCTAGAAAAAGTGAAACCAAATTCAACAATCTTGTCTTCAAGCTTTGTTCTTATTTCAGTAGCAGAATTGTTGTCTCCTCCGAGGAAGAAAACTCTAAATCCCTTTAGAAAAATTTTCCATCCTTGTAAATCATTGGCAGTGCAAAGCATAGTTGGTTTAGCATCCCTTTACACTAGTAGTAGATCAATATTAATCTGCAAGATCCATTATGAGATCACAAATTACAAGCTTGATTAAACAAAGTACTTAATTTTAATCTAACACGGAAAAATCTAACAGAAAGAGAAACTCATGAAAATTTCACATCATGAGAAACTATTTAAAATGCAAGATAACACTGAGTCACTATCATAACTTCAAAACATTTTTCAATCTCATAACACTAACTCAAATTACAACAAAAATTCAATTCATAACACATTTAACACACAAACAAATTACCCTAACTACAATAACATTTCAATAGAGTAAATTCCACAGCATAGGATATCACTAAACAGAACTTCACAATAGCACACTAACCAAATTCAGAATTTCAACACTAGCTAACTAAAACACACTTCCTATCCAAGCATAGCTAATCCAAATGTTGTAACTTCATTACTTTAACTAGGAGTACAACAATAGAGAAATCCAATTTAAAAATTAACATGTCCAACATTCTAATTTCATAACTGATCTGTCAAACCATCTCATGGCTATTCAATTTCAGTAAGACTTCATCACCAAGTCAAACAAATCAACCTAAAAAATACGATTCACTCACCCTCCAATTCAAACGTGACACCAATTTCCTTCCCTAACTAGCAGTCAAAACCTTGGCTAACTGACTCATTTGAAATGCCTAGCTCTAATTTATAACTCTTGCTAGCCAATCCATGAGAATATGAGCCCATTTGCTTATGAGCTCCTAAAAATTATTTAAAATCTCCATGGAAGCACCAAATAATTTTGAACTGTTGTTATATTAAGTTAAGAGATTTCCACAGGTCATATAGTTTTGAACCTAAATAGTTTTGAACATAAAAGAAGCCAGCCTGAATACAAGCTTTATCCAATTGTGCAACAAAGAGGACTAATATCTGCATTATGTCATCATGCATGTAAAATCGAGTTCTATTATTTCAATATTGAACACCATCGTCACATTCCATGGTCAAAACTACTACATCAATCTCTAATTCTGGACTTGGAATAGTGCCGTGCAACTAACTATTTGGCAGTTTTGTAGATCTGCTGTGCAAAATTTTCATCACCTGTCTAAGGCAGTCAGTGTCACTTGGTTTTGATGAATTTTAGAGCAGAGGCAGTAAGATCCAAAAATAAAGACCTATCAGAAGTGTTATTATGCTCATAAAAAATATGGAAACTATATTATTCAAACAAATCAACCAATCTTACAGGGACTTATGAGATGTAAATATTCAAATTCAATCTAATAAATCAACTTAGTACAATTTATCCCAAACCTGCAGTAAGGAGGAAAAGTACATGTAAGATTAACACACATTTAAAGCCACTCTAATGCATTAAAATTAAAACAAGGGATTGTGCTCATTATAAAAGGATTGCACATATATTAGTAATTTGATTTGCAATCTGTGTGGTGCTTTTAATACTCAACTCATAATAAGACATTAGTGTTTATTTGGTGATTTTGGTCTACGGTTAAAACTTTCGGGATAGTAAGTTCAGGATGATTGAATTTTGCAGGTTTTTTTCCTTTCATATATAATATATGCAGACACAGCCTCGGAGTTACTCTACGAGTAACTTTTTACAAGTTCTAAGGTGTGATGTGGTCTTTAAATTAAGTTTATTCACTGATCTAGTGTTAGCTTGCATGTTCGATTTTTGTCTTACCATCAACTATAATCAACGACACTAGCTTCTACTCACTTGGTTATTACTGCATGTCAAAATGTTACAGAACATTTTTCAGTAGAAATTTGAAGTTTTGGGTAAAGGAGCAAGGCCCATCAAATGGTTATATAGAGCAAAGATATAGAATACGTAAAATTAACTTAACAAAACCTTGCAGTGCTGTCAAATGAAGTACTTAATAATAATTATATATCATCATTTCTAACCTAAGTTCACAAAAGAAACGTAAAACTGTCTCAAACAAAGAGCATCAATAATATCGTTTCCATCTCTTTCATCTCGACATAATAATTAGTCGAGTACTTATATTCGTTTACCTTTAAAATAAGCACCATAACAAAAACATGAGATATAATTGATAGAACTTAAATACAGGGCAGTGGAGAAAAAATGAGATAGAACATCCCAATAATTCTATGCAATGTAATACTTGTGTTTAATTTTCTTGTGTGTTTCTCAATCACAATGTTTAATGATATTGGTCCATCTTATCTAGTATTGAAAAGTTTCAATTAATGTATAATGTTCTAAGTTTATTACTGACCGATTATAGATAAAGCCCTCCATGAAAGTATTGTTCCAAATATGAATGACGCGAACCCCCAATAACAATCATGAACTACAAAAGAACATGAAAAACAAACTTATACGTCAGTGCTACCTTCGTTGCAAATACTTGACCATTAAGTTACAATATGTAGCAAAACTATGCCTGATTTAAGGTAGTCAAGACTCCTCGACGTTCTTTTGGCGTAATTTCTGCTATGAAGACAGGAACCTTGTATATATAATACATCAAATATAAATTCACACTTCAATAACTTGAACATATGCAAGTATTTTAAAATGGATTTTTGAGAATCATTTCATTGAAAAACTAGAACTATGACCAACCACATAAGAAATAACTCCCATTCCATATCCTGTTGCTAGTCACCCAATATCCAAAGGAATTGGACCCCAAACATATATGAGAAAAATTCAGTTAATCTTTGGAGAACAGTTATAACAACAAAAAATATCACAGGTTTTGTAGTAAGAACCTTTGAAAAATAAATAACAAGCCATCCTGCAGCACAGAAAGCACTTGATACTCTCATTGCCTGCATATATATTCCAAAACCAACTTTTTATGAATACTCCAAATAATAAAGATGATTAACAATTTGGAAGTTAATTCCAAAACAACAATCATCATTTTACTGAACTTACCCCCTTTCGACCAACAAAATCAGCAATAGGACCGCTTGTTATTGCGCCAATCATCGTAGCAAAAGTCAAGAAGGAGCCAAACAAGGAGTATTGCATGCATTCAATTAGCAAAAACCAAAGAAAACCACATCAAATCCACCATAGGAATCAAATCCACTAAGTAGAAGTTATACAAATTTTTTTATTGTGCAGACAATGTTTATTTAAAACAGTTTTAGAACATTATTAAAAAATTTCAGTCCATTTCCTAAGTTTTCATTAATCTAAGGATAATGAAGTTAAATCAAATTTTGAATAATTTCTGGCTAACCTCTGCCAAAGATAGATTAAGATCCTTTCTGATAGCATCTTGAGTTGGAGATGAATATCCAACCTGGAAAATAAAACAAAAATAACAATTATTCTATAAAACTCTTGGTCAACTAAACTCGCAAGCATCTTGAAGCTATATAAAAAGGTGTTTATCTTTGCTGAATTTCAACTATAGAAGTGGTGAGAGAAGTAAAGACTTACACAAGCAACAAATTCATAAGAACCACAGACTGCAATGAATGTGGTGAAGTAAACCATCCATGAATTTGGGATACTGTAGCAGCGAAACGTTGAGATGAATTGCGATTGTAACACCGAAATGTTGAGATGAATTGCGATTGAAGCACCGAAACATTAAGATGAATTGCTAGAGCTTGATATTAAGACGAAATTGAGGGAAGAAGAAATTGGGGAAGAAAAAATCGGGGAACGAAATTAGGGTTCTTGTTTGGGAGAATCTCGTGTTTCAATACGTGAGTTTGGGGAAGAAGAAATTAGAGAAATCTTTTTTTTTTTAATTTTCAAATGGTTTTATTTTTTATGTTTTAGAAAAAAGAAAATTAACAAATTGAAATGTTTAATATTTTTTTATAAAAATGTTTGATTTAATTAATTTAATAAGTGATAATATAATATCTAATGAATTTATAAAATGAGATGGATGGATGGAATCCATCCATATGAGTTAATGGATGAATTGGATTAAATCCATTAAATTATTTTTTGTTTGATGGATGGATTGGATAGATAAATTATTGGATGGATTGAATGAATATCATGTTAATGGATTTCATTGTCACCCCTAGTTTTTCATAAGCTTACTTGATACCAAGTATATCGAATTTTAAAAAAAAACTGTAAAAATGCAAAAATTTGCTTCGTAACATTTAGAAAAACTACATGATTTTCTAGAAGTACTATCAGATTTTTTGATCTTATATACTTTTATAGAGTAATTTTTTTTTACAAAACTAGTGGGAAACCCGTGCATTCACACGGCTACTGATATAGTACGCGCATTTTTTCTAAATTATAATAAAAATAAATATAAAATAAAAAATTTTCAACCAAAAAAGTTATTATTTTTAAAAGATATAATAAATTAGTGCCTATAATCAATAACGAATTTGACCCCGTATATAAATGTTAAATTTGTTTTGACATGACTTATATATTTGAATCTATATAATAATAATTGAATCAACAAAGTATGTTTTTAGTGTTTTTTAATATTTATGAATGACACAAAATTGTCCCAAAAAAATTATAAATAAAATTATGTATTTAACAATAAATTAGTGTAATGATTCGATTTCAAAAACATTGAAAGATGTTTTAGATAAATGAATTATTTAAGTTTTTGTAACAGATAAGAGAATTATGTTATAAGAGTTAATACAATTATCGATAAATTAATGTTATTCAATCACTAGTGCAAAGTGACGAATATAATTTTAAAATTTACACCCATTATACTGAAAACGGATGTAAATTAAAAACACAATGGTAAATTTATAAATAAAATGTCATTTAAAGTAGTAGTGCGTAACAATAGACACCCTATTTTTTAAAAATGGTGTAAATTAAAAACATTATTATAATAAATTAAAATTATTATTATAATAATATCTCTATTACTCCCATTAAAAATAAAACGGATGTAAATTAAGATTGATTGAAAATAGTTATATAGTATTTTAATAACTCTAAATATGAATCTTAAACCTATTAATAAAACATAATATATTTTATCAAATATTATTTGGATAAATAAGTAAATTAAAGGGTGTAAATTAATTAAATTTATGTTGTGGAAATAAAATAATAAGAAAACATTTATCAAATATCAAATCTAACACATTGCATCGATCAAAACCCTCTTGACACCTCATTTCTCTCTATACCCGGTTCTCTTCATCTCATCGTGAGAAAACCCATTTCTCTAGAAACTCGATGTCTTCATCTCATCGCGAGCTCCGTTGTCTTCATCTCATCACGGGCTCATCTCCTTCTTCTCATTATGAGCTCCATCTCCATCATCGCACGACCATTGTCTCATCGCACATCCGAGAATCCTCTCTCCTTTCTCATCATTGCACGGCCATTCTCACATCTCGATGATGACATGCACGGTGAAAAAACTGGACTAATTGGTATGTCTTTCTTTTTTCAATTAGGGTTTAAATTTTTAGATAGAACATTAGGGATTAATCTTTTAGGTAGAACATTAGGGTTTATAATTTGTATCTGTTACTGTCACAATTTGTTGATACTTGTTTTTACTAATTTATGATGTATTTAATGTTGAATTTAGGGTTACAGTAAGGACTCTTGTATACATGTTTTCCTTGATTAATACATGCTTAATTAAGTGGCGGATTAGTTGATTTGATTTGATCAAGTATAGCAACTATTGGTGTGGAAGTGCATCCATTGGATTTTTTCACAAACTGTGGCAAGATTCGTTTCTACTGCTGGGATACTGCTGGTCAAGAGAAGTTTGGTGGTCTCAGAGATGGATACTAGTAAGTATCATCATTTGTTTCAATGTATTGTGATCTCAAGTTTGTGAACTAGATAGTGTTAACAATTATTTTATCAAATGCCCTTGTTTATTTGACACTTAAATCATAATTCTAGTTTTTGGGTAGTTTCATTTCAACATGAATTACGCTCATGTTTGTTCTCAGACATCTGTTCTATGATGTCCTGTACATGAGATTGAGTTTCTGTGTCGTATAATTGTGCTCAGTATTGTCGATGACGGTCCATGGCGGAGAACCAAATACCAGGGTGTTGTTATAGCAGATTATGGCGGAAAAACCAACAATATCAGCTGATATTTACCATTGTGTCCCATAATCCAATGGAGACATTGTCTAAGTGACTGTAATCATTTCACTTTAACATATCTTTAATCTACGGAGCTGGAGAAACGCAAATTCCACATCTGGCTATGATTGGTCTGCTATCCGGTGAGCACGGTTTAATCTACTACCCTACTACACTAACATAGTACCGCCTGAAGGTGAATGCCATTTATGATTATGCAGTAACTGAATGGAACTATTGTTTTCAATGTAGTTGCTTTGCATCCACCGGAGAAGCATCTAACGTAGATGAATATTTGTGGCTGATGGGAAGAGGTCATTACCAGCCTATCATTGAATATTGCGGTGGTACAGAGATTGGGGGTGCATTCGTCACTGGATCATTGTTGTAGGCTCATTCATTAGCTGCTTTTAGCACACCAGCTATGGGCTGCAATTTGTTTATTCTTGGTGAAGATGGGCATCCTATTGTATGTGCTAAATGTTTTCATCCATTGTCTACCAAACTTCTGAAAATTCAAATGTTCTCTGCGACATCACGTCACTTAAACAAATCAATGCTCTGATTAATTTCGTAAACTAAAGTTCGATCTTCTTTTCTATTATTACAGCCAGAGAATGCTCCAGGAATAGGTGAGTTAGCTCTTGCCTCCCTTATGCTTGGGGCATCAAAGGTATTGCTGAATGCTGATCATTATGGAGTCTATTTCAAGGGAATGGATCTTTGGAATGGAAAGGTAGGCATACCATTCTCCTTTATAATATTTGGGAATTTTGAATATTTACATTTGCGTTTCTCTAGTCAGGTTTTACGGAGGCATGGAGATGTATTTGAGCGTACTGCTAGAGGATACTATCATGCGCATGGTCGTGCAGATGATACAATGAACCTTGGAGGAATTAAGGTAAAATATTTTGCCTCGATATTTTTTCCTTCACTTTGTTGTCTATTTGAGTCCCTGTGCTTTCTACTTTATTAGCATGTTCTGACATTTTATGCTGTTTGGATAGGTGAGTTCGGTTGAGATTGAACGCATATGCAATGGAGTAGACAGTAATATTGTGGAAACAGCTGCAATAGGGATACCGCCTTCTGGTGGTGGGCCGGAGCAGGTGGCTATAGCTGCTGTGTTAAAGAATTCAAACGTGACAGCACAAGATTTACAGAAATTGAAGATGTCTTTTAATTCAGCTCTCCAAAAAACACTAAATCCATTAGTCAGGGTACTGATTAATTTCTTTATATTATTCACGAAGTTCATTATCATATAGTTTAGTATTCTAAATGAATAAATGCTTGATTGTGCAGGTCTCTCAAGTAGTACCAGTGGCATCTCTTCCAAGCACGGCATCCAACAAGGTTATGAGAAGGGTTTTGCGGCAGCAACTTACGGAACATAGCCAAAGTTCTAAAATATAATGTTATTAGTACTGGGTGATCAGCTTTTGTTAGCTGTCTCCTATAGTTTGTTGCTGGAATTATATTGCAGAATAATGGGTATAATTACCTTCTCTTTATTCCATTATGTATGTTTTATAATAATAAAATCTACATTAAGAGTTTTACCGATTCAGCGTACACGTTGAAAAATCAAGAATGACAAAATAGAATGCTTGGTTGAGTTCGGACAAACTCTCCAACAGTATGTTGATTAATCACTTGTTTTGTTGCTATTTCTTCTGAGCACCATGACAATTATCAGAAAATGTAATTTGTGTCCACTTTAACGGTAAGAATTATCCTATTTGAAAATGTTACTTTAACAGATATGTTAAAGTGAAATGATTATAGTCGCTTTGAGAAATTGATGAGCACAAAGAAACTTCTCAATCGGGTGCACAATAATGTGGTCTTCTGTCTCAGGAGTCTTGGCATTTGGGGACTGTTACAGGTAAAACTCCTGGATCTGATTACAAATCTTATATTTGCAATCATTTAACTTGAATAAATATTATTATTCATGGTGTCTGCACTTTGTTTTGTTATTGGGCATGACTTGTTTTAATTTCCCCTTCAATTATGAAGCAGAAGCCTACCTTATAGTAAGTGTACTCTTCTATACTTCACTAGCTGCTTCGGGGCATTAATTTCTCCTGAAGTTCATTACTGCCATAACTTTAGTCTATTTCTGATTTATTGGGCATGACTTAGTTCTGTGAACGACTTGCTGCTGCTGTGTGGTTTCACATCAATAATTCTGCATTGCAATAACTCTTGGCTGTGAAATTCTTTTTTGCGCGATGTTGTCATCGATTAGTGTTGCGATTTTGGTTTCGCAAATTCTCACTTCATATTTTGTTGACTGTTGTTGCTGCCGAGTTCTGTTTAATTTCGCCATGTTAATGCGTTGATGATAATTGATATTACGGTAACGACTTAATTCGTTTCCTTTTCATGTTCTATGATATTATGCTAGTATAATGGGATTCTGGATTCGATTTATGTTGCATCCGTATAGTGAATTTGTTGTTTTTGTTCATACTTTGGCATAACGAAACATTGTGGTAATAAGCATGTTTGGTGAAGGATTGTTATAATGGTTGATTCACTTCTGTTGCAGTAACATTTTTCTCTTGATTATTGCGGATTGAACCAGGATATTATGCTTATTTAAATTCTCGAGCTGCTATTTCATTTCACAATGGTCCCTATAGCGTTTACAAACATCACATAACTCGTCATATCTCGATTTCGCTCACCCAAATCGTATCTGTTTTGTTGCAAGGCTGTGTTTTGTTTTTGACAGGTGAAAACATGGATTTTTGATGCTGCACGCGAGTCCATGACAGATTTGAATAATGCTCTAAGGCTACTGGCTACATTCTAATCCCATTAGAGTCATCGTTTCGATTATGTATATGTGACTTGAAAAATCGAAGGAGGACCTTGCAAGTGTACAACGACGACTTTGTAGCAACAACATCAAGAGCGACTCAGCGGCCTAGTGTTCTTGGTTGGTGTATTTTCTGTCCTCTGCCTCTGCTTGATTGTTGTTTATGATATTTTCTCATTTTCGATAACATTTCGGATGCCGGTTTATTGCTTTGAGTTATTTGGTGTGGTTCGATTAAGATTGTTATGTTGTGATATCTTGCAAACATTGCTGAAGAAACATAATTGTGCTACTGTTATTTTTTAGTTGTTCATTTGTTATGCTGCGGATATTGTAGTTGAATTTCGATTCGATTGTCTCTTGCTGTTATGTGTTGTTCAGTTTCGAATGTGAATAATTCAATTCACGCAATGCCGGCTTGTGTATTCAATGTGCTTATGTTTGGATTGGTTATTCGAATAAGTCTGCAGTATGCAAGCATTTAACAGTATATGAGTATTCATGTGGTTGAATTGCAAAGTTTATGTGATTAATGAGTTTGGAGATTTTAATTCATATCTCTGATTAATGAGTTTTGAGTTTTGATTCATTTACAGGGAGCACGAGTAAGAGTGTTCATGTATCCAAGTAACATATAAGAGGTAAAATCACCAAATCACCATTGTTAAAGTCATACAAGTGTTCCGCTTACATCAATGTTCCGCTTACTTTCTTGCTTTTTATCATGGATTTTGTCAATACTATACTTGTATTCTTGCTATTTCTCATGGCTTTGTCAATTCAAGTGTTGTCTATAATCAAGCTTGTTTCCAATTTTAACACATTTAACACAAGTATAAAAGCTGATTATGAAACCCTATTATGTAAAACATAAACTTTTGCAGTGGACTTAAAAGTTCAGTGTTTCACCTTTTTATGTGATTGTTACTTCTCCAGATAGATGATCTTTTTCAGAGGAATCTATATGGTATAATTAATGATAAATGTAATTTGCATATATATATATATATATATATATATATATATGTGTGTGTGTGTGTGTGTGTGTGTGTGTGTGGTGTGTAGTGGAATGTGAACAAATCATTGTGTTGTTTATATGTAGATGTGTGTAGTGTGGAGGTATGTGAACAAATCATTGTGTTCTACGATACACTATAAACTTTTATTTTCAAAGTGTCGCTGGATAGTAGATATAGTGTTGTTGTAGCACCGTAGTGCAGTGAGATTTAGACAAACTACTATTTTTTATGATCCATCATCTATAACACTGGGTTGTATACTTGTATGTTTTTTTGTTGGTGAGATAGTTTGTTGTCTGAAATTGCATGTTTTTAATGCCCTGCTAATTTTCTTTTAATGGTATTATTTATAGTTTAAACTTTCCAGTGTTACGTCAGTTACGTAAAATGTATGTTGTCTAAAAAAGTACCGCAATGAATCTAGTGAATTCTCCGGCATTGTTATAATTTCTTCATGTTCTTTCTGATTTAATTATCATACTTGGATTGGTTATGTTGTTTATGTTATCCTAATTTTACATTGAAATTTTTGTTGCAGATTTACGTGTTCCTTAGCAGAGTTGTCAGCTGATTTGTCGTCACAAAGCTTTTTGTTTCATTTTGATGGAGTTTGTTGTCAACTCTACATTAGTGTTTGAAAATTTATCTTTTGTTTTAGACCATAATAGAACCAGATTGTATTCTCTATTGTATTGGCTATTTTCTATGAAGCTTATATTTTCGGGATCTTAAGTAGTCGCCTTTGCCTTGGTCTTATTGCTGCTTATCATTTTAGATTTCATTTGATTTATTAATCCCACAAAATTTAGTATTGAATGCTTTTGAGATTGTAAATTACAATATTTGATTAATTTTCTGTATTGTATAGGTTCTAAATCTAATTAAATATAATATAATTATGAAACTAAAACAAAACATTCTATTTAATGAAAACAGTGTGTAAAAATGCCAACATCAATGGTACAAGCAGGTGTAAAAATGCCAATATCAATTAGAGGTGTCAAAAAAGCCCCAAATAACAAAGTCCCAATAATTAAGCCCTTTGTTGGCCCTATTTTTTTAGGTCCTTTACTAAATGAATATTTTTTTGGCCCCTTATTTTTAAACCCCTTCATATTTTTGTCTTTAATGGGGCTTAAGTGAGGGGCTCAAAATCTAATTTATTCGAAATAAAATATTTTATATTATAAAATTGATTTTTTTCTAAAACCGATTTTTTTCTTAAAATTGTTTATTTCTTAAAACCGATTTTTTTCAAAAATAAAAAAAAAAACGATTTTTTCAGAAAAAAAAAACTGATTTTTTTCGAAAATAAAAAAAAAAACTGATTTTTTCTGAAAATAAAAAAAAAAACAAATTTTTTTCGAAAATAAAAAACTGGTTTTTTTAGAAGAAAAAAAAAGCCGATTATTTCCGAAAACAAAAAAAACCCGATTTTTTCCCAAAAAAATAAAAAACCAATTTTTTCCGAAAATTAAGAAAAACGATTTTATTCAGAAAAAAAATTGATTTTTTTTTAAGATAAAAAAACTGAATTTTTCCGAAAATAAAAAAAAAACTGATTTTTTCCGAAAATACAAAAAAAAAGATTTTTTTCGAAAATGAAAAAAAAACGATTTTGTCCGATAATGGAAAAAACCGATTTTTTCCAAAAATAAAAAAAAACCCATTTTTTTCCGAAAATAAAAAAACCCGATTTTTTCCGACAATGAAAAAAACCGGTTTTTTTCATAAATAAAAAAATCGATCCGAAAATAAAAATACGATTTTCTTCCGAAAAAAATAAAAACTGATTTTTTCCGAAAACAAAAAATCAGATTTTTTCCGAAAATTAAAAAAAAAACAATTTTTTCCGAAAATAAAAAAAAAAACAATTTTTTCCGAAAATAAAACAAAAAACAATTTTTTCCGAAAATAAAAAAAACAAACAATTTTTTCCGAAAAAAAAACTCAATTTTTTCCTAAAAAATAAAAAAAAAAACTGTTTTTTTCCGAAAATATAAAAACTCGATTTTTTCCGAAAAAAAAAAACTGTTTTTTTTTTTGCAAATAAAAAAACTCGATTTTTTCCGAAAATAAAAAAACCGATTTTTTCCGAAAATGAAAAAAACTGATTTTTCCGAATATAAAAAAATCGATTTTTTCCAAAATGAAAAAACCGATTTTTTTCAAAAAAAAAACATTTTTTCTAAAAATGAAAAAAACCGATTTTTTTCGAATATAAAAAAAACCGACTTTTTCCGAATATAAAAAAACCGATTTTTTCCGAAAATGAAAAAACCCGATTTTTTCCGAATATAAAAAAACAATTTTTTCGAAAAATGAAAAAAATTGATTTTTTTCGAAAATAAAAAAAAAATTGATTTTTTTCGAAAATAAAAAAAAATGATTTTTTTCCGAAAATAAAAAAAAATGATTTTTTCAAAAAAAATAGATTTTAAAAAAATTGATTGAAAAAATCTATTTTTAAAAAAAAAAAGTCAAGTTTTGAAAATTTTAGGGCTTTGAGGCCCTACTTAAATTTTAGGGGCCCTTAATTTAAGGGGCCTACCTATTTTGGGGCTCATTTATTTTTAAAATTTTAGACCCTTCTTTTTTTTGGGGCCTTGAAATTTAGGCCCCAGCCCCCTAAATTGACACCTCTAATATCAATGGTAAAATCTGGTGTAAAATGCCAACATCAATGGTAAAATCGGGTGTAAACATGCCAACATCAATTGCAAAAACAAGTGTAATACACCGTGTTTTTACATCCTATTTTCTTTAGAGTGTAAATTCACTGCTCATTTTACATCCGACGTTAAAGAAAAAAGGGTGTAATATGCCATCTATAAATGTATATATTCAAAATTTTACACCCGATTTCTTTAAAAAAGAGTGTAATATAACTTCAAATTTACACCTGTTTTCTATAAAATAGGGTGTAAACTGGAATGTATATACATTCGTTTTAAACAAAAAAGTGTGTAATATACCATCTATAAATGTATATATGTAAAAATTTACACCCGATTTCTATAAAAACGAGTGTAATATAACATCAAATTTACACCCGTTTTAAAACGGGTGTAAATTTGTCAGACATTTCTCACCCGTTGAATTCACACCCTCCAATAATGGGTGTTAAATGTATAAAAAACGGGTGTAATTTCATATTTCTGCACTAGTGAATATTTGAATCAGTAATAAAGTTGATCCCTTTATGAAAAGACTGTTTATTTTTGTATATAAAAATTGTTTAAGGAAAAATAAAAACTTTTCCCGTATATAAATATTAGTTTTGTTTTGACATGATTTAAAAATATATTAGAGTCAATAGTGAAGTTGCTCCCGTTAATGAAAATATTAAAATGCATAATATTATTTTTGTTTTGATAGTATTTATAAAAAATTTTGAATGAATAGTAAAGTTGTTCCGTTTATATCAATAGTATTTTTCCCGATTTAAAAACATATAATAAACAATGTATTTTTCCTGTATATAAATAATTAATGTCATTTTGCGTTATCTATAAAATTATTTCAATGAATAGTAAAGTTGTTCTTGTATATTAAAAAAATTGAATCAATAATAAAATTATTTTCCCTAATGACAATAATTTGATAAGTTATTTCATTTTCCCTGATTCAAATCATTTGTACAACTTGAGAAAACAAAACTCGTTTGTATATTTTTAAATGAAGACAAAACTTAATAATAATAGTATTAGAAATACAAATGAAATTTTCGTTTTTGTTTTTTGTTTATTTACAAATGAGATGTTATTTTATATGGGATTCGGATTTAAAAATATATACTAATTAATTATAAAACCCCCATATTTTAGTCACATATTAGAAAGTAATGGTCGATAAAACAATAGGATTTTTATTTTTCCAATGAAAATCATCTAATAATATTAACTTTAGACATATTACTATTTATATTAATTTCATACTACATTGTAATGTAGATGAGAGTGAAATATTGGCTTTCTTGACCGAGTACACCGTAATGATAGTTTGTCTAAATATATTTTGTTGATTTGGTTTAGATATGCCTGGGGATATACAGAAGTGCCTACATTTTGAAGCTTTACGTGTTTGGTTATACGTGCATGAATTCGCACTGCCCAATATCCCACAGTTAGGCATAAAAAAATAAATAAAATTAAGTATTAAGTATGTGTGTTTTTGAATTGAACTGATATACATATTTATTGATGTAGTGCAATATGTTGTAATTATTATTTTGGTCCTCCCAACTACAATTACCAATGCCGAAACGACATTTTAATTATAAAAACTACACACTGTAAATTAAATTTGAAAAAGACAGTGTAAAAACTAAATGTAATAAAGCAATGCAAGTTGAAGAAGACAAAAAGTTGATTTGAAGAAACATTGCAAAGGCAAAATACATAGTAAATGAGTGAAAAGAAATCGAAAGAATTGTTGCATACTTAATCACTAAATTTAAAACTCCTTCCAGACAAATAGTTGTCCCAGCTATAGTCCCGTTCATCGTCATCATCAGAATCAAATGTTTCGTAGTCTGGTTCTTCCTCATCATCTGAATCAAATTTTTTTACCCTCGTCACAAATCTTGCTGATGTCGTTTTTCTTCTCCTCTTTCTTCTCTGTCGAAGTGCAGGAGCGTGACGGACCTGTAGAACAAAACCATTTAATCAGTATTGTCAAGATGAACAGACAACTCTGCAGCCACAAGATATACCATGATGTATAGTGGGATATTGTATAATCCACTTCATCCACATGAACATAATGTGTCCTTTAACATCAAAAGAAAAAATAAACAGAGCGGCTAAGTTGTATTGGCATTAAGAAAGGCAACAAAGGTGATGCAATATAAGAAAGGGCAAAAAGAACCAGGGAAAACGAATTCGTACCGGGGGGAGTTGTAGAGGTTGTTGAAAGTGGGGACCCTGTTGGTGCGGTTGACGGCGCTTGAACTCCGGAGGTTGTTGAGCCTCCTTACGTGGTTGGATGTTAGTAGCGGGTTTTACCTGGACAGCAGCTTTGACATTTTGTTGCGTCTGTTGATGTTAAAAAAATTATAATATTTAAACACAATGAAAGAATAACTGAGAGATCTTTGTAGTGATTAAAATATGCAGCACTAAATGTATGTGTCGAACCTATACAATTTGTTGGGCGTCGACAGGATGATGGACACCGTCAGGCTGTTGCAAGTCCGGAGAAGGTTGTATGTCAGGCGCTGTGTGGACGTGATTAGGGTCTGGCGCATGGTGAATTTGGTTGGATGCCATAGAAATACTTGTGTGTTTTTGAAGTTTGGTTTGTGTTGTAGAGAATATGAGGCATGATTAAATAATAAAGCTTGTGACTCTGCAGCTTCCCCCCTAATTGGAAATGGAAATGCATTAATAATTTTGAAACTGTAAAGTTGGAACATTGGGAGGAAAAATAATAATTAGTGGTGATGGTCAAGCACTACGCCAAAATTGATATTTTGTATCGCCTAATTTAATAGCACTTTTAAATAAAGTGCTATTAAAAAGGAAACAAACACATCTATAATAGCACTTTATGGCCGGGCGCTATTATAGGATACAGAGCATTTGATTTTGATAGCACTTTGTAAAAAAACGCAATTAATTTTCTTCACTAAGATAGCGCTTTTTAAAAAACGCTATTAATTTTCTTCATAAAGAGATCTATAACAGCGCTTTATTGTCTAGTGCTATTATAAGTATTATTCTACAATAGCGCTTTTCCTAAAGTGCTATTATAGAATCTGACAAGAAATAAAAAAAACACCCCTTTATCAGCGCTTAATATAAAAGCGCTATTATCATAGTTTATTACATTAAAATATAAGGGTAATGCTAACTTGTGCCTTTGGGGCACAAGTTAAGAGATAAATATAGTAAAATTTTATTGAGAATTGTATATTGAATTTAATACAACTTTATAATTAATGATTTTATTATTTTATTCAATACAAATTTTCTATTTTTGGGTTTTTTAACATGTGCCCCAAGGGCACAAGTTAGCATTACCCTAAAATAAAATAATAATATATGGCATAATTTTAATATCTTTGAGCTGAAATATTTTTTGACAAAAAAGAAAAAAAGCTGGCTGTTATCCTTATTCATTTCCCAAAAACACATTACCTAGAAACCCTTCTCTTCTCCCCCTTCATCGTTCATCTTTTTTTCTTCTTCTTCATCGTTCACCATCCATCCATCTTTTTCCCTTGTTAACCCTAAATCATTTGATTCTTTCTAAATAAGAATAGATATTCAAAAGCAAAACCCTCAAAATCCCTATTTTTCTCCCTAAGAAACATAACCCTTAGAGCTTCCCAACCTCTCCCGTCATCTCCTTCTTAGATTTGTTTTTGCGAATTTTAGGGTCTTTGTTCCTTTCGATCTCAACATACTCTGTATTTCCATCGATCTCCGTATTGTCTCCGTACAAGATCTTGGCGTTGTACTTCGTTTTCACCGAACATTGTGGTTGTACTTCGTTTCTCCATACTCTGTCTCTTTTCTCCTTCTTCGATTTGCATATGTGTTGGTGGAACTTTGTCTCCCTGTTCTTTAATTTCATGATGGTTTATAGAGAAGAAATATACATAAATGACTTTGGTGGAGAAATGCCATGCTTCACAGGTTGTTCTGATAAAGTGGCAAATTTAATTGGATGCATCAATGCTTGTTTCACATTTGGCTCTCTCCATTTCTCATATTTTGCCCACCAATTGATTTTATTTTTAAAGATGAGAAACACTAGTGCATCAAAGTGTTATCTAAAGATCAATTTTGAGTTCACTACTGTGATTGATAGCAAGTTTGCTTCTATTTTAATTGCATTTTTTTTACATATTTCATATTATTCATTAAAATGGTATTTTTGTGAAGCTTGGTAGATCTCAAAAGACAAATCAATTTTTGGAATCATTGAAGAAAGGAGGTGAAGTCATCCTTGAAGACGTTCAGTCAAAACAGAGCCATTATCAGACAGTTGCTTGAGGGTTAGGGTTAGTTTGTAGTGATATTTTAGGAAAAGGCTTAAATAATGTTTTCGTCCCTGTAAGTTGGCGAGTTTTTGGTTTTCGTCCCTGTATCTTTTTTTTTTGTTTTAGTCCCTATATCTTACTTTTTGTTGGTGTTTAGTCCCTAAAGCTAAAATCCGCAGGAAAATCCGAAGGTTTCCTGCGGATTTTCCTAAAAACCAAAATCCGCAGGAAATTCCACTGGAAAATCCGCAGGAAACCTCTGTAGGGACTAAACATCAATAAAAAGTAAGATATAGAGACTAAAACCGAAAAAAAAAAAAGATAGAGGGACGAAAACCAAAAACTCGCCAACTTACAGGGACGAAAACATTATTTAAGCCTTAGGAAAAATATAATTATATATCTTATTGATAATGTTTAAAAAATCAGTCTGTGTGCAATTTGGCAGGTTTAAAAAGTAAATTTTTGGTTCCAAGAAAAGTAGATTTCATACACCTTACTTATTTGAGTCTGAGGTGGTGTGGGTGGTATGTCCATTACGATGAGGTTTTTACTATGATCTTATTGTACTGTGAAGCATTTTTGCGTGATTCAGCATTCCTAGTGTTATGGTTATTGACAAGGAGAAAAAACTCTGTTTTGAGTCACCTTGCATCGTCTTGTGGAGATTGCAGAGCAAGTTTACGTTTCTGTTTAATTGGGCAACCATTTTTTCCCTTCCTGTTATACTGACATGGGTCCCATATCTATATCTAGAGATTGGTTCTATTTTGTTTCTCTTACCTTAATTAATTGTGTTTTTTCTAGCGCTGTCCGAACCCTTAATCCTGAAGAAGCTGATTGGTTTTATACCCCTGTATACACCACCTGTGACTTGACACCAAATGGCCTCCCTTTATCCTTTAAGTCACCATGAATGATGAGAAGTGCAATACAACTTATTTCTTCAAACTGGTCTTATTGGAACCGAACAGAGGGAGCTGATCATTTCTTTGTGGTTCCCCATGATTTTGCAGCTTGTTTTCATTACCAAGTATGAGTTTAGAATACAATTTTTAAAATTCATTGTTCATATCACTCAAAGTGCTACTTTGAGCATTCCAATACTGCACATATATCATGTAACATGCTCCTTTTTTTATTTATTATTTTGTTCCAGGAAGAGAAAGCAATTGAAAGAGGGATTCTTCCACTGCTGCAACGTGCCACCTTGGTACAAACATTTGGACAGAGGAATCATGTGTGATTGAAAGACGGCTCAATCACCATTCCTCCTTATGCTCTACCACAGAAAATGCATACCCACTTGATTCCTGATAAGACTCCCAGGTCAATTTTTGTGTACTTCCGAGGACTGTTTTATGATGTTGGAAATAACCCCGAAGGTGGTTACTATGCAAGGTAGATATTATTGCCGATACAAACTTTAAATGAGGGTGTTTGAGTACGCGTCCTTTTATTTATTATAATATTATGTATGCACAAAAATAAAAATATTGGCTCGGTATCCTTTTACCATATGAACTGCACTTACCTGACAATTTTTATTTATATGAAGATATAATTGTTGTATTTAGTGGAATTACTGAAATTGATGATGATGTACATTGAGATTTACAGTATTCGATATTTAGGGTCATAATTAGGTCATTCTAAAATTCCGATTGAATATCAAGTATGAATGCATGTGTTTTGGTGCACGCGTTGATGTTATGATGACAAAACAAATAATCCTGACTGACTGTAATTTTTAAATTTTATAGAGGAGCAAGAGCAGCAGTCTGGGAGAACTTTAAGGACAATCCATTATTTGACATTTCGACCGAGCATCCAACAACATATTCCGAGGACATGCAAAGAGCTGTGTTTTGTCTATGCCCACTTGGATGGGCCCCATGGAGTCCAAGATTGGTTGAAGTTGTGGTATTTGGTTGCATTCCTGTTATTATTGCAGATGATATTGTTCTTCCATTTGCCGATGCAATACCGTGGGAAGAGATTGGGGTGTTTGTTGATGAACAGGATGTTCCTAAGTTGGATACCATACTCACATCGATCCCACCAGAAATTATATTAAGGAAACAGAGATTTCTTGCTAATCCTTCTATGAAGCAGGCAATGTTATTCCCTCAACCTACGTAATCTGGAGACGCTTTCCATCAAGCTCAGGGCAATATCCAGGTAAAATGAGATTTAACTATTCTGGCAAGGTTAGAATCAAACTTATCAAAGGGGATAATCAAAGTGATACCTAAAATTTAGCATAACTTAGGATTTTAGTGATCTTGAATTGATTTCATCATACACTGGATTTGATATCCTTGTCTATCTAATGTGTATAATTTTATATATCTCTCTCGATGGTTTGAGACAGAACTGAAAGATTGTTAAACTTTAAATACTGATTTGATTTTCAAATGAGTATAGGATTAAAGAGAGCAATCAAATATTATTTTCTATTGAATTCAGATTTAACAATTGAACCTACTCACTTTAGGATGACTTATAAGATTAAGCTATATATATATATATATATATATATATATATATATATATATATATATATATATATATATATATATATATATATATATATATATAGGATGGAAGTAGAAAAACTAATTATAACAGTGGTGTAGTATCATGTATCAGTGATATACTATATGACTAACAAGCAACTTATGTGGTGTTCTTGTCATATGTTAGTTATTAACTGCTATTATCAATCATTTATGCTTACTGTATTTTAAAGAAATACACTAATGTAAGGATCCTCACAAGGACATTGTTATCAGGGTGGTTGAGTATAACATAGAATCCTTAAATCCACAAGTACATGAGTTGGTGAATTTGGTTTTCTAATTACCACACCATGGATTGATGTATTATTTAACAACTTGAGTTTTAATTCTCCAATTATACCAATTTCAATCAAGATTAATGATATAATTGTTATTTAAGTTTTAAACTCAATGATTTGTTGAGTGTAGGATGTTCTTCAAAAGAGCCATTCGGTAAATTTGAAGAGGGAAAGGACACGCTTTTAGGTGATGATGATAATTTTAAAGCCAAATATTTCTAACATTTGGGAAGTAGTTCTGGTTTGGGATGAGAACTTAAATCACACCCTCATAATATGAAAAGTCATCTTATTTTGTTATAAAAATTTCAGCTAAAACAAAGTGTTGTTAGTATATTGGCATTATTTTATTTTATTGTTATGTGTCTTGAAAAATTTATAATAAATTTTGAGATGGTAGAATGATATGATTTTTTTTTTTTATATTTCAGGTGCAGATACTAGAAAAGCAAATTATATATAATTTGTTACTTCTCTTGGCCCTTGGAATGCATATCGTTGCTTTCTTCAAAGTGGTCAGCAACAAATGGTAATATTTACTTCCATTCACTATTCTAATGAATTTATTAACATATTTTATTATTGTTTTTTATACTATAAATAATTTCAATTCTATTTTTACTGAATGTAGGTGGTAGACAAAAATAAAAGTAAAGAAAAAGCTTACAAGACTTATCAATCAAAACATTTCAAATGTTGAAATATGAATAGGCTTTTTTATATCTTATGTATCTCTGCATTTAAAATATTGAATGTTACATTGTTTTGTGAAACTTAAAAATATATTGGAATTTTTTTATTGAATTTTTTTATGAGTGTTTTGTTACACTTTATAATACTTTTTTGATATATTTTTTTAATATTTTTTAATATTGGTTATTTGGATTTTCTTGAATAGAATGAAATGCTTAATGCATTTATAATTTGTATTAGTTCAAATTACTTTAGAAAAATAAATAAAAAAAAATTTTTGAGAGAGAGCTTCTAAGTCCAAGCTACCTAACATTTGTTTCTTGAATAGAATGAAATGCAAATGCCATATATATATATATATATATATATATATATATATATATATATATATATATATATATATATATATATATATATATATATATATATTGATCAAAAGAATAATTTTGTAAAAAAAACAAGAAATACAACAATAGTGTTTTGTAGAGAGAGTGCTATTAATGAAACATAATATAATAGCACTTTTATGGAAAAGCGCTATTAAACACGTGCTTTATAATAGCGCTTTGTTTGAAAGTGCTATCCCAATCAAAGCAAAATACGTATTATAGAAAGCAAAATGTCTACTTCTGCAGTGCTTTTGGAAAAATGCTATTAAATACCGGTACTATAATAGCACTTTTGAAAAAACGCTATTAATTACCTGTACTATAATAGCGCTTTTAAAGTGCTATTAAACCAAAATATTTACAATAGCAGGCTGGTTAATAACGCTTTTAAGCGCTATCAAAAAGCAAAAAAAACGCCATTAAATAGCTTTTTTGTTGTAGTGAGGTCTACCATTTAGTTGCAAATACGGTGTATTATGTTATTGAGCATTAAAGGAAAAGAGAAGGAACCATGAAATGTATTATGGATAGAAAACTTGAGATTTAAAGTTACCATATAAATGATACCAGATGCAGACAGTCAAAAAAATATAAGGTTTCGTGAATTTTTGGGTATTGTCCATAATATAATAGCACCTGCAGCAGCAACACCAGATTGTTGAGAGGCAAAACACATGATATCTGGCGTTACAGGGGATTGAAAACCATGAAAAGTGTTTGTAAAACAACTCAGCATATTTTTGAGCCTAAAAAATAAAGACCAGATTATGATACATTCATTATTACGTGGTTATAATGTTAAAAAGAATCAGCGAAACAGACACAAAACCCTGTTTTTGTCTTGTCTGGGCATCCTTTTTTCCACCAGCTTCAACGATCTCGGTTCCATTAGGCTTTCCATTCCCTGTCAAACAAAAATAAAAGTGTGACTTTTACTTTAAATGTTACAGAGTCACAATGATCAAAACGAACACTTCATATAAGAAAGAATAACCATTTTCATAACAAAAAGTCTTTATTCGCAATAAAATTTGATAGCATTATGAAATTTTGCTAGCAATGGATAAAAAAATACACTCACTCTTGTTTAGTGTTGAAACCTCTATGCCACGACATTCAAGTTGACATGATCAGAAGCATATGAAAATCAAATATGATATATTTGATAAAGTCTGAAGCATATAGAAGTAGACATGATCAGAAGCACATTAGAAAGGACAACACATCTTAGTTTTGAAAAGTTAAAGTAAAATCAACTAAGCTCAAGCCGAAAATCTTACAAGTTCAATAACAATTCTCATAAAATATAAAAATTACACAGAATGTTTAAAGCATACACGTTGGGATGCCCATGCAGCTGCAAAGTCAACATGTCCAAAGTCTTTAAACGTCTCATCCTCTTCTGAACGTCGTGGCTCAACACCTGCAGTTGAAAGGATAAAGTTTGTGTATTACAACTACACATATTACACTTGATTCAGCACATTACTTACGTGACTGAAATGGTTAATAAGAATGTAGAAACTCAGTAACGCTTGTTTTTATGTGTATCGACTACATGAACATTTGAGACCTTCTTGTTACATTATGTGAGAACTGAGAACTGTGTTGCTATCTACCATATGTTCCCATACGATATGAACAAATTGAAGAGATAAAAGAAATCACACTATATAAAGAAGCAAGAATGTGGGAAGAAACATGTAAATTCAAATATATTATGTATACATACATTGAGTAATTCAGATTGCTACTATCTACTTAGTAAAGGCTGAGACTCCTAGTTTTGTGTAGGTACATCAGCCGCGGGAGCATGTGACGGGTATCGAGAAACTTCCTTTTCCAACTTGAACTACGTTATAGAATTAAAAAATAGAGCCAGAGAAATAGAGCAGCAATTGACCCAGTCTTCTCTGGGCAAGCTCCTTTCCTTCTTGCAATTTTTCCTAAGATGGCAGAATCACCCCAATAGTACAAGTAGAAAGAATTAAAAAATAGAGCCGACAAATAACATTAAAAAGAATAGAAGAACCATATAAACCCCAAACAACATCGTGGGTTATGAACAAAATGAATGCACTGTAATCGTTAGGAGAAAAAGCCTTGGTCGACCAAATTAATACCATCTTCTGAAGTTGTCTCTTATATTCTGCATACACAGTTGTAAACATACTCACATATATAGAAATAGATAAAGAGAGGTTCATTTGTTTTTCAACAGCATGATATTGAAGAAAGTTGACGGTAACATGTTGCAGGTCCTATTTTTAACACCGAACAAAACTAAAATCACATCACACAAATAATCAAACTTAAAACCCTACGAAATTCAAATCAACTACCAACAAATGAACCTCACAAAAATCAATTCAACAAAAAACATAACAACCTTACGAAAAAGTTGCACATATAAAATTTCGTGAAGAAGAAACCCTATAATATGCAAGAAAGATGAATGAATGTGAAGAAGAAGGTGAAACAGTTCAGTAATGACTAAATTCTGTCTATTATATCAGAAGAAACAGAAATTCAACAAATTAATAAAATGAGAAACAAATAATTAGAGAAAATATTTGTTGTCGCATCGTTAATGACTAATGATTTGAGGTCGAGTAACAAATAATCGCATTCAATGTAGGAATTAGGATTGAAGGACTTACATTCAAAACTTTTGTCAAGATACCATGTATAATATAGGAACTTTTGTAGTTCTAGATAATACTCCAATAACCCTCTTCCAAACACTTCCACGTCATTGATTTAGGGGTATTTAGCGTCTAAATGTAACGATTTGCAACCAGATTAGTGTTAGTTTGGCCATTAACTATGTACTTGGCAGAAAACATGCAATGTTTATACACTGCTGCAACCGAAAGAGAGGAAATCAGTTGTGTAAGTCAACTAAAAAGTAGGAGTTTGGCATCACATGTACAACCAACTCTGTACACTACTGTAAGGCATGTCATAGCTGCTGACTTGTTGTTACTGTTGCAATACGTCAAAGAAAATTGAATGAACAGGACTGGTTCCCTAAACATTATAAGACAGGCAAGACATGAACTTGCCAGACCGCGAAATTTTCTATGAAGACAATGGCATCGAGACCTTTGTTTCAGTAGAAAGTATTTGTGTATCTATTGGCCATCAAACAAACCATGAGAATACAATAGTAGTATGTTCATGTAGACAAGCTACAACAAATGCAATCAAATTTTAAACTCGTCTATGGTGTTGTTGACTGAATCATCAAACAAATGTTCGTCATACATGATGAAGCACAATACAAGGAAACCAAATTCTCTAAAAAAAATTCAAGTAGCTCTACTCATCAACATGAATTAACTCCAACACAGGTGAAAAAGTGTCACTCAGAATTAAATATTGGAAACCCTGCACATAATAAAAGGTCAGTCAATGTCTTGAATACCTCTTGATATGGATATCAATCATGATATGTCTGTACAGTAAGTTTTCCAATTCAAAAGTTGGCTTTCCCGTCCTCACCACAGAATCTACCCGTGGTTGAGCCTTTTTAAATTTGTCAGGATTCTGCAATAAAGACATTGGTAACCATTAAGATGGCGCTGCACAATCAATTGAAAATCATAGAAAAATAAATGATATGAATAATGAATACTCCATTGTCTAATCAAAATTAAGAGGGGAGTAAACAAAATACTGATTTGAGATTCCAAAGAATCAATGGCAGATCAAAGTGAAAATTATCAGTATACCTTTTAAAGTCGTTATGCCTTTAATTTCAGCATGGACCTCCAGCTTTAATTTCCAGCACATAACATGAGCATCTTAACACATGTCACAATAGCGGCTTGAACTTCATCTAAATATAAAACAGAATATAAGTTTAAAGATTAAGTCATACCCGTAATGCAGAAAGTAAAAACAAATGATATCGATACTTTTTTGAAGCCATAATTTCGTGCATCTTCTTCATATTCATAGGATTTCTGAAACCTAACAATATAGAAAAATCACTAAACAAATCCCATAAGGATTGTTTCAGCTTCAACTTTCAACTACCTTGTGATCCACATCTTGTGATGACCCTTATCATCTGAACAGCTAAAGCAGAAATAAAAATACATCCAGGTGAAGTCAAAAAATGAAAAAACAATTCAATGTGTCTCTAATATATGAATGAAAACCTGATGCAGTATTTTTTCATACCTAGTTTCCAAAGAAAATGCCCATTGGAACATCATCTGCTCCATTCATAGCAGAATTTTGAGTAGAATCTGCATCACTGGGTTTTGGCTCTACACAGAAGCCGCTTTTAAGTAGTGCACTGGTTTACATACTAAATTATATGCTTCTCTTTCAATCCTTAAGACACCTAATTGTTCATGCAATCTTCCCTGAAGCAAAAATACAGACCACCTTTCTAAATATAATTTACATAAACAAATTATAACCAAACCCATAAACCACAACATGAAAAACCTTGAATCTCAATTGGGACTATTAAAGTTAAACCTGATGCAGTATTTTTTCATACCTAGTTTCCAAAGAAAATGCCCATTGGAACATCATCTGCTCCATTCATAGCAGAATTTTGAGTAGAATCTGCATCACTGGGTTTTGGCTCTACACAGAAGCCGCTTTTAAGTAGTGCACTGGTTTACATACTAAATTATATGCTTCTCTTTCAATCCTTAAGACACCTAATTGTTCATGCAATCTTCCCTGAAGCAAAAATACAGACCACCTTTCTAAATATAATTTACATAAACAAATTATAACTAAACCCATAAACCACAACATGAAAAACCTTGAATCTCAATTGGGACTATTAAAGTTAAACCATGCATCCTAAAATTAAACAAAATCAAGATTGATCATTTAACAAATGTTAAATATTGAAGTTAACTAAATCAAAGAAGTTTTCCTCACCAAAGTGAATGTCTTGTGAGTTTTCCACACCTAAGTGAATGCTTTGTGAGTTTTAATATGGCTCTGCTCTTTTGCTAATTGTTCTTGCCCCTGGTGCCTCATCAGTGACTCATGCTATAGAATTAAATCATCATTAGGCACACACAACAGAAAATTAAATTAAAAATTAAATGCCCAAAGTGGAAATAACACAATCATAACTCACCTGTAGTTCAAATTTTAAACTAGTTAGCTCATTTTCTAATATTTGAAGATGGTGGTCTGGTGGACCAAGAGATGGAACATTGATATATTTTACTAAAAAGGGGTCAAAAGTAATAAAAAATGATATCACAACCCCTAAAAATTGCAGAAAGAGGAGTGTGAAGAATTACCATCCATGGAGACGTTTATGGAGGTTAATGGTTTACTATTTGGTAACCACTTGTTCCTTCCTACCAGCGTCGGTCTTGTCCACCATTTTCACTTGTGACCTAAAGGTTCAAATAATAAAAATTAGAATCTATAACCACCTCATGCTGAAGATGTTAATTGAACAACAAAAATATTTTAAAAAAATTAGAGCCTTAGCAACTATGGCTCGACGATACCGAGCACGAAGAGAGCCAGACGCAGCAGACCAATCTCTACCCTTGTTTCTGGAAATGGCTCTTTAAACAACATCTACAACAAGATCAACATCTTCGTTAGTAGCAACATGTATATAAAATATATACAATTATAATTAATAGATCATGCTTTTGAATAGCAACCTATTTCGACTTCTCTGGGAATCCTTCAAACGAAACTTTCAGCTGCATAACAAAGCCTGGAAGAACCCATTCTAAGGGATCTGAAGTGTGCACCAAATAACAGAGGTAGAAATCCCAAAGCAAACTACCCATTACAATATTTTGTAAACAACAATGCATCCAGGAAAGACGGGAGACGGAACAGGAAGAAGGAAAAAGACGAGGAAAAAGGAAGAAGTAAGAAGGAACGGGAAGAAGGAAGAAGACGAGGAAGAAGGAAGAAGAAGAGAGACAGAAAGAGAAAAATGACGGTGAGAGAGATGGAAAGGACAATGAGAAAGAGAGAGAGAAAGAGTGGAAGGAAGAAGATAGAAAGAAGTAAAGGACGGTGAGAGAGAAAGAAAGAGTCAAAAAGGTGATGTATGGAAAAGTTGTTGAAGCTCTGGTTGCAAATACATTATTTCGGTTACTATTTGCCCACAAATACGTGTAAGTATTTCAAATAGTGTAGTTAGGATTCAATTAACTCATCATTTGGTTGAAAATAGTTGAAATTAGACACTAAATGCCCCCAATTTGGTGACATGGCAGCTTAATGACAAGGGTTAAATTTAGGTTTTCATGAACTACAAAATTTTCTATATTATAGATGTTATTTTGAGATTAAGTAAATAATGAGAAGATATTTTGGTCAATACGAAAAAAAATTGAGGAAGTTAGATATAAGCTTGGGACTGGTATGTAAAAATCTCCAATTTACGGTTGTTGGAGAGAATCTCAAACTTATATCCACGGTTATTGCCACTTACCCACGCATATTTTGGGGCTAAAGGAGGGCCAAGGCCTAGAAGAAAAAAAAACTCTAGCCTACGGGAGGCAAAGCAGCTACACAAGAATCTCTTCTAACTACATTTGAAAGGAAATCAGGACTAAGAACCAATGATATGCACACATGATAATGCAACAATGGAATGAAACATAAGCCAGTTAATACTAAAGTAAGGAGAGAAAATTTTGGGGTGCTACAGCTGCCCCTATTCAATCAACTTGGTCCTGAAGGTATGATAGCAACGCTGTCATGCGTTCAAAGGATTCACGGGGATTGAATACCAAAAGAAACCTGAAATTTGCAATCCTCAAAGGAGGGACGACTCCACTGGGGAACAAGCAATAAATGTTGCACTTGTCACAACACGTACGAGTGTTGGAAACCAATACGAACAATGTATTGGAATGTCATGAAATAAACACAAACGAGTGTTAACTACACTGGGGATAAACACAGACGGGTTTCAAGGAGTCAAAGATATCAGATACGAACAGGGTACCGAAAAGATACACGGACGGGTGTAAAAAGGTTCAATACGGACGGGTATCGTAAAGATACACGAACGGGTGCAAAAGGGTTCAATACGGACGGGTACTGAAAAGATACACGGACGGGTGTAAAAAGGGTTCAATACGGGCGGGTATCGAAAAGATACACGGACGGGTGTAAAAAGGTAAATTTACTGGGGATTGATCTTGCTGGGGAATGGAAGGCAACACGGACGGGTGTCATCCAAAGGTCAATATGGACGGGTATCGAAATCAAAGGTTCAAACGCGGACGGGTGCTGAAAGGACACAGACGGACGTCAAATGTCAATGCAGACGGGCATTGAAACAAAGGTTCAAACACGGACGGGTGCTGAAAGAACACGGACGGGTGCCAAATGTCAGGAAATCCCATTTAACCCTAATTGAAAGAAAACAATGTATCAGGTGCATTAGATGTAATCGTTGTTCTTGTTTCTATCGACAATCCCTCCGTAGCGGTTAGGACTCTCTATTCGAGTAGATACTGGGTGAGCTCTTTCCTATCTTTGGCTTAAATTCCTGGCTTTAGGGCTTAGGGGCCTCGGTAGGGAGGTGTCGTCACTTGGGTTCTACTGGGTAGTGGGTTGCTGGCGGATCTATCTTTGGAGGGTTCATCTTAGTCGATTTCGTTTGATTCATGGCACATCAGAACAACAAAGGGGGTTACAGAGGTGTTTGGACTGAGGTGGTGAGAAAGAAGGATCCTTTAAATCGGAAAGCGTCCTTTGGAAGAATGTCTATATGGAAGAGTAACAAAGGTAAGGTTACTGATGTGGATTTTCAAGAATCGTCTTCTTTTTTCTTTACCCGGTTTCCAGATTCGTATGAGGCGAAGCAGATGTTTGAAGTTTTTAAGGAGTTTGGCACAATCTTGGAGGTGTTTATTCCGGGTAGGCTTGATATTAGGGGTAATAGATTTGGATTTGTTAGGTTTAAAAGTGTGGAGGACGAACATCTTCTCGCCATTAGTTTAGACAAAGTTGTTATTAATGGCATTAAGATTTTTGCTAACCTTCCTAGATTTAGGAGAGAATATAAGGTTGGTATGGGAACTGGTCCTGTTGTTCGTAAGCTTTTGGAACAGAAGAGGTTTGATGGTAACTCTATTAGTAAAGAGAAGAGGAACGACTTTGTTTCAAAACTGACTTTTGCTCAGGTGACTGGTAGGAGTACTAAGAAAACAAAGAATGTTCTTATGGGAGATAAACCTAACTTTGCTCATTTGAGTTTTGATGTTAACAAGGAAGATTTGGAAAGATTTGAGCAGGCGTTTACTGGGGTTTTGGAGATACCTGGTTCTGCGATGGAGGTTGTAGAGGCATTTCAAATGGAAGGTTTCTTTAATCTTAAGGTTACTCCAATGGGAGCTAATCTATGTCTCATTGAGGAAGATAATCCGGGTGATACTGAAAGATTGATAGCAGAGGAATCTAGTTGGATTTCCAGATGGTTTTCAGATATCCATCCTTGGTCTCCAAACGACGTGGATCAAGAAAGACTCACTTGGGTCAAGATCTTTGGTCTTCCATGTCATGTGTGGAGAGAAAATTTTTTCAAATTCTTAGCTGGAACTGTTGGCGAGTTTGTAAGGATGGATGATGACACTAGGAAACATTCTAGGTTTGATATGGCAAGGATTCTGATTAGTACTAAGTGTGCTTTGAATCTCAATGAAGTGGTCAATTTGGAGGTCAATGACAAGGTTTTCTGTATTAAGATAGTTGAGGATTCCTTTGGTCCATTTGTGAAAGAAGTTGTTTGTAGGAGTAGATCCTGTTTTGATGAAGATAGTTCAGACTTTGTGGATTCTCAATCTTATAACTCTAATGGTAGCGTAATGGGACATAACAATAATTTGGAAGGGGAGAGTTTGTATGGGTTGGAGGAAGAAGGTGACAGAGTTGAAGACAAGATTGATCATACTGATAGGGAGGGAGTGGAGACTTTAAGAAATGTTACTGAGGAAGGTTCTCATTTAGCAGATTCGGTGGATATTTATTGCTCTAAATTAGGGCAAGCTCTTGGTGACAGTCCCATTCTTGATGGTTTGTGTAGTTCCAGTAATGCTGGAGAAGCTGATTTAGGTGAGGAGAATTCTTCTAAGTCAGCTGAGGTTGGATTGATCCCAGATCACGTTACTTGTTCTTTGGTTAAACATAATAGAGATGGAGAGGTTATTGAGGGTGGTAATCAATTGAACCTTATCCAATGTCCGAGAGGGAGAGATTATATACCAATGGTTGATAATTTAGGTGATAAGGAGGCTGGAGGCTCAGTTACTCAGGATGGTGTGGGTTCACAGGTGGTTAAGAAGAAGAGTAAGAAGCAAATTATTGGTGATATTTATCAAAGACTTAAAATTCCTTTTGATCCATCCTATTATGCTACACTCCTTCAAGCTGAAAGCATGTTTCTAAGACATCACAAGAAGAATGAGAAGCAGGGGAAGGTTACCAGGAAAGTGATGAAGAAGGGTTCTTTGTCATTTCATGATAATATCCCCTCTGGTTCAAATGATAATTCTATTTTTGATTCTGTTTTTGCTCAGTGTAATTCAAGAATTAAGAAGAAATTGGAGAATATGCCGGTTAGAGTGTGGGATGCTATTCAACAGTTAGGAATAGAAGCTGAGGAAGATGATGAGGTGTTTGAGAATATTTTGAGGAACTTAGAAGAGGTGGATAGAAAAGCAGTAGATGGCAAGAAGGTGGTAGCTACTGAGGTTACATGAATATTGTGTCTTACAATATTCGAGGGTGTGGTGGGACTTTGAAGAGAAAGAAGATTAAAGATACTTTGATTAAAGGTGGAGCAGAGGTTTGTTTTTTATAGGAAACGAAGTGTTGTTGTGCTACTGATGAGCTGGTTTTTAGTATCTGGAGCGATCGGTCCTGCCATTGGTCTGCTTCCAATGCTAATGGGCTATCAGGAGGATTAATTACCATATGGAAGTCAGATGTTCTATCTCCTATATGTAGCTATAGGGGTCAAGGTTACCTTGGGTTACAAGCGATGTGGAAAGGTAGAAGATGCTATTTGTTTAACATCTACTCTCCGTCTAAGATTGGAGAGAGGAGAATTTTATGGAAGGAATTATTAAAGCTTAAAGATACTTTGAGTCCAGGTGAATGGATAGTAGGGGGGATTTTAATTCTATCAAGAGTATGGAGGAGCAGATTGGGTATTCTCGACCCAATAGAAGACACATGGTAGAGTTTTCTGAATTCATCAATGCTCTAGGTCTGGTGGATCTTCCATTAAGTGGTGGTACCAGATTCTCTTGGTTCAAATCTAAAGATTCAGTCTGCAGTCGTCTTGATCGATTCCTTGTTTCGCCTTCTATCTTTAATGATTGGAATATGGTCACTCAATGTATTGGAGAGAGAGACATATCAGATCATAGGCCGGTTTGGATCGCAGCTAAGAATACGAATTGGGGCCCCAAACCATTTAAGGTGTTGTCGTGTTGGTTTGACCATGCTGATTTTTTAGCTTTCATTAAGAAAGAGTGGGTTGAATTTAAGATAACAGGAAAAGCGTCGTATATATTGGCAGAGAAGATGAAACATCTGAGTAATAGAATTCGTTGGTGGAATACAAATGTGTTCGGATGGATTGATTTGAGTATTCAAAAGGATGTTGGGGTTGTCAATGAAATAGAAGATTTGTTGGTTCAAAAAGCAGGTGATATTTCTAGAGAGGAATTACTGACTAGGAATGCTGCAGAAGAGAACTTCTGGAAATTTACTAGAATCAAAGAGAGTATTATGAAGCAAAAATCGAGATCCAAGTGGATAGCCGATGGAGATATTAACACCAAGTTTTTTCATAATGTCTTGAGGCAGAGGATTAACTTGAATACCATTAACGGAGTTATTATCAATGGCAGATTGGAGGAGGATGTGCAGAGGGTAAAACAACATGCCAGGTTTCATTTTGCTAGCAGGTTTGGTAGGGCAGATAGAGCTTTTCCTCGTATTGGAGGAGATGGTTTCAATTCTTTATCTCTTGCAGATAGGCAAGAACTAGAAATTGATGTTAGTTTGCAGGAAATCAAGGAAGTGGTTTTTGGTTTTTCTGGGGATCGTAGTCCTGGGCCGGACGGATTCAGTTTTGAATTTTTGAAAAGATGTTGGGATTTTATAGGATCAGAGTTCTCGAATTGTGTGTTGGAGTTTTTTGAGGGAGAACAACTTCATAAAAGCTTTGCGTCTTCGTTTGTGGTGTTAATTCCTAAGACTGAAAATCCTGAAGACCTTGATGGATATAGACCAATCTCATTGGTAAGTTCAGTTTATAAGGTTATTTCTAAAATTCTTGCTAATAGGCTTAAGAAGAAAATTGGTGGTATTGTGTCAACTACTCAAACAGCATTTTTGGAAGGAAGAAATATACTAGATGGGGTTTTGGTTTTAAATGAGATTATGGATTTTGCTAAGAGATCTAAAAAGGAGTTAATGATTTTCAAAGTGGACTTTGCTAAAGCGTATGATTGCGTAGATGGGAATTATCTTCGAGAAGTGATGATACATATGGGGTTTGGGTCTAGGTGGTTGAGATGGATGGAGTTAGGCGTTTTTAATAGTTTTTCATCTGTTTTAGTAAATGGGAGTCCTTCTCAAGATTTTAGAGTGACGAGGGGTCTCAAGCAAGGAGACCTTTTAGCTCCTTTTCTCTTTTGTTTGGCGGCAGAGGGGCTGGAAATTATTATGAAGCGTGCAGTTTCTAGTGGTTTTTTTTTTTCAGAATTTAAGGTCAATTCAGAGATTGGTTTTCACATGCTACAGTTTGCTGATGACTCTGTCTTAATTGGTGATGGTTCGTGGAAGAATATTATAGCGTTCAAAGCTATTTTAAAAGCTTTTCATCTCACTTCAGGTTTGGACATTAACTTCAGAAAGAGTTCGTTGATTTGTGTAGGGTTGGATGATTCCAAGATCAGATCTGCAGAGTTATATCTATCATGTAAAATTGCTCCGTCTCAATTTTTGTTTCTTGGGATATTAATTGGAGGTAATCATAGGTTAATATCCTTCTGGAAGCCGGTGATAGACATTATGCGTGCGAGATTGAATACTTGGAGGAGCCGGTTCTTATCAATGGGTGGTCGTGTTACTTTAATTAATTCTGTCTTGAGTAATTTGCCAATCCATTACATGTCCTTTTATAGAATGCCGACTAAGGTGGTTCGAATACTCAAGTCAATTCAAAGATCTTTTTTGTGGAATGGTGTGGAGAATAAAAATGGGATTTCCTGAGTAAGTTGGAAAACGGTTTGCAGGAAGAGAGACTTGGGTGGTTTAGGTGTGAAAGATCTAAAATTATTTAACTTGGCTTTGTTCCTTAAGTGGGCTTGGAGGATTTTAGAGAACAAGATTACTATTTGGAAGGATTTTATTAGTTTTAGATATCCTTTTTGCTGTTATGATTTTGTTAGTAGTGATGTCTCAACTTTGCAGGTGAAACCATCTCTTTGGTTTTTAGATCTCTTACAGGCTTTGAAAACTGTGGGCGAAGGAAGGTTGGGCGACTTAATTGCCTTTGAGATTGGAGATGGGACTAGTGTGGATTTTTGGAAGTCGAAATGGGCTTTGGATGAGTCAATGAGCAGAGGTTTCCAGTGCTGTTTAGTTTAGTAGAATCAAAGTTTAGTCCAGTCAGAGATAATGGTTATTGGGAGGGAGAGTATTGGAAGTGGGATATCAAAGTGGATTTAGGTGAAGCATCGGAGATAGCTCGGGTTCAGCTGGAAGAATTGTATTTGATATTGGCTGACGTTTCCATTATTAAGAATACCAAGGATTCAATTAAATGGTTGTTGGAGAACAATTATTTTTATTCTGTTTCATCTGTTTATGATTTTTTGCAGGGGAAGATGGAAGAGAATACTGTACAGATTGGAAGTGAAATGAAAGTGGCATTTAAGTTAACATGGCTAGCGCAAGTTCCGTTTAAGGTGAAAGTGTTTGGTTGGAGGATGCTTCATAGGCGAATTCCAACGAGGGATAATTTGAGTAGGCGTGGAATTGTTACTAATAGGTTCGAGATGTCTTGCCCTTTTTGTTTTATTGATAGGGAGTCGTCTGAACATGTATTATTTCTGTGTAGTAAAGCTATTTTGGTGTGGAATTTTGCTTGTAAATGGTTGGGGATGCCGTGTATATTGGTAGGAAATATGGTCTCTCATTTAACATGTTGGATACAGGGTTGTGTTGATAGAGGGTTGGTTGTTAGAATAGCAGTAAGGTTATGGTTATCGATTTGTTGGATCCTTTGGTTATGCCGTAAAACTATTATTTTTAGGGACGAATTTTGGGATTTAGATACGATTTCAAATCGTATTCTAATTTATACTTGGTGGTGGATAGGTAGGAGTTATAATAGTCCCTATTTTTGTAATTATTTCACTTGGGTTAATTCTCCGAGTGATTTTTGTAGCCGGTGATATTTGATTAGGCTATAGTTGTATACGGGTTGGGATACCCCTTTGTACTCCGGTTTATTCGAAAATTTAGCTTATTAAAAAAAAAAGGACAGTCTTCAAACAAATAGAAATTACTAGCCATGGAGATATTGAATTTGGCAAGGCGATCCGCACACATATTAGCTCCGCGATGGATGTGAATTATACACCAATCCGGAATATTCTTCAAGCTGTCTTTAACTTTACTAAGTAAGCTTAATCCATACCAACTGCTCTTGTTCTCGCTTTGAATATCCTTCACAGCTGCGATGTTATCAAATTTATTCTCAACTTTTTTTATTATGCGCTCCTGAACCAACCGGATTCCTTCTAGGATACCCCACATCTTAGTATTGTAAATGTTACATTTACGTATATACTTGGAAAATCCACCAGGCCAATCTCTTTTTTCATTACGTATAGTGCCTCCATACCCTGCTATCTTATTATTATGAGCAACATTTTCGGTATTTACGATAATCCAACCTTCACCTTTGGGATATCACCGCATTCTAGTTTTGGGAATAGGTTGGCACACCATTGGATATTGCAGCATCATAGCACGGTTGTAACTCTAAACTTTTAACAAAACTTCACGAGCCAAATTAGCAAGGAGAATAAACTCTTGACTGTGAATCCTATGATAATGCCACTGCCAAATAAGATGGCATGCAGTGGCCAAAACAACCTTCCAGGCAGTACTATCCATTCCCAAGTTAATACTCATGTTGATTTTTAGCCAATCCGCAAATGAAGCATTATTAAAGATGTTCCTATTCGTACTATGCAACATGTCATTCCAAGTGTAAGAGGCTGTCTTACAATGATGCATAACATGAAGTATAGTTTCTCCAATATTAGAGCACTCGCGAAAATAGGGATTCCGAATCATCTATTGTGGTGCATCATCCACACAAGGACACAAATCCTCGAAGGGCTTCTTATCTTCCAAATCCTAGTCCAGTTTTGCTCCAACAGCTCCTCACCATCTCTTATCATGTTGCTTTAAGCGATGGCAATTGTGAATTCACCCGTAGTACTTCCACCCCAAATGCACATATCATCCCTAAGGCAATCCTTATCTGGCGGCACTATGGCTCGAATTCTATCTACATCCTTAGTTGAAAGAGTATCCTTGAAGTAGTTCCACTTTAATCACCATTGATATCAACCATATTGTTTAAGGTAGTGCTTTCCAAATTTTGAGTGATACCTTGATAAACATCTCTGAGCTTTAAGCCCTTCTCCACCCAGAAATCATCCCAAAAATCAATTTTTTTGCCATCACAGATCTCCCACCTGGATAAAGAATCTAACAGAGGCTATGTTTTAACCATATGCTTCCACAAGCTTGAGTCCATTATCTTAGTGTTATTTGAGTTTTTTCGACACAAGCCTTGAATGTGAATTTTTGAAAATTTTTGGAAGCTTCTTTGATGACTTGGGTTTAACCTAGGTCGAAATGGTCATTTATAACCATTGAATCAAATTTGCATTTTTTTGGTGAATTTGGTGCTATCGAAGGACGATAGTAGGACCTTGTTGAACTTTCAAGCAATTAGTTGAAGACCATGGATACGTAAAATTTGGACTTAGTGAAAATTGGAGTTTTCAATGTGATATTCTTAAGTGCATGCGGTCGAACAAGGCAAACAGGTAAGATCAGACGGTTATCCAAGAACACATGTAAAGTTTGCAGAGATGAAGGTTGCATGGCGTTGGGAACGTGGCACAGTTTGTTGAATCAGCCATTGTACGCAGTTACATTAGGACTAATATATAAGCAATGCTTGTTTGTAGTTTTAGGGGTCCGTAATTTCACACAAATTCTACAAATGCGAAGTACCCAAGTGTTTAGTGAGAAAAAGAGTGACATGAAAATGTATGTATTTGCGTTCCATTTAATGAATTAAGTTTTCTTACTTTTTAAGTCATTTATTGCATTGAAAGTTATTTTTCAAGTTTCTTTTATTTTTCGCCTTTAACATTAAATGTGTTTAAAACTAAAAAATTTTGCACAATATGTTCAGGGATCTTTTCGAGTTTAATCCCTTCATTAAAATCAAACTTGTCTTTGTTTACCATATTCCATAGTTAACAAATTGGCACAACCAATGGGACCCTTTGTGCAAAAATTTACATTTTTCTAAGTTATTTACTTATGAAACTTCTCAAATTTTGGAGTGTTCATGAGATTGAGGAGTGGTAGGATAGCCAAAAAAGTTGTTGGAAAACCAACCAGGACATACAGGACATTGGTTAATTCCAGAAATTACAACAATGGAGAACAACCATCCAATAACACATAAATTAGCAGGAAATTCATAATCTACAAGTAAATTTGCATCTAATTTATTTTTAAAATAAACATAAAAAATTTAATTTAATTTAATTAGTTTTTAAATTGAGACAATATAATTTTTATATGCAATAATTCCATGTAAAAACTCTTGGATTTACTAAAGATTATACCTACTTGTAAAAGATGACTTCCACTAAATATGCATTGCTTCTATTAATACTAAACACGATAAATAAATAAATAAATAAATATATATATATATATATATATATATATATATATATATATATATATATATATATATATATATATATATATATAAGTACCAAATTTATGCAAGAGTGTTTTTCTCCAACAAACAATCATGTGCTAGAAATTAACATGTAATATAAATAGAGACAAATTCTAATTAACCATATCAAATTATTATAAGTAAGCTACGGTTAAATTATAAATAAACAATAAACAATGTGATATAAAATACAAAACAATGAAGGAATAATACAATTTAATTTTTTATATTTCTTCTCTGTAAGATTGAGTATTACACCTAATAGTTCATTGTCAGGACAAGCATGAACCCCACTTCTAAATGGCATAAAACTATTGGGTTTTTTAGCAGCCCAACAACATGATTAACATAATCTATCAATGTCTTGAATCTATGTAATTTTGTATCAACACATGAATAAGAACAAAACAAAACTATGATAATTAGTAATAATGCATAATAGTTGGTGCTCAATAATTACCTCAAGTCTAGAATAATCAAACTTTTTTGGATCTTTAAATTTGTTTTTGGATTGGACTATGGTTTATATTCCTAAACAAAGGCAATACTTTCCACCATTTTGATATAAGATACGCTAAAGAAAAATAAAATCACAAAAATAGAATTTATGAGTCTAACGGTAAAAAATAAAAAATAATTAAGGTATCCTATAAGATTTGTCAAAATATAGACCTTGATATTCAACATCTTCAATTACTTCTCTAAAAGTGAAAACAAAATTAAAGAATAAATAGAGAACCTATAAATTACTAAGTATTCAATAAGAAATTGTTTTACAAGGAAATTGTAAAAGAACGCCTCAAAATAAGTTACTTGAAGAAACCTATAAAAGCACCAGCAAATTAAAATATACTTTTTTTATGGAATTGCATTAAAATAAATCGAAAAAGGTATATTTTTTTTAAAATAAATAGAAAAGAAGCACAAGAGTTATTGAAAAGATTCTCTCTCACTTACATGTACTATTTCATTCATTTTGTGTGTTGATTTATTATTTCACAAACAATCGGTATTTTACAAATAAATTAATGAAATTATGTGCTTATAGTTCTTATCTTGTACGAGAAATTAAAATATGTATTTGACCATGTTGATATCTCTACTTTATACGATAAACTTTTTTTTAATAGGCAAAGATCTATTAAAAGGGAGTATAAGGGATACTCCATCCAATACAAATCAAGGGAACCACATAGTTCCTATAACAAATGAGCGGAAGAGTGTTCCAAGTCGAAAAATTACAACCGTCTAATAAATTACCATAAGTTTTCAAACAAACACAAAACCTTAAAACAATCTTCGAAAAACAATCATCAAAATTGATCACTCCACCCTTAAAAATGATAGTGTTCTGCATATTCCAAATAACCCAATTAGTGGCCAGCCATATCACCGCGATGATATTCCTTCTCATCTTAGTCTTCACTTTCTCCCAATGGTTGAAGAAGCTAAGAAGATCCAACAAAGTTAGCTCCAAATCGCTACCCAAACAAGTATAAACCTTCATCCATATGTTATTCGCGAACGGGCAACTTCCAAAGAGATGCTGAATGGTTTCTTCCTCCGAACTGCAACACACACACAATCTGTCAGTAAAAACTCCTCTTCTATAAAGAAGATGTTTGGTTGGAATTCTATTTAGCATAATTCTCTATCCAAAATTAGCTATGTTTGATGCAACTTTGATTTTCAAAGATGCCTAATAGCTTCCACCAACTCTTCATTTAAATGCGCATCTGGCATATCTTCTTTTAACAGGCCATAACAAGATTTTACAGAATATTTTCCATCAGCTTCCAATCTCCAAGGAAATTCATCCTCTCCGTTTCTGTCCAGAACGTACCCCTGCAGTTGATTCATAAACTCACTCCATATGGTTGGTTTTATCTCCTCGGTATTACGCACCAAACCTTCAAAATTCCACGACCAAACCTCGTCTTCCCAATCCCCAGCATCAAGAATACTGCAACCTGTGTCAGCAGCTTGAGCGAAAACCTCCGGGTAAGCTTCTGACAACGACTGCCTATCTAACCATTCAGCATACCAGAATGCAGTCGTGTTGCCTGATTTTACGGAACATTGAACTGCCGTATTAAACCTGCTGCGGGAAGAATCTTCTTTGCTGTCAAATAACACCATATCCCTCCACCACATTGAATATTTTCTATGTAGTACCGACTTGTCTCATATAAGCACTTCTTCTCAATGTTGTCGTATCTACTTCTTATGATACTTTTCCACAACGTATCCGATTCCGTTAGAATTCTCCACTTCCATTTGTTCAAAAATGCTCTATTCATTATATCCACATATTTTACACCGAGACCACCTTCTTCTCTCGGCTTACTAATTAAATTTCAACTCACCCAATGAATAGCTCTTCTATCCGTCCTCCCGTGTCATAAGAAGTTACTTTGGATTCGTCGAATCTCAGTAATCACTTTAACATGAGCTTTATAAAAAGCAAGAGTATAAATAGGTATGGTATTTAACACTGAATTGATCAAGACCACCCTCCCCGCAAAAAAGAGATGTCTAACCCTCTATAAGTCTAGTCTATTTCTTACTTGATCAACCAAATCCTTCTACATAGATACCTTTATAGGGTTATCCCCTATTTTAACCCCAAGGAATTTAAAAGGAAGATTGTATATGTCACAAGTCAAGAAAGATGAGGCTTCTTCTAGGAACCATCCCTCCACATTTAAACCATAGATTTTCCTTTTATGGAAATTGATCTTAATGCCTGATATCATCTCAAAGCCTCTAAGAATAGCTTTCAAGCTCCACAAATTATCCCATCGCCCATCCGCGATAAGAATTGTATCATCCGCAAATTGCAATAAATTAACCTCTTCTTCCTCATTGTATTTGAACCCTTTATAGTCTCCAATCTCCATCGCTTTGTTAACATGCCCTGTAAGGCCTTCCATAACCAACACAAATGAAAAAGGAGATAATGGATCTCCTTGTCGCAACCCTATTTCCACTTTGAAATCTCTAGTTGTACTTCCATTAACAATAACAGACATGGAGCTATTGAATACACAACCTTCCATCCATTGAATCCATTTATAACTGAATCCCATCTTCTTAAGAATAACTCTCAAATAGTTCCAACTTACGCAATCGTAAGGCTTTTCAAAGTCCACCTTCAAAACCACACAACCTTTCTTACTTCTTCTAGCTAAATCCAACACCTCATTAGCCGTTATAATTCCATCCATGATGTTTCTACCCAGAATGAATGCAGTCTGATTTTTCGAGACAATGCTGCCCAAAACTGTCTTCATTCTAGCAGCCAGCAATTTTGAGTAAACTCCCACAAGACAAATTGGTCTATATTCATGTAAGTGTTAAGGATTAGAGATTTTGGGAATAAGAGTAATAAAAGAAGATATGCCAGCCTTTGTAAGCTTTCCGCTCGAGTGGAATTCCATCACGAATCTAATCACATCCTTCTTAATACAATCCCAATTCATCTTGTAGAACTTCAATGAATACCCGTCCGGGCCTGCACTCTTGAAGCCGTCACAGGACCAAACCACGTCCTTCACCTCTTCTTCAGAAAATTGTCTCTCAAGCCACCCACTGTCGTGATCACTCAACAACTTGAAGCAAATACCCTCGGGTATCGGTCTATCCATATTTGGCTCCTTGAAAAACTCCTGAAAATGACTTTTCATGGCTTCTTTATTCCCATCCACTCGCTCAATTATACCATCATCCCCTTCCACCATCGTGATGTTATTCCTCCTATATCTCTCCTTCATAGATCTACGAAAGAATCGAGAATTCCTATCTCCATCCTTAAGCCATAATTGTCTAGATTTTAACCTTAACATACATTCTTTCAAATTAAGACTCCTCCAAATCTCTTTCATCACACCGTATCTATCTTTCACTAAGTCTTCTATATCACCATCAAAATTCTCAATCAAGCAATTATCCATAACATTCAGCTCTTTCACCTTAACATCCACCTTCAAATCAATCCACCAAAATATCTCCTTATTCCACTTGTTTATACGTAACTGTAATCTCTTCAACTTCTCATAAAGTTTAAAGTCTCCTCTTCCTTCCACCCTAAGCTTATCCCACTCTTCTTTTACAAAAGATTTGAAACTGTCGTGCTTTATAGGATGGTGGTCTGATATGTCTCTGCTACCTATAGGCGGTGGTTAAAGCGGAATAGTTTTGGACCCCAGTCTATCTTCCCCGTTTGAAGCTATATAGGACGGTGGTCTGATATGTCTCTGCTACCTACTCTTTGGTCTATCACATTCCTCTATTCAATTAAATTTCTAGTAAGTAGAAATCTGTCAATCCTACTCATAGCTTTACCATTGCCTTTGAACCAAGTAAATCTACCACCCACATAAGGAACATCCACCAAATCCATTGCCTCAATAAAATTTCTAAAATCAGCCTTGTCTCAACTCCTAAGAGCATCCCTCACTCTAAGCCTCTCCTCTCTATAGCACACTTCATTGAAATCTCCTCCTAAACACCAATCACCCAAACCTCTGCCCGACTTCCTAGCCTCCAATTCACTCCAAAGCAACCTCCTATGAGCTGTACAGTTAGGTGCATAAATATTCACAAAATTATATTCCTCCCCTTTCCAAACCGCATTAATTCCCACATACCCATTTCCAGAGAAACTATAGTTCAAATCCAGAAAATTACGCTGGCAAACAATCACCATCCCACGCGACGCTCCTCTCGAATTACTTGTTGTCCATTCCACCTCCAAATTACCCCAAAAATACCGTGCTAAATTATCATCAAAGATTTTAGTTTCCTGAATGAAGCATAAATCAATCGTACCTGAATTAATAGGGAAGCTAACTCTTTTCTTCTTCACACTCGATCCACCCCCTCTAATATTGTATGATAAAATATTCATCATAACAATATTGATTTCACCTTTAACCCTTCTTTATCTCTTGTCTCCATGAATTCCACTTCTTTGATGCAATTCTCTTCGTCCACCCTGCTGATTATTCCCAATCTGGCTATTGACTCCCACATCTTCTTACCCACCTCTGAATAATCACTCTTCAACAACCTCCTATTGCATCTGAAAACTTTGGAATCCATTAGCGAGTTACAGTTTGAAATTGTGAAGTTTGAGATGCTATCTTCTCCTCTGAGATTCAATTTCGCAAGCCCAGAGGTATTAACGATTTTTCTTCGAACCAGGCAAGCGTAATAAGAAGGGAGAACGTCTACTCTTTCCCCCAATTCTCTTACTTCCCTTAGATTGATTCTACTGGGATTGTCCACCTTTAGGTTTCTACAGGCCACATCAAAGGTTTTTGGGCCTTATAAAAAGACCCTATTTAACATAGGCCCACTTGAACCTTCAACGATATTGATCTCCAAAAAAGTATTTTTGTCTTTCAAAAAGTTATCTCCACTACACGCCTTTTTCTCACACTCTCGAATATCACTACTTACCAAACATGCGCCTTTGCCTTTCTGAATTATCATGGTTTGAGTTGACCTTTTCTCCTTTGAGGAAAAAAAGTTTTCCTTGTAAAGGACAGACTTGCGCTTTTTTGGATGGGACATCACCTTTTTCTTTTTGCATGAAACCTCATTTGTAGCCTCATGGGTTTGCACCAATGTAGGCAAAAATTCATTAATGCTCTCTTCTGTCTCATTCCCCATACTCTGCAAATCCTTTTCCCTACCATCTACTTCATCGAAATCTGAGAAACCGTCTTCATCCCCCTCTCCGTCGTTCCCATACTTCGACGACCCATTTGTCTCCATCTCTTCTTCCGATATGCAATCACCCACTGAAGTAACCTTGGGGCCTTGCAGTTCTTCCACTAAATGATCCTGAAAATGGACTCATCAATATTGACTGACAAAGCTTCTTGAATGACTTCAACATATCTTGTTCTGATCTTTATCCTTGCTACGTCCATTCGAACCTTCGTTAAAGTATCTCCGTCACAACAAACATAGGACCCCAGAGTTGCCGATAAGAATTCAAAAAAGCTATCTGACCAAGCATGGCATGGTATCCCCGAGACTCTGAGCAAAGTATTCCTCTCAGGGTCTACATCTTCTGGTTTCCATGGTATAATCTCTTTTAACCAATTACCCAACCACATTTCACTCTCTCTAATGACGTCCAAATCATATCCTTCAATCAAATCCTCTAAGATACACACGTTCGCTCAGATAGGAGTTACCCGTATAGTGAAAATACCTTATTCATGGAAAATATTCTTCATGTTGTAGGTTAAGCCTGCTTCCTTCACAATCCCGACAAAAACTTTTCCATACCTTTTTAAATCATCAGCTTCTGATGAAAACAACAGTGACCTGTTGTATTGTACTTCTCTATGCTGATAGTGAATACTCTGACCCTGGTTCCCAATTACTTCAACAAAGGATCTTCTGTCTTTCAACTTGAAGAACCTTTTAGCTTGATTGTTATCTCCGTGTAATTCAACCTTATGATCCCTGTTCCCCTAAAAAATGGAACCACTTTTGCCTCCTTGAATACCAGGATACACAACATGACTGACTCTTCTTTGAAACCTTGGGATATTGGCATGAAGTTTTCTTCCATCGAGAAACAGGTTATCCAACTTTTTCGCCAACAGTCTTTCGTTTTCTAAATTAAAAAATGCAAAAAACCAAAATGTCTCCCTCTTTTATCCCTTGATGGAGGTATTATGACCTCATATATGTCGCCCAACTCTTTGAATTCAATATATAAGTCTTTGGCACACCATTTATCATCAAACTAAGTAAAATAATACTTTGATGAATCTAAGTTTCTTCGTCCTCCTCCACTTCCTTCTATGTCCCACCTCTTATTCCTTATTCCTTTATCCCTCTTCGATGCCACCTTCCTCTAACCACCGTTAAAAGAACTTTGATCTGTGGACCTCACTATTTGGAAGAGATCCAGAAAAAAGAAGATGAAAATTTAGAGAGAGGGCATAGTTTCTCTCTCTACATTAAAATGCACACTAAAACATTAAAGGGAATAGTATCTCTACATTAAAATTTCATTTTAGCGCATTAGTCTCAAGAAAGGAATAAAGTAGATTTTTGTTAAAGTCTAAACAAAAACCACATTGAATATTATAACAACATTAGACGAGAGAATTTACATTAAAAGGATGAAAGATGAGTCACAATTTTATTCAAACCAACATTTTAAATATATACTATTATCTAAGGTAGATCTGTTAAAATGGACTAGCCCACATGGGCCGATCCACCTAACCCGAAAAGTCATAGGACCTGTCCTTTTAAATTTGAGCCCATATTTTTAGGACTTTTTATCCCGGCTTTAAAAAGCTCGCTACCCATAAGGGTTATCCCGTATGGGTCGTGGATAGTCCTTTAGGCCCGCATAACTATAAATTTATAAAATATATATTAATACTTGTATTTTTTTTCTCGAAAACAACACATTGATTTCACTCACCTCACTAAATTTTATCTCTATTCTATTCAATGTTTCTCTTTTAAATTTTATACATTAATATAAGGGTTAATAGTCATTTACCCCCTGCAATATTGGCGAGTTTTGATTTACCCCCATTTAAAAAAATAATTTTGGATTATCCCCCTGAAATTTTGGGGTATCCCTCTAAGCGTGTAAAAACCAGGGGGGTAAATAAAAAAAATATTTTAAAGGGGTGTAATTTTTCTACCTGGAGGGCAAAAGACTTAGAATTTTAAAATTTCATGGGGATAATCCAAAATTATTTTTTTAAAGGGGGGTAAATCAAAAGTCCCCTATATTGCAGGGAGGTAAATAACTATTAACCCTTAATATAATAAACAATCTTTCCTCGTATTCTATTAGTTTATCTTATGTTAAATATTTGAGAATTATTTTATACAATTTAAACATGTGTTGTATTTAAAAACATAATATAATATTTAAAAAATATAATATAATACTTAAAATGTATGATGTTTAAAATAATATAATTTTTAATTTCATTTATAATTAATAATATGGAGTTTTTATTTTAATTTTTTATTTAAAAACCCCTATTTAGGGTTGGGTACTCTGAAGCTCATTTAGGGCTGTGTTCGGGTAGTAATTTTCAAACTCATATTACAACAGAGCTTTTTTGACCCAACCCTAAAAATCCCAAAGATCGTCAGATCAGACCCGTTTAGGATCAAGTAGCCCATTTTGATAGCTCCAATCTACGGCAAAGTTGCATCTACTTTACATAGCAAATAACAAACTCTATTACACACTTGGATCTTTAGAGTTTAAACAATCTAATTAGTTTCCCTAAAGAAAGAAGGTAATTACACACCAAATAACATCGACAACAACAGCGACAACAGCAGCAACAACAAAGCTTTATTCCACTAAGTAGTGTCAGTTACATGGATCATCTTCTGTCATAATGGGCGTGTCACTAAAGTCTTATCGCAATCCGATAAAAAATTTTCTTAAACTTGAGCAGTACATTTCTATCACATAAAATCCATGAAGCCCTCTTCCATTTCAACCACCCAACTTGAATTCGAAGGTTTATATTCCTTTCTATTTCTCCAACATTTTATATTACAGGCCAGAGACACTTAAACTGTGTTACTTGAAGGATGAGATGGTCTCCAACTTTCACCTCTAGATTAGAAACGCTTCTTCTTTTGTTGAAATTACATTTTATATAATCTGTCTTACTTATGCTTACGAAAACCATGTGTTTCTAAAGCTCGTCTCCAAGTATCCAACATCTCATTTAAACCATGTGTTTCTAAAACTGAACCACTTTTGCCTCCTTGAATAAACGGGATACACAACACGACTGACTCTTCTTTGAAACCTTGGGATATTGGCATGAAGTTTTCTTCCATCGAGAAATAGGTTATCCAACTTTGTCACCAACAGTCTTTTGTTTTCTACATTGAAAAACGCAAAAAACCAAAATGTCTCCCTATTTTATCCCCCGATGGAGGTATTATGACCTCATATATGTCGCCCAGCTCTTTGAATTCGATATATAAGTCTTTGGCACACCATTTATCATTAAACTTGGTAAAATAATACGCTGATGAATCTAAGCTTCTTCCTCCTCCTCCGCTTCCTTCTATGTCCCACCTCTTATTCCTTATTCCTCTATCCCTCTTCGATGACACCTTCCTCTAACCACCGTTAAAAGAACTTTGATCTGTGGACCTTTACTATTTGGAAGAGATCCAGAAAAAAGAAGATGAAATGTTAGAGAGAGGGCAGAGTTTCTCTCTCTACATTAAAATACACACTAAAACATTAAAAGGAATAGTCTATCTACAATTATATTTCATTTTAGCGCATTAGTCTCTAGAAAGGAATAAAGTAGATTTTTGTTAAAGTTTAAACAAAAACCAAATTGAACATTATAACAACATTAGACGAGAGAATTTTCATTAAAAGGATGAAAGATGAGTCACAATTTTATTCAAACCAACATTTTAAATATATATTATTATCTAAGGTAGATCTGTTAAAATGGACTAGCCCACATGGGCCGATCCACCTAACCCGAAAAATCATAGGACTTGTCCCTTTAAAATTGAGCCCATATTTTTAGGACTTTTTATCCCGGCTTTAAAAAGCTCGCTACTCATAAGGGCTATCCCGTATGGGCCGTGGATAGTCCTTTAGGCCCGCATAACTATAAATCTACAAAATATATATTAATACTTGTATTTTTTTTACTCGAAAACAACACATTGATTTCACTTACCTCACCGAATTTTATCTCTATTCTATTCAATGTTTCTCTTTTAAATTTTATACATTAATATGATAAACAATCTTTCCTCGTATTCTATTAGTTTATCTTATGTTAAATATTTGAGTATTATTTAATACAATTTAAACATGTGTTGTATTTTAAAACGTATTATAATATTTATAAAATATAATATAATACTTAAAATGTATGATGTTTAAAATAATATAATTTTTAATTTCATTCATAATAAATAATATGGAGTTTTTATTTTAATTTTTTATTTAAAAAACCCTATTTAGGGTTGGGTACTCTGAAGCTCATTTAGGGCTGTGTTCGGGTAGTAATTTTCGAACTCATATTACAATAGAGCTTTTTTGACCCAACCCTAAAAATCCCAAAGATCGTCAGATCAGGCCTGTTTAGGATCAAGTAGCCCATTTTGATAGCTCTAATCTACGGCAAAGTTGCATCTACTTTACATAGCAAATGGCAAACTCTATTACACACTTGGATCTTTAGAGTTAAAACAATCTAATTAGTTTCCCTAAAGAAAGAAGGTAATTACACACCAAACAACATTGACAACAACAGCGACAACAGCAGCAACAACAAAGCTTTATTCAACTAAGTAGTGTCGGTTACATGGATCATCTTCTGTCATAATGGGTGTGTCACTAAAGTCTTATCGCAATCCGATAAAACTTTTTCTTAAACTTGAGCAGTACATTTCTATCACGTAAAATCCATGAAGCAGTCTTTCATTTCAACCACCCAACTTGAATTCGAAGGATTATATTCCTTTCTATTTCTCCAACATTTTATATTATAGACCAGAGATACTTAAACTGTGTTACATGAAGGATGAGATGGTTTCCAACTTTCACCTCTAGATTAGAAACGCTTATTCTTTTGTTGAAATTACAGTCTATATAATGTTTCTTACGTATGCTTACGAAAACCATGTGTTTCTAAAGTTCGTCTCAAAGTATCCAACAACTCATTTAAACCATGTGTTTCTAAAACTGCACCACTTTTGCCTCATTGAATACTAGGATATACAAACACGACTGACTCTTCTTTGAAACCTTGGGATATTGTCATGAAGTTTTCTTCCATCAAGAAACAAGTTATCCAACTTTGTCGCCAACAATTTTTCATTTTCTACATTGAAAAACGCAAAAAACCAAAGTGTCTCCCTCTTTTATCCCTCAATGGAGGTATTATGACCTCATATATGTCGCCTAGCTATTTGAATTCAATATATAAGTCTTTGGCACACCATTTATCATTAAACTTAGTAAAATAATACGCTGATGAATCTAAGTTTATTCCTCCTCCTCCGCTTCCTTCTATTTCCCTCCTCTTATTCCTTAGTCCTCTATCCCTCTTCAATGCCACCTTCCTCTGACCACCGTTAAAAGAACTTTGATCTATGGACCTTTCTATTTGGAAGAGATCTAGAAAAAAGAAGATGAAAAGTTAGAGATAGGGCAGAGTTTCTCTCTCTACATTAAAATACACACTAAAACCTTAAAAGGAATACTCTCTCTACAATTAAATTTCATTTTAGCGCATTAGTCTCTAGAAAGGAATAAAGTAGATTTTTGTTAAAGTATAAACAAAAACCAAATTGAACATTAAAACGACATTAGACGAGAGAATGTACATTAAAAGGATGAAGGATGAGTCACAATTTTATTCAAACAAAAATTTTAAATATATACTATTATCTAAGGTAGATCTGTTAAAATGGACTAGCTCACATGGGCCGATCCACCTAACCTGAAAAATTATAGGACCTGTCCCTTTAAATTTGAGACCATATTTTTAGGACTTTTTATCCCGGCTTTAAAAAGCTCGCTACCCATAAGGGCTCTCTCGTATGGGCCGTGGATAGTCCTTTAGGCTCGCATAACTATAAATTTACAAAATATATATTAATACTTGTATTTTTTTACTCGAAAGCAACACATTGATTTCACTCACCTCATTAAATTTTATCTCTATTCTATTCAATGTTTCTCTTTTAAATTTTATACATTAATATAATAAACAATCTTTCCCTGTATTATTTTATACAATTTAAACATGTGTTGTATTTGAAAACATATTATAATATTTATAAAAGATAATATAATACTTAAAATGTATGATGTTTAGAATAATATAATTTTTAATTTCATTTATAATTAATAATATGGAGCTTTTATTTGATTTTTTATTTAAAAAACCCTATTTAGGGTTGGTTACTCTGAAGCTCATTTAGGGCTGTGTTCGAGTAGTAATTTTCAAACTCATATTACAACAGGGCTTGTTTAACCCAACCCTAAAAATCCAAAAGATCGTCAGATCGGGCCTGTTTAGGACTAGGTAGCCTATTTTGATAGCTCTAATTGGATCTTTAGAGCTAAAACAATCTAATTTGTTTTCCTAAAGAAAGAAGGTAATTACACACCAAACAACATCGACAACAACAAAGCTTTATTCCACTAAGTAGTGTCGGTTACATGGATCATCTTCTGTCATAATAGGCGTGCCACTAAAGTCTTATTGGAATCCCATAAAACTTTTTCTTAAACTTGAGCAGTACATTTCTATCACATAAAATCCATGAAGCCCTCTTCCATTTCAACCACCCAACTTGAATTCGAAGGATTATATCCCTTTGTATTTCTCCAACATTTTATATTATTGACCTGAGATACTTAAACTGTGTTACTTGAAGGATGAGATGGTCTCCAACTTTCACCTCTAGATTAGAAACGCTTCTTATTTTATTGAAATTACATTCTATATAATCTGTCTTCCTTATTGTTACGAAAACCATGTGTTTCTAAAGCTCGTCTCCAAGTATCCAACATCTCATTTAAATCCTCCTTCGACTCACCAACTAGGATATATCATTTGCAAAAAACATACATTTCAGTGTTAGCCCTTGGATGTGTTCTGTGAGTACATAAAAAATTAGGATAAAAAAGGTAGGGGCTTAGGGTTGAAACTTGATTCAAACCTATTGTGATGGGGATATCGTTTGTCTCTCGTATGTTTTCATAAATATCTTTGATAGCCTTAATATATGAAATCCTAACCCCGTTCTTCTATAGGGATTTCCACAAAATCTCTCTAGGCATTTTATCATAGGCTTTCTCCAAGTAATCCTCTTTTCTAGCCATTACAGTCGTATCCTCATTACGAGTCAAATGTCATCTCTTATGCTTTCTCCCTCTTTTATGGTCTTTCTCTTTCTTCTTCAACATTCAATGTCAAATACCTTTATAACTGAAACACGATGAACATAACCACCTTTAAGAACAAAATAAAAATAAAAACATAAAAAAAAATATTGATAAAAAAGTGTTAAAAACATTTTTTATTATATATATGTGTGTGTGTGTGTGTGTGTGTGTGTGTGTGTGTGTGTGTGTGTGTGTGAGATTTGGGTCGAACTCATCTGTGTCGAAGGAGAGCTTTCATGTATTTCGACAGGAGGCAAGCATGCCATCGAAGCGTGTTCACATGCTGGTGCCTGTTAGTTACATATAGTAGTCGAAGTCTGTTCTTATATGTATGCTGTCGAAATGGTTATATTCTGTCGAATTGGGCCTTGTGTTAAGGATCCAATTGTTTAGGTTTCTTGGGCTGCAAGTTACCTAGTTAGTCTATAAATAGACTAGCACACTCATTTTGTAATACCCCATAATTTTGTAAGCGTTTTGGATAATATTAGTATGATCAACTGCGTTCCGGGGTACTCTGAGAAATTATTGGATAAAACAATTAGAGTAAACTGACGAACTCGGATTGATTAGATTTAATATTATTTAAACTTGGATTTTTATTAATTGGTGCATTTGCGATAATTTGGATAATTAGTAGTATTGCCAATTAATGTTTTTATGTACATTTTCCTTCCATTTTTCCTTATTTGGAAAAGTAGAAGAACTTAGAGAAAAGGGAAAGAAAGAAAGGAAAAGGAAGAGGAAGAAGAAGATAATTCTCCCAAGAGCTCTAGATCATCAATCATCAACCAATTTTCATCTTTTCATCTCAGCATTCAACCTCCTCATCTAGTAATCCAGGTGGGTTCTAGTTAGACACCTTAGATTAAGGTTTATTTAAGTTCTAGAGATAAACTGATAGGGTTAGGAAATGTGAAATTTTACGTTAGAATCATAGTCTAACTGCTGAAATTCGTTCATTGATTATATGTTACACTGGTTGTTATGATTATAGCATGTTTTGGTGAAATTTTGATTGGAAAAATGAGATTTTGGGGTTGAATTGAATCAGCCCGTAGTAGACTTTTTCTGCAGGGAAAATTCTGGGTGTCATCTGCCCCATACGCGTATCATGTAGGGCCATACACGTATTGAGTTGGGCAATACGCGTATGGATGTGAAGGAATATGGGTGTTACGCGTATGGACAAGGCAGTACGCGTATGAGTTGTGGTAGTACGCGTATTGGAATTTAAAAATGGAATTTTCAAGGAAAATTGCCTCTGCTCATATGCGTATGACCTTTGGCAATACGCGTATGGCTTAGGGCAGTACGCGTACGGCCAGGAGGGTGCAGAATTGTGTCTTTTCGCGATACCATTTCGTGTTATGTCCATAACTTTTGACTAGGTTATCCGTTTTTAATATTCTTGATATCATCGGAAAGCTAACAGAATGTACTTTCTTATGAAAAGGGTTTTAAAGTTGTTGGCCGATTTAATTATGTCGGGTTTTGGAATAGTGTCCATTTTGCCAACTTTTATCGTTTATTGGTGTGTAATTGTTGTTGAATAGGTATGCATGTTAAAATACGGAATTAGGTAGAGTGAGGACTTACCCTAAACAATTGTGTGTGTGTGTAATGGAATAGTGACAATGCTCGTGCAAGTAAGGCCGAGGCGTGTGTATTGTGTAATCGTAACCGGTTATTTTTTATAGTGCGTTTCATGGGTCTCGAGCTCCTCTGAAATATATGCACCATTACTTGGCAGGTTTAATTCCTGTGTTTAGTACGAATGGAACCTAAGGTTAGAGACTTGTGATGGTTAACAGGCCATGAGAAGTGACGGTTCACGGATAACAGGCCGTTGTTCCCGAATCTATTTCGTATGCCAAGTAATTTCGAGGATCCATGACTCGGGTCATCTTCTAGACGTAGAAGTGGACGGGAAAAGGAGATGCCTTGGTATGGTTATTGATTTGTGAGATTCTTGAGCTAACAGGCTCAGGACGTACTTCGGTACTAGCGTGAGTTAACAGGCTCACCATGTGTGGATACTTATATAGTGTGTGTACTCAAAGTCACTTCCCTTCCCTTTTGACTTGAGTTAGGTTTATTAGAACCTTGTAGAGCCGAGAGGACTATAAGATAGCGAACTCACTGAGATTTGATGTATCTCACCCCACTGTTGTTGTTTACATCACAGGTACTGCAGGTTCCGCGAAGGGTAAGGATAAGGTCGTGTGATCATCCTTACTTATCTGTTGGCTTTGCTTCCGTTGTGGAGTTTTGAGATCATTAGTGATCTAGCTCTTAGTGTTTTGTCTTTTGAAACATCTTGTAGATATACTATGTCGTAGTTTTTTTTGTATTAGGCTTTTTGGGCATGTGTATGTATAATGTGTTTACTAAGAACTTATTGTATATTTCAGTACCAAACGTACTTTTCATGTATAATATATGATTTGATGCATATGTATATATGTGGGCATTACAGTTGGTATCAGAGCAGGTCGTATCCTCGACCTAGCCATGAAATAGAATAAGTTTTCTTTCTGTTTCATGTGCGGTGTGTCGCCATTGGTCTTGTCTGTTATATTTATAGTATTGAGCCTGATCAACTTAATCCTATCTGTATGAAATTCAGGAACATGGCTGACAGGCGCAGACACAACCGTGGTATACCAAGAACCACTCCAGCAGGGACTAATCCGCTGGGTGATAAGGGAAATGCACCTTTGTACCAATTTATGCAACAGATGTAACAGCAGCAGAATCAGTTTGTGCAACAAATGGTACAACAAATGGCTGGTGGTGTGCATCCTCCAGTTGTGGTACCAGAAGCTGCAGGGGGAACCTTTAGGGATTTCATCCGTATGAATCCTCCAGAATTTCAGGGAGGCTTAGATCCAGTAAAGGCTCATGAATGGATATCAGGTATGGAACGGATTTTCCTAATAGTTCAGTGCAGTGAGGAAAACAAGGTGGTCTTCGCCTCTCACTTGTTGAAGGGTTCTGCCATGAGGTGGTGGGAAAGTGCTTCAGCTTTGATGACAATTCAGGAGGTACCAAAGGTATGGGAGCAGTTTAAGGTAATTTTTATGGAGAAATACTTTCCAAGTTCCTTGAGGTCTCATAAGGAATTTGAGTTTCAACAACTGAGGCAAGGTAACTTGACTGTGGCTTCTTATGCTGAAAAATTAGAAAATATGGCTGCTTATTCTAGACGAGCTACATATGCTCCTGATGAGAGGTGGAAGATTGATCAGTTTCTGTTTGGTTTAAGGGCTAAAATTTCACACAGTGTATCTCAGAGAGAATTTACTAGCTATGCTGAATTGTTACGACAGTGTTATGTTGCGGAGCATAGTTTGAAAAAGGTACAAATGGAAGGAGATTTGAGTAGGATGAATCAAAGTGATCGAGGGAGACCGAATCAATAGGTTAGGCCAAGGCAATAATCCTTTAAAGGGAAGTAAGCTCAGGGTTCTAGAACTAGTGTGCCTCCGGTATGTCGTATGTGTGGACGGAATCATTATGGTAGGTGTAGTTTGGAGGCAATGAGATGTTATCAGTGTAATAAGGTCGGCCACATGGCGAAGGATTGTCCTCAGGGTAGGAATCAGGCACAAGGGAAGAATACGGGCCGAGTGTATACCTTGGATGCAAGAAAAGCAAAGAATGATAACTCCTTGATTGCGGGTACGTGTTTCGTAAATGGACATCCTTGTTTTGTTTTATTTTATTGTGGGGCAACGCACTCTTTTGTGTCCACGCGTTGCGTGAAGCGACTTGGGTTGCAAGTTGTTCCTTTGTTTCCTCCTATGGTGGTTACTACTGCCATGGATGAGATTGTAGAGACACCGTTGATGTGTGAAAATTGTGTTTTGTCGGTGAATGAAAGAGTTTTCCAGATTAACCTTATCTGTTTACCGCTTAAGAAAGTGGATGTTGTTCTGGGAATGGATTGGCTTTCGGCTAATTCAGTTTTTATCGATTACGAAGAGAAGTTAATTATTATCCCATCTTCCGAAGCTACTCCGAAGGATGTGTTAACTACTATTTTAGAAGGTACGGTTGGAATGATTAATTTCTTGTTTGAGGAAGAAAAATCTGTTCTTATGATTCTTACTAAAGAGGAGAGTAGTAGCATTCCAGCTTTGAGTATTCCGGTAGTTTGTGACTTTCCTGAAGTTTTTCCCGAGGATATCACTTCTCTCCCTCCGGAGAGGGAAGTGGAATTCTCTATTGATCTGATACCGGGAATGGCTCCAATATCCGTTTCTCCGTATCGGATGGTACCACTTGAATTAAGAGAACTAAAGAATCAGTTGGAAGAACTATTGGCTAAGCATTTTGTTCGACCCAGTGTTTCACCCTGGGAGCTCCAGTGTTATTGGTAAAGAAAAAGGATGGTGGAATGCGATTGTGTATTGATTACCGTCAGTTGAATAAGGTCACCATAAAAAACAAATACCCATTACCAAGGATAGACGACCTGTTGGATCAGTTGAAAGGAGCCTGTGTGTTCTCGAAGATTGATCTACGGTCGGGTTATCATTAGATTCGGGTGAAGAGTGCAGATGTGCCAAAGACTGCGTTTAGAACTCGTTATGGTCATTATGAATTTTTGGTGATGCCTTTCGGTGTGACTAATGCTCCGGCGGTTTTCATGGATTATATGAATCGGATATTCCAACCTTACTTGGACCAATTTGTGGTGATTTTCATTGACGACATTCTTATTTATTCTCGTGATCCTCAAGAGCACGGAGAACACGTAAGAATTGTTTTATCCATCTTACAAGAGAAGCAACTTTTTGCTAAGTTGAGTAAGTGTGAATTTTGGATGTCTGAGGTTAATTTTCTTGGGCATGTGATATCCCAGGGAGGTGTAGCAGTTGATCCATCAAAAGTTGAAGCAGTAATTAATTGGGAGAGACCGAAGAATGTTTCTGAAGTGAGGAGTTTCTTGGGATTAGCAGGTTATTACAGACGGTTTATCAAGGGATTTTCACAATTGGCTTTACCATTGACCAGACTTACTAGGAAGGATTATTTGTATGAGTGGGATTCGGCTTGTGAAAGGAGTTTTAGGAGTTTGAAGGAGAGGTTGACGACTGCTCCTGTTTTGGTTATTCCCGATCCTAGCAAGTCCTATGAGGTATATTGTGATTCATCGAAGAAGGGTTTAGGCGGAGTGTTAATGCAGGATGGACATGTAGTGGCTTACGCTTCACGTCAGTTGAAGGTACATGAAGAGAATTACCCGACGCTTGATTTAGAATTGGCGGCCATTGTTTTTACATTGAAAGTGTGGCGTCACTATTTGTATGGTGTACGTTTTAAGATGTTTAGTGACCATAAGAGCTTAAAGTACTTATTTGATCAGAAAGAATTGAATATGCGTCAAAGGAGGTGGATGGAATATTTGAAAGATTATGATTTGGAGCTAAAGTACCATCCAGGTAAAGCGAACAAGGTGGCAGATGCTTTAAGCAGGAAAGAGTTGCATAGTGCCGAGTTGATGATGTTAGAGTATGCCTTAATGGAAAGGTTTAGAGACCTAAATCTTCAATTTAATTGGACTCCTGATTGTGTAGTTATGGGATATTTGAATATCATCTCTACTCTCAGCGAAGAAATCCAACAAGAGCAAGGGTTGGATGAGAAGTTACAAGAATTGTTGACTCAACCGGGTTTTGTGCGAACTACCGATAGAGTCATTTCGTTTAACCAAAGGATTTGTGTCCCGGACAACACGGGGTTAAAACGAAGGATTTTGGAAGAATCGCGTAAGGGTACTTTTACTATACATCCTGGTGCTTCAAAGATGTATCAAGATTTAAAGAGGGACTATTGGTGGTCCGGGATGAAAAGAGATATTGCGGTATATGTGTCGGAATGTGCAGTATGCCAACAAGTGAAGATTGAGCACCAAAGGCCGGGTGGCTTGTTACAACCTTTAGAAATTCCGATGTGGAAATGGGATAGTGTTTCGATGGACTTCGCAGTGGGATTACCTCGTGCGCAAGGTGGGTATGACTCGATTTGAGTAATTGTGGACCGTATAAGATTTTGGAAAAAATTGGGGAAGTAGCTTACAGATTAGCCTTACCGCCTTCTATAACGACCCGATTTTAATTATCTCCATTTTGTGTTAATTGTATTATTTTGTTGAGTCTTTTATTTAATTTGGGTGATAATAATGTTATTGTGAAATTGGTGTTTTAATCTGATATGTTGGCGTGTTATATTATTTTACCGTTTTTGAGAGTTTTCGGGGGAAATTAGATTGGAGGGTATTTTAGACATTTCATAATTATTGTTAAGTTAGAATTTAAGTGAGGAATGATTTAAGGGTATTTGTGAGAATATGAATTGTTAGATATTTTGAGTGAATAGTAATAGAAATAGAATATGATATGGTATTTGAGATATTTTAAGAAAAGAAAGTATAAAAAAGAAATAGAAAAGAAAGTTAGTAAGAAAAACATAAAGAGAGAAAAGTGAGAAAGAAGAGAAAAGAAGAACAAGAGGAGAAAAGTGGGAAAAAGGCTAGAAATCATCAAAATCAACGGTTAGGATTCGAATCGAACGGGTAAGGATGTGAAATATCGTTATCTTAACTTTGTATACGATTATGTATGGTTTCGTTTCGGTTGTTTTGGATCGTTTTCATATATTTTTCATTTTAGGTCGAAATGAATAAAGTCGATAAAAACCGATGTTTTCATGGTTAGAATTCGAAATAAATTACGTAGTTGTATCGAGGAAGGTTAGGTTGTCGTATAGCGTGCTTTTTATTCGATTTGGTGATGTTTGAAAATTCTGGTTTTTGAAAGGTTGAAATTTAATCGAAAAATCGAACGTCGTAGAAATTTCGTTTATGTGTTCTAAATTGTTCTTATGTATTTGGTGGTTGCGCGTATGTGTTTGTTTCGAAGAAAATAATTGAATCGGTCGGATTTTCGGGCAAAATAGCCGAAACCCGTAGCAGCCCGCAGGGCATTTTCTGGTTTTTGGGGAAACTTCGGAAATTCATATCTCTTGAACCGTAAGTCGGTTTTGACCCCCGTTCAAAGCGTTGGAAAGCTAATGAGATGTTCTTTCTAGGAAAAATGGTTTTGAGGTCTGAACCTGGTCCAATCGGAACATTATTTTCGAAACGTTTCGTTGTGTCCGGCCTCCGGTTTATGTTTTTGCGTTATTTTGAAATATCCATATCTTTTGCGTTGTTTATCCGATTGAGGTGTTCTTTATATGGATGTGAAGCTAAAAATATGTTCTATGATTTGGTGAAGAAAAATATTATTTTTAGCCGACTTTTAACCGACTTTTCTGGTAAACCGTAAATCGAATTGTTTGGTTATTTGTGAGAACGTTCGGTTGCCGTTTGGCACAATTGATGTGAATGTATGTGGATTGTGTGTGATGAATGCATGACTATATTATGAATATGTATGCATGTCAAGAGTGTCATGAGTCATGTTGTATGTGAAGCATCATGATGTGCATTCTTGCATTGTGGGGTTCTAAGATGAATCCGTTGTAACGTCGTAAGCCTTTTGAGAGGTGGGGGCGATGATTACAAATGATTGTAAGCCTTTTGAGAGGTGGGAGCAATCGGATTGTAAGCCTTTTGAGAGGTGGGGGCAATCCATAACATTGTAAGCCTTTTGAGAGGTGGTAGCAATGGGTGAACATCGTATGCCCGACGGGGAGTTACACTAAGTAACGAGCGATGGTTCCAATAAGTTCTTCAATTGAACTTGAGATGAAATGAGTCGGTACCGCATTGCATTTGCATAGAGTCGTGAGTCGGTCTCTATGATTTGCATTGGTCATCTTTGTATATGTGCATTGATGAATGAACATGAATATATGTATTTATGTTGAATGATAAGCATTGTGATGAATATGCTTGGTTTTGTATATATATATATATATATATGCCCTGCGATGTATATTGAGTAAGAGGTGATGAATGGCGATAGGAGTTGTATCTTTGTAATGATACATTGGTGAATAAACATGTATGTGTGTTTATGTTGAGTGAATGGTGATGAATTGAGATGTATTGGTGATACATGTATTTGAGCATGAATGAATATGCCTATGTGAAAGATGCGTTAATTACGGATTGTTATGCCGTGTATTTGATTTATGGTATATGCTTGGTGTTATATATATATATATATATATATATATATATATATATATATATATATATATACATGCATAGTGATGAGTTGTGGTGAGAATGTGGTATATGTGTATTATATGTTGAGATATATAATTATATGCAACGTTATTATGATAATATTTCTCACCCTTCTGCTGTTTTATAATGCTCTACGAGGCATTGCAGAGTAGGCTTGCTGGCGGTCTTTTTGTGAAGCGTGGCTTCATGTCCGTGTTAGTCGGTTGGCTCTGATATGTAGCACCGGGTAGCTAGGATGCTTTTGATTTCCTTTTTGTGATACATTTGCATATGTATCTGGTTGATGACTTTATGTATATACCATGACTGATGTTGATGAATCATACTGGTTGATATATGTATATATATGATGTTGATATATGTGGTTGTTATTCAATGTTTAGTTGTTTCGCTTTTATGCTAAATATTGAAATGTGGGTGTAAGGACGTAGATTCCTTGATTGATAAGTTACCCCACTGTTGCATATCTTATGAGCAGGTGTTGTATGTGTTTTAATTTCATGTAAGTTGTGGCATATCTCTTTTATACCATGTTATGATTATACTCTGATGAAATTTTGAATACGTGCCTAAATGATTAATTGATATATTTGCGGGTATAAAAGGGGGTGTTACAAAAGTGGTATCAGAGCCAAGGTTGAGTCAGTCGTGTCTGTCTCGTTGTTGTGTTGGTTGAACTGTTGTTTAACCTTTGTTGTTATTTTTGGGAATGATCAGAATATGGCTGGTAGAAACGATAATGCGATGGCTGCTGCTATGGAAGCAATGGCTAGGGCGGTGTAGGGTGCGCCGAATGTAAGTGCTAATGAAGAGTTCAGGAAGAATCAACCACCGGTCTTCAAAGGAAGATTTGATTCCGATGGTGCTCAACTTTGGCTGAAAGAGATTGAAAGAATCTTCAGAGTCATGGACTGTGCGGAAGAGAATAAGGTGAGGCTTGGATCTCACATGCTGAGGGAAGAAGCCGACGATTGGTGGGTCGGTATGCGTGAAATTCTTGAGGTGGATAATGAAGAGGTAACTTGGGAATTGTTTCGTACCGAGTTTTTGCTGAAGTATTACCCTGAAAGTGTGAAAGGGAAGAAAGAGATGGAATTCCTGGAATTGAAACAAGGTGGTATGTCAGTGGTGGACTATACTGTTAAGTTTGTGGAATTGGTTCAATTTCATTCTCATTATACTGCGATTACTGCTGAGTTCTCAAAGTGTATTAAATATGAGAATGGTTTGCGTCTTGAGATTAAGCAAGTTGTGGGATATCAAAGGATTAGGAGGTTTTCAGATTTGACCGAATGTTGTAGAATCTTCGAGGAAGATAACAAAGCTCGTTCTACACATTACAAGAGTGTGAATGAGGGGAGAGGGAAACAGCAAGCTAGAAGTGGACCTTATGTGACCCCCGCTGATAAGGGTAAATATAAGGGAAACTTTGATAAGAGATTTGGAGGAGGAAGTTATGGGTTCATTAAGTGTTTCAATTGTGGTGGAATGGGTCATAATGCAACTGAGTGTAGGAAGGCCGTTGGGAGATGTTCTAACTGTGGAGGTATTGGGCATTCTACTGCTGAGTGTAGGAGGAATATGGTGAAGTGTTTTAACTGTGGAGAAGTAGGTCACATTAGTACTAAGTGTACTAAGCCAAAACAAGTTCAAGCGGGCGGAAAGGTGTTTGCATTGGCAGGGTCAGACACTACTAGTGCAGACCGTGTGATTAAAGGTACATGTTTTATTAATAGTACGCCTTTAGCTGTTATTATTGATATGGGAGCGACTCATTCGTTTATTTTCCATGAGTGCGCTAAGTGTTTGAATTTGTTTATGACTGCTTCGGGGTCGGTAACTACGTCCTTGTTGTGTGTTTGTCAATGTTGTTTATTCCTTAGTACGTGATAGGTGTGTGGAACACTATCAGTGCTCTCTGGTTTTTCTAATCCTTTATCTTTAGGATTGAGAATGAGATAAGTGGGGGAGAAGCTGGTACTTCTCCAAGTGACTTCAGGTGTAGAGCGTTGGCTCAGTGTGCCGTTGGTTGCACGATTGTATGTGTTGCTTGGACAGTGTTGTTCCCGATTCCGAAGGGAATGCGAAGGTAAGGTTTATGTCAATTAAGGATTTGTGCCTTGTGTGGTTTTGTGCACAAGATGCAAGGAATGTTATTATGGCTTGGTAAAGATGGTCTATGCCCCCTCATGATTGTCGGCTATCTATTGACAAATTGAGGAACTGATCACCCTTAATCTTTTGTTGATAGCAGACAGAAATTATGTTGGATGGAGTAGACGTGTCTTTCCAGCTTGATGGTATGTTTGGTGAATGGTTTGGAGCTAAACCAGGTGCTTATAGTTGTTTTGATGATTTGGTACAGATTCGTATATCTGAAGATGAAGAGGATAGATGATTGATTTGTATAGCCAGTATGTGGTGTATACTTGTATGGATGCTATGGAAAGCAAAACACAGAGTTATAATGAGTTAAGGAGTTTTGAGCTTAAGGTATCAATGTAGGAGTTTTAAGGAAACCATTATGTGTGAGTAGCAAGTGTTAAAAAGAGATGAAGCTTTAAGATAAGTTATCAAAGTGTGGATTTTGGTTTATAAAGATGAGTTTCTTGGTCATGATATTTCATATGAGAATACTTTTGTTGATCAATCGGAGGTAGATGCAGTCCTGTGATGGGAGACTCCGAAGTTGGTTAATGAGATTAGAAGCTCTAGTTTTTGGTTGGTTGTTATCACAGGTTATGGAGGGCTTTGCTAAGTTATCACTTATGTTATCTCAGTTGACCTGCAAAGGGCGAGTCATTTGTTTTGGATGTTCATTGCGAATGAGTTTTAGAGGGCTAAAGTAGGAGTTGACTACGGCTCCAGCTTTGATTTTGCCTGATCTTAATAAACCGTTTGAGGAATTCATACAAGGATCTATACTATTCAGGATTTGGAATTGGTTACAGTGATTTTGTGTTGAAAATATGGAAGTATTATTTTTATGGTTCTAAGTTCGGAGTGTTTAGTAATCGCAAGAGGATAGAGTACATGTTTGGTCCAAAGGAATAGAGTATGAGACAACAATGATGGTTGGAATTCCAAACGAGTTATGAATTTGAATTGGATTATTCAGAGGAGTGTGTTTGGTGTGTAAGCTAATACCGCATAGAGAGAAGTGGTGTATATAAAAAGTAAACTATGATTTTCTGGTGTATAGTACAAGAGTCAAATGTTGATTATGAAATTGGTAGTTTGTTAGTTGTGAGTAATCAGAGTGCGCAGCAGAAGTGTGAAATTGTTGTATTGGTTGTTGTGAGACAAGGATGCAGGTATTCTGGTTTTGTGGATGTTGTTGAGGTAATGTTGTGTCTTGGAACTTTATGTTCTTGCCTGTGTTGTTGCCTCGTTTCCATGGTGATGGTGCGAGTGCGGGTAGTTAATTCCTCTGTTTGGGGGATTAGGAGAGTGTTACCTATGGTGTTGGTAACGATCTTGTTGTGTTCCAGTTCAAGAGTGAACTTGGGTGTTTGTATCTTGGTTATCCTTTGAGTTGGTCGTCAAATACATTGTATGGGCATTGCATCTTGTCTTGGTTGTCGTGGTCGTTGTCTTGTCATTGTTGTTGCTGTTAGTGTGCTGCCTTGTTGTTTGTGTTATTCGTGGTGTGCCTTTTGTTGGCACGATAGTTGGTTGGTCGGATACTAGAGCCGTATCCGGGGTTGTTCGTGCTTAGCATATTTTCGAGGACGAAAATGTCTAAGTGGGGGAGAGTTGTAACGACCCAATTTTAATTATCTCCATTTTGTGTTAATTGTATTATTTTGTTGAGTCTTTTATTTAATTTGGGTGATAATAATGTTATTGTGAAATTGGTGTTTTAATCTGATATGTTGGCGTGTTATATTATTTTACCGTTTTTTAGAGTTTTCGGGGGAAATTAGATTGGAGGGTATTTTAGACATTTCATAATTATTGTTAAGTTAGAATTTAAGTGAGGAATGATTTAAGGGTATTTGTGAGAATATGAATTGTTAGATATTTTGAGTGAATAGTAATAGAAATAGAATATGATATTGTATTTGAGATATTTTAAGAAAAGAAAGTATAAGAAAGAAATAGAAAAGAAAGTTAGTAAGAAAAACATATAGAGAGAAAAGTGAGAAAGAAGAGAAAAGAAGAACAAGAGGAGAAAAGTGGGAAAAAGGCTAGAAATCATCAAAATCAACGGTTAGGATTCGAATCGAACGGGTAAGGGTGTGAAATATCGTTATCTTATGAAACTTCCTCTACTGCTGCTGTTCATACAACATCTCAGCATATTTCCTACACACTCAGCCCAGCTCACACACCCATTAGAAACTCTGTTTCATTTTCCACCACTATCCCACAAACTGTTGCTACAACAGCCACTCGCATAACTGCTGCACAACCACCACCACCACCTTATCCACCATACATCCCATCCCCTACCCATTTTACACCCACACAAAATTATAATACCCCTTTTACTCCCCAAATTCCTTACCCATACATGCCCCAAATTACCCCATTACCCCCATTTAGAACACCTAAATTGGAACTTGCAATGTTTGATGGATCTGGCCCCTTGGAATGGTTGTTTCAAGCTGAACAGTTTTTTCAATTTTACCAGCTTCCACCAGAAAACAGATTGTCATTAATATTTTTTTATATGAAGGGTGAAGCTTTAGGTTGGTTTAAGTCGATGCATCAAAGCCAATTATTAACTGATTGGTTTTCTTTCACAAAAGCCCTAGAATTACGATTTGGGCCTTCTACTTATGACAATCACCAAGCTGAACTGTTCAAATTAAAGCAAACTGGTACTGTTGTTGAATATCAAGCGCAATTTGAAAAGTTGGGAAATCAAGTGATTGGTTTACCACCAGAGGCAATTTTAAATTGTTTTATTTCTGGATTAAACAAAGACATCATAAATGAAATGGCCATTCATAGACCGGTCTCAATCTCACAAGCCATTGGCCTGGGCAAACTCATTGAATCTAAACTCAAGGATTCCAAACCCAAATTTTCAAAACCATTTTCCAGCTCTTACCCCAAATACACCCCCAACACAACCCCAAACCCAACAATCAAAACACCAAACAATACCACAATACAACCTCCACAAACAGCCCCTTCAACCACAACTATCCCTACCAAATTACCTATCAAACGCCTCTCACACTCACAATTGCAAAAACGTTGGGCGCAAGGGCTATGCTTTAATTGTGATGAGAAATTCACAGTTGGTCACAAATGTTCTACCAACAGATTTCTTCTATTTATGGCTGATGATGAAGGACCAGAACAACAGATTACTGTTGAGGACAGTACTGAATTAGAAGCGGAGATAGACCTAAATGACACTTATTTTCAATTATCACCGCAAGCTCTTACCGGCCAGATTTCACCTCAAACACTTAAATTCAAAGGAATTATTGGAGGGTTATTAGTTATGGTTTTAGTGGACACAGGCAGCACTCATAACATTATGCAACCTCCCATTGCCCAACACTTAAATCTCAAAACTAAGCCCACCCATCAGTTTTCAGTTATGGTTGGTAATGGTTCCCATTTACAATGTGAGGGAATCTGCAATAATGTCCACATTCTCCTCCAAGACAAACCCTTCAACTTATCTTTTTATCTCTTGCCAATTGAAGGAGCTGATATTGTTCTCGGCATGGCTTGGTTGCGAACTCTTGGCCCAATACAAGCAGATTTTTCTATTCCATCCATTACCTTCCAACACCAAAGTACACCCCTAACTCTTAAAGGAGACCCAACCACCAGCCCAATTCACACTACATTCAACCAATTCAAACACCTTCTCCATACCGACTCCATTGCTTCCCTGCACCTCATGACTTTTATTCCACTTGACCCTCCTTCATCCGTGGGTGCTACCCAACCCCCTACTTCAACCATCTTACCCCACAACCTCCATCCAGCCATCTTAAAAATCCTCAAATCTTTTTCCAAAATCTTTCACCCACCTTGTGGCCTTCCCCCACCCAGACCTCATGACCATCACATTCCCTTGCTGCCCAATACCCCTCCTATTAATGTTAAACCTTATAGGTACCCACACAGCCAAAAGACTGCCATGACTACAATTATTCAAGAAATGTTACAAGATGGCATCATCATCCCTAGCCACAGCCCTTTTTCATCCCCTGTCCTACTTGTCAAAAAGAAAGATGGGACTTGGCGTTTTTGCGTAGACTATCGCGCTCTCAACGCCGTAACCATTAAAGACTGATTTCCTATACCCACTATTGATGAGCTTTTGGATGAGCTTGGGTCAGCTAAAATTTTTACCAAGATAGATCTACGATCTGGTTACCATCAGATCCGCGTTGCATCGGAAGATACTCATAAAACGGATTTTCGTACTTTTGACGGTCACTACGAGTTTCTCGTAATGCCCTTTGGGCTCACGAACGCCCCCTCTACTTTTCAGTCCGCTATGAATGATCTACTAAGGCCATACTTACGCAAGTTTATGTTAGTTTTTTTTTATGATATACTCATTTATAGTTCTACTTTTAATGATCATTTAGTTCACTTGCAGGTGGTTTTTGACCTTTTATTGTCTCATTGTTTTGTTGCAAAATTATCAAAATGTGTCTTTACAGTTGAAATAGTTGCCTATCTAGGACATGTTATTGCTGCTGGTTGTGTTGAACCAGATCCAGAAAAGATTCAGGCAGTGTTGGACTGGCCTGAACCTCGTTCACTCACGGCTCTCAGAGGATTTTTGGGTCTCACCGGATTTTATCGCAGATTTGTCAAAAATTACGCCACTTTCGCCGCTCCTGAACCTCGTTCACTCACGGCTCTCAGAGGATTTTTGGGTCTCACCGGATTTTATCGCAGATTTGTCAAAAATTACGCCACTTTCGCCGCTCCTCTCACCGATCTTTTGCGTTCCACTAAGTTTTCTTGGAGTACACAGGCTAGTACAACCTTTACAGAGCTCAAAAAGAAAATGACAACATTGCCGGTGCTAACATTGCCGGACTTTAATAAACAATTCAACCTAGACACTGACGCATCCGGAGTGGCAATTGGCGTTGTGTTATCTCAGGAAGGACACCCTATAGCCTTCTTCAGCAAGAAAATGACTCCAAGAATGCAATCCGCTTCTGTTTACGTCCGGGAAATGTTTGCGATCACAGAATCCATTAAGAAGTGGCGCCAATATTTGGTGGGGCAGAATTTCAACATCTACACAGACCAGAAAAGTTTGAGAAACTTGTTATTACAAAAGATTCAAACGCCAGAACAGCAAAAATGGGCTTCAAAACTGCAAGGTTTTAATTTTGAAATTTTTTACAAACCTGGTCGTTCAAATCTGGTAGCAGATGCCCTCATCCGTAAATACAGTGACACTCCTCTGCTGTTCTCCTTCTCCTCACCAATACCAACACTCATTCAGAGACTCCAGAAGTATTACACAAAAACAACAGCAGGTCAACAGTTAGTTTCAGACAAAACACACAACTCAGAAGATCAAAGTGATTACAAGTACATAAATGATTTGCTCTATTTCAATAACAAGTTGTTTATACCTGACCTTCCTGACCTTCGTAAGGCACTGATTTTTGAGTTCCATGGCACACCTACTGCTGGACACTCCGGAGTTAGACCAACTGTTGCCCGGATAGCAACCTCTTTTGCTTGGCCTGGTCTCTACAAAGATGTTAAAAGCTTTGTTAAACATTGCACAATCTGCCAACAAAACAAAAATCAAACACAGAAAAAGAAAGGCCTACTTCAACCTTTGCCAACTCCAACTCAAGTCTGGGAGGACATTACAATGGACTTCATCACACATCTTCCCAACTCGTTCGGTCACACTGTTATATGGGTAGTCTGTGATCGCCTGTCAAAATACGCCCATTTTATAGCCCTTCCAACAAAATTTTTTGCACAGGACCTCGCAGCTCGCTTTTCTGGAGAAATATTTAGACTTCACGGAGTTCCTAAGTCAATAATTTCTGACCGCGATCCATTGTTCCTTAGCCACTTCTGGAAGGAGTTTTTTAAACTGCATGGTACAATTCTTAAGTTCAGTTCCGCGTATCATCCCGAAACAGATGGTCAATCAGAAGTAGTCAACAGAGGCTTGGAAACATACCTTCGCTGTTTTACGAGCGACCAACCGCGCCGTTGGTACAAGTTTCTCCATTTGGCAGAGTTCTGGTACAACACCTCTTTCCACTCATCGATCCGCATGACACCTTTCCGAGCTCTTTATGGCCGATCTCCTCCTTCCATCCATGACTTTATCTCTGGATCTAGCTCTAACACCTCACTAGCGGATACCTTGCATGCAAGAGATCAAATACTTTCTGAGTTAAAAATAAACTTGGAAAACAGCAAGGCAAAAATGGAAGAGCAAGCAAACAAGAAACGTACCCCCTTTACCTTTCAAGTGGGTGATCTGGTCCTCCTTCGCCTTCAACCATACAGACAAACCACTGTTTTTCGTAGATCTTCTCAGAAACTTGCAAAACGTTTTTTTGGTCCCTTCAAGGTTAAGAAACGGATCGGTGAGGTCGCTTATGAGATAAATCTCCCTTCTTCTTCACGCATCCTTCCTGTTGTTCATGTCTCCCAGCTGAGACCATATTTTTCTTCTCCTCACACAACAGATTTCACGAAGTTCTTTAAGGAAGAAGGCAAAAATGAAACGACACCACCACCACAGACCACAGCGCATGAAAATATTTCTTTGGAAAAATCAGATGTAGGTTTGAAAGAGAAGGCTGTGCGTCTGGAAAAAAATAAGCTGGGTGTAGAAGACAAGGCTTTGGGTTCGAATGTACTTGACATTGAGTTACAAGAAAAGAAGGTTGAATGTATAGATCAGAAAGCGAAGGAATTGTGTTTGGGAGAAAATGAACTCTCCAAGTCTGTTACAACACTAAAAGGAAGTCCAAATGACTTAACAAATACAAGTCCACTTCCTCTTAAGCCTCCTCACCCTCGTACTTTGTCCCCAACGGCAGTTTTATCTCAACCGTCCCTCACCCACCACGTGTCCCCATCCTCGGCTTCCAACCCACCCTTCCGGACCCACGCGTCCCACTCCTCTTCACATGTGATACCAGCTGCCATCCACCTTCCTCACCTTTTAAATTCCCCAATAAATAAAACTATATTACCTATCCCACAGCATGTGACCTTACCATCGGTCTCCACAAAATCTACACGCTTCCCCAACTATTCTGACAAAACCACTTCCCACTTACCTTTTAACCAAACCCATGTGCCTTTTTACCAAAACCATGCGCCTTTTAAACAAAACCATGTGCTACAACCTGCATTGAGCTCCACGCCACCCACCTTCCACGTTCCTCATCATTCAGTCTCTCTCTCTTCACCAGCCAGCATCATCAGCCATACACGTGGCACTGCTACAGTGAACCTTGAGGACAAGGTTCTTATGGGGACCGGGAGTATTGTTAGAAGACATCATTTTAAACCCAAACGCAAGGCCCAACAACCCAAATGGTTTCAAGATTATCAATTTTATTAATTAGAATTATTTAGTATCTTTAATATTATTAGTCTTTTTGTTGTTTTGGGTTACCCAAGTGGCTTAGGCCCAATATCAGAATAGAAACCCTAAGTATTTAAGTTGTTGTTAGAGACTTGAAAAGGGTATGAAAAATATTGAAAGTTGTTTTTATGTTTTCTTCTTCCTTTGCAACTTAGATCTGTAGTAATTAGTAGTAGATTCTATCATCTTAACTTTGTATACGATTATGTATGGTTTCGTTTCGGTTGTTTTGGATCGTTTTCATATATTTTTCATTTTAGGTCGAAATGAATAAAGTCGATAAAAACTGATGTTTTCACGGTTAGAATTCGAAATAAATTACGTAGTTGTATCGAGGAAGGTTAGGTCGTCGTATATCGTGTTTTTTATTCGATTTGGTGATGTTTGAAAATTCTGGTTTTTGAAAGGTTGAAATTTAATCGAAAAATCGAACGTCGTAGAAATTTTATTTATGTGTTCTAAATTGTTCTTATGTATTTGGTGGTTGCGCGTATGTGTTTGTTTCGAAGAAAATAATTGAATCGGTCGGATTTTCGGGCAAAATAGCCGAAACCCGTAGCAGCCCGCAGGGCATTTTCTGGTTTTCGGAGAAACTTTGGAAATTCATATCTCTTGAACCGTAAGTCGGTTTTGACCCCCGTTCGAAGCGTTGGAAAGCTAATGAGATGTTCTTTCTAGGAAAAATGGTTTTGAGGTCTGAACCTCGTCCAATCGGAACAGTATTTTCGAAACGTTTCGTTGTGTCCGGCCTCCGGTTTATGTTTTTGCGTTATTTTGAAATATCCATATCTTTTGCGTTGTTTATCCGATTGAGGTGTTCTTTATATGGATGTGAAGCTAAAAATATGTTCTATGATTTGGTGAAGAAAAATATTATTTTTAGCCGACTTTTAACCGACTTTTCCGGTAAACTGTAAATCGAATTGTTTGGTTTTTTGTGAGAACGTTCGGTTGCCGTTTGGCACAATTGATGTGAATGTATGTGGATTGTGTGTGATGAATGCATGACTATATTGTGAATATGTATGCATGTCAAGAGTGTCATGAGTCATGTTGTATGTGAAGTATCATGATGTGCATTCTTGCATTGTGGGGTTCTAAGATGAATCCGTTGTAACGTCGTAAGCCTTTTGAGAGGTGGGGGCGATGATTACAAACGATTGTAAGCCTTTTGAGAGGTGGGAGCAATCGGATTGTAAGCCTTTTGAGAGGTGGGGGCAATCCATAAACATTGTAAGCCTTTTGAGAGGTGGTAGCAATGGGTGAACACCGTATGCCCGACGGGGAGTTATACTAAGTAACGAGCGATGGTTCCAATAAGTTCTTCAATTGAACTTGAGATGAAATGAGTTGGTACCGCATTGCATTTGCATAGAGTCGTGAGTCGGTCTCTATGATTTGCATTGGTCATCTTTGTATATGTGCATTGATGAATGAACATGAATATATGTATTTATGTTGAATGATAAGCATTGTGATGAATATGCTTGGTTTTGTATATATATATATATATATGCCCTGCGATGTATATTGAGTAAGAGGTGATGAATGGCGATAAGAGTTGTATCTTTGTAATGATACATTGGTGAATAAACATGTATGTGTGTTTATGTTGAATGAATGGTGATGAATTGAGATGTATTGGTGATACATGTATTTGAGCATGAATGAATATGCCTATGTGAAGGATGCGTTAATTACAGATTGTTATGTCGTGTATTTGATTTATGGTATATGTTTGGTGTTATATATATATATATATATATATATATATATATATATATATATATATATATATATATATATATATATATATATATATATATATACATGCATAGTGATGAGTTGTGGTGAGAATGTGGTATATGTGTATTATATGTTGAGATATATAATTATATGCAACGTTATTATGATAATATTTCTCACCCTTCTGCTGTTTTATAATGCTCTACGAGGCATTGCAGAGTAGGCTTGCTGGCGGTCTTTTTGTGAAGTGTGGCTTCATGTCCGTGTTAGTCGGTTGGCTCTGATATGTAGCACCGGGTAGCTAGGATGCTTTTGATTTCCTTTTTGTGATACATTTGCATATGTATCTGGTTGATGACTTTATGTATATACCATGACTGATGTTGATGAATCATACTGGTTGATATATGTATATATATGATGTTTATATATGTGGTTGTTATTCAATGTTTAGTTGTTCCGCTTTTATGCTAAATATTGAAATGTGGGTGTAATGACGTAGATTCCTTGATTGATAAGTTATCCCACTGTTGCATATCTTATGAGCAGGTGTTGCATGTGTTTTAATTTCATGTAAGTTGTGGCATATCTCTTTTATACCATGTTATAATTATACTCTGATGAAATTTTGAATACGTGCCTAAATGATTAATTGATATAAACTGTAAAAGCCCATATCGAATTACCAAGAGCGTTACCCGTCTTATTCTTCAACCGATAGGCAAATCTAACGAACGAAGCATCACAATTAGTCTTCCTCACTATATCCAAGTCTAACCAATTCTCAATACTGCTCCAAACTTTTAAAGCAAACTAACACTCCATAAAGATGTGGCGAGAAGTTTGAGGATTTCCAAGGCAACTAGTACACTGCATATTATCATTGCCTCGATTAATACCTCTCCTATGCAATTGATCCTTTGTTGCTAACATGTCCCAGAACAATCTCCATAAATGAACCTGAATTTTGGAAGGAATAGTCGAAGGTCACATGAACTTCATTGCTAAAGCAGAACTGTTGTCCAAAGCTATATCAGTACCTTCCTGCAAGAATAAATTTTAACCAGAATTGACAGTAAAAAATTATCATCTCCAAGTGTCCAAACATAATTATCCCTCTTGTTTTCATCTGTAATCACTTGAGCCAACATACTTATCATCTTTTTCGATTCACTTTGCATTACCAAGCCAGCCACGCATGAAGGAGAAAAAAATGTGACTGTAACGGTAAGTATCAAATGAATTAAACATTTCTACCACAGTAGAATTCTGAGATTTGCAGGAAAAGAAAGCCATCTGGTAGATGTCCTTTAAAGCACTGCTGCCAAACCAACAAGAGTACTAGCACGACAATGATTTTCCATCTCCCAACACTCCTCTGGTCAATTCCGTAAAAAGATCCATTAAAAGAGCCTTTTCGAAACCAATCACCATCAAGTCTCACCACCAAATAGAATCCAAATCACTAGTTCATTCACCTTCGTTACACAACACAGCCAGACCAATATTTCTAAAGTTCTGCGCATACCTATATTCAAGTATGCCTTTTCAAAGTGCTCATTCTTCCTTGATGATTCTCCATTTCCACTTTATCAATAGATCTTTGTTGAAGGTTACAATGTTCTTTATACCAACACCGCCTAACTCTTTCAGTAAACAAACCCTCTTCCAACTCATCCAATGTATATTCCTTTTAGTCGATATACCACCCCATAGGAAGTTAGCTTGAATTTTAGAATTTGTTTTCACTATGTGCATCTGCGCCTTGTAGAACGATAGAGTGAAGCTAGGGATTGAGTTCAACATCGAATTTATCAATGTTACTCTTCCGCCAATGCTCAAATTTTTTCTTCCACACTGCCAGCTTGTTGAAATCAATGGTTTAGTTTTCTTATAAATATCATATTAGTCATCACTTTTCTATCAATCCTTGATAATTCTTACGAGGGAGAGAAATTGGTGTAGTTGAGATTAAATTGTAAACATTTTTCCATTATGTGTAATTGAATTAAGAATTCAAGATTTTAAACCATTTTGAATTAGCTTTCTTTTTTCTTCTTTCTTTTACCTTTACTTTGTGATTTTCTTGCTGATGAAAAATTCGATCATACTTTATTTTTTGTACATTGATTTCACAACACATATGTCTCTACATAGAAAGTAAAGTATTATAAACCAAAACAAACACATTTTCCTTATTCTTTCTTATACTAGTAAAATTTGTGAGGTCTAAGTGCTTTTCATCTAGTTCTGTTTTAATGATGTCAACAAGTAAACAAGTTGGATTGTCTCTAGTTTGTAATTTGGACGGTATCACTTTGTTGTCGGTCACATTGCATTTAACCATTATTTTTTATGTGTCTAAACACATTGGAAGAGGTCTACACATTTTCTACATGTGCATGATCATGGTATAAATGTTTGGTGTGCATGAATTGAGTCTTAGTTGGTCAAAATGTGCAGAAAAATGCATTTCTGAGTTTTTGCAGGTCTTGAGTCGACCTAAGCTAAGCATGAGTCGACTCATGCAAGTTTAACAATTTCTTGTGAAACAGTCGGGTTAGCGCACGCTGACCTCCCTGATGCTTGCGGTCGACACATGCTTCTGGATTTTTGAATTTCTGCAAAATCAACGTCTTTGCGTCGGTGCAAGGTGATGAACGGTCGATGCACGGTCAATTATTTTGCATAGATACTTCCATGGGTTAGCTCCCGCCGACCCTCATTTAATGAACGGTCGACCCTTCGCTGGTCTGGGTTGTTTTTCTGCATTCTATTTTTTCTATTTTTGCTGTTATTTCATTTAGTTGGTTATTCTTGCATTATATATAGTTGGTTCATCTCATTTTCAAATATCAACAAGAAACGTGAAAATACGTACTGATTTTTCTCTTCATCTTCATCTTCATCTTCAACCTTGTGTCGTTTAACGAATACACATAATCATTTTTGTTAGTGTCGTGCATCGTGTGAAGTGATAACGTTCAGAATTAAGAGTGTTGTTGTAACACCCCGAATTCCCATTGCGAATAAATAATACATAAACAAAATCAGAGTAACTAAAAATTTATTTTTCCGACAGAAACAAGGATGTCACATTTAAATAAACAAGACATCATCCCTGCTCATAAATTTGATACATAGCATAAAATAGAATACCCTCAAAGGGGAAACTTTTTCCATATATGACCGACTTGTTTTACAAAATAAATCTTTTTAGAACATCCACTAAATACACAAAAGTACTAAAAAATATATTCCACAAATATATACGTATATATAATCGTTCCCCGACTCCCGTGCTACGTATCAGAGCAGACACCAAGACCAACAACAGAACGGAGGACTAATCTTCACAAAAGACCTCCAGCAACTCTAATCTACAATGCCTCATAGAGCATTATAAAACAGCAGAAGGGTGAGAAATAACAACTAAATCAAGATTGCATAATAATATGCAAACACACATTCAAACACATGAATAACTCATCTCACCCCTACCATCACATACTAACACATATAGCATGTCACAAATACAAAACCTATCACACATAATCCCACCACGATTATGACATATGGAACCACACCACCACATCACCACAAAATATAGCATATATCAATTATACCAACATAATCACATATTCACACATAATGCATATGTTTATACACAAAACATATCATTCATAATTCAATGCATTTAACACGAATGCACAACAATTCACAAATGCTATCACAAGTCAATCACACAATTACTCCATTCCCAATTGCATATTAATCATGCCCAATACATTTATCACAAATGCATATCACAATGTCTCGCACATAATCAACTAAATCATGATTTTCCACATATAACCAATGCAATCATAATTCATGCAGATGCAAAGAGACCGACACAACGACTCTCTATGCAAATGCATATGCGGGTACCGACTCCATCATATCTCAATACTAGTTCACTCAGGAACTCTGCTGGAACCATCGCTCGTTACATCACTGTAACTCCCCGTCGGGCATACGATGTTCACCCACCGCTCACACCTCCACCGAGAGAGGTTCACGGTGTTTATGGATCGCTCACACCTCCACCGAGAGAGGCTCACGACCCGATCGCTCACACCTCCACCAAGAGAGGCTCACGATCGTCTATAATCATCGCTCACACCCACACGCGGGCACACGATGTTATAGCTTATTCCCCACCGGAACTGTCGTCCCACAGGACGCAACAACAATGCATATCACAATGATTCCCCACCGGAACCGCCGTCACACAGGACGCAACAACAATGCATATCATGATGCTTGACATACAAGAAGTCATGACAACCAATGCATTTTCATACATATATGCAACCATAATCATGCATATATTTCAACTCATCAATTCCATACATTCACAATTCAACCATATGAATCAATCAACCTCATCACACTCATGCATTGCAAATCAATTCAAACAATGCATTTCAAACCATAAAGGCCACCACACAACATACATTGAATTTCACATAAACAATGCATTTCATCACAAGCCATAAACTACCATAATCATATCATCACAACATACATTGATATTCAATCAAACAATGTATTTCACCACACAACAACATCATTAATCACGCATCGAAGTCTAATCCAAAACAATGCACATACTTGCCATAAGGCCACAACCCATCATCACAACATTTCATCATGTATATGCACACCATATAATAGCACACAAGCTACACGTTACATATCAAAAGCATATAGCATGATAATACATCAATCGCACACATTGTACGCGATAAAAACTCGACAGCCCGACTATTTCCCAAAAACATGAATTAATTAAATCATCTTTTACTCTCTAAACCATTTTTAATAGAAAGAGCTTTTCATTAGCTTTCCAACGCTTCAAACGGGGGTCAAAACGGACTTACGGTTCAAAAGTTATGAAGAAAACAAAATCAGACATTTTGGAAAATTCTGCAATCAGAGGTCGACGCACAGAATTATGGGTCGACGCATAAACCTGCAATTTTCGCCCGGGTCAGCGCATAGCTTTACGAGTCGACACACAGATGCAGGGGTTAGTGCACGAGGTGCAGTTTTTGCTGAAAAATCAGTTTTCGATCGTTAAATGACTTCCGGACCTCCGATTTCGATTCCGTAAAAAGCTGCGATCTCAGAATTTGAAATACTACAATATTTTCACCATTAAAAAGCCATCCAACACATTTTCCATTTTTGAAATATTTTAAAACACCATTTTATCAATACATTCACACTCAAAACCTCAATCAACACCCATGGAAACATACCAACAAGTTTACCCGAGTAAATCATATCATCACCCGACTATACTACGCAATTTATTCCCCATTCCAACCGTGAAAACACAGATTTCTCACCAGTTCATCATTATTGCCCTAACTCCCACAAACTATGTAACTCACTCTAAAACTCTCTAAATCATACCAACGAGTATTCCCGATTAAACCCAAACATTACTCGGCTATTCTAAACAGTCTATTCCAAATTCTAACCGTTAAAACATCGATTCTACACATTTGTTCTTCAATCCAACCAATAAGAAAAATATATATATATCAACCAAACAAACACAAACAACACATACATATACATATACAATCGAAATATAATCGAAACTTCTCACCCTTACCCGATTAATCGAAGATCAAGCTTTGTTTTGATGATTTTCTCTTCTTTCCCTTCTTCTCTCTTTTCCCACGTTTCCTTCTCTTCTTTCTCTCTGTTTTTCTTCTTCCTTTCTAACTTTCCCTTTTCTCTCTCTTTCTAACCAATATATATATAATACTTATTATATAATATAAATCCAATAGGGTAAAGTATCTCCAATTGATATTTTGTCTTCTAATACCAATTGATCAATTATTAGAGTTACCTTAAAATACTCTCTTTCTCTCAAACCTCTATTTATAAAAATATCTAATCCCTCAAAATGACCATTTTACCCCTCAACTCAAATATCTCCCAAACGCTCTCAAAATGCGATACAACATAACCATACCGATGAAATATATTTCGGGAAATAAAAGTTGAAAAGAAATTATAATTTATTGCAAATATTTATCTATCAGAGAAATTAACTAATTAACTCAATTAGCAGGTAATTTACAATAAATTCACACATTTCACAAAATTCACATAAATGAAATAAATAAATGCAATTAAACAAATTGGGGCGTTACAACTCTCCCCCACTTAGAAATTTTCGTCCTCGAAAATATAACCGATACGAACAACTCCGGATACGGCTCTCGCATTCGACCAACAAACTAACATGCCAACAAAAGCACACCACGAATAACACAACTGACAAACCACCTCGCTAACAACGACTACAACAACGACACGACAACGACAACAACCACAACGACCAAATGCAATGCCCATACAATGCACTTGACCACCAACTCACAACTCAAGGAAAACCACGATACCAACACACAGGTTCACTCTTGAACCGAAACACAACAAGAACACAAGTTCCACGACACCACAAAGTCTCAACAACACCAACAAAACCAGAATACCAGCATCCTTGTCACACAACCATACTACAACAATGCTACGATTCCCAATCGAACATATAACCAAAACATCCATCTACAAAGTAGCCCATGAATAATAGTTAAACCTTTCACATATCATTTCCATCCTGAAACGTCCAATGGTCTCAACACTCCTACACGTTCCAATGTTCAACTTATGAACTCTTACCAGTCCCATACGCATATACGAATCATGTCAACTCACGCTTCCGTTGCACACTCTGATTACTCATAACCATTAAAACTGACATGCACTAAAACTTTCGACTTAACTTTTCAGGCACGACATTAACTTCACCAAGGGGATAATTCCAACTAAAGTCATAACTCATCACAAATTCCAACCATCCTCGCTGTCTCGTACTATATTCCTTCCGACCACACAGGTACTTGATATTCTTGTGAGTACTTAGACACTTCGAACCCAAACCAAAAAGATAATACCTCCAAATATTCCAACACAATACAACCGCAACCAATTCCAAATCCTGAATAACATAGATCCTTTTATGAATCCTCAATTGTCGTAAAGTATAAGCCACGACCTTACCCTCTTACATTAACACACTGACTAAACTCATCAAAGACACATCCCAAAACCTCACAAACGGTTGAACAGGATCACACAGAATCAAAACTGGAGCTGTAGACAACTTCTACATCAGCCCTCTGAAACTTTCCTTTCAACGAACATCCAAAACGAACGACTCACCCTTTGCAAGTCAACTGAGATAACAGAAGTACGAACTTAGCAAAGTCTTCCATAGCCTGCAGTAACAACCAACTGAGCCCAAAAGTTTCTGATCTTTTTAACCAACTTCGAAGTCTCTCAATGTAGAACGGCATCTACTTCCGAGGGATCCATAATCATACTCTCATCCGAAATAACGTATCCAAGGAAACTAACCTTTTCAACCAAGATTCTCACTTGAATGACTTAGCATAAAACTTCGTCTCTTTTCAACACTTGTAATTCAAATCTCAAACACTTTATATGTTCTCCCTCTGAGTTTATAACAGATCTGAATATCCTCAATCAAAGCCATTACGAACTTATCCAAATAAATATGGAAGATACGATTCATATACTCTACAACCGTTACAGACGCATTACTAACACCTAATAACATCACTGTACTTTGTAATGCCCAACCAAATTCTAAAAGATATAAATTCTCCAAGCTTTTGCAAAACCTTGCACTGGGTAACTGGCTACTCACACCCAAGCTTAACCGAGTACATAACAGCCTATCCCAGCGATAACAACCATAACCAGTCACCTTAAATAGATCAAAGCCTCAACTCACACAATTCACTATCCTTATCAAACGTCCCAAACAATTGTAATTTCACTCCAACTCAACCAAACTATTCCAATCATCTATTCCCGAAAGTGGACACTTATTCTCCATCGTCACCTTACTCTACTGCTAGTAATCCATACACAAGTCCTTCTCTTAACCGTCCAAATTCCATAAATCCCAACATGTAGCAACAACCAACCAAAAAGAACTCTTAGATATTACATCCATACCTAAAGGTTCTCTCAAATTTTCCATTAATGCTTTACAATCCCAAAGACTTCAAACCTCACCAGAACTCTAAGTCTTACTTTCCATAGTCTCAATACCCTTAAACACATCATGCTTGTTATTCCATTCCATCATCAGTCCCTTGTGTTACTATCAATACTGGAACTCTCTAAGACGATACACTTGGTCTCACAAATCCCTTTTCCAATAAATCTTCCAACCGCTCTTTCTATCTGAGTTTCACTTCCTAAAAGTTCTTCTACTTACTTAGCAGATCCAAACCTCAAATCCTTATCTTCGTCCAATTTGAGTTTACTCTCTTCTCTCTGAGAACATCCATTAGTAATACCCAATCATTCTCCCTCAGAGACATTCCAACTTGACCAATATACAAAACCTCGAATCCGCCTCATCTTTCGAGATAAGAATCTTCATCGACTCATCAAAACAATCCATAATCATTCTCTTAAATTCAAACAATTCATTGCACACGCTATCAAAGCCGGAAAGACACGCCTATTCCATCCAACATAATTTTCCGTCTGCTATCAACAAGAGATTAAGGGTGATCAGTCCCTCAATTTGCCAATAGATAACCGATAATCATGATGGGGCATAGACCACCTTTACCAAACTATAATAGCATCCTTTGCATCCTGCACAAAACTAGCTAAGGCACAAATCCTTAGTTGACATAACCTTACCTCCGCATTCCCTCCGGAATCGGGAGCAACAATGTCCAAACAACACTTACAATCTTGCAACCAACGGCACGCTGAGCCAATGCTCCACACCTGAAGCAACTTGGAGAAGTTCCAGCTTCTCCCCCACTTATCTCAATCTAAATCCTGCAGACAAAGACTAGAAAAACCAGAAAGCACTGACAGTGTTTCACACACATATCACGTACTAAGGAACAAAAAACAACGACAGTATTCAACTGTCATGCCACACAGGCTCAACAACTTGGCCGGACGGACCGACCTGCTCTGATACCACTATTGTAACACCCCGAATTCCCATCGCGAATAAATAATACATAAACAAAATCAGAGTAACTAAAAATTTATTTTTCCGACAGAAACAAGGATGTCACATTTAAATAAACAAGACAACATCCCTGCTTATAAATTTGATACATAGCATAAAATAGAATACCCTCAAAGGGGAAACTTTTTCCATATATGACCGACTTGTTTTACAAAATAAATCTTTTTAGAACATCCACTAAATACACAAAAGTACTACAAAATACATTCCACAAATATATACGTATATATAATCGTTCCCCGACTCCCGTGCTACGTATCAGAGCAGACACCAAGACCAACAATAGAACGGAGGACTAATCTTCACAAAAGACCTCCAGCAACTCTAATCTGCAATGCCTCATAGAGCATTATAAAACAGCAGAAGGGTGAGAAATAACAACTAAATCAAGATTGCATAATAATATGCAAACACACATTCAAACACATGAATAACTCATCTCACCCCTACCATCACATACTAACACATATAGCATGTCACAAATACAAAACCTATCACACATAATCCCACCACGATTATGACATATGGAACCACACCACCACGTCACCACAAAATATAGCATATATCAATTATACCGACATAATCACATATTCACATATAATGCATATGTTTATACACAAAACATAACATTCATAATTCAATGCATTTAACACGAATGCACAACAATTCACAAATGATATCACAAGCTCAATCACACAATTACTCCATTCCCAATTGCATATTAATCATGCCCAATACATTTATCACAAATGCATATCACAATGTCTCGCACATAATCAACTAAATCATGATTTTCCACATATAACCAATGCAATCATAATTCATGCAGATGCAAAGAGACCGACACAACGACTCTCTATGCAAATGCATATGCGGTACCGACTCCATCATATCTCAATACTAGTTCACTCAGGAACTCTGCTGGAACCATCGCTCGTTAGATCACTGTAACTCCCCGTCGGGCATACGATGTTCACCCACCGCTCACACCTCCACCGAGAGAGGCTCACGGTGTTTATGGATCGCTCACACCTCCACCGAGAGAGGCTCACGACCCGATCGCTCACACCTCCACCAAGAGAGGCTCACGATCGTCTATAATCATCGCTCACACCCCACACGCGGGCACACGATGTTATAGCTGATTCCCCACCGGAACCGTCGTCCCACAGGACGCAACAACAATGCATATCACAATGATTCCCCACCGGAACCGCCGTCACACAGGACGCAACAACAATGCATATCATGATGCTTGACATACAAGAACTCATGACAACCAATGCATTTTCACACATATATGCAACCATAATCATGTATATATTTCAACTCATCAATTCCATACATTCACAATTCAACCATATGAATCAATCAACCTCATCACACTCATGCATTGCAAATCAATTCAAACAATGCATTTCAAACCATAAAGGCCACCACACAACATACATTGAATTTCATATAAACAATGCATTTCATCACAAGCCATAAACTACCACAATCATATCATCACAACATACATTGATATTCAATCAAACAATGTATTTCACCACACAACAACATCATTAATCACGCATCGAAGTCTAATCCAAAACAATGCACATACTTGCCATAAGGCCACAACCCATCATCACAACATTTCATCATGTATATGCACACCATATAACAGCATATCAAAAGCATATAGCATGATAATACATCAATCGCACATATTGTACGCGATAAAAACTCGACAGCCCGACTATTTCCCAAAAACACGAATTAATTAAATCATATTTTACTCTCCAAACCATTTTTAATAGAAAGAGTTTTTCATTAGCTTTCCAACGCTTCAAACGGGGGTCAAAACGGACTTACGGTTCAAAAGTTATAAAGAAAACAAAATCGGACATTTTGGAAAATTCTGCAATCAGAGGTCGACGCACAAAATTATGGGTCGACGCATAAACCTGCAATTTTCGCCTGGGTCAGCGCATAGCTTTACGAGTCGACGCACAGATGCAGGGGTTAGCGTACGAGGTGCAGTTTTTACTGAAAAATCAGTTTTCGATCGTTAAATGACTTCCGGACCTCCGATTTCGATTCCGTAAAAAGCTGCGATCTCAGAATTTGAAATACTACAATATTTTCACCATTAAAAATCCATCCAACACATTTTCCATTTTTGAAATATTTTAAAACACCATTTTATCAATACATTCACACTCAAAACCTCAATCAACACCCATGGAAACATACCAACAAGTTTACCCGAGTAAATCATATCATCACCGACTATACTACGCAATTTATTCCCCATTCCAACCGTGAAAACACAGATTTCTCACCAGTTTATCATTATTGCCCTAACTCCCACAAACTATGTAACTCACTCTAAAACTCTCTAAATCATACCAACGAGTATTCCCGATTAAACCCAAACATTACTCGGCTATTCTAAACAGTCTATTCCAAATTCTAACCGTTAAAACATCGATTCTACACATTTGTTCTTCAATCCAACCAATAAGAAAAATATATATATATATCAACCAAACAAACACAAACAGCACATACATATACATATACAATCGAAACTTCTCACCCTTACCCGATTAATCGAAGATCAAGCTTTGTTTTGATGATTTTCTCTTCTTCCCCTTCTTCTCTCTTTTCCCACGTTTCCTTCTCTTCTTTCTCTCTGTTTTTCTTCTTCCTTTCTAACTTTCCCTTTTCTCTCAGTTTCTAACCAATATATATATATATATATATATATATATATATATATATATATATATATATATATATATATATATATATATATATATATAATACTTATTATATAATATAAATCCAATAGGGTAAAATATCTCCAATTGATATTTTGTCTTCTAATACCAATTGATCAATTATTAGAGTTACCTTAAAATACTCTCTTTCTCTCAAACCTCTATTTATAAAAATATCTAATCCCTCAAAATGACCATTTTACCCCTCAGCTCAAATATCTCCCAAACGCTCTCAAAATGCGATACAACATAACCATACCGATGGAATATATTTCGGGAAATAAAAGTTGAAAAGAAATTGTAATTTATTGCTAATATTTATCTATCAGAGAAATTAACTAATTAACTCAATTAGCAGGTAATTTACAATAAATTCACACATTTCACAAAATTCACATAAATGAAATAAATAAATGCAATTAAACAAATTGGGGCATTACAGTTGTAATCCTCTGTTCTGGGTTGAGATTCAGTAGGTGTCTCTTGAATAAAACCTCAAGTTTTGTCCTCCAAGAATCAAGGTGATTTTTGGGGTTTTTGGCACAAATCGTTTTGTTCTACAGGGATTCAGTCGTGCGAAGGTAATTGAAGAACAGAGTGTTCGTTCAGTTTAGTAGCTACAGTCGGAGGATCGTAGAAGAAAGATTTGGGATCGAATTGTGGGAGATCGAAATCGACCGAGTGAAGGGGATTGAAGAGCTGCGGGTTCTTACAATCGAGTTGCGTGAGACGGTGATTTGTTCGACCAAATTCGAGGCACTTAATTCATCTTGAATCAAGGGAAGAGAAGACTCTGCATCAACAATCAAAGACGTTTGAGGGTTTAGATATTCATTGTTCTTCTCTTGTTTAAACAATTTGCAAACAACAATATATATATATATCTCAATTCCAATTGTGGAATTGGGGGCAGAGGTACCCATAGCGAGGACGATTGGGGAACTGCCTAATCAAATCGTGTTTGTTCTCTCTCTCCCTTAACTCTTTTACGTTTTAATATTAATCGAATTTGTGAAGTATTAATTGATTGAAAATTTCTAACGTAGTGTAATCTAAAGCTGAGAATGTACTTTGTAAAATTGATACAATCCCTTGGATTGTATTTAGAATCAGCTTTACATTCACATTATTTGGAAATCTGCACTTGGTGTGTTTGCACACGCCAAGTGTTCGATAAATTGATTAAACGCAAAATCGAAGGCATTTGCAATTAATTTTTGTCAATCTACCTTGTTGGTAAATGTATAAACATCAAGTAAACAAAATTTGGTTGATTGCGTTTAAATTTGGTGGATTGATCTGTAATTTTTCTCATCCGTAATATCATTCCTAATATCATCACGCATATCCGATCCTTTTAGTAGAGGTTCGTTGTAGACGTGTGATTCAGTGGTTGCTTCCGTAAAAATATTTTAAAAACAATTTTTTGGTAACCATTTGTGTGTATAAAATTGTGGGATCTATTCAATCCCCCTTCTAGATCCTAGCACTAGTAAAAAAATACCTTTTTAGCAGAGGTTTTTGAGTCGGTTCATCAATAACCTGACTTAAGAAGCCACGCGGTGGCAAATCTGTAAATATTTGTAACTTTATTAGGTCGTGTCTACTTTTAACTGACCTAACAAAGATTAAATTAAAAAAATGTAAATTACATTAAATTTCTTAAGTTGGTTCGTATTCTAAACTGACTTAAAAAGTTTATTTATTAAGTCACGCGTGTTTTACCTGACCTAAGAGCTTCTTACAAGGCCCGGTTCGATTTCTACTTAATATATTTTAGAGAAATAAAACAATAATAATACGATTTATGTTAATATGAGGAGTCGAACCGATGATCTTGGGTTCCGAAAAAGTAAATTTACCACCAAGCTAACTAACAATTATGAAAAATAATTCTAATATATATTATATATAATTAAAATAAAATTCGGTTAATGAAGTAATTTATTGACAAAGCCCAAACCACCACTTAGTGAATTTCATAAGTTCGTGCAGCGCGTGACTTTCTAGCTTTGCGTTTTCATAACCATGAATCATTCTCACCACAACCATAATCTTAAACCCTAAATTGACAATCAACAGAAAATGTATTGATATATTAGATTTAGGTTTCTTCATTCTCTCAATCTCTCAGTGCAACTTTCGTTTTCTCTCCAATCTCTACTACAACGTTTCACTTTCTTCACCGCTGCTACCACCGTCACCATACTCACTTTTTATTCTCCAGGTCCTCTCTTCTCTCTGCGTTTTGAAATGTTAAATTTTGACTTTGTGTTACCGATGAATCTCAGTACATTTATTTATTCATTTTTTTGAAATTTCAATGAATGCATTGTAGAGAGTGACTCTGTGTTTTGAAATTTGAAGCAGTTGCTAGTGGAAAATTTGTTAGAGGTTTTGGTGATACTAGCAAAGGCTTTGAACACTGCAACTTAGGTATGTTTTCATGATTATGCATGTATGGTGGTTCAGTTTCTTTGAATGTTTGATGGAGAATTGATGAAATGCTGTTGTGAAATTGAAGATGGAATTGATTTGAATTTTAGATTTAGTATTACATTTAAGAAGAGATTTCGTTTATTTTGGTGATTTTGTTGTTCTTGTTTCAAACACACTCACTGTGAAATTTGTAAAAAATACTCATTAGATAGTAATGGTGGATCATTATATATATTCATATGTGATTGATATCTAAGAATACAAGCACAAAACCAACATTAACTACATTTAAAGAACAAAAACAAAAAAATGATAGAAAAAATACAGGGGTGTACATTACTGTTAGACTTTGGGATTGGTCGCAGTGCTGCTGGTGCAGGTGGTCTCTTTTTCGTACGCCTGATCCGAAATTTATTTTCTTGTGAATTTGGTTCATAGTGCAGTTGGGTTATGTTTTTCGTATGTAGTAGATGTATTCAATAGTTGTTAAGTGTTGCTGGTGGAGCTGGTTCTGTTTAGTGGTCACCGTCGGTTTTTTGGTTTCTATCTTTGGAGTTCTGTTCGGTTTGGAGTGTGATCTTCCTCTCATTTTGATTATTACTATCAATGGGGTTTGTTTGGAAGTTATTGTCGGTCTTGGTGTTTTTGTTGGTTTCGTCTCGGAGCTGTTTAATTCATTTGCATTTTATGCAGAGTTGTATCAAGACTCTCTCATAGCAACAGATCCATTTTGAACTGCTTCACTGGTTCTAGGTTCTTCCATTATCTCACTGACATGTGAGAGATCTGGCCCATTTCCATTTATAGAATAATGATGAACTTCGTCAACTTGCTTATCTTCAGGGACCTTTTTGACACGATCTAGTTCTTGTGACATTAAGACTGCAGCATCAAATGACAGCACATGATGTTCTTCATGAGAACCTAGGTTTACGTCTCTGTCATCATAAATAGGACTGCCATACATATTGGAAGATGATTTTGGAGAATGTTGCTTCTGGTTCTTCTTTCCACTGAACCAGAATGGTGGAAGGGGAGAAGATATCTTCAGTCCCAGCCAATCTGTCCAAAACATCTACAGAGTCACTCAAATACACTGGAAACTCGGGGTAATCTTTACTATTCCAGACCCGGTACTGCCTGATTGATTTTGAAGGCTTGCCATCACTGATATATTTATCAGTAGACATCCAAAACCTGTGGGATCATACCCAAATACCCTGTAAAATGATGTTATTATGAAATCTGGCCTGAAAAGTGACAAGCCAAGCGAATCCATGTCTTTGGGGCCCAATGACCCAGCATCTAGCAAGACATGCCAGTTTTTTTGCTGCGCCAAGGCCATCCACTGGTACAAGTACTTAGCCCCTGTTACTCGGGACTGAACTGGGAATACAAAAAGACCAGTAGCTGAATCCTTCCTCTTTTTTTATTGGAAATATGTTTTCTCAAACCAGTAGAGCAGAGTTTGAGAGTTGGCCATTTGAACCAAGCACTTTGCACTTTGGCACCCTTACTCCTAGCACACTGAGCCATCTAATTAACCGATTGGCTATCATGGTCGAACATGGTCAACCGTTTTTTGTTCGTTTGCAAAGGGTACGACTCAGCCAACAATTTAAAAGCAGGTCCTCTACTAACTGTAAAAACCAGGCCATATTTATTCTCAGGGATATTCAGATAGTCTATAATCCTAGCCTTTATATCATACTCAACAGTTCCTTTCTCAGCACCACCATAAAGTGCATGGTTACTCAAATTTGCCCCAGGCTTTGTAGTTTAGTTCTGGGGGATCAGTTGTGGTGGATGATTATTCGTGTTATGTCTTGAGCTATTTTTGTTGATGCTTCAATTCTGTTGGGTGTTTAGTTTTTGGTGTTCTTTGATTTTCCTTACAGTTCTAATCATCATGGATTTGGCAGAGGTTTTCACTTTTTGGTTTTGGTAGTCTTGTTTATTAGGTGTAGCTGAGCGTGTTTTATGGTGTAATTATTGTTGGTCTTTTGCTATTGTTCCTGAACTGGCTGTAATTTTATGGTGGCATCTCTTGTGCCTTGATATTAATTTATATCCTTTTTTCTTTTAAAAAAAAACATAGAATTCACCTCAAACGCAGCACAAGAATTTGGTGCATGCATGGGGCCTCTATAGATAGACACTAAAGAAGAACAGTCTAAATAAAAGCTGTGACCACTAATGAATATGTATAGTAAGTAAGTAAATAAAAGTTGGGTTGCATAATGCATAGATAGACTTTGATTCTTTAATTTGCATCGAATATAGAACCACCACAACCTCTCCACACCGTCGTATATGTATATAACTTTTTTATTTATTTAATATTTGTGTGTGTATAGTATCTGCTTGTTCTTGTGACTACTATAATCATCATTGTCAGAAAAAGAAAGGTAGTTGACTAAAACACTGCCTCATAAATTATAACACCTTCCCTATCCTACTGACTATTCCATAAATAATATTCATGCGGTACAAATTTTATTTCAGACAATGTTTTTGTGAACACCTATAAATTTTATAGGTCTTTTTGAGGCGGATCACTAGACACTACTAGTCCCAACAATTGCTAGTTTGATTCTATTTTTTTTTTGGTTAAGTTGAGTCGTATTTAAATGTTAAGTTTGATTCTTACAGTATTACATCAAACAGTAGATATAGTTTGATGTTTAAATAATGGATTAAAAGTTACAAATTATTTAATACTATAAGAAATAGTTTGATAAAAGCTTTACAAATTATATAATATAAAACTTTACAAATTAAAAGTCACAAATAATTGATATAGTTCGTATTTTAAAGCTTTACAAATTATATAATATCAAACTATTTCTTACTGGAATTGCTAGTCATAATTATTAAAATAAAAATATTTCTTATATCTCATTCAAACATGTATAAATAAACTTCCATACAAAGATAATGATTGAAGCTTTATAATATAATTGTTTATTATATGTATGAATAATTATATTGTTGAATGTATAAAAGTGATAAGGAAATATAGCTAATAAAGTTTCCTTTCCAAACTAATAAAGCTTCCTTTCCAGCGATTTACTGTAGCGAGCGATTTTGGACGCGGTTCTTAAGCGCTGGTCGCTCTCTGCGGTTCGAGCTTTGACTACAGGTCGATTCATTTTTTATCCTATTGTGAGCTGAATAAGGAAGGGAAATAGATGTCTCCAATTAACCCTGCTTGCATACTGAGTTTAAACAGCGGTCTGTTAGGTTACGAATGCTACAATGTGGGGGGCCTTTGTACTGGTTATTTGTATTTTCGCCAATATTGTTTTCTTTCTTTTTACCTAGGCAAAAGGTTTCTGGCGGGGAACAAGGATTAGGATGTTAGGACTGATGCTTTTGAATTACTGCTTTTGATTGATGGAGATATGGGATTTTGGTTTTTTGTTGATTGTGCTCGTTAAGATCTTTTCTTTCGATCTTATGCCTACGTATTCCCGTTTATCCAAAACAGGGAAATCAGAGTGTTCGTAGTTCCTCCTATTCTATGGGAGGAAATGGGTGTTTTTGGTGTCTTGTTCAAAGCCCAAGACGTGAAGCGAAAGGTAGTTTGTATCTTGTTTAAAGCCCAAGATATGAAGCTGAAAAGTCTATTTGTGTCTTGTTCAAAGCCCAAGACGTGAAGCTGAAAGACCTCGGCTGTAGAGAGAATTTGTCATCTCTAAAGAGGGGAGAAGGAGAATTACTTTAACTGGGATACGCGGATCCGAGCAATGCCATAATTTCTGAAGAAAGGGTTTTAACCTGAAGGAGAAGACTTTAACTCAGTGTAGAGCAATGCTATCTTTCCTTAGGAATTTATCATGCTAAAAGAGGGACAATGGCATGGATGTAGATGATCCAGAGGCTTGCCGCTTACAGCGATTAGATGAAGGGAAAAGAGTTGTTGATGTTTGTGTACTGTGAACGAGGCACAACTTCGATGCTAAAAGGTTGATTGGATCAACCAGTGGTTTTCTTATACAAAGCCTAAGAGGACGCTAATTTCCGCTAGGAAAATCATTATACAAAGCCTAAGAGGAGGCTATTTCCCGCTAGGAAAATCATTATACAAAGCCTAAGAGGAGGCTATTTTGTGTCCCGTACAAAGCCCGAGAGAGAGGCTATAAGATTTTGACCCGACGATGGAGTCTTTGTGTCTCGTACGAAGCCCGAGATGGAGGCTATTGTTTGTTTGACTCAACGAGGGAGTCTTTATGTGTCTCGTACGAAGCCCGAGAGAGAGGCTAAAACGTCGTTTGACTCCGCTGGGGAGAATCATTGTACAAAGCCCAAGAGAAGGCTAGGGTTACTGTGTCAGTTAAGTGACAGGTCCAGTATACTGATTTTGAAAGAGAAAATCAGTTCTTATATGAGCATCACTGTACTCATGGGTTAGATCTGAGGATCAGGGTTGTTTCCTTTTCTTTGGGGAAACTGGAAATCCAAAGGGTATTGAGACTGTCCGAGTCTGCAGGTTTCCTTCCTATTTAACGAAGGGGTCACTTGAAAATGTCTTTGAGACTCAAGGAAATTAGACTGTCCGTGTCTAGAGTTTTATCTTTTGTACTATGCTGTGAGAAACAGTAGTAGACTCTATGAAAGGACTGTTCTATGAGGATGACTAGGTTCTGTTCCTATACCTCTAGGAGGTCGTCGGGACAATTTGTACGAAGCCCAAGAGGAGGCTGGAAACTTTTAAGAAGCCGACGGGTCCTTGTACGAAGCCCAAGAGGAGGCTATCATTCCCGAAGGAAGAGATCATTATACGAAGCCTAAGAGGAGGCTGTGAATACTTCTAAGAAGCCGTAGGGTCCTTGTATGAAGCCCAAGAGGAGGCGGGGTTGCTTTTAGGAAGCCTGTGGGTCCTTGAACAATGCCCAAGAGGAGGCCGATGCTTTTAAGAAGCCCGTGGGTCTATCATCTCCTTTCCATTAGGAGAGATAACTCTTTTAAAGATAAAAACCACTGGTAAACGTGCGAGGTTTACTATCTAGCGACTTTTAGCTTTTAAAGAGGGTTCCTTAGTTAAGGTCCAAGATTATGACCGTAGTGGGTACCCAAACCCCGAGACATTCAAGGCAAGCTATCCACAAGGAATAGATCAAGTCAGGAAAGTTCGAGAATTTGGAAGAAACTCAAAGATGCCATTCACGGAGAATACATTCATCTTGGGGAGTAGAGCTTCTTGACGATTCCTAAGGAGGACAGCCGAAGAGAAGACTGTATCTGGTGCTCCTATTGAGGATCTAGGCGTCTATTTCTACGAATAAACGAAACGACTTTACCTAGTGCTAGACGTAGTTGCCGGGGAAACTCGAAATATCTATACTATTATTACACAGTAGATATGAGTTTATGAAAGGAGACTTACAGTGAGCAACCCCACAATACAGTTTATAAAATGAAAGCAGTAAACGAAAGCGATAACCACTTACTCGGTTGTAGTGCTTCCATGCTGTTTGGTTAGTTGTTCAACAAAGAAAGATTGAAAACAACAGTATATTCAAAATCAAAGGAGAAAGTGCTTTGAAAAAGAAAGATTTGGGGCTTACAGCTTTAGGAGAGGCCCAGGGTTTTATCAGTGAGCGCACTGTTTGACTTTGTACAGCGGGACTTATACAAGTGACTGGGGCCCAAAATGGTTTTCTATACAAAGGGATGGGTCTTACACTCTCTCAAGAGGCCCAAAGAGTTTAGAGAAAAAAGTGTGGGGCTTATAACACGGGGTAGACCCAAATGATTTTTCGTTTAAAAATGGCGATCGCGCCGAGGTTTTCTTTTAACGCAGAGGGACTTATACAATAAGTGAGGTCCAAGATGTTTGGTTAAAAGGGGGATTGGGTCTTACACTCTAATAGAGGCCCAAAGTGTTTTGAATGGGTCTTATAGCTCAAGGAGAGGCCCAGATGATTTTTTATTTTTAAACGAGCGACGATCGCACCGTTTACTTGTACAGAGGGACTTATACAATGAGTGAGACCCAAAAAGTTTTTGTATAAGGGGGGATGGGTCTTACACTCTCTCAAGAGGCCCAGAAAGTTTAGAAAATGATTTATGAGGGTTGAATTAATCCAAAACCCTAATTTGTTTTCAAAATGTATTTAATTGAATAAAAATTCAATTAAAATTATCAAAAATTGTTTAACACATGGAAAACAAATTATGATCTTGGATTAATGCTTCAAAAATTAAGTATTGACCTACAAAATAATTAGAAAGCATTAAAAGTTGCAAAATCAATGTAGAAAAAATATTTAAAATGCCAAAAACAATAAAATTATTAATTCTTTACAAAAATATCAATTATATGAAATAAATAATATTTTTGGGATTTTTTGGGAAAATAAAATATTTTAACATTTTTGTGAATTATTAAAAAAAGAATCAACTCAAAATCATTAAAACTCAGAGAGAAATTAATTTTTGAATCAATTAAACAAAATCACAAAATTCAAATATTTGAATTTCTAAAAATGGCGCCAAGAACAAGCTGAAGAACACGCACGTGTTCTTGGTTTCTCAGATTTGCATTTTCTATCCAATCTCACTGAATACGTAATCATATCATGCAATCCACATATCATTATGCTCGTCTCAACCTCACGATCATGTCTATATCCATTAATTTCATTTAAATTAAACATACAACAAGAAATCACGAAGAGACCTCAAGAACCCTAATTTCTGCATGAAAGCTAGGATTTTTGATATACGATTCAAACAATGCAATTAATTGAGGGAAAACATTCCATGCATGATTATGAACATATGACCAAATTATTGTGCGAGGAAATATGCATAGATTGAGAGATGCCCAAGTTTAGGCTTACCTTTAGGTCGTGACAACAAGTTCAAAGTGATTTTTGATCTGGAGGTGTTACAGATGAGTTGTGATGATCTGAACAACTTCCCTACACCCTATGGATTGTGTTTGGATGGTTGGACTTGATTGAAATTGGCTGGATCATTTTGTGGTACCTCAGCTGCACTTTGGTTAAAACCTTGAGCAACCAGCTGGTGATTTTGTGAAATTGTTGTTTTAGAAGTAATCTAAGTGCTTGATCAGCTCATATGTGATGTATGTGAGGTGTGTGAGTGATTGGTTTGATTGGAATTGCTCTCAAACTTAAAACCCGATAGTGACTTGCCTTAGAAGGCAAAATTGGAGTGAAAGAAGAGATTTTGAGGAAAGCATCTGTTAGATGACTTTGGTGTACTCAAACTGACCACAATTGAGCTTTATTTATAGTAGAGCAAGTTTGTTTTGGGATCCACAGTGAATGGCAACTGCAGCAGGTGTTTCCTCAATGTTGGCCAATGGAAATGCAAGTCTCCTCTAGCCATTGACTAGAGGTTAGGGCACAGAGCTATGGTCCCCTTGGTCTTGGATAACTCTTGACTAATTTCAGATGAGAATGACTCAGTCCATGCCACCTTGATGGTTCCATTGAATGCCTCATTCCAAATTTGAAGTCTTGTCCCTATTTTGGCCATTCTAGGTTCAACATGCTATTTCTTGTTCCATGGACTTTGGAGGCTTGGCTCAGTGATTGTCCCCTTTAGATTCAATCCTCTGAGGTGTCCAAGTGGATAGGAGCAATTGAATTTGGCTGATTTTGGCAAATCGACCAAAGTTGCAAATTCTGCCTTGCCTTGACAGATTTCAGCAAGGTAACTTGCCAATGTCATATCTCATGGTGTAAGTTGAATTTGGCAATGTTCTTGGCCATTTTGGAAAGCTCTTACATGATACAACAACTGTTTGAACAAGTTTGGTTTTGATCTCTTTTGATTCCAAGTGAAAAATCCCCCTACATTTGGCAAAAAGTGAGGCAAAATCTGACTTAGTGAAAATTTCACTAAGTGTTGGAAAAAGTGATTTTTTTTCACTTTTCAGCCACTTTGATCACTCCATAACTCAAAATCCTTAATGAATTGGAATGACTTATAGTTGAAGTTTTTGTAGAGGGTAATGAGGGCTACAAATCCATCTTTGGATGAAAAAAATTGGCCTTGTGGTTTAGGAGTTATGGTCCTCCAAAGTTGGTACTCTTGCCACTTTATTTTTAACTTAGAAAAATTTCTAAGTTTTTATGGTTACCCCTTTTACAAGTTATCTCACTTTTCTTGATTTTTCTTGATGAATGATGATTCAAATCATACATTAACATCATTTTAGGGTTAAAAATCCATTTTGGTGAAAAATCTCAAAAAGTCAAAGTTGACTTTTGTGCATAGTTGACTTTTTATCAGATGAATTCCAAACTGTGCAATTCTTCATGAAATCATGTCCTTGACCTAAATCAAACTTGATGGACATGTTCCATGGGTGTCATAGGGTATATTCAATCATGTATTAGGGTTTGGGAGCATGTCCAGGTCAAAAGTCAAAGTTACAGTTGACTTTCCTCGCGAAACCCTAATTGTGGTGCAGATGAAAATGAGACTTGTTGCTCAAGCTTCTTGGATTAATCCATTGTTCAAAATGGATTAATATAGTTCATTAGAGACCCTCAAATCATGTCTCGAGGTCTTGGCTCTTGATTTGTCCCAAAAGTCAACTTAGGGGTGAATTAGGTCAAGAAACCCTAATTCCTGATTTTTGATGTATGCATCCCCTGAGGCAAAATTGACTTGATGTATGGGTTCATGAGGTTCCATGAAGTATATTAGGTTATGTTTTGGATCAATGGCTTGTGCCCAGATGAAATTTTTGATCTGGAGGCCCTGGGTGATCAAAACCCTAATTTGGTGACACTGTCGATCTGGAGACTTGATCCACCTAGAAGGGAGCAGCTTTGTGCTTAATCCTTGAAGTAGGAGTCATTTTGATCCTTTGAGGATGTCTGAGAGATTAGACAAGTTGAAAATCAAGTTATTTCTTGATTGAGCCTTTGTCTAAAGCTCAGAGAGGGCTTGAAACCCTAATTTTGATTGTAGTGGATGCTCACCCATCTTTGGGGAGACTGATGAAGCATAAAGGTACATCCATATTGTGGTGATGATTTGCACAATGATGAGAAACTTAAGTGGTCAAAATTTGGGGTATTACACTTACATAAACCTGTTTACAAAGCTAATTAAACATGTATGAATAATTGTTTTGTTTAATCAGTAACACCTGAATAAAGCTTTCAAACATGTATGAATAAAGCTTCCATACTATATTTCCCTATATTCAACAATATAATTTTTAATCAGTAACACTTTTTACAAATAATCTTTGTATTTTAAATTTCAATTAGTCTAAAATCTATGATGTATTATTTTCCTTACAATTTTTTAATCTAATTTAACCTCCTCAAGCATGTGCTTCACTTAGAGTGAAGTTGTATTTATTTCATCTTGATCTTTGCGGATGATTATTTTTTTCAGAAATAGTTATGGATCGTAGTTGGATAAAAGCTAATCGTTTGGGTGCAAAGTACGATAAAGGAATGGAAGCGTTTTTTCAATATGCTCGTGAAAAACTTCCTATTAATAATAAGTTTTATTGTCCATGCTCGTGAAAAACTTCATAATATGATGGCGGAAAAGTTAAAAGAAAGACAAGAAGCAGCTGGAGGGTCAGAGGTTCCACCTCCATCTCCACCACAATGTCATGAGAAGTGGAAGAGAGCCCGACTAAAACCATCAGGAGAGTATACATCAGAAGACACACGTGTTGTTGTAGAAAAAATTGTAAGTAGTTTTACTTTTTTTTGGTATGCATCATTTCAATTCAACAATCTGTATATTGATTATTTATGCATTTAGCATATTGCATTAGCAAAATGAGATCAAGCTTCCTCAAACATCCACTTCAGTTGGTCCATAAACTATCCTCGTGAATGTTAGTAATAATAATAGCAATAACTTAAAAAAATGATTATTTATTTAGCACTTAAATTTATGTGAATGCTTTTATATTCACTTTTATGCATTGTGTTATTTATGAAGCTGTTATATTCAGTTTTATGAGTTGTGTTATTTATGAAGCTGCTATATTCATTTTTATGCATTGTATATGAAGTTACTAGTTAACTTTCTCTAGTTTATGAGTGTTCTAATCCATGGCAGTATATAAAGAAAACCTAATAAGTGAAAGTATATCATAGAAAACACTTTATAACATCATGCATATTTTATGAGTGTTGAATTGATGTTGTTTTACTGACATCATGCATATTTTACTATTTATTGATGTTGAACTGATTACATTTGTAGGATGCTCTAGTGTCAGAAGGAACCTTTGTCCCACAAGGACGACAAGATATTTTGACAGAAGCCACAGGGCGTGGTGAGCACCCTGGTCGTGTTCGTGCTGTTGTAGTCATCATTGGCAATTGTTCATCATTAATCCTCAGAAGTTTGAAATAGTATTTCTATGTTCATTGGGAAAGAATCCGAATAAAAAACTCTGACATTATTGAAATGTAAGTATATACTGCATCTTTCAGTTGATTCAACTATGTTGTTTTGTGTTTATCATCTTAAAACTTTGAATGGTTTATCTTTTAATGAGCAAGATACACTTGTTGTTTGTTTATATTGCAACATGAATTTCACATGAATATTTTGATATATGTCAAATAAAAATTGTAGAGCTTTGGGAGCTTATAATAAGTTACAACGTGTGAGAAAGCAGAATAAAGTAGAATGCACTAGTGCAAAATGAAGAATATAATTTTAAAAATTACACCAATTATACTAAAAACGGGTGTAAATAAGAAAAGCAGTGACAATTTTATAAATAAAGTGTCATTTTAAGTTTTAGCATGTGACAATACACATCATATTTGTTTTAAAATAAGTGTAAATTCAAAATATTATTATTATCGAATATCTATTACTCCCATTAAATTTAAAACGGGTGTAAATTTAAATAACTAAAAAAATTGTTTAATTTTATAACTCAATATTAATTCTAATAAATGAATAATATATGTAAATTTTCTTAAGTGAAAATTATGAATCATTGATTATAAATAAATAAAAATAATTTAATTAACTAATTACTCAAAGGGTTTAATGGTGATGCATTGACAGTGTAAAAAAGTTTTACACTGTCATCCAATAGAAATATAACATTTTGCCATGTCATTTAAATAATTTAAAATTTTCAGTCTGACTTGGCGGGATGCATGATCGTCATTGGTTGACAGTGTAAAACTTTTTTACACTGTCAGTACATCACCTCTTTTCTCTTACTCAAAATATTAATTTTAATAAATGAATAATATATGTAAATTTTCTTTAAGTGAAAATTATGAATTATTGATTATAAATAAGTAAAAATAATTTAATTAACTAATTAACTTAAATTTCTAAGTTAAATTTGTACATTAAAAAATTTTATCAAATTTTGTTATATCACACTTAAGAATTTTTATATTAAAAAACAAATAAAACGTTCTAAACCCCAAATTAAGTGGGTGATTTGTTCCTTCATTTTTTCGTTCTAATTAGGTTTTCTTGAGAGTAAATGTTTCAACTTACGAACGACTTTCTTATGGCTTCGTATTATTCGTCATCGGCCACTTTCATCATCAACAACAACAATGGTTACAATCTTTTGCCCTCTCACTCTCTATACACATCGACCTATATAATTTAACTTATTCTCAGACACGATTATCGTTGTTTTGCAGGCACCAAAGCGCGGTGGAAAAGCACCAGTTGCAGCTACGAAGAAGAAGCAACCAGAGAAAGTGGTGAAACTGCTTTTCGAGAAGAGGCCAAAACAATTCGGGATCGGTAGTGCTTTGCCTTCTAAGAGGGTTTTGACACGGTTTGTGAAATGGCCCAAGGATGTTCAAATCCAGAGGAAGAAGAGGATCCTCAAGAAGTGGTTGAATGTTTCACCTGCACTTAACCAGTCCACCCAGACACTTGATAAAAACCTTGGTAAATATAACTTCATAACTCTCTCTGTTCATGATAAATCATTTGTGATTTTAAAATGGTTATTATGAGTTTAGATTTGATTTTACTTTGGTGTTTTTGTGAAATGTTCAATGTTTGGTCAATACTATTTGGGTTCATATTTTTGTACAATAGACATATTTGAACTTGTAAATTTAGGGTTTTTGATTTTGATTCTACTCAGCAATAGTTTGTTTATTTTTGGTTTTGATTCTGCTTAATTTTTTATTGGGTTAGTTGTTAAAATTTGTGTATTATTGACATAGAAGATTCACTTTTGTTGTTGATTTATATGAAGCACAATCACCGGAAGCACTGGAAACACGACGCTATCATGTCGTTGTTGGTTTCAGTCACTCACACGAGTGTCAATGCTAAAAAAGTTTATTTGTTAGGGTTAAAGATTAGTCTGTATTCACTGGTTGTTTGATCTTCGATGATTTGCTGCATTTTCACTTGCTTATGTTAAATTTCTTGTATAGTTTTGTTAAGCTCAAATTTGTTAATTTTGTTTAATGCTTAGAAATGATACATTAAAAGTATGGTTTTAGAAGTTAAGATTGAGAGATGTTTGTTTACATTGTTGTATGCTTGCTGGTTTATGACATGCCACATGTTGTGATGACTGAAGTTTATGATGCTTATTATTTTTATGATTGTAATATTGTAATTGCTTTTATTTATGCTAATCAATTCTATTTAATGTACTATGCAGCCACAAACCTATTTAAGACGCTCCTTAAGTATAGGCCTGACTCCTAAGGACAAAGATGAAAAGAAAGAGCGTCTATTGAAAAAGGCTCAAGCTAAATCCGAGGGCAAAACAATTGAAACTAAGAAGCCCATTAATGTGAAATATGGTCTTAACCATGTTACATATCTTATTGAGCAGGTAGTGTACCTTATGTTTATGAATGATTATGCATACTCTCATATAACAACTTAGCCAATTTTTTTACTAACAATGACTTTTGGTTTTCTCAGAACAAGGCACAACTTGTTGTGATTTACTCATGATGTCGACCCAATTGAACTGTCTTTATTTCAGATGTTGGCATGTTAATCTTGTCCGGATGTGCTGTATTTCTATGTTGCTACTGCTGTTTTTAGTTGGGCTTGATGTGTAAGTCACCTTGTGCTTGGGTCAGTAATTTTAATTCAATTTTAGTTTTTTCTAAAAAAGAAGAAGAGATGAACCAAAAATATACTGTTTTATGAGTCCAGTAAATATATTAATAGTCTCTGATCAAGATATAATAAAAGCTCTATCATTTTATTAATTCCATTTGATTTCTGATGTTGTTTCATGGAAATTCATTTATTGTCTCTCTTGTGTAGATATGTGTAGAGATTTGAATTGAAGACACGCTCATCAAGCAAGGTGCTAAAGTTAAAACTGTTCAAATCAAATGGTGTGATTCCCCAGAAATGCAATTGAAAGAAATGGGACAGACTTAAAATCCCACATTTACATGGCACCAAATTGATAATAGCCTGTATCTTTCAACTCAAAGGTAATTCAAGATCTTTTACTAAAAATAACACATTTACCTGTTCCTGAAAAATTGTGTGCAGAGTGCGGTGTACATTCCTAGCCATACCCTTGGCATCACCACATAAGGATGGATAGTAGCAGCTCCTATGGTTGACATGCTTCTTCATGACTTGACATTGATATTCCGAAGGTTCATTTTTCAGTCTTCTTTTCAGATTGTGGCAGGTTTCCTCATTGGTTTATCGGCTTCTGGTGTCTTTTTGTGCGTGGGACTACTATCAGTCTATTTCTGGTAGCCATATTTAATTGTGTAGAGGTGTTCTGTTTCGTCTTCAGCAGTTCGTCTGTGTCCATTTTCCTCCAGCTGCGGGTTGTAATTTCTTCGGTAGAGTCAGTTTGTAATTTCATACTTTATATTATTTAGCTTTTTAATTCGTGTTCTTTTGCAGGCTTACTTTTCTTCTAATGCTTTTGCCTTGGCTTCAAGGAAGTCCTCCCCAAGGGTGCAAATGAGGCTGTCCAAAAGGTTGTTAGTGCTATTCTGAATCTCAATTATGTTATTTCCATGTCATTTAACAATGCATACTTTCTATGTAGCGCGCTTGGTTTGCTCTGAATCTGATGAAAAAACCTACTCTACGGGGAAACAAACATGAAACAATGTTCGGTTCAGCTTTGTCACCATCTCAGGACAATCGTGATGGTCAAAGCTTCAATGATTTTAGCTCAGATGAAGATGACATGACCTGTGCATCAGATGTTACTGCTGCAAAAGGCTTGCTGAGAGGGTTGCATCTATTGAACTTGGAGCTGTTAAATTTAATAAAGAAACCGGTGAAATCCGAGAGCTAAAGGAAGTGGTGTGTTTTTTTATCATAATAATAACTAGTGTAATTTTCTAATGAACTCTGCTAAATACCAGTTTAAACATTTTATAGAGATATCAAATATCAAATTGGCATTGGAGAGGAAGTTGGAGCTTCGAATTAACTTATGAGTACACATTCTAATATTTTGTCACTGGTTCCCAAAATAGTCTTTATGACATATTCATGTATGTTCTACCGCTCACCTCTGAGTGATATTTCAAAAATTCTTGGCGTAACTGTTTTTTCATCTTTCTTAATTTTGATTTCTATTTTGTTTTTTTATGCTTACAATTTCATTTTAACTTGTTAAACGTTTCAGTTTACTTTCTGTATCACTGTTGTTACTATAGATAAATTGAAAGCATCTTAATATAGTTGGTATTACGATGCATACCATATATATTCTAAGGTTGCGAAGGAAAATTGTGCACCGTATACATGCTGCGATGGTCATTCAATTGAAACTGACATTTATATGTATTACTTATTACCTCAGACTTACTATTCACATTTAACTTCTCAACTGAATTTAATTATTAATTTTTTCACATTCACTACTTTATTTTTGTGTGGGTACAAAATAAAAAATTCAGTTGTGTATGGTGATTATCGAACCAATTTTGTGTCTTTTTTTTATTATGAAAGCACTTAACTTTTGGAAATTTCTGATGCCCGGCTCCGTATACAATAATTGAGGTGTCTATATAATTTCATTTGCCATAGGATGAACTGTATGTTTTTTTATACCTTTTAAATTAAACTTAGGCTGGTACTAATGACTCACTTGATTCCTTGCTTGTAAGAGAATTTCCTTCAAAGTCAAATGGTAACCCAGATGGAATTTTTTGTCGGTCGTGTCTATATGCTAAGATGAAGACAAAAGTAAGAAATTACTTGCTCAATGGGAAGTTTGGGAGGTATTTCTTATATAACAGGCTATTTTGTTCTTTGGATTTATACATGTATATAATTTCTCATATAATTGTCTATTTTTGTTCAATAAATTCATATATGTATATTGCACGGACTGCGATGGAATCTCAGAAATCAAGAGCTGTTTCACCTTTCCGTTTGCCCAAATATAATACCAGTGGCAGCATGAAACCTGAAATTAGTCAAAGATCCATTGATGATAGAAGTTCTGAGGTTATTGAGTTTCTATAAAAGAAAAAAAAAACAATACTTAACTAGTACTATGTAGATACTAGTAGTAGTAACACGTATTAGGCACCAGACACGCTATCAATCTGAAGTGTCAGAAAGAACATACTTTGTATTATCTAAATCTAAAATTCTGCAGAAACAATACTATTTGTCAACCAACCATCCATAGGAGAATTGGTCAGAATTATGAATATGGCAAAGGTTGAGGAGCGAATTAGCAAAGCTTTGCAGCACAACGCGTTGAAGCTAGCGGACATCAGTGACCGTGACACATTCTCTCTCACAATATTGATCTATATATATGCATGGTATCCTTTCTTCATTTCATATAATTCATTCTTCTTAATTAATTATCTTGCTAACATTCAATCATCAATCAACACTTACATGACTTATAGAATGATCACTACTAGTTTTCTTGTTACATTGGTACTGCTAGCCACAATATGTGATGCACAATTGTCTTCGACATTTTAAGACACTACATGCCCCGATGCACTAACCACCATTAGAACTGCCATTCGTACTGCTGTCTCTAAAGAACGTTGCAGGGCTGTGATGCATCCATTTTGCTAGATGACACTACCATAATCCAGAGCGAAAAGACTGTACTTCCAAATCTCAACTCAGTAAGAGGATTTCAAGTCATTGATAATGCAAAATCACAGGTAGAGAAACTATGTCCCAGAGTTATGTCTTGTGCAGAAGTATTTGCTGTAGCCGCACATGATGCTTCTTTCGCTGTAAGTTTACAATTTGCATTACATGCTTAATATACTATTATTACATCTTTTCCTGACTATATATTAATAATTTCATATTGACAAGTAGTTGGTCCATCATGGGCAGTCAAACTTGGAAGAAGAGATTCTACTACCGCAAGTAAAACCTTGGCCAATACTGACCTTCCATTATTTACCGACGATCTTCAAACTCTTATATCAAAATTTTCGATTAAAGGTCTTACTGCCAAAGACATGGTTGCTCTATCCGGTAAGTTTATTACTAGCTCATTTCTTTCATATTTTTATATATTTGGAACAAACATTTACTTATATTCATCAATTTCATTTTAACTAACTTAGGTGTCCACATAATCGGACAAGCTCAATGCTTTACATTTCGTGATAGGATATACAACAATGATAGTGACATAGATGCTGGATTCGCCAACACTCGCTAACGTGGTTGTTCATCTTTCAGTTCCTAAATTCGCTAGCAGTCGCCAAAGTTTAGGATTTGGAAGATTGATGAAACCGTAGAGCCTCCTCGAAAGCGTGATTACTCGGAGCCGGAAAATGATTCTAGCTTCATGGAGTCTACAATCAATAGTGCATCAAATGTTCAAAAGAAATGTCACGACATTTCAAGGAATTCTCAGACTCTTGAATCAAGGTGTGCATGGCTAAAAGAACCACCCAAGTTTTCTACTTATTTAGTTTTATCATTGAAAACCATAAATAAGCATTTGTTTTGGTCACATGCAGACGTATTATGCAAGGAGCTGAACCATTGTCTTCTAGTAAAGGTGAAAACAAACTTTTAAGTGGTCACAATTCACCCATGCATGAACTTAAAAGAAGTCGATCAACGCCACGAGGAAAGTTTTTTGTATTATAATAGATGAGTTCAATTTATGTATAGCGATTGTTTTTTATGTGCATGTTGAATTGCCACTTATAGTTTTGTATAGATCTCAAGGTGTTGAGGTCTGTTTTTGTGATCTTTATCTGATATTGTATATGGTCATGCTCCTTTGTAATCACGAGATGTTGTTCTATAGGACACAATTTTTTTATGTTGCCTCATGTTTATATTGTTCTTATTCAAGGTTTACTCACTCCCTATCTTCCTTGATTTGATTGTATAAATAACTCATCAATCATAAACAAGTACATACGATAGACATGATGGTTCATGAACTCATGATAATGTAAAATGCCAACATCAATGGTAAAATCGGGTGTAAACATGCCAACATCAATAGCAAAAACGGGTATAATACACTGCGTTTTTACATCCTATTTAAAGAAAATAGGGTGTAAATTTGCAAACCTCTAAGGTATTCACTGCTCATTTTACATCCGATGTTTATGAAATTGGGTGTAAATTCGTTTGATTGAAATGCTATTATTTACACATGTACACCCGTTTTCTATAAAATAAGGTGTAAAGTGGAATATATATACATCCGTTTTTTTAAAAACAGGGTGTAATATACCATCTTTAAATGTATATATTCAAAAATTTACACTCAATTTTTATAAAAAGTGTAATATAACATCAAATTTACACCCGTGTTTTATAAAATATGGTGTAAACTGGAATGTATATACATTCGTTTTAAACAAAAAAAAAGTGTAATATATCATCTATAAATGTATATATGTAAAAATTTACACCCGATTTCTATAAAAAAGAGTGTAAAATGACATCAAATTTACACCCGTTTTAAAATGGGTGTAAATTTATCAGACATTTCTCACCCGTTGAATTCACACCCTCCAATAACGAGTGTTAAATGTATAAAAAACGGGTGTAATTTCATATTTCTGCACTAGTGATGGTTCTATCCCACAGTAAGTTGATATATATATATATATATATATATATATATATATATATATATATATATATATATATATATATATATAAAATAGCTTTTGAATAATATTTATTGATTAGATGTTCACATTTGATATTAAATTTTAGAGTCAAAAGCAACGAGTTAGTTATGAGTGCGGCAATTACATCATGGTTCACATGTTGAATATTATATCTGCTACCGTTGTTGGTTCATGGACACAAGTAAGTAACAAAATTCTTTTAACAAGTTTGTATCAATTAATTAATGTTATTTTTCATGTTGATATTACAATTTAATGTTATGTTATCATTTATTTATTCAGATATTTCGGGATTTAAATCCATTTCAAAAAGATGAAGTTAAAAATGTTCAAGAACGTTGTGCAAATATGATATTTGAACATATTGAAGCAAATGGGGACAATGATATGAATTAGGTGCAATTCTGTGTTGGATGTTGGCTATTTGGAAGATGATATGATATTTTTTGTCCAATGTTTAAGGTTTCTTGTTTTTATTGTATTTTGATAAGTATTTAGTTGATGTTTCACCTAAGTAATTACTCTTATTTATGCTTTTTGATAAGACTAGAGTTATCTCTATTGAGTTTACATTTTAGTGTAACTGAACTAATTGGTTATTTTGATTATAATGATGTTTTAATTTAATATGACAATATTTTTACTTCTATGATTTTATTTTGAACTTTAGATGAGATATATGGAACAAAAAGATTATATGTTGTATTAATATTATTATTTTACTTGCTGATATGTTGTTGTGGTTAGTCATATATATATATATATATATATATATATATATATATATCACAAAAAAAACTTGTTAGGTCGGTTAGTTTTATCCGATTTAAGAAACAAAATTCTTAGGTCAGGTATAAATGGGCTAAAAGATTTCTGGGTGCCTAGACTTCTTAAGTCACCCAAACGTTAACCGACCTAATAAGAAGTTCTTAAGTCAGTTCAAAAACCGACTTAAGAAATCAAAACTTCTTATGTCGGCAATTATTAGGTCAGCCTCAGACCCGACTTAAGAAGTAGTTTTTAACCGACTTAACAAGTGTTTTTTCTACTAGTGTAGCCATCCTCTAACAAAATTGAAAACGACGGTGTTAAGTTTTGGGTGGATTGGTTTGATATGCTCAAGAATAGATGTACTAACTAGTCAGCAAGTTTAATTTGCTTTATTTTGTGTTGGTGCTTATGGTTTTCTAGAAATCAAATTATTTTTAATGGGGAAGTCGGTAATCTGGAGGTGATTTTTCAACATATTTTGTTGTTATTTTTGGGTTAGGTTGCTCTAGAATCTTTAAGTAGTCGTAAGTGCAATTATTACAATTGGTATAAGCATCCGCTTGATTTTTTGTAATCTCAACTTTTATATTTGGGTTGGAGTACCCCTAGAATTCCTTTCTAAATAATATTGCTTGCTTATATAAAAAAGTAACATCAAGTTTTTCCAACAAACTCCATCTTTTAAAAAATGGGAGAGTTCTATTTTAAGAAAGATGAATACTTTTATATTTGGGTTGGAGTACCCCTAGAATTCCTTTCTAAATAATATTGCTTGCTTATATAAAAAAATAACATCAAATTTTTCCAACAAACTCCATCTTTTAAAAAATGGGAGAGTTCTATTTTAAGAAAGATGAATACAAAGTAAAGAAAGTTATGTGTATCTAATCTCTATTAAACTTTTTCATCATTACATATTTTTAACGGTTTCTCTAATCTCTTGATAGAGCTAATATTTATTTTGAAAAATTGAGAGATTCTAAAGCTTTCAACTATTTTGAAAAATTGGGCTAATATTTATTTTCATTATTACAATTTTTTAATGATTTTTCTAATAGATGTTGGAAATTCACCTCACCCTATGGGAATTCCACTTCAATCTTGATCTTAAGATTGTACACAAACCCACTTCGAATAGCAATGAAGAACAAAGAAAGAAGAAGAACAAACTAATAGCAAGAAAGAAAATAGAGAGAAGAAATTAACCGTGGGATTTCTGTTACTATTGTATTTTCAATGCTAACCGCAACTGTGAATGCTATACAATGTTATGATTACAATGCAAGGATATTTCCTATTTATAGATATAGATTTGCAAAGGCCCAAAATTAAAAGCCCAAAATATCAAATCTAATCTAAACAAATCTGAATCCAATCAAATCAAATCTAATACGATTCTATCGAAACAACCTAAACAATTCGACACGACACTAAGCTATGAATGCTTCGACTTCGACACTATGAATTACATTTAACACACCACCTAATTCATTGTGTCTAAACTATCTACATTCATCATCGATCTTAGTCTTCTGATGGCTTCGACCTGCACTCCCTTCGTCATGATATCTGCAATCTAATTCTCAGTTCTGCAGTGTTCCAACTTCATCTTCCCTTCTGCTACTTGCTTTCGAAGATAATGGAACCTCATTTCGATGTGCTTGCTTCGACTGTGTGCTATTAGATTCTTTGCCAAGTTGATAGCAGACATGATGCCGATCTTCATGGTAATTGCTCCATGATTCCTCCCTGTAATCTCTTCGACCAAGTTCACCATCTAGGTTGCTTGACATGCACAATGAGAAGCAGCTATATATTCTGCTTCGCATGATGACAATGCCACTACTGGCTCCTTTCTCGAACTCCAAGCAACTGGTGCACCACCTAACATAAACACGTATCCAGCTGTGGATTTTCTATCCTCAACATAACTACACCAACAAGAGTCGGTGTATCCCACTAACTTGCATTCTTTCCCTTCATCAGCTGTAGGAAACAAAATGCCATAGTTGAGAGTCCCCTTCAGATACCTCAGTATCCTTTTCGTCGTTGTTAGGTGTGATACCTTAGGCTTCTTTATGAATCTACTTACCATACCCACACTGTATGCTAAGTCAGGCCTTGTGTGACAAAGGTATCTAAGTGACCTAATAAGTCTTCTATATTGGGTTGGGTCGACATCATCTTCGTCTGGATCCTTCGACAGTTGCAGTCTGGTCTCAGTTGGAGTCGAAGTTGAGTGGCAATCTTGCATCTCAAATCTCTTGAGTATTTCACATGCATATCTTCTTTGGTGCATCATCAACCCTCTACTAGTCTTGTAGAATTCGATGCCAAGGAAATATGAGAGATTTCCCAAGTCTGACATTTCAAACTCCTCACTCAGGTCATGTTTGAAATCTTCGATCTCCTTCTTGCAACTTCCTGCTATCAACAAATCATCTACATAGAGACATAGTATAAGCAATTCGCCATTGCTTCTTCTTACATATACTCCATGCTCAGTCGTACACTTCACAAATTCCTTCTCTCTTAAGAAGCTGTCGATTTTTTTATTCCAAGCTCTTGGAGCTTGCTTAAGTCCATACAGGGCTTTATGCAGCATGTAAACCTTTCCTTCTTCGCCTCGTTTCACATACCCAGCTGGTTGTGCGACATAAACTTCTTCATCTAAGGGGCCATTAAGGAACGCACACTTCACGTCCATCTGACATGTGTGCCAATTGTTCATATTTGCCAGACCAACAACCAACCTGGTTGTTTCAATTCTAGCAACAGGTGCAAACACTTCATCGAAGTCGATTCCTTTCTTCTGAAGAAATCCTTTCGCCACAAGTCTCGCCTTGTGTCGAGTTACTTCCCCTCTAGGATTCACCTTTACCTTATAAACCCACTTCACATCAATTGCCTTCTTGCCTTGAGGCAATTCGACAAGTGACCATGTGTTGTTGACTTCGATAGACTCTAACTCTTCATTCATTGCTTTCACCTACTTCGAATCTTTCAATGCCTCAGCTGCATTGACTGGTTCGACGTCTGCGTAGAAAGCATAATGTACCAGCTCACCCTCTTCATCGACTACACCATCTGATTTAATTACACATTCTTGCAACCTTGCAGGCATGTGTCTTGTTCGCCGAGGTATGCTTGAACCTGCTTCATCTGCAACTGGTTCCTGTCGAACTTCTCTTTCGACTTCAGTGGCTGGTTCTTCACAAGAGATTCTAACTGAATCCTTCTTGGAATTCTCAGTTCAATCCCATTCTTTAAGCTCATCTTTGATCACGTCCCTGCTGATCACTACCTACTTATTCACTGGGTCGAATAAGTTGTAACCTCCAGTCGAATGATATCCTATTAAGATCATCTGATTTGACTTGTCATCAAGTTTCCTTCTCAACTGTTCTTTCGTTCTGCAACTCTATTTTGCTGTGGTGTATAGGGTGGCACCACCTCATGCACAATCCCTTCTTTTTCACATAATGCATCGAACTCTTTCGACACATACTCTCCACCACCATCTGTCCTCAGAATTTTCAACTTTCGACCACTCTGTCTTTCGACCATGGATTTGAATCTGGAAAATACCTCAATCACATCACTTTTCTTCTTGATGAGGTAAGTCCACAACTTTCGACTGAAATCATCTATAAACGTGACAAAATATCTATTGCCATCAATCGAATCCACCTGGATTAGACCACATACATCAGAGTATATGACTTCAAGAATTGCCTTCGACTTCCTTCCTGCATCCTTGCTGAAGCTATTCTTGTGTTGTTTCGACTGAACACACTCTTCACAGACTTCACTTGGAATGTCGATTTCTGGTAATCCTGAAACCATATTTCTTCTCTTCAGTTCTCTGATGTCATTGAAGTTGAGATGGCCTAGTCGAAAATGCCATAACCACTCATCTCTGCTGGCTGCCGTTGCTACACACTTGTGCTCCATCACCTTGAGTTCAATCTTGAAGGTCCTATTCTGAGACATTGGAGCCTTCAAGATTAACCTACCATCCGCGTCGAGAACTCTCATCATCTTGTCTTCGACAACTACCTTGTAGTTCTTTTCGACTAGCTGCCCTATACTGAGCAAATTACTCTTCATACCTGGAATGTACAACACATTGGAAATTGTTGACCTTTTGCCATCTTTCCTCATAATCAAAACATCACCAACACCTTCAGCTGCTAGAGTGTTGTCATTTGCAAACTTCACCGTGTTCTTCGATGAGGGCTTCATGTTGACAAACCAATCTTTCCTCCCCGTCATGTGTGATGAGCATCCTGAGTCCAAGTACCACTGATCTTGGAATCTTTCTTCATCTTTTGTTGTGACCATCAGCAGCGTCTCTTCTTCTTCATGCTTCGCCATATTTGCATCAGTTTCTTGGTTTTTCTTCATTTCTGGACAGTTACTAACATAATGGCCATACTTCTAACAATTGAAACATTGAATGTGACTTTTGTCAGATTTTTGATCACCACCTTTTCCTCTACCTGCAGCACCACCTCTTTGGTTGCCTTGGTTCCAAGGTTTCTTCTGATTCGACTGGTTTCCTCCTTTGATGCCATTCCAGCTTCCTTTACCTTTCCTTTCTTTTTCTGACTGCGCCTGCAAAGCCATATCACTCTTCGACTTTCCTGCAGCTCTCTCAGCCATCCTTTGTTCATGAGACTCGAGATCCCTTTGAAGCTCTTCTTTCGTCAATACTGACAAGTTCTTCGGCTCTTCTATGGCTACTATCACGTGGTCGAATTTTGGAGCCAATGACCTCAAGATCTTTGCAACAACTGATCTTGATGTTAACACCTCTCCATATACTTTGATTTGATTCACCAGCTTTGTAACTCTAGTGAAGAAATCTGAAATACTTTCGTTGTCTTCCATCTGAAGCAACTCATAGGTTCTCTTGTGAGTTTGTAACCTCACCTCTTTCACCTTCTCTGCGCCTCCAAATGACTTTACAAGAATCTCCCATGCTTTCTTTGCTGATTCTGCATCGCTAACTTTTTCAAAGTTATCTGGATCAACACATTGATGGATTATAAACAACACTTTATAATCTTTCTTCTTCAATTCTTTGTGTGCAGCCTTTTCTTGATCCGTCGCGTTCTCCCCAAGCGGTGTTACTCTTTCCTTTACTCATAAGGGCTATCCCGTATGGGCCGTGGATAGTCCTTTAGGCCCGCATAACTATAAATTTACAAAATATATATTAATACTTGTATTTTTTACTCAAAAACAACACATTGATTTCACTCACCTCACCAAATTTTATCACTATTCTATTCAATGTTTCTCTTTTAAATTTTATACATTAATATAATAAACAATCTTTCCACGTATTCTATTAGTTTATCTTATGTTAAATATTTGAGTATTATTTAATGCAATTTAAACATGTGTTGTATTTTAAAACGTATTATAATATTTATAAAATATAATATAATACTTAAAATGTATGATGTTTAAAATAATATAATTTTTAATTTCATTCATAATAAATAATATGGAGTTTTTATTTTAATTTTTTATTTAAAAAACCCTATTTAGGGTTGGGTACTCTGAAGCTCATTTAGGGCAGTGTTTAGGTAGTAATTTTCGAACTCATATTACAATAGATCTTTTTTGACCCAACCCTAAAAATCCCAAAGATCGTCAGATCAGGCCCGTTTAGGATCAAGTAGCCCATTTTGATAGCTCTAATCTACGGCAAAGTTGCATCTACTTTACATAGCAAATAACAAACTCTATTACACACTTGGATCTTTAGAGTTAAAACAATCTAATTAGTTTCCCTAAAGAAAGAAGGTAATTACACACCAAACAACATTGACAACAACAGCGACAACAACAGCAACAACAAAGCTTTATTCAACTAAGTAGTGTCGGTTACATGGATCATCTTCTGTCATAATGGGCGTGTCACTAAAGTCTTATCGCAATCCGATAAAACTTTTTCCTAAACTTGAGCAGTACATTTCTATCACGTAAAATCCATGAAGCCCTCTTCCATTTCAACCACCCAACTTGAATTCGAAGGATTATATTCCTTTCTATTTCTCCAACATTTTATATTATAGACCAGAGATATTTAAACTGTGTTACATGAAGGATGAGATGGTCTCCAACTTTCACCTCTAGATTAGAAATGCTTATTCTTTTGTTGAAATTACATTCTATATAATGTTTCTTACGCATGCTTACGAAAACCATGTGTTTCTAAAGCTCGTCTCCAAGTATCCAACAACTCATTTAAACCATGTGTTTCTAAAACTGCACCACTTTTGCCTCATTGAATACCAGGATATACAAACACGACTGACTCTTCTTTGAAACCTTGGGATATTGGCATGAAGTTTTCTTCCATCGAGAAACAAGTTATACAACTTTGTCGCCAACAATCTTTCATTTTCTACATTGAAAAACGCAAAAACCCAAAGTGTCTCCCTCTTTTATCCCTCGATGGAGGTATTATGACCTCATATATGTCGCCTAGCTCTTTGAATTCAATATATAAGTCTTTGGCACACCATTTATCATTAAACTTAGTAAAATAATACGCTGATGAATCTAAGTTTATTCCTCCTCCTCCGCTTCCTTCTATTTCCCACCTCTTATTCCTTATTCCTCTATCCCTCTTCAATGCCACCTTCCTCTAACCACCGTTAAAAGAACTTTGATCTATGGACTTTTCTATTTGGAAGAGATCCAGAAAAAAGAAGATGAAAAGTTAGAGAGAGGGCAGAGTTTCTCTCTCTACATTAAAATACACACAAAAACATTAAAAGGAATAGTCTCTCTACAATTAAATTTCATTTTAGCGCATTAGTCTCTAGAAAGGAATAAAGTAGATTTTTGTTAAAGTCTAAACAAAAACCAAATTAAACATTAAAACAACAATAGACGAGAGAATGTACATTAAAAGGATGAAAGATGAGTCCCAATTTTATTCAAACAAAATTTTTAAATATATACTATTATCTAAGGTAGATCTGTTAAAATAGACTAGCCCACATGGGCCGATCCACCTAACCCGAAAACTCATAGGACCTGTCCCTTTAAATTTGAGACCATATTTTTAGGACTTTTTATCCCGGCTTTAAAAAGCTCGCTACCCATAAGGGCTATCTCGTATGGGCCGTGGATAGTCCTTTAGGCTCGCATAACTATAAATTTACGAAATATATATTAATACTTGTATTTTTTTACTCGAAAGCAACACATTGATTTCACTCACCTTAATAAATTTTATCTCTATTCTATTCAATGTTTCTCTTTTAAATTTTATACATTAATATAATAAACAATCTTTCCCCGTATTATTTTATACAATTTAAACATGTGTTGTATTTGAAAACATATTATAATATTCATAAAAGATAATATAATACTTAAAATGTATGATGTTTAGAATAATATAATTTTTAATTTCATTTATAATAAATAATATGGAGTTTTTATTTGATTTTTTATTTAGAAAACCCTATTTAGGGTTGGTTACTCTGAAGTTCATTTAGGGCTGTGTTCGAGTAGTAATTTTCGAACTCATATTACAACTGAGCTTTTTTAACCCAACCCTAAAAATCCAAAAGATCGTCAGATCGGCCCCGTTTAGGACCAGGTAGCCCATTTTGATAGCTCTAATTGGATCTTTAGAGCTAAAACAATCTAATTTGTTTCCCTAAAGAAATAAGGTAATTACACACCAAACAACATCGACAACAACAAAGCTTTATTCCACTAAGTAGTGTCGGTTACATGGATCATCTTCTGTCATAATGGGCGTGCCACTAAAGTCTTATTGCAATCCGATAAAACTTTTTCTTAAACTTGAGCAGTACATTTCTATCACATAAAATCCATGAAGCCCTCTTCCATTTCAACCACCCAACTTGAATTCGAAAGATTATATCCCTTTCTATTTCTCCAACATTTTATATTATTGACTTGAGATACTTAAACTGTGTTACTTGAAGGATGAGATGGTCTCCAACTTTCACCTCTAGATTAGAAACGCTTCTTATTTTATTGAAATTACATTCTATATAATCTGTTTTACTTATGCTTACGAAAACCATGTGTTTCTAAAGCTCGTCTCCAAGTATCCAACATCTCATTTAAATCCTCCTTCGACTCTCCAACTAGGATATATCATTTGCAAAAAACATACATTTCAGTGTTAGCCCTTGGATGTGTTCTGTGAGTACATAAAAAATTAGGATAAAAAAGGTAGGGGCTTAGGGTTGAAACTTGATTCAAACCTATTGTGATAGGGAAATCTTTTGTCTCTCGTATGTTTTCAGAACTATCTTTGATAGGCCTAATATATGAAATCCTAACCCCGTTCTTCTCTAGGGATTTCCACAAAATCTCTCTAGGCATTTTATCATAGGCTTTCTCCAAGTAATCCTCTTTTCTAGCCATTACAGTCGTAATCCTCATTACGAGTCAAATGTCATCTCTTATGCTTTCTCCATCTTTTATGGTCTTTCTCTTTCTTCTTCAACATTCAATGTCAAATACCTTTATAACTAACACACGATGAACATAACCACCTTTAAGAACAAAATAAAAATAAAAACATAAAAAAAATATTGATAAAAAAGTGTTAAAAACATTGTTTATTATATATATATATCTGTGTGTGTGTGTGTGTGAGATTTGGGTCGAACTCATCTGTGTCGAAGGAGAGCTTTCATCTATTTCGACAGGAGGCAAGCATGCCATCGAAGCGTGTTCACATGTTGGTGCCTGTTAGTTACATATAGTAGTCGAAGTCTGTTCTTATATGTATGCTGTCGAAATGGTTATATTCTCTCAAATTGGGCCTTGTGTTAAAGATCCAATTGTTTAGGTTTCTTGGGCTGCAAGTTACCTAGTTAGTCTATAAATAGACAAGCACACTCATTAGTGGAGTGTGGCAAATTGTGATATTCACTTGTAATCATTTGTAAACTTTAATGAGAAAGTGAATAGTAAACAGAATTATATTTGCCCAATCCTTGTTGTTCTATTTCTTCTTCTTCTTGTTTTCTTTTCCGTTAAACCCTTGTTTTGGTTCTTGATCATCAAGAAACCGTTTTATATTTTGATTAAAGTCATCGTTTTTCCACTATATATATATATATAAGCGTTATTTTTACTCCAGGAGTAAGTTATAAGAACTTACTCCACATTTTAACCATTCATCTGTTTTTAAATTTAAAGTAAACTAGATAGAGACCCGCGCGATGCGCGGGGCTGAGATGAATTTTTTAAATAGTATTATAAAATGTAGATTTTTATTTTGTTTCTTATAAAAAAATTATAATTGAGACAATATAATAAAGGTGATAAAAAGAGATAGAATGTCTGTTTAAGTGAAAAGAAATATGTTTGAATCACATATATACAAGTAAGACATCACAATTTAATTTTAAAACGTGAAATAAGTCTAAAGAATTTCAATAGTTTTTTTAATATTTCCTTTTCTTTTTTTGTTCAACATCTCTAAGAATGTTTGTTCTTCATTATTTCGGTAACCATTCATGAAGGTCAACATCATAATCCTAGATAAAACTCTCTATTTTATACTGAATTTATAGTCTAGAAGAGAAGTGAGTATGCATGTTGAATGGGTCTCTATCGGTTGGACGATGATTTTGGTATTTAAATATGCCAAGTGCTGTTGTTTTTTTACTCTACCATTCATTTGCAACAATTACCATTGATTTAATTCAATTGAATTAGCTCATCAATTTTATTTTTTTACAATTTTCTAATAAATTGTTGGACATTTTTATGTAATGAATTATAAGGTATTGTTGAAAATTTATGATTTAATTTATTAATATGTATCTGTAGTTATAATTCAAAATAATATGTTAGAAATACTTTGAGGCATTTATTTGTCATTGAAATGAGAAATAATATTCGGTAACTTTTTTAACATTGATATGAGATTTAATATTTGAAGTTAAAATTTTGGAACATATAACTTTATTTATAATTAAAATTATATTTTAAAAAGAAAATTATTTTTAAAAAATATATTAATAGGCAAAAAAAATATAGATATGAAAAAAAATTAATGATTGGTATATAAAAAATATAATAAGTTGTAGTTTTATAATTGTTTCTACATTATTGATTATCTCTTTTTTGTGAGCAATTTAAGTAGTGATAATGATGACACTTTTATTAAGAGACTAAAAATTATTTTCATTTTTATTGAAATTAAATTAATTTCTTATAATTTTTTATTGAATTATTTAATTTTATTTTTTTAGGAATTGAATAATGATAAAAACAAAATAGAGAAGCAATAGAAATAAATGAATGAGTATACATAATTTTTAGTCAGAGGAATAAAATTAGATAAGTCATGGAATATTTACAATAAAAGTGTTATACTTAAAAGAAATGAATGCCACATCAGATTTTTAATGATGTGGCGAGTAAATAAATGAGTTGTCAATGAAATAGTGTGAGGCTCAGTTTTTATATATTATAATAGATGAATAGTCAGGATGTGGAATAAGTTTTAATAACATACTATTATTTATTGTATGAATAACCATTTTTATTTATACATTATTGATTGTCTTTTAAAAAATGATGTGTGCTTGCTGCATTCGTAGAATGAGCCTTCAGGACTTCAATTGTTTCATTTGAACCGAGTGTATGATATAATATTAGGTTTTTTGCTATGACTCTATGCTAACTCAACTTTCCAAGGCGGAATTAAAATATATCCCATTTGCATTATTTGATTTGGTTTCATTGCACTAACTTAGTGCATAAATATATTTCTCTTTATATAAGTCTTTTGATTTTTTATAGGAGAATAGAAAAGTTTGTTTTATTATAGCACTATCATTTTATCTTTTAAGAAACATTGTGAATATCTTTTAACTATCTACCATTTTTCTTACCTTTCACTTTTTCTTTCTTCTATGTCTCTTTTTATTGACTTGACTAACTAAAAGGTATATACACTTCCAACAAAGTTAATTCCACTCATTAAAGTTATGGAAAATCAATCCAACAACAATAAAGTGAGATCAATTATCTCAACTTTTAAATATGAATACAATTGACCATTTCATTTCCCTCATTTTCCACAATCAATATATATCTTTCTTTGAGAAATTGGCGGGTTCGTGAAATGATCATGGAAGACTTGAGAAAAATGTGTGGAATCAAAATCTTGGTAGGGTAACGCTGCTTAACACGCTTGGAGTGAAAACAATTTACTAGCAACAACATAATTCCGTAGGTGAAACTCGAATTTTACAAGAATTACATAAGTTTTTATCAAATTTTACCTAATTTTTGAAGAATTACATAAGTTTTTATCGAATTTTTTAAGTGTCTATGCGTATTTATCGGAATTTTGAAAAACAAAGGTAAGAAACATTCTTTTACACCTATTTTTCAAAACAGATGTGAAATCATAAATTTTTCTAAAAATCTATGATTTTATGTCAGATTTTTTTAACAAACCGATGCAAAATCATACTTTTTACATTGGATTTATCAAACAAATCCGGAATAAATTCATATATTTTTAGAAAACTTTTTTTTGCAGTTTTTTCAAATATGCCGAAAACTATAAAACATGTTGAATGTTTTAGAAATATTCGATAGTGTTAACATTTTTTGTTTTACCTATCGAATATGAACTACCGAATTTTTTAAAAATCCAAAAAAAAAATATAAAAGATATCGGATTCATCAAAAAATATGATAGTTAAAATTTTTTTTCATAGGCCTACTAGATACGAAACATATCAAATTTTTATAAAAAAATTGTAAACATTTAAAAATTTGCTTCGTAACATTAAAAAAAATACAAGATTTTCTAAATGTACTATCGGATTTTTTGAAATTAAATACTTTTTTAGACTAAATTTTTTTTTACCAAATGTTATTTTGAGATTGAGTAAATCATGATAAGGACATTTTGGTCAATACAAAAAATTGAGGGTATTAGATTTAAGTGTGGGAGTGGTAAGTAAAAATCTCCAAATTACGATTGATGGACAGAATCCCATGGGTACTCATCTTTGCTTATTGGAAGAAGAGAATCAGGGTGATATTGCTAAGTCGGTGGAAGAAGACAAAGAGTGGGTTGGCAGGTGGTTCTCTGATGTTCATATGTGGTCTCCTTCAGATGTTGATCAGGAAAGGCTCACTTGGGTGAAGATCTTCGGATTACCGTGTCACGTTTGGGGTGAAAATTTTTTTAAGTTCCTCGCTGGTACTATTGGTGTTTTTTTCAAAATGGACGAGGACACGAAGAAACAAACCAGATTGGACGTTGCGCGTATTTTAATTCGAACGAAGTTCGCTCTGAATCTCAATGAAGTGATTTCAATTGATGTCAATGACATTACTTTTCGAACCAAAATCGTTGAGGATTCCTTTGGACCTTTTACGAGGGATCATCGTATGCTGCTAAAGAGCCGATTTGTAGACGATAGTTCAGAAGAAATTGCATCTACTTCTTCTGAGGAGGATCCTCTTCTGGATGTGTTCAATCCTGCTAGCTTCTAGTATAAGGATTCTGAACCTATCTTTGATGGTGATGTTTTGGGTGGGATTAATCTCAGAGATAAGTCATTAGGGTGTGTTGAGGTTAATGATTCTCAAGGAGTGGCGAGTACTGGGGGTATTGTTGGCTCTAAGATCAGAAGTGATAATAGAGAAAATTATAAAGTGGTTCACCATTCAACTCAGGACAGAGACTCGTCTTCATTCGAGTCTGAAGTAAGTGTGGGGAGTAGCGACTATGTGAATTCCAAGGAAGTCCTTGTGCCTTGCTCTTTAGAGGTTTTTAATAGAAAAGCTGGGTCTGTTAGTTTTGCGAACGTTAGAAAGGAGGACAGAACATCTAGCCTGGTAAGCACACCTGATGTGGAAATCCATAATTTACAACCTGAACCAGTGGGCGATTGTCGTGATAAGGTGGGTGATGTTTCGAATTTGAAGGTGTTTCCCAAGAAGAAGAAGAAGGTGTTGATTGGAGATATTTATCAGAAGTTAAAAATTCCCTTCACACCATCCTATTATGCTACCTTGCTCCAAGCTGAGACTTCCTTCCCTGTTGGTTCTCCCTCCTCTTGTCATTCTGGTACCAACGCAGGGGACGATGATAATCTAGTTTTGCCTCAGGGCCACTGCAATTTGCCTTCTATTGATAATTCAATTGGAGAGTCTGGTTTTCTTAATAGTAATTCTCGAATTAAGAAAAAGTTGTTAAATCTACCAATGAGAATTTGGGATTCTATTAAAAAGTTGAGCATCGACGCGGATGAAGACGACGAAGTATTTGAGTCCATTTTACGCAGGATGGAAGATCATGACCGAAAATCTAAGAAGTGTAAGAAGGTGGCAGCTAGTGAGTTTTCATTAATATAGTTTCTTATAATATCAGAGGGTGCGGGGGTGATTTCAAACGCAAAAGAATTAGCAACAGTATTAAGAAGGGTGGAGGTGAAGTCTGTTTTATACAGGAAACTAAATGTTCTTCAATGTCTGATGGTTTGATGTTCAGTTTATGGGGGAATAGGAACTGTCAATGGTCGGCGTGTGACTCCGTTGGTTTATCTGGTGGATTACTCACTATTTGGAAAGAAGGAATGTTCAAACCAATTTGCAGCTTTATTGGGAAAGGTTATCTGGGTATTCAGGATGAGTGGTTTGGTAGTATTGTTTATCTCCTAAATGTGTATTCACCTTGTTGCATTAAAGAAAAAAGGGAACTATGGTCCAAGATTCTCGAATTAAAATCTAAAGCAGATCCTGGAGAGTGGATAATAGGTGGTGATTTTAATGCAATTAGGAAACCTAGTGAACAATTTGGTTGCACGAGTCATAAGAGGAGATATATGGCTGAATTTTCAGAATTCATAAGTTTGAGTGGATGTGTGGACCCTCCTGTTTCTGGGGGTAAGTTTTCATGGTTCAAATCAAAAGGCAGGTCGTGTTGTCGTCTCGATAGATTTCTCGTGTCACCTGGAATTTTGAACGATTGGAATTCGGTAGTACAGAAGTTTGGGGAGCGTGACGTTTCTGATCATAGGCCAGTTTGGCTCACTGCCAAAATTATTAATTGGGGTCCTAAACCCTTCAAATTCATGTCGTGTTGGTTTGATCATCCTAGTTTCATGTCTTTTGTGAAAGAGCAATGGGAAGCTTGCGTAGTGGTCGAGAAGGCCTCGTTTGTTCATTCCAGAAAATTCCAATTTCTACGAGAGAAGTTGAGATGGTGGAATGCAAACATTTTTGGTTGGATTGATACTAGAATCAAGTTGGATGTAGGCATTATCAACGATGTGGAGGATTTGATTGGGCTGAACAATGACCAGTTAGCTACACAAGAGATTCATAAAAGGAAAGAAGCTGAAGACGACTTATGGAAAAATTTGAGGATCAAGCATAGTATTTTAAGGCAAAAATCTCGTTCGAAGTGGATGCATGACGGGGATTTTAACACCAAATATTTTCACATTGCTTTGAAATCTCGGCTGAATCAGAACTTAATTTCTTCTGTTTGTATTGATGACAGGCTGATCGAAGATGTGGACGGCGTTAAAACTGCTGTCAAAAACCATTTTCAAAAGAGGCTTAGTAGTTGCAGCTGCTCTAGACCTCTTCCACGCATTGGAGGTAGCGGATTTAAATGTTTATCAGTACAAGACAGTGAGGTGCTTGATAGAGAGGTAGACCTTTTTGAGATCAGACGCGCAGTGTTCGACTGTGGCGGTGACCGGAGTCCTGGGCCCGATGGTTTTACATTTGAGTTCATCAAAAGGTGTTGGGATTTAGTTGGGCATGATTTTTCTAAATGTATCCTTGAATTCTTTGAGGGTGAGAAGCTTCCGAAAGTGCTTGCCTCTTCTTTCTTGGTTCTTATCCCGAAAAATGACAGTTTGAAGAACTTGGAAGATTATAGACCAATTTCTTTAGTCGGAGTTGTTTACAAAGTGGTGGCGAAAATTCTTGCTAATAGACTTAAAGGCATTATTGGTAGTATTATATCAAATTCTCAATCGGCATTCATTGAAGGAAGAAACATCCTTGACGGCGTCTTATTGTTAAACGAGGTCATTGATTTAGCCAGAAGATCAAAGAGTGAGTTAATGCTTCTTAAGGTGGATTTTGCTAAAGCATACGATTGTGTCGAATGGAATTATTTGCGTGACGTTATGAAGATTATGGGCTTTGGGGACAAATGGATGATGTGGATGAACAATGGAGTTTTCAATTGTTACACTTCGGTCTTGGTTAACGGGAGCCCCACAAGGGATTTTATGGTTTCTCGCGGCCTCAGACAAGGCGACCCGTTGGCTCCGTTTCTTTTTACTATTGCGGCTGAGGGCCTTGCAGTGTTACTGAACCGTGCCGTGGAGAATGGTTTCTATTCTGGTTTTAAGGCGAATCTTAATACTCCGATTCACCTTCTTCAGTACGTAGATGATTCTATGATGGTGGGAGATGGATCATGGAAGAATTTAATGGCAATCAAGGCATTTCTGAAGGGATTCCATTTGGTGTCTGGACTTGAGATTAATTTCAGTAACTGTTCACTGTTTGGAATTAATTTGGATGAATCATTTCTTTTGGCAGCAGAAAACTATTTATCATGTAAAATCTCAGCTGGCCCGTTTAAATTTCTCGGGATTATCGTCGGTGGTAACCATAGACTTCTCTCGTTCTGGAAGCCATTGATTGATAAGGTGCGAGGTAGGTTAAATTCTTGGAATGGTCGGTTTGTTTCTATCGGTGGCAGAATCACTCTAATCAACTCATTTCTCACAAACCTCCCTATTCATTATATGTCCTTCTATAAACTTCCTAGTTGCGTAATCCGTACCCTTACGACAATTCAAAAACGCTTTCTTTGGAATGGTTCAATGGCCAAAAAAGGCGTGTCTTGGGTCAGGTGGAGTGTTGTTTGTAAGAGTAAGGAAGACGGAGGGCTCGAGATTAAGGATTTAAAGCTTTTCAATGCTGCCTTGCTGTTCAAATGGGTGTGGAAAATTGTTTCCGCGAAAGAATTCATTTGGAGCGATTTTATTCGCAGTAGATACAAAAATTTTGTTCTTGATTTTCCTGTTGGATTGTTACCCAAATATGAGATTCCACCATCTTTGTGGTGGTAAGATTTATTTTTAATCGCAGGTTTTTGCAGCTGCCAACAGTTTTCCAGTTTGATGTCATTCGAAGTTGCTCAGTGGAATGGTTTGTCAACTATGGCCTCCTTATATCCTGATACATGGAGCTCGGTATCAAATCAAGAGACTTGGGTCGCCGAAAATGGAGCTTTTTTTGACGGAGTTTGGAAGTGGCAGCTGTGTAGGTTCCAAGACAGTGCCCCTGCTACTGTTCAAATTCAAGTTAATGATATCATGGCTGGGCTGAACGCTGTCACTTTGATAGAAGGAGAAAAAGATAACGCCGTATGGTTGCATGACAATTCTGGGCAATTCTCGGTTTCCTCTTTATATTCCTTACTGCAGAAACATGACGGTAGGAATCATTGGAGTTGTGGGGTCAATTTGAGAGCGGCGCTTAACTTGGTTTGGAAAGCTCAAGTTCCTCACAAAGTCAGAGTGTTTGGTTGGAGGATGTTTCTCAATAAGCTTCCGACTCGTGATAATCTTGCTCATAAAGGCATAATATCCAATCCTCACGCTATGGTATGTACGTTCTGTTTCTTACAGTTGGAAGTTTCTGAACACATATTCTTTTGCTGTCATAAATCTGGGCTGGTGTGGAGATTTGTTTTTAGATGGCTAGGAATTGAGGAATTCCTTTTAGGGGACACCGTTAATTACTTTTCATCATGGATGGATGGTTGTGTGAAGAAAAAATTTAATATTGGGAATGCGGCAGGGCTTTGGATATTGGTTTGTTGGGTTATTTGGTACTCTAGGAATAACATTTTGTTTAGAGATGAATTTTGGGATCTCGATTCTATTACTAATCGAGTGGTTTTGTTATCTTGGTGGCGGATAGGAAAGAAGGGTACAAATGCATCAAATTGTAACTATTACACGTGGGTTAAAGCTCCTCTCGAATTTTTGTAGGCCCGATTTTAGATAGTGGCCTTGTGTAATTGTGTAGGGCACTAATTGGTGTCCTATTTATATAATATATTTTTGCTTAAAAAAAAATATCCACGACTATTAACACTTATCCACACATTTTTGGGGGCATAAGGAGGGCTAAGGCCCAGAAAAAAAAACATTAGACTATAGGATGCAAAAGGGCTACACTTGAATCTCTACTAACTACATTTGAAAGGAAATCAGGACAATCCTCAAGCAAACATAAATTACTAGCCATGGAGATACGAAATTTAGCAAGGTGATCCACACACATATTAGCTTCACAATGGGTGTAAATTATACGTCAGAGATTTCAAGGGAATGGAGGATATATATATGTGCAAGATTAATAGGTAGTTATATGGCCTGAAATAATCTCGTCGATAATGAAATACAAGATTCGACAAGTTCATGGCACACATAGGTTTCACTAGGAGTCAATTTCACCATTGTGTTTACCTCCGATTTCTATCTGGAATTTCACTTATTTTTTTATTGCTTTATGTGAATGGCATCCTCATAGAAAACAATAGTCTTGAGGATGTTATGAAGGTGAAGGCTGAACTCAATAGGGGTTCGACATGAAGGATCTTTGAGCTGCCTCTAGGATTCTTGGGATTGACATTCTGAGAGATAGAAAGTAGTCGAGATTATACTTATCTGGAGAGACATACCTACTGGAGATTCTCGACAAGTTTGGTATGTCGAATTCAAAGCCTGTTGTAACACCGACTAATCCTCAGTGTATGACTAAAAGTCCTAGTACTGAAGTAGAAAGAGCCTATATGAATAGAATTACATATGCTAGTATATTAGGTTCTTTTATGTATGATATGGTATGTACTAGGCTAGACATAACATATGCAGTGAGCCTTGTAAGTAGGTACATGGCCAATCTTGAAAAGGCACGCTGACTAGCATTGGAGTGTATTCTAAGGTATCTAAATGGATATCCGAGTAGAATCTTGATTTATAGTGGAGGCTGTGGTGATGATAACAGAGTAGAAATTGAAGGATTTGTTTACTCTGATTATTCAGATTGTATGGCTTTTATAAAATCTATTTCTAAATATGTATTCACTATGTTTCACACATCAATCAGCTGGAAAGCAACACTTCAGAAGGTTGTTGTCTTATCAACCATTGAAGCGGAGTATATTTCCCTAACTAAAGTTGTGAAAGAAACATTGCGACTTTAAGATTTTACTAAGACGCTGAAACTTCAAGGTCAAGCAATCACTGTTAAATGTGATCATCAAAGTGCAATACACCTGTAGAAGAATTAAACTTATCATGAGTGAACCAAGATCATCAATGTGAGACTGTAATTCATCAGAGAGATATTCGAACATGGGGAAATGCAAGTTCTTAAGGTTTTGACTGATGACAATGTTGCTGATATGAATATAAAGACATTGCCAAGTTCCATGTTTTTCCACTGTATGTAGCTGATAGGGCTGCATGATGACAACTAATTGGTTTAGTCATTTAGAGTTTTTTTAAAGGTGGATATTTGTAACTTATGGGTTATAAGCTAGTGTTGTAGCAAACGCTGTTGAAGTCGAAGGGTTAGTGTAGATGTCGAAAAATATGCTAGGTTGTTAGCATGTTGAATTGGGTCTGTCAGTTGGGCCAATTGTTTGGTATGTTAGTTTTTTTAATAAGCAATGAAATTTATAAAAAGAGCACAAAGGGTACTCAAACCCTTCCCAGAAAAAGCAGAAATTACTTCTGCAACAAACTACACAGAGGAGACGAAAACCACTCATAAAAAGTACAAGTATTCATCACCTTGCCCACAGTGTTAAACCACCTCCTAGAAGTAAACTTTATATAATAAGATACTTCGACTACACTATACAAAACCACACTAAAAATAAAGTAATTTCAACTCTTGCATAAGCACTAAACTGTAAAAGTCCATATCGAATTACCAAGAGCGTTACCCGTCTTATTTTTCAACCGATATTCAAAACTAACGAACGAAGCATCACAATTAGTCTTCCTCTCTATATCCAAGTCTAACCAATTCTCAATACTGCTCTAAACTTTTAAAGCAAACTAACACTCCATAAAGATGTGGCGAGAAGTTTGAGGATTTCCAAGGCAACTAGTACATTGCATATTATCATTGCCTCGATTAATACCTCTCCTATGCAATTGATCCTTTGTTGCTAACATGTCCCAGAACAATCTCCATAAATGAACCTGAATTTTGGAAGGAATAGTCGAAGGTCACATGAACTTTATTGCTAAAGCAGAACTGCTGTCCAAAGCTATATCAGTACCTTCCTGCAAGAACAAATTTTAACCAGAACTGACAGTAAAAAATTATCATCTCCAAGTGTCCAAACATAATTATCCCTCTTGTTTTCATCAGTAATCACTTGAGCTAGCATACTTATCATCTTTTCCGATTCACTTTGCATTACCAAGCCAACCACGCATAAAGGAGAAAAAAATGTGACTGTAACGGTAAGTATCAAACGAATTAAACATTTCTACCACAGTAGAATTCTGAGATTTGCAGGAAAAGAAAGCCATCTGGTAGATGTCCTTTATAGCACTACTGCCAAACCAACGAGAGTACCAGTACGATAATGATTTTCCATCTCCCAACACTCCTCTGGTCAATTCCGTAAAAAGATCCATTGAAAGAGCCTTGTCGAAATAAATCACCATTAAGTCTCACCACCAAATAGAATCCAAATTACTTGTTGCTTTACCTTCGTTACACAACACAGCCAAACCAATATTTCTAAAGTTCTGTGCATACCTATATTCCAGTATGCCTTTTCAAAGTGCTCATTCTTCCTTGATGATTCTCCATTTCCACTTCATCAATAGATCTTTGTTAAAGGTTACAATGTTCTTTATACCGAGACTGCCTAACTCTTTCAGTAAACAAACCCTCTTCCAACTCATCCAATGTATATTCCTTTTAGTCGATATACCACCCCATAGGAAGTTAGCTTGAATTTTAGAATTTGTTTTCACTATGTGCATCGGCGCCTTGTAGAACGATAGAGTGAATGTAATACCCCGTATTTTATTACTCCGGATAATATTAAATTGTGATCGACTGAGCCCAGTGTACTCTAAGAAATTATTTGACAAAATAATTAGAGTAACTGTGGAACTTAGAATAAATCCAATTAATATTATCTGACTCTGAGGTATTCTATTTATTTGGACTTAAGAGACTTTTCGGATATTTAGTAGTATTATTTATTAATGATAATTTACTATATATTTCCTTTTCCTCCCATTTTCCAAACAAAGAGAAAGATAGTAAGAAAGAGAGAGAAAGAAGAAAGAAGGAAAGAAAAGAGAAAGGAAGGAGAAAAAGAGGAGTAAAGGGATTTGGAAGAAAAGTTCAAGAACTTCAAGAATCATCATCATCCATTCATCAAATCTTCACCCAATCTTTTCATCATCTTCATCTTGCTCATCTCAAGGTGGGTTCTAGTTAGAAACCTCATTTTAGAGTTTTTGGATGATATGAGTTATTAGGTTAGAACGTTGGAAATCAATGTTTTAACGGTTGGAATTGATATAAATCGAAATGAATGCTCAATATGATTATAGAAACGTGTGTTGTTGATTGTTTTGATGTTTTGTTTGATTTTGATGATTTTGGAAAATTTAGGTTGATAGAACTTTTGGGTTCTTGATGAAATATGTGGTTTGAAGTTATTGTTGTGCAAACCATACTCAAAATATGTTGTTGAACCTATGTTGGTGGTTGTTGGTGGTTTGGAGGAGGTTTGAGGTAGAGGAAATTCTGTTGTTGCTTTGGTATTTTCTGCATTTTTCGCAGAGCGCGCTCAGCGCGCAGAAGCCCGCTCAGCGCGATCAAGAAATTCTGCAACCCCTCGAGTGAGAGAGAAACGCGCTCACCGCGGACAGGGTGCGCTTAGCGCGACCTGGGAGTTGAGATTTTATTACTTAAGCAAGAAAATTCATAAATTTCGACTCGTTTATCGGATTCGATCATTCTTTATATCGATGTAAAGCCGAGGAAATATTCTACGCAATGGAGATGAAATATGTCGATTTTACCGACCGACTAAATAATCGGGAAAGTTCAAAAGTGTTTTAATTGTTATAAATTATTCTATTATGCAATTGTGAGATGCCTTGCCTATCCTATTATTGTTAACATGATTGTAAGTGAATATGCATGCAAATATGAAAACGATATAGGGAGAGTGAGGAAACCTCAAACTTGAACTATAGGAGAATCTAGTAAGGAACTAGATATTGTAGACAACTCTAGATGGTGATGCTCGGGCACGTGTTGTTGGAAGATACATCCTTGTCAAGTATTGGCCTAGTTGAGAGTAAAACACTAGTATGGAACATGTGGTCAACCTTTGTGGTTGTGAAAAGGCAAGAGAGGCCTTAAGGCATTATAGCCTTGTGATTGTCGAATACAATCGTATTGTTGTATGTGAGAATGTAATTGTAACCGGAATATTTTGAGTGTAGTTTCATGGGTCTCTACGTGTACACAATTACTTGGAAGGTTTGCTTCCCTACGTGTAGTACGATTGGAGCCTATGCTATGGGTAGAGACTTGTGATGGATAACAGGCCATGAGAAGTGACGGTTCATAGATAACAGGCCTATGATCCTGAATCCAATTCGTATGCCAAGTAACTACAAGGATCTATGACTCGGGTCGCCTTCTAGACGTAGAAGCAGACGGGAAGATGAGATTTCTTGGCATGGTTATCAATTAGTGATGTTGTGAGTTAAGGAACTCATGTCATGTTTCCATATAGTGTGAGATTTGAAATGTGAACTCAAGAGTCCTTTACCCTTTTCCCCGGACTTGAGTTAGGATTGTTAGAACCTTGTTAATCCGAGAGAATCCATAAGATAGGGAACTCACCGAGGTTTGATGTATCTCACCCCACGTTGTTGATGTATTTCAGGTGCTTCAGGTTCCGAGAAGGGTAAGGATAAGGTCGTGTGATCTTTTACTTGCTTGTTGATCGCTAGCTTCCGTAGCGGAGTTTATTTTGAGATTGTTGTTGATCTAGTTCTTAGTTTTTATCTTGTGAACATCTTGTGTATAATATGCCTTAGGTTTTTGTACTTTGTACTTTAGGGCATTTATTTGTATACAATGTGTTAACTAGGAGCTTATGTGTCTCAGTACCAAACACTTGGATCTATATATAATATTTATGCTTTGATGTACGAGTTTTATATATTGGTGTTACAGTTGGTATCAGAGCAGGTCGTATCCTCGACCTAGCCATGAAATAGTATAAGTATTTCTTTCCGTTTCATATGCGTTGTGTCACCATTGGATTTAAGTGTTAGATGTATCGTATTGAGCCTGATCAACTTAATCCTATCTATATGACATTTAGGAACATGGCTGGCGGACGCAGAAACCGTGGTAGATCTGGAGCAAATTATCCTGTGGCGAAACCTCCTGGTGGTGATGGGAATGCTCCCTTGTAGCAGTTTTTGCAACAGATGCAGCAGCATCAGAACCAATTCATGCAACAGATGATACGACATATGAATGGGAGTTTTCATCCTCAGGTGGTTGTTCCAGATACTGTAAGTGGGAATTTCCTGGATTTCATCCGCATGAATCCTCCAGAATTTCATGGTGGAGTAGACCCTGTGGAAGCTCACAACTGCGTGGTCTGGATAGAGAGAATCTTTCAGATACTTCACTGCAGGGAGGAGGACAAGGTATCGTTTGCTTCTCACTCGTTGAGAGGTCCTGCTAAGAGGTGGTGGGATATTGCTTCATCTTTTATGACTATTCAAGGTGTGCCTAAAGTGTGGGAATAATTCAAGGCTGCTTTTATGGAGAAGTACCTTCCCGGTTCTTTAAGGATCCAAAGAGAATTTGAATTCCAAGAGTTACGACAAGGTTATGTGACGGAGAACGATTTGAGGAGTGTTCAAACAGAAGGGAATTCGCGTCGGTCGAACCGGAATGATTACGAGAGGTCAAGCCCACAGTTTAAGCGAAGGCAACAAAACCTTCAAGGGGAAACAAGTGCAAGGTAGTAAACCTAATACTCCTTCTTTGTGCCGGTGGTGCAACAAGTATCATTTTTGGAAGTGTAGAGATAAAGCCTCTAGGTGTTATCATTGTGATGACGTGGGTCATTTGGCAAGAAACTGCCCGCAGAATGGGAATCAGACACAAGGGAGGAATGCCGGAAGAGTTCACACATTAGATACAAGGAGGAAGAAGAGTGACAAATCTTTAATAGCTAGTTCGTGTTTCGTAAACGAACATCATTGTTTTGTTTTATTTGGTTGTGGAGCAACATATTCCTTTGTGTCAATGCAATGTGTGAAATTGTGTTTTGTTCGAAGTTATGGGAGTAGTGACCTTCAAGTCTTGTGTATTTCCGGTAGCCTGTGAGATTTTAGAAGTTTTCCCCGAAGATGTCTCTTCTCTTCCTTCGGTGAGAGAAGTGGAATTTTCTATTGACCTGGTACCAGGAACGACTTCTATATCCGTTTCTCTGTACCGGATGGCACCCTTGGAGTTATGAGAATTAAAGGGACAATTGGAAGAGCTTATGGCTAAGAATTTTGTTAGACCTAGTGTCTCACCATGGGGAGCCCTCGTTTTGTTAGTAAAGAAGAAAGACGGTGGGATGCGATTGTGTATTGACTATCGTCAGCTGAATAAGGTCACCATTGAGAACAAGTATCCCTTACCCAGGATCGAAGACCTATTAGATCAATTGCAAAGAGCCTGTGTGTTCTCGAAGATTGATTTGAGGTCGGGTTATCACCAAATTCGAGTGAAGAATTCTGATGTACCTAAGACTGCATTTAGGACCCGTTCTGGTCATTACGAATTCTTAGTGATGCCTTTCGGTGTGACTAATACTCCAACTGTTTTATGGACTACATGAACCGTATATTTCAAGCTTACTTGTACCAGTTGGTTGTAATCTTCATCGATGATATTCTTATTTATTCTCGTACTTCACAAGAGCATGAAGAGCATATGAGAATTGTTTTATCCGTGTGGCAAGAGAAGCAACTTTTTGCTAAAGTTAAGCAAGTGTGAATTTGGGATGGTGAAAGTTAGGTTTCTTGGTCACGTTATATCACAAGGTGGTGTAGCAGTGGACCCGTCAAAGGTAGAAGCAGTGATAAATTGGGAGAGGCCGAGGAATGCTTCGGAAGTCGGAAGTTTCTTAGGAATGGCGGGTTATTATAGGAGGTTCATAGAGGGTTTCTCTCAGTTGTCTTTACCAATGATGAAACTTACCCGTAAGGATTTTTGCTTCTAAGATGGGATTGGGAGGGGTTCTGATGCAAGGCGGTCAAGTAGTGGCTTATTCTTCCCGACAATTAGGAATTCATGAACAGAATTATCCCTTTCTTGATTAGGAATTAGCGGCGGTGGGGGTTACTTTGAAAGTGTGGCGTCACTAGTTATAGGGAGTACATTTTGAAATGTTTAGTGACCACAAGAGTTAAAGTACCTCTTTGACCAAAAAGAGTTGAATATGCGTCAAAGGAGGCAGATGAAATATTTAAAGGATTATGATCTAGAGCTAAAATACCATCCGGGTAAAGCGAACAAAGTGGCCGATGCTTTGAGTAGGAAAGTTTTGAGAAAGGCCAAATTGATGATGTTGGAATATTCGTTGTTGGAAAAGTTTGGAGATTTAAATATTCAATTTGTGTGGACTCCTAATGGAGTGATTATGGGGAATTTGAATGTCAAATCTACGTTAAGAGTTGAAATTCAACAAAGACAAGTATTGGACGAGAAGTTGCAAGAGATGCTAAGTCAACCGGGTTTTGTGCACCCTAGCAATGGAATGATTATGTTTAACCAAAGAATTTGCGTTCCGAACGATGCGACTTTGGAAAGAAAGATTTTGGAAGAAGCGCATAAAGGTGCTTTTGCTATACATTCGAGTTCTTCAAAGATGTATCAAGATTTAAAGAAGGACTATTGGTGGTCCGGTATGAAAAGAGATGTTGCGGTCTTCGCGTCGGAATGTGCGGTATGCCAACAAGTTAAGATTGAACATCAAAGACCGGGTAGATTATTGCAACCATTAGAAATCCCAATTTGGAAATGGGATAGTATTTCTATGGATTTTGCAGTAGGTTACCCCGTACGCAAGGTGGTTATGATTCGATTTGGGTAATAGTAGATCGGTTGACAAAGTCGGCGCATTTCTTGGTCGTGAAGAGTACCTTCAAAGCAAGTCATCTTGCGAGGTTGTTTATTGCGGAAATTGTAAAATTGCACGGTATTCCCTCTAATATTGTGTCGAATAGAGATCCGAAGTTTACTTCAAGGTTCTGGAAAGTTTTTCAACAAGCTATGGGTACGGAGTTGCGTTTGAGCACGTCTAATCATCCTCAGATGGATGGCCAGACTGAATGACCAATACAAACAATGGAGGATATGTTGAGAGCTTGTGTACTAGAAAGTAAGGGCAATTGGACAGAACTATTACCTTTGATTGAGTTCTCTTATAACAATAGTTACCATGCGAGCATCAGAATGGCTCCTTATGAAGCTTTATATGGAAGAAAGTGTAAGACCCCTTTGTGTTGGGCGGAAGTTGGGGATGATAGAATCTTAGGACCCAAAATTATCCAAGAGACTACGGAAAAGGTTCGAATGATCCGTGAGAAAATTAAGCAAGAACAAGATTGACGAAAGAGTTATGCAGACGATCGAAGGAGACCTTTAGAATTTGAAGAAGGTGACCATGTATTTTTGAAAGTCACTCCTAGATTGAGATTGAAAGGACCGTTTAAGTCGCGGAAGTTAAGTCCAAGATACGTGGGACCATATCAAGTTTTAGAAAGGATTGGCGAAGTAGCGTACAGGTTGGCCTTACCTCCTTCTCTGTCGGAAATGCACGATGTTTTCCATGTATCTCAACTTCGGAGGTTTGTTCCAGATCCTCTTCAGCCGATTCTACCGGATACTGTTGAAATAGAAGCAGACTTAACGTTTAAACCTCAACTGAGCCACATTGTGGGAAGAGAAACGAAAGTATTAAGGAACAAGGACTTTTCTCTCGTTAACGTGCAGTGGGATGTAACGCATCCGGGTGATGCAACTTGGGAACTTGAATCGAAAATGCGAGATGCTTACCCTCATCTGTTCTGGTAATCTTTAAATTCGAGGCCGAATTTCTATTTAAGGGGGGGGGGGGAGGATGTAATACCCCGTATTTTATTACTCCAGATAATATTAACTTGTGATCGACTGAGCCCAGTGTACTCTAAGAAATTATTTGACAAAATAATTAGAGTAACTATGGAACTTAGAATAAATCCAATTAATATTATCTGACTATGAGGTATTCTATTTATTTGGACTTAAGAGAATTTTCGGATATTTAGTAGTATTATTTATTAATGACAGTTTACTATATATTTCCTTTTCCTCCCATTTTCCAAACAAAGAGAAAGATAGTAAGAAAGAGAGAGAAAGAAGAAAGAAGGAAAGAAAATAGAAAGGAAGGCGAAAAAGAGGAGAAAATGGATTTGGAAGAAAACTTCAAGAACTTCAAGAATCATCATCATCCATTCATCAAATCTTCACCCAATCTTCTCATCATCTTCATCTTGCTCATCTCAAGGTGGGTTCTAGTTAGAAACCTCATTTTAGATTTTTTGGATAATATGAGTTATTAGGTTAGAATGTTGGAAATCAATGTTTTAACGGTTGGAAATTGATATAAATCGAAATCAATGCTCAATATGATTATAGAAACATGTGTTGTTGATTGTTTTGATGTTTTGTTTGATTTTGATGATTTTGGAAAAGTTAGGTTGATAGAACTTTTGGGTTCTTGATGAAATATGTGGTTTGAAGTTATTGTTTTGTAAACCATACTCAAAATATGTTGTCGAACCTCTGTTGGTGGTTGTTGGTGGTTTGGAGGAGGTTTGAGGTAGAGGAAATTCTGTTGTTGCTTTGGTATTTTCTGCATTTTTCGCAGAGCGCGCTCAGCGCACAGAAGCCCACTCAGCGCGGTCAAGAAATTATGCAACCCTCGAGTCAGAGAGAAACGCGCTCAGTGCGGACAGGGCGCGCTTAGCGCGACCTGGGAGTTGAGATAGTATTACTTAAGCGAGAAAATTCACAACTTTCGACTCGTTTATCGGATTCGATCATTCTTTATATCGATGTAAAGCCGAGGAAATATTCTACGCAATGAAGATGAAATATGTCGATTTTACCGACCCACTAAATAATTGCGAAAGTTCAAAAGTGTTTTAATTATGTTTTAATTGTTATAAATTATTCTATTATGCAATTGTGAGATGCCTTGCCTATCCTATTATTGTTAACATGATTGTAAGTGAATATGCATGCAAATATGAAAACGATATAGGGAGAGTGAGGAAACCTCAAACTTGAACTATAGGAGAATCTAGTAAGGAACTAGAAATTGTAGACAACTTTAGATGGTGATGCTCGGGCACGTGTTGTTGGAAGATACATCCTTGCCGAGTAATGGCCTAGTTGAGAGTAAAACACTAGTATGGAACATGTGGTCAACCTTTGTGGTTGTGAAAAGGCAAGAGAGGCCTTCAGGAATTATAGCCTTGTGATTGTCGAATACAATCGTATTGTTGTATGTGAGAATGTAATCGTAACTGAAATATTTTGAGTGTAGTTTCATGGGTCTCGAGCTCCTCTGAAACGGGTACTTAATAACTTGGTAGGTTTGCTTCCCTACGTGTAGTACGATTAGAGCCTATGCTATGGGTAGAGACTTGTGATGGATAACAGGCCATGAGAAGTGACGGTTCACGGATAACAGGCCGATGATCCCGAATCCAATTCGTATGCCAAGTAACTACAAGGATCTATGACTCGGGTCGCCTTCTAGACGTAGAAGCGAACTGGAAGATGAGATTTCTTGGTATAGTTATCGATTAGTGATGTTGTGAGTTAAGGAACTCATGTCATGTTTCCATATAGTGTGAGATTTGAAATGTGAACTCAAGAGTCCTTTCCCCTTTTCCCCGGACTTGAGTTAGGATTGTTAGAACCTTGTTAATCCGAGAGAATCCATAAGATAGGGAACTCACAGAGATTTGATGTATCTCACCCCACGTTGTTGATGTATTTCAGGTGCTTCAGGTTCCGAGAAGGGTAAGGATAAGGTCGTGTGATCTTTTACTTGCTTGTTGAAGGCTAGCTTCCGTAGCGGAGTTTATTTTGAGATCGTTGTTGATCTTGTTCTTAGTTTTTATCCTGTGAACATCTTGTGTATAATATGCCTTAGGTTTTTGTACTTTGTACTTTAGGGCATTTATTTGTATACAATGTGTTAACTAGGAGCTTATGTGTTTCAATACCAAACACTTGGATCTATATATAATATTTATGCTTTGATGTATGAGTTTTATATATGGGTGTTACAGTGAAGCTAGGGATTGAGTTCAACATCGAATTTATCAACGTTACTCTTTCGCCAATGCTCAATTTTTTTCTTCCACACTGCCAGCTTGTTGAAAGCAATGGTTTAGTTTTCTTATAAATATCATACTAGTCATCACTTTCTATCAATCCCTGATAATTCTGACCAGAGAGAGAAATTGGTGTGGTTGAGATTAAATTGTAAGCATTTTTCCATTTTGTGTAATTGAATTAAGAATTCAAGATTTTAAACCATTTTGAATTAGCTTTCTTTTTTCTTCTTTCTTTTACCGTTACTTTGTGATTTTCTTGCTGATGAAAAAATCGATCATACTTTATTTTTTGTCCATTGATTTCACAACACATATGTCTCTTCCTTTAACCAATTTCAACATAGAAAGTAAAGTATTTTAAACCAAAACAAACATATTTTCCTTCTTCTTTCTTATACTAGTAAAATTTGTGAGGGCTAAGTGCTTTTCATCTAGTTCTGTTTTAATGATGTCAACAAGTAAACAAGTAGGATAGTCTCTAGTTTGTAATTTGGACGGTATCACTTTGTTGTCGGTCACATTGCATTAAACCATTATTTTTTATGTGTCTAAACACATTGGAAGAGATCTACACAATTTCTACATGTGTATGATCTTGGTATAAATGTTTGGTGTGCATGAATCGAGTCTTAGTTGGTCAAAATGTGCAGAAAAATGCATTTATGAGTTTTTGCAGGTCTTGAGTCGACCTAAGCTAAGCATGAGTCGACTCATGCAAGTTTGACAATTTCTTGTGAAACAATCGGGTTAGCGCACGCTGACCTCCCTGATGCATGCGGTCGACGCATGCTTCTGGGTTTTTGAATTTCTACAAAATCAACGTCTTTGCGTCGACGCAAGGTGATGAGTGGTCGACGCACGGTTAATTATTTTGCATAGATACTTCCACGGGTTAGCTACCGCCGACCCTCATTTAACAAACGGTCGACCCTTCGCTGGTCTGGGCTGTTTTTCTGCATTCTATTTGTTCTATTTTTGCTGTTATTTCATTTAGTTGGTTATTCTTGCATTATATATAGTTGGTTCATCTCATTTTCAAATAACAACAAGAAACGTGAAAATACATACTGATTTTTCTCTTCATCTTCATCTTCAACCTTGTGTCCTCTAACAAATACACATAATCATTTTTGTTAGTGTCGTGCATCGTGTGAAGTGATGGCGTTCAAAATTTAGAGTGTTTTAATCCTCTGTTTTGGGTTGAGATTCAGTAGGTGTTTCTTGAATAAAACCTCGGGTTTTGTCCTCCAAGAATCAAGGTGATTTTGGGGGTTTTTGGCACAAATCGTTTCGTTCTACAAGGATTCAGTCGTGCGAAGGTAATTGAAGAGTAGAGTCTTCATTTAGTTTAGTAGCTACAGTCGGAGGATCGTAGAAGAAAGATTTGGGATCGAATTGTGGGAGATCGAAATCGACCGAGTGAAGGGGATTAGAGTGTTTTAATCCTCTGTTTTGGGTTGAGATTCAGTAGGTGTTTCTTGAATAAAACCTCGGGTTTTGTCCTCCAAGAATCAAGGTGATTTTGGGGTTTTTTGGCACAAATCATTTCGTTCTACAAGGATTCAGTCGTGCGAAGGTAATTGAAGAGTAGAGTCTTCATTTAGTTTAGTAGCTACAGTCGGAGGATCGTAGAAGAAAGATTTGGGATCGAATTGTGGGAGATCGAAATCGACCGAGTGAAGGGGATTGAAGAGCTGCAGGTTCTTGTAATCGAGTAGCGTGAGACGTTGATTTGTTCGACCAAATTCGAGGCACTTGATTCATCTTGAATCAAGGGAAGAGAAGACTATGCATCAACAATCAAAGACGTTTGAGGGTTTGGATATTCATTGTTCTTCTCTTGTATAGACAATTTGCAAACAGTAATATATATATATATATATATATTGTTCTGGACTGGGCCAACGGCCAGGCGCGGCCCAATCCATGATTGCTACAGTAGCTGCCCAAATGCCTGGATCCAGCCCATTAAGGGGACAAAAGTACCTTTTTGCCCCTACAACCGGTCATGGACTGCTCAGTCCTGCCCAAAATTCTTGCCCGTCATGCACAGACTAATACTCCCTAACAGATGACGAGCAAATACCCGCAACTACCTTCCTGCCCTGTATAACGGCTAGTTGTGGCATCTTGCCCATCGTAACGGCTAGTTTGGGCAATAACCTATTCTTCAGGAAAGCGGTTATTTCACCCTGGAAATAGGACCGTTGGCCACGCGCTGGGGGCTCTATATAAACCCTCTCGCTTGAGAGGGTCAGGTATCATTTTTTCACCTTATGAATACACTTTGTACTTGCCCCTTTTTCTCTGACCCTTTCTTACTTGAGCGTCGGAGTGCCTTGCAGGTACACCCCCCTCCTCTCCTCATCAACATTCCGAGCACCTTGCCCATCTGACGACCAACATACGTGGACCTGTTCGAATTCTCTGGATCAGTGGCACCGTCTGTGGGAACTCCTTGTTCTCCCCTTTTTTCTTTCCTCCTCGGAAACTAAAAGATCAAAACGTACTTTCTTTGATCCGCCCACATATGGCCGCTCAGAACTCCGCGAAAGGTGCTGACGTTATGGTTCTAGTTGCCGTCAACAAGATGGACACCTACAACAGTTCTTTGTTACTTTCTGATCCCCGTTTCCTTCGAGACGGGGCGACTGCATCTCCAACTACTCCTCCCGCCGAGCAAGGAGACAAGCAGCCACCGTCGGGTGAACGACCGATTCCTGGCCCCCCCAGCGCCGACCTGGCCGTTGCAACTCTTTTGGAAGCTGTCAACCGCACAAACCTCTTTATCTTGCAGCAAGGAGAGAGAATATGAGCTCTCGAGGAAGCATCACTTCCAAGATCATCTCCTCCAAAGCGCAAGCATCAGAAATCAAGAAGCCCGCCACTTAGGCACGGGGAAGACCACATGTCGAGGCAGGACCCTGGAGCACAACACATTCGCAAGCGCGAACATATCTCCCCGCGAGGTCGGTCATCACCAAGACACAAGAGAGCGAGGCAAGATAGACATTCTCCACTGGTCAGACCTCGTGACCGGCCACGTTCACCCTCACCTCGCAGAGACCGCCGCCGCGAGCACAGACAACGGTCACCATCAACTCCAAGTTCAGACAGCGACGACGATCCTCGCGGCTCGTTGTCCCACATGATCCTGGCCACCCATCTCCCTAAAGGACTAGAGAAGCCTCCGTCTCTAGGGACTTACGATGGAACCACTGACCCAGACGAGCACATAGAGAACATAGATGCTCTTTTGGACTACAGAGGGGTACGAGGAGCCATCAAATGCCGCCTGTTCCCGACCACGCTCCGGAAGAGAGAAATGACATGGTACAAGCAGCTGCCAGAAGAATCCATCACATCCTGGAGGCAGTTGGGGAGGATTTTCTCCAGTTACTTTACTGCATCGCGACGCCATCCAAAGACCGAGGCATCCCTCGGAGCTGTCATACAGGGAAGAGATGAGCCTCTTCGGGCTTACATTGAACGGTTCAACAAGGAGGCCGTCCAAGTGCCAACGACCGACGAGATGAAGAAATTCCTGCTCGAGCAGGGATTACGTCTTGGCTCAGACTTCGCGAAAGCCATCGGCCTCGATCCACTGAGGAACCTTAACGCCCTTCTCCTCCAAGCCCAGTCGCATATACAGTACGAGGAGAAGGTTGCTGCCCACTCTGTCCGGGCCTCTCGACACCAAGAAGGCGCCCGACCGTCCAGAGCTGAAGAACCATCGACATCCCGTCGAGGAGATAAAAGACGCGACGATCGGCCTCGCGATGCACGCGAACAGAAGGGACCTTCTAGGCGGTTCCATGACTATACCCCCCTCACTACCTCGAGGGAGAAAATATTGTCCGAATGTGCCAACTCAGAATTAAAGCAGGCGGGAGTTCGTTTCCCCAAACAGTTGCCGGCCAGACCGGGTGTAGACAAATCCAAGTATTGCCGCTACCACAAGAGTCACGGTTATACGACGGAAGAATGCATCCACCTCAGAGATGCCATAGAGATCCTTATTCGCAACGGCCACCTGAAGCAGTTTGCGAAAAAGAAAGATGCTCCCCAGCAAGAAACCCAGGAGAGCAAAAAGGTTGCAGAAGAGACTCCGCCCTCCGATGACACCAACGTACAGGTCGCTATGTCCATAACTCGGCCAGAGGACTTCCGTATCCCTGATGGTCTGCCAGTCTCCACGTACCTCGCTGCTCACAGCCCGTGGGAGGCCTTCCCGTCAGCCATGGTCATTTCTGGTGGTGGATTCAACAAAATTACGGTCGGCTTAGTCAAGAGGAGATTCGATCAACTGATCAGCAAAAGCCCCAATGAAGTCACCACGCTGGACACCACTCACAAAGGATCCACTCCTATTTCCTTCTACAAGGAGGAGATCCTCGACGGGGCACCGAACTCAAGCATTGCGCTGCTTATCCGGGCAAAGATGGCGAACTTCGACGTTCGAAGAATACTCTTGGACCAGGGCAGTTCGGTTGATATAATGTACAACCACTTGTTTGAAACGCTGCAGCTGGACGACTCTCACCTTACTCCATACGTTGGATCCGACCTGCAGGGATTCAACGAAGCAGTGACAAAGCCCCGGGGTTACGTAGAGCTCATCGTAACCTTCTGTTCAGGAAAGACAACCCGAGCAATTAAAGCACAGTTTCTGGTAATTGAATGCCCGTCACTATACCAGTGCATCTTTGGAAGGCCAACCCTGGCAGAGTTGATTGCAGTACCTTCCACCGTACATCTCAAGATGAAGTACTACACTTCTGAAGGGACGGTCGCCACCCTCCACGGCGACATCGAAGCTGCCCGTCGGTGCTTTGAAGCAGTATCAAAAGGACTGAGCACCATCTCAGCAAGACCGAGGACTTCTGGTCGTCCCCCTCTGCCCAGCAGCTCCGAGCAGCCAAAACTGCTCCCCCAGGTCGAATCTATCGACCTATACAACCGTTTCAGCGAGGAAGACCACGCCAAGGACCCAACGACTTCGAGCAGCCAGTCCAACAACAGCAGCCATCTCCTACACCCTGTCCCAGATGGCAACTTCGAGATCGTTCTGTTCGGAGAAGACCCCCAACGGGGAGTAAAGATCGGAGCAGACCTCCCTGACCTGGCCAGGAGACAACTAAAAGCATGCCTCCGTGAGAACGCAAACTTGTTCGCGTGGAGCGCTGCTGAAATGCCAGGATTGGACCCATTCGTCGCTTGCCACCAACTTACAATTGATCCGACCGTCAAAGTTGTTGCCCAGTGCAGAAGGAGGCAGTCCCCGAAAAAGATAGAAGCCGCGGAGAAAGCTGTCAAAGACCTTTTAGAAGCTAGGTTTATTTCTGAGGCCAAATACGCTACATGTCTCTCAAACGTTGTACTTGTAAGAAAAAACAATGGCAAATGGAGGATGTGTGTTGATTATACCGATGTTAATAAGGCCTGTCTAAAGGACGCTTACCCCCTTCCCAATATCGATAAGCTCGTAGATAACTCAGCAGGTTTTAAACTTTTATGTTTCCTCGACACCTACTCGGGCTACAATCAAATCCCAATGGTCGCGAGCGATAAAACTTACACGGCCTTCATGGCCGAATCGGGCAACTATTACTACAACGTAATGCCCTTCGGGCTAAAGAACGCCAGCGCTACGTACCAACGAATGATGAACAGAGTCTTCCAAGGACAAATAGGGGACACACTCGAAGTATTCATGGACGATATGATCGTCAAGTCCCACGAGGAACTAGATCATGTCGCCCATCTTCGCAAAATCTTCGAGCAAGCAAGAAAGTATCGAATGCGTTTTAACCTAGAGAAGTCCACGTTCGGCGTACGGGCAGGTAAATTCCTTGGCTTCTACCTAATAGAGCGAGGAATCGAAGCTAACCTCGACAAGTGTCGGGCATTCTCTGAGTTCCCAACGCCCACGTCTAAGAAGAACATCCAATCCCTCAACGGGGTCCTTACTTTGTTATCCCGCATCATGGCAAAATCTGCCCAACACGCCCTTCCTTTCTTCAAGCTCTTGCGGAAAGAAACAGTGTTCGAATGGACCGAGGAATGTGAAACACCCCTCCTTCACTTGAAGCGGGCCCTGTCGAAACCGCCCGTACTATCACGACCAGATGTCGGGGAAGTCTTGTTCCTCTACCTCGCCGTCACTACCGAGGCCGTTAGCGCCGTTCTCATCCGCGAGAATCCTGGCGGGCAAAAGCCAGTATACTTCACGAGCAAAGCATTTCAGGACGCAGAGTTGCGTTATCAACAGATAGAGAAGGTAGCATTGGTCCTCGTCAACGCTGCCAGATGACTGAGACACTATTTCTTGGCCCACACGATCGTGGTAAGAACGGATCAGCCCATAAAGCAACTACTAGGACGACCAGACATGGCGGGCCGAATGCTCAAGTGGTCGTTGGAACTATCCGAGTTCGACATCCAGTATGAAAGCAGGAAAGCCCTCAAGGCCCAAACCCTGGTCGATTTTGTAGCAGAAGTAACGGTCTCAGACTCCTCGTTCCACGTAGCGAACAGATGGACCGTCTATGTAGACGTAGCATCCATCTCAACCGGCATCGGGGCAGGAGTAATTTTGGAGAACGACGAAGGGACCATAGTTGAGGCTTCTCTCACATTGTCCTTTCCCACGTCGAACAACCAGTCCGAGTATGAAGCCTTCCTCGCCGGTTTGCGCCTAGCCGAAGACCTAGGGGCTGAAGAAATCATCATCTGCACGGACTCCCAGCTCGTAGCCCACCAGATATCTGGAGAGTATCAGACCAAAAACGATAGTCTCTCGGAGTACCTAACCCTAGTCAAGGGAAAAATGTCGAAGTTCAGAGCAATAAAAGTAAGACATGTTCCACGCGAACATAATGTGCGAGCAGACGTCGTGTCCAAACTAGCCAGCACTAAGAGGAAAGGCGGAAACAGGTCTCAGTCATCCAAGAGATACTTCCCCAGTCCAGCATCGATAAGGGATCCTCGACCCTACACGTGCACGCGATTGGGGACAGCGATTGCTGGGTGACGCCCGTGTACAACTACCTCACCAGAGACGAACTTCCGGATGACCCCAAGGAAGCCAGCACCATCAGATGAAGAGCTTGCTCATACGTCATCCTTGAAAACAAACTCTATCGACGAGGCTTCTCCATCCCACTGCTCAAATGCATAGAGGAGGAAGTTGTCCCCCACGTATTACGAGAAATCCACGAAGGCATTAACGCCCAACACCTAGGAGAAAGGTCCCTTGCCCGCAAGGCCCTCCGGGAAGGGTATTATTGGCCAACCATGCAGCACGATGCCAGGGAGCATGTGAAGAAATGCGACAAATGCCAACGGCACGGGGATATGCACCTAGCCCCACCTAACGAACTGAAAAACATGACCTCCCCGTGGACATTCGCCTGGTGGGGCCTAGACATCCTATGACCCTTCGTGACGGGGTCCAGCCAAAACAAATACCTGATAGTGGGCGTAGACTATTTCACAAAATGGATAGAAGCAGAAGCCTTAGCAAAGATAACATCACTTAACATTCTGCGCTTTTACAAGCGGAACATCCTTGCCCGTTTTGGGATTCCCCAAGCAATTGTCACGGACAATGGAACACAATTCACGGACAAGAAGTTCCAAGACTCTGTCGCCCATCAAGGAACAAAACAACATTTCGCTTCTGTAGAACATCCCCAGACCAACGGGCAGGCAGAAGCGGCCAATCACGTCATTCTTCGTGGCCTCAAGCGAAGACTGGATGAAACGAAGAAAGCCTGGGTCGAGGAGCTCCACAGCGTCTTATGGGCGTACCGCACCACTCCCCAGTCCACCACCGAGGAAACACCTTTCCGCTTGGCATATGGCACGGAGGCTGTTTTACCCATTGAAATTCACGTGCCGTCCAGGAGGACTGAATCACTTCTAGACGAGGAAATGAATGACGAAGCAATAAGAGAGGAGCTCGACCTTGTCGAGGAAATCCGAACAGGAGCAGCCCTCCGTGAAGCATCTCTTAAGCAAAAAATAGCAATCAGGCACAACGCCAAAGTCTTACGACGAGAGTTCGATGTGGGCAGCCTTGTCCTGCGAAGAAACCACAAGGACTCTCGCGAAGGCAAACTAGCAGCCAACTGGGAAGGGCCATACAGAGTCCGTGCCAGAACGGAGAATGGTGTCTACTTCCTCGAGAGCCTCAACGGGGATGCAATCCCTCGACCATGGAACGCTGAAAAACTTAAGCAATACTACAGCTGAAGTAAAGATAGGCTTCCTCGCGTAAAAGGACCACCTAACGGTCATTATGCTCGTTCAAGTACAAACGATGCATACATACAAAGTGGAATCCCGCTCATGTAAATGAGCCGGAGCTCTGCTCGTCGGCGGTCCTCAATCGAGCATTGCCTTCGCCCAAGTACCATGATTGGCAGAACCCCAGCTCGCGATGGGACATTCACGCCGCGACCTCAGGCCTCAATCGCGACCTGAGATCCACAACCTCGCCAGGACCTTCCCCGGCTATTCGACCAATTCTCCACACTAGCGAATTCACACACAACGAGCTATCTTTCAAGAGAAAACTCCGTTAACAGACACATCCTCTGTCGGGCAGTCATACATGCACAACTAATGTAAAGTACAACAATATAAACAAAAATTATATAAATAGCAAAACCGGCTAACACAAATCGGGCATAAAGTAAAAAAGGCCACAAGGGCCAAAGAGTGTGCAAATTACATAAAAAGGGGGGCCACGCCCCCAGGTCAAATAAAATTACAAAGAACTCAACGACGCGCAGGCCGGACTAGATACAACATCAAAACAACAAAATTCCTCATTCATCCGCATGCTCGGTTGACGCCGGCTCAGGTCTCTGCTTCTCCTCGGGCTGAACCTCAGGGGTATCTAGGACAAGGCCTGCGGGCAAGATGATGCGACCATCCTCCACACGAGCAAGATAGTGAGTACCCTCGGTCGAAATCTCAAGCCCAGAGTTCACCACCCGCAACTGAGCCACGACACTTTTGAAAGACTCCACTGCCACGGCGATACCGTCATCCTCGGCCTGCAGGATGCGGGCAACCAACTCAGACCTAGTCTTCAACTCTTTAATTTCACCCGGTTCGTCGGCACTCGGGGCACTGGCCGCCATCAACTCTTTGTTTAGCTCCTCGGCAGCCTTTTTCTCCGCCGTTAGCTTGGTAACATCCTCTTTCAAATTGGCCACCTCCCCTTCGGCCTTCTTCCGAGCCTCACGGGCACTATTAAGTTCCTCCTTTAGGGACGTCTCAGAGGCCCGGGCGGCAGTGAGTTCGGCCTCAAGCACAGAGTCCCCTTCGGCATAAACAACCGCCATCTCCAGCATCCTCACAAGGGCAGAAGCATCCTGGGCTACCAGCACCCTCTTGCTCGGTCGGTCCATGCTATCCAAGCTGAGAGACTCTGCCCGAGGAACGATCAGGGTGTTGCCCTAAAAAAATCTCTTATCAAGGATGCACAGGGGAAGCTCAAACTTCCCTTTCTCAGGCGCCCGGGTCAGATCCACAGCATCTAATGTCCTTGGTCGCTTCCCCCGTTCGGTCAAAGTCAATGGAGAGTCCCGTGGAGCGGGAGAGGGAGAAGAAGAGGTCCCCACCGCAGTTTGAACGAGGAGAGGAGCACGACCACCAGCAGGCCAGGTCTTTGGAGGAGCCGCTCCTACTTTATTCCTCGCCATGGCATTCCTCCCACACGATCGCGAGCTTGAGGCAACTCACCTGCGAAAATGAAAATAAGCACGTTAGTTGCGAGGAAAAGAAATAACACAAACAAAGTCTAAGTAACTAAGACTACTGAGCAGCTTCTCGGCATCCGCGGGAGTCTTGCACTCCTGTAGTGCCTTCATATTGATGAACCTGCGCTCAACCCTCTAGCTCCCATCCTCCTCGAAGATAGGGTTACCCTTGCTCGTCCAGCAGCTCGCAAGACTGAAGGAGTTGACCCAGTTCACCAGCTTCTCGTAAGACGCGGCATCCTGCCCGCGTAGCTCGCTCGGCTCGAAGACATAAGCCCCGGGCTTCTTGGAGAAATGGTCAGGTGCCCAGCGGATCGGGAACTTGTACAACCTCTCCCCGATATACTTCCCCTCCTCGTTGAGTAGCTCCTCTCCGTCCTCATCAACCTCTACCTCTCAGACGTACGTGCTATCCTGGGCAGCCTCAGACACTGGCTCGACGATGAAATACCGTCCCTTGAACGTTCGGATGGACTCCGAGAACGACTTAAATAACTTTTTGGGCTGCTTTAAGGAAACCCATCCGTACTTTTTCCCCGCCAGCTGCCGTTGAAGATGGAAAACAATAAAAAACAGAGGGAGAGTAGTCCCCAGAGCGAGGTGCTCGCACACTAACTCAAAAGCCCGTATAAAGGCCAGCGAATTGGGGTGGAGTTGAGAGGGCGCCAGCTTCAGATGCTCGAATACCGACCGCTGGAAATCAGTGAAAGGCAACCTCAGCCCCAACTCTTTGAAAGCATACTCGTACATCGTAAAGCGGACCCCGAAATCCGAGCAGACCCGCTCGTCCAAGGTGGGGAAATGCACTTTCCAATCCCCCGCTGGGGCCACCTCTGTAAAGACGTCCGCGAAAGACCTTGCGAACGTAGAAATATGCTCGGAAGGCTCGGCCACCTCCCACTCCTCCGGACAGAACCCTTCAACGTCTTCCTCCATGACGTCCAACTCTTCTTTCCCCTCGACTTCGCTCGAGGAGTTCGGTGCCGCCGAGCTCGAAGTCGCAGAACTCGAAGCCGTCGAGTTGCTATTCTCCTCGGAGCCAGTTTCCTCCTCGGACGTGTCTAGAATAACTTCTCTCTCTGGCCCCGTCGCCATTACAATCACCTGAAAAAGCAGAGAAAGACAGTGAATTCGACGGAAAATCAAATCCACCCTTCCACTGCCAAGTCAAGTGAAAGGGCACGCAAAAGGCTAATGACAACGTCCCCGGCCTACGCCCTAACGTCAAACAAAAAACCTCCTCGCGAGGAGACACCCGAGACGTACCATCTCCCTGCGAGGAACCTCCCCGCACTCGTGCCCAGATTCCATTTGAAGCTCTACCGAAATCTGGAAACGTGCTACCGGAAGATTCATCGTTCCATCAAAAGACAATCAGAAACGGTGGCCACGCACGTACGGCTGCCGCAACCACGATGTGGACCACCGTATTCACCGAACGCTCTACCTACTACGGCGAAGTGCTAGAAGCAGCAAAGTGGCAAAACCACCGTCCACCACCAACACTCGCCGGAAATCTACCTATTTCATCGCCTAAAGCTAACCCTAGCCGCATGCAATCTACCACTAGCAATGAAAAGAAGTAAAACAAAGAAAAAGGACAACTCATTTGTAAATAGAAGGCTGAAAAAAGTTGCTCGGAGCTTCAAACGGCGAAGGATGCAACGGACAGCTTTCACGACCATGAAATTCGGTGAAGATTGAAGGAAAAAGCTCAGAATGAAAATTTTCCCTCATATTTATACTGAGGGGCACGTGCACACACGCGCACATAGGTCATGATGGCTACCCGCTAGCCATCATTACCTAAACGGCAGCGGCACAAGTTCCAACACACACGTGGCAGCCCCCGTATCGTTTCATATCCCACCGAACTGTTGGTATCCATCTGTAACGGGCAACGCTTAACGACCACGACCAACAGCCACAGCGGCCAATAGAAACCACGAGCATCCACAGCCAACGAGCAAACGCTTCACTTCCCCGGGACTGTACACTATCCTTAAGTCATCACTTCCATGCTCGGAAGCAACGACTTAGGGGGCCACAGTTCAGGACTGGGCCAACGGCCAGGCGCGGCCCAATCCATGATTGCTACAGTAGCGGCCCAAATGCCTGGATCCAGCCCATTAAGGGGACAAAAGTACCTTTTTGCCCCTACAACCGGTCATGGACTGCTCAGTCCTGCCCGTAATTCTTGGCCGTCATGCACAGACTAATACTCCCCAACAGCTGACGAGCAAATGCCCGCAACTACCTTCCTGCCCGGTATAACGGCTAGTTGTGGCATCCTGCCCGTCGTAACGGCTAGTTTGGGCAATAACCTATTATTCAGGAAAGCGGTTATTTCGCCCTGGAAATAGGACCGTTGGCCACGCGCTGGGGGCTCTATATAAACCCTCTCGCTTGAGAGGGTCAGGTATTATTTTTTCACCCTAAGAATACACTTTGTACTTGCGCCTTTTTCTCTGACCCTTTCTTACTTGAGCGTCGGAGTGCCTTGCAGGTACACCCCCCTCCTCCCCTCATCAACATTCCGAGCACCTTGCCCATCTGACGACCAGCATACGTGGACCTGTTCGAATACTCCAGATCATATATATATATATATATATATATATATATATATATATCTCAATTCCAAATATGGAATTGGGGGCAGAGGTACCCATAGCGAGGACGATTGGGGAACTGCCTAATCAAATCGTGTTTTTTCTCTCTCTCCCTTAACTCTTTTACGTTTTGATATTAATCGAATTTGTGAAGTATTAATTAATCGAAAATTTCTAACGTAGTGTAATCTAAAGCTGAGAAAGTACTTTGTAAAACTGATATAATCCCTTGGATTGTATTTAGAATCAGCTTTACATTCACATTATTTGGAAATCTGCACTTGGTGTGTTTGCACACGCCAAGTGTTCGATAAATTGATTAAACGCAAAATCGAAGGCATTTGCAATTAATTTTTGTCAATCTACCTTGTTGGTAATTGGATAAACATCATGTAAACAAAATTTGGTTGATTGCATTTAAATTTGGTTGATTTATCTGTAATTTTTCTCATCCGTAATATCATCACGCATATCCGATCCTTTTAGTAGAGGTTTGTTGTAGACGTGTGATTCAGTGGTAGCTTCCGTAAAAATATTTTAAAACCAATTTTTTGGTAACCATTTGTGTGTATAAAATTGTGGGATATATTCAACCCCCCTTCTAGATCCTAGCCATCCCCTAACAAAATTGAAACCGACGGTGTTAAGTTTTGCGTGGATTGGTTTGATATGCTCAAGAATAGATGTACTAACTAGTCAGCAAGTTTAATTTGCTTTATTTCGTGTTGGTGCTTATGGTTTTATAGAAATCAAATTATTTTTAATGGGGACGTCGGTAATCCGGAGGTGATTTTTCAACATATTTTGTTGTTATCTTTGCGTTAGGTTGCTCTAGAATCTTTAAGTAGTCGTAAGTGCAATTATTACAATTGGCATAAACATCCGCTTGATTTTTTTGTAATCTCAGCTTTTATATTTGGGTTGGAGTATTCCTAGAATTCCTTTCTAAATAATATTGCATGCTTATAAAAAAAAAAAACATCAAATTTTTCCAACAAACTCCATCTTTTAAAAAATGGGAGTTCTATTTTAAGAAAGATGAATACAAAGTAAAGAAAGTTATGTGTATCTAATCTCTATTAAACTTTTTCATCATTACATATTTTTAACGATTTCTCTAATCTCTTGATAGAGCTAATATTTATTTTGAAAAATTGAGAGATTCTAAAGCTTTCAACTATTTTGAAAAAAAGTAGATGTGTATCTAATCACTATTATATCATTTCATTATTACATTTTTTTAATGATTTTTCTAATAGAGGTAACATTTAAATTTGAAAAATAGAAAGACTTGGTATAGACGTATCATCAATTAACATCATTTGTAGCAAGAATTTCTCCATTTACACATTCACAACATCATTTGAGAAAAAAATTCTACTAGTCAAGATAAAATTATTTGCAAATCGATTCAATTTTAAATAAATATTATCAAAACACAATTTCAATTTAGAAGAAATTATAAATAAATAAAAAAGAAATCAACACATAAAAAAAAAGAAAAAAAAGTAATTAACAACAGAAAAAAAAAAACAACTGACAGATAAAAGTTGTATATTGTTGGGCATTTCTTAGGCCTTGCGTCAATAAAGAATTTTATTCAGCCTTTCAAAAATATATATATATTTTTTTTCTTAAAAAAATTTTCTATGAGAAGTATTCATTCATGTCCATATATTTTCCATAATAAAATTCTCTATGGGCTCCACATTTCAAACACATGCCTATAGCACTTATTTTTCTATATATAATGATCACATCTCAAAGTTTTGTATATCATAATACAAATTCTCTAATACCAAAATGATGATCCGCATGCTGCTTTTTCTCTTCTTTGCTATCCAAGTGTTGGTTTATTTCATTCCGACTGCTACATTTGCTCTTTCTTTGAGCTCACAGACTGATAAGCTTGCTTTGCTAGCTTTGAAGGAAAAACTTACAAATGGTGTGCCTGATTCTTTCCCATCATGGAATCATTCTTTGCATTTTTGTGAATGGCAGGGAGTTACATGTGGTCGTCAAATGAGAGTCTCTGTCTTGCATTTGGAGAACCAAACCTTGGGTGGCACTCTTGGTCCATCCTTGGGAAATCTAACATTTCTAAAAGTACTCTCACTTTATGACGTTGCTTTGCATGGTGAAATTCCAGCTCAAATTGGTCATTTGAAGAGTTTGCAATTTCTTACCTTAAGCCAAAACAATCTTCAAGGGGAAATTCCTATGGAGCTCTCCAACTGCACAAATCTACAAGTAATTGAATTGAATGAGAATCACCTCGTTGGAAGAGTCCCTTCATTGTTTGGATTGGTGAAACTTTATTGGTTGAATCTTTGCTGTAATAAACTAGTTGGCACTATTCCACCTTCCTTGGGAAATATTTCATTACTCTCGGGTCTATCACTTTCGTGGAATCCCTTGACAGGAAACATACCTCATGCTTTAGGTAAGTTGTCGGGATTGAAACTGTGTGATCTGTGTTCAAATAATTTGTCAGGTGAAATCCCTCATTCTCTTTATAATCTATCAAATATTCAAGTTTTTGATTCTGGGTTAAACAACTTATTTGGTAGTCTACCATCAAATTTGTTTCTTGTTTTTCCCAATCTTCGAGAACTATATGTAGGAGGGAACCAAATAAGCGGAACTTTTCCGTCTTCAATATCCAACCTCACTAAATTGAAAGATTTTGATATAAATAGCAATTCTTTTAAGGGGCCAATACCTAACACTTTGGGTCAATTACATACACTTGAGAGTTTTCTTATTGGGGGTAATAATTTTGGACATGGAGGTGTTCAAGATTTGGACTTCCTTTCTTCGTTAACCAATTGCACCCAACTGTCAATGCTAAGTTTCGGTCAAAATAAATTTTGTAGTAAGTTACCCGACCTTATAGGAAACTTTTCCATCAATCTCGAACTTTTTGAACTAGGGTCTAATCAAATATTTGGAGTGATACCCGAAAGAATTGGACAACTAATTGGTTTAACATACTTAGACATTGGAAGCAATTTCCTCCAGGGATCAATTCCAAATTCAATTGGAAAGCTTAAAAATCTAGGAAAATTGTTCTTGGAAGAAAACAAATTATCTGGTAAGATTCCTACAAATATTGGAAATCTTACTATCTTGTCTGAATTATATCTTTCAAACAATAAATTGGAAGGAAGTATTCCATTTTCCCTAAGATATTGCACCCAATTGCAAAAAATTCATATTGAAAAAAATAAATTGAGTGGTCATTTACCAAATCAAGCATTTAGACATCTAGATAGTTTAATATATATTTACTTGTCAAACAACTCTTTGACTGGCCCCATTCCTTCAGAATTTGGTTATTTGAAGCATCTTTCAATCTTGAGTTTAGACTCAAATAAGTTATCAGGAGAAATTCCAAAGGATCTTGCTGCTTGTTTGACATTAACATGGCTCTCGTTGAGTAAAAACTTTTTTCATGGACAAATACCTTCGTTCTTGGGTTCTTTAAGATCCCTTGAAGTCTTAGATATTTCTAGAAACAATTTCTCAAGTACAATCCCCTTTGAACTAAAAAATCTCACAATTTTAAATACTTTGAACCTATCTTTTAACAATCTCTACGGTGAGGTTCCCATAGGAGGTGTCTTTAGCAATGTCACAGCAATTTCATTAATTGGAAACAAGAACCTTTGTGGAGGGATACCTCAATTGAAGCTTCCAAAATGTTTTATGGATTCCTCTAAGACACACAAATGGACTTTAAAGAAAATACTTATTATTGCCGGTGTGATTGGCGGGGTTTTGATCTGTTTCATAGCTTTTACAATTGTCCATGTTCTCACAAGAAAGTCAAAAAAGTTACCTTCTTCGCCATCTCTGGAAAATAGGGCACTGAGAGTTACTTATGGAGAGTTACATGAAGCAACCAATGGATTTTCTTCATCCAATTTGGTAGGAACTGGAAGCTTTGGCTCGGTTTATAGAGGATCTCTTCACAACTTTGAAAGACCTATTGCTGTGAAGGTGTTGAATCTTGAAACACGTGGGGCAGCAAAGAGTTTCGTGGCAGAGTGCAATGCTCTAGGAAAGATGAAACACAGGAATCTTGTGAAGATCCTAACTTGTTGTTCAAGTGTTGATTACAAGGGTGAAGATTTCAAGGCTATTGTTTTTGAGTTCATGCCAAAAGGGAGTCTAGAAAATGTGTTGCAAAATAATGAAGGATCTGAAAATCATACTCTCAGCCTCAGACAAAGAGTAGGCATTTCTCTTGATGTAGCTCATGCTTTGGTTTATCTTCACCATGATGAAGAGCAAGTTGTTGTTCACTGTGATATTAAACCAAGCAATGTTCTTCTTGATGAAGATATTGTAGCTCACTTGGGAGACTTTGGCTTAGCAAGGCTCATTCATGGATCCACAAGTAAAGATCAAGTTGACTCCTCAACAATTAAAGGAACTATAGGATATGTTCCTCCTGGTAAAGTTGTTTCTATCCCTTGCTTGTTACTATATATCATTTATAATGTTTTGCATTTATTTGTGAATATCTAGCATGCACCTACTATAATTATTTTGAAGAAAGTATATAACTCAACAGATGAATAATACTTGTCTGTTTAATATAGGTTAGTCAAGTAATATAGTATATAATCACGTTGAGTTCTTGGTAAAAATGAATATTTCCTTATTGATAATTACCTTGTGGCTCAATAAAAAAACTCATCGATCTTGTTAACCATTTGTTTTTATTTAGCAATGATAATTACTAGTTATTTATAAAATATACTAATTCAATGTCATTTCTGCATTTCTCTATGACATACAATATTTTTAGCATAGTTTATGACAATTGTTTCATTTAAATTTATTATATAAAAAGCATTTTTAAAATCATATGTTATATAATATTATTTGTACTCTTTTATTTGTTTTATTTTAAAGTTTTTTTTTGGTTGATTGTAAAGAGTATGGAGCTGGTGGTCCGGTAACACCAGAGGGAGATATGTATAGCTATGGAGTTATGTTGTTGGAAATGCTTACAGGAAAGAGATCAACTGATGATATGTTTTATGAGAATCTTAGTCTACACAAATTGTGTAAGATGAAAACTCCTGAAGGAATTCTTGACATAGTAGACTCACGTTTGATTATACCCTTTGTTCAAGATCATACAAGGATTGTAGAAAACAATATAAAGGAGTGTCTAGTGATGTTTGCTAAAATAGGAGTTGCATGTTCTGAAGAAGTTCCTACTGAAAGAATGCTCACAAAACATGTCATTCAAAATTTGATTAGAATTAAACACAAGTTGTTCTGCTAGATGTTAATGCTACTATGATCAATGGTGTTCTCCCGGATGATTTACATGTCTTGTTTTCCTCATATATTGTGTGTTTTAATTGTGTTAATTTGTACCACTTTAATTCCTATATATGTAATGGAATAAGAATTGTGCTTGTAGTTTTTTTTCATCAACGTGTGCTTGTAGTTCGATACAGTATATAGTATATGTATTGTATTTGTTGGAAATAACGTTAGTTATGCAATGGATTGTATGGTAACTTTGGTTGGAGAAAATTTTATTATCATATTTTTATTATTTTATTATGAGAATTTTAAGAAAGAAAATAATGTGATTTTTTTTATTGTTACTAAATATATACTTCTTTAAGACAGGTGCTAACGTAATCAATTTTCATCGAACATTTAAATAATTAAGATAAACCAAAAACAAAACAAGAAATATAAACAAAAATATAAAACTAACAGCAGGCCCACTTTATTTTTCTTTTGAGATGGTGGCGTGATGTTAGCTTTTGGTTAAAAGCAAGAAATGAAAATAAAAAACACTAGTACAAAGTAACGAATATAATTTTAAAATTTATACTTATTATATTAAAAACGGGTATCTGGGAAATAATTATAATATTTTACACCCATTTAAAATTTACACCTATTAAATTGAATAATTAAAATTGGTAGTAAATGGGTGTAATTATATTGAAAATAGATGTAAATTTTAATATTGTAAATGGGTAGTAAATTAAAATTGGCTGATATTCGTTACTTTGTATTGGTTAAAGAAAAATGAGTGTAAATTAAAATTGGCTGAAAAATAATTATTTAGTTTAATAACTTTAAATATTAACCTTAAACATATTAATAAACCACGTTATATTTTATTAAGTGATAGTTGGGTAAATAAATAATTAATTTTGTAAATAAAATAGTAACAAAACACCAATCAATATCAAATTTAATTAATCAAACTCATTTCTCACTAAACCCCTATGTTTAAAACCTTTCTGATTCTCTGTTTAAAACCCCTCTTGTAAAATCTCTCCGATTCTCTGCTCCAATTTCATTCACCGATTTCGAAACGAACAAAGAAAGCTTCAGAAAATCACAGTGAAAATCATCGCGAAATGTTGAGCTTCGTGCAGCGTGGATTAGGTTTTCTCCTCTGATTCTTCTTCCGTTCCGTTTAAGCTGCTATGAGGTGCTTCTTCGGATTCAGAGATAATAGTTGTCATCATCTCCTGAACCTCTTCTTGTTTCCACCGCACCTTCTCGCTCCACAACAACGGTAACTCTCTCTTCCTCTTTCTCTTTTAAGAATTTTTCAAGAAAATGTATTCAGGTTTTATATGTGCAAATGTTGGATGAATGTTAGGTTTATAATTTGGATAGAGGTAGCGCGAGTTGCACGAAAAGATGGCAGATGAATCGGCAAACGATTCACACGATTCCATTTGCCCTCACTCATCAAAACTTACGATTATTAATAATTCTCTTTGTGTTTCCCCTCATCTGACCTCCATTTTCATCAAAGTAGTATACTTTGCTTGGGTCCGACTTAACCCCTCCATTCTTTAATTCATCATCAGTACACGGGGCATGGTAACGTTTCTCTCCATCTTTCCTGTTCCTTCCTTTCTCGTTTCTCTTCAGGCTATTTAGTCCTCTTTCCCCATACTCTTTCAATTTCAGAGAAGCACTTTCATGCTTCTCTATTATCACAATCAACCCTAAATTAATTAAACCCTAAAGTATTACAACCTTTGTTTTCTATACTGGTAATTATCATCATATTTATTTTATTTTTTGTGATTAAAATTGTAATTATTCGTGTGTTTTTTATTTTTTTGTGGTTGTGATTATGATTAATCGGTTGAAAGGACTAGTTTTGGAATTTTGTTAAATCAGTGTTTTTTTGTTGTTGTGATAGGTGTGTGAGTGGATGATTTTGATGGTGTGGAAGTGAAATGGTTAGGAATTATAATCTGAAAACTGAGGATTTGAATTTGTGGTTTGAGAGTCTTATGATGGTTGCTGGTAGTGAGAAAGGAGGGAATATGAAGTTAGGTGTGATTACTGAATGGAAAGATATTCCTGCGGAGCTTTTGATGCATATTTGTCACTTGTGGATGATCAGGTGATTACAGCTTCTGGTGTTTGTCGTGGTTGGAGAGATTCTATTTACTTTGGACTTGCTCGTTTATCTCTCTCTTGGTATATATTGTTCTCTCTTGAATTGAAGTGATTTTTTTTGTTTAAAATGAATTTGATTCTGAAATTGCTGATTCTGATTTCATGTTTTTTAGATTATTTATCTATTATTCATGTACCTTTACTCTTTTCATGAAGCTGTTTATGCTAACCTAGCTTGCTCTAGTTTGTGAATGTTCTGTAAACGAAGTGTTAATAACCACTAGAAACATGCAACTCAGTACCAGAGTTTGAACTTTGATGAGGGTTCGAACTCTAATGATCACGTCCAATCTAGCAATATCGACTGCGGACAATGTTCTGTTGGTTTTTTTTGCTGTGGGAAAATAATGCATTTTTTCAATTATTAAGCAGTCCAAGGCACAGGAACAAATTGTAATAAAGCACTGATTCTGTCAATTGCTTAGAATTTCTGAAGTTGGGTTCCCCTGTATATTTCTTGAATAAACCTGCAAGTCTTCTAATTTGAAAAGCTTAAGTTTGTTCAAGTTATAGTGTTAACCATAGCTTTCCAGTTTCAGTTTTGAATTCAATTTTTTCAAATCCATTGTTGTTCCCCCATCTTTGTTTCACTCTGCTTAGAAATCTGAGAAAAGTGATCTTGAAAAATACTCATTTTGGCTCAGTGGTATTAAGCGCTTTTTTTCTTGCCCTGTCACATGAAAATATAGTAGAAACTGATGTCTTCCATTTACATTGAAGGTAGTAATAATAGGACTATGTGATTGATGTTTACAGGTGTAACAAGAACATGAACAATTTGGTCATATCTCTTGTTCCAAAGTTAGCAAAATTGCAAACTCTAATCCTTCGTCAAGATAAGCCACAACTAGAGGATGATGCTGTTAGGACTATTGCAAATTTCTGTCATGACCTGCAGATTCTTGACCTCAGCAAAAGTTTCAAGCTCACAGATGCATCACTGTATGCTATAGCCCATGGTTGTCGCGATCTTACAAAACTAAACATCAGTGCATGCTCAGCATTTACGGACAATGCTTTGGCCTACCTTGCTGGTTTCTGTAGAAAACTGAAAGTTCTTAATCTATGTGGATGTGTTAGAGCAGCTTCTGATACTGCACTTCAGGTGGTATTTTTGTATGGCATATATATACTTATTCGTATTCACAATCATATTAAAACTGAGATGGATTTTAATTATAACCCCCATTTGTATTATGAATCGGCCATTGGGGACTATTTCAATCAGCTGCAATCTTTGAACCTTGGATGGTGTGATGAGGTTAGTGATGTTGGAGTGAAGAGTTTAACATATGGCTGTCCTGATCTAAGAACAGTTGACTTGTGTGGCTGTGTCAAGATTACAGGTATTTTACCTTGATATTAAGTTTTGTTACTATGTAACACATACACGGACTCCGACAATAACACGGACACACCAAATAAATTGTTAATAAATTGTTTATCTAAGTTGTCAGATTCTTTAGGGTTGTTTACACTTTAAATTTTCGTCGTATCAGTTCTAGTACTTCCCTCTTTGTGTTTCATGTGATATGAATTATTCTAATTCAGCATAATTATAATCATGACTATAATTATATACCGTTTGATTTTCCTTTCATATTCTTCCTGCTAATACATAAAAGCTTGGAACTAATAGGGTACATGAACTATTCTTTGTCAAACTTTCTCATTTTTTGTTTGGGTGTTGTGTACTTGCAAGGCGGGAGGTTTGGAAAGATAAACAAGAGAGTAGTCTTCCCCACGACTTTAAATCTTAGCCCTTACATTGGTGAAGCTGGATATTTATTTAACATCTATAAGTTATATGTTGTTGTAGTCCATGTCGATATGTTAAATGCTTCATTTTTTGGTCATTACATTTGCTACCACAAGGATTTCTAGGGCAATTGGTATAAGATTGATGACTCAAAGGTAGATTTCTGTATGCCAATGAAAATAAAATGATTCACTATATGCATGATAGCATAAGAGTCATCCCAAAGCAATTTGACCTCTTTCTTTTATATAAATGTTGTTGTTTTACTTGTTCATTCTAACATGCTAATGTTTCTTCTTGCAGCATATTTTCAGGATAGATTTCAGAAGAAATTTTTACTGCAAGTTTTAAAGAGAGACTTCAGTTAGTTTCTACCTTTAGACTGTAAGTTCAAATTACATGTACATAGTATGAGTACATGTTCATAAATCATTATTTTCTTATACTTTTATGTGAATGGTTTTTGAATTGTCCATGGTTAAAAAAATAATATCTAGTTAGATGATCTTAATACTTTGTTCATACCATGGGCAGGGGTATGTCTTCGTCTTTTGGTTCGGTAAAGTTTGACTTGTGCTTTTTTTTCTGCTGCCCTGTATGTCTTCGTCGTCTTCTTTTTTTCTATAGTTACTTGGTTTCATGATTTCTTCCATTGATTTTGTGCTGATATAATAAAAATATACATGATGTAATTATATATGATAAACGACTCAATAATTTTGTGTTTATATAAAGAAATTATACATGTTGTACTTATAGCCCAATGATATTTTTTCTATAACCACATATTGGATGTGATATGTGTTGGTATAATTCACTTATGTAGTTAGTTTTGTGTTTATGTCAAGTGATTTAGTTAGTTATCATAAACACAACATACATCAGTAGCCCAACCTCTTAATTTTGAGTTAATGATTTCTTTTATTTTAATTTAATCTAATTAATGATAGTTGTCATAGAATCTATAATATTATAATATGTTTGTGTTGAACTTCAATTTTATGATTTTTTTTATATATATTTGATTTGATGGACAAAGATTAAACTATATATAAGATTCATCATTAGATATATTGTTTGTTTTGTAATAACTAAATATGAATAGTTGGTTGTTTTATTGTATATGTCCAAGACCATGTATTATGTTTGAGATTACAAAGAATCTTGATTGCAAATTAGCAGGGCCTAAAGAACCATGGCTATATCTACTTAATATTTAAGTGTCAATCCATAGTCAAGAGGAGGTTGAACAAGTAACAATGGGTATTGGAAGGTCTCTCGCTGCAATCTTGATTGCAAGTACTTAAATGCTATCAAAACCAATATTCTGCTTTGATGGCATAGGAGGTAGATTTGGTTCATTTTATAGTTTTTTTTCTTAGATAATAACTGATGAATTTGTTCTTATGCTGTTGGAAGTTGGAACTGTCAATATTATACTATATTACTTGTAAGTAATTTTTTTTCGCAATAATTAACCTGATTATTACCTCTAACTTATTTTTCTTCAAAATCTGATTAGGCATATCTACTATAGTTTATACGTAATCAGGGCAAGGAATTTGCTCTAAAGAATGTTTGAAAATGGTTTTTCTGTCAAATTTTTCACACAATCACGCCATCACTATGTTTATGGTCTTTTGATCTTGATCAAATTGTGTAAATTAAACAGATTTAAATTTTATATTATAATTTTAAAAATATTTTCTTTAGATCATGATCGGACGGATAAACACAGGACTGCGTGATTGCCGAAATTTTTTGAAGTAAACCTAGTCCAGAATTTTCATAAACTTGTTTTATAATATAGTGTATTATTTGTCCTGTATTATATGATTACTGTGTTTACAATTTAAAATTTCCAATGCTAGTATAGCATCAGGGTGGTTTGTTTAGAGGTTGATTAAATGCAATCAATGATAATTAGATCATTGAATATCTATGATTGTGCCTGGTTTTTCAGGCTTTGGTAAATTATCTTTTGTTGGTGTATGAGTTTCATCATGGCTCGATGCTTAGACGGATTGAAACAATTCTTTGATGCAGTGGCAAATTGGTGCAATACTGAATTATCAGGCTCCAAACAGCAGCCTAAAGGTTTAGGAAATCCAGAACTGATTGCGAACCAAACACTGTGTAAGTTATCATTTCCATTTTCATTTACTAACTATAAGCTTCTTGTTAATTAAACCTTGAATATCATTAACTTGTTTTAGTGTTAATGCAGTTAGTGTAAGTGAGATTGAAGCGTTGTATGAACTTTTCAAGAAGATTAGCAGCGCAGTTGATGACGATGGACTCATTATTAAGGAAGAATTTCAGCTGTCCTTGTTCAAGACTAGCAACAATTAACAATTAACAAATAACATGCTTTGTTTCTATCGAAATGTGATAGGCGAAAATGAGTTTAGAGTCACAAACTTGAGTTTGATCCTTTGACGTGTTTGGTGGTTTTGAAGTAGAATTACATTTGACTTCAAACCTTGGTTTGACTAGAAGTAATTAAGCGGTATTGCCAACATAAATGATAATACAATATCTTGAACTTGTGACACTTCTTTAAACTAATAATATCTAGTTTCACATACTTTGATATTTTAATATTTTTTCTTTATCCTGAAACACATTACAGATTTTGACAGAGGAAGTTGAGCAGAAGTGAAAGAAGCAGTTGTGATATCTATGGGAACTGAAATCGGTAAATTAGATTTGTTAAATGTTAGAGAACTATGTGACCATGTTCTGTCTCTTTCAGAATACATAGCGAATTTCATATACACAGGACACAATTCCTATCTTACTGGAAATCAGCTGAGCAGCGATTGCAGTGATGTGCCAATCATAAAGGCATCGCAACTAGGCGTCCGAGTAATTGAACTAGATATATGGCAAAATTCAACTAAAAAAGGCATCGATGTAGTTCATGGAAGGTACTTTTCTGATACTGATCTTGAATTCAAAATTTTTATGGCATTTGATATTGCAATGTTTTAAGATATTCATGATAATGCAACTTTATAAAGCCATTTAATTTAGAACCTTTTTTGATCTGTTGCAGAACACTTATGACTCATGTCTCACTTCTCCAATGTTTGAAGTCCATAAAAGAATACACGTTCGATAAATCTCGTTACCCTGTCATTATTACTTTAGAAGATCATTTTGTTCCAGATCTTCAAACTAAAGTTGCAGAGGTATTATTGCATTATTGATAGAGTCAATTCAATAGTTTAAGGTAGTTACAAATTGGTTATGATTAGTAAGTTTATTAGGACATCAACATTTATCTTTATTTTCTTCAAATTTGGTTTATATCTTGTAAGCTTTGTATGTTTATGTTATCTTGTTTATTATTTCTGATGGATTGTAGCTTAGTCTGGTTTTTCTCTCTTGCAGTTCTGATGGCAAGTTAATTGTTTCTTTGGGAGGTGGTGGCCCCTGCAAGGTTTGGGACATTTCTTCAGAAATAGCCTTAGCTACTCTAGCAAATGAAAATGTGAGCAATTGGTTAAAACCTCACTACTGGATACATTTATTTTTGGTTTGATGATTTTTTATAATTGTTTGAAATTATCTTTTCCTTAAGATTAATTTTTTGAGATTTTTCTTTCATGAATTGCACTCAATCAAAACAGACATCAATTTTATATATTTGGATTACGTTCCAAACACAATCATGTTGAAGTATTAAGAAGTGTCTTATATGCTTCTTAACGTACTAGAGATTATTTCTAGTCATGAAGAAAGACCCAAAATTTATAATAAACTAAAATCTTTCATATAACATCAAGTTGAGAAAATTCTAGCTCCTGGTGGCCTCAATATGATTCCTGTGTTTTTTGTGTCGGTGATTGCTTTGTCATAAATTTTATATTGTATATATTCTAATCATATTTTGTTGAACTTCATACACGTGAAAATTTTAGCTCTTGCAGGCTTTCTCAAATAAATGATACAACTCAAGTCCTATATATCGCTGCCAAAACAAGTATATATTTTGAAGGAAAAATCATCATCTTTTTGTTTTATTATTTATCTAACAACATTTAATTGTTTTTTATAGATAAAGGTAGATGTAATATCTGCATTTAATGTCTCAGCTGATGGAAAGTATCTTGCATGGTACATATGTATTCTCTATACTTCTAGTACTTAAGATGGCACCCTTGTCTTTATCTTTAGCTATCTGGAAGCAGGCCCTGACTTAATTTTTTCTGCGGTCTACCTTTAGATCTCAAGGGTGCATTTTTACAAAATCTTACATCTTATTCCAGCTGACGTTTTTTTTTCTCTCGTTTTGATTTGATTACCAGAATATGGAGGATCCTATTCTAGCTGCTGCAGAGTTGGATGAGAAGAATGCCTTGGCTTTAGCCATCGTTCCCGTCGGTAATTTTTTACAATTCGACAACTTTTTCTTAAGATATCAAAGCATAATAATCATGTGAAATGAACTATGCTCCAGCATCACATTCCTATTTCTGTATTGTGTTGGATATTGAAATTAGATATGATGTTTTAACCACAATTCATAAATTTTTTGTTAATGGTGGTTTCAGCTGATCAACAACCTTCTGCTATTTTAAATCATGCAAATGGAACCACTGGTTGGGAATTGGCACTTTAAATCATGCAAATGGAACCACTGGTTGGGAATTGGCACTTGTTACGTCTTCTAGTTCGAATGAGAGTGTTACAACAGCTAGCAAATTGGTATGTTTTTTTCTTCAATCTTCCCTCGGTCCCTTGCTTACACATGCTTTTTATTTCTGTTAATAAGCGAGATTATATATTCGGTATTCACGCTGGAGGTTTGGACCTGCTTACACTAGACAACCTATACGACGACGCACTCAGAACAAACAACCAAAACGTTAGCCATAATCCATGGGAGCAAGCACTGGCGTGAGGCATGATGTAACCTGCAATGCACAATTTGTTTTTTGCCTCTAATAGAATGGCTGCTGCTCCACCTTCAGTTCAACCAGTAACAATCTTTCATGTATCAACAATAACAATAGCACACTATTTATAGTTGAAAATTATGATGGTTTTGTCATTGTGGAAATAGTTCTAATTGAATAGAAAATGGAATTCATTTGATTTAGTGAGAATTATATGAATTATATGTTTGTTTTGGTTGTGCTTTTTGTTTACCGAATTTTTAGATGTATACAAAAATATTTGATTAAATGCAATAAGTTTAAATCAAATTAAATATAATATAATTATGAAAATAAAACAAATATATTTTATTTAAAGAAAATAGGGTGTAAACTTGTCGACATCTATGGTAAAATTTGGTGTAGTATATCATGAAAATAGGGTGTAAATTTGTCAACATTTATGGTAAAATCGGGTGTAATTTGTCAACATATAAGGTAAAATCGGGTGTAATATATCATATTATTACACTCTATTTATAGAAAATAGGGTGTAAATTTGTCAATATCCAGAGTAAACATTGCTCATTTTACACCCGATTTTTATCAAATGGGGAGTAAATATGATTAATTTAAATGCAATTATTTAAAAATTTATACTCGTTTTCTAAAATAGGGTGTAATATTACATATTTATACACCCATTTTAAACAAAAAAGGGTGTAATATAACATTTATAAATGTATACAAGTAAATATTTACACCCGATTTTTATAAAACAAGGTGTAATATACCATCTATAAATGTATATATATAAACATTTACACCCGATTTCAACAAAAAAAAGGTGTAATATAACATTTATTTACACCCATTTTAAAACGGGTGTAAATTCTTCATACATTTCTCACCCGTTGAATTCACACCCTCTAAAAACGGGGGTAAAATATAAAAAAAAACGGGTGTAAATTACTCTTTCTGCACTAGTGAAAATTCGACAGAAACTACCATCTCTCTCTAACTTCTAAAACAAATTTTTTTGTTACCGCTTACCAACCACCGCAATCAAACCATCTTCCACCACTCGTCTAATCGAACCTTAATAGTGTGTCAAAGTAGGATTAAGGAGAATTTAAACATGCATGAGAATCTCGGTAGTAAAAATCAAGGGGGTGGAAAAGTGTAAGGAAGGAGTTTAGTGGTTGGAATAACGTCGATCTACTTCACTGAGATCCTTGAGGATTTCTTGGCAAAGAATATCTACTACGTCTTTAAAACCTATGGCAAGATAGATGGGTTAAGTATAATATGTATGAGTAGTAGGGATGTTCAAATAAACCAGTTTGATGGTTTATCCATGACCATATCCAGATCCGGTTATCAAAATCCCGTTAATTTTATTTTGGTTTTTCAACCAATCCGTTTTAAAATTTATTTGGACACCCATAACCAGTTGGTGGATTAACCTCTTATTAGTTTATATGGTAGATTAGTGATTTTCGGTGCTGATTACACATTTTCTTTTGCCCCTTATTAGTTTGCAATGACTGAGAAGAAACTGAGAAATTGTGAGAAAGTTTGCTCTGAGTTTTATTCTGTATTTTCTGATTTAACCTCTAGTTATAGTGGAATATCCAACACTACAGTTTTAACTTACAAGTGATAGAATGATAGTCAGCAGCTATGACCTCTACAAGATTCTAGTCAGACTAAAGTTCAGGGACCAACTTAGTGAGTTTAAGCTGCATTACATTTATTACTGGGAAAGGGGGTACACTCTGCTCTTGGAACACAATTGAAGGAACTTGGGTGGGTGTCATAGATTTGGCGAGGAAGTCTTCCTAGTGGCCTTTGATCTTAATGTGGCACATGAATAACAGTCAGCTAATTTCTTTTGCTATGTCCAATTCCATCTGTTTATTTCAGGCATTTATGTTGAATTGGACTGTGATTCACTAAATGGTGCTCCCTATTACACCTCTTAAGTTATTAGTTTTTTTTAAAGAATGCAAATCTGTTATGTTAGCCATGTGTGCACTTGGTTTGCTGAATTCTGTTTGAATCAATTTGTTTTTTGAAATTATCTGATGTAAGCTAAGTTGGAACTCTGCTAGGATCAATTTGTGAAGATGAAGATCAGTTACAGGTGAGGTCAGTTGTGCTATTGGAGAGTCAATTAGACCAGTTGTGGAACTCAGTTAGTTGCCATTCGTTGCATTGATTTTGCAGGTTGAGTGTAAATAATTAAGTTATCGAGCCTAACACTTACTGTAAGTTGTAGTAGCTCTTAAAAGTTGCAGTATTACAGGACTATTCCTTTCTATCATATGTATACTGCAGATTCAATTGATAGAAATTGATAGTTTGAAAATAGTTCAATTTATGGTCAAATTTTAATTTAAGTGATTCATGGTTGATCTATATATATGGGCTCTCCTTGCTATAACTTCTATTTTTCATATGAAGTAAAATTAGAATTTAAAAGCACTTGCAATGCACATAATCATATATGCAGTTAGTGAAATTTAGTGAAAATTTTGTGGTTTAGGGATTTTCTTTACGGATTTGTATGCCTCTCCGATTGATTTGTTTTCAAACAATTCCCCTCCTTTTATTTTCACTGTAGTGACATTGTTGAGTGAATTGGGAAAATTTTGAATTGGCCTTTTACTTGTATTGCTTAACTCAGTTGTGCTCTTGTGTGGTTCCATTTGAATGTATGATGCATAATTGTCCTTTGATCACGCCACATTGTAAAACAATTTTGTATTTCCTTGCTTTTGAATCCAACAACTTATGCATTTGAATGGTATGGTATGCGTTGTTGACATAATTTTCTCTTGGTTTAATAGGTCCTTGATGGTGTATCATGGTTGGCCAAAGTAGATGGAATGGCTTATAGGTGAGTCAATGGAGCAAGTAGCTTGGATATAATTTGGGAATAAGGAAAAACGAAGGTCTCGGTAGCTTAAGCACCAAGTTATAGCTTGTAACAGTAGGCTTAGCTTGTAGTTCACTCTAGGCTTATGTAAAAATTTCCAAATGTACCAAATGAAATTTGAATTTTGAATGTCAAGTTTGTAACTTCCAATGATATAATGTAATAACATTTGAACACAATTAAAATGAATGTAATGCTTTAGTTGAATTCAAACCATTATGCCTTTAAATTCTAACATGACATGTTTGGATATGATTGGAGTGAAAATGACATGCTTTCACAAATTGCACAAAGTGTATGTATGCTACTGAAATGAAGAAAAAATCAATAATTAATCATGAATAAGTATATGAATTAATGGATGAGATAATAAATAAAAACGAAACTCCTAATCTAAAACCAACATCGTAATTCAAATAAAAGTTGTTTAGAATTAATTCTCCTTTGCTATACTTTAAGCTTTTGTATTATTTTTAAGAATATGAAAAAAAAATTGTGTAGAATTCATATATAAAACTGGATTTTTTTTTAAGAATATGAAAAAAAATTGTGTGTAAAATTCATTTATAAAAACTGGATTTTTAAGTCGAAAACCGGTTTTAGCTTAAAAACCAGTTGTAAGAAAATCAATATCCAGTTTTAAAAACTGAATTTTTATATCCAAATCCGGTTTTAAGTTGAAAACCGGTTATGAAATATATAACCGGTTATACAATTTTGTTATGGATATAACCGGTTTATAACCGGTTTTGTAAAAACAAAACCATTTATATGGATTGGTTACAATAACCGGTTAAGGTAAATGGTTTTATATTGGATATGGATTGGTTATAGGAATCAACCAACGTTGAGCATCCCTAATGAGTAGTATGTGTAATAGTTCAACATTAACTAGAAATGTGAAGACTTGAGCATTTATAAGTGGGAGAACTCATACACCTATCACCTTAAAGTTTTGGGTGAATATGTGGTGTGTCTTTTACAAAAGTGTTGCTCTAGAAAAGAAGTACCTTAATATTGTTCAATGCTCCCTAGTTGAAAAGCTTCCCCAACAAGATGAAATCATGATACCACCTAGAAGAAATTAATCAGGAAGGAGAAATGTGTTCGCAATGTTTAAGAATGTGAAAGATGAAAGAATTCTCGCAATTAAGGTCGATAACATCTTCTTGGACAACAGAAAAATTCATGCAAACCTTCCTAGGTTTGAAGGAGCTCAAAGGGTATACATGCAGAAGCTTTGGGAGATGCGAAAGTTGTTGATTAAGGACGTAAAGGAAGAGTTCAAAAGGATGAACAACATCCTTCGAAGGATAGGAAGGCATCTGAGGCTTTTGGAAAAAGAAGAAATGGAAGTTACAGTGAAAGCACTACTATATATTTGATATATAATAGCACAAATTTAATAACACTTGTTTGAAAACCGCTATTAAATATATTATCCCAAGAATTATAATAGCGTTTTTGTGAAGGGCGATTTTGTGTAGCACGCTATTATAAGTTGTTAAAAGTGCAAAAAAAATTGTCTAGGCCTATAATAGCGCTTTACCAAAATCGCTATTATAAGCAAACAACAAAAAATTTTAAATTATTTTGAACTTATGATAGCACTTTATCAAAAGAACACCATCACAGATAGATTTATAAAAATATATACAACTTTTGCTCGCCAATCGCACTCGAACATAAGACCTCAAATAATTTTTGCTTTCAAGTGTAATGGCTACAACTTATACGCAAGTTGTTGTTAGAAAAATAAACAAGACATAGAGAAAAAAGGAGGAATACAATCATAACACAAGAATATAACGTGGAAACTCCCAAACCGGAGAAAAAACCACGACCGTTGTCAATAGACAACCAGAGAATAATACTATGGGAAAATTGTTACAACACATAATATACTGTCACAAACACAGGCCCCCACTACACCCACACCCTCTAAAACTAATATTTAACTACATCTTACAACACTCTAAAACAAGAGTATAAGAGAATAAAAAAGGTCAAATACAAGATTAAAGTGTTTTTTACTGGTGCATCTTTGAATGAAGAACTTGAATCCTATATATAGCCTTGGACTCCTTCTTCCTTCACAAAACTAGGCGATGTGGAACTTCAAAGAACATGCATCCTATATATAGCCTTGAACTCTCTCTTCATTCACAAAACCAAGCAATGTGGGACTTCTTCAACATGTATATTTTCAACCAACCCCAACAATCTCCACCTTGATTGAAAATAATATATAAACTTTCATTTCCTACACCGACAATTATACTCCACCATAAAGAGTATAGTCACTTGAAGCTACACCACTCCATGAATTTTCACATTGTCTTCACCGACAATCATAGTTTTTAAAAACTATCATACTCTCTCATGAAAAATATATTTCACTTTAAGATAAACCACTTCAAGAATTTCACATTGCCATCTCTGACAATCATATACTTTATCATGAAGAATAAAGTTCACTTAAAGCTAAACCACTCCAAGAATTTTACATTGTCTTCACCGACAATCATAGTTTTTTAAAAAACTATTATACTCTCTCATGAAAAATATATTTCACTTGAAGATAAACCACTTCAAGAATTTCACATTGTCATCACCGACAATCATATACTCTATCATGAAGAATAAAGGTCACTTGAAGCTAAACCACTTCAAGAATTTCACATTGTCTTCACCGACAATCATAGTTTTAAAAAACTAACATACTTCATCTAAAGAAAAGTATACTTCACTTGAAGTTAAACCACTTCAAGAATTTTCACATGTCAAAAATCAGCGGAATTCGTGACTTCCTTGTTGGCAGGAAGCTCTTCCTTGTTGGCAGGAAGCTCTTCAACCACCGACATAATCTTACACCTTGTGTAATCTTGATTGTATCAACACATCTTTGACTTGAACTTTCCACAAGTCAAAAAAAGTCTTCCATCAATTTTCTCTAACCAAACTACACAGCGGAATTCGTGACTGCAGCTCAACAACTCTTTCACAACACTACACTTCTTTTCTGATGTGGAAGATCAGACAAAACTGCAACCACAGAGCATACTAAGAACACTCATCACTGGATTAAACCAAAAGTTGTGATACCAGTTGTTGGAAAAATAAACAAAACATATAGAAAAAAGGAGGAACACAATCACAACACAAGAATATAACGTGGAAACTCCAAAACCGGAGAAAAAACCACGACCGTTGTCAATAGACAACTAGAGAATAATACTATGTGAAAATTGTTACAACACATAATATACCCTCACAAACCTAGGCCCCCAGTACACCCACACCCTCCAAAACTAATATTTAACTACATCTCAAAATACTTTAAAACAAGAGTATAAGAGGATAAAAAAGTCAAATACAAGCTTAAAGTGCTTTTGACTAGTGCATCTTTGAATGAAGAACTTGAATCCTATATATAGCCTTGGACTCATTCTTCCTTCACAAAACTATGCGATGTGGGACTTCAAAGAACTTGCAGCCTATATATAGCTTTGAACTCTCTCTTCATTCACAAAACCAAGCAATGTGGGACTTCTTCAACATGTATATTTTCAACCAAACTCAACAATCTCCACCTTGATTGAAAATAATACATAAACTTTCATTGTCTTCACTGGCAATCATACTCCACCATAAAGAGTATCAACATGTATATTGTCAACCAAACCCAACAGTTGTTTTAGATGGAAGTACACATTTAATTGTAATATTGTAGTATGATATCATCTAATGATCTTAAATATTTTGACGTTGATATACATTTTTATTTATAATTTAATAGAACTTGTGTGATCATTTTAATCATGATCAACTTCAAATCATCATGAAGTTATAACTATGTTTGATGTATATGGTTCTTGGTGTGGTTAATGAATGTTACATACTAGTATATTATTATCAGTATTATGTTCCTTGCCAAATCATTCTTGAAACTTTTACATTGCTATAGAATTTGTGTTACCTGAATTAGAATACAAAATACATACAATTTTGAATCCAGTATATGATTTGCAAATCATATAATATGTACATTTGTCCACTCTGTGTTTCCTTAATGGGTATATCAATCCTAGTAAGTAATGAGTTTAAAACAAGTCTCAAAAGGGCTTTATTAGCGATTTTCTTCAAATTGCTATTAAATAAAGGACATATAATAGCGCTTTTATAACAAGCGTTATTAAATCCATGGCCTAGTCAAGGTTAATCCTCTAGGAGTAAATATATGTCTCTTGGAAGAAGGTGAAGACGGAGAGCTGCTTGCCTTAATTAACGAGGCTAAAGAATGTGTAGGCCAATGGTTTGCACAAGTTAGAGAATGCAAAGAATGAGATATCAATAACAAAAGGTTGACTTGAATGAGGTGTTTGAGAGTACCTTTCAATGCATGGTCCCCAAGTTTTTTTGAGGTCATTGCATCACCTGTTGGGTTATGTGTTTGTTTTGATTTATAACACTCTAAATCAGTCACATATGGTTGTAGCAAGGTTCATCATAAGAATTATGAATTATGAGGTCTTTAATGAAACTGTTACTCTTCAAGACTTGAATGGCCCTTTCAGAATCGTTATGAATCATCAAACAACTAGCTTAAATGGAGCATAAATAGTAGTAATAATGATCAGGGAGTCTTGGAAAAGATGGAGCTTGAAATTTTTTATGTTCGAGACAGATAAATCGCTTTTGGAAGTCAACCAAGTTCGAGGAGAAGAACTTGAGGACAAAGGAAAGGACATTAGCTTATGTGATGCGGGTGAGTTGGAGGCGATACAAGGAGAAGGTAAAGGTGTAAGCAAAAAGGTGAGTGTTAAAAATAAATCCATGGTAAAATAGTCCAAGGAACTAGTACAAAACACGCATTCAACGACGCCATGGTCACCACGGTTTTTCCCTACACCGTGGTGACATATCTTAATTAAGGCGCTACCATATTTATTTTGTTTTTTGATTAAAAATTATTTGTATATAACAGCGGTTACAGAACCAACCGTTGTGATATACTCAAACTTTCGTCGGTTCGAACCTCGGCACCATAAGATATTTTATTTCTTTAACGTTAAGGCGCACCTTTTCTTTTTTATTTATTTTAAAATTCACAAATAAAAGAGTTATCACTACGGTTCTTCTGGTTAATCGTAGTGATATATTTATAATAAATAAATACCTATATATATAGTTTTTATTTATTTTAAAATTCACAGAAAAAAGGGTTATCACTACGGTTCTTCTGGTTAACCGTAGTGATATATTTATAATAAATAAATACCTATCTATACGGTTGGTATTGTTAACCGTTGTGAAATAGTTTACCCATATATAAGCGAAATAACTTTCACTTTCACTTATTGACAGTAGCGCCGTTGCCTTCAAAGTGAAACCCTAGAACCCATTTTTTCTCTTCGTTTTCACCATTAGCCGTGAATCTTGTGCTTCATACATTAAGGTATTCTTCTTCTTCCATCTATTGTTAGATATTTCCCATTATCTCGTTTGTTGCATGTTGTTTTTGTTGATTGTTCTCATTTTTTCAAATTCGTTTTCACTACCTTAACAAAAACCATACTTTGGAAACTTCATAATGTTTTTGTAGCTATGGAAAAGAGTATAAGAAGCATGAAGCTATGATGGAAACTTCATCCAACTTATACTTTCTCTTCATAGCTTCATGAACAAGATGTTAGTAAATGAAGAAACAACAGTGTAAGAAAACTTCATCTAGTTTTAGAAACAATGAAAAGAAATATAAGAAGTATGAAGCTTTTGTGTAAGCTTCTTCTTCCTTGTATTTCTTTTTCATTGCTTCCTGTAACACCCCCTTTCTATACCCCCAAATAATCAAATAATCATTTAGGCACATTTTAAAAATTTCGTCAGAGTATGATTATAAACATGGTATAAAAGAGGTAGGTCACATTATACATTAAATTACAACATACAACACCTGCTCAACAATTGATATGCAACAGTGGGGTAACTTTGCAACAGAGGAACTTAGTCCTTACACCCACATCTCAATATTTAGAATAAAAGCGGAAAATCTAAACATTGAATGACAACTAACATATATACATATACATATATACATCATCAAGTATTATCCCCCAACGTAATTCATGTTTACATAAACATTCATCAACAAGATACATATACAAATGTATCACAAAAGAATCATAGCCTCCTAGCTACCCGGTGCTACATATCAGAGCCGACCGACCAAAAGAATGAAGACACGCTTCACAAAAGACCACCAGCATACCTACTCTGCAATGCCTCATAGAGCATTATAAAACAGTAGAAGGGTGAGAAATATTATCATAATAACAATGCATATAATTATATATCTTAGCATCAAAATACACATATTTCACATTCTCACCACAATTCATCACAACTCACTCATATACATCACAGTGTATATATATTCACAACCAAGCATATACATCATGCATACTTTCACAATTCTTATCATTCCACATAAACATACTCATTCATGTTTATTCATCAATGCACCATTATAAAGATGATAAATGCAAATCATAGAGACCGACTCACGACTCTATGCAAATGCAATGCGGTACCGACTCAATCATCTCAAGTTCACTCAGGAACTTATTGGAACCATCGCTCGTTACATCACTGTAACTCCCCGTCGGGCCTACGATGTTCACCCACCGCTCACACCCCACACGCGGGCACACGGTGTTTATGGATCGCTCACACCCCACAGGCGGGCACACGACCCGATCGCTCACACCCCACAAGCGGGCACACGATTATCTATAATCATCGCTCACACCCCACAAGCGGGCACACGACGTTATAGCGGATTCCCTCCGGAACTAATCCGTCGCTCACACCCCCACATGGGCACACGACGTTACAACGGATTCTCATTAGAATCCCTCAACACAAGAATGCACATCATTATGCTTCACATGCAAATGACTCAAGACATTCTTGAAATGCATACATATTCACAATATATTCATGCATTTATCTCATACATTCACATACAATCTATATACATTCACATCAATGCACTATTGTATGATTCACATCCAAACACACATTCAAAACGGTAAAAGTCGCTAAATAACACTATTCCCGACTTTTCCGGCTTATTTAATCGGCTAACAATTTCCAAATCATCATAATCATGTAGTACAACTCAATAGCTTCACAATGATACCAAGAATGTAAAAATCGGATCATCGGAACAAAAGTTACGGACGGAAACGAAAAACGCATTTTGAAAAATCCCATTTTTACAACTCTTCTGGCCATACGCGTACGGGCACATGTCATACGCGTACGGGCAGAGACCCATTTTTCCCAAATTCCATGTTGAAATGCCCATACGCGTAATGACCTAACCCATACGCGTACGGCCTAAAATGCTACGCGTATCATACGCAAATGGGCAGATGGCCGAGAAAACAAGCAACCCATACGCGTATTGGCCCATGGCTCGCCCCCATTACGCGTATTGCCAAGGTTCATACGCGTACGAACATGCCCCATACGCGTATGACCTGGAAAAACCAGAAAAATTTCTGCAGAACTTAGTTCTGCGTTTTTCTCTACCAAAATCATCCAATTTCACACCTGCACCCAGAAAATTGCCAATACCATGTCCAATAACAAATATCTATCATATACCAACGATTATGGACACTAACAACATGATTTCCACCACATTTAATCAATTTCCAAGCAAGTTTACAAACTATGGGTTTATACAAAAAACTCCTAAAAGTCCACAACAACAACAACATAATCATACATAATGATACACATTGATAACATAACAAGATTTCACACCCTTACCCGGATTCCAAGCTTACTAGATGATTATTCTTGATGATTTCCTAGTTTTCCCCAAGTTTTCTTCACTTTTCTTCTCTTCCTCTTCTTTCTCTCCTCTTTCTTTCTATTTTCTTTTTCTTTCCCTTTCTCCCTATTTTTTCTTTTTCTTATTTCTTTTTCCTTTCTATTTCTATTTCTTATCTCTTTTTCTTTCTATTTTCCACTCCAATTCAATTAATTCATTTTCTCACTCAATTCTACACTTAATCATTTTTCTAACAATTTTTACTAAATTTCTAACTTACCAATAATTGAGAAATGTCTAAAATACCCTCCATTCTAATTTCCCCGAAAACTCTCAAAACGGTCAAATATCATAACACGTCAACATAGCATATTAACATACCAATTTCACAAATAAAATAATTTATCACTCAATTTAAATAAAAGACTCAACAAAATGGGAATAATTGGAATCGGGGCGTTACAACTCTCCCCCACTTTAGAAATTTTCGTCCTCGAAAATATTACCTGATTCAAACAACTCCGGATACGACTCTCGCATCCTACTCTCTAGTTCCCAAGTCATATCGCCTTCCGCAGCGCCTCCCCACGCTACTTTCACAAGTCCAATATCCTTGCCTCTTAGCTTCTTAACTTCACGGTCCAAAATCCTAATCGGTAAAGTTTCAACCGTAAGGTTATCTCTCACTTCAACCTCGTCCATAAGAATAACATGTGACGGATCCGGAACATACTTCCGAAGTTGCGAAACATGGAATACATCATGCAAATTTGAAAGATTCGGAGGCAACGCCACACGGTAAGCCACAACACCAACTCGTGCGGAAATCTGATACTGACCAATAAAACGAGAAGTCAACTTCTTCGATTTCAAAGCACGACCCACACCCGTAACCGGCGTAACTCTCAAAAACACATGGTCGCCTTCTTGAAACTCAAGATCTTTTCTTCTCTTGTCATGATAGCTCTTTTGTCTACTTTGAGAAGCTTTCATCTTCTCACGGATAAACTTTACTTTCTCCGTCGTTTGTTGCACCATCTCCGGCCCAACTATCGCCCTTTCACCGGTTTCATGCCAACACAAAGGTGTTCGACATCTCCGACCATACAAAGCCTCAAATGGTGCCATACTTATACTTGAATGAAAACTGTTATTGTAGGTGAACTCAATCAACGCCAAATAACTATCCCAAGCACCACCTTGCTCGAGCACACAAGCACGCAATAAATCCTCCAACGATTGAATTGTCCTCTCGGTTTGACCATCCGTTTGCGGATGATAAGCCGAACTCAATCTTAGCTTAGAACCCAAAGCCTTTTGTAAACTCTCCCAAAACCTCGACGTGAATCTAGGATCTCTATCCGATACAATACTCTTAGGAACTCCATGTAACTTCACAACCGTAAGAATATAAATCTCGGCTAATCTCTCCAAAGGATAACTAATATCAATTGGAATGAAGTGAGCAGATTTAGTAAGCCTATCAACAATTACCCAAATAACATTATGACCTCTTTGCGTATTCGGCAATCCCATAACAAAATCCATCGATATACTATCCCATTTCCACTCCGGAATGTCCAACGGTTGCATCAATCCACTAGGCTTTTGATGTTCCACCTTCGACTTTTGACAAGTTAAGCACGCATACACAAATTGAGCCACATCTCTCTTTAATCCGGACCACCAAAAGATTTTCTTCAAATCTTGATACATTTTATTCGCTCCTGGATGAATACTTAAGCTATTTCGGTGTCCTTCTTCTAATATCATCTTTTTCAACTCCACATCATCGGGAATACAAATACGACCACGGAATCTCAAAACTCCAAAATTATTAACCTTGAAATCCTCAAATGCTCTTCATGCTCCTCTTGAGACTTAGAATAAATCAAAATATCGTCGATGAACACAACCACAAAACGATCCAACTGTTCATGAAAATTACGATTCATGTATTCCATAAACACACCCGGCGCATTAGAAACCCCGAATGGCATCACGGAATATTCGTAATGGCCATACCGTGTCCTAAAGGTCGTCTTTTGAATATCCTCTTCTTTCACACGAATCTGGTGATATCCCGATCTCAAATCAATCTTGCTAAAAACACGCGCACCAACCAATTGGTCCAACAAATCATCGATCCTTGGAAGCGGATACTTGTTCTTAATTGTCACCTTGTTCAGTTGTCGATAATCAATGCATAACCGCATACTTCCATCCTTCTTCTTTACCAACAATACCGGAGCACCCCAAGGAGAAACACTTGGCCTTACAAATCTCTTGTCTAACAAGTCATTCAATTGTTTCTTCAATTCTACCAACTCCGATGCCGACATACGATACGGTGCCATCGAAACTGGTCTAGTACCCGGAACTAGATCAATAGAAAACTCAACTTCCCTTTCCGGCGGTACATTCGTAATATCCTCAGGAAACACTTCAGGAAAATCAAACACAACAGGAAACACATCAAGTGACACTTGACTATCCACAGGCAATGATGCAAACAACCCGAACAATTGAGCTTCGTCCGCTAAAAGTTTCTTCAACTCTTTAGTGGATAGGAAACTCGAGTCTTCGTCCTCTTCCAAAGAAGGAAACCTCACTAACTTGTGATAACAATCTATATGAACTCTATTAAATTGCAACCAATTCATACCCAAGACCACATCCAATCCTTCCAACGGTAAACACACTAAGTCCATCTCAAAGTCTTTACCATAAATGGTTAAAGGACAACTCAAACAAACCAAAGAAGTAGTTACTGACCCCATTGCTGGAGTATCAATAACCATCTTACCATCCATCAGAGACAACACAAGATTCAAACGCTTCGCGCACTCAGACAAAATAAACGAATGAGTCGCTCCCGTATCAATAATGCCAACTAAAGGTGTACTATTAATAAAGCAAGTACCTTTAATCAGACGGTCTGCACTTGAAGTCTGAGTCCCTGCCAAAGAAAATACCTTCCCACCAGTTGGAGCTTACTTCGGATTCGGACACTTCGTGCTAATGTGGCCAGGTTCCCCACAATTATAGCACTTCACCACATTCCTTCTACAATCAGTAGTAGCATGCCCAAGGCCTCCACAGTTAGAACATTTCACCACAGTCTTCCCACACTCAAATGATTTATGACCCATTTCACCACACTTGTAACACTTAATGGAACCGGAACCTCCTCCTCCAGATTTCTTCTCAAAGTTTCCCCTATGCTTGCCCTTATCAGCGGGTGTCACATAAGGTCCACTTCTAGCTTGTTTCTTTCCCTTTCTCTCATTCAAACTTTTGTAATGTGTAGAACGAGCCTTGCTATTTTCCTCGAAGATTCTACAACATTCCGTCAAATCCGAAAACCTTCTTATCCTTTGATACCCCACAGCTTGTTTAATCTCAGGACGCAAACCATTCTCATATTTAATACACTTTGAGAATTCAGCAGTAATCGCGGCATAATGAGGATGGAATTGAACCAACTCCACAAATTTAGCAGTATAGTCCACCACGGACATACTACCTTGTTTCAATTCAAGGAACTCCATCTCTTTCTTCCCTTTCACACTTTCAGGGTAATACTTCCTTAAGAACTCAGTACGAAATAAATCCCAAGTTACCTCTTCATCATCCACCTCAAGAATTTGACGCATACCGACCCACCAATCGTCGGCTTCTTCCTTCAGCATGTGAGACCCAAGCCTCACCTTGTTCTCCTCCGCACAGTCCATGACTCTGAAGATCCTTTCAATCTCTTTCAACCAAAGTTGAGCACCATCGGGATCAAATCTTCCTTTGAAGATCGGTGGTTGATTCTTCCTGAACTCGTCATTAGCATTCACATTCGGCGCACCTTGCACTGCCCTAGCCATTGCTTCCAAAGCAGCACCCATCGCATTGTCGTTCCTACCAGCCATATTCTGATCATTCCCAAAAATGACAACAAAGTTAAACAACAGTTCAACCAACACAACAACAAAACAGACACAACTGACTCAACTCTGGCTCTGATACCACTTAATGTAACACCCCCTTTCTATACCCCCAAATAATCAAATAATCATTTAGGCACATTTTAAAAATTTCGTCAGAGTATGATTATAAACATGGTATAAAAGAGGTAGGTCACATTATACATTAAATTACAACATACAACACCTGCTCAACAATTGATATGCAACAGTGGGGTAACTTTGCAACAGAGGAACTTAGTCCTTACACCCACATCTCAATATTTAGAATAAAAGCGGAAAATCTAAACATTGAATGACAACTAACATATATACATATACATATATACATCATCAAGTATTATCCCCCAACGTAATTCATGTTTACATAAACATTCATCAACAAGATACATATACAAATGTATCACAAAAGAATCATAGCCTCCTAGCTACCCGATGCTACATATCAGAGCCGACCGACCAAAAGAATGAAGACACGCTTCACAAAAGACCATCAGCATACCTACTCAGCAATGCCTCGTAGAGCATTATAAAACAGCAGAAGGGTGAAAAATATTATCATAATAACAATGCATATAATTATATATCTTAGCATCAAAATACACATATTTCACATTCTCACCACAATTCATCACAACTCACTCATATACATCACGGTGTATATATTCACAACCAAGCATATACATCATGCATACTTTCACAATTCTTATCATTCCACATAAACATACTCATTTATGTTTATTCATCAATGCACCATTATAAAGATGATAAATGCAAATCATAGAGACCGACTCACGACTCTATGCAAATGCAATGCGGTACCGACTCAATCATCTCAAGTTCACTCAGGAACTTATTGGAACCATCACTCGTTACATCACTGTAACTCCCCGTCGGGCCTACGATGTTCACCCACCGCTCACACCCCACACGCGGGCACACGGTGTTTATGGATCGCTCACACCCCACAGGCGGGCACACGACCCGATCGCTCACACCCCACAAGCGGGCACACGATCGTCTATAATCATCGCTCACACCCCACAAGCGGGCACACGATCGTCTATAATCATCGCTCACACCCCACAAGCGGGCACACGACGTTATAGAGGATTCCCTCCGGAACCAATCCGTCGCTCACACCCCACATGGGCACACGACGTTACAACGGATTCTCTTTAGAATCCCTTAACACAAGAATGCACATCATTATGCTTCACATGCAAATTGTAACACCCCCTTTCTATACCCCCAAATAATCAAATTAATCATTTAGGCACATATTAAAAATTTCGTCAGAGTATAATTATAAACATAGTATAAAAGAGGTATGTCACATTATACATTCAGTTAAAACATACAACACCTGCTCAACAGTTGATATGCAACAGTGGGGTAACTTTGCAACAGAGGAACTTAGTCCTTACACCCACATCTCAAAATTTAGAATAAAAGCGGAAAATCTAAACATTGAATAACAACAAACAGATATACATATATACATATATACATGCATCATCAAGTATTCTTCACCAACATCATTCATGTTTTCCTAAACATTCATCAACAAGATACATATACAAATGTATCACAAAAGAATCATTGCCATCCTAGCTACCCGGTGCTACATATCAGAGCCGACCGACCAAAAGAATGAAGACGCACTTCACAAAAGACCACCAGCATACCTACTCTGCAATGCCTTATAGAGCATTATAAAACAGTAGAAGGGTGAGAAATAATATCATAATAACAATGCATATGATTATATATATCTTAACATAAAAATACACATATTCCACATTCTCACCACCATTCATCACAACTCACTCATATACATCGCAATGTATATATATATAATCAAAACCAAGCATATACATCATGCATACTTTCACAATTCTTATCATTCCACATAAACATACTCATTTATGTTTATTCATCAATGCACCATTATAAAGATGATAAATGCAAATCATAGAGACCGACTCACGACTCTATGCAAATGCAATGCGGTACCGACTCAATCATCTCAAGTTCACTCAGGAACTTATTGGAACCATCGCTCGTTTCATCACTGTAACTCCCCGTCGGGCCTACGATGTTCACCCACCGCTCACACCCCACACGCGGGCACATGGTGTTTATGGATCGCTCACACCCCACAGGCGGGCACACGACCCGATCGCTCACACCCCACAAGCGGGCACACAATCGTCTATAATCATCGCTCACACCCCACAAGCGGGCACACAACGTTATAGCGGATTCCCTCCGGAACCAATCCGTCGCTCACACCCCACATGGGCACACGACGTTACAACGGATTCTCATTAGAATCCCTCTACACAAGAATGCACATCATTATGCTTCACATGCAAATTGTAACACCCCCTTTCTATACCCCCAAATAATCAAATTAATCATTTAGGCACATATTAAAAATTTCGTCAGAGTATAATTATAAATATAGTATAAAAGAGGTATGTCACATTATACATTCAGTTAAAACATACAACACCTGCTCAACAGTTGATATGCAACAGTGGGGTAACTTTGCAACAGAGAAACTTAGTCCTTACACCCACATCTCAACATTTAGAATAAAAGCGGAAAATCTAAACATTGAATAACAACAAACAGATATACATATATACATATATACATGCATCATCAAGTATTCTTCACCAACATCATTCATGTTTTCCTAAACATTCATCAACAAGATACATATACAAATGTATCACAAAAGAATCATAGCCATCCTAGCTACCCGGTGCTACATATCAGAGCCGACCGACCAAAAGAATGAAGACGCGCTTCACAAAAGACCACCAGCATACCTACTCTGCAATGCCTCATAGAGCATTATAAAACAACAGAAGGGTGAGAAATAATATCATAATAACAATGCATATGATTATATATATCTTAACATAAAAATACACATATTCCACATTCTCACCACCATTCATCACAACTCACTCATATACATCGCAATGTATATATATATATATAATCAAAACCAAGCATATACATCATGCATACTTTCACAATTCTTATCATTCCACATAAACATACACATTTATGTTTATTCATCAATGCACCATTATAAAGATGATAAATGCAAATCATAGAGACCGACTCACGACTCTATGCAAATGCAATGCGGTACCGACTCAATCATCTCAAGTTCACTCAGGAACTCTGCTGGAACCATCGCTCGTTACATCACTGTAACTCCCCGTCAGGCATACGATGTCCCCCATCGCTCACACCTCTTATTTTTAAGGCACACGATCCCATCTGATCGCTCACACCTCTTATTTTTAAGGCACACGACGTTTATGGATCGCTCACACCTCTTTGTATAAGGCACACGACCCGATCGCTCACACTTCTTTGTATAAGGCACACGATCGCCTTTACCCATCGCTCACACCTCTTATTTTTAAGGCACACGATCCATCCGATCGCTCACACCTCTTATGTTTAAGGTACACGATGTTATAGCGGATTCTCATAGGAATCCCTCAACACAAGAAAGCACGTCATTATGCTTCACATGCAAATGACTCGAGACATTCTTGAAATGCATACATATTCACAATATATTCATGCATTCTTCTCATACAATCACATACAATCTATATACATTCACCTCAATGCACTATTGTATGATTCACATCCAAACACACATTCAAAACGGCCGAAGTCGCTAATTAACACTATTCCCGACTTTTCCGACTTACTTAATCGGCTAACAATTTCCAAATCATCATAACAAGCAAGAACATTTTATAGGCTTTCCAACGGTATAAATCGGAAATACGGCTCGAGAGTTATGAATTTTTAAGGAAAAGAATTATAAAAGAAAAAAAATCTCCCAACCGCCCGGCGAAGCACGCCAACCGCCCGGCGAAACACGCATCGCCTCTACTTCGCCCGGCGAAGCACTGGCGACGCCAATTCCACCAAAATGACTCAAAGAGTCAGAAACTTGGCACCTCTGCGCCTCTCAAAACCGCCCGACGAAAGGACGAACCGCCCGGCGAAACAGGCACATCGCCCGACGCTTCACACCAGAATCAGAATTTCTGCTTCGTTTTTGGCACTGTTCCAAACCCCAAAAATTCCATTTTCTTCCCCAAATCACTTTCATCAGCAAAACAGTTAATAGCAATGGTTCATAAACATATAGAGATCACACAACACAAATTATATCGATTTCCATCCGTGAAAACATCGATTTCTACTCGTTTACGCGTTTCCGCCCTATAACCGAAAAATATCGAACAAGCCAATACCACATGCAAACACACATACATAATGATATACATTGATGAGATGATAAGATTTCACACCCTTACCCGGATTCCAAGCTTACTTGATGATTGTTCTTGATGATCCTAGGTTTTTCCCAAGTTTCTTTTCTTTTTCTTCCTTTCTCTCCTTTTCTTTCTATCTTTCTTTTCCTTCTATTTCTTTTCTTTTTCTTCTTCTTATTTCTTTTTCCTTTCTATTTCTATTTCTATCTCTATTTCTATTTTCCACTCAAATTTAATCAATTCATTTTCTCACAAAATTCTACACTTAATCATTTTTCTAACAATTTTTACTAAATTTCTAACTTACCAATAATTGAGAAATGTCTAAAATATCTTCCATTCTAATTTCCCCGAAAACTCTCAAAAACGGTAAAATAACATAGCATGTCAACATAACATATTAACACGCCAATTTCACAAATAAAATAGTTTATCACTCAATTTAAATAAAAGACTCAACAAAATGGGAATAATTGGAATCGGGGCGTTACACAAATGACTCAATACATTCTTGAAATGCATACATATTCACAATATATTCATGCATTTATCTCATACAATAACATACAATCTATATACATTCACATCAATGCACTATTGTATGATTCGCATCCAAACACACATTCAAAACGGTAAAAGTCGCTAAATAACACTATTCCCGACTTTTTCGGCTTATTTAATCGGCTAACAATTTTCAAATCATCATAATCATGTAGTACAGCTCAATAGCTTCACAATGATACCAAGAATGTAAAAATCGGATAATCGGAACAAAAGTTACGGACGGAAACGAAAAACGCATTTTGAAAAATCCCATTTTTACAACTCTTCTGGCCATACGCGTACGGGCACATGTCATACACGTACGGGCAGAGACCCATTTTTCCCAAATTCCACGTTGAAATGCCCATACGCGTAATGACCTGACCCATATGCGTACGGCCTAAAATGCTACGCGTATCATACGCAAATGGGCAGATGGCCGAGAAAACAAGCAACCCATACGCGTATTGGCCCATGCCTCGCCCCCATTACGCGTATTGCCAAGGTTCATACGCGTACGAACATGCCCCATACGCGTATGACCTGGAAAAACCAGAAAAATTTCTGCAGAACTTAGTTCTGCGTTTTTCTCTACCAAAATCATCCAATTTCTCACTTGCACCCAGAAAATTGCCAATACCATGTCCAATAACAAATATCTATCATATACCAACGATTATGGACACTAACAACATGATTTCCACCACATTTAATCAATTTCCAAGCAATTTTACAAACTATGGGTTTATACCAAAAACTCCTAAAAGTCCATAACAACAACAACATAATCATACATAATGATACACATTGATAAGATAACAAGATTTCACACCCTTACCTGGATTCCAAGCTTACTAGATGATTGTTCTTGATGATTTCCTAGTTTTCCCCAAGTTTTCTTCACTTTTCTTCTCTTCCTCTTCTTTCTCTCCTCTTTCTTTCTATTTTCTTTTTCTTTCCCTTTCTCCCTATCTTTTCTTTTTCTTATTTCTTTTTCCTTTCTATTTCTATTTCTTATCTCTTTTTCTTTCTATTTTCCACTCCAATTCAATTAATTCATTTTCTCACTCAATTCTACACTTAATCATTTTTCTAACAATTTTTACTAAATTTCTAACTTACCAATAATTGAGAAATGTCTTAAATACCCTCCATTCTAATTTCCCCGAAAACTCTCAAAACGGTCAAATATCATAACACGTCAACATAGCATATTAACATACCAATTTCACAAATAAAATAATTTATCACTCAATTTAAATAAAAGACTCAACAAAATGGGAATAATTGGAATCGGGGCGTTACACTTCCCAAACTAGTTGAACATCATAATTGATTCCTGTTCCGCGATTAGTTTCATTAAAAGGTGCGTTATTCCTGTTCCTCTCTTTACTCTTCATTGGATTATGGTTTTAGGGTTTGTTTTCAACTGAGGATGCTCATTTTTTAAGTTTGTTGTGTTTCCTTACAGGTTAAGGGGAAGATACAGGGTGATGATGCTGGTGGTAGCAAGCGTATTATATGAGTTTATAATATCTGGATCTGGTATAGAATGTTGTTTGAGTTTATTATATTCTATTTAGATTGTTTACTTAAAGTTTGCTGGTGGAAGCAAGCGTATTATATGAGTTTATAATATTTGGATCTGGTATAAAATGTTGTTTGAGTTTATTATATTCTATGTAGATTGTTTGTTTTACTAACCCTCAATTAAAATACATTCATTTAATTTGACATAGATACTTATAATCTGTAAATTAAGTTGTATTTGAAAACCAACTTATATCTATCAATGTTTTCGAATTGCATCCCTCTCATCGTTCATCTCACGATGTTTAATATATATATTATGGTATAATGATCTGGCTCCTTAGATGCATCGCCATCTTCCATTATAGTTAAATTTCATTAACAACAAATTATTAGTTAATCTGCCTCTCCATCAACACTTATAATCGTAAAACTTCCGATTATAAAAATTATGATGATAAGCGATGATGATGAGGCAGATTATCCAATGTCTTGTTCTTATGGAAATTTAACTATAATCGAAGATAGCGATATATCAAAGGAGTCAGTTCAATAAACCACAATATATATGTAAAACAACGTGAAATGCACGATGAGATGAATGCAATCAGAAAACATTGGTTTGTTTAAGTTGGTTTTCAAGAACAGTTTAATTTGCAGATTATAGACTTCTTCATCAAATTGATTCCATGTATATTTCTTTAGTGAGGTGTTTGTAAAACAAGCAATCTACATTTAATATAATAAACTCAGGGTACTTACAACAACGGTTATCTATTGTAACAGAGATCGTAGGTAATTTATGTTTTACATAATTCGCTGCTGATGGGTTTCAAACCCAGTACCTAAGTGTATGTATCACAACGGTTTGTTATCATAACCATTGTGATATATGGCGTGCGTCCTGCCTTTCTATAACGGTTTCCAGACAGTTGTAGAAACAGCGAACTTACAGCGACAATCTACATAACAATGCCTTCGACATCGTCATTATATGTCATTCCCAACCGTTGTTAAATGGGTTTTTCGTAGTAGTGCATGTAACATTGTCAAAAGGAGGAGGATTTGGAGGGGATTAGTAGAATTCGAAAATGAATCAGCAGTAGGTGATTGATGTATAGGTGGAGATTTTAACACCATTTTAATTAATAGTAAGAGGAAAGGAATGGATTGTTATAATAAAAGACGAGAGATACAAGAGTTTAGAAAAATTGTGGCTTACATGGTTGTGGTTGATGTTCCTAACATTGGCAACAAGCTCTCTTGGTTCAATGGAGATGGAGGAAGCCTCTAGAAGTAGGTTGGATAAATTTTTATCATCTGAATCCATCACAACCAAATGGAACACTGTAGGGCTGGTCATTAGGGAAAGGGACAATTTTGACCATATTCCTATTTGGTTGAAGGCCAATAATCTTAATTGGGGCCCTAAAACTTTTAGGATCCTAATTATTGGTTAGATCACTAAATGTTTGTGAATTTTGTGGACAAGGAGTGGAAAACTATGAGGTTTTCATGAAGGATAGTTTCATTTTAAAGGAAAAACTTAAGTCTCTTAAGACCATCCTAAGAATATGGAACAAAGATACTTTTGGGTGGGTGGATCTAAATGTAGATGAAGATGTGAAAGAAGTTAATACTCTGGATGCCCATATAGGTTACTGCTTTTAAGATATGGCTCCTGATTTGATAAAGAAGGGAGCTTTATCAACTAACAATACGATGAATTACATGATATTTTTAATGATTTATATGATGAATGTCTAAATCTTTTTAAATTAAATTCCAAGCAACGGAAAATTATTTTTCTTTATATAGTAAAACTAATGACATGCAAGAAGAGTTAGATAAAATTATATAAAAAGTCGACACTCATGCTAGTTCTTCAACATGTGATAAATGTATATCTCTTGAATCCAAAATTGTTGATTGTAATCAAGTTATATGCAATTATTAAAAAGTAAAAAATGGATTGAAAAATGTTCTAAGTAGTCAAAGATATGTTAATTATAAAAATGGATTAAAATGTTCTAAATTTGAAAATTCTAATCAAATCTAAAAGACTAACTTTGTCAAAACTAACAATGTTTGTATAAATGTTCAATCAACAAAAGTATGTCATAATGTTCATCCTATAAATGCATATAACAAATATTATTTATGTGATTATAAGAAAATTCCCAACATATCACATACTTGTTTTTTATTGCAATTGTAAAGGTCATGCCTCTAATGCATGTTATATTAGAAATATTGGTGTACCTAGTGAAAATTATGTATGGGTTGAGAAAGGAATGAACCTAAAAGGATCCAAAGAAATTTGGATACCTAGAAAGAACTATTAATTATCTTTTGTATGTATGCTTGAAAACCATATGCTAAAATTGAAAAATTAAGATTGGTTGTTCAAAATACAATAAGACGATATGATATGGTAAGATTAAAGTTTTGTTTGGTTGAAGATGAATAGAAAACATTGGAATTTTCAAAGAGCGTCTCATTAATATCAACATAATCACTTTAGAAGAGAATCAAAATTGACATCAAATCATTGTAAAGAAGATAAGTTGTTCGATATATGATGTATCTTTTCCCTATATTACTTTACTTTGGATTTTATTCATTTTACTTTTGATAATGTCAAAAAGGGGGAGAAAAAAATTATTGTTTTTGTTGTTTTCAAGATAACAAAGGCATAACATAAATTTAAAAATTGAAATCTGGCACACAGATATCAGATATCAAGACAGATGTCAGGACACTGGGATCAAGACAGCAACCAACACTTATGCAGAAAAAATAAGAGCTTGAATATAAATAATAACACATTCAATTGTTAACCCAGATCTGTGAAACATCACCTACATATGGGGCATCCAAGCCAGGAAGGAAGTCCATTATAATAGTATTAGTTCAAAGCCATAGCAAACACCCACAGGATTACAAGTTTCTCACCTAATCACTACTCGTGCTAACTTCTTCCTAGGAAATCCTAGATATGAGACCACTCTCACTTCCCACCAGTCGCACAACAGTGAAAAACTCAACAATAGAGAATAAACAGAAGTCACACTTCAAAGACACAAAATCCACTATTTACTTAAAAGCTTATGAGTGAATTCACAATTACAACTAAAAAAAACAGTCTAGCTCTAGTGTCAAGGGGATAGAAGAGAGGATCACAATCACCAAATAACACATTCCTACTCAGATGTCAGAAGACATAAGAGAGGAAAACAAAGAACTAAACTCTCTAAACCCTAAAAACTCTTTCTTTCAATACACGACTTCTCTACTTCATTAGTTTTAAAAACTCCTTTAAATTGACATCACAATAGCACGGGCTTGGGATCTTGAAACACATATCACAAGGCATCAAGTTTAAATCACTTGCACGATCTCTTGCATAATAATAGGAACTAAACATAAAGTTTCCTAAAAAGGCTCCAAGGCCCTTTTTAAGAAATACAAGCAAATCTGTCAAGACAGAAGTTTCTAAAATAACCCTCCTTGGATTGCGACACTGTGTGAATTAAAACACTATCAAATCTTACACTTTAAATACCAAATCATCCCAGCCCTAAACTTCTGGTATAAAATGTTCTGGCCACATGTCTCAACATTGTGCTGATCATGCTGTCTGACTAACTTGTCACAACATCTGTCTCAACATCTTGCTGAATACTATTTTAACAAAATTTCTGCCAATCAAAAACCACATAACTTACAATCTCCCCCTTTGGAAAATTTTGGCTAAAACAACCTTTACATGGAAACTTGGAGAACTAAAATCAATCATAACAGGAGAAATAAAAAAGTTTATTCGCAAAACACATCAGAGGCACACACAACGGAAAAAAAAAACTCACAGCAAGACCAAAAAAAACTTCATTACAAAATGGAAAGAACTCCCCATGAATTACATAGCCATCAATTCAGCAAACAAAATTAAATACAAAGTCAAGACATCTTTTCTGACATTACAGTCAGCAGCATAACTCCCTCTGTCCCAAATCTCCCTCTCCGGCATAAATTCTCCTAGACACATGATGAAATGATGTCAGAACATATAGAATGACATCCTAGCACCAACAACAAAGACCTCCCAGCAACACAAAAGTAGGGCTCATCATCATTCCCATGCTCCACACCCTAAGATACTTGAGACATCCTCCCTTTCATAGCACTGTTAACCCTGCCATCACTACCATCACCACTAAGCCCCCTTTTAGGCATAAATTTGACACCAGCTTTCTCCTTTGCATAATATCCTCCATAATCAAGACTAATTGCTATAATTCTTTAAAAATGCAAATTCTGAGTTCACCCTAAGCTTCTCAAACAGATTTGCCTCCAAAGTCTTAGTAATGATATCAGCCAATTGCTTCTCAGTGGCAACATGTTCCAGAATGAGCACTTTGTCTTCAACAAGATCCCTGATAAAATGATGACGAATGTCAATATGTTTTGTCCTGCTATGTTGAATAGGATTCATGCAGATGTTGATAGCAGTCAAATTGTCACAGTATAATGTCATGACATCCTGCTTGATATTGTACTCCTTCAGGATCTGCTTCATCCAAAGTAGCTGAAAACAGTTGCTTCCAGCTGCAATATACTCAGCCTCAGCATTGGATAGGGACACACAATTCTGCTTCTTACTAAACCAAGAGATAAGGTTGTTTCCCAAGAAAAAACATTCATCAGAAGTGTTTTTTCTATCATTAGCACTCCCTGCCCAATCAACATCATAATATCCAACAAGCATAGCATTAGAGCTATGTAAATACATCATACCATAGACACTTATACCATTGACATACTTTAGAATCCCTTTTACTTGATTGGTGTGACTAATTTTAGGTTCATCTTGATACCTAGCACAAACCCCAACAGCAAATGTGATATCAGGCCTGCTAGCTGTCAGATACAATAGACTGCCTATCATGCTTCTATAAAGACTTTAATCCGCATTCACCCCGTTTTCATATTTGGATAGCTTCAAATGAGTAGGTGCAAGAGTCCTCTTGTGATTGGCCTTCTCGATACCAAACTTCTTCACTATGTTCTTGGCATACTTACTTTGAGATATGAAGATAGAATCTTCCATCTGTCTTACTTGAAGTCCAAGAAAATAAGTGAATCCTCCTACTAGACTCATCTCAAATTCAGATTGCATATGTTTGACAAAATGTTGGACCATCTGGTATGACATCCCACCAAAGACAATATCATCCACATATATCTGAGCAGTCATAAGCTTGCCATCCATTTATTTAACAAACAAGGTCTTGTCTATTTCTCCTTTTCTGTAACCATTGCTGACCAGAAATTTTGTCAGTCTTTCATACCAAGCTCTATGGGCTTGCTTTAGACCATAACGAGCCTTCTTCAGTTTGTACACATGATTTGGAAAAATGGAATCAACAAACCCTTTTGGTTATTCAACATACACCTTTTCTTGTAAGAACCCATTCAAGAAGGCACTTTTCACATCCATCTGAAACAACTTGGATCTCAGCAAACATGTCACTCCTAGTAATAGTCTTATGGATTCAAGACGAGCAAATGGAACAAAGGCCTCATCAAAATCAATACCCTTAATTTGAGTGTACCCTTGATCCATAAGTTTGGCCTTGTTTATGGTAACCACTCCATTTTCATCTGATTTATTCTTATAAACCCACTCTGTGCCAATGATATTTGTTCCCTTAGGTCTAGGAAACAAATCCCAAACTTCATTCCTCTTGAACTCCAACTCTTCTTACATGGAATTAATCCAAAATTCATCAGTTAGAGCTTCTTTCACATTTTTTGGTTCAATCTTAGAGACAAAACAAGCATTGGATACCACCTCCCTTGATCTAGTAATAATCCATTCATTAGGATTTCCTATTATGAGTTCCTTAGGACGATCCTTCTGAATTCTGATAGTGGGCCCATTATTTACCTGATTTCCATCATCCTTCACAATAGCAGGTTCATTGTTGTTGTTATTATCAGCACCATTACCTGCAGTGGCAGTCACCTTTGGTGATGTTTCAACATTATCTTCGACATCTGCCTATTTCTCTATAGTTGAGTCATCTATCACAATGTTAATAGACTCCATCATTACCTTGGTTCTAGTGTTGAACACTCTATAGGCTCTGCTGTTTATGGAGTAGTCTAAGAATATCCCTTCATTACTTTTGGGATCCATCTTTCTCCTTTGTTCACGATCAGCTAGAATATAACACTTGCTCCCAAAAACATGGAAGTACTTGACAATAGGCCTTCTTCCCTTCCATAATTCATAAAGAGTAGTTGAGGTACCAGTTCTCAAGGTAACCCTATTATTAATATAGAATGCAGTATTCATTGCTTCAGCCCCAAAATGATAAGGCAAATGTTTAGCATGAAGCATGACTCTTGAAGAGTTCTATTTTTTCGCTCAACCACTCCATTTTGCCGAGGAGTGATGGGAGAAGAAAATTCATGGCTAATACCTTCTAAGGAGAAAAAATTAACAAACTTGTTATTCTCAAATTCCTTTCCATGATCACTCCTAATCCTTACAATTTTGCTTTCCTTTTCTCTTTGAAGCCTTTGACATAATTCCTCAAAAACATCAAACACTTCTGATTTTTCCTTGATAAAGTTCACCTAGGTGAATCTTTAGAAATCATCAACCACTACATAGGCATACCTCTTACCCACAAGGCTTTCAACTTGCATAGGACCCATCAAATCCATGTGAAGAAGTTCCAACACTTTTGAAGTAGTTAGATGTTGGACCTTTGGATGGGACATCTTGGTTTGCTTTCCAATTTGACACTCACCACAAATTATTCCTTTCTTTATCCTGAGCTTGGAAATTCCTCTGATAGCTTCTGTAGACACAATCTTCTTCATACCTTTCAGATGTAAATGACCATGCTTTTGGTAAACTTCATCTTCTTTAGACATCAAACATGTAGGAGAGCATTTTGTTGATTGAGGTGTCCATAAGTAACAATTATCCTTAGATATGACTCCCCTCATCAAAAATTCATCCTTCTCATTAGTAACCACACATTCAGACTTAGTGAAATTGACTTTCAACCCTTGATCACACAACTGACTTATGCTTATAAAGTTGGCATTCAATCCTTTTACAAGTAGCACATTCTCAAGACTAGGGAATCCTGAACAGGCTAGTCTTCCAACCCATTGAATATCTCCCTTGGAACCATCCCCAAAGGTAACATAGCTAGTAGAGTGTGACCTAATGTTGACCAGGAAGTTCTTTACACCAGTCATGTGTCTAGAACACCCACTATCCAAATACCAATCTTCTCTAGCTGAAGCTCTAAGAGAAGTATGAGTAATAAGTGAAGTGATAGCTTATTTGGGAACCCATTTCTTTGTAATCTTAATCACTTCATGATTAACCTTGGGCTATATAAAAGACCTTGGATATCCATACAATCTGAAACAGAAGGGCTTGATATGCCCAAATCTACCATAGTAATAACATGTCCAATGCCAGGCCTTGCTTCCTGCTTGAGAATTATGATGTCTGGCATGATGTTGAAACATTTGTTTTGAAATCATTTTCTCTTGCTTATTTCTAGTAGGGATAAATTTTGTAACCTTAGGATCTCCTTTTAGAGTTTCATTATCAAACCCTGTGCCTTTTAAGTCACCAGCCTTTTTCCAATTTGACGAATTTCGTCTAACATGTTAGAACCATTATTCAACATTCTCACAGACTTGGTCATATTTTCAAGTTTGGAGGTCAACATGGTTACCGCATCCTGCAGACTATGGATGTTGGACAAATATTCTTCCTTCTCACTCTGAAGTTGAGAGATAATATTTTGTTTCTTGTCACTTATGATACCCAGATCTTTGTAAGAAGCAACCAGTTCAGTATAAGAGTTTTTTTCATCACAAGAATCTAAATCAGATGCCCATCTTCCAGTTAGAGCAGTAACATGTTTGGCAGATTCATCCTCAGTTTCACTTTCATCATCAGACCAAGAAGTAGTCATCCCTTTATGTTGTTTCTTGAGATAGGTGGGGCATTCTGCTCTAATGTGTCCAAATCCATCACATTCATGACATTGAACCCCTCTATTCTGATTGAACTTTTCTTCTATTCTTGCTTTTCTTTGAGAGTCATAGTTTCTTCCATTGTCAGGACTGATGTTCTGGACATTGGGTCTTGACTTCCTCTTCATTCTCTTTAGCACTTGGTTAAATTGTCTTCCAAGTAGAACAATGGCATTTGACATGCCTTCATTAGTGTCCAGATCACATTCTCCCACTCCATCTTTAGTGTTGGAGACAAAATCTATGCTTTTATTCTTCTTTTTAGTTCTGTTATTAATGGTCAATTCAAAAGTTTGAAGTGACCCCACAAGTTCATCAACTCTCATGCTGCTGAAGTTTTGGGTTTCTTTTATGTATGTTACCTTCATATCAAACCTCTTGGGAAAAGACCTGATAATCTTCGTAAACTGCTTTTTTTCTGATATTTTCTCTCCTAGGGCACTAAAGGCATTAGATATTTCAAGAATATTCATGTGAAAGGCATGGATACTCTCATCCTCCATCATCTTTAGATTTTCAAATTTGGTAGTGGGCAACTGAAGCCTAGATATCTTCACCTTAGATGTACCTTCATGAGTTGTCTTGAGAATTTTCCAAGCATCCTTGGCTACAGTGCATGTGTTTATTAACCTAAACATGTTTTTTTCAACTCCATTGAATAGGGCATTCAAGGCTTTGGAGTTTCCAAGAGCAGTCTCATCTTCTTCCTTGGTCTTGTCCTCTTCAGGTTTCAGATTTTCCTTCCCATCTTCATTTTCAACCACAGGATATATCCAACCCTTGATGATAGCTTTCCAAGCTTTGCTATCCATGGATTTTAAGAAGGCCACCATGTGTGCCTTCCAATAGTCATATTTGGTTCCATCCAAGATGGGAGGTCTGTTCACATTCCTTCCTACTTCCTTGTCCATTATGCTAGAAAGGATATTTACTTAGAGCTCACCCAAAATAGAACAGGGTGACCTGCTCTGATGCCAATTAAATTTCAGGCACACAGATACCAGATGTCAAGACAGATGTCAGGACACTGGGATCAACACAACAACCAACACTTATGCAGAAAAGATAAGAGCTTGAAAATAAACAATAACACATGCAATTGTTAACCAAGTTTGATACAACATCACCTACATCTTGGGGCATCCAAGTCAGGAAGGATATCCACTATAATAGTATTAGTTCAAAACCACAACAAATACCCACAGGTTTTCAAGCTTCTCACCTAATAACAACCCGTGCTAACTTCTACCTAGGAACTTCTAGATATGAGACCCCTCTAACCTTCCACCAGTAACATAATAGGGACAAACTCAAAAATTGAGAACAAAAAGAAGTCACACTTCAAAGACACAAAATCCACTCTTTGCTTAAAATCTTATTAGTGAATTCACAATTACAACTCAAAAGAAATAGTCCAGCTCTAGTATCAAAGAGATACAAGAGAGGCTCTCAATCAACAAATAACACAGTCCTACTCAGATGTCAAAATACATAATAGAGGAACACAAAGAACAAAACTCTCTAAACCCTAAAAACTCTTTCTTTCAATACACGGATTCTCTACTTCATTAGGTTTAGATAACTCCTTTAAATATACATCACAATAGCACGGGCTTGGGATCTTGAAACACATATCACAAGGCATCAGCTTTAAATAACTTGCACGATCTCCTGTACAATGATACGAGCTAAACATAAAGTTTCCTAAAAAGGCTCCAAGACCCTTTTTAAGAAATACAAGCAAATCTGTCAAGACAGAAGTTCCTAAAATATCCCTCCTTGGATTGCGACACTGTGTGAATCAAAACACTATCTAATCTCACACTTTAAATACCAAATCATCTTAGCCCTAAACTTTTAGTATAACATGTCCAGGGCACATGCTCCAACATCATGCTAATTATGCTGTCTGACTAACTTGTCACGACATCTGTCTCAACATCTTGCTGAAAATTGTTTTAACAAAATTTCTGCCAATCCAAAACCATAAAACTTACAATAAAAATAAAGCGGGAGATATGCAAGATAGAGGGAGACATACAAGATAGGGGAAGCAATCAAATGTCAAGAAAAAACGTCCCGTCAAAATATTATGTCATCATAAAAAATTGGTTGATTATGAAGATGTTCATCATCTATCTTATTTTAGTTTTAATGAAAACCAAAGCTTATCAAAGAAGAAATATCCAAGAAGAAAAGTTTGTAATAAAGAATAAAGAATGCATAAGCTTATAGATATTTTGAGAGTAAAGGAAATTGATATTGATACTAAGGTACTCAATTGCAATTCACTATGTATAAAATTTAGTTACTGAAAAAAATTACTCATCTTCATCTCTAAAGTTCTCAAATTATCATGCATAAAAATCTTGGAAGCAAATGCATAAAAAGCTTATTTTTAATAAGTTGTCAGCATTTTTAAGCCAAGTTTGTTGCACTTTTTAAGTTAGGTCTGGTTAACAAATTTAACAAAACTTGTAGTTGTTTGAAATTTAAAAAATTATTTGAAATTTGAAAATTGTTCTGCACTTTTTAAATCAGGCATCCGTTTAATCGATTTAAGAAGTCATGTACAGAATGGAAAATTGTGTCATTTCATGAACCATTGTCACTCTAAACTATTGCAAACCTTCATGAAAATGTCTCAAACTTTTGTATCAATTCATAGAGGTTCATAATGATGTATATAAAAGTTTATAGATCATAAAATCAATTTAACCTCTTTCATACAAATTTTAATACAATTTAAATAAATTTCTAAGTGTTCATTCATTTTCAAAAATGTTGGAACTTTGTGCATAACTTTAAAATTATTCATAAAGTTTCATAACGTATTTTGAGCACTTCAGGTTTATATATACTGTTGAATTATATATTGAAAGGGAAGAATAATGATTTATTCTAGGAAACTGTACAAAAATTATCTTTTATTTGAAAACATCATTTTGTTATAACTTGATCACCAAGTGTGTGGTGACAATTACTTGTAAATAGAAAGTGGTTAATGATTTTAGAAAATGTTCTTGAATAGGATTAACTCAAAGTCCACCATATGTTTTTAGTGTTTATATTAGAAGATTGTAAGAAATGTCTTAGCGTGAAGCTTGTACAAAGATCTAACATAGCGGAAAATCCTTCAAGGTGTGGAGGGACTAAATGTACCCTTAAGTTGGAAAGGGGAACTAGGATAAATCTCTTGTGTTCATTTACTTTCTTGCACTCTATCTTTTTATACACTTTTATTCAAAATTCATACACTTAATTGTTGAAAAATAAATAAAAGAAAAGAAAATCTACAAAATAACGAGAAAAATCCAAAAACCCTATTTCACCCCCGCTTAGGTTGCATTTTTTATTACACTCAACATCGAGAAAGTGTCTAATGTGTGATGATAGGTGTAACACCCCTTTTCTACCCGGCGGATAAGTAATAAAATCAGAGTTTTCATTTTAAAAATTCTTCAACATAAACAAGATGTCACATTTTCAACAGAAAACAACTTCATATTAATCACAATTAATTCAGATACATAACACTGATTCGGATGAACTGATAACAACCTGAATTATCCTTTTGAAAACAAAACAACTTTTATTAATAAGCGGCTTCACATAATTCAACTTATAATGACATAACCTCATGTCCAACTCAAAACAACTTCGAAACAACAATTCTTTAATAACAACAATTTAAGATTCAACTACTAAGACAATAACAACAAATAAACAACAATCGTTCATCCCCCCGAGTGCTACGTATCAGAGCAAGACCAACTCGAGCTAACAGCATCTAAGACTTCACATTATACCTCAACTTCTGCAGCTATTCTTGAGTACCTGCTCAGTTACCCATAATAGGTAACATCATTACAGAAGGGGTGAGATATCGAATATTATAAACAAAATATGATGATTAATATGCTAGATTAGAATCATATAAATTCCACCGCTTCATACGACAGTCATGCAACAACCAGAAATAAACAACTTAATAGCAACCCCAACTTGTATTGACAGCAAATAACAACATATAACAACAACTTATATAAAAGATGCAAATTATAGTAATAACAACATATATAACATCAGCTCACGACATTAGTAATTTATCTCAAGCAACAACACATAGCAACAACAACTTATAACAAGCAATAACTTCACAACAACGGCAACTTCACAACAACAGCAACTTCACAACGACTCAAAATGTGACACAACTATGCACATGCATGTGGTACCATCGGAGTAAAACTCCCAACTTAAACATATGCCAGGTTATCGAGGCATTTCAACAAGGCATAAGCCTTCAACGTGGTGCCATCAAGGCCAACTTAATCAATGCCATCAAGGCCAACGTGGTGTGAGCATACAGCCCCGACTCATGAATGCAATGTATGCGACAATTATCAAAGGTATACAATCAACTACATCATCAACAAGAACAACCAGAACAACAACAACGAAAACAACAACTCAAACATGCATCAATAGCATCAACTTAATCCAACATTGGTCATTCGACCTACAACTTAATCAACAACAACACAACTCAAACAACATTGGTCATTCGACCTACAACTTAATCAACAACACCACAACTCAAACAACATTGGTCATAAGACCTGCAACTTAAATACCTCGCCCGTAAATCGGGACAATACAACTTATCCAACTGTACCTGTAATTCCACGCGTTCAACTTAATTCCACAAAACAAACCGACTAAAATCACCTACTAATTATTACGAACTACCTCGACAATTTTCGTTAAATTTCGGACAACTAAGTTTTTTGCCTAAACCGGCTAAACTGACTAAAACTGCACTGTTATTAGCCTCTGTTATTTAATACCAGTTTAGTACAACATTCTACTTTCTATTACAATTTCCATAAGAATCAATTTCAACTTCTGTCAAAATTCTGCTTACTGCTATTGTTCTACTTCTGTCAAGAATTACTAGACTGCTACTAAAATAACTCTGCCATGATTACTTTTCTACTATTACTGATTTTATTGCCACTTTCAATTCACCAACACTGCTAGGAAAACCTCTACTGAATATATATATACTCTGCTACAAAAATTAATTGAGTTATTGACCCTGCTAACTATTACAAATTTCCAATTTTCTGTCAACACCTGCTTACTGCAATTGTTCCATTTTCTGTCAAGATTACCACAGTTACTTGTTTTCAAATAACCCTGATTCCAGTTAATTATCTGCTATGAAAATCTATTAGGTTCCTGCTACTACTCATACTGTTCCATTATTTTTGCTGCTACTTAACATGCTCCTTCTGCTAAAACTACCAAAACTGCTATATTCGTTTGATTATACCACAACACAAATAAAATTAAGTGATACTATAATAATATACTAATATACTAGTTGAATTATTAATCTTCTAGAAGTTTACTAAACCATGCCCATTTACTCAGGTACGTGGCAAGATGAAAGAAAACAATGCAAGCTAAATATGAAACAGCAAGGTGGTCCTCACCATAAATGGAGGCGCCCACCTCCCCTCAACAGCCCATGGGAGGCGCTCTTCTCAGAGCTTGGAGGCCTCCGCCTCCCCTCCTTTCCCCTACTGATAACAATAAAAAAAAATTGCTATGCTTGGAGGCGCCCACCTCAATACTTGGAGGCCCTCGCCTCCATCCTTTAATTAAATGGGGGTGCTCACCTCCATTACTTTGAGGCCCCCGCCTCCAATTGCTTTGAGGCCCCCGCCTCCATTGCTCTGAGGCCCCCGCCTCCAATTCCTACTTTGGCTCACGATTTTCCAGATTCCACTCAATATCAATTTAACCAATTACGACATATAACACCTCAACCCATCAACATATTATCAACAATCACAGACCACTAAAATCCACCGAACCAACAATTTTCACAAAATCAAAATATGACAGAATCAACAAACAATTCATGGTACAATTTTATACGACCCAACCGACATAATATTCATCATAACCCAGTTATAATAGTCGAACCCACCCTTACCTTAGATTGGAGACTGCTCTATTCCGCCGGTTGAATCCTTTTCACTATAGCTTCAAACCTTGTTCTTTTCTCTTCTCTGCAACTTTTCTTCAAGGCTTCTTTTCTTCTCTACCTACAGCAACCTTCTTTCTTTCTTTCTCCATGAAACCCTTATTCCTCTTCTATCTGCAACTTTGTTTCACGATCTATTCCCAAAAGTTCCAAAACCCTTAATTTGTTTTCCTTCCTCATAACCAAATAATAATAATAATATTATTATTATTATAATTCTATTGGGCTTAACTTCCTACACCTCCCTTTTACTACCACCATCGCATAACTGAGCCCATAACTCTCTTTTCTTTTACTTATTCCATCAATTTCATAATAATAATACTAATACCATTATTCCAATATTCTATTATTATTTCGATAACTTAAATCAACCCATTCAATCGAATACTACCGAAAATTCCCAAACTTCGATTAAATTCCAATAAAAAAAATTCCTTTAATAATCTAATTAAATAATTAATTAAATTTGGGGCGTTACAACTCTCCCCCACTTAGGATATTTTCGTCCTCGAAAATCCATCCAACACACCCATCCTTAACTTCGCTTCCAACTCTTTGATCCTCAGTTGCGTTTGGCAACACTCCGACTACTACTCTCCGACACAACGATAACTCACCATGATTTAACTCCGATACACGCCTGCTAACCATTCAACACCTTCGCGACTTAGTCGCTAATAACATATCAACCGCTTCAAGAACATCTTGACATATCAACATTTAGAGTAGTAACAACCATACTTGCTCATACTTGGATATACAACTTCATATCATCATCTTAACAACATTCTCAACACTACGACTCATGCCGGACTCCAATCCCATAACGTACATGTCAATTATCAACAAAACACTAACATCTCTGCTCATATCGTCGCATCATTCTTATAGTGACATCGACATAGCCAACATAATCTCCTTCGTCATATTATGAAATATTACTTCTTACTTACAGTAACCAACAACAACATCATGACAAAGAGAGCAAAATTATAACGTCGACTTAACAGCTTAATTCACGAATATACGCACAACTCCTCATCAACCAACAACCATAATAACATCATTATAGACTCAGTGAAGTTTACGAGAAACACATTATTCTGACACGACTATTCCAACAACTTAATTCTTCCGAGTAATCAAATCTCGTCCTCGCAAGGCAACTCCACATATAACACAAACAACGGTTCCTAACCTCAACGGTGACAACAACGCGAATACTACCCAAGTGATGCAATTGACAACTAACATCGCAACACAAGAAGTAACCAACTTAAGAATTTACCGGTTTAAGAACCAGAACACAACAACCTAAGAATACCAACTGAAACACAACATCAACGTAACCAAATATCAACATCGGTACAATTCACGTCTGAACAACCGCAATACACTACGCGTTCGCTGCGCACTCTGATTACTTTCAAGGTACTAACTCTACTCAGTTGACCTCCAACTTCCAATCATCAAAATCGACATAATACCAAGGCTTTCGACTTAACTCTTCGGGATCTCCCCGTTAACACCACACATAAATTACAACTTTACTATCTTTTATCAACATAGTTCCCAAAATCACCTTAGGCGCATAACAACATTACAACAACATTTGACACCTGAGTCCACTTAAATTCAACAAGATCAATCATCTTTACCAACCAGAACTCCACTTTTACAAATCAACTTATAATTTAACTTCTTTTAATAATCACAACTCAACCTTCAAATATTCTACGCGTTCTACCTCTGATTTTACAACAGCTCAAAACATTTGCAACAAACACCAGTTCCAACTCATCCAACAAATATGGAAGATATGCTTCATACTCCATACATACACCTTAAGGCATACTAGCCATTCGCTTCATCACAAACAACGACTCAAGTTATCTAGAACTCGACTGTGAGTCCCCATACTACTCATCAATCAGACACAGCTTCGTGCTGTCATCCTTAAATTCAACTAATATTCTAACATATGAACTTGTATCAGCAAAACAACCTTCAAGCACTTGGCTTGACTTCGACCAATTCAACGTACATACTATACTAGTTGGCACGACACATCTATCCATCAATTATGATTCCGTCTACTATCAACAATAGATTAAGGGTGATCAGTTCCTCAATTTGTCAATAACCAGCCGACAACCATAACGGTGAAATAAATCATCAGTACCCAACACAATAGCGTACTTCAACTTGTGCCCAAAGTCCGTAAGCATAACGCTCCGCCAACTTTCTAAGGCTTACCAATGCCACTCTTAGTTTCTTTAGTTTCAACTTCGTCAACGATACAAAAACGTTCAAAATCCATTACGCATCCTCTTATGCACGTTCATAGTACAACACGACTTTAAATATTTTTTCAATACCGAAGTCGCTACAACATTGAGAACGATCCAATTCAGTTTGCTCCAATTACAACTTTCAACCAAGGTGAAAATTCTTAGCAACACAAATCAACTTTCGCATTTCTCTCAACATTACCTTTACTTAGCATCATCGTCTTAATCATCCTCATTCAACATAAGTTGCATCTCCAAGCATTCTCCGATACAGTCACATCTTACAAATACCAACACTTTATTCTTAATAATATTCCACACTGGTTTTCATCCTTCCAAATTTTTTTCAGCAAATGTCACTCAACTTCAACCATATATATCTCCTTCAATACAGATCTCTCAATCACAAAATCATATTCCAAAATGAAGAGAATTTTGTGTAGATTTCAGAACTTCAAGAATCGCGTAAATCCAACTTACGAGTAAAAAGTTATCAGCTACACAACGGGACTGGTCCAGAATTTCCGTATGCAGAATTTTCCAAAAATCAGCACCAGACCCAAATATTAAAACACACTTTTCTCCCTCTTCACAAACTTCCTGAAGACAAATCTTATATGCAAACTGTAGGGAATTTCGTAAGCTTTCCAAAAAGTCCAGAACCGCTTCCATCCGAATCACGAGTCAAAAGTTATGCCTCTTCTACTGACAGCTGCTCCAAACTTGCAAAAATCAGAATTTGAGATTGATGAACATAAGTTCCATTTCCCTCTCTTGCTTCCAAGGTCTACCAACATCCTCCTTTTCGTCCAACTACGAAAATCACTCAACTTTAATCCAACTATACTCAAGATATACAACTTACCGAATTAATCCACCAACTTATCATTCCATTCGGAATAATTCCTTAATTTCAATCATCTTTGATTCACCGTCCAGACTCCACGCGCATCTCCAACTTGACTGATACGGATTCGCGAGTCCAAACTCTCGCCGGTCTGCAATAACATCGCTCCAACAACATTTGCACTCTTACAATCAACATCACCTTGAACCAACTTCTACATACTAACAACACGTCCGGGAGCAAACTTCTCCCCCACTTAATTCAAACCATCCTGTAGACAACTACTAGAAACTACTAATAAACAAGCACCGACAGTGTTCCACACACATGTCGAGTACTAAGGAAGAAACAACATTAGACAACATTGGCCGGACAGACCGACCTGCTCTGATACCACTAATGTAACACCCCTTTTCTACCCGGCGGATAAGTAATAAAATCAGAGTTTTCATTTTAAAAATTCTTCAACATAAACAAGATGTCACATTTTCAACAGAAAACAACTTCATATTAATCACAATTAATTCAGATACATAACACTGATTCGGATGAACTGATAACAACCTGAATTATCCTTTTGAAAACAAAACAACTTTTATTAATAAGCGGCTTCACATAATTCAACTTATAATGACATAACCTCATGTCAAACTCAAAACAACTTCGAAACAACAATTCTTTAATAACAACAATTTAAGATTCAACTACTAAGACAATAACAACAAATAAACAACAATCGTTCATCCCCCCGAGTGCTACGTATCAGAGCAAGACCAACTCGAGCTAAGAGCATCTAAGACTTCACATTATACCTCAACTTCTGCAGCTATTCTTGAGTACCTGCTCAGTTACCCATAATAGGTAACATCATTACAGAAGGGGTGAGATATCGAATATTATAAACAAAATATGATGATTAATATGCTAGATTAGAATCATATAAATTCCACCGCTTCATACGACAGTCATGCAACAACCAGAAATAAACAACTTAATAGCAACCCCAACTTGTATTGACAGTAAATAACAACATATAACAACAACTTATATAAAAGATGCAAATTATAGTAATAACAACATATATAACATCAGCTCACGACATTAGTAATTTATCTCAAGCAACAACACATAGCAACAACAACTTATAACAAGCAACAACTTCACAACAACGGCAACTTCACAACAACAGCAACTTCACAACGACTCAAAATGTGACACAACTATGCACATGCATGTGGTACCATCGGAGTAAAACTCCCAACTTAAACATATGCCAGGTTATCGAGGCATTTCAACAAGGCATAAGCCTTCAACGTGGTGCCATCAAGGCCAACTTAATCAATGCCATCAAGGCCAACGTGGTGTGAGCATACAGCCCCGACTCATGAATGCAATGTATGCGACAATTATCAAAGGTATACAATCAACTACATCATCAACAAGAACAACCAGAACAACAACAACGAAAACAACAACTCAAACATGCATCAATAGCATCAACTAAATCCAACATTGGTCATTCGACCTACAACTTAATCAACAACAACACAACTCAAACAACATTGGTCATTCGACCTACAACTTAATCAACAACACCACAACTCAAACAACATTGGTCATAAGACCTGCAACTTAAATACCTCGCCCTTAAATCGGGACAATACAACTTATCCAACTGTACCTGCAATTCCACGCGTTCAACTTAATTCCACAAAACAAACCGACTAAAATCACCTACTAATTATTACGAACTACCTCGACAATTTTCGTTAAATTTCGAACAACTAAGTTTTTTGCCTAAACCGGCTAAACTGACTAAAACTGCACTGTTATTAGCCTCTGTTATTTAATACCAGTTTAGTACAACATTCTACTTTCTATTACAATTTCCATAAGAATCAATTTCAACTTCTGTCAAAATTCTGCTTACTGCTATTGTTCTACTTCTGTCAAGAATTACTAGACTGCTACTAAAATAACTCTGCCATGATTACTTTTCTACTATTACTGATTTTATTGCCACTTTCAATTCACCAACACTGCTAGGAAAACCTCTACTGAATATATATATACTCTGCTACAAAAATTAATTGAGTTATTGACCCTGCTAACTATTACAAATTTCCAATTTTCTGTCAACACCTGCTTACTGCAATTGTTCCATTTTCTGTCAAGATTACCACAGTTACTTGTTTTCAAATAACCCTGATTCCAGTTAATTATCTGCTATGAAAATCTATTAGGTTCCTGCTACTACTCATACTGTTCCATTATTTTTGCTGCTACTTAACATGCTCCTTCTGCTAAAACTACCAAAACTGCTATATTCGTTTGATTATACCACAACACAAATAAAATTAAGTGATACTATAATAATATACTAATATACTAGTTGAATTATTAATCTTCTAGAAGTTTACTAAACCATGCCCATTTACTCAGGTACGTGGCAAGATGAAAGAAAACAATGCAAGCTAAATATGAAACAGCAAGGTGGTCCTCACCATAAATGGAGGCGCCCACCTCCCCTCAACAGCCCATGGGAGGCGCTCTTCTCAGAGCTTGGAGGCTTCCGCCTCCCCTCCTTTCCCCTACTGATAACAATAAAAAAAAATTGCTATGCTTGGAAGCGCCCACCTCAATACTTGGAGGCCCTCGCCTCCATCCTTTAATTAAATGGGGGTGCTCACCTCCATTACTTTGAGGCCCCCGCCTCCAATTGCTTTGAGGCCCCCGCCTCCATTGCTCTGAGGCCCCCGCCTCCAATTCCTACTTTGGCTCACGATTTTCCAGATTCCACTCAATATCAATTTAACCAATTACGACATATAACACCTCAACCCATCAACATATTATCAACAATCACAGACCACTAAAATCCACCGAACCAACAATTTTCACAAAATCAAAATATGACAGAATCAACAAACAATTCATGGTACAATTTTATACGACCCAACCGACATAATATTCATCATAACCCGGTTATAATAGTCGAACCCACCCTTACCTTAGATTGGAGACTGCTCTATTCCGCCGGTTGAATCCTTTTCACTATAGCTTCAAACCTTGTTCTTTTCTCTTCTCTGCAACTTTTCTTCAAGGCTTCTTTTCTTCTCTACCTACAGCAACCTTCTTTCTTTCTTTCTCCATGAAACCCTTATTCCTCTTCTATCTGCAACTTTGTTTCACGATCTATTCCCAAAAGTTCCAAAACCCTTAATTTGTTTTCCTTCCTCATAACCAAATAATAATAATATTATTATTATTATTATAATTCTATTGGGCTTAACTTCCTACACCTCCCTTTTACTACCACCATCGCATAACTGAGCCCATAACTCTCTTTTCTTTTACTTATTCCATCAATTTCATAATAATAATACAAATACCATTATTCCAATATTCTATTATTATTTCGATAACTTAAATCAACCCATTCAATCGAATACTACCGAAAATTCCCAAACTTCGATTAAATTCCAATAAAAAAATTCCTTTAATAATCTAATTAAATAATTAATTAAATTTGGGGCGTTACAATAGGTCACCCGACACAGAGCATGAGGCCACGTGGATTTGGATGATAAGCTTCCCGAAGTAAACTCCATTACCCATTCACACAATAAAATGGGGTGATGATGTTTCCAAAAGGTGGCATACTAGAGAGAGAGAGAGAGAGAGAGAGAGAGAGAGAGAGAGAGAGAGAGTCAACGAGGAAAATGTATCCCTCGTGATTACAGGTAGAACGAGTTCCCTTTTATCCATGTTTAAGTGATAGAGCTTGGGTAACTGAGTATTGGCTCTCTAGCAAGACCGTGCAATTACTATGAATAACCCTACGTCCAGAATAGGGAAATTGATCTCCAATTCTTCAAAAATAAGAGCCTTGAAAAACCCTACTTAAGTAGATCCTTATCATACTTAAGTTTCGTAAACACTCAAACAACCCTACACGAACAAGACTACCTATCATTATACTTGTTCTGCATGGGAACCATAATTGTGATTTATTTGTCATGATTGAATTTTGACATGGTGGCGCGGCTCTTTAATAAGACAGCATGGTGATGGACCTACAAGGTTAACATTCTGATGCCCATGTTAGCTATAGATTCCAAAATGGAGTAGGGTCTTAGTATGGAAAAAGTGTTTCTAACTTATGATTTACGCGTGCTTATTATATATGATGGATGAATTTAGTTGGCTTCACCTTTTTGGACTCAACACTTGGGTCTTTCAAGTGTTAGGCCTTTAGCATGTCCAAAACAATTTCCCCCAAGGCTTGTCAGGCGTTCGTTGGCTTTAGGAAGAACTTTTCACAACTTCTTTCAATTGAAACTCTACTTTTCCACTATGAGAAATGCTTCTGGTCTTCACTTCAGAAAATTTTATTTTGAGTTTTTATTTTCCTTTGGAATAAAGTGTCTTTTCGCTTGCTTTAAACCTCCACTTTCCATATTCGTCTTCATTTTATCAAGTACCATTCTTAAGCTAAACTCATTTTCCATTTCCAAATTTATTCCTTTATCCTGGCGCACATAAACAATCATCTTGTATGTATACCTTGTGACTCTGATGGTAGTAGCAATACCCTTTTCTTTGTAAGAATTGACATTCCCACTAGTTCTGATACAACCCTTTAGGTTACTAGTTGTTCTTCCCCTCGTAATAAGTTTTTTTCCTTCGACAATTTTTCCTCCAACAAAAGGGTCAAAGTGCCACCCAAATGTGATTGTGTGCCTAGTTCTGCAGTTGCACCCTCCATACTTGTCAATAGTTACTTCTTCTTGACTTGGGTAAGCGGTATATAATGGATTCTTGGTGGATGATGCAAATTCCTCTGACCAAGGTGTTGATGATTAATTTTGTGTAATTTTTATTGGGCGTCATGCCTTTTTGCTTCCTTGTAACATGTATTAATAATATGTTTTATTTTACCTTTGTTTTGTTCGGTAGCACTAAGCATACTACATTTTATTAAGTGTTGTTTTATCGCCCTTTGTCATGTTGATAAGTTTGTTTTTCGGTTTCATCTATTAGTTTTGAGTATGTTTGAGACGCTTCTAGTATCATGTCCTTCTTTAATATGAGTTTGGGGGAACTGTGTTGTACTCTGACTTGTTTGCTTTCCTGGTGGAAAACTCACACAACACTTAGTGCTTAACCTTCATGAAGGTGAGAAAACACTACTACAAAACGCGTAAACAACGACGCCATGCTCACAACGCTTCATCCCTACACCGTTGTGACATATCTAAACTAAGGCGCAGTTGTATTTTATTTGTTTATTGAATAAAAATTATATGTATATAACAACGGTTGATAAACCAACCGTGGTGATTATCTGTATATAACAAAGGTTGATAAATCAACCGTGGTGATACCTTCGAGCTTTCATGTGTTCGAACCTCAGCGCTTCATATATATTATTCCTTTTATGTTAAAGCGCGCCTTTACTTTTTTATTTATTTTTAATTAAAAAAATTAAAAGTTATGACTACGGTTGTTTATATACACCGTTGTGATATATTTTGTATGTTTTTTTAATTTTAATTCTAAAAATAACTCTGGCTCTTTAATATGAAATTTCATTATGTAAATAATATATCATAACGGTGTGAATTCTTGACCGTCGCAGTAGCTTTTCAATATTCTCTAAGCTAGCTAGTTTCATTGTCTCTTCAGTATCCTTTTTTCCATTGAAAATAGAAACCAGACGAAACGTTACACGATTTCAACCCTAAACCCTAACGTTCAATACTGTGAAACAATACACGATTCCACCAAAGCTTGCATCATCAGTATCCATTTGTTGTCATTTTCATCATCATTGTCACGATCGTGAAGAAAATAGAAGATTACGCACATACCAACACCGTCGTCATCATCGTCACCGTCGAGAAGGAAGATAACAACAACACCGTCGTTGTCGTAAGGAAGGAAGACAACAACAACACCAACACCAACATCATTTACTTTGTCGTCACATTTAGGGTACGTAAAATATTTCCCCATGCATCTACAGTAATCTCTTTTGCCATTGTTGTTCATGTTGTTGTTGTTGTTTTTGAACTTAGATGTCGACCTTGTCGGGTTCTTCATCAGAAACCAGCGAAGAAACTCAAACAAATGAAAGGTTAGCCAATGAAACTCAAACAACCGAAAGTCAAACGAAAAGATCACAAAGAGGTGTCACAATGATGCCCCAATTCACATCAGTCCGCAACTCATCTGGTGCAAAAATTCCGATCGAGTTTGATTCGCACTACAGATTAGTGGATTGTCCACATTATGCTACTTTTAGGAGTTATGTTGCGTTCCTTGCACGTAGCAAAGTCAGTATACTGATTGATGATTGGAGAGAAGTGAATGTTAATGTCAAAGATAGCATATGGACAGACGTTAAGGTATTTCATACTATAATTTTCATATATTTGATATCACTATCTATAGTTTCTAAATCATACTTATATATTGATTTAATGTAGTTGAATTTTGAGTTTACCGATGACTCAAAATTGAAAAGAAAGTGGATAACTTATGTCGGTGTTCGTTGGAGGGGATTTAAGTCACGGCTCACGGCCGACTACATTACGAAGCCTAAGAGCGGTCTTCAACCTCCATGGATTTGGTATAGTTTTTTTATCGAATAAGGTGTGGCACAAGTTTGCGAAGAAACACCGTTCTGAGGAATTCGAGGTTAGTACTAGTCTTATGTAATCTATAATGTTATGCTAATTAGTTATAGATACTAATCATACACATTTTTCACTATGTTAATAACAGGCTAAAAGCGAAGTAGGAATTCAGAACAAGGCGAAAAACATGTACCCCCATAGATTGTCTCGTGGGGGTTACAGGAAACTTGAGAAGAGGATCCTGCAGGAAAAACTACAAGAAGGAGGAGATGGTGACATTCCATCTCCACCTTCAAGACATGAGAAATGGAAGAGGGCTCGATTCAGGCCTAATGGAGAGTACACCTCTGAGGCTTCAAGAGTAGTTGCTGAGAAAGTTGTAAGTATATGTTTTGTTTAAATGTGTTTGCTTATGTAAGTTGCTCAAAAGTTATTATTTAAATACGTTTACTTATGTAAGTTGCTCATGTTGTGTAGGATAATTTGGTTGTGGCGGCCTGTGAAGGCACATTTGTTCCGGAAGCACGACATGACATATTAGTCGAAGCTATCGGAACAGCTGAGCATGGAGGTCGTGTCTGTGGTGTTGAAGATGGTTTCGGTTTAAGGTCAAACTTTGGATCTCAAAGAAGAAGCACCGAAACCGCTGAATTTCTTGCTCAACGACAAAAGATTGATAATGTTGAGAAGCAATTGGCAGAGCAAAGGAGGCTTTTTGAGGAGGAGAGGGAAAAAGGGAGAAAGAAGTGGAAAGGTTACAAGAGATGTATTCAGTATGTGTCGTAAATCGCGCTTATTTTTGTATGATATATATTGTATGTTCTAATTGAATATATTGTGCTTATTTTTGTTCTATGTTCTAATTGAATGTTATGATGTAGAGATTAAGTGAAAGCCTCGAACAACGAACTAATGAAGATCGTCGTTGCGTTGGTGATGATCAAACTCCAAGTAGAAGTGTCGTAAATCACGCTTCTACAAAAGGGAGTAATTGTACAGCCCCTCCCCCACCTGTAGATAACCGCAATGGTATATTGGACCCTAGTCCAAATGAAATAACAAGTTTATACTACTCCATTTCAACAACAGACCTTGCGCAAGCTCTCCCGCTAGAACATTGCCCAAAATTGGATTTAGTGTATTACACTCCTGAAGATGTGAGGGATTTTATCACAGGATATAAGTGGCTTGACATATCTATTTTGCAAGTTTGGTGCACGTAAGTATATAGTCGAATATACATGTCATTATAGAACATTATAATTTTTTGTATTTTCTCCCTTAATTTATTCATTTTCTTTGACCATTTAGGTACATTCACCGTGTTTGTATAGAATTGAATAAATCAAGTACCTATGGAATCTTGGACCCAAGTTTTATTGCTTGGGCGTATAATGATAAAAATATCAGAGAAAAGTACTTGAAAAGCCGGCTAAATGATGGAGGAAAAGAATGTTACCTTGCACCATTCCTATGTAGGTTAGTATTGTTGTAATTTATTTCTATATTCTATATTTAGTTTTGTTTTAGTAACAACGAATAATATATATATATATATATATATATATATATATATATATATATATATATATATATATATATTCTCGTGTTCATTCAGTGGTCATTGGCAATTGATCGTAATATCGTTTAGGACAAATACGGTCCCATTATTGTTGGGGGGAGTTTTTTACTAGGGAACATTGATACATAGTGTATGACTAGGCATCTTTGTGAGAGAGACACCACATATACACCCAAAACCTTAAGGTGATAGGTGTGTGGGCTCTCTCACTTATATAGTGTTCAATCTTCCCTTTTCTAATCAATGTGGGACTTCTTCCTCACACTTGATTCTCAACACTCCCCCTCAAGTGTGAGTTTATACACAATGATCCCCCTCATGTGGAAGCTCTCTCTTCCACATACACTTGTATCACCGTTGAACTCAACGGAACACCTTCTACCCACACCTGCGGGAAGTATTTTCGATACAAGTAAGCCGATCCCTTTCTCGAACCAAAGGCTCATGTTACCATTGTTAGCGGAAGATTGAGGGGGTCAACGAGGGAGCATTTCTTATTTGGGACACACCTTTGTGAGAGACACACCACATACTCACCTAAAACCTTAAGGTGATTGGTGTGTGGGTTCTCCCACTTATAAAGTGTTTAATCTTCCCTTTTCTAATCAATGTGGAATTTCTTCCTCACACTTGATTCTCAACACTCCCCCTCAAGTGTGAGTTTATACACAATGCTCCCCCTCACGTGGAAGCTCTCTCTTCCACATACACTTGTATCACCGTTGAACTCAACGGAACACCTTCTACCCACACCTGCGGGATGTGTTTCGATACAAGTAAGCCGGTCCCTTTCTCGAACCAAAGGCTCATGATACCATTGTTAGCGGAACAATCGAGGGGGTCAACGAGGGAGCAATTCTTATTTGGGACACACGTTTGTGAGAGATACACCATATACTCACCTACACCTTAAGGTTTTAGGTGTGTATGTGGTGTGTCTCTCACAAAGGTGTGTCCCAAATAAGAAATGCTCCCTCGTTGACCCCCTCGATTGTTCCGCTAACAATGCCACCACCTAATTCATTGTGTCTAAACTATCTACATTCATCATCGATCTTAGCTTCTTGAATACTTCGACCTGCACTTCCTTCGTCTTGATATCTGCAATCTGATTCTCAGTTCTGTAGTGTTCCAAATTCATCTTCCCTTCTGCTAGCTGCTCTCGAAGATAATGGAACCTCATTTCGATGTGCTTGCTTTGACCGTGAGCTATTGGATTCTTCGCCAAATTGATAGCTGACATGCTGTCGATCTTCATGGTAATTGCTCCATGATTCTTCCCTGTAATCTCTTCGACCAAGTTCACCACCCACGTTGCTTGACATGCACAAAGAGAAGCAGCTATATATTCTGCTTCGCATGATGACAATGCCACTACTGGCTCCTTTCTCGAACTCCAAGCAACTGGTGCACCACCTAACATAAACACATATCCAGCTAAGGATTTTCTATCCTCAGCATCACTACACCAACTAGAACCGGTGTATCCCACTAACTTGCATTATTTCCCTTCGTCAGCTGCAGGAAATAAAATGCCATAGTCGAGAGTCCCTTTCAGATACCTCAGTATCCTCTTCGTCGCTGTTAGGTGTGATACCTTTGGCTTCTGCATGAATCTACTTACCATACCCACACTGTATGCTAAGTCAGGCCTTGTGTGACAAAGGTATCTAAGTGACCCAATAAGTCTTATGTATTGGGTTGGGTCGACATCATCTTCGTCTGGATCCTTCGACAGTTGCAGTCTGGTCTCATCTGGAGTCGAAGTTGAGTTGCAATCTTGCATCTCAAATCTCTTGAGTATTTTGCCTGCATATCTTCGTTGGTGCATCATCAAACCTCTACTAGTCTTGTAGAATTCGATGCCAAGGAAATATGAGAGATCTCCCAAGTCTGACATTTCAAACTCCTTGCTTAGATCATGTTTGAAATCTTCGATCTCCTTCTTGCAACTTCCTGCTATCAACAAATCATCGACATAGAGACATAGTATAAGCAATTCGCCATTGCTTCTTCTTACATATACTCCATGCTCAGTTGTACACTTCACAAATTCCTTTTCCCTTAAGAAGTTGTCGATTTTCTTATTCCAACCTCTTGGAGCTTGCTTAAGTCCATACAGGGCTTTAAGCAGCCTGTACACCTTTCCTTCTTCGCCTCGTTTCACATACCCAGCTGGTTGTGCGACATAAACTTCTTCATCTAGGGGACCATTAAGGAATGCACACTTCACGTCCATTTGACATGTGTGCCACTTGTTCATATTTGCTAGACCAACAACCAACTTGATTATTTCGATTCTAGCAACAGGTACAAACACTTCATCGAAGTCGATTCCTTCCTTATGAAGAAATCCTTTCACCACAAGTCTTGCCTTGTGTCGAGTTACTTCTCCTCTAGGATTCACCTTTACCTTGTAAACCCACTTCACATCAATTTCCTTCTTGCCTTGAGGCAATTCGACAAGTGACCATGTGTTGTTGACTTCGATGGATTCTAACTCTTCATTCATTGCTTTCACCCACTTCGAATCTTTCAATGCCTCAGCTGCATTGACTGGTTCGACATCTGCGTGGAAAGCATAATGTACCAGCTCACCCTCTTCATCGACCATATCATCTGATGTAATTACACATTCTTGCAACCTTGCAGGCATGTGTCTTGTTCGTCGAGGTCTGCTTAAACCTGCGTCATCTGCAACTGGTTCCTGTCGAACTTCTCTTTCGACTTCGGTGGCTGGTTCTTCACAAGAGATTCTCACTGAATCCTTCTTGGCTTTCTCTTTCCAATCCCATTCTTTAAGCTCATCTATGATCACATCCCTGCTGATCACTACATGCTTATTCACTGGGTCGAACAGCTTGTAACCTCCAGTCGAATGATATCTTATCAAGATCATCTGATTCGACTTGTCATCAAGCTTCCTTCTCAACTGATCAGGCACATGTCTATGTGCTATAGATCCAAACACCTTTAAGTGACTGAGGCTTGGCTTGACACCAGACCAACATTCTTCTGGTGTGACTCCTTCAAGCTTCTTCGTCGGACATCTGTTCAAAATATATGTTGCTGTCGAAACTGCTTCTCCCCATAATTCTTTGGGTAGATGCTTTCCATTCAACATACTTCTTACCATGTTCATGATGGTTCTGTTCTTGCATTCTGAAATCCCATTCTGCTGTGGAGTGTAGGGTGGCACCACCTCATGCACAATCCCTTCTTTTCTACACAATGCATCGAACTCTTTCAACACATATTCTCCACCACCATCAGTTCTCAGAGTTTTCAACCTTCGACCACACTGTCTTTCGACCATGGATTTGAATCTGAAAAATACCTCAAACACATCACTTTTCTTCTTGATGAGGTAGGTCCATAACTTTCGACTGAAATCATCTATAAACGTGACAAAATATCTGTTGCCACCAATCGAATCCACCTGGATTGGACCACATACATCAGAGTATATGACTTTAAGTATTGCCTTCGACTTCCTTCATGCATCCTTGCTGAAGCTATTCTTGTGTTGTTTCGACTGAACATACTCTTCACAGACTTCACTTAGAATGTCGAGTTCTGGTAATCCTGAAACCATATTTCTTCTCTTCAGTTCTCTGATGTCATTGAAGTTGAGATGGCCTAGTCGAAAGTTCCATAACCAATCATCTCTGCTTGCTGCTGTTGCTAGACACTTGTGCTCTATCACATTGAGTTCAATCTTGAAGGTCCTATTCTGAGACATTGGAGCCTTCAAGATCACCCTACCACTTGCGTCGAGAACTTTCATCATCTTGTCTTCGACAACTACCTTGTAGTTCTTTTCGACTAGCTGCCCTATACTGAGCAAATTACTCTTCATGCCTGGTATGTACAACACATTGGAAATTGTTGACCTTTTGCCATCTTTCCTCATAATCAGAACATCACCAACACCTTCAGCTGCTAGAGTGTTATCATTTGCAAACTTCACTGTGTTCTTCGACGAGGGCTTCATGTTGACAAACCAATCTTTCCTTCTAGTCATATGTGAAGAGCATCCTGAGTCCAAGTACCACTGATCTTGGAATCTCTCTTCATCTTTCGTTGTGACCATCAACAACGTCTCTTCTTCTTCATGCTTCGCCAGATTTGCATCAGTTTCTTGATTTTTCTTCTTTTCTGGACATTTACTAACATAATGGCCATACTTCTGACAATTGAAACATTGAATGTGACTTTTGTCTCGCTTTCGACCACCACTTCTTCCTCTACCTGCAGCACCACCTCTTTGATTGCCTTGGTTCCAAGGTTTCTTCTGAGTCGAATTACTACCTCCTCTATCTTTGTTGCCATTCACGTTTCCTTTGCCTTTCCTTTCCTTTTCTGACTGCGCCTGCAAAGCCATATCACTCTTCGACTTTCCTGCAGCTCTCTCAGCCATCCTTTGTTCATGAGACTCAAGCGTCCCTTGAAGCTCTTCCTTCGTCAATACTGACAAGTCTTTCGAATATTCTATGGCTACTACCACGTGGTCGAACTTAGGTGCCAACGATCTCAAAATCTTTGAGACTACTGCTTTCGTCGTCAGCGTTTCTCCACATACTTTGATTTGATTCACCAGTTTTGTAACTGTGGTGAAGAAATATGTAATACTTTCGTTGTCTTCCATCTGAAGCAACTCATAGGTTCTCTTGTGAGTTTGTAACCTCACCTCTTTCACCTTCTCTGCACCTCCAAATGACTTTTCAAGAATCTCCCATGCTTCCTTTGTTGATTCTGCATCACTAACTTTTTCAAAGTTATCTGGATCAACACATTGATGGATTATAAACAACGCTTTATAATCTTTCTTCTTCAAATCTTTGAGTGCAATCTTTTCTTGATTCGTCGCGTTCTCCCCAAGCGGTGTTACTCCTTCCTTCACAAGATCCCACAGATCTTGATAACAGAAAACCACCTTGATCTGCTTGCACCAATTCTCATAATTATCTTTCTTGAGAATTGGTAGAGTCACCGAAAAGTGTCCATTTGAATGATTCATAGCCATCACGATTTTCCTCCTTGAATCGCAACCGGAGCTCTGATACCAGATGTTGGAAATTCACCACACCCTATGATGATTTCGCTTCAATCTTGATCTCAAGATTGATCACCAACCCACAAATAATACGTAATGATAATGAAGAACAAAGAAATAAGAAGAAGAACAATAACAGCAAGAAAGAGAAGAGAGAAAAGAGAAATATTTGGAGAAAAAAATGTTACCTACGAACTGTGGGATTTCTGAATATATTGCACTTTCACTTGCTACCCGCAAACTGTGAATACAATTGTTTTATTTACAATGCAAGAGATACTCCCTTTATATAGATTTAGATTTACAAAGGCCCAAAAACTTTAAAGCCCAAAATATCAAATCTAATCTAAATCATATAAAATCAGAATCCAATCAAATCTAATCTAAGATGCATCTGTCGAAACAATTCGACACTCCTAGGTAATTCGACACACTATGAATTACAATTTAACAATTATTGTGTTCCTTGCACGATCCACTCCACAAACCAATGAAAGATCTTGTATTAACGTAAGTATCTTTGTTTAATATCATTTTCTTTGGCATTAATTGTAATTAGTTTATCATGTAATATGTTTAATTCAATTTTCAATGTGCAGTATTGTGGAGCAAGTTAATATATTGAATAATGTTTGAAAAAAACCCACATACCTTGCTCCTAAAGTAAGTGGCCCGATTACCTGTTAATTTCAGTTACATTCATGCATGTGTGGTTGTATTCATTTTTTTTATATTCATGTAATTTGTAGACGAGGAAACAATGCGGGAGTTACAAGTGTGGGTATTTTATCATGAAACACGTGTTAAACATCGTCCTTGCCGGCACTGTTGATTCATGGGATATGGTAATATATGTCATAAAATGTTTACATATATTAATATATAAGTTGACTATTGAATTATTATCATGCATGATCTTCAATTTTTTGCTCTTATGTAGATTTTTAATGACGAAACCCCATTCCCCGTTGAGGACTTTGTGCATCTTCGAAAACATTGGGCGTATATCCACAATGAGCTTAAGGGTTCTGCTCCTGTTGTATGATATATCAGCAACATTTTTTTATGCACATATTTTTTGCTTTTGATGCACATAATGTGAACAATAGTTTTGGCTTTTGATGCACATAATGAAATCAATAATATTGGCTTTTGATTTAAACAATGTTAGTAGTTTAATTCTATGATTCATTTAGCTTTTGATGTAAATTTCTTTTGATGTAAATTCTCTGATTCATTTATAAGGATAAAATATAGGAAGAATTGTGTTTGATGCACATATTGTGTTTGCATGTAAACAGAAGCTGTTTTGACAGGATAAATTATGGGAATAATTTGATAAGCAGATAAATTTTATATTTAAAATAGTCTGTTTATGGCAGCGGTTATAAACATATCCGTAGTTGTATGTCAAACACTAATATAAATAAAAAATGTTGTTGCTGAGAATCGAACCAGATCATAGTTTAGTATATCACAACGGTTGACTAAACTAACCGTCATGAAATGGTGCGCGCATACTGCAATACAACAACGTTTCCAGGACCGTCATTGTACGTACCTCATATACAACAACACTCAACATAACAACGCCTTTGCCCCCGTCATTATATGTCATTTCCAACTGTTGTTAAATGAGTTTTTCGTAGTAGTGAAAGTACACAAGAAGGGGGGGGGGGTTGAATTGTGTTTTTCTTTTTCTTAGTTTGCATTTGATCAGAGTTCAGAATCTAAACTGGTATTCAAATTCTTGTTAATTTTTAGCAGTGAAATGTTGACATAAGCAAATAAATAATAGCAGAAGACACAAAGATTTATACTGGTTCCTTCCCTAACTAAGAGTAGTCCAGTCCCCTTGCCTTACAAGGGATTTTCACTATAATCAAAACATGATTACAATCGATTATGCATTTTGCATAAGACTTTTACACCAGCTCAAACCCAAGGTCCAAGACTTCTGCTTAAGCTCCTCACTCAATACTTCCTGCTCAAGTTCCACGAACCTAAAACTTCCTTTCTCAGGCTCCTCGCCTAAGACTTCTGCTTTAAGTTACATAAAACGAGCCTCCCTGCTTGCACCCTACTGGCCAAGACTTACTACTCCTAATTCCATGCACCGAACTATCCTGCCCAAGCCACACTGGCTCAAGGCTTTCCTGCTCAATCAATCTACTTGATTAAGACTTTCAAAGCTCAAGCACATAGCAAGAGACTTATGTGGCTCAAGCATCTTGGCTCGAGACGTCCTTGCTTATATCCCATTAATGATACAAGACTTCTGTTTAATCAATCCACTTGATTAAGACTTTCACAACTCAAGCACATAGCAAGAGACTTACGTGGCTCAAGCATCCTGGCTCGAGACTTCCTTGCTTGTATCCCGATGTCACGAGACTTTTATCTAAACTGCTGAACAAGCTCAGCAAAATAGAGAAGAAGGTATACATGATACAAGTATTAGAGGTACAGGAAATTACCATAACATAACAAAGACCTAAAGCTCTTAAGATTTCTAAGATGTAGAATGTATAAGAAATATTAAGGCTTTTACAATTACGACCTACATTAGAAAAATCTATATAAACATTGAGTTGATAATTGTTGATCTTGTTACTCCTTCTTCTGGTTGATCCCTGTTAAAGATTCTGTTTGAACCTTCAACCATATTTATAGCCTTTTCAGAAACTATTAGTTGAAGAGGTAACTTGATCAAGAGTCTTTGTTGTTACTCCATAGTACACCAGAAGATCTTGATCCAATGTGTAACATGTTTAAACTTTGAGTCTTCAAGAGATTCTGCACTGATAAAGCCGCTGAGAGTAGATATTCATAAAACATCTCAACTTTTCTCTAGCTGACAAACTGATTTGACAATACAGCTTGCTTTATGCATTACGAACAACTTCGACTTTATCACCAACTTTGAATGGGACCAGAGGTCAATTTATATTCATTAAGTGTAGAGAAAATTATGTTGTTTCTTTTGATGCTGAGACTTTCAGCTTCAGAGTCTCCACCAGACACCGCTTGGCACGTGTTCTTCAGATTCTGCCACCAGAAGCTAGCAATTTAGCAACTCTCAAAGTGTGCTTAATGTTGAATAGACTTTGACCATAATATTTACAAGTATTAGAACCTGCACACATGTAACACACAATTAAACCCTTGTTCTTTCAATACTTTGTTATTATCAAAACCCAAGGAAAATATGTCATCAACAAATCTTGTTCTAAAAATCTCCCCCTTTTTTATGATGATAAAGACAAGTATTTAAAGGGCAATGTTGGGCAGTTATAATTTTCTTTACTACATCAGGATATGAGGTTTGTAAGCTCCCCCTGAGTCTAATAGTCCAAAGCAGAGTTCTGTAGACATCTTACTAGGAACTACTCTCAAGAAAATGTAATTCAATCTTCTTAGTAACATTAGAGTCTGAGGTTTGTAAGCTCCCCTTTGTAGCGAGCGATTTTGGATGCGGTTCTTAAGCGCTGGTCGCTCTCTGCGGTTGAGCTTAAAACTACAGGTCGATTCATTTTTTATCCTATTGTGAGCTGAATAAGGAAGGGAAATAGATGTCTCCAATTAACCCTGCTTGCATACTGAGTTTAAACAGCGGTCTGTTAAGTTACGGATGCTATCAATGTGGGGGGGGGGGGGCCTTTGTACTGGTTATTCGTATTTCGCCAATACAGGTTTCTTTCTTTCTTTTTTTCTAGGCAAAGGGTTTCTGGCGGGGAATAAGGATTAGGATGTTAGGACTGATGCTTTTGAATTACTGCTTTTAATTGATGGAGATATGGGATTTGGGTTTTTTGTTGATTGCGCTCGCTAAGATCTTTTCTTTCGATCTTATGCCTACGTATTCCCGTTTACCGAAACAGGGAAATCAGAGCGTTCGTAGTTCCTCCTATTCTATGGGAGGAAATTGGTTTTTGGTGCCTTGTTCAAAGCCCAAGACGTGAAGCGAAAGGTGATTTGTATCTTGTTCAAAGCCCAAGATGTGAAGCTAAAAGGTCTATTTGTGTCTTGTTCAAAGCCCAAGACGTGAAGCTGAAAGATCTCGACTTTAGAGAGAATTTGTCCTCTCTAAAGAGGGGAGAAGGAGAATTACTTTAACTGGGATACGCGGATCCGAGCAATGCCATAATTTCCGAAGAAAGGGTTTTAACCTGAAGGAGAAGACTTTAACTCAGTGTAGCGCAATGCCATCTTTCCTTAGGAATTTCTCATGCTAAAAGAGGGACAGTGGCATGGATATAGATGATCCAGAGGCTTGCCGCTTACAGCGATTAGATGAAGGGAAAGGAGTTGTTGATGTTTGTGTACTGTGAACGAGGCACAACTTTGATGCTAAAAGGTTGATTGGATCAACCAGTGGTTTTCTTATACAAAGCCTAAGAGAAGGCTAATTTCAGCTAGGAAAATCCTTATACAAAGCCTAAGAGGAGGCTAATTTGTGTCTCGTATAAAGCCCGAGAGAGAGGCTAAAAGTTTTTGACCCAGTGGGGCATATCGTTATACAAAGCCTAAGAGGAGGCTAGCAAAGAGTTCGACTCTTGCTTAAGGGATTTATATCTCGTACGAGGCCCGAGATGGAGGTAAAAAAAGGGTGATTGACTCAACGAGGGAATCTTTTGTGTCACATACAAAGCCTGAGAGAGAGGCTAAAAGGTTGTTTTGACTCCACTGGGGAGAATTTTGGTATCTCGTACGAAGCCCGAGATGGAGGCTATTGTAACTGTTTCAGTTGAGTGACAGATCCAATATACTGATTTAAACGAGAAAATCAGTTCTTATATGAGTAACACTGTACACAGGGATTTAATTTGAGGATCAGGGATATTTCCTTTTCTTTGAGGAAACGGGAAATCCAAAGGGTATTGAGACTATCCGAGTCTGCGGGTTTCCTTCCTATTTAACGAAGGGTGCTTGAGAATGTCTTTGAGACTCAAGGAAGTTAGACTGTCCAAGTCTAGAGTTTTATCTTTTGTACTATGCTTCGAGAAACAGTAGTAGACTCTATGAAAGGACTGTTCTATGAGGATGACTAGGTTCTGTTCCTATACCTCTAGGAGGTCGTCGGGACAATTTGTACGAAGCCCAAGAGGAGGCTGAAATCTTTTAAGAAGCCGACGGGTCCTTGTACGAAGCCCAAGAGGAGGCTATCATTCCCGGAGGAAGAGATCATTATACGAAGCCTAAGAGGAGGCTGTGAATACTTCTAAGAAGCCGCAGGGTCCTTGAATAATGCCCAAGAGGAGGCCGGTGCTTTTAAGAAGCCCGTGGGTCTATCATCTCCTTTCCATTAGGAGAGATAACTCTTTTAAAGATAAAAACCACTGGTAAACGTGCGAGGTTTACTATCTAGCGACTTTTAGCTTTTAAAGAGGGTTCCTTAGTTAAGGTCCAAGATTATGACCGTAGTGGGTACCCAAACCCCGAGACATTCAAGGCAAGCTATCCACAAGGAATAGATCAAGTCAGGAAAGTTCGAGAATTTGGAAGAAACTCAAAGATGCCATTCACGGAGAATACATTCATCTTGGGGAGTAGAGCTTCTTGACGATTCCTAAGGAGGACAGCCGAAGAGAAGACTGTATCTGGTGCTCCTATTGGGGATCTAGGCGTCTATTTCTACGAATAAATGAAACGGCGTCACTTAGTTCTAGACGTAGTTGCCGGGGAAACTCGAAATATCTATACTATTATTACATAGTAGATATGAGTTTATGAAAGGAGACTTACAGTGAGCAGCCCCACAATACAGTTTATAATATGAAAGCAGTAAATGAAAGCGATAACCACTTACTCGGTTGTAGTGCTTCCATGCTGTTTTGGTTAGTTGTTCAACAAAGAAAGATTAAAAACAACAGTATATTCAAAATCAAAGGAGAAAGTGCTTTGAAAAAGAAAGATTTGGGGCTTACAGCTCAAGGAGAGGCCCAGGGTTTTATCAGTGAGCGCACTGTTTGAATTTGTACAGAGGGACTTATACAAGTGACTGGGGCCCAAAAAAGGTTTTCTGTACAAAGGGATGGGTCTTACACTCTCTCAAGAGGCCCAAAAAGGTTTAAAGAAAAAGAGTGGGGCTTATAACACGAGGGTAGGCCCAAATGATTTTTTTCGTTTAAAATGGCGATCGCGCCGAGGTTTTCTTTTAACGCAGAGGGACTTATACAATAAGTGAGGCCCAAAATGTTTTGGTTAAAAGGGGATTGGGCCTTACACTCTAATAGAGGCCCAAAAGTTTTGAATGGGTCTTATAGCTCAAGGAGAGGCCCAGATGATTTTTGAAAAGGCGACGATCGCGCCGTTTGTTTTTTTTTACGGTATCGGGACTTATACAATAAGTGAGGCCCAAAGATGATTTGGTCAAAAAAAGGATTGGGTCTTACACTCTAATAGAGGCCCAGATTGTTTTGAAAATGATTTATGAGGGTTGAATTAATCCAAAACCCTAATTTGTTTCCAAAAAATGTATTTAATTGAATAAAAATTCAATTAAAATGATCAAAAATTGTTTTACACATGGGAAACAAATTGTGATCTTGGATTAATGCTTCAAAAATTAAGTATTGACCTACAAAACAAATAGAAAGCATTAAAAGTTGCAAAATCAATGTAGAAAAAATATTTAAAATGCCAAAAACAATCAAAATATTAATTCTTTACAAAAATATCAATTATATGAGATAAATAATATTTTTGGGATTTTTTGGGAAAATAAAATATTTTAACATTTTTGTGAATTATTAAAAAAAGAATCAACTCAAAATCATTAAAACTCAGAGAGAAATTAATTTTTGAATCAATTAAACAAAATCACAAAATTCAAATATTCAAATATATGAAAATGGCGCCAAGAACAACACCAAGAACACGCGCGTTTTTTCAGTTTGCCCAGATTTGCATTTTCCATCCAATCTCACTGAATACGTAATTATAACATGCAATCCACATATCATTATGCTCGCCTCAACCTCACGATCATGTCTATGTACTTTAATTTCATTTAAATTAAACACAAAACATGAAATCACGAAGAAACCTCAAGAACCCTAATTTCTGCATGAAGGCTAGGATTTTTGATACACGATTCAAACAATGCAATTAATTGAGGGAAAACATTCCATGCATGATTATGAACATATGGCCAAATTATTGTGCGAGGAAATATGCATAGATTGAGAGATGCCCAAGTTTAGGCTTACCTCCAAGTCGTGACAGCAAGAGCAGATGTGATTTTGAGTTGGAGGTGTTACAGATGAGTGGTGATGATCTGAACAGCTTCCCTACGCCATATGGATTGTGTTTGAACACTTGGATTGAATTGAAATGGACTGGATCAGTTTATGGCACCTCAGCTGCAACTTCACTTCAAACTTGTGTGGATGGAAAGTGATTTTGTGAAATTGATGTTTCAGAAGTTATGTGAGTGTTTGATCAACTCATATGTGATGTATGTGAGGTGTGTGAGTGATTGGTTTGTGCAGAATTGCTCTCAAACTCAAAACCCGATAGCTACCTTGCTAAGAAAGGCATTTTTGCCAAGAGAAAGAGATTTTGAGGAAAGCATCTGTTAGATGGCTTTGGTGTACTTAAACTGACCACAATTGAGCTCTATTTATAGTAGAGCAAGTTTGTTTTGCAAGGAATAGTGCATGGCAGCTGGTAAGTAGGTTTCCTCAATGTTGGCCAATGGAAATGAAAGTCTCCTCTAGCCATTGACTAGAGGTTAGGGCACAGAGCTTTGGTCCCCTTGGTCTTGGATAAGTCTTGACTGATTTCAGATGAGAATGGCTCAGTCCATGCCACCTTGATGGTTCCATTGAATGCCTCATTCCAAATTTGAAGTCTTGTCCCTATTTTGGCAATTCTAGGTTCAACATGCTATTCTTTGTTCCTTGGACCTTGGAGGCTTGGCTCAGTGATTGTCCCCTTTGGATTCAATCCTCTAAGGTGTCCAAGTGGATTGGAGCAATTGCAATTGGCTGATTTTGGCAAATTCTGCCTTGCTTTGACAGATTTCAGCAAGGCAACTTGCCAATGTTGTATCTCATGATGTAGGTTGAATTTGGCAATGTTCTCGGCCATTTTGGAAAGCTCTTACATGATACAACAACTGTTTGAACAAGTTTGGTTTTGATCTCTTTTGATTCCAAGTGAAAAATCCCCCTACATTTGGCAAAAATTGAAGCAGAATTCTGACTTAGTGAAAATTTCACTAAGTGTTGGAAAAAGTGACATTTTCATTTTTCAGCCACTTTGATCACTCCATAACTCAAAATCCTTAATGAATTGGAATGACTTGTAGTTGAAGTTTTTGTAGGTGATAATGAGGGCTACAAATCCATCTTTGGATGAGAAAAAATGGCCTTGTGGTTTAGGAGTTATGGTCCTCCAAAGTTGGTACCTTTGCCACTTTATTTTTAACTTAGAAAAATTTCTAAGTTTTATGGTTACCCCTTTTACAAGTTATCTCACTTTTCTTGATTTTTCTTGATGAATGATGATTCAAATCATACATTAACATCATTTTAGGGTTAAAAATCCATTTTGGTGAAAAATCTCAAAAAGTCAAAGTTGACTTTTGTGCACAGTTGACTTTTTATCAGATGAATTCCAAACTGTGCAATTCTTCAGGAAATCATGTCCTTGACCTAAATCAAACTTGATGGACATGTTCCATGGGTGTCATAGGGTATATTCAATCATGTATTAGGGTTTGGGAGCATGTCTTGGTCAAAAGTCAAAGTTACAGTTGACTTTTCCCTTAAAACCCTAATTGTGGTGCAGATGAAAATGAAACTTGTTGCTCAAGCTTCTTGGATCAATCCATTGTTCCAAATGGATCAATATGGTGTATTAGAGACCCTCAAATCATCTCTTGAGGTCTTGGCTCATGGTTTGTCCCAAAAGTCAACTTAGGGGTGAATTAGGTCAAGAAACCCTAATTCCTGATTTTTGATGAATGCATCCCCTGAGGCAAAATTGACTTGATGCATGGGTCCATGAGGTTCCATGGAGTATATTAGGTCATGTTTTGGATCATTGCCTTATGCCCAGATGAAAATTTCCATCTGGAGGCCCTGGTTGACCAAAACCCTAATTTGGTGACACTGTCGATCTTGAGACTTGATCCACCTAGAAGGGAGCAGCCTTGTGCTTAATCCTTGAAGTGGGAGTCCTTTTTGATCCATTGTGGATGTTTGAGAGATTAGACAAGTTGAAGATCATGTCATTTCTTGATTGATCCTTTGTCTAAAGCTCAGAGAGGGCTTGAAACCCTAATTTTGATTGTATTGGATGCTCACCCATCTTTGGGGAGACTGATGAAGCATAAAGGTACATCCATATTGCGATGATGATTTTCACAATGATGGGAAATCTAAGTGGTCAAAATTTGGGGTATTACACCCTTGAGTCAAACAGTTCCAAGGTTAAGGTTTGTAAGTTCCCCCTTAGTTCTATATTTAAGAAAATAAAAAATAATATTTTAACCTCATTTGGAAACATCAGAATACGAGGTTTGTAAACTCCTTCTGAGTCTGATAGGCTAAGGCTAAGGTTTGTAAGATCTTCCTTAGTTCTATGTACAAGAAATTTAAAATGTATCGCTCGGGAAAGATAACCATAAAAATAGAAATATTAATGACAAAATTATAAATGACCAATATTTACAACTGAATAGGTACTCAATGGGTTCAGTTTCTAATTAAATACTCAAGATAATTTCTCCCCTTTTTGTCACATCAAAAAGAAATAAAAAGAAAAGAATTATTATCATAAATGCATCAGAAATCATCATTACAGGATCGGTTTCCAAGAAATTGAAAGACAATCAAGTAACATGGGTCATTAAAGATTGTATAGTGCATGCCTTAAATTTTTAGTGGTTGTTATTTTTTCAAGAATCAAGCAGGATTAAATTAGACGTTTGAGTTGCTCAGAAGTCATTATAAAAGCAGTCCAAACCTAGTCAATTTTCATCAACATCCATAAGAATCATGGAAGCGTCAGCTGAGAGTCGTAAGACTTATGTGGTAATAGAAATCTCCCAGAGCTCTACGAGACAAGATATCCAAGACGTTCACAAACTAGCTATTTTTGAAACATCTACCACTGGGCCTTTGCCCTCTGCAAGACTCACTTCTGAAGAAGCAATGTCAGTAACTCCAACATAACCTATAGGAGTAGGTTCATCAAGAGCTGTGATGAAGCCTAGAAGAAAGATAACGAAGAGATCAAAGAAGAGAATACGGTCCAACAAGTTGTTCTACCGTCCAATCTTAGAGGCAGAAGATGAAGATATTGATGAAGATGAGCTAGACATAGGCTATGACGACTTTTTTCGTGATTCCTTATGATTCAATAGTGTGTAATCCTTTGCTTCAATTAATGAAAAGTACCTTTTTGACCAAATTGTGTTTATTGCATGCATACACTTTCAATAACTTCCTTTAGATTTACTAAAATAGATTAAATAAGTAAAACTGACACCAGAAATGACAGTTAAATAAGTCAAGTATAAAGTTCATAGTTGTTAAAGAATTTTCAATAGGCTAGATTGCTAGATAACATTTCCAAGATATATTGAAATTCTGGTATGCAGCTCTCAAATGTCATAAGAGATGTCGAGACATTGATCTCTGCTTAACAAGACAAGGACATAACAAGGACATTCTGATATCTCAAAGTCCTAACAGTGTCATGACAGATGTTTCAACATCTGTTAAGACATATATTTTAGATTATAAGAACATACTGAATTATACATACTAGAATGATAAATAACACCAAGATATGATGACCCAGTTCGGTGTACACCAACACCTAAATCTAGGGGCTACCAAGCCAGGAACGAATTAACTATCAGTAGTGTTAATTCAAAGTATACAACCTCCGGTAACTTATCACTTAATTCCCTAACCAGTGCAATTCTACCTAGAAACCCATCTAGATAAGAGAAACCCATCTCAATTCCTAAATCACCTCAGGATATCTAACTGTCATAACCTCCGGTGACTGCATCAAACAGTTCAATTGAAAGACAACTCTTTCAACACATTATTCAGTCAATACTCTTAACCAACACTAACTCTTAACTAACACTACTATTTGAATTTTCTTAAAAGCTTCATCCTAGAACAATACACAATTTATTACCTACAGGTTTCTGAATATGAAAAACTACGTCTACCATAATGTATTAAACCGATACAGGGGGTGACTTACAATACAAGAAAAGACACGACTCTCAAAACCCTAAACCCTTATTTTCACTTTACATAAGTTTTAACAACGACTCATTATTTTTCCCTAGGTCTTGGTCTTCCTTTTATAATCTTCAGTTGTCCATGGGCTTCGAAAACTCTGTCCAATCATTCTGTGATCCATGTTCTGATTGCGCCTTAAATCTTGGAACAGATCTGCAACAAACCTGCTGTATCAGACCAAGACGTCGAGTCATCATGATAGAACATCTTGTCTGACATGTTGTTCTCTACAGATTTCTTTATGTTAGGACATCTTGTTCAACATCATGTTTTACAAATATTTAGTCAAATCTTAGAGCCTTCAATCTCCCCCTTTTAACAAATTTTGGCTAAAACTCCTTTTGCACAATAAACCCAGGAAATCAAGGAGAAGAAAGAGTAGAAAGTCCTGAAGTCATTTAACTCGGCCTATGACGAGTCCAGCAGAAAATAATGTGACTCCTGGAAGCTTTCATTCTTCCTGTCCAGCTGTTCGGAGGATTTACCCAGCACACACCACCTATTGTATGATGTGTACTCTTTGCCCTGGCGTACATGGGGAAGAAGATGCAAGACACTTCCCCCTCAAAACCAGTCCCAATTTACCATCCTCCATTATCCAGATCAAGGCTCAGTCGACCAAACCCCAACTCCAGATAACTCAGAACACAAGACACATTTGTGTTCATAACTCAGATCACAAGACACAAAAAGAAGATTCAGAACAAAAAGAATTGAGACACAAACAGGATGTTAGAAGATCCTACCCAACATCCTTGCAAAGCAATTGCAAGAATGGACTCAAGACACAAATAAAGACCAGTCATGTGTTTCAAGGAACAACGCACAACTGAGATAGACATATAACATATCTCCCCCTTTTTTGCCAAAAATTGACAAAAGTATCCAACACAACTCCATACCCAAACAATACTCACCCAAACCTGGACAAATGCCATAAACTCACGACACAACAAACACAACCTGAGACAAAAGAAGCAAAGACCCCCTTTAAATACCCGAGCAATTTCCTTAGGAATTAACGAGCCATTGATGTTACCGAAGATCAATTCAATAGAGACATAAATTAAGGTAGATTACTTCAGCATAAATGAATGTGCACCGCCCAACTCAATTTTGATTGTTTCTTCTTTAATGAGAATCGTCCAAAGAAAATGCATGTACCGAAGAACCATGTTTTCCACTCCTTCTTTAATGCACGTTTTCCACCGTCCAAAGAACACTATCCACATAGAGCCACTTGTAAACAAACACGAGTCCTAAACAATGTCCTGACTCCCAGTCAGACCTTGTCTATTCCCTCTTATAAACACTGAAGCATAGTCATAGAGTCGTCCAATGAACTTCAAGCATACTCCTTTCAGCCAGAATTAGAAAAGGCTGACCATGATGGAAAGACATTATGTGTGACATCTCCAATTTATCAACAAAGTCTCCCATGAACCTTATCCCAATCTGCAGAGAAAAATAAATTCTCCCAGACAATATCCAATAGTATTTCTTAGGTCTCTCCTAAGAATTAAGAACATAGTTGAAATAAGTCAAAGCCTTAACAAACTAAATTCCCAAGTAGAACCTCCTAAGCTAAAGAGTCAACACACCACGATGTCAAGACATCTTGTCTAACATTACAACCTCATATGAATCACATGAGCATCTTCATGCTCATAAGTGAGGAAATACCAGGATCACACTCCTTGTACCATAAAAAAAAAAAAACTCTTGGATTGAGACCAAATAACACCATTGATCACTCTCCCCCTGAACACATCCACACACTGTACAAATCCATCTTGAATCTTACAGCCAAAGACAACCTTGTTCTTTGAGAATAAATCCAATCAAACCAGGAATGCTCAAATCCCCGAAAGAGACATGCAAATTCTCTTAACTTCTTGGTTGGCCAGGGTGTCATCCACACCTGAATGACATCAACCCCTTTTCCATATGAAGAGAGATACATCCTCAGCCTGCTTCCTTCTCAAGGTTCAGCCTGATACAATCTTTTCAGAGATACTTCCAGCAGAACCTACCATCGACTCACAGATAAGCATAATCCGCATAGTCTTAACCAGTAGCTTTACACTATACTGCACAATGAATAGATATAGCTCTAAAGCTGAACGACAAACTCAGTCATCCTCCAAGAATAACCAATAGCAGGAATGATGTTCCAACATCATTTAGGACATTAATCTTAATCAAAGGAGTCATGTACTTAGATTCTTCAAACACCAATCATAGAGCTTACCATTTGCATAATAATTTTTACACCTCATTAAGGTACACATGAAGATCATAATATGAAAAACACTTGTATCGGCTTAATCTTCACACGAATCAAAAATCCACTGAGGGAAATAAACTCTCATGCATCTCATGAAGCTTCTACCGAAAACAAAATATGTAAGCAATCTATCTGATGCTAGGGACATCAATTATCCTTAAGCATCTTGGGATTTCTTCTATCTTAATAGAACAAGACTTCCATGTTCTCATAGACTTTAAACTTATATTCAATTTTGAGTAAACAAACCTCCATCCTATATTTTAAGAAAAACAACACCCAGTCTTCTGAAAAACCATCTTAATCAATTGCTTCTTTAAGATCCTTTCTCTAACAAAATCATACATACCAGAGGCTAATCTATTTGAACAGAGTATTCACAAGCATGTTCACACGAATCTAGCTTCTTATGAATAGAATAATCTTCAAGATATCTGAGAAAGATCCTCCATATAGTCTGGTTGAGATGCCTTTAGCAGTCCTCTACTAGGAATTAGAACACATACTAGGAATTAGAACACATAGCTTCTGCACCCCTTTGCGCTTAGATCACACATGAACTGACCCAATGAATGATCATCAAGCTGATCATGTGTTAATCTTCACCTCCACCAGCACACCTATCCATAACAAGTTTCTTGGATAGAGACTTCCTAACCAAATGTCTCTTCAAGTCCAATCTGAAGAAGATTCCCAACACTTTAGATCAACACATATTTGTTTAGCATCCAGAGCATATGCCACAACACTCCTTTGTCCAAGAAGTTCACTCCTTGGATTAACAAGATTCTGCACACACTCTTCTGGAAAGATGTTCCAACACCTGGTTGAACATCAGTTCCAGATCATTGAAATTGGTTCTTAAGCCATTTCCAGAATTACACATCTTGATTACATTTAAAGACAAGATAATAACCTTTTGAGAACTTTATAGATGATACCAACTGTATCCATTCTACAAGATACATCAGATACATAGAATAGGTTATTGAGTTCTTGCAACAGTGTGAAGCTGCACCTTCTGGTGTGACATTTTGACATCATCTTTCTTGAACACCAAGAAAATGGATAATCAATTAAATACTTGCTAAGGCCACAAATAGCAATTGATTTCAAATCCCAATTATGTATTCTTCAGTCACCAAATATCATTAGACTCCCTTTTATCTAGAGAATCCTAATAATGATTACAATGTTGAGACATTATGATTAACATCCATGATTCAACCTCTTGACGGTTCAGTGTTCTCTTTGGTGTTCAGATTAGGAAGACCATATCCTCCTGAACCTTCCAAAAACATCTTCACTAGATGATCCATCCACAACTGTTCAGTCCTTACAGACTCCTATTTCTTCAGATTGACACCTCTCCTTACTCTAGCTGCAAGATCAGGAATAAGACATTCAGCATAACTTAGGAAGAAATTTTCAAAGCATAAATCTTCCTTAGAAAACCATCTTTAGACAAAAAAATAATATCCTTGAATAATCAGGATCACTTTCCAATATTTAGAAACCTCAAGTAGTAGCTCTTGATATCAGTAGGAAAAATTTCTCCACAAGGATCCAATGTCTTCACACTCATAAGACCTCTTTGACATTGATCAACATTTACTCCAGTTCTAGCCTAGTTGAATGTCAGTGCAATTCTGCTGACATTTGAACAACCATAGTGTTCCTTCTATAGACTTCCTTCCAAGAATTCTGATAGGGAATCCTCAAGCATAGACAATTTCTTATAGGGTTGTTAGAAAAAATAAATTGCTCTTGTCTTTCTTCAATGGTATGACATTCTCATGTCATACTTCTTAAAGAAGTACCCTTGGAACTTTTTCTTGATCATCTTCTCTTTTGAACTCTATTTATCAAACACATTCAGAATTGCCTTTATGAATGGACTTAAGAGAAAACTCAAGTATCTTGGGCTACTTTAACCATGACATAGAGTGTCTACTAAATCCATAGATCATGGATTTGATAAACAAGACCTCAACTGAATTTGATAAACATGACCTCAACTCAACCTTTTTCCTCCAATTATCCTTCATGGTACCTGGTTGAAACTATCTCCTAAGCAACATAGGAAGATCCTTTAGTGGAAGCCATATCACAATGTTTTCTCCTTTATATTACTCCCAGCTAGTGATAGCCTGAACATTTATAGAGGCTAACCCCATCTTCAACAAGCACCAGGTAAGATGTTAGAACATCTTATAAGGCACCATGCGTAACAATAGCATCATTATAAGCAGCAGTGGTAGAATCTTCACAAAGTATCAATCAACCATCAGTAGTTGTCTGGTTGGATTCAAAAAGCTATCATCCTAGCTTCCAATCCCATAACAGTAATGGATGGTCTGATTATGCAATCTCCTCCCTTGTTTAAAAGACAAGAAAGTATCTTACCTAAAACTCATCCAGAAATAGAACAAGATGCCGACTCTGATACCAATTGAAATTTTGGTATGCAGATCTCTGATGTCCTGAGAGATGTCGAGCCATTGATCTTTTCTTAACAAGACAATGACGGAACAAGGACATTCTGATATCTCAAAGTCCTAACAGTGTCATAACAGATCTCTCAACATCTGTTAAGACATATATTTTAGAGTATAAGAACAGACTAAATTATACATAGCAGAATAAAAAATAACACCAAGATATGATGACCGAGTTCGGTGTACACCAACACCTAATCTGGGGGCAACCAGGCCATGAACGAATTCACTACCAGTAGTATTAATTCTAAGTATACAACCTCCGATAACTTATCACTTAATTCCCTACCCAGTGCAATTCTACCTAGAAACCCATCTAGATAAGAGAAACTCATCTCAATTCCTAAATACCTCAGTGATATCTAACAGTCACAACCTCCGGTGACTGCATCAAACTATTCAATTGAAATACAACCCTTTCAACATAATACTCAGTCAATACTCTTGACTAACACTAAAACTTAAATTTGTTTAAAAGCTTCATCCAAGAACAATACACAATTCATTACCTACAGGTTTCTGAATATGAAAAACTATGTATATCACAATGGATCAAACCGATACAAGGGGTGACTTACAATACAAGTAAACACATGAATCTTAAAACCCCAAACCCTTATTTTTACTGTGCAAATTTTTTAACAAGGACTCCTTATTTTTCCCTAGGGCTTGGTCTTCCCTTTATAATCTTCAGATGTCCATGGGCTTCAAAAACTCTGTCCAATCATTCCTTGATCCATGTTCTGATTGCGCCTTAAATCTTGGAACAAATTTGCAACAAACCTGCTCTTTTAGACTAAGATGTCGAGTCATCATGATAGGACATCTTGTCTGACATGTTGTTCTCTACAAATTTCTTCATGTTAGGACAACTTATTCAGCATCATGTTAGGACAAATCTTAGAGCCTTCATATATCATTTAAGATATTGATAAAACTTAATCAATATAAAAATAACAGACACTTGAAACAATGTATGTAACACGTCTATATAAGAACTCTTAGCAAGCTTACTTTCATAATCACTTAATCTTCAAAATACCAATATGTACAAGCACAAGCAAATCTGGGTTCCAAAGAGAGATTTCATAAAGACATCCATACTAAATGCAGCAACTCTGGCAAGTGAAAGCAAGGCAGCAGCTGAAGGATCTACTAACAAGTAGATGACTTCAGGAGCTCTCAACTCTTCAGCATCCTTTGTGAAGACACATAGAAGAAGAAGATCTTCTGGGTCCAGACGCAGAAATCAATTGAGAAAGGAGGCTTTTAAATTTGCCAAAGAAGAATGGCAAGATTACTTAGATAATCTGGACATGTCAGATGATCCAAGGGAATACCTTAGGGCCAAGGCATCAGACTATAATGTCTAAGTAATTTGTAATCACTTCCTTCTTATTAATGAAAAAGTTGCACTACGGGAAAAGAGGGAAAAAAGGGCGTTTTTTTTGCCCTATAAAAGCGCTGTCTAAGCCTGCGCTGTCATAGGTAAAGACGGCGCTTTTTTATTTATGAAAAAGCGCTCTCTAAAAGGGGACTTTAGACAGCGCTTTTAAAAGTGCTGTCTAAAGTGTACGTTTAAAATTAAAATTTTTTTTTTATATACTTTAGAAAGCGCTTTTTCCTTCAAAAGCGCTCTCTAAAGGTGCTTTTAGACAGCGCTTTTGAAAGCGCTGTCTAATGTATACGGAAAATGATTTTTTTATATACCTTTGGAGAGCGCTTTTTCCCAAAAGTGCTCTTTGAATGGGACTTTAGACAGGACTTTTGAAAAGCGCTGTCTAATGTATACGGAAAATGATTTTTTTATATACCTCTAGAGAGCGCCTTTTCCCTAAAAGCGCTCTCTAAAGGGGACTTTAGAGAGCGCTTTTTCCTTAAAAGCGCTCTCTAAAGTATACCTATAATTTTATTGATTTTTTCTACGTATAAAAAATCCCATTTTAGCCATTTTTTTATGCAGAAACCTGCATAGTTTCAAACCTGCATTTCTTATATAATTTCTTGCAACACGAAAATTCTTATACATTTCAATAAGTAGAATTCTTGCAACAACAAAATTCATATACATTTCAATAAACACAGAATTTCCTTCTATTCACAAAACTAGAATTGACAACAGAATTCTTACAACAGAATTCTTGCAACAGAATTTACAACAGAATTTCCTTCTATTCACAAAACTAGAATTTACAACAGAATTCTTCTTGCAACAGAATTTCCTTATATTCACAAAACTAAAATTTACATTCACAAAACTATACATTCAAAGAATTCTTCTTAGAAGAAAGAATTCGCACAATTCTTCCGTAATATAATTCAATTGTTTCCTTGTGTAACAAGAACACGCCATATCTTCGAAATACTACATAACAAAACAAAATACGCATTATTTAGTTAAAAATAATAAATTATATGACATATATGATAAATATTAAAATAAATCCTAAGTTATAAATCCATACATACCATGATAGGAATCTCCAATTGTTCCATTTGAATGATTTCTCTCGTGAACCTCAAAACGAAGTACCTCTATGCCATTACGCTGACGAGGGCACTACACATAGACAAACAAATTAAATAAGAAATAATATATAGATGTTTTGTGTTATCAAGTAGCATCACTAATAAGCAACATTGTGAAAATTAATATACCTCCACTTTGACCCATGTAACATTGGTTGCTCTAGCCCGTGCTACTCGAATCTCTCTTTGTGCACGGTACACTAGTATAGCTCTATAAAAGAAAAACGTAAACTTAGAACAATGTCACTGAAATAATTAAATATACAAACACACACGAATATTTCGAACAATCTCACTTACGTGTCAACCACATCCTTCATATTTTGATACGTGGACCAATCGGTATCCAATGAATTAAGATAATATACCACTTCTCTTACAGGATTAATGGCAACCAACAGCCAGTGTCCACTGTAAAATATAACAAAAGTTTAGATGGATAATTTCTATGCAAAAGATACAAATTAAAGATTAGAATGAAATTAGAATGAAAATCTTACCCTTTTCCAGTATTATACGGTAAAAGAAACAGACTTTCTGTATTGCTGGCCATAAATCTGTCAAGTAAGTGGCCTCTTACTTCTGTTGCATTCATATCAATTCTGGGTGCATTAACAATGTTGCAACAGAAGAAACGGAATTTGTTTGACAAATCCGTCCCCCGCATGAATTTTTCATACATGCACCTTAAATAAAAACATAATAAACATTAGACTATTATCATTGAAATGTGTAAATAAATTGTTCAACTAAATAAATAATAGATTGATTGGAGTACCAGATGTATGAATGCATAACACCGATGCCTAATTCAGTATGATTGAAAACCTGCTCCATGTCCTCTTTTCCGATTATCTCGGAATGTGGAAAACCAAAAACACCTTCGTCCATGTTGATTTGACGAATAGCACCTTGCATCAAATCTGACATTGACATAAGTGTTTCTAGACACGTCTGAAAGTGAGGTCTTTTTTCCTTCACGGTCCTTGTAGGAGCTTTTTTCTTGCCGGTCTGTTGTGAAGGTTGAGCAGGAACCTAACAATCATATAAGTTAGGTAAAGTAGAAAATCATGAAACTTTTGAATTCGGATAATAGAATAACACTTAAAAGCTACCTCTCTGTGTGATTCAACAGACTCGTTTTGCCGCAAAACCCCTTTACTCTTTGCTGCGGGTTTTGTAGGAGTCTAACATTACCATGTAAAAAAAATGTAAGTAATGGTTCAAAATGATTTTCATAATCGTTCAGAATTGACATTTGAATACTAAGAGATTCGTAATGGTTTTCAACATACCTCATCACCTATGGAAATGAGGTCTAACGGCCATGCAACAAACGAACCTATTGCATCCCGCAGCAATGTAACCTCTGAAACCGAGTCTGGTATCGGTAGTAACGCATCCGTATCTAAAGCGATATCAACCGACACTTTCAGATAACCTTGTGGGAGCGGATGATGGTGAAGTAACGCTCCCACAAAGTTATGCACTTTTCCCTTGCCAACCATGCGATAAGTCAGAAACGACAAATACAGCTGGCAAGATGAAATGCCCTGAACCAATAATAAATATGTAACTGTTAATATGTATAAAGGTCAATTAAAATAAATGTGTTAATTTAATTAAAATAAATATGTGCTAATTACCTCGGGAATTTTATTTGGAGAATTGATACTAGCTTTGTGACTAGCATCTTTTAAACCGGAACCGCGCCTTTCCGCGTCATATCTCTCTTTATCCTGATGCAATGCTTGGACTTGCGCTTGTAGTGCCATCATAGTTTGCATGATTTCTTGGGTGGTGGGATTTTTTTTCTTTGATTGCTTATACAAGGATGATGGAGTCACAAAAAATCCTTTCCCTCTCACCCGACCGGGATACTCAAGAACATTTAGCACTCGACTAAGAATGCTCATGCAATCATCCTCATCTGCGGGTATGGATTTAGATAGATTCTCCTAAAATTCATTGACATATCGAAAATTATTAGTGGGGATTAAAAATTAATTATAATTTAATAAAATTTCAATTAACTTTGAGACATAATGTTATACTTACACATTCTTCATAAACATGCTGAACATCTTCTGTAACAGCTCCACCCTTACCCACACGAGCTTCCTTCCACAAAACATGTGCCGGAAGTGATGATTCTTCACTTTGACTCTCTTCTAACTATATATTTAGTTAAATAATAAGTTCATCAATTATAACACAATAATACAATTAATAAAATCATAGTATTAATATATACTTACCAATTTTTGTTGTAACCGTGCATATCCCAAACGCCCTTTTCTGTATGGATACGCGGGCTTTGATGCTCTTTCGCGGTTAATGGCACTCAATTTCTGGATAAACAAGTTTAAGTCATATAAAAAAAAACTAATGAAACAAATATATAATACAATCAATAGACATGACAAGATAACATTACATTGAATTCTTCGGTTTTTCGTTTGTCTACAAAAAGGCTCCATTCTTCCGGTGTAATCACATCCGCATACAACGGTGGAAGTTCTCCTTCAACAAAATTTTTGTCTTCATCCCTAAGATACTTGTTTGATAGAAAGGCTCTAAACCCTCTGTGTCTCTTTCCGGCCAATTGAAGACAATACTTTTTCCGGCTTTCTTCAATATTAAAGGACCTCTACAAAAAAACATACACATATAAACATAAAGTGTGTTAGTATAAGTAAATTAAAGACTTAATCGTCAACAAAAATCTAATAACATCAATCATATTTGGTAAGTACCTCTATCTCGGTCCATATCTTTTCTTTACTGGCATCCAACGCTTTACTCCTCCAATTATCACAAGTGATTGGAATGTGTTGACGGACGAGTGAACCAATGTATGAAGCCAACATTGAACCGTTAGGCTCAACTAGTTGGTTCTGGTCACTCCAATATACATCAAATCTCATCCCTTTATCTCTAGCACGGATGATTCTCTTCATAATGGTTTTCCTCTTTTTATTTCATGTTCTACATTCGAAGCTTCATTCTGAGCTTCCTGTGTATCATGTGTCTCGTGGGTGTCTTCCTGGTTTTTGGACATTTTACCTGTAAGAAAGAAAAAAAAATTAAATGACAAATATAAAAATCCATAATCCATAATCCATAATCCATTGAATGATATAAGTTATATATAATTACAGTGGCGAGGGAGAACAACTAATTACCTTTAGAGATGTAAATTACATTCTAACAAATGTTTGAATCACATTCTAACCAAAAAAGGAATAACAGACAAATACCAACATTTAAAAATAACAAAAGAATTAGTCAAATTGACTCAACTATCATCATTCATCTATGAAGAATCTATTTCGAAAATAAGCAGTATCACTTGTATAAGTGGTAACCAAATGTTTGAATCACATTCTAACCAAAAAAGGAATAACAGTCAAATACCAACATTTAAAAGCAACAAAAGAATTAGTCACATTGACTCAGCAACACTGCAGCCAACGAATCACACTGGAAAAATATGCAACCACAACAAATGCAACATAATTATTATCAAAGAATAGTGACTCATTCTTGATTAAAAACTAGACATTGGTTACATTCTTAAAACTCTATTCATATCACAGTAAATACCCTAAGAATTCCCCTAATTTTCTCTGATTCTATAATTTAAACAAAACAAGGTTGCATATTACGGAAAAATAGAATGAAAAATACTATTAATATATATGACTGATTACAGAACAAGTCATTCTCTGTGTGGCATTACATCAAACATGTGATATGCTTATCGTCCAAGTTACTGAGAAGCAACAACAGTATCTTGAACATTTTTCTACGAAGGAAGTAATGCAAACTGAATATTGAGAACAAACAGAACATTTTTCCACAATATTATTATTATTTTTCTAACAATGACATTCAATAAGCTAGAGTTGTTAAATATTGCTCACAAAGAAGAACGAAGGACGATAATGGGAACTGAAGAATACCTGAACTGAAGAACAATGGAGAGTTTCGAACGGGAACTGAATGCAAGAACGAAGGCAAGTTTAGAAGAACAAAGAACGACGATAATGGCAACAGTGACGGTAACGGCAAAGAACGACGACAATAATGGCATGCAAGAACGACGGCAAGGGTTTAGAGAAACGGTCGAGAGAGAAAATGAATAGAAGTGTCTCTGAAAATGTTTAGAATTGTTTTATATTTTAATTAGTAAAGGACTTTAGAGGGCGCTTTTCCTTAGAAAGCGCTTTCTAAAGTGAAAATAATTAGAGCCCTATAAGAGCGCTTTCTGAAAGCGCTTTCTAAGGTGGCCTTTAGACAGCGCTTTTTAAAAGCGCTCTCTAAAGTAATACCTATAGCAGCGCTTTTTGGAAAGCGCTTTCTAAGGTGGTCTAAGGTGGCAGTCTTTTACAGCGCTTTTGAAAAGCGCTTTCTAAAGCCTTTCTTTTAAGGTGCTTTTTTTTAGCGAAAATTTTTTATTCTTTTTAGCAGCGCTTTTGTTTAAAAGCACTGTCTTTTAGGTGCCTTCTAAACATATTTTTGGCGTAGTGTTGCAAACATTAAGTTCTTACTCCCATTACTTTTGATTCTTTAAACAACTATAAATAAGTATAATCAACAGTTAACTGAACAACAACATGAAAAAACTTTGAATTATTAATAAGATAACTTAATACAAAGGTTCTAACAATTACAAGGCATAACTATGCATAAATCTAACATCAGAGACTTTCATAGATAGATTCAAGCTTGAATCTCTAGATTTTAGACAAATCAACCTCTGAACTTATGATAACTCCCTATTGAACAGGTAATTATGAAAGAACTCATCCAAAAGGAATGAAGAAAATCTTTCCCTTGTGAAAGGAAAAAAGAGTCTTCTTCAAATAATCAAACATAACTTGAGGAAGATCAATCTGCAGGTCTAAATTGAGAAGTAAAAGCATATCTTTTTCAATAGGGTCCACTAGGTCTAAATCCTTATCCTTAGGAAGTAAGTTTGAATTCAAAATCTGACTCTAAACAACATCATCAGGACTAAGATTTGAGACCACTGATGTATTAAATGGATCTACAAAGATACATCAAGTAGGAAGATAGTGTTCCCAAACAAAATTTGAGACCACTGATGTATGATATGGTCTCTACGAAGCCAAATATAGGGTACGGAGTGAGCCTTGTAAACAGATATATGGCCAATCCTGGGAAGGTGCACTGACAAGCATTCAAGTGGATTTTGAGGTACATTAATGGGTCTCTGAGCAGAGTCCAGATTTATGGTGGAGCCTATGGTGATGATAGCAAAGTCAAAATCGAAGGATTTGACAACTCTGGTTATGCTGGTTGTATGGATTCCATAAAATCTATTTCTGGATATGTGTTCACTATGTTTGGCACAACAATCAGTTAAAAGCAAAATTTCAAAAGGTCGTTGCCTTATCAACCACTGAAGCGGAGTATATCGTGTAACACCCCCTTTCTATACCCCCAAATAATCACATAATCATTTAGGCACATATTTAAAATTTCGTCAGAGCGTAATTATAAACATGGTATAAAAGAGGTATGTCACATTATACATGAAATTAAAACATTCAACACCTGCTCAACAATTGATATGCAACAGTGGGGTAACTTTGCAACAGAGGAACTTAGTCCTTACACCCACATCTCAATATTTAGAATAAAAGCGGAAAATCTAAACATTGAATAATATATAACATATATATACATCATCAAGTATTATCCACCAACATAATTCATGTTTACATAAACATTCATCAACAAGATACATGTACAATGTATCACAAAAGAATCATATACATCCTTGCTACCCGGTGCTACATATCAGAGCCGACCGACCAAAAGAATGAAGACACGCTTCACAAAAAGACCACCAGCATACATATTCTGCAATGCCTCATAGAGCATCATAAAACAGCAGAAGGGTGAGAAATATTATCATAATAACAATGCATATAATTATATATCTTAGCATAAAAATACACATATTCCACATTCTCACCACAATTCATCACAATTCACCCATATACATTACAATATATATATATATACAAATCCAAGCATTTCATCATGCATACCTTCACAATTCTTATCATTCCACATAAACATCCATATTCATGTTTATTCATCAATGCACCATATAAAGATGATAAATGCAAATCATAGAGACCGACTCACGACTCTATGCAAATGCAATGCGGTACCGACTCAATCATCTCAAGTTCACTCAGGAACTTATTGGAACCATCGCTCGTTACCAATGTAACTCCCTGTCGGGCCTACGATGTTCACCCATTGCTCACACCCCACATGGGCACACAATGTTTATGGATCGCTCACACCCCACACGGGCACATGATCCGATCGCTCACACCCCACATGGGCACACGATCCGATTGCTCACACCCCACATGGGCACACAATCATTTGTAATCATCGCTCACACCTCACATAGGCACACGACGTTACAACGAATTCTCATTAGAATCACACAACACAAGAATGCACATCATTATGCTTCACATGCAAAATGACTCAAGACATTCTTAAAATGCATACATATTCACAATATATTCATGCATTCATCTCATACTATCACATACAATCTATATACATTCACATCAATGCACTATTGTATGATTCACATCCAAACACACATTCAAAACGGTAAAAGTCGCTAAATAGCACTATTCCCGACTTTCCGACATAATTAAATCGGCTAACAATTTCCAAATCATCATAATAGGAAAATACAGCTCAATAGCTTCACAACGATACCAAGAATGTAAAAATCGGATAAACGGATCAAAAGTTACGGACGAAAACGAAAACACATTTTTGAAAAATCTCATTTTTACACATCTCCTGTCCATCCGCGTATGGACCAATGTCATACGCGTATGGCCAAAAATTCATACGCATACCATACGCAAATCACCAGATGGCCGGGAAAAATGAAGGCTCATACGCGTATTGGCCCTGAAATGCGCCATCCATACGCGTATTGCCCAAGTCAATACGCGTATGGCCTGTCCCAATACGCGTATGGCCAGGCGAAATGCAGAATTTTCCTGCAGAATTCTGTTCTGCATTTTTCCCCCAAACCACACCCAAATTCATCATCTAAACTCAGAAAAATATCAATTTGATGTCCAACAACATGTATCATTTGTGTATTAACCACAAGGGACACGAAAACATTATTTCCAACACGATTAAATCAATTTCTACCATTTTCTACACAAATGGGTTTATACCAAAACTCATAAAAATCAACAACAACAACAACAACAACACAATCATACATAATGACATACATTGATAAGATAATAAGATTTCACACCCTTACCCGGATTAATCGATTCCTAGAAGTTGATTTGAAGATTTCCCAATCTTTCCCTCTTTTCCTTCTCTTTTCTCCTCTTCCTCTTTCTTTCTCTCCTTTTTCTCTCTATTTTCTTTTCTATCTCTTTCTCTCTTATTTCCTCTTCTTAACTCTTTTTCTTTTCTATTTCTTATTTTCTATTCAACTTAAATTAATTCATTTTCTCACACAATTCCATTTCCACTAAATTTCTAAATTATCATTAATTGAGAAATGTCTAAAATACCCTCCATTCTAATTTTCCCGAAAACTCTCAAAAACGGTAAAATAACATAACATGTCAACATAGCATATTAACACACCAATTTCACAGATAAAATAATTTATCACTCAATTTAAATAAAAGACTCAACAAAATGGGAAATAATCGGAATCGGGGCGTTACATATCGCCCTTACTGACACTATGAAAGAGGCATTATGGCTTGAAGGTTTCGCTAAAGGGCGGAAACTTCAAGGTCAAGTTATCACTGTTAAATGTGATAGTCAAAGTGCAATACACCTGACAAATAATTAAGCCTATCATGAGCGAACCAAACACATCGATGTAAGGTTGCACTTCCTCAGAGAGATAATCGAGCATGGAGAAGTCCAAGTTCTGAAGGTTTCGATTGATGACAATGTTCCTGATATAATCACCAGGACATTTCCGAGTAGCAAGTTTTTCCATTGTATGTAGTTGATAAAGCTTCATGATGAAAGCTAGTTTGTTCCCTTATTAGTGTAGAGTTTGTTCCAAGGTGGAAATTTGTTGTATTTAGATCGAACTCTAGTGTCAACAAGGGTAGCTTCAAGGTTCGACAGGAGTTCTGCATGTTGTAGTCCAAGTCTGTTCTAGCATGCTGTCGAAATATGTTAACTTGTATTCCAAGGTAGTATGTCGAATTGGGCCTTGCTTGTAAGCCCAATTGTTAAGTTATCTTGTTTCCCAAGTTAGCTTAGTAGTCTATAAATAGACTAGTTATTTCAGGTTGTTGAGAGAGGTTAAATGTTGGTATTCACATGTAATCTTTGAACCCTTATAGAGAAAGTAAATCGTAAAACAAATTTAACCAATTCTTCTTCTTCCTTCTTCTCCATCTTTTGTAAAACCTAATAGGGTTTCTTGTGTTTATTCAAGAAATTTAATATTTTTCTCATATTTTGGTTTGTTCTTGACAACATTAATTCACAACATCTGTTATTTGGAGAGAGATTTTATATGCAATATACGGGGTTCCTTTGATTTGTGTTTCCTTGGTGGAAAGGGGTATCCCTCCTTATAGATAAAAAAGACAACCCTTTATAATGGTTTTGGGATAGTTCGGTTAGCAAAGTTGGTTCCGACCTTCTCACTTTGTTATGGAGTTAAGTTCCCTAGGATATTTTCTTTTTAACAAGAAAGAGTGTTATGTAGGCGAGATGGGGAGGTAAGACGGTCATTCGTAGCTTTGGGATCTTAAGTGGAAGAGGAATCTAATTTTTGAGCATGGGCAATTTTGACATCTGGTATTCTTTGGCGATTAAGGACTTCATTCCTTCCACTCAGTCTGATAAATAATGGTGGCATTTTTCCAAAGGTGGTTCATACTCTGTGTACTCTTTCATAATCACTCGAGAGCTCTTTTTAGATCATTAAATTCTACTTGTGGGGTTGGCTCTCTCTAATATTTGGAAAAGTTGCACCCTCTTTATAGTTACTATTTTCCCCTAGAAGCTCTTGCAGGATTGTATTCCTACCAAAGAAAACCTCCTTAAGTAGGGGACCGATCTAGGGTCGGAGGGTGTATTTTTTTACCACTACAACATGACGGGAAGAAGGCATATGTTCCAAAGTCTGGAACTTAAGCCTGGAGGCTTCGTTGGTATCGGAGGAAACTAGAAAGGAAAAATCATTGGCTATGGAACTGTTGGTAATGGTAAACTTCCGTCTATTACTGATGTTCTTTTGGTTGATGGTTTGATGCATAACTTGTTGTCAATTAGTCAACTTAGTGAGAATGGTTATGATATCATCTTTAATCAAAAGTCCTGTAAGGCTGTAAGTCAAAAAGATGGTTCAATCTTGTTTGTCGGAAAGAGGAAAAACAACATTTATAAAATTAGACTTTCCGATCTTTGTGAACAGAATGTCAAATGCTTAATGTCTGTTAATGAAGAACAATGGGTATGGCATAGACGTTTAGGCCATATTAGCATGAGGAGGATTTCTCAGCTAAATAAGCATGAACTTGTCAGAGGCTTGCCAAATCTGAAGTATTCTTCAGATGCTCTTTGTGAAGCATGTTAGAAAGGAAAGTTTTCTAAAACTTCCTTTAAAGAAAAGAATGTTGTATCCACCTCTAGACCGTTAGAACTTCTACACATTGATTTATTTGGACCAGTGAAAACTGCTTCAATTAGTGGAAAGAAGTATGGATTAATTATCGTTGATGATTATAGTGGTTGTACATGGGTAAAATTCTTGAAACACAAGGATGAGTCTCATTCTGTGTTCTCTACCTTTTGCTCTCAAGTGCAAACAGAGAAGGATTGCAAAATAGTCAGAGTCAGAAGTGATCATGGCGGAGAATTTGAGAACAGATACTTTGAGAATCTTTTTGATTCCCATGGAATTTCCCATGATTTCTCCTATCCCAGAACTCCACAACAAAATAGAGTAGTGGAAAAGAACAATAGGACTTTGCAAGAAATGGCCCGTACCATGATCCAAGAAACTGACATGGCTAAGCACTTCTGGGCAGAGGCATTAAATACAGCATGTTACATTCAGAACAAGGTTTCAATAAGACTTATTCTAGGTAAGACTCCTTAAGAATTGTGGTAGAATAGAAAACCCAACATTTCATATTTTCATCCTTTTGGCTGTATTTGTTTTATGATGAACACTAAAGAGAATCTTGGCAAGTTTGACTCCAAAGCTCAAAAGTGTTTACTGTTAGGATACTTTGAATGCTCTAAAGGCTACATAATCTATAACAAGAAACATGAATTATTAAGGAATCAATTCATGTCAGATTCAATGATAAGCTTGACCCTGAAAAGTCAAAGCTAGTTGAAAAGTTTGCAGATCTAAAGATCACCTTATCAGAATCTAAAGAAGAAGAAGATTTAAAAGAAGTAGACAAAGGTGCAGACTCTCCATATTCAAATATAACCTTACCAGAAACTGAAAATAGTCTATCTCACCAGAAGAAGAATATTTTAAAGACTTCTCATTCCGAAGAATTAATTCTGGGAGACAAAGTTGATTCAGTCATAACCCGTTCATCATTTAAACCTTCAGAAGAAACTCTTCTGGGTTTGGTGTCTGTGATAGAGCCAACATCAGTTGATGAAGCTCTTAAGGAAAATGAGTGGATTCAGGCCATGCCAGATGAATTAAATCAATTCACCAAAAATGATGTTTGGGATCTTGTTCAGAAAACCCAAAGGTGTCCACGTCATTGGAACAAACTGGGTATTAAGAAATAAGTTAGATTAGAAAGGTGAGGTCGTAAGAAACAAAGCATGACTGGTTGCACAAGGTTATAGTCAACAAGAAGGGATAAACTATACAGAAACCTTTGCACCAGTTTCCAGGTAAGAATCTATTCGCATTTTAATTTAATTTACTGTGAATCATGACATTACTTTATATCAGATGGCTGTAAAGAGTACATTTTTAAATGGGTATATTTCTGAAGAAGTGTATGTGCACCAACCTCCTGGTTTTGAGAGTTCTGAAAACCCAGATTTTGTTGTCAAACTTAAAAAATCGTTATATGGTCTGAAACAGAGTCCCAGAGCTTGGTATGAAAGGCTAAGTAACTTTCTTTTGGAAAATGACTTTACCAGAGGAAAAGTGGATACAACACTCTTTTGTAAAACCTTTAAAAATGACACTCTGATTGTTCAAATCTATGTTGATGATATTATATTTGGTTCTGCTAATATTTCCTTGTTCAAGGAATTTTCTAAGTTAATGCAGGATGAATTTGAAATGATTCTGATGGGAGAACTCAGATTCTTTCTGGTAATTCAGATTGATCAACGTGTAGAAGGAACGTACATTCATCAGAGCAAGTATGCAAAAGAACTTCTGAAGAAATTCAATATGTCAGAAAGTAAATCTGCTAAGACTCCTATGCATCCGACATGCATTCTGGAGAAAGAAGAAGTAATTCAAAAAGGTTTGTCAGAAGCTCTATCGTGGTATGATAGGCTCACTTCTATAAAAATGTGTGTTATTTATTTATTGACCTTCTGATTCATGATACTTCTACAGGTTAGAAGATGTCCTAATCAGAAACTAGTCCAGCCAGATACCTCTTGGTATTCTTGACTTTGGGAATATCAAACGTACTCTCTTGAAAACAAACGGTTATGATTATTTGTGATATTTGTCCAAAATCAATTCATACCTACTGTTGAAGAGACACCTCGAGCGTTGTGATTTCATGAGACTAGGTTTCAAGTAATTATTTCCTATTACTCCCACCTTGTCATAATCCTCATTTTTGTTATAAATACGCACTCTCTCGCCTTCACACACTACGCTACTCTCACTTCCCACACTTTTTCTTAGAAACCATAAAATCGTTTTGTGCTCTGAAACTTCATCATCTTCTTAAAATGGATCCTAAAAAACAAAGAGTTTTTGAATTCTCTCAACAACATCAACAAGCAGAATCGACCTCAATGGCTTCATCAACAACTGCTTATACAGAATCAACTTCACTCCATCAATCACTATCCACTTTTCAGAAATCAACAATAGTTGACATAGTGGATCACCCTGCTTATATTCATCTGGCTACTCCCTTCTCGGAACTTGAAGTTCTAAGTGAATGGCTGGTAGACTTTTATAACCTGACGAAAAATGGAATAGACTTATCTGAGAATCTAAATGCTCAAGGTTGGAAAACCTGTTTTGATCGTCTCTACGGTCCCGTTTACTCAAATCTCGTCAAGGAATTCTGGAGATATGCTGACACTGATGAACACTTCATTCTATCATATGTTCTGGGAAACAAGGTCATCATTACTGAGAAATCCATAGCCACGCTACTTGGAATGGAAAAATCTGGTGGAAAGAGAATTTACAAGATGAACCTTAAATCAAAGTTTCTCTCTTATGTGGTCAACCCAGCAATTTTCACTCAATCTTTCACTCTTATAGTTGAAACTTGATGCAAACCGTGATAGGGAAATTGTTTGTCTCTAATATGTTTTCATACACATCTTTGATAGCTCAAATATATGAAATCTTAACCCCATTCTTCTCTAGGGATTTCCACAAAATCTTTCTAGGCCTTCTCCAAGTCAATAAAAATTAAATGCAATTCTTGTTGGTCTATTCGATACTGCTCATTCACACATCTAAAACTTTCAAAAAATAATAAAATTTAGAAGTAGTTTAGTTCAAAGATGCTAGGTTCCTTTTCTCCTAATGTTACCATCTATTTATAAGCATATTTTGGCACTAAATAGAAAATAACTGTCCTAATGATCAAGAAAAACTACAGGAAAGCAAACAGAATCACAACCACAAACGGAAAAAATGAAAAACAAAATCTCAAATATGGTGTACATCTTATAATTTCATTACAATCTTCTTTCCTAGCCATTACACTCGTGATCTTTATTATGAGTCAAATGTCATCTCTTATGCTTTCCCGGTCTTTTATGCTCTTTTTCTCTCTTGTTCAACATTCAATGCCAAATACCTTTATAACTGAAACACGCTGAAAATACCGACTTTTGAGAACAAAATAAATATAAAAACACAAAAAAAAAGAAATTAAATCTTAATAAAAAGGTGGTAAAATTATTGTTTATTATATATATATATATATATATATATATATATATATATATATATATATATATATATATATATATATATATATATATATATATATATATATATATATATGGAGCATATAAAATGAGAGTAATGTTAAATGAAAAATGAGAGGAATAAACAACAACCAACAGATCAAATTAAGAAAAGAGATGAAATGCAGGTTAATAAGATAGAGAAATTAATAGTCATATTAATGAGGAAATTTAATCATAATTTTTTTATTGATCCAATGGTTGTTATTTGTTCGTCTTAGCTCTCATTTTAAAATCTTTTTAACTTGATATTGATATGCCCCTTATATATATATATATATATATATATATATATATATATATATATATATATATATATATATATATATATATATATATTCTTTTAAAAAATGATGATGTGCACTCTCCATTCGTGGAATGAAGCTTTAAGACTTCAGTTGTATTATTTCCACCGAGTGTAAGATATGCTAAGTCAACTTTCTAAGTTGGAATTAAAATATATCCCATTTGCATTATTTGATTTGGTTTCCTTGCACTAACTTAGTACATAAATATATTTCTCTTTATATAAGTCATTTTATTTTTATAGGAGAATAGAAAAGTTTGTTTTATAGCACTATCATTTTATCTTTTAAGAAACAATGAGAATATCATTTCACTATCTACCATTTTTCTTACCTTTCATTTTTTTCTTTCTTCTATGTCTCTTTTTATTGACTTGACTAACTAAAAAGCATATACACTTTCAACAAAGTTTATTCTACTCATTAAAGCTATGGAAAATCAATCCAACAAAAATAAAGTGAAGAACTAAGATCAATTATCTCAACTTTTCGGGGCATGTATCTATTTTTATATAATAATACATTTGAACCATTTAGTTTCCCCTATTATCGACAATCAAAGAGGTTTGTGGAATGAGTCTGGTGACTTTCTTAGAGAAATTGGTGGGGTTCTGAAATGATCATGAAAGACTTGTGTAACTGAAGTTTTTATGGTGTGCTGAAAATTATGTGGAATCAAAATCATGGTGGGGTAACGCTGCTTCACACGCTTGGAGTGAAAACTATTTGACTAGCAACAAAACAATTCTGTGTACTTTGATTAATTTATCTCCATGGTTAATTTTGCCACTCATGTAGTAGTGTTTTTATCTTATAAACCTTCGTGAGTTTTACATTTTTCAAAAAAATTGTGTGCTTTTCGAATTTTTGAATTTTTTTTGAGATTCTACCCGTTTTTAGAAGAATTACATGACCTTTTATCGAATTTCTTAGGTATCTATGCGTGTTTGTTGGAATTTTGAAAAACACATGTAAAAAAACATAATTTTACACCTATTTTTAAAACCATAAGTGAAATCATAAGCTTTTCCAAAAATATATGACTTTATATCGGATTTTTTAAAAAAACCGATGCAAAGTCATACTTTTTAAATTAGATTTATCAAAAAATCCGGTATAAAATCATATATTTTTGGAAAAAAATTTTATCACTTTTTTCAAATATGCTGAAAACTATAAAATATGTCGGATTTTTTTGAAAAATTCAATAGTGTTAACGTTTTTTGTTTTCCTCATCGAATACGAACTACCAAAGTTTTTAAAAATTCAAACAAAAACAAATACCAAACATATCAGATTTATCAAAAAATATGATAGTTTAAATTCGTTTTTCATATGCCTACTTGATACCATCATATCAACTTTTTAAAAAAAAAAAACTGGAAACATGTAAAAATTTGCTTCGTAACTTTCAGAAAAACTACAAGATTTTTTAAATGTACTACCGAATTTTTTGAACTTTGATACTTTTTTAGAGTAATTTTTTTGACCGAATGTTATTTTAAGATTGAGTAAATAATGAGAAGGACATTTTGGTCAGTACGGAAAATTGAACGTGTTAGGTTTAAGTGTGGTAAGTAAAAATCTCCAATTTACGGCTCATGGACAAAATCTCAATCTTATATCCAAGGTTATTGACACTTACCCGCACATTTTTTTTTGGCTAAAGGAGGGCCAAGGCCAAAAAAAAAAAAACTAGCCTACAGGAGGCAAAAGAGCTACACTTGAAAATCTAATAACTACATCTAAAAGGAAATCAGGACAGTCATCAAACAAACATAAATTACTAGCCATGGAGATACTGAATTTAGCAAGGATATCCACAGACATATTAGCTTCACAATGGATGTGAATTTTACGCCAATCCGGAATATTCTTCAAGTTGTCTTTAACTTTAACTTCCTATACGGTGATATAGACGAAACAATCCCGATGAGGCAACATGAAAGGTATGCAGAAAAGGTAATGGAAGATTATGTGTGCAAGAGGAATAGGTCGTTATATGACCTGAAACAGTCTCCTCAACAGTGGAATAGGAGATTCGACAAGTTCACGACACACATATGTTTCACTAGAAGGCAGTTCGACCACTGTTTTTACGTCAGATTTCTACCTGGAAATTCACTTGTTATTTTATTGCTTAATGTGGATGACATCCTGATAGAAAGCAAAAGTATCGAGGATGTTATGAAGGTGAAGGTTGAACTCGATATGGAGTTCGACATGAAGGATCTGGGAGCTGCCTCTGAGATTCTTGGGATTGACATTCGGAGAGATAGAAAGTAGTCGAGATTATGCTTATCTGAAGGGACATACCTACTAAAGATTCTCGACAAGTTTGGTATGTTGAATTCAAAGTCTGTTGTAACACCGACTGATCCTCAGTGTATGTCTCAAAGTCCTAGTACTGAAGTAGACAAATCCTATATGAATAGAATTTCATATGATAATATAATAGGTTCTTTGATGTATGTTATGGTATGTACTAGGCCAGACATAACATATGCATTGTTTCGTGTAAGTAGGAATAAAGGACTTGGACTGTTTCAACAAAGCTCTTATGATGAAATGGAAGTGGAGACTCTTAAATTCTAATAATTGTGTTTGAAAGGGTCTTTTCGAGAATAGGTATGGTAAAAGGTTAACTTTGAGCATCAATTGCTATGAAGGGGAAGCATCCAATAGGAATGAGTCAATCTGGGGGAGGGATTTAAGGGAATTGTATTATGATAAAGTTTCTAGTAGGGACTGTTTTGTGGAGAGTCTTAAGTGCAAATTGGGGAATGGAATGGATGTATCATTCTGGCTGAAAAAATGGGTGCTTGAGGTTCCACTTAAGGATGTTTTCCCTAACATATTTCAGTTTGCTGTCAATTCTAAAAGTTCTATTGCAGAGACTGGTAGTTGGAATGGGGTGGAATGGTCGTGGGAGCTGAACCTTTATGACTTTCCTGATAGTTCAGTTATGGATAGGGAAAAGGAGGATCTTATGGATCTGTTGGAATCAATTTCTCCTAAGTGTGATCAACTTGATGTTTTCGTTTGGGACCTTGTAAACTACCATTGTTCCTCCTCTATTGATGGATTTTCTATTGGATCCTGTTATGATACTTTGTGTCAGGATAGAGTAGATAATAGTATAGGAGAAGAAGATCTTGCTGCTATGATAAAGGTCAGGAATGTGAGTTTGCCGTCCAAAGTTAAAATTTTCCTATGGCGTGTCATGAGAGACAAGTTAGCAACCAAAGTGCAGTTGGCTAAGAGGAATATTGTTGGAGGTGGAAATGTGAATTGTTTGATATGTGTTAATGCAGAGGAAAGCATGGAGCATGTGTTAATGGAGTGTGAGTTTGTTGAGGAAGTTTCGAAGGGAATAGAAAGATGGATTGGCATATCATTTTACAGACGAGGAAATTGTGTTGATTTCATGAATAGAAATATTTGTAGAAGTGGTGCATAGAGATAATGGTTGCTCAAATGCTCTTATTGTTTAGGGTACGGTGGTGCGGTTCTTGTGGTATGGTAGGACCTGTAGAATTTTTGGCTTCAAACACAAGTTAGTTGACGATTTGTTGAACTCGATTAAATATTTTAGCTGAAAGTGGTTTTCTGCTTCTAGGACTTTGTCTAATTTATCTTTATTTGAATGGTTCACAGCCTCTCTAGTTTGTTTAAAGGGTATGAAGTATTGTAATGTATTGTTTTATTGTGTTATGAGGGTTGCTGCACCCATTGTGCAGCCTGTTATTGATTCATTGCTTTTAGAAAAAAAAATGTACATGGTCAATCCTAGAAAGGCGCATTGACAAGCATTGAAGTGGATTATAAGGTATCTAAATGGGTTTTCGAGTAAAGTCCTGATTTATGGTGGATTTTGTGGTGATGATAGGATAGTAGAAATTTAAGGATTTGTTGACTCTGATTATTCAGATTGTTTGGATTCGGGTAAATCTATTTCTAAATATTTATTCACTATGTTTCGCACATCAATCAGCTGGAAAGTAACACTTCAGAAGGTTGTTTCCTTATCAACTATTGAAGCGGGGTATATATCCCTAACTAAAGATGTGAAAGAAACATTGGGACTTGAAGGTTTTACTAAGACGCTGAAACTCCAAGGTCAAGCACTCACTGTTAAATGTGATAATCAAAGTGCAATACACCTGTTGAAGAATTCAGCCTATCACGAGCGAACCAAGCACATCAATGTGAGACTGCATTTCGTTAGCGAGATATTCAAACATGAAGAAGTGCAAGTGCTGAAGGTTTCGACCTATGAAAATGTTGTTGATATGATCATCAAGTCATTGCCAAGTTGCATTTTTTTGTACTATATGTGGCTGATAGGACTACATGTTGACAACTAGTTGAATTTGTGGTTCAGAGTTTATTTCAAGGTGGAGATTTGTAGCTTATGGGCTATAAGCTAGTGTTGTAGAAAACTTTGTCTAAAACGAAGGGTTAGTGTAGCTGTCAAAAAATATGTCAGGTTGTTAGCATGTTGAATTGGGTCAGTCAGTTGAACCAATTGTTTGGTATGTTAGTTGAGGCAATGGTTTAGTTTTCTTATAAATATCATACTAGTCTTCACTTCTCTATCAATCCCTGATAATTTTGATCAGAGGGAGAAAGTGACGTGGTTGATATTCAATTGTAAACATTGTTACATAATGTGTAATTGAATCAAGAATCTAAAGTTTTAAATCACTTTGAATTGTCTTTCTTTTTTTCTTTTTTCTTTTTCCTTTACTTTATGATTTTCTTACTGATAAAAGATCCAATCATACTTTATTTTTTGTACATCGATTTCACAACACATATGTCTCCGCCTTTAACCAATTTCAATGCGGAAAGTATAGTATTATAAACCAAAGCAAACACATTTTCCTTCTTGTTTCTTATACTAGTAACATCAAATTGTTCCAACAAACTCCATCTTTTAAAATAACGGGACACTTCTATTTAAAGAAAGATGAATACAAAGTAACGAAAGTGATGTGTATCTAATCACTAATAAACTTTTTCATGATTACATTATTTAAATATTTTTCTAATCTCTAATTAGAGGTAAAATATTCCATAATAGAAATCTCTGAGGTGGCAATTCATTATCCATATATTTTCAATAGATTTCTCTATGGCGGCAGGGCTTTGTAGAAATCTTTGAAAGGACTAATTATATTTTTAGTATCAAGGATGAAGATGCGAAAGTGGCCATGTTGCGATCATGTTGGGATTTTTCCTTCTTGAAAAAAAGGGGATAAAGAAAGGACATGATAACGGTTGAAGTTCTTGTTCGCAAAGTTTGTTTTTCTCGGAAGCCAATTCCTTAGCTTTTGGGTTTGAGGTGTAAAGCCTCTGGACCGTCGAGCTTAGCCGACGTTAAACAAGCGCTTGTTGGGAGGCACCCCAACATTGTAAGTATTTCTGCTTTATTTGCTATTTTAATGATTTAAGATGTTTAAAATTGGTTTAGGAACTGGTAGATGTGCAGAAATTTTTTTCAAAAACCTGTCATGGTCATTGGCACGTTCGCTTTACGAACCTGGGGCGAGCATTCGCTGCCTTGTTCGTACTGCGACCTCAGCGAGACAGGGAAATGTTTTCTGCTTCCACCTCATAAAAAAAGAAATTTTTGTTATGGGTGGACCAGACACTTGGGCCTATGACCCATCTCATATTATGATTAGTGAGAGGCAACCCTAGTCCCTTTGACAATCTCACTCTTGCCTCATTCACAAACATCTCACAAGAACAACTTCTCACGTTTGCTAAGTTCCTCTCAATTTTCGTCAAGTTTTTCCCCAATTCACTAACAAGTTCACGTTTGAATCTCGTTTTCTTTCTGTTAATTTCGGATTAGACATTGTGGTTAGGGTTATGGATTAAACATTAGAGACATTGTTGATTCTAGGTTTTCACCTCTGTTTTAAAATTTCTTTGCTGTTGCATATTGAATTTTATGTAAATTTTAGAATAGAGGTGGTATTGTGAAAACAATTCTGATGTTGGAAAGTTTAGATGCTGGTATTTTTGAAAAAAACTGCAGGTTCGATGTCCAGTTCGCTTTGCGAACCTGGGCGAGCATTCGCCAGAACCTCGCTTTGCGAATTTGGGGAGAATGTTCGCCAGCCTTCGCTTTGCGAACATTGCTGCGAACATGTCAGAATTCTGAATTTTTTTATGTCTCAGTTTATGATTTTGTTTTGGCTCCCATTTCTAATGGACTGTGTTACTGCTTGTTGTTATTTTATTTATTGATTTGTGCAGATGGCTCCTAAAATTAATCCCGCAAAGAAAAGAAAGGCCAGCACTTCGCGACAAGTACCAATTCAATTTGACAGCATTCGTTTCAGGGGAGCCAAGCAGACAGCAAGGTATCGAACCTTGGAGAGGAGTCTATTTTACCTGAAAAGAGATTTAACCTGAGTGAACAAGGGAGTTATCAGTCGGTGGCTGCACTCCTAGAAACTAAAAAGTGGGGGATACTGATAACTCCTTTGGATAGTTACAATGTTAAGTTCGTCCGCGAGTTTTATGCTAATGCTCTTCCCAATGATGGGAGGCTTTGAGTTAGACAACTTTCGTTGGGGGAAAATTTGTGAGATTTGATCGTGGAACAGTCAACACCGTTCTTGATAACCCATTACCTTTAAGAGCAAGCCAGATACATGACTACCATAGAGACTTGCACCTTCACCGAGACATTCCGAAGATGACTAGAGATCTTTTACGATTGGGTAATATTGTAGAGCTCAACCCATCTGGGGTTGCCATAAGATACCGGCGTGAAGACATGCAACCTTTGGCGCAATTAATCTTGCTTTTGGCTGTAACCAATATTAAGCCAAAATCGCATACATCGACCATCCCTATTCCTCTTGCCCATCTTGTCCACAACATTTTGAGTAATGTACAGATTGATGTAGCTTGAATTATCGCGGATGAGATAAGGGCTATTGTTGAGAGTGGTCTTGGTGGTTTCGCTTCTCGGAAGAATGCCCCTCTTTCTTTTCCTTGCCTCATCATGACTTTGTGTACGAGTGCTGAGGTTAATATCCCCATGCACCGTCAGGTGACTATCCCTTCTGCTATCGATGACCGATATGTGGATAAGTTTTGTAAGCCTAAGGGGGCGAGAGGTGATACTTCTGGTGCTGGTGTTGATGCCGGCACAAGGGGTGGCGATGGGTCTAGTTCTGGGTCGCAAGGTTTCTATCCTTATCAGCAGGAGATTTTCCAGTATAACTGAGATTGGATGACGGCTTCTCAGCGTGCCATGACTGACTTACACGACTCCATGCAGGTACTTCAGCTTCAGATCCGTGAACCCGCCGCTGATCATACTTTGATGACAAGGGAGTAATTCCTTGCTCATGCTGTTTGGCCTAAGGCCATGCCTATTTTCAGAGGGGGAGCATATGCGGCTGGTCCTGATGATGCTGACCAGGAGGATGATGCTGATGGTGATGATGTTGAGGTTACTGGTTCTGTTTATGGTTCAGAGGACTGATTTTGTTGTTAGGATTTTGTACTTCCTTTAGTGAAGTTTTCTTATGTTTTATGTTATTATGCTTTTTGTATCAGTTTGTAGTATTGTACTTTATCCACTTGTTGGATTATTTTGAGAAGTATTGTACTTTGTACCCTTTTGTGGTACTTTTGACTTTGTTGGTGTTTTTTACACCATTATATTATTATCATTATTAGTAATCTTTTGTTTTTCAGTAAAATATTCTGCTTTCAATTTTACTAATATTTCGTTTTTCATTGATGTTATTAAAAGTTGAATTCTTCTGTTAACGAATGTTCAACACTTAAATTGTTGGTATGCTTTTTATTGTTTTATGTTGGTATGCTTTTTATCGTTTTATGTTGATATGCTTGTGGAAGTTTAATATTTCCAACTTTTGGATGTTAACTTGAAAGAATTTTAGGTTGGTGATTGTTGTTCATCGAAGAAGATTCCTCCAAGTTGGATGGCTATGATAGTATTTTAAGCATGATATTGTTGACAAGGTACATAGTTACCTAGTTCTAGAATTTAGAATGTTTTAAAACTTTTTGTCTTTGTACAAATGAAATTGTGTTTCTTGTTACAACTTTATTGAGTGCTTGTGTCATTTAAGTCCAAAACTACAAAAGTGAGAAACCTCCATGTTATACTATATGCATTGGATTGATGATGAATTTTGTTTTATACTTTTAATTCATACTTTATCTTGTGATTTGTGTGATATTGTGGAAGCATTAGAAATGATCAAGGCTCTTGTTGATATTAAGCACAACCATTTCCAAATAGTGATTTACCCGTGAGTAGCGAGTATTCGTTAGTCCTTTGTGCCTAAATAGTTTAGATCTCGTTTAGTGATGAACTTTGTGTTGTATATAATTTGAAAATCAAGTTCATCATTGAATTTTTTAGAGTTTCTAAAAAATTTTCTTCTTGAACCTTGGAACTTTGTTTTTATTGATTTCCTTGCCTTAAAAAGTAAGGAGCATTCACTTAAGATTTAGTTGAAAATAAGTTGGGGAGAATGAAAAAAAAAAGAAGATTGGTAAATTACTCAAACTTTTGAAAAAAAATTCAAGCAAGCATGAAAAGGAAAAGAAAATGTGAATATGTATATAAAAAAAAAAAGAGAAAAAGAATGCTTGCTTGAATGAGAAAAATAGATTCCAATAATTGTGCATAAGAAAGTTTGAGAAGGTGTGATAAAGGAAAGAAATTGGTGAATGAAGTTGAGATGTTTGTGAATAACTTGTAGAGTGAATGTTCTTGTGCATCGACAATTTCGATTCAATGGCCTTTAGAAATGTTCCTTTATTGTTAACCCGACCAACCTACAAGCTTAAAGCCCTTAGTGATCTTTTGCTTCCATGATTTCTTATTTGATCGGTTAGATATTGTATGAATTGCTTTGTATTTGCATAATTTGTCATTTGAGCGATTTTGTCCCATGCCTGTATGCGCGTTTTCCTTCAATCCATTTTCGAAGAGGAGTGTTATAGTGACATGAGCATGATGGTTTAGTTGTCTCTTGAAACATTGTCTGAGATTTGTTTAAGAATCAAGTTCTTTTGCATTGTTGATTCTAGGATTGTGTAATTGTTGCTTTGTTACAATTGTTGTTTATTTGAGCCGTTTACCTTGTCTTGGTTGAATCAAATGCTCGAGCAAATTCTATTATTTTCAATGAGAGGCATACTTTGCTTGAGGACAACCAAAGAGTTAGTTGGGGAGAGTTTCTTAGATGTTAAAGATGCTATATATTTGTATTTAATACTTGGCATTTTTCAACACTTTCTTATTTTAATTGTGGATTTTAGTACTGAATTGTTTTTGTTCTTCAAACATTCTATATATACCTTTGGTGCTTGTAATATGTGTGCTATTGTGCAGGAAAATGCACTAATTGATCAAAGAAAGAAGACACAAAAGAATTGATGCAAGTTACCAAAGAACAGAGAAAAACATCAGAAAGTTCGCTTTGCAAACTTGCCAGTGAGTGTTCGCTTTGCGAACACTGGCAAAGTCTCCAGCGAATGGTTCCAGAATTGGACAGTAGGAAAAGGGACTAAAGTTCGCTTTGCGAACTCCCAACGAATGTTCGCTGATTTACTCTCTTTGCAAAGCACCTGGCGAACAACCCTTGGCTGAGGCAATGGCAAAAGGACCCAAAATTCGCTTTGCAAACTTTTTGGCGAGTAGTTCGCTTTGCGAATGAAACGTTCGCATTGCGAACTTATGCAGACAGACAAGGGCGGTTTAACTTATCAGAAGGCATCAGATTCCAAGTGTACTATAAATAGATTTTTTCACTTTATTGGGATCATAACTTCACCTTTTCAATCCAAAACCAATTTTTCTGAATTTTCTTCATCTAAGGGTGATTTTTCACATAGAGAAGCTGGATTTGCATCCGATCTCGATTCTTCGACGCGGATGCTTTTTCATCTCCTCCCGAAACTTGGGAAGCAAGCAACCATGAATATGTGTAGCTAAACACATATTGTGTCAAGATTAGAGGTAGTTAATCTTGCTTATATGTATTTCTTTTGATCTTTTGTATATGAACAAGGTTGATGATCAATATATGATGAAGTTGTTTGCTTTTAATGTTATATTTGTGGTTTGAATCACTCTAGACATAGATTTTCCAAATCATGATCTAATGTCTTCATCTCTTAAAAACCAAACTCTAGATATAGATTTGGGATTTGATATTCGATTTGTATTGATCTTAACGATTGTTGTTTCAATTGTTAGCGTGATACATCATCTAACGATTTAAACAACAATACTCACGAATTTGCTTTAGACATAAACTTATTTGCGAGGATACACGATTGTATTGATCGAAACTAAGTTCATATGCTTGATTAATCGGATACGTATGGAAAGGATTAGCGAAATCTAGTCTTGACATGCTTTAATAAAACATACAACATCTTTGCTTTAATTTACTTCTTTGCTACAAATTTATGTTACTAAAACAAGAATCATTTGAAAAACCCCTTACTTAAAACAGTAAACTATTGAACGGCAGGAATTGATATCACACAATCCCTGTAGATACGATAAAACACCCCCCGAAATACTTTTCAACAGAAGACAACCTTCATGTATGGTGATCTAGATGAAACGATCCTGATGAGGCAACCTGAAGGGTATGCAGAAAAGGGAAAGGAAGACCATGTGTGCAAGATGAATAACTCTTTGTATGGCCTGAAACAATCTCCTCGACAATGGAGAACCTGTTTTGATCCTCTCTACGGTCCCATTTACTCAAATCTCGTCAAGGAATTCTGGAGATATGCTGACACTGATGAACACTTCATTGAATCATATGTTCTAGGAAACAAGGTCATCATTACTGAGAAAACCATAGCCACGCTACTTGGAATGGAAGAATCTGGTGGAAAGAGAATTTACAAGATGAACCTTAAATCAAATTTTCTCTCTGATGTGATCAACCCAGCAATTTTCACTCAATCTTTAAGTGGAAAACCACCTTTCAAAACTCTAGATTTAGCAAAAGAACTTTGTGTCTGGCTGAAAATTATTCTGGGATGCATCTATCACAGACCAAATTCAAGTTCTTCTGACTTTCTTAACACTGATAAGAAATTCATGCTTTATTATTTGATGAAAGGAGAGAAAATCTGCCTTCCCTCAGTTCTATTCAGATATCTCAAAGACTCAGTAAGAGAAATAAGATATCAATCAAAGAAATCTAAGAACTACATTCCTTTTGGTAGATTGATCTCAGATATTCTGGTTAAGAGTGGAATGATTGACCATCTGTCAAAAATGCCAGTCACAGATGAATTGGATATCATAACAGGAACTCCCCTGAACTGCAAAAATCTGAATAGAATGCAGATTATTGATGAAGTCAGAGTTGAACCAAGTATGGCAACAGATGGGGAGAGTCTAAAGTCAAAAAGACTAATGTTAGATGGATATCCTTTGTTCACCAAACATGATAATCCAGAAGTTATAGAAGCATATATAGAGCTTCGAGAAGCTGAAGGGTATGATTTATCTAACTTTAGCATTGAAGATATGATGGATCATCCACCTGAAATGATGAAGAAGAAAAGACTCTACTCTAACACAGCTCCTCAAATGAAATCTGCAAAAAGGCAAAAGAAATATCTTGGTAAAGCCAGCACAAGGAACTTTTATCTGAAATCATATCCAGAACAACAAAGTAAGTCTTCTGAATCTCCTTCTGTTACTGCACCTGTATTTATTAACAGAAATTTGTCTTCATCACTTCCCACATCATCACCACCTCCTACAACTCAACCATTATTCTTCACTCCTCCACCAATTGTTTCTACTATTGTCACCACCTTCCCAACACCCATTTCTGAATCACCTACTGAAATAATACCAACTTATGCACCATCCATACAGTTTTACCAACAATACCAGAAATCACATCAACTTTACCATCTTCCAACATCTCCATAAAACCAAGCCCCATCACTACTACACAATCATCTCCAAACATTTCACTTCCACTAGTCACTCAATCTTATTCTGAAGAATTTCCCACTGAACTTCTTCATACAACAAACTCTTCATCAACCACTCCATTAAACACTCCACAAATTATACCAGAAGTCATAATAAACAATGCTGAACCATTTTTCAACAATGATACCACCAATCCTGGTGATTCTGTCGAAGAAAATCATCCTTAACCTGAGAATCAACCCTCTGACCTTCCTCCTAACCTAGATGAAGTAATCTATGTTTTTAAGGACAGTGTGGTTATGAGATTCAAGACACTATCTGATGAATCAAATTCTAGCAAAGACCCTTCTGTTATGGGTGCTCCGTGGGATTAATTCAATTAGAGGATGTCTGAGGAATTTTAGAAGATTCATAATCTTTTTGTTCAGACAATGGATTATTTGTTCAACAAGCTAAAAAGAGGTTGAAAGAGAAAATGGAAGGTGAAGCTAAGCTAGCTGCTGAAAGGGAATTAGCTGAAAGATTGGCCAAGAAAGCTATAGATAGAGAGGCTGAAAGGTTGGCTGAGCAAGCTAAAGATCAAGCTGAGAGGGAAGCAGCTGAAAATGCTTTCTATGATCCAGTGTTGAAAACTCTGGCTACCATTCAGACGGAGCAAGAGTTGTCCGGAACAAGAATGGCCAAGTAAGATGAAGTCATTGTCATTATTCAAAATGCACTTGCTCAAATCCTACAGATGCTCCATCCTCCTTCTCAACCTTAGGCACCATTTTAGGCTACCCCATAGTGTGTCTTTGACTCTTTATTTCTGATATGGTGTACTTTGAATTGTCAATTTAATTACCCTTTTTTATTATGATAAAAAAGGGGAGTATTAAAATGGAAAGTTATTATGATAAATATCTTGTCTTTAATCATAGCTCTAACATTCTAACACTTTAATTGCAAATTTTTCTTAGAATATTTTTTTCAAGAAAAATATTTATATTGGCAAAATGACTCTGATATCAATCAGGCTCTGATTTACATAATCAAGCTCTGTTATCAGAATGCATTACCACTATAATCAAGCTCTGATATTTTGGATCTGTCTAGATCCTTGCAATCAGGATCTGTATCCCAAATCTTATAAGATTTTCTTTAAGTCTTAGATTCAGGGGGAGCTTGATAAAGGGAAGTTTACTTTGAACTTATCCGAGTCAATTCTCATTATCATCGTACAAAATTGTGTTATCAAAATACATTGTTTTGTCATTATTAAAATGGGGGAGATTGTAAGAACAAGATTTGGTTCTGCAAGATATCTCTAAGTTTTGATAATAACAAAGTTGTATTTGTGTGAGAATAATTTTCGTACTCTAGCATTTGTTTTCTAAAGTATTGACAAACAGATTTTGACTCTTATAAAGATAATTCTGACTCTGATAAACATAGCTCTGACTCAGATATAGATCATGTGGAACGTCACTCTCAAATTATCAAAAGTCGCTTCTACGTCAAAGAAAGAAAGATTGCTTCTGATCTACTGTGCTTCAGAAAGACTCTAAGAAGATAATATATTATTGCTGCAATGTTCTCTTGGATTCTGGATCTGAATATAACTATGATATCTATCTTCTTAAAACTAAGTGCTGAAGACTCTTAAGACAAGTTTCTGATGAACAACGCTCGGAAGACTCTGAAGACTTAAGTTTCTGAGGAACAAGTTTTGAAGACTCTAAAGATAAGGTTCTGCTGAACAAGTTCTAAAGACTCTGAAGACTTATGTTTCTGATAACCAAGGGTTCTGAAGAAGGAGTGTTAAAGACAAGGTTCTGCTGAACAAGTTCTGAAGACTCTGAAGACTCATGACTCTAAAGACCGAGTGATCTATTCTTCTGATCATGCTTCAACCATATCAATTCAGAAGCCTCTGATGAATAGAAGAAGATGAAATGTTTGTGAGGGAAAATAGTACATAGTACAGATCAAACACGTTCTTTTCCACTACCATTCCACTACCCTGATTTGGTGGTACAAAGGACAATTTCAGTGTACAATTTTCATCCCAACATAACGACATTATTTCAAGTTGCCAGTAATTTTACAGATATTCCTGATCTGCCCTTCAACGGATCTTTTTTCTGGCTATATAAAGACTTGATCACTCTAAGAATCAATAAAACACCAAAAAGTGTGAAAAAGATATATACTAAGACACTGATTCATACGAGAAAGAAACACATAAATACAAATAGAGAAATCCATGAGTGAACAGTAAAGCACTATAATACAAAGAAGAAAATTGTTCTTACTGTATAGATTTTCTCTAAGTTTGTTTGAGCTAGAAATTGCGTTTATATCAGCTTACGTAGAAGCACTTTATTGTAAACATTTTTTTTATCAAACTGTTGTTTGTATTCCTTAAGGGACCAGTTGGGTCAGAATCCTTAAGAAGAGATAATTAGTCTGTGTATGTTAGTCACCAGCAGTTGCTAGTGTAGTTGTAATCAGTTTGGTTATAGTGGATTAAGTCCTTGTATATAAGGCGAAATCACCTTGGCGGGTGGACTGGATTAACTTGATAGTTTTCAAGTGAACTAGGATATATCGTGTGTTTTTCTCTATTGTTAGTCTATTTGTGATCTTTGTTTGAGTTTCACAAAAAGCTTTCATTTTGAAAACCAAATTCAAACCCCACTTTCTTGTGTTTTTCTCACACCTTCAATGAATTCTAACGCGAGATCACGAGTTCTAACGTGAGTTCTAACGCGAAGGCGTGAATTGTAACGCCACAAAAGTTAAAGCCCAAATTTTAAAGCAAGGTCAAATATTCTAACGCAAGGTCACGATTTTTAATGTGAGGGCACGAATTTTAATAGAGAGGCACGAATTGTAACGAAACGTAATACCACACTCACACAAACAACGAAACGACAAGAAACTCAAAGTGCATACAACATCATATCCAGCACGCGTTCATCGCAATCAAAACGAAAAAAACAATGAAAACTCGCAATCCCTCTACTTTCATAGCACAAATTGTAATTTTAAAGGCACTTTTAAAAATACAAGTAATTTAACAAATAGCTTAGAGGTGCTTTCAAATCTCATAACCAATTGCTCGAATTTCTAAGTCAGATATCGTTTACACACTTTCGGCGCATAAAAGATATTTTTGCGTTCCTAATTTCGTAGTGAGCATTTTTAATTTTAAGACATAAATTGAAAAACAAAACATTATTATCATTACAATTGATATTTATCAAACTTGCGCGAGGTCTGTCAGTGTGATAGTCCTCATATCTCATACCTTAAACTAGACTACTCAAACATGGGTAATGATAACATGACATAGTTATAACAAGCATACATTTTAAACATAATAAAGTAAAACCTGTAATGCCGTGAATATCTTTAAAATTAAGAATTCTCTATGGGAACTTTAGATCCAACACATCAGTAAATAAAGCCCAGAACAACAAAATAGCAAAAGTGAAAATAACGAAAAAACTCGAAAACTTCTATACAACAACATCAACAACCAAGCCTTATCCCACTAAATGGGATCAGTCACATGGAACAAATTTCGCAATAATGTTCTATCCATAACCATGCTTTTATCCAAATCGTTTGTCTCAAGATCTTTCTTAATTACTTTCCTTATAGTTTTTCTAGGCCTTCCTCTTTCCCTCGTGGATTGACTACTCTCCATGTGATCTACACTCCTTACCATAGAATCTACATGTCTTCTCACTACATACCCAAACAACCTAAGTTTATTTTCTATCATCTTATCTACCATAGGTTCTACCCCAATACTCTCTTGAACATATTCATCATTTCTAGTCTTGCCACACATCCAACGCAACAACATCATTTCTTCAACATTTACTTTATTCTCGTGTTGATTCTTATGTGCCCTACATTTTGTCCCATACAACATCATAGATCTTATTGTAGTCCGATAAAATTATCCCTTTAAATTGAGTGTTACCTTTGCATCACATAAAATCCCTGAAGCCCTCCTCCATTTCAACCACCCAGCTTGAAATCAATGGTTTAAATCCCCTTCTATTCCTGCATCATTTTATATTATAGACCTAAGATATTTAAATTGTGTGACTTGATGGATGATAAGGTCTCCAACTTTCACCTCTATATTAGAAATGCTTATTCTTTTTTTGAACTTTAATTCTATGTACTACATCATACTTATTCTTAGACGAAAACCATGCACTACTACAAAACACCTAAACAACAACGCCGGGTTTACAACGGTATTCTATACACCATTGTAATACTGCGTACTGGATGCGAGCGCATTGTTTTAAGTCTAATTAAAAGGCCTTTGATGACGGGTAAAATTCCAATCGTGGTAATAGTGCGTACTGGATGCGCGCGCATTATTTTAATTAGAATTTTCAAGGGTATAATGACGGTTGTTGTGAACACCGTGGTGATACACTCAAGCTTTCATGGGTTCGAACCTCATCGCCCTAAAATAGTTTATTCCTTTGATGTAAATGGACCCTTTTTAAGTTTTATTTATATTTAACTAAAAACTAATAAAGATATCACTACAGTTATTTCTTAAAACCGTTGTTACAAACTGAAGCTTCTTTTTATGTATTTTAAACACCAAGTATATATCCATTTATCCACTAAAAAAATAAACAAGACGAAACAACCCTAACACCAACCCCGTCACCATCGTCGGGAAGAACACAACAACAAGAAAGTGTTCTACTTTAAGTTGTTGCAATGTCGCATTTGAAGAAAAACTCATCCAAAAGTGTTTATATGTCCTCTTCCGCTGTAAAATCTCGATCTGGAAATTTATGTGGTTGTGCTGGTCGTATGGTTTCGTACCAATGCAAGAAGGGACAAAATAAAGGAAGACTTTTTTGGAGATGTCCGTTTTGGAGGAGCGATGAAACATGTAATTTGTTCATATGGGATGAAGACGTGGGAGAAAGAGGTGGAAATGAAGATGAGAGCATTATGAAGTTAGAGTTGGAAGTTGTGGGCTATTTGAAGGTTATGTATGAGGACCTAAAGAAGAAGAACAAGAATTTGAAGAACAAACTGAAATCAGAGAGATTTTCTGGAAATCTCTAGATGTTATATTTTCTTGTATCCTTTATGTTTAATGTTTACTTTGTTATGCAAATATTAAAAGACAGTTTCTTACGAGTAAGTTCAATGCAAACTTTTAATTTTCAATTAGTTATCTGTTTGTTAGTATATTAGTTGATAGATATTGTAGTTCTAGTTTAAACTGTTAAGCAAAAAGGTTAAAATTTCATTAGATAAATTAAGTTTTATTTCATAAACGTTTCATTAAAGAAAATTAATCATCAAATCTAAATGCTCTGGATGAGAGGAAGTTTGACCAACCATAGTCAGCCTCATCATCATCATCAGAATTGGCAACAACCATCTGCCTTCTCAACATTCTTCTCCTTATTCTCTTTCTTCTCCTCACCCAAAGAGCTATCCTTCTTTCCGCAGCAGCCCCATCTACAACAACAACTTGTTGATTCAGAGGAAGGTTTTGAACAACAACCCCTTCTACAGCAACATTTTGATTTTGAGGAAGATTTTGAACTACATCCCCCTCTACAGCAACAACTTCATTCTCAACATTTTTGGTAGTTTGAGCAGTAGAACTCATTTTGATTATTTTGGATTAAGTATTTTTTATATTTTGGCCTTTACGCTTTTATATTGTTTCTTCTGATTCTTCATCTTCTCTTGGAAGCTGAAGAAGTTTCTACCAACCTCGAGTTGTTGAATTAATGATTATATCTCTTTGTCTTTTGAAATTTCATTTTTCATCCTTTGATATTCCTTCGTAATTAATGGTTTTGATATCTGTTTATAAATGGTGTATTGCTGATTCTGGTATGATACGTTTGTTTATTATTCATACACAATATCACAACGGTTATTACTCTTAACCGTTGTCATATGGTGCGTGTAACACCCCCTTTCCATACCCCCAAATAATCACATAATCATTTAGGCACATATTAAATATTCTGTCAGAGTATAATTATAAACATAGTATGAAAGAGGTATATCACATTATACATGAAATTAAAACATTCAACACCTGCTCAACGATTGATATGCAACAGTGGGGTAACTTTGCAACAGAGGAACTTAGTCCTTACACCCATATCTCAATGTTTAGAATAAAAGCGGAAAATCTAAACATTGAATAACATCAAACATATATACATAGATATATATATTATCAAGTATTATCCACCAACATAATTCATGTTTACATAAACATTCATCAACAAGATACATGTACAAATGTATCACAAAAGAATCATAATCCTCCTAGCTACCCGGTGCTACATATCAGAGCCGACCGACCAAAAGAATGAAGACACACTTCACAAAAAGACCACCAGCATACCTACTCTGCAATGCCTCATAGAGCATCATAAAACAGCAGAAGGGTGAGAAATATTATCATAATAACAATGCATATAATTATATATCTTAGCATAAAAATACACATATTCTACATTCGCACCACAATTTAATCACAATTCACTCATATACATCACAATGTATATATATATATACAAAACCACGCATATTCATCATGCATACTTTCACAATTCTTATCATTCCACATAAACATACATATTCATGTTTATTCATCAATACTCAATTATAAAGATGATAAATGCAAATCATAGAGACCGACTCACGACTCTATGCAAATGCAATGCGGTATTGACTCAATCATCTCAAGTTCACTCAGGAACTTATTGGAACCATCGCTCGTTACCAATTTAACTCCCCGTCGGGCCTACGATGTTCACCCATTGCTCACACCTCACATAGGCACACAATGTTTATGGATCGCTCACACCCCACACGGGCACACGATCCGATCGCTCACACCCCACATGGGCACACGACGTTATAGCGGACTCCATCTGGAACCAATCCGTCGCTCACACCCCACATGGGCACACGACATTAAAAGATGCATATCATGATGCTTGACACCCAAGAACTCATGAAAATCAAATGCATCTTCACACATATATGCAACCATAATCATGCATATATTTCAACTCATCATCATTATTCATGCATTGAAAACAATTCAAACAATGCATTTCAACCATAAAGGGCACCAACCACATACATTGGAATTTCACATAAATAATGCATATCATCACAAACCACAACAATCATACAATCACAATTACTTCCACAAGGGATTCACACCACAAAGGTTACCCACAACACATCATAACAACATACATTGATATTCAATCAAACAATGTATTTTACCACACAGCAACATCAGTTATGGATCACTCACACCCCACACAGGCAGACGATCCGATCGCTCACACCCCACATGGGCACACGATCGTCTATAATCATCGCTCACACCCCACACGGGCACACAACGTTATAGAGGATTCTCATTAGAATCACACAACACAAGAATGTACATCATTATGCTTCACATACAAAATGACTCAAGACATTCTTGAAATGCATACATATTCAAAATATATTCATGCATTCATCTCATACAATCACCTACAATCTATATACATTCACCTCAATGCACTATTGTATGATTCACATCCAAAACACATATTCAAAATGGTAAAAGTCGCTAAATAACACTATTCTCGACTTTCCGACTTATTTAAATCGGCTAACAATTGCCAAAACATCATCATAATATAGTACATTTCATAAGCTCTCTAACGCATCAAACCACACCCCAAACCGAAACACAGATCAAAAGTTACAGATAAAACAAATTGGGAAAAACTGTTACATTCGCAGTCCTTCGCTACTCCATTCGTAATGCGAGTGTACCAGCGAACCAAGTCAAAAGCAAAAATAGCCTAGAAAATTCTCATCGTTCGCAGTGCGAACATCCCAGCGAATGCTCGCTGCCCCATTTGCCTTGCGAGTCACCCAGCGAACCAAGTCAGAAACTCAGTGAACTCTCGCTGCCACGTTCGCAGTGCGAACCCTCCAGCGAATGCTCGCCAACTACTCGCTGGCCATTCGCAGTGCGAACCTGCGTTTCCAGAAAAACCCAGCAGCGCACCAGTTCATCCAAAAAGTGATATTTTCTCCACCAAAACATTTCCAAACTGTCATATAACCATCAAAACATAATTCAATCATGATGACAAGTATTCTATTACGTTTACACCGATTTTCAACCGTAAAACCATCGATTCCTCACAAAAATCTCAATTCCAACCTAGAACTCAAGCTATGGAAAACAAGAAAACATCCAAGCAAACACATACATAATGATATACATTGATGGGATAATAAGATTTCACACCCTTACCCGATTAAATCGATTCCTAGAAGTTGTTTTGAAGATTTCCAAGCTTTTTCCTCTTTTTCTTCTCTTTTCTCTTCTTCCTCTTTCTTTCTCTCCTTTTTCTCTCTATTTCCCTTTTCTTTCTCTTTCTATCATATATCCTCTTCTTATCTCTTTTCCTTTTCTATTTTCTACTCAAATTCAATTAATTCATTTTCTCACAAAAATCTATTTCCACTAAATTTCTAACTTATCATTAATTGAGAAATGTCCAGAATACCCTCCATTCTAATTTTCCCGAAAACTCTCAAAAACGGTAAAATATCATAACATGTCAACATAGCATATTAACACACCAATTTCACAAATAAAATAATTTATCACTCAATTTAAATAAAAGACTCAACAAAATGGGAATAATCGAAATCAGGGCGTTACAACTCTCCCCCACTTTAGAAATTTTCGTCCTCGAAAATATTACCTGATTCAAACAACTCCGGATACGACTCTCGCATCCTACTCTCTAGTTCCCAAGTCATATTACCTTCCGCAGCGCCTCCCCACGCTACTTTCACAAGCGCAATATCCTTGCCTCTTAGCTTCTTAACTTCACGGTCCAAAATCCTAATCGGTAAAGCTTCAACCGTAAGGTTATCTCTCACTTCAACCTCGTCCATAGGAATAACATGTGATGGATCCGGAACATACTTCCGAAGTTGCGAAACATGGAATACATCATGCAAATTCGAAAGATTCGGAGGCAACGCCACCCGATAAGCCACAGCACCAACTCGTGCAGAAATCTGATACGGACCAATAAAATGAGAAGTCAACTTCTTCGACTTCAAAGCACGACCCACACCTGTAACCAGTGTAACTCTCAAAAACACATGGTCGCCTTCTTGAAACTCAAGATCTTTCCTTCTCTTGTCATGATAACTCTTTTGTCTACTTTGAGAAGCTTTCATCTTCTCCCGAATAAACTTCACTTTCTCCGTCGTTTGTTGTACCATCTCCGGTCCAACTATCGTCCTCTCACTGGTTTCATGCCAACACAAAGGTGTTCGACATCTCCGACCATACAAAGCCTCAAATGGTGCCATACTTATACTTGAATGAAAACTGTTATTGTAGGTGAACTCAATCAACGCCAAATAACTATCCCAAGCACCACCTTGCTCGAGCACACAAGCACGCAATAAATCCTCCAACGATTGAATTGTCCTCTCGGTTTGACCACCCATTTGCGGATGATAAGCCGAACTCAACCTTAGCTTAGAACCTAAAGCCTTTTGTAAACTCTCCCAAAACCTCGAAGTGAATCTAGGATCTCTATCCGATACAATACTCTTAGGAACTCCATGTAACTTCACAACCACCAGAACATAAATCTCGGCTAACTTCTCCAAAGGATAACTAATATCAATCGGAATGAAGTGAGCAGATTTAGTAAGCCTATCAACGATTACCCAAATAGCATTATGACCTCTTTGCGTATTCGGCAATCCCGTAACAAAATCCATCGATATACTATCCCATTTCCACTCCGGAATGTCCAACGGTTGCATCAGTCCACTAGGCTTTTGATGTTCCACCTTAGACTTTTGACAAGTTAAGCATGCATACACAAATTGAGCCACATCCCTCTTTAATCCGGACCACCAAAAGATTTTCTTCAAATCTTGATACATTTTATTCGCTCCTGGATGAATACTTAAGTTACTTTGGTGTCCTTCTTCCAATATCATCTTCTTCAACTCCGCATCATCGGGAATACAAATACGACCACGGAATCTCAAAACTCCAAAATTATCAACCTTGAAATCCTCATTCTCATTCATCATCAAATCAACGAACTTCAAATCCAACTTTTGATTTTCACATACGGTTGCAAGAAAATCATTCGTAACATGTAGCATACCAAGTCTCACACTTCTCGGCGTCATTTCACAAACTAAACTCAAGTCTCTAAAATTCTCCAAAAGTTCCCATTCTCTCATCATCAATGCGGACATATGTAACAACTTCCGACTCAAAGCATCGGCCACCACGTTTGCCTTACCCGGATGGTAATTCAAACCAAAATCATAATCCTTCAAAAGCTCTAACCACCTTCTTTGTCTCATGTTCAATTCTTTTTGATCAAATAAATATTTCAAGCTCTTGTGATCACTAAAAACTTCAAATCTGGCACCATAAAGATAGTGCCTCCAAATTTACAAAACAAATACCATGTCCGCTAACTCCAAGTCATGTGTAGGATAATTCTTTTCATGCACTCTCAATTGTCTCGAAGCATAAGCCACAACTTTTCCATCTTGCATCAAAACACCACCTAAACCAGTCAATGAAGCATCACAATACACAACAAATGGTTCCGTCGGATTTGGCAAAATCAAGATCGGAGTCGTTGTTAACCTTCTTTTTAGCTCAATGAAACTCTTTTCACAATGGATATCCCAAATGAAAGCCTTTCCTTTACAAGTCAATTGCGTTAACGGAAGTGCCAACTTCGAAAATCCCTCAATAAACCTGCGATAATAACACGTCAAGCCTAAAAAGCTTCGAATCTCCGTAACCGATCTAGGAACCTCCCATTGCATCACCGCATCAATCTTGGATGGATCAACACTAATACCACTACCGGAAATAACATGTCCAAGAAAACTTACTTCCGACAACCAAAATTCACATTTCAACAACTTAGCATACAATTGTTTCTCTTTCAAAATTTGTAACACAATCCTCAAATGCTCTTCATGCTCCTCTTGAGACTTAGAGTAAATCAAAATATCGTCGATGAACACAACCACAAAACGATCTAACTGTTCATGAAAAATATGATTCATGTATTCCATAAACACCCCTGGCGCATTAGAAACCCCGAATGGCATCACAGAATATTCGTAATGGCCATACCGTGTCCTAAAGGCCGTCTTTTGAATATCCTATTCTTTCACACGAATCTGGTGATATCCCGATCTCAAATCAATCTTGCTAAAAACACGGGCACCAACCAATTGGTCCATCAAATCATCGATCCTTGGAAGCGAATACTTGTTCTTAATTGTCTCCTTGTTCAATTGTCGATAATCAATGCATAGCCGCATACTCCCATCCTTCTTCTTTACTAACAATACCGGAGCACCCCAAGGAGAAACACTTGGCCTTACAAATCTCTTGTCCAACAAGTCATTCAATTGCTTCTTCAATTCTACCAACTCCGATGCCGACATACGATACGGTGCCATCGAAACCGGTCTAGTACCCGGAACTAGATCAATAGAAAACTCAACTTCTCTTTCCGGCGGTACATCCGTAATATCCTCCGGAAACACTTCTGGAAAATCACACACCACTGGGAATACATCGAGCTCAACTTTACTCTCCACCGACAATGATGCAAACAAACCGAACAATTGAGCTTCGTCCGCTAAAAGTTTCTTCAACTCTTTAGTGGATAGGAAACTCTCATCTTCTTCATCTTTCAAAGAAGGAAACCTCACTAACTTGTGATAGCAATCTATATGAACTCGATTAAATTGCAACCAGTTCATACCCAAGATTACGTCCAATCCCTCCAACGGCCAACACGCTAAATCCATAATGAAGTCTTTACCATACATGGTCAAAGGACAACTTACACACACCAAAGACGTAGTTACCGACCCTGCAGCAGGAGTCTCAATAACCATCTCACCACCCAAGTAGTCATAAACAAATTCAAACGCTTAGCGCACTCACGAGAAATGAATAAATGAGTCGCCCCCGTATCAATAATAGCAACTAAAGGCGTACTATTAATAAAGCATGTACCTTTAATCAAACGGTCTGCACTAGTAGTGTCCGTCCCCGCTAATGCAAACACCTTTCCGCCCGCTTGAGCTTGTTTCGGCTTAGTACACTTAGTACTAATGTGACCCACTTCTCCACAATTATAGCACTTCACTACATTCCTTCTACAATCGGTAGTAGCATGCCCAAGGCCTCCACAGTTAGAACATTTCACTACGGTCTTCCCACACTCAAATGATTTATGACCCATTTCACCACACTTGTAACACTTAACGGAACCGGAACCTGCTCCTCCAGATCTCTTATCAAAGTTTCTCCTATGCTTGCCCTTATCAATGGGTGTCACATAAGGTCCACTTCTAGCTTGTTGCTTTCCCTTCCTCTTATTCAAACTTTTGTAATGTGTAGAACGAGCCTTGCTATCTTCCTCGAAGATTCTACAACATTCCATCAAATCCGTAAACCTTCTTATCCTTTGATATCCCACAGCTTGCTTAATCTCGGGACGCAAACCATTCTCACATTTAATACACTTTGAGAACTCAGCAGTAATTGCAGCATAGTGAGGATGGAATTGAACCAACTCCATAAACTTAGCAGTATAGTCCACCACGGACATACTACCTTGTTTCAGTTCAAGGAACTCCATCTCATTCTTCCCTTTCACAATTTCAGGGTAATACTTCCTCAAGAACTCGGTACGAAATAAATCCCAAGTTATCTCTTCATCATCCACCTCAAGAACTTGACGCATACCGACCCACCAATCGCCGGCTTCTTCCTTCAGCATGTGAGACCCAAGCCTCACCTTATTCTCCTCCGTACAGTCCATGACTCTGAAGATCCTTTCAATCTCTTTCAACCAAATTTGAGCACCATCGGGATCAAATCTTCCTTTGAAGACCGGTGGTTGATTCTTCCTGAACTCGTCATTAGCATTCACGTTCGGCGCACCTTGCACCGCCCTAGCCATTGCTTCCAAAGCAGCAGCCATCGCATTGTCGTTTCTACCAGCCATATTCTGATCATTCCTAAAAATGACAACAAGGTTAAACAACAGTTCAACCATCACAACAACAAGACAGACACCACTGACTAAACACTGTCTCTGATACCACTTAATGTAACACCCCCTTTCCATACCCCCAAATAATCACATAATCATTTAGGCACATATTAAATATTCCGTCAGAGTATAATTATAAACATAGTATGAAAGAGGTATATCACATTATACATGAAATTAAAACATTCAACACCTGCTCAACGATTGATATGCAACAGTGGGGTAACTTTGCAACAGAGGAACTTAGTCCTTACACCCATATCTCAATGTTTAGAATAAAAGCGGAAAATCTAACCATTGAATAACATCAAACATATATACATAGATATATATATTATCAAGTATTATCCACCAACATAATTCATGTTTACATAAACATTCATCAACAAGATACATGTACAAATGTATCACAAAAGAATCATAATCCTCCTAGCTACCCGGTGCTACATATCAGAGCCGACCGACCAAAAGAATGAAGACACGCTTCACAAAAAGACCACCAGCATACCTACTCTGCAATGCCTCATAGAGCATCATAAAACAACAGAAGGGTGAGAAATATTATCATAATAACAATGCATATAATTATATATCTTAGGATAAAAATACACATATTCTACATTCTCACCACAATTTAATCACAATTCACTCATATACATCACAATGTATATATATATATATATATACAAAACCACGCATATTCATCATGCATACTTTCACAATTCTTATCATTCCACATAAACATACATATTCATGTTTATTCATCAATACTCAATTATAAATATGATAAATGCAAATCATAGAGACCGACTCACGACTCTATGCAAATGCAATGCGGTACCGACTCAATCATCTCAAGTTCACTCAGGAATTTATTGGAACCATCGCTCGTTACCAATGTAACTCCCCGTCGGGCCTACGATGTTCACCCATTGCTCACACCTCACATAGGCACACAATGTTTAGGGATCGCTCACACCCCACACGGGCACATGATCCGATCGCTCACACCCCACATGGGCACAAGATCGTCTATAATCATCGCTCACACCCCACATGGGCACACGACGTTATAGCGGACTCCCTCTGGAACCAATCCGTCGCTCACACCCCGCATGGGCACATGACATTACAAGATGCATATCATGATGCTTGACACCCAAGAACTCATGAAAATCAAATGCATCTTCACACATATATGCAACCATAATCATGCATATATTTCAACTCATCATCATTATTCATGCATTGAAAACAATTCAAACAATGCATTTCAACCATAAAGGCCACCAACCACATACATTGGAATTTCACATAAACAATGCATATCATCACAAAGCACAACAATCATACAATCACAATTACTTCCACAAGGGATTCACACCACAAAGGTTACCCACAACACATCATAACAACATACATTGATATTCAATCAAACAATGTAATTTACCACACAACAACATCATTTATGGATCGCTCACACCCTACACGGGCACACGATCCGATCGCTCATACCCCACATGGGCACATGATCGTCTATAATCATCGCTCGCACCCCACATGGGCACACGACGTTATAGCGGATTCTCATTAGAATCACACAACACAAGAATGTACATCATTATGCTTCACATACAAAATGACTCAAGACATTCTTGAAATGCATACATATTCACAATATATTCATGCATTCATCTCATACAATCACCTACAATCTATATACATTCACCACAATGCACTATTGTATGATTCACATCCAAAACACACATTCAAAACGGTAAAAGTCGCTAAATAACACTATTCTCGACTTTCTGACTTATTTAAATCGGCTAACAATTGCCAAAACATCATCATAATATAGTACATTTCATAAGCTCTCTAACGCATCAAACCACACCCTAAACCGAAACACAGATCAAAAGTTACGGAGAAAACAAATTGGGAAAAACTACTACATTCGCAATACGAAGCTCCTAGAGAGTCCTTCGCTACTCCATTCGCAGTGCGAGTGTACCAGCGAACCAAGTCAGAAGCAAAAATAGCCTAGAAAATTCTCATCGTTCGCAGTGCGAACATCCCAGCGAATGCTCGCTGCCCCATTCGCCTTGCGAGTCACCCAGCGAACCAAGTCAGAAACTCAGTGAACTCTCGCTGCCACGTTCGCAGTACGAACCCTCCAGCGAATACTCGCCAACCACTCGCTGGCCATTCGCAGTGCAAACCTGCGTTTCCAGAAAAACCCAGCAGCGCACCAGTTCATCCAAAAAGTGATATTTTCTCCACCAAAACATTTCCAAACTGTCATATAACCATCAAAACATAATTCAACCATGATGACAAGTATTCTATTACGTTTACACCGATTTTCAACCGTAAAACCATCGATTCCTCACAAAAATCTCAATTCCAACCTAGAACTCAAGCTATGGAAAACAAGAAAACATCCAAGCAAACACATACATAATGATATACATTGATAAGATAATAAGATTTCACACCCTTACCCAATTAAATCGATTCCTAGAAGTTGTTTTGAAGATTTCCAAGCTTTTTCCTCTTTTTCTTCTCTTTTCTCTTCTTCCTCTTTCTTTCTCTCCTTTTTCTCTCTTTTTCCCTTTTCTTTCTCTTTCTATCCTATTTCCTCTTCTTATCTCTTTTCCTTTTCTATTTTCTACTCAAATTCAATTAATTCATTTTCTCACAAAAATCTATTTCCACTAAATTTCTAACTTATCATTAATTGAGAAATGTCCAAAATACCCTCCATTCTAATTTTTCCGAAAACTCTCAAAAACGGTAAAATATCATAACATGTCAACATAGCATATTAACACACCAATTTCACAAATAAAATAATTTATCACTCAATTTAAATAAAAGACTCAACAAAATGAGAATAATCCAAATCGGGGCGTTACAGCGCGCACTTTCCAATTTATTACAATGGTCACAGGACCGTCATTGTAAGTAGCATATATATAACAACACTCTACATAACAACGCATGTGTCCGCGTCATTATATATCTTTCCCAACAGTTGTTAAAAGGATCTTCCGTAACTCTGATGTGTTTCTAAGGGTCGTCTCCAAGTCTCCAATTTATTACAATGGTCACAGGACCGGCATTGTAAGTAGCATATATATAACAACACTCTACATAACAATGCATGTGTCCGCGTCATTATATATCTTTCCCAACAGTTGTTAAAAGGATCTTCTGTAGTAGGACTATATCATTTGTAAAAAAACATACATCTCGGTGACAAGTCTTGGATGTGTTATGTGAGTACATCTAAAATTAAGGTAAAAAGGTAAGGGCTTATAGTTGAAACTTGATGCAAACCGTGATAGGGAAATTGTTTGTCTCTAATATGTTTTCATACATATCTTTGATAGCTCAAATATATGAAATCTTAACCCCATTTTTCTCTAGGGATTTCCATAAAATCTTTCTAGGCCTTCTCCAAGTCAATAAAAATTAAATGCAAGTCTTGTTGATCTATCCGATACTGCTCATTCACACATCTAAAACTTTCATAAATAATAAAATTTAGAAGTAGTTTAGTTCAAAGATGCTAGGTTCCTTTTCTCCTAATGTTACCATCTATTTATAAGCATATTTTAGCACTAAATAGAAAATAAGTGTCCTAATAATCAAGAAAAACTACAGGAAAACAAAGAGAATCACAACCAAAAACAGAAAAAATGAAAAACAAAATCTCAAATATGGGGAGATGACGGTTGTGATGGCTTCTGGCGAGTTGACTGTCATCTCTTCAATATGCTAGAGGGTGTACATCTTCTAATTTCATTACAATCATCTTTCCTAGCCATTACAGTCATGATCTTTATTATGAGTCAAATGTCATCTCTTATGCTTTCCCGTTCTTTTATGCTCTTTTTCTCTCTTGTTCAACATTCAATGCCAAATACCTTTATTACTGAAGCATGCTGAAAATACCGACTTTTGAGAACAAAATAAATATAAAAACACAAAAAAAGAAAATAAATCTTAATAAAAAGGTGGTAAAATTATTGTTTATTATATATATATATATATATATATATATATATATATATATAAAATTATGTGTATATATATATATATATATATATATATATATATATATATATATATATATATATATATATATAGAGCATATAAAATGAGAGTGATGTTAAATGAGAAATAAGAGCACTTACATAGAAGAGAGGGAAAATGAACGCCAGTTCCTCTGATTCTGAAAGGAATTGAAATGAGTAACTAATTTGAATCTGCTTGTGACCATCATGATGTAGAAGAAGGACAGTTAGGCATATTCCACTTCTCTAAAAGAGGCGAAGGTTGCTCAAACCCTATCCCTCATACTTGGCTGGCGTGCAAGGAGTTCCTGAAAAAAACTAGATTATATCATGAAGAGAGAGAAACTCCCTTCTCTCTAACACTGTTCCATGACCGTTCTTCTTCATGCAGGTTTTTCATCTTCTTGTTTTCTTCTTCATCCTCAACCCTGTTATCCGCTCCAAATCATCTTTTTTCTATTCGATCAGGAATTGTTTACCTCAGATTGCTAGCTAATCTGGTAGGTTCAAAGGGTTTGGTTTAAAGTCCTAGCCTTAGGGTTAGGGACCTTCCTCCCTTTGGGGCTACATTACACAGTACGACTTCAATCTGTGGTATACGGTCTTTCTCCTTTTTTTCTGTTCTCTAGGGCGCTGGCTTTTTCTTTCTTGGTTCTTGGTGGCTGTTCTCTGGTTATCGTCTTTTCTTGTTGTTGGTTACTATGGCTTGGTAGAGGGTGCGCAAAAAGCATCGGAAACATGGTAGCGATGGTTTTTCTGTGTGGAAGGAGAATAATGGTAGGGGAGCTGGGTTAGGAGAACCGACAACGTCTTTCTTTGTTACAGAGTTTCCGGAAAAGATGAATGCTAGGGAGCTTTTTGAGGTTTTTAAAGTGTATGGTGTCATCTCAGAGGTTTTCATATCAGCAAGAAGGGATATCGGTGGTAAACGTTTTGGTTTCGCAAAGTTTAGGAAAGTGCATGATTCTCGCATTCTGGCTTGCAATTTAGATAGCATAATTCTTGAAGGCAAGAAAATTCATGTCAATGTTCCAAGATTTGGGAAGGAAAACGCTCAGTCTAATCAGTCGCATGCTTACCCGAAGAAGATCTTCATTCCTCCGTTCTCTAATAGGCAGAACAAGAACTTTTCTCGAGCTGGTAGAACTTACGCCAATGCGGTTGGATGCTCAACGAGGGTTGAGACAAAGGTTAAGGATGATAATCGGAGTATATCTTTGGAGTTAGACTCGGTCTATATGGAGAGGCTTAAGAAAGCGAGAGTGGGTGTAGTTGCGGAGAGGGGAAATGCTTACAATATGCAGAGGATTTTCAATGAGGAAGGTTTATTCAACATTAAATCTACTCCTATGGGCGCTTCGTTTTGTTTATCGGAAGAGATCTTGGGTGGTGACATTGAAGATTTCTTGAAGGAATCCTCAGATTGGTTGGACGTTTGGTTTAGAGAAGTTAGTTTGTGGTCACCAGAGCTAATCGATAGCGAGAGATTCGTCTGGGTTAAGTGCTTTGGCTTTCCTGTTTGTGCTTGGACTGATGAGAATTTTTGGTTGATCTCTGCTCATCTGGGTGCTTTCATTAAGTGTGATGAGGATACTAGGAGCAAGTATCGTTTAGATGTCGTGAGGTTGTTAATCAAAGCTAATATGGAGGTTATCATGGAGTCGAAGATTCATGTGGAAGTGAACAATCGCAGTTATCCTATCTCTTTCTCAGAAGATTTTTCATGTGGCCTGAATGCAATCCTGTTGGAAGATGAGGACGAGATCATTGACTCAGAGGACCTTGATTCATCCCAACCGTCTAGCTTTGAAGGCGCGTGGGAACCCAACGACGTTGAAGAGAGTGAGGACTCGAGTGTCTCGAGAAACATGCCTATTCAGAGGGACTTTTCGCATGTTGGTCACTTGTCAGAAGGAGATTGTATTCTCTCTGATGATGTGTCTCTTGTGGGTGAAAGCCTAGTACCAGGTTCTGCAGGGGATAGGTCAAAGGAGGATGATTTAATTAATATTCAGGAACCTAGGGAGGAGACTATTCCTGTTAGCAGTAGTGACGCCTCTGCTCACCTCGTTCTACGTGACAAGAGGATTAGTTCAGAGGATACCAGATCTATTGAGCGTGTGGTTGGGGATGAACCAAATGTGTTACACGGGTTAGGAGTATCTCACAATAATATTACTGAGGGTGAACTTATTGTGGATTTGGGGCCCACTATTCCTATATCTGGGCCTCCTGGGGGACTTGTTGGGCCTTCAAACTGGAGCAAGAAAAAAAAGAAAAAGCTTCTTCATGAGGTGTATAACTGTATCAAAATTCCCTATACCCCGTCCTATTTCTCCTCCCTTATTCACTCGGCCTTGAATGATGTTGATCCTTATACCATAGCGAGTCAGGATAAAGTGGCAAACAAGAGGAGATCGATTAGAGCTTCCCCTGCTGAGTCCAATCCTTCTCTTTTGTGTTGTGAGTCCATCACTGATACATATGTAGCGAGAGGGAATATGAGATGTAGAAAAGCTCTTGATGATGTTCCATCCAAAGTTCGCAGGTCCCTAAAGAAGTTGAGTCTTGCTAGTGATATCGAAGATGGCATATTGGATAGTGTTCTGAGGAAATTAGATTCTGATGATAGGGCTGCTAGGTCAGGTAAGAAGGTTGTTGCTATAGATGAATTATGAATATTGTCACCTATAATGTTCGTGGGAGTTGCAGCTCTTTGAAGAGAAGAAGAATCTCTCAAACTCTGCTTAAAGGAAATGCTGATATATGCCTTCTTCAAGAAACAAAAATTGTGGAGATGAACTCTAGCTTGGTTCACAGTTTGTGGAGACATAATGATGTAGGGTGGTCGGGTGTGAATGCCCTGGGCAGATCTGGTGGTATTGTGACAATGTGGAATTCTAAGACTATCGCTGCCTGCTCTAGTTTTAGAGGTAATGGTTTCTTGGTATTGCATTTTACTTGGAAGAATTAGAGATTGACGGTGGTTAATGTTTATTCCCCCTGTGGCATCAATGAAAAAAAGAGTCTGTGGAGGGAATTGGTAGAAGTAAAGAGTAGGTTTCCGGGTGATGGGTGGATCGTCGGTGGGGACTTCAATGCTGTTAAAGGTAGTCATGAAAGGAAAGGTGTTAGTACAGCCAGTAGCTCTGAGATGATGGATTTTGGTTGCTTCATTGGTGATTTGAACCTTATTGACCTTCCGGCGATTGGTAATATCTTTACGTGGTTTAATTCCAATGGTAGGAGTAGAAGTAGGTTGGATAGATTTTTGGTGGATGATAGGGCCATTTCCCTTTTGTCTTTAAAGAACCAAGAGGTTGGCGACAGAGATGTTTCGGACCATCGTCCAGTCTGGCTGAAAACTAATGTGGTCAACTGGGGTCCTAACCCTTCAGGACGTTCAATTGTTGGCTGGGTCATAAGGAGTTTATGCCATTTATCAAACAACGATGGAACTCTTATCAGTTCTCTGGTGATTATGCTAATATCTTACTTAAGAAATTCCATGCTCTTAAAGTGGACCTTAGAAGTTGGAATATTAATGTGTTTGGATGGCTAGATTTAAGTATTGAGGATGGCATTCAGAAATTAAATCAGTTAGAGTTGGATTCAGACTTGGTTATTGGCAGTCCTAGTGAAGAGATTATAAGGGATAGGTTGAAAATCCAAGAGGATATTTGGAAGAATTTGAGACTCAAAGAGAGTATGCTGGCTCAGAAATCCCGTAAGAAGTGGATTCAAGACGGTGATCTCAATACCAAATACTTTCACAACTCTCTGAAAGCGAGGAACCGTTCGAACCTTATTTCTGCCATCAAAATTGGTGGTGCTCTTGTGGAAGATCCTGAGATGATAAAATCAGAAGCCTGCAGTTTTTTCAAGAACAGGTATCAAATTCAAAATCCGTGCAAGGTGAGATGCAATAATGAGTTTATTTCTTGCATGGATGATGCTGACAGAATATTTCTTGATTCTGAGTTTGGAGAGGAAGATGTTAAAGTAGTTGTATTCAGTTGCAACGGTGACAAATGCCCTGGCGTAGACGGTTTCAATTTCAAGTTTATTAAGGCTTGTTGGGATGTTATTGGAGTAGATTTCACTAATTGCATTTTGGAATTCTTCATTACTGGCCATCTCCCTAAGATGTTCGTATCCTCTTTCATTTCTTTGATTCCTAAAGTAGAGAATCCGCAAAACTTTGACGACTTCAGGCCCATTAGTTTGGCGAGTTGTGTGCTCAAGGTTATTTCGAAGATGCTTGCTAGTAGGTTGGGCAAAATCATCCATAAGCTGATCTACTGCTCTCAGACTGCTTTTATCCCGGGTCGCCAGATCTTTGATGGTATTCTTCTTGCTAATGAAGTTGCGGACTATGCCAAGAAATACAAGAAGGATTTCTTATTTTTTAAAGTGGATTTTGCTAAGGCGTACGACTGTGTGGATTGGGGTTATCTCGAAGATATCATGATCAAGATGGGATTTGGGCACAATTGAATGAAATGGATTCGCGGTTCTGTTTTTCATAGTTTTTTGTCGATCCTTATTAATGGGAGCCCTTCGAGGGATTTCAAGATGGGGAGGGGGTTAAAGCAAGGTGACCCATTGGCACCTTTCTTATTCGCCATAGCTGCTGAGGGATTGGCTTGCCTTACTAGAGCTGCAGCTTCTAATTGTTTACTTTCAGAGTTTAAGATTAAAGATGTTCCTACTGTTAGTATTTTGCAGTTTGCCGACGATACGCTACTTATTGCCGATGGCTCGGTTAATAATATTTGGGCCTTTAAGTCTATTCTGCATGCCTTTGAATTGGTCTCTGGGCTCAAAATTAATTATCACAAAAGTTGCTTATATGGGATGGGTGTTGATACTAATTTTCTGGCTGCTGCTGAGGTTTTCTTGAACTGCAAAGCTGGTAGATTTCCGTTTAAGTTTCTGGGTTTGATAGTTGGAGGGAATCCTCGTCGGTACTCTTTTTGGAAACCGAAAATTACGAGTTTCAGGAACAGGCTTTCTAGCTGGATAGGGAGGAATGTGTCTATTGGAGGTAGAGTTTCTCTCATCAACTCGGTTTTGGTTAGCTTGCTTATCCATGCTCTTGCATTTTTTAAGGCACCAAAGAAGGTGGTGAATGAGATTATTGGTATCCAGCGGCGGTTTCTTTGGGTTGGCGCCTCTTCTAATAATTATATTTCTTGGATTTCGTGGAATTCTGTTTGTAAACCTAAGGATTTTGGCGGTCTTGGAATCAAACACCTTGGGCGTTTCAATCGTGCGTTGCTTGCCAAATGGTTGTGGAAGTTTGCAGTAGGAGGCAACGAATTATGGAGGAATACCCTTGTTATCAGATACGGTAATTTGAGTATTAAAGTTCAGACTTTTATGGATGTTGGCTGCTCGAAGTTGGATTCTCAGTGGATGAAAGATACTCTGTCGGTAGCAGTTTCTGATCCTCATCTTAACTTCTGTGATTTTCTGGGCTGTTCTGTAGGTGGTGGTGAAGACGTCGCATTCTGGCAGTCGGCTTGGACTGGGAATACGGCGTTGAAGTCTCAATTTCCTTCTCTGTTTGCTAACTGTCCCAACAAGGCAATTTCGGTTCGTAATTTGGGAACTTGGGACGGACCTAATTGGCAGTGGAATCTTTCTCCTTTAATGGGTAGTTCTCCTTCTGGAATTTCTGAGGTTGAAAGGAGGGATTGCATCAGCCTATTGGATAATTTCGCAGTAGTTAGAGATGCACCTGATAAATGGTTTTGGAAGCTGGATGATACTAAAGAGTATTCGGTCAACTCTTTTTATTTGTATTTGTTAGATGAGCTGCAGCATGATCTTGCGGAAGCATTGAGTTTACTGTGGAAATCGGTGATGCCTTTGAAAGTCCAAGTCTTTGGTTGGAGATTGGTGCTTGATAGGCTACCGACGAGAAGAAATTTGGCGAAAAGAGGTGTTATCAATAATGAGCATGATAAAGTCTGCGTGTTTTGTTTCGATAATATTGAGGATAACGATCACCTTTTCTTCTCGTGCCCTGTTTCAGTTTTGGTGTGGGGCCAGATTTGTGATTGGGTTGGAATTAGTAGTATAGTGGAAGTTTCTTGCAATTCTCATTTGAATGCTTGGAACAGTCAGCTTAAAGGTCGCGGTAAAGGCGTTAAGACTAATTCAATTTGGTTTATGTCTTGTTGGAGCCTTTGGAAGGCTAGAAATTCTATTATGTTTCACAATGCTTTGTATAATGTAGATGATATAGTTAGTCTTATTAAAGTAGTTTCTTGGAATTGGTTGATATTAGGCCAAGATGCGAGTAGAAACTGTAGGCTCTACGAATGACATAAATTCCCGTTCGATTTCATGTAATCGCTCTCCTTCATTTTGGAGTTTTGTTTTGGTTTGAGATTCCATTAATCTCCTATTAATGAATTGCTTATCAAAAAAAAAAAAATGAGACATAAGAGGTATAAACAACAACCATTAGATCAAATAAATAAAAGAGATGAAACGCAGGTTAATAAGAGAGAGAGAAATTAATAGCCATATTAATGAGGAAATTTAATCATAATTTTTTTATTGATCAAATGGTTGGTGTTTGTTCCTCTTATCTCTCATTTTAATATCTCTTTAACTTGATATTGATATGCCCCTTATATATATATATATATATATATATATATATATATATATATATATATATATATATATATATATATATATATATATATATATATATATATATATTCTTTTAAAAAATGATGATGTGCACTCTCCATTCGTGGAATGAAGCTTTAAGACTTCAGTTGTATTATTTCCACCGAGTGTAAGATATGCTAAGTCAACTTTCTAAGTTGGAATTAAAATATATCCCAGTTGCATTATTTGATTAGGTTTCCTTGCACTAACTTAGTACATAAATGTATTTCTCTTTATATAAGTCATTTGATTTTTATAGGAGAATAGAAATTGTTTTATAGCACTATCATTTTATCTTTTAAGAAACAATGAGAATATCATTTCACTATCTACCATTTTTCTTACCTTTCATTTTTTTCTTTCTTCTATGTCTCTTTTTATTGACTTGACTAACTAAAAAGCATATACCCTTTCAACAAAGTTTATTCTACTCATTAAAGCTATGGAAAATCAATCCAACAAAAATAAAGTGAAGAACTAAGATCAATTATCTCAACTTTTCGGGGCATGTATCTATTTTTATATAATAATACATTTGAACCATTTAGTTTCCCCTATTTTCCACAATCAAAGAGGTTTGTGGAATGATTCTGGTGACTTTCTTAGAGAAATTGGTGGGGTTCTGAAATGATCATGAAAGACTTGTGTAACTGAAGTCTTTATGGTGTGCTTAAAATTATGTGGAATCAAAATCATGGTGGTGTAACGCTGCTTCACACGCTTGGAGTGAAAACTATTTGACTAGCAACAAAACAATTCTGTGTACTTTGATTAATTTATCTCCATGTTTAATTCTGCCACTCATGTAGTAGTATTTTTATCGTATAAAAGGTAATCAGGACAGTCATCAAACAAACATAAATTACTAGCCATGGAGATACTGAATTTAGCAAGGATATCCACACACATATTAGCTTCATAATAGATGTGAATTATACGCCAATCTGGAATATTCTTCAAGTTGTCTTTAACTTTAACTTCCTATATGGTGATATAGACGAAACAATCCCGATGAGGCAACATGAAAAGTATGCAGAAAAGGTAATGAAAGATTATGTGTGCAAGAGGAATAGGTCGTTATATGACTTGAAACAGTCTCCTCGACAGTGGAATAGGAGATTCGACAAGTTCATGACACACATATGTTTCACTAAGAGGAAGTTCAACCACTGTTTTTATATCAGATTGCTACCTGGAAATTCACTTGTTATTTTATTGCTTAACGTGGATGACATCCAAATAGAAAGAAAAAGTATCGAGGATGTTATGAAGGTGGAGGTTGAACTCGATAAGGAGTTCGACATGAAGGATCTGGGAGCTGCCTCTGAGGTTCTTGGGATTGACATTTGGAGAGATAGAAAGTAGTCGAGATTATGCTTATCTGTAGGGACATACCTACTGAAGATTCTCGACAAGTTTGGTATGTTGAATTCAAAGTGTGTTGTAACACCGACTGATCCTCAGTGTATGTCTCAAAGTCCTACTACTGAAGTAGACAAAGCCTATATGAATAGAATTCCATATGCTAATATAGTAGGTTCTTTAATGTATGTTATGGTATGTACTAGGCCAGACATAACATATGCATTGAGCCTTGTAAGTAGGAATAAAAGACTTGGACTGTTTCAACAAAGCTCTTATGATGAAATGGAAGTGGAGACTCCTAAATTCTAATAATTGTGTTTGGAAGGGTCTTTTGGATAATAGGTATGGTAAAAGGTTAACTTTGAGCATCAATTGCTATGAAGGGGAAGCAGCCAATAGGAATGAGTCAATCTGGTTAAGGAATTTAAGGGAATTGTATTATGACAAAGTTTCTAATAGGGACTATTTTGTGGAGAGTCTTAAGTGAAAATTGGGGAATGTAATGGATGTATCATTCTGGCTAAACAAATGGGTGCTTGAGGTTCCTCTTAATGATGTTTTCCCTAACATATTTCAATATGTTGTCAATTTTAAAAGTTCTGTTGCAGAGTCTGGTAGTTGGAATGGGGTGGAATGGTCGTGGGAGCTGAACCTTTATGACTTTCCTGATAGTTCAGTTATGGCTAGGGAAAAGGAGGACCTAATGGATCTGTTGGAATCAATTTCTCCTAACTGTGATCAACTTGATGTTTTCGTTTGGGACCCTGTAAACTACCATTGTTCCTCCTCTATTGATGGATTTTTTGTTGGATCTTGTTATGATACTTTGTATCAGGATAGAGTAGATAATAGAATAGCAGAGGAAGATCTTGCTACAATGAGAAAGGTGTGGAATGTGAGTTTTCCGTCCAAAGTTAAAAATTTCCTATGGCGTGTCGTGAGAGACAGGTTTGCAACCAAAGTGTAGTTGGCTAAGAGGAATATTGTTGGAGGTGGAGATGTGAACTGTTTGATATGTGTTAATGCAGAGGAAAGCATAGAGCATGTGTTAATGGAGTGTGAGTTTGCTGAGGAAGTTTGGAAGGGAATAGAAAGATGGATTGGCATATCATTTTACAGACAAGGAAATTGGGTTGATTTCATGAAGGAATTTGTATAAGTGGTGCATAGAGATAATGGTTGCTCAAATGGTCTTATTGTTTAGGGTACGGTTGTGTGGTTCTTGTGGTATGGTAGGAACTGTAGAATTTTTGGCATCAAGCACAAGTTAGTTGATGATTTGTTGAACTCGATTAAATATTTTAGCTGGAAGTGGTTTTGTGCTTCTAGGACTTTGTCTAATTAATCTTTCTATGAATGGTTCACAGAAAAGGCGCATTGACAAGCATTGAAGTGGATTATAAGGTATCTAAATGGGTTTTCTAGGAAGTTCCCACATCAATAGGCGACTCCCTTGTAATTTTTTACACTAGGTCGCCAATTGAATTGGCGACTTGATAAGCAGTCTCCAGTTCAATTGGCGACAACTTGGATGCCCCTAAAGAAGGGTCGCCAATTGATTTGGCGACAATGTGCAATCTCAAATCTAACTGGGGTACTTTGGGAATTTTTCTGAAACGTAGGGTATTTTGGGAATTTTGCTGAAAAAGAGGGGTATTTGGGTAAAAATTTCTTGAAGTGGATTATAAGGTATCTAAATGGGTTTCTGAGTAAAGTCCTGATTTATGGTGGATTTTGTGGTGATGATAGCATAGTAGAAATTGAAGGATTTGTTGACTCTGATTATTCAGATTGTTTGAATTCGAGTAAATCTATTTCTAAATATTTATTCACTATGTTTCGCACATCAATCAGCTGGAAAGTAACACTTCAGAAGGTTGTTTTCTTATCAACTATTGAAGCGGGGTATATATCCCTAACTAAAGATCTAAAAGAAACATTGCGACTTGAAGGTTTTACTAAGACGCTTAAACTCCAAGGTCAAGCACTCACTGTTAAATGTGATAATCAAAGTGCAATACACCTGTTGAAGAATTCAGCCTATCATGAGCGAACCAAGCACATTAATGTGAGACTGCATTTCGTCAGAGAGATATTCAAACATGAAGAAGTGCAAGTGCTGAAGGTTTCGACCTATGAAAATGTTGTTGATATGATCATCAAGTCATTGTCAAGTTGCATTTGTTCGCACTATATGCAGCTGATAGGACTGCATGATGACAACTAGTTGATTTTGTGGTTCAAAGTTTATTTCAAGGTGGAGATTTGTAGCTTATGGGCTATAAGCTAGTGTTGTAGAAAACTTTGTCTAAAATGAAGGGTTAGTGTAGCTGTCAAAAAATATGTTAGGTTGTTAGCATGTTGAATTCGGTCAGTCAGTTGAGCCAATTGTTTGGTATGTTAGTTGAGGTAATGGTTTAGTTTTCTTATAAATATCATACTAGTCTTCACTTCTCTATCAATCTCTGATAATTTTGATCAGAGCGAGAAAGTGACGTGGTTGAAATTTAATTGTAAATATTGTTCCATAATGTGTAATTGAATCAAAAATCTAAAGTTTTAAATCACTCTTTGAAATGTCTTTCTTTTTTTCTTTTTTCTTTTTCCTTTACTTTATGATTTCACTGATAAAAGATCCAATCATACTTTATTTTTTGTACATCGATTTCACAACACATATGTCTCCGCCTTTAACCAATTTCAACACAGAAAGTATAGTATTATAAACCAAAGCAAACACATTTTCCTTCTTCTTTCTTATACTAGTAACATCAAATTGTTCCAACAAACTCCATCTTTTAAAATAACGGGACAGTTCTATTTTAAGAAAGATGAATTCAAAGTAACGGAAGTTATGTGTATCTAATCACAATAAACTTTTTCATCATTACATTATTTAAATATTTTCTAATCTCTAATTAGAGGTAAAATATTCCATAATAGAAATCTCTGAGGTGGCAATTCATTATCCATATATTGTCAATAGATTTCTCTATGGCCGCAGAGCTTCGTAGAAATCTTAAAAAGGACTAAATATATTTTTAGTATCGAACCATCCTTTCTTGTATGGGAAAAAATTAAAATTGAGTTCAACCCTTATAATCTACATTTTTATCATTATATATATATATATATATATATATATATATATATATATATATATATATATATATATATATATATATATATATATATATATACTATGAGAATGACATTTTTATGTAAGAACATGAGAATTAATCTGAATCATTAAATTTTATAATAAATGATGAAGATTATGTGAGGTTTTTGTTTTTCTCTCTCCTCCATTATTAAAATAAATGATGGAGAAGAGAGGAAAAAAACTGACACATAATCTACACCATTTATTTTAAAATTTAATGGTTCAGATTTATTCTTACATTCTCACATAAAAATAATATTCTCATGTGATACGTTATATATATATATATATATATATCACCTCATGGATCTACAACATTAGTGCAAACAAATTTGCTTACATCTAATGTTGCTACTAATAGATTAATTAGGTTGAACGAGATAAATATCCCCGAGACTTGGTCTCTGCTTCAAGAAATTGAGCCAGAATTAATTCTAAACCAAGATGTTGAACAAATTGTCCAAACCACTGAAGGAGGCGTTGAAACAAAATTCAACCAACAACGTAGGTTTATCTTCCTAGAACATTGTCTGCTAGATATTCTACCCGTAGTGATTATGTTACTGCTCCTAGTATGTTACCTAGGGTTTCCACTTCCAAGATAAGAGAGGAAGTTTTGGATCAAGAATACGTTGAAAACATTAGGTTGAGCGAAAATAGAATTCCACATGGTATCTATCAAACCAAAGAACCTAGGGTTGAATCGACAACTCAATCTGAAATGTCGTTTCATTTATGATTGATTTTTCTAAGGGTAGTGAAACCAGAAAACTCATTAGTAATGAGTTTAATAATGAGAGAAATTCTGAATTTAGAAATTGGTATTTCAAAAAATTCTCCAAAACTGAATTACAAGAATTCAAGGATCTCTTTTACGAAGACTTGAATAGAAAGAAAACCCTTACCCCTTTCACTCGTTGGTTTGTTATCTTCTTTATTAAAAGAACTCAAGACCAAATTTTGGTCGTTCAACAGGATAATATCCTTGTTTTACAAAGATCTTGGACCACTCCTGAAGGAGAAGCTCTTGAAGCACCTTACCCTCCGGAGAAGGCGATTCAATTAGCTGAGAATGCTGAGGCTAGTGCGTATAATACCATTAAAAGACTAGAAACTAGTCAAGTCACCATTAGAGAGCTAAACTCTTTAATAAGAGCTCAAAATTTTACCAATGCTTTTCTTACTTGCTTAGGTGATCATATGGTTGCTTTGGAAAAACTGATCATCTCTGTTAAAGAAAGTATGGAAAAACAGATGAATCAACATAGCCTGATCCTAAATCAATGGACTAAGAATAAAACCATTCCCTTTCAAGAAGAATCATCGTCTAGAAATGTTCCAGACACTCCTATAATCCAACCTCCCATACAAATTAGTGGGTTCAAGATGGATGAAGATCATAATGAATTTATAAAAATCCTTGAAGATAAACTTAAGAATTTACACCTTAGAGTTTTATCCCAGGGAAATGACCCTTCTGAAGAAAATTATACTTCTAAAGAGAACGATGAGGTCTTTGGAGACATTAACCAATTAACCCAAATCCTATTCACGTGAACAATTATCTACAAGAGACCTACCCCTCAAGATGTTCTTTTTGAAGAACCTGATAATTACCAAAATACTTACTCAGGAAAAGCCATATATGAATGGAACATAGATGGCCTTAATGAGAAACAAATCTTAGACACCATACATAGAATGCTCATGTATGCTACAGTTTGTAAGCAAAATGGAAATTTGGATAGCTCTGTTGCTTCTTTCATAACAACTGGCTTTGTGGGCCAACTAAGAGGTTGGTGGGACCATTACCTTACAGAATCACAAAGGAAAGATATTCTTCCCATAAGAAATTAATTAAGACTGAAGGAACAAGCACTCCTACCGTCGCCTCTACTAGAGAGGAGGATGCGGTCTATACCTTAAGTATTTCTATGCTTCAACATTTTATAGGATCTAATCAACCTATAGGAGAGAAAATTCAAACCCTCCTTCAAAACCTTAGGTGTCCCTCTCTAACCCATTTTAGATGGTATAAAGACACCTTTCTTTCTAGGGTATTTCAATTAAATAATTCCAATTCGGCCCATTGGAAATCCAAATTTATAGACGGGCTTCCCCATCTTTTCTCTGAAAGAGTTAGGAAAGCTCTTAGAGATAAAAATGATGGAATTAACATCAATTACCCAGACTTGACCTATGGTCACATCATTAACAGTTGTATAACTGAGGGATTAGCTTTATGTAATGACATTAAGCTTAAGCATCAACTTAAGAAGCAAAAGCTCTCCAAAAAACACCAAATAGGAGAATTTTGCGACCAATTCGCCTTTGACCTTGGAAAACCACCAGGAGAAAAAAGGATAAAATCCCTTAATCATAGTAAGAGAAAAGATTCTCATAAGGGTAAAACTTATAAGTCTTACCAAACCCCTTATAAAGATTATAAGAGAAGAAACTATAAGAAAAGAAGACCTAAACCTATAGATAAACCCTCGTATAATAAGGGAAAACGAAAAGCTAAAAAGCTTGACATAACTTGCCATAAATGTGGTAAACAAGGTCACTATGCCAATAGATGCTGGACCAAGAAAGCTCTCAATGAGATTGAAGATGATAAACTTCGTGCTCAGCTTGAAAAGGTTCTTCTCATAGAATCTAATTCTGAAGATAACTCTTCTAGTGAAGAAATTGAGGTCATTAACTCCTCTGATTCAGAATCCTCAGAATCTTCGACCAATGATTGTCAATGTAATGAACTCAACTATTGGAAATCCATAGTTGACATGAATGGATTACATGTCCTAACCAGTGATCATGACCAAGCCTTAAAGGCTATTGAAGCCATTTTAGATCCAGGGATAAAGAGAAAAATGCTAGAAATTCTTATTCAATAACAACCCAAAGTTGAGGCTCCCCGTTTAATAGAAACTCCCTACCAATTAAGTGAAGTTTTATCCAGATTTCATCAGTCCAATATTAAGGAAACTCCTACTTCTTTGAATGACCTTAGAAGTGAGATTTCTCAACTTAAATATGAAATTAGTCAGATTAATAAGAATAATAAACTTCTTAACCAAAGACTTACTGTCTTAGAAAAAGGAAAAGGAATTAGTCATTCCCTTGAAGAGAACTATTTAGACCTTCATGAACAGGTGGATACCCTTAAAGCCCTTGAAAAGAAGGATGAAGACATCACTCCACCTTCAGAAAATTATCTAAATATTATTGACAGAGTAACCTCCCAAAAATGGTATGTTAAAATCACCCTTGTTGTTAAGAAAAAATTTATTCTTAAAGATGAAGTTGCCCTTATTGATAGTGGAGTAGATTTAAACTGTCTTCAAGAAGGAATTATCCCTACCAAATATTTTGATAAAACAACTCAATCCCTTACTCAAGCAGGTGGGAGCAAGCTCAAAGTTAAGTATAAACTTTCAGATACCTATGTCTGTAATCAGGATGTCTGCATTCCTACTTCCTTTCTTATGGTAAAAAATTTTACTAGAAGGATAATAATAGGAACTCCTTTTTTGCATAGTATTATGCCCGTTAAGATTGACCAACAGGGAATAACTACTGTTCTAAAGGACAAAACAATTAAGTTTGAATTCATCACTGACCCTCAAACTAGGATGATAAATGAAGTTAAAGATATGCTTCTCAAGCATAAAGAAAAACAATTATGTTTTCTTCAAGAAGAAATTAGTTTACTAAGTATTGAAGAACAACTTAGTAAAGACAATGTTAAAAATCAAATTAAGAATATCGATGATTAATTTAAATCTGAAGTTTGTAGTTATCTTCCCAATGCTTTCTAGGAAAGAAAGAAACACGTTGTTTCGCTTCCCTATTTAGATGACTTCAATGAAAGTTAGATTCCCACTAAGGCTAGACCAGCCCAGATGAACAGAGACTATTTGGAGCTCTGCAAGAAAGAAATTGAGTCTTTACAAATTAAAGGACTTATAAGACCGTCCAAGTCTCTATGGTCGTGCACAGCTTTCTATGTCAACAATTCGACTGAGAAGGAACGTGGTGTTCCTAGACTGGTTATCAACTACAAACCCCTTAATAAGGTTCTCAAGTGGATTAGATATCCAATCCCCAACAAAAAAGATTTGTTGGATGGCTAAACGATGCCCTTATTTTCTCTAAATTCGATATGAAGTTCGGATATTGGCATATTCAAATTGAAGAATCTGATAAGTACAAAACAGCCTTCACTGTGCCCTTTGGACACTTTGAATGAAACGTCATTCCCTTTGGACTTAAGAATGCTCCTTCTGAATTCCAGAACATTATGAACGATATTCTCAACCCTTATTCTGAGTTCATAATTATCTATATTGACGATGTTCTTGTTTTTTCTAAATCTTTAGATCAGCACATTAAACACTTAAATTTTTTTAAGGGAATTATTAAGCATAATGGGTTGGTTATATCAGCACCAAAAATGAAACTCTTCCAAACTAAGGTGAGATTTTTGGGTCATGAAATAAACAAAGGTACTATAGTCCCTATTAGTAGAAGCATTGAATTTGCTTCCAAATTTCCAGATATATTATCTGAAAAGAAACAACTTCATAGATTCTTAGGTAGTCTCAATTACATTTTTGACTACTATAAGGATTTAGCCAAGGATACAACTATCCTTTACAAAAGATTGAAAAAGATCCCTGAACCGTGGACTGAGAACCACACCCAGGCAGTTCAGAGAATTAAGAACAAAGTAAAATGTTTACCTTGCCTTTCTCTAGCTAACCCTAGTTATTTCAAAATTGTTGAGACTGATGCCTCTAATCAAGGTTATGGAGGTATCCTCAAGAAAATTGATTCTAAGACTTCTAAAGAAATCCTTGTTAGATTTACTTCTAGTAAATGGAACCAGACACAATCCAAATATTCGAATGTTAAAAAAGAAATGCTCTCTATTATAAAGTGCATTTCAAAATTTTAAACAGATTTACTTAATCAAAAGTTTTTACTTAGAATTGACTGCAGTTCTGTAAAATCCATTATTGAAAAGGATTTTAAAAATCTTGTAGCAAAACAAATTTTTGCTTCTTGGCAAGCACAATTAAGTGTTTTTGAATTTGATATCCAATATATTAAAGGAGAAAATAATTCTCTTGCTGACTTTCTCACTCGTGAATTTTTACAGGGAAATGAGCACCCCTTATAGGGGAAGAGGCGGCCGCTCCTTTGGCCGGGGAGGAAGAGGGAGTAACAATATGTTACCCCAAGTTGAACAAAACATTCCCCTAATAGGAGAATGGACTACTGTGTATCCTAATAGACCCAGAATGCAGCAATTTCCTGAACCTTTTAAAAATAAAGAAGAATTTTCATCATCCAATTCCAAGAACAATGATTCCTATAAAAATATTGCTGCCAATTGTAACGCCCCGATTCCGATTATTCCCATTTTGTTGAGTCTTTTATTTAAATTGAGTGATAAATTATTTCATCTGTGAAATTGGTATGTTAATATGCTATGTAGGCATGTTATGATATTTTACCGTTTTTGAGAGTTTTCGGGGAAATTAGAATGGAGGGTATTTTAGACATTTCTCAACTAATGATAAGTTAGAAATTTAGTGGAAATAGAATTTTGTGAGAAAATGAATTAATTTAATTTGAGTAGAAAATAAGAAATAGAAAAGAAAAAGAGATAAGGAGAGGAAATAGGAGAGAAAGAGAAAGAAAAGAAAGATAGAGAGAAAAAGGAGAGAAAGAAAGAGGAAGAGGAGAAAAGAGAAGAAAAGAGAGGAAAAGCTTGGAAATCTTCGAAATAACTTCTAGGAATCGATTTAATCGGGTAAGGGTGTGAAATCTTATTATCTCATCAATGTATATCATTATGTATGTGTTTGCTGGGATGTTTTTCTTATTTTCCATAGTTTGAGTTTTAGGTCGAAATTGAGATTTTTGTGAGGAATCGATGGTTTTACGGTTGAAATTCAGTGTAAACGTAATAGAATCCTTGTCATCATGAATGAATTATGTTTTGATGATTATATGACAGTTTGGAATGTGTTGAGTGGTGAAAACATGATTTTTGGATGAACTGGTGCGCTGCTGGGTTTTTCTGAAAACGCAGGTTCGCACTGCGAATGGCTAGCGAGTGGATAGCGAGCATTTGCTGAGTGTTCGCACTGCGAATGGAGTAGCGAAGGGTGCGCTAGCTTCTGCCTTGATTCGCTGGGTGCTTCGCATTGCGAATGGGGTAGCGAGCATTCGCTGGGTGGTTCGCACTGCGAACGATGAGAATTTTCTAGGCTATTTTGCTTCTGCCTTGGTTTGCTGGTACACTCGCACTGCGAATGAAGTAGCGAAGGACTCGCTAGGAGCTTCGCACTGCGAATGTAGAAGTTTTTCCCAATTTGTTTTCTCTATAACTTTTGATCTGTGTTTCGGCTTGAGGTGTGGTTTGATGCGTAAGAGAACTTATGAAATGTAATTTATTATGATGATGTTTTGGAAATTGTTAGCCGATTTAATTATGTCGGAAAGTCGTGAATAGGGTTATTTAGCGACTTTTACCGTTTTGAATGTGTGTTTTGGATGTGAATCATACAATAGTGCATTGATGTGAATGTATATAGATTGTATGTGATGGTATGAGATGAATGCATGAATATATTGTGAATATGTATGCATTTCAAGAATGTCTTGAGTCATTTTGTATGTGAAGCATAATGATATACATTCTTGCATGTGTGATTCTAATGAGAATCCGCTATAACGTCGTGTGCCCATGTGGGGTGTGAGCGACGGATTGGTTCCAGAGGGAATCTGCTATAACGTCGTGTGCCCATGTGGGGTGTAAGCGATCGGGTCGTGTGCCCGTGTGGGGTGTGAGCGATCCATAAACTTCGTGTGCCCATGTGGGGTGTGAGCGACGGGGAACATCGTATGCCCGACGGGGAGTTACATTGGTAATGAGCGATGGTTCCAATAAGTTCCTGAGTGAACTTGAGATGATTGAGTCGGTACCGCATTGCATTTGCATAGAGTCGTGAGTCGGTCTCTATGATTTGCATTTATCATCTTTATAATTGTGCATTGATGAATAAACATGAATATGTATGTTTATGTGGAATGATAAGAATTGTGAAGTATGCATGATGAATATGCTTGGTTTTGTATATATATATACATTGTGATGTATATGAGGGAGTAGTGATGAATTGTGGTGAGAATGTAGAATATGTGTATTTTTATGCTAAGATATATAATTATATGCATTGTTATTATGATAATATTTCTCACCCTTCTGCTGTTTTATGATGCTCTATGAGGCATTGCAGAGTAGGTATGCTGGTGGTCTTTTGTGAAGCGTGTCTTCAATCTTTTGGTCGGTCGGCTCTGATATGTAGCACCGGGTAGCTAGGAAGTATATGATTCTTTTGTGATACATTTGTACATGTATCTTGTTGTTGAATGTTTATGTAAATATGAATTATGTTGGTGGATAATACTTGATGATATATATATGTATATATGTTTGATGTTATTCAATGTTTAGATTTTCCGCTTTTATTCTAAACATTTGAAATGTGGGTGTAAGGACTAAGTTCCTCTGTTACAAAGTTACCCCACTGTTGCATATCATATGTTGAACAGGTGTTGAATGTTTTAATTTCATGTATAATGTGGCAAACCTTTTCTATACTATGTTTACAATTATACTCTGATGAAAATTTTTATATGTGCCTAAATTTATGTGATTATAATGGGGTATAGAAAGGGGGTGTTACATTAAGTGGTATCAGAGCCTGGTTGAGATAGTTGTGTCTGTCTTGTTGTTGTGATGGTTGAACTGTTGTTTAACCTTGTTGTCATTTTTGGGAATGATCAGAATATGGCTGGTAGAAACGACAATACGATGGCTACTGCTTTGGAAGCAATGGCTAGGGCGGTGCAAGGTGCGCCGAACGTGAATGCTAATGATGAGTTCAGGAAGAATCAACCACCGGTCTTCAAAGGAAGATTTGATCCCGATGGTGCTCAAATTTGGTTGAAAGAGATTGAAAGGATCTTTAGAGTCATGGACTGTGCGGAGGAGAACAAGGTGAGGCTTGGGTCTCACATGCTGAAGGAGGAAGCCGACGATTAGTGGGTCGGTATGCGTCAAGTTCTTGAGGTGGATGATGAAGAAATAACTTGGGATTTATTTCGTATCGAGTTCTTGAGGAAGTATTACCCTGAAAGTGTGAAAGGGAAGAAGGAGATGGAGTTTCTTGAACTGAAACAAGGTAGTATGCCCGTGGTGGACTATACCGCTAAGTTTGTGGAGTTGGTTCAATTCCATCATCACTATGCTTCAATTACTGCTGAGTTCTCAAAGTGTATTAAGTATGAGAATGGTTTGCGTCCCGAGATTAAACAAATTGTGGGATATCAAAGGATAAGAAGGTTTACGGATTTGACAGAATGTTGTAGAATCTTCGAGGAAGATAGCAAGGCTCGTTCTACACATTACAAAAGTTTGAATGAGAGGAAGGGAAAGCAACAAGCTAGAGGTGGACCTTATGTGACACCCGTTGATAAGGGCAAGCATAGGGGAAACTTTGATAAGAGATCTGGAGGAGGAGGGTCCGGTTCCGTTAAGTGTTACAAGTGTGGTAAAATGGGTCATAAATCCTTTGAGTGTGGAAAGACCGTGGTGAAATGTTCTAACTGTGGAGGCCTTGGGCATGCTACTACCGATTGTAGAAGGAATGTGGTGAAGTGCTATAATTGTGGAGAAGTGGGTCACATTAGTACTAAGTGTACTAATCCGAAACAAGCTCAAGCGGGTGGAAAGGTGTTTGCTTTAGCGGGGACGGACACTACTAGTGCAGACCGTTTGATTAAAGGTACATGCTTTATTAATAGTACGCCTTTAGTTGCTATTATTGATACGGGGGCGACTCATTCATTCATTTCTCGTGAGTGCACTAAGCGTTTGAATTTGTTTATGACTACTTGGGGTGGTGAGATGGTTATTGAGACTCCTGCTGCAGGGTCGGTAACTACGTCTTTGGTGTGTGTAAGTTGTCCTTTGACCATGTATGGTAAAGACTTCCTTATGGATTTAGTGTGTTTGCCGTTGGAGGGATTGGACGTAATCTTGGGTATGAACTGGTTGCAATTTAATCGAGTTCATATAGATTTCTATCACAAGTTAGTAAGGTTTCCTTCTTTGGAAGATGATGAAGATGAGAGTTTCCTATCCACTAAAGAGTTGAAGAAACTTTTAGCGGACGAAGCTCAATTGTTCGGTTTGTTTGCATCATTGTCGATGGAGAGTAAAGTTGAGCTTGATGTGTTCCTAGTGGTGCGTGATTTTCCAGAGGTGTTTCCGGAGGATATTACGGACGTGCCGCCGGAAAGAGAAGTTGAGTTTTCTATTGATCTAGTTTCGGGTACTAGACCGGTTTCGATGGCACCGTATCGTATGTCGGCATCAGAGTTGGTAGAATTAAAGAAGCAATTGAATGACTTGTTGGACAAGAGATTTGTAAGGCCAAGTGTTTCTCCTTGGGGTGCTCCGGTATTGTTGGTAAAGAAGAAGGATGGAAGTATGCGGTTATGCATTGATTATCGACAATTGAACAAGGTGACAATTAAGAACAAGTATCCGCTTCCAAGGATCGATGATTTGATGGACCAATTGGTTGATGCACGTGTTTTTAGCAAGATTGATTTGAGATCGGGATATCACCAGATTCGTGTGAAAGAAGAGGATATTCAAAAGACGGCCTTTAGGACACGGTATGGTCATTACGAATATTCTGTGATGCCATTCGGGGTTTCTAATGCGCCGGGTGTGTTTATGGAATACATGAATCGTATTTTTCATGAACAGTTAGATCGTTTTGTGGTTGTGTTCATCGACGATATTTTGATTTATTCTAAGTCTCAAGAGGAGCATGAAGAGCATTTGAGGATTGTGTTACAAATTTTGAAAGAGAAACAATTATATGCAAAGTTGTCGAAATGTGAATTTTGGTTGTCGGAAGTAAATTTTCTTGGACATGTTATTTCCGGTAGTGGTATTAGTGTTGATCCATCCAAGATTGATGCGGTGATGCCAAGGGAGGCTCCTAGATCGGTTACGGAGATTCGAAGCTTTTTAGGCTTGGCGGGTTATTATCGGAGGTTTATTGAGGGATTTTCGAAGTTGGCACTTCCGTTAACGCAATTGACTTGTAAAGGAAAGGCTTTCGTTTGGGATATTCATTGTGAAGAGAGTTTCAATGAGCTAAAAAGAAGGTTGACAACGACTCCGATCTTGATTTTGCCAAATCTGACGGAACCATTTGTTGTGTATTGTGATGCTTCATTGGTTGGTTTAGGTGGTGTTTTGATGCAAGATGGAAAAGTTGTGGCTTATGCTTCAAGACAATTGAGAGTGCATGAAAAGAATTATCCTACACATGACTTGGAGTTGGCGGCCGTGGTGTTTGCTTTGAAAATTTGGAGGCACTATCTTTATGGTGCAAGATTTGAAGTTTTTAGTGATCACAAGAGCTTGAAATATTTATTTGATAAAAAATAATTGAACATGAGACATAGGAGGTGGTTAGAGCTTTTGAAGGATTATGATTTTGGTTTGAATTACCATCCGAGTAAAGCAAACGTGGTGGCCGATGCTTTGAGTCGGAAGTCATTACATATGTCCGCATTGATGATGAGAGAATGGGAACTTTTGGAGAATTTTAGAGACTTGAGTTTGGTTTGTGAAATGACGCCGAGAAGTGTGAGACTTGGTATGCTACATGTTACGAATGATTTTCTTGCAACCGTATGTGAAAAGCAAAAGTTGGATTTGAAGTTCGTTGATTTGATGATGAATGAGAATGAGGATTTCAAGGTTGATAATTTTGGAGTTTTGAGATTCCGTGGTCGTATTTGTATTCCCGACGATGCGGAGTTGAAAAAGATGATATTGGAAGAAGGACACCGAAGTAACTTAAGTATTCATCCGGGAGCGAATAAGATGTATCAAGATTTGAAGAAAATCTTTTGGTGGTCCGGATTAAAGAGGGATGTGGCTCAATTTGTGTATGCGTGCTTAACTTGTCAAAAGTCTAAGGTGGAGCATCAAAAGCCGAGTGGATTGATGCAACCGTTGGACATTCTGGAGTGGAAATGGGATAGTATATCGATGGATTTTGTTACAGGATTACCGAATACACAAAGAGGTCATAATGCTATTTGGGTAATCGTTGATAGGCTTACTAAATCTGCTCACTTCATTCCAATTGATATTAGTTATCCTTTGGAGAAGTTAGCCGAGATTTATGTTCTTGTGGTTGTGAAGTTACATGGAGTCCCTAAGAGTATTGTATCGGATAGAGATCCTAGATTCACATCGAGGTTTTGGGAGAGTTTACAAAAGGCTTTGGGTTCTAAGCTAAAATTGAGTTCGGCTTATCATCCGCAAACGGACGGTCAAACCGAGAGGACAATTCAATCGTTGGAGGATTTATTGCGTGCTTATGTGCTCGAGCAAGGTGGTGCTTGGGATAGTTATTTGGCATTGATTGAGTTCACCTACAATAATAGTTTTCATTCAAGTATAGGTATGGCACCATTTGAGGCTTTGTATGGTCGGAGATGTCGATCACCTTTGTGTTGGCATGAAACCGGTGAGAGGACGATAGTTGGACCGGAGATGGTACAACAAAGGACGGAGAAAGTGAAGTTTATTCGTGAGAAGATGAAAGCTTCTCAAAGTAGACAAAAGAGCTATCATGAAAAGAGAAGGAAAGATCTTGAGTTTCAAGAAGGCGACCATGTGTTTTTAAGAGTTACGCCGGTTACGGGTGTGGGTCGTGCTTTGAAGTCGAAGAAGTTGACTTCTCCTTTTATTGGTCCGTATCAGATTTCTGCACGAGTTGGTGGTGTGGCTTACCATGTGGCGTTGCCTCCGAATCTTTCGAATTTGCATGATGTATTCCATGTTTCGCAACTTCGGAAGTATGCTCCGGATCCGTCACATGTTATTCCTATGGACGAGGTTGAAGTGAGAGATAACCTTACGGTTGAAGCTTTACCGATTAGGATTTTGGACCGTGAAGTTAAGAAGCTAAGAGGCAAGGATATTGCGCTTATGAAAGTAGCGTGGGGAGCCGTTGCGGAGGGCAATTTGACTTGGGAGCTAGAGAGTAGGATGCGAGAGTCGTATCCGGAGTTGTTTGAATCAGGTAATATTTTCGAGGACGAAAAATTCTAAAGTAGGGGAGAGTTGTAACGCCCCGATTCCGATTATTCCCATTTTGTTGAGTCTTTTATTTAAATTGAGTGATAAATTACTGTGAAATTGGTATGTTAATATGCTATGTTGGCATGTTATGATATTTTACCGTTTTTGAGAGTTTTCGGGGAAATTAGAATGGAGGGTATTTTAGACATTTCTCAATTAATGATAAGTTAGAAATTTAGTGGAAATAGAATTTTGTGAGAAAATGAATTAATTTAATTTGAGTAGAAAATAAGAAATAGAAAAGAAAAAGAGATAAGGAGAGGAAATAGGAGAGAAGGAGAAAGAAAAGAAAGATAGAGAGAAAAAGGAGAGAAAGAAAGAGGAAGAGGAGAAAAGAGAAGAAAAGAGAGGAAAAGCTTGGAAATCTTCAAAATAACTTCTAGGAATCGATTTAATCGGGTAAGGGTGTGAAATCTTATTATCTCATCAATGTATATCATTATGTATGTGTTTGCTTGGATGTTTTTCTTGTTTTCCATAGTTTGAGTTTTAGGTCGAAATTGATATTTTTGTGAGGAATCGATGGTTTTACGGTTGAAATTCGGTGTAAACGTAATAGAATACTTGTCATCATGATTTAATTATGTTTTGATGATTATATGACAGCTTGGAATGTGTTGAGTGGTGAAAACATGATTTTTGGATGAACTGGTGCGCTGCTGGGTTTTTCTGAAAACGCAGGTTCGCACTGCGAATGGCTAGCGAGCATTCGCTGAGTGTTCGCACTGCGAATGGAGTAGCGAAGGGTGCGCTAGCTTCTGCCTTGATTCGCTGGGTGCTTCGCATTGCGAATGGGGGTAGCGAGCATTCGCTGGGGGGTTCGCACTGCGAACGATGAGAATTTTCTAGGCTATTTTGTTTCTGCCTTGGTTCGCTGGTACACTCGCACTGCGAATGAAGTAGCGAAGGACTCGCTAGGAGCTTCGCACTGCAAATGTAGCAGTTTTTCCCAATTTGTTTTCTCTGTAACTTTTGATCTGTGTTTCGGCTTGAGGTGTGGTTTGATGCGTTAGAGAACTTATGAAATGTAATTTATTATGATGATGTTTTGGAAATTGTTAGCCGATTTAATTATGTCGGAAAGTCGTGAATAGGGTTATTTAGCGACTTTTACCGTTTTGAATGTGTGTTTTGGATGTGAATCATACAATAGTGCATTGATGTGAATGTATATAGATTGTATGTGATGGAATGTCTTGAGTCATTTTGTATGTGAAGCATAATGATGTACATTCTTGCATGTGTGATTCTAATGAGAATCCGCTATAACGTCTTGTGCCCATGTGGGGTGTGAGCGACAGATTGGTTCCAGAGGGAATCCGCTATAACGTCGTGTGCCCATGTGGGGTGTGAGCGATGATTATAGACGATCGTGTGCCCATGTGGGGTGTGAGCGATCGGGTCGTGTGCCCGTGTGGGGTGTGAGCGATCCATAAGCGTCGTGTGCCCATGTGGGGTGTGAGCGACGGGGAACATCGTATGCCCGACGGGGCATTACATTGGTAACGAGCGATGGTTTCAATAAGTTCCTGAGTGAACTTGAGATGATTGAGTCGGTACTGCATTGCATTTGCATAGAGTTGTGAGTCGGTCTCTATGATTTGCATTTATCATCTTTATAATTGTGCATTGATGAATAAACATGAATATGTATGTTTATGTGGAATGATAAGAATTGTGAAGTATGCATGATGAATATGCTTGGTTTTGTATATATATATATACATTGTGATGTATATGAGGGAGTAGTGATGAATTGTGGTGAGAATGTAGAATATGTGTATTTTTATGCTAAGATATATAATTATATGCATTGTTATTATGATAATATTTCTCACCCTTCTGCTGTTTTATGATGCTCTATGAGGCATTGCAGAGTAGGTATGCTGGTGGTCTTTTGTGAAGCGTGTCTTCAATCTTTTGGTCGGTCGGCTCTGATATGTAGCACCGGGTAGCTAGGAAGTATATGATTCTTTTGTGATACATTTGTACATGTATCTTGTTGTTGAATGTTTATGTAAATATGAATTATGTTGGTGGATAATACTTGATGATATATATATATATATATATATGTATATATGTTTGATGTTATTCAATGTTTACATTTTCCGCTTTTATTCTAAACATTTGAAATGTGGGTGTAAGGACTAAGTTCCTCTGTTGCAAAGTTACCCCACTGTTGCATATCATATGTTGAGCAGGTGTTGAATGTTTTAATTTCATGTATAATGTGGCAAACCTTTTCTATACTATGTTTACAATTATACTCTGATGAAAATTTTAATATGTGCCTAAATGTATGTTATTATAATGTGGTATAGAAAGGGGGTGTTACACCAATGATCCTGTGCAGGAACAAGCAGCAGATTACTTTGTGAATCCTACAGCTGAACAAATCATGTTCATAGAAGAAGAGGATATTCAAATAGCCAACAATGATGGCTAGGCTATTCAGACTAGATATCTTGAATCTAGAGGATATCCGGGCGTTTTTGGTAAATCTAGACCCAATCTGGAGATATTACTCCTTGTAACTGGTTCAGTTACTATCACGCATCACTATCAGAATAATAACCCTAGTAGTTTTATAAATTTTTCAAAATGCCATATCAATAAGGTATTGCAGCCCAGAGAATCGGGATTGAATCCAAATGCAGAAAAAGCAATAAAAATTGCTGATGGTAAACATGTTTACTATAATTACTGGGATTATATCCAAGCCTTTTCTAAGGCATTTTATTACCAAAACCCCAAGAATAAACATTCTTGGTTCTTCTTTATATACCCAGAAATTCTGGAAAAACCTATACCTAATTGGTTCTTTAATTGGTGGTTAAAATTTGGAACATCATTAGAAATATTACCTGGTGAAATAATGAAATTATATACCCCATGGTGTGATGAAAGTCCTTTAATCTTAAGGGTTTTATCAAAGAATCTGATAACTGGACAATGTCCGTTTATTTATTTTACCAAGTTTCAATTACCATGGATCTGGAGATGGACAATTACAGTCTCTAGAGACAGTCATAATATTCCAATTTTGCAGAGAAATTTTTCTGCAAATGGTGGACCAAAATGGATCCCAAAGACTTCAAAGACAAAGTGACTCTAATAGAAACCACAATCGAAGAAGATAAGAATAATCCTATAAAGAAGCAAAATTCTTCCCAGATGTCCATGCTTCAATTAAAAGAATACTTCCAAAGAAATTTCCTAAGGAAGATGAAGAAGAGATCATGATCAGAATTCTTGATCACATGAAAACCCAGTTTTTCAATATCTTCCCAACAACTAAGGAAGACTGTTTGTCAATAAAGACTAGCTCATCACGAGAATCAATGGACACTATCCTAGCTGGCGAATCGCAAGACCAAGAACCCACGGCAGAAGACGTGTGGGATTCTCTCACTTTCTCTATGGCTCAGAGAGTAGGCAAAGGAAAAGCTTCCCAATAATTACTAGAAGCCAAAACCAGTGGGTCCCGCAATAAAGTTGTCTCCCACTATCTATATTGATGTAAATGTCCACCCAACTAAAGTTGTAGTGGACAACAGAATCTGCTTTATCTTTTATCTTTTTATCTTGTCAGTTGTCTTTTGTGATCATTATAGTGTCGATGGGGCTCAGAGAGCACCTGGCTTAAATGATTCACTTTGTAACCTTTTAGTGTGAGTCTCTTTTCTTTTTACCGGTTACAATAGGTAGCCTTTCCCCTATATAAGGAACTTCGTTTTTCATTTGTAAACACGCTGAATTATGTACCATATTCTCTCTCTAAAATAATCTTTCAGTTTTCTCTTTAAGCTTCCAATTCCAAATAATCCATAACTATAAACAGTAACCAAAATCTAAGGATATCCAGGTTGCGCCACTGTTCCTGGTATATATATATATATATATATATATATATATATATATATATATAGGGTTCATATCCTATGAGAATGTCATTTTTATGTAAGAACATGAGAATGAATTTGAATCATTAGATTTTAAAATAAATGGTGGAGATTATGTGTGGTTTTTGTTTTTCTCTCTCATCCATTATTAGAATAAATGATGGAGGAGAGAGAAAAAAAATGACACTTAATCTCCACCATTTATTTTAAAATCTAATGGCTCGGATTCATTCTCATGTTCTCAAATAAAAATAGCATTCCCATATAATATGTTTAGAGATGTCAAATGGGCCGGCCCAGCCCGGCCCGCATCGACCCGGTGGGCCAACACTTATAAATGGGCTAAAGTGGACAGGCCCGATAACTTCATGGGCTATCAAAATTGAGCCTGACCCAGTTCTTTATAGGTTGTGCAGCCTAATGGGCCAGACCCGCCTATATATTTCAAAATTATAATTTTAATTTATAAATTTAGAGACAATAAAATACAATCATATATAACAAAATAATTACTCATCTAATCGTTCAAAATAGATATAAAAATAAATTATAAAGTACACAATTTTTTGGCTAAGTCCCCTGAACACTTGGTGAATCCAACAATTGTCACATAGTGTAACTTTAGAGACAATAGAATACATTCACACATACATAACCAAATAATTAATCACCTAACAATTCAAATTATATAACAAAATAAACTATAAAGTAGACAATGTTGTGGCCTAAGTCTCTTGAACACTTGGTAAACCCAACAATTGTATCTCCCCCACTTCTACTATGATAATCTTTTTAAGCCTATTTTCTAGGAATGATTATATTAACAAATGGTAAAGCAGTTATGTTTTTATATGTTTCTACCTCTCTGTCCGTTCCTTTTATTTATAATACAGTAGATGAACATTAAACTACCACCTTGTGGTGCATGCATGCCCTTGTTAATGTTACAACATAATTGGCAACTCAATAGCTTAAAAACAAATGTAAATTAAAAATAAAATACAAAGACTATTAATTACAGTTTAAAAACTCACTAGAAGGTCCAACATCTTTAAAATCATGCAACCAATTACGCGTACAAATTAATGCTTGCACAGTTTCGGGGAGTAAACAATTCCTATACGTATGCAAAATACGACCTCCAATGCTAAAAGTAGATTCAGAAGCCACTGTTGTAATTGGAATGATTAAAATGTCACAAGCCATTATAGGAAGTTCAGGAAATCGAAAACAATTTAATTTCCAATATTGAAGAATATCCACATCATCATTCAAACATTTTTCATCCAGGTATATTTCAAGTTTGGACTTGCCATCTTTTGAAATCTATTGTATCTTTTATTGATGGTATTCTTAAAATTAGACATGCAAAAACTATTTAAACTATGCTTGAATAGAAAAATAAAGTAATATAATGAGTACAAATTACTATTTTTAAATATTTTTAATGCGCCAGCCCGAAGCCCCGTTTGCCCGGTCCGGCCCAACCCATAAAAAACATTGGCCCGATGGGCTGGCCCAAAAAGATAGGGTTGTATTTTTTTAATACTTTTTTATGGTCCGGCCCGTGCTAAAATTTAGGGCTTATGGGCTGACCCAATGGGCTGGGTCCATTTTGCCAGCTCTAAATATGTTATATATATATATATATATGGATTTAATTGAAATACACTGACAGTGTAAAGAAGTTTTACACTGTCAGTAAATTATAGTCGTTAGATGTTAAAAGTGGTTTGACTTTTATTTTAAAAACTTATAAAATCATACAAACGGATGATGGTGATGAATTGACAGTGTAAAATTTTTTACACTGTCAGTACATAGCAATTAATCCCTATATATATATATATATATATATATAAATGGTACATGATCAATTCTAAATTAAACCTCTGAGTGTCCTTGCACATGATCAATTCTGATTTTAATTTATGAGTGTGTCTTCAACCATTTAATTTGAAAGTACATTTTATGTTAAGATATCTAAAATTAGAAGATTTTTGTATTAAAAATGCTCTGAACTTATTAAAAAAAACCAATGTACAAGATTTAAAATATTCTCTTTTAAGTAAGTAAACCAGAACTGTATGACAATGGGCTCCACAAATTTCTGATTGTGCTAAGAAATGATCACATTTCAAACACATGCCTATAGCACTTATTTTTCTCTATATAATGATCACATCTTAAAGCTCCCTATATCATAATACAAATTCTCTAATAGCAAAATGATGATCCGTTTGATGTTTTTTCTCTTCTTTGCTACCCAAGTGTTAGTGTATTACATTCCGACATCTATAGTTGCTCTTTCTTTGAGCTCACATACGGATAAGCTTGCTTTGCTAGCTTTGAAGGAAAAACTTACAAATGGTGTGCCTGATTCTCTGCCATCATGGAATCATTCTTTGCATTTTTGTGAATGGCAGGGAGTTACATGTGGTCGTCGTCACATGAGAGTCTCTGTCTTGCATTTGGAGAACCAAACCTTGGGTGGAACTCTTGGTCCATCCTTGGGAAATCTAACATTTCTAAAAAAACTCACACTTTATGACGTTGCTTTGCATGTTGAAATTCCAGCTCAAATTGGTCATTTGAAGAGATTGCAATTTTTTACCTTAAGCACAAACAAACTTCAAGGAGAAATTCCTATGGAGCTCTCCAATTGCACAAATCTGCTTGCAATTGACTTGTCTGTCAATCGCCTCACAGGAAGAGTCCCTTCATGGTTTGGATCGATGCGTCTATTTGGGGTGGATCTTGCTTCCAATAATCTAGTTGGCACTATCCCACCTTCCTTGGGAAATATTTCATCACTCTCAGATATATATCTTTCATGGAATCACTTGGTAAGAAATATACCTCATGCTTTAGGTAAGTTGTCAGGAATGAAAATATTGGTTTTGAGTTCAAATAATTTGTCAGGTGAAATCCCTCATTCTCTTTATAATCTATCAAATATTCAAACTATTAATGTTGGGTTAAACAACTTATTTGGTAGTCTACCATTAAATTTGTTTCTTGTTTTTCCCAATCTTCAAAGACTATATGTAGGTCATAACCAAATAAGTGGAAATTTTCCGTCTTCAATATCCAACCTTACTAAATTGAAAATATTTGATATAGATAGCAATTCTTTTAAGGGGCCAATACATAACACTTTGGGTCAATTACATAAACTTGAGAGTTTTCTTATTGGGGATAATAATTTTGGAAATGGAGGTGCTACGGATTTGGACTTCCTTTCCTCGTTAACCAATTGTACCCAACTGTCGATGCTCAGTTTGGGTAAAAATAAATTTGATAGTAAGTTGCCCGATCTTATAGGAAACCTTTCCATCAATCTCGAAATTTTTGAAATAGGGTCTAATCAAATATTTGGAGTGATACCCGAAAGAATTGGACAACTAATTGGTTTAACATACTTAGACATTGGAAGCAATTTCCTCCAGGGATCAATTCCAAATTCAATTGGAAAGCTTAAAAATCTAGGAAAATTGTTCTTGGAAGAAAACAAATTATCTGGTAAGATTCCTACAAATATTGGGAATCTTACTATCTTGTCTGAATTATATCTTTCAAACAATAAATTGGAAGGAAGTATTCCATTTTCTCTTAGATATTGCACACAATCACAAAAAATTTATATTGGAAAAAATAAATTGAGTGGTAATTTACCAAATCAAACATTTAGACATCTAGATGGTTTAATATATATTTACTTGTCAAACAACTCTTTCGCTGGTCCCATTCCTTCAGAATTTGGTTATTTGAAACAACTTTCAATCTTGAGTCTAGACTTAAATAAGTTACCAGGAGAAATTCCAAAGGATCTTGCTGCTTGTTTGACATTAACATGGCTCTCGTTGAGTAAAAACTTATTTCATGGAAGAATACCTTCGTTCTTGGGTTCCTTAAGATCCCTTGAAATCTTAGATATTTCTAGAAACAATTTCTCAAGTACAATCCCCTTTGAACTAAAAAATCTCACAATTTTAAATACTTTGAACCTATCTTTTAACAATCTCTACGGTGAGGTTCCCATAGGAGGTGTCTTTAGCAATGTCACAGCAATTTCATTAATTGGAAATAAGAACCTTTGTGGAGGGATACCTCAATTGAAGCTTCCAAAATGTTTTATGGATTCCTCTAAGACACACAAACGGACTCTAAAGAACAAACTTATTATTGCCGGTGTAATTGGCGGGGTTTTGATCTCTTTCATAGCTTTTACAATGGTCCATGTTCTCACAAGAAAGTCAAAAAAGTTACCTTCTTCGCCATCTCTGCAAAATAGGGCATTGAGAGTTACTTATGGAGAGTTACATGAAGCAACCAATGGATTTTCTTCATCCAATTTGGTAGGAACTGGAAAATTTGGCTCGGTTTATAGAGGATCTCTTCACAACTTTGAAAGACCTATTGCTGTAAAGGTGTTGAATCTTGAAACACGCAGGGCACCAAAGAGTTTCGTGGCAGAGTGCAATGCTCTAGGAAAGATGAAACACAGGAATCTTGTGAAGATCCTAACTTGTTGTTCAAGTGTTGATTACATGGGTGAAGATTTCAAGGCTATTGTTTGAGTTCATGCCAAAAGGGAGTCTTGAAAATGTGTTGCATAATAATGAAGGGTTTGAAAATCATAGTCTCAGCCTAACACAAATGGTAGATATTTCTCTTGATGTAGCTCGTGCATTGTATTATCTTCATCATGATGAAGATCAAGTTGTAGTTCATTGTGATATAAAACCAAGCAATGTTCTTCTTGATGAAGATATTGTAGCTCACTTGGGAGACTTTGGTTTAGCAAGGCTCATTCATGGATCCACAAGTAAAGATCAAGTTGACTCCTCAACAATTAAAGGAACTATAGGATATGTTCCTCCTGGTAAAGTTCTTTCTATCCCTTGCTTGTTACTATATATCATTCATAATGTTTTGGATTTATTTGTGAATATCTAGCATGCACCTACTATAATTATTTTGAAGAAAGTATATAACTCAACAGATGAATAGTACTTGTTTGTTTAATATAGGTTAGTCAAGTAATATAGTATATATCACAAAACCTTCGTATATAATCACATTGAGTTCCTTATTGATAATTACCTTGTGGCTCAATAGAAAAACTCATCGATCTTGTTAACCATTTGTTTTTATTTAGCAATGATAATTACTAGTTATTTATAAAATATACTAATTCAATGTCATTTCTCCATTTCTCTATGACATACAATATTTTTAGCATAGTTTATGACAATTGTTTCATTTAAATTTATTATATAAAAAGCATTTTTAAAATCATTATGTTATAAAATATTATTTATACTCTTTTATTTGTTTTATTTTAAAGTTTTTTTTTTGGTTGATTGTAAAGAGTATGGAACTGGTGGTCCGGTAACACCAGAGGAAGATATCTATAGCTATGGAATTATGTTGCTGGAAATGCTTACAGGAAAGAGATCAACTGATGATATGTTTTATGAGAATCTTAGTCTACACAAATTGTGTAAGATGAAAACTCTTGAAGGAATTCTTGACATAGTAGACTCACGTTTGATTATACCCTTTGTTCAAGATCATACAAGGATTGTAGAAAACAATATAAAGGAGTGTCTAGTGATGTTTGCTAAAATAGGAGTTGCATGTTCTGAAGAAGTTCCTACTGAAAGAATGCTCACAAAACATGTCATTCAAAATTTGCTTAGAATTAAACACAAATTGTCCTGCTAGATGTTAATGCTACTATGATCAATAGTTCTCTCCCGGATGATTTACATGTCTTGTTTTCCTCATATATTGTGTGTTTTAATTGTGTTAATTTGTACCACTTTAATTCCTATATATATAAGTGGGAGAACTCATACACCTATCACCTTAAAGTTTTGGATGAATATGTGGTGTGTCTTTTACAAAAGTGTTGCTCTAGAAAAGAAGTACCTTAATATTGTTCAATGCTCCCTAGTTGAAAAGCTTCCCCAACAAGATGAAATCATGATACCACCTAGAAGAAATAAATCAGGAAGGAGAAATGTGTTCGCAATGTTTAAGAATGTGAAAGATGAGAGAATTCTCGCAATTAAGCTCGATAACATCTTCTTGGACAACAGAAAAATTCATGCAAACCTTCCTAGGTTTGAAGGAGCTCAAAGGGTATACATGCAGAAGCTTTGGGAGATGCGAAAGTTGTTGATTAAGGACGTAAAGGAAGAGTTCAAAAAGATGAACAACATCCTTCGAAGGATAGGAAGACATCTGAGGCTTTTGGGAAAAGAAGAAATGGAAGTTACAGTGAAAGCACTACTATATATTTGATATATAATAGCACAAATTTAATAACACTTGTTTGTAAACCGCTATTAAATATATTATCCCAAGAATTATAATAGCGTTTTTGTGAAAGGCGCTTTTGTGTAGCACGCTATTATAAGTTGTTAAAAGTGAAAAAAAAATTGTCTAGGCCTATAATAGCGCTTTAACAAAATCGCTATTATAAGCAAAAAAAAAAATATTTTTTTTTAATTATTTTGAACTTATGATAGCACTTTATCAAAAGAACACTATCACAGATAGATTTATAAAAATATATACAATTTTTGCACGCCAATCGCACTCAAACATAACACCTCAAATAATTTTTGCTTTCAAGTGTAATGGCTACAACTTATACGCAAGTTGTTGTTGGAAAAATAAACAAAACATAGCGAAAAAGGGAGGAATACAATCACAACACAAGAATATAACGTGGAAACTCCCAAACCGGAGAAAAAACCACGACCGTTGTCAATAGACAACCAGAGAATAATACTATGTGAAAATTGTTACAACAGATAATATACTCTCACAAACCCAGGCCCCCACTACACCCACACCCTCTAAAACTAATATTTAACTACATCTTACAACACTCTAAAACAAGAGTATAAGAGAATTAAAAAAGTCAAATACAAGCTTAAAGTGCTTTTTACTAGTGCCTCTTTGAATGAAGAACTTGAATCCTATATATAGCCTTGGATTCCTTCTTTCTTCACAAAACTAAGCGATGTGGGACTTCAAAGAACTTGCATCCTGTATATAGCCTTGAACTCTCTTCATTCACAAAACCAAGCAATGTGGGACTTCTTCAACATGTATATTTTCAACCAACCCCAACAATCTCCACCTTGATTGAAAATAATATATAAACTTTCATTGTCTTCACTAACAATCATACTCTACCATAAAGAGTATCAACATGTATATTTTCAACCAAACCCAACAATCTCCACCTTGATTGAAAATAATACATAAACATTCATTGCCTACACCGACAATCATACTCCACCATAAAGAGTATAGTCACTTGAAGCTACACCACTCCAAGAATTTTCACATTGTCTTCACCGACAATCATAGTTTTTAAAAACTATCATACTCTCTCATGAAAAATATATTTCACTTTAAGATAAACCACTTCAAGAATTTCACATTGCCATCATGACAATCATATACTTTATCATGAAGAATAAATTTCAGTTGAAGCTAAACCACTCCAGGAATTTTACATTGTCTTCACCGACAATCATAGTTTTTAAAAAAACTATTATACTCTCTCATGAAAAATATATTTCACTTGAAGATAAACAACTTCAAGAATTTCACATTGTCATCACCGACAACCATATACTTTATCATGAAGAATAAATTTCACTTGAAGCTAAACCACTCCAAGAATTTCACATTGTCTTCACCGACAATCATAGTTTTAAAAAACTATCATACTGCACCTAAAGAAAAGTATACTTCACTTGAAGTTAAACCACTTCAAGAATTTTCACATGTCGAAAATCAGGTTGAAACATTATGGTGCAACTTCCTTATTGGCAGGAAGCTCTTCAACCACCGACATAATCTTACACCTTATGTAATCTTAGTTGTATCAACACATCTTTGACTGAACTTTCCACAAGTCAAAAAAAAGTCTTCGATCAATTTTCTCTAGCCCAAACTGCACAGCGGAATTCATGACTGCAGCTCAACATTATGTGGGACTTTAAAGAACTTGCATCCTATATATAGCCTTGAACTCTCTCTTCATTCACAAAACCAAGCAATGTGGGACTTCTTCAACATGTATATTTTCAACCAAACCCAACAATCTCCACCTTGATTGAAAATAATACATAAACATTCATTGTCTTCACTGGCAATAATATTCTACCATAAAGAGTATCAACATGTATATTTTCAATCAAACCCAACAGTTGTTTTAGATGGAAGTACACATTTAGTTGTAATATTGTAGTATGATATCATCTAATGATCTTAAATATTTTGACGATGATATACATTTATATTTATAATTTAATAGAACTTGTGTGATCATTTTAATCATTATAAACTTCAAATCATCATGAAGTTATAACTATAGTTGATGTATATGGTTCCTGGTGTGGTTAATGAATGTTATATACTAGTATATTATTATCAGTATTATGTTCCTTGCCAAATCATTCTTGAAACTTTTACATTGCTATAGAATTTGTGTTACCTGAATTAGAATACAAAATATATACAATTTTGAATCCAGTATATGATTTACAAATCATATAATATGTACATTTGTCCACTCTGTGTTTCCTTAATGGGTATATCAATCATGGTAAGTAATGAGTTTAAAACAAATCTCAAAAGGGCTTTATTAGCGATTTTCTTCAAATTGCTATTAAATAAAAGACATATAATAGCGGTTTTACAACAAGCGTTATTAAATCCATGACCTAGTCAAGGTTACTCCTCTTGGAGTAAATATATGTCTCTTGGAAGAAGGTGAAGACGTAGAGCTGCTTTCCTTAATTAACGAGGCTAAAGACTGTGTAGGCCAATGGTTTGCACAAGTTAGAGAATGCAAAGAATGAGATATCAATAACAAAGGGTTGACTTGAATGAGGTGTTAGAGAGTACCTTTCAATGCATGGTCCCCAAGTTTTTTTGAGGTCATTGCATCACCTGTTAGGGTATGTGTTTGTTTCGATTTATAACACTCTAAATCAGTCACATGTGGTTGTAGCAAGGTTCATCATAAGAATTATGAATTATGAGGTCTTCAATGAACTTGTTACTCTTCAAGACTTGAATGGTCCTTTCAGAATCGTTATGAATCATCAAACAACTAGCTTAAATGGAGCATAAATAGTAGTAATAATGATCAGGTAGTCTTGGAAAAGATGGGACTTGAAATTTTTTATGTTCGAGACAGATAAATCGCTTTTGGAAGTCAACAAAGTCCGAGGAAAAGAACTTGAGGACAAAGGAAAGGACATTAGCTTATATGAGGCGGGTAAGTTGGAGGCGATACAAGGAGAAGGTAAAGGTGTAAGTAAAAAGGTGAGTGTTAAAAATAAATCCATGGTAAAATAGTCCAAGGAACTAGTGGACCATTTAGAGGCGTCTAGTTCTTTTAAGGAGGTGGGCCATGGACCAAGTAAAGAGGGAGGTTTAAACAATTATTTTCTTTTTGGGCCGAAAATTGGCGCTTTTGAGGACGATAGCCCAATTGAGGACTCAATACCCCTGCAAAAGATTACAAATTTTGAAGTTATTTTATAGTCCTGTGTTCTTCGAAGGCTAAAGAAGTTAATCTAGTTCAAGCTCATGATTCAAGAAGAGAATCAGAAGAACATTATTCAGGAGGATCTGTGTTATGTTGTGTTAAAACCACAGACTTAGATGTAGTTCAGGGCAACTCGAGATTTTTGGCTAATATGGAATCCAAGTAGGAGAGAAGGTGTGGAACACAATTTCTAAAATATGGATCTCTGGAAAGGAGGACATTCAAAATACAATAAGACGATATGATATGGTAAGATTAAAGTTTTGTTTGGTTGAAGATGAATAGAAAACATTGGAATTTTCAAAGTGCGTCTCATTAATATCAACATAATCACTTTAGAAGAGAATCAAAATTGACATCAAATCATTGTAAAGAAGATAAGTTGTTCGATATATGATGTATCTTTTCCCTATATTACTTTACTTTGGATTTTACTCATTTTACTTTTGATAATGTTAAAAAGGGGGAGAAAAAATTATTGTCTTTGTTGTTTTCAAGATAACAAAGGCATAATATAAATTTAAAAATTGAAATCTGGCACACAGATACCAGATATCAAGACAGATGTCAGGACACTGGGATCAAGACAACAACCAACACTTATTCAGAAAAAATAAGAGCTTGAATATAAATATAAAACATTCAATTGTTCACCCAGATCTGTGCAACATCACCTACATATGGGGCATCCAAGCCAGGAAGGAAGTCCATTATAATAGTATTAGTTCAAAGCCACAAGAAACACCCACAGGATTACAAGCTTCTCACCTAACCACTACTCGTGCTAACTTCTTCCTAGGAAATCCTAGATATGAGACCTTTCTCACTTCCCACCAGTCGCACAACAGTGAAAAACTCAACAATAGAGAACAAACAGAAGTCACACTTCAAAGACACAAAATCCACTATTTACTTAAAAGCTTATGAGTGAATTCACAATTACAACTAAAAAAACAGTCTAGCTCTAGTGTCAAGGGGATAGAAGAGAGGATCACAGTCAACAAATAACACAGTCCTACTCAGATGTCAGAAGACATAAGAGAGGAAAACAAAGAACAAAACTCTCTAAACCCTAAAAAATCTTTCTTTCAATACACGACTTCTCTACTTCATTAGTTTTAAAAACTCCTTTAAATTGACATCACAATAGCATAGGCTTGGGCTCTTGAAACGCATATCACAAGGCATAAAGTTTAAATCACTTGCACGATCTCTTGCATAATAATAGGAACTAAACATAAAGTTTTCTAAAAAGGCTCCAAGACCCTTTTTAAGAAATACAAGCAAATCTGTCAAGACAGAAGTTTCTAAAATATCCCTCCTTGGATTGCGACACTGTGTGAATTAAAACACTATCAAATCTCACACTTTAAATACCAAATTATCCCAACCCTAAACTTCTGGTATAAAATGTTCTGGCCACATGTCTCAACATTGTGCTGATCATGTTGTCTGACTAACTTGTCACAACATCTGTCTCAACATCTTGCTGAATACTGTTTTAACAAAATTTCTGTCAATCGAAAACCACATAACTTACAATCTCCCCCTTTGGAAAATTTTGGCTAAAACAACCTTTGCATGGAAACTTGGAGAACTAAAATCAATCATAACAGGAGCAATAAAAAATTTTATTCGCAAAACACATCAGAGGCACACACAACGGAAAAAAAAACTCACAGCAAGACCTAAAAAAAACTTCATTACAAAATAGCAAGAACTCCCCCTGAATTACATAGCCATCAATTCAGCAAACAAAATTAAATAAAAAGTCAAGACATCTTGTCTGACATTACAGTCAGCAGCTTAACTCCCTCTGTCCCAAATCACCCTCTCCGGCATAAATTCTACTAGACACATGATGAAATGATGTCAGAACATATAAAATGACATCCTAGCACCACCAGCAAAGACCTCCCAGCAACACAATAGAAAAAAATAAAAGTAGGGCTCATCATCATTCCCATGCTCCACACCGTAAGATACCTGAGACATCCTCCCTTTCATAGCACTGTTAACCCTGCCATCACTACCATCACCACTACGCCCCCTTTTTAGGCATAAATTTGACACCAGCTTTCTCCTTTGCATAATATCCTCCATAATCAAGACCAACTGCTATAATTCTTTAAAAATGCAAATTCCGAGTTCACCCCTAAGCTTCTCAAACAGATTTGCATCTAAAGTCTTAGTAACGATATCAGCCAATTGCTTCTCAGTGGCTACATGTTCCAGAATGAGCACTTTGTCTTCAACAAGATCCCTGATAAAATGATGATGAATGTCAATATGTTTTATCCTGCTATGTTGAATAGGATTCTTGCAGATGTTGATAGCAGTCAAGTTATCACAGTATAATGTCATGACATCCTGTTTGATATTGTACTCCTTCAGGATCTGCTTCATCCAAAGTAGCTGAAAAACAGTTGCTTCCAGCTGCAATATACTCAGCCTCAGCAGTGGATAGGGACAAACAATTCTGCTTCTTACTAAACCAAGAGATAAGGTTGTTTCCCAAGAAAAAACATTCATCAGAAGTGTTTTGTCTATCATCAGCACTCCCTGCCCAATCAACATCATAATATCCAACAAGCATGGCATTAGAGCTATGTAAATACATCATACCATAGTCACTTGTACCATTGACATACTTTAGAATCCCTTTTACTTGATTGGTGTGACTAATTTTAGGTTCATCTTGATACCTAGTACAAACCCCAACAGCAAATGTGATATCAGGCCTGCTAGCTGTCAGATACAATACACTACCTATCATGCTTCTATTAAGACTTTAATCCACATTCACCTCATTTTCATCTTTGGATAACTTCAAATGAGTAGGTGCAAGAGTCCTCTTGTGATTGGCCTTCTCGATACCAAACTTCTTCACTATGTTCTTGGCATACTTACTTTGAGATATGAAGATACAATCTTCCATCTGTCTTACTTGAAGTCCAAGAAAATAAGTCAATCCTCCTACTAGACTCATCTCAAATTCAAATTGCATATGTTTGACAAAATGTTGGACCATCTGGTATGACATCCCACCAAAGACAATATCATCCACATATATCTGAGCAGTCATAAGCTTGCCATCCAGTTATTTAACAAACAAGGTCTTGTCTATTTCTCCTTTTCTGTAACCATTGCTGACCAGAAATTCTGACAGTCTTTCATACCAAGCTCTAGGGGCTTGCTTTAGACCATAACGAGCCTTCTTCAGTTTGTACACATGATTTGGAAAAATGGAATCAACAAACCCTTTTGGTTGTTCAACATACACCTTTTCTTGTAAGAACCCATTCAAGAAGGCACTTTTCACATCCATCTGAAACAACTTGGATCTCAGCAAACATGTCACTCCTAGTAATAGTCTTATGGATTCAAGACGAGCAAATGGAACAAAGGCCTCATCAAAATCAATACCCTTAATTTGAGTGTACCCTTGTGCCATAAGTTTGGCCTTGTTTCTGGTAACCACTCCATTTTCATTTGATTTATTCTTATAAACCCACTTTGTGCCAATGATATTTGTTCCCTTAGTTCTAGGAACCAAATCTGAAACTTCATTCCTCTTGAACTCCAACTCTTCTTGCATGGAATTAATCCAAAATTCACCAGTTAGAGCTTCTTTCACATTTTTTGGTTAAATCTTAGAGACAAAACAAGCATTGGATACCACCTCCCTTGATCTAGTAATAATCCATTCATTAGGATTTCCTATTATGAGTTCCTTGGGATGATCCTTCTGAATTCTGATAGAGGGCCCATTATTTGCCTGATTTCCATCATCCTTCACAATAGTAGGTTCATTGTTGTTGTTATTATCAGCACCATTATCTGCAGTGGCAGTCACCTTTGGTGTTGTTTCAACATCATCTTCGACATCTGCCTGTTTCTCTATAGTTGAGTCATCTATCACAATGTTAATAGACTCCATCATTACCTTGGTTATAGTGTTGAACACTCTATAGGCTCTGTTGTTTATGGAGTAGTCTAAGAATATCCCTTCATCACTTTTGGGATCCATCTTCCTCCTTTGTTCACGATCAGCTAGAATATAACACTTGCTCCCAAAAACATGGAAGTACTTGACAATAGGCTTTCTTCCCTTCCATAATTCATAAAGAGTAGTTGAGGTACCAGTTCTCAAGGTAACCCTATTATTAATATAGAATGCAGTATTCATTGCTTCAGCCCAAAAATGATAAGGCAAATGTTTAGCATGAAGCATGACTCTAGCAGACTCTTGAAGAGTTCTATTTTTTCGTTCAACCACTCCATTTTGCCGAGGAGTGATGGGAGAAGAAAATTCATGGCTAATACCTTCTAATGAGCAAAAGTTAACAAACTTGTTATTCTCAAACTCCTTTCCATGATCACTTCTAATCCTTACAATTTTGTTTTCCTTTTCTCTTTGAAGCCTTTGACATAATTCCTCAAAAACATCAAACACTTCTGATTTTTCCTTGATAAAGTTCACCCAAGTGAATCTTTAGAAATCATCAACCACTACATAGGCATACCTCTTACGCACAAGGCTTTCAACTTGCATAGGACCCATCAAATCCATGTGAAGAAGTTCCAACACTTTTGAAGTAGTCAGATGTTGGACCTTTGGATGGGACATCTTGGTTTGCTTTCCAATTTGACACTCACCACAAATTCTTCCTGTCTCTATCCTGAGCTTGGGAATTCCTCTGATAGCTTCTGTAGACACAATCTTCTTCATACCTTTCAGATGTAAATGACCAAGCTTTTGGTGCCACAGTTAAACTTCATCTTCTTTAGACATCAAACATGTAGGAGAGCATTTTGTTGATTGAGGTGTCCATAAGTAACAGTTATCCTTAGATCTGACTCCCCTCATTAAAAATTCATCCTTCTCATTAGTAACCACACATTCAGACTTAGTGAAATTGACTTTCAACCCTTGATCACACAACTGACTTATGCTTATAAAGTTGGCATTCAATCCTTTTACAAGTAGCACATTCTCAAGACTAGGGAATCCTGAACAGGCTAGTCTTCCAACCCATTGAATCTCTCCCTTGGAACCATCCCCAAAGGTAACATAGCTAGTAGAGTGTGACCTAATGTTGACCAGGAAGTTCTTTACACCAGTCATGTGTCTAGAACACCCACTATCCAAATACCAATCTTCTCTAGCTGAAGCTCTAAGAGAAGTATGAGCAATAAGTGAAGTGATAGCTTATTTGGGAACCCATTTCTTTCTAATCTTAATCACTTCATGATTAACCTTGGGCTGTATAGAAGACCTTGGATATCCATACAATCTAAAACAGAAGGGCTTGATATGCCAGGTCTTGCTTCCTGCTTGAGAATTCTGATGTCTGGCATGATATTGAAACATTTGTTTTGAAATCATTTGCTCTTGCTTCTTTCTAGTAGGGATAAATTTTGTAACCCTAGGATCTCCTTTTAGAGTTTGATTATCAAACCCTATGCCTTTTAAGTCACCAGCCTTTTTCCAATTTGAATAATTTCGTCTAAGATGTTAGAACCATTATTCAACATTCTCACAGACTTGGTCATATTTTCAAGTTTGGAAGTCAACATGGTTACCGCATCCTGCAGACTATGGATGTTGGACAAATATTCTTCCTTCTCACTCTGAAGTTGAGAGATAATTTTTTGTTTCTTGTCACTTATGATACGCAGGTCTTTGTAAGAAGCAACCAGTTCATTATAAGAGTTTTTTTCATCACAAGAATCTACATCAGATGCCCATCTTCCAGTTAGAGCAGTAACATGTTTGGCAGATTGTCGCTCCCAGGATTTTCATCCTAGTACAAATGCGAAAGTGGCACCGAACAGAGTCGCCAGTAATGTGTATTTATCTCAAGAGAGGGAAAGGAAACACCGCATAAACCTGAAGGGAAGGAAAAGCATGGTCTTGCCACCAAGAGAACCGGGTTCGGGAGTCGGTTACGCGAAGGGAAGGTATTAGTAGCCCCACGCGTCCATCGTACCCGATGGGATCCACGCTTGCTTGTCTCGATCAAAGGGTGTAAGGAAAGATGCTGGAAAAAGAACTGGAAAAGGAAGGGAAAGATAAAAAGAGAAACAAATGTAGGGAAAATAAAAGAAGCGCTCACATGGGCCCTACCCCACTGCCTACATATCTCATCGGGAACATGAGAATCAGAGCGACGTAGTTCCCCTCACCTAAGGGAAAGTTGTTTGTGTTTTTTAGTGGAATACGTCAACGTTCGCGTCCTAGTAGTTTAGGTGTTGCAGCTCGCTGTATGGAGACTTAGGCGTTACCTGTTTGCGGTAGAACAGAAATGACACATCCTTAAGGAATGTGTGAATGAGATGAGGAGAGAATTCCCGAAGGAAAGCCGTTATTGTTTGTTTTGTCTTTTAAGAGTTTTTTTCATTTGTTTGCATATGATAGTGTATCTGAATTTTAGTCATTGGAATGTGTACATTCTCACATTCCAAGATGGAATGAGTAAGAAAGCACGCTAAGGGTGAAGAAGACCCCCACACTTAGTTCAAATTATCAAGGTTCAAACACACTAGCATACTTGTGTTTATTAAGTGTTTTTGTTGATTATGAAATGAAGAAGTGTTTTTTATTATTTGTATCTTCAACAAGTATTGCATTTAAGTCCCTCATACAAGATCAAATGTTTAACACATTGACCCAAGATGGGATATACGCTACACATTCTAAGATTATAAGAGAAGACCCCTTATAATCTTTTCTTTATATGAAAGGCCTAAATGCAATAAATTCCTACCTTTATTAAGTATTTTGCATTTTTCTTTGAGATGAGAAGATGAAAGACTCAAGAGAGAAGAAAAGGTAAAATCTATGTGAACTAAGACTCAATCCTAATTGATTAGTTAAGGGAGTGATCCTAAGGTTTGTGAGGTCGCAAAACCTAAAATCTAAAGAAAGGATGAGCTAAACAATTCACTTCTAAAGTAGAAGATAAATTGTAACTCAAAAGGGAAAGTGATGAGTTAATCAAAGAAAGCACATAAGTGCTTAACAAAATACAAGATTGAATTATAAAAGAGATGAAAGGAAAGAAGTTTGAATGTGGATCCTTTATCCACACTCAATTTCAACTTACCAATGCCCCTACATGGTTAGTGAACATGTATAAGAAGTATAAGAAGCAAAAGAACACTTAATGTACCATAAAGCTCAAAACAATGAGATGAAAGATCAAATCCTAATGTCACAACCAGAATGTACATCATATTGAAAACAAGAGAATATCATCCTATCAATTCAAATGAATAAGCAACCATCACCATCCATTAACATTCAACATGTTTCCATAAGAAAAGATAGACGAAAGATGGAAAGAAAGAGAAGAAACATACATAAATGGAACATGTAATCCAAGGATCAGAATTTAAACTAAATGGAAAATGGCTTATACACATCTCAAATTATTCATGGATCAATCATCAAGACATCCAAGAAGTAATATAAGAAAAAGAATTGAAATGGAAGTTCAAAAGAAAAGATGCAAACCAAAACATGTTAAGGATGTACAAAGTTCAAAAGGGAAATGAACATGCAAAGATGACCTATAATGTGTACGAATGATCTATAATGTCACAAGAATAGCTCATACAATATGTAAATGATCATGCAAATATGCCCAAAAGAACTCATGTAAACATGCACAAAAATTAGAATGATATGACATGTTACTATACTTCAAATGTAATGCATCAAACAAAAATCAAATGGACTTGTGAAAATTATACAAGCATGGTATTGGAATGAATAAATCAGAAGTGAATCATATATCAAAATAGCATGTGAAAATTCAAGGTAAAATGATGTCAAACAATGCAATTAGGTCAAATTGAAATATCATGCAAAGTAGTGCAAAAATGAGCATCAAAACATGCCATAAAATGATCTAAAAAATCAAAAAAAAATCATCTAACATGCTTCAAAGTGTCAATGAATCAATGCAAAAAGAGCCAAGTCCAAACCATTTATAATGAGCAAGAACAAAATTATACCCATTCATATACCACATTTAGAAAGCACATAAATGAAAATTCAAAGGAAATTATGCAACAGGGGCAAAAATGTCCTAAAAACATGAAACAGAAATGTCAAAATTTCCTAAATGTCTTAATGATGTTCATGAATTTTTATAGAATTTTATGATGCATTTTAGTATTTTTAGAAAATAAAAAGCAAACGTGCATAAAATGTAGAAAATAAAAATGAAATGAAAACAAGAGTGGGGTGCAAATATAGTAAACTATCAGTTCAACATGCTTGGGCTTTAAAAACGCAAGGGTGTGAATAGCAAACCATCTTGGGTCCAATAAGCGCACAGTGCACATAACAATTGTGCACTCTTAGTCAACAAAATGGTCAGACAATGAAAGCCATCAGATCAAGTCGGGTCAACCCCAAAGTCAAAGTAGTTACATCCAACGCACGCACACGAATGAGCACCCTAACTACCATGCACTGCATCTCATCATGTATAATTGAATTCAGAAAAATGGCACATGACTTGCACATTTTCTTTTTATGTGTTGGCATGCTTTTATCCACACGATGCAAATAAATCAAAGGCCATGATTAAAACTGGAACAAAACCCTAACATCAAAGCTACCGGCCGGAGAGGGACCTCCGGTCACCTTCTCCGGCGAGAACCACCACCTGCAACTCTCAACTTTCCCAGAATTTCACAAACAATATGCCAAAATGAAGAGGAAGTAACACACATCATGAATCTTCCAACGAAATCATTAAACCACTCACATACGGCAAGAAACAAGCATGAACATGTTGCCCTAAGTTTTTGGATCTAAGCTTCTAAGAAGCTCTATCAACTAGCCAGAGTTCAAATGCTTCTATTAAGCTCAAATCAGCAAGAGACAATTGATGATGAATAGAAATCGTGCAATCAATGTTCAAGAGATCAAACCTGAAACTGCTGAGACTTTGAGCAAACAAGAATACCAGAGGAATGAGCTTCTTCCTTAAGCTTCACTTGGCCAAATAAAGGCTTTGATGAAGTACTTGATGATGATTCAGTGGAGAAGAAATGAGATCCAAGCTTCAAAACCAGTTGCCACAGTGAGAAATTGAGAGAGAAGATGATTGATTCTGAGTTGAATATGGAAGATGAATGTTGAGATGGAAGAAGAATGAGAGAATCAGAGAGAGAGTGGCGAGAGTTTTTGAGATGTAGATGGAAAAATGAAGTTGGAAATGAAATTTGGGAGTGTGATTTTTATTTATAGTGTAGGTTAACTATGGTTTAATGAGTGAGTCAAATGAGTTAGCATGGTTTAGGGGAGTCCATCCTAACTAACTGAGGCAAGTTAGTTAGGGGACGAGTTAGCCATGGCTGTGATATAATGGTGATGATTTATGGTAGGCTATGGTGGAGTGTAATTGAGTGAAGCTTGGAATAGCAAGGCTGCTGTAGCAGAAACTTGCTCAGCAAGTTGTTCCTTCTGCTTTCATGCAAAGCACGTGCCATGGCAAGGATATGTGAGGGGTGTTTGGTTAAATGAAGAAAGGGTTGGATAGTGTGATCAATGCACGTGCAAACTGGTAGAACAACAACAAAAACAACACTCATTTCTGATTTTTATGACAGTTTGGAAATAAATGCAAACATGGATGTTTAATGGTGATTTTCTCTTTTGTTAATGCATGGTTGGATGTGGTTTTGGAGTCATTGAAAAGAGGGGTTATAATAGAGCAACTTTGGTATGAAAATTGAATTGAAATGAGGTTTGGAATAAGTTGCAAAATGACTTAAAACAATCACATTTGGAACTGATACAAAGGCGTGGCCATGAGGTTGGTTGACAAGGCAACATGGCATGGAATCTCAGCATGATCATAGTAACTTGGATCTCCATAACTTCTTAACCTTTGATCAAATGAAAAAACCATGAACACCAATTTTGAAGATCTCACACAAATGAACAACTTTCATGTTGAAAGATTTTTCATTTGAGGCCTCTAACCATGAGTAATTAGTCAAAACATCTGGCCCACCATGTGTTTGTGAAAATGACTGCGCATGGGCTTGGCAAGACTTGGTCATAACCTAGTTTTGAACCTACTTTGCTCAAACTTTGATCAATCATATCTCACTCAATTTTTATCCAATGGAGATGTTCTACACATGGATTTGAAGCTTGAAACAAGATCTTTTGTTGTGGCCGAGTGGAATTTTCATTTGATGCTTCAATTTTGAATGGCCTTGGTTCCAACTCTGATGCAAAATGGCCTAAAATTACTATTTTTGGAAATCCTAATCCTTCCAAAAATGGAAACTTTCCACATTCTTGATTTTCCATGATTCCTTTGGAGTTTCTTGATCAAATTTTGTACATTGGTCACATATAACATGAATTTCATGATTTTGGGCTCAAAAAGTCAAGAGTTGACTTTTTCCCCTGATTATTTGACTTAGCCCTAATTTTCCTGATTTTTAATCTTTCTTCCAATTGAACCACTTCTAAGACCAACTGAGAGGCAATTTTCCACACACATACACTTAAGGACATGTAGAATACCATGACATCAAGTTTTGCCAAAAAAATCAGAGATACCCTGATTTAATTGGAAACCCTAATTTTGGTACCCTCCTCCTAGGAGAAAAATGTGCAGTCTTCAATTTCAAATTCCTCAGAGTATGTTGTATATCCTCTTAAAGGATGATGAGATATGCCACTTGAGGATGATTTTGAACCAATGAACCATCTTTTCTGAGGGTTTTCCTTCACTTTTTGGATCTCTTGCATAGTGAAAGATGTAGTGTTCCAATCTCTTATTGAATCTCACTTTCTTGGGGTTTTGGATGATCAATTGAGATAGTATGAGACATGACAGACCCTTGGCTTGCCTTGAGTGAACTTGTTTGACCTTTTGTGCTTTGAATGATCCCTTGATTGTCCACCTTTTACCTTATCACATGCCTTGATGGTAAGAGGGATGCTATGCTTCATTTTTCTATGTGAAAGATGTAATGCAATGCTAATGAGATGGATATGATATGATATATGATAATGCCATGCTATGATGCCAAAAAGGGAGCGCAAATTTTGGGGTATTACAGCTGCCCCTATTCAAGCACTGTAGACCTGAATTCCTGAAAGCGATTGCTTTCAGACTTTCAAGGTATATAGTGATTGAATACCAAAAATAACCAAAAATTTGCTCTGGATGATGAAGAACAAAAGGGATATAAACCCAACGAGACTGCTGGATTGAATCTTCAATGAAACGTTGTCGGAGAGATCTGTCTTTTGCACGACACCAGACGACTACTGGCTTGCCATACCGTCGATGGACTTTCAACAATGTCTTTTTGAACGACGCCAGATGACTACTGGCATGCCATACCGTCGATGGACTTTCAACAATGTCTTTTTGAACGACGCCAGGCGACTACTGGCTTGCCATACTGTCGATGGACTTTAGCTGCTCTGCCAATCTATTGTTGGACTTTCTGCCAAACTGTCATTGGACTTCTGCCAAACCGTCGTTGGACTTTCTGCCAAACTGTCGTTGGACTTTTGCCAATCTGTCGTTGAACTTCAAGGATTACTAAACCGGCGTTTGGGATCTCAAACTTGCCATCTTCAGATGGACTTTTGCAGCCTTTACCAAACTGTCGTTGGATTTCCGTGCTTACCAAAACGTCGTTTGAAGCTTTGCCAAACTGTCGTTTGACTTTGGTGCTTACCAAACTGTCGTTGGAAGCTTTGCAAAACTGTCGTTGGACTTCGGTGCTTACCAAACTGTCGTTGGAAGCTTTGCCAAACTGTCGTTGGACTTCAGTGCTTACCAAACCGTCGTTGGAAGCTCAAAATTGCCAAATGATTACTCCACCTGCTGGAATAACATGAACAAACTGTACGCATGCCAAAAATAAATTGGACTTTGGATTGTAAATGAGCATTGCTGAGAATTACACCACCTGCTGGGTAATGTCATATGCTGACACCTTGCTGAAGGAGAGATTCTGTCGATCTCTTTAGACCTTGCTGGGGAATGCCTTTTGAGAGGATTTTACAGAAGACCCAACGTCTCCAAACTCTAATGGGGATAATAGATTGGGAATATCTTTTACTGGGGAATTCAAAATGCCCCATGCTCGGGATGGTCAATAACTCAGCTGGGGATTATTCTTCGACAAATTTCACATGCTTAAACCTGCGGGAAATATAACACTACCACTTGCTAGTAAATCCTGCTGAGAATAAACTCCACAGGGGATGTTACTGCTAGAAGCTTCGTCTCCTAAGAGGATTTTATAGAAAACCAAGCATTTTTAAACTCTTAGATGAGCACCTTGTCTTCAACTACCCTTCACATCGTCTGCGAGGTACGGAGGATTTGCACTCGTTGTGGACATGGATTGCTCACTGCATTAATAACTATTATCAACACAGAAGAATTCCATCGTTCGACAACCGTGGCCGTCACAAAATCCGGTGGGAAATCTTGAATGAGAGAATCGACTTAATAAGATACAGCAATATCAAGTCATAGCAAATTTTCGTCCGTGGTTACGATCATGCCACTTGGATCGATCGTACTCATTACCTGAAACAGAAAAAATATATGCACATGCCCCAGGATATTGCGTGGTCTTTGGAGTCCACCATCCAAGGTTGTCCAACAAGCAAAGTAATTTTTAATTGTCCCTTTTGCATGTTTTTGCAAGGCCAAGATATTTTCAAAGTAATGTTTTATTATAAAAAATCGAACGTTTTTGCAAACAAAACAGTAAAATAAAAGCTCGTGACTGAATATTCAATTTTATTGATGAAATGCCAAAATCGGCGAATTTACATTCAGAAGCAAACCCCTGAAAGAGGCGATTGCCATAAAATTGAGAAAAGAAATCTATCCTAATGATAATGCGGAAATTGGATCCCAACTGATTTCTGATTCTGTTATAGCCAGTATGTCTTCCAACTCTCTTGATTATCTTCGCCTTCGAAAACTCGTGGTCCGACCAATTCCTCCTTTGGAATTTTGCTAGTTCGCTGAAGAGTAGAAAACATACAGATTAATTCAGACTGCAGTCATTCGCTTTAATCCCTCTTTTGCGTGGATCCCCTTTTCAGGTTTTCAATCCACCGGGATACCCATTTTTGCCTAAGTTGCCCTTTCGGGTTTTCAACTTACCGGGTGTACAATTTTTTCAATTATATCCCTAATTTTTGCTCGAACCTTTATTCTGTTTTTGGTTCGCCGGGATGCCCTTTTTTGCCTGTATTTTTTTTCTTTTTTTTTTTATTATCATTTTTTTTATCCAGCGGGTCTCTTTATACGAAGTATTTTTTAACTGCATCTGAATTAACAGGGGATGAAAAGTCTTCACCATCCATGGTTGTCAGCAATAAGGCTCCACCTGAGAAAACCTTTTTAACCACGAATGGACCTTCATAATTAGGAGTCCATTTACCCCTGTGATCTGTACTCGGAGGAAGTATTCTCTTGATTACCACGTCTCCGACCTTGTAAACTTGAGGTCGAACCTTTTGATCGAATACCCTCTTCATTCTGCGCTGATATAGCTGGCCATGACATACTGCTGCTAACCGCTTCTCCTCAATAAGGCTCAGCTGATCAAATCTGGCTCGTACCCATTCAGCTTCATCTAGCTTAACGTCCATCAATACTCGAAAAGAGGGAATCTCCACTTCTACCTGTAGAACTACCTCCATACCGTATACAAGTGAGTACGGTGTTGCCCCAGTGGACGTGCGGACTGATGTTCGATACCCGTGCAAAGCCAATGGTAACATCTCAAGCCAATCTTTGTACGTGACAACCATCTTCTGCACAATCTTCTTGATATTTTTGTTGGCCGCTTCGACCGCGCCATTCATCTTCGGGTGGTACAGAGAAGAATTGTGATGCTCCATTTTGAAGTCCCGGCATAGCTCAGCCATCATCTTATTATTCAAATTAGAACCATTATCAGTAATGATTCTTTCGGGAACTCCATATCGACAAATGATATCTCGTTTCAAGAAACGAGATACTACTTGCTTAGTGACATTGGCATAAGATGCTGCTTCAACCTATTTAGTGAAGTAATCAATGGCGACCAAGATGAAACGATGGCCGTTTGAAGCAGTAGGCTCAATTTTTCCAATCATATCAATGCCCCACATTGCAAATGGCCACGGAGAGGACATGATACTCAACGGATTGGGAGGAACGTGTACTTTATCGGCATAGATTTGGCATTTATGACACTTGCGAGCATAATTGCAGCAATCTGACTCCATTGTCAACCAGTAATACCCCAATCTCAACAATTTCTTAGCCATCGTATGTCCTCCGGCATGGGTACCGAAAGAGCCTTTGTGCACTTCAATCATCAACAGGTCTGCTTCGTGTCTATCCACCATCTGAGCAGAACCGTGTCAAAAATTCTTTTATACAGCACGCCATCTTTGTTCAAGAAGAAACTACCAGCTAGCCTTCTTAATGTCTTCTTGTCTTTGGAAGATGCCCCAGGCGGGTATTCTTGTTTTTCCAAGAAGCATTTAATGTCATGGTACCAAGGCTTGTCGTCAGACACTGCATCAACACCAAACACAAAAGCAAGTCTATCAAGACGAGATACATCAATCCTTGGTACAAAGTTCCAACCATGCACTTTGATCATCGAAGATATAGTGGCCAAGGCATCTGCAAACTTATTTTCATCTCTGGGAACATGGTAGAACTTGACAGTTGTAAAGAATGTCAGCAATCTCCTCGCATAATCTCTATACGGAATCAAATTTTGTTGATGTGTGTGCCAAGTTCCCTTTACTTGATTGATTACCAATGCTGAATCACCAAAGATATTGAGGGTCTTGATTCGTAAATTAATAGCTTCCTCAATCCCTAGTATGCAAGCTTCGTATTCTGCTTCATTGTTGGTACACCCGAACGTTACTCGAGCAGTGAAGGGCATGTGAACACCTTCTAGCGTAATGAGAACTGCACCAACTCCGCACCCATTCATGTTAACTGCCCCATCAAACATCAAACTCCATTTGGATTCAGGGTCAGGCCCCTCCTCCAGAAGTGGTTCCTCGCAGTCTTTCGCTTTGAGAAACATGATGTCCTCATCAGGGAAATCAAATCTCATGGGCTGGTAATCATCAAGAGGCTGTTGCGCAAGATAATCTGACAGTATACTTCCTTTGATTGCTTTTTGCGAAGTAAATTAAATGTCGTACTCTGTCAGTACCATCTGCCACCTTGCAACTCTGCCTGTGAGCGCTGGTTTCTCAAAAATATACTTGATCGGATCCAACTTTGAGATCAACAGGGTTGTATGTGTGAGCATGTATTGTCTCAATCGCTTGGCGGCCCATGCGAGTGCATAACATGTCTTCTCAAGCATTGAATAACGTGATTCACAATCTGTAAACTTCTTTCTCAGGTAGTAGATAACATGTTCTTTTCTACCTGCCTCGTCGTGTTGACCGAGAACGCAACCCATGGATCCTTCGAGCACTGTCAAGTACATAATCAGTGGTCTTCCTTGCACTGGAGGTATTAGAATCGGAGGTTCCTACAAATATCTTTTTATTTTATCGAATGCATTTTGACAATCATCATTCCAGCTGACCGTTTGATCTTTTCTTAGCATTTTGAATATTGGTTCGCAGGTGGCAGTTAGGTGAGATATGAACCTTGAAATGTAATTCAATCTCCCTAGAAAGCCGCAAACTTCTTTCTCAGTTCTATGTACAGGCATATCTTGTATAGCTTTCACTTTAGCAGGATCAACCTCTATTCCTTTTTCACTGACAATGAAACCAAGCAATTTTCCGGACCGCACGCCGAAAGTACATTTGTTAGGATTCAGTCTCAACCTGAATTTCCTCAACCTCTCAAACAACTTCTTCAAGTTGATCAGGTGTTCTTCTTCTGTCTTTGATTTAGCAATCATGTCATCCACATAGCACTCAATCTCTTTATGAATTAGATCGTGGAATAACGTCACCATTGCTCTTTGATAAGTTGCCCCTGTGTTCTTCAACCCAAAAGGCATTACTTTGTAACAGAAGGTACCCCACGGGGTAATGAATGTAGTCTTCTCCATATCTTCAGGCGCCATCTTTATTTGATTGTACCCGGAGAATCCATCCATAAATGAGAACACTGAAAACTGAGCAGTATTGTCAACCAGTACATCAATATGAGGGAGAGGAAAATCATCTTTAGGGCTTGCCCTGTTGAGATCTCTGTAATCCACACACATTCTAACCTTGCCATCTTTCTTCGGCACCGGTACTATGTTGGCCACCCAGGGAGGATAGTTGGTCACTGCCAGAAAACCTGCATCCAACTGTTTCTGTACCTCTTCCTTGATCTTCAAAGCCATTTCTGGTTTCGTTCTGCGCAACTTTTGCTTGACCGGTGGACAGTCCTCTTTTAATGGTAGTCTATGCACAACTATGTCTGTATCTAAACCTGGCATATCTTGATATGACCAAGCAAAGATGTCGACGTATTCCTGTAGCATGACTATCAGCTCTTGCTTTACATCAGCCCGCAGACTTGCGCCGATCTTGATCTCTTTCTTGCTTTCCTCTAAACCAATATTGATAACCTCAAGCTCTTCCTGATGAGGCTGAATGGTCTTCTCTTCCTGTTTCAACAACCTAGCCAATTCTTCCGGGAGTTCATAGTCTTTATCCCTTTCCTCCTCAGCTTGATACATCGGATTGTCGAAATCATACGTGGGCATAACATAATCATTTTCAGAGGAATCCACAGAATCGAGTCTGCATGATTGGATGGATGCTTTATTTTAGATTATTTTTGCTTGAAAACAAAAGAAAAGAAAGTGCACTATCATTTTTAATTTTCTTTGTGCAAAAATGAAGAAAGAAAGAATAAAGGAACACAAATTTGTAAACAAAAACGTCCTTTTATTGATATTTGAACATTATATGAGAAAATATGGTGGCCCTACAAATGGATCCTCACACCTTGGGCAGAGTGTGGGATTTTATGCATTATGAAAGACAAGAATTATTACTCTGAATGGTGTACAACATGAATGATTTCTTCACTAGACCAGTTTTGCAATGCTTCGCCCGGAGCCAGTGCATACACCCATCTGTCCAGGTAATCTGAGCTTTCAGCGTCCTCTTCTATTGCTGAGCAGGACTGATTAGGGTTGATAATTCCTCCACTGTTGAAGTTGATTGGCCCACGGAATCGGGGAGCTGGCGTTCGGCCCAGTTGGTATCCAATGCCAAACTTATCTTCTTTCACGAACACATCTATAGCTTTACCCCAACCTTGGGCATTTCCGCTTTCAACCACTTCTCTGGCCTGCTTGTAGGACGCAATTGATGCACTCGGCCCGACCAGCACATTTGACACCACTGCTGCTGAAGTAGATTCTGGAGACTTGTTGATATTCAGGGCTTCAAAAGACTGGCACAAGGTTTCATGAATCTCTCCATCCATTTCCACATATTTAAAAGTGGATAGATGACTCACAAATATATCTTCCTCACCGCAAACAGTAACCACTTGACCCTCGAACACGTATTTGAGCTTCTGATGCAGTGTGGAGGTAACTGCGCCTGCTGCGTGGATCCATGGTCGGCCCAGCAAACAGCTGTAAGTAGGCTGAATGTCCATAACATGAAAGATCGTCTTGAATATCTGTGGACCAATCTGTATTGGTAGTTCAACCTCCCCAAACACCGATCTTTGGGATCCATCGAAAGCTCTCACAATCAGATCGCTGGGTCTCAGAACCAATCCATCCACTTCAATTTTCATCAGGGCCTTTTTGGGTAACACATTCAAGGAAGAACCTGTGTCAACCAGCACATGCGACAAAACAGCTCCTTTGCATTCAAGTGTGATGTGCAACACTTTGTTATGATTACGTCCATCTGGAGTCAAATCCCTGTTCGTAAACCCTAACCCGTGGCTCACATTCACATTAGAAATTACTCCCTCCAACTGATTCACCGTAATTTCTTGGGGAACGTATGCCATATTCAGAACCTTCAACAAAGCGGCTCGGTGTGCATCTGAACTCATTAACAGAGACAATATTGAGATTTTAGAGGGTGTCTGATTGAGCTGATCAATGATCCTGTAATCGCTCTTTTTGATAATCCTCATAAATTCCTCAACATCATTATCAAAATTGATTTTAGGGTCCTCTTCCTGAGCAGACACCTTGTCATCAACAACCTGCTTTCCTTTTTCCCTTGCAGCGGCTTCAACTTCCCTATCACTCTTTAGAGTATGGGGAGTAAACAGTCGACCACTCCTGGTGAAACCACTTGGTCCACTGACATTCTCAACACTGGTACCAACAGCCTCTGCTTTCTGTTGACGTCCTCCTTGATGAGTAGTGGTTCCATATTGCCATGGAACTGCTCTATTAGACACATAAGAAGCAGATTTAGGAACCATAATTGTAACTGGTCTCGGCCTCTCGGGCACGATGATGGCAACAGGCTCCTTAACAGGCACCTGTATTTCAACTGGATTATAGTAAATGGTAACGGCAGAAACATCTTTCTCCTTTTCTACCTTATCAAACTGAAGTCTTCCTTCGTCCATAAGATCCTGCAGTCCAACTTTCAACTTACTGCAACCATTAATCTGTTTTGAACATTCTTCACAATCAGAGCCACATCCAGGAAATACCTTCCCTTTTAACAAACGCTCTTTTACAACCAACAGCGGAGTCTTTACCAAATTCACATCAGTAATCAGATTCAATTTCTCACCATCAGAAACAGCATTCATGCTTGCACCTCCATGATGGGGCATCGGATTATCACGAACATTTGGCGGCTTAGAGAAATTAATAGCTTTTGCATCAATCAAGTCCTTAACCTTGTGGTTAAAAGCTTAGCACTTCTCTATCGAGTGCCCTTGCGCACCAGAATGAAATTCACATCTAGCGTTGGCGTCGTAACCTTGAGGCAATTTTCCAGTGTCTAGCGGCCTCATAGTCCGAAGTTCCACCAACTTCTCTTTGAGTAGTTGTGGTAATAAAGCAGCATATGACATAGGCAAGGGATCAAACTTACGGTCCCTTGGTCTATTATTCTGGAATCGGGGTCTACCTTGCTGATCTGGAGTTTGTTGTCCTGCTGGAACTGGAATGGTTACAGCATCCACCCGATGATAGGACTGAGTTCTACCTCTGCCCCCTCCTCTATGCACAGCACTGGACTCCCCTTCTCTTTTCCTTGATCCATTAGCAAAGGGTTTCCTCGAACTTGAAGCACCAGTCCCACTGACGTCTTGAATCTTACCCAACTTCAGCAAATTCTCTATTCGTTCCCCAGCAACAACAATGTCAGCAAACCTTGTGGAAGGGCACGCAACCAATCTATCCAAATACGACCCTTGGAGTGTGCTCATGAACATATCAGCCATCTCACGGTCCCCCAGAGGTGGTTGAACTCGAGCAGCCAATTGTCTCCATCTTTGTGCATAGTGCTTAAAGCCCTCCTTAGGATCCTGAGTCATACTCTGAAGCTGAGTACGATTAGGTGCCATATCCAAATTGTATTGATACTGCTTCAAAAACGCAGCGCACAAATCTTTCCAGCTCTTGATATGAACCCTATCCAGCTTAACGTACCATTCCAGGGAAGCGCCTGACAGGCTATCCTGGAAAAAATACATCCAGAGCTTCTGGTCATCAGTATAAGCGGCGACCTTGTGATTGTAAGCTTGCAAATGTGTTTTGGGATAGGTACTGCCATTGTACTTATCCAATGTAGGGAGCTTGAACTTGGGAGGGATCCTCACACCTTGCACGAGACCCATGTCTTCTACATCAATTCCCAGAGGATTTTGGCTCTCAATAGCCTTGAGTCTTTCATCTAACCCTTCGTACTTCCGGTCGTCGTTGTAGAAAACCATGTCATTGTTGAACGCAGTGAACTGGTCATCTTGACCATCCTCATTATTGTCAAATCCAAGATGTATCCCACCAGCAGGGATTGTGCCACCCGGAGGAGTGCGCACATTGCGATTTGGGATTTCAGTTTCCAGTCTCTGGATAGTGGTTCTCATAGCTTCTTGACCAACCCTCATGTTTTCCTGACCGGTCCTCAGCTCCTGCTGTCCTTGAGCAATCCCCTGCATAAGGTTCATGAACTGCTCCATTCTTACCCTCAAATCAGCTAACTCAGTCTGAACTTGATCCATTACTCTGGCTTGATTACGTCGGGTAGAATATCGGTGAACTGGGGTGTCAGCTATCGTGCCTGAAACCAAATAAAGGTTAGCAGGCGCCTGCAAAAAGAAGAAAACCTGCAATGCAAAAATGATATGTTATGCAAATGCAAATGCACAGTTATGTTTGTCATTTCAAGATACTTTTCATATCCTGATTCCAATCATAACCACGAATTTCTGACGACCAGAAATCATGATTACTGAGTTTTGCCTTGGAGAGATACTCATATACGCCAACCACAAATATCTGATGACCAGAAATAGTGATTTTGTAGTGTGCCAGTGTGCAGATATCTTATTACATCACACATATCTGAAGACCAGAAATTGTGAGCAGAAATAGCTCATTTCATACAAATTCCCAAAAATTTTCAAGTACATTTATCATAGTTTCAGCAACGGAAAGAGAAACAAACAGTCAAATGGATCCAACAACAATCCTGATGGTAACCATTGCAAATTACAAAGAGATGGCAAAAATCCTTAATCTGATAGCTCTACATCTTTCAGCTTCTGGCTGGAATACTTAATCTCTTCAAACAGGATGCGGGCACGCTGATGATGCGGCTTCTCAATCAGGTCTTTGATTACTACATCCCTTTTTTCCAATGCATCCTCTAATGACCCCACGTGCATCAGCAATGCTTCATCTTCATTGGCTCCTTTGCGCCTCTTAATTCCAGCTTGAATTTTAAGCAGCTTCAGATCTGCCGTGACCTCTTCAAGCTCTTTGTTGGCAGTTTTCAGCTTATCTTCAAAGTTCCTTACCTGTTCTTGGCTTTTGTCAAGGTCTTCTCGATGCTTTCTTCTTGCTTCATGTGCTTTCTTCAGCTCTTCATTTTTATCTTTTAACTGGGTCAGCAATTCAGAGTTCTCAATTCTGACTTCATCCCAAGCTTGACGGAGTTTAACTAACGAATCCTTGCTTCGGGCTAGAGCCTGCTTTGTAGTCTTGTGAGCCTGAATAGTATCATCTGCTCCCAAGGTAAGCTTCCGGAAGTATCGAGCTCTGTCATCAAAATCTTCTTCTTTGTCTGCCAAGGTTTTCTCTGCTTTCAATGCTCTTTTTTCCAACTCATTATTGTCAGCTAGAGCTTTCTGAAGACATCTGCTCATTCCAGAGTTCTCTATCTGCAACTCTCTAACCATTTTCTTCCATTTCTCGCACTCTTCAATAGCCACCATGGTGGGCTGTTCTGGCTGTACTGAACATAAAAGAGGTCCTCTTGAAAAGGGTAAAAGCAAATCCTTTACTTTCATCTCGATCCATCTGTCGTATTCAGGATAAGACCTACAATCTCCTTTCCCAAAAACCGCTTTTCCAGTTTTATGCTTATCTTTCCAAGCGTTCACTACTTCTACCACCTTCTCATCTTTAGTTCCTGTAAAGAACAAAGATTCTTCCACATCTTGCTCTGTAGGAGGATCCCTGGAAGCATACCCGAACTGTCAGATTGCCAAAACTAGATTATAATTTATCCCTCCTTTTCTGCCAATCAGAGGTACATTTGGAAAACTTCCGCATCTTGTGATAAGCTCTATTCTCAACAACTGATGATCAAACCAGACAATATTATCAGCAGTTAAACCTATCATTCGCTTAGACCATTTTGCAACATCTATGGTTTCCACGAAGGCACCTGTTTGAGGTAAATGCTTAAAAAGTCAATGGCACAGCAGTGGAGTGCAACAACTAACAGGGCCTCCTCTTCTTTTCTCGTTCTTGTAATGTACGGAATGATAAAAATCTCCTAACAAAGTAGGAACTGGATTTTTAAGAACGAAAACTCTCGTAGCTTGCATATCCACAAAGTCTTGCTGATTGGGAAAAAGAACTAGACCATATATGCAGAGAGCCAGAATGGAGTTGTAAATCGCCCAGTTTTTAGCATTAGCAGCCTCTTGGGCTTGTCAGAGAGGAATTCCAGATGAAATCCGTCAACTCCGTTTTTGTTACTCACACCACTTTTGATCACGGACTGATCCATTTGCATTGCAGCGGCGATTTCTTTTACACTAGGAGAACTACCAGAAAATAACGGTATTGCAGACATGATTGGAATCCCCAAAATAAATGAGAATTCTTCTAGCGTTGGCATCAAAATATAATCTGGAAAGAGGAAACATCTCAGCGAAGGCTCGTAGAATTGCAGCAGAGTGTGTAAAGCATCATGTTCATACTTCGTGATAGTACGGACCATCTTAACCAAATTCCCATACTTCTTTTGAAACCTATCAAGAACATCTGGGCCGGCCATATCTATAACTTTGAGCAATGAATCCAAGGTAGGGTCGGGAAACTTGTAAGAAACATTGTTTTTCCTTCTCTCGTCATTCTCTGTTGAACCCATGGATTGGAATCAGAATTGTATTATGCACCTGTAAATGACAAACATAACCATTATGATATGAAAATGCAATGCAAAAGAGCAATGTGATCGGGTAATCAGGTGTCTGTGCTAGATGGTGTGCGGTGTCAGTGTAGCTCTGGGAACAATATGGAACCATAAATAGAAGCCATCTGAATATAATAGGATGAACCCTCCCTTTGTGTAATGTCAATAGAAAACCGGGTATGTAGGAAGTCATGGTTACCTGCAAACCTGCAAACAACCCTCCCTTCTCACATGTGGGTACTAGGATGTTTAGTATCCCGGGCTCTCAAGTCGAGGAATGATGATACGTTCACCATTTCTGGTTTGGCATCATCATCAATCGAGGAGGCCTCAACTGATTCTCCAAAACGAAAGGTCCTCAGCTTCTGGCACTGAGGTCGAGAAGCAATAGTACATTCATCCCTCGGGGTACAGTACTATCGCCAATCGAGGAGTGCCTCCATTGATTCTCTTTCCAAAAAGGAAACCCTATGGCAAGTTCCCAGCATTGGGTCCTCGGATCGAGAATGTGCAATGGGTTTGCCACAGAATGTGGTCTGCCACTGTCACATCTCGGGAGAAGTGCCGCAACTGAGTCCTCGGGAATGGTCACCAGAGTCGACAGCTCTCTAGATCAACACCCTAACATGTGCAAGACGCACACGTCAGAATGCGTCCCAAGATAGCCTCGTCTGGCTGTGAATTTCGTGAATACCCAACGCACTCCAGACGGCACGTAGGTCCCACTACTCTCCACTCTAATCCTAAGTGTATACTCAAGCCTGTGTAATGGGCTTATCTCTCAGAAATCCCATCCCGCCAAACAGAAAACAGCACAGTCCAACATAGTATAATATAAAAATGCTAAAATGCAGTAAATACAGTAATGTACAGTAAAGCAACAAATAACCATACAATAAAATAGTAAATACAGCACAACAATAAACACCCAATGAAAGAAAAACAGGCAAGCGCTAGGATTGACTCGCTAAAGAAACCAGAGATTCTGGGTTCGGTCCCCAGCAGAGTCGCCAGCTGTCGCTCCCGGGATTTTCATCCTAGTACAAACGCGAAAGTGGCACCGAACAGAGTCGCCAGCAATGTGTATTTATCCCAAGAGAGGGAAAGGAAACACCGCATAAACCTGAAGGGAAGGAAAAGCATGGTCTTGCGACCAAGAGAACCGGGTTCGGGAGTCGGTTACGCGAAGGGAAGGTATTAGCACCACCACGCGTCCATCGTACCCGATGGGATCCACGCTTGCTTGTCTCGATCAAAGGGTGTAAGGAATGATGCTAGAAAAAGAACTGGAAAAGGAAGGGAAAGATAAAAAGAGAAACAAATGTAGGGAAAATAAAAGAAGCGCTCACATGGGCTCTACCCCACTGCCTACATATCTCATCGGGAACATGAGAATCAGAGCGACGTAGTTCCCCTCACCTAAGGGAAAGTTGTTTGTGTTTTTTAGTGGAATACGTCAACGTTCGCGTCCTAGCAGTTTAGGTGTTGCAGCTCACTGTATGGAGACTTAGGCGTTACCTGTTTGCGGTAGAACGGAAATGACGCATCCTTAAGGAATGAGTGAATGAGATGAGGAGAGAATTCCTGAAGGAAAGACGTTATTGTTTGTTTTGTCTTTTAAGAGTTTTTTTCATTTGTTTGCATATGATAGTGTATCTGAATCTTATTCATTGGAATGTGTACATTCTCACATTCCAAGATGGAATGAGTAAGAAAGCACGCTAAGGGTGAAGAAGACCCCCACACTTAGTTCCAATTATCAAGGTTCAAACACACTAGCATACTTGTGTTTATTAAGTGTTTTTGTTGATTATGAAATGAAGAAGTGTTTTTTATTATTTGTATCTTCAACAAGTATTGCATTTAAGTCCCTCATACAAGATCAAATGTTTAACACATTGACCCAAGATGGGATATACGCTACACATTCTAAGATTATAAGAGAAGACCCCTTATAATCTTTTCTTTATATGAAAGGCCTAAATGCAATAAATGCCTACCTTTATTAAGTATTTTGCATTTTTCTTTGAGATGAGAATATGAAAGACTCAAGAGAGAAGAAAAGGTAAAATCTATGTGAACTAAGACGCAATCCTAATTGATTAGTTAAGGGAGTGATCCTAAGGTTTGTGAGGTCGCAAAACCTAAAATCTAAAGAAGAGATGAGCTAAACAATTCACTTCTAAAGTAGAAGATAAATTGTAACTCAAACGGGAAAGTGATGAGTTAATCAAAGAAAGCACATAAGTGCTTAACAAAATACAAGATTGAATTATAAAAGAGATGAAAGGAAAGAAGTTTGAATGTGGATCCCTTATCCACACTCAATTTCAACTTACCAATGCCCCTACATGGTTAGTGAACATGTATAAGAAGTATAAGAAGCAAAAGAACACTTAATGTACCATAAAGCTCAAAAGAATGAGATGAAAGATCAAATCCTAATGTCACAACCAGAATGTACATCATATTGAAAACAAGAGAATATCATCCTATCAATTCAAATGAATAAGCAACCATCACTATCCATTAACATTCAACATGTTTCCATAAGAAAAGATAGATGAAAGATGGAAAGAAAGAGAAGAAACATACATAAATGGAACATGTAATCCAAGGATCAGAATTGAAACTAAATGGAAAATGGCTTATACACATCTCAAATTATTCATGGATCAATCATCAAGACATCCAAGAAGTAATATAAGAAAAAGAATTGAAATGGAAGTTCAAAAGAAAAGATGCAAACCAAAACATGTTAAGGATGTACAAAGTTCAAAAGGGAAATGAACATGCAAAGATGACCTATAATGTGTACCAATGATCTATAATGTCACAAGAATAGCTCATACAATATGCAAGTGATCATGCAAATATGCCCAAAAGAACTCATGTAAACATGCACAAAAATTAGAATGATATGACATGTTACTATACTTCAAATGTAATGCATCAAACAAAAATCAAATGGACTTGTGAAAATTATACAAGCATGGTATTGGAATGCCTAAATCAGAAGTGAATCATATATCAAAATAGCATGTGAAAATTCAAGGCAAAATGATGTCAAACAATGCAATTAGGTCAAATTGAAATATCATGCAAAGTAGTGCAAAAATGAGCATCAAAACATGCCATAAAATGATCTAAAAAATCAAACAAAAATCATCTAACATGCTTCAAAGTGTCAATGAATCAATACAAAAAGAGCCAAGTCCAAACCATTTATAATGAGCAAGAACAAAATTATACCCATTCATATACCACATTTAGAAAGCACATAAATGAAAATTCAAAGGAAATTATGCAATAGGGGCAAAAATGTCCTAAAAGCATGAAATAGAAATGTCAAAAATTTCATAAATGTCTTAATGATGTTCATGAATTTTTATAGAATTTTATGATGCATTTTAGTATTTTTAGAAAATAAAAAGCAAATGTGCATAAAATGTAGAAAATAAAAATGAAATGAAAACAAGAGTGGGGTGCAAATATAGTAAACTATCAGTTCAACATGCTTGGGCTTTAAAAACGCAAGGGTGTGAATAGCAAACCATCTTGGGTCCAATAAGCGCGCAGTGCACATAACAATTGTGCACTCTTAGTCAACAAAATGGTCAGACAATGAAAGCCATCAGATCAAGTCGGGTCAACCCCAAAGTCAAAGTAGTTACATCCAACGCACGCACACGAATGAGCACCCTGACTACCATGCACTGCATCTCATCATGTTTAATTGAATTCAGAAAAATGGCACATGACTTGCACGTTTTCTTTTTATGTGTTGGCATGCTTTTATCCACACGATGCAAATAAATCAAAGGCCACGATTAAAACTGGAACAAAACCCTAACATCAAAGCTACCGCCCGGAGAGGGACCTCCGGTCACCTTCTCCGGTGAGAACCACCACCTGCAACTCTCAACTTTCCCAGAATTTTACAAACAATATGCCAAAATGAAGAGGAAGTAACACACATCATGAATCTTCCAACGAAATCATCAAACCACTCACATACGGCAAGAAACAAGCATGAACATGTTGCCCTAAGTTTTTGGATCTAATCTTCTAAGAAGCTCTATCAACTAGCCAGAGTTCAAATGCTTCTATTAAGCTCAAATCAGCAAGAGACAATTGATGATGAATAGAAATCGTGCAATCAATGTTCAAGAGATCAAACCTGAAACTGCTGAGACTTTGAGCAAACAAGAATACCAGAGGAATGAGCTTCTTCCTTAAGCTTCACTTGGCCAAATAAAGGCTTTGATGAAGTACTTGATGATGATTCAGTGGAGAAGAAATGAGATCCAAGCTTCAAAACCAGTTGCCACAGTGAGAAATTGAGAGAGAAGATGATTGATTCTGAGTTGAATATGGAAGATGAATGTTGAGATGGAAGAAGAATGAGAGAATCAGAGAGAGAGTGGCGAGAGTTTTTGAGATGTAGATGGAAAAATGAAGTTGGAAATGAAATTTGGGAGTGTGATTTTTATTTATAGTGTGGGTTAACTATGGTTTAATGAGTGAGTCAAATGAGTTAGCATGGTTTTGGTGAGTCCATCCTAACTAACTGAGCCAAGTTAGTTAGCGGACGAGTTAGCCATGGCTGTGATATAATGGTGATGATTTATGGTAGGCTACGGTGGAGTGTAACTGAGTGAAGCTTGGAATAGCAAGGCTGATGTAGCAGAAACTTGCTCAGCAAGTTGTTCCTTCTGCTTTCATGCAAAGCACGTGCCATGGCAATGATATGTGATGGGTGTTTGGTTAAATGAAGAAAGGGTTGGAGAGTGTGATCAATGCACGTGCAAACTGGTAGAACAACAACAACAACAACACTCATTTCTGATTTTTATGACAGTTTGGAAATAAATGCAAACATGGATGTTTAATGGTGATTTTCTCTTTTGTTAATGCATGGTTGGATGTGGTTTTGGAGTCATTGAAAAGAGGGGTTATAATAGAGCAACTTTGGTATGAAAATTGAATTGAAATGAGGTTTGGAATAAGTTGCAAAATGACTTAAAACAATCACATTTGGAATTGATACAAAGGCGTGGCCATGAGGTTGGTTGACAAGGCAACATGGCATGGAATCTCAGCATGATCATAGCAACTTGGACTCACCATAACTTCTTAACCTTTGATCAAATGAAAAAACCATGAACATCAATTTTGAAGATCTCACACAGATAAACAACTTTCATGTTGAAAGATTTTTCATTTGAGGCCTCTAACCATGAGTAATTAGTCAAAACATCTGGCCCACCATGTGTTTGTGAAAATGACTGCGCATGGGCTTGGCAAGACTTGGTCATAACCTAGCTTTGAACCTACTTTGCTCAAACTTTGATCAATTATATCTCACTCAATTTTTATCCAATGGAGATGTTCTACACATGGATTTGAAGCTTGAAACAAGATCTTTTGTTGTGGCCGAGTGGAATTTTCATTTGATGCTTCAATTTTGAATGGCCTTGGTTCCAACTCTGATGCAAAATGGCCTAAAATTACTATTTTTGGAAACCCTAATCCTTCCAAAAATGGCAACTTTCCACATTCTTGATTTTCCATGATTCCTTTGGAGTTTCTTGATCAAATTTTGTACATTGGTCACATATAACATGAATTTCATGATTTTGGGCTCAAAAAGTTAAGAGTTGACTTTTTCCCCTGATTATTTGACTTAGCCCTAATTTTCCTGATTTTTAATCTTTCTTCCAATTGAACCACTTCTAAGACCAACTGAGAGGCAAATTTCCACACACATACACTTAAGGACATGTAGAATACCATGACATCAAGTTTTGCCAAAAAAATCAGAGATACCCTGATTTAATTGGAAACCCTAATTTTGGTACCCTCCTCCTAGGAGAAAAATATGCAGTCTTCAATTTCAAATTCCTCAGAGTATGTTGTGTATCCTCTTAAAGGATGATGAGATATGCCACTTGAGGATGATTTTGAACCAATGAACCATCTTTTCTGAGGGTTTTCCTTCACTTTTTGGATCTCTTGCATAGTGAAAGATGTAGTGTTCCAATCTCTTATTGAATCTCACTTTCTTGGGGTTTTGCATGATCAATTGAGATAATATGAGACATGACAGACCCTTGGCTTGCCTTGAGTGAACTTGTTTGACCTTTTGTGCTTTGAATGATCCCTTGATTGTCCACCTTTTACCTGATCACATGCCTTGATGGTAAGAGGGATGCTATGCTTCATTTTTCTATGTGAAAGATGTAATGCAATGCTAATGAGATGGATATGATATGATATATGATAATGCCATGCTATGATGCCAAAAAGGGAAAGCAAATTTTGGGGTATTACACAGATTCATCCTCAGTTTCACTATCATCATCAGACCAAGAAGTAGTCATCCCTTTATGTTGTTTCTTGATATAGGTGGGGCATTCTGTTCTAATGTGTCCAAATCCATCACATTCATGACATTGAACCCCTCTATTCTGATTGAACTTTTCTTCTGTTCTTGCTTTTCTTTGAGAGTCATAGTTTCTTCCAGTGTCAGGACTGATGTTCTGGACATTGGGTCTTGACTTCCTCTCCATTCTCTTTAGCACTTGGTTAAATTGTCTTCCAAGTAAAACAATGGCATTTGACATACCTTCATTAGTGTCCAGATCATATTCTCCCACTCCATCTTTAGTGTTGGAGACAAAATCTATGCTTTTATTCTTCTTTTCAGTTCTCTCATTAATGGTCAATTCAAAAGTTTGAAGTGACCCCACAAGTTCATCAACTCTCATGCTACTGAAGTTTTGGGCTTCGTTTATGTATGTTACCTTCAAATCAAACCTCTTGGAAAAGACCCTATAATCTTCCTAAACTGCTTTTCTTCTGATATTTTCTCTCCTAGGGCACTAAAGGCATTAGCTATTTCAAGAATATTCATGTGAAAGGCATGGATACTCTCATCCTCCATCATCTTTAGATTTTCAAATTTGCTAGTGGGCAACTGAAGCCTAGACATCTTCACCTTAGATGTACCTTCATGAGTTGTCTTGAGAATTTTCCAAGCATCCTTGGCTACAGTGCATGTGTTTATTAACCTAAACATGTTTTTGTCAACTCCATTGAATAGGGCATTCAAGGCTTTGGAGTTTCCAAGAGCAGTCTCATCTTCTTCCTTAGTCTTGTCCTCTTCAGGTTTCAGATTTCCCTTCCCATCTTCATTTTCAACCACAGGATGTATCCAACCCTTGATGATAGCTTTCCAAGCTTTGCTATCCATGGATTTTAAGAAGTCCACCATGTGTGCCTTCCAATAGTCATATTTGGTTCCATCCAAGATGGGAGGTCTGTTCACATTCCCTCCTACTTCCTTGTCTATTATGCCAGAAATGATATTTACTTAGAGCTCACCCAAAATAAAACATGGTGACCTGCTCTGATGCCAATTAAAATTCAGGCACACAGATACCAGATGTCAAGACAGATGTCAGGACACTGGGATCAACACAACAACCAACACTTATGTAGAAAAAATAAGAGCTTGAAAGTAAACAATAACACATCCAATTGTTAACCAAGTTTGATGCAACATCACCTACATCTTGGGGCATCCAAGTCAGGAAGGAAATCCATTATAATAGTATTAGTTCAAAACCACAACAAATACCCACAGGTTTTCAAGCTTCTCATCTAATCACAACCCGTGCTAACTTCTACCTAGGAACTTCTAGATATGAGACCCCTCTAACTTTCCACAAGTAACATAATAGGGACAAACTAAAAAATAGAGAACAAAAAGAAGTCACACTTCAAAGAAACAAAATCCACTCTTTGCTTAAAAGCTTATTAATGAATTCACAATTACAACTCAAAAGAAATAGTCCAGCTCTAGTATCAAGGAGATACAAGAGAGTCTCTCAATCAACAAATAACACAGTCCTACTCAGATGTCAAAATACATAATAGAGAAACACAAAGAACAAAACTCTCTAAACCCTAAAAACTCTTTCTTTTAATACACGGATTCTCTACTTCATTAGGTTTAGATAACTCCTTTAAATATACATCACAATAGCATGGGCTTGGGATCTTGAAACGAATATCACAAGGCATCAGCTTTAAATCACTTGCACGATCTCCTGCACAATAATAGGAACTAAACATAAATTTTCCTAAAAAGGCTCAAAGACCCTTTTTAAGAAATACAAGCAAATCTGTCAAGACAGAAGTTCCTAAAATATCCCTCCTTGGATTGCGACACTGTGTGAATCAAAACACTATCAAATCTCACACTTTAAATACCAAATCATCTTAGCCCTAAACTTCTAGTATAACATGTCCAGGGCACATGTCCCAACATCATGCTAATTATGCTGTCTGACTAACTTGTCACGACATTTGTCTCAGCATCTTGCTGAAAATTGTTTTAACAAAATTTCTGCCAATCCAAAACCACAAAACTTACAATAAAAATAAATGGGGAGATATGCAACATAGAGGGAGATATACAAGATAGAGGAAGCAATCAAATGTCAAGAAAAAATGTCCCGTCAGAATATTATGTCATCATCAAAAATTGGTTGATTATGAAGATGTTCATCATCTATCTTATTTTAGTTTTAATGAAGACCAAAGCTTATCAAAGAAGAAATATCCAAGAAGAAAAAGTTTGTAATAAAGAATAAAGAATGCATAGGCTTATAGATATTTTGAGAGTAAAAGAAATTGATATTGATGCTAAGGCACTCAATGCAATTCACTATGTATAAACTTTAGTTACTGAAAAAAATTACTCATCTTAATCTCTAAAGTTCTCAAATTATCATGCATAAAAATCTTGGAAACAAATGCATAAAAGGCTTATTTTTAATAAGTTGTCAGCATTTTTAAGTCAGGTTCGTTGCACTTTTTAAGTTATGTTTGGTTAAAAAATTTAACAAAACTTGTTGTTGTTTGAAATTTAAAAAACTATTTGAAATTTGAAAATTGTTCTGCACTTTTTAAATCAGGCATCCGTTTAATCGATTTAAGAAGTCATGTACAAAATGTAAAATTGTGTCTTTTCATGAACCATTGTCACTCTAAACTATTGCAAACCTTCATGAAAATGTCTCAAACTTTTGTATCAATTCATAGAGGTTCATAATGATCTATATGAAAGTTTATACATCATAAAATCAATTTAACCTCTTTCATACAAATTTTAATACAATTTAAATAAATTTCTAAGTGTTCATTCATTTTCAAAAATGTTGAAACTTTGTGCATAACTTTAAAATTATTCATAAAGTTTCATAACGTATTTTGAGCACTTAAGGTTTATATATACTGTTGAATTATATATTGAAAGGGAAGAATAATGATTTATTCTAGGAAACTGTCCAAAAATTATCTTTTATTTGAAAGCATCATTTTTTTATAACTTGATCACCAAGTGTGTGGTGACAATTACTTGTAAATAGAAAGTGGTGTGCTTTCTAAGTGTTGTAAACAGAAAATGGTGAGCTTTCTGATTTATGTGAGAATCATCATAATAGTTAATGATTTTAGAAAATGTTCTTGAATAGGTTTGATTCAAAGTCCACCATATGTTTTTAGTGTTTATATTAGAAGATTGTAAGAAATGTCTTAGTGTGAAGCTTGTACAAAGATCTAACATAGTGAAAAATCCTTCAAGGTGTGGAGGGACTAAATGTACCCTTAAGTTGGAAAGGGGAACTAGGATAAATCTCTTGTGTTCACTTACTTTCTTGCACTCTATCTTTTTATACACTTTTATTCAAAATTCATACACTTAATTGATGAAAAAAAAATAAAAGAAAAGAAAATCTACAAAATAACGAGAAAAATCCAAAAACCCTATTTCACCCCGATTAGGTTGCATTTTTTATTACACTCAACATCGAGAAAGTGTCTAATGCGTGATGATAGGTCGCCCGACACAGAGCATGAGGCCACGTGGATTTGGATGATAAGTTGCCCGAAGTAAACTCCATTATCCATTCACACAATAAAATGGGGTGATGATGTTTCCAAAAGGTGGCCTACTAGAGAGAGAGAGAGTCAACGGGGAAAAAATATCCCTCGTGATTAAAGGTATAACGAGTTCCCTTTTATCCATGTTTAAGTGATAGAGCTTGGGTAACCGATTATTGGCTCTCTAGCAAGACCGTACAATTACTATATATAACCCTACTTCCATAATAGGGAAATTGATCTCCAATTCTTCAAAAATAAGTGCCTTGAAAAGCCCTACTTGAGTAGATCCTTATCATACTTAAGTTTCGTAAACACTCAAACAACCCTACACGAACAAGACTACCTATCATTATACTTGTTCTGCATGGGAACGATAATTGTGATTTATTGGTCATGATTGAATTTTGACATGGTGGCGCGGCTCTTTAATAAGACAACATGGTGATGGACCTACAAGGTTAGCATTCTAATACCCATGTTAGCTATAGATTCCAAAATGGAGTAGGGTCTTAGTATGGAAAAAGTGTTTCTAACTTGTGATTTACGCGTGCTTATTATATATGATGGATGAATTTAGTTGGCTTCACCTTTTTGGGCTCAACACTTGGGTCTTTCAAGTGTTAGGCCTTTAGCAAGTCCAAAACAATTGCCCCTAAGGCTTGTCGGGCGTTCATTGGCTTTAGGAAGAACTTTTCACAAATTCTTTGAATTGAAACTCTACTTTTCCACTATGAGAGATGCTTCTGGTCTTCACTTCAGAAAATTTTATTTTGAGTTTTTATTTTCCTTTGGAATAAAGTGTCTTTTCGCTTGCGTTAAACCTCCACTTTCCATATCCGTCTTCATTTTATCAAGTAACATTCTTAAGCTAAACTCATTTTCCATTTCCAATGTTATTCCTTTATCCTGGTGCACATAAACAATCATCTTGTATGTATATCTTGTGACTCTGATGGTAGTAGCAATACCCTTTTCTTTGTAAGAATTGACATTCCCACTAGTTCTGATACAACCCTTTAGGTTACTAGTTGTTCTTCCCCTCGTAATAAGTTTTTTTTCCTTCGACGATTTTTCCTCCAACAAAAGGGTCAATGTGTCGCCCAAATGTGATTGTGTGCCTAGTTCTGCAGTTGCACCCTCCATACTTGTCAATAATTGCTTCTTCTTGACTTGCGTAAGGTGGTATAGAATGGATTCTTGGTGGATGATGCAAATTCCTCTGACCAAGGTGTTGATGATTAATTTTGTGTAATTTTTATTGGTCGTCATGCCTTTTTGCTTCCTTGTAACATGTATTAATAATATGTTTTATTTTACCTTTGTTTTGTTCGGTAGCACTAAGCATACTACATTTTATTAAGTGTTCTTTTGTCTCCCTTTGTTATATTGATAGGTTTGTTTTTCGGTTTCATCTATTAGTTTTGAGTATGTTTGAGACGCTTCTAGTATCATGTCCTTCTTTAATATGAGTCTGGGGGAATTGTGTTGCTCTCTGACTTGTTTGCTTTCTTGGTGGAAAACCCACACAACACTTAGTGCTTAACCTTCATGAAGGTGAGAAAAGTACACAAGAAGGGGGGTTGAATTGTGTTTTTTGTTTACTTAGTTTGCATTTGATCAGAGTTCAGAATCTAAACTGGTATTCAAATTCTTGTTAATTCTTAGCAGCGGAATGTTGACAGAAGCAGATAAATATTAGCAGAAAACACAAAGATTTATACTGGTTCCTTCCCTAACTAAGAGTAGTCTAGTCCCCTTGCCTCACAAGGGATTTTCACTATAATCAAAACATGATTACAATCACTTATGCATTCTGCATATGACTTTTACACCAGCTCAAACCCAAGGTCCAAGACTTCTGCTTAAGCTCCCCACTCAATACTTCCTGCTCAAGTTCTACGAACCTAAAACTTCCTTTCTCAGGCTCCTCGCCTAAGACTTCTGTTTTAAGTTACATAAAACGAGCCTCTCTGCTTGCACCCTACTGGCCAAGACTTACTACTCCTAATTCCATGCACCGAACTATCCTGACCAAGCCACACTGGCTCAAGGCTTTCCTGTTCAATCAATCTACTTGATTAAGACTTTCACAGCTCAAGCACATAGCAAGAGACTTATGTGGCTCAAGCATCTTGGCTCGAGACGCCCTTGCTTATATCCCAATGATACAAGACTTCTGCTTAATCAATCCACTTGATTAAGACTTTCACAACTCAAGCACATAGCAAGTGACTTACGTGGCTCAAGCATCCTGGCTCGAGACTTCCTTGCTTGTATCCCAATGACACAAGATTTTTATCTAAACTGCTGAACAAGCTCAGTAAAATAGAGAAGAAGGTATACATGATACAAGTATTAGAGGTACAGGAAATTACCATAACATAACAAAGACCTAAAGCTCTTAAGATTTCTAAGATGTAGAATGTGTAAGAAATCTAAAGGCTTTTACAATTACAACCTACATCAGAAAAATCTACATAAACATTGAGTTGATAATTGTTGATCTTGTTACTCCTTCTTCAGGTTGATCCCTATTAAAGATTCTATTTGAACCTTCAACCATATTTATAGCCTTTTCATAAACTATTAGTTGAAGAGGTAACTTGATCAAGAGTCTTTATTGTTACTCCATAGTACACCAGAAAATCTTGATCCAATGTGTAACATGGTTTAAACTTTGAGTCTTCAAGAGATTCTGTACTGATAAAGCCGCTGAGAGTAGATATTCATAAAATATCTCAACTTTTCTTGAGCCTTGCAATTTGTAGACTCTAGCTGGCAAACTGATTTGACAATACAACTTGCTTTCTGCAGTACGAACAACTTCAGCTTTATCACCAACTTTGAATGGGACCAGAGGTCAATTTATATTCATTAAGTGTAGAGAAAATTATGTTGTTTCTTTTGATGCTGAGACCTTCAGCTTCAGAGTCTCCACCAGACACCGTTTGGCAAGTGTTCTTCAGATTCTGCCACCAGAAGCTAGCAATTTAGCAACTCTCAAAATGTGCTTAATGTTGAATAGACTTTGACCATAATATTTACAAGTATTAGAACCTGCACACATGTAACACACAATTAAACCCTTGTTCTTTCAATACTTTGTTATTATCAATACCCTTGTTCAGGATATGGGGTTTGTAAGCTCCCCCTGAGTCTAATAGTCCAAAGCAAAGTTCTGTAGACATCTTACTAGGAACTACTCTCAAGAAAATGTAATCCAGTCTTCTTAGTAACATCAGAGTCTGAGGTTTGTAAGCTCCCCTTGAGTCAAAAAGTTCCAAGGTTGAGGTTTGTAAGTTCCCCCTTAGTTCCATATTTAAGAAAATAAAAAATAATATTTTAACCTCCTTTGGAAACATCAGAATACGAGGTTTGTAAACTCCTTCTGAGTCTGATAGGCTAAGGCTAAGGTTTGTAAGATCTTCCTTAGTTCTATTTACAAGAAAGTTAAAATGTGTCGCTCGGGAAAGATAATCATAAAATTAGAAATATTAATGACAAAATTATAAATGACCAATATTTACAACTGCATAGGTACTCAATGGGTTCAGTTTCTAATTAAATACTTAAGATAATTTCTCCCCTTTTTGTCACATCAAAAAGAAATAAAAAGAAAAGAATTATTATCATAAATGCATCACAAATCATCATTACAGAATCGGTTTCCAAGAAATTGAAAGACAATCAAGTAACATGGGTCATTAAAGATTGTATAGTGCATGCCTTAAATATTTAGTGGTTGTTATTGTTCCAAGAATCAAGCAAGATTAAATCAGACATTTGAGTTGCTCAGAAGTCATTATAAAAGCAGTCCAAACCTAGTCCATTTTCATCAACATCCATAAGAATCATGGAAGCATCAGCTGAGAGTCGTAAGACTTATGTGGTAATAGAAATCTCCCAGAGCTCTACGAGACAAGATGTCCAAGACGTTCACAAAATAGCTATTTTTGAAACGTCGACCACTGGGCCTTTGCCCTCTGCAAGACTCACTTCTGAAGAAGCAATGTCAGTAGCTCCAACATAACCTACAGGAGTAGGTTCATCAAGAGCTGTGATGAAGCCCAGAAGAAAGATAATAAAGATATCAAATAAGATAATACGGTCCAACAAGTTGTTCTACCGTCCAATCTTAGAGGCAGAAGATAAAGATATTGATGAAGATGAGCTAGACATAGGTTATGACGACTTTTTTCGTCATAAGGCTCAAAATGACTTAGATAGGGACCTATATTAAGCATTAGCGATTCCTTATGATTCAATGTTGTGTAATTTTTTGCTTCAATTAATGAAAATTACCTTTTTGACCAAATTGTGTTTATTGCATGCTTACACTTTTAATAACTTTCTTTAGATTTACTAAAATAGATTAATTAAGTAAAACTGACACCAGAAATGACATAGTTGTTAAAGAATTTTTAATAGGTTAGACTGCTAGATAACATTTCCAAGATATATTGAAATTCTGGTATGTAGATCTCAAATGTCCTAAGAGATGTCGAGACATTGATCTCTGCTTAACAAGACAAGGACATAACGAGGACATTCTGACCTAACAGTGTCATGACGGATGTTTCAACATCTGTTAAGACATATATTTTAGATTATAAGAACAGACTGAATTATACATAGCAGAATGATAAATAACACCAAGATATGATGACCCAGTTCGGTGTACACCAACACCTACATCTAGGGGATACAAAGCCAGGAACGAATTCACTATCAGTAGTGTTAATTCTAAGTATACAACCTCAAGTAACTTATCACTTAATTCCCTAACCAGTGCAATTCTACCTAGAAACCCATCTAGATAAGAGAAACCCATCTCAATTCCTAAATCACCTCAGGATATCTAACAGTCATAACCTCCGGTGACTGCATCAAACAGTTCAATTGAAAGACAACTCTTTCAACACATTATTCAGTCAATACTCTTAACTAACACTAATATTTGAATTTTCTTAAAAGCTTCATCCAAGAACAATACACAATTTATTACCTACAGGTTTCTAAACATGAAAAACTACGTCTACCATAATGTATCGAACCGATACAGAGGGTGACTTACAATACAAGAAAAGACACGACTCTCAAAACCCTAAACCCTTATTTTCACTTTACATAAGTTTTAACAATGACTCCTGATTTTTCCCTATGTCTTGGTCTTCCTTTTATAATCTTCAGTTGTCCATGGGCTTTGAAAACTCTGTCCAATCATTCCTTGATCCATGTTCTGATTGCGCCTTAAATCTTGGAACAGATCTGCAACAAACCTGCTGTATCAGACCAAGATGTCGAGTCATCATGATAGAACATCTTGTCTGACATGTTGTTCTCTACAGATTTCTTCATGTTAGGACATCTTGTTCAACATCATGTTTTACAAAAATTTAGTCAAATCTTAGAGCCTTCAATCTCCCCCTTTTGACAAATTTTGGCTAAAACTCCCTTTACACAATAAACCCAGGAAATCAAGGAGAAGAAAGAGTAGAAAGTCCTGAAGTCATTTCATCCGGCCTATGATGAGTCCAGCAGAAAATAATGTGACTCCTAGAAGCTTTCATTCTTCCTGTCCAGCTGTTCGGGGGATTTACCCAGCACACACCACCTATTGTATGATGTGTACCCTTTGCCCTGGCGTATATGAGGAAGAAGATGCAAGACACTTCCCCCTCAAAACCAGTCCCAATTTACCATCCTCCATTATCTAGATCAAGGCTCAGTCGACCAAACCCCAACTCCGGATAACTCAGAACACAAGACACAACTGTGTTCATAACTCAGATAAAAAAGAAGATTCAGAACAAAAAGAATTGAGACACATACATGATGTTAGAAGATCCTACCCAACATCCTTGCAAAACAACGGCAAGAATGGACTCAAGACACAAATGAAGACCAGTCATGTGTTGCAAGGAACAACACACAACTGAGATAGACATATAACATATCTCCCCCTTTTTAGCCAAAAATTGACAAAAGTATCCAACACAACTCCATACCCAAACAATACTCATCCAAACCTGGACAAATGCCATAAACTCACGACATAACAAACACAACCTGAGACAAAAGAAGCAAAGACCCCCTTTAAATACCCGAGCAATTTCCTTAGGAATTAACGAGCCATTGATGTTACCGAAGATCAATTCAATAGGGATATAAATTGAGGTAGATTACTTCAGCATAAATGAATGTGCACCGCCCAACTCAGTTTTGATTGTTTCTTCTTTAATGAGAATCGTCCAAAGAAAATACATGTACCGAAGAACCACATTTTCCACTCCTTCTTTAATGCACGTTTTCCACCGTCCAAAGAACACTGTCGACATAGAGCCACTTGTAAACAAACACGAGTCCTAAACAATGTCCTGACACCCAGTCAGACCTTGTCTACTCCCTCTTATAAACACTGAAGCATAGTCATAGAGTCGTCCAATGAACTCCAAGCATACTCCTTTCAGCCAGGATTAGAAAAGGCTGATCATGATGGAAAGACATTATGTGTTACATCTCCCATTTATCAACAAAGTCTCCCATGAACCTTATCCCAATATGCAGAGAAAAATAAATTCTCCCAGACAATATCCAATCGTATTTCTCAGGTCTCTCCTAAGAATTAAGAACATAGTTGAAATAAGTCAAAGCCTTAACAAATTAAATTCCCAAGCAGAACCTCCTAAGCTAAAGAGTCAACACACCACGATGTCAAGACATCTTGTCTAACATTACAACCTCACATGAATCACATGAGCATCTTCATACTCATAAGTGAGGAAATACCAGGATCACACTCCTTGTACCATAACCAAAAAAGACTCTTGGATTGAGACCAAATAACACCAGTGATCACTCTCCCCCTGAACACATCCACACACTGTACAAATCCATCTTGAATCTTACAGCCAAAGACAACCTTGTTCTTTGAGAATAAATCCAATCAAACCTGGAATGCTCAAATCCCCGAAAGAGACATACAAATTCTCTTAACTCCTTGGTTGGCCAAGGTGTCATCCACACCTGAATGACATCAACCCCTTTTCCATATGAAGAGAGATACATCCTCAGCCTGCTTCCTTCTCAAGGTTCAGCCTGATACAATCTTTTTAGAGTTACTTCCAGCAGAACCTACCATCGACTCACAGATAAACATAATCCACATAGTCTTAACCAGTAGCTTTACACCATACTGCACAATGAATAAATATAGCTCTAAAGCTAAAAGACAAATTCAGTCATCCTCCAAGAATAACCAATAGCAGGAATGATGTTCCAACATCATTTAGGACATTAATCTTAATCAAAGGAGTCATGTACTTAGATTCTTCAAACACCAATCATAGAGCTTACCATTTGCATAATAATTCTTACACCTCGTTAAGGTACACATGAAGATCATAATATGATACACACTTGTATCGGCTTAATCTTCACACGAATCAGAAATCCACTGAGGGAAATAAACTCTCATGCATCTCATGAAGCTTCTACCAGAAACAGAATATGTAAGCAATCTATCTAATGTTAGGGACATCAATTATCCTTAAGCATCTTGGGATTTCTTCTATCTCAACAGAACAAGACTTCCATGTTCTCATAGACTTTAACTTATATTCAAGTTTGAGTAAACAACCTTCATCCTATTTTTTAAGAAAAACAACACCCAGTCTTCTGAAAAACCATCTTGATCAATTGCTTCTTTAAGATCCTTTTTCCAACAAAATCACACATACCAGAGGATAATCTATTTGAACAGGGTATTCACAAGCATGTTCACACGAATCTAGCTTCTTATGAATAGAATAATCTTCAAGATATCTGAGAAAGATCCTCCATATAGTCTGGTTGAGATGCCTTTAGTAGTCCTCCACTAGGAATCAGAACACATACTCCTATAGAGATAATGGAACATAGCTTCTGCACCCCTTTGCGCTTAGATCACACATGAACTGACCCAATGAATGATCATCAAGCTGATCATGTGTTAATCTTCACCTCCACCAGCACACCTATCCATAACAAGTTTTCTTGGATAGAGACTTCCTAACCAAATGTCTCTTCAAGTCCAATCTGAAGAAGATTCCCAACACTTTAGATCAACACACATTTGTTTAGCATCTAGAGCATATGCCACAACACTCCTTTGTCCAAGAAGTTCACTCCTTGGATTAACAAGATTCTGCACACACTCTTCTGGAAAGATGTTCCAACACCTGGTTGAACATTAGTTCTAGGTCATTGAAATTTGTTCTAAAGCCATTTCCAGAATTACACATCTTGATTACATTTAAAGACAAGATAATAACCTTTTGAGAACTTCATAGATGATACCAACTGTATCCATTCTATAAGACACATCAGATACATAGAATAGGTTCTTGAGTTCTTACAAGACACATCAGATACATATAACCTGTTGAGGGTTTGGTTGTTATATTTGTGGTTTGAAAGTTGTTATATTAATTTGGTTAAATTGTCGTGATATTAAGTTGATGACTTTGTTGTTATATTATGCTGATGACTGGTTGTGGTAATTGTTGTTATAAGCTGTAAAGTGGTAATTTTCTATGATCTAAATTCTAATATATTATTTATCATACATCTTATTATATTGTTAGATATCTCACCCCTTATGCTGATATTTCCCTTACCATGGGAAATGGGCAGGTACTCAAGAATAGCAGTGGCAGTTCGGAATAGTTTTTGGAGTCCTTATGTTGCTTTATTGCAAGTCAAGAGGGTCTTGCTCTGATACGTAACACTCGGGGGGATGAAGGATCGTTGTTTTATAGTTGTTATATTTAAGTTGTTGAATTATAAGTTGATGTCATTGATTACTTGTTATGTTGCAGTTATTTTCAGATGAACAAAAGATGTTATGTCATTTGGGTTAAAAAGTATGATTTCGCTATTTAGTTAATAAAAGTTGTTTTATTTTAAAGACTAATTTTGTTGTTATCGGTTCATCCGAGTCAGAGTGCTATGTATCTGATTAACATGCGATAATATGAAGTCGTTTTTAAGTTGAAAGTATAGCATCTCATTTGTATGTTGAAATTTTGAAACTCTGATTTTATAATTATCCGCCGGGTAGAAATTGGGTGTTACACCTAACACTCCACTTCAAATAAGAATGAAGAAATTAATGCGCGTTTGAAACCACGGGGAAATTTCACTCATCTGACAAACAATGCAAATAACAATTCAATTCATACAACATCTAACAATCAAAAATGAAAATATGGAAGCAAAAAGACCATTAAGGACTTCAAAGGTTGTAGCTTGGCCGAGTTCACAACAAATGGACATTTTTAAAGGCCATTGAATCGAAATTGTCGATGCAAAAGAACATTCACTATACAAAGTATTCACAAACATCTCAACTTCATTCACCAATTTCATTCCTCTATTGTAAACCTTCTCAAACTTCCTTATGCACAATTATTTCACTCTATTTTCCTCATTCAAACAAGCATTATTTTTCTTTTGTTTTTCACATTCATATTTACACTTTTTCTTTTCATGCTTGTTTGAACTTTTTCAAAAGTTAAAAGCAGCCTACCATCTTCTTTTTCATTCTCCCCAACTTGAATTCAACCAAACCTCCAGTGAATGCTCCTTGCTTTTTACGGCAAGGAAATCAAAGTATACAATTTCAAAGGTTCAAGAAGAAATTTTGGAAACTCACTAAATTCCATGATGAACCAAACTTGCAAATTATGTACATAAACCAAGTTCATCACTAAAAATGAGATCTAAACTGTTTTAGTCTCAAAGGGGCTAACAAATTCTCACTACTCATGGGTAAGATACTTTTGGAGACAGTTGTGCTCAATATAAACAAATGCCTTGATCATTTCTAATGCTTCCACAAAATCACAATAATCAAAAGATAAAGCATGAATCAAACGAATTAAACAAAGTTTATCAGTCATCCAAGCATTTAGTAAACAATGGAGGTTTCCTCACATGGGGCTATGAACTAAAGTGATTCATAAATGAACAAAAATTGCAAGAGAATGAAAGACATGTAATTTGTACAAATTCTAAGGTTCATAAACATGTTATGTTCTAGAAAAGCAATAAACACAAACTAAAGCAATGCAACTTTCTTTAAACTTTTCACATTACCATAACATTTTCTTGTTGAAACAATCAAAATTGAAAAATCACACAATGCATCCTCAAGCTAATAAAAAAAAACTTGAGAACAAACACAAAAATTTCTAAAACTAATAAACATATACTAAATAAATGCGTGAAAGTGGATAAGAGAATAAGAGAGTTTTTCCACAAAAAGCAAGGTAGGCTAAGCGCGCACAGGCTTGCTGAGTTTTTCAAGTTCTATCTCTCATTCAATCCATCCAATCGCTGGGTTGCCTCCCAACAAGCGTTTGTTTCACATCGTAAACTCGACACCTTATTTACGTACAAGCTCCTCCATGTTGTTTCGTTCACTGGTAGCGGCCCAATAAAACCTGCAACACTTGAGTAAACGTAAACCAAAAACAAAAATATGTACACACACATAAACATGATGGAAAACACATATATACAATCACTTATGGAAAACAACTATAAACAAGTATATACAAAAGCAAAACAAGTGTTTATACAAGTAAATTTACAATATAGACAATTATGTACGAAGCTTAAAAACATAGAAACTATGTGATGCAACTCAATATCGAAACAACAATCCCCGGCAACGGCGCCATTTTGTTGAAGCTAGAATAGCAGCAAGCAAAAATATATAAGTTACTCAGTTTTGTCGTCTCCACAGGGATCAGTGCGAGGGAAAGAATGCCATTCAACGGTTTCTATATTTCTAAGCTCATGAATCAAAAGTTCTGGTTTAAAGACGAACCAAAAGCAAATGCGGAAAATTAAAGGAACAAAAAGCAAGTAAATAACAATAACACATTCTTTGGAGAAGAGAAACTAAATAGAGATCAATCAATAACACATGCATTCTTTCGATCATAGTAAACATAAATCAATCATTCGTCTAATATCCTCACGTATCACTCACAACAGAGGTTATGTCAAACGCAACGTCGAGAGAACAACCGTATTGTCTCATTGGTGATGTCTCACGCAACTCAACAACACAGAGAGGTAAGAACTAATACTCACGCAAGTGTTAAGTCTAAATCTATCTCTAGAGTTCAGACAAAACATAGATTACTATAACATCCATATCAGATAAATGATTTTGTCGTGTTAAACCAAGATCAAAATACGTACACATGCTTAACCCTTTTTACATGTATTCAACTAATTTTCCCAATGGATGCGAATATCCTTCTTCATCGCTATTATCACGCATCCTCGCGATACCGTATCGATCCTACTTATGCTACCCATGCTACTTAATCAACACAATACAACAAAAGATAAAATGAATATCAACTCACAAAACCATGTCAAAAGCTTGCTCGTTAATAGAAGAAAATGTAAGATCAAAGATTTGAAAAGGTTTTGTCAAGAGCACAAATAATCAATCAAAGACAACAACAATGGAAAATCAGAATTCATTCACAACCATACATTAGATGATATATATTAGGTATCAAGAGATTTACATACAAAACCTCAACAAATAAAGAATACAAAGAGAAGAAAGGAGAAGAACCATTTTCTCCCGGTTTGTCAGAGCCGATTGAAGCAAATCCAACTCCGGATCATCAATATGCATCCTCTAATGTTGTTTCGAAGCATCTTTACTCCTAAAATATGTTTGATGAAGTTAGGAGAAAGTTCCCCCAAAAACATACTAAAAAAATAGTGTTTTTGGCCTTAAATGGTGTTTCAGTCCGCACAGTTTCGCCCCGCGGTGTTTTGGGGCGCCCGACGGTGAAAGGCGGCTTATTTTTGCAAGTTCCAGTGTTGTTTCGGAGCGTCCGCCGCTGCACCGCCCGGCCCTGCAGAGGCGTAGCACACCAGAACAGCAAAAATCCAACACTGTTTTATTCGTAACTTTTGAACCGTAACTCCATTTTTCTCCCGGTTTGAAGCGCTAGAAAGCTTATTCAATGCTCTATTCAATAATAGCAAGATATCCTTGATTGAATACCTGCAAAAATAAATGTAAATCAATTAAAATCAATGATGTTTACACGATAACGCAATATATACACTATAATGTAAAGTAAACGTATTTACAAACAAATAGGGGCTTATTCTAACGATTTCAAAAAAAAGTATCGATAAGTGCAACAAAAATTATATAAAAAAATAGGTACATTTTGCACTTATCAAACTCTCCCCAACTTACATAATTGTTTGTCCTCAAACAAAAGTCAATCAACTCAAAGAAACAAATGCAATTATCAAGAAATCATGCTCAACAAGTTTTTACAAACGGAGAATAAACGTATGGTACAAATATCAAAAGTACATGCAAAGCAATGCTTACCACTAAACTATAATGACAACACGAATATGAAATAGAGTCTAAGCACAAAACAAATGTCAACATCCAAAAGCAATACATGTTCAAGAATGAATCAAACCTAACACTCCACTTCAAATAAGAATGAAGAAATTAATGCGCGTTTGAAACCGCGGGGAAATTTCACTCATCTGACAAACAATGCAAATAACAATTCAATTCATACAACATCTAACAATCAAAAATGAAAATATGGAAGCAAAAAGACCATTAAGGACTTCAAAGGTTGTAGCTTGGCCGAGTTCACAACAAATCGACATTTTTAAAGGCCATTGAATCGAAATTGTCGATGCAAAAGAACATTCACTATACAAAGTATTCACAAACATCTCAACTTCATTCACCAATTTCATTCCTCTATTGTAAACCTTCTCAAACTTCCTTATGCACAATTATTTCACTCTATTTTCCTCATTCAAACAAGCATTATTTTTCTTTTGTTTTTCACATTCATATTTACACTTTTTCTTTTCATGCTTGTTTGAACTTTTTCAAAAGTTAAAAGCAGCCTACCATCTTCTTTTTCATTCTCCCCAACTTGAATTCAACCAAACCTCCAGTGAATGCTCCTTGCTTTTTACGGCAAGGAAATCAAAGTATACAATTTCAAAGGTTCAAGAAGAAATTTTGGAAACTCACTAAATTCCATGATGAACCAAACTTGCAAATTATGTACATAAACCAAGTTCATCACTAAAAATGAGATCTAAACTGTTTTAGTCTCAAAGGGGCTAACAAATTCTCACTACTCATGGGTAAGATACTTTTGGAGACAGTTGTGCCCAATATAAACAAATGCCTTGATCATTTCTAATGCTTCCACAAAATCACAATAATCAAAAGATAAAGCATGAATCAAACGAATTAAACAAAGTTTATCAGTCATCCAAGCATTTAGTAAACAATGGAGGTTTCCTCACATGGGGCTATGAACTAAAGTGATTCATAAATGAACAAAAATTGCAAGAGAATGAAAGACATGTAATTTGTACAAATTCTAAGGTTCATAAACATGTTATGTTCTAGAAAAGCAATAAACACAAACTAAAGCAATGCAACTTTCTTTAAACTTTTCACATTACCATAACATTTTCTTGTTGAAACAATCAAAATTGAAAAATCACACAATGCATCCTCAAGCTAATAAAAAAAAACTTGAGAACAAACACAAAAATTTCTAAAACTAATAAACATATACTAAATAAATGCGTGAAAGTGGATAAGAGAATAAGAGAGTTTTTCCACAAAAAGCAAGGTAGGCTAAGCGCGCACAGGCTTGCTGAGTTTTTCAAGTTCTATCTCTCATTCAATCCATCCAATCGCTGGGTTGCCTCCCAACAAGCGCTTGTTTCACATCGTAAACTCGACACCTTATTTACGTACAAGCTCCTCCATGTTGTTTCGTTCACTGGTAGCGGCCCAATAAAACCTGCAACACTTGAGTAAACGTAAACCAAAAACAAAAATATGTACACACACATAAACATGATGGAAAACACATATATACAATCACTTATGGAAAACAACTATAAACAAGTATATACAAAAGCAAAACAAGTGTTTATACAAGTAAATATACAATATAGACAATTATGTACGAAGCTTAAAAACATAGAAACTATGCGATGCAATTCAATATCGAAACAGCAATCCCCGGCAACGGCGCCATTTTGTTGAAGCTAGAATAACAGCAAGCAAAAATATATAAGTAACTCAGTTTTCTCGTCTCCACAGGGATCAGTGCGAGGGAAAGAATGCCATTCAACGGTTTCTATATTTCTAAGCTCATGAATCAAAAGTTCTGGTTTAAAGACTAACCAAAAGCAAATGCGGAAAACTAAAGGAACAAAAACCAAGTAAATAACAATAACACATTCTTTGGAGAAGAGAAACTCAATAGAGATCAATCAATAACACATGCATTCTTTCGATCATAGTAAACACAAATCAATCATTTGTCTAATATCCTCACATATCACTCACAACATAGGTTATGTCTAACGCAACGTCGAGAGAACAACCGTATTGTCTCATTGGTGATGTCTCACGCAACTCAACAACACAGAGAAGTAAGAACTGATACTCACGCAAGTGTTAAGTCTAAATCTATCTCTAGAGTTCAGACAAAACAGAGATTACTATAACATCCATATCAGATAAATGATTTCGTCGTGTTAAACCAAGATCAAAATACGTACACATGCTTAACCCTTTTTACATGTATTCAACTAATTTTCCCAATGGATGTGAATATCCTTCTTCATCGCTATTATCACGCATCCTCGCGATACCGTATCGATCCTACTCATGCTACCCATGCTACTTAATCAACACAATACAACAAAAGATAAAATGAATATCAACTCACAAAACCATGTCAAAATCTTGCTCGTTAATAGAAGAAAATGTAAGATCAAAGATTTGTAAAGGTTTTGTCAAAAGCACAAATAATCAATCAAAGACAACAACAATGGAAAATCAGAATTCATTGACAACCATACATTAGATGAAATATAATAGGTATCAAGAGATTTACATACAAAACCTCAACAAATAAAGAATACAAAGAGAAGAAAGGAGAAGAACCATTTTCTCCCGGTTTGTCAGAGCCGATTGAAGCAAATCCAACTCCGGATCATCAATATGCATCCTCTAATGTTGTTTCGAAGCATCTTTACTCCTAAAATATGTTTGATGAAGTTGGGAGAAAGTTCCCCCAAAAACATACCAAAAAAATAGTGTTTTTGGCCTTAAATAGTGTTTCAGTCCGCACAGTTTCGCCCGACGGTGTTTTGGGGCGCCCGACGGCGAAAGGCGGCTTATTTTTGCAAGTTCCAGTGTTGTTCCGGAGCGCCCGGCCCTGCAGAGGCGTAGCACACCAGAACAGCAAAAATCCAGCACTGTTTTATTCGTAACTTTTGAACTGTAACTCCATTTTTCTCCCGGTTTGAAGCGCTGGAAAGTTTATTCAATGATCTATTCAATAATGACAAGATATCCTTGATTGAATACCTGCAAAAATAAATGTAAATCAATTAAAATCAATGATATTTACACGATAACGCAATATATACACCATAACGTAAAGTAAACGTATTTACAAACAAATAGGGGTTTATTCTAGAGATTTCAAAAAAAAGTATCGATAAGTGCAACAAAAATTATATACAAAAATAGGTACATTTTGCACTTATCAAACTCTCCCCAACTTACATAATTGTTTGTCCTCAAACAAAAGTCAATCAACTCAAAGAAATAAATGTAATTATCAAGAAATCATGCTCAACAAGTTTTTACAAACGGAGAATAAACGTATGGTACAAATATCAAAAGTACATGCAAAGCAATGCTTACCACTAAACTATAATGACAACACGAATATGAAATAGAGTCTAAGCACAAAACAAATGTCAACATCCAAAAGCAATACATGTTCAAGAATGAATCAAACCTAACACTCCACTTCAAATAAGAATGAAGAAATTAATGTGCGTTTGCAACCGCGGGGAAATTTCACTTATCTGACAAACAGTGCAAATAACAATTCAATTCATACAACATCTAACAATCAAAAATGAAAATATGGAAGCAAAAAGACCATTAAGGGCTTCAAAGGTTGTAGCTTGGTCGGGTTCACAACAAATGGACATTTTTAAAGGCCATTGAATCGAAATTGCCGTTGCAAAAGAACATTCACTATACAAGGTATTCACAAACATCTCAACTTCATTCACCAATTTCATTCCTCTATTGTAAACCTTCTCAAACTTCCTTATGCACAATTATTTCACTCTATTTTCCTCATTCAAACAAGCATTCTTTTTCTTTTGTTTTTCACATTCATATTTACACTTTTTCTTTTCATGCCTGTTTGAACTTTTTCAAAAATTGAAAGCAGCCTACCATCTTCTTTTTCATTCTCCCCAACTTGAATTCAACCAAACCTCCAGTGAATGCTCCTTGCTTTTGACGGCAAGGAAATCAAAGTATACAATTTCAAAGGCTCAAGAAGAAATTTTAGAAACTCACTAAATTCAATGATGAACCAAACTTACAAATTATGTACATAAACCAAGTTCATCACTAAAAATGAGATCTAAACTGTTTTAGTCTCAAAGGGGCTAACAAATTCTCACTACTCACGGGTAAGATACTATTGGATATGGTTGTGCTCAATATAAACAAATGCCTTGATCATATCTAATGCTTCCACAAAATCACAATAATCAGAAGATAAAGCATGAATCAAACGAATTAAACAAAGTTTATCAGTCATCCAAGCATTTAGTAAACAATGGAGGTTTCCTCACATGGGGCTATGAACTAAAGTGATTCATAAATGAACAAAAATTGCAAGAGAATGAAAGACATGTTATTTGTACAAATTCTAAGGTTCATAAACATGTTATGTTCTAGAAAATAATAAACACAAACTAAAGCAATGCAACTTCCTTTAAACTTTTCACAATACCATAACATTTTCTTGTTGAAACAATCAAAATTGAAAAATCACACAATGCATCCTCAAGCTAATCAAAAACAAAACTTGAGAACAAACACAAAAATTTCTAAAACTAATAAACATATACTACCAAAATGCGTGAAAGTGGATAAGAGAATAAGAGAGTTTTTCCACAAAAAGCAAGGCGCGCTAAGCGCGCACAGGCTTGCTGAGTTTTTCAAGTTCTTTCTCTCATTCAACCCATCCATTCTCACACAATACTACAATACTACTAAATATAAAATTGTACAAACTCAAATCGTTGGGTTTCCTCCCAACAAGCGCTTGTTTCACGTCGTAAGCTCAACACCCTATTTACGTACAAGCTCCTCCATGTTGTTTCATTCACTGGTAGCGACCTAATAAAACCTGCAACACCTGAGTAAACGTAAACCAAAAACAAAAATATGTACACACACATAAACATGATGGAAAACAAATATATACAATCACTTATGGAAAACAACTATAAACAAGTATATACAAAAGCAAAACAAGTGTTTATACAAGTAAATATACAATATAGACAATTATGTACGAAGCTTAAAAACATAGAAACTATGCGATGCAATTCAATATCGAAACAGCAATCCCCGGCAACGGCGCCATTTTGTTGAAGCTAGAATAACAGCAAGCAAAAATATATAAGTAACTCAGTTTTGTCGTCTCCACAGGGATCAGTGCGAGGGAAAGAATGCCATTCAACGGTTTCTATATTTCTAAGCTCATGAATCAAAAGTTCTGGTTTAAAGACTAACCAAAAGCAAATGCGGAAAACTAAAGGAACAAAAAGTAAGTAAATAACAATAACACATTCTTTGGAGAAGAGAAACTCAATAGAGATCAATCAATAACACATGCATTCTTTCGATCATAGTAAACATAAATCAATCATTTGTCTAATATCCTCACGTATCACTCACAACATAGGTTATGTCTAACGCAACGTCGAGAGAACAACCGTATTGTCTCATTGGTGATGTCTCACGCAACTCAACAACACAGAGAAGTAAGAACTGATACTCACGCAAGTGTTAAGTCTAAATCTATCTCTAGAGTTCAGACAAAACAGAGATTACTATAACATCCATATCAGATAAATGATTTCGTCGTGTTAAACCAAGATCAAAATACGTACACATGCTTAACCCTTTTTACATGTATTCAACTAATTTTCCCAATGGATGTGAATATCCTTCTTCATCGCTATTATCACGCATCCTCGCGATACCGTATCGATCCTACTCATGCTACCCATGCTACTTAATCAACACAATACAACAAAAGATAAAATGAATATCAACTCACAAAACCATGTCAAAAGCTTGCTCGTTAATAGAAGAAAATGTAAGATCAAAGATTTGTAAAGGTTTTGTCAAGAGCACAAATAATCAATCAAAGACAACAACAATGGAAAATCAGAATTCATTGACAACCATACATTAGATGAAATATAATAGGTATCAAGAGATTTACATACAAAACCTCAACAAATAAAGAATACAAAGAGAAGAAAGGAGAAGAACCATTTTCTCCCGGTTTGTCAGAGCCGATTGAAGCAAATCCAACTCCGGATCATCAATATGCATCCTCTAATGTTGTTTCGAAGCATCTTTACTCCTAAAATATGTTTGATGAAGTTGGGAGAAAGTTCCCCCAAAAACATACCAAAAAAATAGTGTTTTTGGCCTTAAATAGTGTTTCAGTCCGCACAGTTTCGCCCGACGGTGTTTTGGGGCGCCCGACGGCGAAAGGCGGCTTATTTTTGCAAGTTCCAGTGTTGTTCCGGAGCGCCCGGCCCTGCAGAGGCGTAGCACACCAGAACAGCAAAAATCCAGCACTGTTTTATTCGTAACTTTTGAACTGTAACTCCATTTTTCTCCCGGTTTGAAGCGCTGGAAAGTTTATTCAATGATCTATTCAATAATGACAAGATATCCTTGATTGAATACCTGCAAAAATAAATGTAAATCAATTAAAATCAATGATATTTACACGATAACGCAATATATACACCATAACGTAAAGTAAACGTATTTACAAACAAATAGGGGTTTATTCTAGAGATTTCAAAAAAAAGTATCGATAAGTGCAACAAAAATTATATACAAAAATAGGTACATTTTGCACTTATCAAACTCTCCCCAACTTACATAATTGTTTGTCCTCAAACAAAAGTCAATCAACTCAAAGAAATAAATGCAATTATCAAGAAATCATGCTCAACAAGTTTTTACAAACGGAGAATAAACGTATGGTACAAATATCAAAAGTACATGCAAAGCAATGCTTACCACTAAACTATAATGACAACACGAATATGAAATAGAGTCTAAGCACAAAACAAATGTCAACATCCAAAAGCAATACATGTTCAAGAATGAATCAAACCTAACACTCCACTTCAAATAAGAATGAAGAAATTAATGTGCGTTTGCAACCGCGGGGAAATTTCACTTATCTGACAAACAGTGCAAATAACAATTCAATTCATACAACATCTAACAATCAAAAATGAAAATATGGAAGCAAAAAGACCATTAAGGGCTTCAAAGGTTGTAGCTTGGTCGGGTTCACAACAAATGGACATTTTTAAAGGCCATTGAATCGAAATTGCCGTTGCAAAAGAACATTCACTATACAAGGTATTCACAAACATCTCAACTTCATTCACCAATTTCATTCCTCTATTGTAAACCTTCTCAAACTTCCTTATGCACAATTATTTCACTCTATTTTCCTCATTCAAACAAGCATTCTTTTTCTTTTGTTTTTCACATTCATATTTACACTTTTTCTTTTCATGCCTGTTTGAACTTTTTCAAAAATTGAAAGCAGCCTACCATCTTCTTTTTCATTCTCCCCAACTTGAATTCAACCAAACCTCCAGTGAATGCTCCTTGCTTTTGACGGCAAGGAAATCAAAGTATACAATTTCAAAGGCTCAAGAAGAAATTTTAGAAACTCACTAAATTCAATGATGAACCAAACTTACAAATTATGTACATAAACCAAGTTCATCACTAAAAATGAGATCTAAACTGTTTTAGTCTCAAAGGGGCTAACAAATTCTCACTACTCACGGGTAAGATACTATTGGATACGGTTGTGCTCAATATAAACAAATGCCTTGATCATATCTAATGCTTCCACAAAATCACAATAATCAGAAGATAAAGCATGAATCAAACGAATTAAACAAAGTTTATCAGTCATCCAAGCATTTAGTAAACAATGGAGGTTTCCTCACATGGGGCTATGAACTAAAGTGATTCATAAATGAACAAAAATTGCAAGAGAATGAAAGACATGTTATTTGTACAAATTCTAAGGTTCATAAACATGTTATGTTCTAGAAAATAATAAACACAAACTAAAGCAATGCAACTTCCTTTAAACTTTTCACAATACCATAACATTTTCTTGTTGAAACAATCAAAATTGAAAAATCACACAATGCATCCTCAAGCTAATCAAAAACAAAACTTGAGAACAAACACAAAAATTTCTAAAACTAATAAACATATACTACCAAAATGCGTGAAAGTGGATAAGAGAATAAGAGAGTTTTTCCACAAAAAGCAAGGCGCGCTAAGCGCGCACAGGCTTGCTGAGTTTTTCAAGTTCTTTCTCTCATTCAACCCATCCATTCTCACACAATACTACAATACTACTAAATATAAAATTGTACAAACTCAAATCGTTGGGTTTCCTCCCAACAAGCGCTTGTTTCACGTCGTAAGCTCAACACCCTATTTACGTACAAGCTCCTCCATGTTGTTTCATTCACTGGTAGCGACCTAATAAAACCTGCAACACCTGAGTAAACGTAAACCAAAAACAAAAATATGTACACACACATAAACATGATGGAAAACAAATATATACAATCACTTATGGAAAACAACTATAAACAAGTATATACAAAAGCAAAACAAGTGTTTATACAAGTAAATATACAATATAGACAATTATGTACGAAGCTTAAAAACATAGAAACTATGCGATGCAATTCAATATCGAAACAGCAATCCCCGGCAACGGCGCCATTTTGTTGAAGCTAGAATAACAGCAAGCAAAAATATATAAGTAACTCAGTTTTGTCGTCTCCACAGGGATCAGTGCGAGGGAAAGAATGCCATTCAACGGTTTCTATATTTCTAAGCTCATGAATCAAAAGTTCTGGTTTAAAGACTAACCAAAAGCAAATGCGGAAAACTAAAGGAACAAAAAGTAAGTAAATAACAATAACACATTCTTTGGAGAAGAGAAACTCAATAGAGATCAATCAATAACACATGCATTCTTTCGATCATAGTAAACATAAATCAATCATTTGTCTAATATCCTCACGTATCACTCACAACATAGGTTATGTCTAACGCAACGTCGAGAGAACAACCGTATTGTCTCATTGGTGATGTCTCACGCAACTCAACAACACAGAGAAGTAAGAACTGATACTCACGCAAGTGTTAAGTCTAAATCTATCTCTAGAGTTCAGACAAAACAGAGATTACTATAACATCCATATCAGATAAATGATTTCGTCGTGTTAAACCAAGATCAAAATACGTACACATGCTTAACCCTTTTTACATGTATTCAACTAATTTTCCCAATGGATGTGAATATCCTTCTTCATCGCTATTATCACGCATCCTCGCGATACCGTATCGATCCTACTCATGCTACCCATGCTACTTAATCAACACAATACAACAAAAGATAAAATGAATATCAACTCACAAAACCATGTCAAAAGCTTGCTCGTTAATAGAAGAAAATGTAAGATCAAAGATTTGTAAAGGTTTTGTCAAGAGCACAAATAATCAATCAAAGACAACAACAATGGAAAATCAGAATTCATTGACAACCATACATTAGATGAAATATAATAGGTATCAAGAGATTTACATACAAAACCTCAACAAATAAAGAATACAAAGAGAAGAAAGGAGAAGAACCATTTTCTCCCGGTTTGTCAGAGCCGATTGAAGCAAATCCAACTCCGGATCATCAATATGCATCCTCTAATGTTGTTTCGAAGCATCTTTACTCCTAAAATATGTTTGATGAAGTTGGGAGAAAGTTCCCCCAAAAACATACCAAAAAAATAGTGTTTTTGGCCTTAAATAGTGTTTCAGTCCGCACAGTTTCGCCCGACGGTGTTTTGGGGCGCCCGACGGCGAAAGGCGGCTTATTTTTGCAAGTTCCAGTGTTGTTCCGGAGCGCCCGGCCCTGCAGAGGCGTAGCACACCAGAACAGCAAAAATCCAGCACTGTTTTATTCGTAACTTTTGAACTGTAACTCCATTTTTCTCCCGGTTTGAAGCGCTGGAAAGTTTATTCAATGATCTATTCAATAATGACAAGATATCCTTGATTGAATACCTGCAAAAATAAATGTAAATCAATTAAAATCAATGATATTTACACGATAACGCAATATATACACCATAACGTAAAGTAAACGTATTTACAAACAAATAGGGGTTTATTCTAGAGATTTCAAAAAAAAGTATCGATAAGTGCAACAAAAATTATATACAAAAATAGGTACATTTTGCACTTATCAAACTCTCCCCAACTTACATAATTGTTTGTCCTCAAACAAAAGTCAATCAACTCAAAGAAATAAATGCAATTATCAAGAAATCATGCTCAACAAGTTTTTACAAACGGAGAATAAACGTATGGTACAAATATCAAAAGTACATGCAAAGCAATGCTTACCACTAAACTATAATGACAACACGAATATGAAATAGAGTCTAAGCACAAAACAAATGTCAACATCCAAAAGCAATACATGTTCAAGAATGAATCAAACCTAACACTCCACTTCAAATAAGAATGAAGAAATTAATGTGCGTTTGCAACCGCGGGGAAATTTCACTTATCTGACAAACAGTGCAAATAACAATTCAATTCATACAACATCTAACAATCAAAAATGAAAATATGGAAGCAAAAAGACCATTAAGGGCTTCAAAGGTTGTAGCTTGGTCGGGTTCACAACAAATGGACATTTTTAAAGGCCATTGAATCGAAATTGCCGTTGCAAAAGAACATTCACTATACAAGGTATTCACAAACATCTCAACTTCATTCACCAATTTCATTCCTCTATTGTAAACCTTCTCAAACTTCCTTATGCACAATTATTTCACTCTATTTTCCTCATTCAAACAAGCATTCTTTTTCTTTTGTTTTTCACATTCATATTTACACTTTTTCTTTTCATGCCTGTTTGAACTTTTTCAAAAATTGAAAGCAGCCTACCATCTTCTTTTTCATTCTCCCCAACTTGAATTCAACCAAACCTCCAGTGAATGCTCCTTGCTTTTGACGGCAAGGAAATCAAAGTATACAATTTCAAAGGCTCAAGAAGAAATTTTAGAAACTCACTAAATTCAATGATGAACCAAACTTACAAATTATGTACATAAACCAAGTTCATCACTAAAAATGAGATCTAAACTGTTTTAGTCTCAAAGGGGCTAACAAATTCTCACTACTCACGGGTAAGATACTATTGGATACGGTTGTGCTCAATATAAACAAATGCCTTGATCATATCTAATGCTTCCACAAAATCACAATAATCAGAAGATAAAGCATGAATCAAACGAATTAAACAAAGTTTATCAGTCATCCAAGCATTTAGTAAACAATGGAGGTTTCCTCACATGGGGCTATGAACTAAAGTGATTCATAAATGAACAAAAATTGCAAGAGAATGAAAGACATGTTATTTGTACAAATTCTAAGGTTCATAAACATGTTATGTTCTAGAAAATAATAAACACAAACTAAAGCAATGCAACTTCCTTTAAACTTTTCACAATACCATAACATTTTCTTGTTGAAACAATCAAAATTGAAAAATCACACAATGCATCCTCAAGCTAATCAAAAACAAAACTTGAGAACAAACACAAAAATTTCTAAAACTAATAAACATATACTACCAAAATGCGTGAAAGTGGATAAGAGAATAAGAGAGTTTTTCCACAAAAAGCAAGGCGCGCTAAGCGCGCACAGGCTTGCTGAGTTTTTCAAGTTCTTTCTCTCATTCAACCCATCCATTCTCACACAATACTACAATACTACTAAATATAAAATTGTACAAACTCAAATCATTGGGTTTCCTCCTAACAAGCGCTTGTTTCACGTCGTAAGCTCAACACCCTATTTACGTACAAGCTCCTCCATGTTGTTTCATTCACTGGTAGCGACCTAATAAAACCTGCAACACCTGAGTAAACGTAAACCAAAAACAAAAATATGTACACACACATAAACATGATGGAAAACAAATATATACAATCACTTATGGAAAACAACTATAAACAAGTATATACAAAAGCAAAACAAGTGTTTATACAAGTAAATATACAATATAGACAATTATGTACGAAGCTTAAAAACATAGAAACTATGCGATGCAATTCAATATCGAAACAGCAATCCCCGGCAACGGCGCCATTTTGTTGAAGCTAGAATAACAGCAAGCAAAAATATATAAGTAACTCAGTTTTCTCGTCTCCACAGGGATCAGTGCGAGGGAAAGAATGCCATTCAACGGTTTCTATATTTCTAAGCTCATGAATCAAAAGTTCTGGTTTAAAGACTAACCAAAAGCAAATGCGGAAAACTAAAGGAACAAAAAGTAAGTAAATAACAATAACACATTCTTTGGAGAAGAGAAACTCAATAGAGATCAATCAATAACACATGCATTCTTTCGATCATAGTAAACATAAATCAATCATTTGTCTAATATCCTCACGTATCACTCACAACATAGGTTATGTCTAACGCAACGTCGAGAGAACAACCGTATTGTCTCATTGGTGATGTCTCACGCAACTCAACAACACAGAGAAGTAAGAACTGATACTCACGCAAGTGTTAAGTCTAAATCTATCTCTAGAGTTCAGACAAAACAGAGATTACTATAACATCCATATCAGATAAATGATTTCGTCGTGTTAAACCAAGATCAAAATACGTACACATGCTTAACCCTTTTTACATGTATTCAACTAATTTTCCCAATGGATGTGAATATCCTTCTTCATCGCTATTATCACGCATCCTCGCGATACCGTGTCGATCCTACTCATGCTACCCATGCTACTTAATCAACACAATACAACAAAAGATAAAATGAATATCAACTCACAAAACCATGTCAAAAGCTTGCTCGTTAATAGAAGAAAATGTAAGATCAAAGATTTGTAAAGGTTTTGTCAAGAGCACAAATAATCAATCAAAGACAACAACAATGGAAAATCAGAATTCATTGACAACCATACATTAGATGAAATATAATAGGTATCAAGAGATTTACATACAAAACCTCAACAAATAAAGAATACAAAGAGAAGAAAGGAGAAGAACCATTTTCTCCCGGTTTGTCAGAGCCGATTGAAGCAAATCCAACTCCGGATCATCAATATGCATCCTCTAATGTTGTTTCGAAGCATCTTTACTCCTAAAATATGTTTGATGAAGTTGGGAGAAAGTTCCCCCAAAAACATACCAAAAAAATAGTGTTTTTGGCCTTAAATAGTGTTTCAGTCCGCACAGTTTCGCCCGACGGTGTTTTGGGGCGCCCGACGGCGAAAGGCGGCTTATTTTTGCAAGTTCCAGTGTTGTTCCGGAGCGCCCGGCCCTGCAGAGGCGTAGCACACCAGAACAGCAAAAATCCAGCACTGTTTTATTCGTAACTTTTGAACTGTAACTCCATTTTTCTCCCGGTTTGAAGCGCTGGAAAGTTTATTCAATGATCTATTCAATAATGACAAGATATCCTTGATTGAATACCTGCAAAAATAAATGTAAATCAATTAAAATCAATGATATTTACACGATAACGCAATATATACACCATAACGTAAAGTAAACGTATTTACAAACAAATAGGGGTTTATTCTAGAGATTTCAAAAAAAAGTATCGATAAGTGCAACAAAAATTATATACAAAAATAGGTACATTTTGCACTTATCAAACTCTCCCCAACTTACATAATTGTTTGTCCTCAAACAAAAGTTAATCAACTCAAAGAAATAAATGCAATTATCAAGAAATCATGCTCAACAAGTTTTTACAAACGGAGAATAAACGTATGGTACAAATATCAAAAGTACATGCAAAGCAATGCTTACCACTAAACTATAATGACAACACGAATATGAAATAGAGTCTAAGCACAAAACAAATGTCAACATCCAAAAGCAATACATGTTCAAGAATGAATCAAACCTAACACTCCACTTCAAATAAGAATGAAGAAATTAATGTGCGTTTGCAACCGCGGGGAAATTTCACTTATCTGACAAACAGTGCAAATAACAATTCAATTCATACAACATCTAACAATCAAAAATGAAAATATGGAAGCAAAAAGACCATTAAGGGCTTCAAAGGTTGTAGCTTGGTCGGGTTCACAACAAATGGACATTTTTAAAGGCCATTGAATCGAAATTGCCGTTGCAAAAGAACATTCACTATACAAGGTATTCACAAACATCTCAACTTCATTCACCAATTTCATTCCTCTATTGTAAACCTTCTCAAACTTCCTTATGCACAATTATTTCACTCTATTTTCCTCATTCAAACAAGCATTCTTTTTCTTTTGTTTTTCACATTCATATTTACACTTTTTCTTTTCATGCCTGTTTGAACTTTTTCAAAAATTGAAAGCAGCCTACCATCTTCTTTTTCATTCTCCCCAACTTGAATTCAACCAAACCTCCAGTGAATGCTCCTTGCTTTTGACGGCAAGGAAATCAAAGTATACAATTTCAAAGGCTCAAGAAGAAATTTTAGAAACTCACTAAATTCAATGATGAACCAAACTTACAAATTATGTACATAAACCAAGTTCATCACTAAAAATGAGATCTAAACTGTTTTAGTCTCAAAGGGGCTAACAAATTCTCACTACTCACGGGTAAGATACTATTGGATACGGTTGTGCTCAATATAAACAAATGCCTTGATCATATCTAATGCTTCCACAAAATCACAATAATCAGAAGATAAAGCATGAATCAAACGAATTAAACAAAGTTTATCAGTCATCCAAGCATTTAGTAAACAATGGAGGTTTCCTCACATGGGGCTATGAACTAAAGTGATTCATAAATGAACAAAAATTGCAAGAGAATGAAAGACATGTTATTTGTACAAATTCTAAGGTTCATAAACATGTTATGTTCTAGAAAATAATAAACACAAACTAAAGCAATGCAACTTCCTTTAAACTTTTCACAATACCATAACATTTTCTTGTTGAAACAATCAAAATTGAAAAATCACACAATGCATCCTCAAGCTAATCAAAAACAAAACTTGAGAACAAACACAAAAATTTCTAAAACTAATAAACATATACTACCAAAATGCGTGAAAGTGGATAAGAGAATAAGAGAGTTTTTCCACAAAAAGCAAGGCGCGCTAAGCGCGCACAGGCTTGCTGAGTTTTTCAAGTTCTTTCTCTCATTCAATCCATCCATTCTCACACAATACTACAATACTACTAAATATAAAATTGTACAAACTCAAATCGTTGGGTTTCCTCCCAACAAGCGCTTGTTTCACGTCGTAAGCTCGACACCTTATTTACGTACAAGCTCCTCCATGTTGTTTCGTTCACTGGTAGCGACCTAATAAAACCTGCAACACTTGAGTAAACGTAAACCAAAAACAAAAATATGTACACACACATAAACATGATGGAAAACACATATATACAATCACTTATGGAAAACAACTATAAACAAGTATATACAAAAGCAAAACAAGTGTTTATACAAGTAAATATACAATATAGACAATTATGTACGAAGCTTAAAAACATAGAAACTATGCGATGCAATTCAATATCGAAACAGCAATCCTCGGCAACGGCGCCATTTTGTTGAAGCTAGAATAACAGCAAGCAAGAATATATAAGTAACTCAGTTTTGTCGTCTCCACAGGGATCAGTGCGAGGGAAAGAATGCCATTCAACGGTTTCTATATTTCTAAGCTCATGAATCAAAAGTTCTGGTTTAAAGACTAACCAAAAGCAAATGCGGAAAACTAAAGGAACAAAAACCAAGTAAATAACAATAACACATTCTTTGGAGAAGAGAAACTCAATAGAGATCAATCAATAACACATGCATTCTTTCGATCATAGTAAACACAAATCAATCATTTATCTAATATCCTCACATATCACTCACAACATAGGTTATGTCCAACGCAACGTCGAGAGAACAACCGTATTGTCTCATTGGTGATGTCTCACGCAACTCAACAACACAGAGAAGTAAGAACTGATACTCACGCAAGTGTTAAGTCTAAATCTATCTCTAGAGTTCAGACAAAACAGAGATTACTATAACATCCATATCAGATAAATGATTTCGTCGTGTTAAACCAAGATCAAAATACGTACACATGCTTAACCCTTTTTACATGTATTCAACTAATTTTCCCAATGGATGTGAATATCCTTCTTCATCGCTATTATCACGCATCCTCGCGATACCGTATCGATCCTACTCATGCTACCCATGCTACTTAATCAACACAATACAACAAAAGATAAAATGAATATCAACTCACAAAACCATGTCAAAAGCTTGCTCGTTAATAGAAGAAAATGTAAGATCAAAGATTTGTAAAGGTTTTGTCAAGAGCACAAATAATCAATCAAAGACAACAACAATGGAAAATCAGAATTCATTGACAACCATACATTAGATGAAATATAATAGGTATCAAGAGATTTACATACAAAACCTCAACAAATAAAGAATACAAAGAGAAGAAAGGAGAAGAACCATTTTCTCCCGGTTTGTCAGAGCCGATTGAAGCAAATCCAACTCCGGATCATCAATATGCATCCTCTAATGTTGTTTCGAAGCATCTTTACTCCTAAAATATGTTTGATGAAGTTGGGAGAAAGTTCCCCCAAAAACATACCAAAAAAATAGTGTTTTTGGCCTTAAATAGTGTTTCAGTCCGCACAGTTTCGCCCGACGGTGTTTTGGGGCGCCCGACGGCGAAAGGCGGCTTATTTTTGCAAGTTCCAGTGTTGTTCCGGAGCGCCCGGCCCTGCAGAGGCGTAGCACACCAGAACAGCAAAAATCCAGCACTGTTTTATTCGTAACTTTTGAACTGTAACTCCATTTTTCTCCCGGTTTGAAGCGCTGGAAAGTTTATTCAATGATCTATTCAATAATGACAAGATATCCTTGATTGAATACCTACAAAAATAAATGTAAATCAATTAAAATCAATGATATTTACACGATAACGCAATATATACACCATAACGTAAAGTAAACGTATTTACAAACAAATAGGGGTTTATTCTAGAGATTTCAAAAAAAAGTATCGATAAGTGCAACAAAAATTATATACAAAAATAGGTACATTTTGCACTTATCAAACTCTCCCCAACTTACATAATTGTTTGTCCTCAAACAAAAGTCAATCAACTCAAAGAAATAAATGCAATTATCAAGAAATCATGCTCAACAAGTTTTTACAAACGGAGAATAAACGTATGGTACAAATATCAAAAGTACATGCAAAGCAATGCTTACCACTAAACTATAATGACAACACGAATATGAAATAGAGTCTAAGCACAAAACAAATGTCAACATCCAAAAGCAATACATGTTCAAGAATGAATCAAACCTAACACTCCACTTCAAATAAGAATGAAGAAATTAATGTGCGTTTGCAACCGCGGGGAAATTTCACTTATCTGACAAACAGTGCAAATAACAATTCAATTCATACAACATCTAACAATCAAAAATGAAAATATGGAAGCAAAAAGACCATTAAGGGCTTCAAAGGTTGTAGCTTGGTCGAGTTCACAACAAATGGACATTTTTAAAGGCCATTGAATCGAAATTGCCGTTGCAAAAGAACATTCACTATACAAGGTATTCACAAACATCTCAACTTCATTCACCAATTTCATTCCTCTATTGTAAACCTTCTCAAACTTCCTTATGCACAATTATTTCACTCTATTTTCCTCATTCAAACAAGCATTCTTTTTCTTTTGTTTTTCACATTCATATTTACACTTTTTCTTTTCATGCCTGTTTGAACTTTTTCAAAAATTGAAAGCAGCCTACCATCTTCTTTTTCATTCTCCCCAACTTGAATTCAACCAAACCTCCAGTGAATGCTCCTTGCTTTTGACGGCAAGGAAATCAAAGTATACAATTTCAAAGGCTCAAGAAGAAATTTTAGAAACTCACTAAATTCAATGATGAACCAAACTTACAAATTATGTACATAAACCAAGTTCATCACTAAAAATGAGATCTAAACTGTTTTAGTCTCAAAGGGGCTAACAAATTCTCACTACTCACGGGTAAGATACTATTGGATACGGTTGTGCTCAATATAAACAAATGCCTTGATCATATCTAATGCTTCCACAAAATCACAATAATCAGAAGATAAAGCATGAATCAAACGAATTAAACAAAGTTTATCAGTCATCCAAGCATTTAGTAAACAATGGAGGTTTCCTCACATGGGGCTATGAACTAAAGTGATTCATAAATGAACAAAAATTGCAAGAGAATGAAAGACATGTTATTTGTACAAATTCTAAGGTTCATAAACATGTTATGTTCTAGAAAATAATAAACACAAACTAAAGCAATGCAACTTCCTTTAAACTTTTCACAATACCATAACATTTTCTTGTTGAAACAATCAAAATTGAAAAATCACACAATGCATCCTCAAGCTAATCAAAAACAAAACTTGAGAACAAACACAAAAATTTCTAAAACTAATAAACATATACTACCAAAATGCGTGAAAGTGGATAAGAGAATAAGAGAGTTTTTCCACAAAAAGCAAGGCGCGCTAAGCGCGCACAGGCTTGCTGAGTTTTTCAAGTTCTTTCTCTCATTCAATCCATCCATTCTCACACAATACTACAATACTACTAAATATAAAATTGTACAAACTCAAATCGTTGGGTTTCCTCCCAACAAGCGCTTGTTTCACGTCGTAAGCTCGACACCTTATTTACGTACAAGCTCCTCCATGTTGTTTCGTTCACTGGTAGCGACCCAATAAAACCTGCAACACTTGAGTAAACGTAAACCATAAAAAAAAATATGTACGCACACATAAACATGATGGAAAACACATATATACAAACACTTATGGAAAACAACTATAAACAAGTATATACAAAAGCAAAACATGTGTTTATACAAGTAAATATACAATATACACAATTATGTACGAAGCTTAAAAACATAGAAACTATGCGATGCAACTCAATATCGAAACAACAATCCCCGGTGTTAGTTCCTGGATTGGCTGGAATTTTGGTAAAACAAAGGTTATTCAATGTTGATGTCAAGGTACTGATGTTGTAACATTGAAGTCTTAACACTGGGTTGTGTTAAGTTGTTAAATGCTGAAGTTGGATGTCTGATGTCACACAAGTGATGTTGTAACATCAGACATGCAGAATTAATAACAGCAGGATATGTTATTAGGGCACGCGTATTAGCTGGAATTGTGGAGAGTGGTTGACTCATTGGATGAGAATATCTTGGGATAGATATTTTCTGTTACATGGGATATTTGATTGCAGGTCTATTGGAGAATTAAAAGGTTGAAGATTTAAAAAGATTTTGGGGATAAAATCTGTTTTGAAGATTCAGTTTTAATTAACAAATCTGATCAAATATTGTGACAAGTCCAAGCCCAATTCAGGAGCTATATAAAGCGCACAAGACCAAAGGAAAAAGTACAGAAATACGGGGAGAAGATCAAGAGCAGATGCTGAGTGTCTTGAGTATTTTGTACAAGGTGTATAACCAGAATTCTAGGGTGAATTGCTGTGTCGTATTCTGTCCTCTCTAAAGTTGTGAAGCAAAGAGAGTTGTATTACTTGATCAAAGCTGTGAAGCAGAATCAAGGGTTCTCAAAGAGGTTGTTCTTTGAGTGGTTTTAGGGATTGAGTAGTGTTCTCATATCTAAGTAGTTTCTTAGGTAGAAAGTCACTAGTAGGAATTAAGATTAGGAGATTGTCAACTGGGTTGTTGAGTCTGTAATTTAATTCTACAAGTAGTGAAATTCATCCCTGGCTTGGTAGCCCCCAGACGTAGGTAGTTAGACCGAACTGGGTGAACAAATCATTGTGTTGATTTATTTACTGTTATTGCTGTCCATTGTGCAGAGTGTGTTGTTGTGACATCGCACCTTAACATCACACGTCTGGTACCAAAATTTCAATTGGTATCAGAGCAGGCATCCTATCTGGCTCTGGGTGAGATCTGGGGAAGATACTTTCTGGTGTGAAGATGGACAAAGAGGTTGGAGGATTTGTCAACAGACCCCCTATATTGGATGGCTCAAACTATGAGTATTGGAAGCCTAGAATGACTACTTTCTTAAAGTCATTGGACAACAGAGCTTGGAAGGCTGTCATTAAAGAATGGAAAGCTCCTGTGGTGTTTGAAAAAGATGATGCTGGCAAAGATAAAGAGGGCACCTCAAAGCTGAAGCTGGAAGAAGAATGGACCAAGGAAGAAGATGAGCTTGCCCTTGGAAATTCCAAAGCTTTAAATGCAATCTTCAATGGAGTGGATAAGAATATTTTCAAGTTAATTAATACCTGTGAGGTTGCTAAGAAAGCATGGGATATTTTGAAGGGCACTCATGAAGGAACATCTAGAGTTAAGATGTCAAGACTCCAGCTTCTAACATCGAAGTTTGAGAGTCTGAAGATGAAGGAAGAGGAAACTATCCATGACTTCCATATGAGTGTGCTTGAGCTGGGTAATGCATCCAGTGCCCTTGGAGAAAAGATGTCAGAAGAAAAGCTTGTAAGGAAAATCCTGAAGTCTCTTTCTAAGAAGTACAAGATGAAGGTAACTGCCATTGAAGAATCACAAGAGATCAGCAAGATGAGGGTTGATGAGCTCATTGGATCTCTTCAAACTTTTGAGCTTGGTTTGAATGAGGAAGAACCTGAAAAGAAGTCCAAAAGTATAGCCTTGGTTTCCACTCCTGCAGAAGTTAAGAAAGTTACAGATGATGAGTCTCAGGAGGATCTGTCTCAAGCCATAGTTATGTTGGGAAGACAGTTCAACAAAGTGTTCAAGAGGTTGAACAATAACTCCAGGCCTAATGTCAGGAACATCTCTTCTGACAACAGCAAGGCAAAAGAGAAGGATGAAGAGAAGACTGCCCAAGATAAAGGAGTTCAGTGCTTTGAATGTGAAGGGTATGGACATGTCAAGAAAGAGTGTCCCACATTCTTGAAGAAGCAGAAGAAGGGCATGACAGTTTCCTGGTCTGACTCTGATAGTGAAAGTGAAATTGAGTCAGCAAAGCATGTTACAGCTTTGATAGGAATTGTTGAACCTGATGATGATAGTGATGGAGAAGTCACTTATGATGAGCTAGCTTCAACCTACAAAGAGTTGTGCTTAAAGAGTGTTGAACTATGTCAGGAGAGGAATCAACAGAAGAAACAGATTGCTCAGCTAGAGAATGGCAAAGCTGAATTGGAAAAAGAAGTCTTATGTGTCAAAGCTCATCTTAATCATATGACTAAATCTGTTAGAATGTTGAACAGTGGGACAGCCACTCTTGATAAGATTCTTCAGTCAGAGAAAGTTGTTGGAGATAAATCAGGTATAGGATGTGCGGTTGAGGAAAAGAGTTCTACAGAAGCAAGCACTTCTGGAACAAAGAAGGAGGTGTCCCAACCAATGTCTCAACATCAAACAAAGAGACATGATTCTACACCTAAGAAGGTTACTCATCCACAGCCTCAGAATGTTGAGAAGAAGAATGCTCATCATCAGAAGAAGGTGCAGTCTCAGGGAGCTAGTCAGTATATGCCCTCACAACACCACAAGAGCATGCAAGCTGCTCAGTTCAAACAGCACATGTCTTATCTGGTGTCTCAACATCAGGGGTATGGTTACACCAATGCTGTTCCTCATATCTATGGAAGAAGAAAGCCACACCATCATGGGAGACAATCCAGGAAACAACATTCTCAACCTCCTTATGGAAGAAGATACCAGCATAATAGAAGGCAGGCCAGTTATGGTAGGAGGAGACCACATTATGGATGGCATCCTAAGCAATCTCATCATGGCAGAAGATTCAGAGATGAAAGGGTGAGATGCTTTTATTGTGGAAGGTTTGGACATATGCAGTACTCTTGCTACAAGCTGCATGGATACCCTCAGCCTCAAAACAGATGGAGAGAGTACAGGCCCAAAGTTGTTAAACAATGGGTACCTAAGGAGAAGGTGAAGTGTCTATTGGCTCACACATCAGATGAACATTTTTCTATGGACGCATGGTACTTTGACAGTGGATGTTCAAAGCACATGACTGGATCCAAGAAGCATTTGGTAGAGTTCAATCCTTGCCATACAAATAGTGTTATTTTTGGCAATGGTGAAAAAGGAGTAGTAGAAGGAGTTGGAAGAGTGAAGAATCATGATGGCCTTACTCTTGATAATGTGCTCCTTGTTCAAGGGTTGAGTGCTAATTTAATTAGCATAAGTCAACTTTGTGATGAAGGTTACAACGTAAGCTACACCAAAGATGAATGTGTGGTAGCTGATGAGCAGAATGAGGTAGTGATGAAGGGAGTAAGATCCAAAGATAATTGCTATCAGTGGATACCTCAAGTGGACAGCATATCTAGTGATGATGCTGTAACATCAGATGATGACATCAAGTGTGAAAGTATGGTGAAAAGTCAATCTGGGTTAATGACTTATGGTGCTGTTACTCCTAAGTTGGATGATGTGAGTAGTCAGTTATGTGAACAAGATGAAGGGGTCAACAATGCTGATGGAAGGATCAAAAGCTGTGACCTTAAGAAGTGTTGGGAGCTGAATACTTGCAAGGCCAAGAAAGATGACAACCTGATTAATGACTCCTATAGTTCAGAAGAAAAATTCCACAAGTTGACAATCCTTAGGTTGGAAGATGCAGATGTTAGAGCTGATGATGAACTAATTGCAAAAGTGGTTCCTGGGGTTGCTAAACGACTGAAATCAAGAAAGAGGAAAGCTATTGAGTCACCTCCAAAGATGAGAACTGCTAAGCAGAAAATCTATGTGGATGGTACTACAAAATCCAGGAGTAAAGTGTTCATCTCTAGGAAGATCAGAGATAAGTCTGAGGATAATGTCCAGGATATCTCTCAAATGAAGGAAGCCGTTGTTGTTAGAACTTCTGAGAAAATTCAAAAGGGCATACTAGATAACATTCCTGTGCTTTTCATAAAATGGTGGAAGTATGTTCTGGAAAAAGAATTTGGTATAGATACTCTGGATATGGTTGAGTTTGCTAGAATATGGTTCAGAGAGGGTGTGGGAACTTATGGTATTCAGGTGTGTATGAATAAGTTGCTCTGACTGTGTTTTATTGGGAGCTTCTTGAAGGACTTCTCTGTGCAATGAGTCCTTTGAATGGTGACGAGAAGCTGATGTCCCAAAAGATGTTATAACATCATGTTTGTTGGTGGTTAAATCTAAAATATGATTAGAGTTTTATTAGATAGTTGAAGATACAAGGTTAAACTACATCCTCATGCCAATCACCTGCATCTAAAAATGCCTTTCTATCTGCATCCTATTCATCTTCTGAAGGCTATTTTTGAGCAGTATGGTTCTTACCAGGCTTCATAGTTGTCACTGAAGTCCTGCCAGTTTTTGTTGCTCCTGAAGAAGGACCTGATGTCGTCTGAGATTTGACCTTCTTCTTCAAAGGTTCTGGATTTTTATCCTCATGCTTGAGTTTCTTGGTTGATACTTTGGAGCTTGATTGACTCATGCTTTATTGGAGTGTTGTGCTGAGCAAAGGAGAAAGAGTGGTTTTATAATGGTTTTTCTAAAGCATTGTTTGTATCGCCAGTCTAGTCAAAAGTGTTGGAATGTGGTTTTGACCATGTCTTTAATAATGTCAGAACATTGTGTTTGGAGATTGCATAGATCTTGTTGCTACTGACAGTAGGGCTTGTATTATGTCGCATGTGATGAAGTGTAGGTCATATGAATTGGCATAATTTGTCTAATTATGGCTAAAAAGGGGGAGAGTTAAAAATTGCCATAAAGAGAGTAATTGATGCTGCTAAAAGTAAAATGTGTTTAGTTGAAAAGTGATGATGCAGTTATTGAGGGGGAGTTTAGACTGAGCTGCTAGTGAAGATATCATAGCATTTGAAGAGTGCAGCCAAGCAGAAATCAAGGGGGAGAAGTGCTGCACATTGTGAGCTACTGAACAGCTGTGATGCTGGTTCATGTTTTCAAGGAGGAGCACCAATTGGCTGTTGTCAATAATGAAGATGGTGCTGCAGCAGATCAAGTGATGAAGACTATGCAAAGTGTCAAACTACTACTAATGAGTTTCAAATTTCTGAAGATTATTCCGCTGCTGAAATCTCTGAAGGTGCAGAGTGCAGAAGTTGATTGCAGAGGTTGTTTTAGCCAAAATTAGCCAAAGGGGGAGATTGTTAGTTCCTGGATTGGCTGGAATTTTGGTAAAACAAAGGTTATTCAATGTTGATGTCAAGGTACTGATGTTGTAACATTGAAGTCTTAACACTGGGCCGTGTTAAGTTGTTAAATGCTGAAGTTGGATGTCTGATGTCACACAGGTGATGTTGTAACATCAGACCAGCTGAATTAATAACAACAGGATATGTTATTAGGGCACACGTATTAGCTGGAATTGTGGAGAGTGGTTGACTCATTGGATGAGAATATCTTGCGATAGATATTTTCTGTTACATGGGAGACTTGATTGCAGGTCTGTTGGAGAATTAAAAGGTTGAAGATTTAAAAAGATTTGGGGATAAAATCTGTTTTGAAGATTCAGTTTTAATTAACAAATCTGATCAAATATTGTGACAAGTCCAAGCCCAATTCAGGAGCTATATAAAGCGCACAAGACCAAAGGAAAAAGTACAAAAATACGGGGAGAAGATCAAGAGCAGAGGCTGAGTGTCTTGAGTATTTTGTACAAGGTGTATAACCAGAATTCTAGGGTGAATTGTTGTGTCGTATTCTGTCCTCTCTAAAGCTGTGAAGCAAAGAGAGTTGTATTACTTGATCAAAGCTGTGAAGCAGTATCAAGGGTTCTCAAAGAGGTTGTTCTTTGAGTGGTTTTAGGGATTGAGTAGTGTTCTCATATCTAAGTAGTTTCTTAGGTAGAAAGTCACTAGTAGGAATTAAGATTAGGAGATTGTCAACTGGGTTGTTGAGTCTGTAATTTAATTCTACAAGTAGTGAAATTCATCCCTGGCTTGGTAGCCCCCAGACGTAGGTAGTTAGACCGAACTGGGTGAACAAATCATTGTGTTGATTTATTTACTGTTATTGCTGTCCATTGTGCAGAGTGTGTTATTGTGACATCGCACCTTAACATCACACGTCTGGTACCAGAATTTCACCCGACAACGGCGCCATTTTGTTGAAGCTAGAATAGAAGCAAGTAAAAATATATAAGTAACTCAATTTTGTCGTCTCCACAGGGATCAGTGCGAGGGAAAGAATGCCATTCAACGGTTTCTATATTTCTAAGCTCATGAATCAAAAGTTCTGGTTTAAAGACTAACCAAAAGCAAATGCGGAAAATTAAAGGAACAAAAAGCAAGTAAATAACAATAACACATTCTTTGGAGAAGAGAAACTCAATAGAGATCAATCAATAACACATGCATTCTTTCGATCATAGTAAACACAAATCAATCATTCGTATAATATCCTCACGTATCACTAACAACAGAGGTTATGTCTAACGCAATGTCGAGAGAACAACCGTATTGTCTCATTGGTGATGTCTCACGCAACTCAACAACACAAAGAAGTAAGAACTGATACTCACGCAAGTGTTAAGTCTAAATCTATCTCTAGAGTTTAGACAAAACAGAGATTACTATAACATCCATATCAGATAAATGCTTTCTTCGTATTAAACCAAGATCAAAATACGTACACATGCTTAACCCTTTTTACATGTATTCAACTAATTTACCCAACGGATGTGAATATCCTTCTTCATCGCTATTATCACGCATCCTCGCAATACCGTATCGATCCTACTCATGCTACCCATTCTACTTAATCAACACAATACAACAAAAGATAAAATGAATATCAGCTCACAAAACCATGTCAAAAGCTTGCTCATTAATAGAAGAAAATCTAAGATCAAAGATTTGTAAAGGTTTTGTCAAGACCATAAATAATAAATCAAAGACAACAACAATGGAAAATCAGAATTCATTCACAACCATACATTAGATGAAATATAATAGGTATCAAGAGATTTACATACAAAACCTCAACAAATAAAGAATACAAAGAGAAGAAAGGAGAAGAACCATTTTCTCCCAGTTTGTCAGAGCCGATTGAAGCAAATCCAACTCCGGATCATCAATATGCATCCTCTAATGTTGTTTCGAAGCATCTCTACTCCTAAAATATGTTTGATGAAGTTGGGAGAAAGTTCCCCCAAAAACATACTAAAAAAATAGTGTTTTTGGCCTTAAATGGTGTTTCAGTCCGCACAGTTTCGCCCGACGGTGTTTTGGGGCGCCCAGCAGCGAAAGGCGGCTTATTTTTGCAACTTACAGTGTTGTTCTGGAGCGCTCGGCGCTGCACCGCCCGGCCCTGCAGAGGCGTAGCACACCAGAACACCAAAAATCCAACACTGTTTTATTCGTAACTTTTGAACCGTAACTCCATTTTTCTCCCAGTTTGAAGCGCCGGAAAGCTTATTCAATGCTCTATTCAATAATGGCAAGATATCCTTGATTGAATACTTGCAAAAATAAATGTAAATCAATTAAAATCAATGATATTTACACGATAACGCAATATATACACTATAACGTAAAGTAAACGTATTTACAAACAAATAGGGGTTTATTCTAACGATTTCAACAAAAATTATCGATAAGTGCAACAAAAATTATATACAAAAATAGGTACATTTTGCACTTATCAAACTCTCCCCAACTTACATAATTGTTTGTCCTCAAACAAAAGTCAATCAACTCAAAGAAACAAAAGCAATTATCAAGAAATCATGCACAACAAGTTTTTACAAACGGAGAATAAACGTATGGTACAAATATCAAAAGTACATACAAAGCAATGCTTACCACTAAACTACAACGACACCACGAATATGAAATAGAGTCTAAGCACAAAACAAATGTCAACATCCAAAAGCAATACATATTCAAGAATGAATCACACCTAACATTCCACTTCAAATAAGAATGAAGAAATTAATGCGCGTTTGCAACCGCGGGGAAATTTCACTCATCTGACAAACAGTGCAAATAACAATTCAATTCATACAACATCTAACAATCAAAAATGAAAATATGGAAGCAAAAATACCATTAAGGGCTTCAAAGGTCGTAGCTTGGCCGGGTTCACAACAAATGGACATTTTTAAAGGCCATTGAATTGAAATTGCCGATGCAAAAGAACATTCACTATACAAGGTATTCACAAACATCTCAACTTCATTCACCAATTTCATTCCTCTATTGTAAACCTTCTCAAACTTCCTGATGCACAATTATTTCACTCTATTTTCCTCATTCAAACAAGCATTCTTTTTCTTTTGTTTTTCACATTCATATTTACACTTTTTCTTTTCATGCTTGTTTGAACTTTTTCAAAAGTTGAAAGCAGCCTACCATCTTCTTTTTCATTCTCCCCAACTTGAATTCAACCAAACCTCCAGTGAATGCTCCTTGCTTTTTACGGCAAGGAAATCAAAGTATACAATTTCAAAGGTTCAAGAAGAAATTTTAGAAACTCACTAAATTCAATGATGAACCAAACTTGGAAATTATGTACATAAACCAAGTTCATCACTAAAAATGAGATCTAAACTATTTTAGTCTCAAAGGGGCTAACAAATTCTCACTACTCACGGGTAAGATACTTTTGGATACGGTTGTGCTCAATATAAACAAATGCCTTGATCATTTCTAATGCTTCCACAAAATCATAATAATCAGAAGATAAAACATGAATGAAACGAATTAAACAAAGTTTATCAGTCATCAAAGCATTTAGTAAACAATAGAGGTTTCCTCACATGGGGCTATGAACTAAAGTGATTCATAAATTAACAAAAATTGCAAGAGAATGAAAGACATGTAATTTGTACAAATTCTTAGGTTAATGAACATGTTATGTTCTAGAAAAGCAATAAACACAAACTAAAGCAATGCAACTTTCTTTAAACTTTTCACACTACCATAACATTTTCTCGTTGAAACAATCAAAATTGAAAAATCACACAATGCATCCTTAAGCTAATCAAAAACTAAACTTGAGAACAAACACAAAAATTTCTAAAACTAATAAACATATACTAACAAAATGTGTGGAAGTGGATAAGAGAATAAGAGAGTTTTTCCACAAAAACCAAGGCGCGCTAAGCGCGCACAGGCTTGCTGAGTTTTTCAAGTTCTTTCTCTCATTCAATCCATCCAATCTCACACAATACTACAATACTACTAAATGTAAAACTGTACAAACTCAAATCGTTGGGTTTCCTCCCAACAAGCGCTTGTTTCACGTCTTAAGCTCGACACCTTATTTACGTACAAGCTCCTCCATGTTGTTTCGTTCACTGGTAGCGACCCAATAAAATCTGCAACACTTGAGTAAACGTAAACAAAAAACAAAAATATTTACACACACATAAACATGATGGAAAACACATATATACAATCACTTATGGAAAACAACTATAAAGAAGTATATACAAAAGCAAAACAACTGTTTATACAAGTAAATATACAATATAGACAATTATGTACGAAGCTTAAAAACATAGAAACTATGCGATGCAACTCAATATCGAAACGACAATCCCCGGCAAAGGCGCCATTTTGTTGAAGCTAGAATAGCAGCAAGCAAAAATATATATGTAACTCAGTTTTGTCGTCTCCACAGGGATCAGTGCGAGGGAAAGAATGCCATTCAACGGTTTCTATAATTCTAAGCTCATGAATCAAAAGTTCTGGTTTAAAGACTAACCAAAAGCAAATGCGGAAAATTAAAGGAACAAAAAGCAAGTAAATAACAATAACACATTCTTTGGAGAAGAGAAATTCAATAGAGATCAATCAATAACACATGCATTCTTTCGATCATAGTAAACACAAATCAATCATTCGTCTAATATCCTCACGTATCACTCACAACATAGGTTATGTCTTACGCAACGTCGAGAGAACAACCGTATTGTCTCATTGGTGATGTCTCACGCAACTCAACAACCCATAGAAGTAAGAACTGATACTCACACAAGTGTTAAGTCTAAATCTATCTCTAGAGTTCCGACAAAACAGAGATTACTATAACATCCATATCAGATAAATGCTTTCTTCGTATTAAACCAAGATCAAAATAAGTACACATGCTTAACCCTTTTTACATGTATTCAACTAATTTGCCCAATGGATGTGAATATCCTTCTTCATCGCTATTATCACGCATCCTCGCAATATCGTATCCATCCTACTCATGCTACCCATTCTACTTAATCAACACAATACAACAAAAGATAAAATGAATATTAACTCACAAAACCATGTCAAAAGCTTGCTCATTAATAGAAGATAATCTAAGATCAAAGATTTGTAAAGGATTTGTCAAGACCATAAATAATCAATCAAAGACAACAACAATGGAAAATCAGAATTCATTCACAACCATACATTAGATGAAATATAATAGGTATCAAGAGATTTACTTACAAAACTTCAACAAATAAAGAATACAAAGAGAAGAAAGGAGAAGAACCATTTTCTCCCAGTTTGTCAGAGCCGATTGAAGCAAATCCAACTCCGGATCATCAATATACATCCTCTAATGTTGTTTCGAAGCATCTCTACTCCTAAAATATGTTTGATGAAGTTGGGAGAAAGTTCCCCCAAAAACATACTAAAAAAATAGTGTTTTTGGCCCTAAATGGTGTTTCAGTCCGCACAGTTTCGCCTGACGGTGTTTTGGGGAGCCCAGCAGTGAAAGGAGGCTTATTTTTGCAACTTTCAGTGTTGTTCTGGAGCGCCCGGCGCTGCACCGCCCGGCCCTGCAGATGCGTAGCACACCAGAACAGCAAAAATCCAACACTGTTTTATTCGTAACTTTTGAACCGTAACTCCATTTTTCACCCAGTTTGAAGCGCTGGAAAGCTTATTCAATGCTCTATTCAATAATGGCAAGATATCCTTGATTGAATACCTGCAAAAATAAATGTAAATCAATTAAAATCAATGATATTTACACGATAACGCAATATATACACTATAACGTAAAGTAAACGTATTTACAAACAAATAGGGGTTTATTCTAACGATTTCAACAAAAATTATCGATAAGTGCAACAAAAATTATATACAAAAATAGGTACATTTTGCACTTATCAAACTCTCCCCAACTTACATAATTGTTTGTCCTCAAACAAAAGTCAATCAACTCAAAGAAACAAAAGCAATTATCAAAAAATCATGCACAACAAGTTTTTACAAACGGAGAATAAACGTATGGTACAAATATCAAAAGTACATCCAAAGCAATGCTTTCCACTAAACTACAACGACACCACGAATATGAAATAGAGCCTAAGCACAAAACAAATGTCAACATCCGAAAGCAATACATGTTCAAGAATGAATCACACCTAACACTCCACTTCAAATAAGAATGAAGAAATTAATGCGCGTTTGCAACCGCGGGGAAATTTCACTCATCTGACAAACAGTGCAAATAACAATTCAATTCATATAACATCTTACAATCAAAAATGAAAATATGGAAGCAAAAAGACCATTAAGGGCTTCAAAGGTCGTAGCTTGGCCGGGTTCACAACAAATGGACATTTTTAAAGGCCATTGAATCGAAATTGCCGATGCAAAAGAGCATTCACTATACAAGGTATTCACAAACATCTCAACTTCATTCACCAATTTCATTCCTCTATTGTAAACATTCTCAAACTTCCTTATGCACAATTATTTCACTCTATTTTCCTCATTCAAAATAGCATTCTTTTTCTTTTGTTTTTCCAATTCATATTTACACTTTTTCTTTCCATGCTAGTTTGAACTTTTTCAAAAGTTGAAAGCAGCCTACCATCTTCTTTTTCATTCTCCCCAACTTGAATTCAACCAAACCTCCAGTGAATGCTCCTTGCTTTTTACGGCAAGGAAATCAAAGTATACAATTTCAAAGGTTCAAGAAGAAATTTTAGAAACTCACTAAATTCAATGATGAACCAAACTTGCAAATTATGTAGATAAACCAAGTTCATCACTAAAAATGAGATCTAAACTGTTTTAGTCTCAAAGGGGCTAACAAATTCTCACTACTCACGGGTAAGATACTTTTGGATACGGTTGTGCTCAATATAAACAAATGCCTTGATCATTTCTAATGCTTCCACAAAATCCAAATAATCAGAAGATAAAGCATGAATCAAACGTATTAAACAAAGTTTATCAATCATCCAAGCATTTAGTAAACAATGGAGGTTTCCTCACATGGGGCTATGAACTAAAGTGATTCATAAATGAACAAAAATTGCAAGAGAATGAAAGACATGTAATTTGTGCAAATTCTAAGGTTCATAAACATGTTATGTTCTAGAAAATTAATAAACACAAACTAAAGCAATGCAACTTTATTTAAACTTTTCACACTACCATAACATTTTCTTGTTGAAACAATCAAAATTGAAAAATCACACAATGCATCCTCAAGCTAATCAAAAACAAAACTTGAGAACAAACACATAAATTTCTAAAACTAATAAACATATACTAACAAAATGCGTGAAAGTGGATAAGAGAATAAGAGAGTTTTTCCACAAAAAGCACGGAGCGCTAAGCGCGCACAGGCTTGCTGAGTTTTTCAAGTTCTTTCTCTCATTCATTCCATCCAATCGCACACAATACTACAATACTACTAAATATAAAACTGTACAAACTCAAATCGTTGGGTTTCCTCCCAACAAGCGCTTGTTTCACGTCGTAAGCTCGACACATTATTTACGTACAACTCCTCCATGTTGTTTCGTTCACTGGTAGCGGCCCAATAAAACCAACAACACTTGAGTAAACGTAAACCAAAAACAAAAATATGTACACACACATAAACATGATGGAAAACACATATATACAATCACTTATGGAAAACAACTATAAAGAAGTATATACAAATGCAAAACAACTGTTTATACAAGTAAATATACAATATAGACAATTATGTACGAAGCTTAAAAACATAGAAACTATGCGATGCAACTCAATATCGAAACGACAATCCCCGGCAACGGCGCCATTTTGTTGAAGCTAGAATAGCAGCAAGCAAAAATATATAAGTAACTCAGTTTTGTCGTCTCCACAGGGATCAGTGCGAGGGAAAGAATGCCATTCAACGGTTTCTATATTTCTAAGCTCATGAATGAAAATTTTGGTTTAAAGACTAACCAAAAGCAAATGCAGAAAATTAAAGGAACAAAAAGCAAGTAAATAACAATAATACATTCTTTGGAGAAGAGAAACTCAATAGGGACCAATCAATAACACATGCATTATTTCGATCATAGTAAACACAAATCAATCATTTGTCTAATATCCTCACGTATTACTCACAACAGAGATTATGTCTAACACAACGTCGAGAGAACAACCGTATTGTCTCATTGGTGATATCTCACGCAACTCAACAACACAGAGAAGTAAGAACTGATACTCACGCAAGTGTTAAGTCTAAATCTATCTCTAGAGTTCAGACAAAACAGAGATTCCTATAACATCCATATCAGATAAATGATTTCTTCGTATTAAACCAAGATCAAAATACGTACACATGCTTAACCCGTTTTACATGTATTCAACTAATTTGCCCAATGGATGTGAATATCCTTCTTCATCGCTATTATCATGCATCCTCGCGATACCGTATCGATCCTACTCATGCTACCCATGCTACTTAATCAACACAATACAACAAAAGATAAAATGAATATCAACTCACAAAACCATGTCAAAAGCTTGCTCATTAATAGAAGAAAATCTAAGATCAAAGATTTGTAAAGGTTTTGTTAAGACCACAAATAATCAATCAAAGACAACAACAATGGAAAATCAGAATTCCTTCACAACTATACATTAGATGAAATATAATAGGTATTAAGAGATTTACATAAAAAACCTCAACAAATAAAGAATACAAAGAGAAGAAAGGAGAAGAACCATTTTCTCCCGGTTTGTCAGAGCCGATTGAAGCAAATCCAACTCCGGATCATCAATATGCATCCTCTAATGTTGTTTCGAAGCATTTCTACTCCTAAAATATGTTTGATGATGTTGGGAGAAAGTTCCCCCAAAAACATACTAAAAAAATAGTGTTTTTGGCCTTAAATGGTGTTTCAGTCCGCACAGTTTCGCCCGGCGGTGTTTTGGGGCGCCCGGCGGTAAAAGGCGGCTTATTTTTGCAAGTTCCAATGTTGTTCCGGAGTGCCCGGCGCTGGAAATACCGCCCGGCTCTGCACCGCCCGGCCCTGCAGAGGCGTAGCACACTAGAACAACAAAAATCTAGCACTGTTTTATTCGTAACTTTTGAACCGTAACTCCATTTTTATCCTGGTTTGAAGCACTGGAAAGCTTATTCAATGCTCTATTCAATAATGGCAAGATATCCTTGATTGAATACCTGCAAAAATAAATGTAAATCAATTAAAATCAATGATATTTACACGATAACGCAATATATACACTATAACGTAAAGTAAACGTATTTACAAACAAATAGGGGTTTATTCTAACGATTTCAACAAAAAGTATTGATAAGTGCAACAAAGATTATATACAAAAATAGGTATATTTTGTACTTATCAAACTCTCCCCAACTTACATAATTGTTTGTCCTCAAACAAAAGTCAATCAACTCAAAGAAACAAAAGCAATTATCAAGAAATCATGCTCAACATGTTTTTACAAACGGAGAATAAACGTATGGTACAAATATCAAAAGTACATGCAAAGCAATGCTTACCACTAAACTACAACGACACCACGAATATGAAATAGAGTCTAAGCACAAAACAAATGTCAACATCCAAAAGCAATACATGTTCAAGAATGAATCACACCTAACACTCCACTTCAAATAAGAATGAAGAAATTTAATGCGCGTTTGCAACCGCGGGGAAATTTCACTCATTTGACAAACAGTGCAAATAACAATTTAATTCATAGAACATATAACAATCAAAAATGAAAATATGGAAGCAAAAAGACCATTAAGGGCTTCAAAGGTTGTAGCTTGGCCGGGTTCACAACAAATGGACATTTTTAAAGGCCATTTAATCGAAATTGCCGATGCAAAAAAACATTCACTATACAAGGTATTCACAAACATCTCAACTTCATTCACCAATTTCATTCCTCTATTGTAAACATTCTCAAACTTCCTTATGCACAATTATTTCACTCTATTTTCCTCATTCAAACAAGCATTCTTTTTCTTTTGTTTTTCACATTCATATTTACACTTTTTCTTTTCATGCTTGTTTGAACTTTTTCAAAAGTTGAAAGCATCCTACCATCTTCTTTTTCATTCTCCCCAACTTGAATTCAACCAAACCTCCAGTGAATGCTCCTTGCTTTTTACGACAAGGAAATCGAAGTATACAATTTCAATGGTTCAAGAAGAAATTTTAGAAACTCACTAAATTCAATGATGAACCAAACTTGCAAATTATGTAGATAAACCAAGTTCATCACTAAAAATGAGATCTAAACTGTTTTAGTCTCAAAGGGGCTAACAAATTCTCACTACTCACGGGTAAGATACTTTTGGATACGGTTGTGCTCAATATAAACAAATGCCTTGATCATTTCTAATGCTTCCACAAAATCACAATAATTAAAAGATAAAGCATGAATCAAACGAATTAAACAAAGTTTATCAGTCATCCAAGCGTTTAGTAAACAATGGAGGTTTCCTCACATGGAGCTATGAACTAAAGTGATTCATAAATGAACAAAAATTGCAAGAGAATGAAAGACATGTAATTTGTACAATTTCTAAGGTTCATAAACATGTTATGTTCTAGAAAAGCAATAAACACAAACTAAAGCAATGCAACTTTCTTTAAACTTTTCACACTACCCTAACATTTTCTTGTTGAAACAATCAAAATTGAAAAATCACACAATGCATCCTCAAGCTAATCAAAAACAAAACTTGAGAACAAACAAAAAAATTTCTAAAACTATTAAACATATACTAACAAAATGCGTGAAAGTGGATAAGAGAATAAGAGAGTTTTTCCACAAAAAGCAAGGCGTGCTAAGCGCATACAGGCTTGCTGAGTTTTTCAAGTTCTTTCTCTCATTCAATCCATCCAATCTCACACAATACTACAATGCTACTAAATATAAAACTGTACAAACTCAAATCGTTGGGTTTCCTCCCAACAAGCGCTTGTTTCACGTCGTAATGTCGCACCCTAATTTTTGACCCTAAGATCCCCGCTTTGCTCTTTGCATAACATATTAGCTCAATCATCTGTGCATAACTAATCGTTTTATCTAGATTTTGCTTGTTTGTTTCATTTGTGGACACATGTGCTGTTGCAGAAGATTCAAGGTCCTGAAGGATGTGTTGTGTGTGTGTTGCGGAAGTTCTCTGATCTCTGCAAGTGTGTATGGACTCCTGTGAGATTGTGTGCCTCTATCCTGTTACATTACAAGATGGCGTCCTTCCCCCCTCTATAAGCTCCTCAATTTGAAAAGATGTGTCTGCTCTTTGTTCTTTAGTAAGGGTCCTTCAAGATAAGATATCTAGTGGATGGAATTACGAAGGACTAGGACATAGAACAAAAGGTCAAGTTTTGAATTCTTATTGTGGTCAAGACCTTTTGTTCTCGCAAAACATTTGTGGTTCATGGCATATGACGTGAGCTAAGTAAGAAAGAAATTGAGATGGTCACAACTAAGTCCATTTTATTCAAGGAGAAAAAGTCACATATCAATCGATTACTCAAAGTCCAAAGGATGATCAATTAGCTTGAGGTGGTAACCCAATTGGTTCTATGTCAAGATCTCGAATCCACGCCAATTTACTTTCAAGTTATTGTTTCAGACGGCTCATTCTATATGTGCCATGAACCAAAATCCAAATACATGATTATCCATATTTCTTGAGTTATATATAATATAATTTCAAGCCATGATTGGTTCGAGATATCTCGAATATATTGGATAGTTTGTACTTGAAGGCTAGAATGGTTTAAGTCACGGTCAATTGATCATTTGATATAGTACAAGTCCATTTTAAAGGCTGTTTCAAATTAGGCACTTTGGCCAGTTGGTTCTGAAAACTATGCTAATTTATTACAACTATGCCAGCTTATTACAAACTATGACTCCCAATACTCAGACCTTTACAATATCAATTTATGTCATATCACTGTTTTGCCATGAATCTTCCAGTACCATGAGCATCCCTTGCTTCCTCTTGCAAAACACGGTGAGAACAAGACCAAACGGAGATGATTGCACTGTTAGTTAACTCAGGGGTCCTACTTCTTCCATTTTCTAGAAAGCAACGTGACGCCAACCTGACGGGTCTCCAAGGTCACAAATAATTTAACTAGCTGTAAAACTGTCGGCATCAAATGCACAAGAGTCAGTAACCGTTAATTCCTGACACAATCCAACGCGACGACTCGAAAACCAAAACAAAAACATATTCATGTGTCCAAAGAGAGAATCAAAGATAATCATGAATTGAAATATTACAAGTGCTAAATGAGAAAGCATAACCGAAGTTGCTCGGCTCTTCGAGGATGCAGGGGAACAGGGCTTGTTCGACCTTCGTTATTCTTGCGTTGGTTGTTGGTGTTGCTGTCTTTCACGACCTACAATTAATTGCATCAAGTAGCTGTTCTCCATAATGAGTACAATGAACAATGGCTTAACGCGGGAGGTCGTACACTTAGCACGAAAACCTATTGAAGATGCCACAACAGTTAGCATGCATATGTGCTTGTGCTACAAAAACAATCAAAATCCTCGTGAGAAAAGTGGTACACCTTGGATGAGTCATTATTATGCCAAAAGAAAAAGCTGCCGATGAGGATCTAGATGTCGCATTTAACAAAAATGGAACCTTGTAATTTTGTCCGCTCCAACTTAATAGATAAAGACCCGAAAGTACAAGATTTTCAGCATGCGCATCCCCTGCAACTCCATCTTCTGCTGCCTTCAGTTCGTCACCAGGCTGGGATAATGAATTATTGAAAAACCGCAAATGCAAACAATAATTACAGTTTGATGATCCAAGTTCCGAAGATTCTCGTCTAGCTAAGTCCAATGCAATCAAAACGTTATTGATATGAAAGCTGCCATTTCAAAGATATCAGTCTCAAGTAGCATTGGACTCCCAGCATTGGACCTACAGTCTCAGAAAGGTATTCGGTCAGTACCATTGAAAATTATTTCTTCAGATAAACATGATCAGACAAGCTAACTTCTAAAATGCAGTTTTGAAAACAAAATTCAATTCAGTGTGTGTGTGGCAACGTGTGGTTCGAATAAATTCTATCTCCAAAGATTCCAGCATTCAAAATCCGAGAGAGTAAGATGAATTATGATTCAGAATTGAAAACATTCAAACGGTAGGTGTAATTGGTTACCCGATAAGTTCTTTCTGCAAGAAAACCACCTTACTTTGTGCAGACAATCTGAGGTTACACCAAAAATCGGTGGTGACACCATAACTTCCTTTGCCTCTATTCCTACTCTCCATCACCCAGTCACAGTGTGCCTTAACACCAACTCTTGAAGAGTTTCCTCGCTGCAAAATTGCATTAGTTGGCAAAAGTGTAACTGCAATCAATCACACCATTGATCTCGAACACATATAAAGTCAAATACATTCAATTCAAAATGTGGAAGTAGAAACAGAGATCATGAAAGGTTTTGAATCGTTCATGAGAGAATCACAAGAATTGCAAAAGTATCTTACTTCGTAAAACCATCAAGTGCTTCAGAATAAAAATCGAAATAATCATCATCATTCATCATGAGATCTCATTCCAACATTTCCAAAACAGTTTATAAAGAGCAAAATGAAAGAGGAAAGTCAAGCGCAATATCAAGAATTCGAGTACATGTTCAAAAAAAGCAAACTCCAACCGCCTCAAAAGCAATTTCGATTTGTTTCCTAAACCATTAAACTCACTTCAAAATCGTAAATTTAAGGCCTCATATTTTTGGGAATCATAATCATTTTTTTTTTCATTTTATTCAAAAAAGAGTGTTATGGGCAATATCCCAAAGGAGATACCACCAGCATAACCTTCCAAAAATAAAACGGACAGGCAATCACATAAGAGAGTCGTATTCAAGACAACAGAGCATTGGTTCCAAATCTTCTCCAAATCAGAGACAGATCAAACACGTTTCAAAACCTTCCCAAATCAAGCAACAAAATCAGAATTATCAAAGGCGAATCAAGCTCTTAGCACAACAATAAAATCTCAAATCACCCAATCAAACGGTATTCATATCAACAATATTTTCCTTCCAAAATAAGTTCAAGCAGCATTAAGGAGATATCATCATTGGCCCATTATATAAGAGGACGATTCTTACAGGAAAAGGAGAAGCCATCATCAGGTTCGTATACCACAAACATTCCCTCATCATAAAAAAAAAACCATCCAATTCCATCAGAAAAAAGTCATCGTTCACAATTTCAAAATCCACACCTACTAACTTATCGAACTCTAAACACCATAAACCCAAACCAACCATAAACCAGAAAACCTATCCAAAAGGGGACGAAAAATCACAACCAAACATCAAAATCATACGCACCAGAAAATTCATCAAACCATTCACACCAAAAAAAACACTTATATCAGAAGAACGGAGACGATCCACAAACTCATACCAGAAAATCCACAAACACACGCAGCGAAACATAGAGCAAAACCAACAACAAGACAGGCATTCACGCAAGCAAAGTTAAACAAGGAAGAGGACTTATCTTCAACGGAGGTTTCGCTTGAGGTCTTGATCGCGTCTCCTCACCATCAACAATCGATGACCTGTTTTTTTTCCTTTTACGTTTTCGCATTTCCTTTGAGCAATCTTTGTATTTGTACTCCATCAATAATGAAAATTGGGGTAATGGGTCGTGTGGTGTGGGGTTTATTTGCTTGATTTTTGTGTGATCGAGTGAGGCGAGAGATTGGGAGAGACGACGAGAGCGGCGGCGAGGGTTTCCAAAACCCTATCTTGTTGAAAACGAGAGAGATAGAGAGTTCATTCTTTTTTTTCTTTTTGTTTTTAGAGCGCGTAATCAGGTACACTACACACACGCCATACAGTATGCGCCTTCCATTTGGGCCCTTAGATTTATCTCACGATCTCATCACGCGGCCACAGTTTGAGGGTCTGCAATAGACCCTCCCCTGTTGCTAACTACCTGATCCCTCCGTTTAATTTAAACCTGCTTAATTTAACCTTTTTTGAATAAATAATTTCATATTCAGAAATTCATCTTTTACACATATTTTAAAATCTTTTTTTTAAACTTAAATAAATATAGAAACCTTTTACATAACTCTTTTTTTTTTAATGTAATTTCTTTCAAAATATCATTACCCTTTTAAAATATAACTAAAAAATAAACTTTTTGTTAAAATCCTTTTTTAATTAAGAAAAGCATTTATAATACAAACCTTTTAAAAGAAATATTAAAATTAAGATCTCTTACTAACTTTTTTAATATAACTTTAAAACAAAAAATGGACTTTTAAAATAACTAAAACCTTTTTTACTAATAAGAAAACCCTAACCTTTAATTAAAATAATCTTTAACATGTTAATCCTCACAATAATAAACCTTCTAACATTGAGATTAACCTTTTTTTTATAAAAATAAAACCCTTTTAGTAAATCTTTTATAATAAAAAAATTATTATTCATTTAACACTAAAATTAAACCTTTTTTTGATTAATAAACTCTTAATAACTTTTTCTTTTAATAAACTCTAATACTAAGATAATCTTTTAAATTAATCTTTAACCTTTTTCAATTTAAAAATAATTCTAAAATAAAACAATCTTTCATCGGTAAACTAAAAATATTAATCAAAACTCTTTTTCTTAATAAATCGTACCCTATTTAGGATCCATTACGCGCCTGAGTGAAGCGCTTGCTTATATGTTTATCATGTCTTACTTCTATTTGTATGCTTATTTGTTATTGTCTAAACCTTTTCAAAAACTTACAAAAAATCCTCGATCCAACGTCGAGCCAATTTTCCACCCATATAAGTCGATCGCCTTCGGGCATCGCATTCGACCTATTGATCACAAGACACAAGTCTAGCATCACTTTGCTAGCACCCTCGCCTAAATAACATAATTAACCACATAAAATATCCAAGGGAAAATCCCATGCATGATAACCATGTTATTGTGCATGGTGCACATCATTTGCATCATAATCGACACCTTAAGATAAGTCAATTAGACAACTTAGGATAGATTTCTTAGGTTAGTCGCCCCTTAATTTTGATTTTTTAATCAAACTTTAGCCCACCGAATTCTCCACACAAGAGAATTAGATGTTAATCATCTCAAAGAAAGGGACATACAATCACATACCCCACAAAATACAAACATTTTCAAAACTGTGGTGGTTTTCTTAAGATGATGACTCATTTTCTCTCCTAAACCTTTAAAACATTTAGTACCCTTAATATTAAGGAACTACAAGTGCTCTGATTCCCTCCTGACAAGATATGTAGGCACAAGATGCGATATCTTGTCGAGCACACTTAGGAATAAAAATAATAAATCACCTACCCTTAAACCTTTAGCAAAACAAATAACATAAAATAAATCAAGAGGTCCCTGTAGAGTACTACAGATATCTAGGATGCTAACACCTTCCCTAGGTATAACCAACCCCCAAACTTAGAATCTTAGTGCATTTGCATTGCATTGTGGGAATTCGGTTTTTCTCCCTTCCCTTGGATAAAATCAAAGACCGGTGGTGACATTAAAAATGCGATCCTAGTTAACAAATAACTATGGTATCCAATTTTCACCGTGACAGAAATGGCGATTTCACTGGGGACTTCATAAGAGGGTTCCCCCTAACTTGTTTCTTTTATGTTATTTGTTTATACTTGTATATATCTGTATACTTGTCTATCTATTTTCTTGGATTTTCTGTTTGGCAGGGTTGTTACACTTGAGTGGTGAGATAAGTCCTAACCCGGACTTGAGAGCACATATAAGATAGGATCGTGGATATAATCGAGGAGATTTCGAGGAAGTAATTCCAAAGAAGTCGATTTGATTCCACACTCAGTTGAGGCCCTCTCGAAGGTGGTATTTGTTGAACGAGCTATCGTGAATACATTACTACTTTCGACCTAGGAGCCCGGGATATTGAGAACCATAGTTACCTTTAACCCAACTTGGCCTTTTAGGATGTAGTGCGATGACTATAAGGGAGTAATTCCAAAATGGTTGATACGCGATACTACACTCAGACGAGATTCTCTTGAGAATATTATTAACTACCAAGTAATTGGGAAATCGAAAATATCCGAAAGATGGATTGTAGACTCTAGGAACTTTGTAGAACCCGTTCGGCAGGTACATTTGAAACCATAGTACACACCTATTGGGATGGTTAGACCTTGACTCCACGCTCATGGCCTTTCAAACCTAGGACTTCTTGTCTGTCTGTTTGCTTGCTTGTGTGTGCTTTATCTTTGTGTTTGCATACATGCATTCATGAGCATCATATCATAAAGTTTCATGGAACTTAGGTTTGTTTGTAAACATCATAGGGATATCATAGACTCTGATAAAAAAGAAAATATTGAAGTACACTTACAAGTGTCATGATCTGGACGATCTAAGGAGACTGGAAACTTTGTTAATAGATAAAGAATGGTTCAAGACCAGATATGGGGAAGCCCTTTTTGATAAGAAAATACCATCTACTCTACTCCAGTCCATCACTGTTGGTGACAACTCTTGAAGAATATTCTCAGCTAATGGAGTTACTTATTCAAGACAATAATCCATTTACTATCTTCGGTAAATGTTCAGGCTAATATGACTTCGGGCTAATATGACTACAAAAGGAGAAACTTTGAAAAAAAAGGTTACTCTAGCCCTTAATCAATACCTTGGGAGCTCAATCGGAAGAAGAATTAAAGCGACTCAAGAGAAGACCATTGGAAGAGTCTCCTTAGATCCATTATTACTAGCTTTTATTTAGCTTTTATATCACAATTCTTGTAAGGCGTACAGACGCGTTTGTAATCAATTTTGTAATAAATCAATCTTTTAGTATTCTGATACTAGTGATTGTAACCGTTTTAAAAAAATGTGTCTTTTGATATTCCCTGATGATTATAAATAGCTGAGTTCCATGAATCTTGAAGCATCATTTGCATTTGCATTCCATGTTCTCATTTGTGTTTCACTTCTCAGTTAAGATGAATCATCGATACGATACTCGGGCCGATCAAAGGAAGAAGATGGACAATATTGAGTGAGAAAATCGTGAACTCCGCAAGGAAGTGACTGCTTTGAGGGCTAGTGTCGAAAGGCTCTTTACTTTGGTTAAAACTCTGATTGCTGCTCGAAGTCAACCTTCTCCTCATATTTCTCAGACTTCGTTTCAGGAGACCGAGACTTCTGAGATCACGCCAGCGCCCATTTCCATGGCTCCCGTTAACATTCTTAACAACTCTAAGGATCTTAGAGAGGGTTTGCTCAAGAAGAAGGAACCAATTGCTAATGCCATTTCACGAGAAAAGTATAAAGGATCTTGTAGCGAAAGTAAACAACACGTGGATCAGTTTGACCTGATCCCAATGGCCTATTCTGAGTTATATCCTGCTTTAGTACAGAAGAATCTGGTGCAAACGAAGAAACCTCCGGCCATCCCAAAGAAGCTCCCATGGTGGTTTAAGTCTGATCGTTTTTGTCTATTTCATCAAGGGGCACCTGGTCATGACATTGAACAATGTTATGCTTTGAAAGCTAAAGTACAGAAGTTAGTGCAAAGTGGCATTTTGTCTTTTGAGGATTCTGGGCCCAACCTCTCAACAAGTCTGTTGCCCAAGTATGAAAGCCCTGTGGAAGAATGTCTCGAAGAACACCGTATTTCTGACGTGAATTCAATAAGAGGATCTTTGGTGGATATGCATGTCGATTTGTGTAGGCTTACCCACTACGAGCATAACCATGCTTTTTGCAAAATTTGCTCGAGGAATCCCCGTGGATGTTCTGTTGTGAAGAGGGATCTCCAAGATATGTTGGATCAGGAACTTCTTCATATCCCTAGAGAAAGGATAAGTGTCGTAGTCCCGCGTTTTAACAACATGAAGTACAAAGACTAATGCGACATGGTGTTTTGTCTTTTGGAGACTCTAGACCTAATGTGAAAACCATAAGCTCATACTGAGACAGCCTCCTTAAAGCTTTAGTTAATTTACTGCTTTTCGCATGTAATGGTTTTTATTTGTTGATGCATTTGTCATTTGCGTGTAAGAACTTGTTATTTTGAATAATTGGTGCAATGAATAATGTTTGTCTTGAAGAAATCCATTCGTTTCACTCGTTTTAAAATGCTTTTTCTATTTTATAATGCCAATACTACCCCAATCTCCTGCCTTAGCAGAGAATTGGATGGAGGATGACGAAATCAAACGCAAGATCTCTTGTTGTATGCTTTTGAATAAAACTCTGCTAGTGATGTAAGGCATTGTTTCAAAATCCTAAACACCGGAGATATAAGGGGATAAACCCTTGTTAACCCTTTGGAACCTTTGAAGTAGGAGTTTTCTTTCTTCCAAATAAAAAAAAACCCCTCATTTTAACCTGGGGCAGGGTAATAAAAAAATGGAGTAAAACATCACGAAGATTGGGTGGGCATGAACAAACTTTGAGCCTTATATCCTTTGTTTCTTAAACCGTGAACCAAACCACGATACAACCCTCAAAAGACCTAATTGAAGCAGGGTTTATTTCGAAAGCATACTCATTGAGATATTGTTTCCTGACTCCTATGAGCTATGCTCAAATACGCGTTGGCTTTATAAAATTGGTAATTTAATCATAAAAAAATGTTTTAAATAAAATTTTCAAGACAAACGTTTGTTGCGTTAGCAATTTCAGAATTAACATTTTCTGCTTGCTAACATTTGCTTGACATCATAGAAATTAACATACGTGTGGCAATGATAAGCTAAAATTTAGAACTATTTCAAGGAGATGATAGTATCCAGGGGCACGATACCTAAAAACTTTGCTAAGCAGGGGCAATTTGTTTCCCAGTTGTTCTTTCACGGACTGACCCAAGGGGCAAGTTCGAAGACTCAGTTTTACAGAACATCGTCAATCTGGGGAAGTTACATCGAGATTTGATAAATCTCTCAAAGAGTTTGAAGACTCAATTATGCATAGCTCCGTCAGTCTGGGACAGTTATGTCGAGATTTGATAAATCTCTCCAAGCTTTGAAGACTCAGAATACCGTCAATCCGAGCCAGTTATGTCGAGATTCGACGAATCTCTCCAAGAGTTTGAAAACTTTGGAACAGTTGGACGCCATTTTTCTGTAAAATCCTCTTGGAATGACTTTTTCTCATAAACCAAGTGATCTGGGGCATTTGAGAATCGAAGATTACTTTTCATCCATTCACAACAATTGTTATTCAAAATGGCGACTACCAAGCAGTTCATCAATGTAGAATTATATTATTTTCATAGCATTCTTCACCCACGCATCAAAGAGTTTCTATTCCGAGTAATGTGTTGACTCCCTAGTATGTTTTAATATAGGTAGTCACGACTATTCCCCGGTAAATCTTCACTTCAAGAAGTTAAGACACGTTTGACGCAAGATTTCTCCAGTCGGCAACCTAAGAATCCTCAGTGATTCTCCTGGGTTTCAACCTTCCCCAGCGAAGTGTGTGTTTATTTCATTCCTTAGTGAATTTTCTCGTTATCCCAATCTTCTCCAGTGAAAGCGGATGTTTATTTCATCCTCTCGAAGTTTTATAGCTGATATTTTCAACTACTATTGATCCAATTTTTCCCGATGAAGTGGATATTTATTTTATCCAGTTACAACCTTCATTCAGACTACTTCATGTTTGCAGCAGATATTTATTTTATCCCCGTGAAGTCTTTTCGACTGGGAGTTTGATTCGTTCCCAGTGAATCTTTCTCACCCCCAACAGAATCACAAAGTTCATTTTGACAATCCTAAAGAAAGTCACGATGTTCATCCCCAAGTGGAGTGCTCTCTTTTCCCTAGAGAAGTTTGAAGCTCTGAAGCAGGACATGTTTCCACATATGGCTTTCCGTTCATCCCCAGTGATGCTTCTTATCTTACGGAGTTTGGCTGAGTATCTGTGTCGAGATGTTATTTCATTTCCAGTTTGCTTCTTGTTGTTGTTTTGTCAGCATGAGCATAAGCATAACATGGCATTCTTTCATGTAGATTCATGGCATGTGCGCATTTTGCATCTTGCATCTTGTTTTGGTTTGTTTTGTTCTTTCACTTTGGCCGTGTTTATCCCCAAGTGACTGGGTTTATCTGCTCCCTCCAAGTAGAATCGTCAGCCCTAGGCAGAAAGAGCACATCCTTTCTAATTCCCTAATGAGTTCAATCCTCGTGGAAGATGGTTGCTTTAGTTTTCTTTTCCATTTATGGATAAAGATAAACCCCAGTTGAGTTCATTCCTCACTGGATGGAGTCTTGCTTGACCGTTTCTTTTCAGTTATTTCCTGAATTGAACTTTGGTCCCTGACAATCACAATTTTGGATATCTTTAGGCTTTTGAACCTGGACTAAGTGTGCATCTGTTTTTCACTTTGTCTCCCCAAAAATAATTTATTCAAAGATCTCTATGGAAGACAAAAGTTATTCCTCCAGCACTATTATGGGATTTAAATCCAGACAACAAGTGGTAGCTCTTTACTTGAGCTCAGTTCTCTACCTTGATGACAAATGGCAGTCTCCTCAAGACATTTTGTCTATCCCCGGTGAAATTATCAAGGTTATCAACTATTGAGGACTTTACAAGTATTCTCTTTATTTGAGAATCCCTATTGCAAGAATTTTATTACTTCAATGAATTTTCGACTACAACAATATTACTTCACAGTGGTATTCTCCCCAGCGAGTCCACAATTCAATTTACTTCTATCAAATGGCATCTCTTCGAGAAGTTTGGTGAAGATTCAAATGATCTTACTCTTTATTTGAGAAGACATATTTTACAAGTCAGTCGGCCACATCTCTTTTGAAGATCCCCGGTGAAGCTTCCAGAATCTCGGTAGTAGATTCCCTGGTTTATATCGAATTGCGACAAATAGTCATTTCCTCCCAGGATATCGACAGTAGATTCCTTGGTTTACATTAAATTTTGACAAACAGTCGTTTATTTTCCTGGTTATTCTCGGCAGTAGATTTCCAAAAGACCTCGGCAGTAGGTATTTCCCTGGTTATTCTCGGCAGAAGATTACCAGAAGACCTCGGCAGTAGGTATTTAATATTAAATTCTCTGGTTATTCTCGGCAGTAGATCTCCAGCAAACTTCGACAGACAGTCGTTTCTTTCCAGGATCTCGGCAGTAGATTCCCTGGTTCATTTCAAACTTTGACAAACAGTCATTTCTTTCTAGGATCTCGGCAGTAGATTCCCTAGTTAACTTCAAACTTTGACAAACAACAATTTCTTTTCTCAGCAGATCCTCCAGTTGACACCTTTTCAATAAGACCTTGGCAGAAAGTATTCTCAAATGATGTTCTAAGTCTCAACAATAGACTCCTCAATTGATATCTCTTGAAGATTCCTCCGGTTGACCACTAAAACAGGATCCTCAAGTAGATTTTGTCAAAATATTTCATCGCAAGTTTATCACCATATGCCTGAGACACCTCGTGATTGTCAGTTGGTAGTCTCTTTTCCCCAGTGGAGTTAGATATTTTCCCGTGGAGTCTTGTTCTGCTAGGCCGTCTTCGTCGGGTCTTCCTTTCTTTGGCTGTGTTTCAGCGTTTCAACACCTTTTATCCCCTGTGACATTATTCCTCACAGGATCTTTGTCTTGCATTTCATATCATTTCATTCCATATCATGTGCATTCGGCGGCATCATAGGGCCAAAAATTGTGCATGTTTGTATTTAAGTCCCTCCTAGCTCGTCGAGATGAAGATTTTGATCTCCATATCTCCGAATAGGAGAAACTTAAATAGGGGCATCTGTCGCACCCTAATTTTTGACCTAAGATCCCCGCTTTGCTCTTTGCATAACATATTAGGTCAATCATCTGTGCATAACTAATCGTTTTATCTAGATTTTGCTTGTTTGTTTCATTTGTGGACACAGGTGCTGCTGCAGAAGATTCAAGGTCTTGAAGGCTGTGTTGTGTGTGTGTTGGGGAAGTTCTCTGATCTCTGCAAGTGCGTATGGACTCCTGTGAGATTGTGTGCCTCTATCTTGTTACATTACAAGATGGCGTCCTTCCCCCCTCTATAAGATCCTTAATTTGAAAAGATGTGTATGCTCTTTGTTCTTGAGTAAGGGTCCTTCAAGATAAGATATCTAGTGGATGGAATTACGAAGCACTAGGACATAGAACAAAGGGTCAAGTTATGAATTCTTATTGTGGTCAGGACCTTTTGTTCTCGCAAAACATTTGTGGTTCATGGCCTATGACGTGAGCTAATTAAGAACGAAATTGAGATGGTCACAACTAAGTCCATTTTATTCAAGGAGAAAAAGTCACATATCAATCAATTGCTCAAAGTCCAAAGGATGATCAATTGGCTTGAGGTGGTAACCCAATTGGTTCTATGTCAAGATCTCGAATCCACGCCAATTTACTTTCAAGTTATTGTTTCAGACGGCTCAGTTCTATATGTGCCATGAACCAAAATCCAAATACATGATTATCTATATTTCTTGAGTTATATACAATATAATTTCAAGCCATGATTGGTTCGAGATATCTCGAATATATTGGATAGTTTGTACTTGAAGGCTAGAATGCTTTAAGTCACGATCAATTGATCATTTGATATAGTACAAGTCCATTTTAAAGGTTGTTTCAAATTAGGCACTTTGGCTAGTTGGTTCTGCAAACTATGCCAATTTATTACAACTATGCCAGCTTATTACAAACTATGACTCCCAATACTCAGACCATTACAATATCAATTTCTGTCATATCACTGCCTTGCCATGAATCTTCCAGTACCATGAGCATCCCTTGCTTCCTCTTGCAAAACACGGTGAGAACAAGACCAACCGGAGATGATTGCGCTGTTAGTGAACTCAGGGGTCCTACTTCTTCCATCTTCTGGCAAGCAACGTGACGACCACCTGACGGGTCTCCAAGGTCACAAATAATTTAACTAGCTGCAAAACTGTCGGCATCAAATGCACAAGAGTCAGTAACCGTTAATTCCTGACACAATCCAACGCGGCGACTCGAAAACGAAAACGAAAAAATATTCATGTGTCCAAAGAGAGAATCAAAGATAATCATGAATTGAAATATTACAAGTGCTAAATGAGAAAGCATAACTGAAGTTTCTCGGCTCTTCGAGGATGCAGGGGAACAGGGCTTGTTCGACCTTCGTTATTCTTGCGTTGCTTGTTGGTGCTGCTGTCTTTCACTACCGGCAATTAATTGCATCAAGTAGCAGTTCTCCATAGTGAGTACAACGAACAATGGCTTAACGCGGGAGGTCGTACACTTAGCACGAAAACCTATTCAAGATGCCACAACAGTTAGCATGCATATGTGCTTGTGCTACAAAAATAATCAAAATCCTCGAGGGAAAAGTGGTACACCTTGGGTGAGTCATTACTATGCCAAAAGAAAAAGCTGCCGATGAGGATCTAGATGTCACATTTAACAAAAATGGAACCTTGTAATTTTGTCCGCTCCAACTTAATAGATAAAGACCCGAAAGTATAAGATTTTTAGCATCCGCATCCCCTGCAACTCCATCTTCTGCTGCCTTCAGTTCGTCACCAGGCTGGAATAATGAATTATTGAAAAACCGCAAATGCAAACAATAATTACAGTTTGATGATCCAAGTTCCGAAGATTCTCGTCTAGCTAGGTCCAATGCAATCAAAACGTTACTGATATGAAAGCTGCCATTTCAAAGATATCAGTCTCAAGTAGCATTGGACTCCCAGCATTGGACCTACAGTCTCAGAAGGGTATTCGGCCAGTACCATTGAAAATTATTTCTTCAGATAAACATGATCAGACAAGCTAACTTCTAAAATGCAGTTTTGAAAACAAGATTCAATTCAGTGTGTGTGTGGCAACGTGTGGTTCGACTCAATTCTATCTCCAAAGATTCCAGCATTCAAAATCCGAGAGAGTAAGATGAATTATGATTCAGAATTGAAAACATTCAAACGGTACGTGTAATTAGTTACCCGATAAGCTCTTTCTGCAAGAAAACCACCTTACTTTGTGCAGACAATCCGAGGTTACACCAAAAACCGGTGGTGACACTATAACTGCATGTTCCTCTATTCCTACTCTCCATCACCCAGTCACAGTGTGCCTTAACACCAACTCTTGAAGAGTTTCCTCGCTACAAAATTGCATTAGTTGGCAAAAGTGTAACTGCAACCAATCACACCATTGATCTCCAACACATATAAAGTCAAATACAATCAATTCAAAATGTGGAAGTAGAAGCAGAGATCATGAAGGGTTTTGAATCGTTCATGAGAGAATCACAAGAATTGTAAAAGTATCTTACTTCGTAAAACCATCAAGTGCTTCATAATAAAAATTGAAATAATCATCATCATTCATCATGAGATCTCAGTCCAACATTTCCAAAACAGTTCATAAAGAGCAAAACGAAAGAGGAAAGTCAAGCGCAATATCAAGAATTCGAGTACATGTTCAAAAAAAGCAAACTCCAACCGCATCAAAAGCAATTTCGATTTGTTTCCTAAACCATTAAACTCACTTCAAAATCGTAAATTTAAGGCCTCTGATTTTTGGGAATCAGAATCATTTTTTTTAATTTTATTCAAAAAGGAGTGTTATGGGCAATATCCCAAAGGAGATACCACCAGCATAACCTTCCAAAAATAAAACGGACAGGAAATCACATAAGAGAGTCGTATTCAAGACAACAGAGCATTGGTTCCAAATCTTCTCCAAATCAGAGACAGATCAAACACGTTTCAAAACCTTCCTAAATCAAGCAACAAAATCAGAATTATCAAAGGCGAATCAAGCTCTTAGCACAACAATAAAATCTCAAATCTCCCAATCAAATGGTATTCATATCAACAATATTTTCCTTCCAAAATAAGTTCAAGCAGCATCAAGGAGATATCATCCTTGGCCCATTATATAAGAGGACGATTCTTACAGGAAAAGGAGGAGCCATCATCAGGTTCGTATACCACAAACATTCCCTCATCATAATAAAAAAACAATCCAATTCCATTAGAAAAAAGTCATCGTTCACAATTTCAAAATCCACACCTACTAACTTATCGAACTCTAAACACCATAAACCCAAACCAACCATAAACCAGAAAACCTATCCAAAAGGGGACGAAAAATCATAACCAAACATCAAAATCATACGCACCAGAAAATTCATCAAACCATTCACACCAAAAAAAACACTTATATCAGAAGAACGAAGACGATCCACAAACTCATACCAGAAAATCCATAAACACACGCAGCGAAACATGAAGCAAAACCAACAACAAGACACGCATTCACGCAAGCAAAGTTAAACAAGGAAGAGGACTTATCTTCGACGGAGGTTTCACTTGAGGTCTTGATCGCGTCTCCTCACCATCAACAACCGACGACCTGTTTTTTTTCCTTTTACGTTTTCGCATTTCCTTTGAGCAATCTTTGTATTTGTAATCCATCAATAATGAAAACTGGGGTAATGGGTCATGTGGGGTGGGGTTTATTTGCTTGATTTTTGTGTGATCGAGTGAGGCGAGAGATTGGGAGAGACGACGAGAGCGGCGGCGAGTGTAACACCCCGATTTGTTTTATTGTATTTAATTATTTCAAATATGTGAATTTATGAAATGTGTGAATTTATTTTATTATTTTCATTTATATGAATTAATGTGTTTTACCCGCTAATTGGTTAATTTCATTGATAGGTAAAATATTTGCATCAAATTATAATTTCTTTTCAACTTTTATTTCCCGAAATATATTTTATCGCTGTTTATGTTTTATCGCGTTTTGAGAGCGTTTGAGAGATATTTGAGCTGAGGGGTATTTTAGTCTTTTGCTTGGGTATTGTTTTAATAAAATAGAAAGAGAGAAAAATAGAGAGAAAAAGAAAGAGAAGAGAAAGAAAAGAGAAAAAAAGAGGGAAGAAGGAAAGGAGGAGGAAAAGAGGAAAAAGAGGAAAATCGAGGAATCGTCCGTTTCAAGCGCGATTAAATCGGGTAAGGGTGCGAAACTTGATTATTATATGCTTGTGTATGATTATGTATGTATATGTTTGATGTTTTGTTGGATTGTATGAGAAATAGAACAAAATCCCATTTGTGTAGAAAGTGTTAGAATTCGATTTAATCGTGTCGGAAATGATGTTTTCTGGTTTCTTGTTGTTGATACATGATAGATATATGTTGTTGTACATCAAATTGGTATTTTTCAGAGTTTAGATGATGATTTGGAGGTTTTGGGTGTGAAAATTCGTAACAGCAACGCAGCAGGAAAAATTCTGGGTTTCGCTGCCCATACGCGTATGGTACAGGGCAATACGCGTATGGGGTAGGGCAATACGCGTATTGGTTAGGGCAATATGCGTATGGAAATGAAGGAAAATAGGCAATACGCGTATGGGGCTGGGCAATACGCGTATGGCTGAGGGCAATACGCGTATGGCCAGCAAGGGTGCAGAATGTGTTTTTTTGCGATGTCTTTTCTTGTTTAGTCCGTAACTTTTGATCCGCTTATCCGTTTTGAACGTTCTTTATATCGTTGGAAAGCTAATGAAATGTTCTTTCTTATTATGATGACTTGGAAATTGTTAGCCGATTAAATTATGTCGGGAATTTTGAAATAGTGTCGGTTTGTCGACTTTTACCGTATTAATTAAGTGTAATTGATGTGTATCATGTAATGTGCTTTTAATATGGATATCGTATGACTTGTGTGATGTTATATGATGTGAATATACATGATGGAATGTTGTGATGATGGTTTATGGCTTTATGGTAAATATGTACATTGTTTTGGATGTGAATCATACAATAGTGCATTGATGTGAATGTATATAGATTGTATGAGATGAATGCATGAATATATTGTGAATATGTATGCATTTCAAGAATGTCTTGAGCCATTTTGTATGTGAAGCATAATGATGTACATTCTTGTGTGGGGTGATTCTAATGAGAATCCATTGTAACGTCGTGTGCCTATGTGAGGTGTGAGCGATGATTACAAACGATTGTGTGCCTAGGTGAGGTGTGAGCAATCGGTATGTTGTGGTGATGAATTGTAGCCGAAAGGCAAATAAATGCAATGTGTTGTATTTGATTATATATGCATGTTTATAGTTGCATATATGTGTGAAGATGCATTGGTTGTCATGAGTTCTTGTGTGTCAAGCATCATGATATGCATCGTTGTGACGTCCTGAGTGACAGATTGGGTTCCAGAGGGAATCCGCTATAACGTCGTGTGCCCGCTTGTGGGGTGTGAGCGATGATTATAGACGATCGTGTGCCCGCTTGTGGGGTGTGAGCGATCGGGTCGTGTGCCCGCCTGTGGGGTGTGAGCGATCCATAAACACCGTGTGCCCGCATGTGGGGTGTGAGCGGTGGGTGAACATCGTAGGCCCGACGGGGAGTTACAGTGATGTAACGAGCGATGGTTCCAGCAGAGTTCCTGAGTGAACTAGTATTGAGATTTGATGGAGTCGGTACCGCATATGCATTTGCATAAAGTCGTTGTGTCGGTCTCTTTGCATCTGCATGAATTATGATTGCATTTTTATATGTGGAAAATCATGATTTGGCTGATTATGTGCGAGACATGGTGATATGCATTTGTGATAAATGTATTATGCATGATTAATATGCAATTGGGAATGGAGTAATTGTGTGATTGAGCTTGTGATAGCATTTGTGAGTTGATGTGTATTTGTGTTAAACGCATTGAATTATTAATGATATGTTTGGTGTATAAACATATGCAGTATGCGTGAATATGTGATTATGTGAATATAATCTATATATGCTTTAGGTGTTGGCGTGTGATAATTGTGAATGGGATTGATGAGATGAAACATGTATAATTGTGTTGATGATGAGTGTGTTGTATATTATTGATATGTAGTGGTGACGTATATATGAAATATGTGCTGAATTTGATTATGGTGCATTGGCGGTGAGAATATTTTATATGTGTATTTTTATGTCGATATATATAATCATATGCATTTATATTATGATTGAGTTTCTCACCCTTCTGCTGTGGTTTATTGCTCTATGAGGCAATTGTAGATTGTAGTCTCGGAGGCTTTTGTGGAGATTAGTTCTCCATTCTTTTATCGGTTTGTCTGCTCTGATACGTAACACGGGAGTCGGGGAACGTTTCTATTATATATATATGTATACAAATTGAATATGTCTTTGTATTATTTTGTACGCATATTCTGATGTTATAAACTGATCTATTTTCTAAAACAAGGCAATTATGGATCTTTCCGCTTTATTCCATAATTGACCATTTATTATTTATGGAAAAAGTTTCCCCTTTGAGGCGATTAAAGATTTGTGCTATGTATCAAATAAGTATTGAGCAGGGAGTTTGTTTTCGTTTATTGTTGTGGCATCCTTGTTTCTGTCAGAAAATAAATTTTTATTCATTCTGATTTGGTTATGTATTATTTATAAGCGATGGGAATTGGGGTGTTACAAAGTGGTATCAGAGCAGGTCGGTCCGTCCGGCCAAGTTGTTGAGTCTGTTGGTGTGACAGTTGATACTGTCGTTGTTACTCATCGCTTAGTACGTGATATGTGTGTGGAGCACTGTCAGTATTTTCTAGTTTTCTAGCCCTTTGTCTGCAGGATTTAGATTGTGATAAGTGGGGGAGAAGCTGGTACTTCTCCATGTTGCTTCAAAGGTAGAGCGTTGGCTCCGTGTGTTGTGAATTGTAAAATTGTAAGTGTTGTTTGGACAGTGTGGTTCCCGGTTCCAGAAGGGATGCAGAGGTAAGGCTTACGTCAGCTAAGGATTTGTGCCTTAGGATGTTTTGTGCACAGGAGGTAAGAAAAGCTATTATGGTTTGGTAAAGACGGTTTATGCCCCATCATGATTGTCGGCTGTCTATTGGCAAATTGAGGAACTGATCACCCTTAATCTCTTGTTGATAGCAGACGGGAATTATGTTGGATGGAATAGACGTGTCTTTCTGGCTTTGATAGTGTGTGCAATGAGTTGTTTGGAATTTAAGGAAATGGTTACAGATTATTTTGTTGTGTCGATGAAGATTCTTATATCGGAAGATGAGGCGGTTTAGAGGTTTTGATATGTTGGTCAAGTTGGGAAGTCATTGAGAGAGTATGATTAGATATTATTAATGGTTGTTCTCAGAGAGTAGAGTGTGAACTCCGATTTGACGAAGACGAGGTTTAGAGGTTTGGACCTACTAAAAAAGTAGAAGAACTTTTAGGAAGTGGGACTAAGATGTTTGTCATGTTTGAGATAATAGCGTTTTGGAATTGACAAGAAGTCGCAGTAATGGACTGCCAGTTATGCATAGTTTTCAGATGCGTTTTTGGATGGAACAGTAGTGTGTCATCTTAGAGAGCTTCAGTGTTGTTAGTGACAAAAGGAAGGATGATTGAACGGAATAACAAGCATGTGGCGTATGATGGTATTGAGGCTATGGAAAGAAAAACTTAGAATTCTGGTGGGGTTTGAGGTCTTTGGAAAGTCTTGAGAAAAACCTTACGTGTAGATGTAATATCGATATAAAGAGTTCTCTTTAGTTTGGTTGAGTTTGATCGAGATTACAAGTGTTTGGAACGTTTGATAAGAGTGGCGATTTTGGGTGAATTGAGACTTGGATCGACTTTATGTGACTGGTTATGTTTGTTATCATCGGAATAAGTTGCTATTTACTCGGTTAAGCTTGTATGTGAGTCTAGATAAGGTTGGATAAGGTTTAATTTGGTTAGTAAGGCGTCTGGATTGTTGGTGGAGTATATGAGTCGTATCTTCCATATTTAGTTGGATGAGTTCGTGGTGGTTTGATTAAGGATATTCGGATCTGATATAAACTCAGAGGAAGGACAAGTAGAGTATTTGAGAATTGAATTACCAGTGTTGAAAAGAGACGAAGTTTTATGCTAAGTTATTCAAGTGAGAATTTTGGGTGAAAGAGGTTAGTTTTCTTGGATATGTATTTCTGAGGATGGTATTGCGAGGGATTTATCGGAAGTAGATGTAGTTCTATAATGAGAAGTTCCGAAGTCGGCTATGATGATTAGAATCTTTTCGAACTTTAGTTGGTTATTATCGAAGGTTATGGAAGGCTTTTCCAAGATTAGCGTTTTCGTTACTTTAGTCGACTTGTAGAGGGTAAGTCGTGGCTTATGCCTTGCGACATTTGAGAATTCATGAAAGGATCTATATTATTGTGGATTTGGGATTGGTTGCGGTTGTGTATGTTGGAATATTTGGAGGTATTATCTTTTTGGTTCTAAATTCGAAGTGTTTGGTAATCACAAGAGTTTAGGGTGCTTGTTTGGTCTGAAGGAATAGAGTATGAGACAACGAGGAAGGTTGGAATTCGTGACAAGTTATGAATTTGGCTTGGATTATCCTTGGGGAAGGGATGTTGTTGTGCCTGATGAGTTGAGTTGAGAGTTTTCATACATGTCTATTTTGATGGTCAGGGAGTTAGAATTATCTGAGCAGTTCAGAGGCTTGTGTTTGATGTGTAGAATAACACAGTAGAGAGTGAGGTTGGATATATTAACAGTGAACAGTAATTCTTGGTGAATATGAAAGAAAGTTTGACTTTGGACGTGAGATGGGTAGACTTGAGGATTTCGAGTAATCAGAGTGTGCAACGGAAGCGTAAGATGGCACATTTTGTATTTGTGTGTGGGACTTGTAAGAGTTCATGGGATGAACATTGGGAATATGTTGGAATGATGAGGCCAATGGACGTTCCAGAATGCAAGTGTTAAATAAAAGGTTTAAATATTATTCATGGACTACCGTGTAGATGGATGTTTTGGTTATATGTTCGATTGGCGAATCGTAGCATTGTTGCGATATGTTGTGTGGCAAGGATGTGGTCTTGTGGTTATGTGGGAGTTAGTGAACGATGCTGTGTGGTGGAACTTTCTGTTCTTGTTTGTGTTGTGGTCTCGTTTCCATGGTGATGGTTCGAGTGTATGTGGCTAATTCCTGTGTGGGGAGTTAGAGGTGTGTTATCTATGGTGATGGTAACGATCTTGTGGTGTTTCGGTTCACGAGTGAACCTGTGACTTTGTGCTTGGGTATTCTTGAGTTGTGAGTTAGTCGTCAAGTGCAATGTACGGGCTTTGCATCTTGTCGTTGTTGTTGTTGTCGTGGTCGTATTATTGTTGTTGTTGTTGCTGTTAGCAAGGTGGTTTGTCAGTTGTGTTATTCGTGGTGTGCCTTTGGTTGGCCTGTTGGTTTGATTAGTCGGATGCGAGAGTCGTGTCCGGAGCTGTTGGTATCAGTATATTTTCGAGGACGAAAATGTCTAAGTGGGGGAGGGTTGTAACACCCCGATTTGTTTTATTGTATTTAATTATTTCAAATATGTGAATTTATGAAATGTGTGAATTTATTTTATTATTTTCATTTATATGAATTAATGTGTTTTACCCGCTAATTGGTTAATTTCATTGATAGGTAAAATATTTGCATCAAATTATAATTTCTTTTCAACTTTTATTTCCCGAAATATATTTTATCGCTGTTTATGTTTTATCGCGTTTTGAGAGCGTTTAAGAGATATTTGAGCTGAGGGGTATTTTAGTCTTTTGCTTGGGTATTGTTTTAATAAAATAGAAAGAGAGAAAATTAGAGAGAAAAAGAAAGAGAAGAGAAAGAAAAGAGAAAAGAAAGAGGGAAGAAGGAGAGGAGGAGGAAAAGAGGAAAAAGAGGAAAATCGAGGAATCGTCCGTTTCAAGCGCGATTAAATCGGGTAAGGGTGCGAAACTTGATTATTATATGCTTGTGTATGATTATGTATGTATATGTTTGATGTTTTGTTGGATTGTATGAGAAATAGAACAAAAACCCATTTGTGTAGAAAGTATTAGAATTTGATTTAATCGTGTCGGAAATGATGTTTTCTGGTTTCTTGTTGTTGATACATGATAGATATATGTTGTTGTACATAAAATTGGTATTTTTCTGAGTTTAGATGATGATTTGGAGGTTTTGGGTGTGAAAATTCGTAACAGCAACGCAACAGGAAAAATTCTGGGTTTCGCTGCCCATACGCGTATAGTACAGGGCAATACGCGTATGGGGTAGGGCAATACGCGTATTGGTTAGGGCAATACGCGTATGGCAATGAAGGAAAATAGGCAATACGCGTATGGGGCTGGGCAATACGCGTATGGCTGAGGGCAATACGCGTATGGCCAGCAAGGGTTCAGAATGTGTTTTTTTGCGATGTCTTTTCTTGTTTAGTCCGTAACTTTTGAGCCGCTTATCCGTTTTGAACGTTCTTTATATCATTGGAAAGCTAATGAAATGTTCTTTCATATTATGATGACTTGGAAATTGTTAGCCGATTAAATTATGTCGGGAATTTTGAAATAGTGTCGGTTTGTCGACTTTTACCGTATTAATTAAGTGTAATTGATGTGTATCATGTAATGTGCTTTTAATATGGATATCGTATGACTTGTGTGATGTTATATGATGTGAATATACATGATGGAATGTTGTGATGATGGTTTATGGCTTTATGGTAAATATGTACATTGTTTTGGATGTGAATCATACAATAGTGCATTGATGTGAATGTATATAGATTGTATGTGATTGTATGAGATGAATGCATGAATATATTGTGAATATGTATGCATTTCAAGAATGTCTTGAGTCATTTTGTATGTGAAGCATAATGATGTACATTCTTGTGTGGGGTGATTCTAATGAAAATCTATTGTAACGTCGTGTGCCTATGTGAGGTGTGAGCGATGATTACAAACGATTGTGTGCCTAGGTGAGGTGTGAGCAATCGGTATGTTGTGGTGATGAATTGTGGCCGAAAGGCAAATAAATGCAATGTGTTGTATTTGATTATATATGCATGTTTATAGCTGCATATATGTGTGAAGATGCATTGGTTGTCATGAGTTCTTGTGTGTCAAGCATCATGATATGCATCGTTGTGACGTCTTGAGTGACGGATTGGGTTCCAGAGGGAATCCGCTATAACGTCGTATGCCCGCTTGTGGGGTGTGAGCGATGATTATAGACGATCGTGTGCCCGCTTGTGGGGTGTGAGCGATCGGGTCGTGTGCCCGCCTGTGGGGTGTGAGCGATCCATAAACACCGTGTGCCCGCATGTGGGGTGTGAGCGGTGGGTGAACATCGTAGGCCCGACGGGGAGTTACAGTGATGTAACGAGCGATGGTTCCAGCAGAGTTCCTGAGTGAACTAGTATTGTGATTTGATGGAGTCGGTACCGCATATGCATTTGCATAGAGTCGTTGTGTCGGTCTCTTTGCATCTCCATGAATTATGATTGCATTTTTATATGTGGAAAATCATGATTTGGCTGATTATGTGCGAGACATGGTGATATGCATTTGTGATAAATGTATTGTGCATGATTAATATGCAATTGGGAATGGAGTAATTGTGTGATTGAGCTTGTGATAGCATTTGTGAATTGATGTGTATTTGTGTTAAACGCATTGAATTATTAATGATATGTTTGGTGTATAAACATATGCAGTATGTGTGAATATGTGATTATGTGAATATAATCTATATATGCTTTAGGTGTTGGCGTGTGATAATTGTGAATGGGATTGATGAGATGAAACATGTATAATTGTGTTGATGATGAGTGTGTTGTATATTATTGATATGTAGTGGTGACGTATATATGAAATATGTGCTGAATTTGATTATGGTGCATTGGCGATGAGAATATTTTATATGTGTATTTTTATGTCGATATATATAATCATATGCATTTATATTATGATTGAGTTTCTCACCCTTCTGCTGTGGTTTATTGCTCTATGAGGCAATTGCAGATTGTAGTCTCGGAGGCTTTTGTGGAGATTAGTTCTCCATTCTTTTATCGGTTTGTCTGCTCTGATACGTAACACGGGAGTCGGGGAACGTTTCTATTATATATATGTATACAAATTGAATATGTCTTTGTATTATTTTGTACGCATATTCTGATGTTATAAAATGATCTATTTTGTAAAACAAGGCAATTATGGCTCTTTCCGCTTTATTCCATAATTGACCATTTATTATTTATGGAAAAAGTTTCCCCTTTGAGGCGATTAAAGATTTGTGTTATGTATCAAATAAGTATTGAGAAGGGAGTGTGTTTTCGTTTATTGTTGTGGCATCCTTGTTTCTGTCGGAAAATAAATTTTTATTCACTCTGATTTGGTTATGTATTATTTGTAAGCGATGGGAATTGGGGTGTTACAGCGAGGGTTTCCAAAACCCTATCTTGTTGAAAACGAGAGAGATAGAGAGTTCATTCTTTTTTTTCTTTTTGTTTTTAGAGCGTGTAATCAGGTACACTACACACACGCCATACAGTACGCGCCTTCCATTTGGGCCCTTAGATTTATCTCAAGATCTCATCACGCAACCACAGTTTGAGGGTCTGCGATAGACCCTCCCCTGTTGCTAACTACCTGATCCCTCCGTTTAATTTAAACCTGCTTAATTTAACCTTTTTTGAATAAATAATTTCATATTCAGAAATTCATCTTTTACACATATTTTAAAATCTTTTTTTTACAACTTAAATAAGTATAGAAACTTTTTACATAACTCTTTTTTTTAATGTAATTTCTTTCAAAATATCATTACCCTTTTAAAATATAACTAAAAAATAAACTTTTTGTTAAAATCCTTTTTTAATTAAGAAAACCATTTATAATACAAACCTTTTAAAAGAAATATTAAAATTAAGATCTCTTACTAACTTTTTTAATATAACTTTAAAACAAAAAATGAACTTTTAAAATAACTAAAACCTCTTTTACTAATAAGAAAACCCTAACCTTTAATTAAAATAATCTTTAACATGTTAATCCTCACAATAATAAACCTTCTAACATTGAGATTAACCTTTTTTTTATAAAAATAAAACCCTTTTAGTAAATCTTTTATAATAAAAAAATTATTATTCATTTAACACTAAAATTAAACCATTTTTTGATTAATAAACTCTTAATAACTTTTTCTTTTAATAAACTCTAATACTAAAATAATCTTTTAAATTAATCTTTAACCTTTTTCAATTTAAAAATAATTCTAAAATAAAACAATCTTTCATCGGTAAACTAAAAAATTAATCAAAACTCTTTTTCATAATAAAGCGTACCCTATTTAGGATCCATTACGCGCCTGAGTGAAGCGCTTGCTTATATGTTTATCATGTCTTACTTCTATTTGTATGCTTATTTGTTATTGTCTAAACCTTTTCAAAAACTTACAAAAAATCCTCGATCCAACGTCGAGCCAATTTTCCACCCATATAAGTCGATCTCCTTCGGGCATCGCATTCGACCTATTGATCACAAGACACAAGTCTAGCAACACTTTGATAGCACCCTCGCCTAAATAACATAATTAACCGCATAAACTATCCAAGGGAAAATCCCATGCATGATAACCATGTTATTGTGCATGGTGCACATCATTTGCATCATAATCGACACCTTAAGATAAGTCAATTAGACAACTTAGGATAGATTTTCTTAGGTTAGTCGCCCCTTAATTTTGATTTTTTAATCAAACTTTAGCCCACCTAATTCTCCACACAAGAGAATTAGATGTTAATCATCTCAACGAAAGGGACATACAATCCCATACCCCACAAAATACAAACATTTTCAAAACTGTGGTGGTTTTCTTAAGATGATGACTCATCTTCTCTCCTAAACCTTTAAAACATTTAGTACCCTTAATATTAAGGAACTACAAGTGCTCTGATTCCCTCCTGACAGGATATGTAGGCACAAGATGCGATATCTTGTCGAACACACTTAGGAATAAAAATAATAAATCACCTACCCTTAAACCCTTAGCAAAACAAATAACGTAAAATAAATCAAGAGGTTCCTGTAGAGTACTACAGATATCTAGGATGCTAACACCTTCCCTAGGTATAACCAATCCCCGAACTTAGAATATTAGTGCATTTGCATTGCATTGTGGGAATTCGGTTTTTCTCCCTTCCCTTGGATAAAATCAAAGACCGGCGGTGACATTAAAAATGCGATCCTAGTTAACAAATAACTATGGTATCCAATTTTCACCGCGACACGTAAGCTCGACACCTTATTTACGTACAAGCTCCTCCATGTTATTTCGTTCACTGGTAGCGACCCAATAAAACCTGCAACACTTGAGTAAACGTAAACCCAAAACAAAAATATGTACACACACATAAACATGATGGAAAACACATATATACAATCACTTATGGAAAACAACTATAAACAAGTATATGCAAAAGCAAAACAAGTGTTTATACAAGTAAATATACAATATAGACAATTATGTACGAAGCTTAAAAACATAGAAACTATGCGATGCAACTCAATATCCAAACAGTAATCCCCGACAACGGCGCCATTTTGTTGAAGCTAGAATAGCAGCAAGCAAAAACTTATAAGTAACTCAGTTTTGTCGTCTCCACAGGGATCAGTGCGAGGGAAAGAATGCCATTCAACGGTCTATATTTCTAAGCTCATGAATCAAAAGTTCTGGTTTAAAGACTAACCAAAAGCAAATGCGGAAAATTAAAGGAACAAAAAGCAAGTAAATAACAATAACACGTTCTTTGGAGAAGAGAAACTCAATAGAGATCAATCAATAACACATGCATTCTTTCAATCATAGTAAACACAAATCAATCATTCGTCTAATATCCTCACGTATCACTCACAACAGAGGTTATGTCTATCGCAACGTCGAGAGAACAGTTGTATTATCTCATTGGTGATGTCTCACGCAACTCAACAACACAGAGAAGTAAGAACTGATACTCATGTAAGTGTTAAGGCTAAATCTATCTCTAGAGTTCAGACAAAACAGAGATTACTATAACATCCATATCAGATAAATGATTTCTTCGTATTAAACCAAGATCAAAATACGTACACACGCTTAACCCTTTTTACATGTATTCAACTAATTTGCCCAATGGATGTGAATATCCTTCTTCATCGCTATTATCACGTATCCTCGCGATACCGTATCGATCCTACTCATGCTACCCATGCTACTTAATCAACACAATACAAGAAAAGATAAAATGAATATCAACTCACAAAACCATGTCAAAAGCTTGCTCATTAATAGAAGAAAATCTAAGATCAAAGATTTGTAAAGGTTTTGTCAAGACCACAAATAATCAATCAAAGACAACAACAATGGAAAATCAGAATTCATTCACAACCATATATTAGATGAAATATAATAGGTATCAAGAGATTTACATACAAAACCTCAGCAAATAAAGAATACAAAGAAAAGAAAGGAGAAGAACCATTTTCTCCCGGTTTGTCAGAGCCGATTGAAGCAAATCCAACTCCGAATCATCAATATGCATCCTCTAATGTTGTTTCGAAGCATCTCTACTCCTAAAATATGTTTGATGAAGTTGGGAGAAAGTTCCCCCAAAAACACACTAAAAAAGTAATGTTTTTGGCCTTAAATGGTGTTTCAGGCCGCACAGTTTAGCCCATCGGTGTTTTGGGGCGCCAAGCGACGAAAGGCGTATCACCGCCCGACCCTGCAGAGGCGTAGCACACCAGAACAGCAAAAATCCAGCACTATTTTATTCGTAACTTTTGAACCGTAACTCCATTTTTCTCCCGGTTTGAAGCGCTGGAAAGCTTATTCAATGCTCTATTCAATAATGGCAAGATATACTTGATTGAATACCTGCAAAAATAAATGTAAATCAATTAAAATCAATGATATTTACACGATAACGCAATATATACACTATAACGTAAAGTAAACGTATTTACAAACAAATATGGGTTTATTCTAACGATTTCAACAAAAAGTATCGATAAGTGCAACAAAATTTATATACAAAAATAGGTACATTTTGCACTTATCAAACTCTCCCCAACTTACATAATTGTTTGTCCTCAAACAAAAGTCAATCAACTCAAAGAAACAAAAACAATTATCAAGAAATCATGCTCAACAAGTTTTTACAAACGGAGAATAAACGTATGGTACAAATATCAAAAGTACATGCAAAGCAATGCTTACCACTAAACTACAACGACACCACGAATATGAAATAGAGTCTAAGCACAAAACAAATGTCAACATCCAAAAGCAATACATGTTCAAGAATGAATCACACCTAACACTCCACTTCAAATAAGAATGAAGAAAATAATGCGCGTTTGCAACCGCGGGGAAATTTCACTCATCTGACAAACAGTGCAAATAACAATTCAATTCATACAACATCTAACAATAAAAAATGAAAATATGGAAGCAAAAAGACCATTAAGGGCTTCAAAGGTTGTAGCTTGGTCGGGTTCACAACAAATGGACATTTTTAAAGGCCATTAAATCGAAATTGCCGATGCAAAAGAACATTCATTATACAAGGTATTCACAAACATCTCAACTTCATTCACCAATTTCATTCCTCTATTGTAAATCTTCTCAAACTTCCTTATGCACAATTATGTCACTCTATTTTCCTCATTCAAACAAGCATTCATTTTCTTTTGTTTTTCACATTCATATTTACACTTTTTCTTTTCATCCTTGTTTGAACTTTTTCAAAAGTTAAAAGCAGCCTACCATCTTCTTTTTCATTCTCCCCAACTTAAATTCAACCAAACCTCCAGTGAATGCTCCTTGCTTTTTACGGCAAGGAAATCAAAGTATACAATTTCAAAGGTTCAAGAAGAAATTTTAGAAACTCACTAAATTCAATGATGAACCAAACTTGAAAATTATGTACATAAACCAAGTTCATCACTAAAAACAAGATCTAAACTGTTTTAGTTTCAAAGGGGATAACAAATTCTCACTACTCACGGGTAAGATACTTTTGGATACGGTTGTGCTCAATATAAACAAATGCCTTGATCATTTCTAATGCTTCCACAAAATCACAATAATCAGAAGATAAAGCATGAATTAAACGAATTAAACAAAGTTTATCAGTCATCCAAGCATTTAGTAAACAATGGAGGTTTCCTCACATGGGGCTATGAACTAAAGTGATTCATAAATGAACAAAAATTGCAAGAGAATGAAAGACATGTAATTTGTACAAATTCTAAGGTTCATAAACATGCTATGTTCTAGAAAAGCAATAAACACAAACTAAAGCAATGCAACTTTCTTTAAACTTTTCACACTACCATAACATTTTCTTGTTGAAACAATAAAAATTGAAAAATCACACAATGCATCCTCAAGCTAATCAAAAACAAAACTTTAGAACAAACACAAAAATTTCCAAAACTAATAAACATATACTAACAAAATGCGTGAAAGTGGATAAGAGAATAAGAGAGTTTTTCCACAAAAAGCAAGGGGCGCTAAGCGCGCACAGGCTTGCTGAGTTTTTCAAGTTCTTTCTCTCATTCAATCCATCCAATCTTACACAATACTACAATACTACTAAATATAAAACTGTACAAACTCAAATCGTTGGGTTTCCTCCCAACAAGCGCTTGTTTCACGTCGTAAGCTCGACACCTTATTTACGTACAAGCTCCTCCATGTTGTTTTGTTCACTGGAAGCGACCCAATAAAACCTGCAACACTTGAGTAAACGTAAACCAAAAACAAAAATATGTACACACACATAAACATGATGGAAAACACGTATATACAATCACTTATGGAAAACAACTATAAAAAACTATATACAAAATCAAAACAACTGTTTATACAAGTAAATATACAATATAGACAATTATGTACGAAGCTTAAAAACATAGAAACTATGCGATGCAACTCAATATCAAAACAGCAATCCCCGGCAACGGCGCCATTTTGTTGAAGCTAGAATAGCAGCAAACAAAAATATATAAGTAACTCAGTTTTGTCGTCTCCACAAGGATCAGTGCGAGGGAAAGAATGCCATTCAACGGTTTCTATATTTCTAAGCTCATGAATCAAATGTTCTGGTTTAAAGACTAACCAAAAGCAAATGCGGAAAATTAAAGGAACAAAAAGCAAGTAAATAACAATAACACATTCTTTGGAGAAGAGAAACTCAATATAGATCAATTAATAACACATGCATTCTTTCGATCATAGTAAACACAAATAAATCATTCGTCTAATATACTCACGTATCACTCACAACAGAGACTATGTATAATGCAACGTCGAGAGAACAGCTGTATTGTCTCATTGGTGATGTCTCACGCAACTCTACAACATAGAGAAGTAAGAACTGATACTCACGCAAGTGTTAAGTCTAAATCTATCTCTAGAGTTCAGAAAAAACAGAGATTACTATAACATCCATATCAGATAAATGATTTCTTCGTATTAAACCAAGATCAAAATACGTACACATGCTTAACCCTTTTTACATGTATTCAACTAATTTGCCCAATGGATTTGAATATCCTTCTTCATCGCTATTATCACGCATCCTCGCGATACCGTATCGATCCTACTCATGCTACCCATGCTACTTAATCAACACAATACAACAAAAGATAAAATGATATCAACTCACAAAACCATGTCAAAAGCTTGCTCATTAATAGAAGAAAATCTAAGATCAAAGATTTGTAAAGGTTTTGTGAAGACCACAAATAATCAATCAAAGACAACAACAATGGAAAATCAGAATTCATTCGCAACCATACATTAGATGAAATATAATAGGTATCAAGAGATTTACATACAAAACCTCAACAAATAAAGAATACAAAGAGAAGAAAGGAGAAGAACCATATTCTCCCGGTTTGTCAGAGCCGATTGAAGCAAATCCAACTCCGGGTCATCAATATGCATCCTCTAATGTGGTTTCGAAGCATCTCTACTCCTAAAATATGTTTGATGAAGTTGGGAGAAAGTTCCCCCAAAAACATACTAAAAAAATAGTGTTTTTGGCCTTAAATGGTGTTTCAGTCTGCGCAGTTTCGCCCGGCGGTGTTTTGGGGCGCCCGGAGGCGAAAGGCGGCTTATTTTTGCAAGTTCCAGTGTTGTTCCGGAGCGCCCGGCACTGCACCGCCCGGCCCTGCAGAGGCGTAGCACACCAGAACAGCAAAAATCCAGCACTGTTTTATTCGTAACTTTTGAACCGTAACTCCATTTTTCTCCCGGTTTGAAGCACTGGAAAGCTTATTCAATGCTCTATTCAATAATGGCAAGATATCCTTGATTGAATACCTGCAAAAATAAATGTAAATCAATTAAAATCATTGATATTTACACGATAACGCAATATATACACTATAACGTAAAGTAAACTTATTTACAAACAAATATGGGTTTATTCTAACGATTTCAACAAAAAGTATCGATAAGTGCAACAAAATTTATATACAAAAATAGGTACATTTTGCACTTATCAAACTTTCCCCAACTTACATAGTTGTTTTTCCTCAAACAAAAGTCAATCAACTCAAAGAAACAAAAACAATTATCAAGAAATCATGCTCAACAAGTTTTTACAAACGGAGAATAAACGTATGGTACAAATATCAAAAGTACATGCAAAGCAATGCTTACCACTAAACTACAACGACACCACGATTATGAAATAGAGTCTAAGCACAAAACAAATGTCAACATCCAAAAGCAATACATGTTCAAGAATGAATCACACCTAACACTCCACTTCAAATAAGAATGAAGAAAATAATGCGCGTTTGCAACCGCGGGGAAATTTCACTCATCTGACAAACAGTGCAAATAACAATTCAATTCATACAACATCTAACAATCAAAAATGAAAATATGGAAGCAAAAAGACCATTAAGGGCTTCAAAGGTTGTAGCTTGGCCGGGTTCACAACAAATGGACATTTTTAAAGGCCATTAAATCGAAATTGCCGATGCAAAAGAACATTCACTATACAAGGTATTCACAAACATCTCAACTTCATTCACCAATTTCATTCCTCTATTGTAAACCTTCTCAAACTTCCTTATGCACAATTATTTCACTCTATTTTCCTCATTCAAACAAGCATTCATTTTCTTTTGTTTTTCACATTCATATTTACACTTTTTCTTTTCATGCTTGTTTGAACTTTTTCAAAAGTTGAAAGCAGCCTACCATCTTCTTTTTCATTCTCCCCAACTTAAATTCAACCAAACCACCAGTGAATGCTCCTTGCTTTTTACGGCAAGGAAATCAAAGTATACAATTTCAAAGGTTCAAGAAGAAATTTTAGAAACTCACTAAATTCAATGATGAACCAAACTTGAAAATTATGTACATAAACCAAGTTCATCACTAAAAACGAGATCTAAACTGTTTTAGTCTCAAAGGGGCTAACAAATTCTCACTACTCACGGGTAAGATACTTTTGGATACGGTTGTGCTCAATATAAACAAATGCCTTGCTCATTTCTAATGCTTCCACAAAATCACAATAATCAGAAGATAAAGCATGAATTAAACGAATTAAACAAAGTTTATCAGTCATCCAAGCATTTAGTAAACAATGGAGGTTTCCTCACATGGGGCTATGAACTAAAGTGATTCATAAATGAACAAAAATTGCAAGAGAATGAAAGACATGTAATTTGTACAAATTCTAAGGTTCATAAACATGCTATGTTCTAGAAAAGCAATAAACACAAACTAAAGCAATGCAACTTTCTTTAAACTTTTCACACTACCATAACATTTTCTTGTTGAAACAATCAATATTGAAAAATCACACAATGCATCCTCAAGCTAATCAAAAACAAAACTTGAGAACAAACACAAAAATTTCTAAAACTAATAAACATATACTAACAAAATGCGTGAAAGTGGATAAGAGAATAAGAGAGTTTTTCCACAAAAAGCAAGGGGCGCTAAGTGTAATACCCCAAATTTTGACCACTTAGATTTCCCATCATTGTGAAAATCATCATCACAATATGGATGAACCATCATGCTTCATCAGTCTCCCCAAAGATGGGTGAGCATCCAATACAATCAAAATTAGGGTTTCAAGCCCTCTCTGAGTGCTTAGACAAAGGATCAATCAAGAAATGACATGATCTTCAACTTGTATAATCTCTTAAATATCCACAATGGATCACAAAGGACTCCCACTTCAAGGATTAAGCACAAGGCTGCTCCCTTCTAGGTGGATTAAGTCTCAAGATCGATAGTGTCACCAAATTAGGGTTTTGGTCGACCAGGGCCTCCAGATGGAAATTTTCATCTGGGCACAAGGCAATGATCCAAAACATGACCTAATATGCTTCATGGAACCTCATGAACCCATGCATCAAGTCAATTTTGCCTCAGGGGATGCATTCATCAAAAATCAGGAATTAGGGTTTCTTGACCTAATTCACCCCTAAGTTGACTTTTGGGACAAACCATGAGCCAAGACCTCAAGAGATGATTTGAGGGTCTCTAATACACCATATTTATCCATTTGGAACAATGGATTGATCCAAGAAGCTTGAGCAACAAGTCTCATTTTCATCTGCACCACAATTAGGGTTTTAAGGGAAAAGTCAACTGTAACTTTGACTTTTGACCAAGACATGCTCCCAAACCCTAATACATGATTGAATATACCCTATGACACCCATGGAACATGTCCATAAAGTTTGATTTAGGACAAGGACATGATTTCCTGAAGAATTGCACAGTTTGGAATTCATCTGATAAAAAGTCAACTGTGCACAAAAGTCAACTTTGACTTTTTGAGATTTTTCACCAAAATGGATTTTTAACCCTAAAATGATGTTAATGTATGATTTGAATCATCATTCATTAAGAAAAATCAAGAAAAGTGAGATAACTTGTAAAAGGGGTAACCATAAAACTTAGAATTTTTTCTAAGTTAAAAATAAAGTGGCAAAGGTACCAACTTTGGAGGACCATAATTCCTAAACCACAAGGCCATTTTTTCTCATCCAAAGATGGATTTGTAGCCCTCGCTATCACCTACAAAAACTTCAACTACAAGTCATTCCAATTCATTAAGGATTTTGAGTTATGGAATGATCAAAGTGGCTGAAAAGTGAAAAAGTCACTTTTTCCAACACTTAGTGAAATTTTCACTAAGTCAGATTTTGCCTCACTTTTTGCCAAATGTAGGGGGATTTTTCACTTGGAATCAAAAGAGATCAAAACCAAACTTGTTCAAACAGTTGTTGTATCATGTAAGAGCTTTCCAAAATGGCCAAGAACATTGCCAAATTCAACCTACATCATGAGATACAACATTGGCAAGTTGCCTTGCTGAAATCTGTCAAAGCAAGGCAGAATTTGCATTTTGGCTCGATTTACCAAAATCAGCCAATTTTAATTGCTCCAATCCACTTGGACACCTCAGAGGATTGAATCCAAAGGGGACAATCACTGAGCCAAGCCTCCAAGGTCCAAGGAACAAAGAATAGCATGTTGAACCTAGAATGGCCAAAATAGGGACAAGACTTCAAATTTGGAATGAGGCATTCAATGGAACCATCAAGGTGGTATGGACTGAGCCATTCTCATCTGAAATCAGTCAAGACTTATCCAAGACCAAGGGGACCAAAGCTCTGTGCCCTAACCTCTAGTCAATGGCTAGAGGAGACTTTCATTTCCATTGGCCAACATTGAGGAAACCTACTTACCAGCTGCCATGCACTATTCCTTGCAAAACAAACTTGCTCTACTATAAATAGAGCTCAATTGTGGTCAGTTTAAGTACACCAAAGCCATCTAATAGATGCTTTCCTCAAAATCTCTTTCTCTTGGCAAAAATGCCTTTCTTAGCAAGGTAGCTATCGGGTTTTGAGTTTGAGAGCAATTCTGCACAAACCAATCACTCACACACCTCACATACATCACATATGAGCTGATCAAACACTCACATAACTTCTGAAACATCAATTTCATGAAATCACCAGCTGGTTGCTCAAATTTTCAAACAAGGTGCAGCTGAGGTACCACAAAATGATCCAGCCAATTTCAATCAAGACCAACCATCCAAACGCAATCCATAGGGTGTAAGGAAGCTGTCCAGATCATCACAACTCATCTGTAACACCTCCAACTCAAAATCACATCTGCTCTTGCTGTCACAACTTGGAGGTAAGCACATACTTGGTCATCTCTCAATCTATGCATATTTCCTCGCACAATAATTTGGCCATATGTTCATAATCATGCATGGAATGTTTTCCCTCAATTAATTGCATTGTTTGAATCGTGTATCAAAAATCCTATCCTTCATGCAGAAATTAGGGTTCTTGAGGTCTCTTCGTGATTTCTTGTTGTATGTTTAATTTAAATGAAATTAAAGTACATAGACACGATCGTGAGGTTGAGGCGAGCATAATGATATGTGGATTGCATGTTATAATTACGTATTCAGTGAGATTGGATGGAAAATGCAAATCTGGGCAAACTGAAAAACGCGCGTGTTCTTGGTGTTGTTCTTGGCGCCATTTTCATATATTTGAATATTTGAATTTTGTGATTTTATTTAATTGATTCAAAAATTAATTTCTCTCTGAGTTTTAATGATTTTGAGTTGATTCTTTTTTTAATAATTCACCAAAAATATTATTTATTTCATATAATTGATATTTTTGTAAAGAATTAGTATTTTGATTGTTTTTGGCATTTTAAATATTTTTTCTACATTGATTTTGCAACTTTTAATGCTTTCTAATTATTTTGTAGGTCAATACTTAATTTTTGAAGCATTAATCCAAGATCACAATTTGTTTTCCATGTGTTAAACAATTTTTGATCATTTTAATTGAATTTTTATTCAATTAAATACATTTTTGAAAACAAATTAGGGTTTGGGATTAATTTAACCCTCATAAATCATTTTCAAAACACTTTGGGCCTCTATTAGAGTGTAAGACCCAATCCTTTTTTTGACCAAATTATCTTTGGGCCTCACTTATTGTATAAGTCCTGATACCGTCAAAAAACAAACGGCGCGATCGTCGCCTTTTCAAAAATCATCCGGGCCTACCCTCGTGTTATAAGCCCCACTCTCTTCCTTAAACCTTTTTGGGCCTCTTGAGAGAGTGTAAGACCCATCCCCCGTTGTACAAAAACTTTTTGGGCCTCACTCATTGTATAAGTCCCTCTGTACAAGTAAACGGCGCGATCGTCGCCCGTTTAAAAATAAAAACCATCTGGGCCTACCCTCGAGTAGTAAGACCCATTTATTTTTCTTTAAACACTTTGGGCCTCTTGAGAGAGTGTAAGACCCATCCCTTTGTACAGAAAACCATTTTGGGCCCCAGTCACTTGTATAAGTCCCTCTGTACAAATTCAAACAGTGCGCTCACTGATAAAACCCTGGGCCTCTCCTTGAGCTGTAAGCCCCAGATCTTTCTTTTTCAAAGCACTTTCTCCTTTGATTTTGAATATACTGTTGTTTTCAATCTTTCTTTGTTGAACAACTTACCAAACAGCATGGAAGCACTACAACCGAGTAAGTGGTTATCGCTTTCGTTTACTGCTTTCATATTATAAACTGTATTGTGGGGCTGCTCACTGTAAGTCTCCTTTCATAAACTCATATCTACTGTGTAATAATAGTATAGATATTTCGAGTTTCCCCGACAACTACGTCTAGAACTAGGTGACGCCGTTTCATTTATTCGTAGAAATAGACGACTAGATCCCCAATAGGAGCACCAGATACAGTCTTCTCTTCGGTTGTCCTCCTTAGGAACTGTCAAGAAACTCTACTCCCAAAGATGAATGTATTCTCCGTGAATGGCATCTTTGAGTTTCTTCCCAATTCTCAAACTTTCCTGACTTGATCTATTCCTTGTGGATAGCTTGCCTTGAATGTCTCGGGGTTTGGGTACCCACTACGGTCATAATCTTGGACCTTAACTAAGGAACCCTCTTTAAAAGCTAAAAGTCGTTGGATAGTAAACCTCGCACGTTTACCAGTGGTTTTTATCTTTAAAAGAGTCATCTCTCCTAATGGAAAGGAGATGATAGACCCACGGGCTTCTTAAAAGCATCGGCCTCCTCTTGGGCATTATTCAAGGACCCTGCGGCTTCTTAGAAGTATTCACAGCCTCCTCTTAGGCTTCGTATAATGATCTCTTCCTCTGGGAATGATAGCCTCCTCTTGGGCTTCGTACAAGGACCCGTCGGCTTCTTAAAAGTTTCCAGCCTACTCTTGGGCTTCGTACAAATTGTCCCGACGACCTCCTAGAGGTATAGGAACAGAACCTAGTCATCCTCATAGAACAGTCCTTTCATAGAGTCTACTACTGTTTCTCGAAGCATAGTACAAAAGATAAAACTCTAGACTCGGACAGTCTAACTTCCTTGAGTCTCAAAGACATTCTCAAGCACCCTCCGTTAAATAGGAAGGAAACCCGCAGACTCGGACAGTCTCAATACCCTTTGGATTTCCCGTTTCCTCAAAGAGAAGGAAATATCCCTGATCCTCAAATCAAATCCCTGAGTACAGTGTTGCTCATATAAGAACTGATTTTCTCTTTTAAATCAGTATATTGCATCTGTCACTCAACTGAAACAGTTACAATAGCCTCCATCTCGGGCTTCGTACGAGATACCAAAATTCTCCCCAGTGGAGTCAAAATAACCTTTTCGCCTCTCTCTCGGGCTTTGTACGAGATACAAAAACACTCTCTTACTGAGTATAAAAGATTCTCCAACTGCGTCAACTCTTTGCTAGCCTCCTCTTAGGATTTGTATAACGATATGCCCCACTGGGTCAAAAACTTTTAGCCTCTCTCTCGGGCTTTGTGCGAGACACAAAATAGCCTCCTCTTAGGCTTTGTATAATGATTTTCCTAGCGGAAATTAGCCTCCTCTTAGGCTTTATATAAGAAAACCACTGGTTGATCCAATCGACCTTTTAGCATCAAAGTTGTGCCTCGTTCACAGCATACAAACATCAACAACTCCTTTCCCCCCATCTAATCGCTGTAAGCGGCAAGCCTCTGGATCATCTACATCCATGCCACTGTCCCTCTTTTAGCATGAGAAATTCCTAAGGAAAGATGGCATTGCTCTACACTGAGTTAAAGTCTTCTCCTTCAGGTTAAAACCCTTTCTTCAGAAATTATGGCATTGCTCGGATCCGCGTATCCCAGTTAAAGTAATTCTCCTTCTCCCCTCTTTAGAGATGACAAGTTCTCTCTTAAGTCGAGGTCCTTTCGCTTCACGTCTTGGGCTTTGAACAAGACACAAATAGACCTTTCAGCTTCACATCTTGGGCTTTGATCAAGATACAAATCACCTTTCGCTTCACGTCTTCGGCTTTGAACAAGACACCTAAACACCATTTCCTCCCATAGAATAGGAGGAACTACGAACGCTCTGATTTCCCTGTTTCGGTAAACGGGAATACGTAGGCATAAGATCGAAAGAAAAGATCTTAGCGAGCGCAATCAACAAAAAACCCAAATCCCATACCTTCGTCAACCAAAAGCAGTAATTCAAAAGCACCAGTCCTAACATCCTAATCCTTATTCCCCACCAGAAACCCTTTGCCTAGATAGAAAGAAAGAAACCTGTATTGGCGAAATACGAATAACCAGTACAAAGGCCCCCCCACATTGATAGCATCCGTAACCTAACAGACCGCTGTTTAAACTTAGTATGCAAAGCAGGGTTAATTGGAGACATCTATTTCCCTTCCTTATTCAGCTCACAATAGGATAAAAAATGAATCGACCTGTAGTTCAAACTCAGACCGCAGAGAGCGACCAGCGCTTAAGAACCGCGTCCAAAATCGCTCGCTACACTAAGCGCGCACAGGATTGCTGAGTTTTTCAAGTTCTTTCTCTCATTCAATCCATCCAATCTTACACAATACTACAATACTACTAAATATAAAACTGTACAAACTCAAATCATTGGGTTTCCTCCCAACAAGCGCTTGTTTCACGTCGTAAGCTCGACACCTTATTTACGTACAAGCTCCTCCATGTTGTTTCGTTCACTGGAAGCGACCCAATAAAACCTGCAACACTTGAGTAAACGTAAACCAAAAACAAAAATATGTACACACACATAAACATGATGGAAAACACATATATACAATCACTTATGGAAAACAACTATAAAAAACTATATACAAAAGCAAAACAACTGTTTATACAAGTAAATATACAATATAGACAATTATGTACGAAGCTTAAAAACATAGAAACTATGCGATGCAACTCAATATCAAAACAGTAATCCCCGGCAACGGCGCCATTTTGTTGAAGCTAGAATAGCAGCAAGCAAAAATATATAAGTAACTCAGTTTTGTCGTCTCCACAGGGATCAGTGCGAGGGAAAGAATGCCATTCAACGGTTTCTATATTTCTAAGCTCATGAATCAAATGTTCTGGTTTAAAGACTAACCAAAAGCAAATGCAGAAAATTAAAGGAACAAAAAGCAAGTAAATAACAATAACACATTCTTTGGAGAAGAGAAACTCAATAGAGATCAATCAATAACACATGCATTCTTTCGATCATAGTAAACACAAATAAATCATTCGACTAATATACTCACGTATCACTCACAACAGAGGTTATGTATAACGTAACGTCGAGAGAACAGCTGTATTGTCTCATTGGTGATGTCTCACGCAACTCTACAACATAGAGAAGTAAGAACTGATACTCACGCAAGTGTTAAGTCTAAATCTATCTCTAGAGTTCAGACAAAACAGAGATTACTATAACATCCATATCAGATAAATGATTTCTTCGTATTAAACCAAGATCAAAATACGTACACATGCTTAACCCTTTTTACATGTATTCAACTAATTTGCCCAATGGATTTGAATATCCTTCTTCATTGCTATTATCACGCATCCTCGCGATACCGTATCGATCCTACTCATGCTACCCATGCTACTTAATCAACACAATACAACAAAAGATAAAATGAATATCAACTCACAAAACCATGTCAAAAGCTTGCTCATTAATAGAAGAAAATCTAAGATCAAAGATTTGTAAAGGTTTTGTGAAGACTGATGACACTGAATTTCACCGTATTTTTGACTCCGATTTCGCATGCATTCTTAGTATTTTAATGTCATTTTATTATGTTATTATTATGTTTTTCTTTGTTTTTAGGTTTTTAGTCTAATCGGAGCCCCGAACGAGAAAAGGAGCGAAAAAGGAGCCGAAATGAGCTAAAATAGAGAAAATCAGCATTTTGCACTTATGGCATCCACTCTGGCGGCCGCCACAGGGTCTTCCATGACGTGGCCATGTCTCAAACTCCTCCCAACTGTTTTTCCCCACGATCTCCAACTTCCCAAGCAATTTTACACTCATGGCGGGCGCCATGGTGTTGTGGCGGGCGCCACAAGAACAAAACAAGTTCCCGCCCAAATTCAAATGCTAGGGGCATCCTTGTCTTTTCCACATGTTTCCTTGCCTATAAATAGGACTTTAGATTTTCGTTTTTCTTCATCCAAGTTTAGTTGTTCATAAGCATATATCAGTGTAATAGTGGTAATCGCTTCACATCGAGGTGTTACTACATTCGAGAGATCGAGTCTGTAAGAGCCTGTGAGATTGAGTCTTGGAGCACTCTGGAAGGAAGTTAATCCTGCCGCCATTTTACTTTCAGTTCGCATTTTATTCAACCACTCTGATTGGAGTAGGTTTTTATTACTTTACCTTTTGTCAACTTTATTTCTTGCACTGTCTTTTAATTTCATTTATTTTCCGCACTGCTTTACTTTCATTTACTTTCCGCACTCGCACTACTTTCATTTACTTTCCGCACTCGCACTTAAATACTTTTTTTTATGAAAAATCTAAAAATGAACTTTTACTTTACCATGTCTGGCTAATTTTATAAAGGTTAGAGTGTGAAGATCATAACTGAATCGATAATCTGTACAATTGTTAGTGGAAACACTTAAGGGCTATTTTAACTTTCAATATAAGTTTTCCTGTTCTTAAATTCCGTTGGGTAAGATCGAAAGCCGTCCAACGCCTATCTAAACTTAATTGTTTTTAAACTATTTCAAAAACAGCAAAAGCGCTTTGTTTAGTTTATTAGGAGTTTTTAATTTAAAAGGAAAAGAGATTTTAAAACCATTTTCGGACGCGTTAAGAAGTTTAAAGTCTGGTTCATAAGAACCTCTTTTTTTTAGAAAATCCAGGTTAAAATACTTTTCAACTTGGTCAAGATACTATATTTCTTAAAAATAGTTTTACTACTCTAACGCAATGCGCACCTTTTTATCTGTGACAATAAGAGGGTTTGATTAGGGGGTACAACTCGGTTCTGAGTACGCGAAAGCGACAGTTCCTGTCAAATTAGTTCTTTTCAAAGTAGAAAACATTGCCCGTAAGTAGTTCTATTAGCAAGTACTTGGATTATCAATTGGTTGTGTGAATTGCATTCGAACCTGTCTTTATCAATTAATTTTAATTACTTTATTTACTACCTTGCACTCTTCAAAACTACTATTTTCAATCACCTTAGATACACACCTTAACAATAGATAGCGATAGATTGACACTTGGTCTCTGTGGATACGATAATCTTTTATATTACTCTGACGCGTTCGTACACTTGCGAAAAAATACGCATCAAGTTTTTGGCGCCGTTGCCGGGGACCAATTTCGTCAAATTTCGTATCCTGTTGTTATACCATTTAGACTAAGGAAGTTACCCGCCGGTCAATGCGAAAAATTCGTAGTACCGGAAGTTTAGTGGACCCTCTAGCTGAACCAGAACGTTACGCTCGTGCACGTTTATATTTCCGTAAAATTAGGAAAGTTATGGCCGAAGATCAAAATCAAAGACCTCTTAAGGATTTCGCCCAACCATCCAACGAGGAACCTAGTTCTAGTATAGTAAATCCAGCCATACCAGCTAACAATTTTGAACTTAAACCATCCCTGCTGCAGTTAGTACAGCAGAGACAATTCGCAGGTCTTGCTACAGAGAACCCAAACCAACATTTGAAAAACTTTCTCCAACTAGCAGACACCTTTAAAACCAATGGAGCCCCTCCTGAGGCGATTCGCTTAAGATTATTTCCTTTTTCCCTCAGAGATAAGGCCCTATCTTGGTTAGATTCCCTTCCACCAAATTCCATAACAAGTTGGGAAGACCTTAGAAAATATTCCTTGCCAGATATTTTCCCCCGAGTAAGACCGCTGTTCTTCGAAACCAAATAACTAGATTTACCCAAAACCAAGGAGAATCGTTGTTCGAAGCCTGGGAGAGATATAAAGAGCTGTTAAGAGCATGCCCACATCATGGTTTAGAAAATTGGTTAATCATTCAAACCTTCTATAATGGACTTCATTATAACACTAAGATGACCATCGACGCCGCCGCAGGTGGCGCACTGATGAACAAACCTTACCCTGAAGCTAGTGCCCTTATCGAAGATATGGCCCAAAACCATCAATCATGGGGAGTAGAACGAGCGACAGTGGAAAAGAAGGAAGCCCAAGGAGGAATACATGAGTTAAGCTCTATAGACATGATGCAAGCTAAAATGGACGCATTAGCCCTAAGAGTTGAGCATATGTGTACAACCCCGAATACTGCAGCCGCAGTTTCGTCAGATTGTGAGATATGTGGGACGAAAGGACACCAATCCGCAGAATGCAGTCTGTTAAACGAGACCAGCTCTGAACAAGTGAACTACACCCAAGGGAACCCATTTTCAAATACCTATAACCCTGGATGGAGGAATCACCCAAACTTTTCCTATAAGAATAATAACCCTGTCCAAAATACTGCCCCTCCGAGACAATCAAGTTATCAAGCCCCAAGATCAAATCAACCTATGCAACCTGTACCACCAAAACAGAGCCTTGAGAAAATCGTGGATAATTTTGTCGCTGCTCAAATCCAACAAAACAAGGAGTTCAAGAACCAAAACGTTCATGTTAACGAACTAATTACCCAGTTAGGAACCAAGGTTGACCAAATAATCACTCACAATAAGATGCTTGAAACCCAAATCTCGCAGGTAGCTTTAAACCAAGCCCCTCAGACCACACCTGGGGGACAATTTCCTGGACAACCTCAACAAAACCCGAAAGGACAAGCAAATGCCATTACCCTACGAAGTGGGACCGCTTATGATGAACCTTGTAACCCAAGGTTGAGTGATCCCAAAACTTCTAAGGAAGATGACAACATCCCAGATAAAAAGAAGAAACCAGAGGAATCTGTAAACCATGAAAGTCAAGAAAAAGGAGAAGAACCCAAAGACAAAACCTATATACCACCCCCGCCATACAAACCACCAATACCATATCCGCAAAGACTTAAACAACCCCAGATCAATAATCAGTATCAGAAATTCATTAAAGTTATAGAAAAACTTCACGTAGAAATCCCGTTCACAGAAGCCATTACCCAAATACCATCCTACGCAAAGTTTCTCAAAGACATCCTTACCAATAAACGTAGACTTGATGATCCGAAACCCTTGGAATGTAATTCTATTGCCGAAAATAAATTAGCAAAAAAGGATAAAGATCCTGGAAACTTTTCCATTCCTTGTATTTTGGGGAGTCATGTCATCGAAAAAGCTTTTCTAGACTTAGGAGCTAGTGTGAGCTTAATGCCCTTAGCAGTTTGCGAAAGGTTAAACTTAGGAGAGTTGCAACCTACCAAGATGTCACTTCAATTAGCCGATAGATCTGTTAAATATCCGATAGGCATACTTGAAGACGTCCCTGTTAGGATAGGTCAGCTGTTTATCCCTACTGATTTTGTTGTCATGGACATTAAAGAAGATGATGACATACCAATTCTTCTAGGTAGACCATTCTTATCGACTGCTGGAGCCATAATAGATGTCAAAAAGGGGAAGCTAACCTTTAAGGTAGGGAACGAGAAGATAGAATTTATACTTTCAAAATTTCTTATGGCACCTGTGATAGGAGACGCGTGTTATGCGATAGATATCATTGATGAATGTGTTAGGGAGTTAGAGCAAGAAGAAGTCATTGAAACAGTTAAGCTGCCATCAACTCTTATTTTGGAAGATGACAATTATAAGAAACCCTACATCGATGATAACCTTTACGAATGTTTATCCCTTACCCCAAATCATATGCCTTGCCCTATTAAACCAGCCTTGGAACTTAAGGAACTGCCTAAGAACCTGAGATATGAGTTTCTTGATGAAGAAATGAATCGTCCGGTTATAGTTAGTGCTGCCTAAATCACAAAGAAACAGATCAACTCTTGGACGTTTTACGAAGATATCCCTCAGCCTTAGGATATAATATCTCTGATCTGAAAGGTATAAGTCCATCCGTATGCATGCATTGGATTTCGCTCGAAGTAGATTCAAAACCTTCCAGAGAACACCAGAGAAGGATAAACCCTATACTGAGTGATGTTGTCAAGAAGGAAGTTCTGAAGTTGCTAGAAGCAGGTATAATATATTAGATCTCGGACAGTAAGTGGGTGAGCCCTGTGCATGTGGTACCCAAGAAAGGAGGCATCACAGTTGTGCAAAATGAGAAAGGTGAACAAATAGAAAAGCGGATAGAAGGAGGTTGGCGTATGTGCATAGACTATAGAAAGTTAAATAAAGCAACTAGGAAGGATCATTTCCCTTTACCGTTCATAGACCAGATGTTAGAACGTCTTGCCAGACATTTTTACTTCTGCTATCTAGACGGGTATTCGGGATTCTTCCAAATACCTATACATCCAGAAGATCAAGAAAAAACTACCTTTACATGCCCTTTTGGAACTTTTGCCTACAGACGAATGCCTTTTGGACTCTGTAATGCCCCTGCTACTTTCCAACGTTGCATGATGTCAATCTTTGCAGATTATCTAGATGGAATCATGGAAGTATTTATGGATGATTTCTCGGTTTGCCGTTTTGATTTCCAAAATTGTCTTATCAACCTTGAGAAAATCCTGGAAAGATGTGTGGAGGTGAACCTTGTGCTGAATTGGGAAAAATGCCATTTCATGGTGACTGAAGGAATTGTTTTAGGACATATAATCTCCGAAAGAGGTATAGAGGTAGATAAAGCAAAAATAGAAGTTATAGAGAACCTAAAACCACTCAAGACTATCAGGGAAGTTAGAAGTTTCCTTGGACACGTTGGATTCTATCGCCGTTTCATCAAGGACTTCTCCAAAATAACAAAACCTTTAACTGGCCTGTTAATGAAAGATGCTGAATTCATCTTTGATGAAAAATGCAATGAAGCATTCAACCTTTTGAAGCAAGCATTGATTTCAGCACCCATTATGAAACCCCCTGATTGGTCTGAACCGTTTGAGATAATGTGTGACGCCAGTGATTATGCTGTAGGAGCCGTTCTAGGTCAGAGAAAAGATAAAAGATTACATGTAATATATTATGCCAGTAGAACCCTAGACGCCGCCCAGCTCAATTATGCAACAACCGAGAAAGAACTCCTAGCGGTAGTTTTCGCTATAGACAAATTTAGATCATATCTAGTAGGAGCCAAAATTATAGTTTACACCGATCATGCTGCCATCTGTTACCTACTAAGTAAAAAAGATGCTAAACCCAGGTTACTTCGATGGATTTTGTTGCTACAAGAGTTCGACTTAGATATCCGAGATAAAAAAGGCACAGAAAATGTAGTAGCTGATCACCTATCTAGGCTAGAATACCTGAATCCTGAATTAGTACCCATAAATGATGATTTTGCCTATGATAGACTGATAGCCCAGTTGGAAACCATTGAAGATAAAAAACCAGACCCTCATGAGCACTTTCAAAAATCCTTAGCTGTAAGTAACGTGCCCTGGTACGCTGATTTTGTTAATTACCTAGCTGCTGATATCATACCCCCTGATCTCGATTACCACAAGAAGAAGAAGTTCTTAAGTGATGTTAGAAACTTCTATTGGGACGAGCCACTTCTTTTCAAGAGAGGTAAAGATGGCATTTTCCGCCGTTGCGTTCTAGAAGATGAGGTAGAAAGTATAATTCAGCATTGTCACTCTGCGCCTTATGGTTGACATGCAAGCACCTCTAAGACCTACGCCAAGATTCTTCTAGCTGGCCTATTCTGGCCTACCATGTGGCGTGATGTCCATGCTTACATTGTCAAATGTGATAGATGCCAACACACAGGAAATATTTCAAGACGCGACGAAATGCCTTTAAGAAACATCCAAGAAGTAGAACTCTTCGACGTATGGGGTATAGATTTCATGGGACCATTCCCACCATCTTTAGGAAACAAGTATATCTTAGTTGCAGTAGACTACGTGTCTAAATGGATTGAAGCGATACAAACGACACTAGAGTAGTGATTAAATTATTTAAATATTATTTATTCCCCAGATTTGGAACACCCCGTTTAGTTATAAGTGATGGAGGATCTCACTTCATATCAAGAATATTTGATAAGCTTTTAAGCAAGTATGGAGTTAAGCATAGAGTAGCAACACCATATCACCCACAGACTAGTGGCCAAGTGGAAGTATCTAATAGGGAGATTAAACAAATTTTAGAAAAAATTGTCTCTGTATCCAGAAAAGATTGGTCGCAAAAGCTTCAAGAGGCTTTATGGGCCTACAGAACCGCTTTCAAAACCCCTATAGGAACAACCCCCTACCAACTAGTCTATGGAAAATCTTGTCATTTACCTTTTGAGTTAGAGCATAAGGCCTATTGGGCCATTAAAACTTTGAATTTGGATTACCTAACTGCTGGTGAGAAACGTATCCTTGACATCCACAAATTGGAAGAACTCAGACAGCAAGCCTACGAGAATGCCATAATATACAAAGAAAGAACAAAAGCTTGGCACGACAAAAGAATCGTAAGAAAAGACTTCAACTTAGGCAACCCTGTTCTCCTGTTCAATTCTAGGCTACGGCTCTTCCCAGGAAAGCTCCGTTCAAGATGGACTAGCCCCTTCAAAGTATCAAAAATTCTGAGGTCTGGAGCTGTTGAAATAAAAAACGAGACATGTAAACCATTCATCGTCAATGGACAAAGACTGAAGCTCTACGCAGGAGGAGACATTCCAACAACCTACTCCAGCCACACTCTAAGCGATCCACCAATCCCGACAAGAGATGTATAAGTTCCAGTCGTCAAGCTAACGACGTTTAACAAGCGCTGCATGGGAGGCAACCCATGATTTTCTTACCTTATTTACTTTTTCTACATTTTGTTTTATTTTATTTCTTGTTATATTTTGTCAGGACTAATGTTTGAAATGTTTGTGTTTTACAGGACCTTCTTCCTAACTCTGTGCAGAATGCAGAATTTTGACGACATGCATGTGACTTTCAGGAATGACGCCCAGAGAGAGCGTTACTTTGTCCACTTCAGGCGTCCTATGGCACCTACGAGGTACCCAGATCAGGCTTGCATGGAGGCTTTAGGCATTGAGCCTAGTGTCAGATTCTTATGCCACCAGCTTCAATGGGACCAGTTCGACGACATGAACAACACCTATAGGAACCTCACTTTGGAGTTCCTCAGCTCGTTTTCTTATGACCCCTGGGCCGGACCAGATGGATGTGCTATTTTCAGGTTATTTGGGACTAAGTAATCCTTCACTCATAAGGAGTTTGATGATTTATTAGGTTTTCAGACGACCCCTGATGCTATTCCTGAGACACCTATGGGATACTTTCTGAGTAGGGAAGTGGAGAAGTTCTGGAGTGATATCTCTGGTGGAGGGAGTCAGGATCCTTCCACCCAGTTCTCACATGTTATCCACAACCCTGCATTGAGGTATTTTCAGATGATCATAGCACACTCTTTCTTTGGATTGCCAGATGCTGAGACCTTGCTTAGTGAGGAGGAGATCTTTCTACTGTTTTGTGCGACCCAGTCACGTCCTGTGGCATGTGGGAACTTTCTGCTGAAAGGTCTTAGCAGTATTGCCAGGTCATCAGTAGGTATTATTCATGTGGGAGGTATTGTTACCCAGATTACTGCTGCTTTAGGCCTATCGCGTAAGTTGTTACATCTCAGGGTTTTCAGTGAATACACCACCATGGACGTTGATTTCTGCCTAGACAGAGGGTTAATGAGGAGAGCCTCTGCAAACCCCAACTAGTTCAGATTGTTGATCGACAACGAGGCTGTTCATTACTTTTTGCTGCCTGATCCGATGATGACCAGTGTTCATGACCCAGCTAATTGGAGATATGCTTTGGAGGGTTATGGAGAGACTATTGAGGAGCCTAGATCGCCTCTTATTGCTGAGTACACCCCTACACCTCCGTCTCCCAAAATCACTGTATTATCTAATAATTTGTCTTTGCATACACCCGATTTATACACCCAGGTTGTTGAGCTCCGCAGAGAGACTGCCAAGCTCAAACAGGAGGTAGCTGATCTTGCTTTGCAGATTGAGGTATCTGATCTCACTCATGCTACTGAGGCAGACTCTTTATACCAGGAGATCGGAGAGCTTCGTCGCGAGATCGCTGAGCTTCGTGGATCCAGCCAGGCAGAGGAGCCAGCTGATTGATCATATTGCCCTGACTTACTACTCTATTATTTAGTATTCAGTATTTCTGCGTTTTCTTTACTTTTTAGCATATCTGGACACATTTCGTATTTTCGCATTTCCTATATTTCCTATGTACTTTGATTTTATATATATATATATATATATATATATATATATATATATATATATATATATATATATATATATATATATATATATATATTATGTGTGTTTTTATTTTTCCTTTTATATATATATATCCAATAATAATGTTATTTTTCTTAATATTTGATTTTTATTTCCACAAAAATTGTGCAAGTCCCGTGTTGAAGAGGAAACAAATGAGAACGCTATCGGGACCCCCAAGACGCAAAAGGTAAGAGAGGCCCATTCCAAAATTCAAAATTTTGGCCCAGGTCCGAAAATGACCTTATGGCGCCCGCCATAGCCTTATGGCGCCCGCCACGGCGTCCTGGTAAATACGGGGGAAAACTTCATCTTCCACCATTTTTGAACCTCTAAACTCCCAAAACCCATTTTTCTCCTCTTCCAAAACTCCATTAAAACCCATAAAAGCTCCCACCTTTATTTAATACCCACTATCCATTAACCCTTTCAAACTTCCATTTGAAATTCCACCAATTAAATTACATAAAAATCTCACCTTTACCAACTTATATTTAAACCCATCTTCACTATCTTCAAATCAATTCAAGGAGCAAGCTATGGTGTTCGAAGGATATATTTTGCGAGAAGGAAAACCCGGGGATAGGTAGAGGAGGAATATTCAAAGGCTTCAAGGTCGAGAAATTCTCTCGACGAGGTACGTGGACGACAACTGTCTCTATACTTTGGGTATTTATCATAGTGTTTATCATTTACTTGATTTTTTGGGACTGCACTCTATTTTTGAAAACCGAGAACCAACCTTTGAGAAACTGACAGTTGAGTTTTTAAGTTCTTTGATCTACACTGTCCACCCTAACACTGCTAGCACAGTCGATACTGTCCAATTTAGAATGTTTGGAATAGAATATCAGTACAGTACCGACGAACTAACAAGTCTGTTAGGGATTCCTCTTTGGGAAGGTGCTATTTGTGAGACCCCTTTGGATGACGGATGGTCGGTCGATGCATTTCCTTTTTGGCAGAGATTGTCAAATAATTTAATAACTTCTTTTGAAGGAATTCTCGCATCGACCATCCACAACCCGGCCATCAGAGTTTTTAGATACCTGTTGGCATGTACTATCTTTGGCCGGGATAATCCAAATAAGGTTAATGCTAAAGAGCTTCTGTTTTTACAGGGAAGTCTCACAAATAGAAGAATCAATCCGGTCCCGTTTATGCTTTCTCACATGTCTGTTACTATTAATAAAGCAGGACCGATTGTTTTTGGAGGACTGATTACGTCTATTGCTCGGGCCCTTAACCTGAACAATGAGATAGCCACGCTAGAGCCCTTAACTCCTCGCACGATCAACCTAAAATTTCTAAAAGATATGAAATTGTGCCGAGCGAGAAGAGAGGGTGGTTTTGTATTGATGATCCATGGTGTAGCTATCCCATCTGTTGCCTTGCCCTGCAGTAGACGTACCGATGTACGTAATGAAAGGAACTGGACCTATGATTTAAATGCTCCACCTGTTCTAGGTCCACTTCCTCCTAATATTCCTGATACGGAGGGACACGACACTGGCGAAGAATTTGAGCGGAGAGATCAGTCTCCCATACCTCATGTGTCCCCCCATCATCCTTCACCACCACACACCGCACCCTCTTCCTCTAACCCTTTTGCAGGTTCAGTCCCTGGATCCTATGTCACTGAGGAGATGTGGCGTGACCATATGGCTAGAGAAGAAAGGCGATATGACCTTCTCTCTACCATTCAGCAACAACTGACGGATAATATGAGCTTCATGGAAGAATCACGACGGAGGACAGATCGATCCTTCGAGTCCGTTTCTCGCACCTTGCTTGCGATCACAGACGAGCAATCCCGTCAGCAAGACTTCAACCGCCCGCATTACCAGCTTATAGAGGCTACTCAAGGTTCCGTTCTAGGTAAACTTTGACAGGTCAGAGATGCCCAGGCGGCCTTATCAGCCCGATTGGACCGGAGAGACCAGCATCGTAGCAGATCCCGTCGTCCCAGGCATCCCCAGCAGGACGACGAGGGCACCAGTGGTCCACATCAGTAGTTTTATAGGTTACTCTCCTTATCTTATTTCGAAACATTGGGGACAATGTTCGATTTAAGTGTGGGAGGGGATTTTATTGCTTTCTATTTCCATTTTTAGTTAGTTGTTTATTTCTTGTTTTTGTCTTTGTCTTTTTTTCTAGAAAATGCATGAGTCTGACGAGTCACCAGTACAGTGTATCCCTAGTGCACCCTCATTTTTCCCCATTTCTTTAGCCCTACAAAAAAATTTTTTGCAAAAAGAAAACATTGTTGTTCTACACGTTTTTTGGGCTTTAAGACAGGTTTGGATTAGGATGTGGTGACTTAGGTGAACTTTTTGAAACATTAGTATCGTTTTAGCACCGTAGACTTCACTAATATAGGAATCATTCCAAAACCCCATGTACCATGGCCTTAATTATCATTTCCAAATTTGTCCTAAGTAGTTTATTTCAGCAGTCAGCTCCGGCCTAAGCATGTCCTACGTAGGGGACCGATGAACATAAGTGAATGATCCAGTAAATTAAATAAAGAAAAAGGCAAACTCCAGATAGATGACCCTCACAAGGTCGTTTAAACCAAAAAGTTGAATTGTTGCCACAAAAAAATATATATATATAATTTTAGCTCACCCATTGTTAGTTGGTTCAGAGGTATCTGGCGCTGAACTCGGTAGGGCGGATTACGATCCGATCCCCCACAACTGTATTTGGGTTAAATAAAAGGGTTTACACAGTCTTATGTGCCAGAAACCCTATGTTTTGGATCAGAATCACTAACAGGTCACTCTACTATGAAACATGTACGGATAACGGGCTTAATGTGATTGCGCCTGAATGAAAAGGACCCAAAAAGAGATGAAGAGGTAGGCCTAGTTATTGTGGGATGATACGGTTGATTAATATAAGAATGAAGTTTATGTCCGCCTCTGCGGATAAGTGTCATTACGATACCCTTGGTTCACTTAGTACCTGTCACTGCATCCTGACTTGAACTTAGAAGCCCTTTTTGCCCGAATCACGTGTCAGCACTAGTTTTCTTACTTTGAGCTTTAAATGTTTTGCTTGAGGACAATCAAAGGTCTAAGTGTGGGAGAATTTGATGACACTGAATTTCACCGTATTTTTTACTCCGATTTCGCATGCATTCTTAGTCTTTTAATGTCATTTTATTATGTTATTATTATGTTTTTCTTTGTTTTCAGGTTTTTAGTCTAATCGGAGCCCCGAGCGAGAAAAGGAGCGAAAAAGGAGCCGAAATGAGCTAAAATAGAGAAAATCAGCATTTTGCACTTATGGCATCCACTCTGGCGGCCGCCACAGGGTCTTCTATGACGTGGCCATGTCTCAAACTCCTCCCAACTGTTTTTCCCCACGATCTCCAACTGCCCAAGCAATTTTACACTCATGGCGGGCGCCATGGTGTTGTGGCGGGCGCCACAAGAACAAAACAAGTTCCTGCCCAAATTCAAATGCTAGGGGCATCCTTGTCTTTTCCACATGTTTCCTTGCTTATAAATAGGACTTTAGATTTTCGTTTTTCTTCATCCAAGTTTAGTTGTTCATAAGCATATATCAGTGTAATAGTGGTAATCGCTTCACATCGAGGTGTTACTACATTCGAGAGATCGAGTCTGTAAGAGCCTGTGAGATTGAGTCTTGGAGCACTCTGGAAGGAAGTTAATCCTGCCGCCATTTTACTTTCAGTTCGCATTTTATTCAACCACTCCGATTGGAGCAGGTTTTTATTACTTTACCTTTTTGTCAACTTTATTTCTTGCACTGTCTTTTAATTTCATTTATTTTCCGCACTGCTTTACTTTCATTTACTTTCCGCACTCGCACTACTTTCATTTACTTTCCGCACTCGCACTTAAATACTTTTTTTTATGAAAAATCTAAAAATGAACTTTTACTTTACCATGTCTGGCTAATTTTATAAAGGTTAGAGTGTGAAGATCATAACTGAACCGATAATCTGTACAATTGTTAGTGGAAACACTTAAGGGCTATTTTAACTTTCAATATAAGTTTTCCTGTTCTTAAATTCCGTTGGGTAAGATCGAAAGCCGTCCAACGCCTATCTAAACTTAATTGTTTTTAAACTATTTCAAAAACAGCGAAAGCGCTTTGTTTAGTTTATTAGGAGTTTTTAATTTTAAAGGAAAAGAGATTTTAAAACCATTTTCGGACGCGTTAAGAAGTTTAAAGTCTGGTTCATAAGAACCTCTTTTTTTTAGAAAATCCAGGTTAAAATACTTTTCAACTTGGTCAAGATACTATATTTCTTAAAAATAGGTTTACTACTCTAACGCAATGCGCGCCTTTTTATCCGTGACAATAAGAGGGTTTGATTAGGGGGTACAACTCGGTTCTGAGTACGCGAAAGCGACAGTTCCTGTCAAATTAGTTCTTTTCAAAGTAGAAAACATTGCTCGTAAGTAGTTCTATTAGCAAGTACTTGGATTATCAATTGGTTGTGTGAATTGCATTCGAACCTGTCTTTATCAATTAATTTTAATTACTTTATTTACTACCGTGCACTCTTCAAAACTACTATTTTCAATCACCTTAGATACACACCTTAACAATAGATAGCGATAGATTGACACTTGGTCTCTGTGGATACGATAATCTTTTATATTACTCTGACGTGTTCGTACACTTGCGAAAAAATACGCATCAAAGACCACAAATAATCAATCAAAGACAACAACAATGGAAAATCAGAATTCATTCGCAACCATACATTAGATGAAATATAATAGGTATCAAGAGATTTACATACAAAACCTCAACAAATAAAGAATACAAAGAGAAGAAAGGAGAAGAACCATTTTCTCCCGGTTTGTCAGAGCCGATTGAAGCAAATCCAACTCCGGGTCATCAATATGCATCCTCTAATGTTGTTTCGAAGCATCTCTACTCCTAAAATATGTTTGATGAAGTTGGGAGAAAGTTCCCCCAAAAACATACTAAAAAAATAGTGTTTTTGGCCTTAAATGGTGTTTCAGTCCGCACAGTTTTGCCCGGCGGTGTTTTGGGGCGCCCGGCGGCGAAAGGCGGCTTATTTTTGCAAGTTCCAGTGTTGTTCCGTAGCGCCCGGCGCTGCACCGCCCGGCCCTGCCGAGGCGTAGCACACCAGAACAACAAAAATCTAGCACTGTTTTATTCGTAACTTTTGAACCGTAACTCCATTTGTTTCCTGGTTTGAAGCACTGGAAAGCTTATTCAATGCTCTATTCAATAATGGCAAGATATCCTTGATTGAATACCTGCAAAAATAAATGTAAATCAATTAAAATCAATGATATTTACACGATAACGCAATATATACACTGTAACGTAAAGTAAACGTATTTACAAACAAATATGGGTTTATTCTAACGATTTCAACAAAAAGTATCGATAAGTGCAACAAAATTTATATACAAAAATAGGTACATTTTGCACTTATCAAACTCTCCCCAACTTACATAATTGTTTGTCCTCAAACAAAAGTCAATCAACTCATAGAAACAAAAGCAATTATCAAGAAATCATGCTCAACAAGTTTTTAAAAACGGAGAATAAACGTATGGTACAAATATCAAAAGTACATGCAAAGCAATGCTTACCACTAAACTACAACGACACCACGAATATGAAATAGAGTCTAAGCACAAAAAAAATGTCAACATCCAAAAGCAATACATGTTCAAGAATGAATCACACCTAACACTCCACTTCAAATAAGAATGAAGAAATTAATGCACGTTTGCAACCGCGGGGAAATTTCACTCATCTGACAAACAGTGCAAATAACAATTCAATTCATACAACATCTAACAATCAAAAATGAAAATATGGAAGCAAAAAGACCATTAAGGGCTTCAAAGGTTGTAGCTTGGCTGGGTTCACAACAAATGGACATTTTTAAAGGCCATTGAATCGAAATTGCCGATGCAAAAGAACATTCACTATACAAGGTATTCACAAACATCTCAACTTCATTCACCAATTTCATTCCTCTATTGTAAACCTTCTCAAACTTCCTTATGCACAATTATTTCACTCTATTTTCCTCATTCAAACAAGCATTCTTTTTCTTTTGTTTTTCACATTCATATTTGCACTTTTTCTTTTCATGCTTGTTTGAACTTTTTCAAAAGTTGAAAGCAGCCTACCATCTTCTTTTTCATTCTCCCCAACTTAAATTCAACCAAACCTCCAGTGAATGCTCCTTGATTTTTACGGCAAGGAAATCAAAGTATACAATTTCAAAGTTTCAAGAAGAAATTTTAGAAACTCACTAAATTCAATGATGAACCAAACTTGCAAATTATGTACATTAACCAAGTTCATCACTAAAAATGAGATCTAAACTGTTTTAGTCTCAAAGGGGCTAACAAATTCTCACTACTCACGGGTAAGATACTTTTGGATACGGTTGTGCTCAATATAAACAAATGCCTTGATCATTTCTAATGCTTCCACAAAATCACAATAATCAGAAGATAAAGCATGAAACAAACGAATTAAACAAAGTTTATCAGTCATCCAAGCATTTAGTAAACAATGGAGGTTTCCTCACATGGGGCTATGAACTAAAGTGATTCATAAATTAACAAAAATTGAAAGAGAATGAAAGACATGTAATTTGTATAAATTCTAAGGTTCATAAACATGTTATGTTCTAGAAAAGCAATAAACACAAACTAAAGCAATGCAACTTTCTTTAAACTTTTCACACTACCATAACATTTTCTTGTTGAAACAATCAAAAATGAAAAATCAAACAATGCATCCTCAAGCTAATCAAAAACAAAACTTGAGAACAAACACAAAAATTTCTAAAACTAATAAACATATACTAACAAAATGCGTGAAAGTGGATAAGAGAATAAGAGAGTTTTTCCACAAAAATCAAGGCGCGCTAAGCGCGCACAGGCTTGCTGAGTTTTTCAAGTTCTTTCTCTCATTCAATCCATCCAATCTCACACAATACTACAATACTACTAAATATAAAACTGTACAAACTCAAATCGTTGGGTTTCCTCCCAACAAGCGCTTGTTTCAAGTCGTAAGCTCGATACCTTATTTACGTACATGCTCCTCCATGTTGTTTCGTTCACTGGTAGCGACCCAATAAAACCTGCAACACTTGAGTAAACGTAAACCAAAAACAAAAATATGTACACACACATAAACATGATGGAAAACACATATATACAATCACTTATGGAAAACAACTATAAACAAGTATATACAAAAGCAAACCAAGTGTTTATACAAGTAAATATACAATATAGACAATTATGTACGAAGCTTAAAAACATAGAAACCATAAGATGCAACTCAATATTGAAACGGCAATCCCCGGCAACGGCACCATTTTGTTGAAGCTAGAAAAGCAGCAAGCAAAAATATATAAGTAACCCAGTTTTGTCATCTCCACAGGGATCAGTGCGAGGGAAAGAATGCCATTCAACAGTTTCTATATTTCTAAGCTCATGAATCAAAAGTTCTGGTTTAAAGATGAACCAAAAGCAAATGCGGAAAATTAAAGGAACAAAAATCAAGTAAATAACAATAACACTTTCTTTGGAGAAGAGAAACTCAATAGAGATCAATCAATAACACATGCATTCTTTCGATCATAGTAAACACAAAACAATCATTCGTCTAATATCCTCACGTATCACTCACAACAGAGGTTATGTCTAATGCAACGTCGAGAGAACAACCGTATTGTCTCATTGGTGATGTCTCACGCAACTCAACAACACAGAGAAGTGAGAACTGATACTCACGCAAGTGTTAAGTCTAAATCTATCTCTAGAGTTCAAATAAAATAGAGATTACTATAAAACCATATCAGATAAATGATTTCTTCGTATTAAACCAAGATCAAAATACGTACGCACGCTTAACCCTTTTTACATGTATTCAACTAATTTGCCCAATGGATGTGAATATCCTTCTTCATCGCTATTATCATGCATCCTCGCGATACCGTATCGATCTTACTCATGCTACCCATGCTACTTAATCAACACAATACAACAAAAGATAAAATGAATATCAACTCACAAAACCATGTCAAAAGCTTGCTCATTAATAGAAGAAAATCTAAGATCAAATATTTGTAAAGGTTTTGTCAATACCACAAATAATCAATCAATGACAACAACAATGGATCATCAGAATTCATTCACAACCATACATTAGATGAAATACAATAGGTATCAAGAGATTTACATACAAAACCTCAACAAATAGAGAATACAAAGAGAAGAAAGGAGAAAAACCATTTTCTCCCGGTTTGTCAGAACCGATTGAAGCAAATCCAACTCCGGATCATCAATATGCATCCTCTAATGTTGTTTCGAAGCATCTCTACTGCTAAAATATGTTTGATGAAGTTGGGAGAAAGTTCCCCCAAAAACATACTCAAAAAATAGTGTTGTTGACCTTAAATGGTGTTTCAGTACGCACAGTTTCGCCCGGCGGTGTTTTGGGGCGCCCGGCGGCGAAAGGAGGATTATTTTTGCAAGTTCCAGTGTTGTTCCGGAGCGCCCGGCGCTGGAAATACCGCCCGTCGCTGCACCGCCCGGCCCTGCAGAGACGCAGTACACCAGAACAGCAAAAATCCAGCACTGTTTTATTCGTAACTTTTGAACCGTAACTCCGTTTTTCGCCCGGTTTGAAGCGCTGGAAAGATTATTCAATGCTTTATTCAATAATGGAGAGATATCCTTGATTTAATACCTGAAAAAATAAATGTAAATCAATTAAAATCAATGATATTTACACGATAACGCAATATATACACTATAACATAAAGTAAACGTATTTACAAACAAATAGGGGTTTATTCGAATGATTTCAACAAAAAATATCGATAAGTACAACAAAAGTTATATACAAAAATAGATACATTTTTCACTTATCACACCCCCACACGTCCATCGTACTCGATGGGATCCACGCTTGCTGTCTCGATCAAAGGGCGTCGTCATCTGGAGCTCCACTACAACTGGAAAGGAAAAGGTACGGGAACGGAAAAGAACGAAGAAACGAAGTAGAAAAGAAAAAGAAGTGACTCGATAGGACATCTTCGTCCTATGCCTACGTATTCCCTCATGCAATGGGAAAGTCAGAGTCAACGTAGTCCGGACACGAACTAAGGGGGGAGGTTGCTCGCCAAGACATTGCCGTCTTGTGCCTACGTATCCTCAATCTAACCAGAAGGAGGAAATTAGAGCAGACGTAGTTAGACCTAACAAGGTCTTAGCGTTTTTTATGAGCGACGTTAAGTTCGCGTCCGACAGTTAGGGTCGATGCTTGTTTGCGACGAGACGGAAGTAACGTGCCCTTTTTCTGAAAATGGTTTGAAACTGAACGATCCTGAAGGATGAAAAAGGTTTGAGTTTCTTTTTTTTTTTAGACAGAAGTGATTTGAATTAATTCATAACTTGCATTGCACTAAAGTCTATAACGTAGGATCAAATGCATCGCACGTCGACCTAAGACGGGACGCGCGCTAAACACTCTAGGAAAGTGAAAGGAAGCCCCCCACTCTCCATTTCCTATGTACAAGGCTCATGCGCAATACACGTTAACTTTATTAAGTATTTTATAATGGTTATGAGATAAGAAGATAAGACTCAAGGAAAAGAAAACTCTAAGGGGAATTCTATCCTAATGTTGTCATGCAAAATATGGCCCTAAGGTTGAGGTTTAAGAGCACCCTAAGTCTAAAGAAGAGAGAGGGATATCACTAACTAATACTTATCCTACCTCACCTTAATAAAAAATTAAGGATGGGCTAGGATCCCAAAGGGATGTGAGACTACACAATCAAGCATTATATCATGTAATCCACACATAAAAGAAAAATAGAAGTAGAAGAGAAGAGAGATGAAAGAAGGAATGAGCATGGATAAGCATCCACATGCTCATGTGTCTTACCTCTGCCCCTACACAAAAGTTTAGCACAAAATAAGCACAAGTATTGAATACAAGTGACAAAAAAGTAAACCAAACAATGCTAGTTGCCTTAAGAAGACAACTTAATAAGCAAGCAAGGTTTAAACTAAAAGGAAAGAGTCCTAAAGGTTAAGGACCATCCAAGGTCAGTAGGTATAGGTCAAGCTACCCTACTAAGGTTAAGGTAACAAACAAAATCAAAAGAGGTTGAAACATGCACCAAAAGATCACACAAATGCAAGATGTGTATCACTTATGAAAAATGAATGCTTATGAATGGTAAACATGTATTAATGCATGAACATAAGTCAATGTCATAATTAGATGACATTTATGAATGCATATGAATGTCACTGAATGATCATACAAGTCATGGATGTAAGCATTTAAAGAAATGAAGTAAGAAGAAGTGAACAAAACACCATTCAAGTTCAACAAACATGCATAACTTGTAACACAAGTAAAGAATGAAGATGCAAAATGATCCTACATGGAAATGAATGCAAGTCAGTAGCATATGATATGTGATATGACATTTAGAATGCAAGAATGAGCATACAAAACTCACATAAGTTTCATGTCAATGCAAGTTCAAGAGGGGAAGCAAACATGTACAAGTTAAGTCAAACAAGTATTCAAATGTTCATGACCTTATGAAACATGCAAGATGCAATTAAAAGTCATGTTATATGATTGATAATGATCACAAACATAAGTGAATCATGTTTTCAAGGATGTATAAGATCATACAAGCATGGATGAAGACAAGTCATCAAAGGCATGTAAGAAGATAAGCACAAGTTCAAAAAACATTTCAAGTTTAAACAAGTGCATACAAGTCAATCCAAAAATGAATAAGAAATTAACTATAATATGAGGGAGAGGACCTATAATGTTCACACAACATGTATCAAGAGGTCTCAACAAGTATCAAAGAGGGTTGCATACCATGCACATCAACACCCTAGCATATGATCCCTAACATCCACACAAACAAGCATGCATTTATGAATTCACAAGGATCATGTTAAGAGGCCAAGAAAATTGGGAAAAGGAAAGCATATTAAATTGTAAACAGTAATTTGACATGCCTCAAAAGAATGGATCAAAATTCATTAAGGATTATGCTAAAACATGCTTCACAAGTTCACATGAGTGGCACAAGCATTAGGCACAAATATGACACTCAAACATTGACCAAAAGTGATCGCAAAAATCCACAAAAATTATACATAGTGGCTCAAGATGTCCTGAAAGCATATATCAATTTTCATGTGAAAATTCAACTCACAAGTATGTCAAACAATTCATCAATGAACATGTGTCATGAATAAAGCTCAAATGAAATGCAACACATTGAAAAACTCACAAAAAATAGCACAATAATCCAAAAATGGAAAAATAAAATGGAAAAAAATTTTTAAATGTGTTATGGTGCTCCATGAATTATTTCAAAAGTTTTATACATGCACAAGTATTTTTAAAAAATAAAATGCAAACATATGTGAAAAGAAAAATAAAAAACAAAAAGAAAAGAACCAGGGGGTGCACATATAGCAAACATTCAGTTAAAATAGCATTGGGCTCAAAGAAGTGGGGGTGTGCATAGCAAGAAAGGCCCAATCCATTAACACACATTCATATGAGGGTTATACCATGGATCCTAGTCAATATGTTGACTCAATAATAGCCACAGGATCAGGTCAGCGCGTGATCATCATGAAAGTACAACAATCTAATGGTTCAGATCAAATGCACATGGTATGTTATTATGCTACACGTGTAAGAAACCACACAATTCAAATATTCTGAAAATGAAAGGCACGTGCTATGGAGGTTGGATCATTAATTCGCTGGCATAATCTTAGCCTTGGGATCTAAACGCATCAACGGCCAGGACTTAACCTGGCTAAACACCTAGGGTTTATGTGAGGTTGAGGCTTCAGGTGGCCGGAGAAGACTCCCGTCGTCTTCTCCGGTGAGCATCCGTCGTGCTCAGGTTCCAACCTCCACAGAAATAGACAAATCATATTCCATTCTCTTCCTCTCTCCAAGTAGAACACGAATTTAACATCAAAATTCACAAACAACACACTTACAGATCAAAACGAAGGATGGAAGTTTGCCCTAGAAATCTCAACTACGCACTTAAGGTGCCTATCAACTAGTCAGAGGTTTACATGGCTCCTATTGAGCTCTAAACACACAAAAACACCTTAAAATCAGTTCAAAATGTAATGAAGTTGAACAATGGAACCTGAACTATGATGAAGCTCTTCAAACAAAGAAAACCAGAGAGGAAGATCATTGATCTTAGAGCTTGTTTCTGGCCAAATAAAGGCTTGTTGTGCTTGCAATTCAGTTGAAGAAGTTGAAGAAATTGAAGTGCAATTCACTTCCTCTATTCCATTGATGCTTCTTGAAGAAGAATGAGAGAGAAATTTGCAGAGAGATTGATGAAGATGAAGCTTCGTGAGAGAGAAGTTCAGAGAGAGAGTGTGTGAAGAATCACAAAAATGTGAAGAATGATTGAAGTTTGTTAGAGATTCTGTTAGGGATTGGTTTTATACCCTTGGTTAACTGTTAACCACCTTAGTTAACAGTTAGAACCATGGTTTGTGAAGGGTGCATTGAGAAAGAGAGGGTGGAGTGAGACTGAAAAAAATGAATGGAAAAATGGAGAGTGAAATGTATGGTACTCGGGTTTGATTCAATGTGTGAAGGATCATGAGAATTATGGTGTGAATAATGATGTAGAGTGGTGATGATGTGCACTGAGTTTGTAGCAGCAACATGTGAGCTTGTCATGTAAGTTTCTTATCTCTCTTGGTTTGGACATTTTTGGCAAGGTATGCATAAGGAGCATGGTATATGTAAGGTGTTTGCTTGGCTTTATATGGCAATGATGTATGTATGGTGATAGCATGCGCATAAGAACAACAACAATGCAACAGGTTTTGTCTTGGTTTTGTTTACTTGGCATGGAAGAAAGTCAGATGGCGTGATGGTGACTTTAACAAGAAATGTCTCATTGATCATGGGATGAAAATAACTGATCTTGGGGTCTTTGGAAAGAAGGAATGGAGGAGAACAACATTGATGTTCAAAGCAACCACAATTGAATCCCTTAAAATGCTTAAAAATTTCCATGAAAGTGTGTAGTCATGACTGAGTTAGCCTGCCTGTTTGCCTTGGTTCGTGCCTGGCTCATGGGCTATGAAATGATCAGCTTGAGTTCATCACTTTTAGCCCACTATAACTCTCAAATGGTTGGTCAAATGAAAAAACCTTCACCATCAAACTTGAAGAGGGGATCAAGAGGAACAAAAACCATGTTGAACACGTTTTGATTTGGAGCCTCCATCATGGAGATAATTGACCTTGAACTTGGACATGTCATGCACACAAGGTGTTTGTAAAAATGACTGCGTGCTGGCTCGCCCATGACTTGCCTGGCTGGTCAAAAATGCCTTGGAAACCCTTAACTTTAATCCATCATATCTCCCTTGATATTGATCCAATGGAGATGTTAGTGGTATGGTTTTGAAGCTCTTGAGATGAACTTTCAATAGGCTTCTTAAAACTTTCAGTTTGGAGCTTGTATCATAGAGAAAGAATGCCTTAAAGATGACCCTTCAACTTGACAAACTTGCCTTATTTAGAAACCCTAAGTTTCTATTTTTGGAAGTTCTTCATATTTCTTGATTTTTAATGATTCCTTTGGACTTTCTTGATCAAATCTTCACCAATGGACATAATTGACTTAAGGAATAAGAATTTGACCTCAAAAAGTTAAGAGTTGACTTTTTCTCTGCACAGTTGACTTTTTCCCCAATCTGGTTGATTCTCAACCAATTGATCAATTGAATATCCTCTGACATGAACCATGGGCAATACTTCATCCTTGGACAATTGAGAGCATATGGAAAACCTTGAAATCAAGCTTTGGCTCAAAAATTCACTTGCACTGACTTTTCAACAAGACCCTAATCTTGCACTGGTTAGGAGCATGTGATCCACTTGAGATTTCTCATTTACCTTGATCCCATGCCAAGCACCAATTGATATGCAAAGATGATTATGTAAAAAAATGAAATGAAATATAAGGCAGTTAGTGTTAAAACAAGAAGGAAAATTATGAGGTGTTACAGCTGCCCCTATTCAAACTTCTTGGATCCGAGGGTATGGAAGCGAAAGTTTCCAAACATTCGGGATACACGGGGTTTGAATACCAAAATAACCTGGAAATTTGCAACCTGTGGGGAGATACAAAATAAAGTGTTTGCCAACCGAAGGTGGACTTAGAAACAGTGGATACAAACCAAAAGTTGGGACAGAAAAGGGTACCAACCACCAGTTGGGATAATGAGGACGCTGACAAAAGGCGTGCTCACAACAAAAGAGACCAACCAAATGTTTGGATGAAGGAAGGGTACCAACCAAAAGTTGGAATAACGAGGACGCCAACCAAAGGCGTTCTCACAACAAAAGAGACCCACCAAGAGTTGGGATAAAGAAAAGTAACCAATATTTAAAGTAAAAACAGAGAAGACCAACCAAAAGTTGGGACAACAAAGAGAATACCAACCAAAAGTTGGGATAATAAAGAGGATACCAACCAAAAGTTGGGATAAAAGATACCAAGCAAAAGTTGGGACAACAAAGAGAATACCATCCAAAAGTTGGGATAAAAGATACCAAACAAAAGTTGGGACAACAAAGAGAATACCAACCAAAAGTTGGGATAACAAAGAGGATACCAACCAAAAGTTGGGATAACAAAGAGGAAACAAACCAAAAGTTAGGATAAAAGATACCAACCAAAAGTTGGGATAACAAAGAGGATACCAACCAAAAGTTGGGATAAAAGATACCAACCAAAAGTTGGGATAACAAAGAGAATACCAACCAAAAATTGGGATAACAAAGAGGATACCAACCAAAATTGGGATAAAAGATACCAACCCAAAGTTGGGATAACGAGAACGCCGACCAAAGGCGAACTCAACAAAACCAACCAATTGTTGGGATAAAAGATACTAACCAAAAGTTAGGATAAACGAGAACGCCTACCAAAGGCGAACTCAACAAAGGTTACCAACCAATAGTTGGGATAAAAGATACTAACCAAAAGTTAGGATGAACGAGAACGCCGACCAAAGGCGAACTCACCAAATGATACCAACCAATAGTGGGGATAGCAAAGAGTGTACCAACCAATAGTTGGGATAACAAAGAGGATACCAACCAAAAGATGGGATAAAAGATACCAACCAAAAGTTGGGATAACAAAGAGGATACCAACCAAAAGTTGGGATAAAAGATACCAACCAAACGTTGGGATAACAAAGAGAAAACCAACCAAAAGTTGGGATAACAAAGAGGATATGAACCAAAAGTTGGGATAAAAGATACCAACCAAAAGTTGGGATAAAAGATACCAACCCAAAGTTGGGATAAGGAGAACGCCGACCAAAGGCAAACTCAACAAAGGTTACCAGCCAATAGTTGGGATAAAAGATACTAACCAAAAGTTAGGATAAACGAGAACGCCGACCATAGGTGAACTCAACAAAGGTTACCAACCAATAGTTGGGATAAAAGATACTAACCAAAAGTTAGGATGAACGAGAACGCCGACCAAAGGCGAACTCACGAAATGATAACAACCAATAGTTGGGATAGCAAAGAGTGTACCAACCAATAGTTGGGATAACAAAGAGAATACCAACCAAAAGTTGGGATAACGAGGACGCCGACCAAAGGCGTGCTCACGACAAACGAGACCAACCAAAAGTTGGGATAAACGAAGGTACCAACCAAAAGTTGGGATGAAACACTAACCAATAGTTAGGATAAAAGCAAAGAAGACCAACCAAGAGTTGGGAAAAAATATATACTCGTTGGGGAAAAAGAGAAATCTAAACAGACACTCTGTAAGTGAGTATATCAATTAAAAAAGGACGAATCCACTGGTCGGAGTGTGATGTTAATCAACATCTCCTGCGTTGTACCATCTTCTGCTGGGGAAAGAAACCGGTAACAGATATCAAACCTGGCTTATGCTTCGAATGCATATGTTTGAATTTTTCTATGGCGTAATGCTCCATACAAATGGAAATGCTACGCGTTTGGGAGGATGCCATGCAAAAATGCTTATGCAATGCAAAAGAGGCGTCTTAGCAAAATAAATGCTGAAGCCAAAGGCCACTCCAGTGGGGATGACAAACTAAATTGTCCTTTGAATTAAAAGACCTTGCTGAGGAAGATTTCACTGAACGACTTCCTGATCACAAATTCTGCTGGAGATGAAAACTCTGAGAGAAATTCCACTCTGTTGGAGATGGATAAGAACGAATATTGAAGATGAAACCCAAGAAATTCTCTCCGTTGGAGATTACCAATGACTTCTACCGAAGACAGAACTCAAAACCTAGATCTTAGAGAATGCCAATAACCATGGGACTTAAAACCTGCTGGGGACGTCACCCGCTGTTGAATAAACCACTGTGAAGATCAACACCAAACTCTACTTAGCGAGACAAGTCAATAACACCGAACCTGCTTGGGGATCTCACTGAACTTAACCTGCTGCTGGGAGATATCTTTACCTTCACCCTACTGGGGAAAAACCAGCCACTACCAATCAATCTGTTTGGGGAACGGTGGTTGACGACACCCACTCTACTAGAGGATAACATCGAGCTCATTCATCTATTGGGAATCCGATCATACCGATGCTGGTGAGAAAAACATTTCCTGACTAGCTGAGGAAAGTGGGTGCTCAGACCCTGTGGAGAAATAACATCTTTGTCTACAGATGATATCCCATTAGTCTTCTGCTGGGGATTCAAAGCATCAACTTCTGACAGTTTGTTGAGAGAGTAATAAATCAACCACAACTCTCACTGGGGAATAATCCTCTGTACTCTGACTGGGGAGAGGAACGACCTGCTGAGGAGGATGAAATTTCAATATTGAGGAAAATACCTCTACTGGGGAGAAATCTAGCTACCCTGCAAACAAAATCAACAGAAAGTAACATGCAAAAATGGCTACTTCGATTATCATCAAAATGACCGTTGCCTGAGCAATTTCCACTGTTTTCCGATATGCTTCGCAAAGCTTAATATTTTCGCATGCAATGTTTATCAAAATATCGGACGTTTTCACAAACAAAAACAGTAAATTTAAAAACACAAATGGAAAGCTCTTTGAGTGAAATGAAAATTTTATTGAATGAATTCGCCTGTAAATAGGCATTTACATCCGGAAGCAATTCCTGAAAAGAGGTAATTGCGCGAAAGAAGTAAAAGAAAATACACATGTCGGCAATGTGGGGAACAGATATCCACCATGATTCAATTCAGCTATGACCCAATATGGCTCGTTTATCCGCAGATGCTTTGACCTTCGAAGAGACTGACTGGACTGATTCCTTTCCTTCGAAATTTCCATGCATCAAAAGTGTTCACAGATCAAACGCAGATTGTAGCCTCTTGCTTTCGAATTCCTAACTTTTGCCTGGATTTCCCTTTTCGGGTTTTCAATCCACTGGGATGCCTATTTTTGCTAAAGTTGCCTTTTCAGGTTTTCAACTTTGCAGGTTTATTCTTTTCTTTTCTTTTTATCCCTAATTTTTGCCCGAACCTCTTCTTTTTATGGTTCGTCGGGATGCCCCTTTTTGCCTGGACTTTCTTTTTATGTCCAGCGGGTCTCTTTTATGCAAAGTATTTTTTGACTATGTCTGTGTTCACAGGAGACCTAAAGTCTTCGCCATCCATAGTTAAGAGTAATAAGGCTCCACCAGAGAAAACATGTCTTACTATATATGGCCACTCGTAGTTTGGAGTCCATTTGCCCCTGTGATCTGTTTGAGAAGGAAGGATCCTTTTCAAAACCAATTCACCAGCCCGAAAGCACCGAGGACGCACCTTCTGATCAAATGCTTTCTTCATCCTGCTCTGATACAACCGACCATGTGCAATGGCTGCCAATCTCTTTTGCTCAATAAGGTTCAGCTGATTCAATCTGGAACACACCCATTCAGCTTCATCAAGCTACACATCTGCCAGAATTCTTAAAGAAGGAATCTCAACCTCTAATGATAGAACTACTTCCATACCATATACCAGTGAGAAAGGAGTTGCCTCAATTGATGTGCGCACCGAAGTACGATAACCGTGTAAAGCATAAGACAAGATCTCATGCCAGTCTTTGTACGTTACCACCATTTTTTGCACAATCTTCTTGATATTCATATTTGCTGCCTCAACAACCCCATTCATCTTCGGACGGTAAGGAGAAGAATTGTGATGTTCGATCGTAAAGCTCTGACATAGCTCCTTCATCATCTTGTTATTCAAATTTGAACCATTATCAGTAATAATTCTCTTCGGGACTCCATACCGGCAGATGATGTCCTTCTTGATAAACCGAGCTACCACTTGTCTGGTGACGTTGGCATACGAGGCTGCTTCCACCCACTTCGTGAAATAATCAATGGCAACCAGGATGAAACGATGCCCATTGGAAGCAGTCGGCTCAATCTTTTCGATCATATTAATGCCCCACATGGCAAAGGGCCAAGGTGATGATAACACATTCAGAGGAGTAGGCGGTACGTGCACCTTATCTGCATAAATCTAGCATTTATGACATTTCCGAGCATATTTGAAACAGTCAGACTCCATGGTCATCCAGTAATACCCCGCTCTCAACAGCTTTCTAGCCATAGCATGCCCATTGGCATGGGTACCAAAAGATCCCTCATGAACTTCTTCCATTAACAGGCTTGCCTCGTGTTCATCAACACAACGTAGCAAGACCATGTCAAAATTCCTCTTGCACAACACATCGTCTTTATTCAAAAAGAAATTTCCTGCCAACCTCCTCAGAGTTTTCTTATCTTTGGTAGATGCCCCAGCTGAGTATTCTTGACTCTTCAGAAAAACCTTAATATCATGATACTAAGGTTTGCCATCTGACACGCCTTCAACTACAAACACAAAAGCTGGTCTATCCAGATGCATGATTCTGATTGAGGAAGTTTCATTCCAACGGTTCACTTGATACATTGAAGACAACGTTGCCAGCGCATCTTCCATCTGATTCTCCAACCGAGGTATATGATGGAAATCAACTCTGTTAAAGAAAGGTAACAACCTTCTGGCATAGTTGTTATAAAGCACCAGATTTACTTGACGAGTTTCCCATTCTCCTGTAATCTGATTAACTACTAACACAGAATCACCATAAACATCGAGGTCCTTGATTCTCAAATCAATTGCTTCTTCTAACCCCATGATGCATGCTTCATACTCCGCCTCATTGTTGGTGCATATGAACGTTAATCGGGCAGTGAAGGGTATATGAGAACCCTCTAGAGTCGTAATGATTGCTCCGATTCCGTTACCATATGAGTTGAGTGCTCCATCAAAGACTAGCTTCCATTGGGATCCAATTTCAGGTCCTTTGTCAGGCAAAGGCTCTTCACAGTCTCTCATCTTCACAAACATGATATGTTCATCAGGAAATTCAAACTTCATCAGTTGATAATCCTCAATTGGTTGTTCAGCCAGATATTCTGACAAAACACTTCCCTTAATGGTCTTTTGGGAAACATATTGAATATCGTATTCTGTCAAAACCATCTACCAACGGGCTATTCTTCCAGAAAGCACCTGCTTTTCAAACACATACTTGATCAGATCCATCTTCGAAATCAAGAGGGTTGTGTGGTTTAACATATACTGCCTCAATCGCTTAGCGGCCCAGGTGAGTGCACAACATGTTTTTTCCAGCATTGAGTACCTCGACTTTCAATCAGTGAACTTTTTACTCCGGTAGTATATGGCATGCTCTTTTCTACCTGACTCGTCGTGTTGACCGAGCACACACCCCATTGAGTTCTCAAGAACTGTAAGATACATAATCAATGGCCTTCCTGGAACTGGCGGCATAAGAACTTGAGGTTCCTGCAAATATTCTTTTATCTTTTCAAATGCCTTTTGACAATTTTCGTTCCACCTGACCTCTTGATCTTTTATTAGCAATTTGAATATCGGTTCACACGTGACTGTAAGATGAGATATGAATCTAGCAATGTAGTTCAACCTCCCTAAGAAACCACGAACCTCTTTTTCTGTTCCTGGTTCAGGCATTTCTTGTATGGCTTTTACTTTAGCAGGATCAACCTCGATACCGTTTTCACTAACAATAAACCCCAGTAATTTTCCAGATCTCACCCCGAAGGTGCACTTGTTGGGATTCAACCCTAGTTTGAACTTTATCAACCTTTCAAACAGCTTCTGAAGATTTACTAGATGCTCTTCCTCCATTTGCGACTTCGCAATCATGTCATCAACATAGACCTCGATCTCTTTGTGAATCATATCATGAAAGAGAGTCACCATTGCCCGCTGATAGGTTGTCCCATCATTTTTCAATCCAAAGGTCATTACCTTGTAACAGAACGTTCCCCACGGTGTTATGAACGTCGTCTTCTCCATGTCCTCTAGGGCCATTTTGATTTGGTTATACCCAAAGAAGCCATCCATGAAGGAAAATATTGAATATTGAGCAGTGTTGTCCACTAACACGTCAATGTGGGGAAGTGGGAAATCGTCTTTCGGGCTTGCTCTATTCAGATCTCTATAGTTGACACACATCCTGACCTTTCCATCTTTCTTAGGTACAGGTACAATATTAGCAACCCACGGAGGATAATTTGTTACAGCAAGAAACCTAGCATCTAACTGTTTCTGAACCTCTTCTTTGATTTTGACAGACATATCCGGTTTCGTCCTTCTCAGCTTCTTCTTAACCGGAGTACATTCCTCTTTAAGTGGCAACCGGTGTACCACAATGTCGGTGTCAAGCCCAGGCATGTCTTGGAAAGACCAGACGAAGATATCCACATACTTTCGAAGCATTTCTATCAATCTTCCCTTAACAGTGTCTTCCAAAGCAGCCCTAATCCTTACTTATTTATTTGCATCCTCGGTTCCCAGATTAACAGTCTCAATTTCCTCCTGATGAGGCAGAATGACCCTTTCATCCTGTTTCAACAATCTGGCCAATTCCTCGGGTAAGTCACAATCTTCGTCAGTCTCTTCTTCAGCCTGATAAATGGGATTGTCGAAGTCATATTGAGCCATAGCTGAATCATGATTGGTGGAATCTAAACAAGGAAACCTGCATGATTGATGATTTATGTTTATTATGAATGCAACAAATAAAAACACATTGCCATTTTGATGTGATTTAATGCAAAAAAGTAAAAACAGAAAAAACAGGGATCAAAATATTTGAATGCGAAAACGTCCTTTATTAATGATAAAGTAAGCATACAAAACATTAAAGCCCTACAAACAAGAATCGCTACGTCTTGGGCAGAACGTAGGATTAACATAGTAGAGAAACAAAGGCAATTACTCTGCGCCGGTCACTTGAATGACTTTCTCAGACGACCAGTTGCAAAGGCTTTGACCCGGAGTGCAGGGGCGGATCCATTCATCAATATCGCAATCATTATCCCCATCCTCATCAATAGCATTAATTCTGTCAAAGAACACACCGGCACTGGTGAAACGAACCGGGCCATAAAACTTGGGAGGCTCCTCAGGGCGCCTGGGTGGCTTATATCCTAGTCCATAAGTATCTCGTTTCTTCTGAACCTCAATAACCTGACCCCACTTTTGGGAACTGCCGGCTTCTACCACAACACGTGCATCATTGAAGGAAGTCATTGAAACCTCCGGCTGATTCACTACTTCAGGTTGCTTGAACACCTCAGACCGACCAACTTCCTTGGGAGATTCCCCAGGAATCTTTACCGCTTCAAAGGCTTGGCATAAGGTTTCATGTATTTCACCATCCACCTCCACATACTTGAAAGTAGATAGATGACTTATCATGATATCTTCTTCACCGTAGACCGTCACCACATGTCCGTCTACCATGTACTTCATCTTCTGATGTAATGTGGACGTCACTGCCCCAGCACCATGAATCCATGGACGACCCAGTAAACAATTGTAAGCAGGCTTAATGTCCATGATATAGAAAGTAGTGTCAAAGACCTCCGGACCCACCTTAATTGGCAACCCAATTTCCCCGAATACAGGTCTTTTTGAGCCATCGAAAGCACGCACCACCAAATCACTTGGCGTGCAGATCAACCCACGGGTGTCCAGCTTCATCAGGGCTTTCTTCGGTAGAACATTCAAAGATAACCCAGTATCAACAAGCACATGTGACATTAAAGATCCTCGGCATTCGACTGAAATGTGCAAGGCGTTATTATGGCTCCTCCCAGCTGGAGTCAAATCAACGTCAGTAAAGCCCAAGCCATTAACCGCGTTAACATGAGCCACTACCCCCTCCAGCTGATTAACTGAGATCTCCTGGGGTACATACGCAGCATTCAATACCTTCAACAACGTGTTTCGATGCGCCTCCGAGCACAATAACAGAGATAAAATGGATATCTTGGACGGAGTTTGGTGTAATTGATCAACAATTTTGTAGTCGCTTTTCCTAATCAGCCTCATAAACTCTTCCACCTTTTCTGAGAAAGAATTGTCAACTGGCTTCGCTGCGAAATCAGCCACCACTTGCGCCTGCACAGAATTATCGACAACTTGTTTTACTTTATCTTGTTTGGAACTGCCAACTTGATCATCAGCTGGAATAAAAACCCTACCGCTTCTGGTGATAGCTCCTGCTTCATCATTACTTTCAAAACCGGAGTTCACTGCCGATGTTCCCATTAACTCTTGTTTCTGTCCGTTAACAAACACTTCAGCACCATAATTCCAGGGGATAGCTTTGGTGCTCTCATATGGAACGGGCCCAGGAATTGTAATGGTGACCGGCGTTGGTCTAGCCGGTCCCGATATAGTGATTGTCTTGAATGGAATTGTAATAGTAGCAACATTATTCCTTTTGCTAGTAACTTCTTTCTGCTGATTGCACTTATCAAACTGCAACCGACCTTCATCAATTAACTTCTGAATACCTGATCTCAAAAGATCACAACCATTAGCCTGCACCATACATTCTGAACAGCTTTTATCACAATCGGGGGACACCTCACCCTTCAGTAATCTCTCCTTCACTACCAACAAAGGGGTCTTCAGTTCATTCACGTCTAGAACCAAATTTAAAGATTCATCATCTTCTATAACAGCATTGACCCTCGGCCCACCGTGATTTGGCATGGGGTTTTGGATGACATTGGGCACGTCGTTGGAGAAATTGATGGCCTTCGAGTCCACCAAATCCTGGACTTTATGCTTAAAAGCTTTACAATTCTCAATATGGTGTCCTGGTGCGCCAGAGTGAAATTCACAGTGAGCATTGGTGTCATAACTGGGAGGTGGATTGCCGGTAAGGGCGGCCAAAGTCCTCTTCTAGACTAATTGTAACTACAGCAAATGCTTAAACAACTGGGCATAAGACATGGGAGGCGTCACGAAATGCCTATCAGCCGTTCTCTGCCTAGCTGGGTACTAACGCGGAGCAGTGTTTTGTTGTTGAGGTGTTGCTATAGGAATAGTTACTGAGGCCACTTGTTGATTATAATTCTGACGTTGTTTTCCCTTACAGCGGTAGGATGAGATAGAATTCACTTCTTCTTTTTTCTTGTAGTTTACATAAGGTTTCTTCCCCCCTCCAGAAGAAGACCCATCACTGCCCGATATCTTTCCAGCTTTGATTCCGCATTCCAACATTTCCCCCACCAAGATTAAATCAGCAAATATTTAGGACATGCAAGGTATCAGCTTCTCATAATAATGACCTAGCAAAGTTGCCATAAACAGATTCAACATCTCACGCTCCAACATGGGAGGATGTACCCTTGATGCCAGTTCTCTCCACTTTGGACGTATTCTTTAAAGCTCTCATTATTCTTCTGAGACATACTCTGCAGCTGAGTCCTATTGAGAGCCATATCAGTTTTATATTGGTAGTGCTTGACAAAATCCTCTACCAGCTCTCTCCAATTATGGACGTGACATCTCTCCAATTGCATATACCACTCCAAAGATGCCCCAGACAGGCTATCCTGGAAGAAATGCATCAGTAATTTCTCGTCACTAGAGTACGCAGCCATTTTCCTTGCGTATGCTCAGACGTGAGTCTTAGGGCAAGTGGTACCATTATATTTATCAAAGGTAGGAACTTGAAATTTGTGAGGAATTACGACACCGGGAACCAGCCCTAAATCATCCAAATCCATACCCACAGAATTCTGATTCACAACCCCTCTTAGCTGTTCTTCAATCAATCTGATTCTCTGATCATTATCAACCTGTGGACCAGCATCCCCGCCTGGCACGGAAAACATGTCATCCTGTTGGTCATCATAACGACGACCATGAACAGTAGATACACTATTTCCTCCTCCTACAACAGAAGGAATCACAACCTGTTCTCCTCCGCCCGGAGGGATCACAACAGAAGGGACATGAACACCTCCGCCCGGAGGACCAACAGGAATACCATTACCCCCAACACCTCCGCCTGGAGAAACGACATCATTATGAAGGCCGCCGTGAAGAACGCCATCCTCGTCAACTCTCGCCACCAAGGGTTGGACAAGGGTCCTCAGCTGTTCTTGCCCTTGTGCAACGCCTTGCATTAATTCCATGAACCGGGCCAGGCGAGCTTGCATGGCAGCCATTTCAGCCTGCATCTGTTCCATGATTCTGACCTGATTTCGTCGGGTTGCGTAACGATGAATACTGGAATCAGCTATTCTGCCTGTAACCAAATAAAGGTTAGAAAATCCCGGGACGAGTACCTGTTATGCAAAAAAATGATATGTATGAATGAATGCATATGCCATGTCTTTCATTTCCAGGGCATTTCACACCCTGATTCCAGTCTTAATCACAAGAAGCTGAGTAATAGACATATTTTGTTGAGAAAAATGGAAAGGGAACTATCAATCATATAACTCCACATCTTTCATCTCCTCACTAGAATGCCTAATTTCTTCGAAGAGTACTCTGGTGCACTGATGGCTTGGTCTTTCAATCATTTCCTTGATCAAAATATCCCTCTTCTTCAAAGCCTCAGCTAATGAATCCATGTGCATCAAAAGAGCCTCGTCATTACTCACCTCCTTAGGCCTTTTCACACCAGCTTGTACTTTGAGCTCTTCCATCTCTTCCATAGCATCTTCAAGTTCTTTCTTGGAAGCTTTCAAATCATCTTTAACCTTCTTCAACTGCTCTTGGCTTTTACCGAAGTCTTCACGATGCTTTCTTCATTGTTCATGTGCTCTCCAAAGTTCATCGTCTCTGGTCTTTAATTGCTCTTGCAGCTCTGCATTCTCAATTCTAACTTCGTCTCATGCTTGCTGAAGTTTAGTGAGCTTGGCTTTTGTTTCGGCCAAAGATTGTTTAGTCTTCCTATAAGTTTGAGCAAAAGTTTCGACAGCCATATTAACTTTCTGGTAATGTCGGGCTCTGTCAGCAAAATCTTTTTCTCTTGCTGTTAAGATCTTTTATGCGTCTTGGGCTTTGTATTCCAGTCCCCTGTTGGTATGTAAAGCGTCTTGAAGACGGCTGCTCAAATCAGAATTCTCCACTCTAAGCTCTTTCACCAGAATCTGCAATTTGTTGAATTCCTCAATGGCCACTGTGGTAGGTTGTTCCTGCATCACTGGGTATAGAGGGGGCTCTCTTGAGAAAGGTAAGAGCACCTCTTTTACCTTCATCTGGATCCACCTTGTGTAATCAGGGTAGGCTCTACAGTCCCCTTTCCCTAAGATGGTTTTTCCTGTCTTATGCATATGCATCCAAGCGCTCACCGCTTCCCTTAGCACCTCTCTGTCCTCAGCCCCATTAAAGAATAAGGATTCTTTGATATCTCGGTCAGCGGGAGGATTCCTTGAAGCATATCCAAATTATCTGATAGCCAAGATTGGGTTGTAGTTAATTCCCCATTTCCTGCCTATCAGAGGCACATTCGGAAAATCCCCGTAGCTGGTAATAATCTGTACTCCTCGCAACTAATGGTCAAACCAAACAATGTTATCAGCGGTCAACCCCATTATCCGTTTAGACCACTTTAGAGAATCCTTCGTGTCTACAAAGGCGTCGGCCTGAGGTAAATGCTTCAAAAACCAGTTGGATAAGAGTGGAGTGCAGCAGTTGACCTGTCCTCCCCTTCTCTTCTCATTCTTGAAATGCACGGAGTGGTAGAAATCACCCAACAGAGTAGGAACCAGATTTTTCAAGATGAAAACCCTTACTGCGTGCATATCCACAAAGTAATGTTGGTTAGGAAACAAAAAGATACCATAGATGCACAAGGCCAGGATATAATTATAGACCTCCTAATTCTTGGCGTTGGCACACTCTTGAGCTTGGTTGGCAAGAAATTCCAAGTGAAAACCCTTAACTCCACTATTACTAGCAACATTTCTCTTCAGCACTGATTGTTCCACCTGTAGGGCAGTTGCAATGTCTTCTATGTTAGGGTGATCCCCAGAAAAGAATGGTACTGTTGATTTGATTGAGATACCCAAGATGAACGAAAACTCCTCCAACGTAGGCATCAAGATATACTCCAGAAAAACAAATCATCTCAACGACGGCTCATAGAACTGCAATAAGGTGTGGAGAGTGTCATGCTCATACTTTGTAATGTTACGGACCATTTTCACCAATCTCCCATATTTCTTTTGGAAGATGATAAGAACACCCGGGTCAGCCATGGCTACCACCTTGTGAAGTAGGTCTAAAGTTGGCTCTGGAAATCTGTAAGCAACATTATTCTTCCTCTCAGCATTTGTCTCTGTCGAATCCATTGACTGGAATCAGAGGTAAAGTAAGCACCTGTAAATGATAAACATGAATGTTATGATATGATAATGCAATGCAAAAAGCATGGGATCAGAGTGTCGCGTGTCTGTGATGGACTGTGAATGGTGTCAGTGTAGATCTGAGCATATTATAGAACTGTGGACAAGAACCATCTGAATATAGTAGGATGAATTGTCCTTTTGTGTAATAATACCAGAAAACCGGGTATGTGGGAGGTTATGGTTACCTGCAAACCTGCAAACACCCGCCCATTCTCACATGTGGGTACTAAAATGAAGGTTCCTCAGTTTCGAATTCTCCATTTGAGAAGCAATATTACATTCATCCCTCGGGGTACAATACTATCGCCAAACAAAGAGGTCGTCCACTGATTCACCAAAAATAATGTCATCCTATAGCAAGTTCCCAGTTTCGGGTCCTTAGATCAAGAAACGTAATGGGTTTGCCATTTCTGGTCTGCCATTATCGCTCCTTGGGAGGAGTACCTCAACCAAGCCCTCGGGAATGGTCACCAGAGTCGACAGCTTTCTAGGTTGATATTCTGAAATGCACAAGACGCGCAAATCAGAACATCTCCCAAGAAAACCTCGTCTGGACGTGGATTTCATGTAAACCATACGTACCAAGACGCTACGTAGGCCACACTACTTTCCACTCTAGTCCTATATATGCACTCAAGCCTGTGTAATGGGCTTATCTCTCAGAACACCCTGCCCACCAAACAGAAAAAAATCCAGCACAGTCCAACACATAATAGAATATATGGCAACAGTAAACGTAAAGCAAATTAATGCAATGAAACAGTAAACATGCTATAATGCCATAAATAAAAGCGAGTAAAGTAAATAGATAAAACACCCAACAAACGAAAACAAGCAAGCGCTAGGATTGACTCGCTTAGGGAACCTATCTTCCCCAACAGAGTCGCTAGCTGTCGCTCCCGGGATTTTCATCTAAGTACAAATGCGAAAGTGGCGGGAAAACAGAGTCGCCAACAATGTGTATTTATCCCAATAGAGGGAAAGGAAACACTGCGTAAACCTGAGGGAAAGGAAAAGCATGGTCTCGCGACCAAGAGAAATGGGTAAGGGAGTCGGTTACGCGAGGGGATGGTGTTAGCACACCCACGCGTCCATCATACTCGATGGGATCCACGATTGCTGTCTCGATCAAAGAGTGTCGTCATCTGGAGCTCCACTGCAACTGGAAAGGAAAAGGAACGGGAACTAAAAAGAACGAAGAAACGAAGGAGAAAAGAAAAAGAAGTTACTCGATAGGACATCGTCGTCCTATGCCTACGTATTCCCTCGTGCAATGGGAAAGTCAGAGTCAACGTAGTTCGGACGCGAACTAAGGGGGGAGGTTGCTCGCCAAGACATCGTCATCTTGTACCTACATATCCTCAATCTAACCAGAAGGAGGAAATCAGAGCAGTCGTAGTTTGACCTAACAAGGTCTTAGCGTTTTTTATAAGCGTCGTTAAGTTCGCGTCCGGCAGTTAGGGTCGATGCCTGTTTGCGATGAGATGGAAGTAACGTGCCCTTTTTCTGAAAATGGTTTGAAACTGAATGATCCCGAAGGATGAAAAAGACTTGAGTTTGTTTTTGTGTTTTTTAGACAGAAGTGATTTGAATTAATTCATGACTTGTATTGCAGTAAAGTCTATAACGTAGGATCGAATGCGTCGCACATCGACCCAAGACGGGACGCGCGCTAAACACTCTAGGAAAGTGAAAGGAAGCCCCCCCACTCTCCATTTCCCATGTACAAGGTTCATGCGCAATACACATTAACTTTATTAAGTATTTTAGAATGGTTATGAGACGAGAAGAGAAGACTCAAGGAAAAGAAAACTCTAAGGGGAATTCTATCCTAATGTTGTCATGCAAAAGATGGCCCTAAGGTTGAGGTTTAAGAGCACCCTAAGTCTAAAGAAGAGAGAGGGATAACACTACTTAATGCTTATCCTACCTCACCATAATCAAAAATTAAGGATGAGCTAGGATCCCAAAGGGATGTGAGAGAGTTCTACACAATCAAGCATTATATCATGTAATCCACACATAAAAGAAAAATAGAAGTAGAAGAGAAGAGAGATGAAAGAAGGAATGAGCATGGATAAGCATCCACATGCTCATGTGTCTTACCTCTGCCCCTACACAAAAGGTTAGCACAAAATAAGCACAAGTATTGAATTTAAGTGACAAAAAAGTAAACCAAACAATGTTAGTTGCCTTAAGAAGACAACTTAAGAAGCAAGCAAGGTTTAAACTAAAAGGAAAGAGTCCTAAGGGTTAAGGTCCATCCAAGGTCAGTAGGTATAGGTCAAGGTACCCTACTAAGGTTAAGGTAACAAACAAAATCAAACTAGGTTGAAACATGCACCAAAAGATCACACAAATGCAAGATGTGTATCACTTATGAAAAATGAATGCTTATGAATGGTAAACATGTATTAATGCATGAGCATAAGTCAATGTCAGAATTAAATGACATTTATGAATTCATATGAATGTCATTAAATGATCATACAAGTCATGGATGCAAGCATTTAAAGAAATGAAGTAAGAAGAAGTGAACAAAACACCATTCAAGTTCAACAAACATGCATAACTTGTAACACAAGTAAAGAATGAAGATGCAAAATGATCCTACATGGAAATGAATGCAAGTCAGTAGCATATGATATGTGATATGACATTTAGAATGCATGAATGAGAATACAAAACTCACACAAGTTTCATGTCAATGCAAGTTCAAGAGGGGAAGCAAACATGTACAAGTTAAGTCAAACAAGTATTCAAATGTTCATGACCTTATGAAACATGCAAGATGCAATTAGAAGTCATGTTATATAATTGAGAATGATCACAAACAGAAGTGAATCATGTTTTCATGAATGTATAAGATCATACAAGCATGGATGAAAACAAGTCATCAAAGACGTGTAAGAAGATAAGTACAAGTTCGCAAAACATTTCAAGTTTAAACAAGTGCATACAAGTCAATCCAAAAATGAATAAGAAATGACATATAATATGAGGGAAAGGACCTATAATGTTCACACAACATGTATCAAAAGGTCTCAACAAGTATCAAAGAGGGTTGCATACCATGCACATCAACACCCTAGCATATGATCCCTAACATCCACACAAACAAGCATGCATTTATGAATTCACAAGGATCATATTAAGAGGCCAAGAAAATTGGGAAAAGGCAAGCATATTGAATTACAAACAGTAAGTTGACATGCCTCAAAAGAATGGATCAAAATTCATTAAGGATTATGCTAAAACATGCTTCACAAGCTCACATGAGTGGCACAAGCATTAGGCACAAATATGACACTCAAACATTGACCAAAAGTGATCCCAAAAATCCATAAAAGAATATATCAATTTTCATGTGAAAATTCAACTCAAAAGTATGTCAAACAATTCATCAATGAACATGTGTCATGAATAAAGCTCAAATGAAATGCAACACATTTAAAAACTCACAAAAAATAGCACAATAATCCAAAAATGGAAAAATAAAATGCCAAAAATTATTTAAATGTGTTATGGTGCTCCATGAATTATTTCAGAATTATTATGCATGCCCAAATATTTTTAAAAAATAAAATGCAAACATATGTGAAAAGAAAAATAAAAAACAAAAAGAAATGAACCAGGGGGTGTACATATAGCAAACATTCAGTTAAAATAGCATTGGGCTCAAAAAAGTGGGGGTGCGCATAGCAAGAAAGGCCCAATTCATTAACACACGTTTAGATGAGGGTTATACCATGAATCCTAGTCAATATGTTGACTCAATAATAGCCACAGGATCAGGTCTGCGCGTGATCATCAAGAAAGTACAACAATCTAATGGTTCAGATCAAATGCACATGGTACGTTATGATGCTACACGTGTACAAAACCACACAATTCAAATATTCTAAAAATGAAAGGCGCCTGCTATGGAGGTTGGATCATTAATTCGCTGGCATAATATTAGCCTTAGGATCTAAACGCATCAACGACCAGGGCTTAACCTGGCTAAACAGCTAGGGTTAATGTGAGATTGAGGTTTCAGGTGGCTGGAGAAGACTCCGGTCGTCTTCTCCGGCGAGTATCCAGCGTGCTCAGGTTCCAACCTCCACAGAAATGGACAAATCATATGCCATTCTCTTCCTCTCTCCAAGTAGAACACGAACCCAACATCAAAATTCACAAATAACACACATACAGATCAAAACGAAGGATGGATGTTTTCCCTAGAAATCTCAACTACGCACTTAAGGTGCCTATCAACTAGCTAGAGGTTTACATGGCTCCTATTGAGCTCTAAACACACAAAAACACCTTAAAATCAGTTCAAAATGTAATGAAGTTGAAGAATAGAACCCGAACTATGATGAAGCTCTTCAAACAAAGAAAACCAGAGAGGAAGATCCTTGATTTTGGAGCTTGTTTCTGGCCAAATAAAGGCTTGTTGTGCTTGCAATTCAGTTGAAGAAGTTGAAGAAATTGAAGTGCAATTCACTGCCTATATTCCATTGATGCTTCTTGAAGAAGAATGAGAGAGAAATTTGCAGAGAGATTGATGAAGATAAAGCTTCGTGAGAGGGAAGTTTCAGAGAGAGAGAGTGTGAAGAATCAGAAAAATGTGAAGAATGATTGAAGTTAGTTAGAGATTCTGTTAGGGATTGGTTTTATACCCTTGGTTAACTGTTAACCACCTTGGTTAACAGTTAGAACCATGGTTTGTGAAGGGTGCATTGAGAAAGAGAGGGTGGAGTGAGACTGAAAAAAATGAATGGAAAAATGGAGAGTGAAATGTATGGTGCTCGGGTTTGATTTAATGTGTGAAGGATCATGAGAATTATGGTGTGAATAATGATGTAGAGTGGTGATGATGTGCACTGAGTTTGTAGCAGCAACATGTGAGCTTGTCATGTAAGTTTCTTATCTCTCTTGGTTTGGACATTTTTGGCAAGGTATGCATATGGAGCATGGTATGTGTAAGGTGTTTGTTTGGCTTTATATGGCAATGATGTATGTATGGTGATAACACGCGCATACGAACAACAACAATGCAATAGGTTTTGTCTTGGTTTTGTTTACTTTGCATGGAAGAAAGTCAGATGGCATGATGGTGACTTTAACAGGAAATATCTCATTGATCATGGGATGAAAATGACTGATCTTGGGGTCTTTGGAAAGAGGGAATGGAGGAGAACAACAATGATGTTCAAAGCAACCACAATTGAATCCCTTAAAATGCTTAAAAATGTCCATAAAGGTGTGTAGTCATGACTGAGTTAGCCTGCCTGTTTGCCTTGGTTCGTACCTGGCTCATGGCCTATGAAATGATCAGCTTGAGTCCATCACTTTTAGCCCACTATAACTCATGAAATTCTGGTACCAGATGTGTGATGTTAAGTGCGATGTCACAACAACACACTCTGAACAATGGACAATGCAATAACAACAATAAATTAACACAGTGAATTGTTCACCCAGTTCGGTCTTAACTACCTACGTCTAGGGGCTACCAAGCCAGTGATGAATTTCACTACTTGTAGAATTAAATTATAGACTCAACAACCCAGTTGACCATCTCCTAATCTTAATTCCTACTAGTGACTTTCTACCTAAGAAACCACTTAGATATGAGAACACTACTCAATCCCTAAAAACACTTCAGTGATATAATTCAAAGATCACACACTTTGAATACCACTACTTGATTCTGCTTCACAGCTTTGATCAAGAACAACTCAAAACAATAATACCAATTCACACTCGAATGGTTTACAAACACGAAGACTCAATGGACTCACAGTCTTTAGCTCTATTTCTTCGTTGCTTTTCCTTCAGGAATGATGCGCAATATATAGCTATCTGAATTGGGCTTGGACGTGCTACAATATCTGATCTGATTTGTTGTTTAAAACTGAATCTTCAAAACAGATTTTCTCTCTCAAAATCGTCTTAAATCTTCAGCCTTTAAACCTCCTACAAATCTGCATCAAATCTCTATGCAATAGAGAATATCTATCCCAAGATATCCGCAACCAATGAGACTACCCGCTCTCCACAATTCCAGCTAAAACGCAAACCCTAACAACATCACAAAACCTGATGTTATTAATTCTGCAGATCTGATGTCACAACATCGCATGTGACATCAGACATCCAACTTAAACACTTAACACAGCCCAGTGTTAAGACTCAATGTTGTGACATCACCCATCTGACATCAAACATTGAACAACTTCACTACTTAACACAGCCCAATGTTAAGACTCAATGTTGCAACATCACCACCTTGACATCAACATTGAACACCTTTGTTTTACCAAAATTCCAGCCAATCCAAGAGACTAACAATCTCCCCTTTTGGCTAATTTTGGCTAAAACAATCTCTGCACCATAAGAGACTTCAGCAGCGGAAAAAACTTGAATATTTTTGAAACTTCAAGCAGCAGCATCTTCAATACATAAAGGCAGCATCTTCAATATATAAAGACTTCACTTTAGACAAAACTCTGCTGCAGCATCATCTTCAACAGCTACTATTTTCAACAATCAACAATGGTGCTCCCCCTCAATCATGAACCAGCATATCAGCAACTGTTCCCCATGCACACTCCCCCTCAACATCTGCATCACACCTCTACACACCTAGGCTAACTCTCCCCCTTTTTAGCCACAATTAGACAAACACCAAACACAATGTCCTGACATAATCAATGACACAGTCAAAAACAAGTTCCAACACCTTGACTGGTCAGGCGATACAAACAATGCTCCTTGTTTGCAATATAAAAACAAGCCTTCTTCCTTCTAGCAGCACCTCACAACAACCAAGAATGAGCCAGTCAAAGTCCAACGATGCAGCTAACAACTTTAAGCAGGAGGACAAGAAACCAGATCCACTGAAGAAGAGCAAAACACAGACACCAGCTGGAACTTCTTCAGGAGCAACAAGAGCTGGCAGGACCTCAGAGACAAAAATGAAAACCAGCAAGAAACCTCCAGTGCAACGACATGCTTCTGATGATGAATGAGATGAAGACTGGAAGACTTTTCTAGATTCCGGGGGTTGGGACAATCTGTAGACTCTTAGTTTGTAACTTTTTAAGAACTCCAATCTTGTATGCCTTCAGCAGTTGAATCAATTTTCAATAAAGTACACAACTGCACAATACACTCGTCAGCACACTTGATCTTCATAAATGCAAATTCCCAATTTACTTCTTAAACTTTCAAATTGGTTTGCATCTAAGGCTTTAGTGAAAATATCAGCTAATTTCTTATCTGTAGCTACATGTTTTAAGACAACAACTTTGTCTTCAACCAACTCTCTTATAAAATGATGCCTTATATCAATATGTTTAGTCCTGCTATGCTGAATAGGATTCTTAGAAATATTGATAGCACTCAAATTATCACAGTACAATGTCATGACATCTTGCTTGACATTGTATTCAGTCAGCATTTGCTTTATCCAAACAAGTTGAGAACAACTACTCCCTGCTGCTATGTACTCAGCCTCAGCAGTAGAGAGAGACAAACAGTTCTGCTTCTTACTAAACCATGATATCAGATTATTCCCTAAGAAGAAACAACCTCCTGAAGTGCTTTTCCTATCATCTGCACTCCTAGCCCAGTCAGCATCACAATATCCCCTTAACTCAGTCCCAGATCCATGACTATACAGCATCCCATAGTCACTAGTGCCATTAACATATTTCAAGATCCTTTTCACTTGATTCAAGTGACTAGCCTTAGGTTCAAATTGATATCTGGAACAAACTCCAACAGCAAAAGCTATGTCAGGTCTTCTAGCTGTGAGATACAATAGACTCCCAATCATGCTTCTATATAAACTTTGACCCACACTGACACCATGTTCATCCTTGGACAATTTTAGATGAGTAGGAGCAGGAGTCCTCTTGTGATTAGCATTCTCTAGACCAAACTTCTTCACTATGTTCTTAGCATAGTTGCTCTGAGAAATTAATATGGAGTCCTCCATTTGTCTAACTTGTAGACCAAGAAAATAGTTCAGCTCACCAACAAGACTCATTTCAAATTCAGACTGCATCTGTTCCACAAAATGTATGTCCACATCATACTTCTCCTCAAAAGCTTGAGAGGATGATGACCTAGTTTCAGTTTTATTCAACTTGGTTGAAGGTTTAGAGTTACCTGAATCTTGGAGTGCCATAGGAATGTGTTCTTTGTCAACATATTCTTTTTCCGATGAAACCCTAGTTCGTTCATGCGCAGGTCTTTGAGAATCAGAGTTCTTGGAAGAAGAGGACATCTGCTTTGACATGGTTCCTTTGAAACAGACGAGATTCAGATAAGGATTACTCGTTCTGTTGAGAACAAAGAAGATGAACCGTTGAGATATGAGGAACTTGATGAATCGAGAAATGTTCACAATGGGTAAAGATGGTCTAATGTAATGAGTTTGATTCTGAGAATAACTTAAAGACCAATCAATGAATTTATCTCTCCATAAAAACTTTCCTTTTAAATTTTTAAAAGGATTCACATCAGAACTCATTAACTCTGATTGACCTTTCAGCATCTCTTCACACTTGATGTCACAGTCTAATGTTAAAACATCAGGCTTAACATCAATAGTTGAGCTGACTTCTATAGGTACCCATAGATAACAATTATCTCTGGATCTGACTCCTTTCATGACCACTTCATCCTTCTCATTTGTCACCAGACACTCATCCTTGGAATAGCTGACTTTGTACCCTTCATCACATAGATGACTTATGCTAATCAGATTAACATTCAAACCTTGGACAAGGATCACACTATCAAGAGTAAGACCATCATGATTCTTCACTCTTCCAACTCCTTCTACTACTCCTTTTTCTCCATTGCCAAACACAACCTTATTTGTATGGCAAGGATTGAACTCCACCAAATGCTCCTTGGATCCAGTCATGTGCTTTGAACACCCACTGTCAAAGTACCATACATCCATGGTAAAATGTCCATCTGAGGTATGAGCCAATAGACATGTGACCTGAGCTTTAGGAACCCATTGTTTCACCACCTTGGGCCTGACCTCCTTCAGTCTGGGTTGAGGAGCAGAATTTGGATAACCATGAAGCTTGAAGCAAGAGAACTGCATATGTCCAAACCTTCCACAATAGAAGCATCTGACTCTATCATCTCTGAAGTGGTTATTTCTTCTTCCACTTTGATGATGATACTGTTGGTGCTGCCACCCATAATGATGTCTTATTCTACCATAGTTGGCATGTCTTCTCCTCGACTGAGGATGCTGTCTCCTAGGCTGTCTCCTATGGTGATGAGGCTTCCTTCTTCCATAGTAATGAGGCACAGCATTGTTGTATCCATATCCATATCCATACCAGTTTCCCTCATGTTGAGACATTTGATGAGACATGTTCTGTTTGAACCTGGCAGCTTGCATGCTCTTGTGATATTGGGGAGGCATATACTGACTAGCTCCTGGGGCTGCATTTTCCTCTGATGAGGAACATTCTTCTTCTCAACATTCTGAGGATGTGAATGAACACCCTTCTCAGGTGTAGGATCCTGTCTCTTTGTTTGACGATGAGACATTGGTTGGGACACCTCCTTCTTTGTTCTTGAAGTGCTTCCTCCTGTAGAACCATTTTCCTCAACCACATATCCTATACCTGATTTATCTCCAACAGCTTTCTCTGACTGAAGAATCTTATCAAGTGTGTCTGTACCACAGTTCAGCATCCTAACAGATTTGGTCATATGATCAAGATGAACTTTGACTAATAAGACTTCATTTTCCAAATCAACTTTAGCAGTCTCAAGTTGAACAATCTGTTTCTTCTGTTTTTCACTTTCTTGACAGATTTCTGCACTCTTTAGACAAAGCTCTTGATAAGTGGATGCTAACTCCTCGGACGTCAGTTCCTCATCACTAGAGTCACCATCAGAAACCACTGTTCCAGTTAAAGCTTTGACATGTTTGGCTGACTCTCCTTCACTTTCACTGTCAGACTCTGACCAAGAAACTGTCATTCCTTTCTTCTGCTTCTTCAAGAATGTGGGACATTCTTTCTTAACATGTCCATAACCTTCACATTCAAAGCATTGAACACCCTTGTCTTGAGCAGTCTTCTCTTCATCCTTTTCCTTAGACTTGTTGATGCAGAAGCGATGTTCTTGACATTAGGCTTGAAGTTCTTGTTCATTCTTTTGAACACCTTGTTAAACTGCCTTCCCAACATAACAATGGCCTGATAGATCCTCCTGGGATTCAACATTATTCCCTTTCTCTTCTTGGTCATTAGAGACCAAGGCTATACTCTTTGGCTTCTTTTCTGGTTCTTCCTCATTCAACCCAAGCTCAAAAGTTTGAAGAGATCCAATAAGCTCATCAACCCTCATTTTGCTGATGTCTTGAGCTTCTTCAATTGCAGTCACCTTCATCTTGTACCTCTTAGGAAGGGACCTAAGGATCTTCCTCACCAGCTTTTCTTCTATCATCTTTTCTCCAAGAGCACTGGATGCATTGGACAGCTCAAGAATACTCATGTGGAAGTCATGGATAGTCTCATCTTCTTTCATCTTCAGACTTTCAAACTTTGATGTTAGGAGCTAAAGTCTAGACATCTTAACCCTAGATGTTCCTTCATGTGTAGCCTTTAAAATATCCCAAGCTTCCTTAGGAACTTCACAGGTATTGATCAACCTGAATATGTTCTTGTCCACTCCATTGAAAATTGCATTTAAAGCTTTGGAATTGCCAAGGGCAAGCTCATCTTCTTCCTTGGTCCATTCTTCTTCAGGCTTCGGCTTTGAGGTGCCCTCTTTATCTTTCCCAGCATCATCTTTTTCAAACACAACAGGTGCTTTCCATTCTTTAATTATTTCCTTCCATGCTCTGTTGTCCAAGGATTTTAAAAAGGTGATCATCCTTGGCTTCCAATAATCATAATTCGAGCCATCCAAAATAGGGGGTCTGTTGACAAATCCTCCAACTTCTTTGTCCATCTTTACACCAGAAAGTAACTTCCCTAGATCTCACCCAGAGACAGACAGGATGCCTGCTCTGATACCAATTGAAATTCTGGTACCAGATGTGTGATGTTAAGTGCGTTGTCACAACAACACACTCTGAACAATGGACAATGCAATAACAATAATAAATCAACACAATGAATTGTTCACCCAGTTCGGTCTTAACTACCTACGTCTGGGGACTACCAAGCCAGGGATGAATTTCACTACTTGTAGAATTAAATTACAGACTCAACAACCCAGTTGACAATCTCCTAATCTTAATTCCTACTAGTGACTTTCTACCTAAGAAACCACTTATATATGAGAACACTACTCAATCCCTAAAAACACTTTAGTGATATAATTCAAAGATCACACACTTTGAATACCACTACTTGATTCTGCTTCACAGCTTTGATCAAGAACAACTCAAAACAACAATACCAATTCACACTCGAATGGTTTACAAACACGAAGACTCAATGGACTCACAGTCTTTAGCTCTATTTCTTCGTTGCTTTTCCTTCAGGAATGATGCAGAATATATAGCTATCAGAATTGGGCTTGGACCTGCTACAATATCTGATCTGATTTGTTGTTTAAAACTGAATCTTCAAAACATATTTTCTCTCTCAAAATCTTCTTAAATATTCAGCCTTTAAACCTCCTACAAATCTGCATCAAATCTCTATGCAACAGAGAATATCTATCCCAAGATATCTGCAACCAATGAGACTACCTGCTCTCCACAATTCCAGCTAAAACGCAAACCCTAACAACATCACAAAACCTGATGTTATTAATTCTGCAGATCTGATGTCACAACATTGCATGTGACATCAGACATCCAACTTAAACACTTAACACAACCCAGTGTTAAGACTCAAAGTTGTGACATCACCCATCTGACATCAAACATTGAACAACTTCACTACTTAACACAGCCCAGTGATAAGACTCAATGTTGCAACATCACCACCTTGACATCAGCATTGAACAACCTTTGTTTTACCAAAATTCCAGCCAATCCAAGAGACTAACAACTCTCAAATGGTTGGTCAAATGAAAAAACCTTCAACATCAAAGTTGAAGAGGATATCAAGAGGAACAAAAACCATGTTGAACACTTTTTGATTTGGAGCATCCATCATGGAGATAATTGACCTTGAACTTGGACATGTCATGTACACAAGGTGTTTGTAAAAATGACTACGTGCTGGCTCACCCATGACTTGCCTGGCTGGTCAAAAATGCCTTGGAAACCCTTAACTTTAATCCATCATATCTCCCTTGATATAGATCCAATGGAGATGTTTTTGGGATGGTTTTGAAGCTCTTGAGATGAACTTTCAATAGGCTTCTTAAAACTTTCAGTTTGGAGCTTGTATCATAGAGAAAGAATGCCTTAAAGATGACCCTTCAACTTGACAAACTTGCCTTATTTAGAAACCCTAAGTTTCTATTTTTGGAAGTTCTTCATATTTCTTGATTTTTAATGATTCCTTTGGACTTTCTTGATCAAATCTTCACCAATGGACATAATTGACTTAAGGAATAAGAAATTGACCTCAAAAAGTCAGGAGTTGACTTTTTCTCTGCACAGTTGACTTTTTCCCAATCTGATTGATTCTCAACCAATTGATCAATTGAATATCCTCTGACATGAACCAATGGGCAATACGTCATCCTTGGACAATTGAGAGCATATGGAAAACCTTGAAATCAAGCATTGGCTCAAAAATTCACTTGCATTAACTTTTCAACAAAACCCTAATCTTGCATTGGTTAGGAGCATGTTATCCACTTGAGATTTCTCATATACCTTGATCCCATGCCAAGCACCAAATGATATGCAAAGATGATTATGCAAAAAAATGAAATGAAACATAAGCCAGTTAGTGTTAAAACAAGAGGGGAAATTTTGAGGTGTTACATGGAGTAAAAATGTCATGTTAGAATTGATTATTAGGTAAATTGCCTAGTACTTTCTTTGAGTAAATTGTTGAATCTTTAATTTGTTCAGTTGAGTAAATTGTACTATATTAACCATCGTGAAATGTAGTATTGTCATGAGTCTGATATCCCGCTGACAACATTTTAGTACTTTAAAATGATACATCACTTCATTTCATTATGGTTATGGATTTTAACCAAAGTGATATGTGAAATTAAGTTTATTATATTTTATGTTGAATGTTTATTTTACCAACTCTTTTTTAAGAATATACTTTTTTTAATTGATTTTTAAAATAATAATATAATAAGTTAAATTATATTTAAATAACAATTTAAACTAATCAATAATTTTCAAACTTCCTACAACTCATTATCTATTTCTCGCTCTTTTAAAAGTTTGAATTTGATTCAATACTTGTAACTTTTCAATCATCACTTCCTTCGCTCGTAGGTTTTTCTACAAAGTATTAAATTTGTTGAGAAATTCTGATTCATCAGCATCATTATTATCATCATCAACATCATAATTATGACGATGAATTCGAATTTTTCAAAAATTTGAAAGGGTGTATGTTTAGTGTGGGATGGTAAAACATGCAATCCACATATGATATAATAAACTCAGTTGTATCTTCTATCACTCTACTTTAGATATGTTGGACTTAACGAAGTGAAAGATGCACATGGAATCCAACTGTGATAATATATAAATTGTTTTTAAATTAAAAATAAATAATATGGAGGCGTCATTTTTTTAATAATGTTATGACGGTCCGTTTTACAACCGTGGTGAAAACTCGGTCATGAAATGTGTTTTTGTAATATGATTGAGTCTAATTTCAAATAATACATTATAATGTAATTCCAGGCACGTATTTTTTTTTTGTTTAAATAGTCTGTTGGTCCCTGTAATTTAATGAGTTTTTGAATTTGGTCACAGTGTTGGCTCTCAATTTCGACGCCTAGTTTGATTCACATGACAAATAAAGGAAATCATTTGCCTAGTTATGGTACATTTCGACTAGGCAAGTAGAATGATATTTACTCAGTTGAAATCATTTTTTACAAGAGGGAGAATGGCTAGATGGATTTAGGAAATTCTCTAAGTATGAAGTTGTTGTTTCGACGGAGTATCATGGATGATGTTTTCGACTTGAGTGTTGAAATTTGAATCAAGGAGGGAAACTTGTCCTTATCCAGTTTTACGTGATGAAATGTGGAGTGTGCTGAAGAAACGAAGACATGTCGAGCGCCACTTGTATTAATCTTAGAGAAAGGCTGTTAAAAGCGGTTATTTCGATTCATTATAAATAGGAAGTCTTAGTGATAGGATTGTGTGTGTAAAAATTTGTACAAAAATCTCTAATTTACTCAAAGTACCCGTGTGCTAAGAAAAGAGTATTGAGAAAATGTACGCCTGATGTAGACACCATATTTTACATTTCAATTCAAGTTTATTTTCTTCATTCGCTCAACTTATTTTCAGCACATTTACTTGCTTTTCAATTATATTCCGCAATTTACTTTCTTTAACATTCTCAACACTGTTAACTTTTAAATCTTAAGTGCTGTCGAAATCGTCATTTTCACAAACCTTATTTAAATTGTTAGCACATGTCCTAGGATTTAGTATGGTCGATCCTACAAGTTACCCAATCTCTTATTGATTTGGAAGACCAGCGGTTGCTTACTAATTTTCACAGTAAACAATTTGGCACACCCAGTGGGACGGTGCTAACTAACTTTCTTTTCAAACAAATTACGTTTTGGTTATTGTTCTCTTTGAAAACTTCGTTGTATGTTATCGAGAAGTGGCAAAGTAGCCACCACTGACGAAGATAGACCAAGAAGAAGATATACAAGGAGAATGGCGAATTCAAATCAGCCAAATGTTTCGATTCCTCAAAGTAGCAATGGAGAACAACCCCAAGTATCTTCGACTAAGGGAACTATGGTTCCAGCGATAGTGTCAGAACCAATGCCATCTACGGTAAGTTCGATGCCCACGCAGTCGATCACCCAAGTGAGCCCATTCTAAATTATATTGGGCCAAGGGGTGCTCTAGTAACCTCCCCCCCCCCCCCCCACCAATAGGGCATGCTTCGAGTAGGCCCTTTATGCCTCCAAGTTTCTCTATGCCTTTAGGTGGTCGAGAGCAACCTCATGGAATGCCAACATCTATGATGGCGAATTTACATAATGTCGTTTCAACATTCTCAGAACCAGTAATAAATGTTACTTCGCCATTACAAGGGCCAGGATCTGGGATAAACTTGGGTCGAAGTAGCCAGCCTTTAGGAATAGGTTATTCCACCCAGATACCAAGTTTGACTAATAATTCTACAGCAGTTATTAGGCAGCAAATGGATGAGAGTAATCATGAAATGGGTTAAATGTTGTCCCAAACAATGGGGACGATTTTTAATCCCCTGATCCAAAGTACTGCTCAATCTAACTAACAAATGACAGCCCAGATGACATGCCTTGCATATTTCTTTGGGGTACCACAACCTCCTCGACATCCATAGAGAGAATACATATTGGAAAATCAGGGAGGAGTCCTCGAAGAAGATCCTACCATTAATCAGGTCTAGCAAAACCAAGGAACTCCGCCCCATGCAAACATAGTCAATCCAGGAGTAGCGGTCGAACAACCTAGTGCCGAACCCCCCAGTGCCCAACCTTAAATCCCAATTGAGGAGAGACCTAGGGTAGTGATGGTAAATATGAATCAAAATGTTAATAAGGTTGTCCAGCAGATTCGACGTGATGATATGGCCGTAGATAATAACTTGGCAGCCATGGTCGAAGAATAATGGTGCAAAATAGGGTCAACTTTGGCCTTCAGAGACCAAATTATACTTCGCCATTATCAGAGTACATCTTACAAACAGATCTATCCCCCATATGGAAAGTTCTTAAATTCACTAAATTCTCTGGGGACACCACTGAATCCACTGTTGAACATCTGGCTAGGTACTTGATAGAGGCTGGAGAGATTTCCAATAATGAAAACCTTAGGGTGAAATATTTTTCGAGTTTTCTCACTAAAAACGCTTTTACATGGTTTACAACCTTGCCACCAAATTCGATCTACACCTGGACCCAGTTAGAAAGATTGTTCCACAAACAGTTTTGTATGGGGCAAACAAAGATCAGCCTGAAGGAATTGGCTAGTATTAAACGAAAGTTTACTAAGCCAATAGATGATTACTTGAATAGGTTTCGATTGCTTAAAGCAAGGTGCTTTACTCAAGTGCCTGAACATGAGTTGGTCGAGATGGCTGTTGGTGGTCTCGGCTACTCAATTAGAAAGAAATTGGATACCCAGTACCTTACAGATATGGCCCAATTGGCTGACAGAGTTCGACAAGTCGAGCGATTGAAAGCTGAAAAAGTTAGGGCAAACAAAAATAGAAAAAAAAGGGTAGCCTACGTCGGAATTAGTGAAGACGACGAAGAAACATATAATGAATCTTTAGACTTCGATGAAAGCAAGGTCGACCACCTTATGCATGTAAAGTCTTGGCCCCAGTCGAACCAGAAAAGAACGATAGGTTCCCTAGGAAAACTTACATATTCGACGTCACCAAATGTGACGAAATCTTCGACTTGTTAGTTAAGGATGACCAGATGATAGTGCCTCCTGGTGCAAAAATGCCTCCTTTAGAGCAAAGGAAAAAGAGAGGTTTTTGTAAGTATCACAATTTTTTGGGTCATAAAACATCTCAATGTTTTCTTTTCAGGGACCTAGTGCAAAACGCTATCAAGGATGGAAGCCTAAGGTTTGGAGAAAAAGTGAAGTATCAGATGAAAATTGATGTTGATCCTTTGCAAGTAGTTGATGCTCATTTCACTACCTGCTGTTGTCAATATGATTGAAGTTACTGATGACTTCGCTCACAATGTCAACATGATAGAAGTCACTGATGACTTTATCAACGATGTTGTCATGGTTAAGATCACTGAGGATCTTGACGAGAAGATGATGGAAGATTGCATGTGTGAGGACACTGATGGCCTCACCAATGGAATCGTCGAAGATTGTAACAACGAAGTTGTCGATGCTTTCAATTTGGCGATGGTAACAAAAGAAATCGCTTATGGTTTCGTACGGATGGATAATTTGAACAAGGTTGCTGATGGCCTTATAATGAAGCTCCAAAGTTTGGACATTACTGAAGATGTCACTATGGATGTTAACATGGTCGAAGTTTCACAATAGACTTCGATGGAGGTTGTCGAAGAACAACGACAAGAGGAATACAACAAAGTGGCTTTCCCAAAGGAAGAGGTTATGCTCTGTCCAAGGTGCAGTGCCGTATTCGATAAGAAGGTGGCCCAAAATATAGAGGGAGTTCGATTGGAAAAGGCCAGAGGAAATTAGAGAGACTATGGTAACCACTAATGTTTTGTCAAAAAGAGGCCATACAGGGGGCAGGAACAGACGAAGCCAGGATTCACAGGTGCAAGACCCACCACTTTCAAGCCATTTGCAGAGCTTTCTAGAGGAAAGTGGACAAGACCAATCGAAAACAGAGAAAAAGGCCAGCAAAAATGGCAGAACTTCGATGTTGATAGGGGTTCATCGATTGGATACCTTAAGGAGTTCCAGACCTCCAAGAATTCATCCTATATCTCCAAGAATTACTAAGGTAAGAATCCAATGACCAGATCCCAATGGAGAAGGGAACAGAGGAGACGAACGGTAGAAAATTAGGCTAAAGAAAATCAGATGGCTAAATCAATCACTAATGTTCCTGCTAAAAAGAATGAGAAGATGAAATTAAAATCCATCAAAAAGAAGCCTGTGGAGGGGAAGGTTTGTCCCACTCAAGAAGAGGCTAAAAAGGAAGGTGATCATTTGATTGTTGAAGACGAGATTCTTACTGATGATTTTGATACAAATTCAGAGGCATCTTTGGATATTATAGTTAATGTAGTGTCTGTGTTACCAAGGGAGTTCGACCAAATTACTGAGGTCGAAGAGCTGGAAGATAACACTGATATGGAGATGGTCACTCATAGGCCAGTTTGTTACTATGTGATGAACAACGGTTGTGTAGAAGAATAGAATGCGTTCTTCGAGAGACCTAATGAGGATATGAAAAGTCACTTAAAGCCTCTTTTTATCACAGGAAAAATTGAAGATGTCCCGGTCAACAAGATCCTGGTACAATGCGGTGCAGCGGTAAACTTGATGTTGCATTTCATGCTAAGAATAATAGGGAAGTTTGACACAAACACCAAGCCCCACAATATGGTCTTGTCCAACTATGAAGGAAAGGTTGGCACCACATTGGGAGTAATTTAAGTTGACTTGACAGTAGGAACAATTACAAGACCGACCATGTTTATGGCTGTGGAGACGAAGGCTAACTATAACTTGTTGTTGGGAAGAGAATGGATTCACGGCATATGAGTTGTGCCATCATCAATGCATCAGAGGATTACCATCTGGCGAACAGATGGTATTATGGAAAATATCAAAGCTGACCAGAGCTATTTCATGGCTTCGGTTAATCATGTCGATAGACGTAGTTTCAACAAAAATTTGGTTAATATTGCTCCTTGCAATCCAGCCAGTTTTGCATTTACTCGATATGATAATGCATATTGCTCTTTGTATCTGCATCTCACCAACAGCTTTCAGTGAGATCAAGAGATTGTGGGAGAAGAGGACCTTGCCTACATAGGGACATCTGGAATCGACCCAACAGGTTGGGGGAGCGAATTTGGAGACGATGACTGAGTTTCCAGTGCTCGAAAGAATTTCGGCTTACATAGCAGAAATTAAGCTAAAAGAGGCCTTGGAGGTTGAGGTAAAATTCATGGTTGTCGAAGCCAAGAAGGAATCATGTCAAGAAATTCCTGGTAAGGACTTCGACCCAGAGCCACCTGATAAGGCTCGGGATGAAGTGCAAGGCCAGAGGCTCGACACCATCTACGATGACGAGCCTTTGGGATTCAAAAAGGATCCGCTGGAAACCAACTTTAAAATGCTAGCGCAAGATCCACTTGAGGAAATCGACTTGGGAGATGGGGCAACAAAAAGGCCAAAGTATATCAGTGCCAATATCAACCCTCAACTCAGAGTCGAACTGATCTAATTGTTGAAGGAGTTCAGAGACTGCTTCGCATGGGATTATGACGAGATGCCTGGTTTAGATAGAGAGCTGGTTGAATTAAAGTTGCCAATCAAGCCTGGGAAGAATCCTATCAAGCAGAATCCAAGGCAGTTTGCACTTGAAATTCTCTCAAAGATTAAAAAGGAGGTCGAAAGACTTCTGCATTCAAGTTCATCCGTACAGCCAGGTATGTCGAATGGCTTTCCAGTTATTAAGAAAAATGGTACTTTGAGGGTTTGGATAGACTTCAGAGATTTAAATAATGCAACCCCAAAGGATGAATATTCGTTGCTAGTGGCAAAAATGTTAGTCGATTCTGCCGCAAGACATGAATACCTGAGTATGCTTGATGGAAATTCGGGGTATAATCAGATATTCATTACTAAAGAGGATGTCCCTAAAATAGCATTTCGATGTCCTGGAGCGTTAGGCACTTATGAGTGGGTGATAATGCCTTTCAACTTGAAAAATGCTGGGGTAACTTACCAAAGGGCAATGAATTCGATTTTCCATGATTTCATTGAGTCTTTTATGCAGATATATATTGATGATATTGTTGTAAAGTCAATTTCAAGGAAAAATCACATAGACCATCTTCGACACTCCTTTAAAATGATGAGGAGACATGGTTTGAAAATGAATCCTCTCAAGTGTGGTTTTTGTGTGCAGGCGGGGGATTTCTTAGGCTTTGTGGTCAACAAAAAGGGAATCGAAATAAACCAAAATAAGACCAAGGACATAATGGAAGGGAAAATGCCTTCAACAAAGAAGGAGTTGCAGTCATTGCTGGGGTAAAAGTTTTTTGAAGACTCATTCCCTCATGGTTAGGGGTCAGCAGCATAAGTCGTGCTCCCTTGACTCTTCTATCCTTCACAGAGGCTTCATTGACAGGATTTTGACCAGGGAGTGACGCTTTAAAAGTGGCATTCAGCCATAGTTGGAGTAACCAGAAGGGCCAGAGAGGAGAAAGCTTCCTTTCGTCTTGATTGTCTTTAGTGTTGTAACAGCTTCTCCGAGGGACTCATTCAGGTGCGCCAAGATAATCTCGCTAAGGAAAAGGTCATGACCAACATGCAGTTGGTTCGCCATAGTCGAATACCTCTTCGCCACTGGAAGAGATCTTGAGTAAAAGAGACAGCGTGAGAGCCAGAGAGCTAAGAAGGTGACGTCCTCTTGGTCTGAAACCTCTTTGGTTTCCTTGTCATTGTAGTAGGCGATGTAGGTGGTAAAGGCTGCCTTGCTGGTACCGAAGCCTATTGAGTCATCAGACAAAATGTTGGGATCGTAACCTAATCCAGTTGATTTCAAACCAGTGATGGCAGCAATTTCGAACAAGGTTGGGGTGACCATTCCACAAGGGAGATGGAAATTGTTATAGGTGCTTCCCCAGAAGTAAAGGGAGACGATGAGCATTGAAGGACAATGAAGATGGCTGGAAATCTACCTGAGTGAATCGCACAATCAAAGATACAACAGAGTCGCCACTGAACTTTATTTAGTCCCAAAGGACAGGGAAAATATCGATAAAACCCAAGGGGAAGAGAAACGGGAACGGGGGGTCGGTTATGCGAAAGGAAGGTATTAGCACCTTGTAGCGAGTGATTTTGGACGCGGTTCTTAAGCGCTGGTCGCTCTCTGCGGTTTGAGCTTTAAACTACAGGTCGATTCATTTTTTATCCTATTGTGAGCTGAATAAGGAAGGGAAATAGATGTCTCCAATTAACCCTGCTTTGCATACTGAGTTTAAACAGCGGCCTGTTAGGTTATGGATGCTATCAATGTGGGGGGCCTTTGTACTGGTTATTCGTATTTCGCCAATACAGGTTTCTTTCTTTCTAGGACTTTCTAGCGGGGAACAAGGATTAGGATGTTAGGACTGATGCTTTGGAATTACTGATTTTTTATTGATGGAGATATGGGATTTGGGTTTTTTGTTGATTGTGCTCGCTAAGATCTTTTCTTTCGATCTTATGCCTACGTATTCCCGTTTACCGAAACAGGGAAATCAGAGCATTCGTAGTTCCTCCTATTCTATGGGAGGAAAGGGGTTTTTGGTGTCTTGTTCAAAGCCCAAGACATGAAGCGAAAGGTGATTTGTATCTTGTTCGAAGCCCAAGATGTGAAGCTGAAAGGTCTATTTGTGTCTTGTTCAAAGCCCAAGACGTGAAGCTGAAAGACCTCGACTTTAGAGAGAATTTGTTATCTCTAAAGAGGGGAGAAGGAGAATTACTTTAACTGGGATACGCGGATCCGAGCAATGCCATAATTTCCGAAGAAAGGGTTTTAACCTGAAGGAGAAGACTTTAAATCAGTGTAGAGTAATGCCAACTTTCCTTAGGAATTTCTCATGCTAAAAGAGGGACAGTGGCGTGGATGTAGATGATCCAAAGGCTTGCCGCTTACAGCGATTAGATGAAGGGAAAGGAGTTGTTGATGTTTGTGTACTGTGAACGAGGCACAGCTTTGATGCTAAAAGGTCGATTGAATCAACCAGTGGTTTTCTTATACAAAGCCTAAGAGGAGGCTAATTTCCGCTAGGAAAATCATTATACAAAGCCTAAGAGGAGGCTATTTTGTGTCTCGTACAAAGCCCGAGAGAGAGGCTAAAAGTTTTTGACCCAGTGGGACATATCGTTATACAAAGCCTAAGAGGAGGCTAGCAAAGAGTTGACTCAGTTGGAGAATATTTTATACTCAGTAAGAGAGTGTTTTTGTATCTCGTACGAAGCCCGAGAGAGAGGCGAAAAGGTTGTTTTGACTCCACTGGGGAGAATTTTGGTATCTCGTACGAAGCCCGAGATGGAGGCTATGGTAACTGTTTCAGTAGAGTGACAGATCCAATATACTGATTTTAAAAGAGAAAATCAGTTCTTATATGAGCAACACTGTACACAGGGATTTAATTTGAGGATCTGGGTTATTCCTGTTCTTTAAGGAAGCGGGAAATCCAAAGGGTATCGAGACTATCTGAGTCCGCGGGTTTCCTTCCTATTTAACGAAGGGTGCTTGAGAATGTCTTTGAGACTCAAGGAAGTTAGACTGTCCGTGTCTAGAGTTTTATCTTTTGTACTATGCTTTGAGAAACAGTAGTAGACTCTATGAAAGAACTGTTCTATGAGGATGACTAGGTTCTGTTCCTATACCTCTAGGAGGTCGTCGGGACAATTTGTACGAAGCCCAAGGGGAGGCTGGAAACTTTTAAGAAGACGACGAGTCCTTGTACTAAGCCCAAGAGGAGGCTATCATTCCCGAAGGAAGAGATCATTATACGAAGCCTAAGAGGAGGCTGTGAATACTTCTAGGAAGTCGCAGGGTCCTTGAATAATGCCCAAGAGGAGGCCGATGCTTTTAAGAAGCCCGTGGGTCTATCATCTCCTTTCCATTAGGAGAGATAACTCTTTTAAAGATAAAAGCCACTGGTAAATGTGTGAGGTTTACTATCCAGTGACTTTTAGCTTTTAAAGAGGGTTCCTTAGTTAAGGTCTAAGATTATGACCGTAGTGGGTACCCAAACCCCGAGACATTCAAGGCAAGCTATCCACAAGGAATAGATCAAGTCAGGAAAGCTCGAGAATTGGGAAGAAACTCAAAGATGCCATTCACAGAGAATACATTCATCTTGGGGAGTAGAGCTTCTTGACGATTCCTAAGGAGGACAGCCGAAGAGAAGACTGTATCTGGTGCTCCTATTGGGGATCTAGGCGTATATTTATATGAATAAGTGAAACGGCGTCACCTAGTTCTAGACGTAGTTGCCAGGGAAACTCAAAATATCTATACTATTATTACACAGTAGATATGAGTTTATGAAAGGAAACTTACAGTGAGCAGCCCCACAATACAGTTTATAATATGAAAGCAGTAAATGAAAGCGATAACCACTTACTCGGTTGTAGTGCTTCCATGCTGTTTGGTTAGTTGTTCAACAAAGAAAGATTGAAAACAACAGTATATTCAAAATCAAAGGAGAAAGTGCTTTGAAAAAGAAAGATTTGGGGCTTACAGCTCAAGGAGAGGCCCAGGGTTTTATCAGTGAGCGCACTGTTTGACTTTGTACAGCGGGACTTATACAAGTGAATGGGGCCCAAAAAGGTTTTCTGTACAAAGGGACGGGTCTTACACTCTCTCAAGAGGCCCAAAAAGGTTTAAAGAAAAGAGTGGGGCTTATAACACGAGGGTAGGCCCAAATGATTTTTCGTTTAAAAATGGCGATCGCGCCGAGGTTTTCTTTTAACGCAGAGGGACTTATACAATAAGTGAGGCCCAAAATGTTTTGGTTAAAAGGGGGATTGGGTCTTACACTCTAATAGAGGCCCAAAGTGTTTTGAATGGGTCTTATAGCTCGAGGAGAGGCCCAGAAAGTTTTTGAAAAGGCGACGATCGCGCCGTTTGTTTTTTGACGGTATCGGGACTTATACAATAAGTGAGGCCCAAAAATGATTTGGTCAAAAAAAAAAAAAGGATTGGGTCTTACACTCTAATAGAGGCCCAAAGTGTTTTGAAAATGATTTATGAGGGTTGAATTAATCCAAACCCCTAATTTGTTTTCAAAATGTATTTAATTGAATAAAAATTCAATTAAAATGATCAAAAATTGTTTAACACGTGGAAAACAAATTGTGATCTTGGATTAATGCTTCAAAAATTAAGTATTGACCTACAAAATAATTAGAAAGCATTAAAAGTTGCAAAATCAATGTAGAAAAAATATTTAAAATGCCAAAAACAATCAAAATATTAATTCTTTACAAAAATATCAATTATATGAAATAAATAATATTTTTGGGATTTTTTGATAAAATAAAATATTTTAACATTTTTGTGAATTATTAAAAAAAGAATCAACTCAAAATCATTAAAACTCAGAGAGAAATTAATTTTTGAATCAATTAAACAAAATCACAAAATTCAAATATTTGAATTTCTAAAAATGGCGCCAAGAACAAGCTGAAGAACACGCGCGTGTTCTTGGTTTCTCAGATTTGCGTTTTCTATCCAATCTCCATGAATACGTAATCATATCATGCAATCCACATATCATTATGCTCGTCTCAACCTCACGATCATGTCTATGTACTTTAATTTCATTTAAATTAAACATACAACAAGAAATCACGAAGAGACCTCAAGAACCCTAATTTCTGCATGAAGGCTAGGATTTTTGATACACGATTCAAACAATGCAATTAATTGAGGGAAAACATTCCATGCATGATTATGAACATATGGCCAAATTATTATGCGAGGAAATATGCATAGATTGAGAGATGACCAAGTATGTGCTTACCTCCAAGCCGTGACAGCAAGTTCAAAGTGATTTTTGATTTGGAGGTGTTACATATGAGTTGTGATGATCTGGACAGCTTCCCTACACCCAATGGATTGTGTTTGGATTGTTGGACTTGATTGAAATTGGCTGGATCATTTTGTGGTACCTCAGCTGCACCTTGTTTGAAAATTTGAGCAACCAGCTGGTGATTTCATGAAATTGATGTTTCAGAAGTTATGTGAGTGTTTGATCAACTCATATGTGATGTATGTGAGGTGTGTGAGTGATTGGTTTATGCATAATTGCTCTCAGACTCAAAACCCGATAGCTACCTTGCTAAGAAAGGCATTTTTGCCAAGAGAAAGAGATTTTGAGGAAAGCATCTGTTAGATGGCTTTGGTGTACTTAAACTGACCACAATTGAGCTCTATTTATAGTAGAGCAAGTTTTTTTTGCAAGGAATAGTGCATGGCAGCTGGTAAGTAGGTTTGGCCAATGTTGGCAAATGAAAATCGAAGTCTCCTCTAGCCATTGACTAGAGGTTAGGGCACAGAGCTTTGGTCCCCTTGGTCTTGGATAAGTCTTGACTGATTTCTGATGAGAATGGCTCAGTCCATGCCACCTTGATGGTTCCATTGAATGCCTCATTCCAAATTTGAAGTCTTGTCCCTATTTTGGCCATTCTAGGTTCAACATGCTATTCCTTGTTCCTTGGACCTTGGAGGCTTGGCTCAGTGATTGTCCCCTTTGGATTCAATCCTCTGAGGTGTCCAAGTGGATAGGAACTATTGAAATTGGCTGATTTTGGCAAATCGAGCCAAAGTGCAAATTCTGCCTTGCCTTGACAGATTTCAGCAACGCAACTTGCCAATGTTGTGGAAATTGGTTGATTTTGGCAAATCGAGCCAAAGTGCAACTTTTTCACTTTTCAGCCACTTTGATCATTCCATAACTCAAAATCCTTAATGAATTGGAATGACTTGTAGTTGAAGTTTTTGTAGGTGATAGTGAGGGCTACAAATCCATCTTTGGATGAGAAAAAATGGCCTTGTGGTTTAGGAGTTATGGTCCTCCAAAGTTAGTACCTTTGCCACTTTATTTTTAACTTAGAAAAATTTCTAAGTTTTATGGTTACCCCTTTTACAAGTTATCACACTTTTCTTGATTTTTCTTGATGAATGATGATTCAAATCATACATTAACATCATTTTAAGGTTAAAAATCCATTTTGGTGAAAAATCTCAAAAAGTCAAAGTTGACTTTTGTGCACAGTTGACTTTTTATCAGATGAATTCCAAACTGTGCAATTCTTCAGGAAATCATGTCCTTGACCTAAATCAAACTAGATGGACATGTTCCATGGGTGTCATAGGGTATATTCAATCATGTATTAGGGTTTGGGAGCATGTCTTGGTCAAAAGTCAAAGTTACAGTTGACTTTTCCCTTAAAACCCTAATTGTGGTGCAGATGAAAATGAGACTTGTTGCTCAAGCTTCTTGGATCAATCCATTGTTCCAAATGGATCAATATGGTGTATTAGAGACCCTCAAATCATCTCTTGAGGTCTTGGCTCATGGTTTGTCCCAAAAGTCAACTTAGGGGTGAATTAGGTCAAGAAACCCTAATTCCTGATTTTTGATGAATGCATCCCCTGAGGCAAAATTGACTTGATGCATGGGTTCATGAGGTTCCATGAAGCATATTAGGTCATGTTTTGGATCATTGCCTTGTGCCCAGATGAAAATTTCCATCTGGAGACCCTGGTCGACCAAAACCCTAATTTGGTGACACTGTCGATCTTGAGACTTGATCCACCTAGAAGGGAGCATCCTTGTGCTTAATCCTTGAAGTGGGAGTCCTTTTGATCCTTTGTAGATATTTAAGAGATTAGACAAGTTGAAGATCATGTCATTTCTTGATTGATCCTTTGTCTAAGCACTCAGAGAGGGCTTGAAACCCTAATTTTGATTGTATTGGATGCTCACCCATCTTTGGGGAGACTGATGAAGCATGATGGTTCATCCATATTGTGATGATGATTTTCAAAATGATGGGAAATCTAAGTGGTCAAAATTTGGGGTATTACAGATACCCCTATTTAATCTTCTTGGACCCGAAGGTATGAATGACGAAGGGATTCGGGCATTCGGGGTGCAAGAGGATTAAATATCAGAATATCCGAAATTTTGATGGTGGTTATGAATGGTAGCTTACGCATTCATCTTCTTTAGCTAAGCGATGATGCTTAGAAAAGGTAAACTTCCCCTCGATCCTGGTTTCCTACCAAGGAACTGGTCTTAGTTTCTGATTTAAACTTCCCCTCGATCCTGGTTTCCTACCAAGAACTGGTCTTAGTTTCTGATTTAAACTTCCCCTCGATCCTGGTTTCCTACCAAGAACTGGTCTTAGTTTCTGATTTAAACTTCCCCTCGATCCTGGTTTCCTACCAAGAACTGGTCTTAGTTTCTTTTGTCAATAAACTTTCTTGACAAGGGACGCTATTCATAGCGGCTTTCCTCAAACTTCTCGCCGAATTTTCCTGGGGAGATGCCATTTGAGTGGAAAAAGTTTTGATGTCAGATTTGCTGGGGAACCCAGTCGTCTGAGTTGTAGAGTTGTACAAACTTCTCTGTTTGGAGACGCCATTTGTTTCTACTGGGGAAAGCGAGTCTCTTGAGAGACTGTTTTCGTTTGGGATCTTTCATCATACTTTTCTCGGGATCTTCCCGGAGAAACGCCATATGATGGGGTCCAATTTTGAGGTGTCGATGACCTTTTCATCAACGACTTTTCGGAGAAATACTGATGTACTGCCGAATCTCTGATCACGAGGCTTTCTCTGTGGATTTTCCTTAATCCGGGAAAGCAAAGATATCATCTTCAATGGCGAAGAGTGATGTTTATTGAGAGTTTTCTCTGGCTTTTCAGAGGTTCAAGTTATCAAAGTGGCCAAGTGCCGACTCTGATCTAAAGATACACTGGTGGCGAGATTGTGCAGACGCAACAATTCCTGACGAGGAAAGAACTGACAAACTCAATTGAGAAAACTATTTATCACTAGGGGACAAGACCGACTCAAGTGATAGTGATGCAATATGAAATGTAAATGCAAATCAAAAATGCATGAAGTATGTATGTATATGCTGACAAAACAGACGCGACATACAGACTAATGGATGAACACAATTGAATACTCGGCCATCGCGGGGCGAAGAAGTACCGTTGATTCAAAATAGCAATTCCACCTTGCTTAGGAGAGATAGTCCCATTGGGAGCTATGTTGATCGGGCTTAGGAGATGAGAACTCGGCCGAGGATGTCAGACGAAACAAGGTCTCTGACACAGTTGATCCCTTCATTCAGGCGAACTGGTTTAGAAGGAGTACTTTGATTCTGCACTTTGAAGTTCGCTTACTTCGGGAGAAGCGATCGATGTTCTTTTGATGTTCAACAGTCAAAAGAAATGCCATCTTTAGTTTAAAAGCAGAAAAAGTTTTTAACAAGTAAATTCATTTTCGTTTTATTTCAAGAATTGCTGATTAAGCTTAAACAACGTCGTTCTGTAAAGCTAAAACAAGTAAAGAATTACAAACAAAAGCACAAGGGCTCAAATTTTATTGATAAGATGGAGATCAGCCAAACGCGTGATTCCAAAGAGTATATACAAAGTTAGAAAATGGTAATTTACAGGGAAAAGGGCTACGTTGAAACATAACGACCACTATCCTTCTACCAACTTTGAATTCGGGGCATCCTGAGCTTCTGTCGAAGATGACCTTTGACTGGAGATTTCCTCCGATAGATGATGTAACTACTGCTGAGGGACTTGCCTCTGTTGAACATAGTTACTTGCCATTATCCCTAACTTTTGCCTAGATTGTACTATGAGATTTCCAATCCATCGGGATGATTTTTTTCATGTCTCTAACTTTTGCCAGGACCGTCCTTTCGGGTTTTCAATCCACCGAGACGTTTTTTTTTTTTTTTTTTTTTTTTTAGTTTAGGCGAAGTATTTCTTGACTACATCAACATTCGTGGGGTAGGCAAATTCCTCTCCGTCCATGGTGGCAAGTCTCAAGGCGCCGCCTGAGAAAGCTTTCGTGACCACATAGGGGCCATCATAATTTGGGGTCCATTTGCCCCGAGAGTCAGTGAGAAATGATTGTATCTTCTTGAGCACGAGGTCTCCTTTCCTGAAGACACGAGGCCGAACCTTTTTGTCGAACGCCCTCTTCATTCTCTGTTGATATAACTGACCGTGGCATAGTGCCGTGATTCTCTTTTCTTCGATCAGGTTCAGTTCGTCGTGTCGACTTTGACACCACTCAGCTTCGGTGAGCTGAGCTTCCATCAATACCCGGATTGATGGGATCTCTACTTCTATGGGGAGCACTGCCTCCATGCCATATACTAGAGAGAAAGGGGTTGCCCCTGTTGAAGTGCGGACAGATGTGCGATAACCATGAAGAGCAAAGGGTAGCATCTCGTGCCAATCTTTATAGGTTACAACCATTTTTTGAACGATCTTCTTGATGTTCTTGTTAGCCGCTTCTACCGCTCTGTTCATCTTGGGTCGATAGGGAGATGAGTTATGGTGTTCGATTTTGAACTCTGTGCATAACTCTTTCATCATCTTATTGTTCAAGTTAGATCCATTATCAGTAATAATCTCGCTTGGAACACCATAACGGCAGATGATATTGTTTTTGATAAATCGGACCACCACTTGTCGGGTTACATTGGCGAATGACGCTGCTTCGACCCACTTGGTGAAATAATCAATGGCTACCAGGATGAACCGATGTCCGTTTGAAGCCTTGGGCTCAATCATACCAATCATATCGATTCCCCATATGGAAAATGGCCACGGGGAAGAAAGAACTTTGAGATGTGATGGCGGTACATGAATTTTGTCGGAGTATATCTGACACTTGTGACACCCCCTCATGTACTTGTAGCAGTCGGATTCCATGGTCAACCAATAATACCCGGCCCTGAGAATTTTTCTCGCCATTGTGTGTCCGTTGGCATGAGTGCCAAACGATCCTTCATGAATTTCTTTCATGAGCACGTCTGCTTCTGGTCTGTCGACGCATCGGAGCAAGACCATGTTAAAATTTCTCTTATAAAGGGTGTCACCGCTCAGGAAGAAGTTTCCAGCCAATCTTCTGAGGGTCTTTCTGTCTTTTCTGAGTGCCCCAGATGGGTACTCTTGTTTCTGAAGGAAGCATTTGATATCGTGATACCAAGGTCTGTCGTCTAAGACTACTTCAATCGCGAAGATGTAAGCGGGCCGTTCAAGGCGCATTATGTCGATCTTAGGTATGTCATTCCATCGACCTACACTAATCATGGAAGAGAGAGTGGCTAATGCGTCAGCCATGTGATTCTCATCACGAGGGATGTGATGAAAGTCGACTCTGTTGAAGAAGGGTAACAACCTTCTTGCATAGTCTTTGTAAGGAATTAATCCTGATTGGTATGTGTTCCAATCTCCTTTTATCTGGTTAATAACCAGGGCTGAGTCGCCGTATACGTCCAAATTTTTGATCCTTAAATCAATCGCTTCTTCGAGACCCATGATACATGCTTCGTATTCGGCCTCGTTGTTCGTACATTTGAACTTAAGTCTAGCAGTGAAAGGAATGTGGGAACCCTGAGGGGTAACAATGATTGCCCCAATTCCATTTCCATAATGATTGACTGCTCCATCAAAGATAAGTCCCCACTGGGAACCTGGTTCTGGCCCTTCACTGGGTAGCGGTTCATCGCAATCTTTCATTTTTAGATACATGACATCTTCGTCTGGGAAGTCAAACCCGATTGATTCTTGATCCTCAATCGGTTGATGAGCCAAATGATCGGCTAAAATACTTCCTTTAACGGCTTTCTGAGCATGGTACTCTATGTCATATTCTGATAGTAACATCTGCCAACGGGCAATCCTTCCCGTGAGAGCAGGTTTTTCGAAAACGTACTTGATTGGATCCATTTCGGAGACCAACCAAGTAGTATGACGAATCATGTACTGGCGAAGACGTTTGGCTGCCCAAGCCAAAGCGCAACAAGTTTTCTCAAGGATTGTGTACCGAGTTTCGCAGTCGGTGAATTTCTTGCTTAGATAGTAAATGGCAGACTCTTTCCTTTTGGTTTCGTCTTGTTGGCCAAGTACACGTCCCATTGAGTCCTCTAGGACTGTGAGGTAAATGATCAGTGGTCTTTCTTCCACTGGAGGTGATAGAATCGGAGGATTCAACAGATATTCCTTGATACTGTCGAAGGCAGTTTGGCAGTCTTTTGACCAAACGCAATCCTGGTTCTTTTTGAGTAACTTGAAAATCGGTGCCCACGTGGCGATCATAAGGAATATGAATCTAGAGATGTAGTTCAAACGTCCCAGAAATCCTCTGACTTGTTTTTCAGTTTTCGGAGAAGGCATTTCTTGAATGGCCTTGACCTTGTTAGGATCAACTTCAATTCCTTTCTGGCTGACGATGAACCCTAGTAGTTTCCCTGAACGGACACCGAAGGTGCACTTGTTGGGATTCAAGCGGAGCTTGAATTTTCTTAGACGTTTGAACAATTTTGACAGATGTTCAATGTGCTCATCCTATGTTCTTGATTTTGCAATCAAATCATCAACATATACCTCGATTTCTTTGTGTATCATGTCATGAAACAGAGTAGTCATGGCCCTTTGATAGGTTGCCCTGGCATTCTTCAAACCGAACGGCATTACCTTGTAACAAAAGGTACCCCATGGGGTAATGAACGAAGTTTTCTCCATGTCTTTCGGCGCCATTTTGATCTGATTATAGCCCGAGAATCCATCCATGAAGGAGAATACTTTGAACTTTGTTGTGCTGTCAACCAGCATGTCAATGTGTGGTAAAGGAAAGTCGTCCTTTGGACTTGCCTTGTTCAGATCTCAGTAATCAACACACATTCTGACCTTTCCATCCTTTTTGGGAATGGGTACGATGTTGGCTAACCATTGAGGATATTCAGATGTAGCGAGGAAACCCGCGTCGATCTGTTTCTGTACCTCCTCTTTGATTTTGATAGCCATGTCCGGGTGAGTCCGTCTCAACCTTTGCTTTACTGGCGGACATTCCGATCTTAGCGGTAAGTGATGTTCCACGATGCTGGTATCCAACCCTGGCATATCCTGATAGGACCAAGCGAATACATCGGGGAATTCTTTGAGAAGCTTTATCAAACTTTCTTTGACAGTTGGACTGAGCAGTGCTCCGATCCTGATTTCTTTTCTCTCTTTTTCTGAACCCAAGTTCACCGTTTCCAACGGCTCTTTGTGAGGTTCAATGGACCTTTCCTCTTGTCTGATTAGTCGGGAGATCTCTTCTGGAATTTCGTCGTCATTTTCTTCTTCAGCCTCGAATACCGGGAACTCAAAGTTGGGAGAAGGCATCGGATCGTATGTTTCAACGGGGTTTAAAACAAGCAATCTGCATGACGTGATAATTCGTGTTTAGAAGAGATAGAGAAAATGTAAGTGTGTGCAATGTATTTATTTTACTGCTTGTTTTTATTTTTGAATGTTTTTTTTTAGGATTACCATTTTCTGAAAAACGAAAAGAGAAAACAGCAATTAATGCGGAAATTACAGAACGACGTTATTTTATTAATGAACAAGTCGAATCTTGAAACTACAGCCCTATAAAACAAAACTCACTCGCTCTGGGCAAAGCGAAGAGGGAAATTTACAAAAATCGAGCCCTATCAAAACATCCGTTTCACCTGGGCAGGGTGAAAGGTTAAAGATGGCAATTACTTTGACTGACGAACGACCTTCGGAACCTCGAAGGCAACCCATTGGCGGCGAACTCCTCGGTGAATCACAAAGTCTGGCACCTTCCTTGATTTGTCTTCAGAAATGACGCTGATTTCTGGTGGAGCAGGATCATTGGAATCTGTCTCCCAGGCAGAATTGTCGTAGGAGGATTCCTCTGTTGCATTTTGCAGAGCATTGGTGCTCTCAGCTGTATCTCCCTATCCATTTGACTGGATATCTTCGAGCCTGATACGAGAGCTTTCGGGAGCGGTGTACTTGACCATAAAGTCGTATTTTCCACTTGGTTGTCCCAAAGTGTCCCAAACTTCTTTGGAACTGGAGAAGTCATCCCTCTCGATGACGTTGACCTCAGGAAAAGCATAGTTGATGAATTCTAGTCCTGCAAACATTGCGAATTCATCTTCATGTTGAGTAGTTTCTGAATGACCTGAGTGTTGATCCCATGACATGGTGGGGACACAGGTATTCTGTTCAATGACGCTCAGCTGAGCTTCATTACTCGGCTGACTTTCTTGCCCCAAGTCTCCTGGGTAAGGCTGCCACATTGGCAGACCATCCATTGGGCCATAGTAATCGTGGTCAAAGTTGTCTTTCATTAGAGTGTCTTCCTCTAATGAGTTTGGTGGAGCACGGCATCCTTCCGGATCACAATCTCCGTAGATCAGTTCGACATCTGATCTTGGTATAAATCTCGGACTTTCTGTAGGAAAGCAAAAAGGCATAGGCACCTCTTCCTGAGACATATAGCCGCCCTTGTTAAGGTAAGACTTCCATTCTTCATCTGTGTCAGAGGGATCTTCCTCATTGATAGCATGAACTGTCTGAGACACTGGGTGAAGAAAACCTCCACTGTGGAAGAAGTTTTGAAGGGGATGAAGACTTTCATCATTGGCAACTGTCTGGGTACAGGTTGCAGAAAAACCAAGACCCTTCTTTGTTTTATTGTCAATAGGAACGACGAGCCGTCCCCATCCTGTCGTATCGGTACTCTCGACTGCTTTGATAGCATCTTTGTATGAAGAAATTGAAGTTCCTTCTTCATATTGATCGTTCTTGTTCACCGATAGTGCTTGGAACTGAGTTCCAATAACCTCCTCGGGTTCTACACAAGTAGATGATGATAATTTGCTCACAAGCAAGGCTTGTTCCCCACAAACCGTGACAAGTTGATCGTTCTTGACGAACTTTAGCTTTTGGTGGAGGGTTGAAGTAACCGCTCCAGCCTGATGTATCCAAGGTCTTCCTAATAAACAACTATACGTTGCCCGGATGTCCATGACCTGGAAAGTGATTTGGAAAGTGTGAGGACCAATAGTTATGGGAAGATCAACTTCGCCGATAACTGTTTTTCTGGATCTGTCGAATGCTTTGACGATGACCTCGCTGACTCTCATCGGAGGGCCCTTAAATGATAATTGCGTCAAAGTGGACTTCGGCATAACATTCAGGGCTGACCCTGTGTCTACCAGTACGTTGGCTAAAGCATCGCCCTGGCAGTTAACTGTGATATTGAGCGCCATGTTATGACGGTGACCCTCTTCAGGTAATTCCTCATCACTAAATCCCAAATTATTGCAGGAAGTGATGTTAGAGACAATACTATCGAACTGTCTGATTGTTACATCTTGTTCTACAAAGGCTTGCTCCAAGACTTTTTGTAGAGCCTCCCTGTGGGCTTCTGAACTGAGTAACAGTGATAATACTGAGATCTTTGAAGGAGTCTGTAACAGTTGATCAACAATGTTATATTCACTCCTTTGGATGAGCTTTAGCATCTCATCCTTGTCTTTTGAAAAGTCGAGATTACCAGATTGACCGACTGGTGGATCAGGAATTTCTGCCTGAAGTTCCTTTTCTTTGTTGGATTCTCCAACCCCTCGGTTGAAGATTCGACCGCTCCGTGTTACACGACTGATGTCTGCAATATTCACGATGGAGGGTAATGGAATTTCCTTTCCATTTTCGATTATTGTTGCACCGTATTTGTAAGGGATTGCCTTAGCTGATTCGTACGTTAGTGGCCCCGGTAGATAGATGACTATGGGAACCTTCTGATTTTTCTGACCATCATAAGTAATCTCGATCCGTTCCTGGTTGGAAACTCTAGATTCGTCAAGTAGAGGGATGATGGCAAAAACATCCCTGGTCCTGTGATGACCAGAGATCGTGACAACATCCTCAACTTGCTCGGCAAGGTAGTTCGGCAACCAAATGATGGGTCCTGAACCTGGATATGGACGAATTTCTCCATGATCGACCTGACTCTGAAGAGCTGCTCTCACAAGGTAACACCCTTGGTTACTTTCCGAACAGACGCTACAACTGTCATAGTTGTGTGGTGGCACCTGGCCACGCCCACTTTGAATGCAATGTAACCTCACTAGGTTATCTTCCATTGATCGGACATCCTGACTTTGACAACGAGTAGGATTCCTGTGATTGATACTAATCTGCTGAGTATCTTCGTCCATATAGATTGGCATCCACCAGTGATTTAACAAGTGCTGAAGTGCCTCCTGGACAAGGGTACAACCTCGATCGTTTTCGCAACCCGCTTTACAGTTTTGATAATCATGTGATATTAAGAATCCGAGTTGGACCTGCTCAGCATGTAACTCTACCAGATTGGTATTCATCACGCGAATGTCAAAGATCTGAACCATGTTGATTTGATAGGAGTTCCTATCATGGTAGTCTTGGATCCATCCAAGATCCATCTGACGCTGGAGGGCCTCTTGTATGAAAGAGCATCCCTGTTTGTTTACCGAGCAAGTCAGACAGGAACTGTAATTGTGCCGCGGCAGATTATGATACTGGCTTTGCCTTGAGTGCATTGCCACCAAGTTGGCATTCATCGCACGGACGTCGTGGTTTTGAATGACGTTAGAATTCGTGTAAACCATGTTAACTCCACGAACTTGGTGCTCCTGGATCCATCCGAGATCCATTTGTTCCTGTAGAGCTGATTGCACTACCGAACATCCTTGGTTATCTTTAGAGCAGATATCACACTGGTGATAGTTATGAGGTGGCACATGGCCATATCCACTCTGTCTACAATGCATCTTGACCAGGTTGGTCTTCAACAAGAGTACATCGTGAATTTGATAGACATTGTTAGTCTCTTTCTCAATCAGATTGACTGCAGCTTTCTCGTGTTGAGGCAGCGGGTTCGTAAGAACATTAGGATTCGTATCTTTGAAAGATAAGAGCCCGCTCCTAACAAGATTTTGCACGTCGGATTTGAAATTGAGACAAGTCTCAATGTTATGCCCTGAACCTCCTTGATGATAAGGGCATGTTTGATCCGCTTTAAACCAAAAAGGCGGATTTTCCGGTACTGTAAGAGGAGACTTAGTCTGGATGTGCCCCTTGGCTAGCAGTAACGGAAACAGTTCTGCGTACAACATGGGTATAGGATCAAATCCTGGTGGCCGTGTTGTACGGTTGTTGTTATATGGAGGACGAGCCTGCTGAAGAGGCTGTTGTGTCCTTTGTTGGTCAGGTTGGTTTTGCGCAACCTGAGGTTGATACGTAGGCGCGGGGCCGATAGCAGGAGTAACAGCTGCTACTGGCTGATAACATCGCCTTTGCTTTCCGAGAGAGATATTCCCAATATCTTGCTCTTTTTACTTAGGGAGAGCGCTACCGTATTTTTTAGTACCACTCGTTGATCCAGTGTCTTTTACCAAACGTCCTTCTCGGACGGTTTCCTCAAGACGTACACCCATGCCGACCATTTCGGTGAAATCACTGGGTGCACTGGCAACCATTCGGTCATAGTAAAATGAGCTTAAGGTCTTTAAGAAGATCTTTGTCATCTCTTTTTCCTCAAGAGGTGGACAAATTTGAGCGGCAATTTCACGCCACCTTTGAGCATACTCCTTAAAGGTTTCCTTGTCCTTTTGCGACATTGATCTGAGTTGATCTCTGTCGGGTGCCATGTCCAAATTGTACTTGTATTGTTGGACGAAGGCAGTACCAAGATCTCTGAATGTACTGATCGTAGTACGGTTTAAACCCATGTACCATTTGAGTGCGGCACCGGTTAAACTATCCTAGAAGTAGTGAATCAGCAGGTCCTGATTCTCCGTCTGAGCTGACATCCGCCGAGCGTACATCACCAGATGGCTTTGAGGGCAAGAGTTACCCTTGTATTTTTCAAAGTCGGGCACTTGGAACTTGTGCAGGACTTTCACATTTGGGACCAAGCAGAGGTCTGCGGCGTCCTTTCCAAATAGATCCTGACCGCGAATGGTTTGCAGCTCTTTCTGAATTTCTAAGAACTGCTCCTGGAATTCATCCATTCTGTCAAACATAGTTTCCTTCTTACCAGAAGGTGTCTGTGGAATCTGTCCTTCCGGGACAGTGTGCACCACAGGGGGTGGTACCGTGACTATGGCAGTAAGTCCTGGTGCCTCCCGAAGTTTGTAACCTTCAGGAGTCTTCAGTATGCCCCTAGCATCTTCGCTTTCCCGAAGTTTGTAACCTTCAGGCCTAACGGCTTCTGTTGCGATTCCCTGATCTTCAGTGATCGGCGGAACATATCCTTCCGGGATATAGTTAACAGGCATGCCCCAAGGACGATCTTTCGGCATCTGATACCTAGGATCATACTTTTCTATGACAGGCGTTGAGGTGATCTCTGAGATCACGGTTCTTTGTAGCTAAGCTTCTGCCATGGCTTGCATGTCGTTACGAAGCTTTCTCATACCCTCTCTCAGAGCGTCGATCTCTTCTTTCAACTCTCTATTTTCTTCCTCAAGATCATCCATCTTTTTCTGACGATTGGCCCGAGTATTGTACGAATGAGACAGTTTGACTCTAGAACCGAGACACAAACGTGAGATTCGTACGTAAGGAGAATACGCGATGTGAGAATGATGAATGCAATGATTATATTAATTGTTTTTAGGTTTAATTAAAATAAACTTCGACAATTAAATTGCAAATATCAAACAGTGGGGAAACCCCTTTTTATTAAATTCCAAAGGATTACAGAAATGGAAATACAGTAGATTACAAAGTGCAGAAACAGAAACCTAAACTAATGGGTCCCGAGTCCTCTCTGAAGAGAAACCGGGTGCTGATTCTGGTATCCTCCTTTTCTTTGACCGGGGCGCTTGGGCCGTTGTCGGGTTGTCATTCCTTTGCCAAGTGAAAGGAGTGAGCAAATTCCTTTGGTCATCTTGATTCTCTACAGCATGCTGCTCCAAACTTTCAATTAGAGCATCCTTTTCTTTTAGTAATTGCTGTATTTGGATACACTCTACGTCGAGGGTGCGGTACTTGTTCTTCCAAGACCTTCTTTCCTTTTGGACTTTGTTGAGAGTAACGTGAAGCTTTTCAGTTTCCGTCATGAAGTACATGACAGATTCCCTCGACGGAAGAATTCCGTAACGAGGATAAGGCATCTTTAGCTTGAGAGCTCTGGTTTGTACCCAATGGAGATAAGGCTCCACCGAGACACAGTCCGGTTTTCCCAGAGACTCTCGTCCTTTCTTATGAACATGTTTCCAAGCTTGCACTATTTCCATCTTTAGTGCTCTGTCACTTTCTCCTTCTTTGAAGAAAAGACCTTCCAGATGAACACCCAGTGGGATGTGTCTCATCGGGTATCCAAATTGACGAAGAACTAATATCGGATGATAGTTGATTCCTCCTTTAGTTCCTATGAGGGGTACGCTGGGGAAGTTTCCACAACGGTCAATGATTCTGATTCCCTCATAAATCCTATTACACCAATCTATATCGGAATTGGTGAGAGACATGATCTTCTGCGACCAACGTAAGACACTCTTGCAATCCCAAAAAGCAGCAGACTTGGGCAAGTGAGAGATAAACCATTTGTAAAGCAAAGGTACACAGCATGTGATCTCCCCTCCGCTGTACAAATTTCCCAAGTATACAGAATGATTCGCATCTGCGAGCAAAGTCGGCACAGGGTTTCCAATGAGGAAAACCTTAATAGCGTTGATATCGACGAATTTATTGATGTTGGGAAACAAAAATAATCCGTAGGTGAGCAAGACAAAGATGCTTTCAAAAGCAGTCATGTTCCCTATACTAGCAAAGTACAGAGCTTTCTTGGTCAGGAACTGGGCTGGCAAACCTTGGGTGCCACCCTTAGTGGTCATGTGAGTCCTGACCTCAGACTCGTCCAAATGAATTGCTATTGCAATAGTCTGATTCTTTGGAATTTCTTCCAGTCCAGAAAATGGAGCTCGATCAGTGATATGTAAATCAGTCAGATGAGAATACTCCTCCAGCGTTGGTGATAGCTGGTAATCCGGGAATGTGAAACAGTGATAAACCGGATCGTAGAACTGAATGAGCGCGTCCATGATCCCCTTAATCACATGGACTCTTAACAGTGGTAGCAAACCACCGTGCTTGGCTCTGAAAGCCTCTGGGTTAACGATCATCCTTGCTAACTTTCTCAAATCCCCTAGTTTTGGAACCTTGAAGGTATACTGGTGAGTTCTCCTTCTACCGAAATCCATTAATGCAATCTTTTTCTCTGATATTTGCAATCACAGTCTTAGTTTAATTTGAAAAACAAAGAGACTAGAAGAGAAAGTTTTTTTTAATGTTTTAATGTTTTATTAAATGGATGCATGAATGCAGCACACAAAAACATAGAAAAAACATGGGGTCAAAGGGTCGTTGTCATGAAGTCAAGGCTCTACCCATCCCCAAAGGTTTATACTAGGGTGATTTTTATACCTGTACTCATTATCATCAGCTCCTCCCAGGAAGGCAGACAACAAGCGGGTCGCCAGCGAGTTGTGTGCAATCTTAGAGTAAGTGCTATTCACCGAGAATAGACCACCAGCCTCAAATGAGGGTAGTATCGCGTAACAGCTATTTCCGATAGCTTCCGCACTACGAAAGGGTTTGGCTTTTCTAGGTGTATACTCAATCTTTCCACATACGGCATCACCCGCATTCCCATTAGCAGAAAAATAAACACGTATAGCATTTAGGAAAAGCAGTATATATATTTGTCCTAATCATCCTAGACTTATAAAGCTAAGAATCTTAAGTTCCTGACAGAAAATGGGTTCCCCGGCGGAAGCCCCAATCTGTGGTTCCCTGCCTAAGAGATGGACCAGCATAGGTCAATCTTTCTCCTCAGCAGAGTTCCCATTTTCCGTGGAAAACGGGGATGATGCCCTAAGGCAGAAAAGGAGACTCCCCAGCAGAGTCGCCATTTTACAAGGAAAACAGACAGAAAGAAAAACAAGGGCCCCACGGTGGGCGCCACTTTTCTGTAGCGAGCGATTTTGGACGCGGTTCTTAAGCGCTGGTCGCTCTCTGCAGTTTGAGCTTTAAACTACAGGTCGATTCATTTTTTATCCTATTGTGAGCTGAATAAGGAAGGGAAATAGATGTCTCCAATTAACCCTGCTTTGCATACTGAGTTTAAACAGCGGTCTGTTAGGTTACGGATGCTATCAATGTGGGGGGCCTTTGTACTGGTTATTCGTATTTCGCCAATAAAAGTTTCTTTCTTTCTAGGACTTTCTAGCGGGGAACAAGGATTAGGATGTTAGGACTGATGCTTTGGAATTACTGATTTTTGATTGATGGATATATGGGATTTGGGTTTTTTGTTGATTGTGCTCGCTAAGATCTTTTCTTTCGATCTTATGCCTACGTATTCCCGTTTACCGAAACAGGGAAATCAGAGCATTCGTAGTTCCTCATATTCTATGGGAGGAAAGGGGTTTTTGGTGTCTTGTTCAAAGCCCAAGACATGAAGCGAAAGGTGATTTGTATCTTGTTCGAAGCCCAAGATGTGAAGCTGAAAGGTCTATTTGTGTCTTGTTCAAAGCCCAAGACGTGAAGCTGAAAGACCTCGACTTTAGAGAGAATTTGTTATCTCTAAAGAGGGGAGAAGGAGAATTACTTTAACTGGGATACGCGGATCCGAGCAATGCCATAATTTCCGAAGAAAGGGTTTTAACCTGAAGGAGAAGACTTTAAGTCAATGTAGAGTAATGCCATCTTTCCTTAGGAATTTCTCATGCTAAAAGAGGGACAGTGGCGTGGATGTAGATGATCCAGAGGCTTGCCGCTTACAGCGATTAGATGAAGGGAAAAGAGTTGTTGATGTTTGTGTACTGTGAACGAGGCACAGCTTTGATGCTAAAAGGTCGATTGAATCAACCAGTGGTTTTCTTATACAAAGCCTAAGAGGAGGCTAATTTCCGTTAGGAAAATCATTATACAAAGCCTAAGAGGAGACTATTTTGTGTCTCGTACAAAGCCCGAGAGAGAGGCTAAAAGTTTTTGACCCAGTGGGACATATCGTTATACAAAGCCTAAGAGGAGGCTAGCAAAGAGTTGACTCAGTTGGAGAATCTTTTATACTCAGTAAGAGAGTGTTTTTGTATCTCGTACGAAGCCCGAGAGAGAGGCGAAAAGGTTGTTTTGACTCCACTGGGGAGAATTTTGGTATCTCGTACGAAGCCCGAGATGGAGGCTATGGTAACTGTTTCAGTTGAGTGACAGATCCAATATACTAATTTTAAAAGAGAAAATCAGTTCTTATATGAGCAACACTGTACACAGGGATTTAATTTGAGGATCTGGGTTATTCCTGTTCTTTAAGGAAGCGGGAAATCCAAAGGGTATCGAGACTATCTGAGTCCGCGGGTTTCCTTCCTATTTAACGAAGGGTGCTTGAGAATGTCTTTGAGACTCAAGGAAGTTAGACTGTCCGTGTCTAGAGTTTTATCTTTTGTACTATGCTTCGAGAAACAGTAGTAGACTCTATGAAAGGACTGTTCTATGAGGATGACTAGGTTCTGTTCCTATACCTCTAGGAGGTCGTCGGGACAATTTGTACGAAGCCCAAGGGGAGGCTGGAAACTTTTAAGAAGACGACGGGTCCTTGTACTAAGCCCAAGAGGAGGCTATCATTCCCGGAGGAAGAGATCATTATACAAAGCCTAAGAGGAGGCTGTGAATACTTCTAAGAAGTCGTAGGTTCCTTGAATAATGCCCAAGAGGAGGCCGATGCTTTTAAGAAGCCCGTGGGTCTATCATCTCCTTTCCATTAGGAGAGATAACTCTTTTAAAGATAAAAGCCATTGGTAAACGTGCGAGGTTTACTATCCAGCGACTTTTAGCTTTTAAAGAGGGTTCCTTAGTTAAGGTCCAAGATTATGACCGTAGTGGGTACCCAAACCCCGAGACATTCAAGGCAAGCTATCCACAAGGAATATATCAAGTCAGGAAAGCTCGAGAATTGGGAAGAAACTCAAAGATGCCATTCACAGAGAATACATTCATCTTGGGGAGTAGAGCTTCTTGACGATTCCTAAGGAGGACAGCCGAAGAGAAGACTGTATCTGGTGCTCCTATTGGGGATCTAGGCGTCTATTTCTACTAATAAGTGAAACGGCGTCACCTAGTTCTAGACGTAGTTGCCGGGGAAACTCGAAATATCTATACTATTATTACACAGTAGATATGAGTTTATGAAAGGAAACTTACAGTGAGCAGCCCCACAATACAGTTTATAATATGAAAGCAGTAAATGAAAGCGATAACCACTTACTCGGTTGTAGTGCTTCCATGCTGTTTGGTTAGTTGTTCAACAAAGAAAGATTGAAAACAACAGTATATTCAAAATCAAAGGAGAAAGTGCTTTGAAAAAGAAAGATTTGGGGCTTACAGCTCAAGGAGAGGCCCAGGGTTTTATCAGTGAGCGCACTGTTTGACTTTGTACAGCGGGACTTATACAAGTGACTGGGGCCCAAAAAGGTTTTCTGTACAAAGGGACGGGTCTTACACTCTCTCAAGAGGCCCAAAAAGGTTTAAAGAAAAGAGTGGGGCTTATAACACGAGGGTAGGCCCAAATGATTTTTCGTTTAAAAATGGCGATCGCGCCGAGGTTTTCTTTTAACGCAGAGGGACTTATACAATAAGTGAGGTCCAAAATGTTTTGGTTAAAAGGGGGATTGGGTCTTACACTCTAATAGAGGCCCAAAGTGTTTTGAATGGGTCTTATAGCTCGAGGAGAGGCCCAGAAAGTTTTTGAAAAGGCGCCGATCGCGCCGTTTGTTTTTTGACGGTATCGGGACTTATACAATAAGTGAGGCCCAAAAATGATTTGGTCAAAAAAAAAAAAGGATTGGGTCTTATACTCTAATAGAGGCCCAAAGTGTTTTGAAAATGATTTATGAGGGTTGAATTAATCCAAAACCCTAATTTGTTTTCAAAATGTATTTAATTGAATAAAAATTCAATTAAAATGATCAAAAATTGTTTAACACATGGAAAACAAATTGTGATCTTGGATTAATGCTTCAAAAATTAAGTATTGACCTACAAAATAATTAGAAAGCATTAAAAGTTGCAAAATCAATGTAGAAAAAATATTTAAAATGCCAAAAACAATCAAAATATTAATTCTTTACAAAAATATCAATTATATGAAATAAATAATACTTTTGGGATTTTTTGATAAAATAAAATATTTTAACATTTTTGTGAATTATTAAAAAAAGAATCAACTCAAAATCATTAAAACTCAGAGAGAAATTAATTTTTGAATCAATTAAACAAAATCACAAAATTCAAATATTTGAATTTCTAAAAATGGCGCCAAAAACAAGCTGAAGGACACGCGCGTGTTCTTGGTTTCTCAGAATTGCGTTTTCTATCCAATCTCCATGAATACGTAATCATATCATGCAATCCACATATCATTATGCTCGTCTCAACCTCACGATCATGTTTATGTACTTTAATTTCATTTAAATTAAACATACAACAAGAAATCACGAAGAGACCTCAAGAACCCTAATTTCTGCATGAAGGCTAGGATTTTTGATACACGATTCAAACAATGCAATTAATTGAGGGAAAACATTCCATGCATGATTATGAACATATGGCCAAATTATTGTGCGAGGAAATATGCATAGATTGAGAGATGACCAAGTATGTGCTTACCTCCAAGCCGTGACAGCAAGTTCAAAGTGATTTTTGATTTGGAGGTGTTACAGATGAGTTGTGATGATCTGGACAGCTTCCCTACACCCTATGGATTGTGTTTGGATGGTTGGACTTGATTGAAATTGGCTGGATCATTTTGTGGTACCTCAGCTGCACCTTGTTTGAAAATTTGAGCAACCAGCTGGTGATTTCATGAAATTGATGTTTCAGAAGTTATGTGAGTGTTTGATCAGCTCATATGTGATGTATGTGAGGTGTGTGAGTGATTGGTTTGTGCAGAATTGCTCTCAAACTCAAAACCCGATAGCTACCTTGCTAAGAAAGGCATTTTTGCCAAGAGAAAAAGATTTTGAGGAAAGCATCTGTTAGATGGATTTAGTGTACTTAAACTGACCACAATTGAGCTCTATTTATAGTAGAGCAAGTTTTTTTTGCAAGGAATAGTGCATGGCAGCTGGTAAGTAGGTTTGGCCAATGTTGGCAAATGAAAATCCAAGTCTCCTCTAGCCATTGACTAGAGGTTAGGGCACAGAGCTTTGGTCCCCTTGGTCTTGGATAAGTCTTGACTGATTTCTGATGAGAATGGCTCAGTCCATGCCACCTTGATGGTTCCATTGAATGCCTCATTCCAAATTTGAAGTCTTGTCCCTATTTTGGCCATTCTAGGTTCAACATGCTATTCCTTGTTCCTTGGACCTTGGAGGCTTGGCTTAGTGATTGTCCCCTTTGGATTCAATCCTCTGAGGTGTCCAAGTGGATAGGAACTATTGAAATTGGCTGATTTTGGCAAATCGAGCCAAAGTGCAAATTCTGCCTTGCCTTGACAGATTTCAGCAAGGCAACTTGGCAATGTTGTATCTCATGGTGTAGGTTGAATTTGGCAATGTTCTTGGCCATTTTGGAAAGCTCTTACATGATACAAAAATTGTTTGTACAATTTTGGTTTTGATCTCTTTTGATTCCAAGTGAAAAATCCCCCTACATTTGGCAAAAAGTGAAGGCAAATTCTGACTTAGTGAAAATTTCACTAAGTGTTGGAAAAAGTGATATTTTCACTTTTCAGCCACTTTGATCACTCCATAACTCAAAATCCTTAATGAATTGGAATGACTTGTAGTTGAAGTTTTTGTAGGTGATAATGAGGGCTACAAATCCATCTTTGGATGAGAAAAAATGGCCTTGTGGTTTAGGAGTTATGGTCCTCCAAAGTTGGTACCTTTGCCACTTTATTTTTAACTTAGAAAAATTTCTAAGTTTTATGGTTACCCCTTTTACAAGTTATCTCACTTTTCTTGATTTTTCTTGATGAATGATGATTCAAATCATACATTAACATGATTTTAGGGTTAAAAATCCATTTGGGTGAAAAATCTCAAAAAGTCAAAGTTGACTTTTGTGCACAGTTGACTTTTTATCAGATGAATTCCAAACTGTGCAATTCTTTAGGAAATCATGTCCTTGTCCTAAATCAAACTTTATGGACATGTTCCATGGGTGTCATAGGGTATATTCAATCATGTATTAGGGTTTGGGAGCATGTCTTGGTCAAAAGTTAAAGTTACTGTTGACTTTTCCCTTAAAACCCTAATTGTGGTGCAGATGAAAATGAGACTTGTTGCTCAAGCTTCTTGGATCAATCCATTGTTCCAAATGGATCAATATGGTGTATTAGAGACCCTCAAATCATCTCTTGAGTTCTTGGCTCATGGTTTGTCCCAAAAGTCAACTTAGGGGTGAATTAGGTCAAGAAACCCTAATTCCTGATTTTTGATGAATGCATCCCCTGAGGCAAAATTGACTTGATGCATGGGTTCATGAGGTTCCATGAAGCATATTAGGTCATGTTTTGGATCATTGCCTTGTGCCCAGATGAAAATTTCCATCTGGAGACCCTGGTCGACCAAAACCCTAATTTGGTGACACTGTCGATCTTGAGACTTGATCCACCTAGAAGGGAGCATCCTTGTGCTTAATCCTTGAAGTGGGAGTCCTTTTGATCCTTTGTAGATATTTAAGAGATTAGACAAGTTGAAGATCATGTCATTTCTTGATTGATCCTTTGTCTAAGCACTCAGAGAGGGCTTGAAACCCTAATTTTGATTGTATTGGATGCTCACCCATCTTTGGGGAGACTGATGAAGCATGATGGTTCATCCATATTGTGATGATGATTTTCACAATGATGGGAAATCTAAGTGGTCAAAATTTGGGGTATTACACACCTAACGCATCCGTCATACTCGACGGGAACCATTTCGCTTGCTTCTAGGCTTGGATGGGTTATCTATCTAAAGGCTTCTAGCTAAAAGAAAGAGAGGAGAGAGAGAGAGAATGGGGAAAAAGAAAGAAAAGAAAGAAAGTGCTCGCGGTGGAACGAAGTCCTCGTGCCTACGTACCCTCATAGTGCAATGAGGAAGTCAGAGCGCCATAGTTCATGGGAACCAGGGGACAGAAAGGAGAAAAGGAGAAAGAAAGAAGGGGAGAAGGAAGGAAGGGTGGAAGTGTGCTCGCCGAGATCATTGCGATCTCATGCCTACGTATCATACATTCAGAAGAATGCAGAATCAGAGCTTCCGTAGTTCGGGGAACTGAACGGTAAAGGAAAACAAGGGAGAAACAAAAACGAAAGAAGTGGTGTCAAAACCAAGAGCAAAAAAGGAATAAGAGGGAAATGGTGTCCAAACCAAGACAATAAAGAAATAAGAGAGAAATGGTGTCCAAACCAAGAGCAAGAGATAAGAGAGAAATGGTGTCGAAACCAAGAATGAAAGAAACTCCACTGGGGATAACAAAGAGAAATGGTGTAAGAGCAAAAGGAATAGGAAGGACTCCGCTGGGGATCTGAATAAAGAGATGGTGTCAAAACCAAGAGGAGAAAGAGACTCGGTATATTAACTGGCTGGCAGTGGTTAACCAAAGAAGGAAAGTAGGACTGCAACTCTGTGGGAATAGAGAATCATTGGCTTTAACAGAGGAAACTGTGATCAACCAAAGAACGGGTGTAGGACCGAGCGAAGATCGTGACCCAGAAGGACAGGTGTGGGACCGAGCAAAGGTCGTGACCCAAAGGGGTTCGGCAGACTGACTAAACAAACAGTACTCAACCGAAGAAAGGGCATTTGAACCAAAGAGATGGTTACAAACCCAAGGGTGCAAGTATTCGAACCAAGAGGAGGTTGCCAACTGCGGGGGATTCGGTGTTTTAACAGACGGACTGTGATTAACCGAAGAGAAAAGCGAGTGATTAACCAAGAGAAGGTGATTAACTCGAAAGGGCTCAGTATTTTAACAGACGGACTGTGGTTAACTGAAGAGACGGGTGATTAACCAAAAGAAGGTGATTAACACAAGAAAAAATCAGTGATTAACAGACGGACTGTGATTAACTAAGAAAGATTGCAAGCATCGGTGTTTAAACTGACAGGCAGTGGTTAACCAATTAAAGGGAGAAGAACCAAAGAAAAGGCTGCAAAACTGGGGAAGTGTCGGTTGTTTAACAGAAAGATTGTGTTTAACCAGAGAAAGGAATAAAAACACTGCATGGGGATCTAAAGCAATGATTGATTACAAGAAGAAATGAGTGATGGAACAAAGAAAGATTGTTGGCGCAAGAATAATGATCTCAACCAAGAAGGATGGTGATTGATCAAGAGGAGAGATTGAAAGAGATATGGGTGATCAAGGATCGAAAAGGATCGCAAAGAGAGAAGGGTGATCAAGGATCAAAAAGGATCGTAAAGAGAGAAGAGTGATCAAGGATCGACCCGATAGGGGAATGAAAAACACTATAGCTGGATGATAGAGGTGACTATTCTCGAGAGCGGACAAGACGCCCTTACCGAAGAAATAGCCAGAATGAGGATAGAAAGACTCCATCCTCATTCCTTCTCTGGCACCCAAAATATAGTGTGGGAAGTGAAGCTAACAGCGCAACCGCTCCAATGTTGAATAGTTCTTATGCGTAGAGTAACGGACAGCATAACAGCGTCAATTTGTACAGTGCTCCGATGCAAGGCGCAGTGCGAAACTCCAACTCTTTGGGGGGAAAAAGAGAGAAAGCTCTAAAGGAGGCCTAAAGAGAGTGAAAGGGAAGATCGATTAATCGAAACAAAGTTTTGATCAATTAATCAAGGGATCAACATGCTAACAACTTTCCAAATAGGATGAAAAGTCATTAAAGAAAAAAGGAGTGCATTATTGATTAAACAAGATTAAGTTTATCCATGAAAAATAAACTTAATACAAGCTGAAACGGATAGTGCAAAACAGTGCCAAGTGATCATCAAAATGTCACACAAAATCACGTACCATGTGAACAAAGATAGTGCAAGAATGATTATGTTCATACAATGCTAAGAACATGGAGCAAATGATTAATCAAAAACGTGCATCGAAAGTTTGTAAACATGCTTCAACCAGAAGTGAAATGTCATTAAAAATATCCATAAAATCAAGCATGATAATCAAGAGAAGTTAAAATGGAGAAAGCATGGCAAACACACTTGAAAATGCAAGAAAATGTCAATTATGTTCAGTGTTAACCGGTTACTTACCATGCGTTAACCGGTTACTTGCTTAAAAATTGGCGTTTTTGGTGAAAATTGAACTGAGTAACCGGTTACTGACTAACTGTTAACCGGTTACTTTGAGCAGATTATGAAAAAACAGAAAAAACAGCATATGCAACAAGTGGTTTTCAACAGATAATCACTTATACAAACTACCACATGCTAGGAACTGAGATTGTGCACGAAAATTGAGCTTGAAAACAACAAATAAACAGAGGTAAAATCAACTAATACAATTGAATCATGGATCAAACAAATGCAAAACCAAATCACTAATAACACGAAAATGTATCGTATTTTTAGACCCGATTCACATCGATTTTAGTTTCGTTTTATTTATTTTCCTTGATTTATATTCTATTATGCCGGTATTTATTTCCTTTTTCAGGTAGCTTGGATTAATTCCCAAAGAAAGAAAAGAAAAGAATTGAAGGAAGAAATGTGAAGAAAAGAAGAAGTTATGAAGAAGAAAAAATAAGTGGGTGGGGCCCACCACACAACATAAGTGTGACGAACGTCACACCTTATGGTGGCACCCAACCTAAATTAAATAAATTAGGACTGTGACGACCGTCACAGGTCCATGACGACTGTCACAGTACTTCAAGTTGTGACGACCGTCACGTATTGCGTGACGACCGGCACAGGAATAATTCTCAGAATTCACGTTTAAGTACGTGAACCACTCAACGGTACCAATTCCACTCAAATCACGTTCAACCGGTCAAGGAGTGTTGGAGATAAATTCGGCCACTAACTTCCACTATTGTTTTCTCTCTTTCACAACAACTTCTCAAGCTATAAAAGGAGGAGTTTGCTACACGATGGGGATCTCTCCTTTTTTTCCTTTCGCCAGACTTTTTCTTATTTTAGTTTTTAGCAATTCTCATTGATGTAAAAGTAATAGTTCTCCACATTGGGGGACTATTACAAATATAGTTTTAGGATTTATTTTTATAGTTTAATTTATGTATTTGATTCAAAGCCTGCCGACGTATTACGACTTCAGTTCAAGCATTGTTTCCAGTTCCATTTAATTACAGGTTCTATTTTATTGTTTACTTTACTGTCCTAAATTAATTGCTTAATTCCATCTTGCCTTATATTAAATTAGTTTAAATCGCTTATTATGTTTTCGTCTAATTCAAAAACCCAAAATTGTTTATTTGTTTTCGTATCTATGTCTTTCTAAATATTCTTGAGTACGGCGTATGAGGACCATCGTTACCGACGGGACTCGGTAGAAAATAATAAGTGCGAATTTATGATTAAAATTCTGTTTTGGTTTTAATTTCCAAGTCTAATTTAAATAACTTTGTCACGAGAGTGAGAGGTTATTTAACACGATTTTGTCACGAGAGTGAGAGATTAATTAAGGTTAGAGCCGGCACTGCGAGAGCGTGGGGATTGAACCAGATAGTGGAAATTAGGCAACAAGTCTAAATACAGTGAGAGCGCTTTAGATGCGTTTAGGATATTATTGGCTTTCAAAATATATTTCCTAGTTACCGGGCGAGCGAGAGCAAAATCTTGGGATTAGGGAACATGACTTTAGTTAATACCGCAAGGGCGTGAGGCGAAGCCTTTAAGTTGGTATATTCTACGGAACTAAGTGAAATTCTGGTATTAGATGTGTGATGTTAAGGTGTGATGTCACAACAACACACTCTGCACAATGGACAGCAATAACAGTAAAATAACACCAAGAATTGTTGACCCAGTTCGGTTACAACCAACCTACTCTGGGGGCTACCAAGCCAGGGATGGAATTCACTACTTGTAGATATAATTTACAGACTCAACAACCCGTTGACAATCTCCTAAACTTATACTCTACTAATAACTTCCTACCTAAGACACCACTTAGGTATGAGAACACCACTCAATCCTTTACAAACACTCAAAGAACCCACTTTGAGTACCCTTGATCTTACTTCACAGTTTCGATCAAATCAAACAACTCTCTTTGCTTCACAGCTTTAGAGAGGACAGAAACTCAACACCTATTCAAACCCTAGAATAGTGTAAATACAAGCACTTTAAACAAACTCTAGACACTAAGCCTTCTGCTCTTGATCTTCTGAATGTTTTCTGTCCTTTTTCCTTTGGTCTTGTGCGCTTTATATAGCTCCTGAATTGGGCTTGGACTTGTCACAATATTTGATCAGATTTGTTAATTAAAACTGAATCTTCAAAACAGATTTTATCCCCAAAATCTTTTTAAATCTTCAACCTTTTAATTCTCCAACAGACATGCAATCAAATCTTCCATGTAACAGAAAATATCTATCCCAAGATATTCTCATCCAATGAGTCAACCACTCTCCACAATTCCAGCTAATACGCATGCCCTAATAACATGTCTTGCTGTTATTAATTCTGCAGGTCTGATGTTACAACATCACCTGTGTGACATCAGACATCCAACTTCAGCACTTAACTACTTAACATAGCCCAGTGTTAAGACTTCAATGTTACAACATCAGCATCTTGACATCAACATTGAATATCCTTTGTTTTACCAAAATTCCAGCCAATCCAGGAACTATCAATCTCCCCATTTGGCTAATTTTGGCTAAAACAATCTCCGCACTCTACAAACAACTTCTGCACTCTGCACCTTCAGAGATTTTAGCAGCGGAATAATCTTCAGAAATTTGAAACTCATTAGCAGCAGTTTGACAATCTTCAAAGTCTTCATCACTTGATCTGCTACAGCACCATCTTCATTATTGACAACAGCCAATTGGTACTCCCCCTCTAAAACATGAACCAGCATCACAGCTGTTCAGTAGCTCACAATGTGCAGCAATTTACTCCCCCTTGATATCTGCTTGGCTGCACTCTTCAAATGTCATAACTCCCCCTTAATGCAGCACCTCTTGACAATCTTGGCTATGTTCTCCCCCTTTTTAGCCATAATTAGGCAAACTTCAGTTGGCAGTTGACTACACAGAACCACCCCAACTGCCCACAACCCCTCTAGTAGATTCAGTCTTCATAAATGCAGATTCCCAATTTGCTTCTTAACCTTTCAAATTGGTTTGCATCCAAGGCTTTAGTGAATATGTCAGCCAGCTTGTTGTCTGTGGCTACATGTTCCAAGGTAACAACTTTTTCTTCTACCAGATCCCTTATGAAATGATGCCTTATGTCTATGTGCTTTGTCCTACTGTGCTGTATAGGATTTTTAGATATATTAATTGCACTCAGATTATCGCAGTACAAAGTCATAACATCTTGTTTAACATTGTATTCACTCAACATCTGTTTCATCCATACCAGCTGAGAGCAACTACTTCCTGCTGCTATATACACCGCTTCAGCAGTTGAGAGAGATACACAATTCTGCTTCTTGCTGAACCAGGAAATCAGATTGTTCCCTAGAAAGAAACACCCTCCTGAAGTGCTTTTTCTATCATCTGCATTTCCAGCCCAATCAGCATCACAGTATCCTTTTAAAACTGTCCCAGAATCACGGCTATACAACATTCCATAGTCACTTGTGCCATTTACATATTTCAGAATCCTCTTCACTTGATTCAAGTGACTTACCTTAGGATCAGACTGATATCTAGCACACACTCCAACAGCAAAGGAAATATCAGGTCTGCTTGCTGTGAGATATAGTAAACTCCCAATCATACTTCTGTACAAGCTGTGATCCACACTCACTCCATTCTCATCCTTGGATAGCTTCAAATGGGTGGGAGCAGGTGTCCTTTTGTGATTGGCTTTATCTAGGCCAAACTTCTTAACTATGCTCTTAGCATATTTGCTTTGAGAAATAAAGATAGAATCCTCCATTTGTCTGACTTGCAACCCAAGGAAGTAGCTAAGTTCTCCAACCAAGCTCATTTCAAATTCTGATTGCATTTGTTGGATAAACTGTTTTACCATAGCATCTGACATTCCCCCAAATACAATGTCATCCACATAAATTTGGGCTACCATTAATTTTTCTCCTTCTTCCTTGACGAACAAGGTTTTGTCAATGCCTCCTTTTATATACCCATTTGCTACTAAGAATTCTGTCAACCGCTCATACCAGGCCCTTGGAGCTTGTTTTAAGCCATACAGTGCCTTCCTCAGTTTGAACACATGATTGGGGAAGTTTGGATCAGTGAATCCTTTAGGTTGATCTACATAGACTTCTTCATTCAGATAGCCATTTAGAAAGGCACTCTTCACATCCATTTGGAACAGCTTGAATCTTAGGTTACAAGCCATACCCAAAAGTAGTCTGATGGATTCTAGTCTCACCACTGGAGCAAACGTCTCATCAAAGTCGATTCCCTCCACTTGAGTGTAACCTTGTGCAACAAGTCTCGCTTTGTTTCTTGTAACCACTCCAAGCTCGTCTGACTTGTTTTTGTAGATCCACTTTGTTCCAATAACATTCACCCCTTCTGGTCTTGGCACAAGATCCCAGACTTCATTTCTCTTGAACTGCTCCAGTTCTTCTTGCATAGCATTTATCCAGAATTCATCTGTCAGAGCTTCCTTGACATTTTTTGGCTCAATTTTGGATACGAAGCACGAGCTAGCTATGATTTCTCTGGACCTAGTTCTTACTCCAGAATTTGGATCACCTATGATCAGCTCCTTAGGATGATCCTTCTGAATCCTGATAGAAGGATCCTTTTGAGGTTGCTCAGGCTCAGTGTCAGCAGTACTAGGGGATGGATTTCTTTCTTCACCTTCAACAGCTACCTCATCAGTTAATGTTCCAACATCTTCTATGACATCCTCAACTTCATGCTTTTCTTCATCATCAATCACAACATTGATTGACTCCATCATCACTTTGGTCCGGGAGTTGAAGACCCGATAAGCTCTGTTGTTGATGGAGTACCCCAAAAATATCCCTTCATCGCTTTTGGAATCTAATTTCCTTCTCTGCTCTCTATCTGCCAGAATATAACATTTACTACCAAACACATGGAAGTACTTAACATTAGGTTTTCTTCCCTTCCATAGTTCATATAGAGTGGATGAAGTGCCTCTTCTTAGGGTAACTCTGTTGTGAATGTAGCAGGCAGTGTTCATGGCTTCAGCCCAGAAGTGATAAGGTAGTTTCTTGGCATGAATCATTGCTCTAGCCGACTCTTGTATAGTTCTGTTCTTCCTCTCAACAACTCCATTTTGCTGAGGGGTGATAGGAGATGAAAACTCATGACTTATAACTTCAGAATAGCAAAATTCTTCAAACTTGCTATTTTCAAACTCTCTTCCATGATCACTTCTAATTCTGATGACCTTACTCTCCTTTTCTCTTTGGAGTTTGTGATAGAGTTCTTTAAAGACATCAAACACCTCAGATTTGTCTTTGATGAAATTCACCCAGGTGTATCTTGAGTAGTCATCCACAACTACATAAGCATATTTCTTTCCACCCAGACTTTCAACCTGCATAGGTCCCATCAAATCCATATGAAGGAGTTCCAATACCTTGGAGGTGGTGTCATGTTGAAGCTTCGGATGAGACATCTTTGTCTGCTTTCCTTTTTGACAGTCTCCACACACCTTTCCTTCCTCAATACTAAGTTTGGGAATCCCTCTGACTGCTTCTGAGGAGATAATTCTCTTCATTCCCTTTAGGTGAAGATGTCCCAGCTTCTGATGCCAGATTTTGACATCATCTTCTTTAGCAAGCACACACGTGGAGGAATTTGAATTTTGCGGCACCCAAAGATAACAATTGTCCTTAGATCTGGCTCCCTTCATAATGACTTCTCCTTTGTCATCTTTCACATTACATTCGGACTTTGTGAAGTCTACTTTGAATCCTTGATCACAAAGTTGACTAATACTAATCAAATTAGCTGCTAGTCCTTTAACAAGAAGAACATTCTCCAGCTTGGGAGTACTGTCACAGTTTAGTCTTCCAATTCCCTTTATCTCTCCTTTGATCCCATCACCAAATGTAACATAGCCAGAAGACTGAGGTTTCACATCAACAAGTAGATTCTTTACTCCAGTCATGTGTCTTGAACATCCACTATCAAAATACCAGTCATCTTTGGTAGAAACCCTCAAGGAAGTGTGAGCTATCAAGCTGGTAACTTTAGGTATCCATTTCTTCATCACCTTAGGCCTAACCTCTTGCTGTTTGGGTTGATGAGCAGAATTAGGATATCCATGAAGCTTGAAGCACGAGGACTGCATATGACCAATCCTGCCACAATAGAAGCATCTGACTCTGCCGTTTCTAAAGTGGTTAAATCTTCTCCCACTTTGATAATTCTGTGGCTGCCACCCATACTGTTGTCTCCTTATTCCATAGTTGAATTATCTTCTGCTGTATTGATGATGTTGTCTCTTAGGCTGTCTTCTATGGTGATGTGGTTTCCTTCTTCCATAAGTCACAGCATTGTTGTACGCATAACCATACCATTTTTCCTGATGTTGATACCTCTGCTGAGACATGTTCTGCTTGAACTTGACAGCTTGCATATTTTGGTGATATTGGGGAGGCATATACTGACTAGCTCCTTGGGGCTGTATCTTCCTCTGATGTGGGCCATTCTTCTTCTCAGCATTCTGGGGATGAACAACCTTCTTTGGGGAAGGGCCCTGTTTCGTAGGTTGATGTTGAGACAACGGTTGAGACATCTCCCTTTTTGTTCCTGAAGTGCTAGCCACATATCATATGCTTGATTTATCTCCAGCAGATTTCTCTAACTGAAGAATTTTATCAAGATCAGCAGTACCACTGTTCATCATCCTAATGAATTTAGTCATCTGATTCAGTTGGGACTTAACTAGCACAACTTCGTTTTCTCGATCAGCTTTTTCATTTTCAAGCTGAGCAATCTGTTGCTTATGATACTTATTTTCTTGACAAATCTTAGTAATTTTCAAACACAGCTCTCGATAAGTAGAAGTTATCTCCTCATAAGTTATTTCTTCATCACTACCATCATCAGACACAACAGTTCCTGTTAAGGCTCTAGCATGCTTTGCTGACTCACCATCACTTTCACTATCAGATTCAGACCAGGAAACTGCCATGCCCTTCTTCTGCTTCTTTAAGAATGTGGGACATTCTTTCTTGACATGTCCATACCCTTCACATTCAAAGCACTGAACACCACTATCCTGAGCAGTCTTCTCTTCATCTTTCTCTTTTGGATTGGTGGTGTCAGAGGAACTGTTCTTGACACTAGGCTTGTAGTTATTGTTCCATCTTTTTAACACTTTGTTGAACTGCCTTCCCAACATTGCAATGGCTTGTGACAAATCTTCCTGAGAATCTTTGACTACCTTATCTTCTACAGGAGTGGAGACCAAAGCAATACCCTTGGGTTTCTTTTCTGGTTCTTCTTTATTTAAACCAAGTTCAAAAGTCTGAAGAGATCCAATGAGCTCATCTACTCTCATCTTGCTGATGTCTTGAGCTTCTTCAATGGCAGTCACTTTCATCTTGTATCTCTTAGGTAAGGACCTAAGGATCTTCCTTACGAGCTTTTCCTCTGACATCTTCTCACCAAGAGCACTGGATGCATTAGCCAGTTCCAGAACATTCATGTGGAAGTCATGAATGGTCTCATCATCCTTCATCTTCAGGCTTTCAAATTTTGATGTTAAAATCTGAAGTCGTGACATCTTGACTCTAGATGTTCCTTCATGAGTAGCCTGCAAGATATCCCACGGTTCTTTAGCAACTTCACAGGTATTGATTAACCTGAAGATATTCTTATCCACTCCATTGAAGATGGCATTTAGAGCTTTGGAATTTCCAAGGGCGAGCTCATCTTCCTCCTTGGTCCATTCTTCTTCAAGCTTTAGCATAGAGGTTCCTTCTTTATCTTTGCCAGCATCATCCTTCTCACACATGACAGGTGCTTTCCACTCTTTAATAACAGCCTTCCAAGCCCTACTGTCCAAGGATTTTAAGAAGGTGGTCATCCTTGGCTTCCAACAGTCATAATTGGATCCATCCAAAATAGGGGGTCTGTTGACGAATCCTCCAACTTCTTTGTCCATCTTTTCACCAGAAAGTAACTTCCCTAGATCTCACCCAGAGACAGACAGGATGCCTGCTCTGATACCAATTGAAATTCTGGTATCAGACGTGTGATGTTAAAGTGTGATGTCACAACAACACACTCTGCATAATGGACAGCAATAACAGTAAAATAACACCAAGAATTGTTGACCCAGTTCGGTTACAACCAACCTACTCTGGGGGCTACCAAGCCAGGGATGGAATTCACTACTTGTAGATATAATTTACAAACTCAACAACCCGTTGACAATCTCCTAAACTTATACTCTACTAATGACTTCCTACCTAAGACACCACTTAGGTATGAGAACACCACTCAATCCCTTACAAACACTCAAAGAACCCACTTTGAGTACCCTTGATCTTACTTCACAGTTTCGATCAAATCACACAACTCTCTTTGCTTCACAACTTTAGAGAGGACAGAAACTCAACACCTATTCAAACCCTAGAATGGTCTAAATACAAGCACTTTAAACAAACTCTAGACACTAAGCCTTCTGCTCTTGATCTTCTGAATGTTTTATGTCCTTTTTCCTTTGGTCTTGTGCGCTTTATATAGCTCCTGAATTGGGCTTGGACTTGTCACAATATTTGATCAGATTTGTTAATTAAAACTGAATCTTCAAAACAGATTTTATCCCCAAAATCTTTTTAAATCTTCAACCTTTTAATTCTCCAACAGACCTGCAATCAAATCTCCCATGTAACAGAAAATATCTATCCCAAGATATTCTCATCCAATGAGTCAACCACTCTCCACAATTCCAGCTAATACGCGTGCCCTAATAACATGTCCTGCTGTTATTAATTCTGCAGGTCTGATGTTACAACATCACCTGTGTGACATCAGACATCCAACTTCAGCACTTAACTACTTAACACAGCCCAGTGTTAAGACTTCAATGTTACAACATCAGCACCTTGACATTAACATTGAATATCCTTTGTTTTACCAAAATTCCAGCCAATCCAGGAACTATCAATCTCCCCCTTATGCTAATTTTGGCTAAAACAATCTCTGCACTCTGCAAACAACTTCTACACTCTGCACCTTCAGAGATTTTAGCAGCGGAATAATCTTCAGAAATTTGAAACTCATTAGCAGCAGTTTGACAATCTTCAAAGTCTTCATCACTTGATCTGCTGCAGCACCATCTTCATTATTGACAACAGCCAATTGGTATTCCCCCTCTAAAACATGAACCAGCATCACAGTTGTTCAGTAGCTCACAATGTGCAGCAATTTACTCCCCCTTGATATCTGCTTAGCTGCACTCTTCAAATGTCATAACTCCCCCTTAATGCAGCACCTCTTGACAATCTTGGCTATGTTCTCCCCCTTTTTAGCCATAATTAGGCAAACTTCAGTTGGCAGTTGACTACACATTTTCAGAACCACCCCAACTGCCCACAACCCCTCTAGTAGATTCAGTCTTCATAAATGCAGATTCCCAATTTGCTTCTTAACCTTTCAAATTGGTTTGCATCCAAGGCTTTAGTGAATATGTCAGCCAGCTGGTTGTCTGTGGCTACATGTTCCAAGGTAACAACTTTTTCTTCTACCAGATCCCTTATGAAATGATGCCTTATGTCTATGTGCTTTGTCCTACTGTGCTGTATAGGATTTTTAGATATATTAATTGCACTTAGATTATCGCAGTACAAAGTCATAACATCTTGTTTAACATTGTATTCACTCAACATCTGTTTCATCCATACCAGCTGAGAGCAACTACTTCCTGCTGCTATATACTCCGCTTCAGCAGTTGAGAGAGATACACAATTCTGCTTCTTGTTGAACCAGGAAATCAGATTGTTCCCTAGAAAGAAACACCCTCCTGAAGTGCTTTTTCTATCATCTGCACTTCCAGCCCAATCAGCATCACAGTATCCTTTTAAAACTGTCCCAGAATCACGGCTATACAACATTCCATAGTCACTTGTGCCATTTACATATTTCAGAATCCTCTTCACTTGATTCAAGTGACTTACCTTAGGATCAGACTGATATCTAGCACACACTCCAACAGCAAAGGAAATATCAGGTCTGCTTGTTGTGAGATATAGTAAACTCCCAATCATACTTCTGTACAAGTTGTGATCCACACTCACTCCATTCTCATCCTTGGATAGCTTCAAATGGGTGGGAGCAGGTGTCCTTTTGTGATTGGCTTTATCTAGGCCAAACTTCTTAACTATGCTCTTAGCATATTTGCTTTGAGAAATAAAGATAGAATCCTCCATTTGTCTGACTTGCAACCCAAGGAAGTAGCTAAGTTCTCCAACCAAGCTCATTTCAAATTCTGATTGCATTTCTTGGACAAACTGTTTTACCATAGCATCTGACATTCCCCCAAATACAATGTCATCCACATAAATTTGGGCTACCATTAATTTTTCTCCTTCTTCCTTGACGAACAAGGTTTTGTCAATGCCTTCTTTTCTATTCCCATTTGCTACTAAGAATTCTGTCAATCGCTCATACCAGGCCCTTGGTGCTTGTTTTAAGCCATACAATGCCTTCCTCAGTTTGAACACATGATTGGGGAAGTTTGGATCAGTGAATCCTTTAGGTTGATCTACATAGACTTCTTCATTCAGATAGTCATTTAGAAAGGCACTCTTCACATCCATTTGGAACAGCTTGAATCTTAGGTTACAAGCCATACCCAAAAGTAGTCTGATGGATTCTAGTCTCGCCACTGGAGCAAACGTCTCATCAAAGTCGATTCCCTCCACTTGAGTATAACCTTGTGCAACAAGTCTCGCTTTGTTTCTTGTAACCACTCCAAGCTCGTCTGACTTGTTTTTGTAGATCCACTTTGTTCCAATAACATTCACCCCTTCTGGTCTTGGCACAAGATCCCAGACATCATTTCTCTTGAACTGCTCCAGTTCTTCTTGCATAGCATTTATCCATAATTCATCTGTCAGAGCTTCCTTGACATTTTTTGGCTCAATTTTGGATACGAAGCACGAGCTAGCTATGATTTCTCTGGACCTAGTTCTTACTCTAGAATTTGGATCACCTATGATCAGCTCCTTTGGATGATCCTTCTGAATCCTGATAGAAGGATCCTTCTGAGGTTGCTCAGGCTCAATGTCAGCAGTACTAGGGGATGGATTTCTTTCTTCACCTTCAACAGCTACCTCATTAGTTAATGTTCCAACATCTTCTATGACATCCTCAACTTCATGCTTTTCTTCATCCTCAATCAAAACATTGATTGACTCCATCATCACTTTGGTCCTGGAGTTGAAGACCCGATAAGCTTTGCTGTTGATGGAGTACCCCAAAAATATCCCTTCATCGCTTTTGGAATTTAATTTCCTTCTCTGCTCTCTATCTGCCAGAATATAACATTTACTACCAAACACATGGAAGTACTTAACATTAGGTTTTCTTCCCTTCCATAGTTCATATAGAGTGGATGAAGTGCCTCTTCTTAGGGTAACTCTGTTGTGAATGTAGCAGGCAGTGTTCATGGCTTCAGCCCAGAAGTGATAAGGTAGTTTCTTGGCATGAATCATTGCTCTAGCTGACTCTTGTATAGTTCTGTTCTTCCTCTCAACAACTCCATTTTGCTGAGGGGTGATAGGAGATGAAAACTCATGACTTATACCTTCAGACGAGCAAAATTCTTCAAACTTGCTATTTTCAAACTCTCTTCCATGATCACTTCTAATTCTGATGACCTTACTCTCCTTTTCTCTTTGGAGTTTGTGACAGAGTTCTTTAAATACATCAAACACCTCAGATTTGTCTTTGATGAAATTCACCCAGGTGTATCTTGAGTAGTCATCCACAACTACATAAGCATATTTCTTTCCACCCAGACTTTCAACCTGCATAGGTCCCATCAAATCCATATGAAGGAGTTCCAATACCTTGGAGGTGGTGTCATGTTGAAGCTTCGGATGAGACATCTTTGTCTGCTTTCCTTTTTGGCAGTCTCCACACACCTTTCCTTCCTCAATACTAAGTTTGGGAATCCCTCTGACTGCTTCTGAGGAGATAATTCTCTTCATTCCCTTTAGGTGAAGATGTCTCAACTTCTGATGCCAGATTTTAACATCATCTTCTTTAGCAAGCACACACGTGGAGGAATTTGAATTTTGCGGCACCCAAAGATAACAATTGTCCTTAGATCTGGCTCCCTTCATAATGACTTCTCCTTTGTCATCTTTCACATTACATTCAGACTTTGTGAAGTCTACTTTGAATCCTTGATCACAAAGTTGACTAATACTAATCAAATTAGCTGCTAGTCCTTTAACAAGAAGAACATTCTCCAGCTTGGGAGTACTATCACAGTTTCGTCTTCCAATTCCCTTTATCTCTCCTTTGATCCCATCACCAAATGTAACATAGCCAGAAGACTGAGGTTTCACATCAACAAGTAGATTCTTTACTCCAGTCATGTGTCTTGAACACCCACTGTCAAAATACCAGTCATCTTTGGTAGAAACCCTCAAGGAAGTGTGAGCTATCAAGCTGGTAACTTTAGGTATCCATTTCTTCATCACCTTAGGCCTAACCTCTTGCTGTTTGGGTTGATGAGCAGAATTAGGATATCCGTGAAGCTTGAAGCACGAGGACTGCATATGACCAATCCTGCCACAATAGAAGCATCTGACTCTGCTGTTTCTAAAGTGGTTAAATCTTCTCCCACTTTGATAATTCTGTGGCTGCCACCCATACTGTTGTTTCCTTATTCCATAGTTGAATTGTCTTCTGCTGTATTGATGATGCTGTCTCTTAGGTTGTCTTCTATGGTGATGTGGTTTCCTTCTTCCATAAGTCACAGCATTGTTGTACGCATAACCATACCATTTTTCCTGATGTTGATACCTCTGCTGAGACATGTTCTGCTTGAACTTGACAGCTTGCATATTTTGGTGATATTGGGGAGGCATATACTGACTAGCTCCTTGGGGTTGTATCTTCCTCTGATGTGGGCCATTCTTCTTCTCAGCATTCTGGGGCTGAACAACCTTCTTTGGGGAAGGGCCCTGTTTCGTAGGTTGATGTTGAGACAACGGTTGAGACATCTCCCTTTTTGTTCCTGAAGTGCTAGCCACATATCCTATGCCTGATTTATCTCCAGCAGATTTCTCTAACTGAAGAATTTTATCAAGATCAGCAGTACCACTGTTCATCATCCTAATGAATTTAGTCATCTGATCCAGTTGGGACTTAACTAGCACAACTTCGTTTTCTCGATCAGCTTTTTCATTTCCAAGCTGAGCAATCTGTTGCTTATGATACTTGTTTTCTTGACAAATCTCAGCAATTTTCAAACACAGCTCTCGATAAGTAGAAGCTAGCTCCTCATAAGTTATTTCTTCATCACTACCATCATCAGACACAACAGTTCCTGTTAAGGCTCTAGCATGCTTTGCTGACTCACCATCACTTTCACTATCAGATTCAGACCAGGAAACTGACATGCCCTTCTTCTGCTTCTTCAAGAATGTGGGACATTCTTTCTTGACATGTCCATACCCTTCACATTCAAAGCACTGAACACCTCTATCCTGAGCAGTCTTCTCTTCATCTTTCTCTTTTGGATTGGTGGTGTCAGAGGAACTGTTCTTGACACTAGGCTTGTAGTTATTGTTCCATCTTTTTAACACTTTGTTGAACTGCCTTCCCAACATTGCAATGGCTTGTGACAAATCTTCCTGAGAATCTTTTACTACCTTATCTTCTACAGGAGTGGAGACCAAAGCAATACCCTTGGGTTTCTTTTCTGGTTCTTCTTCATTTAAACCAAGTTCAAAAGTCTGAAGAGATCCAATGAGCTCTTCTACTCTCATCTTGTTGATGTCTTGAGCTTCTTCAATGGCAGTCACTTTCATCTTGTATCTCTTAGGTAAGGACCTAAGGATCTTCCTTACGAGCTTTTCCTTTGACATCTTCTCACCAAGAGCACTGGATGCATTAGCCAGTTCCAGAACATTCATGTGGAAGTCATGAATGGTCTCATCATCCTTCATCTTCAGGCTTTCAAATTTTGATGTTAAAATCTGAAGTCATGACATCTTGACTCTAGATGTTCCTTCATGAGTAGCCTGCAAGATATCCCACGCTTCTTTAGCAACTTCACAGGTATTGATTAACCTGAAGATATTCTTATCCACTCCATTGAAGATGGCATTTAGAGCTTTGGAATTTCCAAGGGCGAGCTCATCTTCCTCCTTGGTCCATTCTTCTTCAGGCTTTAGCATAGAGGTGCCTTCTTTATCTTTGCCAGCATCATCCTTCTCACACATGACAGGTGCTTTCCACTCTTTAATAACAGCCTTCCAAGCCCTACTGTCCAAGGATTTTAAGAAGGTGGTCATCCTTGGCTTCCAACAGTCATAATTGGATCCATCCAAAATAGGGGGTCTATTGACGAATCCTCCAACTTCTTTGTCCATCTTTTCACCAGAAAGTAACTTCCCTATATCTCACCCAGAGACAGACAGGATGCCTGCTCTGATACCAATTGAAATTCTGGTATCAGACGTGTGATGTTAAGGTGTGATGTCACAACAACACACTCTGCACAATGGACAGCAATAACAGTAAAATAACACCAAGAATTGTTGACCCAGTTCGGTTACAACCAACCTACTCTGGGGGCTACCAAGCCAGGGATGGAATTCACTACTTGTAGATATAATTTACAGACTCAACAACCCGTTGACAATCTCCTAAACTTATACTCTACTAATGACTTCCTACCTAAGACACCACTTAGGTATGAGAACACCACTCAATCCCTTACAAACACTCAAAGAACCCACTTTGAGTACCCTTGCTCTTACTTCACAGTTTCGATCAAATCAAACAACTCTCTTTGCTTCACAGCTTTAGAGAGGACAGAAACTCAACACGTATTCAAACCCTAGAATGGTCTAAATACAAGCACTTTAAACAAACTCTAGACACTAAGCCTTCTGCTCTTGATCTTCTGAATGTTTTCTGTCCTTTTTCCTTTGGTCTTGTACGCTTTATATAGCTCCTGAATTGGGCTTGGACTTGTCACAATATTTGATCAGATTTGTTAATTAAAACTGAATCTTCAAAACAGATTTTATCCCCAAAATCTTTTTAAATCTTCAACCTTTTAATTCTCCAACAGGCCTGCAATCAAATCTCCCATGTAACAGAAAATATCTATCCCAATATATTCTCATCCAATGAGTCAACCACTCTCCACAATTCCAGCTAATACGCGTGCCCTAATAACATGTCCTGCTGTTATTAATTATGCAGGTCTGATGTTACAACATCACCTGTGTGACATCAGACATCCAACTTCAGCACTTAACTACTTAACACAGCCCAGTGTTAAGACTTCAATGTTACAACATCAGCACCTTGACATCAACATTGAATATCCTTTGTTTTACCAAAATTCCAGCCAATCCAGGAACTATCACTAAGTTATAGTTATAATTAGCACCTGAATTCTACAAAGTCCTTTAGGAACGCGGAATCCATATTCCGACCTCTCTTTATTATCATATTTTCTTAGTTTTATTTTAGTTCTAGACCTAGTTTCCCTTTTATCAATTATCATTAGCCTTAGCTTTACAACGCAGCGATAGATAACAGTAGGTTGACATTGGTCTCTGTGGGATCGATATCTTTTATTACTATGCGATTAGGCTGTGCACTTGCAGTTAGTAACCGTTAGACGTATAGTTTATCGCGATCAAGTTTTTGGCGCCGTTGCCGGGGACCAACAGTCAATATTGTTATTCTGTTGTTGCACCGTATAGACTAAGGCACTCCTATAAAAAAAATACATAATAATAAAAAAAACTTAAAAAAAATTAAAAACTATGTATCACCCAAATTTTCTATATGATAACCACTCAAAATATCTTGAGGAGCCGCACCGAAATTTTTTCTACAATTACCAATCACAATACTCCCAATATTTTGAGGAACCGCAACCAAATTTTTCCTATGATTACTATTCCCAAAATTTTGAGGAACCCCAAGAATCGTACAATTCCAATCTCGAAATACTAATGGAAGACTTCCACGCGACGCTATCTCATTTCCGCCCAAATCACCACTCTCAATATTTTGAAGAACCGCAAGAATTCGTTCAGTCCAACCTCGAAACATTAATGGAAGATTTCATTGAAACATTAACCAATGCTAGACTAGAATCTATGATGGAGCACTTTGTGGACGCACAAACTATCCAGAATGAAGAGCTTAAAAGACAACATCTCGATAATCATGAGACCCTTAGGCAACTGAACACCATGGTCGAGTCCCTTGTGACTCACACTAAGGCATTGGAGATCCAAACCTTACTGCTTGCACTGGCACCTATAGATCCCTCCCCTGAGGAGAATGCGTATGTTATAACAACCAGTAGTGAAGAACAACTCGAAAATCCTGAGGAGAGTGATAATGAGGTTGATGAGAGTTATGGTGAGAAAAGAGTTGAGATTGAGACAAATTCACCAGCACCATCCACAAACGAGGTTATCAAAGAGGTAGAGAATGAAGCACGAATTATTGATCACCCTCCATATACCCCACCATATCCTTTCCTATATAAGTTCGCAGACTCCAAAACGTATGTGCATGTATGGAAAATTATCCACGCACCCTTGTCTGAGGTCTTGCATAAAAAGAGAAAATTTGAAGACCAAACTAAGGAAATCATTAGTGTTAAGAGGGTAAGGTTAGAATTTGAGGTGATGGATGAAATAACTAAACCCAAACTTGAAAAGCTAATACTTAGCAAAGATCCAGAACCACCACCACAAGTTCAAAAGAATGAACTACCCCACAGAAGGAAGAAAAGAAAAGGTGAGGGATATGTGAGATGGCTTGATAAATGGCCATGGAAACCGAAAATTAACACTTCTATCCGTCGAGCTATCGACGTTAAACAAGGCTCTGCTTGGGAGGAAACCCACAAGTTTTTAATTTAAATGTTTTCCTTGCATTGTTTGTGTTTGCAGAAAATAAAGAATTGTATCGCTTGTCACGTCTCAGCTACATTTAGGTGAACGATCTCTTGATGACAATCCCTTAAGATGAGTTGGTGCCCACTGTTGCACCCCAAAATTTGCTCTCCTTACTTTATTACTAACTGGCTTATGTTGCATTGCATTCTGCATTATCATGTGTGCATATCATTGGTCCTTAGCATGGGGTCAAGGTGCCTGAGGCATGTTCAAGAGGAGAAGACATTCTTCAAAGGGGTCAAGCAAGAGAGCTCAAGTGGATCACTCTCTCCTAACCAGTGCATGAATTAGGGTTTTGAAATTCTTGGGTTTATTACTCCAATGGGAAAGCTCCTTGGGTTTTTATCATCACCAAATGGCATATCTTATCTTTGTTGGAGAGGATACACATCATATTCAGAGGAATTTGGATTTGGAGACTGTGTTATTTCCTCCTAGACTGAGGGTACCACAACTAGGGTTTGCTATAAAGTCAGTTTATTTCTGATTTTTTGGGCAAGACTTGATTCTATGGTATTCCTTGGGTCCCTAAGTACCTAGGGATGGGAGGTTGTCCATCAGTTTGGTTCAGGAGAAGTTGAATTGGCCGATGGATTGGAAATCAGGTGAATGGGGTAAAAGTCAACAGTGAGAGGAGAAGTCAACTGTGGAATTTTGAGGTTCTCTCCAAGGGTTTCAAGGTCTCACATCCTCATATGGTCATCAAGGGTCAAGTTTCATGCCATATATCAAAAATCAGGAGTTTGTGCAAAAGTTACTAAAAATGGAAATGACCTATAATTTGAAGTTTCCTTTTTGGGCAAGTTCCTGCACTGCATTCAACTTGACTTTTCATCATCAGGAAAGCTTCAAATGAATTTTCCTCCAACATGAAAGTTGAAGATATTTTTCTCCTCTTTCCAACAAGTACTGGTGGATCTCCATATAATTTGTGAAACTCCAGTTATGATCAAAAGAAGGCAAAGTGGTTTTTAGGGTTTCTCATGATTCCATTTTCACAACTTTGGGCATAATGACCTATAATCAATTCCATTGCTTCATGCCACATTCTAATATCAAAAGACATTCCTTGAGGATTATTTTGGGCCCAAGAATTAAGAAATTCCATGGTTTGTTCTTCACTTATTCTCCATTATTCAAAATTGACAAATTATTTAAAACTCATGAATCAAATGGTTTCAAGGCCCAATGTCAATGTGGGTGTAATTAGCAATTCAAACACAAGTGATCCATCATAGAATATTGAGATATCCATGCATGGAAGAGGTGTATCCAACATTATGTGATTTTCCAAAATAATTCAAAAACTCATTAAACAAATAATTGCCCTAGCCCAATTCATCATCAGTGAGAAACCCTAGTCTATTTAAACCCATCCATGCACTGGTTAGGGTTAGATCACGTGACATTTGGAGGAGTGGAGAATTTGAACCCTAAAGCATCTCACATCCATATCTCTCAATATACAAGGTTTTTTCCAAAGGTTCTTCCACAATATTCTTTCTGGGGATCCACAGGGTAAAAACCAACCATCATTCGCAGCTAAAAGCAAGGATTAGGAGTGCACCATCTCAGGTTAGCCATTCTTTTGACCATCATAAAACTTAATTTTTAAGTATGCATAATGATGTGTGATGTCTGCTGATCATTCTGATATAATTTGTTTGGTGTTTGGACGTATGTATTGGTTGTTCTATGTGTTTAAAGTTTTGAACCATAACAATATTTCATGCGTTTTTTATTGTGTGCTAATGGTTTGGAATTTTTGATAGCATATTCGTAATCCTTTCGAAAATCTGGTCGGAATGGTATATGGGTTCGTGTTTTCTGGGCAAGTTTTAATTTGCAGGTGAAGCAAAGGGGCGGCCAGAGCTAGGCTCCGGCGACTGTGGCGGTCCGGCGAGGGGAAAAGTTCCAACGGAGAAGACACAATTGTGACCGTCCATGGTCACGATCCAATGGCCATCACGCTGCCACTTGTCTTTTCTTTTATTTTTTTTTCTTCTGAGTTTTAATTAAAGATCCCATGTATATCACCCCACCGTCCCTACTGTGTTCCACCAATTACTTCATTCCATTTTGTTTACTTTTTGTTCGCGTTGACTAACCCTGGACAGTCTGATGAATCACACGGCCAGAATCTCGCCAACGCATTAAAATGGCATATGCCATGCGCGTGGCTGGTGTATTGTGCACTGACCGTTGGTGTGTGCGTGGGTATGTGGTAAGTATGGTGGGCAGGTGGATCTAAGCTGTTAATCTTGAATACATGACCATTGTGTTGACTTGGTGGCACGCGTTGGATGAATCGTGTGGTAAACAGTCAGTCAACTAGTTGACTAGGTCACATGTACGCACCCTTTTCCTTTTTTATTTTTTCTGATTAATTATTGGGTTGGACCTTACTATCTGCACCCTACCCCTGTCAGCCCATATTCTATTCCAATTCATTTTGTTACTTAACGCACCCCCATGCTACTTTCTCCATTTTATTTTATTTAATTTCTTGCATTTCATTTTTAATTTTTAAAAATACATAATTGCATTTAAAAATTCCCATAAAATTCATGCATACTTTTTACCATTTTATAAAATTTTCACAAATTTTATTTTTTATTTTTATTTTATTTTTTATCATCTAAATAAAATATTTATTCATTTTCTTTTTGAATTATCCACCTCATGCATATCTAATTTCGTTTATTTTATTTCTCTACAACCATAAAATATTTTTGATCCGTTCTTTTTGCATTTGTTCACTAACATTCTAAAATACATTAAAATATTTTTCCATCATTTTTAAACTTATTGCATATTGCATTTTGGCCCTTCCCTTTGGCACATTGAACCCTACTTCTCACCTGAGCTTTGCCTGATTATTCGAATGACTAACATCTTGAATTTTTGCAGGAGTTTTTGGTATTTTGTTTGTCTCTGGTTGAGAAAATTTGATATTTAATTGGGTGATTTTATAAGTTGTTTTACTATTTGTTTGAGGGCTCTTTGTGTGAGATTTTCTTGTATGCGTATCCTTGATCCCGTCTGATTAACTGTTTGGAAAGGCACTTGTGCCATTGCTTTGGGGTTGTTTATTTGACTTCTTTATTCATGTTGGATTGTTATCACTATTATATCCCATTGTTTGGTTTCATTTGTCTTGATATTATTTATGTCTGTTTGATACTAATCTTTTATGCAGGGACTAAGGTAAGTTCCTTAAGGGTATGGATAAGTATCCATGGTCACCCTTACTCTCTCCTTCTCTCACCTTTTCCCTTTAGGATTTAGGTTGTCGTCAAACCTCACTAACCGTAGGTCACCCATGCATGATAACTTTAGGACTCATAGTCCCCCTTTAGAGTTACCCTTGTGTCTTCTCTCTTCTCATCTCAAACTTCTTTAAAATACTTAATAAGGATGAATTGTATTGCGCACGAGCCTTAAGCGTGGGGAATGAGAAATGAGGGGCTTCCTCTCATCTTTCTAGAGTGCTTAGCGAGCGTCCTGTCTTGGGACGATGCGTTAAGTATTCGCCCCTGTGCCCTAAACTTTGGTGCAATGCGACTTATAAACTAACTTAAGTCACTTATGTCCTAAAAAAACACAAACCAACTCCTAACCTTTTTGTCCTTCGGGATTTTCAAACTAAAGGCTATTTTCAAAAAGGGCACGTTACCTTCCGTCTGAGACGCAAACAGGCATCGACCTGCCGGACGCGAGCTTAACGTCGCTCATAAAAAAACACAAAAAGAACTTGGTCTGAACTACGTTGACTCTGAATTCCCCATTGCACAAAGGGGGTACGTAGGCCTAGGACGTCGACGTCCTACCGAGTCTGTCTTTTTTTTCCCCTCTCCCGTCTTAGTACAACCCTAGATGATAGGATAACTCACCCTTAGAATAGACAACAAGCATGGATCCCATCGAGTACGATGGACGCGTGGGGTGCTAGCACCTTCCCCTCGCGTAACTGACTCCCGAACCCAGGTTATGGTTGCGATGACCATTCCTTTCCCTCTTCCTCAGGTTTATGTGGTGTTCCCTTTCCCTCTCTTGGGATAAGTTTACACGGCTGGCGACTCTGTTTTTCCGTGCCACTCTCGCGTTTGTACCTGGATGAAAATCCGGGGAGCGACACCCACGCACATTCTTACGAATGTCGCTGCTGGTGGTGACACCGATGATAAGTATGATAAGAGAAGGTACTTCCTTCGGAAACAAGCCATATAATGAGCGGCTTCAAGAAAGAGAAGTTTCAGCAAATTCAGATATCTCGTAGTACAAGACGCCGGAGTAGAAGTGGTCAGCAAAGACAAGGACAGCAAGGGAACAATCAGAGTGAATTTGGCTATGGTAGCACGCATTGGCAGTCATACAGGTTCTATCTTTCCTTTACCACCTTTTATCAAAACATTGAGGACAATGTTTGGTTTAAGTGTGGGGGAGGAACTCTACCGCTTTCATTTTAACACAATTTAGTTAGATTTATTACATTCTAGCTTGATTTTAAATTTTTTTTTTCTATTTTCGTTGCGTCTTTGCATGTGCTGTCAAGTCTTTATATGCGATTTTGTGTTTATCGACTTCCCACTCCCTTGAGCCACACCAAAAAATTTGAAAATTTTTGCGTTAAAAATAGGGTTTCTTTTGAAAATCTTAGGTTACAGACGAAATTAAGGTTAGATTGTGAGTCGTGGGAAAAATTCCGCAAAATCGATATCGTCTTAACACCGTGAACCTCCCTATTATGGAAAGCGATTTGAGTACTTGTTATGTCGTAGCCTTAAGTTCTCACCCCTTTAGTAGTCCCTAAGTAGTTTATTTAGCAGTCAGCACCATCCTAAGCACGCACTAAGTACGAAGCCGATGCAAATAAGTGTATGATCTCAGGCTAAAAAGGTAAATTAAGAAAAAAATGATGAATGAATGAAAAGAAATGCTCCTTCTAAGTTAGGTGATCCTCACCCGATCATTTAGCCCAGCGGTGCAAACTTCTTTATTTTATTGATATTTAAGCCAATGTGCAAAAAGAAAAAAAAATGATGATAATGAGATCATAGTCACTAACAGGCTATCCTACCATGAGTGTGAAAGGATAACGGGCTTAATGTGATTGCGCCAGAATGAAAAGGGATGAGTTAGTTAGGTTTAGGTATAATGACATGATTCGGATTGGTTTGTATAGGAGGGAGGTAGATGACCGCAAAAGCGGAATTGTGTTGTTACGATATCCTTAATGTGTGAGCAAGTACCTATCGATGCAAACTTAACCGAAGTAGAGTTGGTAGCCTAGGATGAGTATCCGTATACACTATTTTTCTCGCGAGTCATGGTTTGCTTGAGGACAAGCAAATATTTAAGTGTGGGGGAGTTTGATAACACGAAAATGTATCGTATTTTTAGACCCGATTCACATGGATTTTAGTTTCGTTTTATTTATTTTCCTTTATTTATATTCTATTATGCCGGTATTTATTTCCTTTTTCAGGTAGCTTGGATTAATTCACAAAAGAAACAAAAGAAAAGAATTGAAGGAAGAAATGTGAAGAAAAGAAGAAGTTATGAAGAAAAAAAAAAGAGAAAAAGTGGGTGGGGCCCACCACACAACATAAGTCTGACGAACGTCACACCTTATGGTGGCACCCAACCTAAATTAAATAAATTAGGACTGTGACGACCATCACAGGTCCATGACGACCGTCACAGTACTTCAAGTTGTGACTACCGTCACATATTGCGTGACGACCGGCACAGGAATAATTCTCAGAATTCACGTTTAAGTACGTGGACCACTCAACGGTACCAATTCCACCCAAATCACGTTCAACCGGTCAAGGAGTGTTGGAGATAAATTCGGCCACTAACTTCCACTATTTTTTTCTCTCTTTCACAACAGCTTCTCAAGCTATAAAAGGAGGAGTTTGCTACACGATGGGGATCTCTCCTTTTTTTCCTTTCTCCAGATTTTTTCTTATTTTAGTTTTTAGCAATTCTCATTGATGTAAAAATAATAGTTCTCCACATTGGGGGACTATTACAAATATAGTTTTAGGATTTATTTTTATAGTTTAATTTATGTATTTGATTCAAAGCCTGCCGGCGTATTACGACTTCAGTTCAAGCATTGTTTCTAGTTCCATTAATTACAGGTTCTATTTTATTGTTTACTTTACTGTCCTAAATTAATTGCTTAATTTCGTCTTGCCTTATATTAAATTAGTTTAAATCGCTTATTATGTTTTCGTCTAATTCAAAAACCCAAAATTGTTTATTTGTTTTCGTATCTATGTCTTTCTAAATATTCTTGAGTTCGGCGTATGAGGACCGTCGTTACCGACGGGACTCGGTAGAAAATAATAAGTGCGAATTTATGATTAAAATTCTGTTTTGGTTTTAATTTCCAAGTCTAATTTAAATAACTTTGTCACGAGAGTGGGAGGTTATTTAACACGATTTTGTCACGAGAGTGAGAGATTAATTAAGGTTAGAGTCGGCACTGCGAGAGCGTGGGGATCGAAGCGGATAGTGGAAATTAGGCAACAAGTCTAAATACAACGAGAGCACTTTAGATGCGTTTAGGATATTATTGGCTTTCAAATTATATTTCCTAGTTACCGGGCGAGCGAGAGCAAAATCATGGGATTAGGGAACATGTCTTTAGTTAATACCGCGAGAGCGTGAGGCGAAGCCTTTAAGTTGGTATATTCTACGGAACTAAGTTATAGTTATAATTAGCACCCGAATTCTACAAAGTCCTTTAGGAACGCGGATCCCTATTTCGGCCTCTCTTTATTATCATATTTTCTTAGTTTTATTTTAGTTCTAGTCCTAGTTTCCCTTTTATCAATTATCATTAGCCTTAGCTTTACAACGCATCGATAGATAACAGTAGGTTGACATTGGTCTCTGTGGGATCGATATCTTTTATTACTACGCGATTAGGCTGTGCACTTGCAGTTAGTAACCATTAGACGTATAGTTTATCACGATTAATCACACACAACAATTATCGACTACATTGCGAGCGATACGAAAATGTGCAAAACGGTAAAATTAGTTAGATCCACCAACCTACAAGCCGGAGATTTGGCTTGGTAAATGTTGCAAAGGATTATTGATGCAGAAAATCAAAGAAACCCAGAGGAATCTTCAATTTGTAGATGAACCGTATCGAAACCGAGCAAAATGCGATAAAACTCCAAAAAGCGAATTCAAACCGTTAGAAGTTGCAACAAATACTCAAGATCAATCCAAAAGCCGAAATAATTCCAGAAATCCAAGTGTAATAGCAAGAATGATGAAGGTTGAGCTCAAGAAATAATCACTTTTGATGTAAAAGTGATTACCCTTCAAAGTAGAAATGAGCTTTGGTGAGGTTTTGGAGGAGAATTGAGATGAAGATGAAAATGTAGTAGAGAAATTCAGAGAGAATGTGGGAGAATTGAGAGTAAAATGGAGCAAATGGTTGAAGGTCCTTGAAAATGAGTGAAAGTTGGTTTATATAGATTTTAGGTTTGGAGTGTGAAATGGTTTGGAATTTGGTTTGGAATTTGGTTTGGGTTTGGAACTAGGCTAGGAGTTAGTTACACTTGACTCACCGAGTCAAGGCGGTTAACTCGGTTAGTTAGAACCAACTCGGTACCAATCCCAATGTGAGTTTCAAAATCCAAAGGTTGACATGTTGGTAAATTAAGTAACATGGTGCACTTAAATTAAAGTGATGCATTGGAATAAATACACTTGGGTTGAAATGAATAATGTTGAAATATCTAGAGAAGTCTAGAATGTTCCACACACTGCTAGAAACAAGTAGAACCAAAGTCCAAAGAGAGTGCATGGATGTTGTCCCAAAAATGCAGCAAGAATTGCAAAATTGCACTGAGTAACCGGTTACTCACCATGCGTTAACCAGTTACTTCAGTCAATTTTTGCCCAAATAGATCAGGAAATGATACTGGAGTCCCGGTTGCGGTTTTCCACCTCTTGTCTTGATGAATAAACATGGAGACCTTTATTTTGAGCTTCTTTTGATGAGGTGATGACCTTGCGAGGATATGATTAGTCGGGCTTGAAAAAACCTGAATATTCTGCAACAAGAAACTCACGAAGAAAAGCGCGAATGCGTGTGCTAGCAATGCGAATGCTTATGCTTATGCAGAAGACAAAAGAGGGAGGTCAAATTTTGGGTTACGACAGACAATAGCCTGGTCCTACTTTCCAAAGCTGAATAAGGTAATAGATGCCCATATTTTTCTAAATTTGGGACTTAGCCTTTTCTATTTTCTCTAGCCAAGTTAGATAGTTGGAGGGGTCTTTCGATAAAGGACAGGATCTAAAAACCCTAGCACTAGTATTCATAAATTCTAGGTTTATGGGGTCCCTAGTTGCAACGATCGAAGGCAAACCTTGACCATCTAACTTATATCTTTCATCAATCATAATTTCATGGTCAACCCTAGGTCTTACCCTATTTGCTATGGGTTTATAGCGATGGTAGGTTGGAAAGAACTCCCTAATTTTAACAGGGTCAATATTTAAATCAGGAAATGGACCTAGCATGGCATGGGTCTTACCAGATACAAGTATAGGCATCAATACCTGGGATTGATAGATACGGCGTTTCTCTTCTTCATTAGGAGGTTCTGGAACGTACTGTTGATTCCCAACCACTCTTGGACCCAACTCCTTATGAACTGGAGCGAGCTCCTTTGATTTCTTAGAACCTTGAGCTTTCTTGGTGGTTTCTTTAGAGGTTGTCTGAACGGAAGTCATTGGTGCAGTGAAGATTTGAAGAAAGCTTGAAGAAAGAAGACGCTTGGGAGAAGATGCAGTTTCAGAAGTTCAGGAAGTGAAAAGAAAAATAAAAAATGGCGACTTTTTTCCTTTTTATAGGTGAAGTAAGGAGAACGGTTAATGTGCACGATCATTACCCCTCATTAATATTGACAAGATCGTGGGACACGCATCACAAGGGGATAAGGCAACTAGACGGTGGCTGTTGAAATTTTGAGCCATGATCTCCTAGGGGCTAGGAGCGTGATGATTAGAAAGACTTAGGCATGGAATGAAGCGACGTTTCTGAAAAGGTGTCATGATGACCCGGACGTCACGATGTTGTTGACGCATATGAACAGTTCACCACATTGAATCGTCCATGACATCGAATCATGCTGTCAAAAAATATCCTTTTCTCTATTTCAGATGTTGAAAAGGACATTTTTGGGGGGCAATTTGTTGCTTCTCAATTTTGACGCCTGGTTTGATTCAGGTGATAAATAAAGGAAACCATTTGCTAAGTTATAGTACATTTTGACTAGGCAAGTTGAATGATATATGCTCAGTCGAAATCATTTTTTACAAGAGGGAGAATGGCTAGATGGATTTAGGAAATTCTATAAGTATGAAGTTGTTGTTTCAAAAAGTATCATGGATGACGTTTTCGACTTGAGTTTTGAAATTTGAATCGAGGAGGGAAACTTGTTCTTATTGTCGCTCCCGGGATTTTCATCCAAGTACAAACGCGAAAGTGGCGCAGAAACAGAGTCGCCACAGTGTGTATTTATCCCAAGAGAGGGAAAGGAAACACTGCGTAAACCTGAGGGAAGGAAAAAGCATGGTCTCGCGCCCAACAGAAACGGGTAAGGGAGTCGGTTACGCGAGGGGAAGGTGTTAGCAGCCCACGCATCCATCGTACTCGATGAGATTCACGCTTGTTATCTCGATCAAAGGGTGTCGTCATCTGGTGCTTCACTGCTACTGGAAAGGAAAAGGAACGGGAACAGAAAAGAACGAAGAAACGAAGAAGAAAAGAAAAAGAAGTGACTCGATAGGACATCGACGTCCTATGCCTACGTATTCCCTCGTGCAATGGGAAAGTCAGAGTCAACGTAGTTCGGACACGAACTAAAAGGGGGGGAGGTTGCTCGCCAAGACATCGCCATCTTGTGCCTACGTATCCTCAATCGGACTAGAGAGAGGAAATCAGAGCAGTCGTAGTTCGACCTAACGAGGTCGGTGTTTTTTATGAGCGACGTTAAGTTCGCGTCCGGCAGTTAGGGTCGATGCCTGTTTGCGACTTGAACGGAAAATAACGGGCTCTTTTCTGAAAAGAAGATTTGAAACTTAACAATCCCGAAGGATAAAAAGGTTCTAATTTGTTTGTGTTTTTTAGACAGAAGTGGATTGAAGTTAGTTCGTAACTTGCATTGCACCCAAGTCTTTAACATAGGAACGAATGCGTCGCATATCGTCCCCAACAGGATGTGCGCTAAACACCCTAGAAGAACGAAGGGAGACCCCACATTCCTTATTTCCCACATACAAGGCTCATGCGCAATACACGTCAACTTTATTAAGTGTCTTAGAATTGTTATGAGATGAGAAGAGAAGACTAAAGTCGAAAAGAAAAGACTACGGGGAAATTTATCCTAATGTTGTCATGCAAAAGTGGACCTAAGGTTGAGGTAAGAAGGGAAACATCTACCTAAGTTAGCATGCTTGGATGAAAGCCTAATGTCTATCCTACTCCAAGCTTAATCGAAAATTAAGTCAGACTAGGAGCCTTAAGGGAGCAAGCAAAAGCAAGGCAAAAACCAAAGCGACAAATAAAAAAAACGGCTACAACAGCGCTCCAGCACTTGCACAACTGTAAATTCCGGCCAATACACCAAACTACATTCAACAGATCATGTTCAGCACAAAAAGGAGGTGTAAAAAGGCAAGAAGCAGCACATACAACAGCACATACGCAGAGGAATAGCAGTGGAAAACAGGGCAGAATGCATTCAAAAATGATTCAAACATGGAATAACGAACATGCATCAAGCATCACTCATTCTTTCAATCAAACATGATCACCATCACACCAAAAACCATGGTAAACAACTCTTTAAATCATCATGAAAGAATGCACATTGTTTGTCATTTGATCAAATTAATTCAAATATGCACCTCATGAAAGAAAATGCAAGCATGCACAATACAACAACTCCAGTAACACCAACAATAATTCACAACTAACATGCTCAAGGAGTGTGTGCAAAGTGTTCATCACATCAAGAAAATAATAATGCAAACATGAACATTCATCAATGGAAATCAAAAGGTCGCGTGTCGCAGAATCGTGTTCATGCAAGGGTGTGAGGTGAAATGGCTCAAGAATAATCCCCAAATCATCAACATATTAATCCATGAAGTTTAGACATGCAAAGGATCTCAAACAAGAAAGAAAATGCAAGAAAATCACATTCTGCAGCAGTGGTAATCGGTTAGCAGATATGCTGTAACCGGTTACACAGTTCAAAACAGCAAAAAATTACGCAGAAAACAACAGGGTAACCGGTTAGCATATATGCTGTAACCGGTTACTCTGTAGCAGAATTCAAAAATAAGTGTTCAGAATCACTTTTCAGCAGCTTATCACTTCCATAATCACCTGCATGTTAGGGCATCTCAATATGCACAAAAATTACATCTCAAGACCAGCAATCACACATCAATTAACAAACAACAACAATCAAATCCACAATCCAACTGATCAAACTCAACAAATTCAAGATCTACATCATGAACGCGCAAAATAAGCTAAAATGAAAAGTAGATCTAAAATTCACCAACCTACAAAGCTGAGAATTGCTTTGGTGAATGTTGATAAGCTGCAATTGATGAATCCAAGCTAGAAAACCAGAGATCCAATGCTATCTTCACCAAAAAATGCAAAATAAATGCAATGTGATGAACTTGCTTCTAACTTCTCCAAAAATCACTTCCAAGAACTTAGATCCAGAAGCAAAACAGTAGCAAAATTAGAATTCCTTTAATAATTATTGGATGGATGAAGGTTTAGTTCCAAGATTAACAAATTTCAATGCAAAATTTGTTGAACTTTGATGGTGGAACTTTGAGTGAGGGTTTTGGGATGAGAGAAAAGTTGAGTGAAAATGGAGTGAGATGTGTAGAAAATTCAAAAAATGAATCAAAGTTTTGAGAGGTTTGGAATGAATTGATTTAAATAACCCCTAGGTTAGGAGTTAAGTTTGGGTTTGGAGTGAGGTTCAGTGGGTGGAAATTGGGGTGAAAAATGAATTAGGAAAGGAAATGAGGAATTAGGGTGGAAATTGTTGGAAGGAATTTGAATTTTGGGTGGAAATGATGAAAATATCAGTTCTAGATCCTTCCCACACATGCACAAGCCAAGCACATGATCACAAATGATGCAAACTGAATTTTGCAAATTTTGCCCAGAGTAACCGGTTACAGCATATATGCTAACCGGTTACTCAGTTCAAAAACTAAAAAATGCGCAGAAAAACAAAGGAGTAACCGATTAGCAGATATGCTGTAACCGGTTACTCAGTTCAAAATTTGAATTTTGGCGCCTTTTGGAGGGAAACTTGGAGAATTACCCGTTTTCACTTAATCTGAGCCATGTTAGACCTCTGAAAATTGTCATTTGATATTAGCACTGAAACACAATTGAAATATGCTGTGAATTCCGTTTCGTACTCGGAATACTGCTGAAAATAATCGTCTGGTGTTGAATCACTGATCAAAAAGAGAGTGTCGGAGCTTCTGACCATCAAATCATCTAATGGGCAAAATAAATGCTCAAAAAGACTTTGAAAGCTATCTGCTTGGCCCTAAACACTGTTGGAATTCCTTCTGAACTGGATGAGCTGCTGAAGCGTGAGAAAATACCTTGATCCCATGCCCTAGAAAACCGATGCAATGCACAAATGCAGATGCGAATGAAATGAAGCATAAGCCAAAAAGGTTAAAAAAGGATGGCAAATTTTGGGGTGCTATGTGAGAGCAAGAATTGTCTCTACAAGTCAATCTATATTTTGATGATAACAATAAGTATTTCTGAAAGAACCATTTTATGGTCTAACGGGTGTTGTGTGCAGATCATAAGAACTAAAGACATCAGAACCAACATACACCAGCTAGATGTACTATGATTGAATATATATATATATATATATATATATATATATATATGCGAAGTTACTATGTGTAACTAAAGTCGCGAGAAGCAAGAACGCTTGTTTATCTAGTCATGATCAGCCAGATCCAAGGATGCCAAGATTGCTATTGTAATGCTCTTGTGGATGCTCTCTGAAAGTGATTAAGATTCTGAAGATAACGAAGCTTCTGAAGAAGTACACTCTGAAAGAACCAAAGTTCTGAAGACTCCTATGACTTGAAGTTCTGATGGCTGAAGGCGCTGAAGACCAAGTGCATAAAGAATCTGAAGACTGATGAGTTCTGAAGATCAAGGTTTCAAACAAGAAGTTCTGAAGACTCTGAAGATAGGATCTGAAGATTCGGAACAATTAAAGCAAAAAAGGATAACGCTCTTAACGAACAAGTGCTGAAGTTCTGAAGACTGATTCCTAATGGACTTCTTCAATTAACGGAAGACTTGAAGCATCAGATATTCTGCTATAAATACTCCACCCATGCTTCATCAAATTAACATCAGAAGCCACTGAAGTTTCAAAGTCTAAATATTACCGTTGTGAGTTAAATTTACACACTGCCCAAGAAAAGATGTCTGGTCATTTCCTCCACTGCAAAAAGAAGATGTGTCAGTACAACTCATTATATCACAACGTCTCTTTTCCAAACAGCCAACAGTATTCTCTAACGGCTATATTTCTACTGGCTATTTAATGGAAAGAGTTTTTGCTTCTGATGCGTCGATCACTTGTAGAATTATGAACTGAATGTTCATCTACAAAATTAACCAAGTCATTGTGTGAAGACAGCAACAACGATGAGTTCTCGTTGTAACACTCAGAATATTCAAAGCTATCATTATTTCACTCATGGCAATTGTTGTTGAATCTTCAAAGAACAAATAAATACAACAAAAACAATCAAACAGAAGTAGTTGATGAAGAAGACAACATTGAAGATCAGTCAAGTCATCAACCTACCTTCTCGTCAAAGCTACATTGAAGATCTGAAGCAAGGAGTTGCTGCTCAAAGCTTGCTCAACCAGAAGATGAAGAAGAAGAAGATCTACAAGATGTCTACAATCATAATATCAAAAACATCTTTGTAGTTTCTTAGGAAAGCAAGGAGTTGATTGCTCAAAACTTGCTTGAACAAATGTGTGTATTCTTTGTACTTAAACCTAGGAGAAACTTGCTTATTAAGAAGCACAATTTGTAATCTCCAGTTTGCCAATTCAACTAGATGAATTGAGACTCCTCAAGTGAACGTTATATCCTGATGGGATCCCTGAACGGTTCAGCTGTGAGTTGAGGCCCTTGAGTAGATCACGTGGTGATCAGACACTTGAGATAACAATGGCCAGGGTAATTGTGGAAAATCCTGAAATATGGTCAGTAACGTTATATTCATTGTGATGAATCCCTGAACGGCTAGCTGTGAAATCCCAGCAGTGGGTCTGCTCGGTTAATGAACGTTATATCCTGTTGGATCTCTAAACGGTTCATTGTGTTGTTAGTCACAGTGCGGCTGTGCAAATGGTTAGTCACCGGCGTGGCCCGTGTAAGTGTGATCATGATTTGATTATAGTGGATTAAGTCCTTGTGTTCAAGGCGAAATCACCTGAGGAAGGTGGATTGGATTAGCCCGCATGGTGAACCAGGATATATCGTGTGTCCTTTACTCTCTTGCTTAGTATCTCTATTTATGTTTTAGCATTGAATATCAGAACCTCATATTAAGCAAAGTCAGAACCTTGCAGCCTATCTCTGATAAGCTTCCGCACTGATAGTTCTGAGTATCGTATCTTATGATTAGAACCTATACAGTTCTCATACTCTATAGTTAATAGATCAGAATCTCTCAAAGAACAGTGAAGGTTCTTGAGCGTTAAATTAAAAAGATGCGAAAAGTTACAAAAAGAGTAAATACATAATTCAAAACCCCCTTTCTTGTGTCTTTCTCGCACCTTCAATTGGTATCAGAGCACCGGTTCTGTTATTGATTTACATTAAACACTTAACAGTGTCAGAAAAAGATCCAGATGTGGTGCGTAGAAGTACTCTTGGTGAGATTGAAATCCACTTACAATTTCTGTAACAGTTCAGTAGTTAACTGTGTACAAAATTGTAATTAATCTGATTACTTCGTGAGCAATTCACTAATTCTAGATGAAGCCTCACTAAAGATTGAAGAATCAGTTGATAAGATAAAAATCATTAGATGAAAGGCAGTATCTGTTGAATGCTCATTCTGGAAAATATGTGTGGATAAAACCATGTATATGATTAAAAGATGAATCATCAGAAAGCAAGAAATCTTGTTTGCTGAAGATTAACTCTTTATGAGTTTTTGAGGTGTTTTCAAGAAACGGATTAGGTTCACCCTTGACTTTCTCGTTTAAAAAACTCATTCTGGATCTCTTCATGTAAAGAAGGAAGATTGTTGTTCTAAGACTTTGAATTTCAGAAATAAATCTGTTAAACTCAGAATCTGAAAAATTCAAATTATTAGAAATGATTCAATGTCAGAATCTGAAATGATCAAAAGATTCAATGGAGAACTGAATTCCAAAGATTCAGTAATTACTTGATTCCGAACGAACTCTTAAGATCTTAACTGGTTCAGTGATCAAGCTCCAACAACCTGAAATCATCCTAGTAAAGATCAAATGTTGATAATCTGATTTTCAACAGATCAAGTGTTCTCATAACCACTTGTGCTATGAAATTAGATGCTATCATTTTAGGTATCTAGGTTCTCCAACTAAGATGACGTTAATGATGTTCGTTTGATGAAATTAGTCAACTCATATATATGTGTGAACAACCCCAAATAAGTTGATCATCATTGTAAGAACAAGAGGTTCATGCAAATCATGTCTAGTAATGTACACATGGGGCATAATGATGTTTGGTTCTGAACAAGTTATGAAACAACCTTGAGGAACAAGTCAGATGTTGATATGATAATTCCTCCTCGTATAACCTCTCAAAGGTTCTCACTGAACTGATGAAATCAGTCATATCACAAAGAAAAGAAACTCTCACAAACGCAAACTGAATTCGGGCTATGAAAGGAGAACTTAACCAATTCTCAAAGTTTGTCGTTTAAGATTCATATCCATATTTTAGGAATTGTATCAGAGCTAAACAGGTTCTATGGATCAAGGAAATGAGAAATGAGAAACATTCAAAACAGATGTAATATGTTATTTATGAATGCGGTCATCAAATGAAATTTACTATTCACTTAGTATTGCTCCCACGCATATGAGTGTCACCTTATCAAAAAGGATTGCATGTAATTGGCTAAGCTCAATTAAAATGGTCACTCTGATCATGCTAAGTCCTAATCTCGGTTATTGTAACCTAGAGAACTAAAGGACAAGGTTGAACAGGAAAAGAGAGAGAAAGCTATAATCCAACTAGGATCACTTTCCAAGAAAATATTCTCTTCAGAAGTCAGAAGACAAGCTTATCTTGAAGAACCCAAGAAACATCTGCAGCTTACTCGGAAATAGGCAGAATCAGAAAGATGCTCAAAGCTTCAGGAGTCTAAAAGGATCAAGCCAAGTCTGAAAAAAGTTGATCAAAAGCTCAAAAGAATGCACTCATGTAAAAATACGAAGATTCCAAAATTCATCAGAATGAAGACCAAAGTCAAGACAAAAAGCACTCAGTTAAGTCTGAAAAATTTAAGGTACACTTTTATCTTCACTAATAATCTGTTAAACTCATGAGATGCCTTAATTAGAATTCTTTCAAAACTTGTCATAGCATGTTTTACTAGGTAATTATTTAGGAATCCTTACATGTTTCTTTAGGGAAATATTCAACCAATAGAAAATCTGTTAAGCATAGATGAAAGAAATTGCTAAATACAAGAAAACCCTTTAACAAAAACTACACGCAAAAGAATACAATAATAATTGCGAATCTATTGAAACCACAACATATCTCTGACAACTTAATAAGATCTTACTAAAATCTTTTGAACTGCCCTCTAGTAAGAGATTTCCTCAATCAGCGTCTAGTCATATCCTATTACCCATAGGTATGCTTCAGTCAACACCTCTCTAGAACCTAATCTCTCTCTCTCTCTAACAAGAGTATCTGTTCATCCTAGCTAACCCACTCATCAATAATTCAAGTCTTATTCTATATATATATTATCCTCAGTTTCTAACTTATTAAAACTCACACCTCTCTAACTCCTGACTTGATTTCCTCAAAAGACTTCCTCACCATTCTCATGGCAAACCAATCATTGACTCCAAGAACCTTCTTTGGTGACGACAACTCTCTTGAAATCATTAGTGAAAAATAACCTAAGCTAATGGATATTGATCATAATTTCCATCTAGGCATTCATCAACAAAATTGGAACGGGTACATTCATATGCTTAGAGGTCCCATTTATCCAAACATCATAAAAACTTTTTGGATCAATGCTGCTATCAGTCATGACGGTCTGACCATTTCTTCAGACATCTATGGTATTCCTCTCTCCTTCAACGCTTCAAAAATTGCTGAAGCCATTGAATGCCCACTGGAAGGCATCACTCCTAGTCATGCATCCATTCGATGCACTTCTGATGCAAAATTACACTACTTGTTTGATAAAGGTTCTACCTTCGAACCTACTAATCCTAAGAAACTCCTGCCCCATGCCAGAGGCTGGTTTAAATTCATTCTGACAAACATCAAACCTCGAAGCACATACAAAAACTTTCTGCATCACGATGACAAGCTCCTAATCATGTGTCTCCTTAAGCAAACTCGTATAAATCTGCCCCAAATTATATTTGACCATCTCAAGGACACCATTCTCGTGTCAAGAACTACCCTTGAAACTACGATCCCTTACGGAAGAATCTTAACTGAAGTGTTTTTCAAAATAGGAGTTATGCAGACAATTAGCAGGACTAGATGTGGTCCTGATATTGCCCTTATTGAAAACTCTAGTGAAACGTTTGACAGTGACTGGTTCTCAGAAAACAAATTAGTTGACAGTCTAATATAGATTAGGATACTAGATGGTTAAGTGTATGCCTGTATCATTTATGGATATATATCTATGTTATCTTTTGTCTCGCATTATTTATAATATCTGGTACCCACTAATAAAAATTCTTAATAAACCATTAAAATATTGCATAAATGAAGTGTCCTATTTTACAGCCCAAGAAATCCTCAGTAATAAAGTCTTTAACTTCCCAATAAATGAGTAACTGTTCCGTTTTCTTTTCCCACACGTTCACGCCTTTTAGCATACCCTAATTAATCATGACCACCTAGGAAATAGTAAATCCAAATCTTGGTGTGCCCATTTAGTTATTACACTCCTCACTTTCTTTTCGCCTATAAATAATAGGATTCTACTTCGTCCTCGCTCATCCTCATCTAAACCAATTTTCATTCAGAATCTTCTGTGTGTTAACAAATGGCTTCTCCAACATTTAGAGGAAACGTAGAAGCTCTAGAAGTTATCCCAGAGAAAAGACTAAACCTAGCTAGACTTCAAAGTAATGGTCTGGAAATTGTAAAAAGCATGCAGATTCAATCTTGGAATAGTTATTATTCACTGCTAAACGACCCTGTCTTTCCAGTTCTTGTGAAATAATTCTGGAAATATGCCAGAATCAGTAATGATGGCAGCACTATCTGTCGTAACCCGAAATTTGACCTCCCTCTTTTGCCTTTTGCATAAGCATAAGCATTCGCATCGCTGGCATACGCATTCGCACTTTTCCTCTGGTGTTTGGATTGCAGGATATTCATGTTTTCCAACCCCGATTAATCATATCCTCGCAAGGTCGTTACATCATCAAAACAATCACAAAATGAGGGTTTCTATGCCTATTTATCAAAGCAAGAGGTCGAAAATCGGAACCGGGACCACGGCACCATTTTCAGGCAAAACTGGGCATTTTTGGTCTGGTTGATAAATTAACCATTTTGCAGTGCAATTAGGTTAATAGATTAACCAGTGTAAATTTGTTGTTTTTTTATGTGTTAATCGATTAACACTTTGCAGTGCAATTATGTTAATCGATTAACATGTGCAAATTTTGCATAATTTGCTGTTTTTTCAAGACAACAACTTTCCCTCCACATTTTGAGATTCTACATTGGTCTAGTAACATGTGGAACATTCTGGAACCTTCAAGAATTCACCTACATTTGTTCCAATGCATTATTTCCAATTAAGTGCATCATGTTCCTTGTTTTCCAAGTAATGTGGATCTTTGGATGATGGAGTGCACCTTGGAATTATTACCGAGTTGATCCTAACTAACCGAGTTAACTACCTTGACTCGGTGAGTCAAGTGTAACTAACTCCAACCCTAACTCCAAACCTCCCAAAGCTAAGTCCAAAGCTAGCTCCAAACCTCTCACACTCCATACCTAAACTCTATTTAAACAAAGCTTCACCATTTTGCAAATTCTCCACAATCATTCACACAAATTCACACTTTCTTCACTCTCTATTCTCTCATTCTCCTCTGCATTTTTCTGCAACTTCTACAGATTCCTCTTCATCTTCTCCATCAAACCTCACAAAAAGCTCTTATTCTTGAAGGATAATCACTTTTCACATTGAAAGTGATTAATTCTTGAGCTTAACCTTCATCATTTGGCATCCTTTGGTTGGATTTCTGGAATTACATCTCATTCTACTTCAATCCAAGGGTTTCACACCATTTATTTTGGTGCAAGTTCGATTTCGGTGCATTTTCACGTTTTTTATTGGTTTCGACGCATTTCGTCTACAATTCAAGGATCCTCTAGTTTTCTTTAATCTTCTGCACCAAGATCACATTGCAACATTTACCAAGACACATCTCAGCCTTGTAGGTTGGTGGATTTCATTCATTTTATCATTTCGATCGTTTTCGTATGTTTGCGATGTAATTTCGATATTCTTGCATGTGAATTGATTATCCTTTTGCTTGATCCATGATCTTGATTGTTTAATTGATTCTATTGTTGATCATTTGTTATTTCTAAACTTGATTTTTTGTGCATAATTGTTTGCCCTAGCATTGGAGTGATTGCACAATCAAAAAGTAGGCCAAAAGCACTTTTCCAAAACTGATTTTCTGCTCCCTGTACAGTGTTAATAGATTAACACATTGCAGTGGAATTGTGTTAATCGATTAACAAATGTTCTTTTGCACTTTTTCATGTGTTAATTGATTAACACTTTGTAGTGCAATTGTGTTAATCGATTAACACTGAACCAGAAGGCCATTTTCTTGCATTTTCAAGTGTGTTTGCCATGCTTTCTTCATTTTAACTTCCATTGATTGTCATGCTTGATTTTATGGATGTTTTTAATGTCATTTCACTTATGGTTGAAGAAAATTCATGAACTTTCGATGCACATTTTCGATTATTCATTTGTTTCATGTTCTTAGCATTGTATGAACATAGCAATTCTTGCACTATCTTTGTTCACATGATACATGATTTTGTGTGGCATTTTGATGATCATTTGGTACTGTTTTGCACCTTCCATTTCAGTTTGCATTAAGTTTATTCTTCATGGATAAACTTAATTTTGTATAATCAATAACTCACTCCTTTTTGCTTTAATGACTTTTCATCCTCTTTGGAAAGTTGTTAGCATGTTTCTCCCTTGATTAATTTATCGAAACTTTGTTTCGATTAATCGATCTTCCCTTTTCCTCTCTTTAGGACTCCTTTAGAGCTTTCTCTCTGATTCCCCCCCCCCCCCCCCCCCCGTGGAGTTGGAGTTTCGCGCTACGCCTTGCATCGAAGCACTGTACGAATTGACGTTGTTACGCTGTCCGTTTCTCTCCGCAGGAGCACTGTACAACATTGGAGCTGTTGCCCTGTCCGTTTCAATTTCCGCACTATACTTTGAGCGTTATAGAAGGAATGAGGATGGTTGTCCTACCGTCATTCTGACTATTTCTTGGGTAATGGCATTTGGCCATCTCTTTCGAGAATAGTCACCTCTATCCTCAAGCTGTAGTGTTGCTCCTTCCCCAGTCAGATTCATCCTTGATCACTTGTGATCTTCTCAGTCTCTCCTTTTGATCAATCACCATCCTTCTTGGTTAAGATCCTTATTCTTGCGCTAGCAATCTCTCTTTGTTTCACTACTCCTTTCCTCTAATAATCAATCATTGCCTTTTGATTCCCCTGAAGAATCTCAATCTCTTTTCTGCGGTTAATCACAGTCTATCTGTTAAAACGGTAAATCCCCTGGAGTTCGCAACCTTCTCTTGGGTCTTCTCATTTGTTTGGTTAATCACTATTTGTCAGTTAAAACACCAATGTTTGCACTCCTTCTCAGCTAATCACAGTCCTTCTGTTAATACTGAGCACCTTTTGGGTTAATCACCTTCTTTTGGTTAATCGCCCGCCTCTTCAGTTAAACACAGTCCGTCTGTTAATACTAAGCACCTTTTGGGTTAATCACCTTCTCTTGGTTAATCACCCGCCTCTTCAATTAAACACAGTTCGTCTGTTAAAACACTGAGTTCCTCTTGGGTTAATCACCTATTCTTGGTTAATCACCTTTTTCTTCAGTTAACCACAGTCCGTCTGTTAAAATATTGAAGCCCTTTTTGAGTTAATCACCTTCTCTTGGTTAATCACTCATTGTTCTCGGTTAATCACAGCTCTCTTGTTAAAATCGAATCCCCGCAGTTGGCAACCTCCTCTTGGTTCGAATACTTGCACCCTTGGGTTAGTAACCTTTCTTTGGTTCAAGTACCCTTTCTTTGGTTGAGTACTATTTGTTCAGTCAGTTTACCGAACCCCTTTAGGTCATGACCCTTGCTCGGTCCCACACCCGTCCTTTGGATCACGACCTTTGCTCGGTCCTACACCCGTCTTTTGGGTCACGACCTTTGCTCGGTCCTACACCCGTCCTTTTGGGGTCACGACCTTCGCTCGGTCCTACACCCATTTTTCTGGTTAATCACAGTTTTCTCTGTTAAAACCAATGCTTCTCTATCCCCACAGAGTTGCAATCCTTTCTTTTTACGGTTAACCACTGTTCATCAGTTAATATAACGATGCCCCTCAGAGTCAAACACCTTCTCTTGGTTCAACACTCTCTCTCTTAGTTTATCACAGTCCGTCTGTTGACACCAGTATTTTCCCCGCCAGGGTCTTACTCTCTTTCCTCGGTTAACCACTGCCAGCCAGTTAATATACCGAGTTTCCTTTTTCTCTTGGTTATGACACCATCCCTTTATTTGGATCCCCAGCGAAGTCCTTTCTATTCCTTGTGCTCTTACTTTCTTGGTTTCAACACCATTTCTTTTTGTTATCCCCAGTGGAGTTTCTTTCATTCTTGGTTTTGACACCATTCTTTTCCTATTCTTTTATGCAAACGCTCTTACCACGGGGTCTTTCCCAGTAGAGTTTCTCTTTCATTCTTGTTCTTGGTTTTGACACCACTTTCCTTTCATTTTCCTTTTCCGTCTTAGTTCCCCGAACTACGGAAGCTCTAATTCTGCATTCTTTTGAATGTATGATACGTAGGCATGAGATCACAATGATCTCGGCGAGCACACTTCCCCTTTTCCTCTGTATTCCTCCTTTCTTTCCTCTCTGTCCCCTGGTTCCATGAACTACGTCGCTCTGATTTCCTCATTGCACTATGAGGGTACGTAGGCATGAGGACTTCGTTCCTCCGTGAGCATTTTCTTTCTTTCTTTTCTTTTTTCCCCTCTCTCTCTCTCTCTCCTTTCTTTTAGCTAGAAGCCTTTTGATAGATAACCCATCTAAGCATAGAAGCAAGCGAAATGGTTCCCATCGAGTACGACGGTTGCGTTAGGTGCTAGTACCTTCCTTTCGCATAACCGACCCCCCATTCCCGTTTCTCTTCCCCTTGGGTTTTATCGATATTTTCCCCTTCCTTTGAGACTAAATAAAGTTTAGTGGCGACTCTGTTGTATCTTTGAGTGTGCGATTCACTCAGGTAGAAACCAGCCATCTTCAGCTAGCGACTCTGCTGGGGAAAGATTGACCTCTTCCTGGTCCATCCCTTGAGGGGTCTCGCCTAATTTCATTTGCTTTACTTGCTTGTTTGGGTGTTTATCCTTCGCGCTTTGCTCGCTTTATCTTTTCCTTGCTTTAGCTTTATGTTTATTTATTGCATTTCTTTACTGCTTTGAATATTCATATGCCGCATACTCTGGATATTTGCTATTTTCTGCTGTTGGCGGGTTGGGTTACTACTTGAGAGATAAGCCTAATACCCAAGCTTGAGTATACATTCAGGATTAGAGTGGAAAGTAGAGTGACTTGTGTGGCATTTGGCCAGACTTAGTATACACGAAAACTCCACATCTAGACGAGGTTTTCTTGGTAATATTCTATCCTGCACATTTGGGGCAGACGATGGAATGTAACCTGGAAAACTGTCGACTCTGGCGACCATTTCCCGAGGACTCAGTTGCGACACTCCTCCCAAGGAGCGATAATGGCAGACCAGAAATGGAAAACCCATTACGCTTCCTTGATCCGAGGACCCAAAGCTGGGAACTTGCTATAGGATGACCCTTTTTTTGGAGGGAATCAGTGGACGACCTCTTTGTTTGGCGATAGTATTGTACCCCGAGGGTTGAATGTTGTAGTACCCTAAATTTTGACCAGTGATTTTTTCACCTTTTAGGGATTTTTATGCTATTAGGGGGTGTCATTTAAATGTCAATGGGCCTCGGGGTTTGTTAGTACTTTTAGGCCATTTTGGGGTTTGGGTTTATATAAGGTATTTTTTTATATTTAGTTAGGATTTAAAAAGCTTTAAGTTTAATTTTATTGGACAAGATCTAGAATTTTGTTCAATTCTTGGATGCTAAGGTAAATAACTTTCCCCGGCCATCCACAGAGGGCTCTTCGACACGGGTCTTGGATGCTAAGGTAAATAACTTTTCCCGACCATCCACAGAGGGCTCTTCAACATGGGTCACGGTTATCTACACATAGTACTTTTCCCGGCCAGCCCACACTAGGGGCCCTTCAACACGGCTCAATCATACCATCGTCTAAGCAACCTCCCCGATTATCCATCATAAGAGGATCAAAACGCGGGTCACAGTTACTTAGGTAACAATTACTCAACGAAATCCTACATGTTCCATACTAGGGTCTTACACTCATCTAGACCATTACTCGGCAAGGATGCACATCTACATCGAATGCACGAGCATCGCCATCTAGATTATTATCAATCCTAGTCACAACCTAGAATCATATCACTAGGTTTGGGGTAAGGTTTCCTCACGCTTCCTAATTCATATTTTAACATGCATATTCCTTTCATTAACAATTTACAATTAGATAGACATGGTACAATCACAAATATTACAAGTAACACATATAATAGCATAACATGTCAAACATAATCACATTATAGTTCATACATGTTTTAAGGCACACAAGCCACTACTATCCTCTACCAAGCATCCTTGGTTAAATCATGGTCTTACATCACCATTCACCACCTTATTGGATCATCTATCCAAAGGCTTTGGACTCGTATCAATCGAATTCCCGATCCTTGAGTTTTCGGTGGAAACGGGGACTACAATATTCACACATACATTACTCTCCTAGATTTTCTTATCAATCCATAGCATATAATTATGTTTCTACCTCACCGTCACAAAGAGCATAAAATTAGCTTTCCAACGCTTCGAACGGGGACCAAGACGGACTTACGGTTCAAAAGTTATGAATTTTTGAAGTTTCGGGATTTTTCATTTTCGCCCAGACCTGCGCGCTGAGCGCTCATACTGCGCACTGAGCACGCTACCTGCTAAGTCTCAGCCTTAAAAACACCGTTTTTAGACTTCCGAACATCCGTTTTTGATTCCGTAAAAAGCTGCGATCTCAGAATTCGACGTACTATAATATTTTCTCCATAAAAAGGCCATCCAACAATATTACAAAATTTATACCCATTTACTCAAATATGAAAAAAATTGGGTTTTCAACCAATTCGTCTACTTCAAACTCAGTCCAACTTAATCAAACACACAACAAGTATCAACTGAGGTACAATAGCACAGTTAGCATGGTTTGATCATTGTCATTATCAAAATACACATTTTCCCAAGAACACAATTGTTCTTCAAAACCTAACATTTTCCATCAACCCAAAGTTAATCCAAACATCAAAACAAACATCAATACATGTTTCTATAAGCATATGGATCATTCCTTTCGATTTATATCGAAATCCAACCGTTAGAACATCGATTCCCATTTCTAACCTAAAACTCATATTATCCAAAAACTCTAAAAAGAGGTTTCTAACTAGAACTCACCTTAGAGATTGAAGAGGAGTTTGAAGAAGATGATGAATAGTGATGATGATCCATGAGCTTCTTCTTCCCAAGTTCTTCTTTTTTCTCTCTTTTTCCACTTTCTCTCCTCTTCACGTTTTTTTTCCTTTTTCTTCTTTCTCCCACTTCTCTTCTTTTCTTCTCATACAAATATATATATATATATATATTATACAATTATTATATAATATAAATCCAATAGGGTAAAATATCTCCAATTGATATTTTGTCTTCTAACACCAATTGATCAATTATTACAGTTACCTTAAAATACTATCTTGAACTAATAAATATCAATATGTCTTTCTAATAAAATAATTGATCTCTTCAGAGTTCACTAGTTGCTCTATTGATCCCAAATGTCAATACTTAAAGTACTTAGAGGATTCCATTAATCCAATTTACCAATGATAGAGCACATAGATGCTCATCTGATCTCATCTGATATCCAATTGAGCATTTAGATAATATGGAGTATTACAACACACCATTATTATTGCACCTTCATAATCACAAAACATTCAACAATCAATACATAAAAAAAACTCACAGAAAGAATCAAAAAGAAAAAAGAGAATCCGCAATTGTTGTCGAAACTGCAACCGGAAGAACCTAGAAGCTCCACCGTGATACAAATTGGATCCGGCTACCACTCCGACAACGAATCATCGTGAAATCGCACCGCACCCGTGGGGTCATTCCGTTCCGATAGCAGGACCACCACGTCGCTGCCCCGGATCCATTTTTTTCGACGAAATTTTACAGCTCCGACGAATACACGGTATGCCCCTCTTTTCTCCGTTCAAAAATTAAATGCCATGATTGTTGTTTTGCTTTTCTAGATCAAAAATTGTGTTAGATTTCCGTTTGAGTTTTGAAAGAATGATTTGTTGATATGTTTGTGTTTGGAAGAAGCATCTATGGTTGGATATATAAAAGAAATAGAGTGTTTTGTTTCTCACACTTTTTGTTTCTCCAAGAGGGAGAGAGAGTTTGAAAAGAATGGCTCTTGTTGTTGTATTCCTGCAAAAACATGGGAGAGGAGTCCTTTCGCTTTATGGTTTAAAGTAGCAATTTGAAAAAGAAAAAACATTTCATTTTCTTATTAATAAAAGTGAACAAGGTTTTATAAAAATGAGAAGGAAATTGGTTGTACTGTACGGTTTCTATACTATCAATTTTTATCAATATTATTTAGTGTTATATTTAATGGTTTGTGGTCATTTATGTTTTTTCAGGTTCTGGAATTTTAGGCTAAGCCTATGTCAATTTAAATCATTAGCTTTGTGTATTTATTTTTTTTAATAAAAAATGAAATTATAAGTACTACTAACTTTGTTATTTAGAAAATAAAACAAAAGTGTGTTTTTAAGGTTTTAGTTAATTAGAGTAATTAGGGATTAATAATTAAATTAGTCTAAGTAGGGTAATTAAAGTTACTTAACATTTTTTTAATAAATAATAATTAAGGTTTATAAACAGGGATTTAGGGTTTTTGATTAATTAAATTAATAACTTAATTTAATTACTTAATTGGGATTTAAATTTTAATTAGGGTTTAGAAATAGGGTGTTAGGGTTTTAATAACTAAATTAATAACTTAATATAATTATTCAATTAGGTTAGATATTAATTAGAGATTTTAATAGGGTTTTGGGGGATATTAGTATTAGGATAATTATTTAGGTTTTATTTTATTTCTTTAATTTTTGGTTTTGTTTTCATAATAAATAGTGTTATATATTTAAAATAATTTATTTAAGGGAATGGGGATTTAATTTTATTTAGGAGTTTTATTTAGGATTTTAGGGATAATTTTGGGTTGGGTTTTTAATCTATATAATTAAAAATGTTTGGTTTACTCTTAAAAAAAAATAGGAATTAAATTTCTTTTATTTTAGGAATTATGTTTAAGATTTTTAGGGCTAATCTTGGGTTGGGTTTTTTAAATTTATAATTTATATATTCAAAATAATTTGTTTATCCTTCTTTGTAAAAGAAAAAGAATAATAATAATAGGATTTTTTGGGGATTTTGGTTTGATAAGGTATATTTGGGAAATTGGGAATTTTACTAAAAAACTTGGGTTAGGGTTTATTATAAATTTTTTTATTGGTCTTATGTGGAAAATTTGGGGTTTTTGATAAAAATAAATTAATGTGAATTTAAATTAATTTTGAGGAGTTAAATTCTTTTATTTTAGGATTATCTTGGAATTTAGGAATCATTTTTTAAAATGGGAATATTTTGGGGATTAATTGTGCTATATTTCTTAGCATAAGTGGTATTTTGGGTTTTACTAAAATTCTATGGAATTTGGGGATTCTTATTGTTTTTAAAATAAGGGATAAAGGATTGTTTAAGGATTTAATGTGGGGATAAAACTCTTCGTCCGAGAGTCTAAATAATGGATGGGATTTTGGGAATAAAACTATTTGGTTCTAAGAGTATAAATATAGGCCAAGGGATAGGATTTTAGGGATAACACTCTTAGGTTCCAAGAGTATAAATATAGGCCAAGGGTTTAGGATTCGTGGGATAAAACTCTTTGTCCAAGAGTCTAAATAAAGGGATTAGGATTTTGGGATAAAACTCTCCATCCGAGAGTATAAACAATGGACATGGGATTTTCAAGGGAAAGAACTCTGTATCTAGGAGTATAAATATTAGATTAAGGGATATAACTCCTTATCTAGGAGTATAAATATAGATTAAGAGATTTAAGGGATAAAACTCCTCATCTAGGAGTATAAACACTAGATTTAAGGGATAGAACTCTTTATCCAAGAGTATAAATAGTGGATGAGATTTAGGGATAGGATTTGGGATTTAGGAATAGGATTAGGGGGTAGGAATAGAGGAGGTGAACTACGGTTACCCTGATCCTTCATTTTGAGGGTACGTAGGCATAGGGTTGCAAACCAACCCTAGCGAGTATAATTAGGAAAAAACTTAGGTTTTCTTTTCATTTAGACAAACAAACATGCCCTAAACATAAAGGTGGATCTCATTGAGTACAATGGAAGTAAGGGGTGCCTAACACCTTCCCTTTACTTAACCGACTCCCGAACCGTAGGAATCTCTACCTTAGGATAGGATATTTAGGTTTATCATTATTTTCCTTAAAAAATATGGTGGCGACTCGGATATTTTTGTCGGCCGCGACAGCTGGCGACTCTGCTGGGGACTCCTTCCTAGCGAGAGTCAATCCTAGCCTTAGGATTTAGGGATTTGTTTGTCTTGGATGTTATTTTGGTTTTTTATTTTTTTATTGTTATTTATTTATTTTTATTTCATATATTTATTTATTTAACATTTTGTTTTTTTTGTATTATCATGCAAGGGATTGGGACATAAAAAAAAAGGAGTGAAGCTAAAACCCAAAGCTTGGAGGATAACCCTAGAACCTAAAGTGGAACGGAAATGTTTTTGCAGGGGACGCAACGTCCCCTAAAATGCATTGATGCCACACTCAGAGTAGATCCTTCCAAAGTCGTCCTCACGAAAGGGCTGGCCCCTCTCGTAGTGGAATGATTTGGATGTGGTCTGTGACTCTGAGAACCTTTAACCTACCCCACACCAATCTATGGAGACCCTATGTATTCAACCCTCAAGGGCTGTTACTAGGCTCCTACCCCAAATGAGACTTATCCCGAAGGATTACCATAGGAAGGCTTGCTCTTTCTCATGGTAAAACAAGGGTATAGTCATTAGTGCAGAAAGGGTAATTTACACCCTTTTTTTTTACATTTAACACCCGTTATTAGAGGGTGTGAATTCAACGGGTGAGAAATGTTTGACGAATTTACACCCGTTTTAAAACGGGTGTAAATTTGATATTATATTACACCCATTTTTGTTGAAAACGGGAGTAAATATAATTCATATTACACCCTTTTTATAGAAATTGGGTGTAAAGTTTTACATATATACATTTATAGATGGTATATTACACCTTTTTTTTCAAAATGGATGTATATATATTTCATATTACACCCTATTTTATAAAACACGGGTGTAAATGTTTAAATAATTGCATTTAAATCAAATCCCATTTGATAAAAATTGGATGTAAAATGAACAATATTCATTATAGACGTTTGCAAGTTTACACCCTATTTTCTTTAAATAGGGTGTAAAAATACGGTATATTACACCCGATTTTACTATTGAAATTGACATATTTACACCCGATTTTACTATTGATGTTGGCATGTTTACACCCGACTTTACTATATGTTTGTTTTAGTTTCATAATTATATTATATTTAATTAGATTTAGACCATATTTCATTTAATCAAATTTTTTTGTATACCCCTAAACATTTAATAAACAAAAATTACAACCAAAACAAACATATCATAACATCATCATATTTATAAATCTTATCAAATCATATTATCTAATAGCATAAAGTCGTACATCAAAATCATATTAACAAAAATTATCTATGTAATTTTTTCTCCTTCGCTTTGGTTTTAGCAATATTTGTAGGTCTTCCTGGTCCTCATGCTCTTCAACCATTTACATTTTCTCTTCAACCTTTTGCTCTAAGATTGAACAGGTGAAACTTGTGATTAATGTTATTGTCAGGCCTTGGAATTTTATCACTTGCATCCTTAAAAAACGGTTGATGGCTTCTCGTCTTCCAGTTAAAACCGGATAGAATGGTCCGCCAGCCTACCATGGACATGTGCACAAAACAAATAAAAAATCAGACCTTATAACAGAAGAAATAATTTATAAGTGTTAGGAACAAACCAAAAGACCGTAATCTCTTGCTGCAAGAGCAAGTATGTCAGCACAAGACACAACGCAAGGACATGCTTGTTCAACTTCCTCTTTAATCAAGTCAATTTTGTCAAAACCTTTCAATGTCTGAATTGGAATAACTTGCTTCTCAGAGGATTTGTTTCTATCACCATTCTCCTCCAATAGCAAGGAAGCATCACACCCCTTATCCAGCAACACCACAAGCAATTAGAACAGAAAATCAAACCCATGATGCAATTAACAAGAAACTTTAGTAAACACATCATACATAAATATTTCATCTGGAATTTCCTTTTCTGCAATGTAAGTCTTGTATGCACACCCAACCCACACTGATTAAAATGAATAAGAAAAAGTTATATAGCCAATAATATATGGGGTCTGAGCTTCCACAATATCAGGACCATACAAACCTTAAAAACTATGAAGGTTTATAGGATAGAATGAAAATGAATTGGTTTATTGCCTACATATATACGAGCATCAGTCAATCAAATATGCTTATTATCAGTGAAGATATGAGAAATAAGCATAAATAATATTTAACACAAGGCCAAAAACATAATTTCCTGACATTAATCAAGCCACTATAAAATTTTGAATGATCATAAACTGGGAGAAGAATCTTTTCCTTACTGTTCACGCACCAAACCTGTAAAATTAGAGTAAGACTGTGCTGTTAACTACAGAAATAAAAGAGAAATGTTGAGATTGAACAAAACTAAACCACAACCACTCAACCCAAATAGAGAACATCTTCTGAATTATCATGGAGTTAACCAGGATCAAACTCTAGTTGTTAACTTTGTGATTTAAAACACCTCAGATGTACTACAAGACCTTATCAGAATCTCTATAAGCTAAAATGTCAGAAAAAGTTTTAATAAACTCATTCAGTTACTCCTAATTACCACCTCTTACGCCAACATGAACAAATCTACAAGAATGAGAGAAAGATGAAAACTGTGATGAGAGCAGAAGTGTTAGGTGGCAATCTAATCAAATAACAACTTTGAACAATCAAAATTCAAATAAACAAGAATGAGAGAAAGATGAAAACTGTGATGAGAGCAGGTCGTGTCCTTCCTTCGACGCGCTTGACATAGAGTTGATGCATCATGTTACAAGTGTAAACACATTGGCCAAATATTTTGGCACTCTAGTAGCACCTCCAATTAACTCCAATGCAAGTATTTGATCTGCTGTCAAGCCTGAATGTTCAAGCAACTCTTTCAATGGTAAGATAGATTTTTCCCAAATATTTTCACAGAGCTCTTCAGTTTAGGAAAGGGAATCTTGAAAAAATAATTCAGTTTAGGAACAGTCAGAAACACAGGGCTTTAGGCAAGGAAGAAGAAAATAGAGAACAAAAATTTCAAATTATTACAAACAGAGAACATCATGTCGATGGCTTAAATATGATTTTTATCCCTGTAAATATTTTGTTTGTATTGATCCCTCTTAAATTACATTCCTCTGGTTTTGGCCATTTATCACTTCATAATTGACACATCTAGTTTCTAAAGATTCCTGTTCAGTGATCACTTGAATGTGGCATAACGTGTCAAAATTTATAGTCATTTTCATATTAGACAACTATGAACCATTCACTTGTGACACTAAAATTAAAACAAAATACTGAGATAATTTATAGAGAAGAAAGGAAAATAGGCGAGAGATATAACCCTTCATAATGATGTCTACTCCTATTACAAACAAACGGAAATCGAAAGATATACCACCATGACAAAAGCCACATAAAATAATATTTACTTCACATTCAACACTACATGGAGCAGCATGCGCCTAAAATTGACATGCAATGCCACACACCAAATAGAAATATGATCTACTAAATTTGATCTTCGAAAAGACTATTTTAGATTAAATACTTTCTATATTATCTTTATAATGATGTGGGATATAACCTTGGGTTGTTGGTTGATTTTCTTGTGATTGTTTAAAAGAATATGTTAGTGAAACAACATAACTGTGAAAACAGTCACAAGTGTAGCTCTTATTCATTACACCTCTAAATTGTAACAAGTCCAGCCAAAGAAATTTAACAAGCTTAGAATGATTCATATATTTAAAGATATAGGTTAATTTATGAATATATAAAACTTCATTCGAGAATACTATAGAATTTATCAAAGTTTCAAGAGGATCTAAGAAATCTCATAGTTATATATTATTATGTTATTATACTTTATATGTCGTTAGTCAATGGGTGATTTTCATCAACAAAAAACTCGTGCATATGACAACAAAAGACACACTATGCCGTGGGCTTAATGTACTTTTGTGATAAAAGTGAAGAAAAAACTTACTAGCTACTGTTATCTAAATTAGTTAGATATTCATACAAAATTAACTCATTTTAAGAAAGAGGGAAGAATAGTCGCGCATTTAGTATTGATTGTTGGCAGAACTCTATCAAATTTACTGGTTTTTAAACTGGCTTACTTGCAAGGTAGTTTTCATAGTTGTCACAGTTTTTGTCTGTTCACCAAATATACATTCTGCAAGTACACAAGACTTGTCCTTCTTTAGTGATTCGCCATTTTCCTCTTTCATATTAAGAGATTCCAAATTTCTCAAGAGAAGTTTCTTCAAGAAACGCGAACAATCACGAATATCATAGGTCAGATCACGCTCAACCAATTCAATAATATAAGTCCAAATTTTTCTCAAGGTCTGACTATCTTCTCCTTTAATGGACAACAAAAGTTGAGGACAAAAATCATGCAAATCATGAACTCATTTCTTTCAATGTACATGTATATAAAATCCAGGAATCAAGAACTAAAGTTCCAAATTCTAACATGGGTCATTAGCTCATTATACGGTCTTACATAGATACATTTAACAGTTCACAAAATTTGACCAGACAATATAGAATACAGTGATATGATATACATCAACCAGACACTCAAGTGCATAGAGATATACATCATGGAAATAGATCACTCTGCATGCGAATGTAAGCTAAGAGCACTCAACTGTTATAAATGATTACCTTCTTAACAATCTACTCTACTCACTTCTAGAAACATCAACTTTACAAGTCTCACTGACTTTCAATCATGGACACAAAGATATCACTAATTTATTTTAAAATTATTTATTGGGCCAAACAGAAAATCCAAGTAGAAGGTGCAAGAGTATAATGGAAAGTGAAAATGCCACATATAGACCTATAAAAGTAATAAGATGTGAGTATGAGACTGTAAAAGTGAAAGCATGGGATTGTGAAGAACGTCTTAGAATTAATGGAAGAAAGATTAAAGATATCTATGAAGACATAAGACACTGAGAACTATGACATTCAAGATCAAATATCGATGAAATTTATTTAAGTTTATCATTATCACTAAAAGAACAGTTTAAAACGATTATGTGGCTAACAATCCGGCATATATTGGATGGGGAGGTAAAATTATGGGACATGCTAATACAGGCATAAACACCTATTACATATTTGAACTGGAGACATCCTATAAATGTCAGATGCTCCAAAACTAGGATCTTATGCAAAATGCTCACACCATTAACACATACGCAAGTTTATGCCACATTTATGGAAGTCATCTATAGGCTCTAAATTGATCATTTTCATTTGGTTCATTTGGCTGTTGTACAGTGGAACAGGAGAGCGCTGATGCACTGATTACTTCCACTTTTGATGCATTTTGTTTTTTGTTTTTTCTTGCTTCGGGTGCTGCATCATTCGTATTTCTTAAAAAACAAACAAAATTCAAAAGAAAAATACTACAATATTCACACCAGGACAAATCCATTAAGCAAAGCAGCTAATACTTTCTGAAGTTAAAACAACTGCAAAACATAAGCTATTCGCTAAATAAAATAGATTTTCAGTTTACAAGCACTTCTCAAACAACCAAATTATCTAATTGGGGACCTTGACAGCTATTCTCAAGCAGGATTTAGCTATATTTTGTCACAGTTGACAGCTATTCACATCAAGTCTCGAAAAAGTTCCACTAAAGAAAAATAAAAAACTAGTAGAATGCATTTTTACCAGTTATTATATTAATCAATCCATAAGCAACAACTTAATAAGAGCCAGTTTTTTTTGTAAAAAAAAATGCAAAAGGAACTTAATGATATACCTTTGTTATTGTATTAAGAATCTGAAGCTTAGTTTCTAATCCCTCTGAAGTAAAACACCAAGCAAGATACCTGAGTAGTGTACTCAACATCCTTGGAATTATCTCACCCAAAGAACCATACTCCCCTAACAACCAGACAATCATTGCACGGGCAGCAGGGACCTTGATTATATCCAAGCTACGAACCAACTGAATTATAACCTTATAATAACAATTAAAACAGTTCGAGATCAGTCAAAATACTGCACAAGCAATGTATCCAAAATTTACAAATACAATTTAATAATTGTTAGACAAAACACAAGATATTACGAAGCACATGCCTGCTCAGTTCCATATTGTCATTTGAAACATACTTTAAATCCATACAAAACATAGCACCATTTGAAATAATCTTTATGAGAAAGAATCAGAATAATACCTTCTCGTAACTGGCCGGTTCTAATTTTATAATTGGGCGGTTCTAATTTTATAATTGATATGATGGACATAATTGCATGAATTAGTAGACCCTCTTCTCCATCCAAGGATCTTATTTCACCACATAAAGATTTCCTCTTGATATAACTAACAATAACCTAACTATAACTAATGACACTAACAGATTTTAAATAATTCTAACAGTGTTAACTTCACAACTAACAGATTTTAACATAATTCTAACAGTGTTTTCTGGATTAGATAGAATTTAAGAAATAACATAATAAATCCAGTCAAACTGTAACAAACAGAACAAAAACAAATTTATATTCATATCAGAATTGCAGATTGAGGCCTATATAACCAATAAAACTAAATTATACAAAAACTATAATTGTACAAAATCATAAAACTAGAACTAGAAAACAAAATACACTCATAATGTGATTCTCCGTAAACAACAATGCAAAGGAAAGATTAAGTAATATAAAGAAGCAACAAGTTAAAATTAACAAAGAAAATAGAGAAGAAAGTTACACATAAAACCTTGTTAATCAACAAAGAGCATAAATGAATTTGGAATCGGAATACACATCCATACTTGTTTATGATATGAGATTTACATCATTATCAATCAAAGAAGTAAGATTTGGTTACCAATTTTCATCAGTGTCCTAGCGCACTTGTCGAAGTATTGACACTCAAACATATAGAAATACAGGGTATCCATAAAATAGTAAACAAAACTAATGATTCATGTCCATTCTATACTATAGGATACACATATTGTCCATCATAATTAAAGGTGATACAACTAAATAAGTCACTCAAGTATTTGACACTCAAACATATAGAAATATGGTCTATCTAAACAAAAAGGACGTCTATCAAACAAGCCAATATCGTAAACACATAACCTGTGGTCAAACAAATAACATAATTTAAATTCAAGCCTACAATTGTTTCCAACACTAAACAACTTATAACTACACAGAAGTTCACTAATATTTAAAAAAAATGTCGTAGTTGTAGAAACAAAGCCCAAGAAGTACCAATAAAAAAGAATTGTCATAAAAGCCACATCAATGAGTGTATCTAGAATAGTACCTACAAGTTCATATAGGAATCAACTGAAACAGGATAAACTACAAAACAAAAACAAAACAAAACAAAAAAGCAAAATCAACATAAGTAAACTCAATGTGGCATTTTAACAAACACCTTGTTTACAAAAATCAAAATGTCAATTCATGCTTTATTCAGAGCTATGCGGAAACGATTACAAGTACAAAGTTTAACAATGAGATGAGAATGCACACCTGTGCCAACAGATCTCAATCAAAGAAGTCCACCTTGGATCAAAGTCTTTTGGAATTTCTGGACGCTGATTCATGAATCCTACAGCTCCAATTACTCTGCAAAATTCGTAGAGGAATAGTTGTTCATATATGTACCCAAAGTGATATGTAGTTGAATAAAAAAGAAATTGAGAACACATTATTTAGGCGGTGGCTTTTCATTTAATAGGTTTCACTGTCATTTTAGTTGCAATCACGTTGTTTTGTATGTCGTATGTACACATGAGAAAGGTTGTGTTTTGATAGATTTTCCTGGGATCTGACGCGCGATGAGAGGAAGAAGATGGGGATTGCAGAGCCAATGGGTTTTGAGAAATGGGGTTTAAGAGAGAATGTGTTTAGAGATATAGAGTTTTAGAAACAGGGTTTTGATTGATGCAATAGAAAAAGAGTTTTGATTGATGCAATATTTGATATATGTTTTTTTATTATTTTATTTATATAATATTAATTTAGTAAATTTATATTTATTAATTCACTTACTTATCCAATAAACACTTAATAAAATATATTGTGATTTATTAATGTGTTTAAGATTAATATTTAGAATTATTAAAATAAATAATTTTTTTCAGCCAATCTAAATTTATATCCGTTTTACCTTTAACGCGAGTAATAGAGATTTGACTATAATAATGATTTTAATTTATTATGATAATATTTTTAATTTACACCATTTTTTTAAAAATAAGGTGTCTATTGTCACGTGCTAATACTTAAAAAGATATTTTATTTACAAATTTGCCACCAAAATTCTTATTTACACCCGTTTTCTGTATAATGAGTGTAAATTTTAAAATTATATTCGTCATTTTGCACTAGTGAGTCTAAACATTTTGGGGCCGTTATGCTGTTCAAATTTTTATATCCTACATGTGAGGGGATTGGGTAGATAAGCTTTAGATCTAAACCTGTCATAGGGAGCTTACCTTGCTAGGGCATGCTTACATTTTCACCTTACCCTAACCCAAAAAAAAACATTTAACCAAAGAACAAAGGGTCCATGTCATAATGCATTTAAAAACATTTTTTGCATATGTGCATTTTTGTGGGGAATTTCAAGATGTGTTGTAGGAATATTGGAAAGAGGGATTCAAACGAAAGGGCTACCCTACGCATCAGAGTGCTAAGTGCCGATTCACAAAGTCTCTTTAAGACTTAATGCCAAATATGCTCAAAGGATGTTTACACACAAGTATGGAAAGATCCCCTATCTTTTAGGGATCCCTATGAATGTAGAGACCGTAACTGCTTTTGCACAACGTTATGATCCTTCTCTATGTGACTTCCTCTTCAAGGATTTTCAACCATTTTGGACTATACTTGGATATACAAGTGTTAGATGTCAAACTTGTTATATATTTGTATGGAATTTTGGCATTTTTTATTTCTTTCTAACGGTGAATGGTGAATTTACGCGGTAAAATGGAGTTGTAATGCTGACATTGGAATATATGTGTGGAGCTTGTAATTTGTGTGTTAATATGCAGGTATAGGCATGAAAGGAGCAAAATTGTGAACACATGGAACCAATGTAAGTTTCCACTGATTTATTGCTGCAACAGGGTGTTCGCAGTGCGAACAATCTGGCGAAGGCCCAGCGAAGGTTCGCACTGCGAGGGACCAGCGAAGGCGCCAGCGAATGGAGGCAGTGAGCTCCAGGGTTTCAATTTCCATGTGTTCGCACTGCGAACTCCTGGAGAGGGTCCAGCGAAGGCTCGCTGGTTGGTTCGCAGTGCGAATGTGTTGGCGAAGAGAGGCAGAGAGTTCTAGTTTTGAGAATTCTGGCTCGCTAGTTTATTCACAGTGTGAATGAAGCTAGCGAATGAAGGGTTCGCAGTGCGAACTCACGATTTCTGCTTGGGGCGGTTTAAGTCTCAGAGGCACTTAAAGTGCCATTTTTCCTCATTCGCAGTGCGAATGATCTGCTCGCAGTGCGAATCATGCAGAATTCTGCTATGTATAAATAGAATTTCACTTTTTGTAAAGAGGATCTTTTTTTGTTCATTTTGATCCAAAATCATAGTTTTCAGTCTTTTTACCATTGGAGCTTGTATTTTCACTTGGAGAAGCTGATTTTGCATCCATTCTTGATTATTCGGCGTGGATGTTTACTCATCTCCTCTCTTTACTTGTTATCCAATCTACCATGAGAAGTGGTAGCTAAATCCTCAATGTTGAGGTTAGATGTAGTTGATTCTGTTTTTATATATTGCTTTTGATCTATTGTATATGAACAAGGTCTTTGATCAATATAGATGAAGTTGTTTTCTCTTAATGCTTTATGTTTGATTTGTTTTACTCTAGACATAGATTCCACAAATCTTGGCCTAACAATTTCATCTCTCAAAAACCAAATTCTAGACATAGATTTGGGATTTGCTATTCGCATTGTATTGATCTTAATGATCGTTGTTTAGATTGTTAGCGTGAGACATCATCTAACGGTTTAAGCAACGATACTCACGATTTCGCTTTAGACATAAACTTAGTCGGGAGAATACGCGGTTATGTTGGTCAGAAATTGAGTTCATATGCTTGATTAATCGTTTATACATGGAAAGGATTAGCGAAACCTAACCTTAACATGTTTTTATAAAACCTTTTACAAAATCTTTGTGACAAGTTAATCTTTGCTACAAGTGAATGATAACAACAATTGAAACTTTTGAAACCGTTAACTTAGAATATCGCAACTATTGAAAGGCTAGCATCAAATATCAAACAATCCCTGTGGATACGATTAAAAACAACCCCCACTAATACTCTTCTAACAAATTGGCGCCGTTGCCGGGGATTGTGTATTGATATTGCAAGCATTGCGATAGTTGAGTTATTTTAAGTTGTTACCACTTTATCTTGAGCTTGTTAATCTGTTTTGTTTAGTGTGAAGACTTAGTTTATGCGGGGGAAACTACCGGCGGACCAACTTCTTTTCGATCCTGAGATTGAGAGAACCGCTCGTAGAATCAACAGCAGGACTAGACGAAGGAGGCAGCTAGCGAGACAGAAGCGAGAACAAGAGGAAAGTACTTCTACACCACCACCTGTTCCACAAATACTTCCAATTATGGAGGGAGATCCACCACCACCGCCACCACCTGCTTCTAGGCCATGTACAAATAGTCCAAGACACAATGCTCAGTTCACTCGCCATGCACACAATGGTCGTCATGCTGAGATGAAGACCGGAATTCTCCAACTGTTATATCAAAGTCCATTTACGGGTATGGATCATGAAGATCCTTTCACCCATTTGACAAAATTCTATGAAATAGCGGGAGCGACTGGTGCACCGGAAGTAGAAGAGGAGTCTCTGTTCAAGAGACTATTCCCGCATTCCCTCATTGGGAAGGCCAAGGAATGGTACCTTGATCAGTCAAAGGCCATAATGACTGATTGGAATGCTTTGGAAGAGAAATTTTTGGAAAGATTTTTCCCTCACACTCGGTTTATGGAAGCAAAGACCGCCATCGCGGTATTCACACAAGGAGCTAATGAATCTCTCAACGAAGCTTGGGAGAGGTTCAAATCAATGTTACGAAAGTGCAAAGGCCATGGTTTTGATGAATTGTCACAAATTCATATATTTAGAAATGGGCTGCAACTTTTACACAAAACCTTGTTGGATGCCACCGCCGGTGGATCCTTGTTTAGCAAAACTGCAGCGGAAGCCACAACTATCATTGATAAGATCGCCTTGAACGATCATCAAGGAAGTCACAATCGTGGATCTGCTCAACGAACTATGAGAGTGTTGGAATTAGGAACAAGTGATGCTATCCTTGCGCAGAACAAATTGTTATCACAACAGGTTGAGTTGTTAACGAAGCAAATGTCTAAGCTGCCACAACAATTCAAAGAGATGCATGGATCTTCAAGTAAAAATGTGCAAGTGTTAGTGTGTGAATTATGTCGAGGTGACCATCCGACCGGTTATTGTCCTCCCGTTGTGGAGGAAGCAAATTACGCGGGAAATCAAGGTTACCAACCACGACCTCCGTATCAACAAGCCAACCAAGGTTACCAACAAAGGCCTAACCAAGGTTATCAACAACAATGGAGACCGCAAGAAGCCGGACCATCAAACCGTCAACAATACCAAAATTACACTCAACCTCCGCAAGCTCCTGTTGGAAATACAAAGATGGAAGACACTCTTACACAATTTATGCAAATGGCAATTTCCAATCAGAAGAACACCGATGCCGCCATAAGGAATCTTGAAACACAAGTCGGGCAATTATCAAAACAATTAGCCGACCAACAAAAAGGGCCCTTTACGGCAAATACGCTTCCGAATCCTAAGGATTGTAAAGCAATTCTCACAAGAAGTGGAAGAGAGATTGACATGGGTGTAGGTAAAAAGAGAGTGGAGGAGGAGGTTGTAGTTGAAAAAGAAGAAGATAGGGAAGAGATTGAAGTAGAAAAAAATATTGAGGGTGTGTTAGTGGAAAATGAGATAGAAAAAAATGAGAAAGAAAAAAATGAGAATGAGAAAAAAATAGAGAGTGAAGAAAGAGTGAAGAGAACGAAGAAGGGAAAGGAGCCGATGAACAATATTCCAATTCAACATCTACCATATCCGCATGCTCCTACAAAGAAAGATAGTGCGCGGCACTATTCTCGGTTTATGGATATCTTCAAGCAATTACAAATAAATATTCCATTTTCTGAGGCTTTGTAGCAGATGCCTAAATATGCGAAATTCATGAAAGATATCCTCACGAAGAAGAAAAGGTATACTGATCAGGAGACGATTATGGTGGATGCAAGCTGTAGTGCAATCATTCAACGGAAGCTTCCGCGAAAAGAGTGTGATCCGGGACGAGTTACATTGCCGGTTACGATAGGAAACATGTATGTAGGCAATGGGTTGATTGATTTGGGTTCTAGCATTAACTTGATACCATTGTCGATTGTGAAACGGCTAGGCCACATGGAATTGATGTCCACGCAAATGACGTTGCAACTCGCCAATAAATCCACTACCCGTCCTCACGGTGTAGCGAAGGACGTGTTGGTCAAAGTGGACAAATTTTTGTTTCCAATTGATTTTGTTGTCATTGAAATGGAGGAGGACGATGATGCACCTTTGATTCTTGGAAGGCCTTTCATGAAAACTGCCCAAATGGCAATTGACATGGACGATGGTCTCATGAAAGTGAGAGTCCAAGATGAAGAGGTGTGTTTCAATCTTTATGATGCCATGAAGCACAAGAAAGATAAGGGTGATTGTTTCCGAATCGATGCAACGGAGAAAGCAAGTTTTGAGGTTACAAAGCAAATTCATGTCATTGATCCGTTACAAAGAGCTTTGGATGATTCCTTGGAAGTATTCTCGGTTGAAGAAGAGCAAGCTCTTGAAGAGTGTTTGTTAGAGCTTGAAGCTTTGGAAGAATTGCAACCTTGGGATTATGAAGAGGAAATTCTAAAAAAAGAGGTGATTGAGGAAAAATCCCAACTTGAGCTGAAAGTGTTACCGTCAACCTTGAAGTATGCTTTTCTCGATGACAGTGGTAATAAACCGGTGATCATAAGCAGTGTTTTATCTGAAGTGGAGGAAAGCCGCTTAATTCAAGTGTTGAGAAAGAATCAGGGTGCAATGGGATGGACATTGTCCGATCTCAAAGGCATAAGCCCTTCGTATTGCATGCATAAGATATTCATGGAGGAGGACTTTAAACCGGTTGCTCAACCTCAACGCCGCTTAAATCCTATTATGAAAGAAGTGGTTAGGAAGGAAGTGGTGAAAATGTTAGATGCCGGAATGATTTATCCTATTTCTGACAGCCTGTGGGTTAGTCCGGTGCACGTGGTACCGAAAAAAGGCGGATTAACGGTGGTCCGAAACGAGAAAAATGAGCTCATTCCAACAAAGACCGTAACCGGGTGGAGAATGTGCATCGATTACCGTAGGTTGAACAAAGCTACGAGAAAAGATCATTTTCCTCTACCTTTTATGGATCAAATGCTCGAGAGGCTTTCCAGTCAACAATATTACTGTTTTTTGGATGGATATTCGGGTTACAATCAAATTATTGTGAACCCGGATGATCATGAAAAAATAGCTTTTACATGTCCATTTGGAATCTTCGCTTATAGGAGGATGCCATTTGGATTATGTAATGCACCGACGACTTTTCAACGGTGTATGCAAGCTATCTTCTCAGATTTGATCGAAAAGACAATTGAGGTCTTTATGGATGATTTCTCCGTTTTTGGACAATCATTTGATTTGTGCTTGAAAAATTTGGATACGGTGTTGGAACGGTGTGTGGAAACTAATTTGGTGCTTAATTGGGAAAAATGCAACTTTATGGTTAACGAGGGAATTGTGCTTGGTCACAAAGTGTCTTCGAAGGGCCTTGAAGTTGATAAAGCCAAAGTGGATGTTATCGAGAAATTACCACCGCCGATGAATGTCAAAGGTATAAGGAGCTTTCTTGGACACGCCGGGTTCTACCGGAGATTTATCAAGGACTTCGCCAAGGTCGCAAAGCCGTTGAGCAACTTGCTTGTCCAAGGTAAGGTTTTTGACTTTGACGAGTCTTGTCTTTTCGCATTTAATTTTTTAAAACAAAGTTTAACAACCTCACCGATAATCGTTGCGCCTTACTGGAAAATAGATTTTGAATTAATGTGCGATGCAAGCGATTATGCGGTTGGGGCTGTTTTGTGTCAGAGGAAAATGAAAGTTTTCCACGCTATACATTATGCCAGCAAAGTTTTAAACGAGGCTCAGATTAACTATGCAACAACTGAAAAAGAGTTGCTTGCCATACTGTATGCGTTGGAGAAATTTCGGGCCTATTTGATTGGTTTACGTGTCATCGTTTATACGGACCATTCGGCTATAAGGTATCTGCTCACCAAGCCTGATTCAAAACAGAAGCTGATTCGGTGGATCCTTTTGTTACAGGAATTTGATCTTGAAATTCGTGACAAGAGGGGTTCCGAGAATTTGGTGGCGGATCACTTATCCCGCCTGGTCAACATTGACGTGACCAAAAATGAATTTAAGGTAAAAGAGGAGTTCCCAGATGAAAAACTTTTTAGAGTGCAGGTTAGACCGTGGTTCGCCGACATGGCTAACCACAAAGCCACCAGATTGATACCGGACGGTCTACCGCACCACCAAAAATGGAAATTTTTGTCTGATGCCAAGTCATTTGTATGGGATGAACCCCATTTATTTAAACTTGGTCTCGACAACCTCCTCAGAAGGTGTGTGTCAGTGGAGGAAGCCACGAATATTCTGTGGCATTGTCATAACTCTCCTTACGGAGGTCACTTCAATGGGTTAAGAACGGCCACTAAAGTCCTTCAGTCGGGCTTTTATTGGCCGTCCTTATTCAAAGATGCGCATGCGCATGCCCTTAGTTGTGACAAGTGCCAGAGAAGCGGCGGTATTTCACAGCGGCAAGAAATGCCATTACAAAATATGTTAGAAATTGAAGTTTTTGACTGTTGGGTGATCGACTTTGTCGGTTCATTCCCATCTTCATTTTCTAATGAATATATTTTGGTCGTTGTGGATTACGTTTCCAAGTGGGTTGAGGCGATAGCATGTGCTAAAGCCGACGGAAAAACAGTGGTGAAGTTTTTGAAAAGAAATATTTTTGCGCGTTTTGGTACACCTCGAGTGTTAATAAGTGATGGAGGATCTCACTTCTGTAACACTCAGCTTGACAAAGCTCTTGAGCAATATGGTGTGAAGCACAAAGTTGCTACACCATATCATCCTCAAGCTAACGGTCAAGCAGAGGTATCCAATCGTGAGATTAAGCGTATCTTAGAGAAAACTGTTTCGGCCTCGAGAAAGGATTGGGCGAGCAAACTGGATGATGCGTTGTGGGCGTATCGGACCGCTTTTAAGGCTCCGATCGATCTCACACCGTTTAAAATGGTTTATGGTAAGAATTGTCACTTGCCGGTAGAGTTGGAGCACAAGGCGTTTTGGGCCTTAAAATTTTTGAATTTTGATCCAACTCTAAGCGGAGAAAAAAGAAAAGTGCAATTACACGAGTTGGATGAATTGCGCCTTCAGGCGTACGATTCCAATAAATTGTATAAGGAACGTGTAAAGTCTTACCATGACAGAAAAATTGTCATCAAACAGTTTGAGGTCGGACAGCTGGTCCTATTGTTCAATTCTCGATTAAAATTGTTTCCCGGAAAATTAAGATCTAAATGGTCTGGTCCGTTTCGGATTGTGGAAATCAAACCCTATGTAGCAATCGTAATTGAGGACACAACGTCAAAGGAAAATTGGACAGTTAATGGCCAGAGGCTGAAAGTGTATCTCGGAGGAGGTTTCGAGCGGAATCCCACAGTTGTGCCTTTCCGCGATCCGTGAGGTCGCGATGGTCCGTCGAGCTTAGCTGACGTTAAACAAGCGCTTGTTGGGAGGCACCCCAACATTGTAAGTATTTTTGCTTTAATTTGCTGTTTTAGTCATTTTTTACATTTTGGGGCATTTGGCATTGTTGCAGCAAGACAGACCTGTAATTTTGAAAAAAATTGTCTTGCTCGCTGGCTCATTCGCACTGCGAATGTGGGGCGAACGTTCGCCAGTCATTCGCACTGCGAAGATGGGGCGATCATTCGCCAGACATTCGCACTGCGAACGTCAGCTCACCTGCCATCTTGCCATTGCTGCCACATCAGAAAAAAAAAGAGGGTTTGATGGGTGGGCCTGCACGTAGGCCCAAGACCCTTGTTGAAGTGTAGATTGACTTGGGGGGGACCAAACCCTAAGTCACTTTCACTTTCAACCTTAGAAAGAAAAAAAAAAAGAGAAAAAGCTCTCAACTTCTCCTTCCCTCTCACGTGAAAACTCTGTCCATCTCAAGTTTTTTTTTTTACTCAATTTCCATTGCCAAACAGGTTTGATATTCTTGTCCCTGTGCTTTCTAATTATTTGAATTGTGTTATGAATTATGCTTGAAAATGTGTAGAAAGTTAGGGTTCAATTCTGTTTGGGGAATGTTCAATGCATGTCAAAATTTTCAACTGATTTTGAGTATAGATTACATTTAAAATCATGATATATGGTGAAATCTGGGTCTGCATAAATTTTTCAAAATTTTCGTGCATTCGCTGGCTTGTTCGCACTGCGAACCTGGGGCGAGCGTTCGCCAGGCTTCACAGTGCGAGTATTCTAGCGAGCAGCCCAGATTTTTGTTTTTCTGATAGTTCATTCTGTTGCTTGTCTGTCTTTAATTCTAATGATCTCTCTTGGTGTTTTTGTGTGGACTTGTTTGTCATTGGTGCAGATGGGTCCTAAAACCATGATAAGGAAAAGAAAGGCATCCACATCAAGACAAGTGCTGGTCCGTTTTGATGAGACTCGGTTCAGAGGAATTAGACAAGCTCAGAGGTATCAGCTGTTAGAAGCAAGGACCATCCTTGCGGAAAGGAGGTTTGTTCTAAATGAGCAGGGAAGTTATCGTGCCATTGCTGCCCTGTTAACTGCGAAAAAGTGGGATACACTGATAAATCCTGTTGATTCATACGATGTGGAAATGATTCGTCAGTTTTACGCCAACGCCCTTCCTGATGAGGGCGATCTGTTTACTTGGACTACTTTTGTTGGCGGGAAAACGGTAAGGTTTGACAGAAGAACTATTAACAGAGTTCTTGGAGATCCACTTCCACTGCGGGCTAGCGAAGAGGATAGGTATCATGAGACGCTGAGTAATTATCGTGATATTGCCGCAATGACTCGTGATCTCCTACGCCCAGGTAAAAATGTAAAGTTTAATCATTCAGGAGTGGCTGTTCGATATCACCGTGAGGATATGGTGCCTTTGGCTCAACTTGTTTTACTTTTGGTGGTGACCAACATTACGCCAAAGTCACATTCCTCCACAGTTCCGATTCGTTTGACTCACCTTGTCCACAGTATCCTTACTAACGTAGAAATTGACGTCGCAAGGATCATTGCTGATGAAATAAGGGCCATCGTTGAGAGTGGTTTTGGTGGGAATGCTTCGAGGAAGAATGCCCCTCTTGTTTTCCCTTGTTTGATTATGACCTTATGTGCTGATGCTGGAGTGACTTTGCCTTCGCGTCGTCAAGTTACTGTGCCGTCGGCTATTGATGATTGATATGTCGACAAATTCTGCAAACCGAAAGGTGTTAGAGCTGAATCTTCTGGGGCTGGTGCTGGTACTGAGACCGGTACAAGCGAGGGTGTTGCTTCTGGATCTCACAGCTTCTATCCATTTCAGTAGGAGATCTGCCAATATAATTGGGATTGGATGGCTGCTCAGCAGCGTGCCATGACTGATATTCATGATTCTTTGCAGGTTCTCCAATTGCAGATCCGCGACCCTTCTACGCAGCACACTATGATGTCGAGGGAGCAGTTCCTCGCGCATGCTGAATGGCCTGAGGCCAGGCCTGTTTTCAGTTGGGGAGAGGATGTTGAGCCTGCTGCTGATGATGATGCTGAGGAGAGAGGAGATGGCGATGATATTATGATTTCTGATGATGATGATGGGCAGAGGACGGATGTAATAGGGACTGAGCCTGAGGATGATCAGGGTACTGATGTTGTCGAGACGGAGTCCGAGGAGGACTGATTTTTGGATCTTAGACTTGTACACTTCCTTTGGTCATCAAAGTGAAGTTTCTTGTATTTTGTTTTTTTAGCTTTTACTAGTCTAACATTGATGTACTCGTACTCGTGTGGTACTTTTTGGATTATGTAGGTGTTTTATACACCAGGCACTTTATGATTATTATTAGTAATGATTATGGTTTGCAGTAAAATTTTTGTTTCGCTTTACTAATAAATTGTTGGTTTTTAATTATAGTATTAAGTGTTGAGTTCTTCAGTTTACGAATGCTCAACACTTCATTGTTTTTTTTGTTGTTAAGTATTAGTAAGAGTTGAATTCTTCAGTTGACGAATGTTTAACTCTTAAACTGTGCATATGTGTTATTTTGATGTTCCTTCTTTTAGGATGAATTTGGGGAAGTAGGTTGGAGACTCTTGATTTTAAAGGTAGATTCCTCCAAGATGTGAGGGCTATGATAGTACCGTAAGCATTGTGTTGCGACAAGGTATATCGTTACCTAGTTCGAGAATTTTTTATGTTTTTAGAACTTTGTGTCTTGGTGCGATTGAAAATGTTGTTTCATGTTACAACTTCCTTTGAATGCATGTGTCATTTTAGGATCAAAACCATTAAAGTGAGAAGCCTCCAAGGTTACTATATGCTAAGGATTGTGATGAATGTTGTCTTTACTTTTAATTCATGCCTTATCTTGTGACCATGTGATTTTGTGGAAGTATGAGAAGTGATCAAGGCACTTGTTTGAATTTGAGCACAACTATGTCCATATATTAATTCACCCGTGAGTAGTGAGCATTTGGTTGCCCTTTGAGCCTAAACAGTTTAGAACTCAATTGAATGATGAACTTGTTTTATGTACGTAATTTGCAAGTTTGGTTCATCATTGAATTTGGTGAGTTTCTAACATTTTCTTCTTTAACCTTTGAAAATTGTATACTTTGACTTCCTTGCCTTAAAAAGCAAGGAACATTCACTTTAGGTTGAGTTGAATATGAGTTGGGGAGAATAAAAAGAAGATGGTTGCATTACTCCAAATTTTGAAAAAAAAAAAAAAAATTTCAAGCAAGCATGTAAAGAAAAGAGTGTGAATATGTTGTACAAAGGAGAAAATGCTTGCATGAATAATAATAAAAATATATATATAATAGAATCAATAAGTGTGCACGGTAGTTTGTGAGGGTGGAATGAAAAATTGGTGAAATGAAGTGTGTTGTGTGAATATGTGTATAGTGAATGTTCTTTTGCTTCGGCAATTTCGTTTCAATGGCCATTAGAAATGTCCTTTTTTTTGTTCACCGGACCAAACTACAACCTTGAAGTCCTTAGTGATATTTTACTTCCATGATTTCTGTTATGATCATTGAGATATGGTATGAATTGCTTAGTATTGCATCATTTGTCATTTGAGTGTAATTGTCCCGTGCTTGTATGCACGTTTGCCTTCAATCCTTTTTCGAAGAGGAGTGTAGAATGACATATGCAGGATGAGTTAGTTGTTTCTTGAAACATTGTTGGAAGTGTTTAAGACGCAAGTTCTTTTTTATATCAAACTCTTGAATTGTGTAATTGTGCATTGTTGTGATCGTTATTTAGTTGAGCCGTTTTTCGCGTCTTGGTTGAATTAAGTGCTCGAGCAAATCCTTGTGAGAGACATACTTTGCTTGAGGACAAACAAAGAGTTAGTTGGGGAGAGTTTGTTAGATGTCAAACTTGTTATATATTTGTATGGAATTTTGGCATTTTTTATTTCTTTCTAACGGTGAATGGTGAATTTACGCAGTAAAATGGAGTTGTAATGCTGACATTGGAATATATGTGTGGAGCTTGTAATTTGTGTGTTAATATGCAGGTATAGGCATGAAAGGAGCAAAATTGTGAACACATGGAACCAATGCAAGTTTCCACTGATTTATTGCTACAACAGGGTGTTCGCAGTGCGAACAATCTGCCGAAGGCCCAGCGAAGGTTCGCACTGCGAGGGACCAGCGAAGGCGCCAGCGAATGGAGGCAGTGAGCTCCAGGGTTTCAATTTCCATGTGTTCGCACTGCGAACTCCTGGCGAGGGTCCAGCGAAGGCTCGCTGGTTGGTTCGCAGTGCGAATGTGCTGGCGAAGAGAGGCAGAGAGTTCCAGTTTTGAGAATTCTGGCTCGCTAGTTTATTCGCAGTGCGAATGAAGCTAGCGAATGATTCGCAGTGCGAACTCACGATTTCTGCTTGGGGCGATTTAAGTCTCAGAGGCACTTAAAGTGCCATTTTTCCTCATTCGCAGTGCGAATGATCTGCTCGCAGTGCGAATCATGCAGAATTCTGCTATGTATAAATAGAATTTCACTTTTTGTAAAGAGGATCTTTTTTTGTTCATTTTGATCCAAAATCATAGTTTTCAGTCTTTTTACCATTGGAGCTTGTATTTTCACTTGGAGAAGCTGATTTTGCATCCATTCTTGATTATTCGGCGTGGATGTTTACTCATCTCCTCTCTTTACTTGTTATCCAATCTACCATGAGAAGTGGTAGCTAAATCCTCAATGTTGAGGTTAGATGTAGTTGATTCTGTTTTTATGTATTGCTTTTGATCTATTGTATATGAACAAGGTCTTTGATCAATATAGATGAAGTTGTTTTCTCTTAATGCTTTATGTTTGATTTGTTTTACTCTAGACATAGATTCCACAAATCTTGGCCTAACAATTTCATCTCTCAAAAACCAAATTCTAGACATAGATTTGGGATTTGCTATTCGCATTGTATTGATCTTAATGATCGTTGTTTAGATTGTTAGCGTGAGACATCATCTAACGGTTTAAGCAATGATACTCACGATTTCGCTTTAGACATAAACTTAGTCGGGAGAATACGCGGTTATGTTGGTCAGAAATTGAGTTCATATGCTTGATTAATCGTTTATACATGGAAAGGATTAGCGAAACCTAACCTTAACATGTTTTTATAAAACCTTTTACAAAATCTTTGTGACAAGTTAATCTTTGCTACAAGTGAATGATAACAACAATTGAAACTTTTGAAACCGTTAACTTAGAATATCGCAACTATTGAAAGGCTAGCATCAAATATCAAACAATCCCTGTGGATACGATTAAAAACAACCCCCACTAATACTCTTCTAACAACAAGGAGATGGAAAAACCTTACAAGGGGTATGAGAGCAAAAAAGGAGGAAAGAAAAACAAAAAGGAAAAAGGTCAAGCCTAAAGACTCAACTGTGCCTGTTGAAGGTCTGTTATCTCACCACAAGAAGGATAGGGAAGTGCAAGGGCTTAAGAAAGGATACTTGGAAGAGTTTAAGACTCAGTTGAAGAAGGCATTAGGGGCATCTATTTGGGTTACGCCTTCTTAAGTTCAAGAGTTTTTTGGATTATTGTTTTGGGTTACTCCCAAGGAATCATTTTGGAGTTGGGAAGTCATTTTGGATTTGGAATGGGCTAATGGATTTGGATTTTATAAAGGATTTTATGTTATGCGTATGGGTTTCGTCCTTTGAATATATTCATCTCTAACTACAATGGATTTTGGAATTCCCCCAAATAAATTTCTAAAATTATTTTGCATACCCCATGCATTTTCATGCATTTGTATACATGCACATACATTTGCATATCCTTTCCACTTTCGCGCTTGTCTGATTGCCAAGAGTTAAGAGGTTTCCCGATACTCATGAACGAACTTAAAGGATACCTCAAGAAGCTATGGAGGAATTCAAGAGGGACAAGTACCATTGAGGAAAGAAGATAACCATTCACCATGTCTGCCAGAGGAGTGCTTAGAGCCTCAAATGCAATGACCTTGGATGATGCTTATACAACAAAGGAAGTTTGGAAGGGAACTAGATCCTACACCAATATCTCAAGATTGGTGGATCAACAAGGAAGCTTACCCCTAGGATTATTAGGCCTTTATCATGTCCAGTTGTAATTTCCTTTTGCTAAGAGTTGTTTGTATTAAAGGTTGTACCTTTTGGGATATAATTTTTAATGAAATAAACATGCATGTTTTTGGACTTCATCCATTCGTTTCACTCCTTCTTATGCCATCATGAAAAAAAAACAAATCACACCTTTTTTCACTTCTCACCTATCGACAAACTTAGGAGGAGAATGAGGTAAATAAAAATAACTGATTTGCTGATGTATGCTTAAATAGTAAGACCAAGCTGACGATGTAAGGCATTGTTTTACTTCACAAACACTGGAGGAATAAGGAGTTAATCCGTAGTCAACCCCCTCGAGCCAGATGTTGGTGTTCTTTCTATTTTTCAAAAAAAAAACCTTAATATTAACCAGGGTCAGTGTAGATTTCAATTAACTCAATGATGCATTCTGATCTCAAGAGAATCAGTCAATCCAAGCAAAGGGTTTAAAGCACATCTTCTTCCTCACACCATTCAACATTTAGGAAGCAAAAGGGATAATAGCTCATAATATCTAATATGGAAGTCACACCTTTTCTAAGTCAAAAGCAAATCACTCAAGAATTGTTCCAAAAAAGAGGAAAAAGTCCGCTAAGTCAAGAAGAAAATAAAAAACTGAAAAGTTGACTTTGACTTAGGCAAAAATTAGGGTATCCCGATGGACCACAAACTCAAAAGAATTGGTCCATGCAAAAATAAGGGATTAAAAGCGAAGAAAAAGGAAAATAGGGAACAATATTAAAAACAGGAGTGAGTGACTGCACCTAAAAAAAAATTCTCATTGAGTGCTTAAACCAGTATACCTTTTAATCACCGTGACTGAAAAGGTTTTCTTGCAGGATGAACGCATCTGTTGGGTTTATTGGATTTAGGAATGGAGAACATCAAGGAGAATGGGGTGGGTTAAATTTCAAATTTTGAGCCGTGTATCCTTTGTTTTTTAACCGTGAACCAGGCCACGTTACAACATGTAAAAGTCCTAATTGAAGCTAGGGGCACTATAAAAGCATACTTGGCAAAGTCGTTGTTAAATTGACTCCGAATCCGAATGTTTGCTGGAACATCGCTAACTATATTCTCACACCTTTATTTGTGCCAACCTCATGGACAAATATCATCTGTATACACCGTAAAAAAAAAATTTCTCAATTTCAAAACATGCATGAGCATTGAGTTAGAATTACTTTTGAAAGGGAATAATTTTACTCGCAAATCAATACTTGGCACCAAGGAAATATCAATAATGGTCTAATCAGGGGCATATCATTTCAAGGAATTTCTGACTAAGGCCAAGTCACCTAAGGATCCTCCCAATCAAGGGGCAAATCCTAATAGTCATAGGAGCATATTATCTGGAGATCCTACTAACTAGGGGCAAAGCATCCCAAGATTTGACACACTGATGCTGAATCACCTCCACGACTCTAATAATAAGGGTGGACTTTTCAAGAGGTTCACGCTGGGGCATGCCAACTCAAGGGTGCATTGAGGCCAATCACTCTAGAAGTCATCTAATTAGGGGTAAAGACATGATACTGGGGCAGTTCATATTAAGGTCATGTCATGGCATGGTAGGATCCAAGTTCCTCTTCAAATCACTCCTCCTTACCCAATTAATTAAGGGGCATACCTTTTGAAGATTCAAATCTAGGGCATATTTTTCAAGGTTGAAATACTGGGGCAGTTCATCTCAAGGTCGTATCAAGGCATGGTGGGATCTAAGGTCCTTTTCAGGCATAATCCTTCGAAACTCAATCAATCAAGGGCAAACCCTCTTCATACTTCCAAGAGGCACATGCAAGCTCTGTCCTACATCAACAATCGTCAAGTTTAAAATGAGTATTGGGATATTAGGCTAGCTCAAGGCACTCTACCATATCAGTTAACAAAGATTATGGAGACATCCAACACTGGGGCACTTATGGAGATATTCAAATCATTGTCATGCATTAATCATGTCGCTACGCTCTAGCATCTAATCATGCATATATAACATAACATCACATACATACATAAACATACATACATGCACTCATGCATACATACATAGGGTTCACAATTACTCTTAGGGGTTTAATCCCCAACTTGGCAACCTGTCCTTCGTATGGGATATATTTCGTCATACCTAAGGGTTTTTATCTAGGGTTCCATTAAAGGTTTTTGTCAAGGGTTTCATTAGGATTTTCATTAATTTTTATCAGAGGGATTATATCCAGGGTTTCATTTAAAGGATTTCATTTAAGGTTGCCTCTAAGGGTTTTATCAAGGGTTTATCGAGGGTTTTTTCTCATGGGATTTTATCAAGGAATTTTTTCCAAAGGATTTTATCAAGGGTTTCATCTAGGGATTATTTTCAAGGTTTCATCAAGGGGTTTTATCAAAGGGTTTACATCGAAAAATTTTACACAGGGATTTACTAAAAGGATTTCACCAGGATATTTTATCAAAAGGGTTTGATCCAGGTTTATCAAAGGGGTTTTACTAAGGAATTAATAAAAATGGGCTTTACTAAGGGATTTATCAGGGGTTCTACAAAAATTCCTATCCAGGGATTTTTCAGCAAAAGGGATTTCACCAAGGGATTTATCAGGGGTTCTAAAAAAATTCCTATCCAGGGATTTTTCAACAAAAGGGATTTCATCAAAGGATTTATCAGGGGTTCTACAAAATTTCTACCCAGGGATTTTTCATCCAAAAGAGATTATTTTTAGAATTCAAAAAAAAGGGGTTCTACCGAAATCTTGTCAATTAAGGAGGGTTTATTGGGGTTGTCATCAAAGTGTTCTATCTAGGGGTGTCACTGTTGCGTCAATAGGTTTTATCAAAAGGGGTTTCTCGAAAAGGTACTTATCAAGGGGTTCAATCGGGTATTTCGTCTTAGGATAGTCAGCGAAGCACCTATTAGACTCTGTGGTCAAAATTTGGGTCCTTCTTGTATTTAATCGTCTCCTCTCCAGAAAGAGGAAGGCTCATCGACATCATTCTTCTGATTCGAAGACGATTAAATAGGGACAGCTGTAGTACCCTAAATTTTGACCAGTGATTTTTCACCTTTTAGGGATTTTTATGCTATTAGGGGGTGTCATTTAAATGTCAATGGGCCTTGGGGTTTGTTAGTACTTTTAGGCCATTTTGGGGTTTGGGTTTATATAAGGGATTTTTTATATTTAGTTAGGATTTAAAAAGCTTTAAGTTTAATTTTATTGGACAATATCTAGAATTTTGTTCAATTCTTTTTAAAATATTAGGAAGTAAAAATTTCTTTTAAATTTATTGGGGATTTTATTTTTAGAATTGATTATTTTAGGTTTTTATTATTGTAGAATTAATTAGGATTTTATTTTTATTAGAAAATATTATAATTTATTAGGATTAAAATATGTTATTATTACGAAAAAGTTTGATTTTTAGAATATAAAAAAAAAAGATTTTATTTCTATTTCCGTTTAGATCTTAGGAAATAAGTAAGCAATTTTAGAAAAATGGGATTAATACAATAGGGTAAGAAATCAAAACCAAATTATATCCGATTTAATTTTTGACTAATTACTTTATTTATTTGAACTAATTTTGTACATATAAATAGTTAACATATTTTCACATGGAAGGCCCCTAACATTTGACACGTACCAACGAACACATACTAACAACAATCCTAATCTCCTTTAACACTCTCTCACTCGTACAGTAAAAACACAAAGAGTCCAAAGTCAAATGCTCTTTCTCTCAATTTTTGTCAACAAATCAAGGCCTACTACACACCATTAATATTGCACCTTCATAATCACAAAACATTCAACAATCAATATATAAAAAAAACTTACAGAAAGAATCAAAAAGAAAAAAGAGAATCCGCAATTGTTGTCGAAACTGCAACCGGAAGAACCTAGAAGCTCCACCGTGAAACAAATCGGATCCGGCTACCACTCCGACAACGAATCATCGTGAAATCGCAACGCACCCGTGGGGTCATTCTGTTCCGATAGCAGGACCACCACGTCGCTGCCCCGGATCCATTTTTTTCGACGAAATTTTACAGCTCCGATGAATACACGGTATGCCCCTCTTTTCTCCGTTCAAAAATTAAATGCCATGATTGTTGTTTTGCTTATCTAGATCAAAAATTGTGTTAGATTTCCGTTTGAGTTTTGAAAGAATGATTTGTTGATATGTTTGTGTTTGGAAGAAGCATCTATGGTTGGATCTATAAAAGAAATAGAGTGTTTTGTTTCTCACACTTTTTGTTTCTCCAAGAGGGAGAGAGAGTTTGAAAAGAATGGCTCTTGTTGTTGTATTCCTGCAAAAACATGGGAGAGGAGTCCTTTCGCTTTATGGTTTAAAGTAGCAATTTGAAAAAGAAAAAACATTTCATTTTCTTATTAATAAAAGTGAACAAGGTTTTATAAAAATGAGAAGGAAATTGGTTGTACTGTACGATTTTATACTCTCAATTTTTATCATTATTATTTAGTGTTATATTTAATGGCTTGTGGTCATTTATGTTTTATCAGGTTCTGGAATTTTAGGCTAAGCCTATGTCAATTTAAATCATTAGCTTTGTGTATTTATTTTTTTTAATAAAAAATGAAATTATAAGTACTACTAACTTTGTTATTTAGAAAATAAAACAAAAGTGTGTTTTTAAGGTTTTAGTTAATTAGAGTAATTAGGGATTAATAATTAACTTAGTCTAAGTAGGGTAATTAAAGTTACTTAACATTTTTTTAATAAATAATAATTAGGGTTTATAAACAGGGATTTAGGGTTTTTGATTAATTAAATTAATAACTTAATTTAATTACTTAATTGGGATTTAAATTTTAATTAGGGTTTAGAAATAGGGTTTTAGGTTTTTTTTTAATTAATTAAATTAATAACTTAATTTAATTACTTAATTGGGATTTAAATTTTAATTAGGATTTAGAAATAGGGTGTTAGGGTTTTAATAACTAAATTAATAAATTAATATAATTATTCAATTAGGTTAGATATTAATTAGAGATTTTAATAGGGTTTTGGGGGATATTAGTATTAGGATAATTATTTAGGTTTTATTTTATTTTATTTCTTTAATTTTTGGTTTTGTTTTCATAATAAATAGTGTTATATATTTAAAATAATTTATTTAAGGAAATGGGGATTTTATTTTATTTAGGAGTTTTATTTAGGATTTTAGGGATAATTTTGGGTTGGGTTTTTAATCTATATATTTAAAAATGTTTGGTTTACTCTTAAAAAAAAATAGGAATTAAATTTCTTTTATTTTAGGAATTATGTTTAAGATTTTTAGGGCTAATCTTGGGTTGGGTTTTTTAAATTTATAATTTATATATTCAAAATAATTTGTTTATCCTTCTTTGTAAAAGAAAAAGAATAATAATGATAGGATTTTTTGGGGATTTTGGTTTGATAAGGTATATTTGGGAAATTGGGAATTTTACTAAAAAACTTGGGTTAGGGTTTATTATAAATTTTTTTATTGGTCTTATGTGGAAAATTTGGGGTTTTGGATAAAAATAAATTAATGTGAATTTAAATTAATTTTGGGGAGTTAAATTCTTTTATTTTAGGATTATCTTGGAATTTAGGAATCATTTTTTAAAATGGGAATATTTTGGGGATTAATTGTGCTATATTTCTTAGCATAAGTGGTATTTTGGGTTTTACTAAAATTCTATGGAATTTGGGGATTCTTATTGTTTTTAAAATAAGGGATAAAAGATTCTTTAAGGATTTAATGTGGGGATAAAACTCTTCGTCCGAGAGTCTAAATAATGGATGGGATTTTGGGGATAAAACTCTTTGGTTCCAAGAGTATAAATATAGGCCAAGGGATAGGATTTTAGGGATAACACTCTTAGGTTCCAAGAGTATAAATATAGGTCAAGGGTTTAGGATTCGTGGGATAAAACTCTTTGTCCAAGAGTCTAAATAAAGGGATTAGGATTTTGGGATAAAACTCTCCATCCAAGAGTATAAACAATGGACATGGGATTTTCAAGGGAAAGAACTCCGTATCTAGGAGTATAAATATTAGATTAAGGGATATAACTCCTTATCTAGGAGTATAAATATAGATTAAGAGATTTAAGGGATAAAACTCCTCATCTAGGAGTATAAACACTAGATTTAAGGGATAGAACTCTTTATCCAAGAGTATAAATAGTGGATGAGATTTAGGGATAGGATTTGGGATTTAGGAATAGGATTAGGGGGTAGGAATAGAGGAGGTGAACTACGGTTACTCTGATCCTTCATTTTGAGGGTACGTAGGCATAGGGTTGCAAACCAACCCTAGCGAGTATAATTAGGAAAAAACTTAGGTTTTCTTTTCATTTAGACAAACAAACATGCTCTAAACATAAAGGTGGATCTCATTGAGTACAATGGAAGTAAGGGGTGCCTAACACCTTCCCTTTACTTAACCGACTCCCGAACCGTAGGAATCTCTACCTTAGGATAGGATATTTAAGTTTATCATTATTTTCCTTAAAAAATATGGTGGCGACTCGAATATTTTTGCCGGCCGCGACAAATGTAATATTGCTTTTCAAATCGAGAATCTGAAACTAAGAATCCCGCTTTCTATATCATACCTGTGAGGGGGGATATTGGGTTTTCTTCAGGGAACCAAGACTCTTCCACCCTTTGTTCTCTCATTGCGTCAGGTCTCGCACCCACACAGCGCTACCTTTGCGGATGTTCAGATTTGATTATTCAGACTATGTTGGCTTGTTGATTCTGGTGTTGCATATCATCTCATCATGTCAAATTAATTTTTGTATAAACATTTTAAAACTTTATTTATGCCTAAATTGCATTCATTCATGCCCGCATTTGCACGTCCCTTCATCCGAAACCATTGCTCATCCTTGTTTGCATTCCTTGTAGCAAGACGACGACTCGACATCGGTATTTTACTCGCTCAAACAAATCCAGAATCATGGCTGACTTTGAAGCTGAGAACGCTGCTTACAAGGAAACTCTGGCACAATTCCAAGGTCGAATGGATCAGTTTCAGACGAACATGGATGTCATTATGGAGCTCCTTTGTGCTCAGAGGGATATTGCTGCTGCTGCCACTGTTGTTTCGACCACTACTGATGCAACTGTTGTCACTCCTGGTGTGACTGTTCCTCTTGTTGTTACAGCTACTCCTGCTGTCGTTGTTCCTTCTCCTGCTAGAGTTGAAGTGCCAGTTGAGCCTGTGAATCAGTCTGCTGTTCAGTCTAGTTTGAATCAGATGCCTGCTGGTTTCCCTTAGGGCATGCCTCCGAATTACACTCCCCAGCTTGCAAATAATGGTAGTACCTTCATGCCATATCAGCCTTTTGTTGCACCCATGCCTAATGGGAATGTTGCCGCCTATACATAGGTCATGTCTACTCCAGTCCCGCCTCCAGTGGTGAATGATGATCCTGAGAATCTTCAGGATCAAACTCATCAAACTTCCGGATTGGTCGACACTGAAACTCCTGATGATGAAGAGCATGTGTATAGGGGTCCTCCTATTCATGTTCTGGTTCCATCTCAGGATGCTCAAACTGTTGTTCCGAGTGTTCATCCTGGGATGTTCTATCCTGGGGTATCTTCCTCAGCTGCTGGGGTACCTCCTCCAAATTATCTGTATGGTGTTCCGATGGGTCAGAATGCTGGTCAGATGGTTAATCCTGGTTTGGTTTATCCTTCTCAGTTTGCTACTCCGCAAGTGAATGCTCCTGCCGCTTCTCAGCTGCCAAATCCTCATATTCTTGTCAGGCCCACTAATCAGAATAGATATGTTGACTTCAATTTGTTGGAGGACCGTATCAGGGCTATTGAAGGGTTTTCTGCTTTTGGCATGGAGGCCAAAGATTTGTGTTTGGTTCCAAATGTTGTGCTGCCGCAGAAATTCGAGATACCTGATTTGCCAAAGTATAAAGGCTTGAGCTGCCCGCGTAGTCACCTCACTATGTACTGCAGGAAGATGGCATCACATATTGATAATGATGAATTGCTTGTTCATTATTTTTAAGATAGTTTGTCTGGTGCTTCATTGGATTGGTACATGGGCCTGGAGCGCAGCAAAATCCGTACTTGGAGGGATTTGTGTGAAGCGTTCGTGAGACAATACAAGTATAACCTTGATCTGGCGCCAACCAGATTGCAATTGCAGAATCAGTCACAACGCTTAGCTGAAAGATTCAAGCAGTATGCACAAAGATGGCGTGAGATGGCATCTCGTGTGCGACCTCCTCTCTCTGATAATGAGTTGGTTGACATCTTTATGGGTACATTGCAAGGATCTTACTATGAGAAAATGGTGGGTAGTTCTTCATCGAACTTCGCTAATGTTGTGACGATCGGTGAATGAATTGAGAACGGGTTGAAGACTGGAAAGATTTCTGGAGTTGCTTCCCAGCAGCCGACCACTCGGAAATCTTAAAACAGTCAGTCCAAGAAAAAGGAAGGTGAGGCCAACGCTGTGACCACTCAAGTTTCTCCTCAGTATCAAGCTCCCATGACTCCCATGCCGTACTATCCGTATCCGTACATTGTTACTGCACAGTATCAACAACCTCGGTATCAATATCATCCGCACAACAACCAACTCAGAATCAGCAACAGAATCAACAGAACAACAAAAACCAGCAGAATCAGAACCGTCAAAACAACAACAGTCAAGAAAACCGTAAGCGTCCAGATTTTGATAGAATTCCGGTGTCATACACGGAACTGTTTCCTTACTTGGTTCACCAAGGGGCAATTGTCCCCAAGCAGATTGCACCTGCGATTCCTCCATTTGGCCCGAAGCATAACCCAAATGCATCATGTGCTTATCATGCTGGATACATAGGACATGCAACAGAGGATTGCTTTTTTTTCAAAACCAAGGTTCAGGAACTCATTGATAAGAAGGTTCTAACTTTTGCTGAGAAAGGACCCAACATTCAGAGTAATCCATTGCCGAATCACGGTGGGCCTGCGGTTAACATGGTTGAGGATAATTCAAGGGCTGAATTGATCATGGATGTTGACGAAGTAAAGACTCCGATGTTTGTGATTTTCAAGAGATTGAACGAACACGGGCTGTTGAAAGGGTTGCATGGTAAGTGTCAGATTTATGACGATAATCCCAACCAGTGTTGAAGGCTGAAGGGTTGTGTCTAGATTCTGATAAACCTGGGCGAAGTGAAATTTGCCAGATCTAAACCTGTCGAGGAAGTTACTGCTATTGAGTCGTTCACCATCGTCTATAGGAATGTTCTTGTGGAATCCCCTAAACAGAAAAAGGTGCAACCCATTGTTGTTTGCCCGCCAAAGTCGTTTCCTTATCAGAATTCTAAAGAGGTACCGTGGAAGTATGGGTCTTCTGTGTTTTCTGGAGGTCAAGAGATAAGGTTCGCCGAATCAGAGATCGTGAATGTTACAGCTGGTGGAGGTATGACTCGTAGTGGACGAGTGTTTGCTCCGAAGGTCACTAGAAAGCCTGTTCAAGTTCCAACTGTTGTTACTCCTAAAGAAACGCCTGCAGCTGCAACCCCTATTGTTCAACAAGGGGCATATACTGCTATTCCAGTACCGATTATACTGTCTGAGAATGTTTTAAACAGCAAAGAGACCCTTGATGATCAAGAGTTCCTTAAGCTGATCAAGAAAAGTGACTTTAAGATTGTGGATCAGCTGGGTCAGACTCCCTCGAGGATCTTAATTTTGTCCTTACTCATGAGTTCTCCTGCGCACAGATCAGTTTTGTTGAAAGTTTTGAACAGCGCCCATGTCATGCAAGATATATCCATCGTCGAATTCGATGATATAGTGGCCAACATAACTGCAAGTCAGTATTTGGGTTTTAATGAATCAGAATTACCTCCTGAAGGAAATGCCCACAATAAAGCGCTACACATATCTGTAACCTGCACAGACATCCTGTTATCTCGTGTTCTAGTGGATATCGATTCTTCTCTCAATGTGATGCCTAAGGGCACATTGAGTCAATTACTAGTGGAAGGAATCGAGATGAGACCAAATGCCTTAGTTGTCAGAGCCTTTGACGGTTCTCGAAGACAGGTCATTGGAGAAGTGGACTTACCCATCAACATTGGGCCGCATCTGTTTACCATTACTTTCCAAGTGATGGATATCAATCCAGCGTACAGTTGCCTACTGGGTCGTCCGTGGATCCACGCTGTAGGGGCAGTTACCTCCACTTTGCATCAGAAGTTAAAATTCATGTTGACAATCAGCTTGTCATTGTCTGTGGTGAAGAGGATCTGATTGTGAGCGAGTTATCATCTTTCCGATATGTCGAGACTGAAGAAGGCATAGTTGAGGTGCCGTTGCAGTGTCTCGAGTTCGAAGATGTCAGTTCTGCTTCAACTAGTCAAAGTAGATCACCACAATTGACTTTAGCGTCTGCTAAGAGCGCAAAGGAGACTATCCAGAAAGGTGCTTTGTCAGGTTGGGGGCATGTGATTGATGTGGTTGAGAAGCATAATCGTTTTGGATTGGGTTATCGTCCTGGTCGTCAATCTGGGTCCTCTGGTCGGCAGCAGTGCACCTTGATCAAGTTCCACAACGCGGGTTTCCAGCAGGGTGACATCGTGGCAACTGCTGATGATGCCGGTCCTAGTAATCAGACTTCAAGCTTTATGCGCAAGTGTCCGCCAGGTTTCAAGCTCAACAATTGGACATCTACCGTGATTCTTGTGGTTTTCCCGTATAACATGTAATGCATTTTGCTTTCTCATTCCCTCGTCCTCGCCCGAGACGAGTGGATTGCTTGTAAAGGGCCTCGCGCTTTTGCAATATTATGTGATCAATAAATAAGAGTTTTTTGCATTCAAAATCATGCTCTATTTTCTTTCTTTATTTTACCTTTTCAAAAATAAATGGCAAAAGTTTCTTTTGTTTTTCACTTTTCAAAATAGCTCATTCTGAACATATTCATAAACATGCAGAATTAATAAAAGCATTGATAACAACACGGCAAACATCCATTGTAATTCTGGAATTCCAATTAACCAAGCCGAAGAAGATGGTAAGGAAGATTGTGAATTACCGGCTGAACTGGCAAGGCTCCTTGAGCACGAGCATAGAGAGATTCAGCCACACAAAGAGCCAGTGGAAGTTGTCAATCTTGGTACAGATAAGGTCAGAAGAGAAGTCAAGGTTGGCGCCTCCCTCGCTAAGCATGAACACTCCGAGTTGGTCAAGTTGTTGAAAGAGTATGTTGATATCTTCGCCTGGTCCTATCAAGATATGTCTGGGTTGGATACCAACATCGTTGAACATCATTTGCCACTCAAGCCCGGATGTCTTTTTGTCAAGCATAAACTCAAAAGGACTAGACCCGACATGGCACTCAAAATCAGAGAAGAGGTAAAGAAGCAGCTTGATGCTGGGTTCCTAGCCACTTCCGAATATCCTGAGAGGATTGCCAACATTGTCCCGGTTCCCAAGAAGGATGGCAAAGTCAGAATATGTGTGGACTATCGAGATCTCAACAAGGCAAGCCCGAAGGATGATTTTCCTTTGCCTCATATTGATGTCTTGGTAGACAACACTGCGCAGTTCTCTGTCTTTTCATTTATGGACTGTTTCTCAAGATATAATCAGATTAAAATGTCCCCAGCTGATATGGAGAAGACTACTTTCATCACGCCATGGGGTACGTATTGTTACAAAATCATGCCATTCGGTCTAAAGAATGCAGGGGCAACATACCAGCGTGCCATGACAACCCTCTTTCATGATATGATACATAAAGAGATCGAGGTTTACGTGGACGATATGATTGCCAAGTCCAGAACTGAAGATGATCACTTGGTTCATCTGAAGAAATTGTTTGACAGACTCCGGAAGTTTAGATTGCGGTTGAATCCTGCGAAGTGCACCTTTGGAGTTAGATCTGGTAAACTATTGGGCTTTATTATAAGTCAGAAGGACATTGAAGTTGATCCTGATAAGGTTCGGGCAATTCAGAACATGCCGCCTCCCAAAACAGAAAAAGAAGTTAGTGGCTTTCTAGGCAGACTCAATTACATTTCAAGGTTCATTTCCCATTTGACGGCTACCTGTGAACCAATGTTCAAATTACTAAGAAAAAATTAATCGGTTGAATGGAATAATGATTGTCAGGGAGCATTTAACAAAATAAAACAATACTTGCAAGAACCACCGATCTTAGTACCACCGGTTCCTGGTAGGCCTTTAATCATGTATCTCACTGTCCTCAATGAATCAATGGGATGTGTATTGGGTCAACATGATGACACTGGCAGAAAAGAACATGCAATATACTATCTGAGCAAGAAGTTCACTGATTGTGAGACCAGATACTCACTCTTGGAGAAAACTTGTTGTGCTCTGGTCTGGGTTGCTCGACGCCTACGACAATACATGATTTGCCATACTACTTTGTTGATATCCAAAATGGATCCGATAAAGTACATATTTGAGAAGCCTGTTGTCTCTAGAAGGATTGCTCGGTGGTAGATGCTGTTAACCGAGTATGATATCCAACATGTTACCCAGAAAGCAATAAAAGGGAGCGTCTTGTCTGACTACCTTGCTCATCAACCTGTAGAGGGTTACCAACAGATGAAGTTTGACTTTCCCGACGAGGATGTTCTGTTTATCAGAGATTATGAGACTCCAGCCCCTGATATAGGACCCGAACCAGGGGCGCGATGGACACTCGTGTTCGACGGTGCCTCCAATTCTAAAGGTCGTGGAATCGGTGCTATCCTCATCTCTCCAACAGGTTTTCACCTTCCCTTCACTGCTAGGTTATGCTTTGCATGCACCAACAATATGGCTAAATACGAAGCATGTATCTACGGTATTGAAGAGGAAATTGACATGAGAATCAAGATTCTTGAGGTCTATGGAGATTCTGCCTTGGTTATTGGTCAAGTCAGAGGGAATTTTGTGACTCGGGATTCCAAGCTGGTTCCGTACCAACAACACAAAGCGAAGTTGATTCCTTACTTTGATGAGATCACTTTTCATCATATTCCCAGATAGGAAAATCAACTAGCTGAAGCTCTTGCCACTCTAGCATCCATGTTCAAGGTCAAGTAGAAGAATGAAGCTCCTCATATCCGCATTGATCACTTGAACAAACCAGCACACTGTTTAGCAATCGAGGATGAGTCTGATGACAAGCCTTGGTTCTACGACATTAAAAGATATCTGGAAAAAAAGGAATATCCCGAGGGTATCACCATCACTGACAAGAAAGCTCTTAGGCGGCTTTGCGCCAAATTCTTCTTAAGTGGTGGTATACTGTACAAGAGGAATTATGATTCCGTGTTGCTCAGATGTGTGGATAGACACGAAGCAAACACGAACATAAGGTCCATACATAAGGGCTGCGAGGGTGTACATGCTAAAGGTCCTGCTATGGCCAAGAAGATTCTTCGGGCTGGGTATTACTGGAAGACAATGGAGGTAGATTGTTACAACTTTGCCAAAAGGTGTCACAAGTTCCAGATCTACGCAGACAAGATTCATATGCCTCCAACTCCAATGAATATCTTGACTGCACCTTGGCCATTCTCCATGTGGGGTATAGATATGATTAGAATGATCGAGCCGAAGGCTTCCAATGGTCATCGATTCATTCTAGTTGCTATCGACTACTTCACCAAGTGGGTTGAAGCTGCTTCTTATGCAAACGTTACACGACAAGTGGTTGCCAGATTCATCAAGAAAGAGATAATATGTCGTTATGGCATTCCTAGAAACATTATCACGGATAATGCAAGCAACCTGAATAACAACATGATGAAGGAGTTGTGTCAAGAATTTAAGATCGAGCACCACAACTCTTCACCATATCGGCCCAAGATGAATGGCGCCGTCGAAGCAGCAAACAAAAACATCAAGAAGATTGTCCAGAAAATGGTCAAGACTTACAAAGATTGGCATGAAATGCTTCCCTTTGCACTGCATGGCTACAGAACTTCAGTTCGCACTTCTACTGGGGCAACCCTGTATTCGCTTGTGTATGGTATGGATGTTGTTCTGCCCATCGAAGTCGAAATTCCTTCACTCAGAGTCATCATGGAAGCAGGTCTTGATGAAGCTGAATAGGTTCAATCCAGATGCGACCAGCTGAATCTCATCGAAGAGAAGCGCCTTACAGCCGTTTGTCATGGTCAATTGTATCAGAGATGCCTCAAGCGAGCTTTTGACAAGAAAGTTCTTCCTCTAACATTCTGTGAAGGCGAACTCGTGCTCAAGAGATATTCACCTGTTCTCTCGGATCCACGAGGCAAGTGGACTCCCAATTACGAATGACCCTTTGTTGTCAAAAAGGCCTTCTCAGGTGGATCCCTGATCCTCACCACAATGTATAGGGAGGAGTTGCCATCGCCCGTGAACTCCGATACAATCAAAAAATATTATGCCTGAAAAAAAATAGATAAGAGTCCGCTAGATTGACATCCGTAAGGACAATCTAGGCAAAAATGGACGTCCCTATGGACCAAAAAAAAGAAATGTCCATGCAAAAGTTAGGGACAACGAAAAAAACAATAATAGCCCGCTAAGTTGAAAACCCGAAAGGGAGACTTAGGCAAAAATGGGCATCCCGGTGGACGAAAAAAAAAGTGAAAACATGTCCAGGCAAAAATTAGGGATAAAGGCATTGACTATGAACACTTGAGCCTCTTTTCCTCACTGCTAGACCTCAGACGGTAACAGAACATTCCAATCATCATCGACTGGTGTAAGGCGTTGGAACCTAGACTTACTGTGGATGGTGGCCAATGTTGTAATCAATGCAAAGCATGATTTCCCTTTTCCATTTACATTTGTTTTTCAATTTTATTACAAACTTCATCATCTAGGATTTTGCATCCATGTACACACTTTATGTACAAAAATTTTACATTCAATAAAATGCATTCTTTGTTATCTCAATTTGTTTTCATTCCAGTATTTTGTTTGCAAAATAAAAAATTATTTGTGATTACATAATACTAAAAAACGTTGAGAACAATAAAAAGCTAAATTCACCGAGAAAGCATTATGCATTGCATGTGTTACTGGTAACTCCTGCAGGATAATCGGTAATATCTGTTGGTAAGCCTAACGCCTGGCCGACAATGGGGTGATTCAGTGAAGAAGTTGTTGTTTCCTCAGCAGAGTCATCATCCTCCCCAACAGGTTGCCATGGTGTTCCCCAGCAAAGACGCTTTGTTCTCTTTTCCCTAGCAAGGGTTGTGCATCATCTCTTATGATTAGGAACTATCTGTCACCAGCAGCAGTGGTTTCTCCTCAGCTGAGTTAACATGATTCGGGAACTTCTTTTCCCCACGCAGAGCCCGGCTTGGTAGAAAGGATTGACTTGGTTCTTTCATCCCCAACAGGGACAGCCATGGTGATTTAGAAACCTGAGATGTCCTGGGTTTCATTCCTCGACAGGATCATCATCCTTTGTGAATTGTCTTCTCCAGCAGAGATTGCCTTTATCTGCGGGTCCTCTCCCCGACCGAGGGTGTCGAGGTCGTTTTGCTACAATTTATGCCTAACCGCCTCGCTATGCCTTACCTTGCGCCTTTGCATTGCATGATATCAAGCAACATGTAGTAACGCATACATAGCATATGCATCGATCATATTCCCTCTCTTTTTGCCTGACTAATCTTTTAGCAGATTTTCAGCAAACTTTGCACTTATCTATTCAAACACTTTCAACTCTTCTTTTGTCGCCGTCGGCCAAATTTTCGAGCTACTCTTTTATTTAATCCCCTTTTACCTCGAATCATCGAAAAGTTAGCGCAATTCGTACATTCAGGTCCAAGAGGATTAAATAGGGGCAGCTGTCGTAACCCAAAATTTGACCTCCCTCTTTTGCCTTTTGCATAAGCATTCGCATTCGCATCGCTGGCATACGCATTCTCACTTTTCCTCTAGTGTTTTGATTGCAGGATATTCAGGTTTTCCAAGCCCGATTAATCATATCCTCACAAGGTCATTACATCATCAAAACAATCACAAAATGAGGGTTTCTATGCCTATTTATCAAAGCAAGAGGTCGAAAATCGGAACCGGGACCACAGCACCATTTTCAGGAAAAATTAGGCATTTTTGGCCTGGTTAATAGATTAACCATTTTGCAGTGCAATTAGGTTAATAGATTAACCAGTGTAAATTTGTTGTTTTTTAATGTGTTAATCGATTAACACTTTGCAGTGCAATTATGTTAATCGATTAACACATGCAAATTTTGCATAATTTGCTATTTTTTCAAGGCAGCAACTTTCCCTCCACATTTTGAGATTCTACATTGGTCTAGTAACATGTGGAACATTCTAGAACCTTCAAGAATTCACCTACATTTGTTCCAATGCATTATTTCCAATTAAGTGCATCATGTTCCTTGTTTTCCAAGTAATGTGCATCTTTGGATGATGGAGTGCACCTTGGGATTGTTACCGAGTTGATCTTAACTAACCGAGTTAACTACCTTGACTCGGTGAGTCAAGTGTAACTAACTCCAACCCTAACTCCAAACCTCCCAAAGCTAAGTCCAAAGTTAGCTCCAAACCTCTCACACTCCATACCTAAACTCTATTTAAACAAAGCTTCACCATTTTGCAAATTCTCCACAATCATTCACACAAATTCACACTTTCTTCAGTCTTTATTCTCTCATTCTCCTCTTCATTTTTCTGCAACTTCTACACATTCCTCTTCATCTTCTCCATCAAACCTCACCAAAAGCTCTTATTCTTGAAGGATAATCACTTTTCACATTGAAAATGATTAATTCTTGAGCTTAACCTTCATCATTTGGCATCCTTTGGTTGGATTTCTGGAATTACATATCATTCTACTTCAATCCAAGGGTTTCACACCATTTATTTTGGTGCAAGTTCGATTTCGGTGCATTTTCGCATTTTTGATCGGTTTCGACGCGTTTCGTCTACAATTCAAGGATCCTCTGGTTTTCTTTAATCTTTTGCACCAAGATCACATTGCAACATTTACCAAGGCACATCTCAGCCTTGTAGGTTGGTGGATTTCATTCATTTTATCATTTCGATCGTTTTCGTATCGTTTGCGATGTAATTTCGATATTCTTGCATGTGAATTGATTATCCTTTTGCTTGATCCATGATCTTGATTGTTTAATAGATTCTATTGTTGATCATTTGTTGTTTCTAAACTTGATTTTTCGTGCATAATTGTTTGCCCTAGCATTGGAGTGATTGCACAATCAAAAAGTTGGCCAAAAGCACTTTTCCAAAACTGATTTTCTGCTCCCTGTATAGTGTTAATCGATTAACACATTGCAGTGCAATTGTGTTAATCGATTAACCAATGTTCTTTTGCACTTTTTCACGTGTTAATCGATTAACACTTTGCAGTGCAATTGTGTTAATCGATTAACACTGAACCAGAAGGCCATTTTCTTGCATTTTCAAGTGTGTTTGCCATGTTTTCTTCATTTTAACTTCCATTGATTGTCATGCTTGATTTTATGGATGTTTTTAATGTCATTTCACTTCTGGTTGAAGCAAATTCATGAACTTTCGATGCACATTTTCGATTATTCATTTTTTTCATGTTCTTAGCATTGTATGAACATAGCAATTCTTGCACTATCTTTGTTCACATGATACATGATTTTGTGTGGCATTTTGATGATCATTTGGTACTGTTTTGCACCTTCCATTTCAGTTTGCATTAAGTTTATTCTTCATGGATAAACTTAATTTTGTATAATCAATAACTCACTCCTTTTTGCTTTAATGACTTTTCATCCTCTTTGGAAAGTTGTTAGCATATTTCTCCCTTGATTAATTCATCGAAACTTTGTTTCGATTAATCGATCTTCCCTTTTCCTCTCTTTAGGCCTCCTTTAGAGCTTTCTCTCTCATTGCCCCCCCCCCCCCCCCCCCCCCCCCGTGGAGTTGGAGTTTCGCGCTACGCCTTGCATTGGAGCACTGTACGAATTGACGTCGTTACGCTGTCTGTTTCTCTCCGCAGGAGCACTGTATAACATTGGAGCTGTTGCGCTATCCGTTTCAATTTCGGCACTATAATTTGAGCGTTAGAGAAGGAATGAGGATGGTTGTCCTACCCTCATTCTGACTATTTCTTGGGTAATGGCATTTGGCCATCTCTTTCGAGAATAGTCACCTCTATCCTCAAGCTGTAGTGTTGCTCCTTCCCAGTCAGATTCATCCTTGATCACTTGTGATCTTCTCAGTCTCTCCTTTTGATCAATCATCATCCTTCTTGGTTAAGATCGTTATTCTTGTGCTAGCAATCTCTCTTTGTTTCCCTACTCCTTTCCTCTGATAATCAATCATTTCCTTTTGATTCCCCTGAAGAATCTCAATCTCTTTTCTGCGGTTAATCACAGTCTGTCTGTTAAAACCGTAAATCCCCTGGAGTTCGCAACCTTCTCTTGGTTCTTCTCATTTGTTTGGTTAATCACTGTCTGTCAGTTAAAACACCAATGTTTGCACTCCTTCTCAGCTAATCACAGTTCGTTTGTTAATACTGAGCACCTTTTGGGTTAATCACCTTCTTTTGGTTAATCACCCGCCTCTTCAGTTAAACACAGTCCGTCTGTTAATACTGCGCACCTTTTGGGTTAATCACCTTCTCTTGGTTAATCACCCGCCTCTTCAGTTAAACACAGTCCGTCTGTTAAAACACTGAGTTCCTCTTGGGTTAATCACCTATTCTTGGTTAATCACCATTTTCTTCAATTAACCACAGTCCGTCTGTTAAAATACTGAAGCCCTTTTGGAGTTAATCACCTTCTCTTGGTTAATCACTCATTTTTCTCGGTTAATCACAACTCTCTTGTTAATACCGAATCCCCGCAGTTGGCAACCTCCTCTTGGTTCGAATACTTGCACCCTTGGGTTAGTAACCTTTCTTTGGTTCAAGTACCCTTTCTTCGGTTGAGTACTGTTTGTTCAGTCAGTTTACCGAACCCCTTTGGGTCACGACCCTTGCTCGGTCCCACACCCGTCCTTTGGGTCACGACCTTTGCTCGGTCCTACACCCGTCCTTTGGGTCACGATCTTTGCTCGGTCCTACACCCGTCCTTTTGGGGTCACGACCTTCGCTCGGTCCTACCCCCATTTTTCTGGTTAATCACAGTTTTCTCTGTTAAAACCAATGCTTCTCTATCCCCACAGAGTTGCAATCCTTTCTTTTTTCGGTTAACCACTGTTCATTAGTTAATATACCGATGCCCCTCAGAGTCAAACACCTTCTCTTGGTTTAGCACTCTCTCTCTTGGTTTATCACAGTCCGTCTGTTGACACCAGTCTTTTCCCCGCCAGGGTCTTACTCTCTTTCTTCGGTTAACCACTGCCAGCCAATTAATATACCGAGTTTCCTTTTTCTCTTGGTTATGACACCATCCCTTTATTTGGATCCCCAGCGAAGTCCTTTCTATTCCTTGTGCTCTTACTTTCTTGGTTTCGACACCATTTCTCTTTGTTATCCCCAGTGGAGTTTCTTTCATTCTCGGTTTTGACACCATTATTTTCCTATTCTTTTGTGGAAACGCTCTTACCACGGGGTCTTTCCCAGTAGAGTTTCTCTTTCATTCTTGTTATTGGTTTTAACACCACTTTCCTTTCATTTTCCTTTTCCGTCTTAGTTCCCCGAACTACGGAAGCTCTGATTCTGCATTCTTTTGAATGTATGATACGTAGGCACGACGACTTCGTTCCTCCGCGAGCACTTTCTTTCTTTCTTTTCTTTTTTACCCTCTGTCTCTCTCCTTTCTTTTAGCTAGAAGCCTTTAGATAGATAACCCATCCAAGCCTAGAAGCAAGCGAAATGGTTCCCGTCGAGTACGACGGATGCGTTAGGTGCTAGTACCTTCCTTTCGCATAACCGACCCCCGGTTCCCGTTTCTCTTCCCCTTGGGTTTTATCGATATTTTCCCCGTCCTTTGGGACTAAATAAAGTTCGGTGGCGACTCTGTTGTATCTTTGAGTGTGTGATTCACTCAGGTAGAAACCAACCATCTTCACTATCTGGTCTGAAGTATATAGCTTTCCAATCACCATCTCCATTCCCTCATTAGAAAAGCTCATAAATTGTGTCGCCTATGAGGTCACTGTTGAAGACTTTCAATCTGACCTGAGCTTGGTAAAGAAATGCAAGGTTTTATTTGATGATCCGGTTCCTTATGAACCAAACAACCCTGAGAAACTTCTTCCTTCACCCAGAACATGGTTCAGATTCTCTCTAACCAATCTTCGACCTCGTGCAACTGTAAGGAGCACGCTGTCCCAAGATGACAGAGTATTCGTTTTCCTCTTAACACACCACTTTAAAATCAATCTTCCCAAAACTATTTTCAATCACCTGAAACATTCTATCAGAGTTTCAAGAACTCAGTTTAACTCTTATGTTCCTTACGGGAGAATAATATCTGAAATTATGCTAAAAGAGAAATTTTTGGGGTTAGTAAGGAGACTCGGACCAGAACCTTCAGTAACTGAGACAAGATGTGATAGGGTAGACAACATTGAAGATTTTGATGACTAAAATTTTAATATCTGATGTAGTGCAATGCTATGTTTTGTTGCTTATCGCTCTATTTTGTGCTGATGTTTTTCTCACTTCGTCAATGAAAAATGATGTTTTTTCTCACTTTACATCTATTAACCTTCAATTAATCTTTTGGCTTCCATCTATCCACCTTCAATTAAATACATACTGAGTGTAGATGTGTTTCCCTAAAATGAGTCTAATTGCTTCTGAATGTTTAAATGACTCTGTGACTCTGTAACTGAATATAAATGACTACATGCTTAAATGCTCATATGCCCTGACACTTTTTGATGATGTCAAAAAGGGGGAGAAATATATTTATTGATTTTGATTGAAAGAAGGAAATCTAAAAGAATGCAGAACTCAAACAAAGTACTCTTATAAAATGCGTTACCACTAACGTTTGTTGTTATCCGAGGAACTCTAAACAAGTTCACTAGGCATTCTAAAGACAGGATAAGAAGAAGAACTGCGATCATAGAATAAAAACTGTCTAAGAAGAATCAGAATCAGGAAGAAAACTCTGAAAGTAGTCAAGACAAAGTCTACATTTCAAGATGCTCACTCAGAAGATCTGTGCAAATCAGAAGTCAAGAACTGTCTGAAGATCCGAATTAAAGATCCAAGCAAGAAACCATTCTGATGTTTATCAGGAACCAATTTGAATTAAAGACGATTTGGTATCAGACTAAATCATCAATTGGAAATCAGATTCAGTACACAAAGATTAGTATCAGACTCTCAATCAAAGCAAAGCTGTGGATTACTGTCAAAGTGCCTTCATTGGTATCCTATCAACACACAAAGGAAATACTCTTCAAAGTAATATCAAAAGAACTCTTTCAACATCAGAATCAACAAACTCTTGTATAAGAGTCAACACATCATTTTTACATCCGACTAAAACAAGATGTACCAGATTCAGAATCAAGCGTTGATTGATCACAAGTTTTAACCTTCAATTGGTATCTGATAAAAAATCAAGCTTTGATAATTTAACTGAGTTGTGAGAATAACAAGGTCTGAAATAAACTTGTGTTCAAAGTCAAACTCTGAAAAGTCATGATCAACACTGGTGATTAAATTTAGAAACTCTGAATTTCGATTCTGAAAGATCCCAATATCTGACTTATGGAAATTAGGGGGAGATTACCTAGAAGACTAAAATGCAAAATCTAAAATCCTCATATAGCCTGAAACTCTGGGGGAGTGTCTCAAAAGACAGTTTCTGATATACACCGAAGCTATGTTTATCAGTCGAAGAACTGCTCTAATTCTGTGCTCAATTGAATCTACTGAAAAGTAGAAATGTTTCAGACGACTCTGAAGATAACAAGCTCTGATATGACAACAAAGGAAACTGAGTTCTGAAGATCTGAAGATGGAAGTTCCGTTGAACTAGTCCAGATGCTAAAGACTCTTCGTTTTCCTAAGGGCAAGATAGAAAAGTAACTTTTTTCTATTTCTGTTCTAGCAACTCAAGTTGTTACTCTGTATATCTTTGGATTATATAAAATCCTAGATGATCTCAGATAAAGCTTTGAGGATAACTCATTCAGGGGGAGCTGTTGTTCCATACTCTGAATTTGTTTGCTTTGGGGATTACCTTGTATAAAATGTTCAATCAAAATACTTGGTTTTGTCATCATCAAAAAGGGGGAGATTGTGAGAGCAAGAATTGTCTCTACAAGTCAATCTATGTTTTGATGATAACAATAAGTATTTGTGAAAGAACCATTTTATGGTTTAACGTGTGTTGTGTGCAGATCATAAGAACAAAAGACATCAGAACCAACATGCACCAACTAGATGTACAATGATTGAATATATATATATATATATATATATATATATATATATATATATATATATATATATATATGCGAAGTTACTATGTGTGACTAAAGTCGCGAGAAGCAAGAATGCTTGTTTATCTAGTCATGATCAGCCAGATCCAAGGATGCCAAGATTACTGTTGCAATGCTCTTGTGGATGCTCTCTGAAAGTGATTAAGATTCTGAAGATAGCGAAGCTTCTGAAGAAGTACACTCAGAAAGAACCAAAGTTCTTAAGACTCCTATGACTTGAAGTTCTGATAGCTGAAGGCGCTGAAGACCAAGTGCAGAAAGAATATGAAGACTGAAGAGACTCTGAAGACAGGCTCTGAAGATTCGAAAGACTTAAAGCAGAAAAGGATAACGCTCTTAACGACCAAGTGCTGAAGTTCTGAAGACTGATTCCTAATGGACTTCTGCAATTAACGGAAGACTTGAAGCATCAGATATTCTGCTAAAAAGACTCCACTCATGCTTCATCAAATTAACATCAGAAGCCAATGAAGTTTCGAAGTTTAAATATTACCATTGTGAGTTAAATGTACACACTGCCTAAGAAAAGATGTCTGGTCATTTCCTCCTCTGCAAAAAGAAGATGTGTCAGTACAACTCATTATATCACAACGTCTCTTTTCCAAACAGCCAACAGTATTCTCTAACGGCTATATTTCTACTGGCTATTTAATGGAAAGAGTTTTTGCTTCTGATGCGTCGATCACTTGTAGAATTATGAACTGAATGTTCTTCTACAAAATTGACGAAGTCATTGTGTGAAGATAGCAACAACGATGAGTTCTCGTTGTAACACTTAGAATATTCAAAGCTGTCATTATTTCACTCATGGCAATTGTTGTTGAATCTTCAAAGAAAAAATCAATACAACAACAACAATCAAACAAAAGCTGTTGATGAAGAAGACAACATTGAAGATCATTCAAGTCATCAACCTACCTTCTCGTCAAAGCTACATTGAAGATCTGAAGCAAGGAGTTGCTGCTCAAAGCTTGCTCAACCAGAAGACAAAGAAGAAGAAGATCTACAAGATGTCTACAATCATAATATCAAAAACATCTTTGTAGTTTCTTAGGAAAGCAAGGAGCTGATTGCTCAAAACTTGCTTGAACACATGTGCGTGTTCTTTGTACTTAAACCTAGGAGAAACTTGCTTATTAAGAAGCACAATTTGTAATCTCCAGTTTGCCAATTCAACTAGATGAATTGAGACTCCTCAAGTGAACGTTATATCCTGATGGGATCCCTGAACGATTTAGCTGTGAGTTGAGGCCCTTGAGTAGATCACGTGGTGATCAGACACTTGAGATAACAATGGCTAAGGGTCATTGTGGAAAATCCTGAAATATGGTCAGTAGCGTTATATTCATTGTGATGAATCCCTGAACGGCTAGCTGTGAAATCCCAGCAGTGGGTCTGCTCGGTCAATGAACGTTATATCCTGTTAGATCCCTGAACGGTTCATTGTGTTGTTAGTCACAGTGCGGTTGTGCAAATGGTTAGTCATTGGCGTGGCCCGTGCAAGTGTAATCATGATTTGATTATAGTGGATTAAGTCCTTGTGTTCAAGGCGAAATCACCTGGGGATGGTGGACTGGATTATCCTGCGTGGTGAACCAGGATATATCGTGTGTCCTTTACTCTCTTGCTTAGTATCTCTATTTATGTTTCAGCATTGAATATCAGAACCTCATATTAAGCAAAGTCAGAACCTTGCAGCCTATCTCTGATAAGCTTCTGCACTGCAAGTTCTGAGTATCGTATGTTATGATCAGAACCTATACGGTTCTCATACTCTATAGTTAATATATCAGAATCTCTCAACAAACATTGAAGGTTCTTGAGCGTCAAATTAACAAGATGCGAAAAGTTACAAAAAGAGTAAATACACAATTCAAACCCCCCTTTCTTGTGTCTTTCTCGCACCTTCATTCTACAGCTGCCCCTATTCAATCTTCTTGGACCTGAAAGGATGATAGTAGCGGCTTTCAGATATTCAAGGTAGAAGGTGATTGAATACAAAAAGGAACCGCGAAATTTGCAAATTGTGGGGAGAAAAGATGATTGGAGCACAGTCACGCCTTATCAAAGGGATTTGGCAGAAAAACAACATACCCAAAGAACCACATCGTCAAAGGGATTTGACGGAAAAAACGCTTATTCCGAAGCAGCACATCGTCAAAGGGGTTTGACGGAAAGAAAACCTGAAAACCTGACCGAAGGGACACTTCGTCAAAGGGGTTTGACGGGAAGAAAATGGAACCCAAGAAACACATCGTCAAAGGGGTTTGACGGAAAGAAAACCTGAAAACCTGATCGAAGGGACACCTCGTCAAATGGGTTTGACGGGAAGAAAATGGAACCCAAGAAACACATCGTCAAAGGGGTTTGACGGAAAGAAAACCTGAACACCCGACCGAAGGGACACGTCGTCAAAGGGGTTTGAAGGAAAGTAAATTCTACCGTAGGGACACATCGTCATGGGGATGACAGAAAGAAAATTCCACCGTAAGGACACATCGTCATGGGGATGACAAAAAGAAAATCTAAACGAAGATAACACATTGTCATAGGGATGACAGAAAGAAAACCTGAACGAAGGAGACATATTGTCATAGGGATGACAGAAAGGAAACATGTCCGAAGAAACACTTCGTCATAGAAATGACGGAAAGGAAATTTGTTTTTGGAATGTCGTCATCAAAGGGTTGATGGGAAAGGACTGATCGAGGGTAAGATCGACGTGTGACTTACGACCCTAAAGAAAGGTAAGCAGAGGTTGACTGAAATGTCTGTTGGGGAATGCCTCGACATTCTCTCTAGGGATATGTCACTGTCTTGACTGAAAATTGATTCGGGATTCTGTACAAGGTACCAAATCTGGCTTATGCTTCGCATGCATATGTTTGAATTTTTTTCTATGGCGTAATGCTCCATACGAAATGGAAATGCTACGCGTTTGAGGATGAAATGCAAATGCTTATGATATGCAACAGGACCCCTCCAGCAAAATAAATGCTGAAGAGATGAGGCCAACTCCGCAGGGGATAACAAACTGAACTGTCTCCGAGATCACAAACCCTGCTAAGGAAGTCTCACTGAATTGTCTTCCTAATATAACCTTTGCTGAAGATGAAACCCAAAGAGAACTCTCACTCTGTTGGGGATCAAGAATAACAACTACTGAAGATGGAACCCAAAGATCTGCTACAGAAAAGGTGCCAATAACCATTGGACTTGGAATCTTCCGGGGATGTCAACCACTGATGACTAGGCCGTTGAGCTTACTACAACCAAACTCTGCTTGGGGAATGAATCCAATAACACCAAACCTACCGGAGAATATCATTGAACGTAACCTGTTGCTGGGGAAACGCCCTTAACCTGCTGGGGAATACCAGCCACCACCAACAAATCTGCTTAGCGAACGATGGTTGATGATATCCACTCTGCTAGGGGACATCATTGGACTTAATCCTATGTTGGAGACTTACCTTCTACTCTTACTTTGTTGGGGAGATGGTAACAACTTTACCGCAAAATGGGGAAGCACAAACCCAACACTCTTATCCTGTACGAGAATACGAACTCTTGCTGAAGATCAATAAACTTTACCAACTTGGCTAGAGGAGAGAGAACTCCTGAACTCTTGATGGGGAGCAATAAACTTCACCAACTTGGCTAGGGGAGAGCGAACTCTTGAACTCTTGCTGGGGAGCAATAAACTTCATGATGCTCTGCTGAGTGATAAAACTCCAGCTATCTCTGCTAGGGAGAGAGACTCTACTGGGGTCATCATGCGTTAACTCTCAACATGAACCCTACAGATGTGATATGACCAAAATATGCCTCGATACAACATAACCCATAAAGGAACCTGTCTTCGAGAGGTCTCATGAAGATCTGACATATCTTGCCAATGACTTTGATTAACAGTCCTCTGGAGAAAATAACTTCTTGTACTCCTGAAATGACTTGCCCCAGTACGAGCCTTGACACGACTTTGCACCTGTCTGAGCGATCTTCGAAAAAGTACCTCTGACCAACTGACCTTTGAGAGATTTGTCGAATCTCGACCTGATTGCCCCTTTGATATGAATTACCCCTGCTCAACAGAGTACTCAGGCATTCTACACCTTATCTTGATCAATCCTTCCATTGCAGAAACTTTTCTGATGTCAAGTGCTTACTCGCAAGTAAAACAATTCGTTTTGAAAATGACAATTTTAATGCAATGCATATGACAATTTCGAAATCCAAGTCTGTTCACTGGAAAAATGTTGTGACATATAGTGAATGAATCTCTGATCAAAGTGTCACCAATACCAACATGAATGGTAATAAAATCCTTTTAGGAGTCAGCTTCGAAGCGATCTTTACCAAAGTATGCTTTCGAAACAACCCTGCTTCAATTAGGTCTTTCGAAGGTTGTAACGTGGTCTGGTTCACGGTTTGAGAAAGAAAGGATATAAGGCTCAAAGTTTTGTTTTAACCCACCCAATCTCCTTGATATTCTCCAGTCCTATGTTCAGTTAACTTGACACAAGCGCCCACCTTTCAAAAAGGTCAATGAATGGTAGGAGGATAGAAGGAACCCACACGATTTTTGGATGACAGTCACCCCTTTTGTCTCTGGTGTCTGTAGCCACACGACTTGTTCTTTATTTGAGGATTTTTCTTTCTTTTTTTCGTTTGTTTTTCATTTTTTTGTTTTTGATTCCCCTGATTTTGCCTGGACTGATTCCTTTTTTGAATTTTCCGATATTGAAGTACAGCGAGATGCCCCAATTTTTGCCTAAGTAATTTATTTTCAAGTTTTGACTTAGCGGGTTATATTTTCCTTTTTGATTCTTTTTCTCTATTTTTTTGGACAAATCGTGTGACACTGGCTTGTCTAACTTGTTTGAAAGGGTTGTGACTGCCTCACTCTTCGGTTGGTGAGGGATACCCATAGATGCATCTGATCCTCGAATGGGACACTCCTTTTGAAATTTGAACGCTCGGTCTGACACCTACCCTGCCCAGGGTTAAGATTGAGGGTTTTTTCACTTTCAGAAAGAAACTACTACTTCTAGGCTCAACGGGGTTGACAATGGATTATCTTCCTTGTGTCCTCTGGAGAAAATAACTTCTTGTACTCCTGAAATGACTTGCTCTAGTACGATCCTTGACACGACTTTTCCCCTGTCTGAGCGATCTTTGAAAAAGTACCTCTGACCAACTGACCTTCGAGAGATTTGTCGAATCTCGACCTGATTGCCCCATATTAGCTGAATCTTGGAATGAATTGCCCCTTTGATATGACTTTCCCCTGCTCAACGGAGTACTCAGGCATTCTACACCTTATCTTGATCAATCCTTCCATTGTAGAAACTTTTCTGATGTCAAGTGCTTACTCGCAAGTAAAACAATTCGTTTTGAAAATGACAATTTTAATGCAATGCATATGACAATTTCGAAATCCAAGTCTGTTCACTGGAAAAATGTTGTGACATATAGTGAATGAATCACTGATCAAAGTGTCACCGATACCAACATGAATGGTAAGAAAATCCTTTTAGGAGTCAGCTTCGACACGGTCTTTACCAAAGTATGCATTCGAAACAACCCTGCTTCAATTAGGTCTTTCGAAGGTTGTAACCTGGACTGGTTCACGGTTTGAGAAAGAAATGATATAAGGCTCAAAGTTTTGTTTTAACCCACTCAATCTCCTTGATGTTCTCCAGTCCTATGTTCAGCTAACTTGACACAAGCGCTCACCTTTCAAAAAGGTCAATGAATGGTAGGAGGATAGAAGGAACCCACACGGTTTTTGGATGATAGACACCCCTTTTGTCTCTGGTGTCTGTAGCCACACGACTTGTTCTTTATTTGAGGATTTTTCTTTCTTTTTTTCCATTTGTTTTTCATTTTTTTTGTGTTTGATTCCCCTGATTTTGCCTGGACTGATTCCTTTTTTGAATTTTTCGATATTGAAGTACAGCGAGATGCCCCAATTTTTACCTAAGTCATTTATTTTCAAGTTTTGACTTAGCGGGTTGTATTTTCCTTTTTTTTTCTTTTTCTCTATTTTTTTGGACAAATCGTGTGACACTGGCTTGTCTAACTTGTTTGAAAGGGTTGTGACTGCCTCACTCTTCGGTTGGTGAGGGATACCCATAGATGCATCTGATCCTCGAATGGGACACTCCTTTTGAAATTTGAACGCTCGGTCTGACACCTACCCTGCCCCGGGTTAAGATTTAGGGTTTTTTCACTTTCAGAAAGAAACTACTACTTCCAGGCTCAACGGGGTTGACAATGGATTATCTTCCTTATGTCCTCTGGAGAAAATAACTTCTTGTACTCCTGAAATGACTTGCTCTAGTACGATCCTTGACACGACTTTTCCCCTATCTGAGCGATCTTTGAAAAAGTACCTCTGACCAACTGACCTTCGAGAGATTTGTCGAATCTCGACCTGATTGCCCCATATTAGCTGAATCTTGGAATGAATTTCCCCTTTGATATGACTTGCCCCTGCTCAACGGAGTACTCAGGCATTCTACACCTTATTTTGATCAATCCTTCCATTGTAGAAACTTTTCTGATGTCAAGTGCTTACTCGCAAGTAAAACAATTCCTTTTGAAAATGACAATTTTAATGCAATGCATATGACAATTTCGAAATCCAAGTCTGTTCACTGGGAAAATGTTGTGACATATAGTGAATGAATCACTGATCAAAGTGTCACCGATACCAACATGAATGGTAAGAAAATCCTTTTAGGAGTCAGCTTCGACACGGTCTTTACCGAAGTATGCATTCGAAACAACCCTGCTTCAATTAGGTCTTTCGAAGGTTGTAACGTGGACTGGTTCACGGTTTGAGAAAGAAAGGATATAAGGCTCAAAGTTTTGTTTTAACCCACTCAATCTCCTTGATGTTCTCCAGTCCTATGTTCAGCTAACTTGACACAACCTCTCACCTTTCAAAAAGGTCAATGAATGGTTGGAGGATAGAAGGAACCCTCACGGTTTTTGGATGATAGTCACCCCTTTTGTCTCTGGTGTCTGTAGCCACACGACTTGTTCTTTATTTGAGGATTTTACTTTCTCTTTTTCCGTTTGTTTATCATTTTTTTGTTTTTGATTCCCCTGATTTTGCCTGGACTGATTCCTTTTTTGAATTTTTCGATATTGAAGTACAGCGAGATGCCCCAAATTTTACCTAAGTCATTTATTTTCAAGTTTTGACTTAGCGGGTTGTTTTTTCCTTTTTGATTCTTTTTCTCTATTTTTTTGGACAAATCGTGTGACACTGGCTTGTCTAACTTGTTTGAAAGGGTTGTCACTGCCCCACTCTTTGGTTAGTGAGGGATACCCATAGATGCAACTGTTCCTCGAATGGGACACTCCTTTTGAAATTTGAACGCTCGGTCTGACACCTACCCTGCCCAGGGTTAAGATTGAGGGTTTTTTCACTTTCAGAAAGAAACTACTACTTCCAGGCTCAACGGGGTTGACAATGGATTATCTTCCTTGTGTCCTCTGGAGAAAATAACTTCTTGTACTCCTGAAATGACTTGCTCTAGTACGATCCTTGACATGACTTTTCCCCTGTCTGAGCGATCTTTGAAAAAGTACCTCTGACCAACTGACCTTCGAGAGATTTGTCGAATCTCGACCTGATTGCCCCATATTAGCTGAATCTTGGAATGAATTGCCCCTTTGATATGACTTGCCCCTGCTCAACGGAGTACTCAGGCATTCTACACCTTATCTTGATCAATCCTTCCATTGTAGAAACTTTTCTGATGTCAAGTGCTTACTCGCAAGTAAAACAATTCGTTTTGAAAATGACAATTTTAATGCAATGCATATGACAATTTCGAAATCCAAGTCTGTTCACTTGAAAAATGTTGTGACATATAGTGAATGAATCACTGATCAAAGTGTCACCGATACCAACATGAATGGTAAGAAAATCCTTTTAGGAGTCAGCTTCGACACGGTCTTTACCAAAGTATGCATTCGAAACAACCCTGCTTCAATTAGGTCTTTCGAAGGTTGTAACGTGGACTGGTTCACGGTTTGAGAAAGAAAGGATATAAGGCTCAAAGTTTTGTTTTAACCCACTCAATCTCCTTGATGTTCTCTAGTCCTATGTTCAGCTAACTTGACACAAGCGCTCACCTTTCAAAAAGGTCAATGAATGGTAGGAGGATAGAAGGAACCCACACGGTTTTTGGATGATAGTCACCCCTTTTGTCTCTGGTGCCTGTAGCCACACGACTTGTTCTTTATTTGAGGATTTTTCTTTCTTTTTTTCCGTTTGTTTTTCATTTTTTTTTGTTTTTGATTCCCCTGATTTTGCCTGGACTGATTCCTTTTTTGAATTTTTCCATATTGAAGTACAGCGAGATGCCCCAATTTTTACCTAAGTCATTTATTTTCAAGTTTTGACTTAGCGGGTTGTTTTTTCCTTTTTGATTCTTTTTCTCTATTTTTTTGGACAAATCGTGTGACACTGGCTTGTCTAACTTGTTTGAAAGGGTTGTCACTGCCTCACTCTTCGGTTAGTGAGGGATACCCATAGATGCAACTGATCCTCGAATGGGACACTCCTTTTGAAATTTGAACGCTCGGTCTGACACCTACCCTGCCCAGGGTTAAGATTGAGGGTTTTTTCACTTTCAGAAAGAAACTACTACTTCCAGGCTCAACGGGGTCGACAATGGATTATCTTCCTTGTGTCCTCTGGAGAAAATAACTTCTTGTACTCCTGAAATGACTTGCTCTAGTACGATCCTTGACATGACTTTTCCCCTGTCTGAGCGATCTTTGAAAAAGTACCTCTGACCAACTGACCTTCGAGAGATTTGTCGAATCTCGACCTGATTGCCCCATATTAGCTGAATCTTGGAATGAATTGCCCCTTTGATATGACTTGCCCCTGCTCAACGGAGTACTCAGGCATTCTACACCTTATCTTGATCAATCCTTCCATTGTAGAAACTTTTCTGATGTCAAGTGCTTACTCGCAAGTAAAACAATTCGTTTTGAAAATGACAATTTTAATGCAATGCATATGACAATTTCGAAATCCAAGTCTGTTCACTGGAAAAATGTTGTGACATATAGTGAATGAATCACTGATTAAAGTGTCACCGATACCAACATGAATGGTAAGAAAATCCTTTTAGGAGTCAGCTTCGACACGGTCTTTACCAAAGTATGCATTCGAAACAACCCTGCTTCAATTAGGTCTTTCGAAGGTTGTAACGTGGACTGGTTCACGGTTTGAGAAAGAAAGGATATAAGGCTCAAAGTTTTGTTTTAACCCACTCAATCTCCTTGATGTTCTCCAGTCCTATGTTCAGCTAACTTGACACAAGCGCTCACCTTTCAAAAAGGTCAATGAATGGTAGGAGGATAGAAGGAACCCACACGGTTTTTGGATGATAGTCACCCCTTTTGTCTCTGATGTCTGTAGCCACACGACTTGTTCTTTATTTGGGAATTTTACTTTCTCTTTTTCCGTTTGTTTATCATTTTTTTTTGTTTTTGATTCCCCTGATTTTGCCTGGACTGATTCCTTTTTTGAATTTTTCGATATTGAAGTACAGCGAGATGCCCCAAATTTTACCTAAGTCATTTATTTTCAAGTTTTGACTTAGCGGGTTATTTTTTCCTTTTTGATTCTTTTTCTCTATTTTTTTGGACAAATCGTGTGACACTGGCTTGTCTAACTTGTTTGAAAGGGTTGTCACTGCCTCACTCTTCGGTTAGTGAGGGATACCCATAGATGCAACTGATCCTCGAATGGGACACTCCTTTTGAAATTTGAACGCTCGGTCTGACACCTACCCTGCCCAGGGTTAAGATTGAGGGTTTTTTCACTTTCAGAAAGAAACTACTACTTCCAGGCTCAACGGGGTTGACAATGGATTATCTTCCTTGTGTCCTCTGGAGAAAATAACTTCTTGTACTCCTGAAATGACTTGCTCTAGTACGATCCTTGACATGACTTTTCCCCTGTCTGAGCGATCTTTGAAAAAGTACCTCTGACCAACTGACCTTCGAGAGATTTGTCGAATCTCGACCTGATTGCCCCATATTAGCTGAATCTTGGAATGAATTGCCCCTTTGATATGACTTGCCCATGCTCAACGGAGTACTCAGGCATTCTACACCTTATCTTGATCAATCCTTCCATTGTAGAAACTTTTCTGATGTCAAGTGCTTACTCGCAAGTAAAACAATTCGTTTTGAAAATGACAATTTTAATGCAATGCATATGACAATTTTGAAATCCAAGTCTGTTCACTGGAAAAATGTTGTGACATATAGTGAATGAATCACTGATCAAAGTGTCACCGATACCAACATGAATGGTAAGAAAATCCTTTTAGGAGTCAGCTTCGACACGGTCTTTACCAAAGTATGCATTCGAAACAACCCTGCTTCAATTAGGTCTTTCGAAGGTTGTAACGTGGACTGGTTCACGGTTTGAGAAAGAAAGGATATAAGGCTCAAAGTTTTGTTTTAACCCACTCAATCTCCTTGATGTTCTCCAGTCCTATGTTCAGCTAACTTGACACAAGCGCTCACCTTTCAAAAAGGTCAATGAATGGTAGGAGGATAGAAGGAACCCACACGGTTTTTGGATGATAGTCACCCCTTTTGTCTCTGGTGTCTGTAGCCACACGACTTATTCTTTATTTGAGGATTTTACTTTCTCTTTTTCCGTTTGTTTATCATTTTTTTTGTTTTTGATTCCCCTGATTTTGCCTGGACTGATTCCTTTTTTGAATTTTTCGATATTGAAGTACAGCGAGATGCCCCAAATTTTACCTAAGTCATTTATTTTCAAGTTTTGACTTAGCGGGTTGTTTTTTCCTTTTTGATTCTTTTTCTCTATTTTTTTGGACAAATCGTGTGACACTGGCTTCTCTAACTTGTTTGAAAGGGTTGTCACTGCCTCACTCTTCGGTTAGTGAGGGATACCCATAGATGCAACTGATCCTCGAATGGGACACTCCTTTTGAAATTTGAACGCTCGGTCTGACACCTACCCTGCCCAGGGTTAAGATTGAGGGTTTTTTCACTTTCAGAAAGAAACTACTACTTCCAGGCTCAACGGGGTTGACAATGGATTATCTTCCTTGTGTCCTCTGGAGAAAATAACTTCTTGTACTCCTGAAATGACTTGCTCTAGTACGATCCTTGACAGGACTTTTCCCCTGTCTGAGCGATCTTTGAAAAAGTACCTCTGACCAACTGACCTTCGAGAGATTTGTCGAATCTCGACCTGATTGCCCCATATTAGCTGAATCTTGGAATGAATTGCCCCTTTGATATGACTTGCCCCTGCTCAACGGAGTACTCAGGCATTCTACACCTTATCTTGATCAATCCTTCCATTGTAGAAACTTTTCTAATGTCAAGTGCTTACTCGCAAGTAAAACAATTTATTTTGAAAATGACAATTTTAATGCAATGCATATGACAATTTTGAAATCCAAGTCTGTTCACTGGAAAAATGTTGTGACATATAGTGAATGAATCACTGATCAAAGTGTCACCGATACCAACATGAATGGTAAGAAAATCCTTTTAGGAGTCAGCTTCGACAGGGTCTTTACCAAAGTATGCATTCGAAACAACCCTGCTTCAATTAGGTCTTTCGAAGGTTGTAACGTGGACTGGTTCACGGTTTGAGAAAGAAAGGATATAAGGCTCAAAGTTTTGTTTTAACCCACTCAATCTCCTTGATGTTCTCCAGTCCTATGTTCAGCTAACTTGACACAAGCGCTCACATTTCAAAAAGGTCAATGAATGGTAGGAGGATAGAAGGAACCCACACGGTTTTTGGATGATAGTCACCCCTTTTGTCTCTGGTGTCTGTAGCCACACGACTTGTTCTTTATTTGAGGATTTTTCTTTCTTTTTTTCCGTTTGTTTTTCATTTTTTTTGTTTTTGATTCCCCTGATTTTGCCTGGACTGATTCCTTTTTTGAATTTTTCGATATTGAAGTACAGCGAGATGCCCCAATTTTTACCCAAGTCATTTATTTTCAAGTTTTGACTTAGCGGGTTGTTTTTTCCTTTTTGATTCTTTTTCTCTATTTTTTTGGACAAATCGTGTGACCCTGGCTTGTCTAACTTGTTTGAAAGGGTTGTCACTGCCTCACTCTTCGGTTAGTGAGGGATACCCATAGATGCAACTGATCCTCGAATGGGACACTCCTTTTGAAATTTGAACGCTCGGTCTGACACCTACCCTGCCCAGGGTTAAGATTGAGGGTTTTTTCACTTTCAGAAAGAAACTACTACTTCCAGGCTCAACGGGGTTGACAATGGATTATCTTCCTTGTGTCCTCTGGAGAAAATAACTTCTTGTACTCCTGAAATGACTTGCTCTAGTACGATCCTTGACATGACTTTTCCCCTGTCTGAGCGATCTTTGAAAAAGTACCTCTGACCAACTGACCTTCGAGAGATTTGTCGAATCTCGACCAGATTGCCCCATATTAGCTGAATCTTGGAATGAATTGCCCCTTTGATATGACTTGCCCCTGCTCAACGGAGTACTCAGGCATTCTACACCTTATCTTGATCAATCCTTCCATTGTAGAAACTTTTCTGATGTCAAGTGCTTACTCGCAAGTAAAACAATTCGTTTTGAAAATGACAATTTTAATGCAATGCATATGACAATTTCGAAATCCAAGTCTGTTCACTGGAAAAATGTTGTGACATATAGTGAATGAATCACTGATCAAAGTGTCACCGATACCAACATGAATGCTAAGAAAATCCTTTTAGGAGTCAGCTTCGACACGGTCTTTACCAAAGTATGCATTCGAAACAACCCTGCTTCAATTAGGTCTTTCGAAGGTTGTAACGTGGACTGGTTCACGGTTTGAGAAAGAAAGGATATAAGGCCCAAAGTTTTGTTTTAACCCACTCAATCTCCTTGATGTTCTCCAGTCCTATGTTCAGCTAACTTGACACAAGCGCTCACCTTTCAAAAAGGTCAATGAATGGTAGGAGGATAGAAGGAACCCACACGGTTTTTGGATGATAGTCACCCCTTTTGTCTCTGGTGTCTGTAGCCACACGACTTGTTCTTTATTTGAGGATTTTACTTTCTCTTTTTCCGTTTGTTTATCATTTTTTTGTTTTTGATTCCCCTGATTTTGCCTGGACTGATTCCTTTTTTGAATTTTTGGATATTGAAGTACAGCGAGATGCCCCAAATTTTACCTAAGTCATTTATTTTCAAGTTTTGACTTAGCGGGTTGTTTTTTCCTTTTTGATTCTTTTTCTCTATTTTTTTGGACAAATCGTGTGACACTGGCTTGTCTAACTTGTTTGAAAGGGTTGTCACAGCCTCACTCTTCGGTTAGTGAGGGATACCCATAGATGCAACTGATCCTCGAATGGGACACTCCTTTTGAAATTTGAACGCTCGGTCTGACACCTACCCTGCCCAGGGTTAAGATTGAGGGTTTTTTCACTTTCAGAAAGAAACTACTACTTCCAGGCTCAACGGGGTTGACAATGGATTATCTTCCTTGTGTCCTCTGGAGAAAATAACTTCTTGTACTCCTGAAATGACTTGCTCTAGTACGATCCTTGACATGACTTTTCCCCTGTCTGAGCGATCTTTGAAAAAGTACCTCTGACCAACTGACCTTCGAGAGATTTGTCGAATCTCGACCGGATTGCCCCATATTAGCTGTATCTTGGAATGAATTGCCCCTTTGATATGACTTGCCCCTGCTCAACGGAGTACTCAGGCATTCTACACCTTATCTTGATCAATCCTTCCATTGTAGAAACTTTTCTGATGTCAAGTGCTTACTCGCAAGTAAAACAATTCGTTTTGAAAATGACAATTTTAATGCAATGCATATGACAATTTCGAAATCCAAGTCTGTTCACTGGAAAAATGTTGTGACATATAGTGAATGAATCACTGATCAAAGTGTCACCGATACCAACATGAATGGCAAGAAAATCCTTTTAGGAGTCAGCTTCGACACGGTCTTTACCAAAGTATGCATTCGAAACAACCCTGCTTCAATTAGGTCTTTCGAAGGTTGTAACGTGGACTGGTTCACGGTTTGAGAAAGAAAGGATATAAGGCTCAAAGTTTTGTTTTAACCCACTCAATCTCCTTGATGTTCTCCAGTCCTATGTTCAGCTAACTTGACACAAGCGCTCACCTTTCAAAAAGGTCAATGAATGGTAGGAGGATAGAAGGAACCCACACGGTTTTTGGATGATAGTCACCCCTTTTGTCTCTGGTGTCTGTAGCCACACGACTTGTTCTTTATTTGAGGATTTTTCTTTCTTTTTTTCCGTTTGTTTTTCATTTTTTTTGTTTTTGATTCCCCTGATTTTGCCTGGACTGATTCCTTTTTTGAATTTTTCGATATTGAAGTACAGCGAGATGCCCTAATTTTTACCTAAGTCATTTATTTTCAAGTTTTGACTTAGCGGGTTGTTTTTTCCTTTTTGATTCTTTTTCTCTATTTTTTTGGACAAATCGTGTGACACTGGCTTGTCTAACTTGTTTGAAAGGGTTGTCACTGCCTCACTCTTCGGTTAGTGAGGGATACCCATAGATGCAACTGATCCTCGAATGGGACACTCCTTTTGAAATTTGAACGCTCGGTCTGACACCTACCCTGCCCAGGGTTAAGATTGAGGGTTTTTTCACTTTTAGAAAGAAACTACTACTTCCAGGCTCAACGGGGTTGACAATGGATTATCTTCCTTGTGTCCTCTGGAGAAAATAACTTCTTGTACTCCTGAAATGACTTGCTCTAGTACGATCCTTGACATGACTTTTCCCCTGTCTGAGCGATCTTTGAAAAAGTACCTCTGACCAACTGACCTTCGAGAGATTTGTCGAATCTCGACCTGATTGCCCCATATTAGCTGAATCTTGGAATGAATTGCCCCTTTGATATAACTTGCCCCTGCTCAACGGAGTACTCAGGCATTCTACACCTTATCTTGATCAATCCTTCCATTGTAGAAACTTTTCTGATGTCAAGTGCTTACTCGCAAGTAAAACAATTCGTTTTGAAAATGACAATTTTAATGCAATGCATATGACAATTTCGAAATCCAAGTCTGTTCACTGGAAAAATGTTGTGACATATAGTGAATGAATCACTGATCAAAGTGTCACCGATACCAACATGAATGCTAAGAAAATCCTTTTAGGAGTCAGCTTCGACACGGTCTTTACCAAAGTATGCATTCGAAACAACCCTGCTTCAATTAGGTCTTTCGAAGGTTGTAACGTGGACTGGTTCACGGTTTGAGAAAGAAAGGATATAAGGCTCAAAGTTTTGTTTTAACCCACTCAATCTCCTTGATGTTCTCCAGTCCTATGTTCAGCTAACTTGACACAAGCGCTCACCTTTCAAAAAGGTCAATGAATGGTAGGAGGATAGAAGGAACCCACACGGTTTTTGGATGATAGTCACCCCTTTTGTCTCTGGTGTCTGTAGCCACACGACTTGTTCTTTATTTGAGGATTTTACTTTCTCTTTTTCCGTTTGTTTATCATTTTTTTGTTTTTGATTCCCCTGATTTTGCCTGGACTGATTCCTTTTTTGAATTTTTGGATATTGAAGTACAGCGAGATGCCCCAAATTTTACCTAAGTCATTTATTTTCAAGTTTTGACTTAGCGGGTTGTTTTTTCCTTTTTGATTCTTTTTCTCTATTTTTTTGGACAAATCGTGTGACACTGGCTTGTCTAACTTGTTTGAAAGGGTTGTCACAGCCTCACTCTTCGGTTAGTGAGGGATACCCATAGATGCAACTGATCCTCGAATGGGACACTCCTTTTGAAATTTGAACGCTCGGTCTGACACCTACCCTGCCCAGGGTTAAGATTGAGGGTTTTTTCACTTTCAGAAAGAAACTACTACTTCCAGGCTCAACGGGGTTGACAATGGATTATCTTCCTTGTGTCCTCTGGAGAAAATAACTTCTTGTACTCCTGAAATGACTTGCTCTAGTACGATCCTTGACATGACTTTTCCCCTGTCTGAGCGATCTTTGAAAAAGTACCTCTGACCAACTGACCTTCGAGAGATTTGTCGAATCTCGACCGGATTGCCCCATATTAGCTGTATCTTGGAATGAATTGCCCCTTTGATATGACTTGCCCCTGCTCAACGGAGTACTCAGGCATTCTACACCTTATCTTGATCAATCCTTCCATTGTAGAAACTTTTCTGATGTCAAGTGCTTACTCGCAAGTAAAACAATTCGTTTTGAAAATGACAATTTTAATGCAATGCATATGACAATTTCGAAATCCAAGTCTGTTCACTGGAAAAATGTTGTGACATATAGTGAATGAATCACTGATCAAAGTGTCACCGATACCAACATGAATGGCAAGAAAATCCTTTTAGGAGTCAGCTTCAACACGGTCTTTACCAAAGTATGCATTCGAAACAACCCTGCTTCAATTAGGTCTTTCGAAGGTTGTAACGTGGACTGGTTCACGGTTTGAGAAAGAAAGGATATAAGGCTCAAAGTTTTGTTTTAACCCACTCAATCTCCTTGATGTTCTCCAGTCCTATGTTCAGCTAACTTGACACAAGCGCTCACCTTTCAAAAAGGTCAATGAATGGTAGGAGGATAGAAGGAACCCACACGGTTTTTGGATGATAGTCACCCCTTTTGTCTCTGGTGTCTGTAGCCACACGACTTGTTCTTTATTTGAGGATTTTTCTTTCTTTTTTTCCGTTTGTTTTTCATTTTTTTTGTTTTTGATTCCCCTGATTTTGCCTGGACTGATTCCTTTTTTGAATTTTTCGATATTGAAGTACAGCGAGATGCCCTAATTTTTACCTAAGTCATTTATTTTCAAGTTTTGACTTAGCGGGTTGTTTTTTCCTTTTTGATTCTTTTTCTCTATTTTTTTGGACAAATCGTGTGACACTGGCTTGTCTAACTTGTTTGAAAGGGTTGTCACTGCCTCACTCTTCGGTTAGTGAGGGATACCCATAGATGCAACTGATCCTCGAATGGGACACTCCTTTTGAAATTTGAACGCTCGGTCTGACACCTACCCTGCCCAGGGTTAAGATTGAGGGTTTTTTCACTTTTAGAAAGAAACTACTACTTCCAGGCTCAACGGGGTTGACAATGGATTATCTTCCTTGTGTCCTCTGGAGAAAATAACTTCTTGTACTCCTGAAATGACTTGCTCTAGTACGATCCTTGACATGACTTTTCCCCTGTCTGAGCGATCTTTGAAAAAGTACCTCTGACCAACTGACCTTCGAGAGATTTGTCGAATCTCGACCTGATTGCCCCATATTAGCTGAATCTTGGAATGAATTGCCCCTTTGATATGACTTGCCCCTGCTCAACGGAGTACTCAGGCATTCTACACCTTATCTTGATCAATCCTTCCATTGTAGAAACTTTTCTGATGTCAAGTGCTTACTCGCAAGTAAAACAATTCGTTTTGAAAATGACAATTTTAATGCAATGCATATGACAATTTCGAAATCCAAGTCTGTTCACTGGAAAAATGTTGTGACATATAGTGAATGAATCACTGATCAAAGTGTCACCGATACCAACATGAATGGTAAGAAAATCCTTTTAGGAGTCAGCTTCGACACGGTCTTTACCAAAGTATGCATTCGAAACAACCCTGCTTCAATTAGGTCTTTCGAAGGTTGTAACGTGGACTGGTTCACGGTTTGAGAAAGAAAGGATATAAGGCTCAAAGTTTTGTTTTAACCCACTCAATCTCCTTGATGTTCTCCAGTCCTATGTTCAGCTAACTTGACACAAGCGCTCACCTTTCAAAAAGGTCAATGAATGGTAGGAGGATAGAAGGAACCCACACGGTTTTTGGATGATAGTCACCCCTTTTGTCTCTGGTGTCTGTAGCCACACGACTTGTTCTTTATTTGAGGATTTTACTATCTCTTTTTCCGTTTGTTTATCATTTTTTTGTTTTTGATTCCCCTGATTTTGCCTGGACTGATTCCTTTTTTGAATTTTTCGATATTGAAGTACAGCGAGATGCCCCAAATTTTACCTAAGTCATTTATTTTCAAGTTTTGACTTAGCGGGTTGTTTTTTCCTTTTTGATTCTTTTTCTCTATTTTTTTGGACAAATCGTGTGACACTGGCTTGTCTAACTTGTTTGAAAGGGTTGTCACTGCCTCACTCTTCGGTTAGTGAGGGATACCCATAGATGCAACTGATCCTCGAATGGGACACTCCTTTTGAAATTTTAACGCTCGGTCTGACACCTACCCTGCCCAGGGTTAAGATTTAGGGTTTTTTCACTTTCAGAAAGAAACTACTACTTCCAGGCTCAACGGGGTTGACAATGGATTATCTTCCTTGTGTCCTCTGGAGAAAATAACTTCTTGTACTCCTGAAATGACTTGCTCTAGTACGATCCTTGACATGACTTTTCCCCTGTCTGAGCGATCTTTGAAAAAGTACCTCTGACCAACTGACCTTCGAGAGATTTGTCGAATCTCGACCTGATTGCCCCATATTAGCTGAATCTTGGAATGAATTGCCCCTTTGATATGACTTGCCCCTGCTCAACGGAGTACTCAGGCATTCTACACCTTATCTTGATCAATCCTTCCATTGTAGAAACTTTTCTGATGTCAAGTGCTTACTCGCAAGTAAAACAATTCGTTTTGAAAATGACAATTTTAATGCAATGCATATGACAATTTCGAAATCCAAGTCTGTTCACTGGAAAAATGTTGTGACATATAGTGAATGAATCACTGATCAAAGTGTCACCGATACCAACATGAATGGTAAGAAAATCCTTTTAGGAGTCAGCTTCGACACGGTCTTTACCAAAGTATGCATTCGAAACAACCCTGCTTCAATTAGGTCTTTCGAATGTTGTAACGTGGACTGGTTCACGGTTTGAGAAAGAAAGGATATAAGGCTCAAAGTTTTGTTTTAACCCACTCAATCTCCTTGATGTTCTCCAGTCCTATGTTCAGCTAACTTGACACAAGCGCTCACCTTTCAAAAAGGTCAATGAATGGTAGGAGGATAGAAGGAACCCACACGGTTTTTGGATGATAGTCACCCCTTTTGTCTCTGGTGTCTGTAGCCACACGACTTGTTCTTTATTTGAGGATTTTTCTTTCTTTTTTTCCGTTTGTTTTTCATTTTTTTTGTTTTTGATTCCCCTGATTTTGCCTGGACTGATTCCTTTTTTGAATTTTTCGATATTGAAGTACAGCTAGATGCCCCAATTTTTACCTAAGTCATTATTTTCAAGTTTTGACTTAGCGGGTTGTATTTTCCTTTTTTATTCTTTTTCTCTATTTTTTTGGACAAATCGTGTGACACTGGCTTGTCTAACTTGTTTGAAAGGGTTGTGACTGCCTCACTCTTCGGTTGGTGAGGGATACCCATAGATGCATCTGATCCTCGAATGGGACACTCCTTTTGAAATTTGAACGCTCGGTCTGACCCCTACCCTGCCCCGGGTAAGATTTAGGGTTTTTTCACTTTCAGAAAGAAACTACTACTTCCAGGCTCAACGGGGTTGACAATGGATTATCTTCCTTATGTCCTCTGGAGAAAATAACTTCTTGTACTCCTGAAATGACTTGCTCTAGTACGATCCTTGACACGACTTTTCCCCTATCTGAGCGATCTTTGAAAAAGTACCTCTGACCAACTGACCTTCGAGAGATTTGTCGAATCTCGACCTGATTGCCCCATATTAGCTGAATCTTGGAATGAATTGCCCCTTTGATATGACTTGCCCCTGCTCAACGGAGTACTCAGGCATTCTACACCTTATTTTGATCAATCCTTCCATTGTAGAAACTTTTCTGATGTCAAGTGCTTACTCGCAAGTAAAACAATTCCTTTTGAAAATGACAATTTTAATGCAATGCATATGACAATTTCGATATCCAAGTCTGTTCACTGGGAAAATGTTGTGACATATAGTGAATGAATCACTGATCAAAGTGTCACCGATACCAACATGAATGGTAAGAAAATCCTTTTAGGAGTCAGCTTCGACACGATCTTTACCGAAGTATGCATTAGAAACAACCCTGCTTCAATTAGGTCTTTCGAAGGTTGTAACGTGGACTGGTTCACGGTTTGAGAAAGAAAGGATATAAGGCTCAAAGTTTTGTTTTAACCCACTCAATCTCCTTGATGTTCTCTAGTCCTATGTTCAGCTAACTTGACACAACCGCTCACCTTTCAAAAAGGTCAATGAATGGTAGGAGGATAGAAGGAACCCTCACGGTGTTTGGATGATAGTCACCCCTTTTGTCTCTGGTGTCTGTAGCCACACGACTTGTTCTTTATTTGAGGATTTTACTTTCTCTTTTTCCGTTTGTTTATCATTTTTTTGTTTTTGATTCCCCTGATTTTGCCTGGACTGATTCCTTTTTTGAATTTTTCGATATTGAAGTACAGCGAGATGCCCCAAATTTTACCTAAGTCATTTATTTTCAAGTTTTCACTTAGCGGGTTGTTTTTTCCTTTTTGATTCTTTTTCTCTATTTTCTTGGACAAATCGTGTGACACTGGCTTGTCTAACTTGTTTGAAAGGGTTGTCACTGCCTCACTCTTCGGTTAGTGAGGGATACCCATAGATGCAACTGATCCTCGAATGGGACACTCCTTTTGAAATTTGAACGCTCGGTCTGACACCTACCCTGCCCAGGGTTAAGATTGAGGGTTTTTTCACTTTCAGAAAGAAACTACTACTTCCAGGCTCAACGGGGTTGACAATGGATTATCTTCCTTGTGTCCTCTGGAGAAAATAACTTCTTGTACTCCTGAAATGACTTGCTCTAGTACGATCCTTGACATGACTTTTCCCCTGTCTGAGCGATCTTTGAAAAAGTACCTCTGACCAACTGACCTTCGAGAGATTTGTCGAATCTCGACCTGATTGCCCCATATTAGCTGAATCTTGGAATGAATTGCCCCTTTGATATGACTTGCCCCTGCTCAACGGAGTACTCAGGCATTCTACACCTTATCTTGATCAACCCTTCCATTGTAGAAACTTTTCTAATGTCAAGTGCTTACTCGCAAGTAAAACAATTCGTTTTGAAAATGACAATTTTAATGCAATGCATATGACAATTTCGAAATCCAAGTCTGTTCTCTGGAAAAATGTTGTGACATATAGTGAATGAATCACTGATCAAAGTGTCACCGATACCAACATGAATGGTAAGAAAATCCTTTTAGGAGTCAGCTTTGACACGGTCTTTACCAAAGTATGCATTCGAAACAACCCTGCTTCAATTAGGTCTTTCGAAGGTTGTAACGTGGACTGGTTCACGGTTTGAGAAAGAAAGGATATAAGGCTCAAAGTTTTGTTTTAACCCACTCAATCTCCTTGATGTTCTCCAGTCCTATGTTCAGCTAACTTGACACAAGCGCTCACCTTTCAAAAAGGTCAATGAATGGTAGGAGGATAGAAGGAACCCACACGGTTTTTGGATGATAGTCACCCCTTTTGTCTCTGGTGTCTGTAGCCACACGACTTGTTCTTTATTTGAGGATTTTTCTTTCTTTTTTTCCGTTTGTTTTTCATTTTTTTTGTTTTTGATTCCCCTGATTTTGCCTGGACTGATTCCTTTATTGAATTTTTCGATATTGAAGTACAGCGAGATGCCCCAATTTTTACCTAAGTCAATTATTTTCAAGTCTTGACTTAGCGGGTTGTATTTTCCTTTTTTATTCTTTTTCTCTATTTTTTTGGACAAATCGTGTGACACTGGCTTGTCTAACTTGTTTGAAAGGGTTGTCACTGCCTCACTCTTCGGTTGGTGAGGGATACCCATAGATGCATCTGATCCTCGAATGGGACACTCCTTTAGAAATTTGAACGCTCGGTCTGACACCTACCCTGCCCCGTGTTAAGATTTAGGGTTTTTTCACTTTCAGAAAGAAACTACTACTTCCAGGCTCAACGGGGTTGACAATGGATTATCTTCCTTATGTCCTCTGGAGAAAATAACTTCTTGTACTCCTGAAATGACTTGCTCTAGTACGATCCTTGACACGACTTTTCCCCTATCTGAGCGATCTTTGAAAAAGTACCTCTGACCAACTGACCTTCGAGAGATTTGTCGAATCTCGACCTGATTGCCCCATATTAGCTGAATCTTGGAATGAATTGCCCCTTTGATATGACTTGCCCCTGCTCAACGGAGTACTCAGGAATTCTACGCCTTATTTTGATCAATCCTTCCATTGTAGAAACTTTTCTGATGTCAAGTGCTTACTCGCAAGTAAAACAATTCCTTTTGAAAATGGCAATTTTAATGCAATGCATATGACAATTTCGAAATCCAAGTCTGTTCACTGGGAAAATGTTGTGACATATAGTGAATGAATCACTGATCAAAGTGTCACCGATACCAACATGAATGGTAAGAAAATCCTTTTTGGAGTCAGCTTCGACACGGTCTTTACCGAAGTATGCATTCGAAACAACCCTGCTTCAATTAGGTCTTTCAAAGGTTGTAACGTGGACTGGTTCACGGTTTGAGAAAGAAAGGATATAAGGCTCAAAGTTTTGTTTTAACCCACTCAATCTCCTTGATGTTCTCCAGTCCTATGTTCAGCTAACTTGACACAAGCGCTCACCTTTCAAAAAGGTCAATGAATGGTAGGAGGATAGAAGGAACCCACACGTTTTTTGGATGATAGTCACCCCTTTTGTCTCTGGTGTCTGTAGCCACACAACTTGTTCTTTATTTGAGGATTTTTCTTTCTTTTTTTCCGTTTGTTTTTCATTTTTTTTGTTTTTGATTCCCCTGATTTTGCCTGGACTGATTCCTTTTTTGAATTTTTCGATATTGAAGTACAGCGAGATGCCCCAATTTTTACCTAAGTCATTTATTTTCAAGTTTTGACTTAGCGGGTTGTTTTTTCCTTTTTGATTCTTTTTCTCTATTTTTTTGGACAAATCGTGTGACACTGGCTTGTCTAGCTTGTTTGAAAGGGTTGTGACTGCCTCACTCTTCGGTTGGTGAGGGATATCCATAGATGCATCTGATCCTCGAATGGGACACTCCTTTTGAAATTTGAACGCTCGGTCTGACACCTACCCTGCCCCGGGTTAAGATTTAGGGTTTTTTCGCTTTCAGAAAGAAACTACTACTTCCAGGCTCAACGGGGTTGACAATGGATTATCTTCCTTATGTCCTCTGGAGAAAATAACTTCTTGTACTCCTGAAATGACTTGCTCTAGTACGATCCTTGACACGACTTTTCCCCTATCTGAGCGATCTTTGAAAAAGTACCTCTGACCAACTGACCTTCGAGAGATTTGTCGAATCTCGACCTGATTGCCCCATATTAGCTGAATCTTGGAATAAATTGCCCCTTTGATATGACTTGCCCCTGCTCAACGGAGTACTCAGGCATTCTACACCTTATCTTGATCAATCCTTCCATTGTAGAAACTTTTCTGATGTCAAGTGCTTACTCGCAAGTAAAACAATTCCTTTTGAAAATGGCAATTTTAATGCAATGCATATGACAATTTCGAAATGCAAGTCTGTTCACTGGGAAAATGTTGTGACATATACTGAATGAATCACTGATCAAAGTGTCACCGATACCAACATGAATGGTAAGAAAATCCTTTTAGGAGTCAGCTTCGACACGGTCTTTACCGAAGTATGCATTCGAAACAACCCTGCTTCAATTAGGTCTTTCGAAGGTTGTAACGTGGACTGGTTCACGGTTTGAGAAAGAAAGGATATAAGGCTCAAAGTTTTGTTTTAACCCACTCAATCTCCTTGATGTTCTCCAGTCCTATGTTCAGCTAACTTGACACAACCGCTCACCTTTCAAAAAGGTCAATGAATGGTAGGAGGATAGAAGGAACCCCCATGGTTTTTGGATGATAGTCACCCCTTTTGTCTCTGGTGTCTGTAGCCACACGACTTGTTCTTTATTTGAGGATTTTACTTTCCCTTTTTCTGTTTGTTTATCATTTTTTTGTTTTTGATTCCCCTGATTTTGCCTGGACTGATTCCTTTTTTGAATTTTTCGATATTGAAGTACAGCGAGATGCCCCAAATTTTACCTAAGTCATTTATTTTCAAGTTTTGACTTAGCGGGTTGTTTTTTCCTTTTTGATTCTTTTTCTCTATTTTTTTGGACAAATCGTGTGACACTGGCTTGTCTAACTTGTTTGAAAGGGTTGTCACTGCCTCACTCTTCGGTTAGTGAGGGATACCCATAGATGCAACTGATCCTCGAATGGGACACTCCTTTTGAAATTTTAACGCTCGGTCTGACACCTACCCTGCCCAGGGTTAAGATTTAGGGTTTTTTCACTTTCAGAAAGAAACTACTACTTCCAGGCTCAACGGGGTTGACAATGGATTATCTTCCTTGTGTCCTCTGGAGAAAATAACTTCTTGTACTCCTGAAATGACTTGCTCTAGTATGATCCTTGACACGACTTTTCCCCTATCTGAGCGATCTTTGAAAAAGTACCTCTGACCAACTGACCTTCGAGAGATTTGTCGAATCTCGACCGGATTGCCCCATATTAGCTGAATCTTGGAATGAATTGCCCCTTTGATATGACTTGCCCCTGCTCAACGGAGTACTCAGGCATTATACACCTTATCTTGATCAATCCTTCCATTGTAGAAACTTTTCTGATGTCAAGTGCTTACTCGCAAGTAAAACAATTCGTTTTGAAAATGACAATTTTAATGCAATGCATATAACAATTTCGAAATCCAAGTCTGTTCACTGGAAAAATGTTGTGACATATAGTGAATGAATCACTGATCAAAGTGTCACCGATACCAACATGAATGGTAAGAAAATCCTTTTAGGAGTCAGCTTCGACACGGTCTTTACTAAAGTATGCATTCGAAACAACCCTGCTTCAATTAGGTCTTTCGAAGGTTGTAACGTGGACTGGTTCACGGTTTGAGAAAGAAAGGATATAAGGCTCAAAGTTTTGTTTTAACCCACTCAATCTCCTTGATGTTCTCCAGTCCTATGTTCAGCTAACTTGACACAAGCGCTCACCTTTCAAAAAGGTCAATGAATGGTAGGAGGATAGAAGGAACCCACACGGTTTTTGGATGATAGTCACCCCTTTTGTCTCTGGTGTCTGTAGCCACACGACTTGTTCTTTATTTGAGGATTTTTCTTTCTTTCTTTCCGTTTGTTTTTCATTTTTTTTGTTTTTGATTCCCCTGATTTTGCCTGGACTGATTCCTTTATTGAATTTTTCGATATTGAAGTACAGCGAGATGCCCCAATTTTTACCTAAGTCATTTATTTTCAAGTCTTGACTTAGCGGGTTGTATTTTCCTTTTTTATTCTTTTTCTCTATTTTTTTGGACAAATCGTGTGACACTGGCTTGTCTAACTTGTTTGAAAGGGTTGTGACTGCCTCACTCTTCGGTTGGTGAGGGATATCCATAGATGCATCTGATCCTCGAATGGGACACTCCTTTTGAAATTTGAACGCTCGGTCTGACACCTACCCTGCCCCGGGTTAAGATTTAGGGTTTTTTCGCTTTCAGAAAGAAACTACTACTTCCAGGCTCAACGGGGTTGACAATGGATTATCTTCCTTATGTCCTCTGGAGAAAATAACTTCTTGTACTCCTGAAATGACTTGCTCTAGTACGATCCTTGACACGACTTTTCCCCTATCTGAGCGATCTTTGAAAAAGTACCTCTGACCAACTGACCTTCGAGAGATTTGTCGAATTTCGACCTGATTGCCCCATATTAGCTAAATATTGGAATGAATTGCCCCTTTGATATGACTTGCCCCTGCTCAACGGAGTACTCAGGCATTCTACACCTTATTTTGATCAATCCTTCCATTGTAGAAACTTTTCTGATGTCAAGTGCTTACTCGCAAGTAAAACAATTCCTTTTGAAAATGGCAATTTTAATGCAATGCATATGACAATTTCGAAATCCAAGTCTGTTCACTGGGAAAATGTTGTGACATATACTGAATGAATCACTGATCAAAGTGTCACCGATACCAACATGAATGGTAAGAAAATCCTTTTAGGAGTCAGCTTCGACACGGTCTTTACCGAAGTATGCATTCGAAACAACCCTGCTTCAATTAGGTCTTTCGAAGGTTGTAACGTGGATTGGTTCACGGTTTGAGAAAGAAAGGATATAAGGCTCAAAGTTTTGTTTTAACCCACTCAATCTCCTTGATGTTCTCCAGTCCTATGTTCAGCTAACTTGACACAACCGCTCATCTTTCAAAAAGGTCAATGAATGGTAGGAGGATAGAAGGAACCCACACGGTTTTTGGATGATAGTCACCCCTTTTGTCTCTGGTGTCTGTAGCCACGCGACTTGTTCTTTATTTGAGGATTTTACTTTCTCTTTTTCCGTTTGTTTATCATTTTTTTGTTTTTGATTCCCCTGATTTTGCCTGGACTGATTCCTTTTTTGAATTTTTCGATATTGAAGTACAGCGAGATGCCCCAAATTTTACCTAAGTCATTTATTTTCAAGTTTTGACTTACCGGGTTGTTTTTTCCTTTTTGATTCTTTTTCTCTATTTTTTTGGACAAATCGTGTGACACTGGCTTGTCTAACTTGTTTGAAAGGGTTGTCACTGCCTCACTCTTCGGTTAGTGAGGGATACCCATAGATGCAACTGATCCTCGAATGGGACACTCCTTTTGAAATTTAAACGCTCGGTCTAACACCTACCCTGCCCCGGGTTAAGATTGAGGGTTTTTTAACTTTTAGAAAGAAACTACTACTTCCAGGCTCAACGGGGTTGACAATGGATTATCTTCCTTATGTCCTCTAGAGAAAATAACTTCTTGTACTCCTGAAATGACTTGCTCTAGTACGATCCTTGACACGACTTTGCCCCTGTCTGAGCGATCTTTGAAAAAGTACCTCTGACCAACTGACCTTCGAGAGATTTGTCGAATCTCGACCTGATTGCCCCATATTAGCTGAATCTTGGAATGAATTGCCCCGTTGATATGACTTGCCCCTGCTCAACGGAGTACTCAGGCATTTTACACCTTATCTTGATCATTCCTTCCATTGTAGAAACTTTTCTGATGTCAAGTGCTTACTCGCAAGTAAAACAATTCGTTTTGAAAATGACAATTTTAATGCAATGCATATGACAATTTCAAAATCCAAGTCTGTTCACTAGAAAAATGTTGTGACATATAGTGAATGAATCACTGATCAAAGTGTCACCGATACCAACATGAATGGTAAGAAAATCCTTTTAGGAGTCAGCTTCGACACGGTCTTTACCGAAATATGCTTTCGAAACAACCCTGCTTCAATTAGGTCTTTCGAAGGTTGTAACGTGGCCTGGTTCACGGTTTGAGAAAGAAAGGATATAAGGCTCAAAATTTTGTTTTAACCCACTCAATCTCCTTGATGTTCTCCAGTCCTATGTTCAGTTAACTTGACACAAGCGCTCACCTTTCAGAAAGGTCAATGAATGGTAGGAGGATAGAAGGAACTCATACTGTTTTTGGATGATAGTCACCGCTTTTGTCTCTGGTGTCTGTAGCCACACGACTTGTGCTTTATTTGAGGATTTTTCTTTCTTTTTTTTCGTTTGTTTTTCATTTTTTTGTTTTTGATTCCCCTGATTTTGCCTGGACTGATTCCTTTTTTGAATTTTTCGATATTGAAGTACAGCGGGATGCCCCAATTTTTACCTAAGTCATTTATTTTCAAGTTTTGACTTAGCGGGTTGTATTTTCCTTTTTGATTCTTTTTCTCTATTTTTTTGGACAAATCGTGTGACACTGGCTTGTCTAACTTGTTTGAAAGGGTTGTGACTGCCTCACTCTTCGGTTGGTGAGGGATACCCATAGATGCATCTGATCCTCGAATGGGACACTCCTTTTGAAATTTGAACGCTCGGTCTGACACCTACCCTACCCCGGGTTAAGATTGAGGGTTTTTTCAATTTCAGAAAGAAACTACTACTTCCAGGCTCAACGGGGTTGACAATAGATTATCTTCCTTATGTCCTCTGGAGAAAATAACTTCTTGTACTCCTGAAATGACTTGCTCTAGTACGATCCTTGACACGACTTTTCCCCTATCTGAGCGATCTTTGAAAAAGTACCTCTGACCAACTGAACTTCGAGAGATTTGTCGAATCTCGACCTGATTGCCCCATATTAGCTGAATCTTGGAATGAATTGCCCCTTTGATATGACTTGCCCCTGCTCAACGGAGTACTCAGGCATTCTACACCTTATTTTGATCAATCCTTCCATTGTAGAAACTTTTCTGATGTCAAGTGCTTACTCGCTAGTAAAACAATTCCTTTTGAAAATGATAATTTTTATGCAATGCATATGACAATTTCGAAATGCAAGTCTGTTCACTGGGAAAATGTTGTGACATATAGTGAATGAATCACTGATCAAAGTGTCACCGATACCAACATGAATGGTAAGAAAATCCTTTTAGGAGTCAGCTTCGACACGGTCTTTACCGAAGTATGCATTCGAAACAACCCTGCTTCAATTAGGTCTTTCGAAGGTTGTAACGTGGACTGGTTCACGGTTTGAGAAAGAAAGGATATAAGGCTCAAAGTTTTGTTTTAACCCACTCAATCTCCTTGATGTTCTCCAGTCCTATGTTCAGCTAACTTGACACAACCGCTCATCTTTCAAAAAGGTCAATGAATGGTAGGAGGATAGAAGGAACCCACACGGTTTTTGGATGATAGTCACCCCTTTTGTCTCTGGTGTCTGTAGCCACACGACTTGTTCTTTATTTGAGGATTTTACTTTCTCTTTTTCTGTTTGTTTATCATTTTTTTCTTTTTGATTCCCCTGATTTTGCCTGGACTGATTCCTTTTTTGAATTTTTCGATATTGAAGTACAGCGAGATGCCCAAAATTTTACCTAAGTCATTTATTTTCAAGTTTTGACTTTGCGGGTTTTTTTTTCCTTTTTGATTCATTTTCTCTATTTTTTTGGACAAATCGTGTGACACTGGCTTGTCTAACTTGTTTGAAAGGGTTGTCACTGCCTCACTCTTCGGTTAGTGAGGGATACCCATAGATGCAACTGATCCTCGAATGGGACACTCCTTTTGAAATTTAAACGCTCGGTCTGACACCTACCCTGCCCCGGGTTAAGATTGAGGGTTTTTTAACTTTCAGAAAGAAACTACTACTTCCAGGCTCAACGGGGTTGATAATGGATTATCTTCCTTATGTCCTCTAGAGAAAATAACTTCTTGTACTCCTGAAATGACTTGCTCTAGTACGATCCTTGACACGACTTTGCCCTTGTCTGAGCGATCTTTGAAAAAGTACCTCTGACCAACTGACCTTCGAGAGATTTGTCGAATCTCGACCTGATTGCCCCATATTAGCTGAATCTTGGAATGAATTGCCCCGTTGATATGACTTGCCCCTGCTCAACGGAGTACTCAGGCATTTTACACCTTATCTTGATCATTCCTTGCATTGTAGAAAATTTTCTGATGTCAAGTGCTTACTCGCAAGTAAAACAATTCGTTTTGAAAATGACAATTTTAATGCAATGCATTTGACAATTTCAAAATCCAAGTCTGTTCACTAGAAAAATGTTGTGACATATAGTGAATGAATCACGGATCAAAGTGTCACCGATACCAACATGAATGGTAAGAAAATCCTTTTAGGAGTCAGCTTCGACACGGTCTTTACCGAAGTATGCTTTCGAAACAATCCTGCTTCAATTAGGTCTTTCGAAGGTTGTAACGTGGCCTGGTTCACGGTTTGAGAAAGAAAGGATATAAGGCTCAAAATTTTGTTTTAACCCACTCAATCTCCTTGATGTTCTCCAGTCCTATGTTCAGCTAACTTGACACAAGCGCTCACCTTTCAGAAAGGTCAATGAATGGTAGGAGGATAGAAGGAACTCACACGGTTTTTGGATGATAGTCACTGCTTTTGTCTCTGGTGTCTGTAGCCACACGACTTGTGCTTTATTTGAGGATTTTTCTTTCTTTTTTTTTGTTTGTTTTTCATTTTTTTGTTTTTGATTCCCCTGATTTTGCGTGGACTGATTCCTTTTTTGAATTTTTCGATATTGAAGTACAGCGGGATGCCCCAATTTTTACCTAAGTCATTTATTTTCAAGTTTTGACTTAGCGGGTTGTATTTTCCTTTTTGATTCTTTTTCTCTATTTTTTTGGACAAATCGTGTGACACTGGCTTGTCTAACTTGTTTGAAAGGGTTGTGACTGCCTCACTCTTCGGTTGGTGAGGGATACCCATAGATGCATCTGATCCTCGAATGGGACACTCCTTTTGAAATTTGAACGCTCGGTCTGACACCTACCCTGCCCCGGGTGAAGATTTAGGGTTTTTTCACTTTCAGAAAGAAACTACTACTTCCAGGCTCAACGGGGTTGACAATGGATTATCTTCCTTATGTCCTCTAGAGAAAATAACTTCTTGTACTCCTGAAATGACTTGCTCTAGTACGATCCTTGACACGACTTTTCCCCTATCTGAGCGATCTTTGAAAAAGTACCTCTGACCAACTGACCTTCGAGAGATTTGTCGAATCTCGACCTGATTTCCCCATATTAGCTGAATCTTGGAATGAATTTCCCCTTTGATATGACTTACCCCTGCTCAACGGAGTACTCAGGCATTCTACACCTTATCTTGATCATTCCTTCCATTGTAGAAACTTTTCTGATGTCAAGTGCTTACTCGCAAGTAAAACAATTCGTTTTGAAAATGACAATTTTAATGCAATGCATATGACAATTTCGAAATCCAAGTCTGTTCACTGGAAAAATGTTGTGAGATATAGTGAATGAATCACTGATCAAAGTGTCACCGATACCAACATGAATGGTAAGAAAATCCTTTTAGGAGTCAGCTTCGACGCGGTCTTTACCGAAGTATGCTTTCGAAACAACCCTGCTTCAATTAGGTCTTTCGAAGGTTGTAACGTGGACTGGTTCACGGTTTGAGAAAGAAAGGATATAAGGCTCAAAGTTTTGTTTTAACCCACTCAATCTCCTTGATGTTCTCCAGTCCTATGTTCAGCTAACTTGACACAAGCGCTCACCTTTCAAAAAGGTCAATGAATGGTAGGAGGATAGAAGGAACCCACACGGTTTTTGGATGATAGTCACCCCTTTTGTCTTTGGTGTCTGTAGCCACACGACTTGTTCTTTATTTGAGGATTTGTCTTTCTTTTTTTCCGTTTGTTTTTCATTTTTTTGTTTTTGATTCCCCTGATTTTGCCTGGACTGATTCCTTTTTTGAATTTTTCGATATTGAAGTACAGTGAGATGCCCCAATTTTTGCCTAAGTAATTTATTTACAAGTTTTGACTTAGCGGGTTGTATTTTACTTTTTGATTCTTTTTCTCTATTTTTTTGGACAAATCGTGTGACACTGGCTTATCTAACTTGTTTGAAAGGGTTGTGACTGCCTCACTCTTCGGTTGGTGAGGGATACCCATAGATGCATCTGATCCTCGAATGGGACACTCCTTTTGAAATTTGAACGCTCGGTCTGACACCTACCCTGCCCAAGGTTAAGATTGAGGGTTTTTTCACTTTCAGAAAGAAACTACTACTTCCAGGCTCAACGGGGTTGACAATGGATTATCTTCCTTATGTCCTCTGGAGAAAATAACTTCTTGTACTCCTGAAATGACTTGCTCTAGTACGATCCTTGACACGACTTTTCCCTTATCTGAGCGATCTTTGAAAAAGTACCTCTGACCAACTAACCTTCGAGAGATTTGTCGAATCTCGACCTGATTGCCCCATATTAGCTGAATCTTGGAATGAATTGCCCCTTTGATTTGACTTGCCCCTGCTCAACGGAGTACTCAGGCATTCTACACCTTATCTTGATCAATCCTTCCATTGTAGAAACTTTTCTGATGTCAAGTGCTTACTCGCAAGTAAAACAATTCGTTTTGAAAATGACAATTTTAATGCAATGCATATGACAATTTCGAAATCCAAGTCTGTTCACTGGAAAAATGTTGTGAGATATAGTGAATGAATCACTGATCAAAGTGTCACCGATACCAACATGAATGGTAAGAAAATCCTTTTAGGAGTCAGCTTCGACGCGGTCTTTACCGAAGTATGCTTTCGAAACAACCCTGCTTCAATTAGGTCTTTCGAAGGTTGTAACGTGGACTGGTTCACGGTTTGAGAAAGAAAGGATATAAGGCTCAAAGTTTTGTTTTAACCCACTCAATCTCCTTGATGTTCTCCAGTCCTATGTTCGGCTAACTTGACACAAGCGCTCACCTTTCAAAAAGGTCAATGAATGGTAGGAGGATAGAAGGAACCCACATGGTTTTTGGATGATAGTCACCCCTTTTGTCTCTGGTGTCTGTAGCCACACGACTTGTTCTTTATTTGAGGATTTATCTTTCTTTTTTTCCGTTTGTTTTTCATTATTTTGTTTTTGATTCCCCTGATTTTGCCTGGACTGATTCCTTTTTTGAATTTTTCGATATTGAAGTACAGCGAGATGCCCCAATTTTTACCTAAGTCATTAATTTTCAAGTTTTGACTTAGCGGGTTGTATTTTCCTTTTTTATTCTTTTTCTCTATTTTTTTGGACAAATCGTGTGACACTGGCTTGTCTAACTTGTTTGAAAGGGTTGTGACGGCCTCACTCTTCGGTTGGTGAGGGATACCCATAGATGCATCTGATCCTCGAATGGGACACTCCTTTTGAAATTTGAACGCTCGGTCTGACACCTATCCTGCCCCGGGTTAAGATTGAGGGTTTTTTCACTTTCAGAAAGAAACTACTACTTCCAGGCTCAACGGGGTTGACAATGGATTATCTTCCTTATGTCCTCTGGAGAAAATAACTTCTTGTACTCCTGAAATGACTTCCTTTAGTACGATCCTTGACACGACTTTTCCCCTATCTGAGCGATCTTTGAAAAAGTACCTCTGACCAACTGACCTTCGAGAGATTTGTCGAATCTCGACCTGATTGCCCCATATTAGCTGAATCTTGGAATGAATTGCCCCTTTGATATGACTTGCCCCTGCTCAACGGAGTACTCAGGCATTCTACACCTTATCTTGATCATTCCTTCCATTGTAGAAACTTTTCTGATGTCAAGTGCTCACTCGCAAGTAAAACAATTCGTTTTGAAAATGACAATTTTAATGCAATTCATATGACAATTTCGAAATCCAAGTCTGTTCACTGGAAAAATGTTGTGAGATATAGTGAATGAATCACTGATCAAAGTGTCACCGATACCAACATGAATGGTAAGAAAATCCTTTTAGGAGTCAGCTTCGACGCGGTCTTTACCGAAGTATGCTTTCGAAACAACCCTGCTTCAATTAGGTCTTTCGAAGGTTGTAACGTGGACTGGTTCACGGTTTGAGAAAGAAAGGATATAAGGCTCAAAGTTTTGTTTTAACCCACTCAATCTCCTTGATGTTCTCCAGTCCTATGTTCGGCTAACTTGACACAAGCGCTCACCTTTCAAAAAGGTCAATGAATGGTAGGAGGATAGAAGGAACCCACATGGTTTTTGGATGATAGTCACCCCTTTTGTCTCTGGTGTCTGTAGCCACACGACTTGTTCTTTATTTGAGGATTTATCTTTCTTTTTTTCCGTTTGTTTTTCATTATTTTGTTTTTGATTCCCCTGATTTTGCCTGGACTGATTCCTTTTTTGAATTTTTCGATATTGAAGTACAGCGAGATGCCCCAATTTTTACCTAAGTCATTAATTTTCAAGTTTTGACTTAGCGGGTTGTATTTTCCTTTTTTATTCTTTTTCTCTATTTTTTTGGACAAATCGTGTGACACTGGCTTGTCTAACTTGTTTGAAAGGGTTGTGACGGCCTCACTCTTCGGTTGGTGAGGGATACCCATAGATGCATCTGATCCTCGAATGGGACACTCCTTTTGAAATTTGAACGCTCGGTCTGACACCTATCCTGCCCCGGGTTAAGATTGAGGGTTTTTTCACTTTCAGAAAGAAACTACTACTTCCAGGCTCAACGGGGTTGACAATGGATTATCTTCCTTATGTCCTCTGGAGAAAATAACTTCTTGTACTCCTGAAATGACTTCCTTTAGTACGATCCTTGACACGACTTTTCCCCTATCTGAGCGATCTTTGAAAAAGTACCTCTGACCAACTGACCTTCGAGAGATTTGTCGAATCTCGACCTGATTGCCCCATATTAGCTGAATCTTGGAATGAATTGCCCCTTTGATATGACTTGCCCCTGCTCAACGGAGTACTCAGGCATTCTACACCTTATCTTGATCATTCCTTCCATTGTAGAAACTTTTCTGATGTCAAGTGCTCACTCGCAAGTAAAACAATTCGTTTTGAAAATGACAATTTTAATGCAATTCATATGACAATTTCGAAATCCAAGTCTGTTCACTGGAAAAATGTTGTGAGATATAGTGAATGAATCACTGATCAAAGTGTCACCGATACCAACATGAATGGTAAGAAAATCCTTTTAGGAGTCAGCTTCGACGCGGTCTTTACCGAAGTATGCTTTCGAAACAACCCTGCTTCAATTAGGTCTTTCGAAGGTTGTAACGTGGACTGGTTCACGGTTTGAGAAAAAAAGGATATAAGGCTCAAAGTTTTGTTTTAACCCACTCAATCTCCTTGATTTTCTCCAGTCCTATGTTCAGCTAACTTGACAAAGCGCTCACCTTTCAAAAAGGTCAATGAATGGTAGGAGGATAGAAGGAACCCACACGGTTTTTGGATGATAGTCACCCCTTTTGTCTCTGGTGTCTGTAGCCACACGACTTGTTCTTTATTTGAGGATTTTTCTTTCTTTTTTTTCGTTTGTTTTTCATTTTTTTGTTTTTGATTCCCCTGATTTTGCCTGGACTGATTCCTTTTTTAAATTTTTCGATATTGAAGTACAGCGGGATGCCCTAATTTTTACCTAAGTCATTTATTTTCAAGTTTTGACTTAGCGGGTTGTATTTTCCTTTTTGGTTCTTTTTCTCTATTTTTTTGGACAAATCGTGTGACACTGGCTTGTCTAACTTGTTTGAAAGGGTTGTGACCGCCTCACTCTTCGGTTGGTGAGGGATACCCATAGATGCATCTGATCCTCGAATGGGACACTCCTTTTGAAATTTGAACGCTCGGTCTAACACCTACCCTACCCCGGGTTAAGATTGAGGGTTTTTTCACTTTCAGAAAGAAACTACTACTTCCAGGCTCAACGGGGTTGACAATGGATTATCTTCCTTATGTCCTCAGGAGAAAATAAACTTCTTGTACTCCTGAAATGACTTGCTCTAGTACGATCCATGACACGGCTTTTCCCCTATCTGAGCGATCTTTGAAAAAGTACCTCTGACCAACTGACCTTCGAGAGATTTGTCGAATCTCGACCTGATTGCCCCATATTAGCTGAATCTTGGAATGAATTGCCCCTTTGATATGACTTAACCCTGCTCAACGGAGTACTCGGGCATTCTACACCTTATCTTGATCATTCCTTCCATTGTAGAAACTTTTCTGATGTCAAGTGCTTACTCGCAAGTAAAACAATTCGTTTTGAAAATGACAATTTTAATGCAATGCATATGACAATTTCGAAATCCAAGTCTGTTCACTGGGAAAATGTTGTGACATATAGTGAATGAATCACTGATCAAAGTGTCACCGATACCAACATGAATGGTAAGAAAATCCTTTTAGGAGTCAGCTTCGACACGGTCTTTACCGAAGTATGCATTCGAAACAACCCTGCTTCAATTAGGTCTTTCGAAGGTTGTAACGTGGACTGGTTCACGGTTTGAGAAAGAAAGGATATAAGGCTCAAAGTTTTGTTTTAACCCACTCAATCTCCTTGATGTTCTCCAGTCCTATGTTCAGCTAACTTGACACAAGCGCTCACCTTTCAAAAAGGTCAATGAATGGTAGGAGGATAGAAGGAACCCACACGGTTTTTGGATGATAGTCACCCCTTTTGTCTCTGGTGTCTGTAGCCACACGACTTGTTCTTTATTTGAGGATTTTTCTTTCTTTTTTTCCGTTTGTTTTTCATTTTTTTTGTTTTTGATTCCCCTGATTTTGCCTGGACTGATTCCTTTATTGAATTTTTCGATATTGAAGTACAGCGAGATGCCCCAATTTTTACCTAAGTCATTTATTTTCAAGTCTTGACTTAGCGGGTTGTATTTTCCTTTTTTATTCTTTTTCTCTATTTTTTTGGACAAATCGTGTGACACTGGCTTGTCTAAACTTGTTTGAAAGGGTTGTCACTCTGCCTCACTCTTCGGTTGGTGAGGGATACCCATAGATGCATCTGATCCTCGAATGGGACACTCCTTTAGAAATTTGAACGCTCGGTCTGACACCTACCCTGCCCCGTGTTAAGATTTAGGGTTTTTTCACTTTCAGAAAGAAACTACTACTTCCAGGCTCAACGGGGTTGACAATGGATTATCTTCCTTATGTCCTCTGGAGAAAATAACTTCTTGTACTCCTGAAATGACTTGCTCTAGTACGATCCTTGACACGACTTTTCCCCTATCTGAGCGATCTTTGAAAAAGTACCTCTGACCAACTGACCTTCGAGAGATTTGTCGAATCTCGACCTGATTGCCCCATATTAGCTGAATCTTGGAATGAATTGCCCCTTTGATATGACTTGCCCCTGCTCAACGGAGTACTCAGGAATTCTACGCCTTATTTTGATCAATCCTTCCATTGTAGAAACTTTTCTGATGTCAAGTGCTTACTCGCAAGTAAAACAATTCCTTTTGAAAATGGCAATTTTAATGCAATGCATATGACAATTTCGAAATCCAAGTCTGTTCACTGGGAAAATGTTGTGACATATAGTGAATGAATCACTGATCAAAGTGTCACCGATACCAACATGAATGGTAAGAAAATCCTTTTTGGAGTCAGCTTCGACACGGTCTTTACCGAAGTATGCATTCGAAACAACCCTGCTTCAATTAGGTCTTTCAAAGGTTGTAACGTGGACTGGTTCACGGTTTGAGAAAGAAAGGATATAAGGCTCAAAGTTTTGTTTTAACCCACTCAATCTCCTTGATGTTCTCCAGTCCTATGTTCAGCTAACTTGACACAAGCGCTCACCTTTCAAAAAGGTCAATGAATGGTAGGAGGATAGAAGGAACCCACACGTTTTTTGGATGATAGTCACCCCTTTTGTCTCTGGTGTCTGTAGCCACACAACTTGTTCTTTATTTGAGGATTTTTCTTTCTTTTTTTCCGTTTGTTTTTCATTTTTTTTGTTTTTGATTCCCCTGATTTTGCCTGGACTGATTCCTTTTTTGAATTTTTCGATATTGAAGTACAGCGAGATGCCCCAATTTTTACCTAAGTCATTTATTTTCAAGTTTTGACTTAGCGGGTTGTTTTTTCCTTTTTGATTCTTTTTCTCTATTTTTTTGGACAAATCGTGTGACACTGGCTTGTCTAGCTTGTTTGAAAGGGTTGTGACTGCCTCACTCTTCGGTTGGTGAGGGATATCCATAGATGCATCTGATCCTCGAATGGGACACTCCTTTTGAAATTTGAACGCTCGGTCTGACACCTACCCTGCCCCGGGTTAAGATTTAGGGTTTTTTCGCTTTCAGAAAGAAACTACTACTTCCAGGCTCAACGGGGTTGACAATGGATTATCTTCCTTATGTCCTCTGGAGAAAATAACTTCTTGTACTCCTGAAATGACTTGCTCTAGTACGATCCTTGACACGACTTTTCCCCTATCTGAGCGATCTTTGAAAAAGTACCTCTGACCAACTGACCTTCGAGAGATTTGTCGAATCTCGACCTGATTGCCCCATATTAGCTGAATCTTGGAATAAATTGCCCCTTTGATATGACTTGCCCCTGCTCAACGGAGTACTCAGGCATTCTACACCTTATCTTGATCAATCCTTCCATTGTAGAAACTTTTCTGATGTCAAGTGCTTACTCGCAAGTAAAACAATTCCTTTTGAAAATGGCAATTTTAATGCAATGCATATGACAATTTCGAAATCCAAGTCTGTTCACTGGGAAAATGTTGTGACATATACTGAATGAATCACTGATCAAAGTGTCACCGATACCAACATGAATGGTAAGAAAATCCTTTTAGGAGTCAGCTTCGACACGGTCTTTACCGAAGTATGCATTCGAAACAACCCTGCTTCAATTAGGTCTTTCGAAGGTTGTAACGTGGACTGGTTCACGGTTTGAGAAAGAAAGGATATAAGGCTCAAAGTTTTGTTTTAACCCACTCAATCTCCTTGATGTTCTCCAGTCCTATGTTCAGCTAACTTGACACAACCGCTCACCTTTCAAAAAGGTCAATGAATGGTAGGAGGATAGAAGGAACCCCCATGGTTTTTGGATGATAGTCACCCCTTTTGTCTCTGGTGTCTGTAGCCACACGACTTGTTCTTTATTTGAGGATTTTACTTTCCCTTTTTCTGTTTGTTTATCATTTTTTTGTTTTTGATTCCCCTGATTTTGCCTGGACTGATTCCTTTTTTGAATTTTTCGATATTGAAGTCAGCGAGATGCCCCAAATTTTACCTAAGTCATTTATTTTCAAGTTTTGACTTAGCGGGTTGTTTTTTCCTTTTTGATTCTTTTTCTCTATTTTTTTGGACAAATCGTGTGACACTGGCTTGTCTAACTTGTTTGAAAGGGTTGTCACTGCCTCACTCTTCGGTTAGTGAGGGATACCCATAGATGCAACTGATCCTCGAATGGGACACTCCTTTTGAAATTTGAACGCTCGGTATGACACCTACCCTGCCCAGGGTTAAGATTGAGGGTTTTTTCACTTTCAGAAAGAAACTACTACTTCCAGGCTCAACGGGGTTGACAATGGATTATCTTCCTTGTGTCCTCTGGAGAAAATAACTTCTTGTACTCCAGAAATGACTTGCTCTAGTATGATCCTTGACACGACTTTTCCCCTGTCTGAGCGATCTTTGAAAAAGTACCTCTGACCAACTGACCTTCGAGAGATTTGTCGAATCTCGACCGGATTGCCCCATATTAGCTGAATCTTGGAATGAATTGCCCCTTTGATATGACTTGCCCCTGCTCAACGGAGTACTCAGGCATTATACACCTTATCTTGATCAATCCTTCCAATGTAGAAACTTTTCTGACGTCAAGTGCTTACTCGCAAGTAAAACAATTCGTTTTGAAAATGACAATTTTAATGCAATGCATATAACAATTTCGAAATCCAAGTCTGTTCACTGGAAAAATGTTGTGACATATAGTGAATGAATCACTGATCAAAGTGTCACCGATACCAACATGAATGGTAAGAAAATCCTTTTAGGAGTCAGCTTCGACACGGTCTTTACCAAAGTATGCATTCGAAACAACCCTGCTTCAATTAGGTCTTTCGAAGGTTGTAACGTGGACTGGTTCACGGTTTGAGAAAGAAAGGATATAAGGCTCAAAGTTTTGTTTTAACCCACTCAATCTCCTTGATGTTCTCCAGTCCTATGTTCAGCTAACTTGACACAAGCGCTCACCTTTCAAAAAGGTCAATGAATGGTAGGAGGATAGAAGGAACTCACACGGTTTTTGGATGATAGTCACCCCTTTTGTCTCTGGTGTCTGTAGCCACACGACTTGTTCTTTATTTGAGGATTTTTCTTTCTTTTTTTCCGTTTGTTTTTCATTTTTTTTGTTTTTGATTCCCCTGATTTTGCCTGGACTGATTCCTTTATTGAATTTTGCGATATTGAAGTACAGCGAGATGCCCCAATTTTTACCTAAGTCATTTATTTTCAAGTCTTGACTTAGCGGGTTGTATTTTCCTTTTTTATTCTTTTTCTCTATTTTTTTGGACAAATCGTGTGACACTGGCTTGTCTAACTTGTTTGAAAGGGTTGTGACTGCCTCACTCTTCGGTTGGTGAGGGATATCCATAGATGCATCTGATCCTCGAATGGGACACTCCTTTTGAAATTTGAACGCTCGGTCTGACACCTACCCTGCCCCGGGTTAAGATTTAGGGTTTTTTCTCTTTCAGAAAGAAACTACTACTTCCAGGCTCAACGGGGTTGACAATGGATTATCTTCCTTATGTCCTCTGGAGAAAATAACTTCTTGTACTCCTGAAATGACTTGCTCTAGTACGATCCTTGACACGACTTTTCCCCTATCTGAGCGATCTTTGAAAAAGTACCTCTGACCAACTGACCTTCGAGAGATTTGTCGAATCTCGACCTGATTGCCCCATATTAGCTAAATATTGGAATGAATTGCCCCTTTGATATGACTTGCCCCTGCTCAACGGAGTACTCAGGCATTCTACACCTTATTTTGATCAATCCTTCCATTGTAGAAACTTTTCTGATGTCAAGTGCTTACTCGCAAGTAAAACAATTCCTTTTGAAAATGGCAATTTTAATGCAATGCATATGACAATTTCGAAATCCAAGTCTGTTCACTGGGAAAATGTTGTGACATATACTGAATGAATCACTGATCAAAGTGTCACCGATACCAACATGAATGGTAAGAAAATCCTTTTAGGAGTCAGCTTCGACACGGTCTTTACCGAAGTATGCATTCGAAACAACCCTGCTTCAATTAGGTCTTTCGAAGGTTGTAACGTGGATTGGTTCACGGTTTGAGAAAGAAAGGATATAAGGCTCAAAGTTTTGTTTTAACCCACTCAATCTCCTTGATGTTCTCCAGTCCTATGTTCAGCTAACTTGACACAACCGCTCATCTTTCAAAAAGGTCAATGAATGGTAGGAGGATAGAAGGAACCCACACGGTTTTTGGATGATAGTCACCCCTTTTGTCTCTGGTGTCTGTAGCCACGCGACTTGTTCTTTATTTGAGGATTTTACTTTCTCTTTTTCCGTTTGTTTATCATTTTTTTGTTTTTGATTCCCCTGATTTTGCCTGGACTGATTCCTTTTTTGAATTTTTCGATATTGAAGTACAGCGAGATGCCCCAAATTTTACCTAAGTCATTTATTTTCAAGTTTTGACTTACCGGGTTGTTTTTTCCTTTTTGATTCTTTTTCTCTATTTTTTTGGACAAATCGTGTGACACTGGCTTGTCTAACTTGTTTGAAAGGGTTGTCACTGCCTCACTCTTCGGTTAGTGAGGGATACCCATAGATGCAACTGATCCTCGAATGGGACACTCCTTTTGAAATTTAAACGCTCGGTCTAACACCTACCCTGCCCCGGGTTAAGATTGAGGGTTTTTTAACTTTCAGAAAGAAACTACTACTTCCAGGCTCAACGGGGTTGACAATGGATTATCTTCCTTATGTCCTCTAGAGAAAATAACTTCTTGTACTCCTGAAATGACTTGCTCTAGTACGATCCTTGACACGACTTTGCCCCTGTCTGAGCGATCTTTGAAAAAGTACCTCTGACCAACTGACCTTCGAGAGATTTGTCGAATCTCGACCTGATTGCCCCATATTAGCTGAATCTTGGAATGAATTGCCCCGTTGATATGACTTGCCCCTGCTCAACGGAGTACTCAGGCATTTTTCACCTTATCTTGATCATTCCTTCCATTGTAGAAACTTTTCTGATGTCAAGTGCTTACTCGCAAGTAAAACAATTCGTTTTGAAAATGACAATTTTAATGCAATGCATATGACAATTTCAAAATCCAAGTCTGTTCACTAGAAAAATGTTGTGACATATAGTGAATGAATCACTGATCAAAGTGTCACCGATACCAACATGAATGGTAAGAAAATCCTTTTAGGAGTCAGCTTCGACACGGTCTTTACCGAAATATGCTTTCGAAACAACCCTGCTTCAATTAGGTCTTTCGAAGGTTGTAACGTGGCCTGGTTCACGGTTTGAGAAAGAAAGGATATAAGGCTCAAAATTTTGTTTTAACCCACTCAATCTCCTTGATGTTCTCCAGTCCTATGTTCAGTTAACTTGACACAAGCGCTCACCTTTCAGAAAGGTCAATGAATGGTAGGAGGATAGAAGGAACTCACACGGTTTTTGGATGATAGTCACCGCTTTTGTCTCTGGTGTCTGTAGCCACACGACTTGTGCTTTATTTGAGGATTTTTCTTTCTTTTTTTTCGTTTGTTTTTCATTTTTTTGTTTTTGATTCCCCTGATTTTGCCTGGACTGATTCCTTTTTTGAATTTTTCGATATTGAAGTACAGCGGGATGCCCCAATTTTTACCTAAGTCATTTATTTTCAAGTTTTGACTTAGCGGGTTGTATTTTCCTTTTTGATTCTTTTTCTCTATTTTTTTGGACAAATCGTGTGACCCTGGCTTGTCTAACTTGTTTGAAAGGGTTGTGACTGCCTCACTCTTCGGTTGGTGAGGGATACCCATAGATGCATCTGATCCTCGAATGGGACACTCCTTTTGAAATTTGAACGCTCGGTCTGACACCTACCCTACCCCGGGTTAAGATTGAGGGTTTTTTCAATTTCAGAAAGAAACTACTACTTCCAGGCTCAACGGGGTTGACAATAGATTATCTTCCTTATGTCCTCTGGAGAAAATAACTTCTTGTACTCCTGAAATGACTTGCTCTAGTACGATCCTTGACACGACTTTCCCCCTATCTGAGCGATCTTTGAAAAAGTACCTCTGACCAACTGAACTTCGAGAGATTTGTCGAATCTCGACCTGATTGCCCCATATTAGCTGAATCTTGGAATGAATTGCCCCTTTGATATGACTTGCCCCTGCTCAACGGAGTACTCAGGCATTCTACACCTTATTTTGATCAATCCTTCCATTGTAGAAACTTTTCTGATGTCAAGTGCTTACTCGCTAGTAAAACAATTCCTTTTGAAAATGATAATTTTTATGCAATGCATATGACAATTTCGAAATGCAAGTCTGTTCACTGGGAAAATGTTGTGACATATAGTGAATGAATCACTGATCAAAGTGTCACCGATACCAACATGAATGGTAAGAAAATCCTTTTAGGAGTCAGCTTCGACACGGTCTTTACCGAAGTATGCATTCGAAACAACCCTGCTTCAATTAGGTCTTTCGAAGGTTGTAACGTGGACTGGTTCACGGTTTGAGAAAGAAAGGATATAAGGCTCAAAGTTTTGTTTTAACCCACTCAATCTCCTTGATGTTCTCCAGTCCTATGTTCAGCTAACTTGACACAACCGCTCATCTTTCAAAAAGGTCAATGAATGGTAGGAGGATAGAAGGAACCCACACGGTTTTTGGATGATAGTCACCCCTTTTGTCTCTGGTGTCTGTAGCCACACGACTTGTTCTTTATTTGAGGATTTTACTTTCTCTTTTTCTGTTTGTTTATCATTTTTTTCTTTTTGATTCCCCTGATTTTGCCTGGACTGATTCCTTTTTTGAATTTTTCGATATTGAAGTACAGCGAGATGCCCCAAATTTTACCTAAGTCATTTATTTTCAAGTTTTGACTTTGCGGGTTTTTTTTTCCTTTTTGATTCATTTTCTCTATTTTTTTGGACAAATCGTGTGACACTGGCTTGTCTAACTTGTTTGAAAGGGTTGTCACTGCCTCACTCTTCGGTTAGTGAGGGATACCCATAGATGCAACTGATCCTCGAATGGGACACTCCTTTTGAAATTTAAACGCTCGGTCTGACACCTACCCTGCCCCGGGTTAAGATTGAGGGTTTTTTAACTTTCAGAAAGAAACTACTACTTCCAGGCTCAACGGGGTTGATAATGGATTATCTTCCTTATGTCCTCTAGAGAAAATAACTTCTTGTACTCCTGAAATGACTTGCTCTAGTACGATCCTTGACACGACTTTGCCCTTGTCTGAGCGATCTTTGTAAAAGTACCTCTGACCAACTGACCTTCGAGAGATTTGTCGAATCTCGACCTGATTGCCCCATATTAGCTGAATCTTGGAATGAATTGCCCCGTTGATATGACTTGCCCCTGCTCAACGGAGTACTCAGGCATTTTACACCTTATCTTGATCATTCCTTCCATTGTAGAAAATTTTCTGATGTCAAGTGCTTACTCGCAAGTAAAACAATTCGTTTTGAAAATGACAATTTTAATGCAATGCATATGACAATTTCAAAATCCAAGTCTGTTCACTAGAAAAATGTTGTGACATATAGTGAATGAATCACGGATCAAAATGTCACCGATACCAACATGAATGGTAAGAAAATCCTTTTAGGAGTCAGCTTCGACACGGTCTTTACCGAAGTATGCTTTCGAAACAATCCTGCTTCAATTAGGTCTTTCGAAGGTTGTAACGTGGCCTGGTTCACGGTTTGAGAAAGAAAGGATATAAGGCTCAAAATTTTGTTTTAACCCACTCAATCTCCTTGATGTTCTCCAGTCCTATGTTCAGCTAACTTGACACAAGCGCTCACCTTTCAGAAAGGTCAATGAATGGTAGGAGGATAGAAGGAACTCACACGGTTTTTGGATGATAGTCACTGCTTTTGTCTCTGGTGTCTGTAGCCACACGACTTGTGCTTTATTTGAGGATTTTTCTTTCTTTTTTTTTGTTTGTTTTTCATTTTTTTGTTTTTGATTCCCCTGATTTTGCGTGGACTGATTCCTTTTTTGAATTTTTCGATATTGAAGTACAGCGGGATGCCCCAATTTTTACCTAAGTCATTTATTTTCAAGTTTTGACTTAGCGGGTTGTATTTTCCTTTTTGATTCTTTTTCTCTATTTTTTTGGACAAATCGTGTGACACTGGCTTGTCTAACTTGTTTGAAAGGGTTGTGACTGCCTCACTCTTCGGTTGGTGAGGGATACCCATAGATGCATCTGATCCTCGAATGGGACACTCCTTTTGAAATTTGAACGCTCGGTCTGACACCTACCCTGCCCCGGGTTAAGATTTAGGGTTTTTTCACTTTCAGAAAGAAACTACTACTTCCAGGCTCAACGGGGTTGACAATGGATTATCTTCCTTATGTCCTCTAGAGAAAATAACTTCTTGTACTCCTGAAATGACTTGCTCTAGTACGATCCTTGACACGACTTTTCCCCTATCTGAGCGATCTTTGAAAAAGTACCTCTGACCAACTGACCTTCGAGAGATTTGTCGAATCTCGACCTGATTTCCCCATATTAGCTGAATCTTGGAATGAATTTCCCCTTTGATATGACTTACCCCTGCTCAACGGAGTACTCAGGCATTCTACACCTTATCTTGATCATTCCTTCCATTGTAGAAACTTTTCTGATGTCAAGTGCTTACTCGCAAGTAAAACAATTCGTTTTGAAAATGACAATTTTAATGCAATGCATATGACAATTTCGAAATCCAAGTCTGTTCACTGGAAAAATGTTGTGAGATATAGTGAATGAATCACTGATCAAAGTGTCACCGATACCAACATGAATGGTAAGAAAATCCTTTTAGGAGTCAGCTTCGACGCGGTCTTTACCGAAGTATGCTTTCGAAACAACCCTGCTTCAATTAGGTCTTTCGAAGGTTGTAACGTGGACTGGTTCACGGTTTGAGAAAGAAAGGATATAAGGCTCAAAGTTTTGTTTTAACCCACTCAATCTCCTTGATGTTCTCCAGTCCTATGTTCAGCTAACTTGACACAAGCGCTCACCTTTCAAAAAGGTCAATGAATGGTAGGAGGATAGAAGGAACCCACACGGTTTTTGGATGATAGTCACCCCTTTTGTCTTTGGTGTCTGTAGCCACACGACTTGTTCTTTATTTGAGGATTTGTCTTTCTTTTTTTCCGTTTGTTTTTCATTTTTTTGTTTTTGATTCCCCTGATTTTGCCTGGACTGATTCCTTTTTTGAATTTTTCGATATTGAAGCACAGTGAGATGCCCCAATTTTTGCCTAAGTAATTTATTTACAAGTTTTGACTTAGCGGGTTGTATTTTACTTTTTGATTCTTTTTCTCTATTTTTTTGGACAAATCGTGTGACACTGGCTTATCTAACTTGTTTGAAAGGGCTGTGACTGCCTCACTCTTCGGTTGGTGAGGGATACCCATAGATGCATCTGATCCTCGAATGGGACACTCCTTTTGAAATTTGAACGCTCGGTCTGACACCTACCCTGCCCAAGGTTAAGATTGAGGGTTTTTTCACTTTCAGAAAGAAACTACTACTTCCAGGCTCAACGGGGTTGACAATGGATTATCTTCCTTATGTCCTCTGGAGAAAATAACTTCTTGTACTCCTAAAATGACTTGCTCTAGTACGATCCTTGACACGACTTTTCCCTTATCTGAGCGATCTTTGAAAAAGTACCTCTGACCAACTAACCTTCGAGAGATTTGTCGAATCTCGACCTGATTGCCCCATAATAGCTGAATCTTGGAATGAATTGCCCCTTTGATTTGACTTGCCCCTGCTCAACGGAGTACTCAGGCATTCTACACCTTATCTTGATCAATCCTTCCATTGTAGAAACTTTTCTGATGTCAAGTGCTTACTCGCAAGTAAAACAATTCGTTTTGAAAATGACAATTTTAATGCAATGCATATGACAATTTCGAAATCCAAGTCTGTTCACTGGAAAAATGTTGTGAGATATAGTGAATGAATCACTGATCAAAGTGTCACCGATACCAACATGAATGGTAAAAAAATCCTTTTAGGAGTCAGCTTCGACGCGGTCTTTACCGAAGTATGCTTTCGAAACAACCCTGCTTCAATTAGGTCTTTCGAAGGTTGTAACGTGGACTGGTTCACGGTTTGAGAAAGAAAGGATATAAGGCTCAAAGTTTTGTTTTAACCCACTCAATCTCCTTGATGTTCTCCAGTCCTATGTTCGGCTAACTTGACACAAGCGCTCACCTTTCAAAAAGGTCAATGAATGGTAGGAGGATAGAAGGAACCCACATGGTTTTTGGATGATAGTCACCCCTTTTGTCTCTGGTGTCTGTAGCCACACGACTTGTTCTTTATTTGAGGATTTTTCTTTCTTTTTTTCCGTTTGTTTTTCATTATTTTGTTTTTGATTCCCCTGATTTTGCCTGGACTGATTCCTTTTTTGAATTTTTCGATATTGAAGTACAGCGAGATGCCCCAATTTTTACCTAAGTCATTAATTTTCAAGTTTTGACTTAGCGGGTTGTATTTTCCTTTTTTATTCTTTTTCTCTATTTTTTTGGACAAATCGTGTGACACTGGCTTCTCTAACTTGTTTGAAAGGGTTGTCACTGCCTCACTCTTCGGTTAGTGAGGGATACCCATAGATGCAACTGATCCTCGAATGGGACACTCCTTTTGAAATTTAAACGCTCGGTCTGACACCTACCCTGCCCCGGGTTAAGATTGAGGGTTTTTTAACTTTCAGAAAGAAACTACTACTTCCAGGCTCAACGGGGTTGATAATGGATTATCTTCCTTATGTCCTCTAGAGAAAATAACTTCTTGTACTCCTGAAATGACTTGCTCTAGTACGATCCTTGACACGACTTTGCCCTTGTCTGAGCGATCTTTGAAAACGTACCTCTGACCAACTGACCTTCGAGAGATTTGTCGAATCTCGACCTGATTGCCCCATATTAGCTGAATCTTGGAATGAATTGCCCCGTTGATATGACTTGCCCCTGCTCAACGGAGTACTCAGGCATTTTACACCTTATCTTGATCATTCCTTCCATTGTAGAAAATTTTCTGATGTCAAGTGCTTACTCGCAAGTAAAACAATTCGTTTTGAAAATGACAATTTTAATGCAATGCATATGACAATTTCAAAATCCAAGTCTGTTCACTAGAAAAATGTTGTGACATATAGTGAATGAATCACGGATCAAAGTGTCACCGATACCAACATGAATGGTAAGAAAATCCTTTTAGGAGTCAGCTTCGACACGGTCTTTACCGAAGTATGCTTTCGAAACAATCCTGCTTCAATTAGGTCTTTCGAAGGTTGTAACGTGGCCTGGTTCACGGTTTGAGAAAGAAAGGATATAAGGCTCAAAATTTTGTTTTAACCCACTCAATCTCCTTGATGTTCTCCAGTCCTATGTTCAGCTAACTTGACACAAGCGCTCACCTTTCAGAAAGGTCAATGAATGGTAGGAGGATAGAAGGAACTCACACGGTTTTTGGATGATAGTCACTGCTTTTGTCTCTGGTGTCTGTAGCCACACGACTTGTGCTTTATTTGAGGATTTTTCTTTCTTTTTTTTTGTTTGTTTTTCATTTTTTTGTTTTTGATTCCCCTGATTTTGCGTGGACTGATTCCTTTTTTGAATTTTTCGATATTGAAGTACAGCGGGATGCCCCAATTTTTACCTAAGTCATTTATTTTCAAGTTTTGACTTAGCGGGTTGTATTTTCCTTTTTGATTCTTTTTCTCTATTTTTTTGGACAAATCGTGTGACACTGGCTTGTCTAACTTGTTTGAAAGGGTTGTGACTGCCTCACTCTTCGGTTGGTGAGGGATACCCATAGATGCATCTGATCCTCGAATGGGACACTCCTTTTGAAATTTGAACGCTCGGTCTGACACCTACCCTGCCCCGGGTTAAGATTTAGGGTTTTTTCACTTTCAGAAAGAAACTACTACTTCCAGGCTCAACGGGGTTGACAATGGATTATCTTCCTTATGTCCTCTAGAGAAAATAACTTCTTGTACTCCTGAAATGACTTGCTCTAGTACGATCCTTGACACGACTTTTCCCCTATCTGAGCGATCTTTGAAAAAGTACCTCTGACCAACTGACCTTCGAGAGATTTGTCGAATCTCGACCTGATTTCCCCATATTAGCTGAATCTTGGAATGAATTTCCCCTTTGATATGACTTACCCCTGCTCAACGGAGTACTCAGGCATTCTACACCTTATCTTGATCATTCCTTCCATTGTAGAAACTTTTCTGATGTCAAGTGCTTACTCGCAAGTAAAACAATTCGTTTTGAAAATGACAATTTTAATGCAATGCATATGACAATTTCGAAATCTAAGTCTGTTCACTGGAAAAATGTTGTGAGATATAGTGAATGAATCACTGATCAAAGTGTCACCGATACCAACATGAATGGTAAGAAAATCCTTTTAGGAGTCAGCTTCGACGCGGTCTTTACCGAAGTATGCTTTCGAAACAACCCTGCTTCAATTAGGTCTTTCGAAGGTTGTAACGTGGACTGGTTCACGGTTTGAGAAAGAAAGGATATAAGGCTCAAAGTTTTGTTTTAACCCACTCAATCTCCTTGATGTTCTCCAGTCCTATGTTCAGCTAACTTGACACAAGCGCTCACCTTTCAAAAAGGTCAATGAATGGTAGGAGGATAGAAGGAACCCACACGGTTTTTGGATGATAGTCACCCCTTTTGTCTTTGGTGTCTGTAGCCACACGACTTGTTCTTTATTTGAGGATTTGTCTTTCTTTTTTTCCGTTTGTTTTTCATTTTTTTGTTTTTGATTCCCCTGATTTTGCCTGGACTGATTCCTTTTTTGAATTTTTCGATATTGAAGTACAGTGAGATGCCCCAATTTTTGCCTAAGTAATTTATTTACAAGTTTTGACTTAGCGGGTTGTATTTTACTTTTTGATTCTTTTTCTCTATTTTTTTGGACAAATCGTGTGACACTGGCTTATCTAACTTGTTTGAAAGGGCTGTGACTGCCTCACTCTTCGGTTGGTGAGGGATACCCATAGATGCATCTGATCCTCGAATGGGACACTCCTTTTGAAATTTGAACGCTCGGTCTGACACCTACCCTGCCCAAGGTTAAGATTGAGGGTTTTTTCACTTTCAGAAAGAAACTACTACTTCCAGGCTCAACGGGGTTGACAATGGATTATCTTCCTTATGTCCTCTGGAGAAAATAACTTCTTGTACTCCTGAAATGACTTGCTCTAGTACGATCCTTGACACGACTTTTCCCTTATCTGAGCGATCTTTGAAAAAGTACCTCTGACCAACTAACCTTCGAGAGATTTGTCGAATCTCGACCTGATTGCCCCATATTAGCTGAATCTTGGAATGAATTGCCCCTTTGATTTGACTTGCCCCTGCTCAACGGAGTACTCAGGCATTCTACACCTTATCTTGATCAATCCTTCCATTGTAGAAACTTTTCTGATGTCAAGTGCTTACTCGCAAGTAAAACAATTCGTTTTGAAAATGACAATTTTAATGCAATGCATATGACAATTTCGAAATCCAAGTCTGTTCACTGGAAAAATGTTGTGAGATATAGTGAATGAATCACTGATCAAAGTGTCACCGATACCAACATGAATGGTAAAAAAATCCTTTTAGGAGTCAGCTTCGACGCGGTCTTTACCGAAGTATGCTTTCGAAACAACCCTGCTTCAATTAGGTCTTTCGAAGGTTGTAACGTGGACTGGTTCACGGTTTGAGAAAGAAAGGATATAAGGCTCAAAGTTTTGTTTTAACCCACTCAATCTCCTTGATGTTCTCCAGTCCTATGTTCGGCTAACTTGACACAAGCGCTCACCTTTCAAAAAGGTCAATGAATGGTAGGAGGATAGAAGGAACCCACATGGTTTTTGGATGATAGTCACCCCTTTTGTCTCTGGTGTCTGTAGCCACACGACTTGTTCTTTATTTGAGGATTTTTCTTTCTTTTTTTCCGTTTGTTTTTCATTATTTTGTTTTTGATTCCCCTGATTTTGCCTGGACTGATTCCTTTTTTGAATTTTTCGATATTGAAGTACAGCGAGATGCCCCAATTTTTACCTAAGTCATTAATTTTCAAGTTTTGACTTAGCGGGTTGTATTTTCCTTTTTTATTCTTTTTCTCTATTTTTTTGGACAAATCGTGTGACACTGGCTTGTCTAACTTGTTTAAAAGGGTTGTGACGGCCTCACTCTTCGGTTGGTGAGGGATACCCATAGATGCATCTGATCCTCGAATGGGACACTCCTTTTGAAATTTGAACGCTCGGTCTGACACCTATCCTGCCCCGGGTTAAGATTGAGGGTTTTTTCACTTTCAGAAAGAAACTACTACTTCCAGGCTCAACGGGGTTGACAATGGATTATCTTCCTTATGTCCTCTGGAGAAAATAACTTCTTGTACTCCTGAAATGACTTCCTTTAGTACGATCCTTGACACGACTTTTCCCCTATCTGAGCGATCTTTGAAAAAGTACCTCTGACCAACTGACCTTCGAGAGATTTGTCGAATCTCGACCTGATTGCCCCATATTAGCTGAATCTTGGAATGAATTGCCCCTTTGATATGACTTGCCCCTGCTCAACGGAGTACTCAGGCATTCTACACCTTATCTTGATCATTCCTTCCATTGTAGAAACTTTTCTGATGTCAAGTGCTCACTCGCAAGTAAAACAATTCGTTTTGAAAATGACAATTTTAATGCAATGCATATGACAATTTCGAAATCCAAGTCTGTTCACTGGAAAAATGTTGTGAGATATAGTGAATGAATCACTGATCAAAGTGTCACCGATACCAACATGAATGGTAAGAAAATCCTTTTAGGAGTCAGCTTCGACGCGGTCTTTACCGAAGTATGCTTTCGAAACAACCCTGCTTCAATTAGGTCTTTCGAAGGTTGTAACGTGGACTGGTTCACGGTTTGAGAAAAAAAGGATATAAGGCTCAAAGTTTTGTTTTAACCCACTCAATCTCCTTGATTTTCTCCAGTCCTATGTTCAGCTAACTTGACAAAGCGCTCACCTTTCAAAAAGGTCAATGAATGGTAGGAGGATAGAAGGAACCCACACGGTTTTTGGATGATAGTCACCCCTTTTGTCTCTGGTGTCTGTAGCCACACGACTTGTTCTTTATTTGAGGATTTTTCTTTCTTTTTTTTCGTTTGTTTTTCATTTTTTTGTTTTTGATTCCCCTGATTTTGCCTGGACTGATTCCTTTTTTAAATTTTTCGATATTGAAGTACAGCGGGATGCCCTAATTTTTACCTAAGTCATTTATTTTCAAGTTTTGACTTAGCGGGTTGTATTTTCCTTTTTGGTTCTTTTTCTCTATTTTTTTGGACAAATCGTGTGACACTGGCTTGTCTAACTTGTTTGAAAGGGTTGTGACCGCCTCACTCTTCGGTTGGTGAGGGATACCCATAGATGCATCTGATCCTCGAATGGGACACTCCTTTTGAAATTTGAACGCTCGGTCTAACACCTACCCTACCCCGGGTTAAGATTGAGGGTTTTTTCACTTTCAGAAAGAAACTACTACTTCCAGGCTCAACGGGGTTGACAATGGATTATCTTCCTTATGTCCTCAGGAGAAAATAACTTCTTGTACTCCTGAAATGACTTGCTCTAGTACGATCCATGACACGGCTTTTCCCCTATCTGAGCGATCTTTGAAAAAGTACCTCTGACCAACTGACCTTCGAGAGATTTGTCGAATCTCGACCTGATTGCCCCATATTAGCTGAATCTTGGAATGAATTGCCCCTTTGATATGACTTAACCCTGCTCAACGGAGTACTCGGGCATTCTACACCTTATCTTGATCATTCCTTCCATTGTAGAAACTTTTCTGATGTCAAGTGCTTACTCGCAAGTAAAACAATTCGTTTTGAAAATGACAATTTTAATGCAATGCATATGACAATTTCGAAATCCAAGTCTGTTCACTGGAAAAATGTTGTGACATATAGTGAATGAATCACTGATCAAAGTGTCACCGATACCAACATGAATGGTAAGAAAATCCTTTTAGGAGTCAGCTTCGACGCGGTCTTTACCGAAGTATGCTTTCGAAACAACCCTGCTTCAATTAGGTCTTTCTAAGGTTGTAACGTGGACTGGTTCACGGTTTGAGAAAGAAAGGATATAAGGCTCAAAGTTTTGTTTTAACCCACTCAATCTCCTTGATGTTCTCCAGTCCTATGTTCAGCTAACTTGACACAAGCGCTCACCTTTCAAAAAGGTCAATGAATGGTAGGAGGATAGAAGGAACCCACACGGTTTTTGGATGATAGTCACTCCTTTTGTCTCTTGTGTCTGTAGCCACATGACTTGTTCTTTATTTGAGGATTTTTCTTTCTTTTTTTCCGTTTGTTTCTCATTTTTTTGTTTTTGATTCCCCTGATTTTGCCTGGACTGATTCCTTTTTTGAATTTTTCGATATTGAAGTACAGCGAGATGCCCCAATTTTTACCTAAGTCATTTATTTTCAAGTTTTGACTTAACGGGTTGTTTTTTCCTTTTTGATTCTTTCTCTATATTTTTTTGGACAAATCGTGTGACACTGGCTTGTCTAACTTGTTTGAAAGGGTTGTGACTGCCTCACTCTTCGGTTGGTGAGGGATACCCATAGATGCAACTGATCTTCGAATGGGACACTCCTTTTGAAATTTGAACGCTCGGTCTGACACCTACCCTGCCCCGGGTTAAGATTGAGGGTTTTTTCACTTTCAGAAAGAAACTATTACTTCCAGGCTCAACGGGGTTGACAATGGATTATCTTCCTTATGTCCTCTAGAGAAAATAACTTCTTGTACTCCTGAAATGACTTGCTCTAGTACGATCCTTGACACGACTTTGCCCCTGTCTGAGCGATCTTTGAAAAAGTACCTCTGACCAACTGACCTTCGAGAGATTTGTCGAATCTCGACCTGATTGCCCCATATTAGCTGAATCTTGGAATGAATTGCCCCTTTGATATGACTTGCCCCTGCTCAACGGAGTACTCAGGCATTCTACACCTTATCTTGATCATTCCTTCCATTGTAGACGCTTTTCTGATGTCAAGTGCTTACTCGCAAGTAAAACAATTCGTTTTGAAAATGACAATTTTAATGCAATGCATATGACAATTTCTAAATCCCAGTCTGTTCACTGGAAAAATGTTGTGACATATAGTGAATGAATCACTGATCAAAGTGTCACCGATACCAACAGGAATGGTAAGAAAATCCTTTTAGGAGTCAGCTTCAACACGGTCTTTACCGAAGTATGCTTTCAAAACAACCCTGCTTCAATTAGGTCTTTCGAAGGTTGTAACATGGCATGGTTCACGGTTTGAGAAAGAAAGGATATAAGGCTCAAAGTTTTGTTTTAACCCTCCCAATCTCCTTGATGTTCTCCAGTCCTACGTTCAGCTAACTTGACACAAGCGCTCACCTTTCAAAAAGGTCAATGAATGGTAGGAGGATAGAAGGAACCCACACGGTTTTTGGATGATAGTCACCCCTTTTGTCTCTGGTGTCTGTAGCCACACGACTTGTTCTTTATTTGAGGATTTTTCTTTCTTTTTTTCCGTTTGTTTTTCATTTTTTTGTTTTTGATTCCCCTGATTTTGCCTGGACTGATTCCTTTTTTGAATTTTTCGATATTGAAGTACAGCGGGATGCCCTAATTTTTACCTAAGTCATTTATTTTCAAGTTTTGACTTAGCGGGTTGTATTTTCCTTTTTGATTCTTTTTCTCTATTTTTTGGACAAATCGTGTGACACTGGCTTGTCTAACTTGTTTGAAAGGGTTGTGACTGCCTCACTCTTCGGTTGGTGAGGGATACCCATAGATGCATCTGATCCTCGAATGGGACACTCCTTTTGAAATTTGAACGCTCGGTCTGACACCTACCCTACCCCGGGTTAAGATTGAGGGTTTTTTCACTTTCAGAAAGAAACTACTACTTCCAGGCTCAACGGGGTTGACAATGGATTATCTTCCTTATGTCCTCTGGAGAAAATAACTTCTTGTACTCCTGAAATGACTTGCTCTAGTACGATCCTTGACACGACTTTTCCCTTATCTGAGCGATCTTTGAAAAAGTACCTCTGACCAACTGACCTTCGAGAGATTTGTCGAATCTCGACCTGATTGCCCCATATTAGCTGAATCTTGGAATGAATTGCCCCTTTGATATGACTTGCCCCTGCTCAACGGAGTACTCAGGCATTCTACACCTTATCTTGATCAATCCTTCCATTGTAGAAACTTTTCTGATGTCAAGTGCTTACTCGCAAGTAAAACAATTCGTTTTGAAAATGACAATTTTAATGCAATGCATATGACAATTTCGAAATCCAAGTCTGTTCACTGGAAAAATGTTGTGACATATAGTGAATGAATCACTGATCAAAGTGTCACCGATACCAACATGAATGGTAAGAAAATCCTTTTAGGAGTCAGCTTCGACACGGTCTTTACCGAAGTATGCATTCGAAACAACCCTGCTTCAATTAGGTCTTTCGAAGGTTGTAACGTGGACTGGTTCACGGTTTGAGAAAGAAAGGATATAAGGCTCAAAGTTTTGTTTTAACCCACTCAATCTCCTTGATGTTCTCCAGTCCTATGTTCAGCTAACTTGACACAAGCGCTCACCTTTCAAAAAGGTCAATGAATGGTAGGAGGATAGAAGGAACCCACACGATTTTTGGATGATAGTCACCCCTTTTGTCTTAGGTGTCTGTAGCCACACGACTTGTTCTTTATTTGAGGATTATTCTTTCTTTTTTTCCGTTTGTTTTTCATTTTTTTGTTTTTGATTCCCCTAATTTTGCCTGGACTGATTCCTTTTTAGAATTTTTCGATATTGAAGTACAGTGAGATGCCCCAATTTTTGCCTAAGTAATTTATTTTCAAGTTTTGACTTAGCGGGTTGTATTTTACTTTTTGATTCTTTTTCTCTATTTTTTTGGACAAATCGTGTGACACTGGCTTGTCTAACTTGTTTGAAAGGGTTGTGACTGCCTCACTCTTCGGTTGGTGAGGGATACCCATAGATGCATCTGATCCTCGAATGGGACACTCCTTTTGAAATTTGAACGCTCGGTCTGACACCTACCCTGCCCAAGGTTAAGATTGAGGGTTTTTTCACTTTCAGAAAGAAACTACTACTTCCAGGCTCAACGAGGTTGACAATGGATTATCTTCCTTATGTCCTCTGGAGAAAATAACTTCTTGTACTCCTGAAATGACTTGCTCTAGTACGATCCTTGACACGACTTTTCCCTAATCTGAGCGATCTTTGAAAAAGTACCTCTGACCAACTAACCTTCGAGAGATTTGTCGAATCTCGACCTGATAGCCCCATATTAGCTGAATCTTGGAATGAATTGCCCCTTTGATATGACTTGCCCCTGCTCAACGGAGTACTCAGGCATTCTACACCTTATCTTGATCAATCCTTCCATTGTAGAAACTTTTCTGATGTCAAGTGCTTACTCGCAAATAAAACAATTCGTTTTGAAAATGACAATTTTAATACAATGCATATGACAATTTCGAAATCCATGTCTGTTCACTGGAAAAATGTTGTGACATATAGTGAATGAATCACTGATCAAAGTGTCACCGATACCAACATGAATGATAAGAAAATCCTTTTAGGAGTCAGCTTCGACATGGTCCTTACCAAAGTATGCATTCGAAACAACCCTGCTTCAATTAGGTCTTTCGAAGGTTGTAACGTGGACTGGTTCACGGTTTGAGAAAGAAAGGATATAAGGCTCAAAGTTTTGTTTTAACCCACTCAATCTCCTTGATGTTCTCCAGTCCTATGTTCGGCTAACTTGACACAAGCGCTCAACTTTCAAAAAGGTCAATGAATGGTAGGAGGATAGAAGGAACCCACACGGTTTTTGGATGATAGTCACCCCTTTTGTCTCTGGTGTCTGTAGCCACACGACTTGTTCTTTATTTGAGGATTTTTCTTTCTTTTTTTCCGTTTGTTTTTCATTATTTTGTTTTTGATTCCCCTGATTTTGCCTGGACTGATTCCTTTTTTGAATTTTTCGATATTGAAGTACAGCGAGATGCCCCAATTTTTACCTAAGTCATTTATTTTCAAGTTTTGACTTAGCGGGTTGTATTTTCCTTTTTTATTCTTTTTCTCTATTTTTTTGGACAAATCGTGTGACACTGGCTTGTCTAACTTGTTTGAAAGGGTTGTGACGGCCTCACTCTTCGGTTGGTGAGGGATACCCATAGATGCATCTGATCCTCGAATGGGACACTCCTTTTGAAATTTGAACGCTCGGTCTGACACCTACCCTGCCCCGGGTTAAGATTGAGGGTTTTTTCACTTTCAGAAAGAAACTACTACTTCCAGGCTCAACGGGGTTGACAATGGATTATCTTCCTTATGTCCTCTGGAGAAAATAACTTCTTGTACTCCTGAAATGACTTGCTTTAGTACGATCCTTGACACGACTTTTCCCCTATCTGAGCGATCTTTGAAAAAGTACCTCTGACCAACTGACCTTCGAGAGATTTGTCGAATCTCGACCTGATTGCCCCATATTAGCTTAATCTTGGAATGAATTGCCCCTTTGATATGACTTGCCCCTGCTCAACGGAGTACTCAGGCATTCTACACCTTATTTTGATAAATCCTTCCATTGTAGAAACTTTTCTGATGTCAAGTGCTTACTCTCAAGTAAAACAATTCGTTTTGAAAATGACAATTTTAATGCAATGCATATGACAATTTCGAAATCCAAGTCTGTTCACTGGAAAAATGTTGTGAGATATAGTGAATGAATCACTGATCAAAGTGTCACCGATACCAACATGAATGGTAAGAAAATCCTTTTAGGAGTCAGCTTCGACGCGGTCTTTACCGAAGTATGCTTTCGAAACAACCCTGCTTCAATTAGGTCTTTCGAAGGTTGTAACGTGGACTGGTTCACGGTTTGAGAAAGAAAGGATATAAGGCTCAAAGTTTTGTTTTAACCCACTCAATCTCCTTGATGTTCTCCAGTCCTATGTTCAGCTAACTTGACACAAGCGCTCACCTTTCAAAAAGGTCAATGAATGGTAGGAGGATAGAAGGAACCCATACGGTTTTTGGATGATAGTCACCCCTTTTGTCTCTAGTGTCTGTAGCCATACGACTTGTTCTTTATTTGAGGATTTTTCTTTCTTTTTTTTCGTTTGTTTTTCATTTTTTTGTTTTTGATTCCCCTGATTTTGCCTGGACTGATTCCTTTTTTAAATTTTTCGATATTGAAGTACAGCGGGATGCCCTAATTTTTACCTAAGTCATTTATTTTCAAGTTTTGACTTAGCGGGTTGTATTTTCCTTTTTGATTCTTTTTCTCTATTTTTTTGGACAAATCGTGTGACACTGGCTTGTCTAACTTGTTTGAAAGGGTTGTGACCGCCTCACTCTTCGGTTGGTGAGGGATACCCATAGATGCATCTGATCCTCGAATGGGACACTCCTTTTGAAATTTGAACGCTCGGTCTGACACCTACCCTACCCCGGGTTAAGATTGAGGGTTATTTCACTTTCAGAAAGAAACTACTACTTCCAGGCTCAACGGGGTTGACAATGGATTATCTTCCTTATGTCCTCTAGAGAAAATAACTTCTTGTACTCCTGAAATGACTTGCTCTAGTACGATCCTTGACACGACTTTTCCCCTATCTGAGCGATCTTTGAAAAAGTACCTCTGACCAACTGACCTTCGAGAGATTTGTCGAATCTCGACCTGATTTCCCCATATTAGCTTAATTTTGGAATGAATTTCCCCTTTGATATGACTTACCCCTGCTCAACGGAGTACTCAGGCATTCTACACCTTATCTTGATCATTCCTTCCATTGTAGAAACTTTTCTGATGTCAAGTGCTTACTCACAAGTAAAACAATTCGTTTTGAAAATGGCAATTTTAATGCAATGCATATGACAATTTCGAAATCCAAGTCTGTTCACTGGAAAAATGTTGTGAGATATAGTGAATGAATCACTGATCAAAGTGTCACCGATACCAACATGAATGGTAAGAAAATCCTTTTAGGAGTCAGCTTCGACGCGGTCTTTACCGAAGTATGCTTTCGAAACAACCCTGCTTCAATTAGGTCTTTCGAAGGTTGTAACGTGGACTGGTTCACGGTTTGAGAAAGAAAGGATATAAGGCTCAAAGTTTTGTTTTAACCCACTCAATCTCCTTGATGTTCTCCAGTCCTATGTTCAGCTAACTTGACACAAGCGCTCACCTTTCAAAAAGGTCAATGAATGGTAGGAGGATAGAAGGAACCCACACGGTTTTTGGATGATAGTCACCCCTTTTGTCTCTAGTGTCTGTAGCCATACGACTTGTTCTTTATTTGAGGATTTTTCTTTCTTTTTTTTCGTTTGTTTTTCATTTTTTTGTTTTTGATTCCCCTGATTTTGCCTGGACTGATTCCTTTTTTAAATTTTTCGATATTGAAGTACAGCGGGATGCCCTAATTTTTACCTAAGTCATTTATTTTCAAGTTTTGACTTAGCGGGTTGTATTTTCCTTTTTGATTCTTTTTCTCTATTTTTTTGGACAAATCGTGTGACACTGGCTTGTCTAACTTGTTTGAAAGGGTTGTGACCGCCTCACTCTTCGGTTGGTGAGGGATACCCATAGATGCATCTGATCCTCGAATGGGACACTCCTTTTGAAATTTGAACGCTCGGTCTGACACCTACCCTACCCCGGGTTAAGATTGAGGGTTTTTTCACTTTCAGAAAGAAACTACTACTTCCAGGCTCAACGGGGTTGACAATGGATTATCTTCCTTATGTCCTCTGGAGAAAATAACTTCTTGTACTCCAGAAATGACTTGCTCTAGTACGATCCATGACACGACTTTTGCCCTATCTGAGCGATCTTTGAAAAAGTACCTCTGACCAACTGACTTTAGAGAGATTTGTCGAATCTCGACCTGATTGCCCCATATTAGCTGAATCTTGGAATGAATTGCCCCTTTGATATGACTTACCCCTGCTCAACGGAGTACTCAGGCATTCTACACCTTATCTTGATCATTCCTTCCATTGTAGAAACTTTTCTGATGTCAAGTACTTACTCGCAAGTAAAACAATTCGTTTTGAAAATGACAATTTTAATGCAATGCATATGACAATTTCGAAATCCAAGTCTGTTCACTGGAAAAATGTTGTGACATATAGTGAATGAATCACTGATCAAAGTGTCACCGATACCAACATGAATGGTAAGAAAATCCTTTTAGGAGTCAGCTTCAACGCGGTCTTTACCGAAGTATGCTTTCGAAACAACCCTGCTTCAATTAGGTCTTTCGAAGGTTGTAACGTGGACTGGTTCACGGTTTGAGAAAGAAAGGATATAAGGCTCAAAGTTTTGTTTTAACCCACTCAATCTCCTTGATGTTCTCCTGTCCTATGTTCAGCTAACTTGCACAAGCGCTCACCTTTCAAAAAGGTTAATGAATGGTAGGAGGATAGAAGGAACCCACACGGTTTTTGGATGATAGTCACTCCTTTTGTCTCTTGTGTCTGTAGCCACATGACTTGTTCTTTATTTGAGGATTTTTCTTTCTTTTTTTCCGTTTGTTTCTCATTTTTTTGTTTTTGATTCCCCTGATTTTGCCTGGACTGATTCCTTTTTTGAATTTTTCGATATTGAAGTACAGCGAGATGCCCCAATTTTTACCTAAGTCATTTATTTTCAAGTTTTGACTTAGCGGGTTGTTTTTTCCTTTTTGATTCTTTCTCTCTATTTTTTTGGACAAATCGTGTGACACTGGCTTGTCTAACTTGTTTGAAAGGGTTGTGACTGCCTCACTCTTCGGTTGGTGAGGGATACCCATAGATGCAACTGATCTTCGAATGGGACACTCCTTTTGAAATTTGAACGCTCGGTCTGACACCTACCCTACCCCGGGTTAAGATTGAGGGTTTTTTCACTTTCAGAAAGAAACTATTACTTCCAGGCTCAACGGGGTTGACAATGGATTATCTTCCTTATGTCCTCTAGAGAAAATAACTTCTTGTACTCCTGAAATGACTTGCTCTAGTACGATCCTTGACACGACTTTGCCCCTGTCTGAGCGATCTTTGAAAAAGTACCTCTGACCAACTGACCTTCGAGAGATTTGTCGAATCTCGACCTGATTGCCCCATATTAGCTGAATCTTGGAATGAATTGCCCCTTTGATATGACTTGCCCCTGCTCAACGGAGTACTCAGGCATTCTACACCTTATCTTGATCATTCCTTCCGTTGTAGACGCTTTTCTGATGTTAAGTGCTTACTCGCAAGTAAAACAATTCGTTTTGAAAATGACAATTTTAATGCAATGCATATGACAATTTCTAAATCCAGTTCCGTTCACTGGAAAAATGTTGTGACATATAGTGAATGAATCACTGATCAAAGTGTCACCGATACCAACATGAATGGTAAGAAAATCCTTTTAGGAGTCAGCTTCAACACGGTCTTTACCGAAGTATGCTTTCGAAACAACCCTGCTTCAATTAGGTCTTTCGAAGGTTGTAACGTGGCATGGTTCACGGTTTGAGAAAGAAAGGATATAAGGCTCAAAGTTTTGTTTTAACCCACCCAATCTCCTTGATGTTCTCCAGTCCTACGTTCAGCAAACTTGACACAAGCGCTCACCTTTCAAAAAGGTCAATGAATGGTAGGAGGATAGAAGGAACCCACACGGTTTTTGGATGATAGTCACCCCTTTTGTCTCTGGTGTCTGTAGCCACACGACTTGTTCTTTATTTGAGGATTTTTCTTTCTTTTTTTCCGTTTGTTTTTCATTTTTTTGTTTTTGATTCCCCTGATTTTGCATAGACTGATTCCTTTTTTGAATTTTTCGATATTGAAGTACAGCGAGATGCCCCAATTTTTACCTAAGTCATTTATTTTCAAGTTTTAACTTAGCGGGTTATTTTTTCCTTTTTGATTCTTTTTCTCTAATTTTTTGGACAAATCGTGTGACACTGGCTTGTCTAACTTGTTTGAAAGGGTTGTGACTGCCTCACTCTTCGGTTGGTGAGGGATACCCATAGATGCAACTGATCCTAGAATGGGTCACTCCTTTTGAAATTTGAACGCTCGGTCTGACACCTATCCTGCCCCGGGTTAAGATTGAGGGTTTTTTCACTTTAAGAAAGAAACTACTACTTCCAGGCTCAACGGGGTTGACAATGGATTATCTTCCTTATGTCCTCTGGAGAAAATAACTTCTTGTACTCCTGAAATGACTTGCTCTAGTACGATCCTTGACACGACTTTTCCCTTATCTGAGCGATCTTTGAAAAAGTACCTCTGACCAGCTGACCTTCGAGAGATTTGTCGAATCTCGACCTGATTGCCCCATATTAGCTGAATCTTGGAATGAATTGCCCCTTTGATATGACTTACCCCTGCTCAACGGAGTACTTAGGCATTCTACACCTTATCTTGATCATTCCTTCCATTGTAGAAACTTTTCTGATGTCAAGTGCTTACTCGCAAGTAAAACAATTCATTTTGAAAATGACAATTTTAATGCAATGCATATGACAATTTCGAAATCCAAGTCTGTTCACTGGAAAAATGTTGTGACATATAGTGAATGAATCACTGATCAAAGTGTCACCGATACCAACATGAATGGTAAGAAAATCCTTTTAGGAGTCAGCTTCAACGCGGTCTTTACCGAAGTATGCTTTCGAAATAACCCTGCTTCAATTAGGTCTTTCGAAGGTTGTAACGTGGCCTGGTTCACGGTTTGAGAAAGAAAGGATATAAGGCTCAAAGTTTTGTTTTAACCCACCCAATCTCCTTGATCTTCTCCAGTCCTATGTTCAGCTAACTTGACACAAGCGCTCACCTTTCAAAAAGGTCAATGAATGGTAGGAGGATAGAAGGAACCCACACGGTTTTTGGATGACAGTCACCCCTTTTGTCTCTGGTGTCTGTAGCCACATGACTTGTTCTTTATTTGAGGATTTTTCTTTCTTTTTTTCCGTTTGTTTTTCATTTTTTTTGTTTTTGATTCCCCTGATTTTGCCTGGACTGATTCCTTTTTTGAATTTTTCGATATTGAAGTACATCGAGATGCCCCAATTTTTACCTAAGTCATTTATTTTCAAGTTTTGACTTAGCGGGTTGTTTTTTCCTTTTTGATTCTTTTTCTCTATTTTTTTGGACAAATCGTGTGACACTGGCTTGTCTAACTTGTTTGAAAGGGTTGTGACTGCCTCACTCTTCGGTTGGTGAGGGATACCCATAGATGCAACTGATCCTCGAATGGGACACTCCTTTTGAAATTTGAACGCTCGGTCTGACACCTACCCTGCCCCGGGTTAAGATTTGGGGTTTTTTCACTTTCAGAAAGAAACTACTACTTCCAGGCTCAACGGGGTTGACAATGGATTATCTTCCTTATGTCCTCTAGAGAAAATAACTTCTTGTACTCCTGAAATGACTTGCTCTAGTACGATCCTTGACACGACTTTGCCCCTGTCTGAGCGATCTTTGAAAAAGTACCTCTGACCAACTGACCTTCGAGAGATTTGTCGAATCTCGACCTGATTTCCCCATATTAGCTGAATCTTGGAATGAATTGCCCCTTTGATATGACTTACCCCTGCTCAACGGAGTACTCAGGCATTCTACACCTTATCTTGATCAATCCTTCCATTGTAGAAACTTTTCTGATGTCAAGTGCTTACTCGCAAGTAAAACAATTCGTTTTGAAAATGACAATTTTAATGCAATGCATATGACAATTTCGAAATCCAAGTCTGTTCACTGGAAAAATGTTGTGACATATAGTGAATGAATCACTGATCAAAGTGTCACCGATACCAACATGAATGGTAAGAAAATCCTTTTAGGAGTCAGCTTCGACACGGTCTTTACCGAAGTATGCTTTCGAAACAACCCTGCTTCAATTAGGTCTTTCGAAGGTTGTAACGTGGCCTGGTTCACGGTTTGAGAAAGAAAGGATATAAGGCTCAAAGTTTTGTTTTAACCCACTCAATCTCCTTGATCTTCTCCAGTCCTATGTTCAGCTAACTTGACACAAGCGCTCACCTTTCAAAAAGGTCAACGAATGGTAGGAGGATAGAAGGAACCCACACGGTTTTTGGATGATAGTCACCCCTTTTTTCTCTGGTGTCTGTAGCCACACGACTTGTTCTTTATTTGAGGATTTTACTTTCTTTTTTTTCGTTTGTTTTTCATTTTTTTGTTTTTGATTCCCCTGATTTTGCCTGGACTGATTCCTTTTTTGAATTTTTCGATATTGAAGTACAGCGGTATGCCCTAATTTTTACCTAAGTCATTTATTTTCAAGTTTTGACTTAGCGGGTTGTATTTTCCTTTTTGATTCTTTTTCTCTATTTTTTTGGACAAATCGTGTGACACTGGCTTGTCTAACTTGTTTGAAAGGGTTGTGACTGCCTCACTCTTCGGTTGGTGAGGGATACCCATAGATGCATCTGATCCTCGAATGGGACACTCCTTTTGAAATTTGAACGCTCGGTCTGACACCTACCCTACCCCGGGTTAAGATTGAGGGTTTTTTAACTTTCAGAAAGAAACTACTACTTCCAGGCTCAACGGGGTTGACAATGGATTATCTTCCATATGTCCTCTGGAGAAAATAACTTCTTGTACTCCTGAAATGACTTGCTCTAGTACGATCCTTGACACGACTTTGCCCCTATCTGAGCGATCTTTGAAAAAGTACCTCTGACCAACTGACCTTCGAGAGATTTGTCGAATCTCGACCTGATTGCCCCATATTAGCTGAATCTTGGAATGAATTTCCCCGTTGATATGACTTGCCCCTGCTCAATGGAGTACTCAGGCATTTTACACCTTATCTTGATCATTCCTTCCATTGTAGAAACTTTTCTGATGTCAAGTGCTTAGTCGCAAGTAAAACAATTCGTTTTGAAAATGACAATTTTAATGCAATGCATATGACAATTTCGAAATCCAAGTCTGTTCACTGAAAAAATGTTGTGACATATAGTGAATGAATCACTGATCAAAGTGTCACCGATACCAACATGAATGGTAAGAAAATCCTTTTAGGAGTCAGCTTCGACACGGTCTTTACGGAAGTATCCTTTCGAAACAACCCTGCTTCAATTAGGTCTTTCGAAGGTTGTAACGTGGCCTGGTTCACGGTTTGAGAAAGAAAGGATATAAGGCTCAAAGTTTTGTTTTAACCCACTCAATCTCCTTGATGTTCTCCAGTCCTATGTTCAGCTAACTTGACACAAGCGCTCACCTTTCAAAAAGGTCAATGAATGGTAGGAGGATAGAAGGAACCCACACGGTTTTTGGATGACAGTCACCCCTTTTGTCTCTGGTGTCTGTAGCCACACGACTTGTTCTTTATTTGAGGATTTTTCTTTCTTTTTTTCCGTTTGTTTTTCATTTTTTTTGTTATTGATTCCCCTGATTTTGCCTGGACTGATTCCTTTTTTGAATTTTTCGATATTGAAGTACAGCGAGATGCCCCAATTTTTACCTAAGTCATTTATTTTCAAGTTTTGACTTAGCGGGTTGTATTTTCCTTTTTATTCTTTTTCTCTATTTTTTTGGACAAATCGTGTGACACTGGCTTGTCTAACTTATTTGAAAGGGTTGTGACGGCCTCACTCTTAGGTTGGTGAGGGATACCCATAGATGCATCTGATCCTCGAATGGGACAGTCCTTTTGAAATTTGAACGCTCGGTCTGACACCTACCCTGCCCCGGGTTAAGATTGAGGGTCTTTTCACTTTCAGAAAGAAACTACTACTTCCAGGCTCAATGGGGTTGACAATGGATTATCTTCCTTATGTCCTCTGGAGAAAATAACTTCTTGTACTCCTGAAATGACTTGCTTTAGTACGATCCTTGACACGACTTTTTCCCTATCTGAGCGATCTTTGAAAAAGTACCTCTGACCAACTGACCTTCGAGAGATTTGTCGAATCTCGATCTGATTGCCCCATATTAGCTGAATCTTGGAATGAATTGCCCCTTTGATATGACTTGCCCCTGCTCAACGGAGTACTCAGGCATACTACACCTTATTTTGATCAATCCTTCCATTGTAGAAACTTTTTTGATGTCAAGTGCTTACTCGCAAGTAAAACAATTCGTTTTGAAAATGACAATTTTAATGCAATGCATATGACAATTTCTAAATCCAAGTCTATTCACTGGGAAAATGTTGTGACATATAGTGAATGAATCACTGATCAAAGTGTCACCGATACCAACATGAATGGTAAGAAAATCCTTTTAGGAGTCAGCTTCGACACGGTCTTTACCGAAGTATGCATTCGAAACAACCCTGCTTCAATTAGGACTTTCAAAGGTTGTAACGTGGACTGGTTCACGGTTTGAGAAAGAAAGGATATAAGGCTCAAAGTTTTGTTTTAACCCACTCAATCTCCTTGATGTTCTCCAGTCCTATGTTCAGCTAACTTGACACAACCGATCACCTTTCAAAAAGGTCAATGAATGGTAGGAGGAAAGAAGGAACCCACACGGTTTTTGGATGATAGTCACCCCTTTTGTCTCTGGTGTCTGTAGCCACACGACTTGTTCTTTATTTGAGGATTTTACTTTCTCTTTTTCCGTTTGTTTTTCATTTTTTTGTTTTTGATTCCCCTGATTTTGCCTAGACTGATTCCTTTTTTGAATTTTTCGATATTGAAGTACAGCGAGATGCCCCAAATTTTACCTAAGTCATTTATTTTCAAGTTTTGACTTAGCGGGTTGTTTTTTCCTTATTGATTCTTTTTCTCTATTTTTTTGGACAAAATCGTGTGACACTGGCTTGACTAACTTGTTTGAAAGGGTTGTGACTGCCTCACTCTTCGGTTAGTGAGGGATACCCATAGATGCAACTGATCCTCGAATGGGACACTCCTTTTGAAATTTAAACGCTCGGTCTGACACCTACCCTGCCCCGGGTTAAGATTGAGGGTTTTTTAACTTTCAGAAAGAAACTACTACTTCCAGGCTCAACGGGGTTGACAATGGATTATCTTCCTTATGTCCTCTAGAGAAAATAACTTCTTGTACTCCTGAAATGACTTGCTCTAGTACGATCCTTGACACGACTTTGCCCCTGTCTGAGCGATCTTTGAAAAAGTACCTCTGACCAACTGACCTTCGAGAGATTTGTCGAATCTCGACCTGATTGCCCCATATTAGCTGAATCTTGGAATGAATTGCCCTGTTGATATGACTTGCCCCTGCTCAATGGAGTACTCAGGCATTTTACACCTTATCTTGATCATTCCTTCCATTGTAGAAACTTTTCTGATGTCAAGTGCTTACTCGCAAGTAAAACAATTCGTTTTGAAAATGACAATTTTAATGCAATGCATATGACAATTTCGAAATCCAAGTCTGTTCACTGGAAAAATGTTGTGACATATAGTGAATGAATCACTGATCAAAGTGTCACCGATACCAACATAAATGGTAAGAAAATCCTTTTAGGAGTCAGCTTCGACACGGTCTTTACGGAAGTATACTTTCGAAACAACCCTGCTTCAATTAGGTCTTTCGAAGGTTGTAACGTGGCCTGGTTCACGGTTTGAGAAAGAAAGGATATAAGTCTCAAAGTTTTGTTTTAACCCACTCAATCTCCTTGATGTTCTCCAGTCCTATGTTCAGCTAACTTAACACAAGCGCTCACCTTTCAAAAAGGTCAATGAATGGTAGGAGGATAGAAGGAACCCACACGGTTTTTGGATGATAGTCACCCCTTTTGTCTCTGGTGTCTGTAGCCACACGACTTGTTCTTTATTTGAGGATTTTTCTTTCTTTTTTTTCGTTTGTTTTTCATTTTTTTGTTTTTGATTCCCCTGATTTTGCCTGGACTGATTCCTTTTTTGAATTTTTCGACATTGAAGTACAGCGGGATGCCCTAATTTTTACCTAAGTCATTTATTTTCAAGTTTTGACTTAGCGGGTTGTATTTTCCTTTTTGATTCTTTTTCTCTATTTTTTTGGACAAATCGTGTGACACTGGCTTGTCTAACTTGTTTGAAAGGGTTGTGACTGCCTCACTCTTCGGTTGGTGAGGGATACCCATAGATGCATCTGATCCTCGAATGGGACACTCCTTTTGAAATTTGAACGCTCGGTCTGACACCTACCCTACCCCAGGTTAAGATTGAGGGTTTTTTCACTTTCAGAAAGAAACTACTACTTCCAGGCTCAACGGGGTTGACAATGGATTATCTTCCTTATGTCCTCTGGAGAAAATAACTTCTTGTACTCCTGAAATGACTTGCTCTAGTACGATCCTTGACACGACTTTTCCCCTATCTGAGCGATCTTTGAAAAAGTACCTCTGACCAACTGACCTTTGAGAGATTTGTCGAATCTCGACCTGATTGCCCCATATTAGCTGAATCTTGGAATGAATTGCCCCTTTGATATGACTTACCCCTGCTCAACGGAGTACTCAGGCATTCTACACCTTATCTTGATCATTCCTTCCATTGTAGAAACTTTTCTGATGTCAAGTGCTTACTCGCAAGTAAAACAATTCGTTTTGAAAATGACAATTTTAATGCAATGCATATGACAATTTCGAAATCCAAGTCTGTTCACTGGAAAAATGTTGTGACATATAGTGAATGAATCACTGATCAAAGTGTCACCGATACCAACATGATTGGTAAGAAAATCCTTTTAGGAGTCAGCTTCGACGCGGTCTTTACTGAAGTATGCTTTCGAAACAACCCTGCTTCAATTAGGTCTTTCGATGGTTGTAACGTGGCCTGGTTCACGGTTTCAGAAAGAAAGGATATAAGGCTCAAAGTATTGTTTTAACCCACCCAATCTCCTTGATGTTCTCCAGTCCTATGTTCAGCTAACTTGACACAAGCGCTCACCTTTCAAAAAGGTCAATGAATGGTAGGAGGATAGAAGGAACCCACACGGTTTTTGGATGACAGTCACCCCTTTTGTCTCTGGTGTCTGTAGCCACATGACTTGTTCTTTATTTGAGGATTTTTCTTTCTTTTTTTCCATTTGTTTTTCATTTTTTTGTTTTTGATTCCCCTGATTTTGCCTGGACTGATTCCTTTTTTGAATTTTTCGATATTGAAGTACAGCGGGATGCCCTAATTTTTACCTAAGTCATTTATTTTCAAGTTTTGACTTAGCGGGTTGTATTTTCCTTTTTGATTCTTTTTCTCTATTTTTTTGGACAAATCGTGTGACACTGGCTTGTCTAACTTGTTTGAAAGGGTTGTGACTGCCTCACTCTTCGGTTGGTGAGGGATACCCATAGATGCATCTGATCCTCGAATGGGACACTCCTTTTGAAATTTGAACGCTCGGTCTGACACCTACCCTACCCCAGGTTAAGATTGAGGGTTTTTTCACTTTCAGATAGAAACTACTACTTCCAGGCTCAACGGGGTTGACAATGGATTATCTTCCTTATGTCCTCTGGAGAAAATAACTTCTTGTACTCCTGAAATGACTTGCTCTAGTACGATCCTTGACACGACTTTTCCCCTATCTGAGCGATCTTTGAAAAAGTACCTCTGACCAACTGACCTTTGAGAGATTTGTCGAATCTCGACCTGATTGCCCCATATTAGCTGAATCTTGGAATGAATTGCCCCTTTGATATGACTTACCCCTGCTCAACGGAGTACTCAGGCATTCTACACCTTATCTTGATCATTCCTTCCATTGTAGAAACTTTTCTGATGTCAAGTGCTTAGTCGCAAGTAAAACAATTCGTTTTGAAAATGACAATTTTAATGCAATGCATATGACAATTTCGAAATCCAAGTCTGTTCACTGGAAAAATGTTGTGACATATAGTGAATGAATCACTGATCAAAGTGTCACCGATACCAACATGAATGGTAAGAAAATCCTTTTAGGAGTCAGCTTCGACGCGGTCTTTACTGAAGTATGCTTTCGAAACAACCCTGCTTCAATTAGGTCTTTCGAAGGTTGTTACATGGACTGGTTCACGGTTTGAGAAAGAAAGGATATAAGGCTCAAAGTTTTGTTTTAACCCACTCAATCTCCTTGATGTTCTCCAGTCCTATGTTCAGCTAACTTGACACAAGCGCTCACCTTTCAAAAAGGTCAATGAATGGTAGGAGGATAGAAGGAACCCACACGGTTTTTGGATGATAGTCACCCCTTTTGTCTCTGGTGTCTGTAGCCACACGACTTGTTCTTTATTTGAGGATTTTTCTTTCTTTTTTTCTGTTTGTTTTTCATTTTTTTGTTTTTGATTCCCCTGATTTTGCCTGGACTGATTCCTTTTTTGAATTTTTCGATATTGAAGTACAGCGGGATGCCCTAATTTTTACCTAAGTCATTTATTTTCAAGTTTTGACTTAGCTGGTTGTATTTTCCTTTTTGATTCTTTTTCTCTATTTTTTTGGACAAATCGTGTGACACTGGCTTGTCTAACTTGTTTGAAAGGGTTGTGACTGCCTCACTCTTCGGTTGGTGAGGGATACCCATAGATGCATCTGATCCTCGAATGGGACACGCCTTTTGAAATTTGAACGCTCGGTCTGACACCTACCCTACCCCAGGTTAAGATTGAGGGTTTTTTCACTTTCAGAAAGAAACTACTACTTCCAGGTTCAATGGGGTTGACAAAGGATTATCTTCCTTATGTCCTCTGGAGAAAATAACTTCTTGTACTCCTGAAATGACTTGCTCTAGTACGATCCTTGACACGACTTTTCCCCTATCTGAGCGATCTTTGAAAAAGTACCTCTCACCAACTGACCTTTGAGAGATTTGTCGAATCTCGACCTGATTGCCCCATATTAGCTGAATCTTGGAATGAATTGCCCCTTTGATATGACTTACCCCTGCTCAACGGAGTACTCAGGCATTCTACACCTTATCTTGATCATTCCTTCCATTGTAGAAACTTTTCTGATGTCAAGTGCTTACTCGCAAGTAAAACAATTCGTTTTGAAAATGACAATTTTAATGCAATGCATATGACAATTTCGAAATCCAAGTCTGTTCACTGGAAAAATGTTGTGACATATAGTGAATGAATCACTGATCAAAGTGTCACCGATACCAACATGAATGGTAAGAAAATCCTTTTAGGAGTCAGCTTCGACGCGGTCTTTACTGAAGTATGCTTTCGAAACAACCCTGCTTCAATTAGGTCTTTCGAAGGTTGTAACGTGGCCTGGTTCACGGTTTCAGAAAGAAAGGATATAAGGCTCAAAGTTTTGTTTTAACCCACCCAATCTCCTTGATGTTCTCCAGTCCTATGTTAAGCTAACTTGACACAAGCGCTCACCTTTCAAAAAGGTCAATGAATGGTAGGAGGATAGAAGGAACCCACACGGTTTTTGGATGACAGTCACCCCTTTTATCTCTGGTGTCTGTAGCCACATGACTTGTTCTTTATTTGAGGATTTTTCTTTCTTTTTTTCCATTTGTTTTTCATTTTTTTGTTTTTGATTCCCCTGATTTTGCCTGGACTGATTCCTTTTTTGAATTTTTCGATATTGAAGTACAGCGGGATGCCCTAATTTTTACCTAAGTCATTTATTTTCAAGTTTTGACTTAGCGGGTTGTATTTTCCTTTTTGATTCTTTTTCCCTATTTTTTTGGACAAATCGTGTGACACTGGCTTGTCTAACTTGTTTGAAAGGGTTGTGACTGCCTCACTCTTCGGTTGGTGAGGGATACCCATAGATGCATCTGATCCTCGAATGGGACACTCCTTTTGAAATTTGAACGCTCGGTCTGACACCTACCCTACCCCAGGTTAAGATTGAGGGTTTTTTCACTTTCAGATAGAAACTACTACTTCCAGGCTCAACGGGGTTGACAATGGATTATCTTCCTTATGTCCTCTGGAGAAAATAACTTCTTGTACTCCTGAAATGACTTGCTCTAATACGATCCTTGACACGACTTTTCCCCTATCTGTGCGATCTTTGAAAAAGTACCTCTGACCAACTGACCTTTGAGAGATTTGTCGAATCTCGACCTGATTGCCCCACATTAGCTGAATCTTGGAATGAATTGCCCCTTTGATATGACTTACCCCTGCTCAACGGAGTACTCAGGCATTCTACACCTTATCTTGATCATTCCTTCCATTGTAGAAACTTTTCTGATGTCAAGTGCTTAGTCGCAAGTAAAACAATTCGTTTTGAAAATGACAATTTTAATGCAATGCATATGACAATTTCGAAATCCAAGTCTGTTCACTGGAAAAATGTTGTGACATATAGTGAATGAATCACTGATCAAAGTGTCACCGATACCAACATGAATGGTAAGAAAATCCTTTTAGGAGTCAACTTCGACGCGGTCTTTACTGAAGTATGCTTTCGAAACAACCCTGCTTCAATTAGGTCTTTCGAAGGTTGTTACGTGGACTGGTTCACGGTTTGAGAAAGAAAGGATATAAGGCTCAAAGTTTTGTTTTAACCCACTCAATCTCCTTGATGTTCTCCAGTCCTATGTTCAGCTAACTTGACACAAGCGCTCACCTTTCAAAAAGGTCAATGAATGGTAGGAGGATAGAAGGAACCCACACGGTTTTTGGATGATAGTCACCCCTTTTGTCTCTGGTGTCTGTAGCCACACGACTTGTTCTTTATTTGAGGATTTTTCTTTCTTTTTTTCCGTTTGTTTTTCATTTTTTTGTTTTTGATTCCCCTGATTTTGCCTGGACTGATTCCTTTTTTGAATTTTTCAATATTGAAGTACAGCGGGATGCCCTAATTTTTACCTAAGTCATTTATTTTCAAGTTTTGACTTAGCGGGTTGTATTTTCCTTTTTGATTCTTTTTCTCTATTTTTTTGGACAAATCGTGTGACACTGGCTTGTCTAACTTGTTTGAAAGGGTTGTGACTGCCTCACTCTTCGGTTGGTGAGGGATACCCATAGATGCATCTGATCCTCGAATGGGACACTCCTTTTGAAATTTGAACGCTCGGTCTGACACCTACCCTACCCCAGCTTAAGATTGAGGGTTTTTTCACTTTCAGATAGAAACTACTACTTCCAGGCTCAACGGGGTTGACAATGGATTATCTTCCTTATGTCCTCTGGAGAAAATAACTTCTTGTACTCTTGAAATGACTTGCTCTAGTACGATCCTTGACACGACTTTTCCCCTATCTGAGCGATCTTTGAAAAAGTACCTCTGACCAACTGACCTTTGAGAGATTTGTCGAATCTCGACCTGATTGCCCCACATTAGCTGAATCTTGGAATGAATTGCCCCTTTGATATGACTTACCCCTGCTCAACGGAGTACTCAGGCATTCTACACCTTATCTTGATCATTCCTTCCATTGTAGAAACTTTTCTGATGTCAAGTGCTTAGTCGCAAGTAAAACAATTCGTTTTGAAAATGACAATTTTAATGCAATGCATATGACAATTTCGAAATCCAAGTCTGTTCACTGGAAAAATGTTGTGACATATAGTGAATGAATCACTGATCAAAGTGTCACCGATACCAACATGAATGGTAAGAAAATCCTTTTAGGAGTCAGCTTCGACGCGGTCTTTACTGAAGTATGCTTTCGAAACAACCCTGCTTCAATTAGGTCTTTCGAAGGTTGTTACGTGGACTGGTTCACGGTTTGAGAAAGAAAGGATATAAGGCTCAAAGTTTTGTTTTAACCCACTCAATCTCCTTGATGTTCTCCAGTCCTATGTTCAGCTAACTTGACACAAGCGCTCACCTTTCAAAAAGGTCAATGAATGGTAGGAGGATAGAAGGAACCCACACGGTTTTTGGATGATAGTCACCCCTTTTGTCTCTGGTGTCTGTAGCCACACGACTTGTTCTTTATTTGAGGATTTTTCTTTCTTTTTTTCCGTTTGTTTTTCATTTTTTTGTTTTTGATTCCCCTGATTTTGCCTGGACTGATTCCTTTTTTGAATTTTTCAATATTGAAGTACAGCGGGATGCCCTAATTTTTACCTAAGTCATTTATTTTCAAGTTTTGACTTAGCGGGTTGTATTTTCCTTTTTGATTCTTTTTCTCTATTTTTTTGGACAAATCGTGTGACACTGGCTTGTCTAACTTGTTTGAAAGGGTTGTGACTGCCTCACTCTTCGGTTGGTGAGGGATACCCATAGATGCATCTGATCCTCGAATGGGACACTCCTTTTGAAATTTGAACGCTCGGTCTGACACCTACCCTACCCCAGCTTAAGATTGAGGGTTTTTTCACTTTCAGATAGAAACTACTACTTCCAGGCTCAACGGGGTTGACAATGGATTATCTTCCTTATGTCCTCTGGAGAAAATAACTTCTTGTACTCCTGAAATGACTTGCTCTAGTACGATCCTTGACACGACTTTTCCCCTATCTGAGCGATCTTTGAAAAAGTACCTCTGACCAACTGACCTTTGAGAGATTTGTCGAATCTCGACCTGATTGCCCCACATTAGCTGAATCTTGGAATGAATTGCCCCTTTGATATGACTTACCCCTGCTCAACGGAGTACTCAGGCATTCTACACCTTATCTTGATCATTCCTTCCATTGTAGAAACTTTTCTGATGTCAAGTGCTTAGTCGCAAGTAAAACAATTCGTTTTGAAAATGACAATTTTAATGCAATGCATATGACAATTTCGAAATCCAAGTCTGTTCACTGGAAAAATGTTGTGACATATAGTGAATGAATCACTGATCAAAGTGTCACCGATACCAACATGAATGGTAAGAAAATCCTTTTAGGAGTCAGCTTCGACGCGGTCTTTACTGAAGTATGCTTTCGAAACAACCCTGCTTCAATTAGGTCTTTCGAAGGTTGTTACGTGGACTGGTTCACGGTTTGAGAAAGAAAGGATATAAGGCTCAAAGTTTTGTTTTAACCCACTCAATCTCCTTGATGTTCTCCAGTCCTATGTTCAGCTAACTTGACACAAGCGCTCACCTTTCAAAAAGGTCAATGAATGGTAGGAGGATAGAAGGAACCCACACGGTTTTTGGATGATAGTCACCCCTTTTGTCTCTGGTGTCTGTAGCCACACGACTTGTTCTTTATTTGAGGATTTTTCTTTCTTTTTTTCCGTTTGTTTTTCATTTTTTTGTTTTTGATTCCCCTGATTTTGCCTGGACTGATTCCTTTTTTGAATTTTTCGATATTGAAGTACAGCGGGATGCCCTAATTTTTACCTAAGTCATTTATTTTCAAGTTTTGACTTAGCGGGTTGTATTTTCCTTTTTGATTCTTTTTCTCTATTTTTTTGGACAAATCGTGTGACACTGGCTTGTCCAACTTGTTTGAAAGGGTTGTGACTGCCTCACTCTTCGGTTGGTGAGGGATACCCATAGATGCATCTGATCCTCGAATGGGACACTCCTTTTGAAATTTGAACGCTCGGTCTGACACCTACCCTACCCCAGGTTAAGATTGAGGGTTTTTTCACTTTCAGAAAGAAACTACTACTTCCAGGTTCAACGGGGTTGACAAAGGATTATCTTCCTTATGTCCTCTGGAGAAAATAACTTCTTGTACTCCTGAAATGACTTGCTCTAGTACGATCCTTGACACGACTTTTCCCCTATCTGAGCGATCTTTGAAAAAGTACCTCTGACCAACTGACCTTTGAGAGATTTGTCGAATCTCGACCTGATTGCCCCATATTAGCTGAATCTTGGAATGAATTGCCCCTTTGATATGACTTACCCCTGCTCAACGGAGTACTCAGGCATTCTACACCTTATCTTGATCATTCCTTCCATTGTAGAAACTTTTCTGATGTCAAGTGCTTAGTCGCAAGTAAAACAATTCGTTTTGAAAATGACAATTTTAATGCAATGCATATGACAATTTCGAAATCCAAGTCTGTTCACTGGAAAAATGTTGTGACATATAGTGAATGAATCACTGATCAAAGTGTCACCGATACCAACATGAATGGTAAGAAAATCCTTTTAGGAGTCAGCTTCGACGCGGTCTTTACTGAAGTATGCTTTCGAAACAACCCTGCTTCAATTAGGTCTTTCGAAGGTTGTTACGTGGACTGGTTCACGGTTTGAGAAAGAAAGGATATAAGGCTCAAAGTTTTGTTTTAACCCACTCAATCTCCTTGATGTTCTCCAGTCCTATGTTCAGCTAACTTGACACAAGCGCTCACCTTTCAAAAAGGTCAATGAATGGTAGGAGGATAGAAGGAACCCACACGGTTTTTGGATGATAGTCACCCCTTTTGTCTCTGGTGTCTGTAGCCACACGACTTGTTCTTTATTTGAGGATTTTTCTTTCTTTTTTTCCGTTTGTTTTTCATTTTTTTGTTTTTGATTCCCCTGATTTTGCCTGGACTGATTCCTTTTTTGAATTTTTCGATATTGAAGTACAGCGGGATGCCCTAATTTTTACCTAAGTCATTTATTTTCAAGTTTTGACTTAGCTGGTTGTATTTTCCTTTTTGATTCTTTTTCTCTATTTTTTTGGACAAATCGTGTGACACTGGCTTGTCTAACTTGTTTGAAAGGGTTGTGACTGCCTCACTCTTCGGTTGGTGAGGGATACCCATAGATGCATCTGATCCTCGAATGGGACACTCCTTTTGAAATTTGAACGCTCGGTCTGACACCTACCCTACCCCAGGTTAAGATTGAGGGTTTTTTCACTTTCAGAAAGAAACTACTACTTCCAGGTTCAATGGGGTTGACAAAGGATTATCTTCCTTATGTCCTCTGGAGAAAATAACTTCTTGTACTCCTGAAATGACTTGCTCTAGTACGATCCTTGACACGACTTTTCCCCTATCTGAGCGATCTTTGAAAAAGTACCTCTGACCAACTGACCTTTGAGAGATTTGTCGAATCTCGACCTGATTGCCCCATATTAGCTGAATCTTGGAATGAATTGCCCCTTTGATATGACTTACCCCTGCTCAACGGAGTACTCAGGCATTCTACACCTTATCTTGATCATTCCTTCCATTGTAGAAACTTTTCTGATGTCAAGTGCTTACTCGCAAGTAAAACAATTCGTTTTGAAAATGACAATTTTAATGCAATGCATATGACAATTTCGAAATCCAAGTCTGTTCACTGGAAAAATGTTGTGACATATAGTGAATGAATCACTGATCAAAGTGTCACCGATACCAACATGAATGGTAAGAAAATCCTTTTAGGAGTCAGCTTCGACGCGGTCTTTACTGAAGTATGCTTTCGAAACAACCCTGCTTCAATTAGGTCTTTCGAAGGTTGTAACGTGGCCTGGTTCACGGTTTCAGAAAGAAAGGATATAAGGCTCAAAGTTTTGTTTTAACCCACCCAATCTCCTTGATGTTCTCCAGTCCTATGTTAAGCTAACTTGACACAAGCGCTCACCTTTCAAAAAGGTCAATGAATGGTAGGAGGATAGAAGGAACCCACACGGTTTTTGGATGACAGTCACCCCTTTTGTCTCTGGTGTCTGTAGCCACATGACTTGTTCTTTATTTGAGGATTTTTCTTTCTTTTTTTCCATTTGTTTTTCATTTTTTTGTTTTTGATTCCCCTGATTTTGCCTGGACTGATTCCTTTTTTGAATTTTTCGATATTGAAGTACAGCGGGATGCCCTAATTTTTACCTAAGTCATTTATTTTCAAGTTTTGACTTAGCGGGTTGTATTTTCCTTTTTGATTCTTTTTCCCTATTTTTTTGGACAAATCGTGTGACACTGGCTTGTCTAACTTGTTTGAAAGGGTTGTGACTGCCTCACTCTTCGGTTGGTGAGGGATACCCATAGATGCATCTGATCCTCGAATGGGACACTCCTTTTGAAATTTGAACGCTCGGTCTGACACCTACCCTACCCCAGGTTAAGATTGAGGGTTTTTTCACTTTCAGATAGAAACTACTACTTCCAGGCTCAACGGGGTTGACAATGGATTATCTTCCTTATGTCCTCTGGAGAAAATAACTTCTTGTACTCCTGAAATGACTTGCTCTAGTACGATCCTTGACACGACTTTTCCCCTATCTGAGCGATCTTTGAAAAAGTACCTCTGACCAACTGACCTTTGAGAGATTTGTCGAATCTCGACCTGATTGCCCCACATTAGCTGAATCTTGGAATGAATTGCCCCTTTGATATGACTTACCCCTGCTCAACGGAGTACTCAGGCATTCTACACCTTATCTTGATCATTCCTTCCATTGTAGAAACTTTTCTGATGTCAAGTGCTTAGTCGCAAGTAAAACAATTCGTTTTGAAAATGACAATTTTAATGCAATGCATATGACAATTTCGAAATCCAAGTCTGTTCACTGGAAAAATGTTGTGACATATAGTGAATGAATCACTGATCAAAGTGTCACCGATACCAACATGAATGGTAAGAAAATCCTTTTAGGAGTCAACCTCGACGCGGTCTTTACTGAAGTATGCTTTCGAAACAACCCTGCTTCAATTAGGTCTTTCGAAGGTTGTTACGTGGACTGGTTCACGGTTTGAGAAAGAAAGGATATAAGGCTCAAAGTTTTGTTTTAACCCACTCAATCTCCTTGATGTTCTCCAGTCCTATGTTCAGCTAACTTGACACAAGCGCTCACCTTTCAAAAAGGTCAATGAATGGTAGGAGGATAGAAGGAACCCACACGGTTTTTGGATGATAGTCACCCCTTTTGTCTCTGGTGTCTGTAGCCACACGACTTGTTCTTTATTTGAGGATTTTTCTTTCTTTTTTTCCGTTTGTTTTTCATTTTTTTGTTTTTGATTCCCCTGATTTTGCCTGGACTGATTCCTTTTTTGAATTTTTCGATATTGAAGTACAGCGGGATGCCCTAATTTTTACCTAAGTCATTTATTTTCAAGTTTTGACTTAGCGGGTTGTATTTTCCTTTTTGATTCTTTTTCTCTATTTTTTTGGACAAATCGTGTGACACTGGCTTGTCTAACTTGTTTGAAAGGGTTGTGACTGCCTCACTCTTCGGTTGGTGAGGGATACCCATAGATGCATCTGATCCTCGAATGGGACACTCCTTTTGAAATTTGAACGCTCGGTCTGACACCTACCCTACCCCAGGTTAAGATTGAGGGTTTTTTCACTTTCAGAAAGAAACTACTACTTCCAGGTTCAATGGGGTTGACAAAGGATTATCTTCCTTATGTCCTCTGGAGAAAATAACTTCTTGTACTCCTGAAATGACTTGCTCTAGTACGATCCTTGACACGACTTTTCCCCTATCTGAGCGATCTTTGAAAAAGTACCTCTGACCAACTGACCTTTGAGAGATTTGTCGAATCTCGACCTGAATGCCCCATATTAGCTGAATCTTGGAATGAATTGCCCCTTTGATATGACTTACCCCTGCTCAACGGAGTACTCAGGCATTCTACACCTTATCTTGATCATTCCTTCCATTGTAGAAACTTTTCTGATGTCAAGTGCTTACTCGCAAGTAAAACAATTCGTTTTGAAAATGACAATTTTAATGCAATGCATATGACAATTTCGAAATCCAAGTCTGTTCACTGGAAAAATGTTGTGACATATAGTGAATGAATCACTGATCAAAGTGTCACCGATACCAACATGAATGGTAAGAAAATCCTTTTAGGAGTCAGCTTCGACGCGGTCTTTACTGAAGTATGCTTTCGAAACAACCCTGCTTCAATTAGGTCTTTCGAAGGTTGTAACGTGGCCTGGTTCACGGTTTCAGAAAGAAAGGATATAAGGCTCAAAGTTTTGTTTTAACCCACCCAATCTCCTTGATGTTCTCCAGTCCTATGTTAAGCTAACTTGACACAAGCGCTCACCTTTCAAAAAGGTCAATGAATGGTAGGAGGATAGAAGGAACCCACACGGTTTTTGGATGACAGTCACCCCTTTTGTCTCTGGTGTCTGTAGCCACATGACTTGTTCTTTATTTGAGGATTTTTCTTTCTTTTTTTCCATTTGTTTTTCATTTTTTTGTTTTTGATTCCCCTGATTTTGCCTGGACTGATTCCTTTTTTGAATTTTTCGATATTGAAGTACAGCGGGATGCCCTAATTTTTACCTAAGTCATTTATTTTCAAGTTTTGACTTAGCGGGTTGTATTTTCCTTTTTGATTCTTTTTCCCTATTTTTTTGGACAAATCGTGTGACACTGGCTTGTCTAACTTGTTTGAAAGGGTTGTGACTGCCTCACTCTTCGGTTGGTGAGGGATACCCATAGATGCATCTGATCCTCGAATGGGACACTCCTTTTGAAATTTGAACGCTCGGTCTGACACCTACCCTACCCCAGGTTAAGATTGAGGGTTTTTTCACTTTCAGATAGAAACTACTACTTCCAGGCTCAACGGGGTTGACAATGGATTATCTTCCTTATGTCCTCTGGAGAAAATAACTTCTTGTACTCCTGAAATGACTTGCTCTAGTACGATCCTTGACACGACTTTTCCCCTATCTGAGCGATCTTTGAAAAAGTACCTCTGACCAACTGACCTTTGAGAGATTTGTCGAATCTCGACCTGATTGCCCCACATTAGCTGAATCTTGGAATGAATTGCCCCTTTGATATGACTTACCCCTGCTCAACGGAGTACTCAGGCATTCTACACCTTATCTTGATCATTCCTTCCATTGTAGAAACTTTTCTGATGTCAAGTGCTTAGTCGCAAGTAAAACAATTCGTTTTGAAAATGACAATTTTAATGCAATGCATATGACAATTTCGAAATCCAAGTCTGTTCACTGGAAAAATGTTGTGACATATAGTGAATGAATCACTGATCAAAGTGTCACCGATACCAACATGAATGGTAAGAAAATCCTTTTAGGAGTCAACTTCGACGCGGTCTTTACTGAAGTATGCTTTCGAAACAACCCTGCTTCAATTAGGTCTTTCGAAGGTTGTTACGTGGACTGGTTCACGGTTTGAGAAAGAAAGGATATAAGGCTCAAAGTTTTGTTTTAACCCACTCAATCTCCTTGATATTCTCCAGTCCTATGTTCAGCTAACTTGACACAAGCGCTCACCTTTCAAAAAGGTCAATGAATGGTAGGAGGATAGAAGGAACCCACACGGTTTTTGGATGATAGTCACCCCTTTTGTCTCTGGTGTCTGTAGCCACACGACTTGTTCTTTATTTGAGGATTTTTCTTTCTTTTTTTCCGTTTGTTTTTCATTTTTTTGTTTTTGATTCCCCTGATTTTGCCTGGACTGATTCCTTTTTTGAATTTTTCGATATTGAAGTACAGCGGGATGCCCTAATTTTTACCTAAGTCATTTATTTTCAAGTTTTGACTTAGCGGGTTGTATTTTCCTTTTTGATTCTTTTTCTCTATTTTTTTGGACAAATCGTGTGACACTGGCTTGTCTAACTTGTTTGAAAGGGTTGTGACTGCCTCACTCTTCGGTTGGTGAGGGATACCCATAGATGCATCTGATCCTCGAATGGGACACTCCTTTTGAAATTTGAACGCTCGGTCTGACACCTACCCTACCCCAGCTTAAGATTGAGGGTTTTTTCACTTTCAGATAGAAACTACTACTTCCAGGCTCAACGGGGTTGACAATGGATTATCTTCCTTATGTCCTCTGGAGAAAATAACTTCTTGTACTCCTGAAATGACTTGCTCTAGTACGATCCTTGACACGACTTTTCCCCTATCTGAGCGATCTTTGAAAAAGTACCTCTGACCAACTGACCTTTGAGAGATTTGTCGAATCTCGACCTGATTGCCCCACATTAGCTGAATCTTGGAATGAATTGCCCCTTTGATATGACTTACCCCTGCTCAACGGAGTACTCAGGCATTCTACACCTTATCTTGATCATTCCTTCCATTGTAGAAACTTTTCTGATGTCAAGTGCTTAGTCGCAAGTAAAATAATTCGTTTTGAAAATGACAATTTTAATGCAATGCATATGACAATTTCGAAATCCAAGTCTGTTCACTGGAAAAATGTTGTGACATATAGTGAATGAATCACTGATCAAAGTGTCACCGATACCAACATGAATGGTAAGAAAATCCTTTTAGGAGTCAGCTTCGACGCGGTCTTTACTGAAGTATGCTTTCGAAACAACCCTGCTTCAATTAGGTCTTTCGAAGGTTGTTACGTGGACTGGTTCACGGTTTGAGAAAGAAAGGATATAAGGCTCAAAGTTTTGTTTTAACCCACTCAATCTCCTTGATGTTCTCCAGTCCTATGTTCAGCTAACTTGACACAAGCGCTCACCTTTCAAAAAGGTCAATGAATGGTAGGAGGATAGAAGGAACCCACACGGTTTTTGGATGATAGTCACCCCTTTTGTCTCTGGTGTCTGTAGCCACACGACTTGTTCTTTATTTGAGGATTTTTCTTTCTTTTTTTCCGTTTGTTTTTCATTTTTTTGTTTTTGATTCCCCTGATTTTGCCTGGACTGATTCCTTTTTTGAATTTTTCGATATTGAAGTACAGCGGGATGCCCTAATTTTTACCTAAGTCATTTATTTTCAAGTTTTGACTTAGCGGGTTGTATTTTCCTTTTTGATTCTTTTTCTCTATTTTTTTGGACAAATCGTGTGACACTGGCTTGTCCAACTTGTTTGAAAGGGTTGTGACTGCCTCACTCTTCGGTTGGTGAGGGATACCCATAGATGCATCTGATCCTCGAATGGGACACTCCTTTTGAAATTTGAACGCTCGGTCTGACACCTACCCTACCCCAGGTTAAGATTGAGGGTTTTTTCACTTTCAGAAAGAAACTACTACTTCCAGGTTCAACGGGGTTGACAAAGGATTATCTTCCTTATGTCCTCTGGAGAAAATAACTTCTTGTACTCCTGAAATGACTTGCTCTAGTACGATCCTTGACACGACTTTTCCCCTATCTGAGCGATCTTTGAAAAAGTACCTCTGACCAACTGACCTTTGAGAGATTTGTCGAATCTCGACCTGATTGCCCCATATTAGCTGAATCTTGGAATGAATTGCCCCTTTGATATGACTTACCCCTGCTCAACGGAGTACTCAGGCATTCTACACCTTATCTTGATCATTCCTTCCATTGTAGAAACTTTTCTGATGTCAAGTGCTTACTCGCAAGTAAAACAATTCGTTTTGAAAATGACAATTTTAATGCAATGCATATGACAATTTCGAAATCCAAGTCTGTTCACTGGAAAAATGTTGTGACATATAGTGAATGAATCACTGATCAAAGTGTCACCGATACCAACATGAATGGTAAGAAAATCCTTTTAGGAGTCAGCTTCGACGCGGTCTTTACTGAAGTATGCTTTCGAAACAACCCTGCTTCAATTAGGTCTTTCGAAGGTTGTAACGTGGCCTGGTTCACGGTTTCAGAAAGAAAGGATATAAGGCTCAAAGTTTTGTTTTAACCCACCCAATCTCCTTGATGTTCTCCAGTCCTATGTTCAGCTAACTTGACACAAGCGCTCACCTTTCAAAAAGGTCAATGAATGGTAGGAGGATAGAAGGAACCCACACGGTTTTTGGATGACAGTCACCCCTTTTGTCTCTGGTGTCTGTAGCCACATGACTTATTCTTTATTTGAGGATTTTTCTTTCTTTTTTTCCATTTGTTTTTCATTTTTTTGTTTTTGATTCCCCTGATTTTGCCTGGACTGATTCCTTTTTTGAATTTTTCGATATTGAAGTACAGCGGGATGCCCTAATTTTTACCTAAGTCATTTATTTTCAAGTTTTGACTTAGCGGGTTGTATTTTCCTTTTTGATTCTTTTTCTCTATTTTTTTGGACAAATCGTGTGACACTGGCTTGTCTAACTTGTTTGAAAGGGTTGTGACTGCCTCACTCTTCGGTTGGTGAGGGATACCCATAGATGCATCTGATCCTCGAATGGGACACTCCTTTTGAAATTTGAACGCTCGGTCTGACACCTACCCTACCCCAGCTTAAGATTGAGGGTTTTTTCACTTTCAGATAGAAACTACTACTTCCAGGCTCAACGGGGTTGACAATGGATTATCTTCCTTATGTCCTCTGGAGAAAATAACTTCTTGTACTCCTGAAATGACTTGCTCTAGTACGATCCTTGACACGACTTTTCCCCTATCTGAGCGATCTTTGAAAAAGTACCTCTGACCAACTGACCTTTGAGAGATTTGTCGAATCTCGACCTGATTGCCCCATATTAGCTGAATCTTGGAATGAATTGCCCCTTTGATATGACTTACCCCTGCTCAACGGAGTACTCAGGCATTCTACACCTTATCTTGATCATTCCTTCCATTGTAGAAACTTTTCTGATGTCAAGTGCTTAGTCGCAAGTAAAACAATTCGTTTTGAAAATGACAATTTTAATGCAATGCATATGACAATTTCGAAATCCAAGTCTGTTCACTGGAAAAATGTTGTGACATATAGTGAATGAATCACTGATCAAAGTGTCACCGATACCAACATGAATGGTAAGAAAATCCTTTTAGGAGTCAGCTTCGACGCGGTCTTTACCGAAGTATGCTTTCGAAACAACCCTGCTTCAATTAGGTCTTTCGAAGGTTGTTACGTGGACTGGTTCACGGTTTGAGAAAGAAAGGATATAAGGCTCAAAGTTTTGTTTTAACCCACTCAATCTCCTTGATGTTCTCTAGTCCTATGTTCAGCTAACTTGACACAAGCGCTCACCTTTCAAAAAGGTCAATGAATGGTAGGAGGATAGAAGGAACCCACACGGTTTTTGGATGATAGTCACCCCTTTTGTCTCTGGTGTCTGTAGCCACACGACTTGTTCTTTATTTGAGGATTTTTCTTTCTTTTTTTCCGTTTGTTTTTCATTTTTTTGTTTTTGATTCCCCTGATTTTGCCTGGACTGATTCCTTTTTTGAATTTTTCGATATTGAAGTACAGCGGGATGCCCTAATTTTTACCTAAGTCATTTATTTTCAAGTTTTGACTTAGCGGGTTGTATTTTCCTTTTTGATTCTTTTTCTCTATTTTTTTGGACAAATCGTGTGACACTGGCTTGTCTAACTTGTTTGAAAGGGTTGTGACTGCCTCACTCTTCGGTTGGTGAGGGATACCCATAGATGCATCTGATCCTCGAATGGGACACTCCTTTTGAAATTTGAACGCTCGGTCTGACACCTACCCTACCCCAGGTTAAGATTGAGGGTTTTTTCACTTTCAGAAAGAAACTACTACTTCCAGGTTCAACGGGGTTGACAAAGGATTATCTTCCTTATGTCCTCTAGAGAAAATAACTTCTTGTACTCCTGAAATGACTTGCTCTAGTACGATCCTTGACACGACTTTTCCCCTATCTGAGCGATCTTTGAAAAAGTACCTCTGACCAACTGACCTTTGAGAGATTTGTCGAATCTCGACCTGATTGCCCCATATTAGCTGAATCTTGGAATGAATTGCCCCTTTGATATGACTTACCCCTGCTCAACGGAGTACTCAGGCATTCTACACCTTATCTTGATCATTCCTTCCATTGTAGAAACTTTTCTGATGTCAAGTGCTTACTCGCAAGTAAAACAATTCGTTTTGAAAATGACAATTTTAATGCAATGCATATGACAATTTCGAAATCCAAGTCTGTTCACTGGAAAAATGTTGTGACATATAGTGAATGAATCACTGATCAAAGTGTCACCGATACCAACATGAATGGTAAGAAAATCCTTTTAGGAGTCAGCTTCGACGCGGTCTTTACTGAAGTATGCTTTCGAAACAACCCTGCTTCAATTAGGTCTTTCGAAGGTTGTAACGTGGCCTGGTTCACGGTTTCAGAAAGAAAGGATATAAGGCTCAAAGTTTTGTTTTAACCCACCCAATCTCCTTGATGTTCTCCAGTCCTATGTTCAGCTAACTTGACACAAGCGCTCACCTTTCAAAAAGGTCAATGAATGGTAGGAGGATAGAAGGAACCCACACGGTTTTTGGATGACAGTCACCCCTTTTGTCTCTGGTGTCTGTAGCCACATGACTTATTCTTTATTTGAGGATTTTTCTTTCTTTTTTTCCATTTGTTTTTCATTTTTTTGTTTTTGATTCCCCTGATTTTGCCTGGACTGATTCCTTTTTTGAATTTTTCGATATTGAAGTACACCGGGATGCCCTAATTTTTACCTAAGTCATTTATTTTCAAGTTTTGACTTAGCGGGTTGTATTTTCCTTTTTGATTCTTTTTCTCTATTTTTTTGGACAAATCGTGTGACACTGGCTTGTCTAACTTGTTTGAAAGGGTTGTGACTGCCTCACTCTTCGGTTGGTGAGGGATACCCATAGATGCATCTGATCCTCGAATGGGACACTCCTTTTGAAATTTGAACGCTCGGTCTGACACCTACCCTACCCCAGGTTAAGATTGAGGGTTTTTTCACTTTCAGATAGAAACTACTACTTCCAGGCTCAACGGGGTTGACAATGGATTATCTTCCTTATGTCCTCTGGAGAAAATAACTTCTTGTACTCCTGAAATGACTTGCTCTAGTACGATCCTTGACACGACTTTTCCCCTATCTGAGCGATCTTTGAAAAAGTACCTCTGACCAACTGACCTTTGAGAGATTTGTCGAATCTCGACCTGATTGCCCCATATTAGCTGAATCTTGGAATGAATTGCCCCTTTGATATGACTTACCCCTGCTCAACGGAGTACTCAGGCATTCTACACCTTATCTTGATCATTCCTTCCATTGTAGAAACTTTTCTGATGTCAAGTGCTTAGTCGCAAGTAAAACAATTCGTTTTGAAAATGACAATTTTAATGCAATGCATATGACAATTTCGAAATCCAAGTCTGTTCACTGGAAAAATGTTGTGACATATAGTGAATGAATCACTGATCAAAGTGTCACCGATACCAACATGAATGGTAAGAAAATCCTTTTAGGAGTCAGCTTCGACGCGGTCTTTACTGAAGTATGCTTTCGAAACAACCCTGCTTCAATTAGGTCTTTCGAAGGTTGTTACGTGGACTGGTTCACGGTTTGAGAAAGAAAGGATATAAGGCTCAAAGTTTTGTTTTAACCCACTCAATCTCCTTGATGTTCTCCAGTCCTATGTTCAGCTAACTTGACACAAGCGCTCACCTTTCAAAAAGGTCAATGAATGGTAGGAGGATAGAAGGAACCCACACGGTTTTTGGATGACAGTCACCCCTTTTGTCTCTGGTGTCTGTAGCCACACGACTTGTTCTTTATTTGAGGATTTTTCTTTCTTTTTTTCCGTTTGTTTTTAATTTTTTTGTTTTTGATTCCCCTGATTTTGCCTGGACTGATTCCTTTTTTGAATTTTTCGATATTGAAGTACAGCGAGATGCCCCAATTTTTACCTAAGTCATTTATTTTCAAGTTTTGACTTAGCGGGTTGTATTTTCCTTTTTAATTCTTTTTCTCTATTTTTTTTGGACAAATCGTGTGACACTGGCTTGTCTAACTTGTTTGAAAGGGTTGTGACGGCCTCACTCTTCGGTTGGTGAGGGATACCCATAGATGCATCTGATCCTCGAATGGGACACTCCTTTTGAAATTTGAACGCTCGGTCTGACACCTACCCTGCCCCGGGTTAAGATTGAGGGTCTTTTCACTTTCAGAAAGAAAGTACTACTTCCAGGCTCAATGGGGTTGACAATGGATTATCTTCCTTATGTCCTCTGGAGAAAATAACTTCTTGTACTCCTGAAATGACTTGCTTTAGTACGATCCTTGACACGACTTTTCCCCTATCTGAGCGATCTTTGAAAAAGTACCTCTGACCAACTGACCTTCGAGAGATTTGTCGAATCTCGACCTGATTGCCCCATATTAGCTGAATCTTGGAATGAATTGCCCCTTTGATATGACTTGCCCCTGCTCAACGGAGTACTCAGGCATTCTACACCTTATTTTGATCAATCCTTCCATTGTAGAAACTTTTTTGATGTCAAGTGCTTACTCGCAAGTAAAACAATTCGTTTTGAAAATGACAATTTTAATGCAATGCATATGACAATTTCGAAATCCAAGTCTGTTCACTGGAAAAATGTTGTGACATATAGTGAATGAATCACTGATCAAAGTGTCACCGATACCAACATGAATGGTAAGAAAATCCTTTTAGGAGTCAGCTTCGACGCGGTCTTTACTGAAGTATGCTTTCGAAACAACCCTGCTTCAATTAGGTCTTTCGAAGGTTGTAACGTGGCCTGGTTCACGGTTTCAGAAAGAAAGGATATAAGGCTCAAAGTTTTGTTTTAACCCACCCAATCTCCTTGATGTTCTCCAGTCCTATGTTCAGCTAACTTGACACAAGCGCTCACCTTTCAAAAAGGTCAATGAATGGTAGGAGGATAGAAGGAACCCACACGGTTTTTGGATGACAGTCACCCCTTTTGTCTCTGGTGTCTGTAGCCACATGACTTATTCTTTATTTGAGGATTTTTCTTTCTTTTTTTCCATTTGTTTTTCATTTTTTTGTTTTTGATTCCCCTGATTTTGCCTGGACTGATTCCTTTTTTGAATTTTTCGATATTGAAGTACAGCGGGATGCCCTAATTTTTACCTAAGTCATTTATTTTCAAGTTTTGACTTAGCGGGTTGTATTTTCCTTTTTGATTCTTTTTCTCTATTTTTTTGGACAAATCGTGTGACACTGGCTTGTTTAACTTGTTTGAAAGGGTTGTGACTGCCTCACTCTTCGGTTGGTGAGGGATACCCATAGATGCATCTGATCCTCGAATGGGACACTCCTTTTGAAATTTGAACGCTCGGTCAGACACCTACCCTACCCCAGGTTAAGATTGAGGGTTTTTTCACTTTCAGATAGAAACTACTACTTCCAGGCTCAACGGGGTTGACAATGGATTATCTTCCTTATGTCCTCTGGAGAAAATAACTTCTTGTACTCCTGAAATGACTTGCTCTAGTACGATCCTTGACACGACTTTTCCCCTATCTGAGCGATCTTTGAAAAAGTACCTCTGACCAACTGACCTTTGAGAGATTTGTCGAATCTCGACCTGATTGCCCCATATTAGCTGAATCTTGGAATGAATTGCCCCTTTGATATGACTTACCCCTGCTCAACGGAGTACTCAGGCATTCTACACCTTATCTTGATCATTCCTTCCATTGTAGAAACTTTTCTGATGTCAAGTGCTTAGTCGCAAGTAAAACAATTCGTTTTGAAAATGACAATTTTAATGCAATGCATATGACAATTTCGAAATCCAAGTCTGTTCACTGGAAAAATGTTGTGACATATAGTGAATGAATCACTGATCAAAGTGTCACCGATACCAACATGAATGGTAAGAAAATCCTTTTAGGAGTCAGCTTCGACGCGGTCTTTACTGAAGTATGCTTTCGAAACAACCCTGCTTCAATTAGGTCTTTCGAAGGTTGTTACGTGGACTGGTTCACGGTTTGAGAAAGAAAGGATATAAGGCTCAAAGTTTTGTTTTAACCCACTCAATCTCCTTGATGTTCTCCAGTCCTATGTTCAGCTAACTTGACACAAGCGCTCACCTTTCAAAAAGGTCAATGAATGGTAGGAGGATAGAAGGAACCCACACGGTTTTTGGATGACAGTCACCCCTTTTGTCTCTGGTGTCTGTAGCCACACGACTTGTTCTTTATTTGAGGATTTTTCTTTCTTTTTTTCCGTTTGTTTTTCATTTTTTTGTTTTTGATTCCCCTGATTTTGCCTGGACTGATTCCTTTTTTGAATTTTTCGATATTGAAGTACAGCGAGATGCCCCAATTTTTACCTAAGTCATTTATTTTCAAGTTTTGACTTAGCGGGTTGTATTTTCCTTTTTAATTCTTTTTCTCTATTTTTTTTGGACAAATCGTGTGACACTGGCTTGTCTAACTTGTTTGAAAGGGTTGTGACGGCCTCACTCTTCGGTTGGTGAGGGATACCCATAGATGCATCTGATCCTCGAATGGGACACTCCTTTTGAAATTTGAACGCTCGGTCTGACACCTACCCTGCCCCGGGTTAAGATTGAGGGTCTTTTCACTTTCAGAAAGAAAGTACTACTTCCAGGCTCAATGGGGTTGACAATGGATTATCTTCCTTATGTCCTCTGGAGAAAATAACTTCTTGTACTCCTGAAATGACTTGCTTTAGTACGATCCTTGACACGACTTTTCCCCTATCTGAGCGATCTTTGAAAAAGTACCTCTGACCAACTGACCTTCGAGAGATTTGTCGAATCTCGACCTGATTGCCCCATATTAGCTGAATCTTGGAATGAATTGCCCCTTTGATATGACTTGCCCCTGCTCAACGGAGTACTCAGGCATTCTACACCTTATTTTGATCAATCCTTCCATTGTAGAAACTTTTTTGATGTCAAGTGCTTACTCGCAAGTAAAACAATTCGTTTTGAAAATGACAATTTTAATGCAATGCATATGACAATTTCGAAATCCAAGTCTGTTCACTGGGAAAATGTTGTGACATATAGTGAATGAATCACTGATCAAAGTGTCACCGATACCAACATGAATGGTAAGAAAATCCTTTTAGGAGTCAGCTTCGACACGGTCTTTACCGAAGTATGCATTCGAAACAACCCTGCTTCAATTAGGTCTTTCGAAGGTTGTAATGTGGACTGGTTCACGGTTTGAGAAAGAAAGGATATAAGGTTCAAAGTTTTGTTTTAACCCACTCAATCTCCTTGATGTTCTCCAGTCCTATGTTCAGCTAACTTGACACAACCGCTCACCTTTCAAAAAGGTCAATGAATGGTAGGAGGATAGAAGGAACCCACGCGGTTTTTGGATGATAGTCACCCCTTTTGTCTCTGGTGTCTGTAGCCACACGACTTGTTCTTTATTTGAGGATTTTACTTTCTCTTTTTCCGTTTGTTTTTGATTCCCCTGATTTTGCCTGGACTGATTCCTTTTTTGAATTTTTCGATATTGAAGTACAGCGAGATGCCCCAAATTTTACCTAAGTCATTTATTTTCAAGTTTTGACTTAGCGGGTTGTTTTTTCCTTTTTGATTCTTTTTCTCTATTTTTTTGGACAAATCGTGTGACACTGGCTTGTCTAACTTGTTTGAAAGGGTTGTGACTGCCTCACGCTTCGGTTAGTGAGGGATACCCATAGATGCAACTGATCCTCGAATGGGACACTCCTTTTGAAATTTAAACGCTCGGTCTGACACCTACCCTGCCCCGGGTTAAGATTGAGGGTTTTTTAACTTTCAGAAAGAAACTACTACTTCCAGGCTCAACGGGGTTGAAAATGGATTATCTTCCTTATGTCCTCTAGAGAAAATAACTTCTTGTACTCCTGAAATGACTTGCTCTAGTACGATCCTTGACACGACTTTGCCCCTGTCTGAGCGATCTTTGAAAAAGTACCTCTGACCAACTGACCTTCGAAAGATTTGTCGAATCTCGACCTGATTGCCCCATATTAGCTGAATCTTGGAATGAATTGCCTCGTTGATATGACTTGCCCCTGCTCAATGGAGTACTCAGGCATTTTACACCTTATCTTGATCATTCCTTCCATTGTAGAAACTTTTCTGATGTCAAGTGCTTACTCGCAAGTAAAACAATTCGTTTTGAAAATGACAATTTTAATGCAATGCATATGACAATTTCGAAATCCAAGTCTGTTCACTGGAAAAATGTTGTGACATATAGTGAATGAATCACTGATCAAAGTGTCACCGATACCAACATGAATGGTAAGAAAATCCTTTTAGGAGTCAGCTTCGACATGGTCTTTACCGAAGTATGCTTTCGAAACAACCCTGCTTCAATTAGGTCTTTCGAAGGTTGTAACGTGGCCTGGTTCACGGTTTGAGAAAGAAAGGATATAAGGCTCAAAGTTTTGTTTTAACCCACTCAATCTCCTTGATGTTCTCAAGTCCTATGTTCAGCTAACTTGACACAAGCGCTCACCTTTCAAAAAGGTCAATGAATGGTAGGAGGATAGAAGGAACCCACACGGTTTTTGGATGATAGTCACCCCTTTTGTCTCTGGTGTCTGTAGCCACACGACTTGTTCTTTATTTGAGGATTTTTCTTTCTTTTTTTTGTTTTTGATTCCCCTGATTTTGCCTGGACTGATTCCTTTTTTGAATTTTTCGATATTGAAGTACAGCGGGATGCCCTAATTTTTACCTAAGTCATTTATTTTCAAGTTTTGACTTAGCGGGTTGTATTTTCCTTTTTGATTCTTTTTCTCTATTTTTTTGGGCAAATCGTGTGACACTGGCATGTCTAACTTGTTTGAAAGGGTTGTGACTGCCTCACTCTTCGGTTGGTGAGGGATACCCATAGATGCATCTGATCCTCGAATGGGACACTCCTTTTGAAATTTGAACGCTCGGTCTGACACCTACCCTACCCCAGGTTAAGATTGAGGGTTTTTTCACTTTCAGAAAGAAACTACTACTTCCAGGCTCAACGGGGTTGACAATGGATTATCTTCCTTATGTCGTCTGGAGAAAATAACTTCTTGTACTCCTGAAATGACTTGCTCTAGTACGATCCTTGACACGACTTTTCCCCTATCTGAGCGATCTTTGAAAAAGTACCTCTGACCAACTGACCTTCAAGAGATTTGTCGAATCTCGACCTGATTGCCCCATATTAGCTGAATCTTGGAATGAATTGCCCCTTTGATATGACTTACCCCTGCTCAACGGAGTACTCAGGCATTCTACACCTTATCTTGATCATTCCTTCCATTGTAGAAACTTTTCAGATGTCAAGTGCTTACTCGCAAGTAAAACAATTCGTTTTGAAAATGACAATTTTAATGCAATGCATATGACAATTTCAAAATCCAAGTCTGTTCACTGGAAAAATGTTGTGACATATAGTGAATGAATCAATGATCAAAGTGTCACCGATACCAACATGAATGGTAAGAAAATCCTTTTAGGAGTCAGCTTCGACGCGGTCTTTACCGAAGTATGCTTTCGAAACAACCCTGCTTCAATTAGGTCTTTCGAAGGTTGTAACGTGGACTGGTTCACAGTTTGAGAAAGAAAGGATATAAGGCTCAAAGTTTTGTTTTAACCCACTCAATCTCCTTGATGTTCTCCAGTCCTATGTTCAGCTAACTTGACACAAGCGCTCACCTTTCAAAAAGGTCAATGAATGGTAGGAGGATAGAAGGAACCTACACGGTTTTTGGATGATAGTCACCCCTTTTGTCTCTGGTGTCTGTAGCCACATGACTTGTTCTTTATTTGAGGATTTTTCTTTCTTTTTTTCCATTTGTTTTTCATTTTTTTGTTTTTGATTCCCCTGATTTTGCCTAGACTGATTCCTTTTTTGAATTTTTCGATATTGAAGTACAGCGAGATGCCCCAATTTTTACCTAAGTCATTTATTTTTAAGTTTTGACTTAGCGGGTTGTTTTTTCCTTTTTGATTCTTTTTCTCTATTTTTTTGGACAAATCGTGTGACACTGGCTTGTCTAACTTGTTTGAAAGGGTTGTGACTGCCTCACTCTTCGGTTGGTGAGGGATACCCATAGATGCAACTGATCTTCGAATGGGACACTCCTTTTGAAATTTGAACGCTCGGTCTGACACCTACCCTGCCCCGGGTTAAGATTGAGGGTTTTTTCACTTTCAGAAAGAAACTATTACTTCCAGGCTCAACGGGGTTGACAATGGATTATCTTCCTTATGTCCTCTAGAGAAAATAACTTCTTGTACTCCTGAAATGACTTGCTCTAGTACGATCCTTGACACGACTTTGCCCCTGTCTGAGCGATCTTTGAAAAAGTACCTCTGACCAACTGACCTTCGAGAGATTTGTCGAATCTCGACCTGATTGCCGCATATTAGCTGAATCTTGGAATGAATTGCCCCTTTGATATGACTTGCCCCTGCTCAACGGAGTACTCAGGCATTCTACACCTTATCTTGATCATTCCTTCCATTGTAGAAGCTTTTCTGATGTCAAGTGCTTACTCGCAAGTAAAACAATTCGTTTTGAAAATGACAATTTTAATGCAATGCATATGACAATTTCGAAATCCAAGTCTGTTCACTGGAAAAATGTTGTGACATATAGTGAATGAATCACTGATCAAAGTGTCACCGATACCAATATGAATGGTAAGAAAATCCTTTTAGGAGTCAGCTTCGACACGGTCTTTACCGAAGTATGCTTTCGAAACAACCCTGCTTCAATTAGGTCTTTCGAAGGTTGTAACGTGGCATGGTTCACGGTTTGAGAAAGAAAGGATATAAGGCTCAAAGTTTTGTTTTAACCCACCCAATCTCCTTGATGTTCTCCAGTCCTACGTTCAGCTAACTTGACACAAGCGCTCACCTTTCAAAAAGGTCAATGAATGGTAGGAGGATAGAAGGAACCCACACAGTTTTTGGATGATAGTCACCCCTTTTGTCTCTGGTGTCTGTAGCCACACGACTTGTTCTTTATTTGAGGATTTTTCTTTCTTTTTTTCCGTTTGTTTTTCATTTTTTTGTTTTTGATTCCCCTGATTTTGCCTGGACTGATTCCTTTTTTGAATTTTTCGATATTGAAGTACAGCGAGATGCCCCAATTTTTACCTAAGTCATTTATTTTCAAGTTTTGACTTAGCGGGTTGTTTTTTCCTTTTTGATTCTTTTTCTCTAATTTTTTGGACAAATCGTGTGACACTGGCTTGTCTAACTTGTTTGAAAGGGTTGTGACTGCCTCACTCTTCGGTTGGTGAGGGATACCCATAGATGCAACTGATCCTCGAATGGGACACTCCTTTTGAAATTTGAACGCTCGGTCTGACACCTATCCTGCCCCGGGTTAAGATTGAGGGTTTTTTCAGGTTCAGAAAGAAACTACTACTTCCAGGCTCAACGGGGTTGACAATGGATTATCTTCCTTATGTCCTCTAGAGAAAATAACTTCTTGTACTCCTGAAATGACTTGCTCTAGTACGATCCTTGACACGACCTTGCCCCTGTCTGAGCGATCTTTGAAAAAGTACCTCTGACCAACTGACCTTCGAGAGATTTGTCGAATCTCGACCTGATTGCCCCATATTAGCTGAATCTTGGAATGAATTGCCCCTTTGATATGACTTACCCCTGCTCAACGGAGTACTCAGGCATTCTACACCTTATCTTGATCATTCCTTCCATTGTAGAAACTTTTCTGATGTCAAGTGCTTACTCGCAAGTAAAACAATTCGTTTTGAAAATGACAATTTTAATGCAATGCATATGACAATTTCGAAATCCAAGTTTGTGCACTGGAAAAATGTTGTGACATATAGTGAATGAATCACTGATCAAAGTGTCACCGATACCAACATGAATGGTAAGAAAATCCTTTTAGGAGTCAGCTTCGACGCGGTCTTTATCGAAGTATGCTTTCGAAACAACCCTGCTTCAATTAGGTCTTTCGAAGGTTGTAATGTGGCCTGGTTCACGGTTTGAGAAAGAAAGGATATAAGGCTCAAAGTTTTGTTTTAACCCACCCAATCTCCTTGATGTTCTCCAGTCCTATGTTCAGCTAACTTGACACAAGCGCTCACCTTTCAAAAAGGTCAATGAATGGTAGGAGGATAGAAGGAACCCACACGGTTTTTGGATGACAGTCACCCCGTTTGTCTCTGGTGTCTGTAGCCACATGACTTGTTCTTTATTTGAGGATTTTTCTTTCTTTTTTTCTGTTTGATTTTCATTTTTTTGTTTTTGATTCCCCTGATTTTGCCTGGACTGATTCCTTTTTTGAATTTTTCGATATTGAAGTACAGCGAGATGCCCCAATTTTTACCTAAGTCATTTATTTTCAAGTTTTGACTTAGCGGGTTGTTTTTTCCTTTTTGATTCTTTTTCTCTATTTTTTTGGACAAATCGTGTGACACTGGCTTGTCTAACTTGTTTGAAAGGGTTGTGACTGCCTCACTCTTCGGTTGGTGAGGGATACCCATAGATGCAACTGATCCTTGAATGGGACACTCCTTTTGAAATTTGAACGCTCGGTCTGACACCTACCCTGCCCCGGGTTAAGATTGAGAATTTTTTCACTTTCAGAAAGAAACTACTACTTCCAAGCTCAACGGGGTTGACAATGGATTATCTTCCTTATGTCCTCTAGAGAAAATAACTTCTTGTACTCCTGAAATGACTTGCTCTAGTACGATCCTTGACACGACTTTGCCCCTGTCTGAGCGATCTTTGAAAAAGTACCTCTGACCAACTGACCTTCGAGAGATTTGTCGAATCTCGGCCTGATTGCCCCATATTAGCTGAATCTTGGAATGAATTGCCCCTTTGATATGACTTACCCCTGCTCAACGGAGTACTCAGGCATTCTACACCTTATCTTGATCATTCCTTCCATTGTAGAAACTTTTCTGATGTCAAGTGCTTACTCGCAAGTAAAACAATTCGTTTTGAAAATGACAATTTAAATGCAATGCATATGACAATTTAGAAATCCAAGTCTGTTCACTGGAAAAATGTTGTGACATATAGTGAATGAATCACTGATCAAAGTGTCACCGATACCAACATGAATGGTAAGAAAATCCTTTTAGGAGTCAGCTTCGACACGGTCTTTACCGAAGTATGCTTTCGAAACAACCCTGCTTCAATTAGGTCTTTCGAAGGTTGTAACGTGGCATGGTTCACGGTTTGAGAAAGAAAGGATATAAGGCTCAAAGTTTTGTTTTAACCCACCCAATCTCCTTGATGTTCTCCAGTCCTACGTTCAGCTAACTTGACACAAGCGCTCACCTTTCAAAAAGGTCAATGAATGGTAGGAGGATAGAAGGAACCCACACGGTTTTTGGATGATAGTCACCCCTTTTGTCTCTGGTGTCTGTAGCCACACGACTTGTTCTATATTTGAGGATTTTTCTTTCTTTTTTTCCGTTTGTTTTTCATTTTTTTGTTTTTGATTCCCCTGATTTTTCCTGGACTGATTCCTTTTTTGAATTTTTCGATATTGAAGTACAGCGAGATGCCCCAATTTTTACCTAAGTCATTTATTTTCAAGTTTTGACTTAGCGGGTTGTTTTTTCCTTTTTGATTATTTTTCTCTAATTTTTTGGACAAATCGTGTGACACTGGCTTGTCTAACTTGTTTGAAAGGATTGTGACTGCCTCACTCTTCGGTTGGTGAGGGATACCCATAGATGCAACTGATCTTCGAATGGGACACTCCTTTTGAAATTTGAACGCTCGGCCTAACACCTATCCTGCCCCGGGTTAAGATTGAGGGTTTTTTCACTTTCAGAAAGAAACTACTACTTCCAGGCTCAACGGGGTTGACAATGGATTATCTTCCTTATGTCCTCTAGAGAAAATAACTTCTTGTACTCCTGAAATGACTTGCTCTAGTACGATCCTTGACACGACCTTGCCCCTGTCTGGGCGATCTTTGAAAAAGTACCTCTGACCAACTGACCTTCGAGAGATTTGTCGAATCTCGACCTGATTGCCCCATATTAGCTGAATCTTGGAATGAATTGCCCCTTTGATATGACTTACCCCTGCTCAACGGAGTACTCAGGCATTCTACACCTTATCTTGATCATTCCTTCCATTGTAGAAACTTTTCTGATGTCAAGTGCTTACTCGCAAGTAAAACAATTCGTTTTGAAAATGACAATTTTAATGCAATGCATATGACAATTTCGAAATCCAAGTTTGTTCACTGGAAAAATGTTGTGACATATAGTGAATGAATCACTGATCAAAGTGTCACTGATACCAACATGAATGGTAAGAAAATCCTTTTAGGAGTCAGCTTCGACGCGGTCTTTACCGAAGTATGCTTTCGAAACAACCCTGCTTCAATTAGGTCTTTCGAAGGTTGTAACGTGGCCTGGTTCACGGTTTGAGAAAGAAAGGGTATAAGGCTCAAAGTTTTGTTTTAACCCACCCAATCTCCTTGATGTTCTCCAGTCCTATGTTCAGCTAACTTGACACAAGCGCTCACCTTTCAAAAAGGTCATTAAATGGTAAGAGGATAGAAGGAACCCACACGGTTTTTGGATGACAGTTACCCCTTTTGTCTCTGGTGTCTGTAGCCACATGACTTGTTCTTTATTTGAGGATTTTTCTTTCTTTTTTTCCGTTTGTTTTTCATTTTTTTGTTTTTGTTTCCCCTGATTTTGCCTGGACTGATTCCTTTTTTGAATTTTTCGATATTGAAGTACAGCGAGATGCTCCAATTTTTACCTAAGTCATTTATTTTCAAGTTTTGACTTAGCGGGTTGTTTTTTCCTTTTTGATTCTTTTTCTCTATTTTTTTGGACAAATCGTGTGACACTGGCTTTCTAACTTGTTTGAAAGGGTTGTGACTGCCTCACTCTTCGGTTGGTGAGGGATACCCATAGATGCAACTGATCCTCGAATGGGACACTCCTTTTGAAATTTGAACGCTCGGTCTGACACCTACCCTGCCCCGGGTTAAGATTGAGAATTTTTTCACTTTCAGAAAGAAACTACTATTTCCAGGCTCAACGGGGTTGACAATGGATTATCTTCCTTATGTCCTCTAGAGAAAATAACTTCTTGTACTCCTGAAATGACTTGCTCTAGTACGATCCTTGACACGACTTTGCCTCTGTCTGAGCGATCTTTGAAAAAGTACCTCTGACCAACTGACCTTCGAGAGATTTGTCGAATCTCGACCTGATTGCCCCATATTAGCTGAATCTTGGAATGAATTGCCCCTTTGATATGACTTACCTCTGCTCAACGGAGTACTCAGGCATTCTACACCTTATCTTGATCATTCCTTCCATTGTAGAAACTTTTCTGATGTCAAGAGCTTACTCGCAAGTAAAACAATTCGTTTTGAAAATGACAATTTTAATGCAATGCATATGACAATTTCGAAATCCAAGTCTGTTCACTGGAAAAATGTTGTGACATATAGTGAATGAATCACTGATCAAAGTGTCACCGATACCAACATGAATGGTAAGAAAATCCTTTTAGGAGTCAGCTTCGACGCGGTCTTTACCGAAGTATGCATTCGAAACAACCCTGCTTCAATTAGGTCTTTCGAAGGTTGTAACGTGGCCTGGTTCACGGTTTGAGAAAGAAAGGATATAAGGCTCAAAGTTTTGTTTTAACCCACCCAATCTCCTTGATGTTCTCCAGTCCTATGTTCAGCTAACTTGACACAAGCGCTCACCTTTCAAAAAGGTCAATGAATGGTAGGAGGATAGAAGGAACCCACGCGGTTTTTGGATGACAGTCACCCCTTTTGTCTCTGGTGTCTGTAGCCACATGACTTGTTCTTTATTTGAGGATTTTTCTTCCTTTTTTTCCATTTTTTTTTTCATTTTTTTGTTTTTGATTCCCCTGATTTTGCCTGGACTGATTCCTTTTTTGAATTTTTCGATATTGAAGTACAGCGAGATGCCCCAATTTTTACCTAAGTCATTTATTTTCAAGTTTTGACTTAGCGGGTTGTTTTTTCCTTTTTGATTCTTTTTCTCTATTTTTTTGGACAAATCGTGTGACACTGGCTTGTCTAACTTGTTTGAAAGGGTTATGACTGCCTCACTCTTCGGTTGGTGAGGGATACCCATAGATGCAACTGATCCTCGAATGGGACACTCCTTTTGAAATTTGAACGCTCGGTCTGACAGCTACCCTGCCCCGGGTTAAGATTGAGGGTTTTTTCACCTTCAGAAAGAAACTACTACTTCCAGGCTCAACGGGGTTGACAATGGATTATCTTCCTTATGTCCTCTAGAGAAAATAACTTCTTGTACTCCTGAAATGACTTGCTCTTGTACGATCCTTGACACGACTTTGCCCCTGTCTGAGCGATCTTTGAAAAAGTACCTCTGACCAACTGACCTTCGAGAGATTTGTCGAATCTCGACCTGATTGCCCCATATTAGCTGAATCTTGGAATGAATTGCCCCTTTGATATGACTTACCCCTGCTCAACGGAGTACTCAGGCATTCTACACCTTATCTTGATCATTCCTTCCATTGTAGAAACTTTTCTGATGTCAAGTGCTTACTCGCAAGCAAAACAATTCGTTTTGAAAATGACAATTTTAATGCAATGCATATGACAATTTCGAAATCCAAGTTTGTTCACTGGAAAAATGTTGTGACATATAGTGAATGAATCACTGATCAAAGTGTCACTGATACCAACATGAATGGTAAGAAAATCCTTTTAGGAGTCAGCTTCGACGCGGTCTTTACCGAAGTATGCTTTCGAAACAACCCTGCTTCAATTAGGTCTTTCGAAGGTTGTAACGTGGCCTGGTTCACGGTTTGAGAAAGACAGGGTATAAGGCTCAAAGTTTTGTTTTAACCCACCCAATCTCCTTGATGTTCTCCAGTCCTATGTTCAGCTAACTTGACACAAGCGCTCACCTTTCAAAAAGGTCATTAAATGGTAGGAGGATAGAAGGAACCCACACGGTTTTTGGATGACAGTCACCCCTTTTGTCTCTGGTGTCTGTAGCCACATGACTTGTTCTTTATTTGAGGATTTTTCTTTCTTTTTTTCTGTTTGTTTTTCATTTTTTTGTTTTTGTTTCCCCTGATTTTGCCTGGACTGATTCCTTTTTTGAATTTTTCGATATTGAAGTACAGCGAGATGCCCCAATTTTTACCTAAGTCATTTATTTTCAAGTTTTGACTTAGCGGGTTGTTTTTTCCTTTTTGATTCTTTTTCTCTATTTTTTTGGACAAATCGTGTGACACTGGCTTGTCTAACTTGTTTGAAAGGGTTGTGACTGCCTCACTCTTCGGTTGGTGAGGGATACCCATAGATGCAACTGATCCTCGAATGGGACACTCCTTTTGAAATTTGAACGCTCGGTCTGACACCTACCCAGCCCCGGGTTAAGATTGAGAATTTTTTCACTTTCAGAAAGAAACTACTATTTCCAGGCTCAACGGGGTTGACAATGGATTATCTTCCTTATGTCCTCTAGAGAAAATAACTTCTTGTACTCCTGAAATGACTTGCTCTAGTACGATCCTTGACACGACTTTGCCCCTGTCTGAGCGATCTTTGAAAAAGTACCTCTGACCAACTGACCTTCGAGAGATTTGTCGAATCTCGACCTGATTGCCCCATATTAGCTGAATCTTGGAATGAATTGCCCCTTTGATATGACTTACCCCTGCTCAACGGAGTACTCAGGCATTCTACACCTTATCTTGATCATTCCTTCCATTGTAGAAACTTTTCTGATGTCAAGTGCTTACTCGCAAGTAAAACAATTCGTTTTGAAAATGACAATTTTAATGCAATGCATATGACAATTTCGAAATCCAAGTCTGTTCACTGGAAAAATGTTGTGACATATAGTGAATGAATCACTGATCAAAGTGTCACCGATACCAACATGAATGGTAAGAAAATCCTTTTAGGAGTCAGCTTCGACACGGTCTTTACCAAAGTATGCATTCGAAACAACCCTGCTTCAATTAGGTCTTTCGAAGGTTGTAACGTGGCCTGGTTCACGGTTTGAGAAAGAAAGGATATAAAGCTCGAAGTTTTGTTTTAACCCACCCAATCTCCTTGATGTTCTCCAGTCCTATGTTCAGCTAACTTGACACAAGCGCTCACCTTTCAAAAAGGTCAATGAATGGTAGGAGGATAGAAGGAACCCACGCGGTTTTTGGATGACAGTCACCCCTTTTGTCTCTGGTGTCTGTAGCTACATGACTTGTTCTTTATTTGAGGATTTTTCTTTCTTTTTTTCCATTTTTTTTTCATTTTTTTGTTTTTGATTCCCCTGATTTTGCCGGGACTGATTCCTTTTTTGAATTTTTCGATATTGAAGTACAGCGAGATGCCCCAATTTTTACCTAAGTCATTTATTTTCAAGTTTTGACTTAGCGGGTTGTTTTTTCCTTTTTGATTCTTTTTCTCTATTTTTTTGGACAAATCGTGTGACACTGGCTTGTCTAACTTGTTTGAAAGGGTTATGACTACCTCACTCTTCGGTTGGTGAGGGATACCCATAGATGCAACTGATCCTCGAATGGGACACTCCTTTTGAAATTTGAACGCTCGGTCTGACACCTACCCTGCCCCGGGTTAAGATTGAGGGTTTTTTCACCTTCAGAAAGAAACTACTACTTCCAGGCTCAACGGGGTTGACAATGGATTATCTTCCTTATGTCCTCTAGAGAAAATAACTTCTTGTACTCCTGAAATGACTTGCTCTAGTACGATCCTTGACACGACTTTGCCCCTGTCTGAGCGATCTTTGAAAAAGTACCTCTGACCAACTGACCTTCGAGAGATTTGTCGAATCTCGACCTGATTGCCCCATATTAGCTGAATCTTGGAATGAATTGCCCCTTTGATATGACTTACCCCTGCTCAACGGAGTACTCAGGCATTCTACACCTTATCTTGATCATTCCTTCCATTGTAGAAACTTTTCTGATGTCAAGTGCTTACTCGCAAGTAAAACAATTCGTTTTGAAAATGACAATTTTAATGCAATGCATATGACAATTTCGAAATCCAAGTTTGTTCACTGGAAAAATGTTGTGACATATAGTGAATGAATCACTGATCAAAGTGTCACTGATACCAACATGAATGGTAAGAAAATCCTTTTAGGAGTCAGCTTCGACGCGGTCTTTACCGAAGTATGCTTTCGAAACAACCCTGCTTCAATTAGGTCTTTCGAAGGTTGTAACGTGGCCTGGTTCACGGTTTGAGAAAGAAAGGGTATAAGGCTCAAAGTTTTGTTTTAACCCACCCAATCTCCTTGATGTTCTCCAGTCCTATGTTCAGCTAACTTGACACAAGCGCTCACCTTTCAAAAAGGTCATTAAATGGTAGGAGGATAGAAGGAACCCACACGGTTTTTGGATGACAGTCACCCCTTTTGTCTCTGGTGTCTGTAGCCACATGACTTGTTCTTTATTTGAGGATTTTTCTTTCTTTTTTTCCGTTTGTTTTTCATTTTTTTGTTTTTGTTTCCCCTGATTTTGCCTGGACTGATTCCTTTTTTGAATTTTTCGATATTGAAGTACAGCGAGATGCCCCAATTTTTACCTAAGTCATTTAATTTCAAGTTTTGACTTAGCGGGTTGTTTTTTCCTTTTTGATTCTTTTTCTCTATTTTTTTGGACAAATCGTGTGACAATGGCTTTCTAACTTGTTTGAAAGGGTTGTGACTGCCTCACTCTTCGGTTGGTGAGGGATACCCATAGATGCAACTGATCCTCGAATGGGACACTCCTTTTGAAATTTGAACGCTCGGTCTGACACCTACCCTGCCCCGGGTTAAGATTGAGAATTTTTTCACTTTCAGAAAGAAATTACTATTTCCAGGCTCAACGGGGTTGACAATGGATTATCTTCCTTATGTCCTCTAGAGAAAATAACTTCTTGTACTCCTGAAATGACTTGCTCTAGTACGATCCTTGACATGACTTTGCCCCTGTCTGAGCGATCTTTGAAAAAGTACCTCTGACCAACTGACCTTCGAGAGATTTGTCGAATCTCGACCTGATTGCCCCATATTAGCTGAATCTTGGAATGAATTGCCCCTTTGATATGACTTACCCCTGCTCAACGGAGTACTCAGGCATTCTACACCTTATCTTGATCATTCCTTCCATTGTAGAAACTTTTCTGATGTCAAGTGCTTACTCGCAAGTAAAACAATTCGTTTTGAAAATGACAATTTTAATGCAATGCATATGACAATTTCGAAATCCAAGTTTGTTTACTGGAAAAATGTTGTGACATATAGTGAATGAATCACTGATCAAAGTGTCACCGATACCAACATGAATGGTAAGAAAAACCTTTTAAGAGTCAGCTTCGACACGGTCTTTACCGAAGTATGCTTTCGAAACAACCCTGCTTCAATTAGGTCTTTCGAAGGTTGTAACGTGGCCTGGTTCACGGTTTGAGAAAGAAAGGATATAAGGCTCAAAGTTATGTTTTAACCCACCCAATCTCCTTGATGTTCTCCAGTCCTACGTTCAGCTAACTTGACACAAGCGCTCACCTTTCAAAAAGGTCAATGAATGGTAGGAGGATAGAAGGAACCCACACGGTTTTTGGATGATAGTCACCCCTTTTGTCTCTTGTGTCTGTAGCCACACGACTTGTTCTTTATTGGAGGATTTTTCTTACTTTTTTTCCGTTTGTTTTTCATTTTTTTGTTTTTGATTCCCCTGATTTTGCTTGGACTGATTCCTTTTTTGAATTTTTCGATATTAAAGTACAGCGAGACGCCCCAATTTTTACCTAAGTCATTTATTTTCAAGTTTTGACTTAGCGGGTTGTTTTTTCCTTTTTGATTCTTTTTCTCTATTTTTTTGGACAAATCGTGTGACACTGGCTTGTCTAACTTGTTTGAAAGGGTTGTGACTGCCTCACTCTTCGGTTGGTGAGGGATACCCATAGATGCAACTGATCCTCGAATGGGACACTCCTTTTGAAATTTGAACGCTCGGTCTGACACCTACCCTGCCCCGGGTTAAGATTGAGGGTTTTTTCACTTTCAGAAAGAAACTACTACTTCCAGGCTCAACGGGGTTGACAATGGATTATCTTCCTTATGTCCTCTAGAGAAAATAACTTCTTGTACTCCTGAAATGACTTGCTCTAGTACGATCCTTGACACGACTTTGCCCCTGTCTGAGCGATCTGTGAAAAAGTACCTCTGACCAACTGACCTTCGAGAGATTTGTCGAATCTCGACCAGATTTCCCTATATTAGCTGAATCTTGGAATGAATTGCCCCTTTGATATGACTTACCCCAGCTCAACGGAGTACTCAGGCATTCTACACCTTATCTTGATCAATCCTTCCATTGTAGAAACTTTTCTGATGTCAAGTGCTTACTCGCAAGTAAAACAATTCGTTTTGAAAATGACAATTTTAATGCAATGCATATGACAATTTCGAAATCCAAGTCTGTTCACTGGAAAAATGTTGTGACATATAGTGAATGAATCACTGATCAAAGTGTCACCGATACCAACATGAATGGTAAGAAAATCCTTTTAGGAGTCAGCTTCGTCACGGTCTTTACCGAAGTATGCATTCGAAACAACCCTGCTTCAATTAGGTCTTTCGAAGGTTGTAACGTGGCCTGGTTCACGGTTTGAGAAAGAAAGGATATAAGGCTCAAAGTTCTGTTTTAACCCACCCAATCTCCTTGATGTTCTCCAGTCCTACGTTCAGCTAACTTGACACAAGCGCTCACCTTTCAAAAAGGTCAATGAATGGTAGGAGGATAAAAGGAACCCACACGGTTTTTGGATGATAGTCACCCCTTTTGCCTCAAGTGTCTGTAGCCACACGACTTGTCCTTTATTTGAGGATTTTTATTTCTTTTTTTCCGTTTGTTTTTCATTTTTTTGTTTTTGATTCCCCTGATTTTGCCTGGACTGATTCCTTTTTTGAATTTTTCGATATTGAAGTACAGCGAGATGCCCCAATTTTTACCTAAGTCATTTATTTTCAAATTTTGACTTAGCGTGTTGTTTTTTCCTTTTTGATTCTTTTTCTCTATTTTTTTGGACAAATCGTGTGACACTGGTTTGTCTAACTTGTTTGAAAGGGTTGAGACTGCCTCACTCTTCGGTTGGTGAGGGATACCCATAGATGCAACTGATCCTCGAATGGGACACTCCTTTTGAAATTTGAACGCTCGGTTTGACACCTACCCAACCCCGGGTTAAGATTGAGGGTTTTTCCACTTTCAGAAAGAAACTACTACTTCCAGGCTCAACGAGGTTGACAATGGATTATCTTCCTTATGTCCTCTAGAGAAAATAACTTCTTGTACTCCTGAAATGACTTGCTCTAGTACGATCCTTGACACGACTTTGCCCCTGTCTGAGCGATCTTTAAAAAAGTACCTCTGACCAACTGACCTTCGAGAGATTTGTCGAATCTCGACCTGATTGCCCCATATTAGCTGAATCTTGGAATGAATTGCCCCTTTGATATGACTTGCCCCTGCTCAACGGAGTACTCAGGCATTCTACCCCTTATCTTGATGATTCCTTCCATTGTAGAAACTTTTCTGATGTCAAATGCTTACTCGCAAGTAAAACAATTCGTCTTGAAAATGACAATTTTAATGCAATGCATATGACAATTTCGAAATCCAAGTCTGTTCACTGGAAAAATGTTGTGACATATAGTGAATGAATCACTGATCAAAGTGTCACCGATACCAACATGAATGGTAAGAAAATCCTTTTAGGAGTCAGCTTCGACACGGTCTTTAACGAAGTATGCTTTCGAAACAACCCTGCTTCAATTAGGTCTTTCGAAGGTTGTAACGTGGCCTGGTTCACGGTTTGAGAAATAAAGGATATAAGGCTCAAAGTTTTGTTTTAACCCACCCAATCTCCTTGATGTTCTCCAGTCCTACGTTTAGCTAACATGACACAAGTGCTCACCTTTCAAAAAGGTCAATGAATGGTAGGAGGATAGAAGGAACCCACACGGTTTTTGGATGACAGTCACCCCTTTTGTCTCTGGTGTCTGTAGCCACACGACTTGTTCTTTATTTGAGGATATTTCTTTCTTTTTTTTCGTTTGTTTTTCATTTTTTTGTTTTTGATTCCCCTGATTTTGCCTGGACTGATTCCTTTTTTGAATTTTTCGATATTGAAGTACAGCGAGATGCTCCAATTTTTGCCAAAGTCATTTATTTTCAAGTTTTGACTTAGCGGGTTGTTTTTTCCTTTTTGATTCTTTTTCTCTATTTTTTGGGACAAATCGTGTGACACTGGCTTGTCTAAGTTGTTTGAAAGGGTTGAGACTGCCTCACTCTTCGGTTGGTGAGGGATACCCATAGATGCAACTGATCCTCGAATGAGACACTCCTTTTGAAATTTGAACGCTCGGTCTGACACTTACCCTGCCCCGGGTTAAGATTGAGGGTTTTTTCACTTTCAGAAAGAAACTACTACTTCCAGGCTCAACGGGGTTGACAATGGATTATCTTCCTTATGTCCTCTAGAGAAAATAACTTCTTGTACTCCTGAAATGACTTGCTCTAGTACGATCCTTGACACGACTTTGCCCCTGTCTGAGCGATCTTTGAAAAAGTACCTCTGACCAACTGACCTTCGAGAGATTTGTCGAATCTCGACCTGATTGCTCCATATTAGCTGAATCTTGGAATGAATTGCCCCTTTGATATGACTTGCCCCTGCTCAGCGGAGTACTCAGGCATTCTACCCCTTATCTTGATGATTCCTTCCATTGTAGAAACTTTTCTGATGTCAAATGCTTACTCGCAAGTAAAACAATTCGTCTTGAAAATGACAATTTTAATGCAATGCATATGACAATTTCGAAATCCAAGTCTGTTCACTGGAAAAATGTTGTGACATATAGTGAATGAATCACTGATCAAAGTGCCACGGATACCAACATGAATGGTAAGAAAATCCTTTTAGGAGTCAGCTTCGACACGGTCTTTACCGAAGTATGCTTTCGAAACAACCCTGCTTCAATTAGGTCTTTCGAAGGTTGTAACGTGGCCTGGTTCACGGTTTGAGAAATAAAGGATATAAGGCTCAAAGTTTTGTTTTAACCCACCCAATCTCCTTGATGTTCTCCAGTCCTACGTTTAGCTAACATGACACAAGTGCTCACCTTTCAAAAAGGTCAATGAATGGTAGGAGGATAGAAGGAACCCACACGGTTTTTGGATGACAGTCACCCCTTTTGTCTCTGGTGTCTGTAGCCACACGACTTGTTCTTTATTTGAGGATATTTCTTTCTTTTTTTTCGTTTGTTTTTCATTTTTTTGTTTTTGATTCCCCTGATTTTGCCTGGACTGATTCCTTTTTTGAATTTTTCGATATTGAAGTACAGCGAGATGCCCCAATTTTTGCCAAAGTCATTTATTTTCAAGTTTTGACTTAGCGGGTTGTTTTTTCCTTTTTGATTCTTTTTCTCTATTTTTTTGGACAAATCGTGTGACACTGGCTTGTCTAACTTGTTTGAAAGGGTTGTGACTGCCTCACTCTCCGGTTGGTGAGGGATACCCATAGATGCAACTGATCCTCGAATGGGACACTCCTTTTGAAATTTGAACGCTCGGTCTGACACCTACCCTGCCCCGGGTTAAGATTGAGGGTTTTTTCACTTTCAGAAAGAAACTACTACTTCCAGGCTCAACGGGGTTGACAATGGATTATCTTCCTTATGTCCTCTAGAGAAAATAACTTCTTGTACTCCTGAAATGACTTGCTCTAGTACGATCCTTGACACGACATTGCCCCTGTCTGAGCGATCTTTGAAAAAGTACCTCTGACCAACTGACCTTCGAGAGATTTGTCGAATCTCGACCTGATTGCCCCATATTAGCTGAATCTTGGAATGAATTGCCCCTTTGATATGACTTGCCCCTGCTCAGCGGAGTACTCAGGCATTCTACCCCTTATCTTGATGATTCCTTCCATTGTAGAAACTTTTCTGATGTCAAATGCTTACTCGCAAGTAAAACAATTCGTCTTGAAAATGACAATTTTAATGCAATGCATATGACAATTTCGAAATCCAAGTCTGTTCACTGGAAAAATGTTGTGACATATAGTGAATGAATCACTGATCAAAGTGCCACGGATACCAACATGAATGGTAAGAAAATCCTTTTAGGAGTCAGCTTCGACACGGTCTTTACCGAAGTATGCTTTCGAAACAACCCTGCTTCAATTAGGTCTTTCGAAGGTTGTAACGTGGCCTGGTTCACGGTTTGAGAAATAAAGGATATAAGGCTCAAAGTTTTGTTTTAACCCACCCAATCTCCTTGATGTTCTCCAGTCCTACGTTTAGCTAACATGACACAAGTGCTCACCTTTCAAAAAGGTCAATGAATGGTAGGAGGATAGAAGGAACCCACACGGTTTTTGGATGACAGTCACCCCTTTTGTCTCTGGTGTCTGTAGCCACACGACTTGTTCTTTATTTGAGGATATTTCTTTCTTTTTTTTCGTTTGTTTTTCATTTTTTTGTTTTTGATTCCCCTGATTTTGCCTGGACTGATTCCTTTTTTGAATTTTTCGATATTGAAGTACAGCGAGATGCCCCAATTTTTGCCAAAGTCATTTATTTTCAAGTTTTGACTTAGCGGGTTGTTTTTTCCTTTTTGATTCTTTTTCTCTATTTTTTTGGACAAATCGTGTGACACTGGCTTGTCTAACTTGTTTGAAAGGGTTGTGACTGCCTCACTCTCCGGTTGGTGAGGGATACCCATAGATGCAACTGATCCTCGAATGGGACACTCCTTTTGAAATTTGAACGCTCGGTCTGACACCTACCCTGCCCCGGGTTAAGATTGAGGGTTTTTTCACTTTCAGAAAGAAACTACTACTTCCAGGCTCAACGGGGTTGACAATGGATTATCTTCCTTATGTCCTCTAGAGAAAATAACTTCTTGTACTCCTGAAATGACTTGCTCTAGTACGATCCTTGACACGACATTGCCCCTGTCTGAGCGATCTTTGAAAAAGTACCTCTGACCAACTGACCTTCGAGAGATTTGTCGAATCTCGACCTGATTGCCCCATATTAGCTGAATCTTGGAATGAATTGCCCCTTTGATATGACTTGCCCCTGCTCAGCGGAGTACTCAGGCATTCTACCCCTTATCTTGATGATTCCTTCCATTGTAGAAACTTTTCTGATGTCAAATGCTTACTCGCAAGTAAAACAATTCGTCTTGAAAATGACAATTTTAATGCAATGCATATGACAATTTCGAAATCCAAGTCTGTTCACTGGAAAAATGTTGTGACATATAGTGAATGAATCACTGATCAAAGTGCCACGGATACCAACATGAATGGTAAGAAAATCCTTTTAGGAGTCAGCTTCGACACGGTCTTTACCGAAGTATGCTTTCGAAACAACCCTGCTTCAATTAGGTCTTTCGAAGGTTGTAACGTGGCCTGGTTCACGGTTTGAGAAATAAAGGATATAAGGCTCAAAGTTTTGTTTTAACCCACCCAATCTCCTTGATGTTCTCCAGTCCTACGTTTAGCTAACATGACACAAGTGCTCACCTTTCAAAAAGGTCAATGAATGGTAGGAGGATAGAAGGAACCCACACGGTTTTTGGATGACAGTCACCCCTTTTGTCTCTGGTGTCTGTAGCCACACGACTTGTTCTTTATTTGAGGATATTTCTTTCTTTTTTTTCGTTTGTTTTTCATTTTTTTGTTTTTGATTCCCCTGATTTTGCCTGGACTGATTCCTTTTTTGAATTTTTCGATATTGAAGTACAGCGAGATGCCCCAATTTTTGCCAAAGTCATTTATTTTCAAGTTTTGACTTAGCGGGTTGTTTTTTCCTTTTTGATTCTTTTTCTCTATTTTTTTGGACAAATCGTGTGACACTGGCTTGTCTAACTTGTTTGAAAGGGTTGTGACTGCCTCACTCTCCGGTTGGTGAGGGATACCCATAGATGCAACTGATCCTCGAATGGGACACTCCTTTTGAAATTTGAACGCTCGGTCTGACACCTACCCTGCCCCGGGTTAAGATTGAGGGTTTTTTCACTTTCAGAAAGAAACTACTACTTCCAGGCTCAACGGGGTTGACAATGGATTATCTTCCTTATGTCCTCTAGAGAAAATAACTTCTTGTACTCCTGAAATGACTTGCTCTAGTACGATCCTTGACACGACATTGCCCCTGTCTGAGCGATCTTTGAAAAAGTACCTCTGACCAACTGACCTTCGAGAGATTTGTCGAATCTCGACCTGATTGCCCCATATTAGCTGAATCTTGGAATGAATTGCCCCTTTGATATGACTTGCCCCTGCTCAGCGGAGTACTCAGGCATTCTACCCCTTATCTTGATGATTCCTTCCATTGTAGAAACTTTTCTGATGTCAAATGCTTACTCGCAAGTAAAACAATTCGTCTTGAAAATGACAATTTTAATGCAATGCATATGACAATTTCGAAATCCAAGTCTGTTCACTGGAAAAATGTTGTGACATATAGTGAATGAATCACTGATCAAAGTGCCACGGATACCAACATGAATGGTAAGAAAATCCTTTTAGGAGTCAGCTTCGACACGGTCTTTACCGAAGTATGCTTTCGAAACAACCCTGCTTCAATTAGGTCTTTCGAAGGTTGTAACGTGGCCTGGTTCACGGTTTGAGAAATAAAGGATATAAGGCTCAAAGTTTTGTTTTAACCCACCCAATCTCCTTGATGTTCTCCAGTCCTACGTTTAGCTAACATGACACAAGTGCTCACCTTTCAAAAAGGTCAATGAATGGTAGGAGGATAGAAGGAACCCACACGGTTTTTGGATGACAGTCACCCCTTTTGTCTCTGGTGTCTGTAGCCACACGACTTGTTCTTTATTTGAGGATATTTCTTTCTTTTTTTTCGTTTGTTTTTCATTTTTTTGTTTTTGATTCCCCTGATTTTGCCTGGACTGATTCCTTTTTTGAATTTTTCGATATTGAAGTACAGCGAGATGCCCCAATTTTTGCCAAAGTCATTTATTTTCAAGTTTTGACTTAGCGGGTTGTTTTTTCCTTTTTGATTCTTTTTCTCTATTTTTTTGGACAAATCGTGTGACACTGGCTTGTCTAACTTGTTTGAAAGGGTTGTGACTGCCTCACTCTCCGGTTGGTGAGGGATACCCATAGATGCAACTGATCCTCGAATGGGACACTCCTTTTGAAATTTGAACGCTCGGTCTGACACCTACCCTGCCCCGGGTTAAGATTGAGGGTTTTTTCACTTTCAGAAAGAAACTACTACTTCCAGGCTCAACGGGGTTGACAATGGATTATCTTCCTTATGTCCTCTAGAGAAAATAACTTCTTGTACTCCTGAAATGACTTGCTCTAGTACGATCCTTGACACGACATTGCCCCTGTCTGAGCGATCTTTGAAAAAGTACCTCTGACCAACTGACCTTCGAGAGATTTGTCGAATCTCGACCTGATTGCCCCATATTAGCTGAATCTTGGAATGAATTGCCCCTTTGATATGACTTGCCCCTGCTCAGTGGAGTACTCAGGCATTCTACCCCTTATCTTGATGATTCCTTCCATTGTAGAAACTTTTCTGATGTCAAATGCTTACTCGCAAGTAAAACAATTCGTCTTGAAAATGACAATTTTAATGCAATGCATATGACAATTTCGAAATCCAAGTCTGTTCACTGGAAAAATGTTGTGACATATAGTGAATGAATCACTGATCAAAGTGCCACGGATACCAACATGAATGGTAAGAAAATCCTTTTAGGAGTCAGCTTCGACACGGTCTTTACCGAAGTATGCTTTCGAAACAACCCTGCTTCAATTAGGTCTTTCGAAGGTTGTAACGTGGCCTGGTTCACGGTTTGAGAAATAAAGGATATAAGGCTCAAAGTTTTGTTTTAACCCACCCAATCTCCTTGATGTTCTCCAGTCCTACGTTTAGCTAACATGACACAAGTGCTCACCTTTCAAAAAGGTCAATGAATGGTAGGAGGATAGAAGGAACCCACACGGTTTTTGGATGACAGTCACCCCTTTTGTCTCTGGTGTCTGTAGCCACACGACTTGTTCTTTATTTGAGGATATTTCTTTCTTTTTTTTCGTTTGTTTTTCATTTTTTTGTTTTTGATTCCCCTGATTTTGCCTGGACTGATTCCTTTTTTGAATTTTTCGATATTGAAGTACAGCGAGATGCCCCAATTTTTGCCAAAGTCATTTATTTTCAAGTTTTGACTTAGCGGGTTGTTTTTTCCTTTTTGATTCTTTTTCTCTATTTTTTTGGACAAATCGTGTGACACTGGCTTGTCTAACTTGTTTGAAAGGGTTGTGACTGCCTCACTCTCCGGTTGGTGAGGGATACCCATAGATGCAACTGATCCTCGAATGGGACACTCCTTTTGAAATTTGAACGCTCGGTCTGACACCTACCCTGCCCCGGGTTAAGATTGAGGGTTTTTTCACTTTCAGAAAGAAACTACTACTTCCAGGCTCAACGGGGTTGACAATGGATTATCTTCCTTATGTCCTCTAGAGAAAATAACTTCTTGTACTCCTGAAATGACTTGCTCTAGTACGATCCTTGACACGACATTGCCCCTGTCTGAGCGATCTTTGAAAAAGTACCTCTGACCAACTGACCTTCGAGAGATTTGTCGAATCTCGACCTGATTGCCCCATATTAGCTGAATCTTGGAATGAATTGCCCCTTTGATATGACTTGCCCCTGCTTAACGGAGTACTCAGGCATTCTACCCCTTATCTTGATGATTCCTTCCATTGTAGAAACTTTTCTGATGTCAAATGCTTACTCGCAAGTAAAACAATTCGTCTTGAAAATGACAATTTTAATGCAATGCATATGACAATTTCGAAATCCAAGTCTGTTCACTGGAAAAATGTTGTGACATATAGTGAATGAATCACTGATCAAAGTGTCACGGATACCAACATGAATGGTAAGAAAATCCTTTTAGGAGTCAGCTTCGACACGGTCTTTACCGAAGTATGCTTTCGAAACAACCCTGCTTCAATTAGGTCTTTCGAAGGTTGTAACGTGGCCTGGTTCACGGTTTGAGAAATAAAGGATATAAGGCTCAAAGTTTTGTTTTAACCCGCCCAATCTCCTTGATGTTCTCCAGTCCTACGTTTAGCTAACATGACACAAGTGCTCACCTTTCAAAAAGGTCAATGAATGGTAGGAGGATAGAAGGAACCCACACGGTTTTTGGATGACAGTCACCCCTTTTGTCTCTGGTGTCTGTAGCCACACGACTTGTTCTTTATTTGAGGATATTTCTTTCTTTTTTTCCGTTTGTTTTTCATTTTTTTTGTTTTTGATTCCCCTGATTTTGCCTGGACTGATTCCTTTTTTGAATTTTTCGATATTGAAGTACAGCGAGATGCCCCAATTTTTGCCAAAGTCATTTATTTTCAAGTTTTGACTTAGCGGGTTGTTTTTTCCTTTTTGATTCTTTTTCTCTATTTTTTTGGACAAATCGTGTGACACTGGCTTGTCTAACTTGTTTGAAAGGGTTGTGACTGCCTCACTCTCCGGTTGGTGAGGGATACCCATAGATGCAACTGATCCTCGAATGGGACACTCCTTTTGAAATTTGAACGCTCGGTCTGACACCTACCCTGCCCCGGGTTAAGATTGAGGGTTTTGTCACTTTCAGAAAGAAACTACTACTTCCAGGCTCAACGGGGTTGACAATGGATTATCTTCCTTATGTCCTCTAGAGAAAATAACTTCTTGTACTCCTGAAATGACTTGCTCTAGTACGATCCTTGACACGACTTTGCCCCTGTCTGAGCGATCTTTGAAAAAGTACCTCTGACCAACTGACCTTCGAGAGATTTGTCGAATCTCGACCTGATTGCCCCATATTAGCTGAATCTTGGAATGAATTGCCCCTTTGATATGACTTGCCCCTGCTCAACGGAGTACTCAGGCATTCTACCCCTTATCTTGATGATTCCTTCCATTGTAGAAACTTTTCTGATGTCAAATGCTTACTCGCAAGTAAAACAATTCGTCTTGAAAATGACAATTTTAATGCAATGCATATGACAATTTCGAAATCCAAGTCTGTTCACTGGAAAAATGTTGTGACATATAGTGAATGAATCACTGATCAAAGTGTCACGGATACCAACATGAATGGTAAGAAAATCCTTTTAGGAGTCAGCTTCGACACGGTCTTTACCGAAGTATGCTTTCGAAACAACCCTGCTTCAATTAGGTCTTTCGAAGGTTGTAACGTGGCCTGGTTCACGGTTTGAGAAATAAAGGATATAAGGCTCAAAGTTTTGTTTTAACCCACCCAATCTCCTTGATGTTCTCCAGTCCTACGTTTAGCTAACATGACACAAGTGCTCACCTTTCAAAAAGGTCAATGAATGGTAGGAGGATAGAAGGAACCCACACGGTTTTTGGATGACAGTCACCCCTTTTGTCTCTGGTGTCTGTAGCCACACGACTTGTTCTTTATTTGAGGATATTTCTTTCTTTTTTTCCGTTTGTTTTTCATTTTTTTGTTTTTGATTCCCCTGATTTTGCCTGGACTGATTCCTTTTTTGAATTTTTCGATATTGAAGTACAGCGAGATGCCCCAATTTTTGCCAAAGTCATTTATTTTCAAGTTTTGACTTAGCGGGTTGTTTTTTCCTTTTTGATTCTTTTTCTCTATTTTTTTGGACAAATCGTGTGACACTGGCTTGTCTAACTTGTTTGAAAGGGTTGTGACTGCCTCACTCTCCGGTTGGTGAGGGATACCCATAGATGCAACTGATCCTCGAATGGGACACTCCTTTTGAAATTTGAACGCTCGGTCTGACACCTACCCTGCCCCGGGTTAAGATTGAGGGTTTTTTCACTTTCAGAAAGAAACTACTACTTCCAGGCTCAACGGGGTTGACAATGGATTATCTTCCTTATGTCCTCTAGAGAAAATAACTTCTTGTACTCCTGAAATGACTTGCTCTAGTACGATCCTTGACACGACTTTGCCCCTGTCTGAGCGATCTTTGAAAAAGTACCTCTGACCAACTGACCTTCGAGAGATTTGTCGAATCTCGACCTGATTGCCCCATATTAGCTGAATCTTGGAATGAATTGCCCCTTTGATATGACTTGCCCCTGCTCAACGGAGTACTCAGGCATTCTACCCCTTATCTTGATGATTCCTTCCATTGTAGAAACTTTTCTGATGTCAAATGCTTACTCGCAAGTAAAACAATTCGTCTTGAAAATGACAATTTTAATGCAATGCATATGACAATTTCGAAATCCAAGTCTGTTCACTGGAAAAATGTTGTGACATATAGTGAATGAATCACTGATCAAAGTGTCACGGATACCAACATGAATGGTAAGAAAATCCTTTTAGGAGTCAGCTTCGACACGGTCTTTACCGAAGTATGCTTTCGAAACAACCCTGCTTCAATTAGGTCTTTCGAAGGTTGTAACGTGGCCTGGTTCACGGTTTGAGAAATAAAGGATATAAGGCTCAAAGTTTTGTTTTAACCCGCCCAATCTCCTTGATGTTCTCCAGTCCTACGTTTAGCTAACATGACACAAGTGCTCACCTTTCAAAAAGGTCAATGAATGGTAGGAGGATAGAAGGAACCCACACGGTTTTTGGATGACAGTCACCCCTTTTGTCTCTGGTGTCTGTAGCCACACGACTTGTTCTTTATTTGAGGATATTTCTTTCTTTTTTTCCGTTTGTTTTTCATTTTTTTTGTTTTTGATTCCCCTGATTTTGCCTGGACTGATTCCTTTTTTGAATTTTTCGATATTGAAGTACAGCGAGATGCCCCAATTTTTGCCAAAGTCATTTATTTTCAAGTTTTGACTTAGCGGGTTGTTTTTTCCTTTTTGATTCTTTTTCTCTATTTTTTTGGACAAATCGTGTGACACTGGCTTGTCTAACTTGTTTGAAAGGGTTGTGACTGCCTCACTCTCCGGTTGGTGAGGGATACCCATAGATGCAACTGATCCTCGAATGGGACACTCCTTTTGAAATTTGAACGCTCGGTCTGACACCTACCCTGCCCCGGGTTAAGATTGAGGGTTTTGTCACTTTCAGAAAGAAACTACTACTTCCAGGCTCAACGGGGTTGACAATGGATTATCTTCCTTATGTCCTCTAGAGAAAATAACTTCTTGTACTCCTGAAATGACTTGCTCTAGTACGATCCTTGACACGACTTTGCCCCTGTCTGAGCGATCTTTGAAAAAGTACCTCTGACCAACTGACCTTCGAGAGATTTGTCGAATCTCGACCTGATTGCCCCATATTAGCTGAATCTTGGAATGAATTGCCCCTTTGATATGACTTGCCCCTGCTCAACGGAGTACTCAGGCATTCTACCCCTTATCTTGATGATTCCTTCCATTGTAGAAACTTTTCTGATGTCAAATGCTTACTCGCAAGTAAAACAATTCGTCTTGAAAATGACAATTTTAATGCAATGCATATGACAATTTCGAAATCCAAGTCTGTTCACTGGAAAAATGTTGTGACATATAGTGAATGAATCACTGATCAAAGTGTCACGGATACCAACATGAATGGTAAGAAAATCCTTTTAGGAGTCAGCTTCGACACGGTCTTTACCGAAGTATGCTTTCGAAACAACCCTGCTTCAATTAGGTCTTTCGAAGGTTGTAACGTGGCCTGGTTCACGGTTTGAGAAATAAAGGATATAAGGCTCAAAGTTTTGTTTTAACCCACCCAATCTCCTTGATGTTCTCCAGTCCTACGTTTAGCTAACATGACACAAGTGCTCACCTTTCAAAAAGGTCAATGAATGGTAGGAGGATAGAAGGAACCCACACGGTTTTTGGATGACAGTCACCCCTTTTGTCTCTGGTGTCTGTAGCCACACGACTTGTTCTTTATTTGAGGATATTTCTTTCTTTTTTTCCGTTTGTTTTTCATTTTTTTTGTTTTTGATTCCCCTGATTTTGCCTGGACTGATTCCTTTTTTGAATTTTTCGATATTGAAGTACAGCGAGATGCCCCAATTTTTGCCAAAGTCATTTATTTTCAAGTTTTGACTTAGCGGGTTGTTTTTTCCTTTTTGATTCTTTTTCTCTATTTTTTTGGACAAATCGTGTGACACTGGCTTGTCTAACTTGTTTGAAAGGGTTGTGACAGCCTCACTCTCCGGTTGGTGAGGGATACCCATAGATGCAACTGATCCTCGAATGGGACACTCCTTTTGAAATTTGAACGCTCGGTCTGACACCTACCCTGCCCCGGGTTAAGATTGAGGGTTTTGTCACTTTCAGAAAGAAACTACTACTTCCAGGCTCAACGGGGTTGACAATGGATTATCTTCCTTATGTCCTCTAGAGAAAATAACTTCTTGTACTCCTGAAATGACTTGCTCTAGTACGATCCTTGACACGACTTTGCCCCTGTCTGAGCGATCTTTGAAAAAGTACCTCTGACCAACTGACCTTCGAGAGATTTGTCGAATCTCGACCTGATTGCCCCATATTAGCTGAATCTTGGAATGAATTGCCCCTTTGATATGACTTGCCCCTGCTCAACGGAGTACTCAGGCATTCTACCCCTTATCTTGATGATTCCTTCCATTGTAGAAACTTTTCTGATGTCAAATGCTTACTCGCAAGTAAAACAATTCGTCTTGAAAATGACAATTTTAATGCAATGCATATGACAATTTCGAAATCCAAGTCTGTTCACTGGAAAAATGTTGTGACATATAGTGAATGAATCACTGATCAAAGTGTCACGGATACCAACATGAATGGTAAGAAAATCCTTTTAGGAGTCAGCTTCGACACGGTCTTTACCGAAGTATGCTTTCGAAACAACCCTGCTTCAATTAGGTCTTTCGAAGGTTGTAACGTGGCCTGGTTCACGGTTTGAGAAATAAAGGATATAAGGCTCAAAGTTTTGTTTTAACCCACCCAATCTCCTTGATGTTCTCCAGTCCTACGTTTAGCTAACATGACACAAGTGCTCACCTTTCAAAAAGGTCAATGAATGGTAGGAGGATAGAAGGAACCCACGCGGTTTTTGGATGACAGTCACCCCTTTTGTCTCTGGTGTCTGTAGCCACACGACTTGTTCTTTATTTGAGGATATTTCTTTCTTTTTTTCCGTTTGTTTTTCATTTTTTTGTTTTTGATTCCCCTGATTTTGCCTGGACTGATTCCTTTTTTGAATTTTTCGATATTGAAGTACAGCGAGATGCCCCAATTTTTGCCAAAGTCATTTATTTTCAAGTTTTGACTTAGCGGGTTGTTTTTTCCTTTTTGATTCTTTTTCTCTATTTTTTTGGACAAATCGTGTGACACTGGCTTGTCTAACTTGTTTGAAAGGGTTGTGACTGCCTCACTCTCCGGTTGGTGAGGGATACCCATAGATGCAACTGATCCTCGAATGGGACACTCCTTTTGAAATTTGAACGCTCGGTCTGACACCTACCCTGCCCCGGGTTAAGATTGAGGGTTTTTTCACTTTCAGAAAGAAACTACTACTTCCAGGCTCAACGGGGTTGACAATGGATTATCTTCCTTATGTCCTCTAGAGAAAATAACTTCTTGTACTCCTGAAATGACTTGCTCTAGTACGATCCTTGACACGACTTTGCCCCTGTCTGAGCGATCTTTGAAAAAGTACCTCTGACCAACTGACCTTCGAGAGATTTGTCGAATCTCGACCTGATTGCCCCATATTAGCTGAATCTTGGAATGAATTGCCCCTTTGATATGACTTGCCCCTGCTCAACGGAGTACTCAGGCATTCTACCCCTTATCTTGATGATTCCTTCCATTGTAGAAACTTTTCTGATGTCAAATGCTTACTCGCAAGTAAAACAATTCGTCTTGAAAATGACAATTTTAATGCAATGCATATGACAATTTCGAAATCCAAGTCTGTTCACTGGAAAAATGTTGTGACATATAGTGAATGAATCACTGATCAAAGTGTCACGGATACCAACATGAATGGTAAGAAAATCCTTTTAGGAGTCAGCTTCGACACGGTCTTTACCGAAGTATGCTTTCGAAACAACCCTGCTTCAATTAGGTCTTTCGAAGGTTGTAACGTGGCCTGGTTCACGGTTTGAGAAATAAAGGATATAAGGCTCAAAGTTTTGTTTTAACCCGCCCAATCTCCTTGATGTTCTCCAGTCCTACGTTTAGCTAACATGACACAAGTGCTCACCTTTCAAAAAGGTCAATGAATGGTAGGAGGATAGAAGGAACCCACACGGTTTTTGGATGACAGTCACCCCTTTTGTCTCTGGTGTCTGTAGCCACACGACTTGTTCTTTATTTGAGGATATTTCTTTCTTTTTTTCCGTTTGTTTTTCATTTTTTTTGTTTTTGATTCCCCTGATTTTGCCTGGACTGATTCCTTTTTTGAATTTTTCGATATTGAAGTACAGCGAGATGCCCCAATTTTTGCCAAAGTCATTTATTTTCAAGTTTTGACTTAGCGGGTTGTTTTTTCCTTTTTGATTCTTTTTCTCTATTTTTTTGGACAAATCGTGTGACACTGGCTTGTCTAACTTGTTTGAAAGGGTTGTGACTGCCTCACTCTCCGGTTGGTGAGGGATACCCATAGATGCAACTGATCCTCGAATGGGACACTCCTTTTGAAATTTGAACGCTCGGTCTGACACCTACCCTGCCCCGGGTTAAGATTGAGGGTTTTTTCACTTTCAGAAAGAAACTACTACTTCCAGGCTCAACGGGGTTGACAATGGATTATCTTCCTTATGTCCTCTAGAGAAAATAACTTCTTGTACTCCTGAAATGACTTGCTCTAGTACGATCCTTGACACGACTTTGCCCCTGTCTGAGCGATCTTTGAAAAAGTACCTCTGACCAACTGACCTTCGAGAGATTTGTCGAATCTCGACCTGATTGCCCCATATTAGCTGAATCTTGGAATGAATTGCCCCTTTGATATGACTTGCCCCTGCTCAACGGAGTACTCAGGCATTCTACCCCTTATCTTGATGATTCATTCCATTGTAGAAACTTTTCTGATGTCAAATGCTTACTCGCAAGTAAAACAATTCGTCTTGAAAATGACAATTTTAATGCAATGCATATGACAATTTCGAAATCCAAGTCTGTTCACTGGAAAAATGTTGTGACATATAGTGAATGAATCACTGATCAAAGTGTCACGGATACCAACATGAATGGTAAGAAAATCCTTTTAGGAGTCAGCTTCGACACGGTCTTTACCGAAGTATGCTTTCGAAACAACCCTGCTTCAATTAGGTCTTTCGAAGGTTGTAACGTGGCCTGGTTCACGGTTTGAGAAATAAAGGATATAAGGCTCAAAGTTTTGTTTTAACCCACCCAATCTCCTTGATGTTCTCCAGTCCTACGTTTAGCTAACATGACACAAGTGCTCACCTTTCAAAAAGGTCAATGAATGGTAGGAGGATAGAAGGAACCCACACGGTTTTTGGATGACAGTCACCCCTTTTGTCTCTGGTGTCTGTAGCCACACGACTTGTTCTTTATTTGAGGATATTTCTTTCTTTTTTTCCGTTTGTTTTTCATTTTTTTGTTTTTGATTCCCCTGATTTTGCCTGGACTGATTCCTTTTTTGAATTTTTCGATATTGAAGTACAGCGAGATGCCCCAATTTTTGCCAAAGTCATTTATTTTCAAGTTTTGACTTAGCGGGTTGTTTTTTCCTTTTTGATTCTTTTTCTCTATTTTTTTGGACAAATCGTGTGACACTGGCTTGTCTAACTTGTTTGAAAGGGTTGTGACTGCCTCACTCTCCGGTTGGTGAGGGATACCCATAGATGCAACTGATCCTCGAATGGGACACTCCTTTTGAAATTTGAACGCTCGGTCTGACACCTACCCTGCCCCGGGTTAAGATTGAGGGTTTTTTCACTTTCAGAAAGAAACTACTACTTCCAGGCTCAACGGGGTTGACAATGGATTATCTTCCTTATGTCCTCTAGAGAAAATAACTTCTTGTACTCCTGAAATGACTTGCTCTAGTACGATCCTTGACACGACTTTGCCCCTGTCTGAGCGATCTTTGAAAAAGTACCTCTGACCAACTGACCTTCGAGAGATTTGTCGAATCTCGACCTGATTGCCCCATATTAGCTGAATCTTGGAATGAATTGCCCCTTTGATATGACTTGCCCCTGCTCAACGGAGTACTCAGGCATTCTACCCCTTATCTTGATGATTCATTCCATTGTAGAAACTTTTCTGATGTCAAATGCTTACTCGCAAGTAAAACAATTCGTCTTGAAAATGACAATTTTAATGCAATGCATATGACAATTTCGAAATCCAAGTCTGTTCACTGGAAAAATGTTGTGACATATAGTGAATGAATCACTGATCAAAGTGTCACGGATACCAACATGAATGGTAAGAAAATCCTTTTAGGAGTCAGCTTCGACACGGTCTTTACCGAAGTATGCTTTCGAAACAACCCTGCTTCAATTAGGTCTTTCGAAGGTTGTAACGTGGCCTGGTTCACGGTTTGAGAAATAAAGGATATAAGGCTCAAAGTTTTGTTTTAACCCACCCAATCTCCTTGATGTTCTCCAGTCCTACGTTTAGCTAACATGACCCAAGTGCTCACCTTTCAAAAAGGTCAATGAATGGTAGGGGGATAGAAGGAACCCACACGGTTTTTGGATGACAGTCACCCCTTTTGTCTCTGGTGTCTGTAGCCACACGACTTGTTCTTTATTTGAGGATATTTCTTTCTTTTTTTCCGTTTGTTTTTCATTTTTTTGTTTTTGATTCCCCTGATTTTGCCTGGACTGATTCCTTTTTTGAATTTTTCGATATTGAAGTACAGCGAGATGCCCCAATTTTTGCCAAAGTCATTTATTTTCAAGTTTTGACTTAGCGGGTTGTTTTTTCCTTTTTGATTCTTTTTCTCTATTTTTTTGGACAAATCGTGTGACACTGGCTTGTCTAACTTGTTTGAAAGGGTTGTGACTGCCTCACTCTCCGGTTGGTGAGGGATACCCATAGATGCAACTGATCCTCGAATGGGACACTCCTTTTGAAATTTGAACGCTCGGTCTGACACCTACCCTGCCCCGGGTTAAGATTGAGGGTTTTTTCACTTTCAGAAAGAAACTACTACTTCCAGGCTCAACGGGGTTGACAATGGATTATCTTCCTTATGTCCTCTAGAGAAAATAACTTCTTGTACTCCTGAAATGACTTGCTCTAGTACGATCCTTGACACGACTTTGCCCCTGTCTGAGCGATCTTTGAAAAAGTACCTCTGACCAACTGACCTTCGAGAGATTTGTCGAATCTCGACCTGATTGCCCCATATTAGCTGAATCTTGGAATGAATTGCCCCTTTGATATGACTTGCCCCTGCTCAACGGAGTACTCAGGCATTCTACCCCTTATCTTGATGATTCCTTCCATTGTAGAAACTTTTCTGATGTCAAATGCTTACTCGCAAGTAAAACAATTCGTCTTGAAAATGACAATTTTAATGCAATGCATATGACAATTTCGAAATCCAAGTCTGTTCACTGGAAAAATGTTGTGACATATAGTGAATGAATCACTGATCAAAGTGTCACGGATACCAACATGAATGGTAAGAAAATCCTTTTAGGAGTCAGCTTCGACACGGTCTTTACCGAAGTATGCTTTCGAAACAACCCTGCTTCAATTAGGTCTTTCGAAGGTTGTAACGTGGCCTGGTTCACGGTTTGAGAAATAAAGGATATAAGGCTCAAAGTTTTGTTTTAACCCACCCAATCTCCTTGATGTTCTCCAGTCCTACGTTTAGCTAACATGACACAAGTGCTCACCTTTCAAAAAGGTCAATGAATGGTAGGAGGATAGAAGGAACCCACACGGTTTTTGGATGACAGTCACCCCTTTTGTCTCTGGTGTCTGTAGCCACACGACTTGTTCTTTATTTGAGGATATTTCTTTCTTTTTTTCCGTTTGTTTTTCATTTTTTTGTTTTTGATTCCCCTGATTTTGCCTGGACTGATTCCTTTTTTGAATTTTTCGATATTGAAGTACAGCGAGATGCCCCAATTTTTGCCAAAGTCATTTATTTTCAAGTTTTGACTTAGCGGGTTGTTTTTTCCTTTTTGATTCTTTTTCTCTATTTTTTTGGACAAATCGTGTGACACTGGCTTGTCTAACTTGTTTGAAAGGGTTGTGACTGCCTCACTCTTCGGTTGGTGAGGGATACCCATAGATGCAACTGATCCTCGAATGGGACACTCCTTTTGAAATTTGAACGCTCGGTCTAACACCTACCCTGCCCCGGGTTAAAATTGAGGGTTTTTTCACTTTCAGAAAGAAACTACTACTTCCAGGCTCAACGGGGTTGACAATGGATTATCTTCCTTATGTCCTCTAGAGAAAATAACTTCTTGTACTCCTGAAATGACTTGCTCTAGTACGATCCTTGACACGACTTTTCCCCTGTCTGAGCGATCTTTGAAAAAGTACCTCTGACCAACTGACCTTCGAGATATTTGTCGAATCTCGACCTGATTGCCCCATATTAGCTGAATCTTGGAATGAATTGCCCCTTTGATATGACTTGCCCCTGCTCAACGGAGTACTCAGGCATTCTACCCCTTATCTTGATGATTCCTTCCATTGTAGAAACTTTTCTGATGTCAAATGCTTACTCGCAAGTAAAACAATTCGTCTTGAAAATGACAATTTTAATGCAATGCATATGACAATTTCGAAATCCAAGTCTGTTCACTGGAAAAATGTTGTGACATATAGTGAATGAATCACTGATCAAAGTGTCACGGATACCAACATGAATGGTAAGAAAATCCTTTTAGGAGTCAGCTTCGACACGGTCTTTACCGAAGTATGCTTTCGAAACAACCCTGCTTCAATTAGGTCTTTCGAAGGTTGTAACGTGGCCCGGTTCACGGTTTGAGAAATAAAGGATATAAGGCTCAAAGTTTTGTTTTAACCCACCCAATCTCCTTGATGTTCTCCAGTCCTACGTTTAGCTAACATGACACAAGTGCTCACCTTTCAAAAGGTCAATGAATGGTAGGAGGATAGAAGGAACCCACACGGTTTTTGGATGACAGTCACCCCTTTTGTCTCTGGTGTCTGTAGCCACACGACTTGTTCTTTATTTGAGGATATTTCTTTCTTTTTTTCCGTTTGTTTTTCATTTTTTTTGTTTTTGATTCCCCTGATTTTGCCTGGACTGATTCCTTTTTTGAATTTTTCGATATTGAAGTACAGCGAGATGCCCCAATTTTTGCCAAAGTCATTTATTTTCAAGTTTTGACTTAGCGGGTTGTTTTTTCCTTTTTGATTCATTTTCTCTATTTTTTTGGACAAATCGTGTGACACTGGCTTGTCTAACTTGTTTGAAAGGGTTGTGACTGCCTCACTCTTCGGTTGGTGAGGGATACCCATAGATGCAACTGATCCTCGAATGGGACACTCCTTTTGAAATTTGAACGCTCGGTCTAACACCTACCCTGCCCCGGGTTAAGATTGAGGGTTTTTTCACTTTCAGAAAGAAACTACTACTTCCAGGCTCAACGGGGTTGACAATGGATTATCTTCCTTATGTCCTCTAGAGAAAATAACTTCTTGTACTCCTGAAATGACTTGCTCTAGTACGATCCTTGACACGACTTTGCCCCTGTCTGAGCGATCTTTGAAAAAGTACCTCTGACCAACTGACCTTCGAGAGATTTGTCGAATCTCGGCCTGATTGCCCCATATTAGCTGAATCTTGGAATGAATTGCCCCTTTGATATGACTTGCCCCTGCTCAACGGAATACTCAGGCATTCTACCCCTTATCTTGATGATTCCTTCCATTGTAGAAACTTTTCTGATGTCAAATGCTTACTCGCAAGTAAAACAATTCGTCTTGAAAATGACAATTTTAATGCAATGCATATGACAATTTCGAAATCCAAGTCTGTTCACTGGAAAAATGTTGTGACATATAGTGAATGAATCACTGATCAAAGTGTCACGGATACCAACATGAATGGTAAGAAAATCCTTTTAGGAGTCAGCTTCGACACGGTCTTTACCGAAGTATGCTTTCGAAACAACCCTGCTTCAATTAGGTCTTTCGAAGGTTGTAACGTGGCCTGGTTCACGGTTTGAGAAATAAAGGATATAAGGCTCAAAGTTTTGTTTTAACCCACCCAATCTCCTTGATGTTCTCCAGTCCTACGTTTAGCTAACATGACACAAGTGCTCACCTTTCAAAAAGGTCAATGAATGGAAGGAGGATAGAAGGAACCCACACGGTTTTTGGATGACAGTCACCCCTTTTGTCTCTGGTGTCTGTAGCCACACGACTTGTTCTTTATTTGAGGATATTTCTTTCTTTTTTTCCGTTTGTTTTTCATTTTTTTGTTTTTGATTCCCCTGATTTTGCCTGGACTGATTCCTTTTTTGAATTTTTCGATATTGAAGTACAGCGAGATGCCCCAATTTTTGCCAAAGTCATTTATTTTCAAGTTTTGACTTAGCGGGTTGTTTTTTCCTTTTTGATTCTTTTTCTCTATTTTTTTGGACAAATCGTGTGACACTGGCTTGTCTAACTTGTTTGAAAGGGTTGTGACTGCCTCACTCTTCGGTTGGTGAGGGATACCCATAGATGCAACTGATCCTCGAATGGGACACTCCTTTTGAAATTTGAACGCTCGGTCTAACACCTACCCTGCCCCGGGTTAAAATTGAGTGTTTTTTCACTTTCAGAAAGAAACTACTACTTCCAGGCTCAACGGGGTTGACAATGGATTATCTTCCTTATGTCCTCTAGAGAAAATAACTTCTTGTACTCCTGAAATGACTTGCTCTAGTACGATCCTTGACACGACTTTGCCCCTGTCTGAGCGATCTTTGAAAAAGTACCTCTGACCAACTGACCTTCAAGAGATTTGTCGAATCTCGACCTGATTGCCCCATATTAGCTGAATCTTGGAATGAATTGCCCCTTTGATATGACTTGCCCCTGCTCAACGGAATACTCAGGCATTCTACCCCTTATCTTGATGATTCCTTCCATTGTAGAAACTTTTCTGATGTCAAATGCTTACTCGCAAGTAAAACAATTCGTCTTGAAAATGACAATTTTAATGCAATGCATATGACAATTTCGAAATCCAAGTCTGTTCACTGGAAAAATGTTGTGACATATAGTGAATGAATCACTGATCAAAGTGTCACGGATACCAACATGAATGGTAAGAAAATCCTTTTAGGAGTCAGCTTCGACACGGTCTTTACCGAAGTATGCTTTCGAAACAACCCTGCTTCAATTAGGTCTTTCGAAGGTTGTAACGTGGCCTGGTTCACGGTTTGAGAAATAAAGGATATAAGGCTCAAAGTTTTGTTTTAACCCACCCAATCTCCTTGATGTTCTCCAGTCCTACGTTTAGCTAACATGACACAAGTGCTCACCTTTCAAAAAGGTCAATGAATGGTAGGAGGATAGAAGGAACCCACACGGTTTTTGGATGACAGTCACCCCTTTTGTCTCTGGTGTCTGTAGCCACACGACTTGTTCTTTATTTGAGGATATTTCTTTCTTTTTTTCCGTTTGTTTTTAACTTTTTTGTTTTTGATTCCCCTGATTTTGCCTGGACTGATTCCTTTTTTGAATTTTTCGATATTGAAGTACAGCGAGATGCCCCAATTTTTGCCAAAGTCATTTATTTTCAAGTTTTGACTTAGCGGGTTGTTTTTTCCTTTTTGATTCTTTTTCTCTATTTTTTTGGACAAATCGTGTGACACTGGCTTGTCTTACTTGTTTGAAAGGGTTGTGACTGCCTCACTCTTCGGTTGGTGAGGGATACCCATAGATGCAACTGATCCTCGAATGGGACACTCCTTTTGAAATTTGAACGCTCGGTCTAACACCTACCCTGCTCCGGGTTAAGATTGAGGGTTTTTTCACTTTCAGAAAGAAACTACAACTTCCAGGCTCAACGGGGTTGACAATGGATTATCTTCCTTATGTCCTATGGAGAAAATAACTTCTTGTACTCCTGAAATGACTTGCTCTAGTACGATCCTTGACACGACTTTTCCCCTGTCTGAGCGATCTTTAAAAAAGTACCTCTAACCAACTGACCTTCGAGAGATTTGTCGAATCTCAACCTAATTGCCCCATATTAGCTGAATCTTGGAATGAATTGCCCCTTTGATATGACTTGCCCCTGCTCAACGGAGTACTCAGGCATTCTACACCTTATCTTGATCATTCCTTCCATTGTAGAAACTTTTCTGATGTCAAGTGCTTACTCGCAAGTAAAACAATTCGTTTTGAAAATGACAATTTTAATGCAATGCATATGACAATTTCGAAATCCAAGTCTGTTCACTGGAAAAATGTTGCGACATATAGTTAATGAATCACTGAACAAAGTGTCACCGATACCAACATGAATGGTAAGAAAATCCTTTTAGGAGTCAGCTTCGACATGGTCGTTACCGAAGTATGCTTTCGAAACAACCCTGCTTCAATTAGGTCTTTCGAAGGTTGTAACGTGGCCTGGTTCACGGTTTGAGAAATAAAGGATATAAGGCTCAAAGTTTTGTTTTAACCCACCCAATCTCCTTGATGTTCTCCAGTCCTACGTTTAGCTAACATGACACAAGTGCTCACCTTTCAAAAAGGTCAATGAATGGTAGGAGGATAGAAGGAACCCACACGGTTTTTGGATGACAGTCACCCCTTTTGTCTCTGGTGTTTGTAGCCACACGACTTGTTCTTTATTTGAGGATATTTCTTTCTTTTTTTTCGTTTGTTTTTCATTTTTTTGTTTTTGATTCCCCTGATTTTGCCTGGACTGATTCCTTTTTTGAATTTTTCGATATTGAAGTACAGCGAGATGCCCCAATTTTTGCCAAAGTCATTTATTTTCAAGTTTTGACTTAGCGGGTTGTTTTTTCCTTTTTGATTCTTTTTCTCTATTTTTTTGGACAAATCGTGTGACACTGGCTTGTCTAACTTGTTTGAAAGGGTTGTGACTGCCTCACTCTTCGGTTGGTGAGGGATACCCATAGATGCAACTGATTCTCGAATGGGACACTCCTTTTGAAATTTGAACGCTCGGTCTAACACCTACCCTGCTCCGGGTTAAGATTGAGGGTTTTTTCAGGTTCAGAAAGAAACTACTACTTCCAGGCTCAACGGGGTTGACAATGGATTATCTTCCTTATGTCCTATGGAGAAAATAACTTCTTGTACTCCTGAAATGACTTGCTCTAGTACGATCCTTGACACGACTTTTCCCCTGTCTGAGCGATCTTTGAAAAAGTACCTCTGACCAACTGACCTTCGAGAGATTTGTCGAATCTCAACCTAATTGCCCCATATTAGCTGAATCTTGGAATGAATTACCCCTTTGATATGACTTGCCCCTGCTCAACGGAGTACTCAGGCATTCTACACCTTATCTTGATCATTCCTTCCATTGTAGAAACTTTTCTGATGTCAAGTGCTTACTCGCAAGTAAAACAATTCGTTTTGAAAATGACAATTTTAATGCAATGCATATGACAATTTCGAAATCCAAGTCTGTTCACTGGAAAAATGTTGCGACATATAGTTAATGAATCACTGAACAAAGTGTCACCGATAGCAACATGAATGGTAAGAAAATCCTTTTAGGAGTCAGCTTCGACACGGTTGTTACCGAAGTATGCTTTCGAAACAACCCTGCTTCAATTAGGTCTTTCGAAGGTTGTAACGTGGTCTGGTTCACGGTTTGAGAAAGAAAGGATATAAGGCTCAAAGTTTTGTTTTAACCCACCCAATCTCCTTGATGTTCTCCAGTCCTACGTTTAGCTAACATGACACAAGTGCTCACCTTTCAAAAAGGTCAATGAATGGTAGGAGGATAAAAGGAACCCACACGGTTTTTGGATGATAGTCACCCCTTTTGCCTCTAGTGTCTGTAGCCACACGACTTGTTCTTTATTTGAGGATTTTTATTTCTTTTTTTCCGTTTGTTTTTCATTTTTTTGTTTTTGATTCCCCTGATTTTGTCTGGACTGATTCCTTTTTTGAATTTTTCGATATTGAAGTACAGCGAGATGCCCCAATTTTTACCTAAGTCATTTATTTTCAAGTTTTGACTTAGCGGGTTGTTTTTTCCTTTTTGATTCTTTTTCTCTATTTTTTTGGACAAATCGTGTGACACTGGCTTGTCTAACTTGTTTGAAAGGGTTGAGACTGCCTCACTCTTCGGTTGGTGAGGGATACCCATAGATGCAACTGATCCTCGAATGGGATACTCCTTTTGAAATTTGAACGCTCGGTCTGACACCTACCCTGCCCCGGGTTAAGATTGAGGGTTTTTTTCACTTTCAGAAAGAAACTACTACTTCCAGGCACAACGGGGTTGACAATGGATTATCTTCCTTATGTCCTTTAGAGAAAATAACTTCTTGTACTCCTGAAATGACTTGCTCTAGTACGATCCTTGACACGACTTTTCCCCTGTCTGAGCGATCTTTGAAAAAGTACCTCTGACCAACTGACCTTCGAGAGATTTGTCGAATCTCGACCTGATTGTCCCATATTAGCAGAATCTTGGAATGAATTGCCCTTTGATATGACTTGCCCCTGCTCAACGGAGTACTCAGGCATTCTACACCTTATCTTGATCATTCCTTCCATTGTAGAAACTTTTCTGATGTCAAGTGCTTACTCGCAAGTAAAACAATTCGTTTTGAAAATGACAATTTTAATGCAATGCATATGACAATTTCGAAATCCAAGTCTGTTCACTGGAAAAATGTTGCGACATATAGTTAATGAATCACTGAACAAAGAGTCACCGATACCAACATGAATGGTAAGAAAATCCTTTTAGGAGTCAGCTTCGACACGGTCGTTACCGAAGTATGCTTACGAAACAACCCTGCTTCAATTAGGTCTTTCGAAGGTTGTAACGTGGTCTGGTTCACGGTTTGAGAAAGAAAGGATATAAGGCTCAAAGTTTTGTTTTAACCCACCCAATCTCCTTGATGTTCTCCAGTCCTACGTTCAGCTAACTTGACACAAGCGCTCACCTTTCAAAAAGGTCAATGAATGGTAGGAGGATAAAAGGAACCCACACGGTTTTTGGATGATAGTCACCCCTTTTGCCTCTAGTGTCTGTAGCCACACGACTTGTTCTTTATTTGAGGATTTTTATTTCTTTTTTTCCGTTTGTTTTTCATTTTTTTGTTTTTGATTCCCCTGATTTTGCCTGGACTGATTCCTTTTTTGAATTTTTCGATATTGAAGTACAGCGAGATGCCCCAATTTTTACCTAAGTCATTTATTTTCAAGTTTTGACTTAGCGGGTTGTTTTTTCCTTTTTGATTCTTTTTCTCTATTTTTTTGGACAAATCGTGTGACACTGGCTTGTCTAACTTGTTTGAAAGGGTTGAGACTGCCTCACTCTTCGGTTGGTGAGGGATACCCATAGATGCAACTGATCCTCGAATGGGATACTCCTTTTGAAATTTGAACGCTCGGTCTGACACCTACCCTGCCCCGGGTTAAGATTGAGGGTTTTTTTCACTTTCAGAAAGAAACTACTACTTCCAGGCTCAACGGGGTTGACAATGGATTATCTTCCTTATGTCCTTTAGAGAAAATAACTTCTTGTACTCCTGAAATGACTTGCTCTAGTACGATCCTTGACACGACTTTGCCCCTGTCTGAGCGATCTTTGAAAAAGTACCTCTGACCAACTGACCTTCGAGAGATTTGTCGAATCTCGACCTGATTGTCCCATATTAGCAGAATCTTGGAATGAATTGCCCCTTTGATATGACTTGCCCCTGCTCAACGGAGTACTCAGGCATTCTACACCTTATCTTGATCATTCCTTCCATTGTAGAAACTTTTCTGATGTCAAGTGCTTACTCGCAAGTAAAACAATTCGTTTTGAAAATGACAATTTTAATGCAATGCATATGACAATTTCGAAATCCAAGTCTGTTCACTGGAAAAATGTTGCGACATATAGTTAATGAATCACTGAACAAAGTGTCACCGATACCAACATGAATGGTAAGAAAATCCTTTTAGGAGTCAGCTTCGACATGGTCGTTACCGAAGTATGCTTTCGAAACAACCCTGCTTCAATTAGGTCTTTCGAAGGTTGTAACGTGGCCTGGTTCACGGTTTGAGAAATAAAGGATATAAGGCTCAAAGTTTTGTTTTAACCCACCCAATCTCCTTGATGTTCTCCAGTCCTACGTTTAGCTAACATGACACAAGTGCTCACCTTTCAAAAAGGTCAATGAATGGTAGGAGGATAGAAGGAACCCACACGGTTTTTGGATGACAGTCACCCCTTTTGTCTCTGGTGTTTGTAGCCACACGACTTGTTCTTTATTTGAGGATATTTCTTTCTTTTTTTTCGTTTGTTTTTCATTTTATTGTTTTTGATTCCCCTGATTTTTCCTGGACTGATTCCTTTTTTGAATTTCTCGATATTGAAGTACAGCGAGATGCCCCAATTTTTGCCAAAGTCATTTATTTTCAAGTTTTGACTTAGCGGGTTGTTTTTTCCTTTTTGATTCTTTTTCTCTATTTTTTTGGACAAATCGTGTGACACTGGCTTGTCTAACTTGTTTGAAAGGGTTGTGACTGCCTCACTCTTCGGTTGGTGAGGGATACCCATAGATGCAACTGATTCTCGAATGGGACACTCCTTTTGAAATTTGAACGCTCGGTCTAACACCTACCCTGCTCCGGGTTAAGATTGAGGGTTTTTTCAGGTTCAGAAAGAAACTACTACTTCCAGGCTCAACGGGGTTGACAATGGATTATCTTCCTTATGTCCTATGGAGAAAATAACTTCTTGTACTCCTGAAATGACTTGCTCTAGTACGACCCTTGACACGACTTTTCCCCTGTCTGAGCGATCTTTGAAAAAGTACCTCTGACCAACTAACCTTCGAGAGATTTGTCGAATCTCAACCTAATTGCCCCATATTAGCTGAATCTTGGAATGAATTGCCCCTTTGATATGACTTGCCCCTGCTCAACGGAGTACTCAGGCATTCTACACCTTATCTTGATCATTCCTTCCATTGTAGAAACTTTTCTGATGTCAAGTGCTTACTCGCAAGTAAAACAATTCGTTTTGAAAATGACAATTTTAATGCAATGCATATGACAATTTCGAAATCCAAGTCTGTTCACTGGAAAAATGTTGCGACATATAGTTAATGAATCACTGAACAAAGAGTCACCGATACCAACATGAATGGTAAGAAAATCCTTTTAGGAGTCAGCTTCGACACGGTCGTTACCGAAGTATGCTTTCGAAACAACCCTGCTTCAATTAGGTCTTTCGAAGGTTGTAACGTGGTCTGGTTCACGGTTTGAGAAAGAAAGGATATAAGGCTCAAAGTTTTGTTTTAACCCACCCAATCTCCTTGATGTTCTCCAGTCCTACGTTCAGCTAACTTGACACAAGCGCTCACCTTTCAAAAAGGTCAATGAATGGTAGGAGGATAAAAGGAACCCACACGGTTTTTGGATGATAGTCACCCCTTTTGCCTCTAGTGTCTGTAGCCACACGACTTGTTCTTTATTTGAGGATTTTTATTTCTTTTTTTCCGTTTGTTTTTCATTTTTTTGTTTTTGATTCCCCTGATTTTGCCTGGACTGATTCCTTTTTTGAATTTTTCGATATTGAAGTACAGCGAGATGCCCCAATTTTTACCTAAGTCATTTATTTTCAAGTTTTGACTTAGCGGGTTGTTTTTTCCTTTTTGATTCTTTTTCTCTATTTTTTTGGACAAATCGTGTGACACTGGCTTGTCTAACTTGTTTGAAAGGGTTGAGACTGCCTCACTCTTCGGTTGGTGAGGGATACCCATAGATGCAACTGATCCTCGAATGGGATACTCCTTTTGAAATTTGAACGCTCGGTCTGACACCTACCCTGCCCCGGGTTAAGATTGAGGGTTTTTTTCACTTTCAGAAAGAAACTACTACTTCCAGGCTCAACGGGGTTGACAATGGATTATCTTCCTTATGTCCTTTAGAGAAAATAACTTCTTGTACTCCTGAAATGACTTGCTCTAGTACGATCCTTGACACGACTTTGCCCCTGTCTGAGCGATCTTTGAAAAAGTACCTCTGACCAACTGACCTTCGAGAGATTTGTCGAATCTCGACCTGATTGTCCCATATTAGCAGAATCTTGGAATGAATTGCCCCTTTGATATGACTTGCCCCTGCTCAACGGAGTACTCAGGCATTCTACACCTTATCTTGATCATTCCTTCCATTGTAGAAACTTTTCTGATGTCAAGTGCTTACTCGCAAGTAAAACAATTCGTTTTGAAAATGACAATTTTAATGCAATGCATATGACAATTTCGAAATCCAAGTCTGTTCACTGGAAAAATGTTGCGACATATAGTTAATGAATCACTGAACAAAGTGTCACCGATACCAACATGAATGGTAAGAAAATCCTTTTAGGAGTCAGCTTCGACATGGTCGTTACCGAAGTATGCTTTCGAAACAACCCTGCTTCAATTAGGTCTTTCGAAGGTTGTAACGTGGCCTGGTTCACGGTTTGAGAAATAAAGGATATAAGGCTCAAAGTTTTGTTTTAACCCACCCAATCTCCTTGATGTTCTCCAGTCCTACGTTTAGCTAACATGACACAAGTGCTCACCTTTCAAAAAGGTCAATGAATGGTAGGAGGATAGAAGGAACCCACACGGTTTTTGGATGACAGTCACCCCTTTTGTCTCTGGTGTTTGTAGCCACACGACTTGTTCTTTATTTGAGGATATTTCTTTCTTTTTTTTCGTTTGTTTTTCATTTTATTGTTTTTGATTCCCCTGATTTTTCCTGGACTGATTCCTTTTTTGAATTTCTCGATATTGAAGTACAGCGAGATGCCCCAATTTTTGCCAAAGTCATTTATTTTCAAGTTTTGACTTAGCGGGTTGTTTTTTCCTTTTTGATTCTTTTTCTCTATTTTTTTGGACAAATCGTGTGACACTGGCTTGTCTAACTTGTTTGAAAGGGTTGTGACTGCCTCACTCTTCGGTTGGTGAGGGATACCCATAGATGCAACTGATTCTCGAATGGGACACTCCTTTTGAAATTTGAACGCTCGGTCTAACACCTACCCTGCTCCGGGTTAAGATTGAGGGTTTTTTCAGGTTCAGAAAGAAACTACTACTTCCAGGCTCAACGGGGTTGACAATGGATTATCTTCCTTATGTCCTATGGAGAAAATAACTTCTTGTACTCCTGAAATGACTTGCTCTAGTACGATCCTTGACACGACTTTTCCCCTGTCTGAGCGATCTTTGAAAAAGTACCTCTGACCAACTAACCTTCGAGAGATTTGTCGAATCTCAACCTAATTGCCCCATATTAGCTGAATCTTGGAATGAATTGCCCCTTTGATATGACTTGCCCCTGCTCAACGGAGTACTCAGGCATTCTACACCTTATCTTGATCATTCCTTCCATTGTAGAAACTTTTCTGATGTCAAGTGCTTACTCGCAAGTAAAACAATTCGTTTTGAAAATGACAATTTTAATGCAATGCATATGACAATTTCGAAATCCAAGTCTGTTCACTGGAAAAATGTTGCGACATATAGTTAATGAATCACTGAACAAAGAGTCACCGATACCAACATGAATGGTAAGAAAATCCTTTTAGGAGTCAGCTTCGACACGGTCGTTACCGAAGTATGCTTTCGAAACAACCCTGCTTCAATTAGGTCTTTCGAAGGTTGTAACGTGGTCTGGTTCACGGTTTGAGAAAGAAAGGATATAAGGCTCAAAGTTTTGTTTTAACCCACCCAATCTCCTTGATGTTCTCCAGTCCTACGTTCAGCTAACTTGACACAAGCGCTCACCTTTCAAAAAGGTCAATGAATGGTAGGAGGATAAAAGGAACCCACACGGTTTTTGGATGATAGTCACCCCTTTTGCCTCTAGTGTCTGTAGCCACACGACTTGTTCTTTATTTGAGGATTTTTATTTCTTTTTTTCCGTTTGTTTTTCATTTTTTTGTTTTTGATTCCCCTGATTTTGCCTGGACTGATTCCTTTTTTGAATTTTTCGATATTGAAGTACAGCGAGATGCCCCAATTTTTACCTAAGTCATTTATTTTCAAGTTTTGACTTAGCGGGTTGTTTTTTCCTTTTTGATTCTTTTTCTCTATTTTTTTGGACAAATCGTGTGACACTGGCTTGTCTAACTTGTTTGAAAGGGTTGAGACTGCCTCACTCTTCGGTTGGTGAGGGATACCCATAGATGCAACTGATCCTCGAATGGGATACTCCTTTTGAAATTTGAACGCTCGGTCTGACACCTACCCTGCCCCGGGTTAAGATTGAGGGTTTTTTTCACTTTCAGAAAGAAACTACTACTTCCAGGCTCAACGGGGTTGACAATGGATTATCTTCCTTATGTCCTTTAGAGAAAATAACTTCTTGTACTCCTGAAATGACTTGCTCTAGTACGATCCTTGACACGACTTTGCCCCTGTCTGAGCGATCTTTGAAAAAGTACCTCTGACCAACTGACCTTCGAGAGATTTGTCGAATCTCGACCTGATTGTCCCATATTAGCAGAATCTTGGAATGAATTGCCCCTTTGATATGACTTGCCCCTGCTCAACGGAGTACTCAGGCATTCTACACCTTATCTTGATCATTCCTTCCATTGTAGAAACTTTTCTGATGTCAAGTGCTTACTCGCAAGTAAAACAATTCGTTTTGAAAATGACAATTTTAATGCAATGCATATGACAATTTCGAAATCCAAGTCTGTTCACTGGAAAAATGTTGCGACATATAGTTAATGAATCACTGAACAAAGTGTCACCGATACCAACATGAATGGTAAGAAAATCCTTTTAGGAGTCAGCTTCGACATGGTCGTTACCGAAGTATGCTTTCGAAACAACCCTGCTTCAATTAGGTCTTTCGAAGGTTGTAACGTGGCCTGGTTCACGGTTTGAGAAATAAAGGATATAAGGCTCAAAGTTTTGTTTTAACCCACCCAATCTCCTTGATGTTCTCCAGTCCTACGTTTAGCTAACATGACACAAGTGCTCACCTTTCAAAAAGGTCAATGAATGGTAGGAGGATAGAAGGAACCCACACGGTTTTTGGATGACAGTCACCCCTTTTGTCTCTGGTGTTTGTAGCCACACGACTTGTTCTTTATTTGAGGATATTTCTTTCTTTTTTTTCGTTTGTTTTTCATTTTTTTGTTTTTGATTCCCCTGATTTTGCCTGGACTGATTCCTTTTTTGAATTTTTCGATATTGAAGTACAGCGAGATGCCCCAATTTTTGCCAAAGTCATTTATTTTCAAGTTTTGACTTAGCGGGTTGTTTTTTCCTTTTTGATTCTTTTTCTCTATTTTTTTGGACAAATCGTGTGACACTGGCTTGTCTAACTTGTTTGAAAGGGTTGTGACTGCCTCACTCTTCGGTTGGTGAGGGATACCCATAGATGCAACTGATTCTCGAATGGGACACTCCTTTTGAAATTTGAACGCTCGGTCTAACACCTACCCTGCTCCGGGTTAAGATTGAGGGTTTTTTCAGGTTCAGAAAGAAACTACTACTTCCAGGCTCAACGGGGTTGACAATGGATTATCTTCCTTATGTCCTATGGAGAAAATAACTTCTTGTACTCCTGAAATGACTTGCTCTAGTACGATCCTTGACACGACTTTTCCCCTGTCTGAGCGATCTTTGAAAAAGTACCTCTGACCAACTGACCTTCGAGAGATTTGTCGAATCTCAACCTAATTGCCCCATATTAGCTGAATCTTGGAATGAATTGCCCCTTTGATATGACATGCCCCTGCTCAACGGAGTACTCAGGCATTCTACACCTTATCTTGATCATTCCTTCCATTGTAGAAACTTTTCTGATGTCAAGTGCTTACTCGCAAGTAAAACAATTCGTTTTGAAAATGACAATTTTAATGCAATGCATATGACAATTTCGAAATCCAAGTCTGTTCACTGGAAAAATGTTGCGACATATAGTTAATGAATCACTGAACAAAGTGTCACCGATACCAACATGAATGGTAAGAAAATCCTTTTAGGAGTCAGCTTCGACACGGTCGTTACCGAAGTATACTTTCGAAACAACCCTGCTTCAATTAGGTCTTTCGAAGGTTGTAACGTGGTCTGGTTCACGGTTTGAGAAAGAAAGGATATAAGGCTCAAAGTTTTGTTTTAACCCACCCAATCTCCTTGATGTTCTCCAGTCCTACGTTCAGCTAACTTGACACAAGCGCTCACCTTTCAAAAAGGTCAATGAATGGTAGGAGGATAGAAGGAACCCACACGGTTTTTGGATGACAGTCACCCCTTTTGTCTCTGGTGTTTGTAGCCACACGACTTGTTCTTTATTTGAGGATATTTCTTTCTTTTTTTTCGTTTGTTTTTCATTTTTTTGTTTTTGATTCCCCTGATTTTGCCTGGACTGATTCCTTTTTTGAATTTTTCGATATTGAAGTACAGCGAGATGCCCCAATTTTTGCCAAAGTCATTTATTTTCAAGTTTTGACTTAGCGGGTTGTTTTTTCCTTTTTGATTCTTTTTCTCTATTTTTTTGGACAAATCGTGTGACACTGGCTTGTCTAACTTGTTTGAAAGGGTTGAGACTGCCTCACTCTTCGGTTGGTGAGGGATACCCATAGATGCAACTGATCCTCGAATGGGATACTCCTTTTGAAATTTGAACGCTCGGTCTGACACCTACCCTGCCCCGGGTTAAGATTGAGGGTTTTTTTCACTTTCAAAAAGAAACTACTACTTCCAGGCTCAACGGGGTTGACAATGGATTATCTTCCTTATGTCCTTTAGAGAAAATAACTTCTTGTACTCCTGAAATGACTTGCTCTAGTACGATCCTTGACACGACTTTGCCCCTGTCTGAGCGATCTTTGAAAAAGTACCTCTGACCAACTGACCTTCGAGAGATTTGTCGAATCTCGACCTGATTGTCCCATATTAGCAGAATCTTGGAATGAATTGCCCCTTTGATATGACTTGCCCCTGCTCAACGGAGTACTCAGGCATTCTACACCTTATCTTGATCATTCCTTCCATTGTAGAAACTTTTCTGATGTCAAGTGCTTACTCGCAAGTAAAACAATTCGTTTTGAAAATGACAATTTTAATGCAATGCATATGACAATTTCGAAATCCAAGTCTGTTCACTGGAAAAATGTTGCGACATATAGTTAATGAATCACTGAACAAAGTGTCACCGATACCAACATGAATGGTAAGAAAATCCTTTTAGGAGTCAGCTTCGACATGGTCGTTACCGAAGTATGCTTTCGAAACAACCCTGCTTCAATTAGGTCTTTCGAAGGTTGTAACGTGGCCTGGTTCACGGTTTGAGAAATAAAGGATATAAGGCTCAAAGTTTTGTTTTAACCCACCCAATCTCCTTGATGTTCTCCAGTCCTACGTTTAGCTAACATGACACAAGTGCTCACCTTTCAAAAAGGTCAATGAATGGTAGGAGGATAGAAGGAACCCACACGGTTTTTGGATGACAGTCACCCCTTTTGTCTCTGGTGTTTGTAGCCACACGACTTGTTCTTTATTTGAGGATATTTCTTTCTTTTTTTTCGTTTGTTTTTCATTTTTTTGTTTTTGATTCCCCTGATTTTGCCTGGACTGATTCCTTTTTTGAATTTTTCGATATTGAAGTACAGCGAGATGCCCCAATTTTTGCCAAAGTCATTTATTTTCAAGTTTTGACTTAGCGGGTTGTTTTTTCCTTTTTGATTCTTTTTCTCTATTTTTTTGGACAAATCATGTGACACTGGCTTGTCTAACTTGTTTGAAAGGGTTGTGACTGCCTCACTCTTCGGTTGGTGAGGGATACCCATAGATGCAACTGATTCTCGAATGGGACACTCCTTTTGAAATTTGAACGCTCGGTCTAACACCTACCCTGCTCCGGGTTAAGATTGAGGGTTTTTTCAGGTTCAGAAAGAAACTACTACTTCCAGGCTCAACGGGGTTGACAATGGATTATCTTCCTTATGTCCTATGGAGAAAATAACTTCTTGTACTCCTGAAATGACTTGCTCTAGTACGATCCTTGACACGACTTTTCCCCTGTCTGAGCGATCTTTGAAAAAGTACCTCTGACCAACTGACCTTCGAGAGATTTGTCGAATCTCAACCTAATTGCCCCATATTAGCTGAATCTTGGAATGAATTGCCCCTTTGATATGACTTGCCCCTGCTCAACGGAGTACTCAGGCATTCTACACCTTATCTTGATCATTCCTTCCATTGTAGAAACTTTTCTGATGTCAAGTGCTTACTCGCAAGTAAAACAATTCGTTTTGAAAATGACAATTTTAATGCAATGCATATGACAATTTCGAAATCCAAGTCTGTTCACTGGAAAAATGTTGCGACATATAGTTAATGAATCACTGAACAAAGTGTCACCGATACCAACATGAATGGTAAGAAAATCCTTTTAGGAGTCAGCTTCGACACGGTCGTTACCGAAGTATGCTTTCGAAACAACCCTGCTTCAATTAGGTCTTTCGAAGGTTGTAACGTGGTCTGGTTCACGGTTTGAGAAAGAAAGGATATAAGGCTCAAAGTTTTGTTTTAACCCACCCAATCTCCTTGATGTTCTCCAGTCCTACGTTCAGCTAACTTGACACAAGCGCTCACCTTTCAAAAAGGTCAATGAATGGTAGGAGGATAAAAGGAACCCACACGGTTTTTGGATGATAGTCACCCCTTTTGCCTCTAGTGTCTGTAGCCACACGACTTGTTCTTTATTTGAGGATTTTTATTTCTTTTTTTCCGTTTGTTTTTCATTTTTTTGTTTTTGATTCCCCTGATTTTGCCTGGACTGATTCCTTTTTTGAATTTTTCGATATTAAAGTACAGCGAGATGCCCCAATTTTTACCTAAGTCATTTATTTTCAAGTTTTGACTTAGCGGGTTGTTTTTTCCTTTTTGATTCTTTTTCTCTATTTTTTGGACAAATCGTGTGACACTGGCTTGTCTAACTTGTTTGAAAGGGTTGAGACTGCCTCACTCTTCGGTTGGTGAGGGATACCCATAGATGCAACTGATCCTCGAATGGGATACTCCTTTTGAAATTTGAACGCTCGGTCTGACACCTACCCTGCCCCGGGTTAAGATTGAGGGTTTTTTTCACTTTCAGAAAGAAACTACTACTTCCAGGCTCAACGGGGTTGACAATGGATTATCTTCCTTATGTCCTTTAGAGAAAATAACTTCTTGTACTCCTGAAATGACTTGCTCTAGTACGATCCTTGACACGACTTTGCCCCTGTCTGAGCGATCTTTCAAAAAGTACCTCTGACCAACTGACCTTCGAGAGATTTGTCGAATCTCGACCTGATTGTCCCATATTAGCAGAATCTTGGAATGAATTGCCCCTTTGATATGACTTGCCCCTGCTCAACGGAGTACTCAGGCATTCTACACCTTATCTTGATCATTCCTTCCATTGTAGAAACTTTTCTGATGTCAAGTGCTTACTCGCAAGTAAAACAATTCGTTTTGAAAATGACAATTTTAATGCAATGCATATGACAATTTCGAAATCCAAGTCTGTTCACTGGAAAAATGTTGCGACATATAGTTAATGAATCACTGAACAAAGTGTCACCGATACCAACATGAATGGTAAGAAAATCCTTTTAGGAGTCAGCTTCGACACGGTCGTTACCGAAGTATGCTTTCGAAACAACCCTGCTTCAATTAGGTCTTTCGAAGGTTGTAACGTGGTCTGGTTCACGGTTTGAGAAAGAAAGGATATAAGGCTCAAAGTTTTGTTTTAACCCACCCAATCTCCTTGATGTTCTCCAGTCCTACGTTCAGCTAACTTGACACAAGTGCTCACCTTTCAAAAAGGTCAATGAATGGTAGGAGGATAGAAGGAACCCACACGGTTTTTGGATGACAGTCACCCCTTTTGTCTCTGGTGTCTGTAGCCACACGACTTGTTCTTTATTTGAGGAAATTTCTTTCTTTTTTTCCGTTTGTTTTTCACTTTTTTGTTTTTGATTCCCCTGATTTTTCCTGGACTGATTCCTTTTTTGAATTTTTCGATATTGAAGTACAGCGAGATGCCCCAATTTTTGCCAAAGTCATTTATTTTCAAGTTTTGACTTAGCGGGTTGTTTTTTCCTTTTTGATTCTTTTTCTCTATTTTTTTGGACAAATCGTGTGACACTGGCTTGTCTTACTTGTTTGAAAGGGTTGTGACTGCCTCACTCTTCGGTTGGTGAGGGATACCCATAGATGCAACTGATCCTCGAATGGGACACTCCTTTTGAAATTTGAACGCTCGGTCTAACACCTACCCTGCTCCGGGTTAAGATTGAGGGTTTTTTCACTTTCAGAAAGAAACTACAACTTCCAGGCTCAACGGGGTTGACAATGGATTATCTTCCTTATGTCCTATGGAGAAAATAACTTCTTGTACTCCTGAAATGACTTGCTCTAGTACGATCCTTGACACGACTTTTCCCCTGTCTGAGCGATCTTTGAAAAAGTACCTCTGACCAACTGACCTTCGAGAGATTTGTCGAATCTCAACCTAATTGCCCCATATTAGCTGAATCTTGGAATGAATTGCCCCTTTGATATGACTTGCCCCTGCTCAACGGAGTACTCAGGCATTCTACACCTTATCTTGATCATTCCTTCCATTGTAGAAACTTTTCTGATGTCAAGTGCTTACTCGCAAGTAAAACAATTCGTTTTGAAAATGACAATTTTAATGCAATGCATATGACAATTTCGAAATCCAAGTCTGTTCACTGGAAAAATGTTGCGACATATAGTTAATGAATCACTGAACAAAGTGTCACCGATACCAACATGAATGGTAAGAAAATCCTTTTAGGAGTCAGGTTCGACATGGTCGTTACCGAAGTATGCTTTTGAAACAACCCTGCTTCAATTAGGTCTTTCGAAGGTTGTAACGTGGCCTGGTTCACGGTTTGAGAAATAAAGGATATAAGGCTCAAAGTTTTGTTTTAACCCACCCAATCTCCTTGATGTTCTCCAGTCCTACGTTTAGCTAACATGACACAAGTGCTCACCTTTCAAAAAGGTCAATGAATGGTAGGAGGATAGAAGGAACCCACACGGTTTTTGGATGACAGTCACCCCTTTTGTCTCTGGTGTTTGTAGCCACACGACTTGTTCTTTATTTGAGGATATTTCTTTCTTTTTTTTCGTTTGTTTTTCATTTTTTTGTTTTTGATTCCCCTGATTTTGCCTGGACTGATTCCTTTTTTGAATTTTTCGATATTGAAGTACAGCGAGATGCCCCAATTTTTGCCAAAGTCATTTATTTTCAAGTTTTGACTTAGCGGGTTGTTTTTTCCTTTTTGATTCTTTTTCTCTATTTTTTTGGACAAATCGTGTGACACTGGCTTGTCTAACTTGTTTGAAAGGGTTGTGACTGCCTCACTCTTCGGTTGGTGAGGGATACCCATAGATGCAACTGATTCTCGAATGGGACACTCCTTTTGAAATTTGAACGCTCGGTCTAACACCTACCCTGCTCCGGGTTAAGATTGAGGGTTTTTTCAGGTTCAGAAAGAAACTACTACTTCCAGGCTCAACGGGGTTGACAATGGATTATCTTCCTTATGTCCTATGGAGAAAATAACTTCTTGTACTCCTGAAATGACTTGCTCTAGTACGATCCTTGACACGACTTTTCCCCTGTCTGAGCGATCTTTGAAAAAGTACCTCTGACCAACTGACCTTCGAGAGATTTGTCGAATCTCAACCTAATTGCCCCATATTAGCTGAATCTTGGAATGAATTACCCCTTTGATATGACTTGCCCCTGCTCAACGGAGTACTCAGGCATTCTACACCTTATCTTGATCATTCCTTCCATTGTAGAAACTTTTCTGATGTCAAGTGCTTACTCGCAAGTAAAACAATTCATTTTGAAAATGACAATTTTAATGCAATGCATATGACAATTTCGAAATCCAAGTCTGTTCACTGGAAAAATGTTGCGACATATAGTTAATGAATCACTGAACAAAGTGTCACCGATACCAACATGAATGGTAAGAAAATCCTTTTAGGAGTCAGCTTCGACACGGTCGTTACCGAAGTATGCTTTCGAAACAACCCTGCTTCAATTAGGTCTTTCGAAGGTTGTAACGTGGTCTGGTTCACGGTTTGAGAAAGAAAGGATATAAGGCTCAAAGTTTTGTTTTAACCCACCCAATCTCCTTGATGTTCTCCAGTCCTACGTTCAGCTAACTTGACACAAGCGCTCACCTTTCAAAAAGGTCAATGAATGGTAGGAGGATAAAAGGAACCCACACGGTTTTTGGATGATAGTCACCCCTTTTGCCTCTAGTGTCTGTAGCCACACGACTTGTTCTTTATTTGAGGATTTTTATTTCTTTTTTTCCGTTTGTTTTTCATTTTTTTGTTTTTGATTCCCCTGATTTTGCCTGGACTGATTCCTTTTTTGAATTTTTCTATATTGAAGTACAGCGAGATGCCCCAATTTTTACCTAAGTCATTTATTTTCAAGTTTTGACTTAGCGGGTTGTTTTTTCCTTTTTGATTCTTTTTCTCTATTTTTTTGGACAAATCGTGTGACACTGGCTTGTCTAACTTGTTTGAAAGGGTTGAGACTGCCTCACTCTTCGGTTGGTGAGGGATACCCATAGATGCAACTGATCCTCGAATGGGATACTCCTTTTGAAATTTGAACGCTCGGTCTGACACCTACCCTGCCCCGGGTTAAGATTGAGGGTTTTTTTCACTTTCAGAAAGAAACTACTACTTCCAGGCTCAACGGGGTTGACAATGGATTATCTTCCTTATGTCCTTTAGAGAAAATAACTTCTTGTACTCCTGAAATGACTTGCTCTAGTACGATCCTTGACACGACTTTGCCCCTGTCTGAGCGATCTTTGAAAAAGTACCTCTGACCAACTGACCTTCGAGAGATTTATCGAATCTCGACCTGATTGTCCCATATTAGCAGAATCTTGGAATGAATTGCCCCTTTGATATGACTTGCCCCTGCTCAACGGAGTACTCAGGCATTCTACCCCTTATCTTGATGATTCCTTCCATTGTAGAAACTTTTCTGATGTCAAGTGCTTACTCGCAAGTAAAACAATTCGTCTTGAAAATGACAATTTTAATGCAATGCATATGACAATTTCGAAATCCAAGTCTGTTCACTGGAAAAATGTTGTGACATATAGTGAATGAATCATTGATCAAAGTGTCACCGATACCAACATGAATGGTAAGAAAATCCTTTTAGCAGTCAGCTTCGACACGGTCTTTATCGAAGTATGCTTTCGAAACAACCCTGCTTCAATTAGGTCTTTCGAAGGTTGTAACGTGGCCTGGTTCACGGTTTGAGAAATAAAGGATATAAGGCTCAAAGTTTTGTTTTAACCCACTCAATCTCCTTGATGTTCTCCAGTCCTACGTTCAGCTAACTTGACACAAGCGCTCACCTTTCAAAAAGGTCAATGAATGGTAGGAGGATAGAAGGAACCCAGACGGTTTTTGGATGACAGTCACCCCTTTTGTCTCTGGTGTCTGTAGCCACACGAATTGTTCTTTATTTGAGGATATTTCTTTCTTTTTTTTCGTTTGTTTTTCATTTTTTTGTTTTTGATTCCCCTGATTTTGCCTGGACTGATTCCTTTTTTGAATTTTTCGATATTGAAGTACAGCGAGATGCCCCAATTTTTGCCAAAGTCATTTATTTTCAAGTTTTGACTTAGCGGGTTGTTTTTTCCTTTTTGATTCTTTTTCTCTATTTTTTTGGACAAATCGTGTGACACTGGCTTGTCTAACTTGTTTGAAAGGGTTGTGACTGCCTCACTCTTCGGTTGGTGAGGGATACCCATAGATGCAACTGATCCTCGAATGGGACACTCCTTTTGAAATTTGAACGCTCGGTCTAACACCTACCCTGCTCCGGGTTAAGATTGAGGGTTTTTTCAGGTTCAGAAAGAAACTACTACTTCCAGGCTCAACGGGGTTGACAATGGATTATCTTCCTTATGTCCTATGGAGAAAATAACTTCTTGTACTCCTGAAATGACTTGCTCTAGTACGATCCTTGACACGACTTTTCCCCTGTCTGAGCGATCTTTGAAAAAGTACCTCTGACCAACTGACCTTCGAGAGATTTATCGAATCTCAACCTAATTGCCCCATATTAGCTGAATCTTGGAATGAATTACCCCTTTGATATGACTTGCCCCTGCTCAACGGAGTACTCAGGCATTCTACACCTTATCTTGATCATTCCTTCCATTGTAGAAACTTTTCTGATGTCAAGTGCTTACTCGCAAGTAAAACAATTCATTTTGAAAATGACAATTTTAATGCAATGCATATGACAATTTCGAAATCCAAGTCTGTTCACTGGAAAAATGTTGCGACATATAGTTAATGAATCACTGAACAAAGTGTCACCGATACCAACATGAATGGTAAGAAAATCCTTTTAGGAGTCAGCTTCGACACGGTCGTTACCGAAGTATGCTTTCGAAACAACCCTGCTTCAATTAGGTCTTTCGAAGGTTGTAACGTGGTCTGGTTCACGGTTTGAGAAAGAAAGGATATAAGGCTCAAAGTTTTGTTTTAACCCACCCAATCTCCTTGATGTTCTCCAGTCCTACGTTCAGCTAACTTGACACAAGCGCTCACCTTTCAAAAAGGTCAATGAATGGTAGGAGGATAAAAGGAACCCACACGGTTTTTGGATGATAGTCACCCCTTTTGCCTCTAGTGTCTGTAGCCACACGACTTGTTCTTTATTTGAGGATTTTTATTTCTTTTTTTCCGTTTGTTTTTCATTTTTTTGTTTTTGATTCCCCTGATTTTGCCTGGACTGATTCCTTTTTTGAATTTTTCTATATTGAAGTACAGCGAGATGCCCCAATTTTTACCTAAGTCATTTATTTTCAAGTTTTGACTTAGCGGGTTGTTTTTTCCTTTTTGATTCTTTTTCTCTATTTTTTTGGACAAATCGTGTGACACTGGCTTGTCTAACTTGTTTGAAAGGGTTGAGACTGCCTCACTCTTCGGTTGGTGAGGGATACCCATAGATGCAACTGATCCTCGAATGGGATACTCCTTTTGAAATTTGAACGCTCGGTCTGACACCTACCCTGCCCCGGGTTAAGATTGAGGGTTTTTTTCACTTTCAGAAAGAAACTACTACTTCCAGGCTCAACGGGGTTGACAATGGATTATCTTCCTTATGTCCTTTAGAGAAAATAACTTCTTGTACTCCTGAAATGACTTGCTCTAGTACGATCCTTGACACGACTTTGCCCCTGTCTGAGCGATCTTTGAAAAAGTACCTCTGACCAACTGACCTTCGAGAGATTTATCGAATCTCGACCTGATTGTCCCATATTAGCAGAATCTTGGAATGAATTGCCCCTTTGATATGACTTGCCCCTGCTCAACGGAGTACTCAGGCATTCTACCCCTTATCTTGATGATTCCTTCCATTGTAGAAACTTTTCTGATGTCAAGTGCTTACTCGCAAGTAAAACAATTCGTCTTGAAAATGACAATTTTAATGCAATGCATATGACAATTTCGAAATCCAAGTCTGTTCACTGGAAAAATGTTGTGACATATAGTGAATGAATCATTGATCAAAGTGTCACCGATACCAACATGAATGGTAAGAAAATCCTTTTAGCAGTCAGCTTCGACACGGTCTTTATCGAAGTATGCTTTCGAAACAACCCTGCTTCAATTAGGTCTTTCGAAGGTTGTAACGTGGCCTGGTTCACGGTTTGAGAAATAAAGGATATAAGGCTCAAAGTTTTGTTTTAACCCACTCAATCTCCTTGATGTTCTCCAGTCCTACGTTCAGCTAACTTGACACAAGCGCTCACCTTTCAAAAAGGTCAATGAATGGTAGGAGGATAGAAGGAACCCAGACGGTTTTTGGATGACAGTCACCCCTTTTGTCTCTGGTGTCTGTAGCCACACGAATTGTTCTTTATTTGAGGATATTTCTTTCTTTTTTTTCGTTTGTTTTTCATTTTTTTGTTTTTGATTCCCCTGATTTTGCCTGGACTGATTCCTTTTTTGAATTTTTCGATATTGAAGTACAGCGAGATGCCCCAATTTTTGCCAAAGTCATTTATTTTCAAGTTTTGACTTAGCGGGTTGTTTTTTCCTTTTTGATTCTTTTTCTCTATTTTTTTGGACAAATCGTGTGACACTGGCTTGTCTAACTTGTTTGAAAGGGTTGTGACTGCCTCACTCTTCGGTTGGTGAGGGATACCCATAGATGCAACTGATCCTCGAATGGGACACTCCTTTTGAAATTTGAACGCTCGGTCTAACACCTACCCTGCTCCGGGTTAAGATTGAGGGTTTTTTCAGGTTCAGAAAGAAACTACTACTTCCAGGCTCAACGGGGTTGACAATGGATTATCTTCCTTATGTCCTATGGAGAAAATAACTTCTTGTACTCCTGAAATGACTTGCTCTAGTACGATCCTTGACACGACTTTTCCCCTGTCTGAGCGATCTTTGAAAAAGTACCTCTGACCAACTGACCTTCGAGAGATTTGTCGAATCTCAACCTAATTGCCCCATATTAGCTGAATCTTGGAATGAATTGCCCCTTTGATATGACTTGCCCCTGCTCAACGGAGTACTCAGGCATTCTACACCTTATCTTGATCATTCCTTCCATTGTAGAAACTTTTCTGATGTCAAGTGCTTACTCGCAAGTAAAACAATTTGTTTTGAAAATGACAATTTTAATGCAATGCATATGACAATTTCGAAATCCAAGTCTGTTCGATGGAAAAATGTTGCGACATATAGTTAATGAATCACTGAACAAAGTGTCACCGATACCAACATGAATGGTAAGAAAATCCTTTTAGGAGTCAGCTTCGACACGGTCGTTACCGAAGTATGCTTTCGAAACAACCCTGCTTCAATTAGGTCTTTCGAAGGTTGTAACGTGGTCTGGTTCACGGTTTGAGAAAGAAAGGATATAAGGCTCAAAGTTTTGTTTTAACCCACCCAATCTCCTTGATGTTCTCCAGTCCTACGTTCAGCTAACTTGACACAAGCGCTCACCTTTCAAAAAGGTCAATGAATGGTAGGAGGATAAAAGGAACCCAAACGGTTTTTGGATGATAGTCACACCTTTTGCCTCTAGTGTCTGTAGCCACACGACTTGTTCTTTATTTGAGGATTTTTATTTCTTTTTTTCCGTTTGTTTTTCAATTTTTTGTTTTTGATTCCCCTGATTTTGCCTGGACTGATTCCTTTTTTGAATTTTTCGATATTGAAGTACAGCGAGATGCCCCAATTTTTACCTAAGTCATTTATTTTCAAGTTTTGACTTAGCGGGTTGTTTTTTCCTTTTTGATTATTTTTCTCTATTTTTTTGGACAAATCGTGTGACACTGGCTTGTCTAACTTGTTTGAAAGGGTTGAGACTGCCTCACTCTTCGGTTGGTGAAGGATACCCATAGATGCAACTGATCCTCGAATGGGATACTCCTTTTGAAATTTGAACGCTCGGTCTGACACCTACCCTGCCCCGGGTTAAGATTGAGGGTTTTTTTCACTTTCAGAAAGAAACTACTACTTCCAGGCTCAACGGGGTTGACAATGGATTATCTTCCTTATGTCCTTTAGAGAAAATAACTTCTTGTACTCCTGAAATGACTTGCTCTAGTACGATCCTTGACACGACTTTGCCCCTGTCTGAGCGATCTTTGAAAAAGTACCTCTGACCAACTGACCTTCGAGAGATTTGTCGAATCTCGACCTGATTGTCCCATATTAGCAGAATCTTGGAATGAATTGCCCCTTTGATATGACTTGCCCCTGCTCAACGGAGTACTCAGGCATTCTACCCCTTATCTTGATGATTCCTTCCATTGTAGAAACTTTTCTGATGTCAAGTGCTTACTCGCAAGTAAAACAATTCGTCTTGAAAATGACAATTTTAATGCAATGCATATGACAATTTCGAAATCCAAGTCTGTTCACTGGAAAAATGTTGTGACATATAGTGAATGAATCATTGATCAAAGTGTCACCGATACCAACATGAATGGTAAGAAAATCCTTTTAGCAGTCAGCTTCGACACGGTCTTTATTGAAGTATGCTTTCGAAACAACCCTGCTTCAATTAGGTCTTTCGAAGGTTGTAACGTGGCCTGGTTCACGGTTTGAGAAATAAAGGATATAAGGCTCAAAGTTTTGTTTTAACCCATTCAATCTCCTTGATGTTCTCCAGTCCTACGTTCAGCTAACTTGACACAAGCGCTCACCTTTCAAAAAGGTCAATGAATGGTAGGAGGATAGAAGGAACCCAGACGGTTTTTGGATGACAGTCACCCCTTTTGTCTCTGGTGTCTGTAGCCACACGAATTGTTCTTTATTTGAGGATATTTCTTTCTTTTTTTTCGTTTGTTTTTCATTTTTTTGTTTTTGATTCCCCTGATTTTGCCTGGACTGATTCCTTTTTTGAATTTTTCGATATTGAAGTACAGCGAGATGCCCCAATTTTTGCCAAAGTCATTTATTTTCAAGTTTTGACTTAGCGGGTTGTTTTTTCCTTTTTGATTCTTTTTCTCTATTTTTTTGGACAAATCGTGTGACACTGGCTTGTCTAACTTGTTTGAAAGGGTTGTGACTGCCTCACTCTTCGGTTGGTGAGGGATACCCATAGATGCAACTGATCCTCGAATGGGACACTCCTTTTGAAATTTGAACGCTCGGTCTAACACCTACCCTGCTCCGGGTTAAGATTGAGGGTTTTTTCAGGTTCAGAAAGAAACTACTACTTCCAGGCTCAACGGGGTTGACAATGGATTATCTTCCTTATGTCCTATGGAGAAAATAACTTCTTGTACTCCTGAAATGACTTGCTCTAGTACGATCCTTGACACGACTTTTCCCCTGTCTGAGCGATCTTTGAAAAAGTACCTCTGACCAACTGACCTTCGAGAGATTTGTCGAATCTCAACCTAATTGCCCCATATTAGCTGAATCTTGGAATGAATTGCCCCTTTGATATGACTTGCCCCTGCTCAACGGAGTACTCAGGCATTCTACACCTTATCTTGATCATTCCTTCCATTGTAGAAACTTTTCTGATGTCAAGTGCTTACTCGCAAGTAAAACAATTCGTTTTGAAAATGACAATTTTAATGCAATGCATATGACAATTTCGAAATCCAAGTCTGTTCGATGGAAAAATGTTGCGACATATAGTTAATGAATCACTGAACAAAGTGTCACCGATACCAACATGAATGGTAAGAAAATCCTTTTAGGAGTCAGCTTCGACACGGTCGTTACCGAAGTATGCTTTCGAAACAACCCTGCTTCAATTAGGTCTTTCGAAGGTTGTAACGTGGTCTGGTTCACGGTTTGAGAAAGAAAGGATATAAGGCTCAAAGTTTTGTTTTAACCCACCCAATCTCCTTGATGTTCTCCAGTCCTACGTTCAGCTAACTTGACACAAGCGCTCACCTTTCAAAAAGGTCAATGAATGGTAGGAGGATAAAAGGAACCCAAACGGTTTTTGGATGATAGTCACACCTTTTGCCTCTAGTGTCTGTAGCCACACGACTTGTTCTTTATTTGAGGATTTTTATTTCTTTTTTTCCGTTTGTTTTTCATTTTTTTGTTTTTGATTCCCCTGATTTTGCCTGGACTGATTCCTTTTTTGAATTTTTCGATATTGAAGTACAGCGAGATGCCCCAATTTTTACCTAAGTCATTTATTTTCAAGTTTTGACTTAGCGGGTTGTTTTTTCCTTTTTGATTATTTTTCTCTATTTTTTTGGACAAATCGTGTGACACTGGCTTGTCTAACTTGTTTGAAAGGGTTGAGACTGCCTCACTCTTCGGTTGGTGAAGGATACCCATAGATGCAACTGATCCTCGAATGGGATACTCCTTTTGAAATTTGAACGCTCGGTCTGACACCTACCCTGCCCCGGGTTAAGATTGAGGGTTTTTTTCACTTTCAGAAAGAAACTACTACTTCCAGGCTCAACGGGGTTGACAATGGATTATCTTCCTTATGTCCTTTAGAGAAAATAACTTCTTGTACTCCTGAAATGACTTGCTCTAGTACGATCCTTGACACGACTTTGCCCCTGTCTGAGCGATCTTTGAAAAAGTACCTCTGACCAACTGACCTTCGAGAGATTTGTCGAATCTCGACCTGATTGTCCCATATTAGCAGAATCTTGGAATGAATTGCCCCTTTGATATGACTTGCCCCTGCTCAACGGAGTACTCAGGCATTCTACCCCTTATCTTGATGATTCCTTCCATTGTAGAAACTTTTCTGATGTCAAGTGCTTACTCGCAAGTAAAACAATTCGTCTTGAAAATGACAATTTTAATGCAATGCATATGACAATTTCGAAATCCAAGTCTGTTCACTGGAAAAATGTTGTGACATATAGTGAATGAATCATTGATCAAAGTGTCACCGATACCAACATGAATGGTAAGAAAATCCTTTTAGCAGTCAGCTTCGACACGGTCTTTATCGAAGTATGCTTTCGAAACAACCCTGCTTCAATTAGGTCTTTCGAAGGTTGTAACGTGGCCTGGTTCACGGTTTGAGAAATAAAGGATATAAGGCTCAAAGTTTTGTTTTAACCCATTCAATCTCCTTGATGTTCTCCAGTCCTACGTTCAGCTAACTTGACACAAGCGCTCACCTTTCAAAAAGGTCAATGAATGGTAGGAGGATAGAAGGAACCCAGACGGTTTTTGGATGACAGTCACCCCTTTTGTCTCTGGTGTCTGTAGCCACACGAATTGTTCTTTATTTGAGGATATTTCTTTCTTTTTTTTCGTTTGTTTTTCATTTTTTTGTTTTTGATTCCCCTGATTTTGCCTGGACTGATTCCTTTTTTGAATTTTTCGATATTGAAGTACAGCGAGATGCCCCAATTTTTGCCAAAGTCATTTATTTTCAAGTTTTGACTTAGCGGGTTGTTTTTTCCTTTTTGATTCTTTTTCTCTATTTTTTTGGACAAATCGTGTGACACTGGCTTGTCTAACTTGTTTGAAAGGGTTGTGACTGCCTCACTCTTCGGTTGGTGAGGGATACCCATAGATGCAACTGATCCTCGAATGGGACACTCCTTTTGAAATTTGAACGCTCGGTCTAACACCTACCCTGCTCCGGGTTAAGATTGAGGGTTTTTTCAGGTTCAGAAAGAAACTACTACTTCCAGGCTCAACGGGGTTGACAATGGATTATCTTCCTTATGTCCTATGGAGAAAATAACTTCTTGTACTCCTGAAATGACTTGCTCTAGTACGATCCTTGACACGACTTTTCCCCTGTCTGAGCGATCTTTGAAAAAGTACCTCTGACCAACTGACCTTCGAGAGATTTGTCGAATCTCAACCTAATTGCCCCATATTAGCTGAATCTTGGAATGAATTGCCCCTTTGATATGACTTGCCCCTGCTCAACGGAGTACTCAGGCATTCTACACCTTATCTTGATCATTCCTTCCATTGTAGAAACTTTTCTGATGTCAAGTGCTTACTCGCAAGTAAAACAATTCGTTTTGAAAATGACAATTTTAATGCAATGCATATGACAATTTCGAAATCCAAGTCTGTTCACTGGAAAAATGTTGTGACATATAGTGAATGAATCATTGATCAAAGTGTCACCGATACCAACTTGAATGGTAAGAAAATCCTTTTAGCAGTCAGCTTCGACACGGTCTTTATCGAAGTATGCTTTCGAAACAACCCTGCTTCAATTAGGTCTTTCGAAGGTTGTAACGTGGCCTGGTTCACGGTTTGAGAAATAAAGGATATAAGGCTCAAAGTTTTGTTTTAACCCACTCAATCTCCTTGATGTTCTCCAGTCCTACATTCAGCTAACTTGACACAAGCGCTCACCTTTCAAAAAGGTCAATGAATGGTAGGAGGATAGAAGGAACCCACACGGTTTTTGGATGACAGTCACCCCTTTTGTCTCTGGTGTCTGTAGCCACACGAATTGTTCTTTATTTGAGGATATTTCTTTCTTTTTTTTCGTTTGTTTTTCATTTTTTTGTTTTTGATTCCCCTGATTTTGCCTGGACTGATTCCTTTTTTGAATTTTTCGATATTGAAGTACAGCGAGATGCCCCAATTTTTGCCAAAGTCATTTATTTTCAAGTTTTGACTTAGCGGGTTGTTTTTTCCTTTTTGATTCTTTTTCTCTATTTTTTTGGACAAATCGTGTGACACTGGCTTGTCTAACTTGTTTGAAAGGGTTGTGACTGCCTCACTCTTCGGTTGGTGAGGGATACCCATAGATGCAACTGATCCTCGAATGGGACACTCCTTTTGAAATTTGAACGCTCGGTCTGACACCTACCCTGCCCCAGGTTAAGATTGAGGGGTTTTTCACTTTCAGAAAGAAACTACTACTTCCAGGCTCAACGGGGTTTACAATGGATTATCTTCCTTATGTCCTCTGGAGAAAATAACTTCTTGTACTCTTGAAATGACTTGCTCTATTACGAGCCTTGACACGACTTTGCCCCTGTCTGAGCAATCTTTGAAAAAGTACCTCTGACCAACTGACCTTCGACAGATTTGTCGAATCCCGACCTGATTGCCCCATATTAGCTGAATCTTGGAATGAATTGCCCCTTTGATATGACTTGCCCCTGCTGAACGGAGTACTCAGGCATTCTACACCTTATCTTGATCAATCCTTCCATTGTAGAAATTTTTTGATGTCAAGTGCTTACTCGCAAGTAAAACAATTCGTTTTGAAAATGACAATTTTAATGCAATGCATATGACAATTTCGAAATCCAAGTCTGTTCACTGGAAAAATGTTGTGACATATAGTGAATGAATCACTGATCAAAGTGTCACCGATACCAACATGAATGGTAAGAAAATCCTTTTAGGAGTCAGCTTCGACACGGTCTTTACCGAAGTATGCTTTTGAAACAACCTTGCTTCAATTAGGTCTTTCGAAGGTTGCAACGTGGCCTGGTTCACGGTTTGAGAAAGAAAGGATTTAAGGCTCAAAGTTTTGTTTTAACCCACCCAATCTCCTTGATGTTCTCCAGTCCTATGTTCAGCTAACTTGACACAAGCGCTCACCTTTCAAAAAGGTCAATGAATGGTAGGAGGATAGAAGGAACCCACACGGTTTTTGGATGACAGTCACCCCTTTTGTCTCTGGTGTCTGTAGCCACACGACTTGTTCTTTATTTGAGGATTTTTCTTTCTTTATTTTCGCTTGTTTTTCATTTTTTTTATTTTTGATTCCCCTGATTTTTCCTGGACTGATTCCTTTTTTGAATTTTTTGATATTGAAGTACAGCGGGATGCCCCAATTTTTGCCTAAGTCATTTATTTTCAAGTTTTGACTTAGCGGGGTGTTTTTTCCTTTTTGATTCTTTTTCTCTTTTTTTTTGGACAAATCGTGTGACACTAGCTTGTCTAACTTGTTTGAAAGGGTTGTGACTGCCTCACTCTTCGGTTGGTGAGGGATACCCATTGATGCAACTGATCCTCGAATGGGACACTCCTTTTGAAATTTGAACGCTCGGTCTGACACCTACCCTGCCCCAGGTTAAGATTGAGGGGTTTTTCACTTTCAGAAAGAAACTACTACTTCCAGGCTCAACGGGGTTTACAATGGATTATCTTCCTTATGTCCTCTGGAGAAAATAACTTCTTGTACTCTTGAAATGACTTGCTCTAGTACGAGCCTTGACACGACTTTGCCCCTGTCTGAGCAATCTTTGAAAAAGTACCTCTGACCAACTGACCTTCGACAGATTTGTCGAATCCCGACCTGATTCCCCCATATTAGCTGAATCTTGGAATGAATTGCCCCTTTGATATGACTTGCCCCTGCTGAACGGAGTACTCAGGCATTCTACACCTTATCTTGATCAATCCTTCCATTGTAGAAATTTTTTGATGTCAAGTGCTTACTCGCAAGTAAAACAATTCGTTTTGAAAATGACAATTTTAATGCAATGCATATGACAATTTCGAAATCCAAGTCTGTTCACTGGAAAAATGTTGTGACATATAGTGAATGAATCACTGATCAAAGTGTCACCGATACCAACATGAATGGTAAGAAAATCCTTTTAGGAGTCAGCTTCGACACGGTCTTTACCGAAGTATGCTTTTGAAACAACCTTGCTTCAATTAGGTCTTTCGAAGGTTGCAACGTGGCCTGGTTCACGGTTTGAGAAAGAAAGGATTTAAGGCTCAAAGTTTTGTTTTAACCCACCCAATCTCCTTGATGTTCTCCAGTCCTATGTTCAGCTAACTTGACACAAGCGCTCACCTTTCAAAAAGGTCAATGAATGGTAGGAGGATAGAAGGAACCCACACGGTTTTTGGATGACAGTCACCCCTTTTGTCTCTGGTGTCTGTAGCCACACGACTTGTTCTTTATTTGAGGATTTTTCTTTCTTTATTTTCGCTTGTTTTTCATTTTTTTTATTTTTGATTCCCCTGATTTTTCCTGGACTGATTCCTTTTTTGAATTTTTTGATATTGAAGTACAGCGGGATGCCCCAATTTTTGCCTAAGTCATTTATTTTCAAGTTTTGACTTAGCGGGGTGTTTTTTCCTTTTTGATTCTTTTTCTCTTTTTTTTTGGACAAATCGTGTGACACTAGCTTGTCTAACTTGTTTGAAAGGGTTGTGACTGCCTCACTCTTCGGTTGGTGAGGGATACCCATTGATGCAACTGATCCTCGAATTGGACACTCCTTTTGAAATTTGAACGCTCGGTCGAATTAACTGACACCTACCCTGCCCCGGGTTAAGATTGAGGGTTTTTTCACTTTCAGAAAGAAACTACTACTTCCAGGCTCAACGGGGTTGACAATGCATTATCTTCCTTATGTCTCCGGTGTTTAAGAATTGGAAACACTGCATGTACATCATCAGCATAGTTTTATTTCAAAATCATACAATCGGAAGTTCTGCGTCTTTGAATTTCATCATCCTCCCTCGGATCCTGCTTAAACAAGTGTTAAATATCAATAAAATAAAGATATGAGTGAACACAAATGGATTTGATCAAAACATGCATATTCATTTCATTATCCTTATCGACTGAAGACAGACAGGTTTTACAAATGAGTTTGCACATTAACAGAAAAGAAACTACAAATGCAAAGAAATGACATAATCTAAAATATTTCCAGCTTCGGGGAACCGGGCTTTCTATCCATCTTCAGAATTGCTCGTCGAATTCAGTCTGATAATCATCTGCATAACTGCTCTCGGTGACTTCTTCCATGACCTGAACTGATGAACCCACCCGACTGGATAAAGGAGAATTGTTGATCTGAATACCCTGAGGCGTGAATGAGAACATATTGGAGTCAAGAAGTGTCTGAATCTTGCTCCTGAGCACCTTACAGTCTTCAGTTGAATACCCCTGTGCCCCAACATGGTAGTCACAACTGGCGTTGGCATCAAAACCTGGTGGATACGGAAAAGGCACTGGCTTTATCTCCTTCGGCACTATTAATCCACCTTCGATCAAATCTGGCAGTATCTGACAATATGACATGGGCAACTGAGTGAAATTCCTCTCTGGCTTCCTAGGTCTTTGTTGGGCATGCTGGCGCGGCTGACGAAGGTATGACCATTAATTCTGAGAAGATCTCTGATTTGCAGAAGAAGATTGTCCCTGATATGAAGACACAAAAGATTGTTGACTCTGAACAATTGAAACACCTGAATATTGAGGATGAGGTAGCGGAGATTCTTGGACGGAATTACTTTCTTCCTCCCATTCCTCTTGAGAACTGACAACTGATTCATTTTCACTCGCTAGGAAATTCGAGGCGTCCTGAATCTTTCCAATCTTGATACCGAACTCAATGCATTCTCCAATTATTACCATGTCAGAGAATTTTGATGCCCCAATCAACTTATCGAAGTATGGTCCTTGCAAAGTACCCCTGAACATATCAACCAATTCTCTTTCCAAAAGTGGTGGTTGAATGCGAGCAGCTAACTCTCTCCATCTCTGAGCATACTCTCTGAATGATTCATTATCCGCTTAAGATAAACCTTGCAACTGCAGGCGGCTAAGAGCCATGTCAAGATTATAACTGTACTGCTTTACAAAGGCGTTGGCTAGATCTGACCATGATAGGATGCTACCACTTTCCAACTGCATATACCAACTCAACGACGCCCCACTCAGACTATCCTGGAAACAGTGAATCATAAGCTTGTCATTGCGGACATGTGAGGTCATTCTTCTGCAAAACATCACCAAATGTTGGTTCGGACAGCTATCCCCTTTGTACTTTTCAAAATTCGGTGTCTTAAACTTTGGAGGTAACACAAGGCCGGGTACCAAACACATGCTCGAAGCATCCAAATCAAGAGTATCACGCTTCATTGGGGCATCAAGCTTCTCTTCCAATACACGGCATCTTTTATTAAACTGAATGGCCCTTGGATCCTTAGGTTTCATCTTTGGAATTACCCCTTGGAAATCTGGCACAGAGAAGGCAAAGCTCTGATAGTCTGTGGCATCAAGAGAAGAAGAATGACCATCTCGGACGACGGTACGCTCTTGTATAGTATGATTCTCAACAGGGATTCGCATAGGCTGAGCTTGAGCAACATTGTTCATCGGAGGTGGAATGACATTCCCAATACCTGAAATCCTCTGAACATTGGCCTCTCCCCTTGTCATGGCGACCATAGCTTCCACAAGTTGGTCCAAATGACTCTTCATTAATTCAACATCGGCCCTAGTCACAAACTGATTATGCTCCCCTGAGCTCATGATTCTTCCACAAGCTGATTCAAGTCCAATACAAAAGTCAGGAAATCAACTGCAGGTCGAGGATAAAGGATGGATGAGCTCACTGTTCTAGCCTGGAGGAGGATATGCAAAATGATGCAAGATGCAAATGCAATGCAATATAAATGCAACATACATGGGATCAAAGCTTCCACATATTCTACAATACTGTTGTGCTAATGGCTGGATAAGTTCTCAAGTCTGTTCTGAAGAAAATACCAGAATACCATGCTAATAATTCCACAATGATAAATCCATACTGATAGGAAAACAAGAAAACCAGGCATGTTGAAGGTCAAGGTTACCTGCAAACCTGTAAACATCCCGCCCCTCTCACATGTGGGTTCTAGAAAATGAAAGGTCCTCAGCTTCTGGCACTGAGGTCGAGAAGCAATAGTACATTCATCCTTCAGGGTACAATACTATCGCCAATCGAGGAGTGCCTCCACTGATTCTCTTTCAAAAAGGATATCCTATAGAAAGTTCCCAGTATTGGGTCCTCAGATCAAGAAGCGTAATGGGTTTGCCATTTATGGTCTGCCATTATCACCTCTCGGGAGGAGTACCCCAACTGAGTCCTCGGGAATGGTCACCAGAGTCGACAGTTCATCAAAAGAAGATCCAATGGCCTGCATCAACATGCAGTATCGGACATCTTTCGATAGAACCTCGTCTGGCTGTGGGTCTCGCGAACACCCCATGTGGTCAACACCACGGGAGCGACACCATTATCCACACTAATACCTGTGTGTATGCTCAAGCCTGGGTATTGGGTTTATCTCTCAGAACCCCCCAACCTGCCAAACAGAAAATCCAGTACAGCGCAGCACAGTCCAGCATATGACAATAATGCAATGCAATGCAATAAATGCGGTAAAAACAATAATATACGACAAATAAAGCACAACAGTAAACACCCAATGAAAATAAACAAACAAGCGCTAGGATCGAATCGCAAAGGGGATGGACCAGCAAGAGGTCGACATGTCCCCAGCAGAGTCACCAGCTGTCGCTCCTGGGATTTTCATCCAGGTACAAACATGAAAGTGGCGCAGAAACAGAGTCGCCAGCAATGTGTATTTATCCTAAGAGAGGGAAAGGAAACACTGCGTAAACCTGAGGGAAGGAAAAAGCATGGTCTCGCGACCAAGAGAAACGGGTAAGGGAGTCGGTTACGCGAGGGGAAGGTGTTAGCACCCCACACATCCATCGTACTCGATGGGATCCACGCTTGTTGTCTCGATCAAAGGGTGTCGTCATCTGGTGCTCCACTGCTACTGGAAAGGAAAAGGAACGGGAACGGAAAAGAACAAAGAAACGAAGAAGAAAAGAAAAAGAAGTGACTCGATAGGACATCGACGTCCTATGCCTACGTATTCCCTCGTGCAATGGGAAAGTCAGAGTCAACGTAGTTCGGACACGAAATAAAAGGGGGGGAGGTTGCTCGCCAAGACATCGCCGTCTTGTGCCTACGTATCCTCAATCGGACTAGAGAGAGGAAATCAGAGCAGTTGTAGTTCGAACTAACGAGGTCGGTGTTTTTTATGAGCGACGTTAAGTTCGCGTCCGGCAGTTAGGGTCGATGCTTGTTTGTGACTTGAACGGAAAATAACGTGCTCTTTTCTGAAAAGAAGATTTGAAACTTAACAATCCCGAAGGATAAAAAGGTTTGAATTTGTTTGTGTTTTTTAGACAGAAGTGGATTGAAGTTAGTTCGTAACTTGCATTGCACCCAAGTCTATAACATAGGAACGAATGCGTCGCATATCGTCCCCAACAGGACGTATGCTAAACACCCTAGAATAACGAAGGGAGACCCCTCATTCCTTATTTCCCACATACAAGGCTCATGCGTAATACACGTCAACTTTATTAAGTGTCTTAGAATTGTTATGAGATAAGAAGAGAAGACTCAAGTCGAAAAGAAAAGACTACGGGGAAATCTATCCTAATGTTGTCATGCAAAAGTGGCCCTAAGGTTGAGGTAAGAAGGGAAACATCTACCTAAGTTAGCATACTTGGATGAAAGCCTAATGTATATCCTACTCCAAACTTAATCGGAAATTAAGTCGGACTAGGAGCCTTAAGGGAGCAAGCAAAAGCAAGGCAAAAACCAAAGCGACAAATAAAAAAAACAGCGGCTACAACAGCGCTCCAGCACCTACACAGCGGTAAATTCCGGCCAATACACCAAACAGCATTCAACAGCTCATGTTCAGAACAAAAAGGAGGTGTAAAAAGGCAAGCAGCAGCACATACAACATCACATACGCAGAGGAACAACAGTGGAAAACAGGGCAGCATGCATTCAAAAATGATTCAAACATGGAATAACGAACATGCATCAAGCATCACTCATTCTTTCAATCAAACATGATCACCATCACACCACAAACCATGTGTAACACCCCAAAATTTTCCTTCTTGTAGTTACCTAGCTTATGTTTCTTTGCATTGCAGTTAGATCTCATTTCATCTCATATATCATCTCATGTTGCATAAGGGCATGTGATCAGTGGCCTTCAGAGCATTAATCTTTCAAAGCAAGAGAGCTAGAGCCAAGGGTCTCCCCAATAAGCCTCAAAGGTCTCTTTCATCATATATCTTCTCATTTGGTCCCACAAGCCATTGGAAGATGGGAATTCATCAAGAAAGTTGGACAGTTCATCATCTCCTAACCAAAAACAGTCCAAATTAGGGTTTTGGATTCAAGCAGTCTCCTGATGAAATTTTGGTTCAAACTTGATCTCAATGTTTTCTACATGATATCAAGTATCTAAGGATGGAAGATTGCCCATTAGTTCATTTCAGAAGAGATTCAATTGGTCAGTTGCTTGAGAATCAAGAAATTGGGGAAAAAGTCAATTGTGCAGTGAAAAAAGTCAACTCCTGATCTTTTTAGGTCTAATTCATGAAATTCAAGTTACATATGTTCATTGTACAAGATATGATCAATAAATGATGGAGGAATCATCAAAAATCAAGAATTGTACAAAGTTGCCAAATTTAGAAACTTAGCATTTCCAAAAATGGCAAGTATGGACCATTTTGCACTACACTTCAAGGCATTCTTTCTTTAAGATAAAAGCTTCAAACTTCAGGCCCAAGTTGAGCCAATTAAATATCACATTCCAAGCTTCAAATCCATATAAAGAACTCTTCCATTGGATCAAAATCGAGAGAGTTATGATCAGTCAAAGTTTGACAAAATCAAGCGAAATTCCAAGTCATGGCAAGGCAAGTTCAGGCCCCCAGGCCATAATTTCATCAAACACTTGGCGTGCCAAATGTCAAGCTGGTTTTCTCCATCAAGAAGGCTTCAAATGGAAAATTGTTGAACATCAAAGTTGTTCATCTCCATGTCCTCTTTAACTTTGATGTTGGGCATTTTTTCATTTGAACAAGTTATAGAGATCATACGAGGGCTCAAACATGGTGGTCTCACACTGAAAATTCATAGGCACCAAGGCCTTGCTTGCAGGCCAAGTCACATGCCCATACACCAGTTGTGATTCCTTGTTTTCCAAGCATATCCACCTTTGGATGTTGAAGTTCACCTTGGGATTGTTACCGTGTTGATCCTAACTATCCGAGTTAACTACCTTGACTCGGTGAGTTGAGTCTAACTAACTCCGACCCTAGCTCCAAACCCAAAGCTAAGTCCAAAGCTAATCCCAAACCTCCTACACTCCAAACCTAAAGTCTATATAAGAAATCCTTCACTCATTTTTAGGGGATTCACCATTTTTTACAAAATTTCTCACATCTTCATCTCAATTCTTTCTTCCAAACCCTCACAAAAAGCTCTTATTTCTTGAAGGATGGTCACTTTTCACATTGAAAAGTGATTAATTCTTGAGCTCAAACTCCATCATTTGGCTTTCTTTTGTTGGATTTCTGGAATTTCAGATTATTCTACTTCAATCCAAGGGTTTCACACCATTTATTTTGGTGCAAGTTCGATCTCGGTGATTTTTCGCGATTTTGCTCAGTTTCGACGCGTTTCGGCTACTAATCAAGGAATCTCTGGTTTTCTTTAATTTTCTGCACCAAGATCACTTTGCAACAATTACCAAAGCAAATCTCCGCTTTGTAGGTTGGTTTTCCTCAAATCTATACTTGATTTAGCTTATTTGCAACTTATTCGATGTAGATCTTTGGTGATTTTTTATTTTGATCCATGTGCTTGATTTTGATTCTTAATGTTGATGATTATTGGATCTAAATGATGTTTGAATACTGTGTTTGAACGTAATTTCTGTGCATACGTGATTACATGATCATTGAAGTTGTTTGAATAAGTCATTTGCTGCTGAAAAGTGCTTTTGGAACTGTTTTTTTTTTAATTCTGTTGCTGTGTAACCGGTTAGCAGTTATGCTATAACCGGTTAACATGTTGTTTTTTTGCGTAGTTTCTGGCTATTTTGAACTGTGTAACCGGTTACAGCATAACTGCTAACCGGTTACCACTGAAGCAGATTGTGTTTTTCTTGCATTTTCTTGCTTGCTTGAGATCTCTTGCATGTCTAAACTTCATGGATCAATATGTTGATGATTGGTGGACTATTCTTGAGCTATTTCACTTCACACTATTGCTTGAGTGTGATTTTTCGACACGCGGTTCTTGATTCTTAATCGATGAATGTTTATGCTCGCGTTGTTGATTAATTGATGTAATGATCACATGATGCACACATATTGAGCTTGTTATTTGTTAATTGATGCTTGTGTTGCTGGAATTGTTATGTGCATGTTCATTTGCTTTCTATTTCAATAGGTGCACATTTGTTTTAATTTGTTCACATGCTTAATAATGTGTATTCTCTTACAATGTGCATTATTCCATGGTGATTTCAAGAATTGTTTACCATGATTTATGGTGTGATTGTGATCATGTTTGATTGAATAATGAGCAAGGCTTGAAGCATGTTTGTTCTTTTATGAATGAATCATTTGTGAGTGCATGCTGCCCCTGACTGTTCATTGTTGTCTATACACATATATGCTGTTGTATGTGCTGCTATTTGTTTTTTACACCCCTTTTATAGGCTGAACATGTGCTGTTAATTGTTGTTGGGTACATGATGATAGATTTTACTGCTGCATTGCACTTATGAGCTGTAATTGTTGTTGTTTTCATTGTTTCCTTCCATTTTATTTCCTTATTTGGATAGCACGATATGTTGTTTTGTGTAGAATTTTCTTCACACCTTTAGGATCCTTCTTCCTTAGTTCCTAACTTGTTTGATCCTTACTTGTTATTCTTTCTTTATGTCTTTACTTGCAAATTGTTTTGCTAACATTTTCAGGGGCTAATGGTAAGTCAAGTGTGTGGGTGTGATAAGCATCTAATGTTTCTTTGTTCAATTTCTTTCATCCCCTTTGAGGTCTTAACTTAACTTCCATCTTGGAAGTAAGTTAGAACTCACTCTTCTTCTCTTTTCTTTTAGAGTTAGATTTCTAAACCACACCTAACCATTAGGAACATCCATGTATGATAATTTTAGGGTTGAGTCTTAGTCTCCCTCATTAGATTTTACCTTTCTTAACCCTTGAGTCTCTCTTCTTCTCATCTCAAAACAAAAAGCAAAAACATTTAATAAAGGCATAACACATATTGCATTTGAACCGTCCATGTGAGAATAAGATAGTGAGGGGTCTTCTCTCACTTTCTTAGAATGTTTAGCATACGTCCCGTCTTGGGTCGATATACGAGGCATTCGATCCTACATGAGAGACTTGAATACAATATGCGTTGTAAACACACCAATAATCAAAACACTTCATCTTAAAAGATACAAAAACAAACAAACAAATTCTCTTCTCATCTCCTTCATTCTATTCCTTAAGGACTCGTCATGTCCGTTCTACCGCAAACAGGTAACGCCTAAGTTTCCCTACAGCGAGCTACAACACCTAACTGCTGGAATGCGCACTCTGACGTTTCCATTAAAAAACCCAAACAAAGCAACCCTTGTTGAGCCGAACTACGTTTGCTCTGATTCTTCTTTCTCGTCTGATTGAAGATACGTAGGCACGAGATGCGATATCTCGACGAGCAACCTTTCCCCGTAGTCCGTCGAACTACGTTGACTCTGACTTTCCCATTGCACTGAGGGAATACGTAGGCCTAGGACAACGATAATGTCCTATCGAGTCACTTCTTTCTCCCTTCTCTCTCCTTTCATTCTTTCATTTCCAGTCCTCCAGTTAGCAGTTGATTTCCAGTTCCTTACATCCTTTCATCGAGACAACAAGCATGGATCCCATCGAGTACGATGGACGCGTGGGGGTGCTAATACCTTCCCCTCGCGTAACCAACTCCCTTACCCATTTCTCTTGGTTGCGAGACCATGCTCTTTCCTTCCCTCAGGTTTATGCAGTGTTTCCTTTCCTTCTCTTGGGATAAATACACAATGCTGGCGACTCTGTTTCTGCGCCACTTTCGCGTTTGTACTTGAATGAAAATCCCGGGAGCGACACCATGGTAATCAACTCTTGAAATCATCATGAAAGAATGCACATTGTTTGTCATTTGATCAAATTAATTCAAACATGCACCCCATGAAAGAAGATGCAAGCATGCAGAATACAACAACTCCAGCAACACCAACAATAATTCACAACTAACATGCTCAAAGAGTGTGTGCAAAGTGTTCATCACATCAAGAAAACAATAATGCAAACATGAACATTCATCAATGGAAATCAAAAGGTCGTGTGTCGAAGAATCGTGTTCATGCAAGGGTGTGAGGTGAAATGGCTCAAGAATAATCCCCAAATCATCAACATATTAATCCATGAAGTTTAGACATGCAAAGGATCTCAAACAAGCAAGAAAATGCAAGAAAATCACATTCTGCAGCAGTGGTAACCGATTAGTAGATATGCTGTAACCGGTTACACAGTTCAAAACAGCAAAAAATTACGCAAAAAAAACAGGGTAACCGGTTAACAGATATGCTGTAACCGGTTACTCTGTAGCAGAATTCAAAAATAAGTGTTCAGAATCACTTTTCAGTAGCTTATCACTTCCCCAATCACCTTAATGTTAGGGCATCTCAATATGCACGAAAATTACATCTCAAGACCAGCAAACACACATCAATTAACAAACAACAAGAATCAAATCCACAATCCAATGGATCAAACTCAACAAATTCAAGATCTACATCATGAACGAGCAAAATAAGCTAAAATGAAAAGTAGATCTAAAATTCACCAACCTACAAAGTTGAGAATTGCTTTGGTGAATGTTGATAAGCTGCAATTGATGAATCCAAGCTAGAAAACCAGAGATCCAATGCTATCTTCACCAAAAAATGCAAAATAAATGCAATGTGATGAACTTGCTTCTAACTTCTCCAAAAATCACTTCCAAGAACTTAGATCCAGAAGCAAAACAGTAGCAAAATCAGAATTCTTTCAAGAATTATTGGATGGATGAAGGTTTAGTTCCAAGATCAACAAATTTCAATGCAAAATTTGTTGAACTTTGATGGTGGAACTTTGAGTGAGGGTTTTGGGATGAGGGAAAAGTTGAGAGAAAATAGAGTGAGATGTGTAGAAAATTCAGAAAATGAATCAAAGTTTTGAGAGGTTTGGAATTAATTGATTTAAATAACCCATAGGTTAGGATTTAAGTTTAGGTTTGGAGTGAGGTTTAGTGGGTGGAAATTGGGGTGAAAAATGAATTAGGAAAGGAAATGAGGAATTAGGGTGGAAATTGTTGGAAGGAATTTGAATTTTGGGTGAAAAATGATGAAAATATCAGTTCTAGATCCTTCCCACACATGCACAAGCCAAGCACATGATCACAAATGATGCAAACTGAATTTTGCAAATTTTGCCCAGAGTAACCGGTTACAGCATATATGCTAACCGGTTACTCAGTTCAAAAACTGAAAAATACGCAGAAAAACAAAGGAGTAACTGGTTAGCAGATATGCTGTAACCGGTTACTCAGTTCAAAATTTGAATTTTGGCGCCTTTTGGAGGGAAACTTGGAGAATTGCTCGTTTTCACTTGTTCTGAGCCATGTTAGACCTCTGAAAATTGTCATTCGATATTAGCACTGAAACACACTTGAAATATGCTGTGAATTCCGTTTCGTACTCTGAATACTGCTGAAAATAATCGTCTGGTGCTAAATCACTGATCAAAAAGAGAGTGCCGGAGCTTCTGACCATCAAATCATCTAATGAGCAAAATAAATGCTCAAAAAGATTTTGAAAGCTATCTGCTTGGCCCTAAACACTGTTGGAATTCCTTCTGAACTGGATGAGCTGTTGAAGCGCGAGAAAATACCTTGATCCCATGCCCTAGAAAACCGATGCAATGCACAAATGCAGATGCGAATGAAATGAAGCATAAGCCAAAAAGGTTAAAAAAAGGATGGCAAATTTTGGGGTGCTACACTTATCCAGTTATACGCGAAGACACATGGAGTGTGCTGAAAAAACGAAGACATGTCGAGCGCCACTTGTATTAATCTTAGAAAAAGGCTGTTAAAAGCGATTATTTTGATTCATTATAAATAGGCAGTCTTAGTGATAGGATTGTGTGTGTAAAAAGTTGTACACAAATCTCTAATTTATTCAAAGTACCCGTGTGCAGAGAAAAGAGTATTGAGAAAATGTACGTCTGATGTAAACACCATAATTTACATTTCAATTCAAGTTTATTTTCTTCATTCGCCCAAGTTATTTTCAGCACATCTACCTGCTTTTCAATTACATTCCGCAATTTACTTTCTTTAACATTCTCAACATTGTTAAATTTTAAATCTTAAATGCCGTCGAAATCGTCATTTTCACAAACCTTATCTAAATTGTTATCACATGTCATAGGATTTAGTATGGTCGATCCTGCAAGTTGTCCAATATTTTATTGATTTGTAAGACTAACGGTTGTTTACTAATTTTCACAGTTAGGCATGGCAAGAAAACCCGGGCCCGCCGAGGCCCGCCCGGACCCTGCCCGAAATTAACGGGGGAAACCCGATTTGATTGGGTGCGGGTGCGGGTGCGGGTAAAACCCGGTTTGTAATTGCGGGTACGGGTGCGGGTGCGGGGGCGGAGGGATGCTACTACCCGCCTGCACCCGCCCCCGCCCCGCCCGGTCTTATAATATTTACTTTAATACCCATATTTAAATTATTTTATATCACACTTATTCACTTTTGAACAAGTTATTAAAAAACCTCATTAGTCATTTCTCACCATTCACTCAAACTCACACATTTAGAAACAAGTTTATTATTAAAATGGTTAAGTTTTTAATAAAATTGTTAATTTTTATTACTATTTAAAAAAAATATTTTTTTTGCGGGTGGAGGCGGGTGCGGGTGCGGGCAAACCTGTTTCTATCGGGGACGGGTCTGCGTGTTAAATTTTCACCCCCGACTGAGTTTGGGGGTGGGGACGGGTCTATAACAGGGAGGCGGGTGCGGGTGCGGGGCTAGCTAAACCCGCCCCGTTGCCATGTCTATTCACAGGAAACACCATGTAATTTATTTTTTTTGTCTGAGTCCATATATCTTACTTTTTGCGTGTGGTTTAGTCCCTAAAGTCAAAATTCGCAGGAAAATCCGCTGGTTTCCTACAGATTTTGCCTTTATTAACTAAAACACATACAAAAAATGTGATATAGGGACTTAGACCAAAAAAATAAATTACAAAGACTAAATTCAAAAACTCGTTAACATTCATAGACCAAAAGTGCATTTAAGCCTTTCTTTTTAAATAATACATTTGAACCATTTCCTTTCTCCCATCTTCCATAATCAATGTGGGTTGGTGGAATGATTCTGGGTGACTTCTGTATATGGAGTCTTCATGGTGTGATGATAATTTTGTGGAATCTAAATCTTGGTGGAGTAAGGCTGCTCCCACGTTTAGTGGTTAATGAAAACTATCTCGTTTGAATGATTTAATTCGAGAGTTTAGTGGGTGATGCCATATTCACATTCAAAGACTGAGGTAGTATTAACTTCCAAGTCCACTAGTCAACAAGAATTTTATTCAAGAGAAACTAGCATTATAGTATGACATGAACCGATTAGCTGCTGCATATATATACAAGAGAAACTAGTAGTATAGTATGACACCAATGTTCTCAAAAACCAATGCTCTCAAAAACTCTGCTGCATATATATACAAGAGAAACTAGTAGTATAGTATGACACCAATGCTCTCAAAAACCAATGCTCTTTCTTTGAGTAATACACCGATAAACTTGCTTTGCTTGCTTTGAAAGAAAACCTTACCAATAGCGTGCCTGATTCTCTGTCATCATGGAATGAGTCTCTACATTTCTGTGAATGGCAGGGTGTCGTGTGTGGCCATCGTCACATGAGAGTCTCTGTCTTGAAATTAGAGAATCAAACATTGGGTGGTACTCTTGTTCCATCTTTGGGAAATCTAACATTTCTCAGAATACTCGAACTTAAAAACCTCGCTTTGCATGGTGAAGTTCCATCTCAAATTGGTCGTTTGAAGCGATTGCATGTTCTTAGCTTAAGCAACAACAAATTTCAAGGAGAAATTCCTTCAGAGCTCACTAATTGCACAAATATCAAGATATTTGATTTGCTAGAAAATCAGCTCACAGGAAAAGTTCCCACATGGTTTGGATCAATGACACAACTTGTGAATCTTCGTACTAATAATCTAGTTGGTACAATTCCATTTTCCCTACAAAACGTTTCATCACTCCAATGGTTATCTCTTACAGAAAATCACTTGGAAGGAACCATACCTTATTCTCTGGGTAAGTTGTCAAGTTTGAAAATGCTGACTCTAGCTGAAAATAGTTTGTCAGGTAAAATCCCTCCTTCTCTTTACAACCTATCAAATATTCAAGTTTTTGATCTTGGGGGAAATGAGTTATATGGTAGTCTTCCATCAAATATCAATATTGTTTTCCCCAATCTTGTTGTATTCATAGTAGGAGAAAACCACATATTTGGTAATTTTCCGAATTCAATATCCAACCTCGCCAATTTGGAGATTTTTGATATAGGAGAGAATTCATTTAGTGGCTCAATACCTCTTACTTTAGGTCGATTAAATAGACTTCCTTTCTTCTTTAATCAATTGTACTCAAATGTCAATGCTCATTTTAAGTGATAATAAATTTGGTAGTAAATTGCCTATCTTATAGGAAACCTTTCCATCAATCTCAAAACTTTTGATTTAGGCGATAATCAAATATATGGAGTGATACCTGAAAGAATTGAACAACTAATTGGTTTAACATACTTATCCATTAGAAACAATTCCTTTGAGGGATCAATTCCAAATTCAATTGGAAAGCTTACGAATCTAGTAATATTGGTCTTGCAAGAAAACAATTTATCTGGCAACATTCCTACGAATATTGGAAATCTTACTATCTTATCTGAATTATATTTTTCAGTCAATAAATTGGAAGGAAACATTTCATTTTCCTTGAGATATTGCACTCAATTGCAAATGTTAAGTATTTCTGAAAATAAATTGATTGGTGATCTACCAAATCAGTTATTTAGATATCTAGATGGTTTAATATATATTTACTTGTACAACAACTCTTTGACTGGTCCTATTCCTTCAGAGTTTGGTAACTTGAAGCATCTTTCACAATTGCATCTAAACTCAAATAATTTAGCTGGTGAAATCCCTAAGGATTTATCTTCTTGCTTATCATTGATAGGTCTTTGGTTGGGGAGAAACTTCTTATATGGAAGTATACTTTGTTCTTGGCCTCTTTAAAATCCTTAGAAGACTTGGACATTTCTAACAACAAATCCCCTTTGAACTAGAAAACCTGACATTTTTGAATACTTTGGACTTGTCATTTAACAATCTGTATGGTGAAGTTCCCAAAAAATGTGTATTTAGCAATGTTACAATGGTTTCACTAATTTCCACCTTTATGGTGGGATATCTCAATTAAAGCTTCCGCCATGTTTGAAGGTACCTTTCAAAAAGCACAAAAGATCTCTAAAAAAGAAACTTATCATCATCTGTGTATTTGGTGGAATTTTAATCTCTTTCATAGCTTTTATAATTGTCCATTTTCTCACGAGAAATTCCAAAAAGTTACCTTCTTCACCAACTCTTCAAAATATGGCACCAAGAGTTACTTACAGAGAGTTATATGAAGTATCCAATGGATTTTCTTCAGCCAATTTGGTAGGGACGGAAAATTCTGGATCTGTTTACAAAGGATATCTTCTCAACTTTGACAGACTTATTGCTATAAAGGTGTTGAACCTTGAAACACGCGGGGCAGTAAAGAGTTTTGTGGCAGAATGCAATGCTCTAAGAAAGATGAAGCATCGAAACCTTGTTAAGATTCTAACTTGTTAAGATTTTAAGGCTATTGTTTTTGAGTTCGTGCCTAATGGGAGTCTAGAAAGGTTGTTGCATGATAATGAAGGATCTGAAAATCATAGTCTCAACCTCACACAAAGGGTAGACATTGCTCTTGATGTAGCTCATGCGTTGAATTATCTTCACCATGATGAAGACCAAGTTGTAGTTCATTGTGATATTAAGCCAAGCAATGTTCTTCTTGATGAAGATATTGTTGCCCATTTGGGAGACTTTGGTTTAGCTAGTCTCAAGTAAAGATCAAGTTAGTTCTTCAAAAATTAAAGGAACTATAGGATATCTTCCTCCTGGTAAGTTCCTTATATCCCTTACTTATTACAGAGTATAATAATTTAAAGTCATTATATTTCTTTAATGTGTTATAATATTCCTAAATTGTTGCAATTATTGTTTAAAAAGAGTACGGAGCAGGCGGTCCAGTATCATCACATGGAGATATTTACAGTTATGGAATTCTTCTATTAGAAATGCTCACCGGAAAGAGACCAACAGATAACATGTTTTGTGAGAATATAAGCCTACACCAATTTTGTAAGGTGAAAATTCCAGAATGAATTCTTGAGGTAGTGGATCAACATTTGCTTGAGCCATTTGCTGAAGATCAAACAGGGACCATGGAAAACAAGACTAGGAAGTGTTTGGTGATGTTTGCGAAAATTGGAGTCGCATGTTCTGAAGAATTATCTAATCAACGAATGTTGATAAAAGGTGATATAGTTAAGTTGATTGAAATCAAATCAATGCTTCCATGATATGAACACCATTGCTACTTTTGATAAAAATATAATTGGGTTCACAAGAAAGCTTAAATAGTCTTGTATCCGTCCAATGTTTTTTTGTTTTTCTGTTAGTTTGAACTACAATATTTATGTATTGGGGTAACAGTTTTTGTTTGTACTAAGTAGCATTAAATGCACAATATTATTTGGAAAAATTGTTAGTTAATAATTTGCATTTTTTGTTTGGCAATTTTAGTTTATGAAAACTAGTGTAGTTTTTTAAAATCACGTATGAGATAAATATTTAAAAATAAATAATAAAAATGTGATTTATGAATATTCTGATTGAAAATAAAAGACTAGAGACCTTGTCATCAATGGAGTCCTCATTGCAAGAGAAAGAGCCATCTGCTAGTTGGACTTGTTTTCTATTAAACAAAACTAAGATTTGGACTCAATAAATTTGGTAACAAATCCGTGATTGTTGGTGAGTAGTCTTTTACTCTGTTGTTGTCTAAAGAATTGTGGTTGGAACAGAGTACGGATTAGGTGGCAGAGCATTACAGCAACGAAATGTTAACAGGAAAAAAAAATCTTCAGACAACATGTTTGGTGAGGGTCTAAGTCTACACAAATTATGTAGCTGTCAATCCCTAAAATAGATCATTGAAATGGCAGATTCAATGTTGCTTATCCCAATTTTTGAAGAACAGAGAGGGATTATGGAAGACAAGAGGGAGAGTTCGGTATCCTTTGCTAGGATTGGAGTTGCATGATCCACAGCAGAATATCCCGCTCTGCAGATGTGCATAAAAAACGTTATAAACAGAGTTGCATGCAATTAAACACAAGGTGTCTCTCTAGGCAACAAAAGAATGACAAGCTTGGTTGCTTTTAACTGAACTATGCAAATTTAATGTGTCCCAAGGTGGAGTTTTGGCAAATAGATTTACATTTGCTTTCTTCTAGGGTCTGCGAGACTCTCATAATGTTGCAAGAAATAGAACAGAGAATCACGGATGAACACTTGGGCCTAAATTAACTGAAATCATGTGATAGATACAAGCTCTGACCTGAATTGTAGATTTTATAATACCCTTAAATTAACTGAAATCATGTGCTAGATACAAGCTCTGACCTGAATTGTATACTTTATAATACCGTAAAAAGTCGTGCATTCTGCAAACATAACTTTAATGGTAAAGAAATGACCCATTATGTAAATCAGATTACATGAAAATGTAATTGGTTAAGTACCATATTGGCAGCTTACAGGCCCTAGACTTGAATTATGTTTAACAGTATACGTAACTCAAGTATATTTCACAGTATAACGTAACTGCATGAATAACATCACAGATCTTTCAAGAAAGCAAAATACAACGATATAATTATAGTTGACGATGAAATTTTCACACAAGGCCATAGCATAGGAATGCTTGCAATGAGTGTCAGAAAACAAAATTTAACATTAAGGATTGAAAAGAGAACATTTAAATTTCCAATACAGACACTTGCTTTGTCTCAGATTTATCACTTTGGGACGAAACTTAGGGAGCTCTCACCTCAATAATGAGTGACGATTCAATAAGCACTTATCATATAAAACTGATGTGAAAGTTGTTTCTACTGTCATAATCTCAACAAAGCTGTTTCTAAAAGCTATTCTAAGACACGACATGAACGTACAGATGAGTCTCACCATGGAAGCTACAATATATACATATGGACACATGTACATATGCAATCTTTCAAGGTTCCAGGTTCCAAACACTGACTAAGTGTATAATAGGTTTCAAATTTAGATGTGGCAAAATTGATTTTTTTTTTTTTTTTTTATATATCAAGCTAGTGGCTGAAATTTCAGCCTTTAAAGTTTAAAAAATGGCATATTGCACGTTCGAACCCGCACCCTTTCATCTAATGTCGCTGTACATCTATGAACCATAAAATTGATTAAATGACCTCAAGTAGATTAAAACACATACTCCGATGATGTTTATCTAATAACTTATTTGCAGCTTATTATATAAGTGCTTACCATGATAAGTGCTTATCTATAAGCCATTTTTATAGAAAAATATAATTAACTTTAAGCTATTTATCTGAACTCTTCCAAAATCATTCTAATTAAACAAATCACTCAAGTTTAAGAAACACCAAATAATTTAAAAAAAATAAAAAAGGCAAAGCAAAAGTTTACAATTTGAGAATTTGAACTATAGTAATAATAATTCATACAATTCAAGTACAAAAACGACACGATCGGAACTTAATATAACACAATATACACAACCACAAAAGAGGATAATTACCTAAGGCGCGTGAATTCCATAACAAACCAGCAAGGCTCGTGAACAATATTCCTATCACCGTTTCACGTTATCATAATCAACGATCTCCGAATCGGTAACAGATCTCGAATGCTGAACAATCGACCTCCCAATCGAGTTAATCCAATCCTCCTTCTCCTTATCAGAATCCGCAACAAAATACATCGTATCAGCACGTGTCGAAAGTTCAAACGAAAAAGGTTTATGGAGAATATCCTCCGCGCCTTTAACCGTCAGACAAGACACGACGGGGATAACGCCACGCGGCTTGGAAACGCGCGTGATGGTTGATTCTTTGAACCAGAAGAGTTTCCCCTGTTTGAGTACGAACCAACGGCGCCGCCAGGTTTTGATGTATTCGCCTTGTTTCATTAGCCAGCCGGTGCGTTCGGGGTTGGACCAGAATTCGGTGCCGTCGTGGTCGGTTGGGTTTTCGATTAAGGCGGTTGCTGCGCGCCAGAGGCTCGCCATTTTAGCTCGGTTTTGTGGAGGGGGTTTGGGAAAGTGAAAGAGGAATCGGAAAATGAATTAGAACTAACTTTGCTGGAGAGAAAAGTAGTTACATCACGTTGCTTTGCTGGACTCGCTGCACACGTGTCTCTCTCCTCCCCCAATTTGTATTTGAAATTATTAAATAAAATATTTAATACTAGTATTTTTTTTTTTTCAGAAACCAATAAACATTTATTTTGGTCTCTTATTTTTAAAAAAATCATATTAACATTTTAATCCTACAAACATTTTATATTAGTTTTTTTTATTTTATTAACAATAAAATAATTGAAAAATGGGTCGTTAAATTTGTCATCAATTAGATAAAAAACTAATACTAACTCTATCTTATAATAGATATCCTTTTTCTTATTTTTATTTCTCTTAAAATATTTATTTTTTTAGAATATCATAGTATTATTTATTATTTCTTTTCATTATATTATCCTTATTTATTTTATTTTAATTTATATAACAATTTTACTATCTATTATTTATAAGATTAAATGACATTTATTTTATTATTAAAATTATTATAATTAATTATTATATTAAAAAATATTTATAAAAAAATACAATAGCAAGACGGAGTGAATATGAAACGAAATGATTAATATGAATCATTTTAAAGTAAGAATTAAAATAAATCCCAAAATTAAAATATAGGGGAAAAAAGGATATTAATCCTAAATGAAAAATAAAAATTATTTTAATTTGAACCTTTTGATTAAAATTGAAATAACAATGCTCCAAATTCGTTTTTAGTCTGATGTTTCATTTGTATTTTTCTTTATTTTCAAATAATTATCTATTAAAATATCAATGTATTATTTATTATTATTTTTTCACTATTATATTTTTAATTATTAAATTTTATTTTATTCAATTATTTTATTAATTATAATTAATAAAGGAATATTCTAGTAAATAAAATTAGTTTTATCACATTGTCCGATAGAAATGGTCCTTATACTCTTAAAAAAATGTAAATATTTATAAAAAAACAGTTTAATATTGTTATGGAAAAATAATAAATTTATAAAAAATTAACATTAAGGTTATACTTTTATTGATTAATAATTAAAAAGTTTATTGAATTATTTTTTTAAAAAATAGAATTTTTAATAAATTAGGATGAAGTGATTGTTTCATGAATTATGGGAAAAAAAACAACTGAAATATATCATGCATTATGATAGTTAGATTGGAGCATTGAACATTGTGGAACTTTTCTTTTCTAAATCAACACCTTTGTGAGAGACACACCACATATTTATCCAAAACCTTAAAGTGATATGTGGATGGATTCTCCGACTTATAAATTCTCAAGTCACTACATTTCTATCCAATGTGAGACTATTATTCACACTACTTACACTTGTTAATACTTAACACATCAATGTCATGTCGTGTATCACTAATGTAATAGATTCAATTTAAAAATAATTACACCTTATGAAATTCACATAGATGATAATTGCTCAGATGATAATATGATAAAGACCTTACCTAAAAATAATTGTTTCATGATTATATATATGCATTGTATGTGTTCTTTATGTTTTGTTGGCATGTGCGTCCTAATATGTCGCAATGTTGAACTTAAAACCATAAGGTTGCTGCAGTTAGACTTTCTCCCATTATGTCAATAATCATCTCCAAGAAATAAAAAAGATTTTATTTAAGGGAGATGCATCAAAAATTGTATAAGATTTATTTTTGAAGTTGTTAACTTGATGCACAAGAAATCGTTATAAAGTGGACATTAAAAATGCTTTTGATTCCATTGATTGGTTGTTTCTTATGCAGGTTCTCAAATAATTTGGTTTCAACGATACTTTTAATAACTGAATATGGACCATCATCAATTCATCCAATATCTATGTTTCTTTTAATGGAAAACTTCATGAGTTCTTTGAGTGTGGTAGGGGAGTCAGACAGGGTGATCCCCTCTATTTTGCATTGCTGAAGAAGTTCTTGGTAGGACTTTAACTAATTTGGTTAATGAGAATAAAATCTAATTTATCCCTGTCCCCAGAGGTCTTGAAGTTTCCTCTCATTGTTTGTTTGTTGATGATGCCATGGTGATTTATAGAGGTGACAAAGGAACCATAGCTTATCTCATTAGTTTGTTCTCTGGATATGTTTCTTCTTCAGGTCAAATGGTGAATCCCCAAAACTCTTCCATCTATGTTGGTTATGTTACTGAGGTTATGATGCACCATATTGTTAATCACTTGGGGTTTAAGATTGGCGCCTATTTACTGTGAAAATTGGTAAACAACCGATTGTAACACCCTTTTTCTACCCAATAAATATCGTGAATAAAAACACCATTTTATCAGAGTAAAAATGCCACAAGGGCGTCACATTTCGTCAAAAGACATCATGATTAACTCAAATACTTCGCGGCGGAGAATTTCATAAAAACTTCATTATCATTTATAACATCAAAGTTTTAAATAACTTAACACATCATAATATCATCAAATACAAGAACACGGTGGTTCGACTCAACACCCCGACCCGATGCTACATATCAGAGCAAGACCCTCTATTCGACCAAAAATAACCAAAAGCTCTTCAAGTAAACTCTTCACGCGCCAAAAGCTAATCCTGAGTCATCTGCACGTTATCCACGTGGAGGCAACATTCAAACAGGCAGGGTGAGTAATCACGAAATCAATATATAAGATATAAGTAAAAGATAAATCACAAACATCATCACGTCATTCACAACGTCAAAATACATCAAATCACATCAATATACTGCAATGCCACACAATATGCAATGCAACATCATAGACTCATGCATATGGTACCAACTCGTCATAATAGATGGACACTGGGCCATCACCCTCCAAAGATCCCCACCAATAGGATCGATTCTACACAAGAACCGGAGCACGTCACAAACACCTCAATCCACACAATGGGATTGAAGTCACCAAATGGACCGAAGTCCTACAATGCTATGAATGCATGATGCAAACGTCATAATCGTCATCATCATAAAATCATCAATTGCATCATCATTCATCAACTATCATCATCACAATTCAAATCACGCATCATAATTCATCATAAGTCATCATGGTCACATGTTATTAGCACACACCACACATCATCATAAGTCATCCATGTTATCACATCATTCACGGATCAACATCAATCGTCATAATACAACATCGCTTCACATTCATCACAATTCATCATACTATAATCATCATGCATCAGGACACAACATAAATTCACACTCGTAATTATTCGTCACTAAATCTCACAATTCATCATATTATCCTCGTTACATAAAATCCCCGATTTTTATCTCATTCATCGTTATTAGTAGTTTAATCATGTTTTATTACCTCATCATAGCCCTATGTCTCAAAGGAACTGCGTCACAAGCGAAATCGGGACAGAAATCGCAAAAACGGGAATACCTGCCCACATCACTGCCCATACGCGTAAAGACCACCCTGTTACGCGTATGGCTCAATTTTATGCCACCCATTACGCGTATCCTACACGTAGGGCACCTTGCCCAGGCTTCACGATACGCGTACTGCCACCCTACTACGCGTATTAATAGAGAGGGTTTCCCTCTCAAATCTCCTTCAGCTTTTTCCTTACGCGTAATGGCTAGCCCATTCGAGTAAGGCACTCTTCCCCAAATCCATACACATATGCATCTCCTCATACGCGTAATCCCTTTTTTCTCAGCTTCCTATTATGCGTATTGCATCTTATTACGTGTATTGGCCACCATCTCGTACGCGTATGCTACGTGTACCACCAAAGGGTCGTGCCAGCCCTTGGGGACGGGTGTGAACGCTATGTGTATCACCCTGGGAAGTCCCCTCATTACGCGTAATACTCCCCCCTTTACGCGTATAACCAGAACTACCCCAAAAACTCAGATCTCGAACCTGCACGAAAACTCCCTCATTCCAACACCTTCGATCTACCAAAATCAGACCCAATCTAGCTTCGATTCATCACAGATCTATGTTTTTCATCCTACTTCATTGTCTACATCAATTTCTTCCTAATTATTAAGTCATAACCAGTTATTACCATATTCTATTTTTCAGATCTGGTTTACCCACATGTTCATCACAACAACATCAATATTCTCACGAAATTCACAGCGAATACAGCAATTCACACAGAGTTCATCACAGAAATCATACACATACAATTACGAATGTTCATCATAACTTCGTCCCAGAACAACATAAAATCATCAAAAACGAAAACATACAGTTACCTCTACCTTAAACCCATATCAAACACATTAACCCGGATTACCCCCCATACCTCGAATTTTCCAGCAGAAATTCTTCTTTCCCGGGGTTCTATGGTTGATTCCTCGTTCTAGCCTCCTTTCCTCAGCTCTCTATTCACTTCTTAGGGTTGCACAAAACTAATTCCCAAAATCCTTATTTTCCTTTTTGTTAAATCTGTCTTTTGGGCCTTAATTATGATTTTACCATATTGTCCTTCATTAACCTCCTCAATATTACCATTTTACCCTTAATTCATCCAATATTATTTAAATTAATAATAATACTAATATATTCCATATTATATACTATTATTTAAATAAATAACCAAAACTCCACAAAATTCCACACAATGCCCAAACCACCAAAAATCACGAATATTATATGTAAATAAATTAAATAAATATTTCTCAAGAATTTAGGGTGTTACAACTCTCCCCCATATAAAAGAATTTTCGCCCTCGAAAATTACCTCAAGGAAATAGAGTCGGATACGACTCCCTCATCTGATCTTCATGTTCCCAAGTCCAACTTTCGCCGGCTGGTCCACCCCACAACACCTTCACCAAAGCTATGTATTTACCCCACAGTTACTTTATTTCATGAACATCAATCTGCACATGCAATGCTTCCACAGTCAGATTATCCCTCACTTGTACATCATCCATCTAAATCACATGCGATAGATCCGGAATGTACTTCCTCAACTGAGACACGTGGAACACGTCGTGCAAATTCGCAAGCGTCGGCGGTAAAGCAATCCGATAGGCTACCCATTTTGTCCTCTGCAAGATTTGGTAAAGACTAACAAAACGTGGAGTGAGCTTCCTAGACTTCAAAGCTCGACCCACACCAGTAACTGGCGTCACCCTAAAAAATACGTGGTCTCCCTCTTGGAAATCAAGTTCCTTCCTCCTCTTATCATGATAACTCTTCTGGCGACTCTGCGAATCTCTCATCATTTCTTGGATCATCTCACTCTCCTCAGTTGTCTCTTGCATAATTTCAGGTCCAAGTACAACACTCTCGCCAGACTCATACCAACCCAAAGGAGTTCTACACCCCCTCCATACAAAGCTTCATACGACGCCATCCCAAGATCCTCCGTGATCCAACACAAAGCCCTCAGTAAATCCTCTAAAGATTGAATAGTCTTTTCCGTCTGACTGTCCATTTGCAGATGATATGCAGAACTCATCCTCAACTTAGTACCCAAAACCTCTTGCAAACTCTTCCAGAACCTCGATGTAAATCTCGGGTCTCTATCCGACACAACGCTCAAGGGTATACCATGCAACTTCACAATCTATTCGATGTAAATCCCAGCTAACTTCTGCATAGAATGATTAATCTTCATCAGCAAGAAATGAGCCAATTTAGTTAATCTATCCACAATCACCCAAATCAAATCATTTCCTTTAGCAGTCCTCGACAATCCCGACACAAAATCCACGTAAATACTATCACATCTCCACTCTAGAATATTTAACAGCTGCATCATACCTAAAGGCTTCTGATGTTCAATCTTCTACTTCTGACAAGTCAAACACGCATAAACAAACCCGCAATATCCTTCTCCATCCCGGGCCACCAAAACAACTTCTTTAAATCCTGGTACATCTTTGTAGTATCGGGATAAATACTCAACCTAATTCTATGTCCTTCTTCAAGAATGCTCTTATTAATGTCTGGAACATCTGGGACACACACCATGTCTCTGAACATCATCACATCATTCTCGCCGATCTGGAATTCACCTCTGTTACCTTGGTTGATCAATGTCAACTGGTCAACCAACTTCATGTCAGATTGTTGCCCCACTCTGATCTCTTCCAGAATACCACTAGTCAACTTCAACATTCCCAACTTCACACTGTCAGAGGTCTCTTCACATACCAAACTCAAATCTCGAAATTGCTCAATTAACTCCAATTCTCTCACCATAAGCATCAACATATGCAATGACTTCTTGCTCAATGCATCAGCCACTACACTTGCTTTGCCCGGATGATAACTCAAGTCAAAATTGAAATCCTTCAACAACTCTAACCACCTCCTCTGCCTCATATTCAATTATTTTTGGTCAAATAATTACTTTAGACTTTTATGATCACTGAACACTTCAAACTTAGAGCCAAACCAATAATGTCTCCAAATCTTCAACACAAACACCACAGCGGCCAATTCCAAGTCATGTGTAGGATAATTCCTCGCATGAACTCGTAATTGTCTCGAGGCATATGCAATAACTTGTCCATTCTGCATTAATACTCCACCAAGGCCCATCTTCGACGCATCGCAATACACCACAAAAGATTCACTCAGATTAGGCAAAATCAACACTAGAGCAGTCGTCAACCTCTTCTTCACTTCCACAAAACTCTCTTCACAAGCTATGTCCCACACAAGAGCTTGACCCCTTTCAAGTCAGTTGAGTCAAAGGTAATGGTATCTTAGAAAAGCCTTCGATAAACTTGCGGTAATAACTCACAAATCCCAGAAAACTTCGTATCTCAGTAGCAGACTTCGAAGTCTCTCACTGTAATACATCATCAATCTTAGAAGGATCAACAACAATCCCACCACTTGAAATCACATGGCCAAGAAAACTCACTTCCTTCCACCAAAACTCACACTTCGACAGTTTCACATACAACTTCTTCTCTTTTAACACTTGCAACACAATCCTCAAATACTCAGCATGCTCTTCTTCAGGTTTAGAGTATATCAGAATATCGTCACTAAAAACCACCACAAGCTTATCCAAATACTCATGAAAAATCCGATTCATATACTTGATGAACACCAGGTGCATTAGATACACCAAACGACACCACAGTATACTCATAGTCACCATACCTCATCCTGAAAGCTGTCTTCGGAATGCCATCTGGCTTAACACGGATCTGATGATAACCCGACCTTAAATCAATCTTGCTAAACACAGGCACCTACAAACTGATCCATCAAATCATCGATTCTCGGTAGTGGATATTTATTCTTGACAGTCACTTTATTCAACTGCCGATAATCAACACACAACCTCATACTTCCGTCTTTCTTCTTCACTAACAGCACAGGAGCACCCCACAAAGAAACACTTGGGCGAACAAGCCTCTTCTCAAGAAACTCTTCCAATTGTTTCTTCAATTCTCCTAACTCAGATGCAGACATCCGGTAAAGAGCCACTGACACTGGACTCATACCTGGTATCAAATCCGCCGCAACCTCTACCTCATGCTCTGGAGGCAAATCACTTACGTCATTAGGAAACACTTCCGAAATTTCCCAAACCAAAGGCAAAACACCAACTTCTCCACCTTCACTAATACTCAAAGTTGCTCTCAACATAAACATCTCAGCATCATCCTGTATCGACTCATCAAAACAATCTGTAAGCACTTGGCTTAACTCCAAACAATTCACTGCGCACACCACTTAAGCTCGCAAGACACGTCTATCCCATCCAACATGATCCCGTTTATTATTAACAAGAGATTAAGGGTGATCAGTTCCTCAATTTGTCAATAACAGCCGACTATCATGATGCGGTACAAACTATCTTTACCAAACTATCGTAGCGTCTAACACCACACTTAGCCATCGCTCCACATTTGAAGCATCCTGGAGAAGCACCATCTTCTCCCCCACTTGTTTCATTCCCAACCTGCAAATGGAAAACAAAACAAGCATCGACAGTGTTTTCACACACATGTCGTACACTAGGGAATAGACAACGTTAGACAACCTGGCCGGACGGACCGACCTGCTCTGATACCACTAATGTAACACCCTTTTTCTGCCCAACAAACATTGCGAATAAAAACACCATTTTATCAGAGTAAAAATACCATAAGGGCGTCACATTTCGTCAAAAGACATCATGATTAACTCCAATACTTAGCAGCGGAGAATTTCATAAAAAATTCATTATCATTTATAACCTCAAAGTTTTAAACAACTCAACACATCATAATATCATTAAATACAAGAACACGATGGTTCGACTCAACACCCTGACCCGATGCTACATATTAGAGCAAAACCCTCTATTCGCCCAAAAACAACCAAAAGCTCTTCAAGTAAACTCTTCATGCGCCAAAAGCTAATCCTGAGTCATCTGCACGTTACCCACATGGAGGCAACATTCAAACAGGCAGGGTGAGTAATCACGAAATTAATATATAAGATATAAGTAAAAGATAAAGCATAAACATCATCACGTCATTCACAAAGTCAAAATACATCAAATCACATCAATATACTGTAATGCCACACAATATGTAATGCAACATCATAGGCTCATGCATGTGGTACCAACTCATCATAATAGATGGACACTGGGCCATCACCCTCAAAAGATCCCCACCAATAGGATCGATTTTACACAAGAACCGGAGCACGTCACAAAAACCCCAATCCACACAATGGGATTAAAGCCACCAAATGGATCGAAGTCCTACAATACTATGAATGCATGATGCAAACGTCATAATCGCCATCGTCACAAAATCATCAATTGCATCATCATTCATCAACTATCATCATCACAATTCAAATCACGCATCATAATTCATCATAAGTCAGCATGGTCACATGTTATTAGCACACATCACAAATCATCATAAGTCATCCATGTTATCACATCATTCACGGATCAACATCAATCGTCATAATACAACATCGCTTCACATTCATCACAATTCATCATACTATAATCATCATGCATCAGGACACAACATAAACTGACACTCGTCATTATCCGTCACTAAATCTCATAATTCATCATATTATCCTCGTCACATAAGAATCACTTATTTTTATCCCATTTATCGTTATTACTAGTTTAATCATGTTTTATTATCTCATCATAGCCCTATGTCTCATAGGAACCGCATCACAAGCGAAATCGGGACAGAAATCACAAAAATGGGAAAACCTGCCCACATCACTGCCCATACGCGTAAGGACCACCTTGTTAAGCGTATGGCTCATTTTTACGCTACCCATTACGCGTATCCTACACGTAGGGAACCTTGCCCAGGCCTCACGATACGCGTACTGCCACCCTACTACGCGTATCAAAAGAGAGGGTTTCCCTCTCAAATCTCCTTCAACTTTTTCTTACGCGTAATGGCTAACCCATTCGCGTAAGGCACTCTTCCCCAAACCCATACGCGTAATCCCCTTTTTCTCAGATTTCCATTACACGTATTGCATCCTATTACGCGTATTGGCAACCATCTCGTACGCGTATACTACGCGTACCACCAGAGGGTCGTGCCAGCCCTTGGCGACGGGTGCGTACGCTACGCGTATCACCCTGGGAAGTCCCCTCATTACGCGTAATACTCCCCCCATTACACGTATCACCAGAACTACCCCAAAAACGCAGATCTCGAACCTGCACGAAAACTCCCTCTTTCCAACACCTTCGATCTACCAAAATCAGACCCAATCTAGCTTCAGTTCATCACAGATCTATGTTTTTCATCCTACTTCATTGTCTACATCAATTTCTTCATAATTATTAAGTCATAACCAGTTATTATCAGATTGGATTTTTCATATCTGGTTTACCCACATGTTCATCACAACAACATCAATATTCTCACGAAATTCACAGCGAATACAACAATTCACACAGAGTTCATCACAGAAATCATACACATACAATTACGAATGTTCATCACAACTTAGTCACAGAACAGCATAAAATCATCAGAAATGAAAACACACAGTTACCTCTACCTTAAACCCATATCAAACACATTAAATCGGATTATCCCACATACCTCGAATTTTCCAGCAGAAATTCTTCGTTCCCTGGGTTCTATGGTTGATTCCTCGTTCTAGCCTCCTTTCCTCAGCTCTTTATTCACTTCTTAGGGTTGCACAAAACTAATTCCCAAAATCCTTATTTTCCTTTTTGGCAAATCTGTCTTTTGGGCCTTAATTATGATTTTACCGTATTGTCCTTCATTAACCTCCTCAATATTAGCATCTTACCCTTAATTCATCCAATATTATTTAAATTAATAATAATACTAATATATTCCATATTATATACTATTATTTAAATAAATAACCAAAACTCCACAAAATTCCACACAATGCCCAAACCACCAAAAATCACAAATATTATATTTAAATAAATTAAATAAATATTTCTCAAGAATTTGGGGTGTTACACTGATGGTCTCCAAATATTGGTTAACTTACAGGATCAACTAGTGAATCCTAGGACATGTGCTAATGACCTTTAAATTAAATTTGGGAAACAATGTACATTTCGACCGCATTCATGGTTGGAAAATAGTTTACTTTGAAAATATAAGAGAAATGGCATTGTAGAAAAGTAATCGAAAGTGCAGTAAATTGCTATAGAAATAACTTGTGCAAATAAAGAAGATAAATTTATCGGCTAAAAGCATAAACTGAATTTGATAAAATTGTAAGACAATGGTGTTTCATCAAACTTACATTTCTCAATAACTCTTTTCTCTACACATTGGGTACTTTGAGTAATTTGAGTGACTTGTACAAACTTGACCATACACGAAATCCTAGCACTAAGCCTCTTATTTATATTAAATTGAAATAACTGCCTCTAACGGCCTTTCTCCTAAATCAAGAAAAGTGGTGCTCGGCATGTCTTCACTTCTTCATTGTGCTCCATGTAACGCCCCGATTCGTTTAACTCTATTGATTTATTTCATTTATTTGAATTTTGTGAAATATGTGAATTTATGGTATTATACCTGCTAATTGGTTAATTTCTCAGATAGATAAAATAGTTGTATTAAATTATTATTTCTTTTCAACTTTTATTTCCGAAATATATTTCATCGGTATGTTTATGTTTTATCGCATTTTGAGAGCGTTTGGGAGATATTTGAGCGTAAGGGCAAAATGGTCATTTTGGGTAGTTAGATATTTTGTTATAAATAGAAAGTGGAAAGAAAAAGAGAGAAAAGAAAATAGAGAGAAAGAAAAGAGAAGATAGAAAGGAGGAGGAAAGAAAAGAGGAGAAAGAGAAGAAAATCGAAGATTCTCCGTTTCAAGCGCGATTAATCGGGTAAGGGTGAGAAGTTTCAATTATATCTTGCTTGTGTATGTATATGTGTTGTTTGTTGTGATTGTTTTGGTTGTTTCTCGACTTTTTCTTATCGATTAAAATTAGGAGTAATTGATAGAAATCGATGTTTTCACGGATGAAATTCGATATAAACCGCGTAGAATACTCGTTGATTATGTCTAAACATGTTTTGGTTGTTCTGGTATGAATTAGAAGGGTTTGGGTGATAAAAATGATGTATTTTGGTCCCATATGACCTAGGTTGACGCTGCTGCGATTTCTGGGTTTCGCAGGTTCGCTTAGCGAACCCCAGCGAAGGAACTGGAGAATGTTCGCTAGAAGGTTCGCCTAGCGAACTTTATGACTGTTTTCCACTGCCTTGGTTCGCTAGGGTTCGCCTAGTGAATACTGGAGCGAACATGATATTTTCCAATTTTGTTTTTGTCGTAATTTTCAAACCGTAAGTCCGTTTTGGTCGCCGTTTGAAGCGTTGGAAATCTAATGAAAAGCTCTTTATATTAAAAATGGTTTGGAGGGAAGTAGATGAATTATTTAGGTCGTGGTTTTGGAAAAGTGTTGGGTTGTCGGTTTTTATCGCGTATAATGTGTGCGATTGATGTGTTAGCATGATATATACTTGTGACATGTAACGTGTAGCTTGTAGACCATTATATGATGTGAATATACATGATGAAATGTTGTGATGATAGTTTGTGGCCTTGTGGCAAATATGTGCATTGTTTTGAATTAGACTTCGAGGCGTGATTAATGATGTTGTTGTGTGGTAAAAATACCTTGTTTGATTGAATATCAATGTATGTTGTTATGATGTGTCGTGGGTAGCCTTTGTGGTGTGAATCCCTTGTGGAAGTCATTGTGATTTGTATGATTGTTGTGGTAGGTGATGAAATGCATTGTTTGAATTGTTTTCAATGCATGAATATGATGATGTGTATATTGGTTGTGTAACATACAATGTGGCATTGATATTAATGTGTATGCCTTGTATGATGTTGAGTAATGATAGTGCATGTGATGACATGTTGTGATGATAAAGTGTGGCCGAAGGGCAAAGGAATGTGATATGTTGTAATTGGTTTTATATGCATATTTATGATTACATGTATGTATGAAAATGAATTGCTTACGTGAAGTTCAATGTATGCTAATTGGTGGCCGTATGGTAAGTAAATGCATTGTTGGATTGATTTCTAATGCATGAATAAAGTTGGTGAAATAATTCATATTGATGAATTGTATGTGATTGTATGAGATGAATGCATGTATATATTGTGAATATGTATGCATTTCAAGAATGTCTGGAGTCATTATCATGTGTAGCATAATGATGTGCATTCTTGTGCTGAGGGATTCTAATGAGAATCCGCTATAACATCGTGAGCCTCTCTCGGTGGAGGTGTGAGCGACGGTTATAGGCGATTATGAGCCTCTCTTGGTGGAGGTGTGAGCAATCGGGTTGTGAGCCTCTCTTGGTGGAGGTGTGAGCAATCGGGTCGTGAGTGTAACGCCCCGATTTTGATTATTCCATTATTTTGAGTCTTTTGTTTTAATTGGGTGATAAATTATTTTATTTGTTAAATTGGTGTGTTAAATGTTATTTTACCGTTTTTGAGAGTTTTCGGGAAATTAGAATGGAGGGTATTTTAGACTTTTCTCAATTAATCATAAGTTAGAAATTTTGTGGAGTTAGAATTTTGTGAGAAAAATGAATTAATTGATTTAGTGGAAAATGAGAGAAAAGAAATAGAAAAGAAAGAAAATAGATAGAAAGGACAAAGAAAAGAGAAATAGAGAGGAAAAGGAGAGAAAGAAAGAAGAGGAAGAGAAAAGAAGAGGAAAAGAGGAAAACCAAGAAAATCAACCTCTAGGAATCGATTTAATCGGGTAAGGGTGTGAAACATTGTTATCTTATCAATGTATAGTATTATGTATGATTGTGTATGTGTGTATTGGATTGGTTGTGGTGTTTTCATAGTTTTCCATTTTAGGTCGATAATGAGAAATCGATGTTTTCGCGGTTGGAAATCGACGAAAATGTGGTAGAATGCTTGTTGCCATGATTAGATTGAGTTCTGATGGATGTATGTTGTTTTGAAAATGTTTTGGGTTGAAAAATAGGGTTTTTGGGTTTTCAACAGCGCTGGAGGATTCTGAGTTTTCGCAGGTTCGCCTAGCGAACCAACCAGCGAAGGGTAGCGAATGTTCGCTACGGGTATTCGCCTAGCGAAGGCATCAGCGAAGGTTCGCTAGAGTGTTCGCCTAGCGAACTTTGGGTGTTTTTGGCTCTGTTTGGTTCTGACTTGGTTCGCCAAGTGTTCGCCTAGCGAACTTTGTGTCTGTTTTTAGCTAACATTTGGTTCGCTGGAACATTCGCCTAGCGAAGGAGCTAGCGAATGCTCGCGAGGGATGTTCGCCTAGCGAAGGAGCTAGCGAATGCTCGCGAGGGAGGTTCGCCCAGCGAACAGTCCTATTCGTGTAATTTTGTTTTCTGCATAACTTTTGATCTGTGGTTCGGTTTGAGGCGTGGTTTGATGCGTTAGAAAGCTTATGGAATGTTCTTTCTTAATATGATGAATTGGAAATTATTAGCTGATTACATAAGTCGGAAAAGTCAGAAATAGTGCTATTTAGCGACTTTTACCGTTTTGACGGTGTGTTTGAATGTGAATCGTACAATAGTGCGTTGACGTGAATGTCTGTAGATGGTATGTGATTGTATGAGATGAATGCATATATATATTGTGAATATGTATGCATTTCAAGAATGTCTGGAGTCATTATCATGTGTAGCATAATGATGTGCATTCTTGTGCTGAGGGATTCTAATGAGAATCCGCTATAACATCGTGAGCCTCTCTCGGTGGAGGTGTGAGCGACGGTTATAGGCGATTGTGAGCCTCTCTTGGTGGAGGTGTGAGCAATCGGGTTGTGAGCCTCTCTTGGTGGAGGTGTGAGCAATCGGGTTGTGAGCCTCTCTTGGTGGAGGTGTGAGCGGTGGGTGAACATCGTAGGCCCGACGGGGAGTTACTTTGGTAACGAGCGATGGTTCCAGCAGAAGTTCCTGAGTGAACTTGAGATGATTGAGTCGGTACCGCATTGCATTTGCATAGAGTCGTGAGTCGGTCTCTATGATTTGCATTTATCATTTTTAAATGATGCATTGGTGAATAAACATTTGTGTACGTTTATGTGGAATGATAAGAATTGTGAAAGTATGCCTGATGTGTATGCTTGGTTATATATATATATGGATACATTGCGATGTATATGAGTAACTTGTGATGAATTGTGGTGAGAAGGTGAATTATGTGTAATTTTATGCTATTATATATAATTATATGCATTGTTATTATGATAATATTTCTCACCCTTCTGCTGTTTTATGATGCTCTATGAGGCATTGCAGAGTAGGTATGCTGGTGGTCTTTTTGTGAAGCGTGTCTTCATTCTTTTGGTTGGTTGGCTCTGATATGTAGCACCGGGTAGCTAAGAGGGCTATGATTCTTTTGTGATACATTATATATGTATTTTGTTGATAAATGTTTATGTAAACATGAATTATGTTGGTGGATAATACTTGGCGATGTATAGATGTGTATATATATATATATATATATATATATATATATATATATATGAATTGGTTGTTATTCAATGTTTAGATCTTCCGCTTTTATTCTAAATATTGACATGTGGGTGTAAGGACTAAGTTCCACTGTTGCATATCAATTGTTGAGCAGGTGTTGTATGTTTAAATTTCGTAATTGATGTGACATGCCTCTTTTATACCATGTTTGTAATTATACTCTGACGAAATTTTTATTATGTGCCTAAATGATTATTTGGGGGTATAGAAAGGGGGTGTTACATTAAGTGGTATCAGAGCCAGAGTTGAGTCAGTTGTGTCTGTCTTGTTGTTGTGTTGGTTGAACTGTTGTTTAACCTTGTTGTAATTTTGGGAATGATCAGAATATGGCTGGTAGAAATGATAATGCGATGGCTGCTGCTTTGGAAGCAATGGCTAGGGCGGTGCAAGGTGCGCCGAATGTGAATGCTAATGATGAGTTCAGGAAGAATCAACCACCGGTTTTCAAAGGAAGATTTGATCCCGATGGTGCTCAACTTTGGTTAAAAGAGATTGAACGGATCTTCAGGGTCATGGACTATGCTGAAGAGAATAAGGTGAGGCTTGGGTCTCACATGTTGAAGGAAGAAGCCGACGATTGGTGGGTCGGTATGCGTGAAGTTCTTGAGGTGGATGATGAAGAAGTAACTTGGGATTTATTCCGTACTGAATTCTTGAGGAAGTATTACCCTGAGAGTGTGAAGGGAAAGAAGGAGATGGAGTTTCTTGAACTAAAACAAGGTAGTATGTCGGTGGTGGACTATACTGCTAAGTTTGTGGAGTTGGTTCAATTCCATCCTCATTATGCTGCGATTACTGCTGAGTTCTCAAAGTGTATTAAATATGAGAATGGTTTACGTCCTGAGATTAAACAAGCTGTGGGGTATCAAAGGATAAGAAGATTTTCGGATTTGACGGAATGTTGTAGAATCTTCGAGGAAGATAGCAAGGCTCGTTCTACACATTATAAAAGTTTGAATGAGAGGAAGGGAAAGCAACAAGCTAGAAGTGGACCTTATGTGACACCCGCTGATAAGGGCAAGCATAGGGGAAACTTCGAGAGGAGATCTGGAGGAGGAGGTTCTGGTCCTATTAAGTGCTACAAGTGTGGTGAAATGGGTCATAAATCATTTGAGTGTGGGAAGACAGTGGCGAAGTGTTCTAACTGTGGAGGCCTTGGGCATGCTACTACAGATTGTAGAAGGAATGTGGTGAAGTGCTATAACTGTGGGGAAATTGGTCACATTAGCCCAAAGTGTCCGAATCCGAAGAAAGCTCCATCCGGTGGGAAGGTATTTTCTCTGGCAGGAACTCAGACTTCGAGTGCAGATCGTCTGATTCGAGGTACTTGCTTTATTAATAGTACACCTTTAGTTGCCATTATTGATACTGGAGCGACTCATTCGTTTATTTCGTCTGAGTGTGCGAAGCGTTTAAATCTTGTGTTGTCTCTGATGGATGGTAAGATGGTTATTGATACTCCAGCAATGGGGTCAGTAACTACGTCTTTGGTTTGTTTGATGTGTCCTTTGACCATTTATGGTAAAGACTTCGAGATGGATCTAGTGTGTTTGCCGTTGGAAGGGTTGGACGTGATCTTGGGTATGAACTGGTTGCAATATAATCGAGTTCATATAGATTGCTATCACAAGTTAGTAAGGTTTCCTTCTTTGGAAGATGATGAATTTGAGAGTTTCCTATCCACTAAAGAGTTGAAGAAACTTTTAGCGGACGAAGCTCAATTGTTTGGTTTGTTTGCATCATTGTCGGTGGAGAGTCAAGTTGAGCTTGATGTGTTCCCAGTGGTGTGTGAATTTCCAGAAGTGTTTCCGGAGGATGTTACGGATGTACCGCCGGAAAGAGAAGTTGAGTTTTCTATTGATCTAGTTCCAGGTACTAGACCGATTTCGATGGCACCGTATCGTATGTCGGCATCGGAGTTGGTAGAATTGAAAAAGCAATTGAATGACTTGTTGGACAAGAAATTTGTAAGACCAAGTGTTTCTCCTTGGGGTGCTCCGGTATTGTTGGTTAAAAAGAAGGATGGGAGTATGCGGTTATGCATAGATTATCGACAACTGAACAAGGTGACAATTAAGAACAAGTATCCGCTTCCAAGGATCGATGATTTGATGGACCAATTGGTTGGTGCGAATGTTTTTAGCAAGATTGATTTGAGATCAGGATACCACCAGATTCGTGTGAAAGGAGAAGATATTCAGAAGACGGCATTTAGGACACGGTATGGTCATTACGAATACTCCGTGATGCCATTCGGGGTTTCTAACGCGCCGGGTGTGTTTATGGAATACATGAATCGTATTTTTCATGAACAGTTGGATCGTTTTGTGGTTGTGTTCATCGATGATATTTTGATTTACTCTAAGTCTCAAGAGGAGCATGAAGAGCATTTGAGAATTGTGTTGCAAATTTTGAAAGAGAAACAATTGTATGCTAAGCTGTCAAAATGTGAATTTTGGTTGTCGGAAGTAAGCTTCCTTGGACATGTTATTTCCGGTAGTGGTATTAGTGTTGATCCATCCAAGATCGATGCGGTGATGCTATGGGAGGTTCCTAGTTCGGTGACTGAGATTCGAAGCTTTTTAGGCTTGGCGGGTTATTATCGGAGGTTTATTGAGGGATTTTCGAAGTTGGCACTTCCTTTAACGCAATTGACTTGTAAAGGAAAGGCTTTCATTTGGGATATTCATTGTGAAGAGAGTTTCAATGAGCTAAAAAGAAGGCTGACAACGGCTCCGATCTTGATTTTGCCTAATCCTAATGAACCATTTGTAGTGTATTGTGATGCTTCATTGGTGGGTTTAGGTGGTGTTTTGATGCAAGATGGAAAAGTGGTGGCATATGCTTCTAGACAATTGAGAGTGCATGAAAAGAATTATCCTACGCATGACTTGGAGTTAGCGGCCGTGGTGTTTGTTTTGAAAATATGGAGGCATTACCTTTATGGTGCAAGATTTGAAGTTTTTAGTGATCACAAAAGCTTAAGATATTTATTTGATCAAAAAGAGTTGAACATGAGACAAAGAAGGTGGTTAGAGCTTCTAAAGGATTATGATTTTGGTTTGAATTACCATCCGGGTAAGGCAAACGTGGTGGCCGATGCTTTGAGTCGGAAATCGTTACATATGTCCGCATTGATGATGAGAGAATGGGAACTTTTGGAGGATTTTAGAGACTTGAGTTTGGTTTGCGAAATGACGCCGCGAAGTGTGCGGCTTGGTATGCTACATGTTACAAATGATTTTCTTGCAACGGTTAGTGAAAAGCAAAAGTTGGATTTGAAGTTTGTTGATTTGATGATGAATGAGGACGAGGATTTTAAGGTTGATAATTTTGGAGTTTTGAGATTCCGTGGTCGTATTTGTATTCCAGACGATGTGGAGTTGAAAAAGATGATTTTGGAGGAAGGACACCGAAGTAATTTAAGTATTCATCCGGGTGCGAATAAGATGTATCAAGATTTGAAGAAGATCTTTTGGTGGTCCGGTTTAAAGAGAGATGTTGCTCAATTTGTGTATGCGTGCTTAACTTGTCAAAAGTCTAAGGTGGAACATCAAAAGCCTAGTGGATTGATGCAACCGTTGGATATTCCGGAATGGAAATGGGATAGTATATCGATGGATTTCGTTACGGGATTGCCGAATACGCAAAGAGGTCATAATGCTATTTGGGTAATTGTTGATAGGCGTACTAAATCTGCTCACTTTATTCCAATTGATATTAGTTATCCTTTGGAGAAGTTAGCCGAGATTTATGTTCTTGCGGTTGTGAAGTTACATGGAGTTCCTAAGAGTATTGTATCGGATCGAGATCCGAGATTTACATCGAGATTTTGGGTGAGTTTACAAGAGGCTTTGGGTTCTAAGCTAAGATTGAGTTCGGCTTATCATCCGCAAACGGACGGTCAAACCGAAAGGACGATTCAATCATTGGAGGATTTATTGCGTGCTTGTGTACTCGAGCAGGGTGGTGCTTGGGATGGTTATTTGGCGTTGATTGAATTCACTTACAATAACAGTTTTCATTCGAGTATAAGTATGGCACCATTTGAGGCTTTGTATGGTCGGAGATGCCGAACACCTTTGTGTTGGCATGAAACCGGCGAGAGGACGATAGTTGGACCGGAAATGGTACAACAAACGACGGAGAAAGTGAAGTTTATTCGGGAGAAGATGAAAGCTTCTCAAAGTAGACAAAAGAGCTATCATGACAAGAGAAGGAAAGATCTTGAATTTCAAGAAGGCGACCATGTGTTTTTGAGAGTTACACCGGTTACGGGTGTGGGTCGTGCTTTGAAGTCGAAGAAGTTGACTTCTCGTTTTATTGGTCCATATCAGATTACTTCACGAGTTGGTGTTGTGGCTTACCGTGTGGCGTTGCCTCCGAACCTTTCGAATTTGCATGACGTATTCCATGTTTCGCAACTTCGGAAATATGTTCCGGATCCGTCACATGTTATTCCTATGGACGAGGTAGAAGTGAGAGATAACCTTACGTTGGAAGCTTTACCGGTTAGGATTTTGGACCGTGAAGTTAAGAAACTAAGAGGCAAGGATATTGCGCTTGTGAAAGTAGCGTGGAGAGGCGCTGCGGAAGGCAATATGACCTGGAAACTAGAGAGTGGGATGCGAGAGTCGTATCCGGAGTTGTTTGAATCAGGTATTATTTTCGAGGACGAAAATTTCTAAAGTGGGGGAGAGTTGTAACGCCCCGATTTTGATTATTCCATTATTTTGAGTCTTTTGATTTAATTGGGTGATAAATTATTTTATTTGTTAAATTGGTGTGTTAAATGTTATTTTACCGTTTTTGAGAGTTTTCGGGAAATTAGAATGGAGGGTATTTTAGACTTTTCTCAATTAATCATAAGTTAGAAATTTTGTGGAGTTAGAATTTTGTGAGAAAAATGAATTAATTGATTTAGTGGAAAATGAGAGAAAAGAAATAGAAAAGAAAGAAAATAGATAGAAAGGAGAAAGAAAAGAGAAATAGAGAGGAAAAGGAGAGAAAGAAAGAAGAGGAAGAGAAAAGAAGAGGAAAAGAGGAAAACCAAGAAAATCAACCTCTAGGAATCGATTTAATCGGGTAAGGGTGTGAAACATTGTTATCTTATCAATGTATAGTATTATGTATGATTGTGTATGTGTGTATTGGATTGGTTGTGGTGTTTTCATAGTTTTCCATTTTAGGTCGATAATGAGAAATCGATGTTTTCGCGGTTGGAAATCGACGAAAATGTGGTAGAATGCTTGTTGCCATGATTAGATTGAGTTCTGATGGATGTATGTTGTTTTGAAAATGTTTTGGGTTGAAAAATAGGGTTTTTGGGTTTTCAACAGCGCTGGAGGATTCTGAGTTTTCGCAGGTTCGCCTAGCGAACCAACCAGCGAAGGGTAGCGAATGTTCGCTACGGGTATTCGCCTAGCGAAGGCATCAGCGAAGGTTCGCTAGAGTGTTCGCCTAGCGAACTTTGGGTGTTTTTGGCTCTGTTTGGTTCTGACTTGGTTCGCCAAGTGTTCGCCTAGCGAACTTTGTGTCTGTTTTTAGCTAACATTTGGTTCGCTGGAACATTCGCCTAGCGAAGGAGCTAGCGAATGCTCGCGAGGGATGTTCGCCTAGCGAAGGAGCTAGCGAATGCTCGCGAGGGAGGTTCGCCCAGCGAACAGTCCTGTTCGTGTAATTTTGTTTTATGCATAACTTTTGATCTGTGGTTCGGTTTGAGGCGTGGTTTGATGCGTTAGAAAGCTTATGGAATGTTCTTTCTTAATATGATGAATTGGAAATTATTAGCTGATTACATAAGTCGAAAAAGTCAGAAATAGTGCTATTTAGCGACTTTTACCGTTTTGACGGTGTGTTTGAATGTGAATCGTACAATAGTGCGTTGACGTGAATGTCTGTAGATGGTATGTGATTATATGAGATGAATGCATGTATATATTGTGAATATGTATGCATTTCAAGAATGTCTGGAGTCATTATCATGTGTAGCATAATGATGTGCATTCTTGTGCTGAGGGATTCTAATGAGAATCCGCTATAACATCGTGAGCCTCTCTCGGTGGAGGTGTGAGCGACGGTTATAGGCGATTGTGAGCCTCTCTTGGTGGAGGTGTGAGCAATCGGGTTGTCAGCCTCTCTTGGTGGAGGTGTGAGCAATCGGGTTGTGAGCCTCTCTTGGTGGAGGTGTGAGCAATCGGGTCGTGAGCCTCTCTCGGTGGAGGTGTGAGCGATCCATAAACACTGTGAGCCTCTCTTGGTGGAGGTGTGAGCGGTGGGTGAACATCGTAGGCCCGACGGGGAGTTACTTTGGTAACGAGCGATGGTTCCAGCAGAAGTTCCTGAGTGAACTTGAGATGATTGAGTCGGTACCGCATTGCATTTGCATAGAGTCGTGAGTCGGTCTCTATGATTTGCATTTATCATCTTTAAATGATGCATTGGTGAATAAACAGTTGTGTACATTTATGTGGAATGATAAGAATTGTGAAAGTATGCCTGATGTGTATGCTTGGTTATATATATATATGGATACATTGCGATGTATATGAGTAACTTGTGATGAATTGTGGTGAGAAGGTGAATTATGTGTAATTTTATGCTATTATATATAATTATATGCATTGTTATTATGATAATATTTCTCACCCTTCTGCTGTTTTATGATGCTCTATGAGGCATTGCAGAGTAGGTATGCTGGTGGTCTTTTTGTGAAGCGTGTCTTCATTCTTTTGGTTGGTTGGCTCTGATATGTAGTACCGGGTAGCTAAGAGGGCTATGATTCTTTTGTGATACATTATATATGTATTTTGTTGATAAATGTTTATGTAAACATGAATTATGTTGGTGGATAATACTTGGCGATGTATAGATGTGTATATATATATATATATGAATTGGATGTTATTCAATGTTTAGATCTTCCGCTTTTATTCTAAATATTGACATGTGGGTGTAAGGACTAAGTTCCACTGTTGCATATCAATTGTTGAGCAGGTGTTGTATGTTTAAATTTCGTAATTGATGTGACATGCCTCTTTTATACCATGTTTGTAATTATACTCTGACGAAATTTTTATTATGTGCCTAAATGATTATTTGGGGGTATAGAAAGGGGGTGTTACATTAAGTGGTATCAGAGCCAGAGTTGAGTCAGTTGTGTCTGTCTTGTTGTTGTGTTGGTTGAACTGTTGTTTAACCTTGTTGTAATTTTGGGAATGATCAGAATATGGCTGGTAGAAATGATAATGCGATGGCTGCTGCTTTGGAAGCAATGGCTAGGGCGGTGCAAGGTGCGCTGAATGTGAATGCTAATGATGAGTTCAGGAAGAATCAACCACCGGTTTTCAAAGGAAGATTTGATCCCGATGGTGCTCAACTTTGGTTAAAAGAGATTGAACGGATCTTCAGGGTCATGGACTATGCTGAAGAGAATAAGGTGAGGCTTGGGTCTCACATGTTGAAGGAAGAAGCCGACGATTGGTGGGTCGGTATGCGTGAAGTTCTTGAGGTGGATGATGAAGAAGTAACTTGGGATTTATTCCGTACTGAATTCTTGAGGAAGTATTACCCTGAGAGTGTGAAGGGAAAGAAGGAGATGGAGTTTCTTGAACTAAAACAAGGTAGTATGTCGGTGGTGGACTATACTGCTAAGTTTGTGGAGTTGGTTCAATTCCATCCTCATTATGCTGCGATTACTGCTGAGTTCTCAAAGTGTATTAAATATGAGAATGGTTTACGTCCTGAGATTAAACAAGCTGTGGGGTATCAAAGGATAAGAAGATTTTCGGATTTGACGGAATGTTGTAGAATCTTCGAGGAAGATAGCAAGGCTCGTTCTACACATTATAAAAGTTTGAATGAGAGGAAGGGAAAGCAACAAGCTAGAAGTGGACCTTATGTGACACCCGCTGATAAGGGCAAGCATAGGGGAAACTTCGAGAGGAGATCTGGAGGAGGAGGTTCTGGTCCCATTAAGTGCTACAAGTGTGGTGAAATGGGTCATAAATCATTTGAGTGTGGGAAGACAGTGGCGAAGTGTTCTAACTGTGGAGGCCTTGGGCATGCTACTACAGATTGTAGAAGGAATGTGGTGAAGTGCTATAACTGTGGGGAAATTGGTCACATTAGCCCAAAGTGTCCGAATCCGAAGAAAGCTCCATCCGGTGGGAAGGTATTTTCTCTGGCAGGAACTCAGACTTCGAGTGCAGATCGTCTGATTCGAGGTACTTGCTTTATTAATAGTACACCTTTAGTTGCCATTATTGATACTGGAGCGACTCATTCGTTTATTTCGTCTGAGTGTGCGAAGCGTTTAAATCTTGTGTTGTCTCTGATGGATGGTAAGATGGTTATTGATACTCCAGCAATGGGGTCAGTAACTACGTCTTTGGTTTGTTTGATGTGTCCTTTGACCATTTATGGTAAAGACTTCGAGATGGATCTAGTGTGTTTGCCGTTGGAAGGGTTGGACGTGATCTTGGGTATGAACTGGTTGCAATATAATCGAGTTCATATAGATTGCTATCACAAGTTAGTAAGGTTTCCTTCTTTGGAAGATGATGAATTTGAGAGTTTCCTATCCACTAAAGAGTTGAAGAAACTTTTAGCGGACGAAGCTCAATTGTTTGGTTTGTTTGCATCATTGTCGGTGGAGAGTCAAGTTGAGCTTGATGTGTTCCCAGTGGTGTGTGAATTTCCAGAAGTGTTTCCGGAGGATGTTACGGATGTACCGCCGGAAAGAGAAGTTGAGTTTTCTATTGATCTAGTTCCAGGTACTAGACCGATTTCGATGGCACCGTATCGTATGTCGGCATCGGAGTTGGTAGAATTGAAAAAGCAATTGAATGACTTGTTGGACAAGAAATTTGTAAGACCAAGTGTTTCTCCTTGGGGTGCTCCGGTATTGTTGGTTAAAAAGAAGGATGGGAGTATGCGGTTATGCATAGATTATCGACAACTGAACAAGGTGACAATTAAGAACAAGTATCCGCTTCCAAGGATCGATGATTTGATGGACCAATTGGTTGGTGCGAATGTTTTTAGCAAGATTGATTTGAGATCAGGATACCACCAGATTCGTGTGAAAGGAGAAGAGATTCAGAAGACGGCATTTAGGACACGGTATGGTCATTACGAATACTCCGTGATGCCATTCGGGGTTTCTAACGCGCCGGGTGTGTTTATGGAATACATGAATCGTATTTTTCATGAACAGTTGGATCGTTTTGTGGTTGTGTTCATCGATGATATTTTGATTTACTCTAAGTCTCAAGAGGAGCATGAAGAGCATTTGAGAATTGTGTTGCAAATTTTGAAAGAGAAACAATTGTATGCTAAGCTGTCAAAATGTGAATTTTGGTTGTCGGAAGTAAGCTTCCTTGGACATGTTATTTCCGATAGTGGTATTAGTGTTGATCCATCCAAGATCGATGCGGTGATGCTATGGGAGGTTCCTAGATCGGTGACTGAGATTCGAAGCTTTTTAGGCTTGGCGGGTTATTATCGGAGGTTTATTGAGGGATTTTCGAAGTTGGCACTTCCTTTAACGCAATTGACTTGTAAAGGAAAGGCTTTCATTTGGGATATTCATTGTGAAGAGAGTTTCAATGAGCTAAAAAGAAGGCTGACAACGGCTCCGATCTTGATTTTGCCTAATCCTAATGAACCATTTGTAGTGTATTGTGATGCTTCATTGGTGGGTTTAGGTGGTGTTTTGATGCAAGATGGAAAAGTGGTGGCATATGCTTCTAGACAATTGAGAGTGCATGAAAAGAATTATCCTACGCATGACTTGGAGTTAGCGGCCGTGGTGTTTGTTTTGAAAATATGGAGGCATTACCTTTATGGTGCAAGATTTGAAGTTTTTAGTGATCACAAAAGCTTAAGATATTTATTTGATCAAAAAGAGTTGAACATGAGACAAAGAAGGTGGTTAGAGCTTCTAAAGGATTATGATTTTGGTTTGAATTACCATCCGGGTAAGGCAAACGTGGTGGCCGATGCTTTGAGTCGGAAATCGTTACATATGTCCGCATTGATGATGAGAGAATGGGAACTTTTGGAGGATTTTAGAGACTTGAGTTTGGTTTGCGAAATGACGCCGCGAAGTGTGCGGCTTGGTATGCTACATGTTACGAATGATTTTCTTGCAACGGTTAGTGAAAAGCAAAAGTTGGATTTGAAGTTCGTTGATTTAATGATGAATGAGGACGAGGATTTTAAGGTTGATAATTTTGGAGTTTTGAGATTCCGTGGTCGTATTTGTATTCCAGACGATGTGGAGTTGAAAAAGATGATTTTGGAGGAAGGACACCGAAGTAATTTAAGTATTCATCCGGGTGCGAATAAGATGTATCAAGATTTGAAGAAGATCTTTTGGTGGTCCGGTTTAAAGAGAGATGTTGCTCAATTTGTGTATGCGTGCTTAACTTGTCAAAAGTCTAAGGTGGAACATCAAAAGCCTAGTGGATTGATGCAACCGTTGGATATTCCGGAATGGAAATGGGATAGTATATCGATGGATTTCGTTACGGGATTGCCGAATACGCAAAGAGGTCATAATGCTATTTGGGTAATTGTTGATAGGCTTACTAAATCTGCTCACTTTATTCCAATTGATATTAGTTATCCTTTGGAGAAGTTAGCCGAGATTTATGTTCTTGCGGTTGTGAAGTTACATGGAGTTCCTAAGAGTATTGTATCGGATCGAGATCCGAGATTTACATCGAGATTTTGGGTGAGTTTACAAGAGGCTTTGGGTTCTAAGCTAAGATTGAGTTCGGCTTATCATCCGCAAACGGACGGTCAAACCGAAAGGACGATTCAATCGTTGGAGGATTTATTGCGTGCTTGTGTACTCGAGCAAGGTGGTGCTTGGGATGGTTATTTGGCGTTGATTGAATTCACTTACAATAACAGTTTTCATTCGAGTATAAGTATGGCACCATTTGAGGCTTTGTATGGTCGGAGATGCCGAACACCTTTGTGTTGGCATGAAACCGGCGAGAGGACGATAGTTGGACCGGAAATGGTACAACAAACGACGGAGAAAGTGAAGTTTATTCGGGAGAAGATGAAAGCTTCTCAAAGTAGACAAAAGAGCTATCATGACAAGAGAAGGAAAGATCTTGAATTTCAAGAAGGCGACCATGTGTTTTTGAGAGTTACACCGGTTACGGGTGTGGGTCGTGCTTTGAAGTCGAAGAAGTTGACTTCTCGTTTTATTGGTCCGTATCAGATTACTTCACGAGTTGGTGTTGTGGCTTACCGTGTGGCGTTGCCTCCGAACCTTTCGAATTTGCATGACGTATTCCATGTTTCGCAACTTCGGAAATATGTTCCGGATCCGTCACATGTTATTCCTATGGACGAGGTAGAAGTGAGAGATAACCTTACGTTGGAAGCTTTACCGGTTAGGATTTTGGACCGTGAAGTTAAGAAACTAAGAGGCAAGGATATTGCGCTTGTGAAAGTAGCGTGGAGAGGCGCTGCGGAAGGCAATATGACCTGGAAACTAGAGAGTGGGATGCGAGAGTCGTATCCGGAGTTGTTTGAATCAGGTATTATTTTCGAGGACGAAAATTTCTAAAGTGGGGGAGAGTTGTAACGCCCCGATTTTGATTATTCCATTATTTTGAGTCTTTTGTTTTAATTGGGTGATAAATTATTTTATTTGTTAAATTGGTGTGTTAAATGTTATTTTACCGTTTTTGAGAGTTTTCGGGAAATTAGAATGGAGGGTATTTTAGACTTTTCTCAATTAATCATAAGTTAGAAATTTTGTGGAGTTAGAATTTTGTGAGAAAAATGAATTAATTGATTTAGTGGAAAATGAGAGAAAAGAAATAGAAAAGAAAGAAAATAGATAGAAAGGAGAAAGAAAAGAGAAATAGAGAGGAAAAGGAGAGAAAGAAAGAAGAGGAAGAGAAAAGAAGAGGAAAAGAGGAAAACCAAGAAAATCAACCTCTAGGAATTGATTTAATCGGGTAAGGGTGTGAAACATTGTTATCTTATCAATGTATAGTATTATGTATGATTGTGTATGTGTGTATTGGATTGGTTGTGGTGTTTTCATAGTTTTCCATTTTAGGTCGATAATGAGAAATCGATGTTTTCGCGGTTGGAAATCGACGAAAATGTGGTAGAATGCTTGTTGCCATGATTAGATTGAGTTCTGATGGATGTATGTTGTTTTGAAAATGTTTTGGGTTGAAAAATAAGGTTTTTGGGTTTTCAACAGCGCTGGAGGATTCTGAGTTTTCGCAGGTTCGCCTAGTGAACCAACCAGCGAAGGGTAGCGAATGTTCGCTACGGGTATTCGCCTAGCGAAGGCATCAGCGAAGGTTCGCTAGAGTGTTCGCCTAGCGAACTTTGGGTGTTTTTGGCTCTGTTTGGTTCTGACTTGGTTCGCCAAGTGTTCGCCTAGCGAACTTTGTGTATGTTTTTAGCTAACATTTGGTTCGCTGGAACATTCGCCTAGCGAAGGAGCTAGCGAATGCTCGCGAGGGATGTTCGCCTAGCGAAGGAGCTAGCGAATGCTCGCGAGGGAGGTTCGCCCAGCGAACAGTCCTGTTCGTGTAATTTTGTTTTCTGCATAACTTTTGATCTGTGGTTCGGTTTGAGGCGTGGTTTGATGCGTTAGAAAGCTTATGGAATGTTCTTTCTTAATATGATGAATTGGAAATTATTAGCTGATTACATAAGTCGGAAAAGTTAGAAATAGTGCTATTTAGCGACTTTTACCGTTTTGACGGTGTGTTTGAATGTGAATCGTACAATAGTGCGTTGACGTGAATGTCTGTAGATGGTATGTGATTGTATGAGATGAATGCATGTATATATTGTGAATATGTATGCATTTCAAGAATGTCTGGAGTCATTATCATGTGTAGCATAATGATGTGCATTCTTGTGCTGAGGGATTCTAATGAGAATCCGCTATAACATCGTGAGCCTCTCTCGGTGGAGGTGTGAGCGACGGTTATAGGCGATTGTGAGCCTCTCTTGGTGGAGGTGTGAGCAATCGGGTTGTGAGCCTCTCTTGGTGGAGGTGTGAGCAATCGGGTTGTGAGCCTCTCTTGGTGGAGGTGTGAGCAATCGGGTCGTGAGCCTCTCTCGGTGGAGGTGTGAGCGATCCATAAACATGTGAGCCTCTCTTGGTGGAGGTGTGAGCGGTGGGTGAACATCGTAGGCCCGACGGGGAGTTACTTTGGTAACGAGCGATGGTTCCAGCAGAAGTTCCTGAGTGAACTTGAGATGATTGAGTCGGTACCGCATTGCATTTGCATAGAGTCGTGAGTCGGTCTCTATGATTTGCATTTATCATCTTTAAATGATGCATTGGTGAATAAACAGTTGTGTACATTTATGTGGAATGATAAGAATTGTGAAAGTATGCCTGATGTGTATGCTTGGTTATATATATATATGGATACATTGCGATGTATATGAGTAACTTGTGATGAATTGTGGTGAGAAGGTGAATTATGTGTAATTTTATGCTATTATATATAATTATATGCATTGTTATTATGATAATATTTCTCACCCTTCTGCTGTTTTATGATGCTCTATGAGGCATTGCAGAGTAGGTATGCTGGTGGTCTTTTTGTGAAGCGTGTCTTCATTCTTTTGGTTGGTTGGCTCTGATATGTAGCACCGGGTAGCTAAGAGGGCTATGATTCTTTTGTGATACATTATATATGTATTTTGTTGATAAATGTTTATGTAAACATGAATTATGTTGGTGGATAATACTTGGCGATGTATAGATGTGTATATATATATATATATGAATTGGTTGTTATTCAATGTTTAGATCTTCCGCTTTTATTCTAAATATTGACATGTGGGTGTAAGGACTAAGTTCCACTGTTGCATATCAATTGTTGAGCAGGTGTTGTATGTTTAAATTTCGTAATTGATGTGACATGCCTCTTTTATACCATGTTTGTAATTATACTCTGACGAAATTTTTATTATGTGCCTAAATGATTATTTGGGGGTATAGAAAGGGGGTGTTACAGTGAGCCTCTCTCGGCGGAGGTGTGAGCGATCCATAAACACTGTGAGCCTCTCTTGGTGGAGGTGTGAACGGTGGGTGAACATCGTAGGCCCGACGGGGAGTTACTTTGGTAACGAGCGATGGTTCCAGCAGAAGTTCCTGAGTGAACTTGAGATGATTGAGTCGGTACCGCATTGCATTTGCATAGAGTCGTGAGTCGGTCTCTATGATTTTCATTTATCATCTCTATATTTGTGCATTGATGAATAAACATAAATATGTATGTTTATGTGGAGTGATAAGAATTGTGGAAGTGTGCATGATGAATATGCTTGGTTTTGTACATATATACATTGCGATGTATATGAGTGAGTTGTGATGAATTGTGGTGAGAATTGTGAATGGATGCGTTATGTGTGGAAAAATCATGATTTGATTTATTATGTGTGGTATGTTGTATTTGTGGTATGCTATATGTGTTAGTATATGTGATGGTATGGGTGAGATGATTTATACATGTGTTTGAATGTGTGTTTGCATATTATTATACAATCTTGATTTAGTTGTTATTTCTCACCCTTCTGCTGTTTTATAATGCTCTATGAGGCATTGCAGATTAGAGTTGCTGGAGGTCTTTTGTGGAGACTAGCCCTCCGTTCTGTTGTCGGTCTTGGTGTCTGCTCTGATACGTAGCACGGGAGTCGGGGAAACGATTATGTTATTTATGTATATAATTGTTGAATATATTTGGCATTACCTTTTTATGGAAAAGTTTCCCAATTGAGGGTATTCTATTTTATGCTATGTATCTAACTTATGAGCAGGGATGATATTTTGTTTATTTAAATGTGACATCCTTGTTTCTGTCGGAAAAATAACTTTTTAGTTACTCTGATTTTATTTATGTATTATTTATTCGCGATGGGAATTGGGGGGTTACATTAGTGGTATCAGAGCAGGTCGGTCCGTCCGGCCGAGTTGTTGAGTCAGTTGGTGTGACAGTTGAATACTGTCATTGTTGTTTGTCCCTTAGTACGTGATATGTGTGTGGAGAACTGTCAGTACTTTCTGGTTTTCTAATCCTTTGTCTGTAGGATTTAGAATGAGATAAGTGGGGGAGAAGCTGTTACTTCTCCAAGTTGTTTCGGTTGTGGAGCGTGGGCTCAGTGTGCCGTTGATTGCAAGATTGTAAGTGTTGTTAGGACAGTGTTGTTCCCGATCCCGGAGGGAATGCGGAGGTAAGGTTCATGTCAACTAAGGATTTGGGCCTTAGGTAGCTTTATGTATGGGATGCAAGAACGGCTATTATAGTTTGGTAAAGACGGTTTATGCCCCATCATGATTATCGGCTGTCTATTGACAAATTGAGGAACTGATCACCCTTAATCTCTTGTTGATAGTAGACGGGAATTATGTTGGATGGAATAGACGGGTCTTTCCAGCTTGGATAGTGTGTGCCATGAATTATTTGGAATTGAGAAAATGATTACGGATTGCTTTGATGAGTTGATGAAGACTCTTATACTGGAAGATGAGACGGATTAGAGGTTTTTCTTGGTATGTCGGTCAAGTTGGGAAGTCATTGGGAGAGAACGATTGGGTATTGTTAAAGGTTGTTCTCAGAGAGTAAAGTGTGAACTCAAATTGGACGAAGGTAAGGATTTGAGGTTTAATCTGCTAAGTAAGTAAAATAACTTTTAGGACGTGAAACTAAGATGTTATTATGTTTGTGACGATAGTTTTCTAGGAATTAGCAGAAAGGACACAGTGATGAGCTACCGGTTGTGCGTAATTTTTAGATGTATTCCCAGATGGAATATTGGATGTTAGTATTAGAAGTACCTGGACTGATAGAGCAGTTAGAAGATTTACTGGAAAGGAGAATTGTGAGGCCAAGTGTGTCGTCTTGGGGAGCCCCAGTATGGATAGTAACAAAATGGAGAGATGATTGAATGGAATAACAAGCATTATGATGGTATTGTTATTGAGACTATGGAAAGCGAAACTTAAAGTTCTGGAGAGGCTTGGAGTCTTTGGAATTATAAAGCGTTAATGGAAATTTTGAGAAAACCTTAAGTGTGAATGTACTATTTGAGAGTTCTTTTGGGATGGTTGTTGCTACACGTGGGGATTTATGGAATTTGGACTGTTAAGAGGAGAAATTGCGTATGGATTACTAACAGTTGATTGAGGTAACGATTGAGAATAAGTGTCCACTTTCATGAATAGATAACTAGAATGGTTTGGTTGAGTTTGAGTGAAATCGCAATTGGATGGAATGTTGGATAAGAGTGGTGAATGGTGTGAGTTGAGGCTTTGATTGATTTAATGTGAATGGTTATGTTTGTTATCGTCGGTATAGGCTGTTATTTACTCGATTAAGCTTGTATGTGAGTCTGGACAAGTTTGAATGAGGTTTGTTTTGTTTGGGCATTCCAACGTGCAGTGATGTTGTTCGGTGATAGTAAGGCGTCTGTAATATTTATGGAGTAGAGGAATCGTATCTTCCATATTTATGTAGATAAGTTCGTAATGGCTTTGATTGAGGATATTCAGATCTGTTATAAACTCAGAGGAAGAACAGGTAGAGTGTTTGGGATTTGAATTACAAGTGTCAAAAAGAGACGAAGTTTTATGCTGAGTTATTCGAGTGAGAATTTGGGATGAAAAAGGTTAGTTTATTGGATATGTTATTTCAGATGAGAGTATGATTGTGGATCCATCGGAAGTAGATGCAGTTCTACATTGAGAGGTATTATTTTAAGGGTTTTAGGTTCAAGGGGTTTGGATGGAGGAATGGACAGTTTTGGATGAGTAACAAGACTGTTGTAATTCTGAGTTTTCGCAGGTTCGCCTAGCGAACCAATCAGCGAAGGGTAGCGAATGTTCGCTACGGGTATTCGCCTAGCGAAGGCATCAGCGAAGGTTCGCAGAGTTGTCCGCCTAGCGAACTTTGGGTGTTTTTGGCTCTGTTTGGTTCTGACTTGGTTCGCCAAGGGGTTCGCGGAGCGAACGGCAAGGCGAGGGTTCGCTAGAAGGTTCTCCTAGCGAACATGGCAGGTTTTCCAATTTTGTTTCCTTTATAACTTTTGATTGGTGACTCGGATTGAGGCACGGTCGGATGATTGGAACTCCTGATTAGTTATGACTTTGGCTCGAATTATCCTATTGGTAAAGTTTATGTCGTGCGTGATGAGTTAAGTCGAAAGTTTTACTTATGTCTGCTTTGATGGTTAAAAAGTGGGAACTTTTGGGAGGATTTAGAGACTTGGGTTGGTGTGTGAATTGACGTTTGATAGTGTGCGGTTGGGTATATTAACAGTGAACAGTGATTTTTGGTGAAAATGAGAAAGAGTTAGACTTTGGACGTGAAATTGGTAATTTTGATGGTTACGAGTAATTAGAGTGCGCAGCGGATGCGTGGTGTGGCACAATTTGTATTTGCGTGTGGGACTTGTAAGAGGTCATAGGTTGAACATTGGGAACATTTAGGAGTGAAGAGACCATTGGATGTTTTAGAATGGAAGTGTTAGGTGAAAGGTTCAAATGTTATCCATGGGCTACTATGTAGATGGATGTTTGGTTGCATGTTCGATTGGTGAATCGTAGCATTGCTGTTGGTGTTCTGGTTTTGTTGATGTTGTTGCGACTTTGTGGTGTCATGGAATTTTATGTTCTTGTTGTGTTTCGGTTCTAGAGTGAACCTGTGTGTTGGTATCTTGGTTTTCTTTGAGTTGTGAGTTGGTGATCAAGTGCATTGTATGGGCATTGCATTTGGTCATTGTGGTTGTTGCCGCTGTCGTGGCGTTGTTGTAGTCGTTGTTAGCGAGGTGGTTTGTCAGTTGTGTTATTCGTGGTGTGCCTTTTGTTGGCATGTTGGTTTGTGGGTCGGATGCGAGAGTCGTGTCCAGAGTTGTTCGTCTCAGTATATTTTCGAGGACGAAAATGTCTAAGTGGGGGAGAATTGTAACGCCCCGATTCGTTTAACTCTATTGATTTATTTCATTTATTTGAATTTTGTGAAATATGTGAATTTATGGTATTATACCTGCTAATTGGTTAATTTCTCAGATAGATAAAATAGTTGTATTAAATTATTATTTCTTTTCAACTTTTATTTCCGAAATATATTTCATCGGTATGTTTATGTTTTATCGCATTTTGAGAGCGTTTGGGAGATATTTGAGCGTAAGGGCAAAATGGTCATTTTGGGTAGTTAGATATTTTGTTATAAATAGAAAGTGGAAAGAAAAAGAGAGAAAAGAAAATAGAGAGAAAGAAAAGAGAAGATAGAAAGGAAGAGGAAAGAAAAGAGGAGAAAGAGAAGAAAATCGAAGATTCTCCGTTTCAAGCGCGATTAATCGGGTAAGGGTGAGAAGTTTCAATTATATCTTGCTTGTGTATGTATATGTGTTGTTTGTTGTGATTGTTTTGGTTGTTTCTCGACTTTTTCTTATCGATTAAAATTAGGAGTAATTGATAGAAATCGATGTTTTCACGGATGAAATTCGATATAAACCGCGTAGAATACTCGTTGATTATGTCTAAACATGTTTTGGTTGTTCTGGTATGAATTAGAAGGGTTTGGGTGATAAAAATGATGTATTTTGGTCCCATATGACCTAGGTTGACGCTGCTGCGATTTCTGGGTTTCGCAGGTTCGCCTAGCGAACCCCAGCGAAGGAACTGGCGAATGTTCGCTAGAAGGTTCGCCTAGCGAACTTTATGACTTTTTTCCACTGCCTTGGTTCGCTAAGGTTCGCCTAGCGAATACTGGAGCGAACATGATATTTTCCAATTTTGTTTTTGTCGTAATTTTCAAACCGTAAGTCCGTTTTGGTCGCCGTTTGAAGCGTTGGAAAGCTAATGAAAAGCTCTTTCTATTAAAAATGGTTTGGAGGGCAGTAGATGAATTATTTAGGTCGTGGTTTTGGAAAAGTGTTGGGTTGTCGGGTTTTTATCGCGTATAATGTGTGCGATTGATGTGTTAGCATGATATATACTTGTGACATGTAACATGTAGCTTGTAGACCGTTATATGATGTGAATATACATGATGAAACATTGTGATGATAGTTTGTGGCCTTGTGGCAAATATGTGCATTGTTTTGGATTAGACTTCGAGGCGTGATTAATGATGTTGTTGTGTGCTAAAAATACCTTGTTTGATTGAATATCAATGTATGTTGTTATGATGTGTCGTGGGTAGCCTTTGTGGTGTGAATCCCTTGTGGAAGTCATTGTGATTTGTATGATTGTTGTGGTAGGTGATGAAATGCATTGTTTGAATTGTTTTCAATGCATGAATATGATGATGTGTATATTGGTTGTGTAACATACAATGTGGCATTGATATTAATGTGTATGCCTTGTATGATGTTGAGTAATGATAGTGCATGTGATGACATGTTGTGATGATAAAGTGTGGCCGAAGGGCAAAGGAATGTGATATGTTGTAATTGGTTTTATATGCATGTTTATGATTACATGTATGTATGAAAATGAATTGCTTACGTGAAGTTCAATGTATGCTAATTGGTGGCCGTATGGCAAGTAAATGCATTGTTGGATTGATTTCTAATGCATGAATAAAGTTGGTGAAATAATTCATATTGATGAATTGTATGTGATTGTATGAGATGAATGCATGTATATATTGTGAATATGTATGCATTTCAAGAATGTCTGGAGTCATTATCATGTGTAGCATAATGATGTGCATTCTTGTGCTGAGGGATTCTAATGAGAATCCGCTATAACATCGTGAGCCTCTCTCGGTGGAGGTGTGAGTGACGGTTATAGGCGATTGTGAGCCTCTCTTGGTGGAGGTGTGAGCAATCGGGTTGTGAGCCTCTCTTGGTGGAGGTGTGAGCAATCGGGTCGTGAGCCTCTCTCGGTGGAGGTGTGAGCGATCCATAAACACTGTGAGCCTCTCTTGGTGGAGGTGTGAGAGGTAGGTGAACATCGTAGGCCCGACGGGGAGTTACTTTGGTAACGAGCGATGGTTCCAGCAGAAGTTCCTGAGTGAACTTGAGATGATTGAGTCGGTACCGCATTGCATTTGCATAGAGTCGTGAGTCGGTCTCTATGATTTGCATTTATCATCTCTATATTTGTGCATTGATGAATAAACATAAATATGTATGTTTATGTGGAGTGATAAGAATTGTGGAAGTGTGCATGATGAATATGCTTGGTTTTGTACATATATACATTGCGATGTATATGAGTGAGTTGTGATGAATTGTGGTGAGAATTGTGAATGGATGCGTTATGTGTGGAAAAATCATGATTTGATTTATTATGTGTGGTATGTTGTATTTGTGGTATGCTATATGTGTTAGTATATGTGATGGTATGGGTGAGATGATTTATACATGTGTTTCAATGTGTGTTTGCATATTATTATACAATCTTGATTTAGTTGTTATTTCTCACCCTTCTGCTGTTTTATAATGCTCTATGAGGCATTGCAGATTAGAGTTGCTGGAGGTCTTTTGTGGAGACTAGCCCTCCGTTCTGTTGTCGGTCTTGGTGTCTGCTCTGATACGTAGCACGGGAGTCGGGGAAACGATTATGTTATTTATGTATATAATTGTTGAATATATTTGGTATTACCTTTTTATGGAAAAGTTTCCCAATTGAGGGTATTCTATTTTATGCTATGTATCTAACTTATGAGCAGGGATGATATTTTGTTTATTTAAATGTGACATCCTTGTTTCTGTCGGAAAAATAACTTTTTAGTTACTCTGATTTTATTTATGTATTATTTATTCGCGATGGGAATTGGGGGGTTACACTCCATGTGTCTTTTCTTGAAAACTGGATAAGAACAAAGTTCTCTCCTTTATTCAAATTCAAAACTTCAAATCGAAGATACCATTATTGGCATCTCCGTCGATAACACCATCAATAGTGTTTCTGTCGAATTACATTTGTAAACTTAGAAAAATCTTCCTAAGTCTAACTAACCCTTCCTCATTGCACAAGGGCAATTTTGACTAGACTTCCATGATTGCACTGTTCTGTCGAAGCTCATCATAACTTCACAGAAATTACAATTTTCCTATTTATTCCATAAATCCAAACCAAGCGTCGAAATTACGAGCCAACAAATTACCCCCCAAAAATATCATTTTCGACATCTCCTGAAGAAAAAGGCATTTTTTGACAACATACTTCGACGCCACGAGCAATTCAACATCACAAACTGTTCATATACCTCAGCCCAATTATAACATCATGGTCATCATGACACCTTTTCTGAAATGTCTCCTCAATCCCACATTAGAACCTTTTACAATCATCACGTTTCCTAGATCCTAGGAGATAGTGGGGTAGGCAGCAACTGCCACCATCCCATCGTGAGTTCCCAAGCAGACACACGTCCCACTCACTTCTTAACCATAAATGGCACTTTAAGAACCACTTCCACTTTAGCCTCTATAAATAGCTCAGTCATCTTTCTTTTTCACCTTTTCACCTCTCTGCATTTTCAAATACTCTCCAACTTCTTCATCTCCTCTACTTTAAAAAACCAATTTTTTTCTCAAATCTCAAGCTTTCAGTAACAATGGCATCATCAACCAAAGCTGTCAAAGAATCTGCCAAGCATGTGAAGGATTCCAAGAAGCTCTCAAATCTTCCTTTTGACACGATTCCAGGTCCAACCATGGTGGGGAATCAACAGTACATTGCAGAACCTCTTTCAAAAGAACAACGCAGGATCTATAAATCCCAGGTATTGATCCCCGTTACTATAACTGGTAAGCCTTATGCTTTGTTAGGACCCTTATCTGATCCCAATGCTGACCCTAGTAAACTTAGGGAATTTTTTCCTACTTACCATAAGTACAAACCCATAGTTCATGCTAGGAAAACTAGGGCTAGTAATGAAGACCCTAATCCTGCTAACCAAAGTAACCGTCAGATAGAGGAAGTCATTGACCTTAGATAAATGAATAATGACTTTAGAGTCTTTTGATCCAGTCCTTCGTTTAAGGATCCCTTTGATTATTTAGGTTAGTTAGCGAAGTTAGAGAAGACCAAGTCCCAAGTCTGGAAAGATATGGGCATCTTCGACTTAATCCACCTGTCAAAAGTAGGTCCTGAATACTGTCCGACCATGCTAGTCTCTTCCTTATACTTCTGGGATAATACTCACCATATGAAGACAAAGGGAACTGCCATCACGGGGCTTAAACCAATCTGATGAAGTCACCAATACTCTTTGACATAGCTGCCATCACGGGGCTCAAACCAACTGGCAACACTTATGAACCAGACTACCAAGCCGATGGCACCATAGGTTTTTTGACATCTAGAGTTGCCTACTCCACCCATATTGCACACTTCCATGACAAAACAACCGATGAAGTTTCTGAAGTAGAACATTTAGTTTTCCTTTCTTTGTGGTTATCCCATTGTGTCTTCTGCTCGAAGTCACTTCAGGTGGCCAAAAATTATCTGACTATGGCCAATCAACTCCATTCTAGTCACGACTTGTGCTTAAGTGAGATGATTTTAGCGAATCTGTATGATTCTTTGGGCGAAGGTGTCACCCAACTCAAATGCCTTGGAGACAAAGGGAACTACAATTTTTTTAGCCCATTCTGGTAATTGCAGCTATGGTTGAACGCCTCCTTCGAAGCATGTCTTCCCATCAAGAATCCTATCAACGAGGACGCTGATGAAGTGAACACTAGGAGAGTCGAAGGGATGCGTTTAGCCATGCTAACTCCTAGCGACGAAGGATGTCATATACAACAAACCTTCACCAATTATGTAATAATGTTCGCTAAACGTTATGATTTTACGTCGAACATGGCTCCTTTTTCCGCACGAAGACATGGTCCAGAGTGGTTCACCATGCCGTTCCCAGCTCCATCGAAAGCTCATGAAACAGAGTCTCTTGCTATCTGGGAAGCCTTTTTGACTCCTAGGGTTCTAACTCTCAGGCTCAATCCACCGAAAAGCCAAGTCAACCTCATTGCCTATCAACCAAATCTTGTCGCTCAACAGTTTAGCTTGGTTCAGATTCTACCTAACCCATCTATGAAAGAAAGAACGCCATTCTTCTTTATAATGCAATTCATACTGAGGTTGTAGCCATCAAGCAAATAGCTCGCTACGCTGGCCAAACACAACTCACTCATGTCGCCTTCGATCCAAACTTCCTCTGCACCACACAATTCGACAAGTGGTGGAAAGAATATTATGGTGAAGAATTCTTCGATGTGGCTGCCTTTACTCAACATCTTACCAAGACTTTTCTCTCTTTGCAGGAGAAAATCAAGAAAAGTACTTCGACTCATATTAAGGAAATCCAAGCATTCCAAAAGTACTTCGAAACTACCTATAGACCTGATGATCTTAGTCGAACCGTCTACGAAATAGTTGTTACGTTAAAAGAATTTTTTTAAAGAAAATGGAGAACTTAAAGATACCTTCGTACATTCCTCCTGAGAAACGGTACGAAACAACTTTTAACATGTATCCTCCTAGATTCCTTCGACTGCCAAGTGCTGACTTTGGTGTGGCTTTTAGCCCTCCATTCCCAGAATGGTTCGTCTGTGGAGATTTTGTAAAAATCCTTCGCCAGGAATCACAAAAACGTGCCCAACAGTGGTTGCGACTAAGCATACTTTAGACAATATCAAAGGACACCTTCATATTGGCATCGAAGATGTTCACATCGAGTCTGAAATATATGAAGGTATGGAATGGGAGGTGTTTCGACCCAACCTTTTTGATTATTTATTTTGCTTTACTTGTAATAACTATTTTGACTTTCTTTCAGCTGTGAAGATTCCACCCAAAAATCCTACAACCAAAAAACCGGTCGAAGTGAAGGAAGATGGAGGTAGCAGAGCAACAACATTAAGAGTAATTTTATTTTATTCATCACTCCTTTGTCATGTATTGTTTATGTTTTTTATGCTTTGAACTATCTCCTCATGGAAGTCTAAAACCATCACAAACTCCATAAAAACGCAGGCTCAAGGAACCTGAAGTCCAAGTGATCGAATCTGATGATGACAATCTGTCTCCTACCACCGAACAACCCCTCAAACAAAAGAAAAGACAACTGAAGATGCCTAAGGCTTTAGCCCAAACTCAGGCGAAGGTCACCAAAGTTTCGACAAAGAAGCATACCGCTCTCAAAATATTGGAACCCAATCATGAGGACTTGTCGAAGAAAGCTGCAGAGCAGATCAAAAGTGATAACTCCAGTCCTGGAGCTGAGGGTTCCAAGGTACAACAAATACATCAATTTAGCATTTTATTCAGTTACCTTATCTCTCTGACTTACTAACTTCTGACGATATCTTCAGGATGCTGCAAGTGCTTCTAAGAAACTATCGGCTAAGTCGACTGACACCCCAATCCTTCCCAACAGCGAAGGTGAACCCACCTATCATCCTACCTCTGCCAAAGATTATGAAAAGAGCTCGATGAGTGAAATCAATCAACCAGTCGAGGAACAACGCGAGACTTTGCCACCCAAGACTAACACTCAACATTCCCATACTAGTGGGTCCGAGCATAAAGATAAACAAGACAAGGAAACCCAGGCTGAGGTAACCCAAGATGATGTGGTGATGGAACATGCTGAGGGAAACATCGAAGATGAAATTGAAGATGGCTCCCCCAGAATAAAAAATATAAATGATGCCAGGGATGACCAAGACGACGAAATGGAAGAAGATGAAGATCGCTCTTTGTTCCAATACTTCTCTGTACATGCTGTTGACGAATTTGAGGATGAAGATGGCAATGCCGAAGAGGATAAGGGGACATGCGAAGAAGAGAAAGAATAAGTACATAATTAATCTGCCAATAACCCAACATCTGAATCTGCCCTTGCGAACCCAAAAACTTAGACTTGAAAAACTACGGCTCTTTCTTCAGAAGATCTAGCAGTCTTAAAACAGAACAACCCTCTTGGATACTTAAAAGCTATGATCAGCTCTAGAGGGAGTTCGTCTGAGAAAAGTCCAAGTTCTTCTTCAGTGTCGGGTGACCAGTCTTCGAGCAAACCTGTTGATGATGCGCTCTTAAAGATTAAAGAAAAAATCTTTGGAGTCAGTTTGTTTCAGACCCGGGAAGGCGATCCTACTGCTCAATTTGCCCTGAAATATCTCCTCAAACAAGTGAACATTCTGATTGTTTCTCATGAAGTCACAAATATCATCATAGAGCTCAACTCAATGATCTAACACGTCATTGTTGATTTCAACAGAATCAAGCGTACTTCGAGTGAGATTGAAGATGTGGCTGGAACTATAGCAGCTGTATGGGATGCTGCTACTGAATCCATCGCTAGAGTTGCTGAATTGGAGAAGAACCAGGAGCAAAACAAAATGAAAATTGAAAGCCATGATCAAAACATCGCATCTTGGGAAGGACAGATAAAGGAATTGCAAACTAAGATCTCCAAGGTCAAGCAGGAGAAAGCTGAACTTCTAAAATTTGATCTCTGAATTGACCAAAGAGATCGAAGTTGGGCTGACACATGTCGACAAGGCTCAGAAGCTGGAGACCAAAATTTAAAATCTCATATCAGACAAATCTGTTTGTGAGAAACGTTTGGCGTTTCAGAAGTCGAAGTATCTCAGCATGAAAGCTTCACTTCCCTTTTAATCCCCATTTCTTTGACTTTTAAGAATTTTCTTTTTGATGCAACGACTCCGAGCCCTTCGTGGCTTTTTAATGTAATGACTTAAGCCATTTTGGCAATATATGTTTGATTTACCATGTTGGCTTCGACCATTTTGTATGTAATTACTCATTTGCTATTTTTACTTCTTGGAGTGCAAGTTTATATTTCTTCAAATACTTCCCATTCACTCTTAGGATCTTTTTGTCTTCATTTAATTCTTCGATTTCGTATGCGCCATTTGAAAAAACTTGTATAATCTGGAAGGGACCCTCCCACTTAGGAGACCATTTCCCCAAAGTTCTGTCTTTTTTATCCATGGGAAGGTCCCTTGGTTGGGTTCCGGGTTGGACCAGAATTCTGTGCCGTCGTGGTCGGTTGGTTTTCGTTTAGGGCGGACACCGCGCGCCAGAGGCTCGCCATTTTAGCTCGGTTTTGTGGAGGGGTTTGGGGAAATGAAATGAGGGATTGGAAACAGAATTAGAACTAACTTTGCTGGAGAGAAAAGTAGTTACATCACGTTGCTTTGCTGGACTCGCTGCACACGTGTCTCTCTCCTCCCCCAATTTGTATTTGAAATTATTAAAAAAAATATTTAATATCTTTTTTTCAAAAACTAATCTCTTATTTTAAAGAAAATTCATATTAATATTTTGGATTTAATTGTTATGCACTAACATTGTAAAAATGTTTTACACTGTTATCCAATAGGAATATATCATTTTGTCATGTTATATAAATAGTTTAAAATTTTCAATATTACTTGGACAGAATGAAAGGTCGTCATTAGTTGACAGTGTAAAAAATATTTACACTGTCAGTGCATCACCATTTTTTCCTAATATTTTAATTTGACAAAACATTTCATATTAATTCTTTTAATTTTATTAATAACCAAATAATTAAAAAAAATTGGTCTGTAAATTCGTTGTCAATTAGACAAAAAATTAATATTAACTTTAATATTTTTTTTCCTAATTTGTATTAATTTCAAAATATTTATTTTTTTAGAATATTAGAATAATATTTATTATTTTTTTCATTATATTTTAATTTATATAACTAATTCACTACCTATTATTAATATGGTTAAATAACATTCGCTTTATTATTGAAATTAATATAATTAATTTATTATTTTTAAAATTTTTGAAAAAGTTATAAAAAAACACTATAGTAAGCCGGAGTGAATGTGAAACTAAATGATGAATATGAATCATTTTAAAGTAAGAATTAAAATAAATCCCAAAGAAAAAAAGGGATATTAATCCTAAATGAAAAAAAAAAGTTTATTTTAATTTGAATCTTTCAATTAAAATTGAAATAACAATGCTCCAAATTCGTATCTACGTCAACCTTGTATATTTTGCCAAGATAATGTTTTCATTTATTCGTTTAGTCTGGTGTTTCATTTGTATTTTTTATTTATTTTAAAATAATTATTCATTTACAATGTAATATTTATTGTTATTGTTTCACTATTATATTTTTTATTATTAAATTTTATTTTATTCAACTATTTTATTAATTATAATTTATAAAGAAATATTCTTGTAAATAAAATTAGTTTTATCATTAAAATCAACTCTTCTAATAATTTTTTAAGAACCGCATTTTGTATAAATGTGACATTTTTTATGAGACGGGGGAGTAATAATTATGAACTTTAAATTTATATTGTCCGATAGAAATGGTCCTTATACTCTTAAAATAATGTAAATATTTATAAAAAAATAGTTTAACATTGTTATGATAAAATAATAATTTTAAAAAAACTAACATTAAGGTTGTACAAACTCTTCAACTTCCTAACTAGATCAGTAGTAACACCTAACTTTCAATATTAGCTCTGGCTAGTAGAAAATGTCTGCGTTTATCAACTTCTGATTTTTAGTTTCATTACTTATTCTACCCTACAACAAAGTAGTTAAACTTGCTGGGATTAATCTTGCTAGTGTTTTCGGCTTAAACTCCTAGCCTTAGGACTAGGGGCCTTGGCATTGGTTGTGATTTGTTCCTGGTTAAATTCGAATCTTGTATTTATCAACACCTGTTTTTGCTCATGGAGTAGAAGGTTGTGAGGAGAAAGAACAAGGGAAACGATAAGCTATGAGTGTCAATATGGAAAAAAAGGAATGGAAAGCATTTAGGGGAACACGAGTAAATAACCTCGTTCTTTTTTACTGAATTACCAGATCACTACAATGCAAGAGACATGGCAAATATTTTCATGGAGTTTGGGATTCTTTTTGAGGTATTCATTCCTGTCAAGCTAGATAAAAGAGGCAAACGCTACGGTTTTACCAGATTCATACAAGTGGAAGATGAAAGAAAGATGGTTATTAGGCTGGATAACATACAAATCAATGGGAGGAAAATACATGTTAACACACCTAGATTCGAAAAGAGAAGAGAGATAGTCGGGAAGGGTTTAGACACGAAACCAAAAGAGAGATATAATCCAAAAGAAAGAATTAATAAGAATATCCGGAGAAAAACAAGGCATGGAAACTCGTATGCATAAGTGGTTAGAGGTAGCAATGGAAATATCAGAAATAATATTCACATTCCAAATGGCTTTAGAACTCGGGACAACAGAGCTTCAAATCCTAATTGGGAAGGTCTAGCATTTAAGATAGAAGAAGAGGATCTAAAACGCTCTGAAGAAGCATATGTAGGAGTTGTTAAGGAATCGGGCAACTCATACAACATCCAGGAAGTATTTCAAAGAGAAGGCTTTTTTCAAATTAAAGTCACCCCTATGGGAGCAAATATGTGCTTACTAGAAGATCTGGATGGGAATGCAATGAAAACCCTAATAAAGGAAGAAGAAGATTGGTTACAAAACTGGTTTTAAGATATTAGAGGTTGGTCTCCAGCTGAAGTTGACAAGGAAAGGCTCACTTGGGTAAATTGCTTTGGCATTCCATGTCATGCTTGGAGAAAGGACTTTTTCAAATTGATTTCAAGTAGGATTGGAGACTATATTTGCAGTGATGAAGAAACTGAAACACACTCAAAATTTGACGTGGCGAGAATCTTGATAAAGACAAGATATACGAGCAACCTGGATGAGATTTTCAACATAGAAGCCAATGATGTTTTGTTTAGTATAAAGTTGGTTGAAGATAATCATGGTCCAAAGAGGATTGTCATTAGTGATCCAAAGAAGAACAAATTTGAAGATTCTGATGAGTCCTTAGTAGAGGAATCAGAGGAGGACTCGGATGAAGATGACAACAACGATGAGGATCCTAGTACTGAAGATGAATCAAGCGAGGAAGATGAATCTCCCAAGCGTAGAGGCGAAGATGTTGGAAGTAGGGCCTCCAAATACGTGGCTTCCATAGGGAAGAACAAAGCCAGGTTTCAAGTAAGAAGCAGGAAAACAACCATAATAACTCTGACAATATGAGGAAGACAAAAAAGTCCACTAAAAAGGTGATTCTTGGCGGCAGTGATAAGGAGTGTGATAACTCAGACAAGTTAAAAGGGAAGGTTGCATTTAATGATGTGGTGTCCCAAGGAAATCGGATGGGACAAGAAGTAGAGGCTTTAAGTGATGGGAGGGAGAAAGTCAGAGAGGGGGAAGTAGAAGGTAGAATAGACTGTACGGAGCTTCAGAGAAAAGAAGATATTCAGAGTATTAATAATAAGGTTTTGGGCCCAATATTAAGTTCTGATAACATTGAGGGAGTTAAGCCCATCGTATATCCCTTATCTTCCTCTAAGAGAATTGGGCCGCCCACCATTATCTTATCCAGAAAGAAAAAATCTTTGAGTGAAATCTATGAGAAGATTCAGGTTCCATATGCACCATCTTTTTACTCTACTCTTTTACATTCATCTGTTAGGCTTAAACCTTATAATATATCAGAAGATTTAGAAGACAGACCTTTGACTATTTCTTCCTAAATTGGAGATAGTGAATCAAGATACTCAGGTGGATCCATATTATGTTGTAAGTCCATATTAGATTTAGATGTGGAAATTAGAAATGAAAGGGTGAAGAGAAGATCTGAAGATGTTCTTGGTAAGGTGTGGAATATTCTGAAGGAATTGGGCATAGAAGGACAAGAAGATGATGAAGTATTAGAAGGCATTATAAGAGGGATGAAATCGAGGGACAAGGCTAGAAAGGAAAGTTTGAAGGAGGCATCAACAAGAGTTCCATGAATATGACAACTTACAATATCAGAGGGTGTAACTCCTCAATCAAAAGAAGAAGAGTTAAGCAATTGATCGAGAAGAATAAGATAGAGTTCTGCCTTCTTCAAGAAACAAAATGCCAGAAGGTATATGAAGGTTTTATCAGAAGCTTATGGGGAAGAGGAGAATTTGACTGGTCTGCTACTGAATCGATTGGTCAGTCTGGAGGTATGATTTCAATCTGGAATAAAAATTCATTCTGCTCTATATTTAGTTTCTCTGGTAAAGGTTATCTAGGAGTTCATGGAAATTGGAGGGGTAGAGCTATGTATATTGTAAATATATACTCTTCTTGTACTTTAACTGATAAAAGGATGTTATGGGAGAAACTTATAAGGTTGAAAACAACTTTTCCAAGAGGGGATTGGATTTTAGGGGGGTATTTCAATGCCATTAAATCCAAAAGTGAAAGGTAGGGAGAGGGAGTTATAAACATTCAGAAATAGAGGAATTTGAAATGTTCATAGATGACATGGAAGTTATAGATCTTCCTGTAGTAGGTAACAGGTTTACTTGGTTTAACTCAAATGGTTCTTGCAATAGTAGGTTGGATAGATTTCTAATTAATGAAGAACTATGTGGTTTTTGGAAAGTGGTTAGTCAGAAGGTTGGTGAAAGAGATGTTTCAGACCATAGACCTGTTTCTCTGGTTTTGAATGATAGGAATTGGGGACCTAAGCCATTCAGAACAACCAATGCTTGGCTTGACCACCCTGAATTCATGGTTTTTGTTAAAGAGACATGGAATTCTTTCCAAGCTTCTAGAGATGCAGGCAATGTTCTTATACAAAAACTAAATAACCTCAAGAGAAGACTAAGATGGTGGAATACAAATGTCTTTGGATTTATTGATCTTAAAGTAGAGGAGAATATCAAGAGAATCAATGAAATTGAAGATGAGATGGCAGAGAGTGAAGCTGATATCCCTGAGAACATTTTAAAAATTAGAAAGGAAGCTATGGAAGAAATGTGGAATAAATTACACACTAAAGAGAGTATATTACATCAGAAGGCTAGATCAAGGTGGCTAGTGGAGGGTGATAACAACTCCAAGTATTTTCACTCCATTATTAGTAATAGGAGAAGGATAAATCCTATATCACCTCTGAATATAGGCCTCAATGAAGAAGAAAAGGTGGAGAAGGTAAAACAAGTCATTCATGACCACTTTGAAGAGAAATACAAGAGCAACATGAATGAAAGTTTTGACACGGATCTAAGTTCGATGGAAAAGATTTCTGAGGAAGACAATGCAATGCTGACAGAATATTTTTCCCCTGAGGAAATCTTGGAAGCTATTAACTCTTGTGATGGTGACAGAAGTCCTGGCCCTGATGGCTTCAACATGAAATTCATAAGGAGAACTTGGGAGATAGTTGGGAAACATTTCATAAACTGCTTATCAGAATTTCATGAGAAGGCTACACTTGCAAAAACTTTTTGTTCAGCATTTTTTGTTCTTATCCCAAAGATAGATAACCCACAAAATTTGAAGGAATTTAGACCTATAGCATTAATAGGTTGTGTGCATAAGACTGTGTCCAAGATTCTAGCTGCAAGATTGAAATATATTATTGGGAAATTGGTATCCTCCTCTCAAACTGCATTTGTGCCAGGAAGACAACTACTTGATGGGATTTTAGTGGAAAATGAGGTTCTTGATTATGTCAAAAAGAAAAAGAAAAAGAAAAAAGGTTTTATGTTCAAGGTAGATTTCGCCCAAGCTTATGATTGTGTAAGTTGGAGCTTTCTCTTTAAGGTATTAGATGCAATGCAATTTAGCTCTAAATGGCAAGACTGGATTAGGGGCTTAATTTGTAATAGCCATGGTTCTGTTTTGGTGAATGGCAGTTCTTCTAAGGATTTTAAGATCCATATGGGCCTTAAACAAGGAGACCCTTTATCTCCATTTCTTTTTGTGTTGATAACAAAAAGTCTGGCCCTTCTCTTTAAGAAAGCTGAAAACTATGGACTGATGAAAGGTTTGAAGATTTAAGGAGACACAATCACTTCTCTTCTACAATTTGCTGATGACACACTGATCTTGTGTGATGAATCATGGTCTAATATTTGGACAATTAAATCTGTTTTAAGAGGCTTAGAAGCAGTGTCTGGTTTGAAGGTCAATTATAATGAAAGCAAGATTTTGGGATTTGGTTTAGAAGACAATCTAATTGAAGCAGCTTCAACATTTTTGTCTTGTAGAGTGGGACAGTTTCCCTTTATATTTTTAAGACTGTCTGTAGGTGGAAGACACAAATCAACTGAGTTTTGGAAACCTGTCATCTCATCAATCAAATCTAGGCTGGCCTCTTGAAGGGGCAGGATGTTATCCATTGGAGGGTGTGTCATCTTAATCAATTGTGTATTAACCAATCTACCATTACATTATTTAGCTTTCTATTTGGCACCTGTCAAAGTGCTCATGGAAATTAAATCCATACAGAGGAAATTCTTATGGGCAGGAGATGGGGAGAAGAAGAGTACGACATGGGTGAAATGGTGTCTAATTTGTAGTTCAAGAAAATAAGGTGGCCTTGGAATCAAAGATATAGCAACATTCAACAGGGCATTAATGGCCAAGTGGCTTTGGAGAATAACCCATGAAACATAAGCTTTATGGAAGGGAGTTATAAAGGCAAGGTATGGAGGTGATTCCACAATATTTTTCTTAAACAGACAGACAACACTTCAAAACAGTGTTCCAGATGGTGGAATGATTTAGTTGGGCTTGCAAAGCTTACAAATGACTAGGGTATCTTTGATCAGTTAATATGGAAAGTGGGAAATGGTAGAGATACACTTTTCCGGCACTCTAGATGGACAGGGGAAATGCTCTCAAAGTTCAATTTCCAACCTTATATAATTCATCACCAAATCAGAATATTCTCATCAAGGATTGTGGCTTCTGGATTGATGGCATTTGGACTTAGGACATTGTATGACTAAATATCATTTTGAGTGAAGAAGATGGTGAATCTTGCAGCGAACTGCAGTAGATCATTGAAGAGATCATGATTGACTTGGATATTGAAGATGAGGTCATATGGCCTAGGAGAATAGATAATAACTTCAGTGTTAAAAACTGTTACAAGGCTTGGAATCTAAGGAAGGAAGAGGAGAACTTGGGAAATAACTTGAAGGAAGCGTTACATCACTTGTGGAAGATTAAGACTCCCTTAAAAGTCTTGATCTTTGGTTGGAGACTCTTGCTAAATAGATTGTCGACTTGTGATAACCTGATCAAAAGAGGCATAATTAATGATCCACATCAAATGTCCTGTGTGTTTTGTTTCAAGGAGATAGAAGATATAACTCATATCATTCTAGGATGCGAAAAAATCAAACTGGTGTGGAGGGAAATTGAATCTTGGTTGTGAGTCAAACTGAATGGAGGAATTAACTGCATTCAGATGTTTCTAGGTTGGGTCAAAACTACTGAGGTAGGAACATCTATAATTTATTTTTGGCCGATATCATGCTGGTGTATATGGAGGGCAAGAAATCAGATTCTCTTCAATGATGCAGTGGCTTATTCAAGGTTCATTTGCTAGGAGATTAAGATGTATTCATGGAGATGGAAACAGATGAATAAGAAGAGTGAAAATGAAGGCAGCTTCTATGAGTGGCATAAATTGCCCTTGGAGCGTTTTTAGATAATCTATTCATCTTGAGCAGGGTAGAGTTATGATTCTTTATTTTAGTCGTGTATTTGGCAATACCAAGTTGATAACAGTTTGGTGTAAATAAGGTTGGAGATCTCTGGTATGTCTCTGGTCTGGTATTAGGTTTGGAAACATCCTTTTTTCTCTGCTATTTCATGTATGCAGCTTGTATGGTCTGGTATATAGCATTGTTGGGCCTTGTGTTTGTGTTGTGGTCTCTCTTTGGCCTTTATTAATGAAATTGAGTATTAAAAAACATTAAGGTTGTACTTTTATTGATAAATAATGTAAAAAGTTCATTGAATTTTAAAAAAAAAATAGAATTTTTGATAAATTAGGATGAAGTGATTGTTTCATGAATTATGTGAAAAAAACAACTGAAATATATCATGCATTATGATAGTTAGATTGGAATTCATTTGATCAAAGTTTCACTTTTGACTCGAGAAGAAAGCACATAAATGTTATGCCATGTATCACTAATGTGATAGATTGAATTTAAAAATAATTACACCTTATGAAATTCACATAGATGATAATTATTCAGATGATAATATGATAAAGACCTTACCTAAAAATAATTGTTTCATGATTATATATATGCATTGTATGTGTTCTTTGTGTTTTGTTGGCATGTGCGTCCTAATATGTCGCAATGTTGAACTATAAAACTGTAAGATTATTGCAGTTAAACTTTCTCTCATTATGTCAATAATCATCTCCAATAAATAAAAGATTTTTTTAGGAGATGCATAAAAAATTGTATAGGATTTATTTTTGAAGTTGTTAACTTGATGCACATGAAATTGTTATGAAAGTGGACATTATAAATGCTTTTGGTTCCATTGATTGGTTGTTTCTTATGCAATTTCTCAAACAATTTGGTTTCAATGATACTTTCAATAACTATCTAATATCTATGTTTCTTTTAATGGAAAACTTCATGAGTTCTTTAAGTGTGGTAGAGGAGTCAGACAGGGTGATCCCTTCTCTCATATCCTATTTTTCATTGCTGAAGAAGCTCTTGGCAGGACTTTAACTAATCTGGTTAATCAAAATAAAATCTAGTTTATCCCTGTCCCCAGAGGTTTTGAAGTTCCCTCTCATTGTTTGTTTGTTGGTGATGCCATGGTGTTTTATAGAGGTGACAAAGGAACCATAGCTTCTCTCATTAATTTGTTCTCTAGATATGTTTCTTCTTCAGGTCAAATGGTGAATCCCCCAAACTCTTCCATCTATGTTGGTTCTATTACTGAAGCTATGATACACCATATTGCTAATCAGTTGGGGTTTAAGATTGGGCGCCTTCCCTTCTCATTTTTGTGTGTTCATATTCTTAAGGGTAAACCTAAAGCTAAGTATCTCAGACCTATTCTTGACAAAGTTATACCTAAGTTATCCAAGTAGAAGGGTTCTCTTCTAAGCTTTGCAGGAATAATTCAAATGGTTAAATCCTTCATTGCTTCAATGTTTGTTCATAGCTTCAATATTTATTCTTGGCACATATCTCTTATTAAAGAATTGGAGAGAAACATTAAGAACTTCATTTGGTACAGTGATATCAGTAAGACTAAGCTAGTTACCGTGGCTTGGGCTAAGGCGTGCAAACCTCTGGAGCTGGTTTATGTATAAGGTCAATTTCTACCCTCAATGAAGCATTCAACCTTAAATTATGTTGGGATCTTTTGAACTCCTCTGAGAACTGGGATATTTTGTTAAAAGCCATTGTGCTTAGAGAAGGCACTCCCATCAAGTATCACATAAATCACGAGATGGATTGCGTTACTTCAAACACAAGAATTGTTTTGGGGAATGGTTGCAACATAAACTTTTGGCTCGATTCTTGGTGTGGTTCTCCCCTTGAGAATCTTATTCATGATCATGACGATATCAACACTCACATTATGGTTTCGGATTTTCTTCATAATGATTCTTGGGATTCCCCTTTTCAAATTATCAACAAGATTCCTAACTTATTTTTTATTGCAAATCAGGTTATCATCCTTTTAGATATAGCATTGAAGACAACAAAGTTTGGATTCATTCTAACTCTGGTAACCTAACTCTAAAAGATGCCTACAACTTCAAGTCAACTTCAAGTCTGATACCACTTCATTTATCCAGTGGGCTAATCATATTTGGAATGCTATTATTCCCCCTTCCAAGGCTTTCGTGGTTTAGAGACTCTTTCACAATCGATGCTAATTGATGATAATCTCTCATTGTGTGGCTGTCACATTCCTTCGATGTGATGCCTTTATAATATTCATTAGGAATAATCATATCATCTTTTCTTTTATTGTCCTTTTCTATGCATATTTGACACTGGTTTTTCATATGATAAAACTTCCACTTGTGTCTAACATTTTAAATATTCTGAAAATTTGTAACTAGAATTGGATTCCTCGATGTATATTTATTATTCAAGCATCCATTGCTCATATGAACAATAACATCTCGATGGCCCGTAATCATGTTAGATTTTGAGATGGCTTTAGTCATTAGAATAATACTATAAATCAAATTTTGGTTGAGATTACCCATATAGGAAATATTACTACAAAGATGGCTTCTCCTCAATTTATGAGTTCACTATCATCAAGACCTTCAATGTCAAGTTATATATGCCTAAGGCTCCGACAATCATTGAAGTAATTTAGAAACATCCTATTGTTAGTTCGTTGAAATGCAACACATACAGTTCCTTCTCCACTAGTATGGCCTCGTAGAGAGGTTTGTTCAGAAATTATTTTGGTGATTTTGTTTTTGGCTTTGCTGAAAATCCTGACTGTTTTTTCTTTATTCATGATGATCTTTTGGGGGTTATTAAAGTCACCGACTTTGCTACTCGTTTCGGCTGAAATACTGTTTGGCTAGAAACAAATACTTCTTTTGTTTTGCTGGTTGTCCATGATCCTAAAGTGGTTCCTAGGAATATTAGGATCATTTGGCTTAATTGCTTAGTCAAAATTAGATATTTAAGATTTCACATTTCTCGTATCTTCAGAGAAGGGAACCAGTGTGTGAATTTGTTAGCATCTTTGGCTATCAATCCTACTTTGCCTTTATTTTGGGATAAGCCCCTGGAGGCCCTTATTCCCCTAGTTATTCATAGCAACACATTTGGGCTTCCTAACTATCATTTTGTTAATCACTATGACAGTCTTGGTCTAGTCGTCCCCCCCTCTTTTTTTCCCTTTTCTAATATATGTTTTCTTGTTTCTGAAAAAAATACAAAGTAATTTTTAGTAAATGGGTAGAAAGATAAGAAGAAAAAATTTCCTTAAATCATAGATATTTAATGGTTATTTTAATTGGCTATAAATAATCTTATTTTGTTTCATTTCTAATTATCAGAGAGAAAAATCTTTTGACAGAAAATTTCAAATGAGGGTATTAACTACTTTTTTTTATTCTCGTTAATTTATACAAAAAAAAAACACTCTCACCATGTGAGAAAAACATGACATTAGAATAATCAATTATTTGTTGGTATTATATTTGGTGTATCAAAGCTCTTTTAAAGGGATTCAAACTCGTTTCAGATTTGGGGATCAACTACCATAAAAGTAAAATTCTCGGGTAGAACTCTATCCCTCATTTCATCTTGGCAGCATCAAATTTCCTCTCATTCAAGATTGAAGGGAGCTGCTTCAATTTATTAGGAATTCCTCTTTGTTCTAATCCTAGAAAGATTGGAACATGTAAATCACTTTTTGGTGAAATTAAAATTAAGACTCTCTAGGTGGAAGACCAACTTTTAAACTCGAGGAGGAAAGCACACTCTCATCAAATATGTTCTAAACAGCTTGCCTATATTATGGTTTCCTTCTTTAAAGCTCCCGTGAAGGTATGGAAATAAATCGAAAAGATTCAAAAGGACTTCTTTTGGGGTAGCTCCAAAGATAAAACGAAAACTCAATGGGTGAATTAGAACCAAATCTGTCAAGATAAAAGTAAGGGGGACTAGGGGTGAGAGGAATTGAAGACTTCAATTTGGCGTTCATGAGTAAATGAAAATGGAGACTCTTAAATGAAAAGAACGCTATCTGGGTAGATTTACTGAGAGCTAAGCATGGAAACTACGAAATCTCATTTTGTTTGGAAATCAAAGTAGTTTTATGGGCCATGTTTCTACTTGGTGGAAGAATCTCTCTTCTTTCAAAAGAAGTGCAGGAAAACTTCCCTTTGATTTCGCTAATAACATCAGGTTTTGTGTGGGGGAAGGGACTTCAAATCCTTTTTGGTCAGCTTACTAGTATGGGTCTTATCCCTTGTACTCTTTGTTTTCTGACCTATTCAGAGGTAGTAGGCATAAGAGTGCATTCGTTAGCAACATGGGATATTGGGAGGATGGATCGTGGCACTGGGGAGACTTGGGTTTATCGGTTGAGGATTAGGATAGATGGCATGATAACTTCTTAGAGATCTTGTCCCTGGTGGAGCAATATTTACTAAAACAAATAACGTTTTTAATGACAAAGTTTTCACCTCGAACAATAGAAAACTGAGGTATAAAGCCAATGTGCACTATTTTTTTATTAAAAAATATATACATTCCCTCGGTTTGTCATAACATCGAGGTGAAAACATAACTTAGTACAAGCTTTGATTCCTATCTATCGCAATTTATGATTTTATTTGTTTATAAGTGTAAACAAAATATTCTAACCCTTCAGTTTTTTATTTAACCGAGGCATAAAATAATACAAGTGTACTATAAAAGCACTTGTTAAACAGATTTTACCCTAATCCTTACTAATATAAGCCGCCCTAAACTCGCAAGTATCATTCTTTATGATGGATTGCAAGACAGAAAAAAATCTTCAATATTCTTCTATCTTGAACAAAACATTTTTTATGCCCTTGCAATCTATCTCACATAATGGCGTTGATGTTGTCGTTGTTGTATTTTCGAAATAACTCTTAGTTAAAGAATGGATTTCAACCTTTGAAGAGTACCCAGGTGATAGATTCCAAGCGCAGAAAATCATTCTTGTTTCAAAAAAAATTGTTTTAAAGGGTATGCAAAGAAATTTGGATATCGCTGAAAAAAATTCTCTTGGTTGGAACAGATAACTTCTCAGAAATCTTAAAACAATGTAAATATAAAAAAATTTCCCTTGTTTGGACCATATGACTCCTCTGGGTTGTTCTCTAAGAATCCATTGTCAAACTCTTGATTTTATTAAGTAATTTATTTTAATATTCTGTGTAAATAATATAAATATAAAAATAAAATAAAAAAGATTTTTCTCCTCGGTTTTTAACAGAAACCAAGAGGTGTGTGGCTTGGATTTGAACATATTTTAATTATTTTTATTTAAAATGAAACAAAATTTACCTCGGGTTTGAGTGATAACCGATGTAAAATATAAGCGTCTTTTTTTAGTTTTTTCACTGTCCTTAAACAAATCTTCATCGTCAATTTAATGACTATCAACGCTTAAGACACTGTCATTAGTGATCCTCGTGAAACCTAACACCCTCATTTTAAAAGCATTTTGAATATTTAAATTTTACCGTGTTGAATCCACAAGAAACGCAAATGTTGTTGTGAAACTCTCTATGTTGAATTAGAGCGCCACGACATTTTACAAAGTAAAAGTACCATTGTGATAGATTGCAAGAGCAGAAAAAATTAGGTTAATTTAATATGTGGCTGGTAAGAGTGAATTTACTTTGCCAAAGATTTATGTGATGGATTGCAAGTGCAAAAATTATCATGGGTTCAAGGTTTGTGTTCTTAAATAATCATATAACTGAATATTTATTTTATTTAGCTACCTTTTTTGTTTTATATCAGAAACAAATGAATGCAAGTCATATAGAATATATTGTATTTGATATATGAAACAAGGATCCCAACATTTGATATTCTCTAAGATATCCAGTATATGTTCTTCACCGACAACGATGACCATGAAGAATAACATTTTTACTTTAATATTCTATGTAAACAACGTAATATTCTGTGTAAACAATGTAGTTTGTAAACAAAGTAATTTATTGATATTATGTGTAAAAAAATAATGAGTTTTATTTTTAAAAAACAAAGTATCTAACCCCTCAGTTTTTAAATAAACCGAGATGTATGAGGCGTTGTTTTAGTAATTAATTAAAATGCAGATGTTGAGCTTCGAATCCATGATCATATAACTATCCTTCGGTTTTTTCATTAACTGAGGTGTTAAGTGGCAACTTTTCATGTCACCCTTCGTTACGTCACCTTGATAGTCGAGGCTACATCTCTTTCGCGTGTGATGTTATAAGTGTTCTTTGTAGTAGCGATTCTTTAATTAAGTTTAAAACGGATCGAGTGATATGGATAAAAGATCTCGATGAAGGTTTCTTTGTGAGTTCTTGTTACTCAGAACTTGTAGAGGAGAGAAGTATTGTGAACTCAATTCTTAAATGCGAAAAGGCTTGCACTCTTTTGTGGGCATCTCAAGTTTCTATGAAGATTAAAGTCTTTGGATGGAGAACTTTGCTAAACAGGTTGGCCAGCAAAGACCAGCTTAATAGAACAGGGAATTATTACTTCTATCCATGACTTTCCTTGTGCACTCTGCATTAACAATGAAGAAAATCTACAACATTTGCTTCTTTGTTGTAGTGTGGCAGCCCAAGTTTGAAATTTAATCAATAGATGGATTGGATTTAAAGTCTCGGAAGGGGAAGATAATGTTCGTTGCCTTGTTTTCAGCTGCAATGTTTTAGCCAAGAAAGTTAAAAAGAATATAGAAGGAATCATTTCGTGGCCAGGTATTTAGGATTTATGGAAGTATAGAAATGACATTCTTTTCAATGGTCGACTTTGTAACGTCAACAAAGTCGTTTGATCTATTAGTTATTTTTTTTTTGTTGGAGACGGTCTTTAATATGAGATATGTCTAATACCAACTTCAACTTTTATGACTTTTGTTGAGCCCCTTTACCGTGTATGTCATAATTTAGTTGGTTTGATATCTCCTTCTTGTATTTTGTGTTAGAGTACCCCTATGTACTCTTTTAAAGGAATCTCTACCTTATAAACAAAAAAACAAAAACAAAAATTGGCATATTTTCATTGATATCTATCTCAATAATAATTTTTGTTATAAATTAAATATAAAATTAAAAAGCGAATTCAAATTTTATCATAAAAATTATCATAAAAATATTGATGAAAAAAATATGCGTTTGATTATGAACTTGATTTTAAATAAAATAGTTATATATACTTTAAAAATAATTAAACTGTAAAATTAAATATATTTGAATATCTACACATAAAAAAGTTATCCGAGTAATATATTAAGAAGATATTCTTTAAAAAAATGACGCTGAAATTTGATGTTTGACACTTCAAATTAGAATTTGTTCTACAAGCAAAATCAATTCGACTCCATAACATTGAACCCTATTAAAATCAATTACATATTTCTAAATTGACTTTAATCTCTCCTTAATTAAAATAAAAATCCTAGCATATTCTTCTTCTTTGTTAATCACACCTGAATGAACTCTGAATTTTTTATAATGGCATCACCATGCTTCTTTGATCTATTAAACTTCCAGGTTTTATAATAATAAGATACTGGAAGGTAAGTTAGTGCTTTTGTGATCACAAGTATCATAGGAGCTGGATACAAAGTTTTTGAGCATGACCTGAAAATTATTTAAAAAAAAAAACATAATTAGAACTACAAGAGTAAAAAAAAAATACAAAGAAATTCAAGTAATTAATCATAAAAATTAGGTCAATTATCCTTAATTTTTTTGTTTTAACACATTACCTTGAGTACAGCTTATAATTTCCTTGACCATTTTTGTTTTGAATCTTGTGATCAATAATCTGTAAACAACAATCAAAGAACATATTTTAAATATGTTACTGATCAATAGTATAAACCAAGATTATCATGAGGGTGAATTCAAATCATGAAGGTAGGGCATTTATATATAAGAATCAAAAGATAATTGATCATTTAAGAATTTTAAACAACGAAAAATGTTACCTGATAAGTGAAATATGACCCGGAATGAAAAGAAAGGTATTCCTTTTCTTTGGTAGAAGCATGGTCATTGTTGAAAGCATTATTAGGGTTCCAACTCCATGGAGAAAGAAACGAATCATCTTTCTCAAGAAAAGATAAGGATACTACATCAACCTTTGCTTCTTTAGTAGCTTCTTCATCATCACTAGTAACAATGCAATCACTCTCCTCATTAGTAGTATCATTATCATCGCTAGTTACCATCGTATGAATGAGATCACTTTCTTCCAATGTAAAATATATGCACTTCATGATTCTTGCTAGGGCAAGAGACCAAATGCTATGTTTTATTGAATGGAATGAAACTAAGGAAAACTATTTATAAATGTTGGTTCTATCTTAAAAAGGGTTTAGTTAATAATATAAGGACCGCATCCCACGTTATATTTTCTTTTCTGTTTCCTAATAACATGGTTTTTTTTTTTTTTTTAAGTTGAATACTAAAAAAACGGTTAAAGTAGTATAAGTGGCATGTGACATAATTACTATAAGGTGATAAGAGATTTTTTTGAATAAGAAACTCTTACATTTTTAAAATAAAATGTTGTATAACATTTCTAAAAATTTATGTCAATAAAATAATTAAAAAGTTAATTACATATTTTATTTTATTGGTAAAATAAAAATATATTGTTAGAATATATTTCTGAGTTGCCGCATGCTAAAGAAGCGAACACCTAATGGCAATGTAAAAAGCTACAGTATAAAGATTAGGCGGATCATTTTCCCTCCCGTTGGAGAGTATTCCTTGTGAGGATATCACACCAATTTTTTAGAATCAATCTAACGGTTGGCCGCATCCCACGTACATACAACTACCAATAATCTATCATATTTAAAGAGGAAAATTTATCACTCTTCATGTATTCAAATAATTCTCATTCAAATTTCATTTTTACAGTCTCTTAATGACCTGAGCTTTGGATTACTAACCTTGCAAGTCAGTCCACTCTCCACTGCATCGGAAGTCTTAAACCGCCGTAACATAGTGAATTCATCCTTTCTGATACTACGTAGTTCCAAAGCAGAACATTGACACTATCTGTGAGAATCGATTTCGGATTCATGTGATCTCCATGATCCATCGTTTCTCTATTCAACTGAATCGCCTCCAACAAAAATCCAGATCTCCATCTCTCGACGATTTTGTGGAACTTAGAGCCAAGCCCTCTTCCATCTGATCCGTTAAACAAATGGAACCTTCCAAAGCTACTCGCTATGTTGTTCAATGATAGGCCGTTGCAGCAACTAAAAACCCTTTGCCTCGTTCCCAATGGACAGAGAGTCAAGTCTTGAAAATAACTCCCTTTGTTCCTCCACAACCAAAATTTGTCCAACCTAACACTACAAAAAAATTGTCATTTACCAACAAACATTGTTAGTGATGACTAAGATAACCATAGGTATAGGTGGTATATACCTATAAAAATTTGTAACCATAGGTAAAGGATTAATATATAAAAATAACTAATGTGTTTCGTGCAACAAGAATCGAACTTCCTCCTGGGGCGGATTCTTCCTTCTCCTTCCTTTTTAGCTTTCTATTAGATTTAACCCAACAAGCTTCGTGGTTTTTTTTCTTCTTTTTAGGCGTGGTAGAAATTCTGTTTAACAAATAGCAGTTCTCTATGGGAGATTGGATAGAAACGGGAAAGAAGAAACATTTTCATTCAAAGATTAATAGCAACTCAATTTGGAAAGCTAAGGGCGGGAAAGGAAGTATTAATAATCAAGACTCCTTAACCATCTTTTTCTTTACGGAATTCCTGGATTCGTATGCTGCTCGTGATATGTTCAATGTCTTCAAAGAATACAGTTTAGTGGAGGAAGTTTTTATTCCATCAAGGAGAGTTGTGAATCCAAGAATTTTGGGGATAAAGCTAGATAATATTATCATCTCAGGGAAGAAATTTTATGCAAATTTGCCACACTTTCAAAGGTATTCTAAGACAGAAGCTGTTGCAGGCAATAAACAGTCTTCCAAGGGCAGTTCTGGTTAAGGGGGTGAGAGGCCAATTCAAGGTGTTAGGAAATGGCAACAAGGAAGAGAGAATCCATCTTTTGCTCAGGTGGTGGGGGAGAGATCTTGGCAGAAACAGGAAAAGAATCGAAACATCGAGGGGAATACAAGGATAAGTATCACGACAATCATTTTTGGGATTATGAGGGAAAATAACCCACATTTGCTCATCTGCATATTAAGGAGGAAGATACGGATTTAGCTAGATTTAAAAAAGCTTTCGTCGGGATAGTCAACCAGAGTGGAGCTAGTTACAATGTTCAAGACATATTTCACTCAAAAGGCTATTTCAGATTTAAAGCAACATCAATGGGAGCAAATATGTGTATGCTTGAGGACATAGATGAAGGTGAAGTGGTGGCAATGGTAGAGGAAGACAGATCCTGCGTAACCAAATGGTTCTCTGAAATTCATCCATGGTCTCCCAACGATGTGGATAATGAGAGACTAATGTGGTTACGTTGTTATGGGCTCCCCTGCCATGCTTGACATCCTGAGCTATTCAAGTTGATCTCAAGTAAAGTTGGTGAATTCGTTAGGTACGACAAACAAACGTAGGAATTAGAGATGTTCAATGTTGCTAGGTTCCTAGTAAAAACCAAATATTCTTTGTGTTTGAATGAGACCTTCAACATTGGAGTGAACAAAAACATATATAGAATCAAACTCATAGAGGATTTTCATGGGCCGAAGAGATTGATCGTGGAAGATCGAGACGAGGTGGTGAGCGAGCCAGACAATGAAGATGAAAACCTTAACATCAGCGATGGTGTTGGGGATAGAGGAGAAGGTTGGGATAGCTAAGAAGAAGGCGGTGATGGTGACTCATCAAAACGAAAACATGATGGGTCAGACGATGTCAATCACAAAGTTACTGAGCCTACGGAATTTGACAAGGTTAGGACAGATGGGAATGAGGAGATATGCGATGGGGAAGGTTAACATTTGGAAGCACGATCAACTGAGGGTGCCAAAAAAGAATGGTTTCTAAAAAGGTGTTAATTGGCATGGGAGAAACTGACATGGAAAACAACAAAGCGTGTGGAGGCAATACAAAGTCATTAATGCTGATTGACTTTTCTACTGCTTTGGAGAATGGATCACATAAATCTAGGGAGAGTAAGGAGAATAATGTTCCTAGTATAGGGTCCCTCTTGAACTTGCATAATGGGCTAGCAGAAATGGGTGTTACAAGTCAAGAAATGCTAGTTTTTATATCCAAATTTGACACTTTTAAGCTTTTTTTATTGCTCTAATCAGAAAATAACTTATCTATTAAGAAATTCTTGCATTTTTTGTGAACTTTAGATAGTTTAACGTGTTTGTTAATTTTATAGTGAAAATATGTCAAAAGGTTGCAGCTCGTTGCGGAAGAAAAGTCGAAGAAACGAAAAATGTGCGTGTCTGAAAATTTTAGAAGCTTCGCCGGCGAGCATGAAGCGAAGGAAGGTTGATTCGCCCGGCGAAGTAGCAATGAGAGGAAAGTGTGTTTTGGAAGTCCAATTCCAGTAGCTAGAGGAGTTGGCTTGCTGGCTAATTCGCCCGGCGACGATGGATTCGCCCAGCGAGAAAGAGGCGAGAGATTTAATTAATTTCAATTCAAGTTCCAGTAGCTCCCAGGCTTGGTTCGCTGGGTGATTCTCCCAGCGAATTTGGATTCGCCCAGCGAAGAATTGTAGTGCCCGGCGAAGGTAGATGTTTTCTGATGGACCAGCTGGCACTGTAGTTGTCACGTGGCCTCATTTGAGGGCTTCGCCCGGCTGAAGAAGGCACTTGCCCGACGAATTTGCCTGGGCAGAAATTAGTATTTAGGTAGTTTTGAAGATATTTTCTGATTTAACAACTTTTGAAAGAATCATTGTAACCTAAAAACCTCTTTGGAGCTTAAAAACGTCATCTTTTATTATTTTTCTTAGAATCCAAAGCATTTATGCTTCAATCCTTGAACCAATGAAGATTGATGCAACAAAAGCTTTGTCCATTACTTGTTGATCAAGCTACCATGAATATGTATAGCTAAACACATCTTGTGTCAAGATTGGTGGTAGGTAATCCTTCATTTTGTATGTATTGTGAACTTTGTTGATGATCAATATAGAAGAAAAACTTTGTTTGTATGGTTTATATTTTGTTTTAGTTCATGATTGAGAAATATGTTCTAATACTTGATCTAAGTTTCAATCCAGCAACAAACATAAGCCTAGAGATAGTTTTGAAAGTTTATGTTCATAAATATTGATCTTGAATGTTATCATATTGATAGTTGGAGTGAGAGATCATCTAAGGATCAATATGGTAAATCCCACAACAAGTGTAATAGACAAACTTGTTGAGAGGATATGTGGTTATATTCATCGTTAACAAGTTCACATTCTTTATCAAGTAAATACGTATAAAACGGATTACCGAACCTTAATCTTGACATGCTTTTACCAAATCTTTAAAACCAATTCTTTACTGTTGATTACTAAATTCTTATGCAAACGATCCGATACAAAACAACCAAACTCTTTGTTACTTTAAAAGTTTAAAACAATTTCGACTATAGAACGGTAGCAATACACATACAATCCCTGTGGATACGATAAAACACCCCCCAAAATACTTTTCAACAAAATGGCGCCGTTGTCGGGGATAGTTGTTTGATATTGCATGCATCGCAATAGTTGTTATATTTTAAGCTTGTATAACTTTTTCTTGTGCTTGTTAATTTGTTTGGCTAAGTGTGCAGACTCTGTTTATGCGAGGGGAGTTACCCGCAGATCAACTTCTTTTCGATCCTGAGATTGAACGAACTGTTCGTAAGTTGAATAGCAAAACAAGGCGGTGGAGGCAACTTGCTAGGGAAAGACTAAAACGAGGAGAAATTTCAACTTCGACAACAATACCATAGTTAACGCCAATCATGGCTGCTCCACCACCACCACCACCCGCTTCAACACCTTGTGCAAATAGTCCAAGGCACACAACTAAGTTCTCACGCAATGCCCATAATGGTCGGCACTCTGAAATGAAGACAGGAATCCTCGCTGTTCTATACCAGAACCCATTCACAGGTATGGATCACAAGGATCCCTTTACTCACTTGACCAAATTCTATGAAATTGCTGGAGCGACTAGAGCACCTGAAGCTGAGGAAGAGTCTTTGTTCAAGAGACTGTTTCCGCATTCCCTACTTGGGAAGGCAAAGGAATGGTACCTTGACCAATCAACTGCTATTATGACGGACTGGAACATGTTAGAAGAAAAGTTCTTGGAATGATTTTTTCCACACAATCGTTTCATGGAAGCGAAAACGACGATTGCAGTTTTCTCATAAGGTGGGAATGAGTCTCTCAACGAAGCTTGGGAGAGATTCAAGTCCATGCTTGGAAAATGCAAAGGGCACGGGTTTGATGAGCTGACGCAAGTGCATATTTTTAGAAATGGTCTTCAAATGGTTCACAAAACATTGTTGGATGCTACCGCGGGTGGATCTTTAATGACTAAAAGCGCCGACGAAGCCATTTCTATCATAGACAAGATGGCACTGAACGGCCATCAAGGGAATCATAACCGTGGCCAATCTTAAAAGAAATCGGGAGTACTAGAGTAGGGGACAAATGATGCAATTCTCGCTCAGAACAAATTGCTATCTCAACAGGTTGAGTTGTTAACGCAACAAATGTCAAAGCTCCCTCAACAGATTAAAGAGGGAGCCTGCACACTTAGGTAACACCATTGTTCTTTAGCTTCTCTTAAGTGTGTCCTTATATCAGATTCTAAATGTATTCTTCTTTAAGTTTTGGAGCATGCACACTTAGAACACACATTAGGTAACACCATTGTTCCTTCAATACTTTGTTATCATCAAAACCCAAAGGATATATGTCATGAGCAAATCTTGTTCTAACAATCTCCCCCTTTTTGATGATGACAAACATAAGTATTTAAAGAACAATGTTGGACTATTTTAATTTTCTTGGCAACGTCAGAGTCTGAGGTTTGTAAACTCCCTCTAAGTCTAATATTCAAAGGTTGAGTTTTGTAAGCTCCCTCTAAGTTCTATATTTAAGAAAACTAAAATATGTCAATGTTGGACTATTTTAATTTTCTTAGCAACATCAGAGTCTGAGGTTTGTAAGCTCCCTCTGATTCTAATAGTCCAAGGTTGAGGTTTGTAAGCTCCACCTAAGTTCTACTGTCAAGAAAACTAAAATATTTTTCCCGGGTAATAACAAAAAAAACAGAAATAACAAAAATTTAAATAATTAAAATAAACAACATTAAATTAAACATAATTAAAATTGAATGGGTTCAGATTCTCTATTAAATACTTCTATATCTTTCACCCCCTTTTGTCACATCAAAAAGAAAAAAAGAAACAAAAGAAATACATTCATAAATACAAAGTAGATCATCATTACATGATTGGTTCCCAAGGAAGAGAAAATGATTTAAGTAGTAGAGAGCATTAAAAGCTTGTACAATGAATCTTTAATAGTTATCGGTCGTAACAGTTCCAAGAATCAAGAAAAAAATGATTTTATTCTATCGCTTGGGTTACTCAGACTCTACTATAAAAGCAACCGAACCATAAGTCATTTTCATCAACATCCTTTAGCGCAATCATGGAAGCAACATCTAAGAGCACCAATATTTCTGTCATAACAAAAATTTCAAAAGATACTACAAGTTTGGAGACGAAGAGTCTTCAGAAACCAGCCACTTTTGAAGCTTCTGAAACTGGATCCTCATCTTCTCTATTGAAGTCTTCTGATGAGGGTTCACCAATAGCACTAACAAGGCCTTCTGAAGCCAGTCCATCGACTACTATTCTAAAACCAAAGAAGAAGTCAATGAAGAGGAAGAAGAAGAACATGGATATGATGGCGTTTCAAATTGTCATCTCCGACTACGAGGATGAGGATGAGCCTGATACTGATTGGGAAAATTTGATGAGTCGTAGGGCTTTAGATTAGTTTAACCTTAATGTCTTATGTCTTTTATGTAATCCTTTGATGATTATTGAAAATGTTTTAACCATTATTAAATTTACAATAGTACAATTATTTACTTTTCCCTTTGATTTTCTGACAAGTACATAAACAAAGTAAAAAGATGAACATATGAGATAATAAAACCAATAGATAGCTGTTAAGATGACATTTACAGTTGTCTTAAGAGAATATTTATTATGATTATATACTAGACATCATTTCTCAAGAGTCAGACATTAAAAGATTGATTTGACTAATCAATATTGAAACTCTAAACACTCAAGATAACGAATGAATAGTTACTATAAAACGTCCAACAAACCATCATTCTGAAACACTTAATCTTTAGAACACCAAAAATGTATATACAGAAGAAAATCTGGGTTCCAAAGAGAGATTTTAGAAATGCAGTAATACTGAATGCAGCAACTCAAGCAAGTGAGAAGAATGTAATAACTGAAGCATCTTCAAGAAAAGGGATTCCTTCAGAGGCACATACATCTACAAAAACCTTTGTTGAGACACAGAGAAGAAAAATAACTTCTAGGTAAAAATGTAGGAATCTTTTGAGGAAGGAAGTTGTTGAGTTTGCAAAGGAATATTGGGAAGATTATTTAAACAATCTAGATATGTCAGATGAGCCTACGGAATTCCTTAGAACAGATTCAAATGTCTAGAAAGTTTTTCTATGATAATATGTATTATCTTCCAATCTTTCAATGAGTATGTTGCAAGTGTTTTAAGTTATAGTCCTAATTTTTAGTTTCCAGACAACATAAAAATGCACATATACCAGTTAAGACACACAAGAATATGAACAAGAACAATGAACAATTTTTTAACAACAAGATTGCTTAATACAAGATATCTAACAATTACAAGGCATATATTTGCAAAAATCCAACATCAGAATATCTCATGGATAGCTTCAAGTTTTTCTCTCTATATTTTAGAAGAATCATCCTCAGAACTTATGACAACTCCTTGTTTGATAAGCAGTTCTGAAAGAACTCGACCGTAAGGAATGAAAAATGTCTTTCCCTTCTGAAAAGATGAAAGAGTCCTTTTCAGATGGTCAAACATAATTTGAGAAAGATCAATTTGTAAGTCTGAATTGAGAATAAGTAGCAAATATTTTTCAACAGAGTCCACAAGGTCTAGATCCTTGTCCTTAGGAAGCAAGTTTGAGTTCAGAATCTGATTCTAAATAATTGCATCAGGACGAAGATTTGAGACCAGAGAAAAATTTGATGGATCTAAAAAAGTATGGCATGTAGGAAGATAGCATTCCCAAATGGGATTTCTCCAATCTCCTCACAGTTGATTACATTTGTAATCGTCTTAGAGGTTACTATTATAGAAACACCAGAAACCTTGAAAAGAATAACATACTCAGAACTTAGATAAAAAATGGAAGCGTTGACCCAAAACTCTTTGAAAATATTTGGATAAGTAAATCCACAAAGCATATCAAAATATCCATTCCAACTTTGTTCAGAAACAGTCTTCCAGAAATTAAAACCTTGCTTAAGCAGCTATTTAAAATTCACAAACTTTTCATTGATGACTACTAGTTGATTCGGTGAAGAATTGACTAGAGGATTCATCTCAGGTTTGGTTTTATCAACACAGAAAAGAGAAACAAATAACAAGAAAAGAAATAAACAAGATTCAGACAAAAAAGGACAGAAAAGGTGACACGAAATGATGTTTCACAAAGACAGGGGATAGAGATCATAGACGTATCAAATAAGAAAACATCATTACCCAAGGGTCCTTACCAAGCAGACGTCTTGAATACACTAGATGATTTTCAAATTTATGGAATTTTAAGTAAGACAAGGGTTTTTAAAAATAATTCTTACTTAAATTGTTTTATCAGAAGTAAAGATTCCTTTTCAAAATCTCAAAGACTGAGTATTTTTCATAAGCTATATGTCATCATAGTCGAGTAGCATTAAACTTCGAGTGAGACATCTTCTATTTAAGTTCCAGTCTTTGATATTCTATTCAGAGTCAAACATTTTCTCATAAAACTAGTGTCAAGATTGATTTATGAATATTGAATTGGTTTTCTTGACCACTAACTAGAAATAGTATTATCACAAATGACATATTCAGTACAGTCAAATACAACATAGTTTCTTTTAAAATATTTCTGAAGATTCTTTTGTTATTAATAAACAGAACTTCTCTAGAGATCTAATTAGAGACTTTGTATTCACCCATACTTAAATAGTTCATTGAGTCAAGAAGTTTGCAAAAGTGAAGGAACAGAATAATATTTTTTTTGTTTTTCTTGGTCAAGCTTCAGATGAGTATTCAGATTTGACCGTAGAATCTGAATTTTGTCTTGAGTAGATTATGAGTCAATGGCAGCCAAACCAATGATTCCACTTTCTTCTCCAAACTTCATAAATTTGCATCCCTCAGCTCTTGAGATTGGTATGTAGGCATTTCTTCCATCAAGTATCATGGAAGATGCCTTGCTCATTTCTTTTGTGATATCTACAGCAAAACCAATTTTGAATGTTGGTACCCATATTTCCGTGGGTCCACAATGTTAGTCTTGACGGACTTTCTCTTACATCATGCCTTAATTTGATAGAAGTACCAAGATTCATTCCAGAACAGAGTCTAGGATGGATTATGGCACTTAACAAAATCTTTTTCTTAGAAGGGTCTTTGATTTCACTGTCTTGGATTAAATTTATTGACTTCATAATGCTTGATTTTTAAATTTTTTACTAGCATAGAACCAGATAGTGTTTGCTATCAGAGGTTGGCATGAGATAAGTTTTCAGCACTGTCTTAGTATTGACAGAAAACAGAAGAAGAAATGAAAGGTTTCTAGAATTGTTCTTTAACATAAATTCTATGATAGCCTTCAATTTCCATAGGAGTAATGGAGTCACTTAAGATATTATCTTGAGATGCAGACACCTTATTATCAATATTGAAGTAAGATGGATTAGTCAATACCGCTTTCTCTTCAATAATTTATTCATTCCTAGATTCAGATTGTTTCTTCAGAAAAAGTAATGGCCAACAATGCCCGATTACTTCTTCATCAAATTATGAATCCTCAACTATGCCAGCTTCATTAGAATATGCTTTGGAGATCTCTGACATTTTTCTTTTTGGGTTTTTTCTGTCAGGTAGTTTTTATTCATGTTCTTAAGATTGGGATAATCAGTTGAAATATGAATATTTCAGAAGCTTCTGAAGTTACTCTTCCATCATGAGAGTGAGAGTTGGCGTTGCATTGTCTTGAAGCATGTGATTTATTGATTGGACGTTAGGAACAAGGATGGTGTAATTGTGAGTCGTTGATTGAGTTGCCTTAGAACATACCATCGATGAAGATCGGAGAAAATAATTAACGTGCTCGAAAAGGTTAACAAAAACGGTTACAGTAATTAGAATAGTTAATTGGAGCGGTTGTGGTGATGCAAAGAAGAAGATCAAAGAAACTTGATGAAAAAGTCATGAGAATCAAACGAGGGTTCCGACATACGACACTATTCCTTACTTGAATAAAGAGTGTATATGATGTAGAAGATGAAAATCATGGAAAGGCTTATGATACATTGGTCGAGGTCTCTGGTGATCAGAGAGAGTTACTTGCCTGATTAGCACACCAATGCTCAAGTGAGTGTTTTTGAGACGTGGAAGTTTGCAAGAGTGGATGTGAATAATATTAAGGCGTGGCCTAGAGTCACACTTATATATGGAAACAGTTAGCACTATTCAGTATTGAAACAGAGAATGCATGATATGTAGAAGATTACCACTGTGGAAAGGCTTATGGTGTCGTGATTGAGGTATCTAATGATTAGAGATGGGGATAATTGCAAAGTTAGTACTTCAATGCTCAAATCTGTATTTCAGAGAGGTGGAATTATGAAAGTGTGAATGTGAATAATAAATGGATGTAATCCAGATTCACACTTATATATAGAAGACGATTAGAATCATTCTCAGTTGATCTGATGTGAAACGCAGAAAGTCATTGGATGCACATCAATAGTAGAGATGACCACAAGAGACGTGCTCCTAAACGATACTCCGAAATGGGTATCTACCTGAATGTGAAATAATGAATGGTTTTAATTGGACTGTGTAGTTGTATTTGGTCAGTCTTATTGAACCTCTAGTCAGCCATAAAACATATCTTCGACTCACACTCAAAAGAAAGTGTTATAAATAATAAATGTTTAATACTATGTTGTCTTGTCTTTCAATAAACTTTCACTACTATTCATATATATATATATATATATATATATATATATATATATATATATATATATATATATATATATATATATATATATATATATTAGTTTTTTTAATATGTATTGATCATATTGTTAGCTTAGTGACTATAAATAGAATTCATGTTATAGTGTAAAGGCTTGTGAATAACATAGTAAAAAAAATGATTTCTAACATTGACTATTTCCTTTTAGTTCTTAACAAGTTTAATAAAAATTTAATTATAAAGATAGAAACATTAATTTTGTTTGAGGGGGTACACTTGTTGTGTTTCTACAGTTAGTTTCACTAATTTGTGTGGTTTTGCTCCTTGTAACATTGATTGCTTAAATTAGACCTTCCATACTTTTCGTTTTTTGTTTGCAGTACAAAAAGAACCTAAGTTCAAAGAGAAAGACTAAGCATGATGCTATATACCCATACTCTACTCAGTTTTTTTTACAAACTTTACAAACTTATAATATAAATTGTTAAAGGAAAAAGGTTTTGTAAACTAATCTATTTTTTGTATCAAATGTTAATGACTTTTTATTAAAAGAAAATTATTGTTTATGGTTATTATAATCATGATTGAAGTTACAGATCATGACTCATAATGCCATTTAATGTTCTTTAACAGTTAAAAAAATATCGCATATGTAAATACAAGCAAAGATAACTCAAGCCAAGAAAATTTTAAAAAATGACAAAAAAAAGTTGCATATCCATATTTCAGTCAAAATCAGGTCTACTAGCCAAGATAATTCAAATCTAGAACACTGACCCATAATTAAGGACCTGTTTGTTTGAGTTTTAAAAAAATAGATTTTTTCTTTGTATTTTCAAAAATATATTTTGTAAAATCGTTTTTTAAAATATTATAAGTTTTTGTATATTCGTTTTTTATAAATTGCAAGACTAATTTTGATATCATACAATATAAATATACATTATTGAAGATCAAAACATAGTCGAAATCATAATTTTTTAAAAAGTTGTATTCCAAAAATGATTTTTATGAAAAGCTATTTGAAATAGCTTCAAAATTAAGTGATTTTTTGAAATTTTGATATTCAAAATTTTTTTCGATAAAATGTTGATATATCTAAAATCACATTTTAAGAATAACTATTTAAACCAAATTTTCATTTGAAGCTTTTATGAAAAGTTTCTTTGTAAATTTTTTTGCCACAAAATTATGTTACATTATAAAAATCATTTTTAAAAAAAGCCAAAACAAACGGGCCCTAAAATGAATTACATGTTTCTAAAATAACTTTAATCTCTACTAAATTAAAATAAAACCCTAGCATACTATTCTTCTTTGTTAATCACACCCGAATGAACCTTGGACCTTTGACAATGGCATCACTATACTTCTTTGATCTATTGCACTTCATGTTTCTATAATAATAAGATACTGGAAGATAAGTTGGTGCTTTTGTGATCACAAGATTGAACCTTGGACCTTTGACAATGGCATCACAATGCTTCTTTGATCTATAATAAGATACTGGATGGTAAGTTGGTGCTTTTGTGATCACAAGATTGAGTTGAGTTGGATACGAATCTTCTGAACATGATCTGAAAATTCAAAACAGAAAAGGAAACCCTAATTAGAACAACACGAGGTTTAATTAATTGGAAAAAAATTGTTTTGATTCATTAAATGTGATAAATAAAATTCAAGTAATCATAAAAATTTGTAAACAAGATGTCTTCATTCACACGTTACCTTGCAGAAGATGAGCATTGCTTATAATTTTCTTGAGTATTTTTGTTCCGAATCTTTTCGTCAATAATCTAAAAATATAGTATGTTATTAGAAAACCAAGATTAACATGAGGGTGAATTCAAATCTTGAAGATAGTTGGAAAAAAATTACCTGAAAATTGAAATATGATTCAGGATGAAAAGAAAGGTACTTTTTTTCTTTGGTAGAAGTAGAACCATTCTCATTCTTGAAAGCATTGGGATTCCAAGTCCATGGAGTGAGAAATGAATCATCTTTCTCAAGAAAGGACAAGAATCTTGCATCAAGTTTTGTATTCGTCAATCTCTGAGTAGCATCATCGTTATCAATGAGATCACTTTCGTCTTTTGTAAAATATCTGCACTTCATGGTTCTTGAGAGGCTAAGAGAACAAATGATATGTATTTAATGAAGTGTGAAACTGTGTTGGTTCAATCTAAAATATGAGTTGAAAAAACGGTTAAGATATATATAAGGGGCGTGTGGCGGCTAAAGATAACTTTGAAGTTATAACAAGATATTATTTACTGTGAAGATTTTTTTTGTCTGTTTCCTAGTTATACAAGATTTGATTTACTTTGAAGTTATAACTTATAAGTAAATTTTGAAGGCGTTAACTAAAATATTTGAGTAAAAATATGTTATTTATATAATTTTTAAAATGTTTGTATGATATATCTAAAGAGATTTTGCCAATTAAATAATTAAAAGATCAATTTTTATGGTATTAAGTATCCATAAAGTCAATCTTATAAAATCTTATTAAAAGATCTATTTTTAACTGAAATAATATATCAATAAAGTAAATCTTTATGCTTTTATTGTTGATCCGTTTGGGACCTATATTGCGATAGTTAAATCATTTATAGACAGTGAATATAAAATTTTTGGATTTAGAAATTGTTTACTTGTTTTTAGTCATCTCTTAGATTTACTTAATTTGATTGAAAAAAATAATAATTTAATATTATTATAAACAAGAGTTCTTCTTTTATTTACTCTAACATTTTTTTTGTGACAGTATTTTTTCTGTCTTTCACGCATTTTTTTATATAACACACCCTAAAAACAACAAACTATAAATTGTTTTTTAATAAGCAAGATTAGTGGTATATTAATTAGCGAATCTCAAGGGAAGATCCAATTCCATGTACAAAATAGGCCTAACCGGTAAAATTCAAGGCCTACAAAATTCTAAAGGGGCATTTACCCAAGAATAATAATTACAATTTAGTGCGTTTTTATGTTTTTTTCCAATCCACCACCAAGAATACATAACTATACGATTGGTAATCGTATCTACATCCCAAAACTCATCTCTAAACATAATATTGTTCCTAGACGACCATATGACCCAACACACTATTAGCCAAAAGCCCATAGCAGTTCCTACACTAAGAAAAATTTGTAAACACCCATTTATCCAACATAGTATATGATTCGAAATATCTCCAACCCAAAATTCCTCAACTTGTAACCAACGGAATAGAAATTTCCAAACGAGATTGGACTTGGAACATTGGAAGAGGAGATGCTCAGCGTTTTCATCCATTAAGAAACAAAATGGACAAACCTTTTCATTGACATTAATAATTAATCCTCTTCGAACCAAGTTGTCGCGTGTAGGTAGTCTATTGAGGATCAATCTCCAGCCAAATACTTTCAGTTTGAGTGGGGCGATGGCCAACCAATTCAATCTCAACGCTGATTTAACATCCTCTGCAATAACCGGAACAAAGTTGTTCTCTTTAACCTGCAAAAAGTGATACAAAGACGACACAGAAAAAACTGGATTGTGGCCATGTAACCAGCTAACCGAATCCTGCACTTCATCAGCCAACCTGTAATCCTGAAGTACCTGGAGTAATTTATCGTATTGAACGGTGATATCTTCCTGCAATAATTGATGTGAAAATTTGATGTTCCAATACCATGTGCCTTGTAACGCCCTGATTCCAATTATTCCCATTTTGTTGAGTCCTTTATTTAAATTGAGTGATAAATTATTCTATTTGTAGAATTGGTATATTAATATGCTATGTTGATGTGTTATGATAATTGACCGTTTTGAGAGTTTTCGGGGAAACTAGAATGGAGGGTATTTTAGACTTTTCTCAATTAATGATAAGTTAGAAATTTAGTGGAAATAGAATTTTGTGAGAAAAATGAATTAATTGATTAGGAGAAAAGAAATAGAAAAGAAAGAAAAAGAGATAAGAAAGAAATAGAATAGAAAAGAAAGAAAAAAGAGAATTAGAGAAAAAAAAAGAAGAGGAAGAAAAAGGAAGAAGAGAAAAGAAGAGGAGAAAGTTTGGGAGAACTACGAAAATCATCAAGATCGACCAATTAGCGAGTTTGGAATCCGGGTAAGGGTGTGAAATCTTGTTATCTTAGCAATGTGTATGATTATGTATGATTGTATTGTTGATATTGTTGATTTTCATGAGTTTTGGGGTATAAACCCATTGGTGTAGAAAATGGTATAAATCGATGTTTTCGCGGATAGAAATCGATATAATTTGTGTTGTATAATCTCCATATGTTTATGAATCATTACTATTCATTGTTTTACTGATGGAAGTGATTTGGGGGAGAAAATTGAGTTTTTGAGGGTTTTGGAACAGTGAAAACGAAGCAGAAATTCTGCTTCTGGTGTGAAGCGCCGGGCGAAATGCCCTGAGCGCCGGGCGGTGCGTGCCTTCGCCGGGCGAAATTGAGAGGCGCGAGGGTGTTAAGCTACTGGTTTGGTTCACATTTGGGGGAATTTCCTTCGCCCCTTCTTCGCCGGGCGAAGCGAAGGCGAAATGGAAGCGTCGCCGGGCGAAACGTTCCTGTCGCCGGGCGCTTTCGTTTTTTTTTTATTTTCATTTCTTTTAAAAATTCATAATTTCCGAACCGTAATTCCGATTTAGGCGTTCTTTATATCGTTGGAAAGCTATTGAGCTTTACTTTGTGATTATGATGGTGTGGAAACTGTTGGCCGATTTTATTATGTTGGAAAGTCGAGAATAGTGTTATTTAGCGACTTTTACCGTTTTGACTGTGTGTTGGAATGCGAATCGTACAATAGTGCATTGATGTGAATGTATATAGATTGTATGTGATTGTATGAGATGAATGCATGAATATAATGTGGAATATGTGTATTTTTATGTTAAGATATATATAATTATATGCATTGTTATTATGATAATATTTCTCACCCTTCTGCTGTTTTATGATGCTCTATGAGGCATTGCAGAGTAGGTATGCTGGAGGTCTTTTTGTGGAGCGTGTCTTCATTCTTTTGGTCGGTTGGCTCTGATATGTAGCACCGGGTAGCTAGGATGTATATGATTCTTTTGTGATACATTTGTATATGTATCTTGCGGATAAATGTTTATGTAAACATGAATGATGTTGGCAGATAATATTTGATGATATGCATATGTATGTATGTATGATGGTTGTTATTCAATGTTTCGATTTTTCGCTTTTATTCTAAATATTGAGATGTGGGTGTAAGGACTAAGTTCCTCTGTTGCAAGTTACCCCACTGTTGCATATCAATGTTGAGCAGGTGTTGTATGTTTTAACTTAAAGTATAATGTGACATATCTCTTTTATACCATGTTATAATTATACTCTGACGAAATTTTTAATATGTGCCTAAATGATTATGTGATTATTTGGGGGTATAGAAAGGGGGTGTTACATTAAGTGGTATCAGAGCCAGAGTTGAGTCAGTTGTGTCTGTCTTGTTGTCGTATTGTTTGAATTGTTGTTTAACTTTGTTGTTATTTTTGGGAATGATTAGAATATGGCTGGTAGAAACGATAATGCGATGGCTGCTGCTTTGGAAGCAATGGCTAGGGCGGTGCAAGGTGCGCCAAATGTGAATGCTAATGACGAGTTCAGGAAGAATCAACCACCGGTTTTCAAAGGGAGATTTGATCCCGATGGTGCTCAACTTTGGTTGAAAGAGATTGAAAGGATCTTCAGAGTCATGGACTGTGCGGAAGAGAATAAAGTGAGGCTTGGGTCTCACATGCTGAAGGAAGAAGCCGACGATTGGTGGGTCGGTATGCGTCAAATTCTTGAGGTGGATGATGAAGAGGTAACTTGGGATTTATTTCGTACTGAGTTTTTAAGGAAGTATTACCCTGAAAGTGTGAAAGGGAAGAAGGAGATGAAGTTTCTTGAATTGAAACAAGGTAGTATGTCCGTGGTGGACTATACTGCTAAGTTCGTGGAGTTGGTTCAATTCCATCCTCACTATGCTGCAATCACTGCTGAGTTCTCAAAGTGTATTAAATATGAGAATGGTTTGCGTCCTGAGATTAAACAGGCTGTGGGATATCAAAGGATAAGAAGGTTTTCGGATTTGACGGAATGTTGTAGAATCTTCGAGGAAGATAGCAAGGCTCGTTCTACACATTACAAAAGTTTGAATGAGAGGAAGGGAAAGCAACAAGCTAGAAGTGGACCTTATGTGACACCTGTTGATAAGGGCAAGCATAGGGGAAACTTTGAGAAGAGATCTGGAGGAGGAGGTTCTGGTCCCATTAAGTGTTATAAGTGTGGAGAAATAGGTCATAAATCATTTGAGTGTGGGAAGACTGTGGTGAAATGTTTTAACTGTGGAGGCCTTGGGCATGCTGCTACAGATTGTAGAAGGAACATGGTGAAGTGCTATAATTGTGGAGAAGTTGGTCACATTAGCACTAAGTGTACTAAGCCGAAACAAGCTCAAGCGGGCGGAAAGGTGTTTGCATTGGCGGGGACTCAAACTACTAGTGCAGACCGTTTGATTAAAGGTACATGCTTTATTAATAGTACGCCTTTAGTTGCTATTATTAATACGGGAGCGACTCATTCGTTTGTTTCGTCTGAGTGCGCGAAGCGTTTGAATCTTGTGTTGTCTCTGATGGATGGTAAGATGGTTATTGATATTCCAGCAATGGGGTCAGTAACTACTTCGTTGGTTTGTTTAAGTTGTCCTTTGACCATTTATGGTAAAGGCTTCGAGATGGATTTAGTGTGTTTGCCGTTGGAAGGTTTAGACGTAATCTTGGGTATGAACTGGTTGTGATTTAATCGAGTTCATATAGATTGCTATCACAAGTTAGTAAGGTTTCCTTCTTTGGACGATGATGAAGATGAGAGTTTACTATCCACTAAAGAATTGAAGAAACTTTTAGCGGACGAAGCCCAATTGTTCGGGTTGTTTGTATCGTTGTCTGTGGATAGTCAAGTGTCCCTTGATGTGTTTCCTGTTGTTTGTGATTTTCCTGAGGTGTTTCCTGAGGATATTATGGATGTCCCGCCGGAAAGAGAAGTTGAGTTTTCTATTGATCTAGTTCCGGGTACGAGACCGACTTCGATGGCACCGTATCGTATGTCGGCATCGGAGTTGGTAGAATTGAAGAGGCAATTGAATGACTTGTTGGACAAGAGATTTGTAAGACCAAGTGTTTCTCCTTGGGGTGCTCCGGTATTGTTGGTAAAGAAAAAGGATGGGAGTATGCGGTTATGCATTGATTATCGACAATTGAATAAGGTGACAATTAAGAACAAGTATCCGCTTCCAAGGATCGATGATTTGATGGACCAATTGGTTGGTGCGCGTGTTTTTAGCAAGATTGATTTGAGATCGGGGTATCACCAGATTCGTGTGAAAGAAGAGGATATTCAAAAGACTGCCTTTAGGACACGGTATGGCCATTACGAATATTTCGTGATGCCATTCGGGGTTTCTAATGCGCCGGGTGTGTTCATGGAATACATGAATCGTATTTTTCATGAGCAGTTAGATCGTTTTGTGGTTGTGTTCATCGACGACATTTTGATTTACTCTAAGTCTCAAGAGGAGCATGAGGAGCATTTGAGAGTTGTGTTGAAAATTTTGAAAGAGAAACAATTATATGCTAAGTTGTCGAAATGTGAATTTTGGTTGTCGGAAGTAAGTTTCCTTGGACATGTTATTTCCGATAGTGGTATTAGTGTTGATCCATCCAAGATTGATGCAGTGATGCAATGGGAGGCTCCTAGATCGGTTACGGAGATTCGAAGCTTTTTAGGATTGGCGGGTTATTATCGGAGATTTATTGAGGGATTTTCAAAGTTGGCACTTCCGTTAACGCAATTGACTTGTAAGGAAAAGGCTTTCATTTGAGATATTCATTGTGAAGAGAGTTTCAATGAGTTAAAAAGAAGGTTGACAACGACTCCGATCTTGATTTTGCCAAATCCTACGCAACCATTTGTTGTGTATTGTGATGCTTCATTGGTTGGTTTATGTGGTGTTTTGATGCAAGATGGAAAAGTTGTGGCTTATGCTTCAAGACAATTGAGAGTACATGAAAAGAATTATCCTACGCATGACTTGGAGTTGGCGGCCGTGGTGTTTGTTTTGAAAATTTGGAGACATTATCTTTATGGTGCAAGATTTGAAGTTTTTAGTGATCACAAGAGCTTGAAATATTTATTTGACCAAAAAGAATTGAATATGAGACAAAGAAGGTGGTTAGAGCTTTTGAAGGATTATGATTTTGGTTTGAATTACCATCCGGGTAAGGCAAACGTGGTGGCTGATGCTTTGAGTCAGAAGTCGTTACATATGTCTTCATTGATGATGAGAGAATGGGAACTTTTGGAGAATTTTAGAGACTTGAGTTTGGTTTGTGAAATGACGCCGAGAAGTGTGAGACTTGGTATGCTACATGTTACGAATGATTTTCTTGCAACCGTGTGTGAAAAGCAAAAGTTGGACTTGAAATTTGTTGATTTGATACTGAACGAAAATGAGAATTTCAAGGTTGATAACTTTGGAGTTTTGAGATTCCGTGGTCGTATCTGTATTCCCGATGATGCGGAGTTGAAAAAGATGATATTGGAAGAAGGACACCGAAGTAACTTAAGTATTCATCCGGGAGCGAATAAAATGTATCAAGATTTGAAGAAAATCTTTGGTGGTCCGGATTAAAGAGGGATGTGACTCAATTTGTGTATGCGTGCTTAACTTGTCAAAAGTCGAAGGTAGAACATCAAAAGCCTAGTGGATTGATGCAACCGTTGGACATTCCGGAGTGGAAGTGGGATAGTATATCGATGGATTTTGTCACGGGACTGCCGAATACGCAAAGAGGTCATAATGCTATTTGGGTAATCGTTGATAGGCTTACTAAATCTGCTCACTTCATCCCAATTGATATTAGTTATCCTTTGGAGAGGTTAGCCGAGATTTATGTTCTTGTGGTTGTGAAGTTGCATGGGGTTCCTAAGAGTATTGTATCAGATAGAGATCCTAGATTCACATCGAGGTTTTGGGAGAGTCTACAAAAGGCTTTGGGTTCTAAGCTAAGATTGAGTTCGGCTTATCATCCGCAAACGGATGGTCAAACCGAGAGGACAATTCAATCGTTGGAGGATTTGTTGCGTGCTTGTGTGCTCGAGCAAGGTGGTGCTTGGGATAGTTATTTGGCATTGATTGAGTTCACCTATAATAACAGTTTTCATTCAAGTATAGGTATGGCACCATTTGAGGCTTTATATTGTCGGAGGTGTCGAACACCTTTGTGTTGGCATGAAACAGGTGAGAGGACGGTAGTTGGACCGGAGATGGTACAACGAACGACGGAGAAAGTGAGGTTTATCCGTGAGAAGATGAAAGCTTCTCAAAGTAGACAAAAGAGCTATCATGACAAGAGAAGAAAAGATCTTGAGTTTCAAGAAGGCGACCATGTGTTTTGGAGAGTTACGCCAATTACGGGTGTGGGTCGTGCTTTGAAGTCGAAGAAGTTGACTTCTCGTTTTATTGGTCCGTATCAGATTTCTGCACGAGTTGGTGCTGTGGCTTACCGTGTGGCGTTGCCTCCGAATCTTTCCAATTTGTATGATGTATTCCATGTTTCGCAACTTCGGAAGTATGTTCCGGATCCGTCACATGTTATTCCTATGGACGAGGTTGAAGTGAGAGATAACCTTACGGTGGAAGCTTTATCGATTAGGATTCTGGGTCGTGAAGTTAAGAAGCTCAGAGGCAAGGATATTGCGCTTGTAAAGGTAGCGTGGGGAGGCGCTGCGGAAGGCAATATGACTTGGGAACTAGAGAGTAGGATGCGAGAGTCGTATCCGGAGTTGTTTGAATCAGGTAATATTTTCGAGGACGAAAATTTCTAAAGTGGGGGAGAGTTGTAACGCCCTGATTCCAATTATTCCCATTTTGTTGAGTCCTTTATTTAAATTGAGTGATAAATTATTCTATTTGTAGAATTGGTATGTTAATATGCTATGTTGATGTGTTATGATAATTGACCGTTTTGAGAGTTTTCGGGGAAACTAGAATGAAGGGTATTTTAGACTTTTCTCAATTAATGATAAGTTAGAAATTTAGTGGAAATAGAATTTTGTGAGAAAAATGAATTAATTGATTGGGAGAAAAGAAATAGAAAAGAAAGAAAAAGAGATAAGAAAGAAATAGAATAGAAAAGAGAGAAAAAAGAGAATTAGAGAAAAAAAAAGAAGAGGAAGAAAAAGGAAGATGAGAAAAGAAGAGGAGAAAGTTTGGGAGAACTAGGAAAATCATCAAGATCGACCAATTAGCGAGTTTGGAATCCGGGTAAGGGTGTGAAATCTTGTTATCTTAGCAATGTGTATGATTATGTATGATTGTATTGTTGATATTGTTGATTTTCATGAGTTTTGGGGTATAAACCCATTGGTGTAGAAAATGGTAGAAATCGATGTTTTCGCGGATAGAAATTGATATAATTTGTGTTGTATAATCTCCATATGTTTATGAATCATTTCTATTCATTGTTTTGCTGATGGAAGTGATTTGGGGGAGAAAATGGAGTTTTTGAGGGTTTTGGAACAGTGAAAACGAAGCAGAAATTCTGCTTCTGGTGTGAAGCTACTGGTTTGGTTCACATTTGGGGGAATTTCCTTCTCCCCTTCTTCGCCGGGCGAAGCGAAGGCGAAATGGAAGGGTCGCCGGGCGACACGTTCCTGTCGCCAGGCGCTTTTGTTTTTTTTATTTATTTTCATTTCTTTTAAAAATTCATAATTCCCGAACCGTAATTCCGATTTAGGCGTTTTTTATATCGTTGGAAAGCTATTGAGCTGTACTTTGTGATTATGATGGTGTGGAAACTGTTGCCCGATTTTATTATGTTGGAAAGTCGGGAATAGTGTTATTTAGCAACTTTTACCTTTTTGACTGTGTGTTGGAATGCGAATCGTACAATAGTGCATTGATGTGAATGTATATAGATTGTATGTGATTGTATGAGATGAATGCATGAATATAATGTGGAATATGTGTATTTTTATGTTAAGATATATATAATTATATGCATTGTTATTATGATAATATTTCTCACCCTTCTGCTGTTTTATGATGCTCTATGAGGCATTGCAGAGTAGGTATGCTGGAGGTCTTTTTGTGGAGCGTGTCTTCATTCTTTTGGTCGGTTGGCTCTGATATGTAGCACCGGGTAACTAGGATGTATATGATTCTTTTGTGATACATTTGTATATGTATCTTGCGGATGAATGTTTATGTAAACATGAATGATGTTGGCAGATAATATTTGATGATATGTATATGTATGTATATATGTTGGTTGTTATTAAATGTTTAAATTTTCCGCTTTTATTCTAAATATTGAGATGTGGGTGTAAGGACTAAGTCTGTCTGTTGCAAGTTACCCCACTGTTGCATATCAATGTTGAGCAGGTGTTGTATGTTTTAACTTAAAGTATAATGTGACATATCTCTTTTATACCATGTTATAATTATACTCTGACGAAATTTTTAATATGTGCCTAAATGATTATGTGATTATTTGGGGGTATAGAAAGGGGCTGTTACATGCCTTCCTCCCAAAACCCATTATCAATGATTCTACTATTTTTATTTTCTGCTAGATGCCACAGATCTGGAAACTCAACAGCCAAGGTATGACCCGCTGTCCAATGAGATGTCCAAAATGGAATACACTCGCCATTTCCAAGTTTGTGCGAGATCAAACCCTCTTCTAGATTAATGCCACAGAAAGAAGAAATTTGTACCAGGTCTCTCCACCACATTGACAGAGGCACACTATTTTTAAATACCACAGAGCTATACAATTCATGTAAATAATTTGGATACCTGCTATGAATTAGTCCTCTCCATAACCTATCCTCCTGAGAAAGAATCTTCCATGTCCATTTGAACATAAGAGCTGCATTGAACAATCTGATATCTTTAACTCCAAGCCCTCCTTCTTCAACCGGATTGCACACTACTTCCCACTGGACCCAAGCAATACCTTTTTTCACCACCGAACCTTGCCATAAGAATCGTTTCTGAATAGACTTTAAAACCTTAATAACTTTGGATGGAACTCTGTAGAACGACATATAATGAATTGGGATATTCGCCAAAACAGAGTTAATCAGTGTAACTTTGCCTCCCATAGAGAGGAATCTACCTTTCCACGAATTTAGCCTTGCACGGACCGTATTAATCAAAGGTTTCCAAAATGCAACCAACCTATGATTACCTCCTATTGGAATGCCAAGAAACTTAAATGGACATGCTGATACTTTGCAAGAGAGAAAATTACCGGCAGCCTCGAGAACTATGTCTTCCACGCCAATGCCAAACAAATAACTTTTACTGAAATTAATCTCTAGGCCAGACACGAGGTGGAAGCCTTTCAGAATTGCTTTAATTGCCAGTATATTGCTCATTGAACCATCTCCCAGTATTAGATAATCGTCTGCGTATTGTAGGAGATCGAAGGAGGTATTCGAATCCATTTTGAAGCCTGAGAAGCTGCCATTGTCGACAGCTCTTTTTATAAGGACTGCCAACCCTTCAGCAGCGATGGTAAATAATAGAGGGGCTAGAGGATCACCTTGTTTGAGCCCTCTTGTAACTCTAAAGTCTTTGGAAGGGCTCCCATTCACCAAGACAGATGTGAAACTATTAAACACCCCATTGTCCAACCACCTCAACCAATTATCTCCGAATCCCATGTATGTCATGACTTCACGCAAGTAATCCCAGTCCACACAGTCGTATGCTTTGCTAAAATCGACCTTCAACAATATTAACTCTTTCTTGGCTCGTTTAGCAAAATCTATAACCTCATTCATAGTCACCACCCTATCAAGTAAGTTTCGCCCACTAATAAAAGCCGTCTGAGTTTGCGAAATTATACTCCCTATTTTGTTCCTGAATCTGTTAGCTAGGATCTTGGCTATCACTTTGTACACCGAGCCAATCAAGGAGATAGGCCTATAATCATCGAGGTTCCGAGGGCTTCCGTTTTTAGGAATAAGGGCAAGAAAAGAGGATGCAAGGACTTTGTGTAGACTTTCTCCTTCAAAGAACTCCAAGATACATTGGACAAAATCGTGACTAACTATGTGCCAACATTTTTTAAAAAACTCGAAGCTAAATCCGTTTGGGCCAGGACTACGGTCCCCTGCACAGTAAAAAACAGCGCTTCTGACTTCAGCAGCATCTATAGGTTGGTCGAGCTATAATCTGTCCTGGTTAGATAACCTTTTGAAACCATAACTTCCAATGGAAGGAAACGGTCTTCTTGCCTTGCTGAATCTCTTTTGGAAATGGTGTCTGACTGCATCTTTAACATCCTCGACATCCTCAACATAGGATCCATTAACCAAAACAGAGTGAATTGTATTCTGATGAATCCTATTCTTTGGCGCAGCATGGAAAAACTTTGTGTTGAGATCTCCTTCGACATGCCATTTCAATCGAGACTTCTGCTTAATAATACTCTCTTTAATTCTAAGGCTTTTCCATAAGGAGTCTTCAGCGTTATTCCTCTTATTTATCTGCTCTGTACCCACACTGTATAGCTCTTTATCAAATAGGCCTTCAACTTCATTAATTTCATCAGTGTACAAAGTTATTCTTGTGTCCACCCATCCAAAAATGTTGGAATTCCACCATCTGATTTTCTCTCTTAGACATTGTAACTTCCCGGACAGAATGAAAGAAGGTTTCCCAACAAAATCCATCTCATTCCACTCTTTCTTAACAAAAGGAATAAACTTTGGGTGTTCCAACCAGCAAGATAAAGTTTTGAAAGGTTTAGGTCCCCAGTTTGTATTTTTGACAGAAATCCAAACTGGCCTATGGTCGGAAACATCTCGAACTCCAATCTTCTGGCTGACCATGTTCCAATCATTAAGAAAACCGAGAGAAACCAGAAATCTGTCTAGCCGGCAACACATCTTGCCTTTAGATCTAAACCATGTAAATTTTAGTTCAGATAAAGGCAAGTCCACACAGCCACTCAAATTAATAAACTCAGCAAACTCAACCATATGTCTTCTATTATGGCTGGAAATCCAAGTTGTTCACTTGAGTTTTTGATTGAGTTGAAGTCCCCACCGAATAGCCATTCACCTGGATCTAAACTTAATTTTAAAGAGAGAAGTTTAGACCAGAGATCTCTTTTCTCAACAATGCTGCAAGGCGGGTATATATTGAATAAGTAACATATTTTGCCTCTCCAAATAACTTGCAAACCTAAGAACCCTTTTCCTCTATAACTACACAAAGGCTCCAAAACTCTTTCCTTCCAAATAGTTAGAATGCCTCTAGAGAGGCCCCCAGAATACGTAGCCGACCATTGACATGCGCCACTGCCCCAAATACTACCATGTTATCTGTCATCGATGTGCATTTAGTTTCCTGAAGAAAACAAATCTCCGCACCAACCTTTTGTATAGTGGCTCTAATTTTCTTCCGTTTTAAGTTACTCCCGCAGCCTCTGACGTTATATGTGATTACATTCATGAATGCCCATTAGCAGCCACCAACTTCACTTTTTTTGACTTTCTATCCACTGCTTCTAAATTTCGTAAGATGTATTCGAAAACCTCGTCGTCTTCTTCAGCCTCTATTCCAAGGGATTTTATAGTACTCCAAACCCTGGCTGGAAGGCTTTCCAATTTCTTCTTAATTCTGCTGTTACTCTTCAAAAAGCTAGAATCACCAATTGAATTATCAATAGAATCTGTATCTGTATTCACACCTTCAGTAGGACTATTATGTTTACTTCGTGGATGAAAGGATTTAGCATATGAACTTTCCACCTGCAATAAAGTGGCATAATACGAATGATTAAACGAGATTTTTATCCTCTGGTATATGTCATCCACTAGTTTCTTTTTCTTAGAAGCAGAAGATTCTCCCACATTATTCAGACCCAGAAAACCTTGTCCATCTCCAGGCAAGGTTTTCTGCTTCTAAGAAAAAGAAACTAGTGGAGACATTTGTTTTTACTAATAACTAGTGTGGAACCCGTGCGTTCGCACGGGGACCTGTCGTTGTCGCGCGTTTGTTTTAGAATGTATTTGTTGTCATATTATTTATTTAAAAAAAAAGTAGAAATGAAAAAAAAAAATACAATTAGTTGAAATATTTATAAATTAATTAACGTAAATTAATTAACTTGAAAGAGTTGTTGTAATATTTGAATAAACACGATTCAAATAGAAACTAATAATTATTTGAAGTAAATAAAGACTAAAAAAAAATTAATCAAAAATTAAATAAATTATAAAAATTTTAATTTGAATTTAAACATCATTAATAAAATATATGAATTAATTAAATAAAAAACTAATTAATTAGAAAATGGTATACATAATAATAAATAAAATAATAGACAAATTATTTTTAAAAAATAAAAAAAAAGAATAAATAAATACATTTTATCCGTGTTTAGATTCATACATTATTTTAAATATATTTACTTTTATTTTCTTTAATGATACAAACAATGAAATAACTCGTGCGAAGGCACAAATTCTGGTCTGGATACCCGTGTGTTCGCACGGGTACTGGTATGGTACGCGCATTTTTTTTCAAAATATAATAAAAATGATATTAAAAAAATTAGTGTTGAACCAAAAAGATATTATTTTTAAAAGATATAAGAAATTAGTTTCAATAATTCATTCCATATATTAAAATATTTGAATCAACAATATATTATTTTTTATATAAATATTATTGTTGTTTTGACGTTATTTAAAAAATATTAGAATCTATATTATAACAATGATATTTTTCTCGTATATATAAATATATTAATCAACAACGAACTTAATACCGTATATAAATATTAAGTTTGTTTTGACATTAGATATATATTTGAATTTGTATAAAAATAATTTGAATCAATAATATATTTTTTCCCGTAATTAAATATTATTTTGTTCAATGACATACACTTTTATTTATATTATATAATTTATTTTAATTAAAAAAATTATGATTTCTTTAAACTAAAAATATTATTTGGTGGATGTCACATTTGCATATTAAAAATAAATGTTCCATATTTTTTATTTACCCGTAATAACATTGTTTTGTATTTATTTTTCAAAAACAATTTTATTGAGTAATTTTAATCTAGATATTATCAATACAAAGTAATTTTTCATTATTGAGCCATAAATAAAATTAAATTATTTTAGAAGTTTTAAAAAAAATCCAAAGTTATGCATATTCATTTGAAGTTTTGAGTTTTGTTACAAATAATTTAATTATTTTAGAATCGATATAATACATGTTATCATAAAAAAGATTGATATAGTATAATATTTTTGTTCTATCCACATAAATTTTAAAAAATTATATAATTTCTCTTAAATATAATTTAATTAATTTTATATGTGGATATTAGTCCTCATGCAAAAAAAATTAGAATGCCAAGGAACACGTTTAAAAATTATTTTAAATGTTAATTAATAATCATTTATAATAATTATAATAAAAAATATATATTTTGGATTAGTGGTACTCTTTTCTTCATAGATATATAAATTTCCCTTATTTAAATTAAGGAAATATATTTTGACATTTATTGTTTTGATTCAATTAATATCACATCGAAACAAAACCATTCAGTAACCTTCAAGAAACATGTCCAAAAAACAATCACATAAATATTGAATCAACAGATTTTCATCTTCTTCACTTGGAATCAGATCGACAACTCAAAAGCAAATCTCTATTTTTCTTCTTCTTGAAATCGAAACAACGTTCCGTAAACTGGTTTATCGCTTGAAAAGGAAGAAGGAAGAAACTGATCAAAATAGAAAGTAAATTAGGGTTTACAAAAAAGAGAAAGGAGAACTATTAGAGAAACTGATCAAAATAGTTGCATATGACGATACATAATATGCAACTGATTTTTTTGTATAATTATTTTTTATTAGTTTTGGGCAAATATTTGTTCTGCTGTTTAACACTTAATATATATCTTTATTTTACACTATTGTAGGATACGAAAATTAACAGTTTATATATATATATATATATATATATATATATATATATATATATATATATATATATATATATATATATATATATATATATATATATATAAATCCAAAGTAAGAGTTTATATATAAAGGAAACGTTAATAAGAAAAACTAAATTAATTTACTCCAAGAAAGAGTTTATATATATAAACATAAATCCAAAGTAAATCTATATATATAATAGAAAAGCGTATACATATACATATGTAAAATAAAACTTAAAAAAAAAACAAAATGTATATAAATTTTAAAAAAACAAAACGTATATATATATATATATATATATATATATATATATATATATATATATATATATATATATATATATATATATATATATATATATATATATATATTAATTAGATCAATTTACCTCATCTAAAAATTAACAACATTAATAAAAATTAGATATACTACAAATATCCATAAGTATATTCATACATTCATATATGCATAAGTAAACACTCTTATTACTAAAGCAGCAAGCAAGACAGAGGAATAGAGACATCAAAGTAGCAAAATGACATTAAGAGAACATGAGGTTCAAAAGGAAGGAACAAATCCTTTTCAATGTCATTACATAAACAATAGTCAACATATGGACCTCTATGTAAACACAAAATTGATACAAAATGACATCAACGAAAATGAAAACTAATTTGCAAACTTAATCAGAATCTCTAAATCTCCAGCCAGACATAAAGTTCTCCCATGTATAGTTCCGCTCGTCGTCAACAATATATTTGAATCAATATAAAGATATTTGAATCAACAATATATTTTTACCCGTAAGTGAGTATTATTTTGTTCTATGACATACACTTTTATTTATATTTCATAATTTATTTTATTTGAATTATCAAAATAAAATAATTATAAAATAATTATAAAATAATTAATATAATATTATATTTGAATTATCAAAATGAAGCCCATCGGATAAGACCTTAAGACTGATTTCCATCCAATTTTAGTAGGATAGAATTTTAAAATTTATCTCATCTCTTTTATCTTTAGGTACTATATTTTATATATCTTATCTATATTCTAAATTGATAAATATAAAAAGATATTGATATTTTGTCATGAAAACTACTTCATACCTAAAATATTTTTTCAAGAAATATACTCAATTACTACCAAATATAATAGTAAAATATAAATTATTAAACGACGCACTATTAAAATTAAATGGTACATGAATAAAATAAGAAATATACTGTTATTCTTCATTTTTTCTCTTTATGTATTTCTTTCATTATGGAATTTTTTTTTTCAATTAATAAGGTGAATTTGAAATAAAAATTAAATAAATACGAAGATGAGAAAACCCCACATTTCCTGACAAAACTGAGACAAATCTTCCAAATCGAACCAGGAACTTATATACAAAATGACTCATCCCTAACATATCATAACTACTAAACAGATACCAACTCTGAAATTAAATACACAGACCAAGAAAATTAAAACAGAACTCCAACTAAACACATAAGAGCTTCAATACCACATCTGCAAACATGAAAAAAGAAGATTAATTTAATTTGACTTAATTAGAGCTTTAATTAAAATTATACTGGAAAACTTGTCTCGAGGTGTTGTAAATACATGAAAGAAGGTTTATTTCTATATGAAAATGTTTTATTTATAAATTTAATTTGTTGATAAATTAAATAAAAAAAATCATGAAACATTGTTTACGATTAGTGTAATATTATGAAAAAATTGAAACTCTATAATTAGTGTCATATTAAAAAAATTTGAAACTCAATATCTCCTATTAATTATAAATGATTATCCATCCATTCAATTTCTATTTCTATAAACAGTACATATTAAAAATATACACTTTTATTTATATTTCATAATTAATGTATTTGAATTATCAAAATAAAATAATTATAAAATAATTATAAAATGATTAATATAATATTATATTTGAATTATCAAAATGAAGCCCATCGGATAAGACCTTAAATCTGATTTCCATCCAATTTTAGTAGGATAGAATTTTAAAATTTATCTCATCTCTTTTATCTTTAGGTACTATATTTTATATATCATATCTATATTCTAAATTGATAAGTATCAAAAGATATTGATATTTTGTCATGAAAACTACTTCATACCTAAAATATGTTTTCAAGAAATATACTCAATTACTACCAAATATAATAGTAAAATATAAATTATTAAACGACGCACTATTAAAATTAAATTGTACATGAATAAAATAAGAAATATACTGTTATTCTTCATTTTTTTTCTTTATGTATTTCTTTCATTATGGAACTATTTTTTTCAATTAATAAGGTGAATTTGAAATAAAAATTAAATAAATACGAAGATGAGAAAACCCCACATTTCCTGCCAAAACCGAGACAAATCTTACAAATCCAACCAGGAACTTATATACAAAATGACTCATCCCTATCGTATCATAACTACTAAACAGAAGATACAAACCCTGAAATTAAATACACAGACCAAGAAAATTAAAACAGAGCTCCAACCAAACACATAAGAGCTATAATATGACAGAGCTTAGCATCCCTGCTTCAATACCACATCTGCAAACATGAAAAAAGAAGGTTAATTTAATTTGGCTTAATTAGAGTTTTAATTAAAATTATACTTGAAAACTTGTCTCGAGGTGTTGTAAATACATGAAAGAAGGTTTATTTCTATGTGAAAATGTTTTTTTTGATAAATTTATTTTGTTGATAAATTAAATAAAAAAAATCATGAAACATTGTTTACAATTAGTGTAATATTAGGAAAAAATTGAAACTCTATAATTAGTGTCATATTAAAAAAATTTGAAACTCAATATCTCCTATTAATTATAAATGATTATCCATCCATTGAATTTCTAATTCTATAAACAGTATATATTAAAAATTTTAAAACCTTAATCTTCTACTAATTAATATAAATATTTATCTTGCAATCAAAATTATAGAGCATTTATTTCTTATTATTAATATTATTTTTCAATGTTTGACAATTCAATATCATGTCTAATGATGGTTTTCCAATTTAATGTATTTATCTCTTTCAATCTAAATGTTTAACAAATTACATAACAGAAAATATCTTTTCTGTTATAACAAATTACATAACAGAAAAGAGAAAATTTAAATGAATTTTTTTTTAAATTGTTAAATGTAGAATAAATAATATAAAATTAAATGTATGATCATAAATTTTTAATATATATATATATATATATATATATATATATATATATATATTGTAATACCCCATATTACTGTAAATGCTCAATTGGATATCAGACGAGATCAGATGAGTACCTATGTGCTCTATCTTGGGATAATTGGATTAATGGAATCCTCTAAGAACTTTAAATATTGACATTTAGGATCAATAGAGCAACTAATGAACTTTGAAGAGATCAATTATTTTAATAAAGAGACGGATTAATAATTGATAGTTCAAGGAAGTTAATTTTTGGTAACTATAGTAATTGATCGATTGGTCGAGACGACGATATATAATAAGGATTTTATATATATATATATATATATATATATATATATATATATATATATATATATATATATTTGAAAAGAGAAAGAAAAGGAAATAGAAAGAAAAGGAGAAGAAGAGGAAAGGAAGTGAAGAAGAGAGGGGAAAAGAGAAAGAGAGGTTGGATCATCATCAACAATTCGTCATCTTCTTTAAACTCCTCTTCGGTTATCAGGTGGGTTCTAGATAGAGACTTTAGAGTAAATTTCTGGAGGTTTTAGAGTTAGGTTAGATTTTGATAAAAACGAGTAATTTTGCTAAATCAATGAAATCTAACGGATAGATTGATGAAATGTATGTCTAAATGTGTTCTAACATGTTGTTTTGGGTATTTGGATGCATTAATTTCATGTGGGTTGAAGGTTTGTATCATTTTCGGATCCCAAACCCATTTTGGGAGAATTCAGGTTCGACCAGATTCGCCAGGCGAGTAGGTGGCGAGTCTGATTCGCCAGGCGAATTTACCTGGGACAGCAAAACATTATTTTTCGTATTTTCACCATAACTTTTGATCCGTAACTCCGATTGACGCACGGTCGGAAGCGTTGGAAAGCTAATTTTATGCTCTATGAGATGGTGAGGGAGAAACATGATTATATGTCATGGATTGATGAAATATATTTTGTGTGATATGTTGTGTTAAATGTTTTATTTGTGTACATTGTATTATACCATGTCTATTTAATTGTGAACTGTGAATGAAAGAATATGCATGCTTAAAATATGAATTAGGAAGAGTGAGGAAACTTTACCAAAAAACAAATGGTATAATTCTAGGTTGTGATTAGAATTGTGATAGAAACTCTGAATGGCGACGCTTGTGCATTCATTGACGAGTTCTGGCCTAGAGAAGATAACGTAATGACAACGCTCGTGCAGAAGAGGCCGAGGCGTGTGTCCATTACCGAATGGTATAGAAATGAGTGAAACACTAGTATGGAACATGTGTGTTTTGGTATGTTTTATTGATTAAGGCATTATGGCCTTGTGATTGTCGAATACAATCACGTTGTGTATATGATCACGTAATCGTAACCAGCTTATCTTGCGGTGTAGTTTCATGAGACTCGAGCACCTCCTCTGAAACGTATGCACAATTACTTGGCAGGTTTGATTCCCGCGTATAGTACGAATGGAGCCTGCAGGTAAAGAGACTTGTGATGGTTAACAGGCCATGAGAAGTGACGGTTCACGGTTAACAGGCCGATGATCCCGAATCCATTTCGTATGCCAAGTAACTACAAGGATCCATGACTCGGGTCGTCTTCTAGATGTAGAAGCGGACGGGAACAGGGGATGCCTTGGTATGGTTATTGATTAGCGGAATTCTTGAGTTAACAGGCTCAGGACATATTCCGATTCGTAAGGAATCTTGAGTTAACAGGCTCAGGACCTAATTCCATCCGTGTGATTTATGAGTTAACAGACTCATGACATGTTTCCATATAGTGTGAGATTGTGAACTCAAAGTCATTTCCCTTCCCCTTGACTTGAGTTAGGATTTGATAGAACCTTGTAGAGCCGAGAGAATCTATAGGATAGGGAACTCACTGAGATTTGATGTATCTCACCCCACTATAGTTGTTATATTTCAGGTAATTGCAGGTTGATTTACAAGTGGAGCGATGCTGGGATGTTTCAAGAGAAGCTTAGTTAAGCTTATTCCACTGTGTATTTTATTGTTCTTGTACAATGAGGAATATTGTATAATGTTCTTAGTTTTTATTATTTTTGGCATAGTTTCCATGACTTGTGCCATGTAGTGTACTTATGTTTAGAAATGGACAAGTATGTGAACTATGTCATTAGGCACTTATGATGATGTCAGTACCAAATAAAATGTTTGTATGGTATTATTCTAGATATATATTATACAGGGCGTTACAGTTGGTATCAGAGCAGGTCGTGTCCTTGACCTAGCCTTGAAACATCATAAGTAAATCTATTCCTGCCTCTTAAGTGTGTCTTGCCAGCATGAAACTTAATATCATACTATGTAGTGTTGGGCCTGATCAACCTAATACTATGTATGTGATAGGCAGAATCATGGTTGAGCGACCATGAGGACTCCGTAGTGTTGTCGGAACTTATGCTGTGAGGGAACGCTCGAGCCAAGAGTTAGTAGTGAGGAGTTTTGGTCAACTCAGTTGAGATCTTGGTAGAAGTTGTGCCTTAGGTAGCATGGACTTAAAGTGTAATGTGTGGTTTAAGTAATCCTTTGGAATGGATGGAGTCTTAAAGTTGATGACCTCTACCGGACGATGGGTTAAGGTATTAAGGAATATGTAGAATCGCTAGTGGGGCTGGATGGAGCACTAGTATGGATAAGGATTTCAAGTAATCTCATTCCGTGGAAAAAGAAAGTTGTTTTGTGGAACGCGTGGCGTAAGGTTCAGAAGTGAGATAGTAATTGGTGCTTCAATTTCTCAGGTCGTTAAGGTATCTTGAATGGACGAGAGTACCTTAGGGAATGTGTTCGGAACAATATCTTCCGATTGGGTTAAAAGTTGAGGGTTGAGGAAGTTCGGCTTTTGTGGGAACCTAGAGTAGTATAGAAGGGTGAGGAGGAACACAAGGATGTGTTTACATGCTTCAAGTGGAATAAGTATGTATCGGACGAAGAGTGGGTGATAAATGGCGTATATTCAGTTATGTAGAGAAATTAAGTTTGAGTTATTACATCGGGATTTTCTGGATTCGATGAGAGGCCAATTTGGAATTTAGAAATGTTTTGGTTTGGAAAAAGTTGGACTTTTGAGGCTTGGGAACCATGAAAACGCAGCAGAAAATTCTGCTTCTGGTGTGATTCGCCAGGCGAATCAGGAACTCGCCAGGCGAATGGGGTCTCGCCGCTGGTTCGCCAGGCAAAGAGCTGGCGAAGAGGAATTCGCCAGGCGAATTACTTAGTCGCCAGGCGAAAATGAAGAAACAGAATTTGTGTTGCTACTGGAACTTTTAAGGTTTTATGAAATGAGGATTTGCCGCATGTTCGCCGAGCGAAGTGCTGGCGAAGGGGGATTAGCCAGGCGAAATTCTTAACCGCTAGGCGAATCTGGAAGTTTTTGAATAATTTTTCCTTTCTTCATAAATTCATATCTTTAGACTCGGGTGTCCGATTTAAGCGTCCTTTATATCGATATGAAGCTATGGAAGTGTTCTATGCTGTGGAAAAGTGAAGATACTATTTATGAGGTGGATTTTATTTGGTTATGTGGGATGAACGGTATTAACAGTATGTTATGAGAAAGTTACACCTTGGTATTAAGAACAAGCGTATTAGTGGCATCGTGATTGCAATTGTGCATAATGGATTCTCGTTCTTGAGACAAGGGTGATGAGACGTACTCTGTGGAACAGTGAATGTTGTATTTTAAGAAGCAAGTTTATGGTAAAACAACGAGAAGCAAATTAAGATTTATTATGGACTAAGTGTAAATCATGGAACGATTTATACCAGAATGGTTTTGTAGATAGTTATAATGCCCCAGTTTCGATCGTTTTATTTAATCGAGTCGATTTAATTATTTTGAGTATTATATTATTTTTACTTATGACTTTGGTGTGATAATATGTTGTTTTGTATTGTTATTATATTTTATCGCGTTTTGAGAGTGTCTGCGGGATAATTGTGAGTAAGGGTATTTTAGTCTTTTCCTAATTATTTACTAAGTTAGAAAGAAAATAGAATATAGAGGGAAGAGAGAAAATAGAGAGAAAGAAATAGAAAGAAGGAAAAAGGAGAGAAGGGAAGAAGAGAGAAAAGAAGAGGAAAGCTTGGAAATCAAAGAAAACAACTTCTAGGAATCGATTTAATCGGGTAAGGGTGCGAAACTCGATTATACTATGCTTGTATATGATTATGTATGTATGTGTTTGGATGATTCTCTTGCTTTCTATGTTTTTCACTTCTAGGTCGAAAACGATAAAATGAGTAAAATCGATGGTTTAACGGTTGGAAATCGATGTAAATGTGGTAGATTGCTTGTTGACATGATTAGAATAGGTTTTGATTGATATATGTTGATTTGGAAATGTTTGGGTTGGAAAAATATCATTTTTGGGGTTTCAAACAGCGCAGAAAATTCTGGGTTTTCCTTGGTTCGCCTAGCGAACCTGGGGCGAAGGTGGCAGCGAGTGAGGTTTTCGCAGGTTCGCCTAGCGAACGATTCAGCGAAGGGTAGCGAAGGTTCGCTACGGGGGTTCGCCTAGCGAAGGTTGTATGTTTTTGGTTCTGTTTGGTTCTGACTTGGTTCGCCAAGGGCTCGCCTAGCGAACTTTGGGTCTGTTTTTAGCTAGTAGTGGTTCGCTGGAACATTCGCCTAGCGAAGGTGCTAGCGAATGCTCGCGAGAGGGTTCACCCAGCGAACAGTGCTGTTCGTGTAATTTTGCTTTCTGCATAACTTTTGATCTGTGGCTCGGTTTGAGGCGTGGTTTGATGCGTTGGGAAGCTATTGAGCTGTACTTTCTTACTATGATGGTTTGGAATTTGTTAGCCGATTTAATTATGTCGAGAATTAGGAATAGAATCGTGTTGTCGACTTTTGTTGTTATAATTGTGTGTAATGGGTGTGTATTATGTAATGTGTCTTGAATATGGATATCGTATGACTTGTATGATGTTATATGATGTGCGTACATGTGATGGCATGATTGTTGTGGTTTGTGGGTGGTAGTGAAATGCATTGTTTGATTGAATTCAATGTATGTTGTGTGGTGACCTTTATGGTTTGAAATGCATGAATGTGATGATGTTAAACCATATGACAAGTTGTTGTAATTGTTGTGGTTGTTGAATTGTGGCCTAAGGGAAAGAATAAATGCAATGTGTTGTATTTGATTATATATGCATGTTTATGGTTGCATATATGTGTGAAAATGCATGGTTGTCATGAGTTCTTGTGTGTCAAGCATCATGATATGCATTGTCATTGCGTCCTGTGTGACGGCGGTTCCGTTGGGGAATCAGCTATAACATCGTGTGCCTAAAAAATATGAAAGGTATGAATAGCCTGAGGACCTAAAGCGATGGATATATGCAATTGCGTCCTGTGAGACGTCGGTTCCTGTGGGGAATCAGCTATAACATCGCGTGCCTCGAAAATATGAAAGGTATGAATAGCCTGAGGATTGAAAGCGATGGTTATAGACGATCGTGTGCCCATGTGGGGACCTAAAGCGATCAGATTGTGTGCTCATGTGGAGACCTAAAGCAATCCATAACGTCGTGTGCTCATGTGGAGACCTAAAGCGAAGGTTGAACATCGTATGCCCGACGGGGAGTTACAGTGATGTAACGAGCGATAGTTCTGCAGAGTTCCTGAGGGAACTAGTATTGAGATATGAATCTTGGAGTCGGTACCGCATATGCATTTGCATAGAGAGTCGTTGTGTCGGTCTCTTTGCATCTGCATGAATTATGATTGCATTGGTTATATGTCGAAAATCATGATTTGGTTAATTATGTGTGAGATGTTGTGATATGCATTTGTGATAAATGTATTGGCATGATTAATATGCAATTGGGAATGGAGTAATTGTGTGATTGAGCTTGTGATATCATTTGTGAATTGAGGTGCATTTGTGATAAATGTATTGAATTATGAATGATATGTATTTGTGTATAAACATAGGCATTATTCGTGAACATGTGATTATGTGAATGAAATCTTTATATGCTTTGGGTGTTGGCGTGTAATGACTGGGAATGAGATTGATGAGTTGAAACATGTATAATTGTGTTGATGATGAGTGTGTTGTATATTATTAAGATGTATTGGTGACATATATATATAAAATATGTGTTGAATTGATGGTGGTGCATTTGTGGTGAGAATATTTTATATTGTGTATTTCTATGTTGATATATATAATTATATGCAACTGTATTATGATTGTGTTTCTCACCCTTCTGCTCGTTTTATAATGCTCTATGAGGCATTGCAGATTAGAGTTGCTGGAGGTCTTTTTGTGAAGCTTTGTGTCCTCACCCTTTTTGTCGGTCGGCTCTGATATGTGACACCGGGTAGCTAGGGTGGCCGTTTGTGGATGTTGTGTATATACATCGTTTGCTTGTGCATGTATAACCTGAAATATGACCAACTTTTTATATGATATTCAGTTTTTAGATTTTCCGCTTTTATTCTAAAAACTTTGAAATGTGGGTGTAAGGAACTGAGTTTCCTCTGTATGTATGCTACCCCACTGTTGCATATCTTTATGGGCAGGTGTTGTATGTATGTTTTGTTTCACGTTGATGTGATTTCCCCGACTATGCCATGTTTTTAAATATACTCTGACGAAATTTTATTAAGTGTTTATTGTTTTATAATTATTTGGGGGTATAGATTGGGGGCGTCACAATAGTTGATGAGAATTGTTGGTTGCGAATCTTGCGTTAAGTAATTTGGTGCCAATGGGATGTTCAATGGATAGTGAATGGTAAGAAATCCCGGGTAATGTGTACGTAGTAATGGAGAGGTTATTCAAGAGGATGCATTGGCCCGATTTATTTTCAAGTATGGAGAAACTTCTGTATTTGTGAATAATCGGAATATTCGGGATCTACCTTTTGTGGACTAAGAATGTAGTTGTTTTATGTCCCACCAAGAAGTTCAGGTGAGAGAACAAGGTTGTATGATGGGTTTTGGTTGTGGACGAATCCGGTATGAATTGTGATTAAAAACCCCAGCACGTCGTCATTATTGGCTTCCCGCAAGTGAAATAGTTTGAGTAGAAAAGTGAACTATCCCGCCAAAGAGTTGTCGTGTGACCGCGACAGAATTGGAAATTCTACCTTGTCACTTGGTTGGAGTGTGTCGCCTGAATGTTTTGACCTTGTCGGGTTTACCTGAGTGGATCAGGGTTGGTGAATGTTATACCAGTTAAGGAACCGTGAATTGGAAAATGATATTTCGAGTTAGAATAAATTGGATTGATGGTTGAGTATGGATGGCTTTGAATTAAGAGGAAAACTGATTTGTAGATTTTGCAGTAGTATTAACCGATTAACGCTATGTGGTCAACCGATTGACACGTGCAAGGATGGTTTTTAGCGCTGAACTTGAGGATTTAACTGATTAACCTCAGGTGGGTAATCGATTAACGTGTGGGTAAACTATGGAATCCCTTAGGAACCATCATCTGTGTTTTGTTACCTTATGTTGTTACGAGTTGAGAGTATTGTGCGAATGAGAAACGTGATTTCAAGTAAGTAAAAGACGAATTTGTGTTTTGAAATCGAAACTTCTGAAAGGTGTTACGTTATTGGTCATTTGTTTAAATGACGAGAGGGTTTACTTTTGGGGAAGTAATCTTGTGAATTATGTTGAGTATGAGAAAGTCTTAAGTGTATTATTGTTGTTGCGAGTCTTAAGGACGAAGTTGAAAAATATTCTCGAAGAGTTGACCTTGTAAAGATCGTTTCGGTAATTTGATTTATGGTGTGATTAAGGAACGAATGGTTAGTCGAAGTTAGTAATTGTTATCTTCTGTGATTTCATGGTATTGGATTTAGACCTCGTGAAAGTGGTACCAGTTGTGTGCGGTTATGTTCTAACCAGAGAAGGAATTTGTAGGTTATCTCTCCAAGTACTAGTAAGAATTAGACGTTCCGAAGTTAAGCATGTAACTTGGAATCGTTTATGAAATGGAACAAATGAAAATAGTTGATTCAATTGAGAAGGGTGGTATGGATTTTGAAAGTGTGTGTGTATGTGGAGTGTTATACGTGAATTGGTGAGTAATATGGAGACTCACAATTGTGCTTTGGACAGTTTAAGTTGATAAGTGGTGACTCGTTTATGATTGTAGTTCTATGTTGGTTTTACGTTGGTATTTGGTTGAGATCTCGAAATCAGCAAGAAACCTTGAGTGAGTCGGAATTTCCAAAGGAGGGATCGATTTGGAATGTGGTAACCAGGACCGGAAGTTGTCAAATTATTTTGGATACATTATTTCGAGTTTAGAATGGATTGAGAATTGTATATGTTGTGGTTGTAACAGTGTAACTCCTTCATCTTTATCGTCTAGAGAGTGTTGGACAGATGTTAAGATATTGTGTGTTGGTAAAGAAATTGTTCTACTATAGGACGTCAGTAAGTTTCTTGTACCGTTGGTTAGTAAGGACCCCAGTGGATAAGTGTGTCCCTCCGTGGACTATTAGCTACTTGGTAATGCGTAATAATTGGTGGTATCCCATTGTTAGTATTGGAGTTGCGTAGTGGAAGGTGACAAATGAAAGGGCTCAGTCGGATTTATAAGAATCAGAGGAGAAATTGAAGGTAAGATTGGAAATAAGAAGATTTTGTTCTAAGTATGTTACCATTTTGGTGTGATACGAAAGAGATGAAATATCGGATTGAATGAGTATAGTGTACAACATCAGGCTAGACGGAATTGGTAATCGAGTTGTTTGACAATCTATGAAGTGGTTTGAACATTAAGGAATTTATGAAAGGATAGTCGTCGGTGACTGCATGAAGTTAAGGAATCACTAATTTACATCGCAAAGATTTGATGAATGCTTGTTTCCTGAATCGAGCTGAAATGTTATGGTTTTGTTGTGACTCAGTAGAGGAATATGGAATAGTACCTTCTTTCCGAAGGTAGAATGCGACCAAGTGTTTTAGTATAAAATAACAGATGGATTGAGAGGAAGCAAGGTTAGAAGTTAACCCAATATTGGAATACGTCAGAAATTTTAACGGAAGTAAAGTTAAGTGTGAGTCTAAGACCAGGATACAGATTGCAGTTGTTGTTGAATAGAGGAAATTCGGGGGCGAATTTCAATTTAAGGGGGGAGAGTGTAATACCCCATATTACTGTAAATGCTCAATTGGATATCAGACGAGATCAGATGAGTACCTATGTGCTCTATCTTGGGTTAATTGGATTAATGGAATCCTCTAAGAACTTTAAGTATTGACATTTGGGATCAATAGAGCAACTAATGAACTTTGACGAGATCAATTATTTTATTAAAGAGACGGATTAATAATTGATAGTTCAAGAAAGTTAATTTTTGGTAACTATAGTAATTGATCGATTGGTTGAGACGACGAAATATCAATTGGAGATATTTTGCCCGGTTGGATTTATATTATATAATAAGGATTGTATATATATATATATATATATATATATATATATATATATATATATATATATATATATATATATGAAAAGAGAAAGAAAAGGAAATAGAAAGAAAAGGAGAAGAAGAGGAAAGGAAGTGAAGAAGAGAAGGAAGAAGGGGAAAAGAGAAAGAGAGGTTGGATCATCATCATCAATTCGTGATCTTCTTCAAACTCCTCTTCGGTTATCAGGTGGGTTCTAGATAGAGACTTTAGAGTAAATTTCTGGAGGTTTTAGAGTTAGGTTAGATTTTGATAAAACAAGTAATTTTGCTAAATAAATGAAATCTAACGGATAGATTGATGAAATGTATGTCTAAATGTGTTCTAACATGTTGTTTTGGGTATTTGGATGCATTAATTTCATGTGGGTTGAAGGTTTGGATCATTTTCGGATCCCAAACCCATTTTGGGAGAATTCTAGTTCGTCCAGATTCGCCAGGCGAGTAGGTGGCGAGTCTGATTCTCCAGGGATTCGCCAGGCAAATTTACCTGTGATAGCAAAACATTATTTTTCGTATTTTCGCCATAACTTTTGATCCGTAACTCCGATTGACGCACGGTCGGAAGCGTTGGAAAGCTAATTTTATGCTCTATGAGATGGTGAGGGAGAAACATGATTATATGTCATGGATTGATGAAATATATTTTGTGTGATATGTTGTGTTAAATGTTTTATTTGTGTACATTGTATTATACCATGTCTATTTAATTGTGAACTGTGAATGAAAGAATATGCATGCTTAAAATATGAATTAGGAAGAGTGAGGAAACTTTACCCCAAAACAAATGGTATAATTCTAGGTTGTGATTAGAATTGTGATAGAAACTCTGAATGGCGACGCTCGTGCATTCATTGACGAGTTCTGGCCTAGAGCAGATAACGTAATGACAACGCTCGTGCAGAAGAGGCCGAGGCGTGTGTCCATTACCGAATGGTATAGAAATGAGTGAAACACTAGTATGGAACATGTGTGTTTTGGTATGTTTTATTGATTAAGGCATTATGGCCTTTTGATTGTCGAATACAATCACGTTGTGTATATGATCTCGTAATCGTAACCAGCTTATCTTGCGGTGTAGTTTCATGAGACTCGAGCACCTCCTCTGAAACGTATGCACAATTACTTGGCAGGTTTGATTCCCGCGTATAGTACGAATGGAGCCTACGGGTAAAGAGACTTGTGATGGTTAACAGGCCATGAGAAGTGACGGTTCACGGTTAACAGGCCGATGATCCCGAATCCATTTTGTATCCATGACTCGGGTCGTCTTCTAGACGTAGAAGCGGACGGGAACAGGGGATGCCTTGGTATGGTTATTGATTAGCGGAATTCTTGAGTTAACAGGCTCAGGACATATTCCGATTCGTAAGGAATCTTGAGTTAACAGACTCAAGACCTAATTCCTTCCGTGTGATTTATGAGTTAACAGACTCATTACATGTTTCCATATAGTGTGAGATTGTGAACTCAAAGTCATTTCCCTTCCCCTTGACTTGAGTTAGGATTTGATAGAACCTTGTAGAGCCGAGAGAATCTATAGGATAGGGAACTCACTGAGATTTGATGTATCTCACCCCACTATAGTTGTTATATTTCAGGTAATTGCAGGTTGATTTACAAGTGGAGCGATGCTGGGATGTTTCAAGAGAAGCTTAGTTAAGCTTATTCCGCTGTGTATTTTATTGTTCTTGTACAATGAGGAATATTGTATAATGTTCTTAGTTTTTATTATTTTTGGCATAGTTTCCATGACTTGTGCCATGTAGTGTACTTATGTTTAGAAATGGCCAAGTATGTGTGAACTATGTCATTAGGCACTTATGATGGTGTCAGTAGCAAATAAAATGCTTGTATGGTATTATTCTAGATATATATTATACAGGGCGTTACATATATATATATATATATATATATATATATATATATATATATATATATATATATTAAAAATTTATGATCATACATTTAATTTTATATTATTTATTCTACATTTAACTATTTATAATACTAAATTTTATAATTTTATAATTTTATTATATTATAATATATTTTATTTCTTAATATTTGAAAATTTTTACCTTTCAATATTCTTATATCTTTTTTCAAATGAAAGATCATTCAGTAATTTAATAGTTTTTTAAATAAAAAACAATTTAGTAATGTTAACATAAAAGTTATCATAAAAATTACATGTAGAGAAAGATTTGTATTGAACGTCAAAATCACAACATATACCTATATTTGAATTCTTCTATTTTTAATAGTCTGCAACCAACATTTATACTACCAATATTATTTGAAATCTTACATTTGTCCTACTTTATTTTTGGTCAATATCATGATTTATTATATTATAATTTTTCTATGTTTACATTAATTAATTGATTAACATGTTTAAAAACATATAAAGAAAATAATAAATTAATGTAAACTACTATTCATTAATAAAATATACCAAAAAAAAGTTAACTTACTTGAAAAAATGACAAGGAAGAAAAAGAAGTTGATATCGATACACTATATAACATTTAATGTAATTATGATCTTTGTTTTTTAATTGTATAAATATTATTTAAAAAAAATATAAATGTAGAATTTATAATTTTTTCATATATAAAATAATTGGATTAGTGTCATATTAACAATTATTTACTATAATATTAATAAAATTGTACATTTAATTGAAAACAAAGTTTTATAATGATTATGAATTAATTAATATGTTTGAAAACATATAAATATTGATCAAATTATTTCAAATTTATTAGTGTTAATAGCACAATAAATATTTATCATTAATAACTATCTGAATAATAGTGTAAAATTAATTAGTGTTAATAACACACTAAATATTTATCAAATTATTTCAATTTTATTTATTTAATAATAATAAGTATGAGTCTCATAATTAATTAGGTTTATGAATACAAATATTTGATATATATTTAATTATTCATTGTTAACAAATTATTTTGTAAATAACAATAAATATTAAAAAAAATTAACACTTATTAATGATAAATATTTAATTTATTGTTTTAGTGTCTAATCCAAACAATATTTTATTAGTAAACACTTCTTCCAAAAAAAAAATGAATATGATTGCAATGTTTTCACTCAATTACGTTTGTTTTATGTTTATTTGATTATTTTAAATATTTTAAATAAATAGCAGATTAAGTTGTAATTATTTCATTTACGTAAATAGAAATAATTCATTTCTTTTAATGTCATATTATTAGATATTAAATTATGATAACGATAATTATTCGGATATTAATGAAAAATTATTTTGGAGATAGCATATTTATTATTGGTAATGCTAAAAATAAATTTCTTAATAAGTCTTTTAACTAACGAATTTTTTTCAAAAAATTAATAAATTATGTTTGATTAGCTTCGAAATAAATAAATTAATTATTAATTATGTATAATTATTTAAGAAAATATAATTGATAATACTATTATAGTTATATTTACAAAAAATATTATCATTTAATTTTAATACTATTTAATTTATAATGATATCTAGTAAACATGAGAAATATCATCATTTCAATCTATAAAGGTTACAATATTTTTTATATCAAATCTGCACAGACTGGACACAAGTTATGTTGTTACTGTGCGCAAAACCTCACTATATTTGATATTGATAGGTACTTTTTGCAAGATAATGACATGACTATTACTTTCTGCAAGATGTTGATAAGACCTCACAAGTCTTCTATTACTTTCTATGCTTTACTATATTAAAATCTATTCATTTTTACAGATCCCATAAAAATAAAATAATGCATAATAACAAAATAATTCAAATTCTCTAAATTAAAACTCAATGGCATATATTCACTACTTAAACAAAGTCTAAATAATTTAAACTACATGAAGATGAGAATTTTAGGTACATCAAACTGGATCCGAACCTGATAAGTGAGAAAGACTAGCATTATTATCAATAAAGAGATAGTTGGTGCAATAAGAAATAAGAAATAAAACAATAGACTTATGCATCTTTCACAGTTTGTCACCAATCAAATAAAAATTTATTGGATTAATATCTTTCACCAGTTGAAAGCATCTAAGACAGAGTATGCCCAGGGCATTTACATGCTCAAAGTAACAAAGATCAATAGTACCATTAATAAAGGCAAAGTAATGCAAAAGTTATCATATAGTGTTTAACCAATGTAAACTTGCCAATATCCACACAAAAAAGACGACAAAGACAATCTTAACATAACACAATTACATTATTAGGATCATTAATGCCAATTGACTTGTAAAAGGAATAGAAACATGATTATATCAAATAATATCAGTTATAGTGTCATTGGTTTCAAAAACACATGATTATAAATTATACCAAGGGAAAAATAAACCTTTCACGGTTGTGATTAATTTGTTATTATTAGACATATATTAAGTGTTAAACAGCAGAACAAATATTTGCCCAAAACTAATAAAAAATAATTATAAAAAAATAACAGTTGCAAGGAAATCAAGGTCCAGAATCAATGTAGCATTTGAAAACTTTCCATAGCTTATAAGTACCCGAAAAAAAATGCACAGAATTGTCAATCAGGTAGGAAATTTTATAAATTGATAATTAAACATACACACTTATGCTATAAGTGTTAAGCACTCACATAAATTTCTTACCTAAAGGAATATCGTTTCCTCTTATTCTCATCTAAATCTAAAATGATTTTGCAGGATGAAGGAAGAAATCAACAAAAAAATACAACATGTGCTAATAAGGGAGAGAAATGACTGCATACATAACCAAAGTGTCATTTTAAACATAAAATACAACACAAACTTCAACAGAAAAGGAAGAAATCAATGAATTCAAAACAGAACATGTGCTTTTAAGGGAGAGAAAAATAGAGTACCAAATGCTACTGAACACATATCAAAGAAATGACATCAAACTCAAGAAAAAGAAAGAAAATTAGAGTACCTTATCACCCATTTTGAAAGCAGGCCAAACAGTCCCTGTTGCAAGCTGCATCTAACTCACTGCAAACCAAAGGTAAATTTTGAGAATAATGGTCATGGAAGAAAAATAATAATAATCTGAAATAATATTAGTGAATACATCATGAAATAAAAAGATAAGTACATCTAATTATTATTATAAAATTTGAGAGCTATATTTCAAAAACTAATCAGGATTCAAGAAGACATTACAAAAGGGTTACCTAATTTTCTCTTTCCCTTGGCTTTATCACCCTCACTATCATCCCGAAAGAATAACACAAAATATCAAATAACAACCAAAAATCAAAATGCCAGAAGAATCATCAAAACCTATAAAATCTAAACACCGAATAAATAAAATCAAAACACTGATTTAATGAAAGGAAATCAGATCTGACTGAAAATGAAAACAAAATCTTTCAAAATTCATCCTTGTAGAAACATTAACAACAAAATAAAAAAAAAGCATACATCGCATAACAGAAACAAATAAATTAATAATAAATTGATTTTTTACCTGATTTTGGTGATTACAACTTTGCCTCTGAGACAAAACTTCCTCTTATTGCTTCAACATGTCTAACCAAAACAAAAACAAAAACAAATAATAATAAATAAATAAAAAATAGTAAATTAATTTCAATATTAAAAATATAAAAAGTTAATATATGAAATAATAAGTGTAATACCTCAAAATTTGCCCTCATGTTTTCTTAAATAAATTGGTCTATGCTTTACTCATTTGCATTCCATAGTAGGTCATAGCATACCTATTGCATAAGGGCATGTGATTAGTGGCCTGCAAGGTGTTGGTCATTCAAAGCGAGGTTCTTCAAATAAGCCTCAAGGGTTTCTTATGTCATATGTCATCTCAATTGATCCCACAGGGCATTGGAAGAGGAGAATTCATCAAGAAGATTGGGCAGTGCACTACCCCCTACACAAGGCAGTCAAGAATGGGGATCTGACCCTCAAATAAGCAAGCTCTTTGAGTTTTTATCACCTCCGAATGCCCTACCTCATCTTTGTTAGACGGGATGTACATCATATTCAGAGGAATGTGGATTTGGAGGATGTGCTATATCCTCCTAACCAGAGGGTGCCAAAATTAGGGTTTGACTTAAAATCAGTTTATCTCTGATTTTTTGGACAAAACTTGATCTCATGGTATTCCTCATGTTCTTAAGTGTATATGGGTGGAAAATTGCTCATCAAGTGGTTTCAGAAGGGTCTCAATTGATCAGTTGCTTGATAATCAAGAAATTGGGGAAAAAGTCAACTATACAGTGAAAAAAGTCAACTCTTGACTTTCTAAGGTCAAATCCATGAAATTCATGTTATATATGTTCAATGGACAAAATTTGATCAAGAAATGATGGAGGAATGATGAAAAATCAAGAAATTACAAAACTGCCAAAAATAGAAACTTTGGGGTTTCCAAAAATAGTAAGTTTTGGCCATTTTAGCACCTCTCTTTGAGTCAGGTTTCCTCAATTTTAAAGCATCAAATCAAAAACCCACCAGGCCACAACAAAATATCTTGTTTCAAGCTTCAAATCCATCTAAAGAACTTTTCCATTGGATCAAAATTGAGGGAGTTATGATCCATTAAAGTTTGACAAAACTAGGTCAAAAACCAAGTCATGGCAAGGCAAGTGCAGGCCCATGCGCCATAATTTTGTCGAACACTTGGTGTGCCAAATGTCCAGCCACTTTTCTCAATGATGAGAGCTCTAAACGAAAAAATGTTGAACATCAAAGTTGTTCATCTCAATGTCCTCTTCAACTTTGATGTTGGACATTTTTCCATTTGAGCAAGTTATGATGGGGTTATGATGGTCCCAAGTTGACGCGTGCATGCTGAATTTTCCAAGTCAGGTTGCCATGCCAACCTACCAACTTGCCACGCCCATGCACTAGTTCTGAGCCATGATGTTTGGAGTCATTTTACACCATCCTACAAGCCTCTATTCAATTCAATTTCAACATCAAAATTATTCTGCTATATCTACTCTTTCATTTGCCACCAAAATCACACATTTTCATTCATTAAAGTGAGAGAATTTCATCACCAAACTTCCTTGTTTTAATTGATATTAAGCTGCTATAAAATCAAAAAAAATAACATTGTTGTTGTTGTTAATTCAAATATTCACATACATACTACACACCAGTCCACTTTCTATTTCATTAAACTAAAAAATTTCCTTACATCACCACCATCCACTTTAAACCTTACCTTACACTTAATAAACTCACCCACACCATAGCAAATCTTCCCAACTCACCTCTAACAGTCATGACTCAGTTAGTTAGAGTCTACTCAGTTAACCCAACTCTAACTCATTTAACCACCAGGGTTACCATTTAACTCCACATATAAATCAAAAACACACTTCACAATTTGGGGATCTCTCTCATTTTTCCACATTTCTCAGAAATCCTTCTCTCCACTTTCTCTCTAATCTCACACATTTCTCACACTTTTCATCATAATTTCTCAAGAAATCTCAAATTTCTCTCTCACTCTCAAGAGTTCAGATTCAGATTTCTCTCTCGTTTCTTCATCATTTTCGAAGATTTTTGGAGCAGCATCATCTCCATAACCTCTTCTTTCTACTGTATGCATTAGATTCGCTTGAATCCACCATCGAAAAATCTCAAGTTTCACTCATCACTCCCAATTTCTACTCCAAGCAAGTATTGGATCTGGTTTTAGCCTTTATTTGGCTCAAAGTGTTGATTTAAAGATCTTGCAAGAAGTTCTTGGATTTCTAAAATAAAAAATTGCATCTCACAAGGTTAGAGATCTTGAAATTTTCCTTTAGTTCATCATAATTTTAGCGCTTTACAATGTGAAATTAGTAATCATGCATTGCATCTGGAAATCCTGAAATGATGGCACACCACTGTTTGTTTAATTTGAAGTTTATGTGATTTTGTGATTTTTGTGAAATTCATGTTGAATGTGTCACTTTCGTGCCATTTTTCTTGATGTTAGAATGATCTTTTTGAGATATAATTAACATATTCATGATCTATGAAGTTTGGGCTTCAGTTTGGTATTTTATTTTGTTAATTTTCATTAAGAAATGAGGGAGATATTTGAGGAAAAAGATTGGAAAAAATTCTGCATTTATTTTCAGGTTTTATTAAAATTCTGCACTTTTGCATGAGCTTATGGTGGAGGTGGTGAGGTGTCAGCACGTTATTGGCCATGTTCTTATGGTTTTAGTGAGTAATTAATAATTACAATGATTGGATGCATGATTAGTAAGAAAGAGAAATGTGTGGAAGCAATTTGATTGGTGCATTCATCCACTTTTCGGCTGGCCAATGAGGAGTAGGCAGCGAATTAATAGTCACCAGCCCCTCACGTGTTGTTTTCTTTGCATCTTCAGTTTGTTCATGTGTGAGCGAGTACATATTAACTAGTGTGTGCGTGCGTTGGGATTTGTTGACATGATCATCATGCATGATCGTGTGGATTGAATTGAGTGTACATGTTAACTAAAACGCACACTATCACACACAACACAAGTTTAGTTGGACTGGGTTAACTTGTTTTTCACACCCCCTGTTAGGCCCAATAGGATTCTGAACTAGAAAAATACTAATGTTGCACCCCATTCCATTTCTTTTATTGTTTTAATTTCTTCTCCATATAGTTTCAATTTTATTTTAATAAAAATACTAAAATTCATCAGAAAATTCTGAAATAATTCACACGTGTTCTTAACACATTTAGGTAATTTTTCACTATTTTTAATTCTGATTTTACTAATTTTGACCATATTTTCGTAATTTCTTTTCAATTTCTTTTTTGATTGATCTTCATCATGATACTCAAACTTGGACATTTTATTTCTCCCATCTCACACAATGTTTTTCATCCGTTCCTTTTGCATTGGTTAGATAACATCCTGAAGTGTCCAAAAATATTTTTTATTGATTTTTAAAGTCATCTTATAGGATGTTTGTATGATCATCTTTACACTTCTTTTTGTGGCATTTCAATATGACTTTGTGCATGTCTTTGTGGCACTTTTATCTTGAATTTTGGTCTGAGTTTTTAATATGTGTTTAGCCTCTGACTTAGGTCGTTTAGGACTTGTTTTTACAATTTCTTCACGTGCTTTAATATTTGTTCAATGCCTTGCCTTTGAAGCTACTTAGGTGCACTTTATTTTTCTTCCTTCTAACATGTTGTGATAAGGCACTTGCGCCATCCATTTTATGATTGCCTTGTGTGATATTATAGGTCATTTGTATAACATTATAGGTCTTCTTTGTCTTATTATAAGTCACTTTAGTTTTCATTTACCTTTGACATGAGTTTGTGCATTCTAATTTGAACTTTGACATGTTTTCATCTCTCACTTCCTCTTATGCCATAGGTGTCTCATGTTTGCATTTTGGTGTACCATTTCCTTCATGCCATTTGCATCTCATGTATAATATGCTACTGCCCATGTGCATTCATTAATCATTTTAACATGGCATGCATCTTTAATATGTCATTTTGTGCATTTAATTGAAAATGTTTCTCTTATTCTCACTTCTACTTCATCTTATCTCTTCCACTTGCACTCTTCTATTCTTGAATTACATGATAGTTCAGATGCATGTTGAGACCTTTGGCAATTGAATGCAATTCTGACCTTGACCTTTCATGAGGCATAAATGTATGATCACTTTGCATTTCCATCCATTCTTCATCTATTTCTTCTATGGTCCACTTCTTTAGAGATTAGGACATTATTTGTACATAGTTAGTATGTGGTTGATACTTTAATATTAGGGAACACCTTTAGATGTAGGTTCTGACCTTAATTGGGTTTTATCTCTTAGGATCATATTTCCTTGGTTCTTAATTGATTTGATCATCACTTGTTGTTTCTTCCTTTATTTCATACTTGTAAATAATGTGAACTAACCTTTTCATGTAGGTGCATGGTAAGTAAGTGTGGAGACATAGTTCCACACACACTCCTCTCCTTCATCTTCTCTTATTTCATTTAATCATTCAAATTTGTGTTTGATAAGCATTTACATGCTTTCCTTGAATAACCTTTTCTTTATCCCCCTTTAAGATCAACTTAACTTCCATTTTGGAAGTAAGTTGCTTCTTTTGCTCTTCTTCTTCTCTCTTTTAGAAGTAGGTTTGGTAAACCACATTAACCATAGGATCTCCAAGCATGCTAACACTAGGGTTTGAGTCTTAGTCTCCCTTATTAGTTTCACCTTTGATCCTCTTTTGAGTCACTTATTCTCCTCTTATAATAAAAGTAAAAAACACTTAATAAAGGCATAACAAATAATGTATTTAGGCCTTTCATGTGGAACAAGGAGGTGAAGGGTCTTCTCTCATTTCTTTGGGAATGTCTAGTGTACGTCTCGTCTTCGGTCGATATGCGAGGCATTCGATCCTACATGAGAGACTTAAATACAATATGCGTTATAAACACAAAAATAACCAAAACACTTATTTCTTAAAAGACAAAAACAAACAAACAAATTCTTTCCTCATCTCCTTCATTCTATTCCTTAAGGATGCGTCATGTCCGTTCTACCACAAACAGGTAACGCCTAAGTCTCCCTACAGCGAGCTGCAACACCTAACTGCTGGAACGCGAACGTTAACGCATTCCACTAAAAAACACAAACAATCCATCCCTAGTGAGGGGAACTACGTCGCTCTGATTCTCATGCTCCCGATGAGATACGTAGGCAGTGGGGTAGGGCCCATTCGAGCACTTCTTTTATTTTCCCTACATTTGTTTCTCTTTCTCTTTCCTTTCATTTCCAGTTCTCCAGTCAGCAGCGAAGCTCCAGTCGACGACACCCTTTGATCGAGACAAGCAAGCGTGGATCCCATCGGGTACGATGGACGCGTAGGGGTGCTAATACCTTCCTCTCGCGTAACCGACTTTCGAACCCAGTTCTCTTGGTCGCAAGACCATGCTCTTTCCTTCCTCCAAGTTTATGCAGTGTTTCCTTTCCCTCTCTTGGGATAAATACACATTGCTGGCGACTCTGTTTCGGTGCCACTTTCGCGTTTGTACTTGGATGAAAATCCCGGGAGTGACAGCTGGCGACTCTGCTGGGGATCGAACCCAGAATCTCTGGTTTCCTTAGCAAGTCAATCCTAGCGCGTGTCTGTTTTCTTTCATTGGGTGTTTACTGTTGTGCTGTATTTACTGTTACTGCATTACTATTTACTGTATATTACTGTATTTACTGCACTTTAGCATTTTCATTTCATATGATATAGTATGCTATACTGGACTGTGTTGTTTTCTGTTTGGCGGGATGGGGTATTCTGAGAGATAGGCCCAATACCCAGGCCTGAGTGCACTTATGATTAGTCTGTTTCATGTCCCCTCGCGTTCCATCTCGGTTCGAGGAGGGAATATGAAACACAATCTGGATGTGGTTCTCTCTAGAGAATTCTGCGTTGTGGATTTCCCACGATGGTAGAGCTATCTGGAAGAGCTTTTAAGTCTGGATGACCTTTTAGGATGACCCCTCTTTATTTTGAGGTGAATCAGAGGACGATCTCTTTGTTTGGCGATAGCATTGTATCCTTCGGCCTGAATGTGCTATTGCTTCTCATTCTGAGACCCGAATTTGAGGATCCTCACCTTCTAGTACATACATGTGAGATTGGGGGGATTGTTTATAGGTGTGCAGGAACCCTTGACCTTCAGAATACCCGGTTTTCTTATGAGTTCTGGATTTGTTACTGAATCCGTGGTTCTGACCAGGTCACATTCTGTTTTAGATTTGTTATTGTACTTCTTATCCTGGTGTTGTATATCTCATCAGACTGCAGTACAGTGGATTCAGCTTTATTTGTGCAGCACTGATCATATGCCCTTGCATACATATCATAATTAGCATTCTTGCATTTAACCTTCATGTTTATTCATTTGCAGGGTATACTTCCTTTCGGTTCCAGTTGACAGTTCCCTTGTTCAGTTATGGAGACTCCCAGGAAGAACAATGTGCATTATACTTTCTTTGACACAAAGGTGGGACAGTTACGAAAGATGATTTCTCTTATTACTCCAGATCATGTGGGTATGTTCCGAAAGGCTCATGGGGAGATTATGACTGTGGTTGTTGACTTGAATGATTCAAAAAGGAGTGTCATCCATACGTGCTTACAGTTTTATGACCCACAGCTAAAGTGCTTCACTTTCTCAGATTTTCAGTTGGCTCAGACGTTAGAAGAGTATGCCCTGCTTCTAGGTGTGCCTCTCAAGTACCAGATTCCTTTCAACTCTGACATGCGCCCTCCAAAGCCTGAAGAAATAGCTAAGGCCCTCCATTTGAGTGTACCTGTGATAGCAGATAACCTCACCACCAAATATCTGGTTTTCCTTTGGATTTCTTGGTTGCCAAAGCTGAAGAATGTGCTGCTAAGTCTCAGTGGGAAACCGTTTGTGCAATCCTGACTTTGAGCATCTATGGAGTTATGTTGTTTGCTGATGAACCTAAGTTTGTGGACATGAGTGCAATCCATATTTTTGTGCTGAAGAATCCTATACCTACACTCCTGGGTGATTTATACTATTCTGTGCATTTTAAAAATGAGAAGAAACGAGGAGGTTTGGTTAGATGTTGTGCACCTCTGTTCCATAAGTGGCTCGTGAGTCATTTACCAAATTCAGAGGCCTTTTTGGATCCTCACCCTGCAAAGAATTGGGCTAAGAGGATGATTCAGTTGACAGCAAAAGACATTCGTTGGTTCAATCAAAGGACGATGGGGGGAGATTTTGTCAGTAGCTGTGGAAGACATCCTAATGTGCCACTTTTGGGAATAAAGGGTTGCATTAATTATGACCCTGTTATTCTCAGGAGACAGTTAGGGTTTGCCTTAATAGAGCCTCCGAGGGACAGTGATTTGGAAGAATCCTTCTTTTTCCCTGTGAAGGATAATCTCTTGCTGGTAAGACAAGCGGCTGGAGCCTGGGGAAATTAGCAAAAGAAGGGTAAAGTTGTCTTCGGTAAGTGCAACAATGTGTCTTCTTCTCAATATGATGCCTGGTTGAAAAGAAGGATTCAGATCACTCTTTTACCATTTTCTCAGGAAAAACCGTCAGATCCAGTTGCTGAAGAACCGATGACCATGATAAGCGTCGCCGAATATAACAAGCTTAAAGCGGAGATGGATAAGACAGTCAAAATGAATGAGAAGCTAAGCGAAGGACTCAGAAAGACGCTTTGTGAGAAGCGTAATGTTGAGTATGAACTGCAAAAGCTGACTGAGCGTCATGAGGCTAATGAGAAAAGAATGGCTGAAGACACCATCTATATTCGCAAGGTCAAACAGAATGAGATGGCACTAAAGGAGGCGTGCAAGCGCATCAATGAGCAGTTGACCAAGTCTGAGAATACCCTGGCCAAAGGACAACAGAGATGGGATGAGTTTTCTGAATGCCGGAGGGAGATCGAGGCGAGAATCAGGGCTGAAAACGACGAGTTGAGGAAAAATATAAAGAGCAAAGAAAGTGAATTTCTCCAGCAACTAGATTCAGCCAACCGAGAGATCGAAGATCTGAAGATCCGCGCCGGAGTAAAGAGAGCCAAAGAGTTAGCTGTCAAAGATCAAATCCGAAAGCAAGAAGAAGCTGTCAAGTTAAGGAGTCAACTGATCAGAAGTCTTACCGGGCGCCCAAATGATCCAGTTACTGAAGCACTTCTCAAGGAGGTCCGGGAAGATTTGTATGGCCTTAGTGTTTGAGTTGAGTTGTTGTTATTCTGGGGAATCACCATCAGGCTTGTTGATGGGTTTTCTTTTATTTGTATTCATGCTGTTCAGTTGTATTTGTTCAGGAACAATTTGTATTTGACTGTTCCACACCTGGCTGTGGGTTTTTTCATTTATGCTATTGGCTTTGTTGGTAATTATTGAGGTGGATTCTTCATCAAATTATACAATAATTCACACACTCATTGGGCCGTATGATGGGTATGCTGAATTATTAATATGCACCTCTGATGTTCTGTCGCTGTCAGCAATTGCAGGAGTATGCATTGTTCCCTTTCGGTCAAACTGGAATCGAAGGAAGGAATGCCTCAAAATGAATAAACATTGCATTACATCGCATATCATTCTGCATTTTGTTGTTTGCTTAACAGGTACTTGCTCTGGTCTCTCTAACCTTTATTTGGTTGCAGGCATAATAGCTGATTCTCATATTCACCGATACGTAACCAGACGAAACCAAACAAGGGTCATGGATCAGGTACAGACAGAGTTGGCTGAGTTAAGGGCACGCATGGAACAATTTATGAATCTGATGCAGGGCGTTGCCCAGGGGCAACAGGACTTGAGAACAGGGCAGGAAGACATGAGAGCTACTATCCAGAGGTTGGAGACAGAGATTCCTACTATTAACAACGTTAATCCCCTTCGGGTTAACCCTCCTGTTGTTAACCCTCCTGTTGTCAACCCTCCGGTTGTCAATCCTCCTGTTGTCAATCCTCCGGTTGGAGTTAACTTGGGTTTTTTTCCTAGCAACAATGGGCTGGTGGAAGATCATCAGGATGATCAGTTTTTCGTACTTAATGCTGATATGGGATTCTACCATGATGATAGGAAATACGAAGGGCTGGCTGAAAGAGTGAAGGCTATCGAGAGTCAGAATCCTTTGGGAATTGATGTTGAAGATATGGGACTGGTACAGGGATTCAAGATTCCCCCGAAGTTTAAGCCGCCTACCTTTGATAAGTACAATGGTAGCTCTTGCCCTAAAACTCATCTCCAGGCATATAGCCGAAAGATAGCGGCTTATTCTGATGATCAGAAGTTATGGATGTATTTTTTCCAGGACAGCTTATCTGGAGCCTTACTGGAATGGTACATAAAGTTGGATAGGGCTCACGTCAGAAACTGGAAAGAGTTGTGCTTGGCTTTCTTAAAGCAATACCAGTATAACATCGACATGGCACCGAATCACACTCAATTACAAAGCATGACCCAGGACCCTAAGGAAGGTTTTAAGCAGTACGCCCAGAGGTGGCGTGAACTTGCTGCTCAGGTGCAACCTCCGTTGGAAGATAGAGAAATGGATGACATGTTCATGAATACTCTGCAAGGTCCGTATCTTGACCGGTTGGCCGCTTGTCCATCCACTAGTTTTGCTGACATAGTAATTGCTGGAGAGAGAATCGAGAGTTTGCTAAAGCTGGGGAAGATTCAGGACAGCAGTGGTACAAGTTCAGCTCCTGCAAAGAAGTTCTTTGGTAACAATAATAGAAAGCGTGAAGGTGACGCTAATGCTGCATATGCACAAGGGGGGAGAGGTAGAGGACGGCAGGGTCCATATCACCAGGCAGCATCTATAACTATTCCAACTCCGGATACTGAGGCTCAACCTGCAGCTCAGAGACAGTATCACCCAAGAAAGAGAATGAATGATTGACATTTTGATGTTTTCCCTATGACATGTTCACAAATGCTACAGAATTTACTTCGTTTGAATTTGGTACAGTTGAGAACTTTGGCTCCCCCAGCGGGTAAATTACCTTTTGGGTACGATGCAAATGAAAAGTGTGAATTTCACTCAAATGCGCCAGGTCACAATGTGGAAAATTGTAAGGTTTTCAAACATGTGGTTCAAGATCTAGTTGATTCAAAGGCTATTAATTTCGTTCTGAGGCCTAATGTAATTCAAAATCCCATGCCTTCGCATGATGGACCAGGGGTGAATTCCATTGAAGAAGTCGGAGATTTGAATATGGTGAGGAATATTAATGATGTTAAGACTCCGTTGAATGTTGTGAAAGACTGCCTGCTAAAAGGGGTTGTATTTCCTGGTTGTTCGGAAAACTGTGAAGATTGTTTGATTGCTGATAATGGTTGTGTGAAATTGAGAAATAGCCTTCAGAGCATGATGGATGAAGGATGTTTACAATTTGAGCAGTTGAAAAAGAACGATGATGAAGTTTTTACTATTACAATCTATTTTGATCCTGTGGAAATTCCGGTGCCTGCTCCTGTACAGACATCTGCGCCGGAACGAGTAGCTCCTATAACTATAACCGTTCCCAGTCATGTCCCAAATGAGAACAAGGTTGCTATTCCGTGGTACTATGGAACTAATAGTCAAGGACAGAGGCAAGAGGTGCAGACTCCTAAATAAAGTGGTTCAAGTATCAGAAATGTTGGGGGAATGGGTGGTTTCACTCGCAGCGGAAGGCTTTTCGCTCCTCAGACACTCAGGAAGGACGATAATGAAGCATTAACGAGGACCAAAGGAAAGCAGGTGACAGGTAATGAACCAGTGCCAGGGGCAGAATCTGACAAGTCATTTGAGAAAGATGTTGAGGAATTCATGAGAATAATCAGAAAGAGCGATTATAAGATCGTTGACCACCTACATCAGACTCCTTCTAAGATCTCCATATTGTCGTTGTTGCTATGCTCCGAAGCGCATATGAATGCTTTGTTAAAAATCCTAAACATGGCGTACGTACCACAAGAAATATCAGTAAACCAGCTTGAAAGTGTGATTTCCAATGTCCATGCTGGTAACAGTTTAGGGTTCACAGATTTTGACTTAACGCCAGAAGGAAGGAACCACAATAAGGCTCTCCACATATCAATGGAATGTAAAGGTGCTATGCTATCCCATGTATTGGTGGACACTGGTTCGTCCCTCAATGTGTTGCCTAAGAAAGCATTAGCAAAGCTGGATGTGGAAGGAGTTATACTGAGGCCTTGTGATCTAGTGGTGAAAGCATTTGATGGTTCAAAGAGATCAGTGTTTGGAGAAGTAGAGCTACCGGTCCTGATCGGACCCCAGGTCTTTAATACAGTGTTTTATGTGATGGACATCCAACCAGCCTATAGTTGTCTATTGGGTCGTCCGTGGATCCACGCTGCTGGGGCTGTATCTTCAACCTTGCATCAGAAGATAAAATTTGTAGTTGATGGTCATGTTGTTACGGTATGTGGAGAAGAAGATATTTTCGTTAGCCATCTGTCATCCTTCAAGTACGTGGAGATGGACGGAGAAATCCATGAAACTCTCTGTCAGGCATTTGAAACTATGAATATGGTGAGAGATTCTCCTTCTGGTGAGGCAAGGGTGGGAGCTTCTATGACTTCGTATAAGCAGGCTTTGGAAGTGGTGCAGTCTGGTCATACCGAATGTTGGGGACAAGTAATTGAGCTACCTTTCAATGATGATAAGAGTGGAATTGGTTATAAACCTCCCCGAGTTCCACCACTACAAGGTCAAGAGCGCCAAGGGCCAGTTATTTTCTCAAGTGGAGGAGTCATACATCCCAGCCAGATTTGTGCAGCAATTGAAGACGGTGAATATAGTGACTGTGACTTGGACAATTGGGTGCGTCCCTGTGCCCCAGGAGTGAAGCTGAACAATTGGTTTTCGGAGGATCTCATCCAAGTTACTCTGCCAAATAAGTAATTTTCTATGTTTTCTTTTATTAAGCATGCTAAGGTCCTATGCTCTGCCCAAGGCATAATGACTTCGTTGTAGAGCCCCCATTTGTCTCATACAAATTTTTATCATTAATAAAAGGACGCTTTGTATTCAAAGTTGTGTTCCCTGTCTTTCATTTTGTTTTTTTAAATAAAATGGCAATGTTTTCTTCGCGGTTTTTGTGCATTTTTTTCTTCCTGTTCCTTTCAAAAAGGCAATTTCTAAAAGCATGAATTATCATTCATGCAGAAATAATTCTCTGGATCTTGTTGATGACGACCCTGCTATGGTTTATTATGACTTCGATAATCCAATATACCAAGCTGAAGAGGTGGACGAGGAAGACTGTGAACTTCCTGAAGAGTTGGCTAAATTATTGAAACAGAAAGAAAGAGCTATTCAGCCTCATCAGGAATCTATAGAAGTTGTCAATCTCGGTACTGAAGAGGTAAAGAAAGAGGTCAAATTAGGGGCAAGCCTGACAGAGAATGCAAAAAGAGAGCTGATTGAGATGTTGCGAGAGTATGTTGACATCTTCGCATGGTCTTATCAAGACATGCCGGGGTTGGATACAGACATCGTGGTGCACAGATTACCGCTGAAAGAGGGTTGTTTTCCTGTCAAGCAGAAGCTTCGGAGAACCAAACCTGAGATGGCCATCAAGATTAAAAAGGAGGTACAAAAGCAGTTGGATGCGGGGTTTCTACCTGTTACTAGTTATCCGCCATGGGTCGCTAATATTGTGCCTGTGCTGAAGAAGGATGGCAAAGTCAGAATGTGCGTGGATTATCGAGATTTGAACAGGGCGAGTCCAAAAGATGATTTTCCATTACTACACATTGACGTGTTGGTAGATAATACGGCTCAATTCTCTGTGTTTTCTTTCATGGACGGGTTTTCCGGATATAACCAGATCAAGATGGCGCCGGAGGATATAGAGAAAACTACATTCATTACCCCTTGGGGCACATTCTGCTATAAGGTGATGCCGTTTAGTTTAAGAACGCTGGAGCAACATATCAGCGTTCCATGGTGACGCTCTTCCACGATATGATTCACAAAGAAATTGAAGTTTATGTGGATGATATGATTGCCAAATCACAAACGGAAGAAGAGCATTTGATAAATTTGAAAAAGTTGTTTGAACGGTTGAGAAAGTTCAGATTGAGGCTGAACCCGAATAAGTGTACTTTCGGGGTAAGATCTGGTAAGCTTCTGGGCTTCATCGTCAGTGAAAAGGGAATCGAGGTGGATTCAGCAAAGGTAAAAGCCATTCAAGAGATGCCAGAACCGAGAACAGAAAAACAAGTTCGTGGATTTTTGGGAAGACTGAATTATATTGCAAGATTTATATCTCATCTCACCACGACTTGGGAGCCAATATTCAAGTTATTGAGAAAAGATCAAGCAATCCGGTGGAACAATGACTGTCAAAAGGCTTTTGACAAAATAAAATAATATTTGCAAAATTCTCCAATTCTCATGCCTCCGGTTCCTGGGAGGCCACTGATTATGTATCTCACTGTACGTGATAGATCAATGGGTTGTGTCCTCGGTCAACATGACGAGACAGGTAGGAAAGAGCACGCTATATACTACCTGAGCAAAAAATTCACCGATTGCGAGTCCCGGTACTCGATGCTTGAGAAGACGTGCTGCGCACTAGCATGGGCTGCTAAGCGATTGAGGCAATACATGCTAACTCATACAACCCTGCTGATTTCTAAAATGGACCCAATCAAGTACATTTTTGAGAAGCCAGCTCTTAATGGAAGGGTCGCTCGGTGGCAGATGATTTTGACTGAATATGATATACAATACACTTCCCAGAAAGCTATCAAAGGGAGTGTGTTGTCTGATTATCTTGCCGAGTCGCCTATTGAGGATTATCAGCCAATGAGGTTTAACTTTCCTGATGAAGACATCATGTTTCTCAAGGCTAAAGATTGTGAAGAGCCTCCGGTTGACGAAGGGCCGAATCCTGATGACAAATGGAAGCTGATGTTCGATGGGGCCATTAACATGAATGGAAGTGGTGTAGGGGCAGTCCTTATTACTCTGAAAGGATCACACATACATTTCACTGCCTGGTTAACGTTTGATGTCACTAATAATGAGGCAGAATATGAGGCTTGTATCATGGGTATTGAGGAAGCCATCGATTTAAGGATCAAGACCCTTGAGATATTTGGTTATTCTGCTCTAGTGATTAACCAAATCAACGGAGATTGGCATACCCACCAGCAGAACTTGATTCCTTACAGAGACGACGCAAGAAGACTGTTGACTTTCTTTACAACAGTAAAATTGTGCTATATACCTCGTGATGATAATCATATGGCTGACGCTTTAGCTACGTTATCTTCCATGATTCAGGTGAACTGGTGGAACCATATCCCAAAGATCGATGTGATGAGGTTAGACAGACCCGCTCATGTGTTCGCCGCTGATACGATGACTGATGATAAACCCTGGTATTTTGATATTAAGCATTTCTTGAAGAGTCAAGAGTATCCGGATGGGGCCTCGAACAATGACAAAAAGACTCTGAGGAGGCTGGCAGGAAGCTTCTTCTTGAATGAGGATGTGCTTTACAAGCGAAACTTTGACATGGTCTTGCTCAGATGCGTGGATAGACACGAAGTATACCTGTTAATGCAGGAAGTACATGAAGGATCTTTCGGTACCCATGTTGGTGGGCACGCTATGGAGAAGAAGTTATTGCGGGCTGGGTATTACTGGTTAACTATGGAGGCTGATTGCTTCAAGTATGCCCGAAAAATGCCACAAATGCCAAATCTATGCTGACAAGGTGCATTTGCCACCAAACCCTCTGAATGTGATGAGTTCTCCATGGCCCTTTTCTATGTGGGGCATTGACATGATTGGGAAGATTGAGCCTACTACTTCCAACGGACATCGATTCATTCTGGTGGCTATTGATTACTTCACCAAGTGGGTGGAAGCTGCCTCTTTTGCAAATGTCACCAGGCAGGTGGTAGCCCGATTCATTAAGAAGGAGATTATTTGCCGATATGGGGTGCCCGAAAGAATCATCACTGACAATGGTTCTAATCTCAACAACAAGATGATGCAAGAGCTGTGCCGGGACTTCAAAATTGAACATCACAATTCTTCTCCTTATCGCCCGAAGATGAATGGTACCGTCGAGGCAGCCAACAAAAATATTAAGAAGATTGTGCAAAAGATGGTGGTGACGTATAAGGATTGGCATGAAATGCTGCCTTTCGCTTTACATGGGTACCGCACTTCTGTTCGTACATCTACTGGGGCAACCCCATTTTCTCTTATATACGGTATGGAAGCAGTGTTACCGGTTGAGGTTGAGATCCCTTCTTTAAGGGTCATGATGGATGTTAAACTTGACGAGGCTGAATGGGTTCGAGCGAGGTTCAACGAGTTCAGTCTCATCGAAGAAAGACGATTGGCTGCAGTATGTCATGGACAACTGTACCAGAGGAGAATGAAATAGGCATTTGACCAGAAAGTACGTCCTCAGACTTACCAGACGGACGACTTGGTATTGAAAAGGATTCTTCCTCCGAATACAGATCAGAGGGGCAAATGGACTCCTAATTATGAAGGTCCATATGTTGTTAAGAAGGTCTTCTCAGGTAGAGCCTTGATGCTTACAACAATGGACGGTGAGGATTTTTTGTCCCCTGTGAATTCAGACGCAGTTAAAAAATACTTCGCATAAAGAGACTCGCTAGACAGTAAAAAGAGAGTCCAGGCAAAAAAAGGCATCCCGGCGAACCATAATAAAAAAGGAAAAGAAAAGGTTCAGGCAAAAATTAGGGATAAAATAAAAAGAAAGTACACCCGGTAAGTTGAAAACCCGCAAGGGCAACTTAGGCAAAAAAGGGTATCTCGATGGATTGAAAACCCGTAAAGGGCGATCCAGGCAAAAGAGAGATTTAGCAAAAACTGCGATCTGAGTAGTCTGTATTGTCTCGTTTCAATCAATGAGCACTCTGAAAGATAGGAATCAGTTCAATCGTCCCCCTTTGAAGGCAAAGTAATCGGAGAGTCTTGAAGATATATGAACCATAGCAGGGTTGAAACTCAATGGAGTTCCAGTTTCGCATTGCCATTAGGACAGTTTCTTTTCTGGTTTTGGCAATTACCTATTTCCAGGAATTGCTTCTCGATGTAAATACCTATTTCAGGATCTTCAATTAATAAAATGGTCGTTATTCAGAATAATTCTATCTGTTTGTTTTGTTTTTATATTTGCTTTGTTTACATAAACGTCCAAATTTTTGATAAACATTTGCATATGAAAACAGTGGGGTTCTACAATAACATGTCTAAAAGGAAAACATTTAAAATTGCTTTAGAAGACGGGTGTGCTTGGGTGAGTATTACAAAACCCATGTTACCTTGGGGCATACGTGCGCATTCTTTTGTTTGCAGGTGTTGAGATGGCTGTTCAAAGATGTATGACGTTTTCAAGTCAAAGTCTTTTATGAAGTACAAGTAATCGTTCCTCCCCAAGCAGAGACGGTTTCTTAGCAGGAAAGTACTCCGTGGAAGTAGTCGTCCCCAGCATATTTACAGAGCTTCATTATCCCCGGCAAAGTCGTCAGGTGGTAGTACCGGGGCAATCATGTTCAGGAAAGGGCTTTCAGCGTTGTATCTTATTAAGTCGATTCTCCTATTCAGAATTTCTAACTACTACAAGCTTTTCTGTGTCGATAACGGTTGCAAATTCCCCAGAAAAATGGCCTCGCAGCTAATGTTCAAGACTCAGTAAGTGTCCAGGAGTTTGGAGATGTCGAATCTTCTGTAAAATCCTTATGGGACGTTTTCTTCAAATCAGCCTGGTATCATGGGGCAAGAGCAAGAGGTTGACCATCCCAAGCATGGAGCATTTTGAAAATTCCCCAGCAGGAGGTTTTCCAAATCTATTATCCCCAGTAGAGTTTGAAGAGGCGTGGTCTTCTGTAAAATCCTCTCAAGGGATATTTCCAGCACGAGACGCTCTGAAGTGGTTCTCCCGAGTAGAGTTTATTGTAAGTTCATTTCCCCAGCGGAGTTCTATGGTTATAGTTATTCCCTAAGCAGACTGGTTCAGATGATGCCTCCCCAACAAAGTTATCATTTCCTACAGCAGCCTCAATAGGTTTGTCAGGTAGGAGCCCAGATCAGGAGATCAGGTCAATTTGTCTTCCCTAGTACGGTGTGCGACCACGAAGTCAATCCAGCTTGTTATCCCCAGCGGAGTTGCCTACCTTTCCTCAGCATTTATTTTGCTGAGGACCTCCTTGCATTTTGCATATAGTATGCATATCATCCTCAAAACGCGTAGGATTTCCATTGAGATGAAGCATTACGCCATGGAAAAATTCAAACATATGCATGTGAAGCATAGGCCAGTTTTGATACCTCATGCGAGAGCCCAAAACTTTGCTCCTTATATCATTGACAAAGCCAGAAAGAATGCCTTGTTCATTTCCCAACAAACATTTCAAAGCAGTGCAAAGGGTTTCATCATTTTTTCTCCCCACAAAGTCATATCTCTCTGCTCACAAGTTTCTTGGAACCATTCCCGATAGGATTCCTGTAGCCATCCCAGACAGCTCCCTTTGAGTTTTAACCTTACTAGTTCCCGACAAGTCCATTTACCCATCCCCGATAGGTAAGCCTTGGTTATAAACTATGGCCGTCCCCGACAGCTCCCTTTGAGTTTTAACCTTGCCAGTTCCCGACAGGTCCATTTACCCATCCCCGATAGGTAAGCCTTGGTTATAAACTGTAGCCGTCCCCGACAACACTTTTGAGTTTTAACCATACCAGTTCCCGACAGGTCCATTTACCCATCCCCGATAGGTAAGCCTTGGTTATAAACTGTAGCCGTCCCTGACAACTCCCTTTAGTTTTAACCTTACCAGTTCCCGACAGGTCCACTTCCCCATTCCCGATAGGTAACCCAGGTCCAAGCTTACCAGTTCCCGACAGGTATTTCACCAGTTCTCGATAGGTATTTTACCAGTTCCCGACAGGTATTTCACCAGTTCCCGACAGGTAGCTCACCAGTTCCCGACAGGTATTTTACCAGTCCCCGACAGGTATTTCACCAGTTCCTGACAGGTAGTTCACCAGTTCCCGACAGGTATTTCACCAGTTCCCGACAGGTATTTCACCAGTTCCCCACAAGTATTTCACCAGTTCCCGACAGGTAGTTCACCAGTTCCCGACTGGTTGTTCACCAGTTCCCGACAGGTAGTTCACCAGTTCCCGACAGGTAGTCCACCAGTTCCCAACAGGTGGTTCACCAGTTCCCGACAGGTAGTTCACCAGTTCCCGACAGGTTTCCTATGAGGTCTAATGGTTCCAAATTCTTTCTCACAAACTTTTCTTCCTTACCATTGCTTCATTTACAACATTTTTCTTTATCCACACAGTGCAAATTTTCTCGGCTTTTTTGTATTCAATTCCTATGTATCTTGAATTCCTGATAGCCGTTGCTTTCATCCATTCAGATTCATAGATGATTGAATAGGGGCAGCCTTTATTTGGCTCAAAGTGTTGATTTGAAGATCTTGCAAGAAGTTCTTGGATTTCTAAAACAAAAAATTGCATCTCACAAGGTTAGAGATCTTGAAACTTTTCCTTTAGTTCATCATAATTTTAGAGATTTACAATGTGAAATTAGTAATCATGCATTGCATCTGGAAGTCCTGAAATGATGGCACACCACTGTTTGTTTAATTTGAAGTTTATGTGATTTTGTGATTTTTGTGAAATCCATGTTGAATGTGTTACTTTCGTGCCATTTTCTTGATGTTAGAATGATCTTTTTGAGATATAATTAACATATTCATGATCTATGAAGTTTGGGCTTCAGTTTGGTATTTTATTTTGTTAATTTTCATTAAGAAATGAGAGAGATATTTGAGGAAAAAGATTGGCAAAAATTCTGCATTTATTTTCTGGTTTTATTAAAATTCTGCACTTTTGCATGAGTTTATGGTGGAGGTGGTGAGGTGTCAGCACGTTATTGGCCATGTTCTTATGGTTTTAGTGAGTAATTAATAATTACAATGATTAGATGCATGATTAGTAAGAAAGAGAAATGTGTGGAAGCAATTTGATTGGTGCATTCATCCACTTTTCGGCTGGCCAATGAGGAGTAGGCAGGGAATTAATAGTCACCAGCCCCTCACGTGTTGTTTTCTTTGCATCTTCAGTTTGTTCATGTGTGAGCGAGTACATATTAACTAGTGTGTGCGTGCGTTGGGATTTGTTGACATGATCATCATGCATAATCGTGTGGATTGAATTGAGTGTACATGTTAACTAAAACGCACACTATCACACACAACACAAGTTTAGTTGGACTGGGTTAACTTGTTTTTCACACCCCCTGTTAGGCCCAATAGAATTCTGAACTAGAAAAATACTAATGTTGCACCCCATTCCATTTCTTTTATTGTTTTAATTTCTTCTCCATATAGTTTCAATTTTATTTTAATAAAAATACTAAAATTCGTCAGAAAATTCTGAAATAATTCACACGTGTTCTTAACACATTTAGGTAATTTTTCACTATTTTTAATTCTGATTTTAGTAACTTTAGACCATATTTTCGTAATTTCTTTTCAATTTCTTTTTTGATTGATCTTCATCATGATACTCAAACTTACACATTTTCTTTCTCCCATCTCACACAATGTTTTTCATCCGTTCCTTTTGCATTGGTTATATAACATCCTGAAGTGTCGAAAAATATTTTTTCTTGATTTTTGAAGTCATCTTATAGGATGTTTGTATGATCATCTTTACACTTCATTTTGTGGCATTTCAATATGACTTTGTGCATGTCTTTGTGGCACTTTTATCTTGAATTTTGGTCTGAGTTTTTAATATGTGTTTAGCCTCTGACTTAGGTCGTTTAGGACTTGTTTTTACAATTTCTTCACGTGCTTTAATATTTGTTCAATGCCTTGCCTTTGAAGCTACTTAGGTGCACTTTATTTTTCTTCCTTCTAACATGTTGTGATAAGGCACTTGTGTGATATTATAGGTCATTTGTATAACATTATAGGTCTTCTTTGTCTCATTATAAGTCACTTTGGTTTGCATTTACCTTTGACATGAGTTTGTGCATTCTAATTTGAACTTTGACATGTTTTCATCTCTCACTTCCTCTTATGCCATAGGTGTCTCATGTTTGCATTTTGGTGTACCATTTCCTTCATGCCATTTGCATCTCATGTATAATATGCTACTTCCCATGTGCATTCATTAATCGTTTTAACATGGTATGCATCTTTAATATGTCATTTTGTGCATTTAATTGAACATGTTTCTCTTATTCTCACTTCTACTTCATCTTATCTCTTCCACTTGCACTCTTCTATTCTTGAATTACATGATAGTTCAGATGCATGTTGAGACCTTTGGCAATTGAATGCAATTCGACCTTGACCTTTCATGAGGCATAAATGTATGATCACTTTGCATTTCCATCCATTCTTCATCTATTTCTTCTATGGTCCACTTCTTTAGAGATTAGGACATTATTTGTACATAGTTAGTATGTGGTTGATACTTTAATATTAGGGAACACCTTTAGATGTAGGTTCTGACCTTAATTGGGTTTTATCTCTTAGGATCATATTTCCTTGGTTCTTAATTGATTTGATCATCACTTGTTGTTTCTTCCTTTATTTCATACTTGTAAATAATGTGAACTAACCTTTTCATGTAGGTGCATGGTAAGTAAGTGTGGAGACATAGTTCCAAACACACTCCTCTCCTTCATCTTCTCTTATTTCATTTAATCATTCAAATTTGTGTTTAATAAGCATTTACATGCTTTCCTTGAATAACCTTTTCTTCATCCCCCTTTAAGATCATAGGATCTCCAAGCATGCTAACACTAGGGTTTGAGTCTTAGTCTCCCTTATTAGTTTCACCTTTGATCCTCTTTTGAGTCACTTATTCTCCTCTAATAATAAAAGTAAAAAACACTTAATAAAGGCATAACAAATAATGTATTTAGGCCTTTCATGTGGAACAAGGAGGTGAGGGGTCTTCTCTCATTTCTTTGGGAATGTCTAGTGCACGTCCCGTCTTGGGTCGATATGCGAGGCATTCGATCCTACATGAGAGACTTAAATACAATATGCGTTATAAACACAAAAATAACCAAAACACTTCTTTCTTAAAAGACAAAAACAAACAAACAAATTCTTTCCTCATCTCCTTCATTCTATTCCTTAAGGATGCGTCATGTCCGTTCTACCGCAAACAGGTAACACCTAAGTCTCCCTACAGCGAGCTGCAACACCTAACTGTTGGAACGCGAACGTTAACATATTCCACTAAAAAACACAAACAATCCATCCCTAGTGAGGGGAACTACGTCGCTCTGATTCTTATGCTCCCGATGAGATACGTAGGCAGTGGGGTAGGGCCCATTCGAGCACTTCTTTTATTTTCCCTACATTTGTTTCTCTTTCTCTTTCCTTTCATTTCCAGTTCTCCAGTCAGCAGCGAAGCTCCAGTCGACGACACCCTTTGGTCGAGACAAGCAAGCGTGGATCCCATCGGGTACGATGGACGCGTGGGGGTGCTAATACCTTCCTCTCGCGTAACCGACTCCCGAACCCAGTTCTCTTGGTCACAAGACGATGCTCTTTCCCTCCTCCAGGTTTATGCAGTGTTTCCTTTCCCTCTCTTGGGATAAATACACATAGCTGGCGACTCTGTTTCGGTGCCACTTTCGCGTTTGTACTTGGATGAAAATCTCGGGAGCGACAATAAGGAGAGAAATAGAGAGATACAACTGTAATTGTTTTGGAGAAATCAACCATTCAAGAAAAAAAAGTTACCTTTTCAGAAAGAATAAGCCATCAATCTTTAGTTCTTTCACTGTAAAAAAAAAATCAAAGGAAAAACAACAAATTAATTTTAATCGGACCATGAAACAAAGAGGATCTATACTATATAGAATCAAGAAAGGCAACATAAAATCAAATCATTCACAAAATCAACAAAAAGGTCAGAGCATGAAACAAACCGATATGCAGAATCAATCTTTGGTCTTGCTGTGATTAGCCACCTCTTCGAAAGTGTGAACCTTTGGATCTTAAGCCATTTTTTAGTTCTTTCACTGTACAAAAATCAAAGCAAAATCAACAAATTAATTTTAATCAAAGCATGAAACAAAGAGGATCTATACTCTATAGAATCAAGAAAGGCAACATAAAATCAAATCATCCGCAATATAGTTTCATTTGAAAGATTATTATCATTTTTAGAAAAGTTTTGCATCTTAATTTAAAAAGATCGTCAATAAATTTAGAAAACTATTTTAAATGCTAATTAATTTTCATTTATGATGAACATAATAAAAAATATATATTTTAGACATATTTTGATAATCAGAAATTATTGCTAATGTTTCAAACGGTCAATTCGCCTATAATTTTATAGTCTTGCCATTTCAAAGACAAATTCACAAACATGTAGATTACTAACATGGCCTAAATGTTACAATTTACCAAGTCTCTTCGTGCCTGTACCAAAGACCAAGTTGTCTTACCATGTCTTCAATCTTCCTCTCCAAACTGCTGCACCATGCCTTCTCCAACTTGTCTTACCATGTTTTAGCATCTCTTCGTGCCTGTAGCAAGCCTTTTTTCCAATGCATCATGAAGTTGAAGCCACTGCTAATGTAGGTGAGGTTGTCATGAAAGTGAAATAATTACAATACAGGATTTAGTTGTGAAAGTATATCAAAATAAATAAAGAAAGGATAAAATAGCCCTCTAACAACCAAAATAATTCTTTTAACGCGCAAATTAATTTTAAGAAACAAAAAAGAAAAGAAGATTAGCCATATGAATATTTTGATACAGCACAGATAGGCAGGCACATTTAAAACACAGAAAACAACATGTACAAACATAGTCAAGTAACAAATAGTTATCCCTAAATCTGATACATTTACAAACATCATCCATTAATACAATAATTCTAATGCAAATGACAAAAGGACCTCCTACATCATAAACTATCGACAATATTTGCCATGATGCAGGTCTAGGCAAAAAGAAATGACACACATCCATACATTATATTTCAAATATCACCAATCATATACATGACAAATATAGGAGCATTTAGTTGTTTTAACTTACCCGCCAACTGAGTTTTTCACAGTTTGATCCAAATTCCTTTTTCAAAAAGGCAGCTTCTCGAAACAACAAAACCTTCTTCCAGTGCTCTTCATTGCCGTAAGACTTCCACTTTGACTTTTCAGGCATTGAACCTATAACAGGATCACAAACATTCTTTGCAGTGCTAGTAACCCAACTCAACATTTCTGACATCGACTCTCTCTTCCTCTTCCTACCAAAGCTCTCTCTATTAACACTAAACATATCCAATATTAAGATATCATCATCATCATTATCACACCTCTTGCTTCCATCTGACAATCCAGGCATGTCGTTCTCAAAAGCTTCAGGGTCTTTGGACAAACTTAAGGGATCAAACAATGCTCCTCCAGGGTAGTTTATATCACCAGGCAGATATATTCCTAAAGGCTCCAATGCCTCAATCCCACAATATCTAGCGTATTTTGGTCTAACCTGTTTTATAATAAGAATCTCAATTAGTAATAACAGTAGCCAATCCATCTGCAGAAGCAAAGGACTGTCCAAAAGAAACAATATTTTGGTTAAGCAGTTCCATCTAACTACTAAAACTTTTTATTTGGGCCCGTACAAATTTGGTTTATGAAAGTAAAGTAATTTCTTGAAATTTGAGTGTGAAATGAGTTTAACTTGCAAACTTTATAGTTGCATTATGGTATTTCAAGAGAACACCTACGAAGCATTGCAAGCCATAAATGAGTTTAACTTGCAAACTTTATAGTTGCAATCTAGTATTTCAAGAGAACACCTACGAGCATTGTAAGCCAAGAAACACATTCCATTTGTAGAATCAAAAGGATCTGCTTCATCTAGTACAACTAACTTGAAAATCTAATAACTTGCAGACTGGAATACTGGAAGACAAATGTGACAAGATATAAATAATGTTGGCAGAGCTCACAAGACAATGTTAGCATTACCATAAGGAGAACCTGAGGATGGAGTTATCTTGGGTTTGGTGAATGAATGTTGCCTGGTAAAAACAGGCTTTGGATTTGGAGCTGTAACAACAACTGCGAGGGAAAAAAACACTGCCGATTACTTTTACTATCACCAGAAATTTTGTTTATAGCAACAGTGCGGCAAATAATGATGACAATACCTGGAAGGAGCTGGTTATAACCACCATGACCACCACCGAGCCGAGCAAGAACACCCATAAGAGGATCATTTTTGTAGGTTGCAGGTTCTGTTTGTTCATAGTTCTTTCTTTCATCAGCGAAGTCATCGTATGCATCAGGTCCACCAACAATAGCACCAGTTAGTATATTGGTATTACTCCTTTTGCTGCTAATCCAATCTCATCCCAATCAAATTGTTTTTTAACTTCATTCTCCATACTTGAAACATCATGAACTGAAAAGCAATGATTGATAATCCATTCCAACGCTGTAGTTATTTCTATGCCGAAACTTCCATGATCAGCCTTACCATACAGTAAATTGATGGTCCATGAACTTCTGAGCATGACTTTGTGTAGCGAGTGATTTTTGGATGTGGTTACGAAGCACGAGCGCTCTAGTACTACAGTTCGATTCATTTTTTATCTTATTAAAGCTGATGAAGGAAGGGAAATAGATGTCTCCAATTAACCCTGCTTGCATACTAAGATTAAACAGTCGAAACTGTTGGTTTACAGATGCTACAAAAATTCGGGGTTTGTCCTAGGTTATTTTATTGACGAGGGGTGCTTTAGGCTATTGGTTGAGATGTTAGGACGAATATATATGAAAGTATGGGATTTTGGATTTTTGTTTAGTGTGCTCGCTAATATTTTCCTTTCAATCTTATGCCTACGTATTCCCATTTACCGAAATAGGGAAATCAGAGCGTTCGTAGTTCCTCCTATTCTATGGGAGGAAATGGTTGTTTTGGTGTCTTGTTCAAAGCCCAAGACGTGAAGCGAAAGGTGGTTTGTATCTTGTTCAAAGCCCAAGATGTGAAGCTGAAGGGTTTATTTGTATCTTGTTCGAAGCCCAAGATGTGAAGCTAAAAGTGTTGATCTTAGAGAGAATTTGTCATCTCTAAAGAGGGGTTTGTCTGTTACGACTGTTTATAAAGGAGAATTACTTTAACCGGGATTTGTGAATCCGGCAATTCCATAATTTCCTTTATAGGGGATTTCAACCTGAAGGAGAAGACTTTAACTCAGTGTAGAGTAATGCCATCTTTCCTTAGGAATTTCTCATACTAAAAGAGGGACATTGGCATGGATGTAGATGATCCAGAGGCTTGTCGCTTACAGCAGTTAGATGGAGGGGAAGGAGTTGTTGATGTTTGTGTACTGTGAACGAGGCACAACTTTGATGCTAAAAGGTTAATTGGATCAACCAGTGGTTTTCTTATACAAAGCCTAAGAGAAGGCTATTATGTGTCTCGTACAAAGCCCGAGATAGAGGCTAAAAGGTTTTGACTCAACGAGGGAATCTTTTGGTATCTCGTATAAAGCCCGAGATGGAGGCTATTTGACTCAACAAGAGAGTTTTTTGTATCTTGTACGAAGCCCGAGATGGAGGCTAAAATTTGTTTGGCTTAATAAGGACCTTTTTGTATCTCGTATAAAGCCCGAGATGGAGGCGAAAGGGTGATCGACTCAATGAGGGAGTCTCTTATGTGTCTCGTACAAAGCCCGAGAGAGAGGCTAAAATTGTTAACTCCGCTGGGGAGAATCATTATATAAAGCCCAAGAGAGAGGCTAACTTCACGGGAGAAGGATCTTTATACAAAGCCTAAGAGGAGGCTATGGCGACTGTTCAGTTAAGTGACAGGTCCAATATACTGATTTTTAAAGAGAAAATCAGTTCTTATATGAGCAATGTTGTACTCGAGGATTTGATTCGAGGATCCGGGTTATTCCTGTTCTTTAAGGAAGTGGGAAATCCGAAGGGTATTGAGACTGTCTGAGTCAACGGGTTTTCTTCCTATTTAACGAAGGGGTCACTTGAGAATGTCTTTGAGACTCAAGGAGATTAGACTGTCCAAGTCTAGAGTGTCATCTTTTGTACTACGCTTTGAGAAACAGTAGTAGACTCTATGAAAGGACTGTTTTATGCAGATGACTAATTTCTGTTCCTATACCTCTAGGAGGTCGTCGTGACAATTTGTATGAAGCCCAAGAGGAGGCTGGAAACTTTTAAGAAGCCGACGGGTCCTTGTACGATGCCCAAGAGGAGGCTATCATTCCCGGAGGAAGAGATCATTATACGAAGCCTAAGAGGAGGCTGTGAATACTTTTAAGAAGCCATAGGGTCCTTGTACTAAGCCCAAGAGGAGGCACGGTTGCTTTTAGGAAGCCTATGGGTCCTTGTACGATGCCCAAGAGGAGGCCGATGCTTTTAAGAAGTACGTGGGTCCCCAAACCCCGAGAAATTCAAAGCAAGCTATTCACAAGGAATAGATCAAGTCAGGAAAGTTTGAGAATTTGGAAGAAACTCAAAGATGCCATTCACGGAGAATACATTCATCTCTGGGAATAGAGTTTCTTGACAATTCCTAATGAGGACAACCGAAGAGAAGACTGTATCTGGTGATCCTATCGGGGATCTAGTTGTCTATTTCTACGAATAAATGAAACGGTGTCACCTAGTTCTAGACGTAGTGGCCGGGAAAACTCTAAACATCTATACTATTATTACACAGTTTATATGAGTTTATGAAAGAAGACTTACAGTGAAACATCCCCACAATACAGTTATATGTATACAAAAGCAGTAAACGAAAGCGTATAAACACCTACTCGGTTGTAGAGCTTCCATGCTGTTTGGTTAGTTGTTCAACAAAGAAAGATTGAAAATAACAGTTTAGTCAAAATCAAAGGAGAAAGTTCTTTGAAAAAGAAAGATTTGGGGCTTACAGCTCAAGGAGAGGCCCAGGGTTTTATTAGTGAGCGCACTGTATGAATTTTGTACAGAGGGACTTATACCAGTGACTGTGGCCCAAAAATTGTTTTCTGTACAAAGGGATGGGTCTTACACTCTCTCAAGAGGCCCAAAAAGTTTTAAAGAAAAAGAGTGGGGCTTATAACACGAGGGTAGGCCCAGTTTGACTTTTCGTTTAAAAATGTCGATCGCGCCGAGGTTTTCTTTTAACGCAGAGGGACTTATACAACAAGTGAGGCCCAAAATGTTTTGGTTAAAAGGGGATCGGGTCTTACACTCTATTAGAGGCCAAAAAGTTTTAAATGGGTCTTATAGCTCGAGGAGAGGCCCAAGGTTATTTTTCAAAAGGCGACGATCGCGCCGTTTATTTTTGACGGTATCGGGACTTACACAATACACTGAGGCCCAAAAAATGGTTTGGTAAAAAAAAAGGATTGGGTCTTACACTCTATTAGAGGCCCATGAGTGTTTGACAATGATTTGTGAGGGTGAAAATCAAAGAAACCCTAATTTTATTCTTTAAAAGTAAATATTTAAAGAAAATCAATGAAAAATACCAAATAGGTTTGAATAAACCACTTGTGATTTTAATTTAAGGTTTGAAAAATGAGGTATAAATCACAAGAGATATTAAAACTCATTTGGTCTTGATTTTTCAAGACGAATATTCATTTTAAAATGTTTAAAAACAAATAAAAATGAATTTATTCACAAAAATACTAATTATATTAAATAAATAATATAAATTCAATTTTTTTGTGGAATAAAATATTTCAACATTTTTGTGATTTTTTGCAAAAAGAACCAATAAAAAATAATTAAAATTGAAAGAGTTATTAATTTTCCAATTAATTAATAAACCATGAAAATATTGGAAAAAATGGCAAAATGTGAAAACACACAAAATGGCATGGGTGGGGTTTGAACCCAAGACCTCAAGGTTACAAGGCGCGCGCCTTACCACTGGGGTAGTGATACATCCATTGTTTGAAACAAAACAACAAATATACAAGGCATGACTTGGTTTTAGGCCTGACCCAAGGTAAGTTTTGGCAAGTTTTGGCTCAGAAACGTGAAGGTCATAACTTTCTCAATTATTAATGGTTTGAGACAAAATTTATATGCATCTGGACCAGAATTTCATACGGAATCCAATGGCGGTGGTAGTTTTTTCAGATCACACTCCCTCCTCAAAACCCGATAGTGGTTTTGAAAATGACTTATAAATGCATTTTCTATGCTACAACTTGGTACAAGCATGGATTACATGGTGAATTAGCTAAAACACAACATATACAACATGATGAGATGTTTATGATCAATGGACTTCAAAGCATTGCATGTTTGAAAGATTCCAAGTTGTGAGGCTTACCTCTTTTTTGAGATTTTGGAGCATTTGTGCAATCTGTCAAACCTCTTGTTCCAGAAATGATTTGATGCTTTAGACACACTCAAATGATCCCTTAGAATCTTTTAGGATGATTGAAATTGACTTCTACCTGCAAAAACACAAACAGTCCCTTTCTTGCAAAAGGGGTTAAAAGTGACCAAAATAGCAACTCTCTCAAATGGTGTTCCAGATGAGGGGAACTGTAACGCCCCGATTTCGATTATTTCCCATTTTGTTGAGTCTTTTATTTAAATTGAGTGATAAATTATTTTATTTGTGAAATTGGTATGTTAATATGCTATGTTGAACATGTTGTGATATTTTATCGTTTTTGAGAGTTTTCGGGGAAATTAGAATGGAGGGTATTTTAGACATTTCTCAATTAATGTTAAGTTAGAAATTTAGTAAAATTGTTAGCAAAGTGATTAAGTGTAGAAAATGAATTAATTGAATTTGAATAGAAAATAGAAAAGGAAAAGAGATAAGGAGAGGAAATAGGAGAGAAAGAGAAAGAAAAGAAAAATAGAGAGAAAAAGGAGAGAAAGAAAGAGGAAGAGGAGAAAAAAAGAAGAAAACTTGGATAAAACTAGAAAATCATCAAGAACAATCATCTAGCAAGCTTGGAATCCGGGTAAGGGTGTGCAATCTTATTATCTCATCAATGTATATCATTATGTATGGTTGTGTGTTGTTGTTGTTGATTTTTATGAGTTTTTGTATAAACCCAATTGTGTAGAAAGTGTTAAAATTCGATTAATTATTTTTGGAAATGATGCTTTCGTGTTCCTTGTTGTTGATGCATGATTGATATATCTTGTTGTACATCAAATTGGAATTTTTCTGAGTTTAGATGATGAATTTGAGTGTGGTTGGGGTGCAAAACGCAGAAACACGTTCTGTAGAATTTTTCTGGGTTTGCCCTGGCTGTACGCGTAAGGGGCATATCCATACGCGTATGAGCCCAAGCGTTACGCGTATCATTGGCCTGTGTTTGTGCCATTACGCATATGAAATGTGTCTTTTCCCGACCATCTGGTGATACGCGTATGGTGTTGGGCATACGCGTATGGGCTTTAAAACGTGAAATTTGTGAAGGAAATGGGTTATGCCCATACGCGTATGGGCATTGGTGATACGCGTATGGGAATGGCGAGGAATTCGGGCCGTACGCATATGAGAAGGGCCATACGTGTATGGTCAAGACAAGTGTAAAAATGTAATTTTTCAAAAATGTGTTTTCATTTTCGTCCGTAACTTTTGATCCGCTTATCCGATTTTTACATTCTTGGTATCGTTGTGAAGCTATTAAGCTGTACTTTCTTATTGTGAAGATTTGGAAATTGTTAGCCGATTTAGTTATGTCGGAAAGTCAGGAATAATGTTATTTAGCGATTTTTCCCGTTTTGAATGTGTGTTTTGGATGTGAATCATACAATAGTGCATTGATGTGTTGTGGGTAGCCTTTGTGGTGTGAATCCCTTGTGGAAGTAATTGTGATTGTATGATTGTTGTGGTTTGTGATGATATGCATTGTTTGAATTGTTTTCAATGCATGAATAATGATGAGGAGTTGAAATATATGCATGATTATGGTTGCATATATGTGTGAATATGCATTTGATTGTCATGAGTTCTTGGGTGTCAAGCATCATGATATGCATCTTGTGCGATCGTGTGCCCATGTGGGGTGTGAGCGATCGGATCGTGTGCCCATGTGGGGTGTGAGTGATCCATAAACGTTGTGTACCCATGTGGGGTGTGAGCGACGAATTGGTTCCAGAGGGAATCCGCTATAACGGCGTGTGCCCATGTGGGGTGTGAGCGATGATTATAGACGATCGTGTGCCCGTGTGGGGTGTGAGCGATCCATAAACGTCGTGTGCCCATGTGGGGTGTGACCGATGATTATAGACCATCGTGTGCCCGTGTGGGGTGTGAGCGATCCATAAACGTCGTGTGCCCATGTGGGGTGTGACCGACGGGGAACATCGTATGCCCGACGGGGAGTTACATTGGTAACGAGCGATGGTTCCAATAAGTTCCTGAGTGAACTTGAGATGATTGAGTGGGTACCGCATTGCATTTGCATAGAGTCGTGAGTCGGTCTCTATGATTTGCATTTATCATCTTTACAATGGTGCATTGATGAATAACGATGAATATGTATGTTTATGTGGATTGATAAGAATTGTGAAAGTATGCATGATGAATATGTTTGGTTTTGTATATATATATACATTGTAATGTATATGAGTGAATCGTGATGAATTGTGGTGAGAATGTGGAATATGTGTATTTTTATGCTAAGATATATAATTATATGCATTGTTATTATGGTAATATTTCTCACCCTTCTGCTGTTTTATGATGCTCTATGAGGCATTGCAGAGTAGGTATGCTGGTGGTCTTTTGTGAAGCGTGTCTTCATTCTTTTGGTCGGTCGGCTCTGATATGTAGCATCGGGTAGCTAGGATGTATATGATTCTTTTGTGATACATTTGTACATATATCTTGTCATTGAATGTTTATGTAAACATGAATTATGTTGGTGGATAATACTTGATGATATATATATGTATATATGTTGGATGTTATTCAATGTTTAGATTTTCCGCTTTTATTCTAAATATTGAGATGTGGGTGTAAGGACTAAGTTCCTCTGTTGCAAAGTTACCCCACTGTTGCATATCAATTGTTGAGCAGGTGTTGAATGTTTTAATTTCATGTATAATGTGACAAACTTTTTTTTATACTATGTTTATAATTATACTCTGACGAAATTTTTAATATGTGCCTAAATGATTATATGATTATTTGGGGGTATAGAAAGGGGGTGTTACATTAAGTGGTATCAGAGTCAGTTGTGTCTGTCTTGTTGTTGTGATGGTTGAACTGTTGTTTAACCTTGTTGTCATTTTTGGGAATAATCAGAATATGGCTGGTAGAAACGACCATACGATGGCTGCTGCTTTGGAAGCAATGGCTAGGGCGGTGCAAGGTGCGCCGAACGTGAATGCTAATGACGAGTTCAGGAAGAATCAACCACCGGTCTTCAAAGGAAGATTTGATCCCGATGGTGCTCAAATTTGGTTTAAGGAGATTGAAAGGATCTTCAGAGTCATGGGCTGTGCGGAGGAGAATAAGGTGAGGCTTGGGTCTCACATGCTGAAGGAGGAAGCCGACGATTGGTGGGTTGGTATGCGTCAAATTCTTGAGGTGGATGATGAAGAGATAACTTGGAATTTATTTCGTACCGAGTTCTTGAGGAAGTATTACCCTGAAAGTGTGAAAGGGAAGAAGGAGATGGAGTTCCTTGAACTGAAACAAGGAAGTATGTCCGTGGTGGACTATACTGCTAAGTTTGTGGAGTTGGTTCAATTCCATCCTCACTATGCTGCAATTACTGCTGAGTTCTCAAAGTGTATTAAGTATGAGAATAGTTTACGTCCCGAGATCAAACAAGCTGTGGGATATCAAAGGATAAGAAGGTTTATGGATTTGACGGAATGTTGTAGAATCTTCGAGGAAGATAGCAAGGCTCGTTCTACACATTACAAAAGTTTGAATGAGAGGAAGGGAAAGCAACAAGCTAGAAGTGGACCTTATGTGACACCCACTGATAAGGGCAAGCATAGGGGAAACTTTGATAAGAGATCTGGAGGAGGAGGTTTCGGTTCCGTTAAGTGTTACAAGTGTGATAAAATGGGTCATAAATCATTTGAGTGTGGAAAGACCGTGGTGAAATGTTCTAACTGTGGAGGCCTTGGGCATGCTACTACTGATTGTAGAAGGAATGTGGTGAAGTGCTATAATTGTGGAGAAGTGGGTCACATTAGTACTAAGTGTACTAAGCCAAAACAAGCTCAAGCGGGCGGAAAAGTGTTTGCATTAGCGGGGACGGACACTACTAGTGCAGACCGTTTGATTAAAGGTACATGCTTTATTAATAGTACGCCTTTAGTTGCTATTATTGATACGGGGGATACTCATTCATTCATTTCTCATGAGTGCGCTAAGCGTTTGAATTTGTTTATGACTTCTTGGGGTGGGGAGATGGTTATTGAGACTCCTGCTTCAGGGTCGGTAACTACGTCTTTGGTATGTGTAAGTTGTCCTTTGACCATGTATGGTAAAGACTTCCTTATGGATTTAGTGTGTTTGTCGTTGGAGGGATCAGACGTAATCTTGGGTATGAACTGGTTGCAATTTAATCGAGTTCATATAGATTGCTATCACAAGTTAGTAAGGTTTCCTTCTTTGGAAGATGATGAAGATGAGAGTTTCCTATCCACTAAAGAGTTGAAGAAACTTTTAGCGGACGAAGCTCAATTGTTCGGTTTGTTTGCATCATTGTCGGTGGAGAGAAAAGTTGAGCTCGATGTGTTCCCAGTGGTGTGTGATTTCCCAGAAGTGTTTCCGGAGGATATTACGGATGTACCGCCGGAAAGAGAAGTTGAGTTTTCTATTGATCTAGTTCCGGGTACTAGACCGGTTTCGATGGCACCGTATCGTATGTCGGCATCAGAGTTGGTAGAATTGAAGAAGCAATTGAATGACTTGTTGGACAAGAGATTTGTAAGACCAAGTGTTTCTCCTTGGGGTGCTCCGGTATTGTTGGTAAAGAAGAAGGATGGGAGTATGCGGTTATGCATTGATTATCGACAATTGAACAAGGTGACAATTAAGAACAAGTATCCGCTTCTAAGGATCGATGATTTGATGGACCAATTGGTGGATGGGCGTGTTTTTAGCAAGATTGATTTGAGATCGGGATATCACCAGATTCGTGTGAAAGAAGAGGATATCCAAAAGACGGCCTTTAGGACACGGTATGGTCATTACGAATATTCCGTGATGCCATTCGGGGTTTCTAATGCGCCGGGTGTGGTTATGGAATACATGAATCATATTTTTCATGAACAGTTAGATCATTTTGTGGTTGTGTTCATCGACGATATTTTGATCTACTCTAAGTCTCAAGAGGAGCATGAAGAGCATTTGAGGATTGTGTTACAAATTTTGAAAGAGAAACAATTGTATGTTAAGTTGTCGAAATGTGAATTTTGGTTGTCGGAAGTAAGTTTTCTTGGACACGTTATTTCCGGTAGTGGTATTAGTATTGATCCATCCAATATTGATGCGGTGATGCAATGGGAGGCTCCTAGATCGGTTATGGAGATTCGCAGCTTTTTAGGCTTGGCGGGTTATTATCGGAGGTTTATTGAGGGATTTTCGAAGTTGGCACTTCCGTTAACACAATTGACTTGTAAAGGAAAGGCTTTCATTTGGGATATTCATTGTGAAGAGAGTTTCAATGAGCTAAAAAGAAGGTTGACAACGGCTCCGATCTTGATTTTTCCAAATCCGACGGAACCATTTGTTGTGTATTGTGATGCTTCATTGGTTCGTTTAGGTGGTGTTTTGATGCAAGATGGAAAAGTTGTGGCTTATGCTTCAAGACAATTGAGAGTGCATGAAAAGAATTATCCTACACATGACTTGGAGTTAGCGGCCGTGGTGTTTGTTTTGAAAATTTGGAGGCACTATCTTTATGGTGCAAGATTTGAAGTTTTTAGTGATCACAAGAGCTTGAAATATTTATTTCATAAAAAAGAATTGAACATGAGACAAAGAAGGTGGTTAGAGCTTTTGAAGGATTATGATTTTGGTTTGAATTACCATCCGGGTAAGGCAAACGTGGTGGCCGATGCTTTGAGTTGGAAGTCGTTACATATGTCCGCATTAATGATGAGAGAATGGGAACTTTTGGAGAACTTTAGAGACTTGAGTTTGGTTTGTGAAATGACGCCGAGAAGTGTGAGACTTGGTATGCTACATGTTACGAATGATTTTCTTGCAACCATATGTGAAAAACAAAAGTTGGATTTGAAGTTCGTTGATTTGATGATGAATGAGAATGAGGATTTTAAGGTTGATAATTTTGGAGTTTTGAGATTACGTGGTCGTATTTGTATTCCCGATGATGCGGAGTTGAAAAAGATGATATTGGAAGAAGGACACCGAAGTAACTTAAGTATTTATCCGGGAGCGAATAAGATGTATCAAGATTTGAAGAAAATCTTTTGGTGGTCCGATTAAAGAGGGATGTGGCTCAATTTGTGTATGCATGCTTAACTTGTCAAAAGTCCAAGGTGGAACATCAAAAGCCTAGTGGATTGATGCAACCGTTGGACATTCCGAAGTGGAAATGGGATAGTATATCGATGGATTTTGTTACGGGATTGCCGAATACAGAAAGAGGTCATAATGCTATTTGGGTAATCGTTGATAGGCTTACTAAATCTGCTCACTTCATTCCAATTGATATTAGTTATCCTTTGGAGAAGTTAGCCGAGATTTATGTTCTTGTGGTTGTGAAGTTACATGTAGTTCCTAAGAGTATTGTATCGGATAGAGATCCTAGATTCACATCGAGGTTTTGGGAGAGTTTACAAAAGGATTTGGGTTCTAAGCTAAGATTGAGTTCGGCTTATCATCCGCAAACGGATGGTCAAACCGAGAGGACGATTCAATCGTTTGAGGATTTATTGCGTGCTTGTGTGCTCGAGCAAGGTGGTGCTTGGGATAGTTATTTGGCATTGATTGAGTTCACCTACAATAATAGTTTTCATTCAAGTATAAGTATGGCACCATTTGAGGCTTTGTATGGTCGGAGATGTCGAACACCTTTGTGTTGGCATGAAACCGGTGAGAGGACGATAGTTGGACCGGAGATGGTACAACAAACGACGGAGAAAGTGAAGTTTATTCGTGAGAAGATGAAAGCTTCTCAAAGTAGACAAAAGAGCTATCATGACAAGAGAAGGAAAGATCTTGAGTTTCAAGAAGGCGACCATGTGTTTTTGAGAGTTACGCGGGTTACGGGTGTGGGTCGTGCTTTGAAGTCGAAGAAGTTGACTTCTCGTTTTATTGGTCCGTATCAGATTTCTGCGCGAGTTGTTGTTGTGGCTTACCGTGTGGCGTTGCCTCCGAATCTTTCGAATTTTCACGATGTATTCCATGTTTCGCAACTTCCGAAGTATGTTCCAGATCCGTCACATGTTATCCCTATGGACGAGGTTGAAGTGAGAGATAACCTTACGGTTGAAGCTTTACCGACTAGGATTTTGGACCGTGAAGTTAAGAAGCTAAGAGGCAAGGATATTGCGCTTGTGAAAGTAGCGTGGGGAGGCGCTGCGGAAGGCAATATGACTTGGGAGCTAGAGAGTAGAATGCGAGAGTCGTATCCGGAATTGTTTGAATCAGGTAATATTTTCGGGGACGAAAATTTCTAAAGTGGGGGAGAGTTGTAACGCCCCGATTTCGATTATTTCCCATTTTGTTGAGTCTTTTATTTAAATTGAGTGATAAATTATTTTATTTGTGAAATTGGTATGTTAATATGCTATGTTGAACATGTTGTGATATTTTATCGTTTTTGAGAGTTTTCGGGGAAATTAGAATGGAGGGTATTTTAGACATTTCTCAATTAATGTTAAGTTACAAATTTAGTAAAATTGTTAGAAAAGTGATTAAGTGTAGAAAATGAATTAATTGAATTTGAATAGAAAATAGAAAAGAAAAAGAGATAAGGAGAGGAAATAGAAGAGAAAGAGAAAGAAAAGAAAAATAGAGAGAAAAAGGAGAGAAAGAAAGAGGAAGAGGAGAAAAAAGAAGAAAACTTGGATAAAACTAGAAAATCATCAAGAACAATCAACTAGCAAGCTTGGAATCCGGGTAAGGGTGTGAAATCTTATTATCTCATCAATGTATATCATTATGTAAGGTTGTGTGTTGTTGCTGTTGATTTTTATGAGTTTTTGTATAAACCCATTTGTGTAGAAAGTGTTAAAATTCGATTAATTAGTTTTGGAAATGATGCTTTCGTGTTCCTTGTTATTGATACATGATTGATATATGTTGTTGTACATCAAATTGGAATTTTTCTGAGTTTAGATGATGAATTTGGGTGTGGTTGGGGTGCAAAACGCAGAAACACGTTATGCAGAATTTTTCAGGGTTTGCCCTGGCCGTACGCGTAAGGGGCATGTCTATACGCGTATGAGCCCAGGCGTTACGCGTATCATTGGCCTGTGTTTGTGCCATTACGCGTATGAAATGTGTATTTTCCCGGCCATCTGGTGATACGCGTATGGTGTTGGGCATACGCGTATGGGCTTTGAAACGTGAAATTTGTGAAGGAAATGGGTTCTGCCCATATGCGTATGGGCATTGGTGATACGCGTATGGGAATGGTGAGGAATCCGGGCCTTATGCGTATGAGAAGGGCCATACGTGTATGGTCAGGACAAGTGTAAAAATGTAATTTTTCAAAAATGTGTTTTCGTTTTCGTCCGTAACTTTTGATCCGCTTATCCGATTTTTACATTCTTGGTATCGTTGTAAAGCTATTGAGCTGTACTTTCTTATTGTGATGATTTGGAAATTGTTATCCGATTTAATTATGTAGGAAAGTCGGGAATAGTGTTATTTAGCGATTTTTCCCGTTTTGAATGTGTGTTTTGGATGTGAATCATCCAATAGTGCATTGATGTGTTGTGGGTAGCCTTTGTGGTGTGAATCCCTTGTGGAAGTAATTGTGATTGTATGATTGTTGTGGTTTGTGAAGATATGCATTGTTTGAATTGTTTTCAATGCATGAATAATGATGAGGAGTTGAAATATATGCATGATTATGGTTGCATATATGTGTGAAGATGCATTTGATTGTCATGAGTTCTTGGGTGTCAAGCTTCATGATATGCATCTTGTACGATCGTGTGCCCATGTGGGGTGTGAGCGATCGGATCGTGTGCCCATGTGGGGTGTGAGCGATCCATAAAGGTCGTGTGCCCATGTGGGGTGTGAGCGACGGATTGGTTCCAGAGGGAATCCGCTACAACGTCGTGTGCCCATGTGGGGTGTGAGCGATGATTATAGACGATCGTGTGCCCGTGTGGGGTGTGAGCGATCCATAAACGTCGTGTCCCCATGTGGGGTGTGAGCGACGGATTGGTTCCAGAGGGAATCCGCTATAACGTCGTGTGCCCATGTGGGGTATGAGCGATGATTATAGACGATCGTGTGCCCGTGTGGGGTGTGAGCGATCAGGTCGTGTGCCCGTGTGGGGTGTGAACGATCCATAAATGTCGTGTGCCCATGTGGGGTGTAAGCGACGGGAAACATCGTATACCCGACGGGGAGTTACATTGGTAACGAGCGATGGTTCCAATAAGTTCCTGAGTGAACTTGAGATGATTGAGTCGGTACCGCATTGCATTTGCATAGAGTCGTGAGTCAGTCTCTATGATTTTCATTTATCATCTTTACAATGGTGCATTGATGAATAAACATGAATATGTATGTTTATGTGGAATGATAAGAATTGTGAAAGCATGCGTGATGAATATGTTGGGTTTTGTATATATATATATACATTGTAATGTATATGAGTGAATCGTGATGAATTGTGGTGAGAATGTGGAATATGTGTATTTTTATGCTAAGATATATAATTATATGCATTGTTATTTTGGTAATATTTCTCACCCTTCTGCTGTTTTATGATGCTCTATGAGGCATTGCAGAGTAGGTATGCTGGTGGTCTTTTGTAAAGCGTGTCTTCATTTTTTTGGTCGGTCGGCTCTTATATGTAGCACCGGGTAGCTAGGATGTATATGATTCTTTTGTGATACATTTGTACATGTATCTTGTCGTTGAATGTTTATGTAAACATGAATTATGTTGGTGGATAATACTTGATGATATATATATGTATATATGTTGGATGTTATTCAATGTTTAGATTTTTCGCTTTTATTCTAAATATTGAGATGTGGGTGTAAGGACTAAGTTCCTCTGTTGCAAAGTTACCCCACTGTTGCATATCAATTGTTGAGCAGGTGTTGAATGTTTTAATTTCATGTATAATGTGACAAACCTTTTTTATACTATGTTTATAATTATACTCTGACGAAATTTTTAACATGTGCCTAAATGATTATATGATTATTTGGGGGTATAGAAAGGGGGTGTTACAGGAACCATTTGGGACAGTTCAAGGATGATATTTGGAGTGTGTTTGAGGTTTTATCTGGTTTGGAAAGTGACTGAATCAAGACATGGCTTGAAAAATGCAAAAAAAGTCTATTTTGAGGTTTTGTGAGGTGACTTTGTGATTTTGTGATTACAGGTCACTTGTGATAGTTTGCACAGCTTACATATGATATATATGAGGTGTGTGTGTGATTGATTGTGATGAAAAAGCTCTCAAGCTCAAAAACTCAAAGTTGCCTTGCTAAAGAAGGCATTTTTGCCAAGAGAAAGAGGTTTTGAGGAAAGCATCTGTTTGATGGCTTTGGTGTGCTCAAACTGATCACAATTGAGCTCTATTTATAGTAGAGCAAGTTTGTTTTGGGATCCACAGTGAATGGCAATTGCAGCAGGTGTTTGTTCAATGTTGGCCAATGGAAATCCAAGTCTCCTTTAGCCATTGACTAGAGGTTAGGGCACAGGGCTGTGGTTCCCTTGGTCTTGGATAAGTCTTGACTGGATTCAGTTGCAAATGGCTCAGTCTATGCCACCTTGATGCTTCCATTGAATGCTCAAATCCAAAATTGGTGTCTTGTTCCTATTTTGGCCATTCTAGGTTCAACATGCTATTTCTTGTTCCAAAGACTTTGGAGGCTTGGCTCAGTGGTTGTCCCCTTTTGATTCAATCCTCAGAGGTGTCTAAGTGGATAGGAGCATTTGGATTTGGCTGATTTTGGCAAATCGAGCAAAAATGCAAATTCTGCCTTGCCTTGGCAGATTTCAGCAAGGCAACTTTCCAATGTCATATCTCATGACTCAAATTGAATTTTGTAATGTTCTTGGTAATTTTGGAAAGCCCTTACATGATACAACAACTGTTTGAACATATTTGGTTTTGATCTCTTTTGAATCCAAGTGAAACATCCCCCTACATTTGGCAAAAAGTAGGGTAAAATCTGACTTAGTGAAATTTTCACTAAGTGTTGGAACAAAGTGACTTTTCTTGATTTTGATCACTCCATAACTCAAAATCCATGAGGAGTTGGAATTAGGTCTAGTTGAAGTTTTTGTACAGGGCAATGAGATCTACAAATCAAGCCTTGGATGGGAGAAAATGGCTTTGTGGTTTAGGAGTTAGGACCCTCCAAAGTTAGTACCCTAGCCACTTTATTTTTAACTTAGAAAATTTTCTAAGTTTTTATGGTTACCCCTTTTACAAGTTACCCAACTTTTCTTGATTTTTCTTGATGAATGATGATTCAAATCATACATTAACATCATTTTAGGGTTAAAAATCCATTTTTGTGAAAAATCTCAAAAAGTCAAAGTTGACTTTTGTGCACAGTTGACTTTTTATCAGATGAATTCCAAACTGTGCAATTCTTCAGGAAATCATGTCCTTGACCTAAATCAAACTTGATGGACATGTTCCATGGGTGTTGTAGTGAGTGATTTTTGGATGTGGTTGCGAAGCACGATCGCTCTAGTACTACAGTTCGATTCATTTTTTATCCTATTAAAGCTGATGAAGGAAGGGAAATAGATGTCTCCAATTAACCCTGCTTGCATACTGAGGTTAAACAGTCAAAACTATTGGTTTATAGATGCTACAAAAATTTGGGGTTTGTCCTAGGTTTATTTTGTTGACGAGGGGTGCTTTAGGCTATCGGTTGAGATGTTAGGACGGATATATATGAAAGTATGGGATTTTGGGTTTTTGTTTAGTGTGCTCGCTAAGATTTTTCTTTCAATCTTATGCCTACGTATTTCCGTTTACCGAAATAGGGAAATCAGAGCGTTCGTAGTTCCTCCTATTCTATGGGAGGAAATGGTTGTTTTGGTGTCTTGTTCAAAGCCCAAGACGTGAAGCGAAAGGTGGTTTGTATCTTGTTCAAAGCCCAAGATGTGAAGCTAAAAGGTCTCACCTTTAGAGAGAATTTGACATCTCTAAAGAGGGGTTTGTCTGTTACGACTGTTTATAAAGGAGAATTACTTTAACCGGGATTTGTGAATCCGGCAATGCCATAATTTCCTTTATAGGGGATTTCAACCTGAAGGAGAAGACTTTAACTCAGTGTAGAGTAATGCAATCTTTCCTTAGGAATTTCTCATACTAAAAGAGGGACATTGGCATGGATGTAGATGATCCAGAGGCTTGCCGCTTACAGCAGTTAGATGGAGGGGAAGGAGTTGTTGATGTTTGTGTTCTGTGAATGAGGCACAACTTTGAGGCTAAAAGGTTAATTGGATCAACCAGTGGTTTTCTTATACAAAGCCTAAGAGGAGGCTAATACGTGTCTCGTACAAAGCCCGAGAGAGAGGCTAAAAGGTTTTGACTCAACGAGGGAATCTTTTGGTATCTCGTATAAAGCCCGAGATGGAGGCTATTTGACTCAACAAGAGAGTTTTTGTATCTCGTACAAAGCCCGAGATGGAGGCTGAAATTTGTTTGGCTCAATAAGAACCTTTTTGTATCTCGTATAAAGCCCGAGATGGAGGCGAAAGGGGTGATTGACTCAACGAGGGAGTCTCTTATGTGTCTCGTACAAAGCCCGAGAGAGAGGCTAAAATTGTTAACTCCGCTGGGGAGAATCATTATATAAAGCCCAAGAGAGAGGCTAACTTCACGGGAGAAGGATCTTTATACAAAGCCTAAGAGGAGGCTATGGTTACTGTTTCAGTTAAATGACAGATCCAGTAGAGAGAAAATCAGTTCTTATATGAGCAATGATGTACTCGAGGATTTGATTCGAGGATCCGGGTTATTCCTGTTCTTTAAGGAAGTGGGAAATCCGAAGGGTACTGAGACTGTCCGAGTCTACGGGTTTTCTTCTATATAACGAAGGGGTCACATGAGAATGTCTTTGAGACTCTAGGAGATTAGACTATCCAAGTCTAGAGTGTCATTTTTTGTACTGTGCTTTGAGAAACAGTAGTAGACTCTATGAAAGGACTGTTCTATGCAGATGACTAAGTTCTAGTCCTATACCTCTAGGAGGTCGTCGGGACAATTTATACGAAGCCCAAGAGGAGGCTGGAAACTTTTAAGAAGCCGATCGGTCCTTGTACGATGCCCAAGAGGAGGCTATCATTCCCGGAGGAATAGATCATTATATGAAGCCTAAGAGGAGGCTGTGAGTACTTCTAAGAAGTCGGCGGGTCCTTGTACTAAGCCCAAGAGGAGGCGGGGTTGCTTTTAGGAAGCCTGTGGGTCCTTGTACAATGACCAAGAGGAGGCCGATGCTTTTAAGAAGCCCGTGGGTCCCCAAACCCCGAAAAATTCAAGGCAAGCTATTCACAAGGAATAGATCAAGTCAGGAAAGTTCGAGAATTTGGAAGAAACTCAAAGATGCCATTCACGGAGAATACATTCATATCTGGGAGTAGAGTTTCTTGACAATTCCTAATGAGGACAGCCGAAGAGAAGACTGTATCTGGTAATCCTATTGGGGATCTAGTTGTCTATTTCTACGAATAAACGAAACGACGTCACCTAGTTCTAGACGTAGTTGCCGGGGAAACTCTAAATATCTATACTATTATTACACAGTTGATATGAGTTTATGAAAGAAGACTTACAGTGAAACAGCCCCATAATACAGTTATATGTACATGAAAGCGGTAAATGAAAGCGTATAAACACTTACTCGGTTGTAGAACTTCCATGCTGTTTGGTTAGTTGTTCAACAAAGAAAGATTGAAAACAACAGTATATTCAAAATCAAAGGAGAAAGTACTTTGAAAAAGAAAGATTTGGGGCTTACAGCTCAAGGAGAGGCCCAGGGTTTTATCAGTGAGCGCACTGTTTGAATTTGTACAGAGGGACTTATACAAGTGACTGTGGCCCAAAAATTGTTTTCTGTACAAAGGGATGGGTCTTACACTCTCTCAAGAGGCCCAAAAAGTTTTAAAGAAAAAGAGTGGGGCTTATAACACGTGGGTAGGCCCAGATGATTTTTCCGTTTGAAATGGCGATCGCGCCGAGGTTTTCTTTTAACGCAGAGGGGCTTATACAATATCTGAGCCCCAAAGTGATTTTGGTTAAAAAGGGGTTAGGTCTTACACTCTATTAGAGGCCCAAAAAGTTTTAAATGGGTCTTATAGCTCGAGGAGAGGCCCAAAAGTTTATTTTTCAAAAGGCGACGATCGCGCCATTTGTTTTTTTGACGGTATCGGGACTTATACAATACACTGAGGCCCAAAGTTGGTTTGGTCAAAAAAGGATTGGGTCTTACACTCTGTTAGAGGCCCAAAATGTTTTGAAAATGATTTATGAGGGTTGAATTAATCCGAAAACCCTAATTTATTTTCAAAAATGTATTTAATTGAATAAAAATTCAATTAAAATGGTTAAAATGGTTTAACATATGGAAAACAAATTGTGATCTTGGATTAATGCTTCAAAAATTAAGTATTGACCTACAATATAATTAAAAAGCATTAAAAGTTGCAAAATCAAGGCGGAAAAAATATTTCAAATGTCAAAAACAATTAAAACATTAATTCTTTGCAAAAATATCAATTATATACAATAAATAATATTTTTGGGATTTTTTGGGAAAATAAAATATTTTAACATTTTTGTGAATTATTAAAAAAAGAACCAACTCAAAATCATTAAAACTCAGAGAGAAATTAATTTTTGAATCAATTATATAAAATCACAAAATTCAAATATTTGAATTTATGAAAATGGCGCCAAGAACATGGACCAAGAACACGCGCGTTTTCTGCCTTGCCCAGATTTGCATTTTCTATCCAATCTCACTGAATACTTGATTATATCATGCAATCCACATATCAATATGCTCGTCTCATCCTCACGATCATGTTTATGACAATTAATTTCATTTAAATTAAGCATAAAACAAGAAATCATGATAAATCCTTATGACCCCTAATTTCTGCATGAAGGCTAGGATTTTTGATACACGATTCAAACAATGCAATTAATTGAGAGGAAACATTCCATGCATGATTATGAACATTTGGCAAAAGTATTGTGCGAGGAAATATGCATAGATTGAGAGATGACCAAGTTTAAGCTTAACTCTAGGTCGTGACAGCAAGAGCAAATTGACTTCTGAGTAGGAGGTGTTACAGATGAATTGTGATGATCTGAACAGCTTCCCTACACCCTATGGAGTGTGTTTAAATGCTTGGACTTGACTGAGAATGGCTGGATCACTTCATGGCATCTCAACTGCACTTTGGTTAAAACCTTGAGCAATTGACTGGTGATTATGAGAAATCAGTGTTCCAGTTGTTGCTTAAGTGTTTGATCAGCTCACATATGATGTATATGAGGTGTGTGTGTGATTGGTTTGATTGGAAAAGCTCTCAAACTCAAAACCCGATAGTGACTTGCCTTAGAAGGAAAAATTGGAGTGAAAGAAGAGATTTTGAGGAAAGCATCTGTTTGATGGCTTTGGTGTACTCAAACTGATCACAATTGAGCTCTATTTATAGTAGAACAAGTTTGTTTTGGGATCCACAGTGAATGGCAACTGCAGCAGGTGTTTGTTCAATGTTGGCCAATGGAAATCCAAGTCTCCTCTAGCCATTGACTAGAGGTTAGGGCACAGGGTTGTGGTTCCCTTGGTCTTGGATAAGTTTTGACTGAATTCAGTTGAGAATGGCCCAGTCCATGCCACCTTATGCTTCCATTGAATGCTCCAATCCAAAATTAGAGTCTTGTCCCTATTTTGGCCATTCTAGGTTCAACATGCTATTTCTTATTCCAAAGACTTTGGAGGCTTGGCTCATTGATTGTCCCCTTTAGATTCAATCCTCTGAGGTGTCCAAGTGGATAGGAACATTTGGATTTGGCTGATTTTGGCAAATCGAGCAAAAATGCAAATTCTGCCTTGCCTTGGCAGATTTCAGCAAGGCAACTTTCCAATGTCATATCTCATGGCTTAAATTGAATTTGGTAATGTTCTTGGCCATTTTGGAAAGCCCTTACTTGATACAACAACTGTTTGAACATATTTGGTTTTGATCTCTTTTGAATCCAAGTGAAAAATCCCCCTACATTTGGCAAAAAGTAGGGTAAAATCTGACTTAGTGAAATTTTCACTAAGTGTTGGAACAAAGTGACTTTTCTTGATTTTGATCACTCCATAACTCAAAATCCATGAGGAGTTAGAATTAGGTCTAGTTGAAGGTTTTGTAGAGGGCAATGTGATCTACAAATCAAGCCTTGGATGGGAGAAAATGGTTTTGTGGTTTAGGAGTTATGACCCTCCAAAGTTAGTACCCTAGCCACTTTATTTTTTACTTAGAAAATTTTCTAAGTTTTTTATGGTTACCCCTTTTACAAGTTACCCAACTTTTCTTATTTTTCTTTATGAATGATGATTCAAATCATACATTAACATCATTTTAGGGTTAAAAATCCATTTTGGTGAAAAATCTCAAAAAGTCAAAGTTGACTTTTATGCACAGTTGACTTTTTCCTTAAAACCCGAACTGTGGTGCAGATGAAATTGAGACTTGTTTCACAAGCTTCTTGGATTAATCCATTGTTGAAAATGGATCAATATAGTTCATTAGAGACCCTCAAATCCTCTCTTGAGGTCTTGGCACATGATTTTCCCTAAAAGTCAACTTAGGGGTGAATTAGGTCAAGAAACCCTAATTCCTGATTTTTGATGTATGCATCCCCTATGGCAAAATTGACTTGATGATTGGGTCCATGAGGTTGCATGGAGTATATTAGGTTATGTTTTGGATCATTGGCTTGTGCCCAGATGAAAAATTTCCATCTGGAGGCCCTGGTCGACCAAAACCCTAATTTGGTGACACTGTCGACCTTGAGACTTGATCCACCTAGAAGGGAGCAGCCTTGTGCTTAATCCTTGAAGTGGGAGTCCTTTTGATCCATTGTGGATATTTTAGAGGTTAGAAAAGTTGAAGGTCATGTCATTCCTTGATTGACCCTTTGTCTAAGCACTCAGACAGGGCTTGAAACCCTAATTTTGATTGTAGTGAATGCTCATCCATCTTTGGGGAGACTGATGAAGTATGATGGTTCCTCCATATTGTGATGATGATTTTCACAATGATGGGAAATCTTAGTGGTCAAAATTTGGGGTATGACAGGTGTCATAGGGTATATTGATGCATGTCATAGGGCTTGGGAGCATGTCCTGGTCAAAAGTCAAAGTTACAGTTGACTTTTTCCTTAAAACCCTAACTGTGGTGCAGATGAAATTGAGACTTGTTGCTCAAGCTTCTTGGATTAATCCATTGTTGCAAATGGATCAATATAGTATATTAGAGACCCTTAAATCATGTCTTGAGGTCTTGGTTCATGATTTGTCCCAAAAGTCAACTTAGGGGTGAATTAGGTCAAGAAACCCTAATTCCTGATTTTTGATGTATGCATCCCCTGAGGCACAATTGACTTGATGATTGGGTCCATGAGGTTCCATGGAGTATATTAGGTTAGGTTTTGGATCATTGGCTTGTGCCCAGATGAAAAATTTCCATCTGGAGGCCCTGGTCGATCAAAACCCTAATTTGGTGACACTGTTGATCTTGAGATTTAATCCACCTAGAAGGGAGTAGCCTTGTGCTTAATCCTTGAAGTGGGAGTTCTTTTGATCCATTGTGGATGTTTGAGAGGTTAGACAAGTTGAAGATCATGTCATTCCTTGATTGATCCTTTGTCTAAGAACTCTGAGAGGGCTTGAAACCCTAATTCTTGATTGTAGTGGATGCTCACCCATCTTTGGGGAGACTGATGAGGCACAAAGGTACATCCATATTATGGTGATGATTTCCACAATGATGGGAAATCTAAGTGGTCAAAATTTGGGGTATGACAGATGCCCCTATTTAATCTTCTTGGACACGAAGGTGTGAATGACGAAGGTATTCGGGCATTCGGGGTGCAAGAGTATTAAATTTCGGAATACCCGAAATTTTGATGGTGGTTATGAATGGTAGCTTACGCATTCATCTTCTTTAGCTAAGCAATGATGCTTAGAAAAGGTAAACTTCCCCTCGATCCTCGTCTTCAGCCAAGGAACTGGTCTCAGTTTCTAAAATAAACTTCCCCTCGATCCTGGTTTCCTACCAAGGAACTGGTCTTAGTTTCTGATGTAAACTTCCCCTCGATCCTAGTGTCCTACCGAGGAACTGGTCTTAGTTTCTTTCGTCAATAAACTTTACTGACAAGGGACGCTATTCGTAGCGGCTTTCCTTCAGACTTCTCGCCGAATTTTCCTGGGAAGATGCCATTTGAGTGGAAAAAGTTTTGTGTCAGACTCGCTGGGAGGACCCAGTCGTCTGAGTTGTAGAGGTGTACAAACTTCTTTGTTGGAGATGCCATTTGTTGACTCTACTTGGGGAATGCGAGTCCCTTGAGAGACTGCATTCGCTTCGGGTCTTTACATCATACTTTTCTCGGAGATCTTCTCGGAGAAATGCCATATGATGTGATCCAATTTTGAGGTGCCGATGACCTTTTCATCAGTGGGTTTTTCGGAGAAAAACTGCCGTACTGCCGAATCTCCGATTTAGGAGGCTTTCTCTCGGGATTTTCTTTAATCCGGGAAAACAAGGATATCATCTTCAATGGCGAAGAGTGATGTTAACTGAGGGCTCTCTGGTCTTTCCGAGGTTCAAGTTATCAAATTGGTCGAGGACCCAACTTCAATCCAGAAATAAAACTGGAGGAGAGAGAATGTTCAGACGTAACACTTCCTGACGAGGAAAGGGTTGACAACTCGATTGAGAGGACTTTTATCACTAGGGGACAAGGCCGACTAGAGTGATAACGATGCAATATGAAATGTGAATGCAAATCAATAATGCAATGATGCATGTATGTTTATGCTGACAAAACTGACGCGACATACAAAATGACAGGTGAACACGACTGGATACTCGGCCATCACGGGGCGAAGAAGTACCGTTGGTTCAGAATAGAAATTCCACCTTGCTTAGGAGAGATAGTCCCTGTTGGGAGCTAAGTTGGTCGGGCTTAGGAGATGAGAACTCGGCCGAGGCGTGTCAGACGAAACAAGGTCTCTGACACAGTTGATCCCTTCATTCAGGCGTACTGGTTTAGAATGAGTACTTTGATTCTGCACTTTGAAGTTCGCTTACTTCTGGAGAAGCGTTCGATGTTCTTCTGATGTTTAACAGTCAAAAGAAATTGCCATCTTTATTTTAAAAGAAGAAAAAGGTTTAGCAAGTAAATTCATTTTTGTTTTATTTCAAGAATCGATAACCATGTTAAAATGTCGTTCTGTAAAGCTAAAACAAGTAAGAATTACAAACAAAAGCACAAGGGCTCAAATTTTATTAATAAGATGGAGATCAGCCAAACGCATGATTCCAAAGAGTATTTACAAAGTTAGAAAATGGTAATTTACAAGGAAAAGGGCTACGTTGAAACATAACGACCACTATCCTTCTACCAACTTTGAATTCGGGACATCTTGAGCTTCTGTCGAAGATGACCTTGACTGGAGTTTTCTGGCGGATGATGTAACTGCTGCTGCTGAGGGACTTGCCTTTGTTGAACATATTTACTTGCCATTATCCCTAATTTTTTCCTGGATTGTACTGTGATGTTTCCAATCCACCGGGATGATTTTTTCTTTTTATGTCTCTAACTTTTGCCTGAACCGCCCTTTCGGGTTCTCAATCCACTGAGACTTTTTTTTTTAGTTTAGGCGAAGTATTTCTTGACTACATCAACATTCGTGGGGTAGGCAAATTCCTCTCCGTCCATGGTTGCAAGTCTCAAGGCGCCGCCTGAGAAAGCTTTTGTGACCACATAGGGGCCATCATAATTCGGAGTCCATTTACCTCGCGAATCAATGAGAAATGATTGGATCTTCTTGAGCACGAGGTCTCCTTTCCTGAAGATGCGGGGTCGAACCTTTTTGTCAAACGCCCTCTTCATTCTCTGTTGATACAATTGACTATGGCATAGTGTCGTTATTCTCTTTTCTTCGATCAGATTCAGTTCTCCGTGTCGGCTTTGACGCCATTCAGCTTCGGTGACCTTAGCTTCCATCAATACTCGGATTGACGGGATCTCTACTTCTATGGGGAGCACTGCTTCCATGCTATACACTAGAGAGAAAGGGGTTGTCCCTGTTGAAGTGCGGACAGATGTGCGATAACCGTGAAGAGCAAAGGGTAGCATCTCGTGCCAGTCTTTGTAGGTTACAACCATCTTTTGAACGATCTTCTTGATGTTCTTGTTAGCCGCTTCTACCGCTCCGTTCATCTTGGGTCGGTAGGGAGATGAGTTATGGTGTTCGGTCTTGAACTCAGCGCACAACTCCTTCATCTTCTTGTTGGTCAAGTTAGATCCACTATCAGTAATGATCTGGCTCAGAACACCATAACGGCAGATGATATTGTTTTTGATAAATCGGACCACCACTTGTCGGGTTACATTAGCGAATGACGCTGCTTCGACCCATTTAGTGAAGTAATCAACGGCCACCAGGATGAACCGATGTCCATTTGAAGCCTTGGGCTCAATCATGCCAATCATGTCCCATATGGAAAATGGCCATGGGGAAGAGAGAACTTTGAGATGTGATGGCGGTACATGAATTTTGTCGGAGTATATCTGACACTTGTGACACCTCCTCATGTACTTGTAGCAGTCGGATTCCATGGTCAACCAATAGTACCCTGCTCTTAGAATTTTTCTCGCCATTGTATGTCCGTTGGCATGAGTGCCAAAGGATCCTTCATGAATTTCTTTCATAAGCATGCCTGCTTCTGGTCTGTCTACGCATCGGAGCAAGACCATGTCAAAATTTCTCTTATAGAGAGTGTCACCGCTCAGGAAGAAGTTTCCAGCTAATCTTCTGAGGGTTTTCCTATCTTTCCTGGATGCCCCAGGTGGGTACTCTTGTTTCTGAAGGAAGCATTTGATATCGTGATACCAAGGTTTGTCGTCTATGACTGCTTCAATCGTGAAGATATAAGCGGGCCTTTCAAGGCGCATTATGTCGATCTTAGGTATGTCATTCCATTGACCTACACTAATCATGGAAGAGAGAGTGGCTAATGCATCCGCCATGTGATTCTCCTCACGAGGGATGTGATGAAACTCGACTCTGTTGAAGAAGGGTAACAACCTTCTTGCATAGTCTTTGTAAGGAATCAGTCCTGATTGGTATGTGTTCCAATCTCCTTTTATCTGATTGATAACCAAAGCTGAGTCTCCATATACGTCCAAGTTTTTGATCCTTAAATCAATTACTTCATCGAGACACATAATACAAGCTTCGTATTCGGCCTCATTGTTCGTACATTTGAACGTAAGTTCGGCGGTGAAAGGAATGTGGGTACCCTGAGGGGGTAACAATTATTGCCCCAATTCCATTTCCATAATGATTAACTGCTCCGTCAAAGATTAGTCCCCATTGGGAACCTGGTTCTGGCCCTTCACTGGGTAACGGTTCTTCGCAATCTTTCATTTTTAGATACATGACATCTTCGTCTGGGAAGTCAAACCCGATTGATTCCTGATCGTCAATCGGTTGATGAGCCAAATGATCGGCTAAAATACTTCCTTTAACGACTTTCTGAGCGTGGTACTCTATGTCATATTCTGATAACAACATCTGCCAACGGGCAATCCTTCCCGTGAGAGCAGGTTTTTCGAAGACGTACTTGATTGGATCCATTTCGGAGATTAACCAAGTAGTATGACGAATCATGTATTGGCTAAGACGTTTGGCTGCCCAAGCCAAAACGCAACAAGTTTTCTCAAGCATCGTGTACCGAGTCTCGCAGTCGGTGAATTTCTTGCTCAAATAGTAAATGGCAGACTCTTTCCTTTTGGTTTCGTCTTGTTGGCCAAGTACACATCCCATTGAGTCCTCCAGGACTGTGAGGTAAATGATCAGTGGTCTTCCTTCCACTGGAGGTGATAGAATCGGAGGATTCAACAGATATTCCTTGATACTGTCGAAGGCGGTTTGGCAATCTTCTGTCCAAACGTAATCCTGGTTCTTTTTGAGTAATTTGAAAATCGGCGCACACGTGGTGGTCATAAGGAATATGAACCTGGAGATGTTGTTCAAACGTCCCAGGAATCCTTTGACTTGTTTTTCAGTTTTCGGAGAAGGCATTTCTTGAATGGCCTTGACCTTGTCAAGATCAACCTCAATTCCTTTCTGGCTGACGATGAACCCTAGTAGTTTCCCAGAACGGACACCGAAGGTGCACTTGTTGGGATTCAAGCGGAGCTTAAATTTTCTTAGACGTTCGAACAATTTTGACAGATGTTCAACGCGCTCACTCTCTATTTTAGATTTTGCAATCATATCATCGACATACACTTCGATTTCTTTGTGTATCATGTCATGAAAAAGAGTAGTCATGGCCCTTTGATAGGTTGCCCCGACGTTCTTCAAACCGAACGGCATTACCTTGTAACAAAAGGTGCCCCATGGGGTAATGAACGAAGTTTTCTCCATGTCTTTCGGCACCATTTTGATCTGGTTATAGCCCGAGAATCCATGCACGAAGGAGAAAATTTTTAACTTTGCTGTGATGTCTACCAGCATGTCAATGTGTGGAAAAGGAAAGTCGTCCTTTGGACTAGGCTTGTTTAGATCCCTGTAGTCGACACACATTCTAACCTTTCCGTCCTTTTTGGGAGCGGGTACGATGTTGGCTAACCATTGAGGATATTCAGATGTGGCGAGGAAACCCGCGTCAATCTGTTTCTGCACCTCCTCTTTGATTTTGATGGCCATGTTTGGGTGAGTGCGTCTCAACCTTTGCTTTACTGGCGGACATTCCGATCTCAACGGTAAGTGATGTTCCACGATGCTGGTATCCAACCCTGGCATATCCTGATAGGACCAAGCGAATACATCGGGAAATTCTTTGAGAAGCTTTATCAAACTCTCTTTGGCAGTTGGACTGAGCAGTGCCCCAATCCTGATTTCTTTTCTCTCTTTTTCTGAACCCAAGTTTACCGTTTCCAACGGCTCTTTGTGAGGTTCAATGGACCTTTCCTCTTGTCTGAGTAGTTGAGAGATCTCTTCTGGAATTTTTTCGTCATTTTCTTCTTCAGGCTCGAATACCGGGAACTCAAAGTTGGGAGAAGGCATCAGATCGTATGTTTCAACGGGGTTTAAAACAAGCAATCTGCATGACGTGATGATTCGTGTTTAGAAGAGATAGAGAAAATGCAAGTGTGTGCAGTGTATTTATTTTACTGCTTGTTTTTTGAATTTTTTTTTAGGATTACCATTTTCTGAAAAAGCAAAAAGAGAAAACAACAATTAATGCGGAAATTACAGAACGACATTATTTTATTAATGAACAAGTCAATCCTTGAAACTACAGCCCTATAAAACAAAACTCTGTCGCTTCGGGCAAAGCGAAGAGAGAAATTTACAGAAAGCGAGCCCTATCAAAACATTTGTTTCACCTGGGCAGGGTGAAAGGTTAAAAGATGGCAATTACTTTTACTGATGAACGACCTTCGGAACCTCGACGGCAACCCATTGGCGGTGAACTCCTCGGTGAATCACAAAGTCTGGCACCTTCCTTGATTTGTCTTCAGAAATGACGCTGATTTCTGGTGGAGCAGGATCATTGGAATCTGTCTCCCAGGCAGAATTGTCGTAGGAGAATTCCTCTGTTGCATTTTACAAAGCATTTGTGCTCTCAGCTGTATCTCCCCATCTGGTAGGTTGGATATCTTCGAGCCTGATACGAGAGCTTTCGGGAGCGGTGTACTTGACCATATAGTCGTATTTCCCACTTGGTTGTCCCAAGGTGTCTCAAACTTCTTTGGAACTGGAGGAGTCATCTCTCTCGATGACGTTGACCTCGGGAAAAGCATAGTTGATGAATTCAAGTCCTGCAAACGTTGCAAATTCATCTTCATGTTGAATAGTTTCTGAATGACCTGAGTGTTGATCCCATGACACAGGTATTCTGTTCAAAAACGGTCAGCTGATTTTCATTGTTTGACTGACTCTCTTGTCCCAGGTTTCCTGGGTAAGGTTTCCACATTGGCAGACCATCCATTAGGCCATAGTAATTGTGGTCAAAGTTGTCTTTCATCAGAGTGTCCTCCTCTAATGAATTTGGCAGAGCACGGCATCCTTCTGGATCACAATCTCCATAGATCATTTCGACGTCTGACCTTGGTATAAATCTCGGACTCTGTGTAGGAAAGCAAAATGGTGTAGGCACCTCTTCCTGAGACATATAACCATCCTCATTAAGATAAGACTTCCATTCTTCATCTGTGTCAGAGGGATCTTCCTCATTTATAGCATGTACTGCCTGAGACACTGGGTGAAGAAAACCTCCACTGTGGAAGAATTTTTGAAGGAGATGGAGACTTTCATCGTTGGCAGTTGTCTGGGTACAGGTTGCAAAAAAACCAAGACCCTTCTTTGTTTTATTGTCAATAGGAATGACAAGCTGTCCCCATCCCGTTGTATCGGTACTCTCGACCGCTTTGATAGCATCTTTGTATGAGGAAATCGAGGTTCCTCCTTTGAAATGATTGTTCTTGCTTACCGACAGTGCTTGGAACTGAGTTCCAATAACCTCCTCGGGTTCTATACCAGTAGATGATGACAAGTTGCTTACAAGCAAGGCTTGTTCCCCGCAGACTGTGACAAGTTGATCGTTCTTGACGAACTTTAGCTTTTGGTGGAGGGTCGAAGTGACCGCTCCAGCCTGATGTATCCAAGGTCTTCCTAATAAACAACTGTACGTTGCCCGGATGTCCATGACCTGGAAAGTAACTTGGAAAGTGTGAGGACCAATAGTTATGGGAAGATCAACTTCGCCGATAACTGTTTTTCTGGATCCGTCGAACGCTTTGACGACGACCTCGCTGATTCTCATCGGAGGGCCTTTGAATGATAATTGCATCAAAGTGGACTTCGGTATAACATTCAGGGCTGACCCTGTGTCTACCAGTACGCTGGCTAAAGCATCGTCCTGGTAGTTAACTGTAATGTTGAGCGCCATGTTATGACGACGACCCTCTTCGGGTAATTCCTCATTACTAAATCCCAAATTATTGTAGGAAATGATGTTAGAGACAATCCTATCAAACTGTCTGATTGTTAGATCCTGTTCCCCAAAGGCTTGCTCCAAGACTTTCTGTAGAGCCTCCCTGTGGGCTTCTGAACTGAGTAACAGCGATAATACTGAGATCTTTGAAAGAGTTTGTAACAGTTGATCGACTATGTTGTATTCACTCCTTTGGATGAGCTTTAGCATCTAATCATTATTTTTAGAAAGGTCGGGATTACTGGATTGACCGACTGGTGGATCAGGAGTTTCCGTCTGAAGTTCCTTTTCCTTGTTAGGTTCTCCAACTCATCGGTTGAAGATTCTACCGCTCCGTGTTACACGACTGATGTCTGCAATATTTACGACGGAGGGTAATGGAATTTCCTTTCCATTTTCAATTGTTGTTGCACCGTATTTGTAAGGGATAGCCTTAGTTGATTCATACGGTAATGGTCCCGGCAGATAGATGACTATGGGAACCTTCTGATTTTTCTGACCATCATAATTAATCTCGATCCGTTCCCGGTTGGGAACTTTAGATTCGTCAAGTAGAGGGATAATGGAAAAAACATCCCTGGTCCTGTGATGACCAGAGATCGTGACAACATCCTCAACTTGCTCGGCACGGTAGTTCGGCGTCCAGTTGATGGGTCCAGAACCCGGATATGGGCGAATCTCTCCACGATCTACTTGACCCTAAAGAGCTGCTCTCACAAAGTAACACCCTTGGTTACTTTCCAAACAGACGCCGCAACGTTCATAGTTGTGTGGTGGCACCTGGCCACGCCCACTTTGAATACAATGTAACCTCACTAGGTTAGCTTCCACAGATCGGACATCCAGACTTTGACGCCGAGTGGGGTTTCTGTTATTGATACTAATCTGCTGAGTATCTTCATTCATATAAATTGGCATCCACCAGTGATTTAACAAGTGCTGAAGTGCCTCCTGGACAAGAGTACAACCTCGATCATTTTCGCAACCTGCCTTACAGCTTTGATAGTCATGTGATGTTAAGAATCCGAGTCGGACCTGCTCAGCATGTAACTCTACCAGGTTGGTATTCATCACGCGAATATCGAAGATCTGAACCATGTTGATTTGATAGGAGTTCCTATCATGGTAGTCTTGGATCCATCCAAGATCCATCTGACGCTGGAGGGCCACCTATATGAAAGAGCATCCCTGTTTATTTACCGAGTAAATCAGACAGGAACTGTAATCGTGTCGCGGCAGATTATGATACTGGCTTTGCCTTGAGTGCATCGCCACCAAGTTGACATTCATTGCACGGATATCGTGGCTCTGAATGACGTTAGAATTCGTGTAAACCATGTTAACTCCACGAACTCGGTGCTCTTGGATCCATCCGAGATCCATCTGTTCCTGTAGAGCTGACTACACTACGGAATATCCTTGATTACTCTTAGAGCAGATATCACACTGGTGATAATTATGAGGTGGCACATGGCCATATCCACTCTGTCTACAATGCATCTTGACCAGATTAGTTTTAAACAAGAGTACATCATGAATTTGATAGACATTGTTAGTCTATCCTTCTATCAAATTGACTGCCGCCTTCTCATGTTGAGGCAGCGGGTTTGTGAGAACATTGGGATTCGTATCTTTGAAAGATAAGAGCCCGCTCCTAACAAGCTTTTGCACGTCGGATTTGAAATTGAGACAAGTCTCTATGTTATGCCCAGGACCTCCTTGATGATAAGGGCAAGTTTGATCCACCTTAAACCAAAAAGGCAGATTTTCCGGTACTGTAAGAGGAGATTTAGTCTGAATGTGCCCCTTAGCCAGTAGTAATAGAAACAGCTCTGCGTACGACACGAGTATAGGATCAAATCCTGGTGGCCGTGTTGTACGGTTGTTGTTGTATGGAGGACGAGCCTGCTGAAGAGGCTGTTGTGTCCTTTGTTGATCAGGTTGGCTCTGCGCAACCTGAGGTTGATACGTAGGAATAGACACAGGGTTAATAGCAGGAGTCACAGCTGCTACCGGTTGATAACGTCGCCTTTGCTTTCCGAGAGAGATATTCCCAATATCTTGCTCTTTTTTCTTAGGGAGAGCACTACCGTATTTTTTAGTACCGCTCGTCGATCCAGTGTCTTTTACCAAACGTCCTTCTCGGACGGCTTCCTCAAGACGTACGCCCACGCCAATGATTTCGGTGAAATCACTGGGCGCACTGGCAACCATTCGGTCATAGTAAAATGAGCTTAAGGTCTTTAAAAAGATCTTTGTCATCTCTTTTTCCTCTAGAGGTGGACAAATTTGAGCGGCAATCTCACGCCACCTTTGAGGGTACTCCTTAAAGGTTTCCTTGTCCTTTTGCGACATCGATCTGAGTTAATCTTTGTCGGGTGCCATGTCCAAATTGTATTTGTATTGTTGGACAAAGGCAGTGCCAAGATCTCTGAATGTGCTGATCGTGGCACGGGTTAAACCCATGTACCATTTGAGTGCAGCACCGGTTAAACTATCCTGAAAGTAGTGAATCCGTAGGTACTGATTTTCCGTCTGAGCTGACATCCGCCGGGCGTACATCACCAGATGGCTTTGAGGGCAAGAGTTACCCTTGTACTTTTCAAAGTCGGGCACTTGAAATTTGTGCGAGACTTTCACATTTGGGACCAAGCAGAGATCTGCGGTGTCCTTTCCAAATAGATCCTGACCGCAAATGGCTTGCAGTTCCTTCTGCATTTCCAAGAACTGCTCCTGGAATTCCTCCATTCTGTCAAACATAGTTTCCTTCTTACCAGAAGGTGTCTGTGGAATCTGTCCTTCCGGGATAATGTGCACCACAGGGGGTGGTACCGTGACTACGGTATTGAGTCTTGGCGTCTCCCGAAGTTTGTAACCTTCAGGAGTCTTCAGTATGCCTCTAGCATCTTCGCTTTCTCGAAGTTTGTAACCTTCAGGCCTAGCGGCTTCTGTTGTGATTCCCTGATCTTCAGTGATCGGCGGAACATATCCTTCCGGGATATAGTTAACAGGCATGCCCCAAGGACGATCTTTCGGTACTTGATACCTAGGATCATACTTCTCCACTATGGGCGTTGAGGTGATCTCTGATATCACAGTTCTTTGTAGCTGAGCTTCCACCATGGCTTGCATGTCGTTACGAAGCTTCCTCATATCCTCTCTCAAAGCGTTGATCTCTTCTTTCAACTCTCTGTTTTCTTCCTCAAGATCATCCATCTTTTTTTGACGATTGGCCCGAGTATTATACGAATGAGACAGTTTGACTCTAGAACCGGGACACAAACTTGAGATTCGTAGGTAAGAAGAATACGCGATGTGAGAATGATGAATGCAATGATTATATTAATTGTTTAAGGTTTAATTAAAATAAACTTCGACAATTAGATTACAAATATCAAATGGTGGGGAAACCCATTTTTATTGAATTCAAAGGATTACAAAAATGGAAATACAGTAGATTACAAGGTGTAGAAACAGAAACCTAAACTAATGGGTCCTGAGTCCTCTCTGAAGAGAAATCGGGTGCTGATTCTGGTATCTTCCTTTTCTTTGACCGGGGCTCTTGGGCCGTTGTCGGGTTGTCATTCCTTTGCCAGGTGAAAGGAGTGAGCAAATTCCTTTGTTTATCCTGATTATCCACAGTATGTTGTTCCAAAATTTCAATCAGAGCATCCTTATCTTTCAGTAATTGCTGTATTTTGATGCACTCCACGTCGAGGGTGCGGTACTTGTTCTTCCAAGACCTTCTCTCCCGTTGAGCTTTGTTGAGAGTAACCTGAAGCTTTTCAGTTTCCGTCATGAAGTACATGACAGATTCCCTCGGCGGAAGAATTCCGTAACGAGGATAAGGCATTTTTAGCTTGAGAGCTCTAGTTTGTACCCAATGGAGGTAAGGCTCCACCGAGACACAGTCTGGTTTTCCCAGAGACTCTCGTCCTTTCTTATGAACATGCTTCCAAGCGTGCACTATTTCCATCTTTAATGCTCTGTCATTTTCTCCTTCCTTGAAGAAAAGACCTTCCAGATGAACACCCCGTGGGACGTGTCTCATCGGGTATCCAAATTGACGGCGAACCAACATCGGATGATAGTTGATTCCTCCCTTAATTCCTATAAGGGGTACGTTGGGGAAGTTTCCACAACGGTCAATGATCCTAATTCCATCATAGATCCTATTACACCAATCTATATCAGAGTTGGTAACGGACATGATCTTCTGCGACCAACGTAAGGCACTCTTACAATCCCAAAAAGCAGCAGACTTGGGCAAGTGAGAGATAAACCATTTGTAAAGCAGAGGTACACAGCATGTGATCTCCCCTCCGCTGTACAAATTTCCTAAGTGTACAGAATGATACGCATCTGCGAGCAAAGTCGGCACAGGGTTTCCAATGAGAAAAACCTTAATGGAGTTGATATCGACGAAGTTATTGATGTTGGGAAACAAAAATAACCCGTAGGTGAGCAAGACAAAGATGCTTTCAAAAGCAGTCACGTTTCCTATACTGGAAAAATACAGGGCTTTCTTTGTCAAGAACTGGGCTGGCAAACCTTGGATGCCACCCTTGGTAGTTAGGTGAGTCCTGACCTCAGACTCGTCCAAATGAATTGCTCTTGCAATGGTCTGATTCTTTGGAATTTCTTCCAGTCCAGAAAATGGAGCTTGATCAGTAATGTGTAGATCAATCAGATGAGAATACTCCTCCAGCGTTGGTGCGAGCTGGTAATCCGGGAATGTGAAATAGTGATAAACCGGATCGTAAAACTGAATGAGCGCATCCATGATTCCCTCAATCACATGGACTCTTAACAGTGGTAGCAAACCTCCGTGCTTGGCTCTGAAAGCCTCAGGGTTAGTGATAATCCTTTCTAACCTTCTCAAATCCTCCAACTTTGGAACCTTGAATGTATAACTATGAGTTCTCCTTCTACCGAAATCCATTAGTGCAATCCTTTTCTCTGATATTTGCAATCACAGTCTCAGTTTAATTTGAAAAACAGAGAGACTAGAAGAGAATTTTTTTGAATGTTTTTAATGTTTTTTAAATGAATGCATGAATGCAGCACACAAAAACATAGAAAAAACATGGGGTCAAAGGGCCGTTGTCATGAAGTCAAGGCTCTACCCATCCCCAAAGGTTTATACTAAGGTGATTTTTGTACCTGTACTCATTATCATCAGCTCCTCACAGGAAAGCAAAACAATAAACGGATCACCAGCAAGTTGTAGAGCGATCTTAGAGTAAGTGCCATTCACCGAGAATAGATCACCAGCCTCAAATGATGGTAGTATCGCATAATAACTATTCCCGATAGTTTTCGCACTACAAAAAGGTTTGGCTCCTCAGCTTCTCAGACATCACAATCGGCCCATTGTCTAGGTGAGAGAATGGGTTGCATTGGTTAGCCTCCACTGAGGTTGATGGTCGACCTCGTCGCCATCACTTATCTTAAGTGTATACTCGATCTTTCCACATGCGGCATCACACGCATTCCCATTAGCAGAAAAATAAACACGTATAGGAATTAGGAAAAGCAGTATATATATTTGTCCTAATCATCCTAGACTTTTAAAAGCTAAGAATCATAAGTTCCTGACAGAAAATGGTTTCCCGGCGGAGTCACCAATCTGTGGTTTCATTCCAAATTAACGGCGTTTTGACCTAAGATCCTAGTGACGTCAAGGTTTCCACCTAGGGGACAAAAAAGAACAAGATCCCTAAAGAGACCTGCGCATTCCCGAGCAAAGTCGTCATTTTTCTGTGGAAAATGGGGACGATGATGACTAAGGTAAAACAGATCCTCATGTGACTCCCCAGCAGAGTCGCCATTTTTCTGTAGCGAGTGATTTTTGGATGTGGTTGCGAAGCACGATCGCTCTAGTACTACAGTTCGATTCATTTTTTATCCTATTAAAGCTGATGAAGGAAGGGAAATAGATGTCTCCAATTAACCCTGCTTGCATACTGAGATTAAACAGTCGAAACTGTTGGTTTACAGATGCTACAAAAATTCGGGGTTTGTCCTAGGTTATTTTGTTGACGAGGGGTGCTTTAGGCTATTGGTTGAGATGTTAGGACGGATATATATGAAAGTATGGGATTTTGGGTTTTTTTTTAGTGTGCTCGCTAAGATTTTTCTTTCAATCTTATGCCTACGTATTCCCGTTTACCGAAAAAGGGAAATCAGAGCGTTCGTAGTTCCTCCTATTCTATGGGAGGAAATGGTTGTTTTGGTGTCTTGTTCAAAGCCCAAGACGTGAAGCGAAAGGTGGTTTGTATCTTGTTTAAAGCCCAAGATGTGAAGCTGAAGGGTTTATTTGTATCTTGTTCGAAGCCCAAGATGTGAAGCTAAAAGTGTTGACCTTAGAGAGAATTTGTCATCTCTAAAGAGGGGTTTGTCTGTTACGACTATTTATAAAGGAGAATTACTTTAACCAAGATTTGTGAATCCGGCAATGCCATAATTTCCTTTATAGGGGATTTCAACCTGAAGGAGAAGACTTTAACTCAGTGTAGAGTAATGCCATCTTTCCTTAGGAATTTCTCATACTAAAAGAGGGACATTGGCATGGATGTAGATGATCCAGAGGCTTGCCGCTTACAGCAGTTAGATTGAGGGGAAGGAGTTGTTGATGTTTGTGTACTGTGAACGAGGCACAACTTTGATGCTAAAAGGTTAATCGGATCAACCAGTGGTTTTCTTATACAAAGCCTAAGAGAAGGCTATTATGTGTCTCGTACAAAGCCCGAGATAGAGGCTAAACGGTTTTGACTCAATGAGGGAATCTTTTGGTATCTCGTATAAAGCCTGAGATGGAGGCTATTTGACTCAACAAGAGAGTTTTTTGTATCTCGTACGAAGCCCGAGATGGAGGCTAAAATTTGTTTGGCTTAATAAGGACCTTTTTGTATCTCGTATAAAGCCCGAGATGGAGGCGAAAGGGTGATCGACTCAACGAGGGAGTCTCTTATGTGTCTCGTACAAAGCCCGAGAGAGAGGCTAAAATTGTTAACTCTGCTGGGGAGAATCATTGTATAAACCCCAAGAGAGAGGCTAACTTCACGGGAGAAGGATCTTTATACAAAGCCTAAGAGGAGGCTATGGCGACTGTTCAGTTATGTGACAGGTCCAGTATACTGATTTTTAAAGAGAAAATCAGTTCTTATATGAGCAATGTTGTACTCGAGGATTTGATTCGAGGATCCGGGTTATTCCTGTTCTTTAAGGAAGTGGGAAATTCGAAGGGTATTGAGACTGTCCGAGTCTACGGGTTTTCTTCCTATTTAACGAAGGGGTCACTTGAGAATGTCTTTGAGACTCAAGGAGATTAGACTGTCCAAGTTTAGAGTGTCTTCTTTTGTACTGCGCTTTGAGAAACAGTAGTAGACTCTATGAAAGGACTGTTCTATGCAGATGACTAATTTTTGTTCCTATACCTCTAGGAGGTCGTCGGGACAATTTGTATGAAGCCCAAGAGGAGGCTGGAAACTTTTAAGAAGCCGACGGGTCCTTGTACGATGCCCAAGAGATCATTATACGAAGCCTAAGAGGAGGTTGTGAATACTTCTAAGAAGCCGTAGGGTCCTTGTACTAAGCCCAAGAGGAGGCACGGTTGCTTTTAGGAATCCTGTGGGTCCTTGTACGATGCCCGAGAGGAGGCCGATGCTTTTAAGAAGCCCGTGGGTCCCCAAACCCCGAGAAATTCAAGGCAAGCTATTCACAAGGAATAGATCAAGTCAGGAAAGTTCGAGAATTTGGAAGAAACTCAAAGATGCCATTCACGGATAATACATTCATCTCTGGGAATAGAGCTTCTTGACAATTCCTAATGAGGACAGCCGAAGAGAAGACTGTATCTGGTGATCCTATTGGGGATCTAGTTGTCTATTTCTACGAATAAACGAAACGGCGTCACCTATTTCTAGACGTAGTGGCCGGGAAAACTCTAAACATCTATACTATTATTACACAGTTTATATGAGTTTATGAAAGAAGACTTACAGTGAAACAGCCCCACAAGACAGTTATATGTATACGAAATCAGTAAACGAAAGCGTATAAACACTTACTTGGTTGTAGAGCTTCCATGCTCTTTAGTTAGTTGTTCAACAAAGAAAGATTGAAAACAACAGTATAGTTAAAATCAAAGGAGAAAGTTCATTGAAAAAGAAAGATTTGGGGCTTACAGCTCAAGGAGAGGCCCAGGGTTTTATCAGTGAGCGCACTGTTTGAATTTTGTACAGAGGGACTTATACCAGTTACTGTGGCCCAAAAATTGTTTTCTATACAAAGGGATGGGTCTTACACTCTCTCAAGAGGCCCAAAAAGTTTTAAAGAAAAAGAGTGGGGCTTATAACACGAGGGTAGGCCCAGTTTGACTTTTCGTTTAAAAATGGCGATCGCGCCGAGGTTTTCTTTTAACGCAGAGGGACTTATACAATAAGTGAGGCCCAAAATGTTTTGGTTAAAAGGGGATTGGGTCTTACACTCTATTAGAGGCCCAAAAAGTTTTAAATGGGTCTTATAGCTCGAGGAGAGGCCCAAGGTTATTTTTCAAAAGGCGACGATCGCGCCGTTTGTTTTTGACGGTATCGGGACTTACACAATACACTGAGGCCCAAAAAATGGTTTGGTAAAAAAAAAGGATTGGGTCTTACACTCTATTAGAGGCCCATGAGTGTTTGACAATGATTTGTGAGGGTGAAAATCAAAGAAACCCTAATTTTATTCTTTAAAAGTAAATATTTAAAGAAAATCAATGAAAAATACCAAATAGGTTTGAATAAACCACTTGTGATTTTAATTTAAGGTTTGAAAAATGAGGTATAAATCACAAGAGATATTAAAACTCATTTGGTCTTGATTTTTCAAGATGAATATTCATTTTAAAATGTTTAAAAATAAATAAAAATGAATTTATTCACAAAAATACTAATTATATTAAATAAATAATATAAATTCAATTATTTAGTGGAATAAAATATTTCAACATTTTTGTGATTTTTTGCAAAAAGAACCAATAAAAAATAATTAAAGTTGAAAGAGTTATTAATTTTCCAATTAATTAATAAACCATGAAAATATTGGAAAAAATGGCAAAATGTAAAAACACACAAAATGGCATGGGTGGGGTTTGAACCCAAGACCTCAAGGTTACAAGGCGCGCGCCTTACCACTGGGGTGGTGATACATCCATTGTTTGAAACAAAACAACAAATATACAAGGCATGACTTTGTTTTAGGCCTGGCCCAAGGCAAGTTTTGGCTCAGAAATGTGAAGGTCATAACTTTCTCAATTCTTAATGGTTTGAGACAAAATTTATATGCATCTGGACCAGAATTTCATAAGGAATCCAATGGTGGTGGTAGTTTTTTCAAATCACACTCCCTCCTAAAAACCCGATAGTGGTTTTGAAAATGACCTATAAATGCATTTTCTATGCTACAACTTGGTACAAGCATGGATTACATGGTGAATTAGCTCAAACACAACATATACAACATGTATGAGATGTTTATGATCAATGGACTTCAAAGCATTGCATGTTTGAAAGATTCCAAGTTGTGAGGCTTACCTCTTTTTTGAGATTTTGGAGCTTTTGTGCAATTTGTCAAACCTCTTGTTCCAGAAATGATTTGATGCTTTAGACACACTCAAATGACCCCTTAGAAGCTTTTAGGATGATTGAAATTGACTGGTACCTCCAAAAACACAAACAGTCCCTTTCTTGCAAAAGGGGTTAAAAGTGACCAAAATAGCAACTCTCTCAAATGGTGTTCCAGATGAGGGGAACCATTTGGGACAGTTCAAGGATGATATTTGGAGTGTGTTTGAGGTTTTATCTGGTTTGGAAAGTGACTGAATCAAGACATGGCTTGAAAAATGCAAAAAAAAGTCTATTTTGAGGTTTTGAGAGGTGACTTTGTGATTTTGTGATTACAGGTCACTTGTGATAGTTTGCACAACTTACATATGATAAATATGAGGTGTGTGTGTGATTGATTGTGATGAAAAAGCTCTCAAGCTCAAAAACTCAAAGTTACCTTGCTAAAGTAGGCATTTTTGCCAAGAGAAAGAGGTTTTGAGGAAAGCATCTGTTTGATGGCTTTGGTGTACTCAAACTGATCACAATTGAGCTCTATTTATAGTAGAGCAAGTTTGTTTTGGGATCCACAGTGAATGGCAACTGCAGCAGGTGTTTGTTCAATGTTGGCCAATGGAAATCCAAGTCTCCTCTAGCCATTGACTAGAGGTTAGGGCACAGGGCTGTGGTTCCCTTGGTCTTGGATAAGTCTTGACTGAATTCAGTTGCAAATGGCTCAGTCCATGCCACCTTGATGGTTCCATTGAATGCTCCAATCCAAAATTGGAGTCTTGTCCCTATTTTGGCCATTCTAGGTTCAACATGCTATTTCTTGTTCCAATGACTTTGGAGGCTTGGCTCAGTGGTTGTCCCCTTTAGATTCAATCCTTAGAGGTGTCCAAGTGGATAGGAGCATTTGGATTTGGCTTATTTTGGCAAATCGAGCAAAATGCAAATTCTGCCTTGCCTTGGCAGATTTCAGCAAGGCAACTTTCCAATGTCATATCTCATGACTCAAATTGAATTTGGTAATGTTCTTGGTCATTTTGGAAAGCCCTTACATGATACAACAACTGTTTAAACATATTTGGTTTTGATCTCTTTTGAATCCAAATGAAAAATCCCCCTACATTTGGCAAAAAGTAGGGTAAAATCTGACTTAGTGAAATTTTCACTAAGTGTTGGAACAAAGTGACTTTTCTTGATTTTGATCACTCCATAACTCAAAATCCATGAGGAGTTGGAATTAGGTCTAGTTGAAGTTTTTGTAGAGGGAAATGAGATCTAAAAATGAAGCCTTGGATGGGAGAAAATGGCTTTGTGGTTTAGGAGTTATGACCCTCCAAAGTTAGTACCCTAGCCACTTTATTTTTAACTTAGAAAATTTTCTAAGTTTTTATGGTTACTCCTTTTACATGTTACCCAACTTTTCTTGATTTTTCTTGATGAATGATGATTCAAATCATACATTAACATCATTTTAGGGTTAAAAATCCATTTTGGTGAAAAATCTCAAAAAGTCAAAGTTAACTTTTGTGCACAGTTGACTTTTTATCAGATGAATTCCAAACTGTGCAATTCTTCAGGAAATCATGTCCTTGGCCTAAATTAAACTTGATGGACATGTTCCATGGGTGTCATAGGGTATATTGATGCATGTCATAGGGCTTGGGAGCATGTCCTGGTCAAAAGTCAAAGTTACAGTTGACTTTTTCCTTAAAACCCTAACTGTGGTGCAGATGAAATTGAGACTTGTTGCTCAAGCTTCTTGGATTAATCCATTGTTGAAAATGGATCAATATAGTATATTAGAGACCCTCAAATCATGTCTTGAGGTCTTAGTTCATGATTTGTCCCAAAAGTCAACTTAGGGGTGAATTAGGTCAAGAAACCCTAATTCCTGATTTTTGATGTATGCATCCCCTGAGGCAAAATTGACTTGATGATTGGGTCCATGAGGTTCCATGGAGTATATTAGGTTAGGTTTTGGATCATTGGCTTGTGCCCAGATGAAAAATTTCCATCTGGAGGCCCTGGTCGATCAAAACCCTAATTTGGTGACACTGTCGATCTTGAGACTTAATCCACCTAGAAGGGAGCAGCCTTGTGCTTAATCCTTGAAGTGGGAGTTCTTTTGATCCATTGTGGATGTTTTAGAGGTTAGACAAGTTGAAGATTATGTCATTCCTTGATTGATCCTTTGTCTAAGAACTCTGAGAGGGCTTGAAACCCTAATTCTTGATTGTAGTGGATGCTCACCCATCTTTGGGGAGACTGATGAGGTACAAAGATACATCCATATTGTGGTGATGACACTTTGAATCTGCACATCAGTCTTTGTGCCAACATGTTCTGTGGTGAAAATAAAGGATCCAAAAATTCAACCTCTTTTGCAAGAAGAATCTCTATGATATACTTATGTAAATTATGTAAATTCCAAACTATTAATACCTTCGATTTTTCGCCAAGCTCGGCCATACAGCTTTAAAGCTTCAAGAAACTTGTTATGTTCTTCATCTGTCAACTTCTCTCTCTGCTTTGTGATAGTATATGGTTTCCTTACCTAAAAAAAGTGTAAAAAAATTTGATTAAACTAAAACTAAAACATGTAACAGAAATAATCAAAGTTTATAAAATAACACCAGGAAAACACATTGTCTTCAACATCAGCAATTCTACTTGAGTAATGAATATACTTTCGGTTGACAGCGAAGATGCTATTACAATCTAGATAGTTAGTTTAATAAGATGTAACTGGTGCAAATGGCTTATGTTGTATTTTTTCAAATTTCAAATGTTATTCGTTCGATTCAGTTTTTGCTTATAATATCCGATTAAAGTTTGTTTAACAACATTTTGCATCATTGATTTTCACGCATGTTGTGGGAGATGCGCTTATCCAGTTGTTTGACTTGAAAAGGGAAGAAGGATTACATCTCGTGTAGAGTAAAATTCAACTTGTTGAATTCATCAATGAGAATATACTTTAAGAGTGTTGGTATTTGGCCCTATTAAATAAAAATAAATGAAATATACATGTAATATACTTTAAGAGCTTTGTGAAACCTGTAACATCAATCAAAAAACAAATTGTTCATAAAAATTGTAGAAAACTTTACACGTTGGCCTATTCTAGTTGAAATTTTATGAATTCCATTGCAACTTTCATTGCACCATTTCATAGAAAATAAAAATAAACATTTACCTCTCCACTTTCATAATAATCCATAGAGAATCTGTTGACATGAACCTCTGTATTAAAAGCATCAGTCGGAGTGGAAAGAAAGCCAGTAGGACCAAGGACATCTCCTACAACAAAATTCAGCCCATGGGGCACATTGACTGAACCTTTAAAGCTCCCTGAAGCACTTAAAGTTCCTCCAGCCATTATCAACAAAAGTGCTATATGAACTCCAACTGGGGCTAACCGACCGGCAAGTCCACGGAAAGCATACAAAGTTAGTCCTTTCAAGAATACCTATAATCCAAAATTACATTTTTGTCATAACACATAAAAGTATTTAAGTGAAGTCTATTGTTGTCCAGTAACTATAAGTGCTTATGTTAAGCTATTTTTATAACAAATGGTAAAATAAAGTCAATATTTGTATATAAGTTGTTTTCATAAACTATCTTGTAGTGCTTATGGAAATAAGCTGAAAACAGCTTTCGAACATGTGATAAGTTATTAAGTATAAGTTATGGCATGGAATTATTACCTCATATCTAGCTCCCATTAGTATAGTACCAACATCATGGATTGATGCTCTAGGCAACGATTCTGAAAACTCATGCTTGCGTATAACCTCGACAGAGTACATAAATGACCATCTAAAAAATAAATTATGCCTTGAGCGATTAAGAAATTTCACAAACCAAGCCTTATGATTACAGAAAATTGACAACCAAACCTTTTAGAAACCTTGATGAGTGGGAGTTGTGTTGTGCATGTGCAGGCAATAAGGGATGCAGCAAGAAGAGCCAACATGCCAAGAAATATAGGGGCGGAATACATGTGTAGACAAATCATGATTACAAGATCAAAAATCAGAATTCTCAGAGGACGTGAAAGATATAATATGAAAATAGAATGTGAACAAAAATGCTTACCAAAAATCAAATCATTCACAACAAAAAATCAGGTCAACTAAGTGTCATTCTAACCAGCACACTGATAAAACAATCGGTTCTAAAATCACCACAGTCTTGCAACCAGCACCAACGAATGACAAACGCCAGCCATTTGATAAAGTGAAGATGGAGGTAGCCTTTCAAGAATGCTATCCAACACAAGCTCAGGCAAATCCAACACAGACAATGTTAATTAGTATGAGAAAGTTTCATCAGTTGGAAATAACTAAGGACTAAATAAACATGCTATTATTTTTCAAATTTGAAGCTTGAGCTCTGCATATGCAAGCATAATTATAGTTTAACTAAGGCTATTAATATCCTTGGCCCTCTTGATTTCGAAAGGTTGAACTTGTAGGAGACGTTCCCCACTTCAAAGTTACCAGCAAGTACTTGAGGAAAATGAGGGATTATCTATTTGCTTCCAAAACGTCGAATGGCTTTGGCAGATGATGGTTTGGCACCATTATGGGGTGGACGGCTATCATAAATTGTGAAGTTGGTGCCAAGAAAATCCGAATTGTAAAGACATTTTAGTAACTTGGTCAGTGAATACACAAGACAAAGCAAAAGACTAACTATAAATTCAATTAATGGTTTTTAAATCCAAAAAGAAAATAAAAAACCAGTACACAACCTCGAAGCTATGAATACAGATTTCGGTATAGGTGTCAATACAAATCATGAGACTCGAGCACCTCCTCTGAAACGTATGTACAATTACTTGGCAGGTTTGATTCCCGCGTATAGTATGAATGGAGCCTACGAGTAAAGAGACTTGTGATGGTTAACAGGCCATGAGAAGTGACGGTTCACGGTTAACAGGCCGATTATCCCGAATCCATTTCGTATGCCAAGTAACTACAAGGATCCATGACTCGGGTCGTCTTCTAGACGTAGAAGCGGACGGGAACAGGGGATGCCTTGGTATGGTTATTGATTAGCGGAATTCTTGAGTTAACAGGCTCAGGACATATTCCGATTCGTAAGGAATCTTGAGTTAATAGGCTCAGGACGTAATTCCTTCCGTGTGATTTATGAGTTAACAGACTCATGACATGTTTCCATATAGTGTGAGATTGTGAACTCAAAGTCATTTCCCTTCCCTTTGACTTGAGTTAGGATTTGATAGAACCTTGTAGAGCCGAGAGAATCTATAGGATAGGGAACTCACTGAGATTTGATGTATCTCACCCCACTATAGTTGTTATATTTCAGGTAATTGCATGTTGATTTACAAGTGGAGCGATGCTGGGATGTTTCAAGAGAAGCTTAGTTAAGCTTATTCCGCTGTGTATTTTATTGTTCTTGTACAATGAGGAATATTGTATAATGTTCTTAGTTTTTATTATTTTTGGCATAGTTTCCATGACTTGTGCCATGTAGTGTACTTATGTTTAGAAATGGACAAGTATGTGAACTATGTCATTAGGGACTTATGATGGTGTCAGTACCAAATAAAATGCTTGTATGGTATTATTCTAGATATATATTATACAGGGCGTTACACACACATATAAATATATATATATATATATATATATATATATATATATATTAAAAATTTATGATCATACATTTAATTTTATATTATTTATTCTACATTTAACTATTTATAATACTAAATTTTATAATTTTATAATTTTATTATATTATAATATATTTTATTTCTTAATATTTGAAAATTTTTACCTTTCAATATTCTTATATCTTTTTTCAAATGAAAGATCATTCAGTAATTTAATAGTTTTTTAAATAAAAAACAATTTAGTAACGTTAACATAAAAGTTATCATAAAAATTACATGTAGAGAAAGACACATTGTCTTCAACATCAGCAATTCTACTTGAGTAATGAATATACTTTCGGTTGACAGCGAAGATGCTATTACAATCTAGATAGTTACTTTAATAAGATGTAACTGGTGCAAATGGCTTATGTTGTATTTTTTCAAATTTCAAATGTTATTCGTTCGATTCAGTTTTTGCTTATAATATCCGATTAAAGTTTGTTTAACAACATTTTGCATCATTGATTTTCACGCAGGTTGTGGGAGATGCGCTTATCCAGTTGTTTGACTTGAAAAGGGAAGAAGGATTACATCTCGTGTAAAGTAAAATTTAACTCGTAGAATTCATCAATGAGAATATACTTTAAGAGTGTTGGTATTTGGTGTAACGCCCCGATTTCGATTATTTCCCATTTTGTTGAGTCTTTTATTTAATTGAGTGATAAATTATTTTATTTGTGAAATTGGTATGTTAATATGCTATGTTGAACATGTTGTGATATTTTACCGTTTTTGAGAGTTTGCGGGGAAATTAGAATGGAGGGTATTTTAGACATTTCTCAATTAATGATAAGTTAGAAATTTAGTGGAAATAGAATTTTGTGAGAAAATGAATTAATTTAATTTGAGTAGAAAATAAGAAATAGAAAAGAAAAAGAGATAAGGAGAGGAAATAGGAGAGAAAGAGAAAAAAAAAAGAAAAATAGAGAGAAAAAGGAGAGAAAGAAAGAGGAAGAGGAGAAAAAAGAAGAAAACTTGGATAAAACTAGAAAATCATCAAGAACAATCATCTAGCAAGCTTGGAATCCGGGTAAGGGTGTGAAATCTTATTATCTCATCAATGTATATCATTAATTAGTTTTGGAAATGATACTTTCGTGTTCCTTGTTGTTGATACATGATTGATATATGTTGTTGTACATCAAATTGGAATTTTTTTGAGTTTAGATGATGAATTTTGGTGTGGTTGGGGTGCAAAACGCAGAAACACTTTCTGCAGAATTTTTCTGGGTGTGCCCTGGCCGTACGCGTAAGGGGCATGTCCATACGCGTATGAGCCCAGGCGTTACGCGTATCATTGGCCTGTGTTTGCGCCATTACGTGTATGAAATGTGTCTTTTCCCGGCCATCTGGTGATACGCGTATGGTGTTGGGCATACGCGTATGGGCTTTGAAACGTGAAATTTGTGAAGGAAATGGGTTCTGCCCATACGCGTATGGGCATTGGTGATACGCGTATGGGAATGGCGAGGAATCCGGGCCGTACGCGTATGACAAGGGCCATACGTGTATGGTCAGGACAAGTGTAAAAATGTAATTTTTCAAAAATGTGTTTTCGTTTTCGTCCGTAACTTTTGATCCGCTTATCCGATTTTTACATTCTTGGTATCGTTGTGAAGCTATTGAGCTGTACTTTCTTATTGTGATGATTTGGAAATTGTTAGCCGATTTAATTATGTCGGAAAGTCGGGAATAGTGTTATTTAGCAATTTTTCCCGTTTTGAATGTGCGTTTTGGATGTGAATCATACAATAGTGCATTGATGTGAATGTATATAGATTTTATGTGATTGTATGAGATGAATGCATGAATATATTATGAATATGTATGCATTTCAAGAATGTCTTGAGTCATTTTGTATGTGAAGCATAATGATGTGCATTCTTGCATGTGTGATTCTGATGAGAATCCGCTATAATGTCGGGTACCCATGTGGGGTGTGAGCGATGGATTAGTTCCTGAGGGAATCCGCTATAACGTCATGTGCCCATGTGGGGTGTGAGCGATGATTATAGACGATCGTGTGCCCGTGTGGGGTGTGAGCGATCGGGTCGTGTGCCCATGAAGGGTGTGAGCGATCCATAAACGTCGTGTGCCCATGTGGGGTGTGACCGACGGGGAACATCGTATGCCCGACGGGGAGTTACATTGGTAACGAGCGATGGTTCCAATAATTTCCTGAGTGAACTTGAGATGATTGAGTCGGTACCGCATTGCATTTGCATAGAGTCGTGAGTCGGTCTCTATGATTTGCATTTATCATCTTTACAATGGTGCATTGATGAATAAACATGAATATGTATGTTTATGTGGAATGATAAGAATTGTGAAAGTATGCATGATGAATATGCTTGGTTTTGTATATATATATATATATATATACATTGTAATGTATATGAGTGAATCGTGATGAATTGTGGTGAGAATGTGGAATATGTGTATTTTTATGCTAAGATATATAATTATATGCATTGTTATTATGGTAATATTTTTCACCCTTCTGTTGTTTTATGATGCTCTACGAGGCATTGCAGAGTAGGTATGCTGGTGGTCTTTTGTGAAGCGTGTCTTCGTTCTTTTGGTCGGTCGGCTCTGATATGTAGCACCGGGTAGCTAGGATGTATATGATTCTTTTGTGATACATTTGTACATCTATCTTGTCGTTGAATGTTTATGTAAACATGAATTATGTTGGTGGATAATACTTGATGATATATATATATATGTATATATATTTGAAGCTATTCGATGTTTAGATTTTCCGCTTTTATTCTAAATATTGAGATGTGGTTGTAAGGACTAAGTTCCTCTGTTGCAAAGTTACCCCGCTGTTGCATATCAATTGTTGAGCAGGTGTTGAATGTTTTAATTTCATGTATAATCTGACAAACCTTTTTTATACTGTGTTTATAATTATACTCTGACGAAATTTTTAATATGTGCCTAAATGATTATGTGATTATTTGGGGGTATAGAAAGGGGGTGTTACATTAAGTGGTATCAGAGCCTGTGTTGAGTCAGTTGTGTCTGTCTTGTTGTTGTGATGGTTGAACTGTTGTTTAACCTTGTTGTCATTTTTGGGAATAATCAGAATATGGCTAGTAGAAACGACAATGCGATGGCTGCTGCTTTGGAAGCAATGGCTAGGGTGGTGCAAGGTGCGCCGAACGTGAATGCTAATGACGAGTTCAGGAAGAATCAACCATCGGTCTTCAAAGGAAGATTTGATCCCGATGGTGCTCAAATTTGGTTGAAGGAGATTGAAAGGATCTTCAGAGTCATGGGCTGTGCGGAGGAGAATAAGGTGAGGCTTGGGTCTCACATGCTGAAGGAGGAAGCCGATGATTGGTGGGTTGGTATGCGTCAAATTCTTGAGGTGGATGATGAAGAGATAACTTGGAATTTATTTCGTACCGAGTTCTTGAGGAAGTATTACCCTGAAAGTGTGAAAGGGAAGAAGGAGATGGAGTTCCTTGAACTGAAACAAGGAAGTATGTCCTTGGTGGACTATACTGCTAAGTTTGTGGAGTTGGTTCAATTCCATCCTCACTATGCTGCATTTACTGCTGAGTTCTCAAAGTGTATTAAGTATGAGAATGGTTTGCGTCCCGAGATCAAACAAGCTGTGGGATATCAAAGGATAAAAAGGTTTACGGATTTGACGAAATGTTGTAGAATCTTCGAGGAAGATAGCAAGGCTCGTTCTACACATTACAAATTTTTGAATGAGAGGAAGAGAAAGCAACAAGCTAGAAGTGGACCTTATGTGACACCCATTGATAAGGGCAAGCATAGGGGAAACTTTGAGAAGAGATCTGGAGGAGGAGGTTCCGGTTCCGTTAAGTGTTACAAGTGTGGTAAAATGGGTCATAAATCATTTGAGTGTGGAAAGACCGTGGTGAAATGTTCTAACTGTGGAGGTCTTGGGCATGCTACTACTGATTGTAGAAGGAATGTGGTGAAGTGCTATAATTGTGGAGAAGTGGGTCACATTAGTACTAAGTGTACTAAGCCGAAACAAGCTCAAGCGGGCGGAAATGTGTTTGCATTAGCGGGGACGAACACTACTAGTGCAGACCGTTTGATTAAAGGTACATGCTTTATTAATAGTACGCCTTTAGTTGCTATTATTGATATGGGGGCGACTCATTCATTCATTTCTCATGAGTGCGCTAAGCGTTTGAATTTGTTTATGACTTCTTGGGGTGGTGAGATGGTTATTGAGACTCCTACTTCAGGGTCGGTAACTACGTCTTTGGTATGTGTAAGTTGTCCTTTGACCATGTATGGTAAAGACTTCCTTATGGATTTAGTGTGTTTGCCGTTGGAGGGATTGGACGTAATCTTGGGTATGAACTGGTTACAATTTAATCGAGTTCATATAGATTGCTATCACAAGTTAGTAAGGTTTCCTTCTTTGGAAGATGATGAAGATGAGAGTTTCCTATCCACTAAAGAGTTGAAGAAACTTTTAGCGGACGAAGCTCAATTGTTCGGTTTGTTTGCATCATTGTCGGTGGAGAGCAAAGTTGAGCTAGATGTGTTCCCAGTGGTGTGTGATTTCCCAGAAGTGTTTCCGGAGGATATTACGGATGTACCGCCGGAAAGAGAAGTTGAGTTTTCTATTGATCTAGTTCCGGGTACTAGACCGGTTTCGATGGCACCGTATCGTATGTCGGCATCGGAGTAGGTAGAATTGAAGAAGCAATTGAATGACTTGTTGGACAAGAGATTTGTAAGACCAAGTGTTTCTCCTTGGGGTGCTCCGGTATTGTTGTTAAAGAAGAAGGATGGGAGTATGCGGTTATGCATTGATTATCGACAATTGAACAAGGTGACAATTAAAAACAAGTATCCGCTTCCAAGGATCGATGATTTGATGGACCAATTGGTGGATGCGCGTGTTTTTAGCAAGATTGATTTGAGATCGGGATATCACCAGATTCGTGTGAAAGAAGAGGATATCCAAAAGACGGCCTTTAGGACACGGTATGGTCATTACGAATATTCCGTGATGCCATTCGGGGTTTGTAATGCGCTGGGTGTGTTTATGGAATACATGAATCGTATTTTTCATGAACAGTTAGATCATTTTGTGGTTGTGTTCATCGACGATATTTTGATTTACTCTAAGTCTCAAGAGGAGCATGAAGAGCATTTGAGGATTGTGTTACAAATTTTGAAAGAGAAACAATTGAATGCTAAGTTGTCGAAATGTGAATTTTGGTTGTCGGAAGTAATTTTTCTTGGACATGTTATTTCCGGTAGTGGTATTAGTGTTGATCCATCCAAGATTGATGCGGTGATGCAATGGGAGGCTCCTAGATCGGTTACGGAGATTCGCAGCTTTTTAGGCTTGGCGGGTTATTATCGGAGGTTTATTGAGGGATTTTCGAAGTTGGCACTTCCGTTAACGCAATTGGCTTGTAAAGGAAAGGCTTTCATTTGGGATATTCATTGTGAAGAGAGTTTCAATGAGGTAAAAAGAAGTTTGACAACGGCTCCGATCTTGATTTTGCCAAATCCGACGGAACCATTTGTTGTGTATTGTGATGCTTCATTGGTTGGTTTAGGTGGTGTTTTGATGCAAGATGGAAAAGTTGTGGCTTATGCTTCAAGACAATTGAGAGTGCATGAAAAGAATTATCCTACACATGAGTTGGAGTTGGCGGCCGTGGTGTTTGTTTTGAAAATTTGGAGGCACTATCTTTATGGTGCAAGATTTGAAGTTTTTAGTGATCACAAGAGCTTGAAATATTTATTTGATCAAAAGGAATTGAACATGAGACAAAGAAGGTGGTTAGAGCTTTTGAAGGATTATGATTTTGGTTTGAATTACCATCCGGGTAAGGCAAACGTGGTGGCCGATGCTTTGAGTCGGAAGTCGTTACATATGTCCGCACTGATGATGAGAGAATGGGAACTTTTGGAGAACTTTAGGGACTTGAGTTTGGTTTGTGAAATGACGCCGAGAAGTGCGAGACTTGGTATGCTACATGTTACGAATGATTTTCTTGCAACCGTTTGTGAAAAACAAAAGTTGGATTTGAAGTTCGTTGATTTATGATGAATGAGAATGAGGATTTCAAGGTTGATAATTTTGGAGTTTTGAGATTCCGTGGTCGTATTTGTATTCCCGATGATGCGGAGTTGAAAAAGATGATATTGGAAGAAGGACACCGAAGTAACTTAAGTATTCATCCGAGAGCGAATAAGATGTATCAAGATTTGAAGAAAATCTTTTGGTGGTCCGGATTAAAGAGGGATGTGGCTCAATTTGTGTATGCATGCTTAACTTGTCAAAAGTCTAAGGTGGAACATCAAAAGCCTAGTGGATTGATGCAACCGTTGGACATTCCGGAGTGGAAATGGGATAGTATATCGATGGATTTTGTTACGGGATTGCCGAATACACAAAGAGGTCATAATGCTATTTGGGTAATCGTTGATAGGCTTACTAAATATGCTTACTTCATTCCAATTGATATTAGTTATCCTTTGGAGAAGTTAGCCGAGATTTATGTTCTTGTGGTTGTGAAGTTACATGGAGTTCCTAAGAGTATTGTATCGGATAGAGATCCTAGATTCACATCGAGGTTTTGGGAGAGTTTACAAAAGGCTTTGGGTTCTAAGCTAAGATTGAGTTCGGCTTATCATCCGCAAACGGATGGTCAAACCGAGAGGACGATTCAATCGTTGGAGGATTTATTGCGTGCTTGTGTGCTCGAGCAAGGTGGTGCTTGGGATAGTTATTTGGCATTGATTGAGTTCACCTATAATAATAGTTTTCATTCAAGTATAAGTATGGCACCATTTGAGGCTTTGTATGGTCGGAGATGTCGAACACCTTTGTGTTGGCATGAAACCGGTGAGAGGACGATAGTTGGACCGGAGATGGTACAATAAACGACGGAGAAAGTGAAGTTTATTCGTGAGAAGATGAAAGCTTCTCAAAGTAGACAAAAGAGCTATCATGACAAGAGAAGGAAAGATCTTGAGTTTCAATAAGGCGACCATGTGTTTTTGAGAGTTACGCCGGTTACGGGTGTGGGTCGTGCTTTGAAGTCAAAGAAGTTGACTTCTCGTTTTATTGGTCCGTATCAGATTTCTGCGCCAGTTGGTGCCGTGGCTTACCGTGTGGCGTTGCCTCAGAATCTTTCGAATTTGCACGATGTATTCCATGTTTCGCAACTTCGGAAGTATGTTCCGGATCTGTCACATGTTATTCCTATGGACGAGGTTGAAGTGAGAGATAACCTTACGGTTCAAGCTTTACCGATTAGGATTTTGCACCGTGAAGTTAAGAAGCTAAGAGGAAAGGATATTGCGCTTGTGAAAGTTGCGTGGGGAGGCGCTGCGGAGGGCAATATGACTTGGGAGCTAGAGAGTAGGATGCGAGAGTCGTATCCGGGGTTGTTTGAATCAGGTAATATTTTCGAGGACGAAAATTTCTAAAGTGGGGGAGAGTTGTAACTCCTCGATTTCGATTATTTCCCATTTTGTTGAGTCTTTTATTTAATTGAGTGATAAATTATTTTATTTTTGAAATTGGTATGTTAATATGCTATGTTGAACATGTTGTGATATTTTACCATTTTTGAGAGTTTGCGGGGAAATTAGAATGGAGGGTATTTTAGACATTTCTCAATTAATGATAAGTTAGAAATTTAGTGGAAATAGAATTTTGTGAGAAAATGAATTAATTTAATTTGAGTAGAAAATAAGAAATAGAAAAGAAAAAGAGATAAGGATAGGAAATGGGAGAGAAAGAGAAAAAAAAAGAAAAATAGAGAGAAAAAGGAGAGAAAGAAAGAGGAAGAGGAGAAAAAAGAAGAAAACTTGGATAAAACTAGAAAATCATCAAGAACAATCATCTAGCAAGCTTGGAATCCGGGTAAGGGTGTGAAATCTTATTATCTCATCAATGTATATCATTATGTATGGTTGTGTGTTGTTGTTGTTGAATTTTATGAGTTTTTGTATAAACCCATTTGTGTAGAAAGTGTTAAAATTCGATTAATTAGTTTTGGAAATGATGCTTTCGTGTTCCTTGTTGTTGATACAAGATTGATATATGTTGTTGTACATCAAATTGGAATTTTTCTGAGTTTAGATGATGAGTTTGGGTGTGGTTGGGGTGCAAAACGCATAAACATGTTCTGCCGAATTTTTCTGGGTTTGCCCTGGCCGTACGCGTAAGAGGCATGTCCATACGCGTATGAGCCCAGGCGTTACACGTATCATTGGCCTGTGTTTGTGCCATTACGTGTATGAAATGTGTCTTTTCCCGGCCATCTGGTGATACGCGTATGGTGTTGGGCATACGCGTATGGGCTTTGAAACGTGAAATTTGTGAAGGAAATGGGTTCTGCCCATACGCGTATGGGCATTGGTGATACGCGTATGGGAATGGCGAGGAATCCGGGCCGTATGCGTATGAGAAGGGCCATACGTGTATGGTCAGGACAAGTGTAAAAATGTAATTTTTCAAAAATGTGTTTTCGTTTTCGTCCGTACTTTTGATCCGGTAATCCGATTTTTACATTCTTGGTATCGTTGTGAAGCTATTGAGGTGTACTTTCTTATTGTGATGATTTGGAAATTGTTAGCCGAATTAATTATGTCGGAAATTCGGGAATAGTGTTATTTAGCGATTTTTCCCGTTTTGAATGTGCGTTTTGGATGTGAATCATACAATAGTGCATTGATGTGAATGTATATAGATTGTATGAGATGAATGCATGAATATATTATGAATATGTATGCATTTCAAGAATGTCTTGAGTCATTTTGTATGTGAAGCATAATGATGTGCATTCTTGCATGTGTGATTCTGATGAGAATCCGCTATAATGTCGTGTGCCCATGTGGGGTGTGAGTGACGGATTGGTTCCTGATGGAATCCGCTATAACGTCGTGTGCCCATGTGGGGTGTGAGCGATGATTATAGACGATCGTGTGTCCGTGAGGGGTGTGAGCGATCGGGTCGTGTGCCCGTGTGGGGTGTGAGCGATCCATAAACGTCGTGTGCCCATGTGGGGTGTGAGCGACGGGGAACATCGTATGCCCGACGGGGAGTTACATTGGTAACGAGCGATGGTTATAATAAGTTCTTGAGTGAACTTGAGATGATTGAGTCGGTACCCGCATTGCATTTGCATAGAGTCGTGAGTCGGTCTCTATGATTTGCATTTATCATCTTTACAATGGTGCATTGATGAATAAATATGAATATGTATGTTTATGTGGAATGATAAGAATTGTGAAAGTATGCATGATGAATATGCTTGGTTTTGTATATATATACACATTGTAATGTATATGAGTGAATCGTGATGAATTGTGGTGAGAATGTGGAATATGTGTATTTTTATGCTAAGATATATAATTATATGCATTGTTATTATGGTAATATTTCTCACCCTTATGCTGTTTTATGATGCTCTACGAGGCATTGCAGAGTAGGTATTCTGGTGGTCTTTTGTGAAGCGTGTCTTCATTCTTTTGGTCGGTCGGCTCTGATATGTAGCACCGGGTAGCTAGGATGTATATGATTCTTTTGTGATACATTTGTACATGTATCTTGTCGTTGAATGTTTATGTAAACATGAATTATGTTGGTGGATAATACTTGATGATATATATATATATATATATATATATATATATATATATATATATATATATATATATGAATATATGTTTGAAGCTATTCGATGTTTAGATTTTCCACTTTTATTCTAAATATTGAGATATGGGTGTAAGGACTAAGTTTCTCTGTTGCAAAGTTACCCCACTGTTGCATATCAATTGTTGAGCAGGTGTTGAATGTTTTAATTTAATGTATAATGTGACAAACCTTTTTTATACTGTGTTTATAATTATACTCTGGCGAAATTTTTAATATCTGCCTAAATGATTATGTGATTATTTGGGGGTATAGAAAAGGGGTGTTACATTTGGCCCTATTAAATAAAAATAAATGAAATATACATGTAATATACTTTAAGAGCTTTGTGAAACCTGTAACATCAATCAAAAAACAAATTGTTCATAAAAATTGCAGAAAACTTTACACGTTGGCCTATTCTAGTTGAAATTTCATGAATTCCATTGCAACTTTCATTGCACCATTTCATAGAAAACAAAAATAAACATTTAGAGAATCTGTTGACATGAACCTCTGTATTAAAAGCATCAGTCAGAGTGGAAAGAAAGCCAGTAGGACCGAGGACATCTCCTACAACAAAATTCAGCCCCTGAGGCACATTGACTGAACCTTTAAAGCTCCCTGAAGCACTTAAAGTTCCTCCAGCCATTATCAACAAAAGTGCTATATGAACTCCAACTGGGGCTAACCGACCGGCAAGTCCACGGAAAGCATACAAAGTTAGTCCTTTCAAGAATACCTATAATCCAAAATTACATTTTTGTCATAGCACATAAAAGTATTCAAGTGATGTCTATTGTTGGCCAGTAACTATAAGTGCTTATGTTAAGCTATTTTTATAACAAATGGTAAAATAAAGTCAATATTTGCATATAAGTTGTTTTCATAAACTATCTTGTAGTGCTTATGGAAATAAGCTGAAAACAGCTTTCGAACATGTGATAAGTTATTAAGTATAAGTTATGGCATTGAATTATTACCTCATATCCAGCTCCCATTAGTATAGTACCAACATCATGGATTGATGCTCTAGGCAACGATTCTGAAAACTCATGCTTGGGTATAACCTTGACAGAGTACATAAATGACCATCTAAAAAATAAATTATGCCTTGAGCGATTAAGAAATTTCACAAACCAAGCATTATGATTACAGAAAATTGACAACCAAACCTTTTAGAAACCTTGATGAGTGGGAGCTGTGTTGTGTATGTGCAGGCCATAAGGGATGCAGCAAGAAGAGCCAACATGCCAAGAAATATAGGGGCGGAATACATGTGAAGACAAATCATGATTACCAGATCAAAAATCAGAATTCTCAGAGGACGTGAAAGATATAATTTGAAAATAGAACATGAACAAAAATGCTTACCAAAAATCAAATCATTCACAACAAAAAATCAGGTCAACTAAGTGTCATTCTAACCAGCACACTGATAAAACAATCGGTTCTAAAATCGCCACAGTCTTGCAACCAGCACCAACGAATGACAAACGCCAGCCATTTGATAAAGTGAAGATGGAGGTAGCCTTTCAAGAATGCTATCCAACACAAGCTCAGGCAAATCCAACACAGACAATGTTAATTAGTATGAGAAAGTTTCATCAGTTGAAAATAACTTAGGACTAAAGAAACATGCTATTATTTTTCAAATTTGAAGCTTGAGCTCTGCATATGCAAGCATAATTATAGTTTAACTAAGGCTATCAATATCCTTGGCCCTCTTGATTTCTAAAGGTTGAACTTGTAGGAGACGTTCCTCACTTCAAAGTTACCAGCAAGTACTTGAGGAACATGAGGGCTTATCTGTTTGCTTCCAAAACGTTGGATGGCTTTGGCAGATGATGGTTTGGCACCATTATGGGGTGGACGGCTATCATAAATTGTGAAGTTGGTGCCAAGAAAATCCGAACTGTAAAGACATTTTAGTAACTTGGTCAGTGAATACACAAGACAAAGCAAAAGACTAACTATAAATTCAATTAATGGTTTTTAAATCCAAAAAGAAAATAAAAAACCAGTACACAACCTCGAAGCTATGAATACAGATTTCGGTATAGGTGTCAATACAAATCAAAAGTTTTTGAATTTGTATAGATAAGCCTAAGAGGGCTAAGACTATTGGAATTTCATCAATATTAACATTATCTGTTGTAAGAAAGCTTTACCATAGTTTACCAACATAAGCATTGCTTCCTTGGGATAAGTCATCAGCATCGAGCGATATAACATACTCAATATGGGTACCACACCTATATCTTTTAGCTGCTAACAGAAACTTCCCTTTATCTGTGTATGCTGACGATGGGCATAACACAAAAGAGGTGTGTGAAAAAAAAAGCATTAACTTCCCAACTCATCAAGGAAACCATAAAAAAGAAATCATAAAGTGTGCAACATCATCCAGCTATATTTATTGAAATATTTAGAAAAATAAGCCCTCTTGATTTCAAAAGGTTGTAAATTGCAAGAATTATCAGTTGTAGGAAATTGAATTTGAGTCCCAAACTTACTGAATCTAGATGATCATAATCATTGATATCTCCACTGGTATCAAATATGCAGATCAACCCACATCTACTGAAGCCGAAATGAGCTTGCCTGGTTCATCAGTAGTATGAAAACAAAGCCACAAAAAGCAATCAAAATCCACAAGCAATTCCATCATAGAAGGGCTGTTGAGCAGTGGTTAGCGGTTGTCAACAGTTATCACAAAAAATCGACATTAACCATGCATAAAACAATATGATTCGGTGCCACATGAAACCACACAACCGACTAATAAGCAGAATCATTCCAACACCAAATTAAAGCGACGAAGCACCACAATTATCATAGCAGCATATACAAGAAGCAAAAATAAAACGAAGTTACAATGTTACCGACTAAACCAAAATGATGTTGTCATCCCTTATTAACATTGATGAGCTAACTGAATCAATTGCAGCCTGGCAATGGTAATTGAATCATTCAGAGCTTCTTCAGCAGCTCCATAATTGTAGTTCCCATGTTGATGTAAAAGCTCTGAAAAAATTGAAAAAGGGAATAGAAACTACATTAAATATGTGGTCAACGGAAACACGTGATTTAATTAAAACGAAAAATCAAAAAAGGAAATGGATTACCTGTAATGCAGAAACTTAAAACAATTGACTAACAACCTTGGAGCTGCAAAAGGGACAGTTGATGATTCACTCACCAAGGGTAACAACCATGACATTCGATTTAGTGATATCTTACCTAATGATAAACAACAATGAATGTGACATTAGATCAAACACGTTGAGGGCACTCTCAAAACTAATTTGAAAAGATATCCAATAATAGTAGTAATAATAATAACAGCAACAGCAAGTGAAGTGTGACAATGGTTTCAAAAAACTTCATGCTCAATATCATCTTATTAGTGACACAATGGAAATGATATTGTCCTGCACATGGCTGCATTAGTAAAGTATTAGAGTGTGCAGTTTAAAATATTAGATTTGGTGATTGATTAATTCATCATGATTACCTTATGTGGATGAAATACAAAACAATTACCTTAGGTGGATGTACTCTCAAAATATTAGAGAAAAGCTTGTTAATGTCATCCTCTTCTGATGTCTTTCCCGTTTTAATCCATCAGACAGGTGCCTCAAAGTAAGGCTGCAAGTAAATATGAAAATGAATTTGTTTTTGTTAGTCCATATTCAATTCAACGGTTGATAATTATACTGACAAACAACAGGATAGAATACAACCATCAGTCATGATAATGAAGTTCATATCTACTTCCCTTTTCAATTTCTTACGACAACCATCGTTGTCACCATAGCATTAACATTCTTCAAATCAGTAAGAATAGTAAAATATGTAGCAGCAATATAACACAAACTATTAAAATGAATGAAAAATCACAAATCATGGTAGTAACTATTTCCTCAATCACAAATGCACTATAATTGGTTATAATGGCCATGATGATAATGTTCAGCATCTGGAATTATCTGAAGGTAATTTTAAGTTGTTTGAACAACAAAAATGTCTTAACCATTGGGGGAAAACTATAAAGTTATAAAACTCATAACCAGCTAGAAATTAAAAGGAGGAGACTTATCTTATATCATCGGTATCGGTGTTGCGATCCTCTTTTTCACTTAATATTACAAACAAACAAAAAATAGAGTTAAATATAAAAATATACATTCAGGAAATCATAAACCAGTAACAAAATCTGAACCATGTTTTTTAGATTAAAAAATGAAATTAAGGTAGTTTCGAATCTGACCACCACCACGGTCGTTGGCAAAAACGTCAGATCCACCACTACGAAATCGCACACCCGCCGCCATCAACTCTTCGCTTGAAACAAAATCATAACACACAAATAAATTTCCATCTTCTTAGCTTGAAATCGGACCGAAAACAAAAGCTAACAAAACCAGGATGAATACGATTAATTTGGAAAAAATAAAATGACCAATAACCTCAGCCTACATTTTAAGCCCGATAATGAAAATAAATGAAGCTATGACAATTCCATCTAATAATTTCTAATAAACTATTCAATCTAAACTAATTAGTCAAAAAAGGACTATATTTTTTAATAGTAGCACAGATTCATCTGACCCAATTAAAACTAAATCAAACATATTAGAGAATATTATTATTAATAATACAATTAAATCAGAAAAATTTCATGAACTGAAATGTGAAACAAAACCATTAGAATAAACAAACATTAAAACACCGACTTATCCGTCGAAACCCGATTCAATACTTTCAGGGTTATCTTGAAATGTGAAACAAAATCTAAAACCTAAAACAAAGTTACAACAATTGTATAAGCCAAAGCAACCTAAACAAAAAATGTAAAATAATAAATACCTATTGGTATAATAGCAGAGTCTGAGCCACCACCGATCATACCATTTCTCATATTCATCTTCCTGAAATCCGTCTTCAACCAAACCCTAGTTCTTCTTTCAAACCCTTGTTCTTGTTCCTTAAATCCAGTAAATCCTACACCAATAACAAAATCGGTTAAAACCCTAACAATCAATAGTAGATATGTATTTTTTTGGTAGGTTTGCGGAAAAAAGAAAGATTTGCGAGCTGATGCAGCGATGAAATCAACAATAGTTCTAGTTTTTTTTGTAGAAGAAGAGAGAAAGAGAAATAAAGGAAGATAAAGAGAAAGGAGAAGAGAGATGTAGCAAAACAGGTTGGTGAGGCATAGAAGCTCAGAACATGATGGAAGAGTGTATTGAATGGTTTCAAAAATATCACAAACTTGCAAAATACCAGCCACGTATTAGAAATACATGTGTAAGCCAAGGCATTGAACAGCTGGAGGGCTGTGGAGCAAGAGGGGCATTTTGGTATTTTCCACAGCCATCTAAATTCTTATATGTTAGATAGTTTGACTAATAATAATTCAGATATTATAATTGGAATAGAAGGAGCCCAATTAGTTTCAATGTTACATTTTGCATACTACAATAATTGCACTGAACATGAATTAGTTTAATTGAAATTGCTACTAAGTTCAATTGGAGGGTTGACAAATACCTTTCTGACACACATGGCTGCAATGCATAAATATTTATGGGGGTATGGGTTTTATAGTTTTTTTTTTCGTTGTGATTGTGTATTTACCCATGATTGTTGAATTGTCCACTGTAGGTATGCTTTTTGTTTCTTTTGATTTGATTTAGCATGCTTTGGAATTGGAATTTCTACACCAAGGTGGCATAATTACTGAACGGAGTACCTAAACCACATTGCAATAAGTATTTCTTTTTGAGATCATATTTTCAATATTAAATGTTGATTTTTATCTACTGAGGTATCTTTATTTGAGTGTTGATTTCAATAAAAACTAGTTTAATTTTAATTAAATATGACATTTCCATGCTTATTGCTATTTGAGTTGTATTTAGTTGTTATATTATTTTTATAATAAATATGTTAAATGCAAAACATAACGACGGCTGACGTAATTACATCTTAAGCTCATCAAAAGTGAATGAACAACTGGGCGACAAGAGGGTTAGCTTAGAAGGAACCAAATCTATTGATCGCGTGGTTGGGAATGAACCAAATAAGTCACGAGGGTCAGGAGATTTTCAGAATAACTTTTCTGAGGGTGAACTGTTCGTGGATTTGGGGCCCACCAATCCTATAACTGGTCCTCCTGGTGGGCCTTCTAACTGGTGCAAGAAAAAAAAGAAAAAGTTACTTCACGAGGTGTATAATTGTATTAAAATTCCATACACCCCTTCCTATTTTTCTACCCTTCTGCACTCGGCGTTGAAAGATGTTGAACCTTACTCTTTAGTGAGTTAGGATAAGGTGGCAAACAAGAGGAGATCGATCAGAGTTACCCCTGTTGAGTCTAATTCTTCCCTATTGTGTTGTGAGTCCATCACAATACATATGTGGCGAGAGGGAATATGAGATGTTGGAAAGTTCTTGATGAAGTTCCATCCAAAGTGCGTAGGTCTCTGAAGAGGTTGGGTCTTGTTGGTGAACTTGAAGATGGTGAATTGGATAGTGTATTGAGGAATTTAGATTCTGATGATAAGGCTGCCAGGTCAGGTAAGAAGGTTGTCACTACAGGTGATCTATGAATATTGTTACCTATAATGTTCGTTGGAGTTGCAGTTCTCTGAAGAGAAGAAGAATTTCTCAAACTATTCTTAGAGGGAATGCTGATATTTGTTTAATTCAAGAAACTAAAGTTTTGGAGATGAATTCTAGTTTGGTTCATAGTATGTGGAGAAGCAACGATGTAGAGTGGTCTGGTGTTAATGCTCTGGGCAGATCTGGTGGAATTGTTACAATGTGGAATTCTAAGACGATCTCAGCTTGTTCAAGTTTTAGAGGTAATGGTTTTCTGGGCTTGCATTTTATTTGGAAAAATCAGAGGTTGACAGTGGTTAACGTCTACTCTCCCTGCGACATCAACGATAAAAAAAGACTGTGGAGGGATCTGGTTGAAGTAAATAGTAGGTTTCCTGGTGATGGGTGGATCGTCGGTGGGGATTTCAATGCTGTTAAAGATTGTCATGAAAGGAAAGGAGTTAGTATTGCTAGTAGTTCTGAGATGATGTACTTTGGCTGTTTCATTGGAGATTTGAATCTTATTGATCTCCCGGTGATTGGTAATATTTTCACGTGGTTTAATTCCAATGGTATGAGTAGAAGTAGGCTGGATAGATTTTTGGTGGATGATCTCGCTATATCCCTTTTGTCATTAAAGAATCAAGAGGTTGGCGATAGAGATGTTCGGATCATCGGCCAGTGTGGTTGAAAACTAATAAGGTCAATTGGGGTCCTAAGCCTTTCAGGACCTTCAATTGTTGGTTGTCTCATAAGGAGTTTTTGCCTTTCATCAAACAACGGTGGAATTCTTATCATTTTTCCGGTGCTTGTTCTAACATCTTACTTAAGAAATTTCAAGCTCTCAAAGTTGATCTTAGAAGTTGGAATATTAATGTGTTTGGGTGGCTGGATTTATCTATTGAAGACGGAGTCCAGAAATTAAACCAGTTAGAGTTGGATTCAGACTTGGATTTTGGTAGCCCTAGTGAAGAGGTCAGAAGGGATAGGATGAAAATTCAAGAGGAAATTTGGAAGAACTTGAGATTCAAAGAAAGTATGCTGGCTCAGAAGTCCCGTATGAAGTGGGTGCAAAACGGTGATCTCAATACCAAATTCTTCCATAATTCTCTGAAAGTGAGGAACCGTTCGAATCATATTTTTGCAATTAAAGTAGGAGGTGTTCTTGTGGAAGATCCTGAGGAGTTAAAATCAGAAGCTTGCAGATTTTTCAAGAACAGGTATCAACATCAGACTTTGTGCAAGGTGAGTTGTAATTCTGAGTATATTTCTCGTTTGGATGATGCTGACAGAATCTTCCTTGATTCTGAGTTTGGAGTGGAGGATGTTAAAGCAGCAGTGTTTAGTTGCAACGGTGACAAATGCCCTGGTGTAGACGGTTTCAATTTCAAGTTCATCAAGGCTTGTTGGGATGTTATAGGAGTTAATTTCTCTAACTGTATCTTGGAATTCTTCACTACTGGCCATCTCCCTAAAATATTTGCTTCCTCTTTCATCTCCTTGGTTCCAAAAGTTGAGAACCCGCAACATTTTGACGACTTTAGGCCTATTAGTTTGGTGAGCTGCGTTCTTAAGGTTATTTAGAAGATGCTTGCTAGTAGGTTGGGCAAGATCATTCATAAGCTGATCTTTTGTTCTCAAACTGCTTTTATTCCGGGACGTCACATTTTTGATGGTATTCTTCTTGCTAATGAAGTTGCTGACTATGCCAAAAAATTCAAGAAGGATTGTTTGTTTTTTAAAGTTGATTTTGCTAAGGCATACGACTGCGTGGATTGGGTTTATCTTGAAGATATGATGATCAAGATGGGATTTGGGTGTAATTGGCTGAAATGGATTTGCGGTTCTGTTTTCTATAGTTTCACGTCGATCTTAATTAATGGGAGCCCTTCGAGGGATTTCAAGATGGGGAGGGGGTTAAAGCAAGGCGACCCGTTAGCTCCTTTCCTTTTTGCTATAGCTGCTGAGGGATTGGCAAGTCTTACTAGAGCTGCTTCTTCTAATTCTATGCTTTCAGAGTTTAAGATTAAAGATACACCTACTGTTAGTATTTTGCAGTTTGCCGATGATACCCTCCTTATAGGAGATGGTTCGGCCACGAATATCTGGGCCTTTAAATCCATTTTGCGTGCGTTTGATTGGTTTCTGGGCTCAAAATTAATTATCATAAAAGTTTTTTATTTGGGATGGGAGTTGAAACAGACTTTCTGGCTGCTGCTGAGGTATTTTTGAATTGCAAAACTGGAAGACTTCCGTTTAAATGTCTGGGTTTGACAGTCGGAGGGAATCCTCGTCGGTACTCCTTTTGGAAACCGACTATTTCGAGTTTTAGGAACAGACTCTCTTGCTGGACAGGGAGGAACTTGTCTATTGGAGGTAGAGTATCTCTCATCAACTCGGTTTTGGTTAGCTTGCCTATCCATGCCCTTGCGTTTTTTAAGGCCCCTAAGAAGGCTGTGAACGAGATTATTGGTATTCAGCGACGGTTCCTTTGTGTTGGTGCCTCTACTAACAATTATATTCCTTGGATTTCGTGGAATTCAGTTTGTAAACCGAAGGAATTCGGTGGTCTTGGAATCAAACACTTAGGGCGGTTCAATCGTGCATTGCTTGCTAAATGGTTGTGGAAGTTTACTGTTGGCGGTAATGAGTTATGGAGGAAAACTCTTGTCACCAGATACGGTAATTTGAGTATTAAAGTTCAGACTTATAAGGATGTTGGCAGATTGAAGTCAGATTCTCTGTGGATGACTGATATTCTGTCAGTTGCAGTCACCAAGCCTCAAGAAAATTTCTGCGATTTCCTGGGTTATTCCGTAGGTGGAGGGGAAGATTTTGCATTCTGGCAGTCGGTCTGTACTGGAAATGTGGCGTTGAAATTTCACTTTCCTTCCCTATTCGATAACTGTTCTAATAAGGAAGTGTCTGCTAGTAATATGGGAGCCTGGGAAGGATTGCATTGGCAGTGGAAACATTCCCCATTCATGGTTAGTTCTTCTTCTGGTAATTTAGAGGTTGAAAGGAGGGATTGCAAATGTCTTTTGGATAATTTCTCAGCTGTTAAAGATGTTCCTGATAAATGGCATTGAAGCTTGATGATTCTAGAGAGTATTCGGTTAATTCTTTCTACCATTTCTTGAATTCGTTTTTATTAGAAGAGCTCCAGCCAGATATTGCAGATGCGCTGGGACTTCGTTGGAAGACGGTGATGTCGTCGAAAGTCCATGTTTTTGGTTGGAGATTGGTGCTTGATAGGCTCCCAACGAGAAGTAATTTGGAGAAAAGAGGTGTTATCGATAATGAGCATGATAAGGTCTGCGTGTTTTGCTTCCGTAATCTTGAGGATATCGCAAACCTTTTCTTCTCGTGTCCTGTCTCTGTATCGGTGTGGGGCAAGATTTGTGATTGGGTCGGTATTAGTAGAATCGTGAATGATTCTTGCAGTCTCCATTTGAAGGCTTGGAACAGTAATCTTAAAGGTCGAGGTAAAGTCGGTAAGACAAACTCTATTTGGTTTATGTCTTGTTGGAGCCTTTGGAAGGCTAGAAATAATATATTGTTTAATAATGCTTTGTATAATGTGGATGATATTGTTAGCCTTATTAAAGTAGTTTTGTGGAATTGGTTGATTTTAGGTCATGAAGTGAGTAGAAAGTGTAGTTTGTACGAATGGCATAAATTCCCGTTCGATTTCATGTAATTTCCCTCCTTGATTTTGGAGGTGTTGTTTTGGTTTGAGATTCCATTAATCTCCTATTAATGAATTGCTTATAAAAAAAAAGGTGATTTCTTATGTTCTAAAGTGAGAAATTCTCGTCCATCTCTAAAATTGTCTGGCGGCGAGGGGGTCGCCTATCCCAAAATCTTTCTGTCTCTCTCTTTGCCATGGTTTTTCTTCATCTCTAATTTGTCCTTGATCTGATCTTGTCTTTCCGAGTAGATTATGGGTTTATCATAGCTTATTGAGGTGTGTTCGATTTAAACTCCTAATTTTCGAAATAGAGACCTTCGCGTCTTGATTAGTTTTTGGTGCTTGTGGTGTTCTTCGCTTCCTGTATCGGTCTGTGTTTTTTACCTGAGTGAGGTTTTTGGTCTTTTCCATTGGCATGGTTTGGGAGATTTCTACTAAGAAAGGGTTTCGTTGCATTTTGCCAAAATGGGATGTTTTCTCGAAGGGGAAACGATCTTGGGATGGCGTGTCCGTGTACTTTTCTGAGTTCCCTGGTCGTATGAGCTCTGCGGAATTCTTTGAGTTATTTGGCTTTGAAGGAGAGGTGGTGGAGGTGTTGATCTCTCCAAGGTGGAACAATCTGGGAAAACGATTCGGTTTCGTAAGGTTTACAGATGTGTTAGATGCTAGGGTGCTCACGGTGAAGATCGATAACATTCAGATTGATGGACGGAAGATTCATGCTAATCTTCCTAAGTTTGATAGAGGTAATCGGTTCAAGTCGAAGATGGATGGTGGAAAAGTTTTTGAAGGCCATCATCGGCGTTTTGTTCGTCGTACTGAGGTGGCCAAGAAACTATCTTCTCCGTGGAAAGAGGGATGCAATTCATATGCAGAGGTGGTTCGTAAAGTGGGATATTCAGATAAGGATTATGTGAATGAAGGAACAAAGTCTAGCGTGGTTTATTCATCGGTTATTTTGCGGAAAGATATTCTCAAGAAAGCTTACATAGGCTCTGTTATCATACCCGGAATGTCTTATAAGGTGAAGCTTGGGTTGGTTTTGGAGGGATACACTGCTATTGAAATCACTCCGATCGGGCCTTCTCTTTGCCTTCTTGAAGAAACAACGGATGGTGAAATTTTCAACCTGATTGAAAATGGTCAATCGGTTTGGAAGAAATGGTTCCTGGATATAAAGCCTTGGAAGGAAACTGATGTTGATATCGAGAGGGTGGTTTGGTTGCGATTGAGCAGAGTTCCGGTTCATGCGTGGCATCTGGATTTCTTCGAGGTCTTTGCAAGTTCCTTCGGGACGTTCATCAAGGCTGATGAAGCCACTGTTTCTGGTCTGTGTAAAGATGTTGCTAAAATTCTGGTTAAGGTTCCTTTTGGCTTCATTTTTAGGGATTTCTTGGATGTTATAATTGATGGTCTTCCCTTCAAGATTTACATCCGTGAAGTTGTTATGGAGCCAGTGAGTGGATCGTCGGTGAATAGTGATATCGTGATTTCTGAAACGGAATCGGAGCTGTCCGGTTCGGAAGATGAAAAAAGGAGTTGTTTCAATGGCTTATAGGGTGTTGATGATGAATATCTACCAGAGTTTTCGGATCCTCATATTCTTTCTCCGGTTGAGGAAGAAGACGATTTGCGAGATGATGCTAAGGACACATCGGCTTCTTCTTGCCCATCGGTCAATGTGATTTGTTCAAAGGACAAATCGCTGCAGTGCTCAGTACTGGTGATAGAGACAGGTGGTTGGATTTAGATAAGTTGACAGGTTTATGGACTTTTGATAAAGCAATCTCTCCTATTTAGGACCTTTCTCAATTGCCTATCCCTAGGTGTCAGGAGGTTTTAGATGTTAGGAGGAGTGTGTAGGAAAGCGTGGTGAATATTGCCCCATGTAATATCTCAAACTCTCTGCCTGCTTTTGGGGAGAGTGCGCAGGTTTGTGGTGGGCCCACTGTACCTTATACAACCCCTTTCACTTTTCCTGCGAACAATTTGTTTGAAGAGGGTTTCAATAATGTGAAACATTTGAAACGTTCTTGTAAAAACAGCATAAGGAAGGTGTTAAAAAGTTTAAAATTGAAACACCTTTATGAGGTGGGTGGACAGTTTTCTGCATGTAATAAGAAACAAAGGAAGCACAAGAGTTTCATAGGGAGGAAGGGAGTTTGTCGTTATTATTCGTTGATGTCGGGAGGAGGGAAGGCGTATAGCGAAAGTAGTAGGGACAGCAGGGATTCTGGTATTAAGGCGGTGTTTCATAGCGAAAACTCGGCGGAGTCTGGAATCGATAGATGCAATCTAAGAATATTGGAGAATTTAGATTCTAATACTGGTGATATTTTATGGAAGGCTATCTCTAATTTGGGAGTTGAAAAGGGGGAATCTAAGGGAGATTTTCAAAGAAGATTATCTGAAATGGAGAGAGTTGATAAAGCTAAATTGATTAGTGGGAAGGCGAATTTAAATTGTTTGAAATGATTGTGGGAACTATGAAAATTAGAGGGGGATGCAACAGAGGTAAAAGGAGTAGGATTTCTCATATTATTGCAAAGCGGACATGTTTTTCATTCAAGAAACAAAAATACAAGATTTGTCGGACAATGTGGCTCAGAGTTTTTGGAGAAGGGAGGAAGTTGAGTACTCTTTTATTAATTCAGAAGGGAGGTCGGGTGGCTTTCTCATCCTTTGGAAATCTAGCTCGGTTGAAGTTGTGTGCAGTTTTAGAGGTCCGGGTTTCTTGGAGGTTAAGGTGAGGTGGAAGAATAAAGTTTACTTTGTCGTTAACATTTATGCTCCTTGTTCTCTTTCCTTGAAAAGAATTTTGTGAAAGAATTTGCTTGAGTTGAAAAGTAAATTCGTGGATGGTGAATGGGTGTTCAGAGGAGATTTCAATGCAGTTAAAAATTCACATGAGAGGAGAGGGAGAACCGTTTTCAATTCGTGTTCAGAATGGAGGGAGTTTGAGAAATTCATTTTGGAGGGAGAGTTGGTGGATTTACCTTGTAAGGGAAAAAGGTTTAGTTGGTATGGTGAGGACGGCAAGGCAAAAAGTAGGATTGATCGGTTCTTAGTAACAAATGGTATTGTGGAAGAATGGGGGGCGGTGGGCCAATTGATTGGTGAGAGGGACATTTCCGATCATTGTCCAATTTGGCTTTTAGTTGATAAATCGGATTGGGGTCCGAAACCTTTTAGAGTTAATAATGAATGGTTTTCCAACTCTTCTTTCCTTCCTTTTGTCGAAAAGGAGTGGAAAAATATTTATGTGATTGGGAGGAAAGATTTTGTTCTTAAAGAAAAGTTACGGTTATTAAAAGAGAGTCTAAAGTGGTGGAACATCAATATTTCTGGAAAATTAGATTTGGGAATAGAGGAGGGCGTTAAGGTTTTGAATGAAGGGGATGACGAGGAGGTGGATTTAGGGGAGTTTGAGGTGGAAGAACTACTGAGAAAGAAAAAAAGGGCTAGTAGCATGTATTGGGTGAATTTGAAGATTAAGGAAAATATGCTCATTCAAAAAGCTAGACTGAAGTGGCCTAATGATGGGGATTCTAATAGCCGCTATTTCCATAGAGTGATGAAAGAGAGGAGGAGACGTAACTTCATTGGCTCTATTCGGTTGGAAAATGGTATTATTGATAAGGTAGAGGAAGGAAGAAGTGAGGAATCATTTCGCTTCTAAATTTTCGAAAACGGAATTGGATAGGCCGAGACTTGATGGCATTGATTTTAAAGCTATTAGCCTTACGGAAAAAGCTCTTGTTGAAGCCCCTTTTTCTGAGGAGGAGATTAAAGATGCGGTTTGGAGTTGTGAGGGTTCTAAAAGTCTGCGTCCCGATGATTACACTTTCCTTTTTATTAAAAAGTGCTGGTACTTCATGAAAGAAGATTTTATTTGTTGTTTTCAAAGCTTTCACTACGGGGCCTTTTTCTCTAAGGCATTTGTCTCTTCTTTTTTGACCTTGGTCCCTAAATCTCCTAATCCTATGGGATTGGACGATTATAGGCCCATATGTCTCATCGGGTGTGTCTATAAAGCTTTATCGAAGCTTTTGGCGGCTAGATTGAAGTTGGTTTTGAATTCGGTCATATCCAATTGCCAAATTGCTTTTGTCCCAGGGAGGCAATTACTCGATGGCGTTTTGGTGGCTAATGAAGTGGTAGATTTTGCTAAGAAGGAAGGTAGAAGTTGTTTGCTTTTCAAGGTTGATTTTGAGAAAGCTTACAATAAGGTTAGTTGGAACTTCCTTCGTTTTATGCTCCGTAAAATGGGATTTGGGAAGGTTTGGATGAAATGGATGGAAGCTTTGATTTTTTCAAGTAAAATGTCGGTGCTTGTCAACGGTAGTCCTACGAAGGAATTTTTTGTGGAAAGAGGTTTGAGACAAGGAGATCCTCTTTCTCCTTTTCTTTATGTCATAGTTGTGGAAGGTTTGAAGGGCATGGTTTCTAGGCCGGTGGCGAATGAGGAGTTTAAGTGATTTAATATAAAGGGTAAGTGCCTTGTTGATATCCTTCGATTTGCGGATGACACCCTTTTGTTTGGAGAGGGAAGTTGGAAGCATCTTTGGGCTATTAAAGCGGTCTTGAGAGGGTTTGAATTAGTTTTCGGTTTGGGAATTAATTTTCATAAGAGCAAACTTATTGGTGTTAATTTGGAAAATAGGTTTTTGGAGGTTGCTTCTTTTTTCCTCTCTTGTAGGAGGGAGGATAGTAATTTTGTTTTCCTTGGAATTCCTATTGGTTTCAATCTCAATAGAATGGATATGTGGAAGGAGTTGGTGGGGAAGATGAATCAGAGGCTTTCTTGTTGCAACAATAGATTCCTTAGTTTTGGAGGAAGACTTACTTTGTTAAAATTGGTGCTTTCTAGTGTTTCAATTTTTATGCTTTCTTTCTACAAAGCTACGAAGAAGGTGGTCAAAGAGATTACGCGTATTCAAAGTAATTTTCTTTGGGGAAGTAAGGAGGAGAAAAGAAAAATTCATTGGGTAAGTTGGAAGGAAGTGTGTATTCCGCTCTATAAAGGTGGTTTAGGTTTGAGAAGGGTGGATGGTTTCAATCTGGCTCTTATCAACAAATGGAGATGGAGGATTTTAACGGAAAAAAATGCTTTATGGTATAATGTTTTAAAAGCTAGATATGGAGATATAAATTTGAAGATGGTGGATAGTAGGTGCACTTCTTTGAAGGCGAATTGTTCTTCCTTTTGGTGGAGAGATTTATGTAGTTTGGAAAAAGGTTTACCGGGTAATGGTTTTGTTTCTAATTGTAAATTTTCCATTGGTAATGGTTTTTTATTGTCCTTTTGGCACTCTTGGTGGATTGGAGAGTGTTGTTTAAAGGATAGTTTTCCTATTCTTTTTCACTTATCTTGTCTTAAAGGTGTTTCGGTGGCTTGCATGGGAGGATGGATAGAAGAGAGGTGGTCTTGGAGTGATTTTGGGGTGGCCGGTCCGTTGGTTGATGTTGAAGTCGCGGAGTTGGTTCGGTTGCGCTACTTGTTGGAGGATGTTCATCCGGTCCAGGATGACGTGGGAACGGTTGTTTGGATTAGGCGTCCCTTGGAGGGTTATTCGGTACGTGATTTTTATAATTTTCTTTTAAAGTACCGCATTCCTTTTGGGCCGTGCAATATATTTGATGAAGCTTATTCTTTTATTTGGAATTTAGAAGTTCCATCTAAGGTTAAGGTTTTTGGTTGGAGGAGTTTTTTGAATAGGCTTCCTACTAAGGTTGCTCTCTTTGGTAGAGGTTGTGTTTTTCCGGGTAGTGGTATGGAGTGCATTTTTTGCTCTTCGACGGAGGATTCATTAGACCATATTTTTTTGAATTGTTGTGTTCCTAAGTTGGTATGGAAGGAGATGGCCGTTTGGATCGGTTTTGAGGATGGGGAGCAAATTACATTAAAGAAAGTTTTTTAAAGTGGTGTGCTTTTTCTAAACTTAATAGGGTGAAGAAAGGGAAAGTTGGTTGTGTTTGGTTGGCTACGACTTGGTATATGTGGAATTTGCGGAACGGAATTATTTTTAGGAATGATAATTGGAATGTGTGGGATATCGTTTAGAATATTAAGACGATAATTTGGAGATGGTCTTTCATCGGGAAAATTACCCGCTCCAATTTTAGCTTTTATGAGTTTAGTAGGTTCCCTTTGTACTATTTGTCTTAAGGCTTAATTGGGTTGTAATTTTCTTTTTGGCTCGTGGTTAGCCTTGTTTTTTTAAGTGGATTCGAGAACCCATTGTTCTCGCTATCAATGAATTCTTGCTTATAAATAAAAATGCAATTTAGTTTTTTTTTAATGAAAAATGAAATTCTTTTAAAAAAATTTGTTTTATAATCTCTAAACAATAATTTTATAAAAAAAAATAAAATGAGAACCTAAATGGAAAGAATTGTGATAGTGCTTTTTCGTATTATAGTCAAATATCTATTACTCCCTTTAAAAGTAAAAGGGGTGTAAATTTAGATTGACTAAAAAAAATTGTTTATTTTAATAACTTTAAATATTAATCTTAAACAAATTAATAAATCACAATATATTTTATTAAGTGTTGATTGGATAAGTAAGTAAATTAATAGATGTAAATTTATTAAATTAATATTGTGTAAATAAAATAATAAAAAAACAAATAACAAAATATTGTATCGATCAAAACCTTTTTCTGAAACTACATTATTCTAAACTCATTCTCTCAGAAACCCTATAGCTCCATCTCACCGCACATCAGAACCCAAATTTCTATAGATCAAAACATAACCTTTCCCATATTGTTCTCTCCGAAATTCCAGATTTCCATCGTTCGGCTTATCCCATTGAACACCATAAACCTCTCTTCCACATCCATTATGGTGGCGTTGTTTCTTCTAAACTCATTCTATCTTCATTCTTCTGCTCAAGTTCCACGTAATTTATTTTAGTAAGTTCAATCTTCATCATCTCAATTTCATTATCTCAATCTCGCTTACTTCACAATTTTCTTATATCTTCTCTAAATCATTATGCATTTGAATTTTATTTATTTTAGAATGATTAGTGCTTTAGGTTATAATCTTATTCAGAATCATAACTTAGATGTATTTTTTGTTGTTGAAGATTATTTAGCTATACAATGGCTTCAAGAAAGATTTTAAGAAGTAATTTCATTCATCAATACTATAACGCTTTAGGAGCTTTGATTTCATCTTTTCACTCTCCGCTACGTTTTGTCACTATAAAACCTCACACTCCTCAATCAAACGTTTCTCATGAAATTTCACGGTACAAAGAGGAATTATTCATTTTTCCTCCTGTTTTGGGACAATTCGTCTGGGGATTCGTGAGATTCCATGGTGATTTTATGAGATTGAGATTGAATGAGTCCATCGCTGTGAGGTGGTTGTCGCATTCGTCGGCTGCTGCGAAGAAAGACGAGCTGGAGAGTGATGACGTGGTTTGTTAGAAGCGGAAAAAAGCTTCTTCAGAGGAATGTGATCAGGTGGTTGAAGGTTTAACCACAATGTTTTTGAAATCGTTGTCCTCTCATAATACTAGATTGTCCAAGTATTTCTTTTATGATGGCTTAGGCTATCATACAGTTAAATGGTTAGCTATTTTTGTGTTTGATGACATTAATTTCTTGTTACAAGACATCCTAAAAGATACCAGTTATAAGACATATACATCATAACTTGCTATGCATCAAATTGAAGCATTGTGCATGGAATATTAAACCGTAAAATAACATATAATTGAAGGCGACTTCTTATGGTTTCTTAAAGAGAACGATAGAGTTCTTACTTTCATAATTGCATTGTTATTATGTCTTTTGTTTTAATTCAAGGACTTTTGTTTAACAAAAGGAATTAAAACATTAGAGGAGGAAAGAAACATACATTTCCTTTGTCATTGTTGTTGCAGATGTTAATAGCTCACTACTTCCAATAAATCAAGAGAACATATATTGAGTTGCTGCAAATAATGTGTTATACTTGAGGGATGATTAAAAGAGTAGTATATTTATTGTTTGCTTAGTGTTTTTGTAGATACCACGTGACAAATGAGGAGCTTGCCTCAGGCTGTTATTAGGTTAGGTGATTTTTATATGGATAGTTACTCTTGTACACACATCGAATCAATCTACACTTTGAGAGAGTGGTGTGATAGATTGGTTGCTTGAAGTTTGGATTAGAGTGAATGCGGATGGCGTTAGCTATCCTTTTTCCGTCACAACAGCTGCCAATGCGAAATTGTTTCTGCTTTGGGTGTGAGGCTGGCTGGTTATGTCAGCAGAATTGTAGTATTGTTTTTGCGTTGGCTACGACTTGGTATATGTGGAATTTGCGGAATGGAATTATTTTTAGGAATGATAATTGGAATGTGTGAGATATCGTTTGGAATACTAAGACGATAATTTGGAGATGGTCTTTCATCTGGAAAATTACCCGCTCTAATTTTAGCTTTTATGAGTTTAGTAGGTTCCCTTTGTACTACTTGTCTTAAGGCTTAATTGGGTTGTAATTTTCTTTTTGGCTCTTGGTTAGCCTTGTTTTTTTTTAAGTGGGTTCGAGAACCCATTGTTCTCGCTATCAATGAATTTTTGCTTATAAAAAAAATGCAATTTAGTTTTTTTTTACGAAAAATGAAATTCTTTTGAAAAATTTTGTTTTATAATCTCTAAACAATAATTTTATAAAAAAAATAAAATGAAAACCTAAAATAGCGTTTGTAAAAAGTGCTATTAAATGATGTTTATTGGAAAGAATTGTGATAGTGCTTTTTCGTAGAAACGCTACCAAGGCTTGTTAAAAAATGTGTAGTTAAAATTGGCTACTATAGCGCTTTTTGGAGAAGCGTTATTAAAGACTCGATTTTTAATAGCGTTTAAAAACGCTATCTTAGAGGGTTAACCTATAATAGCAGCGACTTTAATAGCGCTTAAAAATGATATTAATGGCCAATAAAAGCGCTATTGAATATATTTTTTGGCGTAGTGGGCCTTACCTAAAAATATTGTATCGATCAAAACCTTTTTCTGAAACCACATTATTCTAAACTCACTCTCTCTTAAACCCTATAGCTCCATCTTCTTCCTCTCACCGCACATCGAAACCCAAATTTCTATAGATCAAAACACAACCTTTCTCATACTGTTCTCTCTGAAATTCCAGATTTCCATCGTTTGAATTATCCCATTGAACACCATAAACCTCTCCTCCACATCCATTATGGTGGCGTTGTTTCTTCTAAACTCATTCTATCTTCATTCTTCTGCTCAACTTCCACGTAATTTATTTTAGTAAGCTCAATCTTCATCATCTCTATTTCATTATCTCAATCTCGCTTACTTCACAATTTTCTTATATCTTCTCTAAATCATTATGTATTTGAATTTTATTTATTTTAGAATGATTAGTACTTTAGGTTATAATCTTATTCAGAATCATAACTTAGATGTATTTTTTGTTGTTGAAGATTATTTAGCTATACAATGGCTTCAAGAAAGATTTTAAGAAGTAATTTCATTCATCAATACTCTAACGCTTTAGGAGCTTTGATTTCATCTTTTCACTCTCCGCTACGTTTTTTCACTATAAAACCTCGCACTCCTCAATCAAACGTTTCTCATGAAATTTCACGGTACAAAGAGGGATTATTCATTTTTCCTCCTGTTTTGGGATAATTCGTCTGGGGATTCGTGAGATTCCATGGTGATTTTATGAGATTGAGATTGAATGAGTCCATCGCTGTGAGGTGGTTGTCGCATTCGTCGGCTGCTGCGAAGAAAGACGAGCTGGAGAGTGATGACGTGGTTTGTTAGAAGCGGAAAAAAGCTTCTTCAGAGGAATGTGATCAGGTGGTTGAAGGTTTAACCACAATGTTTTTGAAATCGTTGTCCTCTCATAATACTAGATTGTCCAAGTATTTCTTTTATGATGGCTTAGGCTATCATACAGTTAAATGGTTAGCTATTTTTGTGTTTGATGACATTAATTTCTTGTTACAAGACATCCTAAAAGATACCAGTTATAAGACATATACATCATAACTTGCTATGCATCAAATTGAAGCATTGTGCATGGAATATTAAACCGTAAAATAACATATAATTGAAGGCGACTTCTTATGGTTTCTTAAAGAGAACGATAGAGTTCTTACTTTCATAATTGCATTGTTATTATGTCTTTTGTTTTAATTCAAGGACTTTTGTTTAACAAAAGGAATTAAAACATTAGAGGAGGAAAGAAACATACATTTCCTTTGTCATTGTTGTTGCAGATGTTAATAGCTCACTACTTCCAATAAATCAAGAGAACATATATTGAGTTGCTGCAAATAATGTGTTATACTTGAGGGATGATTAAAAGAGTAGTATATTTATTGTTTGCTTAGTGTTTTTGTAGATACCACGTGACAAATGAGGAGCTTGCCTCAGGCTGTTATTAGGTTAGGTGATTTTTATATGGATAGTTACTCTTGTACACACATCGAATCAATCTACACTTTGAGAGAGTGGTGTGATAGATTGGTTGCTTGAAGTTTGGATTAGAGTGAATGCGGATGGCGTTAGCTATCCTTTTTCCGTCACAACAGCTGCCAATGCGAAATTGTTTCTGCTTTGGGTGTGAGGCTGGCTGGTTATGTCAGCAGAATTGTAGTATTGTTTTTGCGTTGGCTACGACTTGGTATATGTGGAATTTGCGGAATGGAATTATTTTTAGGAATGATAATTGGAATGTGTGAGATATCGTTTGGAATACTAAGACGATAATTTGGAGATGGTCTTTCATCTGGAAAATTACCCGCTCTAATTTTAGCTTTTATGAGTTTAGTAGGTTCCCTTTGTACTACTTGTCTTAAGGCTTAATTGGGTTGTAATTTTCTTTTTGGCTCTTGGTTAGCCTTGTTTTTTTTTAAGTGGGTTCGAGAACCCATTGTTCTCGCTATCAATGAATTTTTGCTTATAAAAAAAATGCAATTTAGTTTTTTTTTACGAAAAATGAAATTCTTTTGAAAAATTTTGTTTTATAATCTCTAAACAATAATTTTATAAAAAAAATAAAATGAAAACCTAAAATAGCGTTTGTAAAAAGTGCTATTAAATGATGTTTATTGGAAAGAATTGTGATAGTGCTTTTTCGTAGAAACGCTACCAAGGCTTGTTAAAAAATGTGTAGTTAAAATTGGCTACTATAGCGCTTTTTGGAGAAGCGTTATTAAAGACTCGATTTTTAATAGCGTTTAAAAACGCTATCTTAGAGGGTTAACCTATAATAGCAGCGACTTTAATAGCGCTTAAAAATGATATTAATGGCCAATAAAAGCGCTATTGAATATATTTTTTGGCGTAGTGGGCCTTACCTAAAAATATTGTATCGATCAAAACCTTTTTCTGAAACCACATTATTCTAAACTCACTCTCTCTTAAACCCTATAGCTCCATCTTCTTCCTCTCACCGCACATCGAAACCCAAATTTCTATAGATCAAAACACAACCTTTCTCATACTGTTCTCTCTGAAATTCCAGATTTCCATCGTTTGAATTATCCCATTGAACACCATAAACCTCTCCTCCACATCCATTATGGTGGCGTTGTTTCTTCTAAACTCATTCTATCTTCATTCTTCTGCTCAACTTCCACGTAATTTATTTTAGTAAGCTCAATCTTCATCATCTCTATTTCATTATCTCAATCTCGCTTACTTCACAATTTTCTTATATCTTCTCTAAATCATTATGTATTTGAATTTTATTTATTTTAGAATGATTAGTACTTTAGGTTATAATCTTATTCAGAATCATAACTTAGATGTATTTTTTGTTGTTCAAGATTATTTAGCTATACAATGGCTTCAAGAAAGATTTTAAGAAGTAATTTCATTCATCAATACTCTAACGCTTTAGGAGCTTTGATTTCATCTTTTCACTCTCCGCTACGTTTTTTCACTATAAAACCTCGCACTCCTCAATCAAACGTTTCTCATGAAATTTCACGGTACAAAGAGGGATTATTCATTTTTCCTCCTGTTTTGGGATAATTCGTCTGGGGATTCGTGAGATTCCATGGTGATTTTATGAGATTGAGATTGAATGAGTCCATCGCTGTGAGGTGGTTGTCGCAGTCGTCGGCTGCTTCGAAGAAAGACGAGCTGGAGAGTGATGACGTGGTTAGTTAGAAGCGGAAAGAAGCTTCTTCAGAGGAATGTGATCAGGTGGTTGAAGGTTTAACCACAATGTTTTTGAAATCGTTGTCCTCTCATAATACTAGATTGTCCAAGTATTCCTTTTATGATGGCTTAGGCTATCATACAGTTAAATGGTTAGCTATTTTTGTGTTTGATGACATTAATTTCTTGTTACAAGACATCCTAAAAGATAGCAGTTATAAGACATATACATCATAACTTGCAATGCATCAAATTGAAGCATTGTGCATGAAATATTAAACCGTAAAATAGCATATAATTGAAGGCGACTTCTTATGGTTTCTTAAAGAGAACGATAGAGTTCTTACTTTCATAATTGCATTGTTATTATGTCTTTTGTTTTAATTCCTGGACTTTTGTTTAACAAAAGGAATTAAAACATTAGGGGGGGAAAGAAACATACATTTCCTTTGTCATTGTTGTTGCAGATGTTAATAGCTCACGACTTCCAATAAATCAAGAGACCATATATTGAGTTGCTGCAAATAATGTGTTCTACTTGAGGGATGATTAAAAGAGTAGTATATTTATTGTTTGCTTAGTGTTTTTGTAGATACCACGTGACAAATGAGGAGCTTGCCTCAGGCTGTTATTAGGTTAGGTGATTTTTATATGGATAGTTACTCTTGTACACACATCGAATCAATCTACACTTTGAGAGAGTGGTGTGATAGATTGGTTGCTTGAAGTTTGGATTAGAGTGAATGCGGATGGCGTTAGCTATCCTTTTTCCGTCACAACAGCTGCCAATGCGAAATTGTTTCTGCTTTGGGTGTGAGGCTGGCTGGTTATGTCAGCAGAATTGTAGTATTGTTTTTGCGTTGGCTACGACTTGGTATATGTGGAATTTGCGGAATGGAATTATTTTTAGGAATGATAATTGGAATGTGTGAGATATCGTTTGGAATACTAAGACGATAATTTGGAGATGGTCTTTCATCTGGAAAATTACCCGCTCTAGTTTTAGCTTTTATGAGTTTAGTAGGTTCCCTTTGTACTACTTGTCTTAAGGCTTAATTGGGTTGTAATTTTCTTTTTGGCTCTTGGTTAGCCTTGTTTTTTTTTAAGTGGGTTCGAGAACCCATTGTTCTCGCTATCAATGAATTCTTGCTCATAAAAAAAATGCAATTTAGTTTTTTTTTACGAAAAATGAAATTCTTTTGAAAAAATTTGTTTTATAATCTCTAAACAATAATTTTATAAAAAAAATAAAATGAAAACCTAAAATAGCGTTTGTAAAAAGTGCTATTAAATGATGTTTATTGGAAAGAATTGAGATAGTGCTTTTTCGTAGAAACGCTACCAAGGCTTGTTAAAAAATGTGTAGTTAAAATTGGCTACTATAGCGCTTTTTGGAGAAGCGTTATTAAAGACTCGATTTTTAATAGCGTTTAAAAACGCTATCTTAGAGGGTTAACCTATAATAGCAGCGACTAGCGCTTAAAAATGATATTAATGGCCAATAAAAGCGCTATTGAATATATTTTTTGGCGTAGTGGGCCTTACCTAAAAATATTGTATCGATCAAAACCTTTTTCTGAAACCACATTATTCTAAACTCACTCTCTCTTAAACCCTATAGCTCCATCTTCTTCCTCTCACCGCACATCGGAACCCAAATTTCTATAGATAAAAACACAACCTTTCTCATACTGTTCTCTCTGAAATTCCAGATTTCCATCGTTTGACTTATCCCATTGAACACCATAAACCTCTCCTCCACATCCATTCTGGTGGCGTTGTTTCTTCTAAACTCATTCTATCTTCATTCTTCTGCTCAACTTCCACGTAATTTATTTTAGTAACCTCAATCTTCATCAACTCTATTTCATTATCTCAATCTCGCTTACTTCACAATTTTCTTATATCTTCTCTAAATCATTATGTATTTGAATTTTATTTATTTTAGAATGATTAGTACTTTAGGTTATAATCTTATTCAGAATCATAACTTAGATGTATTTTTTGTTGTTGAAGATTATTTAGCTATACAATGGCTTCAAGAAAGATTTTAAGAAGTAATTTCATTCATCAATACTCTAACGCTTTAGGAGCTTTGATTTCATCTTTTCACTCTCCGCTACGTTTTTTCACTATAAAACCTCGCACTCCTCAATCAAACGTTTCTCATGAAATTTCACGGTACAAAGAGGAATTATTCATTTTTCCTCCTGTTTTGGGATAATTCGTCTGGGGATTCGTGAGATTCCATGGTGATTTTATGAGATTGAGATTGAATGAGTCCATCGCTGTGAGGTGGTTGTCGCATTCGTCGGCTACTGCGAAGAAAGACGAGCTGGAGAGTGATGACGTGGTTAGTTAGAAGCGGAAAGAAGCTTCTTCAGCGGAATGTGATCAGGTGGTTGAAGGTTTAACCACTATGTTTTTGAAATCGTTGTCCTCTCATAATACTAGATTGTCCAAGTATTCCTTTTATGATGGCTTAGGCTATCATACAGTTAAATGGTTAGCTATTCTTGTGTTTGATGACATTAATTTCTTGTTACAAGACATCCTAAAAGATAGCAGTTATAAGACATATACATCATAACTTGCTATGCATCAAATTGAAGCATTGTGCATGGAATATTAAACCGTAAAATAGCATGTAATTGAAGGCGACTTCTTATGGTTTCTTAAAGAGAACGATAGAGTTCTTACTTTCATAATTGCATTGTTATTATGTCTTTTGTTTTAATTCAAGGACTTTTGTTTAACAAAAGGAATTAAAACATTAGAGGAGGAAAGAAACATACATTTCCTTTGTCATTGTTGTTGCAGATGTTAATAGCTCACTACTTCCAATAAATCAAGAGAACATATATTGAGTTGCTGCAAATAATGTGTTCTACTTGAGGGATGATTAAAAGAGTAGTATATTTATTGTTTGCTTAGTGTTTTTGTAGATACCACGTGACAAATGAGGAGCTTGCCTCAGGCTGTTATTAGGTTAGGTGATTTTTATATGGATAGTTACTCTTGTACACACATCGAATCAATCTACACTTTGAGAGAGTGGTGTGATAGATTGGTTGCTTGAAGTTTGGATTAGAGTGAATGCGGATGGCGTTAGCTATCCTTTTTCCGTCACAACAGCTGCCAATGCGAAATTGTTTCTGCTTTGGGTGTGAGGCTGGCTGGTTATGTCAGCAGAATTGTAGTATTGTTTCTGCGTTGGCTACGACTTGGTATATGTGGAATTTGCGGAATGGAATTATTTTTAGGAATGATAATTGGAATGTGTGAGATATCGTTTGGAATACTAAGACGATAATTTGGAGATGGTCTTTCATCTGGAAAATTACCCGCTCTAATTTTAGCTTTTATGAGTTTAGTAGGTTCCCTTTGTACTACTTCTCTTAAGGCTTAATTGGATTGTAATTTTCTTTTTGGCTCTTGGTTAGCCTTGTTTTTTTTTAAGTGGGTTCGAGAACCCATTGTTCTCGCTATCAATGAATTCTTGCTTATAAAAAAAATGCAATTTAGTTTTTTTTTACGAAAAATGAAATTCTTTTGAAAAAATTTGTTTTATAATCTCTAAACAATAATTTTATAAAAAAAATAAAATGAAAACCTAAAATAGCGTTTGTAAAATGTGCTATTAAATGATGTTTATTGGAAAGAATTGAGATAGTGCTTTTTCGTAGAAACGCTACCAAGGCTTGTTAAAAAATGTGTAGTTAAAATTGGCTACTATAGCGCTTTTTGAAGAAGCGTTATTAAAGACTCGATTTTTAATAGCGTTTAAAAACGCTATCTTAGAGGGTTAACCTATAATAGCAGCGACTTTAATAGCGCTTAAAAATGATATTAATGGCCAATAAAAGCGCTATTGAATATATTTTTTGGCGTAGTGGGCCTTACCTAAAAATATTGTATCGATCAAAACCTTTTTCTGAAACCACATTATTCTAAACTCACTCTCTCTTAAACCCTATAGCTCCATCTTCTTCCTCTCACCGCACATCGGAACCCAAATTTCTATAGATCAAAACACAATCTTTCTCATACTGTTCTCTCTGAAATTCCAGATTTCGATCGTTTGACTTATCCCATTGAACACCATAAACCTCTCCTCCACATCCATTATGGTGGCGTTGTTTCTTCTAAACTCATTCTATCTTCATTCTTCTGCTCAACTTCCACGTAATTTATTTTAGTAAGCTCAATCTTCATCAACTCTATTTCATTATCTCAATCTCGCTTACTTCACAATTTTCTTATATCTTCTCTAAATCATTATGTATTTGAATTTTATTTATTTTAGAATGATTAGTACTTTAGGTTATAATCTTATTCAGAATCATAACTTAGATGTATTTTTTGTTGTTGAAGATTATTTAGCTATACAATGGCTTCAAGAAAGATTTTAAGAAGTAATTTCATTCATCAATACTCTAACGCTTTAGGAGCTTTGATTTCATCTTTTCACTCTCCGCTACGTTTTTTCACTATAAAACCTCGCACTCCTCAATCAAACGTTTCTCATGAAATTTCACGGTACAAAGAGGAATTATTCATTTTTCCTCCTGTTTTGGGATAATTCGTCTGGGGATTCGTGAGATTCCATGGTGATTTTATGAGATTGAGATTGAATGAGTCCATCGCTGTGAGGTGGTTGTCGCAGTCGTCGGCTGCTGCGAAGAAAGACGAGCTGGAGAGTGATGACATGGTTAGTTAGAAGCGGAAAGAAGCTTCTTCAGAGGAATGTGATCAGGTGGTTGAAGGTTTAACCACTATGTTTTTGAAATCGTTGTCCTCTCATAATACTAGATTGTCCAAGTATTCCTTTTATGATGGCTTAGGCTATCATACAGTTAAATGGTTAGCTATTCTTGTGTTTGATGACATTAATTTCTTGTTACAAGACATCCTAAAAGATAGCAGTTATAAGACATATACATCATAACTTGCTATGCATCAAATTGAAGCATTGTGCATGGAATATTAAACCGTAAAATAGCATGTAATTGAAGGCGACTTCTTATGGTTTCTTAAAGAGAACGATAGAGTTCTTACTTTCATAATTGCATTGTTATTATGTCTTTTGTTTTAATTCAAGGACTTTTGTTTAACAAAAGGAATTAAAACATTAGAGGAGGAAAGAAACATACATTTCCTTTGTCATTGTTGTTGCAGATGTTAATAGCTCACTACTTCCAATAAATCAAGAGAACATATATTGAGTTGCTGCAAATAATGTGTTCTACTTGAGGGATGATTAAAAGAGTAGTATATTTATTGTTTGCTTAGTGTTTTTGTAGATACCACGTGACAAATGAGGAGCTTGCCTCAGGCTGTTATTAGGTTAGGTGATTTTTATATGGATAGTTACTCTTGTACACACATCGAATCAATCTACACTTTGAGAGAGTGGTGTGATAGATTGGTTGCTTGAAGTTTGGATTAGAGTGAATGCGGATGGCGTTAGCTATCCTTTTTCCGTCACAACAGCTGCCAATGCGAAATTGTTTCTGCTTTGGGTGTGAGGCTGGCTGGTTATGTCAGCAGAATTGTAGTATTGTTTCTGCGTTGGCTACGACTTGGTATATGTGGAATTTGCGGAATGGAATTATTTTTAGGAATGATAATTGGAATGTGTGAGATATCGTTTGGAATACTAAGACGATAATTTGGAGATGGTCTTTCATCTGGAAAATTACCCGCTCTAATTTTAGCTTTTATGAGTTTAGTAGGTTCCCTTTGTACTACTTCTCTTAAGGCTTAATTGGATTGTAATTTTCTTTTTGGCTCTTGGTTAGCCTTGTTTTTTTTTAAGTGGGTTCGAGAACCCATTGTTCTCGCTATCAATGAATTCTTGCTTATAAAAAAAATGCAATTTAGTTTTTTTTTACGAAAAATGAAATTCTTTTGAAAAAATTTGTTTTATAATCTCTAAACAATAATTTTATAAAAAAAATAAAATGAAAACCTAAAATAGCGTTTGTAAAATGTGCTATTAAATGATGTTTATTGGAAAGAATTGAGATAGTGCTTTTTCGTAGAAACGCTACCAAGGCTTGTTAAAAAATGTGTAGTTAAAATTGGCTACTATAGCGCTTTTTGAAGAAGCGTTATTAAAGACTCGATTTTTAATAGCGTTTAGAAACGCTATCTTAGAGGGTTAACCTATAATAGCAGCGACTTTAATAGCGCTTAAAAATGATATTAATGGCCAATAAAAGCGCTATTGAATATATTTTTTGGCGTAGTGGGCCTTACCTAAAAATATTGTATCGATCAAAACCTTTTTCTGAAACCACATTATTCTAAACTCACTCTCTCTTAAACCCTATAGCTCCATCTTCTTCCTCTCACCGCACATCGGAACCCAAATTTCTATAGATCAAAACACAATCTTTCTCATACTGTTCTCTCTGAAATTCCAGATTTCGATCGTTTGACTTATCCCATTGAACACCATAAACCTCTCCTCCACATCCATTATGGTGGCGTTGTTTCTTCTAAACTCATTCTATCTTCATTCTTCTGCTCAACTTCCACGTAATTTATTTTAGTAAGCTCAATCTTCATCAACTCTATTTCATTATCTCAATCTCGCTTACTTCACAATTTTCTTATATCTTCTCTAAATCATTATGTATTTGAATTTTATTTATTTTAGAATGATTAGTACTTTAGGTTATAATCTTATTCAGAATCATAACTTAGATGTATTTTTTGTTGTTGAAGATTATTTAGCTATACAATGGCTTCAAGAAAGATTTTAAGAAGTAATTTCATTCATCAATACTCTAACGCTTTAGGAGCTTTGATTTCATCTTTTCACTCTCCGCTACGTTTTTTCACTATAAAACCTCGCACTCCTCAATCAAACGTTTCTCATGAAATTTCACGGTACAAAGAGGAATTATTCATTTTTCCTCCTGTTTTGGGATAATTCGTCTGGGGATTCGTGAGATTCCATGGTGATTTTATGAGATTGAGATTGAATGAGTCCATCGCTGTGAGGTGGTTGTCGCAGTCGTCGGCTGCTGCGAAGAAAGACGAGCTGGAGAGTGATGACGTGGTTAGTTAGAAGCGGAAAGAAGCTTCTTCAGAGGAATGTGATCAGGTGGTTGAAGGTTTAACCACTATGTTTTTGAAATCGTTGTCCTCTCATAATACTAGATTGTCCAAGTATTCCTTTTATGATGGCTTAGGCTATCATACAGTTAAATGGTTAGCTATTCTTGTGTTTGATGACATTAATTTCTTGTTACAAGACATCCTAAAAGATAGCAGTTATAAGACATATACATCATAACTTGCTATGCATCAAATTGAAGCATTGTGCATGGAATATTAAACCGTAAAATAGCATATAATTGAAGGCGACTTCTTATGGTTTCTTAAAGAGAACGATAGAGTTCTTACTTTCATAATTGCATTGTTATTATGTCTTTTGTTTTAATTCAAGGACTTTTGTTTAACAAAAGGAATTAAAACATTAGAGGAGGAAAGAAACATACATTTCCTTTGTCATTGTTGTTGCAGATGTTAATAGCTCACTACTTCCAATAAATCAAGAGAACATATATTGAGTTGCTGCAAATAATGTGTTCTACTTGAGGGATGATTAAAAGAGTAGTATATTTATTGTTTGCTTAGTGTTTTTGTAGATACCACGTGACAAATGAGGAGCTTGCCTCAGGCTGTTATTAGGTTAGGTGATTTTTATATGGATGGTTACTCTTGTACACACATCGAATCAATCTACACATTGAGAGAGTGGTGTGATAGATTGGTTGCTTGAAGTTTGGATTAGAGTGAATGCGGATGGCGTTAGCTATCCTTTTTCCGTCACAACAGCTGCCAATGCGAAATTGTTTCTGCTTTGGGTGTGAGGCTGGCTGGTTATGTCAGCAGAATTGTAGTATTGTTTCTGCGTTGGCTACGACTTGGTATATGTGGAATTTGCGGAATGGAATTATTTTTAGGAATGATAATTGGAATGTGTGAGATATCGTTTGGAATACTAAGACGATAATTTGGAGATGGTCTTTCATCTGGAAAATTACCCGCTCTAATTTTAGCTTTTATGAGTTTAGTAGGTTCCCTTTGTACTACTTGTCTTAAGGCTTAATTGGGTTGTAATTTTCTTTTTGGCTCTTGGTTAGCCTTGTTTTTTTTTAAGTGGGTTCGAGAACCCATTGTTCTCGCTATCAATGAATTCTTGCTTATAAAAAAAATGCAATTTAGTTTTTTTTTATGAAAAATGAAATTCTTTTGAAAAAATTTGTTTTATAATCTCTAAACAATAATTTTATAAAAAAAATAAAATGAAAACCTAAAATAGCGTTTGTAAAAAGTGCTATTAAATGATGTTTATTGGAAAGAATTGTGATAGTGCTTTTTCGTAGAAACGCTACCAAGGCTTGTTAAAAAATGTGTAGTTAAAATTGGCTACTATAGCGATTTTTGGAGAAGCGTTATTAAAGACTCGATTTTTAATAGCGTTTAAAAACGCTATCTTAGAGGGTTAACCTATAATAGCAGCGACTTTAATAGCGCTTAAAAATGATATTAATGGCCAATAAAAGCGCTATTGAATATATTTTTTGGCGTAGTGGGCCTTACCTAAAAATATTGTATCGATCAAAACCTTTTTCTGAAACCACATTATTCTAAACTCACTCTCTCTTAAACCCTATAGCTCCATCTTCTTCCTCTCACCGCACATCGGAACCCAAATTTCTATAGATCAAAACACAATCTTTCTCATACTGTTCTCTCTGAAATTCCAGATTTCGATCGTTTGACTTATCCCATTGAACACCATAAACCTCTCCTCCACATCCATTATGGTGGCGTTGTTTCTTCTAAACTCATTCTATCTTCATTCTTCTGCTCAACTTCCACGTAATTTATTTTAGTAAGCTCAATCTTCATCAACTCTATTTCATTATCTCAATCTCGCTTACTTCACAATTTTCTTATATCTTCTCTAAATCATTATGTATTTGAATTTTATTTATTTTAGAATGATTAGTACTTTAGGTTATAATCTTATTCAGAATCATAACTTAGATGTATTTTTTGTTGTTGAAGATTATTTAGCTATACAATGGCTTCAAGAAAGATTTTAAGAAGTAATTTCATTCATCAATACTCTAACGCTTTAGGAGCTTTGATTTCATCTTTTCACTCTCCGCTACGTTTTTTCACTATAAAACCTCGCACTCCTCAATCAAACGTTTCTCATGAAATTTCACGGTACAAAGAGGAATTATTCATTTTTCCTCCTGTTTTGGGATAATTCGTCTGGGGATTCGTGAGATTCCATGGTGATTTTATGAGATTGAGATTGAATGAGTCCATCGCTGTGAGGTGGTTGTCGCAGTCGTCGGCTGCTGCGAAGAAAGACGAGCTGGAGAGTGATGACGTGGTTAGTTAGAAGCGGAAAGAAGCTTCTTCAGAGGAATGTGATCAGGTGGTTGAAGGTTTAACCACTATGTTTTTGAAATCGTTGTCCTCTCATAATACTAGATTGTCCAAGTATTCCTTTTATGATGGCTTAGGCTATCATATAGTTAAATGGTTAGCTATTCTTGTGTTTGATGACATTAATTTCTTGTTACAAGACATCCTAAAAGATAGCAGTTATAAGACATATACATCATAACTTGCTATGCATCAAATTGAAGCATTGTGCATGGAATATTAAACCGTAAAATAGCATATAATTGAAGGCGACTTCTTATGGTTTCTTAAAGAGAACGATAGAGTTCTTACTTTCATAATTGCATTGTTATTATGTCTTTTGTTTTAATTCAAGGACTTTTGTTTAACAAAAGGAATTAAAACATTAGAGGAGGAAAGAAACATACATTTCCTTTGTCATTGTTGTTGCAGATGTTAATAGCTCACTACTTCCAATAAATCAAGAGAACATATATTGAGTTGCTGCAAATAATGTGTTCTACTTGAGGGATGATTAAAAGAGTAGTATATTTATTGTTTGCTTAGTGTTTTTGTAGATACCACGTGACAAATGAGGAGCTTGCCTCAGGCTGTTATTAGGTTAGGTGATTTTTATATGGATGGTTACTCTTGTACACACATCGAATCAATCTACACTTTGAGAGAGTGGTGTGATAGATTGGTTGCTTGAAGTTTGGATTAGAGTGAATGCGGATGGCGTTAGCTATCCTTTTTCCGTCACAACAGCTGCCAATGCGAAATTGTTTCTGCTTTGGGTGTGAGGCTGGCTGGTTATGTCAGCAGAATTGTAGTATTGTTTCTGCGTTGGCTACGACTTGGTATATGTGGAATTTGCGGAATGGAATTATTTTTAGGAATGATAATTGGAATGTGTGAGATATCGTTTGGAATACTAAGACGATAATTTGGAGATGGTCTTTCATCTGGAAAATTACCCGCTCTAATTTTAGCTTTTATGAGTTTAGTAGGTTCCCTTTGTACTACTTGTCTTAAGGCTTAATTGGGTTGTAATTTTCTTTTTGGCTCTTGGTTAGCCTTGTTTTTTTTTAAGTGGGTTCGAGAACCCATTGTTCTCGCTATCAATGAATTCTTGCTTATAAAAAAAATGCAATTTAGTTTTTTTTTATGAAAAATGAAATTCTTTTGAAAAAATTTGTTTTATAATCTCTAAACAATAATTTTATAAAAAAAATAAAATGAAAACCTAAAATAGCGTTTGTAAAAAGTGCTATTAAATGATGTTTATTGGAGAGAATTGTGATAGTGCTTTTTCGTAGAAACGCTACCAAGGCTTGTTAAAAAATGTGTAGTTAAAATTGGCTACTATAGCGATTTTTGGAGAAGCGTTATTAAAGACTCGATTTTTAATAGCGTTTAAAAACGCTATCTTAGAGGGTTAACCTATAATAGCAGCGACTTTAATAGCGCTTAAAAATGATATTAATGGCCAATAAAAGCGCTATTGAATATATTTTTTGGCGTAGTGGGCCTTACCTAAAAATATTGTATCGATCAAAACCTTTTTCTGAAACCACATTATTCTAAACTCACTCTCTCTTAAACCCTATAGCTCCATCTTCTTCCTCTCACCGCACATCGGAACCCAAATTTCTATAGATCAAAACACAACTTTTCTCATACTTTTCTCTCTGAAATTCCAGATTTCCATCGTTTGACTTATCCCATTGAACACCATAAACCTCTCCTCCACATCCATTATGGTGGCGTTGTTTCTTCTAAACTCATTCTATCTTCATTCTTCTGCTCAACTTCCACGTAATTTATTTTAGTAAGCTCAATCTTCATCATCTCTATTTCATTATCTCAATCTCGCTTACTTCACAATTTTCTTATATCTTCTCTAAATCATTATGTATTTGAATTTTATTTATTTTAGAATGATTAGTACTTTAGGTTATAATCTTATTCAGAATCATAACTTAGATGTATTTTTTGTTGTTGAAGATTATTTAGCTATACAATGCCTTCAAGAAAGATTTTAAGAAGTAATTTCATTCATCAATACTCTAACGCTTTAGGAGCTTTGATTTCATCTTTTCACTCTCCGCTACGTTTTTTCACTATAAAACCTCGCACTCCTCAATCAAACGTTTCTCATGAAATTTCACGGTACAAAGAGGAATTATTCATTTTTCCTCCTGTTTTGGGATAATTCGTCTGGGGATTCGTGAGATTCCATGGTGATTTTATGAGATTGAGATTGAATGAGTCCATCGCTGTGAGGTGGTTGTCGCAGTCGTCGGCTGCTGCGAAGAAAGACGAGCTGGAGAGTGATGACGTGGTTAGTTAGAAGCGGAAAGAAGCTTCTTCAGAGGAATGTGATCAGGTGGTTGAAGGTTTAACCACTATGTTTTTGAAATCGTTGTCCTCTCATAATACTAGATTGTCCAAGTATTCCTTTTATGATGGCTTAGGCTATCATACAGTTAAATGGTTAGCTATTCTTGTGTTTGATGACATTAATTTCTTGTTACAAGACATCCTAAAAGATAGCAGTTATAAGACATATACATCATAACTTGCTATGCATCAAATTGAAGCATTGTGCATGGAATATTAAACCGTAAAATAGCATATAATTGAAGGCGACTTCTTATGGTTTCTTAAAGAGAACGATAGAGTTCTTACTTTCATAATTGCATTGTTATTATGTCTTTTGTTTTAATTCAAGGACTTTTGTTTAACAAAAGGTATTAAAACATTAGAGGAGGAAAGAAACATACATTTCCTTTGTCATTGTTGTTGCAGATGTTAATAGCTCACTACTTCCAATAAATCAAGAGAACATATATTGAGTTGCTGCAAATAATGTGTTCTACTTGAGGGATGATTAAAAGAGTAGTATATTTATTGTTTGCTTAGTGTTTTTGTAGATACCACGTGACAAATGAGGAGCTTGCCTCAGGCTGTTATTAGGTTAGGTGATTTTTATATGGATGGTTACTCTTGTACACACATCGAATCAATCTACACTTTGAGAGAGTGGTGTGATAGATTGGTTGCTTGAAGTTTGGATTAGAGTGAATGCGGATGGCGTTAGCTATCCTTTTTCTGTCACAACAGCTGCCAATGCGAAATTGTTTCTGCTTTGGGTGTGAGGCTGGCTGGTTATGTCAGCAGAATTGTAGTATTGTTTCTGCGTTGGCTACGACTTGGTATATGTGGAATTTGCGGAATGGAATTATTTTTAGGAATGATAATTGGAATGTGTGAGATATCGTTTGGAATACTAAGACGATAATTTGGAGATGGTCTTTCATCTGGAAAATTACCCGCTCTAATTTTAGCTTTTATGAGTTTAGTAGGTTCCCTTTGTACTACTTGTCTTAAGGCTTAATTGGGTTGTAATTTTCTTTTTGGCTCTTGGTTAGCCTTGTTTTTTTTTAAGTGGGTTCGAGAACCCATTGTTCTCGCTATCAATGAATTCTTGCTTATAAAAAAAATGCAATTTAGTTTTTTTTTATGAAAAATGAAATTCTTTTGAAAAAATTTGTTTTATAATCTCTAAACAATAATTTTATAAAAAAAATAAAATGAAAACCTAAAATAGCGTTTGTAAAAAGTGCTATTAAATGATGTTTATTGGAAAGAATTGTGATAGTGCTTTTTCGTAGAAACGCTACCAAGGCTTGTTAAAAAATGTGTAGTTAAAATTGGCTACTATAGCGATTTTTGGAGAAGCGTTATTAAAGACTCGATTTTTAATAGCGTTTAAAAACGCTATCTTAGAGGGTTAACCTATAATAGCAGCGACTTTAATAGCGCTTAAAAATGATATTAATGGCCAATAAAAGCGCTATTGAATATATTTTTTGGCGTAGTGGGCCTTACCTAAAAATATTGTATCGATCAAAACCTTTTTCTGAAACCACATTATTCTAAACTCACTCTCTCTTAAACCCTATAGCTCCATCTTCTTCCTCTCACCGCACATCGGAACCCAAATTTCTATAGATCAAAACACAACTTTTCTCATACTTTTCTCTCTGAAATTCCAGATTTCCATCGTTTGACTTATCCCATTGAACACCATAAACCTCTCCTCCACATCCATTATGGTGGCGTTGTTTCTTCTAAACTCATTCTATCTTCATTCTTCTGCTCAACTTCCACGTAATTTATTTTAGTAAGCTCAATCTTCATCATCTCTATTTCATTATCTCAATCTCGCTTACTTCACAATTTTCTTATATCTTCTCTAAATCATTATGTATTTGAATTTTATTTATTTTAGAATGATTAGTACTTTAGGTTATAATCTTATTCAGAATCATAACTTAGATGTATTTTTTGTTGTTGAAGATTATTTAGCTATACAATGCCTTCAAGAAAGATTTTAAGAAGTAATTTCATTCATCAATACTCTAACGCTTTAGGAGCTTTGATTTCATCTTTTCACTCTCCGCTACGTTTTTTCACTATAAAACCTCGCACTCCTCAATCAAACGTTTCTCATGAAATTTCACGGTACAAAGAGGAATTATTCATTTTTCCTCCTGTTTTGGGATAATTCGTCTGGGGATTCGTGAGATTCCATGGTGATTTTATGAGATTGAGATTGAATGAGTCCATCGCTGTGAGGTGGTTGTCGCAGTCGTCGGCTGCTGCGAAGAAAGACGAGCTGGAGAGTGATGACGTGGTTAGTTAGAAGCGGAAAGAAGCTTCTTCAGAGGAATGTGATCAGGTGGTTGAAGGTTTAACCACTATGTTTTTGAAATCGTTGTCCTCTCATAATACTAGATTGTCCAAGTATTCCTTTTATGATGGCTTAGGCTATCATACAGTTAAATGGTTAGCTATTCTTGTGTTTGATGACATTAATTTCTTGTTACAAGACATCCTAAAAGATAGCAGTTATAAGACATATACATCATAACTTGCTATGCATCAAATTGAAGCATTGTGCATGGAATATTAAACCGTAAAATAGCATATAATTGAAGGCGACTTCTTATGGTTTCTTAAAGAGAACGATAGAGTTCTTACTTTCATAATTGCATTGTTATTATGTCTTTTGTTTTAATTCAAGGACTTTTGTTTAACAAAAGGTATTAAAACATTAGAGGAGGAAAGAAACATATATTTCCTTTGTCATTGTTGTTGCAGATGTTAATAGCTCACTACTTCCAATAAATCAAGAGAACATATATTGAGTTGCTGCAAATAATGTGTTCTACTTGAGGGATGATTAAAAGAGTAGTATATTTATTGTTTGCTTAGTGTTTTTGTAGATACCACGTGACAAATGAGGAGCTTGCCTCAGGCTGTTATTAGGTTAGGTGATTTTTATATGGATGGTTACTCTTGTACACACATCGAATCAATCTACACTTTGAGAGAGTGGTGTGATAGATTGGTTGCTTGAAGTTTGGATTAGAGTGAATGCGGATGGCGTTAGCTATCCTTTTTCCGTCACAACAGCTGCCAATGCGAAATTGTTTCTGCTTTGGGTGTGAGGCTGGCTGGTTATGTCAGCAGAATTGTAGTATTGTTTCTGCGTTGGCTACGACTTGGTATATGTGGAATTTGCGGAATGGAATTATTTTTAGGAATGATAATTGGAATGTGTGAGATATCGTTTGGAATACTAAGACGATAATTTGGAGATGGTCTTTCATCTGGAAAATTACCCGCTCTAATTTTAGCTTTTATGAGTTTAGTAGGTTCCCTTTGTACTACTTGTCTTAAGGCTTAATTGGGTTGTAATTTTCTTTTTGGCTCTTGGTTAGCCTTGTTTTTTTTTAAGTGGGTTCGAGAACCCATTGTTCTCGCTATCAATGAATTCTTGCTTATAAAAAAAGTGCAATTTAGTTTTTTTTTATGAAAAATGAAATTCTTTTGAAAAAATTTGTTTTATAATCTCTAAACAATAATTTTATAAAAAAAATAAAATGAAAACCTAAAATAGCGTTTGTAAAAAGTGCTATTAAATGATGTTTATTGGAAAGAATTGTGATAGTGCTTTTTCGTAGAAACGCTACCAAGGCTTGTTAAAAAATGTGTAGTTAAAATTGGCTACTATAGCGATTTTTGGAGAAGCGTTATTAAAGACTCGATTTTTAATAGCGTTTAAAAACGCTATCTTAGAGGGTTAACCTATAATAGCAGCGACTTTAATAGCGCTTAAAAATGATATTAATGGCCAATAAAAGCGCTATTGAATATATTTTTTGGCGTAGTGGGCCTTACCTAAAAATATTGTATCGATCAAAACCTTTTTCTGAAACCACATTATTCTAAACTCACTCTCTCTTAAACCCTATAGCTCCATCTTCTTCCTCTCACCGCACATCGGAACCCAAATTTCTATAGATCAAAACACAACTTTTCTCATACTGTTCTCTCTGAAATTCCAGATTTCCATCGTTTGACTTATCCCATTGAACACCATAAACCTCTCCTCCACATCCATTATGGTGGCGTTGTTTCTTCTAAACTCATTCTATCTTCATTCTTCTGCTCAACTTCCACGTAATTTATTTTAGTAAGCTCAATCTTCATCATCTCTATTTCATTATCTCAATCTCGCTTACTTCACAATTTTCTTATATCTTCTCTAAATCATTATGTATTTGAATTTTATTTATTTTAGAATGATTAGTACTTTAGGTTATAATCTTATTCAGAATCATAACTTAGATGTATTTTTTGTTGTTGAAGATTATTTAGCTATACAATGGCTTCAAGAAAGATTTTAAGAAGTAATTTCATTCATCAATACTCTAACGCTTTAGGAGCTTTGATTTCATCTTTTCACTCTCCGCTACGTTTTTTCACTATAAAACCTCGTACTCCTCAATCAAACGTTTCTCATGAAATTTCACGGTACAAAGAGGAATTATTCATTTTTCCTCCTGTTTTGGGATTATTCGTCTGGGGATTCGTGAGATTCCATGGTGATTTTATGAGATTGAGATTGAATGAGTCCATCGCTGTGAGGTGGTTGTCGCAGTCGTCGGCTGCTGCGAAGAAAGACGAGCTGGAGAGTGATGACGTGGTTAGTTAGAAGCGGAAAGAAGCTTCTTCAGAGGAATGTGATCAGGTGGTTGAAGGTTTAACCACTATGTTTTTGAAATCGTTGTCCTCTCATAATACTAGATTGTCCAAGTATTCCTTTTATGATGGCTTAGTCTATCATACAGTTAAATGGTTAGCTATTCTTGTGTTTGATGACATTAATTTCTTGTTACAAGACATCCTAAAAGATAGCAGTTATAAGACATATACATCATAACTTGCTATGCATCAAATTGAAGCATTGTGCATGGAATATTAAACCGTAAAATAGCATATAATTGAAGGCGACTTCTTATGGTTTCTTAAAGAGAACGATAGAGTTCTTACTTTCATAATTGCATTGTTATTATGTCTTTTGTTTTAATTCAAGGACTTTTGTTTAACAAAAGGAATTAAAACATTAGAGGAGGAAAGAAACATACATTTCCTTTGTCATTGTTGTTGCAGATGTTAATAGCTCACTACTTCCAATAAATCAAGAGAACATATATTGAGTTGCTGCAAATAATGTGTTCTACTTGAGGGATGATTAAAAGAGTAGTATATTTATTGTTTGCTTAGTGTTTTTGTAGATACCACGTGACAAATGAGGAGCTTGCCTCAGGCTGTTATTAGGTTAGGTGATTTTTATATGGATGGTTACTCTTGTACACACATCGAATCAATCTACACTTTGAGAGAGTGGTGTGATAGATTGGTTGCTTGAAGTTTGGATTAGAGTGAATGCGGATGGCGTTAGCTATCCTTTTTCCGTCACAACAGCTGCCAATGCGAAATTGTTTCTGCTTTGGGTGTGAGGTTGGCTGGTTATGTCAGCAGAATTGTAGTATTGTTTCTGCGTTGGCTACGACTTGGTATATGTGGAATTTGCGGAATGGAATTATTTTTAGGAATGATAATTGGAATGTGTGAGATATCGTTTGGAATACTAAGACGATAATTTGGAGATGGTCTTTCATCTGGAAAATTACCCGCTCTAATTTTAGCTTTTATGAGTTTAGTAGGTTCCCTTTGTACTACTTGTCTTAAGGCTTAATTGGGTTGTAATTTTCTTTTTGGCTCTTGGTTAGCCTTGTTTTTTTTTAAGTGGGTTCGAGAACCCATTGTTCTCGCTATCAATGAATTCTTGCTTATAAAAAAAATGCAATTTAGTTTTTTTTTATGAAAAATGAAATTCTTTTGAAAAAATTTGTTTTATAATCTCTAAACAATAATTTTATAAAAAAAATAAAATGAAAACCTAAAATAGCGTTTGTAAAAAGTGCTATTAAATGATGTTTATTGGAAAGAATTGTGATAGTGCTTTTTCGTAGAAACGCTACCAAGGCTTGTTAAAAAATGTGTAGTTAAAATTGGCTACTATAGCGATTTTTGGAGAAGCGTTATTAAAGACTCGATTTTTAATAGCGTTTAAAAACGCTATCTTAGAGGGTTAACCTATAATAGCAGCGACTTTAATAGCGCTTAAAAATGATATTAATGGCCAATAAAAGCGCTATTGAATATATTTTTTGGCGTAGTGGGCCTTACCTAAAAATATTGTATCGATCAAAACCTTTTTCTGAAACCACATTATTCTAAACTCACTCTCTCTTAAACCCTATAGCTCCATCTTCTTCCTCTCACCGCACATCGGAACCCAAATTTCTATAGATCAAAACACAACTTTTCTCATACTGTTCTCTCTGAAATTCCAGATTTCCATCGTTTGACTTATCCCATTGAACACCATAAACCTCTCCTCCACATCCATTATGGTGGCGTTGTTTCTTCTAAACTCATTCTATCTTCATTCTTCTGCTCAACTTCCACGTAATTTATTTTAGTAAGCTCAATCTTCATCATCTCTATTTCATTATCTCAATCTCGCTTACTTCACAATTTTCTTATATCTTCTCTAAATCATTATGTATTTGAATTTTATTTATTTTAGAATGATTAGTACTTTAGGTTATAATCTTATTCAGAATCATAACTTAGATGTATTTTTTGTTGTTGAAGATTATTTAGCTATACAATGGCTTCAAGAAAGATTTTAAGAAGTAATTTCATTCATCAATACTCTAACGCTTTAGGAGCTTTGATTTCATCTTTTCACTCTCCGCTACGTTTTTTCACTATAAAACCTCGTACTCCTCAATCAAACGTTTCTCATGAAATTTCACGGTACAAAGAGGAATTATTCATTTTTCCTCCTGTTTTGGGATTATTCGTCTGGGGATTCGTGAGATTCCATGGTGATTTTATGAGATTGAGATTGAATGAGTCCATCGCTGTGAGGTGGTTGTCGCAGTCGTCGGCTGCTGCGAAGAAAGACGAGCTGGAGAGTGATGACGTGGTTAGTTAGAAGCGGAAAGAAGCTTCTTCAGAGGAATGTGATCAGGTGGTTGAAGGTTTAACCACTATGTTTTTGAAATCGTTGTCCTCTCATAATACTAGATTGTCCAAGTATTCCTTTTATGATGGCTTAGGCTATCATACAGTTAAATGGTTAGCTATTCTTGTGTTTGATGACATTAATTTCTTGTTACAAGACATCCTAAAAGATAGCAGTTATAAGACATATACATCATAACTTGCTATGCATCAAATTGAAGCATTGTGCATGGAATATTAAACCGTAAAATAGCATATAATTGAAGGCGACTTCTTATGGTTTCTTAAAGAGAACGATAGAGTTCTTACTTTCATAATTGCATTGTTATTATGTCTTTTGTTTTAATTCAAGGACTTTTGTTTAACAAAAGGAATTAAAACATTAGAGGAGGAAAGAAACATACATTTCCTTTGTCATTGTTGTTGCAGATGTTAATAGCTCACTACTTCCAATAAATCAAGAGAACATATATTGAGTTGCTGCAAATAATGTGTTCTACTTGAGGGATGATTAAAAGAGTAGTATATTTATTGTTTGCTTAGTGTTTTTGTAGATACCACGTGACAAATGAGGAGCTTGCCTCAGGCTGTTATTAGGTTAGGTGATTTTTATATGGATGGTTACTCTTGTACACACATCGAATCAATCTACACTTTGAGAGAGTGGTGTGATAGATTGGTTGCTTGAAGTTTGGATTAGAGTGAATGCGGATGGCGTTAGCTATCCTTTTTCCGTCACAACAGCTGCCAAGGCGAAATTGTTTCTGCTTTGGGTGTGAGGCTGGCTGGTTATGTCAGCAGAATTGTAGTATTGTTTCTGCGTTGGCTACGACTTGGTATATGTGGAATTTGCGGAATGGAATTATTTTTAGGAATGATAATTGGAATGTGTGAGATATCGTTTGGAATACTAAGACGATAATTTGGAGATGGTCTTTCATCTGGAAAATTACCCGCTCTAATTTTAGCTTTTATAAGTTTAGTAGGTTCCCTTTGTACTACTTGTCTTAAGGCTTAATTGGGTTGTAATTTTCTTTTTGGCTCTTGGTTAGCCTTGTTTTTTTTTAAGTGGGTTCGAGAACCCATTGTTCTCGCTATCAATGAATTCTTGCTTATAAAAAAAATGCAATTTAGTTTTTTTTTATGAAAAATGAAATTCTTTTGAAAAAATTTGTTTTATAATCTCTAAACAATAATTTTATAAAAAAAATAAAATGAAAACCTAAAATAGCGTTTGTAAAAAGTGCTATTAAATGATGTTTATTGGAAAGAATTGTGATAGTGCTTTTTCGTAGAAACGCTACCAAGGCTTGTTAAAAAATGTGTAGTTAAAATTGGCTACTATAGCGATTTTTGGAGAAGCGTTATTAAAGACTCGATTTTTAATAGCGTTTAAAAACGCTATCTTAGAGGGTTAACCTATAATAGCAGCGACTTTAATAGCGCTTAAAAATGATATTAATGGCCAATAAAAGCGCTATTGAATATATTTTTTGGCGTAGTGGGCCTTACCTAAAAATATTGTATCGATCAAAACCTTTTTCTGAAACCACATTATTCTAAAATCACTCTCTCTTAAACCCTATAGCTCCATCTTCTTCCTCTCACCGCACATCGGAACCCAAATTTCTATAGATCAAAACACAACTTTTCTCATACTGTTCTCTCTGAAATTCCAGATTTCCATCGTTTGACTTATCCCATTGAACACCATAAACCTCTCCTCCACATCCATTATGGTGGCGTTGTTTCTTCTAAACTCATTCTATCTTCATTCTTCTGCTCAACTTCCACGTAATTTATTTTAGTAAGCTCAATCTTCATCATCTCTATTTCATTATCTCAATCTCGCTTACTTCACAATTTTCTTATATCTTCTCTAAATCATTATGTATTTGAATTTTATTTATTTTAGAATGATTAGTACTTTAGGTTATAATCTTATTCAGAATCATAACTTAGATGTATTTTTTGTTGTTGAAGATTATTTAGCTATACAATGGCTTCAAGAAAGATTTTAAGAAGTAATTTCATTCATCAATACTCTAACGCTTTAGGAGCTTTGATTTCATCTTTTCACTCTCCGCTACGTTTTTTCACTATAAAACCTCGCACTCCTCAATCAAACGTTTCTCATGAAATTTCACGGTAGAAAGAGGAATTATTCATTTTTCCTCCTGTTTTGGGATAATTCGTCTGGGGATTCGTGAGATTCCATGGTGATTTTATGAGATTGAGATTGAATGAGTCCATCGCTGTGAGGTGGTTGTCGCAGTCGTCGGCTGCTGCGAAGAAAGACGAGCTGGAGAGTGATGACGTGGTTAGTTAGAAGCGGAAAGAAGCTTCTTCAGAGGAATGTGATCAGGTGGTTGAAGGTTTAACCACTATGTTTTTGAAATCGTTGTCCTCTCATAATACTAGATTGTCCAAGTATTCCTTTTATGATGGCTTAGGCTATCATACAGTTAAATGGTTAGCTATTCTTGTGTTTGATGACATTAATTTCTTGTTACAAGACATCCTAAAAGATAGCAGTTATAAGACATATACATCATAACTTGCTATGCATCAAATTGAAGCATTGTGCATGGAATATTAAACCGTAAAATAGCATATAATTGAAGGCGACTTCTTATGGTATCTTAAAGAGAACGATAGAGTTCTTACTTTCATAATTGCATTGTTATTATGTCTTTTGTTTTAATTCAAGGACTTTTATTTAACAAAAGGAATTAAAACATTAGAGGAGGAAAGAAACATACATTTCCTTTGTCATTGTTGTTGCAGATGTTAATAGCTCACTACTTCCAATAAATCAAGAGAACATATATTGAGTTGCTGCAAATAATGTGTTCTACTTGAGGGATGATTAAAAGAGTAGTATAATTATTATTTGCTTAGTGTTTTTGTAGATACCACGTGACAAATGAGGAGCTTGCCTCAGGCTGTTTTTTGGTTAGGTGATTTTTATATGGATAGTTACTCTTGTACACACATCGAATCAATCTACACTTTGAGAGAGTGGTGTGATAGATTGGTTGCTTGAAGTTTGGATTAGAGTGAATGCGGATGGCGTTAGCTATCCTTTTTCCGTCACAACAGCTGCCAATGCGAAATTGTTTCTGCTTTGGGTGTGAGGCTGGCTGGTTATGTCAGCAAAATTGTAGTATTGTTTCTGCGTTGGCTACGACTTGGTATATGTGGAATTTGCGGAATGGAATTATTTTTAGGAATGATAATTGGAATGTGTGAGATATCGTTTGGAATACTAAGACGATAATTTGGAGATGGTCTTTCATCTGGAAAATTACCCGCTCTAATTTTAGCTTTTATGAGTTTAGTAGGTTCCCTTTGTACTACTTGTCTTAAGGCTTAATTGGGTTGTAATTTTCTTTTTGGCTCTTGGTTAGCCTTGTTTTTTTTTAAGTGGGTTCGAGAACCCATTGTTCTCGCTATCAATGAATTCTTGCTTATAAAAAAAATGCAATTTAGTTTTTTTTTATTAAAAATGAAATTCTTTTGTAAAAATTTGTTTTATAATCTCTAAACAATAATTTTATAAAAAAAATAAAATGAAAACCTAAAATAGCGTTTGTAAAAAGTGCTATTAAATGATGTTTATTGGAAAGAATTGTGATGGTGCTTTTTCGTAGAAACGCTACCAAGGCTTGTTAAAAAATGTGTAGTTAAAATTGGCTACTATAGCGCTTTTTGGAGAAGCGTTATTAAAGACTCGATTTTTAATAGCGTTTAAAAACGCTATCTTAGAGGGTTAACCTATAATAGCAGCGACTTTAATAGCGCTTAAAAACGATATTAAAGGCCAATAAAAGCGCTATTGAATATATTTTTTGGCGTAGTGGGCCTTACCTAAAAATATTGTATCAATCAAAACCTTTTTCTGAAACCACATTATTCTAAACTCACTCTCTCTTAAACCCTATAGCTCCATCTTCTTCCTCTCACCGCACATCGGAACCCAAATTTCTATAGATCAAAACACAACCTTTCTCATACTGTTCTCTCTGAAATTCCAAATTTCCATCGTTTGACTTATCCCATTGAACACCATAAACCTCTCCTCCACATCCATTATGGTGGCGTTGTTTCTTCTAAACTCATTCTATCTTCATTCTTCTGCTCAACTTCCACGTAATTTATTTTAGTAAGCTCAATCTTCATCATCTCTATTTCATTATCTCAATCTCGCTTACTTCACAATTTTCTTATATCTTCTCTAAATCATTATGTATTTGAATTTTATTTATTTTAGAATGATTAGTACTTTAGGTTATAATCTTATTCAGAATCATAACTTAGATGTATTTTTTGTTGTTGAAGATTATTTAGCTATACAATGGCTTCAAGAAAGATTTTAAGAAGTAATTTCATTCATCAATACTCTAACACTTTAGGAGCTTTGATTTCATCTTTTCACTCTCCGCTACGTTTTTTCACTATAAAACCTCGCACTCCTCAATCAAACGTTTCTCATGAAATATCACGGTACAAAGAGGAATTATTCATTTTTCCTCCTATTTTGGGATAATTCGTCTGGGGATTCGTGAGATTCCATGGTGATTTTATGAGATTGAGATTGAATGAGTCCATCGCTGTGAGGTGGTTGTCGCAGTCGTCGGCTGCTGCGAAGAAAGACGAGCTGGAGAGTGATGACGTGGTTAGTTAGAAGCGGAAAGAAGCTTCTTCAGAGGAATGTGATCAGGTGGTTGAAGGTTTAACCACAATGTTTTTGAAATCGTTGTCCTCTCATAATACTAGATTGTCCAAGTATTCCTTTTATGATGGCTTAGGCTATCATACAGTTAAATGGTTAGCTATTTTTGTGTTTGATGACATTAATTTCTTGTTACAAGACATCCTAAAAGATAGCAGTTATAAGACATATACATCATAACTTGCAATGCATCAAATTGAAGCATTGTGCATGAAATATTAAACCGTAAAATAGCATATAATTGAAGGCGACTTCTTATGGTTTCTTAAAGAGAACGATAGAGTTCTTACTTTCATAATTGCATTGTTATTATGTCTTTTGTTTTAATTCCAAGACTTTTGTTTAACAAAAGGAATTAAAACATTAGGGGAGGAAAGAAACATACATTTCCTTTGTCATTGTTGTTGCAGATGTTAATAGCTCACTACTTCCAATAAATCAAGAGACCATATATTGAGTTGCTGCAAATAATGTGTTCTACTTGAGGGATGATTAAAAGAGTAGTATATTTATTGTTTGCTTAGTGTTTTTGTAGATACCACGTGACAAATAAGGAGCTTGCCTCAGGCTGTTATTAGGTTAGGTAATTTTTATATGGATAGTTACTCTTGTACACACATCAAATCAATCTACACTTTGAGAGAGTGGTGTGATAGATTGGTTGCTTGAAGTTTGGATTAGAGTGAATGCGGACGGCGTTAGCTATCCTTTTTCCGTCACAACAGCTGCCAATGCGAAATTGTTTCTGCTTTGGGTGTGAGGCTGGCTGGTTATGTCAGCAGAATTGTAGTATTGTTTCTGCGTTGGCTACGACTTGGTATATGTGGAATTTGCGGAATGGAATTATTTTTAGGAATGATAATTGGAATGTGTGTGATATCGTTTGGAATATTAAGACGATAATTTGGAGATGGTAGGTTCCCTTTGTACTACTTGTCTTAAGGCTTAATTGGGTTGTAATTTTCTTTTTGGCTCTTGGTTAGCCTTGTTTTTTTTTAAGTGGGTTCGAGAACCCATTGTTCTCGCTATCAATGAATTCTTGCTTATAAAAAAAAATGCAATTTAGTTTTTTTTTTATGAAAAATGAAATTCTTTTGTAAAAATTTGTTTTATAATCTCTAAACAATAATTTTATAAAAAAAATAAAATGAAAACCTAAAATAGCGTTTGTAAAAAGTGCTATTAAATGATGTTTGTTGGAAAGAATTGTGATAGTGCATTTTCGTAGAAACTCTACCAAGGCTTGTTAAAAAATGTGTAGTTAAAATTGGCAACTATAGCGCTTTTTGGAGAAGCGTTATTAAGGACTCGATTTTTAATAGCGTTTAAAAACGTTATCTTAGAGGGTTAACCTATAATAGCAGCGACTTTAATAGCGCTTAAAAACGATATTAAAGGCCAATAAAAGCGCTATTGAATATATTTTTTGGCGTAGTGGGCCTTACCTAAAAATATTGTATCGATCAAAACCTTTTTCTGAAACCACATTATTCTAAACTCACTCTCTCTTAAACCCTATAGCTCCATCTTCTTCCTCTCACCGCACATCGGAACCCAAATTTCTATAGATCAAAACACAACTTTTCTCATACTGTTCTCTCTGAAATTCCAGATTTCCATCGTTTGACTTATCCCATTGAACACCATAAACCTCTCCTCCACATCCATTATGGTGGCGTTGTTTCTTCTAAACTCATTCTATCTTCATTCTTCTGCTCAACTTCCACGTAATTTATTTTAGTAAGCTCAATCTTCATCATCTCTATTTCATTATCTCAATCTCGCTTACTTCACAATTTTCTTATATCTTCTCTAAATCATTATGTATTTGAATTTTATTTATTTTAGAATGATTAGTACTTTAGGTTATAATCTTATTCAGAATCATAACTTAGATGTATTTTTTGTTGTTGAAGATTATTTAGCTATACAATGGCTTCAAGAAAGATTTTAAGAAGTAATTTCATTCATCAATACTCTAACGCTTTAGGAGCTTTGATTTCATCTCTTCACTCTCCGCTACGTTTTTTCACTATAAAACCTCACACTCCTCAATCAAACGTTTCTCATGAAATTTCACGGTACAAAGAGGAATTATTCATTTTCCCTCCTGTTTTGGTACAATTAGTCTGGGGATTCGTGAGATTCCATGGTGATTTTATGAGATTGAGATTGAATGAGTCCATCGCTGTGAGGTGGTTGTCGCAGTCGTCGGCTGCTGCGAAGAAAGATGAGCTGGAGAGTGATGACGTGGTTAGTTCGAAGCGGCAAAAAGCTTCTTCAGAGGAATGTGATCAGGTGGTTGAAGGTTTATCCACTATGTTTTTGAAATCGTTGTCCTCTCATAATACTAGATTGTCCAAGTATTCCTTTTATGATGGCTTAGGCTATCATACAATTAAATGGTTAGCTATTCTTGTGTTTGATGACATTAATTTCTTGTTACAAGACATCCTAAAAGATAGCAGTTATAAGACATATACATCATAACTTGCTATGCATTAAATTGAAGCATTGTGCATGGAATATTAAACCATAAAATAGCATATAATTGAAGGTGGCTTCTTATGGTTTCTTAAAGAGAACGATAGAGTTCTTACTTTCATAATTGCATTGTTATTATGTCTTTTGTTTTAATTCAAGGACTTTTGTTTAACAAAAGGAATTAAAACATTAGAGGAGGAAAGAAACATACATTTCCTTTGTCATTGTTGTTGCACATGTTAATAGCTCACTACTTCCAATAAATCAAGAGAACATATATTGAGATGCTGCAAATAATGTGTTCTACTTGAGGGATGATTAATAGAGTAGTATATTTATTGTTTGCTTAGTGTTTTTGTAGATACCACGTGACAAATGAGGAGCTTGCCTCACGCTGTTATTAGGTTAGGTGATTTTTATATGGATAGTTACTCTTGTACACACATCGAATCAATCTACACTTTGAGAGAGTGGTGTGATAGATTGGTTGCTTGAAGTTGGATTAGAGTGAATGCGGATGGCGTTAGCTATCCTTTTTTCGTCACAACAGCTGCCAATGCGAAATTGTTTCTGCTTTGGGTGTGAGGCTGGCTGGTTATGTCAGCAGAATTGTAGTATTGTTTCTGCGTTGGCTACGACTTGGTATATGTGGAATTTGCGGAATGGAATTATTTTTAGGAATGATAATTGGAATGTGTGAGATATCGTTTGGAATATTAAGACGATAATTTGGAGATGGTCTTTCATCGGGAAAATTACCCGCTCTAATTTTAGCTTTTTTGAGTTTAGTAGGTTCCCTTTGTACTACTTGTCTTAAGGCTTAATTGGGTTGTAATTTTCTTTTTGGCTCTTGGTTAGCCTTGTTTTTTTTTAAGTGGGTTCGAGAACCCATTGTTCTCGCTATCAATGAATTCTTGCTTATAAAAAAAATGCAATTTAGTTTTTTTTTATGAAAAATGAAATTCTTTTGAAAAAATTTGTTTTATAATCTCTAAACAATAATTTTATAAAAAAAATAAAATGAAAACCTAAAATAGCGTTTGTAAAAAGTGCTATTAAATGATGTTTATTGGAAAGAATTGTGATAGTGCTTTTTCGTAGAAACGCTACCAAGGCTTGTTAAAAAATATGTAGTTAAAATTGGCTACTATAGCGCTTTTTGGAGAAGCGTTATTAAAGACTCGATTTTTAATAGCGTTTAAAAACGCTATCTTAGAGGGTTAACCTATAATAGCAGCGACTTTAATAGCGCTTAAACACGATATTAAAGGCCAATAAAAACGCTATTGAATATATTTTGTGGCGTAGTGGGACTTACCTAAAAATATTGTATCGATCAAAACCTTTTTCTGAAACCACATTATTCTAAACTCACTATCTCTTAAACCCTATAGCTCCATCTTCTTCCTCGCACCGCACATCAGAACCCAAATTTCTATAGATCAAAACATAACCTTTCTCATATTGTTCTCTCCGAAATTCCAGATTTCCATCGTTCGGCTTATCCCATTGAACACCATAAACCTCTCTTCCACATCCATTATGGTGGTGTTGTTTCTTCTAAACTCATTTTATCTTCATTCTTCTGCTCAAGTTCCACGTAATTTGTTTAGTAAGTTCAATCTTCATCATCTCAATTTCATTATCTCAATCTCGCTTACTTCACAATTTTCTTATATCTTCTCTAAATCATTATGCATTTGAATTTTATTTATTTTAGAATGATTAGTGCTTTAGGTTATAATCTTATTCAGAATCATAACTTAGATGTATTTTTTGTTGTTGAAGATTATTTAGCTATACAATGGCTTCAAGAAAGATTTTAAGAAGTAATTTCATTCATCAATACTCTAACGCTTTAGGAGCTTTGATTTCATCTTTTCACTCTCCGCTACGTTTTTTCACTATAAAACCGCACACTCCTCAATCAAACGTTTCTCATGAAATTTCACGGTACAAAGAGGAATTATTCATTTTTCCTCTTGTTTTGGGACAATTCGTCTGGGGATTCGTGAGATTCCATGGTGATTTTATGAGATTGAGATTGAATGAGTCCATCGCTGTGCTGTGGTTGTCGCAGTCGTCGGCTGCTGCGAAGAAAGACGAGCTGGAGAGTGATGACGTGGTTAGTTAGAAGCGGAAAAAAGCTTCTTCAGAGAAATGTGATCAGGTGGTTGAAGGTTTAACCACTATGTTTTTGAAATCGTTGTCCTCTCATAATACTAGATTGTCCAAGTATTCCTTTTATGATGGCTTAGGCTATCATACAGTTAAATGGTTAGCTATTCTTGTGTTTGATGACATTAATTTCTTGTTACAAGACATCCTAAAAGATAGCAGTTATAAGACATATACGTCATAACTTGCTATGCATCAAATTGAAGCATTGTGCATGGAATATTAAACCGTAAAATAGCATATAATTGAAGGCGACTTCTTATGGTTTCTTAAAGAGAACGATAGAGTTCTTACTTTCATAATTGCATTGTTATTATGTCTTTTGTTTTAATCCAAGGACTTTTGTTTAACAAAAGGAATTAAAACATTAGAGGAGGAAAGAAACATACATTTCCTTTGTCATTGTTGTTGCAGATGTTAATAGCTCACTACTTCCAATAAATCAAGAGAACATATTTTGAGTTGCTGCAAATAATGTGTTCTACTTGAGGGATGATTAAAAGTGTAGTATATTTATTGTTTGCTTAGTGTTTTTGTAGATACCACGTGACAAAAGAGGAGCTTGCCTCAGGCTGTTATTAGGTTAGGTGATTTTTATATGGATAGTTACTCTTGTACACACATCGAATCAATCTACACTTTGAGAGAGTGGTGTGATAGATTGGTTGCTTGAAGTTTGGTTTAGACTGAATGCGGATGGCGTTAGCTATCCTTTTTCCGTCACAACAGCTGCCAATGCGAAATTGTTTCTGCTTTGGGTGTGAGGGTGGCTGGTTATGTCAGCAGAATTGTAGTATTGTTTCTGCGTTGGCTACGACTTGGTATATGTGGAATTTGCGGAATGGAATTATTTTTAGGAATGATAATTGGAATGTGTGAGATATCGTTTGGAATATTAAGACGATAATTTGATGATGGACTTTCATTGGGAAAATTACCCGCTCTAATTTTAGCTTTTTTGAGTTTAGTAGGTTCCCTTTGTACTACTTGTCTTAAGGCTTAATTGGGTTGTAATTTTCTTTTTGGCTCTTGGTTAGCCTTGTTTTTTTTAAGTGGGTTCGAGAACCCATTGTTCTCGCTATCAATGAATTCTTGCTTATAAAAAACATGCAATTTAGTTTTTTTTTATGAAAAATGAAATTCTTTTGAAAAAATTTGTTTATAATCTCTAAACAATAATTTTATAAAAAAAATAAAATGAAAACCTAAAATAGCGTTTGTAAAAAGTGCTATTAAATGATGTTTATTGGAAAGAATTGTGATAGTGCTTTTTCGTAGAAACGCTACCAAGGCTTGTTAAAAAATGTGTAGTTAAAAATGGCTACTATAGCGCTTTTTGGAGAAGCGTTATTAAAGACTCGATTTTTAATAGCGTTTAAAAACGCTATCTTAGAGGGTTAACCTATAATAGCAGCGACTTTAATAGCGCTTAAAAACGATATTAAAGGCCAATAAAAGCGCTATTGAATATATTTTTTGGCGTAGTGGGCCTTACCTAAAAATAATGTATCGATCAAAACCTTTTTCTGAAACCACATTATTCTAAACTCACTCTCTCGTAAACCCTATAGCTCCATCTTCTTCCTCTCACCGCACATCGGAACCCAAATTTCTATAGATCAAAACACAACCTTTCTCATACTGTTCTCTCTGAAATTCCAGATTTCCATCGTTCGGCTTATCCCATTGAACACCATAAACCTCTCTTCCACATCCATTATGGTGGCGTTGTTTCTTCTAAACTCATTCTATCTTCATTCTTCTGCTCAAGTTCCACGTAATTTATTTAGTAAGTTCAATCTTCATCATCTCAATTTCATTATCTCAATCTCGCTTACTTCACAATTTTCTTATATCTTCTCTAAATCATTATGCATTTGAATTTTATTTATTTTAGAATGATTAGTGCTTTAGGTTATAATCTTATTCAGAATCATAACTTTGATGTATTTTTTGTTGTTGAAGATTATTTAGCTATACAATGGCTTCAAGAAAGATTTTAAGAAGTAATTTCATTCATCAATACTCTAACGCTTTAGGAGCTTTGATTTCATCTTTTCACTCTCCGCTACGTTTTTTCACTATAAAACCTCACACTCTTCAATCAAACGTTTCTCATGAAATTTCACAGTACAAAGAGGAATTATTCATTTTTCCTCCTGTTTTGGGACAATTCGTCTGGGAATTCGTGAGATTCCAAGGTGATTTTATGAGATTGAGATTGAATGAGTCCATAGCTGTGAGGTGGTTGTCGCAGTCGTCGGCTGCTGCGAAGAAAGACGAGCTGGAGAGTGATGACGTGGTTAGTTAGAAGCGAAAAGAAGCTTCTTCAGAGGAATGTGATCAGGCGGTTGAAGGTTTAACCACTATGTTTTTGAGATCGTTTTCCTCTCATAATACTAGATTGTCCAACTATTCCTTTTATGATGGCTTAGGCTATCATACAGTTAAATGGTTTGCTATTCTTGTGTTTGATGACATTAATTTCTTGTTACAAGACACCCGAAAAGATACCAGTTATAAGACATATACATCATAACTTGCTATGCATCAAATTGAAGCATTGTGCATGGAATATTAAACCGTAAAATAGCATATAATTGAAGGCGACTTCTTATGGTTTCTTAAAGAGGACGATAGAGTTCTTACTTTCATAATTGCATTGTTATTATGTCTTTTGTTTTAATTTAAGGAATTTTGTTTAACAAAAGGAATTAAAACATTAGAGGAGGAAAGAAACATACATTTCCTTTGTCATTGTTGTTGCAGATGTTAATAGCTCACTACTTCCAATAAATCAAGAGACCATATATTGAGTTGCTGCAAATAATGTGTTCTACTTGAGGGACGATTAAACGAGTAGTATATTTATTGTTTGCTTAGTGCTTTTGTAGATACCACGTGACAAATGAGGAGCTTGCCTCAGGCTGTTATTAGGTTAGGTGATTTTTATATGGATAGTTACTCTTGTACACACATCAAATCAATCTACACTTTGAGAGAGTGGTGTGATAGATTGGTTGCTTGAAGTTTGGATTAGAGTGAATGCGGATGGCGTTACCTATCCTTTTTCCGTCACAACAGCTGCCAATTCGAAATTGTTTCTGCTTTGGGTGTGAGGCTGGCTGGTTATGTTAGCAGAATTGTAGTATTGTTTCTGCGTTGGCTACGACTTGGTATATGTGGAATTTGCGGAATGGAATTATTTTTAGGAATGATAATTGGAATGTGTGAGATATCGTTTGGAATATTAAGACGATAATTTGGAGATGGTCTTTCATCGGGAAAATTACCCGCTCTAATTTTAGCTTTTAGGAGTTTAGTAGGTTCCCTTTGTACTACTTGTCTTAAGGCTTAATTGGGTTGTAATTTTCTTTTTGGCTCTTGGTTAGCCTTGTTTTTTTTAAGTGGGTTCGAGAACCCATTGTTCTCGCTATCAATGAATTCTTGCTTATAAAAAAAATGCAATTTAGTTTTTTTTTATGAAAAATGAAATTCTTTTGAAAAAATTTGTTTTATAATCTCTAAACAATAATTTTATAAAAAAAATAAAATGAAAACCTAAAATAGCGTTTGTAAAAAGTGCTATTAAATGATGTTTATTGGAAAGAATTGTGATAGTGCTTTTTCGTAGAAACGCTACCAAGGCTTGTTAAAAAATGTGTAGTTAAAATTGGCTACTATAGCGCTTTTTGGAGAAGCGTTATTAAAGACTCGATTTTTAATAGCGTTTAAAAACGCTATCTTAGTGGGTTAACCTATAATAGCAGCGACTTTAATAGCGGTTAAAAACGATATTAAAGGCCAATAAAAGCGCTATTGAATATATTTTTTGTCGTAGTGGGCCTTACCTAAAAATATTGTATCGATCAAAACCTTTTTCTGAAACCACATTATTCTAAACTCACTCTCTCTTAAACCCTATAGCTCCATCTTCTTCCTCTCACCGCACATCGGAACCCAAATTTCTATAGATCAAAACAGAACCTTTCTCATACTGTTCTCTCTGAAATTCCTGATTTCCATCGTTCGACTTATCCCATTGAACACCATAAACCTCTCCTCCACATCCATTATGGTGGCGTTGTTTCTTCTAAACTCATTCTATCTTCATTCTTCTGCTCAACTTCCACGTAATTTATTTTAGTAAGCTCAATCTTCATCATCTCAATTTCATTATCTCAATCTCGCTTACTTCACAATTTTCTTATATCTTCTCTAAATCATTATGTATTTGAATTTTATTTATTTTAGAATGATTAGTACTTTAGGTTATAATCTTATTCAGAATCATAACTTAGATGTATTTTTTGTTGTTGAAGATTATTTAGCTATACAATGGCTTCAAGAAAGATTTTAAGAAGTAATTTCATTCATCAATACTCTAACGCTTTAGGAGCTTTGATTTCATCTTTTCACTCTCCGCTACGTTTTTTCACTATAAAACCTCACACTCCTCAATCAAACGTTTCTCATGAAATTTCACGGTACAAAGAGGAATTATTCATTTTCCCTCCTGTTTTGGGACAATTCGTCTGGGGATTCGTGAGATTCAATGGTGATTTTATGAGATTGAGATTGAATGAGTCCATAGCTGTGAGGTGGTTGTCGCAGTCGTCGGCTGCTGCGAAGAAAGACGAGCTGGAGAGTGATGACGTGGTTAGTTAGAAGCAGAAAGAAGCTTCTTCAGAGGAATGTGATCAGGCGGTTGAAGGTTTAACCACTATGTTTTTGAAATCGTTGTCCTCTCATAATACTAGATTGTCCAAGTATTCCTTTTATGATGGCTTAGGCTATCATACAGTTAAATGGTTAGCTATTCTTGTGTTTGATGACATTAATTTCTTGTTACAAGACATCCTAAAAGATAGAAGTTATAAGACATATACATCATAACTTGCTATGCATCAAATTGAAGCATGGTGCATGGAATATTAAACCGTAAAATAGCATATAATTGAAGGCGACTTCTTATGGTTTCTTAAAGAGAACGATAGAGTTTTTACTTTCATAATTGCATTGTTATTATGTCTTTTTTTTTAATTCAAGGACTTTTGTTTAACAAAAGGAATTAAAACATTAGAGGAGGAAAGAAACATACATTTCCTTTGTCATTGTTGTTGCAGATGTTAATAGCTCACTACTTCCAATAAATCAAGAGACCATATATTGAGTTGCTGCAAATAATGTGTTCTACTTGAGGGATGATTAAAAGAGTAGTATATTTATTGTTTGCTTAGTGTTTTTGTAGATACCACGTGACAAATGAGGAGCTTGCCTCAGGCTGTTATTAGGTTAGGTGATTTTTATATGGATAGTTACTCTTGTACACACATCAAATCAATCTACACTTTGAGAGAGTGGTGTGATAGATTGGTTGCTTGAAGTTTGGATTAGAGTGAATGCGGATGGCGTTAGCCATCCTTTTTCCGTCACAACAGCTGCCAATGCGAAATTGTTTCTGCTTTGGGTGTGAGGCTGGCTGGTTATGTCAGCAGAATTGTATTATTGTTGCTGCGTTGGCTACGACTTGGTATATGTGGAATTTGCGGAATGGAATTATTTTTAGGAATGATAATTGGAATGTGTGAGATATCGTTTGGAATATTAAGACGATAATTTGGAGATGGTCTTTCATCGGGAAAATTACCCGCTCTAATTTTAGCTTTTATGAGTTTAGTAGGTTCCCTTTGTACTACTTGTCTTAAGGCTTAATTGGGTTGTAATTTTCTTTTTGGCTCTTGGTTAGCCTTGTTTTTTTTTAAGTGGGTTCGAGAACCCATTGTTCTCGCTATCAATGAATTCTTGCTTATAAAAAAAATACAATTTAGTTTTTTTTTATGAAAAATGAAATTCTTTTGAAAAAATTTGTTTTATAATCTCTAAACAATAATTTTATAAAAAAAATAAAATGAAAACCTAAAATAGCGTTTGTAAAAAGTGCTATTAAATGATGTTTATTGGAAAGAATCGTGATAGTGCTTTTTCGTAGAAACGCTACCAAGGCTTGTTAAAAAATGTGTAGTTAAAATTGGCTATTATAGCGCTTTTTGGAGAAGCGTTATGAAAGACTCGATTTTTAATAGCGTTTAAAAACGCTATCTTAGAGGGTTAACCTATAATAGCAGCAACTTTAATAGCGCTTAAAAACGATATTAAAGGCCAATAAAAGCGCTATTGAATATATTTTTTGGCGTAGTGGGCCTTACCTAAAAATACTGTATCGATCAAAACCTTTTTCTGAAACCACATTATTCTAAACTCACTCTCTCTTAAACCCTATAGCTCCATCTTCTTCCTCTCACCGCACATCGAAACCCAAATTTCTATAGATCAAAACACAACCTTTCTCATACTGTTCTCTCTGAAATTCCAGATTTCCATCGTTCGACTTATCCCATTGAACACCATAAACCTCTCCTCCACATCCATTATGGTGGCGTTGTTTCTTCTAAACTCATTCTATCTTCATTCTTCTGCTCAACTTCCACGTAATTTATTTTAGTAAGCTCAATCTTCATCATCTCAATTTCATTATCTCAATCTCGCTTACTTCACAATTTTCTTATATCTTCTCTAAATCATTATGTATTTGAATTTTATTTATTTTAGAATGATTAGTACTTTAGGTTATAATCTTATTCAGAATCATAACTTAGATGTATTTTTTGTTGTTGAAGATTATTTAGCTATACAATGGCTTCAAGAAAGATTTTAAGAAGTAATTTCATTCATCAATACTCTAACGCTTTAGGAGCTTTGATTTCATCTTTTCACTCTCCGCTACGTTTTTTCACTATAAAACCTCACACTCCTCAATCAAACGTTTCTCATGAAATTTCACCGTACAAAGAGGAATTATTCATTTTCCCTCCTGTTTTGGGACAATTCGTCTGGGGATTCGTGAGATTCCATGGTGATTTTATGAGATTGAGATTGAATGAGTCCATAGCTGTGAGGTGGTTGTCACAGTCGTCGGCTGCTGCGAAGAAAGACGAGCTGGAGAGTGATGACGTGGTTAGTTAGAAGCGGAAAGAAGCTTCTTCAGAGGAATGTGATCAGGCGGTTGAAGGTTTAACCACTATGTTTTTGAAATCGTTGTCCTCTCATAATACTAGATTGTCCAAGTATTCCTTTTATGATGGCTTAGGCTATCATACAGTTAAATGGTTAGCTATTCTTGTGTTTGATGACATTAATTTCTTGTTACAAGACATCCTAAAAGATAGCAGTTATAAGACATATACATCATAACTTGCTATGCATCAAATTGAAGCATTGTGCATGGAATATTAAACCGTAAAATAGTATATAATTGAAGGCGACTTCTTATGGTTTCTTAAAGAGAACGATAGATTTCTTACTTTCATAATTTCATTGTTATTATGTCTTTTGTTTTAATTCAAGGACTTTTGTTTAACAAAAGGAATTAAAACATTAGAGGAGGAAAGAAACATACATTTCCTTTGTCATTGTTGTTGCAGATGTTAATAGCTCACTACTTCCAATAAATCAAGAGACCATATATTGAGTTGCTGCAAATATTGTGTTCTACTTGAGGGATGATTAAAAGAGTAGTATATTTATTGTTTGCTTAGTGTTTTTGTAGACACCATGTGACAAATGAGGAGCTTGCCTCAGGCTGTTATTAGGTTAGGTGATTTTTATATGGATAGTTACTCTTGTACACACATCAAATCAATCTACACTTTGAGAGAGTGGTGTGATAGATTGGTTGCTTGAAGTTTGGATTAGAGTGAATGCGGATGGCGTTAGCTATCCTTTTTCCGTCACAACAGCTGCCAATGCGAAATTGTTTCTGCTTTGGGTGTGAGGCTGGCTGGTTATGTCAGCAAAATTGTAGTATTGTTTCTGCGTTGGCTACGACTTGGTATATGTGGAATTTGCGGAATGGAATTATTTTTAGGAATGATAATTGGAATGTGTGAGATATCGTTTGGAATATTAAGACGATAATTTGGAGATGGTCTTTCATCGGGAAAATTACCTGCTCTAATTTTAGCTTTTATGAGTTTAGTAGGTTCCCTTTGTACTACTTGTCTTAAGGCTTAATTGGGTTGTAATTTTCTTTTTGGCTCTTGGTTAGCCTTGGTTTTTTTTAAGTGGGTTCGAGAACCCATTGTTCTCGCTATCAATGAATTCTTGCTTATAAAAACAATGCAATTTAGTTTTTTTTTATGAAAAATGAAATTCTTTTGAAAAAATTTGTTTTATAATCTCTATACAATAATTTTATAAAAAAAATAAAATGAAAACCTAAAATAGCGTTTGTAAAAAGTGCTATTAAATGATGTTTATTGGAAAGAATCGTGATAGTGCTTTTTCGTAGAAACGCTACCAAGGCTTGTTAAAAAATGTGTAGTTAAAATTCGCTATTATAGCGCTTTTTGGAGAAGCGTTATTAAAGACTCGATTTTTAATAGCGTTTAAAAACGCTATCTTAGAGGGTTAACCTATAATAGCAGCAACTTTAATAGCGCTTAAAAACAATATTAAAGGCCAATAAAAGCGCTATTGAATATATTTTTTGGCGTAGTGGGCCTTACCTAAAAATACTGTATCGATCAAAACCTTTTTCTGAAACCACATTATTCTAAACTCACTCTCTCTTAAACCCTATAGCTCCATCTTCTTCCTCTCACCGCACATCGGAACCCAAATTTCTATAGATCAAAACACAACCTTTCTCATACTGTTCTCTCTGAAATTCCAGATTTCTATCGTTCGACTTATCCCATTGAACACCATAAACCTCTCCTCCACATCCATTATGGTGGCGTTGTTTCTTCTAAACTCATTCTATCTTCATTCTTCTGCTCAACTTCCACGTAATTTATTTTAGTAAGCTCAATCTTCATCATGTCAATTTCATTATCTCAATCTCGCTTACTTCACAATTTTCTTATATCTTCTCTAAATCATTATGTATTTGAATTTTATTTATTTTAGAATGATTAGTACTTTAGGTTATAATCTTATTCAGAATCATAACTTAGATGTATTTTTTGTTGTTGAAGATTATTTAGCTATACAATGGCTTCAAGAAAGATTTTTAGAAGTAATTTCATTCATCAATACTCTAACGCTTTAGGAGCTTTGATTTCATCTTTTCACTCTCCGCTACGTTTTTTCTCTATAAAACCTCACACTCCTCAATCAAACGTTTCTCATGAAATTTCACGGTAAAAAGAGGAATTATTCATTTTCCCTCCTGTTTTGGGACAATTCGTCTGGGGATTCGTGAGATTCCATGGTGATTTTATGAGATTGAGATTGAATGAGTCCATAGTTGTGAGGTGGTTGCCGCAGTCGTCGGCTGCTGCGAAGAAAGACGAGCTGGAGAGTGATGACGTGGTTAGTTAGAAGCGGAAAGAAGCTTCTTCAGAGGAATGTGATCAGGCGGTTGAAGGTTTAACCACTATGTTTTTGAAATCGTTGTCCTCTCATAATACTAGATTGTCCAAGTATTCCTTTTATGATGGCTTAGGCTATCATATAGTTAAATGGTTAGCTATTCTTGTGTTTGATGACATTAATTTCTTGTTACAAGACATCCTAAAAGATAGCAGTTATAAGACATATACATCATAACTTGCTATGCATCAAATTGAAGCATTGTGCATGGAATATTAAACCGTAAAATAGTATATAATTGAAGGCGACTTCTTATGGTTTCTTAAAGAGAACGATAGAGTTCTTACTTTCATAATTGCATTGTTATTATGTCTTTTGTTTTAATTCAAGTACTTTTGTTTAACAAAAGGAATTAAAACATTAGAGGAGGAAAGAAACATACATTTCCTTTGTCATTGTTGTTGCAGATGTTAATAGCTCACTACTTCCAATAAATCAAGAGACCATATATTGAGTTGCTGCAAATAATGTGTTCTACTTGAGGGATGATTAAAAGAGTAGTATATTTATTGTTTGCTTAGTGTTTTTGTAGATACCATGTGACAAATGAGGAGCTTGCCTCAGGCTGTTATTAGGTTAGGTGATTTTTATATGGATAGTTACTCTTGTACACACATCAAATCAATCTACACTTTGAGAGAGTGGTGTGATAGATTGGTTGCTTGAAGTTTGGATTAGAGTGAATGCGGATGGCGTTAGCTATCCTTTTTCCGTCACAACAGCTGCCAATGCGAAATTGTTTCTGCTTTGGGTGTGAGGCTGGCTGGTTATGTCAGCAGAATTGTTGTATTGTTTCTGCGTTGGCTACGACTTGGTATATGTGGAATTTGTGGAATGGAATTATTTTTAGGAATGATAATTGGAATGTGTGAGATATCGTTTGGAATATTAAGACGATAATTTGGAGATGGTCTTTCATCGGGAAAATTACGCGCTCTAATTTTAGCTTTTACGAGTTTAGTAGGTTCCCTTTGTACTACTTGTCTTAAGGCTTAATTGGGTTGTAATTTTCTTTTTGGCTCTTGGTTAGCCTTGTTTTTTTTAAGTGGGTTCGAGAACCCATTGTTCTCGCTATCAATGAATTCTTGCTTATAAAAAAAATGCAATTTAGTTTTTTTTATGAAAAATGAAATTCTTTTGAAAAAATTTGTTTTATAATCTCTAAACAATAATTTTATAAAAAAAATAAAATGAAAACCTAAAATAGCGTTTGTAAAATGTGCTATTAAATGATGTTTATTGGAAAGAATTGTGATAGTGCTTTTTCGTAGAAACGCTACCCAGGCTTGTTAAAAAATGTGTAGTTAAAATCGGCTACTATAGCGCTTTTTGGAGAAGCGTTATTAAAGACTCGATTTTTATTAGCGTTTAAAAACGCTATCTTAGAGGGTTAACCTATAATAGCAGCGACTTTAATAGCGCTTAAAAACGATATTAAAGGCCAATAAAAGCGCTATTGAATATATTTTTTGGCGTAGTGGGCCTTACCTAAAAATATTGTATCGATCAAAACCTTTTTCTGAAACCACATTATTCTAAACTCACTCTCTCTTAAACCCTATAGCTCCATCTTCTTCCTCTCACCGCACATCGGAACCCAAATTTCTATAGATCAAAACAGAACCTTTCTCATACTGTTCTCTCTGAAATTCCTGATTTCCATCGTTCGACTTGTCCCATTGAACACCATAAACCTCTCCTCCACATCCATTATGGTGGCGTTGTTTCTTCTAAACTCATTCTATCTTCATTCTTCTGCTCAACTTCCACGTAATTTATTTTAGTAAGCTCAATCTTCATCATCTCAATTTCATTATCTCAATCTCGCTTACTTCACAATTTTCTTATATCTTCTCTAAATCATTATGTATTTGAATTTTATTTATTTTAGAATGATTAGTACTTTAGGTTATAATCTTATTCAGAATCATAACTTAGATGTATTTTTTGTTGTTGAAGATTATTTAGCTATACAATGGCTTCAAGAAAGATTTTAAGAAGTAATTTCATTCATCAATACTCTAACGCTTTAGGAGCTTTGATTTCATCTTTTCACTCTCTGCTACGTTTTTTCACTATAAAACCTCACACTCCTCAATCAAACGTTTCTCATGAAATTTCACGGTACAAAGAGGAATTATTCATTTTCCCTCCTGTTTTGGGACAATTCGTCTGGGGATTCGTGAGATTCCAGGGTGATTTTATGAGATTGTGATTGAATGAGTCCATAGCTGTGAGGTGGTTGTCGCAGTCGTCGGCTGCTGCGAAGAAAGACGAGCTGGAGAGTGATGACGTGGTTAGTTAGAAGCGGAAAGAAGCTTCTTCAGAGGAATGTGATCAGGCGGTTGAAGGTTTAACCACTATGTTTTTGAAATCGTTGTCCTCTCATAATACTAGATTGTCCAAGTATTCCTTTTATGATGGCTTAGGCTATCATACAGTTAAATGGTTAGCTATTCTTGTGTTTGATGACATTAATTTCTTGTTACAAGACATCCTAAAAGATAGCAGTTATAAGACATATACATCATAACTTGCTACGCATCAAATTGAAGCATGGTGCATGGAATATTAAACCGTAAAATAGCATATAATTGAAGGCGACTTCTTATGGTTTCTTAAAGAGAACGATAGAGTTTTTACTTTCATAATTGCATTGTTATTATGTCTTTTTTTTAATTCAAGGACTTTTGTTTAACAAAAGGAATTAAAACATTAGAGGAGGAAAGAAACATACATTTCCTTTGTCATTGTTGTTGCAGATGTTAATAGCTCACTACTTCCAATAAATCAAGAGACCATATATTGAGTTGCTGCAAATAATGTGTTCTACTTGAGGGATGATTAAAAGAGTAGTATATTTATTGTTTGCTTAGTGTTTTTGTAGATACCATGTGACAAATGAGGAGCTTGCCTCAGGCTGTTATTAGGTTAGGTGATTTTTATATGGATAGTTACTCTTGTACACACATCAAATCAATCTACACTTTGAGAGAGTGGTGTGATAGATTGGTTGCTTGAAGTTTGGATTAGAGTGAATGCGGATGGCGTTAGCTATCCTTTTTCCGTCACAACAGCTGCCAATGCGAAATTGTTTCTGCTTTGGGTGTGAGGCTGGCTGGTTATGTCAGCAGAATTGTTGTATTGTTTCTGCGTTGGCTACGACTTGGTATATGTGGAATTTGCGGAATGGAATTATTTTTAGGAATGATAATTGGAATGTGTGAGATATCGTTTGGAATATTAAGACGATAATTTGGAGATGGTCTTTCATCGGGAAAATTACCCGCTCTAATTTTAGCTTTTAGGAGTTTAGTAGGTTCCCTTTGTACTACTTGTCTTAAGGCTTAATTGGGTTGTAATTTTCTTTTTGGCTCTTGGTTAGCCTTGTTTTTTTTTAAGTGGGTTCGAGAACCCATTGTTCTCGCTATCAATGAATTCTTGCTTATAAAAAAAATGCAATTTAGTTTTTTTTTATGAAAAATGAAATTCTTTTGAAAAAATTTGTTTTATAATCTCTAAACAATAATTTTATAAAAAAAATAAAATGAAAACCTAAAATAGCGTTTGTAAAATGTGCTATTAAATGATGTTTATTGGAAAGAATTGTGATAGTGCTTTTTCGTAGAAACGCTACCAAGGCTTGTTAAAAAATGTGTAGTTAAAATTGGCTACTATAGCGCTTTTTGGAGAAGCGTTATTAAAGACTCGATTTTTATTAGCGTTTAAAAACGCTATCTTAGAGGGTTAACCTATAATAGCAGCGACTTTAATAGCGCTTAAAAACGATATTAAAGGCCAATAAAAGCGCTATTGAATATATTTTTTGGCGTAGTGGGCCTTACCTAAAAATATTGTATCGATCAAAACCTTTTTCTGAAACCACATTATTCTAAACTCACTCTCTCTTAAACCCTATAGCTCCATCTTCTTCCTCTCACCGCACATCGGAACCCAAATTTCTATAGATCAAAACAGAACCTTTCTCATACTGTTCTCTCTGAAATTCCTGATTTCCATCGTTCGACTTATCCCATTGAACACCATAAACCTCTCCTCCACATCCATTATGGTGGCGTTGTTTCTTCTAAACTCATTCTATCTTCATTCTTCTGCTCAACTTCCACGTAATTTATTTTAGTAAGCTCAATCTTCATCATCTCAATTTCATTATCTCAATCTCGCTTACTTCACAATTTTCTTATATCTTCTCTAAATCATTATGTATTTGAATTTATTTATTTTAGAATGATTAGTACTTTAGGTTATAATCTTATTCAGAATCATAACTTAGATGTATTTTTTGTTGTTGAAGATTATTTAGCTATACAATGGCTTCAAGAAAGATTTTAAGAAGTAATTTCATTCATCAATACTCTAACGCTTTAGGAGCTTTGATTTCATCTTTTCACTCTCTGCTACGTTTTTTCACTATAAAACCTCACACTCCTCAATCAAACGTTTCTCATGAAATTTCACGGTACAAAGAGGAATTATTCATTTTCCCTCCTGTTTTGGGACAATTCGTCTGGGGATTCGTGAGATTCCAGGGTGATTTTATGAGATTGTGATTGAATGAGTCCATAGCTGTGAGGTGGTTGTCGCAGTCGTCGGCTGCTGCGAAGAAAGACGAGCTGGAGAGTGATGACGTGGTTAGTTAGAAGCGGAAAGAAGCTTCTTCAGAGGAATGTGATCAGGCGGTTGAAGGTTTAACCACTATGTTTTTGAAATCGTTGTCCTCTCATAATACTAGATTGTCCAAGTATTCCTTTTATGATGGCTTAGGCTATCATACAGTTAAATGGTTAGCTATTCTTGTGTTTGATGACATTAATTTCTTGTTACAAGACATCCTAAAAGATAGCAGTTATAAGACATATACATCATAACTTGCTATGCATCAAATTGAAGCATGGTGCATGGAATATTAAACCGTAAAATAGCATATAATTGAAGGCGACTTCTTATGGTTTCTTAAAGAGAACGATAGAGTTTTTACTTTCATAATTGCATTGTTATTATGTCTTTTTTTTTAATTCAAGGACTTTTGTTTAACAAAAGGAATTAAAACATTAGAGGAGGAAAGAAACATACATTTCCTTTGTCATTGTTGTTGCAGATGTTAATAGCTCACTACTTCCAATAAATCAAGAGACCATATATTGAGTTGCTGCAAATAATGTGTTCTACTTGAGGGATGATTAAAAGAGTAGTATATTTATTGTTTTCTTAGTGTTTTTGTAGATACCATGTGACAAATGAGGAGCTTGCCTCAGGCTGTTATTAGGTTAGGTGATTTTTATATGGATAGTTACTCTTGTACACACATCAAATCAATCTACACTTTGAGAGAGTGGTGTGATAGATTGGTTGCTTGAAGTTTGGATTAGAGTGAATGCGGATGGCGTTAGCTATCCTTTTTCCGTCACAACAGCTGCCAATGCGAAATTGTTTCTGCTTTGGGTGTGAGGCTGGCTGGTTATGTCAGCAGAATTGTTGTATTGTTTCTCGTTGGCTACGACTTGGTATATGTGGAATTTGCGGAATGGAATTATTTTTAGGAATGATAATTGGAATGTGTGAGATATCGTTTGGAATATTAAGACGATAATTTGGAGATGGTCTTTCATCGGGAAAATTACCCGCTCTAATTTTAGCTTTTAGGAGTTTAGTAGGTTCCCTTTGTACTACTTGTCTTAAGGCTTAATTGGGTTGTAATTTTCTTTTTGGCTCTTGGTTAGCCTTGTTTTTTTTTAAGTGGGTTCGAGAACCCATTGTTCTCGCTATCAATGAATTCTTGCTTATAAAAAAAATGCAATTTAGTTTTTTTTTATGAAAAATGAAATTCTTTTGAAAAAATTTGTTTTATAATCTCTAAACAATAATTTTATAAAAAAAATAAAATGAAAACCTAAAATAGCGTTTGTAAAATGTGCTATTAAATGATGTTTATTGGAAAGAATTGTGATAGTGCTTTTTCGTAGAAACGCTACCAAGGCTTGTTAAAAAATGTGTAGTTAAAATTGGCTACTATAGCGCTTTTTGGAGAAGCGTTATTAAAGACTCGATTTTTATTAGCGTTTAAAAACGCTATCTTAGAGGGTTAACCTATAATAGCAGCGACTTTAATAGCGCTTAAAAACGATATTAAAGGCCAATAAAAGCGCTATTGAATATATTTTTTGGCGTAGTGGGCCTTACCTAAAAATATTGTATCGATCAAAACCTTTTTCTGAAACCACATTATTCTAAACTCACTCTCTCTTAAACCCTATAGCTCCATCTTCTTCCTCTCACCGCACATCGGAACCCAAATTTCTATAGATCAAAACAGAACCTTTCTCATACTGTTCTCTCTGAAATTCCTGATTTCCATCGTTCAACTTATCCCATTGAACACCATAAACCTCTCCTCCACATCCATTATGGTGGCGTTGTTTCTTCTAAACTCATTCTATCTTCATTCTTCTGCTCAACTTCCACGTAATTTATTTTAGTAAGCTCAATCTTCATCATCTCAATTTCATTATCTCAATCTCGCTTACTTCACAATTTTCTTATATCTTCTCTAAATCATTATGTATTTGAATTTATTTATTTTAGAATGATTAGTACTTTAGGTTATAATCTTATTCAGAATCATAACTTAGATGTATTTTTTGTTGTTGAAGATTATTTAGCTATACAATGGCTTCAAGAAAGATTTTAAGAAGTAATTTCATTCATCAATACTCTAACGCTTTAGGAGCTTTGATTTCATCTTTTCACTCTCTGCTACGTTTTTTCACTATAAAACCTCACACTCCTCAATCAAACGTTTCTCATGAAATTTCACGGTACAAAGAGGAATTATTCATTTTCCCTCCTGTTTTGGGACAATTCGTCTGGGGATTCGTGAGATTCCAGGGTGATTTTATGAGATTGTGATTGAATGAGTCCATAGCTGTGAGGTGGTTGTCGCAGTCGTCGGCTGCTGCGAAGAAAGACGAGCTGGAGAGTGATGACGTGGTTAGTTAGAAGCGGAAAGAAGCTTCTTCAGAGGAATGTGATCAGGCGGTTGAAGGTTTAACCACTATGTTTTTGAAATCGTTGTCCTCTCATAATACTAGATTGTCCAAGTATTCCTTTTATGATGGCTTAGGCTATCATACAGTTAAATGGTTAGCTATTCTTGTGTTTGATGACATTAATTTCTTGTTACAAGCCATCCTAAAAGATAGCAGTTATAAGACATATACATCATAACTTGCTATGCATCAAATTGAAGCATGGTGCATGGAATATTAAACCGTAAAATAGCATATAATTGAAGGCGACTTCTTATGGTTTCTTAAAGAGAACGATAGAGTTTTTACTTTCATAATTGCATTGTTATTATGTCTTTTTTTTTAATTCAAGGACTTTTGTTTAACAAAAGGAATTACAACATTAGAGGAGGAAAGAAACATACATTTCCTTTGTCATTGTTGTTGCAGATGTTAATAGCTCACTACTTCCAATAAATCAAGAGACCATATATTGAGTTGCTGCAAATAATGTGTTCTACTTGAGGGATGATTAAAAGAGTAGTATATTTATTGTTTGCTTAGTGTTTTTGTAGATACCATGTGACAAATGAGGAGCTTGCCTCAGGCTGTTATTAGGTTAGGTGATTTTTATATGGATAGTTACTCTTGTACACACATCAAATCAATCTACACTTTGAGAGAGTGGTGTGATAGATTGATTGCTTGAAGTTTGGATTAGAGTGAATGCGGATGGCGTTAGCTATCCTTTTTCCGTCACAACAGCTGCCAATGCGAAATTGTTTCTGCTTTGGGTGTGAGGCTGGCTGGTTATGTCAGCAGAATTGTTGTATTGTTTCTGCGTTGGCTACGACTTGGTAAATGTGGAATTTGCGGAATGGAATTATTTTTAGGAATGATAATTGGAATGTGTGAGATATCGTTTGGAATATTAAGACGATAATTTGGAGATGGTCTTTCATCGGGAAAATTACCCGCTCTAATTTTAGCTTTTAGGAGTTTAGTAGGTTCCCTTTGTACTACTTGTCTTAAGGCTTAATTGGGTTGTAATTTTCTTTTTGGCTCTTGGTTAGCCTTGTTTTTTTTTAAGTGGGTTCGAGAACCCATTGTTCTCGCTATCAATGAATTCTTGCTTATAAAAAAAATGCAATTTAGTTTTTTTTTATGAAAAATGAAATTCTTTTGAAAAAATTTGTTTTATAATCTCTAAACAATAATTTTATAAAAAAAATAAAATGAAAACCTAAAATAGCGTTTGTAAAATGTGCTATTAAATGATGTTTATTGGAAAGAATTGTGACAGTGCTTTTTCGTAGAAACGCTACCAAGGCTTGTTAAAAAATGTGTAGTTAAAATTGGCTACTATAGCGCTTTTTGGAGAAGCGTTATTAAAGACTCGATTTTTATTAGCGTTTAAAAACGCTATCTTAGAGGGTTAACCTATAATAGCAGCGACTTTAATAGCGCTTAAAAACGATATTAAAGGCCAATAAAAGCGCTATTGAATATATTTTTTGGCGTAGTGGGCCTTACCTAAAAATATTGTATCGATCAAAACCTTTTTCTGAAACCACATTATTCTAAACTCACTCTCTCTTAAACCCTATAGCTCCATCTTCTTCCTCTCACCGCACATCGGAACCCAAATTTCTATAGATCAAAACAGAACCTTTCTCATACTGTTCTCTCTGAAATTCCTGATTTCCATCGTTCGACTTATCCCATTGAACACCATAAACCTCTCCTCCACATCCATTCTGGTGGCGTTGTTTCTTCTAAACTCATTCTATCTTCATTCTTCTGCTCAACTTCCACGTAATTTATTTTAGTAAGCTCAATCTTCATCATCTCAATTTCATTATCTCAATCTCGCTTACTTCACAATTTTCTTATATCTTCTCTAAATCATTATGTATTTGAATTTATTTATTTTAGAATGATTAGTACTTTAGGTTATAATCTTATTCAGAATCATAACTTAGATGTATTTTTTGTTGTTGAAGATTATTTAGCTATACAATGGCTTCAAGAAAGATTTTAAGAAGTAATTTCATTCATCAATACTCTAACGCTTTAGGAGCTTTGATTTCATCTTTTCACTCTCTGCTACGTTTTTTCACTATAAAACCTCACACTCCTCAATCAAACGTTTCTCATGAAATTTCACGGTACAAAGAGGAATTATTCATTTTCCCTCCTGTTTTGGGACAATTCGTCTGGGGATTCGTGAGATTCCAGGGTGATTTTATGAGATTGTGATTGAATGAGTCCATAGCTGTGAGGTGGTTGTCGCAGTCGTCGGCTGCTGCGAAGAAAGACGAGCTGGAGAGTGATGACGTGGTTAGTTAGAAGCGGAAAGAAGCTTCTTCAGAGGAATGTGATCAGGCGGTTGAAGGTTTAACCACTATGTTTTTGAAATCGTTGTCCTCTCATAATACTAGATTGTCCAAGTATTCCTTTTATGATGGCTTAGGCTATCATACAGTTAAATGGTTAGCTATTCTTGTGTTTGATGACATTAATTTCTTGTTACAAGACATCCTAAAAGATAGCAGTTATAAGACATATACATCATAACTTGCTATGCATCAAATTGAAGCATGGTGCATGGAATATTAAACCGTAAAATAGCATATAATTGAAGGCGACTTCTTATGGTTTCTTAAAGAGAACGATAGAGTTTTTACTTTCATAATTGCATTGTTATTATGTCTTTTTTTTTAATTCAAGGACTTTTGTTTAACAAAAGGAATTAAAACATTAGAGGAGGAAAGAAACATACATTTCCTTTGTCATTGTTGTTGCAGATGTTAATAGCTCACTACTTCCAATAAATCAAGAGACCATATATTGAGTTGCTGCAAATAATGTGTTCTACTTGAGGGATGATTAAAAGAGTAGTATATTTATTGTTTGCTTAGTGTTTTTGTAGATACCACGTGACAAATGAGGAGCTTGCCTCAGGCTGTTATTAGGTTAGGTGATTTTTATATGGATAGTTACTCTTGTACACACATCAAATCAATCTACACTTTGAGAGAGTGGTGTGATAGATTGGTTGCTTGAAGTTTGGATTAGAGTGAATGCGGAGGGCGTTAGCTATCCTTTTTCCGTCACAACAGCTGCCAATGCGAAATTGTTTCTGCTTTGGGTGTGAGGCTGGCTGGTTATGTCAACAGAATTGTAGTATTGTTTCTGCGTTGGCTACGACTTGGTATATGTGGAATTTGCGGAATGGAATTATTTTTAGGAATGATAATTGGAATGTGTGAGATATCGTTTGGAATATTAAGACGATAATTTGGAGATGGTCTTTCATCGGGAAAATTACCCGCTCTAATTTTAGATTTTATGAGTTTAGTAGGTTCCCTTTGTACTACTTGTCTTAAGGCTTAAATGGGTTGTAATTTTCTTTTTGGCTCTTGGTTAGCCTTGTTTTTTTTAAGTGGGTTCGAGAACCCATTGTTCTCGCTATCAATGAATTCTTGCTTATAAAAAAATGCAATTTAGTGTTTTTTTATGAAAAATGAAATTCTTTTGAAAAAATTTGTTTTATAATCTCTAAACAATAATTTTATAAAAAAAATAAAATGAAAACCTAAAATAGCGTTTGTAAAAAGTGCTATTAAATGATGTTTATTGGAAAGAATTGTGATGGTACTTTTTCGTAGAAACGCTACCAAGGCTTGTTAAAAAATGTGTAGTTAAAATTGGCTACTATAGCGCTTTTTGGAGAAGCTTTATTAAAGACTCGATTTTTAATAGCGTTTAAAAACGCTATCTTAGAGGGTTAACCTATAATAGCAGCGACTTTAATAGCGCTTAAAAACGATATTAAAGGCCAATAAAAGCGCTATTGAATATATTTTTTGGCGTAGTGGGCCTTACCTAAAAATATTGTATCGATCAAAACCTTTTTCTGAAACCACATTATTCTAAACTCACTCTCTCGTAAACCCTATAGCTCCATCTTCTTCCTCTCACCGCACATCGGAACCCAAATTTCTATAGATCAAAACAGAACCTTTCTCATACTGTTCTCTCTGAAATTCCTGATTTCCATCGTTCGACTTATCCCATTGAACACCATAAACCTCTCCTCCACATCCATTATGGTGGCGTTGTTTCTTCTAAACTCATTCTATCTTCATTCTTCTGCTCAACTTCCACGTAATTTATTTTAGTAAGCTCAATCTTCATCATCTCAATTTCATTATCTCAATCTCGCTTACTTCACAATTTTCTTATATCTTCTCTAAATCATTATGTATTTGAATTTTATTTATTTTAGAATGATTAGTACTTTAGGTTATAATCTTATTCAGAATCATAACTTAGATGTATTTTTTGTTGTTGAAGATTATTTAGCTATACAATGGCTTCAAGAAAGATTTTAAGAAGTAATTTCATTCATCAATACTCTAACGCTTTAGGAGCTTTGATTTCATCTTTTCACTCTCCGCTACGTTTTTTCACTATAAAACCTCACACTCCTCAATCAAACGTTTCTCATGAAATTTCACAGTACAAAGAGGAATTATTCATTTTCCCTCCTGTTTTGGGGCAATTCGTCTGGGGATTCGTGAGATTCCATGGTGATTTTATGAGATTGAGATTGAATGAGTCCATAACTGTGAGGTGGTTGTCGCAGTCGTCGGCTGCTGCGAAGTAAGACGAGCTGGAGAGTGATGACGTGGTTAGTTAGAAGCGGAAAGAAACTTCTTCAGAGGAATGTGATCAGGCGGTTGAAGGTTTAACCACTATGTTTTTGAAATCGTTGTCCTCTCATAATACTAGATTGTCCAAGTATTCCTTTTATGATGGCTTAGGCTATCATACAGTTAAATGGTTAGCTATTCTTGTGTTTGATGACATTAATTTCTTGTTACAAGACATCCTAAAAGATAGCAGTTATAAGACATATACATCATAACTTGCTATGCATCAAATTGAAGCATTGTGCATGGAATATTAAACCGTAAAATAGCATATAATTGAAGGCGACTTCTTATGGTTTCTTAAAGAGAACGATAGAGTTTTTACTTTCATAATTGCATTGTTATTATGTCTTTTTTTTTAATTCAAGGAATTTTGTTTAACAAAAAGAATTAAAACATTAGAGGAGGAAAGAAACATACATTTCCTTTGTCATTGTGGTTGCAGATGTTAATAGCTCACTACTTCCAATAAATCAAGAGACCATATATTGAGTTGCTGCAAATAATGTGTTCTACTTGAGGGATGATTTAAAGAGTAGTATATTTATTGTTTGCTTAGTGTTTTTGTAGATACCACGTGACAAATGAGGAGCTTGCCTCAGGCTGTTATTAGGTTAGGTGATTTTTATATGGATAGTTACTCTTGTACACACATCAAATCAATCTACACTTTGAGAGAGTGGTGTGATAGATTGGTTGCTTGAAGTTTGGATTAGAGTGAATGCGGATGGCGTTAGCTATTATTTTTCCGTCACAACAGCTGCCAATGCGAAATTGTTTCTGCTTTGGGTGTGAGGCTGGCTGGTTATGTCAGCAGAATTGTATTATTGTTTCTGCGTTGGCTACGACTTGGTATATGTGGAATTTGCGGAATGGAATTATTTTTAGGAATGATAATTGGAATGTGTGAGATATCGTTTGGAATATTAAGACGATAATTTGGAGATGGTCTTTCATCGGGAAAATTACCCGCTCTAATTTTAGCTTTTATGAGTTTAGTAGGTTCCCATTGTACTACTTGTCTTAAGGCTTAATTGGGTTGTAATTTTCTTTTTGGCTCTTGGTTAGCCTTGTTTTTTTTTAAGTGGGTTCGAGAACCCATTGTTCTCGCTATCAATGAATTCTTGCTTATAAAAAAATGCAATTTAGTTTTTTTTTATGAAAAATGAAATTCTTTTGAAAAAATTTGTTTTATAATCTCTAAACAATAATTTTATAAAAAAAATAAAATGAAAACCTAAAATAGCGTTTGTAAAAAGTGCTATTAAATGATGATTATTGGAAAGAATCATGATAGTGCTTTTTCGTAGAAACGCTACCAAGGCTTGTTAAAAAATGTGTAGTTAAAATTGGCTATTATAGCGCTTTTTGGAGAAGCGTTATTAAAGACTCGATTTTTATTAGCGTTTAAAAACGCTATCTTAGAGGGTTAACCTATAATAGCAGCGACTTTAATAGCGCTTAAAAACGATATTAAAGGCCAATAAAAGCGCTATTGAATATATTTTTTGGCGTAGTGGGCCTTACCTAAAAATATTGTATCGATCAAAACCTTTTTCTGAAACCACATTATTCTAAACTCACTCTCTCTTAAACCCTATAGCTCCATCTTCTTCCTCTCACCGCACATCGGAACCCAAATTTCTATAGATCAAAACAGAACCTTTCTCATACTGTTCTCTCTGAAATTCCTGATTTCCATCGTTCGACTTATCCCATTGAACACCATAAACCTCTCCTCCACATCCATTATGGTGGCGTTGTTTCTTCTAAACTCATTCTATCTTCATTCTTCTGCTCAACTTCCACGTAATTTATTTTAGTAAGCTCAATCTTCATCATCTCAATTTCATTATCTCAATCTCGCTTACTTCACAATTTTCTTATATCTTCTCTAAATCATTATGTATTTGAATTTATTTATTTTAGAATGATTAGTACTTTAGGTTATAATCTTATTCAGAATCATAACTTAGATGTATTTTTTGTTGTTGAAGATTATTTAGCTATACAATGGCTTCAAGAAAGATTTTAAGAAGTAATTTCATTCATCAATACTCTAACGCTTTAGGAGCTTTGATTTCATCTTTTCACTCTCTGCTACGTTTTTTCACTATAAAACCTCACACTCCTCAATCAAACGTTTCTCATGAAATTTCACGGTACAAAGAGGAATTATTCATTTTCCCTCCTGTTTTGGGACAATTCGTCTGGGGATTCGTGAGATTCCAGGGTGATTTTATGAGATTGTGATTGAATGAGTCCATAGCTGTGAGGTGGTTGTCGCAGTCGTCGGCTGCTGCGAAGAAAGACGAGCTGGAGAGTGATGACGTGGTTAGTTAGAAGCGGAAAGAAGCTTCTTCAGAGGAATGTGATCAGGCGGTTGAAGGTTTAACCACTATGTTTTTGAAATCGTTGTCCTCTCATAATACTAGATTGTCCAAGAATTCCTTTTATGATGGCTTAGGCTATCATACAGTTAAATGGTTAGCTATTCTTGTGTTTGATGACATTAATTTCTTGTTACAAGACATCCTAAAAGATAGCAGTTATAAGACATATACATCATAACTTGCTATGCATCAAATTGAAGCATGGTGCATGGAATATTAAACCGTAAAATAGCATATAATTGAAGGCGACTTCTTATGGTTTCTTAAAGAGAACGATAGAGTTTTTACTTTCATAATTGCATTGTTATTATGTCTTTTTTTTTAATTCAAGGACTTTTGTTTAACAAAAGGAATTAAAACATTAGAGGAGGAAAGAAACATACATTTCCTTTGTCATTGTTGTTGCAGATGTTAATAGCTCACTACTTCCAATAAATCAAGAGACCATATATTGAGTTGCTGCAAATAATGTGTTCTACTTGAGGGATGATTAAAAGAGTAGTATATTTATTGTTTGCTTAGTGTTTTTGTAGATACCACGTGACAAATGAGGAGCTTGCCTCAGGCTGTTATTAGGTTAGGTGATTTTTATATGGATAGTTACTCTTGTACACACATCAAATCAATCTACACTTTGAGAGAGTGGTGTGATAGATTGGTTGCTTGAAGTTTGGATTAGAGTGAATGCGGAGGGCGTTAGCTATCCTTTTTCCGTCACAACAGCTGCCAATGCGAAATTGTTTCTGCTTTGGGTGTGAGGCTGGCTGGTTATGTCAGCAGAATAGTAGTATTGTTTCTGCGTTGGCTACGACTTGGTATATGTGGAATTTGCGGAATGGAATTATTTTTAGGAATGATAATTGGAATGTGTGAGATATCGTTTGGAATATTAAGACGATAATTTGGAGATGGTCTTTCATCGGGAAAATTACCCGCTCTAATTTTAGATTTTATGAGTTTAGTAGGTTCCCTTTGTACTACTTGTCTTAAGGCTTAAATGGGTTGTAATTTTCTTTTTGGCTCTTGGTTAGCCTTGTTTTTTTTAAGTGGGTTCGAGAACCCATTGTTCTCGCTATCAATGAATTCTTGCTTATAAAAAAATGCAATTTAGTTTTTTTTTATGAAAAATGAAATTCTTTTGAAAAAATTTGTTTTATAATCTCTAAACAATAATTTTATAAAAAAAATAAAATGAAAACCTAAAATAGCGTTTGTAAAAAGTGCTATTAAATGATGTTTATTGGAAAGAATTGTGATGGTGCTTTTTCGTAGAAACGCTACCAAGGCTTGTTAAAAAATGTGTAGTTAAAATTGGCTACTATAGCGCTTTTTGGAGAAGCTTTATTAAAGACTCGATTTTTAATAGCGTTTAAAAACGCTATCTTAGAGGGTTAACCTATAATAGCAGCGACTTTAATAGCGCTTAAAAACGATATTAAAGGCCAATAAAAGCGCTATTGAATATATTTTTTGGCGTAGTGGGCCTTACCTAAAAATATTGTATCGATCAAAACCTTTTTCTGAAACCACATTATTCTAAACTCACTCTCTCGTAAACCCTATAGCTCCATCTTCTTCCTCTCACCGCACATCGGAACCCAAATTTCTATAGATCAAAACAGAACCTTTCTCATACTGTTCTCTCTGAAATTCCTGATTTCCATCGTTCGACTTATCCCATTGAACACCATAAACCTCTCCTCCACATCCATTATGGTGGCGTTGTTTCTTCTAAACTCATTCTATCTTCATTCTTCTGCTCAACTTCCACGTAATTTATTTTAGTAAGCTCAATCTTCATCATCTCAATTTCATTATCTCAATCTCGCTTACTTCACAATTTTCTTATATCTTCTCTAAATCATTATGTATTTGAATTTTATTTATTTTAGAATGATTAGTACTTTAGGTTATAATCTTATTCAGAATCATAACTTAGATGTATTTTTTGTTGTTGAAGATTATTTAGCTATACAATGGCTTCAAGAAAGATTTTAAGAAGTAATTTCATTCATCAATACTCTAACGCTTTAGGAGCTTTGATTTCATCTTTTCACTCTCCGCTACGTTTTTTCACTATAAAACCTCACACTCCTCAATCAAACGTTTCTCATGAAATTTCACAGTACAAAGAGGAATTATTCATTTTCCCTCCTGTTTTGGGGCAATTCGTCTGGGGATTCGTGAGATTCCATGGTGATTTTATGAGATTGAGATTGAATGAGTCCATAGCTGTGAGGTGGTTGTCGCAGTCGTCGGCTGCTGCGAAGTAAGACGAGCTGGAGAGTGATGACGTGGTTAGTTAGAAGCGGAAAGAAACTTCTTCAGAGGAATGTGATCAGGCGGTTGAAGGTTTAACCACTATGTTTTTGAAATCGTTGTCCTCTCATAATACTAGATTGTCCAAGTATTCCTTTTATGATGGCTTAGGCTATCATACAGTTAAATGGTTAGCTATTCTTGTGTTTGATGACATTAATTTCTTGTTACAAGACATCCTAAAAGATAGCAGTTATAAGACATATACATCATAACTTGCTATGCATCAAATTGAAGCATTGTGCATGGAATATTAAACCGTAAAATAGCATATAATTGAAGGCGACTTCTTATGGTTTCTTAAAGAGAACGATAGAGTTTTTACTTTCATAATTGCATTGTTATTATGTCTTTTTTTTTAATTCAAGGACTTTTGTTTAACAAAAGGAATTAAAACATTAGAGGAGGAAAGAAACATACATTTCCTTTGTCATTGTGGTTGCAGATGTTAATAGCTCACTACTTCCAATAAATCAAGAGACCATATATTGAGTTGCTGCAAATAATGTGTTCTACTTGAGGGATGATTAAAAGAGTAGTATATTTATTGTTTGCTTAGTGTTTTTGTAGATACCACGTGACAAATGAGGAGCTTGCCTCAGGCTGTTATTAGGTTAGGTGATTTTTATATGGATAGTTACTCTTGTACACACATCAAATCAATCTACACTTTGAGAGAGTGGTGTGATAGATTGGTTGCTTGAAGTTTGGATTAGAGTGAATGCGGAGGGCGTTAGCTATCCTTTTTCCGTCACAACAGCTGCCAATGCGAAATTGTTTCTGCTTTGGGTGTGAGGCTGGCTGGTTATGTCAGCAGAATTGTAGTATTGTTTCTGCGTTGGCTACGACTTGGTATATGTGGAATTTGCGGAATGGAATTATTTTTAGGAATGATAATTGGAATGTGTGAGATATCGTTTGGAATATTAAGACGATAATTTGGAGATGGTCTTTCATCGGGAAAATTACCCGCTCTAATTTTAGATTTTATGAGTTTAGTAGGTTCCCTTTGTACTACTTGTCTTAAGGCTTAAATGGGTTGTAATTTTCTTTTTGGCTCTTGGTTAGCCTTGTTTTTTTAAGTGGGTTCGAGAACCCATTGTTCTCGCTATCAATGAATTCATGCTTATAAAAAAATGCAATTTAGTTTTTTTTTATGAAAAATGAAATTCTTTAGAAAAAATTTGTTTTATAATCTCTAAACAATAATTTTATAAAAAAAATAAAATGAAAACCTAAAATAGCGTTTGTAAAAAGTGCTATTAAATGATGTTTATTGGAAAGAATTGTGATGGTGCTTTTTCGTAGAAACGCTACCAAGGCTTGTTAAAAAATGTGTAGTTAAAATTGGCTACTATAGCGCTTTTTGGAGAAGCGTTATTAAAGACTCGATTTTTAATAGCGTTTAAAAATGCTATCTTAGAGGGTTAACCAATAATAGCAGAAACTTTAATAGCGCTTAAAAACGATATTAAAAGCCAATAAAAGCGCTATTGAATATATTTTTTGGCGTAGTGGGCCTTACCTAAAAATACTGTATCGATCAAAACCTTTTTCTGAAACCATACTATTCTAAACTCACTCTCTCTTAAACCCTATAGCTCCATCTTCTTCCTCTCACCGCACATCGGAACCCAAATTTCTATAGATCAAAACACAACTTTTCTCATACTGTTCTCTCTGAAATTCCAGATTTCCATCGTTCGACTTATCCCATTGAACACCATAAACCTCTCCTCCACATCCATTATGGTGGCGTTGTTTCTTCTAAACTCATTCTATCTTCATTCTTCTGCTCAACTTCCACGTAATTTATTTTAGTAAGCTCAATCTTCATCATCTCAATTTCATTATCTCAATCTCGCTTACTTCACAATTTTCTTATATCTTCTCTAAATCATTATGTATTTGAATTTTATTTATTTTAGAATGATTAGTACTTTAGGTTATAATCTTATTCAGAATCATAACTTAGATGTATTTTTTGTTGTTGAAGATTATTTAGCTATACAATGGCTTCAAGAAAGATTTTAAGAAGTAATTTCATTCATCAATACTCTAACGCTTTAGGAGCTTTGATTTCATCTTTTCACTCTCCGCTACGTTTTTTCACTATAAAACCTCACACTCCTCAATCAAACGTTTCTCATGAAATTTCACGGTACAAAGAGGAATTATTCATTTTCCCTCCTGTTTTGGGACAATTCGTCTGGGGATTCGTGAGATTCCATGGTGATTTTATGAGATTGAGATTGAATGAGTCCATAGCTATGAGGTGGTTGTCACAGTCGTCAGCTGCTGCGAAGAAAGACGAGCTGGAGAGTGATGACGTGGTTAGTTAGAAGCGGAAAGAAGCTTCTTTAGAGGAATGTGATCAGGCGGTTGAAGGTTTAACCACTATGTTTTTGAAATCGTTGTCCTCTCATAATACTAGATTGTCCAAGTATTCCATTTATGATGGCTTAGGCTATCATACAGTTAAATGGTTAGCTATTCTTGTGTTTGATGACATTAATTTCTTGTTACAAGACATCCTAAAAGATAGCAGTTATAAGACATATACATCATAACTTGCTATGCATCAAATTGAAGCATTGTGCATGGAATATTAAACCGTAAAATAGTATATAATTGAAGGCGACTTCTTATGGTTTCTTAAAGAGAACGATAGAGTTCTTACTTTCATAATTGCATTGTTATTATGTCTTTTGTTTTAATTCAAGGACTTTTGTTTAACAAAAGGAATTAAAACATTAGAGGAGGAAAGAAACATACATTTCCTTTGTCATTGTTGTTGCAGATGTTAATAGCTCACTACTTCCAATAAATCAAGAGACCATACATTGAGTTGCTGCAAATAATGTGTTCTACTTGAGGGATGATTAAAAGAGTAGTATCTTTATTGTTTGCTTAGTGTTTTTGTAGACACCATGTGACAAATGAGGAGCTTGCCTCAGGCTGTTATTAGGTTAGGTGATTTTTATATGGATAGTTACTCTTGTACACACATCAAATCAATCTACACTTTGAGAGAGTGGTGTGATAGATTGGTTGCTTGAAGTTTGGATTAGAGTGAATGCGGATGGCGTTAGCTATCCTTTTTCTGTCACAACAGCTGCCAATGCGAAATTGTTTCTGCTTTGGGTGTGAGGCTGGCTGGTTATGTCAGCAGAATTGTTGTATTGTTTCTGCGTTGGCTACGACTTGGTATATGTGGAATTTGCGGAATGGAATTATTTTTAGGAATGATAATTGGAATGTGTGAGATATCGTTTGGAATATTAGGACGATAATTTGGAGATGGTCTTTCATCGGGAAAATTACCCGCTCTAATTTTAGCTTTTATGAGTTTAGTAGGTTCCCTTTGTACTACTTGTCTTAAGGCTTAATTGGGTTGTAATTTTCTTTTTGGCTCTTGGTTAGCCTTGTTTTTTTTAAGTGGGTTCGAGAACCCATTGTTCTCGCTATCAATGAATTCTTGCTTATAAAAAAAATGCAATTTAGTTTTTTTTTATGAAAAATGAAATTCTTTTGAAAAAATTTGTTTTATAATCTCTAAACAATAATTTTATAAAAAAAATAAAATGAAAACCTAAAATAGCGTTTGTAAAAAGTGCTATTAAATGATGTTTATTGGAAAGAATTGTGATAGTGCTTTTTCTTAGAAACGCTACCAAGGCTTGTTAAAAAATGTGTAGTTAAAATTGGCTATTATAGCGCTTTTTGGAGAAGCGTTATTAAAGACTCAATTTTTAATAGGGTTTAAAAACGCTATCTTAGAGGGTTAACCTATAATAGCAGCAACTTTAATAGCGCTTAAAAACGATATTAAAGGCCAATATAAGCGCTATTGAATATATTTTTTGGCGTAGTGGGCCTTACCTAAAAATACTGTATCGATCAAAACCTTTTTCTGAAACCACATTATTCTAAACTCACTCTCTCTTAAACCCTATAGTTCCATCTTCTTCCTCTCACCGCACATCGGAACCCAAATTTCTATAGATCAAAACACAACCTTTCTCATACTGTTCTCCCTGAAATTCCAGATTTCTATCGTTCGACTTATCCCATTGAACACCATAAACCTCTCCTCCACATCCATTATGGTGGCGTTGTTTCTTCTAAACTCATTCTATCTTCATTCTTCTGCTCAACTTCCACGTAATTTATTTTAGTAAGCTCAATCTTCATCATCTCAATTTCATTATCTCAATCTCGCTTACTTCACAATTTTCTTATATCTTCTCTAAATCATTATGTATTTGAATTTTATTTATTTTAGAATGATTAGTAATTTAGGTTATAATCTTATTCAGAATCATAACTTAGATGCATTTTTTGTTGTTGAAGATTATTTAGCTATACAATGGCTTCAAGAAAGATTTTAAGAAGTAATTTCATTCATCAATACTCTAACGCTTTAGGAGCTTTGATTTCATCTTTTCACTCTCCGCTACGTTTTTTCACTATAAAACCTCACACTCCTCAATCAAACGTTTCTCATGAAATTTCACGGTACAAAGAGGAATTATTCATTTTCCCTCCTATTTTGGGACCATTCGTCTGGGGATTCGTGAGATTCCATGGTGATTTTATGAGATTGAGATTGAATGAGTCCATAGCTGTGAGGTGGTTGTCGCAGTCGTCGGCTGCTGCGAAGAAAGACGAGCTGGAGAGTGATGACGTGGTTAGTTAGAAGCGGAAAGAAGCTTCTTCAGAGGAATGTGATCAGGCGGTTGAAGGTTTAACCACTATGTTCTTGAAATCGTTGTCCTCTCATAATACTAGATTGTCCAAGTATTCCTTTTATGATGGCTTAGGCTATCATACAGTTAAATGGTTAGCTATTCTTGTGTTTGATGACATTAATTTATTGTTACAAGACATCCTAAAAGATAGCAGTTATAAGACATATACATCATAACTTGCTATGCATCAAATTGAAGCATTGTGCATGGAATATTAAACCGTAAAATAGCATATAATTGAAGGCGACTTCTTATCGTTTCTTAAAGAGAACGATAGAGTTCTTACTTTCATAATTGCATTGTTATTATGTCTTTTCTTTTAATTCAAGGACTTTTGTTTAACAAAAGGAATTAAAACATTAGAGGAGGAAAGAAACATATATTTCCTTTGTCATTGTTGTTGCAGATGTTAATAGCTCACTACTTCCAATAAATCAAGAGACCATATATTGAGTTGCTGCAAATAATGTGTTCTACTTGAGGGATGATTAAAAGAGTAGTATATTTATTGTTTGCTTAGTGTTTTTGTAGATACCATGTGACAAATGAGGAGCTTGCCTCAGGCTGTTATTAGGTTAGGTGATTTTTATATGGATAGTTACTCTTGTACACACATCAAATCAATCTACACTTTGAGAGAGTGGTGTGATATATTGGTTGCTTGAAGTTTGGATTAGAGTGAATGCGGATGGCGTTAGCTATCCTTTTTCCGTCACAACAGCTGCCAATGCGAAATTGTTTCTGCTTTGGGTGTGAGGCTGGCTGGTTATGTCAGCAGAATTGTTGTATTGTTTCTGCGTTGGCTACGACTTGGTATATGTGGAATTTGCGGAATGGAATTATTTTTAGGAATGATAATTGGAATGTGTGAGATATCGTTTGGAATATTAAGACGATAATTTGGAGATGGTCTTTCATCGGGAAAATTACCCGCTCTAATTTTAGCTTTTATGAGTTTAGTAGGTTCCCTTTGTACTACTTGTCTTAAGGCTTAATTGGGTTGTAATTTTCTTTTTGGCTCTTGGTTAGCCTTGTTTTTTTTTAAGTGGGTTCGAGAACACATTGTTCTCGCTATCAATGAATTCTTGCTTATAAAAAAAATGCAATTTAGTTTTTTTTTATGAAAAATGAAATTCTTTTGAAAAAATTTGTTTTATAATCTCTAAACAATAATTTTATAAAAAAAATAAAATGAAAACCTAAAATAGCGTTTGTAAAAAGTGCTATTAAATGATGTTTATTGGAAAGAATTGTGATAGTGCTTTTTCGTAGAAACGCTACCAAGGCTTGTTAAAAAATGTGTAGTTAAAATTGGCTATTATAGCGCTTTTTGGAGAAGCGTTATTAAAGACTCGATTTTTAATAGCGTTTAAAAACGCTATCTTAGAGGGTTAACCTATAATAGCAGCAACTTTAATAGCGCTTAAAAACGATATTAAAGGCCAATAAAAGCGCTATTGTATATATTTTTTGGCGTAGTGGGCCTTACCTAAAAATACTGTATCGATCAAAACCTTTTTCTGAAACCACATTATTCTAAACTCACTCTCTCTTAAACCCTATAGCTCCATCTTCTTCCTCTCACCGCACATCGGAACCCAAATTTCTATAGATCAAAACACAACCTTTCTCATACTGTTCTCTCTGAAATTCCAGATTTCTATCGTTCGACTTATCCCATTGAACACCATAAACCTCTCCTCCACATCCATTATGGTGGCGTTGTTTCTTCTAAACTCATTTTATCTTCATTCTTCTGCTCAACTTCCACGTAATTTATTTTAGTAAGCTCAATCTTCATCATCTCAATCTCGCTTACTTCACAATTTTCTTATATCTTCTCTAAATCATTATGTATTTGAATTTTATTTATTTTAGAATGATTAGTACTTTAGGTTATAATCTTATTCAGAATCATAACTTAGATGTATTTTTTGTTGTTGAAGATTATTTAGCTATACAATGGCTTCAAGAAAGATTTTAAGAAGTAATTTCATTCATCAATACTCTAACGCTTTAGGAGCTTTGATTTCATCCTTTCACTCTCCGCTACGTTTTTTCACTATAAAACCTCACACTCCTCAATCAAACGTTTCTCATGAAATTTCACGTTACAAAGAGGAATTATTCATTTTCCCTCCTGTTTTGGGACAATTCGTCTGGGGATTCGTGAGATTCCATGGTGATTTTATGAGATTGAGATTGAATGAGTCCATAGCTGTGAGGTGGTTGTCGCAGTCGTCGGCTGCTGCGAAGAAAGACGAGCTGGAGAGTGATGACGTGGTTAGTTAGAAGCGGAAAGAAGCTTCTTCAGAGGAATGTGATCAGGCGGTTGAAGGTTTAACCACTATGTTTTTGAAATCGTTGTCCTCTCATAATACTAGATTGTCCAAGTATTCCTTTTATGATGGCTTAGGCTATCATACAATTAAATGGTTAGCTATTCTTGTGTTTGATGACATTAATTTCTTGTTACAAGACATCCTAAAAGATAGCAGTTATAAGACATATACATCATAACTTGCTATGCATCAAATTGAAGCATTGTGCATGGAATATTAAACCGTAAAATAGTATATAATTGAAGGCGACTTCTTATGGTTTCTTAAAGAGAACGATAGAGTTCTTACTTTCATAATTGCATTGTTATTATGTCTTTTGTTTTAATTCAAGGACTTTTGTTTAACAAAAGGAATTAAAACATTAGAGGAGGAAAGAAACATACATTTCCTTTGTCATTGTTGTTGCAGATGTTAATAGCTCACTACTTCCAATAAATCAAGAGACCATATATTGAGTTGCTGCAAATAATGTGTTCTACTTGAGGGATGATTAAAAGAGTAGTATATTTATTGTTTGCTTAGTGTTTTTGTAGATACCATGTGACAAATGAGGAGCTTGCCTCAGGCTGTTATTAGGTTAGGTGATTTTTATATGGATAGTTACTCTTGTACACACATCAAATCAATCTACACTTTGAGAGAGTGGTGTGATAGATTGGTTGTTTGAAGTTTGGATTAGAGTGAATGCGGATGGCGTTAGCTATCCTTTTTCCGTCACAACAGCTGCCAATGCGAAATTGTTTCTGCTTTGGGTGTGAGGCTGGCTGGTTATGTCAGCAGAATTGTTGTATTGTTTCTGCGTTGGCTACGACTTGGTATATGTGGAATTTGCGGAATGGAATTATTTTTAGGAATGATAATTGGAATGTGTGAGATATCGTTTGGAATATTAAGATGATAATCGGGAGATGGTCTTTCATCGGGAAAATTACCCGCTCTAATTTTAGCTTTTATGAGTTTAGTAGGTTCCCTTTGTACTACTTGTCTTAAGGCTTAATTGGGTTGTAATTTTCTTTTTGGCTCTTGGTTAGCCTTGTTTTTTTTTAAGTGGGTTCGAGAACCCATTGTTCTCGCTATCAATGAATTCTTGCTTATAAAAAAAATGCAATTTAGTTTTTTTTTATGAAAAATGAAATTCTTTTGAAAAAATTTGTTTTATAATCTCTAAACAATAATTTTATAAAAAAAATAAAATGAAAACCTAAAATAGCGTTTGTAAAAAGTGCTATTAAATGATGTTTATTGGAAAGAATTGTGATAGTGCTTTTTCGTAGAAACGCTACCAAGGCTTGTTAAAAAATGTGTAGTTAAAATTGGCTACTATAGCGCTTTTTGGAGAAGCGTTATTAAAGACTCGATTTTTAATAGGGTTTAAAACGCTATCTTAGAGGGTTAACCTATAATAGCAGCAACTTTAATAGCGCTTAAAAACGATATTAAACGCCAATAAAAGCGATATTGAATATATTTTTTGGCGTAGTGGGCCTTACCTAAAAATACTGTATCGATCAAAACCTTTTTCTGAAACCACATTATTCTAAACTCACTCTCTCTTAAACCCTATAGCTCCATCTTCTTCCTCTCACCGCACATCGGAACCCAAATTTCTATAGATCAAAACACAACCTTTCTCATACTGTTCTCTCTGAAATTCCAGATTTCTATCGTTCGACTTATCCCATTGAATACCATAAACCTCTCCTCCACATCCATTATGGTGGCGTTGTTTCTTCTAAACTCATTCTATCTTCATTCTTCTGCTCAACTTCCACGTAATTTATTTTAGTAAGCTCAATCTTCATCATCTCAATGTCGCTTACTTCACAATTTTCTTATATCTTCTCTAAATCATTATGTATTTGAATTTTTTTTATTTTAGAATGATTAGTACTTTAGGTTATAATCTTATTCAGAATCATAACTTAGATGTATTTTTTGTTGTTGAAGATTATTTAGCTATACAATGGCTTCAAGAAAGATTTTAAGAAGTAATTTCATTCATCAATACTCTAACGCTTTAGGAGCTTTGATTTCATCCTTTCACTCTCCGCTACGTTTTTTCACTATAAAACCTCACACTCCTCAATCAAACGTTTCTCATGAAATTTCAAGGTACAAAGAGGAATTATTCATTTTCCCTCCTGTTTTGGGACAATTCGTCTGGGGATTCGTGAGATTCCATGGTGATTTTATGAGATTGAGATTGAATGAGTCCATAGCTGTGAGGTGGTTGTCGCAGTCGTCGGCTGCTGCGAAGAAAGACGAGCTGGAGAGTGATGACGTGGTTAGTTAGAAGCGGAAAGAAGCTTCTTCAGAGGAATGTGATCAGGCGGTTGAAGGTTTAACCACTATGTTTTTGAAATCGTTGTCCTCTCATAATACTAGATTGTCCAAGTATTCCTTTTATGATGGCTTAGGCTATCATACAGTTAAATGGTTAGCTATTCTTGTGTTTGATGACATTAATTTCTTGTTACAAGACATCCTAAAAGATAGCAGTTATAAGACATATACATCATAACTTGCTATGCATCAAATTGAAGCATTGTGCATGGAATATTAAACCGTAAAATAGTATATAATTGAAGGCGACTTCTTATGGTTTCTTAAAGAGAACGATAGAGTTCTTACTTTCATAATTGCATTGTTATTATGTCTTTTGTTTTAATTCAAGGACTTTTGTTTAACAAAAGGAATTAAAACATTAGAGGAGGAAAGAAACATACATTTCCTTTGTCATTGTTGTTGCAGATGTTAATAGCTCACTACTTCCAATAAATCAAGAGACCATATATTGAGTTGCTGCAAATAATGTGTTCTACTTGAGGGATGATTAAAAGAGTAGTATATTTATTGTTTGCTTAGTGTTTTTGTAGATACCATGTGACAAATGAGGAGCTTGCCTCAGGCTGTTATTAGGTTAGGTGATTTTTATATGGATAGTTACTCTTGTACACACATCAAATCAATCTACACTTTGAGAGAGTGGTGTGATAGATTGGTTGCTTGAAGTTTGGATTAGAGTGAATGCGGATGGCGTTAGCTATCCTTTTTCCGTCACAACAGCTGCCAATGCGAAATTGTTTCTGCTTTGGGTGTGAGGCTGGCTGGTTATGTCAGCAGAATTGTTGTATTGTTTCTGCGTTGGCTACGACTTGGTATATGTGGAATTTGCGGAATGGAATTATTTTTAGGAATGATAATTGGAATGTGTGAGATATCGTTTGGAATATTAAGACGATAATTTGGAGATGGTCTTTCATCGGGAAAATTACCCGCTCTAATTTTAGCTTTTATGAGTTTAGTAGGTTCCCTTTGTACTACTTGTCTTAAGGCTTAATTGGGTTGTAATTTTCTTTTTGGCTCTTGGTTAGCCTTGTTTTTTTTTAAGTGGGTTCGAGAACCCATTGTTCTCACTATCAATGAATTCTTGCTTATAAAAAAAATGCAATTTAGTTTTTTTTTATGAAAAATGAAATTCTTTTGAAAAAATTTGTTTTATAATCTCTAAACAATAATTTTATAAAAAAAATAAAATGAAAACCTAAAATAGCGTTTGTAAAAAGTGCTATTAAATGATGTTTATTGGAAAGAATTGTGATAGTGCTTTTTCGTAGAAACGCTACCAAGGCTTGTTAAAAAATGTGTAGTTAAAATTGGCTACTATAGCGCTTTTTGGAGAAGCGTTATTAAAGACTCGATTTTTAATAGCGTTTAAAAACGCTATCTTAGAGGGTTAACCTATAATTTTAATAGCGCTTAAAAACGATATTAAACGCCAATAAAAGCGCTATTGAATATATTTTTTGGCGTAGTGGGCCTTACCTAAAAATACTGTATCGATCAAAACCTTTTTCTGAAACCACATTATTCTAAACTCACTCTCTCTTAAACCCTATAGCTCCATCTTCTTCCTCTCACCGCACGTCGGAACCCAAATTTCTATAGATCAAAACACAACCTTTCTCATACTGTTCTCTCTGAAATTCCAGATTTCTATCGTTCGACTTATCCCATTGAATACCATAAACCTCTCCTCCACATCCATTATGGTGGCGTTGTTTCTTCTAAACTCATTCTATCTTCATTCTTCTGCTCAACTTCCACGTAATTTATTTTAGTAAGCTCAATCTTCATCATCTCAATGTCGCTTACTTCACAATTTTCTTATATCTTCTCTAAATCATTATGTATTTGAATTTTTTTTATTTTAGAATGATTAGTACTTTAGGTTATAATCTTATTCAGAATCATAACTTAGATGTATTTTTTGTTGTTGAAGATTATTTAGCTATACAATGGCTTCAAGAATGATTTTAAGAAGTAATTTCATTCATCAATACTCTAACGCTTTAGGAGCTTTGATTTCATCCTTTCACTCTCCGCTACGTTTTTTCACTATAAAACCTCACACTCCTCAATCAAACGTTTCTCATGAAATTTCACGGTACAAAGAGGAATTATTCATTTTCCCTCCTGTTTTGGGACAATTCGTCTGGGGATTCGTGAGATTCCATGGTGATTTTATGAGATTGAGATTGAATGAGTCCATAGCTGTGAGGTGGTTGTCGCAGTCGTCGGCTGCTGCGAAGAAAGACGAGCTGGAGAGTGATGACGTGGTTAGTTAGAAGCGGAAAGAAGCTTCTTCAGAGGAATGTGATCAGGCGGTTGAAGGTTTAACCACTATGTTTTTGAAATCGTTGTCCTCTCATAATACTAGATTGTCCAAGTATTCCTTTTATGATGGCTTAGGCTATCATACAGTTAAATGGTTAGCTATTCTTGTGTTTGATGACATTAATTTCTTGTTACAAGACATCCTAAAAGATAGCAGTTATAAGACATATACATCATAACTTGCTATGCATCAAATTGAAGCATTGTGCATGGAATATTAAACCGTAAAATAGTATATAATTGAAGGCGACTTCTTATGGTTTCTTAAAGAGAACGATAGAGTTCTTACTGTCATAATTGCATTGTTATTATGTCTTTTGTTTTAATTCAAGGACTTTTGTTTAACAAAAGGAATTAAAACATTAGAGGAGGAAAGAAACATACATTTCCTTTGTCATTGTTGTTGCAGATGTTAATAGCTCACTACTTCCAATAAATCAAGAGACCATATATTGAGTTGCTGCAAATAATGTGTTCTACTTGAGGGATGATTAAAAGAGTAGTATATTTATTGTTTGCTTAGTGTTTTTTTAGATACCATGTGACAAATGAGGAGCTTGCCTCAGGCTGTTATTAGGTTAGGTGATTTTTATATGGATAGTTACTCTTGTACACACATCAAATCAATCTACACTTTGAGAGAGTGGTGTGATAGATTGGTTGCTTGAAGTTTGGATTAGAGTGAATGCGGATGGCGTTAGCTATCCTTTTTCCGTCACAACAGCTGCCAATGTGAAATTGTTTCTGCTTTGGGTGTGAGGCTGGCTGGTTATGTCAGCAGAATTGTTGTATTGTTTCTGCGTTGGCTACGACTTGGTATATGTGGAATTTGCGGAATGGAATTATTTTTAGGAATGATAATTGGAATGTGTGAGATATCGTTTGGAATATTAAGACGATAATTTGGAGATGGTCTTTCATCGGGAAAATTACCCGCTCTAATTTTAGCTTTTATGAGTTTAGTAGGTTCCCTTTGTACTACTTGTCTTAAGGCTTAATTGGGTTGTAATTTTCTTTTTGGCTCTTGGTTAGCCTTGTTTTTTTTTAAGTGGGTTCGAGAACCCATTGTTCTCGCTATCAATGAATTCTTGCTTATAAAAAAAATGCAATTTAGTTTTTTTTTATGAAAAATGAAATTCTTTTGAAAAAATTTGTTTTATAATCTCTAAACAATAATTTTATAAAAAAAATAAAATTAAAACCTAAAATAGCGTTTGTAAAAAGTGCTATTAAATGATGTTTATTGGAAAGAATTGTGATAGTGCTTTTTCGTAGAAACGCTACCAAGGCTTGTTAAAAAATGTGTAGTTAAAATTGGCTACTATAGCGCTTTTTGGAGAAGCGTTATTAAAGACTCGATTTTTAATAGTGTTTAAAAACGCTATCTTAGAGGGTTAACCTATAATAGAAGCAACTTTAATAGCGCTTAAAAACGATATTAAACGCCAATAAAAGCGCTATTGAATATATTTTTTGGCGTAGTGGGCCTTACCTAAAAATACTGTATCGATCAAAACCTTTTTCTGAAACCACATTATTCTAAACTCACTCGTCTTAAACCCTATAGCTCCATCTTCTTCCTCTCACCGCACATCGGAACCCAAATTTCTATAGACCAAAACACAACCTTTCTCATACTGTTCTCTCTGAAATTCCAGATTTCTATCGTTCGACTTATCCCATTGAATACCATAAACCTCTCCTCCACATCCATTATGGTGGCGTTGTTTCTTCTAAACTCATTCTATCTTCATTCTTCTGCTCAACTTCCACGTAATTTATTTTAGTAAGCTCAATCTTCATCATCTCAATGTCGCTTACTTCACAATTTTCTTATATCTTCTCTAAATCATTATGTATTTGAATTTTTTTTATTTTAGAATGATTAGTACTTTAGGTTATAATCTTATTCAGAATCATAACTTAGATGTATTTTTTGTTGTTGAAGATTATTTAGCTATACAATGGCTTCAAGAAAGATTTTAAGAAGTAATTTCATTCATCAATACTCTAACGCTTTAGGAGCTTTGATTTCATCCTTTCACTCTCCGCTACGTTTTTTCACTATAAAACCTCACACTCCTCAATCAAACGTTTCTCATGAAATTTCACGGTACAAAGAGGAATTATTCATTTTCCCTCCTGTTTTGGGACAATTCGTCTGGGGATTCGTGAGATTCCATGGTGATTTTATGAGATTGAGATTGAATGAGTCCATAGCTGTGAGGTGGTTGTCGCAGTCGTCGGCTGCTGCGAAGAAAGACGAGCTGGAGAGTGATGACGTGGTTAGTTAGAAGCGGAAAGACGCTTCTTCAGAGGAATGTGATCAGGCGGTTGAAGGTTTAACCACTATGTTTTTGAAATCGTTGTCCTCTCATAATACTAGATTGTCCAAGTATTCCTTTTATGATGGCTTAGGCTATCATACAGTTAAATGGTTAGCTATTCTTGTGTTTGATGACATTAATTTCTTGTTACAAGACATCCTAAAAGATAGCAGTTATAAGACATATACATCATAACTTGCTATGCATCAAATTGAAGCATTGTGCATGGAATATAAACCGTAAAATAGTATATAATTGAAGGCGACTTCTTATGGTTTCTTAAAGAGAACGATAGAGTTCTTACTTTAATAATTGCATTGTTATTATGTCTTTTGTTTTAATTCAAGGAATTTTGTTTAACAAAAGGAATTAAAAAATTAGAGGAGGAAAGAAACATACATTTCCTTTGTCATTGTTGTTGCAGATGTTAATAGCTCACTACTTCCAATAAATCAAGAGACCATATATTGAGTTGCTGCAAATAATGTGTTCTACTTGAGGGATGATTAAAAGAGTAGTATATTTATTATTTGCTTAGTGTTTTTGTAGATACCATGTGACAAATGAGGAGCTTGCCTCAGGCTGTTATTAGGTTAGGTGATTTTTATATGGATAGTTACTCTTGTACACACATCAAATCAATCTACACTTTGAGAGAGTGGTGTGATAGATTGGTTGCTTGAAGTTTGGATTAGAGTGAATGCGGTTGGCGTTAGCTATCCTTTTTCCGTCACAACAGCTGCCAATGCGAAATTGTTTCTGCTTTGGGTGTGAGGCTGGCTGGTTATGTCAGCAGAATTGTTGTATTGTTTCTGCGTTGGCTACGACTTGGTATATGTGGAATTTGCGGAATGGAATTATTTTTAGGAATGATAATTGGAATGTGTGAGATATCGTTTGGAATATTAAGACGATAATTTGGAGATGGTCTTTCATCGGGAAAATTACCCGCTCTAATTTTAGCTTTTATGAGTTTAGTAGGTTCCCTTTGTACTACTTGTCTTAAGGCTTAATTGGGTTGTAATTTTCTTTTTGGCTCTTGGTTAGCCTTGTTTTTTTTTAAGTGGGTTCGAGAACCCATTGTTCTCGCTATCAATGAATTCTTGCTTATAAAAAAAATGCAATTTAGTTTTTTTTTATGAAAAATGAAATTCTTTTGAAAAAATTTGTTTTATAATCTCTAAACAATAATTTTATAAAAAAAATAAAATGAAAACCTAAAATAGCATTTGTAAAAAGTGCTATTAAATGATGTTTATTGGAAAGAATTGTGATAGTGCTTTTTCTTAGAAACGCTACCAAGGCTTGTTAAAAAATGTGTAGTTAAAATTGGCTATTATAGCGCTTTTTGGAGAAGCGTTATTAAAGACTCGATTTTTAATAGCGTTTAAAAACGCTATCTTAGAGGGTTAACCTATAATAGCAGCAACTTTAATAGCGCTTAAAAACAATATTAAAGGCCAATAAAAGCGCTATTGAATATATTTTTTGGCGTAGTGGGCCTTACCTAAAAATACTGTATCGATCAAAACCTTTTTCTGAAACCACATTATTCTAAACTCACTCTCTCTTAAACCCTATAGCTCCATCTTCTTCCTCTCACCGCACATCGGAACCCAAATTTCTATAGATCAAAACACAACCTTTCTCATACTGTTCTCTCTGAAATTCCAGATTTCCATCGTTCGACTTATCCCATTGAACACCATAAACCTCTCCTCCACATCCATTATGGTGGCGTTGTTTCTTCTAAACTCATTCTATCTTCATTCTTCTGCTCAACTTCCACGTAATTTATTTAAGTAAGCTCAATCTTCATCATCTCAATTTCATTATCTCAATCTCGCTTACTTCACAATTTTCTTATATCTTCTCTAAATCATTATGTATTTGAATTTTATTTATTTTAGAATGATTAGTACTTTAGGTTATAGTCTTATTCAGAATCATAACTTAGATGTATTTTTTGTTGTTGAAGATTATTTAGCTATACAATGGCTTCAAGAAAGATTTTAAGAAGTAATTTCATTCATCAATACTCTAACGCTTTAGGAGCTTTGATTTCATCTTTTCACTCTCCGCTACGTTTTTTCTCTATAAAACCTCACACTCCTCAATCAAACGTTTCTCATGAAATTTCACGGTAAAAAGAGGAATTATTCATTTTCCCTCCTGTTTTGGGACAATTCGTCTGGGGATTCGTGAGATTCCATGGTGATTTTATGAGATTGAGATTGAATGAGTCCATAGTTGTGAGGTGGTTGCCGCAGTCGTCGGCTGCTGCGAAGAAAGACGAGCTGGAGAGTGATGACGTGGTTAGTTAGAAGCGGAAAGAAGCTTCTTCAGAGGAATGTGATCAGGCGGTTGAAGGTTTAACCACTATGTTTTTGAAATCGTTGTCCTCTCATAATACTAGATTGTCCAAGTATTCCTTTTATGATGGCTTAGGCTATCATACAGTTAAATGGTTAGCTATTCTTGTGTTTGATGACATTAATTTCTTGTTACAAGACATCCTAAAAGATAGCAGTTATAAGACATATACATCATAACTTGCTATGCATCAAATTGAAGCATTGTGCATCGCATATTAAACCGTAAAATAGCATATAATTGAAGGCGACTTCTTATGGTTTCTTAAAGAGAACGATAGAGTTCTTACTTTCATAATTGCATTGTTATTATGTCTTTTGTTTTAACTCAAGGACTTTTGTTTAACAAAAGGAATTAAAACATTAGAGGAGGAAAGAAACATACATTTCCTTTGTCATTGTTGTTGCAGATGTTAATAGCTCACTACTTCCAATAAATCAAGAGACCATATATTGAGTTGCTGCAAATAATGTGTTCTACTTGGGGGATGATTAAAAGAGTAGTATATTTATTGTTTGCTTAGTGTTTTTGTAGATACCATGTGACAAATGAGGAGCTTGCCTCAGGCTGTTATTAGGTTAGGTGATTTTTATATGGATAGTTACTCTTGTACACACATCAAATCAATCTACACTTTGAGAGAGTGGTGTGATAGATTGGTTGCTTGAAGTTTGGATTAGAGTGAATGCGGATGGCGTTAGCTATCCTTTTTTCGTCACAACAGTTGCCAATGCGAAATTGTTTCTGCTTTGGGTGTGAGGCTGGCTGGTTATGTCAGCAGAATTGTTGTATTGTTTCTGCGTTGGCTACGACTTGGTATATGTGGAATTTGCGGAATGGAATTATTTTTAGGAATGATAATTGGAATGTGTGAGATATCGTTTGGAATATTAAGACGATAATTTGGTGATGGTCTTTCATCGGGAAAATTACCCGCTCTAATTTTAGCTTTTATGAGTTTAGTAGGTTCCCTTTGTACTACTTGTCTTAAGGCTTAATTGGGTTGTAATTTTCTTTTTGGCTCTTGGTTAGCCTTGTTTTTTTTTAAGTGGGTTCGAGAACCCATTGTTCTCGCTATCAATGAATTCTTGCTTATAAAAAAAATGCAATTTAGTTTTTTTTTATGAAAAATGAAATTCTTTTGAAAAAATTTGTTTTATAATCTCTAAACAATAATTTTATAAAAAAAATAAAATGAAAACCTAAAATAGCGTTTGTAAAAAGTGCTATTAAATGATGTTTATTGGAAAGAATTGTGATAGTGCTTTTTCTTGGAAACGCTACCAAGGCTTGTTAAAAAATGTGTAGTTAAAATTGGCTATTATAGCGCTTTTTGGAGAAGCGTTATTAAAGACTCGATTTTTAATAGCGTTTAAAAACGCTATCTTAGAGGGTTAACCTATAATAGCAGCAACTTTAATAGCGCTTAAAAACAATATTAAAGGCCAATAAAAGCGCTATTGAATATATTTTTTGGCGTAGTGGGCCTTACCTAAAAATACTGTATCGATCAAAACCTTTTTCTGAAACCACATTATTCTAAACTCACTCTCTCTTAAACCCTATAGCTCCATCTTCTTCCTCTCACCGCACATCGGAACCCAAATTTCTATAGATCAAAACACAACCTTTCTCATACTGTTCTCTCTGAAATTCCAGATTTCCATCGTTCGACTTATCCCATTGAACACCATAAACCTCTCCTCCACATCCATTATGGTGGCGTTGTTTCTTCTAAACTCATTCTATCTTCATTCTTCTGCTCAACTTCCACGTAATTTATTTAAGTAAGCTCAATCTTCATCATCTCAATTTCATTATCTCAATCTCGCTTACTTCACAATTTTCTTATATCTTCTCTAAATCATTATGTATTTGAATTTTATTTATTTTAGAATGATTAGTACTTTAGGTTATAGTCTTATTCAGAATCATAACTTAGATGTATTTTTTGTTGTTGAAGATTATTTAGCTATACAATGGCTTCAAGAAAGATTTTAAGAAGTAATTTCATTCATCAATACTCTAACGCTTTAGGAGCTTTGATTTCATCTTTTCACTCTCCGCTACGTTTTTTCTCTATAAAACCTCACACTCCTCAATCAAACGTTTCTCATGAAATTTCACGGTAAAAAGAGGAATTATTCATTTTCCCTCCTGTTTTGGGACAATTCGTCTGGGGATTCGTGAGATTCCATGGTGATTTTATGAGATTGAGATTGAATGAGTCCATAGCTGTGAGGTGGTTGTCGCAGTCGTCGGCTACTGCGAAGAAAGACGAGCTGGAGAGTGATGACGTGGTTAGTTAGAAGCGGAAAGAAGCTTCTTCAGAGGAATGTGATCAGGCGGTTGAAGGTTTAACCACTATGTTTTTGAAATCGTTGTCCTCTCATAATACTAGATTGTCCAAGTATTCCTTTTATGATGGCTTAGGCTATCATACAGTTAAATGGTTAGCTATTCTTGTGTTTGATGACATTAATTTCTTGTTACAAGACATCCTAAAAGATAGCAGTTATAAGACATATACATCATAACTTGCTATGCATCAAATTGAAGCATTGTGCATGGAATATTAAACCGTAAAATAGCATATAATTGAAGGCGACTTCTTATGGTTTCTTAAAGAGAAGGATAGAGTTCTTACTTTCATAATTGCATTGTTATTATGTCTTTTGTTTTAATTTAAGGACTTTTGTTTAACAAAAGGAATTAAAACATTAGAGGAGGAAAGAAACATACATTTCCTTTGTCATTGTTGTTGCAGATGTTAATAGCTCACTACTTCCAATAAATCAAGAGACCATATATTGAGTTGCTGCAAATAATGTGTTCTACTTGAGGGATGATTAAAAGAGTAGTATATTTATTGTTTGCTTAGTGTTTTTGTAGATACCATGTGACAAATGAGGAGCTTGCCTCAGGCTGTTATTAGGTTAGGTGATTTTTATATGGATAGTTACTCTTGTACACACATCAAATCAATCTACACTTTGAGAGAGTGGTGTGATAGATTGGTTGCTTGAAGTTTGGATTAGAGTGAATGCGGATGGCGTTAGCTATCCTTTTTTCGTCACAACAGCTGCCAATGCGAAATTGTTTCTGCTTTGGGTGTGAGGCTGGCTGGTTATGTCAGCAGAATTGTTGTATTGTTTCTGCGTTGGCTACGACTTGGTATATGTGGAATTTGCGGAATGGAATTATTTTTAGGAATGATAATTGGAATGTGTGAGATATCGTTTGGAATATTAAGACGATAATTTGGAGATGGTCTTTCATCGGGAAAATTACCCGCTCTAATTTTAGCTTTTATGAGTTTAGTAGGTTCCCTTTGTACTACTTGTCTTAAGGCTTAATTGGGTTGTAATTTTCTTTTTGGCTCTTGGTTAGCCTTGTTTTTTTTTAAGTGGGTTCGAGAACCCATTGTTCTCGCTATCAATGAATTCTTGCTTATAAAAAAAATGCAATTTAGTTTTTTTTTATGAAAAATGAAATTCTTTTGAAAAAATTTGTTTTATAATCTCTAAACAATAATTTTATAAAAAAAATAAAATGAAAACCTAAAATAGCGTTTGTAAAAAGTGCTATTAAATGATGTTTATTGGAAAGAATTGTGATAGTGCTTTTTCTTAGAAACGCTACCAAGGCTTGTTAAAAAATGTGTAGTTAAAATTGGCTACTATAGCGCTTTTTGGAGAAGCGTTATTAAAGACTCGATTTTTAATAGCGTTTAAAAACGCTATCTTAGAGGGTTAACCTATAATAGCAGCAACTTTAATAGCGCTTAAAAATAATATTAAAGGCCAATAAAAGCGCTATTGAATATATTTTTTGGCTTAGTGGGCCTTACCTAAAAATACTGTATCGATCAAAACCTTTTTCTGAAACCACATTATTCTAAACTCACTCTCTCTTAAACCCTATAGCTCCATCTTCTTCCTCTCACCGCACATCGGAACCCAAATTTCTATAGATCAAAACACAACCTTTCTCATACTGTTCTCTCTGAAATTCCAGATTTCCATCGTTCGACTTATCCCATTGAACACCATAAACCTCTCCTCCACATCCATTATGGTGGCGTTGTTTCTTCTAAACTCATTCTATCTTCATTCTTCTGCTCAACTTCCACGTAATTTATTTAAGTAAGCTCAATCTTCATCATCTCAATTTCATTATCTCAATCTCGCTTACTTCACAATTTTCTTATATCTTCTCTAAATCATTATGTATTTGAATTTTATTTATTTTAGAATGATTAGTACTTTAGGTTATAGTCTTATTCAGAATCATAACTTAGATGTATTTTTTGTTGTTGAAGATTATTTAGCTATACAATGGCTTCAAGAAAGATTTTAAGAAGTAATTTCATTCATCAATACTCTAACGCTTTAGGAGCTTTGATTTCATCCTTTCACTCTCCGCTACGTTTTTTCACTATAAAACCTCACACTCCTCAATCAAACGTTTCTCATGAAATTTCACGGTAAAAAGAGGAATTATTCATTTTCCCTCCTGTTTTGGGACAATTCGTCTGGGGATTCGTGAGATTCCATGGTGATTTTATGAGATTGAGATTGAATGAGTCCATAGCTGTGAGGTGGTTATCGCAGTCGTCGGCTACTGCGAAGAAAGACGAGCTGGAGAGTGATGACGTGGTTAGTTAGAAGCGGAAAGAAGCTTCTTCAGAGGAATGTGATCAGGCGGTTGAAGGTTTAACCACTATGTTTTTGAAATCGTTGTCCTCTCATAATACTAGATTGTCCAAGTATTCCTTTTATGATGGCTTAGGCTATCATACAGTTAAATGGTTAGCTATTCTTGTGTTTGATGACATTAATTTCTTGTTACAAGACATCCTAAAAGATAGCAGTTATAAGACATATACATCATAACTTGCTATGCATCAAATTGAAGCATTGTGCATGGCATATTAAACCGTAAAATAGCATATAATTGAAGGCGACTTCTTATGGTTTCTTAAAGAGAACGATAGAGTTCTTACTTTCATAATTGCATTGTTATTATGTCTTTTGTTTTAATTCAAGGACTTTTGTTTAACAAAAGGAATTAAAACATTAGAGGAGGAAAGAAACATACATTTCCTTTGTCATTGTTGTTGCAGATGTTAATAGCTCACTACTTCCAATAAATCAAGAGACCATATATTGAGTTGCTGCAAATAATGTGTTCTACTTGAGGGATGATTAAAAGAGTAGTATATTTATTGTTTGCTTAGTGTTTTTGTAGATACCATGTGACAAATGAGGAGCTTGCCTCAGGCTGTTATTAGGTTAGGTGATTTTTATATGGATAGTTACTCTTGTACACACATCAAATCAATCTACACTTTGAGAGAGTGGTGTGATAGATTGGTTGCTTGAAGTTTGGATTAGAGTGAATGCGGATGGCGTTAGCTATCCTTTTTTCGTCACAACAGCTGCCAATGCGAAATTGTTTCTGCTTTGGGTGTGAGGCTGGCTGGTTATGTCAGCAGAATTGTTGTATTGTTTCTGCGTTGGCTACGACTTGGTATATGTGGAATTTGCGGAATGGAATTATTTTTAGGAATGATAATTGGAATGTGTGAGATATCGTTTGGAATATTAAGACGATAATTTGGAGATGGTCTTTCATCGGGAAAATTACCCGCTCTAATTTTAGCTTTTATGAGTTTAGTAGGTTCCCTTTGTACTACTTGTCTTAAGGCTTAATTGGGTTGTAATTTTCTTTTTGGCTCTTGGTTAGCCTTGTTTTTTTTTAAGTGGGTTCGAGAACCCATTGTTCTCGCTATCAATGAATTCTTGCTTATAAAAAAAATGCAATTTAGTTTTTTTTTATGAAAAATGAAATTCTTTTGAAAAAATTTGTTTTATAATCTCTAATCAATAATTTTATAAAAAAAATAAAATGAAAACCTAAAATAGCGTTTGTAAAAAGTGCTATTAAATGATGTTTATTGGAAAGAATTGTGATAGTGCTTTTTCTTAGAAACGCTACCAAGGCTTGTTAAAAAATGTGTAGTTAAAATTGGCTACTATAGCGCTTTTTGGAGAAGCGTTATTAAAGACTCGATTTTTAATAGCGTTTAAAAACGCTATCTTAGAGGGTTAACCTATAATAGCAGCAACTTTAATAGCGCTTAAAAATAATATTAAAGGCCAATAAAAGCGCTATTGAATATATTTTTTGGCTTAGTGGGCCTTACCTAAAAATACTGTATCGATCAAAACCTTTTTCTGAAACCACATTATTCTAAACTCACTCTCTCTTAAACCCTATAGCTCCATCTTCTTCCTCTCACCGCACATCGGAACCCAAATTTCTATAGATCAAAACACAACCTTTCTCATATTGTTCTCTCTGAAATTCCAGATTTCCATCGTTCGACTTATCCCATTGAACACCATAAACCTCTCCTCCACATCCATTATGGTGGCGTTGTTTCTTCTAAACTCATTCTATCTTCATTCTTCTGCTCAACTTCCACGTAATTTATTTAAGTAAGCTCAATCTTCATCATCTCAATTTCATTATCTCAATCTCGCTTACTTCACAATTTTCTTATATCTTCTCTAAATCATTATGTATTTGAATTTTATTTATTTTAGAATGATTAGTACTTTAGGTTATAGTCTTATTCAGAATCATAACTTAGATGTATTTTTTGTTGTTGAAGATTATTTAGCTATACAATGGCTTCAAGAAAGATTTTAAGAAGTAATTTCATTCATCAATACTCTAACGCTTTAGGAGCTTTGATTTCATCCTTTCACTCTCCGCTACGTTTTTTCACTATAAAACCTCACACTCCTCAATCAAACGTTTCTCATGAAATTTCACGGTAAAAAGAGGAATTATTCATTTTCCCTCCTGTTTTGGGACAATTCGTCTGGGGATTCGTGAGATTCCATGGTGATTTTATGAGATTGAGATTGAATGAGTCCATAGTTGTGAGGTGGTTGCCGCAGTCGTCGGCTGCTGCGAAGAAAGACGAGCTGGAGAGTGATGACGTGGTTAGTTAGAAGCGGAAAGAAGCTTCTTCAGAGGAATGTGATCAGGCGGTTGAAGGTTTAACCACTATGTTTTTGAAATCGTTGTCCTCTCATAATACTAGATTGTCCAAGTATTCCTTTTATGATGGCTTAGGCTATCATACAGTTAAATGGTTAGCTATTCTTGTGTTTGATGACATTAATTTCTTGTTACAAGACATCCTAAAAGATAGCAGTTATAAGACATATACATCATAACTTGCTATGCATCAAATTGAAGCATTGTGCATGGCATATTAAACCGTAAAATAGCATATAATTGAAGGCGACTTCTTATGGTTTCTTAAAGAGAACGATAGAGTTCTTACTTTCATAATTGCATTGTTATTATGTCTTTTGTTTTAATTCAAGGACTTTTGTTTAACAAAAGGAATTAAAACATTAGAGGAGGAAAGAAACATACATTTCCTTTGTCATTGTTGTTGCAGATGTTAATAGCTCACTACTTCCAATAAATCAAGAGACCATATATTGAGTTGCTGCAAATAATGTGTTCTACTTGAGGGATGATTAAAAGAGTAGTATATTTATTGTTTGCTTAGTGTTTTTGTAGATACCATGTGACAAATGAGGAGCTTGCCTCAGGCTGTTATTAGGTTAGGTGATTTTTATATGGATAGTTACTCTTGTACACACATCAAATCAATCTACACTTTGAGAGAGTGGTGTGATAGATTGGTTGCTTGAAGTTTGGATTAGAGTGAATGCGGATGGCGTTAGCTATCCTTTTTTCGTCACAACAGCTGCCAATGCGAAATTGTTTCTGCTTTGGGTGTGAGGCTGGCTGGTTATGTCAGCAGAATTGTTGTATTGTTTCTGCGTTGGCTACGACTTGGTATATGTGGAATTTGCGGAATGGAATTATTTTTAGGAATGATAATTGGAATGTGTGAGATATCGTTTGGAATATTAAGACGATAATTTGGAGATGGTCTTTCATCGGGAAAATTACCCGCTCTAATTTTAGCTTTTATGAGTTTAGTAGGTTCCCTTTGTACTACTTGTCTTAAGGCTTAATTGGGTTGTAATTTTCTTTTTGGCTCTTGGTTAGCCTTGTTTTTTTTTAAGTGGGTTCGAGAACCCATTGTTCTCGCTATCAATGAATTCTTGCTTATAAAAAAAATGCAATTTAGTTTTTTTTTATGAAAAATGAAATTCTTTTGAAAAAATTTGTTTTATAATCTCTAAACAATAATTTTATAAAAAAAAATAAAATGAAAACCTAAAATAGCGTTTGTAAAAAGTGCTATTAAATGATGTTTATTGGAAAGAATTGTGATAGTGCTTTTTCTTAGAAACGCTACCAAGGCTTGTTAAAAAATGTGTAGTTAAAATTGGCTATTATAGCGCTTTTTGGAGAAGCGTTATTAAAGACTCGATTTTTAATAGCGTTTAAAAACGCTATCTTAGAGGGTTAACCTATAATAGCAGCAACTTTAATAGCGCTTAAAAACAATATTAAAGGCCAATAAAAGCGCTATTGAATATTTTTTTGGCGTAGTGGGCCTTACCTAAAAATACTGTATCGATCAAAACCTTTTTCTGAAACCACATTATTCTAAACTCACTCTCTCTTAAACCCTATAGCTCCATCTTCTTCCTCTCACCGCACATCGGAACCCAAATTTCTATAGATCAAAACACAACCTTTCTCATACTGTTCTCTCTGAAATTCCAGATTTCCATCGTTCGACTTATCCCATTGAACACCATAAACCTCTCCTCCACATCCATTATGGTGGCGTTGTTTCTTCTAAACTCATTCTATCTTCATTCTTCTGCTCAACTTCCACGTAATTTATTTAAGTAAGCTCAATCTTCATCATCTCAATTTCATTATCTCAATCTCGCTTACTTCACAATTTTCTTATATCTTCTCTAAATCATTATGTATTTGAATTTTATTTATTTTAGAATGATTAGTACTTTAGGTTATAGTCTTATTCAGAATCATAACTTAGATGTATTTTTTGTTGTTGAAGATTATTTAGCTATACAATGGCTTCAAGAAAGATTTTAAGAAGTAATTTCATTCATCAATACTCTAACGCTTTAGGAGCTTTGATTTCATCCTTTCACTCTCCGCTACGTTTTTTCACTATAAAACCTCACACTCCTCAATCAAACGTTTCTCATGAAATTTCACGGTACAAAGAGGAATTATTCATTTTCCCTCCTGTTTTGGGACAATTCGTCTGGGGATTCGTGAGATTCCATGGTGATTTTATGAGATTGAGATTAAATGAGTCCATAGTTGTGAGGTGGTTGCCGCAGTCGTCGGCTGCTGCGAAGAAAGACGAGCTGGAGAGTGATGACGTGGTTAGTTAGAAGCGGAAAGAAGCTTCTTCAGAGGAATGTGATCAGGCGGTTGAAGGTTTAACATCTATGTTTTTGAAATCGTTGTCCTCTCATAATACTAGATTGTCCAAATATTCCTTTTATGATGGCTTAGGCTATCATACAGTTAAATGGTTAGCTATTCTTGTGTTTGATGACATTAATTTCTTGTTACAAGACATCCTAAAAGATAGCAGTTATAAGACATATACATCATAACTTGCTATGCATCAAATTGAAGCATTGTGCATGGAATATTAAACCGTAAAATAGCATATAATTGAAGGCGACTTCTTATGGTTTCTTAAAGAGAACGATAGAGTTCTTACTTTCATAATTGCATTGTTATTATGTCTTTTGTTTTAATTCAAGGACTTTTGTTTAACAAAAGGAATTAAAACATTAGAGGAGGAAAGAAACATACATTTCCTTTGTCATTGTTGTTGCAGATGTTAATAGCTCACTACTTCCAATAAATCAAGAGACCATATATTGAGTTGCTGCAAATAATGTGTTCTACTTGAGGGATGATTAAAAGAGTAGTATATTTATTGTCTGCTTAGTGTTTTTGTAGATACCATGTGACAAATGAGGAGCTTGCCTCAGGCTGTTATTAGGTTAGGTGATTTTTATATGGATAGTTACTCTTGTACACACATCAAATCAATCTACACTTTGAGAGAGTGGTGTGATAGATTGGTTGCTTGAAGTTTGGATTAGAGTGAATGCGGATGGCGTTAGCTATCCTTTTTTCGTCACAACAGCTGCCAATGCGAAATTGTTTCTGCTTTGGGTGTGAGGCTGGCTGGTTATGTCAGCAGAATTGTTGTATTGTTTCTGCGTTGGCTACGACTTGGTATATGTGGAATTTGCGGAATGGAATTATTTTTAGGAATGATAATTGGAATGTGTGAGATATCGTTTGGAATATTAAGACGATAATTTGGAGATGGTCTTTCATCGGGAAAATTACCCGCTCTAATTTTAGCTTTTATGAGTTTAGTAGGTTCCCTTTGTACTACTTGTCTTAAGGCTTAATTGGGTTGTAATTTTCTTTTTGGCTCTTGGTTAGCCTTGTTTTTTTTTAAGTGGGTTCGAGAACCCATTGTTCTCGCTATCAATGAATTCTTGCTTATAAAAAAAATGCAATTTAGTTTTTTTTTATGAAAAATGAAATTCTTTTGAAAAAATTTGTTTTATAATCTCTAAACAATAATTTTATAAAAAAAAATAAAATGAAAACCTAAAATAGCGTTTGTAAAAAGTGCTATTAAATGATGTTTATTGGAAAGAATTGTGATAGTGCTTTTTCTTAGAAACGCTACCAAGGCTTGTTAAAAAATGTGTAGTTAAAATTGGCTATTATAGCGCTTTTTGGAGAAGCGTTATTAAAGACTCGATTTTTAATAGCGTTTAAAAACGCTATCTTAGAGGGTTAACCTATAATAGCAGCAACTTTAATAGCGCTTAAAAACAATATTAAAGGCCAATAAAAGCGCTATTGAATATTTTTTTGGCGTAGTGGGCCTTACCTAAAAATACTGTATCGATCAAAACCTTTTTCTGAAACCACATTATTCTAAACTCACTCTCTCTTAAACCCTATAGCTCCATCTTCTTCCTCTCACCGCACATCGGAACCCAAATTTCTATAGATCAAAACACAACCTTTCTCATACTGTTCTCTCTGAAATTCCAGATTTCCATCGTTCGACTTATCCCATTGAACACCATAAACCTCTCCTCCACATCCATTATGGTGGCGTTGTTTCTTCTAAACTCATTCTATCTTCATTCTTCTGCTCAACTTCCACGTAATTTATTTAAGTAAGCTCAATCTTCATCATCTCAATTTCATTATCTCAATCTCGCTTACTTCACAATTTTCTTATATCTTCTCTAAATCATTATGTATTTGAATTTTATTTATTTTAGAATGATTAGTACTTTAGGTTATAGTCTTATTCAGAATCATAACTTAGATGTATTTTTTGTTGTTGAAGATTATTTAGCTATACAATGGCTTCAAGAAAGATTTTAAGAAGTAATTTCATTCATCAATACTCTAACGCTTTAGGAGCTTTGATTTCATCCTTTCACTCTCCGCTACGTTTTTTCACTATAAAACCTCACACTCCTCAATCAAACGTTTCTCATGAAATTTCACGGTACAAAGAGGAATTATTCATTTTCCCTCCTGTTTTGGGACAATTCGTCTGGGGATTCGTGAGATTCCATGGTGATTTTATGAGATTGAGATTAAATGAGTCCATAGTTGTGAGGTGGTTGCCGCAGTCGTCGGCTGCTGCGAAGAAAGACGAGCTGGAGAGTGATGACGTGGTTAGTTAGAAGCGGAAAGAAGCTTCTTCAGAGGAATGTGATCAGGCGGTTGAAGGTTTAACATCTATGTTTTTGAAATCGTTGTCCTCTCATAATACTAGATTGTCCAAATATTCCTTTTATGATGGCTTAGGCTATCATACAGTTAAATGGTTAGCTATTCTTGTGTTTGATGACATTAATTTCTTGTTACAAGACATCCTAAAAGATAGCAGTTATAAGACATATACATCATAACTTGCTATGCATCAAATTGAAGCATTGTGCATGGAATATTAAACCGTAAAATAGCATATAATTGAAGGCGACTTCTTATGGTTTCTTAAAGAGAACGATAGAGTTCTTACTTTCATAATTGCATTGTTATTATGTCTTTTGTTTTAATTCAAGGACTTTTGTTTAACAAAAGGAATTAAAACATTAGAGGAGGAAAGAAACATACATTTCCTTTGTCATTGTTGTTGCAGATGTTAATAGCTCACTACTTCCAATAAATCAAGAGACCATATATTGAGTTGCTGCAAATAATGTGTTCTACTTGAGGGATGATTAAAAGAGTAGTATATTTATTGTCTGCTTAGTGTTTTTGTAGATACCATGTGACAAATGAGGAGCTTGCCTCAGGCTGTTATTAGGTTAGGTGATTTTTATATGGATAGTTACTCTTGTACACACATCAAATCAATCTACACTTTGAGAGAGTGGTGTGATAGATTGGTTGCTTGAAGTTTGGATTAGAGTGAATGCGGATGGCGTTAGCTATCCCTTTTTCGTCACAACAGCTGCCAATGCGAAATTGTTTCTGCTTTGGGTGTGAGGCTGGCTGGTTATGTCAGCAGAATTGTTGTATTGTTTCTGCGTTGGCTACGACTTGGTATATGTGGAATTTGCGGAATGGAATTATTTTTAGGAATGATAATTGGAATGTGTGAGATATCGTTTGGAATATTAAGACGATAATTTGGAGATGGTCTTTCATCGGGAAAATTACCCGCTCTAATTTTAGCTTTTATGAGTTTAGTAGGTTCCCTTTGTACTACTTGTCTTAAGGCTTAATTGGGTTGTAATTTTCTTTTTGGCTCTTGGTTAGCCTTGTTTTTTTTTAAGTGGGTTCGAGAACCCATTGTTCTCGCTATCAATGAATTCTTGCTTATAAAAAAAATGCAATTTAGTTTTTTTTTATGAAAAATGAAATTCTTTTGAAAAAATTTGTTTTATAATCTCTAAACAATAATTTTATAAAAAAAATAAAATGAAAACCTAAAATAGCGTTTGTAAAAAGTGCTATTAAATGATGTTTATTGGAAAGAATTGTGATAGTGCTTTTTCTTAGAAACGCTACCAAGGCTTGTTAAAAAATGTGTAGTTACAATTGGCTATTATAGCGCTTTTTGGAGAAGCGTTATTAAAGACTCGATTTTTAATAGCGTTTAAAAACGCTATCTTAGAGGGTTAACCTATAATAGCAGCAACTTTAATAGCGCTTAAAAACAATATTAAAGGCAAATAGAAGCGCTATTGAATATATTTTTTGGCGTAGTGGGCCTTACCTAAAAATACTGTATCGATCAAAACCTTTTTCTGAAACCACATTATTCTAAACTCACTCTCTCTTAAACCCTATAGCTCCATCTTCTTCCTCTCACCGCACATCGGAACCCAAATTTCTATAGATCAAAACACAACCTTTCTCATACTGTTCTCTCTGAAATTCCAGATTTCCATCGTTCGACTTATCCCATTGAACACCATAAACCTCTCCTCCACATCCATTATGGTGGCGTTGTTTCTTCTAAACTCATTCTATCTTCATTCTTCTGCTCAACTTCCACGTAATTTATTTAAGTAAGCTCAATCTTCATCATCTCAATTTCATTATCTCAATCTCGCTTACTTCACAATTTTCTTATATCTTCTCTAAATCATTATGTATTTGAATTTTATTTATTTTAGAATGATTAGTACTTTAGGTTATAGTCTTATTCAGAATCATAACTTAGATGTATTTTTTGTTGTTGAAGATTATTTAGCTATACAATGGCTTCAAGAAAGATTTTAAGAAGTAATTTCATTCATCAATACTCTAACGCTTTAGGAGCTTTGATTTCATCTTTTCACTCTCCGCTACGTTTTTTCTCTATAAAACCTCACACTCCTCAATCAAACGTTTCTCATGAAATTTCACGGTAAAAAGAGGAATTATTCATTTTCCCTCCTGTTTTGGGACAATTCGTCTGGGGATTCGTGAGATTCCATGGTGATTTTATGAGATTGAGATTGAATGAGTCCATAGTTGTGAGGTGGTTGCCGCAGTCGTCGGCTGCTGCGAAGAAAGACGAGCTGGAGAGTGATGACGTGGTTAGTTAGAAGCGGAAAGAAGCTTCTTCAGAGGAATGTGATCAGGCGGTTGAAGGTTTAACCACTATGTTTTTGAAATCGTTGTCCTCTCATAATACTAGATTGTCCAAGTATTCCTTTTATGATGGCTTAGGCTATCATACAGTTAAATGGTTAGCTATTCTTGTGTTTGATGACATTAATTTCTTGTTACAAGACATCCTAAAAGATAGCAGTTATAAGACATATACATCATAACTTGCTATGCATCAAATTGAAGCATTGTGCATGGAATATTAAACCGTAAAATAGCATATAATTGAAGGCGACTTCTTATGGTTTCTTAAAGAGAACGATAGAGTTCTTACTTTCATAATTGCATTGTTATTATGTCTTTTGTTTTAATTCAAGGACTTTTGTTTAACAAAAGGAATTAAAACATTAGAGGAGGAAAGAAACATACATTTCCTTTGTCATTGTTGTTGCAGATGTTAATAGCTCACTACTTCCAATAAATCAAGAGACCATATATTGAGTTGCTGCAAATAATGTGTTCTACTTGAGGGATGATTAAAAGAGTAGTATATTTAGTGTCTGCTTAGTGTTTTTGTAGATACCATGTGACAAATGAGGAGCTTGCCTCAGGCTGTTATTAGGTTAGGTGATTTTTATATGGATAGTTACTCTTGTACACACATCAAATCAATCTACACTTTGAGAGAGTGGTGTGATAGATTGGTTGCTTGAAGTTTGGATTAGAGTGAATGCGGATGGCGTTAGCTATCCTTTTTCCGTCACAACAGCTGCCAATGCGAAATTGTTTCTGCTTTGGGTGTGAGGCTGGCTGGTTATGTCAGCAGAATTGTTGTATTGTTTCTGCGTTGGCTACGACTTGGTATATGTGGAATTTGCGGAATGGAATTATTTTTCGGAATGATAATTGGAATGTGTGAGATATCGTTTGGAATATTAAGACGATAATTTGGAGATGGTCTTTCATCGGGAAAATTACCCGCTCTAATTTTAGCTTTTATGAGTTTAGTAGGTTCCCTTTGTACTACTTGTCTTAAGGCTTAATTGGGTTGTAATTTTCTTTTTGGCTGTTGGTTAGCCTTGTTTTTTTTTAAGTGGGTTCGAGAACCCATTGTTCTCGCTATCAATGAATTCTTGCTTATAAAAAAAATGCAATTTAGTTTTTTTTTATGAAAAATGAAATTCTTTTGAAAAAATTTGTTTTATAATCTCTAAACAATAATTTTATAAAAAAAAGAAAATGAAAACCTAAAATAGCGTTTGTAAAAAGTGCTATTAAATGATGTTTATTGGAAAGAATTGTGATAGTGCTTTTTCGTAGAAACGCTACCAAGGCTTGTTAAAAAATGTGTAGTTAAAATTGGCTACTATAGCGCTTTTTGGAGAAGCGTTATTAAAGACTCGGTTTTTAATAGCGTTTAAAAACGCTATCTTAGAGGGTTAACCTATAATAGCAGCAACTTTAATAGCGCTTAAAAACGATATTAAACGCCAATAAAAGCGCTATTGAATATATTTTTTGGCGTAGTGGGCCTTACCTAAAAATACTGTATCGATCAAAACCTTTTTCTGAAACCACATTATTCTAAACTCACTCTCTCTTAAACCCTATAGCTCCATCTTCTTCCTCTCACCGCACATCGGAACCCAAATTTCTATAGATCAAAACACAACCTTTCTCGTACTGTTCTCTCTGAAATTCCAGATTTCTATCGTTCGACTTATCCCATTGAATACCATAAACCTCTCCTCCACATCCATTATGGTGGCGTTGTTTCTTCTAAACTCATTCTATCTTAATTCTTCTGCTCAACTTCCACGTAATTTATTTTAGTAAGCTCAATCTTCATCATCTCAATGTCGCTTACTTCACAATTTTCTTATATCTTCTCTAAATCATTATGTATTTGAATTTTTTTTATTTTAGAATGATTAGTACTTTAGGTTATAATCTTATTCAGAATCATAACTTAGATGTATTTTTTGTTGTTGAAGATTATTTAGCTATACAATGGCTTCAAGAAAGATTTTAAGAAGTAATTTCATTCATCAATACTCTAACGCTTTAGGATCTTTGATTTCATCCTTTCACTCTCCGCTACGTTTTTTCACTATAAAACCTCACACTCCTCAATCAAACGTTTCTCATGAAATTTCACGGTACAAAGAGGAATTATTCATTTTCCCTCCTGTTTTGGGACAATTCGTCTGGGGATTCGTGAGATTCCATGGTGATTTTATGAGATTGAGATTGAATGAGTCCATAGCTGTGAGGTGGTTGTCGCAGTCGTCGGCTGCTGCGAAGAAAGACGAGCTGGAGAGTGATGACGTGGTTAGTTAGAAGCGGAAAGAAGCTTCTTCAGAGGAATGTGATCAGGCGGTTGAAGGTTTAACCACTATGTTTTTGAAATCGTTGTCCTCTCATAATACTAGATTGTCCAAGTATTCCTTTTATGATGGCTTAGGCTATCATACAGTTAAATGGTTAGCTATTCTTGTGTTTGATGACATTAATTTCTTGTTACAAGACATCCTAAAAGATAGCAGTTATAAGATATATACATCATAACTTGCTATGCATCAAATTGAAGCATTGTGCATGGAATATTAAACCGTAAAATAGCATATAATTGAAGGCGACTTCTTATGGTTTCTTAAAGAAAACGATAGAGTTCTTACTTTCATAATTGCATTGTTATTATGTCTTTTGTTTTAATTCAAGGACTTTTGTTTAACAAAAGGAATTAAAACATTAGAGGAGGAAAGAAACATACATTTCCTTTGTCATTGTTGTTGCAGATGTTAATAGCTCACTACTTCCAATAAATCAAGAGACCATATATTGAGTTGCTGCAAATAATGTGTTCTACTTGAGGGATGATTAAAAGAGTAGTATATTTATTGTTTGCTTAGTGTTTTTGTAGATACCATGTGAGAAATGAGGAGCTTGCCTCAGGCTGTTATTAGGTTAGGTGATTTTTATATGGATAGTTACTCTTGTACACACATCAAATCAATGTACACTTTGAGAGAGTGGTGTGATAGATTGGTTGCTTGAAGTTTGGATTAGAGTGAATGCGGATGGCGTTAGCTATCCTTTTTCCGTCACAACAGCTGCCAATGCGAAATTGTTTCTGCTTTCGGTGTGAGGCTGGCTGGTTATGCCAGCAGAATTGTAGTATTGTTTCTGCGTTGGCTACGACTTGGTATATGTGGAATTTGCGGAATGGAATTATTTTTAGGAATGATAATTGGAATGTGTGAGATATCGTTTGGAATATTAAGAGGATAATTTGGAGATGGTCTTTCATCGGGAAAATTACCCGCTCTAATTTTAGCTTTTATGAGTTTAGTAGGTTCCCTTTGTACTACTTGTCTTAAGGCTTAATTGGGTTGTAATTTTCTTTTTGGCTCTTAGTTAGCCTTGTTTTTTTTTAAGTGGGTTCGAGAACCCATTGTTCTCACTATCAATGAATTCCTGCTTATAAAAAAAATGCAATTTAGTTTTTTTTTATGAAAAATGAAATTCTTTTGAAAAAATTTGCTTTATAATCTCTAAACAATAATTTTATAAAAAAAATAAAATGAAAACCTAAAATAGCGTTTGTAAAAAGTGCTATTAAATGATGTTTATTGGAAAGAATTGTGATAGTTCTTTTTCGTAGAAACGCTACCAAGGCTTGTGAAAAAATGTGTAGTTAAAATTGGCTACTATAGCGCTTTTTGGAGAAGCGTTATTAAAGACTCGATTTTTAATAGCGTTTAAAAACGCTATCTTAGAGGGATAACCTATAATAGCAGCGACTTTAATAGCGCTTAAAAACGATATTAAAGGCCAATAAAAGCGCTATTGAATATATTTTTTGGCGTAGTGGGCCTTACCTAAAAATATTGTATCGATCAAAACCTTTTTCTAAAACCACATTATTCTAAACTCACTCTCTCTTAAACCCTCTAGCTCCATCTTCTTCCTCTCACCGCACATCAGAACCCAAATTTTTATAGATCAAAACATAACCTTTCTCATATTGGTCTCTCCGAAATTCCAGATTTCCATCGTTCGGCTTATCCCATTGAACACCATAAACCTCTCTTCCACATCCATTATGGTGGCGTTGTTTCTTCTAAACTCATTCTATCTTCATTCTTCTGCTCAACTTCCACGTAATTTATTTTAGTATGCTCAATCTTCATCATCTCAATTTCATTATCTCAATCTCGCTTACTTCACAATTTTCTTATATCTTCTCTAAATCATTATGTATTTGAATTTTATTTATTTTAGAATGATTAGTACTTTAGGTTATAATCTTATTCAGAATCATAACTTAGATGTATTTTTTGTTGTTGAAGATTATTTAGCTATACAATGGCTTCAAGAAAGATTTTAAGAAGTAATTTCATTCATCAATACTCTAACGCTTTAGGAGCTTTGATTTCATCTTTTCACTCTCCGCTACGTTTTTTCACTATAAAACCTCGCACTCCTCAATCAAACGTTTCTCATGAAATTTCACGGTACAAAGAGGAATTATTCATTTTTCCTCCTGTTTTGGGACAAGTCGTCTGGGGATTCGTGAGATTCCATGGTGATTTTATGAGATTGAGATTGAATGAGTCCATAGCTGTGAGGTGGTTGTCGCAGTCGTCGGCTGCTGCGAAGAAAGACGAGCTGGAGAGTGGTGACGTGGTTAGTTAGAAGCGGAAAGAAGCTTCTTCAGAGGAATGTGATCAGGCGGTTGAATGTTTAACCACTATGTTTTTAAAATCGTTGTCCTCTCAAAATACTAGATTGTCCAAGTATTCCTTTTATGATGGCTTAGGCTATCATACAGTTAAATGGTTAGCTATTCTTGTGTTTGATGACATTAATTTCTTGTTACAAGACATCCTAAAAGATAGCAGTTATAAGACATATACATCATAACTTGCTATGCATCAAATTGAAGCATTGTGCATGGAATATTAAACCGTCAAATAGCATATAATTGAAGGCGACTTCTTATGGTTTCTTAAAGAGAACGATAGAGTTCTTACTTTGATAATTGCATTGTTATTATGTCTTTTGTTTTAATTCAAGGACTTTTGTTTAACAAAAGGAATTAAAACATTAGAGGAGGAAAGAAACATACATTTCCTTTGTCATTGTTGTTGCAGATGTTAATAGCTCACTACTTCCAATAAATCAAGAGACCATATATTGAGTTGCTGCAAATAATGTGTTCTACTTGAGGGATGATTAAAAGAGTAGTATATTTATTGTTTGCTTAGTGTTTTTGTAGATACCACGTGACAAATGAGGAGCTTGCCTCAGGTTGTTATTAGGTTAGGTGATTTTTATATGGATAGTTACTCTTGTACACACATCAAATCAATCTACACTTTGAGAGAATGGTGTGATAAATTGGTTGCTTGAAGTTTGGATTAGAGTGAATACGGATGGCGTTAGCTATCCCTTTTCCGTCACAATAGCTGCCAATGCGAAATTGTTTCTGCTTTGGGTGTGAGGCTGGCTGGTTATGCCAGCAGAATTGTAGTATTGTTTCTGCGTTGGCTACGACTTGGTATATGTGGAATTTGCGGAATGGAATTATTTTTAGGAATGATAATTGGAATGTGTGAGATATCGTTTGGAATATTAAGACGATAATTTGGAGATGGTCTTTCATCGGGAAAATTACCCGCTCTAATTTTAGCATTTATGAGTTTAGTAGGTTCCCTTTGTACTACTTGTCTTAAGGCTTAATTGGGTTGTAATTTTCTTTTTGGCTCTTGGTTAGCCTTGTTTTTTTTTAAGTGGGTTCGAGAACCCATTGTTCTCGCTATCAATGAATTCTTGCTTATAAAAAAAATGCAATTTAGTTTTTTTTTATGAAAAATGAAATTCTTTTGAAAAAATTTGTTTTATAATCTCTAAATAATAATTTTATAAAAAAAATAAAATGAAAACCTAAAATAGCGTTTGTAAAAAGTGCTATTAAATTATGTTTATTGGAAAGAATTGTGATAGTGCTTTTTCGTAGAAACGCTGCCAAGGCTTGTTAAAAAATGTGTAGTTAAAATTGGTTACTATAGCGCTTTTTGGAGAAGCGTTACTAAAGACTCGATTTTTAATAGCGTTTAAAAACGCTATCTTAGAGGGTTAACCTATAATAGCAGCGACTTTAATAGCGGTTAAAAACGATATTAAAGGCCAATAAAAGCGATATTGAATATATTTTTTGGCGTAGTGGGCCTTACCTAAAAATAATGTATCGATCAAAACCTTTTTCTGAAACCACATTATTCTAAACTCACTCTCTCTTAAACCCTATAGCTCCATCTTCTTCCTCTCACCGCACATCGGAACCCAAATTTCTATAGATCAAAACACAACCTTTCTCATATTGTTCTCTCAGAAATTCCAGATTTCCATCGTTCGACTTATCCCATTGAACACCATAAACCTCTCCTCCACATCCATTATGGTGGCGTTGTTTCTTCTAAACTCATTCTATCTTCATTCTTCTGCTCAACTTCCACGTAATTTATTTTAGTAAGCTCAATCTTCATCATCTCAATTTCATTATCTCAATCTCGCTTACTTCACAATTTTCTTATATCTTCTCTAAATCATTATGTATTTGAATTTTATTTATTTTAGAATGATTAGTACTTTAGGTTATAATCTTATTCAGAATCATAACTTAGATGTATTTTTTGTTGTTGAAGATTATTTAGCTATACAATGGCTTCAAGAAAGATTTTAAGAAGTAATTTCATTCATCAATACTCTAACGCTTTAGGAGCTTTGATTTCATCTTTTCACTCTCCGCTACGTTTTTTCACTATAAAACCTCGCACTCCTCAATCAAACGTTTCTCATGAAATTTCACGGTACAAAGAGGAATTATTCATTTTTCCTCCTGTTTTGGGACAAGTCGTCTGGGGATTCGTGAGATTCCATGGTGATTTTATGAGATTGAGATTGAATGAGTCCATAGCTGTGAGGTGGTTGTCGCAGTCGTCGGCTGCTGCGAAGAAAGACGAGCTGGAGAGTGGTGACGTGGTTAGTTAGAAGCGGAAAGAAGCTTCTTCAGAGGAATGTGATCAGGCGGTTGAATGTTTAACCACTATGTTTTTAAAATCGTTGTCCTCTCAAAATACTAGATTGTCCAAGTATTCCTTTTATGATGGCTTAGGCTATCATACAGTTAAATGGTTAGCTATTCTTGTGTTTGATGACATTAATTTCTTGTTACAAGACATCCTAAAAGATAGCAGTTATAAGACATATACATCATAACTTGCTATGCATCAAATTGAAGCATTGTGCATGGAATATTAAACCGTCAAATAGCATATAATTGAAGGCGACTTCTTATGGTTTCTTAAAGAGAACGATAGAGTTCTTACTTTGATAATTGCATTGTTATTATGTCTTTTGTTTTAATTCAAGGACTTTTGTTTAACAAAAGGAATTAAAACATTAGAGGAGGAAAGAAACATACATTTCCTTTGTCATTGTTGTTGCAGATGTTAATAGCTCACTACTTCCAATAAATCAAGAGACCATATATTGAGTTGCTGCAAATAATGTGTTCTACTTGAGGGATGATTAAAAGAGTAGTATATTTATTGTTTGCTTAGTGTTTTTGTAGATACCACGTGACAAATGAGGAGCTTGCCTCAGGTTGTTATTAGGTTAGGTGATTTTTATATGGATAGTTACTCTTGTACACACATCAAATCAATCTACACTTTGAGAGAATGGTGTGATAAATTGGTTGCTTGAAGTTTGGATTAGAGTGAATACGGATGGCGTTAGCTATCCCTTTTCCGTCACAATAGCTGCCAATGCGAAATTGTTTCTGCTTTGGGTGTGAGGCTGGCTGGTTATGCCAGCAGAATTGTAGTATTGTTTCTGCGTTGGCTACGACTTGGTATATGTGGAATTTGCGGAATGGAATTATTTTTAGGAATGATAATTGGAATGTGTGAGATATCGTTTGGAATATTAAGACGATAATTTGGAGATGGTCTTTCATCGGGAAAATTACCCGCTCTAATTTTAGCATTTATGAGTTTAGTAGGTTCCCTTTGTACTACTTGTCTTAAGGCTTAATTGGGTTGTAATTTTCTTTTTGGCTCTTGGTTAGCCTTGTTTTTTTTTAAGTGGGTTCGAGAACCCATTGTTCTCGCTATCAATGAATTCTTGCTTATAAAAAAAATGCAATTTAGTTTTTTTTTATGAAAAATGAAATTCTTTTGAAAAAATTTGTTTTATAATCTCTAAATAATAATTTTATAAAAAAAATAAAATGAAAACCTAAAATAGCGTTTGTAAAAAGTGCTATTAAATTATGTTTATTGGAAAGAATTGTGATAGTGCTTTTTCGTAGAAACGCTGCCAAGGCTTGTTAAAAAATGTGTAGTTAAAATTGGTTACTATAGCGCTTTTTGGAGAAGCGTTACTAAAGACTCGATTTTTAATAGCGTTTAAAAACGCTATCTTAGAGGGTTAACCTATAATAGCAGCGACTTTAATAGCGGTTAAAAACGATATTAAAGGCCAATAAAAGCGATATTGAATATATTTTTTGGCGTAGTGGGCCTTACCTAAAAATAATGTATCGATCAAAACCTTTTTCTGAAACCACATTATTCTAAACTCACTCTCTCTTAAACCCTATAGCTCCATCTTCTTCCTCTCACCGCACATCGGAACCCAAATTTCTATAGATCAAAACACAACCTTTCTCATATTGTTCTCTCAGAAATTCCAGATTTCCATCGTTCGACTTATCCCATTGAACACCATAAACCTCTCCTCCACATCCATTATGGTGGCGTTGTTTCTTCTAAACTCATTCTATCTTCATTCTTCTGCTCAACTTCCACGTAATTTATTTTAGTAAGCTCAATCTTCATCATCTCAATTTCATTATCTCAATCTCGCTTACTTCACAATTTTCTTATATCTTCTCTAAATCATTATGTATTTGAATTTTATTTATTTTAGAATGATTAGTACTTTAGGTTATAATCTTATTCAGAATCATAACTTAGATGTATTTTTTGTTGTTGAAGATTATTTAGCTATACAATGGCTTCAAGAAAGATTTTAAGAAGTAATTTCATTCATCAATACTCTAACGCTTTAGGAGCTTTGATTTCATCTTTTCACTCTCCGCTACGTTTTTTCACTATAAAACCTCGCACTCCTCAATCAAACGTTTCTCATGAAATTTCACGGTACAAAGAGGAATTATTCATTTTTCCTCCTGTTTTGGGACAATTCGTCTGGGGATTCGTGAGATTCCATGGTGATTTTATGAGATTGAGATTGAATGAGTCCATAGCTGTGAGGTGGTTGTCGCAGTCGTCGGCTGCTGCGAAGAAAGGCGAGCTGGAGAGTGATGACGTGGTTAGTTAGAAGCGGAAAGAAGCTTCTTCAGAGGAATGTGATCAGGCGGTTGAATGTTTAACCACTATGTTTTTAAAATCGTTGTCCTCTCATAATACTAGATTGTCCAAGTATTCCTTTTATGATGGCTTAGGCTATCATACAGTTAAATGGTTAGCTATTCTTGTGTTTGATGACATTAATTTCTTGTTACAAGACATCCTAAAAGATAGCAGTTATAAGACATATACATCATAACTTGCTATGCATCAAATTGAAGCATTGTGCATGGAATATTAAACCGTCAAATAGCATATAATTGAAGGCGACTTCTTATGGTTTCTTAAAGAGAACGATAGAGTTCTTACTTTGATAATTGCATTGTTATTATGTCTTTTGTTTTAATTCAAGGACTTTTGTTTAACAAAAGGAATTAAAACATTAGAGGAGGAAAGAAACATACATTTCCTTTGTCATTGTTGTTGCAGATGTTAATAGCTCACTACTTCCAATAAATCAAGAGACCATATATTGAGTTGCTGCAAATAATGTGTTCTACTTGAGGGATGATTAAAAGAGTAGTATATTTATTGTTTGCTTAGTGTTTTTGTAGATACCACGTGACAAATGAGGAGCTTGCCTCAGGTTGTTATTAGGTTAGGTGATTTTTATATGGATAGTTACTCTTGTACACACATCAAATCAATCTACACTTTGAGAGAATGGTGTGATAAATTGGTTGCTTGAAGTTTGGATTAGAGTGAATACGGATGGCGTTAGCTATCCCTTTTCCGTCACAATAGCTGCCAATGCGAAATTGTTTCTGCTTTGGGTGTGAGGCTGGCTGGTTATGCCAGCAGAATTGTAGTATTGTTTCTGCGTTGGCTACGACTTGGTATATGTGGAATTTGCGGAATGGAATTATTTTTAGGAATGATAATTGGAATGTGTGAGATATCGTTTGGAATATTAAGACGATAATTTGGAGATGGTCTTTCATCGGGAAAATTACCCGCTCTAATTTTAGCATTTATGAGTTTAGTAGGTTCCCTTTGTACTACTTGTCTTAAGGCTTAATTGGGTTGTAATTTTCTTTTTGGCTCTTGGTTAGCCTTGGTTTTTTTTAAGTGGGTTCGAGAACCCATTGTTCTCGCTATCAATGAATTCTTGCTTATAAAAAAAATGCAATTTAGTTTTTTTTTATGAAAAATGAAATTCTTTTGAAAAAATTTGTTTTATAATCTCTAAATAATAATTTTATAAAAAAAATAAAATGAAAACCTAAAATAGCGTTTGTAAAAAGTGCTATTAAATTATGTTTATTGGAAAGAATTGTGATAGTGCTTTTTCGTAGAAACGCTGCCAAGGCTTGTTAAAAAATGTGTAGTTAAAATTGGTTACTATAGCGCTTTTTGGAGAAGCGTTACTAAAGACTCGATTTTTAATAGCGTTTAAAAACGCTATCTTAGAGGGTTAACCTATAATAGCAGCGACTTTAATAGCGGTTAAAAACGATATTAAAGGCCAATAAAAGCGATATTGAATATATTTTTTGGCGTAGTGGGCCTTACCTAAAAATATTGTATCGATCAAAACCTTTTTCTGAAACCACATTATTCTAAACTCACTCTCTCTTAAACCCTATAGCTCCATCTTCTTCCTCTCACCGCACATCGGAACCCAAATTTCTATAGATCAAAACACAACCTTTCTCATATTGTTCTCTCAGAAATTCCAGATTTCCATCGTTCGACTTATCCCATTGAACACCATAAACCTCTCCTCCACATCCATTATGGTGGCGTTGTTTCTTCTAAACTCATTCTATCTTCATTCTTCTGCTCAACTTCCACGTAATTTATTTTAGTAAGCTCAATCTTCATCATCTCAATTTCATTATCTCAATCTCGCTTACTTCACAATTTTCTTATATCTTCTCTAAATCATTATGTATTTGAATTTTATTTATTTTAGAATGATTAGTACTTTAGGTTATAATCTTATTCAGAATCATAACTTAGATGTATTTTTTGTTGTTGAAGATTATTTAGCTATACAATGGCTTCAAGAAAGATTTTAAGAAGTAATTTCATTCATCAATACTCTAACGCTTTAGGAGCTTTGATTTCATCTTTTCACTCTCCGCTACGTTTTTTCACTATAAAACCTCGCACTCCTCAATCAAACGTTTCTCATGAAATTTCACGGTACAAAGAGGAATTATTCATTTTTCCTCCTGTTTTGGGACAAGTCGTCTGGGGATTCGTGAGATTCCATGGTGATTTTATGAGATTGAGATTGAATGAGTCCATAGCTGTGAGGTGGTTGTCGCAGTCGTCGGCTGCTGCGAAGAAAGACGAGCTGGAGAGTGATGACGTGGTTAGTTAGAAGCGGAAAGAAGCTTCTTCAGAGGAATGTGATCAGGCGGTTGAATGTTTAACCACTATGTTTTTAAAATCGTTGTCCTCTCAAAATACTAGATTGTCCAAGTATTCCTTTTATGATGGCTTAGGCTATCATACAGTTAAATGGTTAGCTATTCTTGTGTTTGATGACATTAATTTCTTGTTACAAGACATCCTAAAAGATAGCAGTTATAAGACATATACATCATAACTTGCTATGCATCAAATTGAAGCATTGTGCATGGAATATTAAACCGTCAAATAGCATATAATTGAAGGCGACTTCTTATGGTTTCTTAAAGAGAACGATAGAGTTCTTACTTTGATAATTGCATTGTTATTATGTCTTTTGTTTTAATTCAAGGACTTTTGTTTAACAAAAGGAATTAAAACATTAGAGGAGGAAAGAAACATACATTTCCTTTGTCATTGTTGTTGCAGATGTTAATAGCTCACTACTTCCAATAAATCAAGAGACCATATATTGAGTTGCTGCAAATAATGTGTTCTACTTGAGGGATGATTAAAAGAGTAGTATATTTATTGTTTGCTTAGTGTTTTTGTAGATACCACGTGACAAATGAGGAGCTTGCCTCAGGTTGTTATTAGGTTAGGTGATTTTTATATGGATAGTTACTCTTGTACACACATCAAATCAATCTACACTTTGAGAGAATGGTGTGATAAATTGGTTGCTTGAAGTTTGGATTAGAGTGAATACGGATGGCGTTAGCTATCCCTTTTCCGTCACAATAGCTGCCAATGCGAAATTGTTTCTGCTTTGGGTGTGAGGCTGGCTGGTTATGCCAGCAGAATTGTAGTATTGTTTCTGCGTTGGCTACGACTTGGTATATGTGGAATTTGCGGAATGGAATTATTTTTAGGAATGATAATTGGAATGTGTGAGATATCGTTTGGAATATTAAGACGATAATTTGGAGATGGTCTTTCATCGGGAAAATTACCCGCTCTAATTTTAGCATTTATGAGTTTAGTAGGTTCCCTTTGTACTACTTGTCTTAAGGCTTAATTGGGTTGTAATTTTCTTTTTGGCTCTTGGTTAGCCTTGTTTTTTTTTAAGTGGGTTCGAGAACCCATTGTTCTCGCTATCAATGAATTCTTGCTTATAAAAAAAATGCAATTTAGTTTTTTTTTATGAAAAATGAAATTCTTTTGAAAAAATTTGTTTTATAATCTCTAAATAATAATTTTATAAAAAAAATAAAATGAAAACCTAAAATAGCGTTTGTAAAAAGTGCTATTAAATTATGTTTATTGGAAAGAATTGTGATAGTGCTTTTTCGTAGAAACGCTGCCAAGGCTTGTTAAAAAATGTGTAGTTAAAATTGGTTACTATAGCGCTTTTTGGAGAAGCGTTACTAAAGACTCGATTTTTAATAGCGTTTAAAAACGCTATCTTAGAGGGTTAACCTATAATAGCAGCGACTTTAATAGCGGTTAAAAACGATATTAAAGGCCAATAAAAGCGATATTGAATATATTTTTTGGCGTAGTGGGCCTTACCTAAAAATATTGTATCGATCAAAACCTTTTTCTGAAACCACATTATTCTAAACTCACTCTCTCTTAAACCCTATAGCTCCATCTTCTTCCTCTCACCGCACATCGGAACCCAAATTTCTATAGATCAAAACACAACCTTTCTCATATTGTTCTCTCAGAAATTCCAGATTTCCATCGTTCGACTTATCCCATTGAACACCATAAACCTCTCCTCCACATCCATTATGGTGGCGTTGTTTCTTCTAAACTCATTCTATCTTCATTCTTCTGCTCAACTTCCACGTAATTTATTTTAGTAAGCTCAATCTTCATCATCTCAATTTCATTATCTCAATCTCGCTTACTTCACAATTTTCTTATATCTTCTCTAAATCATTATGTATTTGAATTTTATTTATTTTAGAATGATTAGTACTTTAGGTTATAATCTTATTCAGAATCATAACTTAGATGTATTTTTTGTTGTTGAAGATTATTTAGCTATACAATGGCTTCAAGAAAGATTTTAAGAAGTAATTTCATTCATCAATACTCTAACGCTTTAGGAGCTTTGATTTCATCTTTTCACTCTCCGCTACGTTTTTTCACTATAAAACCTCGCACTCCTCAATCAAACGTTTCTCATGAAATTTCACGGTACAAAGAGGAATTATTCATTTTTCCTCCTGTTTTGGGACAAGTCGTCTGGGGATTCGTGAGATTCCATGGTGATTTTATGAGATTGAGATTGAATGAGTCCATAGCTGTGAGGTGGTTGTCGCAGTCGTCGGCTGCTGCGAAGAAAGACGAGCTGGAGAGTGATGACGTGGTTAGTTAGAAGCGGAAAGAAGCTTCTTCAGAGGAATGTGATCAGGCGGTTGAATGTTTAACCACTATGTTTTTAAAATCGTTGTCCTCTCAAAATACTAGATTGTCCAAGTATTCCTTTTATGATGGCTTAGGCTATCATACAGTTAAATGGTTAGCTATTCTTGTGTTTGATGACATTAATTTCTTGTTACAAGACATCCTAAAAGATAGCAGTTATAAGACATATACATCATAACTTGCTATGCATCAAATTGAAGCATTGTGCATGGAATATTAAACCGTCAAATAGCATATAATTGAAGGCGACTTCTTATGGTTTCTTAAAGAGAACGATAGAGTTCTTACTTTGATAATTGCATTGTTATTATGTCTTTTGTTTTAATTCAAGGACTTTTGTTTAACAAAAGGAATTAAAACATTAGAGGAGGAAAGAAACATACATTTCCTTTGTCATTGTTGTTGCAGATGTTAATAGCTCACTACTTCCAATAAATCAAGAGACCATATATTGAGTTGCTGCAAATAATGTGTTCTACTTGAGGGATGATTAAAAGAGTAGTATATTTATTGTTTGCTTAGTGTTTTTGTAGATACCACGTGACAAATGAGGAGCTTGCCTCAGGTTGTTATTAGGTTAGGTGATTTTTATATGGATAGTTACTCTTGTACACACATCAAATCAATCTACACTTTGAGAGAATGGTGTGATAAATTGGTTGCTTGAAGTTTGGATTAGAGTGAATACGGATGGCGTTAGCTATCCCTTTTCCGTCACAATAGCTGCCAATGCGAAATTGTTTCTGCTTTGGGTGTGAGGCTGGCTGGTTATGCCAGCAGAATTGTAGTATTGTTTCTGCGTTGGCTACGACTTGGTATATGTGGAATTTGCGGAATGGAATTATTTTTAGGAATGATAATTGGAATGTGTGAGATATCGTTTGGAATATTAAGACGATAATTTGGAGATGGTCTTTCATCGGGAAAATTACCCGCTCTAATTTTAGCATTTATGAGTTTAGTAGGTTCCCTTTGTACTACTTGTCTTAAGGCTTAATTGGGTTGTAATTTTCTTTTTGGCTCTTGGTTAGCCTTGTTTTTTTTTAAGTGGGTTCGAGAACCCATTGTTCTCGCTATCAATGAATTCTTGCTTATAAAAAAAATGCAATTTAGTTTTTTTTTATGAAAAATGAAATTCTTTTGAAAAAATTTGTTTTATAATCTCTAAATAATAATTTTATAAAAAAAATAAAATGAAAACCTAAAATAGCGTTTGTAAAAAGTGCTATTAAATTATGTTTATTGGAAAGAATTGTGATAGTGCTTTTTCGTAGAAACGCTGCCAAGGCTTGTTAAAAAATGTGTAGTTAAAATTGGTTACTATAGCGCTTTTTGGAGAAGCGTTACTAAAGACTCGATTTTTAATAGCGTTTAAAAACGCTATCTTAGAGGGTTAACCTATAATAGCAGCGACTTTAATAGCGGTTAAAAACGATATTAAAGGCCAATAAAAGCGATATTGAATATATTTTTTGGCGTAGTGGGCCTTACCTAAAAATATTGTATCGATCAAAACCTTTTTCTGAAACCACATTATTCTAAACTCACTCTCTCTTAAACCCTATAGCTCCATCTTCTTCCTCTCACCGCACATCGGAACCCAAATTTCTATAGATCAAAACACAACCTTTCTCATATTGTTCTCTCAGAAATTCCAGATTTCCATCGTTCGACTTATCCCATTGAACACCATAAACCTCTCCTCCACATCCATTATGGTGGCGTTGTTTCTTCTAAACTCATTCTATCTTCATTCTTCTGCTAAACTTCCACGTAATTTATTTTAGTAAGCTCAATCTTCATCATCTCAATTTCATTATCTCAATCTCGCTTACTTCACAATTTTCTTATATCTTCTCTAAATCATTATGTATTTGAATTTTATTTATTTTAGAATGATTAGTACTTTAGGTTATAATCTTATTCAGAATCATAACTTAGATGTATTTTTTGTTGTTGAAGATTATTTAGCTATACAATGGCTTCAAGAAAGATTTTAAGAAGTAATTTCATTCATCAATACTCTAACGCTTTAGGAGCTTTGATTTCATCTTTTCACTCTCCGCTACGTTTTTTCACTATAAAACCTCGCACTCCTCAATCAAACGTTTCTCATGAAATTTCACGGTACAAAGAGGAATTATTCATTTTTCCTCCTGTTTTGGGACAATTCGTCTGGGGATTCGTGAGATTCCATGGTGATTTTATGAGATTGAGATTGAATGAGTCCATAGCTGTGAGGTGGTTGTCGCAGTCGTCGGCTGCTGCGAAGAAAGGCGAGCTGGAGAGTGATGACGTGGTTAGTTAGAAGCGGAAAGAAGCTTCTTCAGAGGAATGTGATCAGGCGGTTGAATGTTTAACCACTATGTTTTTAAAATCGTTGTCCTCTCATAATACTAGATTGTCCAAGTATTCCTTTTATGATGGCTTAGGCTATCATACAGTTAAATGGTTAGCTATTCTTGTGTTTGATGACATTAATTTCTTGTTACAAGACATCCTAAAAGATAGCAGTTATAAGACATATACATCATAACTTGCTATGCATCAAATTGAAGCATTGTGCATGGAATATTAAACCGTCAAATAGCATATAATTGAAGGCGACTTCTTATGGTTTCTTAAAGAGAACGATAGAGTTCTTACTTTGATAATTGCATTGTTATTATGTCTTTTGTTTTAATTCAAGGACTTTTGTTTAACAAAAGGAATTAAAACATTAGAGGAGGAAAGAAACATACATTTCCTTTGTCATTGTTGTTGCAGATGTTAATAGCTCACTACTTCCAATAAATCAAGAGACCATATATTGAGTTGCTGCAAATAATGTGTTCTACTTGAGGGATGATTAAAAGAGTAGTATATTTATTGTTTGCTTAGTGTTTTTGTAGATACCACGTGACAAATGAGGAGCTTGCCTCAGGTTGTTATTAGGTTAGGTGTTTTTTATATGGATAGTTACTCTTGTACACACATCAAATCAATATACACTTTGAGAGAATGGTGTGATAAATTGGTTGCTTGAAGTTTGGATTAGAGTGAATACGGATGGCGTTAGCTATCCCTTTTCCGTCACAATAGCTGCCAATGCGAAATTGTTTCTGCTTTGGGTGTGAGGCTGGCTGGTTATGCCAGCAGAATTGTAGTATTGTTTCTGCGTTGGCTACGACTTGGTATATGTGGAATTTGCGGAATGGAATTATTTTTAGGAATGATAATTGGAATGTGTGAGATATCGTTTGGAATATTAAGACGATAATTTGGAGATGGTCTTTCATCGGGAAAATTACCCGCTCTAATTTTAGCATTTATGAGTTTAGTAGGTTCCCTTTGTACTACTTGTCTTAAGGCTTAATTGGGTTGTAATTTTCTTTTTGGCTCTTGGTTAGCCTTGTTTTTTTTTAAGTGGGTTCGAGAACCCATTGTTCTCGCTATCAATGAATTCTTGCTTATAAAAAAAATGCAATTTAGTTTTTTTTTATGAAAAATGAAATTCTTTTGAAAAAATTTGTTTTATAATCTCTAACTAATAATTTTATAAAAAAAATAAAATGAAAACCTAAAATAGCGTTTGTAAAAAGTGCTATTAAATTATGTTTATTGGAAAGAATTGTGATAGTGCTTTTTCGTAGAAACGCTGCCCAGGCTTGTTAAAAAATGTGTAGTTAAAATTGGTTACTATAGCGCTTTTTGGAGAAGCGTTACTAAAGACTCGATTTTTAATAGCGTTTAAAAACGCTATCTTAGAGGGTTAACCTATAATAGCAGCGACTTTAATAGCGGTTAAAAACGATATTAAAGGCCAATAAAAGCGATATTGAATATATTTTTTGGCGTAGTGGGCCTTACCTAAAAATATTGTATCGATCAAAACCTTTTTCTGAAACCACATTATTCTAAACTCACTCTCTCTTAAACCCTATAGCTCCATCTTCTTCCTCTCACCGCACATCGGAACCCAAATTTCTATAGATCAAAACACAACCTTTCTCATATTGTTCTCTCTGAAATTCCAGATTTCCATCGTTCGACTTATCCCATTGAACACCATAAACCTCTCCTCCACATCCATTATGGTGGCGTTGTTTCTTCTAAACTCATTCTATCTTCATTCTTCTGCTCAACTTCCACGTAATTTATTTTAGTAAGCTCAATCTTCATCATCTCAATTTCATTATCTCAATCTCGCTTACTTCACAATTTTCTTATATCTTCTCTAAATCATTATGTATTTGAATTTTATTTATTTTAGAATGATTAGTACTTTAGGTTATAATCTTATTCAGAATCATAACTTAGATGTATTTTTTGTTGTTGAAGATTATTTAGCTATACAATGGCTTCAAGAAAGATTTTAAGAAGTAATTTCATTCATCAATACTCTAACGCTTTAGGAGCTTTGATTTCATCTTTTCACTCTCCGCTACGTTTTTTCACTATAAAACCTCGCACTCCTCAATCAAACGTTTCTCATGAAATTTCACGGTACAAAGAGGAATTATTCATTTTTCCTCCTGTTTTGGGACAATTCGTCTGGGGATTCGTGAGATTCCATGGTGATTTTATGAGATTGAGATTGAATGAGTCCATAGCTGTGAGGTGGTTGTCGCAGTCGTCGGCTGCTGCGAAGAAAGGCGAGCTGGAGAGTGATGACGTGGTTAGTTAGAAGCGGAAAGAAGCTTCTTCAGAGGAATGTGATCAGGCGGTTGAATGTTTAACCACTATGTTTTTAAAATCGTTGTCCTCTCATAATACTAGATTGTCCAAGTATTCCTTTTATGATGGCTTAGGCTATCATACAGTTAAATGGTTAGCTATTCTTGTGTTTGATGACATTAATTTCTTGTTACAAGACATCCTAAAAGATAGCAGTTATAAGACATATACATCATAACTTGCTATGCATCAAATTGAAGCATTGTGCATGGAATATTAAACCGTCAAATAGCATATAATTGAAGGCGACTTCTTATGGTTTCTTAAAGAGAACGATAGAGTTCTTACTTTGATAATTGCATTGTTATTATGTCTTTTGTTTTAATTCAAGGACTTTTGTTTAACAAAAGGAATTAAAACATTAGAGGAGGAAAGAAACATACATTTCCTTTGTCATTGTTGTTGCAGATGTTAATAGCTCACTACTTCCAATAAATCAAGAGACCATATATTGAGTTGCTGCAAATAATGTGTTCTACTTGAGGGATGATTAAAAGAGTAGTATATTTATTGTTTGCTTAGTGTTTTTGTAGATACCACGTGACAAATGAGGAGCTTGCCTCAGGTTGTTATTAGGTTAGGTGTTTTTTATATGGATAGTTACTCTTGTACACACATCAAATCAATCTACACTTTGAGAGAATGGTGTGATAAATTGGTTGCTTGAAGTTTGGATTAGAGTGAATACGGATGGCGTTAGCTATCCCTTTTCCGTCACAATAGCTGCCAATGCGAAATTGTTTCTGCTTTGGTTGTGAGGCTGGCTGGTTATGCCAGCAGAATTGTAGTATTGTTTCTGCGTCGGCTACGACTTGGTATATGTGGAATTTGCGGAATGGAATTATTTTTAGGAATGATAATTGGAATGTGTGAGATATCGTTTGGAATATTAAGACGATAATTTGGAGATGGTCTTTCATCGGGAAAATTACCCGCTCTAATTTTAGCATTTATGAGTTTAGTAGGTTCCCTTTGTACTACTTGTCTTAAGGCTTAATTGGGTTGTAATTTTCTTTTTGGCTCTTGGTTAGCCTTGTTTTTTTTTAAGTGGGTTCGAGAACCCATTGTTCTCGCTATCAATGAATTCTTGCTTATAAAAAAAATGCAATTTAGTTTTTTTTTATGAAAAATGAAATTCTTTTGAAAAAATTTGTTTTATAATCTCTAACTAATAATTTTATAAAAAAAATAAAATGAAAACCTAAAATAGCGTTTGTAAAAAGTGCTATTAAATTATGTTTATTGGAAAGAATTGTGATAGTGCTTTTTCGTAGAAACGCTGCCAAGGCTTGTTAAAAAATGTGTAGTTAAAATTGGTTACTATAGCGCTTTTTGGAGAAGCGTTACTAAAGACTCGATTTTTAATAGCGTTTAAAAACGCTATCTTAGAGGGTTAACCTATAATAGCAGCGACTTTAATAGCGGTTAAAAACGATATTAAAGGCCAATAAAAGCGATATTGAATATATTTTTTGGCGTAGTGGGCCTTACCTAAAAATATTGTATCGATCAAAACCTTTTTCTGAAACCACATTATTCTAAACTCACTCTCTCTTAAACCCTATAGCTCCATCTTCTTCCTCTCACCGCACATCGGAACCCAAATTTCTATAGATCAAAACACAACCTTTCTCATATTGTTCTCTCTGAAATTCCAGATTTCCATCGTTCGACTTATCCCATTGAACACCATAAACCTCTCCTCCACATCCATTATGGTGGCGTTGTTTCTTCTAAACTCATTCTATCTTCATTCTTCTGCTCAACTTCCACGTAATTTATTTTAGTAAGCTCAATCTTCATCATCTCAATTTCATTATCTCAATCTCGCTTACTTCACAATTTTCTTATATCTTCTCTAAATCATTATGTATTTGAATTTTATTTATTTTAGAATGATTAGTACTTTAGGTTATAATCTTATTCAGAATCATAACTTAGATGTATTTTTTGTTGTTGAAGATTATTTAGCTATACAATGGCTTCAAGAAAGATTTTAAGAAGTAATTTCATTCATCAATACTCTAACGCTTTAGGAGCTTTGATTTCATCTTTTCACTCTCCGCTACGTTTTTTCACTATAAAACCTCGCACTCCTCAATCAAACGTTTCTCATGAAATTTCACGGTACAAAGAGGAATTATTCATTTTTCCTCCTGTTTTGGGACAATTCGTCTGGGGATTCGTGAGATTCCATGGTGATTTTATGAGATTGAGATTGAATGAGTCCATAGCTGTGAGGTGGTTGTCGCAGTCGTCGGCTGCTGCGAAGAAAGGCGAGCTGGAGAGTGATGACGTGGTTAGTTAGAAGCGGAAAGAAGCTTCTTCAGAGGAATGTGATCAGGCGGTTGAATGTTTAACCACTATGTTTTTAAAATCGTTGTCCTCTCATAATACTAGATTGTCCAAGTATTCCTTTTATGATGGCTTAGGCTATCATACAGTTAAATGGTTAGCTATTCTTGTGTTTGATGACATTAATTTCTTGTTACAAGACATCCTAAAAGATAGCAGTTATAAGACATATACATCATAACTTGCTATGCATCAAATTGAAGCATTGTGCATGGAATATTAAACCGTCAAATAGCATATAATTGAAGGCGACTTCTTATGGTTTCTTAAAGAGAACGATAGAGTTCTTACTTTGATAATTGCATTGTTATTATGTCTTTTGTTTTAATTCAAGGACTTTTGTTTAACAAAAGGAATTAAAACATTAGAGGAGGAAAGAAACATACATTTCCTTTGTCATTGTTGTTGCAGATGTTAATAGCTCACTACTTCCAATAAATCAAGAGACCATATATTGAGTTGCTGCAAATAATGTGTTCTACTTGAGGGATGATTAAAAGAGTAGTATATTTATTGTTTGCTTAGTGTTTTTGTAGATACCACGTGACAAATGAGGAGCTTGCCTCAGGTTGTTATTAGGTTAGGTGTTTTTTATATGGATAGTTACTCTTGTACACACATCAAATCAATCTACACTTTGAGAGAATGGTGTGATAAATTGGTTGCTTGAAGTTTGGATTAGAGTGAATACGGATGGCGTTAGCTATCCCTTTTCCGTCACAATAGCTGCCAATGCGAAATTGTTTCTGCTTTGGGTGTGAGGCTGGCTGGTTATGCCAGCAGAATTGTAGTATTGTTTCTGCGTTGGCTACGACTTGGTATATGTGGAATTTGCGGAATGGAATTATTTTTAGGAATGATAATTGGAATGTGTGAGATATCGTTTGGAATATTAAGACGATAATTTGGAGATGGTCTTTCATCGGGAAAATTACCCGCTCTAATTTTAGCATTTATGAGTTTAGTAGGTTCCCTTTGTACTACTTGTCTTAAGGCTTAATTGGGTTGTAATTTTCTTTTTGGCTCTTGGTTAGCCTTGTTTTTTTTTAAGTGGGTTCGAGAACCCATTGTTCTCGCTATCAATGAATTCTTGCTTATAAAAAAAACGCAATTTAGTTTTTTTTTATGAAAAATGAAATTCTTTTGAAAAAATTTGTTTTATAATCTCTAAATAATAATTTTATAAAAAAAATAAAATGAAAACCTAAAATAGCGTTTGTAAAAAGTGCTATTAAATTATGTTTATTGGAAAGAATTGTGATAGTGCTTTTTCGTAGAAACGCTGCCAAGGCTTGTTAAAAAATGTGTAGTTAAAATTGGTTACTATAGCGCTTTTTGGAGAAGCGTTACTAAAGACTCGATTTTTAATAGCGTTTAAAAACGCTATCTTAGAGGGTTAACCTATAATAGCAGCGACTTTAATAGCGGTTAAAAACGATATTAAAGGCCAATAAAAGCGATATTGAATATATTTTTTGGCGTAGTGGGCCTTACCTAAAAATATTGTATCGATCAAAACCTTTTTCTAAAACCACATTATTCTAAACTCACTCTCTCTTAAACCCTATAGCTCCATCTTCTTCCTCTCACCGCACATCAGAACCCAAATTTCTATAGATCAAAACACAACCTTTCTCATATTGTTCTCTCTGAAATTCCAGATTTCCATCGTTCGACTTATCCCATTGAACACCATAAACCTCTCCTCCACATCCATTATGGTGGCGTTGTTTCTTCTAAACTCATTCTATCTTCATTCTTCTGCTCAACTTCCACGTAATTTATTTTAGTAAGCTCAATCTTCATCATCTCAATTTCATTATCTCAATCTCGCTTACTTCACAATTTTCTTATATCTTCTCTAAATCATTATGTATTTGAATTTTATTTATTTTAGAATGATTAGTACTTTTGGTTATAATCTTATTCAGAATCATAACTTAGATGTATTTTTTGTTGTTGAAGATTATTTAGCTATACAATGGTTTCAAGAAAGATTTTAAGAAGTAATTTCATTCATCAATACTCTAACGCTTTAGGAGCTTTGATTTCATCTTTTCACTCTCCGCTACGTTTTTTCACTATAAAACCTCGCACTCCTCAATCAAACGTTTCTCATGAAATTTCACGGTACAAAGAGGAATTATTCATTTTTCCTCCTGTTTTGGGACAATTCGTCTGGGGATTCGTGACATTCCATGGTGATTTTATGAGATTGAGATTGAATGAGTCCATAGCTGTGAGGTGGTTGTCGCAGTCGTCGGCTGCTGCGAAGAAAGACGAGCTGGAGAGTGATGACGTGGTTAGTTAGAAGCGGAAAGAAGCTTCTTCAGAGGAATGTGATCAGGCGGTCAAAGGTTTAACCACTATGTTTTTGAAATCGTTGTCCTCTCATAATACTAGATTGTCCATGTATTCCTTTTATGATGGCTTAGGCTATCATACAGTTAAATGGTTAGCTATTCTTGTGTTTGATGACATTAATTTCTTGTTACAAGACATCCTAAAAGATAGCAGTTATAAGACATATACATCATAACTTGCTATGCATCAAATTGAAGCATTGTGCATGGAATATAAAACCGTAAAATAGCATATAATTGAAGGCGACTTCTTCTGGTTTCTTAAAGAGAACGATAGAGTTCTTACTTTGATAATTGCATTGTTATTATGTCTTTTGTTTTAATTCAAGGACTTTTGTTTAACAAAAGGAATTAAAACATTAGAGGAGGAAAGAAACATACATTTCCTTTGTCATTGTTGTTGCAGATGTTAATAGCTCACTACTTCCAATAAATCAAGAGACCATATATTGAGTTGCTGCAAATAATGTGTTCTACTTGAGGGATGATTAAAAGAGTAGTATATTTATTGTTTGCTTAGTGTTTTTGTAGATACCACGTGACAAATGAGGAGCTTGCCTCAGGTTGTTATTAGGTTAGGTGATTTTTATATGGATAGTTACTCTTGTACACACATCAAATCAATCTACACTTTGAGAGAATGGTGTGATAAATTGGTTGCTTGAAGTTTGGATTAGAGTGAATACGGATGGCGTTAGCTATCCCTTTTCCGTCACAATAGCTGCCAATGCGAAATTGTTTCTGCTTTGGGTGTGAGGCTGGCTGGTTATGCCAGCAGAATTGTAGTATTGTTTCTGCGTTGGCTACGACTTGGTATATGTGGAATTTGCGGAATGGAATTATTTTTAGGAATGATAATTGGAATATGTGAGATATCGTTTGGAATATTAAGACGATAATTTGGAGATGGTCTTTCATCGGGAAAATTACCCGCTCTAATTTTAGCATTTATGAGTTTAGTAGGTTCCCTTTGTACTACTTGTCTTAAGGCTTAATTGGGTTGTAATTTTCTTTTTGGCTCTTGGTTAGCCTTGTTTTTTTTTAAGTGGGTTCGAGAACCCATTGTTCTCGCTATCAATGAATTTTTGCTTATAAAAAAAATGCAATTTAGTTTTTTTTTATGAAAAATGAAATTCTTTTGAAAAAATTTGTTTTATAATCTCTAAATAATAATTTTATAAAAAAAATAAAATGAAAACCTAAAATAGCGTTTGTAAAAAGTGCTATTAAATTATGTTTATTGGAAAGAATTGTGATAGTGCTTTTTCGTAGAAACGCTGCCAAGGCTTGTTAAAAAATGTGTAGTTAAAATTGGCTACTATAGCGCTTTTTGGAGAAGCGTTACTAAAGACTCGATTTTTAATAGCGTTTAAAAACGCTATCTTAGAGGGTTAACCTATAATAGCAGCGACTTTAATAGCGGTTAAAAACGATATTAAAGGCCAATAAAAGCGATATTGAATATATTTTTTGGCGTAGTGGGCCTTACCTAAAAATATTGTATCTATCAAAACCTTTTTCTGAAACCACATTATTCTAAACTCACTCTCTCTTAAACCCTATAGCTCCATCTTCTTCCTCTCACCGCACATCGGAACCCAAATTTCTATAGATCAAAACACAACCTTTCTCATATTGTTCTCTCTGAAATTCCAGATTTCCATCGTTCGACTTATCCCATTGAACACCATAAACCTCTCCTCCACATCCATTATGGTGGCGTTGTTTCTTCTAAACTCATTCTATCTTCATTCTTCTGCTCAACTTCCACGTAATTTATTTTAGTAAGCTCAATCTTCATCATCTCAATTTCATTATCTCAATCTCGCTTACTTCACAATTTTCTTATATCTTCTCTAAATCATTATGTATTTGAATTTTATTTATTTTAGAATGATTAGTACTTTTGGTTATAATCTTATTCAGAATCATAACTTAGATGTATTTTTTGTTGTTGAAGATTATTTAGCTATACAATGGTTTCAAGAAAGATTTTAAGAAGTAATTTCATTCATCAATACTCTAACGCTTTAGGAGCTTTGATTTCATCTTTTCACCCTCCGCTACGTTTTTTCACTATAAAACCTCGCACTCCTCAATCAAAGGTTTCTCATGAAATTTCACGGTACAAAGAGGAATTATTCATTTTTCCTCCTGTTTTGGGACAATTCGTCTGGGGATTCGTGACATTCCATGGTGATTTTATGAGATTGAGATTGAATGAGTCCATAGCTGTAAGGTGGTTGTCGCAGTCGTCGGCTGCTGCGAAGAAAGACGAGCTGGAGAGTGATGACGTGGTTAGTTAGAAGCGGAAAGAAGCTTCTTCAGAGGAATGTGATCAGGCGGTCAAAGGTTTAACCACTATGTTTTTGAAATCGTTGTCCTCTCATAATACTAGATTGTCCAAGTATTCCTTTTATGATGGCTTAGGCTATCATACAGTTAAATGGTTAGCTATTCTTGTGTTTGATGACATTAATTTCTTGTTACAAGACATCCTAAAAGATAGCAGTTATAAGACATATACATCATAACTTGCTATGCATCAAATTGAAGCATTGTGCATGGAATATAAAACCGTAAAATAGCATATAATTGAAGGCGACTTCTTCTGGTTTCTTAAAGAGAACGATAGAGTTCTTACTTTGATAATTGCATTGTTATTATGTCTTTTGTTTTAATTCAAGGACTTTTGTTTAACAAAAGGAATTAAAACATTAGAGGAGGAAAGAAACATACATTTCCTTTGTCATTGTTGTTGCAAATGTTAATAGCTCACTACTTCCAATAAATCAAGAGACCATATATTGAGTTGCTGCAAATAATGTGTTCTACTTGAGGGATGATTAAAAGAGTAGTATATTTATTGTTTGCTTAGTGTTTTTGTAGATACCATGTGAGAAATGAGGAGCTTGCCTCAGGCTGTTATTAGGTTAGGTGATTTTTATATGGATAGTTACTCTTGTACACACATCAAATCAATGTACACTTTGAGAGAGTGGTGTGATAGATTGGTTGCTTGAAGTTTGGATTAGAGTGAATGCGGATGGCGTTAGCTATCCTTTTTCCGTCACAACAGCTGCCAATGCGAAATTGTTTCTGCTTTGGGTGTGAGCCTGGCTGGTTATGTCAGCAGAATTGTAGTATTGTTTCTGCGTTGGCTACGACTTGGTATATGTGGAATTTGCGGAATGGAATTATTTTTAGGAATGATAATTGGAATGTGTGATATATCGTTTGGAATATTAAGACGATAATTTGGAGATGGTCTTTCATCGGGAAAATTACCCGCTCTAATTTTAGCTTTTATGAGTTTAGTAGGTTCCCTTTGTACTACTTGTCTTAAGGCTTAATTGGGTTGTAATTTTCTTTTTGGCTCTTGGTTAGCCTTGTTTTTTTTTAAGTGGGTTCGAGAACCCATTGTTCTCGCTATCAATGAATTCTTTCTTATAAAAAAAATGCAATTTTGTTTTTTTTTATGAAAAATGAAATTCTTTTGAAAAAATTTGCTTTATAATCTCTAAAAAATAATTTTATAAAAAAAATAAAATGAAAACCTAAAATAGCGTTTGTAAAAAGTGCTATTAAATGATGTTTATTGGAAAGAATTGTGATAGTGCTTTTTCGTAGAAACGCTGCCAAGGCTTGTTAAAAAATGTGAAGTTAAAATTGGCTACTATAGCGCTTTTTGGAGAAGCGTTATTAAAGACTCTATTTTTAATAGCGTTTAAAAACGCTATCTTAGAGGGTTAACCTATATTAGCAGCGACTTTAATAGCGCTTAAAAACGATATTAAAGGCCAATAAAAGCGCTATTGAATATATTTTTGGGCGTAGTGGGCCTTACCTAAAAATATTGTATCGATCAAAACCTTTTTCTGAAACCACATTATTCTAAACTCACTCTCTGTTAAACCCTATAGCTCCATCTTCTTCCTCTCACCGCACATCAGAACCCAAATTTCTATAGATCAAAACATAACCTTTCTCATATTGTTCTCTCCGAAATTCCAGATTTCCATCGTTCGGCTTATCCCATTGAACACCATAAACCTCTCTTCCACATCCATTATGGTGGCGTTGTTTCTTCTACACTCATTCTATCTTCATTCTTCTGCTCAAGTTCCACGTAATTTATTTAGTAAGTTCAATCTTCATCATCTCAATTTCATTATCTCAATCTCGCTTACTTCACAATTTTCTTATATCTTCTCTAAATCATTATGCATTTGAATTTTATTTATTTTAGAATGATTAGTGCTTTAGGTTATAATCTTTTTCAGAATCATAACTTATATATATATTTTGTTGTTGAAGATTATTTAGCTATACAATGGCTTCAAGAAAGACTTTAAGAAGTAATTTCATTCATCAATACTCTAACGCTTTAGGAGCTTTGATTTCATCTTTTCACTCTCCGCTACGTTTTTTCACTATAAAACCTCGCACTCCTCAATCAAATGTTTCTCATGAAATTTCACGGTACAAAGAGGAATTATTCATTTTTCCTCCTGTTTTGGGACAATTCGTCTGGGGATTCGTGAGATTCCATGGTGATTTTATGAGATTGAGATTGAATGAGTCCATAGCTGTGAGGTGGTTGTCGCAGTCGTCGGTTGCTGCGAAGAAAGACGAGCTGGAGAGTGATGACGTGGTAAGTTAGAAGCGGAAAGAAGCTTCTTCAGAGGAATGTGATCAGGCGGTCGAAGGTTTAACCACTATGTTTTTGAAATCGTTGTCCTCTCATAATACTAGATTGTCCAAGTATTCCTTTTATGATGGCTTAGGCTATCATACAGTTAAATGGTTAGCTATTCTTGTGTTTGATGACATTAATTTCTTGTTACAAGACATCCTAAAAGATAGCAGTTATAAGACATATACATCATAACTTGCTATGCATCAAATTGAAGCATTGTGCATGGAATATTAAACCGTCAAATAGCATATAATTGAAGGCGACTTCTTATGGTTTCTTAAAGAGAACGATAGAGTTCTTACTTTCATAATTGCATTGATATTATGTCTTTTGTTTAAATTCAAGGACTTTTGTTTAACAAAAGGAATTAAAACATTAGAGGAGGAAAGAAACATACATTTCCTTTGTCATTGTTGTTGCAAATGTTAATAGCTCACTACTTCCAATAAATCAAGAGACCATATATTGAGTTGCTGCAAATAATGTGTTCTACTTGAGGGATGATTAAAAGAGTAGTATATTTATTGTTTGCTTAGTGTTTTTGTAGATACAATGTGACAAATGAGGAGCTTGCCTCAGGCTGTTATTAGGTTAGGTGATTTTTATATGGATAGTTACTCTTGTACACACATCAAATCAATCTACACTTTGAGAGAGTGGTGTGATAGATTGGTTGCTTGATGTTTGGATTAGAGTGAATGCGGATGGCGTTAGCTATCCTTTTTCCGTCACAACAGCTGCCAATGCGAAATTGTTTCTGCTTTGGGTGTGAGGCTGGCTGGTTATGTCAGCAGAATTGTAGTATTGTTTCTGCGTTGGCTACGACTTGGTATATGTGGAATTTGCGGAATGGAATTATTTTTAGGAATGATAATTGGAATGTGTGATATATCGTTTGGAATATTAAGACGATAATTTGGAGATGGTCTTTCATCGGGAAAATTACCCGCTCTAATTTTAGCTTTTATGAGTTTAGTAGGTTCCCTTTGTACTACTTGTCTTAAGGCTTAATTGGGTTGTAATTTTCTTTTTGGCTCTTGGTTAGCCTTGTTTTTTTTTAAGTGGGTTCGAGAACCCATTTTTCTCGCTATCAATGAATTCTTTCTTATAAAAAAAACGCAATTTTGTTTTTTTTTATGAAAAATGAAATTCTTTTGAAAAAATTTGCTTTATAATCTCTAAACAATAATTTTATAAAAAAAATAAAATGAAAACCTAAAATAGCGTTTGTAAAAAGTGCTATTAAATGATGTTTATTGGAAAGAATTGTGATAGTGCTTTTTCGTAGAAACGCTGCCAAGGCTTGTTAAAAAATGTGTAGTTAAAATTGGCTACTATAGCTCTTTTTGGAGAAGCGTTATTAAAGACTCTATTTTTAATAGTGTTTAAAAACGCTATCTTAGAGGGTTAACCTATAATAGCAGCGACTTTAATAGCGCTTAAAAACGATATTAAAGGCCAATAAAAGCGCTATTGAATATATTTTTTGGCTTAGTGGGCCTTACCTAAAAATATTGAATCGATCAAAACCTTTTTCTGAAACCACATTATTCTAAACTCACTCTCTCTTAAACCCTATAGCTCCATCTTCTTCCTCTCACCGCACATCAGAACCCAAAATTCTATAGATCAAAACATAACCTTTCTCATATTGTTCTCTCCGAAATTCCAGATTTCCATCGTTCGGCTTATCCCATTGAACACCATAAACCTCTCTTCCACATCCATTATGGTGGCGTTGTTTCTTCTACACTCATTCTATCTTCATTCTTCTGCTCAATTTCCACGTAATTTATTTAGTAAGTTCAATCTTCATCATCTCAATTTCATTATCTCAATCTCGCTTACTTCACAATTTTCTTATATCTTCTCTAAATCATTATGCATTTGAATTTTATTTATTTTAGAATGATTAGTGCTTTAGGTTATAATCTTTTTCAGAATCATAACTTAGATGTATATTTTGTTGTTGAAGATTATTTAGCTATACAATGGCTTCAAGAAAGATTTTAAGAAGTAATTTCATTCATCAATACTCTAACGCTTTAGGAGCTTTGATTTCATCTTTTCACTCTCCGCTACGTTTTTTCACTATAAAACCTCGCACTCCTCAATCAAACGTTTCTCATGAAATTTCACGGTACAAAGAGGAATTATTCATTTTTCTTCCTGTTTTGGGACAATTCGTCTGGGGATTCGTGAGATTCCATGGTGATTTTATGAGATTGAGATTGAATGAGTCCATTGCTGTGAGGTGGTTGTCGCAGTCGTCGGCTGCTGCGAAGAAAGACGAGCTGGAGAGTGATGACGTGGTTAGTTAGAAGCGGAAATAAGCTTCTTCAGAGGAATGTGATCAGGCGGTCGAAGGTTTAACCACTATGTTTTTGAAATCGTTGTCCTCTCATAATACTAGATTGTCCAAGTATTCCTTTTATGATGGCTTAGGCTATCATACAGTTAAATGGTTAGCTATTCTTGTGTTTGATGACATTAATTTCTTGTTACAAGACATCCTAAAAGATAGCAGTTATAAGACATATACAGTATAACTTGCTATGCATCAAATTGAAGCATTGTGCATGGAATATTAAACCGTCAAATAGCATATAATTGAAGGCGACTTCTTATGGTTTCTTAAAGAGAACGATAGAGTTCTTACTTTCATAATTGCATTGTTATTATGTCTTTTGTTTTAATTCAAGGACTTTTGTTTAACAAAAGGAATTAAAACATTAGAGGAGGAAAGAAACATACATTTCCTTTGTCATTGTTGTTGCAAATGTTAATAGCTCACTACTTCCAATAAATCAAGAGACCATATATTGAGTTGCTGCAAATAATGTGTTCTACTTGAGGGATGATTAAAAGAGTAGTATATTTATTGTTTGCTTAGTGTTTTTGAAGATACCATGTGACAAATGAGGAGCTTGCCTCAGGCTGTTATTAGGTTAGGTGATTTTTATATGGATAGTTACTCTTGTACACACATCAAATCAATCTACACTTTGAGAGAGTGGTGTGATAGATTGGTTGCTTGAAGTTTGAATTAGAGTGAATGCGGATGGCGTTAGCTATCCTTTTTCCGTCACAACAGCTGCCAATGCGAAATTGTTTCTGCTTTGGGTGTGCGGCTGGCTGGTTATGCCAGCAGAATTGTAGTATTGTTTCTGCGTTGGCTACGACTTGGTATATGTGGAATTTGCGGAATGGAATTATTTTTAGGAATGATAATTGGAATGTGTGAGATATCGTTTGGAATATTAAGATGATAATTTGGAGATGGTCTTTCATCGGGAAAATTACCCGCTCTAATTTTAGCTTTTATGAGTTTAGTAGTTTCCCTTTGTACTACTTGTCTTAAGGCTTAATTGGGTTGTAATTTTCTTTTTGGCTCTTGGTTAGCCTTGTTTTTTTTTTAAGTGGGTTCGAGAACCCATTGTTCTCGCTATCAATGAATTCCTGCTTATAAAAAAAATGCAATTCAGTTTTTTTTTATGAAAAATGAAATTCTTTTGAAAAAATTTGCTTTATAATCTCTAACCAATAATTTTATAAAAAAAATAAAATGAAAACCTAAAATAGCGTTTGTAAAAAGTGCTATTAAATGATGTTTATTGGAAAGAATTGTGATAGTTCTTTTTCGTAGAAACGCTACCAAGGCTTTTGAAAAAATGTGTAGTTAAAATTGGCTACTATAGCGCTTTTTGGAGAAGCGTTATTAAAGACTCGATTTTTAATAGCGTTTAAAAACGCTATCTTAGAGGGTTAACCTATAATAGCAGCGACTTTAATAGCGCTTAAAAACGATATTAAAGGCCAATAAAAGCGCTATTGAATATATTTTTTGGCGTAGTGGGCCTTACCTAAAAATATTGTATTGATCAAAACCTTTTTCTGAAACCACATTATTCTAAACTCACTCTCTCTTAAACCCTATAGCTCCATCTTCTTCCTCTCACCGCACATCAGAACCCAAATTTCTATAGATCAAAACATAACCTTTCTCATATTGTTCTCTCCGAAATTCCAGATTTCCATCGTTCGGCTTATCCCATTGAACACCATAAACCTCTCTTCCACATCCATTATGGTGGCGTTGTTTCTTCTAAACTCATTCTATCTTCATTCTTCTGCTCAACTTCCACGTAATTTATTTTAGTAAGCTCAATCTTCATCATCTCAATTTCATTATCTCAATCTCGCTTACTTCACAATTTTCTTATATCTTCTCTAAATCATTATGTATTTGAATTTTATTTATATGATTAGTACTTTAGGTTATAATCTTATTCAGAATCATAACTTAGATGTTTTTTTTTGTTGTTGAAGATTATTTAGCTATACAATGGCTTCAAGAAAGATTTTAAGAAGTAATTTCATTCATCAATACTCTAACGCTTTAGGAGCTTTGATTTCATCTTTTCACTCTCCGCTACGTTTTTTCACTATAAAACCTCGCACTCCTCAATCAAACGTTTCTCATGAAATTTCACGGTACAAAGAGGAATTATTCATTTTTCCTCCTGTTTTGGGACAATTCGTCTGGGGATTCGTGAGATTCCATGGTGATTTTATGAGATTGAGATTGAATGAGTCCATAGCTGTGAGGTGGTTGTCGCAGTCGTCGGCTCCTGCGAAGAAAGACGAGCTGGAGAGTGATGACGTGGTTAGTTAGAAGCGGAAAGAAGCTTCTTCAGAGGAATGTGATCAGGCGGTTGAATGTTTAACCACTATGTTTTGAAAATCGTTGTCCTCTCATAATACTAGATTGTCCAAGTATTCCTTTTATGATGGCTTAGGCTATCATACAGTTAAATGGTTAGCTATTCTTGTGTTTGATGGCATTAATTTCTTGTTACAAGACATCCTAAAAGATAGCAGTTATAAGACATATACATCATAACTTGCTATGCATCAAATTGAAGCATTGTGCATGGAATATTCAACCATCAAATAGCATATAATTGAAGGCGACTTCTTATGGTTTCTTAAAGAGAACGATAGAGTTCTTACTTTCATAATTGCATTGTTATTATGTCTTTTGTTTTAATTCAAGGACTTTTGTTTAACAAAAGGAATTAAAACATTAGAGGAGGAAAGAAAAATACATTTCCTTTGTCATTGTTGTTGCAAATGTTAATAGCTCACTACTTCCAATAAATCAAGAGAGCATATATTGAGTTGCTGCAAATAATGTGTTCTACTTGAGGGATGATTAAAAGAGTAGTATATTTATTGTTTGCTTAGTGTTTTTGTAGATACCATGTGACAAATGAGGAGCTTGCCTCAGGCTGTTATTAGGTTAGGTGATTTTTATATGGATAGTTACTCTTGTACACACATCAAATCAATCTACACTTTGAGAGAGTGGTGTGATAGATTGGTTGCTTGAAGTTTGGATTAGAGTGAATGCGGATGGCGTTAGCTATCCTTTTTCCGTCACAACAGCTGCCAATGCGAAATTGTTTCTGCTTTGGGTGTGAAGCTGGCTGGTTATGTCAGCAGAATTGTAGTATTGTTTCTGCGTTGGCTATGACTTGGTATATGTGGAATTTGCGGAATGGAATTATTTTTAGGAATGATAATTGGAATGTGTGATATATCGTTTGGAATATTAAGACGATAATTTGGAGATGGTCTTTCATCGGGAAAATTACCCGCTCTAATTTTAGCTTTTATGAGTTTAGTAGGTTCCCTTTGTACTACTTGTCTTAAGGCTTAATTGGGTTGTAATTTTCTTTTTGGCTCTTGGTTAGCCTTGTTTTTTTTAAGTGGGTTCGAGAACCCATTGTTCTCGCTATCAATGAATTCTTTCTTATAAAAAAAATGCAATTTTGTTTTTTTTTATGAAAAATGAAATTCTTTTGAAAAAATTTGCTTTATAATCTCTAAACAATAATTTTATAAAAAAAATAAAATGAAAACCTAAAATAGCGTTTGTAAAAAGTGCTATTAAATGATGTTTATTGGAAAGAATTGTGATAGTGCTTTTTCGTAGAAACGCTACCAAGGCTTGTTAAAAAATGTGTAGTTAAAATTGGCTACTATAGCGCTTTTTGGAGAAGCGTTATTAAAGACTCGATTTTTAATAGCGTTTAAAAACGCTATCTTAGAGGGTTAACCTATAATAGCAGCGACTTTAATAGCGCTTAAAAACGATATTAAAGGCCAATAAAAGCGCTATTGAATATATTTTTTGGCGTAGTGGGCCTTACCTAAAAATATTGTATCGATCAAAACCTTTTTCTGAAACCACATTATTCTAAACTCACTCTCTCTTAAACCCTATAGCTCCATCTTCTTCCTCTCACCGCACATCAGAACCCAAATTTCTATAGATCAAAACATAACCTTTCTCATATTGTTCTCTCCGAAATTCCAGATTTCCATCGTTCGGCTTATCCCATTGAACACCATAAACCTCTCTTCCACATCCATTATGGTGGCGTTGTTTCTTCTAAACTCATTCTATCTTCATTCTTCTGCTCAAGTTCCACGTAATTTATTTAGTAAGTTCAATCTTCATCATCTCAATTTCATTATCTCAATCTCGCTTACTTCACAATTTTCTTATATCTTCTCTAAATCATTATGCATTTGAATTTTATTTATTTTAGAATGATTAGTGCTTTAGGTTATAATCTTTTTCAGAATCATAACTTAGATGTATATTATGTTGTTGAAGATTATTTAGCTATACAATGGCTTCAAGAAAGATTTTAAGAAGTAATTTCATTCATCAATACTCTAACGCTTTAGGAGCTTTGATTTCATCTTTTCACTCTCCGCTACGTTTTTTCACTATAAAACCGCACACTCCTCAATCAAACGTTTCTCATGAAATTTCACGGTACAAAGAGGAATTATTCATTTTTCCTCCTGTTTTGGGACAATTCGTCTGGGGATTCGTGAGATTCCATGGTGATTTTATGAGATTGAGATTGAATGAGTCCATCGCTGTGAGGTGGTTGTCGCAGTCGTCGGCTGCTGCGAAGAAAGGCGAGCTGGAGAGTGATGACGTGGTTAGTTAGAAGCGGAAAGAAGCTTCTTCAGAGGAATGTGATCAGGTGGTTGAAGGTTTAACCACTATGTTTTTGAAATCGTTGTCCTCTCATAATACTAGATTGTCCAAGTATTCCTTTTATGATGGCTTAGGCTATCATACAGTTAAATGGTTAGCTATTCTTGTGTTTGATGACATTAATTTCTTGTTACAAGACATCCTAAAAGATAGCAGTTATAAGACATATACATCATAACTTGCTATGCATCAAATTGAAGCATTGTGCATGGAATATTAAACCGTAAAATAGCATATAATTGAAGGCGACTTCTTATGGTTTCTTAAAGAGAACGATAAAGTTCTTACTTACATAATTGCATTGTTATTATGTCTTTTGTTTTAATTCAAGGACTTTTGTTTAACAAAAGGAATTAAAACATTAGAGGAGAAAAGAAACATACATTTGCTTTGTCATTGTTGTTGCAGATGTTAATAGCTCACTACTTCCAATAAATCAAGAGACCATATATTGAGTTGCTGCAAATAATGTGTTCTACTTGAGGGATGATTAAAAGAGTAGTATATTTATTGTTTGCTTAGTGTTTTTGTAGATACCACGTGACAAATGAGGAGCTTGCCTCAGGCTGTTATTAGGTTAGGTGATTTTTATATGGATAGTTACTTTTGTACACACATCAAATCAATCTACACTTTGAGAGAGTGGTGTGATAGATTGGTTGCTTGAAGTTTGGATTAGAGTGAATGCGGATGGCGTTAGCTATCCTTTTTCCGTCACAACAGCTGCCAATGCGAAATTGTTTCTGCTTTGGGTGTGAGGCTGGCTGGTTATGTCAGCAGAATTGTAGTATTGTTTCTGCGTTGGCTACGACTTGGTATATGTGGAATTTGCGGAATGGAATTATTTTTAGGAATGATAATTGGAATGTGTGAGATATCGTTTGGAATATCAAGATGATAATTTGGAGATGGTCTTTCATCGGGAAAATTACCCGCTCTAATTTTAGCTTTTATGAGTTTAGTAGGTTCCCTTTGTACTACTTGTCTTAAGGCTTAATTGGGTTGTAATTTTCTTTTTGGCTCTTGGTTAGCCTTGTTTTTTTTAAGTGGGTTCGGGAACCCATTGTTCTCGCTATCAATGAATTCTTGCTTATAAAAAAAATGCAATTTAGTTTTTTTTTATGAAAAATGAAATTCTTTTGAAAAAATTTGTTTTATAATCTCTAAACAATAATTTTATAAAAAAAATAAAATGAAAACCTAAAATAGCGTTTGTAAAAAGTGCTATTAAATGATGTTTATTGGAAAGAATTGTGATAGTGCTTTTTCGTAGAAACGCTACCAAGGCTTGTTAAAAAATGTGTAGTTAAAATTGGCTACTATAGCGCTTTTTGGAGAAGCGTTATTAAAGACTCGGTTTTTAATAGCGTTTAAAAACGCTATCTTAGAGGGTTAACCTATAATAGCAGCGACTTTAATAGCGCTTAAAAACGATATTAAAGGCCAATAAAAGCGCTATTGAATATATTTTTTGGCGTAGTGGGCCTTACCTAAAAATATTGTATCGATCAAAACCTTTTTCTGAAACCACATTATTCTAAACTCACTCTCTCTTAAACCCTATAGCTCCATCTTCTTCCTCTCACCGCACATCGGAACCCAAATTTCTATAGATCAAAACTCAACCTTTCTCATATTGTTCTCTCTGAAATTCCAGATTTCCATCGTTCGGCTTATCCCATTGAACACCATAAACCTCTCTTCCACATCCATTATGGTGGCGTTGTTTCTTCTAAACTCATTCTATCTTCATTCTTCTGCTCAAGTTCCACGTAATTTATTTAGTAAGTTCAATCTTCATCATCTCAATTTCATTATCTCAATCTCGCTTACTTCACAATTTTCTTATATCTTCTCTAAATCATTATGCATTTGAATTTTATTTATTTTAGAATGATTAGTGTTTTAGGTTGTAATCTTTTTCTGAATCATAACTTTGATGTATTTTTTGTTGTTGAAGATTATTTAGCTATACAATGGCTTCAAGAAAGATTTTAAGAAGTAATTTCATTCATCAATACTCTAACGCTTTAGGAGCTTTGATTTCATCTTTTCACTCTCCGCTACGTTTTTTCACTATAAAACCTCACACTCCTCAATCAAACGTTTCTCATGAAATTTCACGGTACAAAGAGGAATTATTCATTTTTCCTCCTGTTTTGGGACAATTCGTCTGGGGATTCGTGAGATTCCATGGTGATTTTATGAGATTGAGATTGAATGAGTCCATAGCTGTGAGGTGGTTGTCGCAGTCGTCGGCTGCTGCGAAGAAAGACGAGCTGGAGAGTGATGACGTGGTTAGTTAGAACCGGAAAGAAGCTTCTTCAGAGGAATGTGATCAGGCGGTTGAAGGTTTAACCACTATGTTTTTGAAATCGTTGTCCTCTCATAATACTAGATTGTCCAAGTATTCCTTTTATAATGGCTTAGGCTATCATACAGTTAAATGGTTAGCTATTCTTGTGTTTGATGACATTAATTTCTTGTTACAAGACATCCTAAAAGATAGCAGTTATAAGACATATACATCATAACTTGCTATGCATCAAATTGAAGCATTGTGCATGGAATATTAAACCGTAAAATAGCATATAATTGAAGGCGACTTCTTATGGTTTCTTAAAGAGAACGATAGAGTTCTTACTTTCATAATTGCATTGTTATTATGTCTTTTGTTTTAATTCAAGGACTTTTGTTTAACAAAAGGAATTAAAACATTAGAGGAGGAAAGAAACATACATTTCCTTTGTCATTGTTGTTGCAGATGTTAATAGCTCACTACTTCCAATAAATCAAGAGATCATATATTGAGTTGCTGCAAATAATGTGTTCTACTTGAGGGATGATTAAAAGAGTAGTATATTTATTGTTTGCTTATTGTTTTTGTAGATACCACGTGACAAATGAGGAGCTTGCCTCAGGCTGTTATTAGGTTAGGTGATTTTTATATGGATAGTTACTCTTGTACACACATCAAATCAATCTACACTTTGAGAGAGTGGTGTGATAGATTGGTTGCTTGAAGTTTGGATTAGAGTGAATGCGGATGGCGTTAGCTATCCCTTTTCCATCACAACAGCTGCCAATGCGAAATTGTTTCTGCTTTGGGTGTGAGGCTGGCTGGTTATGCCAGCAGAATTGTAGTATTGTTTCTGCGTTGGCTACGACTTGGTATATGTGGAATTTGCGGAATGGAATTATTTTTAGGAATGATAATTGGAATGTGTGAGATATCGTTTGGAATAATAAGACGATAATTTGGAGATGGTCTTTCATCGGGAAAATTACCCGCTCTAATTTTAGCTTTTATGAGTTTAGTAGGTTCCCTTTGTACTACTTGTCTTAAGGCTTAATTGGGTTGTAATTTTCTTTTTGGCTCTTGGTTAGCCTTGTTTTTTTTAAGTGGGTTCGAGAACCCATTGTTCCCGCTATCAATGAATTCTTGCTTATAAAAAAAATGCAATTTGGTTTTTTTTAATGAAAAATGAAATTCTTTTGAAAAAATTTGTTTTATAATCTCTAAACAATAATTTTATAAAAAAAATAAAATGAAAACCTAAAATAGCGTTTGTAAAAAGTGCTATTAAATGATGTTTATTGGAAAGAATTGTGATAGTTCTTTTTCGTAGAAACGCTACCAAGGCTTGTTAAAAAATGTGTAGTTAAAAATGGCTACTATAGCGCTTTTTGGAGAAGCGTTATTAAAGACTCGATTTTTAATAGCGTTTAAAAACGCTATCTTAGATGGTTAACCTATAATAGCAGCGACTTTAACAGCGCTTAAAAACGATATTAAAGGCCAATAAAAGCGCTATTGAATATATTTTTTGGCGTAGTGGGCCTTACCTAAAAATATTGTATCGATCAAAACCTTTTTCTGAAACCACATTATTCTAAACTCACTCCATCTTAAACCCTATAGCTCCATCTTCTTCCTCTCACCGCACATCGGAACCCAAATTTCTATAGATCAAAACACAACCTTTCTCATATTGTTCTCTCAGAAATTCCAGATTTCCATCGTTCGACTTATCCCATTGAACACCATAAACCTCTCCTCCACATCCATTATGGTGGCGTTGTTTCTTCTAAACTCATTCTATCTTCATTCTTCTGCTCAACTTCCACGTAATTTATTTTAGTAAGCTCAATCTTCATCATCTCAATTTCATTATCTCAATCTCGCTTACTTCACAATTTTCTTATATCTTCTCTAAATCATTATGCATTTGAATTTTATTTATTTTAGAATGATTAGTGCTTTAGGTTATAATCTTTTTCAGAATCATAACTTAGATGTATATTATGTTGTTGAAGATTATTTAGCTATACAATGGCTTCAAGAAAGATTTTAAGAAGTAATTTCATTCATCAATACTCTAACGCTTTAGGAGCTTTGATTTCATCTTTTCACTCTCCGCTACGTTTTTTCACTATAAAACCTCACACTCCTCAATCAAACGTTTCTCATGAAATTTCACGGTACAAAGAGGAATTATTCATTTTTCCTCCTGTTTTGGGACAATTCGTCTGGGGATTCGTGAGATTCCATGGTGATTTTATGAGATTGAGATTGAATGAGTCCATAGCTGTGAGGTGGTTGTCGCAGTCGTCGGCTGCTGCGAAGAAAGACGAGCTGGAGAGTGATGACGTGGTTAGTTAGAACCGGAAAGAAGCTTCTTCAGAGGAATGTGATCAGGCGGTTGAAGGTTTAACCACTATGTTTTTGAAATCGTTGTCCTCTCATAATACTAGATTGTCCAAGTATTCCTTTTATAATGGCTTAGGCTATCATACAGTTAAATGGTTAGCTATTCTTGTGTTTGATGACATTAATTTCTTGTTACAAGACATCCTAAAAGATAGCAGTTATAAGACATATACATCATAACTTGCTATGCATCAAATTGAAGCATTGTGCATGGAATATTAAACCGTAAAATAGCATATAATTGAAGGCGACTTCTTATGGTTTCTTAAAGAGAACGATAGAGTTCTTACTTTCATAATTGCATTGTTATTATGTCTTTTGTTTTAATTCAAGGACTTTTGTTTAACAAAAGGAATTAAAACATTAGAGGAGGAAAGAAACATACATTTCCTTTGTCATTGTTGTTGCAGATGTTAATAGCTCACTACTTCCAATAAATCAAGAGATCATATATTGAGTTGCTGCAAATAATGTGTTCTACTTGAGGGATGATTAAAAGAGTAGTATATTTATTGTTTGCTTATTGTTTTTGTAGATACCACGTGACAAATGAGGAGCTTGCCTCAGGCTGTTATTAGGTTAGGTGATTTTTATATGGATAGTTACTCTTGTACACACATCAAATCAATCTACACTTTGAGAGAGTGGTGTGATAGATTGGTTGCTTGAAGTTTGGATTAGAGTGAATGCGGATGGCGTTAGCTATCCCTTTTCCATCACAACAGCTGCCAATGCGAAATTGTTTCTGCTTTGGGTGTGAGGCTGGCTGGTTATGCCAGCAGAATTGTAGTATTGTTTCTGCGTTGGCTACGACTTGGTATATGTGGAATTTGCGGAATGGAATTATTTTTAGGAATGATAATTGGAATGTGTGAGATATCGTTTGGAATAATAAGACGATAATTTGGAGATGGTCTTTCATCGGGAAAATTACCCGCTCTAATTTTAGCTTTTATGAGTTTAGTAGGTTCCCTTTGTACTACTTGTCTTAAGGCTTAATTGGGTTGTAATTTTCTTTTTGGCTCTTGGTTAGCCTTGTTTTTTTTAAGTGGGTTCGAGAACCCATTGTTCCCGCTATCAATGAATTCTTGCTTATAAAAAAAATGCAATTTGGTTTTTTTTAATGAAAAATGAAATTCTTTTGAAAAAATTTGTTTTATAATCTCTAAACAATAATTTTATAAAAAAAATAAAATGAAAACCTAAAATAGCGTTTGTAAAAAGTGCTATTAAATGATGTTTATTGGAAAGAATTGTGATAGTTCTTTTTCGTAGAAACGCTACCAAGGCTTGTTAAAAAATGTGTAGTTAAAAATGGCTACTATAGCGCTTTTTGGAGAAGCGTTATTAAAGACTCGATTTTTAATAGCGTTTAAAAACGCTATCTTAGATGGTTAACCTATAATAGCAGCGACTTTAACAGCGCTTAAAAACGATATTAAAGGCCAATAAAAGCGCTATTGAATATATTTTTTGGCGTAGTGGGCCTTACCTAAAAATATTGTATCGATCAAAACCTTTTTCTGAAACCACATTATTCTAAACTCACTCCATCTTAAACCCTATAGCTCCATCTTCTTCCTCTCACCGCACATCGGAACCCAAATTTCTATAGATCAAAACACAACCTTTCTCATATTGTTCTCTCAGAAATTCCAGATTTCCATCGTTCGACTTATCCCATTGAACACCATAAACCTCTCCTCCACATCCATTATGGTGGCGTTGTTTCTTCTAAACTCATTCTATCTTCATTCTTCTGCTCAACTTCCACGTAATTTATTTTAGTAAGCTCAATCTTCATCATCTCAATTTCATTATCTCAATCTCGCTTACTTCACAATTTTCTTATATCTTCTCTAAATCATTATGTATTTGAATTTTATTTATTTTTGAATGATTAGTACTTTAGGTTATAATCTTATTCAGAATCATAACTTAGATGTATTTTTTGTTGTTGAAGATTATTTAGCTATACAATGGCTTTAAGAAAGATTTTAAGAAGTAATTTCATTCATCAATACTCTGACGCTTTTGGAGCTTTGATTTCATCTTTTCACTCTCCGCTACGTTTTTTCACTATAAAACCACACACTCCTCAATCCAACGTTTCTCATGAAATTTCACGGTACAAAGAGGAATTATTCATTTTTCCCCCTGTTTTGGGGCAATTCGTCTGGGGATTCGTGAGATTCCATGGTGATTTTATGAGATTGAGATTGAATGAGTCCATCGCTGTGAGGTGGTTGTCGCAGTCGTCGGCTGCTGCGAAGAAAGACGAGCTGGAGAGTGATGACGTGGTTAGTTAGAAGCGAAAAGAAGCTTCTTCAGAGGAATGTGATCAGGTGGTTGAAGGTTTAACCACTATGTTTTTGAAATCGTTGTCCTCGCATAATACTAGATTGTCCAAGTATTCCTTTTATGATGGCTTAGGCTATCATACAGTTAAATGGTTAGCTATTCTTGTGTTTGATGACATTAATTTCTTGTTACAAGACATCCTAAAAGATAGCAGTTATAAGACATATACATCATAACTTGCTATGCATCAAATTGAAGCATTGTGCATGGAATATTAAACCGTAAAATAGCATATAATTGAAGGAGACTTCTTATGGTTTCTTAAAGAGAACGATAGAGTTCTTACTTTCATAATTGCATTGTTGTTATGTCTTTTGTTTTATTTCAAGGATTTTTGTTTAACAAAAGGAATTAAAACATTAGAGAAGGAAAGAAACATACATTTCCTTTGTCATTGTTGTTGCAGATGTTAATAGCTCACTACTTCCAATAAATCAAGAGAACATATATTGAGTTGCTGTAAATAATGTGTTCTACTTGAGGGATGATTAAAAGAGTAGTATATTTATTGTTTGCTTAGTGTTTTTGTAGATATCACGTGACAAATGAGGAGCTTGCCTCAGGCTGTTATTAGGTTAGGTGATTTTTATATGGATAGTTACTCTTGTACACACATCAAATCAATCTACACTTTGAGAGAGTGGTGTGATAGATTGGTTGCTTGAAGTTTGGATTAGAGTGAATGCGGATGGCGTTAGCTATCCTTTTTCCGTCACAACAGCTGCCAATGCGAAATTGTTTCTGCTTTGGGTGTGAGGCTGGCTGGTTATGTCAGCAGAATTGTAGTATTGTTTCTGCGTTGGCTACGACTTGGTATATGTGGAATTTGCGGAATGGAATTATTTTTAGGAATGATAATTGGAATGTGTGAGATATCGTTTGGAATATTAAGATGATAATTTGGAGATGGTCTTTCATCGGGAAAATTACCCGCTCTAATTTTAGCTTTTATGAGTTTAGTAGGTTCCCTTTGTACTACTTGTCTTAAGGCTTAATAGGGTTGTAATTTTCTTTTTGGCTCTTGGTTAGCCTTGTTTTTTTTTAAGTGGGTTCGAGAACCCATTGTTCTCGCTATCAATGAATTCTTTCTTATAAAAAAAATTCAATTTAGTTTTTTTTTATGAAAAATGAAATTCTTTTGAAAAAATTTGTTTTATAATCTCTAAACAATAATTTTATAAAAAAAATAAAATGAAAACCTAAAATAGCGTTTGTAAAAAGTGCTATTAAATGATGTTTATTGGAAAGAATTCTGATAGTGCTTTTTCGTAGAAACGCTACCAAGGCTTGTTAAAAAATGTGTAGTTAAAATTGGCTACTATAGCGCTTTTTGGAGAAGCGTTATTAAAGACTCGATTTTTAATAGCGTTTAAAAACGCTATCTTAGAGGGTTAACCTATAATAGCAGCGACTTTAATAGCGCTTAAAAACGATATTAAAGGCCAATAAAAGCGCTATTGAATATATTTTTTGGCGTAGTGGGCCTTACCTAAAAATATTGTATCGATCAAAACCTTTTTCTGAAACCACATTATTCTAAACTCACTCTCTCTTAAACTGTATAGCTCCATCTTCTTCCTCTCACCGCACATCGGAACCCAAATTTCTATAGATCAAAACACAACCTTTCTCATATTGTTCTCTCTAAAATTCCAGATTTCCATCGTTCGGCTTATCCCATTGAACACCATAAACCTCTCTTCCAAATCCATTATGGTGGCGTTGTTTTTTCTAAACTCATTCTATCTTCATTCTTCTGCTCAAGTTCCACGTAATTTATTTAGTAAGTTCAATCTTCATCATCTCAATTTCATTATCTCAATCTCGCTTACTTCACAATTTTCTTATATCTTCTCTAAATCATTATGCATTTGAATTTTATTTATTTTAGAATGATTAGTGTTTTAGGTTATAATCTTTTTCAGAATCATAACTTTGATGTATTTTTTGTTGTTGAAGATTATTTAGCTATACAATGGCTTCAAGAAAGATTTTAAGAAGTAATTTCATTCATCAATACTCTAACGCTTTAGGAGCTTTGATTTCATCTTTTCACTCTCCGCTACGTTTTTTCACTATAAAACCTTACACTCCTCAATCAAACGTTTCTCATGAAATTTCACGGTACAAAGAGGAATTATTCATTTTTCCTCCTGTTTTGGGACAATTCGTCTGGGGATTCGTGAGATTCCAGGGTGATTTTATGAGATTGAGATTGAATGAGTCCATAGCTGTGAGGTGGTTGTCGCAGTCGTCGGCTGCTGCGAAGAAAGACGAGCTGGAGAGTGATGACGTGGTTAGTTAGAAGCAGAAAGAAGCTTCTTCAGAGGAATGTGATCAGGCGGTCGAAGGTTTAACCACTATGTTTTTGAAATCGTTGTCCTCTCATAATACTAGATTGTCCAAGTATTCCTTTTATGATGGCTTAGGCTATCATACAGTTAAATGGTTAGCTATTCTTGTGTTTGATGACATTAATTTCTTGTTACAAGACATCCTAAAAGATAGCAGTTATAAGACATATACATCATAACTTGCTATGCATCAAATTGAAGCTTTGTGCATGGAATATTAAACCGTAAAATAGCATATAATTGAGGGCGACTTCTTATGGTTTCTTAAAGAGAACGATAGAGTTCTTACTTTCATAATTTCATTGTTATTATGTCTTTTGTTTTAATTCAAGGACTTTGGTTTAACAAAAGGAATTAAAACATTAGAGGAGGAAAGAAACATACATTTCCTTTGTCATTGTTGTTGCAGATGTTAATAGCTCACTACTTCCAATAAATCAAGAGACCATATATTGAATTGTTGCAAATAATGTGTTCTACTTGAGGGATGATTAAAAGAGTAGTATATTTATTGTTTGCTTAGTGTTTTTGTAGATACCACGTGACAAATGAGGAGCTTGCCTCAGGCTGTTATTAGGTTAGGTGATTTTTATATGGATAGTTACTCTTGTACACACATCAAATCAATCTACACTTTGAGAGAGTGGTGTGATAGATTGGTTGCTTGAAGTTTGGATTAGAGTGAATGCGGATGGCGTTAGCTATCCCTTTTCCGTCACAACAGCTGCCAATGCGAAATTGTTTCTGCTTTGGGTGTGAGGCTGGCTGGTTATGTCAGCAGAATTGTAGTATTGTTTCTGCGTTGGCTACGACTTGGTATATGTGGAATTTGCGGAATGGAATTATTTTTAGGAATGATAATTGGAATGTGTGAGATATCGTTTGGAATATTAAGACGATAATTTGGAGATGGTCTTTCATCGGGAAAATTACCCACTCTAATTTTAGCTTTTATGAGTTTAGTAGGTTCCCTTTGTACTACTTGTCTTAAGGTTAATTGGGTTGTAATTTTCTTTTTGGCTCTTGGTTAGCCTTGTTTTTTTTTAAGTGGGTTCGAGAACCCATTGTTCTCGCTATCAATGAATTCTTGCTTATAAAAAAAATGCAATTTAGTTTTTTTTTATGAAAAATGAAATTCTTTTGAAAAAATTTGTTTTATAATCTCTAAACAATAATTTTATAAAAAAAATAAAATGAAAACCTAAAATAGTGTTTGTAAAAAGTGCTATTAAATGATGTTTATTGGAAAGAATTGTGATAGTGCTTTTTCGTAGAAACGCTACCAAGGCTTGTTAAAAAATGTGTAGTTAAAATTGGCTACTATAGCGCTTTTTGGAGAAGCGTTATTAAAGACTCGATTTTTAATAGCGTTTAAAAACGCTATCTTAGAGGGTTAACCTATAATAGCAACGACTTTAATAGCGCTTAAAAACGATATTAAAGGCTAATAAAAGCGCTATTGAATATATTTTTTGGCGTAGTGGGCCTTACCTAAAAATATTGTATCGATCAAAACCTTTTTCTGAAACCACATTATTCTAAACTCACTCTCTCTTAAACCCTATAGCTCCATCTTCTTCCTCTCACCGCACATCGGAACCCAAATTTCTATAGATCAAAACACAACCTTTCTCATACTGTTCTCTCTGAAATTCCGGATTTCCATCGTTCGACTTATCCCATTGAACACCATAAACCTCTCCTCCACATCCATTATGGTGGCGTTGTTTCTTCTAAACTCATTCTATCTTCATTCTTCTGCTCAACTTCCACGTAATTTATTTTAGTAAGCTCAATCTTCATCATCTCAATTTCATTATCTCAATCTCGCTTACTTCACAATTTTCTTATATCTTCACTAAATCATTATGTATTTGAATTTTATTTATTTTTGAATGATTAGTACTTTAGGTTATAATCTTATTCAGAATCATAACTTAGATGTATTTTTTGTTGTTGAAGATTATTTAGCTATACAATGGCTTCAAGAAAGATTTTAAGAAGTAAGTTCAGTCATCAATAATCTAACGCTTTAGGAGCTTTCATTTCATCTTTTCACTCTCCGCTACGTTTTTTCACTATAAAACCTCACACTCCTCAATCAATCGTTTCTCATGAAATTTCACGGTACAAAGAGGAATTATTCATTTTTCCTCCTGTTTTGGGACAATTCGTCTGGGGATTCGTGAGATTCCATGGTGATTTTATGAGATTGAGATTGAATGAGTCCATAGCTGTGAGGTGGTTGTCGCAGTCGTCGGCTGCTGCGAAGAAAGACGAGCTGGAGAGTGATGACGTGGTTAGTTAGAAGCGGAAAGAAGCTTCTTCGGAGGAATGTGATCAGGCGGTTGAAGGTTTAACCACTATCTTTTTGAAATCTTTGTCCTCTCATAATACTAGATTGTCCAAGTATTCCTTTTATGATGGCTTAGGCTATCATACAGTTAAATGGTTAGCTATTCTTGTGTTTGATGACATTAATTTCTTGTTACAAGACATCCTAAAAGATAGCAGTTATAAGACATATACATCATAACTTGCTATGCATCAAATTGAAGCATTGTGCATGGATTATTAAACCGTAAAATAGCATATAATTGAAGGCGACTTCTTATGGTTTCTTAAAGAGAACGATAGAGTTCTTACTTTCATAATTGCATTGTTATTATGTCTTTTGTTTTAATTCAAGGACTTTTGTTTAACAAAACGAATTAAAACATTAGAGGAGGAAAGAAACATACATTTCCTTTGTCATTGTTGTTGCAGATGTTAATAGCTCACTACTTCCAATAAATCAAGAGACCATATATGGAGTTGCTGCAAATAATGTGTTCTACTTGAGGGATGATTAAAAGAGTAGTATATTTATTGTTTGCTTAGTGTTTTTGTAGATACCATGTGACAAATGAGGAGCTTACCTCAGGCTGTTATTAGGTTAGGTGATTTTTATATGGATAGTTACTCTTGTACACACATCAAATCAATCTACACTTTGAGAGAGTGGTGTGATAGATTGGTTGCTTGAAGTTTGGATTAGAGTGAATGCGGATGGCGTTAGCTATCCTTTTTCCGTCACAACAGCTGCCAATGCGAAATTGTTTCTGCTTTGGGTGTGAGGCTGGCTGGTTATGTCCGCAGAATTGTAGTATTGTTTCTGCGTTGGCTACGACTTGGTATATGTGGAATTTGCGGAATGGAATTATTTTTAGGAATGATAATTGGAATGTGTGAGATATCGTTTGGAATATTAAGACGATAATTTGGAGATGGTCTTTCATCGGGAAAATTACCCGCTCTAATTTTAGCTTTTATGAGTTTAGTAGGTTCCCTTTGTACTACATGTCTTAAGGCTTAATTGGGTTGTAATTTTCTTTTTGGCTCTTCGTTAGCCTTGTTTTTTTTTAAGTGGGTTCGAGAACCCATTGTTCTCGCTATCCATGAATTCTTGCTTATAAAAAAAATGCAATTTCGTTTTTTTTAATGAAAAATGAAATTCTTTTAAAAAAATTTGTTTTATAATCTCTAAACAATAATTTTATTAAAAAAAAAATGAAAACCTAAAATAGCGTTTGTAAAAAGTGCTATTAAATGATGTTTATTGGAAAGAATTGTGATAGTGCTTTTTCGTAGAAACGCTACCAAGGCTTGTTAAAAAATGTGTAGTTAAAATTGGCTACTATAGCGCTTTTTGGAGAAGCGTTATTAAAGACTCGATTTTTAATAGCGTTTAAAAACGCTATCTTAGAGGGTTAACCTATAATAGCAGCGACTTTAATAGGGCTTAAAAACGATATTAAAGGCCAATAAAAGCGCTATTGAATATAAATTTTGGCGTAGTGGGCCTTACCTAAAAATATTGTATCGATCAAAACCTTTTTCTGAAACCACATTATTCTAAACTCACTCTCTCTTAAACCCTATAGCTCCATCTTCTTCCTCTCACCGTACATCGGAACCCAAATTTCTATAGATCAAAACACAACCTTTCTCATACTGTTCTCTCTGAAATTCCGGATTTCCATCGTTCGACTTATCCCATTGAACACCATAAACCTCTCCTCCACATCCATTATGGTGGCGTTGTTTCTTCTAAGCTCATTCTATCTTCATTCTTCTGCTCAACTTCCACGTAATTTATTTTAGTAAGCTCAATCTTCATCATCTCAATTTCATTATCTCAATCTCGCTTACTTCACAATTTTCTTATATCTTCACTAAATCATTATGTATTTGAATTTTATTTATTTTAGAATGATTAGTACTTTAGGTTATAATCTTATTCAGAATCATAACTTAGATGTATTTTTTGTTGTTGAAGATTATTTAGCTATACAATGGCTTCAAGAAAGATTTTAAGAAGTAATTTCATTCATCAATACTCTAACGCTTTAGGAGCTTTGATTTCATCTTTTCACTCTCCGCTACGTTTTTTCACTATAAAACCTCACACTCCTCAATCAATCGTTTCTCATGAAATTTCACGGTACAAAGAGGAATTATTCATTTTTCCTCCTGTTTTGGGACAATTAGTCTGGGGATTCGTGAGATTCCATGGTGATTTTATGAGATTGAGATTGAATGAGTCCATAGCTGTGAGGTGGTTGTAGCAGTCGTCGGCTGCTGCGAAGAAAGACGAGCTGGAGAGTGATGACGTGGTTAGTTAGAAGCGGAAAGAAGCTTCAGAGGAATGTGATCAGGCGGTCGAAGGTTTAACCACTATGTTTTTGAAATCGTTGTCCTCTCATAATACTAGATTGTCCAAGTATTCCTTTTATGATGGCTTAGGCTATCATACAGTTAAATGGTTAGCTATTCTTGTGTTTGATGACATTAATTTCTTGTTACAAGACATCCTAAAAGATAGCAGTTATAAGACATATACATCATAACTTGCTATGCATCAAATTGAAGCATTGTGCATGGAATATTAAACCGTAAAATAGCATATAATTGAAGGCGACTTCTTATGGTTTCTTAAAGAGAACGATAGAGTTCTTACTTTCATAATTGCATTGTTATTATGTCTTTTGTTTTAATTCAAGGACTTTTGTTTAGTAAAAGGAATTAAAACATTAGAGGAGGAAAGAAACATACATTTCCTTTGTCATTGTTGTTGCAGATGTTAATAGCTCACTACTTCCAATAAATCAAGAGACCATATATGGAGTTGCTGCAAATAATGTGTTCTACTTGAGGGATGATTAAAAGAGTAGTATATTTATTGTTTGCTTAGTGTTTTTGTAGATACCATGTGACAAATGAGGAGCTTGCCTCAGGCTGTTATTAGGTTAGGTGATTTTTATATGGATAGTTACTTTTGTACACACATCAAATCAATCTACACTTTGAGAGAGTGGTGTGATAGATTGGTTGCTTGAAGTTTGGATTAGAGTGAATGCGGATGGCGTTAGCTATCCTTTTTCCGTCACAACAGCTGCCAATGCGAAATTGTTTTTGCTTTGGGTGTGAGGCTGGCTGGTTATGTCAGCAGAATTGTAGTATTGTTTCTGCGTTGGCTACGACTTGGTATATGTGGAATTTGCGGAATGGAATTATTTTTAGGAATGATAATTGGAATGTGTGAGATATCGTTTGGAATATTAAGACGATAATTTGGAGATGGTCTTTCATCGGGAAAATTACCCGCTCTAATTTTAGCTTTTATGAGTTTAGTAGGTTCCCTTTGTACTACTTGTCTTAAGGCTTAATTGGGTTGTAATTTTCTTTTTGGCTCTTCGTTAGCCTTGTTTTTTTTAAGTGGGTTCGAGAACCCATTGTTCTCGCTATCAATTAATTCTTGCTTATAAAAAAAATGCAATTTAGTTTTTTTTTATGAAAAATGAAATTCTTTTGAAAAACTTTGTTTTATAATATCTAAACAATAATTTTATAAAAAAAATAAAATGAAAACCTAAAATAGCGTTTGTAAAAAGTGCTATTAAATGATGTTTATTGGAAAGAATTGTGATAGTGCTTTTTCGTAGAAACGCTACCAAGGCTTGTTAAAAAATGTGTAGTTAAAATTGGCTACTATAGCGCTTTTTGGAGAAGCGTTATTAAAGACTCGATTTTTAATAGCGTTTAAAAACGCTATCTTAGAGGGTTAACCTATAATAGCAGCGACTTTAATAGGGCTTAAAAACGATATTAAAGGCCAATAAAAGCGCTATTGAATATAAATTTTGGCGTAGTGGGCCTTACCTAAAAATATTGTATCGATCAAAACCTTTTTCTGAAACCACATTATTCTAAACTCACTCTCTCTTAAACCCTATAGCTCCATCTTCTTCCTCTCACCGCACATCGGAACCCAAATTTCAATATATCAAAACACAACCTTTCTCATACTGTTCTCTCTGAAATTCCAGATTTCCATCGTTCGACTTATCCCATTGAACACCATAAACCTCTCCTCCACATCCATTATGGTGGCGTTGTTTCTTCTAAGCTCATTCTATCTTCATTCTTCTGCTCAACTTCCACGTAATTTATTTTAGTAAGCTCAATCTTCATCATCTCAATTTCATTATCTCAATCTCGCTTACTTCACAATTTTCTTATATCTTCTCTAAATCATTATGTATTTGAATTTTATTTATTTTAGAATGATTAGTACTTTAGGTTATAATCTTATTCAGAATCATAACTTAGATGTATTTTTTGTTGTTGAAGATTATTTAGCTATACAATGGCTTCAAGAAAGATTTTAAGAAGTAATTTCATTCATCAATACTCTAACGCTTTAGGAGCTTTGATTTCATCTTTTCACTCTCCGCTACATTTTTTCACTATAAAACCTCACACTCCTCAATCAAACGTTTCTCATGAAATTTCACGGTACAAAGAGGAATTATTCATTTTTCCTCCTGTTTTGGGACAATTAGTCTGGGGATTCGTGAGATTCCATGGTGATTTTATGAGATTGAGATTGAATGAGTCCATAGCTGTGAGGTGGTTGTAGCAGTCGTCGGCTGCTGCGAAGAAAGACGAGCTGAAGAGTGATGACGTGGTTAGTTAGAAGCGGAAAGAAGCTTCTTCAGAGGAATGTGATCAGGCGGTTGAAGGTTTAACCACTATGTTTTTTAAATCGTTGTCCTCTCATAATACTAGATTGTCCAAGTATTCCTTTTATGATGGCTTAGGCTATCATACAGTTAAATGGTTAGCTATTCTTGTGTTTGATGACATTAATTTCTTGTTACAAGACATCCTAAAAGATAGCAGTTATAAGACATATACATCATAACTTGCTATGCATCAAATTGAAGCATTGTGCATGGAATATTAAACCGTAAAATAGCATATAATTGAAGGCGACTTCTTATGGTTTCTTAAAGAGAACGATAGAGTTCTTACTTTCATAATTGCATTGTTATTATGTCTTTTGTTTTAATTCAAGGACTTTTGTTTAGCAAAAGGAATTAAAACATTAGAGGAGGAAAGAAACATACATTTCCTTTGTCATTGTTGTTGCAGATGTTAATAGCTCACTACTTCCAATAAATCAAGAGACCATATATTGAGTTGCTGCAAATAATGTGTTCTACTTGAGGGATGATTAAAAGAGTAGTATATTTATTGTTTGCTTAGTGTTTTTGTAGATACCATGTGACAAATGAGGAGCTTGCCTCAGGCTGTTATTAGGTTAGGTGACTTTTATATGGATAGTTACTTTTGTACACACATCAAATCAATCTACACTTTGAGAGAGTGGTGTGATAGATTGGTTGCTTGAAGTTTGGATTAGAGTGAATGCAGATGGCGTTAGCTATCCTTTTTCTGTCACAACAGCTACCAATGCGAAATTGTTTCTGCTTTCGGTGTGAGGCTGGCTGGTTATGTCAGCAGAATTGTAGTATTGTTTCTGCGTTGGCTACGACTTGGTATATGTGGAATTTGCGGAATGGAATTATTTTTAGGAATGATAATTGGAATGTGTGAGATATCGTTTGGAATATTAAGACGATAATTTGGAGATGGTCTTTCATCGGGAAAATTACCCGCTCTAATTTTAGCTTTTATGAGTTTAGTAGGTTCCCTTTGTACTACTTGTCTTAAGGCTTAATTGGGTTGTAATTTTCTTTTTGGCTCTTCGTTAGCCTTGTTTTTTTTTAAGTGGGTTCGAGAACCCATTGTTCTCGCTATCAATTAATTCTTGCTTATAAAAAAAATGCAATTTAGTTTTTTTTTATGAAAAATGAAATTCTTTTGAAAAACTTTGTTTTATAATATCTAAACAATAATTTTATAAAAAAAAAAAAATGAAAACCTAAAATAGCGTTTGTAAAAAGTGCTATTAAATGATGTTTATTGGAAAGAATTGTGATAGTGCTTTTTCGTAGAAACGCTACCAAGGCTTGTTAAAAAATGTGTAGTTAAAATTGGCTACTATAGCGCTTTTTGGAGAAGCGTTATTAAAGACTCAATTTTTAATAGCGTTTAAAAACGCTATCTTAGAGGGTTAACCTATAATAGCAACGACTTTAATAGCGCTTAAAAACGATATTAAATGCCAATAAAAGCGCTATTGAATATATTTTTTGGCGTAGTGGGCCTTACCTAAAAATATTGTATCGATCAAAACCTTTTTCTGAAACCACATTATTCTAAAATCACTCTCTCTTAAACCCTATAGCTCCATCTTCTTCCTCTCACCGCACATCGGAACCCAAATTTCTATAGATCAAAACACAACCTTTCTCATATTGTTCTCTCTGAAATTCCAGATTTCCATCGTTCGACTTATCCCATTGAACACCATAAACCTCTCCTCCACATCCATTATGATGGCGTTGTTTCTTCTAAACTCATTCTATCTTCATTCTTCTGCTAAACTTCCACGTAATTTATTTTAGTAAGCTCAATCTTCATCATCTCAATTTCATTATCTCAATCTCGCTTACTTCACAATTTTCTTATATCTTCTCTAAATCATTATGTATTTGAATTTTATTTATTTTAGAATGATTAGTACTTTAGGTTATAAACTTATTCAGAATCATAACTTAGATGTATTTTTTGTTGTTGAAGATTATTTAGCTATACAATGGCTTCAAGAAAGATTTTAAGAAGTAATTTCATTCATCAATACTCTAACGCTTTAGGAGCTTTGATTTCATCTTTTCACTCTCCGCTACGTTTTTTCACTATAAAACCTCGCACTCCTCAATCAAACGTTTCTCATGAAATTTCACGGTACAAAGAGGAATTATTCATTTTTCCTCCTGTTTTGGGACAAGTCGTCTGGGGATTCGTGAGATTCCATGGTGATTTTATGAGATTGAGATTGAATGAGTCCATAGCTGTGAGGTGGTTGTAGCAGTCGTCGGCTGCTGCGAAGAAAGACGAGCTGGAGAGTGATGACGTGGTTAGTTAGAAGCGGAAAGAAGCTTCTTCAGAGGAATGTGATCAGGCGGTTGAAGGTTTAACCACTATGTTTTTTAAATCGTTGTCCTCTCATAATACTAGATTGTCCAAGTATTCCTTTTATGATGGCTTAGGCTATCATACAGTTAAATGGTTAGCTATTCTTGTGTTTGATGACATTAATTTCTTGTTACAAGACATCCTAAAAGATAGCAGTTATAAGACATATACATCATAACTTGCTATGCATCAAATTGAAGCATTGTGCATGGAATATTAAACTGTAAAATAGCATATAATTGAAGGCGAATTCTTATGGTTTCTTAAAGAGAACGATAGAGTTCTTACTTTCATAATTGCATTGTTATTATGTCTTTTGTTTTAATTCAAGGACTTTTGTTTAACAAAAGGAATTAAAACATTAGAGGAGGAAAGAAACATACATTTCCTTTGTCATTGTTGTTGCAGATGTTAATAGCTCACTACTTCCAATAAATCAAGAGACCATATATTGAGTTGCTGCAAATAATGTGTTCTACTTGAGGGATGATTAAAAGAGTAGTATATTTATTGTTTGCTTAGTGTTTTTGTAGATACCATGTGACAAATGAGGAGCTTGCCTCAGGCTGTTATTAGGTTAGGTGATTTTTATATGGATAGTTACTCTTGTACACACATCAAATCAATCTACACTTTGAGAGAGTGATGTGATAGATTGGTTGCTTGAAGTTTGGATTATAGTGAATGTGGATGGCGTTAGCTATCCTTTTTCCGTCACAACAGCTGCCAATGCGAAATTGTTTCAGCTTTGGGTGTGAGGCTGGCTGGTTATGTCAGCAGAATTGTAGTATTGTTTCTGCGTTGGCTACGACTTGGTATATGTGGAATTTGCGGAATGGAATTATTTTTAGGAATGATAATTGGAATGTGTGAGATATCGTTTGGAATATTAAGACGATAATTTGGAGATGGTCTTTTATCGGGAAAATTACACGCTCTAATTTTAGCTTTTATGAGTTTAGTAGGTTCCCTTTGTACTACTTGTCTTAAGGCTTAATTGGGTTGTAATTTTCTTTTTGGCTCTTGGTTAGGCTTGTTTTTTTTTAAGTGGGTTCGAGAACCCATTGTTCTCGCTATCAATTAATTCTTGCTTATAAAAAAAATGCAATTTAGTTTTTTTTTATAAAAAATGAAATTCTTTTGAAAAACTTTGTTTTATAATCTCTAAACAATAATTTTATAAAAAAAATAAAATGAAAACCTAAAATAGCGTTTGTAAAAAGTGCTATTAAATGATGTTTATTGGAAAGAATTGTGATAGTGCTTTTTCGTAGAAACGCTACCAAGGCTTGTTAAAAAATGTGTAGTTAAAATTGGCTACTATAGCGCTTTTTGGAGAAGCGTTATTAAAGACTCGATTTTTAATAGCGTTTAAAAACGCTATCTTAGAGGGTTAACCTATAATATCAGCGACTTTAATAGCGCTTAAAAACGATATTAAAGGCCAATAAAAGCGCTATTGAATATATTTTTTGGCGTAGTGGGCCTTACCTAAAAATATTGTATCGATCAAAACCTTTTTCAGAAACCACATTATTCTAAACTCACTCTCTCTTAAACCCTATAGCTCCATCTTCTTCCTCTCACCGCACATCGGAACCCAAATTTCTATAGATCAAAACACAACCTTTCTCATACTGTTCTCTCTGAAATTCTAGATTTCCATCGTTCGACTTATCCCATTGAACACCATAAACCTCTCCTCCACATCCATTATGGTGGCGTTGTTTCTTCTAAACTCATTCTATCTTCATTCTTCTGCTCAACTTCCACGTAATTTATTTTAGTAAGCTCAATCTTCATCATCTCAATTTCATTATCTCAATCTCGCTTACTTCACAATTTTCTTATATCTTCTCTAAATCATTATGTATTTGAATTTTATTTATTTTAGAATGATTAGTACTTTAGGTTATAATCTTATTCAGAATCATAACTTAGATGTATTTTTTGTTGTTGAAGATTATTTAGCTATACAATGGCTTCAAGAAAGATTTTAAGAAGTAATTTCATTCATCAATACTCTAACGCTTTAGGAGCTTTGATTTCATCTTTTCACTCTCCGCTACGTTTTTTCACTATAAAACCTCACACTCCTCAATCAAACGTTTCTCATGAAATTTCACGGTACAAAGAGGAATTATTCATTTTTCCTCCTGTTTTGGGACAATTAGTCTGGGGATTCGTGAGATTCCATGGTGATTTTATGAGATTGAGATTGAATGAGTCCATAGCTGTGAGGTGGTTGTAGCAGTCGTCGGCTGCTGCGAAGAAAGACGAGCTGGAGAGTGATGACGTGGTTAGTTAGAAGCGGAAAGAAGCTTCTTCAGAGGAATGTGATCAGGCGGTTGAAGGTTTAACCACTATGTTTTTGAAATCGTTGTCCTCTCATAATATTAGATTGTCCAAGTATTCCTTTTATGATGGCTTAGGCTATCATACAGTTAAATGGTTAGCTATTCTTGTGTTTGATGACATTAATTTCTTGTTACAAGACATCCTAAAAGATAGCAGTTATAAGACATATACATCATAACTTGCTATGCATCAAATTGAAGCATTGTGCATGGAATATTAAACCGTAAAATAGCATATAATTGAAGGCGAATTCTTATGGTTTCTTAAAGAGAACGATAGAGTTCTTACTTTCATAATTGCATTGTTATTATGTCTTTTGTTTTAATTCAAGGACTTTTGTTTAACAAAAGGAATTAAAACATTAGAGGAGGAAAGAAACATACATTTCCTTTGTCATTGTTGTTGCAGATGTTAATAGCTCACTACTTCCAATAAATCAAGAGACCATATATTGAGTTGCTGCAAATAATGTGTTCTACTTGAGGGATGATTAAAAGAGTAGTATATTTATTGTTTGCTTAGTGTTTTTGTAGATACCATGTGACAAATGAGGAGCTTGCCTCAGGCTGTTATTAGGTTAGGTGATTTTTATATGGATAGTTACTCTTGTACACACATCAAATCAATCTACACTTTGAGAGAGTGATGTGATAGATTGGTTGCTTGAAGTTTGGATTATAGTGAATGTGGATGGCGTTAGCTATCCTTTTTCCGTCACAACAGCTGCCAATGCGAAATTGTTTCAGCTTTGGGTGTGAGGCTGGCTGGTTATGTCAGCAGAATTGTAGTATTGTTTCTGCGTTGGCTACGACTTGGTATATGTGGAATTTGCGGAATGGAATTATTTTTAGGAATGATAATTGGAATGTGTGAGATATCGTTTGGAATATTAAGACGATAATTTGGAGATGGTCTTTTATCGGGAAAATTACACGCTCTAATTTTAGCTTTTATGAGTTTAGTAGGTTCCCTTTGTACTACTTGTCTTAAGGCTTAATTGGGTTGTAATTTTCTTTTTGGCTCTTGGTTAGGCTTGTTTTTTTTTAAGTGGGTTCGAGAACCCATTGTTCTCGCTATCAATTAATTCTTGCTTATAAAAAAAATGCAATTTAGTTTTTTTTTATAAAAAATGAAATTCTTTTGAAAAACTTTGTTTTATAATCTCTAAACAATAATTTTATAAAAAAAATAAAATGAAAACCTAAAATAGCGTTTGTAAAAAGTGCTATTAAATGATGTTTATTGGAAAGAATTGTGATAGTGCTTTTTCGTAGAAACGCTACCAAGGCTTGTTAAAAAATGTGTAGTTAAAATTGGCTACTATAGCGCTTTTTGGAGAAGCGTTATTAAAGACTCGATTTTTAATAGCGTTTAAAAACGCTATCTTAGAGGGTTAACCTATAATAGCAGCGACTTTAATAGCGCTTAAAAACGATATTAAAGGCCAATAAAAGCGCTATTGAATATATTTTTTGGCGTAGTGGGCCTTACCTAAAAATATTGTATCGATCAAAACCTTTTTCAGAAACCACATTATTCTAAACTCACTCTCTCTTAAACCCTATAGCTCCATCTTCTTCCTCTCACCGCACATCGGAACCCAAATTTCTATAGATCAAAACACAACCTTTCTCATACTGTTCTCTCTGAAATTCTAGATTTCCATCGTTCGACTTATCCCATTGAACACCATAAACCTCTCCTCCACATCCATTATGGTGGCGTTGTTTCTTCTAAACTCATTCTATCTTCATTCTTCTGCTCAACTTCCACGTAATTTATTTTAGTAAGCTCAATCTTCATCATCTCAATTTCATTATCTCAATCTCGCTTACTTCACAATTTTCTTATATCTTCTCTAAATCATTATGTATTTGAATTTTATTTATTTTAGAATGATTAGTACTTTAGGTTATAATCTTATTCAGAATCATAACTTAGATGTATTTTTTGTTGTTGAAGATTATTTAGCTATACAATGGCTTCAAGAAAGATTTTAAGAAGTAATTTCATTCATCAATACTCTAACGCTTTAGGAGCTTTGATTTCATCTTTTCACTCTCCGCTACGTTTTTTCACTATAAAACCTCACACTCCTCAATCAAACGTTTCTCATGAAATTTCACGGTACAAAGAGGAATTATTCATTTTTCCTCCTGTTTTGGGACAATTAGTCTGGGGATTCGTGAGATTCCATGGTGATTTTATGAGATTGAGATTGAATGAGTCCATAGCTGTGAGGTGGTTGTAGCAGTCGTCGGCTGCTGCGAAGAAAGACGAGCTGGAGAGTGATGACGTGGTTAGTTAGAAGCGGAAAGAAGCTTCTTCAGAGGAATGTGATCAGGCGGTTGAAGGTTTAACCACTATGTTTTTGAAATCGTTGTCCTCTCATAATATTAGATTGTCCAAGTATTCCTTTTATGATGGCTTAGGCTATCATACAGTTAAATGGTTAGCTATTCTTGTGTTTGATGACATTAATTTCTTGTTACAAGACATCCTAAAAGATAGCAGTTATAAGACATATACATCATAACTTGCTATGCATCAAATTGAAGCATTGTGCATGGAATATTAAACCGTAAAATAGCATATAATTGAAGGCGACTTCTTATGGTTTCTTAAAGAGAACAATAGAGTTCTTACTTTCATAATTGCATTGTTATTATGTCTTTTGTTTTAATTCCAGGACTTTTGTTTAGCAAAAGGAATTAAAACATTAGAGGAGGAAAGAAACATGCATTTCCTTTGTCATTGTTGTTGCAGATGTTAATAGCTCACTACTTCCAATAAATCAAGAGACCATATATTGAGTTGCTGCAAATAATGTGTTCTACTTGAGGGATGATTAAAAGAGTAGTATATTTATTGTTTGCTTAGTGTTTTTGTAGATACCATGTGACAAATGAGGAGCTTGCCTCAGGCTGTTATTAGGTTAGGTGACTTTTATATGGATAGTTACTTTTGTACACACATCAAATCAATCTACACTTTGAGAGAGTGGTGTGATAGATTGGTTGCTTGAAGTTTGGATTAGAGTGAATGCAGATGGCGTTAGCTATCCTTTTTTCGTCACAACAGCTGCCAATGCGAAATTGTTTCTGCTTTCGGTGTGAGGCTGGCTGGTTATGTCAGCAGAATTGTAGTATTGTTTCTGCGTTGGCTACGACTTGGTATATGTGGAATTTGCGGAATGGAATTATTTTTAGGAATGATAATTGGAATGTGTGAGATATCGTTTGGAATATTAAGACGATAATTTGGAGATGGTCTTTCATCGGGAAAATTACCCGCTCTAATTTTAGCTTTTATGAGTTTAGTAGGTTCCCTTTGTATTACTTGTCTTAAGGCTTAATTGGGTTGTAATTTTCTTTTTGGCTCTTCGTTAGCCTTGTTTTTTTTTAAGTGGGTTCGAGAACCCATTGTTCTCGCTATCAATTAATTCTTGCTTATAAAAAAAATGCAATTTAGTTTTTTTTTATGAAAAATGAAATTCTTTTGAAAAACTTTGTTTTATAATATCTAAACAATAATTTTATAAAAAAAATAAAATGAAAACCTAAAATAGCGTTTGTAAAAAGTGCTATTAAATGATGTTTATTGGAAAGAATTGTGATAGTGCTTTTTCGTAGAAACCCTACCAAGGCTTGTTAAAAAATGTGTAGTTAAAATTGGCTACTATAGCGCTTTTTGGAGAAGCGTTATTAAAGACTCGATTTTTAATAGCGTTTAAAAACGTTATCTTAGAGGGTTAACCTATAATAGCAGCGACTTTAATAGCGCTTAAAAACGATATTAAAGGCCAATAAAAGCGCTATTGAATATATTTTTTGGCGTAGTGGGCCTTACCTAAAAATATTGTATCGATCAAAACCTTTTTCTGAAACCACATTATTCTAAACTCACTCTCTCTTAAACCCTATAGCTCCATCTTCTTCCTCTCACCGCACATCGGAACCCAAATTTCTATAGATCAAAACACAACCTTTCTCATACTGTTCTCTCTGAAATTCCAGATTTCCATCGTTCGACTTATCCCATTGAACACCATAAACCTCTCCTCCACATCCATTATGGTGGCGTTGTTTCTTCTAAACTCATTCTATCTTCATTCTTCTGCTCAACTTCCACGTAATTTATTTTAGTAAGCTCAATCTTCATCATCTCAATTTCATTATCTCAATCTCGCTTACTTCACAATTTTCTTATATCTTCTCTAAATCATTATGTATTTGAATTTTATTTATTTTAGAATGATTAGTACTTTAGGTTATAATCTTATTCAGAATCATAACTTAGATGTATTTTTTGTTGTTGAAGATTATTTAGCTATACAATGGCTTCAAGAAAGATTTTAAGAAGTAATTTCATTCATCAATACTCTAACGCTTTAGGAGCTTTGATTTCATCTTTTCACTCTCCGCTACGTTTTTTCACTATAAAACCTCACACTCCTCAATCAAACGATTCTCATGAAATTTCACGGTACAAAGAGGAATTATTCATTTTTCCTCCTGTTTTGGGACAATTAGTCTGGGGATTCGTGAGATTCCATGGTGATTTTATGAGATTGAGATTGAATGAGTCCATAGCTGTGAGGTGGTTGTAGCAGTCGTCGGCTGCAGCGAAGAAAGACGAGCTGGAGAGTGATGACGTGGTTAGTTAGAAGCGGAAAGAAGCTTCTTCAGAGGAATGTGATCAAGCGGTTGAAGGTTTAACCACTATGTTTTTGAAATCGTTGTCCTCTCATAATACTAGATTGTCCAAGTATTCCTTTTATGATGGCTTAGGCTATCATACAGTTAAATGGTTAGCTATTCTTGTGTTTGATGACATTAATTTCTTGTTACAAGACATCCTAAAAGATAGCAGTTATAAGACATATACATCATAACTTGCTATGCATCAAATTGAAGCATTGTGCATGGAATATTAAACCGTAAAATAGCATATAATTGAAGGCGACTTCTTATGGTTTCTTAAAGAGAACGATAGAGTTCTTACTTTCATAATTGCATTGTTATTATGTCTTTTGTTTTAATTCAAGGACTTTTGTTTAACAAAAGGAATTAAAACATTAGAGGAGGAAAGAAACATACATTTCCTTTGTCATTGTTGTTGCAGATGTTAATAGCTCACTACTTCCAATAAATCAAGAGACCATATATTGAGTTGCTGCAAATAATGTGTTCTACTTGAGGGATGATTAAAAGAGTAGTATATTTATTGTTTGCTTAGTGTTTTTGTAGATACCATGTGACAAATGAGGAGCTTGGCTCAGGCTGTTATTAGGTTAGGTGACTTTTATATGGATAGTTACTCTTGTACACACATCAAATCAATCTACACTTTGAGAGAGTGGTGTGATAGATTGGTTGCTTGAAGTTTGGATTAGAGTGAATGTGGATGGCGTTAGCTATCCTTTTTCCGTCACAACAGCTGCCAATGCGAAATTGTTTCTGGTTTGGGTGTGAGGCTGGCTGGTTATGTCAGCAGAATTGTAGTATTGTTTCTGCGTTGGCTACGACTTGGTATATATGGAATTTGCGGAATGGAATTATTTTTAGGAATGATAATTGGAATGTGTGAGATATCGTTTGGAATATTAAGACGATAATTTGGAGATGGTCTTTAATCGGGAAAATTACCCGCTCTAATTTTAGCTTTTATGAGTTTAGTAGGTTCCCTTTGTACTACTTGTCTTAAGGCTTAATTGGGTTGTAATTTTCTTTTTGGCTCTTCGTTAGCCTTGTTTTTTTTTAAGTGGGTTCGAGAACTCATTGTTCTCGCTATCAATGAATTCTTGCTTATAAAAAAAATGCAATTTAGTTTTTTTTTATGAAAAATGAAATTCTTTTGAAAAAATTTGTTTTATAATCTCTAAACAATAATTTTATAAAAATAATAAAATGAAAACCTAAAATAGCGTTTGTAAAAAGTGTTATTAAATGATGTTTATTGGAAAGAATTGTGATAGTGCTTTTTCGTAGAAACGCTACCAAGGCTTGTTAAAAAATGTGTAGTTAAAATTGGCTACTATAGCGCTTTTTGGAGAAGCGTTATTAAAGACACGATTTTTAATAGCGTTTAAAAACCCTATCTTAGAGGGTTAACCTATAATAGCAGCGACTTTAATAGCGCTTAAAAATGATATTAAAGGCCAATAAAAGCGCTATTGAATATATTTTTTAGCGTAGTGGGCCTTACCTAAAAATATTGTATCGATCAAAACCTTTTTCTGAAACCACATTATTCTAAACTCACTCTCTCTTAAACCCTATAGCTCCATCTTCTTCCTCTCACCGCACATCGGAACCCAAATTTCTATAGATCAAAACACAACCTTTCTCATACTGTTCTCTCTGAAATTCCAGATTTCCATCGTTCGACTTATCCCATTGAACACCATAAACCTCTCCTCCACATCCATTATGGTGGCGTTGTTTCTTCTAAACTCATTCTATCTTCATTCTTCTACTCAACTTCCACGTAATTTATTTTAGTAAGCTCAATCTTCATCATCTCAATTTCATTATCTCAATCTCGCTTACTTCACAATTTTCTTATATCTTCTCTAAATCATTATGTATTTGAATTTTATTTATTTTAGAATGATTAGTACTTTAGGTTATAATCTTATTCAGAATCATAACTTAGATGTATTTTTTGTTGTTGAAGATTATTTAGCTATACAATGGCTTCAAGAAATATTTTAAGAAGTAATTTCATTCATCAATGCTCTAACGCTTTAGGAGCTTTGATTTCATCTTATCACTCTCCGCTACGTTTTTTCACTATAAAACCTCACACTCCTCAATCAAACGTTTCTCATGAAATTTCACGGTACAAAGAGGAATTATTCATTTTTCCTCCTATTTTGGGACAATTCGTCTGGGGATTCGTGAGATTCCATGGTGATTTTATGAGATTGAGATTGAATCAGTCCATAGCTGTGAGGTGGTTGTAGCAGTCGTCGGCTGCTGCGAAGAAAGACGAGCTGGAGAGTGATGACGTGGTTAGTTAGAAGCGGAAAAAAGCTTCTTCAGAGGAATGTGATCAGGCGGTTGAAGGTTTAACCACTATGTTTTTGAAATCGTTGTCCTCTCATAATACTAGATTATCCAAGTATTCCTTTTATGATGGCTTAGGCTATCATACAGTTAAATGGTTAGCTATTCTTGTGTTTGATGATATTAATTTCTTGTTACAAGACATCCTAAAAGATAGGAGTTATAAGACATATACATCATAACTTGCTATGCATCAAATTGAAGCATTGTTCATGGAATATTAAACCGTAAAATAGCATATAATTGAAGGCGACTTCTTATGGTTTCTTAAAGAGAACGATAGAGTTCTTACTTTCATAATTGCATTGTTATTATGTCTTTTGTTTTAATTCAAGGAATTTTGTTTAACAAAAGGAATTAAAACATTAGAGGAGGAAAGAAACATACATTTCCTTTGTCATTGTTGTTGCAGATGTTAATAGCTCACTACTTCCAATAAATCAAGAGACCATATATTGAGTTGCTGAAAATAATGTGTTCTACTTGAGGGATGATTAAAAGAGTAGTATATTTATTGTTTGCTTAGTGTTTTTGTAGATACCATGTGACAAATGAGGAGCTTGCCTCAGGCTGTTATTAGGTTAGGTGACTTTTATATGGATAGTTACTCTTGTACACACATCAAATCAATCTACACTTTGAGAGAGTGGTGTGATAGATTGGTTGCTTGAAGTTTGGATTAGAGTGAATGCGGATGGCGTTAGCTATCCTTTTTCGGTCACAACAGCTGCCAATGCGAAATTGTTTCTGCTTTGGGTGTGAGGCTGGCTGGTTATGTCAGCAGAATTGTAGTATTGTTTCTGCGTTGGCTACGACTTGGTATATGTGGAATTTGCGGAATGGAATTATTTTTAGGAATGATAATTGGAATGTGTGAGATATCGTTTAAAAATGCAATCTTAGAGTGTTAACCTATAATAGCAGCGACTTTAATAGCGCTTAAAATCGATATTAAAGGCCAATAAAAGCGCTATTGAATATATTTTTTGGCGTAGTGGGCCTTACCTAAAAATATTGTATCGATCAAAACCTTTTTCTGAAACCACATTATTCTAAACTCACTCTCTCTTAAACCCTATAGCTCCATCTTCTTCCTCTCACCGCACATCGGAACCCAAATTACTATAGATCAAAACACAACCTTTCTCATACTGTTCTCTCTGAAATTCCAGATTTCCATCGTTCGACTTATCCCATTGAACACCATAAACCTCTCCTCCACATCCATTATGGTGGCGTTGTTTCTTCTAACTCATTCTATCTTCATTCTTCTGCTCAACTTCCACGTAATTTATTTTAGTAAGCTCAATCTTCATCATCTCAATTTCATTATCTCAATCTCGCTTACTTCATAATTTTCTTATATCTTCTCTAAATCATTATGTATTTGAATTTTATTTATTTTAGAATGATTAGTACTTTAGGTTATAATCTTATTCAGAATCATAACTTAGATGTATTTTTGTTGTTGAAGATTATTTAGCTATACAATGGCTTCAAGAAATATTTTAAGAAGTAATTTCATTCATCAATGCTCTAACGCTTTAGGAGCTTTGATTTCATCTTTTCACTCTCCGCTACGTTTTTTCACTATAAAACCTCACACTCCTCAATCAAACGTTTCTCATGAAATTTCATGGTACAAAGAGGAATTATTCATTTTTCCTCCTATTTTGGGACAATTCGTCTGGGGATTCGTGAGATTCCATGGTGATTTTATGAGATTGAGATTGAATGAGTCCATAGCTGTGAGGTGGTTGTAGCAGTCATCGGCTGCTGCGAAGAAAGACGAGCTGGAGAGTGATGACGTGGTTAGTTAGAAGCGGAAAAAAGCTTCTTCAGAGGAATGTGATCAGGCGGTTGAAGGTTTAACCACTATGTTTTTGAAATCGTTGTCCTCTCATAATACTAGATTGTCCAAGTATTCCTTTTATGATGGCTTAGGCTATCATACAGTTAAATGGTTAGCTATTCTTGTGTTTGATGATATTAATTTCTTGTTACAAGACATCCTAAAAGATAGCAGTTATAAGACATATACATCATAACTTGCTATGCATCAAATTGAAGCATTGTGCATGGAATATTAAACCGTAAAATAGCATATAATTGAAGGCGACTTCTTATGGTTTCTTAAAGAGAACGATAGAGTTCTTACTTTCATAATTGCATTGTTATTATGTCTTTTGTTTTAATTCAAGGACTTTTGTTTAACAAAAGGAATTAAAACATTAGAGGAGGAAAGAAACATACATTTCCTTTGTCATTGTTGTTGCAGATGTTAATAGCTCACTACTTCCAATAAATCAAGAGACCATATATTGAGTTGCTGCAAATAATGTGTTCTACTTGAGGGATGATTAAAAGAGTAGTATATTTATTGTTTGCTTAGTGTTTTTGTAGATACCATGTGACAAATGAGGAGCTTGCCTCAGGCTGTTATTAGGTTAGGTGACTTTTATATGGATAGTTACTCTTGTACACACATCAAATCAATCTACACTTTGAGAGAGTGGTGTGATAGATTGGTTGCTTGAAGTTTGGATTAGAGTGAATGCGGATGGCGTTAGCTATCCTTTTTCGGTCACAACAGCTGCCAATGAGAAATTGTTTCTGCTTTGGGTGTGAGGCTGGCTGGTTATGTCAGCAGAATTGTAGTATTGTTTCTGCGTTGGCTACGACTTGGTATATGTGGAATTTGCGGAATGGAATTATTTTTAGGAATGATAATTGGAATGTGTGAGATATCGTTTAAAAACGCTATCTTAGAGGGTTAACCTATAATAGCAGCGACTTTAATAGCGCTTAAAAACGATATTAAAGGCCAATAAAAGCGCTATTGAATATATTTTTTGGCGTAGTGGGCCTTACCTAAAAATATTGTATCGATCAAAACCTTTTTCTGAAACCACATTATTCTAAACTCACTCTCTCTTAAACCCTATAGCTCCATCTTCTTCCTCTCACCGCACATCGGAACCCAAATTTCTATAGATCAAAACACAACCTTTCTCATACTGTTCTCTCTGAAATTCCAGATTTCCATCGTTCGACTTATCCCATTGAACACCATAAACCTCTCCTCCACATCCATTATGGTGGCGTTGTTTCTTCTAACTCATTCTATCTTCATTCTTCTGCTCAACTTCCACGTAATTTATTTTAGTAAGCTCAATCTTCATCATCTCAATTTCATTATCTCAATCTCGCTTACTTCACAATTTTCTTATATCTTCTCTAAATCATTATGTATTTGAATTTTATTTATTTTAGAATGATTAGTACTTTAGGTTATAATCTTATTCAGAATCATAACTTAGATGTATTTTTTGTTGTTGAAGATTATTTAGCTATACAATGGCTTCAAGAAATATTTTAAGAAGTAATTTCATTCATCAATGCTCTAACGCTTTAGGAACTTTGATTTCATCTTTTCACTCTCCGCTACGTTTTTTCACTATAAAACCTCACACTCCTCAATCAAACGTTTCTCATGAAATTTCACGGTACAAAGAGGAATTATTCATTTTTCCTCCTGTTTTGGGACAATTCGTCTGGGGATTCGTGAGATTCCATGGTGATTTTATGAGATTGAGATTGAATGAGTCCATAGCTGTGAGGTGGTTGTAGCAGTCGTCGGCTCCTGCGAAGAAAGACGAGCTGGAGAGTGATGACGTGGTTAGTTAGAAGCGGAAAAAAGCTTCTTCAGAGGAATGTGATCAGGCGGTTGAAGGTTTAACCACTATGTTTTTGAAATCGTTGTCCTCTCATAATACTAGATTGTCCAAGTATTCCTTTTATGATGGCTTAGGCTATCATACAGTTAAATGGTTAGCTATTCTTGTGTTTGATGATATTAATTTCTTGTTACAAGACATCCTAAAAGATAGCAGTTATAAGACATATACATCATAACTTGCTATGCATCAAATTGAAGCATTGTGCATGGAATATTAAACCGTAAAATAGCATATAATTGAAGGCGACTTCTTATGGTTTCTTAAAGAGAACGATAAAGTTCTTACTTTCATAATTGCATTGTTATTATGTCTTTTGTTTTAATTCAAGGACTTTTGTTTAACAAAAGGAATTAAAACATTAGAGGAGGAAAGAAACATACATTTCCTTTGTCATTGTTGTTGCAGATGTTAATAGCTCACTACTTCCAATAAATCAAGAGACCATATATTGAGTTGCTGCAAATAATGTGTTCTACTTGAGGGATGATTAAAAGAGTAGTATATTTATTGTTTGCTTAGTGTTTTTGTAGATACCATGTGACAAATGAGGAGCTTGCCTCAGGCTGTTATTAGGTTAGGTGACTTTTATATGGATAGTTACTCTTGTACACACATCAAATCAATCTACACTTTGAGAGAGTGGTGTGATAGATTGGTTGCTTGATGTTTGGATTATAGTGAATGCGGATGGCGTTGGCTATCCTTTTTCGGTCACAACAGCTGCCAATGAGAAATTGTTCTGCTTTGGGTGTGAGGCTGGCTGGTTATGTCAGCAGAATTGTAGTATTGTTTCTGCGTTGGCTACGACTTGGTATATGTGGAATTTGCGGAATGGAATTATTTTTAGGAATGATAATTGGAATGTGTGAGATATCGTTTAAAAACGCTATCTTAGAGGGTTAACCTATAATAGCAGCGACTTTAATAACGCTTAAAAACGATATTAAAGGTCAATAAAAGCGCTATTGAATATATTTTTTGGCGTAGTGGGCCTTACCTAAAAATATTGTATCGATCAAAACCTTTTTCTGAAACCACATTATTCTAACCTCACTCTCTCTTAAACCCTATAGCTCCATCTTCTTCCTCTCACCGCACATCGGAACCCAAATTTCTATAGATCAAAACACAACCTTTCTCATACTGTTCTCTCTGAAATTCCAGATTTCCATCGTTCGACTTATCCCATTGAACACCATAAACCTCTCCTCCACATCCATTATGGTGGCGTTGTTTCTTCTAACTCATTCTATCTTCATTCTTCTGCTCAACTTCCACGTAATTTATTTTAGTAAGCTCAATCTTCATCATCTCAATTTCATTATCTCAATCTCGCTTACTTCACAGTTTTCTTATATCTTCTCTAAATCATTATGTATTTGAATTTTATTTATTTTAGAATGATTAGTACTTTAGGTTATAATCTTATTCAGAATCATAACTTAGATGTATTTTTTGTTGTTGAAGATTATTTAGCTATACAATGGCTTCAAGAAATATTTTAAGAAGTAATTTCATTCATCAATGCTCTAACGCTTTAGGAGCTTTGATTTCATCTTTTCACTCTCCGCTACGTTTTTTCACTATAAAACCTCACACTCCTCAATCAAACGTTTCTCATGAAATTTCACGGTACAAAGAGGAATTATTCATTTTTCCTCCTGTTTTGGGACAATTCGTCTGGGGATTCGTGAGATTCCATGGTGATTTTATGAGATTGAGATTGAATGAGTCCATAGCTGTGAGGTGGTTGTAGCAGTCGTCGGCTGCTGCGAAGAAAGACGAGCTGGAGAGTGATGACGTGGTTAGTTAGAAGCGGAAAAAAGCTTCTTCAGAGGAATGTGATCAGGCGGTTGAAGGTTTAACCACTATGTTTTTGAAATCGTTGTCCTCTCATAATACTAGATTGTCCAAGTATTCCTTTTATGATGGCTTAGGCTATCATACAGTTAAATGGTTAGCTATTCTTGTGTTTGATGACATTAGTTTCTTGTTACAAGACATCCTAAAAGATAGCAGTTATAAGACATATACATCATAACTTGCTATGCATCAAATTGAAGCATTGTGCATGGAATATTAAACCGTAAAATAGCATATAATTGAAGGCGACTTCTTATGGTTTCTTAAAGAGAACGATAGAGTTCTTACTTTCATAATTGCATTGTTATTATGTCTTTTGTTTTAATTCAAGGACTTTTGTTTAACAAAAGGAATTAAAACATTAGAGGAGGAAAGAAACATACATTTCCTTTGTCATTGTTGTTGCAGATGTTAATAGCTCACTACTTCCAATAAATCAAGAGACCATATATTGAGTTGCTGCAAATAATGTGTTCTACTTGAGGGATGATTAAAAGAGTAGTATATTTATTGTATGCTTAGTGTTTTTGTAGATACCATGTGACAAATGAGGAGCTTGCCTCAGGCTGTTATTAGGTTAGGTGACTTTTATATGGATAGTTACTCTTGTACACACATCAAATCAATCTACACTTTGAGAGAGTGGTGTGATAGATTGGTTGCTTGAAGTTTGGATTAGAGTGAATGCGGATGGCGTTAGCTATCCTTTTTCGGTCACAACAGCTGCCAATGCGAAATTGTTTCTGCTTTGGGTGTGAGGCTGGCTGGTTATGTCAGCAGAATTGTAGTATTGTTTCTGCGTTGGCTATGACTTGGTATATGTGGAATTTGCGGAATGGAATTATTTTTAGGAATGATAATTGGAATGTGTGAGATATCGTTTAAAAACGCTATCTTAGAGGGTTAACCTATAATAGCAGCGACTTTAATAGCGCTTAAAAACGATATTAAAGGCCAATAAAAGCGCTATTGAATATATTTTTTGGCGTAGTGGGCCTTACCTAAAAATATTGTATCGATCAAAACCTTTTTCTGAAACCACATTATTCTAAACTCACTCTCTCTTAAACCCTATAGCTCCATCTTCTTCCTCTCACCGCACATCGGAACCCAAATTTCTATAGATCAAAACACAACCTTTCTCATACTGTTCTCTCTGAAATTCCAGATTTCCATCGTTCGACTTATCCCATTGAACACAATAAACCTCTCCTCCACATCCATTATGGTGGCGTTGTTTCTTCTAACTCATTTTATCTTCATTCTTCTGCTCAACTTCCACGTAATTTATTTTAGTAAGCTCAATCTTCATCATCTCAATTTCATTATCTCAATCTCGCTTACTTCACAATTTTCTTATATCTTCTCTAAATCATTATGTATTTGAATTTTATTTATTTTAGAATGATTAGTACTTTAGGTTATAATCTTATTCAGAATCATAACTTAGATGTATTTTTTGTTGTTGAAGATTATTTAGCTATACAATGGCTTCAAGAAAGATTTTAAGAAGTAATTTCATTCATCAATGCTCTAACGCTTTAGGAGCTTTGATTTCATCTTTTTACTCTCCGCTACGTTTTTTCACTATAAAACCTCACACTCCTCAATCAAACGTTTCTCATGAAATTTCACGGTACAAAGAGGAATTATTCATTTTTCCTCCTGTTTTGGGACAATTAGTCTGGGGATTCGTGGGATTCCATGCTGATTTTATGAGATTAAGATTGAATGAGTCCATAGCTGTGAGGTGGTTGTAGCAGTCGTCGGCTGCTGCGAAGAAAGACGAGCTGGAGAGTGATGACGTGGTTAGTTAGAAGCGGAAAGAAGCTTCTTCAGAGGAATGTGATCAGGCGGTTGAAGGTTTAACCACTATGTTTTTGAAATCGTTGTCCTCTCATAATACTAGATTGTCCAAGTATTCCTTTTATGATGGCTTAAGCTATCATACAGTTAAATGGTTAGCTATTCTTGTGTTTGATGACATTAGTTTCTTGTTACAAGACATCCTAAAAGATAGCAGTTATAAGACATATACATCATAACTTGCTATGCATCAAATTGAAGCATTGTGCATGGAATATTAAACCGTAAAATAGCATATAATTGAAGGCGACTTCTTATGGTTTCTTAAAGAGAACGATAGAGTTCTTACTTTCATAATTGCATTGTTATTATGTCTTTTGTTTTAATTCCAGGACTTTTGTTTAACAAAAGGAATTAAAACATTAGAGGAGGAAAGAAACATACATTTCCTTTGTCATTGTTGTTGCAGATGTTAATAGCTCACTACTTCCAATAAATCAAGAGACCATATATTGAGTTGCTGCAAATAATGTGTTCTACTCGAGGGATGATTAAAAGAGTAGTATATTTATTGTTTGCTTAGTGTTTTTGTAGATACCATGTGACAAATGAGGAGCTTGCCTCAGGCTGTTATTAGGTTAGGTGACTTTTATATGGATAGTTACTCTTGTACACACATCAAATCAATCTACACTTTGAGAGAGTGGTGTGATAGATTGGTTGCTTGAAGTTTGGATTAGAGTGAATGCGGATGGCGTTAGCTATCCTTTTTCGGTCACAACAGCTGCCAATGCGAAATTGTTTCTGCTTTGGGTGTGAGGCTGGCTGGTTATGTCAGCAGAATTGTAGTATTGTTTCTGCGTTGGCTATGACTTGGTATATGTGGAATTTGCGGAATGGAATTATTTTTAGGAATGATAATTGGAATGTGTGAGATATCGTTTAAAAACGCTATCTTAGAGGGTTAACCTATAATAGCAACGACTTTAATAGCGCTTAAAAACGATATTAAAGGCCAATAAAAGCGCTATTGAATATATTTTTTGGCGTAGTGGGCCTTACCTAAAAATATTGTATCGATCAAAACCTTTTTCTGAAACCACATTATTCTAAACTCACTCTCTCTTAAACCCTATAGCTCCATCTTCTTCCTCTCACCGCACATCGGAACCCAAATTTCTATAGATCAAAACACAACCTTTCTCATACTGTTCTCTCTGAAATTCCAGATTTCCATCGTTCGACTTATCCCATTGAACACCATAAACCTCTCCTCCACATCCATTATGGTGGCGTTGTTTCTTCTAAACTCATTCTATCTTCATTCTTCTGCTAAACTTCCACGTAATTTATTTTAGTAAGCTCAATCTTCATCATCTCAATTTCATTATCTCAATCTCGCTTACTTCACAATTTTCTTATATCTTCTCTAAATCATTATGTATTTGAATTTTATTTATTTTAGAATGATTTGTACTTTAGGTTATAATCTTATTCAGAATCATAACTTAGATGTATTTTTTGTTGTTGGAGATTATTTAGCTATACAATGGCTTCAAGAAAGATTTTAAGAAGTAATTTCATTCATCAATACTCTAACGCTTTAGGAGCTTTGATTTCATCTTTTCACTCTCCGCTACGTTTTTTAACTATAAAACCTCACACTCCTCAATCAAACGTTTCTCATGAAATTTCACGGTACAAAGAGGAATTATTCATTTTTCCTCCTATTTTGGGACAATTCGTCTGAGGATTCGTGAGATTCCATGGTGATTTTATGAGATTGAGATTGAATGAGTCCATAGCTGTGAGGTGGTTGTCGCAGTCGTCGGCTGCTGCGAAGAAAGACGAGCTGGAGAGTGATGACGTGGTTAGTTATAAGCGGAAAGAAGCTTTTTCATAGGAATGTGATCAGGCGGTTGAAGGTTTAACCACTATGTTTTTGAAATCGTTGTCCTCTCATAATACTAGATTGTCCAAGTATTCCTTTTATGATGGCTTAGGCTATCATATAGTTAAATGGTTAGCTATTCTTGTGTTTGATGACATTAATTTCTTGTTACAAGACATCCTAAAAGATAGCAGTTATAAGTAATATACATCATAACTTGCTATGCATCAAATTGAAGCATTGTGCATGGAATATTAAACCGTAAAATAGCATATAATTGAAGGCGACTTCTTATGGTTTCTTAAAGAGAACGATAGAGTTCTTACTTTCATAATTGCATTGTTATTATGTCTTTTGTTTTAATTCAAGGACTTTTGTTTAACAAAAGGAATTAAAACATTAGAGGAGGAAAGAAACATACATTTCCTTTGTCATTGTTGTTGCAGATGTTAATAGCTCACTACTTCCAATAAATCAAGAGACCATATATTGAGTTGCTGCAAATAATGTGTTCTACTTGAGGGATGATTAAAAGAGTAGTATATTTATTGTTTGCTTAGTTTTTTTGTAGATACCATGTGACAAATGAGGAGCTTGCCTCAGGCTGTTATTAGGTTAGGTGACTTTTATATGGATAGTTACTCTTGTACACACATCAAATCAATCTACACTTTGAGAGAGTGGTGTGATAGATTGGTTGCTTGAAGTTTGGATTAGAGTGAATGCGGATGGCGTTAGCTATCCTTTTTCGGTCACAACAGCTGCCAATGCGAAATTGTTTCTGCTTTGGGTGTGAGGCTGGCTGGTTATGTCAGCAGAATTGTAGTATTGTTTCTGCGTTGGCTATGACTTGGTATATGTGGAATTTGCGGAATGGAATTATTTTTAGGAATGATAATTGGAATGTGTGAGATATCGTTTAAAAACGCTATCTTAGAGGGTTAACCTATAATAGCAACGACTTTAATAGCGCTTAAAAACGATATTAAAGGCCAATAAAAGCGCTATTGAATATATTTTTTGGCGTAGTGGGCCTTACCTAAAAATATTGTATCGATCAAAACCTTTTTCTGAAACCACATTATTCTAAACTCACTCTCTCTTAAACCCTATAGCTCCATCTTCTTCCTCTCACCGCACATCGGAACCCAAATTTCTATAGATCAAAACACAACCTTTCTCATACTGTTCTCTCTGAAATTCCAGATTTCCATCGTTCGACTTATCCCATTGAACACAATAAACCTCTCCTCCACATCCATTATGGTGGCGTTGTTTCTTCTAACTCATTCTATCTTCATTCTTCTGCTCAACTTCCACGTAATTTATTTTAGTAAGCTGAAATCTTCATCATCTCAATTTCATTATCTCAATCTCGCTTACTTCACAATTTTCTTATATCTTCTCTAAATCATTATGTATTTGAATTTTATTTATTTTAGAATGATTAGTACTTTAGGTTATAATCTTATTCAGAATCATAACTTAGATGTATTTTTTGTTGTTGAAGATTATTTAGCTATACAATGGCTTCAAGAAAGATTTTAAGAAGTAATTTCATTCATCAATGCTCTAACGCTTTAGGAGCTTTGATTTCATCTTTTCACTCTCCGCTACGTTTTTTCACTATAAAACCTCACACTCCTCAATCAAACGTTTCTCATGAAATTTCACGGTACAAAGAGGAATTATTCATTTTTCCTCCTGTTTTGGGACAATTAGTCTGGGGATTCGTGGGATTCCATGCTGATTTTATGAGATTGAGATTGAATGAGTCCATAGCTGTGAGGTGGTTGTAGCAGTCGTCGGCTGCTGCGAAGAAAGACGAGCTGGAGAGTGATGACGTGGTTAGTTAGAAGCGGAAAGAAGCTTCTTCAGAGGAATGTGATCAGGAGGTTGAAGGTTTAACCACTATGTTTTTGAAATCGTTGTCCTCTCATAATACTAGATTGTCCAAGTATTCCTTTTATGATGGCTTAGGCTATCATACAGTTAAATGGTTAGCTATTCTTGTGTTTGATGACATTAGTTTCTTGTTACAAGACATCCTAAAAGATAGCAGTTATAAGACATATACATCATAACTTGCTATGCATCAAATTGAAGCATTGTGCATGGAATATTAAACCGTAAAATAGCATATAATTGAAGGCGACTTCTTATGGTTTCTTAAAGAGAACGATAGAGTTCTTACTTTCATAATTGCATTGTTATTATGTCTTTTGTTTTAATTCAAGGACTTTTGTTTAACAAAAGGAATTAAAACATTAGAGGAGGAAAGAAACATACATTTCCTTTGTCATTGTTGTTGCAGATGTTAATAGCTCACTACTTCCAATAAATCAAGAGACCATATATTGAGTTGCTGCAAATAATGTGTTCTACTTGAGGGATGATTAAAAGAGTAGTATATTTATTGTTTGCTTAGTGTTTTTGTAGATACCATGTGACAAATGAGGAGCTTGCCTCAGGCTGTTATTAGGTTAGGTGACTTTTATATGGATAGTTACTCTTGTACACACATCAAATCAATCTACACTTTGAGAGAGTGGTGTGATAGATTGGTTGCTTGAAGTTTGGATTAGAGTGAATGCGGATGGCGTTAGCTATCCTTTTTCGGTCACAACAGCTGCCAATGCGAAATTGTTTCTGCTTTGGGTGTGAGGCTGGCTGGTTATGTCAGCAGAATTGTAGTATTGTTTCTGCGTTGGCTATGACTTGGTATATGTGGAATTTGCGGAATGGAATTATTTTTAGGAATGATAATTGGAATGTGTGAGATATCGTTTAAAAACGCTATCTTAGAGGGTTAACCAATAATAGCAACGACTTTAATAGCGCTTAAAAACGATATTAAAGGCCAATAAAAGCGCTATTGAATATATTTTTTGGCGTAGTGGGCCTTACCTAAAAATATTGTATCGATCAAAACCTTTTTCTGAAACCACATTATTCTAAACTCACTCTCTCTTAAACCCTATAGCTCCATCTTCTTCCTCTCACCGCACATCGGAACCCAAATTTCTATAGATCAAAACACCACCTTTCTCATACTGTTCTCTCTGAAATTCCAGATTTCCATCGTTCGACTTATCCCATTGAACACAATAAACCTCTCCTCCACATCCATTATGGTGGCGTTGTTTCTTCTAACTCATTCTATCTTCATTCTTCTGCTCAACTTCCACGTAATTTATTTTAGTAAGCTCAATCTTCATCATCTCAATTTCATTATCTCAATCTCGCTTACTTCACAATTTTCTTATATCTTCTCTAAATCATTATGTATTTGAATTTTATTTATTTTAGAATGATTAGTACTTTAGGTTATAATCTTATTCAGAATCATAACTTAGATGTATTTTTTGTTGTTGAAGATTATTTAGCTATACAATGGCTTCAAGAAAGATTTTAAGAAGTAATTTCATTCATCAATACTCTAACGCTTTAGGAGCTTTGATTTCATCTTTTCACTCTCCGCTACGTTTTTTCACTATAAAACCTCACACTCCTTAATCAAACGTTTCTCATGAAATTTCACGGTACAAAGAGGAATTATTCATTTTTCCTCCTGTTTTGGGACAATTAGTCTGGGGATTCGTGGGATTCCATGGTGATTTTATGAGATTGAGATTGAATGAGTCCATAGCTGTGAGGTGGTTGTAGCAGTCGTCGGCTGCTGCGAAGAAAGACGAGCTGGAGATTGATGACGTGGTTAGTTAGAAGCGGAAAGAAGCTTCTTCAGAGGAAAGTGATCAGGCGGTTGAAGGTTTAACCACTATGTTTTTGAAATCGTTGTCCTCTCATAATACTAGATTGTCCAAGTATTCCTTTTATGATGGCTTAGGTTATCATACAGTTAAATGGTTAGCTATTCTTGTGTTTGATGACATTAATTTCTTGTTACAAGACATCCTAAAAGATAGCAGTTATAAGACATATACATCATAACTTGCTATGCATCAAATTGAAGCATTGTGCATGGAATATTAAACCGTAAAATAGCATATAATTGAAGGCGACTTCTTATGGTTTCTTAAAGAGAACGATAGAGTTCTTACTTTCATAATTGCATTGTTATTATGTCTTTTGTTTTAATTCAAGGACTTTTGTTTAACAAAAGGAATTAAAACATTAGAGGAGGAAAGAAACATACATTTCCTTTGTCATTGTTGTTGCAGATGTTAATAGCTCACTACTTCCAATAAATCAAGAGACCATATATTGAGTTGCTGCAAATAATGTGTTCTACTTGAGGGATGATTAAAAGAGTAGTATATTTATTGTTTGCTTAGTGTTTTTGTAGATACCATGTGACAAATGAGGAGCTTGCCTCAGGCTGTTATTAGGTTAGGTGACTTTTATATGGATAGTTACTCTTGTACACACATCAAATCAATCTACACTTTGAGATAGTGGTGTGATAGATTGGTTGCTTGAAGTTTGGATTAGAGTGAATGCGGATGGCGTTAGCTATCCTTTTTCGGTCACAACAGCTGCCAATGCGAAATTGTTTCTGCTTTGGGTGTGAGGCTGGCTGGTTATGTCAGCAGAATTGTAGTATTGTTTCTGCGTTGGCTACGACTTGGTATATGTGGAATTTGCGGAATGGAATTATTTTTAGGAATGATAATTGGAATGTGTGAGATATCGTTTAAAAACGCTATCTTAGAGGGTTAACCTATAATAGCAGCGACTTTAATAGCGCTTAAAAACGATATTAAAGGCCAATAAAAGCGCTATTGAATATATTTTTTGGCGTAGTGGGCCTTACCTAAAAATATTGTATCGATCAAAACCTTTTTCTGAAACCAAATTATTCTAAACTCACTCTCTCTTAAACCCTATAGCTCCATCTTCTTCCTCTCACCGCACATCGGAACCCAAATTTCTATAGATCAAAACACAACCTTTCTCATACTGTTCTCTCTGAAATTCCAGATTTCCATCGTTCGACTTATCCCATTGAACACCATAAACCTCTCCTCCACATCCATTATGGTGGCGTTGTTTCTTCTAACTCATTCTATCTTCATTCTTCTGCTCAACTTCCACGTAATTTATTTTAGTAAGCTCAATCTTCATCATCTCAATTTCATTATCTCAATCTCGCTTACTTCACAATTTTCTTATATCTTCTCTAAATCATTATGTATTTGAATTTTATTTATTTTAGAATGATTAGTACTTTAGGTTATAATCTTATTCAGAATCATAACTTAGATGTATTTTTTGTTGTTGAAGATTATTTAGCTATACAATGGCTTCAAGAAATATTTTAAGAAGTAATTTCATTCATCAATGCTCTAACGCTTTAGGAGCTTTGATTTCATCTTTTCACTCTCCGCTACGTTTTTTCACTATAAAACCTCACACTCCTCAATCAAACGTTTCTCATGAAATTTCACGGTACAAAGAGGAATTATTCATTTTTCCTCCTGTTTTGGGACAATTCGTCTGGGGATTCGTGAGATTCCATGGTGATTTTATGAGATTGAGATTGAATGAATCCATAGCTGTGAGGTGGTTGTAGCAGTCGTCGGCTGCTGCGAAGAAAGACGAGCTGGAGAGTGATGACGTGGTTAGTTAGAAGCGGAAAAAAGCTTCTTCAGAGGAATGTGATCAGGCGGTTGAAGGTTTAACCACTATGTTTTTGAAATCGTTGTCCTCTCATAATACTAGATTGTCCAAGTATTCCTTTTATGATGGCTTAGGCTATCATACAGTTAAATGGTTAGCTATTCTTGTGTTTGATGACATTAATTTCTTGTTACAAGACATCCTAAAAGATAGCAGTTATAAGACATATACATCATAACTTGCTATGCATCAAATTGAAGCATTGTGCATGGAATATTAAACCGTAAAATAGCATATAATTGAAGGCGACTTCTTATGGTTTCTTAAAGAGAACGATAGAGTTCTTACTTTCATAATTGCATTGTTATTATGTCTTTTGTTTTAATTCAAGGACTTTTGTTTAACAAAAGGAATTAAAACATTAGAGGAGGAAAGAAACATACATTTCCTTTGTCATTGTTGTTGCAGATGTTAATAGCTCACTACTTCCAATAAATCAAGAGACCATATATTGAGTTGCTGCAAATAATGTGTTCTACTTGAGGGATGATTAAAAGAGTAGTATATTTATTGTTTGCTTAGTGTTTTTGTAGATACCATGTGACAAATGAGGAGCTTGCCTCAGGCTGTTATTAGGTTAGGTGACTTTTATATGGATAGTTACTCTTGTACACACATCAAATCAATCTACACTTTGAGAGAGTGGTGTGATAGATAGGTTGCTTGAAGTTTGGATTAGAGTGAATGCGGATGGCGTTAGCTATCCTTTTTCGGTCACAACAGCTGCCAATACGAAATTGTTTCTGCTTTGGGTGTGAGGCTGGCTGGTTATGTCAGCAGAATTGTAGTATTGTTTCTGCGTTGGCTACGACTTGGTATATGTGGAATTTGCGGAATGGAATTATTTTTAGGAATGATAATTGGAATGTGTGAGATATCGTTTAAAAACGCTATCTTAGAGGGTTAACCTATAATAGCAGCGACTTTAATAGCGCTTAAAAACGACATTAAAGGCCAATAAAAGCGCTATTGAATATATTTTTTGGCGTAGTGGGCCTTACCTAAAAATATTATATCGATCAAAACCTTTTTCTGAAACCACATTATTCTAAACTCACTCTCTCTTAAACCCTATAGCTCCATCTTCTTCCTCTCACCGCACATCGGAACCCAAATTTCTATAGATCAAAACACAACCTTTCTCATACTGTTCTCTCTGAAATTCCAGATTTCCATCGTTCGACTTATCCCATTGAACACAATAAACCTCTCCTCCACATCCATTATGGTGGCGTTGTTTCTTCTAACTCATTCTATCTTCATTCTTCTGCTCAACTTCCACGTAATTTATTTTAGTAAGCTCAATCTTCATCATCTCAATTTCATTATCTCAATCTCGCTTACTTCACAATTTTCTTATATCTTCTCTAAATCATTATGTATTTGAATTTTATTTATTTTAGAATGATTAGTACTTTAGGTTATAATCTTATTCAGAATCATAACTTAGATGTATTTTTTGTTGTTGAAGATTATTTAGCTATACAATGGCTTCAAGAAAGATTTTAAGAAGTAATTTCATTCATCAATACTCTAACGCTTTAGGAGCTTTGATTTCATCTTTTCACTCTCCGCTACGTTTTTTCACTATAAAACCTCACACTCCTCAATCAAACGTTTCTCATGAAATTTCACGGTACAAAGAGGAATTATTCATTTTTCCTCCTGTTTTGGGACAATTAGTCTGGGGATTCGTGGGATTCCATGGTGATTTTATGAGATTGAGATTGAATGAGTCCATAGCTGTGAGGTGGTTGTAGCAGTCGTCGGCTGCTGCGAAGAAAGACTAGCTGGAGAGTGATGACGTGGTTCGTTAGACGCGGAAAAAAGCTTCTTCAGAGGAATGTGATCAGGCGGTTGAAGGTTTAACCACTATGTTTTTGAAATCGTTGTCCTCTCATAATACTAGATTGTCCAAGTATTCCTTTTATGATGGCTTAGGCTATCATACAGTTAAATGGTTAGCTATTCTTGTGTTTGATGACATTAATTTCTTGTTACAAGACATCCTAAAAGATAGCAGTTATAAGACATATACATCATAACTTGCTATGCATCAAATTGAAGCATTGTGCATGGAATATTAAACCGTAAAATAGCATATAATTGAAGGCGACTTCTTATGGTTTCTTAAAGAGAACGATAGAGTTCTTACTTTCATAATTGCATTGTTATTATGTCTTTTGTTTTAATTCAAGGACTTTTGTTTAACAAAAGGAATTAAAACATTAGAGGAGGAAAGAAACATACATTTCCTTTGTCATTGTTGTTGCAGATGTTAATAGCTCACTACTTCCAATAAATCAAGAGACCATATATTGAGTTGCTGCAAATAATGTGTTCTACTTGAGGGATGATTAAAAGAGTAGTATATTTATTGTTTGCTTAGTGTTTTTGTAGATACCATGTGACAAATGAGGAGCTTGCCTCAGGCTGTTATTAGGTTAGGTGACTTTTATATGGATAGTTACTCTTGTACACACATCAAATCAATCTACACTTTGAGAGAGTGGTGTGATAGATAGGTTGCTTGAAGTTTGGATTAGAGTGAATGCGGATGGCGTTAGCTATCCTTTTTCGGTCACAACAGCTGCCAATGCGAAATTGTTTCTGCTTTGGGTGTGAGGCTGGCTGGTTATGTCAGCAGAATTGTAGTATTGTTTCTGCGTTGGCTACGACTTGGTATATGTGGAATTTGCGGAATGGAATTATTTTTAGGAATGATAATTGGAATGTGTGAGATATCGTTTAAAAACGCTATCTTAGAGGGTTAACCTATAATAGCAGCGACTTTAATAGCGCTTAAAAACGATATTAAAGGCCAATAAAAGCGCTATTGAATATATTTTTTGGCGTAGTGGGCCTTACCTAAAAATATTGTATCGATCAAAACCTTTTTCTGAAACCACATTATTCTAAACTCACTCTCTCTTAAACCCTATAGCTCCATCTTCTTCCTCTCACCGCACATCGGAACCCAAATTTCTATAGATCAAAACACAACCTTTCTCATACTGTTCTCTCTAAAATTCCAGATTTCCATCGTTCGACTTATCCCATTGAACACCATAAACCTCTCCTCCACATCCATTATGGTGGCGTTGTTTCTTCTAACTCATTCTATCTTCATTCTTCTGCTCAACTTCCACGTAATTTATTTTAGTAAGCTCAATCTTCATCATCTCAATTTCATTATCTCAATCTCGCTTACTTCACAATTTTCTTATATCTTCTCTAAATCATTATGTATTTGAATTTTATTTATTTTAGAATGATTAGTACTTTAGGTTATAATCTTATTCAGAATCATAACTTAGATGTATTTTTTGTTGTTGAAGATTATTTAGCTATACAATGGCTTTAAGAAAGATTTTAAGAAGTAATTTCATTCATCAATACTCTAACGCTTTAGGAGCTTTGATTTCATCTTTTCACTCTCCGCTACGTTTTTTCACTATAAAACCTCACACTCCTCAATCAAACGTTTCTCATGAAATTTCACGGTACAAAGAGGAATTATTCATTTTTCCTCCTGTTTTGGGACAATTAGTCTGGGGATTCGTGGGATTCCATGGTGATTTTATGAGATTGAGATTGAATGAGTCCATAGCTGTGAGGTGGTTGTAGCAGTCGTCGGCTGCTGCGAAGAAAGACTAGCTGGAGAGTGATGACGTGGTTCGTTAGACGCGGAAAAAAGCTTCTTCAGAGGAATGTGATCAGGCGGTTGAAGGTTTAACCACTATGTTTTTGAAATCGTTGTCCTCTCATAATACTAGATTGTCCAAGTATTCCTTTTATGATGGCTTAGGCTATCATACAGTTAAATGGTTAGCTATTCTTGTGTTTGATGACATTAATTTCTTGTTACAAGACATCCTAAAAGATAGCAGTTATAAGACATATACATCATAACTTGCTATGCATCAAATTGAAGCATTGTGCATGGAATATTAAACCGTAAAATAGCATATAATTGAAGGCGACTTCTTATGGTTTCTTAAAGAGAACGATAGAGTTCTTACTTTCATAATTGCATTGTTATTATGTCTTTTGTTTTAATTCAAGGACTTTTGTTTAACAAAAGGAATTAAAACATTAGAGGAGGAAAGAAACATACATTTCCTTTGTCATTGTTGTTGCAGATGTTAATAGCTCACTACTTCCAATAAATCAAGAGACCATATATTGAGTTGCTGCAAATAATGTGTTCTACTTGAGGGATGATTAAAAGAGTAGTATATTTATTGTTTGCTTAGTGTTTTTGTAGATACCATGTGACAAATGAGGAGCTTGCCTCAGGCTGTTATTAGGTTAGGTGACTTTTATATGGATAGTTACTCTTGTACACACATCAAATCAATCTACACTTTGAGAGAGTGGTGTGATAGATTGGTTGCTTGAAGTTTGGATTAGAGTGAATGCGGATGGCATTAGCTATCCTTTTTCGGTCACAACAGCTGCCAATGCGAAATTGCTTCTGCTTTGGGTGTGAGGCTGGCTGGTTATGTCAGCAGAATTGTAGTATTGTTTCTGCGTTGGCTACGACTTGGTATATGTGGAATTTGCGGAATGGAATTATTTTTAGGAATGATAATTGGAATGTGTGAGATATCGTTTAAAAACGCTATCTTAGAGGGTTAACCTATAATAGCAGCGACTTTAATTGCGCTTAAAAACGATATTAAAGGCCAATAAAAGCGCTATTGAATATATTTTTTGGCGTAGTGGGCCTTACCTAAAAATATTGTATCGATCAAAACCTTTTTCTGAAACCACATTATTCTAAACTCACTCTCTCTTAAACCCTATAGCTCCATCTTCTTCCTCTCACCGCACATCGGAACCCAAATTTCTATAGATCAAAACACAACCTTTCTCATACTGTTCTCCCTAAAATTCCAGATTTCCATCGTTCGACTTATCCCATTGAACACCATAAACCTCTCCTCCACATCCATTATGGTGGCGTTGTTTCTTCTAACTCATTCTATCTTCATTCTTCTGCTCAACTTCCACGTAATTTATTTTAGTAAGCTTAATCTTCATCATCTCAATTTCATTATCTCAATCTCGCTTACTTCACAATTTTCTTATATCTTCTCTAAATCATTATGTATTTGAATTTTATTTATTTTAGAATGATTAGTACTTTAGGTTATAATCTTATTCAGAATCATAACTTAGATGTATTTTTTGTTGTTGAAGATTATTTAGCTATACAATGGCTTCAAGAAAGATTTTAAGAAGTAATTTCATTCATCAATACTCTAACGCTTTAGGAGCTTTGATTTCATCTTTTCACTCTCCGCTACGTTTTTTCACTATAAAACCTCACACTCCTCAATCAAACGTTTCTCATGAAATTTCACGGTACAAAGAGGAATTATTCATTTTTCCTCCTGTTTTGGGACAATTAGTCTGGGGATTCGTGGGATTCCATGGTGATTTTATGAGATTGAGATTGAATGAGTCCATAGCTGTGAGGTGGTTGTAGCAGTCGTCGGCTGCTGCGAAGAAAGACTAGCTGGAGAGTGATGACGTGGTTCGTTAGAAGCGGAAAAAAGCTTCTTCAGAGGAATGTGATCAGGCGGTTGAAGGTTTAACCACTATGTTTTTGAAATCGTTGTCCTCTCATAATACTAGATTGTCCAAGTATTCCTTTTATGATGGCTTAGGCTATCATACAGTTAAATGGTTAGCTATTCTTGTGTTTGATGACATTAATTTCTTGTTACAAGACATCCTAAAAGATAGCAGTTATAAGACATATACATCATAACTTGCTATGCATCAAATTGAAGCATTGTGCATGGAATATTAAACCGTAAAATAGCATATAATTGAAGGCGACTTCTTATGGTTTCTTAAAGAGAACGATAGAGTTCTTACTTTCATAATTGCATTGTTATTATGTCTTTTGTTTTAATTCAAGGACTTTTGTTTAACAAAAGGAATTAAAACATTAGAGGAGGAAAGAAACATACATTTCCTTTGTCATTGTTGTTGCAGATGTTAATAGCTCACTACTTCCAATAAATCAAGAGACCATATATTGAGTTGCTGCAAATAATGTGTTCTACTTGAGGGATGATTAAAAGAGTAGTATATTTATTGTTTGCTTAGTGTTTTTGTAGATACCATGTGACAAATGAGGAGCTTGCCTCAGGCTGTTATTAGGTTAGGTGACTTTTATATGGATAGTTACTCTTGTACACACATCAAATCAATCTACACTTTGAGAGAGTGGTGTGATAGATTGGTTGCTTGAAGTTTGGATTAGAGTGAATGCGGATGGCGTTAGCTATCCTTTTTCGGTCACAACAGCTGCCAATGCAAAATTGTTTCTGCTTTGGGTGTGAGGCTGGCTGGTTATGTCAGCAGAATTGTAGTATTGTTTCTGCGTTGGCTACGACTTGGTATATGTGGAATTTGCGGAATGGAATTATTTTTAGGAATGATAATTGGAATGTGTGAGATATCGTTTAAAAATGCTATCTTAGAGGGTTAACCTATAATAGCAGCGACTTTAATAGCGCTTAAAAACGATATTGAAGGCCAATAAAAGCGCTATTGAATATATTTTTTGGCGTAGTGGGCCTTACCTAAAAATATTGTATCGATCAAAACCTTTTTCTGAAACCACATTATTCTAAACTCACTCTCTCTTAAACCCTATAGCTCCATCTTCTTCCTCTCACCGCACATCGGAACCCAAATTTCTATAGATCAAAACACAACCTTTCTCATACAGTTCTCTCTGAAATTCCAGATTTCCATCGTTCGACTTATCCCATTGAACACCATAAACCTCTCCTCCACATCCATTATGGTGGCGTTGTTTCTTCTAACTCATTCTATCTTCATTCTTCTGCTCAACTTCCACGTAATTTATTTTAGTAAGCTCAATCTTCATCATCTCAATTTCATTATCTCAATCTCGCTTACTTCACAATTTTCTTATATCTTCTCAAAATCATTATGTATTTGAATTTTATTTATTTTAGAATGATTAGTACTTTAGGTTATAATCTTATTCAGAATCATAACTTAGATGTATTTTTTGTTGTTGAAGATTATTTAGCTATACAATGGCTTCAAGAAATATTTTAAGAAGTAATTTCATTCATCAATGCTCTAACGCTTTAGGAGCTTTGATTTCATCTTTTCACTCTCCGCTACGTTTTTTCACTATAAAACCTCACACTCCTCAATCAAACGTTTCTCATGAAATTTCACGGTACAAAGAGGAATTATTCATTTTTCCTCCTGTTTTGGGACAATTCGTCTGGGGATTCATGAGATTCCATGGTGATTTTATGAGATTGAGATTGAATGAGTCCATAGCTGTGAGGTGGTTGTAGCAGTCGTCGGCTGCTGCGAAGAAAGACGAGCTGGAGAGTGATGACGTGGTTAGTTAGAAGCGGAGAAAAGCTTCTTCAGAGGAATGTGATCAGGCGGTTGAAGGTTTAACCACTATGTTTTTGAAATCGTTGTCCTCTCATAATACTAGATTGTCCAAGTATTCCTTTTATGATGGCTTAGGCTATCATATAGTTAAATGGTTAGCTATTCTTGTGTTTGATGACATTAATTTCTTGTTACAAGACATCCTAAAAGATAGCAGTTATAAGACATATACATCATAACTTGCTATGCATCAAATTGAAGCATTGTGCATGGAATATTAAACCGTAAAATAGCATATAATTGAAGGCGACTTCTTATGGTTTCTTAAAGAGAACGATAGAGTTCTTACTATCATAATTGCATTGTTATTATGTCTTTTGTTTTAATTCAAGGACTTTTGTTTAACAAAAGGAATTAAAACATTAGAGGAGGAAAGAAACATACATTTCCTTTGTCATTGTTGTTGCAGATGTTAATAGCTCACTACTTCCAATAAATCAAGAGACCATATATTGAGTTGCTGCAAATAATGTGTTCTACTTGAGGGATGATTAAAAGAGTAGTATATTTATTGTTTGCTTAGTGTTTTTGTAGATACCATGTGACAAATGAGGAGCTTGCCTCAGGCTGTTATTAGGTTAGGTGACTTTTATATGGATAGTTACTCTTGTACACACATCAAATCAATCTACACTTTGAGAGAGTGGTGTGATAGATTGGTTGCTTGAAGTTTGGATTAGAGTGAATGCGGATGGCGTTAGCTATCCTTTTTCGGTCACAACAGCTGCCAATGCGAAATTGTTTCTGCTTTGGGTGTGAGGTTGGCTGGTTATGTCAGCAGAATTGTAGTATTGTTTCTGCGTTGGCTACGACTTGGTATATGTGGAATTTGCGGAATGGAATTATTTTTAGGAATGATAATTGGAATGTGTGAGATATCGTTTAAAAATGCTATCTTATAGGGTTAACCTATAATAGCAGCGACTTTAATAGCGCTTAAAAACGACATTAAAGGCCAATAAAAGCGCTATTGAATATATTTTTTAGCGTAGTGGGCCTTACCTAAAAATATTATATCGATCAAAACCTTTTTCTGAAACCACATTATTCTAAACTCACTCTCTCTTAAACCCTATAGCTCCATCTTCTTCCTCTCACCGCACATCGGAACCCAAATTTCTATAGATCAAAACACAACCTTTCTCATACTGTTCTCTCTGAAATTCCAGATTTCCATCGTTCGACTTATCCCATTGAACACAATAAACCTCTCCTCCACATCCATTATGGTGGCATTGTTTCTTCTAACTCATTCTATCTTCATTCTTCTGCTCAACTTCCACGTAATTTATTTTAGTAAGCTCAATCTTCATCATCTCAATTTCATTATCTCAATCTCGCTTACTTCACAATTTTCTTATATCTTCTCTAAATCATTATGTATTTGAATTTTATTTATTTTAGAATGATTAGTACTTTAGGTTATAATCTTATTCAGAATCATAACTTAGATGTATTTTTTGTTGTTGAAGATTATTTAGCTATACAATGGCTTCAAGAATGATTTTAAGAAGTAATTTCATTCATCAATACTCTAACGCTTTAGGAGCTTTTATTTCATCTTTTCACTCTCCGCTACGTTTTTTCACTATAAAACCTCACACTCCTCAATCAAACGTTTCTCATGAAATTTCACGGTACAAAGAGGAATTATTCATTTTTCCTCCTGTTTTGGGACAATTAGTCTGGGGATTCATGGGATTCCATGGTGATTTTATGAGATTGAGATTGAATGAGTCCATAGCTGTGAGGTGGTTGTAGCAGTCGTCGGCTGCTGCGAAGAAAGACGAGCAGGAGAGTGATGACGTGGTTCGTTAGAAGCGGAAAAAAGCTTCTTCAGAGGAATGTGATCAGGCGGTTGAAGGTTTAACCGCTGTGTTTTTGAAATCGTTGTCCTCTCATAATACTAGATTGTCCAAGTATTCCTTTTATGATGGCTTAGGCTATCATACAGTTAAATGGTTAGCTATTCTTGTGTTTGATGACATTAATTTCTTGTTACAAGACATCCTAAAAGATAGCAGTTATAAGACATATACATCATAACTTGCTATGCATCAAATTGAAGCATTGTGCATGGAATATTAAACCGTAAAATAGCATATAATTGAAGGCGACTTCTTATGGTTTCTTAAAGAGAACGATAGAGTTCTTACTTTCATAATTGCATTGTTATTATGTATTTTGTTTTAATTCAAGGACTTTTGTTTAACAAAAGGAATTAAAACATTAGAGGAGGAAAGAAACATACATTTCCTTTGTCATTGTTGTTGCAGATGTTAATAGCTCACTACTTCCAATAAATCAAGAGACCATATATTGAGTTGCTGCAAATAATGTGTTCTACTTGAGGGATGATTAAAAGAGTAGTATATTTATTGTTTGCTTAGTGTTTTTGTAGATACCATGTGACAAATGAGGAGCTTGCCTCAGGCTGTTATTAGGTTAGGTGACTTTTATATGGATAGTTACTCTTGTACACACATCAAATCAATCTACACTTTGAGAGAGTGGTGTGATAGATTGGTTGCTTGAAGTTTGGATTAGAGTGAATGCGGATGGCGTTAGCTATCCTTTTTCGGTCACAACAGCTGCCAATGCGAAATTGTTTCTGCTTTGGGTGTGAGGCTGGCTGGTTATGTCAGCAGAATTGTAGTATTGTTTCTGCGTTGGCTATGACTTGGTATATGTGGAATTTGCGGAATGGAATTATTTTTAGGAATGATAATTGGAATGTGTGAGATATCGTTTAAAAACGCTATCTTAGAGGGTTAACCTATAATAGCAGCGACTTTAATAGCGCTTAAAAACGATATTAAAGGCCAATAAAAGCGCTATTGAATATATTTTTTGGCGTAGTGGGCCTTACCTAAAAATATTGTATCGATCAAAACCTTTTTCTGAAACCACATTATTCTAAACTCACTCTCTCTTAAACCCTATAGCTCCATCTTCTTCCTCTCACCGCACATCGGAACCCAAATTTCTATAGATCAAAACACAACCTTTCTCATACTGTTCTCTCTGAAATTCCAGATTTCCATCGTTCGACTTATCCCATTGAACACAATAAACCTCTCCTCCACATCCATTATGGTGGCGTTGTTTCTTCTAACTCATTCTATCTTCATTCTTCTGCTCAACTTCCACGTAATTTATTTTAGTAAGCTCAATCTTCATCATCTCAATTTCATTATCTCAATCTCGCTTACTTCACAATTTTCTTATATCTTCTCTAAATCATTATGTATTTGAATTTTATTTATTTTAGAATGATTAGTACTTTAGGTTATAATCTTATTCAGAATCATAACTTAGATGTATTTTTTGTTGTTGAAGATTATTTAGCTATACAATGGCTTCAAGAAAGATTTTAAGAAGTAATTTCATTCATCAATACTCTAACGCTTTAGGAGCTTTGATTTCATCTTTTCACTCTCCGCTACGTTTTTTCACTATAAAACCTCACACTCCTCAATCAAACGTTTCTCATGAAATTTCACGGTACAAAGAGGAATTATTCATTTTTCCTCCTGTTTTGGGACAATTAGTCTGGGGATTCGTGGGATTCCATGGTGATTTTATGAGATTGAGATTGAATGAGTCCATAGCTGTGAGGTGGTTGTAGCAGTCGTAGGCTGCTGCGAAGAAAGACGAGCTGGAGAGTGATGACGTGGTTAGTTAGAAGCGGAAAGAAGCTTCTTCAGAGGAATGTGATCAGGCGGTTGAAGGTTTAACCACTATGTTTTTGAAATCGTTGTCCTCTCATAATACTAGATTGTCCAAGTATTCCTTTTATGATGGCTTAGGCTATCATACAGTTAAATGGTTAGCTATTCTTGTGTTTGATGACATTAATTTCTTGTTACAAGACATCCTAAAAGATAGCAGTTATAAGACATATACATCATAACTTGCTATGCATCAAATTGAAGCATTGTGCATGGAATATTAAACCGTAAAATAGCATATAATTGAAGGCGACTTCTTATGGTTTCTTAAAGAGAACGATAGAGTTCTTACTTTCATAATTGCATTGTTATTATGTCTTTTGTTTTAATTCAAGGACTTTTGTTTAACAAAAGGAATTAAAACATTAGAGGAGGAAAGAAACATACATTTCCTTTGTCATTGTTGTTGCAGATGTTAATAGCTCACTACTTCCAATAAATCAAGAGACCATATATTGAGTTGCTGCAAATAATGTGTTCTACTTGAGGGATGATTAAAAGAGTAGTATATTTATTGTTTGCTTAGTGTTTTTGTAGATACCATGTGACAAATGAGGAGCTTGCCTCAGGCTGTTATTAGGCTAGGTGACTTTTATATGGATAGTTACTCTTGTACACACATCAAATCAATCTACACTTTGAGAGAGTGGTGTGATAGATTGGTTGCTTGAAGTTTGGATTAGAGTGAATGCGGATGGCGTTAGCTATCCTTTTTCGGTCACAACAGCTGCCAATGCGAAATTGTTTCTGCTTTGGGTGTGAGGCTGGCTGGTTATGTCAGCAGAATTGTAGTATTGTTTCTGCGTTGGCTATGACTTGGTATATGTGGAATTTGCGGAATGGAATTATTTTTAGGAATGATAATTGGAATGTGTGAGATATCGTTTAAAAACGCTATCTTAGAGGGTTAACCTATAATAGCAGCGACTTTAATAGCGCTTAAAAACGATATTAAAGGCCAATAAAAGCGCTATTGAATATATTTTTTGGCGTAGTGGGCCTTACCTGAAAATATTGTATCAATCAAAACCTTTTTCTGAAACCACATTATTCTAAACTCACTCTCTCTTAAACCCTATAGCTCCATCTTCTTCCTCTCACCGCACATCGGAACCCAAATTTCTATAGATCAAAACACAACCTTTCTCATACTGTTCTCTCTGAAATTCCAGATTTCCATCGTTCGACTTATCCCATTGAACACAATAAACCTCTCCTCCACATCCATTATGGTGGCGTTGTTTCTTCTAACTCATTCTATCTTCATTCTTCTGCTCAACTTCCACGTAATTTATTTTAGTAAGATCAATCTTCATCATCTCAATTTCATTATCTCAATCTCGCTTACTTCACAATTTTCTTATATCTTCTCTAAATCATTATGTATTTGAATTTTATTTATTTTAGAATGATTAATACTTTAGGTTATAATCTTATTCAGAATCATAACTTAGATGTATTTTTTGTTGTTGAAGATTATTTAGCTATACAATGGCTTCAAGAAAGATTTTAAGAAGTAATTTCATTCATCAATACTCTAACGCTTTAGGAGCTTTGATTTCATCTTTTCACTCTCCGCTACGTTTTTTCACTATAAAACCTCACACTCCTCAATCAAACGTTTCTAATGAAATTTCACGGTACAAAGAGGAATTATTCATTTTTCCTCCTGTTTTGGGACAATTAGTCTGGGGATTCGTGGGATTCCATGCTGATTTTATGAGATTGAGATTGAATGAGTCCATAGCTGTGAGGTGGTTGTAGCAGTCGTCGGCTGCTGCGAAGAAAGACGAGCTGGAGAGTGATGACGTGGTTAGTTAGAAGCGGAAAGAAGCTTCTTCAGAGGAATGTGATCAGGCGGTTGAAGGTTTAACCACTATGTTTTTGAAATCGTTGTCCTCTCATAATACTAGATTGTCCAAGTATTCCTTTTATGATGGCTTAGGCTATCATACAGTTAAATGGTTAGCTATTCTTGTGTTTGATGACATTAATTTCTTGTTACAAGACATCCTAAAAGATAGCAGTTATAAGACATATACATCATAACTTGCTATGCATCAAATTGAAGCATTGTGCATGGAATATTAAACCGTAAAATAGCATATAATTGAAGGCGACTTCTTATGGTTTCTTAAAGAGAACGATAGAGTTCTTACTTTCATAATTGCATTGTTATTATGTCTTTTGTTTTAATTCAAGGACTTTTGTTTAACAAAAGGAATTAAAACATTAGAGGAGGAAAGAAACATACATTTCCTTTGTCATTGTTGTTGCAGATGTTAATAGCTCACTACTTCCAATAAATCAAGAGACCATATATTGAGTTGCTGCAAATAATGTGTTCTACTTGAGGGATGATTAAAAGAGTAGTATATTTATTGTTTGCTTAGTGTTTTTGTAGATACCATGTGACAAATGAGGAGCTTGCCTCAGGCTGTTATTAGGTTAGGTGACTTTTATATGGATAGTTACTCTTGTACACACATCAAATCAATCTACACTTTGAGAGAGTGGTGTGATAGATTGGTTGCTTGAAGTTTGGATTAGAGTGAATGCGGATGGCGTTAGCTATCCTTTTTCGGTCACAACAGCTGCCAATGCGAAATTGTTTCTGCTTTGGGTGTGAGGCTGGCTGGTTATGTCAGCAGAATTGTAGTATTGTTTCTGCGTTGGCTATGACTTGGTATATGTGGAATTTGCGGAATGGAATTATTTTTAGGAATGATAATTGGAATGTGTGAGATATCGTTTAAAAACGCTATCTTAGAGGGTTAACCTATAATAGCAGCGACTTTAATAGCGCTTAAAAACGATATTAAAGGCCAATAAAAGCGCTATTGAATATATTTTTTGGCGTAGTGGGCCTTACCTAAAAATATTGTATCGATCAAAACCTTTTTCTGAAACCACATTATTCTAAACTCACTCTCTCTTAAACCCTATAGCTCCATCTTCTTCCTCTCACCGCACATCGGAACCCAAATTTCTATAGATCAAAACACAACCTTTCTCATACTGTTCTCTCTGAAATTCCAGATTTCCATCGTTCGACTTATCCCATTGAACACAATAAACCTCTCCTCCACATCCATTATGGTGGCGTTGTTTCTTCTAACTCATTCTATCTTCATTCTTCTGCTCAACTTCCACGTAATTTATTTTAGTAAGATCAATCTTCATCATCTCAATTTCATTATCTCAATCTCGCTTACTTCACAATTTTCTTATATCTTCTCTAAATCATTATGTATTTGAATTTTATTTATTTTAGAATGATTAATACTTTAGGTTATAATCTTATTCAGAATCATAACTTAGATGTATTTTTTGTTGTTGAAGATTATTTAGCTATACAATGGCTTCAAGAAAGATTTTAAGAAGTAATTTCATTCATCAATACTCTAACGCTTTAGGAGCTTTGATTTCATCTTTTCACTCTCCGCTACGTTTTTTCACTATAAAACCTCACACTCCTCAATCAAACGTTTCTAATGAAATTTCACGGTACAAAGAGGAATTATTCATTTTTCCTCCTGTTTTGGGACAATTAGTCTGGGGATTCGTGGGATTCCATGCTGATTTTATGAGATTGAGATTGAATGAGTCCATAGCTGTGAGGTGGTTATAGCAGTCGTCGGCTGCTGCGAAGAAAGACGAGCTGGAGAGTGATGACGTGGTTAGTTAGAAGCGGAAAGAAGCTTCTTCAGAGGAATGTGATCAGGCGGTTGAAGGTTTAACCACTATGTTTTTGAAATCGTTGTCCTCTCATAATACTAGATTGTCCAAGTATTCCTTTTATGATGGCTTAGGCTATCATACAGTTAAATGGTTAGCTATTCTTGTGTTTGATGACATTAATTTCTTGTTACAAGACATCCTAAAAGATAGCAGTTATAAGACATATACATCATAACTTGCTATGCATCAAATTGAAGCATTGTGCATGGAATATTAAACCGTAAAATAGCATATAATTGAAGGCGACTTCTTATGGTTTCTTAAAGAGAACGATAGAGTTCTTACTTTCATAATTGCATTGTTATTATGTCTTTTGTTTTAATTCAAGGACTTTTGTTTAACAAAAGGAATTAAAACATTAGAGGAGGAAAGAAACATACATTTCCTTTGTCATTGTTGTTGCAGATGTTAATAGCTCACTACTTCCAATAAATCAAGAGACCATATATTGAGTTGCTGCAAATAATGTGTTCTACTTGAGGGATGATTAAAAGAGTAGTATATTTATTGTTTGCTTAGTGTTTTTGTAGATACCATGTGACAAATGAGGAGCTTGCCTCAGGCTGTTATTAGGTTAGGTGACTTTTATATGGATAGTTACTCTTGTACACACATCAAATCAATCTACACTTTGAGAGAGTGGTGTGATAGATTGGTTGCTTGAAGTTTGGATTAGAGTGAATGCGGATGGCGTTAGCTATCCTTTTTCGGTCACAACAGCTGCCAATGCGAAATTGTTTCTGCTTTGGGTGTGAGGCTGGCTGGTTATGTCAGCAGAATTGTAGTATTGTTTCTGCGTTGGCTATGACTTGGTATATGTGGAATTTGCGGAATGGAATTATTTTTAGGAATGATAATTGGAATGTGTGAGATATCGTTTAAAAACGCTATCTTAGAGGGTTAACCTATAATAGCAGCGACTTTAATAGCGCTTAAAAACGATATTAAAGGCCAATAAAAGCACTATTGAATATATTTTTTGGCGTAGTGGGCCTTACCTAAAAATATTGTATCGATCAAAACCATTTTCTGAAACCACATTATTCTAAACTCACTCTCTCTTAAACCCTATAGCTCCATCTTCTTCCTCTCACCGCTCATCGGAACCCAAATTTCTATAGATCAAAACACAACCTTTCTCATACTGTTCTCTCTGAAATTCCAAATTTCCATCGTTCGACTTATCCCATTGAACACAATAAACCTCTCCTCCACATCCATTATGGTGGCGTTGTTTCTTCTAACTCATTCTATCTTCATTCTTCTGCTCAACTTCCACGTAATTTATTTTAGTAAGATCAATCTTCATCATCTCAATTTCATTATCTCAATCTCGCTTACTTCACAATTTTCTTATATCTTCTCTAAATCATTATGTATTTGAATTTTATTTATTTTAGAATGATTAATACTTTAGGTTATAATCTTATTCAGAATCATAACTTAGATGTATTTTTTGTTGTTGAAGATTATTTAGCTATACAATGGCTTCAAGAAAGATTTTAAGAAGTAATTTCATTCATCAATACTCTAACGCTTTAGGAGCTTTGATTTCATCTTTTCACTCTCCGCTACGTTTTTTCACTATAAAACCTCACACTCCTCAATCAAACGTTTCTAATGAAATTTCACGGTACAAAGAGGAATTATTCATTTTTCCTCCTGTTTTGGGACAATTAGTCTGGGGATTCGTGGGATTCCATGCTGATTTTATGAGATTGAGATTGAATGAGTCCATAGCTGTGAGGTGGTTGTAGCAGTCGTCGGCTGCTGCGAAGAAAGACGAGCTGGAGAGTGATGACGTGGTTAGTTAGAAGCGGAAAGAAGCTTCTTCAGAGGAATGTGATCAGGCGGTTGAAGGTTTAACCACTATGTTTTTGAAATCGTTGTCCTCTCATAATACTAGATTGTCCAAGTATTCCTTTTATGATGGCTTAGGCTATCATACAGTTAAATGGTTAGCTATTCTTGTGTTTGATGACATTAATTTCTTGTTACAAGACATCCTAAAAGATAGCAGTTATAAGACATATACATCATAACTTGCTATGCATCAAATTGAAGCATTGTGCATGGAATATTAAACCGTAAAATAGCATATAATTGAAGGCGACTTCTTATGGTTTCTTAAAGAGAACGATAGAGTTCTTACTTTCATAATTGCATTGTTATTATGTCTTTTGTTTTAATTCAAGGACTTTTGTTTAACAAAAGGAATTAAAACATTAGAGGAGGAAAGAAACATACATTTCCTTTGTCATTGTTGTTGCAGATGTTAATAGCTCACTACTTCCAATAAATCAAGAGACCATATATTGAGTTGCTGCAAATAATGTGTTCTACTTGAGGGATGATTAAAAGAGTAGTATATTTATTGTTTGCTTAGTGTTTTTGTAGATACCATGTGACAAATGAGGAGCTTGCCTCAGGCTGTTATTAGGCTAGGTGACTTTTATATGGATAGTTACTCTTGTACACACATCAAATCAATCTACACTTTGAGAGAGTGGTGTGATAGATTGGTTGCTTGAAGTTTGGATTAGAGTGAATGCGGATGGCGTTAGCTATCCTTTTTCGGTCACAACAGCTGCCAATGCGAAATTGTTTCTGCTTTGGGTGTGAGGCTGGCTGGTTATGTCAGCAGAATTGTAGTATTGTTTCTGCGTTGGCTATGACTTGGTATATGTGGAATTTGCGGAATGGAATTATTTTTAGGAATGATAATTGGAATGTGTGAGATATCGTTTAAAAACGCTATCTTAGAGGGTTAACCTATAATAGCAGCGACTTTAATAGCGCTTAAAAACGATATTAAAGGCCAATAAAAGCGCTATTGAATATATTTTTTGGCGTAGTGGGCCTTACCTAAAAATATTGTATCGATCAAAACCTTTTTCTGAAACCACATTATTCTAAACTCACTCTCTCTTAAACCCTATAGCTCCATCTTCTTCCTCTCACCGCACATCGGAACCCAAATTTCTATAGATCAAAACACAACCTTTCTCATACTGTTCTCTCTGAAATTCCATATTTCCATCGTTCGACTTATCCCATTGAACACAATAAACCCCTCCTCCACATCCATTATGGTGGCGTTGTTTCTTCTAACTCATTCTATCTTCATTCTTCTGCTCAACTTCCACGTAATTTATTTTAGTAAGCTCAATCTTCATCATCTCAATTTCATTATCTCAATCTCGCTTACTTCACAATTTTCTTATATCTTCTCTAAATCATTATGTATTTGAATTTTATTTATTTTAGAATGATTAGTACTTTAGGTTATAATCTTATTCAGAATCATAACTTAGATGTATTTTTTGTTGTTGAAGATTATTTAGCTATACAATGGCTTCAAGAAAGATTTTAAGAAGTAATTTCATTCATCAATACTCTAACGCTTTAGGAGCTTTGATTTCATCTTTTCACTCTCCGCTACGTTTTTTCACTATAAAACCTCACACTCCTCAATCAAACGTTTCTCATGAAATTTCACGGTACAAAGAGGAATTATTCATTTTTCCTCCTGTTTTGGGACAATTAGTCTGGGGATTCGTGGGATTCCATGGTGATTTTATGAGATTGAGATTGAATGAGTCCATAGCTGTGAGGTGGTTGTAGCAGTCGTCGGCTGCTGCGAAGAAAGACGAGCTGGAGAGTGATGACGTGGTTAGTTAGAAGCGGAAAGAAGCTTCTTCAGAGGAATGTGATCAGGCGGTTGAAGGTTTAACCACTATGTTTTTGAAATCGTTGTCCTCTCATAATACTAGATTGTCCAAGTATTCCTTTTATGATGGCTTAGGCTATCATACAGTTAAATGGTTAGCTATTCTTGTGTTTGATGACATTAATTTCTTGTTACAAGACATCCTAAAAGATAGCAGTTATAAGACATATACATCATAACTTGCTATGCATCAAATTGAAGCATTGTGCATGGAATATTAAACCGTAAAATAGCATATAATTGAAGGCGACTTCTTATGGTTTCTTAAAGAGAACGATAGAGTTCTTACTTTCATAATTGCATTGTTATTATGTCTTTTGTTTTAATTCAAGGACTTTTGTTTAACAAAAGGAATTAAAACATTAGAGGAGGAAAGAAACATACATTTCCTTTGTCATTGTTGTTGCAGATGTTAATAGCTCACTACTTCCAATAAATCAAGAGACCATATATTGAGTTGCTGCAAATAATGTGTTCTACTTGAGGGATGATTAAAAGAGTAGTATATTTATTGTTTGCTTAGTGTTTTTGTAGATACCATGTGACAAATGAGGAGCTTGCCTCAGGCTGTTATTAGGTTAGGTGACTTTTATATGGATAGTTACTCTTGTCCACACATCAAATCAATCTACACTTTGAGAGAGTGGTGTGATAGATTGGTTGCTTGAAGTTTGGATTAGAGTGAATGCGGATGGCGTTAGCTATCCTTTTTCGGTCACAACAGCTGCCAATGCGAAATTGTTTCTGCTTTGGGTGTGAGGCTGGCTGGTTATGTCAGCAGAATTGTAGTATTGTTTCTGCGTTGGCTATGACTTGGTATATGTGGAATTTGCGGAATGGAATTATTTTTAGGAATGATAATTGGAATGTGTGAGATATCGTTTAAAAACGCTATCTTAGAGGGTTAACCTATAATTGCAGCGACTTTAATAGAGCTTAAAAACGATATTAAAGGCCAATAAAAGCGCTATTGAATATATTTTTTGGCGTAGTGGGCCTTACCTAAAAATATTGTATCGATCAAAACCTTTTTCTGAAACCACATTATTCTAAACTCACTCTCTCTTAAACCCTATAGCTCCATCTTCTTCCTCTCACCGCACATCGGAACCCAAATTTCTATAGATCAAAACACAACCTTTCTCATACTGTTCTCTCTGAAATTCCAGATTTCCATCGTTCGACTTATCCCATTGAACACAAAAAACCTCTCCTCCACATCCATTATGGTGGCGTTGTTTCTTCTAACTCATTCTATCTTCATTCTTCTGCTCAACTTCCACGTAATTTATTTTAGTAAGCTCAATCTTCATCATCTCAATTTCATTATCTCAATCTCGCTTACTTCACAATTTTCTTATATCTTCTCTAAATCATTATGTATTTGAATTTTATTTATTTTAGAATGATTAATACTTTAGGTTATAATCTTATTCAGAATCATAACTTAGATGTATTTTTTGTTGTTGAAGATTATTTAGCTATACAATGGCTTCAAGAAAGATTTTAAGAAGTAATTTCATTCATCAATACTCTAACGCTTTAGGAGCTTTGATTTCATCTTTTCACTCTCCGCTACGTTTTTTCACTATAAAACCTCACACTCCTCAAACAAACGTTTCTCATGAAATTTCACGGTACAAAGAGGAATTATTCATTTTTCCTCCTGTTTTGGGACAATTAGTCTGGGGATTCGTGGGATTCCATGGTGATTTTATGAGATTGAGATTGAATGAGTCCATAGCTGTGAGGTGGTTGTAGCAGTCGTCGGCTGCTGCGAAGAAAGACGAGCTGGAGAGTGATGACGTGGTTAGTTAGAAGCGGAAAGAAGCTTCTTCAGAGGAATGTGATCAGGCGGTTGAAGGTTTAACCACTATGTTTTTGAAATTGTTGTCCTCTCATAATACTAGATTGTCCAAGTATTCCTTTTATGATGGCTTAGGCTATCATACAGTTAAATGGTTAGCTATTCTTGTGTTTGATGACATTAATTTCTTGTTACAAGACATCCTAAAAGATAGCAGTTATAAGACATATACATCATAACTTGCTATGCATCAAATTGAAGCATTGTGCATGGAATATTAAACCGTAAAATAGCATATAATTGAAGGCGACTTCTTATGGTTTCTTAAAGAGAACGATAGAGTTCTTACTTTCATAATTGCATTGTTATTATGTCTTTTGTTTTAATTCAAGGACTTTTGTTTAACAAAAGGAATTAAAACATTAGAGGAGGAAAGAAACATACATTTCCTTTGTCATTGTTGTTGCAGATGTTAATAGCTCACTACTTCCAATAAATCAAGAGACCATATATTGAGTTGCTGCAAATAATGTGTTCTACTTGAGGGATGATTAAAAGAGTAGTATATTTATTGTTTGCTTAGTGTTTTTGTAGATACCATGTGACAAATGAGGAGCTTGCCTCAGGCTGTTATTAGGTTAGGTGACTTTTATATGGATAGTTACTCTCGTACACACATCAAATCAATCTACACTTTGAGAGAGTGGTGTGATAGATTGGTTGCTTGAAGTTTGGATTAGAGTGAATGCGGATGGCGTTAGCTATCCTTTTTCGGTCACAACAGCTGCCAATGCGAAATTGTTTCTGCTTTGGGTGTGAGGCTGGCTGGTTATGTCAGCAGAATTGTAGTATTGTTTCTGCGTTGGCTATGACTTGGTATATGTGGAATTTGCGGAATGGAATTATTTTTAGGAATGATAATTGGAATGTGTGAGATATCGTTTAAAAACGCTATCTTAGAGGGTTAACCTATAATAGCAGCGACTTTAATAGCGCTTAAAAACGATATTAAAGGCCAATAAAAGCGCTATTGAATATATTTTTTGGCGTAGTGGGCCTTACCTAAAAATATTGTATCGATCAAAACCTTTTTCTGAAACCACATTATTCTAAACTCACTCTCTCTTAAACCCTATAGCTCCATCTTCTTCCTCTCACCGCACATCGGAACCCAAATTTCTATAGATCAAAACACAACCTTTCTCATACTGTTCTCTCTGAAATTCCAGATTTCCATCGTTCGACTTATCCCATTGAACACAAAAAACCTCTCCTCCACATCCATTATGGTGGCGTTGTTTCTTCTAACTCATTCTATCTTCATTCTTCTGCTCAACTTCCACGTAATTTATTTTAGTAAGCTCAATCTTCATCATCTCAATTTCATTATCTCAATCTCGCTTACTTCACAATTTTCTTATATCTTCTCTAAATCATTATGTATTTGAATTTTATTTATTTTAGAATGATTAATACTTTAGGTTATAATCTTATTCAGAATCATAACTTAGATGTATTTTTTGTTGTTGAAGATTATTTAGCTATACAATGGCTTCAAGAAAGATTTTAAGAAGTAATTTCATTCATCAATACTCTAACGCTTTAGGAGCTTTGATTTCATCTTTTCACTCTCCGCTACGTTTTTTCACTATAAAACCTCACACTCCTCAAACAAACGTTTCTCATGAAATTTCACGGTACAAAGAGGAATTATTCATTTTTCCTCCTGTTTTGGGACAATTAGTCTGGGGATTCGTGGGATTCCATGGTGATTTTATGAGATTGAGATTGAATGAGTCCATAGCTGTGAGGTGGTTGTAGCAGTCGTCGGCTGCTGCGAAGAAAGACGAGCTGGAGAGTGATGACGTGGTTAGTTAGAAGCGGAAAGAAGCTTCTTCAGAGGAATGTGATCAGGCGGTTGAAGGTTTAACCACTATGTTTTTGAAATCGTTGTCCTCTCATAATACTAGATTGTCCAAGTATTCCTTTTATGATGGCTTAGGCTATCATACAGTTAAATGGTTAGCTATTCTTGTGTTTGATGACATTAATTTCTTGTTACAAGACATCCTAAAAGATAGCAGTTATAAGACATATACATCATAACTTGCTATGCATCAAATTGAAGCATTGTGCATGGAATATTAAACCGTAAAATAGCATATAATTGAAGGCGACTTCTTATGGTTTCTTAAAGAGAACGATAGAGTTCTTACTTTCATAATTGCATTGTTATTATGTCTTTTGTTTTAATTCAAGGACTTTTGTTTAACAAAAGGAATTAAAACATTAGAGGAGGAAAGAAACATACATTTCCTTTGTCATTGTTGTTGCAGATGTTAATAGCTCACTACTTCCAATAAATCAAGAGACCATATATTGAGTTGCTGCAAATAATGTGTTCTACTTGAGGGATGATTAAAAGAGTAGTATATTTATTATTTGCTTAGTGTTTTTGTAGATACCATGTGACAAATGAGGAGCTTGCCTCAGGCTGTTATTAGGTTAGGTGACTTTTATATGGATAGTTACTCTTGTACACACATCAAATCAATCTACACTTTGAGAGAGTGGTGTAATAGATTGGTTGCTTGAAGTTTGGATTAGAGTGAATGCGGATGGCGTTAGCTATCCTTTTTCGGTCACAACAGCTGCCAATGCGAAATTGTTTCTACTTTGGGTGTGAGGCTGGCTGGTTATGTCAGCAGAATTGTAGTATTGTTTCTGCGTTGGCTACGACTTGGTATATGTGGAATTTGCGGAATGGAATTATTTTTAGGAATGATAATTGGAATGTGTGAGATATCGTTTGGAATATTAAGACGATAATTTGGAGATGGTCTTTCATCGGGAAAATTACCCGCTCTAATTTTAGCTTTTATGAGTTTAGTAGGTTCCCTTTGTACTACTTGTCTTGAGGCTTAATTGGGTCGTAATTTTCTTTTTGGCTCTTCGTTAGCCTTGTTTTATTTTAAGTGGGTTCGAGAACTCATTGTTCTCGCTATCAATGAATTATTGCTTATAAAAAAAGTGCAATTTAGTTTTTTTTTATGAAAAATGAAATTCTTTTGAAAAAATTTGTTTTATAATCTCTAAACAATAATTTTATAAAAAAAATAAAATGAAAACCTAAAATAGCGTTTGTAAAAAGTGCTATTAAATGATGTTTATTGGAAAGAATTGTGATAGTGCTTTTTCGTAGAAACGCTACCAAGGCTTGTTAAAAAATGTGTAGTTAAAATTGGATACTATAGCGCTTTTTGGAGAAGCGTTATTAAAGACTCGATTTTTAATAGCGTTTAAAAACGCTATCTTAGAGGGTTAACCTATAATAGCAGCGACTTTAATAGCGCTTAAAAACGATATTAAAGGCCAATAAAAGCGCAATTGAATATATTTTTTGGCGTAGTGGGCCTTACCTAAAAATATTGTATCGATCAAAACCTTTTTCTGAAACCACATTATTCTAAACTCACTCTCTCTTAAACCCTATAGCTCCATCTTCTTCCTCTCACCGCACATCGGAACCCAAATTTCTATAGATCAAAACACAACCTTTCTCTTACTGTTCTCTCTGAAATTCCAGATTTCCATCGTTCGACTTATCCCATTGAACACCATAAACCTCTCCTCCACATCCATTATGGTGGCGTTGTTTCTTCTAAACTCATTCTATCTTTATTCTTCTGCTCAACTTCCACGTAATTTATTTTAGTAAGCTCAATCTTCATCATCTCAATTTCATTATCTCAATCTCGCTTACTTCACAATTTTCTTATATCTTCTCTAAATCATTATGTATTTGAATTTTATTTATTTTAGAATGATTAGTACTTTAGGTTATAATCTTATTCAGAATCATAACTTAGATGTATTTTTTGTTGTTGAAGATTATTTAGTTATACAATGGCTTCAAGAAATATTTTAAGAAGTAATATCATTCACCAAAACTCTAACGCTTTAGGAGCTTTGATTTCATCTTTTCACTCTCCGCTACGTTTTTTCACTATAAAACCTCACACTCCTCAATCAAACGTTTCTCATGAAATTTCACGGTACAAAGAGGAATTATTCATTTTTCCTCCTGTTTTGGGACAATTCGTCTGGGGATTCGTGAGATTCCATGGTGATTTTATGAGATTGAGATTGAATGAGTCCATAGCTGTGAGGTGGTTGTAGCAGTCGTCGGCTGCTGCGAAGAAAGACGAGCTAGAGAGTGATGACGTGGTTAGTTAGAAGTGGAAAGAAGCTTCTTCAGAGGAATGTGATCAGGCGGTTGAAGGTTTAACCACTATGTTTTTGAAATCGTTGTCCTCTCATAATACTAGATTGTCCAAGTATTCCTTTTATGATGGCTTAGGCTATCATACAGTTAAATGGTTAGCTATTCTTGTGTTTGATGACATTAATTTCTTGTTACAAGACATCCTAAAAGATAGCAGTTATAAGACATATACATCATAACTTGCTATGCATCAAATTGAAGCATTGTGCATGGAATATTAAACCGTAAAATAGCATATAATTGAAGGCGACTTCTTATGGTTTCTTAAAGAGAACGATAGAGTTCTTACTTTCATAATTGCATTGTTATTATGTCTTTTGTTTTAATTCAAGGACTTTTGTTTAACAAAAGGAATTAAAACATTAGAGGAGGAAAGAAACATACATTTCCTTTGTCATTGTTGTTGCAGATGTTAATAGCTCACTACTTCCAATAAATCAAGAGACCATATATTGAGTTGCTGCAAATAATGTGTTCTACTTGAGGGATGATTAAAAGAGTAGTATATTTATTATTTGCTTAGTGTTTTTGTAGATACCATGTGACAAATGAGGAGCTTGCCTCAGGCTGTTATTAGGTTAGGTGACTTTTATATGGATAGTTACTCTTGTACACACATCAAATCAATCTACACTTTGAGAGAGTGGTGTAATAGATTGGTTGCTTGAAGTTTGGATTAGAGTGAATGCGGATGGCGTTAGCTATCCTTTTTCGGTCACAACAGCTGCCAATGCGAAATTGTTTCTACTTTGGGTGTGAGGCTGGCTGGTTATGTCAGCAGAATTGTAGTATTGTTTCTGCGTTGGCTACGACTTGGTATATGTGGAATTTGCGGAATGGAATTATTTTTAGGAATGATAATTGGAATGTGTGAGATATCGTTTGGAATATTAAGACGATAATTTGGAGATGGTCTTTCATCGGGAAAATTACCCGCTCTAATTTTAGCTTTTATGAGTTTAGTAGGTTCCCTTTGTACTACTTGTCTTGAGGCTTAATTGGGTCGTAATTTTCTTTTTGGCTCTTCGTTAGCCTTGTTTTATTTTAAGTGGGTTCGAGAACTCATTGTTCTCGCTATCAATGAATTATTGCTTATAAAAAAAGTGCAATTTAGTTTTTTTTTATGAAAAATGAAATTCTTTTGAAAAAATTTGTTTTATAATCTCTAAACAATAATTTTATAAAAAAAATAAAATGAAAACCTAAAATAGCGTTTGTAAAAAGTGCTATTAAATGATGTTTATTGGAAAGAATTGTGATAGTGCTTTTTCGTAGAAACGCTACCAAGGCTTGTTAAAAAATGTGTAGTTAAAATTGGATACTATAGCGCTTTTTGGAGAAGCGTTATTAAAGACTCGATTTTTAATAGCGTTTAAAAACGCTATCTTAGAGGGTTAACCTATAATAGCAGCGACTTTAATAGCGCTTAAAAACGATATTAAAGGCCAATAAAAGCGCAATTGAATATATTTTTTGGCGTAGTGGGCCTTACCTAAAAATATTGTATCGATCAAAACCTTTTTTTGAAACCACATTATTCTAAACTCACTCTCTCTTAAACCCTATAGCTCCATCTTCTTCCTCTCACCGCACATCGGAACCCAAATTTCTATAGATCAAAACACAACCTTTCTCTTACTGTTCTCTCTGAAATTCCAGATTTCCATCGTTCGACTTATCCCATTGAACACCATAAACCTCTCCTCCACATCCATTATGGTGGCGTTGTTTCTTCTAAACTCATTCTATCTTTATTCTTCTGCTCAACTTCCACGTAATTTATTTTAGTAAGCTCAATCTTCATCATCTCAATTTCATTATCTCAATCTCGCTTACTTCACAATTTTCTTATATCTTCTCTAAATCATTATGTATTTGAATTTTATTTATTTTAGAATGATTAGTACTTTAGGTTATAATCTTATTCAGAATCATAACTTAGATGTATTTTTTGTTGTTGAAGATTATTTAGTTATACAATGGCTTCAAGAAATATTTTAAGAAGTAATATCATTCACCAAAACTCTAACGCTTTAGGAGCTTTGATTTCATCTTTTCACTCTCCGCTACGTTTTTTCACTATAAAACCTCACACTCCTCAATCAAACGTTTCTCATGAAATTTCACGGTACAAAGAGGAATTATTCATTTTTCCTCCTGTTTTGGGACAATTCGTCTGGGGATTCGTGAGATTCCATGGTGATTTTATGAGATTGAGATTGAATGAGTCCATAGCTGTGAGGTGGTTGTAGCAGTCGTCGGCTGCTGCGAAGAAAGACGAGCTAGAGAGTGATGACGTGGTTAGTTAGAAGTGGAAAGAAGCTTCTTCAGAGGAATGTGATCAGGCGGTTGAAGGTTTAACCACTATGTTTTTGAAATCGTTGTCCTCTCATAATACTAGATTGTCCAAGTATTCCTTTTATGATGGCTTAGGCTATCATACAGTTAAATGGTTAGCTATTCTTGTGTTTGATGACATTAATTTCTTGTTACAAGACATCCTAAAAGATAGCAGTTATAAGACATATACATCATAACTTGCTATGCATCAAATTGAAGCATTGTGCATGGAATATTAAACCGTAAAATAGCATATAATTGAAGGCGACTTCTTATGGTTTCTTAAAGAGAACGATAGAGTTCTTACTTTCATAATTGCATTGTTATTATGTCTTTTGTTTTAATTCAAGGACTTTTGTTTATCAAAAGGAATTAAAACATTAGAGGAGGAAAGAAACATACATTTCCTTTGTCATTGTTGTTGCAGATGTTAATAGCTCACTACTTCCAATAAATCAAGAGACCATATATTGAGTTGCTGCAAATAATGTGTTCTACTTGAGGGATGATTAAAAGAGTAGTATATTTATTGTTTGCTTAGTGTTTTTGTAGATACCATGTGACAAATGAGGAGCTTGCCTCAGGCTGTTATTAGGTTAGGTGACTTTTATATGGATAGTTACTCTTGTACACACATCAAATCAATCTACACTTTGAGAGAGTGGTGTGATAGATTGGTTGCTTGAAGTTTGGATTAGAGTGAATGCGGATGGCGTTAGCTATCCTTTTTCGGTCACAACAGCTGCCAATGCGAAATTGTTTCTACTTTGGGTGTGAGGCTGGCTGGTTATGTCAGCAGAATTGTAGTATTGTTTCTGCGTTGGCTACGACTTGGTATATGTGGAATTTGCGGAATGGAATTATTTTTAGGAATGATAATTGGAATGTGTGAGATATCGTTTGGAATATTAAGACGATAATTTGGAGATGGTCTTTCATTGGGAAAATTACCCGCTCTAATTTTAGCTTTTATGAGTTTAGTAGGTTCCCTTTGTACTACTTGTCTTGAGGCTTAATTGGGTTGTAATTTTCTTTTTGGCTCTTCGTTAGCCTTGTTTCATTTTAAGTGGGTTCGAGAACTCATTGTTCTCGCTATCAATGAATTATTGCTTATAAAAAAAGTGCAATTTAGTTTTTTTTTATGAAAAATGAAATTCTTTTGAAAAAATTTGTTTTATAATCTCTAAACAATAATTTTATAAAAAAAATAAAATGAAAACCTAAAATAGCGTTTGTAAAAAGTGCTATTAAATGATGTTTATTGGAAAGAATTGTGATAGTGCTTTTTCGTAGAAACGCTACCAAGGCTTGTTAAAAAATGTGTAGTTAAAATTGGATACTATAGCGCTTTTTGGAGAAGCGTTATTAAAGACTCGATTTTTAATAGCGTTTAAAAACGCTATCTTAGAGGGTTAACCTATAATAGCAGCGACTTTAATAGCGCTTAAAAACGATATTAAAGGCCAATAAAAGCGCAATTGAATATATTTTTTGGCGTAGTGGGCCTTACCTAAAAATATTGTATCGATCAAAACCTTTTTCTGAAACCACATTATTCTAAACTCACTCTCTCTTAAACCCTATAGCTCCATCTTCTTCCTCTCACCGCACATCGGAACCCAAATTTCTATAGATCAAAACACAACCTTTCTCTTACTGTTCTCTCTGAAATTCCAGATTTCCATCGTTCGACTTATCCCATTGAACACCATAAACCTCTCCTCCACATCCATTATGGTGGCGTTGTTTCTTCTAAACTCATTCTATCTTCATTCTTCTGCTCAACTTCCACGTAATTTATTTTAGTAAGCTCAATCTTCATCATCTCAATTTCATTATCTCAATCTCGCTTACTTCACAATTTTCTTATATCTTCTCTAAATCATTATGTATTTGAATTTTATTTATTTTAGAATGATTAGTACTTTAGGTTATAATCTTATTCAGAATCATAACTTAGATGTATTTTTTGTTGTTGAAGATTATTTAGTTATACAATGGCTTCAAGAAATATTTTAAGAAGTAATATCATTCACCAAAACTCTAACGCTTTAGGAGCTTTGATTTCATCTTTTCACTCTCCGCTACGTTTTTTCACTATAAAACCTCACACTCCTCAATCAAACGTTTCTCATGAAATTTCACGGTACAAAGAGGAATTATTCATTTTTCCTCCTGTTTTGGGACAATTCGTCTGGGGATTCGTGAGATTCCATGGTGATTTTATGAGATTGAGATTGAATGAGTCCATAGCTGTGAGGTGGTTGTAGCAGTCGTCGGCTGCTGCGAAGAAAGACGAGCTAGAGAGTGATGACGTGGTTAGTTAGAAGTGGAAAGAAGCTTCTTCAGAGGAATGTGATCAGGCGGTTGAAGGTTTAACCACTATGTTTTTGAAATCGTTGTCCTCTCATAATACTAGATTGTCCAAGTATTCCTTTTATGATGGCTTAGGCTATCATACAGTTAAATGGTTAGCTATTCTTGTGTTTGATGACATTAATTTCTTGTTACAAGACATCCTAAAAGATAGCAGTTATAAGACATATACATCATAACTTGCTATGCATCAAATTGAAGCATTGTGCATGGAATATTAAACCGTAAAATAGCATATAATTGAAGGCGACTTCTTATGGTTTCTTAAAGAGAACGATAGAGTTCTTACTTTCATAATTGCATTGTTATTATGTCTTTTGTTTTAATTCAAGGACTTTTGTTTAACAAAAGGAATTAAAACATTAGAGGAGGAAAGAAACATACATTTCCTTTGTCATTGTTGTTGCAGATGTTAATAGCTCACTACTTCCAATAAATCAAGAGACCATATATTGAGTTGCTGCAAATAATGTGTTCTACTTGAGGGATGATTAAAAGAGTAGTATATTTATTGTTTGCTTAGTGTTTTTGTAGATACCATGTGACAAATGAGGAGCTTGCCTCAGGCTGTTATTAGGTTAGGTGACTTTTATATGGATAGTTACTCTTGTACACACATCAAATCAATCTACACTTTGAGAGAGTGGTGTGATAGATTGGTTGCTTGAAGTTTGGATTAGAGTGAATGCGGATGGCGTTAGCTATCCTTTTTCGGTCACAACAGCTGCCAATGCGAAATTGTTTCTACTTTGGGTGTGAGGCTGGCTGGTTATGTCAGCAGAATTGTAGTATTGTTTCTGCGTTGGCTACGACTTGGTATATGTGGAATTTGCGGAATGGAATTATTTTTAGGAATGATAATTGGAATGTGTGAGATATCGTTTGGAATATTAAGACGATAATTTGGAGATGGTCTTTCATCGGGAAAATTACCCGCTCTAATTTTAGCTTTTATGAGTTTAGTAGGTTCCCTTTGTACTACTTGTCTTGAGGCTTAATTGGGTTGTAATTTTCTTTTTGGCTCTTCGTTAGCCTTGTTTTATTTTAAGTGGGTTCGAGAACTCATTGTTCTCGCTATCAATGAATTATTGCTTATAAAAAAAGTGCAATTTAGTTTTTTTTTATGAAAAATGAAATTCTTTTGAAAAAATTTGTTTTATAATCTCTAAACAATAATTTTATAAAAAAAATAAAATGAAAACCTAAAATAGCGTTTGTAAAAAGTGCTATTAAATGATGTTTATTGGAAAGAATTGTGATAGTGCTTTTTCGTAGAAACGCTACCAAGGCTTGTTAAAAAATGTGTAGTTAAAATTGGATACTATAGCGCTTTTTGGAGAAGCGTTATTAAAGACTCGATTTTTAATAGCGTTTAAAAACGCTATCTTAGAGGGTTAACCTATAATACCAGCGACTTTACTAGCGCTTAAAAACGATATTAAAGGCCAATAAAAGCGCAATTGAATATATTTTTTGGCGTAGTGGGCCTTACCTAAAAATATTGTATCGATCAAAACCTTTTTCTGAAACCACATTATTCTAAACTCACTCTCTCTTAAACCCTATAGCTCCATCTTCTTCCTCTCACCGCACATCGGAACCCAAATTTCTATAGATCAAAACACAACCTTTCTCTTACTGTTCTCTCTGAAATTCCAGATTTCCATCGTTCGACTTATCCCATTGAACACCATAAACCTCTCCTCCACATCCATTATGGTGGCGTTGTTTCTTCTAAACTCATTCTATCTTCATTCTTCTGCTCAACTTCCACGTAATTTATTTTAGTAAGCTCAATCTTCATCATCTCAATTTCATTATCTCAATCTCGCTTACTTCACAATTTTCTTATATCTTCTCTAAATCATTATGTATTTGAATTTTATTTATTTTAGAATGATTAGTACTTTAGGTTATAATCTTATTCAGAATCATAACTTAGATGTATTTTTTGTTGTTGAAGATTATTTAGTTATACAATGGCTTCAAGAAATATTTTAAGAAGTAATATCATTCACCAAAACTCTAACGCTTTAGGAGCTTTGATTTCATCTTTTCACTCTCCGCTACGTTTTTTCACTATAAAACCTCACACTCCTCAATCAAACGTTTCTCATGAAATTTCACGGTACAAAGAGGAATTATTCATTTTTCCTCCTGTTTTGGGACAATTCGTCTGGGGATTCGTGAGATTCCATGGTGATTTTATGAGATTGAGATTGAATGAGTCCATAGCTGTGAGGTGGTTGTAGCAGTCGTCGGCTGCTGCGAAGAAAGACGAGCTAGAGAGTGATGACGTGGTTAGTTAGAAGTGGAAAGAAGCTTCTTCAGAGGAATGTGATCAGGCGGTTGAAGGTTTAACCACTATGTTTTTGAAATCGTTGTCCTCTCATAATACTAGATTGTCCAAGTATTCCTTTTATGATGGCTTAGGCTATCATACAGTTAAATGGTTAGCTATTCTTGTGTTTGATGACATTAATTTCTTGTTACAAGACATCCTAAAAGATAGCAGTTATAAGACATATACATCATAACTTGCTATGCATCAAATTGAAGCATTGTGCATGGAATATTAAACCGTAAAATAGCATATAATTGAAGGCGACTTCTTATGGTTTCTTAAAGAGAACGATAGAGTTCTTTCTTTCATAATTGCATTGTTATTATGTCTTTTGTTTTAATTCAAGGACTTTTGTTTAACAAAAGGAATTAAAACATTAGAGGAGGAAAGAAACATACATTTCCTTTGTCATTGTTGTTGCAGATGTTAATAGCTCACTACTTCCAATAAATCGACAGACCATATATTGAGTTGCTGCAAATAATGTGTTCTACTTGAGGGATGATTAAAAGAGTAGTATATTTATTGTTTGCTTAGTGTTTTTGTAGATACCATGTGACAAATGGGGAGCTTGCCTCAGGCTGTTATTAGGTTAGGTGACTTTTATATGGATAGTTACTCTTGTACACACATCAAATCAATCTACACTTTGAGAGAGTGGTGTGATAGATTGGTTGCTTGAAGTTTGGATTAGAGTGAATGCGGATGGCGTTAGCTATCCTTTTTCGGTCACAACAGCTGCCAATGCGAAATTGTTTCTGCTTTGGGTGTGAGGCTGGCTGGTTATGTCAGCAGAATTGTAGTATTGTTTCTGCGTTGGCTACGACTTGGTATATGTTGAATTTGCGGAATGGAATTATTTTTAGGAATGATAATTGGAATGTGTGAGATATCGTTTGGAATATTAAGACGATAATTTGGAGATGGTCTTTCATCGGGAAAATTACCCGCTCTAATTTTAGCTTTTATGAGTTTAGTAGGTTCCCTTTGTACTACTTGTCTTAAGGCTTAATTGGGTTGTAATTTTCTTTTTGGCTCTTCGTTAGCCTTGTTTTATTTTAAGTGGGTTCGAGAACTCATTGTTCTCGCTATCATTGAATTCTTGCTTATAAAAAAAATGCAATTTAGTTTTTTTTATTAAAAATGAAATTCTTTTGAAAAAATTTGTTTTATAATCTCTAAACAATAATTTTATAAAAAAAATAAAATGAAAACCTAAAATAGCGTTTGTAAAAAGTGCTATTAAATGATGTTTATTGGAAAGAATTGTGATAGTGCTTTTTCCTAGAAACGCTACCAAGGCTTGTTAAAAAATGTGTAGTTAAAATTGGCTACTATAGCGCTTTTTGGAGAAGCGTTATTAAAGACTCGATTTTTAATAGCGTTTAAAAACGCTATCTTAGAGGGTTAACCTATAATAGCAGCGACTTTAATAGCGCTTAAAAACGATATTAAAGGCCAATAAAAGCGCTATTGAATATATTTTTTAGCGTAGTGGGCCTTACCTAAAAATATTGTATCGATCAAAACCTTTTTCTGAAACCACATTATTCTAAACTCACTCTCTCTTAAACCCTATAGCTCCATCTTCTTCCTCTCACCGCACATCGGAACCCAAATTTCTATAGATCAAAACACAACCTTTCTCATACTGTTCTCTCTGAAATTCCAGATTTCCATCGTTCGACTTATCGTGCGAAATTGTTTCTGCTTTGGGTGTGAGGCTGGCTGGTTATGTCAGCAGAATTGTAGTATTGTTTCTGCGTTGGCTACGACTTGGTATATGTTGAATTTGCGGAATGGAATTATTTTTAGGAATGATAATTGGAATGTTTGAGATATCGTTTGGAATATTAAGACGATAATTTGGAGATGGTCTTTCATCGGGAAAATTACCCGCTCTAATTTTAGCTTTTATGAGTTTAGTAGGTTCCCTTTGTACTACTTGTCTTAAGGCTTAATTGGGTTGTAATTTTCTTTTTGGCTCTTCGTTAGCCTTGTTTTATTTTAAGTGGGTTCGAGAACTCATTGTTCTCGCTATCATTGAATTCTTGCTTATAAAAAAAATGCAATTTAGTTTTTTTTTATTAAAAATGAAATTCTTTTGAAAAAATTTGTTTTATAATCTCTAAACAATAATTTTATAATAAAAATAAAATGAAAACCTAAAATAGCGTTTGTAAAATGTGCTATTAAATGATGTTTATTGGAAAGAATTGTGATAGTGCTTTTTCGTAGAAACGCTACCAAGGCTTGTTAAAAAATGTGTAGTTAAAATTGGCTACTATAGCGCTTTTTGGAGAAGCGTTATTAAAGACTCGATTTTTAATAGCGTTTAAAAACGTTATCTTAGAGGGTTAACCTATAATAGCAGCGACTTTAATAGCGCTTAAAAATGATTTTTAAGGCCAATAAAAGCGCTATTGAATATATTTTTTAGCGTAGTGGGCCTTACCTAAAAATATTGTATCGATCAAAACCTTTTTCTGAAACCACATTATTCTAAACTCACTCTCTCTTAAACCCTATAGCTCCATCTTCTTCCTCTCACCGCACATCGGAACCCAAATTTCTATAGATCAAAACACAACCTTTCTCATACTGTTCTCTCTGAAATTCCAGATTTCCATCGTTCGACTTATCCCATTGAACACCATAAACCTCTCCTCCATATCCATTATGGTGGCGTTGTTTCTTCTAAACTCATTCTATCTTCATTCTTCTGCTCAACTTCCACGTAATTTATTTTAGTAAGCTCAATCTTCATCATCTCAATTTCATTATCTCAATCTCGCTTACTTCACAATTTTCTTATATCTTCTCTAAATCATTATGTATTTGAATTTTATTTATTTTAGAATGATTAGTACTTTAGGTTATAATCTTATTCAGAATCATAACTTAGATGTATTTTTTGTTGTTGAAGATTATTTAGTTATACAATGGCTTCAAGAAATATTTTAAGAAGTAATATCATTCATCAAAACTCTAACGGTTTAGGAGCTTTGATTTCATCTTTTCACTCTCCGCTACGTTTTTTCACTATAAAACCTCACACTCCTCAATCAAACGTTTCTCATGAAATTTCACGGTACAAAGAGGAATTATTCATTTTTCCTCTTGTTTTGGGACAATTCGCCTGGGGATTCGTGAGATTCCATGGTGATTTTATGAGATTGAGATTGAATGAGTCCATAGCTGTGAGGTGGTTGTAGCAGTCGTCGGCTGCTACGAAGAAAGACGAGCTAGAGAGTGATGACGTGGTTAGTTAGAAGTGGAAAGAAGCTTCTTCAGAGGAATGTGATCAGGTGGTTGAAGGTTTAATCACTATGTTTTTGAAATCGTTGTCCTCTCATAATACTAGATTGTCCAAGTATTCCTTTTATGATGGCTTAGGCTATCATACAGTTAAATGGTTAGCTATTCTTGTGTTTGATGACATTAATTTCTTGTTACAAGACATTCTAAAAGATAGCAGTTATAAGACATATACATCATAACTTGCTATGCATCAAATTGAAGCATTGTGCATGGAATATTAAACCGTAAAATAGCATATAATTGAAGGCGACTTCTTATGGTTTCTTAAAGAGAACGATAGAGTTCTTTCTTTCATAATTGCATTGTTATTATGTCTTTTGTTTTAATTCAAGGACTTTTGTTTAACAAAAGGAATTAAAACATTAGAGGAGGAAAGAAACATACATTTCCTTTGTCATTGTTGTTGCAGATGTTAATAGCTCACTACTTCCAATAAATCAAGAGACCATATATTGAGTTGCTGCAAATAATGTGTTCTACTTGAGGGATGATTAAAAGAGTAGTATATTTATTGTTTGCTTAGTGTTTTTGTAGATACCATGTGACAAATGAGGAGCTTGCCTCAGGCTGTTATTAGGTTAGGTGACTTTTATATGGATAGTTACTCTTGTACACACATCAAATCAATCTACACTTTGAGAGAGTGGTGTGATAGATTGGTTGCTTGAAGTTTGGATTAGAGTGAATGCGGATGGCGTTAGCTATCCTTTTTCGGTCACAACAGCTGCCAATGCGAAATTGTTTCTGCTTTGGGTGTGAGGCTGGCTGGTTATGTCAGCAGAATTGTAGTATTGTTTCTGCGTTGGCTACGACTTGGTATATGTTGAATTTGCGGAATGGAATTATTTTTAGGAATGATAATTGGAATGTGTGAGATATCGTTTGGAATATTAAGACGATAATTTGGAGATGGTCTTTCATCGGGAAAATTACCCGCTCTAATTTTAGCTTTTATGAGTTTAGTAGGTTCCCTTTGTACTACTTGTCTTAAGGCTTAATTGGGTTGTAATTTTCTTTTTGGCTCTTCGTTAGCCTTGTTTTATTTTAAGTGGGTTCGAGAACTCATTGTTCTCGCTATCATTGAATTCTTGCTTATAAAAAAAATGCAATTTAGTTTTTTTTTATTAAAAATGAAATTCTTTTGAAAAAATTTGTTTTATAATCTCTAAACAATAATTTTATAATAAAAATAAAATGAAAACCTAAAATAGCGTTTGTAAAATGTGCTATTAAATGATGTTTATTGGAAAGAATTGTGATAGTGCTTTTTCGTAGAAACGCTACCAAGGCTTGTTAAAAAATGTGTAGTTAAAATTGGCTACTATAGCGCTTTTTGGAGAAGCGTTATTAAAGACTCGATTTTTAATAGCGTTTAAAAACGTTATCTTAGAGGGTTAACCTATAATAGCAGCGACTTTAATAGCGCTTAAAAACGATTTTTAAGGCCAATAAAAGCGCTATTGAATATATTTTTTAGCGTAGTGGGCCTTACCTAAAAATATTGTATCGATCAAAACCTTTTTCTGAAACCACATTATTCTAAACTCACTCTCTCTTAAACCCTATAGCTCCATCTTCTTCCTCTCACCGCACATCGGAACCCAAATTTCTATAGATCAAAACACAACCTTTCTCATACTGTTCTCTCTGAAATTCCAGATTTCCATCGTTCGACTTATCCCATTGAACACCATAAACCTCTCCTCCATATCCATTATGGTGGCGTTGTTTCTTCTAAACTCATTCTATCTTCATTCTTCTGCTCAACTTCCACGTAATTTATTTTAGTAAGCTCAATCTTCATCATCTCAATTTCATTATCTCAATCTCGCTTACTTCACAATTTTCTTATATCTTCTCTAAATCATTATGTATTTGAATTTTATTTATTTTAGAATGATTAGTACTTTAGGTTATAATCTTATTCAGAATCATAACTTAGATGTATTTTTTGTTGTTGAAGATTATTTAGCTATACAATGGCTTCAAGAAATATTTTAAGAAGTAATTTCATTCATCAATACTCTAACGCTTTAGGAGCTTTGATTTCATCTTTTCACTCTCCGCTACGTTTTTTCACTATAAAACCTCACACTCCTCAATCAAACGTTTCTCATGAAATTTCACGGTACAAAGAGGAATTATTCATTTTTCCTCCTGTTTTGGGACAATTCGTCTGGGGATTCGTGAGATTCCATGGTGATTTTATGAGATTGAGATTGAATGAGTCCATAGCTGTGAGGTGGTTGTAGCAGTCGTCGGCTACTGCGAAGAAAGACGAGCTGGAGAGTGATGACGTGGTTAGTTAGAAGCGGAAAGAAGCTTCTTCAGAGGAATGTGATCAGGCGGTTGAAGGTTTAACCACTATGTTTTTGAAATCGTTGTCCTCTCATAATACTAGATTGTCCAAGTATTCCTTTTATGATGGCTTAGGCTATCATACAGTTAAATGGTTAGCTATTCTTGTGTTTGATGACATTAATTTCTTGTTACAAGACATCCTAAAAGATAGCAGTTATAAGACATATACATCATAACTTGCTATGCATCAAATTGAAGCATTGTGCATGGAATATTAAACCGTAAAATAGCATATAATTGAAGGCGACTTCTTATGGTTTCTTAAAGAGAACGATAGAGTTCTTACTTTCATAATTGCATTGTTATTATGTCTTTTGTTTTAATTCAAGGACTTTTGTTTAACAAAAGGAATTAGAACATTAGAGGAGGAAAGAAACATACATTTCCTTTGTCATTGTTGTTGCAGATGTTAATAGCTCACTACTTCCAATAAATCAAGAGACCATATATTGAGTTGCTGTAAATAATGTGTTCTACTTAAGGGATGATTAAAAGAGTAGTATATTTATTGTTTGCTTAGTGTTTTTGTAGAAACCATGTGACAAATGAGGAGCTTGCCTCAGGCTGTTATTAGGTTAGGTGACTTTTATATGGATAGTTACTCTTGTACACACATCAAATCAATCTACACTTTGAGAGAGTGGTGTGATAGATTGGTTGCTTGAAGTTTGGATTAGAGTGAATGCGGATGGCGTTAGCTATCCTTTTTCGGTCACAACAGCTGCCAATGCGAAATTGTTTCTGCTTTGGGTGTGAGGTTGGCTGGTTATGTCAGCAGAATTGTAGTATTGTTTCTGCGTTGGCTACGACTTGGTATATGTTGAATTTGCGGAATGGAATTATTTTTAGGAATGATAATTGGAATGTGTGAGATATCGTTTGGAATATTAAGACGATAATTTGGAGATGGTCTTTCATCGGGAAAATTACCCGCTCTAATTTTAGCTTTTATGAGTTTAGTAGGTTCCCTTTGTACTATTTGTCTTAAGGCTTAATTGGGTTGTAATTTTCTTTTTGGCTCTTCGTTAGCCTTGTTTTATTTTAAGTGGGTTCGAGAACTCATTGTTCTCGCTATCATTGAATTCTTGCTTATAAAAAAAATGCAATTTAGTTTTTTTTTATTAAAAATGAAATTCTTTTGAAAAAATTTTTTTTATAATCTCTAAACAATAATTTTATAAAAAAAATAAAATGAAAACCTAAAATAGCGTTTGTAAAAAGTGCTATTAAATGATGTTTATTGGAAAGAATTGTGATAGTGCTTTTTCGTAGAAACGCTACCAAGGCTTGTTAAAAAATGTGTAGTTAAAATTCACTACTATAGCGCTTTTTGGAGAAGCGTTATTAAAGACTCGATTTTTAATAGCGTTGAAAAACGCTATCTTAGAGGGTTAACCTATAATAGCAGCGACTTTAATAGCGCATAAAAACGATATTAAAGGCCAATAAAAGCGCTATTGAATATATTTTTTAGCGTAGTGGGCCTTACCTAAAAATATTGTATCGATCAAAACCTTTTTCTGAAACCACATTATTCTAAACTCACTCTCTCTTAAACCCTATAGCTCCATCTTCTTCCTCTCACCGCACATTGGAACCCAAATTTCTATAGATCAAAACACAACCTTTCTCATACTGTTCTCTCTGAAATTCCAGATTTCCATCGTTCGACTTATCCCATTGAACACCATAAACCTCTCCTCCATATCCATTATGGTGGCGTTGTTTCTTCTAAACTCATTCTATCTTCATTCTTCTGCTCAACTTCCACGTAATTTATTTTAGTAAGCTCAATCTTCATCATCTCAATTTCATTATCTCAATCTCGCTTACTTCACAATTTTCTTATATCTTCTCTAAATCATTATGTATTTGAATTTTATTTATTTTAGAATGATTAGTACTTTAGGTTATAATCTTATTCAGAATCATAACTTAGATGTATTTTTTGTTGTTGAAGATGATTTAGCTATACAATGGCTTCAAGAAAGATTTTAAGAAGTAATTTCATTCATCAATACTCTAACGCTTTAGGAGCTTTGATTTCATCTTTTCACTCTCCGCTACGTATTTTCACTATAAAACCTCACACTCCTCAATCAAACGTTTCTCATGAAATTTCACGGTACAAAGAGGAATTATTCATTTTTCCTCCTGTTTTGGGACAATTCGTCTGGGGATTCGTGAGATTCCATGGTGATTTTATGAGATTGAGATTGAATGAGTCCATAGCTGTGAGGTGGTTGTAGCAGTCGTCGGCTGCTGCGAAGAAAGACGAGCTGGAGAGTGATGACGTGGTTAGTTAGAAGCGGAAAGAAGCTTCTTCAGAGGAATGTGATCAGGCGGTTGAAGGTTTAACCACTATGTTTTTGAAATCGTTGTCCTCTCATAATACTAGATTGTCCAAGTATTCCTTTTATGATGGCTTAGGCTATCATACAGTTAAATGGTTAGCTATTCTTGTGTTTGATGACATTAATTTCTTGTTACAAGACATCCTAAAAGATAGCAGTTATAAGACATATACATCATAACTTGCTATGCATCAAATTGAAGCATTGTGCATGGAATATTAAACCGTAAAATAGCATATAATTGAAGGCGACTTCTTATGGTTTCTTAAAGAGAACGATAGAGTTCTTACTTTCATAATTGCATTGTTATTATGTCTTTTGTTTTAATTCAAGGACTTTTGTTTAACAAAAGGAATTAGAACATTAGAGGAGGAAAGAAACATACATTTCCTTTGTCATTGTTGTTGCAGATGTTAATAGCTCACTACTTCCAATAAATCAAGAGACCATATATTGAGTTGCTGTAAATAATGTGTTCTACTTGAGGGATGATTAAAAGAGTAGTATATTTATTGTTTGCTTAGTGTTTTTGTGGATACCATGTGACAAATGAGGAGCTTGCCTCAGGCTGTTATTAGGTTAGGTGACTTTTATATGGATAGTTACTCTTGTACACACATCAAATCAATCTACACTTTGAGAGAGTGGTGTGATAGATTGGTTGCTTGAAGTTTGGATTAGAGTGAATGCGGATGGCGTTAGCTATCCTTTTTCGGCCACAACAGCTTCCAATGCGAAATTGTTTCTGCTTTGGGTGTGAGGCTGGCTGGTTATGTCAGCAGAATTGTAGTATTGTTTCTGCGTTGGCTACGACTTGGGATATGTTGAATTTGCGGAATGGGATTATTTTTAGGAATGATAATTGGAATGTGTGAGATATCGTTTGGAATATTAAGACGATAATTTGGAGATGGTCTTTCATCGGGAAAATTACCCGCTCTAATTTTAGCTTTTATGAGTTTAGTAGGTTCCCTTTGTACTATTTGTCTTAAGGCTTAATTGGGTTGTAATTTTCTTTTTGGCTCTTCGTTAGCCTTGTTTTATTTTAAGTGGGTTCGAGAACTCATTGTTCTCGCTATCATTGAATTCTTGCAGTATAAAAAAAATGCAATTTAGTTTTTTTTTATTAAAAATGAAATTCTTTTGAAAAAATTTGTTTTATAATCTCTAAACAATAATTTTATAAAAAAAATAAAATGAAAACCTAAAATAGCGTTTGTAAAAAGTGCTATTAAATGATGTTTATTGGAAAGAATTGTGATAGTGCTTTTTCGTAGAAACGCTACCAAGGCTTGTTAAAAAATGTGTAGTTAAAATTCACTACTATAGCGCTTTTTGGAGAAGCGTTATTAAAGACTCGATTTTTAATAGCGTTTAAAAACGCTATCTTAGAGGGTTAACCTATAATAGCAGCGACTTTAATAGCGCTTAAAAACGATATTAAAGGCCAATAAAAGCGCTATTGAATATATTTTTTAGCGTAGTGGGCCTTACCTAAAAATATTGTATCGATCAAAACCTTTTTCTGAAACCACATTATTCTAAACTCACTCTCTCTTAAACCCTATAGCTCCATCTTCTTCCTCTCACCGCACATTGGAACCCAAATTTCTATAGATCAAAACACAACCTTTCTCATACTGTTCTCTCTGAAATTCCAGATTTCCATCGTTCGACTTATCCCATTGAACACCATAAACCTCTCCTCCATATCCATTATGGTGGCGTTGTTTCTTCTAAACTCATTCTATCTTCATTCTTCTGCTCAACTTCCACGTAATTTATTTTAGTAAGCTCAATCTTCATCATCTCAATTTCATTATCTCAATCTCGCTTACTTCACAATTTTCTTATATCTTCTCTAAATCATTATGTATTTGAATTTTATTTATTTTAGAATGATTAGTACTTTAGGTTATAATCTTATTCAGAATCATAACTTAGATGTATTTTTTGTTGTTGAAGATGATTTAGCTATACAATGGCTTCAAGAAAGATTTTAAGAAGTAATTTCATTCATCAATACTCTAACGCTTTAGGAGCTTTGATTTCATCTTTTCACTCTCCGCTACGTATTTTCACTATAAAACCTCACACTCCTCAATCAAACGTTTCTCATGAAATTTCACGGTACAAAGAGGAATTATTCATTTTTCCTCCTGTTTTGGGACAATTCGTCTGGGGATTCGTGAGATTCCATGGTGATTTTATGAGATTGAGATTGAATGAGTCCATAGCTGTGAGGTGGTTGTAGCAGTCGTCGGCTGCTGCGAAGAAAGACGAGCTGGAGAGTGATGACGTGGTTAGTTAGAAGCGGAAAGAAGCTTCTTCAGAGGAATGTGATCAGGCGGTTGAAGGTTTAACCACTATGTTTTTGAAATCGTTGTCCTCTCATAATACTAGATTGTCCAAGTATTCCTTTTATGATGGCTTAGGCTATCATACAGTTAAATGGTTAGCTATTCTTGTGTTTGATGACATTAATTTCTTGTTACAAGACATCCTAAAAGATAGCAGTTATAAGACATATACATCATAACTTGCTATGCATCAAATTGAAGCATTGTGCATGGAATATTAAACCGTAAAATAGCATATAATTGAAGGCGACTTCTTATGGTTTCTTAAAGAGAACGATAGAGTTCTTACTTTCATAATTGCATTGTTATTATGTCTTTTGTTTTAATTCAAGGACTTTTGTTTAACAAAAGGAATTAGAACATTAGAGGAGGAAAGAAACATACATTTCCTTTGTCATTGTTGTTGCAGATGTTAATAGCTCACTACTTCCAATAAATCAAGAGACCATATATTGAGTTGCTGTAAATAATGTGTTCTACTTGAGGGATGATTAAAAGAGTAGTATATTTATTGTTTGCTTAGTGTTTTTGTAGATACCATGTGACAAATGAGGAGCTTGCCTCAGGCTGTTATTAGGTTAGGTGACTTTTATATGGATAGTTACTCTTGTACACACATCAAATCAATCTACACTTTGAGAGAGTGGTGTGATAGATTGGTTGCTTGAAGTTTGGATTAGAGTGAATGCGGATGGCGTTAGCTATCCTTTTTCGGCCACAACAGCTGCCAATGCGAAATTGTTTCTGCTTTGGGTGTGAGGCTGGCTGGTTATGTCAGCAGAATTGTAGTATTGTTTCTGCGTTGGCTACGACTTGGTATATGTTGAATTTGCGGAATGGGATTATTTTTAGGAATGATAATTGGAATGTGTGAGATATCGTTTGGAATATTAAGACGATAATTTGGAGATGGTCTTTCATCGGGAAAATTACCCGCTCTAATTTTAGCTTTTATGAGTTTAGTAGGTTCCCTTTGTACTATTTGTCTTAAGGCTTAATTGGGTTGTAATTTTCTTTTTGGCTCTTCGTTAGCCTTGTTTTATTTTAAGTGGGTTCGAGAACTCATTGTTCTCGCTATCATTGAATTCTTGCAGTATAAAAAAAATGCAATTTAGTTTTTTTTTATTAAAAATGAAATTCTTTAGAAAAAATTTGTTTTATAATCTCTAAACAATAATTTTATAAAAAAAATAAAATGAAAACCTAAGATAGTGTTTGTAAAAAGTGCTATTAAATGATGTTTATTGGAAAGAATTGTGATAGTGCTTTTTCGTAGAAACGCTACCAAGGCTTGTTAAAAAATGTGTAGTTAAAATTCACTACTATAGCGCTTTTTGGAGAAGCGTTATTAAAGACTCGAATTTTAATAGCGTTTAAAAACGCTATCTTAGAGGGTTAACCTATAATAGCAGCGACTTTAATAGCGCTTAAAAACGATATTAAAGGCCAATAAAAGCGCTATTGAATATATTTTTTAGCGTAGTGGGCCTTACCTAAAAATATTGTATCGATCAAAACCTTTTTCTGAAACCACATTATTCTAAACTCACTCTCTCTTAAACCCTATAGCTCCATCTTCTTCCTCTCACCGCACATTGGAACCCAAATTTCTATAGATCAAAACACAACCTTTCTCATACTGTTCTCTCTGAAATTCCAGATTTCCATCGTTCGACTTATCCCATTGAACACCATAAACCTCTCCTCCATATCCATTATGGTGGCGTTGTTTCTTCTAAACTCATTCTATCTTCATTCTTCTGCTCAACTTCCACGTAATTTATTTTAGTAAGCTCAATCTTCATCATCTCAATTTCATTATCTCAATCTCGCTTACTTCACAATTTTCTTATATCTTCTCTAAATCATTATGTATTTGAATTTTATTTATTTTAGAATGATTAGTACTTTAGGTTATAATCTTATTCAGAATCATAACTTAGATGTATTTTTTGTTGTTGAAGATGATTTAGCTATACAATGGCTTCAAGATAGATTTTAAGAAGTAATTTCATTCATCAATACTCTAACGCTTTAGGAGCTTTGATTTCATCTTTTCACTCTCCGCTACGTATTTTCACTATAAAACCTCACACTCCTCAATCAAACGTTTCTTATGAAATTTCACGGTACAAAGAGGAATTATTCATTTTTCCTCCTGTTTTGGGATAATTCGTCTGGGGATTCGTGAGATTCCATGGTGATTTTATGAGATTGAGATTGAATGAGTCCATAGCTGTGAGGTGGTTGTCGCAGTCGTCGGCTGCTGCGAAGAAAGACGAGCTGGAGAGTGATGACGTGGTTAGTTAGAAGCGGAAAGAAGCTTCTTCAGAGGAATGTGATCAGGCGGTTGAAGGTTTAACCACTATGTTTTTGAAATCGTTGTCCTCTCATAATACTAGATTGTCCAAGTATTCCTTTTATGATGGCTTAGGCTATCATACAGTTAAATGGTTAGCTATTCTTGTGTTTGATGACAATAATTTCTTGTTACAAGACATCCTAAAAGATAGCAGTTATAAGACATATACATCATAACTTGCTATGCATCAAATTGAAGCATTGTGCATGGAATATTAAACCGTAAAATAGCATATAATTGAAGGCGACTTCTTATGGTTTCTTAAAGAGAACGATAGAGTTCTTACTTTTATAATTGCATTGTTATTATGTCTTTTGTTTTAATTCAAGGACTTTTGTTTAACAAAAGGAATTAGAACATTAGAGGAGGAAAGAAACATACATTTCCTTTGTCATTGTTGTTGCAGATGTTAATAGCTCACTACTTCCAATAAATCAAGAGACCATATATTGGGTTGCTGCAAATAATGTGTTCTACTTGAGGGATGATTAAAAGAGTAGTATATTTATTGTTTGCTTAGTGTTTTTGTAGATACCATGTGACAAATGAGGAGCTTGCCTCAGGCTGTTATTAGGTTAGGTGACTTTTATATGGATAGTTACTCTTGTACACACATCAAATCAATCTACACTTTGAGAGAGTGGTGTGATAGATTGGTTGCTTGAAGTTTGGATTAGAGTGAATGCGGATGGCGTTAGCTATCCTTTTTCGGTCACAACAGCTGCCAATGCGAAATTGTTTCTGCTTTGGGTGTGAGGCTGGCTGGTTATGTCAGCAGAATTGTAGTATTGTTTCTGCGTTGGCTACGACTTGGTATATGTGGAATTTGCGGAATGGAATTATTTTTAGGAATGATAATTGGAATGTGTGAGATATCGTTTGGAATATTAAGACGATAATTTGGAGATGGTCTTTCATCGGGAAAATTACCCGCTCTAATTTTAGCATTTATGAGTTTAGTAGGTTCCCTTTGTACTACTTGTCTTGAGGCTTAATTGGGTTGTAATTTTCTTTTTGGCTCTTCGTTAGCCTTGTTTTATTTTAAGTGGGTTCGAGAACTCATTGTTCTTGCTATCAATAAATTCTTGCTTATAAAAAAAATGCAATTTAGTTTTTTTTTATGAAAAATGAAATTCTTTAGAAAAAATTTGTTTTATAATCTCTAAACAATAATTTTATAAAAAAAATAAAATGAAAACCTAAAATAGCGTTTGTAAAAAGTGCTATTAAATGATGTTTATTGGAAAGAATTGTGATAGTGCTTTTTCGTAGAAACGCTACCAAGGCTTGTTAAAAAATGTGTAGTTAAAATTGGCTACTATAGCGCTTTTTGGAGAAGCGTTATTAAAGACTCGATTTTTAATAGCGTTTAAAAACGCTATCTTAGAGGGTTAACCTATAATAGCAGCGACTTTAATAGCGCTTAAAAACGATATTAAAGGCCAATAAAAGCGCAATTGAATATATTTTTTGGCGTAGTGGGCCTTACCTAAAAATATTGTATCGATCAAAACCTTTTTCTGAAACCACATTATTCTAAACTCACTCTCTCTTAAACCCTATAGCTCCATCTTCTTCCTCTCACCGCACATCGGAACCCAAATTTCAATAGATCAAAACACTACCTTTCTCATACTGTTGTCTCTGAAATTCCAGATTTCCATCGTTCGACTTATCCCATTGAACACCATAAACCTCTCCTCCACATCCATTATGGTGGCGTTGTTTCTTCTAAACTCATTCTATCTTCATTCTTCTGCTCAACTTCCACGTAATTTATTTTAGTAAGCTCAATCTTCATCATCTCAATTTCATTATCTCAATCTCGCTTACTTCACAATTTTCTTATATCTTCTCTAAATCATTATGTATTTGAATTTTATTTATTTTAGAATGATTAGTACTTTAGGTTATAATCTTATTCAGAATCATAACTTAGATGTATTTTTTGTTGTTGAAGATTATTTAGCTATACAATGGCCTCAAGAAATATTTTAAGAAGTAATTTCATTCATCAATACTCTAACGCTTTAGGAGCTTTGATTTCATCTTTTCACTCTCCGCTATGTTTTTTCACTATAAAACCTCACACTCCTCAATCAAACGTTTCTCATGAAATTTCACGGTACAAAGAGGAATTATTCATTTTTCCTCCTGTTTTGGGACAATTCGTCTGGGGATTCGTGAGATTCCATGGTGATTTTATGAGATTGAGATTGAATGAGTCCATAGCTGTGAGGTGGTTGTAGCAGTCGTCGGCTGCTGCGAAGAAAGACGAGCTGGAGAGTGATGACGTGGTTAGTTAGAAGCGGAAAGAAGCTTCTTCAGAGGAATGTGATCAGGCGGTTGAAGGTTTAACCACTATGTTTTTGAAATCGTTGTCCTCTCATAATACTAGATTGTCCAAGTATTCCTTTTATGATGGCTTAGGCTATCATACAGTTAAATGGTTAGCTATTCTTGTGTTTGATGACATTAATTTCTTGTTACAAGACATCCTAAAAGATAGTAGTTATAAGACATATACATCATAACTTGCTATGCATCAAATTGAAGCATTGTGCATGGAATATTAAACCGTAAAATAGCATATAATTGAAGGCGACTTCTTATGGTTTCTTAAAGAGACCGATAGAGTTCTTACTTTCATAATTGCATTGTTATTATGTCATTTGTTTTAATTCAAGGACTTTTGTTTAACAAAAGGAATTAGAACATTAGAGGAGGAAAGAAACATACATTTCCTTTGTCATTGTTGTTGCAGATGTTAATAGCTCACTACTTCCAATAAATCAAGAGACCATATATTGAGTTGCTGCAAATAATGTGTTCTACTTGAGGGATGATTAAAAGAGTAGTATATTTATTGTTTGCTTAGTGTTTTTGTAGATACCATGTGACAAATGAGGAGCTTGCCTCAGGCTGTTATTAGGTTAGGTGACTTTTATATGGATAGTTACTCTTGTACACACATCAAATCAATCTACACTTTGAGAGAGTGGTGTGATAGATTGGTTGCTTGAAGTTTGGATTAGAGTGAATGCGGATGGCGTTAGCTATCCTTTTTCAGTCACAACAGCTGCCAATGCGAAATTGTTTCTGCTTTGGGTGTGAGGCTGGCTGGTTATGTCAGCTGAATTGTAGTATTGTTTCTGCGTTGGCTACGACTTGGTATATGTGGAATTTGCGGAATGGAATTATTTTTAGGAATGATAATTGGAATGTGTGAGATATCGTTTGGAATATTAAGACGATAATTTGGAGATGGTCTTTCATCGGGAAAATTACCCGCTCTAATTTTAGCATTTATGAGTTTAGTAGGTTCCCTTTGTACTACTTGTCTTGAGGCTTAATTGGGTTGTAATTTTCTTTTTGGCTCTTCGTTAGCCTTGTTTTATTTTAAGTGGGTTCGAGAACTCATTGTTCTCGCTATCAATAAATTCTTGCTTATAAAAAAAATACAATTTAGTTTTTTTTTATGAAAAATGAAATTCTTTAGAAAAAATTTGTTTTATAATCTCTAAACAATAATTTTATAAAAAAAATAAAATGAAAACCTAAAATAGCGTTTGTAAAAAGTGCTATTAAATGATGTTTATTGGAAAGAATTGTGATAGTGCTTTTTCGTAGAAACGCTACCAAGGCTTGTTAAAAAATGTGTAGTTAAAATTGGCTACTATAGCGCTTTTTGGAGAAGCGTTATTAAAGACTCGATTTTTAATAGCGTTTAAAAACGCTATCTTAGAGGGTTAACCTATAATAGCAGCGACTTTAATAGCGCTTAAAAACGATATTAAAGGCCAATAAAAGCGCAATTGAATATATTTTTTGGCGTAGTGGGCCTTACCTAAAAATATTGTATCGATCAAAACCTTTTTCTGAAACCACATTATTCTAAACTCACTCTCTCTTAAACCCTATAGCTCCATCTTCTTCCTCTCACCGCACATCGGAACCCAAATTTCTATAGATCAAAACACTACCTTTCTCATACTGTTCTCTCTGAAATTCCAGATTTCCATCGTTCGACTTATCCCATTGAACACCATAAACCTCTCCTCCACATCCATTATGGTGGCGTTGTTTCTTCTAAACTCATTCTATCTTCATTCTTCTGCTCAACTTCCACGTAATTTATTTTAGTAAGCTCAATCTTCATCATCTCAATTTCATTATCTCAATCTCGCTTACTTCACAATTTTCTTATATCTTCTCTAAATCATTATGTATTTGAATTTTATTTATTTTAGAATGATTAGTACTTTAGGTTATAATCTTATTCAGAATCATAACTTAGATGTATTTTTTGTTGTTGAAGATTATTTAGCTATACAATGGCCTCAAGAAATATTTTAAGAAGTAATTTCATTCATCAATACTCTAACGCTTTAGGAGCTTTGATTTCATCTTTTCACTCTCCGCTACGTTTTTTCACTATAAAACCTCACACTCCTCAATCAAACGTTTCTCATGAAATTTCACGGTACAAAGAGGAATTATTCATTTTTCCTCCTGTTTTGGGACAATTCGTCTGGGGATTCGTGAGATTCCATGGTGATTTTATGAGATTGAGATTGAATGAGTCCATAGCTGTGAGGTGGTTGTAGCAGTCGTCGGCTGCTGCGAAGAAAGACGAGCTGGAGAGTGATGACGTGGTTAGTTAGAAGCGGAAAGAAGCTTCTTCAGAGGAATGTGATCAGGCGGTTGAAGGTTTAACCACTATGTTTTTGAAATCGTTGTCCTCTCATAATACTAGATTGTCCAAGTATTCCTTTTATGATGGCTTAGGCTATCATACAGTTAAATGGTTAGCTATTCTTGTGTTTGATGACATTAATTTCTTGTTACAAGACATCCTAAAAGATAGCAGTTATAAGACATATACATCATAACTTGCTATGCATCAAATTGAAGCATTGTGCATGGAATATTAAACCGTAAAATAGCATATAATTGAAGGCGACTTCTTATGGTTTCTTAAAGAGAACGATAGAGTTCTTACTTTCATAATTGCATTGTTATTATGTCATTTGTTTTAATTCAAGGACTTTTGTTTAACAAAAGGAATTAGAACATTAGAGGAGGAAAGAAACATACATTTCCTTTGTCATTGTTGTTGCAGATGTTAATAGCTCACTACTTCCAATAAATCAAGAGACCATATATTGAGTTGCTGCAAATAATGTGTTCTACTTGAGGGATGATTAAAAGAGTAGTATATTTATTGTTTGCTTAGTGTTTTTGTAGATACCATGTGACAAATGAGGAGCTTGCCTCAGGCTGTTATTAGGTTAGGTGACTTTTATATGGATAGTTACTCTTGTACACACATCAAATCAATCTACACTTTGAGAGAGTGGTGTGATAGATTGGTTGCTTGAAGTTTGGATTAGAGTGAATGCGGATGGCGTTAGCTATCCTTTTTCAGTCACAACAGCTGCCAATGCGAAATTGTTTCTGCTTTGGGTGTGAGGCTGGCTGGTTATGTCAGTTGAATTGTAGTATTGTTTCTGCGTTGGCTACGACTTGGTATATGTGGAATTTGCGGAATGGAATTATTTTTAGGAATGATAATTGGAATGTGTGAGATATCGTTTGGAATATTAAGACGATAATTTGGAGATGGTCTTTCATCGGGAAAATTACCCGCTCTAATTTTAGCATTTATGAGTTTAGTAGGTTCCCTTTGTACTACTTGTCTTGAGGCTTAATTGGGTTGTAATTTTCTTTTTGGCTCTTCGTTAGCCTTGTTTTATTTTAAGTGGGTTCGAGAACTCATTGTTCTCGCTATCAATAAATTCTTGCTTATAAAAAAAATACAATTTAGTTTTTTTTTATGAAAAATGAAATTCTTTAGAAAAAATTTGTTTTATAATCTCTAAACAATAATTTTATAAAAAAAATAAAATGAAAACCTAAAATAGCATTTGTAAAAAGTGCTATTAAATGATGTTTATTGGAAAGAATTGTGATAGTGCTTTTTCGTAGAAACGCTACCAAGGCTTGTTAAAAAATGTGTAGTTAAAATTGGCTACTATAGCGCTTTTTGGAGAAGCGTTATTAAAGACTCGATTTTTAATAGCGTTTAAAAACGCTATCTTAGAGGGTTAACCTATAATAGCAGCGACTTTAATAGCGCTTAAAAACGATATTAAAGGCCAATAAAAGCGCAATTGAATATATTTTTTGGCGTAGTGGGCCTTACCTAAAAATATTGTATCGATCAAAACCTTTTTCTGAAACCACATTATTCTAAACTCACTCTCTCTTAAACCCTATAGCTCCATCTTCTTCCTCTCACCGCACATCGGAACCCAAATTTCTATAGATCAAAACACTACCTTTCTCATACTGTTCTCTCTGAAATTCCAGATTTCCATCGTTCGACTTATCCCATTGAACACCATAAACCTCTCCTCCACATCCATTATGGTGGCGTTGTTTCTTCTAAACTCATTCTATCTTCATTCTTCTGCTCAACTTCCACGTAATTTATTTTAGTAAGCTCAATCTTCATCATCTCAATTTCATTATCTCAATCTCGCTTACTTCACAATTTTCTTATATCTTCTCTAAATCATTATGTATTTGAATTTTATTTATTTTAGAATGATTAGTACTTTAGGTTATAATCTTATTCAGAATCATAACTTAGATGTATTTTTTGTTGTTGAAGATTATTTAGCTATACAATGGCCTCAAGAAATATTTTAAGAAGTAATTTCATTCATCAATACTCTAACGCTTTAGGAGCTTTGATTTCATCTTTTCACTCTCCGCTACGTTTTTTCACTATAAAACCTCACACTCCTCAATCAAACGTTTCTCATGAAATTTCACGGTACAAAGAGGAATTATTCATTTTTCCTCCTGTTTTGGGACAATTCGTCTGGGGATTCGTGAGATTCCATGGTGATTTTATGAGATTGAGATTGAATGAGTCCATAGCTGTGAGGTGGTTGTAGCAGTCGTCGGCTGCTGCGAAGAAAGATGAGCTGGAGAGTGATGACGTGGTTAGTTCGAAGCGGAAAGAAGCTTCTTCAGAGGAATGTGATCAGGCGGTTGAAGGTTTAACCACTATGTTTTTGAAATCGTTGTCCTCTCATAATACTAGATTGTCCAAGTATTCCTTTTATGATGGCTTAGGCTATCATACAGTTAAATGGTTAGCTATTCTTGTGTTTGATGACATTAATTTCTTGTTACAAGACATCCTAAAAGATAGTAGTTATAAGACATATACATCATAACTTGCTATGCATCAAATTGAAGCATTGTGCATGGAATATTAAACCGTAAAATAGCATATAATTGAAGGCGACTTCTTATGGTTTCTTAAAGAGAACGATAGAGTTCTTACTTTTATAATTGCATTGTTATTATGTCTTTTGTTTTAATTCAAGGACTTTTGTTTAACAAAAGGAATTAAAACATTAGAGGAGGAAAGAAACATACATTTCCTTTGTCATTGTTGTTGCAGATGTTAATAGCTCACTACTTCCAATAAATCAAGAGACCATATATTGAGTTGCTGCAAATAATGTGTTCTACTTGAGGGATGATTAAAAGAGTAGTATATTTATTGTTTGCTTAGTGTTTTTGTAGATACCATGTGACAAATAAGGAGCTTGCCTCAGGCTGTTATTAGGTTAGGTGACTTTTATATGGATAGTTACTCTTGTACACACATCAAATCAATCTACACTTTGAGAGAGTGGTGTGATAGATTGGTTGCTTGAAGTTTAGATTCGAGTGAATGCGGATGGCGTTAGCTATCCTTTTTCGGTGACAACAGCTGCCAATGCGAAATTGTTTCTGCTCTGGGTGTGAGGCTGGCTGGTTATGTCAGCTGAATTGTAGTATTGTTTCTGCGTTGGCTACGACTTGGTATATGTGGAATTTGCGGAATGGAATTATTTTTAGGAATGATAATTGGAATGTGTGAGATATCGTTTGGAATATTAAGACGATAATTTGGAGATGGTCTTTCATCGGGAAAATTACCCGCTCTAATTTTAGCTTTTATGAGTTTAGTAGGTTCCCTTTGTACTACTTGTCTTAAGGCTTAATTGGGTTGTAATTTTCTTTTTGGCTCTTCGTTAGCCTTGTTTTATTTTAAGTGGGTTCGAGAACTCATTGTTCTCGCTATCAATGAATTCTTGCTTATAAAAAAAATACAATTTAGTTTTTTTTTATGAAAAATGAAATTCTTTTGAAAAAATTTGTTTTATAATCTCTAAACAATAATTTTATAAAAAAAATAAAATGAAAACCTAAAATAGCGTTTGTAAAAAGTGCTATTAAATGATGTTTATTGGAAAGAATTGTGATAGTGCTTTTTCGTAGAAACGCTACCAAGGCTTGTTAAAAAATGTGTAGTTAAAATTGGCTACTATAGCGCTTTTTGGAGAAGCGTTATTAAAGACTCGATTTTTAATAGCGTTTAAAAACGCTATCTTAGAGGGTTAACCTATAATAGCAGCGACTTTAATAGCGCTTAAAAACGATATTAAAGGCCAATAAAAGCGCTATTGAATATATTTTTTGGCGTAGTGGGCCTTACCTAAAAATATTGTATCGATCAAAACCTTTTTTTGAAACCACATTATTCTAAACTCACTCTCTCTTAAACCCTATAGCTCCATCTTCTTCCTCTCACCGCACATCGGAACCCAAATTTCTATAGATCAAAACACAACCTTTCTCATACTGTTCTCTCTGAAATTCCAGATTTCCATCGTTCGACTTATCCCATTGAACACCATAAACCTCTCCTCCACATCCATTATGGTGGCGTTGTTTCTTCTAAACTCATTCTATCTTCATTCTTCTGCTCAACTTCCACGTAATTTATTTTAGTAAGCTCAATCTTCATCATCTCAATTTCATTATCTCAATCTCGCTTACTTCACAATTTTCTTATATCTTCTCTAAATCATTATGTATTTGAATTTTATTTATTTTAGAATGATTAGTACTTTAGGTTATAATCTTATTAAGAATCATAACTTAGATGTATTTTTTGTTGTTGAAGATGATTTAGCTATACAATGGCTTCAAGAAAGATTTTAAGAAGTAATTTCATTCATCAATACTCTAACGCTTTAGGAGCTTTGATTTCATCTTTTCACTCTCCGCTACGTATTTTCACTATAAAACCTCACACTCCTCAATCAAACGTTTCTCATGAAATTTCACGGTACAAAGAGGAATTATTCATTTTTCCTCCTGTTTTGGGACAATTCGTCTGGGGATTCGTGAGATTCCATGGTGATTTTAAGAGATTGAGATTGAATGAGTCCATAGTTGTGAGGTGGTTGTAGCAGTCGTCGGCTGCTGCGAAGAAAGACGAGCTGGAGAGTGATGACGTGGTTAGTTAGAAGCGGAAAGAAGCTTCTTCAGAGGAATGTGATCAGGCGGTGGAAGGTTTAACCACTATGTTTTTGAAATCGTTGTCCTCTCATAATACTAGATTGTCCAAGTATTCCTTTTATGATGGCTTAGGCTATCATACAGTTAAATGGTTAGCTATTCTTGTGTTTGATGACAATAATTTCTTGTTACAAGACATCCTAAAAGATAGCAGTTATAAGACATATACATCATAACTTGCTATGCATCAAATTGAAGCATTGTGCATGGAATATTAAACCGTAAAATAACATATAATTGAAGGCGACTTCTTATGGTTTATTAAAGAGAACGATAGAGTTCTTACTTTCATAATTGCATTGTTATTATGTCTTTTGTTTTAATTCAAGGACTTTTGTTTAATAAAAGGAATTAAAACATTAGAGGAGGAAAGAAACATACATTTCCTTTGTCATTATTGTTGCAGATGTTAATAGCTCGCTACTTCCAATAAATCAAGAGACCATATATTGAGTTGCTGCAAATAATGTGTTCTACTTGAGGGATGATTAAAAGAGTAGTATATTTATTGTTTGCTTAGTGTTTTTGTAGATACCATGTGACAAATGAGGAGCTTCCCTCAGGCTGTTATTAGGTTAGGTGATTTTTATATGGATAGTTACTCTTGTACACACATCAAATCAATCTACACTTTGAGAGAGTGGTGTGATAGATTGGTTGCTTGAAGTTTGGATTAGAGTGAATGCGGATGGCGTTAGCTATCCTTTTTCGGTCACAACAGCTGCCAATGCGAAATTGTTTCTGCTTTGGGTGTGAGGCTGGCTGGTTATGTCAGCAGAATTGTAGTATTGTTTCTGCGTTGGCTACGACTTGGTATATGTGGAATTTGCGGAATGGAATTATTTTTAGGAATGATAATTGGAATGTGTGAGATATCGTTTGGAATATTAAGACGATAATTTGGAGATGGTCTTTCATCGGGAAAATTACCCGCTCTAATTTTAGCTTTTATGAGTTTAGTAGGTTCCCTTTGTACTACTTGTCTTAAGGCTTAATTGGGTTGTAATTTTCTTTTTGGCTCTTCGTTAGCCTTGTTTTATTTTAAGTGGGTTCGAGAACTCATTGTTCTCGCTATCAATGAATTCTTGCTTATAAAAAAAATACAATTTAGTTTTTTTTTATGAAAAATGAAATTCTTTTGAAAAAATTTGTTTTATAATCTCTAAACAATAATTTTATAAAAAAAATAAAATGAAAACCTAAAATAGTGTTTGTAAAAAGTGCTATTAAATGATGTTTATTGGAAAGAATTGTGATAGTGCTTTTTCGTAGAAACGCTACCAAGGCTTGTTAAAAAATGTGTAGTTAAAATTGGCTACTATAGCGCTTTTTGGAGAAGCGTTATTAAAGACTCGATTTTTAATAGCGTTTAAAAACGCTATCTTAGAGGGTTAACCTATAATAGCAGCGACTTTAATAGCGCTTAAAAACGATATTAAAGGCCAATAAAAGCGCTATTGAATATATTTTTTGGCGTAGTGGGCCTTACCTAAAAATATTGTATCGATCAAAACCTTTTTTTGAAACCACATTATTCTAAACTCACTCTCTCTTAAACCCTATAGCTCCATCTTCTTCCTCTCACCGCACATCGGAACCCAAATTTCTATAGATCAAAACACAACCTTTCTCATACTGTTCTCTCTGAAATTCCAGATTTCCATCGTTCGACTTATCCCATTGAACACCATAAACCTCTCCTCCACATCCATTATGGTGGCGTTGTTTCTTCTAAACTCATTCTATCTTCATTCTTCTGCTCAACTTCCACGTAATTTATTTTAGTAAGCTCAATCTTCATCATCTCAATTTCATTATCTCAATCTCGCTTACTTCACAATTTTCTTATATCTTCTCTAAATCATTATGTATTTGAATTTTATTTATTTTAGAATGATTAGTACTTTAGGTTATAATCTTATTAAGAATCATAACTTAGATGTATTTTTTGTTGTTGAAGATGATTTAGCTATACAATGGCTTCAAGAAAGATTTTAAGAAGTAATTTCATTCATCAATACTCTAACGCTTTAGGAGCTTTGATTTCATCTTTTCACTCTCCGCTACGTATTTTCACTATAAAACCTCACACTCCTCAATCAAACGTTTCTCATGAAATTTCACGGTACAAAGAGGAATTATTCATTTTTCCTCCTGTTTTGGGACAATTCGTCTGGGGATTCGTGAGATTCCATGGTGATTTTAAGAGATTGAGATTGAATGAGTCCATAGTTGTGAGGTGGTTGTAGCAGTCGTCGGCTGCTGCGAAGAAAGACGAGCTGGAGAGTGATGACGTGGTTAGTTAGAAGCGGAAAGAAGCTTCTTCAGAGGAATGTGATCAGGCGGTGGAAGGTTTAACCACTATGTTTTTGAAATCGTTGTCCTCTCATAATACTAGATTGTCCAAGTATTCCTTTTATGATGGCTTAGGCTATCATACAGTTAAATGGTTAGCTATTCTTGTGTTTGATGACAATAATTTCTTGTTACAAGACATCCTAAAAGATAGCAGTTATAAGACATATACATCATAACTTGCTATGCATCAAATTGAAGCATTGTGCATGGAATATTAAACCGTAAAATAACATATAATTGAAGGCGACTTCTTATGGTTTATTAAAGAGAACGATAGAGTTCTTACTTTCATAATTGCATTGTTATTATGTCTTTTGTTTTAATTCAAGGACTTTTGTTTAATAAAAGGAATTAAAACATTAGAGGAGGAAAGAAACATACATTTCCTTTGTCATTATTGTTGCAGATGTTAATAGCTCGCTACTTCCAATAAATCAAGAGACCATATATTGAGTTGCTGCAAATAATGTGTTCTACTTGAGGGATGATTAAAAGAGTAGTATATTTATTGTTTGCTTAGTGTTTTTGTAGATACCATGTGACAAATGAGGAGCTTCCCTCAGGCTGTTATTAGATTAGGTGATTTTTATATGGATAGTTACTCTTGTACACACATCAAATCAATCTACACTTTGAGAGAGTGGTGTGATAGATTGGTAGCTTGAAGTTTGGATTAGAGTGAATGCGGATGGCGTTAGCTATCCTTTTTCGGTCACAACAGCTGCCAATGCGAAATTGTTTCTGCTTTGGGTGTGAGGCTGGCTGGTTATGTCAGCAGAATTGTAGTATTGTTTCTGCGTTGGCTACGACTTGGTATATGTGGAATTTGCGGAATGGAATTATTTTTAGGAATGATAATTGGAATGTGTGAGATATCGTTTGGAATATTAAGACGATAATTTGGAGATGGTCTTTCATCGGGAAAATTACCCGCTCTAATTTTAGCTTTTATGAGTTTAGTAGGTTCCCTTTGTACTACTTGTCTTAAGGCTTAATTGGGTTGTAATTTTCTTTTTGGCTCTTCGTTAGCCTTGTTTTATTTTAAGTGGGTTCGAGAACTCATTGTTCTCGCTATCAATGAATTCTTGCTTATAAAAAAAATACAATTTAGTTTTTTTTTATGAAAAATGAAATTCTTTTGAAAAAATTTGTTTTATAATCTCTAAACAATAATTTTATAAAAAAAATAAAATGAAAACCTAAAATAGCGTTTGTAAAAAGTGCTATTAAATGATGTTTATTGGAAAGAATTGTGATAGTGCTTTTTCGTAGAAACGCTACCAAGGCTTGTTAAAAAATGTGTAGTTAAAATTGGCTACTATAGCGCTTTTTGGAGAAGCGTTATTAAAGACTCGATTTTTAATAGCGTTTAAAAACGCTATCTTAGAGGGTTAACCTATAATAGCAGCGACTTTAATAGCGCTTAAAAACGATATTAAAGGCCAATAAAAGCGCTATTGAATATATTTTTTGGCGTAGTGGGCCTTACCTAAAAATATTGTATCGATCAAAACCTTTTTTTGAAACCACATTATTCTAAACTCACTCTCTCTTAAACCCTATAGCTCCATCTTCTTCCTCTCACCGCACATCGGAACCCAAATTTCTATAGATCAAAACACAACCTTTCTCATACTGTTCTCTCTGAAATTCCAGATTTCCATCGTTCGACTTATCCCATTGAACACCATAAACCTCTCCTCCACATCCATTATGGTGGCGTTGTTTCTTCTAAACTCATTCTATCTTCATTCTTCTGCTCAACTTCCACGTAATTTATTTTAGTAAGCTCAATCTTCATCATCTCAATTTCATTATCTCAATCTCGCTTACTTCACAATTTTCTTATATCTTCTCTAAATCATTATGTATTTGAATTTTATTTATTTTAGAATGATTAGTACTTTAGGTTATAATCTTATTAAGAATCATAACTTAGATGTATTTTTTGTTGTTGAAGATGATTTAGCTATACAATGGCTTCAAGAAAGATTTTAAGTAATTTCATTCATCAATACTCTAACGCTTTAGGAGCTTTGATTTCATCTTTTCACTCTCCGCTACGTATTTTCACTATAAAACCTCACACTCCTCAATCAAACGTTTCTCATGAAATTTCACGGTACAAAGAGGAATTAATCATTTTTCCTCCTGTTTTGGGACAATTCGTCTGGGGATTCGTGAGATTCCATGGTGATTTTAAGAGATTGAGATTGAATGAGTCCATAGTTGTGAGGTGGTTGTAGCAGTCGTCGGCTGCTGCGAAGAAAGACGAGCTGGAGAGTGATGACGTGGTTAGTTAGAAGCGGAAAGAAGCTTCTTCAGAGGAATGTGATCAGGCGGTGGAAGGTTTAACCACTATGTTTTTGAAATCGTTGTCCTCTCATAATACTAGATTGTCCAAGTATTCCTTTTATGATGGCTTAGGCTATCATACAGTTAAATGGTTAGCTATTCTTGTGTTTGATGACAATAATTTCTTGTTACAAGACATCCTAAAAGATAGCAGTTATAAGACATATACATCATAACTTGCTATGCATCAAATTGAAGCATTGTGCCTGGAATATTAAACCGTAAAATAACATATAATTGAAGGCGACTTCTTATGGTTTATTAAAGAGAACGATAGAGTTCTTACTTTCATAATTGTATTGTTATTATGTCTTTTGTTTTAATTCAAGGACTTTTGTTTAATAAAAGGAATTAAAACATTAGAGGAGGAAAGAAACATACATTTCCTTTGTCATTATTGTTGCAGATGTTAATAGCTCGCTACTTCCAATAAATCAAGAGACCATATATTGAGTTGCTGCAAATAATGTGTTCTACTTGAGGGATGATTAAAAGAGTAGTATATTTATTGTTTGCTTAGTGTTTTTGTAGATACCATGTGACAAATGAGGAGCTTGCCTCAGGCTGTTATTAGGTTAGGTGACTTTTATATGGATAGTTACTCTTGTACACACATCAAATCAATCTACACTTTGAGAGAGTGGTGTGATAGATTGCTTGCTTGAAGTTTGGATTAGAGTGAATGCGGATGGCGTTAGCTATCCTTTTTCCGTCACAACAGCTGCCAATGCGAAATTGTTTCTGCTTTGGGCGGTGAGGCTGGCTGGTTATGTCAGCAGAATTGTAGTATTGTTTCTGCGTTGGCTACGACTTGGTATATGTAGAATTTGCGGAATGAAATTATTTTTAGGAATGATAATTGGAATGTGTGAGATATCGTTTGGAATATTAAGACGATAATTTGGAGATGGTCTTTCATCGGGAAAATTACCCGCTCTAATTTTAGCTTTTATGAGTTTAGTAGGTTCCCTTTGTACTACTTGTCTTAAGGCTTAATTGGGTTGTAATTTTCTTTTTGACTCTTCGTTAGCCTTGTTTTTTTTTAAGTGGGTTCGAGAACTCATTGTTCTCGCTATCAATGAATTCTTGCTTATAAAAAAAATGCAATTTAGTTTTTTTTTATGAAAAATGAAATTCTTTTGAAAAATTTTTTTTTATAATCTCTAAGCAATAATTTTATAAAAAAAATAAAATGAAAACCTAAAATAGCGTTTGTAAAAAGTGCTATTAAATGATGTTTATTGGAAAGAATTCTGATAGTGCTTTTTCGTAGAAACGCTACCAAGGCTTGTTAAAAAATGTGTAGTTAAAATTGGCTACTATAGCGCTTTTTGGAGAAGCGTTATTAAAGACTCGATTTTTAATAGCGTTTAAAAACGCTATCTTAGAGGGTTAACCTATAATAGCAGCGACTTTAATAGCGCTTAAAAACGATATTAAAGGCCAATAAAAGCGCTATTGAATATATTTTTTGGCGTAGTGGGCCTTACCTAAAAATATTGTATCGATCAAAACCTTTTTTTGAAACCACATTATTCTAAACTCACTCTCTCTTAAACCCTATAGCTCCATCTTCTTCCTCTCACCGCACATCGGAACCCAAATTTCTATAGATCAAAACACAACCTTTCTCATACTGTTCTCTCTGAAATTCCAGATTTCCATCGTTCGACTTATCCCATTGAACACCATAAACCTCTCCTCCACATCCATTATGGTGGCGTTGTTTCTTCTAAACTCATTCTATCTTCATTCTTCTGCTCAACTTCCACGTAATTTATTTTAGTAAGCTCAATCTTCATCATCTCAATTTCATTATCTCAATCTCGCTTACTTCACAATTTTCTTATATCTTCTCTAAATTATTATGTATTTGAATTTTATTTATTTTAGAATGATTAGTACTTTAGGTTATAATCTTATTAAGAATCATAACTTAGATGTATTTTTTGTTGTTGAAGATGATTTAGCTATACAATGGCTTCAAGAAAGATTTTAAGAAGTAATTTCATTCATCAATACTCTAACGCTTTAGGAGCTTTGATTTCATCTTTTCACTCTCCGCTACGTATTTTCACTATAAAACCTCACACTCCTCAATCAAACGTTTCTCATGAAATTTCACGGTACAAAGAGGAATTATTCATTTTTCCTCCAGTTTTGGGACAATTCGTCTGGGGATTCGTGAGATTCCATGGTGATTTTATGAGATTGAGATTGAATGAGTCCATAGTTGTGAGGTGGTTGTAGCAGTCGTCGGCTGCTGCGAAGAAAGACGAGCTGGAGAGTGATGACGTGGTTAGTTAGAAGCGGAAAGAAGCTTCTTCAGAGGAATGTGATCAGGCGGTGGAAGGTTTAACCACTATGTTTTTGAAATCGTTGTCCTCTCATAATACTAGATTGTCCAAGTATTCCTTTTATGATGGCTTAGGCTATCATACAGTTAAATGGTTAACTATTCTTGTGTTTGATGACAATAATTTCTTGTTACAAGACATCCTAAAAGATAGCAGTTATAAGACATATACATCATAACTTGCTATGCATCAAATTGAAGCATTGTGCATGGAATATTAAACCGTAAAATAGCATATAATTGAAGGCGACTTCTTATGGTTTATTAAAGAGAACGATAGAGTTCTTACTTTCATAATTGCATTGTTATTATGTCTTTTGTTTTAATTCAAGGACTTTTGTTTAATAAAAGGAATTAAAACATTAGAGGAGGAAAGAAACATACATTTCCTTTGTCATTATTGTTGCAGATGTTAATAGCTCACTACTTCCAATAAATCAAGAGACCATATATTGAGTTGCTGCAAATAATGTGTTCTACTTGAGGGATGATTAAAAGAGTAGTATATTTATTGTTTGCTTAGTGTTTTTGTAGATACCATGTGACAAATGAGGAGCTTGCCTCAGGCTGTTATTAGGTTAGGTGACTTTTATATGGATAGTTACTCTTGTACACACATCAAATCAATCTACACTTTGAGAGAGTGGTGTGATAGATTGCTTGCTTGAAGTTTGGATTAGAGTGAATGCGGATGGCGTTAGCTATCCTTTTTCCCTCACAACAGCTGCCAATGCGAAATTGTTTCTGCTTTGGGCGGTGAGGCTGGCTGGTTATGTCAGCAGAATTGTAGTATTGTTTCTGCGTTGGCTACGACTTGGTATATGTAGAATTTGCGGAATGAAATTATTTTTAGGAATGATAATTGGAATGTGTGAGATATCGTTTGGAATATTAAGACGATAATTTGGAGATGGTCTTTCATCGGGAAAATTACCCGCTCTAATTTTAGCTTTTATGAGTTTAGTAGGTTCCCTTTGTACTACTTGTCTTAAGGCTTAATTGGGTTGTAATTTTCTTTTTGACTCTTCGTTAGCCTTGTTTTTTTTTAAGTGGGTTCGAGAACTCATTGTTCTCGCTATCAATGAATTCTTGCTTATAAAAAAAATGCAATTTAGTTTTTTTTTATGAAAAATGAAATTCTTTTGAAAAAAATTTTTTTATAATCTCTAAGCAATAATTTTATAAAAAAAATAAAATGAAAACCTAAAATAGCGTTTGTAAAAAGTGCTATTAAATGATGTTTATTGGAAAGAATTCTGATAGTGCTTTTTCGTAGAAACGCTACCAAGGCTTGTTAAAAAATGTGTAGTTAAAATTGGCTACTATAGCGCTTTTTGGAGAAGCGTTATTAAAGACTCGATTTTTAATAGCGTTTAAAAACGCTATCTTAGAGGGTTAACCTATAATAGCAGCGACTTTAATAGCGCTTAAAAACGATATTAAAGGCCAATAAAAGCGCTATTGAATATATTTTTTCGCGTAGTGGGCCTTACCTAAAAATATTGTATCTATCAAAACCTTTTTCTGAAACCACATTATTCTAAACTCACTCTCTCTTAAACCCTATAGCTCCATCTTCTTCCTCTCACCGCACATCGGAACCCAAATTTCTATAGATCAAAACACAACCTTTCTCATACTGTTCTCTCTGAAATTCCAGATTTCCATCGTTCGACTTATCCCATTGAACACCATAAACCTCTCCTCCACATCCATTATGGTGGCGTTGTTTCTTCTAAACTCATTCTATCTTCATTCTTCTGCTCAACTTCCACGAAATTTATTTTAGTAAGCTCAATCTTCATCATCTCAATTTCATTATCTCAATCTCGCTTACTTCACAATTTTCTTATATCTTCTCTAAATGATTATGTATTTGAATTTTATTTATTTTAGAATGATTAGTACTTTAGGTTATAATCTTATTCAGAATCATAACTTAGATGTATTTTTTGTTGTTGAAGATGATTTAGCTATACAATGGCTTCAAGAAAGATTTTAAGAAGTAATTTCATTCATCAATACTCTAACGCTTTAGGAGCTTTGATTTCATCTTTTCACTCTCCGCTACGTTTTTTCACTATAAAACCTCACACTCCTCAATCAAACGTTTCTCATGAAATTTCACGGTACAAAGAGGAATTATTCATTTTTCCTCCTGTTTTGGGACAATTCGTCTGGGGATTCGTGAGATTCCATGGTGATTTTATGAGATTGAGATTGAATGAGTCCATAGCTGTGAGGTGGTTGTCGCAGTCGTCGGCTGCTGCGAAGAAAGACGAGCTGGAGAGTGATGGCGTGGTTAGTTAGAAGCGGAAAGAAGCTTCTTCAGAGGAATGTGATTAGGCGGTTGAAGGTTTAACCACTATGTTTTTGAAATCGTTGTCCTCTCATAATACTAGATTGTCCAAGTATTCCTTTTATGATGGCTTAGGCTATCATACAGTTAAATGGTTAGCTATTCTTGTGTTTGATGACATTAATTTCTTGTTACAAGACATCCTAAAAGATAGCAGTTATAAGACATATACATCATAACTTGCTATGCATCAAATTGAAGCATTGTGCATGGAATATTAAACCGTAAAATAGCATATAATTGAAGGCGACTTCCTATGGTTTCTTAAAGAGAACGATAGAGTTCTTACTTTCATAATTGCATTGTTATTATGTCTTTTGTTTTAATTCGAGGACTTTTGTTTAACAAAAGGAATTAAAACATTAAAGGAGGAAAGAAACATACATTTCCTTTGTCATTGTTGTTGCAGATGTTAATAGCTCACTACTTCCAATAAATCAAGAGACCATATATTGAGTTGCTGCAAATAATGTGTTCTACTTGAGGGATGATTAAAAGAGTAGTATATTTATTGTTTGCTTAGTGTTTTTGTAGATACCATGTGACAAATGAGGAGCTTGCCTCAGGCTGTTATTAGGTTAGGTGATTTTTATATGGATAGTTACTCTTGTACACACATCAAATCAATCTACACTTTGAGAGAGTGGTGTGATAGATTGGTTGCTTTAAGTTTAGATTAGAGTGAATGCGGATGGCGTTAGCTATCCTTTTTCCGTCACAACAACTGCCAATGCGAAATTGTTTCTGCTTTGGGTGTGAGGCTGGCTGGTTATGTCAGCAGAATTGTAGTATTGTTTCTGCGTTGGCTACGACTTGGTATATGTGGAATTTGCGGAATGGAATTATTTTTAGGAATGATAATTGGAATGTGTGAGATATCGTTTGAAATATTAAGACGATAATTTGGAGATGGTCTTTCATCGAGAAAATTACCCGCTCTAATTTTAGCTTTTATGAGTTTAGTAGGTTCCCTTTGTACTACTTGTCTTAAGGCTTAATTGGGTTGTAATTTTTTTTTTGGCTCTTCGTTAGCCTTGGTTTTTTTTAAGTGGGTTCGAGAACTCATTGTTCTCGCTATCAATGAATTCTTGCTTATAAAAAAAATGCAATTTAGTTTTTTTTTATGAAAAATGAAATTCTTTTGAAAAAATTTGTTTTATAATCTCTAAACAATAATTTTATAAAAAAATTAAATGAAAACGTAAAATAGCGTTTGTAAAAAGTGCTATTAAATGATGTTTATTGGAAAGAATTGTGATAGTGCTTTTTCGTAGAAACGCTACCAAGGCTTGTTAAAAAATGTGTAGTTAAAATTGGCTACTATAGCGCTTTTTGGAGAAGCGTTATTGAAGACTCGATTTTTAATAGCGTTTAAAAACGCTATCTTAGAGGGTTAACCTATAATAGCAGCGACTTTAATAGTGCTTAAAAACGATATTAAAGGCCAATAAAAGCCCTATTGAATATATTTTTTGGCGTAGTGGGCCTTACCTAAAAATATTGTATCGATCAAAACCTTTTTCTGAAACCACATTATTCTAAACTCACTCTGTCTTAAACCCTATAGCTCCATCTTCTTCCTCTCACCGCACATCGGAACCCAAATTTCTATAGATCAAAACACAACCTTTCTCATACTGTTCTCTCTGAAATTCCAGATTTCCATCGTTCGACTTATCCCATTGAACACCATAAACCTCTCCTCCACATCCATTATGGTGGCGTTGTTTCTTCTAAACTCATTCTATCTTCATTCTTCTGCTCAACATCCACGTAATTTATTTTAGTAAGCTCAATCTTCATCATCTCAATTTCATTATCTCAATCTCGCTTACTTCACAATTTTCTTATATCTTCTCTAAATCATTATGTATTTGAATTTTATTTATTTTAGAATGATTAGTACTTTAGGTTATAATCTTATTCAGAATCATAACTTAGATGTATTTTTTGTTGTTGAAGATTATTTAGCTATACAATGGCTTCAAGAAAGATTTTAAGAAGTAATTTCATTCATCAATACTCTAACGCTTTAGGAGCTTTGATTTCATCTTTTCACTCTCCGCTACGTTTTTTCACTATAAAACCTCACACTCCTCAATCAAACGTTTCTCATGAAATTTCACGGTACAAAGAGGAATTATTCATTTTTCCTCCTGTTTTGGGACAATTCGTCTGGGGATTCGTGAGATTCCATGGTGATTTTATGAGATTGAGATTGAATGAGTCCATAGCTGTGAGGTGGTTGTCGCAGTCGTCGGCTGCTGCGAAGAAAGACGAGCTGGAGAGTGATGACGTGGTTAGTTAGAAGCGGAAAGAAGCTTCTTCAGAGGAATGTGATCAGGCGGTTTAAGGTTTAACCACTATGTTTTTGAAATCGTTGTCCTCTCATAATACTAGATTGTCCAAGTATTCCTTTTATGATGGCTTAGGCTATCATACAGTTAAATGGTTAGCTATTCTTGTGTTTGATGACATTAATTTCTTGTTACAAGACATCCTAAAAGATAGCAGTTATAAGACATATACATCATAACTTGCTATGCATCAAATTGAAGCATTGTGCATGGAATATTAAACCGTAAAATAGCATATAATTGAAGGCGACTTCTTATGGTTTCTTAAAGAGAACGATAGAGTTCTTACTTTCATAATTGCATTGTTATTATGTCTTTAGTTTTAATTCAAGGACTTTTGTTTAACAAAAGGAATTAAAACATTAGAGGAGGAAAGAAACATACATTTCCTTTGTCATTGTTGTTGCAGATGTTAATAGCTCACTACTTCCGATAAATCAAGAGACCATATATTGAGTTGCTGCAAATAATGTGTTCTACTTGAGGGATGATTAAAAGAGTAGTATATTTATTGTTTGCTTAGTGTTTTTGTAGATACCATGTGACAAATGAGGAGCTTGCCTCAGGCTGTTATTAGGTTAGGTGATTTTTATATGGATAGTTACTCTTGTACACACATCAAATCAATCTACACTTTGAGAGAGTGGTGTGATAGATAGGTTGCTTGAAGTTTAGATTAGAGTGAATGCGGATGGCGTTAGCTATCCTTTTTCCGTCACAACAGCTGCCAATGCGAAATTGTTTCTGCTTTGGGTGTGAGGCTGGCTGGTTATGTCAGCAGAATTGTAGTATTGTTTCTGCGTTGGCTACGACTTGGTATATGTGGAATTTGCGGAATGGAATTATTTTTAGGAATGATAATTGGAATGTGTGAGATATCGTTTGAAATATTAAGACGATAATTTGGAGATGGTCTTTCATCGAGAAAATTACCCGCTCTAATTTTAGCTTTTATGAGTTTAGTAGGTTCCCTTTGTACTACTTGTCTTAAGGCTTAATTGGGTTGTAATTTTCTTTTTGGCTCTTCGTTAGCCTTGGTTTTTTTTAAGTGGGTTCGAGAACTCATTGTTCTCGCTATCAATGAATTCTTGCTTATAAAAAAAATGCAATTTAGTTTTTTTTTATGAAAAATGAAATTCTTTTGAAAAAATTTGTTTTATAATCTCTAAACAATAATTTTATAAAAAAAATAAAATGAAAACCTAAAATAGCGTTTGTAAAAAGTGCTATTAAATGATGTTTATTGGAAAGAATTGTGATAGTGCTTTTTCGTAGAAACGCTACCAAGGCTTGTTAAAAAATGTGTAGTTAAAATTGGCTACTATAGCGCTTTTTGGAGAAGCGTTATTAAAGACTCTATTTTTAATAGCGTTTAAAAACGCTATCTTAGAGGGTTAACCTATAATAGCAGCAACTTTAATAGCGCTTAAAAATGATATTAAAGGCCAATAAAAGCGCTATTGAATATATTTTTTGGCGTAATGGGCCTTACCTAAAAATATTGTATCGATCAAAACCTTTTTTTGAAACCACATTATTCTAAACTCACTCTCTCTGAAACCCTATAGCTCCATCTTCTTCCGCTCACCGCACATCGGAACCCAAATTTCTATAGATCAAAACACAACCTTTCTCATACTGTTCTCTCAGAAATTTCAGATTTCCATCGTTCGACTTATCCCATTGAACACCATAAACCTCTCCTCCACATCCATTATGGTGGCGTTGTTTCTTCTAAACTCATTCTATCTTCATTCTTCTGCTCAACTTCCACGTAATTTATTTTAGTAAGCTCAATCTTCATCATCTCAATTTCATTATCTTAATCTCGCTTACTTCACAATTTTCTTATATCTTCTCTAAATCATTATGTATTTGAATTTTATTTATTTTAGAATGATTAGTACTTTAGGTTATAATCTTATTCAGAATCATAACTTAGATGTATTTTTTGTTGTTGAAGATTATTTAGCTATACAATGGATTCAAGAAAGATTTTAAGAAGTAATTTCATTCATCAATACTCTAACGCTTTAGGAGCTTTGATTTCATCTTTTCACTCTCCGCTACGTTTTTTCACTATAAAACCTCACACTCCTCAATCAAACGTTTCTCATGAAATTTCACGGTACAAAGAGGAATTATACATTTTTCCTCCTGTTTTGGGACAATTCGTCTGGGGATTCGTGAGATTCCATGGTGATTTTATGAGATTGAGATTGAATGAGTCCATAGCTGTGAGGTGGTTGTCGCAGTCGTCGGCTGCTGCGAAGAAAGACGAGCTGGAGAGTGATGACGTGGTTAGTTAGAAGCGGAAAGAAGCTTCTTCAGAGGAATGTGATCAGGCGGTTGAAGGTTTAACCACTATCTTTTTGAAATCGTTGTCCTCTCATAATACTAGATTGTCCAAGTATTCCTTTTATGATGGCTTAGGCTATCATACAGTTAAATGGTTAGCTATTCTTGTGTTTGATGACATTAATTTCTTGTTACAAGACATCCTAAAAGATAGCAGTTATAAGACATATACATCATAACTTGCTATGCATCAAATTGAAGCATTGTGCATGGAATATTAAACCGTAAAATAGCATATAATTGAAGGCGACTTCCTATGGTTTCTTAAAGAGAACGATAGAGTTCTTACTTTCATAATTGCATTGTTATTATGTCTTTTGTTTTAATTCAAGGACTTTTGTTTAACAAAAGGAATTAAAACATTAGAGGAGGAAAGAAACATACATTTCCTTTGTCATTGTTGTTGCAGATGTTAATAGCTCACTACTTCCAATAAATCAAGAGACCATATATTGAGTTGCTGCAAATAATGTGTTCTACTTGAGGGATGATTAAAAGAGAAGTATATTTATTGTTTGCTTAGTGTTTTTGTAGATACCATGTGACAAATGAGGAGCTTGCCTCAGGCTGTTATTAGGTTAGGTGATTTTTATATGGCTAGTTACTCTTGTACACACATCAAATCAATCTACACTTTGAGAGAGTGGTGTGATAGATTGGTTGCTTGAAGTTTAGATTAGAGTGAATGCGGATGGCGTTAGCTATCCTTTTTCCGTCACAACAGCTGGCAATGCGAAATTGTTTCTGCTTTGGGTGTGAGGCTGGCTGGTTATGTCAGCAGAATTGTAGTATTGTTTCTGCGTTGGCTACGACTTGGTATATGTGGAATTTGCGGAATGGAATTATTTTTAGGAATGATAATTGGAATGTGTGAGATATCGTTTGAAATATTAAGACGATAATTTGGAGATGGTCTTTCATCGAGAAAATTACCCGCCCTAATTTTAGCTTTTATGAGTTTAGTAGGTTCCCTTTGTACTACTTGTGTTAAGGCTTAATTGGGTTGTAATTTTCTTTTTGGCTCTTCGTTAGCCTTGGTTTTTTTTAAGTGGGTTCGAGAACTCATTGTTCTCGCTATCAATGAATTCTTGCTTATAAAAAAAATGCAATTTAGTTTTTTTTTATGAAAAATGAAATTCTTTTGAAAAAATTTGTTTTATAATCTCTAAACAATAATTTTATAAATAAAATAAAATGAAAACCTAAAATAGCGTTTGTAAAAAGTGCTATTAAATGATGTTTATTGGAAAGAATTGTGATAGTGCTTTTTCGTAGAAACGCTACCAAGGCTTGTTAAAAAATGTGTAGTTAAAATTGGCTACTATAGCGCTTTTTGGAGAAGCGTTATTAAAGACTCTATTTTTAATAGCGTTTAAAAACGCTATCTTAGAGGGTTAACCTATAATAGCAGCAACTTTAATAGCGCTTAAAAATGATATTAAAGGCCAATAAAAGCGCTATTGAATATATTTTTTGGCGTAGTGGGCCTTACCTAAAAATATTGTATCGATCAAAACCTTTTTTTGAAACCACATTATTCTAAACTCACTCTCTCTGAAACCCTATAGCTCCATCTTCTTCCGCTCACCGCACATCGGAACCCAAATTTCTATAGATCAAAACACAACCTTTCTCATACTGTTATCTCTGAAATTCCAGATTTCCATCGTTCGACTTATCCCATTGAACACCATAAACCTCTCCTCCACATCCATTATGGTGGCGTTGTTTCTTCTAAACTCATTCTATCTTCATTCTTCTGCTCAACTTCCACGTAATTTATCTTAGTAAGCTCAATCTTCATCATCTCAATTTCATTATCTCAATCTCGCTTACTTCACAATTTTCTTATATCTTCTCTAAATCATTATGTATTTGAATTTTATTTATTTTAGAATGATTAGTACTTTAGGTTATAATCTTATTCAGAATCATAACTTAGATGTATTTTTTGTTGTTGAAGATTATTTAGCTATACAATGGCTTCAAGAAAGAAGAAGTAATTTCATTCATCAATACTCTAACGCTTTAGGAGCTTTGATTTCATCTTTTCACTCTCCGCTACGTTTTTTCACTATAAAACCTCACACTCCTCAATCAAACGTTTCTCATGAAATTTCACGGTACAAAGAGGAATTATTCATTTTTCCTCCTGTTTTGGGACAATTCGTCTGGGGATTCGTGAGATTCCATGGTGATTTTATGAGATTGAGATTGAATGAGTCCATAGCTGTGAGGTGGTTGTCGCAGTAGTCGGCTGCTACGAAGAAAGACGAGCTGGAGAGTGATGACGTGGTTAGTTAGAAGCGGAAAGAAGCTTCTTCAGAGGAATGTGATCAGGTGGTTGAGGTTTAACCACTATGTTTTTGAAATCGTTGTCCTCTCATAATACTAGATTGTCCAAGTATTCCTTTTATGATGGCTTAGGCTATCATACAGTTAAATGGTTAGCTATTCTTGTGTTTGATGACATTAATTTCTTGTTACAAGACATCCTAAAAGATAGCAGTTATAAGACATATACATCATAACTTGCTATGCATCAAATTGAAGCATTGTGCATGGAATATTAAACCGTAAAATAGCATATAATTGAAGGCGACTTCCTATGGTTTCTTAAAGAGAACGATAGAGTTCTTACTTTCATAATTGCATTGTTATTATGTCTTTTGTTTTAATTCAAGGACTTTTGTTTAACAAAAGGAATTAAAACATTAGAGGAGGAAAGAAACATACATTTCCTTTGTCATTGTTGTTGCAGATGTTAATAGCTCACTACTTCCAATAAATCAAGAGACCATATATTGAGTTGCTGCAAATAATGTGTTCTACTTGAGGGATGATTAAAAGAGTAGTATATTTATTGTTTGCTTAGTGTTTTTGTAGATACCATGTGACAAATGAGGAGCTTGCCTCAGGCTGTTATTAGGTTAGGTGATTTTTATATGGATAGTTACTCTTGTACACACATCAAATCAATCTACACTTTGAGAGAGTTGTGTGATAGATTGGTTGCTTGAAGTTTAGATTAGAGTGAATGCGGATGGCGTTAGCTATCCTTTTTCCGTCACAACAGCTGCCAATGCGAAATTGTTTCTGCTTTGGGTGTGAGGCTGGCTGGTTATGTCAGCAGAATTGTAGTATTGTTTCTGCGTTGGCTACGACTTGGTATATGTGGAATTTGCGGAATGGAATTATTTTTAGGAATGATAATTGGAATGTGTGAGATATCGTTTGAAATATTAAGACGATAATTTGGAGATGGTCTTTCATCGAGAAAATTACCCGCTCTAATTTTAGCTTTTATGAGTTTAGTAGGTTCCCTTTGTACTACTTGTCTTAAGGCTTAATTGGGTTGTAATTTTCTTTTTGGCTCTTCGTTAGCCTTGGTTTTTTTTAAGTGGGTTCGAGAACTCATTGTTCTCGCTATCAATGAATTCTTGCTTATAAAAAAAATGCAATTTAGTTTTTTTTTATGAAAAATGAAATTCTTTTGAAAAAATTTGTTTTATAATCTCTAAACAATAATTTTATAAATAAAATAAAATGAAAACCTAAAATAGCGTTTGTAAAAAGTGCTATTAAATGATGTTTATTGGAAAGAATTGTGATAGTGCTTTTTCGTAGAAACGCTACCAAGGCTTGTTAAAAAATGTGTAGTTAAAATTGGCTACTATAGCGCTTTTTGGAGAAGCGTTATTAAAGACTCTATTTTTAATAGCGTTTAAAAACGCTATCTTAGAGGGTTAACCTATAATAGCAGCAACTTTAATAGCGCTTAAAAATGATATTAAAGGCCAATAAAAGCGCTATTGAATATATTTTTTGGCGTAGTGGGCCTTACCTAAAAATATTGTATCGATCAAAACCTTTTTTTGAAACCACATTATTCTAAACTCACTCTCTCTGAAACCCTATAGCTCCATCTTCTTCCGCTCACCGCACATCGGAACCCAAATTTCTATAGATCAAAACACAACCTTTCTCATACTGTTCTCTCAGAAATTTCAGATTTCCATCGTTCGACTTATCCCATTGAACACCATAAACCTCTCCTCCACACCCATTATGGTGGCGTTGTTTCTTCTAAACTCATTCTATCTTCATTCTTCTGCTCAACTTCCACGTAATTTATTTTAGTAAGCTCAATCTTCATCATCTCAATTTCATTATCTCAATCTCACTTACTTCACAATTTTCTTATATCTTCTCTAAATCATTATGTATTTGAATTTTATTTATTTTAGAATGATTAGTACTTTAGGTTATAATCTTATTCAGAATCATAACTTAGATGTATTTTTTGTTGTTGAAGATTATTTAGCTATACAATGGCTTCAAGAAAGATTTTAAGAAGTAATTTCATTCATCAATACTCTAACGCTTTAGGAGCTTTGATTTCATCTTTTCACTCTCCGCTACGTTTTTTCACTATAAAACCTCACACTCCTCAATCAAACGTTTCCCATGAAATTTCACGGTACAAAGAGGAATTATTCATTTTTCCTCCTGTTTTGGGACAATTCGTCTGGGGATTCGTGAGATTCCATGGTGATTTTATGAGATTGAGATTGAATGAGTCCATAGCTGTGAGGTGGTTGTCGCAGTCGTCGGCTCCTGCGAAGAAAGACGAGCTGGAGAGTGATGACGTGGTTAGTTAGAAGCGGAAAGAAGCTTCTTCAGAGGAATGTGATCAGGCGTTTGAAGGTTTAACCACTATGTTTTTGAAATCGTTGTCCTCTCATAATACTAGATTGTCCAAGTATTCCTTTTATGATGGCTTAGGCTATCATACAGTTAAATGGTTAGCTATTCTTGTGTTTGATGACATTAATTTCTTGTTACAAGACATCCTAAAAGATAGCAGTTATAAGACATATACATCATAACTTGCTATGCATCAAATTGAAGCATTGTGCATGGAATATTAAACCGTAAAATAGCATATAATTGAAGGCGACTTCCTATGGTTTCTTAAAGAGAACGATAGAGTTCTTACTTTCATAATTGCATTGTTATTATGTCTTTTGTTTTAATTCAAGGACTTTTGTTTAACAAAAGGAATTAAAACATTAGAGGAGGAAAGAAACATACATTTCCTTTGTCATTGTTGTTGCAGATGTTAATAGCTCACTACTTCCAATAAATCAAGAGACCATATATTGAGTTGCTGCAAATAATGTGTTCTACTTGAGGGATGATTAAAAGAGTAGTATATTTATTGTTTGCTTAGTGTTTTTGTAGATACCATGTGACAAATGAGGAGCTTGCCTCAGGCTGTTATTAGGTTAGGTGATTTTTATATGGATAGTTACTCTTGTACACACATCAAATCAATCTACACTTTGAGAGAGTGGTGTGATAGATTGGTTGCTTGAAGTTTAGATTAGAGTGAATGCGGATGGCGTTAGCTATCCTTTTTCCGTCACAACAGCTGCCAATGCGAAATTGTTTCTGATTTGGGTGTGCGGCTGGCTGGTTATGTCAGCAGAATTGTAGTATTGTTTCTGCGTTGGCTACGACTTGGTATATGTGGAATTTGCGGAATGGAATTATTTTTAGGAATGATAATTGGAATGTGTGAGATATCGTTTGAAATATTAAGACGATAATTTGGAGATGGTCTTTCATCGAGAAAATTACCCGCTCTAATTTTAGCTTTTATGAGTTTAGTAGGTTCCCTTTGTACTACTTGTCTTAAGGCTTAATTGGGTTGTAATTTTCTTTTTGGCTCTTCGTTAGCCTTGGTTTTTTTTAAGTGGGTTCGAGAACTCATTGTTCTCGCTATCAATGAATTCTTGCTTATAAAAAAAATGCAATTTAGTTTTTTTTTATGAAAAATGAAATTCTTTTGAAAAAATTTGTTTTATAATCTCTAAACAATAATTTTATAAATAAAATAAAATGAAAACCTAAAATAGCGTTTGTAAAAAGTGCTATTAAATGATGTTTATTGGAAAGAATTGTGATAGTGCTTTTTCGTAGAAACGCTACCAAGGCTTGTTAAAAAATGTGTAGTTAAAATTGGCTACTATAGCGCTTTTTGGAGAAGCGTTATTAAAGACTCTATTTTTAATAGCGTTTAAAAACGCTATCTTAGAGGGTTAACCTATAATAGCAGCAACTTTAATAGCGCTTAAAAATGATATTAAAGGCCAATAAAAGCGCTATTGAATATATTTTTTGGCGTAGTGGGCCTTACCTAAAAATATTGTATCGATCAAAACCTTTTTTTGAAACCACATTATTCTAAACTCACTCTCTCTGAAACCCTATAGCTCCATCTTCTTCCGCTCACCGCACATCGGAACCCAAATTTCTATAGATCAAAACACAACCTTTCTCATACTGTTCTCTCAGAAATTTCAGATTTCCATCGTTCGACTTATCCCATTGAACACCATAAACCTCTCCTCCACATCCATTATGGTGGCGTTGTTTCTTCTAAACTCATTCTATCTTCATTCTTCTGCTCAACTTCCACGTAATTTATTTTAGTAAGCTCAATCTTCATCATCTCAATTTCATTATCTCAATCTCGCTTACTTCACAATTTTCTTATATCTTCTCTAAATCATTATGTATTTGAATTTTATTTATTTTAGAATGATTAGTACTTTAGGTTATAATCTTATTCAGAATCATAACTTAGATGTATTTTTTGTTGTTGAAGATTATTTAGCTATACAATGGCTTCAAGAAAGATTTTAAGAAGTAATTTCATTCATCAATACTCTAACGCTTTAGGAGCTTTGATTTCATCTTTTCACTCTCCGCTACGTTTTTTCACTATAAAACCTCAGACTCCTCAATCAAACGTTTCTCATGAAATTTCACGGTACAAAGAGGAATTATTCATTTTTCCTCCTGTTTTGGGACAATTCGTCTGGGGATTCGTGAGATTCCATGGTGATTTTATGAGATTGAGATTGAATGAGTCCATAGCTGTGAGGTGGTTGTCGCAGTCGTCGGCTCCTGCGAAGAAAGACGAGCTGGAGAGTGATGACGTGGTTAGGTAGAAGCGGAAAGAAGCTTCTTCAGAGGAATGTGATAAGGTGGTTGAGGTTTAACCACTATGTTGTTGAAATCGTTGTCCTCTCATAATACTAGATTGTCCAAGTATTCCTTTTATGATGGCTTAGGCTATCATACAGTTAAATGGTTAGCTATTCTTGTGTTTGATGACATTAATTTCTTGTTACAAGACATCCTAAAAGATAGCAATTATAAGACATATACATCATAACTTGCTATGCATCAAATTGAAGCATTGTGCATGGAATATTAAACCGTAAAATAGCATATAATTGAAGGTGACTTCCTATGGTTTCTTAAAGAGAACGATAGAGTTCTTACTTTCATAATTGCATTGTCATTATGTCTTTTGTTTTAATTCAAGGACTTTTGTTTAACAAAAGGAATTAAAACATTAGAGGAGGAAAGAAACATACATTTCCTTTGTCATTGTTGTTGCAGATGTTAATAGCTCACTACTTCCAATAAATCAAGAGACCATATATTGAGTTGCTGCAAATAATGTGTTCTACTTGAGGGATGATTAAAAGAGTAGTATATTTATTGTTTGCTTAGTGTTTTTGTAGATACCATGTGACAAATGAGGAGCTTGCCTCAGGCTGTTATTAGGTTAGGTGATTTTTATATGGATAGTTACTCTTGTACACACATCAAATCAATCTACACTTTGAGAGAGTGGTGTGATAGATTGGTTGCTTGAAGTTTAGATTAGAGTGAATGCGGATGGCGTTAGCTATCCTTTTTCCGTCACAACAGCTGCCAATGCGAAATTGTTTCTGCTTTGGGTGTGAGGCTGGCTGGTTATGTCAGCAGAATTGTAGTATTGTTTCTGCGTTGGCTACGACTTGGTATATGTGGAATTTGCGGAATGGAATTATTTTTAGGAATGATAATTGGAATGTGTGAGATATCGTTTGAAATATTAAGACGATAATTTGGAGATGGTCTTTCATCAAGAAAATTACCCGCCCTAATTTTAGCTTTTATGAGTTTAGTAGGTTCCCTTTGTACTACTTGTCTTAAGGCTTAATTGGGTTGTAATTTTCTTTTTGGCTCTTCGTTAGCCTTGGTTTTTTTTAAGTGGGTTCGAGAACTCATTGTTCTCGCTATCAATGAATTCTTGCTTATAAAAAAAATGCAATTTAGTTTTTTTTTATGAAAAATGAAATTCTTTTGAAAAAATTTGTTTTATAATCTCTAAACAATAATTTTATAAATAAAATAAAATGAAAACCTAAAATAGCGTTTGTAAAAAGTGCTATTAAATGATGTTTATTGGAAAGAATTGTGATAGTGCTTTTTCGTAGAAACGCTACCAAGGCTTGTTAAAAAATGTGTAGTTAAAATTGGCTACTATAGCGCTTTTTGGAGAAGCGTTATTAAAGACTCTATTTTTAATAGCGTTTAAAAACGCTATCTTAGAGGGTTAACCTATAATAGCAGCAACTTTAATAGCGCTTAAAAATGATATTAAAGGCCAATAAAAGCGCTATTGAATATATTTTTTGGCGTAGTGGGCCTTACCTAAAAATATTGTATCGATCAAAACCTTTTTTTGAAACCACATTATTCTAAACTCACTCTCTCTGAAACCCTATAGCTCCATCTTCTTCCGCTCACCGCACATCGGAACCCAAATTTCTATAGATCAAAACACAACCTTTCTCATACTGTTATCTCTGAAATTCCAGATTTCCATCGTTCGACTTATCCCATTGAACACCATAAACCTCTCCTCCACATCCATTATGGTGGCGTTGTTTCTTCTAAACTCATTCTATCTTCATTCTTCTGCTCAACTTCCACGTAATTTATCTTAGTAAGCTCAATCTTCATCATCTCAATTTCATTATCTCAATCTCGCTTACTTCACAATTTTCTTATATCTTCTCTAAATCATTATGTATTTGAATTTTATTTATTTTAGAATGATTAGTACTTTAGGTTATAATCTTATTCAGAATCATAACTTAGATGTATTTTTTGTTGTTGAAGATTATTTAGCTATACAATGGCTTCAAGAAAGAAGAAGTAATTTCATTCATCAATACTCTAACGCTTTAGGAGCTTTGATTTCATCTTTTCACTCTCCGCTACGTTTTTTCACTATAAAACCTCACACTCCTCAATCAAACGTTTCTCATGAAATTTCACGGTACAAAGAGGAATTATTCATTTTTCCTCCTGTTTTGGGACAATTCGTCTGGGGATTCGTGAGATTCCATGGTGATTTTATGAGATTGAGATTGAATGAGTCCATAGCTGTGAGGTGGTTGTCGCAGTAGTCGGCTGCTGCGAAGAAAGACGAGCTGGAGAGTGATGACGTGGTTAGTTAGAAGCGGAAAGAAGCTTCTTCAGAGGAATGTGATCAGGTGGTTGAGGTTTAACCACTATGTTTTTGAAATCGTTGTCCTCTCATAATACTAGATTGTCCAAGTATTCCTTTTATGATGGCTTAGGCTATCATACAGTTAAATGGTTAGCTATCCTTGTGTTTGATGACATTAATTTCTTGTTACAAGACATCCTAAAAGATAGCAGTTATAAGACATATACATCATAACTTGCTATGCATCAAATTGAAGCATTGTGCATGGAATATTAAACCGTAAAATAGCATATAATTGAAGGCGACTTCCTATGGTTTCTTAAAGAGAACGATAGAGTTCTTACTTTCATAATTGCATTGTTATTATGTCTTTTGTTTTAATTCAAGGACTTTTGTTTAACAAAAGGAATTAAAACATTAGAGGAGGAAAGAAACATACATTTCCTTTGTCATTGTTGTTGCAGATGTTAATAGCTCACTACTTCCAATAAATCAAGAGACCATATATTGAGTTGCTGCAAATAATGTGTTCTACTTGAGGGATGATTAAAAGAGTAGTATATTTATTGTTTGCTTAGTGTTTTTGTAGATACCATGTGACAAATGAGGAGCTTGCCTCAGGCTGTTATTAGGTTAGGTGATTTTTATATGGATAGTTACTCTTGTACACACATCAAATCAATCTACACTTTGAGAGAGTGGTGTGATAGATTGGTTGCTTGAAGTTTAGATTAGAGTGAATGCGGATGGCGTTAGCTATCCTTTTTCCGTCACAACAGCTGCCAATGCGAAATTGTTTCTGCTTTGGGTGTGAGGCTGGCTGGTTATGTCAGCAGAATTGTAGTATTGTTTCTGCGTTGGCTACGACATGGTATATGTGGAATTTGCGGAATGGAATTATTTTTAGGAATGATAATTGGAATGTGTGACATATCGTTTGAAATATTAAGACGATAATTTGGAGATGGTCTTTCATCGGGAAAATTACCCGCTCTAATTTTAGCTTTTATGAGTTTAGTAGGTTCCCTTTGTACCACTTGTCTTAAGGCTTAATTGGGTTGTAATTTTCTTTTTGGCTCTTCGTTAGCCTTGGTTTTTTTTAAGTGGGTTCGAGAACTCATTGTTCTCGCTATCAATGAATTCTTGCTTATAAAAAAAATGCAATTTAGTTTTTTTTTATGAAAAATGAAATTCTTTTGAAAAAATTTGTTTTATAATCTCTAAACAATAATTTTATAAAAAAAATAAAATGAAAACCTAAAATAGCGTTTGTAAAAAGTGCTATTAAATGATGTTTATTGGAAAGAATTGTGATAGTGCTTTTTCGTAGAAACGTTACCAAGGCTTGTTAAAAAATGTGTAGTTAAAATTGGCTACTATAGCGCTTTTTGGAGAAGCGTTATTAAAGACTCGATTTTTAATAGCGTTTAAAAACGCTATCTTAGAGGGTTAACCTATAATAGCAGCAACTTTAATAGCGCTTAAAAATGATATTAAAGGCCAATAAAAGCGCTATTGAATATATTTTTTGGCGTAGTGGGCCTTACCTAAAAATATTGTATCGATCAAAACCTTTTTTTGAAACCACATTATTCGAAACTCACTCTCTCTTAAACCCTATAGCTCCATCTTCTTCCTCTCACCGCACATCGGAACCCAAATTTCTATAGATCAAAACACAACCTTTCTCATACTGTTCTCTCGGAAATTCCAGATTTCCATCGTTCGACTTATCCCATTGAACACCATAAACCTCTCCTCCACATCCATTATGGTGGCGTTGTTTCTTCTAAACTCATTCTATCTTCATTCTTCTGCTCAACTTCCACGTAATTTATTTTAGTAAGCTCAATCTTCATCATCTCAATTTCATTATCTCAATCTCGCTTACTTCACAATTTTCTTATATCTTCTCTAAATCATTATGTATTTGAATTTTATTTATTTTAGAATGATTAGTACTTTAGGTTATAATCTTATTCAGAATCATAACTTAGATGTATTTTTTGTTGTTGAAGATTATTTAGCTATACAATGGCTTCAAGAAAGATTTTAAGAAGTAATTTCATTCATCAATACTCTAACGCTTTAGGAGCTTTGATTTCATCTTTTCACTCTCCGCTACGTTTTTTCACTATAAAACCTCACACTCCTCAATCAAACGTTTCTCATGAAATTTCACGGTACAAAGAGGAATTATTCATTTTTCCTCCTGTTTTGGGACAATTCGTCTGGGGATTCGTGAGATTCCATGGTGATTTTATGAGATTGAGATTGAATGAGTCCATAGCTATGAGGTGGTTGTCGCAGTAGTCGGCTGCTGCGAAGAAAGACGAGCTGGAGAGTGATGACGTGGTTAGTTAGAAACGGAAAGAAGCTTCTTCAGAGGAATGTGATCAGGTGGTTGAGGTTTAACCACTATGTTTTTGAAATCGTTGTCCTCTCATAATACTAGATTGTCCAAGTATTCCTTTTATGATGGCTTAGGCTATCATACAGTTAAATGGTTAGCTATTCTTGTGTTTGATGACATTAATTTCTTGTTACAAGACATCCTAAAAGATAGCAGTTATAAGACATATACATCATAACTTGCTATGCATCAAATTGAAGCATTGTGCATGGAATATTAAACCGTAAAATAGCATATAATTGAAGGCGACTTCCTATGGTTTCTTAAAGAGAAAGATAGAGTTCTTACTTTCATAATTGCATTGTTATTATGTCTTTTGTTTTAATTCAAGGACTTTTGTTTAACAAAAGGAATTAAAACATTAGAGGAGGAAAGAAACATACATTTCCTTTGTCATTGTTGTTGCAGATGTTAATAGCTCACTACTTCCAATAAATCAAGAGACCATATATTGAGTTGCTGCAAATAATGTGTTCTACTTGAGGGATGATTAAAAGAGTAGTATATTTATTGTTTGCTTAGTGTTTTTGTAGATACCATGTGACAAATGAGGAGCTTGCCTCAGGCTGTTATTAGGTTAGGTGATTTTTATATGGATAGTTACTCTTGTACACACATCAAATCAATCTACACTTTGAGAGAGTGGTGTGATAGATTGGTTGCTTGAAGTTTAGATTAGAGTGAATGCGGATGGCGTTAGCTATCCTTTTTCCGTCACAACAGCTTCCAATGCGAAATTGTTTCTGCTTTGGGTGTGAGGCTGGCTGGTTATGTCAGCAGAATTGTAGTATTGTTTCTGCGTTGGCTACGACTTGGTATATGTGGAATTTGCGGAATGGAATTATTTTTAGGAATGATAATTGGAATGTGTGAGATATCGTTTGAAATATTAAGACGATAATTTGGAGATGGTCTTTCATCGGGAAAATTACCCGCTCTAATTTTAGCTTTTATGAGTTTAGTAGGTTCCCTTTGTACCACTTGTCTTAAGGCTTAATTGGGTTGTAATTTTCTTTTTGGCTCTTCGTTAGCCTTGGTTTTTTTTAAGTGGGTTCGAGAACTCATTGTTCTCGCTATCAATGAATTCTTGCTTATAAAAAAAATGCAATTTAGTTTTTTTTTATGAAAAATGAAATTCTTTTGAAAAAATTTGTTTTATAATCTCTAAACAATAATTTTATAAAAAAAATAAAATGAAAACCTAAAATAGCGTTTGTAAAAAGTGCTATTAAATGATGTTTATTGGAAAGAATTGTGATAGTGCTTTTTCGTAGAAACGTTACCAAGGCTTGTTAAAAAATGTGTAGTTAAAATTGGCTACTATAGCGCTTTTTGGAGAAGCGTTATTAAAGACTCGATTTTTAATAGCGTTTAAAAACGCTATCTTAGAGGGTTAACCTATAATAGCAGCAACTTTAATAGCGCTTAAAAATGATATTAAAGGCCAATAAAAGCGCTATTGAATATATTTTTTGGCGTAGTGGGCCTTACCTAAAAATATTGTATCGATCAAAACCTTTTTTTGAAACCACATTATTCGAAACTCACTCTCTCTTAAACCCTATAGCTCCATCTTCTTCCTCTCACCGCACATCGGAACCCAAATTTCTATAGATCAAAACACAACCTTTCTCATACTGTTCTCTCGGAAATTCCAGATTTCCATCGTTCGACTTATCCCATTGAACACCATAAACCTCTCCTCCACATCCATTATGGTGGCGTTGTTTCTTCTAAACTCATTCTATCTTCATTCTTCTGCTCAACTTCCACGTAATTTATTTTAGTAAGCTCAATCTTCATCATCTCAATTTCATTATCTCAATCTCGCTTACTTCACAATTTTCTTATATCTTCTCTAAATCATTATGTATTTGAATTTTATTTATTTTAGAATGATTAGTACTTTAGGTTATAATCTTATTCAGAATCATAACTTAGATGTATTTTTTGTTGTTGAAGATTATTTAGCTATACAATGGCTTCAAGAAAGATTTTAAGAAGTAATTTCATTCATCAATACTCTAACGCTTTAGGAGCTTTGATTTCATCTTTTCACTCTCCGCTACGTTTTTTCACTATAAAACCTCACACTCCTCAATCAAACGTTTCTCATGAAATTTCACGGTACAAAGAGGAATTATTCATTTTTCCTCCTGTTTTGGGACAATTCGTCTGGGGATTCGTGAGATTCCATGGTGATTTTATGAGATTGAGATTGAATGAGTCCATAGCTATGAGGTGGTTGTCGCAGTAGTCGGCTGCTGCGAAGAAAGACGAGCTGGAGAGTGATGACGTGGTTAGTTAGAAACGGAAAGAAGCTTCTTCAGAGGAATGTGATCAGGTGGTTGAGGTTTAACCACTATGTTTTTGAAATCGTTGTCCTCTCATAATACTAGATTGTCCAAGTATTCCTTTTATGATGGCTTAGGCTATCATACAGTTAAATGGTTAGCTATTCTTGTGTTTGATGACATTAATTTCTTGTTACAAGACATCCTAAAAGATAGCAGTTATAAGACATATACATCATAACTTGCTATGCATCAAATTGAAGCATTGTGCATGGAATATTAAACCGTAAAATAGCATATAATTGAAGGCGACTTCCTATGGTTTCTTAAAGAGAAAGATAGAGTTCTTACTTTCATAATTGCATTGTTATTATGTCTTTTGTTTTAATTCAAGGACTTTTGTTTAACAAAAGGAATTAAAACATTAGAGGAGGAAAGAAACATACATTTCCTTTGTCATTGTTGTTGCAGATGTTAATAGCTCACTACTTCCAATAAATCAAGAGACCATATATTGAGTTGCTGCAAATAATGTGTTCTACTTGAGGGATGATTAAAAGAGTAGTATATTTATTGTTTGCTTAGTGTTTTTGTAGATACCATGTGACAAATGAGGAGCTTGCCTCAGGCTGTTATTAGGTTAGGTGATTTTTATATGGATAGTTACTCTTGTACACACATCAAATCAATCTACACTTTGAGAGAGTGGTGTGATAGATTGGTTGCTTGAAGTTTAGATTAGAGTGAATGCGGATGGCGTTAGCTATCCTTTTTCCGTCACAACAGCTTCCAATGCGAAATTGTTTCTGCTTTGGGTGTGAGGCTGGCTGGTTATGTCAGCAGAATTGTAGTATTGTTTCTGCGTTGGCTACGACTTGGTATATGTGGAATTTGCGGAATGGAATTATTTTTAGGAATGATAATTGGAATGTGTGAGATATCGTTTGAAATATTAAGACGATAATTTGGAGATGGTCTTTCATCGGGAAAATTACCCGCTCTAATTTTAGCTTTTATGAGTTTAGTAGGTTCCCTTTGTACTACTTGTCTTAAGGCTTAATTGGGTTGTAATTTTCTTTTTGGCTCTTCGTTAGCCTTGGTTTTTTTTAAGTGGGTTCGAGAACTCATTGTTCTCGCTATCAATGAATTCTTGCTTATAAAAAAAATGCAATTTAGTTTTTTTTTATGAAAAATGAAATTCTTTTGAAAAAATTTGTTTTATAATCTCTAAACAATAATTTTATAAAAAAAATAAAATGAAAACCTAAAATAGCGTTTGTAAAAAGTGCTATTAAATGATGTTTATTGGAAAGAATTGTGATAGTGCTTTTTCGTAGAAACGCTACCAAGGCTTGTTAAAAAATGTGTAGTTAAAATTGGCTACTATAGCGCTTTTTGGAGAAGCGTTATTAAAGACTCGATTTTTAATAGCGTTTAAAAACGCTATCTTAGAGGGTTAACCTATAATAGCAGCAACTTTAATAGCGCTTAAAAATGATATTAAAGGCCAATAAAAGCGCTATTGAATATATTTTTTGGCGTAGTGGGCCTTACCTAAAAATATTGTATCGATCAAAACCTTTTTTTGAAACCACATTATTCTAAACTCACTCTCTCTTAAACCCTATAGCTCCATCTTCTTCCGCTCACCGCACATCGGAACCCAAATTTCTATAGATCAAAACACAACCTTTCTCATACTGTTCTCTCGGAAATTCCAGATTTCCATCGTTCGACTTATCCCATTGAACACCATAAACCTCTCCTCCACATCCATTACGGTGGCGTTGTTTCTTCTAAACTCATTCTATCTTCATTCTTCTGCTCAACTTCCACGTAATTTATTTTAGTAAGCTCAATCTTCATCATCTCAATTTCATTATCTCAATCTCGCTTACTTCACAATTTTCTTATATCTTCTCTAAATCATTATGTATTTGAATTTTATTTATTTTAGAATGATTAGTACTTTAGGTTATAATCTTATTCAGAATCATAACTTAGATGTATTTTTTGTTGTTGAAGATTATTTAGCTATACAATGGCTTCAAGAAAGATTTTAAGAAGTAATTTCATTCATCAATACTCTAACGCTTTAGGAGCTTTGATTTCATCTTTTCACTCTCTGCTACGTTTTTTCACTATAAAACCTCACACTCCTCAATCAAACGTTTCTCATGAAATTTCACGGTACAAAGAGGAATTATTCATTTTTCCTCCTGTTTTGGGACAATTCGTCTGGGGATTCGTGAGATTCCATGGTGATTTTATGAGATTGAGATTGAATGAGTCCATAGCTGTGAGGTGGTTGTCGCAGTAGTCGGCTGCTGCGAAGAAAGACGAGCTGGAGAGTGATGACGTGGTTAGTTAGAAGCGGAAAGAAGCTTCTTCAGAGGAATGTGATCAGGTGGTTGAGGTTTAACCACTATGTTTTTGAAATCGTTGTCCTCTCATAATACTAGATTGTCCAAGTATTCCTTTTATGATGGCTTAGGCTATCATACAGTTAAATGGTTAGCTATTCTTGTGTTTGATGACATTAATTTCTTGTTACAAGACATCCTAAAAGATAGCAGTTATAAGACATATACATCATAACTTGCTATGCATCAAATTGAAGCATTGTGCATGGAATATTAAACCGTAAAATAGCATATAATTGAAGGCGACTTCCTATGGTTTCTTAAAGAGAACGATAGAGTTCTTACTTTCATAATTGCATTGTTATTATGTCTTTTGTTTTAATTCAAGGACTTTTGTTTAACAAAAGGAATTAAAACATTAGAGGAGGAAAGAAACATACATTTCCTTTGTCATTGTTGTTGCAGATGTTAATAGCTCACTACTTCCAATAAATCAAGAGACCATATATTGAGTTGCTGCAAATAATGTGTTCTACTTGAGGGATGATTAAAAGAGTAGTATATTTATTGTTTGCTTAGTGTTTTTGTAGATACCATGTGACAAATGAGGAGCTTGCCTCAGGCTGTTATTAGGTTAGGTGATTTTTATATGGATAGTTACTCTTGTACACACATCAAATCAATCTACACTTTGAGAGAGTGGTGTGATAGATTGGTTGCTTGAAGTTTAGATTAGAGTGAATGCGGATGGCGTTAGCTATCCTTTTTCCGTCACAACAGCTGCCAATGCGAAATTGTTTCTGCTTTGGGTGTGCGGCTGGCTGGTTATGTCAGCAGAATTGTAGTATTGTTTCTGCGTTGGCTACGACTTGGTATATGTGGAATTTGCGGAATGGAATTATTTTTAGGAATGATAATTGGAATGTGTGAGATATCGTTTGAAATATTAAGACGATAATTTGGAGATGGTCTTTCATCGAGAAAATTACCCGCTCTAATTTTAGCTTTTATGAGTTTAGTAGGTTCCCTTTGTACTACTTGTCTTAAGGCTTAATTGGGTTGTAATTTTCTTTTTGGCTCTTCGTTAGCCTTGGTTTTTTTTAAGTGGGTTCGAGAACTCATTGTTCTCGCTATCAATGAATTCTTGCTTATAAAAAAAATGCAATTTAGTTTTTTTTTATGAAAAATGAAATTCTTTTGAAAAAATTTGTTTTATAATCTCTAAACAATAATTTTATAAATAAAATAAAATGAAAACCTAAAATAGCGTTTGTAAAAAGTGCTATTAAATGATGTTTATTGGAAAGAATTGTGATAGTGCTTTTTCGTAGAAACGCTACCAAGGCTTGTTAAAAAATGTGTAGTTAAAATTGGCTACTATAGCGCTTTTTGGAGAAGCGTTATTAAAGACTCGATTTTTAATAGCGTTTAAAAACGCTATCTTAGAGGGTTAACCTATAATAGCAGCAACTTTAATAGCGCTTAAAAATGATATTAAAGGCCAATAAAAGCGCTATTGAATATATTTTTTGGCGTAGTGGGCCTTACCTAAAAATATTGTATCGATCAAAACCTTTTTTTGAAACCACATTATTCGAAACTCACTCTCTCTTAAACCCTATAGCTCCATCTTCTTCCTCTCACCGCACATCGGAACCCAAATTTCTATAGATCAAAACACAACCTTTCTCATACTGTTCTCTCGGAAATTCCAGATTTCCATCGTTCGACTTATCCCATTGAACACCATAAACCTCTCCTCCACATCCATTATGGTGGCGTTGTTTCTTCTAAACTCATTCTATCTTCATTCTTCTGCTCAACTTCCACGTAATTTATTTTAGTAAGCTCAATCTTCATCATCTCAATTTCATTATCTCAATCTCGCTTACTTCACAATTTTCTTATATCTTCTCTAAATCATTATGTATTTGAATTTTATTTATTTTAGAATGATTAGTACTTTAGGTTATAATCTTATTCAGAATCATAACTTAGATGTATTTTTTGTTGTTGAAGATTATTTAGCTATACAATGGCTTCAAGAAAGATTTTAAGAAGTAATTTCATTCATCAATACTCTAACGCTTTAGGAGCTTTGATTTCATCTTTTCACTCTCCGCTACGTTTTTTCACTATAAAACCTCACACTCCTCAATCAAACGTTTCTCATGAAATTTCACGGTACAAAGAGGAATTATTCATTTTTCCTCCTGTTTTGGGACAATTCGTCTGGGGATTCGTGAGATTCCATGGTGATTTTATGAGATTGAGATTGAATGAGTCCATAGCTATGAGGTGGTTGTCGCAGTAGTCGGCTGCTGCGAAGAAAGACGAGCTGGAGAGTGATGACGTGGTTAGTTAGAAACGGAAAGAAGCTTCTTCAGAGGAATGTGATCAGGTGGTTGAGGTTTAACCACTATGTTTTTGAAATCGTTGTCCTCTCATAATACTAGATTGTCCAAGTATTCCTTTTATGATGGCTTAGGCTATCATACAGTTAAATGGTTAGCTATTCTTGTGTTTGATGACATTAATTTCTTGTTACAAGACATCCTAAAAGATAGCAGTTATAAGACATATACATCATAACTTGCTATGCATCAAATTGAAGCATTGTGCATGGAATATTAAACCGTAAAATAGCATATAATTGAAGGCGACTTCCTATGGTTTCTTAAAGAGAAAGATAGAGTTCTTACTTTCATAATTGCATTGTTATTATGTCTTTTGTTTTAATTCAAGGACTTTTGTTTAACAAAAGGAATTAAAACATTAGAGGAGGAAAGAAACATACATTTCCTTTGTCATTGTTGTTGCAGATGTTAATAGCTCACTACTTCCAATAAATCAAGAGACCATATATTGAGTTGCTGCAAATAATGTGTTCTACTTGAGGGATGATTAAAAGAGTAGTATATTTATTGTTTGCTTAGTGTTTTTGTAGATACCATGTGACAAATGAGGAGCTTGCCTCAGGCTGTTATTAGGTTAGGTGATTTTTATATGGATAGTTACTCTTGTACACACATCAAATCAATCTACACTTTGAGAGAGTGGTGTGATAGATTGGTTGCTTGAAGTTTAGATTAGAGTGAATGCGGATGGCGTTAGCTATCCTTTTTCCGTCACAACAGCTTCCAATGCGAAATTGTTTCTGCTTTGGGTGTGAGGCTGGCTGGTTATGTCAGCAGAATTGTAGTATTGTTTCTGCGTTGGCTACGACTTGGTATATGTGGAATTTGCGGAATGGAATTATTTTTAGGAATGATAATTGGAATGTGTGAGATATCGTTTGAAATATTAAGACGATAATTTGGAGATGGTCTTTCATCGGGAAAATTACCCGCTCTAATTTTAGCTTTTATGAGTTTAGTAGGTTCCCTTTGTACTACTTGTCTTAAGGCTTAATTGGGTTGTAATTTTCTTTTTGGCTCTTCGTTAGCCTTGGTTTTTTTTAAGTGGGTTCGAGAACTCATTGTTCTCGCTATCAATGAATTCTTGCTTATAAAAAAAATGCAATTTAGTTTTTTTTTATGAAAAATGAAATTCTTTTGAAAAAATTTGTTTTATAATCTCTAAACAATAATTTTATAAAAAAAATAAAATGAAAACCTAAAATAGCGTTTGTAAAAAGTGCTATTAAATGATGTTTATTGGAAAGAATTGTGATAGTGCTTTTTCGTAGAAACGCTACCAAGGCTTGTTAAAAAATGTGTAGTTAAAATTGGCTACTATAGCGCTTTTTGGAGAAGCGTTATTAAAGACTCGATTTTTAATAGCGTTTAAAAACGCTATCTTAGAGGGTTAACCTATAATAGCAGCAACTTTAATAGCGCTTAAAAATGATATTAAAGGCCAATAAAAGCGCTATTGAATATATTTTTTGGCGTAGTGGGCCTTACCTAAAAATATTGTATCGATCAAAACCTTTTTTTGAAACCACATTATTCTAAACTCACTCTCTCTTAAACCCTATAGCTCCATCTTCTTCCGCTCACCGCACATCGGAACCCAAATTTCTATAGATCAAAACACAACCTTTCTCATACTGTTCTCTCGGAAATTCCAGATTTCCATCGTTCGACTTATCCCATTGAACACCATAAACCTCTCCTCCACATCCATTACGGTGGCGTTGTTTCTTCTAAACTCATTCTATCTTCATTCTTCTGCTCAACTTCCACGTAATTTATTTTAGTAAGCTCAATCTTCATCATCTCAATTTCATTATCTCAATCTCGCTTACTTCACAATTTTCTTATATCTTCTCTAAATCATTATGTATTTGAATTTTATTTATTTTAGAATGATTAGTACTTTAGGTTATAATCTTATTCAGAATCATAACTTAGATGTATTTTTTGTTGTTGAAGATTATTTAGCTATACAATGGCTTCAAGAAAGATTTTAAGAAGTAATTTCATTCATCAATACTCTAACGCTTTAGGAGCTTTGATTTCATCTTTTCACTCTCTGCTACGTTTTTTCACTATAAAACCTCACACTCCTCAATCAAACGTTTCTCATGAAATTTCACGGTACAAAGAGGAATTATTCATTTTTCCTCCTGTTTTGGGACAATTCGTCTGGGGATTCGTGAGATTCCATGGTGATTTTATGAGATTGAGATTGAATGAGTCCATAGCTGTGAGGTGGTTGTCGCAGTAGTCGGCTGCTGCGAAGAAAGACGAGCTGGAGAGTGATGACGTGGTTAGTTAGAAGCGGAAAGAAGCTTCTTCAGAGGAATGTGATAAGGTGGTTGAGGTTTAACCACTATGTTTTTGAAATCGTTGTCCTCTCATAATACTAGATTGTCCAAGTATTCCTTTTATGATGGCTTAGGCTATCATACAGTTAAATGGTTAGCTATTCTTGTGTTTGATGACATTAATTTCTTGTTACAAGACATCCTAAAAGATAGCAGTTATAAGACATATACATCATAACTTGCTATGCATCAAATTGAAGCATTGTGCATGGAATATTAAACTGTAAAATAGCATATAATTGAAGGCGACTTCCTATGGTTTCTTAAAGAGAACGATAGAGTTCTTACTTTCATAATTGCATTGTTATTATGTCTTTTGTTTTAATTCAAGGACTTTTGTTTAACAAAAGGAATTAAAACATTAGAGGAGGAAAGAAACATACATTTCCTTTGTCATTGTTGTTGCAGATGTTAATAGCTCACTACTTCCAATAAATCAAGAGACCATATATTGAGTTGCTGCAAATAATGTGTTCTACTTGAGGGATGATTAAAAGAGTAGTATATTTATTGTTTGCTTAGTGTTTTTGTAGATACCATGTGACAAATGAGGAGCTTGCCTCAGGCTGTTATTAGGTTAGGTGATTTTTATATGGATAGTTACTCTTGTACACACATCAAATCAATCTACACTTTGAGAGAGTGGTGTGATAGATTGGTTGCTTGAAGTTTAGATTAGAGTGAATGCGGATGGCGTTAGCTATCCTTTTTCCGTCACAACAGCTGCCAATGCGAAATTGTTTCTGATTTGGGTGTGCGGCTGGCTGGTTATGTCAGCAGAATTGTAGTATTGTTTCTGCGTTGGCTACGACTTGGTATATGTGGAATTTGCGGAATGGAATTATTTTTAGGAATGATAATTGGAATGTGTGAGATATCGTTTGAAATATTAAGACGATAATTTGGAGATGGTCTTTCATCGAGAAAATTACCCGCTCTAATTTTAGCTTTTATGAGTTTAGTAGGTTCCCTTTGTACTACTTGTCTTAAGGCTTAATTGGGTTGTAATTTTCTTTTTGGCTCTTCGTTAGCCTTGGTTTTTTTTAAGTGGGTTCGAGAACTCATTGTTCTCGCTATCAATGAATTCTTGCTTATAAAAAAAATGCAATTTAGTTTTTTTTTATGAAAAATGAAATTCTTTTGAAAAAATTTGTTTTATAATCTCTAAACAATAATTTTATAAATAAAATAAAATGAAAACCTAAAATAGCGTTTGTAAAAAGTGCTATTAAATGATGTTTATTGGAAAGAATTGTGATAGTGCTTTTTCGTAGAAACGCTACCAAGGCTTGTTAAAAAATGTGTAGTTAAAATTGGCTACTATAGCGCTTTTTGGAGAAGCGTTATTAAAGACTCGATTTTTAATAGCGTTTAAAAACGCTATCTTAGAGGGTTAACCTATAATAGCAGCAACTTTAATAGCGCTTAAAAATGATATTAAAGGCCAATAAAAGCGCTATTGAATATATTTTTTGGCGTAGTGGGCCTTACCTAAAAATATTGTATCGATCAAAACCTTTTTTTGAAACCACATTATTCTAAACTCACTCTCTCTTAAACCCTATAGCTCCATCTTCTTCCGCTCACCGCACATCGGAACCCAAATTTCTATAGATCAAAACACAACCTTTCTCATACTGTTCTCTCGGAAATTCCAGATTTCCATCGTTCGACTTATCCCATTGAACACCATAAACCTCTCCTCCACATCCATTATGGTGGCGTTGTTTCTTCTAAACTCATTCTATCTTCATTCTTCTGCTCAACTTCCACGTAATTTATTTTAGTAAGCTCAATCTTCATCATCTCAATTTCATTATCTCAATCTCGCTTACTTCACAATTTTCTTATATCTTCTCTAAATCATTATGTATTTGAATTTTATTTATTTTAGAATGATTAGTACTTTAGGTTATAATCTTATTCAGAATCATAACTTAGATGTATTTTTTGTTGTTGAAGTTTATTTAGCTATACAATGGCTTCAAGAAAGATTTTAAGAAGTAATTTCATTCATCAATACTCTAACGCTTTAGGAGCTTTGATTTCATCTTTTCACTCTCTGCTACGTTTTTTCACTATAAAACCTCACACTCCTCAATCAAACGTTTCTCATGAAATTTCATGGTACAAAGAGGAATTATTCATTTTTCCTCCTGTTTTGGGACAATTCGTCTGGGGATTCGTGAGATTCCATGGTGATTTTATGAGATTGAGATTGAATGAGTCCATAGCTGTGAGGTGGTTGTCGCAGTAGTCGGCTGCTGCGAAGAAAGACGAGCTGGAGAGTGATGACGTGGTTAGTTAGAAGCGGAAAGAAGCTTCTTCAGAGGAATGTGATCAGGTGGTTGAGGTTTAACCACTATGTTTTTGAAATCGTTGTCCTCTCATAATACTAGATTGTCCAAGTATTCCTTTTATGATGGCTTAGGCTATCATACAGTTAAATGGTTAGCTATTCTTGTGTTTGATGACATTAATTTCTTGTTACAAGACATCCTAAAAGATAGCAGTTATAAGACATATACATCATAACTTGCTATGCATCAAATTGAAGCATTGTGCATGGAATATTAAACCGTAAAATAGCATATAATTGAAGGCGACTTCCTATGGTTTCTTAAAGAGAACGATAGAGTTCTTACTTTCATAATTGCATTGTTATTATGTCTTTTGTTTTAATTCAAGGACTTTTGTTTAACAAAAGGAATTAAAACATTAGAGGAGGAAAGAAACATACATTTCCTTTGTCATTGTTGTTGCAGATGTTAATAGCTCACTACTTCCAATAAATCAAGAGACCATATATTGAGTTGCTGCAAATAATGTGTTCTACTTGAGGGATGATTAAAAGAGTAGTATATTTATTGTTTGCTTAGTGTTTTTGTAGATACCATGTGACAAATGAGGAGCTTGCCTCAGGCTGTTATTAGGTTAGGTGATTTTTATATGGATAGTTACTCTTGTACACACATCAAATCAATCTACACTTTGAGAGAGTGGTGTGATAGATTGGTTGCTTGAAGTTTAGATTAGAGTGAATGCGGATGGCGTTAGCTATCCTTTTTCCGTCACAACAGCTGCCAATGCGAAATTGTTTCTGCTTTGGGTGTGAGGCTGGCTGGTTATGTCAGCAGAATTGTAGTATTGTTTCTGCGTTGGCTACGACTTGGTATATGTGGAATTTGCGGAATGGAATTATTTTTAGGGATGATAATTGGAATGTGTGAGATATCGTTTGAAATATTAAGACGATAATTTGGAGATGGTCTTTCATCGGGAAAATTACCCGCTCTAATTTTAGCTTTTATGAGTTTAGTAGGTTCCCTTTGTACTACTTGTCTTAAGGCTTAATTGGGTTGTAATTTTCTTTTTGGCTCTTCGTTAGCCTTGGTTTTTTTTAAGTGGGTTCGAGAACTCATTGTTCTCGCTATCAATGAATTCTTGCTTATAAAAAAAATGCAATTTAGTTTTTTTTTATGAAAAATGAAATTCTTTTGAAAAAATTTGTTTTATAATCTCTAAACAATAATTTTATAAAAAAAATAAAATGAAAACCTAAAATAGCGTTTGTAAAAAGTGCTATTAAATGATGTTTATTGGAAAGAATTGTGATAGTGCTTTTTCGTAGAAACGCTACCAAGGCTTGTTAAAAAATGTGTAGTTAAAATTGGCTACTATAGCGCTTTTTGGAGAAGCGTTATTAAAGACTCGATTTTTAATAGCGTTTAAAAACGCTATCTTAGAGGGTTAACCTATAATAGCAGCAACTTTAATAGCGCTTAAAAATGATATTAAAGGCCAATAAAAGCGCTATTGAATATATTTTTTGGCGTAGTGGGCCTTACCTAAAAATATTGTATCGATCAAAACCTTTTTTTGAAACCACATTATTCTAAACTCACTCTCTCTTAAACCCTATAGCTCCATCTTCTTCCGCTCACCGCACATCGGAACCCAAATTTCTATAGATCAAAACACAACCTTTCTCATACTGTTCTCTCGGAAATTCCAGATTTCCATCGTTCGACTTATCCCATTGAACACCATAAACCTCTCCTCCACATCCATTATGGTGGCGTTGTTTCTTCTAAACTCATTCTATCTTCATTCTTCTGCTCAACTTCCACGTAATTTATTTTAGTAAGCTCAATCTTCATCATCTCAATTTCATTATCTCAATCTCGCTTACTTCACAATTTTCTTATATCTTCTCTAAATCATTATGTATTTGAATTTTATTTATTTTAGAATGATTAGTACTTTAGGTTATAATCTTATTCAGAATCATAACTTAGATGTATTTTTTGTTGTTGAAGATTATTTAGCTATACAATGGCTTCAAGAAAGATTTTAAGAAGTAATTTCATTCATCAATACTCTAACGCTTTAGGAGCTTTGATTTCATCTTTTCACTCTCCGCTACGTTTTTTCACTATAAAACCTCACACTCCTCAATCAAACGTTTCTCATGAAATTTCACGGTACAAAGAGGAATTATTCATTTTTCCTCCTGTTTTGGGACAATTCGTCTGGGGATTCGTGAGATTCCATGGTGATTTTATGAGATTGAGATTGAATGAGTCCATAGCTGTGAGGTGGTTGTCGCAGTAGTCGGCTGCTGCGAAGAAAGACGAGCTGGAGAGTGATGACGTGGTTAGTTAGAAGCGGAAAGAAGCTTCTTCAGAGGAATGTGATCAGGTGGTTGAGGTTTAACCACTATGTTTTTGAAATCGTTGTCCTCTCATAATACTAGATTGTCCAAGTATTCCTTTTATGATGGCTTAGGCTATCATACAGTTAAATGGTTAGCTATTCTTGTGTTTGATGACATTAATTTCTTGTTACAAGACATCCTAAAAGATAGCAGTTATAAGACATATACATCATAACTTGTTATGCATCAAATTGAAGCATTGTGCATGGAATATTAAACCGTAAAATAGCATATAATTGAAGGCGACTTCCTATGGTTTCTTAAAGAGAACGATAGAGTTCTTACTTTCATAATTGCATTGTTATTATGTCTTTTGTTTTAATTCAAGGACTTTTGTTTAACAAAAGGAATTAAAACATTAGAGGAGGAAAGAAACATACATTTCCTTTGTCATTGTTGTTGCAGATGTTAATAGCTCACTACTTCCAATAAATCAAGAGACCATATATTGAGTTGCTGCAAATAATGTGTTCTACTTGAGGGATGATTAAAAGAGTAGTATATTTATTGTTTGCTTAGTGTTTTTGTAGATACCATGTGACAAATGAGGAGCTTGCCTCAGGCTGTTATTAGGTTAGGTGATTTTTATATGGATAGTTACTCTTGTACACACATCAAATCAATCTACACTTTGAGAGAGTGGTGTGATAGATTGGTTGCTTGAAGTTTAGATTAGAGTGAATGCGGATGGCGTTAGCTATCCTTTTTCCGTCACAACAGCTGCCAATGCGAAATTGTTTCTGCTTTGGGTGTGAGGCTGGCTGGTTATGTCAGCAGAATTGTAGTATTGTTTCTGCGTTGGCTACGACTTGGTATATGTGGAATTTGCGGAATGGAATTATTTTTAGGAATGATAATTGGAATGTGTGAGATATCGTTTGAAATATTAAGACGATAATTTGGAGATGGTCTTTCATCGGGAAAATTACCCGCTCTAATTTTAGCTTTTATGAGTTTAGTAGGTTCCCTTTGTACTACTTGTCTTAAGGCTTAATTGGGTTGTAATTTTCTTTTTGGCTCTTCGTTAGCCTTGGTTTTTTTTAAGTGGGTTCGAGAACTCATTGTTCTCGCTATCAATGAATTCTTGCTTATAAAAAAAATGCAATTTAGTTTTTTTTTATGAAAAATGAAATTCTTTTGAAAAAATTTGTTTTATAATCTCTAAACAATAATTTTATAAAAAAAATAAAATGAAAACCTAAAATAGCGTTTGTAAAAAGTGCTATTAAATGATGTTTATTGGAAAGAATTGTGATAGTGCTTTTTCGTAGAAACGCTACCAAGGCTTGTTAAAAAATGTGTAGTTAAAATTGGCTACTATAGCGCTTTTTGGAGAAGCGTTATTAAAGACTCGATTTTTAATAGCGTTTAAAAACGCTATCTTAGAGGGTTAACCTATAATAGCAGCAACTTTAATAGCGCTTAAAAATGATATTAAAGGCCAATAAAAGCGCTATTGAATATATTTTTTGGCGTAGTGGGCCTTACCTAAAAATATTGTATCGATCAAAACCTTTTTTTGAAACCACATTATTCTAAACTCACTCTCTCTTAAACCCTATAGCTCCATCTTCTTCCGCTCACCGCACATCGGAACCCAAATTTCTATAGATCAAAACACAACCTTTCTCATACTGTTCTCTCGAAAATTCCAGATTTCCATCGTTCGACTTATCCCATTGAACACCATAAACCTCTCCTCCACATCCATTATGGTGGCGTTGTTTCTTCTAAACTCATTCTATCTTCATTCTTCTGCTCAACTTCCACGTAATTTATTTTAGTAAGCTCAATCTTCATCATCTCAATTTCATTATCTCAATCTCGCTTACTTCACAATTTTCTTATATCTTCTCTAAATCATTATGTATTTGAATTTTATTTATTTTAGAATGATTAGTACTTTAGGTTATAATCTTATTCAGAATCATAACTTAGATGTATTTTTTGTTGTTGAAGATTATTTAGCTATACAATGGCTTCAAGAAAGATTTTAAGAAGTAATTTCATTCATCAATACTCTAACGCTTTAGGAGCTTTGATTTCATCTTTTCACTCTCTGCTACGTTTTTTCACTATAAAACCTCACACTCCTCAATCAAACGTTTCTCATGAAATTTCACGGTACAAAGAGGAATTATTCATTTTTCCTCCTGTTTTGGGACAATTCGTCTGGGGATTCGTGAGATTCCATGGTGATTTTATGAGATTGAGATTGAATGAGTCCATAGCTGTGAGGTGGTTGTCGCAGTAGTCGGCTGCTGCGAAGAAAGACGAGCTGGAGAGTGATGACGTGGTTAGTTAGAAGCGGAAAGAAGCTTCTTCAGAGGAATGTGATCAGGTGGTTGAGGTTTAACCACTATGTTTTTGAAATCGTTGTCCTCTCATAATACTAGATTGTCCAAGTATTCCTTTTATGATGGCTTAGGCTATCATACAGTTAAATGGTTAGCTATTCTTGTGTTTGATGACATTAATTTCTTGTTACAAGACATCCTAAAAGATAGCAGTTATAAGACATATACATCATAACTTGCTATGCATCAAATTGAAGCATTGTGCATGGAATATTAAACCGTAAAATAGCATATAATTGAAGGCGACTTCCTATGGTTTCTTAAAGAGAACGATAGAGTTCTTACTTTCATAATTGCATTGTTATTATGTCTTTTGTTTTAATTCAAGGACTTTTGTTTAACAAAAGGAATTAAAACATTAGAGGAGGAAAGAAACATACATTTCCTTTGTCATTGTTGTTGCAGATGTTAATAGCTCACTACTTCCAATAAATCAAGAGACCATATATTGAGTTGCTGCAAATAATGTGTTCTACTTGAGGGATGATTAAAAGAGTAGTATATTTATTGTTTGCTTAGTGTTTTTGTAGATACCATGTGACAAATGAGGAGCTTGCCTCAGGCTGTTATTAGGTTAGGTGATTTTTATATGGATAGTTACTCTTGTACACACATCAAATCAATCTACACTTTGAGAGAGTGGTGTGATAGATTGGTTGCTTGAAGTTTAGATTAGAGTGAATGCGGATGGCGTTAGCTATCCTTTTTCCGTCACAACAGCTGCCAATGCGAAATTGTTTCTGCTTTGGGTGTGAGGCTGGCTGGTTATGTCAGCAGAATTGTAGTATTGTTTCTGCGTTGGCTACGACTTGGTATATGTGGAATTTGCGGAATGGAATTATTTTTAGGAATGATAATTGGAATGTGTGAGATATCGTTTGAAATATTAAGACGATAATTTGGAGATGGTCTTTCATCGGGAAAATTACCCGCTCTAATTTTAGCTTTTATGAGTTTAGTAGGTTCCCTTTGTACTACTTGTCTTAAGGCTTAATTGGGTTGTAATTTTCTTTTTGGCTCTTCGTTAGCCTTGGTTTTTTTTAAGTGGGTTCGAGAACTCATTGTTCTCGCTATCAATGAATTCTTGCTTATAAAAAAAATGCAATTTAGTTTTTTTTTATGAAAAATGAAATTCTTTTGAAAAAATTTGTTTTATAATCTCTAAACAATAATTTTATAAAAAAAATAAAATGAAAACCTAAAATAGCGTTTGTAAAAAGTGCTATTAAATGATGTTTATTGGAAAGAATTGTGATAGTGCTTTTTCGTAGAAACGCTACCAAGGCTTGTTAAAAAATGTGTAGTTAAAATTGGCTACTATAGCGCTTTTTGGAGAAGCGTTATTAAAGACTCGATTTTTAATAGCGTTTAAAAACGCTATCTTAGAGGGTTAACCTATAATAGCAGCAACTTTAATAGCGCTTAAAAATGATATTAAAGGCCAATAAAAGCGCTATTGAATATATTTTTTGGCGTAGTGGGCCTTACCTAAAAATATTGTATCGATCAAAACCTTTTTTTGAAACCACATTATTCTAAACTCACTCTCTCTTAAACCCTATAGCTCCATCTTCTTCCGCTCACCGCACATCGGAACCCAAATTTCTATAGATCAAAACACAACCTTTCTCATACTGTTCTCTCTGAAATTTCAGATTTCCATCGTTCGACTTATCCCATTGAACACCATAAACCTCTCCTCCACATCCATTATGGTGGCGTTGTTTCTTCTAAACTCATTCTATCTTCATTCTTCTGCTCAACTTCCACGTAATTTATTTTAGTAAGCTCAATCTTCATCATCTCAATTTCATTATCTCAATCTCGCTTACTTCACAATTTTCTTATATCTTCTCTAAATCATTATGTATTTGAATTTTATTTATTTTAGAATGATTAGTACTTTAGGTTATAATCTTATTCAGAATCATAACTTAGATGTATTTTTTGTTGTTGAAGATTATTTAGCTATACAATGGCTTCAAGAAATATTTTAAGAAGTAATTTCATTCATCAATACTCTAACGCTTTAGGAGCTTTGATTTCATCTTTTCACTCTCCGCTACGTTTTTTCACTATAAAACCTCACACTCCTCAATCAAACGTTTCTCATGAAATTTCACGGTACAAAGAGGAATTATTCATTTTTCCTCCTGTTTTGGGACAATTCGTCTGGGGATTCGTGAGATTCCATGGTGATTTTATGAGATTGAGATTGAATGAGTCCATAGCTGTGAGGTGGTTGTCGCAGTCGTCGGCTCCTGCGAAGAAAGACGAGCTGGAGAGTGATGACGTGGTTAGTTAGAAGCGGAAAGAAGCTTCTTCAGAGGAATGTGATAAGGTGGTTGAGGTTTAACCACTATGTTTTTGAAATCGTTGTCCTCTCATAATACTAGATTGTCCAAGTATTCCTTTTATGATGGCTTAGGCTATCATACAGTTAAATGGTTAGCTATTCTTGTGTTTGATGACATTAATTTCTTGTTACAAGACATCCTAAAAGATAGCAGTTATAAGACATATACATCATAACTTGCTATGCATCAAATTGAAGCATTGTGCATGGAATATTAAACTGTAAAATAGCATATAATTGAAGGCGACTTCCTATGGTTTCTTAAAGAGAACGATAGAGTTCTTACTTTCATAATTGCATTGTTATTATGTCTTTTGTTTTAATTCAAGGACTTTTGTTTAACAAAAGGAATTAAAACATTAGAGGAGGAAAGAAACATACATTTCCTTTGTCATTGTTGTTGCAGATGTTAATAGCTCACTACTTCCAATAAATCAAGAGACCATATATTGAGTTGCTGCAAATAATGTGTTCTACTTGAGGGATGATTAAAAGAGTAGTATATTTATTGTTTGCTTAGTGTTTTTGTAGATACCATGTGACAAATGAGGAGCTTGCCTCAGGCTGTTATTAGGTTAGGTGATTTTTATATGGATAGTTACTCTTGTACACACATCAAATCAATCTACACTTTGAGAGAGTGGTGTGATAGATTGGTTGCTTGAAGTTTAGATTAGAGTGAATGCGGATGGCGTTAGCTATCCTTTTTCCGTCACAACAGCTGCCAATGCGAAATTGTTTCTGCTTTGGGTGTGAGGCTGGCTGGTTATGTCAGCAGAATTGTAGTATTGTTTCTGCGTTGGCTACGACTTGGTATATGTGGAATTTGCGGAATGGAATTATTTTTAGGAATGATAATTGGAATGTGTGAGATATCGTTTGAAATATTAAGACGATAATTTGGAGATGGTCTTTCATCGGGAAAATTACCCGCTCTAATTTTAGCTTTTATGAGTTTAGTAGGTTCCCTTTGTACTACTTGTCTTAAGGCTTAATTGGGTTGTAATTTTCTTTTTGGCTCTTCGTTAGCCTTGGTTTTTTTAAGTGGGTTCGAGAACTCATTGTTCTCGCTATCAATGAATTCTTGCTTATAAAAAAAATGCAATTTAGTTTTTTTTTATGAAAAATGAAATTCTTTTGAAAAAATTTGTTTTATAATCTCTAAACAATAATTTTATAAAAAAAATAAAATGAAAACCTAAAATAGCGTTTGTAAAAAGTGCTATTAAATGATGTTTATTGGAAAGAATTGTGATAGTGCTTTTTCGTAGAAACGCTACCAAGGCTTGTTAAAAAATGTGTAGTTAAAATTGGCTACTATAGCGCTTTTTGGAGAAGCGTTATTAAAGACTCGATTTTTAATAGCGTTTAAAAACGCTATCTTAGAGGGTTAACCTATAATAGCAGCAACTTTAATAGCGCGTAAAAATGATATTAAAGGCCAATAAAAGCGCTATTGAATATATTTTTTGGCGTAGTGGGCCTTACCTAAAAATATTGTATCGATCAAAACCTTTTTTTGAAACCACATTATTCTAAACTCACTCTCTCTTAAACCCTATAGCTCCATCTTCTTCCGCTCACCGCACATCGGAACCCAAATTTCTATAGATCAAAACACAACCTTTCTCATACTGTTCTCTCTGAAATTTCAGATTTCCATCGTTCGACTTATCCCATTGAACACCATAAACCTCTCCTCCACATCCATTATGGTGGCGTTGTTTCTTCTAAACTCATTCTATCTTCATTCTTCTGCTCAACTTCCACGTAATTTATTTTAGTAAGCTCAATCTTCATCATCTCAATTTCATTATCTCAATCTCGCTTACTTCACAATTTTCTTATATCTTCTCTAAATCATTATGTATTTGAATTTTATTTATTTTAGAATGATTAGTACTTTAGGTTATAATCTTATTCAGAATCATAACTTAGATGTATTTTTTGTTGTTGAAGATTATTTAGCTATACAATGGCTTCAAGAAATATTTTAAGAAGTAATTTCATTCATCAATACTCTAACGCTTTAGGAGCTTTGATTTCATCTTTTCACTCTCCGCTACGTTTTTTCACTATAAAACCTCACACTCCTCAATCAAACGTTTCTCATGAAATTTCACGGTACAAAGAGGAATTATTCATTTTTCCTCCTGTTTTGGGACAATTCGTCTGGGGATTCGTGAGATTCCATGGTGATTTTATGAGATTGAGATTGAATGAGTCCATAGCTGTGAGGTGGTTGTCGCAGTCGTCGGCTCCTGCGAAGAAAGACGAGCTGGAGAGTGATGACGTGGTTAGTTAGAAGCGGAAAGAAGCTTCTTCAGAGGAATGTGATAAGGTGGTTGAGGTTTAACCACTATGTTTTTGAAATCGTTGTCCTCTCATAATACTAGATTGTCCAAGTATTCCTTTTATGATGGCTTAGGCTATCATACAGTTAAATGGTTAGCTATTCTTGTGTTTGATGACATTAATTTCTTGTTACAAGACATCCTAAAAGATAGCAGTTATAAGACATATACATCATAACTTGCTATGCATCAAATTGAAGCATTGTGCATGGAATATTAAACTGTAAAATAGCATATAATTGAAGGCGACTTCCTATGGTTTCTTAAAGAGAACGATAGAGTTCTTACTTTCATAATTGCATTGTTATTATGTCTTTTGTTTTAATTCAAGGACTTTTGTTTAACAAAAGGAATTAAAACATTAGAGGAGGAAAGAAACATACATTTCCTTTGTCATTGTTGTTGCAGATGTTAATAGCTCACTACTTCCAATAAATCAAGAGACCATATATTGAGTTGCTGCAAATAATGTGTTCTACTTGAGGGATGATTAAAAGAGTAGTATATTTATTGTTTGCTTAGTGTTTTTGTAGATACCATGTGACAAATGAGGAGCTTGCCTCAGGCTGTTATTAGGTTAGGTGATTTTTATATGGATAGTTACTCTTGTACACACATCAAATCAATCTACACTTTGAGAGAGTGGTGTGATAGATTGGTTGCTTGAAGTTTAGATTAGAGTGAATGCGGATGGCGTTAGCTATCCTTTTTCCGTCACAACAGCTGCCAATGCGAAATTGTTTCTGCTTTGGGTGTGAGGCTGGCTGGTTATGTCAGCAGAATTGTAGTATTGTTTCTGCGTTGGCTACGACTTGGTATATGTGGAATTTGCGGAATGGAATTATTTTTAGGAATGATAATTGGAATGTGTGAGATATCGTTTGAAATATTAAGACGATAATTTGGAGATGGTCTTTCATCGGGAAAATTACCCGCTCTAATTTTAGCTTTTATGAGTTTAGTAGGTTCCCTTTGTACTACTTGTCTTAAGGCTTAATTGGGTTGTAATTTTCTTTTTGGCTCTTCGTTAGCCTTGGTTTTTTTAAGTGGGTTCGAGAACTCATTGTTCTCGCTATCAATGAATTCTTGCTTATAAAAAAAATGCAATTTAGTTTTTTTTTATGAAAAATGAAATTCTTTTGAAAAAATTTGTTTTATAATCTCTAAACAATAATTTTATAAAAAAAATAAAATGAAAACCTAAAATAGCGTTTGTAAAAAGTGCTATTAAATGATGTTTATTGGAAAGAATTGTGATAGTGCTTTTTCGTAGAAACGCTACCAAGGCTTGTTAAAAAATGTGTAGTTAAAATTGGCTACTATAGCGCTTTTTGGAGAAGCGTTATTAAAGACTCGATTTTTAATAGCGTTTAAAAACGCTATCTTAGAGGGTTAACCTATAATAGCAGCAACTTTAATAGCGCGTAAAAATGATATTAAAGGCCAATAAAAGCGCTATTGAATATATTTTTTGGCGTAGTGGGCCTTACCTAAAAATATTGTATCGATCAAAACCTTTTTTTGAAACCACATTATTCTAAACTCACTCTCTCTTAAACCCTATAGCTCCATCTTCTTCCGCTCACCGCACATCGGAACCCAAATTTCTATAGATCAAAACACAACCTTTCTCATACTGTTCTCTCTGAAATTTCAGATTTCCATCGTTCGACTTATCCCATTGAACACCATAAACCTCTCCTCCACATCCATTATGGTGGCGTTGTTTCTTCTAAACTCATTCTATCTTCATTCTTCTGCTCAACTTCCACGTAATTTATTTTAGTAAGCTCAATCTTCATCATCTCAATTTCATTATCTCAATCTCGCTTACTTCACAATTTTCTTATATCTTCTCTAAATCATTATGTATTTGAATTTTATTTATTTTAGAATGATTAGTACTTTAGGTTATAATCTTATTCAGAATCATAACTTAGATGTATTTTTTGTTGTTGAAGATTATTTAGCTATACAATGGCTTCAAGAAAGATTTTAAGAAGTAATTTCATTCATCAATACTCTAACGCTTTAGGAGCTTTGATTTCATCTTTTCACTCTCCGCTACGTTTTTTCACTATAAAACCTCACACTCCTCAATCAAACGTTTCTCATGAAATTTCACGGTACAAAGAGGAATTATTCATTTTTCCTCCTGTTTTGGGACAATTCGTCTGGGGATTCGTGAGATTCCATGGTGATTTTATGAGATTGAGATTGAATGAGTCCATAGCTGTGAGGTGGTTGTCGCAGTCGTCGGCTCCTGCGAAGAAAGACGAGCTGGAGAGTGATGACGTGGTTAGTTAGAAGCGGAAAGAAGCTTCTTCAGAGGAATGTGATAAGGTGGTTGAGGTTTAACCACTATGTTTTTGAAATCGTTGTCCTCTCATAATACTAGATTGTCCAAGTATTCCTTTTATGATGGCTTAGGCTATCATACAGTTAAATGGTTAGCTATTCTTGTGTTTGATGACATTAATTTCTTGTTACAAGACATCCTAAAAGATAGCAGTTATAAGACATATACATCATAACTTGCTATGCATCAAATTGAAGCATTGTGCATGGAATATTAAACTGTAAAATAGCATATAATTGAAGGCGACTTCCTATGGTTTCTTAAAGAGAACGATAGAGTTCTTACTTTCATAATTGCATTGTTATTATGTCTTTTGTTTTAATTCAAGGACTTTTGTTTAACAAAAGGAATTAAAACATTAGAGGAGGAAAGAAACATACATTTCCTTTGTCATTGTTGTTGCAGATGTTAATAGCTCACTACTTCCAATAAATCAAGAGACCATATATTGAGTTGCTGCAAATAATGTGTTCTACTTGAGGGATGATTAAAAGAGTAGTATATTTATTGTTTGCTTAGTGTTTTTGTAGATACCATGTGACAAATGAGGAGCTTGCCTCAGGCTGTTATTAGGTTAGGTGATTTTAATATGGATAGTTACTCTTGTACACACATCAAATCAATCTACACTTTGAGAGAGTGGTGTGATAGATTGGTTGCTTGAAGTTTAGATTAGAGTGAATGCGGATGGCGTTAGCTATCCTTTTTCCGTCACAACAGCTGCCAATGCGAAATTGTTTCTGCTTTGGGTGTGAGGCTGGCTGGTTATGTCAGCAGAATTGTAGTATTGTTTCTGCGTTGGCTACGACTTGGTATATGTGGAATTTGCGGAATGGAATTATTTTTAGGAATGATAATTGGAATGTGTGAGATATCGTTTGAAATATTAAGACGATAATTTGGAGATGGTCTTTCATCGGGAAAATTACCCGCTCTAATTTTAGCTTTTATGAGTTTAGTAGGTTCCCTTTGTACTACTTGTCTTAAGGCTTAATTGGGTTGTAATTTTCTTTTTGGCTCTTCGTTAGCCTTGGTTTTTTTAAGTGGGTTCGAGAACTCATTGTTCTCGCTATCAATGAATTCTTGCTTATAAAAAAAATGCAATTTAGTTTTTTTTTATGAAAAATGAAATTCTTTTGAAAAAATTTGTTTTATAATCTCTAAACAATAATTTTATAAAAAAAATAAAATGAAAACCTAAAATAGCGTTTGTAAAAAGTGCTATTAAATGATGTTTATTGGAAAGAATTGTGATAGTGCTTTTTCGTAGAAACGCTACCAAGGCTTGTTAAAAAATGTGTAGTTAAAATTGGCTACTATAGCGCTTTTTGGAGAAGCGTTATTAAAGACTCGATTTTTAATAGCGTTTAAAAACGCTATCTTAGAGGGTTAACCTATAATAGCAGCAACTTTAATAGCGCGTAAAAATGATATTAAAGGCCAATAAAAGCGCTATTGAATATATTTTTTGGCGTAGTGGGCCTTACCTAAAAATATTGTATCGATCAAAACCTTTTTTTGAAACCACATTATTCTAAACTCACTCTCTCTTAAACCCTATAGCTCCATCTTCTTCCGCTCACCGCACATCGGAACCCAAATTTCTATAGATCAAAACACAACCTTTCTCATACTGTTCTCTCTGAAATTTCAGATTTCCATCGTTCGACTTATCCCATTGAACACCATAAACCTCTCCTCCACATCCATTATGGTGGCGTTGTTTCTTCTAAACTCATTCTATCTTCATTCTTCTGCTCAACTTCCACGTAATTTATTTTAGTAAGCTCAATCTTCATCATCTCAATTTCATTATCTCAATCTCGCTTACTTCACAATTTTCTTATATCTTCTCTAAATCATTATGTATTTGAATTTTATTTATTTTAGAATGATTAGTACTTTAGGTTATAATCTTATTCAGAATCATAACTTAGATGTATTTTTTGTTGTTGAAGATTATTTAGCTATACAATGGCTTCAAGAAAGATTTTAAGAAGTAATTTCATTCATCAATACTCTAACGCTTTAGGAGCTTTGATTTCATCTTTTCACTCTCCGCTACGTTTTTTCACTATAAAACCTCACACTCCTCAATCAAACGTTTCTCATGAAATTTCACGGTACAAAGAGGAATTATTCATTTTTCCTCCTGTTTTGGGACAATTCGTCTGGGGATTCGTGAGATTCCATGGTGATTTTATGAGATTGAGATTGAATGAGTCCATAGCTGTGAGGTGGTTGTCGCAGTCGTCGGCTCCTGCGAAGAAAGACGAGCTGGAGAGTGATGACGTGGTTAGTTAGAAGCGGAAAGAAGCTTCTTCAGAGGAATGTGATAAGGTGGTTGAGGTTTAACCACTATGTTTTTGAAATCGTTGTCCTCTCATAATACTAGATTGTCCAAGTATTCCTTTTATGATGGCTTAGGCTATCATACAGTTAAATGGTTAGCTATTCTTGTGTTTGATGACATTAATTTCTTGTTACAAGACATCCTAAAAGATAGCAGTTATAAGACATATACATCATAACTTGCTATGCATCAAATTGAAGCATTGTGCATGGAATATTAAACTGTAAAATAGCATATAATTGAAGGCGACTTCCTATGGTTTCTTAAAGAGAACGATAGAGTTCTTACTTTCATAATTGCATTGTTATTATGTCTTTTGTTTTAATTCAAGGACTTTTGTTTAACAAAAGGAATTAAAACATTAGAGGAGGAAAGAAACATACATTTCCTTTGTCATTGTTGTTGCAGATGTTAATAGCTCACTACTTCCAATAAATCAAGAGACCATATATTGAGTTGCTGCAAATAATGTGTTCTACTTGAGGGATGATTAAAAGAGTAGTATATTTATTGTTTGCTTAGTGTTTTTGTAGATACCATGTGACAAATGAGGAGCTTGCCTCAGGCTGTTATTAGGTTAGGTGATTTTTATATGGATAGTTACTCTTGTACACACATCAAATCAATCTACACTTTGAGAGAGTGGTGTGATAGATTGGTTGCTTGAAGTTTAGATTAGAGTGAATGCGGATGGCGTTAGCTATCCTTTTTCCGTCACAACAGCTGCCAATGCGAAATTGTTTCTGCTTTGGGTGTGAGGCTGGCTGGTTATGTCAGCAGAATTGTAGTATTGTTTCTGCGTTGGCTACGACTTGGTATATGTGGAATTTGCGGAATGGAATTATTTTTAGGAATGATAATTGGAATGTGTGAGATATCGTTTGAAATATTAAGACGATAATTTGGAGATGGTCTTTCATCGGGAAAATTACCCGCTCTAATTTTAGCTTTTATGAGTTTAGTAGGTTCCCTTTGTACTACTTGTCTTAAGGCTTAATTGGGTTGTAATTTTCTTTTTGGCTCTTCGTTAGCCTTGGTTTTTTTAAGTGGGTTCGAGAACTCATTGTTCTCGCTATCAATGAATTCTTGCTTATAAAAAAAATGCAATTTAGTTTTTTTTTATGAAAAATGAAATTCTTTTGAAAAAATTTGTTTTATAATCTCTAAACAATAATTTTATAAAAAAAATAAAATGAAAACCTAAAATAGCGTTTGTAAAAAGTGCTATTAAATGATGTTTATTGGAAAGAATTGTGATAGTGCTTTTTCGTAGAAACGCTACCAAGGCTTGTTAAAAAATGTGTAGTTAAAATTGGCTACTATAGCGCTTTTTGGAGAAGCGTTATTAAAGACTCGATTTTTAATAGCGTTTAAAAACGCTATCTTAGAGGGTTAACCTATAATAGCAGCAACTTTAATAGCGCGTAAAAATGATATTAAAGGCCAATAAAAGCGCTATTGAATATATTTTTTGGCGTAGTGGGCCTTACCTAAAAATATTGTATCGATCAAAACCTTTTTTTGAAACCACATTATTCTAAACTCACTCTCTCTTAAACCCTATAGCTCCATCTTCTTCCGCTCACCGCACATCGGAACCCAAATTTCTATAGATCAAAACACAACCTTTCTCATACTGTTCTCTCTGAAATTTTAGATTTCCATCGTTCGACTTATCCCATTGAACACCATAAACCTCTCCTCCACATCCATTATGGTGGCGTTGTTTCTTCTAAACTCATTCTATCTTCATTCTTCTGCTCAACTTCCACGTAATTTATTTTAGTAAGCTCAATCTTCATCATCTCAATTTCATTATCTCAATCTCGCTTACTTCACAATTTTCTTATATCTTCTCTAAATCATTATGTATTTGAATTTTATTTATTTTAGAATGATTAGTACTTTAGGTTATAATCTTATTCAGAATCATAACTTAGATGTATTTTTTGTTGTTGAAGATTATTTAGCTATACAATGGCTTCAAGAAAGATTTTAAGAAGTAATTTCATTCATCAATACTCTAACGCTTTAGGAGCTTTGATTTCATCTTTTCACTCTCCGCTACGTTTTTTCACTATAAAACCTCACACTCCTCAATCAAACGTTTCTCATGAAATTTCACGGTACAAAGAGGAATTATTCATTTTTCCTCCTGTTTTGGGACAATTCGTCTGGGGATTCGTGAGATTCCATGGTGATTTTATGAGATTGAGATTGAATGAGTCCATAGCTGTGAGGTGGTTGTCGCAGTCGTCGGCTCCTGCGAAGAAAGACGAGCTGGAGAGTGATGACGTGGTTAGTTAGAAGCGGAAAGAAGCTTCTTCAGAGGAATGTGATAAGGTGGTTGAGGTTTAACCACTATGTTTTTGAAATCGTTGTCCTCTCATAATACTAGATTGTCCAAGTATTCCTTTTATGATGGCTTAGGCTATCATACAGTTAAATGGTTAGCTATTCTTGTGTTTGATGACATTAATTTCTTGTTACAAGACATCCTAAAAGATAGCAGTTATAAGACATATACATCATAACTTGCTATGCATCAAATTGAAGCATTGTGCATGGAATATTAAACTGTAAAATAGCATATAATTGAAGGCGACTTCCTATGGTTTCTTAAAGAGAACGATAGAGTTCTTACTTTCATAATTGCATTGTTATTATGTCTTTTGTTTTAATTCAAGGACTTTTGTTTAACAAAAGGAATTAAAACATTAGAGGAGGAAAGAAACATACATTTCCTTTGTCATTGTTGTTGCAGATGTTAATAGCTCACTACTTCCAATAAATCAAGAGACCATATATTGAGTTGCTGCAAATAATGTGTTCTACTTGAGGGATGATTAAAAGAGTAGTATATTTATTGTTTGCTTAGTGTTTTTGTAGATACCATGTGACAAATGAGGAGCTTGCCTCAGGCTGTTATTAGGTTAGGTGATTTTTATATGGATAGTTACTCTTGTACACACATCAAATCAATCTACACTTTGAGAGAGTGGTGTGATAGATTGGTTGCTTGAAGTTTAGATTAGAGTGAATGCGGATGGCGTTAGCTATCCTTTTTCCGTCACAACAGCTGCCAATGCGAAATTGTTTCTGCTTTGGGTGTGAGGCTGGCTGGTTATGTCAGCAGAATTGTAGTATTGTTTCTGCGTTGGCTACGACTTGGTATATGTGGAATTTGCGGAATGGAATTATTTTTAGGAATGATAATTGGAATGTGTGAGATATCGTTTGAAATATTAAGACGATAATTTGGAGATGGTCTTTCATCGGGAAAATTACCCGCTCTAATTTTAGCTTTTATGAGTTTAGTAGGTTCCCTTTGTACTACTTGTCTTAAGGCTTAATTGGGTTGTAATTTTCTTTTTGGCTCTTCGTTAGCCTTGGTTTTTTTAAGTGGGTTCGAGAACTCATTGTTCTCGCTATCAATGAATTCTTGCTTATAAAAAAAATGCAATTTAGTTTTTTTTTATGAAAAATGAAATTCTTTTGAAAAAATTTGTTTTATAATCTCTAAACAATAATTTTATAAAAAAAATAAAATGAAAACCTAAAATAGCGTTTGTAAAAAGTGCTATTAAATGATGTTTATTGGAAAGAATTGTGATAGTGCTTTTTCGTAGAAACGCTACCAAGGCTTGTTAAAAAATGTGTAGTTAAAATTGGCTACTATAGCGCTTTTTGGAGAAGCGTTATTAAAGACTCGATTTTTAATAGCGTTTAAAAACGCTATCTTAGAGGGTTAACCTATAATAGCAGCAACTTTAATAGCGCGTAAAAATGATATTAAAGGCCAATAAAAGCGCTATTGAATATATTTTTTGGCGTAGTGGGCCTTACCTAAAAATATTGTATCGATCAAAACCTTTTTTTGAAACCACATTATTCTAAACTCACTCTCTCTTAAACCCTATAGCTCCATCTTCTTCCGCTCACCGCACATCGGAACCCAAATTTCTATAGATCAAAACACAACCTTTCTCATACTGTTCTCTCTGAAATTTCAGATTTCCATCGTTCGACTTATCCCATTGAACACCATAAACCTCTCCTCCACATCCATTATGGTGGCGTTGTTTCTTCTAAACTCATTCTATCTTCATTCTTCTGCTCAACTTCCACGTAATTTATTTTAGTAAGCTCAATCTTCATCATCTCAATTTCATTATCTCAATCTCGCTTACTTCACAATTTTCTTATATCTTCTCTAAATCATTATGTATTTGAATTTTATTTATTTTAGAATGATTAGTACTTTAGGTTATAATCTTATTCAGAATCATAACTTAGATGTATTTTTTGTTGTTGAAGATTATTTAGCTATACAATGGCTTCAAGAAAGATTTTAAGAAGTAATTTCATTCATCAATACTCTAACGCTTTAGGAGCTTTGATTTCATCTTTTCACTCTCCGCTACGTTTTTTCACTATAAAACCTCACACTCCTCAATCAAACGTTTCTCATGAAATTTCACGGTACAAAGAGGAATTATTCATTTTTCCTCCTGTTTTGGGACAATTCGTCTGGGGATTCGTGAGATTCCATGGTGATTTTATGAGATTGAGATTGAATGAGTCCATAGCTGTGAGGTGGTTGTCGCAGTCGTCGGCTCCTGCGAAGAAAGACGAGCTGGAGAGTGATGACGTGGTTAGTTAGAAGCGGAAAGAAGCTTCTTCAGAGGAATGTGATAAGGTGGTTGAGGTTTAACCACTATGTTTTTGAAATCGTTGTCCTCTCATAATACTAGATTGTCCAAGTATTCCTTTTATGATGGCTTAGGCTATCATACAGTTAAATGGTTAGCTATTCTTGTGTTTGATGACATTAATTTCTTGTTACAAGACATCCTAAAAGATAGCAGTTATAAGACATATACATCATAACTTGCTATGCATCAAATTGAAGCATTGTGCATGGAATATTAAACTGTAAAATAGCATATAATTGAAGGCGACTTCCTATGGTTTCTTAAAGAGAACGATAGAGTTCTTACTTTCATAATTGCATTGTTATTATGTCTTTTGTTTTAATTCAAGGACTTTTGTTTAACAAAAGGAATTAAAACATTAGAGGAGGAAAGAAACATACATTTCCTTTGTCATTGTTGTTGCAGATGTTAATAGCTCACTACTTCCAATAAATCAAGAGACCATATATTGAGTTGCTGCAAATAATGTGTTCTACTTGAGGGATGATTAAAAGAGTAGTATATTTATTGTTTGCTTAGTGTTTTTGTAGATACCATGTGACAAATGAGGAGCTTGCCTCAGGCTGTTATTAGGTTAGGTGATTTTTATATGGATAGTTACTCTTGTACACACATCAAATCAATCTACACTTTGAGAGAGTGGTGTGATAGATTGGTTGCTTGAAGTTTAGATTAGAGTGAATGCGGATGGCGTTAGCTATCCTTTTTCCGTCACAACAGCTGCCAATGCGAAATTGTTTCTGCTTTGGGTGTGAGGCTGGCTGGTTATGTCAGCTGAATTGTAGTATTGTTTCTGCGTTGGCTACGACTTGGTATATGTGGAATTTGCGGAATGGAATTATTTTTAGGAATGATAATTGGAATGTGTGAGATATCGTTTGAAATATTAAGACGATAATTTGGAGATGGTCTTTCATCGGGAAAATTACCCGCTCTAATTTTAGCTTTTATGAGTTTAGTAGGTTCCCTTTGTACTACTTGTCTTAGGGCTTAATTGGGTTGTAATTTTCTTTTTGGCTCTTCGTTAGCCTTGGTTTTTTTAAGTGGGTTCGAGAACTCATTGTTCTCGCTATCAATGAATTCTTGCTTATAAAAAAAATGCAATTTAGTTTTTTTTTATGAAAAATGAAATTCTTTTGAAAAAATTTGTTTTATAATCTCTAAACAATAATTTTATAAAAAAAATAAAATGAAAACCTAAAATAGCGTTTGTAAAAAGTGCTATTAAATGATGTTTATTGGAAAGAATTGTGATAGTGCTTTTTCGTAGAAACGCTACCAAGGCTTGTTAAAAAATGTGTAGTTAAAATTGGCTACTATAGCGCTTTTTGGAGAAGCGTTATTAAAGACTCGATTTTTAATAGCGTTTAAAAACGCTATCTTAGAGGGTTAACCTATAATAGCAGCAACTTTAATAGCGCTTAAAAATGATATTAAAGGCCAATAAAAGCGCTATTGAATATATTTTTTGGCGTAGTGGGCCTTACCTAAAAATATTGTATCGATCAAAACCTTTTTTTGAAACCACATTATTCTAAACTCACTCTCTCTTAAACCCTATAGCTCCATCTTCTTCCGCTCACCGCACATCGGAACCCAAATTTCTATAGATCAAAACACAACCTTTCTCATACTGTTCTCTCTGAAATTTCAGATTTCCATCGTTCGACTTATCCCATTGAACACCATAAACCTCTCCTCCACATCCATTATGGTGGCGTTGTTTCTTCTAAACTCATTCTATCTTCATTCTTCTGCTCAACTTCCACGTAATTTATTTTAGTAAGCTCAATCTTCATCATCTCAATTTCATTATCTCAATCTCGCTTACTTCACAATTTTCTTATATCTTCTCTAAATCATTATGTATTTGAATTTTATTTATTTTAGAATGATTAGTACTTTAGGTTATAATCTTATTCAGAATCATAACTTAGATGTATTTTTTGTTGTTGAAGATTATTTAGCTATACAATGGCTTCAAGAAAGATTTTAAGAAGTAATTTCATTCATCAATACTCTAACGCTTTAGGAGCTTTGATTTCATCTTTTCACTCTCCGCTACGTTTTTTCACTATAAAACCTCACACTCCTCAATCAAACGTTTCTCATGAAATTTCACGGTACAAAGAGGAATTATTCATTTTTCCTCCTGTTTTGGGACAATTCGTCTGGGGATTCGTGAGATTCCATGGTGATTTTATGAGATTGAGATTGAATGAGTCCATAGCTGTGAGTTGGTTGTCGCAGTCGTCGGCTCCTGCGAAGAAAGACGAGCTGGAGAGTGATGACGTGGTTAGTTAGAAGCGGAAAGAAGCTTCTTCAGAGGAATGTGATAAGGTGGTTGAGGTTTAACCACTATGTTTTTGAAATCGTTGTCCTCTCATAATACTAGATTGTCCAAGTATTCCTTTTATGATGGCTTAGGCTATCATACAGTTAAATGGTTAGCTATTCTTGTGTTTGATGACATTAATTTCTTGTTACAAGACATCCTAAAAGATAGCAGTTATAAGACATATACATCATAACTTGCTATGCATCAAATTGAAGCATTGTGCATGGAATATTAAACTGTAAAATAGCATATAATTGAAGGCGACTTCCTATGGTTTCTTAAAGAGAACGATAGAGTTCTTACTTTCATAATTGCATTGTTATTATGTCTTTTGTTTTAATTCAAGGACTTTTGTTTAACAAAAGGAATTAAAACATTAGAGGAGGAAAGAAACATACATTTCCTTTGTCATTGTTGTTGCAGATGTTAATAGCTCACTACTTCCAATAAATCAAGAGACCATATATTAAGTTGCTGCAAATAATGTGTTCTACTTGAGGGATGATTAAAAGAGTAGTATATTTATTGTTTGCTTAGTGTTTTTGTAGATACCATGTGACAAATGAGGAGCTTGCCTCAGGCTGTTATTAGGTTAGGTGATTTTTATATGGATAGTTACTCTTGTACACACATCAAATCAATCTACACTTTGAGAGAGTGGTGTGATAGATTGGTTGCTTGAAGTTTAGATTAGAGTGAATGCGGATGGCGTTAGCTATCCTTTTTCCGTCACAACAGCTGCCAATGCGAAATTGTTTCTGCTTTGGGTGTGAGGCTGGCTGGTTATGTCAGCAGAATTGTAGTATTGTTTCTGCGTTGGCTACGACTTGGTATATGTGGAATTTGCGGAATGGAATTATTTTTAGGAATGATAATTGGAATGTGTGAGATATCGTTTGAAATATTAAGACGATAATTTGGAGATGGTCTTTCATCGGGAAAATTACCCGCTCTAATTTTAGCTTTTATGAGTTTAGTAGGTTCCCTTTGTACTACTTGTCTTAAGGCTTAATTGGGTTGTAATTTTCTTTTTGGCTCTTCGTTAGCCTTGGTTTTTTTTAAGTGGGTTCGAGAACTCATTGTTCTCGCTATCAATGAATTCTTGCTTATAAAAAAAATGCAATTTAGTTTTTTTTTATGAAAAATGAAATTCTTTTGAAAAAATTTGTTTTATAATCTCTAAACAATAATTTTATAAAAAAAATAAAATGAAAACCTAAAATAGCGTTTGTAAAAAGTGCTATTAAATGATGTTTATTGGAAAGAATTGTGATAGTGCTTTTTCGTAGAAACGCTACCAAGGCTTGTTAAAAAATATGTAGTTAAAATTGGCTACTATAGCGCTTTTTGGAGAAGCGTTATTAAAGACTCGATTTTTAATAGCGTTTAAAAACGCTATCTTAGAGGGTTAACCTATAATAGCAGCAACTTTAATAGCGCTTAAAAATGATATTAAAGGCCAATAAAAGCGCTATTGAATATATTTTTTGGCGTAGCGGGCCTTACCTAAAAATATTGTATCGATCAAAACCTTTTTTTGAAACCACATTATTCTAAACTCACTCTCTCTTAAACCCTATAGCTCCATCTTCTTCCTCTCACCGCACATCGGAATCCAAATTTCTATCGATCAAAACACAACCTTTCTCATACTGTTCTCTCTGAAATTTCAGATTTCCATCGTTCGACTTATCCCATTGAACACCATAAACCTCTCCTCCACATCCATTATGGTGGTGTTGTTTCTTCTAAACTCATTCTATCTTCATTCTTCTGCTCAACTTCCACGTAATTTATTTTAGTAAGCTCAATCTTCATCATCTCAATTTCATTATCTCAATCTCGCTTACTTCACAATTTTCTTATATCTTCTCTAAATCATTATGTATTTGAATTTTATTTATTTTAGAATGATTAGTACTTTAGGTTATAATCTTATTCAGAATCATAACTTAGATGTATTTTTTGTTGTTGAAGATTATTTAGCTATACAATGGCTTCAAGAAAGATTTTAAGAAGTAATTTCATTCATCAATACTCTAACGCTTTAGGAGCTTTGATTTCATCTTTTCACTCTCCGCTACGTTTTTTCACTATAAAACCTCACACTCCTCAATCAAACGTTTCTCATGAAATTTCACCGTACAAAGAGGAATTATTCATTTTTCCTCCTGTTTTGGGACAATTCGTCTGGGGATTCGTGAGATCCCATGGTGATTTTATGAGATTGAGATTGAATGAGTCCATAGCTGTGACGTGGTTGTCGCAGTCGTCGGCTCCTGCGAAGAAAGACGAGCTGGAGAGTGATGACGTGGTTAGTTAGAAGCGGAAAGAAGCTTCTTCAGAGGAATGTGATCAGGTGGTTGAGGTTTAACCACTATGTTTTTGAAATCGTTGTCCTCTCATAATACTAGATTGTCCAAGTATTCCTTTTATGATGGCTTAGGCTATCATACAGTTAAATGGTTAGCTATTCTTGTGTTTGATGACATTAATTTCTTGTTACAAGACATCCTAAAAGATAGCAGTTATAAGACATATACATCATAACTTGCTATGCATCAAATTGAAGCATTGTGCATGGAATATTAAACCGTAAAATTGCATATAATTGAAGGCGACTTCTTATGGTTTCTTAAAGAGAACGATAGAGTTCTTACTTTCATAATTGCATTGTTATTATGTGTTTTGTTTTAATTCCAGGACTTTTGTTTAACAAAAGGAATTAAAACATTAGAGGAGGAAAGAAACATACATTTCCTTTGTCATTGTTGTTGCACATGTTAATAGCTCCCTACTTCCAATAAATCAAGAGACCATATATTGAGTTGCTGCAAATAATGCGTTCTACTTGAGGGATGATTAAAAGAGTAGTATATTTATTGCTTGCTTAGTGTTTTTGTAGATACCATGTGACAAATGAGGAGCTTGCCTCAGGCTGTTATTAGGTTTGGTGATTTTTATATGGATAGTTACTCTTGTACACACATCAAATCAATCTACACTTTGAGAGAGTGGTGTGATAGATTGGTTGCTTGAAGTTTGGATTAGAGTGAATGCGGATGGCGTTAGCTATCCTTTTTCCGTCACAACAGCTGCCAATGCGAAATTGTTTCTGCTTTGGGTGTGAGGCTGGCTGGTTATGTCAGCAGAATTGTAGTATTGTTTCTGCGTTTTTTTATGTATGTTATGTGTTATGGTACTCGCCTGATATGGATTTTTTTATTACTAGTTAGATGGTTCTTTTTGCAGGCTAGTTACTACAGAAGTGAGATTCTTCCTATGTTGAAGAGACACAAGGTTGTGCAATTTAGTCACACATATTCAAGACTAGCAAACAATGGTCTTGATTCGTTTATTCAGAAACTGAGGTGTCGTGCCAATTGCGATGCTCTTAATAAGTATACGGTTGAGATTTGGGAGCTTGGAAAGACCTTGGTTGATAGGCTAAGAAACAACGATGAGCCTTATATTGCCCTTTATTTGAGGTATTATACCTCATGAACTTAAGGATCTGTTTGTTTTTAGATAACATTTTCGGTTTCTGGTTTTTATTGAAAACGCTTTTTTAACAAATGGTTATTCTTCTGTGATTCGCAATGTAGATATGAGAAAGATATGCTGGCTTTTACTATGTTTATGCATGTTATGTGTTATGGTATTGCCTTGTTTTGGTTTTTTCACGAGGATGGGATATGGGCTGTAACTGTCTTATACAGAATTTTAATGTCGAAACTTTATGAAAACTGTTCCTCTGATTTGCGTAGTTGTAGTGGGTGCACTAATGTGATATGCTGCGGCAAGAATTGATTTGAATTTTTATCCAAATTCAAATCAATTTGATTCATTGTTTCTGCATTTTCAAAATGTTGCAGAGTGGTAATTGCTTCTTTACATTTTATTTTAAAAGTCGTTGTTTGTATGCATTGATGGATCCTTGGCTGAGCCTATTACTAGGTGGTATTGAATTTCTAGACGAGGAACTAAACAACGTTGCACTTAGAGACGGGCAACAAACCATGCAACGCTGCACTTCTTCCGCACCCCTTAGGGCTCTACCACCACCCCAGTTATCAACTTGTCTTCCTTATACTGTTTCATGATAATTTCCAAATATATTATTACAAGTCCTAAGTATTCTAAACAACAAATCCTACAACATAGTAATCATTAAATGAAATGAAGTAAATTTAACTAGAGCCAAGCTAATCAGAGCCTCTCATGCAAACAAATGAAAGAGAAGACTCTATAAGCCATGTAAAAACAAAATAAGCCTTGTCACATACTTACCACTGATCATCTAAACAGTAAGTTTAGTACTAAATTTTGGTAAAACATAATGTTGTGAAATATGTTCCAACATGAAGGTTTCAGCCCCAGACCAAAGATGTCGAGTGAAATGTCACAGCATGTAGATTCGACATCATCACTGTCACAACAGATTTTGTATAAATTTGTTCCAAGATTCAAGGCGCGATTGGCAGTGGATCAAGGATCAAAGATATGAACCCCAACAAAGTAGAAGACTATAAAAGAAGACCAAGACCTAATGCAGAGAAGGAGAGAGAGGACGACATAGACTTAGGAATCCTATTTTGTAAAGTATGGTTTAGATTTTGAGAGTCGTAGGTTTCTCTTGTAAGTCTCCCTCTGTATCGATTTGATACATTGTGGTAGACATAAGTACTTGTACAGATTCAGAAACCCGTAGGTAACGAATCGTGTATTGTTCTTGGATGAAGCTTTGAAGCAAATCCAAGTTAATTTGTTAGTCAAGGATGCTTGACTGAACTTTGTATTTGAAGGGGTGTCTTTCAATAGGGATGATACAGTTATGGGGTATTAATTGTTAGATAATCACAGGTTGTGATTTAGGGAGTGAGTTGGGTTTCTCTTATCATTTAGATGTGACTTCTAATGATAAAGTCTTCATTGGGTAGTGATAGGTAAGCGTGGGTGTTTACTGTAAACCTGAGGTTGTTTACATAAAACTATACTACTGATAGTGAATTCTTCTTCATGGATTGGTATCCCCCAGATGTAGGTGAGTTGCACCAAACTAGGTCATCATATTCTGTGTTGTTTATAATTCTGTAATTTACAGTTCAGTTTTGATTAACATGTTGGAACAGATGTCGAAACATCTGTGCTTCTGTAGTTCTGATATTCAAGATATCAGTCTGCTGTTCTGTTCTTTATTTAAAATAATTATGCAGAACAATATCTTGACATGTGTTAGGACATCTAATGTCTGTTGTGCCAGAATTTCAATTGGTATCAGAGCAGGCATCCTATATGTTTCTGGATGAGATCTTTGGGAGATACTTTCTGGCGTTGAACCAGGAGGAGTTTTGGAGATCAGATCAATCAACTCAGACATACTCAAGGGTATTAATGGATGGAATGGATGTTCTGGATCGATGGTAACAACTCGGTGGTTGTTCATGTTGCTGAGGTGGTTCTACAACAAATGCAGGAGAAATGGCTAGTTCTCTTGTTGGGGTGTCTTATAAGATGTTCTGACATCTTATTAAGGCAAGTTGAATTTGTTCCCTGGTGGTTCCACTGTATGTGTTTCTGACGGAAGGGCTCTGGAATATATGGGGTTCTGGAGTTGTTGCTGAAGACAGATGGTGGATGATCTCAATCGTCGGCCTCTATATTTGAAGATATCTGCATCTTTTTATTTCAAAGTCGGGAGCAATGGAATGAAGAGAGTTGTTGGAAGGTGTCTGTTATGGTGACTTGGTACTTGGAAGCTTGGTTCCATGGTGCAGTGTAAAGTCAGTTGAAGAGGGGAGTTGAGTTTAGGTTTATCAAGTTCTTGCTCTAGGAATTTGATAGATTATTAATCGACTAAGTTGTCAAAGATACTTGAGAATTCTCTCAAGTCCACTCATAAAGGCATCTCAGTCGTGCATCTGGAGTCTTCTAGTTATTCTTCTGACTAGAAGGTGTTTCTGTGAAACATAAATCTGAAGAAAGTGGAGGTGATTTATTTTCACCATCCAAAAGTGCAAGGAATGATTCATCTCTCTTAATCCTAAGAGTGGATCCAATCTGAATGTAGTTTTCAGAACTGTTGAAGTAAATAGGGTTTGTTCAGAGAGAATCTTAGTTACTTGAGTTAAGGGTGGCAGCCTTGGTATCTCAACAATTTGTTTGTCAAAGAAGATACTTGCAAAAGATTGAATACTTGATAAGTGTTCATGAAGTGATCTGGTGGAGTGTGGCTTCAACAGTGAAATAGGATTATTGAACAAAGATTTAAGATCAACTGCTATTTGTGTTACTCACAAGTATTTAATTGATTATTCTTGTATGTGGAGTTCAAGATTATTGATGTTTAACACGATGTTGAAACATCTCTTCATATGGGTTTGTGTAGAATCATGGGAGGGGTATTGCATAAGCTTTTAGATCTATTTCTCTTAGGTGTTGACCTAAGAATCTGCTTCAGTTGGTGTGGCAGAAGCATCTGATCTCTGGAGAGTTTCTTGGCAAGAAACTAGTCTAGACAATGGTGATGTGGAAGATGAAGAAGAAGACATCATAATCTTGATGGATAGTTCTTAGATCAGTTTATTTTTTACCTAAGAGTATTGGAGTGTAGCAGGTGTGTTGGAAGCATCTGATGTTTATCTGGAAAGTGTCCTGGCAAGAGACTTGTCCAGAATAGAGTGCTGGTGATGGCACGACTTGGGTCAGTTTATTTCTGATCTAGGTACTTAGGAGCATGTGATCTTGCTCATCTTGGGAGTCAAGACAATTATCTCTGGCTATCTACAGACTACTCTACTCAAGGAAAGTGGCATTCTTTGGTATGGTTATGGTGTAGTTTATGACTACTTCTCTTCTGAAGAAATCAGACGTGGCAGGTGTGAAATCTTTGGAGCTTCAAAGCACTTATTCATCAAGGTGTGAGCTTGTATGGAATACCTGTGTTAAAGTTAAGTAGGGTGGAGGTTGTCTACTCAAACTTGGTTGTTGAATCAAGTTTATGAGAACATGGAACTCTTGTTATGTAATAGGGAGGAGGTTCTTCTAAGTGGCAGAAGGAGGAGTTGAATTCAACAGCTGGATGTCATATCAGAATGTTCTGACATCAAGCAGAAACTTCAAGGTCTTAGTTGATGTAGTGGCGCATCATCCCAGATAAAGTTGATCTTCTCATAAATAAATGGAATCAACACTTCAAAAAGGTCTATCTCATGTAGTTTGCGGGAGCTGTGGAAGTAGAGGATGTTACATGTCTGAGGATTGGTGGATCCAAGATGGCTTTCTATGGTGCAAGTAGTTCATGTGACTTGAAGATTAGGTTTCATTAGTTGATCAGAAGATTATCTGAAACTCTGAAGAAAAGATAAGATTAATTAAAAAGTGGCATTTGGTTGATCCTTATTGTGCATTTAAGCAGGGTGCTTGGAACTGATTGCTCTTGGGCAGAAGGGTAGTCGGTTGAAGATGAAAGGAGGTTCTAGTTTAGGTCTATCTTGGAGCTTGTGGTGGAAGTTCCAGGTTGATGATGGAATATTACCTTTTTTTGGTGGATGAGAGTTTATTTCTCTCTTTGGTTACTGGAGTTCTTATTGATCAAGCTGGTCGCGCAGTGTTGTTTGAAGATCTTCAGTTGGATTACTATGCAGATAAAAAGTCCAGTGGTAGAGCATATCAAGAATCATGTTGGATGGTGTCTGTGATATGTGAAGGATGTCCTAACTGATGTTAGAACATCTTCTAGGTTGGTTATCCTTGGAGTGAGATGCTAAGTTCTGAGTGTGGAACTTGACACTCACATCTTGTCTAAGAAGTATTTATCTTGTCATATAGGAGAATGATGGGTAAAGGATTGTCTTAGAAGTCTGATGTGAATGAGACATGCTAGAAGTGGATCAGTTTGGTGCTAGTGGAGCAAATGGACTGAGGATTACTGGAGCATGTGTTTGATGTCCTTCAAGTGTGAAGAACAACTGGGTGAGCTAGCAAACTAAGGGGCTCTGTATGTCTCTTTGAGGAATGTGAAGCATTCAGATTCAATTGGGTTGTATCTCAAGGAATAAGGAGATCTATACATGAGAATTCAGGAGGAATTTGTGTGGTGTATGGATGGTTTCTGGACGAGAGGGATCAATGGAGCTTTGGTCTCAATCCAAGAGTTTGTTGGTTATGGTACAAAGGATGTGTTCCTGGTACTCTCATTGTATGATCATGAAGTTGTCATGAGATGTCATGTAGTGATTTTGGGTGTTTCTTGCTGAAGAAGCATCAGTTGAGAAAGATAAGGGGAGAGCTTTTGTCTAATTAATGTACTGGTGTGGTACATGGTTTGCTTGAGGGTCAAGCATTAGGTGAATGCGTCCAACAGGTGTGTTGAACAGAGGATGCGCTCTTGAAGACATGAAGATGCGTCTTATGTTTTCCATTCATTTAGGGTGTTCTTCTGGCAATGAAGCACTGATTATCTACGACAGGGGAAGTTAGACTTTGGTCGTGGAGATATGGCTGCAGCGGTGCAGTTTGGTTATCAAGATTGTTCGTGTGTTCAAGCAGTTTGTGATAGATTGCCTCTGGTGAGGATGATATGTCAGACGAGATGACGTAACATTGCCTTACTGGTATAAGTTCTGGGTGAACTTATCTGGTTGTTCTGATTCTATCATTGTGGTGTCAATGAATTGGATTAAAAGTGGTACAAGTATCTTGGAAAATTATGTTGCTGTCTGGAAGAAATTAGTTTTATCTGTTGTTGGTAAGGTCAATGAAAGAATTATGCTTGAATCAAGTTTGCTAATTCTGGATTAAGAAAGTGATTGTAGTTCTATCCGTGGGGACCATAAACCTGACAAAATCAGGTTAGGTATCAGGACATTATTCAGAAGAAGCTTCAAGGACAAGTCAGAAAATGTGAAATCTTTTGAAACTAACTTGACAGGCAGTTATTGCACTCTTTGACTAGTCTTTTGGATTGACTCTACCTATATAGCTTCTTCATTATTTAAGAAGAGTTGTGATGCTTGAACTGTAAAACTTTCTTCTTGTTAAGTTGAGAGAAAATGGATTTTGTCCGTCTTTGGGTAAGCACAATCTGGGTATGGACTTGCATGGGTCATTTTTGCCAACTTTTGGCTAAAAAGGGGGAGAATGGCTTACTGCTGAGAGGTGTATGTGCATTTGTGCTGCTGATTTGTAAAATGTCTCAAAGGATGTTCTAACGTTATGGGTTTTAACATCTTGGGAGGTTGTGTTTTGTGATCAGAGTTAAGAAGCAAGTTGTGTTTTGTGATCTGAGTTACATTCCCTATGTATTCGGTATCACAAGGGAATGAAGAGGGTAACTCAAAATTATCTTCTCCCTTTTCCTTGGCACTTACTTCAAGTATTTCTCAATGGATGTTCCAACGTTCTGGGTTTTAACATCTTGGGAGGTTGTGTTTTGTGATTGTTGAAATACAAATAGAGTTCGGGATTTAGTTATCGTTCCACAGAGATTGTTTCGTGATATCGCAGCCGTTCTACAGTCGTAACGTTTCAAGCCTTAAAGTAACAAGGGGTTTTAGGTTGGTTTCATAGCGGTTGCATTCAAATTTAATTAAAAGCAGTAAAGAGATTGTTTTAACGGTTTATAAAAGCATGTCAAGGTTAGGGTTCGACAAACCACTTTGCACATATATAATCGATAGAGCTAATGAACTCGGTTAAATGATAAATACAATCACATATCCTCCCAATATATTTATTTCTAACACATATTGTGAGTTTTATCATTTTGATCCTTTGTTGATTTCTCACACAAACTATCAAAATGACAACATTAAAGTTCAATATTTATGAACATCAACACACATTACTATCTCTAGCCAATGGACATTGATGGATGAAAAACCTAGGTAAAGAGTTTGAGCATATTTCTCAATCATGAACCAACACAAAGAATAAACATAGAAACAAGGTTTTTCACCATACATTTATCATCTAAGAGTTCACAAACTAGAATCAATCCATATACATACAAAGGAAAGGTTTACCTACATCTAACCTTAACATAAAAGAGAAATTAGCTACACATATTCATGGTAGCTTGATCAACAAGAATCGGGAGAAGAGAAACGAGCATCAACGACGATTTTATCGACAAAATGATGCTTTTTAATCTTCCAAAGATGAAGTGCTACAGTGTAATATACTTTTATCTAAGAATGTAATGGAGAGAGAGCCAAAATTCTGATCAACACAACTTATAAAGGGGCTGAGTTTCGTCGCGCGCGCTGAGCGCTTAGTCGCGCGCTGAGCGGGCTCCACTTAAAAGTTAAACCGCCTAAAAGCGCGCTGAGCACCCTAATGAGCCCGCTGAGCGCGCAAGCTCCTGTAATTCCTTCCATCTTCACGCTGGGAGCACGCTCAAAGCATGCTCAAAAAATCCAAATTTTGCCAAACTGTTTTTGTGGGGTCCTCAAGGTTCCAATCCACACCCTTCCATGTAAAAATCTGCAATAAAAACACAAAAGTTAAATAGATACGACAAATAACGAAATTAACTAGAAAACGGTTATAAACGGAAACAATGGGAAAAGGCATGGATTTACAAATAAAGCTCACAAAAAGGTGCTAAAAACTAATCTAAATATTAACACTTTTTAGCACCTAACAACTCTCCCCAACTTGATTCTTTGTTTGTCCTCAAACGAAGATAAAGTAGAATAGAAGCAAGCGGAAAACCAGAAACAAACACCAACAAAAAGTAATGGTTCAAACCAAATAAACACACACGCAAGTACCGCCCGTCCTTATGAAGAATGAAAGTATGTAAATGAACTAAATTCTAAACATAATTAACAAGCACAAATCATAAGCAAACAAATGTTTAAATTGGAATCACCTAATTTATTCAAATGAGCCTAACTCAATATATCCAAGGGACAAAACACACTCATAGCAAAAGTGTCAGCATCCAGAACAATTCATGCATTCATCAAACCAATTCAACAAGAAAACCAAGGAAACAAAGATCACTTAAGGGCTTCTAAAGGTTGTAACTTGGCAAGGTTTAACAAGAAAGGGATATTTGTAAAAAGCCAATGAAACAAAGTGGTTAACAAAAATTTTCAACACTGAAGAACATGCCAATAACCCACTTAGACACCTCATAACCATTCAATTCAATCCTTTCTTTTCTTATGGTGCACTCTTTCATTTTCTTTTCAAGCAACTCCTTTTGGAGTGCAGAGCATAGTACAAAATAATGTTTCATGTATCTTTTTCTTTTTCACAAGAGGCACCAAATCACCTTTTCTCTATTTTTTTTTTCTTTTTCACAACTAGAGCCACTCTCCCCAACTTTAAACCATACCATATTTAATGTGCAATGTTCTTCAAAAGTATGTTCAAACAAAGGGTTAAGTGTTTATAAAAAAAAAATAGAATGAATCACATTGATTTTCTTTTTAGCATCACAACCACAATTAAGTGCATTCCTATGATCAATCGACGGGTTGATGCGATATTCATTCCAATTTCAAGGCTCAACATGGCTAGCAAGTGCTCACACCTCTCACAAGGTAAAATTGAAGTTTATTTGGATCGGTTGTTTTTCTCATAATCAAAAATTGCCTAGATCATTTCAATGTTTCCAAGGTTTGCAAATGAATACAAGATTAAACATGAATCGTAGGAGCTAAACAACAATTACAAAATCTCTCAATATTTATGAACAACGGAGGGACTCACATTTGTGGTTGTCCTAATTGATTCCAAAATGAACAAAAATGCAAAATGAAGAAAATCTTGAAAATCATGTGAAGCACAAAGTTCAAAAACATACTAACATTCTACAAAGCACAAAACAGAGTACCTTTGTGTGCACCAATTTAGAATTTTATCATCACCATCAATGAAAGGTGAAGTGCATCACTTAATGTTCAAAGAAACAAACTTGCTTCAACCATCCATTGCCTTAAAAAAAATAAAGGGCAAACAACAAAAAATTTCTGTACAAACAAACCATATAAACATAAAACAACATCCACCCGGATGTTAAATTAATTTAATCAACCAAAAAATTTTTAACACCAATTCAAACTCACATCCGCCCGGATGGAGAATACAAAATTCCTACACAAGGTAGTCAATACAAAATCCAACCATAATAGTTATACCAAGTAAAAAAAAAACAAAATATAATAAATGACTAGTCAAACCCAACATCAGTCAGAACTAGACCTAGACGCTCCATGATCCGCTCCATCATCACCGTCATCGTCATCAAGGTCGCCTTCCTCTGCCCCCTCCGGAAAACCAGGCCTGCCCCCAGGCCAACGAGCATAAGCAATGAGGTCTTAGCGAGTCCTCAGCCGGTGGTCCACATGCGGTTCCCGAATCTGCAGCTGCAATTGCATCATAGAATCATGCATAAATAGGAAAGCCCGCTGATGAAGCTCGTGCATGGCCCAATTGTCCTCAGCATTTGGATCATAAGCGTGCCCGCGTCCGCGCCCACGGCCGCGAGCAGGAGCAGCAGCAGCTACACGGATAGCCTGCTCTAAATCAATCACCCCCATACAATGACGAGTGACATAACTATCATCTACAATCTGGAGCTTCACATTCCCATGAGTAGGTAATGTAACTTGCGCCTCATGGCAAAAAGCCATAATCAACCCTGGATAAATAAGGGCGCAAGCCACACAATCTCCAAGCGGTGTACCATTGGTGGCAGTTCTCTTCATCTCATTAGCAATAATCTGTGCAAAATCCACGGTGTGGCCCTCTGTGCACAAATGAAAAATCAGAGTCGCGGTCTCCATTGGAATAGAGGAGGTGTGGCTTCTTGGCCGAAGGTTGTATAGAACAACCGACATGACAAGCTGTGATACAGAATCCAACACCCTCCTAGCAAACTTAATAGGCGCTCCACTAGCACTTAAAGTGTAAGTCCCCCCGGTTCTGCACAAAGACTCCCTAAGTTGGTCAGGATTCCAGTTCCGCTGAGCCAACGACCGTGTAAAATCACTTAACTCATCTTCTTCCAGCTGCAGTGGGCTTCCAAGGTAGGTATTGATGGCATTTCTTGAGAAATCAATTTCTTTCCCCCTAACCCAAGTTTTGAAAGTAAACCTATCACCACCGGAGGGTAACGCATTAGCATAAAACTCCTTCACAATGTCTATATGGTACTCAGGAAAAGGAGAACCAAGCTTATCCCACGCACCACCTTGGACAAAATGACTTATGTTTCTATGGGGACCATCGGGATCAATCATAATTAACCTGTCCGGCCAAATCGATCTTTTTTCAAGCTGCACGTATCTTTGTTGTTGCTCGAGGCCAACAAAACGCGTCGAATCGAAATGGCAGGGGGAGCTCTTCTGTTGGGATTAGATGTAGAACCAACGACTCGTTGCTTCTTTCTTCCTAACATCTGAAAAACAAAAGAAAAACAACGTACAAACAAAACAGTACCACATGTTAGCGAAAACAACAAGCTAAAATTCCTAAATTATATAAACAATATATAGAACAATGACAACATAGCATAACAGAATTAGGAAAAGGGGGGATTTTTCTGCAAATCTCAGAGCGCACTGAGTGCGCAGGAGCGCGCTGAGCGGGCTCTGCGAATTACAGAAAAAACCCCCCTCTGCAACAGATGGTTCTAAAAGATAAACACAACCCCTAATTCCACTACACAGTCAGTTACAGAGAAATTAAAATAAAAAATCAAAGCAAATTAACCTTTCACAAAACCTAATTCTAAAATTTCATACCCTAATTTCCACAATTCTAACTTCTAACCAACATGCAAGCATACTAAGTAAACACTTATACAGAATTTCGTCATTACAAAGGCAAAGGAAAGAAGAAGAACAAGAACATCCAACAATTACAAACAATGTCCCAATAATGGGGTTCTAATTGAAAATGAAAAATTGCTAAAACAAAGACTTACAATGCTTGAGGATGATGATGCTTAGCAGAAAATGATAAGGGAGATGATGTAGAGAATTGAAAATCCAAGGAAGTTTTGAAAAATTTGGAGGAGAGAAAATGAGGGAAAGTGAGGGGAATGAGAAAAAGAGGCAAGGTTGCTGAACCCTAGCCACTTAAGCATCATTCTGGGCCGGGTACATCTTTGTGGGCCCAGAAAATCAAAATATATTTTTTTTTAAAATTCGCAACCCGCGCTGAGCGGGCAAATAGCGCGCTGAGCGCGCTAGCTTCTGGAAGTATAGGCTCATTTTTTTCAAGAGCGCGCTGAGCGCGCAGGGCAACATCAAAAATTCTCCCAGCAGTAAAAAGGCAACATCCACACGTTCAAAACATCACCCTAAACATCATACAACATCAATTTTTTCACAAACCATGTCTAAACAGCAAATTCACTAGTAAAAACGATAAAAACTTACAGTGTTGGGGTGCCTCCCAACGAGCGCTTGTTTAACGTCGGATAAGCTCGAAGGTCCAAGATGCTCAATTAAGAACATCAAGGAGAACAGAACTGGAAGCGCGATCGAAATTCCCTACGAGGTAAACTTTTAGACGTTGACCGTTGACGGTCCAACAGTCTTTCTTTTCCAAGTCTTCGATAACAACAGATCCAAAGTTTTTCACTTCCTTAACACGAAAAGGCCCGGACCACTTTGATTTTAATTTTCCCGAAAAGAGTCTTAACCGAGAGTTAAACAATAACACCAATTGTCCGGCCTTGAACTCCTTTTGCCGGAGCTTTTTATCGTGGTATTCTTTCACTTTTTCCTTGTACAACCAACTTGAGTGGTATGCGGCATTACGCATTTCTTCCAACTCAAGAAGTTGCACTTTTCTTTTGTGACCGGCCAAGTCCTTGTCAAAATTTAACATTTTCAAGGCCCACAAAGCCTTATGCTCCAATTCAACCGGTAAATGGCAAGTTTTACCATAAACCATTTGAAACGGAGTTAGACCTATTGGAGCTTTATAAGCAGTGCGATATGCCCATAAAGCCTCGTCCAATTTTTGCGACCAATCCTTTTTCGAACTAGACACGGTTTTTTCAAGGATTCTTATTATCTCACGGTTGGATACCTCAGCTTGACCATTCGATTGCGGGTGGTAAGGGGTCGCCACCTTATGCGATACACCATAGTGTTTTAAGACATTTTCAAGAGGTGTATTACAAAAGTGCGACCCACCATCGCTAATGAGCACCCGAGGAGTGCGAAAACAGGAAAATATGTATTTCTTTAAAAAATTTATCACCGTTTTGCCATCCGCCTTAGGTGAGGCAATCACCTCCACCCACTTTGAAACATAGTCAACTGCAACCAACATGTATTCATTACCAAAAGATGGTGGAAATGGACCAACAAAATCGATGCCCCAACAATCAAAAATTTCTACCTCTTGTATGTTTTGGAGAGGCATTTCATCACGTTGTCCAATTCCACCAGTTCTTTGGCACATGTCACAACTTTTGGCATGGAGATGTGCGTCTTTAAAAAGGGAAGGCCAATAAAAGCCCGATTGAAGGACTTTAGTGGCCGTCCTCGAACCATTAAAATGGCCTCCATACGGTGAGTTATGGCAATGCCAAAGAATGCTTTGAGCCTCATCACTTGTGACACACCTTCTCAAAAGGTTGTCACTTCCTAACTTAAACAAATACGGGTCGTCCCACACGTAGTAACTAGCATCCGAAAGGAACTTCCTTTTTTGGTTCCAAGTTAGGTCTTCGGGCACCCAACCAGTAGCCTTATGGTTAGCAAAATCTGCAAACCAAGGCCTAACTTGGACTTTAAAAAGTTTTTCATCAGGAAATTCCTCTTGGATTTCCTTTTCAACTATGGTGACCTCAACATTGACAAGGCGAGACAAGTGATCTGCCACCAAATTTTCCGAACCCTTTTTATCTTTTATTTCTAAATCAAACTCTTGTAATAAAAGGATCCATCGGATGAGCCTTTGCTTCGAATCCGGTTTGGTTAGCAAATACTTGATCGCCGAATGGCCGGTGTAAACAACAACTTTTGACCCGATGAGGTAGGATCTAAATTTCTCAAGCGCATACACAATAGCAAGTAATTCTTTTTCGGTTGTGGCATAATTAACTTATGCCTCATTTAAAACATTACTTGCATAGTGTATGGCATGGAAACTTTTTTCCTTCCTCTGACCAAGTACCGCTCCAACAACATAATCGCTCACATCGCACATAAGTTCAAAATTCAAAGTCCAATTTGGAGCGATTATTATTAGAGCGGTAACAAACTTTTCTTTTAAAATTTCGAAAGCATGAAGACATTCATCGTTAAAAAGAAATACCTATTTCTTGCTTAGCAAATTGCTCAATGGTTTAGCCACCTTTGCAAAGTCTTTGATAAAACGCCGATAAAATCCTGCATGCCCCAGGAAACTTCGGATCCCTTTTAGGTTGGTCGGAGGAGGCAACTTCTCTATCACTTCAACTTTTGCTCGATCAACCTCAAGGCCTTTGGACAAAACTTTGTGGCCGAGCACAATTCCCTCCGTCACCATAAAGTGACACTTCTCCCAATTTAGCACTAGATTTGTCTTCACACACCTCTCTAAAACGGTTTCCAAATTTGTCAAGCATAAATCAAATAAGCCTCCAAAAACCGAAAAGTCTTCCATGAACACTTCCATCGTCTTTTCTATTATGTCGGAGAAGATAGCTTGAACGCACCGTTGGAAAGTTGCCAACGCATTACATAAACCAAAAGGCATCTTACGATACGCAAAAATGCCAAAGGGACAAGTAAAGGCCGTCTTCTCATGATCCGCCGGGTCAACCGCAATTTGGTTATACCCCGAATATCCGTCCAAGTAACAATAGAATTGCTGCCCGGACAACCTCTCTAAAATTTGGTCCATAAATGGTAATGGAAAATGATCTTTCCTTGTCGCGGTGTTGAGCCTTCTATAATCAATGCACATCCTCCACCCCGTCACTGTTTTTGTCAGGACCAACTCATTTTTTTCGTTACGAATCACGGTCATTCCTCCCTTTTTTGGCACAACATGGACTAGACTAACCCAAGGGCTATCGGAAATCGGGTAAATCATACTGGCTTCCAATAGCTTAACCACTTCTTTTCTCACCACCTCTTTCATTGTTGGATTCAAGCGGCGTTGCGGTTGGGATACCGCCTTGAAATCTTCTTCCATCAAGATACGATGCATGCAATAAGTCGGGCTAATTCCTTTTAAATCGGAAAGGACCCAACCTATAGCATCTTAGTTTTTCTTCAAAACATGAATTAGACGGCCTTCCTCGTTTTTTGACAAAACGTTACTAATGATAACCGGCTTGTTACCACTGTCATCAAGAAACACGTATTTTAAATTGGAAGGCAAGACCTTCAATTCAAGTGGTGACTTTTCATCTTTCACTTCCTTCTTTAACTCTTCCGGTTCTACCTCCCATGGTTTCAACTCTTTGAGGGATTCAAGCTCTTTTAAACAATCCTCAAGAGCTCTTTCTTCTTCTTCGGAAAACACTTCAAAAGAATCATTAAGAGCCATTTCTAAAGGAGAGATTTCACGTACATGCTTAGAAACTTCCAACGTTGCTTCTTCAATTGCATCGATCCGAAAGCTATCATTTTTATCCTTTGAATGCTTCATAGCTTCGAAAATATCAAAACAAACCTCTTCATTTTGAACCCTCACCTTGATTAAACCGTCATCCACATTAATCATCATTCGGGCGGTTTTCATGAAAGGTCGGCCAAGAATTAAAGGTGCATCTTCATCTTCCTCCATATCGATAACAACAAAATTAACCGGGAAGAAAAATTTATCAACTTTTACCAAGACATCTTGAGCTAACCCATGAGGATGAGTTGTGGACTTGTCAGCCAATTGTAAAGTCATACGAATGACTTTCATCTCAATGTTCCCAAGCTTCTTTACAATGGACAATGGGATAAGATTAATGCTTGAGCCCAAATCAATTAAGCCCTTTCCAACATAGACGTCACCAATGGTAACCGGCAAAGTCACACGCCCCGGGTCAACTTCTTTTTTAGGAAGAGTTCTTTGGATGATGGCACTACAACTCGCGTCAAGAACAATAGTTTCCGGTTCCGAATACCTCCGCTTCTTCGTGAGAATGTCTTTCATGAACTTTGCATACTTTGGCATTTGTTCCAAAGCTTCGGCAAACGGAATGTTAACTTGTAATTGCTTGAAAATGTCCATGAAACGCGCATAGTGCCTCTCATTTTCCTTCTTTGAAGGAGCATGAGGATATGGTAAGTTTTGGATCGGAATAGCGCTCACTAGTTCCTTTCCCTTCTTCACTCTCCTAAGTCTCTCCTTTTTCTTCAACTCCACACCACTATTATTTTCAACTTCAACCATGTCATTACTTTTATTTTCAACTACACCTTCATTTTCACTTTTATTTTCAACTACTTCCTCATCACTATAATCCTCCACAAGACCATCAAGTTTTTCTTCCTCCACATTTTTCTCCTTTTCTTTCTCCAACTCCTTCCTACTTCTAGTAACAATCGCCTTGCAATGCTCCTTAGGATTCACTTGAGTATTCGCGGAAAAAGAAGGACCCGATTGTTGTTCGGCAATTTGCTTGGCAAGTTGCCCCACTTGGTTTTCAAGATTCTTAATCGCCGCATCACTACTCTTTTGATTGGCCATAGACATTTGCATGAATTGAGTCAAAGTGTCTTCAAATTTAGAGCTAGCAACCGAAGGTGGTGGAGGTTGATACGGATTTTGTCGGTTTGAAGGACCGGCACCATAACCTTGATTATTTTGATAATTTGCTCGCGGTTGAAATCCTTGATTTCCTTGATAATTTTGTTGAGAATTGTGTTGTTGTTGGTAAGGTTGTTGTTGTCTCCCTTGATAATCCCTTTAATTTGCCATATAGTTCACTTCTTCAAAACCCGGAGGAGGACAAAATCCGGTGTCATGCTCCCCTTTACAAAGTTCACAACAAGCTACTTGCTTACTTTTGCTCGGCTCCTTCATTTGTTTGATCTGTTGAGTCAAAAGCTCCACTTGTTGAGAGATAAGCTTGTTTTGCGCAAGGATCGCATCGTTAGTTCCCAATTCAAGGACACCGGGCTTCTTTTGAGAGTTGCCACGACTTTGACTTTGAAGATCGTTTAGAGCCATTCTATTAATAATATCAGTTGCTTCCTCGACACTCTTTGACAACAAACTTCCTCCCGAAGTGGCATCCAATAATGTCTTGCAATTTGGTTGGAGACCATTCTTGAAGATATGAATTTGTGTTAAATCATCAAACCCGTGACCTTTACATTTGCGAAGCATAGACTTGAATTGTTCCCATGCTTTATTGAGGGATCCATTAGTGCCTTGAGAGAACACTGAAATTGCGGTTTTTGACTCCATGAAGCGGTTATGAGAGAAGAACCGTTCAATAAATTTTTCCTCCAGGACATTCCAATCAGTCATCACGGCGGGAGTTTGATCGAGGTACCAATCCTTTGCTTTCCCAAGCAAAGCATGCGGAAATAATCTTTTAAAGAGAGTTAACTCTTGTGCTTGATATACACCGGCCGCTAATGCAATCTCATAGAATTTTGTGAGAAACGCAAAAGGGTCTTCATGGTCCATTCCGGTGAATGGACTTCCATACAATAAGTTCAAAGTTCCAGTTTTCATCTCGGCTTGCCTTCCTTGATTGTTGTTGGAAAACTGAGCGGTGTGTCATGGACTGTTCACACAAGGTGTGGATGCGGGAGGTGGAGGTGGTGGTTGCGCCATGATTGGTGTGAATGGTGGTGGTGGTGTTGTAGTAGAACTTCCTGCTTGCTCTTGTCTTTGTCTCGCAAGTTGCCTCCTCCGTCTAATTCTGTTGTTGAGTCTACGAGCGGTTCTTTCGATCTCAGGATCGAATAGAAGTTGGTCCGCCGGTAGTTGCCCTCGCATAAACAAAGTCTGCACACTACACAAAACAAATCAACAAGCACAAGAAAATTTGTAATAAGTCTAAAACTTCACAACTATTGCAATGCTTGCAATATCAAATAACAATCCCCGACAACGGCGCCAATTTGTTGAAATACAAATAGAGTTCGGGTTTTAGTTATCGTTCAACAGAGATTGTTTGGTGATATCGGCGTCGTTCTACAGTCGTAACGTTTCAAGCCTTAAAGTAACAAGGGGTTTTAGGTTGGTTTCGTAGCGGTTGCATTCAAATTTAATTAAAAGCGGTAAAGAGATTGTTTTAACGGTTTATAAAAGCATGTCAAGGTTAGGGTTCGACAAACCACTTTGCACATATATAATCGATAGAGCTAATAAACTCGGTTAAATGATAAATACAATCACATATCCTCCCAATATGTTTATTTCTAACACATATTGTGAGTTTTATCATTTTGATCATTTGTTGATTTCTCACACAAACTATCAAAATGACAACATTAAAGTTCAATATTTATGAACATCAACACACATTACTATCTCTAGCCAATGGACATTAATGGATGAAAAACCTAGGTAAAGAGTTGGAGCATATTTCTCAATCATGAACCAACACAAAGAATAAACATAGAAACAAGGTTTTTCACCATACATTTATCATCTAAGAGTTCACAAACTAGAATCAATCCATATACATACAAAGGAAAGGTTTACCTACATCTAACCTTGACATAAAAGAGAAATTAGCTACACATATTCATGGTAGCTTGATCAACAAGAATCGGGAGAAGAGAAACGAGCATCAACGACGATTTTATCGATAAAATGATGCTTTTTAATCTTCCAAAGATGAAGTGCTACAGTGTAATATACTTTTATCTAAGAATGTAATGGAGAGAAAGCTAAAATTCTGATCAACACAACTTATAAAGGGGCTGAGTTTCACCACGCGCGCTGAGCGCGCAGGCGCCCACCCACTTAAAAGTTAAACCGCCTAAAAGCGCGCTGAGCGCGCAAGCTCCTGTAATTCCTTCCATCTTCGCGCTGGGAGCGCGCTCAAAGTATGCTCAAAAAATCCAAATTTTTCCAAACTGTTTTTGTGGGGTCCTCAAGGCTCCAATCCACACCCTTCCATGTAAAAATCTACAATAAAAACACAAAAGTTAAATAGATACGACAAATAACGAAATTAACTAGAAAACGGTTATAAACGGAAACAATGGGAAAAGGCATGGATTTACAAATAAAGCTCACAAAAAGGTGCTAAAAACTAATCTAAATATTAACACTTTTTAGCACCTAACAGTGATCAGAGTTAAGAAGCAAGTTGTATTTTGTGATCTAAGTTACATTCTCTATGTATTCGGTATCACAAGGGAATGAAGAGGGTAACTCAAAATTATCTTCTCCCTCTTCCTTGGCACTTGCTTCAAGTATTTCTCCACTACATGCACCATCAGGCTGAAGAATGTTTTAGCCAAAATTTGTCAAAAGGGGGAGATTGAAAGCTCCAAGAGTTTGACTAAATTTTGGCAAAACATAATGTTGTGAAAAATATTCTAACATGAAGGTTTCAGCCCCAGACCAAAGATGTCGAGTGAAATGTCACAGCATGTAGATTCGACATCATGACTGTCACAACCGGTTTTATTCAAATCTGTTCCAAGATTTAAGGCGCGATTGACAGTGGATTAAGGATCAAAGATATGAAGCCCAACAAAGCAGGAGACTATAAAAGAAGACCAAGACCTAATGCGGAGAAGGAGAGAGAGGACGACATAGACTTAGGAATCCTATTTTGTAAAGTAGGGTTTAGGTTTTGAGAGTCGTAGGTTTCTCTTATAAGTCTCCATTTGTATCGATTTAATATATTGTGGTAGACATAGGTACTTGTACAGATTCAGAAACCCGTAGGTAATGAATCGTGTATTGTTCATGAATGAAGCTTTGAAGCAAATCCAAGTTAACTTGTTAGTCAAGGAAGCCTGGCTGAACTTTGTATTGAAAGGGGTGTCTTTCAATAGGGATGATACTGTTATGGGGTATTAACTGTTAGATAATCACAGGTTGTGATTTAGGGAGTGAGTTGGGTTTCTCTTATCATTTATATGTGACTTCTAATGATAAAGTCTTCATTGGGTAGTGATAGGTAAGCGTGGATATTTATTGTAAACTTGAGGTTATTTACATAAAACTATACTACTGATAATGAATTCTTCTTCCTGGATTGGTATCCCCCAGATGTAGGTGAGTTGCACCGAACTGGGTCATCATATTCGGTGTTGTTTATCATTCTGCAATTTATAGTTCAGTTTTGATTAACATGTTGGAACAGATGTCGAAACATCTGTGCTTTTGCAGTTCTGATATTCAAGATATCAGTCTACTGTTCTGTTCTTTGTTTAAAATAATTATGCAGAACAATGTGTTGATATGTGTTAGGACATCTATTGTCTGCTGTTCCAAAATTTCATTTTCTATTATCATTGCATGTTCTCATCTAATGCATAGTTCTAAAACCATAATGACATTGGATGTTTTTCTTTTAACCATACTTGAAACTTTTGACATTGATATCAAACCAGTTTTGGTGTTTTGAACATTATGAAGTTGCACCTTGCCTGGTATGTAGTGTTAACACTTTAATATTATCACTACCCTATTCTATGTACTCTATTGTATGTTTGGTTTGATTTTTGAAAGAAGCAAAAGCAATTTTAGAGATGTAAGAATTCATATTGTAATGATTTTGAGGTGTTTGGTTACTTTAAAGTAGAATTGATTATGTGCAAGTGAAGAGTTGTTGCTCTATATCTTTTAAGAATGTAAAGTTAAATAATCTAGTCCCAAGTCGCTAAGGGTCTGTTTGGTTCAAATGAGGGGGAGGGGAGGGGAGGGATTTTAATGGGGGGAAGGGAAGGGGAGGGGAGGTGAGGAATTTTTTTTAATCAGATAAGTGTTTGGTTCAAAAGAGGGGAGGGGAGGGGAAGGGAGGGATTTTAAATAAAAATGTGTTTGGTTCAGGAGGGGGAGGGGAGGGATTTTATTAATAATTTACATTTTTATCCTTATGATCTTATATAAGTGATATGATATTCAAATGTGAAAAATTCATGCATGTTTTTTTTTTGTGATTAAATTTGTAATATTGATTGACTAAAAAATTATTTATTTATCCCATAACATTAAAAAATTGAGTACATTTGATTCAGATTATAACTCTCCAACATAAATTAAACTATATGTCGATAACAATGTTTAAATCGTGACGAATCATCTAACAAAACAAATACATAAAATAAATTATTATTAAATATTAATAGTTTAAAATGTTTAATAAAATAAATGGTTTAAAATTTGATATAAAAGAAAATATGATATGATAATAATAAAATTAGAAGAAAAAACGAATATAACTAAACATATTTTTTTTATAAAAAAACAAAAAAAAATATAATGATTATGATTTATATTAAATAAAAAACTATAAAATAATTTGAAGTTGGAGAATAATTATAATAAATTGATGGAAGCAATCGAAAAAATCACACAGAAGAAAAATAGTAACACGAAAAAAAACGAATAATTTTGAAATAATAAAATTAAATTGAGGATATTTTAGTAAATATAATAATTTTTTAATTATCAAAACTCACTTTCCCTCCCCTCCCCTCCCCTCCAAATTCCCCCAATTCGGAGGGAAGCAAAAAATGTGTTTTGGAGGGATTTTGTTCCCCTCCCCTACCCTCCCCTCCATCTACTCCGAACCAAACACACCCTAAGAGTGAGACAAAGTGTGAAAAGTTTGGTTATATAAACAACTATATATGAATAGAATGTAAGGAAACAAAGTTGTATGTTGGTTGCATGATTGATTGCTTGACGTACACATTTGCTCATAGTAGTAAGCATTGAATGCTTAGTGGTATTAAAACCATTTTGTTGTAGTAATAAATTTTTTTTAGAAATTTGGTCATGTCCTTGGTAAACCGCAGGTTATTCCGGTTGAACTGGTTTTTAGCCGGTTTAGTGACTTTTTTCCGGTTCCTTTGTTAGCCGGTTTTATAATTGAAATGGACCGGATCATTGTGCGGTTCCTGGTTTAATCGGTTGAATCGGACGGTCCGGTCCAGTTTTGAGTACGTTGATAAAATCTATCATCAGTTTGGAAATTAAACAATATCACTATAATTTGAAATCACACATGAAGTTTTTGTCCTTATGTGTATGAATCAACAACCGAAAACTTTTAAAGATAGGGGTACCACTTGTTTTAACATGATGATCAACCCGTGTAATTGAAAATATTCAGTATTTTTTGTCCATATTAATTTCAGTTACAATTACAATTGGTAGTAGGCATAGTTTCTTTTCTTTCAACAGGCTTGGATAAAATGATGGATAGATCAAGTGAAATGTTTGGTTGTGCTTTTACTGCTTTTTTCTTTTATGTACATCAGAGAAACCTATTTATACTAAATTTTTTTACCTTTTAACTTTCTGTTTATAGTTTACTTCTGCTGCAATTTTTTTATCAAGAGTTGTAGAGGAATATCATTTATTAAAGGCTATTAAGAATAAGAAATCTAATGGGAAGATTGTCAAGGTAAGTGAGTTATTTTGTACTACTCATATTTCTTTACTATAGTTGTATTATTTATATTTCTGCATATTTAATGATTAATGTTTTGTACTACCCATATTTCTTTAACCTAGTTGTACTACTCATGTTTCTGCTGCAATTTGTTTTTACCATAATTGCATATTTAATGGTTAATGTTTTGTACTACCCATATTTAATGTTCTGTACTACCGTCAAATTGAATTATCATTTTTTATTTTGACTGTATGATGTACTCAACATAATTTTGCATGGAAGCAATGTTATTAATATTTTTTCATTTGAGATGTTTTATTATGCCATTCTAACATTTGTTTTATGTGTCGAGAAGCATTTGTAGTGCTGAATTCATAGTTTGAATAGGTAACAGATGTATATAGGCTCCGGCACAAATATCCTAATATGGGATGAGACACCATAATGGCTTGTTCATTTCAAAACCTCCCACAAGAGAAATGCTCATATGATTCAACTTAGTGTTTCCAACATTATAAATTTAGGGGACAAATTCAGCCACAATCAATGAAATTCATCATACACCTTTGTTTCTTTAGGTAACGTAGAGGACATTAGGATATGGAAAGTCGAAAACAACGAATAGTATTCGGTTAAAAATACTTATCAGGTGTGTTATTATGAACTAAACATATTAAAATTGTTATGGTGTATTTGTCGGTGCTGCTTGTCTACTAGACTCGCTCGGGACAGACTGTCCAAGAATATTACCTCATATCGTGGTCACATATAGTTCATGATAATATTCTTCTTTTCTGATAGTTATCATACTTTTTTTAGGTGTCTTATTGTAACTAAGATTTTATATGTAGACAAATTTTCAAGATAACGAATGAGCATGTGGATATTATGTCATGAAGACTATTTTTGACATTGTTAATGCTTCTATTGTTGAAAGATTCAATGAGGTAGTATAATTTAAAATATTTTCGTCTTGTTTTTATATGTAGTTGTTTAATTTATTATATGTAAACTTGTAGATATTCACAAACACCTCATCATATGAAAAAGAGACAATTGACCACGTTTGATAATTTTGGGCTCAATGTTTTTGGAAATGGTTGAAGAGCAAATGCAAATGGCTGAAGAGGACGAGGACCAAGAAGACATACAAATAATATCGAAACCAAAGTGAAGGAGGAGAAGTTATATATAGATAGTTTTTATTAATATGATTTTGATGTATGACTTTACCGAATGTTAAGCGGTATACAAAAATATTTGATTAAATGCAATATGGTTTAAATCAAATTAAATATAATATAATTATGAAATTAAGACAAACATATTTTATTTTAAAAAAATAGGGTGTAAACTTGTCAACATCCATGGTAAAGTCAAGTGTAATATATCATATTTTTACACCCTATTTAAAGAAAATATGTTGTAAATTTGCCAATATCTATAGTAAACATTGTTTATTTTACACCAGATTTTTATCAATTAGGGAGTAAATATGTTTGATTTAAATGCAATTATTTAAAAATTTACACCCGTTTTCTAAAATATACGGTGTAGTATTACATATATACACACCCGTTTTAAACAAAAAAATGGTGTAATATACCATCTATTAATGTATATATGTAAACATTTACACCTAATTTCTATAAAACAGGGTGTAATATACCATATATAAATGCATATATGTAAACATTTGCACCCGATTTCAACAAAAAAAGGTGCAATATAATATCTATTTACACCAATTTTAAAACGGGTGTAAATTCGTCAGACATTTCTCACCTGTTGAATTCACACCCTCTAATAACGGGTGTTAAATGTAAAAAAAACGGGTGTAAATTACCCTTTCTGCACAAGTGTCTCCAAGAAATAAAATGATTTTGTTCAAGAGAGGTGCATCAAAAATTTGTATAGGATTTATTTCTGAAGTTGTTAACTTGATACATAAGAAATCATTATGAAAATGGACATTAAAAATGCTTTTGATTGCATTGGTTGGTTGTTTCTTATGCAGGTTCTCAAACAAGTTGGTTTCAACGATACTTTTAATAAATGAATATGGACCATCCTCAATTCATCCAATATTTATGTTTCTGTTAATGGAAAACTTCATGAGTTCTTTGAGTGTGGTAGAGGAGTCAGACAGGGTGATCCCCTCTCTCATCTCCTATTTTGCATTGCTTAAGAAGTTCTTGGTATGAGTTTAACTAATCTGGTTAATCAGAAAAAAATCAAGTTTATCCCTGTCCCCAGAGGTCTTGAGGTTCCCTTTCATTGTTTGTTTGTTGATGATGCCATGGTGTTTTATATAGGTGACAAAGGAACCATAGCCTCTCTCATTAATTTGTTCTCTAGATATATTTCTTCTTCAGGTCAAATGGTGAATCCCCAAAACTCTTCCATCTTTGTTGGTTCTGTTACAGAGGCTATGATGCACCATATTGGTAATTAGTTGGGGTTTAAGATTTGGCTGCTTCCCTTCTCATTTTTGTGTGTTCCTATTTTTAAGGGCAAACCTGAAGTTAAGTATCTCAGACCTATTCTTGACAAAGTTATATCTAAGTTATCCAAGTGGAAGGGTTTTCTTCTAAGTTTTGCAGGAATAATTCAAATGGCTAAATCCTTCATTGCTTCAATGTTTGTTCATAGCTTCATTATCTATTCTTGGAACATGTCTCTTATTAATGAGTTGGAGAGAAACATTAAGAACTTCATTTGGTACAGTGATATCAGTAATACTAAGCTAGTTATTGTGGCTTGGGCTAAAGTGTGCAAACCTCTGGAGCTCGTTTAGGTATAAGGCCAATTTCTACCCTCAATGAAGCTTTCAACCTTCAATTATTTTGGGATCTTTTAAACTCCTCTAAGAACTGGGCTATTTTGTTAAAAGCCATAGTGCTTATAGAAGACATTCCCGTCAAGTATAACATAAATCATGAGATGAAATATGTTACTTCAAACACAATAATTGTTTTGGGGAATGGTTGCAACACAAACTTTTGGCTCGATTCTTGGCGTGGTTCTCCCCTTGAGAATATTATTCATGATCATGACGATATCAACACTCACGTCATGGTTTAGGATTTTCTTCATAATGGTTCTTTGGATTCCCCTTTTCAATTTATCAAAAAGATTCCTAACTTATTTTTTATTTCAAATCAGGTTATCATCCCTTTAGATAGCATTGAAAACAACAAAGTTTCGATTCATTCTAACTTTTGTGACCTAACTCTAAAAGATGTCTACAACTTCAAGTATGATACCACTTCATCTATCCAGTGGGCTAATCATATTTGGAATGATATTATTCCCCCTTCCAAGGCTTTTGTGGTCTAGAGACTCTTTCATAATCGATTGCTAATTGATGATAATCTCTCATTGTATGGCTGTCACATTCCTTTGATGTGATGCTTTTGTAATATTCATTAGGAATAATCATAGTATCTTTTCTTTTATTGTCCTTTTCTTTGCATATTTGAAACTGGTTTTTAATATGATAAAACTTCCTCTTGTGTCTAACATTTTAATTATTCTGGAAATTTGTGACAAGAATTGGAGTCCTCAGTGCAGAGTTATTATTCAAGCTCCCATTGCTCATATTCTTTATTCATGCTGATCTTTTGGGGGTTATTAAAGTCACTGACTTTGCTACTCTTTTCGGCTGAAATACTATTTAGCTAGAAACAAATTCTTCTTTTGTTTTGTTGGTTGTCCATGATCCTAAAGTGTGAAAGTGTGAGAAAAACACAAGAAAGGGGGTTTGAATTGGGTTTTCAAAATGAAAGCTTTTTGTGAAACTCAAACAAAAATCACAAATAACAAATGAGAGAGAAAGACACATGATATATCCTGGTTCACTTGAAAACTATCAAGCTAATCCAGTCCACCCACCAAGGTGATTTTGCCTATACACAAGGACTTAATCCACTATAATCAACTGATTACACTGCACTAACAACTGTTGGTGACTAATAATCAAAGACTAACTATCTCTTCTTAAGGATTCTGACCTAACTGGTCCCTTATGGAATACAAACAACTGTTTGAACAAAATCAACGTTTACAATGAATTGTTTCTACATTAGTAGATATAAACATTGTGAATAGCTCAAGTAGCTTAAAGAAAATTTATACAGTATGAATAATGTTTCTTGCTTTGTATTGTGGTGCTTTACTGTTCACGCATGTGTCTCTCTTGATTTTCCTCAAGTGATCAAGTCTTTATATAGCCAGAAAAAGATTCATTGGAGGAAAGACCAGGAATATCATTAAGATTGCTGGCGAGTTGAAATAATTTCGTTATGCAGGGATGAAAATCATACACAGAAGTTGTCCTTTGTACCACCAAATCAGAGTAGTGGAAAAGAACGTGTTTGATACGTACTATGTACTATTTTCTCTCGTAAACGTTTTATCTTCTTCTGTTCATCAGAGGCTTCTGAATAGAGATTATTGAAGCATGAGCAAAAGAGTTGATCACTAGGTCTTCAGAGTCTTGAGTCATTAGAGTCTTCAAAACTTGTTCACCAGAACCTTGTCTTCAGAGTCTTTAGCACTCAGTCTTCAGAACCCTTGGTCTTCGGAAACTTAAGTCTTCAGAATCTTCTGAACTTTGTTCAACAAAATCTTGTCTTACGAGTCTTCAGCACTTAGTCTTCAGAAACTTAAGTCTTCAGAGTCTTCAGCACGTTGTTTAGCAGAACTTTGTCTTCAGAGTCTTGAACACTTAGTCTTCAGAAGATAATCATCAGAGTCATATTCAGAGGCATAATCGAAGATAGCATTGCAGCAGTGATACGTTGTATTCGCAAGTGCACGAATCGCATCAGAGTAATATAAAAAGTTATCGTATCCACAGGGACCAAATGTCGATCTAACGATTTTCGTTTGTTACAGTGCTTATCTAAGGCAGTTCAATTCAGGGTTTACTAATGCAGAGGAAAATAAATAAAAGTAAATGACGAGGTAATAAAATTCAGACAAAACAATAGGCTTGAATGTAATTCTCATAACCGATAATATTTCTATATTCATCGACAGAACTACTTACGGGCAATATCTTCTATTTTAAGAAAAGAATTTAATTTAACAGGAACTGTCGCTTTCCCGTGGTCAGAACCAAGTTTACCCTCTAAACTAACCCCTTTATTGTCACTTATAAAAAGGCGCGCATTGCGTTAGTGTCATGGAAAACTTACTTTTAAGAAATGCAAATTCTAGACTAAACAGAAAAGTATTTTGACCTGAAATTTCTAAACTAAAGAGGTTCGAAATGAACCAGATTCTAATCCCACTAACGCGTCCGAAAATAGTTTTAAAACCTCTTTTCTAAAGTGTTAAAAATTCCTACTCAACTGAGCAAAGCGCTTTCGCTGTATTTGATCAGTTGAGAACTAAACAGGTTTACAAATTGTTGGACGGCTTTCGATCTTACCCAACATTGCTTTTAGGAACATAAAACTTGTGTTAAAGATTAAAACAGCCCTTAAGTATTTCTATTAACACATAGACGTATTACGGTGGTTATGGTCTTTACATTCTTACCTATCTAAAACTTAGCCAGCCATGGTAGTAACAACAGTCATGTTAATTCTTATCATGTATGGAATTAAGTCTTTTGAAAAGTAAAGTATTGAAAAGTAAGGCAAAACAATAAATAAACAAAATAAAGCAAGTGCGAGAAATAAATGAAAGTAAATGCGATTAAAATAAAACCTGCTCCAAAGCGGAGTCTTTAAATCTGGTACAATGCACGGAAAATAAAATGCTCCAACTTGATTACAGACACTCCAAGACTTGATTACAAACTCGATCACACACAGTGCAATAACTCCTCGATGTGAGAAGATTACCGCTTTACAAGAGTGAAACTTATGCCTAGAGTGAAGTAAACTAAGATTGGATGATCCCTAAAATTCGAGTTCTACAAGTATTTATAGGCAAAGTTGGCGTGGTGTAAGGACAAAAACGACCTTGGTTTGAAAATGGGCGGGAACGCAATTTGCCTGGTCGAGCCCGCGACAGGATCATCGCGCCCGCGACAAGAAGAAAGTGGCAAAGGAGAGTGCTGATCGTGGGAACGTGGCAGTTGAGTTGAGGAGATCATGGGACACATCGTCACCTACCCTGGGGCGTCCGCGACAAGAGAAGCGACAAGAGCAATTTGCTGCCAAACTAGAATTCTTGCTCCTTTTGCATCCTTTTCCGTCTGGGACCTCGATTTTATTGAAAACCGTAAAACAAAAGAAAACATAACAATAACAAAGCATAAAAATAGAAAAATAACTAATATGCATGTGAATTCAGAGTCGAAAATACAGTATAATTTAGTGTCATCAAATTCTCCCACACTTAGACCTTTGCTTGTCCTCAAGCAAAACATTTAAAGCTCAGAAGAAAAATCAGTGTCGATCGAGGATTTTGGACAAAAAGGGCTTCTAAGTCCGAGTCTGGATGCAGCGGTCGGTTCTAACTGAGTGAACCAAGGGCATCGTGATGACACTAATCCCGAAAATACGGACATAAACTTCGCTCCTATACTAATCTACCCATTATATCCCACAATACTTAGGCCTTCCTTTTCCATCTCTTTTGAGTCCTTTTCATTCAAGTGCAATCACATTAAGCCCGTTTTCCGTACATACTTCATGGTAGAGTGACCTGTTAGTGATTCTGATCTTTTCATACTTGATTTCTGGCACAGGGAACTGTGTAAAATCCTTTTATTCTTCTCAAGTGCAGTTGTGGGGGATCGGATCGTAATCCGCCCTACCGAGTTCAGTGCCAGATACCTCTGAACCAACTGAAATGAGCAAGTTAAACATCTTATATATATATTTTTTTTTTCTCTTTTTGTTTTTGTAGCAATTTTTTTTTTTTTTTTTTTTGCACTCAGATCAGTCACTTATATTCGTCGGTCTCCTACTTAGAACATGTTTAGGCCAGAGCTGATTGCTGAAATAAACTACTAAGGATGATTTTGAAATGAAATTAGGGCCATGGTACAAGGGGTTTCAGGTATGATTCTTATATTTACGAAGTTCATGGTGTAAGGACGATACTGATGTTTCAAAGGTTCTCCCAAGTCACCGCATCCTAACCCGAACCTGTCTTAAAGTCCAAAAAAATTTCAGAACAACACTTATTTTCTAAAAAAAAAAAATTTATTGGGGCTAAAATGTGGAAAAAAAAATGAAGGTGAACCAAAAACATACTTATACTAGTGACTCTTCAAACACATGCATTTCCTAAAACAGAAACAAAAGTAAATAACTGAAGGGAAATAAAAATAAACTACTAAAATGACGGAAAAAAGATAAAAACGATAAAATCTCCTCCCACACTTAAATCGAACATTATCCCCAATGTTTCGAAGTAAGCTAAGGAGAAGGGAACCTGGCAAAACTAGTGAGGACCGCTGGTGCCCTCGCCGCCCTATGCTGGATGCTCGGAACGACGGGATCTGCTACGGTGACGGTCTCGCTGGTCCATCCTAGCCATCAAGTCTGTCTGAGCAGCTTTCACCTCACGAAGGTTACCTAAGATGGAACCCTAAGTGGCCTCCATAAGCTGAAAGTGCTGATGATTATACTGTTGTTGACGGGACTGCTCATTGGTGATCGCAAGCAGAGTACGGGAGATGGTCTCGTAAGAATGGTCTGCTCTCCGCCATGACTCTTGCATAAAGCTCATTTGGTCCGCCATCTGTTGCTGAATGGAAGAGAGCAGGTCTTCATGTCTTGCTTCTCTAGCCATATGGTCTCGCCACATCTCCTCCGTAATATAAAATCCGGGAGCAGCTCCTGCAAAAGTGTTAGAAGCAGATGGTGCGGTGTGTGATTGTGTAGGACGACGGGGGGACACATGCTCTCTATGGTCATACTCATCATCTGTGTCGGGCCCCTCGTTGTCATGGTCATTAGGAGGAATTGGACCTAGAAAAGGTGGTGCAGTAAGGTCATAGGTCCAGTTCCTCTCGAATCGTACATCTGTACGTCTACTGCATGGTATAACAATCGATTCGATGGCTACCCCGTGAATCATTAACTCATAACCACCAGCCCTCCTTGATCGGCACAATTTCATGTCTTTCAGAAATTTCAAATTAATTGTGCGAGGGGGCAGTGGTTCCAAGGTAGCTATCTCATCATTTAAATTCAGTGCCCGAGCAATAGACGTAATCAATCCGCCAAAAACTATCGGTCCACCCTTATTTACCGTTAAGCACATGTGGGCGATCATAAATGGGACCGGATTGATTCTAATATTTGTGAGGCATCCTTGCAAGAACAAAAGTTCTTTGCTATTAACCTTGTTTTGATTCTCCCGGCCAAAAATAGAGCATGCCAAAAGATATCTGAAAATTCTTATGGCCGGGTTATGAATGGTCGAGGCGAGTAATCCCTTAAAGGAATCAGCAATAGTATCTGACAACCTGCGCCAGAAGGCGAATACCTCGACTGACCATTCAGCACTAGAAGGAGCCTCACAAACAGCACCCTCCCCATGAGGGAATCCCAATAGACCTGCTAGTTCATCGGTACTGAACTCATACTCAACAGCAAACAGTCTAAAATGCACAGTACCGACTGTGCTAGCAGTGTCGGGACGGACGATATAAACCAATGAACTTAAAAATTCAACCGTCATCCTCTCATAGGTGGGTTCTCTTCGGTAAAAATAGTGCTTAAACCTACAAATTCTAAAAAATGAAAAACACTATGATGGACCCCTAAAGTGTGCAAGCAAGAATCGTCGGCATGCCTCGTCGAGAGAATTTCTCGATCCTGAAGCTTTTGAAGTTGTCTCCTTTGCCTATTCTCGGATTGTCCTTCACGAAGAGTGATCCCGTTGAACTCCATTGATGAAGATGGCGAAGAGGGTGGAAAAATGGGTATAATAAAGGTTGAATTTTTTTGGGTTTTTGTTGATGGAATTTGAAATGGAGGGGTAAAAGATGATGGTTGAATGTTAGAGATGCGAAATCAATGGGGATTTATAGGGAATTTTCGGAGGGAAAAAATGGGTTTGGAGAAGTTAGAGGTTCAAAAATGGTGAAAATGGAAGTTCTGCCCCGAATTTACAGGGATGCTGTCGCGGGCGTCACAAGGCAAATCCGCTGATGGGCCTTTGTCATTTTGAATGGGCCTTTGTGTCCTTCCTATGGCCGTGGGGGGCCTCTTTAGCATTCCACATTTCCTAAAAATGTAGTTTTTGCATAAAATTTTCCACAAAGTATATATATAAATTTTTTTTTCTATATATTTTGTCAAGAAAAAATAAAATGAAATAAAAGAGAATATTAGCATATAAACATAAAAAACTCAAATCTCAATATAAATAGGAAATATATCACATGTAAATAGTAGGAAATATGTCTGGGTGATACTGGAAGTAAATCAATGCATAAGAAATATAGTAAATAATACGAAAATGGAAATCAAGATGTCTGGTCATCTCCAAGGAGTCTCGCTATCTCACGACGGAGCTCCGCTATGTCTTCATGCAGCACATCGGACTCAGTAGCGTGGGTCAGCTCTGACACTTCCATCCTCAGGTGTAGGTCAGCAAGAGTCTGTCGGAGATCTGTTATCTCCTGGCGCATCATCACCATCTGGGTCTGCATATCTGGAGTACCTAATGCATGATTATTTGACCATACCATAGTCCTGTCAGCTGGTGGAGCTGGAATGTATTCTGGCTCTGGGCAGGGTCGTGGTGCGTCTACCGTCTCACCGTGTCCCTCTAAGGCATATGTCCAGTTTTCTGGGTCATGGACACTGGTCATAACAGGATCTGGAAAAGTGAAATGATGTATGGTCTCACCGTCGATCAGGAGTCTGAACTGAGAGGGATTAAAGGAGTTCCTTCTCAGCAGTCCCCGATCTAAGCAAAAATCAATATCCATGGTGGTATGGCTGCAGTAGGGAGTCAAATGAAATAGCTATCGGCCAAGGCCTAGAGCAGCAGCAATCTCAGTCACATTACCTCCTACGTGTATAGGTCTTCCTGCCCAGGTGGCAACACCACTAAAGGAGTACAGCATAAAGTTACCACAAGCTAAACGACGTGACTGATTCGCACAAAACATGAAAAATATGTCGTCCTTAGTAACGTGGTCATCAGTATCTGCTCTCCCAAAGAATGTATGGGCAATGATCATCTAAAAGTATCGGAGAGCTGGGTTATGGATAACATGTGAAATGTGAGTATCAGGGTCAGGGCCTCCACCTCCAGAGATGTCACTCCAAAATTTCTCCACGTCTCTATTCATGAAGTAACCCATGGGCAGCTCAGGGATAGCGCCAACTCCAGTCTCAAATCCAAGAAGATCACCGAACTCAGTATGGGTGAACGAATACTCTGTGCCAAATAACCTGAAACTAGTGTGGCCATCTGGTCCCAAGTACGGATCATAGGAGAAAGAGCTGAGGAACTCCAGAGTGAGGTTCCTATAGGTGGGATGCAAATCATCAGCGTACTGGTCCCATTTGAGCTGGTGGTCCAAGTATCGGACACTGGGCTCTATGCCCAAAGCTTCCATGAAATCACTGTCTGGGTAGCGAGTGGGTGCCATGGGTCTGAGTGAAAGCATCACATAACGCTATCTCTGAGCGTCGTCTCTAAAGGTCACGTGCATGTCGTCCACTGGTGGCATCCTGAAAGAAAAGGTTAGGAAAAACAGGCCCTGAAATCAAACACACAAAACAAGTTAGACATATATGTACAAACAAGCAAATAAACTTAAATCAAGAAAAAATAAATACGAAAAGGAAAAGAACCATGGGTTGTCTCCCATGCAGCGCTTGTTTAACGTCGTTAGCTCGACGAGTTCAAGTCATGTATCTGGTGCGAGGATAGGTGGGTCTGTTAACGTGAACCTGGAGTAGTATGCTGGAATGTCACCTCCTTCATAATGCTTGAGCCTTTGTCCATTTACTACGAACGGACTGCAAGATTTGTTCTTAATTTCCACTGCCCCGGATTTTAGGACTTTGGAAACTTCGAATAGGCCCGTCCATCTGGATCGAAGCTTACCTGGAAAAAGTCGCAGTCTTGAATTGTATAGAAGAACAGGGTCACCTATGTTGAAGTCTTTCTTGATGATCTTCTTGTCATGCCATGCCTTGGTTCTCTCTTTATATATGATGGCATTCTCATAGGCTGATTGTCGGAGCTCTTCTAGCTTATGTATGTCTAAGATGCGTTTCTCACCAGCTGCTAAGTAATCAAAATTTAAAGCTCTGATGGCCCAATATGCTTTGTGTTCCAATTCAAAGGGTAAGTGACATGATTTTTTGTAAACTAGTTGGTAAGGGGTTGTTCCAATGGGAGTCTTGTAGGCTGTCCTGTAGGCCCACAGTGCTTCTGAAAGCTTCTGTGACCAATCTTTTCTGGATATCGAGACAGTTTTTTCTAAGATATGCTTGATCTCTCTATTGGATACTTCTACTTTCCCACTGGTTTGCGGGTAGTAAGGTGTGGCTACTCTATGTTTAACTCCATACTTCCTCAATAGTTTGTCAAAAATCCTAGATATAAAATGTGATCCTCCATCACTTATGACTAGTCTGGGAACTCCGAATCTAGGGAATATATTCTGCTTGAACATCTTAATCACCACTCGAGTGTCGTTTGTGGGTGCAACTATAGCTTCAATCCACTTGGACACGTAATCGACAGCGACTAAAATATATTTGTTTCCTAAGGATGACGGAAAAGGTCCCATAAAGTCGATTCCCCAAACATCAAAAAGTTCTACTTCTTGAATGTTTCTTAATAGCATTTCATTTCTTCTCGAGATGTTTCCGGAGCGTTGACACGGGTCACACTTGGTTATATATGTATGAACATCACGCCATATAGTTGGCCAATAAAGACCAGCTTGTAAGATTTTAGCGTGAGTCTTAGATGTGCTTGCGTGTCCTCCGTAGGGTGCTGAGTGACAATGTTCTATGATATGGTGCACTTCTTCCTCTGGAACACACCGGCGAAAGATTCCGTCAGTGCCTCTCTTAAAGAGGAGTGGTTCATCCCAATAGAAATGTTTAACGTCATTGAAGAACTTCTTTTTCTGCTGATAACTGAGGTCAGGAGGTATTATATCTGCAGCAAGATAGTTAACAAAATCTGCATACCAAGGTACATTATTTACCGCTAATGATTTTTCAGAGTCTTCTAGGATTTCTAAACTTATATCTCCAATGGCATCTAGCTTGGCGATTAACCTGTCGTAAGCAAAGTCATCATTTATGGGTACTATATCAGGTTTCAAGAACTCAAGCCTGGAAAGGTGATCGGCAACTACATTCTCGGTGCCTTTCTTATCTCTGATATCAAGGTCAAATTCTTGCAATAAAAGTATCCACCGGAGTAACCTAGGTTTAGCATCCTTTTTATTCAAAAGGTATCGTATGGCGGCATGATCAGTGTAAACAATTATTTTGGCTCCCACCAAATAGGATCTAAATTTGTCTATGGCGAAAACTACGGCTAGGAGTTCTTTTTCTGTGGTTGCATAGTTTAGCTGAGCGGCATCTAGAGTTCTACTGGCGTAGTAAATCACATGTAACTTCTTATCAGATCTTTACCCTAGCACTGCTCCTACAGCGTAATCACTAGCATCACACATGATTTCAAAAGGTTTTGTCCAATCTGGTGGTTGCATAATGGGTGCTGAGATTAAAGCTTGTTTTAAAAGGTTGAATGCTTCATTGCATTTTTCATCAAAAATGAACTCGGCATCTTTCATCAGAAGACCTGTCAAAGGTTTAGTGATCTTAGAGAAGTTTTTAATGAAACGCCGGTAAAATCCGGCATGTCCGAGAAAACTTCGAACTTCTCTAATTGTTTTGGGTGGTTTAAGATTCTCTATCACCTCGATCTTAGCTTTATCAACTTCAATGCCTTTTTCAGAAACGATATGTCCTAGAACTATACCTTCAGTGACCATGAAGTGACATTTCTCCCAATTTAATACCAGGTTTACTTCGACACATATCTTCAAGATCTTTTCGAGGTTGACTAGACAGTTATTGAAATCAAATCCGCAGACTGAGAAATCGTCCATGAATACTTCCATAATTCCATCAAGATAATCAGCGAAGATTGACATCATGCAACGCTGAAAAGTTGCTGGGGCATTACAGAGTCCGAAAGGCATACGTCTATAGGCAAAAGTTCCATATGGGCATGTGAAGGTTGTTTTCTCTTGGTCATCAGGGTGTATAGGAATTTGGAAAAAACCTGAATATCCGTCGAGGTAACAGAAGTAGGAATATCTAGCTAGACGTTCCAACATCTGATCTATAAAAGTTAATGGGAAATGGTCTTTCCTAGTGGCTTTGTTTAATTTTCTGTAATCTATGCACATACGCCAACCTCCTTCTATCCGTTTTGTAACGTGCTCACCTTTTTCGTTTTGAACCACGGTGATGCCTCCCTTTTTAGGTACTACATGCACAGGGCTTACCCATTTACTGTCCGAGATCTGATATATTATCCCTGCTTCCAACAACTTAAGAACTTCCTTCTTAACTACGTCACTCATTATAGGGTTAATCCTCCTTTGGTGTTCTCTCGAAGGTTTAGCATCATCCTCAAGTGAAATTCGGTGCATGCACACGGATGGACTTATTCCTTTAAGATCTGAGATGTTGTACCCTAGTGCTGAGGGATATCTTCGCAAGACATCTAAGAGTTGGTTCGTTTCATTTTGGTTCAGAACGGCACTGAATATAACTGGTCTATCCATTTCTTTGTCTAAAAACTCATATCTTAGATTCTTGGGTAATTCTTTTAATTCTAAGGTTGGTTTGTTGGGGCTTTGTATAGGATCTGGAGTTAAGGATAGACATTCAAAAAGGCTGTCATCTATGTAGGGTTCCATACTGTCATCATCTTTCTCAATGGCCGTTGAAGGTAGTTTTATTCTTTCTATTGGCTCTCCCTGATTAAGTTCATGGACACATTCATCAATAACATCAACTGCATAACATGCATCTCCTATTACTGGTGCCGCGAGAAACTTTGCTAGGACAAACTCTATTTTTTCGTTACCCACCTCAAAAGTCAATTTTCCTTTCTTGACATCTATTATGGCTCCTGCAGTTGATAGGAAGGGTCTACCTAGGAGGATTGGGATATCTTTATCTTCTTTGATGTCCATTACGACGAAGTCGGTGGGAATGAACAACTTGCCTATTCTAACTGGGATGTCTTCTAATACGCCTACAGGGTATTTTATAGATCTGTCAGCTAATTAGAGAGACCTCTTAGTAGGTTGCAAATCTCCTAGTTTCAATCGTTCACAAACTGCAAGGGGCATTAGGCTTACACTGGCTCCTAAGTCCAGAAAGGCTTTATCTATGACATGATTCCCCAAAATACAAGGTATGGAGAAATTCCCCAGATCTTTGTCTTTTTTGGCAAGTTTGTTCTCGGAAATGGAATTACACTCCACTGGTTTTGGATCGTCAAGTCTACGTTTATTGGTGAGGATGTCCTTCAGGAATTTAGTATAAGATGGTATTTGGGTGATGGCTTCTGTAAAAGGAATCTCTACATGAAGTTTTTCTATAACTTTAACAAACTTTTGGAATTGTTCATTGATCTTAGTTTGTTTGAGTCTTTGTGGATAGGGAATTGGTGGTTTGTATGGCTGAGGGGGTGCTGAAGCTTTGTCCGTAACTTCTCCTTTATCTCTGTCTTTTGGTTTCTCAATCTCTACGGGCTCCTCACCTTCAGGGGTAGCATTATTTTTGGAAACTTCGGAGTCACTCAATGTTGGGTTTTTAGGCCCTTCATAAGTGGTTCCACTTCGTAAGGTAACATCGTTAGCTTGCCCTCGAGGGTTCTGTTGAGGTTGTTCGGGAAATTGTCCTCCAGGAGTAGTTTGGGGTGCTTGCTTTAAGGCTACCTGAGAGATCTGGGTTTCAAGCATTTTGCTGTGGGTGGCCATTTGATCCATTTTCGTTCCTAGTTAGGTAAGCAACTCATTCACATGAATATTCGGATTTAGGAACTCTTTGTTTTGCTGGGCTTGTGCTGTCATAAAATCATTTAGCACTTTCTCAATATTTGGCTTAGGTGGCACTGCTTGCATAGGTTGGTTTTGTCTAGGTGCTTGATTGTTGGTTGATCTCGGAGGTGCTTGGTTTTGCGTAGGGTTATTGTTTTTGTAGGAAAAGTTAGGGTGATTTCTCCATCCAGGGTTGTAAGTATTTGAGAACGGGTTTCCTTGGGCATAGTTGACTGGGTCTGGGTTAGTCTCGTTTAACAGATGGCAATCAGCTGATTGATGACCTTTAGTACCACAAAGTTCCCAATCCGACACTACTGCTGCTGCAGCGGTTGGTTGTGCGTACATTTGATCGATCTTGAGGGCCATAGCATCCATTTTGGCTTGCATCATGTCTGTAGAGCTTACCTCATGTTTACCTCCTTGGGCTTTCTTTCTTTTCCACTGTTGCTCTTTCGTTTCCCCATTGATGATGGTTTTGAGCCATATCTTCAATGAGACTACAAGCGTCAGGATAGGGTTTGTTCATCAGGGCACCGCCAGCGGCAGCGTCGATGGACATCTTTGTGTTATAATGAAGTCCGTGGTAAAAGGTATGTATAATCAACCATTGCTCCAAACTGTGGTGTGGACAAGCCCTTAGAAGGTCTTTATACCTTTCCCAAGCTTCAAATAGCGATTCTCCTTGGTTTTGGGTAAATCTTGTTATTTGGTTTCAGAGAACGGCTGTTTTGCTTGGGGGAAAGTATCTAGCAAGGAATGTTCTCCTAAGGTCTTCCCATGTTGTTATAGAATTGGCTGGAAGGGAATCTAACCAAGTTAGGGCTTTGTCTCTAAGGGAAAAGGGAAATAGTCTTAAACGAATCGCCTCAGGACTAGCACCATTGGTCTTAAAGGTGTTTGACAACTGGACAAAGGTTTTTAGATGTTGGTTTGTGTTTTCAGATGGTAGTCCTGCGAATTGGTTTTGTTGAACTAGTTGTAATAGGGACGGTTTTAGTTCAAAATTATTGGCAGGTATGGTAGGGTTAACTATACTAGAGCTCGGTTCTTCGTCAGCAGGCTGAGCGAATTCCTTAAGGGGTCTTTGGTTACGATCTTCGGCCATAGCTTGCTTAATTCGACGAAGCCAAAGTCGTGCGCGAGCGTAACGTTCTGGTTCCACTAAAGGATCTATTACACTACTGGAGCTGCGAGATCTTCGCATCGACCAGTTCGTGCGGCCCTAGTCTAAACGGTGATAACAAACGAAATTTGAAATTCGGTGAAATTGGTCCCCGGCAACGGCGCCAAAAACTTGATGCGTTGTATTCGCAAGTGCACGAATCGCGTCAGAGTAATATAAAAAGTTATCGTATCCACAGGGACCAAATGTCGATCTAACGATTTTTGTTTGTTACAGTGCTTATCTAAGGCAGTTCAATTCAGGGTTTACTAATGCAGAGGAAAATAAATAAAAGTAAATGACGAGGTAATAAAATTCAGACAAAACAATAGGCTTGAATGTAATTCTCATAACCGATAATATTTCTATATTCATCGACAGAACTACTTATGGGCAATATCTTCTATTTTAAGAAAAGAATTCAATTTAACAGGAATTGTCGCTTTCGCGTAGTCAGAACCAAGTTTACCCTCTAAACTAACCCCTTTATTGTCACTTATAAAAAGGCGCGCATTGCGTTAGAGTCATGGAAAACTTACTTTTAAGAAATGCAAATTCTAGACTAAACAGAAAAGTATTTTGACCTGAAATTTCTAAACTAAAGAGGTTCGAAATGAACCAGATTCTAATCCCACTAACGCGTCCGAAAATAGTTTTAAAACCTCTTTTCTAAAGTGTTAAAAATCCCTACTCAACTGAGCAAAGCGCTTTCGCTGTATTTGATCAGTTGAGAACTAAACAGGTTTACAAATTGTTGGACGGCTTTCGATCTTACCCAACATTGCTTTTAGGAACAGAAAACTTGTGTTAAAGATTAAAACAGTTCTTAAGTATTTCTATTAACACATAGACGTATTACGGTGGTTATGGTCTTTACATTCTTACCTATCTAAAACTTAGCCAGCCATGGTAGTAACAACAATCAAGTTAATTCTTATCATGTATGGAATTAAGTCTTTTGAAAAGTAAAGTATTGAAAAGTAAGGCAAAACAATAAATAAACAAAATAAAGCAAGTGCGAGAAATAAATGAAAGTAAATGCGATTAAAATAAAACCTGCTCCAAAGCGGAGTCTTTAAATCTGGTACAATGCACGGAAAATAAAATGCTCCAACTTGATTACAGACACTCCAAGACTTGATTACAAACTCGATCACACACAGTGCAATAACTCCTCGATGTGAGAAGATTACCGCTTTACAAGAGTGAAATTTATGCCTAGGGTGAAGTAAACTAAGATTGGATGATCCCTAAAATTCGAGTTCTACAAGTATTTATAGGCAAAGTTGGCGTGGTGTAAGGACAAAAACGACCTTGGTTTGAAAATGTGCGGGAACGCAATTTGCCTGGTCGCGCCCGCGACAGGATCATCGTGCCTGCGACAAGAAGAAAGTGGCAAAGGAGAGTGCTGATCGTGGGAACGTGGTAGTTGAGTTGAGGAGATCATGGGACACATCGTCGCCTACCCTGGGGCGTCCGCGACAAGAGCAATTTGCTGCCAAACTAGAATTCTTGCTCCTTTTGCATCCTTTTCTGTCTGGGACCTCGTTTTTATTGAAAACCTGAAAACAAAGGAAAACATAACAATAACAAAGCATAAAAATAGAAAAACAACTAATATGCATGTGAAATCAGAGTCGAAAATACAGTATAATTTAGTGTCATCAAGCAGCAACATATTGTCTTCTTAGAATCTTTCTGAAATTAAGTAGGTCAGAAGTAGACTTGCTTCTTTGGCACAGAAGCGACTTTGGATCGAATCAGAGTGACATTGCACATGATCTCTATCAGAGTCAGAGTTTTCTTTATCAGGGTCAGATCCTGTCTATTAATTCTTCAAAAAACAAACGTTAGAGTACCAAAATTGTTCCCACACAAATACTCCTTTGTTATTATCAAAACTTAGAGATATCTGGCAGAACAAAATCTTGTTCTAACAAAGTGCTTAACTACTTAGTCAAAATTAGATTGTTAAGATTTCATATTTCTCGTATCTTCAGAGAAGGGAACTAGTGTGCGAATTTGTTAGCATCTTTGTCTATCAATCCTACTGTGCCTTTATATTGGGATAAGTCCCTGGAGGCCCTTATTCCCCTAGTTGTTCATAGCAACACATTTGGGCTTCCTAACTCTCATTTTGTTAATCACTATGACAGTTTTGGTCTAGTCGCCCCCCCCCCCCCCCCCTTTTTTTTTTCCTGTCCATTTCTAATATATGTTTTCTTTTTTGTAACAAAAAATACAAGGTAATTTTTAGTAAATAGGTATAAAGATAAGAATAAAAACACTCCTTAAATTATAGATATTTATTGGTTATAAAAATGGTATTTTGTTTTATTTCTAATTATCGGAGAGAAAATATTTTGAAAGAAAATTTCAAATGATGGTACTAACTACTTTTTTTATTCTCATTAATTTATACAAAAAAAAACACTCTCACCATGTGAGAAAAACATGACATTAGAATAATCAATTATTTGTTGGTATTATATTCGGTGTATCAAAGCTCTTATAAGGGGATTTAAACTCGTTTCAAGTTTGGGGATCAACTACCATAAAAGTAAAATTCTCGGGTTGAACTCTAGCCATCATTTCAACATGGCAACATCAAATTTCCTCTCTTGCAAGATTGAAGGGAGCTGCTTCAATTACTTTGGAATTTCTATTGGTTCTAATCCTAGAAGGATTGGAACATGTAAATCGCTTGTTGGAGAAATTAAAACTAAGACTCTCTAACTGGAAGGCCAACCTTTAAACTCGAGGAGGGATGTTCACTCTCATTAAATCTGTTTTAAACAGCTTGCCTGTCTTTATCTTATCCTTCTTTAAAGCTCCTATGAAGGTATGGATATAAATCGAAAAGATTCAAAAGGACTTCTTTTGGGGTAGCTCCAAAGATAAAATGAAAACTCAATGGGTGAATTGGAACCAAATCTATCAGGATAAGAGTAAGGGAGGATTAGGGATGAGAGTAATTGAAGACTTCAATTTGGCATTCATGGGTAAATGGAAGTGGAGACTCTTAAATGAAAAGAATGCTATCTGGGTAGATTTATTGAGAGCTAGGTATGGAAACTACGAAATCTCATTTTGTTTAGAAATTTAAGTAGTTTTAAGGGCCATGTTTCTACTTGGTGGATGGATATCTCTTCTTTCAAAAGAAGTGCATGCAAAGTTCCCTTTGATTTCGCTAATAACATCAGGTTTAGTGTGGGGGAAGGGACTTCAACTCCTTTTTGGTTTGCTTACTAGTGTGGGTCTCATCCTCTATACTCTTTGTTTTCCGACCTATTTAGAGGTAGTAGGCATAAGAGTGCATTCGTTAGCAAGATGGGATCTTGGGAGGATGGATCGTGGCGCTGGGGAGACTTGGGTTTATCGATTGCGGACCAGGATAGATGGTAGGATAACTTCTCAGAGACCTTGGCCCCGCTGGAGCAATATTTACTACAACAAATAACACTTTTCAAGACAAACCTTTCACCTTGAACAATAGAAAACCGAGGAATAAAGCCAGAGCGCACTATTTTTTATTATTTAAAAAATAAATAAAAACCATACATTCCCTCAGTTTTTCATAACATCGAGGTGAAAACACAACTTAGTACAAGCTTCGATTCTCAACTATCGCAGTTTATGATTTTATTTGTTTATAACTGTAAACAAAATGTTTTAACCCTTCAGTTTTTATATAACTGAGGCATAAAATAATAAAAACTTATTGTAAAAGCACTCTTTAAATAGATTTTACTCTAATCCTTACTAATATGAAGTTGCCCCACACTCGTAAGCATCATTCTTTAGGATGGATTGCAAGACAGAAAAAAATATTCAATGTTCTTCTATCTTGAACAAAAAAAATTTCTGGCCTTGCAATCTATCTCACATAATGGTGTTGATGTTGTTGTTGTTGTATTTTTCGAATAACCCTCAATTAAAGAATAGATCTAAACCTTTCAAGAGTACTCAGTTGATAGATTCCAAGTGCAGAAAATCATTCTTGTTTAAAAAAAAAATTGTTTTAAAGGGTATGCAACAAAATTTGAATATCACTGAAAAAAATTCTCTTGGTTGGAACAAATAACTTCTCAGAAATCTAAACACAGTGTAAATATAAAAAAAAATTCTCTTGTTTGGACTATATAACTCCTCAGGGCTGTTCTTTGAGAATCCATTGTCAAACTCTTGATATTTTTAAGTAATTTAGTTTAATATTCTATGTAAACAATGTAAATAAAAAAAAAGGTTTTTCCCTTCGGTTTTTAACAGAAACCGAGAGGTGTGTTGCTTGGATTGGAACATATTTCATTTTTTTATATTTAATATGAAACAAAATTTATTATTCGCTAATTCGGTGGCTAATTTTATTTGGTGACCGATTTAGTGACTTTTACAATTTTACTAACATGATGTCTAATTTTGGTGGCTAATTCGGTCACTAGAGTGACCAAAATTTTTCAGTCACTAAAAGCGAATTTCTAATAGTGGTATGTTCTTCACCGACATCAATGGTGATGGAGAATTACATTTTTACTTTAATATTCTATGAAAACAATGTAATATTCTGTGTAAACAATGTAAGTCGTAAACAAAGTAATTTATTGATATTCTGTGTAAACAAATAAATGAATTTTATTTATTAAAAAAACAAACTATCTAACCCCTCGGTTTTTAAATAAACCGAGATGTATGAGGCGTTGCTTTAGTAAATAATTAAAGTGCAGATGTTGAGGTTCAAACCCATGATCATATAACTTTACCCCTCAGTTTTTTCATTAACCGAGGTGTTAAGTGGCAACTTTTCATGTCACCCTTCATACATCGCCTTAATAGCCGAGGTTATATCTCTTTCGTGTGTGACGTTATAAGTGTTATTTGTATTAGTGATTCTGAAATTCTGGTATCAGACGTGTGATGTTAAGGTGCGATGTCACAACAACACACTCTGCACAATGGACAGCAATAAAAGTAACACAGCAACACAAAGAATTGTTCACCCAGTTCGGTTACAACCAACCTACTCTGGGGGCTACCAAGCCAGGGATGGAATTCACTACTTGTAGATATAATTTACAGACTCAACAACCCGTTGACAATCTCCTAAACTTATACTCTACTAATGACTTCCTACCCAAGAAACCACCTAGGTATGAGAACACCACTCAATCCCTTACAAACACTCAAAGAAACCACTTTGAGTACCCTTGATCTTGCTTCCTAGCTTCGATCAGGCAACCATTCTCTATTGCTTCACAGCTTCTAGAGAGGACAGAAACACAACACCTATTCAAACCTCAGAATAGTGTAAATATAAGCACTCTAAACAAACTCTAGATACTAAGCCTCCAGCTCCTGATCTTCTGAATGTTTTCTGTACCTTTTCCTTTGGTCTTGTGCTCTTTATATAGCTCCTTGAATTGGTCTTGGACTTGCTACAATATCTGACCAGATTTTTTATTTAAAACTGAATATTTAAAACAGATTTTCTCCTAAAATCTTTTTAAATCTTCAACCTTTTAAATCTCCTACAAATCTGCACCAGATCTCCTATGCAGCAGAAAATATCTATCCCAAGATATTCGCATCCAATGAGACAACTTGCTCTCCACAATTCTAGCTAACACGCAACCCTAACAACATCATAACCTGATGTTATTAATTCTGCAGATCTAATGTCACAACATCGCCTATGTGACATCAGACATCCAACTTCAGCAAATACATACTTAACACAGCCCAGTGTTAAATCTCAATGTTGCAACATCAGTACCTTGACATCAACATTGAATATACTTTGTTTTACCAAAATTCCAGCCAATCCAAGAACTAACAATCTCCCCCTTTGGCTAATTTTGGCTAAAACAATCTCTGCACACCTTCAGAGACTTTAGCAGCGGAATAAACTTCAATAATTTTTAAATTTCAAAGCAGCAGCATCTTCAATACACAAGGGCTTCACTCTGCTGTAGCACCAACTTCATCAGCTACACTCTTCAAACGGCTGCACATATTTCAACATTAGCAGCAATAAGGTCCCCCTTAAATAAGAACCAGCATAACAGTTGTTCAGCAGATCAGCAATTACTCCCCCTAAATTTCTGCACTACTGTACTATAGCTAACATATTCCTTTGATAGCATTAGACAATCATTTGACATTTGTACTTTTGGCTTTCTTCAATTGGCTACTTCTCCCCCTTTTTAGCCACAATTTGACAACCTTCACCATGTCAGTCCTATGACAACCTGTACAAAACCATACTTCTTCTGTCAGCAATATCCACATATTTTGAACATCCAGGCATAGTCTTCATCCATCCAGTCATGAAGGCTTCACACAATCATCCACAAGATCTGAAGCACACACACAATGCCTTCCACTGAACTCTAAGAATAACACACACCAAGACAAGTGTACAATCTATTCAAGGCCATGATTCAATCTTGTCTTCAGACATCTCCTCAAAAGCATGTGCGCACAAGATTCAAACAATTTGCTTCATATGACTAGAACCATTCAAGGCCACACCAAAACACCAATCAACAGCCTAATGCTATCTGACATTATATCCTCATCAGAGGCAACCAATCTTCACAAGCTTGATCGGCATGCAATCTTCACAATAAATGCACCTTTGCTGCAAAATCCATAGACAAGTACTCCCCATGTCATGATTACCAAATGCTCTAGATGGAGATGAACATTTGAGCACATTTTCTGAGTACATGCATTTTGGTACCACTTTCCCTTTCTCCAAAGGCTATCATACAATCCATCTTCACCATCCAAGGCAAACCTTCTACTTCATCATTCTCCCGTATGACTATGTAGATGCTCCTTAGATATAATGTAAGCACTAAGCTTCAGATCCAGAACAAAGACATCCTTCACCAAGGATACTCTTGACACTCTTGACACCAGGGTATTACATATGCTCCACTCAACACTGTGTCACAAACTCCACAAATTCTTAGTTTACTTATAAGCTTTACTGAGATCCAGTCTCTTCAAGAGATCACAATACCTCCATCCTTACATCCACCAGTAATTGTTGAAACTGGTGAAGTCTTGAAAGACAGTAGTCATGCTTTGCCAGAACAAGCTACTAAACAAATGACCATAAACTCCACCTCTTCTGACAAAAAATGCTAGAGCATCCAACTCCACATGTCCAATATTAACCATCTTCCAGATATTACCACCAGCAAACATGATGCTATAACATCTTTTGGGACATCAGCTTCTCATCACCATTCAAAGGACTCATTGCACAAAGAAATCCTTCAAGAAGCTCCCAATAAAACACAGTCAGAGCAAACTTATTCATACACACCTGAATACCATAAGTTCCCACACCCTCTCTGAACCATATCCTAGCAAACTCAACCATATCCAGAGTATCTATACCAAATTCTTTATCCAGAACATACTTCCACCATTTTATGAAAAGCACAGGAATGTTATCCAGTATGGCCTTTTGAATTTTCTCAGAAGTTTTAACAACAACGGCTTCCTTAATTTGAGAGATATCCTGGACATTATCATCAGACTTATCTCTGATCTTCCTATTTCTGGAAGAGATGAACACTTTACTCCTGGATTTTGTAGTACCATCCACATAGATCTTCTGCTTATTAGTTCTCATCTTTGGAGGTGACTCGATAGCTTTCCTCTTCCTTGATTTCAGTCGTTTAGCAACCCCAGGAACCACTTTTGCAATTAGTTCATCATCACTCTTCTTTATTTTAAGGCTAGAAGTACCTTTCTTGAATTGAGATGTTTTAACATCAGCTCTAGCATCTGCATCTTCCAACCTAAGGATTGTCAACTTGTGAAATTTTTCTTCTGAACTATAGGAGTCATTAGTCAGGTTGGCATCTTTCTTGGCCTTGCAAGTATTCAGCTCCCAACACTTCTTAAGGTCACAACTTTTGATCCTTCCATCAGCATTGTTGACTCCTTCATCTTGCTCACATAATCGACTACTCAAGTTGGCTTTTAACACATCATCCAACTTAGGAGTAACAGCACCATAAGTCATTAACCCAGATTGAATTTTCACCATACTTTCACACTTGATGTTACCATATGATGTTACAGCATCAACGTTAACATCAATAGATAAGCTGTCCACTTGAGGTATCCACTGATAGCAATTATCTTTGGATCTTACTCCTTTCATCACTACCTCATTCTGCTCACCAGCTACCACACATTCATCTTTGGTGTAGCTTACCTTGTAACCTTCAACACAAAGTTGACTTATGCTAATTAAATTAGCACTTAACCCTTGAACAAGGAGCACATTATCAAGAGTAAGACCATCATGATTCTTCACTCTTCCAACTCCTTCTTCTACTCCTTTTTCACCATTGCCAAAAGTAACATCATTTGCATGGCAAGGATTGAACTCTACCAAATGCTTCTTGGATCCAGTCATGTGCTTTGAACATCCACTGTCAAAGTACCGTGCATCCATAGCAAAATGTCCATCTGATGTGAGAGCCAATAGACATGTGACCTGAGCTTTAGGAACCCATTGTTTTACTACTTTGGGCCTGACCTCATTCTGTCTGGGTTGAGGAGCAGAATTTGGATAACCATGAAGCTTGAAGCACGAGGACTGCATATGCCCAGGCCTGCCACAATAGAAGCATCTGACTCTGTCATCTCTGAAGTGGTTAAATCTTCTGCCACTTTGATGATAATGTTGTGGCTGCCACCCATAATGTTGTCTCCTTCTTCCATAGTTGGATTGTCTTCTTCTATACTGAGGACGCTGTCTCCTAGGCTGTCTCCTATGGTGATGAGGCTTCCTTCTTCCATAGTGACGAGGCACAACATTGTTGTATCCATATCCATATCCATACCAGTCTCTCTGAAGTTGAGACATCTGATGGGACATGTTCTGTTTGAACCTGGCAGCTTGCATACTCTTGTGATATTGGGGAGGCATATACTGACTAGCTCCTCGAAGCTGCATCTTCCTCTGATGGGGACCATTCTTTTTCTCAACATTCTGAGGCTGAACAATCTTCTTAGGGGTAGGATCCTGTCTTTTTGTTTGAGAAATTGGTTGGGATACCTCCTCCTTTGTTCCTGAAGTGCTTGCCACATATCCTATACCTGATTTATCTCCAGCCACTTTTTCTGTCTGAAGGATCTTATCAAGTGTGTCTGTCCCACAGCTCAGCATCCTAACAGACTTGGTCATTTGATCAAGGTGAGCTCTAACTAGAACAACTTCATTTTCCAGGTCAGCTTTTTCATTCTCTAGCTGAGCAATCTGTTGCTTGTGGCACTTGTTTTCTTGACAAATCTCAGCACTTTTTAAACACAGCTCTTGATAGGTAGATGCTAACTCTTCATAAGTTATTTCTCCATCACTAGAATCATCATCAGAACCAACAACTCCTGTTAATGCTCTAACATGCTTTGCTGACTCACCTTCACTTTCACTATCAGAGTTAGACCAGGAAACTGTCATGCCCTTCTTCTGCTTTTTCAAGAAGGTGGGATATTCTTTCTTGACATGTCCATACCCTTCACACTCAAAGCACTGAACTCCTTTATCTTGGGCAGTTTTCTCTTCATCCTTTTCTTTTGACTTGCTGGTGTCAGAAGATATGTTCTTGACATTAGGCCTGGAGTTATTATTCATTCTCTTGAATACTTTATTGAATTGTCTTCCCAACATAACTATGGCCTGAGATAGATCCTCCTGGGATTCAGAACTCTTTCCTTTTGCTTCTTCATCATTTGACACCAAGGCTATACTCTTTGGCTTATTTTCTGGTTCTTCCTCATTCAACCCAAGCTCAAAAGTTTGAAGAGATCCAATGAGCTCATCAACTCTCATCTTGCTGATGTCTTGTGCTTCTTCAATGGCAATCACCTTCATCTTGTACCTCTTAGGAAGTGACCTAAGAATCTTCCTTACAAGCTTTTCATCTGACATCTTTTCACCAAGAGCACTGGAAGCATTAGCCAGCTCCAGAACATTCATGTGGAAGTCATGAATAGTCTCGTCGTCCTTCATCTTCAGGCTTTCAAATTTTGATGTTAAAATCTGAAGTCTTGACATCTTAACTCTAGATGTTCCTTCATGTGTAGCCTGCAAAATATCCCACGCTTCCTTAGCAACTTCACAGGTATTGATTAACCTGAAGATATTCTTATCCACTCCATTGAAGATTTCATTTAGAGCTTTGGAATTTCCAAGCGCAAGCTCATCTTCCTCCTTGGTCCATTCTTCTTCAGGCTTTGGCTTTAAGGTGCCTTCTTTATCTTTGCCAGCATCATCTTTCTCACACACAACAGGTGTTTTCCATTCTTTAATAATGGCCTTCCATGCCCTGCTGTCCAAGGATTTTAAGAAGGTAGTCATCCTTGGCTTCCAATAATCATAATTGGATCCATCCAAAATAGGGGGTCTGTTGACGAATCCTCCAACTTCTTTGTCCATCTTTACACCAGAAAGTAACTTCCCTAGATCTCACCCAGAGACAGACAGGATGCCCGCTCTGATACCAATTGAAATTCTGGTATCAGACGTGTGATGTTAAGGTGCGATGTCACAACAACACACTCTGCACAATGGACAGCAATAAAAGTAACACAGCAACACAAAGAATTGTTCACCCAGTTCGGTTACAACCAACCTACTCTGGGGGCTACCAAGCCAGGGATGGAATTCACTACTTGAAGATATAATTTATAGACTCAACAACCCGTTGACGATCTCCTAAACTTATACTCTACTAATGACTTCCTACCTAAGAAACCACCTAGGTATGAGAACACCACTCAATCCCTTACAAACACTCAAAGAACCAACTTTGAGTACCCTTGATCTTGCTTCCTAACTTCGATCAGGCAACCACTCTCTATTGCTTCACAGCTTCTAGAGAGGACAGAAACACAACACCTATTCAAACCTCAGAATAGTGTAAATATAAGCACTCTAAACAAACTCTAGATACTAAGCCTCCAGCTCCTGATCTTCTGAATGTTTTCTGTACCTTTTCCTTTGGTCTTGTGCGCTTTATATAGCTCCTTGAATTGGTCTTGGACTTGCTACAATATCTGACCAGATTTTTTATTTAAAACTGAATATTTAAAACAGATTTTCTCCTAAAATCTTTTTAAATCTTCAACCTTTTAAATCTCCTACAAATCTGCACCAGATCTCCTATGCAGCAGAAAATATCTATCCCAAGATATTCGCATCCAATGAGACAGCTTGCTCTCCACAATTCCAGCTAACACGCAACCCTAACAACATCACAACCTAATGTTATTAATTCTGCAGATCTAATGTCACAACATCGCCTATGTGACATCAGACATCCAACTTCAGCAAATACATACTTAACACAGCCCAGTGTTAAATCTCAATGTTGCAACATCAGTACCTTGACATCAACATTGAATATACTTTGTTTTACCAAAATTCCAGCCAATCCAAGAACTAACAGATTCTTTAATTAAGTGTAAAAAGGCTGGAGGGGTTATGGTTAAAGCCGAATCGATTTATTTCTCTAGTTCGAAAGATAAGAATCCTGTATTGGCAACTACCGTGTTTTATGGTGTCATTGATGAGATTTGGAAGATTGATTATGTTATTTTCAAAGTGGCTTTATTAAAATGCGAGTGGGTTCCCAATAATAGTAATGGTGTAGACATTGATGACTTAGGATTCACCCGGGTCGACTTTGGCAAGGCATCTTTTAATACAGAACCATTCATCATAGCTTCTGAAGCAAAACAAGTTTTCTATGTTACCGATCCATCAGTCATATCGGAGAAATGGTCAATCGTTCTCCAAGGAAAATACATTCCTCTTAGTGATGAAAGTCTTGATACTCCATCCACACCTTCTTACACCACACAAGTTCCTACCTCATATGATGAAGTTGATATAGATGTCGAGCATGCTATACGAGTCGATCATGAAGAAGGCATGTGGGAAAATTAACAAGTACGTAATTTATTATTTATTCATAATATATTAATTGTAAGTTATAGTTTAGAAGTATTTTTACTAACAAGTATAATTATATGAAATCATAGGTATTTTGAGTCCAGACACTAGGCCAAGAGACAAGACACCAAGAGACAAGATACCAATACACCAAGTTACAATTATGTGAAGTTATGTAATGTGTGTAAACTGTAATATGGCATATGTGATATTTTATTTATGTAGGTTGTTTGTTCTGATAAACTGTAATGTGGTATATGTGATATTATGAATATGATAAGATTAGTATTATTATGAAAACTTTATCGAAAATGTGAATTGTATTTTTCTGTTGTGCTGTGATATGGAGAGAACAATAATACAGGTAAAAAATTGGGATTAATTATAAAAGCAGGACCATATTTGTTAATTTTGTAGAAACTTTAACAACGGTTATATTCCATAACCGTTATAATATCTGGCGTGCTGTCCAGGAAAAAATAAATATCAAAACTACGCTGCTGGGAATCGAACCGGGGACAATTATTTTTATTACAACGGTGTATTGTAAAATCCGTTGTGATAGTTAGCGCACTTTCCAATTTATTACAACGCCTACTAGGCCTTGGTTGTAAGTATCATATATACAACGACAATCTACATAACAACGCCCTCGCCCGCGTCATTATATGTCACTCCCAACCGTTGTTAAATGGGTTTTTCGTAGTAGTGCACATAAATAACAACAGAAAACATAGAGATTTATAATGGTTCCTCCTAAACTAAGAGTAGTCCAGTCCCCTTGCAACACAAGAGATTTTCCACTATAATCAAGTCATAATTACAATTGCTTATGCCCTCAGCACAAGAGTTTACTGCTCAGAACCTTAGCCCGAGACTTCCTTCTTAGACCCTCAGCCCAAGACTTCCTGCTTAAACCCCTCATGTTCAAGACTTCCTTGCTCACACCCATCATCAATAATTCCTCTCAGACCCTCATTCCAAGACTTCCCTGCTCAGATTCCACGAATCCAAGACTTCTGCTCAAATCCCAGAAATTCAACACTTCTTCTCATACCCTTCAGGTACAAGAATTCCCTGCTTAGATTCCACGAATCCAAGACTTTTGCTCAAACCTGCAGTCCAAGACTTTCTTGCTCAATCAATAATTAATTAAGACATCAATGCTCTAGCACATAGCAGGAGACTTACTTGACTCAATCTTCACGGCAAGAGACTTTGATGCTCAAGCACATAGCAAGAGACTTTATCTAAACTACTAAACAACTTGTTTAGCAGAATAGAGAACAAGGTGTACTTGATACATAATCAGAGGTACAGGATAATAACCATAACAAAGATCACAATACTTAAGATTTCTAAGATATTCAATGTTTGAGAAATGTTAAGGCTTTGTACAATTTACAACATATAAAAAAAAATTTGCATTCTCGATTGTGTTGCTATTGTTGATCTTGTTATTCTTCCATTCTGATAGAAGCGATGAACACTTCTATCCATCTTGGATTTTCTTCTTTTTTTTTTATCCTTGCTCCTTGTTCAATATCCATGTTGAATCTTCAACTACTTATATAGCAATTTCAGAGGAATGGTCGTTGGAAGAAATAACTTGTACAAGTGTCTTTGTTACTCCATAGTATAAGAGACGTTGAAGATAGATACACCAAAAGATCTTGATCCATTGTGTAACTTGTTTAACCATTGTGTATTTCTTGTGATCTTGTATTATAGACCCGTTGAGAGTAGATATCCGTAAAGCATGTCAACTCTTCTCAAGCCTTGTGAACACAGAGTCTAGCTGACAGTAGATTGTACAATGTAGCTTGCTTTCTGCAGTACATATAACTTTAGCTTTATTGTTGGTTCGGAATGATCACCAGAAGCTAATACATTATGTAAGCTTAGAGACAATATATCTCTCTTATGATGTTGAGGCCTTCAGCTTCAGAGTCTACGCAAACCTATATTATCAGTCTTCACTTAAAGAACGTTATTTAGATTTTAAGCAATGAGAAGCCAATAACTTAGCTTCTCTTAAATGCGTCCTTATATCAGATTCTGAATGTATTATTCTTTAAGCTTTAGAGCCTGCACACTTAGAACACACATTAGATAACATAATTTTTCCTTCAATACTTTGTTATCATCAAAACCCAAAGGATATATGTCATGAACAAATCTTGTTCTAACGATCTCCCTCTTTTTGATGATGACAAACATAAGTATTTAAAGAACAATGTTGGACTATTTTAATTTTCTTGGCAACGTCAGAGTCTGAGGTTTGTAAACTCCCTCTAAGTCTAATAGTCAAAGGTTGAGTTTTGTAAGCTCCCTCTTAGTTCTATATTTAAGAAAACTAAAATATGTCAATGTTGGGCTATTTAAATTTTCTTAGCAACATCAGAGTCTGAGGTTTGTAAGCTCCCTCTGATTCTAATAGTCCAAGGTTGAGGTTTGTAAGCTCCACCTAAGTCCTACTGTCAAGAAAACTAAAATATTTTTCCTGGGTAATAACAAAAAAAAAACAGAAATAACAGAAATTTAAATAATTAAAATAAACAACATTAAATTAAACATAATTAAAATTGAATGGGTTCAGATTCTATATTAAATACTTCTATATCTTTCTCCCCCTTTTGTCACATCAAAAAGAAAAAATGAAACAAAAGAAATACATTCATAAATACAAAGTAGATCATCATTACATGATCGGTTCTCAAGGAAGAGAAAACGATTCAAGTAGTACATAGCATTAAAAGCTTGTACAATGAATATTTAATAGTTATTGGTCGTAACAGTTCCAAGAATCAAGAAAAAAAGGATTTTATTCCATCGTTTGGGTTACCCAGACTCTACTATAAAAGAAACCGAACCATAAGTCATTTTCATCAACATCCTTTAGCGCAATCATGGAAGCAACATCTGAGAGCGCCAATATTTTTGTCATAATAAATATTTCAGACGATACTACTAGTCTGGAGACGAAAAGTGTTCAGAAACCAGCCACTTTTGAAGCTTCTGAAACTGGATCCTCATCTTCTCTACTAAAGTCTTCTGAGGAGGGTTCACCAACAGCAGTAAAAAAACCTTAAAAAACCAGTCCATCGACTACTATTCTGAAACCAAAGAAGAAGTCAATGAAGAGGAAGAAGAAGAAGAAGAAGAACATAGATATGATGGCGTTTTAAATAGTCATCTCCGACTACGAGGATGAGGATGAGCCTGATACTGATTGGGAAAATTTGATGAGCCGTAGGACTTTAGATTAGTTTAACCTTAATGTCCTATGTCCTTTATGTAATCCTTTGATGATTAATGAAAATGTTTTGACCATTATTAAATTTGCAATAATACAATTCTTTACTTTTCCCTTTGATTTTCTGACAAGTACATAAACAAAGTAAAAAGATGAACATATGAGATGATAAAACCAATAGATAGCTGTTAAGATGACATTTAGAGTTGTCTTAAGACAATATTTATTTTGATTATATACTAGACATCATTTCTCAAGAGTCGGACATTAAAAGATTGATTTGGCTAATCAATATTGAAACTCTAAAAACTAAAGATAACGAATGAATAGTTACTATAAAACGTCCAGCAAACCATCATTCTGAATCACTTAATCTTTAGAACACCAAAAATGTATATGCAGAAGAAAATTTGGGTTCCAAAGAGAGATTTTAGAAATGCAGCAATACTGAATGTAGCAACTCAAGAAAATGAGAAGAATGTAGCAACTGAAGCATCTTCAAGCAAGGGGATTCCTTTAGAGGCACATACATCTACCAAAACCTTTGTTGAGACACAGAGAAGAAAAATAACTTCTAGGTCAAAACGCAGAAATCTTTTGAGGAAGGAAGTTGTTGAGTTTACAAAGGAATATTGGGAAGATTATTTAAACAATCTAGATATGTCAGATGAGCCTAGGGCATTCCTTAGAACATATCTGAATGTCTAGAAAGTGTTTCTTTGATAATATGTATTAGCTTCCAATCTTTCAATGAGTATGTTGCAAGTGTTTTAAGTTATAGTCCTAATTTTTATTCTCCAGACAACATAAAAAATGCACATATAACAGTCAAGACACACAAGAATATGAACAAGAACAATGACCAATTTTTTAACAACAGGATTGATTAATACAAGATATTTAACAATTACAAGGCATATATTTGCAAAAATATAACATCCGAATATCTTATAGATAGCTTCAAGCTTTTCTCTCTATATTTTAGAAGAATCATCCTCAGAACTTATGACAACTCCTTGTTTGATCAGCAGTTCAGAAAGAACTCGTCTGTAAGGAATGAAAAATGTCTTTCCCCTGTGAAAATATGAAAGAGTCATTCTCAGATGGTCAAACATAATTTGAAGAAGATCAATCTGTAATTCTGAATTAAGAATAAGTAGCAAATATTTTTCAACAGAGTCCACAAGGACTAAATCCTTGTCCTTATGAAGCAAGTTTAAATTTAGAATCTGATTCTAAATAATTGCATCAGGATGAAGATTTGAGATCAGAGAAAGATTTGATGGATCTAAAAAAGTACGCCATGTAGGAAGATAGCATTCCCAAACAATGGTACACGATATTTCTCCAATCTCCTCACAGTTGATTACATTAGCAATCGTCTTAGAGGTTACTATTATAGAAACACCAGAAACCTTGGAAAGAATAACATACTCAGAACTTAGATAAAAAATGGAAGCAGTAACCCAAAACTCTTTGAAAATATTTGGATAAGTAAATCCACAGAGCATATCAAAGTGTCCATTCCAATTTATTCAGAAACGGTCTTCCAGAAGTTAAAACCTTGCTTAAGCAGATATTCAAAATTCACAAACTTTTCATTGATGACTACTAGTTGATTTGGTGAAGAATTGACCAGAGGATTCATCTCAGGTTTGGTTAGATCAACAAAGAAAAGAGAAATAAATAACCAGAAAAGAACTGAACAAGATTCTGACCAAAGAAGAATAAGAATCTTGTCATATGGACAGAAAAGGTGACACGAGATGATGTTTCACAAAGACAGGGGATAGAGACCATAGACATATAAAATAAAAAAAACATCATAAGCCAAGGGTCCTTACCAAGCAGATGTCTTGAATACACTATATGATTTTCAATTTTATGGAATTTTAAGTAAGACAAGGGTTTTTAAAAATAATTCTGACTTAAACTGTTTTATCAGAAGTAAAGATTCCTTTTCTGAATCTCAGAGACTGACTATTTTTCATAAGCTATATGTGATCATAGTCGGGTAGGATTAGACTTCGAGTGATACATCTTCTATTTAATTTTCAATCTTTGATATTCTATTCAGAGTCAAACATTTTCTAATAAAACTAGAGTCAAGCTTGACTTATGAATATTGAATTAGTTTTCTTGACCACTAACTAGCAATAGTATTATTACAAATGGTGACAATATTGTTTCCATAAAAATGATCATCTTCTAGTTAATGACATATTCACTACAGTCAAATACAACATAGTTTCTTTTAATATATTTCTGAAGATTCTTTTGTTATAAACAAACACAACTTCTCTAGAGATCTAATCAGAGACTTTGTATTCACTCATACTTAAATAGTTCATTGAGTCAAGAAGTTTGCAAAAGTGAAGGAACAAAATTTACTTTTTTTTTTGTTTTTCTTGGTCAAGCTTCAGATGAGTATTCAGATTTGACCGTAGAATCTGAATTCAGTCTTGAGTGAATTCTGAGTCAATGGAAGCCAAACTAATGATTCCACTTTCTTCTCCAAACTTCATACATTTGCATCCATCAGCTCTTGAGTTTGGTATGTAGGCATTTCTTCCATCAAGTATCATGGAATATGCCTTGCTCATTTCCTATGTGATATCTACAGCAAATACAATTTTGAATGTTGGTACCCATATTTCTGTGGGTCCACAATGTTAGTTTTCACATGCTGTCTCTTACATCATGCCTTAGTTTGATATAAGTACCAAGATTCATTCCAGATCAGAGTCTAGGATGGATTATGGTACTTAACAAAATCTTGTTCTTAGCGGAGTCTTTGATTTCACTGTCTTGGATTAAATTTATTTACTTCATAATCCTTGATTTTGAAATTTTTGACCAGCATAGAACCAGATAGTGTTTGCTATCAGAGGTTGGCATGAGATAAGTTTTCAGCACTGTCTTAGTATTGCTAGAAAACAGAAGAAATAATGAAAGGTTTCTCATAGAATTGTTCTTTAACACAAATTCTATGATAGCCTTCAATTTCCATAGGAGCAATGGAGTCACTTAAGATATTATCTTGAGATGCAGACTCCTTATTATCAATATTGAAGCAAGATGAATTAGTCAATACCTCTTTCTCTTCAATAATTTATTCATTCGTAGATTCAGATTGTTTCGTCAGAAGAAGTAATGGCCAACAATGCCCGATTACTTTTTCATCAAATTATGAATCCTCAACTATGTCAACTTCATTAGAATATGCTTTGGAGATCTTTGACATTTTTCTTTTTGGGTTTTTCTGTCAGGTAGTTTTTATCCTTGTTCTTAAGATTGGGATAATCAGTTGAAATATGAATATTTCAAAAGCTTCTGAAGTTACTCTTCCATCATGAGAGTGAAAGTTGGCGTTGCATTGTCTTGAAGCATGTAAATTATTGATTGGACGTTAGGAACAAGGATGGTGTAATTATGAGTCGTTGATTGAGTTGCCTTAGAACCTACCATCGATGAAGATCAGAGAAAACAATTAACGTGCTCGAAAAGGTTAACAAAAACAGTTACAGTAATTAGAACAGTTAATTGGAGCGGTTGTGGTGATGCAAAGAAGAAGATCAAAGAAACTTGATGAAAAAGTCATGAGAATCAAAAGAGGGATTCGACATACAATATTATTCCTTACTTGAATAAAGAGTGTATATGATGTAGAAGATGAAAATCATGGAAAGGCTTATGATACATTGGTTGAGGTCTCTGATGATCACAGATAGAGTTACTTGCCAAATTAGCACACCAACGCTCAAGTGAGTGTTTGTGAGACGTGGAAGTTTGCAAGAGTGGATATGAATAATATTTAGGTGTGGCCTAGAGTCACACTTATATATGGAAACGGTTAGCACTATTTAGTATTGAAACAGAGAATGCATGATATGTAGAAGATTACCACCGTAGAAAGGCTTATGGTGTCGTGATTGAGGTATCTAATGATCAGAGATGGGGATACTTGCAAAGTTAATACTTCAATGCTCAAATTAGTATTTCAGAGAGGTGGAATTATGAAAGTGTGAATGTGAATAATAAATGGATGTAATCCAGATTTACACTTATATATAGAAGACGATTAGAATTATTCTCAGTTGATCTGATGTGGAACGCAGAAAGTTATTGGATGCACATTAATAGTAGAGATGACCACAAGAGACGTGCTCCTAAACGATATTCCGAAATGGGTGTCCACTTGAATGTCAAATTATGAATGGTTTTAATTGGACTGTGTCGTTGTATTTGGTCAGTCTTATTGAACCTCTAGTCAGCCATAACACATATCTTCGACTCACACTCAAAAGAAAGTGATATAAATAATAAATGTTTAATACTCTGTTGTCTTGTCTTTCAATAAACTTTCACTACTATTCATATATTATTCATATATTAGTTTTCTTAATACGTATTGATCATATTGTTAGCTTAGTGTCTATAAATAGAACTCATGTTATAGTGTAAAGGCTTGTGAATAACATAGTAAAAAAAATTAATTTCTAACATTGACTATTTCCTTTTAGTTCTTATCAAGTTTAATAAAAATTTAATTATAAAGATAGAAACATTAATTTTGCTTGAGGGGGTACACTTGTGTTTCTACCGTTAGTTTCACTAATTTGTGTGGTTTTGCTCCTTGTAACATTGATTGCTTAAATTAGACCCTCCATACTTTTCGTTTTATGTTTGCAGTACAAAAAGGACCTAAGTTCAAAGAGAATAGACTAAGCATGATGCTATATACCCATACTCTACTTAGTTTTTTACAAACTTTACTGAATTAAATCACAATTTTTCACATGACTAAGGAACTTATAATATAAATTGTTAAAGGAAAATTTTTTGTAAACTAATCTATTTTTTGTATCAAATGTTAATGACTTTTTCTTAAAAGAAAACTACTGTTTATGGTTATTATAATCATGATTGAAGTTACAGATCATGACTCATAATGTCATTTAATGTTCTTTAACAATTAAAAAAAAATATCGCATATGTAAATACAAGCCAAGATAACTCAAGCCAAGAAAAATTAAAAAAATGACAAAAAAAAGTTGCATTTCCATATTTCAGTCAAAATCAGGTCTACTAGCCAAGATAATTCAAATCTAGAACACTGACCCATAATTAAAATGAATTACATGTTTCTGAAATGACTTTAATCTCTACTAAATTAAAATGAAACCCTAGCATACTATTCTTCTTTGTTAATCACACCCGAATGAACCTTGGACCTTTGCCAATGGCATCACTATACTTCTTTGATCTATTGCACTTCATGTTTCTATAATAATAAGATACTGGAAGATAAGTTGGTGCTTTTGTGATCACAAGATTGAACCTTGGACCTTTGACAATGGCATCACTATGGTTCTTTGATCTATAGCACTTCCTGTTTCTATAATAATAAGATACTGGATGGTAAGTTGGTGCTTTTGTGATCACAAAATTGAGTTGAGCTGGATACGAATCTTCTGAACATGATCTGAAAATTTAAAACAGAAAAGGAAACCCTAATTAGAACGACGCGGGGTTTAATTCTTTGGAAAAAAATTGTTTTGACTCATTAAATGTGATATATCAAATTCAAGTAATCATAAAGATTTGGAAATAAGATGTCTTCATTCATACGTTACCTTGTAGAAGATGAGCATTGCTTATAGTTTTCTTGAGCATTTTGGTTCCGAATCTTTTCGTCAATAATCTGAAAATATAGCATGTTATTAGAAAACCAAGATTAGCATGAGGGTGAATTCAAATCTTGAAGATGATTGGAAAAACAATTACCTGAAAATTGAAATATGATTCAGGATGAAAAGAAAGGTACTCTTTTTCTTTGGTAGAAGTAGAACCATTCTCATTCTTGAAAGCATTGGGATTCCAACTCCATGGAGTGAGAAATGAATCATCTTTCTCAAGAAAGGACAAGAATCTTGCATCAAGTTTTGTATTCTTCAATCTCTGAGTAGCATCATCGTTATCAATGAGGTCACTTTCGTCTTTTGTAAAATATATGCACTTCATGGTTCTTGAGAGGCTAAGAGAACAAATGATATGGATTTGATGAAGTGTGAAACTGTGTTGGTTCAATCTAAAATATGAGTTGAAAAAACGATTAACATATATATATATATAAGGGGCGTGTGGCGGCTAAAGATAACCTTGAAGTTATACAAGATATGATTTACTGTAAATATTTTTTTTGTCAGTTTCCTAGTTATACAAGATATGATTTACAAGTTATAACTTATAAGTAAATTTTGAAGGCGTTACTAAAATATTTGAGTAAAAATATGTTATTTATATAATTTTTAAAATGTTTGTATGATATATCTAAAGAGATTTTGCCAATTAAGTAAATCTTATAAAATCTTATTAAAAGATCAATTTTTAACTGAAATAATATATCCATAAAGTAAATCTTTATGTATTTATAGACAGTGAATATAAGATTTTTGGATTTAGAATTTGTTTACTTGTTTTTAGTCATCTCTTAGATTTACTTTATTTGATTGAAAAAATAATAATTTAATATTATTATAAACAAGAGTTCATCTTTTATTTACTTTAAATTTTTTTGTGACATTATTTTTCTATCTTTCACATTTTTTTTAGAGCATTTCTTAATGCACCACCCAAGTTTCTTAGACACCACGTGAAATTATTTTTTTGCCCCCTGATTTCTGTTGTGCACATCCGAACGCACCGCATCCTTATAAAAAAAAGTTTTTTTTGATGTGCATATCCGGTAGGCCTCCGGATCTGTATATCCGGAAGCATGGCTGATATATTTGAATCTGCATGATCACTCCCACCTTCTCATTCTCAACATTTCTTCTACTACAATCACTCTCACCAACTCAAAAAATCCTACTTCATCAATCCCATTTGTCACTCAAAAAGTTCAAATTTTTGGTGCAACAAATCAAAGGGAGCAAGTTATCTTGAAATCAAGACATTTCATCAAATCCACACCGCACCTCCGTCGAATCCAAATGATCGCATCATGTGTATCGGATGGCTTGCGAAATCAAGACATTTCGTACAAGTTATCTTGAAACCCAGATGCCCGATACCACCTGTCCTGGACTGGGCCGAGGCCTGCTCATCAGTTGAGCAGGCCCAACCCACACGTCCTGGGATGGCCCAACAAGGGCCTTTTTGGCATGACCAGTGTCGGGCACTTGCCCTCTCCCCGTGTCGGGCACACGCACGGTTTAGAGCGTCGGGCAAGACGCTAGGCCTCCCCGGGTATCGTCCCTCTTCGACACCCAAGGTGCTCCTCCCCGCGAGGAGCCCATCTTCTGCACATGAGGGTCCTCCCCGCTAGGAACCATCTCCCCGACACGCAAGAGTCCTCCACGCGAGGACACGTTCTCATGTAACTGCCCACTCCAGATGGAATCGGTCTGCCCTAATTCCGGAAATCTAGGAGCAGTTACCCTAGGGCGAAGACCACGTGCTGGTCTTCACTACGCCACGTAAGCCCTGGCAGTTACTTGGATTGGGCCTGGCAATCCAGCCCAATGCAAGTAACCAATGGCCCCGCGCTGGAGGCTTTCTATAAATACCCTCTCACTTGAGAGGGTCAGGTTACGTTCACTTATACTCTCATTTATGTACTTGCTATTCTCTGACAGTTATCTTACTTGAGCGTCGAAGTACCTTGCAGGTACACCCCCCCGCCGTCTTTCAACCTCACCGGAGCTGAAGCCCAGACGACGTCGTTGGCCACTAGAAATTGTCTGATCCTGGTACGATCAGTGGCGCCGTCTGTGGGAACCCTGTGCTTCCCCGTTTTTCCTTCGTTAAACCAAAGCAACTCTCATTCATCACCTACATGGCCAATCCGTCAGTTACCCAGGCTCTGGACACCGTGCTCGCACAACTCGAGAACGGGAACCACCGTGAGGACGTCGTCATCCTCAACGGCGACGAAGGCGACGTAAGAGACAGGCAGGCCGCCTCCCCGGACTCCCAAGATGTGGCTTACAACGCTGCCCGCCAAGACGATCAGCAGGCCATTTTTCAACCAGTTGCTCCTCCGCCCAATGCGGACCCGAGCACCGTGGCCCTATTCGCCTTGATCAATCAGACCAACCAGCTGATCGCACACCAGAATACCAGAATTGAAGCGTTGGAGCAAGGAAGGGCACAACGATCTTCCCCGCAAAGACATCGTCGTCCACCGTCACCTCGCCGTTCTCCTTCCCCGTGAAGGACTCCTTCCGAAGAATCTCGGACCCCGTCGCCGGTACGCCAGGGTCGTCGACCATGCCTCGAGCGTCCCCAGCCAACGATCTCCCAGAAACGCCCTCGTTCCCCGCCTAGGAAGGAACCCAGGGCCTCCACCACTTCCAAGAAGTCCAAGCAGATCGAAGAAAGCCCAAAGAACCGTTCGAGGAACTCCCCTCCACGGCATCATCGATCACCTACGAGATCCCCGGCTGGTAGCGACGACGAGGACCAAAGGACCCCTCTGTCGTGGGAAATCATGAACGCCCCAATCCCTGCAGGCATGGAGAAACCCCCACCATTAGGGACCTATGATGGCCTGACCGACCCCGACGATCACGTCGAGAGTTTTGAAGCAATGCTCGACTTCCGAAATGTCAGGGGAGCCATCAGGTGCAGGTTGTTCCCCACCACCTTGCGGAAGGGAGCCATGACTTGGTATAAGGGTCTGGCACATGGGTCGATCACATCCTGGAAGAAACTTAGGCAACGCTTCACCAAACACTTCACCGCGTCTCGTCGACACCCGAAGACAGAGGCTGCCCTAGAAAGCATCTTCCAAGGGAAGAACGAATCTCTCCGAAACTACATCGAGAGATTCAACAAAGAAGTTGTCGAGGTCCATACGACCGACGACATGAAGAAATATTTAATTCTCCATGGACTGCGTGCCGGATCTGACTTTGCCAAATCCATAGGCCTCCGCAGACCCCGACGTCTCGAGGACCTTCTCCCTCGAGCTCAGAAGTACATCGAACTCGAGGAGACGGAGGCAGCTCAGATCGCCCTTGAGACGAGACGCAGAGAAGGCCCTTGCGGCCACAAAGATGAAGACTCTTCTCCCCGACGAGGAGGATAAAGAAAGAAAGAGAACCGCAACCGTGATCCTCGGGAACCGCGCGGACCAGATGGCCGAGTCACGGAGTACACGCCGCTCAACGCTCCCCGGGCTCGAATCCTTTCTGAATGCCAGAATTCCGAGTTTGTGAAAGGGGGAGTTCGCTTCCCGAAGCCAGGTACTCCCAAATCGAATGTTGACAAATCAAAGTACTGCAGGTTCCACCGGAGCCACGGACATGTTACCGAAGACTGCATCCATCTCAAGGATGCGATCGAAATTCTGATCAAGGAAGGGCACTTGAAGAAATACGCCCAGAAGAACGATACTCCTCGTCCCAGCTCCCGGGAAGCCCAGAACGTCGAGGAGACGACGTCTCCTCTCGACGAGAGTCACCTTCAGGTCGCCCTCAGTGTCACCCGACCCGAAGACTTCTTTGTCACCCCAATCATTGAAGGACAAGAAGCAATTCACAACATGTGGGCGACATTTCCCCACGAGGACCCCGTTACTGCCCGTAGCACCTGGGAAAGCTTCCCCAGGGCGATTGTCATCTCCGGGGGAGGACCAGAGAAGCTGTCCGTCGGATCGATCAAGCGTAAATTTGACGAGTTGGAATCCGCGACATCGGCGAAGGCGACCACCCTCGAGAAAGTGCGGGGAAACTCCAACCCCATCACCTTCTACCTCGAGGAACTCCCCGGGGGAGCACCAAACGCCACTATTCCCCTCCTGATCAGGGTGCAGATGGCGAACTTCGACGTTCGAAGGATCCTAGTCGACCAGGGGAGTTCGGTCGACATCATGTATGCTCATCTGTTCGGGATCCTTTAGCTCGACGAGAGGCATCTGACCCCGTACGTCGGTTTAGATCTACAGGGGTTCAATGGAACCACCACCAGACCATGGGGTTACGTGGAGCTAATGGTTACATTCGGGGCCGAAGACACTGCCTGGCAGGTGAAGATCTGTTTCCTGGTGGTCGAATGCCCGTCCCTTTACAACTGCATCCTCGGGAGGACCACCCTGGCTGAACTTACGGCGGTACCATCAACGGTCCACCTCAAAATGAAGTACTACACGACCAGGGGACGAGTAGTGATGATGCACGGGGACATCGACGCGCCCAGAAGGTGCTTCGACGCTGCCATCAAAGGCCTGAGTTCCATCGGCCCCAAACCCAAGACCGTGGCCAAGCCACCCCAGGACGCCGAGCAGATACCTCTCCCGCGCGTCAACGTGGTCGAACTCGACAGCAGGTTCCCGGGCGAGCCCGATGAAGACAGGGCAGAGGACCTCGACCTCCAGGCGGAGAACAACGGGCGGCCTCTCTACCCAACGCGCCCCATCCCAGACGGAGACTTTGAGCTCGTGGTACTCGGGGACGATCCAGGCCGTAACGTGAATATTGGCACCGAGATCCCCGACCTAGCAAAGGAGCAGCTGAAAGCATGTCTAAGGTAGAACGCTGACCTCTTCGTGTGGAGCGCGTCCGAGATGCCTGGCCTCGACACCGAGGTGGCTTGTCATCAACTCGCAGTAGATCCAGCCACTAGGGCCATAACACAACGTATGCGTAAGCAGTCTCCCAAAAAAGCGGAGGCTGCTGAAAAAGCTGTAAAAGACCTCCCAGAGGTAAATTTTATTTCGGAGGCCAAATACACGACCTGGCTGTCCAACGTTGTACTTGTTAAAAAGAATAATGGAAAATGGAGAATGTGCGTTGATTATACCGATCTTAACCGGGCTTGCCCGAAAGACTATTATCCCTTGCCTAACATCGACCAACTGGTCGACAATTCTGCAGGTTACAAACTACTATCCTTCATGGATGCTTACTCGGGATACAATCAAATTCCCATGGATAAGGTCGACAAACAACACACGGCCTTCATGACCGCGTCGGGCAACTACAACTACAATGTAATGCCCTTCGGTCTGAAGAACGCCGGTGCGACCTACCAACGGATGATGAACAAGGTTTTTCGGGCTGAAATCGGCGGCATGCTCGAGGTCTACATGGACGACATGATCGTCAAATCCGCCGAAGAAGTCAATCATGCCATGTACCTCAAGAGGGTGTTCGACACGGCGAGGAAATGCCGCATGAGGTTTAACCCCGACAAATGCACCTTCGGTGTTCGGGCTGGTAAGTTCCTCGGGTTTTACCTCACAGAGCGAGGAATCGAGGCCAACCCCGACAAGTGTAGGGCTTTCTCCGAGCTCCCTACCCCAGACTCAAAGAAGTCGATACAATCATTGAACGGGATGCTCACCGCCCTTTCCCGCTTCGTCGCCAAATCCGCACAGTACGCACTCCCATTTTTCAAACTTCTTCGACAAAAAGCGGAGTTTGATTGGAGCGAGGAATGCGAGCAGGCACTCGTCCACTTAAAACAAGTCCTATCACAACCCCCGGTCCTCTCACGGCTTGAGAACGGGGAGACACTCTTCTTGTATCTTACGATCACGAGTGAAGCAGTCAGCACCGTCCTCATTCGAGAAACCCCGGGCGGGCAGAAGCCAGTTTACTTCATGAGCAAAGCCCTCCAAGGCCCCGAGCTCAGATATCAGCAGATTGAGAAAGTCGCCCTGGGCCTCGTCATCACGGCCAGGAGGCTACGCCACTACTTCCTCGCCCACACCATCGTCGTAAGAACCGAACAGCCTATAAGGCAGCTCCTCGGACGACCAGACATGGCGGGGAGGATGCTCAGGTGGTCGCTCGAGCTTGCCGAGTTCGACGTCCAATACGAATGGAGGAAAGCCCTGAAGGCACAAGTACTGGCCGACTTCATAGCAGAGATGACCGTCCCAGAACCTTCGGCCAACGGATCACAGAAATGGACGATCTATGTCGACGGAGCATCCAGCCCAAAGGGAAGCGGGGCGGGCATCATCCTCGAAAACGAGGAAGGCATCTTGATCGAGGTATCCCTCGAACTGTCCTTCCCGACATCGAATAACCAAGCCGAATACGAGGCCTTCCTCGCAGGACTCCGGCTGGCCGAAGACCTCGGCGCCAAGGAGGTCAAACTTTTCACCGACTCCCAGCTCGTGGCCTCGCAAGTCCGAGGAGAGTACCAAGCCAAGAACGACAGCCTCATAGAATACTTGGCCTTGGTGAAAGAAAAGATGAAAAAGTTCACCTCCGCGGAAGTAACTCGCATCCCCCGCGAGCACAATGCCCGAGCAGATGTCTTGTCCAAATTGGCGAGCACAAAGAAGAAAGGCGGGAACAAATCTGTCATATAAGAAGTGCTTTCCCACCCGAGCATCAACAACCCGGCCACAGTTTTCTGACATCAACACCATCAGGGACAGCAATTGCTAGATGACCCCGGTATACGAATACCTCATGACGGGCAAACTGCCCGAAGATCCCAAAGAAGCGGGAATGGTCAAGAGGCGGGCGTGCTCGTACACTATAGTCGAGGATAAGCTATATCGGCGAGGGTTATCTATTCCCCTCCTCAGATGTGTCGAGGAGACCAAGGTCCCCGGCATACTCCAGGAGATCTATGAGGGAATCAATGCGCAGCACCTCGGCGGACGATCGTTAGCCCGTAAGGCGCTTCAAGCGGGGTATTAATGGCCCACCATGCAACAGGACGCCAAGGAACACGTCAAGAAGTGCGACAGATGGCAACGGCACGGGGACATGCACCTCGCTCCTCCCAATGAGCTCAGTCCACTGTCCTCCCGGTGGCCGTTTGCGTGGTGGGGAATGGATATCGTCGGACCGTTCGTCCAGGGGTCGTATCAAAACAAATACCTCATCGTCGGGGTGGACTACTTCACAAAGTGGATCGAGGCCGAAGCGTTGGCCAAAATCACGTCCTTTAACATACTGCGTTTTTACAAAAGAAACATCCTCGCCCGATTCGGCGTGCCTCAAGCCATTGTCACCGACAACGGGACACAGTTCACCGACAAGAACTTCCAAGACTTCGTCACCAAACTAGGCATGAAGCAGCACTTCACGTCGGTCAAGCACCCCCAAACAAACGGGCAGGCGGAGGCGGCGAACAGAGTAATCCTCCAAGGATTAAGACGCAGATTAGGCGACGCTAAACAACAGTGGGTCGAGGAGCTATACAGCATCCTCTGGGCCTACCGAACGACCCCACACTCCACGACCGGGGAGACCCCTTTCCGTTTGACCTACGGAACGGAAGCGGTGATCCCCGTGGAGATCAGGGAACCCTCGAGGAGGACAGAAGCCCCCCTCGACGGGGACGTGAACGACGAAGCCTTGAGGGAAGAGCTCGACTTCGTCGAAGAAACACGCTCGGGCGCTTCTCTCCGAGAGGCTTCAGTTAAACAAAAAATAAAACTACGTTATAATGACAAAGTTATCAAACGTGATTTTCAGGTACGCACCCTCGTCCTACGCAGGAACCAGAAAGACTCGCGAGAAGGCAAACTCGCCGCGAACTGGGAGGGCCCGTACCGCGTCCGCGCGAAAACGGGGACAGTAGCCTACTTCCTCGAAAATCTGCACGTGGAAGAACTTGCTCGACCATGGAATACTGAGAAGCTCAAACAGTACTACAGTTAAGCACTGCCTGCGGCTCACTAGCACCGCGATCACGGGGACACGCTAAGGTACGAGCGCGACACCCCTATACAGAACACGATGATCAGAGACCGCGCTGTGTGTGCGCAAGGACCTTTGATCCGACGGGGATACCTCGATCGAGGCCCACCGTCGTTGTACCAATTGGGCAGAACACCCAGCTCGCGATGGGAAGTTCATGCTACAAAGCTAAGACCTCGACCGAGCTCTTAGCCTCGTTAAAGGTCGGAATATACTTCTGGCCGCCCGACCAGCTCTCCACGCGGTCAGGGACTATCAAGGTCGAGCAAATCCCAAAGTCTTATTACTTAGATAAAAATTAAGTATAACAAATGCACCACACACAATCAAAACCATACAAGTAACGACAATAGCGGATAAACGAAAATGCTTAGAAGCGGGCAGAAGCCTAGTGTACAAATATTACAAAGATGTCAAAAAGCCCCTGGCACGCAGGCCGGGCAGAAATATTACAATAAATAAAAATGGCTCGCAGGCTAAACAGAACGGGGAGAAAATCCTACTCAGCGGCGGTCCCCTCAGGCTGCTCGGGATCATGGACCTCGTCGACTCTCATCGGTTGCACGATCTGACCATCGACCACCTCGTAGTCGGGGTCAATCACCTCGGTCGAAAGGTCGGGGTAGAGGACCTTAAGCTGCTCCACCGCGTTCTTGAAACCTATACCCGCCACCAATAGATTGTCTTCCACGGCTTCACGGAACTTCGCTATCAGCGCAGCCCGCGAAGTCAACAGCCTATTCTCTTCAGTTTCCTCCTCAGCGGGGCGTACAGCTTCCTCCAACTCAGCGATCCTCGCCATGAGACGATCCCTCTCCTCCTCGACACCGGCTAGACGTTTCCTCTCCTCCTCGGCATTTTTCAGCTTTTCCTCCATTTTTTGTTGAAGCTCGAGCTGGGCCTGGTTCTGGCTTTTGCAGTCAGCCAGCTCCTTACTCACCCTCTCCATTTCAGCCGAGATGGATTGAAAACTCTTCTGCAGACTGTTCAGCTCGCTTGCAGGGAACGCCTCATCGTTCAGAGCCAAGGCGACCGCGCAAACCCGCATCACGGCAGACACGTCCTCCACCAACATCCTCCGCCGAGAAGCCTTATCGACGCTTAGGATGGCCTGAGTTTCGGAGCCACCCACGCACAGCGAGTTGTTCTCCGTAAAGAAGTTCGGCCTTGTGTGATAGGGCGGGAGCACAAATTTCACGGTAGGGGGACTATCGTGCTCGGTGAGGTCGACGTCCACAGTTTCTGCAATCCTTTGCCTCTTCGGAGAACCCGGGGGGCTGACGGAGTCACTACCCTGGTGAGAGCCAGAGGAAACCCTGGGTGTCGGGGCAGGAACGGACATCTGCACTCGGAGCTGGTCGACAAGACTCTTGCCCCCGTTTTTAGTACGGTTGGCCTTCAACTTCTTGAAGCGCTCCTCAGCGTTCGACATCTTATCTGCAAAGAAAACAAAGAGGTTAGCAATTTGAAAAGAAAGGTAAAAGGAAGGACATGTCGGGGAGACCACCCCCACCTAACAACTCGAGGGCCTCCTCGTCAGAAAACGTCTCGAGAAGAGCCCTAGTATTGATCACTTGACGCCTCGTCAAGATGTGCCCGTCATCACCCCGAATGAAGTCCCCGTTTGGCGTTACGAGCTTTGCTTTGTTAAAACCATTAATGAATGCTACTATCTGCTCGTAGGCCAAGCGATCCCCCTCGTCGAGACGGCTAGGCCTGACGATATAGCTGTATGTTCCCTTCTTAAAATGTTCTTCGATCCAGAACAACGGGAACTTGGGCACGAGGGTCTCCTCTCGTCGTCCGCCCACCTGTTTGACGGCCCGAGTGTACATGGTATTCACCGCCTCATGTGTGACCGGCCTCACGATGTAATACCGGTACTTGAAATTCCGCACGGAGTCCATGTACGTGTGAAACAAGCTTGTCACCTGTTTGAAGGACACCCAACCGTGCCTACCATCCCCGGCTTGTCGCTGGAGGTGGAAAATGCGGAAAAACAAGGGCACAGTCGCCCCGATCTTCAGATACTTGCATACCAGCTCGAAGGCCCTAATAAATGCAAGAGAGTTGGGGTGGAGTTGAGAGGGGGCCAAATGCAGCCAGGTAAATACGGCCTGCTGGAAGTCGGTGAAAGGCAGACGCCACCCCGCGGCGTCGAACATGAACTCGTAGACGGGGAACCGCATCCCGCTGTACGTCGAGCAGATCCGATGGCGTGGTAGAGGCCTAAACACGTTCCACGACTTCGGGGAGCCTATAAGGCGGTGCTCGATGGTACAGAATATTCCTTCCTCCTCCAGGTCGACGAACTCAGACACCATGTTCACGGCCTCCTCGCAGGCCCAATCGTCGGGCGTCCTCTCCCCGGCGCTGGACATCTCCGCCATAGGTGAACTAGGCCCGTTGTAAATATCCAAAGACCCTACAGCCACTTGCAATGTGTCCATTTACCTGAAAAGCAGAAGGAAACGGTGAATTCGATGACCTGTATCAAATCCACCCCTTCCACCGCTGATCAAGTGAAAGGGCAAGGAGGGAACGTCGGGGAACGCGAACCCGCGACCATCCTCCGGTCCGCTGGGAGGACCCTCCGAGATACTCAACCCAAGTCCCCGTGACATTCTGCGTCTCCTCGGGGATCTCATCATTTATCCCCGGGAGATTCAGCAAAAAGAACTGAGACGTTCGTCCCACGACCCCGTGACATTCTTCATGCCCTCGTGGACCTCATCATCCCTCCCCGCGACACTCGACGGATAAACTATGAAATTCCGCCGTTTTCGCCGGATATTTCGTGATTTCCATGGGAACTTCGTCAGTTCACCTTAAAAATCACCCTACAAATGCAAGCGAAAAAAGCAAAAAGAAGAAAGAAACTTACTTGAAATACGCTTTTTGGGTTTCAGACACGGCGATCGACGGTGGATAACGGCGGAGAACGGTGGAAGATAGCGGCAGAAGAATGGAGACGAAGAGAGAGAGAGTCTGAGAGGAAAGGAGCAAAAGGTGCAAATGAAACAGGGTGAGACCTATTTATAGGATCCTCACGGAATTCGAAGAGTCTAGGCTACTGGAGTGCACTACCCTAGTCTAGCCGCCCTACGCAATAATGGCGCCTGACACGTGGCATACATGCGACCCTTCGTTCCCCAACATACGCGTCTCTCCATTCGCTCTGACACCAGAGGTCAAACTTCTCGCATCCTCGATGAGTCGTCCATCCGCGAGCTACCACGTTCGAGTCTGCACCCGCTACTCTCCCCGACGATACGACCACTGGATCCCATATGTTCCCCTCCTCGCGGTCGCGCGATCGATATTCCCCCGACAAGATCCTTGGCCCTTAAGTCATCACTCCGACACTTAAGAGTAATGACTTGGGGGGCTCCTGTTCTGGACTGGGCCGAGGCCTGCTCATCAGTCGAGCAGGCCCAACCCACACGTCCTGGGATGGCCCAACAAGGGCCTTTTTGGCATGACCAGTGTCGGGCACTTGCCCTCTCCCCGTGTCGGGCACACGCACGGTATAGAGCGTCGGGCAAGACGCTAGGCCTCCCCGGGTATCGTCCCTCCTCGACACCCAGGGTGCTCCTCCCCGCGAGGAGCCCACCTTCTGCACATGAGGGTCCTCCCCGACACGCAAGAGTCCTCCCCGCGAGGATACGTTCTCATGTAACTGCCCACTCCCGATGGAATCGGTCTTCCCTAATTCTGAAAATCTAGGAGCAGTTACCCTAGGGCGAAGACCACGTGCTGGTCTTCACTACGCCACGTAAGCCCTGGAAGTTACTTGGATTGGGCCTGGCAATCCAGCCCAATGCGAGTAACCGTTGGCCCCGCGCTGGGGGATCTCTATAAATACCCTCTCACTTGAGAGGGTCAGGTTACGTTCACTTCTAATCTCATTTCTGTACTTGCTATTCTCTGACAGTTATCTTACTTGAGCGTCGGAGTACCTTGCAGGTACACCCCCCGCCGTCTTTCAACCTCACCGGAGCTGAAGCCCAGACGACGTCGTTGGCCACTAGAAATTGTCTGATCCAGGTACGATCACCACCTAAATCACCGCAATGGACGACGCATGCAACCACAATTGCCGAGTCTTGGTCGGATAGTTTTGTCGAAAGAATGCTTGAATTCGAAAGATTGCACGCAATTGAAAATGCATTAAATGCGGAAAAATCGAAAGTTCTAGCTCCAATAGATTTAGACGGAGAATTTTGTTTTAACTCTTTTGTATAATCATACGACCCAATGTACATAATTGAAGTGAAATATATTGTGTTTTTATCCATATGTCTTTTTAATACACTTATGAATTTTATTGCACTGAAAGTATTCCAAGTGGCTGCATAAGCTGTTCAATTCTGTTTTAAAATTGTAACAGTAAAACATTCTAATTTGCACATCCGGAGAATTTCTGGATTTGCACATCTGGAACCAATATTTGTAGGGTTTGTCCGGATCTGCACATCCAGAACAAACTTAGGAAGAAATAACTTTACCCTAACTTTTCTATAAATTAGGGGTTTCATTTGATATCATTCACACAAACAGTAAATGTCTCAATTGTATGATATCAAGATCAATTGGTATGTCGCAACTGTCTCCTATACCGAAGGCATAACAATCGGTCGCAAGTATAAGTTAACGAGGGACATCTCAATCTGCGAGATCATTGACGACATCGAACATCTCCTACTTTACGGAGACAAACGGAAGGTTGCGAAGCTTCAGTATCGTTCACCTTCCGTTGATAACGAAGGGAACGTTGCTTACAGCCTTGTTGAGCTCAAGAATCAAGAGGATGTTAGAGCGATGTGGCAAACTTTTTTCGGCTACGAAGAATGATTCCCGCTCGAGTTCGAGGTGACCGTCAAAATCCGAAGAACGGTCGATGATATCTTAGAAATGTGCAAGCGTCCACCGGGCTGTTGATCTTGTAATATTTAAATTTCTATCGATGTCATGACAATTTTCTCAATGTAATCCCGATTTTATTTTATGAATGTGAGAAACATTGTTGGATTTTTGGTGTTTTGCATCAGGTTTTATTCCGGATTTGCAAATACGAACGTTTACCGGATGTGCACATCCGGGAAAAACTGAAAAATTAAAAAAAAACGGTGCGTCCGGATTTACACATCCGGAACGCAGAGGTATTTTCGTCAGCGTGCTAGGTGCCTAAGAAGGTTGGGTGGTATGTTAAGAAATTTCCTTTTTTTATATAACACACCCCAAAAACAACAAACTATAAAAAATATTAAGTTTTATCGATACGGTTCAACTAATTTTAGTTGATAGCTCCAAAGACATTTGTTTTTACTAATAATAGCTTGACTAATAATAATTCACATATAATAATTGGAATAGAAGGAGCCAATTAGTTTTTCAATGTTACATTTTGCATACTACAATAATTGCACTGAACATGAATTAGTTTAATTGAAATTGCTACTAAGTTTAATTGGGGGTTGACAAATACCTTTCTGACACACATGGCAGGATAACTTCTTAGAGATCTTAACCCTGCTGGAGCAATATTTACTACAACAAATATCGTTTTTCAAGACAGTTTTCCCCTCCAACAATAGAAAACCGAGGTATAAAGCCAATGCGCACTATTTTTTATTATTTAAAAAAATAAAATAAAAACCATACATTCCCTCAGTTTTTCATAACATCGAGGTGAAAACACAACTTAGTACAAGTTTCGATTCCCAACTATCGCAGTTTATGATTTTATATTTGTTTATAAGTGCAAACAAAATGTTTTAACCCTTCAGTGTTTATATAACTGAGGCATAAAATAATAAAAACATACCGTAAAAGCACTCGTTAAACAGATTTTACTCTAATCCTTACTAATATGAAGTTGCCCCAAACTCGTAAGCATAATTCTTTAGGATGGATTGCAAGACAGAAAAAAATCTTCAATGTTCTTCTATCTTGAACAAAAAAAAATTTATGGCCTTCCAATCTATCTCACATAATGGTGTTGATGTTGTCGTTGTTGTATTTTTTTAATAACCCTCAATTAAAGAATGGATCTAAACCTTTGAAGATCACTACGCCAAAGAAGACCTTTAGCAGCGCTTTTTTGTTTGCCTTTAGCATCGCTTAAAAGCGCTGCCAAAGGTGGCGCTGCTAAAGGTAAAGACAGCGTTTTTTTTTCTTTTAAAAGCGATGTCTTAGGTCCCCCTTAGGACCCTCTTTAGCAGCGCTTTTAAAAGTGCTTTCGTATGAATCCCATATAGCAGCGCTTTTCCAAAGAAAAGCACTTTCGTAGGACCCTCTTTAGCAGCGCTTTTAAAAGCGCTGCTAAAGATCCCCCTTTAGGCAGCGCTTTTTCAAAGAAAAGCGCTTTCTTATGCCTCCATTAGCAGTGCTTTTAAAAGCGTTGTCTTATGTATACGCCATGACCCCCTTTAGGCAGCGCTTTTTTTAGAAAGCGCTGTCTTTTATAAAAGTGCGTTTTAAAATTTTTTTTTTAAATCAATTATTAAACCTGTATAATTTAACAGAATTCATAATCATTCAACACATGGCCTTTGATACAATTATATATCAACACATTGGCCTTATAGCATTATAATTAAACAATAGGCCTTTATACGATTAAAATTCAACACATAAACCGTAACAACCATTATATATACAACACCAAAATAACCATTACATATATATAACTCAATACAAACAATACAACACCAATTCCTTACACCAATTTGAAACCTTATACATCATATCCATCACCTATATATACAACACCTTCCATAAACCTAACACAATTTCTAAAACTAACAAATTCTCATTTCAACCATGTATTGACACCAATCTTCCTTTATTTCTTCCTATTTGTCTTTCGTGTAAGTGGCACACTTGAATTCATCAAAATACTACATTTAACATAATATGCATGATTTAGTTAAAAGTAATTAATTAGACGAAATATCTGATAATAAATCTTAAAATAAATCATAACTTATATATAAATCCATACCATGTTTGGAATCTCTATTTGTTCCAAATAAATAATTTCTTTCATGAATCTCAAGACAAAATAACCACAATCGATACCATTACGCTGCCGAGGACACTACACATAGAAAAAAAGTATTAATAAGTATCATAGATGACTTGTGTTATCAAGTAGCATTACTATTATAATAACAAATTATACCTCTACTCTTATCGATGTAATGTTGTTTGCTTTGGTCTTTGGTACCCGAGCTTGTCGTTGTGATCGGAATATTTTTATGGATCTATCATATTATAAACGAATATTTAGAATAATCTCTCATAAATAAAGAAATACACACGCGAATATTTAGAACAATCGCATCACTTACGTATCAATCATCTTCTCCATCTAAAATTCTTTCATCTGCATGCCAAGTCAAGTTTCTTGCATCGGTTTCACTATGAAACATGCGTCTGAATCTCAGAATTATAGGAAAATACCACAAGACTTTTGCTGGAGACAACTTTTTCTTATATCGAGAGACACCGCATTTAGGATACTCATTTAACGATGCATACTCATTTTGAAACAAAAAGCAATCGTTTGGACAAACATGTATCTTATCATAGCTCATTCCAATAGAGAACAACATCTTTTTGGCCCCATATGTTCGATTGGGAAGAACATTATCCTCCGGAAGCATATCTTTCATAAGGGCTAATAACTCTGTGAAACTTTTATCCGACCATCCATTACCCGCCTTTAAGTTGTACAACTTTAATACCGCAGATAATCTTGTGAATTTAGTGCAACCCTTATACAACGGTTTCTCTGCATCGCTTACCAACATCTCAAACATTTAGGGACAATCCTGAAGATCTTCTTCAAGTGCTTCTGCAATCTTGTCAACTCGATCACAATCGTATGTATCTGTGGCATTGTCGTTTGAAGCATAGGTCGTATTATCCCCCGGTTTAACATTCCCGTTACTTTTCTCACCATGAAGTGTCCAACTTGTATAACTTCGATCAATTCCTATGCCCAAAACAGCAACCCAAGCAAGGACATGTGATTCGACTGGGGTCTTTGGCGTGTTCAACAACAAACTTAATGAATTCTAATACCCCATTCTCATACTCTTTCGACAATCAATTGGACGACATCCATTTTTTATCCATGATTTTACTAAGTAAGCAAAACAAAAACAAAAGAACAACTAATTACCTGTTGAGAAGTCAGCAACTTCTGGACCCACACAGTGTAAGATTCTTGGAAACGATCTGAATTTCACTCTTCACAAGTAACCCCTATAGAAAATTTACTAAGTTAGAACTGATGGTGTATACCAAATATAACATGACAAATTTAGTATATAATAGGACAAGCAAGATATATCAGAGAAACAAGTCAAAGTCTCAAGAATCAAATTTAGTAAACATCATCACTTCCTTTAATAAAGCAACATGGCATCGACGCGCAAATTCAATCACATTATGTAAAACATCATCACTTCTTACTTTCTCACACATTGATACTCTAACAACACTCATTTTTCTATAACACTCATTTTTCTAACAACACTCATTTTTCTAACAACACTCATTTTTCTAATGGATATAATTTCCTATACTATAACAACACTCATTCAAACGAACACATTCAAACTAAAAACAAAACAAAAAACAACAATAAGAGCAACACTCATTTTTCTATATACGAACAAAACATAAAACACATTCTAACTAACAACACTCATTTTTCTATAAAACAAAACAAGATTCTAAGTGTCAATATAATTTCATATACTGTAACTTCTTATACTATAACAACAATCACAACAATCAAATCTAAAAGAGCAACAATCAAAACCAACAGATGAAAAATTGATAATCAAAGAAAGAAATAGGCAAAATACAAACAAACATGTTACCACACGAGAAACAAACCTGCTGCCCCACAAGAAGCAAACAAACCTGTTGACATTTAATAAAAATTGTATTAAAAACAATAACAAACAAAAGAAATTAAACATGCTCAAAATCTAAACGTGCTCAAAATTTTAATAAAGGATGCTCAAGAACAAACTAAAGAACAAACAAAAGAAACTATATAGCAAACTGTCAACATTATATAATCACTCAAGAACAAACTCAAGAACAAACAATAGAAACTATTGCATTTTTTATGAAATGGAAATGGAAATGAGATGAAATAAAAAATATACCTTGCACAGTGACGCACAGTGACGGCCGGAGGAGCAGCGACGGCGAGCCGGAACAGTGGCGGCCGGAACAGCGACGGAGGAAGATGCATGAACAGTGATAGCGAGAGAAAGAGTGAGAGTGAGTGAACAATGAGTGAGAGTGAAAACAATGATAGGGTTAAAAATTAGAAATGATTTGTTACTGGTTTAATTTCTGCGTTTTAATTTTTACTAAAGCACCTTTAGCAGCGCGTTTAGAAAGCGCTTTTGTAGGTTGGGCTTTAGCAGCGATTTCAGAGAAAAGCGCTTTTTAAGGTTTATAGCGAATTGGGCCTTTAGCAGCGCTTTTTGAAAGCGCTGCCTAAAATATGGTATACCTTGGGCCTTTAGTAGCGCTTTTCAAAAGCGCTGGCTTATGGTATCCTTTTAGTAGCGCTTTTTATAAAACGCTTTCTAAAGTTCACCTGCCTTAACCCTTTAGCAGCTCTTTTTAAAAGCGCTTTCGTAGGACCCCCATATAGCAGCACTTTTTTCCTTTGTTTTTTATTTTTGTTTTTAGCGAAACATATAGCAGCGCTTCTGCCAAAAAGCGTTGTCTTTGTAGTGCTGCCAAGTGCAGAAAATCATTCTTGTTTCAAAAAAAAAATGTTTTAAAGGGTGTGCAACAAAATTTATATATCACAGAAAAAATTCTCTTGGATGGAACAAATAAATTCTCAAAAATCTAAACACAATGTAAATATAAAAATATTTCTCTTGTTTGGACCATATAACTCCTCTAGGCTGTTCTTTAAGAATCCATTGTCAAACTCTTGATTTTTTAAGTAATTTATTTTAATATTCTGTGTAAACAATGTGAATATAAAAAAATAATTTTTCCCTTCGGTCTTTAACAGAAACCGAGAGGTGTGAGGCTTGGATTGGAACATATTTCATTTATTTTTATTTAAAATGAAACAAAATTTACCACGGTTTTGAGTGATAACCGATGTAAAATATAAGTGTGTTTTTTTTTCTTCAGTTTTTTCACCGTCCTTAAACAAATCTTCATTGTTCATTTAATGACTATCAACGCTCAAGACACTGACATTAGTGATCCTTGTGAAAGCTAAAACCCTCATTATAAAAAGATTCTGTATATTTAAATTTTATAGTAGTGAATTAGAGCGCCATGAAATATTCTGAATATTTAGAAACCCAAACGTTGTTGTGAAACTCTCTATGTTGAATTAGAGCGCCATGAAATTTTACAAAATAAACGTATCACTGTGATAGATTTCAAGAAAAAAAAATTAAGTTTATTTGATATGTTGCTGGTAAGATTGTATTTACTTTGCCAAAGATTTATGTGATGGATTGCAAGTGCAGAAAATTATCATGGGTTCAAGGTTTGTGTTCTTAAATAATCATATAACTGAATATTTATTTTATTTAGCTAACCTCTTTTATTTATTTTATATCATAAACAAATGAATGCAAGTCGTAAAGAATATAGTTTATTTGATGTATGAAACAAGGATCCTGAACATTTGATCTTCTCCAAGATATCCAGTGTATGTTCTTCACCGACAGCAATGGTAATGGAGAATAACATTTTTACTATAATATTCTATGTAAACAATGTAATATTTTGTGTAAACAATGTAGTTTGTAAACAAAGTAATTTATTGATATTCTGTGCAAACAAATAAATGAATTTTATTTAAAAAAAACAAATTGTCTAATCCCACAGTTTTTAAATAAACCAAGATGTATGAGGCGTTGTTTTAGTAAATAATTAAAGTGCAGATGCTGAAGTTCGAACTCATGATCATATAACTTTATCCCTCGATTTTTTCCTTAACCGAGATGTTAAGTGGCGACTTTTTATGTCACCCTTTATTACGTCTCCTTAATAGCCAAGGGTACATCTCTTTTGTGTGTGACATTATAAGTGCTATATGTAGTAGTGATTCTTTAATTAAGTGTAAAAAGGATGGAGTGGTATGGATAAAAGATCTCGATGAAGCTTTCTTTGTGAGTTTTTATTACTCAAAACTTGTAGATGAGAGAAGTATTGTGAACTCAATTCCTAAATGCGAAAAGTCTAGCACTCTTTTGTGGGCATCTCAAGTTCCTATGAAGATTAAATTCTTTGGATGGAGAACTTTGCTAAGCAGGTTGGCCAGCAAAGGCCAGCTTAATAGAATAGGGAATTAGTACTTCTATCCATGATCTTTCTTGTGTACTCTGCTTTAACAATGAAGAAAATCTACATCATTTGTTTCTTGGTTGCAGTGTGGCAGACCATGTTTGGAATTTAATCAATAGGTGGATTGGATTTAAAGTCTTGAAAGGGGAATATATTGCCCGTTGCTTTGTTTTCAACTGCAGTGTTTTGGCCAAGAAAGTTAAAAAGAATAGAGAAGGAATCATTTCGTGGACACACATTTGGAATTTATGGAAGCATATAAATGACATTCTTTTCAATGGTCGGCTTTGTAATGTCAACAAAGTCGTTTAATCTATTAATGTTTTTTTGTTGGAGACAGTCTTTAATAGGAGATATGTCAAATATCAACTTTAACTTTTATGGCTTTTGGTTAGCCCCATTAACTTATGTTATAATTTAGTTGGCTTGATATCTCCTTGTATTTTGTGTTAGAGGACTCCTTTGTACTCTTTTAATGGAATCTCTTGCTTATAAAAACAAAAACAAAAACTAGTGTATTTTAATTGGTATCTTTCTCAATAATAATTTTTGTTAGAAATTAAATATAAAATTAAAAGGAGAATTCAAAAAATTATCATAAAAACTAACTTTTTCGATTAAATTTTAAAGGGTAAAGTATACAAAACCCCCCTGCAATGTTAGCGAATTTTGCTTTACCCCCCACTGTTGCCAAAGGTAGGTTTTGGCAACGGTTTTTTTGAAAAAACCGTTGCCTAAAGGCAGGGAGGGGGGTAAAACAAAATTCACTAACATTGCAGGGGGGTTTTGTATATTTAACCCAATTTTAAAAAATTATCATTAAAATATTGATGAAAAAATTATGCGTTTGATTATGAACTTAATTTTAAATAAAATAGTTATATATATTTAAAAAATAAATAAACTGTAAAAAAATGACACTGAAAAATGACACTGAAATTTGATGTTATATATTTAAAAAAGTTACCTGAGTAATATCTTAGGAAGATATTCTTTAAAAAAATGACCCTGAAATTTGATGTTAACGCTTCAAATTAGAATTTGTTCTACAAGCAAAATCATGAATTCGACTCCATAACAATGAACCCTATTAAAATCAATTAAATATTTCTAAATTGACTTTAATCTCTCCTTAATTAAAATAAAAATCCTAGCATATTCTTCTTCTTTGTTAATCACACCCGAATGAGCTCTGAATCTTTGATAATGACATCACCATGCTTCTTTGATCTATTAAACTTCCAGTTTTTAGAATAATAAAATACTGAAAGGTAAGTTAGTGCTTTTGTGACCACAAGTATCAGTGGAACTGGATACAAAGTTTTTGAGCATGACCTGAAAATTATTTAAAAAAACAAAAAACATAATTAGAACTACAAGAGTAAAAAAAATAAAAACAAAGAAATTCAAGTAATTAATCATAAAAATTAGGTTAATCATACTTAATTTTTTAGTTTTCACACATTACCTTGAATACAGTTTATAATTTCCTTGAGCATTTTCGTTTTGAATCTAGTGATCAATAATCTGTAAACAACAATCAAATCATTAAGGTAGGGCATTTATATATAAGAATGAAAAAGATAATTGATCATTACCTTGAGTACAGCTTATAATTTCCTTGAGCATTTTCGTTTTGAATCTAGTGATTAATAATCTGTAAACAACAATCAAATCATTAAGGTAGGGCATTTATATATAAGAATGAAAAAGATAAATGATCATTTAAGAATTTTAAACAACGAAAAAAGTTACCTGATAAGTGAAATATGATTCGGAATGAAAAGAAAGGTATTTCTTTCTTTGGTAGAAGCATCGTCATTGTTGAAAGCATTATTAGGGTTCCAACTCCATGGAGAAAGAAACGAATCATCTTTCTCAAGAAAAGATAAGGATACTACATCAACCTTTGCTTCTTTAGTAGCTTCTTCATCATCACTAGTAACAATGCAATCACTCTCCTCATTAGTAGTATCATTATCATCGCTAGTTACCATCGTATGAATGAGATCACTTTCTTCCAATGTAAAATATCTGCACTTCATGATTCTTGCTAGGGCAAGAGACCAAATGCTATGTTTTATTGGATGGAATGAAACTAAGGAAAATTATTTATAAATGTTGGTTCTATCTTAAAAACGGTTTAGTTAATAATATAAGGACCGTATCCCAGGTTAAGATTAGATTGTGAATGAATTCAATTATATTTTCTTTTCTGTTTCCTAATAACATGGTTTTTTTTTTTAAGTTGAATACTAAAAAAACGGTTAAAGTAGTATAAGTGGCATGTGACATAATTACTATAATCTACAAGATATAGTTTACTATATATTTCACATTCAATTATCTTGATTTCTTCTTTTTTCCTTTTTGATTTGTTTGAACAAGAAACTCTTATCTATTTTTAAAATAAATTGTTGTTTAATATTTCTAAAATTTTATGTCAAAAAAATAATTAAAAAATTAATTACATATTTTATATTATTGGCAAAATAAAAATATATTGTTAGTATATATTTCTGGACTGCCGCATGCTAAAGAGGCGAACCTAAAGGCAATGTAAAAAGCTACCGTATAAAGATTAGGTGGATCATTTTCCCTCCCGTTGAAGCATATTCCTTCTGAGGATAGCACACCAATTTTTTAGAATCAATCCAACAGTTGACCATATCCCACTTACATATAACTACCAATAATCCATCATAGTTAAAGAGGAAAATATGTCACTCTTCATGTATTCAAATAATTCTCATTCAAATTTCATTTTTACAGTTTCTTAATGACTTGAGCTTTAGATTACTAACCTTGCAAGTCAGTCCACTTTCCACTACATCGGAAGCCTTAAACCATCGTGACATAGTGAATTCATCATTTTTGATACTACGTAGTTTCAAAGCAGAACATTGATGTTGTCTGTGAGAATCAATTTCTGATTCATGTGATCTCCATGATTCATTGTTTCTCTATTCAATTCAATTGCCTCCAACAGAAATCCAGATCTCCATCTCTCGACGATTCTGTCGAACTTAGAGCCAAACCCTCTTCCATCTGATCCGTTAAACAAATGACACCTTCCAAAACTACTCGCTCGGTTTTCAATGATAGGCCGTTGCAACAACTAAGAACCCTTTGCCTCGTTCCCAATGGACAAAGAATCAAGTTTTGAAAATCACTCATTTTGTTCCTCCACAACCAAATTTTATCCAACTTATAACAGAGAACTTTTCAATTTTATATATTTTCTGTTTCCTCTTAACATGGGAATTTTTAATTGAATACTACAAAAACAAACGATAAATATGAATTTTGTTGTCCTCCTCCTCCGGGTTGGATATGCCTTAATTTTGATGTAGCTTGCAATATGACTTTTGGACCCACTTGTGGTGGTCTCCTCCGTGATAACAATGGAAGTTGGCGTAGTGGTTATCATAAGTATCTCGGCAATTGCAACAGTCTCATGGCTTAGTTTTGGGGAGTATATACTAGTTTGGAGTTCGCTTGGCAACACAATTTCAAGAATATTATTGTCCAAGTAGACAATAAACAGGTCGTTGAGTCCTTGACTGATTCTAGTCCGAGTTCCAGTCAAGGCGCTTCTTTAGCTAGAAGTATTTCTTTCCTTCTCCATAAGTTTGACGAAGTCCGTTTCAAGCACGTATTTAGGGAAAACAACTAGTGTGCTGATTTCCTGGCAAAGATGGATCTCCCTAGCTCGAGGGACGGGATTTGGATGGATTTCCCTAGCTCGGGGGATGGGATTTGGATGGATGCTCCTCCGCCGGAGATTATTCGTATGTTAGACTTCAATTTTGTCGGTTCCTTTATTAGGTCTTCTATCTAGTTTCTCTTGTTTGGGCCTTTGGCCCTCTTTTTGTACTAAAAAAATAATTATGTTTTTACAAAAGAATAACAAACGGGCCCGAGACAAGATGCCCATCCAAGAAGAAGGGTCGAAGAAAAGGTATAAATTGTTGGTCCTACCTATTCCTGGATCATCCTCCCCGACACCAAAACTTGTGGTTCCATGTTCTCTATCACTCTCCCCACCTAAGTACCTCGCACTTCACAAAAAGCACATGCCTGCATCTTTGAACAAGACCTTACTTATATCTAGAGTCTCTCCGACATAAATTAGTTATAGTTAATGGCAGAGATAACCTGTCATATGTTTTGGGGTGCTTCCTTGATAACTTTTGCAGTTGTTGGTCGTGGAGACGAACTTTCCCCAAGAAACTCTTATAAAGAGAAAAAGCAATGGAAGGATTGGTACGATGTCGTCTCCTACGAACGAACTCAGTTTCAAGAAAAATTGTCTGAGCTTCAAAAGTAAGTAGAGATGTTGCCCAGTCTTTAAATGAAGATGGATTCTTATGGTACTCCTTCTGAGCTGGCTGCTAAGGTGACCAATATGCATACGTCTTTAGAGGCTAATAAAAGCATCTTGAGGATTTTGTGACAACAATGTCCTCCCACATCAATGACTCCGGCGACATCTCCAGCATCAATACAAAACACACATAATCCAACATATTCAACATATTTTGTTTAGTCAGAATTCACAAACCCACTTTCGTGGTCATCGAAGAAACCACCAAAATTGCAATGGCCTTCAACAAAACCACCTGATTTATTGTCTCCATCGTCGAAACTCCCAAAACCATGAGATATCCAATCATTAAGGAAACTACGTTTGTTATGATTTTAATATCTATTTGTTTTTGTTGGAAGGAATAAAAAGGAAAAGAATAAAATAGGAAAGATAATGTGGAAGAAAAAGAGAACAAAAGATGAAAGAAAGAGAAAGAGAAAGAAGTACAAAATAGGAAGAAGAAGAAGAAAAAGAGAGAACGAAGAAGTATGGAAGAGAATTCTCCACAGTTAAATCTTGCTCTCTTGATAAAACAATTGAAACCACCTGATTGAATTTGGAGTCTCTTACCTAGTTAAAAAAAAGAAACCTAGTTGAGTATTGAGAAAGAATAGGGAAACACGTGGTTGGAACAAATGTGATCTAAAAGGGAGAAATCCGACTAACTACATGCACATAACCAAGTCTGATTTCAAACCAATTAGATACTCTAATACAAGTCTAAAGGAAAAATCCGATTAGATAAATAAATGGTCAATATAAGGACCTTAAATAAGCGCTACATGGAAGGCAACCCACATATTGGTGTGATTTAACTTTATTCCATCTCTTTTTTTTATTATGCTTTCCACGTTTGTAATTTCTCCACGCTTTACTTAATGAATGAGCTTTCGGCTGTTATTTATTTCAATTAACGAGTTACTACCTTACCTATGAAAATATGAAAGGAAAAATGAAACAAGTCACCAGAAAAGAATGAAGAAAAAGAGTTGATCATTACAGAAGATTCTGATGCATATTGACATTTGTTGAAGAAATACAATTAATGTTTGAAAAATATTTTAGTATGCCTTTACTTTTAGTTATTCTATGTAATGAATGTAATGAATAATTAGACATTGTTAAATCATTATAATATCATTGGAATTTATTGAATTACATAAGCTTCCAAATGGTTAGAAACTCGCCTAGGATCGGTGGAACCATATCCTAATCTTTTTGAGCCGCAAGACTTTGATCAAAAGCCTTACTTTGATACCAATTGTTGGGTGAGAATATGGACACAAATAGGTCTAGAGGGGGGAGGGGGTGAATAGACATTTTCACTTAAGAAAATTTCAAATACATCTTAGGTCCCTGTAGACATATATTTTCGACACCATGTCTTGGTAGGTAAAATGATTTTCTTTAACTAAAGAAAATGGCTACAGATGAAGAAGAAAGAAAACGAAGGTATTCAGAAGAAGTTTTCGACACTTCGACAAGGACAGAATTTCGTCACTTCGACAAGAACAGAGTTTCGTCACTTCGACAAGAACAGAGTTTCGACATTTTCGACAGAAACGTAAGGAAGTTTTCGTCAGACAAGGTTTAAGGGACATTTATTACTTTTCGACAATTCGACAAGGTGAAGAGGCGCAACGTTTCGACACAAAAGGAAAATTCAAATTCAAGAGTTATAACGTTTGGCAGAAGACGCGTGGAAGCTTTAGAAGAAAAGAAGACATGCAGAAGGCCAAGTGTCAAAGATTTAGAATTTTTCCGTTATTAGACAGTTATTGTATTTGTATATAAATAGGATAGTTGTTGTAGAATTTTAGTGTGTGAAAAGTTGTACTAAATTCCTGTAAATACTCAAAGTACCCGTGTGAGAGAAAAGAGTTTATTATCTGGAAATGTACGTGTGAAACACCATCTTTTTAAGTTTATAAAAATTCAAAGTCTTTTATAATTGCTTTTACTTTTCCCAGTCATTTATCCTTTGTCATTTACTTTATGCAAGTTTTAATTTCATTCAACTTATCTTTCGCCAGAAGTTGTTATTTAGTTCTTTAACCAAACTATTCATACAAAAAGATATAACAAAACAAACCATCAAAACACCATTATCCTAAGAGTTAGATAAATTTGCACATGTATCCCATGATTTGTGTGGTTGGTCCTGCAAGTAACCCAATTTTATAAGAGATTGGTAAACCAGAGGTTGTTCGCCAAAATCAACAGCGAACAAATTGGCACACCTGGTGGGACCAGTGCAAAATTTTAGAATTTTTTACAGAATAACTCTTAGCCAAATAGTTTCTACTTCGTTGTATGATTTTGAGAAGCGGTAAATTAGCCGTAACCGACGTAGAAAGACCTAAAAGAACAAGAGTAAGAAGAATGGTGAATCGGCCAAATAATCCAAATCCAAATGAAACCATTCCAGTTTCCAACCCTATCCTTTCGACAGGGGGAAATGTGGATTCAAACCCTGTTCTGGAGAAGGCTATGCCTTCGTCAACAGGATCTATACCAGCGGTTTCGCTCTCCCAAAATATGCCTAGTTCTTCCACAATGGGACATTCAATGCCCATGGGGACGCCTCCTCCTGGAGGACATAATTATAGGCCATTTCAGACAAATTTTTCCATGCCTATGTTTGGTAGAGAACAACCATATGGAATGCCAACTTCAGTAATGGCAAACTTGCAAAATGCACCATCCTTGTATTTTGATGCCATGGTCCACGTGTCTTCACCACTACAAGGATCGAGATATGGTGGAAGTATGAGTAGATTAAACCAACCCCTACCAAATTTCCAAATGCCAGCAATTACAAATAATTCTGCGCAAGTAATTCGACAACAAATGGACGAAAGTAATCATGATATGGTCCAAATGTTGACACAACAAATGGGAGCAGTGTTTAATCCTTTAATACAAAACACTACCCAAACCAACCAATTATTGGCTGCGCAAATGACACGCATTGCTGATTTTTTTGGTGTTCCTCAAACGCGACAAAGAGAACAAGTAATTCAAAACCCAGTAGTGAATGTCGAAGAGGAGCCCACAATAAATCAAAGGCCTTTAGAGAATCCTCAGGCAAACCCTAGAAACCAAGAGGCAGTGGTCGAACAACCTCATGTCGAAATACCCGTTCAACAAGACCCTAGGAGGGTAATCGTCCAGAGAGGCGAAGATGCTGATGATGTGTTGCGACAGCGAATACGATATAACAATCTGCCTGCCGAAAACAATTTAGCAGCCATGGTCGAAAGGATAATGGCGCAAAATGGGGTAAATGTAGGATTACAAAGGCCTAGTTATGCCTCCCCATTATATGAATATGTTCTGCAACAAGAATTACCCCCAAGGTGGAAAGTCCCCAAATTTACCAAATTTTCAGGGGACACTAGCGAATCCACCATAGAACATATAGCGCGTTATTTGATCGAAGCAGGAGAAATAGCCCATAATGAAAATTTGAAGATGAAATACTTCCCAAGTTCTTTGACAAAAAATGCGTTTACCTGGTTTACATCCTTGCCTGCGAACTCTATATTCACATGGACTCAATTAGAAAGATTGTTCCATGAACAATTTTATATGGGTCAGACTAAGATAAGTTTGAAGGAATTAGCCAGTGTTAAGAGGAAATTTTCAGAGCCTATAGATGATTACCTAAATAGGTTCAGGTTGCTTAAGGCAAGATGTTTCACACAAGTGCCAGAACAAGAGTTAGTCAAAATGGCTGCAGGGGTCTAGATTATTCTATAAGAAAGAAATTAGACACTCAATATTTGAGAGATATGGCACAATTAGCAGATAGGGTAAGACAGATTGAAAGGCTAAAAGCTGAGAAATTTAGATCAAATAAAAATAAAAAGGAAAGAGTGGCCTATGTAGGAGTATGCCAGGATGATGATGGTGACGAAAATGAACTAATTTTGTTCGACGAACAAGAAATTGATCTGGCAGAACTAAAGTCAGGCCCACCATACGCCTGTAAAGTACTAACTCCGTCGAATGGGAAAAATCCAGTCGAACCTGAAAAGAATGATAGGTTTCCTAAAAGAACTTATACGTTCGACGTCACCAAGTGTGACGAAATTTTTGACTTATTAGTCAGAGATGGTCAATTGATAAAACCAGCAGGCACTAAAGAGCCTCCTGTGGACCAACAGAAAAAGAGAGGTTTTTGCAAATACCATAACTTTTTGGGTCATAAAACCTCTCAATGTTTCCTTTTCAGGGATCTTGTTCAGAATGCAATCCGGGATGGAAGATTGAAGTTTGGAGACAAATCGAAACAACAGATGAGGATTGACTCAAACCCCATGCAGGTGGTCGAAGCCAATTATGCTGAGCCTTCCACTGTGAATATGGTGGAAGTCGAAGTAGCCTCTGATTGTAGTTTTGAAATGGTGGAAGCTGCTGAGGGCTTCGACAATAATATCAACATGGTGGAGGTTACTGATGATCTCCTAGACAAGCCTGAGATGGAAGAAGTGCCCAAAAACTTTGGAGACCAGCCAGTGTTGATCAAGATCACTGAAAATCTTGATGTAGGAAATTTGAATGAGACCAACGAAGTTGAGACTACTGAAGGTTTCGACAGTAAGAACAAAGTTGGAGACACTGAAGTCTTCGACAGTCAGAAGAAGGAGGAAACTACTTAAGGTTTCAACAACCAGAACGCAGTTGGAATTACTGAAGTTTTCGACGAAGAGAATAGCAACAAAATTGCTGAAGATGGAGTAATTTGGGATACTTTAGGTGAGCCCAGTGGAAAATTCGACTATCTCGTGAAATACTCTGCACCCCCGAGTTCTCGTATTGACATCAACAAAATCCAGCCAACTGGATGGGGAGATGTCTTTGAAGATACTAATGAAGGAGCAAATGATAATGCCCATATCATCAAAGAGGAGGCTACTGAAGGCCTTAATCATGACAAAATGGAGACAATGAGAGTTGCTGACAAGTTCAACATCATGAAACCAGTCAATAAGAACGTTACCAGAATCAAGGCAGAGGCTGCTGAAGGCCTTGTGAAACCCGCTCCTTATGGGATTTTGCGTAGAACAATGGAAGACCCTAAAGGAAACTCAGTCGAGCAATGCTACAAATTCATCTCCAGGAACATACCCTCAGGGGGAAGCTTCGACCAGGCGAAAGGGAATGCTGAAGAAGAGGCAAGGCTTATTGAAAGAATGAATAAATTAAGTATCACTGATGACCAGAATGTCGATATCAACATGGTGGAAATCGCTCAGAAGAAGCAAACAGAAACTGACGAAGAACGCCGTCGAGAAGAGTATCAGAAGTTGGCTTACCCTAAGGAGGAGGAGAGCTTAGTCGAATTCATCCAAAGGTGCCAGAGAAAGAAGGCTGAAGTCATGTTGTGCCCACGTTGTAGTGCGGTGTTCGACAAGAAAGCAGCAACCAATCTGGAGGGGTGGAGAAAGCCAAAAGAAGAGGAAACTGGGGGGCAATCCCAGCAGCCAGAAATGGAAGATTTGATCCAAGGAGGAGTGAGCATCACAACCAAAGGTTTGGCGAAGGACGTCATAGAACTTATAAGCCATCTGTCAAAGCTGAGGATGCTAAGTGGGTCCAACCAATCAGAGATGCTCAAGGGAAGAAAAATGGAAGAACTTTGAAATGCAGAGAGGTTCCTCCATGAAAGGAAAAAGGGGGGTCGAAAAACAGAAACCAAGACCATACCCATCAGAGAACTATAAAGGAAAGAATCCAATGTCAAGGTCTCAGTGAAGAAGGTTCCAAAGACAGAAAAGAGCAGAAAAGGAGGCTGCAGAAAAGAACAAAATCAAAGAAAACATTGTTGATGAAAATAAGGCTGAGTCAAGCAAGAACATGCAGACAATGAACCAAGAGTCTGCTCTCGAAAACGAGCCCTCTCGAGAGGATAAACCAAGCAACATGGTGGAGATGTCGAAGCCTAACAACAAGATACCAGAAGACGATGAAGTAACTGACGATTTTAGGTCAGACTCAGAAGCATCTTTCGATGTCACATGCAATGTGGTTTCAGTGCTGCCTAGAGACTATGATAGAGCGATGGAAATCGAAGACGAAGAAGATGATGTCGAAGAAGACAGCATGGGGCTCAGACCTGTGTGTTATTATATAATGAACAATGGTTGTGTCGAAGAGCAGAACGCTTTCTTTGAGAGACAAGATGATGCAATGAAGGCACACTTGAAGCCTTTGTTCATAAAAGGAAAAGTGGAGAACGTTGGTGTCAACAAGATATTAGTAGATGGTGGTGCTGCTGTGAATTTGATGCCCCATTTCATGGTAAAAAAGATTGGAATGGATGACTCAGACACAAAACCCCACAACATGGTTTTGTCAAATTATGAGGGAAAAGTAGGAAGTACCATGGGAGTGATCCAGGTGAACCTAACTGTTGGAACCATAACAAGACCAACGATGTTTATAGTGGTAGCTTCAAGGGCGAATTATAACTTGCTGCTTGGAAGAGAGTGGATTCATGGGATAGGAGTTGTACCATCATCCATGCACCAACGAATAGCCATCTGGAGGCCAGATGGGATTGTTGAGAATATTGAAGCAGATCAAAGCTATTTTATGACTGAAGTAAACAATGTGAATAGTCGAAGTTTCGACAAGAATTTGGCTCACATACCCCCCTGCAACCCAGCAGAATTCGACTTGAAGGCAACTGACAACGCCTATTGTTCCATGTACCTTCACCCAACACGTGGTTTTCAATGGGACAAAGAAGTAATTGGCGAACCAGGTCACGTATGGGGAACTTCTCAGATTGAGCCAACAGGTTGGGGAAGTGAATTTGATGATTATGATGAGTGAAGCCTCGACGATCGAAAGAATTACGGCTTATATAGCCGAAAATAAACTCAAAGCGGCCCTAGAGGCCAAAGTAAAATACATGGCTGTCGAAGCCAACAAAGAAGATTTTGAAGAGCAATGTCCCCAAAGGGATATTGAAAAAGGTTATGACAACAATCAGACTGGCGAATGGCAAAATCAGAAGCTTGACGCCATCTATGATGACGAACCCTTGGGGTTCGAAAAGGATCCAGCATCGACTAACATGAAGATGGTGGCACAGGATCCATTAGAAGAAATCAATTTAGGACTGGGGGCAGAAAGAAGGCCAACTTACATCAGCGCCAAGATGGATCCTCAGTTCAAAGTCGAAATAGTCCAATTGCTAAATGAGTACAAAGACTGTTTTGCATGGGATTACGACGATATGCCAGGATTAGACAGGAGTTTGGTCGAATTGAAGCTGCCGATAATGGAGGGAAAGAAGCCAGTGAAGCAGACTCCCAGACGCTTCGCACCAGAAATCTTGTCGAAAATAAAAGAAGAGGTCGAAAGACTTCTAAAATGCAGATTCATCCGCACCACCAGGTATGTCGAATGGATTGCAAACATAGTTCCTGTAATTAAGAAAAATGGTAAGCTGAGGGTATGCATTGATTTTAGAGATTTAAATTCAGCTACCCCTAAGGATGAATATCCTATGCCAGTGGCAGAAATGCTCATAGATTCTGCAGCAGGCCATGAGTATTTGAGTATGCTTGATGGATACTCTGGCTATAATCAAATTTTTATTGCTGAAGAAGATGTTCCTAAAATAGCTTTTCGTTGCCCTGGAGCAATAGGAACCTATGAATGGGTAGTAATGCCCTTTGGTTTAAAAAATGCTGGAGCAACTTATCAAAGAGCCATGAATTCAATTTTTCATGACTTTATCGACACTTTTATGCAAGTATACATTGATGATATTGTGGTTAAGTCCGTTTCAGGAACAAGTCATATAGACCATCTTCGACAGTCCTTTGAAAGGATGAGAAAGTTTGGTTTAAAAATGAATCCCCTTAAATGTGCTTTTGGTGTGCAGGCGGGTGATTTCTTAGGTTTTGTGGTCCACGAGAAAGGGATCGAAATAAATGAAAACAAAGCCAAAGCCATAATGGAAGCGAAAGCGCCATCGACAAAGAAGGGATTGCAGTCTCTATTAGGGAAAATCAACTTTCTCAGAAGGTTCATTTCCAACCTTAGTGGGAAGACACAAGCCTTCTCACCTCTACTTCGACTAAAGAAGGAAGATTTCACATGGGGGCAAGAACAACAAGATGCCTTCGACAAGATCAAAGAGTATCTGGCTAGTCCTCCAGTTTTGATGTCTCCTTGTAGAAAAAGAAGTATGAGGTTATACATTTCGGCATCAGACAAAACTTTGGGAAGCATGTTGTGTCAAGAAGATGAAAATGGCGTCGAAAGGGCCATCTATTATCTCAGCAGAGTCCTAAATGATGCTGAAACTAGATATAGTGTGATAGAAAAATTATGTTTGTGTGTATATTTCTCTGCTACAAAGTTAAAGCACTATATAAAACCTGTTGATGTATATGTTTCTTCTCATTTCGACGTAATAAAGTATATGTTATCTAAATCCATTTTACATAGTCGAATTGGGAAATGGGCTTTGGCATTGACAGAATATTCCTTAAAATATCTGCCTTTAAAGGCTGTTAAGGGACAAGTGGTTGCTGATTTCATAGCTGACCATTCTATAAATGAAAATGAAGTAAAATATGTCGAATTAGAGCCATGGAAGTTATATTTCGACGGTTCCAGTCATAAGAATGGCACTGGTGTTGGAATACTAATTATTTCTCCTGACAAAATTCCAACAAAATTCAAGTACAAAGTCGAAGGCTTATGTTCAAATAATGAAGCAGAATATGAAGCTTTGATTGCCGGACTTGAAATATTGTTGGAATTGGGGGCAACAAGGGTCGAAATAATGGGTGACTCTGAGTTGGTGATAAAACAATTGACAAGAGAATATAAATGTGTCAAAGAGAATCTGATTATGTACTTCGTAATAGCTAACAGACTTCTCAAAAAATTTGACAATGTGGCCATCAGACACATTCCTAGATTGAGGAATCAAGAAGCGAATGATCTGGCTCAACTTGCGTCAGGCTACAAAGTGTCGAAAGAAAACCTGGAGAAAGCTATTGAAGTAAGAGGAAGAGTCATATCCACCAAATTGGCTCCTTCAGATTTGGAGACAATAAAATTAGGTTATGGGGATGAGGAAAATTTTGAAATTTTCAATGTAGATGATTCAGAAATTGAAGATTGGAGAAAACCTATCAATGATTATCTACAAGACCCAAATCAGAAAGTCGAAAGAAAAGTAAAGTACAGAGCTTTAAGTTATGTACGTTTTGGAAATGAATTGTTTAAAAAGACTGCAGAAGGAGTCTTGCTGAAATGTTTGAGCGAAGATGAAGCTTACATAGCTTTGTCGAACGTGCACGGTGGTGCATGTGGCGCACACCAAGCAGGCCACAAAATGAAATGGTTATTATTTCGACAAGGAATGTACTGGCCAACAATGTTGAAAGATTGTGTCGAGTTTGCAAAAGGTTGTCAGGAATGCCAAGTGCATGCAGGTATACCAGATGTCCCTGCAAGTGAGTTGCATTCAATTATAAAACCTTGGCCATTCAGAGGTTGGGCTTTGGATTTAATTGGTGAAATTCGACCAGTTTCTTTAAAAGGGCAGAAATACATTTTAGTTGGGATAGATTATTTCACTAAGTGGATTGAAGATATACCACTGGTAAATGTGGATCAAGAGACAGTTATAGAGTTTATCCAGAAACATATAATTTACAGATTTGGGATACCAGAAACAATAACTACTGATCAGGGATCTGGGTTTACTGGGAAAAACATGCAAATGTTTGCAAAAGACACGGGTTTTAAACTCTTAACTTCGACACCTTACTATGCCCAGGCAAATGGACAAGTCGAAGCAGCAAATAAGGTTGTGATAAATTTGATCAAAAAGCACGTGGGTAGAAAACCTAGAAACTGGCATAAGACTTTGGATCAAATTTTATGGGCTTGTCGAACGTCTCCTAAAGAAGCGACAAATTCTACTCCATTCAAATTGACTTATGGACATGATGCAGTGCTACCAGTCGAAATTTATTTACAATCAATACGAGTTCAAAGGCATCACGAAATTCCATCAGAAATGTATTGGAGCATGATGATGGATGAACTAGTTGATTTGGATGAAGAGAGATTGCGTGCGTTAGATCTGATAAAGAGACAAAAAAAAAGAGTCGAAAAGTTTTACAATAAGAAAGTGAAATTTAAGACCCTTTCAGTGGGGAATCTTGTTTGGAAAGTAATTCTTCCTATGGATCGAAAAGATAGATTAATGGGAAAATGGTCTCCTAAGTGGGAAGGACCTTTCCAAATTTTAAAAGTTTTTTCAAATGGCGCATATGAGGTCGAAGAGATAGATAAAGATAAAAGAATACTGAAGATAAATGGCAAGTATTTGAAAAAATATAAGCCAACATTGCAAGAAGTTAAAATAGGAATAAAATGATTTTGTAGAATAAAATGATACGTTTCGCCAAACCAATGGCGTCAATGTCATTACAAAAGAAAAGCCTTAAAGGCTGCCAGCAATAAAAAATAATAACCCTATTTCTATTACAAGTTAATCTTTGAGAAAAGATTCCTTAAGTTCTTCAAATTTTCTCTTCTGGACTTGGAGTCGACATTCACAAAGGTTTTTGTCATGAGAAAGGTTGTCGATCTCCTGAATCAACTGCTGAGCTCTAGCGGCATGATGCAATCCCACTTTAAGCTCTTCGTCAATCTCATTTTGCTTGGGTTGCTGAAGGCTTGCTTTGTGTTGTTTTTCTTGGGAGATTTTTTCTTGAAGATCTACTATCTGCTTCTCCCAATTTTTGATGTTAATGTCACAATCAGCAACACCTTTCGAATAAACCTCAGAAAGTTTCTCCAGCTCAGAAACTTTGTCAGTCGAAGCAGCCACAGCGTCCCACTCTGCAATTTGAGTTTCAGACTTGTTAGAGATTTGTTGGGAAAACTCTTTTTGGCGGTGCAGGTCCGCGCTCACCAGGTCAATTATCTGGGCTAGATCCATCACCAGACGGCTGTCCTCAGCGGAGGCTTCCAAAACATTTACTTGTTTAAGGATTTTCTTCAGGTCGAACTGGGCAGTAGGATTTTCGCCCAAAACCTTGAATAAATCCACGCCAAGTATTTTAGTTTTGATTTCAGTCATGATGGCTTCATGTGATTTAACCTCAGAAGTGGCCCCAGAAGTAGTCGAACTACTGAAGGATGAGTCTTGGAAGTTGTGTCGAGCACTGAGCATAGCCCTTAGATACTCCAAAGGTTTCTTGACTTTGAGGCTTTCAAGTTCCTCGCGAGAGAAACTAGTCAAACCAGTTGATGGAGATTTTTCTTTGAGTTGAGCAGGATTTGATTGAATACTTTGCCCAGAATTTGGCTCAGCATCTGGCTCCTTCGACAGGTTCTTCTTTTCCTCAGCAGTTTGTTTTTCATTGTCATCTCCGACCCCAGCATCCATGTCAACATCACCATCAGTATTTAATGCTAGACGAACAGGAGAAGTATTATTAGAATACTCTTCCACGTCAGTGTCGAATTCATCATTGGTTTGCCTTTCATAGCAACCAGCATCAGGGTTGATTCCCTCTTGGAGTCTCTCAGCCAAAGTCTTTTCAGAATCAAGATCAATTGTGTCCTGCTCTTTTTCCTTTGTTGATTTCTTTGTCGAAGCTTTGGAAGAGGTAGGCATTGAACTAGTTGCTTTGGAGGTAGGACCACCTGTAAATGTTGGCATTTCTTTTGCTATGGGGTGTTCTTCGACATCAACTTGGATCTGAGAACAAGCAAAAGTCAAGGAAAAGAAAATGCAAGTAAAAGTGAATATCATCAGTCGAAATAAAGGTTTACCTGAGGAATCTCAGTATTGAAGCTAGAATTCCCACTCTCTGCATCTTTGATAAGAACTTTTGTAGTTGGACTGGTGGGGGGAGTTTTCTTGGTCGATCTGACAATGGACCTTTGGGAGGCAACTGGCTTGCTTTTCAAGACCTTTTTTCTCTTAAGAGGTTGTTGGTCTGGAGATTCATCCCCATATTCTTCATCGATTACCTTTACCTCCTCCTCTTGTTTTCTTTTCTTGGGGGGTGGTGGGTTTTGACTCACCTAAAAACACAGGAGAAAATTGTTTTAGTTCGAGTTAAACAGAATTTATTACATGGAAGAAAGTTGATATTTTCTGATGAAACCTTTTCGACTGTAGAGGTTGGTTGTTCGACCACCTTTCCAGAACTACTTCCGACAGAAGCCTTCTTAGCAGTAATCTTGACAGCTGAAAGATAGAAAGAAAGATAAAGAAATAAATACAAAAGAAGAAAAACATAAGAAGGAAGTTAGAATAAAGTAAAGAAAAATTGTGTTTTCTTTAAACACCTTCAAGAATGGGAGATTCCACGCGAACGTGTTCTATTCCAATATGAAGGTGCCCTGGGAAATTATCCACATGATACTTAGTCGGAACCACACGCTCAGCAGGTTTTTTATAAGATTCACGGAGCAGTTTTATGTGAGATCCACAAATAAACCAATCTGGGAATGGAGGGCTTAATGCCACACCAAATTCAGCAGAAGGTAGAGGGGGAAACTTTGGTGGATAATAGCTGTATGCCAAATCATAACGTGTTTCTGGACGAACATATGAAGGCAACGCCAGCTTCTCCAATTTTTCTGTAAATTTGTGTTTCAAAGTCACTGCTGCTTCGCTTATGGTTCGACTAAGATCATTTGGCCTGTAAATAGTTTCAAAATAATGCTGAAACTTTTGGATTTCTTTAATATGTCTTTCAGTACCTTTCTTTGTTCGATCCTGCACAAAAGTGAAAGCATTCGTCAGATGAGTCGTAAAGGCCGTCACGTCGAAGAATCTAGTGCGGTAGTAGTCTTTCCACCAAACATCGAATTCTTGAGTGCAGAGGAAAGATGGTCGAAAGATCACCGGTCGAATCTCCAGAGTCTCATCAAAGTATTTTTCTGATAACTCTATGCTTTTCTCTAGATTATGAAAAGAATTGTAAAAAATAATAAAACCTTTCTTTGGATAGATGGGTTTTGTTTTTATTTGGATTAACCCAAATTGTCGAGCCACTAGGTTGGGTTGATAAACAATAAGGGAAATTTTTGTGTTATTCGTGTTGTGATGGGAGAAAACGTGTCTTGGTGTTAGGAACGATTCCCAGATAACCAAAAATGTATCTTCTTCTTTCTGCATCTCTAAAGGAAGTTGTTTAGTAAACCATTTGGGACCAATAGTTCTGTTGGCAAAGGGTGCCATGGACGGAGTGAAGTTGTAGCGTTTGGCAAACATCATTACATAATTGGTGAAGGCTTGTCGAAGGCTGATTCCTTCGTCAGATGGAGTTAGTTTTACCAACCTAGGCCATTCGACGTTTCTGTTCTTCACTTCTTCCTCATTTACTTTATTCTTGATAGGGAGAGAAGCCTCGAAGGTGGCATTTAGCCATAACTGAAGAAGCCAAAAAGGCCCTGCCAAGCTTAGTTTTCCTTTCTCTTGGCCAGTCTTCAGAAACTCCACACTCTCGCTGATGGATTCATAAAGGTTTTCCAAAACCATTTCGCTTAAGCAAAGTTTTTTCCCAGCATGGAGTTGGTTGGCTATGGTAAGGTATTTTTTGGCAACCTGAAGAGAACGAGAGCAAAAGACAAATTTCGACAACCAGAGGGTCAAAAAGGCTATATGCTCTACATCAGAGACTTCTGTAGTTGTTTTGTCATAATAACGAGCAATAAACAAAGAATAGGAGGCATGTTTGGTGTTGAAACCTATAGTATCTTCACCCAAATTAGTAGGGTCGAAGTCTATTCCTATAGGGCTAAGGCCAACTATGGCAGCTATGTCGAAGAAGGTTGGAGTGACCATTCCGCAAGGAAGATGGAAGTTGTTGTAGGTGTTATCCCAAAAGTAAAGGGAAGCCAGGAGCATGTTTGGGCAATAACTAGGGCCCACCTTCGACAGTTGGATCAAGTCGAAGATGCCAGTTTGCTTCTAGAAATCCCCTTTAGTTTTTTCGACCTTAGTCAGCCAGGCCAAATAATCTGAAGGATCTTTTGTCAAAAGACAACTTCTAAAGATCCTAGCTTGGTTCAAATATGCTAAATCTATTTCTTTAGAAGCTGAGGGGCTCTCAGGATTTTTTGAGGACGTTTCACTAGGTTTGGGTTTTATTCCAGCACCTATGGGTTTTGAATAAGAATACGTAGGGAAAAAATCCTTTAAACGACCAGCATCAGCATTGGGGTCAGGGAGTGGACCCAACATTGCATGGCAAGTGCCAGAAATAAGGACTGGAATGAGTACCTGGGATTGATAAATGCTTGCTTTCTCTCTTTCATTTGGAGGCTCTGGAATGTACTGTTGATTGCTCACAATCACTGGTCCAGGCAACTCATGCGCATAAGGGAGAGCAGTAGTGTTCTTGGTCTTCTTGGTTTTCTTGTCAGTAGGAGCTTTGCGAGGAGCCATTGATGAGGGAAGCAAAGAAATTTCAGAAGAAAGTATGAAGGTTTGAAATGGGTTCGTGAAGAAGAAGAAGGTTAGGAACGTAAAAGTGTTAAAAGATTTGGAAAATAAGTATTTATAGAGGGAAAGATGAGAAAACGTTCCAGTTTTAACATTGATCATAGGACATGTGTCAAGATTTCAACGGTGATGATCAAAAGTATGGGAAGGCATGGCTAGCTAGGTTTTAGGGTTATGGAGATCATGTCTGAACGTGGGATTAGATGGGACGTTTTAAGAAAAGTGTAATGATAGACTTTCTTGGGACTTAACAAAACGTCACGTCTTGAAAACCAGCATCATTAATGCAGGTAACATGGCGTCGAAATATTTTCGACAGCAAATGATGGTTTCTCCAGAAATAAGTCGAAACATCTTTGCTGGGGGCAATTTGTAGACATATATTTTCGACACCATGTCTTGGTAGGTAAAATGATGTTCTTTAACTAAAGAAAATGGCTACAGATGAAGAAGAAAGAAAACGAAGGTATTCAGAAGAAGTTTTCGACACTTCGACAAGGACAGAATTTCGTCACTTCGACAAGAACAGAGTTTCGTCACTTTGACAAGAACAGAGTTTCGACATTTTCGACAGAAACGTAAGGAAGTTTTCGTCAGACAAGGTTTAAGGGACATTTATTACTTTTCGACAATTCGACAAGGTGAAGAGGCGCAACGTTTCGACACAAAAGGAAAATTCAAATTCAAGAGTTATAACGTTTGGCAGAAGACGCGTGGAAGCTTTAGAAGAAAAGAAAACATGCAGAAGGCCAAGTGTCAAAGATTTAGAATTTTTTCGTTATTAGACAGTTATTGTATTTGTATATAAATAGGATAGTTGTTGTAGAATTTTAAGTGTGTGAAAACTTGTACTAAATTCCTGTAAATACTCAAAGTACCCGTGTGAGAGAAAAGAGTTTATTATCTGGAAATGTACGTGTGAAACACCATCTTTTTAAGTTTATAAAAATTCAAAGTCTTTTATAATTGCTTTTACTTTTCCCAGTCATTTATCCTTTGTCATTTACTTTATGCAAGTTTTAATTTCATTCAACTTATCTTTCGCCAGAAGTTGTTATTTAGTTCTTTAACCAAACTATTCATACAAAAAGATATAACAAAACAAACCATCAAAACACCATTATCCTAAGAGTTAGATAAATTTGCACATGTATCCCAGGATTTGTGTGGTTGGTCCTGCAAGTAACCCAATTTTATAAGAGATTGGTAAACCAGAGGTTGTTCGCCAAAATCAACAGTGAACAGTCCCATAAACGAAATCAGAGATTTTAAGAAACGAGTAAGTAAAACACAATACTAGGAGAGCTTGTAAGCATCTCAATGAATTTAACCAAGTGAAATAATATTTTATATCACTAAAGATTTGATTGCGTATAATGCATGTCGATCACAAGACAACCAATGTCGCTTTAAACAAAGACATTTAAAAACTCTTTACGTAGATGTAAATATATGACATAATTGTCTTCATGATAATTCAATAAAACTGATACACCGTAGATCTAAACTTATACATTAAATCTCTATAAGCACATTCTAACCTATATGACATAAAATTGATGCAATTATGAAATAATGCAATAGCGATATTAATGGATGCTAGAAAAATAAAGGAGATAAGGGAAGAAGAAACGATACACATAGATATATAGTGATTCGGAGTTCGTCCTCGCTTTACCTACTTCACTCTTTATTGGTGTTAATTAACCACTAAAAAATAATCATGGTCTTCCACTATTTTGATAAGTTTTATACAAGAATTTTGATTACAAAGAACTATCACACGATAATTCCCCCCGTTGATGCAGATACTCAAACTATTGACAAAAATAAGATCTCTAAAGATCTTGTTCTAATAACCTTGCTATCCACAATAACTTGCTCCAAGTATTTGTCTGTGGTAATCCTCTTGATCCCACTTATTTCTTGTATGAGCGATTTCCATTAAGCTAAGCGTTGATTGGACAAATCCCAACTTTGTCTGTGATCAATCTTTCTCCAACTCCACTAAAGAAGGCTAACTTCCAACTCCGCCTTACAGACAATTGATACTTGATCTCGCCAAAGTTTTCCTAGGAGTATATCAAAACTCTCCCCTTGATAGATAACAATACAAGCCAAGTTCCATTCATGAAATGATACATGAACCTGTTATTAGTCAAGGAATTAGATGTAGGTGAAGGAAGAGCACACACACAAGACTCTCTCAAATTTCTGGATAAATGGGTCTTAGTTCTTGATTAATATCATGAGCTTGATTAATCATGAACAATACTACAATATTAATCTACCCATTCTCTTTAATTCAATCAAACAACAACAAATTGCACAAAAACAAAATGCAACTAAAAGAAGTGAATTTGACATAGATTAACACTCAAGAAGTTGTTCTAGGGAAGAAGATAAAGATTCATGGTGCTGGGCATATACGCTCTAAAGGAGAGAAGAAAATTTGAAATTTTTATCTCTATGGGTTTCACCCATATGTTTCATTCTCTCGTTGCTTTCATCAAAGAAACAACTATTTAAATCTAAGATGGAAAATTTGATTTGTGAAGCTATGATTCGAATAAAGAAGAAAATATGATTCAAATTACAAGATTTTGTTATTCAAATCAAGTTATATGATTGATTCGAATCAATTTGAGCAGAGCCTAAACTTGGCTTCATGGAGACATCTGATTTGAATAAGATTTAATACTTGATTTAACTCACTTGAGGTCGTGATTCAAATCAGTTTCATTTATTGATTTGTATCAATTGATCCAAAGGCAAATTCCAATTTTCAAAATGTTCCTGATTTGAATCAGAATTAACACTTTATTTGAATTAAGTTACTCAACATCCAAATTTAAGTGTTGTAACTTGTGATTCAAGCCACGTTTGATGAAACGACAAAAGGGCAACTTGTTAGGCTCAAAAAGAGACATTATCGAGTATAAAAAACTCATAATTATTAAGTAATAAGGGTTCTTAATGGTACAACAACACAATAGCCAAAGCGATTAAAATACAATTGAAATACAAATAAAGTACAATCACACAAGTATAAAATGATAAGCAAATTACAAATCACTTTGTAAACGATACCATATGATAACATGACTACTCTTTCACCCTGCTATGAGGAGGTTGAGTCCCACAAGGGAGACTTGGTGGCACTGAAGAAACACTACTACAAAATACACCTTCAGTAACACTAATTCTACTACGGTTAGGCTTCCACCGTGATAATATGTCTTACTTAACGCGCGATATTTTTCTTTTATTTACTTATGAAAATTTTGATATGATATAATCACGGAAGAAACATACGACCGTGGTTATATAATCACCCTTTCATGGGTTTGAATCTCAACACCCTCAAATGTTTTATTTCTTTAACATTTAGTCGCACCTTTGTATTTTTAGCATTTCTTTAACATTTGATACCACCACGGTTAAGCAACTCAATCGTTATGACTTGTTTTAAATATTTTAAATTTTAATATACTAACGTGTCAAATGTTTTATTTCCTTAACATTTAGTCGCGCCTTTTTATTTTTATTTATTTTTAATTTTTAAACAAATGTGATACCATCACGGTTGCGAAGTTGAACCGTTGTGACATATTTTTCATTTTGTTTTAAATATTTTAAATTGTAATACATTGCCTCTTCTTTATGAAATTTAATTTAGTAAGTAACATATCACCATTGTTCTTATTTTTTATTGTGGTGGTGTCATTCATTCATTTTTATCAAGCTAACTATCTTGTCTCTTCAGTAGACATTCTTTGTTGGGAAATGATACACCATTTTAACCCTAACGTTCAATGCTGAGAAACGAAACACCATATCAACCCTAACATTCATCAGTCATCGTCATCGTCCATCATCATAGGTTCATCGCTCATCATCATCGGTTCATTATTTTCCATTCGTTGTTCATTTCAACCCGTAGTCATCGTCATCGGTTCGTTTTCAACCCTAACACACCAATTCCAACACTAACATCATCGTCATCGTCAAGGAGGAATATAACAACAACACTATCTATATCAACCAAAATATTCACATTTACTTAGCTATCACGTTTACGGTACATAAAACTTTTTTCCCATGCATCTACAGTAAAGTTCAGTTTCCATGGTTGTTAATGTTGTTGTTGTTGTTGTTGTTGTTTTTCTGGTTCTTGTTGAATGTGTGTCATAAAACTTAATTAATTTTTTATTGTTGTTGTTGTTGTTGAATGTGTATGTGATAATAGATGAAAGAGTTTGTTGTTTTTGTTGAATGTGTATATGATAATCTTCGAAAGAGATTGTTGTTGTTGTTGTTGTTGTTGTTGAATGTGTATATGATAATAGTGAAGGAGTTTGTTGTTGTTGTTGTTGTTATTGTTGTTGTTGTTGTTGAAGTTGTTCTTGTTTTTGAAAATAGATGTCATCTTCGTCGTATTCTTCATCTAGTGGTGAGGAAACTATGAAAAGTGATACTCAAATACAAAAGAAAATATCACAAAGAGGTGTCACAATGCTTACCAAAGTAACAAAAGTCCACAAATCTAGTATCAAGTTGCCTATCGCGTTTGATTCATATTATAGAGTAGTTAATGGTGAATACTCTTCTCTTTTTAAGAGTTATGTTGCGTTCCTTGGACGTAGCAAAGTTAGTATATTGATAGATGATTAGAAATAAGCGCCGGATGATGTCAAAGATAGCATATGGACAAACGTTAAGGTATTAATTTTAATTTTCATCATTTCGATATGAATTTCTATAATTTCTAATACATTCTTATTGATTTAAATTAGTTCACCTTTGAGTTTACGGATGGTGATAAGAAATTAAAAAAGTGGGTAAGTCATGCTGCTACTTGTTGAAGGACGTCTCACGTGTGACTACATTAGGAAGCCTAAGATTGATCTTGAGCGTCTATGGGTGAGATATAGTTTTCTCTCGAAGAAGGTTTGGAAAAAGTTTACAAAGGGCCGTCATTTTCAGAAATTCCTGGTTAGTACTAGTCTTATTTATCTTGATAATTTGATGCTAATGATTTATAGACACTAATCATATTTTCACTATGTTTATAACAGACTAAAAGTCAAGCAGGAATACAAAATAAAGAGAAAAACATTTACCCTCATAGATTGTCTCGTGGGGGTTACATGAAACTGGAGAAAAAAATATTGAGGAAAAAAATAACAAATGGGAGATGAGGACTCCATTAGTCGTGATCACAAACCATCTTCAACATCAAGGCATGAGAAGTGGAAGAGGGCTCGACTAAGACCAAATGGAGAGTACACCTCAGATGCGTCAAGAGCAGTTGTTGAGAAAATTGTAAGTATGATTTGGTGTGCGTATGTTATGTGTTATTTAAATGCTGTGGTAATTAGAATATTAATATTATCATGGATGTTGTTAGAATGTGTTGGTTGAGGAGGCCCGTGGAGGCTCATTTGTTCAAGAACCACGACATGATATACTAGTCGAGGCTATTGGAACATATGAGCATGGTGGGCGCGTTCGTGATGTTAGAGAAGGCGTTGGCCTGTATATTCAACTATATACTCTCGTGAACCAAATTGCAATATCCCTATGTCCAGCCACTTATATCCAGCGAGAAAATCCCTTACATCATCAGGACTGTAATAGAATAACTCCAAATATGGACAATGTTCTACCGGAAGAGGTTGTGTATCATTTATCACCGCAACGTTCAAGTATAGCGTGGTGATTTCATTTGCGTTAGGGTTCATTATCTCATTACGGTTATCTCGAGGGGGACTGAACAATTACTTCCTTTTGTAGAAGCACGACGTACAACACTTCTACTTGGAGTTTGATCATCATCATCATCACCATCAACATAACAGTGATATTCATTTGTACGTTGTTCGAGGTTTTCACTTAATCTCTACATCATAATATTCAATTAGAATATAAAACTAAATTAAGCACAATATATATCATACATTTCCGATAAAACACTAACATCTCAAGTAAAGCACATATCGAATATAACTCTTGAAACCTTTCCATATCTTTCTCCCTTTTTCCCTCTCCTCTTCTAACATCCTCCTTTGTTCTTCTAATTGCTTCTCAACATTCTCAATCATTTGTCTTTGTGCATTAAATTTTGGGCTTTCGATACTTTTTCTTTAAAAACCAAAGAATGCTCACCTGTTCCGATAGCTTCTACTAATATGTCATGTCGTGCTTCTGGAACAAATGTGCCTTCACGGGCCGCCTCAACCAACTTATCCTACACAACATAAGCAACTTACATATATTGTTACCAACGCATTTAAATAACAAATAACATAAGCAAAACAAATCATACTTACAATTTTCTCAGTAACTACTCTTGATGCCTCAGAGGTGTACTCTCCATTTGGTCTTAATCGAGCCCTCTTCCATTTCTCAAGTCTTGACGGTGGAAATGGGATGCGATCATCTCCTGTTTCTGTTTGTTTTTCAAGCATGATTCTTTTCTCAAGTTTCCTGTAACCCCCACGAGACAATCTATGGGGATACATGTTCTTTGCCTTGTTTTGTAGTCCTACTTCACTTTTAACATGTTATTAACATAGTGAAAAATATATATGATTAGTATTTATAACTCATTAGCATAACATTATCGGTTACATAAGACTAGTACTAACCTTGAATTCCTCAGAACGACGTATCTTCGCAAAATTGTTCCATTGCTTCTTCGATATAAAACTATATCGAATCCATGGATGAGCAAGACCGCTCTTAGGGTTCCTAATGTAGTCAGCCGTGAGTTGTGACCTAAATCCCCTCCAACGAGTACCGGCATCAGATATCCACTTTTTTTTTAACTTTGAGTCATCGGTAAACTCAAAATTCAACTACATTTAAATCAATATATAAGTATGTATTAGAAATTATAGGTAGTGATATCGAATATATGAAAATTATAGTATGTAATACCTTAACGTCTGTCTGTATGCTTTCTTTGACTTTATCATCCACTTGTTTCCAATCATCTATCAATATAATGACTTTGCTACGTGCAAGGAACACAACATAACTCTTAAAAGTAGAGTAATGTTCACAATCCACTACTCTGTAGAACGAATCAAACTTGGTCAAAATTTTTTCACCAGATGAGTTGCGGACTGATGTGAATTGGGGCATCATTGTGACACCTCTTTGTGATCTTTTCGATTTAGTATCATTTGTTTGAGTTTCATTTGCACAACTCTCATTTGCTTGCGTTTCTTCACTAGTATCTGATGTAGAGCTCGACAAGGTCGACATCTATGTTCAAAAACAACAACAACAACATGAACAACAAGAACATAAACAACAACCACAACATAAACAACAACAACCAAAACAATGGCAAATGAAGTTTACTGTAGATGCATGGGGAAAATATTTTACGTATCCTAAATGTGATGAATAAGTAAATGATGTTGGTGTTGGTGTTTGTAACCCCCCGATTTCGATTATTTCCCATTTTGTTGAGTCTTTTATTTAAATTGAGTGATAAATTATTTCATCTGTGAAATTGGTATGTTAATATGCTATGTTAACATGTTATGATATTTTACCATTTTTGAGAGTTTTCGGGGAAATTAGAATGGAGGGTATTTTGGACATTTCTCAATTAATGGTAAGTTAGAAATTTAGTAAAATTGGTAGAAAAGTGATTAAGTGTAGAATTTTGTGAGAAAATGAATTAATTTAAGTTGAGTAGAAAAATAGAGAGAAAAAGGAGAGAAAGAAAGAGGAAGAAGAGAAAAGAGAGGAAAAGCTTGGAAATCTTCAAAACAACTTCTAGGAATCAAATTATCCGGGTAAGGGTGTGAAATCTTATTATCTTATCAATGTATATCATTATGTATGATTGTGTTGTTGTTGTTATTGATTTTTATGAGTTTTGGTATAAACCCATTTGTGTAGAAAGTGTTAGAATTCGATTTAATCATGTTGGAAATGATGTTTTCGTGTCCCTTGTTGTTGGTACATGATAGATATATGTTATTGTACATCAAATTGGTAATTTTCTGAGTTTAGATGATGAATTTGGGTGTGGTTGGAGTGAAAAACGCAGAACCAAGTTCTGCAGAATTTTTCTGCATTTGCCCTGGCCGTACGCGTATGGGGCATGTTCATACGTGTATGAGCCTAGGCGTTACGCGTATCATTGGCTTGTTTTGGGCCATTACGCGTATAAAAATGTGAATTTTCCAAGCCATCTGGTGATACACGTATGGTGTTGGGCATACGCGTATGGACTTTTAAACGCGAATTTTGGGGGAAAAATGACTTCTGCCCATACGCGTATGGGTCTTGGCAATACGCATATGGGAATGGCGAGGAATCCGGGCAGTACGCGTATGAGAAGGGCCATACGTGTATGGTCAGGACAATTGTAAAATGGGACTTTTTCAAAATATCGTTTTCGTTTTTCTTTCGTAACTTGAGTTTCGTTTATCCAATTTTTACGTTCTTGGTATCGATATGTAGCTATTGAGCTGTAGTTTCTTATGGTGAGGAGTTTGGGGCTGTTAGCCGATTAAATAAGTCGGAAAAGTTAGGAATAGTGTTATTTAGCGACTTTTACCGTTTTGAATGTGTGTTTTGGATGTGAATCATACAATAGTGCATTGATGTGAATGTATATAGATTGTATGTGATTGTATGAGATGAATGTATGAATATATTGTGAATATGTATGCATTTCAAGAATGCCGTGAGTCATTTTGTATGTGAAGCATAATGATGTACATTTTTGTGTTGTGGATTCTAATGAGAATCCGTTGTAACGTCGTGTGCCTATGTGAGGTGTGAGCGATGATTACAAATGATTGTGTGCCTAGGTGAGGTGTGAGCAATCGGATTGTGTGCGCATGTGGGGTGTAAGCAATCCATAAACATTGTGTGCCTATGTGAGGTGTGAGCAATGGGTGAACATCATAGGCCCGACGGGGAGTTACATTGGTAACGAGCGATGATTCCAATAAGTTCCTGAGTGAACTTGAGATGATTGAGTTGGTACCGCATTGCATTTGCATAGAGTTGTGAGTCGGTCTCTATGATTTGCATTTATCATCTTTATAATGGTGCATTGATGAATAAACATGAATATGTATGTTTATGTGGAATGATAAGAATCGTGAAAGTATGCATGATGAATATGCTTGGCTTTGTATACATATACATTGTAATGTATATGAGCGAATTGTGATGAATTGTGGTGAGAATGTGGAATATGTGTATTTTTATGCTAAGATATATAATTATATGAATTGTTATTATGATAATATTTCTCACCCTTCTGCTGTTTTATGATGCTCTATGAGGCATTGCATAGTAGGTATGCTGGTGGTCTTTTGTGAAGCGTGTCTTCATTCTTTTGGTCGGTCGGCTCTGATATGTAGCACCGGGTAGCTAGGAAGTATATGATTCTTTTGTGATACATTTGTACATGTATCTTGTTGTTGAATGTTTATGTAAACATGAATTATGTTGGTGGATAATACTTGATGATATATATATGTATATACGTTTGATGTTATTCAATGTTTAGATTTTCCGCTTTTATTCTAAATATTTGAAATGTGGGTGTAAGGACTAAGTTCCTCTGTTGCAAAGTTGCCCCACTGTTGCATATCAATTGTTGAGCATGTGTTGAATGTTTTAATTTCATGTATAATGTGACAAACCTTTTCTATACTATGTTTATAATTATACTCTGACGAAACTTTTACTATGTACCTAAATGATTATGTGATTATTTGGGGGTATAGAAAGGGGGTGTTACAGTGTTGGCGTTGTCTTTCTTCCATACGACAACGACGATGTTGTTGTTGTCTTCCTTCTCGACAATGACAACTTGGTTGGTGTACTCTTCCTTCTCCACGTCACGATCGTGATGGTCTTGTCAACCTCCTGGCGATGATGACGAAAATGACAAATACGCAGTGAAGAATTGATACTTAAGAGACAAGTTAGGGTGAACGATGGTGTTTTGGTTGAAATCGAGTATTGTTTCACAATTTTGAACGTTATGGTTTAGGGTTGAAATTGGGTATTCTTTCGTCTAGTTTCTATTTTCAAAGGAAAAAAGGATACTGAAGAGACAAGCTAACTAAGAGTGTATAATATTATAAAGCTACCACAACGGCCAATACCAGCAACAATTACGACATATTACTTTCATAGTGAAATTTTATAAAGAAGCGCGAGAGTTTAATTTACAAATTAAAAAATTTTAATAAAAAAAATATATCACAACGGTGGAACTCGTCAACCGTAGTCATAACCCTTTAAGTTTTTTATTTAAAAATAAATAAAAAAGAAAAGACGCGCTTAACATTAAAAGAATAATATATATGAGGGCGTTGAGGTTGGAACCCAAGAAAGTTTGATGGCATCACCACGTTTGGCTCCTCAACCGTTGTTATATATAAATAATTTTTAATCAAAAAACAAAAATAATATGATAGAGCCTTAGTTTAGAGATGTCACCATAGTGTAGGGAAGAACCGTGGTGACCAAGACATTTTTGTTTACGAGTTTTGTAGTAGTGTAGAAGGGTTCTCTTCTAAGCTTTGCAGGAATAATTCAAATGTTTAAATCCTTCATTGCTTCAATGTTTGTTCATAGCTTCACTATCTATTCTTCGCACATGTCTCTTATTAAAGAATTGGAGAGAAACATTAAGAAATTCATTTGGTACAGTGATATCAGTAAGACTAAGCTAATTACCGTGGCTTGGGCTAAGGTGTGCAAACCTCTAGAGTTGGTTTAGGTATAAGGTCAATTTCTACCCTCAATAAAGCTTTCAATCTTAAATTATGTTGGGATCTTTTGAACTCCTCTGAGAACTGGGATATTTTGTTAAAAGCCATAATGATTAGAGAAGGCACTCTCATCAAGTATCACATAAATCATGAGATGGATTGCGTTACTTAAAACTTTTGGCCCGATTCTTGGTGTGGTTCTCCCCTTGAGAATATTATTCATGATCATGACGATATCAACACTCACATTATGGTTTCGGATTTTCTTCATAATGGTTCTTGGGATTCCCTTTTTCAAATTATTAACAAGATTCCTAACTTATTTTTTATTGCAAATCAGGTTATCATCCCTTTAGATATAGCATTTAAGACAACAAAATTTGGATTCATTCTAACTCTGGTGACCTAACTCTAAAAGATGCCTACAACTTCAAGTCTGATGCCACTTCATCTATCTAGTGGGCTAATCATATTTGGAATGCTATTATTCCCCCTTCCAAGGATTTCGTGGTCTAAAGACTTTTTCATAATCGATTAGTTATTGATGATAATCTCTCATTGTGTGGATGTCACATTCCTTCGATGTGATGCCTTTGTAATATTCATTAGGAATAATCATAACATCTTTCCTTTTATTGTCCTTTTCTATGCATATTTGACACTGGTTTTTAATATGATAAAACTTTCTCTTGTGTCTAACATTTTAATTATTCTGGAAATTTGTGACAAGAATTGAAGTCCTCGATGTAGAGTTATTATTCAAGCATCCATTACTCATATGAACAATAACATCTCGATGGCCCGTAATCATGTTAGATTTTAAAATGGCTTTAGGCATTAGAAGAATACTCTAAATCAAATTTTGGTTGAGATCGCCTACATAGGAAATATTACTACAAAGATGGTCATTTCTCCTCAATTCATGGGTTCACTATCATCAAGACCTTCAATGTCAAGTTACATCCGCCTAAGGCTCCAAGAATCATTGACACTACAAGAAAATCATGTTTTAGCATCAATAAATTAGCGTCGGCCACGACTCCGACGCTAATAGTGTTGCATATATGTCTCAATAAATCGACGGTACTAGCAAAAAACCATTTGTTGTATGTCTTTTGACTATAGCATCAGCCAAACCCGACGCTAATACTGAATTTATTTTATATCATTTTAAGTAATTCATTTAATGTTTATTTAAACACTAAGTATTGTACTTATTTTTCATAGCGTCGCCATAAGCGGACGCTAATATTGGTGCAAAAAATTTTCAGTTCCCCCCACAAATTTCGTTTGCCTCCTTTTTTTTATTGTTTTAATAAAGTTTTTTTTTTAATTCTAGCGGCGGTTCCGGCCGACACTATATTTGGTGCGTAAAAGTTTCAGTTCCCCCCACAAAAGTATATTAGTGCGTAAAATCAAATAAAATTATAAATGAAGTATATTAATTAAATCAATTTTATAAAACTTAAAGTATATTGATTTTGAGAAACGATCTGCAACGAAATCACTTCAGCTTCAAGCTTCAGTTTCTCAAAATCCCTAAATCACTTCAGTTTCTCGTGAAATCCCTAAATCTCTTAGGGTAATGTTATTTGGTTTTGAGTTTTGTCATTGTTTCAGATTCTCGTTTCAGTTCTTCTCATACTCACTGTTTCTCATTGTTACGGGTTCTCGTTTCAGTTCGAGAAATTGTTTCTGCTTCTCATCGCTTCAAGGATTTATTGAGATTCTCATCATCAAAGAAATCAATTTTCAAGTTCGAATCTCCGTTTGGTTACTCCCTTTATTTGCAATTGTCTTTTTGATTCGTCGTTTCGATTTGTCGAATCGATTCATTGTTCGGATTCGTCATTTCGATTCGACGTTTCGATTCGTTTTTTTATTAATTAAATCATTACTTTCATCTTGTATGGTTTAGTTTTATAAAAGAAATTATTGTCTTTGTTAATATTGAGATTGATTTTCTCTCTTTCAAACTGATGATATAAGTGTGTCTGTGTGAGTTTGGTTTTGTTCTGAAAACTAGCATAAACCAACAATTTTTTCTTGTTTGATATGCCATTGAAGTTGGTTCTACACTTTCTTCAGTATCTCACCCTGTTATTGTAAATATAATGGATTGGTTCTACACTTTCTAATGATTGAATGCCATTTTCTTCTGCTATTGTGATTCTAAGTAATTGCATTCATGTGCACATTAGTTTAGGTATGTGTCCTTACTTATTTTTTCAATACATGTATGCAGATAGGGTATTGATATAATCAACCCAACTTTAACTTAATTGTGATTTGTGGAAGCATCTTGGCAAGAGTTGTTGTTGAAGCATATCATCAAAGTAAGCTTTATATATTAATGTTGGATGGTATATTTGCAATTTATGAATGTTGCAGTGTGAATGTATTGTGTGTGCTTGTTATGATTCTAGGGATGTGCTGAAATTTTGTTTGGCAATGATATTAGTTTGAAAATCTGTTATCCTATTGTATGCATTCTGAGTTGAAAGTGGCATTTAATCATGATGCAATTGTGTGATGAAATTAGTTTTGTGTTGTTATGTGAATATAACTCGATTGAAATTCTGTACATACTAGATTTTTATGGGTTTTATGTTCAGTTATTGTGTGAAGAATTTCTTAGTACAGTGTTGTTTGGATTGACGTTTGATTGAATGTAATGCAGAAATGGAAGAAGTTAGAAGTTTGGACAGCTAGGGCAAAGAAGTTAGAAGTTTGGTCAGTTTTGAAAGTTAGTTGATCTCATGAGCAAAGTTAGTATGAAGTGTTAGACTATACCTATAAGTTTATTCTTTAGTTTGAGATCACTACTAATTGCCAAATAATAGTAATGATCAGTACCACAAATATTGATGTTTTTGTTCCAGAAACTCAACTTAACTTAAAAGAAAGTTGCATTACAACAATAGAAAAATTAAACTATACTTATAAGTTTATTCTTTAGTTTGAAAAAAAAATTACCAAAAAGTTATTTCTGGTGCTTATTTAAAACAAACCAAATGCTCAAAGCATATCCAAATAAGTGAAATAAACTACCTAACCCAATGATTGAAACTAAAATGCATTTTATTTGTAATGTCTGTCAAACAATCGCACAACTTCAAAAATGCTAATACTAGTAAACAAAACTTTAATAAGTTAATCTAAACAAGCCATTAGTCATATCATATCATCTTAATAAGTTAATAAAAAAAGGAGCCACAAGTATAACTAATTGAATAATATAACATTTTCATGATGTTGCATCAAAATTATAAGTAAGTTCATCATGAGATCACATGTTTTAAACATCAAACCACCTGGTGGGAACATCAAACCACCTGGTGGGACTAATCATTACTATTTTTATGGGTCTTAACAGAGTTAGTATGAAGTGTTAGTCGGTTGAAATTTGGCAATTAGTAGTGTAGGTTGCTCTAGTCAATTGTATAAAGCGGAGGTGACTTTCTCGCTCTTTGTAATTGGGTTCTAGCACCCCTTGTGCTTTTTAATATATCATTGCCTATTTTAAAAAAAACCAAATTAAATCCAGTAGTGTCGGCCACGACACCGACGCTACTATAATATAATCTGCTGACTAAATCCAGTAGTGACGGCCACGAAACCGACGCTATAATAAAATAATCTGTTGTCTAAATCTACTAGTGGCGGCCACGTGGGCGACGCTACTATAATATAATATGTTGACTAAATCCAGTAGTGGCGGCCACGACACCGACACTACTATAATATAATATGCTGACTAAATCCAGTAGTGTCGGCCACGACACCGACGCTATAATAAAATAATCTGCTGTTTAAATCTACTAGTGGCGGCCAAATGGCCGACGCTAGATATTGACGTGGACATAACCTTGATGAAAGACAACTCAATCAAAAAATGACACCTGATATTCCTTACCATCGGGTAAAATCGATGCTAACTCAGTAATTAGTTGCGTGATTAGGGTCAGCAATTAGTGGTGCCTTAGCGTAAACAATAGCCGACACTACACTAGTGTCACGCAAAGGCCGACGCTAAATATAACTAACTTCCAGCTTTGGAAAGTCCGCCCCGACCCCCCACACTAAGCCGACACTAACCCCTTGTAGCGTCGGTTTTTGTGTTGTTAGCTAGGGCTTTTGGCCGACGCTAACTCTGTATTTTCTTGTAGTGTGAAGTCATTTGGAAACATCCTATTGTTGGTCCGTTGAAATGCAACACATACGGTTCCTTCTCCACTAGTATGGCCTCGTAAAGAGGTTTGTTCAAAAATTATTTGGGCGATTTTGTTTTTGGCTTTGCTGAAAAGCTCGACTATTTTTTCTTTGTTCATGCTGATCTTTTGGGGGTTGTTAAAGTCACTGACTTTGCTACTCGTTTCGGCTGGAATACAGTTTGGATAAAAATAAATTCTTCTTTTGTTTTGCTGGATTTCCAAGATTCTAAAGTGGTTCCTAGGAATATTAGGATCATTTGGCTTAATTGCTTAGTCAAAATTAAATATGTAAGATTTCACATTTCTCGTATCTTCAGAGAAGGGAACCACTGTGTGAATTTGTTAGCATCTTTGGCTATCCATCCTACTTTGCCTTTATTTGGGGATAACCCCTGGAGGCCCTTATTCCCCTAGTTATTCATATCAACACATTTGGGTTTCCTAAATATCATTTTGTTAATCACTATGATAGTCTTGGTCTAGTTCTCCCCCCTTCTTTTTTTTTGTCCTTTTCTAATATATGTTTTCTTATTTCTAAAAAAAAATACAAAGTAATTTTTAGTAAATTGGTAGAAAGATAAGAAGAAAAACTCTCCTTAAATCATAGATATTTGTTGGTTATTTTAATTGGCTATAAAAAATCTTATTTTGTTTCATTTATAATTATCAGAGAGAAAATCTTTTGACATAAAATTTCAAATGAGGGTACTAATTATTTTTTTTTATTCTCGTTAATTTATACAAAAAAACACTCTCACCATGTGAGAAAAACATGACATTAGAATAATCAATTATTTGTTGGTATTATATTTGGTGTATCAAAGCTCTTTTAAGGAGATTCAAACTCGTTTTAGGTTTGGGGATCAGCTACCATAAAAGTAAAATTCTCGGGTAGAACTCTAACCCTCATTTCATCTTGACAACATCAAACTTCCTCTTGCAAGATTGAAGGGAGCTGCTTCAATTTCTTAGGAATTCCTATTAGTTCTAATCCTAAAAGGATTTGAACATGTAAATCGCTTTTTGAAGAAATTAAAATTAAGACTCTCTGGGTGGAAGTCCAACCTTTAAACTTGAGGAGGGAAGCTCACTCTCATCAAATATGTTCTAAAAATCTTTCCTATCTTTATGTTTTCCTTCATTAAAGCTCCCGTGAAGGTATGGAAATAAATCGAAAAGATTTAAAAGAACTTCTTTTGGGGTAGCTCCAACGATAAAACGAAAACTCAATGGGTGAATTGGAACCAAATCTGCTAGGATAAGAGTAAGGGAGGTTTAGGGGTGAGAGGAATTGAAGACTTCAATTTGGGGTTCATGAGTAAATGGAAGTGGAGACTCTTAAATGAAAAGAACACTATCTAGGTAGATTTACTGAGAGCTAGGCATGGAAACTACGAAAGCTCATTTTGTTTGGAAATCAAAGTAGTTTTAAGGGCCATGATTCTACTTGGTGGAGGGATCTCTCTTTTTTCAAAAGAAGTGCAGGCAAAGTTCCCATTGATTTCGCTAATAACATCAGGTTTTGTGTGGGGGAAGGGACTTCAACTCCTTTTTGGTCAGCTTACTAGTGTAGGTCTCATCCCTTGTACTCTTTGTTTTCCGACCTGTTCAGAGGTAGTAGGCATAAGAGTGCATTCGTTAGCAACATTGGATCTTGGGAGGATGGATCGTGGTGCTGGGGAGACTTGGGTTTATCGGTTGAGGATCAGGATAGATGGCATGATAACTTCTTAGAGATCTTGGCCCTACTGGAGCAATATTTACTAAAACAAATAACGCTTTTCATGACAAAGCTTTCACTTCGAACAATAGAAAACTGAGGTATAAAGCCAACGCGCATTATTTTTTTATTAAAAAAAATACATTCCCTCGATTTTTCATAACATCGAGGTGAAAACACAACTTAGTACAAGCTTTGATTCCAAGCTATCGCAGTTTAGGATTTTATTTGTTTACAAGTCTAAACAAAATGTTCTAACCCTTAAGTTTTTTATTTAACCGAGGCATAAAATAATAAAAATGTACTATAAAAGCACTCGTTAATCCGATTTTACCCTAGTCCTTACTAATATGAAGCCGCCCTAAGCTCGCAAGTATTATTCTTTAGGATGGATTGCAAGACAGAAAAAAATCTACAATGTTCTTCTATCTTGAATAAAACATTTTTCTCCCCTTGCAATCTATCTCACATAATGGTTTTGATGTTGTCGTTGTTGTATTTTTTGGATAACCCTTAGTTAAAGAATGGATCTCAACCTTTGAAGAGTACTTAGTTGATAGATTCCAAGCGCAGAAAATCATTCTTGTTTTAAAAAAATGTTTTAAAGGGTATGCAACAAAATTTGGATATCACTGAAAAAAATATTTCTCTTGGTTGGAACAGATAACTTCTCAGAAATCTTAAGACAATGTAAATATAAATAAAAATTTCCCTTGTTTGGACCATATAACTCCTCTGGGTTGTTCTATAAGAATCCATTGTTAAACTATTGACTTGTTTAAGTAATTTATTTTAATATTCTGTGTAAATAATGCAAATATAAAAATAAAATAAATAAAGTTTTTCCCCTTGGTTTTTAACAGAAACCGAGAGGTATGTGTCTTGGATTTGAACATATTTTATTTATTTTTATTTAAAATGAAACAAAAGTTACCTTGGTTTTAAGTGATAACCGATGTAAAATATAAGCTTTTTTTTTTTATTTTTTTAATTGTCCTTAAGCAAATCTTCATCGTCCATTTAATGGCTATCAACGCTCAAGACACTGTCATTAGTAATCCTCGTGAAACCAAACACCCTCATTATAAAAGCATTATGAATATCTATATTTTATAGTTTTGAATCCACAAGAAACCCAAACGTTGTTGTGGAACTTTCTATGTTGAATTAGAGCGCTGCCATACCCTAATTTTTAACCCTAAGATTCCACTGCTTTGTGCATCATCTTGCATATCTGCATGATTTAGTACTAACAGGTTTGTGCAGGAACATTGGTTTCAGGTAGAGATAGTTTTTTTCCTCACAGTCAAATACTTCAAGACATAACTAAGGGATTCAGATTCAAAAGGCTTTAGGGTTTTCTACAGGTCATGTTACTTAGAATGTCTCAAAGGGCTTTGTTCTTGTCCATAAGGTCGGATCATTATTTTGTTTCCTCTGTGATCTTAAATAAAAGAATGTGAATTCTCCTGTTGGTAATGAGTCGTGCGCTTCAAAGTGGTAAAGTTTGAATAAGGATTTGAACTGAGTTTGGGCAAGAAGTAATTCACTTGAGTTCACAATTCTAAATTCAAGAGCAAGGAAGTTTTTGCATCATGTTTTAATTCTAAAATTCAAGAAATGCAGAATTTCAATTTAAGGTGAATACAAGATTAAAATAATTCTTTTTAAGTCAAAACAATCCAAAATTCAAAGGTTCAATACTAGTTCAAAGAGATTCCATGCTAAGGATTCGCGTGATTAAAATCCGAAACAAAATTCATGAGCATTTTTTTCTTATATTCAAGTGAACTCAAGCTATCACGCTACCATTTCAATCTTATAGTCAAGGAGATGTTACAAGGGAGGATATTAAGGATTCATTGATTTATGAGTAAAAAAAAATACAAAATTCAAAACTTTGAAGATTAACGATTTTATTCCAAAATACAAAACTCAATGGTTCTTACAAAGTCCACATTACATAAAAAATCATTACATGAAAAGTCAAAGGAATTTCAGTGTGGTTGATGATTCTTGAACGAGCGCCCCCTTGGGGACTTTTGTCAACTTTGATGAAAGTTAATACCATGAACATTTCCAATCAAGAACCTGGAGATAGTTGACAGAGTCCTACGTTGGGAGTGTATCGATATAGCCTTCACAGAGAAACTAATGATCAATCAAATTCTAGTGACTTGGAAAACATAGAAGAAATATGCAATGAAATAAATGAATATTTCTTTCTAAATACTGTTAGGCACCGCTGGAAGGATCCTGTGATTGTGGCGGTTGGGATTTGACTCGTAAACTAAAAATTCTTGCAAACAATAACCAAATGCACAGAAAATCAAGAACATTGGAAGCTTATTTTGCAGATCAATGTGAGCTTTTCTTCCAGGAAATTCTTGACAATCAAAAGGCAAGACGCTGCTGCTGTTGATCCCTGCGAGAAATAAGGTGGTGCATCAATATATTTGGCAAGAAATGAAAATCTGTTATCAAAATTCTAAAACATTTCTCCAAGCGTCATCGTAACTTTCCAAAACAACATCAATCATTGCTCCAGACACAATCCAGCATGTCGGTTCAAAAACAGAAACAAAGTCATCATCAATACGAAATCAACAAGACTAGAAGAGTAAATTGAAAATCACAACATACTGGATTAAAAGCGGAAACGGCATTACCACATGTATCATGAATTCAGAAACAGAAAATCAAAGTTCCTTTAACATGTTCAGACACGTTGGTATAAAATTAGAAAGGTATTCATTGCAAAATCAATAGAAAATCGCAAGAGCTTGATTATAAAAAGGAGGAACACACACAATCTCAAAAGGACGACCGGATCATTAACAGAGAAAGAACAGTGAGAAAAATCATCAGAGTTCACATACTCACACAGAAAGATTAAAAAAAACATCACAGCATCATTAAAAAACCTCACACATAAAGAACCTTCTCACGACTAAATAATCATCAGAACAATAGCAGCAGCAAATCATACGCATAAAAAGCAGTGAAAAATAGCAAATGATGCAGTACCTGTAAGAAAGACACACTCATACAGGTCGAAAAGAATTCAGAAGCATTGCAGAGAAGTTCATAAACAAAGAACCTTCATACTCATTACAAGAGCAAAACATCACGACTGAGATTCACACAAGAAAAACACAACGCACCAAACTCACAGAAAGAATCACCATACACAAAATTCAAGCAACAAGAGCATCAGATGCACACGCATTGACGGTTGAAGGAACAGAGAAGCAAATACCTGTAAATTGTCGACGTCGAACCGCAGTGTGGAATTCTTCGAAGGTATGTAATTAACACGACTCTTACATTTGAACTCATGAACTCAATACTTGTAGAACTCCGATTCGATGTTTTGATTTGAACCCGCGAATAATTTACGCGAAACTTTGTTCACCATGTTTGTTCGAACGGTGAGACGACAGTGAGATAGAAGAGGGAACGCACTAGCCGCAAGAGAGAGGGTAGTCGTGCGAGAGTGAGAGGTTATGACGTTCGAATGATGCCGCGCGAGAGAAGGAGCCATGGGAGTTGTTGTTCGAGAGAGAGAGAGAGATTGGATATGGGTGGGAATCGCGGCGAGAGAGATGAAGATGGTAGGGTTTTTTTTAAGCCTTCATAGTTTTCTTCAGAGAAAAAGTGAACTCGGGTGGGCTTTTTGAAGCCTCAGCCCATACTTTTTATGATTTACACCTCAGGCTTGTGACCATAATCCTGCCCCCTTTTGTTTTAGTTTTGTTATTTTATCTTTTTACTTTCTTTCCTATTTTAATAAATAATTGCTTTTATATAATATGTGTTAAAAAAAAGGTTAATTAGTTATTTTAAATATTTACATTTAATATTAATTAATTGTTTTAGTTAGTTTTATCAAATTTTTATATTTAATTTAATTAATTAAATTTGCTTATTCTAAAAAAATCAAAATGTATGTTTAGTTGTTAATCATTTTTATGTGTAATTATTAATCATTTTAATCTTTCTATTTTATTCTGATTATTGACCTTTTGTTTAATATTCAATCTTCTTGGTCGGTATTTGGCCGTATATGTTTTGTACATTTCTACCGTGTGAGTTTGTATTGACCTCCTATTTGATGATTGCTCTATTCAAGAACCTGACTTCGACATTTGAAGTTATGCTATGTCTTATCTCGATTTTATTTCCGTAGTGCTTAATTTGTATAAAATTCTCCTTTTAACGATTCCAAAGGAAAGGAGTCCCTCTTGTTGACTGCCATGTCATAGGATATCCTTGTCCTTCACCCTTTTTTCATCCTAGTCTTAGGATCATAATCACCGTACTCTCTGTAAGTTCCTGCCATGGACATTTACTCTCTTTCCCTTTCATCCTAGCCTTAGGATTGGAGTCGTCGTACTCCATGAAAGTTATGAACACTTACTTTCATCCCTTTCAACCTAGACTTAGGTTTGGAGTCGCTGCACTCCTTGTAAGTATCTTGCCATGGATACTTACCTCTTCCCTTTGGAACCTTGACCACAGTCAAAAGTTCTTCACCCTTATTGAGGGGAACTACGAATGCTCTGATTCTATTCCCTTCAGGATACGTAGGCACGAGATGCGATGTCTTGGCGAGCATACTTAAAAACTAACCCCTAGGTCTTTCCCTTAGCACTAACCTTAGCAGGCAAACAATAATATAACACAATAAAACAAGAAGTTCCTGTAGAGTACTACAAATACTTAGGATGCTAACACTTTCCCTAGGTATCACCAACCCCCGAACCTTAGATCTCTAGCTTTGTTCTTACGTAGCGCAATTAGGGTTTTCGATCTTTACCTCTTCCTTTGGATAAATCAAAGTTTGGTGGTGAATTAAGATTTTGTGATTCAAGTTAATCCAATAACTTGATATCCGATTCTCACCCCGACAAGCGCCATGAGATTTTACATAGTAAAAGTATCATTGTGATAGATTGCAAGAGCAGAAAAAAATTGGTTGATTTAATATGTGGCTGGTAAGAGTGTATTTACTTTGCCAAAGATTTATGTGATGGAATGTAAGTGCAGACATTATCATGAGTTCAAAGTTTTTGTTCTCAAATAATCATATAACTGAATATTTATTTTATTTAGCTACCTTTTTTGTTTTATATTAGAAACAAATGAATGCAAGTCATATAGAATATATTGTATTTGATATATGAAACAAGGATCCCAACATTTGATATTCTCTAAGATATCCAGTATATGTTCTTCACCGACAGCGATAATGATGAAGAATAACATTTTTACTCTAATATTCTATGTAAACAATATAATATTCTGTGTAAACAATGTAGTTTGTCAACAAAGTATCTGATATTATGTGTAAACAAAGTAATGAGTTTTATTTTTAAAAAACAAACTATCTAACCCCTCAGTTTTAAAATAAACTGGGATGTATGAGGCGTTGTTTTAATAAATAATTAAAATGCAGATGTTGGGCTTAGAACCCATGATCATATAACTTTATACCTTAGTTTTTTTATTAACCAAGGTGTTAAGTGGCAACTTTTCATGTCACCCTTCGTTACGTCGCCTTGATAGTCGAGGTTACATCTTTTTCGCGTATGATATTATAAGTGTTATTTGTAGTAGTGATTCTTTAATTAAGTTTTAAAAAGATGGAGTGATATGGATAAAAGATCTCGATGAAGGTTTCTTTGTGAGTTCTTGTTACTCAGAACTTGTAGAGGAGAGAAGTATTGTGAACTCAAATCCTAAATGCAAAAAGGCTTGCACTCTTTTGTGGGTATCTCAAGTTCCTATGAAGATTAAACTCTTTGGATAGAGAACTTTGCTAAACAGGTTGACCAGCAAAGACCAGCTTAATAAAACAGGGAATTATTACTTCTATCCATGACTTTCCTTGTGCACTCTGCTTTAACAACGAAGAAAATCTGCAGCATTTGTTTCTTGGTTGTAGTGCGGCAGTCCAAGTTTGGAATTTAATCAATAGGTGGATTGGATTTAAAGTCTCGAAAGGGGAAGATATTGTTCGTTGCTTTGTTTTCAGCTGCAATGTTTTGGCAAAGAAGATTAAAAAGAATAGAGAAGGAATCATTTCTTGGACAGTTATTTGGGATTTATGGAAGCATATAAATGACATTCTTTTCAATGGTCAACTTTGTAATGTCAACAAAGTCGTTTGATCTATTAATTTTTTGTTTTGAGATGGTCTTTAATAGGAGATATAGGAGATATGTCAAATTCCAACTTTAACTTTTATGACTTTTGTTTAGCCCCTTTAACTTGTATGTCATAATTTAGTTTGTTTGTTATCTCCTTCTTGTATTTTGTGTGAGTACCCCTATGTACTCTTTTAATGGAATCTCTTGTTTATAAAAAAAAAAATTGGTGTATTTTAATTGGTATCTTTCTCAATAATAATTTTTGTTAGAAATTAAATATAAAATTAAAAAGCGAATTCAAAAAATTATCATAAAAACAAATTTTTTTTTTAAATTTTAAAAAATTATCATAAAAATATTGATGAAAAAATTATGCGCTTGATTATGAACTTGATTTCAAATAAAATAGTTATATATATTTTAAAAATAAATAAACTGTAAAATTAAATATGTTTGAATATCTACACATAAAAAAGTTGTCCGAGTAATATATTAGGAAGATATTCTTTAAAAAAATGACACTGAAATTTGATGTTGACACTTCAAATTAGAATTTGTTCTACAAGCAAACACAATTCGACTCCATAACAATGAATCCTATTAAAATCAATTACATATTTCTAAATTGAGTTTAATCTCTCTTTAAATAAAATAAAAAGCCTAGCATATTCTTCTTCTTTGTTAATCACACCCGAATGAGCTCTGACTCTTTGATAATGGCATAACCATGCTTCTTTGATCTTTTAAACTTCCAGTTTCTATAATAATAAGATACTGGAAGGTAAGTTAATGCTTTTGTGATCACAGGTATCAGTGGAGCTGGATACAACGTTTTTGAGCATGATCTGAAAAAAAAAACATAATTAGAACTACAAGAGTCAAAAAAATAATACAAAGAAATTCAAGTAATTAATCATAAAAATTAAGTTAATCATCCTAAATTTTTTAGTTTTCACACATTACCTTGAGTACAGCTTATAATTTCCTTGAGCATTTTCGTTTTGAATCTTGTGATCAATAATCTGTATACAACAATCAAGAACACATTTTAAATATGTTAAAGATCAATTGTATAAACCAAGATATATTCAAACCATGAAGTTACTACTTTAACCGTTAATTACTATAATCTATAAGATATAATTTACTATATATTTCACATTCAATTATCTTGATTTCCTTTTTCTTTTTCTGCTTCCTAAAACTATGAGATTTAATTTCAAATAAACGGAATACTATAATCAATAAAGAAGGTGATAAGAGATTTGTTTGAATAAGAAACTCTTATCTATTTTTAAAATCTAAAAATTTATGTCAATAAAATAATTAAAAAAATTATTTTATATATATATATATATATATATATATATATATATATATATATTTCATTTTATTGGCAAAATAAAAATATATTGTTAGTATATATTTATGGGCTGCCACATGTTGAAGAAGCAAACACTAATGGCAATGTAAAAAGCTACCGTATAAAGATTAGGCGGATAATTTTCCCTCCCGTTGGAGAGTATTCCTTGTGAGGATATCACACCAATTTTTTAGAATCAATCTAACGGTTGGCCACATCCCACGTACATACAACTATCAATAATCTATCATATTTAAAGAGGAAAATATGTCACTCTTCATGTATTCAAATAATTCTCATTCAAATTTCTTTTTTACAGTCTCTTAATGACTTGAGCTTTGGATTACTAACCTTGCAAGTCAGTCCACTCTCCACTGCATCGGAAGCCTTAAACCGCCGTAACATAGTGAATTCATCATTTCTGATACTACGTAGTTCCAAAGCAGAACATTGACACTATCAGTGAGAATCGATTTCTCATTCATGTGATCATCATGATCCATCGTTTCTCTATTCAACTGAATCGCCTCCAGCAAAAGTCCAGTCCTCCATCTCTTGACGATTTTGTGGAACTTAGAGCCAAGCCCTCTTCCATCCGATCCGTTAAACAAATGGAACCTTCCAAAGCTATTCGCTATGTTGTTCAATGATATGCCACTGCAGCAACTAAGAACCCTTTGCCTCGTTCCCAATGGACAGAGAATCAAGTCTTGAAAATAACTCCCTTTGTTCCTCCACAACCAAAACTTGTCCAACCTAACACTACAAAAAAATTGTCATTTACCAACAGACATTGTTAGTGATGACTAAGATAACCATGGGTATAGGTGGTATATACCTATAGAAATTTATAACTATATGTAAAGGATTAATATATAAAAATAACTAATGTGTTCCGTGCAACAAGAATTGAACTTCCTCCTGGGGCGGATTCTTCCTTCTCCTTCCTTTTTAGCTTTCTATTAGATTTAACCCATCAATGTTTGTGGTTGTTTTTTTTTCTTCTTTTTAGGCGTGGTAGCAATTTTGTTTAACAAATAGCAGTTCTCTATGGGAGATTGGATAGAGACGGGCAAGAAGAAACATTTTCATTCAAAGATTAATAGAAACTCAATTTGGAAAGCTAAGAGTGGGAAATGAAGTATTAATAATCAAGACTCCTTAACCAGCTTTTTCTTTACGAAATTCCTGGATTTGTATGTTGCTCGTGATATGTTCAATGTATTCAAAGAATACAATTTAGTGGAGGAAGTTTTTATCCCTTCAAGGAGAGATAGAATGGGAAAATGGTTTGATTTTGTTAGATTCAGGGAAGTTGTGAATCCAAGAATTTTGGGGATAAAGCTAGATAATATTATCATCTCAGGGAATAAAATTTATGCAAAGTTGCCACGCTTCCAAAGGGATTCTAAGACAGAAGCTGTTGCAGGCAATAAATAGTCTCCAAGGGCAGTTATGGTCAAGGGGGTGAGAGGCTAATTCAAGGTGTTAAGAGATGGCAATAAGAAAGAGAGAATCCATCTTTTGCTCAGGTGGTGGGAGCGAGATCATGGCAGAAACAGGAAAAGAATCAAAACATCAAGGGGAATACACGGATAAGTATCACGAAAATCATTTTTGGGATTATGAGGGAAAATAACCCACATTTGCTCATCTGCAAATTAAGGTGGAAGATAAGGATTTACCAAGATTTAAAAAAGCTTTCGTCAGGATAGTCAACCAGAGTGGAGCTAGTTACAATGTTCAAGACGCATTGCACTCAAAATTCTATTTCAGAATTAAAGCAACATCAATGGGAGCAAATATGTGGCTGCTTGAGGACATAGATAAAGGTAGAGTGGTGGCAATGGTAGAGTAAGACAGATCCTGGTGTCATACCCTAAATTTTAACCACAATATTTCTCGTCATTGTGAAAATCATCACCATAATATGGATGTACCTTCATGCCTCATCAATCCTCTCAAAGATTATTGAGCATTCACCTCAATCAAGAATTAGGGTTTTGGGCCCTCTCAAAGCACTTAGACAAAGGATCAATCAAGAATTGACATGATCTTCAACTTGTCATGTGTCTCAAACATCCATGAAGGATCAAGAGGTCTCCCACATCAAGAATCAAGCATAAGAATGCAACATTTCAATCTGATCAAGCCTCAAGATCATCAGTGTCACCAAATTAGGGTTTTGGTCTACCAAGGCCTCCAGAGGAAAATTTTCATCTGGGCATGAGCCAATAATTCAAAACATGATCCAAGAAGCTCAAAGGGACCTCATGGATCCAATCATAAATTCAAAATAGCCTCAGGGGATGCATTCACCAAAAATTAGGAATTAGGGTTTTCTTGACCTAATTCACCCTTATGTGGACTTTTGGGAGCAAGACATGAGCCCAGACCTCAAGAAATGTTTTGAAGACCTCCAATATTTTGTATTGATCATCTCACAAGTTTAAATTGACACAAAGAACTTGGTTCATGAGCAATATAAGATTCAAATTCATCTGGACCACAAATTAGGGTTTTTGGGAAAAAGTCAACCATATCTTTGACTTTTGATCAAGACATGGTCTCAAACCTTGGGACATGATTCAAGACACAATAAAACAACTAAGGAATCCATCCATTAGGTTTGAATTAGGTCAAGAAGTTGATTTCATAAAGAATCACAAAGTTAGAAATTCATCTGATAAAAAGTCAACGGTGCCCAAAACCAAGTTTGACTTTTGGGATTTCTTGACAAACATGGCTTCCATAAGTAAAAAACAATGGTAACTTATGGTTTGGATCATGATCCATAAAGAAAAATCAAGAAAAGTGAGGTTACTTGCAAAAGGAGTAATCTTAAGAAACTTAAAATTTCTCAAAGTTATGAAAAAAGGATGATTTTTCCCAACTTTGCAAGGTCATAACTCCCAAACCACACAACCATTTTCTTCCATCCAAAGCTCAAATTAAAGCTCTCATTACATACTACAAAAGTGTCACATTGCTCCATGAGCCAAAAAAAAAGCTTGGATTTTGAGTTATAGAACCGTGAAGTTAGGGTTTCAAAACTTTTGAACTTTGACACTTAGTGAAATTTTTGGACAAAATCTGTCTTGTATTTTTACCAACTTTGAGCCCACTTTTCATTATAATCCAAGATGAATCAAGACCAAAGTTAAACATCAAAGTTGAAGTACAATATGCAAGCTTTCTAAAAAGTACAAGAACATCATCAAACTCCATTTGAGCAAAGACATATGGAGTGACCAACATGCCTTGCTGCAAACTGTTTTGCAAAATCAGTTAGGTCATTACTTGCCATACACGATTTTCTTGTAAAAAGAAATGATCAATGCCACTCACATTCATTGCATAACGGAAGGAATCATGGAAAACCTGCAAAGTTGAGTCAAAGGGTCAAGAAATCTTTCAACTTGAAGTAATAGCTTTTGTCACATTATGCCTTGAATTCAAAGGCATTTATGTGCAATAGTGCACATTAAACAAAAGGACATTCCTCAGTCAAGATGCTCACATAAACAACAATAAAAATGGTCGAGGATTGTGGAATTGGTCAATTAGTAGCTGAACTATTTTGACACATTGGTGTACCTTGCATTAGGGGTAATGATACCATTCCAAAACCATTGAACCAAGATTTTATCTTTCAATCTGAAGTTGTTCATCCAAGATAAACTTCATCTACTATAAATATAGGTCATATGTGACTGATTTCAACACACCAAAACATCACAACACATGTTTTCCACCTTCTCCATCTTGTGAATCAAAGTTTCATTTTCAAAGAAGTGAGATTCGTGTTTTGAGATAGAGAGCAATTCAGCTCAGACCAACCCTCCTAACACCTCATATACATCATATATGAGTGATCCATAACCTCAAAACACATCTGGAAAACCAAAATCATCAAGTCACTATCCATTCGCTCAAACTTTCTTCAAAGCTGCAGATAGGGTCGAGCCAAGTGATCCAGAGGTTTTGAATCCATTCTAATAATTGGAACACCATCCTTGAGGTCCAAGGAAGCTGTCTAGATCTTCAAAACACTTCTGTAACATCTCCAACTGAGGATTCGATTTCCTCTTGCAAGGTAAGCTTCCTCAAAACTGAACTCTATGATCCATGCATCATAAATGAGTTTTCAAGTTACAAACATGTTTCTGCACTTATGTAGAGTGTTTCCCCTCAATCAATTGCTTCGTAGCTATTGTGTATAGGATTTCATAGTGTTCTTGCAAAAATTAGGGTTCATGTGTTCATCACTTGATTTCTCACTCCACACTTAAAATAAATGCAATTAATTGGTACCATTGGAATCCTTGTTCAAAAACGAACACTTTTCATGTTTACAAAAGTCAAAACCATTACGTATTAAGGGAGATATGAGTGGTTTTGCAAATATGGCAATGGAGGTTCGCGCGAGGAAGAAGAAGAAGGCCTTGGCGCCATTTTTTGAATTTTTAAATATTTGAATTTTTGTTATATTCTTAATTGATTTCAAAAATTAATTTCTCTCTGATTTTTAACCATTTTTTATTGATTATTTTTTTCAAAATTCATAAAAATGTTAAAATATTTTATTCTACAAAAAAATAAAAATAAAATTATTTATTTAATATATTTTGAATTTTTGTAAAGAATTTATTTTTAATTGTTTTTAAACATTTTTAATGAAATTTTTCTCTTGATTTTTCAAATTCAAATGAATTCTAAGCTTTCATGTGAATAAAACATGATTTTTCAAAATATTTTTCAAAGTGCACAACTTGTTTTTAAATATATTTGATATTTTATATCTTTTTTTATTTAATTTTCTTTGAAAAATTGTATTTTTAATTAAAATTAGGGTTTCTCCTTGATTTTAATTTTTCAAACTTCATTTGAAACACCTTTGGGCCTCTAATAGAGTGTAGGACCCAACTCCTTTTGTAAATAAATATTTTGGGCCTCAGCAATTGTATAAGTCACATTATGGTTTTCAAAACCGCGGCGCCATCGTCGCATTTCAAATAAAAATCTTGGGCCTCTCCTTGAGTATAAGCCCCATTTTTCTTCTTTACAAACACTTTTGGGCCTCTAATAGAGTGTAAGACCCAAACCCTTCTTTGTACATAAATAATTTTGGGCCTCTACTATAGTATAAGTCCCACGACGTCTTTCGGTATCGCAGTGCGATCCCTGTTTTCAAAATAAGTCATCTTGGCGTCTACTTGAGTATAAGCCCCAATCTTTTGTACAAAAACTTTGTTTTAACAAATAAACAACTCCCATGGGCCTCTCCTTGAGTTGTAAGGCCTATACCTCTGTTTTCAAAATCATCTGTCTATTTTAAACTGGTACTAAAGGAGCATTATTCCCGGGTGAAACTGCTCTTAGACCACTTGGGCCTTTCTTTGAGTTATAAGCCCCAAACATCTCTTTTCTTTAAAACAAATTTCTTGTAATTCAGATTCAAACTCAAAGTTTTCTAAAAAATTTCTTCAATTTCTGAAAACCCTAATCATACAGTTATAATTAATACAACCAATCACAATACGATTGGGCCTCTTCTCAGAGTGTAAGACCCAACATCTTTTCAATTTAATGCATACCTGTTTATATACCTGTTAATACACTTGTCTGTATATACTTGTGCATATTTGTCTAGAGTTTTCCCCAGCACTTAGGTCTACACTTAGGTCAAACTAGAGGTTACTTCTAACATAGTCAAAACTAGTTCCCTCATAGGAAACTTCCCTCAATACAGTCTGCCTCCTCTTGGGCTTATTCAATATGGAATAGAGAAAGGCATTATTCTCGGTGAAACTTTACTCAAGATTGTCAAAACCTAGAAATATATATATGTATACAAGAAATTCATTTCCCCAGAGAGGATTAATTCCTGGTGAATCCTCTTCTGAATTTCTTCAAACCTTAGAACTACTTAACAAAGAAAAGACTTATTCCCGGTGAAACCTTTCTTGAACTTTTCTTAGACTTAGACCCACAGGCTTCCTAGAACCATCCTCAGCCTCCTCTTGGGCTTAGAACAAGGACCAATAGACTTCTTAAAAAGTTCCCTAACCTCCTCTTGGGCTTAGTACAAGGACCCAAAGGCTTCCTAAAAGCATAGGATAGAAATTAGTCATCTCTACTAGTTCAATCCCTAGGAGAGTAAAAAGCCTAGAACATCCTACCATCCAAGAGTTAATCTTCACCCCTTAAACCAACTGCCTCCTCTTGGGCATCATACAAAGATCTCCCTACAACAGAGTCTATCACTTCTTAAAAAAGGGCTTGGATAGTCTCAGCCTCCTCTTGGGCTTCATTCAAGCAGACTTGGAAAGTCTCATTATCATAATCTCCTCTTGGACATAACACAAAACCCACAAGCTTCCTAAAGACACAGGATAAACCCTGATCATTTTACTAATACACCAGTCTCCAGCAGAGTAAAAAACTTTTAAGGTTTTTAAACTCAACCTTAAACTCCTCCGACCCATAACAAGGCTTAACTTCCACCTTGAACATCGCAGCCAGGGTTAATTTATCATCAACAAATCCCTAATAGAATCAGAGCCTCATGGCATCTGGTACTCCAACTCTTCCCTAATTCCCACCAAGAGTTAAGTTTCCCTTTTGGATTCCCCAACAATTTAGAACTCTCTTGGATATCAAGAATCCTCAGCAAAAGTTAGCCTCCTCTTAGGCTTCATATAAAGATTTTACCCAGACAACCTCAATCTTGGGCTATGTACAAGATAGATATAACACTCCCCAGAGGAGTCATTTTCTTTCAGCTTCATACTTAGGCTTTGAACAAGGCACACAAAAATCAACATCCCCTCAGATGAGACCATGAGTCATCTCTGTAGGAAGATATCTCTTCTATACATCACATATCAAAACAAACAATCAAAACCTTTTTTCCAGATAATTGATGTAAGTGGCATACTTGTTGATTCAAAATCCAAGCTGGAGTCCTTCCCTTATCCTGGCTAAAAATTCTCTTTCATCTAACAGATATAAGTGGCAAGCCTCTGGATTCCATACATCCAAGCCAATGTCCCTCTCTTAGCATGAAAGACTCATAAGGAAAAGGTGGCATTTCTCTACACTAAGTTAAAGCTTATTCCTTCATGACGTCTCTCTTATAAAGGAAATTACGGCATTGCTAGATTCTACATATACCAATTAAAGTAATTTCCCTTATAACAAATTTCTCAATATTTGGGATAAATAGGTGAGATATCTCCCTTTAGAGATGACAAATTCTCTCTCAATCAAAATTTAGCTTCAATCTTGGGCTTTAAACAAGAGACAAACACTTTGCTAGCTTCAATCTTGGGCTTTGAACAAGACACAAAATATCTCTCCTCCCATAGAAATAGGAGGAACTACGATTGCTCTGATTTCCCAAATATCTTTATGGGAATACGTAGGCATAAGATTGCGAAATCTTAGTGAGCACACAAATCAAAAATCTTAGGTCCAGTACCTTCCAAAAAACAACAGAAAACCCGAAAACAACAAAAACATTCTCTCAACACTCCCAAAGAAGAAACTTTCCCAATCCGCAGTAGATAAACACAAGAAAGCATTTCAAATTAGCAGAAATACATGTAAAAGAAGGTTCCTATAAATTACTATAGATACAATGGGTGTTAGTAGTTTCCCTTTGTATAACCAGACCCCAATCCCCGATCTTTTAGCATTTGTTGAAGAAAACATTTGCGTGCAGAGTTAGTTTAAGATATCTTCCCCTTCCTTTCTAGCTTCATAGGATAAATACAGAAATCAGAAAGTAGCACCAAATCATGCGGTGAGGTGGTCGCGTCACCGAAAAAACCGACGACTACAGAAAAATGGTGACTCTCCTGGGGAGATTTAGGATTAGATTTCCTAAGAGGTCCAGGCCTTGCTTTGCATTTATCTTTCTGTTATCTTACTTGTTTTATCACTTTTTATATATATCATCTGCTTTCATATTTTTTGATATCCTTGTTTACATTATTGTTATCTGGGAATGCGATTAATACGCATGTGGTGTGTCCGAGAGAACATTAAGATAAGTGGTGACATATTCGGGGAGGCTTATAGAGAGTGAATCCCGACCTAGGTAACTTGAGAGTCCACCTAAATAGTGGAGGTGCCCACGTGGAATTACCAATGTTGAACGAGCATGTCGTGAAAGCATTGTTTTTTTCCATTAGGTTACCCTTGAAACTGAGGATTAGTATACATTTATCCATTTGACCATTAGGTAGTGCGGTGACTATCGGGAATAGTTGATACGCGATACTACATGTTGCACCCCAAAATTTGCCCTCCTTACTTTAGTACTAACTAGCTTATGTTTCATTTCATTTTTGCATTATCATGTGCGCATATCATTGGTTCTTAGCATGGGGTCAAGGTGCTTGAGGCAGTTCTTCAAAGGGTCAAGCAAGAGTCCTTGTATTGTCCAAGAGAGTTCAAGAGGATCACTTTCTCCTAACCAGTGCAGAAATTAGGGTTTTGAGATTTTTGGGTTTATTGCTCCAATGGGCAAGCTCCTTGGGTTTTTATCATCACCAAATGGCATATCTTATCTTCGTTGGAGAGGATACACATCATATTCAGAGGAATTTGGATTTGGAGACTGTGTTATTTCCTCCTAGACTGAGGGTACCAAAACTAGGGTTTGCTATAAAGTCAGTTAATTTCTGATTTTTTGGGCAAGACTTGATTCCATGTTATTCCTTGGGTCCCTAAGTATCTAGGAATGGAAGATTGTCCATCATTTGGGTTCATGAGAAGTTTGAATGGCCAATGGATTGGGAATCAGGAGAAAAGTCAACAGTGAGAGGGGAAGTCAACTGTGGAATTTTGAGGTTCTCCCCAAGGTTTTCAAGGTCTCACTTCCTCATATGGTCTTCAAGGGTTAAGTTTCACACCATTCATCAAGAATCAAGGGTTGGCACAAAAGTTACTAAATATGGAAATGACCTATAATTTGAAAGTTTCCTTTTTGGGCAAGTTCTTACACTACATTCAACTTGACTTTTCACCATCAATAAAGCTTCAAATGAATTTTCCTCAAACATGAAAGTTGAAGACCTGTTTCTCCTCTTTCCAACAAGTACTAGTGGGTCTCCATATCATTTGTGAAACTCAAGTTATGATCAAAAGAAGGCAAAATGGTTTTTAGGGTTCCATTTTCACAACCTTTGCACTTTGGGACATATGGACCTATAATTAATTCCATTGCTTCAAGGCACATTCCAACATCAAAGAATAATCCCTAAGGAGCATTTTTGGCCTTTAAATCAAGAAGTTTCATGGTTCATTCTTCACTTATTCTCCATTGTGCAAAATTGCCAAATTATTTAAAACTCATGAACCAAGGCATCTCAAGGCCCAAATCAAATTCAGGTGTGATTAGCAATTGAAACTTAAGTGATCCATCATGAAATATTTGGATATCCATGCATGGAGGAGGGTGTATTCCACTTTATTCAAATTTCCAAATTTTCCCAAAACTCATTAAGTGGAGAACTACCAAGGCCCAAATCATTATCAGTGTTTTAACCTAGCCTATTTAAACTCATTCATGCTAGGGTTGGAAAGGATGACACGTGATTTTTGAGGAGAAAAGAGTTGGAACCCTAAAAGCTTCAATCATTGGAATCTCTCAATCCACAGCAGCTTTTCCAAAAATTCTTTCACCATCAGAACCCTTGGGATCCCTAAAGCACGAAGCAATCATCATTCGCAGCTAATAGCAAGGATACAGTGGGCGTGATCTTAGGTTGGTGGTTTTTTTCATGATCCTAAAACTCTTCTTTTTGACATGCATATTGATGTGTGATGCCCACTGATCATCCTGATATATTTATTTTTGAGATTGGACGTGTGGTTTGATTGCTGCGTGTGTTTAAAGTTTTGAACCCTAACCTTTTCTCATTCGAATCTCTTTGTGCATTGGTTGTTTGCAAATTTTGATGTGATATTTGAGATCCTGACGAAATTCTGGTCAGAATGGTGTACCCCTTTACATTTTCTGGAAAAATATTTGTTGCAGGTGGCCGAAGAGGGCGGCCGGAACCCTAGCTCCGGCGGCTGATGAAGGTTCCGGCGAAGGGAAAGGCTGGAGGTAGAAGACGTAATCACAGCCCTCCATTTTGGCAATCTAACGGTTCCTATTGTGCCACGTTTATTTTTTTTTCTGATTTTTATTTAATGCTTACATGTTCATTACCCCAGGGTAGCTATCGTGTTCCACCAATATGAGCCTTGCATTTTAGTTGACTGTTGACTTAATGACTTAATCTTGTGCGTTGATGTGATCTTACGGTGGAGAATGTGACAACGAATAAAAAAAAATGTGCCGTGCACGTGGGGGTGTATAGTATGCTGATGGGTTGTTGTAGGCGCGTGCACCATTATTGCTGTGGACTTTTAATTATGACCTTTGGTTTTGTGTACTTTGTGATTTCGTTGACTGAATCTGGTGCGTTAGATGGATCATAGGCTGAATAATGAGTCAATCGGTTGACTGGATTACATTGTGCCTTTTTTTTATTTTTTCGCTGATGTTTGTTGGACTGGGCTTGCTAATGGCACCCCCCTCTGAGCCCATTTGTTTATTTTAAGTGCGCAATTGTTGCTGAACGCACCCCCTTGCATTTTTCTTCATTTTTAATTTTATTAAATTTGCATTAATTCATTTTTAATTTTTAAAAATATATAATTGCATCCAAAAAATCCCAAAAAATTCATGAGTCACTTTTAGCATTTTATAAAATTTTCACAAATTTTATTTTATTTTTATCATCTGAATTAATTATTTTAATAATTTCTTTCTTGTATTTGTTTCATCATGCATACTATGTTTTGTCTATTTTATTTCTCATTACCCATAAATTATTTTGAATTCATTCTTTTTGCATTCATTCACCAACACACTGTATCGCATTAAAATATTTTTCTCTCATTTTAAAAGTCATTTCATATTGCATTTTAGTCCTTTTCTTTAGCACATTGAACCATATTTCTCATCTGAATTTGCATAATTGTTTGAGTAACTTTTATTTTGAATTTTGGCATGAATTTTGGATATGTTGTTTGGTTCTGGTTGGGATATGTTGATAATTAATTTGGTGATTTTAGAAGGTGTTTCTCTAATTGTTTGATTGCTTTTATTTGAGATCTTCTTGTATGCATATCTCTGATCATGTCTGGTTACCTGTTTGAAAAGGCACTTGTGCCACTGTTTGGGATTGCCTCCTTGAATTCATGGATCATGCTTGGATTGTTATAGCTCACTTGGTTATCAGTATATGTCATTGCTTGGGTTTCATTTGCCTTAATATTATTTATGTCTGTTTTGTATTAACCTTTTATGTAGGGGCTAAGGTAAGTCATTTGAAGGTGTGGATAGTTATCCATGTCCACCTTACTCTTTCCTTTTCTCATCTTTTCTTTTCTTTAGGTTTAGGTTGTTGTCAAACCTCACTAACCATAGGACACCCATGCATGATAACATTATGACTCTTAGTTTCCCTTTAGAGTTTCCTTTGTGTGTTCTCTCTTCTCATCTCAAAATATCTTGAAAACACTTAATAAGAATAAAGTGTATTGCACACGAGCCTTAAGCGTGGGGAATGAGATATGAGGGGCTTCCTCTCATCTTTCTAGAGTGCTTAGCGAGCGTCCTGTCTTGGGACGATGCGTTAAGTATTCGCCCCTGTGCCCTAGACTTTGGTGCGATGCAACTTATGAACTAACTCAAGTCACTTCTGTCCTAAAAAATACAAACAAACTTCAAACCTTTTGTCCTTCGGGATTGTCAAACTAAAGGCTATTTTCAAAAAGGGCACGTTACCTTCCGTCTGAGTCGCAAACAGGCATCGACCTTAACTGCCGGACGCGAACTTAACGTCGCTCATAAAAAACACAAAAAGAACTTGGTCTGAACTACGTTGACTCTGAATTCCCCATTGCACAAGGGGGGTACGTAGGCCTAGGACGTTGACGTCCTACCGAGTCTGTCTTTGTCTTTCCCTTCCCCGTCTTAGTACAACCATAAATGATAGGATAACTCACCCTTAGATTAGACAACAAGCGTGGATCCCGAACCCAGGCAATGGTTGCGATGACCATCCCTTCCCTCTTCCTCAGGTTTATGTGGTGTTCCCTTTCCCTCTCTTGGGATAAATTTACACGGCTGGCGACTCTGTTTTCCGCGCCACTCTCGCGTTTGTACCTGGATGAAAATCCTGGGAGCGACAACTGGCGACTCTGCTGGGGATACCGGTTGACCTATGCTGGTCCATCCCTAAGCGAGTCAATCCTAGCGCTTGCTTGTCTTTGTTCACTTTGGGTGTTTTTGTCTTTGTTTTGCTTTATTTGTTGTATTTTATTTTTACCGCATTTTCTGCATTGCATTTCATTTTTATTACTGTCATACTGGATATTGCTGTGTTGTGCTGGCTGTTTCTATTTTGCAGGTTGGGTTGTTCTGAGAGATAAGCCCAATACCCAGGCTTGAGTACACCCTAGGACTAGAGTGGAAAGTAGTGGGACCTACGTGCCCGCTTGGTACGTTTGTGTGTTCACGAAATTCACAACCAGACGAGGCTATCTTGGGACGCATTCTAACGTGTGTGTCTTGCGCATGTTAGGGTGTTGATCTAGAGAGCTGTCGACTCTGGTGACCGATCATCGAGGACCTTAGTGGAAACATCCCTCTTTAGTGGTGACAGTGGCAGACCGCATCCTGTGGCAAACCCATTCGCACCCGAGGGCCCACTTTGGAACTTGCATAGGATGGCCCCTATCTTTTGAAGAGAATCAGTGGAGGCACTCCTCGATTGACGATAGTACTGTACCCCGAGGGATGAATGTACTATTGTTTCTCGACCTCAGTGCCAGAAGCTGAGGACCTTTTGTTTTGGAGAATTAGTTGAGGCCTTCTCGATTGATGATGATGCCAAACCAGAAATGGTGAATGTATCATCATTTCTCGACCTGAGAGCCCGGGATACTGAACATCCTAGTACCCACACGTGAGAGGGGATGGGCGTTTGCAGGTTTGCAGGTAACCGAAACCTTCAACCTACCCGGTTTTTCTGGATTTCTCATCAGTGTTTGATTATCTAGGTTCCTGGTTATCTCAGTGGTTCGGTATTTTGGAATTCTGGTTTTCTGGGTTATGGTTCTCGTTCAGTTAACAGCACAACACATCCACCAGTGTTGCCTTGATCCCATGTTTGCATGAGCATATCATTTTTCTTGCATTCTGACATGTTTGACATTTTTCAGGGCTTGCATCTTACTCTTGATTCCGGTTTTCTGAGGTTACCTTGACATGGATGCCCCGAGAAAGAAGATTGTTGCCTATTCGTTCCCAGATCCGACCTTGACATTGATTCATAAGCTGATTAGTATGGCAGGCCCCGGAGTTCGTACAGAGTTCAATGGAGGGTATGGGAGACTTCTGAAGTTTGTCTACAATATCTCCAAGTATGAGAAGGATGCCATTCATACGCTTCTTTAGTTTTACGATCCGTCTTTGCGTTGCTTCACTTTCCCAGACTACATCTTGGCCCTAACGTTGGAGGAGTTCTCATTTATTTTGGGAATCCCCATCAGGCATGACATAGTATTCTTTTCTGAAGAACACCCCGGGATAAAAGAAATGGCTGTTTCTCTTCATATTGGTGAATCCGTTCTAAGCAGTAATATTGAGGAAAAACAAGGAGCTAAGGGTTTCTTATTGAAGTTCTTGTTTGATCAAGCTTGCATACATGTTAAAGAGAAGAATTGGACTGCTTTCCAAGCTATTCTGGCTATGTGCATCTATGGGATTGTCCTGTTTCCCAATGTTCCTGATCTGGTGGATATGCATGCTGTTAGAATCTTTATTTCAAAGAATCCTATACCTACCTTGCTAGGTGATGTGTATCACTCAGTCCACTACAAGAATGAAAATAGGCGGGGAAAAACTATGAGTTGTTGTCCACCACTCTTATCTACTTGGTTTCTGAGCCATCTCCCCGAAACTGGCGCCTTTATTGATACGAAAGATTCTCTGAAGTGGTCAAAGAGGTTAATGGGCTTGACTGCTGACAACATTGTCTGGTTCAATCATGATTTACTGGGAATAGAGATTATTTACAAGTGCGGAGAATTCTCTAATGTACCCTTGATAGGGAGGAGAGGTGGAATTAACTATAATCCTTCCCTTGTTATCAGGCAGTTTGGTTATCCTTTGAAAGGTCCACCTGAAGAGCGAGATGTTAGAGAATCCTTATTCTTCAATGGTACTCAAGATCAAGAGATGATAAGGAAGATTGTGAATGCTTGGAAGCAGGTGACCAAGAAGGGAAAAACTTCATTCGGGAAATGTAACAACCGGGTTTTTCCTTCCTATGAAGAGTGGATTAAGAAGAGAGCAGAAGATGAGCTTCTTCCCTTCCCGGTAGAACCACCATCTTACCCCTTGCTGATTGAGCCTCCTACCACAGTTGAGATAGAGAAATTTAACAAATTGTGGGCTGAAAAGGAAAAGCTGCGAGAAGAAAATAACGAGCTACAAAGAGAGATTTATCAGTTGAAACATGAGTGGGGTGAAGCTGTTCATATCGCCAAGTTGAAGACAGAGCTTCTTGCCGAAGCAGAAAAGGAGCTAGCTGACAAGGTCGCGGCCAGACAAAGGATGAAACAAGCTTTAGATGGTATCAGTAAGGTTCTCGAGTCTAAGAAGGAGGAATTGGACAAGGCTTTGTTAAAAATTCACAGGTTCAATACTCACCGAGAAACTGCAATGGCTGAGAATAAGAGAAAGGAAGACGATTACCTGGCTCAGATTGATCAATTGAAGTCGCAGCTCAAGAAGAAAGACGCTGAGATCTTATCAGGGGTATTCCAAAGACAAGCAGTTGAGGGTCGACTCAATGAAGCCATAGCCTCCATAGAGGAGCTGAAGGTCCAAGCTGAAGTGAAGAGATCTAGACATGAGGGACCTAGCATGGATGGTGTCTCTGGAGAAGACGCTTGGGAGTTACATTGCCGATACTTGGAGGGGATCATGCATAGGAGAGACATTCTCATTCAAGAGCTAATTCAGAGACCGAAGCATCCCGACACCAGAAAGCTGTTCAAGGAAATTCAAGACTGGAGCAAGAAGCATAATGGATGGGGGGGATTGACACTTGTAGACTTTGATGACATGCCGTAGTTCTCTATTTTCTTTCATTATTTGGACCACCGCCAGACTTGTTGGTTGGGATCTATGATTATTGTGTTCAGACTTGTTATCTTGGATTTGTGATTATTGACATTTGGTTTTCCTCTGGTTTTCTTAATATATGAGCAGAAGTTCCGTTATATCTTACTGTTAAACTGGAATCAAGGGGTAGATCGCCCTGCGAATTTTTAAACATGTTCATCTGCATTTGCATATTCATAATCATTTTGCATAATCATTTTGCATAATCATTCTGCATAACAGGTGTTTATCTCCGGTATTCTTATCTTGTTCTAATCTTAGGATTGCAGATCAGCACATTCATCGGTATTCTACCAGACAAAATCAGAAGAGATTCATGGATCAGCTACAAAATGAGATAACTGAGATGCAGACTTGCATGAACCAATTCATGGAATTAATGCAAGGTGTCTCTCAAGGCCAAGAGCAGTTGAGGACTCTCATTCAGCCACTGATTGCAAGGGTTGATGAGGACGGTGTCATTTATACTGGTGTTACTGGTAATAATGTTCAGAATGGCCCTCTGGGCGGAAGTATTCCTGTTGCTGGTGTTGTGATTCCTCCGGGTGGAGGAGAAAGTGTTGTGATTCCTACTGCAGTGGGGGGAGGTAACGGTGCTGGCGCAATTCATGGCCGTCAGTATGATGATGTTCAAGATGATGCATTTTCTCTGCCAGGTGGGGATGCTGGCCCCCAGATTGACAATGATCAGAGGTTCCGATTGATTAAGGAACAACTAAGGGGTGTTGTGAATCACGATGCTTTGGGTATGAATCTAGAGGATTTGGGGTTGGTTCCAGGCGTTGTTATTCCGCACAAGTTTCAGGCTCCTACTTTTGAGAAGTATAATGGTATGACTTGCCCAAGGACCCACGTGAGGGCATACGCAAGTAAAATGGCTGCGCATGCGAAGAATGAGAAGCTGATGATGCATTGCTTCCAGGATAGCCTATCTGGGGCATCCCTGAATGGTACATGCAACTAGAGAGGAAGGATTTGCGTAGTTGGAGAGATCTGGCAGGGGCATTTATTAGACACTATCAATATAACACTGATATGGCTCCTAACCGAACACAGCTGCAAAATTTGTCACAGAAAAACAATGAGAGTTTCAAGGAGTACGCTCAGAGGTGGCGTGAACTGGCAGCGAGGGTTCAGCCTCCCATGTTGGAACGTGAAATGATAATTATGTTTATGGCCACCTTGCAGGGTCATTATTATGAAAAGCTGGTACCGTGTATGACTGGAAAGTTTGCTGATTTGATCTTGGTAGGAGAAATGGTGGAAAGCGGAATTAAGGCGGGAAAAATATCAAGCGGTGATGGGTCCTCGTCTGGAGGAAGTAAAAAGCCTTATGCTAGTGGTTACAAGAAGAGGGAGGGAGATACAAACTCTGTGTCATCATATCGTGGTAGAGAAGGACCTCGTTAGAACTTCAATCAGCAGGTGGCTTCTGTAACCATACCAGCAGCACCTCAGCAGCCAGCAGTGTCTCAACAACAAAATCAGGCTCCTCGCCGATCGCAGCCTCTGAATAGGCGGGATAGGCATTTTGACACTCCACCTCTTCCCTACGCTCAGTTATTTCAGTACTTGTTAAAGCTACAGTTAATTCAGACGAGAACATTGGCTCCACCTACTAGTAATCCACCTCCCGGCTATGACGCCAACGCCCACTGCGAGTTTCATTCTGGAGCACCCGGACATCATATTGAGAACTGTAAAGCTTTTAAGCATAAGGTTCAAGATTTGGTGGATTCCAAAGCCATCAATTTCTCCAATGATGTTCCAAATGTGAATCAGAACCCGATGCCGAATCACGGTGAGCCGAGGGTCAATGCTATTATTAAAGACTGTGAAGACTTGAGTTTGATTTCAGATGTGAACGAAGTCCAAACTCCCTTGGGTGTGGTGAAGGAAAGACTGTTGAAGGGAGGGGTATTTCCAGGCTGTGATGAAGGTTGTGTAGGATGTGTGTCGCAGCCTGGCGGTTGTGTTTTATTGAAAGTAGGTATTCAGAGAATGATCAGCGAAGGGATATTACAGTTTGACATGGGTTATAGGCAGAATAAAGTTACTGACAGGGAGATTGATGTTGCCACGATAACAATTCCATTCAAGACAATAACTATATCAGCGCCGGCGAGACCAGCGCCGGTCACTATCACTGTTCCTGGACCAGTCCCGTATGAGAGTACCAAGGCCATCCCATGGAATTATGGGGCCGAGGTGTTTGTTAATGGTAAAAAGCAGGAATTGGAAGAGACATCAGCTGTGAATACAGGGGTTGAAAATCTTGTTGAAGCAGGGGCTATCACTAGGAGTGGTAGAGCTTTATTCCGTCCGAGGATCAAGCTGGCAGTTCAAGACGAGACAAAGGTAACCAGATGATGGATGAGTCTGGACAGAGGCAGGAAGCAAATAATTCTATGACAAAGCCAGTTGGGGATACTTTCTCAGAAGACGTAGAAGAGTTTATGAGGTTGATCAGGAAAAGTGATTACAAGATTGTTGATCAACTTCACCAAACTCCATCGAAGATTTCCATTCTATCCTTACTGTTGTGCTCCGAGGCACACCGAAATGCCTTGCTGAAGGTTCTGAATATGGCTTATGTACCGCAGGAAATATCTGTTAACCAGTTAGAAGGGGTTGTGGCTCATGTGAATGCTGGTAATGGTTTGGGTTTCACCGATTTAGATCTGACTCCAGCTGGGAGGAATCACAACAACGCTCTGCATATTTCAGTGGAATACCATGGTTCCTTAATGTCACATGTGTTAGTTGATACTGGGTCCTCTTTGAATGTGTTACCGAAGAAGGCTTTGATGAAACTGGATACTCGTGGGTTGATTTGTACACCAAGTGACTTGGTGGTACGTGCTTTTGATGGCTCCAAGAGGTCAGTTTTTGAAGAGTTAGTTCTGCCAATCAAGGTGGGTCCTGAGATTTTCAACACCACCTTTTACATAATGGATATTCAGCCTGCCTATAGTTGTTTGTTGGGTCGCCCTTGGATCCATGGTGCTGGGGCAGTAACTTCTACGCTGCACCAGAAGTTGAAGTATATGGTGGATGGCCACGTTGTGACTGTTTGTGGTGAGGAAGATATCAAGGTGAGTCACCTATCGACCTTCAAGTATGTAGAGGTAGATGGTGAGATACAGGAGACTTTGTGCCAAGCCTTTGAAGCTGTGAAAATTCCCGAGGAACCTCCAAAGGCAATCAATCAGCCTGAGGTGGTTGCCCAACCTGGAGTCGTCAGACAACCAGAAGTTCCAATGTCCTCTTTCAAAGAGGCGCGCGCTATAGTTGAAGCTGGTGGTTCGCAGAAGTGGGGCAGTGTCATTGATGTTCAAAGAAAGCAGGATACTCATGGACTGGTTACAAGCCACCTAGGCGTTCTGAAGAGCCTCCCAAGTTCTATGGTCCAGTCCGTTTCACCAGTGCCGGTGTTTTCTTCGACAGAGTCAATGCTATTGAGGATGAAGGGGATATCGACTATGACATGGATGAATGGATCCGTCCCTGCACCCCTGGTCAGAGCTTAGGCAACTGGTCTTCCGAGAAAGTCATCCAAGTGACGCGCCCGGAGTAATTTACTTTTGTTTTCTATTATGTTGAGTCCTACGTTCTGCCCAAGACGTAGTGATATTTATTTGTAGGGCTTGGATGTTTATTTGCTACTTTTATCATCAATAAAGGACGTTTTTTCATTCAAATATTTTGATCCCTGTCTTTCTGTTTTTACTTTTTGCATTAACCCACATCAAAATGGCAATGTGTTTTCTTGTTTGTTGCACTCATAATAAACATAAAAGATCCATCATGCAGGTTCCTTTGTTCAGATTCCACTCATGACTTAGCTATGGCTCGATATGACTTCGACAATCCCATCTATCAAGCCGAAGAAGAGACTGACGAAGACTGTGACTTACCAGAAGAATTAGCTAGGCTACTGAAACAAGAGGAAAAGGTTATTCTACCTCATCAGGAGGAAGTTGAGACTGTTAATCTGGGAATTGAGGATGTTAAACGAGAAGTAAGGGTTGGGGCTGCTTTGGAAGACACTGTTAAGAGAAGATTGGTTGAGTTACTTCAAGAGTATGTGGATATCTTCGCCTGGTCTTACCAAGACATGCCCGGGCTTGACACTGACATTGTTTCACACAGACTGCCACTTAAAGAGGGTTGTACTTCAGTCAAGCAGAAACTAAGAAGGACGAAACCAGATATGGCTGTCAAGATCAAGGAAGAGGTTCAGAAACAGTTGGACGCCGGATTTCTTGCTGTGACAAACTATCCTCCGTGGGTTGCTAATATCGTACCTGTACCTAAGAAGGATGGGAAGGTCAGGATGTGTGTTGATTACCGAGATTTGAATAGGGCAAGCCCGAAGGATGATTTCCCGCTCCCCCACATTGACGTGTTAGTAGACAATACTGCTCAATATTCTGTGTTTTCCTTCATGGATGGCTTCTCTGGGTATAACCAAATCAAAATGGCCCCAGAGGACATGGAGAAAACAACGTTCATAACACCGTGGGGAACATTTTGCTACAAGGTAATGCCCTTTGGATTGAAGAATGCTGGGGCAACCTATCAGCGGGCAATGGTGACTCTCTTTCATGATATAATTCACAAGGAGATTGAAGTCTATGTTGATGACATGATCGTGAAGTCACAGACAGAGGAAGAACACTTGGTAAACCTCCAGAAGTTGTTTGAAAGGTTGAGGAAGTTCAGGCTGAGATTGAATCCGAACAAGTCCACTTTCGGCGTGAGGTCTGGTAAATTGCTGGGATTCATTGTTAGTGAAAGAGGTATCGAGGTTGATCCTGCAAAGATAAAAGCCATACAGGAGATGCCTGAGCCAAGGACAGAGAAAGAGGTTCGTGGTTTCTTGGGGAGGTTGAATTACATTGCTAGGTTCATCTCTCATCTGACAGCCACGTGTGAACCAATTTTCAAGTTGTTAAGGAAGGATCAAGAGGCCAGGTGGAATGAAAATTGTCGAGAGGTGTTTGAAAGGATAAAGACATATTTGCAGGAGCCTCCAGTCCTTATGCCACCGGTGTCCGGGAGACCGTTGATTATGTACCTTACGGTTCTTGAGAATTCAATGGGTTGTGTGCTCGGTCAACACGACGAGACGGGTAGGAAAGAGCATGCCATTTACTACCTGAGTAAGAAGTTCACTGATTGCGAATCAAGATACTCTATGTTGGAGAAGACATGTTGTGCACTCGCTTGGGCAGCCAAACGCCTAAGGCAGTATATGTTAAACCACACAACCTTGTTGATTTCAAAGATGGATCCGATTAAGTATGTATTTGAGAAGCAGGCACTTTCTGGTAGGATTAACCGTTGGCAGATGGTTTTGACAGAGTACGATATTCAGTATGTTTCCCAGAAGGCCATTAAGGGAAGTGTTCTGTCAGAATACCTTGCTGAACAGCCGGTCGAGGATTATCAGCTGATGAAGTTTGAGTTTCCAGACGAGCATGTTATGTTTCTGAAAATGAAATATTGTGAAGAGCCTCTGCCTGATGAAGGACCTGAGATTGGGTATCAATGGAAGATGATTTTTGATGGGGCTGTCAACTCATATGGTAATGGAATCGGGGCAATCATTACAACCCCGAAAGGTTCTCATATACCTTTCACTGCCCGGTTAGCATTCGTGTGTACCAACAATGAGGCGGAGTATGAAGCATGCATCATGGGGTTAGAAGAAGTGATTGATTTGAGAATTAAGAATCTCGATGTCTATGGTGATTCCGCATTGGTAGTTAATCAGATTACAGGAGAATGGGAGACTTGTCAGGCAAATCTGGTGCCTTATAACAACTATGCCAGAAGGTTGTTACCGTTCTTTGACAGGGTGGATTTTCATCATGTGCCCCGAGCTGAGAATCAGATGGCTGATGCGTTAGCGACATTGGCATCCATGTATAAGGTGAACCGTTGGAATGAAACTCCGTCGATTAGAATCATGCGTCTAGACAGATCAGCTTTTGTGTTTGCAATTGAAGATGTGTCTGATGGCAAACCGTGGTATCATGATATTAAGGTGTTTCTGAAGAGACAAGAGTATCCAGAGGGTGCCTCCACCAAAGATAAGAAGAATCTGAGAAGGTTGGCCGGAAACTTCTTTCTGAACAAGGATGATGTGTTATATAAGAGGAACTTCGATATGGTCTTGCTGCGTTGTGTTGATGAACACGAGGAAGGTTTGTTGATGGAGGAAGTTCACGAGGGTTCTTTCGGTACTCATTCCAGTGGACACACCATGGCTAGAAAGTTGTTGAGGGCAGGATATTATTGGATGACTATGGAGTCTGATTGTTTCAAGTACGCCCGAGAGTGCCATAAATGCCAGATTTATACAGATAAGATGCATGTACCGCCTACGCCTCTAAATGTGTTGTCATCTCCTTGGCCTTTTGCAATGTGGGGCATAGATATGATTGGGAAGATTGAGCCCACTGCTTCCAATGGGCATCGTTTCATTCTGGTTGCCATTGACTATTTCACAAAGTGGGTGGAAGCAGCCTCGTACGCCAACGTCACCAAGCAAGTGGTAGCCCGGTTTATAAAGAAGGATATCATCTGTCGTTATGGGGTCCCAGAGAGAATCATTACTGATAATGGCTCGAATTTGAACAATAAGATGATGAAGGAACTATGCCAGAGTTTCAAGATCGAGCATCACAATTCTTCTCCATATCGTCCGAAGATGAATTGTGCTGTTGAGGCGGCGAATAAGAATATCAAGAAGATTGTACAGAAGATGGTGGTAACGTATAAAGACTGGCATGAGATGCTACCTTATGCCCTACATGGTTACCGTACTTCGGTGCGTACGTCAACTGGGGCAACCCCTTTCTCATTGGTGTATGGTATGGAAGCAGTTTTACCCTTAGAGGTCGAGATTCCGTCTTTGAGAGTTCTGGCAGATGTGAAGCTTGACGAAGCTGAATGGGTGCGCTCCAGGTTGGATCAGTTGAACCTTATTGAAGAAAAGAGATTGGAAGCCATCGCACATGGTCGGTTGTATCAGAGTAGGATGAAGCACGCCTTTGACCAGAAAGTGCATCCTCGGAGTTTTCAGACAGGTGAATTGGTTTTGAAAAGGATCCTTCCTCCTCAGACAGATCACAGGGGAAAATGGACTCCAAACTACGAAGGACCATATGTAGTAAGAAAGGTTTTCTCCAGTGGAGCCTTACTACTTTCAACTATGGATGGCGAAGATTTTACATCCCCTGTGAACGCAGACGTAGTCAAAAAATACTTCGCATAAAAGAGACCCGCTGGACATAAAAAGAAAGTCCAGGCAAAAAAGGGGCATCCCGGCGAACCATAAAAAGGAAAAGGTTCGGGAAAAAGTTAGGGATAAAATGTAAAAAGAAACGTGTAAACCCGCAAAGTTGAAAACCTGAAAAGGCGACTTTGGCAAAAATGGGTATCCCGATGGATTGAAAACCCGAAAAGGGCGATCTAGGCAAAAGTTAGGGATCTATAAGCGAAAGGCTATGGTATGCGTTCGATCTGTGAGCACTTTCAATACCTGGAAATTCTAAAAGAAAGGAATCAGTACAGTTAGCCTCTTCAAAGGTCAAGACATTTGTGGATAAGCAAGACATATGGGTCATAGCTGAGTCGAATCTTGGTGGATATCTGTTCCCACATTGCCGACATGTGTATTTTCTTTTTGCTTTTGCGCAATTACCTCTTTTTAGGAATTGCTTCCTATTGTAAATGCCTATTTGCAGGCCACTTTTCTCAATAAAATATTCATTTCACTCAAAGAGCTTTCCGTTGTTTGTTTTACTTTTACTGTTTTGTTTGCAAAAAACGTCCGATATTTTTTATAAACATTGCATATAAAACTTCGAGCTTTGCGGAGCATAACGAAAAGCAGTAGAAATTACTTAGGCGTTAACGGTGATAGTCATGTTGTGGCATATTCTTTTTGTTGTTATTTGACTTGCAGGGCAACAGGATTGTATTTCCCCAGCAGGTTGCTTTCCCCAGCATTGAGATTGCACTTTCCTTAGCAGAGCAGACCTTCCCTAGCAGGAGACCTGGAAAATACTTTCTCTGAATCAAGACGTTATCTCCCCACAGAATCAGGGTTTTCACTTCCCCCATCCAGTCAGGAAGCGTGCTTTCGCCGACAATGTCATATTCTAGTCCCCAACAGGGTGGGGGTAAAGTCATTCTCCCCACCAGCAGGCTAAGTTCAGCAGTATCCCCAAGCAAGATGGTATTATGGACTGTTTTCCCCAAGCAGGATGGTATTATGGGCTGGCATCCCCCAGCAGGTCCTGAGCCCAATTGGATATTAGCAATATTCAGTAACAGACTTCCGGTTGTGTTATTGGCGTTCATTCTCAACTCCCCCAGCAGAGGAGAAATCTCAGGTTTTGGATGTCAACTTCAGTAAAAGACAGGTGTGGCCCCCTGTAGTTCTTTTGGGATTTCATCCCCAGCAGAAGTTGTTGATCCGAAGAGTCGATCAGTATGACCCTTCTTAGCAGAGTTCCTGGATTCAGAGGACAATTTATTTTTGTCATCCCCGGCTAAATTGATCTTTTCTCTCCGGCATTTATTTTGCTGGAGGGACCTTTTTTTTGCATATCATAAGCATTCGCATTGCATCCTCAAACGCGTAGCATTTCCATTTCGTATGGAGCATTACGCCACTATTCAAACATTTGCATTTGAAGCATAAGCCAGGTTTGATGCTTTCCTTGCCAGTTCTCTTTCTCAGCAGAGATGGCATAACTCAAGAGATTTTGGAGGGATACGTTCCTCATACTTGTGCTCCCCGACAGAGTCTTTTATTTAGACTTCTCCTTTCCCCAGCGGAGTCATCTTATCTGTGGACCGTGAGTCCGTTAGAAGTTTGCCTTGGTTCGGCCTTTCTCTTTAGTGAAATCCAGTTCTCGCCTGGTATTCAGTTCTTGCTTGACATATTTTGCTGGTCAGTTCCCTTTATCAGCAGGGATGGCATTTATCTTGCTAGTTCTCTTTATCAGCAGAGATAGCAATTCTTTGAAGATTTTCTTTCGTCAGTTCCCTTTATCAGCAGGGATGGCATTTGTTTTGCTAGTTCCCTTTATCAGCAGAGATATCAATCTTTTGGATATTTTCTTTTGTCAGTTCCCTTTATCAGCAGGGATGGCATTTATGTTGCTAGTTCTCTTTATCAGCAGAGATAACAATCCTTTGAAGATTTTCTTTCGTCAGCTCCCTTTATCAACAGGGATGGCTTTTGTTTCGCTAGTTCTCTTTATCAGCAGAGATAGCAATCTTTTGGATGCTTTCTTTCGTCAGTTCCCTTTATCAGCAGGGATGGCGCTTATATTGCTAGTTCTCTTTATCAGCAGAGATAGCAATCCTTTGAAGATTTTCTTTGTCAGTTCCCTTTATCAGCAGGGATGACATTTATTTTGCTAGTTCTCTTTATCAGCAGAGATAGCAATATTTTGAAGAGTTTCTTTCGTCAGTTCCCTTTATCAGCAGGGATGGCATTTATTTTGCTAGTTCTCTTTATCAGTAGAGATAGCAATATTTTGAAGAGTTTCTTTCGTCAGTTCCCTTTATCAGCAGGGATGGCATTTATTTTGCTAGTTCTCTTTATCGGCAGAGATGGCAATCTTTTGGAGATTTTCTTCGTCAGTTCCCTTTATCAGCAGGGATGGAATTTGTTTTGCTAAGTTCTCTTTATCAGTAGAGATAGCAATCTTTTGAATATTTTCCTTCGTCAGTTCCCTTTATCAGCAGGGATGGCATTTATTTTGCTAGTTCTCTTTGTCAGCAGGGATGGCAATCTTTTGAAGATTCTTTTTGTCAGTTCCCTTTATCAGCAGGGATGGCATATTTCGAGATTCCTTTGTCAGCTCTCTTTATCAGCAGAGATGACATAACCTGGGAAAGTTTGTTTCACTTTATACCCAGCATAGCTAGCACTCGTCTGTGTTGTGACAGTACAGCATTTATGGCTAATTCTCCAGTGGGGGATTGCAAATTTCTGGGTTCTTTGGTATTCAATCTCCGTGCATCCTGATTGTCTGAAAGCCGTCGCTATCATACCCTCAGGACCAAGTTGATTGAATAGGGGCAGCTGTTGCACCCCAAAATTTGCCCTCTTTACTTTAGTACTAACTGGCTTATGTTTCATTTCATTTTTGACTTATCATGGGTGCATATCATTGGTTCTTAGCATGGGGTCAAGGTGCTTGAGGCAGTTCTTCAAAGGGTCAAGCAAGAGTCCTTGTATTGTCCAAGAGAGTTCAAGAGGACCACTTTCTCTTAACCTGTGCAGAAATTAGGGTTTTGAGATTTTTGGGTTTATTGCTCCAATGGACAAGCTCCTTGGGTTTTTATCATCACCAAATGGCATATCTTATCTTCGTTGGAGAGGATACACATCATATTCAGAGGAATTTGGATTTGGAGACTGTGCTATTTCCTCCTAGACTGAGGGTACCAAAACTAGGGTTTGCTATAAAGTCAGTTTATTTCTGATTTTTTGGGCAAGACTTGATTCCATGGTATTCCTTGGGTCCCTAAGTATCTAGGAATGGAAGATTGTCCATCAGTTGGGTTCATGAGAAGTTCAAATGGCCAATGGATTGGGAATCAGGGGAATCAGGAGAAAAGTCAACAGTGAGAGGGGAAGTCAACTGTGGAATTTTGAGGTTCTCCCCAAGGTTTTCAAGGTCTCACTTCCTCATATGGTCTTCAAGGGTCAAGTTTCACACCATTCATCAAGAATCAAGGGTTGGCACAAAAGTTACTAAATATGGAAATGACCTATAATTTGAAAGTTTCCTTTTTGGGCAAGTTCTTACACTACATTCAACTTGACTTTTCACCATCAAAAAAGTTTCAAATGAATTTTCCTCAAACATGAAAGTTGAAGATCTTTTTCTACTCTTTCTAACAAGTACTAGTGGGTCTCCATATCATTTGTGAAACTCAAGTTATGATCAAAAGAAGGCAAAGTGGTTTTTAGGGTTCCATTTTCACAACCTTTGCACTTTAGGACATATGGACCTATAATTAATTCCATTGCTTCAAGGCACATTCCAACATCAAAGAATAATCCCTAAGGAACATTTTTGGCCTTTAAATCAAGAAGTTTCATGGTTCATTCTTCACTTATTCTCCATTGTGCAAAATAGCCAAATTATTTAAAACTCATGAACCAAGGCATCTCAAGGCCCAAATCAAATTCAGGTGTGATTAGCAATTGAAACTTAAGTGATCCATCATGAAATATTTGGATATCCATGCATGGAGGAGGGTGTATTCCACTTTATTCAAATTTCCAAATTTGCCCAAAACTCATTAAGTGGAGAATTACCAAGGCCCAAATCATTATCAGTGTTTTAACCTAGCCTATTTAAACTCATTCATGCTAGGGTTGGAAAGGATGACACGTGATTTTTGAGGAGAAAAGAGTTGGAACCCTAAAAGCTTCATTCATTGGAATCTCTCAATCCACAGCAGCTTTTCCAAAAATTATTTCACCATCAGAACCCTTGGGATCCCTAGAGCACGAAGCAATAGTCATTCGCAGCTAATAGCAAGGATACAGTGGGCGTGATCTCAGGTTGGTGGTTTTTTTCATGATCCTAAAACTCTTCTTTTTGACATGCATATTGATGTGTGATGCCCACTGATCATCCTGATATATTTATTTTTGAGATTGGACGTGTGGTTTGATTGCTGCGTGTGTTTAAAGTTTTGAACCCTAACCTTTTCTCATTCGAATCTCCTTGTGCATTGGTTGTTTGCAAATTTTGATGTGATATTTGAGATCCTGACGAAATCTGGTCATAATGGTGTACCCCTTTGCATTTTCTAGAAAAATATTTTTTGCAGGTGGCCGGAGAGGGCGGCCGGAACCCTAGCTCCGGCGGCTGGTGAGGGTTCCGGCGAAGGGAAAGGCTGGAGGTAGAAGACGTAATCACAACCCTCTATTTTGGCAATCTAACGGTTCCTATTGTGCCACGTTTATTTTTTTCTGATTTTTATTTAATGCTTACATGTTCATTACCCCAGAGTAGCTACCGTGTTCCACCAATATGAGCCTTGCATTTTAGTTGACTGTTGACTTAATGACTTAATCTTGTGCGTTGATGTGATCTTACGGTGGAGAATGTGACAACGAATAAAAAAAAACATGTGCCGTGCACGTGGGGGTGTATAGTATGCTGATGGGTTGGTTGTAGGTGCGTGCACCATTATTGCTGTGGACTTTTAATTATGACCTTTGGTTTTGTGTACTTTGTGATTTCGTTGACTGAATCTGGTGCGTTAGATGGATCATAGGGTGAATAATGAGTCAACCGGTTGACTGGATTACATTGTGCCTTTTTTTATTTTTTCGCTGATGTTTGTTGGACTGGGCTTGCTAATGGCACCCCCCTCTGAGCCCATTTGTTTATTTTAAGTGCGCAATTGTTGCTGAACGCACCCCCTTGCATTTTTCTTCATTTTTAATTTTATTAAATTTGCATTAATTCATTTTTAATTTTTAAAAATATATAATTGCATCCAAAAAATCCCAAAAAATTCATGAGTCACTTTTAGCATTTTATAAAATTTTCACAAATTTTATTTTATTATTTTATTTTATTTTTATCATCTGAATTAATTATTTTAATAATTTCTTTCTTGTATTTGTTTCATCATGCATACTATGTTTTGTCTATTTTATTTCTCATTACCCATAAATTATTTTGAATTCATTCTTTTTGTATTCATTCACCAACACACTGTATCGCATTAAAATATTTTTCTCTCATTTTTAAAATCATTTCATATTGCATTTTAGTCCTTTTCTTTAGCACATTGAACCATATTTCTCATTTGAATTTGCATAATTGTTTGAGTGACTTTTATTTTGAATTTTGGCATGAATTTTGGATATGTTGTTTGCTTCTGGTTGGGATATGTTGATAATTAATTTGGTGATTTTAGAAGGTGTTTCTCTAATTGTTTGATTGCTTTTATTTGAGATCTTCTTGTATGCATATCTCTGATCATGTCTGGTTACTTGTTTGAAAAGGCACTTGTGCCACTGTTTGGGATTGCCTCCTTGAATTCATGGATCATGCTTGGATTGTCATAGCTCACTTGGTTATCAGTATATGTCATTGCTTGGGTTTCATTTGCCTTAATATTATTTATGTCTGTTTTGTATTAACCTTTTATGCAGGGGCTAAGGTAAGTCATTTGAAGGTGTGGATAGTTATCCATGTCCACCTTACTCTTTCCTTTTCTCATCTTTTCTTTTCTTTAGGCTTAGGTTGTCATCAAACCTCACTAACCATAGGACACCCATGCATGATAACATTAGGACTCTTAGTTTCCCTTTAGAGTTTCCTTTGTGTCTTCTCTCTTCTCATCTCAAAACATCTTGAAAACACTTAATAAGAATAAAGTGTATTACGCACGAGCCTTAAGCATGGGGAATGAGAAATGAGGGGCTTCCTCTCATCTTTCTAGAGTGCTTAGCGAGCGTCCTGTCTTGGGACGATGCGTTAAGTATTCGCCCCTGTGCCCTAGACTTTGGTGTGATGCAACTTATGAACTAACTCAAGTCACTTCTGTCCTAAAAAATACAAACAAACTTCAAACCTTTTGTCCTTCGGGATTGTCAAACTAAAGGCTATTTTCAAAAAGGGCACGTTACCTTCCGTCTGAGTCACAAACAGGCATCGACCCTAACTGCCGGACGCGAACTTAACGTCGCTCATAAAAAACACAAAAAGAACTTGGTCCGAACTACGTTGACTCTGAATTCCCCATTGCACAAGGGGGTACGTAGGCCTAGGACGTTGACGTCCTACCGAGTCTGTCTTTGTCTTTCCCTTCCCCGTCTTAGTACAACCATAGATGATAGGATAACTCACCATTAGATTAGACAACAAGCGTGGATCCCATCGAGTACGATGGACGCGTGGGGTGCTAGCACCTTCCCCTCGCGTAACCGACTCCCGAACCCAGGCAATGGTTGCGATGACCATCCCTTTCCCTCTTCCTCAGGTTTATGCGGTGTTTCCTTTCCCTCTCTTGGGATAAATTTACACGGCTGGCGACTCTGTTTTCCGCGCCACTCTCGCGTTTGTACCTGGATGAAAATCCTGGGAGCGACACTACACTCAAAAGAGATTCATCTTGGGATATTACAGCTCTCATGAGTCAGTCGGTTTGCTGTTAATATCCTCAAGACGAGTCAATAATTTTGGGAACCTTTGTTAGAACCCGTTCTACAGGTACAAAAATTGACCTTTAGTACACATCTTGGGGATGGGTAGATCCATGGCTCCATGCTCGTGACGATGAACCCCGAAACCCATGTTTTCAAATGTTTTTGTTTTCTGCATTCATGCATTCATACATTCATTAAAAAACTCTTTTTAAACAAGAAAAAAATATTTTTCTAAAAGAACTGAAACAATAATTGCAAATATCAGAGGTTGTTTTATGGATTTCGGTAGAAGAAAAACGCACAAGTACACCTTCAGGGTTCTAAAACTAGAGAACCTAAGGAAGTTGGGAGGAATGATTACTAATCTTGAGGCTTTCAAAGCTAAGCACAAAGGGTTGTTGTCTCTTTTGAAGGTCAACATGGTTGAAGGGATCCTGTCTACACTGGTTCAGTTCTACGATCCGGTATACCACAGCTTCACTTTCCAAGATTACCAGCTCACACCAACACGGGAAGAGTACTCCCACCTGATTGATTTACCTATCACTGATCAAGATCCATTTTCTGGACTAGAAGAAATTCCAAAATATCAAGCCATTGCAAGAGCAATCTCTTTGGAAGAGTCAGAAATCAGGACTCACATGACCACCAAGGGAGGAATCCATGGTTTCCCAGCTAAATTCCTGATGGAGAAAGCTCTATACTTTTTCAGTATAGGAAATCTAACCGCTTTCGAAGATGTCTTTGTTCTGCTCATATATGGGTTATTCCTCTTTCCCAACATTAACAACTTCGTCGACACCAATGCTTTTAAGATATTCTTAATTGGGAACCTAGTCCCGACCTTGATCGTAGATGCTTATCATTCTGTACACTTAAGGAATTTATACAATTGGGGGATGATCACATGCTGTGTACCATTACTCTACAAATGGTTTATTTCTCACTTGCCCAAGTCTGCTGCTTTTTGGGATCATAAGAGTAGTCTGCGATGGTCGTAGAAGATTATATCCCTTACCAATTCCGACATAGATTGGTACAATTGGATCTATGATGGAGTAAAAATCATCGACAAATGTGGAAATTTCCCCAATGTACCCGTCATTGGTACTAAAGGAAGGATCAACTATCATCCAATTTTAGCTCGCCATCAACTTGGATACCCGATGAAGAATATCCCACATAATGTTCATCTGGAAGGTCTTTTCTTCAAGGAAGAAGAAAATGACAGGGCACTAAAGAAAAAAATAGTGCACGCCTGGCAACATATTCACAGGAAAGGGAGAGAGTCCATGGGGAGACCAAATTGCATCTCTGCCGAGTCGTATCTCTAATGGGTGCAAACTAGAGCCATCAAACTGAGGATACCTTACCCTTATCAAGAAGTTTTTCCCTTAAAGGAATCTGTCCTTTATTTCATGTCTGATGCGGAAAAACTCTAGGTCACTCTTAACAAGGTCCAACGTGAGAAGAACTCTTGGAAGAATGAATACCAGATTCTTAATTTGGAATGTACCAAGATTCAAGAACTGATGAAGGAAAAGGATGCTCTGATTGAGATATTAGAGCAGAATGCTATAGAAAGTCAGGAGGAACAAATAAATTTTCTCTCTCCCTTCACTTGGCAAAGGATCGTCGACCCGAAAACAGCTGAAGGGGCCCGATCGAAGAAAAGAAAAACTCAGGAACCATCATCTGAGCTCTCCTTAGAGAGAACTTAGGATCCATAGGCCTAATTTCCTTCCCGCACTTTGTAAAATACTGTACTTTTCCCTGTAAAATACTGCAATCTTTCGAGTTCTATAAAAGGGTCTCCTCCGTTGTGTGATATTTGCAATATAATTGTTAAAAGTTCTTTTGAAAGCAAAAACTAAAAAAAATATCATTCTTTGCATATCATTCATCATTCTCACATAACATGTCTTTGTCTTTGAGTCTCACATATGTGTCACACTCAAGAGTCAAACTGTCTCACTCATACAATACTCGGGTCAATTGACAAAAGAAAATGGATGATCTCGAGGAAGAGAACAGAGAGCTGAGAGAAGAAATCAATGCTCTAAAGGAGAGTTTGGAGAAACTCCACAACACCATGGAATCCCTGGCAGCAGCCCAGGAACAACAACATCAAATGACTGTGATCTCAGAGATTACACCTACACCAACATTTGAAACACCTGGTAGTCATCCTCAATATAACATGCCTAAAGGTTTCCCCTAGGGCATGCCTCTCAACTCTATACCTGAAGGATATATACCTCTGGTCACTGAAGACTCGGAAGCAATAGCAGGAACCGCCAGACGTGAAGGTTACAAACTTCAGGTAAATGAAGATGCAAGGGTTACAACTGAATCTCCTCAAGGTTATAAACTTTAGGTCACTGAAGCGCTAAGAGTTACCGTTGTAATGTCTATACCACAACCGTTGGTACACACTATCCCAGAGGAACAGATTCTGCAGGCCGCTTCTGGAAAAAACGAAGAAGTATATGAAAGGATGAATGAATTCCAGGAACAATTCTTGGAAATGCAGAAGGCACTGCATGCCATTCGCGGACATGACTTGTTTGGTAAAATGCCGCCGACCTCTGTTTGGTCCCTAATGTAAAGATACCGCACAAATTCAAGGTGCCTCACTTTGAAAATGTCTACCCAGACAAAAAATCAACAACTACTAATCCATTACTTCCAAGACAGTTTAACCACTGCCGCACTCAAATGGTATATGGGTTTAAACCATTCCAAGATCAGTACTTTCAGAGATCTCGGGGCAGCCTTCGTTTAGCAGTATAAATACAAATTGGACATGGAACCAGATAGGGACCAGCTCAGAGCAATGTCCCAAAAAAATAAAGAAACCTTCAAGGAGTATGCTCAGATATGGCATGAAATCGCCGCCCAGATCTGTCCTCTTATTGAGGAAAAGGAAATGACAAAGATCTTCCTGAAAACATTGAGCTCGTTTTATTATGACCAGATGGTTGCTAGTGCACCTAGTGAGTTCACTGAAATGGTGAACATGGGGGTACACATTGAGGAGCAAGTCCGAGAAGGACGATTGATTAAAGATACAGAGCCATCTAGCAGTACCAAAAGATACGGTAGTGCTTTCCAAAAGAAGAAAGTGCAAGATAACAGTAATATCTCTCTAGGAAAGCAAATGCGAAGGTGTCAATCGGTAGTTGCAGTAACTCCTGCTATCAACCCAACGCTAGCACCGACATATCAACCTCAGGTTGCTTAGAGCCAACCAAATCAACAACAGTATCAGCAAAGGCAGCAATAACATCTTCAGCAGGTTCGCCCAAGTATAATAACAATAATCGTACTACACGACCATTAGGGTTTGACCCTATACCAATGTTATATGCATAATTATTTCCACTTCTGCTAGCCAAGGGGCACGTTCAAGCCAGGACTCCTCTTACAGTACCAGAAAATCCACCTTTTTGGTTCAAAGCAGATCAAACTTGCTCTTACCATCAAGGGGATCAGGAAATAACATTGAGAATTTCCTCAGCTTCAAATCGGATGTACAGAAGCTCGTCAAAAACGGGGTTTTATCTTTCAAAGATACTAATTCGAATGTTCAGACAAACCCATTACCACAACATGAGAAGACTACGGTGAATTTGATAGAAGGAGACCTTGGCAGCATTTATCAAATCCACGATGTACGCCTACTGGAAACAAATATGGTAAAAATGCATTGCAGATAGAGCGGGTACGGTCATGTGCCATCTCACAACTATCATAAGTGTGATATATGTTCCAAGAACAATAAAGGATGTGCCATATTAAAGCAGCTCTTCAAGAGCAAATGGATCTAGGCTGGATTCAGGATCACATGATTCGTGAAGTAAACATGGCCCATGCACATCCAAACATTGTTCAAAATCATGACATTCGTGCAATGAATACCAATTTGGTACCAATGCATTCAAGACAAAGTCAGTATTACAATTTTCCACGACACGATTACAACACTTGCACGATTTGCTCAAAAGACAGTCAGGGATGCTCTTTTGTACAAGAGGCCCTCCAGCATCAAATGGATCTTGGATGGATCCAAGACTACCATTAAAGGAATGATCATCAAGTCAATATGGTTCAAATCTTTGACATTTGCTTAATGAATACCAGTCTAGTGGAATTGCATACCAAACAGGTCAGACTTGGTTTCCTGTCCCCACATGATTATCAAGACTGCAAGGAATGCTCCGAAAACGAACAAGGTTATGCGTTTGTACAAAGAACCCTTCAACATTTGTCGGACCACTAGTGGCTCCGAATCTACTAGGATGAAGACACATAACAAGTTAGTATAACTAACAGAAATCCTGATAGCCACCAAAGCTGTGATATCCGCTTACTAGAAATAGATCTGGTAAGGATGCACTGCATACAAAGCAGCCCTCCAGCATCAGTTAGATCAAAAGGAAATTCAACCACGCTTGAATTCTTAATCAATCAACATGATACATGATTGCCTCCTTGTTCAAAACAAGAACCAAGGACTACTGGACAAAAGCACTGGCTCAGTCTCCAATGAAAAAGAACCAGTCGATTATGGAATGACCAAGGATGTTTGCGCCATAATTCCCCTGCTCAATGAGTCAAAAATCCCTCTTAACAGTAGAAAAATTCCAAACTTAGAGCTGATGAGGTTGCCTACGACGGTCAAAAAGCCCAAAAGCCCCCGTGGTCGTCTACTTGCCAGGACCAGTACCATACAAGTTAGAAAAGGCTATCCTATACAAGTACAGTGCAACAGCCATAGAAAATGGAAAAGAAAATCCATTACCATATGTTGTGAACATTGCTGACATCAACCGAGTTACCCAGAGTGGTCGAATCTTCAACAGAGGAGTTGGAGAACCTGCCAAAGAAAAGGAACCTCAATTCGAAGTTCCTAATCAACAAATCGGTCAATCCAGCAACACGGAAACTATAAGGAACAACGATGAAATACTAAAGCTCATCCAGAAAAGCGAGTACAACATTGTGGATCAATTGTTGCAAACTCCCTCTCGGATCTCAGTGTTGTCTCTCCTGCTTAGTTCAGAAGCTCACAGAGAAGCTCTACAGAAAGTCCTAGAACAAGCCTTTGTAGAACAAGATGTGATAGTAGGGCAATTTGACAACATTATCTCCAACATCATTTCCTGCAACAACTTGGGATTCATTGATGAAGAACTTCCAGAGGAAGGCAAGAATCATAACATGGCACTCAATATCACAGTCAATTGCCAAGACGATGCTTTAGCCAGCATACTGGTAGATACAGGTTCATCCTTGAACGTCATGCCAAGGTCAACTTTGGTAGGACTATCTTTTTAAGGTACTCCCATGAGAGGCAGTGAGATCATCGTCAAAGCCTTTGACGGATCCAAGTAAACGGTTATCGGCGAAGTTGACCTTCCCATATCCATTGACCCTCACACTTTCCAAGTCACTTTCCGGGTCATGGACATCCTAGCAGCATACAATTGTTTATTAGAAAAATCTTGGATACACGAAGCTGGGGTAGTCACTTCGACACTTCACCAGATGCTAAAGTTCGTCAAGAACGACAAATTAGTCACAGTATGCGGAGAGAAAGCTTTGATCATGAGCAACTTATCATCATTCTCCTGTGTAGAACCATAGGAGGTCGTTGGGACTCAATTTCAAGCGCTCTCGGTGAGCAATGAGAATCACCAAAAAGAGGAACATCGATTTACTCATACAAAATCCCTCTCAAAGTAATGGGGAGTGATGACGTAAAAGGATGGGGACAAATTATAATTCCTGCTGATAACAAGATAAGAAAATGTCTTGGTTTTTCTCCAACCTGTACCCAGACTACAAAGAAGGATGAATGTTTTCGTCCCATTGTCATACCCCAAATTTTGACCACTAAGATTCCCATCATTGTGCAAATCATCATCACAATATGGATGAACCATCATACCTCATTAGTCTCCCCAAAGATGGGTGAGCATCCACTACAATCAAACTTAGGGTTTCAAGCCCTCTCAGAGTTCTTAGACAAAGGATCAATCAAGGAATGACATGATATTCAACTTGTCTAGCCTCTCAATTACCTACAATGGATCAAGAGAACTCCCACTTTAAGAATCAAGCAAAAGGCTGCAGCATTCTAAGTGGATTAAGCCTCAAGATCGCCAGTGTCACCAAACTAGGGTTTTGGTCGACCAAGGCCTCCAGTTGGAGTTTCTCCTCTGGACATGAGCCAATGCTTTACAATACAACCTAAGATACTCCATGGGACCTCATAAACCCAATCATCAAGTCAATTTATCCTCAGGGGATGCATTCATAAAAAATCAGGAATTAGGGTTTCTTGACCTAATTCACCCCTAAGTTGACTTTTGGGACAAAACATGAGCCAAGACCTCAAGACATGATTTGAGTGTCTCTAACACACCCCATTGATCCATTTGCAACAAGGGATTAATCCAAGAAGCTTGAGCAACAAGTTTCAAGTTCATCAGAACCACAGTTAGGGTTTCGCGGGAAAAGTCAACTGTAGCTTTGACTTTTGACGAGGACATGCTCCAAACCCTAAGACATGATCCAATGCACCCTATAACACCTATGAAATCAATCCATCAAGTTTGATTTAGATCAAGGACTTGATTTCATAGAGGATCGCACAGTTTGGAATTCATCTGACAAAAAGTCAACTGTGCACAAAAGTCAAACTTTGACTTTTTGAGATTTTTCACAATTATGGTTGCCTAACCCTAAAATGATGTTAATGTGTGATTGGAATCATCATTCATCAAGAAAAATAAGAAAAATGGGATAACTTGTAAAAGGGGTAACCATAAAAAACTTAGAAAATTTTCTAAGTTATGGAACAAAGTGGCTAGGGTACCAACTTTGGAGGATCATAACTCCTAAACCACAAGGCCATTTTCCCCATCCAAAGCTTGATTTGCAGCTCTCATGGCCCTCTACAAAAGCTTCAACTACTACTCATTCCAATTCCCCATGGATTTCAAGTTATGGAATGATCAAAATCAAGAAAAGTGAAAATGTCACTTTTTTCCAACACTTAGTGAAATTTTCACTAAGTCAGAATCTGCCTTCACTTTTTTCCAAATGTAGGGGCATTTTTCACTTGGATCCAAAAAGTATCAAAACCAATTATGATCAAACAGTTATTGTATCATATGAGGGCTTTCCAAAATGGCCAAGAACTCCATCAAATTCCACTTGAGCCATGAGATATGATAATGGCAATATGCCTTGCTGAAAACTGCCAAGGCTAGGCAGAATTTTGCACTTTTGCTCGATTTGGCAAAATCAGATAATTCCAAGCCTTGTCATCACTTTGGACACATCTGAGGATCAAATATAAAGGGAACAAACACTGATCCAAGCCTCCAAAGTCTTTGGAACAAGAAGTAGCATGCCAAACCTAGAAATCCCTAAAAGAGGGACAAGACTCCAATTTTGGATTGGAGCATTTAATGGATGCATCAAGGTGGCATGGACTGACACATTTGCAACTGAATTCAGTTAAGACTGATCCAACAACTAGGGAACCACAGCTCTATGCTCTAACCTCTAGTCAATGGCTAGAGGAGACTTGGATTCTCATTGCTCAACATTGGCCAAACCTATGCAGAAGTTGCCATTCACTATTGCAACCAAAATAAACTTGCTCTACTATAAATAGAGCTCATTTGTGCTCAGTTTGAGTACACTAAAGCCATCAAACAGATGCTTTCCTCAAAATCACTTTCTCTAGGCAAAAATACCTCTTTAGCAAGGTAACTCTGAGTTTTTGAGTTAGAGAGCAATTCCACCACAACTTATGATCCAAACACATCCAATATGTCATATCTAAGCTATCCAAACTCTCACAAGTGACCTGTAACACCAAAATCACAAAGTCACCTCTCAAAACCTCAAAATAGGCCTTTTGTGCATTTTTCAAGCCATGTCTTGATTCAGTCACTTTCCAAACCTGATAAAACCTCAAACACACTCCAAATATCATCCTTGAACAGTCCCAAATGGTGCCACACATCTGGAACACCATTTGAGAGAGTTTCTATTTTGGCCATTTTTGCCCCTTTTGCAAGAAAGAGCTCAAACTTGTTCCTGAGGTTTCCAGCTGATTCCAACCATCCTAAAAGCTTCTAAGAGATCATTTGAGGGTGTCCAAAGCATCAAATCATTTCTGGAACTAATGGCTTGGCAGATTGCACAAAAACTCCAAAAAGAGGTAAGCATCATAACTTGAACTCTTCGAATCATGCATTGCTTTGAGGTCCACTGATCATGCACATCTTATACATGTTATATATGTTGTGTTTGCACCAAATTTCCATGCAATTCTTGCCTGTATCATGAGATAGCACAGAAAATGCAATTCATGGCCTATTTCAAAACAACTATCGGGTTTTAAAATGGGGACATGATCTTGAAAAACTACCACCACCATTGGATTCCTTGTGAAATTCTAGGCAGGATAGACCTAAATTTTGTCTCAATCCATGGAGAAATGAGAAAGTTATGGCCTTCACGTTTCTGAGCCAAAACTTGCCTTGCCTTTCCTTGGCCAGGCCTAGAAAACAAGGCAAGCCTTGTATATTTGTTGGTTTGTTTTAATCAACGGATGTATCAGCACCCCAGTGGTAAGGCGCGTGCCCTATAACCTTGAGGTCGTGGTTTCAAACCCCACCCATGCCATTTTGTGTTTCTCACATTTTGCTATTTTTTCCAATATTTTCATGTTTTGTTAATTAATTGGAAAATTAATAACTCCTTCAATTTTAATTGTTTTTTATTGGTTCTTTTTGCAAAAAATCACGAAAATGTTAAAATATTTTATTCCACAAAAAAATTAAATTTATATAAGTTATTTAATATAATTGGTATTTTTATGAATAAATTCCTTTTTAATTGTTTTTAAACATTTAAAAGTGAATATTTACTTTGAAAAATCAAAACCAAGTGAGTTTTAATTCATCTTGTGATTAATACCTCATTTTTCAAACCTTAAACAAAAATCACAAACGGTTTATTCAAACTTATTTGGTATTTGTATCATTTTATTTGATTTTCTTAGAATATTTACTATTAAAAGAAAACAAATTTAGGGTTTCTTTGATTTTCACCCTCATCAAATCATTTTCAAACACTCATGGGCCTCTAATAGAGTGTAAGACCCAATCCCATTTTGAAACCAAAAACTTTTGGGCCTCAGTCATTGTATAAGACCCAAGGTGTTTTGAAAACCTCGGCGCGATTGTCGTCCTTTTCAAAATTAACCATTGGGCTTCTCCTTGAGCTATAAGACCCATCTTTGTTCACTTTTAATCATTTTTGGGCCTCTTGAGAGAGTGTAATACCCATTCCTTTGTACAGAAAACCTTTTTGGGCCTCAGTCACTTGTATAAGTCCCTGTACAAATTCAAAACCATAGTGCAATCACTGATAAAACCTTGGGCCTCTCCTTGAGCTGTAAGCCCCAACAATCTTTTCAAAGCACTTTCTCCTTTGATTTTATATATTGTTATCAAAGCTTTCTTTGTTGAACAAACTAACAAAACATCATGAAAGCTCTACAACCGAGTACGTGTTTACCCGCTTTCATTTACCGCTTTCATATGTATATAACTGTACTGTGGGGCTGTTTCACTGTAAGTCTTCTTTCATAAACTCATATCAACTGTGTAATACTAGTATAGCTATTTAGAGTTTCCCCGACAACTACGTCTAGAACTAGACAAAACCTCGTCTCCTTACATCCGACGTTCTCCCGGATATTTCAACATAACCCAAACCGTGAGAATTTTCTTTTACAACAATTTTAGATAACTAGATCTAAGAAATCTCCCCCCTTGAACAGTTCATATATAGAAGGCCAATGTTCCAAGTGAAACCCCTTCTGGAACTGTTCATCAGCCTCCTCTTGGGCTTAGTGCAAGGACCCATAGGCTTCCTAAAAGCATCTCCGCCTCCTCTTGGGCGTTGTACAAGGACCCGTCGGCTTCTTAGAAGTTTTCACAGCCTCCTCTTAGGCTTTGTATAATGATTCTTCCTCCGGGAAGATAGCCTCCTCTTGGGCTTCGTACAAATTGTCCCTTCGGCATCTTAAAAGTTCTTCTCGCCTCCTCTTGGGCTTCGTACAAATTGTCCCGACGACATCTTAAAGGTATAGGAACAGAAATTAGTCATCTTAATAGAATAGTCTTTCAAAGAGTCTAGATATTTCTACCACAAACGTACTGTCTCTTAATTTCTCTTAAGCATAGTACAAAAGATAGAACTCTAGACTTGGGCAGTCTAATATCCTTGAGTCTCGAAGACATTCTCAAGTTCCTTTCAAATATAGGAAAAACACCAGTAGACTTGAATGGTCTCAATACCCTTTGGATTTCTCATTTCCTTAAAGAACAGGAGATAACCATGATCCTCTAATCAAATCCATGAGTACAACATTACCCATATAAGAACTGATTTTCTCCTTTAAACCAACATACTGGACCTGTAACTCCACTGAAACAGTAACCAGCACCCTAACCTTCTCTTGGGCTTTGTACAATGATTCTCCCCAGCGGAGCTAACCTTTTTAGCCTCCATCTCGGGCTTCATACGAGATACAAAATCACTCTCTTGTTGAGTATAAAAGACTCTCTTGTTGAGTCAAACATCTTTAGCCTTCATCTCGGGCTTCATACGAGATAAAAAGCACTCTCTTGTTGAGTATAAGAAGACTCTCTTGTTGAGTCGATCACCTTTGCGCCTCCGTCTCAGGCTTCATACGAGACACCAAATCACTCTCTTGTTGAGTATAAAAGACTCTCTTGTTGAGTCAAACCCTTTTAGCCTCAATCTTGGGCTTTGTACAAGACAGAAAGAACATTTTCCCCGAAAAAGTGAGCCTTTTAGCCTCCTCTTAGGCTTTGTATAAGGAAACCCCGGTTGAGACAATCAACCTTTTAGCATCAAAAGTTATGCCTTGCTCACAGCATATAAACATCAACAACTCCTTTTCTCCCATCTAACTGCTGTAAGCGGCAAGCCTCTAGATTATTTACATCCACGCCACTGTCCCTCTTTTAGCATGAGAAATTCCTAAGGAAAGATGGCATTACTCTAAACTGAGTTAAAGTCTTCTCCTTCAGGTTAAAAACCCCCTATAAAGGAAATTATGGCATTACTGGATTCACATATCCCAGTTAAAGTAATTCTCCTTTATAATCAGTCACCCAACTGTTGTAACAAACAGACCCCCTTTAGAGATGACAAATTCTCTCTACAGCTTCACATCTTGGGCTTTGAACAAGATACAAATAGAAATTTAGCTTCACGTCTTGGGCTTTGAACAAGACACCAAAACACCATTTCCTCCCATAGAATAGGAGGAACTATGATCGCTCTGATTTCCCTATCCCGGGAATACGTAGGCATAAGATTGCAAAAGATCTCTTAGCGAGCACACTAATAAAAAAACCAAAGTCCCCTACCTCCATCCAATCTGGTGCCGTATCCCAACAAATTCCCCATGAACAGTCCCGGTATTTCATTCTGAACAAAATAAGCAGAGAGAGGCCCCACATCCACATAGCATCTATAAACCAATAATCATCTGTTTAAACTCAGTTTGCAAGCAGGGTTAGTTGGAGACATCTATTTCCCTTCCTTCATCAGCTTCAATAGGATAAAAAATAAATCGACCTGTAGTACCCCAGAGTGACAGTGCTTAATAACCACGTCCAAAATCGCTCGCTACACCCATTCAGGATTTCTTCCACAGTGGAGGCTTCCTCCACCCAGTATCTCAAGAACTCCAAACCATCAAAGACAACAACTCTTGTGATACAAATGAAGAGTTGAAGTCCTATATCAACGATGAAGGATATGTATCTCAAGGAGAAACATACATGTCATTCTACTCTCCAAAGCAAAGTCCCAGATATATATTATGATCAGATGTCAGAATGATCAACATAGATTGTAATCCCGAAGGATGATGTGCTCTACCTAACTCATTAGAGGAAGACACTCTGATGAAAGACGACTTTGACTATGATTCTTATGATCCCCTAGATGATTTTCCTATCTAGAAGCCATACATGGGAGACTCGGGGCAAAAGAGTGAGCCGGATAATGCCTATCAATTGAATGATCTTGAAAAGAATACATCTGCCCTCCCAGAGTCATGGCATCCTTACTCAGAATATTCTAAGAATGTCCAACACCACATTGATGAATTTACGAAGATTTCAGGACAAGAATTCATTAACTATGCATTTCCTGAGGTCAACTTTATTGAAGCATATGACTCATTTATTCCCACAAAAACCTGGGATACCTTGGGGCAGCCAAGCGGCAAGTATGGCTTTCTAGTAAAGTACACTGCTCCCAAAATCTCTCGCATCGGATATGAGGACATCCAGCCAACTGGATGGGGAGATCCTCTTGAGAGTGAAAATACTATGGAAGATGCGACAGAAGAGTCCTCTTATGATAACTCTGCATGGGAAGAAGACTCCAATGATCCTACTCCACCAGAAATCAGTGTCATTACTGAAGACAAACCAAGAAGAAAAGTATCAGACTTTGTGATCCACAGAGGAGTTCTTCGCCATTGGGTTGCGGTCGATGTCCCGAAGGCCGTTCATAAATCCAAGTAATTTCCGCATCTTTATTTTGACCTTTCACCTTGCCCGGGTGAAATAGATGTTTTATAGGGCTTACTTTTCTGTAAATGCCCCTTTTCGCTTCACCCAAAGCAACAGAGTTTTGTTTTATAGTGTTTACCGTGAAATTGGTAAACAACCGCTGATCTTCCAAATCTAACTTTGGTGACTCACAGGATCGATCAGATTGATCCTAGGACATGTGCTAACAGTTGATCTAAGTTAAATTCTAAAGCAATGAATACTTCGACAATACTCAAAAAGAAAAGTTTGTTGAAAATATAGTACAAGACAACACTTCAAAATGTGAAGTTAAAAGACTAAAAATGTAAAAAGAAGGGTCAAACATGTGCAATAAAGATCAAAGGTACAAACCGAAAGTAAGTGCAGAAACGTAACTGGCTTCAAATAAAAGATAAAAATTTAAGTAAAGATCAAAGTAAATTGCGTTGAAGGATAAATGGTGTTTACATCACGTACATTCTCACAATACTCTTTTCTCAACACGCGGATACTTTTGAGTAAATTTGGAGTTACTTGTACAAAGTGAACATAACACCCCTAATCCTATTGCTAGGACCCTTATTTATAATACTAAAAACTAACTGCTATAAACTGCCTGAAATAATCAACAAATGACAAGTGTCATATTGCATGCTTCCATTGCTCGGATACACGCCACCTGTCTTTCTTCAAGAGCGAACCAAAGTAACTACTCCCTCCTTTATTTGAATTTGAATTCCCAGCGTTAGACATCATCAACATTCTCGGTCGAAGGTTCCCCCTTCAACTGTTAGAAATATTTTCTAAGTCCCAAAAGATCTCCTTTCCTCTTATGAGTACCTTCAACTCAAACCTATCACGCAAATCCTGTCGAAAGCTTTTCTAACCCTCTTCAAGAGCTTAACATTCCCCTCAACACTTTCAACTTCATATGGGCGTCGAATTTACGAGCTAACAAATTGCCCCCCAAAAATGTCTTTTTCGACAGTACTGAAGAAAAGGGCATTTTTTGATAGTGTCCGTTCGACACCATCTTTTGACCATGCATATGTGTTCATAAAAACTGACTGACCCACGTTCCAAGAAACTATTCAGTTTCTTTTCCATCAAATTTATGACATCACAACCAATTAAGATTATGACTGAAATGTCCCCTCGTAAATCACATCAAGCCGCAAATCACCATAACCTCCCCTAAAGTCTAGAATATTGTGGATATAGGTGGCAACTGTCACCTCCCCTACTTTGGATCCTGGGAGGACACGTGTCCCACTAGCCTTAGCTCCTTCATGATGATTAGTGAGCCCTTTAGCGTTTCCAAAGCGCTTTATAAATAGTTTCTTCAGAAACTATTTTTATTTTTCCACTCCCAAGTATCCATTACGCACCTTCTCCTCTCTCCAAAAACGTTCAACCTTTCACCTTCAACAAACCCATTTTCTTCAAATTTCTTCACCAATGGCTTCTTCAACTGCTACTACTCAAGACCCAAAGAAAAGCCAGAAGCTCAAAGATCAAAAGAGCCTACCACTACTTCCTCCATTTGATACGTTGAATGGACCCAAGGTGATAAAGAATTAGCAATTCATTCCTGAGCCTCTCAAGGAGGAGAAAAGACACATCTACGAAACCCAGGTACTGATTCCTATTACCGTTTCTGGGAAACCGTTAGCCTTATCTGGTCCTTTATCTTATTTAGACACAGATTATACAGCCATTAGTGACTTCTTCCCGTCATATCGTAAAACTAAACCTTTAGGCCAGAAAGACAAAGCTAGGGTAACGTCTGAACCCCATGACAATGTAGCCCTAAAGAACATAGATTTGAAGTATCTGAATGACGGGTCTAGGCTATTTAGGGAAACTCCGTATTTTAAGGATTCTGACCTCTATTTAAACTGGTTGACCAAGTTAGAGAAAGTGAAAGCCGAAACCTGGAAGAGCTCAAGAATCTACGACTTGATCATGATGTCGAAGACTGGTCCAACCTACTATCCAACTTTACTGGCACCATCTTTGTATTTTTGGGATAGTACCCACTATACCTTCCATCTCCCTTGTGGGATGATGACACCCACTCTGTTCGACGTAGCCGCTATCACAGGGCTAAAGCCTCATGGTTTAGTTTACGACCCTGAAATAGATGCTCTAGACACTATAGGGTTCGCCACCACCAAACACACTTATACTCATTTCATAAAGCATTACCACAATAGGCAAACTGAAACAGTCGAAGACGAAGAACACATAGAATTCTTGGCTATGTGGCTTTCTCGCTGCGTATTCTATACCAAATCCTTGCAAGTGGCAAGAAAATATCTGACTCTATCCAATCAACTACACCTTAATCGGGGCATCTGCCTAAGCGAAATGATATTGGCCAGTCTGTACGAGTCTTTGAGTGAAGGTGCTAGTCGTCTGAAAGACCAAGAGAGTAACGGGAACCTGCTGCTATCTGGACCATTTTGGCTACTTCAGCTTTGGCTTAATGCCACTTTTGAAGCCAGCCTCCCCAACAAAGGGTTTGTAGACGAAGATGCTGCTGAAATTAAAGAGAGACGAGTCAAATGGGTTCGACTGGTGCAACTGACCCCAAACGAAGAAGGAAAGTCACTTAGGGCGTCCTTCTCTGGCTTCGTCAAAATGTTTGCTAAGCGCTATGAGTTCACCCCAAGGATGGCGTCCTTTGCTGAACGAAAATATGGCCCTGAATGGTTTACCAGGCCCTTTTCTCCCTCGTTCAAGAAACATGAAGAAGAATCGCAGCGTGTCTGGGAGGCATTCCTGATCCCTCGACTTATCGTTCATCGACTCAACCTGCTAAAGGGCTAAACCTCTCTGATAACCTATCAACCAAATCTTGTCTCTCGACAATTTGGCTTGGTCCAGACTCTACCCAATTGCCTTTATGAGAAGAAGGTCCACGTTATTCTTCCCAACACCATCTACGATGCCATAAAGAGTTCGACACACCTTGCTCGACATGCTCATCGATCACTCCTGACTCCCGTCTACTTTGAACCTTCTTATCCTTGCACCCAAGAATTCCACGACTGGTGGTCGACACATTACGCTGTAGAGTTCCTTGATGTTTCTAGCTTTGCTCAGTTGATTGTCCAAGCTTTTGTTAATGTGCAGGAGAAGATCAAGAAAAGTACATCCATTCATGTTAAGGAGATTCACGCCTTCCAGAAGTACTTTAAAACTGTTTATCGACCAGATGATATTAGTCGAACCGTCCGCGAAGCTGCAGTTACGCTGAAGGAGAAATTTTTAAAGAAAATGGAGAGTTTGAAACTCCATTCATACGTTCCTCCTGAGAAACGCTATGAGGTGGCTTTTGTACTACATCCTCCCAAGACTCCTCGACTGCCATCTTCTTATTTTGGAGTGGCTCTTGCCCCTTAATTTCCAGATTGGTTCATCAGTGGGGATTCTATAAAGATCCTTCGCCAACAGTCGAAACCCAAGGCTCAGCGGGTGGTTCCGACTAAGCATACGCTAGACAGTTTCAAAGGACACCTTCATGTCGGTATGGAAGATGTTCGCATCGAATCCGAAATACATGAAGGTTTGGATTCTTCGATTTTATGTTCTTTTATTTGAACTTTATCATTACTGACATGGGGTAACTTGGTTTGTTGTGCAGCTGTACCCAAAAAGAACGCCCCTCAGCACCTGGTCGAAGCCAGAGGCAAAGGCAACAAGGTACATCACACACCTTTTCCTTTCGTTGATTATTCCTTCTTCCCCTAATGCTTCTCCATTCCAGGCTTCTCGCAAACCACCTCCGACACATCAAAGGAAGTCAAAAAGGGGCACTGCCCAAATTATCTTCGATTCAGAGGATGAGGACCAATCTCCTCCTGAAGACTTGAAGCTTAAAAAGAGGAAGAAACCAAACCAAGAATCTGGTGCTGCTGGTCAATCTGAACTTGCGACGGCTAAAGTCCCCAAAAAGACCACTACTCCAAGTAAAGCCACATAAGCCCCTTCTGGAACCGCCTCTAAACCAGCTGCAGGTCATGCTGAAAGTAATACCAAGGTAACTTGTCATATTTTTTCTTTAAATAAAAACTTATTTACCTTGTTTCCCTTGATCTGACTTGTTTCGATTTGATTCAGGCTGATGCTAGTGGTTCAAAACCAACAATGGATTATCCTTCTTCTCCCATCACTCTCCTGAATAGCCAAGGTGAGCCCACATATCATCCCACTTCTGACTTGGGTTCTGGAATGAGTTCACTAGGTGAAATTAACAAGCCTAGTTTTGAAACAGCTCCCCCTTCGTCAGCAAAGACTGCTACCCAACAATCTCAAACAGATGGCTCCGACCATGAGGTAGATGATGACGTTCAGCAGGATCTTGACACAGCGAATCCAAAAACTGCTGCCATGGATGAAGACCCAACCTTGGTCGATGAAGAGGGATCCCCAAATGACGAACCCATTGGGGCTGCCAATGTTAACCTAGAAGGTGAGGAAGACATGGAAGAAGATGATGATGAGGCCATGCACCAATCTGAACTTAATGGCCAAAGTGATGCCGATGATAATGACAAAATGGACGAAGATGAAGAGGAGGAGGAGAAAGATGAGGAGGAGAAGGCTAACAAAGGACCTATTAACGATCCAACTCATGTCGAAGCTACTCCCCCAGCAACTACTGCTGTTACTGAAGGCAAGGCCACATCAACTGTGTATGGAGCAGGCCCTTCTGAAAAAGAGCTCGATGCATTGAAGGAAAGTAATCCTCGACAATACATAAAGATCCTTCTTGGGCGTCGAGGAAGCTCATCTGATAAAACTCCCAGTGCTTCGACTACCTCTGGGGATCAACCTTCGAGCAAACCTGAAGACAATATCCTTCTGAAGATCAAAAACAAGATCTTTAAGGGTGACCTTTTCACACTCTTGTAGATGGATGATGTCACTCATATCTCTCTAAAAAACCTCCTCCAACAAGTCGACATCCATGCCATTTCCCCAGAATCTTCCAACATCATCTTAGAGCTTGGCACTATGATTGATCAAGTCCATGGTGACCTGAAACGCCTGCCTCAAATTGAAAAGGCCATTTCAACCAAAGCTGGAAGTGAGGCTGCCGCTTGGACTGCTGCCACTGATTCTGAGAACAGAGTAGTAGAGTTGGAGGAAACAAAAGAAAAAAACAAGCAAGAAATCACATCCAATGAAGAAAGTATTGCTTCCTGGGAGCGAAAGATCAAGAAACTTCGGGCCAAGATCTCAAAGGCCAAAAAGCGTAACGCTGAATTGTCTGCCTTCGATGAATCTGGCCTGTCGAAAGAGCTTGAAAGTGCCATAAGTTTTGCTAAGAAAGCTCAATGACTGGAGAAGGAAGTTGCACATTTAAAATCTGACAAGGCCTTGTGTGAAAGGCGTCTTGATCTCCAGAAGTCGAAGTACTTGAAGATGAAGTAGAATCTCCCCTTTTAGCTTGTTACTTTCTTTGTAATTTCTTAATTTGATGCTCCATGGCCCTTTGAGGCTTTTATATGTAATGACTACTAAGCCATTTTGGCATTCATAAATACCATTATTGGCTATGCCCTTGTTACGTTGAATTACTCTTTAACAATTTTAATTTCTTGAAGTGTTGGTTTATATTTTTTCAAATACTTGCCATTTACTTTCAAGATTATTTTATCCTCATTTAATTCTTCAACTTCATAGGCTCCATTAGAAAATACTTGCGTAATTTGAAACGGGCCCTCCCATTTTGGGGACCATTTGCCCAAGGCTCTAACCTTTCGATCCATAGGCAGAATTACCTTCCAAACTAAATCTCCAGGTGAGAAGGTCTTGATTCTAACCTTTTTATTATAAGACTTCTCCACTCTTTTCTTTCGTCTCTTTAAAAGTTCTAAGGATTTAAGTATTTCCTCGTCCAAATCTACCAGTTCGTCTAACATCATATTCCAATAAAGCTCAGAAGGAATTTCACGATGTCTCTGAATCCTAGTCGACTGGAGATATATCTCAACAGGTAACACCACATCGTGACCAAAAGTCAATAAAAAAGGAGTAGTGTTGGTTGCTTCCTTGGGAGAGGTTCGACATGCCCAGAGGATCTGGTCTAGTGTCCTATGCCAATTTCTAGGATTTTTTCCCACATGTTTCTTGATCAGATCAATCACCACTTTATTAGCTGCTTCGACTTGACCGTTAGTCTGAGCATAATAAGGTGTAGAGGTTAAGAGTTTGAAACCCATCTCTTTTGCAAACTCCTGCATCTTTCGACCAGTAAAGACCGATCCTTGATCTGTTGTGATCGTTTCTGGGATTCCAAACCTGTAAATGATGTATTTTTGAATAAACTCGATCACATCCTCTTGATCCACATTTGGTAAAGGTACCGCCTCGATCCACTTCGTAAAGTAGTCGATCCCTCCAGTCTTTATCCGCCAAGCTGTCTATTGCAAAAATCTCAAAATACTCGACTATAGGTTTCCTCCAGTCTTTATCCGTCAAGCTGTCTATTGCGAAAATCTCAAAATTTTCTTCGTCAGCATATCCAAGCTTTGTCACTTCTAGGTCTGATGGGTATAATCCAATAGATACCACTTTACCTCTAGCTTCGATTCCCTCTTGTAAATTTTCCTTCGAAACCTTATACCCAGAAGCAACCTGAGCCAAGTCATTGGCCACTTGATTCACTAGTCGAGGTATGTGTCGAATACTCACTACTTCGAATCTCTTCAATAGTCTATTGGCCACTACGAAGTATGTAACGCCCGTATTTAATTAAATATTTTAATTAAATAGTATTTAGTATTTTTCCGAATATTTGTTGAATATGTTGGTTGATGCTAATAAGTATTAATCGGGTAATTAGTCGATTTAGTCGGGAGAAATTAATATTAGAAATAATATTTATTTTCGTAAAATATTAATTAATTTAATTGATTTAAGTTGTGTTGGCTTTAGTAGGATTATTTAATTAAAAATGATCTAAGTCGTAGAAAATAATATGGTGTTAATTTAGTAAAAGTATAAGAAAATATTGGGCTTATTTAGATGGTAGTAATAGTGGGGGTGTAGTAATGAGGCCCAATAAGAAAATAAAATAATAGAATTATTATATTAGGTTTTTAGAAACAAGGAGGAGTTAGAAAGTGGATGTAAGTGGGAGTTGCAAAAAAAGAGGAAAAATAGGAGCAGAACGTGGAAGTTATGGAGAAGAGGAAAAGAGGAACAAGGGTTTTTGAGAGAGAATTCATAGAGGCTACTAGAGCAAGTTTTCAACTGGAAAAATTTAGAGCAACCTTCAATCCAAGGTAAGGGTGGGGTTCGAATTTTATAACCGGGGATACGATAATTGATATGTGGGATTGAGATTTATATAATTTTCTACTGAATGTGTTGAAGTGTATTGACGAATTGGTTTTGTTTTTGTGGAATTTGATGTTCTATGGCATAATAATTTGTAATTGATATTGTGAACTGGAACTGGTATTGAACATGGAGAATCTTGGGTCGGAGAGAATTAATACTGGTTGTGTTTTAAAATATATATATATATATATATATATATATATATATAGGGGGTGGCGCAAGCCACCCCTGTGTGTCAAAGTATGGTGGTGCAGGCCACCTCTGGGAGAAGAAAAGAGGATGACGCAAGCCACCTCTCCTAACATTAAAGGGTGGTGCAAGCCACCTCCAATTTAGAGGAAGGATGGCGCAAGCCACCTCCTGGGGGAAAGTTTTGGTGGCGCAAGCCACCTTAAGTTAAGTGGGTGTGGTTTCTCTTATATATTATATTCTAATACCTTAATTAAAATGCTGATATGCTACTCGGGGGTAAGTTTTAGGAATTAAAATATGTAGCATACATTAATGGTTTGATAATAGCAAGATTAATTGGAATTAGAACCAGTAAAATGAATATCAGTAGGAAAATAACAACAAGTATGAAATAGCCGAAAAGAATGAGATAGCATGTTTTTGACAGAAAATGAGAAAAATAGCAGTAGCAGGTTTTTGACAGGAAATGAGAATTGAGCAGACATTGATAATTTGTATCAGAGTGGAATTTTGATGAAAGTACGATTGAGAGCATAATGTGTTGTATTAGTAAGTTGAAAATTACCAGCATCAGTAAAATTAACTAGTAGTAATAGTAGTGTGTAAAACAGTACCGATTTAGCCGACTTAGCCGAGTTAAGCGGAGAAAATTAGTTGTCCGGAATTAGTCAAAATTTGTCGAGGTAGTTCGTATAAATTAGTAGGTAATTTTGGTTGGTTTATTTTGTTGAAATCATGTCGAATACGTGGATTTGCAGGTACAGTTAAATAAGTTAATTTGTCCCGATTTATGGGCATATTCGGGTTGTAGGTCGGATGACCAGTGTTGATATATAAGTTGCAGGCCTATGGACAATGTGGTTTTGTTGTTGATTAGTTGCTGTTAATTATTGACGCTGATATGTTGTTGTTGTTGATGATGCGAAGTTGCAGGATATTTGTTGTTGTTGAATTGCCTCTATTAGTTGGCAAACATTAAGGTGTAGGCCGGTGGCCAAAGTTGAAATTGTTGTTAAGTTGCAGTTGTGTTGTTGTTGTGTTGTTGTTGAATAAGTTGATGCTGTAGTTGTTGTCGCATGCATAACATAGCATATTAAGTTGGCCTGGATTGGCAAAATTATTAAGTTGGCCTGGATTGGCAATAAGTTGAAAGTTGAAGGCTTATGCCTTGTTTGGTGCCTCTATTACTTGGCAATTTCTAAGTTGGGAGTTCTGCTCCGTTTTTAAGTTGGGAGTTCTGCTCCAATGGTACCACATGCATACGCACAGTTGAGTCGCATTTTGTGTTGCATTCTTATGTTGACAAAGTTGATGTTGTATTATGTTGATAAAGTTGTTGTAGTATTATGCTGATAAAGTTGTTGTTGAGTTGTTGATGATTGTTGTTTGTTGTTGTCGTAAAGTAGTTAAATTGTATGATTCTAGTCTAATGTATTGATTATCATACTCTTGTTTATATTATTCGATATCTCACCCCTTCTGTTTGAATGTTACCCCTATGTTGGTAACATGCAGGTTAGCAAGGATGAAGGTCGTTTATCTTCATTAGTTCGAGTCGGTGTCGATGCTCTGATATGTAACACTCGGGGGGATGAACACTTGTTTTCCTTATTGTTGAATTTGATTATGTTGCTGTTGTTTCAAGTTGTTTTGGTTAAAAGACTTGATTTCTTAAAGTTATTTTAAATTAAACAAGATGTTATACTATTTTAAATTGAAATTTGTGAATCCGCTGCTTATTTATGAAAGTGTTTTGTTTTCAAAGAATAAGTGATGTTGTTACGGTTTCATCCGAGTAAATGTGTTATGTATCAACGTTATATGAAATTAAATGAGCACGCTTTTAATCAGAAATGTGGCATCCTATTTGATTATGTTGAATTTCATAACTCTGATTTTATCGGTAATTACCGGGTAGAAATGGGGTGTTACAAAGTACATGATAAGTTTCTCCTTAACACATTTGTACTCCTTTGTAATTTGCTTTATGACCAACTCTGAGTCTCCCATTATTTCGACTCGAGTAGCCCCCAATTCTAACAAAATTTCAAGTCCAGCTATTAAGGCTTCATACTCAGCCTCGTTGTTGGAACAAAATCCTTCGACCCTGTACTTGAATTTTGTTGGAATTTTATTCAGAGAAATAATCAGCACACCTACACCTGTGCCATCCTTGTGGCTGGAGCCATCGAAGTATAACTTCCAAGGTTCCAATTCGACATAATTCAACATGCTTTCGTTTATGGAGTGGTCGACTATAAAGACTGCTACCACTTGTCCCTTAACCGCCTTCAGAGGCTTATACATTAAAGAGTACTCAGTCAATGCTAGTGCCCATTTACCGATTCGACTATGCAAGATAGGTTTTGATAACATGTGCTTAATAACATCGAAATGGGACGAAACAGAAACATCGACTGGCTTTATATATTGCTTCAATTTTGTACAAGAGAAATACAAGCATAGGCATAATTTTTCTATCATGCTATACCTAGTTTGTGCATCATTCAAAACTCTACTGAGGTAATAAATGGCTCTTTCGACACCATCCTCATCCTCTTAAGCCAACATGCTCCCTATGGTTTTTTCTGATGCAGCTATGTACAATCTCATACTCCTATCCCTACAAGGTGGGGAAAGAATTCGGGGATGACTCAGGTATTCCTTGATCTTGTCGAAGGTCGCCTGCTGCTCCTGCCCCCATTCGAATCCATCTTTATTGAATCGAAGCAATGGTGAAAAGGCCTGCGTTTTTCCGCTTAGGTTCGATATGAATCTCCTCAAGAAATTGATCTTGCCCAGCAGCGACTACAACTCCTTTTTCGTTGATGGCGCTTTCGCTTCCATGATGGCCTTGGTCTTATTCTGGTTGATCTCGATCCCCTTTTTATGGACCACAAAGCCAAGAAAATCCCCTGCCTGCACACAAAATGCACATTTAAGAGGATTCATTTTAAGACGATGCCTTCTCATCCTTTCAAAGGAGTGTCGAAGATGGTCTAAGTGACTCTTCCCTGAAACAGACTTAACCACGATATCATCGATGTATATTTGCATGAAAGTCTTTATATAATCATGGAAGATTGAGTTAATTGCTCGCTGATATGTTGCCCCAGCATTTTTGAGGCCAAAAGGTATCACCACCCACTCGTAGGCGCCTAAGGTTCCAGGGCAACGAAAAGCTGTTTTGGGGACATCATCTTCAACAATGAATATTTGGTTATAACCAGAGTACCCATCTAACATACTGAGATATTCATGTCCTGCGGCGGAATCAACTAACATTTCTGCCACAGGCATAGAATACTCATCCTTAGGAGTTGCAAAATTTAAATCTCTAAAGTCTATGCAATTAAACCCTCAAGGAACCATTCTTTTTAATAACAGGTACAATGTTAGCTAACCATTCGACATACCTGGTAGTGCGGATAAACTTGCATCGAAGGAGTCTTTCGACTTCCTCCTTTATCTTTGAGAGAATCTCTGGGGCGAACCGTCTTGGATTTTGTTTAACTGGCTTTTTCCCAGGCTTGATCGGAAACCTATGTTCGACTAACTCTCTACTCAAACCAGGCATCTCATCGTAGTCCTAGGCGAAACAGTCTTTAAACTCTTGCAACAACTGGGTAATTTCGACCTTAATTTGTGGGTCAAGCTTGGCACTAACATATGTTGGCCTTCTAGTTGCCCCTTCGCCTAGGTCGATTTCTTCTAACGGATCTTGCGCCAGCATCTTAACATTATTTGCCAGCGGATCTTTTTCGAACCCCAGAGGCTCATCGTCATAAATAGCGTCAAGCCTCTGGCCTTGTTCTACACCCTGAACCTTATCAGGTGGCTCTTGGTCAAAGTCCTTACCAGGACCTTCTTGGTGGAATTCAGGATATGCTTCGCCAGCCATATATTCGTTAGCAGCCTCCAAAGCCGCTTGTAATCTAGTTTCAGCCACGTAGGCCGAAATTCTTCTCAATGCTTAGAACTCAGTCATTATCACTGAATTCACTTCCCCATCCTGTAGGGTCTACTGCAGGCTCGCCAAGGTACGAAAGTCTTTACCCTGGAACCTCCTTATCCTAACGGAAACCCTCGACGGGATGTAAGTATAATGAGCAAAATGTCTCGTCGTCTGGGACAAACTCAAAATCTGCTGGACCACAGGGGGCAATGTGAGCCAAATGTTTGTCGAACTAACGTCTGTCTACATGATTGATTGATGCTTTAAAATACCCCTGGCCAGCCTCAATGTTTTCGACTATGCCGTCTAGTCTCCAGATGGTGATGCGTTGATGCATCAAAGATGGCACTGCACCAATGCCATGTATCCACTCTCGACCTAAGAGCAGATTGTAGTTGGCTTTTGTTTCTACTACCATGAAGATAGTAGGCCTAGTGATTGTCCCCACTGTTAAGTCGACTTGTATCACCCCCAGAGTAGAGCCAACTTTTCCTTCGTAATTCGAAAGAACCATATTATGTGGCTTAGTGTCAGTATCGTACTTGCCAATATTGCTTAATAAGAAGTGTGGCATCAAGTTCACTATTGCGCCACAATCAACTAATATTTTATTTATCGGTACATTCTCCACCTTGCCAGTAATGTAGAGGGGCTTTAGGTGACTCCTCATTTCCTCTGTGGGTTGCTCGAAAAAAGCATTCTGCTCTTCGACACACCCATTGTTCATAATATAGTAGCATACCGGCTTGTGTGTTTCCATCTCTGCCTCAGTGCAGGCATCTAAAACTTCGACTTCTGTGAGCTGGTCGAACTCTCTGGGCATCATAGATACCACATTGACTATGATGTCAAGAGAGGCATCAGATTCGGAGTCGAAGTTGTCTGTCATTTCGTCATCCTCTTCGACAGTCTTCTCAGGTTTATCCTCTTGAGAGGCAAACAGTTTTCGTCCTACAGGTATTTTTTCAGCAACCCTCATTGGATTCCCTCCATTATTGTCACTAGGGATATTAGTATTGGACTCTCCTTGATCCTTCGACTGGGCCTCCCTGAGAGCCTTCCTTCGACGTTGCTCTCTCCTCCATTGAGATCGCGACATCAGGTTCTTCCCTTTATAGTTTTTAGAAACATACGCCGATTTATTAGAAGTCTGAAACTCCTTTCGATATTCTACTAAAGAGCCTCTGCACATCAAACTTCTGCCAATTTCTCTGACCTTTTTCCTTTCCTCCGACAGGTTTCATCCAGCTCCCTATTGGTGCATTACTTGTTGGTTTGAAGGTACTGGGTCTGGCCCCTGGGAACTGTGTTTTTCCTCCCAATTGTTTTGAAGAGGACCTTCTAGGGTCGAAACCCATTTGACCCTGGGACATTCCTTGCTCCCTTATTTCTTTAGCCTTCTTAACCCCCTCAAGATTATGGGCAGCTTTCTGATCGAAGATTGCACTGCATCTGGGGCATAACATGACGCCTGATCCCTTCTTTTGGCAGCGATGAAGGAATTCAATGATAGTTTCATCCTATTTTGGATATGCCACTTTGTTACGCTCCTCTTGGCAGCTTGCTTCATCAACCTCTTTGGTCTTATGTTGTGTAATCTCGACCATATTTATGTCCATGTCGACATCAGCACCAAGATTCAGATCGCAGAAGTCCATATCAAGACCCTCAGCAGCCTTGTCTATCTTAACGAAACTCTCAGCAGTTTCTTTAGTAACCAACATCATGTTGGAACCCTCAGTAATCCCATCATTTAAGCCCTCAGTGGTTTTGCCGAAACCCTCCACAACCTTGCTCATGAGTTTCTCTACAGCATAAATGTCAAGGTCTTCAGTAACCTTGGCTATCACAGCGTTGTTAGCGAAATCTTCAGTAATTTCCACCATATGTATCTCTGGCTCAGCATAATGGGCCTCTGCTGTTGGCAATGGGTCAGAGTCAATTTTCATCTGACCTTTGCTCTTCTCTCTGAATTTCAGTCTGCCCTCCTGAATAGCATTTTGCACCAGATCCCTGAAAAGAAAACATTGAGAAGTTTTATGACCCAAAAAATTATGGTACTTACAAAATCCTCTCTTTTTCCTTTGTTCTAAAGGTGGCATTTTAGCGCCAGGAGGCACTATCATCTGCCCATATTTTACTAACAAATCAAAAATTTTGTCACATTTGGTGATATCGAAAGTATATGTTTTCTTGGAAACTTATCATTCTTTTCAGATTCGACCGAATTTTTTCCAGTCGAAGGGGCTAACATTTTACAAGCATACGGAGGACCTTGCTTTAACTCAGCAACGTCTACCTCACTCTCGTCGAAATATAATGGTTTGTCGTACAAACCTTCGACATCCTCATTATATTCAACATAAGCTACCTTTTTACCCTTATTGAAATTAGCCTTTTCGTCTTTCAGACGTTCTAACTGTCGAACCCTATCAGCCAGTTGGGCCATATCTCTCAAATACTGGGTATCCAATTTCTTTCTAATAGAGTAATCAAGGCCACCAGCGGCCATTTCGACCAGTTCATGCTCTGGCACTTGAGTAAAACACCTAGCCTTAAGTAATCGAAACCTGTTTAGGTAATCGTCTATTGGTTCAGTAAATTTTCGCTTTATACTGGCCAACTCCTTCAAACTAATCTTAGTTTGCCCCATATAGAATTGTTCATGGAACAAGCGCTCTAACTGGGTCCAATTACATATTGAGTTAGGAGGTAGGGTTGTAAACCAAGTAAAAGCGTTTCTGGTGAGAGAACTTGGGAAATACTTCACCCTAAGACTTTCGTCATTTGCGATCTCTCTAGCCTCGATCATATACCGGGCTACATGTTCGACAGTAGATTCAGTTGTATCTCCTGAGAACTTGGTAAACTTTGGGACCTTCGTCCTAGGGTGTAATTCTGATTGCAGGATATAATCCACTATGGGTGAGGTATAGTTTGGCCTAGTAAAGCCAAAATTCACCCCATTTCGAGCCATTATTCTTTCGACCATGGCCGCTAGGTTGTTATCCGCTGCTATGTTGTTACGTCGAACCTGTTGTACAACCTGATCAGCATCTTGGTTTCTATTCACTATCACTACCCCTTGTTCCCCTTCTTCAGGAATTGGCCCTTGGTTCCTAGGTGGTTCGCCTCTGAGGAGTTCGACTCTAGGGGGTTCCAGGTTGGCCTCAGGCATAGTTTCTAGGTTTTTCCGTGGGATATTCTCCACCACCGTCGCACCTCGCACAAGGCCGGCACCCCCATCAATTCTGCCATGCGTGCCAATTGCGCCGTTAGTTGTTGGTTGGTCTGGGTAGTGTTCCGAATCAAAGGCTGGAAAATTTCCCCCATAGTTTGAGACAAAGTTTGTACCATTTGTAGATTACTCTCATCCATTTGTTGTCTTAAACATGCTATAGACGCGTTTGTTAGACTAGGACCTTGAGTGGAATATCCTATACCTACACTTTGGCTGTTTCGACCCACATTTATCCCAGATCCCGACCCCTGTAATGGCGAAGACATTACATTGTCTGAAAATACTGGGGGGGGGGCATTTTGGAGGCTTTGCATTATTGACGTTGGCATTCCATAAGGTGGATTCCTTGGTAAGGGTTGTGAAAATCCTGGTGGGGGAAGATGCCTAAATGTCGAAGTTCCTCCTGGTGGAGTTTGGGGATTAGATGCTTGTGGGCCTATGTACTCCAAAACAGGTTGAGTGTAAGCCCTTATATATGTCGACCCTGGTCCTGTCATTGATGGGTCGGACATAACAGGAGGTGGGATTGGCTCTCCTGTCAAAGGAACTAGGGGTGGTACCACATCATTCCTAGACACATTTTGAGGGTTTGTGTTACTAGGCTGGGCGTTCGAATTACTTGACTGCGGATTAGAACCACTCCCTTGAGGATTTGGATTGTTTGGCTGACTAGTGTTCGTCACCATTTTTCTAGTATATCTTCTCTTTGGCCTTTCTTCGTTTGTAGTGGCTACCTTACCACTTCTTAATAACATGCAACAAAGCTTTTTAAGGAGAAAGAGATTGATGAATGGCGATTTTCAAAATTTAGAAAAATCTTTATACAGTTAGCACTGTCCCACTGGGCGTGCCAATTTGTTTACCGTGAAAATTGGTAAACAACCGCTGATCTTCCAAATCTAACTTTGGTGACTCACAGGATCGATCAGATTGATCCTAGGACATGTGCTAACAGTTGATCTAAGTTAAATTCTAAAGCAATGAATACTTCGACAATACTCAAAAAGAAAAGTTTGTTTAAAATATAGTACAAGACAACACTTCAAAATGTGAAGTTAAAAGACTGAAAATGTAAAAGGAAGGGTCGAACGTGTGCAATAAAGATCAAAGGTATAAAACGAAAGTAAGTGCAGAAACGTAACTGGCTTCAAATAAAAGATAAAAATTTAAGTAAAGATCAAAGTAAATTGCGTTGAAGGATAAATGGTGTTTACATCACGTACATTCTCACAATTCTCTTTTCTCAACACGCAGATACTTTTGAGTAAATTTGGAGTTACTTGTACAAAGTGAACATAACACCCCTAATCCTATTGCTAGGACCCTTATTTATAATACTAAAAACTAACTGCAATAAACTGCCTGAAATAATCAACAAATGACAAGTGTCATATTGCATGCTTCCATTGCTTGGATACACGCCACCTGTCTTTCTTCAAGAGCGAACCAAAGTAACTACTCCCTCCTTTATTTGAATTTGAATTCCCAGCGTTAGACATCATCAACATTCTCGGTCGAAGGTTCCCCCTTCAACTCTTAGAAATATTTTCTAAGTCCCAAAAGATCTCTTTTCCTCTTATGAGTACCTTCGACTCAAACCTATCACGCAAATCCTATCGAAAGCTTTTCTAACCCTCATCAAGAGCTTAACATTCCCCTCAACACTTCCAACTTCATATGGGCGTCGAATTTACGAGCTAATATATAGGGTGATGTTTCAAGAATCGACAAATCATAAATAAATAATGTCATTCTAAATTCCTGCATTTATTTCTATTTTCACTTTTTGTTTTTTCAGAAAATGGTAATCCTAAAAGACAACCCGAAATAAAAATAAACGTTTTCAAAAAACAACACTGCACACACTTTTGCATTCTCTCTATCTTTTCTGAAAAGGAATCTTCACGTCATGCAGATTACTTGTTTTAAACCCCATTGAAACATATGATCCAATGCCTTCTCGCAACTTTGAGTTCCCGGTATTTGAAACTGAAGAAGAAAAGTACGAAGAAATTCCAGAAGAGATCTCCCAACTACTCAGACAAGAGGAAAGGTCCATTGAGCCTCACAAAGACCCGTTAGAAATGGTCAATTTAGGTTCAGAGAAAGAAAAGAAGGAAGTTAAGATTAGAGCACTGCTCAATACAACTGTCAGAGAAGGCTTGATAAAACTTCTCAAAGAATTTCTAGATGTGTTTGCTTGGTCCTACCAGGACATGCCAGGGTTGGATACCAGCATCGTGGAACATCACTTACCACTAAAAGTAGAATGTCCTCTGGTTGAACAAAGACTGAGAAGGGCTCATCCAGATATGGCCATCAAGATTAAGGAAGAAGTGCTGGAAATAGATCGACGCAGGTTTCCTTGCCACCTCAGAATATCCTCAATGGTTAGCCAACATAGTGCCAGTTCCCAAAAAGGACGGGAAGGTCAGAATGTGTATAGATTACAGGGATTTAAACAAAGCAAGTCCAAAGTGTAGCACCCCAAAATTTGCCATGCTCTTTCTAGATCTAGCTGGCTTATGTTTCTTTTTATTTGCATCGTCATTTTGCATTTGCATGTTTCTTTCGGGCATGGGATCAAGGTATTTCTTGCACCTTAGCGTTTATCCAACTCATAGGACATTTCAGCAGTATACAGAGCTAAGCAAATGGCTTTCAAAATTTTTTCGAGCATTTATTTTGCTCACTTGATGATTTGTTTATCAGAAGTCCCGACGGTTATCTATGCCCAGCAATTCGACACCGCACAGTATTACTTCGGCAGGGTATTTTGAGGTGTCAGGAAGGATTCGTGTTCCATTTCAGGTGTTACTCAGTAGCAATATTCATTTTTGAGTCTCAAAGGCTTAACAGGGTTCAGAACAGTTTCCAAAGGCCACTTCTCCAAGTTTCCCTCCAAAAAGCACCAAGATTCAAAATTGGGACTGAGTAACCAGTTACCTCATATAGGGTAACCGGTTACTCAGGGCGTATTTTGAAAAAAAATCAAGTTTCAGCAAGTGTGATAATGTGATTTCCATGTGCATTGTGAGAAGGATCTAGAATTGATTCAATTTTGATTCATTTTCACCAATTTCCACCCAAAATTCAAATTCCTTCCAACATTTTCCACTCTAATTCCATATTCCCTTTTCTAATTCCTTTTCCAATTCCAATTCCACTCACTAAACCTCATTCCAAACCCAAACTTAACTCCTAACCTAGAGGTTATTTAACCAAATTAATTCTAAACCTATGGGATGGACCCTAATTTTTCACCCTCATTTCAGAATTTTCTCTCAATTCTCTCTCACATTTTCACTCTCAACCTCCATTTTCAACCTCACTTAGAGCTCTTCCATTGAGGTTAACAAGTTCTTCATTGAAACTTGTTAATTCTTGAGTTAAAGCCTCTCATTACCACTCTGTTACTTGATTTCATTGATGATTTTCGTTTGGATTTGGATATGAATTTTGGAGGTGCTTATTGGAAGTGATTTTGAAGCATTTCTAGCTCATTACTTGGATTTTCAGTTTTTCTAGCAAGGAGGTCTTGGATTTCTGGGTTTCTAGCTTGGATTCATTGATTTCAGCTTCACAACACTTACCAAAGCAATTCTCAGCTTTGTAGGTTGGTTAATTTCAGATCCATACTTGATTTAGCTTAATTTCAACTTATACAATGTAGATCCATGGGTTTTATTGTGTTTTGATCCATTTGCTTGATTTTGATTGTTGATGTTGTTGTTTGGTTGGATATAATTGATGTTTGATGGCTATAATTCAGTGTAATTTCGTGCTTAATTGATTACATGATCATTTGGAGGTTTGGATAAGTCATTTGCTGCTGAAAATTGCTTCTGAAACTGGTTTTTTCTGATTCTGTTGTAGAGTAACCAGTTACTACATATAGGGTAACCGGTTACCCTGTTATTTTTTGCGTAATCTGGTTGATTTTGTACTAAGTATCCGGTTACTACATATAGAGTAACTGGTTACCACTGCTGCAGAATGTGATTTTCATGCTTTTTCTTGCTTGTTTGAGATCCTTTGCATGTCTAAACTTCATGGATTAATATGGTGATGATTTGTGGATTTTCTTGAGCTGTTTCACCTCACACCATTGTATGAACACGATTTTCTGACACACAACTTTTGGTTGTCATTGATGAATATTCATGTTTTGTTTTGTTGCTTTCTGGGTGTGATGGGCACGTTGCACACACATTTGAATCATGTTAATTGTTGATTAATGCTCAAATTGTCGGACGTGTGATGTCTGATCATTGTTTGCTCTCGATGTTGCTTATGCATGATGTTTCGATTAATGGTTATGGTGTGAAACTTTGTTGAATGTACTTGTGAAATGAAAACTTTAATGTATGCAATGTCTTTGGTTTATCCATGCCTAGTGGCTTGATGCTTAATTTGATACATGCTTGACATAACCGTGCATTGGTGAGACCTCCCCATGAGTATTTGTTTGGATGCATTGTATGCTGCCCTGCTTTTTACAGTTGTTGTTCTGAGTTGTTCATGTGCTGTCAAGTGTGTACCTTTGCCACCCTGTGGTTTTTTACACCTATTCTGGGCTGAATACTAAGCTGTTGAATACTGTTTGGTGTATGTGTTGGATTTCAGTGTTGTGCAGGTGCAGGAGCGCTGGTGTAGCTGTTGTTTTAGCTTGTTTCTCATTGTTTTGGTTTGCTTTTGCATGTTCCCCTTAGGGTTCCGTAGTCCAACTTAATCTTTGATTAAGCTTGGAGTAGGGTAGCCATTAGGATTAAACCATGTATGCTAACATTAGGTAGAATCTTCCCTTCTTATCTCAACCTTAGGGCCACTTTTGCATGACAACATTAGGATAATTTCCTTTAGTGTTTTCTTTTCAACTTTGAGTCTTCTCTTCTCATCTCATAACAAGTTTAAAACACTTAATAAAGGCAACTTGTATTGCGCATGAGCCTTAAGTACATGTGAAATGGGGAATCGGGGGTCTCCCTTCATTCTTCTAAGGTGCTTAGCATACGTCCTGTTGGGGACGATATGCGACGCATACGTCCTGTTGGGGACGATATGCGACACATTCGTTCCGATGTCATGGACTTTAGTGCAATGCAAGTTACAAGCTAACTTAATCCATTTCTGTCTAAAAAACACAAAAACAAATTCAAATCATTTTCATCCTTCGGGATTGTTGGGTTCCAAATCATTTTCAGAAAAGAGCTCGTTGCTCACATAAAAAACACTTTTCGACCTGTACGTCGAACTACGACTGCTCTAACTTCCTCTCTCTCGTCCGATTGAGCATACGTAGGCACAAGACGGCGACGTCTTGGCGAGCAACCTTTCCCCCCTTAGTGCATAGTCCTTCGAACTACATCAACTCTGATTCTTCGTTCATCCACGAAGATACGTAGGCATAGGATTGTGATAATCCTTGCGAGTCCGTTTTTGTTTTTCCCTTTTCCGTCTCCGTTTAGCAGTAGGCTTTAGATTACTCACCCTTTGATTAGACAACAAGTGTGGATCCCATCGAGTACGATGGACGCGTGGGGGGTGCTAATACCTTCCCTTTGTGTAACCGACTCCCGAACCTGGACTATGGTTGCGATGACCATGTCTTTCTCTTTCTTCTAGGTTTTCTTCGATTGTTTCCTTTCCCTACGTCAGGATAAATAACGTTCGGTGGCGACTCTTCTGTTCCTGTTTCTCGCCGGTTGATTTTCGAAGTTATGATAGCTGGCGACTCTGCTGGGGACTCTGGTTCCCTATGCGAGTCAATCCTAGCGCTTGTCTATTTATTTCATTGGGTGTTTACTGTTGTACTTTATTTGTTGTATATTACTATTTTTACCGCATTTATTGCATTTCATTATTGTCATATACTGGACTGTACTGGACTGTGCTGGTTTTTTCTGTTTTGTAGGATGGGTGTTCTGAGGGATAAACCCACTACCCAGGCTTGAGTATACACACAGGTTTTAGCGTGGATAGTCGTGTCACTCGCGTGGTCGTGACCACGTGAAGTGTTCGCGAGACCCACAACCAGACGAGGTTCTTTCAGGAGATGTCTGCTACTGCATGTTGATGCAGGCCATTGGATCTTCTCTTGATGAGCCGTCGACTCTGGTGACCATTCCCGAGGACTCAGTGGAGGCACTCCTCCCAAGAGGTGATAATGGCAGACCAGAAATGACAAACCCATTACGTTTCTTGACCCGAGGACCCGAAGCTAAGAACTTGCCATAGGATGACTTTTTCTGAGAGGAATCAGTGGAGGCCTCCTCGACTGATGATGATGCCAAACAACGATGGTGAACGTATCATCATTTCTTGACATGGGAGTCCGATGCTGAGGATCCTCGTTTTTCTAGAACCCACATGTGAGAGGGGTGGGATGTTTACAGGTTTGTAGGCAACCTTGACCCTCAACATACCTGGTTTTCTGGTTTTCCTATCAGTATGGATTTATCAGTATGGTATTCTGGTTATTCCGGTATTCGGGGTATTTGGGTAGACCTTTGAACTTATTCAGTCAGTTCAGTGCAGCAGTTGTTCAATCTATGTGACACCTTTGATCCTATGCTCTACATTGCATCATTTTTTAACATTCATGTTTTTCATTTCCAGGTAATATCTGACTTTTGATTCCAGTGGACGGGTTTTCATAAGGATGGATATTGAGAAGAAGAAGAAGAACATCATTGTCTACAAGTTCCCAATAGTCTCGGTCGTCTTGACAGCCTGCATGATATGGCAAGTCCAGATGTGTTGGGGATTTTCAAGGAAAAGTATGGCTGTATCTTATCCTTTGCTCGCAACATCAGTGATTACAAATATAGAGGCCTTCACACTTTGATGCAATTCTATGATCCTCCTTTAAGATGCTTCGTGTTTACAGACTATCTGTTGGTCCCTACCTTGGAGGAATATTCAAACATTTTGGGAATTTCTATTAAAGAAGGTTCTCTATTCTTCGGTTCTAAGACTGATCCTGACTTCAGAGTTGTGGGTGATGCTCTTTATTTGAGCAAGTTGGCATTGGAGGCCGATATTTCTAGCAAAGGAAAGTTACGTGGGTATCATCTGGGGTATCTGTCATACCCCAAATTTTGACCACTAAGATTTCCCATCATTGTGCAAATCATCACCACAATATGGATGTATCATTATGCCTCATCAGTCTCCCCAAAGATGGGTGAGCATTCACCACAAACAGGAATTAGGGTTTCAAGCCCTCTCAGAGCACTTAGGCAAAGGATCAATCAAAGAATTGACATGATCTTCAGCTTGTCTAACTTCTCAAACCTCCATAAAGGATCAAGAGGACTCCTACATCAAGAACGAAGCACAAAGTTGCAACATTCCAAGTGGATTAAGCCTCAAGATCGCCAGTCTCACCAAATTAGGGTTTTGGTCAACTAGGGCCTCCAGATGGGAATTTTCCTCTGGGCATGATCCAATGCTTCAAAGCATAACATAAGATACTCCATGGGACCTCACGGACCCAATCATCAAGTCAATTTGACCTCAGGGGATGCATTTATCAAAAATCAGGAATTAGGGTTTCTTGACCTAATTCACCCCTAAGTTGACTTTTGGGACAAAACATGAGCCAAGACCTCAAGACATGATTTGAGGGTCTCCAATACACCATATTGATCCATTTGCAACAATGGATTGATCCAAGAAGCTTGATTCACAAGTTTCAATTTCATCTGAACCACAATTAGGGTTTTGAAGAAAAAGTCAACTGTATCTTTGACTTTTGACCAGGACATGCTCCCAAACCTTGGGACATTTTTTCATACACCCTACAACACCTATGGAATCCATCCATTAAGTTTGATTTAGGTCAAGGACTTGATTTCATAGAGGATCGCACAGTTTAGATTTCATCTGCTGAAAAAGTCAACTGTACAAAAAATCAAAGTTTGACTTTTTGATTTTTTGGTCAACCAAGGTTCCTTAAGCCTAAAATGATGTTAATGTGTGATTGGAACCATCATTCATCAAGAAAAACCAAAGAAAGTGAGATAACTTGTAAAAGGGGTAATCATAAAAAACTTAAAATTTTTCTAAGTTATGAAACAAAATGGCTAGGGTACCAACTTCCAAGGATCATAACTTGAGATCCAAGCAACCATTTTGGATGGTCCAAAGATGGATTTGTAGCTCTCATGGCATACTTTAAAAGTGTCAACTACATCTCATTCCAATTCCTCATGGATTTTTAGTTATGGAGTGATCAAAATGGCTGAAAACATGAAAATCATATTTTTCCAAGACTTAGTGAAATTTTCACTAAGTCAAAATCTGCCTTACTTTTTCCAAAATGTAGGGACATTTTTCACCTTGATCCAAGTCAAACCAGGTCTTGGGTTGGACATCAAAGTTAAAGTATGCAATGAGGGCTTTCTAACAAGTACCAGATCATCTCCAAATTCCATTTGAGCAAGGAGATACAACCCTTGAAACATGGCCTCATTAACTGATTTTTCCAAGACAGATTTGGCAGATTTTGTGCATTTTACTCGATTTGATCAAATCTAACAAATCCAAGCCTTGTCATCATTTTGGACACATCTGAGGATCAAATCCAAGGGGGATTATCTGATCTCCAAGCCTCCAAAGTCCATGAATCTACAAATAGCATGCCAAACCTAAAAAGGCAAAAGATGCTTCAAGACTCCAATTTTGTTTTCAAGCATTCAATGGATGCACCAAGTTGGCATGAACTGAGCCTATTCCAACTTATTTCAGTCAAGACTTATCTCTGAACCAAAGCTACAAAGCCTGTGCTCTAACCTTTAGTCAATGGCTAGAGGAGACTAAAGATTCCAAAGTGATCCAATTGGCCAACAGCCTGCTGTAGTTGCCACACACTATTGCTTGCAAAATAAACTTGATCTACTATAAATAGAGCTCATTTGTGCTCAGTTTGAGTACACCAAAGCACTACAACACTTGCTTTCCTCAAAATCCATTTCTCTAGGCCAAAATGCCTTCTTTTGCAAGGTAACTCTGAGTTTTTGAGTTAGAGAGAAATTCCATTGCAGCTCATGATCCAAACACATCCAATATGTCATATCTAAGCTGTCCAAACTCTCACATGTGACCTGTAACACCAAAATCACAATGTCCCCTCTCAAAACCTCAAAATTTGACTTTTTTGCATTTTTCAAGCCATGTCTTGATTCAGTCACTTTCAAAACCAGATAAAACCTCAAACACACTCCAAATATCATCCTTGAACTGTCCCAAATGGTTCCCCACATCTGGAACACTATTTGAGAGAATTGCCATAGTGGTCACTTTTGCCCTTTTTGCAAGAAAGAGCTCAAACTTGTTCCTGAGGATTCCAGCTGGTTCCAACCATTCTAAAAGCTTCTAAGGGATCAATAGAGAGTGTCCAAAACATCAAATTACTTCTGGCACAAGAAGCTTGGCAGATTGCACAACAAACTCCTAAAGAGGTAAGCATCACAACTTGAACTCTTTGAAATATGCATTGCTTTGAAGTCCACTGATCATGCATATATCATACATGTTATATCTGTTGTGTTTGAACCAATTCATCATGTAATTCATGCCTGTAACAAGAGGTAGCATAGAAAATGCAATTATAGGGCTATTTCAAGAACAATATCGGGTTTTGAAATAGGAGCCTCATCTGAAAAAACCACCACCACCATTGGATTCCTTGTGAAATTCTAGGCAAGATAGACCTAAATTTTGTCCCAATCCATGGAGAAATGAGAAAGTTACAAGCTTCACGTTTTTGGCCAAAACCTTGCCTTGCCTTGCCTTGGCCAGGCCAAAAACAAGGCATGCCTCATGTATTCATGGGGTGGTTTTGATACACGGATGTATCACCACCCCAGTGGTAGAAGGCGCACGCTGCACACAAGAGGTCTGGGGTTCGAATCCCCCTCGCCCCAGATCCTATTTTTACTATTTTTTTCCATTTTTTTATATTTGTTATATTATTTTAAACAATTTGGAAAATTAATAACTCTCTCAATTTTAATGATTTTTGATTGGTTCTTTTTGCAAACAATAAAAAAAATGTTAAAATATTTTATTCCACAAAAAAATCAGATTCATATAAATTATTTAATATGGTTGATATTGGTGTAAATAAATTCATTTTAAATTGTTTTTAACACTTTTAAAAGTGGATTTTTATCTTGAAAATCAAAACCAAATGAGTTTTAATTCATCTTGTGATTAAAACATCATTTTTAAAATCTTAAACAAAAATCACAAGTTGTTTATTCAAGCTTATTTGGTATTTTATCATTATTTATTGATTTTCTTTAAGAATTTACTTTTAAAAAATGATAAAATTAGGGTTTCTTTGATTTTCACCCTCACAAAACTTTTTCAAACACTCATGGGCCTCTAATAGAGTGTAAGACCCAATCCCATTTAACCAAAACCATTTTGGGCCTCAGATATTGTATAAGTCTCGACACGATAAAAAATCTCGGCGCGATCGCTATTGTAAAATAATACCCTTGGGCCTCTCCTTGAGTTGTAAGCCCCATCACTTGTACAAAAACACTTTAGGGCCTCTCCTTGAGTTGTAAGCCCTATCACTTGTACAAAAAAACTTTTGGGCCTCTAATAGAATGTAAGACCCATTCCTTGTAAATAAGATACCTTGTTGGGCCTCAAACATTGTATAAGACCCACTCTATTTTCAAAAACTTCGGTGCGATCGTCGTTTTCAAACAAACCATCTGGGCTTACCCTCGTCTTGTAAGTCCCATCTTTCTTTTTTTCAAAATAATCTTTGGGCCTCTCCTTGAGTTGTAAGACCCATATCTTTGTATAGAAAACCTCTTTGGTCCTCAGTCGTTGTATAAGTCCCGATACGATATTCAAAAAAACGGTGCGATCACTGTTAAACCTTGGGCCTCTTTTTGAGTATAAGCCCTAACAATCTTTTCAAAACAATTTTCCTTTTGATTTAGATTCAAGTATACCGTTGTTATCAAAACTTTCTTCAATTTCTTTGAACAACTAACAAAACAGCATGGAAGCTTGCTCACCTGTAAGTTTTTATCCGCTTTTGTTTACTCGCTTTAATATATATAACTGTATTGTGGGAAGCTGCACATGGTTAGTCTTCTTTCATTCTTTTAAATACATGTCAAGTATATATAATCGTATTGTGGGAAGCTGCGCATAGTTAGTCTTCTTTCATACTCCTTTACATACTTGTCATATATCAACTGTATATATACTAGTATAGTTATTTAGAGTTTTCCCCGGCAACTAGGTCTAGAACTAGGTAAAGCCATGTTGGTCACTCTTAAATATAAACAAAACTAGATCCCCATAGGATTTCCAGATACAGTCTTCCCTTCTCTTGGGGTTAAACAATATGGAACAAAGAGAAAGGCAGTATTCTCGGTGAACCTTTTTTCTGACTGTCACCCTTAGAAATTGTCAAAGAAATTCTACTCCCCGGAGTTAATCTATTCTCCATGAATAGCATCTCTTGAGTTTCTTCCAAATGCTCGAACTTTCCTGGAATGATCTCTTCTCTGTGAATTGTATTTCTTGTCTTCTCTTGGTTTGGGGACCCACAGGCTTCCTAAAAGCATCCTCGCTTCCTCTTGGGCTTTGTACAAGGACCCTTCGGCTTTTTAAAAGTTCTCATGCCTTCTCTTGGGCTTCATACAAGGACCCTCACGACCTCTTAGAGGTATAGGACAAAACTTAGTCATCCTTTGCTAGAGCCGTCTTTCTAAAAAGAGTCACCAAAAAGCCCTCAGACCAATTTTAGGGTTGATACTCATCCCTTAAACGAGTCGGCCTCCTCTTGGGCATTGTACAAAGATAGACCACACGAATAGACTTGGACAGTCTAAATCCCCTTGAGTCTCAAAGACATTCTCAAGTTCCCTACAAACATAGGAGAAACCCCGGATTATGGATTAATCTCCAGCAGAGTTAAAACTTGTGGGTTCCGAAAACCCCGTTTCTCTCATCCCCAAGCCAGGGTCAGTTTATCATCATATAACCCTATCCCAAATAAGAACCTCAAGGTGTCTGATCCATCAATTCTTTTGCATTCCCCTGCAAGAGTTGATTCCCCACTTGGAGCTGCCTCGAGATCTCAATAATTCCCAGCAGAAGATAGCCTCCTCTTAGGCTTTGTATAAAGATCCTTTCCTTAAGAAAGTCAGCCTTCTCTTAGGCTTTGTACAATGGTTCTCCCCAACTGAGCTAACCTTTTCAGACTCTCTTGTTGAGTCAACCACTTTTCAGACTCTCTTGTTGAGTCAATCACCTTTTCAGACTCTCTTGTTGAGTCAATCACTCTCATAGACTCTCTTGTTGAGTCAATCACGTTCCAGACTCTCTTGTTGAGTCAACCATTTTTAGCCTCAATATCGGGCTTCATACGAGACAGATAAAAAGCACTCTCTTGTTGAGTTAACCCTTTTTAGCCTCAATCTCGAGCTTCGTACGAGACAGATAAAAGCACTCTCTTGTTGAGTCAAACCCTTTTCGCCTCAATCTTGGGCTTTATACAAGACAGATAAGTACCTCCCCAGTGGAGTTAGCCTCCTATTAGGCTTCATATAAGGATATCCCCAAAGAGTCAGTCTCTTTTAGCCTCCGTCTTGGGCTTTGTACAAGACACCAATATATCCACTCTCTTGTTGAGTCGGTCTCATACTGCCTCCTCTTAGGCTTTGTATAAGTACTTCCCCAGTGGAGTCAATCAACCTCTTAGCTTCGACCTTGGGCTTTGATGAAGGCACACAGAAATCAATAACCCCTCTTTAGAGATGACAAATTCTCTCTTAGTCAAACCTTTTAGCTTTAATCTTGGGCTTTGAACAAGACACAAATAAACCCTTTTAGCCTCTGTCTTGGGCTTTGAACAGGACACCAAAACATCTTTTTCCTCCATTAGAATAGGAGGAACTACGATTGCTCTGATTTCCCTATTTCATTTAAACGGGAATACGTAGGCATACGATTGCGAAATCTTATGGAGCATACTAATAAAAAACTCTAGGTCAAATACCTACATACATCAATCAAAACTTAGGTCGAACACTTTACCAAAAACATCAACAAAAACTCATTCACTCTCCCCGTCTCATTTCCCAAGAAACTTTCCCAACCCATTAACGGATAAACACCATCAAGTACAAAGCAAAACCTAAAGCTAATATACTGTGGATAACCACATATAAGATGGGTAACTAATAACTTCCCATTATATAACCTGACCCTGGACCCCCCCCGATCTCTTTAAGCGTTTGTTCAGTTAAACATTCGCGTGCAAGGTTAGTTTTAGATACCTTCCCTTTCCCTTCCAGCTTCATGGGATAAATAAGAAATCAGAAAGTAGCACCCTCTCCTACCATTACGGTGAGGAAAACCCCAGCGATAAGGTGGTCGCGTCACCGACAAAAATCGCTCGCTACAGGAAAATGGCGACTCCACTGGGGACGCATTTTATTGTTTAGGACTAGGATTATTATAGCTCGTAAGAGGTCTAGGATGTTAGCTTTAGGAATGAATATATATATATATATATATATATATATATATATATATATATATATATATATATATATATATATATATGTATTGCTTTTCCTACTTGATATCCGTGTTTATTTTTCTTCTAATGGGACTGCGGGTGATGCCGCATCTGGAAAGATTGAGTATACACCTAAGATAGGTGATGGCACGAGACGGGTAATCTTACAGGGAGTGACTCCCAAATAAGAGGTCCCGGTAGACCATCGAATCAGTGGAGATACCCTTTGCGGATTCAATGCCTATACGACTTTGGTTGTTGAAAGTAGATTGTTCGATTGGGTTGTCCGTGAAACTGAGGATTTTAGTAGACTAAGACCATGTTACTATTTTGTAGTGCGGAAGCTATTGGAAATAGTTGTCACGCGATACTACCCTCATTTGAGACCACTCTAAGATACATCAGCTCACTCGGGTGAACCATCCTGTTGTTGTTATCCCAAGAGGGGTCAATGATTTTGCGGACAGGTACAAAAAATCACCTGTATAACCTTTGGGGATGGGTAGAGCCTTGACTTCATGACACTGAACCTTTGACCCCATGTTTTTTCTATGTTTTTGTGTGCTGCATTCATGCATTCATTTCATTAAAAAACATTTAAAACAAAGAAAAATTTTCTCTTCTAGTCTCTCTTTTTCAAATTAAACTAAGAGAATGATTGCAAATATCAGAGAGAGAGATTGCGTTATGGATTTCGGTTGAAGGAGGACTCACAAGTACACCTTCAAGGTTCCAAAATTAGAGGATTTAAGAGGTTTGGCGAGGATGATCACCAACCATGATGCTTTCAGAGCTACGTATGGAGGACTGCTGTCTCTGTTAAGGGTCCATGTAATTGAAGGAATCCTGTCCACACTAATCCAGTTCTACGATCCGGTCTATCACTGTTTCACATTCCCGGATTATCAACTAGCACCAACACTGGAGGAGTACTCTCACGTGACTAATTTATACATCACTGATCACGCTCCCTTTTTTGGACTGGAAGAAATTCCAAAGGATCACACCATTGCAAGAGCAATCCATTTGGACGAGTCAGAAGTCAGGACTCACATGACCACTAAGGGTGGCATCCAAGGTTTGCCAGCCCAGTTTTGGATAAAGAAAGCCATGTACTTTTCCAGTATAGGGAACGTGGCCGCTTTCGAAAGCATATTCGTATTGCTCTCCTAGGGGTTATTTCTGTTTCCCAACATTGATAACTTCGTAGATATCAACACCATTAAGATTTTTCTGATTGGCTACCCTGTACTGACCTTACTCACAGATGCGTATCATTCGGTACACTTAAGGAATTTATACAGCGGAGGAATGATCACGTGCTGTGTACCCTTGCTTTACTAATGGTTCACTTCCCATTTACCCAAGTCTGCTGCTTTTTGGGATCAAAAGAATACTTTATGTTGGTCCCTGAGAATCATGTCTCTTACCAACTCTGACATCGATTGGTATAATCGAATCTATGACGGGATCAGAATCATTGACCGTTGTGGAAATTCCCCAAATGTACCCCTTATAGGAACTAAGGGAGGAATCAATTATCATCCAGTGTTAGTTCATCATCAATTGGGGTGCCCAATGAGGCATGTCCCGCGTAATGCTTATCTGGAAGGTCTTTTCTTCAAAGAAGGAGAAAATGACAGGGCACTAAAGACGGAAATAGTGCACGCTTGGAAACACGTTCATAGGAAAGGACGAGAGTCTCTAGGAAAACCAAACTGTGTCTCGGTGGAGCCTTATCTCCACTGGGTACAAACTAGAGCTCTCAAGCTGAGGATGCCTTACCCTCGTCAGGAAGTTCTTCCATTAAGGGACTCTGCCCTTTATTTTATGTCTGAGACGGAAAAGCTTCAGGTTACTCTCAGCAAAGTTCAGCAGGAGAAGAGTTCTTGGAGGAACAAGTACCGTATTCTCAATGTGGAGGTGTAAGAAAATACAGCAGCTACTAAGAGAAAAAGATGCTCTGATTGAGATTTTAGAGCAACATGTTGTAGAAAATCAGGATGACCAAAGGAATTTGCTCGCTCCTTTTACTTGGCAAAGGAATGACAACCCGGCAACGGCTGAAGAGCCCCGATCAAAGAAAAGGAAAGTACCAGAACCAACACCTGAGTTCTCCTCAGAGAGGGCTCAGGATCCATTAGCTTAGATTTCCTTTTCTGCACTTTATAATCTACTGTATTTCCGTTTCCACAATCCTTTGAATTCAATAAAATGGGGTTTCCCAACTGTTTGATATTTGCAATCTAATTGTCGAAGTTTACTTTGAATAAACAAAAACATATATAATCATTGCATATCATTCATCATTCTCGCAAAACACATTCTTCTTACCTACGAATCTCACATTTGTGTCTCGATTCTAGAGTCAAACTGTCTCATTCATACAATACTCGGGCCAATCGTCAGAAAAAGATGGATGATCTCGAGGAAGAGAACAGAGAGTTGAGGAAAGAGATCGACACTCTGAAAGAAGATCTGAGAAAGCTTCATAATGATATGCAAGCTCTAGCAGAAGCTCAGATGCAACAGCAAAGGACCGTGATCCCAAAGATCACATCGACGCCCATAGTGGAGAAATCTGATCCTAGGTGCAAAATGCCGAAAGATCGTCCCTGGGGTATGCCATTCAACTATATCCCGGAAGGATATATTCCGCCGATCATGGAAGATCCAGAAACTTCAGCAGGAGCCGCTGGGCCTGAAGGTTACAAACTTCGGGAAAGCAAAGATGCCAGGGGCATGACAGCAACTCCTGAAGGTTACAAACTTCGGGAGGCATCGAGAGTCTCGGCCATAATGACTATACCCTGCCCGTGGTACACACTGTCCCGGAAGGACGGATTCCACAGATACCTTCTGGTGGAAAGGAGAGCATGTTTGACAGAATGAATGAGTCCCAGGAACAATTCTTGGAAATGCAGAAAGAACTGCAAGCCTTTCGCGGTCAGGATTTAATTGGAAAGGACGCCGCAGACCTTTGTTTGGTCCCCAATGTAAAAATTCCGCACAAGTTCCAAGTGTCCGACTTTGAAAAGTACAAGGGTAACTCTTGCCCTTAGAGCCATTTGGTGATGTACGCTCGGCGAATGTCAGCTCAGACAAAGAACCAGGAGCTGCTCATTCACTACTTTCAGGATAGTTTAACCGGTGCCGCATTAAAATGGTATATGGGTTTGAACCGCGCTACGATCGGCACGTTCAGAGATCTTTGCGCTGCTTTCGTTCAACAATATAAATACAATTTGGACATGGAACCGGACATAGATCAGCTCAGATCGATGTCTCAAAAGGACAAGGAAACCTTTTAAGAGTACGCTCAGAGATGGCGTGAAATCGCTGCCCAGATTTGTCCACCTCTTGAGGAAAAAGAGATGACAAAGATCTTCTTGAAAACCTTGAGCTCATTTTACTACGACAGAATGGTTGCCAGTGCGCCCAGTGATTTCACCGAGATGGTAGGCATGGGAGTTCGTCTCGAGGAAGCCATCCGAGAAGGACGTCTGGTTAAAGACGCTGGATCATCAAGTAATACAAAAAGATACGGTAGTGCTCTCCCTAAGAAAAAGGAGCAGGATATTAGGAATATCTCTCTCGGAAAGCAAAGGAGACATTACCAACCAGTAGCAGATGTAACTCCTGCTATTAACCCCGCACCTGTTCCTACGTATCAACCTCAGGTTGCACAGAGCCAACCTAATCAACAGCAATATCAGCAAAGTACACAACAGCCTCTTTAGCAGGCTCGTCCTCCGTACAACAACAACCGTACAACATGACCACCAGGGTTCGACCCTATACCAATGTTGTACGCATAACTGCTTCCACTTTTACTGGTCAAGGGGCATGTCCAAACCAAGTCTCCTCTTACAGTACCGAAAAATCTGCCTTTTTAGTTTAAGGCAGATCAGACTTGTCCTTACCATCAAGGAAGACCAGGGAATAACATAGAAAACAATCTCAGTTTCAAATCCAATGTGCAAAAGCTTGTCAGAAGCGGGGTCTTATCTTTCAGAGATACGAAGCTGAATGTTCTCACGAACCCGCTGCCTCAACATGAGAAAGCTACGGTCAATTTGATAGAGGGAGAGTCCAATGACAGCTATCAAATTCACGATGTACTCTTATTGAGGGCCAACTTGGTCAAGATGCATTGTAGACAGAGTGGATATGGTCATGTGCCACCTCATAATTATCATCAGTGTGATATCTGCTCTAAGAATAATCAAGGATGTTCTGTGGTGCAATCAGCTCTACAAGAACAATTGGATCTCGGGTGGATCCAAGAGCACCGAATTCGCGGGGTCAACATGACCTATACGAATTCCAACATCATTCAGAACCACGACATCCGTGCAATGAATGTCAACTTGGTGGGAATGCACTTAAGGCAAAGCCAGTATCATAATCTGCCGCGACACGATTATAGTTCCTGTCTGACTTGCTCGGTAAACAAACATGGATGCTCTTTTGTGCAAGAGGCCCTCCAGCGTCAGATGGATCTTGGGTGGATCCAGGACTACCATGATAAAAATCCTTATCAGATCAACATGATTCAAATCTTTGATATTCGTTTGATGAATACCAGCTTGGTGGAGTTACACGCCAAGCAAGTTCAACTTGGTTTTCTCACTTCTCACGATTATCTGAACTGTAAAGTATGCAGTAAGAGTAACCAAGGGTGCGCTCTTGTTCAAAGAACTTTACAACACTTGTTAAACCACTGGTGGCTTCCGATCTACATGGATGAAGACACGCAACAAATTAGTGTGCCTACTAGACGTCAAAGTTAGGATGTCCGATCTATGGAAACTGACCTAGTGAGGTTACACTGTATTCAAAGTGGACGTGGCCAGGTGGTACCACATAACTATGAATGCTGTAGAGTCTGCTCAGAGAATAACCAAGGATGCTACCTTGTGCGGGAAGCTCTTCAAGGTCAGTTGGATCGTAAAGAGATCCACCCCTGTCTGAGTTTCGAGCGAATCAACTGGACGCCGGACTAATTCTCTGATCAAATCAGGGACGTTGTCATAATCTCTGACCATCAACAGAACAACGATGTATGTACCATCATCCCTCTACTGGACGAATCAAAGGTTCCTAGCCAGGAACTGATTGAAGTTACTTATGACAGTCAGAAAAATCAGAAGGCTCCTATAGTTATCTATCTGCCAGGACCATTACCGTATGAATCAGCTAAGGCGATCCCTTACAAATACGGTGCAATGATAATTGAGAATGGGCAGGAAATTCCATTACCCTCCGTCGTGAATATTGCAGACATCAGTCGAGTAACGCGGAGCGGTCGAATCTTCAACCGAGGAGTTGGAGAACTTAACAAAGAAAATGAACTTCAGACCGAAGCTCCTAATCCACCAGTCGGTCAATCCAGTAATCCCGACCTTTCAAAAAACAATGATAAGATGCTGAAGCTCATCCAAAGGAGTGAGTACAACGTTGTTGATCAACTATTACAAAATCATTCAAAGATCTATGTACTATCACTTTTACTCAATTCTAAAGCCCACAGAGAGCTCTACAGAAAGTCTTAGAGCAGGCCTTTATGGAACAGGATGTGTCAATACGACAGTTCGATAGCATCATCTCTAACATCACTTCCTGCAACAACTTAGGATTCAGTGATGAGGATTAGCCAGAGGAGGGCAAACGCCACAACATGGCACTCAATATCACAGTTAACTGCCAGGACGATGCTTTAGCCAACGTATTGGTTGACACTGGATTGACCATCAACGTTATGCCGAAGTCCACTTTAATGCGACTGTCATTCAAAGGATTCCCGATGAGGGGAAGTGAGGTCGTCGTCAAAGCATTCGACAGATCTCGGAAAGTAGTTATCGGCGAAGTCGACCTTCCCATAACTATCGGTCCTCACACTTTCCTAATCACTTTCCTGGTCATGGACATCCGGGTAACATACAGTTGTTTATTAGGGAGACCTTGGATACACCAGGCTGGGGCAGTTACTTCAACACTGCACCAGAAACTGAAGTTCGTCAAGAACGATCAACTCATCACGGTTTGTGGAGAACAAGCCTTGCTCGTGAGTAACTTGGCATTATCTATTTGTGTAGAACCCGGGGAGGTTGTTGGGACTCAGTTCCAAGCACTTTCGGTGAGCAATGAGAATCAATCAGAGAAAGGAACCTCTATTATCTCATACAAAGACACCCTCAAGGCAATTGAAAGTAACAAAACGAAAGGATGGGGACAGCTTGTCATTCCTACCGATAACAAAACAAAGAAGGGTCTTGGTTTTTCTGCAACCTGCACCCAGACAGCTGCTAATGATGAAAGTCTTCATCCCATTCAGAACTTCTTCCACAGTGGAGGTTTCCTTCACCCAGTGTCCCAAGAAGTACACACTATCAACAAGGAAGATTCCTCCGACACAGATAAGGAATGGAAGTCCTATCTTAACAAGGATGGTTATATCTCTCAGGAAGAGGTGCCTATGCCATTTTGTTATCCCGCACAGAGTCCGGGATTTATACCCAGGTCAGACGTCGAAATGATATACGGAGATTGTGATCCGGAAGGATGTCGTGCTCCACCAAACTCATTAGAAGAGGACACTCTGATGAAAGACAACTTTGACCATGACTATTATGGCCCAATGGATGGTCTGCCTATCTGGCAACCGTACCCAGGAGATTCAGGGCAAGAAAATCAGCCGAACAATGAAAATCAGCTGAGCATCATTGAAAAGAATACCTGCGTCCCCACTATGTCATGGGATTAACTCTCAGGTCATTCAGAAAATATCCAGTACGACGATGAGTTGGCAAAGCTTTCCAGACTAGAATTCATCAACTACGCTTTTCCCGAGGTCAACGTCATCGAAAGAGATGACTTCTCCTGTTCCAAGGAAGTGTGGGACACCTTAGGACAACCAAGTGGAAAATACGACTATATGGTCAAGTACAATGCTCCTGAGAGCTCTCGTATTAGGCTCGAAGACATCCAGCTAACTGGATAGGGAGATTTACCTGAGAGCACGAATACTATGCAAAATACAACTGAGGAATTCTCCTACGACAACTCTGCCTGGGAGACAGATTCCAATGATCCTGCTCCACTAGAAATCAATGTTATTTCTGAAGACAAATCAAGGAAGGTACCAGACTTTGTGATTCACCGAGGAGTTCGCCGCCAATGGGTTGCAGTCGATGTTCCGAAGATTGTTCATAAGTCAAAGTAATTGCCGTCTTTAACCTTTCACCCTGCCCAGGTGAAACTGATGTTTTTATAGGGCTCGCTTTCTTTAAATTTCCCTCTTCGCTTCGCCCAAAGCGATAGAGTTTTGTTTTATAGGACTGTAGTTTCAAGAATCGATTTGTTCATAAATAAAATAACGTCGTTCTGAAATCTCTATAGTAATTGCTGTTTTCTCTTTTCGTTTTTCAGAAAATGGTAATCCTAAAAAACAACTCAATAATAAAAACAAGCAGTTTTCCAAAGAAAATACACTGCACACACTCTTACATTCTCTCTATCTCTTCTAAATACAAATCATCTCGTCATGCAGATTGCTTGTTTTAAACCCCGTTGAAACATACAATCCGATGCCTTCTCCCAACTTTGAGATCCCGATATTTGGGGCTGAAGAAGAAGATGACGACGAAATTCCATAAGAGATCTCCCGACTACTCAAACAGGAGGAAAGGTCCATCGAACCTCACAAAGATCCGTTGGAAATGGTAAACTTGGGTTCGGAAAAAGAAAGAAAAGAGGCCAGGATTGGGGCACTGCTCAGTCCAACTGCCAAAGAGAGTTTGACGACGCTTCTAAAAAAGTTTCCCGATGTATTCGCTTGGTCCTACCAGGACATGCCAGGGTTAGATACCAGCATTGTGGAACATCATCTACCGTTAAGGTCAGAATGTCCGCCAGTAAAACAAAGGTTGAGATGGACTCACCCGGACATGGCTATCAAAATCAAGGAGGAAGTACAAAAATAGATAGACGCGGGTTACCTCACCACGTCAGAATATCCTCAATGGTTAGCCAACATCGTACCCGTTCCGAAAAAGGACGGAAAGTTCAGAATGTGTGTCGATTACAGAGATCTAAACAAGGCTAGTCCAAAGGATGACTTTCCTTTACCACACATTGACATGCTGGTTGACAGTATAGCAATGTTCAAAGTCTTCTCCTTCATGGATGGATTCTCGGGCTATAATCAGATTAAGATGGCGCCGAAAGACATGGAGAAAAATTCGTTCATTACCCCATGGGGTACCTTTTGTTACAAGGTAATGCAGTTCAGTTTGAAGAATGCCGGGGCAACCTATCAAAGGGCCATGACTACTCTCTTTCATGACATGATACACAAGGAAATCGAGGTATATGTCAATGATATGATTGCCAAATCTAAAACAGAGGAGGAGCATGTGACCCACCTGTCAAAACTATTCAAGCATCTAAGAAAGTATAAACTCCGCTTGAATCCCAACAAGTGCACATTCGGTGTCCGTTTGGGGAAACTCTTAGGGTTCATCGTCAGCCAGAAAGGAATTGAGGTTGATCCTGACAAGGTCAAGGCCATTCAAGAAATGCCTTCTCCAAAGACTGAAAAACAAGTCAGAGGATTCCTGGGACGTTTGAACTACATCTCCAGATTCATATTCCTCATGACCGCGACATGTGCGCAAATTTTTAGTTACTAAAAAAGAACCAGGACTGCGTTTGGACAGAGGACTGCCAAACCGCCTTTGACAGTATCAAGGAATACCTGTTGAATCTGCCGATTCAATCACCTCCAGTGGAAGGAAGGCCAACGATCATCTACTTAATAGTCCTAGAGGACTCAATGGGTTGTGTACTTGGCCAACAAGACGAAACAAAAAGGAAAGAGTCTGCCATGTATTATTTGAGCAAGAAATTCACTGAGTATGAAACTCGGCACACTATGCTTGAGAAAACTTGCTGTGCTCGGGCTTGGGCAGCCAAACGTCTTCACCAGTACATGATTCGTCACACTACTTGGTTGGTCTCCGAAATGGATCCAATCAGGTATGTATATGAAAAACCTGCTCTCACGGGAAGAATCGCCCGTTGGCAGATGTTGTTATCAGAATACGACATCGAATACCACGTTCAAAAAGCCGTTAAAGGAAGTATTTTAGCCGATCATTTCGCTCATCCATCGATTGACGATCAGGAATCAATTGGGTTCGACTTCCCAGACAAAGATGTCATGTATCTAAAGATGAAAGATTGCGATGAACCGCTACCCAGTGAAAAGCCATAACCAGGTTCCCAATGGGGACTTATCTTTGACGGAGCCATCAATCACTATGGAAATGGAATTGGGGCAATCATCATAACACCTCAGGGTACCCACATTCCTTTCACTGCCAGACTTACGTTCAAGTACACGAACAACGAGGCCGAATACGAAGCTTGTATCATGGATCTCGAAGAAGCGATCGACTTAAGGATCAAGAACTTGGACGTATATGGCGACTCAGCCTTGGTTATCCATCAGATCAAAGGAGATTGGAACACATACCAATCAGGATTGATTCCTTACAAGGATTTTGCAAGAAGGTTGTTACCCTTCTTCAACAGAATCGAGTTTCATCATATCCCTCGTGAAGAGAATCACATGGCTGATGCATTAGCCACCCTCTCTTCCATGATTAGTGTGGGTTAATGGAATGACCTACCTAAGATCGACATAATGAGCCTTGAACGACCCACTTACATCTTCACGATTAAGGCAGTCATAGACGACAAACCTTGGTATCACGATATCAAATGCTTCCTTCAGAAACAAGAGTACCCACCTGGGGCACTAAGGAAGGACAGAAAAACCCTCAGAAGACTGGCTGTCAGCTTCTTCCTGAGCGGTGATACACTTTATAAGAGAAATTTCGACATGGTCTTGCTCCGATGTGTAGACAGACCAGAAGCAGACATGCTAATAAAAGAAATTCATGAAGGATCCTATGGAACTCATGCCAATGGACACACAATGGCTAGAAAAATTCTGAAAGCAGGGTACTACTGGATGACCATGGAATCCGACTGCTACAAGTACATGAGAAGGTGTCACAAGTGTCAGATATACTCAAACAAAATTCATGTACCGCCAACGCATCTCAAAGTTCTCTCTTCCCCCATGGACTTTTTCCATATGGGGAATCGACATGATTGGCATGATCGAACCCAAGGCTTCAAACGGACATCGGTTCATCCTGGTAGCCATTGACTACTTCACCAAGTGGGTCGAAGCAGTGTCATACGCTAATGTAACCCGACAGGTGGTGGTCCGCTTTATCAAAAATAATCTCATCTGCCGTTATGGTGTTCAGAGCCAGATCATTACAAATAATGGATCTAACATAAACAACAAGATGATAAAAGAGTTGTGCACAGAGTTCAAGATCGAACACCATAACTCATCTCCCTACCGACCCAAGATGAACGGGGCAGTAGAAGCGGCTAACAAGAACATTAAAAAGATTATTCAAAAGATGGTTGTAACCTACAAAGATTGGCACGAGATGCTACCCTTTGCTCTTTAGGGTTATCGAACATCTGTCCGCACTTCAACAGGGGCAACCCCTTTCTCTCTAGTATATTGCATGGAAGCAGTGCTTCCCATAGAAGTAGAGATCCCATCAATCCGGGTATTGAGGGAAGCTAAGCTTACAGAAGCTGAATGGTGTCAAAGTCGACACGACGAACTGAATCTGATCGAAGAAAAGAGAATAATGGCACTATGCCAAGGTCAGTTGTATCAACAAAAAATGAAGAAGGCGTTTGACAAAAAGGTCCGACCTCGCATCTTCAGGAAAGGAGACCTTGTGCTCAAAAAGATACAATCATTTCTCACTGATTCCCGGGGTAAATGGATTCCGAATTATGACGGCCCCTTTGTGGTCAAGAAAGCTTTCTCAGGAGGCGCCTTGAGACTTGCAACCATGGATGGAGAGGAATTTTCCTACCCCACGAATGTTGATGTAGTCAAGAAATACTTCGCCTAAACTAAGAAAAAAAACGTCTCAGTGGATTGAAAACCCGAAAGGGCGGTCCAGGAAAAAAATTAGAGACATAATCAAAAATCATCCCGATGGATTGGAAATCTCAAAGTACAATCCAGGAAAAATTTAGGGATAATGGCAAGTAACTATGTTCAACAGGGGCAAATCCCCCAGTAGTAGTCATGCCATCCATCAGAAAACTCCAATCAGGGTCATCTTTGACAGAAGCTCAGGATGCCCAGAATTCAAAGTTGGTAGAAGGATAATGGTCGTTATGTTTCAATGTAGCCCTTTTCCCTTAAAATTACCATTTTCTAACTTTGTAAATACTCTGAATCACGCGTTTGGCTGGTTTCCACCCTATCAATAAAATTGAGCCCTTGTGCTTTTGTTTGTAATTCTTATTTGTTTTAGCTTTATAGAACGACATTTTAACATGATCAACGATACTTGAAATAAAACAAAAATGAATTTACTTGTCAAACTTTTTCAGCTTTTTAAACAAAGATGGCAATTTCTGTTGACTGTTGAACATCGAAAGAACATCGCTCGCTTCTCCAGAAGTAATCGGGCTTCAAAGTGCAGAATCAAAGTACTCCTTCTAAAACCAGTGCACCTGAGTGAAGGATCAGCTATGTCAGATGCGAATACTCCATCTAACATCTCCGACAGAGTTCTCATCTCTTAAGCCTGACCAACATAGCTCCCAAAAGGGACTATCTCTCCTAAGCAAGGCAGAATTTCTACTTTTGGACCAGCGATACATCTTCGTCCCCTGCAGTGGCCGAGTATCCAGTCATGTTCATCCGTCAGTTTGTATGTCGCGTCAGTTTTGTTAGCATAAACATACATACATCATGCATTATTGATTTACATTCATATTCATATTGCATCACTATCACTCTAGTCGGTCTTATCCCCTAGTGATAACCGCCCTCTCAATCGAGTTGTCAGTTCTTTCCTCGTCAGGAAGTGTTGCGTTTGAACAATCTCGCCTCCCCAGTTTATTTCTGGACTGAAGTTGGCCCTTGACCACTTTGATAACTTGAACCTCTGGAAGACCAGAAAACGTTCGACAAACATCACTCTTCGCCATTGAAGATGATATCCTCGCTTTCCCGGATTAAGGAAAAATCCCCAGAGAAAGCCTCACAACCAACGACTCTCAGGAACACAGTGGTTCTTCTCTCCAGAAAATCAATGTCACTGGAAGTCATCAGTACCTCAAAATTGGATCATATCACATGGCATTTCTCCGAGAAGATCTCCGAGAAAAGTATGATGTAATATCCCCGAGTGAAAGCTGTCTCTCAAGAGACTCGTTTTCCCCAGTAGAGTCAGTAAATGGCATATCCAAACAGAGAAGTTTGTACACCTCTACAACTCGGACGACTTGGTTCCCCAGCAACTCTGACATCAAAATTTTTCTATCAAATGGCATCTCCCAAGGAAAATTCGGCGAGAAGTTTAAGGAAAATTGCTACACATAGTGTCCCTTGTCAAGAAAGTTTATTGAAAAAAGAAACTTAGACCAGTTCCTTGGTAGGAAACCAGGATCGAGGGGAAGTTTATTTCAGAAACTTAGACCAGTTCCTTGGTAGGAAACCAGGATCGAGGGAAATTTTACATCAGAAACTTAGACCAGTTCCTTGGTAGAAAACCAGGATCGAGGGGAAGTTTATTTCAGAAACTTAGACCAGTTCCTTGGTACAAAGACCAGGATCGAGGGGAAGTTTTTACCTTTTCTAAGCATCATTGCTTAGCAAAAGAAGAAGGATGCGTGAACTACCATTCCTAACGACCATCAAAATTTTGGGTATTCCGATATTTAATCCTCTTGCACCCCGAATGCCCGAATACCTTCGCCATTCACACCTTCGGGTCCAAGAAGATTAAATAGGGGCATCTGTCATACCCCAAATTTTGACCACTAAGATTTCCCATCATTGGGAAAATCATCATCACAATATGGGTAAACCATCATGCCTCATCAGTCTCCCCAAAGATGGGTGAGCATTCACTACTATCAAAAATAAGGGTTTCAAGCCCTCTCAGAGTCTTAGACAAAAGATCAATCAAGAATTGACATGATCTTCAACTTGTCTAACCTCTTAAACATCCACAAAGGATCAAGAGGACTCCCACTTCAAGGATTAAGCACAAGGTTGCTCCCTTCTAGGTGGATCAAGCCTCAAGATCGCCAGTGTCACCAAATTAGGGTTTTGGTCGACCAAGGCCTCCAGATGGAAATTTTCCTCTGGGCATAAGCCAATGCTTCAAATCATAACCTAATATGCTCCATGGAACCTCATGGACCCAATCATCAAGTCAATTTTTCCTCAGGGGATGCATTCATAAAATATCAGGAATTAGGGTTTCTTGACCTAATTCACCCCTAAGTTGACTTTTGGGACAAATCATGAGCCAAGACCTCAAGACATGATTTGGGGGTCTCTAATACACCACATTGGTCCATTTGCAACAATGGATTAATCCAAGAAGCTTGATCAACAAGTTTCAAATTCATCAGAACCACAATTAGGGTTTCGCGGGAAAAGTCAACTGTGCCTTTGACTTTTGACCTAGGCATGCGCCCAAACCTTGGGACATGATTCAATACACCCTATAACACCTATGAAATCAATCCATCAAGTTTGATTTAGGTCAAGGACTTGATTTCATAGAGGATCACATAGTTTGGAATTCATCCGACAAAAAGTCAACTGTGCACAAAAGTTAACTTTGACTTTTTGAGAATTTTCACAATTATGGTTCTTTAACCCTAAAATGATGTTAATGTGTGATTTGGATCATCATTCATCAAGAAAAATCAATAAAAGTGGGATAACTTGTAAAAGGGGTAACCATAAAAACTTTGAAAATTTTCTAAGTTATGGAACAAAATGGCTAGGGTACCAACTTTGGAGGATCATAACTCCTAAACCACAAGGCCATTTTTCCCCATTCAAAGATGGATTTGTAGCTGTTATGGCACTCTACAAAAGCTTCAAACACAACTCATTTCAATTCCTCATGGATTTTAAGTTATGGAATGATCAAAATTACAAAAAGTGAAAATGTCACTTTTTTCCAACACTTAGTGAAATTTTCACTAAGTCAGAATCTGCCTTCTTTTTTTTCCAAATGTAGGGGGATTTTTAACTTGGATCCAAAAAGTATCAAAACCAACTATGATCAAACAGTTGTTGTATCATATGAGGGCTTTCCAAAATGGCCAAGAACTCCATCAAATTCCACTTGAGCCATGAGATATGACAATGGCAATATGCCTTGCTGAAAACTGTCAAAGCAAGGAAGATTTGTGCATTTTGCTCGATTGAAGGAAGTTACATTCTCCTAACCAGTGCAAACTAGGGTTTTGGTATTCTGAAGCATAACACCCCAATGGGTGAGATCTTTGAGCTTTTATCATCTCCAAATGCCATATCTCATCTTTGTCAGAGAGGATACACATCATACTCATAGGAATTTGGATTTGGAGGATGTGCTGATTTCTCCTAGACTAGGGGGTCAAAACTAGGGTTTGCCATAAAATCAGTTTATTTCTGATTTTTTGGGCAAGACTTGATTCTATGGTATTCTACGTCTCCTCAAGGGTCTAAGGATGAAGAATTGTCCATTAATTTGATTTAAAAGGGGTTCAATTGACCAATTGATTGAAAATCAGGAGAATTTGGGGTTCAATTACCCATTTCTCTTGGTCGCAAGACTATGCTTTTCCTTCCCTTCAGGTTTACGCAGTGTTTCCTTCCCCTCTCTTGTGATAAATACACATTGCTGGCAACTCTGTTTCCACGCCACTTTCGCGTTTGTACTTGGATGAAAATCCCGGGAGCGACATGCAGTTTCCAATCACTATTGCTTGCAAAACAAACTTGCTCTACTATAAATAGAGCTCATTTATGATCAGTTTGAGTATACCAAAGCCATCAAACAAATGCTTTCCTCAAAATCACCTTCTCACCTCCAAATTTGCCTTCCAAAGCCAGTCACCATTGGGTTTTGAGTTTAAGAGCAATTCCAATCAAACCAATCACACACACACACCTCATAAACATCATATAGAGGTGATCCAAACACTTACAAGTAACCTGTAACATCAAAATCACAAAGTCACCTCTCAAAACCTCAAAATAGGACTTTTGTGCATTTTTCAAGCCATGTCTTGATTCAGTCACTTTCCAAACCAGATAAAACCTCAAACACACTCCAAATATCATCCTTGAACGGTCCCAAATGGTTCCCCACATCTGGAACACCATTTGAGAGAGTTGCTATTTTGGCCACTTTTACCCCTTTTGCAAGAAAGAGCTCAAACTTGTTCCTGAGGTTTCCAGCTGATTCCAACCATCCTAAAAGCTTTTAAGAGATCATTTGAGGGTGTCCAAAGCATCAAATCATTTCTGGAACAAGGTGCTTGGCATATTGCACAAAAGCTCCAAAAAGAGGTAAGTATCACAACTTGAATTCTTTGAATCATGCTTTCCTTTGATTTCCACTGATCATGCATCTCTTAAAAATGTTATATGTGTTGTGTTTGCACCAATTTATCATGTAATTCATGCCTGTACCAAGAGGTAGCACAAAAAATGCAAAATATGGCCTATTTCAAAACCACTATCGGGTTTTGAGGAGGATTTGTGATCTGAAAAAAAACACCACCACCATTGGATTCCTTGTGAAATTCTAGGCAGGATAGACCTAAATTTTGTCCCAATCCATGGAGAAATGAGAAAGTTATGGCCTTCACGTTTCTGACCAAAATCTTGCCTTGCCTTGCCTTGGCCAGGCCTAGAAAACAAGGCAAGCCTTGTATATTTGTGGTTTTGTTTCAATCAACGGATGTATCACCACCCTAGTGGTAAGGCGCGCGCCCTATACACAAGAGGTCTGGGGTTCGAATCCCCCTCGCCCCAGATTCTCTTTTTTACCACTTTTTCATGTTTTTTTTTCATATTTTATTATTTTTCTTATTGATTTGAAAAATTAATAACTTCCTCAATTTTAATTATTTGGCTTAAATGCACTTTTGTCCCCATAGTATCATTTTTCTAAACTTTTGACCCCCCTTTAAAAAAACCCAGGTTTTGGGTCCCTTGTTTTGATTTTTTTTGGGATTTTTTTGGTCCCCCTCAATATTAGGGTATGTGGCACTTTTCTTGCTGATGTGGATTAGCTGACTAGGATTATGTATTATTTTATATTCATTTACATAATTAATATATTAACTTTATGTTATTATTATTATTCTGAATATAAAAAACAATTTTAATTAAAGTAATTACTAAGACATATTCACGTGTACTTATGCATATTTGTCTTCTTCCCCATTTGAAAAACTCAGTAACCCTAAATCTCTTGTTCATCCCCAATCTTCCAATTTCAGAAACCCTAAGCAGCTTAATCATTTGCAAATTCTAATTTCATTTCAATCCTCACCCTTCAACCCTCACCAGGATGTCTGCGTATTCTTCTACAAGCAAGCACACTGTGTCTCGCTCCATTGACATTGAATGCAAGTTTGGGATTTCGTCGCCATTGATGACGACCTGGACGGATCAAAACCCAGGTCGTCGTTTTTTTGGTTGTGGGATGTACAAGGTTTGTCGTGAAATCCCTAATTTCTTCCATTGTTTGTCTTATAATCAAGTAAATCCCTAATTTCTTCATCTATTTTGCTAGAGTCATGGATACAAGAGATGTTCTCACTTTGTCTGGTTTGATGAAGAAATGTCTCAACGGGCCAAGGAAGTTATATCTTCTCTGCATCAAAAATTGAACCAAGAAAAGGTTAAGCTTATTGAAGCTACTGTTAGAGAATAAGAGCTCAAGTTAGAGATCAAATATTTGAAGATGTTGAACAAATTTATTATGGGAATGACAATAGTGGTGTTGATTGGATGGGTTGTATCTAATGTAACAAAGTAGGTTGTAATGGTTAAGTGTTAGGTTTGGTTGTAATCTCAAACAAAATGTTGAGTAGTTTGTAATCTCAGACCTGTAATGTATAATGAAAATGTTAACTTGCAACCAGGCCTGTAGTGTATTTGTTTGTGTTTTATTATTATGTTTGTGCTTATTTCCCGGAAAATGTATAATGAAAATGTTGATTATTATGGTTGTAATACATGACCTATAATGTTTGGTTGAATTAACAGAACTATATAGTACATCAATGACCTATAATGTTTGGTTGAATTAGCAGAACTATATCAGTACAACAATATCAGTACAGCAACATAGCTTTGGTCGAATTAAAAGACATATACCTTTAAAGCCTCCTTCACCAACTCCTTAGTGTTAAATCTCATCCCTAGCTCAAACTTTGTTCCCTCACTAACTTTATAAGCAGAGAAACTCTCACATTCCTCATCATTTTCACTTTCATTTGGGGTGCGCAGTTGGTCAGAATCCTCCCCAATGTCAAAGTCTTTAACATTTGAGTTAACATTGTCATTAGGTAAAACACTTGTCTAATCTAACTCATGATCACTAACCACTTCATCCTCCACTTCATCATCCATTACAGCATCCATTTCATCATCCACTTAATTGCCAACCCCACCTTCCTCTTCACCATTCACATCAGATACCTTCTCCCCACCCTCTTCAACATTGTCCACCTCCTCTCCACCATTCACATCAGAAACCTTCTCCTCACCCTCTTCATCCTTCTCCACACCCTCTTCACCATCAGAAACCTTCTCCCCACACTCTTCATCATTCTCCTCAGCAGTCTTATCCCCACCCTCTTCAACAGTCACCTCAACATCATCATCATCAGAAAATATTTCATGTCCCACATCTGTCTCTTCTACAATGTCAGGTACACTAACACTATGTTCAACATAGAGATCTACAAGTTTACAGCCCTCAACCTCCTTTATCATTTGCAACACATCCTTGTCAAAATTAAGTGGTCTAAGCCCAAGATTAAAGCTTTTCCTAGGAATCAAATACCAGATAAACTTAATGTCCACATGTCCCTCTTTCTTAATCAGTGCCAACAATTCCATGTAGGAAAGATAATCAACATCAAACTTCCAGTTCATTTCTAACACAAACCCACCAATATACAGTCTTATAGGAGTATCAACTAAATCACCTCCATGATGAATCCTAAACCTAATTGCGTGACACTTGGTTGGCCTGTTTTATATCAAAGACAACATGAAAGCCAAAATGGGACCACAGACCACACATTAAAAATGAACAAACAAGTATCGTGGGTCCCCATTAACATTAAACCCTAAAACAGACCACACAGAATGCAAACCCTAAAACATTTGGGGTCCCCTTGTACATTATAATACAACAAAAGAAACCCTAAAACAGACCACAGAGAATTCAAACCCTAAAACATTGGGGGTCCCCTTGTACATTATAATACAACAAAAGAAACCCTAAAACATTAGGGGACCACCATTAACATTAAACTAACCCTAAAACATTGGACGTACCTGAGACAAAATTTCACTCCTTTTGTCTTCTCGGAACTGGAACCGTGATTGGGATTCTCCATGGAAGATTGCAAGAAAAAGCACGCACGAGATTTGGATTTGAGGATACAACAAAACGTTCTGGGAAAAAATATGAAAACTAGGGTTAAGAGCTTTCAGAGAAATGATTTGGGGAAGAACACGTTTTGAAATAAACATTATTATTTATAAACTTGTCTTTTAATATTCTGTTATTAAAAATGTTTTTAAATATTAAACTTTCAATAAAAATGTTTTAATTAATGACATGGAAAATTATTACCAGCTATGAGCAATGTAACGCCCCAATTCCGATTATTCCCATTTTGTTGAGTCTTTTATCTAAATTGAGTGATAAATTATTTTATTTGTGAAATTGGTGTGTTAATATGCTATGTTGACATGTTATGATATTTTACCGTTTTTGAGAGTTTTGGGGGAAAATTAGAATGGAGGGTATTTTGGACATTTCTCAATTAATGGTAAGTTAGAAATTTAGTGGAAATAGAATTATGTGGGAAATTTAGTAAAATTGGTAGAAAAGTGATTAAGTGTAGAATTATGTGAGAAAATGAATTAATTGAATTTGGGTAGAAAATAAGAAAAGAAAATGAGAAAAAAGAAAGTAGGAAAAGAAATAGAAAAGAAAAAGAGATAAGAAAAAGAAATAAGAGGAAAAGAGAAAGAAAAGAAAAACAGAAAGAGAAAGAAGAGAAAAACAGAGAGAGAAAGAAGAGAAAGAAAGAGGAAGAAGAGAAAAGAGGAGAAAACTTGGAAAAACCTAGAAAACCATCAAGAACAATCATCTAGCAAGCTTGGAATCCGGGTAAGGGTGTGAAATCTTATTATCTCATCAATGTATATCATTACGTATGATTGTGTTGTTGTTGTTGATTTTTATGAGTTTTGGTATGAACCCTAAATGTAGAAAATGTTGTGAATGATGATCAAAACATGATTCTGTATGCATAAATGTGTTGTTGATGTTGTTTGAGGTTTGGGTACTGATATGGGTGTTATCTATTTGGTGTGAAGATGAGTTTGGAGTTGGGATACTTGTTGGTATGTTCCCATAGGTGTTGATTGGGTTTTGGGGTGTGAATAAATTGATAAAATTATGTTTTAAAATATGTAAAAAATGAAAAATGTGTTGGATGGATTTTTAATAGTGAAAATATTGTAGTATGTTAAATTCTGAGATCACAGCTTTTTACGAAATCGAAATCGGAGGTCCGGAAGGCTTCCGACGGTAAAAAAATGCATTTTTTTGGGTTCTGACACGGGCCGTGTCACACAACACGGGCGGCTGTGTCAGACGTGTCAATTTGCGGCCATTTGGAACTTTTGGGTGACATGGCCGTATCACACAACACGGGCGGCCGTGTCAGCCCTGCTGTAGGTTTTTCTTCCAAAATTGTTTCGATCGTAACTTTTGAACCGTAAGTCCGTTTTGACCCCCGTTCGAAGCGTTGGAAAGCTAATGAAAAGTTATTTCTATTAAAAATGGTTTGGAGAGTAAAAGGTGATTTAATTAATTCGTGTTTTTGGAAAATAGTCGGGTTGTCGGGTTTTTATCGCGTACAATGTGTGCGATTGACGTGTTATCAATGTATATGTTTTTAATATGTAACGTGTAGCTTGTGGGCCATTATATGATGTGAATATACATGATGGAATGTTGTGATGATGGTTTATGGCTTTATGGCAAATATGTGGATTGTGTTGGATGTGAATCATACAATAGAGCATTGATGTGAATGTATATAGATTGTATGTGATTGTATGAGATGAATGCATGAATATATTGTGAATATGTATGCATTTCAAGAATGTCTTGAGTCATTTTGTATGTGGAGCATAATGATGTACATTCTTGTGTTGAGTGATTCAAATGAGAATCCGTTGTAACGTCGTGTGCCTATGTGAGGTGTGAGCGATGATTACAAACGATTGTGTGCCTAGGTGAGGTGTGAGCAATCGGATCGTGTGCCCATGTGGGGTGTGAGCGATCGGGTCGTGTGCCCGTGTGGGGTTTGAGCGACCCATAAACATTGTGTGCCTATGTGAGGTGTGAGCAATGGGTGAACATCGTAGGCCCGACGGGGAGTTACATTGGTAACGAGCGATGGTTCCAATAAGTTCCTGAGTGAACTTGAGATGATTGAGTCGGTACCGCATTGCATTTGCATTGAGTTGTGAGTTGGTCTCTATGATTTGCATTTATCATCTTTATAATTGTGCATTGATGAATAAACATGAATATGTATGTTTATGTGGAATGATAAAAATTGTGAAAGTATGCATGATGAATATGCTTGGTTTTGTATATATATATACATTGTGATGTATATGAGTGAGTTGTGATGAATTTTGGTGAGAATGTAGAATATATGTATTTTTATGCTAAGATATATAATTATATGCATTGTTATTATGATAATATTTCTCACACTTATGCTGTTTTATAATACTCTATGAGGCATTGCAGAGTAGGTATGCTGGTGGTCTTTTTGTGAAGCGTGTCTTCATTCTTTTGGTCGGTCGGCTCTGATATGTAGCACCGGGTAGCTAGGATGATTATGATTCTTTTGTGATACATTTGTACATGTATCTTGTTGATGAATGTTTATGTAAACAGGAATTATGTTGGTGGATAATACTTGATGATATATATATATATATATATATATATATATATATATATATATATATATATATATATATATATGTGTGTGTGTGTGTGTGTTAATGTTATTCAATGTTTAGATTTTCCGCTTTTATTCTAAATATTGAGATGTGGGTATAAGGACTAAGTTTCTCTGTTGCAAAGTTACCCCACTGTTGCATATCAATTGTTGAGCAGGTGTTGAATGTTTTAATTTCATGTATAATGTGACATACCTCTTTTATACTATGTTTATAATTATACTCTGACGAAATTTTTAATATGTGCCTAAATGATTATTGTGATTATTTGGGGGTATAGAAAGGGGGTGTTACATTAAGTGGTATCAAAACCAGTGTTGAGTCAGTTGTGTCTGTCTTGTTGTTGTGATGGTTGAATTGTTGTTTAACCTTGTTGTCATTTTTGAGAATAATCAGAATATGGCTGGTAGAAACGACAATGTGATGGCTGCTGCTTTGGAAGCAATGGCTAGGGCGGTGCAAGGTGCACCGAACGTGAATGCTAATGACGAGTTCAGGAAGAATCAACCACCGGTCTTTAAAGGAAGATTTGATCCCGATGGTGCTCAAATTTGGTTGAAAGAGATTGAAAGGATCTTCAGAGTCATGGACTGTGCGGAGGAGAATAAAGTGAGGCTTGGGTCTCACATGCTGAAGGAAGAAGCCGACGATTGGTGGGTCGGTATGCGTCAAGTTCTTGAGGTGGACGATGAAGAGATAACTTGGGATTTATTTCGTACCGAGTTCTTGAGGAAGTATTACCCTGAAAGCATGAAAGGAAAGAAGGAGATGGAGTTCCTTGAACTGAAACAAGGTAGTATGTCCGTGGTGGACTATACTGCTAAGTTTATGGAGTTGGTTCAATTCCATCCTCATTATGCTGCAATTACTGCTGAGTTCTCAAAGTGTATTAAGTATGAGAATGGTTTGCGTCCCGAGATTAAACAAGCGGTGGGATATCAAAGGATAAGAAGGTTTACGGATTTGACGGAATGTTGTAGAATCTTCGAGGAAGATAGCAAGGCTCGTTCTACACATTACAAAAGTTTGAATGAGAGGAAGGGAAAGCAACAAGCTAGAAGTGGACCTTATGTGACACCCGTTGGTAAGGGCAAGCATAGGGGAAACTTTGAGAAGAGATCTGGAGGAGGAGGTTCCGGTTCCGTTAAGTGTTACAAGTGTGGTGAAATGGGTCATAAATCATTTGAGTGCGGGAAGACCGTGGTGAAATGTTCTAACTGTGGAGGCCTTGGGCATGCTACTACCGATTGTAGAAGGAATATGGTGAAGTGCTATAATTGTGGAGAAGTGGGACACATTAGTACTAAGTGTACTAAGCCGAAACAAGCTCAAGCGGGCAGAAAGGTGTTTGCATTAGCGGGGACGGACACTACTAGTGCAGACTGTTTGATTAAAGGTACATGCTTTATTAATAGTACGTCTTTAGTTGCTATTATTGATACGGGAGCGACTCATTCATTCATTTCTCATGAGTGCGCTAAGCGTTTGAATTTGTTTATGACTTCTTGGGGTGGTGAGATGGTTATTGAGACTCCTGCTTCAGGGTCGGTAACTATGTCTTTGGTGTGTGTAAGTTGTCCTTTGACCATGTATGGTAAAGACTTCATTATGGATTTAGTGTGTTTGCCGTTGGAGGGATTAGACGTAATCTTAGGTATGAACTGGTTGCAATTTAATCGAGTTCATATAGATTGCTATCACAAGTTAGTGAGGTTTCCTTCTTTGGACGATGATGAAGATGAGAGTTTCCTATCCACTAAAGAGTTGAAGAAACTTTTAGCGGACGAAGCTCAATTGTTCGGTTTGTTTGCATCATTGTCGGTGGAGAGTAAAGTGGAGCTCGATGTGTTCCCAGTGGTGTGTGATTTTCCAGAAGTATTTCCGGAGGATATTACGGATGTACCGCCGGAAAGAGAAGTCGAGTATTCATGGGGTGGTTTTGATACACGGATGTACCACCACCCCAGTAGTAGAAGGCGCACGTTGCACACAAGAGGTCTGGGGTTCGAATTCCCCTTGCCCCAGATCCTCTTTTTACTATTTTTTTCCATTTTTTTATATTTGTTATATTATTTTAAATAATTTGGAAAATTAATAACTCTCTCAATTTTAATGATTTTTGATTGGTTCTTTTTGCAAAAAATCACAAAAATGTTAAAATATTTTGTTCCACAAAAATATCAGATTTATATTTATTATTTAATATGGTTGATATATTTGTAAATAAATTCATTTTTAATTGTTTTTAACACTTATAAAAATGGATTTTTATCTTGAAAATCAAAACCAAATGAGTTTTAATTCATCTTGTGATTAAAACATCATTTTTCAAATCTTAACCAAAAATCACTAGTTGTTTATTCAAGCTTATTTGGTATTTTATCATTATTTATTGATTTTCTTTAAGAATTTAGTTTTAAAAAATGATAAAATTAGGGTTTCTTTGATTTTCACCCTCACAAAACTTTTACAAACACTCATGGGCCTCTAATAGAGTGTAAGACCCAATCCCCTTTGACCAAAAGCATTTTGGGCCTCAGATAATGTATAAGTCCCGATACGATAAAAAATCTAGGCGCGATCACCAGTGTAAAATAAAACCCTTAGGCCCCTCCTTGAGTTGTAAGCCCCATCACTTGTACAAAAACACTTTTGGGCCTCTCCTTGAGTTGTAAGCCCCATCACTTGTACAAAAACACTTTTGAGCCTCTAATAGAGTGTAAGACCCATTCCTTGTAAATAAGATACCTTGTTGGTCCTCAGACATCGTATAAGACCCACTGTGTTTTCAAAAACCTCGACGCTATCTCCGTTTTCAAACAAACCATCTGGGCCTATCCTCGTGTTGTAAGTCCCATCTTTCTTTTTTTCAAAATAATCTTTGGGCCTCTCCTTGAGTTGTAAGACCCATACCTTTGTACAGAAAACCTCTTTGGGCCTCAGTCGTTGTATAAGTCCCGATACGATATTCAAAACAACGGTGCGATCACTGTTAAACCTTGGGCCTCTTTTTGAGTGTAAGCCCCAACAATCTTTTCAAAACAATTTCCCTTTTGATTTAGATTCAAGTATACAATTGTTATCAAAACTTTCTTCAATTTCTTTGAACAACTAACAAAACACCATGGAAGCTTGCTCACCTGTAAGTTTTTATCCGCTTTTGTTTACCCGCTTTAATATATATAACTGTATTGTGGGAAGTTGCATGGTTAGTCTTCTTTCATTCTTTTAAATACATGTCAAATATATATAACTGTATTGTGGGAAGCTACGCATGGTTAGTCTTCTTTCATACTCCTTTACATACTTGTCATATATCAACTGTATATATACTAGTATAGTTATTTAGAGTTTTCCCCGGCAACTAGGTCTAGAACTAGGTAAAGCCATGTTGGTCACACTTAAATACAAACAAAACTAGATCCCCATAGGATTTCCAGATACAGTCTTCCCTTCTCTTTGGGTTAAACAATATGGAACAAAGAGAAAGGCAGTATTCTCGGTGAACCTTTTCTCAGAGTGTCACCCTTAGAAATTGTCAAAGAAATTCTACTCCCAGAGTTGATCTATTCTCTATGAATAGCATCTCTTGAGTTTCTTCCAAACACTCGAACTTTCCTAGAATGATCTCTTCTCTGTGAATTGCATTTCTTGAACTTCTCTTGGTTTGGGGACCCACAGGGTTCCTAAAAGCATCCCGCATCCTCTTGGGCTTTGTAAAAGGACCCTTCGGCTTCTTAAAAGTTCTCATGCCTTCTCTTGGGCTTCGTACAAGGACCCTCACGACGACTTAGAGGTATAGGATAGAACTTAGTCATCCTTTGCTAGATCTGTCTTTCTAAAAAGAGTCACCAAAAAGCCCTCAGACCAATTTTAGGGTTGATACTCATCCCTTAAACGAGTCGGCCTCCTCTTGGGCATTGTACAAAGATAGACCGCACTAATAGACTTGGACAGTCTAAATCCCCTTGAGTCTCAAAGACATTCTCAAGTTCCCTACAAACATAGGAGAAACCCCGGATTCTGGATTAATCTCCAGCAGAGTTAAAACTTGTGGGTTCCAAAACTGCCTCTCTCATCCCCCAGCCAGGGTCAGTTTATCATCATATAACCATATCCCAAATCAGAACCTCAAGGTGTCTGATCCATCATTTCTTCTGCATTCCCCTGCAAGAGTTGATTCCCCACTTGGACCTACCTCGAGATCTCAACAATTCCCAGCAGAAGATAGCCTCCTCTTAGGCTTTGTATAATGATCATTTCCTCAGGAAAGTCAGCCTTCTCTTGGGCTTTGTACAATGATGCTCCCCAGTTGAGCTAACCTTTTCAGACTCTCTTGTTGAGTCAACCACTTTTCAGACTCTCTTGTTGAGTCAATCACCTTTTCAGACTCTCTTGTTGAGTCAATCACTCTCATAGACTCTCTTGTTGAGTCAATCACGTTCCAGACTCTCTTGTTGAGTCAACCATTTTTAGCCTCAATCTCGGGCTTCGTACGAGACAGATAAAAAGCACTCTCTTGTTGAGTCAACCCTTTTTAGCCTCAATCTCGGGCTTCGTACGAGACAGATAAAAGCACTCTCATGTTGAGTCAAACCCTTTTCGCCTCAATCTTGGGCTTTATACAAGACAAATAAGTACCTCCCCAGCGGAGTTAGCCTCCTCTTAGGCTTCATATAAGGATATCCCCAAAGAGTCAGTCTCTTTTAGCCTCCGTCTTGGGCTTTGTACAAGACACTAATATATCCACTCACTTGTTGAGTCAGTCTCATACAACCTCCTCTTAGGCTTTGCATAAGGACTTCCCCAGTGGAGTCAATCAACCTTTTAGCTTCAACCTTGGGATTTGATCACGGCACACAGAAATCAACAATCCCTCTTTAGAGATGACAAATTCTCTCATAGTCAAACCTTTTTGCTTTAATCTTGGGTTTTGAACAAGACACAAATAAACCATTTTAGCCTCTGTCTTGGGCTTTGAACAGGACACCAAAACATCTTTTTCCTCCCTTAGAATAGGAGGAACTACGATTGCTGTGATTTCCCTATTTCATTTAAACGGGAATACGTAGGCATAAGACTGCGAAATCTTAGCGAGCATACTAATAAAAAAACTCTAGGTTCAATACCTACATACATCAATCAAAACTTAGGTCCAACAACTTACCAAATACATCAACAAAAACTCACTCACTCTCCCCGTCTCATTTCCCAAGAAACTTTCCCAACCTATTAACGGATAAATACCATCAAGTACAAAGCAAAACCTAAAGCTAATATCCTGTGGATAACCACATATAGGATGGGTAACTGACAACTACCCATTGTATAACCTGACCCCAGACCCCCAATCTCTTTAAGCGTTTGTTCAGTTAAACATTCGCGTGCAAGGTTAGTTTTAGATACCTTCCCTTTCCCTTATAGCTTCATGGGATAAATAAGAAATCAGAAAGTAACACCCCCTCCTACCATTGCGGTGAGGAAAACCCCAGCGATAAGGTGGTCGCGTCACCGACAAAAATCGTTCGTTACAATATCTAGTGAAGAAAGCTCAAGAGGCAGCTAGAGACAAGAAGTGGAATGTTTTCAACGCATTGCTGGCTCTCTGTGTGTATGGTATCATTCTGTTTCCCAATGAGCCTGATTTTGTTGATGTAGATGCTAACAGGATATTTACCACGCAGAATCCAGTGCCAACCTTATTAGGAGATCTTCTTATGCATTGTATAACAGAAATGAAAAGAGAAGAGGTGGGTTGGTTCATTGTTATGCACCCCTTTTTTATAAATGGTCCGCGAACCGTCTACCTCAGTCAGGTGCTTTTATGGATTCTAAAGCTTCTCTGGGATGGAGTCAGCGTCTAATGGGTTTGGTTGCTAAAGACATTGTGTAACGCCCCAGTCTTGGTTAGTTTTATTTAATCGAGTCGTTTTGATTATTTTATTATTATATTATTTTATTTTTGACTTTTATTTGAAAATATATTATTTTTCATTGTTGTTATGTTTTATAGCGTTTTGGGAGCGTTTGCAAGATATTTGAGTGTAGGGGTAATTTGGTCATTTTGTTTTATTTTCCTTAAGTTAGAAATAGAAAGAAAAGAGAGAAAAATATTAAGGAAAGAAAAAGAGAAAAAGAAAAAGAGAAAGAAGGGAAAAAAGAGAAGAAAAAGAGAGAAAACTTGTGGATTAAGAAATCGATCAACCGACTTTCAAAAACACGATTAAATCGGGTAAGGGTGCGAAACTCGGTTATAATATGTTTGTGTATGATTATGTATGTGTGTGTTGGATTGTTTGTGGTGTTCCATAGCTTTTCGATTCTAGGTCGGATCGATAGAATCGATGCGTTCGCGGATGAAATTCGATATAAACTGCGTAGAATACTTGTTACCATGATTGGGTTATGTTCTGATTGTTATGTTTTGGTTTGGAAGTGTTTTAGGGGTTAAAATGTTGGTTGGGAGTGATCTATAGCGCTGCTGGGTTATCTGGTTTCGCAGGTTCGCACTGCGAATGGCCAGCGAAGGGGAAAACGAACGTTCGCGTGAGGTTCGCACTGCGAACATTGTGTTGTTTTTCTTTCTGCCACGGTTCGCTGGGGGATTCGCACTGCGAAGGGGAAAGCGAAGGTTTGCTGGGAGTTCGCACTGCGAAACTGTAGGCTATTTTCTTTCTGCCATGGTTCGCTGGGGCATTCGCACTGCGAATGAGGAAAGCTAAGGACTCGCTAGGAGCTTCGCATTGCGAACATGACAGCTTTTCTAAATTGTTTTCTTTATAACTGTTGGGTCGTAAGTCGGTTTGAGGCGCAGTTTGATGCATTGGAGAGCTAATGAAATGTTCTTTCTTATTAGAATGGTTTTGAGATTGTGGGCCGATTTACTTATGTAGGGAATTGGAATAGTGTCGTTTTTCCGACTTTTACCATCTTAACTGTGTGTAATTGATGTGTATCATGCAATGTGCTATTGATATATATGTTGTATGACTTGTGTGATGTTATATGATGTGAATGCATGTGATGACCTGTTGTGATGATGGTTTATAGTCTAAGGGCAAGTAAATGCAATGTGTTGTGTTTGATTATATATGCATGATTATGGATGTGTATATGTGTGCATTTGAATGTCATGAGTCATTGTATGCTAAACATCATGATATGCATTCTTGTGATGTCGTGTGCCCTAGTGGGTGTGAGCGATGAAATGATTCCAGAGGGAATCCGCTATAACATCGTGCGCCTTATACAAAGAGGTCTGAAAGCGATGATTATAGACGATCGTGAGCCTTATACAAAGAGGACCGAAAGCGATCGGATGATGCGCCTTATACAAAGAGGACTGAAAGCGATCCATAAACGTCGTGCGCCTTATACCAAGAGGACCGAAAGCGACGGGGAACATCGTTTGCCCGACGGGGAGTTACACTAAGTAACAAGCGATGGTTCCAATAGTTCCTGAGTGAACTAGTGTTGAGAGGATGGATGGATTGTACCGCATTTCATTGCATAGAGTCGTTGTGTCGGTCTCTGTGCATTTGCATAAATCATGAATGGATTGATTTTGTGTGGAATTGTGAATGGAATTGCTGAGTTGAGATATATATATATATATATATATATATATGTTGTTGATAAAATGCATTTATTTGATTATATATGCCTTGGTGATGGATATATGATGATATGAATTGTGTTGTTTTGTGTTTGAATTCTAGTATAAGTTGTGGTGAGAATATTTCATGTGTATTTTGGTGTTATTATATAATTGTATGCAATTATATTATGATTGTGTTTCTCACCCTTCGGCTATTTTATTGCTCTATGAGGCATTGCAGATTAGATGCTGGAGGTCTTTTTGTGAAGCTTAGGTCTTCATTCTTTTGTCGGTCGGCTCTGATATGTAGCACCGGGTAGTCGGGGAGATCGTTGTGATTTATGTGTATATGTATAGATATCTTTTGGATTGTATATGTATGGATCTGTGTATGACAGACAAACTCTTTATGTGATATATATATATATATATATATATATATATATATATATATATATATATATATATATATATATATATATATATATATATATATGAGATTCAGTTGCAGATTTTCCGCTTTTATTCTGTATCTGAATTGTGGGTAGTAGGAACTAAGTTCCTCTGTTATTTGCTACCTGATTGTTGTATATCTTTATGAGCAGGTTTATTGTGTTTTGTTTCAATTGATGTGACTCCTTTGTCTATGCCATGAATGTTTAATTATACTCTGATGAAATTTTTATCACTTTAATTTAATTGGGGGTATAGAATGGGGGTGTTACATTAAGTGGTATCAGAGCGAGTCCGTGTCAGTTTGTGTCAGTCCTTATCGGTGTTTGTGTTTGGATGAGCTGTTTGTTTAACCATAGTTGATGTTATTGGATATGAACAGAATATGGCTGGTAGGAATGATGCTGCTTTGGCTGCTGCTATGCAAGCCATGGCTCGGGCTGTGCAGGGTGCACCTAATGCTGCTGGGAATAATGAGTTCAGGAAGAACAAACCGCCTGTTTTCAAAGGGAGACATGATCCTGATGGTGCTCAGATTTGGCTGAAGGAAATTGAAAGAATTTTCCGAGTGATGGATTGTGCTGAGGATCAGAAGGTGAGACTGGGTACTCACATGTTGCAGGAGGAAGCAGATGATTGGTGGGTTAGTACTCGTCAGGTGTTGGAAGCTGCAGAGGAAGAAGTCACTTGGGCTTTGTTTAGTATTGAGTTTCTGAGAAAGTATTTTCCCGAGGACGTAAGGGGAAAGAAGGAGATAGAGTTCTTGGAATTGAAACAAGGTAATATGTCTGTTGTTGATTATACTGCTAAGTTTGTGAGCTTGTGCAGTTTTATCAACATTATGCTGAAGCGACTGCGGAGTTTTCTAAGTGTGTGAAGTTTGAGAGCGGATTGCGTCCTGAGATTAAGCAGGCAATTGGTTATCAGAGAATTCGAAGGTTTTCTGATTTGGTGGATTGTTGTAGGATTTATGAAGAAGATAGCAAAGCTCGTTCTACTCACTATAAGAGTGTGAAGGAAAGGAAAGGGAAACAACCGTTTCGTAGTGGTCCTTATGTAACACCAGCTGATAAGGGTAAGCAAAGGGGTAATTTTGAGATAAGGCCCAGTGGAGGAGGTATGTCTAATTCTTTGAGATGTTACATATGTGGTGATTTGGGACATCGTCAGTTCGAATGTAGGAAGAATTTGGGTAAGTGTTCAAATTGTGGAGGTTTAGGACACGTAGCAGCTGAGTGCAAGAGGAAGAATGTGGCAAAGTGTTTCAACTGTGGTGAAACTGGTCATATTAGTACGAAGTGTTCGAAACCGAAGCAAGCTCCAGCTAGTGGGAAAGTTTTTTCCTTGGCAGGAACTCAGACTACTAGTGCAGATCGTCTGATCAGAGGTACTTGTTTTATTAATAGTACGCCTTTAGTTGCTATTATTGATACTGGAGCGACTCATTCATTTATTTCGTCTGAGTGGGCGAAGCGTTTGAATCTTGTGTTGTCTTCGTTGGGTGGAGAGATGGTTATTGATACTCCAGCAATGGGGTCAGTAACTACTTCTTTGGTTTGTTTAAGTTGTCCTTTGACAATTTATGGTAAAGATTTTGAGATGGATTTTGTGTGTTTGCCGTTGGAGGGTTTAGATGTGGTTCTGGGAATGAATTAGTTACAGTTCAATTGAGTGCATATTGATTGTTATCATAAGCTGGTAAGATTTCCTTCTCTTGAAGAAGATGAAGAGTCGAGTTTCTTATCTACCAAAGAGTTGAAGAAACTTTTGGCGGATGCAGCTCAGTTGTTTGGGTTGTTTGCATCGTTAACGGTGGATAGTCAAGTTGCACTTAATGTGTTTCCTGTTGTGTGTGAATTTCCTAAAGTGTTTCCTGAGGATATTTCAGACGTGCCGCCAGAGAGAGAGGTGGAGTTTTCTATAGATCTAATTCCTGGTACTAGACCTGTATCTATGGCACCTTATCGTATGTCAGCATCTGAGTTGGTTGAGTTAAAGAAGCAGTTGAATGAATTGTTAGAAAAGAGGTTTGTGAGACCAAGTGTGTCGCCTTGGGGTGCTCCAGTTTTATTGGTGAAAAAGAAAGATGGAAGTATGCGATTGTGTATTGATTATCGCCAGGTGAATAAAGTGACGATTAAGAATAAGTATCCTCTTCCAAGAATTGATGATTTGATGGACCAGTTGATAGGTGCTTGTTTGTTTAGTAAGATTGATTTGAGGTCGGGTTATCATCAGATTAGAGTGAAAGAGGAAGATATTCAGAAGACGGCTTTTAGGACACGATACGGTCATTATGAATATTCTGTGATGCCGTTCGGGGTTTCTAATGCGCCAGGTGTGTTTATGGAGTATATGAATCGTATTTTCCATGAGCATTTGGATCGATTTGTTGTTGTGTTTATTGATGACATCTTGATCTATTCTAAGTCCCGAGAGGAACATGCGGAGCATTTGCGTGTTGTGTTGCAAATTTTGAAGGAAAGGAGACTTTTTGCCAAGTTGTCCAAGTGTGAGTTCTGGTTGTCCGAAGTGAGTTTTCTTGGGCATGTGATTTCAGGTAATGGTATTGCTGTGGATCCATCTAAAGTAGAAGCAGTTCTACAATGGGAGGCTCCTAGATCTGTTACTGAAATTAGAAGCTTTTTGGGTTTAGCTGGTTATTATCGGAGATTCATTGAAGGTTTTTCTAAGCTAGCACTTCCTTTGACCCAATTGACTTGTAAAGGGCAAGCATTCATTTGGGATATTCGATGTGAGGAAAATTTTAGTGAGCTGAAGAGAAGATTGACGGCAGCTCCGATTTTGATTTTTCCGAATCCTAGTGAACCATTTGTGGTGTATTGTGATGCGTCTTTGATTGGTCTAGGTGGTGTGCTGATGCAAAAAGGTAAGGTCGTGGCTTATGCTTCGAGGCAGTTGAGGGTGCATGAGAAAAATTACCCTACTCATGATTTGGAATTAGCAGCTGTGGTGTTTGTATTGAAAATTTGGAGGCATTATCTCTATGGTGCAAGATTCGAAGTCTTTAGTGATCATAAAAGTTTGAAATATTTGTTTGATCAGAAAGAGTTGAATATGAGGCAACGGAGATGGTTGGAATTTTTGAAGGACTACGATTTTGGCTTGAATTACCATCCTGGTAAAGCTAATGTGGTAGCCGATGCGTTAAGCCGGAAATCTTTGCATATGTCCGCTTTGATGGTTAAAGAGTGGGAACTTTTGGAAGCATTTAGGGATTTGAGTTTGGTGTGTGAAGTGACATCCGACAGTGTGAGGCTGGGTATGTTAAAGGTTACTAATGAGTTTCTGTTGACCGTAAGCGAGAAACAGAAGTTGGATGTGAAATTTGTAGATTTGATGTTGGTTGGAGAAAAAGATGCGAATGGTGATTTTAAAGTGGATGATAATGGTGTTTTGAGATTCTGTGGTAGAATTTGTATCCCTGATGATTCGGACTTGAAAAGGATGATTTTGGAGGAAGGACACCGGAGTAATTTGAGTATACATCCGGGAGCTAATAAGATGTATCAAGATTTGAAGAAGATCTTTTGGTGGTCTGGATTGAAAAGAGATGTGGCTCAGTTTGTGTATGCGTGTTTGACGTGCCAAAAGTCGAAAGTGGAACATCAAAAGCCTAGTGGTTTGTTGCAACCGTTGGATATTCCTGAGTGGAAATGGGATAGAATTTCTATGGATTTTGTAACAGGGTTGCCGAATACACTGAGGGGTGTCATACCCCAAATTTTGACCACTAAGATTTCCCATCATTGTGAAAATCATCATCACAATATAGAGGAACCATCATACTTCATCAGTCTCCCCAAAGATGGGTGAGCATTCACTACAATCAAAATTAGGGTTTCAAGCCCTCTCTGAGTGCTTAGACAAAGGGTCAATCAAGGAATGACATGATCTTTAACTTGTCTAACCTCTCAAACATCCACAATGGATCAATAGGACTCCCACTTCAAGGATTAAGCACAAGGCTGCTCCCTTCTAGGTGGATTAAGTCTCAAGATCGACAGTGTCACCAAATTAGGGTTTTGGTCGACCAGGGCCTCCAGATGGAAAATTTTCATCTGGGCACAAGCCAATGATCCAAAACCTAACCTAATATACTCCATGGAACCTCATGGACCCAATCATCAAGTCAATTTTGCCTCAGGGGATGCATTCATCAAAAATCAGGAATTAGGGTTTCTTGACCTAATTCACCCCTAAGTTGACTTTTAGGGCAAATCATGAGCCAAGACCTCAAATGAGGGTTTGAGGGTCTCTAATGAACTAAATTGATCCATTTGCAACAATGGATTAATCCAAGAGGCTTGAGCAACAAGTCTCAATTTCATCTGCACCACAGTTAGGGTTTTAAGGGAAAAGTCAACTGTAACTTTGACTTTTGACCAGGACATGCTCCCAAGCCCTAGGACATGCATCAATATACCCTATGACACCCATGGAACATGTCCATCAAGTTTGATTTAGGTCAAGGACATGATTTCATGAAGAATTGCACAGTTTGGAATTCATCTGATAAAAAGTCAACTGTGCACAAAAGTCAACTGTGCACAAAAGTCAACTTTGACTTTTTGAGATTTCTCACCAAAATGGATTTTTAACCCTAAAATGATGTTAATGTATGATTTGAATCATCATTCATCAAGAAAAATCAAGAAAAGTTGGATAACTTGTAAAAGGGGTAACCATAAAAACTTAGAAAATTTTCTAAGTTAAAAATAAAGTGGCTAGGGTACCAACTTTGGAGGGTCATAACTCCTAAACCACAAAGCCATTTTCTCCCATCCAAGGCTTGATTTGTAGATCTCATTGCCCTCTACAAAAACTTCAACTAGACCTAATTCCAACTCCTCATGGATTTTAAGTTATGGAGTGATCAAAATCAAGAAATGTCACTTTGTTCCAACACTTAGTGAAAATTTCACTAAGGCAGATTTTACCCTACTTTTTGCCAAATGTAGGGGGATTTTTCACTTGGATTCAAAAGAGATCAAAACCAAATATGTTCAAACAGTTGTTGTATCATGTAAGGGCTTTCCAAAATGACCAAGAACATTACCAAATTCAATTTGAGTCATGAGATATGACATTGGAAAGTTGCCTTGCTGAAATCTGCCAAGGCAAGGCAGAATTTGCATTTTTGCTCGATTTGCCAAAATCAGTCAAATCCAAATGCTCCTATCCACTTGGACACCTCTGAGGATTGAATCTAAAGGGGACAATCACTGAGCCAAGCCTCCAAAGTCATTGGAACAAGAAATAGCATGTTGAACCTAGAATGGCCAAAATAGGGACAAGACTCCAATTTTGGATTGGAGCATTCAATGGAAGCATCAAGGTGGCATAGACTGAGCCATTTGCAACTGAATTCAGTTAAGACTTATCCAAGACCAAGGGAACCATATCCCTGTGCCCTAACCTCTAGTCAATGGCTAGAGGAGACTTGAATTTTCATTGGCCAACATTGAACAAACACCTGCTGCAGTTGCCATTCACTGTAGATCCCAAAACAAACTTGCTCTACTATAAATAGAGCTCAATTGTGATCAGTTTGAGTACACCAAAGCCATCAAATAGATGCTTTCCTCAAAATCTCTTCTTTCACTCCAATTTTGCCTTCTAAGGCAAGTCACTATCGGGTTTTGAGTTTGAGAGCTTTTCCAATCAAACCAATCACTCACACACCTCACATACATCATATAGAAGTGATCCAAACACTCACATAACATCTGGAACACAGATTTCACAAAATCACCAGTCAATTGCTCAAGGTTTTAACCAAAGTGCAGTTGAGATGCCATGAAGTGATCCAACCATTCTCAGTCAAGTCCAAGCATTCAAACACACTCCATAGGGTGTAGAGAAGCTGTTCAGATCATCACAATTCATCTGTAACACCTCCTACTCAGAAATCAATTTGCTCTTGCTGTCACGACCTAGAGGTAAGCCTAAACTTGGTCATCTCTCAATCTATGCATATTTCCTCGTACAATACTTTTGCCAAATGTTCATAATCATGCATGGAATGTTTCCCCTCAAGTAATTGCTTTGTTTGAATCGTGTATCAAAAATCCTAGCCTTCATGCAGAAATTAGGGTTCTTGAGGATTTTTCATGATTTCTTGTTATATGTTTAATTTAAATGAAATTAAATACCATAGACATGATCGTGAGGTTGAAACGAGTTGATTGGTATGTGGATTACATGATATGATTAATTATTCAGTGAGATTGGAGAGAAAATGAAAATCTGGGCCAAGCTGAAACACGCGCGTGTTCTTCAGCTGTTCTTGGCGCCATTTTTCATAAATTCAAATATTTGAATTTTGTGATTTTATTTAATTGATTCAAAAATTAATTTCTCTCTGAGTTTTAATGATTTTGAGTTGATTCTTTTTTTAATAATTCACAAAAATGTTAAAATATTTTATTTTCCCAAAAAATCCCCAAAATATTATTTATTGTATATAATTGATATTTTTGAAAAGAATTAATGTTTTAATTGTTTTTGACATTTGAAATATTTTTTCCACCTTGATTTTACAACTTTTAATGCTTTCTAATTATTTTGTAGGTCAATACTTAATTTTTGAAGCATTAATCCAAGATCACAATTTGTTTTCCATATGTTAAACAATTTTAATCATTTTACTTGAATTCTTATTCAATTAAATACATTTTTGAAAATAAATTAGGGTTTTTGGATTAATTCAACCCTCATAAATCATTTTCAAAACTTTTGGGCCTCTAATAGAGTGTAAGACCCAATCCTTTTTTGACCAAACCATTTTTGGGCCTCAGTGTATTGTATAAAATAACCTTTTGGGCCTCTCCTTGAGCTATATGACCCATTCAAAACTTTTGGGCCTCTAAATAGAGTGTAATACCCAACCCCCTTTTAACCAAAAACATTTTGGGCCTCACTTATTGTATAAGTCCCTCTGCGTTAAAAGAAAATCTCGGCTCGATCGCCATTTCAAACGGAAAAATCATCTGGGCCTACCCTCGTGTTATAAGCCCCACTCTTTTTCTTTAAACTTTTTGGGCCTCTTGAGAGAGTGTAAGACCCATCCCTTTGTACAGAAAACAATTTTTGGGCCTCAGTCACTTGTATAAGTCCCTCTGTACAAATTCAAACAGTGCGCTTACTGATAAAACCCTGGTCCTCTCCTTGAGCTGTAATCCCCAAATCTTTCTTTTTCAAATCACTTTCTCCTTTGATTTTGAATATACTGTTGTTTTCAATCTTTCTTTGTTGAACAACTAACCAAACAGCATGGAAGCTCTACAATCGAGTAAGTGTTTAAACGCTTTCATTTACCGCTTTCATATACATATAACTGTATTGTGGGGCTGTTTCACTGTAAGTCTTCTTTCATAAACTCATATCAACTGTGTAATAATAGTATAGATATTTAGAGATTTCCCGGCCACTACGTCTAGAACTAGGTGACGCCGTTTCGTTTATTCGTAGAAATAGACAACTAGATCCCCAATAGGATCACCAGATACAGTCTTCTCTTCGGCTGTCCTCATTAGGAATTGTCAAGAAACTCTATTCCCCAAGATGAATGTATTCTTTGTGAATGGCATCTTTGAGTTTCTTCCAAATTCTCGAACTTTCCTGACTTGATCTATTCCTTGTGAATAGCTTGCCTTGAATTTCTCGGGGTTTGGGGACCCACGGGCTTCTTAAAAGCATCGGCCTCCTCTTGGGCATCATACAAGGACCCACAGGCTTCCTAAAAGCAACTGTGCCTCCTCTTGGGCTTAGTACAAGGACCCATCGGCTTCTTAGAAGTATTCATAGCCTCCTCTTAGGCTTCGTATAATGATCTCTTCCTCCGGGAATGATAGCCTCCTCTTGGGCATCGTACAAGGACCTGTCGACTTCTTAAAAAGTTTCCAGCCTCCTCTTGGGCTTCGTACAAATTGTCCCGACGACCTCCTAGAGGTATAGGAACAGAACTTAATCATCTGCATAGAACAGTCCTTTCATAGAGTCTACTACTGTTTCTCAAAGCATGGTACAAAAGATGAAACTCTAGACTTGGACAGTCTAATCTCCTTGAGTCTCAAAGACGTTCTCAAGTGACCCCTTCGTTAAATAGGAAGAAAACCCGTAGACTCGGACAGTCTCAATACCCTTTGGATTTCCCACTTCCTTAAAGAACGGGAATAACCCGGATCCTTGAATCAAATCCTTGAGTACAACATTGCTCATATAAGAACTGGTTTTCTCTTTTAAAAATCAGTATACTGGACCTGTCACTTAACTGAACAATCATCATAGCCTCCTCTTAGGCTTTGTATAATGATCCTTCTCTAGTGAAGTTAGCCTCTCTCTTGGGCTTTGTACAATGATTCTCCCCTGTGGAGACACATAAGAGACTCCCTCGTTGAGTCAATCACCCTTTTGCCTCCATCTCGGGCTTTATACGAGATACAAAAAGGTTCTTATTGAGCCAAACAAATTTTAGCCTCCATCTCGGGCTTTGTACGAGATACAAAACTCTCTTGTTGAGTCAAATAGCCTCCATCTCGGGCTTTATACGAGATACAAAAAGATTCCCTCGTTGAGTCAAAACCTTTTAGCCTCTCTCTCGGGCTTTGTACGAGACACATAATAGCCTCCTCTTAGGCTTTGTATAAGAAAACCACTGGTTGATCCAATTAACCTTTTAGCATCAAAGCTGTGCCTCGTTCACAGTACACAAACATCAACAACTCCTTCCCCTCCATCTAACTGTTGTAAGCGGCAAGCCTCTAGATCATCTATATCCATGCCACTGTCCCTCTTTTAGCATGAGAAATTCCTAAGGAAAGATAACATTGCTCTACACTGAGTTAAAGTCTTCTCCTTCAGGTTAAAATCCCCTATAAAGGAAATTATGCCATTGCCGGATTCACACATCCCGGTTAAAGTAATTCTCCTTTATAAAACAGTCGTAACAGACAAACCCCTCTTTAGAGATGAAAAATTCTCTCTAAGGTCAACACTTTTAGCTTCACATCTTGGGCTTTAAACAAGTACAAATAGACCTTTTCAGCTTCACATCTTGGGCTTTGAACAAGATATATATCACCTTTCGCTTCACGTCTTGGGCTTTGAACAAGACACCAAAACACCCATTTCCTCCCATAGAATAGGAGGAACTATGAACGCTCTGATTTCCATGTTTCGGTAAACGGGAATACATAGGCATAAGATTGAAAGAAAAATCTTAGCGAGCACACTAAACAAAAACCCAAAATCCCATACTTTCATATATATTCGTCCTGGCATCTCAACCGATAGCCCAAAGCACCCCTCGTCAACAAAATAAACCTAGGAAAAACCCCGAATCTTTGTAGCACCTGTAAACCAATAGTTTTGACTGTTTAATCTCAGTATGCAAGCAGGGTTAGTTGGAGACATCTATTTCCCTTCCTTCATCAGCTTTAATAGGATAAAAAATGAATCGAACTGTAGTACTAGAGTGATCGTGCTTCGCAACCACATCCAAAAATCACTCGCTACAGAAAAATGGCGACTCTGATGGGGAATGCGTAGGTCTCTTTAGGGATTTTGTTCTTTTTTGTCCCCTAGGTGGAAACCTTGACGTCCTTAGGATCTTAGGTCAAAACGCCGTTAATTTGGAATGAAACCACAGATTGGTGACTCCGCCGGGAAACCATTTTCTGTCAGGAACTTAAGATTCTTAGCTTTTAAAAGTCTAGGATGATTAGGACAAATAGATATACTGCTTTTCCTAATTGCTATACGTGTTTATTTTTCTGCTAATGGGAATGCGTGTGATGCCGCATGTGGAAAGATCGAGTATACACTTAAGATAAGTGATGGCGACGAGGTCGACTATCAACCTCAGTGGAGGCTGACCAATGCAACCCATTCTCTCACCTAGACAATGGGCCGATTGTGATGTTTGAGAAGCTGAGGAGCCAAACCCTTTTGTAGTGCGGAAACTATCGAGAATAGTTGTTACGTGATACTACCCTCATTTGAGGCTGGTGATCTATTCTCGGTGAATGGCACTTACTCTAAGATTGCTCTACAACTCGCTGGCGATCCGCTTGTTGTTTTGCTTTCCTAGGAGGAGCTGATGATAATGAGTACAGGTACAAAAATCACCCTGTAGCGAGCGATTTTGGACGCAGTTCTTAAGCGTTGGTCGCTCTCTGCGGTTTGAGCTTTAAAACTACAGGTCGATTCATTTTTTATCCTATTATGAGCTGAATAAGGAAGGGAAATAGATGTCTCCAATTAACCCTGCTTGCATACTGAGTTTAAACAGCGGTCTGTTAGGTTACGGATGCTATCAATGTGGGGGGGCCTTTGTACTGGTTATTTGTATTTTCGCCAATACGGTTCTCTTTCTTTTTACCTGGGCAGGAGGTTTCTGGAGGGGAATAAGGATTAGGATGTTAGGACTGGTGCTTTTGAATTACTGCTTTTAATTGATGGAGATATGGGATTTGGGTTTTTTGTTGATTGCGCTCGCTAAGATCTTTTCTTTCGATCTTATGCCTACGTATTCCCGTTTACCGAAACAGGGAAATCAGAGCGTTCATAGTTCCTCCTATTCTATGGGAGGAAATGGGTGATTTGGTGTCTTGTTCAAAGCCCAAGACATGAAGCGAAAGGTGATTTGTATCTTGTTCAAAGCCCAAGATGTGAAGCTAAAAGGTCTATTTGTGTCTTGTTCAAAGCCCAAGACGTGAAGCTAAAAGACCTCGGCTTTAGAGAGAATTTGTCATCTCTAAAGAGGGGAGAAGGAGAATTACTTTAACTGGGATACGCGGATCCGAGCAATGCCATAATTTCTGAAGAAAGGGTTTTAACCTGAAGGAGAAGACTTTAACTCAGTGTAGAGCAATGCCATCTTTCCTTAGGAATTTCTCATGCTAAAAGAGGGACAGTGGCATGGATGTAGATGATCCAGAGGCTTGCCACTTACAGCGATTAGATGAAGGGAAAGGAGTTGTTGATGTTTGTGTACTGTGAACGAGGCACAGCTTTGATGCTAAAAGGTCGATTGGATCAACCAGTGGTTTTCTTATACAAAGCCTAAGAGGAGGCTAATTTCCGCTAGGAAAATCATTATACAAAGCCTAAGAGGAGGCTATTTTGTGTTTCGTACAAAGGCCGAGAGAGAGGCTAAAAGTTTTTGACCCAGTGGGGCATATCGTTATACAAAGCCTAAGAGGAGGCTAGCAAAGAGTTGACTCAGTTGGAGAATCTTTTATACTCAGTAAGAGAGTGTTTTTGTATCTCGTACAAAGCCCGAGAGAGAGGCGAAAAGGTTGTTTTGACTCCACTGGGGAGAATTTTGGTATCTCGTACGAAGCCCGAGATGGAGGCTATTGTCACTGTTTCAGTTGAGTGACAGATCCAATATACTGATTTAAAAGAGAAAATCAGTTCTTATATGAGTAACACTGTACACAAGGATTTAATTTGAGGATCAGGGATATTTCCTTCTCTTTGAGGAAACGGGAAATCCAAAGGGTATTGGGACTGTCCGAGTCTGCGGGTTTCCTTCCTATTTAACGAAGGGTGCTTGAGAATGTCTTTGAGGCTCAAGGAAGTTAGACTGTCCGTGTCTAGAGTTTTATCTTTTGTACTATGCTTCGAGAAACAGTAGTAGACTCTATGAAAGGACTGTTCTATGAGGATGACTAGGTTCTGTTCCTATACCTCTAGGAGGCCGTCGGGACAATTTGTACGAAGCCCAAGAGGAGGCTGGAAACTTTTAAGAAGCCGACGGGTCCTTGTACAAAGCCCAAGAGGAGGCTATCATTCCCGGAGGAAGAGATCATTATACGAAGCCTAAGAGGAGGCTGTGAATACTTCTAAGAAGCCGTAGTGTCCTTGAACAATGCCCAAG